>CAKJTW010000003.1:39377500-44377500 GCA_917880005.1 Nanger dama | reverse complement strand
ACCAGATTTCAAATTGAAAACACGCTGACATTGACTATGTAAACTTACTAGGGTTGTAGTAGGAGCAGAAACAGTTGCTTTCAGATTATTCAGTTCCTGCTGGATTAATTTCTCTTCTTCCTAAAAAAGTGAAAATATTTGACTCATGAATAACTGTCTTTTTAAACAGTATTTTTAAAAGGAAAAATACAACTCACAATAGTATAAATGAAAAAGAAACATTATTTTAAAGGAGAGTTATAAAAGTATGTGCTTCAGATTTGCCTAAAGGTATTTCTCCAACCCTCAGAATCATTCCTGGAAAGAATAAATATTTTCATGCTAACTCACCACTCCTCTTTTCTTCACTCAGTTACTGTCCCCTTAAGGACGGTTTAGCAGAAAATGTTGTGGGGTTTTTTTGTTTGTTTTTTTTTTAATTAACACTGGAGAGTAAGTAGAAAAGAAATTCTTCACGTAGTGGCCCAGAATAAGGTTCTCACACCTTCTTCTTCATGGAATGGAGAAACAGGCTAAGAAGACAAACAAAGCCAATCCTTTTCCCTTAAACTATATTCTTCTTCCCTACCTTTTCCCCTTTATTCCTTGCATCCTTTCCCTACCCTTCCATCTCTTTCTCACACACACAGAATAAATTCACAAATATGGCTACTTGTCTGCACTGTATTCACCTCCTCAAGCACTTGAAAATTGGTACAAATTTTGCCCAATACAATGCTATCTCTAAGTCACACAATGAACTAGCAGATGCCCATTAAGTAACTAACCAAAAAATACTAGTGAAGTACTGCCACATTTAGATACCTTATATACTGTTTCAAACTGCAATTTAAAACCAAAAATATTTTATTTCATTTACCATCTCATAAAAATTAGCAAAGGACAAAATGTTAAACAATATTAAGTCCACAAAGAATTGTTTTCTGTGATTTCTGAATGTGAAACAGATCCTCTCCAGTACATCATCCTATTTCAGTTTAAAAACAGTTTTTAAGCCCTCAGAGCACTTTGAAGAAAAACCTCCTTTCTCTTTCCTTCTCTCCTGACACATATTTCACCATATACTGCTTATACCTGTCTTAAACCCAAGATAAAGGACCAATTCTCTGGAAAAAGGAAATGTGTTTTAGACTATTTCCTTAGGGTTTAACACACAGCTTCTTCCATAAGTATTTTCTGAACAAATAAATTATGCTATACCACAGAATTTTTTAAGATACAAAATCTTTGACGCTTTTTATCAGCATCTTACACAACCCATGCAACTACAGAAAGTTTGTGGGAACTTAAAAATTTCCATTATAACTGGTCGTTTTCAAAGCCCATCAGAGGCAGAAACTTACTCAGCAAATACTGAGATTGGGAAGAATTACGCTTTTTCTCTCCCCAATCCAGAGGTCTAACCTAAGAACCTCGAGCTCCCCAAACATATTCAACAGCAGGTTCAGATGGCAGGGCCTGTTCTAACGTATCTTATCTAGCAAGCACTAAAGAACTGGGAGAGAGCAAGAATCCGAGTTAGAAAGAAACTTTTAGAATAACGCTGACACTTCCATGGCACCTGGTATTTTCAACTGGTTGGTGTCTCTTCTAACCCTCGAAACAATCTATGAAATATGTATCGGTACTTTGGCACTTGAACGTTCGAGAAACACACGGAGGCTCAAATAGTAAAGACTTTGCCCCAGATAATAATGAGTCAACGTCAGGGCCAACTGTGGAAACCCGGCCTCCTAGTTGTCTGTCTGTCCGGGCAGCCCCAGTGACGCTTCCGCAGAGAAGCCAGGACCGACAGACAAAGCCGCGGGAGAGCCAGTTCCAGGGGTTCACCGCGGGACCAGAGCCTCCCTGAGAGGAGGCCTCCCTCAGGCGCCCCTGACCTTCCGGCCCGGCGGACACCTACGTGCTTGGAGGTGAGCGCGGTGATGCCGCGGACCAGGCCGCCCAGCCGGGAGGAGAAGGACGCCTTGGCGGCCGTAGGCCCGCCAACCGACTGGTTCTGCAGGAAGAGTCCCGGCAGCGCCGTCAGTGTTTTCTCCACTATGTCGCTCATCGCCGCCGCCCGCGATCCGGTCGCCGCCCGGCCTCATGCCCGGCCCCTGACCCGCCGCCGGCCCGGCCTCCGTAGGCACTTCCTGTTTGTTTGAAGAAGAAATCTTTATTAGCGTCCCGCGCGGACAAGTACAGTGTTTTTCTCGAGAGACGCCGCTAGAGGGCGCGAGAGTCCGCGAGCGAAAGACCGCTCTCCAAGCCTGCGCGGGTGTTGTCGTCTTGTGGTGGAGCAGAAGGGCCAAAGAATTGATGCTTTTTTTGAACTGTGGTGTTGGAGAAGATTCTGAGAGTCCCTCGGACTACAAGGATATGCAACCAGTCCATCCTAAGGAAACCAGTCCTGAATATTCATTGGAAGGACTGACGCTGAAGCTGAAACTCCAATACTTTGGCCATCTGATGCGGAGAACTGGCTCATTGGAAAAGAACCTAATCCTGGGGAAGATGAAGGCAGGAGGAGGAGGGGATGACAGAGGATGAGATGGTTGGATGGCATCACCGACTCAATGGACATGAGTTTGAGTAAACTCCGGGAGTTGGTGATGGACAGGAAAGTCTGGTGTGCTGCAGTCCATGGGGTTGCAAAGTGCCAGACACGACTGAGCAACTGGACTGAACTGAGAAGGGCCGGACGCTCCCGGTTTCGATGGCAACGCGCGTCTCGCGCGTCTCTGGCTCCTCCTAAGGTAACCGCTGCCGCCGTCCTTCCTTCATACTTGGCCCGCCAAAGTCTCGCTTTCCCTTTAGGCGCCTCCGCGCTGCTGGGACACCACAGGGAGGTGGACATTGCTGGCCCTCTCTCGGCCACCGCTCGCGGCCTGGGGACCACCGGCAATCCCTACACCTGCCGCCGCCGCACCCCGAGGGGCTACGAGGGACCGCGGCACCACGCGCCGCCCCGGTCTGGCGGTGCCAGGGACCCTCCTGGTGGAGTCGAATGACAGCGCGGCTGTCCTGTGGATTCATCCTGCCGGGTTCAGCCCACGCCGCGAACAGGGCCTCTTGGCCCGTGTCCCTACCCTTCCGCCACTCTTCTAGGATCCGGGGTGGCGGCCAGCAAGGGGAAGTGGTCAGGTGGCCACCGCCACCACCGCCCCCGACCTGTCGTCTCGCAGTGTTCTGTTATTTTCTGTTTTAAAACGGATGACAGTTGCCACTACATCAATATTTATCTCCCTGTACTGAGGATGTTTTATTCATTGCTGTTATCCCAACTTCGGTTTGGAACAGAATCTAGTACAGTGGTTTTGAGAATGTGGTCTGATGACTTCTGAGAGTCTCTAAGACCCTAAGAGAGGATCCAGAAAGTCAAAACTATAGTCACATTACTTTAATGTTACTTACTGTTTTCACGCTTATCCTCTCCAGAGTGTATAGAGACTTTTTCGAGAGGGTAGATGATTTAGAGCCTCTACTGGCTGGTGAAATGCGTGTTTGAATACTCCTCTTGTATTTTATAGATTCAGCTACGGTTTAGGATATATTGGTAGATCAGTGTGTTTTCAGAGATTAGCTCGTTTTATCCTCAGTACTTCTAGTGGGTTCTTATAAGCTATCTTCGTGATGCAATAAAAATTCAGGTTTTAAGGCAAGACAAGAGAAATTTAGACATAACATTTTCCTGTGCCTATTTGGGTTGGTCCCTCCCCTCTAGTGCGCATTGTGCAATGGCAGAAATACCTACTCCACCATAAACATCAATTTTCCTTTTCTTTTTGGGGGGCACTAGTTATCTAACTCTTAGAAGATAAGCTTGCTTTCTCAATCTTGTAAGGGGGCCCCAATGCTCCACCATTCACCTTGTACCTCTAGACAACTTTAGTGAACTTTATGAACAATGCCAGTGTATCATTTCCCTTACAAATAGCCAATGGTGTTAAACAGCCTGGTGAGATGACCAGGGGAGATTCTGGGTCACACCTAGTAGAATTTCTTAGCTTAAATATTTATTCAGAATGTGACGAACTATATTAATTGTAATCTTATTGTTTTTTTGCATTATCAACTGTGTGGCCAAGCCTCAGAAAAAATTCATGATAATCGTTATTGTTCACTCGCTCAGTCGGGTCCAACTCTTTGCGACCCCATAGACTGCAGCATGCCAGGCTTCCCTGTCCCTCACCATCTCCCAAAGCTTGCTCAAACTCATGTCCATTGAGTTCGTGATGGCATCCAACCATCTTATCCTCTGTTATACCCTTCTCTTGCCCACAATCTTTCCCAGCATCAGGATCTTTTCCAGTGAGTTGACTCTTTGCATCCGGTGGCCAAAGTATTGGAGCTTCAGCCTCAGCATCAGTCCCTCCAATGAATATTCAGGACTGATTTCCTTTAGGATTGACTGGTTTGACCTCCTTGCTGGCCAAGGGACTCTCAAGAGTCTTCTCCAATGCCACAGTCAAAAGCATCAATTCTTCAGCCCTCAGCTTTCTTTATGGTCCAACTCTCACATCCATGCATGACTACTGGAAAAACCATAGCTTTGACTATATGGGCCTTTGTAGGCAAAGTAATGTCTCTGCTTTTTAATATGGTATCTAGGTTGGTCATAGCTTTTCTTCCAGGGAGCAAGCATCATTTAATTTCATGACTGCAGTCATCCTCTGCAGTGATTTTGGAGCCCAAGAAAATAAAACCTGTCCCTGTTTCCATTTTTTTCACCATTTGCCATGAAGTGATTGGACCAGATGTCATGATCTTTGGTTTTTGAATGATGATTACATTATTTAAAACAACTGGTCAAATATGTAGTCCTATAAGATCAATCATCTTAGTAGTGTAATTCTAGATATGAGAAGAAACAACCAGAGGGAACCATTTCCTGAACCATAACAGACTAGTAAGACAGGCAGTCCATAGGCTTTTGGTTACTGTTAACTAGATAGCATATTGAAAAGCAGACATTACTTTGCCAACAAAGGTCCGTCTAATCAAGGCTATGGTTTTTCCAGTGGTCATGTATGGATGTGAGAGTTGGACTGTGAAGAAGGCTGAGCGCGGGAGAATTGATGCTTTTGAACTGTGGTGTTGGAGAAGACTCTTGAGAGTCCCTTGGACTGCAAGGAGATCCAACCAGTCCATTCTAAAGGAGATCAGCCCTGGGTGTTCTTTGGAAGGAATGATGCTAAAGCTGAAACTCCACTACTCTGGCCACCTCATGCGAAGAGTTGACTCATTGGAAAAGACTCTGATGCTGGGAGGGATTGGGGGCAGGAGGAGAAGGGGACAACAGAGAATGAGATGGCTGGATGGCATCACCGACTCGATGGACATGAGTCTGAGTGAACTCCAAGAGTTAGTGATGGACAGGGAGGCCTGGAGTGCTGTGATTCATGGGGTCGCAAAGAGTTGGACACGATTTAGCGACTGAACTGAACTGAACTGAACAATGCCTAGTCCAGCAATAGCACACAGTGAGAGGCTATCAATGGAATTTGTGCCTGACCTGGAAATGAGCATTCCTAGCACCATGGAAAAAATTGATCGCGAAATTACTCCCAAACCTCATTCAAAATTAAGACCAAAGGAAGATATTGTAAAATAAAAAATGTTGCTCACCATCCAGTTCTTCAAAAATCAGGTCATTAGCATGGCAGTTTCTGACCTAAAATATACCCTGAAAGGAATTCAAGGCAAAGATCAGGATGAGGCGCTCTGTGCTCTGGAAACATGACAGAACCGGCTCTCACATAAATATTTGTAGGAAAAAAATTTATGAACCTGGTTTATTTTACATCTTCTTATACTTAAATGTAAGAAAATTGGGACAGGGGTACGTCAAGACTATATATTGTCACCCTGCTTATTTAACTTCTATGCAGAGTACATCATGTGAGCTGCTGGGCTGAATGAAGCACAAGCTGGAATCAAGATTACAGGGAGAAATATCAATGACCTCAGATATGCAAATGACACCACCCTTATGGCAGAAAGCGAAGAGGAACTAAAGAGACTCTTGATGAATGTACAAGAGGAGAATGAGAAAGCTGGCTTAAAACATTCAAAAAATTAAGATCATGGCATCCAAACCCATCACCAATACAGTATACTGACACATATATATGGAATTTAGAAAGATAGTAATGATGACCCTGTATGTGAGACAACAAAAGAGACACAGATGTATAGAATGGACTTTTGGCCTCTGAGGGAGAGGGAGAGGGTGGGATGATTTGGGAGAATGGCATGAAACTTGTATGCTATCATGTAAGAAATGAAGCACCAGTCTATGTTCGATACAGGATACAAGATGCTTGGGGCTGGTGCACGGGGATGATCCAGAGAGATGATATGAGGTGGGAGCAGGGAGGGGGCTTCGGGATTGGGAGCTCATGTATACTTGTGGCTGACTCATGTCAATGTATGGCAAAACCAATACAGTATTGTAACGTAGAATAAAGTAAAAATGAAATTTAAAAAAAAAATAAGATCATGGCATCCAAACCCATCACTTCATGGCAAATAGATGGGTAAACAATGGGAAGAGTGACAGACTTTATTTTCTTGGGCTCCAAAATCACTGCAGATGGTGACTACAACCATGAAATTAAAAGATGCTTGCTCCTTGGAAGAAAAGCAATGACAAACCTAGACAGCATATTAAGACTCAAAGACATTACTTTGCCTATAATGGTCCCTATAATTGAAGCTATGATTTTTCCAATAGTCATGTATGGATGTGAGAGCTGAACAATAAAAAGGCTGAGCACTGAACAATCAATGCCTTCGAACTGTGGTGCTGGAAAATACTCTTGATAGAGTCCCTTGGACAGCAAGAAGATCAAACCAGTCAATCCTAAAGAAAATCAACCCTGAATATTCATTGGAAGGACTGATGCTGAAGCTGAAACTCCAATATTTTGACCTCCTCATGTGAAGAGATGAGTCATTGGGAAAGACCCTGATGCTGGGAAAGATTGAAGGCAGGAGGAGAAGGGGGCATCAGAGGATGAGATGGTTGAATGACATGACAAACTCAGCGGACATGAGTTTGAGCAAGCTCCAGGAGATGTGTGAAGGACAGGGAAGCCTGGCATGCTGCAGTCCCTGGGGTGGCAAAGAGTCGGACACAACTGAGCAACTGAACAACAACAACAATACTTAGAAAAGCACTAAAACCATTAACTAATATATTTGTTCCTCACAAACAGTGGTAACCTTCTACCAAGATGAGTGCTTGACTGCACATACCCCTTCATCAAATTCACATATACTACCGGCCTCCCCCTGTTCCTCTTCAGAACTGTTCTCAGAGCTCTCTGAGAGACTGTCTTCCAGGTTTTAATCCTCAGTTGGCTCGAATAACATTTTCCATTTCCTCTAAGAATTTGGTCAACATTTATTTATATCTTATTTCTCATTAATCATCCAATAAATAGTATTTTGAAATCCCTAAATTGTGACTGTGCTTATGCAAAAACACAAGGAAAAACATTTTGTTTTGCAAGAATATTTTTAATTTATTGAAAACTTTTCTGAATATTTAAATTTTATCTAAAGCTAATTTTTTAGAATTTAATATTTTATTCTAAAACAAAATTTTATTTGTAATTTTTTAATTTTAGGTTCTTTCATTGACACATGAGAGAAATTAAAAGATCTGCTTTCTCAATCTCCCACATGTAAAGATGCTAAAAAGATGATACATCAGTATCAGAGGATTCTGACTCAGGTAAACGGGAAAATCTAAGTGAACTGTAAATAAGAAAGGAAAGTGTGTACAAAGCTTATTTCTTTTCCTTGACTTTAGAGATATTAATGGTTTACCTCAGTCAACAGAATATTTTCAAACACTATTATGGTGCCAGGTAGGTTGAGGCATCATTTTGAGACCAGTCATTCTCAGTTTAAAGAAAAGGAAATTGAATATTTTAAAAATGATAACCTCTCTAGAAAAACAAATATCACATATTAACACATATATGTGGAATCTAGAAAAATGGTACTAATGAACCTATTTGCAGGGCAGGAATGGAGACTCATTCATGAAGAATGGACTTGTGGATACAGTGGAGGATGGAGAGGGTGGGACGAGCTGGGAGAGTGGCATTGATGTATATGAGCTACCATGTGTATAGTGGATAGCTAATAGGAAGCTGCTGTGTAGCACAGGCCTCAGCTCGGTGCTCTATGACAGCTTGGAGTGAGATGGGCGGTGTGGTGAGAGGGAGGCTCAAGAGGCAGGGGATATGTGTATACTCATGGCTGATTCACGTTGTTGTACAATGGAAACTAACACAGCATTCTGTAGCAATTATCCTCCAGTTTAAAATAATTTTTTTAATGTAGAAAAAAAGCCTGCTGATAAAGGTGAGAAAACTTTAAAAATAATAATAATAAATAAAAAGGTAAAATCAAAATGACAACCTCTTTAAAAGCAAAAGCTTTTTTGTTACCACTTTTCAAACTAGAAATAAATAGCCAGCTGAAGCATTTTACAGATTAAATTATTGTATTGGCCTGGCTGGAGAAGGGCATATGATAGCTGAGAGACTAATAAAGCCTGCACATTACTGAATGAATGTTTGCTAGGTGAAAAATCCGTCAAAGAAATCATGTTTTCCAAAGATGCAGTTTATAAATTTAGTTGCAGACATAAAGATTTTTAATTTAATACCCTATCTGCAGAATTATACTCTCAAGATAGATAAAAATTATGTAATTATAGATGTAGCTAGACTCGTTGCTTTGCTTGTACCTATCAAGTGTCAGCACGAGCTAATCCTTGAAGATCTTTTATATAAATGCCTGGCATTAAACTAAAGGGATGCTAAAATAAAGTGTTATACAACTTTTTATCTCATAGTTTATGCTGGAACAATTGTGCTGATATTTGCACTAATTGTGTAAAATTAGTACCAGGCAAAACTGCTGGCACCTTGGCACAAATCAAGGCAGAAGCTCCCAACTGTACTCTTCACCACCAAATACTCACATTTTTTTAAAAGCCAGTTACACCGAATAATATCTTTTATAAAATTTATTTATTTTTTAACTGAGGTATAATGGCTTTACAGAATTTTGCTGTTTTCTGTCAAACCTCAACATGAATCAGCCATCAGTAGAAGCATATCTTTAATGAAGCAGTAAGAATTTTTATTTTATTTAAGTCTCATTCAGTTTAAGTACATTTTACCTAAAATGCATATGAACCAATGATTTTAATGTAACCCTATATGAAAAGTTCACTGACATATTTTCAAATTCCATATTGCAACAAACCTTTAAGAAACTACTGCTTGTTGAGTTTTGGTATGGTGTCAAAGAAGAATATCCTCAGTTATTTGAAAAGGCTATTACAATACTTTATTTTTTCCCTGAACTGCATAATCTGTGTGAGACTAGGATTTCTTCATAAACTTCAAACATACCAACCCGTGCGAGGCTGATACTCTCTGCCAAGGGTATGGTTGTATCCTATTCTTTGGACTTTCTGAATACTACCTTATAAAGTGAAACTTGTACAGATGTGATTAAGGGTCTTGCAAGAAAGAAACTAGACTATCCTGGTTTATCTCAGGAGGCCCTAAGTGCCATCATAAATGTTATAAGAGAGAGGCAGAGAGAGATTAGCCACTACACATGAAAAAGGAAAATTTGATGTATAATAGAAGCAGAGATTGGAACAAGTCATCACGAGTTAAGGAGCACCAGCAGCCACAAGAAGCTGGTAGAGGCAAGAAATTACTTTTCCTCTAGAGCTTCCAGAGGGAGTACTTCCTGGCACACACCTTGATTTCTGTCCAGTGAGACTGATGTTGAACTTCTGGCCTCCAAAACCATTGTGGTTGTTCAGTCGCTCAGTCATGTCCGACTCTGCTACCCCATGAACTTCAGCACACCAGGCTTCCCTGTCCTTCACTATCTCCCAGAGTTTGTGCAAAGTCATGTCCATTGAGTCAGTGATGCCATCAACCATCTCATCCTCTGTCGCCCCCTTCTCCTCTTGCCTTCAGTCTTTCCCAGCATCAGGGCATTTTTCCAATGTTTCAGCTAAAACCAAAAGGGATTACATTTCTGTTGTTTTGAGCCACGGGTAATTTGTTACAGCAGCCCCAGGAAACTACTACAAACCCCAAAGTGATAGATTAAATGCAGTACCAGGCATAAGACTATCCAGCTATCTTATATTCAACCTGGCATAAACAGATATGCAAATTTGCAAAACAGAGCCACTCCTCTCACTTTTTTCCTTTTGAATATATAGATTTTTTTTTAATGTGGCTAACATGTAATATGTTTATTGTTGCTATTTTTAAATTTTTTATTTGGCTGTGTCAGATGTTACTTGTGGCATGGGGGATCTTCTTGTGTTACTCAAGATCTTCCATAGCAGACCCTGGACTCTCTGGTTGTGGCGTAAGGGCTTAGCTTGCTCCGTGGCATTGGGATCTTAGTTCCCCTACCAGGGATCCAAAGGATCAAACCCTGCATTGCAAGGTGGATTCTTAACCACTGGATAACCAGGGAAGTCCTTATTGTTTCTATTTTAACCAGCTATTAGCTTGAATTTTTCTGTTTTCTTTGTTAATTCAGTAAAAGACAATATATGTAACCCATATTAGCAAAATCTTTAGGAGTCCTCAATAATTACTAAGCATGTGGAGGGGTCCTGAAACCAAAATGTTTGAAAACTGCTTATGTAGTACTTAGTAGGTGCTCATTTTGTTGAAGTAATCATTATATTTATAATTCAGTCATAATTCAGTCAATAGATGAGTATAAGCTAGTGAACAGCAAAAGAATTTAGAGGTAAGGTGAATGGTTACAAAGGAAAAAGACAAAAAGTTCTCAGAAGAGAGAAAAATTTGGAAAAAATACAAAATTATCTCCAGTTGACTAGGTTATGAACAGTAGTTGCTGAAACATAAAGATCATTGAATATCCACCAATTCCTACTATGTTCCACCTCCCAAAGCTAAAAATTGAAAGTAGAGCTAAGAAACAAACGTCAAAAGCCCATAAGTGAAATGCCTGTTAGGAAAAGCTGCAGAACTATATGGCAGGCTCTGTAAGATTTAAAATTATAAGATGTGGGAACTGTAGAATATTTGGAGTTCACCTACACATCCAATTGCTAATTCTGTAGAAAAGGATACTGATACTTAGATTGTGGAAGCCACTTGTCTAAGATCATACAAAGTTAGAGGTAGAACTGAAATCACAGCCCTAAATCTAGACTCAGCCTGGAACATTTCTCCTGTGCTGTCTTGGTATTATTGATGGTGAAGAGGTTGTCCGTGGCTTCCTGTTTTGAGGCTCTGGCTCCAAGTTCTGCCCTGAAATTAACGGGATGTGGATGTTCTTTCTTAAGCTTGTAATTTAAGACTGTACAGGTTTTTTTCTGTAAATATGGGCTGTTCTTTCTCTTTTTCCCATCTCTACCTCTGTCCCAGGTAATTTCACTCAGAATGACATACCATCACCAGGATTGAACCTATTCAATTAAACCCTCAACAACTGGATTTCCTCTGTCTCTTCTTCCAGTCAGGGAGGAAGGTGGCTCTCACTGAGCTGAAAATAGGGCAAAGAAGTGACTCAGTACATTTTAATAAGGTGGTCCTAGGACAGTAGTGGGCAAACTAGTTTATTCTCCACAAGAATATGAGCAGCCCCATCACAAACTCTCTAAGCAGGGCTGTCTCACCTGAAAATATATACAAATGTGTGAGGGGGTGATAAAATATTTTTCTCCAGTATATTTCCTCAGCTTCTTTTTTAAAACTTTTATTTTGAATAGATGCTAAGCTCACTTTATTCAAAATTCATAATGTACAAAAAGTTATTCTAAGACAAGACTTGTTCACTTCCCATTCCCAGCCACCGACTTCCCCTCCATAGAAGCAACTGTTATGAAATATTTCTTCAGAAACATTTTGTACATGAACATTAGCTTTTGCTTTGAAAGCCTTGGATTCCACCCCTATGCCCACAGAGAATTCAGCCCCCTTCTTTTCAGGATTTATCTCCAGAAAATCATTCCTTCATCTAATATTTTTCCAAAAATTTCTGTCCTCAGTCAATGGGACTGTTAAAGACAGACAACAGTTGTTCACGATCTGCTGTTCCAAGGTTTCCATGCTGTCCTGGGAATGTGCATGGGAAATATCCGAAAGAAGAACTCCAGGACACACACCCCACACCCCCACTGCCCACTTCTCACCCTCTGTCCTTGGCTAGACTCCTGTCTAGACTCTTAGTCATCCATCCAGTCCCCAACCCCGTCAACTTCTAAAGTCCGTTTAGTTTTCTTCTCACCTTGTTCTCTGTATTTCACATTTGGCAGTGTTTTCCCTGAAAAGACCTTGTCAGCTCCCACCAATAATTCTGCTTTCCCACTCAAGCTAAATTGCCTCCACTTACCCCTGACAACATGCTTAAAACATCCTCTTGCTCCATTTCCCCTGCCATCTTGTTTTAGTATCTCATCTCTGTCCTGGATTATTTAAAAAACAAACAAACAAACAAACAAAAACTTCTAATTAGTCACTTCACCACCACCAATTCTCTTTTCAGCTAAACCTTTAAAAACAGCTTTCTATTTCAGAATCTATACAGAGTCGTATTCTCAGTTCAAAATAGTCTGGTAGATAAATTGCAGATATTATTCACAAGAGCCCAAAGCTGGAAACAACCCAAATGTCCATAAACTGATGATAGATAAATAAAATGAATCCATACAATGGACTACTTTTCATACATAAAAAGAAATGAAGCCCATACTGCATGGATGAACCTCAAAAACATGCTCAGTAAAAGAAGTCAGTTACAAAACACTATATATTGTATGATTCCATTTATGTATGATCAGAAAATGCAAATCTGCAGCAACAAAAATCAGATTAGTAGTTGCCTGAAACTGGAAATGAAATTGACTGCAAATACTCATGAGGGAACTTTATGGGGTCTAGGAAATGTTCTAAATCTAGGTTGTAACAGTGGTTGCACAGCATTATAAATTTACTAAAAATCATTGACTGTACACTTATAATGGGTGAATTTTATAGTATGTAAATTACATCACAAAAAACTATTAAATATTTAAATGATTTTAGAAACGCTCATTTATTGATTGATTTACAGTTTGCTACAGGGTCTTTTTTGCCTTTTCATACTATTTATGGGGTTCTCAAGACAAAAATACTGTAATGGTTTGCCGTTACCTTCTCCAGTGGACCACATTTTGTCAGAAATCTCCATCTGTCAGAACCCTCCACCATGACCCATCTGTCTTGGGTGGCCCTACACAACATTGTTCACAGTTTCATTAAGTACCGGAACCATAAATTTCCAGATGTTCAAGCTGGATTTAGAAAAGGCAGAGGAGCCAGAGATCAAATTGCCAACAACTGTTGGATCATAGGAAAAGCAAGAGAGTTCCGGAGAAACATCTACTTCTGCTTTATTGATTACGCCAAAGGCTTTGACTGTAGATCACAACAAACTGTGGAAAATTCTTCAAGAGATGGGAATACCAGACCACCTGACCTACCTCCTGAGAAATCTGTATGCAGGTCAGGAAGCAACAGTTAGAACCGGACATGGAACAGACTGGTTCCAAATCAGGAAAGGAGGACATCAAGGCTGTATATTGTCACCCTGCTTATTTAACTTCTAAGCAGAGTACATCATGTGAAATGCCAGGCTGGGTAAAGCACAAGCTGAAATCAGGATTGCCAGGAGAAATATCAATAACCACAGATATGCAGATGACACCACCCTTATGGTAGAAAGCAAAGAAAAACTAAAGAGCCTCTTGATGAAAGTGAAAGAGGAGAGTGAAAAAGTTGGCTTAAAACTCAACATTCAGAAAACTAAGGTCATGGCATCTGGTCCCATCACTTCATGGCAAATAGATGGGGAAACAATGGAAACAGTGACAGACTATTTTCTTGGGCCCCCAGATCACTGCAGATGGTGACTGCAGCCATGAAATTAAAAGACACTTGCTCCCTGGAAGAAAAGTTATGACCAAACTTGACAGCACATTAAAAAAAAAAGGCAGAGACAATTACTTTACCAGCAAAGGTCCATCTAGTCAAAGCTATGGTTTTCCCAGTAGTCACGTATGGATGTGAGAGTTGGACTATAAAGAAAGCTGAGCGCCAAAAAATGGATGCTTTTGAACTGTGGTGTTGGAGAAGACTGTTGGACTGCAAGGAGATCTTAAAGGAAACCAGTCAATCTTAAAGGAAATCAGTCCCAAATATTCATTGGAAGGACTGATGCTGAAGCTGAAACTCTAATACTTTGGCCACCTGATGTGAAGAACTGACTCACTGGAAAAGACCCTGATGCTGGGAAAGACTGAAGGCGGGAGGAGAAGGGGACGACAGAGGATGAGATGGTTGGATGACATCACCGACTCAATGGACTTGAGTTTGAGCAAGCTCCAGAAGTTGGTGATGGACAGGGAAGCCTGGCGTGGTGCCGTCTATGGGGTCGCAGAGTCGGACACGACTGAGCGACTAACTGAACTGACAGGATCTTTCTTGGACTTAGTTACCAGAAGAAGTGAAGTGAGGTGAAGTCGCTCAGTCGTGTCCGACTCTTTGCGACCCCACGGACTGTAGCCCACCCGACTCCTCCATCCATGGAGTTTTCTAGGCAAGAGTACTGGAATGGGTTGCCATTTCCTTCTCCAGGGGATCTTCCTAACCTGAGGATCGAACCTGGGTCTCCCGCATTGCAGCCAGATGCTTTACCATCTGAGCCTCCAGGGAATCCCAGAGATGCATGTTACCAGAGATACATGCCAAATGGAAAGAAAGAATTTGTTAGAAAAATGAATAAATTGAGGAGAGCATATAGGGAGTGGCCAGAGAAAAACTTCAAAAGAGAAGCCTTGGGAATGGCCAAATATTGGTCAGGAAATGCTCCACACTGAGAGGCAAAGTCTTGAACATTCTGGGTAGAGTACTGGTTCAATAGTGGGGATTTAGGAAACTTAAAGTACACAGTTCCACTCTCATGCCCAAGGAGGGCACCAGAGGAGCACGTCCCAGTCTCCTGGTTTCATTCAAAACCCCACCCAGGTTCTTCAGAGACCAGGACTTTCAATTTCCTTTTTATTTTCTTTCTTGGGAGGAAGGGAGGATTTGCCTGAAGATGGCTTCCTTTTAAGTCTGAAAATGGAGCAGGAAGAGCCAGATGAGGCCCTGTGACTCTCTCTGGGGGAGAAGCAACTGTTACAGCCAAAAGAAACTGCTCTAAGAGGAACTTTTTCAGAATGACACATACTATTTTCTTCCTCTCCCTCTGTGACTCAGATTCACATTTCACACAGACCTCTGCCTGTGTTTTCTTTCCTCTGCCTTGACTGCTAGCCAGCAGACTGTGTCCACAGTGTTTTCCCCACTCCTCTTCCCCAATCTGAAACAGCCTGGTGAAAACATTAGCTGGAGAGATCTGTGTTTACCAGGTAAATTCCTCTACAACAAATACATTTGAGTGAAAATCTTTATTCAACCAAGAACCCTCCACAGTACAGTTTATGTCTAACCTAATTTAAGTCATAGTCAATGAAGCAAAATTCTAATCCATACCATGTATTTGGACAATCCAGTGGAGCTTACTTGTAAAAAGATTTGACCTGTAATACTTTGTTTTCCCTGAGGAGCTTGAGAAATAAGTAGAGGCAAAAACAGAGCCCCTTCATACTTGGAGAATATTTTCCCACAGATACTTGTTTTAAAAATCCAGTTCCCAGGAAATCTTTGTGAGGACTTTTCCCAATAGTCTACCAGATCCTGGACAAGAAAAAGAGATAAACTCTAGATTCCATAAGCGGGATCTTCTCAGAAGGAAACCATGAGAACTTTCTCAGTCTTCAAGCAGTCTCTGATCCAGAGCATTGTAAAAAATAATCAGGAGATCAGAAATGAATCAAGGAAAGAAAAGTAGCATTCTGAAGAGATGATAATACTGTTGAGGCCGGAGGCTATACTAATATACTAATGAGAGTAGAATCTTTAAAAATACAGTCATATGGAAGAATCAGTTACATCACTTTATCCTACTGTTGCTGCTGCTGCTGCTGCTAAGTCGCTTCAGTCATGTCCGACTCTGTGTAACCCCAGAGACGGCAGCCTACTAGGCTCGCCCGTCCCTGGGATTCTCCAGGCAAGAACACTGGAATGGGTTGCCATTTCCTTCTCCAATGCACGAAAGTGAAAAGTGAAAGGGAAGTTGCTCAGTCGTGTCCGACTCCTAGTGACCCCATGGACTGCAGCCCACCAGGCTCTACCGTCCATGGGATTTGCCAGGCAAGAGTACTGGAGTGGGTTGCCATTGCCTTCTCCTTCCTACTGCTAAAAGCAAGATATTCCTCAAAGGGCGTTACTGCAAGGGGAGGTCATTTTCTCCCTCTCCCAGCTTCACAAAATAAAAACTTCATTTCTTCAAAATTCTGAAGAGCATCAACCTTCCTGATAGTTCCTTTCCAGTTCTCCCCAAGGCAGGAGAGACTCAGCTAACTGGGCCAGTGTAGAAGGAATGAGCACAATTCTGTTTCTTCTCCTAGGACTAGCCTGTCCATCAGACAGATGTCTCCAATCCTGAGCCTGCACACACATGCACCCCCCCTGCCTCCTCAGAAGGTCTAGAGGGCAAGTGTTGGGAAGTCTGGTTGTAAGCCCTGACCTGTGGGGCTCTTCCTCTGTGCCTTACTCCTATTAAAGTTGACACTTTTATCTCGATGTGTCTGACTTACGTGTCTGTTTCTTATAAGGTTCTGAATACAGAGGGGCTAAGAGATGCGGTTTGTTGGCATATTCAAAGCGCCCAAATTAAAACTTGAAGTAACTCTGCCATTGAAGAGTTCAAAAACCAGTGAATAATGCAAAGAAATGACTTTAGCAGGAGTCTAAATTCACCACGTGCCCTTGAGCAAGAGCTGAGCTCGGCAGTCAGGAAGGGAGCCACCTTTCCCAAAGAGGATGCAGCAGGAGGGACCTGCACATGGGACAGCAAGGACACAGAGACACTTCCCAGGGGGAGAAGGACAACACTGCGATCCCCTTGGGTCTGAGGTGTGAAGTGGGTGGCAAGAGCCATGAACTGGGATCCAGAAAACCTGCATTGAAGTCCCAGCTCTTATCAGATGTGCAGCCTTTACTATTTTGAGCCTCAGTTTTCACATTTGTAATGAGCATAAATATCATTCCCACCTACCCTGTAGAGTTACTTATATCAGGTATGTGAATGTTCATGTACACTGGAAAGCATGATAAAAATATAAGGTAATATGAAAATATATAGTGAGGACCAGTTACTTGAAGATACTATCAAGTGGAAGTGCTGGTATTTTCCACTTACTTTTCCAGATCCACTCTCTGCTCTAATCTGTGTCCTAGAGGCTGAACTTTCTGAACTGCATTAATAAATAGGCCCCTTTGCCTTTTGGCTACTGGTTGAGTTTGGTCACAGAGTCCGCTGGTCTCCTCCCTGCTGGGTCTCCTCAGGTTGGCCGCATCTCTCTATGGAGGGCACAGCTGGAGTCCAACTGCCTTCTCCACAGAGTTTTCTCTCCAGAGCAGCAGCATTGCCATCACCCAGGAATCTGTGAAAAATAAAAATATTCCAGTCCTACCCCAAGCCTACTGCAGCGGAAAATTCAGGGTGAGGCCCAGCAATCCATTGTACAAGCCCTCCAGGTAGTTAATTCATACACAGTTTGAGAACCACTGCTGTAACTAACTACTCTTTTATCTGCTCGTAGCTACTAACACTGATACTGTCCAGTCCTTTGTTGTTTCCCCTCAAACTCTCTGTACTTTTGAAAAAGTCCTCTTATCATACTTTCCTCAAATTACTCGTTTTGGGTATGCCATGGTTTCCTATAGGACCCTAACACCGTCTACAGGAGCTTCTTGGGATCCAAAAGAGACAACTGATTTTTTTGTCCTCTGCATGTGAAAAGCACAGGCCTGCTGATCAAGGTGAAAGAAAAAAAAAAACCTGCAATGGGATAGCCAAGTAATGAGATCTAGTTACAGGTCACCCCCAAAATCCTTTAGGCAAAATCTTGCAGTGGGTGTCTGTGTTTCAGGAAATGTCTCTGACGGATAAACTAAGAAATGATGTAATATCCTTTTGAGACATATGAGTAAAATCTGAGGTTTTCGTGTAGGCTTGGGCTGCAATCCTGGTTTCTGCTGAGGGCTTTAGTCTGAAGAGGGAAAATGCTAAAATAAGTTGCTACTTGCAAAAGGAAGCTGCTGGAATTTGTTTCCTTTGGCTAAGGCCAAAACTTAAGCAAGGTAAATTCATACCATCTATCATTCACTATGAAAGTCATATGGGCCAAGATGTAACATTTGAGCACCAACAGAGAATAAACAAGTTCAAAGGGTCAGTTTGACTAGAATATGTAATACCTAAGACAAAGAGAGACTGTTTCTAGGTGTTTGTTTCCTCAGGTCTCTTGTCACAAAAACTCGGCTTGTTTCCAGGGCATAAATCCAAGGGAGAAATACTCAACAGAGCTCAGGAAGGCAGCCGTGAGTAAAACTGAGAAGTCCCACTCCAGCAAGCCATTTCCTTTGGAAATGTAACAGGTTAATAAGCCTGGAGTCAGAATAAGAAAGAGGATTTGGGAAAACTTAGCTTAAAGCCCTAAACTAACCCAGGTTTTTCTTATCTTTGTGGATTGAATATATTGCTTCTCCTACAAATGAAAAACTGGTTTTCAAAGTAGCATTTCTTATTTACGCTTTATGCTTTATAAATTTTGCAAGTAATAACTGGACCGTGAAAAATGGTTAGGCATACTAAGCTTATTTTAAGATTTTATCTTTAATTCACTTTTTAAAAACAATTCCCCTACATCTGCTCCTTCCCTTCTCCCTTTCCCAAAATCTCTGCCCCAGAGACCCTTGGTATCTTCAGGCTGCAACCTGTCTGTTCACAACCCACCACGTGAACAGCCTTCCCAGATTTCCCCTTCTTTGAACTTTTCCAGCACACACTCAGAATTCAAAGGAACTGGGCCCTATCCCTCAGGACCTAATGCAGACAGCGGTTATCTAATTGCCTAGTAACCTTCTTCCCTGGGGGAGCTACTGGAGTGAACAGATCTCAGAGACAGAAAGCCTTGCCAATTAGTAACTGTGAGATCTTGGGGAAATTACAAAGAAAGATGCAAAGAATCATAGATTCTTGGGGCTGAAAAGGATCAATGCCTGAACAGAATCCAACACCTTACAGAGGTGTTATCCATGTTATATTTAATGTTTTACTGAAAAAAAAAAACTTATATTAGTTATTGAGCACCTCCTATGGACCAAGCCCTGAGCTAGGTGCTTGTATACATTGTCACTAATCCTGAAAATATCCCAGCAAAGAAGTTAGCATGTGTGCATGCTCAGTCACTCAGTCGTGTCGGACTGTAGCTCGCCAGGCTCCTCCATCTGTGAGCGTTTCCAGGCAAGAATATTGGAGTGGGTAGACATTTCCTACTCCAAGGTAGTTAGTACTAGACCCATTTTACAAATATGAAACTGAGACTCAGACTGACATAGTTAGTCCAAGTAAGTGCAAGGCCAGGGTTCCTACCCATTGCAGTTAGCCTGGAAGTCAATGTTCATTCCACTTGACTGTGTGATCTTCTGCGAGATCCCATTCTAACCACTGAAGCATCCTTTACAATGAGCTGAATTTGTCTTCCTCCACCTCCCTGGTGGCTCAGATGGTAAAGCGTCTGCCTGCAATGTGGAAGACCTGGTTTCGATCCCTGGGTCAGGAAGATCCTCTGGAGAAGGAAATGGCAACCCACTCCAGTACACTTGCTTGGAAAATTCCATGGATGGAGGAGCCTGGTAGGCTACAGTCCATGGGGTTGCAGAGAGTCGGGCACAACTGAGCGACTTCACTTTCACTTTCACCTCCCACCCACCACCACCTCCAGGTTCTACCCATGTAGGTAGAACAACCACTCTTTCAGGCATTTAAAGACTGCAAACTCCTTTGACCATCCTGAAAATATTCACCCTCTCCTCTTATGAAAGTTTTAAATCCCTTCACTCTCCTACTGATTCTTCTCCAGTTCATCTATATCCCATAAATCAGCAACAAAAACGTGAAGTTTAATATATGTACCGAAAAATGCACAGATTACATATGTATGTAGTGCAGTTAATTTTTGCACAGTCTCTCCTTGCTGAAGAAACAGAAGCATTACCAGAACCCTAGAAGCCCATGCTGTCTTGTCTCTGCATCCCAAAGAGGTGACTTTTAACACATGGATTGTATAGAGGGAGCACAAAATTCTGCATCCTTTTGTGTCTGCCTTTCTTTGCTCAACATTTTCAGAGTTTCACGTCATATTGTGTGGAGCTATCGTTGATTTACTCTCATTCCTTTCTGTGTGCTTTTTTTTTTATGTGGTAAAATATATATAACACAAAATTTACCATGATAACCATTTTTAAGTGTTACAGTTCAGCAGTGTTAATTATATTCACAATACTGTGCACCTGACACCACCATCCATCTCGAGAACTTTTTCATCTCCCAAAACTGTAACTCTGTGTTTATTAAACAGTAACTCCCTATCTGCCCCTCCTCTCACTTCAGTTCAGTTCAGTTGCTCAGTCGTGTCCAACTCTGTACAACCCCATGGACTGCACCGCGCCAGGCTTCCCTGTCCCTCACCAACTCCTGGAGCTTGCTCAAACTCAAGTCCATCGAGTTGGTGATGCCATCCAACCATCTCATCCTCTGTCGTCCCCTTCTCCTCCCGCCTTCAGTCTTTCCCAGCATCAGGGTCTTTTCCAGTGAGTCAGTTCTTCACATCAGTTGGCCAAAGTATTAGAGTTTCAGCTTCAGCATCAGTCCTTCCAATGAATATTCGGGACTGATTTCCTTTAAGATTGACTGGTTTCCTTTAAGATCTCCTTGCAGTCCAACAGTCTTCTCCAACACCACAGTTCAAAAGCATCCATTTTTTTGGCGCTCAGCTTTCTTTATAGTCCAACTCTCACATCCATACGTGACTACTGGAAAAACCATAGCTTTGACTAGATGGACCTTTGCTGGTAATGTCTCTGCCTTTAAAAAAAAAAAAAAATGCTGTCAAGTTTGGTCATAACTTTTCTTCCAGGGAGCAAGTGTCTTTTAATTTCATGGCTGCAGTCACCATCTGCAGTGATCTGGGGGCCCAAGAAAATAAAGTCTGTCACTGTTTCCATTGTTTCCCCATCTATTTGCCATGAAGTGATGGGACCAGATGCCATGACCTTAGTTTTCTGAATGTTGAGTTTTAAGCCAACTTTTTCACTCTCCTCTTTCACTTTCATCAAGAGGCTCTTTAGTTTTTCTTTGCTTTCTGCCATAAGGGTGGTGTCATCTGCATATCTGTGGTTGTTGATATTTCTCCCGGCAGTCTTGATTGCAGCTTGTGCTTCACCCAGCCTGGCATTTCACATGATGTACTCTGTTTAGAAGTTAAATAAGCAGGGTAACAACATACAGCCTTGATGTCCTCCTTTCCTGATTTGGAACCAGTCTGTTCCATGTCCGGTTCTAACTGTTGCTTCCTGACCTGCATACAGATTTCTCAGGAGGTAGGTCAGGTGGTCTGGTATTCCCATCTCTTGAAGAATTTTCCACAGTTTGTTGTGATCCACACAGTCAAAGCCTTTGGCACAATCAATAAAGCAGAAGTAGATATTTTTCTGGAACTCTCTAGCTTTTTCTATGATCCAACGGATGTTCGCAATTTGATCTTTGGTACCTCTGCCTTTTCTAAATCCAGCTTGCTACCATTCTACTTTTGTCTCTTTGAATATGACTGCTCTAGGTACTTCATATAAGTGGAATCATACAGTATTTGTCTTTTTGTGACTAGCTTGCTTCACTTAGCGTAATGTCTTCACAATTCATCTATGTTGTAGCATGTGTCAGAGTTTCCTTCCCTTTTAAACCAAAATAACATTCCACTGTACAGATATGCTATATATTTTTTTCTTTTTATTCTGTGTGCTTTTTAAAGTGTGTAGCCTTATATGGGACCAGTGTCCCCCAGTGGATTTGACATGAGAAGGTCCTTTGCACAGCTTTACCACGGCACTCCCACACTTTTTCTTGCTTTCAGGTCTGGCTCCCCTCTAGACAATGTGCTCTTTGGACCTTACTCTTCTTTGCTTCCCCAGCACCTAGGTCCAAGTGGAAATTCAGTGAACAATATCTGCTAATACGTGAATGAAAGTATAACAGCCCCATGAAGTTCCTGTTGTTTACCTCTCTGAGCCTCAGTTTCCTCATTCTTGAAATGAAGGGTTCTGACTTAAGTCTTGCCTAGCTTGACACTCCTGATTTTATGACAGACTTGCGTTGGTGACCTATTTCCAAGGGTTTGACAAACAAATACAACAACAATAACTTTTTAAACTATATTTATATGTTTCAGTTTATATAGTTTCAGGTATCCCCTTGATAACAGTGTTAGGTGATATGACACTTTAAGGCTCTGTAAGAAATATTTATGGACAAATTTCTCTTATTCTATGTTTCAGTTGAAAAACTTCCCAGGGCTTGGGTCCGAGGTGGAGGGGGTGCTCTAGGGAAGCTGAAATTCCCAACTCAATCACTAGGCAACCATTTAACTGCACCCAGAGGGAACAGGTGAGGAAAACAACTCCAGCCCCAGAGCCAGAATGGTCCCAAAGTGGCAGGAAACCAAATATTAGGCTTTTTATAGGAAACTTTGCATGTTTAAAATGGTTAGGAGGCCCCAAATATTCTGAAATATGCTATCACTGACATTAGACTTAGAATGCTGCCCACTCTGCTCCTGGATAAGTTGAAATACAACAATATTTTATCCTCTATCTTGTGACTTTTCTCCTCTCTTCCTTCTCTCTCATCCAGTTTATGAGAGAGGCATGAAGCCAAATTTTGATGGACTCATGACTGAAACACACTGACTTAAAATGTCTCAAGGGACAGTTTACAGGCAGATCAGTAGCTCTCCAGCTGGAATTTTTAAAGGAGACTGAGCTTACTATCTTATGAAAGAGAACATTCTTCACACATATTTCAAGAACATGTGGAAACTTCTGTGTGAGATCAGATCAAGATCCATATAAATATTCTCTTCTTGACACTTGCTGCTAATAAAGGGGTGTATATGCCTCCAAATGCTTTTTCCTGAGTACATATAAGCATATGTTTCTTCTTTGTGAAAAGAAAATATAGCACTTTCAAATGATCTTTACTTTATTATAAAAGGACTGCTGATTAAATCATGACATCTGTTACCCTCACTCCCCATTCTCTTCTTTTACTTTGAATATTCATAGATTTCGGTAAAGCTGTGTTCAATTATTTCTTATTTAATCTTTAAAAAGTTATATTTGGGTCTCCTTCTGAATTCTTAAGTGCTATTGGCATTTCTGATATAAAAGTATTTTGGCAAGTTCCTACCAACTTTATCCTTTCAATTTACAAATTTAATGACTGAACCTAGGTTATATTTTTTTAGATTAATTCATAACTTTTGAAACATTTGTTGCTCTATTTTGTTATTGTTACTTCCTTAGTTTCAAGCACTGCCAACTTAAGGTGGGCTTACAGAACACTCCTATTCTTCATTCTATTATCTTCAAAAAAGTTTTGTGACCCTCATGCTCTATTCATTCTTTAACACTTGGAGTGTTATGGTGGGTTAAAAACAGACAGAAAATCCGAGACTAAATAAATAGCTCTTTTGGGAGATCACAGAGAATAACTTCAACCTACACATTACTGTCATATTGGGATAAAATAAAATAATGAACATGAAAGCCCTTTGAAAAATATGAAAGCATGCTATGTACATGTAATATCTGGCTTGACTTCAAGAAGAAACCAGACTGAAATGGCTTATTAGGATTTACCAAATGCCTGGCGTCAGATATCTGGGAAAAGAGTTTGGTGACACACAGCTAGCATTATTTCTTGAATTGGCTGAATGCTCTGTATTGTTTACTTACAAATGTTCTGCCTACAATTGTGACTTAACACGTAACAAAGCAATGGGGAGTGTTTTGTTTGTTTGTTTGTCTTTCTTTTTTTTTAACAGTAACCTAGACATTCCAATAAATATCAGGGGATATAAGTCAGCAGAAAGTCTTAAAAGTGGCTGGTCTGACAAGAAGGAGCCAGTGTAATGTGGCTTTTCTATTAGTTTGGCTATAAAGTTGGCTATTAACTTAGCACTTAATTGGATCCTCCTACAGTGGAATCATAAAAGCATTTAGTCCTGCAGGCTAGAGAACATGTTGTGCTTGCTGAATGGTGTTTAAAGTACTTTAAAAGCCTGGTTGTAATTGAATGATGACTAAACACAACTTTATTATATCGGACATTTAGAGGTGGTATGGAGAAGGCAATGGCACCCCACTCCAGTACTCTTGCCTGGAAAATCCCACGGACGGAGGAGCTGGTAGGCTGCAGTCCATGGGGTCGCTAAGAGTCGGACACGACTAAACAACTTCACTTTGACTTTTCATTTTCATGCATTGGAGAAGGAAATGTCAACCCACTCCAGTGTTCTCACCTGGAGAATCCCAGGGACAGGGGAGCCTGGTGGGCTGCCGTCTATGGGGTCGCACACAGTCGGACACGACTGAAGCGACTTAGCAGCAGCAGCAGCAGAGGTGGTAGGCATGATGTCTGCCTATACAGAATTGTGTCTGAAAGGCTGCATCTGTACCCTACCTCTATTGTTTACAAACTGCATGATTTTGGTCATATATTTTAGCCTTTATGAGCCTCAGTTTTTTCATCTGTATAGTGAGGATAATATATCTGTCTTTCTTACTTTGTAGAGTTAAAAGAATTAAGTTAAACCAGGCACAGAAAAGAGCTTTACTTATGGTGGCAGAGGTAAATTTAGAACACAGATCTCCACAGCCTCTTTCTTTTTACAGTATATCAATCAGTACTGTTTTGTTTTGTTTTTTTACATTTTCTACAAACTAAGGTCTGTATCTATGACTCATTTACCTATCATTTACTGCCTAGCTATAAAAGATCATTAAAATTTAACTTTAAGTTTGTTAGTAGTTAGATTTAATTACCATGGATGTATAGATGCATTACTGAGCTTCCAACTAAAACTATAGCTAGGCTAGTCTTTGAAGGAAAACATTTTTTGTTTTTGTTTTGCATGTCAGTGCTTGGCTAAAACCTGTGTTTTTATAAAAGAGTCACACGAGATAATCTAAACCTTAAATCTAATTACAAAGAAGAATCTACAAAACAAATTAAAATCTTGTATGAAAGCCAAAACTTTCATTGTACTTTGATGGTCTTTGTAACATAAATTTCTTCACCTTCATCCTAACATATATATTTTAAACCTGTAATTTTACCATTAACATAAAAGGGGAAGTCATATTGTGGCCTCAGAGACAGCCTATTCTAGTATTATTTTTGGCTCAATAGATTCATTTGGTGATAATATCTTATGTGAAAACTTTTTTTTTCTAAAGGTGCTTTTTTTGTTTGAAATAAGACAATTCTGGATTTTCCTTTATACTTAAAATTTATGATAGATTGGACTAAATAATGTCTAAAACTTGCTTACAACTTTAAACCCCTAAGATCTAGAATTTAGAATTATAGGAAAAAAATGAGATCAGTATTTATTCTTCCAGCTATAGTCACATGGAAGTTTGAGGCTAGTTTCTTTTCCACACATACACACAATACATAGGGGAATGTTCACCTTGGGACCTTAAGAAATAGCTCTCAAATTCTTTGTGAGTTTATAGCAGTATAATTATATAGTGTTCTATGATGGAAAACATATGAATTTATATCTAAAATTTGAGCATATATCTTGCCTGATCTTGAGGATATCAAGTCTATATAAATCTCAATTGTCTAATCTTTTAAATGGGCTTGTTTTGGTAGGATGCCTAGAACTTATAAATTGCGGAGGGTGGGAGGTGACTGGAAGAAACTAGAAGAGCTATTGCTTCAAAGCTAAAGAATTTTTCAGTTTGGAAAGAGGTTAAAACTTGACTATTCATTGTTGACACCTTTTGACCTGGTGAAATGACCCAACTAATCCCTTTACAAAATGTAAAACTCATAGCTCCCTGGGTAGGAGAGCGTTTTGAGTAAACCTAAGCACAGATGTTCACAGTGGAGGCCTTAGCTAAGTATTCTCATTGGTAACACAGTTGTTGTTAGCTTCCAAGCCTGTGCTTTCTGTCTACCTGCTTTGCCACTTTTGAGGTGGAGGCAATGCTTCTTTTCTTTTCGTATGAATCTAAATGAATTAGGACAGCCCTGTTGCTTGTCTCTGGGGAAACATATATTCTTGAGTGAGAAAGTACTATCCAGAAATCTGAAACTGGGGCCTTGGAGAGGGCAGGGTGTTTATATCTAGAAAGTGAAGGCAATGAGACTTACCTTGGAGTATGGTTGTGCAAATTAAGTGAGCTACTGTGCGTAAGGTTTCTGGCACATAACAGATACTCAGCCAGTAGGATCAAGTTTGAAATGCCCAAGATTGGTTTCTAAGTCCTACCACTGTCTCTTCATCTGGGATACATGGCAGATGTGGCAGAAAGGAGGGCAGTACTACACAGTGGCTGGCCTGTATGGCGTGCACCCCACCCCTGGGAAATGAACCTGCAAACCTGAGGCAGGGCTCTGTGTGGCAGCTGGACAGGGTTCATACCAGTGAGAATTGAAAGCAGCCTGTACCCCCAGCATCCCCCAGGCTACCTGCAGTTCAGCAGAAATGTAGGCCCCGGGCTTCCCAGGAGGCGGTAGTGGTACAGAACCCGCCTGCCAATACAGGAGACATAGAGACACGGCTTCGATCTGGGTCAGGAAGATCCCTTGGATGAGGGCATGGCAACCTATGTCAGTATTCTTGACTGGAAAATCCCATGGACAGAGGAGCCTGGCGGGCTACAGTCCATAGGATCGCAAAAAGTCAGACATGACTGAAGCGACTTAGCACGCACAGGCAAGGGTCATACGCTCAGTCCCTAGTTTACACGGGCTTGCACTCACTCACTGAAACTTCAAACAGAAGAGACACAGCAATACAAGTCAAAGGGACACTACTGTCAGGGAATGTGCCCAGAACAGTGCTATGTTGATGCTCTCGGATTATTTTAACCTCCAGTAACTGCTTTTAAGTAAACGACTGAATTCAATGCTGAGCATCATCTTCCAAGAGTTTAACAGATGAGCTGTGGGGGATTAGGGTAATGGGAGCACATGGGATTTTTCTCCCATATAGGGAAATAGTAAGCAAAGTGACCCACAGAGTAAAAAGGAGCAAGAGTGAACTAGTTATCTAGGGGAGTGGAAGATGCAGCACAATAGGCAGGCAGCATGGAGGGAGGGCCATGGGATGTCTATGACCACAAATTTAAATTGAGTCCAGTTGGCATGGTTGTATGTTTCTCCCCAACACTTTTAAGTGTGAAGTAGCCAATGTGTGTGTGTTAGGCACTCAGTCATGTCTGACTCTTTGCGACCCCATGGACTGTAGCCCACCAGGCTCCTCTGTCCATGGGATTCTCCAGGCAAGAATATTGGAGTGGGTAACCATTCCCTTCTCCAGGAGATCTTCCCGACCCAGGGATCGAATCCAGGTTTCCCACATTCCAGGCAGATTCTTTATCATCTGAACCACCAGGAAGCCTGAGCTGGTTTTATTAGAGTTAAGAATTTGCCATGCAAGGAGCAAGGAAGAAGAAAGGAGCGAAGGCAAAGAAACTGGGGGTTTATACAAGGGCTATAAATGGAAGTTGGGTAGGGAGGAAAGTAAGGACACAAGGAGAAGAGTGAGGGATGAAGGGGGTGTCAGGGTCAATGCATTCTAGGTCCCTAGTGGGCTTGAGGAAATTCTTTAAGCAAATCTTGGCACTGAAATTTTTATCCATTTTTTAGGTGTTTTAAGAGTGGGACACTTCCTTGTCATCTTCCCAATTTACTTTTTCTTTTTGCTCAAGTATTTATTGAACACCTACTATATGCCACTGCAGTTCTAGGCACTAAGGATACACACACACACACACAATTATTGTTTAAGTAGATGATGTATCTCTGCATACATATTCACATTTTGATACTTAAAACCACCACACAAAGTGAGCTGGTGAGGCCAGAGATGTCAGACTTTACCAGGATCAGAACAAGTTTCCACTGTACCTTTTTATTCTCACTTGTTTCTTCCCCTTTCCACAGTTTAAATAGTAAGTTCAAGAGATGTTGCTTTACTGAGAGAGAGAGAGAGAGAGAGAGAGAGAGAGAGAGAGAGAGTGCAGATTGTTGCATTTCCGGCAAAGAAGGAGTTAAATGGTGTTATTATGTTTGGAAGTACTTTAACATTATCCAGATTTGGCTTAAAGATAGGATTATACTGATGTCCTTTATTTTTCTCTTTAATTTACAAAGAGCTCTTTTATCTCAGACATTCTGGTGCTTTATTGGAATTTTCTAAGTAATGCAGCCTATCACAGAGCAATTTTTTGGGGAGAGCTGCAATCTGATCCTTAAATTGGGGCAAGATTCTAGCAAAATAGAGGCCTCCTGGCCAAAGCATCTGCTCAGACTCCTAGCAGGAGCACAGTTCTCATCAGCAACGACTGCAGAAGATCAGATGACAGAAGCCTTTTATCGGTTTGTTGCACTAGTCTTTCACCTACCTGAAAACTATCTTAAAATGATTGTTTTCCAAAGGAAATGATACAGCAGTCTGTTTTCTAGAGACCTTACATTCAGCGAGGTCCTTGCTCAGAATGTTTGCCCTGAATATTCCAGAGCTTTCAGATAGAACAAGCGGTTCACAAAGAAACAGCAAGGACAGAGAATAATAGACTGCAAGATTCCAAAATCACAAAAGGTGAAAAAGTCTCCTGAATGTCTATCATTCCTGCTTTGCTGGAAGGGACCCTGAATGGCCTCCATGTCCATCTTTCTGCATCTACTGCTGCTGCTACAGCTAAGTTGTTTCAGTCGTTCTGAATCTGTGCGACCCCATAGATGGCAGCCCACCAGGCTCCTCTGTCCCTGGAGTTCTCCAAGCAAGAATACCGGAGTGGGTTGCAGTTCCTTCTCCAATGCGTGCATGCATGCTAAGTGACTTCAGTTGTGTCCAATTCTGTGCAGCCCCATGGACAGCAGCCCACCAGGCTCCTCTGTCCACCGGATTCTCTAGGCAAGAACACTGAAGTGAGCTGCCATTTCATTCTTCCTCTGCATCTACATGGGACTGCAATAAAGCTTCTAGAAAGACAGCTTTCTGCCCACTTAGAAATTAGGTCTCACGTTCTGTCAAGACCTCAGTAATTTTTAAGGTTGATCTTATATTTATCTTTAAGCAGAGTTATTCTTCTTTACTTTTATTCATTCTTCTATTGACTATTAAAGGCTATTTCTAATTCAGAAGGTAATTTGCCCCTTCTTCCTGTAACAGACACACCCTAGCTATTAATTTACCTTATTACCCCAAGAGAAACAAATCATGGTAATCTAAGGTTTAAGTCTTGAGTTTCTGTGTTTTTTCATCAGTGAAGAGTATGCCCTTTTGTAAAGTGACTGGGATTCTCCCTCAGTACACCCTCGCTCACCTTTCCTAGCATCATGGAATGATAGAGGAATACAGCTGAAGTCAGAAGCCTCTAACTCCAACTCTGCTATTACAAGCTGCATCATCACAGTTTATATTATTCTTAATTTATAGTTCCAGTTTGGTTCTCTTCAAAATATGAAGCATACCTACACTCCAGATAAATCAGGTAACAAATGTAAAAAGCAATTTGTAACTGGTAAAATATTGTACAAGTCCATCTATTTTTATGATATACTCCCAAATGCTCCATGTTAGCTTGTTTGGGTTCCTCCCAGGACCCTTCTCCTTCCCTCCTCTCTTTCTTTGCCCACCCCTTCCCCTCTCTTTTCCCTAGTGTCCAGCTGTCTTCCATGAATGTTGCTGTAGCAGAAATCTCAGAGACTACACAAAAGCTAAAAATCCAATCAAAGAGGAAATCGATACCAGAGAACAGAAACTTTCCTGTTATTCATATTTCTCAGAGGCACTGTAAAACTGGGAAAAGGAGGAAAGAGAGAGGAAAAAACAGATTGGTAATAAGAGCAGGAAAGGAGTAAAGAATAGAAGCAGAAAAGAATCCACCAGAAGTGGGGAAGCATAGAACTCAACATCCCCCAACTCTCTGAACCCAGCTGGGAAAAGAAGGTAGAAGGACAGAATTATTCCAACAAACCATAAAACTATAACAAGGGAATTTGAACAGAAAAGAGAAAAGCAAGCCCAAAAGAAGAAAATTATTCTCAGGGAGAAGAGTATAGGGTAGCATTGCAGTAGGCACTGTGATAAACTGAAGTTATGATACAGTATAAACTGCTGAGAATAGATTAATAAGAGTATGTGATTCATACCAATTACTGGAAAGTAATATAGATCACTGTTATAGATTGTATTGCCAATACATAATCTATGGCCAATAAAATATAGAAAAGATATTTGTTTAAAATGTAGTTGACTTCTGTACAGCAAAGGGAACCATGAACAAAACAAAAAGACAACCCACAGGATAGGAGAACATATTTTCAAATGAAGTAACCAACAAGAGATTGATCTTCAAAATATACAAAGAGTTCACGCAGCCCTATGACAAAGAAATAAAAATAACAACCCAATCAAAAAAAAAATGGGCAGAAGCTCTAAATAGACATTTCTCTGAAGAAGACATACAAATGGCCAAAAGCACATCAAAATTACAGGGATATCACTTCATACCAGTCAGGATGGCCATCATCAAAACACATGTAAAAATAATAAATGCTGGAGAGGGTGTGAAGAAGGACACCCTACTACATTGTTGGGAATGAAAACTGGTATAGCCACTATGGAGAATAGTGTGGAGATTCCTTTAAAAACCAAAAATAGAGCTTCCATATGATCCAGAAATTCCATTCCTGGGCTTATATCCAGAGAAAAACATGGTTCAAAAGAATATTAGTTCAGTTTAGTCACTCAGTCGTATCCAACTCTTTGTGACCCCATGGACTGTAGCATGCCAGGCCTCTCTGTCCATCATCAATTCCTGGAATTTACCCAAACTCATGTCCTTTGAGTTGGTGATGCCATCCAACCATTTCATCCTCTGTCATCCCCTGCTCCTCCTGCTCTCAATCTTTCCCAGAATCAGGGTCTTTTCAAATGAGTTAGTTCTTTGCATCAGGTGGCCAAGTATGGGAGTTTCAGCTTCAACATTCGTCCCTCCAATGAACACTCAGGACTGATCTTCTTTAGAATGGACTGGTTGGATCTCCTTGCAGTCCAAGGGACTCTCAAGAGTCTTCTCCAACACCACAGTTCAAAAGCATCAATTATTCAGTGCTCAACTTTCTTTATAGTCCAACTCTCACATCCATACATGACCACTGGAAAAACTATACCCTTGACTAGATGGACCTTTGTTGTCAAAGTAATGTCTCTGCTTTTTAATATGCTGTCGAAGTTGGTCATAACTTTTCTTCCAAGGAGTAAGCATCTTTTAATTTCATGGCTGCAGTCACCATCTGCAATGATTTTGGATATATGCACCCCAATATTCATTGCAGCACTGTTTACAATAGCCAAGCTATGGAAGCAATCTAAATCTCCATCAACAGAAGAATGGATAAAGATGGTGTGGGACATATACATAATGGAATATTACTTAAGCATAAAAAGAATGAAATAATGCCATTTGCACCAACTGGATGAACCTAGAGATTATCATACAAAGTGAAGTAAGTTAGGCAAATATCATAAAATACCACTCATATGTGGAATTTGCTTTTTAAAAATGATACAATACAAATGAACTTATTCACAAAACTGAAACATACTTACTGATACTGAGAACAAACTTATAGTTACCAAAGAGGAAACATTGGGAGGTGGAATAAATCAAGAGCTTGAGATGAACATATACTACAATATATAAGACATAACCAACAAGGACCTACTGTATAGCACAGGGAACTCTACTCAGTATTCTGTGACAAGCTATATAAGAAAAGAATCTTAAAACAGAATGAATATATGTATGTGTGTGTATATATATATATATATGTGTGTGTGTGTGTGTGTGTATATATATATATATATATATATATAATTGAATCATTTTGATGTATACCTGAAATTAACACATTGTTAAATCAACTATACTTCTATAAAAAATTTTAATGTGGTTGGGTCTCATGCCTTTACACTCTATCCATGTTGTAGAGAAGGCAATGGCAACCCACTCCAGTACTCTTGCCTGGAAAATCCTGTGGACGGGGAAGCCTGGTGGGCTGATGTCTGTGGGGTCACACAGAGTCGGACACGACTGAAGTAACTTAGCAGCAGCAGCATGCTGTAGAGAGAATGAATGTAGGAGATGAAGAAACACACATTACAATCTGCCTGTTCCCACCTCTAAGGAATCAAATGGTACTCTGAAATCACTTGTAAGTAGGAAGACAGGCTTCTGATATACACCAGGTATGGGAGCTGGAAAAATGAAGGAACTGGAGGAGGACTTACAATTAAAAGGTATGGGCTGGGATTCACAGAGGGAGGAGAGTAGCCTAGATGGAGCAACAATCCTATAAGGGACTAGACTCTTTCTAGTGGAATTTCTTCAGCAGTAAAACTGCTAATACCTAGTCTAACTTGTAATCTACACAAGCCTATTTGCCGACCTAAATTCCTATGGAAATATCACCACCCAAATCCTCAGTCTTTTCTGACACATATATAAGATGTCCTGTCTGAACCTGGCTAACAAGAGTAGCAGGCTACCTTATGTCTTGATCTCCCATCCCCACCAAGACTATTTCAGAAACTAACACAAGAAGTAGCAACCAGGATAGTGAGCTAAGTTTGAGAGAATTATATTCTGCATCTTCAAACTCCCCAGAAAACCACAGAAGTAAACTATTTCTGTTTCATATTCCAAAAGTACCCTATGACTCATTCCATTCTTCTTTCTTGATTGGTCCTCTTTCTGCTTACATCCATCTCAGGCAAATTGAACCTTTGTTACCCCACTGTAAGCATGAATATGGGTTTCTCATATAGTACTGTTTTGAGATTCATCAAGATAATTTCCTGTCTTGCTGCTCTGAAATTATCCATCTTATGGAAAATTGAATGTAGGTGCATTATCTAATGGAGAAGGCAATGGCAACCCACTCCTGTACTCTTGCCTGGAAAATCCCATGGACAGAAGAGCCTGGTAGGCTGTAGTCCATGGGGTCACGAAGAGTCAGACACCTACTGAGCAACTTCACTTTCACTTTTCACTTTCATGGATTGGAGAAGGAAATGGCAACTCACTCCAGTATTCTTGCCTGGAGAATCCCAGGGACGGCGGAGCCTGGTGGGCTGCTGTCTGTGGGGTTGCACAGAGTTGGACACAAGTGAAGCAATTTAGCAGCAGCAGCAGCAGCAGCATTATCTTAAGGTTGAATAAGGTGCCAGTGAAAAGTGAGGCCATCTTTTGTTGGCTGGGGAGACTGGGTTTTTTTCTTATATGATTCAGGTAAATACCTCTGCCACCAGGCTTCTAGTGGCCATAGGTTATCTGCTTATGCAATGTGCAAACATGTTATTTGTTCAGTTGGGTCCAAATGTTTGTGACCCCATGGACTATAGCCCGCAAGGTTCCTCTGTTCATGGAATTCTCCAGGCAGGAATACTGGAGTGAGTGGCAGCCAACAAAAAGAGAAAACACACACACACATACACACACAAATTCTAGGCTCCTCCATTGACCTCAAAACTGGCACTTGATGACTTCTGGTTTCTGACCTCATTTGCAGGTTCAAAATCCTAAAGCTGTAGATTCTACCTTCACATCCCATTCAAACAGTTAAGCAACATTCGAGTCTCCATATTTCTAGATTATTGTGTAAAGCAAGTACAGAGAGAGAATTTTTGCCTACAGGGCAAAACTCTTCAACTTTTACTGTGACTAGAGCCAATGAGACTGAGCAGAGAACATCTTCCTCTGCTACTTGCTAGATTTTATAACAAGGTGAACAAGGAGAGCCATAGGTACGGTTACTTTGTATAAATCAGGAGTGTCTGGTTTCTTGAGATTGGAAAGCAAACTTGGGACAGCCAATATTACACTTACAAATACTTAAATTCAGAATAACTAGTACACAGTGACGGAGAAGGCAATGGCAGCCCACCCCAGTACTCTTGCCTGGAAAATCCCATGGATGGAGGAGCCTGGTGGGCTGGAAGTCCGTGGGGTCACTAAGAGTCAGACACAACTGAACGACTTCACTTTCACTTTTCGGTTTCATTCATTGTAGAAGGAAATGGCAACCCACTCCAGTATTCTTACCTGGGGAATCCCAGGGATGGGGGAGGCTGGTGGGCTGCCATCTATAGGGTCACAGAGTCGGACATGACTGAAGTAACTTAGCAGCAGCAGCAGTACACAGTGAACCTCTGTGTTATGGGGTTAAGAGGGATTTATCCTTTTGTTTGTATGTGAAAATTAAATAATAACAAATTCTATTTTGTGCACACGTGTGAGTGCCATGCTAAGTTTTTTCAGTCCTGTCCTACTCTTTGCAACCCTGTGGACTGTAGCCTGCCAGGTCTGTCCTTCGGATTCTCCTAACAGGAATTCTAGAGTAGGTTGCCATGCCCTACTCTAGGGGATCTGTCTCACCCAGGGAAAGAACCGGAATCTCCTGTGGCTCCTGTATTACAGGTGGATTCTTTATCTCTGAGCCACCAGGGAAACCCTTTGTGTATATGTCAATTACCAAATAATATGTCCTAAATACAGCCCACTATATTTCCCTTGAATTTTCAAATAGGCAGCAAGGTTTCATTTCAGTAGGTTCCCTTAGTATAAATATGCTCACAGCATTACATCCACACTTCATTACTGGACACTTTATCGTTTTGCTCTTGATCTAATAGATTAGAATTTAACTGTTCCTGTTTCTTTATTATAATCCTCTTCCCCTCTAAATTTGGAAGAATAAAGAGTATACAGAGAAATGCATTATTTTAAAATAACAAAGATTGTAACTTCCAGTCAATGAAAACACCTTTCCTCCCATCCCAAACATATAGGAATAAAACGTGCATAGCAATACAAAAAAATTAAGTCTAATACATCAGTTCAGTTCAGTCACTCAGTAGTGTCTGACTCTTTGCGACTCCATGGACTGCAGCACACCAGGCTTCCCTATCCATCACCAACTCCCAGAAACTACTCAAACTGATATCCATCACGTTGGTGATGCCATCCACCATCTCATCCTCTGTCATCCCCTTCTCAACCCATCTTCAATCTTTCCAAGCATCAGGGTCTTTTCCAATGAGTCTGTTCTTTGTATCAGGTGGCCAAAGTATTGGAGTTTCAACTTCAGCACCAGTCCTTCCAATGAATATTCAGGACTGATTTCCCTTGGGATGGACTGGCTGATCTCCTTGCAGTCTAAGGGACTCTCAAGAGTCTTCTCCAACACCACAGTTCAAAAGCATCAGTTTTTCAGCACTCAGCTTTCTTTATAGTCCAATTCTCACGTCCATACATGACTACTGGAAAAACCATAGATTTGACTAGAGGGCCCTTTGTTGGTAAAGTAAGGCCTTTTTAAAAATATGCTGTCAAGGTTGCTCATAGCTTTTCTTCCAAGTAGCAAGCATTTTTTAATTTCATGGCTGTAGTCACCATCTGTAGTGATTTTGGAGCCCCAAAAAGTAGTCTGTCACTGTTTCCATTGTTTCCCCATCTATTTGCCATGAAGTGATGGGATTGGATGCCATGATCTTAGTTTTCTAAATGTTGAGCTTTAAGCCAACTTTTTCACTCTCTTTTTTCACTTTCATTAAGAGGCTCTTTAGTTTTTCTCTGCTTTCTGCCATACGGGTGGTGTCATCTACATATCTGAAATTACTGACATTTCTCCCAGCAATCTTGATTCTAGCTTGTGCTTCATCCAGCCCGGCATTTCGCATGATATACTCTGTATATAAGTTAAATAAGCAGGGTGACAATATACAGCCTTGACTCCCTCCTTTCCCGATTTGGAACCAGTCTGTTGTTTCAAGTACAAGTTCTATCTGTTGGTTCTTGACCTGCATACAGGTTTCTCAGGAGGCCCATAAGGTGGTCTGGTATTCCCACCTCTTTAAGAATTTTCCACAGTTTGTGGTAATCCACGCGGTCAAAGGCTTTGACATAGTCAATCAAACAAAAGTAGATGTTTTTCTCAACTGTCTTGCTTTTTCAATGATCCAATGGATGTTGGCAATTTGATCGCTGGTTCCTCTGCCTTTTCTAAATCCAGCTTGAATATCTGAAAGTTCATAGTTCACATACTGTTGAAGCCTGGCTTGGAGAATTTTGAACATTACTTTGCTAGCATGTGAGATGAGTTTAGTTGTGTGGTAGTTTGAGCACTCTTTGGCATTGCCCTTCTTTGGGATTGGAATGAAAACTGATCTTTTCCAGTCCTGTTGCCACTGCTGAATTTTCCAAATTTGCTGGCATATTGAGTGCATCACTTTCACAGCATCATCTTTTAGGATTTGAAATAGCTCAACTGGAATTCCATCACCTCTACTAGCTTTGTTCACAGTGATGCTTTCTAAATCCCATTTGTCTCTGCATTCCAGGATGTCTGGCTCTAGGTGAGTGATCACACTATAGTGGTTATCTGGGTTGGGAAGATCTTTTTGTACAATTCTTCTGTGTATTCTTGCACCTCTTCCTATCTTCTGCTTCTGTTAGGTCCATACCATTTCTGTCCTTTATTGTGCTCATCTTTGCATGAAATGTTCCCTTGGTATCTCTAATTTTCTTGAAGAGATCTCTAGTCCTTCCCATTCTATTTTTTTCTTTTATTTCTTTTCAATGATCATTGAGGAAGGCTTTCTTATCTCTCCTTGCTACTCTTGGAACTCTGCATTCAAATGGGTATATCTTTCCTTTTCTCCTTTGTCTTTAGTTTCTTTTCTTTTCTCAGCTATTTGTAAGGCCTCCTCAGGCAACCATTTTGCCTTTTGCATTTCTATTTCTGGAGGATAGTCTTGATCACTACCTTCTATACAATGTCATGAACCTCCGTTCATAGTTCTTCAGGTCTAATCCCTTGAATCTCTGTCACTTTCACTGTATAATTGTATGGGATTTGATTTAGGTCATACCTGAATGGTATAGTGGTTTTCTCTACTTTCTTCAATTTAAGTCTGAATTTGGCAATAAGGAGTTCAGTCAGCTCCAGGTCTTGTTTTTGCTGACTGTATAGAGCTTCTCCATCTTTAGCTGCAAAGAATATAATCAGTCTGATTTCAGTATTGACCATCTGGTGATTTCCATTTGTAGAGTCTTCTCTTGTGTTTTTGGAAGAGGGTGTTTGCTTTGACCAGTGTGTTCTCTTTGCAAAGCTCTATTAGTCTTTGACCTGCTTCATTCTGTACTCCAAGGCCAAATTTGCCTGTTACTCCAGATATTTCTTGACTTCCTACTTTTGCATTCCAGTCCCCTATAATGAAAAGGACATCGTTTTGGGGTGTTATTTCTAGAAGGTCTTGTAGGTCTTCATAGTGCCGTTCAACTTCAGCTTCTTCAACATTACTGGCCAGGGCATAGACTTGGATTACTGTGATATGGAATGGTTTACATTGGAAATAAACAGAGAGCGTTCTGTCGTTTTTGAGATTTCATCCAAATACTGCGTTTTGGACTCTTTCCTTGACTATAATGGCTACTCCATTTCTTCAAAGGGATTCTTGCTCACAGTAGTAGATATAATGGTCATCTGAATTAAATTCACCCATTCCAGTCCATTTTAGTTCACTGACTTCCTAAAATGTTGTTGTTCACTCTTGCCATCTCCTGTTTGACCACTTCCAATTTGCCTTGATTCATGGACCTAACATTCCAGATTCCTGTGCAGTATTGCTCTTTACAGCATCAGACTTTACTTCCATTACCTGTTACATCCACAACTGGGTGTTGTTTTTGCTTTGCCTCTGTATCTTCATTCTAGAGTTATTTCTCCACTCTTCTCCAGTAGCATATTGGGCACCTACAGACCTGGGGAGTTCATCTTTCAATGTCATAACTTTTTGCCTTTTCATACTATTCACAGGGTTTTCAAGGCAAGAAAACTGAAGTGGTTTGTCATTCCCTTCTCCAGAGGACCATATTTTGTCAGAACTCTCCTCCGTGACTCATCCATCTTGGATGGCCATCTTAGGTGGCCCTACATGGCGTGCCTCATATTTTCATTGAGTTAGACAAGGCTGTGTCCATATGATCTGTTTGGTAGTTTTCTGTGATTGTGGTTTTCATTCTGTCTGCCCTCTGATGGATAGGGATAAGAGGCTTATCAAATATCATACATGCTGCTGCTGCTGCTGCTAAGTCACTTCAGTCGTGTCCGACTCTGTGTGACTCCATAGACGGCAGCCCACCAGGCTCCTCTGTCCCTGGGACTCTCCAGGCAAGAACACTTGAGTGGGTTGCCATTTCCTTCTCCAATGAAAAGTGAAAGTGAAGTAGCTCAGTCATGTCTGACTCTTAGCGACCCCATGGACTGCAGCCTACCAGGCTCCTCTGCCTTGGGATTTTTCAGATAAGAGTACTCGAGTGGGTTGTCATTGCCTTCTATATCACACATAGATAAGTTCAAAAGCAAGAGAAGGGAGTCTGTGGATGCTAAAACTGAAGCAGAAACTGAAAGCCATAAAAAGAGAGAAGTGAGAGCCAAGGCAGTTAACTGTTTAGGTATCTTTGCATAAATGAGAAAATGGACCACCCTCTGAGTAGATTCACCCACATGGCCGTAGGACTCTATGAATGGAGCTCAAGCCTGATTTTGCCCTTGTACACCACTTTGCCCAGGTGCCCTTGTGTGGGACATAATCTCTACAGTTTTACTTAGTGGCCCTGATGAGTGGAAGCCGAAGCTAAATCACTTAGGGGTTTTGAAACTGGAAATTTCAAAGGGGAATAGAGGGGTAGAGTAAGTTCATCTTTGAAGAAAGGGCCCTAAATCTTAAGTCATAGAGATCAGGAAGCTGATTGTAAATCAGTGCTCATAGCAGCATTATTCACAATAGCCAAAAGTGGAAGCAACCCAAGTGTCCACTGAGGGAAGACTGGAAAAACAAAATGATATATACATACACAGAATGTTATTCAACCTTGAAAAGTAAGGAAATTTCTGAAGGAAATGCTGCCACATGGACGAACCTTGAGGACATTATGATAAGTGAAATAAACCAATCACCAAAACACAATATTGTATGATCCCTTAAAATAGTCAAGCTCATGAAGACAAAAAGTATCACTTCCAAGGGTTTAGGGGAAGGGAAAATGGGGAGTTATTGTTAGTGGGATGGAATTTCACTTTGGGAAGATAAAAGTTTTAGAGATGGAGGTGGTGATGTTAGCATACCAATGTGAACATAGTTAATGACATTGAACCGTACTCTTAAGTACTGTACCCAACTTTAGAACTGTACACAACAGTTAAGATAGTAAAATTTGGGGGTATTTTTGCCACAAGTTTTAATAAAAATTATTTTAATAAACAAATACAAACTTTAAAATAAGATCATAATATTAATAAAAGAAAAGGAGCTGAAACCTAAGTCTCCACATAATGCCAGGAGCAAAAAGGCTGCCCCTGAAGTAAATCTAAAGTACTATGGACTTTAGCAAAAGTAAGAAGGAATCCTGCTGTGAGCCTGTGTGCTCATGCTGTCACTCAGTTGTGTCCAACTCTCTTTGTGACCCCATGGACTGTAGCCTGCCAGGAAGGAGGTGTAAAGCACAGAGGATTTTAAGACAGTGGAACTATTCTGTATGCTACTATAATGGTCGGTACATTTGCCAAAAACAATAGAGTGTTCAACACTGAGAACGAACCCGAATGTAAACTCTAATCTTTGGGTGATAATATTGTCGTTCATCAATTGTAACAAACATACCACATGGTATAGGATGTCAACAATAGGAGAAGTTATAGGTGTGTGGGGACAGAGGGTATATGGGAACTCTGGGCTTTTCACTATAAATATAAAACAGTAAAAAAAATGTATTTTATTAAAATAAAAAACCAAGAAGAGGAGAAAAAGAAAATACTTATAAGAGAATGTCATCTGAGAGATAATATACCCTTCATCAAAACAGTAGATTTTAGAAAACGGTGGATTAATATCTTCAAACTACTGAGGAAAAATAATAGTAATGTAATCTATATATAGAGTTGGACTGTGAAGAAGGCTGAGCGCTGAAGAATTGATGCTTTTGAGCTGTGGTGTTGGAGAAGACTCTTGAGAGTCCCTTGGACTGCAAGGAGATCCAACCAGTCCATTCTGAAGGAGATCGGCCCTGGGATTTCTTTGGAAGGAATGATGCTAAAGCTGAAACTCCAGTACTTTGGCCACCTCATGCTAAGAGTTGACTCATTGGAAAAGACTCTGATGCTGGGAAGGATTGGGGGCAGGAGGAGAAAGGGGTGACCGAGGATGAGATGGCTGGATGGCATCACTGACTCGATGGACATGAGTCTGAGTGAACTCCGGGAGATGGTGATGAACAGGGAGGCCTGACGTGCTGTGATTCATGGGGTCGCAAAGAGTCAGACACGACTGAGTGACTGAACTGAACTGAATCTATATATATGACTGAGCGACTGAACTGAACTGAACTGATATATATATATATGCTTAATTAATAATGAAGCCAAAATAAGAACTTCTTCAGACATTTAAAGACTAAGGTAATTTACTGCCCAGATCCTCATCGAAAGAACTGCAAAACTTTCTCATTTGGGAAAAATAAAATTAAAACTTTAAGAAGCTCCCATTGGCCAAATATAGGAGAAAACTGTTGCTGCTAAGTCACTTCAGTCATGTCCAACTCTGTGCGACCCCAGAGACAGCAGCTCACCAGGCTCCCCTGTCCTTGGGATTCTCCAGGCAAGAACACTGGAGTGGGTTGCCATTTCCTTCTCCAATGCATGAAAGTGAAAAATGAAAGTGAAGTCACTCAGTCATGTCCGACTCTTAGCAACCCATGGACTGCAGCCTACCAGGCTCTTCCGTCCATGGGATTTTCCAGGCAAGAGTACTGGAGTGGGGAGCCATTGCCTTCTCCAACAGGAGAAAAAGTGGGCGTCAAATAAAATATTGACTGCATTAGATTAAAACATACTAAACGTATAAAAATACCCAAGTTCATAATTTTTCAGAATCAAATCAAATAAGAGATGCAATCACACACAATATTCATGCATTGGTCATTATAGAAACCTAGGGTACAAATGCTTATTTTGAAAACTGGCAATTAAAAATAATAAGATTTATCCTGCCTTTCCTGAAGGAGCTATGCCTCACGATAACCAAATAGTTGAGAGAAATTTCTTCACAAAAACTTCAGTTAATAAATATAAAGCAAAAATAGAATTAAAAATTCTCCAATTTGCAACCCTAATCAAATAGTTGATACAAGCAAAGCTACTCAGCAGTTGAAACCCTAAATAGAAGGTTGATGGAGAACTTTACAATGAAGGGATCAGACTATCACATTCTGAACCTACTGATCAGTCTTAGTGTGTTAGTGTCAGTTGCTCAGTCGTGGCCAACTCTTTGCGACCCCATGGACTGCAGCCCACCAGGCTCCACTGTCCATGTGATTTTCCAGACAAGGATACCAGAGTGGGTTGCCATTTCCTTCTCCAGGACTGATCAGTCTTAGCATCACTAATACAATCAGACATGTTCATGTTCAGTTCAGTTCAGTCACTCAGTCATGTCCGACTCTTTGCGACCCCATGAATCACAGCACGTCAGGCCTCCCTGTTCATCACCATCTCCCGGAGTTCACTCAGACTCATGTCCATCGAGTCAGTGATGCCATCCAGCCATCTCATCCTCTCTCATCCCCTTCTCCTCCTGCCCCCAAATCCCTCCCAGCATCAGGGTCTTTTCCAGTGAGTCAACTGTTTGCATGAGGTGGCCAAAGAATTGGAGTTTCAGCTTCAGCCTCAGTCCTTCCAATGAACACCCAGGACTAATCTCCTTTAGAATGGACTGGTTGAATCTCCTTGCAGTCCAAGGGACTCTCAAGAGTCTTCTCCAACACCACAGTTCAAACACATCAGTTCTTCTTCGCTCAGCTTTCTTCACAGTCCGACTCTCACATCCATACATGACCACTGGAAAAACCATAGCCTTGACTAGACGGACCTTTGTTGGCAAAGTAATATCTCTGCTTTTCAATATGCTCTCTAGGTTGGTCATAACTTTCCTTCCAAAGAGTAAGCGTCTTTTAATTTCATGGCTGCAGTCACCATCTGCAGTGATTTTGGAGCCCCCAAAAATAAAGTCTGACACTGTTTCCACTGTTTCCCCATCTATTTCCCATGAAGTGATGGGACCAGATGCCATGATCTTTGTTATCTGAATGTTGAGCCTTAAGCCAACATTTTCACTCTCTTCTTTCACTTTCATCAAGAGGCTTTTTAGTTCCTCTTCACTTTCTGCCATAAGGATAGTGTCATCTGCATATCTGAGGTTATTGATATTTCTCCGGCAATCTTGATTCCAGCTTGTGCTTCTTCCAGCCCAGCATTTCTCATGATGTACTCTGCATATAAGTTAAATAAACAGGGTGACAATATACAGCCTTGACATATTCCTTTTCCTATTTGGAACCAGTCTGTTGTTCCATGTCCAGTTCTAACTGCTGCTTCCTGACCTTCATACAGGTTTTTCAAGAGGTAGGTCAGGTGGTCTGGTATTCCCATCTCTTTCAGAATTTTCCACAGTTTATTGTGATCCACACAGTCAAAGGCTTTGGCATAGTCAATAAAGCAGAAATAGATGTTTTTCTGGAACTCTCTTGCTTTTTCGATGATCCAGCGGATGTTGGCAATTTGATTTCTGGTTCCCCCTGCCTTTTCTAAAACCAGCTTGAACATCTGGAAGTTATCAGATATGTTAGGCCTCCTGATTTGATACAATATGAAGTCCAGTATATGGCACCAATTGCGAAGTATTTCTGCCAGAAATATTGAGTCTAACTTTGCCTCGCTTGGGCTTCCCTGGTGGCTCAGACAGTAAAGAACCTGCCTGCAATGCAGGAGACTTGGATTCCATCCCTGGGTCAGGAAGATTCCCTGGAGAAGGAAATGGCTACCTACTCTTAGAGTCTTATGAGGAGAATTTCATGGATGGAAGAGCCTGGCAGGCTATAGTCCATTCGGTCGCAATGAGTTGGACACAACTGAGAGACTCACACTTTCACTTTTTCTTTGTTTCCCTTAACCTAGTTTCCAGAGACAGGAATAAGTGACAAGAGTAACATGGTAGATGATCCCAGGTGCCAGCAGACAAATTCAGAATGTAAGACATTGTACAAAACAACTCATCTAATTTATTCTGTAAATTAATGTCATATTGAAAAGAAGAAGGAGGAGATGACTTATTAAATCAGTTTTCTCAACCAAAGATGATTTTGTCCTCAGTGGGGGTAACAATGTCTGGAGAAATTACTGTTTGTCCCAATGTGAAGGGTGCTACTGGAATCTAAGAAGCAGAGATCAAGTATGCTACTGTACATCTTACAATGCACAACACAGCCTCCACTCCCATTCCTGTAAGAATTATCTGGTCTGAAATATCAATAATGCCACTGTCGAGAAACCCTGAACTAAAGGAGATGTTTTAAATTAATTATTTTATTTTGGCTGTGTTGGGTCTTCATTGCTGCTCAAGAGATTTCTCTAGTTGCAGAGAGCAGGGGTCAACTCTCTAGTTGTGGTATGTGCTTCTCCTTGCAGTGGCTTCAGTATTTGAGGCATATAGGCTTAGTTGCTCTGCGGGACGTGGGATTCTCCCAGAGGAGGGATCCATCCCGTGTCTCCTGCATTGGCAAGTGGATTCCCAATCACTGGACCACTAAGGAGGTCTCTAAAGAGATTAAAGAGACAACAATCTAATTTAGTGTCCGGTTCTTTTTTGAATCCTGGTTTAAATAAACCTAAACCACAAAGAAACATTTTTTAAATACTCAGGGAAATTTGAATATAGACTGAGTATTAAATGATACTGAAGAATTACTTTGGTTATGATACTGATATTGTCTGTTGTACATAAGAAACTGTGTCTAATTTTTAGATATGCATACCAAAGTATGTAGGGATAAAATGGCATGATATCAGGTATTTTCTTTAAAATACCTCAGCAAAGAGAGAGAGAATAGATAGGTTATCTATGGATAATAAAATATTGATAATTCCAGAATCTTGATGATGGCTTTGTGAGAGTTCCTGATCTTTGTGTATATTTGACAAAATTTTCACATAAACACAAAGGATATTCATCAGAAAGAAGGAATTTAGCAAGGAACAATGGTTGTTATTCATGGAGGAATCCTACTGGAGTGTAAGGATTAGTAGGATTCCGGTTCAAACCTGAATGAGTAGAGTAAGCAGTTGGTGCCCTTGCAGATCCTCATTCGGCGTGATGGTGGCCAAGTGCTTAGACTCGCAATTCAACGAGAAGAAACAGGCCTCCATGCTAACCAAAAACATTATATCTGAAAAAAATGGATTATGATGGGTTCATTCTAATTCAGAAGCAATATCTGCTGAAGAATTTTGCTCACTTCACTTCTGTAGTAGAGGCTTTTGAGAAATTTGAATACTCTTAAATTTTTTTCAGTATTAGGAAAAACCATTGAGCCAGTAAGGAAGGAATCTTCTAGTATGCTTTGTGTTTTTCTCTATTCTCAAAGAAACTGTCATTTTTACATCTTAATTTATTTGATGACTGTACCTCTCGGAATATTAAGGACAGATGATTTTCTATTTGTGATTTCCCTTAGCTTGTTACCATGCAAGGTCCAGACACTTAACATGACTTCAATAGTGTGGGTGTGTTGTTCCTCATGATTGATGGTAACATGGGTATCAAGTCAAAGACACACTTGCACTGGCCAAATAGAATCTTACTGTCTGCTGTAAAGTGTGGAAAAGCTCATTCACTTGCATTGCATAACTCAAGTCTGGACCACTGTATGAGTGATTTTCACTGGGTGCAATGTGTTGGATAATAGCCTGCAAAATGAGCTTTCCAAGTTCCAATCCCAGTACCTGTGAATACAATTATTGGAGGATGGAGGGGAATGAAAAGTACCCACCAAACTGAGAGGATGTCTTGAGAACAGAAAAGGAGGCAGACAGCTCCATATAGTGAATGGATCAATATGCCATTGGGTAATATAGGATGACTTCCCAGGTGGCACTACAGTTAAGAATCTGCCTGCCATTGCAGGAGATGCAAGAGACTTGGGTTCGATCACTGAGTTGGGAAGACCCCCCAGGAGTAGGAAATGGCAACAGACTCCAGTATTCTTGCCTGGGAAATTCCACGGTCAGAGAAACCTGGCTGGGCTACAGTCCATAGTGTTGCAAAAGAGTCAGAGATGATGCATCAACTAAACAACAACAATAACAAACTTATAGGATGGGATTGGCTGGACAACTATTTGAAACATTTGCGGCTGCACTCTGCACTGTGGAGAGGGCACTGGGACAATTTTATAGTTAACCTAGGGAATGGGGATGCCTGCTTGGAAACAGGAAATGCATTCCAGGGTCAAGATGACTGAATGAGTAATTAGTCTTAGGCACACCAGGATTATGTCAACAAGTCTTCATCATTGTTCGGGAACTAATGAAACATAGAAGGCACCTACTCCTGATGATTATTAAACAGTATCTATTAACTACAAAGGCCTTGACAACAGGGAAGTGATTTACCACACAGTACAGTCCTGAATAGGGTCAGCAAAAGAGGAGAAACTGCATGGGCCTCAAGATGCTGTCAGTTATGCTCACACCCATATAGCAACCTTATTTGGAAATATGGTCTTTGCAGATGTAATTAAGTTAAGAATCTTGGGGTAAGATCATCCTAGATTGAAGGTAAGCTCTAAATACAATCGCTGAGTCCTTACAAGAAAAAAAGAGGAGATTTGAGACACAAGAGAGACACAGAGGAAAAGCCATGTGAAGATGCAAGCAGAGATTGGAGTTACACACCTCAGGCGAAGGAATTCCAAAATTTCCAACCACCATGAAGAGTTGCTAATAAAAGATAGGAATGGGGCACAGAACCAACCCTGCAAATACCTTGATATTTGACTTTGGGCCCAAGAACTATGAGAGCTAAATTGCTGTTGTTTTAAGCAAACCAATTTGTGGTAGGTAATTACAGGCAGATTCTCACAGAAATACCCTGATGAATGAAAACAAATAACTCTTAGATTCTTAGATGGTCCCCATTTGGTCATGTATTCACTCATTTTCTCATTCATTCATTCATCAAGTATCTATTATATACTTGGCTGTAAAATATGACTGAGACTTTCTAGATTCTTTGACACTTTATTATCCAGGATAAATCTGGTTACTACTAACTCTGTAGGTGGGAGAGAGCTTACTGTAGATATTTGTACTTCAAAAGAGCTGTCATCTTCTGAATTCTTCGTAAGTTACCTTCATATCCTGCCTAACATTTGGCTAACAAATGACAATAACAAGAAATAAAATGAGATTTTTCTGTTTTCTCAGAATTTCCTTTAAGGGCATAAAGTTGAAAACACTGAGAGGAAAGGTGCTAGATGCATCTCTGCAGGATTATGAAAAGATAAAACCCTTATCCACACATACTCTAAATATGAGGGAAAATATGTTCGTTGGGAAAAAGTCATTGAAAGGAATTCATAGAATCAAAGGTTTCTATTGGGAACACTCCCTACAGCTGTGCTAAGTGTATATTGCACAACCACAGGGAGCACCATTCACCTCACAGTCAGTGGAGATTTGTATAGTACTACACCAGCTTACCAGCAGATGGCAGTAAAGTATCTTGAAGAGTAAGATATTTTCCCTGATTCTCACGAAGGCATATGCGCTAGCAAAGGCTCTGTTTCTTTTCCTTCTTCTCTAAGAATACCTTCCCCTAAGCCAGTTCAAAGGAAATTTCACAGAAGTCAGGATAGCCTGCAACAGGAGAGACTAACATATCCGTCCCTGAATGAATACTGGCTAAGTTACAGAAACTCTCAGGCCTGCACCAAGCTGTTTATTATCAGAGCAGAGCCTGGGAGTCCTGGGAGAGTCTGATAAGTATCCCAGGAGTCTTAGGCTTAATGCTTGCTCTGTATCTGGAGAGGTCTGAAGGCAGGAGACTGGCTAGAGCTACCATGATAGAAAGTCAAGGGAGGGGAGTCAGAACTTGTCAAAAACTGCTCTTCTACCATGTGGCATGGCAAGAATACAGGAATTCACCAGGCCAAACGGACACCTGGGTACAGGTAGCCAGGTGTGAGCTATCTGAAAGAAGCTTGTGTGAGAGAAGTGACAGATCTCTGAGTGACAGTCCCCACCTCACCAAAAGAGGGAATGCACAACAAGAAAACAGAAAAGGTGAGGGGAGATCACCAAAGGTCACCCAGAGAGATCACCTTTGGCACAGAAAAGTGTGAGGAGGTCCACCACAGGTGTGCCAAAGAACTCATAAAAATGCCAAAAATATTTGGTCACCTGCTGTTACAGAAGGCATTCCACAGCCAAGAGAAAACTACAAACAGCACCAGCCTTTGCTCACTGACTTGTCATCCATTCATCCCTCCCTATTCTGGAGAAGTCAGAAACTGCAAAAGAGGAGGGAGTAAGAAAAGTGAAAAATAAACCATGTCCTACCTCCCCTTCCTCAGTGTAGGTTCCCATGGCACCAATCAAAGCCTAAGGAACCACTTCTCACAGTATAACCTTCTGTTCTGTCTGAAGAGAATCTAGACTTTTGTTAGTCTCCTTTCCCCCATGCAACACATGTGCATTAGGGGAAGCTAAAGATCTTACTACCAGCAACAACCTACACTCCACCATCCTAGCACTAGTTCTCATACTCTGAAAACTACAAAACACTGTTAAAATAGATTTTTTTAAAGATCTGACTAAATGGAAAAACATCTTATGTTCATGGATAGAAGACTTAATATTGTTATCAGTGAGCAACCCTCAGGACTTCCCTGGTGGTCCAGGGTCTCCCAATGCAAAGGGGCCCGGGTTCAATCTCTGGTCAGGGAACTAGATTCTACATGCTGCAACTAAGAGTTCATCCCCCGTGCCACACTAAAGATTCCACATGCCACAACTAAAAGACCCAGTGCAGCCAAATAAATAAAAAAAAAATTTTTTTAAGAGTAAGCTATTCTTATACTGATCTACAGATGCAACACAATCCCTATCAAATCAAAGTTGGCTTTTTTGCAGAAATTGACAAGTTGATCCTAATTTTCATATAGAAATATAACGATCTGAAATCACTAATCTTTGTTAAAAAAAAAACAAACTTGAGGGACTTCACTGGTGGTCCGGTAGTTAAGACCTATCACTTCCACCACAGGGTAGGTGTGGGTTTGATCCCTGGTCTGGAACTAAGATTCCCACATGCTGTCAGGTGTGGCCAAAATGTAAAAAAGAAAAAAAAAAGAAGTTGTAGAACTCACATCCTGATTTCAAAACTTACTACGAAGTTATAGTAATCAGACAGTGTGGTACTTGTAAGAGAACAGACATAAAGATGAATGGGATAGACTTGAAAGCCCAGAAATAAATCATCTCATTTACAGTCAATTGATTTTGTATAGGATGACAAAACAATTCAATGAGGAAAAGATAGTCTCTTCAACAAATGGGGCCAGGACGACTGGATATCCACATGCCAAGAGTTAAATTTGACCTCTTCCTTATACCATATGTAAAAAATAACTGAAGATGAACCATAGACATAATTATAAGAGCCAAAATGATAAAAACAATTAGAAGAAAATAAAAGAATCTTTATGACCTCAGATTTTGCAAAGGTTTCTTTGATATGACACCAAAGCACATGTGGCAGAAGAAATGGATAAAATTGGACTTCATCAAGATTAAAAATCTTTATATTTCAAAGGATATCAACAAGAAAGTGAAAAGACAACTGACAATATAGGAGAAAATATTTGCAAGTCATATATATGATAAGAGACTTGTATCTAAAATATATAAAGAACCTTTAAAACTCAATGAAAAGAAAACCACCCAATCTTAAAATGAGAAAAATCTGATGTAAACAGACATTTCTCCAAAGAAGACATAAAAATGGTCTATAAATACATGAAAAGTTGCTCAATATCATTAGCCACCAGGGAAATGCAAATCAAAACCACAAAGAAATATCACTTTACAGCCACTAGGAATCGGACACGACTGAACAACTTCACTTTCACTTTTCACTTTCATGCATTGGACAAGGCAATGGCAACCCACTCCAGTGTTCTTGCCTGGAGAATCCGAGGGACAGGGAGCCTGGTGGGTTGCCGTCTCTGGGGTTGCACAGAGTCAGACACGACTGAAGCGACTTAGCAGCAGCAGCACGATGACTACAATAAAAACAGACATAATTATTGACAAGGATGTAGAAAAATTCAGAGCACTCATATATAGCTGGTGAAAATACTAACTGGTTCAGGCACTTTGGAAAACAGTCTGGAAGTTCCTCAGAAGGTTAAGACTAGAGTTATCACATGACCCACCAATTCTACTCCTAGGTATATACCCAAGAGAAATGAAAAATATGTCCACATGAAAGCTCATACACAAATGTTCATAGAACCATACATAATAACCAAAAAGCAGAAACAACTGTCCATTAACTGATGAATAAATAAAATGTAGCATTCATACAATGTCATATTATTCAATCATAGAAAGGAATGAAGTACTGATATATGCTACAACATGGATGAATCTTGAAAATGTTATGCTATGTGAAGAAGCCAATTACAAAAGCCCACATGTTGAATAATTTCACTTTTATGAAATGTCCAGATCAGACAAATCTACAGAGAAAGAAAGATTAGTGATTGCCTAGGACTGACGACGGCTTAGGGGAAATGGGGAATGACTATTAATGAGAGCTTTAGTAGGTGATGAAAATGCTGTAAAACTCACCATGGTGATGGTTGCATAACTCTGTAAATATACTACTAGGAATCACTCAATTGTTCACTTTAAATTTTATATCTCCATAAAGCTACTATGAATATATCTATGTGTGTGTTTAAATTATTGGATCCATCCCCAGAGACTGGAATTTAATTGGATTGGGGCATATTAGAATTTTAAAAAACTTATTAGGTGATCCAAATGTGCAGTGAAGCTTTATAACCATTGAGCTGAGCTAATCATAGTTAGTTTTCCAGGGACTGGTTTAGGCATGGACAACTCTGGCCAATAAGATATAAGAAATTTGCCTGGGATTTCTGGGACAGCTTTCTATGAGTTACAGGAAAAGAAACCTCCTCTTCCTTTGAACATTATATCTGGAATTGCAGCAGCTGCCTTGCAATCATGAAAGGAGTTAGTCCAAGGACAAAGTTAACAAACCTAGGATGGCAGAGAAGAAGAAATATATAAAAGAATCTGGGACTTCAGTTACTTAATTGAGCCACTAAATTAAGCAACCCTTAAATCACCTGAATTCTGAAACTCCTTATTTTTCAAATTTCTTCATGGGTTTTCTGTTGCTTGTAGTCCAAAGTATCCGCACACACTGAGGCACATTTAAGTGGAAAGTGAAGAAGACCAGCCTATGAAAGAGAATGAGAAGGAATGGACAAAGAAGCAGAGAGAAAACCAGAAGAATGTAGTATCATGAGAGCCAAATACAAAGGATAGTTTAAGAAAGAAGGAATAGTCAACAGTGTAAAATGTTTCAAAGCAGTTAAGATGAGGTTGAGAATACTGTGAAATCTAATTCATTTTGGCTTTTATCCAGCTGCTACAGTACATTGGCATAGTTGGCCTCCACGTATAGACCTGCACCATCCAATACAGTCTCTAGAAGCCACAAATATCTCTCTAAGTTCAAATTAATTAGAATTAAATAAAATTTAAAATTAACATACTCAGTAACATTAGCTACGATTTCCATTTAGGCAACAATCATGTGTTAATCACTTAGTCGTGTTCAACTCTTTCGTGACCTCATGGACTGTAGCCTGCCAGGTTCCTCTGTCCACAGGATTTCCCGGGCAAGCATACTGGAGTGGGTTCCATTTCCTTCTCCAGGGGATCTTCCCGACTCAGGTATTGAATCCAGGTCTCCTGCATTGCAAGCAGATCCTTTATCATCTAAGCCACCAGAGAAGCAACAGTCATAGTACTGGGCAAATACAGAACATTTCTATCATCACAGAAAACTTTCTTGGATGGCCCTGAGCTAAATGGTTTGGAGCTTTTGACTTCTAGCCATTTTTAATCCCAAGGTCAAGCTTGTTATTCCTTCCATTCACATTTCTCTCTCTAAAGCCTAATCTTTGGAGAGCAACCACTGTACTATCCACCTTAATTTTCAGAGATAAACATAATTATTCATTCTTTCTTTCTGTGACAGATAATTTTTATTTTTCCTTCAGGTGTACCCTCCTCTCTTTTTCACCCCTGCTCTGTAACCCAGGAGGCAGATCAACAGCTTCCTTCCTTCTAATTTCTGGTAGGTTGGCCAAATGGGAAGCACCCACAGAAGATCGGGGGAGGAGAGAGAATGACACCAGGATATTTATGCCCTGGCCCACTCCCTGAAGGATTGTTATGCATCAGGTATGTCCCTCCACTTAAGGTCTCAGCCTCAGTCAAGTGGCTTTCTTCATTTATCCCTCTATCTCTAGCATCCATCTAGCTCCAGATACTCTCACTCTCTACTTGAAGCCTTCAGATACTACTGAACAAGTAGTACTGCTGCTATCAGTCCTAAGGTACTACACTCTCCCTTGTGATTTTCCTGCAACATGCCCACACCTTTTAAAATACCTTATTATACTCTCCTATCATTATTATGGGCTCCCCTTGTGGCTCAGCTGGTAAAGAATCTACCTCCAATGCGGGAAACCTGGGTTTGATCCCTGGCTTGGGAAGATCCCCTGGAGAAGAGAAAGGCTATCTGCTCCAGTATTCTGGCCTAGAGACTTCTATGGACTGTATAGATCATGGGATCACAAAGAGTCGGACACAACTGAGCAACTGTCACTTTCACATTTCAACATTATTATGATTTGAGTGTACAGGGGGACCCTGGCTCACACTTTCTTTTATTATTATTAATTTTATTTTTACTTTATTCTACGTTACAATACTGTATTGGTTTTGCCATACATTGACATGAATCAGCCACAGGTGTACACGCGCTCCCAATTCTGAAACCCCCTCCCACCTGCCACCCCCATATCATCTCTCTGGATCATCCCCGTGCACCAGCCCCAAGCATCCTGTATCCTGTATCGAACATAGACTGGCGCTTCGTTTCTTATCAATACATGTTTCAATGCCATTTCTTTTTTTTGTAACTGCTAAAAGCATTCTTTTCCACCTGGTTTTACTGTAACATTTGCAAAAGGAATAAATGTTGTCCCTTTAAAAAAAAACCCTCTCACAGACTTTCTTATATTCATTAATTCTCCAAGAAAATGGACCTATAGGTAAGGTGACCTACTCTCTCATTTTTGCTCAGGATTAAGTACTTTCTTAATACGAGAGATGTTCAGTGTTAAAATCAGGACAGTTAACAGAGATGGCTAATTATTCTACCTGCAAATATCTTTCAATATGATATTTATCCACATACTAGTATTTAAAAATTCCTGGCTACAAATAATTATCACTCCTTAATAGAACTACCTGTTTAATTTTTGCTCCTTTCTATCCTGATTTTAAATTGAGAGCTATTGGTTACTGTCAGATTTTTTCCATCTGCTTATATTCAGTGCCTTTGTTTCTTGCTGTTTTGTGCTTTGATTCCGCAGTGGTATTGTCTTTCAAATGTGAGTAGAAGTCATACACGGTAACTATTTGGAGATACAAACCATGTAACATTTTAAGATGTTTTCTTAATTCTATAATGTTAATGGAAGCAAAATTTAGATTACTTTCTTGCTAACCTCCTTCTTAGGATCAGTGAGTGACCATTAATCCAGGATGATCAGTGTCTAAAAGTTGCTTGATTACTTCTGGTATAAAGAGAATACCAAACTTGCGCTAAGGGTCACCATAAGTATAAAGTGACTTCAGCCCATTCAACCTTTATCCTCCAGGGGGCTGGCTCCTGCTGTTGTTCAATCACTAAGTCATATCCAACTCTGCAACTCTATGAACTGCAGTACACCAGGCTTCTCTGTCCTGCACTATCTCCCTGAGTTTGCTCAAACTTATGTCAAATGTGTTGGTGATGCCATCCAACCATGTCATCCTCTGTCTCCCCCTTCTCCTGCCCTCAATCTTTCCCAGTATCAGGATCTTTTCCAGTGAATAGACTCTTTGGATCAAGTGGCCAAAGTATTGGAGCTTCAGCTTCAGCATAAGTTCTTCCAATGAATATTCAGGGTTGATTTCCTTTAGGATTGACTGGTTTGATCTCCTTGCTCTCCAATGGACTCTCGAGGGTCTTCTCCAATACCACAGTTCGAAAGCATCAATTCTTTGGTGCTCAACCTTCCTTATGGTCCAACTCTCATATCTGTACATGTCTACTTGAAAAACCATAGCTTTGACTAAACAGGCCTTTGTCAGCAAAGTGATGTCTCTGCTTTTTAATATGCTGTCTAGATTTTTTCCTAGTTAGAAGATAAATATCCCCCTAAATGGGTACCATGTTTTCTAGGGACTATTCTCATTTTTGATTATTCTATATTTGACCCCAGGGTCCAAGACCCCAGAACTATAAATAAGAACTGAAATGGGATGCATTACTGCTTTAGCCCTGAAGGTGAACATGGGGTTAAATAGGATTTAGGGAGGCCCTGGGAATGACAAGTTCCCCCTTTCCTGGAAAGATTGCACAACAACCTTCCTGACTCTTTCTGACACTACTGGGTATTGTCTACTGAAAAGATCAAGTCATACTACTTTATGAAATTTCCCTTAGGAAGAAAATCTTGATTTTCCACTCTATGATACTTCCTTTTCATTTTATTTTATTTTTCCCATTCCCCAGATAGAGGCTTTGTTTCCTGTCTTTTCTCTTTGCTGAGAGCTAGAATTTCTACCTATCAAACCAGCTGATTAACCAAAATCTAAGTATATGCTCCTCTGCTGGAAGAATGTAAAAATTCAAGGAGTTGGAAACCCTTATGGGGGCACACTTGCAGGGAAGGAAGAAAAAGTTTCTTCCCAGAAGCTTAGTAAGGCTTAACTCACAATTCAGGCTGCTCTCCCACTCCATGGTTCTTGATTGCATATTTAGAATCACCTGAAAAGATTTTCACTTCCAGACAAGTGAGTCAGACTACCTGGTGTTGATAAACCCAGGGTGGTTATTTTTTAATCACTCTTCAAGTGATTCGAGTGCGCAGACAAGGTTAATAATCCCAGCCTTACATGTAAGAATATAAGTTCATATGCGTACTATGACTGTCTCTATGCGTAAACAGACGTCATTGTTCAACCTAAGAAACACATGGAAAGACTTTAATTCTCTTTGTTTCTCACCATTCTGAAAAAAAAAAACCCTCCCCAAACCAACCCTGCTCAGCATGGCACCAGGGGACTGACACAGCACGTTCCTGACAACCATATGCTGAAGTCCCTGTGAGTCATGCACAGGTTTTTTTCATCAGTCCTATTTCCTTCCCACAAGCGGGCACAGGAGCAGCTGTCTACATTGTAATAAACAGTGGATTTAGGAAACAAAAGGTGTGGATTCTAACCTCACTCTACCCCTAACTAGTTGTGACACCTGAGGCAGGGCATTTGATATTTCTGAGACTTTCTTAAATGGCATCATTTAACTATCTGGCTTCTCTACTTCACAGACTTGTATGAAGATTAAATGAAATGTCAAAATGATGCATTTTTGCAGTGTTTGCAAAGAGTTATCTCATTGCAAAAATGAGATAACTCTATACAACAAACATGGGATGATGCTAATGATACATTGTCAGGTGAATAAACTAAGTTGCAGAACAATATGCAGGGGTATGATCTATCTAAAAAATATATAAGGAGATGTTTGTTAGTGCATAAATAATGTCTAGAAGGATACATTCCAATTTGTTAACAGCAGGATTGACTGGGGAGACTTTTATTTTTCATTTGTACATTTTGGTAATATTGGAGTAGTTTAATGATAAACATATATCATTTCCATAATTTTAAAATACATACTAAAGTACCAATCAATCAAGGGGAAAAAGAGGTGGTCAGGGTATTACATCCTAAATTTAGTAAAGAGTCAGAGAAAATGTAATTGCCTTAAGGCCATTCTGATGCCTGCACCCAGACAAAGCAAGCATCAAAGTGAGGAACAGTCCAAATATGTTTAGTTCTCACTGTCTATTATCAACAACCTTAAGAATTCACAAAAATAAGAGTTAGCAGAGCTGAAAATAGTCAAGGGCTCTGGTTTCCAGAAAGAAGGAAAGAATAGCTTCTGGAAATTGCAAACCACAAAGCTTCAGACTGATCAGTAAAAGTCTAGAATGGGTTATTAAACAGTTGGTTTGTGAACATTTTAAAAAGGCACATGGTGATTATCAGCAGCCTACGTGGATTCACTAAGAACAAACCACAACAAAATAATTCATTTTCTTTTTGGTAGAGTAACTAGATTAGTAGCCCAGGGAAATATCACAGATTTCAGCAAAGTTTTTCACATATATTTGGACATTGTACCCAACAGAGAGCCAGATGCGTGAAAGAGAATAAATAGGTCATTTCAGGATGTCATAAAGCATGGAAGCAGGACTAACATGGCAATTTCAGAGTCAGAAACTGACTGACCTGGCTAAGGCTTTGGTGAGTAAGAAAAAATAGGTGGAGGTGGGATCACAGAGGATATGAAACCAGGAAAGAAGTTTATATGCTTTGTATGATAGAGAAGGAATCAGTCAGGTTCTGCCTGCAAGCATCAGAAACCAACTCTTGCAAACTTCAAGAGAGTGGTTCATTGGAAAGATACCAGGAGTGCCTAGAATCAATGCGATGGCTAGAAAACAGAGTTTGGAAACATTAGAAAGTGGTGTGGCCTCCAAGGGCTAAAAAGCAGGAAATAGAAGAGTGGTCTTATAGTAGACTAAAAGTAGGCTTCCCTTGTGGCTCAGCTGGTAAAGAATCTGTCCGCAATGCGGTAGACCTGGGTTCAATCCCTGGGTTGGGAAGATCCCCTGAAGAAGCGAAAGGCTACCCGCTCCACTATTCTGGCCTGGAGAATTACATGGACTAAAGTTCATGGGTTCACAAAGAGTCAAATACCACTGAGCAACTTTCACTTTCTTAAAGTAAGCCAGAGCTACTTGCTAGTGTGAATGAATACATAGCCTTGTTTGATCTCTTTGTCACATTGCTAACGATTCAAACAGAGGGATAGACTGGTCCAAAGCCCCAGTATGTAACTTAGGTCTCATACCCTTCTCATAGCTGAAGAAGGTGAGTACTAGATTAACAGTTTTTCCAAACTATAGACAATGGGAAGAGATAATTCCTCAAAGGGGGTTGAGGTGTGAAAGAGAAATAAATGCTGAGCAGCCAAAAGACAACATATTGGCACCACTGGGGGTTTTAAGCAAGGTAGCAATATGATGAAAACAGTGCTACAGAGAGATTTGGCAATTTGCCAATGGACTAGAGGGATGAAAACCCAAAGGTGGTGGGTGGAAGGTGAGTAGGTGAAGCGCTGAGAATTTTTAAGGTAGTGAAACACTCTTGCATGATACCATAATAATGAATACAATGTCATTATGCACTCATCTAGACCTATAAAATGTACACCAACAAGAGTGAACCCTAATGTAAACTATGGACTTTCAGTGATTATGATGTGTCAATGTAGGTTCATTAATTGTAATAAACATACCACTCTAGTAGGAGATGCTGATAATAGGGGAGGCTACTCATATGTTGGGCAGAGGGTTATATGCGAAATCTCTTACCTTCCTCTCAACTTTGCTTTGAACCTAAAACTACTCTCTGAAAAAAAAAAAATTGTTTAAAACAACCTAATGACAGATGGTGAGTTCTCCGGGTATAGAGTGTTGCAATGAGAAAAAGATAGCACTGATAATCAAGGTAAAACAGCAAGTCTTGATAACTGCTGAGATATTAAGGAAAAGGAGAGGAGAGAATCAAAGATGACTATAAATGTTCCTCTCAGAGACTGAAGGAATGATGGTGATAGAAGCAAGAAATCTTAGAAAGATCAGTATCTAGGTTGAGGGTGAAGATAATGCTCATGGTGTTAAGTTTAGCTAATAGTAAAAACGTGCAGTGGGAGGTGAGAAGATTAAGTAGTACAAGAGAATCTTGTTGGAGATATAGATGTAGGAAGATTTGGCATAGAGAAGACTATTGAAGCAGATAAGGCTGTCTTAGAGAATAAAGTGGTGAGCAGGAATGGTGAAAACTCTCCTCCAAATTACAAGAAAAAAAGGGAACTTCCCCAAAGGAATCAGTAGAAGAGGTTTGGGGAATTTAGAATGAGGACTTCTATATTGTGAACTTTTTTTTTATTTTTACCATAAGCAGTATTATATTTTTCCATTTTTATTCCTGATCTGTTTTCTCCCCTCTACCCCAGACATCTGCTCTCATCATATGTCCTTAAATATGTATATATTCCTGTAAAATGTGTGGGGGTTTGTAGAATTGTGTGTCTGAATGTAAATAAATGGTATTGTGCTGTAGAACTCATGTTATTTTTTTCTCTCACCGCATCATGTTGCTGTAAGCACAAAAACTGACATGTAATGAAGTGTAAAATATGCACCAAATATTAAAAACTCATGCAAAAGCAATGTGAAATATCTCCTTGGTTATATGTTGAAATGAGAAAGTATTTTAGATAAACTGCTTTAAACAAAATATATTATCAAAATTAATTTTATCTGTTCACTTTTACTGTTCATAATATGGCTATTAGAAAAAATTAAAATTTTATAAGTGGCTCATATTTGTGGCTCATATTACTACTGGGCATACTGTTATAAAGATAAATTCTTTGTTGGTTTCAAACATTGGAAATATTGTCTTTCACTCTGTGCTCCATTTTAAGTTTGTTTATAGTGTCTTTTAAGAAATCCATCCGTTTTTCACCAGACTACCACATTCTACAACTCTGGGAGAAGTATTCACATCAAGATCTAGGTAAATGGTCCCCTGGAGTTGTGCAGTGAATAACATATACAGCCATATATAGCCCTGATTTTTTTTTTTTTTTTGCCTTGTGGATTGCACTTTGTCTATCTTGTTTAAAAAGTCCTTCCCCACAACCAGATCACGATGATATTTTCCTGGTATTATTTTTACAGTTAAAAAAGAAAAACAGGGTGATGTTGTACCATAAAGAAACCATCAAGAGATGGTTTTTTTGGCATCATAAAGATGTCAATGTAGATTTTTGGCATCATAAAGATGTCAATGTAGATTTTGGCATCATGAAGATGACTATAGCAGAAATCATTTATATTAGATTTTATAATTTGACAGCAATGTTATCTTTCTAGTTCTGTTTTGGATAGGCAAATGTTAAAATTTGAATTTCAAAGAGCATGTTAACAGATGATGAGAAAGGAAGGCCACAAGCATGCTGAATGACAGGCTGATTCCAGTTTTTAGTCTAAATATCTACTGAAGTTAATTCTCACGATAGGTAGATAACATTGATATAGATTATTTAAAAAAAAAAAAACTGGCAGTAACTGCAAAGATCCTAAGATAATGTTTGGATTTATACTTATGTCACTCTGAAACATCATTTTGGCACATCACTTGCTTCCTCTGGCAAGTCACAGGTCTCCATTCCCTATCAGATCAAATCCAATTGCTCAAGTCTGTCAGTGGAGACACCTGTAAACTTACCTCATTCGGTTTGCCATTTCTCTCATCTCCCCAGCAGACTGTATTTTCCACATAGATAGGTGTACATACCTATGTGGTGAGGATACCTCCTCACCAATATCCTGGGAGATACCATGATTAAAAACTGCAGCACCAGGTATTTAGGACATTCTTTTTCTTTTTTAAATTTTTATTTATTTATTTATTTTAAATGTAAATTTATTTATTTTAATTGGAGGGTAATTACTTTACAATATTGTATTGGTTTTGCCATACATCAACATGAATCTTCCACGGATATACACATGTTCCCCATCCTGAACACCCCTCCCACCTCCCTCTCCATACCATCCCTCTGGGTCATTCCCAGTGCACCAGCCCTGAACATCCTGTATCATGCATCGAACCTGGACTGGCGATTCGTTTCATATATGATATTATACATGTTTCAATGCCATTCGCCCAAATCATCCCACCCACTCCCTCTCCCACAGAGTCCAAAAGACTGTTCTATACATCTGTGTCTCTTTTGCTGTCTTGCATACAGGGTTATCATTACCATCTTTCTAAATTCCATATATATATGCATTAGTATACTGTATTGGTGTTTTTCTTTCTGGCTTACTTCACTCTGTATAATCAGCTGAAGTTTCATCCACCTCACCTGATTAAAATGTATTCTTTTAATGGCTGAGTAATATTCCATTGTATATATGTACCACAGCTTTCTTATCCATTCATCTGCTGATGGACATCTAGGTTGCTTCCACGACCTGGCTATTATAAACAGTGCTGCGATGAACATTGGGGTACACTTGTCTCTTTCAGTTCTGGTTTCCTTGGTGTGTGTGCCCAGCAGTGGGATTGCTGGGTCATAAGGCAGTTCTATTTCCAGTTTTATAAGGAATCTCCACACTGTTCTCCATAGTGGCTGTACTAGTTTGCATTCCCACCAACAGTGTAAGAGGGTTCCCTTCTCTCCACACCCTCTCCAGCATTTATTGCTTGTAGACTTTTGGATAGCAGCCATTCTGACTGGCGTGAAATGGTACCCTATTGTGGTTTTGATCTGCATTTCTCTGATAATGAGTGATGTTGAGTATCTTTTCATGTGTTTGTTAGCCATCTGTATGTCTTCTTTGGAGAAATGTCTGTTTAGTTCTTTGGCCCATTTTTGGATTGGGTTGTTTATCTTTCTGGAATTGAGCTGCAGGAGTTCCTTGTATATTTTTAAGATTAGTTCTTTGTCAGTTGCTTTGTTTGCTATTATTTTTTCCCATTCTGAAGGCTGTCTTTTCACCTTGCTTATAGTTTCCTTTGTTGTGCAGAAACTTTTAAGTTTAATTAGGTCCCATTTGTTTATTTTTGCTTTTATTTCCAGTATTCTGGGAGGTGGGTCATAGAGGATCCTGCTGTGATTTATGTCAGAGAGTGTTTTGCCTATGTTCTCCTCTAAGAGTTTTATAGTTCCTGGTCTTAGGTTTAGATCTTTAATCCATTTTGAGTTTATTTTTGTGTATGGTGTTAGAAAGTGTTCTAGTTTCATTCTTTACAAGTGGTTGACCAGTTTTCCCAGCACTTGTTAAAGAGATTGTCTTTTCTCCATTGTATATTCTTGCCTCCTTTGTAGGACACTCTATTTCTTAAGTCAACTAAAATTTACTCAATTATTTGAGTGCTCTATGCTCTATGCTTTCCATGAAATAATTAAAATTCACTTGAGCAACTATTTTCACCTTGAACTAACTCACCTGACCTCATACAAAGAAAAATACTAATGGCAGAAGCAAGTAGAAAATAACATGTTCAAAATGAGATATCAAATGATAAGGTATTTAAAAGTTGAGGTCAACCTCAGAACTGCTAATATGCCCGTTACAACCACAGAAATATAGGTTTACAGTAGTAAGTATTGTAGTCTTCTTCAAACCCTTTAATTCAAGAAAGAAGTTGAAAGTTTACAAAAAGTCAAACGTAATGAGGATAGGCTCACCTTGGACCAAGTTTAGGACGTTTAGAGATTGACGTCATTTATTCTTGATTAATACTGGGAATTCTATCTCAGTTTAGGTATTAACACTTACTAGAATTTATAACAGTTAAGTCCAAATTAAAAGCTGACCCTTCTTTTTTTTCTCAGCCTCTAGCTATACGCTTAATTATGACTGTGTAAATGTATAATTTTCATTTTTAAGAGTTTGTGATACTCATAGTACAAGTCTGGGCATTATGTTAAGAAAAAAATGGTTTTGATCCATCTGATGACAGCTATAACTTCAATGTTTACTGGGAAAATTTGCAGAAGCAAGAATTTGTCTTCCAACATTATATTTGACATTAAATAGAGATGCATTTCCCAAGGCAAAATTGAAAGTTACACACTTTTTAAAGTTTAGCTGTGATTTTTCCCAAATTCAGTGCTTATATAGGGCCACTCTTCCTTCTGTATTCATTCTCCTTGCAAAATACATTCTTCCATAGTTCTTTCATCCAGTATCTATAGATATGGGACTTCCCTACTGGTCCAGTGATTAGGACTCCATGCTCTCATTGCAAGAGGTGTGCATTTGATCCCTGGGGTTCAGGAAACTAAGGTCCCACATGCTGTGTGGTACAGCCAAAATTTTTTAAAGAAAGGATCTATGGATGACAAACTCACTTAGTATTTGTACATATGAAAAAGTCTTTTGTGTTTATTCTTCAGTGATAGGTCTGGTACAAATTTTAAATTTGACAATTATAAAAATGAAATTATACAGTCACACAATCATATTGAAATCTCAGCATATTGAAGATATTATTCTACTGTTTCCTAGCATTTATTTGCTGATGAGCAATCTGATTGATTTTCCTCTCTAGTCAATCTCCTTTTAGTTTTAGGTTACACACATTTTTATGTTTGTTTCTTGATTTGGGCAAGCCAAATTTAGGGTAACTCTCTCTGAACAGTACCCCTGGTCTCCATCACTTGGGTGTCATCTTTGCTTTCATCCATGGCGAGTTGGATCACGTTTGCAAGGCCTTCCTGGTCCCCATTCTTGGACAGTGTAGTAGTTTCACAGCTCCCTGCAGGTGCAGGACCACCAGCCTCAACTCCCATGCCTAGAGGTGCCTAGCCCAAAGGCATAGGTCAGTTTGGTGGCTCCCGTGGGAAGCAGAGTGTGAACTCCTTCTCCCTGCTATGTCTACAGCTTTCTGGAGAATTTTTTTTCCCCAATTTTGAACTTGGGTGTATATTTCTTAAGTTGTTATTTAACCTAACATTCTGTGCGCTGAATAGGGTAAAATGTTTCTATTTCAGTTCACTATCTTGGCTGAATTCCTCCACATTACTTCTTTTAGTTTGGTTCAGATGATCTTGAGAAACCAGAGAGTAGATCCAGAAGCAGATTATTAACTGGTGCTTTCTGTCTGTTTGCCTTTCCATGCTGGAAGTACTTAGTTAACTATCAAAACCACTGAAACAAAATTGAAAGAGTTTTTCTTTTTCTTTTCAGAGTAGGTAACTTAAGAACCACAATGAAATATAAAGTGACAACTATATGATAGTAGAAGCACATGAAAGCTTTGGCAGTTATACATGAGTTCAAGTGGAAGACTGATCTGGGGACACAAAAATTTCTGAGCTCCATAAATTCATTTTAATAATTCCTGTTAGTTAAGACCAAATCAGAAGGGAATAAAAGCCAATCCTCACATCAAAATTAATGCAGTGAATAATCATCTTTTCTGAAGCCCTGATGACAGGCTAGTCCACACAGAAGACTATCAATCTCATATTGTGGTCTATATTTATTTATTTATTTATTTATTTTTTAATTTATCTTTGTCTCAAACTTTATTCTTAGGCTTCTTCAGCTTCATTAGCTGCAAAGAATGAATTGTATATAAGCAAAAACTGAAAAGAGCTGCAGTGTCCAGGGGCTTAGGCTTAAAAATATTAGAGATCTAGATTTTATCAGATCCATAAACAAAATTTTAAAAAGCAGTCATAATATAAAATAGCAGCTCCCAGTAACTTCTTCAAAATTTATCTTCTTCAGAAGTTAACTCAATTCAGTTTGCTTCATTCTTGGAAGCCTCATCAAAATTCTCCACAAGATCTGGAACTTCATCATCATCCTCCTCTCCAGTGGCAAGTGGTGCTTTTCCTTCCACAGATTGTTTGGGCAGAGCTTCAGCCAGTCTCCTTAAACTGGTGAGACTGTGGGCACCAAGCTGGTTTAAGATGCTGGGGAGCATTTCTGTCAGTTGCTTTGTCTCAGCGTGGCCTGTAATGGTGAAAGTGTTTGCTGCCAGAGATGCCTGAACTTTAGGGTTGTTACAGTGGATCACTGTTCCCTTGATTTGTGAACATATTCACCTCTTCAATACCAGAGATATTGTTTACCCCTAACTTCTTTAAAGAGAACTGAAGTTTTTTGTCATCTGCTGTGGCTGTTCTATGAACCACTTTCTTCTTTCTGCGAGCAGTTCCTTTCCCACCAATCCGCACTTGTGCCTGCAGTTTGGCGAGTTTCTCCTGGTTCATGATAGTTTCTTTTATCTTGTTGGAGCGGAAATGGGGCCGCTGGGGGACTAGGGTTGGCGCTCAGGTGGTCTCGGGCGGACCAGCTGAGGTTAGGCGCACACACAGCGGGGACACAAGATCTGTGGTCTATATTTAATAAAGTCTTTGTTTTCAAGTGCACAAATTCTAGAATTCAGTCTAAGATTTACACATTGCTGACTCAAATATCATCAACTTGTAGCTTTGAAGTTTTGTCTGCTGGTCCGTAGGGCATGTGGATATGGGGGTCTACGCAAAGTTCACCAAAATTTTCTCAACAGTATTTTGGATATAAATCAAATAAATACAAACAAAGAAAGCTTTGAGATACTATTTTACATCTATAAAATTAACTTAAACACAAAATCAATACTTAAAACTAGAGTAAATTCCATATTCAAATCTTATTGATAAAATCCTACAATACTTTTGGAAAAGTAATATAGCAACATAGGAAACAAAACCCATAATGTTTATTTCTTAAAACATTAAGACCACTTCTGGGAGTTTATACTATGGAAAATAATTTAACCAAAGATTAAAATTATAAGCATGAAGCTGTTTATATGGAATAGTGAAAAACCAGAAAGAAATGGTAAGTTATGCTCTTCTAAGTTTCAAGTCATGTTAAATAACGGAAATTTATTGAAAGATAATAGCATGGCTTATAGCAACATCACAGTTCCAGAACTGCAAAGTCTTAAAGTATAAGACATTAAGTTGTATTGTCATCAGGAAGCAATATTAACATCTCAATCCCAACTTTGGTATTCTGCTTTTAAGGAGATTTAGATACTCTAACTTTGCTTCTACTATTTCTACCAAACTAGAAATAGTTCTACCAAACTATTTCTCTTATGTCTCAAGCTCAAATGCCCTCAAAAAGAGTATCTGATAGGTTTGGATATTCACTTTGTAATATTGGGGTGAGGGGGTCTTTGTTCAGCAGAGCTCTTACACAAGACTATATCAGAGATCTCTGACCAGGATCCAATGTCCATAGCCCTAGTCCAATTAATAGTAGCAAAGACAGCAAGTTTGTACCAGATGCTTTTTTCTTTAATCTTGAAGTTACATTATTTTTGCAACCTGAATTTGAAAGACAAAATTGAAAGTTTGTTAATGAGTAGTATTTAGTTATGAACTTAATACAAGTTGCCCTTAGGTGTTCATTTTTTCAATAAAAACAAGACCATACTTGGTTTATCATAATTCATATTTGCAGAGAGACTTACAAAATAAGAAAAGGTCATAGGCCAGCAGGGAGAGATTTCATTATGTAACAATTATTGTGATTTTATGGTAAGAAAATATAGTATATTTATTTCTCATTTCATAGGTCTTAATCTGTTTCTAATAATAGACTTTTGCAAAAGTAATTGTGGTTTTGCATTGTTGAACTTTGCTATTTGATATTGAAATACATTCTTAAATAAATACAGTTATGTTATACACCGGGCTTCATCTTAATACACATTTCTCACTTTATTATTATTATTTTTTGCTAATGACTTATTACTTGCTGTTTATTTATGTATTTTAGACCATAGAAATTATGTGAAACAAAAAGCAAATTTGAGCATTTTTTTAATTTGAGTTCAAAATGGATAGTAAAACAGCAGAGACAATTCACAACATCAACAAAGCATTTGGCCCTGCTAATGAATATACAGTGCAGTGGTGGTTCAAGAAGTTTTGAAAAGGAGAGAAGAGCCTTGAGGAGCATAGTGGCCAGCCATCAGAAGTTGACAACGACCAGCTGAGAGCCATCAGTGAAGCTAATCCTCTGATAGCTACACTAGGAGTTGCCAAAGAACTCAGTGGTGACTATGCTACAGTGAGTCAGCGTTTGAAACAACTTGGAAAGGTGAAATAGCTCGATAAGCGGGTCCCTCATGAGCTGACTGCAAATCAAAAAAATTATCATTTTGAACTATTATCTTCTCTTATTCTATGCAACAACAACAAGCCATTTCTCAATCAGACTGGGATGTGCGATAAAAAGTGGATTTTGTATGACAACCAGTGACAACTGGCTCAGCAGTTGGACCAAAAGAAGGTTCCAAAGCACTTCCCAAAGCCAAACTTGCACCAAAAACAGGTCATGGTCACTGTTTGGTGGTCTGCTGCCCGTCTGCTGCCCACTATAGCCTTCTGAATCCTGGCAAAACCATTACATCTCGGGGTGGGATGGGGAGGGAGCTGGGAGGAGTTTCATAAGGGAGGGGATATATGTATACTTATGGCTGATGCTGGGAGGGATTGGGGCAGGAGGAGAAGGGGACGACAGAGGATGAGATGGCTGGATGGCATCACTGACTCGATGGACATGAGTCTGAGTGAACTCCAGGAGTTGGTGATGGACAGGGAGGCCTGGCGTGCTGCGATTCATGGGGTCACAAAGAGTCGGACACGACTGAGTGACTGAACTGAACTGAACTGAACTGATAGCTGATTTATGTTGAGGTTTGGCAGAAAACAGCAAAATTCTGTAAAGCAATTATCCTTCAATAAAAAATAAATAAAACTTTAAAAATGCATCTGAGAAGTATGCAGAGCAAGTCAATGAGATGCACCAAAAACTGCAATGCCTGCAGCCAGCATTGGTCAACAGAAAGGGCTCAATTCTTCTCCACAACAAAGTCACTCAACCAACACTTCAAAAGTTGAACAAATTGGGCTACAAAGTTTTGTTTCATCCACCATTTCACCTGATATCTGGCCAGACAACTACCACTTCTTCAAGCATCTCAACAACTTTTACAGGGAAAATGTTTCTACAACCAGCAGGAAGCAGAAAATGCTTTCCAAGAGTTCAACGAACCCCAAAGCACAGATTTTTACAGCACAGGAATAAACCAACTTATCTCTCATTGGCAAAAATATGTTGATCATAATGGTTCCTCTTTTGATTAATAAAGATGTGTTTGAGCCTAGTTATAATGATTTAAAATTCACAGTCCCAAAGCACAATTACTTTTTTATCAACCTAGTATAAATTCTCAAACTACAGCTACAGGAAAAGACAAACACTTGTCAGATAGGAAGAAAGGCTGCCAAGAGAGAATTACCCAAACAGTATCAGAGCAAAACATGTCTAGAAAAGAGTTCCCATGTTATGCATGGGCAAGATGAAAGAAAACACATAACAGCTATGCAAATATACTCATTAAAAATAAAAGCCCCCAAAACAAACAAACAAAAAACTCCAGTAACAAGGAAAGGAACATGGCAAACCAAATGCAATCTGGAAACTATAACTCAAAATATAGGAAGAATGTAAGAATTCTTTTTGCTGGCATGTTTATTATAAAATTAACACCTATCATAAAATGATAAAATGACAAAATGGGTTTTATAAAAGAGAGATCATAGAATTTAGGAAACAAATTAAGACAGTTTTAGTTAGGATCCAATCAGGAGCCAAAAACCATACTAGCTATTTTAACCATGATAATTAAAGAACTGTTGACTAAGTACTGAAGAACTGAAAAGGGAAAAAAAGAACACTAGGATTATAGATAGGTAAAGATAGATGTAGACATAGGTATAGACATATTACAAGAAGGAGCTTCCATGCTTGTGGCTGGGGAACAAAGGGAACAGGTTAGAGTAATTAAAACTTAGAAGCTTTGAGGAGGAAACTCAAGAAACTGAGCACCAGACTTGTGAGAAGGGAGCATTGCTTAGCTGGTTCTAATGTCTCTTAGTTCAGAAGAGGAGTTCAACAAAACCACGACCCAAATATCTAAGGAAGGGTGTTGACCAGCTGGTGCTAAGGTCTTTGAGGAGCTGCAGTGAGGCTAGTTCTGCAAGGTTAAACAATAACTGTAAATGGGACTCTGTAGCTATGCGTCTCCTGGATCTAAGCAACACTGCCATAGTGAAGAAGTAAGGCCAGGGTGCCACTGAAAAGAGCAGGAAAGCAACTAGAAAGGAGGAAATCCATTCTGCAGTCTTTAAGTCTCTTTCTGATACTCCCTATTATAAGCACCTAATAGAGGGAAATTGGCAAAGTAGGAATGTGGTTTGCATGTTCCCAGCTCCAGCATCACAAAACAGGAGTATTAAAGGGTGGTAATGGAGGAGAGGGGACTTCCTATATGACTCAGTGGTAAAGAATTCACCTGCCAATGTAGGAGACTCAGGCTCAATCCCTGGGTCGGGAAGATCCCCTGCAGAAGGAAATGGCAACCCACGCCAGTATTCTTGCCTGGGAAATTCCATGGACAGAGGAGTCCAGTGGGCTACAATCCATGGGTCTGCAAAGAGTCAGATACAATTTAGCGACTGAGCACAGCGCAGCATGGAGGTGAAAGATGATATTTATTAACTGGCACAAGAGCCGAAACAGTATCATTATAGAATTAATAAATAAATTTGGAATGGCAAGAAATAAATCTAAGGACAGGGTCAGTCAGGATCCAATCAGGAGACACAAACCACACTAGCTATTTTAACCAAGAAAGTTAAAGAATTGTTAACCCTATATCCAGTGCTCTACCACAGTCCTTGGCCCATAGCACATGTCCAATAAATGTGGAAAGAATGAATGAATGAATGCTCACTGCCACCAATGACCCAATTCACACAGGTTTTGTTAAGGTACAGTAATTCTAACACTGAACTGTTTGAACTGCTTTTCTACAGTATTTTTTAAGAATGGCTTCTCCAGTACTTTTATTTGTTTTTAGCAGTCATTCTTCACACTTTGCAGTGATTAACTTGGCAAGACTTCCTTCCGTGTTGAACACGGAATGTAGCCCTGTGCAGTAGGAATAGTCAAAAGAGCGATAAATAAATAAATAAATATATAAATATATATATATTTGATGTCTTTTCAAAAAATTGAAAGGTGCAAATCCACTAAGACCTTACATATAAATGTTAGAATTCAGCAGTTTTGGCTTTTAGATTTTATACAGCATTGCTTTGGTTTTGAGTATACACAATATGGTATTAGCAATATGGTTCCAACAGAGAGGAGTTAAATATACATATTATTAAAGGAGACCTGTAGCAGTCGAAGATTTCATTGATTTAATGACAGTGGACATTATGGGCAACAGATAGCCATCAGTGATAGCCTGATCCTGAATAGCCAAAAACAGACCATATCTGAAACTTAAAACCATCATCCTCTGTATTAAGGGAGACATGGAAAAAATGAAATGGACAGACCCTGATAATAACATGAAGTGCTCACATTCTACATCAGTCATGAATCTTATTGATCTTATAGAATGCATTTCAAAATTTTTTCTGTGGTATTCTTTACTTTAATTCTGATATAATTCAATCCTCTTTTGTGATCTATATCATTTATTACCATCAATGGTGAAAGCGAAAGCGAAGTCGCTCAGTCGTGTTCGATTCTTTGTGACCGTGTGGACTATAGCCCACCAGGCTCCTCCTTCCATAGGATTCTCCAGGCAAGAATACTATCAATGGTACCTCCTTCTTATCCTGTATAACATTAGTGTGTCTCGCAAGAGAAACAATAAGCAGTCAGGGCTTCTTTTATGAATTTTTTTTTTAATGTGTATTTTTAGTGTGGGCGGTTTTTGTATCGATTTGATGCATTCCTTCTGTTCAGATTCAAGATCGGACTTCACTGGAGTATACAAACTGTCACAGTTAAAGCAGAGATTCATTGTTTTGCCGTAGTAACTTCTCACTGTATAGACTCTATTGAGTTCTGGGATCTGTTTCTCGACATGTTCAGAAGGATACCAACTCAGAAGTCATAGTTTTCATACTGGCCTGTTTTTTCATCTTCTTGGAGTTCATATAATCCTATTGACTTTGCACTCGGAACAAATAAATGTAAATTAATCTTACTGATATACTTTTATTTTAAAGTTCTGTGGAAAATATGACCTGAACTAGGACATTTTAACATAGCAGAATATGTGCATCCAAAAAGTCATCGTGCTCAAATATGCAGTTGCACATTAGCAACTGATAACTGAGAAAGAAGCTAGTAAGATAAGAAGTGGGGAGGAAGAAATGCATAGCTACTTTTAACACCTCCTCCTTCTACCACAATTACCAGATAAAACATCATTTCTGCTGTGAACATCATTGATACTTAGCCATGGAATTCCCTGAAGGATAGGATAGATGGACAGTCAGTTGAGCCTACTCTGTTCCCCAGCTTCCCAGATCTTGGAGGGGAGGTGACAACTTAGGTTCACCTAAGGACTCCCAGGCTTAGAGCTTCAAGGTAGAGGGAGCATAATCACATCTAGAACCACTGCCCACTCCCCTCTGACACTTCTCTTTTCTTTATCCTCTCCTGTTCTTATGGTATTTCTAGAAAAACTTCTAAAAACTTCTCTGACCCTTGGAGATCTGGGTGTTGGCAAGCTGAGATATTTAACATTTCGTGGTTATATCTCTCTGAATTCTAGATGGCAGGGATTCATGTTAGTGGAACCATATCTCAAGGTTGCCCAGTTGTTGCACCACTGTTGAAGGATACACACTATCATGATGATTTACTGTTGATTTTTCTGACAGCTCTCAGACCACCTGATGGTACATCAGTCACTCGTTGTCTGAGGGTCACTGTTCCAGAGTGTTTGTGATCAACTATAGTTCACATCTGAGGTGAGGGCAAGAACTTCATCATGTTCACTGCTTGTATTCCAAATACCTAGAACTGTACCTGGAACTTACTCAGTGCCCAATAAATAGTATTTCTTCTCTCTTAGCTTTATTCTTTCACTAATAGAATTTAATTGGTGTGTTCAAATCTGGGGGCTCAGTGGTAAAGAATCGGCCTGCAATGCAGGAGCAGCAGGAGACACAGGTTCAACCCCTGGATCAAGAAGACACCCTGGAGGAGGAAATGGCAATCCACTCCAATATTCTTGCCTGGAGAATCCCATGTACAGAGGAGCCTGGTGGGCTACAGTCCATGGGGTCGCTAAGAGTCAGACACAACTGAGTGATTGAGCACATGCAAATTTAGTTTGAGAGTTCCTTGGAAGCTAGGGCTATGAGAAAGCCATCTTCCAGAGAATTCATAACTTTTACACTGTATATAAAATCCACTGAATGTTAGTTATTGAACAAAATCCAATGAGAATTTTTAAATGTTTCTGTACTACAAATAATTTCTAATAGTTTTAGCTATTATGAAATTTAGAAATATGGAGTGTTAAAAATATTGACATGAGACAACAATATGGTGGCTCTTCAAAAATTAAATATAAAACAACCATGCATGCGAACTCAGCTGTGTCCAATTCTTTGAGACCCTCTGGACTGTAGTCTTTCAGGCTCTTCTGTCCATGGGATTTCCCAGCCAAGAATACTGGGGTGGGTTGCCATTTCCTCCTCCAAGAGTATCTCCCAAACCCAGGGATTTAATCCACTTTTCCTGCATCCCCTCCATTGGCAGGTGAATTCTTTACCACTGAGCCATCTGGGAAGCATAAAAAAAAGACCCATATGATCCAGCAATTTCACTTCTGGATATACACCCAAAAGAATTGAAAGCAGAGGCATGAATAGATATTTGTATATCAACGTTCATAGTAGCATTATCCACAACAGCCAAAAGGTGAAAGCAACTCAAATGTCGATCAACAGATGAATGGATTTTTAAAAATGTGATGATACATACAATGGAATATTATTCAAGTTTAAAAAGAAATGAATTTCCAACACATATTTTAATGTGATCAACCTTGAAAACACTGTGCTAAGTGAAATAAGCCAGTTGCGAAAAGATGAATAATGTATCATTCCACTTAAATGAAGTACGCAGAAATAGTCAAATTTAGAGAGACACAGAAAGTAGAACCCTGGTTGCCAGGGACTGAGGGAACGGAAATGTGATGAGTTCTTGTTTAATGAGTACAAAGTTTCAGTGTGGGAAAATGAGAACATTTTGTATATGGATGATGGCAATGGTTCACAATAATGTAAATGTATTTAATACCACTGAACTATATACTTAGAAATGGATAAGTGTTATATACTTTACCACAATAAAAAATAAAAGCTTTTGACAAAAATTTTTAAAGAATATTGGCCATTTAAAGTATCTGATATTGTTTTAGCTCTTTATTTTGTAGCTTTGAACTATGCATAACCCTTTTTTCCAGCTGAGGGGTTCTTAATGTGTGGTCTGGAGATGCTTGGAAGTCTCTAATACCTTTCTAGGAAACTCATAAAGTGAAAATTATTTTCACAGTAATACAAAAGATGCTATTAGTGTTTTTTAGCCTTCATTCTCTCATGAGTAAATATTGGGGTTCTTCAGAGGTCACATGACATATGTTATCACAAAAGATCGCATTCAGAAGCAGAAATATGAATTTAACTCTATTCTATTAAGTCAGACATTAGAGAGATTTTTATTTGTGAAATAATCCCACGTTTCTCTGAAATTATTCTGTTTTGGAAAATATAGTTATTTTCATAAAATAATTATATTAATATGTAATAGAATTATTAATTGTTGTTTCAGTTGCTAAGTCATGTCTGACTCTTTGCAACCTCATGGACTGCAGCATGCCAGGCTTCCCTGTCCTTCACTATCACCTAGAGTTTGCTCAAACTCATGTCCGTCGAGTCAGTAATTCCATCCAACTGTCTCATCTTCTGTTACCCCCTTCTCCTCCTCCCTTCAGTCTTCCCCAGCATCAGGGTTTTTTTCCAATGAGTTAGCACTTTGTATCAGGTGGACAAAGTATCAGGGCTTCAGCTTCAGCATTAGTCCTTCCAATGAATAGTCAGGGCTGATTTCCTTCAGGGTTGACTGTTTGATCTCTTTAAGTATTTTAAAATTTTTCTCCATTTTAATTTCTTACATAGAAAATATAGATTGATAAAATACACATGAACAAAAGCTCTTTGGGGTTCTCAATATTTTCAAGAGTGTAAGTGTCCCAAGATGCAAAAGTTTGAGAACTGCTGGTCCAGTCTATAGGGTGATCAGACTAAACCCATTAAGATGCCAGCAAACTGACATTTGTCTCCTAAAATTTTATCCATTACCTCAAGTTAATCAGGCTAATCTCCAACCTCTTCTAAATTCAGATAACCCAAATTGTCCATGAACATAAACCGTTCTTTCAAATATGGGTTAAGTAATACTATTTTCCGATAAATAATTCTGAATTTGCAAACTTCTGGGTCTGACCTCATTGCTACTGGATCAGAATTCATGCCTGCACATAGAGGATGGCAATTGAACACTCTAACACAAATTAGGGGTTTGGAAGATGTGTACTCTTTAATTGTGCACCTTATCTATTTTGTGGTTACTTAAATATAACCCACTAACTACAGAGTTCTTAGTCTACTTAGACATGCAATTTAAAATTCATTATCCAGCAGTATAATTCGCAAAGACTGGATAAAGACTAGTTATGCAATAGTGACATCAGAAATATAGTCATGGTTTAGGAAAGGTCACTCAGTCTTCTCTTAGTCTGTATAACCATGTTTTGCTTTCCAAAAGATCCTCAAGAAAGATGTTTCTGATAAATGCTGAGTGAAAAGAAATCTCTTAATTATTTTGCTTTGCAGGAAATCAGGTCTTATCAAATCACCTACAGGCATAGTGGTTAAAAACTTAAACTTGGGTGGTAGACAAATATGCATTCCAGTCTCAGCTCAGATACTTAGCAGCTGTATGACCTCAGGCAAATTGCTTATCATCTTTTAATCTCCCTTTCAGTTCAATTCAGTTCAGTCGCTCAGTCTGTCCGACTTTTTGCCACCTCATGAATCACAACACGCCAGGCCTCCCTGTTCATTACCATCTCTCGGAGTTCACTCAGACTCATGTCCATCGAGTCTGTGATGCATTCCAGCTATTTCATCCTCTGTCGTCCTCTTCTCCTCCTGCCCCCAAACCCTCCCAGCCTCAGAGTCTTTTCCAATGAGTCAACTCTTCTCATGAGGTGGCCAAAGTACTGGAGTTTCAGCTTCAGCATCATTCCTTCCAAAGAAATTCCAGGGCTGATCTCCTTCAGAATGGACTGGTTGGATCTCCTTGCAGTCCAAGGGACTCTCAAGAGTCTTCTCCAACACCACAGTTCAAAAGCATCAATTCTTTGGTGCTCAGCTTTCTTCACAGTCCAACTCTCACATCCATACATGACCACAGGAAAAAACCATAGCCTTGAAAAGATGGATGTTCGTCAGCAAAGTAATATCTCTGCTTTTGAATATACTTTCTAGGTTGGTCATAACTTTTCTTCCAAGGAGTAAGCGTCTTCTAATTTCATGGCTGCAGTCATTATCTGCAGTGATTTTTGAGCCCCCAAAATAAAGTCTGACACTGTTTCCACTGTTTCCCCATCTAGAGACACTAAAACCTTTACTCCAGAAATTGTATGGACCTAACAGAAGCAGAAGATGTTAAGAAAAGGTGGCAAGAATACACAGAAGAACCATAAAAAAAAAGATCTTCACAATGCAGATAATCATGATGGTGTGATCACTCAACTAGAGCCAGATACCCTGGAATGCGAAGTCAAGTGGGCCTTAGGAAGCATCACTATGATCAAAGCTAGTGGAGGTGACAGAATTCTAGTTGAGCTATTTCAAATCCTCAAAGATGATGCTATGAAAGTGTTGCACTCAATATACCAGCAAATTTGGAAAACTCAGCAGTGGCCACAGGACTGGAAAGGGTCAATTTTCATTCCAATCCCAAAGAAAGGCAATGCCCCAAAGTGCTCAAACTAACGCACAATTGCATTCATCTCACGCTAGCAAAGCAATGTTCAAAAATCTTCAAGCCAGGATTCAGCAGTACATGAACCATGAACTTCCAGATGTTCGAGGTGGATCTACAAAAGGCAGAAGAACCAGAGATCAAATTGCCAACATCTGTTGGATCATAGAAAAAGCAAGAGAGTTCCAGAAAATTGTCTACTACTGCTTTATTGACTATGCCAAAGCCTTTGACTGTGTAGATCACAACAAACTGTGGAAAATTCTGAAAGAAATGGGAATACCAGACAACCGACCTGCCTCCTGAGAAACCTGTATGCAGGTCAAGAAGCAACACTTAGAACTCCACATGGAACAACAAACTGGTTCCAAATCAGGGAAGGAGGACATCAAGGCTGTTTATTGTCACCCTGCTTATTTAACTTATACACATGAGAAACGCTGGGCTGGAAGAAGCACAAGCTGGAATCAAGATTGCTGGGAGAAATATCAATAATCTCAGACATGCAGATGACACCACCCTTATGGCAGAAAGTGAAGAGGAACTAAAAGCCTCTTGATAAAAGTGAAAGAAGAGAGTGAAAAAGTTGGCTTAAAAATCAACATTCAGAAAATGAAGATCATGGCATCTGGTCCCATCACTTCATGGGAAATAGATGGGGAAACAGTGGAAACAGTGACACACTTTATTTTGGGGGGCTCCAAAATCACTGCAGATGGTGACTGTAGCCATGAAATTGAAAGACACTTGCTCCTTGGAGGAAAAGTTAGGACCAACTTAGTCAGCTTATTAAAAAGCAGAGATGTTACTTCACCACCAAAAGTCTGTCTAGTCAAAGCTACGGTTTTTACAGTAGTCATGTATGGATGTGAGAGTTGGACTGTAAAGGAAGCTGAGTGCCAAAGAACTGATGCTTTTGAACTGCAGTATTAGAGAAGACTCTTGAGAATCCCTTGTACAGCAAGGAGATCCAACCAATCCATCCTAAAGGAAATCTGTCCTGAATATTCATTGGAAGGACTGATGCTGAGCTGAAACTCCAATATTTTGGCCACCTGATGAGAACTGACTCTTTTGAAAAGACCCTGATGCTGGAAAAGATTGAAGGCGGGAGGAGAAGGGGATGACAGAGGATGAGATGGTTGGATGGCATCACCAACATGATGGACATGAGTTTGAGTAGGCTCTGGGAGTTGGTGATGGATAGGGAAGCCTGGTGTGCTGCAGTCCATGGGATTGCAGAGAGTCGGACAGGACTGAGAGACTGAACTGCACTGAACTGAACTGAATAACTTTATTCAATGGATTAAGCAAGAATTAAATTAAGTGTGAAGAGGAGCTAAAAAGCCTCTTAATGAAAGTGAAAGGGGAGAGTGAAAAAGTTGGCTTAAAGCTCAACATTCAGAAAACGAAGATCATGGCATCTGGTCCCATCACTTCATGGGAAATAGATGGGGAAACAGTGGAAACAGTGTCAGACTTTTTGGGGGGGGCTCCAAAATCACTGCAGATAGTGACTGCAGCCATGAAATTAAAAGACGCTTACTCCTTGGAAGAAAAGTTATGACCAACCTAGATAGTATATTCAAAAGCAGAGACATTACTTTGCTGACAAACGTCCGTCTAGTCAAGGCCATGGTTTTTCCTGTGGTCATGTATGGATGTGAGAGTTGGACTGCGAAGAAGGCTGAGCGCCAAAAATTGATGCTTTTGAACTATGGTGTTGGAGAAGACTCTTGAGAGTCCCTTGGACTGCAAGGAGATCCAACCAGTCCATTCTAAAGGAGATCAACCCTGGAAGGAATGATGCTAAAGCTGAAACTCCAGTACTTTGGCCACCTCATGTGAAGAGTTGACTCACTGGAAAAGACTCTGATGCTGGGAGGGTTTGGGGACAAGAGGAGAAGGGGATGACAGAGGATGAGATGGCTGGAATGCATCACGGACTCGATGGGCGTGAGTCTGAGTGAACTCCGAGAGATGGTGATAAACAGGGAGGCCTGGCGTGCTGCGATTCATGGGGTTGCAAAGAGTCGGACACGACTGAGCGACTGAACTGAACTGAACTGAATGGGTAAAAGGGGCTTTTCAGGTGGAACTAGTGGTAAAGAACTGGCCTGCCAATGCAGAAGACGTTAAGAGTCAAGGGTTCGATCCCTGGGTTGGGAAGGTCCCCTGGAGAAGAGCATGGCAACCCTTTCCAGTATCCTTGCCTGGAGAATCCCTTGGGCAGAGAGAGAAGCCTGATGGGCCACAGTCCCTAGAGTCACAAAGAGTTGGACATGAAACAACTTAGCAAACACACACACAATGGGTGAAAAGCAATTAAGTCAGTGCTGGATCCGTATTAAGTATCTGATCAATATTAGCTACTATTTAAAATACTATTATTGGCCTCTATTACATGACTGAGCTATTTCTCATTAGAAATAAGAGCCAGAAAGACTAAAGCCTTGTTGTTATAATTTTCCCTCTTTTCTTAGGAAATGCCGAGACTGACATTTCATATTATAACACCTCTGAAATAGGGGTATGTCTTACATTGCTGATTGACAGGATTTTTTTTTCTTAATGCTAAATAAAATAATGGTGAAGTCACTCAGTCTTGTCCGACTCTTTGTGACCCCATGGACTGTAGCCCACCAGTTCCTCCATCCATGGAATTTTCTAGGCAAGCATAGAAAATTGGGTTGCCATTTCCTTCTCCAAAATAATGGTAAATCTTACAATTCATGGCATCTTAAATTCAATGAAATAGAGTAATTGACCTTTCCACTCAAAAATACAAATAGCACCCAAATAATCTCCCAAAGTACACACTTTATTACTGTACTTATCATGGTATCTTATGATTCCCTCTCCCCAGCCCTCACATGCCTACCATCTGGCCCAAGGACATCACTTAGACTGACTGAGTCAGTGCACACACGCATGGACTTGATCTGACCTTATTCACCACTCCTCCTATGAGTCTCTGAAGAAAAATGTATCCAAGGGAAGTCTATTTCCCTTTTCTCGGAATCCAACAGTAATTATAAAGTGTTGATGTTGCTTATACTTGTTTCATGCTTGTGAACTTCATCTACTCAACTATAGTGTAAGCATCTCAAGATAAGGACTGTCTGAGTCAGATAAGTGGTTTGCCTTCCCTACAGGGCTGGTGATTATGGCATATGCTTAGTGATCAATTGCCTAAAGGGTTTTTGGGTTTTTTTTTTTTTAACACTATATAAGGATATATGCCCAAATTTCTGCAACTCTGACTTCCCTAGAATTTTGAGCAGGGGATTTTTAAAAAATTCCTTTGGGGATTCCCTGGCAGCCGCAGTGATTAGGACTCTGTACTCTCACTGCACAGCCAGGTTCAATCCATGGCTGAGAAACTAAGTTCCCACAAACCATGCAGTGTGGCAAAATAAAACAAAACATGTAAACTGTTGGATCTCTTAAAATTCCCTTCACTGCTCTGAAAATTCAGACTACTTAGAATTTCCTTCTCCACCACTTACTGGTTATTAATGGATATTTTGTCTATTGATCAGAAAAGACAAACCTATATTGAAAGAATAGCAAACTGCAGAAAAGATGGTCAGTGGCATAGCTGAAGTTGGTGTATCACTCATAGCCCTTCTGATCACTTTTGATCAGTTCTGGGGTATGTTTCCTAACTTATGTTTGCTTTGCTTCCAAACAATCTGCTTTGTTTATATTTGCAGAAATGTTGCCCAGGGAGAACAATAGCCACTGATTGATTGGTGCCCACTTCTTCTGCCTCAAGGCTGGGTAAACTCTGGGGTATAATTTATGCTTCAGAGTTCCTCACAAGATCAAGCTAAGCCCAAGGCTTCATGAAACATGGGCACTGGCACCCCTGCTTGGTTACTTTCCTCTACCCCATCCTACTTCCTCTATACCTTTAAAAAGGGTGTCTTTGAGACAATTAGGACCTGAATTTAATAGTGTCTAAGTTTTTGCATACAAATAATTGGGAAAAAGTTCTGAGTTACGTGATTTAAAAGTTTACAGTATAGTAGAGCCTTGTTTTTCATCCTATATTCTTGAGACTCACAATGAACAATAGTATAAAATTGATCCTTGGCTTTCTGTGCACCAATGCCAAACAGAAATATGCAGACAGACTTATGATGAAAGAAAGAGTGACTTGATTTCTTTGCCAGGCAAAGAGGAAACACAGTATGCTAAAGCCTCAAGAACTGTGCCCTCTTACCTGGGGAATTTCTTTGGAAGGAATGATGCTAAAGCTGAAACTCTAGTACTTTGGCCACCTCATGCGAAGAGTTGACTCATTGGAAAAGACTCTGATGCTGGGAGGGATTGGGGGCAGGAGAAGAAGGGGATGACAGAGGATGAGATGGCTGGATGGCATCACTGACTCGATGGACGTGAGTCTGAGTGAACTCCAGGAGTTGGTGATGAACAAGGAAGCCTGGCGTGCTGCAATTCATGGGGTCGCAAAGAGTCAGACACAACTGAGCAACTGAACTGAACTGAACCTGGGAAACAGAAGCAGAAGAAATTAAGAGGTTACAGAAGAACTACACTAAAACAGGTCTTAATGACCTGGATAATCACAGTGGTATGGTCAGTCACCTAGAGCCAGACATCCTGGAGTGTGAAGTCAAGTGGGCCTTAGTAATCATTACTATGGACAAAACTAGTGGAGGTGATGGAATTCCAGTTGAGCTATTTCAAATCCTAAAAGATGATGCTGTTAAAGTGCTGCACACAATATACCTGCAAATTTGAAAAACTCAGCAGTGGTCACAGGACTGGAAAGGTCAGCTTTCATTTCAATCCCAAAGAAGGGCAATGCCTAACAATGTTCAAACTACTCACAATTCCACTCATTTCACATGCTAGCAAAGTAATGCTCAAAATCCTTCAATCTAGGCTTCAGCAGTATATGAACCAAAAACTTCCAGATATACAAGCTGTATTTAGAAAAGGCAGAGGAACCAGAGATCAAATTGCCAACATCCATTGGACATAAATAAAGCAAGGCAATTCCAGAAAAGCAGAAAGACTTCTGCTTCATTGACTATGCTAAAGCCTTTAACTGTGTGGATCACAACAAACTCCGGAAAATTCTTAAAGAGATGGGAATGCCAGACCACCTTACCTCCTGAGAAACCTGTATGCAGGTCAAGAAGCAACAGTTAGAATCAGACATGGAACAATGGACTGGTTCCAAATTGGGAAAGGAGTACATCAAGGCTGTATATTGTCACCCTCCTTGTTTAACTTATATACAGAGTACATCATGCTAAAGGTCAGGCTGGATAAAGCTCAAGCTGGAATCAAGATTGCTGGGAGAAATATCAATAATCTCAGATATGCAGATGACACTACCCTAACGGCAGAAAGCAAAGAGGAATGAAGAGCCCCTTGATGAAGGTGAAAGAGGAGAGTGAAAAAGCTGGCCTAAAACTCAACAATCATAAAAAAAGATTTGGCATCCTGTCCCATCACTTCATGGCAAATAGATGGGGAAACAATGGAAATGGTGACAGACTTTATTTACTTGGGCTCCAAAATCACTGTGGAAGGTGACTGCAGCCAGGAAATTAAAAGACATTTGCTCTTTGGAAGAAAAACTGTGGCAAACCTAGAGAGCATGTTAAAAAGCAGAGATATCACTTGGCTGACAGAAGAAAGGTCCATTAGTCAAAACTATGGTTTTTCCTATAGTCATGTATGGATGTGAGAGTTGAACCATCAAGAAGGCTGAGGGCCGAAGACTGGATGCTTTCGAACTGTGGTGCTGGAGAAGACTCTTGAGAATCCCTAGGACAGCAAGGAGATCAAACCAGTCAATTCTAAAGGAAATCAGTCCTGAATATTCACTGGGAGGACTGGTGCTGAAGCTGAAGCTCCAAAACTTTGGCCACCTGATGTGAACAGTCAGCTCACTGGAAAAGACCCTGATGCTGGGAAAGATTGAGGGCAAGAGAAGAAGCTGGCAACAGAGGATGAAATAGTTGTATGGCATCACTGACTCAATGGGCATGAGTATGAACAAACTCCAGGAGATAATGAAGGGCAGGGAAGCCTAGTGTGTTACAGTCCATGGGGTCACAAAGAGTCAGACATGACTAAGTGACTGAAGGACAACAAAAACACAACCTGGGAGTCTTTCTGCCCTGCCTTTAGGGGGACACATTCTGCCCTGAGCAAGATAATAGGTTATCAGGAAACAAGAGGACAGCAAACATTAAGAACTAACCAAATGGTTAGTTCTATTTTATTCAGAAGTGATATTTTTCTAATTTTATTTTATTATAATGTCTGGCTCTTTTGTTGAGCTTCTTATGGATTTTGGGAACTAAAACAGTAGTGCAAAGTGAGTTGATCTTTTCTTGAGTCCAAGCTAGCTCTGCTCTCTGCGCACAACAGGCCAATTAACAGAGAGGGAGTGTTGAGGCAAGGAATATGACTTTTTTGTAAAGCCAACTGACCAAGAAGATGGCAGACTAATTCTCAAAGTAAACATTGTGTTGAGTCTGGATGCCAGGTTCTTTTATAGAGCAGAGAGGGGGAGGAGTTGAGGAAGTAAAGAAAAAGGCCTATTATCTTGCAAATCTCTGCTGGACTGGCCAACTTTGGCGATGTTTTAATGTCTTTTACAGGGTTATCTCCCTGTGAGCTAAAAAAGGCACTTTAAAAGTCATGTACAGGGGCAGGGTTCCCTGAGGTAGGCCATTATGTATGACTAAAATTACAAAAGCAATGACAAGCAAAGATTAAAGTCAAGGAAACAGATCCAACACAGTCAGAACTGACTTCTCTGCAACAGATCCACATTTGATAAAATGCTACTAGATCACAAAACAGAAATGCATCCTCTAATAGGCTCCAATTCCTCTCTCGTTGTGTCTCATAATATAATAGTCTTCCTTTAGCCATGGTTTACTTCACCTGTGGTTAACCAAGATCAGAAAATATTAAATGGAAAATTATAGAAATAATTCATAACTTTTTATGGGCGTGATTCTGAGTTGTGTGATGAAATATTGTGCTGTCTTGTTCCATCCACCTGTTCCATACACCTGGAATGCAAACTATCCCTTTATCCAGTATATCCTTGGAGTATACACTACCCACTGGTTAGAAAAAAAAAAAAATACCATGCATAAGGTTTGGTACTATCTTCGGTTTCTGTCACGCACTGTGGGCCTTGGATGGTATCCTCGTGAATAAGAGAGGGAACTACTGTACGCTGGAGTGTCAGAAACAAACTTCAGTGTCGTGATCCAGGTGCGAGTTGGAAGATAATTTTCAGACATGAGATAGAATGAGAGGGAAATAAAGTTTATTAGAGTGGGAGACGCTGTTAGAACAGCAGGCCAGTTCAAGGGAGAGCCAACGTTGAACACCGGTCCTTAGTCCATTTTTGTAGCCAGGGTACGAGGAGTGGGACAAGGATCTTGTGGGTCATTTGCTGATTGGATGAGGCAGGGGAAGAGTAGGGCAAATACCTTCTCCCTGTGGGGTAGGAAAGGAGACAGGTTATACTGCTCAGGAGGACCTGAAATCCGCTTTTAGTTACAACATAGGGGAGGGAAGGACGATAAGGGTCTGGTTTTTCGGTTCCTGCATTCCAAGACTCTCCTTGATTTTTTTTCTGTTCTGTCGTTCTTGGGACACCACATTCAGGATCTATTCTAGTGACTGGAATAGTTATACAATATTGTACACTTTGGCAGGCAGTTTCACAAATTTGTTTCTGAATTTCTTCAAAGCTCTTAGATGTGGTAGCTGGAAGGGTCAGCTCAGTTCAGTTCAGTCGCTCAGTCGTGTCCCTCTCTTTGCGACCCCATGGACTGTAAGTGTGGATGGTGACGACTGAGTCTGAACTCTTGTTCTTCTGCTTCTTCTATGGCATGCAGCAAGTTGTTTACTCTTCCTGAGTTCCAGTTTTATTTCCTTAATAAGACTGTTAAAAAGAAATGAATGAGATAATATGTATTCGGTTGGGCAACTGTCTGAGGCGTTAATTTATATCTTGTTCAGGTTGCTATAGGTATTTCTGCCTCCCCAATACAAAGAAAGCGACCAATTCTGCCTCAGGGGGTAGTTATTGGCTTTAATGTTGCAGGATCAAAATTTAAAGTTTTCTGACACTCTGAACAAAACCTTTGGTCTAGTCTTGAAGGCGGTATAGCTGGATTGCTCCAGGTGGCAGGAGTCATCAAGGGTTAGAAGAAGAAGTGGACCAACACTGGAGTGAAAGCTATTTGGGAAATACCTCCTCACATTTAGAAGAGATTTCAAAAGAGTCAGAGACATGTGGTCTCTTCCCATACAGTAGCAGGATCCAGGGCCCCTGATGGTGGCTAGCTTGTTAAAAAATTGTGTCAAGATAGAATGATAGAACCTACTTTTTTGAACAGATTTTCAGCTTGATTTATAATTTAAAGATATTTAACATAGGATATATGAACTTCCTCCATTTGTATTCCATATTTAATATTTTTATTTTTATTTTTGGCTGTGCTGGATCTTTGTTGCTTTGTGCAGTCTTTTAGTTTTGGTGAGCGGGGGCTACTCTTCATTGTGGCTCACGGGATTCTCGTGGTGTCTGGTGGTTTCTCTTGTTGCAGAGCACAGGCTCAAAGGCCTTTGGGCTGCAGTATTTGTAGCATACAGGCTTAGTTGATCCAAGGCATGCGGAATCTTCACAGACCAGGGATCAAACCCGTGTCCCCTGCATTGGCAGGTGGATTCACATCCACTACAGCACCAGGGATGTCCCTCCATTTGTATTTTTGTCCTGTGTGTGTGCTAAGTCACTTCAGTTGTGTCTGACTCTATGCAACGCTATGGACTGTAGCCTGCCAAGCTTCTCTGTCGTTGAGATTCTTTAGGCAAGAATATTGGAGTAGGTTGCCATTTCCTCCTCCAGGGGATCTTTGTGACCCAGGGATGGAACTGGTGTCTCTTATGTATCCTGTATTGGCAGGCAGGTTCTTTACCACTAGTGCCACCTGGGAAGCATTCTTGTTCTAGGCCCTGTAAGTATTAGGAGTGGCCTGGGCCAGGAACCATAAGGACTTGGATCATGAACATCCAACAGTGATAGCTAATGGGTCTGAAGACCAGAGGTCTCATCTCAGAATATTATACAGTGTGTAGGACCCTGGGATGGTATATATATGTATGCTTAGTTGCTCAGTCGTGTCCTACTCTTTGTGACACCATGGCCTGCAGCCTGTCAGCCTCCTCAATCCATGGGAGTTCTCCAGGCAAGAATACTGGAGTGGGTTGCCATACCCTCCTCCAGGGGATCTTCCCAACCCAGGGATCAAACCCAGGTCTCCCTTATTGCAGGCAGATTCTTTATCGTCTGAACCACCAGGAAGCCCTGGGATGATATCGGTTTTGTTCAGTTCAGTTGCTTAGTCATTTCCATCTCTTTGCAACCCCATGAATCACAGCATGCCAGGCCTCCCTGTCCATCACCAACTCCCCAAACCCATGTCCATTGTGTCGGTGATGCCATCCAACCATCTCATCCTCTGTCATCCCCTTCTCCTCCTGCTCTCAATCTTTCCCAGAATCAGGGTCTTTTCAAATGAGTCAGCTCTCCACATCAGGGGGCCAAAATATTGGAGTTTCAGCTTCAACGTCAGTCCTTCAATGAACACTCAGGACTGACTTCCTTTAGGATGGACTGGTTGGATCTCCTTGCAGTCCAAGGGACTCTCAAGAGTCTTCTCCAACATCACAGTTCAAAAGCATCAATTCTTCGGTGCTCAGCTTTCTTTATAGTCCAACTCTCACACCCATACATGACTACTGGAAAAACCATAGCCTTGACTAGACAGACCTTTATTGGCAAAGAAATGTCTCTGCTTTTTATATGCTGTCTAGGTTGGTCATAACTTTCCTTCTAAGGAGCAAGCATCTTTTAATTTCATGGCTGCAATCACCATCCACAGTGATTTTGGAGCCCAGAAAAATAAAGTCAGCCACTGTTTCCACTGTTTCCCCATCTATTTGCCATCTATTCCCACTGTTTCCCCAACTATTTGCCCCATCTATAAGTGATGGGACCCGATGCCATGATCTTAGTTTTCTGAATGTTGAGCTTTAAGCCAACTTTTTCACTCTCCTCTTTCACCTTCATCAAGAGGCTCTTTAGTTCCTCTTCACTTTCTGCCATAAGGGTGGTGTCATCTGCATATCTGAGGTTATTGATATTTCTCCCGGCAATCTTGATTCCAGCTTGTGTTTCCTCCAGCCCAGCATGTCTCATGATGTCCTCTGCATATAAGTTAAATAAGCAAGGTGACAATATACAGCCTTGACATACTCCTTTTCCTATTTGGAACCAGTCTGTTGTTCCATGTCAATTCTAACTGTTGCTTCCTGACATGTATACAGGTTTCTCAGGAGGCAGGTTAGGTGGTCTGGTATTCCCATCTCTTTTCCACAGTTTATTGTGATCCACACAGTCAAAGGCTTTGGCATAGTAAATAAAGCAGAAATAGATGTTTTTCTGGAACTCTTTTGCTTTTTCGATGATCCAGCAGATGTTGGCAATCTGATGTCTGGTTCCTCTGCCTTTTCTAAAACCAGCTTGAACATCTGGAAGCTCACGGTTCACATATTGCTGAAGCCTGGTTTGGAGAATTTTGAGCATTACTTTACTAGCGTGTGAGATGAGTGCAATTATAGATACCCCTAATAAATTCTCTTCCCCCAAAAGTAAACATGACATATCCTGAATTTCTCATCTCCCTAAACCTAGGTAGCTCAGAAGCAGATTTAACTTCATTGAAAACAAAATAGAGGCTGGATTTTTTTCTGTCTTCTTCCCTGCTTTATCCCTAGCACCTAGAACAGTGCCGATACACTTTGTTGAATGAGTGGATTCTTGCTTCCAGTGCCAAGGACCAGTCTCACACGTCACACTGTGTAAAGCTCCTGGTTTTGTGCTGTCATATATTCAGTGTCAGTGTTAGGTACTCATTTTTGTCAAATACTACATGATACCTATTTGTATCTGATGTGTCAGATGAGCCTAGATCACCCTGTTTATTTATCAAATTATTTGAGCAACTTTAGCACTGTCTGTTATGCCCAGAAAACTAAGTACTCTGCCTGCCAGGTTCCCTCACTCCTTTCCTATTGAAAGTGCTCATCCCACTTATTTGATGGAGCCTCTATCATAAATCCAGGGTTTCTGGGTCCTGTGTGCGAGACCAATTCTGTCTCAGAGACCAGAAGCTTGGGGTTCTAGATCCTTCTCCATCTATATGCAACTTTTCTGCTCTTCAGAGTATAATTCTGTTCATTGGTTGTGCCTACATTTAACATAGTATCTGCCTCCTCTCCCACCCTAGATGAAATCCCAGAGTTAGAAATTCCCTTTACTGCACAAGAGATACTCTTTGATCTCTGGGCCAGAAAGTGATGCCTCTACTGTCACTCTTCAGGACAATTTATTTAGGGAAGAGTTATAGAATGAGCAAATCCATCTAAAACCAACTTTCTTTCTTGGCCGCTGAGGACTGGAGGGTATTGTTTTAAAAGCCTTGTTTAAGGCTCCAGGTAACTCTGTTTTTCAGCTTCTGCTATCTATAGAGAATATACTTTCTTTCAGAGGACTAAAATATCATATGGTCTCTACCCTGTTGTTGGGGTTTAGTTGTAACCACAGCTAGAATTTTATTAGTCTGAGTTTGATCTTTTCCTGTGTGTGTTCACTAGCTTAGCGATTTAACTATTCTGAAATTACCAGAACCAAGCTCAATAAGCTCTTGATTTGTACACTTGGAGGCTCCTTACAGACAAGAACTGTGCTTTTTGGTTCTGTACCCCAAGCACTTTAGTGCCCTGCCTGGAATGTAGTATTGTTCCATGAAATCACTCCTAGAGATAGATTCTGTCAAGAACTGTAAAGGATCTGAGTTTTACCCTACTTGCAAGTTAACAAATTAGCCTGTCACAGTCTCATGGATGCTACTAGAAGACATAAGACTCCTGAGTCAGAGAGAAAGTAGCTAGTAGTATCTGCCTCTTTAAGTTGGTTCCCCAAGACCTAGTTTTCAGAGGGTGATGGGAATAGGGCCAGTTAGCATCTGTACATGAAGAACTCTGAGCTTAGGGAATCAGAATCTTTGTTTTCCATTGCAGAATTGTTATGGCTTTCCATAACCAAATAAAACTCACACATGAGCTCTCTCTTCATTTCTTCACTGTGCCTCCTGGCATTGGGATTGGTGACTCACGGCCAGCTGGGCTGCTCTTTCTATGATGGCTTTGAGGTTCTTGAAGGAAATGTGAGTCATCTCAGCACAGTAAAATTTGTTGCACATCAGTAGCACTTCCACCTTTGTGATATTACAGACCAGAAATTTCTAGAAACCACTAAGCAGCATGTGCTTCATTTTCTTGTTGCTACCATGACCAATCTTGGGCATCAAGATCTGGCACTTGAATCTTCTCTGTACCCTGTGGTCAATGTGTCTTGGTTTCTGCCGGTTACGCTTAATTTTGATATATCAGGCTGACTGGTGCTGGATGAAATTCTTGGTCTTCTTTTGGGGCTTCATAAAGTGTCTGAGAGCAGTCATGATGCTGGGTTGGAGATGGATGCTACCTCCTCAGTACCTTTTATAATGGGTAGTCAACATGCCTACCCTTTACTCTAGAAGGACACATTATTGCCATCAAACATTCTTGAAAAGGTAGTCTGGGACAAAGTGCAGTCTGTGCCTCATTTATGAGACATGCAGAGATGGGAGTGGCCCTTAGAGAAATGTCTCAAGAGATGGTTGAAGTGAGACAGAGGTAGCAGCAGTCTGAAGTTCACTTGTTCTTGCCCACCCCAATCTCAGAAACCTCTAAGAGCAAGCAATTTTTCAGTGTTTCTGAAAAAAGAAGCACTCTGCTTCTTCTGCCTTCTACTTCTTTGATGGGCTAATACTCTCTGCCTTGAATGCCTTTTCCTTACTTCTCTACTATGTAAATATTATTCATCCTTCCAGATCAGATTCAAACCCCAGGTCTCCTGTAAAGCATTCCCTGACCAGCCCAACTCACAGTGATCTCTTCTCCAATTTTATAGCTTGATTATCATTATCTATATCAATCATATTGACACTTAGGAAGTAATAATATTAACAACTCTAACATTTGTGCATCATTTACGTTTTACAAAGTATTTTTACACAAAGTATTCCCTTTGACTCTCATAGCAATTTAAGAGACATGCATTGAAACATGTATATTATCATATGTGAAATGGATCGCCAGTCCCATTTCCAATGCATGAGACAGGGTGCTCTGGGCTGGTGCACTGGGATGACCCAGAGGGATGGGATGGGGAGGGAGGTGGGAGGGGGTTCAGGATGAGGAATACATGTACACCTGTGGCAGATCCATGTCAATGTATGGCAAAACCACTACAATATTGTAAAGTAATTAGCCTCCAATTAAATAAATTTATATTTTAAAAAAGAGACATGCAAAGGAAAATACTGTATTCAATTTACAGATAAGGAAAGGCAGAAATTCAGAAATGTGCATAAGATTACCTAGTTAATAAACAGGTCATCAGATTTACCATTAGTTTCAGGTTCATAATGGCTGCACCATACCATTTCTTGTTGCTCTTTAAACCCCCAAATGGATTTATTTACACAGAGAGACTTGATAGTTTCCCTCTAGTCAAAGGGTAGAGGAGGAGATAGAGCGGAGTCTAGTGGCTAAGAATCCTGAGTCAGACAAAACTGCTGTGGCAGTTTCTTGGGGTCATTAGGTTTCCTTGCCTTCCAGAACACAGAGCTAAACCACATTTCCCAGGTTTCCTTGCATCCCAGATTTCTATCTGACTTGGTTCTAGACCATGGGATGTAGGCAGAAGTAATGTCACTACTTCTAGGTCTGACCTTGAAACATCCTATTCAACCTTCTATGCTCTCTTTCCTTCACTCCAGGCTGATGGATGGTGAAGAGATCTTGCAGCTACAACATGCTTAAGTCACAGGGTGGAAGGGGCCTGTGTATATGAGTCACTGGTTAGAGGTGAGCTGCTTAAGAGAGCCATCTAATGAGGACCATATACACTGCTCTTTGCCCCAAACAAGAAACATTTACTGTGTTACGCTGCTTATGATTTGGGGATTGCCAATACACTTGGGATTAAAATCCAGTACTGCAATCTACCAGTCTGGTGTGAACTTCTGTGTGATACTTAGCCTTTATTTACCCATTTTTAAGATAGAAATAATAACAATACATATCTTATACAATGCTTCTGAGAATCAAATGAGATAACACTTGCAAAGGACTAAACACAGTGTCTGGCATAGTATAAGTATTATTTAATGAATAAGTATTAACTTTTCATGTTATTATTTATAACACATTTTCTGCTGGTTCCAAGCAAAATTTTGAATTTCTGTCTTTCCAACTTGTCTTAGAAGAGAAAATAAGTTCTTCCTCTCACTCTGATTACTTTATGATGATGAGAATGAGAATGGCTCAGGGTTAGTCAGGGTTAGAGTCAGTCTGCCCACAGACATCATTTTCTAGATGTCCTGCCAATCCATTCTTTCCTGACCCTGTGGATTAAAAAGCAGGGGGAAGAGAAGTCACCAGGTTGCATGGTGGTTAGAATTCAAGGTTTTCACTACTATGACCTGGGTTCAATCCTGGTTGTGGAACTGAGATTCCACAACCATATGACAAATATCTATCTATCTATATATATATATATATATATGCACACAAATTATAAAGCTATTTCTATTTGAAAAAATCAAAATCTTCTGAAGATCATACTAGAAATACATATTTCTAACTAAAGGTGAAATCTGATAATTCTTAGTCTTAATATTCACAACAAATTCACTGTGGTTGGGTCATTTAAAATGATACAACTAAATCTTTGAAGTCAAAAATTCTATTATTTGAGTGATAAGGATGTGTCAGTGTAACTTTATCAATTGTAATAAATGTATGACTCCTATGGGAATTCCCTGGTGGGTCAATGGTTTGGACTCTGTGCTTTCACCAAGTAGGCCCAGGTTCCATTCCTGGTCATCATGCAAGCTCTGCAATGTAGCCAAAGTGGAAAAAAAAGTATGACTCTGGTGAGGGATCTTCATAACAGGAGAGGCCAATCATGTGTGGAGGCACAGGGTATATGGGAACTCTCTGTAACTTTCCACTCAATTTTGCTGTGAACACAAAGTTACTCTAAAAAATAACATTCTATTCACCATTACTGAATTGAACTTATCATTGTAAATCTTTCTCTAGTGGGATAATTATGTTATTAAAAAGATATTACCAGAGTTTTGTCTCGAGGTGGTTGGCACAGAGTATTCCCAGTACATTTTTTTTTCTCTAGTTGGTGACAACATAAACTGAAGTACAGATTGAGCCACCTCTCTGACACTTGGGAAGCTGATGACAGGACAGATGAAGGTCTGTCATGGTTGATTTCATTTTATGACTTGTAAATGTGTCCAGCCCACCCACAGCAGTTCAGGGAATTAAAAAGGATCCCAAGGGTATGCAGCAAGAACATTTCTTGCATGATCAGATTGGGAAGGTAAAGAATGCTTCTTTGAAGATTATACTTAATGGCCCAGGGTTAAATATAGGCCGTAGGAAAAAGAGCAGTTTTCATCCACCCTCTTGTCAATTATACTGTTGCTTGCTCTCATCTTGTCTACTGAACAAGGAAACATGGGAAAAGTTATAGGCTCTGAAATCAGTCAGCCTGGATTCAAATTCCAGCTTGACACCTTGGCCAGATTTTAACTTTTCAGACATTTGCTATACTCATCTGTAAAATAAGAATACCATAGCACTAACCAATGGTGAGTATCTAGGAATTTTTTTTGTGCTTTGCTGTTGAAAGATTAAGAACCAGATTTTGATATAAATTTGGAATAAAGAAAGTATACCAATCCAAAAAATCCCCAGGGACAAATCACAAGACTGGTAACAGGATATTTGAGTACAAATAATCAATTTCTTGATTTCCCCAACATCTCCTTAACCTCTTGACCCTTCTATTACTAAAAGTTATACACATAGTTTAGGAATATGAAATGTTTTATCAAAATATACTCATTTTCCATGATTTTAAGAAACTATCATTTTGGGATTGCTGGTGGTTTTTTTCCAGTTGTTTACCATTAAACAGAAAGCCTATTGAGATATTTATAAACCCATTAAATTTGAAAAATCATTTCTATTTTCTTTTTTTTTCCTGGCTAGTTTCATTTTAAAACTGATTTACCATACAGTCTCATTCTAAGAAAACTTTCAATGTACTTACATAAAATATTCTGAAGTTGTAATTTAATATACTTTTATCTGGTCCAGGGGCTTCCCTGGTGGCTCAGAGGTTAAAGGGTCTCCCTGCAAGGCAGGAGACCTGGGTTCTATCCCTGGGTCGGGAAGATCCCCTGGAGAAGGAAATGGCAACCCACTCCAGTATTCTTGCCTGGAGAATCCCATGGGCAGAGGAGCCTGGTAGGCTACAGTCCACGGGGTCACAAAGAGTTGGACACGACTGAGCGAGTTCACTTTCACTTTATCTGGTCCAAGTGCCAAGAGGTTTAGTCCAGTCCAGATTAATCTGTGTTCCACAAAGCATAGTGGTTCATTTCTGGACTTTGGCGCTCTCTACCAGCTCAGAGAGATTCAAAGCCTTGGTTTGGCCTAGAATTGAACTAGTCCTCCAGACTAGAATTTACCTAAAAGAAGATAACATCAGACCAAGGTCTAAGTCAGGAATGAGAATTTTTAACTTTGATGTGTTCTACCTTCATTATTTTATTTATTTATTTGGCTGCACAGCATGAGGGATCTTTAGTTCCCTGACCTGGGATAGAATCCAAGCCCCTTGCGTTGGAAGCATGGAGTCTTAACAACTGGACTGCCAGGGAAGTCCCTACCTTCCTTATTTAAAAAGAATTTTTTTAAAGAAATATTTTTAAAGTAAATGCCAGATGTAGCAGACAGTAATACACAATACTCATTTTCTCCCATCTCTGTCCAGCTTATAGCAGGTAGTTGGAGCCATGTGACTAGTTCTGGTCAGTGGGCTTTGAGGGAAACTGACATGTTTCGCTTCCAGGCCAAGGCAGAAAAAAACCAGTGCTTGATTTAAACCACTGAGACTTGGGGGTTGTTTTTCACAAGAATTTAATTTGTTTGTCCAATTCACAACAATTCTTTAAATGCAACCCGTTCTTACACTCATCATGCTTTGGCACACAGTATTCTAATAACAGGAAGGTCCTAGCACCTCAACCATCAGACCAGTTCCAACCACAGTATCTTCTTAAACCTAATTAAAGGCAACATGGCACATCAAGGAAAGGGTATGGGTTTCAGAATTTGCTAGATTCAGGTTCTAATTTCTTAAAAGCTAAGTAACATAGGAAAACTTAGTTAACTTTTTTTTCTGCTCTGGGTTCCTGATCTACAAAGTGACAAAAATAACATCACTGGGTATTTGCAAGATTAAATCACATTGGGGATATAAATTGGTTAGTGCAATGTTTGGCACGTAGGAAAAATACTAACTGTATTATTATTTCCAGGCCTCTACCACTCTAATGGAGAAGGCAATGGCACCCCCACTCCAGTACTCTTGCCTGGAAAATCCAATGGACAGAGGAGCCTGGTGGGCTACCATCTATGGGGTCGCACAGAGTCAGACATGACTGAGCGGCTTCACTTTCACTTTTCACTTTCATGCATTGGAGAAGGAAATGGCAACCCACTCCAGTGTTCTTGCCTGGAGAATCCCAGGGACGGCGGAGCCTGGTGGGTTGCCGTCTATAGGGTCGCACAGAGTCAGACACGACTGAAGTGGCTTAGTAGCAGCAACCACTCTAAATTCAGGTGTGTTTTCCCCTCAGTTCACAAAACACTTCTATTACAACATTTACTGTCTTCCATTGTGTTTTTTGCACCCATGTCTATATCCCCATTAACCTATGAATAACTAGAAGTTAGCAGCATCGTCTGATTTTGTTTGCAGTTCTATTCCCAGCCTCGAGGTCCTCCCTCACCATTTGTCCCTTCTATTGGATACAGAGGAACCAGAGGAAGATACCAAGACCAGAAAAGGTGTTGGAGCCACCAGATGGAAAGGACTTGAAGCCTGAGTGCCTGAAAGACTGTGTGGGGTAAATTTCTACTTACTTCATTTTCCTCAGGCCAACCAATCAAATTGGACTGTGAGATTAATAAGAAATAATTACTGTGTTTGGCACTGGGATTTTGGATTGTTAATCACCTTCAGAGCCTTTTATTCATCCATTCAGGGCTCGGATAAAAAGCACTTAGGCAGCTTTGTACACTCTAGTCATCACTCCCAATCTGTAAGTGCTTGAAAGAAGTAGATCCTCTTGTAGTGTTGAATCCTGGCTCCTGTTTTTTCCTCCACTTGCTCCCTGACTGAGATCTAGCATGGGGCTTGGTCAGTCTGCCACTGGAGAACTAAGGAATTGCAGTTATTTATGCCCACAATGTGCCCTGTTCTGGTAATAAGCACTGCTTCCTGAACCTGAGTTCCAATACTGTGAATAAAACTTAGTCCAGCTTTGGAGGTTTTTGGCTTAACATCCCAGAGGTGCCTAAGAATGAAACTTTGCTTCACTTTTGCTGTGACTTGCACCAGAGTTATACCCCCTAATCTAGAGGCCATTACCTGCTAATTAACCATGGTGAGCATCAAAAGTCGGCTTTCTGTCTGATTGTAGTTGTGAGATGGGTGGGTCTGGACGGAATATCCTCCTGATAGTCCTCTCCAGCCTAGAGTAACAGAGCAGCTTCAGATGGGCCTTCTGAGATTTGCACAGTTCAAGTATCATCAGGTCTGTTTTTCCACTGGCATTTAGCATTTCAGTGAATGCTTTTTATTGTGACAAATATATTTTAATTGTAGAGTATAGCAAATAGGCTAATGGTTTTAGGGCCTTATTATTTTTATGATATGGATATACTACATTTAGGGCATGTTTGGCAGGCACACACATTATTTTATTGTGCTAAATCAAGTCTATTGGGACCTCAGCTTAACATTTGATGACTTAGTATGCAAGTTTGCTAAGTCCGAGCAGTTGTCCTATTACACAGTCACAATGTACACAAGCATTTAAAATGCCTTCCTTCTTTAATCACTTTTTTGTCCTGTCGTCTCTCCTAATGTGCCTTGCTTCTATTTGCTGGCTTATATCTTTACTGTCCAGCCAAATAGACTAAGTCATTTCTAAAGAATGACTTTTATTATTGAGTTTAAGGAAGTTACAAAACAAAATCAAACCTGTTGCAAGTAGGTACAAGTTGCCAATAGTCAGTTTTCAGGAAAGCAGCTACTAGAATTAGTCAGTCTTATTACCTATGCTCCTGGGCTTCCCTCATAGCTCAGCTGGTAAAGAATCCGCATGCAATGCAGGAGACCCCAGTTCAATTCCTAGGTCAGGAAGATCCCCCAGAGAAGGGATAGGCTACCCACTCCAGTGTTCTTGGGCTTCCCTTGTGGCTCACCTGGTAAAGAATTCACCTGCAATGTGGGAGACCTGGGTTTTGATCCCTGGGGTGGGAAAGGCTACCCACTCCAGTATCTTGGCCTGGAGAATTCCATGGACTATATAGTCCATGGGGTCGAAGAGAGTCAGACACCACTGAGCAACTTTTGCTTTCACATGCTCCTGGCAGCAGCAATGACAATAAAAGTCTTGCCTCACAGATGTCCTGGAAACACCCAATGTCCATCCTGGAAGGACAGAGAATTGCATTTTCACTCAAACTTTATTATCTATACTAAGGATGTTTGCAGATTCCAGTGAGATAGCTAACAGTGAGTGTGAACTATATGCCAGACATTGTGCAGCACATTTTTACATACTCCTTTACACACTGCAGCATTTTCACAAGGTAGCATTTTCACAAGGTAGCATTTCACAGCATTTTCACAACTATTATTATTATCTCCCCTATTTTACAGATAAAGGAACTGAGGTTTGAATGCTTTAGGTAACTTGGTCAGTGTCACAGTGTGTCAATTAGGATGAATTTGGCTGCAAGAAATAAACACATATGAGGAGTAGTTAATACAAGTGCCTCTCATATTTTAATATACATAAGAATTATCTAGGATCTTGTTAAACTGCAGGTTCTAATTTAGTATACTGGGAATTGGGGGTGAAATTCTACTTTTTCAATAAGCAATCATGCAAATGCTGGTCTGCAGGCTGTACACTGAATAGTAAGTGTTTAACCGCAAGAACACTCATTGTTTACTTATTAGTGAGAGGCTTGGAGTTAGGCAGATCCCGGATTGATTAAGCAGCTCTACAGTGTCTTTTAGGACATAGACTTTTTCCATTTATCTGATGTGCCATCATAAATAACTTTTTTATCCTAGGCCATTTCCTCAAGATGACCATCCATGCTCCAAAGATGTCACATTTGTATGTGGCTGGAAATGCAGTTCATTCCCCCTGAGACTGGGCACATTGCCAGCTCAAAAAAAATCTAGCAAGGAAGATATGGAAGTGGGTGAGAATGGAGGTTGGGAAAATGGAGGGTAGGCGTTAAACTTGTATGGCATAGCTAAGAAATAGTATAGCCAGAATTCAACCCATCTGTGTCAAAAGTTAACTACCTTAAATCTCTTGAATTAACTGTAGCAGTTGTTCAGTCACTAAGTTGTGTCCAACTCTTTGTGATCCCATGGACTGCAGCACACCAAGCTTCCCTGTCCTTCTCTATCTCTAGGAATTTTCTCAAATTCATGTCCATTGAGTCACCAATGCTATCTAACCATCTCATCCTCTGTCACCCCTTTCTCCTTTTGTCTTCAATCTTTCCTGGCATCAAGTGACTTTTCCAGTGAGTCAGACTTTTCCAATGAGTCGGTTCTTCTCATCAGGTGGCCAAAGTTTTGGAGCTTCAACTTCAACATCAGTCCTTCCAAAGAATATTCAGGGTTGATTTCCTTAGGATTGACTGGTTTGATCTCCTTGCTGTCCAAGGGACTCTCAAGAGTCTTCTCCAGCACCATGATTTGAAAGCATCAATTCTTCAGCACTCAGCCTTCTTTATAAGGTCCAACTCTCACATCCATTCATGATGACTGGAAAAACCATAGCTTTGACTATATGGACTTCACTGAGATGATTCAAATCATCTCAGAAGGCAAAACTGGAATGCCATTGTTTTAAACATGCTCAACTCTGATTACTTGTACCATGACAGCCTGAAGAATGGATGTGCTATATATATATATTTTTTTAAAAAGGGAATGGATCTGTTTGGAACCTAGAGGTGAAGAGCCAAATAAGCACAAGTCACAAAGATTCATCTCAGTAGAAACCTGTTCTTCTGTGGAGCAGAGATTGTTCAGCTGGATTAGATGTACACATAAAAATATCCCTTAAAATAATGTCTCTTGACTCCATGCTCACCAGGAAATTTTCTGGTTCTTCATTTGATCTGCCAAGTAATCTGAAACCAGGAAGGGAGAGGGAGCTCCCCTGAAGTCTACAAGAGTTACTGTTTCTCTGAGAATACAAAGTTCCCACTGGAAATGAACACTTGCACTTGGATAAAGAGAAGAGCTCAGAGACATACCCATTTTCAAGTTGAAACTTACTATGCAATAAATGTGGAGCCACTGATCATTGTAAAAGAAATACTTTCCTTAGGAGACATTGGAGAAACTGGCTCCCCATTTTGGAGAAAATTTTTAAACAAAATTTCATGAAGACAATGTGATATGAAGTTTACATCAACTAGACTGGTCTCTTAGGGAACACATAGGAAGGTATTCACTAGAGCATTGTTTATGGTGCTGAGGAGTTGAAGGTAACCTGGGCGACCATCACTGAGAGAGTGGATAGGTTGCATGTGATGGATTAGAGGTACCATATAACAAGAAATCAGCTTCCCTGGTGTTTCAGAATCCAACTGCCAATGCAGGAGATGCAAGAGACACAGGTTCGATCCCTGAGGCAGGAAGATACCCTGGAGTAGGAAATGGCAACCTGTTCCAATATTCTTGCCTGGAAAATCCATGGACAGAGGAGCCTGGCAGGCTACAGTCAATGGGGTCACAAAGAATCAGACACGACTGAACGACTGAGCACACATAATGAGAACAGACCTTTAAAATATAATACTTAATAACAAAAGATACAGAATGCAATATGATTCATGTAAACTAAAAATGTAGCAGCACATAAAAATATACAGCTTGTATAACATTCAAATAAAAGATATACATTAAATTACCTACAAGGATGGGGAATGGGAATAGAGGATGATTATTAAAAAAAAAAAAAAAAGAATGGATAGATACATAAATAGGACAGAGGAGTCTTAACAGGACCAATAATGATAACAACCAGTAACCGAATAATGTCATTAACTGAACCTTCTGCACTTGAGATCCAAGTAACTACATTAGCACATGCAGGCAAGCACATACACAGACATAGTTATCAATATATAGATATAAATTATTAAAAGTTAAAAATGAACACATGATTCTTTTGTGTTCACTACCTTTCTTATGGTTTTTATAGATGTTACCTTCAAAAATGAATCTCAGGGCCTGCAATGAGTCAGAACCCAGGTGTGAAGACCCATCAAAGTCAGCCCCCTAAGTAATCCACCTTCCTAGTCCACAATCAATACGTCTCTCTAACTGTAAGTTTGGAGATGCTAATTAGCTAATTATTAAAGCTGGATATCACCTTTCTGTCTAATTAGAATGTATCGTCCCTTTACTTCAAATAGAAAATTCATTTTTATTTCTACTCAGTTACTGTTTCTTTGTCTAATTAAGTTCTTCATTTAATGGAATGAGTTAGACTGTTAATATCTTCTCATTTGCACTGTGTTCAAATTGTCACTGCTATTACTACCACAGGGCTTCCTTGGTGGATCGACAGTAAGAATCCGCCTGCAGTGAGGGAGACCTGGGTTTGATCCCTGGGTTGGGAAGATCCCCTGGAGGAGATCCCTGGGTTGGGAAGATCCTCTAGAGGGAGGGCATGGCAACCCACTCCACTATTCTTGCCCGGAGAATCCCCGTGGACAGAGGAGCCTAGCAGGGGCTACAGTACTCGGGGTCGCAAAGAGTCGGACTCAACTGACTGACTAAGCACATTACTACCACAGATAATTTTCCTGGCCAAGATAGATTTTTGGGGGTTTGTGATGACAGACATACCATTTTTGTGTTTTAGAAATAACTTCTGATACTATTTAGAGGAGTCACATTTAAGGTGAGGAGACTATAAATAGAAAAGTAGCTCACTGAATTGTAAACTGGCTTTTGGAATGGAAAAAAAGGGAGGGGGAGTGTGTCCTTGAGTGGAAGAGACTGTTTGCATAAGAGGCCAACTGTTGTTTTAAATTAACCTTGATGCTATGATTTAACCCTTTGCTTCCAAGGGCATTAAATAAGTTAATTTCTAGCTAATGGGAATTCAAGGGTTACAGGGACAAAAGTATGAAAATTCTTATGTCATGCTTGCATTAGAAAATTCTGTAATCTAAAGTGCTAAGCAAAGTATCTAGAGAAATCCTTTTTGGGCCTGACTTTTTATAAAGGTAACTTGTAAGGTATATAATGAAAATTTTAAGATAAACAGCTGTACAAGAAAAGAGAACTGTCAGACTATCTCCTTGATATAAAAATCCAAATGAATACACACATACTTTCATAAAAACCAACAGAGAACCTAGAACAGCTAAAAATGAAAGTGCCTACATAGTGTGCTTTTCATAGCTACAGTCCAGCTGTAAATTAGCATTATGACTTTGTGGCTTTATGCTTTCTTCTTCTTAAAATGCCATTTATATGCATGCAGGTATAGCTCGTGCTAGTGACTGATGTTCTAGTTTGCCTCTAGGCTAGTCTAGCTGGGAATGAATTTTGCAAATGTCAGAAACTCCAGGCTTTTATCTCAGATAAGATATGGGGCCTAAATACAAGATTATAACAAATTCTAACTGTCAACCTTCCATACAAAAATCTGTAAATAAACTCACTGCAGTTCTAGAAATAGAAAGTAGAATCAATCCAATCAAAATGCCAATATGAGGAAATCATTCAACAAAGTGAGTTCTTAGAGGATGCATGATTTCCTAGACAAACAGAAAGGAAAATATTTGAAATCAGGATTGCTAAATCAATAGGATGAAAAGATGTGCCCCTTTAAGATTTTATTCAAGGATCAAGACTTATTACATTATTTAACCATTTGCTGAAAAAATTAATACTCTACATGCTGTCATTTGTTTCCTAGTACTTTCCTACTTGAGAATGAAATTTGAGAATGGAGGGGAAAGGCGTAGAGATTATTAGGGGCAGACAACTCATGAAAATTACTTTGAAAAGATTCTACCTTGCACCTATTCTCCAGGCTTAAGGTAGAGAAAGGATTGTAAATAAGTTAACTAATTTATCACCCAGATATTTTGAGTGAAAGGAAACACTGTTAGTAAATATATAAGAGTAACAGATACAAATCAAGACTGTTCTAATCAAATTGGATGCATATAGTTTCTCTATTCGTCACCATGATGTTATTTCTGAGGGAGTAGATAGATTCTTAGCTGATGTCTGAAATTCCACAATCAAAGCTTTATTTCTTTGCCTTAAACCAACAAGGGATTGATTCAGTTTCCATAAAATTACTCCTAGGAAAAGTAATTTATATTTAAGCATGAATAAACCTTTCAGATTCTTCCCAGAGGGAAAGTTTGGAAGAAGAAAGGCCAGTCTAGAATTCTGGACTGTGTTGGGCTGAGGGCAAAGAGAAAAACACATGACTTGAGGGAAGCTGGAGAAGTCTGAGGATGATCCTGACCTTAAGACCTAGCCTCACCTCAGAGAGTCACCCACAAGGAACCATAGTGGCCAGCCAAGCCTCAGTGGCCCAGAGGATCTATGCTCACCTATCCCTAAGGGACACATCTCTAGCAGAATATAAAGAATGAACTCCCACCTGCTGATGGATCACCATGCTCCAGATAAGCTAGCTTAGAAGCTCACAGGATAGCTGCCATTTTTATGACGTTTAGAGACTCCTTTATCTTCATCACACAGAATCAGCTAGAGAGAAGTCCCTGGTCAGACCACTAAGTTTTGATGGCTCCACACCCCTGACATTCAGGAAGCCCTGAGAAGTAAGAGGTGAAGAATTCCTGAGTTAACTATACAAAGCATCCTTTCTTTTAAGGGATTGTTTTGCATTTCTTCACTCTGAGCAATTTACATCTTAGATTTAATCACTGTTTAATGTGAATCCTTAGTATTGAAAACAACCACAAAATAAATAAATGAATAAATTAAAGTCTCTAGGCTGTAATTTGGGCCATTTTTGACCAGTAATTTGCATCTACCTCATCCTTGCTTTTCACAACAACAGGTTATACAAGCCAGGTAATAGCCAGTGACCACTCACTTTTTATGAATATATAAATGAACTGGAGGATGTCTCTGGAGAAGATTATAGGTTTCATGTAAAGCTCCTTTCAGAAATAAGGTCCTGAAATAGAAACTTACAATCTGAGCAGAAATCAAATGGCTCCAGGATGCTTGTGCCAAGTTGTCCTTGCCAAAATGTCTGCTAGGGTAAGTACACCATCCATAAGTCCCTGGAGAAATCAAAGAGTAAATAGAAAATACCTGAAGAAAAGTGAAAATAGAAACACAACAATCCAAAACTATGAGATACAGCAAAAGCAGTTCCAAAAGGGAAGTTTATAGCAATACAAGCCTATCTAAAGAAACAAAAAGAAGTTTTTAATAAAAATTGTAATGTCACATCTAAAGGAAGTAGATAAAGAACAACAAAACCCAAAGACATAATAAAGATCAGAGCACATAAATGAAATAAAAGCTAAGGAGAAAAAAAAAAATCAATTAAACAAAGAGGTAGTTCTTTGAAGAGATAAACAAAATTGATAAGCTTTTAGCCAGACTCATCAAGGAAAAAAGAGAATGGCCCAAACCAATAAAATTAGAAATGAAAGGGGTGAAGTTAAACCTATACCACAGAAATGCAACAGATCGTAAGAGATTGCCACTAACAATTACAAGCCAATTAAATGGACAGCTTAAAAGAACTGAATAAATGCCTTAAAATGTACAATCTCCCAAGACATAATCAGATGGAAATAAAAAATATAAAGAGATGGATTACCAGTAATGAAATTTACTCAGCAATTTAAAAACTTCCAACAAACAAAAGTCAAGCACCAGATAGTTTTGCAAATGAATTCTACAAAACATTTAAAAAGGAGTTAACACCTATCTTTCTCAAACTATTCCAAAAACTGAAGGCGAAGGGACACTTCTGAACTCATGGCCTCTATGAGGCCATCACCCTGATACCATAACTAGGTAAAGACATCATAAAAAAGAATTATAGGCCAATTCCATTGATGAACACAGATACAAAAATCCTCAAGAAAATATTAGCAAACCAAATTCGACAGCATATTAAAGGATCACACACCATGATCAAGTGGGATCTATTCCAGGGAATTAAGAATGATTCACAATTTGAAAGTCAATCAGTGTGACACACGATATTAATAAACCAAAGAATAAAAATCATATGATTATCTCAATAGATGCAGGAAACGCTTTTGACAAAATTCAACATCCATTTATGATTAAAAAAATCTCAACAAAGTGGGTATAGATGCAACATATTTCAACATAAAGAAGGCCATATATGACAAACCCACAAACGACATCATTCTCAGTGGCGAAAAGCTAAAAGAATTTCTCTAGATCAGAAACAAGACAAGGATGTCCAATCTTGCCAACTTTATTTAACATAGTATCGGAAGTCCTAGCCACAGCAATCAGACAATAAAAAGGGATCCAAACTGGAAAGGATGAAGTAAAACTGTCATAGTTTAAAGATGACATGACACTATATATAGAAAATCTAAAGCTGCTGCCAAAAGTTATTAGAAACAGTAAATGAATTCAGCAAAGTTGAAGGATGAAAAACTAATATACAAAAATCTGCTGCTTTCCTATACAATAATAACAAATTATCAAAAAGAGAAATTAAGAAAACAATCACATCTACAGTTGCATCAAAAGGATAAAATACCTGGGAGTAAAGCTAACCAAGAAAATAAAGCACATGTACTCAGGAAATTATAAGACACTGAGGAAAGAAACTGAAGATAGTACAAACAAATGGAAAAATATACTATGCTCATGGATTAGAAGAGTTGATATTTTTAAAATAACTAAACCAACTAAGGCAATATACAGATTCAATGCAATACCTATCAAAATGCCACTGGCATTTCTTGCAGAACTAAAACAAGTAATTGTAAAATTTGTAACACAAAGACCATGAACAGTAAAAACAATCTTGAGAAAGAAGAACAAAGCAAGAGGTATCATGCACCTTGATTTCAAACTACAGTACAAAGCTGCGTGTGCTCGTGCGTGCTCAGTCGTGTCTGACTCTTTGCAACCCTTTGGACTGTAGGCCACCAGGCTCCCTCTGTCCATGGGATTTTTCAGGCAAGAATACTGGAGTGGGTTGCCATTTCCTCCTCCAGGGGATCTTCCGACCCAGGAATCAAACTCGCATCTCCAGCATTAGCAGGCAGATTCTTTACTGCTGAGCCATCAGGAAAGCCCATAGTACAAAGCTACAGTAATCAATACAATCTGACACTGACAAAAAAATAAACACATTGATCAGTGAAACAGAAGAGTTGAGAAACAAACCCACACACATATGGTAAATTAATCTATTACAAAGGAAGAAAACATAGGCAATACGATCTTTGACATCAGTCTTAGCAATGTGTTTTTGGATATGTCTTCTCAGTCAAGGGAAACAAAAGTGAAAATAAAAAAGTGGAACTATATCGAACTAAAAAGCTATTGCACAATGAAGGACATGAGGAATTCCCTCATGATCCAGTGGTTAGGACTCTGCCCTGTCACTGCCAAGGGACTGGGTTCTATCCCTGTTAGGGAATGAAGATTTCACAAGTCATGCATCAAGGCCCCCAAATTAATAATTAATTAAAAAACCAAAAATGGGCAGAGGACACTAATAAATGTTTTCCGAAGAAGACTTAGAGATGGCCAACAGACATAGGAAAAATGCTTGATACCACTAATCATTAGGGAAACACAAATCAAAACCACAATGTGATATCATCTCATACCTGTTAGAATGATTATCATCAGAAAGACAAGAAATAACAAGTGTTTGTGAGAATGCAGACGAAAGAGAACCTTCTATTGGTGTAGGATTATAAATTGGTACAATTGGAAAACAGTTGGGAGGTTTCTCAAAAATTTAAAATAGAACCGTCATATGATTCATTCATTTCTGAGTATTTACCCAGAAACACTAATTCAAAAGAGATATGTGCATTCTAGTGTTCACTGCAGTATTATTTACAGTATCCAGAATACAGAAGCAACCTAAGTTTCTATCAACAGATGAATAGACAAAGAAATTGTGGTATGTATGTATGTACGTACATACACTGCTGCTGCTCTAAGTCGCTTCAGTCGTGTCCGACTCTGTGCAACCCATGGACTGCAGCCCGCCAGGCTCCTCCATCCATGGGACTTTCCAGGCAAGAGTACTGGAGATACTACTCAGTCATAAGAAAGAAGAAATTTTGTTATTTACAACAACATGGATGGATCTAGAGGATAGCAAACAAACAAAATAAAATGAAAACAGATTTATAGATACAGAGAACAAATGGGTGATTTCCAGCAGAAGCAGGTGAGTACTGGTTAAAATAGGTGAGAGATTAAGAAGTGCAGACCTCCAGTTACATAACAAATGTAACATACAACATAAGGGATGTGGCCAATAATATTATAATAACTTTATATGGGGGCAGATAGTTACTAGATTACATGGTAGTCATTTCCTAATATATACAAATGTCAAATCATTATATAGGACACCTGAAACTAACATAACATTGTATGTCAACTATATTTCTAGTTTTAAAAATGCACCATCTATGAAAAGGCTAAGAACCAGGACCCAGCCTATAGTTAACCCCACATTGGTCACTGCCTAGAGCAGCTCCATCCAACAGAAACTTTGGCAGTGATGGTCATCTTCTACATCTATGCTGTCCTGCATGATAACTGGTAGCCATTTGTGCCTGTGGCACTCTTAAAATTTGGCCACTACAACTAAGGAAATAAATTATTAGTTTATTTTATTTTAAATAATTTAAATTAATTTTGTTTAACTTAATAGATTTAAATTAATGATTTAATGTTTAAATTAAGTAGCCATCTATAACTAGCAGCTACCAAGGAAAGTCTAGAGGTTAAAGCAGCTGAATGAAAGCAATTTGAAAGTCACCTTTGAATTCAGCAGGGAATCTAACAAGTTAACATTTGATAAACCATATTTTAACCCTGTAAAAACTGCAGTTGCTTCTATTAATTTCTCTCAAGTCTTGACATGGCCTTCTAGACCCTTCATGGTCTAGCCTTCTCCCCTCCCCCCTGCTTTTTCATCAATTTCTCTAGGATCTCAGCTCCTAGGACTCTACTCCTTCCTTACTTAGCTCCAGCTCTAGTGGCTCCTTGCAACACTGCTGTTTCAGGGCCTTTCCACTGATACTTCTTTCTGTCTAGACCACTCTTCTTAGCTATATGCATGGCTTACTCCCTCCCATCCTTCAAATTAATGCTAAAATATTATGTTCTTAGTGAGGACCTTCTTGATCACTTTATTCAGAATTGCAATGCCTACCACCACCCAGACTCCTTGTCTCTTTCTGCAACTTTGTCTCTTTAGTGTTTATCTCCTAACATATACTTGTAACATAATCCCCAATTAGAATATGAGTTCCATGAGGGCAAAGATTTTCATTTTTTGTTCACTTCTGTAGTCCATGGTATGGTCATAAATATTTGCAACTGGCTCTTTGCAGGGGGAAATGCCCTGATTTGTAGCATTTGCCAATTTCTGTAGTATAAATATACCTACTATGACCAATTTCAATTTACCAAGAAGAGTTGGTTACCCAACATGAATCTAGGAAGAGATATGGTCAATCAGCCTACAATTCAAGCCAGCCCCAACACATCACTAAATTATACCCCTGTTTTAAAACACTTAGAATTTCTCAAACAGCATTTCCTACACTTTGCTCTTGATCACCTGGGGCTCTTAAAAACCAGACTAAAACCTAGGCAATCCCCTCCCCTGGAGATTTTGATTAAGAGGTTCTAGATGGGAATTGGGAATTTAATTTTTTTAACTGAAGCATAGTAATGTTAGTTTCAGATGTATAGCATAGTGGTTCAGTATTTTTGCAGATTATACTCCACTATAGTTTACTTTAAGATAATGGGTCTAATTCACTGTGCTATAACAACATATTTTTGTTGTTTATTTTATATGTAATTATTTGTCTCTGTTCATCCTATACTCCTAATTTGTCTCTTCCCCCTCTTCCCTCTCCCTTTTGATAATTACATGTTTTTTTCCCCTGTGTCCATGAATCTGTTTCTGATTTGCATATGCATTCATTTGTTTTTATTTTCAGATTCCACATGTGAATGACATCATATAGTATTTGTCTTTCTCTGACTTATTTCACTAAGCATAATATTCTGTTATAGATAAATATATAGTGTGTATGTTTTAATCCAGTCATCTGTTGATGAGCATTTGGGTTGCTTCCATATCTTAGCTATCATAAACAGTGTTGCCATGAACATTGGGGTATATGTATCTTTTCAAAATAGTGTTTTCATTTTTTTCTGAATATATGCCTATGAGTGGATCATATAGTAGCTCTATTTTTAGTTTTTTAAGGAAACTTCATACTGTTTTCCATAGTGATTGCACCAATTTACATTGTGAATTTATATTTTTAACCAATAACCTGAGTGGTTCTTATCATCAAGGAAGCCCAATTCACATCCACCTTCCACTCGGGTTATTCCCTCCAAAGCTGAAGACCAGCCCTATGCCAGAGGATTTGGAGAAATCAATATCACAGTTATCCAAGTCTATGCCCCAACCAGCAACGCTGAAGAAGTCGAAGTTGAACGGTTTTATGAAGACCTACAAGACCTTTTAGAACTAACACCCAAAAAGATGTCCTTTTCATTATAGGGGACTGGAATGCTAAAGCAGGAAGTCAAGAAACACCTGGAGTAACAGGCAAATTTGGCCTTGGAATGCAGAATGAAGCAGGGCACAGACTAATAGAGTTTTGCCAAGAAAATGCACTGGTCATAGCAAACATCCTCTTCCAACAACACAAGAGAAGACTCTACACATGGACATCACCAGATGGTCAACACTGAAATCAGACTGATTATATTCTTTGCAGCCAAAGATGGAGAAGCTCTATACAGTTAACAAAAACAAGACCAGGAGCTGTCTGTGGTTCAGATCATGAACTCCTTATTGCCAAATTCAGACTGAAATTGAAGAAAGTAGAGAAAACCGCTAGACCATTCAGGTATGACGTAAATCAAATCCCTTATGATTATACAGTGGAAGTGAGAAATAGATTTAAGGACCTAGATCTGATAGATAGAGTGCCTGATGAACTATGGAATGAGGTTCATGACATTGTATAGGAGACAGAGATCAAGACCATCCCCATGGAAAAGAAATGCAAAAAAAGCAAAATGGCTGTCTGGGAGGCCTTACAAATAGCTGTGAAAAGAAGACAGGCAAAAAGCAAAGGAGAAAAGGAAAGATATACGCATCTGAATGCAGAGTTCCAAAGAATTGCAAGAAGAGATAAGAAAGGCTTCTTCAGTGATCAATGCAAAGAAATAGAAGAAAAGAACAGAATGGCAAAGACTAGAGATTTCTTCAAGAAAATTAGAGATATCAAGGAAACATTTCATGCAAAGATGGGCTCGATAAAGGACAGAAATGGTCTGGACCTAACAGAAGCAGAAGATATTAAGAAGAGGTGGCAAGAATACACGGAAGAACTGTACAAAAAAGATCTTCAAGACCCAGATAATCATGATGATGTGATCACTCATTTAGAGCCAGACATCTTGGAATGTGAAGTCAAGTGGGCCTTAGAAAGCATCACTACGAACAAAGCTAGTGGAGGTGATGGAATTCCAGTGGAGCTGTTTCAAATCCTGAAAGATGATGCTGTGAAAGTGCTGCACTCAACATGCCAGCAAATTTGGAAAACTCAGCAGTGGGCACAGGACTGGAAAAGGTCAGTTTTCATTCCAATTCCAAAGAAAGGCAATGCCAAAGAATGCTCAAACTACTGCAAAGTTGCACTCATCTCACATGCTAGTAAAGTAATGCTCAAAATTCTCCAAGCCAGGCTTCAGCAATACGTGAACCGTGAACTCCCTGATGTTCAAGCTGGTTTTAGAAAAGGCAGAGGAACCAGAGATCAAATTGCCAACATCCACTGGATCATCGAAAAAGCAAGAGAGTTCCAGAAAAACATCTATTTCTGCTTTATTGACTATGCCAAAGCCTTTGACAGTATGGATCACAATAAACTTTGGAAAATTCTGAAAGAGATGGGAATACTAGACCACCTGACCTGCCTCTTGAGAAATCTGTATGCCGGTCAGGAAGCAACAGTTTGTACTGAACATGGAACAACAGACTGGTTCCAAATAGGAAAAGAAGTACGTCAAGGCTGTATATTGTCACCCTGCTTATTTAACTTACATGCAGAGTACATCATGAGAAATGCTGGGCTGGAAGAAGCACAAGCTGGAATCAAGATTGCCGGGAGAAATATCAATAACCTCAGATATGCAGATGACACCACCCTTATGGCAGAAAGTGAAGAGGAGCTAAAGGACCTCTTGATGAAGGTGAAAGAGGAGAGTGAAAAAGTTGGCTTAAAGCTCAACATTCAGAAAACGAAGATCATGGCATCTGGCCCCATCACTTCATGGGAAATAGATGAGGAAACAGTGGAAACAGTGTCAGACTTTATTTTTGGACCTCCAAAATCACTGCAGATGGTGACTGCAGCCATGAAATTAAAAGACGCTTACTCCTTGGAAAAAAGTTATGACCAACCTAGACAGCATATTCAAAAGCAGAGACATTACTTTGCCGACTAAGGTCCATCTAATCAAGGCTATGGTTTTTCCTGTGGTCATGTATGGATGTGAGAGTTGGACTGTGAAGAAGGCTGAGCACCGAAGAATTGATGCTTTTGAACCATGGTGTTGGAGAAGACTCTTGAGAGTCCCTTGGACTGCAAGGAGATACAACCAGTCCATTCTGAAGGAGATCAACCCTGGGATTTCTTTGGAAGGACTGATGCTAAAGCTGAAACTCCAGTACTTTGGCCACCTCATGAAAGAGTTGACTCATTGGAAAAGACTCTGATGCTGGGAGGGATTGGGGGCAGGAGGAGAAGGGGACGACCAAGAATGAGATGGCTGGATGGCATCACGGACTCGATGGGCGTGATTCTTAAGTGAACTCCGAGAGATGGTGATGAACAGGGAGGCCTGGCATGCTGCGATTCATGGGGTTGCAAAGAGTCGGACACGACTGAGCGACTGAACTGAACTGAACTGAACTTGGAGAAACCAGCCCATCATCCAAAAAGAAGTACAGAGACTCAGTGGGAAAACTGACAACCCTTCAACATACCTCTTTTAGCACAGGACATGGAGGCATGAGAGTACTGCAGACATGTTTTGAATGTAGACTAACAATAGTTCCAGTTCTCTAACCAGCAAGTATAAAATACCACTGTAATAGCAGGGCTTGTAGAATTTTGTGTTTCAAGAGTGATATTTGGCTTTTCGGGCAAGATGGCGGGGGGTGTGGGGCGAGGCTGGTGTGACTATAGGGCAGCTGCACCATTTCTCGGCAAGATCTCACCACTTTGGATGTTTCCAAGTTGACTCTACTTTCACATGAAGTTATCCAGCAGACAAGCCACAATTAATATAGGTACAATTGGTCATGTAGCTCATGGGAAATCTACAGTTGTAAAAGCTATTTCTGGAGTCCACACTGTCCGTTTCAAAAATGAACTAGAAAGAAATATTACAATCAAACTTGGCTATGCTAAGATTTATAAACTTGATGACCCAAGTTGTCCTCGGCCAGAATGTTATAGATCCTGTGGAAGTAGCACACCCAATGAGTTTCCTACAGACATTCCAGGGACCAAAGGGAACTTCAAATTAGTCAGGCATGTTTCCTTTGTTGACTGTCCTGGCCATGATATTCTGATGGCTACTATGCTGAACGGTGGCGCAGTGATGGATACAGCTCTTCTGTTGATAGCTGGTAACGAGTCTTGTCCTCAGCCTCAGACATCTGAACACTTGGCTGCTATAGAAATCATGAAACTGAAGCATATTTTGATTCTACATAATAAAATTGATTTGGTAAAAGAAAGCCAGGCTAAAGAACAGTATGAACAGATCCTTGCATTTGTTCAAGGTACAGTAGAAGGCACTCCTATTATCCCAATTTCTGCTCAGCTAAAATACAATATTGAAGTTGTCTGTGCGTACATAGTAAAGAAAATTCCAGTACCCCCAAGAGACTTTACTTCAGAACCCAGACTTACTGTTATTAGATCCTTTGATGTCCAACAAACCTGGCTGTGAAGTTGATGACCTTAAGGGGGTGTAGCTGGTGGTAGTATTCTAAAGGAGTATTAAAGTTGGGCCAGGACATAGAAGTCAGACCTGGTATTGTTTCCAAAGACAGTGAAGGAAAACTCATGTGTAAACCTATCTTTTCCAAAATTGTATCGCTTTTCGCAGAGCATAATGATCTTCAGTATGCTGCCCCAGGAGGTCTTATTGGAGTTGGAACAAAAATTGGCCCCACTTTGTGCTGGGCTGACAGAATGGTGGGGCAAGTACTTGGTGCAGTTGGAGCTTTACCTGAGATCTTCACAGAATTGGAAATTTCCTGTTTCCTGCTTAGAAGGCTTCTAGGTGTTCACACTGAAGGAGACAAGAAAGCAGCGAAAGTACAAAAGCTGTCTAAGAATGAAGTGCTTATGGTGAATATAGGATCCCTGTCGACAGGAGGAAGAGTCAGTGCAGTCAAGGCTGATTTGGGTAAAATCGTCTTGACTAATCCTGTGTGCACAGAAGTAGGAGAAAAGATTGCACTTAGCTGAAGAGTTGAGAAACACTGGTGTTTAATTGGTTGGGGTCAAATGAGAAGAGGAGTGACAATCAAGTCGACAGTAGATGATGACTGAAGAATTAAATAACAGATTTGAATGAAATTGGAATTTCTCTTAACAATCTAGGGGTATGTTTTCAGAACAATAGTGGGAAAGTAATTTCACAGCTCATTACCTTAGTAGTAGCTGTAAGATTATTCTCATTTTTGGTGATGAAAATTTAACCTCTAGTACTGAAATAGAGCCTACAATAAATGTAGAAATTAGCATTATGTTGGATTGAATCTACATTTTACCAGAAATTAATCATTCCCAAATAATGTCTAATTTATACATCAGTGCAGATTTGAAAGGAAACTGTTTGCTACAACCAGACTTTGCTGTAGTAGACATACCACTGAATCTGTTTGAAATAAAGTCTTTGTTCTTATTTTCATGATTCAAAAAAAAAGTGATATTTGAAAAGAAACATATTTTCCTTTTGAAAATGTGCATATTCAATTTCTGTATTCACTACAACTGAGGAGAAGTCAGAAAATAACCAGATCATATCCTGTTTTTATAAAAATTTACTAGGTCTTAAAATGGTTAATGGCTATTACTGGATTAAATTACCTATTAGATTATAAAAAATAATATATTCAGTCAAACCTGTGCCCACTCTGCAGTAAGCACCAGAGATAGAATTCACAGAGAATAAGACAGCCTCTGTCTGCCAGTCTCCTGGGGACACATTTGAGTAAACTGGCAATGGAGAAGAATAATTAGTAGTTTAGAGGGAGGTGGTTGTTTTCTAGAGGAGGAATCTTCTAAACTGAGACAGAGGAGTGGGTGTTTTCCAGGTTAAGGCGTAGGTGGTTAGAAACAGGTATTCCTGGAAAAGAGAACAGAATGTTCAAAGGCCAAGAGATAAAGAAAAGAAAGTTCAGTATGATCAGGGATATGATAAGACCTAAGGCTAGAGGAGAAGGCAATGGCACCCCACTCCAGTACTTTTGCCTGGAAACTCCCATGGACGGAGGAGCCTGGTAGGCTGCAGTCCATGAGGTCTCTAGGAGTCGGACACGACTGAGCGACTTCACTTTTACTTTCATGCACTGGAGAAGGAAATGGCAACCCACTCCAGTGTTCTTGCCTGGAGAATCCCAGGGACGGAGGAGCCTGGGCTGCCGTCTGTGGGGTCACACAGAGTCGGATACCACTGAAGAGACTTAGCACTAGCAGCAGCAAGGCTAGAGGAGGGAGCACTTCATGCGAAGATGGGCTCGATAAAGGACAGAAATGGTATGGACCTAACATAAGCAGAAGATATTAAGAAGAGATGGCAAGAATACACAGAAGAACTGTACTATACTTACTTACACGTGGAGTCTAAGTAAGTTGAACTCAAAGAACCAGTAGATTGGTGGTTGCCAGAGGCTGTAGGGTGGCAGAAATAGGAAGATATTGGTCAAAACGTTCAAACTTTCCAGTTACAAAATGAATTAGTTCTGTGGTTCTAATATTCAGCATAGTAACTATAGTCAACAATATTGTATTGTACACTTGAAAGTTGCTAAGATAGACCATCTTAAATGTTCTCACCACCAAAACAACAAAAAAAAAAAAAAAACCCATTAAACTTATTGTGGTAATTAATTATTTCACAGTATGTACAAATATCAGGCCATCATATTTTTCACCTTAAAGGTACACAATGCTTTGTCAGTTGTTATCTCAGTAATACTGTGGAAGTAAAGAAGTCAGAAAGCAGCTACTCTTAGGAGTAAATACTAGTGAGAAGCAAATACAACAGAGATTTCTGAGGCATTAGTAATGCTCGATTTCTTGATTAGGTGCTAGATACACAGATGTGTAGGACCGAGATGCATGCTTGCAATATGTATACTTTCTTATACTATACTTAAAGAAAAAGTTAATTTATAGATGTAGAGAGCTCTTTGTCTTCATAAGTTGTAAACTATTTCTCTCACTCTTTCCTATTTCCTGTGTTCCACCTTTTCATTATTGAATTTTAAACTCCCAGCCTTAAGTCTGTGTCTCATGACAATGGGTCACCACCCTAAATACACTTTCATTTAAATTGATGTTCTCATCTCAGCTGATCCAAGTGGCTGGAAATGACCGGCTGCAACTGCTGACTGGGTTGCACAGTAATGCCTATACTGGGCTGTGGATATCACACAGCCTTATCATCACAATCTCTGGCACGCACACCTGACACAGAATGCCAGGTATAGGTTAATGAAAAACAAGAAAAGATGAGGAAAAAGCTCAATACTGTCAAGGCTTGTTAATGAGAAAATACAATTATATACCTTGCATTTTAAGCATATAACTTACTGAGGTCAGCCTACACATTGGGATGAATGTAATGTCTTTCCTGCTAGTTTCCGCTAACTCAGACAAATGATAAAACGTTGATTTAAGATGTTAATTTTTTGTGTGAATTTGTATCATCTTTTATCTGGCAGTGGGGAGGACACTGATTTATGACCAAAATATCCCTTATTCATCTTGCACATAATAAAGGCTCATTACAGTTTTGCTACTGAATTACACTATTAGCCAAGAAGTCCTGAGTCTGGTTTCTTCTGAGCAGGTAATAGTTCACAGAATCCCAGGAAAATGGAGCCAGAAAGGTCATGTGGAAAGTACTCTGTTGTATAAGGTATGATACTTAGAGGCTTGATAGTATCCTTGTGCATCAAAGAGCATCTGAAGGTGATATGTTCTTAATCTGGAGGCTCCTGTAAATAAAAATCTTTGGTTTTAAAAGCCCAGAGTAGTCTCAACATGTCAACAGATAATACTGTAGTTTCTAAGCAAGAATACCACATAAATTAATTCATATGGAGCCAGAGAGGGATTTTAGCAACATGTGAGTCAATCTGCTCTGCCTGGGAAGCTTGGAAATGAGCTGGTCTTTACCTTTCCCAGAAACATCTAAAATCAATCACTGCTCCTCTCAGTCACACTGATTTATACAGACAATAGCACCCCTTGTTTATGGCTCAACACCAAGAACAATAAAACTCTAGTTTATAAAACAATTCTTCTATATGAATAAATTATATATAACAATAATATATACAATTTTATAATCTTAAAGATATATATATATATATACACACCTTTAAGGGTATCTTATGTGTGTACCAGGTTATCTTTTCATTTTTAGTATAGAAATATGTTCTGGAAGGAAAAAGAAATCAAGCTATTATCAGGGACTCACTTGTAAATTTAAACTGTTCAGAAAGTTGTACAATTGGAAAGATATTTCTGAGATGTAATAAGTCTTAATGAGCGAAATGATTTATCTTAATATTGAATCTGTAATTTAAATTTTCTTTTTCCTTGGTCCCAGCAGTGAGGAGACTTTTAGATTTCCCCAGGCAGTTCAGAATCCAAAGAACTGGTTTTGTTTGAAAAATTAGATCCAGCTATTTCTTAAAAGACTAGATTTCTTTAAGATTCAGACGATGCTTAAGAAGTAATTTAGTTGAACCAAAAAATATTCATAAACCACAATACAGGCTGTTCACTATTCTCAAATTTTATTAATTTAGGAAACATTTATTGAGAACCTATGATAATATACATGGGAATCCAACTGGCAGATTCGTGGTGCTTCCTATTCTGCCCTCTTTCCAGAATCCTATTTGATTGGGTTTAAATTCTTGCTCCATATCTTGCTGGACAATCTCATATGCATAATTTGATGTCTAAATTTCCTCATCTGCAAAATGGGAACAATAATTTACCTCATAAAGTTGCTTCATATGAATTAAATGAGATAATATGTACAAAGTACCTAACACAGAAGTAAATATGAGCTTTAAAAAGATTATTAAAAATGGTTTTTATAACAGATTATTATTAAACTTTGTATAATATTACATTCAAGAAGTTCCCTTGCTGAGACTTCCTGAGCAGTGCGGTGGTTAAGACTCTGCACTTCCAGTGCAGCGGTGCGGGTTCCATCCCCGGTCAGAGAACTAAGATCCCACAGGCTATGTGGTGTGGCAGGGGGAAAAGAAAAAAAAAAACAAAGTTCCCTTGCTGAGAGCTTACAAAGATTTCCTAAGAGAAGGTGACCAGAGCCTGAATTTTAGTTTCTCACCTTGTTCACGTGCTCCCTCAAAATTGTGACCTTCATGAATTCTTTCTTAGAATATTTCCATCTGTTAACTACTTCTCTTCTCATGCACCAAGAATTCAAATTAATATGTAAATTTACCTTACAGTAGGCAGGGTCTACCACGTTTCACTTACTGACAAAATTCCAATTGGGAGGCAGCTCTGTCAAGAAGAGTAGTAAGTACATGTTGAACAGGAAAACAGAAGATCTAGTGATGAAACCATAGCTGACAGCTTGCGTCTCTGCTTCTAGTCATCTCCTGTGACCCAGGAAGTATTCAAATCACATGTTCTGCTCAAGGATAAATATCTCATAAACGGGTATTGGAAGAACAAACTGTTTAACCAAAACCACATAGTCACTACAGAAAAACAATACCAGGAAACTGAGCAGTTTTAAAATCTATGGATGAGATAATTATTGAGCTGAAGTGGTAACTTTATTACTCCTATCAAAAGACTGATAAGCCCCAAAATAAATTCAAAATGGGTTAAAGACAAGAATAAGAGCTGAAACTAAAACTCTTAGAAGAAAACATACGGGGAAAGCTTCACAAGAGTGGGGCTGGTAATGATTTTATGTATATGACATCAAAAGCACAAGGAACAAAAACAAACAAGTGGGACTATATCAAACTAAAAAATGTCTGCACAGCGAAGGAAACAAACAACAAGGTGAAAAGAAACTTATGGGATGGGAGAAAATATTTGCAAACTATATATCTGATAAAGCATTAATCTCCGAAATGTATAAAGGACTTTAAAAACTCTATATAGTTAAAATGGGCAAAGAACTTGAACAGACATTTCTCCAAAGAGGACATACAAGTGCCCAACCAGTGTATGACAAGATGCTCAATATCATTTGCCATCAGGGAGATACAAATAAAACCACAATGATGTACCATCTTTTATATCTGTTAGGATGGCCATTATCAAAAAACCCCAAAAGCTAACAAGTGTGGAGAAATTGGAAGAGTTGCACACTGTTAGTGAAAGAAGCACAAGCTGGAATCAAGATTGCCGGGAGAAACATCAGTAACCTCAGATATGCAGATGACACCACCCTTATGGCAGAAAGTGAAGAGGAACTAAAGAGCCTCTTGATGAAAGTGAAAGAGGAGAGTGAAAAAAGTTGGCTTAAAGCTCAACATTCAGAAAACGAAGATCATGGCATCTGGTTCCATCACTTCGTGGGAAATAGATGGGGAAACAGTGGAAACAATGGCAGACTTTATTTTTGGTGCTCCAAAATCACTGCAGATGGTGACTGCAGCCATGAAATTAAAAGACGTTTACTCCTTGGAAGGAAAGTTATGACCAACCTAGACAGCATATTGAAAAGCAGAGACATTACTTTGCCAACAAAGGTCCGTCTAGTCAAGGCTATGGTTTTTCCAGTGGTCATGTTTGTATGTGACAGTTGGATTGTGAAGAAAGCTGAGCGCTAAAGAATTGATGCTTTTGAACTGTGGTGTTGGAGAGACTCTTGAGAGTCCCTTGGACTGCAAGGAGATCTAACCAGTCCATCCTAAAGGAGATCAGTCCTGGGTGTTCGTTGGAAGGACTGATGCTAAAGCTGAAACTCCAATACTTTGGCCACCTCATGTGAAGAGTTCTCATTGGAAAAGCCTCTGATGCTGGGAGGGATTGAGGGCAGGAGAAGAAGGGGATGACCGAGGATGAGATGGCTGGATGGCATCACCAACTCAATGGACATGAATTTGAATGGACTCTGGGAGCTGGGGATGGACAGGAAGGCCTGGCTTGCTGCAGTTCATGGAGTCACAAAGAGTCGGACACGACTGAGCAACTGAACTGAACTGAATGCTTTCTTGTGTAAACATCTGGGAATGAAATGGCTGGATCGTACAGTAGGTATATGTTTAACTTTGTAAGAAACTGTCAGTTTTTCAAAGTCACTGTACCATATTACATTCCCATCAGCAGTGTATGAGAGTTCTGTTTTCTCTATATCATTGCCAATACCTCGTATGGTCAATTTTTAAATTTTTGCCATTCTAGTAGGTATTTACTTTTTAAAATTTGTATTTCTCTTATAGGTAATGATGTTGAGCATCTTTTCATGTTCTTATTTGCTTATACAAGCATATTTTTCTCTCTTTGGTAAACTGTTCAAATATTTTCTTCATTTATCAGTTGGGCTTTTTGAGTTCTAATTATTAAGATATGAGAGCTTCTTATATATCCTGGGTATGTCCTTTGTTGGATATGTTTTACAAATATTTCCCCTAGTCTGTGGCTAGCCTTAACTTCTCTTAACATTATCTTTCAAAGAGAAGAAAATTTTCATTCTGATAAAGTCTAATTTATCAATTTTTATCTTTTATAGTTTCTAGGTTTTTGTTTTATTTTAAAAATCTTTGCCTAACAAAAGGTACCAGAGAAAAATATTTTCTCTTGGAAATTTTTGGTTTTTGTCTTTTGCATTTAGGTCTATGATGTATTTCAATTTAAATTTAGAACATGTCATGAGTTAAAAACTGAGCTTCATTTTGGGGAGAGTTTTGTTTTAGGAGGCGTGGATACTAAATTTTTCTAACACCAGTTGTTTGTTGAAAAGATTATCCTTACCCCCACAGAAGTGCCTTAGCACCTTTGTAAAAATCAATTGGCCATATATGTGTAGGTCTAATTATGGACTCTATTCCCTCTCATTGATGTATGTACTTGTGTTTTGGTATTAGGGTATGCTGGATTCAAAATATGAATTGGGAAGTATTACCCCCTCTTCAAGTTTTTAAAGTATTTGCATAGAATTGATATTACTTCTTCCTCAAATGTTTGGTAAAGTTCACTCTTGAAGCCACATAAGCCTCAAGTTTTCTTTGTGGGAGGGCTTTTTGATGACAAATTCAAATTTTTAAAAAGATCTATTTCTTTTTGAGTAGTTTGTTTTTCAGAGTTTCCCCATTTCACTTAGGTGGTCAAACTTATTGGTATAAAGTTGTTCATAATATTTACATGTTATCCTTTTAATGTCTTTAGGGTCATTAGTAATATTCCTTTTATCATTCCTGATAATTTGTATCTTCCATATTTTAGTTTTTTCAACTCATCAGTTTTCTCAAAAAGCCAGTCTTTGGCTTCACTAATTCTCCCATTTTTTGTTTGTCTGTTTCTTTATTTACTAGTTGTTGATTTCTGCTGAGATATTTTAATTTCCTTTCTTCTGCTCACTTTGGATTTAATTTGCTCTTCTTTTCTAGTTTGTTAAAATAGAAGTTTAGGTTAATGATTTTAAATGTTTATACCATTCTACTATAAGTACTACAAATTTCTTTTAAGCGTCCCACAACTTTTGGCATGTCATGTTTACATTTTCCTTTAGTTCAAAATATTTTCTTAATTCCTTGTGATTTCTCCTTTGGCTCATGGATAATTTAGGAAAGTGTGGTTATTTTCTAATTATTTGAAAATCTTAACGGTATCTTTCTGTTATTAATTTCTAATCTAATTCTGTGTAGGCAAAGAACACACTTGGATTATTTGGAACTTTATTGAGATTTGTTTTATGATCAAATGGTCCCATGTAGACTTGAAAATCATATGTATTATGCATATGTTGGGTGGAGTGTTCTATAAACGCCAGTTAGGTCAAGTTGGTTGATAATGTTGACCAAGTCTTCTGTATTTACTGATTTTCTGCCTACTCTTTCTTTCAATTATTGAGAGAGAAGAGTTGAAATCTTTAACAATAATTATGGATGTGTCTCTTTCTTTCAGTTTGATTAGTATTGGAGAACAGGGTTTGCTTTTTTATGTTACATCTGATTCTAATAAGCAGACAGCTGTAAGAGGTGTTGCTCTATAACCAATAGTTCTCAAACTTCAACATGCATCAGAATCGCTTAGGGTGCTTATTAAAACACGGATTGCTAGGCCCTTCTCTGAGTTTCTGATTCTGCAGATCTGGATGAATTCGCATTTCTCACAGTTCCCAGGTAGTGTTGATACTGTGTTCAAGTTGATACTGCCTCAAGTGTTCAAGAGGACATGTTTTAAAATCATTGAATAAGCTAAAGCTTCTCAACCTTATATTCATATTAGAACCACCTGAGGAGTTTTAAAAATTATGATACACAGACCTCATCCAGATCAATTAAATATAAGATCTGCGTGGGGTAAGTGAAGTTGTGGGACTCAGACATCAGTATCCTTTAAAGCTCTCCTGTGTGATTCTGATAAAAATAATCAAGATTGAGAATCACTGTGTGTGTGTTAGTCACTCAGTTGTGTCAGACTGTTTGTGGCCCCATGGAAATCTCCAGGCAAGAATACTGGAGTGAATTGCCATTTCCTTCTCCAGGGGATCTTCCTGACCCAGAGATCCTACCCAGGTCTCCTGCATTGCAGGGAGATTCTTTACCATCTGAGCTACAGGGAAACCCTGAGAAACATTGTTCTATACTATAGCAATGATCTAGATTGCCCAAGGAAGTCTTTGGGGCTCATGACAAAAATTTCATCAATGTCCTCTGAGTAAGAAACACTGTGGAAGTACCAGGAAATTACAGGTTGTATGAATAAGCTCTAGTGAACTAGGTTAGGAGACAGAGTTAGCTCCTCCTCCTTTGCTTCACCTAGCACATTTGTAAAATGGGGCCTATAGTTCCTGTCCATTTCCTAGAACACAGAAAGATTCTGACAACCAATAGCATTCTGTCTTTTATCATTGGGAAATAAATTTCATTAATTCAATATATTTAGAAATTAAAACAATCTTTAATTAATGATATTTGTTTTCCATAATGAGTTTTTATACATAGTTAACCTAGAGAAGAAAAATATTGACTAAAAGTTATCCAACATAACTTTAATCCTATCTGCCACTTCCAAGGTAGTTAACTGTGTAACAGAGGTATACTCCAAATCCTTTAACAGTCATTCCAATAGTAAAGTTATTAAACTGTTTTTAAATTTCCATTAACCGGAGAAGGCAATGGCAACCCACTCCAGTACTCTTGCCTGAAAAATCCCATGGATGGAGGAGCTTGGTAGGCTGCAGTCCATGGGGTTGCACAGTCGGAAACGACTGAAGCGACTTAGCAGCAGCACGCAGTTATAAGCATAATGTAGATGGATCCTAAACTACATATCATGTGTAATTCATAAATGAGATTGTGCTGACATAAAGACATGATCCTCTTAAGTGTAGAATTAATGAAGTTTTAGATATGCTGATGACACCACCCTTATGGCAGAAAGTGAAGAGGACCTAGAAAGCCTCTTGATGAAAGTGAAAGAGGAGAGTGAAAAAGTTGGCTTAAAGCTCACCATTCAGAAAACGAAGATCGTGGCATCTGGTCCCGTCACTTCATGGGAAATAGATGGGGAAACAGTGGAAACAGTGTCAGACTTTATTTTGGGGGACTCCAAAATCACTGCAGATTGTGATTGCAGCCATGAAATTAAGATGCTTACTCCTTGGAAGGAAAGTTATGAGCAACCTAGATAGCCTATTAAAAAGCAGAGACATTACGGTGCCAACAGAGGTCCATCTAGTTAAGGCTATGGTTTTTCCAGCTGTCATGTATGGATATGAAAGTTGGACTGTGAAGAAAGCTGAGCGGCGAAGAATTGATGCTTTTGAACTGTGTGGTTGGGGAAGACTCTTGAGAGTGAGTCCCTTGGACTGCAACCATTCCATCCTAAAGGAGATCAGTCCTGGGTGTTCATTTGAAGGTCTGATGCTAAAGCTGAAACTCCAGTACTCTGGCCAACTCATGTGAAGACTCATTGGAAAAGACTCTGATGCTGGGAGGGATTAGGGGCAGAAGGAGAAGGGGACGACAGAGGATGAGGTGGCTGGGTGGCATCACCAACTCGATGGACATGATTTTGGTTGAACTCTGAGAGTTGGTGATGGATGGGGAGGCCTGGCGTGCTGTGATTCATAGGGTCGCAAAGAGTCAGACACGACTGAGCGACTGAACTGAACTGAACTGACACAATCTCCTTTCTGTATTGGTGCTTGTATTTAAGTCTGTAAACCTCATCAGGTTTTGCACAGTTAATGTCTCTATTAGACTCTTTAGAAAAGTATCTTTTACAGTTAATAAAATGTAAAGACTGCACGTGCTATTATGCTGGCTTTCATTCTTACATATTTTCACAGGGAACTTGCTTTAATGAATTTATTTTGAGAAGTTTTAAATCAAATTCTATGTCAGGATTTTACATTAATGTCCAATAGGTGGTTAGATTTGTTCAATGTTAAAATAGGTATTATGGTAACTTCCTCATCAGTTAAATTATTAATTTAAAGTATAACATGATTTTTATTAAGAGAAACTAACTTACAGAGAAATCTGGCTGAGAATAGACCACTGTTAAGGCCCTTTGTTGTAGAGGATGGTGTGCTTTAATAAATCATGATATTGTAATAGAACTATATCTTCCTGATTAATAATTTCTAGTGTTTCTCTAGTAAATCTTGAATAGCTTATTTAACTTCTGTGGTCAAAAAAAATGTTCTGTTTCCAGTCACATGTTCTCTAAATCTTCATGTCACTTACATGTTTGCCATCATTTTGCTTTCCTGTATTTGCCTATACTGATGCTTGAAATTTGAGCTTCAAAGTCGCGATAAATCTGGTTTCTCTTCAAAAAAAAAAAAATTTCCATTAACCCTTCCATTTTCCTTCATCATGCACAGGGGCTTTGAGCAATGAGAAAAAATTCTGGCAGAAGAATTATGACAAACAGTGCTAACACTGCAATAGCACAGCCTTCTATTTTTTTCTCCTCCTCTCCCTATTTTTTTGTTTTAAAAAATGGAGTAATTACACTCAAATTACAAATCCTGTAATTTTTACAATACTCATATGTGCCGGAGTCCAGCCCTAGTGGATCCAGGGTGATTCGAAGGTGGGGACGGAGTAGGCGTCCTAGAAAAATGCTATTTAATTACAGATATATAGAGAGATTAGGAATTTAGCAGAGAAAAAGAGGCCGAATAACTTGGTTAACACAGGGTACCAATCACCACCTACGTAGGCCGCAGGTGTCTTCCCGTTCTCCCAAAGGCGAGGAGGCACTGAGCTACCCCCAACCCCCGTCCGATCTTAGAAGGCAAAATTAGTAGGCTTGGTGGGTCCTATGCACCAGATGGGGATTCGGCCAGAAAATAGTAGGAGAGAGAGAAAGGGGCTGAATAACTTGGTTTACGTGGGTTACCAATAAAATTCCGGACAAGGAATTTGCACCATCTGCGTTGGGCCACCGGTGCCATGTGTAGGCTTGAAAACCAGGGCAAATAAACAGACATGGAGGGCACCCACGTTCCAGATGGGAATTCACCCGGAAAATTGGGGAGCAGAAAGGAACGACATGAGGGAATCAGTCTTTTGGAACTGATCCGATTTCTTTAGTTTTCAGGTTTGTTTATATACCTTTTGTTACATATAGGGATGAATACAGAGTCACTCGGGGGTCAGCAGACCTGACCCTTGTCACAATCAGGTGTTTCATATAAAATTATACAAAGGTCTTATGAGTTTTTACATCATCTTCTGACCATGAGGTCTGCTGACATTTTATGGCCCTTTCTGATACCAGTCAGTTAATCAGAAAACTTATTTTTCCAGGAGTGATTTTTTCAGGCACCACCCTCCAAATAAAGTTGCATTCCTATAGGGTGAGGGTGTAATGAGTTACAATCAAGAAAGGAATTTACTTAACCTAAGGTTTAACATGATTAGTCTTAAAGGTTAATACTTATTTCTCTTACATGCTTAAAAGTTAATACTTATTTCTTCTATATGCTAGTTATATTCATTATAAGGGCAGGGAATATGAAGATTTAGCAGCAAACATCAGCCCAACAAATGAAAACCCTTCACCAAGTTCCCTTTACAATCTATTTAGTCTTAAGATAGTGATAAGGTTACATTTTGCATAGCAAGGACACAGTGATTTATAACAAAGTACAGTGATCTATTACAAAAGAGAAAGTTCATTAACTCAAAAGGTCTAGTATTGCTAACATCAAAAACTACTATATTTCCTTTTCTATATTCCAAATACATTGATTAATATATTCCCAGGTGCCTAAGGATATGAAGGCCTGGCAAAAATCAAATGAGAAAAGCCCTATGCTAATACTCCAAACTCTCTGTGCTGTTTATGGTTGAGAGGTTGTCACACAAGCTAGTCTGTCAGCAGAGAGGTTTGATCTGAGCCACCCTTGTCACACCCAAGGCAGGGAATTAGCAGTAATTATTGGCATGACAAATGAAAAAACCCTTCACCAATATAATTCCTAATCAACCCACTAATACTATACTAATAATCTTCTAACTTCTCAAAAGAGTCTGTATTTAGAAAGTTTTAAAGCATCTCATGCCTCTCACAGCTGGGAGGCTGTAAACAATCACATGTGGCCGGACGAACCTGATCAGGCAGGCTAGAGAATCTTCAGAGTTTGTAAGTTGAAACACTCTTGTCACGCCCAGGAATTTTTATTAACTGGGGCTGCAAGTTAACTCCTTCTCCGAGAGAAATGGTTATGGGGGAGAGCTCCCCGTAAAGTACTCTGGTTTTAGGGTAGATGCTCCGGAACAGGGGATTTCCTGAGGCTTGATCACGCCTTTGTGTATTTCAAAGCCCCCTTCCTTATGACCTTTGCCAAGGGCAGAGTTCCTCACGTTGGCCCCCAACACATATGAGACAGTCAGAACAAGTTTTACTGTCCATCTTTCAGCTGAAAAACACTAAAGCAGGTAAAGAGAGACTGCAGAAGCACTAGCCTATACCACAGGTTCTTTGAATGCAGGTACAAAATTTTCCCCAACTGAGAGGAAAGAAAAACGGCATAACTCCAGGACAGGAGTTTCCAGGCAGGAAAACCAGAGATTTTCAGATAGCCTTAGGAGCCACCCTGGAGATTCACAGGCAAAGGGCCATTATGAGCAGAAGGGAATATTTAGAGATGAAGTCATCTAATCACAATCATTTTGCAAAAGGGAAATCTGACTTGCCCTAGGCAGCTAGAAAATGTGAAGAGACTCAGACTGACAGACAGGAGACCTGAGTTCTGGCCTCATTGTGCCACTAAGTCTCAGACTTAGCCATTAACCTACAGATATTTGCAATAGAATGTCCTACAAACATTTCAAACTCAAGTTCAAAATTATTTCTTCCTCCTCTCCCATCCTCAGTTTCTTCCATCTCTTGTGATGATCATCTCAATAAAAGACCCAGGGCAGGGTTCTGAGAACCATCCCTCTCCTCATCTCCCATGTCCCCTAGTTACACCAAATCCTGCCTCGAGTCTTTGGATCCACCACCTCCCTCTCCTTTCCATTTCTTCTGCCACTCTGTCTCAGTTCAGGCCCTCACTACCCCTGCCTGGGTTAGGTTACTGGTGGTGGTAGTGGTGGTGGTTTAGTTGCTAAGCCGTGTTTGACTCTTGTGACCCCATACACTGTAGCCTGCCAGGCTTCTCTGTTGTCTAACAGTTCTCCTGGCTTCTACTATTGCCCTGTTTCAATCCATCTGCCACTCTGTCTACCACCACAGTGAGCTTTTAAACAGAAATTGTCCATCACTGCACTTTTCACCACCAACTAGCTGAAGCCTAAAATTCCAAGCAGGATTCTCCCATCTATTTGTTATTTGGCCTCTGCCTTCTTGTCTCACTTCATCTATCATCACCCATAACTTCAGCCAAGCCTGAATTTTGCCGTTCCTCCAATGTCACCTTTGGCTTTGACACTAATGGTTCACTCTTCCTGGAAGTCTCCCCCTTCCCCCTACCCATTGCCTGGCTAAAATTAACTCAGTCTTCTAGACTCAGCTTAACTTGAAGTTTTTCCTGGCACCCCTTTAAGTGTTCCTTTGATACTCCCATAGCATCTTGTGCAAACAAAAGAGTCATTAGTCACTTTGAACTATTTGCTCACACATCTCTGTCCTTCCCTAAACCCTGAGCTGTGGGATGGCAGGGACAGCACTGTATACAGTTTTTGGTATTGAATATTCATCCAACAAATATCTGAGGACCAACTTTATGCCAAATGTTGTAATGGATAGAGGATTGAACAAATCAAAGATACTCCTTTCTATCAAATGGGAATCAATCATAAATAAATGAAGAGGTAAATAAGAGAATGCAAGAGTGAAAAGTGCTATGCAGAGAATTTAAATAAATCATGTGATATGACAGTGACTGGGTGGTTACTTTAGATTATGTCAAGAAATTCTCTCTGAGAAAATGACATTTAAGCTGCTAAGTGAATGCCAGAGTACTACGTATTCAAAGAGAAGAGCATTCCAGCTGGGAGAACTACCAGTACAAAGACCAGAAGAAATCAAGTGGCCCCACGCAGCTTAAACCAAGCATGGGAAAAGTCATGAAGATGAGGTCACAGAAGAAGGCAGGGACGATGTTACATGAATGTTGCCCAGAGTAGAGTTTTTATTTTGTTCCAAGTGTGGTTAGGAGTGACATGATCTGATTTACATTTTCAAAAGCTCTCTCCAGGACAGCTGGGTGGATAATGGTCTGTGTGGAGTGGAAACTGAAACCAGTTTGGAAGAAAGAAACATCAGTGGCCTAGATCACAGCGATTTGGGAGAAGGTGACCTGATTTGATTGCAGCCATGAGATTAAGACACTTACTCCTTGGAAGGAAAGTTATGACCAACCTAGATAGCATATTGAAAAGCAGAGATACTTGCCAACAAAGGTCCGTCTAGTCAAGGCTATGGTTTTTCCAAGTGTCATGTGTGGATGTGAGAGTTGGACTGTGAAGAAAGCTGAGCGCCAAAGAACTGATGCTTTTGAACTGTGCTGTTGGAGAAGACTTGTGAGTCCCTTGGACTGCAAGGAGGTCCAACCAATCCATCCTAAAGGAGATCAGTCCTGGGTGTTCATTGGAAGGACTGATCTGAAGCTCAAACTCCAGTACTTTGGCCACCTCATACAAAGAGTTGACTCATTGGAAAAGACCCTCATGCTGGGAGGGACTGGGAGCAGGAGAAGGGGACCACAGAGGATGAGATGGCTGGATGGTATCACCGACTGGATGGACATGAGTTTGAGTAAACTCGGGAGTTGGTGATGGACAGGGAGGCCTGGAGTGCTGTGATTCACAGGGTCGCAAAGAGTCGGACACGACTGAGCGACTGAACTGAACTGACCCGATTTGGGACATAGCATGAGAGTTCCTAGGGCTGCTGAAGAGCAAATGAATTAACACTCAGAGCATGTAGGATTCTGGCTCGAACACCTGGATAGTTACTGGGGAAGAGAACAGACGCTCCGCGGCTTCAAGGAAGAAGGCCTTGAAAAAGTCCCTTCCCCTGCCCGGACTTGGGGACAGTTCAGGTCAGGCAGCTGGATAGAGACACGCCCAGCCACGCCGCCTGTGCCTGCCAGCGTCGCGAAGCTCCGAGAGCCTGGCGGGAGGCGCGCGCCGCCCCGGACTCCACATGCCCTGTGGGGGTTTCCCGCGTCCTCGGGCGGGGCCGGAAGAGGAAGTCGGCGCTGCAGCGGCGGCCCCAGCAGCCGCGGCGGCCCCACTCAAGGTCCGCGGTCCGACCCTGTCCAGCCCGGCCACCGAGGCAGCGCCGCGACGGGATCCGGAGCCTGCCCCGCTGAGCCTCGACACGCCGCCCGGCGCCTACCCGTCAGTTCGATGGGTCGGCAGTCGCCGCTGCCCCCTGCCGCGGCCGCCGTGCTCTGGGGTTTCCTGCTCCCTCTGGTAAGGGGGCGGGAGGGTTCTCGAGCCTCCCCGGGGCGGGGCCGAGCCCCTTCCTTTCCCTTTCCCCTCCCCCTCGCCCTCCTCTTCCTCCTCCTCTTCCTCCAAACCTCCCCTACCCGGTCCCTGCTCCTGGTCGGCCTCCGTTCTCCGTCTCCTACGCGGCCTGCCGGGTTTTTTTTTCTTCCCCTGACTTACTCGCTACTCCCTCTCCCTAGCCCCCATTCGCGTCGTTTGAGATCTCCCCAGTACCTATCCCAGAGAAAGCTATCTGCCCAACCCCTAATACTGTTTGACCTTGATGCTTCTCTGTAGGTTTTCACCGTTCCAGGCTATTTTTAATTGACCTCTGATTTTATTGTCCAGCCTGTCTTACAGCTGTTTAACCTTCACACACACACACACCCCGCCCCGCCTCAAGCCCTAACTCTGAAAGAAGGAAAAATAGTATACTTGATCCCTGAGTAAGTTTAGCGGTTCAAAGACTGCGCTTTAGTTTGCTGCTGCTGCTGCTAAATCGCTTCAGTCGTGTCCGACTCTGTGCGACCCCATAGACGGCAGCCCACCAGGCTCCCCCGTCTCTGGGATTTTCCAGACAAGAACACTGGAGTGGCTTGCCATTTCCTTCTCCAATGCATGAAAGTGAAAAGTGAAAGGGAAGTCGTTCAGTCGTGTCTGACTCTTAGTGACCCCATGGACTGCAGCCCACCAGGCTGCTCCGTCCATAGGATTTTCCAGGCAAGAGTACTGGAGTGGGCTGCCATTGCCTTCTCCGCGCTTTAATTTCGGTTCAGTTGCTCAGTCGTGTCCGACTCTTTGCGACCCCATGAATTCCAGCACGGCAGGCCTCCCTGTACATCACCAACTCCTGGAGTTCACTCAGACTCAACGTCCATCGAGTCTGATGCCATCCAGCCATCTCATCCTCGGTCGTCCCCTTCTTTTGCTCTTAAACAGATTCCCCCGCCCCCACCTCCAGTGTTTCTGCTGCTTCTTAGGGTTCATTTGATTTAATTCTGGGTTGTTTTTTTTTGGTAATATAATAATTCAAAATAATATTTTAAGGAACGCACCGGAGTAATTCTTTTAGTGGTTTTCAGTTTTCTGCCTAGTTTAAAGGCAAGGAAAAGCCAGTTAAGTAACAATAACAAATATGTGCCCTCATAATTAAAGAAACGTAATAGTGTCTTAAACACCAAGTAGTTGGAGCTTCAGTAAGTGGTTGGGCAGGGCACCGGTGTTGTCTGTTTCAGTTTTGTTTCTTGTAGATTTCCCGCAGGAAGTTTCAAGTTGGAAGCTTTTATGAGCTTTATATAGAATTTCTGTGGTGTATGCCTGTCTAGTTCTTTCCATTAAAATGTGTAACTTTTCTGAAATAGTGTATTTTGCTTACTTTCCAGTTTAAAGAATTAACTACTAGTGAATGTTTTCAGTGTGAAAGTGTCTTTAACATTTATAAAAACCAGATTTAGAGCCTGAAGTGTCCTTGGTGTTTTCATAACTGCTAGACGGTATTAGGAACATGAATGAGGGAATGTATCTAAAAATTGTTAGGGATGGCATGTGGGGAGTAGAATATAAAGAGAATAACAAAGTAGGAGTGTTGGTCTGAATCTTTGAGATGTTGTTTACTTTGTAATTAGACGTGTCCAAAAGTTAATTCAAATAGTGTGTATATATACATAAAACTATAACCTAGGTATGAAATTTTTAGTGAATTTGCACTCATTTTTATTCGAACTTCTTAAGCTAATTGTAAGAATATATACATGTGTATAAATTCACACCTGTCTTTTCTAGATGTAAATTAATAATTTAATAATAAGTACATCAGTTGCTCATGAACTCACACTGAAATTCTTTTTTAATTAATTTATTTTAGTAGAATAATTACAATATTGTGATGGTTTTTGCCATACATCAACATGAATCAGCCACAGATATACAGGTGTTGTCCCCATCCTGAACCCCCCCTCCCTAAACTTCTTGCTAAATTCACATCAAAATTCTTATTAAAAGCTCGAATGCCTCTCACAGGAAAAATGTAAACAAACTTCATTTAATTTCAAGTGCTTCACAAGTCTAAAAGTTTGTCCCAGTTCTAAATTGTAGCTAGTTTGTCTCTCCCATATTCTAGGTGTTAATTCTTTTCGTATTACATGTATGTATTTTGTCATATTTCAGTATATTAATCTTTGAGTTCAATACTCCCTGGTTGCAGGGTTGTTATGGGGACTTCATAACATTCTTTTGCTCCACAAATAGTGTACACCTCTTATATGCAAGGAGCTGTGCTGGTAACTGTAATAAACTTGACAATATGTTTTTAAGTTGAAAAGATCTGTTTTAGTGCCAACTAGTAGTATTGATTTTCTATTTCTTATTGATTTCTCAGTGGATTTGTTTACTTCTTCACTCTTTCTTCCTTTAATTTCCTGAAATGATCTCTTGTTCCTTTCCTTTTCTGAGGAACTCAAATAAATCTCACATCCTTTTCTCAGCAGGGACCTCTCTCTTCTGTTTGCTGGATACCTAGTTCTTTTTCTTCTCTACTTTAACTTTAATTGTTGCTGTTGTTATTTTAACCATTTTCTCCCTGACGCCTTTGTTTACTACTCTTCCCTACTTTTACAGCTCTGGTGGCCTTTCTTGAGTTCATTTGAATGAATGATGCCAGCTTAATTATTTCATTTCTTCTTTCTGGGCTTTTAAGCTGGCCCAGTGGGGCCTCTTTTCTCTTGGTCATGTTAGAACAGGGTCATCATCCTCTTCTAGAAGCAGCACTTAATCTCCAGAAAGTGTCATATCTTTGTAGAAGAGGCAGACGGTTTAGTATTGGAAAGGCCCTTTAACATCTGAATGACCTTACCGTGTGTCTTGCTCAAGCTACAGCAAGTCTGGCTGTTTTAATGACTTCTAAACCCGTTGAATATTTGAGTCTAGACATGAAAAGAGTGCCTGGCAGGTAGTTGCTTCTCTCTTGTCTTTGCCGTAATTCCATATTTCATTTATCTTTCTCAGTCCAACTTCCACCACTAGCCCTGACTGTCTCAAAGTTCTGTTTCAAAGAGAATGAGTGAAATGTAGCCTGGATCTGTTTTCTAAAATTGTTTCAAAGTTCTCTGAAGAATCCCAAGTCTTTCTCATAGTGTTTTATAAAAGTCCTATTCATGTTTTCATTACTTCAAATAGTTTGAAGTGTCATGTTGATCTTGGGTGATCTCAGCCTGCAGTGACTTGAGGCAGGATCTCCATTCCTGGCCAGAGATGGAAGTTGGGCAGCAGAGAGTACTGCTGGTAGGCCAGCACTAGAGAGAGTCCTACCACTAGGCCACCAGAGCCAGTGGCCAGTGGCAAGGCCCTGTCCTGTCAGCTGTGTACACATGAATTTCCACATAGAAATGAAAAGTGGTGAAACAAGTGTTTACTAGGAGGAAAAGGATGCGTGGACATACAGGTGGGCTCAGAGTCATGCCCTCGTGGTGCGTTTGAGACACTTTTATGGGGCATTTCTTCTGGGTTTCCTTTGGCTAATTATCTTGCTTTTCCTGGTTCTGAGTCTGTATCTGGTATATCTCAGGGTCCTCCCATGAGATATACCAGCCAAGCTGGATTCTAGCAAAGAGGCCTATGGGTAGTTGACATCACTTAAAATGGGGTAGTGGCCCCTCCCTTTTGACCTCCAAAGAGCCTTTCTGTACATGTGTAGTCACAGAAGTCTCCTGACTTTGAGAAAGTGGAATATGGGATCTTTAACTCTTATCTAGGTAGGTCCCAGCCTCCTCAGTCATCATGATTTTATGGAGTTTCTGTCCACAGGGAAGAAACTATTCAGCCGGGGCCCATCTCTCTCCTTCCTGAAGTGATCATCAGGATCTCTAGCAGAAAACTCTCTTGCTGTAATCTTCCTTCCTTTGATATACTATGCCAACTCAAAGAATCTTCTTTAATCCCTTCTCTGTCAACTTCCTGAGGAAAGTAGTTGTGTTCTCCTACCCAACCTATCAGAGACATGCTTAGCTGCTGTAGTGAACTTAATTGTGTCCTCCCAAAATTCATATGTTGAAGCACCAACACCCAGTGTTGATAGTATTTGGAGATGGGGCCTTTGGGAGATAATTAGGTTTAGATGAGGTCAGAGAGTGGGTTTCTTGTGATGGAGTTGGTGCCCTTATGAGAAAAGACACCAGGAAGCTCACTGTCTCTGAATTTCCAGAATATAGCACCTACATATACATCTCCTTAGCATCTCAAAATAATCCTGAGAGGAGTTTCTGGAAGATTACAGTTTGTCTTAGACCATATAGAAAGTCACCAAAAAGAGGACTAGAACCCGGGCTTTCTAGACATCTTTTTATATTTTTCCACTAAGTTGTTTTTTGTTTTGTTTGTTTATTTATCAAAAATAGATCACAAGACTGGGTAAATTTGTGAATTTATTTTCATAAAAAGGTCTAAAGATAGGAGGAGTCATGTTTATTATGTGTGTAATCATTTTTTATGATTACATTTAAATTTTATTAAAAATTTACCTGCAGTTGAATCTGTTTATAGAAATCTAGACCATAAAGCCTTCAGGTTTGGACACTTACCCCAAAATACTAAGTAAAAAAAAAAGTGATTACCTTTAGGCCAGAAATTGCCAAACATTACCATGTCCTGTGGACTTAAATCAGTTTGATTTATGGCTGGCCTTTTAGGCATTTGAGTTTATGAATTCTAGTATAAATCACAAATTCTATAAGAGTTAAGTAGTAAGATCACTTAAGGAAAACCAAGGAGAATTCTGGATCTAGGTAACAAATAGGATATAAGCCCCATGAAGGAGAAATTTTACCTGACTGGTCCTCTGCTGTCTCCCATAGCACCTCCCTCATAGACTGCAGAGTATTGAATGGATGAAATGGTTACCTTGTTACTTCCCTGCCCCCTAATACATCTTAGCCTGTTACATGTCCCCAGATTCTCCAAGTCTAAGGAATGATTCTGGGAATCTGCTTTCCCCATGGTGGCACACAGACTCTTCTAATTCTTTGTAAATCTTTGTTGGGTGCCCAAGCTTCCATTGAGCTGCTGATTAAGTAATTAAGATTTCACATCATCTCTGAGGATCTTGGTGTACTCAATTTCAGTGCATCATTTCCATAAATCTTGAATCCTGGAAGTAGTAGAAAGAACATAAGATTGTCTTGATGATGGAATTTATTAGGGAGGAAAGAGGCATAATAGTTAGAAAATTACTTAGATCTGACTTTGGAACATCTATCATTTAGACACATAACCTCAATTCTGCCTTTCCTGTAGAGGTCATTTCAACTCTTACTGGATTGCTATTGACCTGAAACTCATAATCTGTGTAAAGAGAAAGAAGTTTGTAAAGAAAATGATACCTTCTACATTGCTCTGATATAAGGGTAATGTGTGGATGACTATTACTCCTGAGCATTTAACATTCAATGATTACATTGTAACTTTTAATCTTTTGGTTTAGAAATAAAGTTTTTTTTTAATTGCTAGTTCTCATTTTAAATAAATTGTTTGTTAGCAAAAGTTGCTCCAAACCTCCAGCGCTCCTATGCAGTATCTAAATTTAGAGAAATAATTTAATTTGTAGATTTTATGAAGAAAGGTTGCAAGGGAGTTAATGTGAGAGTTAGTCACATTCACACATTGTTCTTTCAAACCAGAGGATTAAGTATGTCTAATGGATAGCAATACAAATAAGACCTGCTGGATCAGAATTTGATTTTAATAGAACATTAAATTCAGGAAGCACTGATCTGTAATAAAGGATAAGAAATTGCTGCCCAGATTAGAGCATAATCTCTAGGCAAAAGAATCATGCTTAACTAGTCTGTTAAGGCTTTTGTTGTTGTATTGTTCAGTCCCTAAGTCTTTTCCGACACTTTGTGACCCCATGAACTGCAGCATGCCAGGCTTCCCTGTCCTTCATTATCTTCCAGAGTATGCTCAAATTCATGTCTACTGAGTCAGTGATGCCATCAACCCATCTCATTCTTTGTTGTCCCCTTCTCCTCTTTCCTTTAATCTTTCCCAGCAAAAGGATCTTTTCTAAAGAGTCTGCTCTTCGCATCAGGTAGCCAAAGTATTGGAGCTTCAGCTTCAGCATCCGTCCTTCCAATGAATATTCAAGGTTTATTTCCTTTAGGATTGACTGTTTAGATCTCCTTACTGTCCAAGAGACTCTCAAGAATCTTTTCCAGCACCACAGTTCAGAAGCATCAGTTCTTTAGCACTTAGCCTTCCTTATGATCCAACTCTCAACATCCGTACATGACTACTGGAAAAACCATAGCTTTGACTATACGGAACTTTGCAAAGTGACATCTTTGCTTTTAATATGCTATCTTTGTTTGTCATAGCTTTTCTTCCAAAGAACAAGTGTCTTTAATTTCTTGGCTTCAGTCTCTGTCCCTATTGATCCGCATTGATTTTGGAGCCCAAGAAAATAAAAGCTGTCAGTGTTTCCACTTTTTCCCCATCTACTTGCTGTGAAGTGATGAGACTGGATGCCCTGATCTTCATTTTCTGAATGCTGAGTTTTAAGCCAGCTTTTTCACTCTGCTTTTTAACTCTCATCAAGAGGTTCTTTAGTTCCTCTTTGCTTTCTACCATTAGAGTGGTATCATCTGCATATCTGATGATATTTCTCCCAGCAATGATTCCAACTTGTGCTTCATCCAGCCTGGTATTTCACATGATGTATTTTACATAAAAGTTAAATAAGCTTGGTGACAATCAGATTAGTCAAGCATGATTCTTTTTGCCTAGAGATTATGCTCTAATCTGGGCAGCAATTTTTATCCTTTATTACAGATCAGTGCTTCCTGAATTTAATGTTCTATTAAAATCAAATTCTGATCCAGCAGGTCTTAGGAGCAGGGAAGACAAGGAGTACAGCCTTGACGTACTCCTTTCCCAATTTAGAACCAGTCCATTGTTCCATACCTGGTCTTAGACTGTTGCTTCTCAACCTGCATACCGGTTTCTCAGGAGGCAGATAAGGTGGTCTGGTATTCCCATCTCTTGAAGGATTTTCCAGTTTTTTGTGATCCACAGAGTCAAAGACTTTATCACAGTCATTGAAGCAGATGTTTTTCCGGAATTCCCTTGCTTTTTCTATGATCCAGTGAATGTTGGAAAGTTGATCTCTGGTTCCTCTGCCTTTTCTAAATCCAACTTGTACATCTGGAAGTTCTCGGTTCACTTACTGTTGAAGCCTAGCTTGAAGGATTTTGAGCATGTGAAATGAGTGCACTTTTTGCAGTAGTTTGAATATTCTGTGACTTGCCCTTTTTGGGATTGAAATGAAAACTGACCTTTTCCAGTCCTGTGGCCACTGCTGAGTTTTCCAAATTTGCTGGCATGTTGAGTGCAGCACTTTTAACAGTATCATCTTTTAGGATTTGAAATAGCTCAGCTGGAATTCCATTACCTCCACTAGCTTTGTTCATAGGCTTTTAAGGGAATTAAATATATATAAGAGTAAAAGTTAACACTGTATTTTTCAGAGCTTGATCTTGATCAAGTGAAAATGGACCAATTGGCAAACTGAAAAGGAGGCATGGATTCATGGTGGTGTGTATGTTAGATAAATTTTTAGCTAGAGAATTGTTATTTTGAAAGGAACGTGTAAAGACTTAAATTTGGAAAGTAGGTCCAATGCTGCTAGATACCTTTTGAAGGAGAAAGATAGAAGGCAAACCAAATCTGTGAAATGCAATCAAAGAAGATTCCTTGAACTGTGCTGTTAGCTTGGACAGGAATAGAAGGGCCTGTTTCCTAGATTAATATTGGGCTGGTGAGTCAGCATCAGGAGACCTGTGAACAGAGGCCAGGAATACAAATGCCTGTGCTTGGGACTACCAAAAGATTGGAGTATAAAGCATGGATGTAGCTTCAAGAGACAGGGACATAAAGGTCAGCGCAAGACCAACTCAGTGTAAATACACAGATGAAGTACAGCTCTTTTTATATGTCCTTTTGTTTAAGGTCTGATTGTTCTGGGAAAACGGGGAGATAGTGTACCTGCAAGATGTGAGTATAGTGTACTCCCTTACAGTTGGGTTATTTTTTTAGACTTTCAGTAATCATTTGACACTTGTCATACCAAAAGCTATTTAGGAGAAAAATGGTCAAAATAGGCAACTGTAACATTAAGGTAGACTTGGTCTTCCCTGGTGGTCTGGTGGTTAAGAATCCACCTGCCAATGCAGGAGACATGGGTTCGATCCCTGGTCCAGAAAGATCCCACATGCCATGGAGCAGCTGAGCCTATGCACCACAACTGCTGAGTCAGTGCTGTAAATCCTGCAAGCCATAACTACTGAGCCCACGCCCCCTAGAGCCTATGCTCCACAACAGGTGAAGCCACTGCAGTGAGAAGCCCGAGCACTGCAATGAAGAGTAGCCCCCACTCACTAGAGAAAACCCACAAGCAGCAACAAAGACCCAGTGCAACCAACTAAAAATAAAGAATTAAACATTGTTTTGAATAGAAGGTGATATGGAATATGATTGAAGTCAAGTGATGTGGATAAAGTAAATTTGACAATGTTCATTCTTTGGAAGGAATGATGCTAAAGCTGAAACTCCAGTATTTTGGCCACCTCATGTGAAGAGTTGACTCATTGGAAAAGACTCTGATGCTGGGAGGGATTGGGGGCAGGAGGAGAAGGGGACGACTGAGGATGACATGGCAGGATGGCATCACTGACTCGATGGACGCGAGTCTGAGTGAACTCCGGGGAGTTGGTGATGGACAGGGAGGCCTGGCGTGCTGCGATTCATGGGGTCGCAAAGAGTTGGGCACGATTGAGCGACTGAACTGAACTGATGAACAATAGACATTCCATGAAGTTTTATGTGAGATAAATTTGAATCAGAAAAACAGGAAGTACTGCTTTACTGGTTCATACTGTGGTCTAGTAAACTTGCTTCTCTTGCACGTGAGCTCAAGCAAGATGTGGAATATAAAGACATGGATGTGAGATTGATGATTCAACGGCCATGAAGAACACTTGACTCCACTACTAAAGGCTGTAGGAACTGTCATTCAGACGGAAGGTTTGGGGTTGGGAGCACTTGTCATAGGGAAAGGAATTCCATGAAACTCTAGAGTCCTAGAAGTGGGGTTACTTGGAAGAGTGTAAGGAGAGCTGGACTGTAAAAAGGCAGAGCACAAAAGAATTGATACCTTGAAACTATGATGCTGGAGAAGAGTCCTGAAAGTTCCCTGGACAGCAAGGAGATGAAACCAGTCAATCCTAAAGGGATCAACCCTGAATAGTCATTGGAAGGACTGATGCTGAAGCTGAAGCTTTAATACTTCGGCTACCTGATGCGAAGAACTGACTCATTGGAAAAGACTCTAATGCTGGGAAAGATTGAGGGCAGAAAGAGAAGAGGGTATCAGAGGATGAGATGGCTGTATAGTATTATTGATGCAGTGGACATAAACTTGGGCAAGCTTTGGGAGATGGCAAGGGACAGGGAGACCTGACGTACTGCAGTCCGTGGGGTCACAAAGAGTCATGCGTGACCGGCGACTCTATAACAGCAACAAGGAAAAGATAAGTTTGAGTTTGGGATATTTAGGGTGTGGGAGGAACTAATTGGGTGTTAGAGAAATTTGAGTAGTGGTAGGAGACCCATTCCCAGTATCATGGCAGAAAGGGAGTTAACAGCTAATGCAGAGATATATGTGGCCAGTATTAATACTGGAGAGGGATCTAGCTGCATAAAGGAACTTGAAGGACAGCAGAGTTGAAAGATGGCTGGTCTGGGTTTTAGAGAGCTCTGTTCTAATTTGGCCTCCGAGACGAGTTGATTTTGATCATTTCGGACCTGTTTGAGCTATGAAATAAAGGGACTAGATTTTGTTACCCTAAATCCCTTCAAGCTCTTGACTCTAAACTTTTTACTAAGAGGATATTTTCATTACTGGTTGAAAATATAAACATTTTTTAAAGAGTTGCATAAAGTTACAGAAGACCAGCCCACAGTTGATTACAAAGGAAAACTCAGATGTTTTGAAGCATGTGTCTAACTGGCAAGATGTAAAGGAAGGTTTCCTTCCACCATAGGGTCTTTCTCAGGTGACCTAGTACTAGCATGGGTGGACCACAGCTCTCGCCTGATTTGATATTTGTAATGTTTGAGGGGACGCTGCATTTCAGGCCTTTATGCTTCCCAACGTATTTGGCCCACAGTGATGTGGTTTCTGCCAGTTGGCCCTTGAACTACATGGTTGTGAACTGTGTGCGTCTGCTCATACTTGGATTTTTTTCAGTATGTACACTATACTTGTGATCTACAGTTGGCTGAATCTGTGTGGAAGCTATGAACATACCTGGATTTCGTTATCTGTCCTGGAACCAATCTCCCTCAGTTACTGAGGGATGACTGCGCTCTTGTTCCCTTATTGCTTTTGCTGCTCAAGGTTGAGTCCATAGAGCAGCAGCAGGATTAACTGGGTGCTTGTTAGAAATGCAAAATCTCAGATTCCACTCAGACCCACTGAATCAGAATCTGCATTTTAATACAATAATTAAATAATTTGTACATTAAATCTTGAGAAGCACCATCCACATAGCTTTGGTTTTGTTGTTGTTGTTTAGTCACTAAGTCATATCTTTGACTCTTTTTGCAACCCTCTAGACTGTGTAACCCACCAGGCTCCTCTGTCCAGGCAAGAATAGTGGAGTGGGTTGCCATTTCCTTCTCCATACAGCTATGGTACTCAAACTTTAACAAGGTCAACATTTCCATAAGGGCTTATTAAAAATAAACTTCTCAGTGTTTCTGATTGAGTAGATCTGGAATAGGGTCCAAGAATTTGCATTTCCAGCACCCTGAAGTGAAAAGTGAAAGTGTTAGTCGCTCTATTGTGTCCGACTCTGCAACAACATAGGCTACAGCCCACCAGGTTCCTCTCATGGAAATTCTCCATGCAAGAATTCTGGAGTGGGTAACCATTCCCTTCTCCAGGAGATCTTCCCGACCCAGGAAATGAACCTGAGTCTCCTGCACTACAGGTGGATTCTTTACCATTTGAGCCACCAGGTTCCCTTCCAACAGCCTAAGAACTAGTAAAGCTTTTACTAGAGATTCTGTCTTTAATCATATTCTGTTTGTGATTATCTGTTTAAGGTTTGTTTTTAATCTTCCCAACAAGACTATAATTGCTTTTTAGTGTTTCTTTGGGGGAGGGGTCAGCTTCATTGAGATATAATTTATATACCATAAAATTCACCCACTTAAAGTGAACAATTCAGTGGCTTTTAATATATTTACAGATAGGTGCAACCATTACTACAGTCAATGTTAAAGCATTGACATCACCTCAAAAAGAAACCAAATAGGTAGAGCACAGAAGATTTTTAAGATAGTGAAACTATTTTTTTTTCCCCTGTGATACTGTAATGGTGGATGCATGTCATTATATATTTGTCAAAACTTATAGAATATAAGGGCTTCCCTGGTGGCTCAGAGGTTAAAGCATCTGCCTGCGGTGTGGGAGACCTGGGTTTGATCCCTGGGTTGGGACGATTCCCCTGGAGAAGGAAATGGCAACCCACTCCAGTATTCTTGCCTGGAGAATCCCATGGACGGAGGAGCCTGGTGGGCTGCAGTCCACGGGGTCACAAAGAGTTGGACATGACTGAGCGACTTCACTTCACTTCACTTTACTTCATAGACTATAAAACACCAGTTCAGTTCAGTTCAGTTGCCCAGTCATGTCCTACTCTGCGACTCCATGGCAGCACACCAGGCTTCCTTGTCCATCTTCAACTCCCGGAGCTTACTCAAACTCATGTCCATCATGTTGGTGATGCCATCCAACCGTCTCATCCTCTGTCATCTCCTCCTCCCACCTTCAGTCTTTCCCAACATCAGGGTCTTTTCCAGTGAGTCAGTTCTTCGCATCAGGTGGCCAAAGTATTGGAGTTTCAGCTTCAGCATCAGTCCTTCCAGTGAATATTCAGGATTGATTTCCTTTAGGATGGACTGGTTGGATTTCCTTGCAGTCCCAGGGGCTCTCAAGAGTCTTCTCCAACACCACAGTTCAAAAGCATTAATTCTTCAGCACAAAGCTTTTTACAGTTCAGTTCTCACATCCATACATGACTACTTAGAAAAACCATAGCTTTACTATGAAAAACCATTACTACAGTCAATATTAAAACATTGACATCACCTCAAAAAGAAACCAAAAAGGTAGAGGACAGAGCATTTTTAGGACAGTGAAACTATTTCTTTTTCCATGTGATACTGTAATGCTGGATACATGTCATTATATATTTATCAAAACCAATAGAACATAAAACACCAGGGGGAGTGTAAATCTAAACCTTGGACTTTGGGTGGTAACAAATTTTCAGTGTAGATTCATAGATGGTAACAAATGTTAATAACAGAGGTTGGAGGGAGGCTATGAATTTGTGTGCTAAGGAAAGATATAGGAATACCATACTTTCTGCTCAGTTTTGCTGTGACCCTAAAGGTGATCTGAAAAATAAAGTCCATTTTAAAAAAGGAAGAAAGAAACTTCATATTCTGTAGCTATCCCAGTCTCACCTTCTACCAAGCCCTAAGTAACTGCTAATCATCTTGTATTTCTCCTGCGTGGTACAAGTACATGGCAAGGTGCTAGATATGTTATTAATAATAACAGTTACCATTTATTATGAGCTTAATGTGTTAACAGTTGCAGGATCTAACTTAATCATTGTGACAGCTCTGTGAGGTATGGACATTTTTGTCATATCAAAGCTGAAGAGGGAATTCCCTGGCTGTCCAGTGGTCAGGACTTGGTGCTTTCACTGCCAGGGCCCATGTTCAGTCCCTGATTGGGGAACTAAGATCCCTCAAGCCATGCACCGCCACCCGCCACCCCTCCACCCCCACCCAGAACAGGTTAAATGATTTGTAACATAGCCAGTAAATGGTGAACTGCCATTCTATCCTAGACCTGTACTTCCAAAAACACATGGAGTCTATTGTTGATAAACTGAATTTTCAAAGCTGTATAATCTCTATGAGAAATTTTACTAAGCTATTAAAATACAGTGGAAATGCTTAAATTATTTGGGTATATTAGCTTGTTTAAGAAATTTACTGCATGTTCCATAACCGGTACTAACTACTCTACAATTATGTGTGGGTATCCTTTCCTCTGTTATACTAATCTTCCACTAAAATTTGTGTTTGCCGTAGTAATTCTCATATCAGTGAGTTTTGCTTATGTCAGTAGTAGTTTTCTACCATCATAGGAAGATTGTAGTTCCTCTGTAGCAATAAATGTTACTCATAGTTGGACATCTTTGTATTTTACTTTTAAGCTTTTTAAAAAAATCCCTTAGCTTTTATAATTATAAAAGTAATGCTGAATATTATAAATATTTTTACATACATACATACATACAATACCATATTTTTGTAAAAGGAAATGGTATATGTGTATCAATATGGAAACTCTGACATATAAAATTTAAATTTTATGGCTTAAAGACTTAAATATAAGACATGACATTTTAATACTCTTATGAAGAGCACATAAGACAAAACATTCTCTGACATAAACTATACCAATGTTTTATTTGGTCAGTCTTCTAGGGCAATAGAAATAAAAGCAAAAATAGACAAATGGGATCTGACAAACTTACAAACTTTTGTACAGCAAAGGAAACCATAAGCAAAATGAAAAAATGAACCTATGGACTGGGAAAAAGTATTCGCAACTGAAGTGACCTGCAGAGGTTTAATTTCCAAAATATACAAATAGCTCATGCAGCTCAGAAACATTAAAACAACACAATTGAAAAATGGGCAGAAGAGCTAAATAAACATTTCTCCAAAGAATACATGTGGGCTAACATACAATCACATGAAAAGACGCTCAACATTGCTAATTATTAGAGAACTGCCAATCAAAACTACAGTGAGGTACCTCTTTACCCCAGTCAGAATGACCATCATTAAAAGTCTACAAATAACAAATACTGGAGGGGTGTGGAGAAAGGGGAACCCGCCTATGCTGTTGTTAGGAATGTAAATTGGTACAACCACTATGGAAAACAGCATGGAGGTTCCTCAAAAAAGTAAAAATAAAGTTGCTATATGATCCTGCAATCCCACTCCTGGGCATATATCCAGAGAAAACTATGATTCAAAAGATACATGCAACCCAATATTCATAGCAGCACTATTTACAGTGGCCAAGACATGGAAGCAGCCTCAGTGTTCATTCACAGATGAATGGATAAAGAAGATGTGGTACATTTAAACAACAGAATACTACTCAGCCATGATAGAGGTGAAACAATGCCATTTGTATCAACATGGGTGGACCTAGAGATTACACTAAGTCAGTTAAAAAGGGAAAGACAGATACGATATGATATCACTTACATGTAGAATCTAAAATGTCACAAAAATGAATTTAGACTGACAGACATAGAGAACAGACTTGCTTAGCAGAAGGGGTGTTGAGGAGGAAAGGATTAGGAGTTTGTAATTAGCAGATGCAAACTACTATATATAGGATAGACCGCAAAGTCTTCTTGTATAGCACAGGGAACTATATTCAATATCCTCTAATAAATCATAATTTAAAAATGTATATATGTAGAACTGAATCACTTTACAGTGGAAATTAACTCAGTGTTGTAAATCAATTATATGTCAATAAAATAAATTTTAGAAAAGCTACACAGTAGTATATATAGTATGATCCCATATGTTTAAAACAAACAATGTATATATTTGAGATCTGTCTATCTATCTATCTGTCTCAAATATTCATAGATAGTATCTGGAAAGACATAAAAGCCCTTAAGGGGTGACTGTGGGCAGGATGGCAAGAGAGGGATTTCATGCCTTTTTGTTTTCTTTGACTGTTTTCCTTTTTAATTTTCTCTTTCCAGTCTTTTTACATCTTCATCTTTGCTTTTGTTTTCCTCTTCTTTTGGTTTTTAAACAGGCTGGTGTGTTTCTCTCTCTGTCATTGTTTAAGTTTACGTAAATGTACAGGTACGTATAGGGACCTTTATTTTTATGAAAATAGGAAACATTGTAAATATCTTTCTGGAATTTGCTTTTCTCACTATGGATATGTATTTCTACAAGTAGATCAAGTTCTTTCTTGTTGAAGCTGTATACAATATATACCATAATGTAAAGGATCCTTACCTGTAGAAGATGTTTTTTGTTTTTGCTATAACAGATGATGATATTGCAGTGAATATCCCTGTACATTTATCTTTCTACAATCTTGTGCATTGTGTAATAAGAATACAACTGTAGGATATGAATCAGAGAATTATATATATTAAAAACATTTGATTGGGGGGTGGGAGGAAGGCTCAAGAGAGAGGGAATATATATGCACATGTAGCTGATTCACTTTGTTGTAATGCGGAAACTAAACAACATTGTAAAGCAACTATACTCCAATAAAAAGTTCGATTGATATTGACAGTTGTCTGTTGTAAACGTTATACCACTTCAGCAGCCTCAGACACAGTTAAAACCAAGTCAGTCAGTTCATTCCCTTAGTCATGTCCAACTCTTTGCCACCCCATGGACTGCAGCACGCCAGGCTTCCCTGTCCATCACCAACTCTTGGAGCTTGCTCAGACTCACGGCCATTGAGTTGGTGATGCCATCTAACCATTTTATCCTCTGTCATCTCCTTCTGCTTTCAGTCTTTCCCAGCATCAGGGTCTTTTCCATTGAGTCAGATCTTCACATCAGGTGGCCAAAGTATTGGAGTTTCAGTTTCAGCATCAGTCCTTCCAGTGAATATTCAGGATTGATTTCCTTGCAGTCCAAGGGACTCTCAAGAGTCTTCTCCAACATCACAGTTCAAAAACATCAATTCTTCAGTCCTCCACTTTCTTTATAATCCAACTCTCACATCCATACATGACTACTGAGAAAAATAACAGCTTTGACTAGTTGGCAAAGTAATGTCTCTGCTTTTTAATAAGCTGTCTAGGTTGGTCATAACTTTTCTTCCAAGGAGCAAGCGTCTTTTAATTTTATTGCTGCAGTCACTATCTGCAGTGATTTTGGAGCCCAAGAAAATAGTTTGTCACGGTTTCCATTGTTTCCCCATCTATTTGTCATGAAATGATGGGACCGGATGCCATGATCTTAGTTTTTGAGTGTTGAGTTTTAAGCCAACTTTTTTCACTCTCCTCTTTCACTTTCATCAAGAGGCTCTTCAGTTCCTCTTTGCTTTCTGCCATTTAGGGGGTGTCATCTTCATATCTGAAGTTATTGATGTTTCTCCCTGCAATCTTGATTCCTGCTTGTGCTTCATCCAGCCTGGCATTTCATATGATGTACTCTACATATAAGTTAAATAAGCAGGGTGACAGTATACAGCCTTGACATACTCCTTTCCTTATTTGGAACCAGTCTATTGTTCCATGTCTGGTTCTGTTGCTTCTTGACCTTCATACGGATTTCTCAGTAGGCAGGTCAGGCGGTCTGGCATTCACATCTCTAAGAATTTTCCGCAGTTTGTTGTGATCCACACAGTCATAGGCTTTGATGTAGTCAATAAAGCAGAAGTAGATGTTTTTCTTGAACTCTTTTGCTTTTTTGATGATACAATAGATGTTGGCAATTTGATCTCTCATTCCTCTGCCTTTTCTAAATCTAGCTTGAACATCTGGAAGTTCTCAGTTCATGTACTGTTGCAGCCTGCCTTGGGGAATTTTAAGCATTACTTTGATATCTTGTGAGATGAGTGCAATTGTGCAGGTAGTTTGAACATTCTTTGGCATTGCCTTTCTTTGGGGTTGAAATGAAAACTGACCTTTTCCAGTCCTGTGGCCACTGCTGAGTTTTTCCAAATTTGCTGGCATATTGAGTGCAGCACTTTCACAGCATTATTTGAAATAGCTCAACTGGAATTCCATCACCTCCACTAGCTTTGTTTGTAGTGATGCTTTCTAAGGCCCACTTGACTTCACATTCCAGGATATCTGGCTCTAGGTAGGTGATCACACCATCGTGCTTATCTGGGTCATGAAAGTCTTTTTGTACAGTTTTTCTGTGTATTCTTGCCACCTCCTCTTAATATATTCTGTTTCTGTTAGGTCCATACCGTTTCTGTCCTTTATTGGGAAATATTGAAGCAGGAGAAGGGGATGGCAGAGGATAAGGTGGTTGGATGGCATCACTGACTCAATGGACATGAGTTTGAGTAAGCTCCAGGAGTTGGTGATGGACAGGGAAGCAAAGAGTCGGAAACGACTGAGCAACTGAACTGAACTGAACTTGCATGAAATGTTCCCTTGGTATCTCTGATTTTCTTGAAGAGATCTCTAGTCTTTCCCATTCAGTTGTTTTCCTCTATTTCTTCACATTGTTCACTGAGGAAGGCTTTCTTATCTCTCCTTGGTATTCTTTGGAACTCTGCATTCAGATGGATGTATCTTTCCTTTTCTCCTTTGCCTTTAGCTTCTTTTATTTTTCCTTTTTCATTTGCTTTTGTTTAAAACCAAATCCTGATTTAAATACAGTCCTTCCCAAAAGGAGCTTAGGAGAATTACTGGTTCTGATCTGTGACAGGTAAAGGATAAATTCAGCCTAGAAACAAGGAAGTCCTCAAAGACTAATGGGGTCTTGTCGAAAGGATACAAACATCAAGGTGGAAGAGGCTATATTTGCAAACTGACCAAATTGGGCATAACTTGAACATCAAACAATCCCAAACAATAGATTCAGTAAGAATTTAACAGCTCAGTCCACCTCTGCTGTCAGAATCCATTCATAGACACCAAGTGTTTAGTTGAACGAAAACTGCCTTTCTTTTTTCCAGAAATAATTTCCTTATATAACATTTTATGTAATCTGATGGCATGTTTGAAGAATTCCCTACACTTTCTTAGATCCGTAAGCTAATGAAGTCCCAAGTATGCCAGAAAGCCCTCAAATCCCAAATGTTCACAAGAGATTTTAGGTAGGACAACATGGGTCAGAGCATTTCTGTACTTCTTATATATTTAGATTGACTTCTAGGTAATTACCAAAATTACAAATTTACAAAATTAATAGATCAAAAATGGTCAAATGTTGGTGCATGCTTTAGCAGAGGCTTGGTAGTACACCATCTTTAACTGCCAAACAATCTTTTTTTCTCCCTTTGGTTGTAGCGTAAGAGTTTCTCAAAGGAGAGAGGAAGGATCTGGATGGATCCAATTTTAAAGGGAATTGTGATGCGGCATAGTATTCTAGTCATCTTGGGCTGTTTCTTCATATCACAGGCTCCACTCCCACCCCCTACCCCCATGTACTATGGTTTTTCTTTTTAGTCACTTATTACCTCTTGTCTCTCTTCTTTCTTGGTAGTGGGAAATAAGGCATAAGGAAAGAACATTCTTCTAGATCTTCTTTTTCACTTTAAACTCTAGATTGGTCTTTTTGAATAGATTTTTAGCAGGGTCTTGAAAACTTGAAATTTCTAGTTTCTCTGGTTCATTTCCAAAGATATCACTTAGAAGTTTCCCCTGCAATGCAGGAGACACGTGGAAGATCCCACATGCCACAGAGTAACTAAGCCCCTGTGCCGCAACTACTAAAGCCTGTGTCCCTCAAGCCCGTGCTCTGTCACGAGAGAAGCCACCGAACGAGAAGCCTGCGCACTGCAGCTAGAGAGCAGCCCCAGCTTGCCACGGTGACAGAAGAGCCTGCCCAGTGGCAGACCTAGCACAGCCAAAAGGAAAAGGAAAAAAAAAAATGTTTAAGTTTACCCTAGTAACTCATAGCATATGGAAGGTGAAATAGGTTAAGGGATTTCAGGTACATTGTCTTTTATAGAATATGAATAATGAAATAATAACTCATAAGAGATTGGGAAGTAAAGTTTCAGGGTGTGAAGGGAGTATCAAAGTTATAACATCATAACAAGATTCCTCCCTGGGATATGGCCCTTATAACATGGGCCATTAAAAAGTGACTTCCTTAAAGAACGTTTTCTGAGCAACCATGTACAGTTTTACTATTTCCTCAAAGAAGTTCATTGGAGGACCTTACCCCTTAAGGAAATGTGTTCAAACCTGTATATAAATAGCTTTATTAAAATCCTTAGTTCTTGGCAAGCTGAATCATTGCCACTGTGAAAATTACTATTTGTGTCCTAGACAGCTGCTCAAGAAGCAATCCTCCACGCCTCTGGAAATGGCACGCCTCCACCATCTAAGGACTACTGCATGCTGTATAACCCTCACTGGACATCTCTTCCAAGTACCCTAGAAAATGCAGTAAGTAAATCACAGTTTCTATTTATTTATGACAAAATATTGAATGGTGAGAATGAGTGGTTATAATGTTTCAGTGTGTAACCTAATTATAACATTATGATTAATATTTATTGCTTTTGCTTTAGTATTCTCTTTATGAGACAAACAAGTTAGAAAATTAAAAGTACCTATCTTAAAGCCTGATTGTCATCAAATGTTTCTAATTTAAAAGAACTTTGTGTTAAACCAATGTTGATCCTCTCTTTGATTGCCTTTAGGGTGAAATATGATATATATAATATTAAAGACATTCCTTCTTTCCAGACTTCCACTAGTTTGATGAATCTGACTACCACATCACTCTGCAACATTTCTGATATTCCTCCTGATGGAATAAAGAACAAAGCAGTTGTGGTACAGTGGGGAACCTGCCATTTTCTTGAAAAAGCCAAAATTGCACAAACAGGAGGTGCTGAAGCTTTGTTGGTTGCCAATAACAGTGTCCTAGTAAGTTATTAAACTATAATGACTTCTTTTCAGTTCTTGATATCAAATATTACAGGAAGTGAATTATATTCTTTGTGTGTGGTTTGGGGCTGAGTGTTTGGGGGTTTTTTTGGGTTTTGTTTTTAACTTTTGTTTTTTATTGGGATGTAGCCGATTAACAAACAATGTTGTGGTAGATTCTAAACAGTGAAGGGTTTCAGTTCAGTTCAGTCGCTCAGTTGTGTCTGACTCTTTGCGACCCCAAGGACGGCAGTACGCCAGGCTTCCCTGTCTATCACCAACTCCCAGAGCCTACTCAAACTCATGTCCATCGAGTTGGTGAAGCCATCCAACCATCTTATCCTCTGTCGTCCCCTTCTCCTCCTGCCCTCAATCTTTCCTAGCATCAGGGTCTTTTCCAGTGAATCGGTTCTTCGCATCAGATGGCCAGAGTATTGGAGTTTCAGCTTCACCATCAGTCCTTCCAGTGAATATTCAGGACTGATTACTTTAGGATTGACTGATTGGGGTCTCAGCCATACATACACATGTATCCATTCTCTCCCAAATTCCCCTCTCATTCAAGCTGCCACATAACATTAAGTAGGGTTCCCTGTGCTATAGGGGCTGAGTTTTGAATAATCTGATGGTAGTATTCCTAAACATACTGGTTATAATAGGTGTTTAATTGGAAAATTTTGTTTCTTTTCCACCCCTAAAATAGACAAGATATGTTAGGAACGTGTGTGTGTGTATAAAATATCAATTTAAACTTATGCTAAAAGATTCCAGTTTGAATCCTTTTTAATGTTATAATATTAAGAAAGAACACATGAAACATTGTTTTATAACTTTAAAAAGATATTTGTATTTAATGAATAATTTGTACTTTATTCTGTAAATACACTAGTAGTTCGTAAGTTTTCATAATTTTTTTTCTTTTAGTTTCCTCCCTCAGGGAACAAATCTGAATTTCTTGATGTGAAAATATTGATTGCTTTTATAAACCACAAAGACTTTAAAGATATGAAGCAGGTAAATTAATAATTATCTGTTAGATAAAGTTTATAAATAGTACAATTTTGTACTTTAAACCACTGATATTTAAATTATTTTCTATGTTCCATTTGCCAGTAAGATGAAACTTGCTAGTCTTATTCAAATCTTATTCAGCCCCTCCCCATTTAGCACAAGGTGTTTCAGAGTCTTGATGTTTGAGAAACATTTTGAAACATTCAGAGTCTTGATGTTTGAAACATTTCTTTGTTTCTGAAACATTTCTTTGTTTCGACCTTTTTAAAATCTTTGTATCATATCATTTGTCTTAATCTTAAATCCTTGAACAAAATGTCAATGTATGAAACACCACAATTTTGCTTTCAATAAAGCAATGCCTCATAATTTTGACGAGACTATATTGTTTTCAAAATAATTCTGTTATTCTTGACTGTCTTATATATCCTGTCCATTCCAGAAGAAAATTGGAATATTGCTTCCATACTCTATAGTAAAAAAAAAATGAATTCCAATGTATTAACTGTTATTTTGCATTTCAGACTCTCGGAGATAACATTATTGTGAAAATGTATTCTCCGTCGTGGCCTAACTTTGACTATACTATGGTGGTTATTTTTGTAATTGCTGTATTCACTGTGGCATTAGGAGGATACTGGAGCGGGCTAATTGAATTGTAAGCTTAATTAAACTTCATTGTTTTTAAGATAAATGGTTAAAAAATTATTGTCTTTAATCATTTTCTCATGTAACAACACTTAAAGTTCTACTTGTTCGCAGAATATAGTGCTGACAACGTTAGATCGCAGGTTTGTCCTCACAGAGATCTTTAACTTTTCACTGAGAAGAAGGGAGGTGTAGGTTCCTCTTGTTCTTCTGCTGGCAAGGAAACATTGAAATTTCACCAAAGGCTCTTAAATGAAAATGTTTTATTACCTCACCCAGAAAAGGTGGAGATAGTTAGCATGCTAATGTACCTATTCACTTAGATTGGAAGAAAATAAACAGGGTGGGAAGTTTTTCAGCTCCTCCTGAGTTGAATCATTACAGTGTGACCTCACCATTCTATTCAGTGCTTTAGGAATTGGATATTAATTAAGCATGTCCATATTTTAATTTAAATATAGAAATCTCAAAGGTACATGAAATTTGGATTTGTCTATTTAATAAAAACCTAAACCCAGTGTTCTTACAGTTATGTACCTTGTGCTGTAGATTAAAGCAGGCAGTGTAGTTTATAATCAATTTATTTTCATAACTCTGAGTAAAAAATTGTGCTTAGAGCACATTGTTTTGTGCATAAAGGACAATATGTTCACCTTGTGAACTAATCTATAGATTCCACTAAAAAGGGCTTATTTGATGCCAGCTAATGGCAACCCACTCCAGTGTTCTTGCCTGGAGAATCCCAGGGACAGGGAAGCCTGGTGGGCTGCCGTTATGGGGTTACACAGAGTCAGACACGACTGAAGCGACTTAGCAGCAGCAGCAGCAAAGCTAATAAGCTTATTTGTAATTTCTTAAAATACTAAAATTTCATTGACTTAACGTAAGAGAAATCTAAGCAGCATAGATTCCTAGAGTATTGAGCTTAAAATATTTTACATATTTGGAAAACACATTTCAGCATGTGTTAGTCACATGTCTTCACATAAGTAAGCATTATACTTTTCACTATTAATCTTTATAAAGCCTAGTATGGAAGATCTCCAAAATCATTTTCTAGATCATATGGTAAAATGTGATAATTTCTGAAAAGCTACTGATTCATTGAAAATGTTTTTCCATTTAATATAGATTCTCACTGTACTTACATTATTATGTAAATTGTTTCTTTTCTAGAGTGGTGCTGTTCAGGATGTAATATGAATACAAACTGTTTTGAGATCTCATTCAGTTCGGTTTAGTCATTCAGTCATGTGCAACTCTTTGTGATCCCATGAACCGCAGCACGCCAGTCCTCCCTGTCTATCTCCAACTCCCAGAGTCCACCCAAACCCATGTCCATTAAAATTTAAAAAAATTCAGATTTCATAGGCTTGGGGTGAATGCTGAGATTCTGCATTTTTAACAAACTGGTCCATGGACTTTGAGTTAGCAAGGCAAGCTTAATGTACCTGTCAGGACAGGCTCCTCCTCAAGAAAATTGGAGGTGGAAGAGTAGTACATACAAGTTGACTTAATCATAAAACATGATGATGGACAAAAACAAAAATGTATTGCCTTCAGTAACTAGATTGGGAGAAGAGATATCTTTTACCTGCAGAGTTAAGGATTTTGAAATTGAAGTGACCAATTCTAAAAGTAGGATGTGGTGGTGGTGGTTTAGTTGCTAAGTCGTGTCCGACTCTTGCGACCCCATGGACTATAGCCTGCCAGGCTCCTCTGTCCGTAGGATTCTCCAGGCAAGAATACCGGAGTGGGCTGCCGTTTCCTTCTCCAGAGGATCTTCCCGACCAAGGAATTGAACCCAGGTCTCCTGTATGGTAGGCAGATTCTTTACCAACTGAGCTACAAGGGAAGCCCAAAAGTAGGATAAAGATAGAAAAAACAAAATGTGTATGTTGTGGGTGGGAGTGACAGTATAGAGAAAGAGTATTAATCAGTGATAAAATGGAATGTTTCATAAAAAGTAGAATTATTGACATAAAGACCATTTACAACAGCATGGCTGGATTTTGAGGGTATTACTTATGCTAAGTGAAATAAGTCCGACAAAGATAAATACCAGAACATCTCATTTGTGTGTGGAATCTTTAAAAAAATGAATTCATAGATGCAGAGAACAGATTGGTGGTTACCAGAGGTGGGGAGGTGGAGGGCGGGAAGAATGGGTGAAGGTGCTCAAAACGTATGGACTTCAGTCATAAGATAACTAAGTCTTGGTGACGCACAGCATAGTGGCCGTAGCGAATGACTCTCTCCTGCGTATTTGAATGTTGCGAATAAAGTAGCTCTTGAAAGTTCTCATCACAAGAAAAACAAATCTTTTTAACTATGTGCTGATGGGTGTGAACTAAACTTATTGTGGTAATCATTTTGCAATATATACAATTATCAAATCATTGTGTAGTACACCTGAAATTAATGTTATATGTCTTCTACATCTTCATTTTAAAAAGAACACAGGAGCAATTATTTAGCAAGTAAAGAGAGTTAGACTGAAAGAGAAGGGAAAAGAGAATATGGCTTAGGGAAGGAAAAGTTTACCAGAACAGGACCTCATAATCCAGAATTAACCTGCCAAATGAAAGATGTACTTTATATACAAAGGAAAAATGCTTAGATTCCATATAAAGACTTTTCAGTAGAGAGTTAAACTGCTGTTATAATGAGCCCTCATATAACTGGTGAAGAAGAAAATGGCAGCCTACTCCAGTATTCTTACCTGGAAAATCCCAGGGATGGAGAAGCCTGGCAGACTACAGCCCATGGGGTCTCAAAGAAGTCAGGCACAACTGAGCAACTGAGCATGCGTGCATATAGCTGGTCCTCATCATAAACTCAAGATGGCAGGAAAGAAAGCTTAGCTTCCTATTGCCTGTGGCTCTCGACCTGACTTGAATGCAGTTTTTTAACAAAAGATGAGTTGTATTATTTTAACATGATGTAAACCTAGAATATATTTTCCTTCAATAAATTTCCTGGTATAAATTGAATATGAATATATAACCTTTGGTAATTATGCCTTATATGGGTTCTGTGATAGAAATGTCCTTAAATAAATGTTTGCAATGAATTTATCCAAAGGTGGGCATGTTTTCCCACTCAAGTACCACTTTTGTTGAAACTCTGTTAATACCCTGTCATCTGGCTCTACAGTTTCAGGGAAGTACTGTGTGTTCCTCCTCAAACCTTCTCCCTGCTCCTTTCCCAGGCAGCCTCCCTAGAGTCACGGATGCATGGAATAGTAACCATCCTGATACGCAGTTTTCTGATAAGAAAGTGGCATGTTGATAAATAAACAGTTTAGCAAATGTACCGGTTGATAGAAATAAATCATTTTTTTTTAACCTAAAGTTTATATTTAGCCCAGACCTGGTGAAAAGGATCAGGATATATGAAAAAGAAACGGAACACCATTTTACACTTGATCTTAGCCAAAAGGCCAAGAAGTGATCGGGAATACCATTTTAGTAAACCAGAGTTGAAGGGACTGGTGCCAGATAAGTACGTTAGTGGCTTCTGTATAACTGGGGAGAGACAAGGTGACAAAACAGAAACTGACTGTTCAATAAAAGAAGCTTGTGACCCTTTCCTGTTCAGCTCCTGTGTCTGCCTTTCGCTAGTTATGTGACCCCAGAAGGAGTATTGGGAGAATTAAAAACAATATTTTGCTACCTTGAATCAAGGTAGGACAAAGCTATGTCTTGAACTTCTTTTGAATCCTTCATAATATGTTGATGAGCACCAAACAGACTTACAGTAAATACTGAGCTGACTGCTAGAATAAGTTAGTGTTATTGAAGAGAAGCTTAATTTTAAAAGTAGTTTACTATCTGCAAGTTGGTAATATTAAGTGTAAAAAAGAATTGGTTTTTATTTGAAACATTACATCAGTATAGTTTCCAAATTAGATAATATAAACATCACCAAAAACATTAATTTTTTATGTAATATCTTCTGTTTCAACAGTTTTGTCTCCAGAAAAAATAGTTTCATAAGTTAGTAGTTAATAACACCAACTCTGAAGGGTAGAATTATAGAGTTTTTACTTCTAGATTTAAGTATTTCTTCATGGTGTATAACTTTTTAAGTATGTTAACTTTGTAATCAGAAACAACTTTAAGTTAGTATTATAGATAGATTTTAAAAATAACTGTAATTGGCAGAGGTTGCTGAAGTTTCTGTGTGTGTTTATGCAGGGAAAACATGAAGGCAATGACAAACACTGAAGATAGAGAAATGAGGAAAAAGAAGGAAGAATACTTTACTTTTAGTCCTCTAACAGTTATAATATTTGTGGTCATCTGCTGTATTATGATGGTCTTACTTTATTTCTTCTACAAATGGTTGGGTAAGAAATCATTTTATATTTGCTACTTTTTAGCATACAGTCTTTTCATTTACTTTGCCAGATTTATCTTTTCCTTTAAGGCATTCAACTGGAAACCTTAATTGAATAATTTAAAAGTGATATTAACTTTTAAACTGTCAAAATGTTAGGTCCCTGTTACTCTGGGATTAAAAAAAAATTCTGATTTAAAATATACTGTGACTCAAAATAAGAACACTTTTTCATGGACAACCTGAAAGAATTGCTGTGGTCCCTAAGTTTTCCTCTCTGCAGATAAAGCATAATAGACTGCTATCTAAGCAGCAGACTAAGGATTTCTTGGTAGCTGTATACAGTTACATAAAATCTAATAGAAGATTATTCAAATTATGAATTTATTGCTTCTACTTACTCCTAAAGTCTGATTGGTCTTTTTTTCAGTTTGCAAATCGAAATGTAGTATTGCTTAAATTTTGTTTTACTTGTGTGAACATTTAAGATCATGCTACATCTAAAAACACACAGGTGCTTGCTTGTAGTCTAGAGAGTAAATGATACTTTTTACTTTAGGAAGGAAAGGGTCATGGCTTGCCCATCCCCTGAACACTCTACTTAGTGTTCTAATAAGATGGAAATTTGCCATAAGTTTCTGGAGTAGAAAACAGGCCTCAGGTTAGTTTCACCTTAGGTTTCAATTTCTCCTCTCCTATGGTAGCAGTTTTAAAACTATACTTATATATATTATCAATTAGAAAAAATTATTCTTGGAATATCACTCATTTCAATATGTTATTGGGAGGGTGGATACCAGTGTGGTATTTATATCATGTCATCATCGCACAGCTAATTTTTTCTGTTTTAAATTCTCAGCCTTCAATTGTGTGTCTGACCCTCAGTTGATATATTTAGTGGTCTTTGATAGAACAAAGAGATTTCTCTACTTTACCCTAAAAGCATGTTTTGGTTTTTGGTAAGATATTTCCTTAAACTCATCACTATTTAAAAATTGACCCTGTTTGTAACTAATTTTCAGTGTAGGAGGAGGAAGATCATTAAACCTCATGGTTATCCCATGACATGAGGTCTAATTATGACTCTGACAATTTGGGTATTATTGTGAAATTTAATATACTTTCAAATGGTTCCTTATGGCTAAAATTGATGCCATTTCTTAATATGTTCAATGTATTAAATTGCTAAGAGTTTCCATGCCGTCTTATGTTAAGTCATATTCAAGAAAATTAACTAAAATAGTTATATTTGCCAAATTCTCTCTTATGCCAAATCATTTTCTTAGGTAAAGTAGGACACTAAAACTCTGGTATGCTTCCACAGCATGACTTCCACTAGAGTTAAAATCTTGGTTTGGAGGCCTTTGGTGGATGACTAAACAAACTCAACTTGGCAATCTTTGATTGTCAATCTTACTATTTAGATTGTCATATATATGCAATAATAACAAATAATAAGCCAATGAAAAAATAATTTGTCCAAGATCACCAATTAGAAAGTGGTTAATTTACTGCCCCTTATTTACTGTCTCTAGTTTGCTGTCTTTTCTCACATACAAAACAGTTATAGTTTTCTGAAATCTAGTGGAATTTTCAAAATTCAGTTAAAATGTGTATTTCCATTGTAAAATTTCAAGAAATCTCACAAAGTAATACTTTTAGAGCATGATAATTTGTTCCTGTTTTTAACAGCAGCAGGATCAAATGTTTTTAAGTAATTTTCAACCAAGTATAGCTAATATAGGAAAACATTTGTGAATTTTAATACCTTAATATCATATCTAGACAATGAGGTTTGTTTAAGTGGATTTGGTTTTACCACATGTAAAGTTATTAGAGATGAATTCCCCATAGAAAAGTGTAGACATCATGATTAACGTCTAAAGTAGGTGGAAGTTCTCATCTTTAAGCTTTTAAAAAATATTTTAGGGACACATGTATACCTATGGCCGGTTCATGTTGATGTATGGCAAAAGCCACCACAATATTGTAAAATAATTATCCTTCAATTAAAATAAATAAAATTTTTTAAAGTAAACATTTCCACTAAAAAATAAAAAGTATTTTAAGTGGTTTATTAATTCTTCCATTTAAATATAAATGTCTACAACTCACTTCATAGACATCTTTAACAAACATGTGACTTTGAATCATTGAATGATAAAATGCATAGCTACTAACATAAATCCTAGCAGTGTTTTTTTAGGTCAATCTCTGAAGGCAAAAGAAATAAAAGCAAAAATAAAGAAATGGGTCCTAATAAAACTTAAAGCTTTTACATAGCAAAGGAAACCATAAACAAAACTGAAAGACAGCATATGAACTGGGAGAAAATATTTGCAAAAGATGCAACCAGCAGGGGTTAATATCTAAAATATACAAGCGGCTCATATAATTCAATATCAAAAAAACAACCCAATCAGAAAAAGGGCAGAAGACCTCAACAGACATTTCTCCAAAGACGACATACAAATGGCCTATAGGCACATGAGAAGATGCTCAACATCACTGATTATTAGAGAAATGCAGATCAAAACTACATGAGATTTCATCTTACACCTGTCAGAATGGCCATCTTCAAAAAGTCTACAAATAATATTTTTGAGAGGATGTGGAGAAAAGGGAACCCTCCTGTCACTGTTGATGGGAATATAAATTGGTGTGGCCACTATGGAAAACAGTATGGAGGTTCCTTAAAAACTAAAAATGGAGCTAACGTATGATCCAGCAATTCCACTTCTGTGTATTTATTCTCAGAAAACAAAAAACTAAATAGAACATATATATGCATCCTTACGTTCATTAGGGGCTTCCTGGCGGCTCAGACAGTAAAGAATCTGCCTGTTTTGCAGGAGACCCAGGTTCAGTCCCTGAGATGGGAAAATTCCCTGGAGTAGGAATTGGCAACCCACTCCAGTATTCTTGCCTGGAGAATTCCATGGACAGAGTAGGCTGGTGGGCTACAGGCCACGGGGTCACAAAGAGTTGGACATGACTGAGCAGCTAATACTTTCTACTTCTGTGTTCATTGTGGCGTTATTTACAATAGCCAAATTATGGAAGCAACCTAAATGCCCATCAATAGCTGAATGGGTAAAGAAGGTATGAGATATATAAATATATATATATATATATAGTGGAATATTACTTAGTCATTAAAAAACAATGAAATAATGCTATTTGCAGTAACGTGGGTGAACCTAAAGATTATTATGCTAAGTAAACTCAGAAAGACAAATATAATATGATATCATGTATGTGGAATCTAAAAAATAATACAGATCAGTTTATTTACAAATTAGAAAGACTGACATATAAAAGAAATTTACAATTAAAGGGGAAAAGGAAGGGATAAAGGGATAAAGTAGCAGTATAGGATTAACATATCCCACTATCTATTATATAGAGTATTATATAGCACAGGGAACTATATTTAGTATCTTGTAATAGCCTATAATGGAAAAGAATCTGAAGCTGTACACCTGAAACTAATACAGTATTGTAAATCAACTGTAATAGTAAAATTTAAAAAAAAAAAAAAAAATTGCAGAGCTAGCCTCAGCGCATAAAGAAATCCTAGTAGTATGTAGTGGAACTGAAACAACACATGAAATACCACTCTTAAAGCTCAAGATCTAAGTGTGTTCAGTTTAGTAACCAATTCAGATTATGATATGGTCACTGAATTGAAAGTATTATGATCCAATAAGAAAGCTAAAGAATATTAATTGTATAAAAGTTTTCTTACCATGTTTCCTTATCGTGTTTCCTCTATTCTCATATAATTTGGTGTCTTTTTTTCTAGTTTATGTTATGATAGCAATTTTCTGCATAGCATCAGCGATGAGTCTGTACAACTGTCTTGCTGCACTAGTTCGTAAGATACAATGTGGACAATGCACGTATGTATCTCTTGTGAGGAAGCCAATAATATTGGTTTTTGTAATTTAAAACAATACAAGGAAAAATAGGACCTTTTTGTAAACCTGTGAAGTCCAATATACATGTTGCTATTTTAATTAAAAATAATTAAAATTAAATAAAATTAGAAATTCACTTGCCCAGTCCCATTAGCCACGTTTCAGGTGCTAAATAAGCACATGTGGCTAATGGCTGTGGTACTGGACAGCACAGATAAAGAGCATTTTCATCAACACAGTTCTATTGAACTGGTGAATATTTTATTATGTATCATTCATAGTAATTAAAGTGAAGGCTTTAAAACTGAGGTTTCAAAAACTTTCTTCTCACTGTGGCAAACATTTATTTGTTACATTAAATGAACATTGTACTTCATTTTTAGGATAAATTAATGTATTTCAAACTGTCTTTTAGGATTACCTGCCGTGGCAAGAGCATTGAAGTGAGACTTATTTTTCTCTCTGGACTGTGCATAGCAGTAGCTGTTGTTTGGGCTGTATTTCGAAATGAAGATAGGTATGAATACTCATTGCATTTCCTTTTAGGTTAGACTAAGGATAGGTTGTTTCATATCTAGCCTTGATAATTGTTCATTATGGATTTTTTTCCCTCTAGAACATCCTAGTCTTGAAACATGCTAAATAAAAAAATCTTGTGCTGATGGATTTGAGGTTGTCTAGAGAAGGAAATATAAACTAGGCTTTAAACATCTAAACTGAAATAGGCTCCAAAAATACACTCATTTATGGTATAGCCACACAGTGAAGTGCAATGCAGCTGTCAAGAATGAAGATTTCTGTGAATTGATATGCAGTGATTTCCGGGATTTATTTTTAACTGAAAAAAGCCAAATACGCAAGAATATCTAGCACATGCTACCTTTCATGTGAGAAAGAAAGAAATATAAGAAAATACATAGGTTTTTATTTGCAGAAAGAAACCAGAAAATAATTTTAACAGTTTATTAATAAAATTATTAAAACCCCAAAGGATTTAATGACCCAAAATTTGGGAGGAGAGTTCATACAATTGTAGGCAGCTCCAAGTATGATAATCAGTTGATAATTATTCATGCTAGTTGTCAATTTCTGGTAGAGTTTGATGTGTAGCTCTCATTTCCTTTATGCTTTGGCTATCTGGAAGTATATTAACATCATATCCTTTGTTATGAGCTATCTTTCTAAAAAGAGACATGTAAAATTCAAAGATTAAGAATAAATACGCACTTTTGTCTGATATACTTTTCTTCTGAAGCAGACTTTCAACTTTTTCTTAGTGCAGTAGTATTCGTTATTCTCAGTTCAGTCGCTCAGTCGTGTCCAACTCTTTGCGACCCCATGAACAGCAGCACACCAGGCCTCCCTGCCCATCACCAACTCCCCGGAGTCCACCCAAACCCATGTCCACCGAGTCGATGATGCCATCCAACCATCTCATCCTCTGTCGTCCGTCCCCTTCTCCTCCTGCCCTCAATCTTTCCCAACGTCAGGGTCTTTTCCAATGAGTCAGCTCTTCACATCAGGTGGCCAAAGTATTGGAGTTTCAGCTTCAACATCAGTCCTTCCAACGAACACCCAGGACTGATCTCCTTTAGGATGGACTGGTTGGACTTGCAGTCCAACCTTGCAGTCCAAGGGACTCTCAAGAGTCTTCTCCAACACCACAGTTCAAAAACATCAATTCTTCAGCCCTCAGCTTTCTTTATGGTCCAACTCTCACATCCATACTTGACTACTGGGAAAAATAATAGCTTTGACTAGTCGGCAAAGTAATGTCTCTGCTTTTAATATGCTGTCTAGGCTGGTCATAACTTTCCTTCCAAGGAGCAAGCATCTTTCAGTTTCATTGCTACAGTCACCATCTGCAATGATTTTGGAACCCAGAAAAATAAAGTCAGCCATTGTTTCCACTGTTTACCCATCTATCTGCCAGGAAGTGATGGGACCGGATACCATGATCTTCGTTTTCTGAATGTTGAGCTTTAAGCCAACTTTTTTCACTCTCCTCTTTGACTTTCATCAAGAGGCTCATTAGTTCTTCTTCACTTTCTGCCATAAGGGTGATGTCATCTGCATATCTGAGGTTATTGATATTTCTCCCGGCAATCTTGATTCCCGCTTGTGCTGGAGGATTCCAGCTTGTGCTTCCTCCAGCCCAGCATTTCTCATGATGTACTCTGCATATAAGTTAAAAAAGCAGGGTGACAATATACAGCCTTGACTATTCTAGTAGAACAATAAAATATGGAGACTGTAAGAGGTTTTTCTGTTGTTATAACAGCTACTTAATAGTCAAATCATAGCAATTGAACAGTATGGCTTTAATGATATTTTTCTTTTGAAACATTCCACTTAAAAATAACTGAGTAAAACAATAGAGGAATTTCTTTTGATTTTAGGTGGGCTTGGATTTTACAGGATATCTTGGGGATTGCTTTCTGTCTGAATTTAATTAAAACACTGAAGTTACCCAACTTCAAGGTAAAGTAGACTACTTTGCTAGCTAAAGTATTGTTTTCTTTTTAAAACAATTTTAAGGTATAATTTACATATAATTAAATGCACCTATTTTAAGTGTACAGATTATCAAAACTTTACAAATATGTAACTTTGTAACCACTATCCCAATTGATTATAAAATATTCATTACCTCATCCAATGCCCTTTATCAATCAGTCCTAATCCCAACCCAGGAAACCACTGATTTTCTACATAAAATATTTTTAATCATTCACATAGTATGCCAAATTCATATAATCTGTACAAGACTAAAATAAGGAAGAACATTAATTTGCTTCAGTGATTCTTTTTTAAAAGAGTGGGTTGAAGCAGATAAAATTTAATGTGATTTACAGAATAAAACTACAAATAGTAATAAACATTAAAAATAGTGTTTAAATGTATGTTACATGTTCATTTGTATTTACAAAATAATATCTCTTAATTTAAATTTGAGAAGTTTGACTTTTAAATTTGTTTCTTTCTTCAACAGTCATGTGTGATACTTCTAGGCCTTCTCCTCCTCTATGATGTATTTTTTGTTTTCATAACACCATTCATCACAAAGGTATGATATTTTTAAATGCATAGGAGACATACTAAATGATTAGAATCTTAAATATGCTCTTAGAGTATTGATTTTCCAGATGTTTATCATTGACTGGGTTCTAATTCTCTTAAGAGAATTGTCATTGAAATTGGCCTTTTAATAGAGGATATTTTTAAGGCTTTACACCATTTTGCTAAAAAAAACCCTCCTGATGGATGGAAACATGAGAATGTCTATAAATTTTCTTCCTACACATTTTAAAGTAACTTTTCTTCCTATTATAAAACAATAAATATTCGCTGTAGATAATACAGAAAGCGAAAAAGAATGAAAAGATGTCATTGATTCTTTCATTTCTGTAACCCTAACGTGAGACTAAGAAAAAGCCCAACGCTAGAAATCTAGAGCCCTAAAGTGTAGATCTGTAACTTTATAACCCTGAGCTGCTAGTCACTTAGCCCTCAGTTTTCTAATCATTTGAGTGAGGGAGTATTGCTAGCGTTCTATCCTCTGTTTCCATCAGTAGAATTCTTTCTATTGCTTCTGCAAAAATCCAACCTAACTTTTCTGTATGAAAGAGGTCCCATCTATTCAGAATATGTGCAAAGGCCAGGGAGGGCTTGTCCTCAGGAGAAACTAGACCCAGGGGCACATACTCTTCCTTCCTGCTTCTGTCCACCTTTTCATTGTCTCACACTGGCTTTTTCCATGAGGTTAGAATTGCAGCAACTTGAAACTCCTAGGCCATCTATTCCCAGCTATACCACTAGCTCCTCAATAAAAGCATGGTGCTGTCCTTAGAATAGGGAGAGTTGTTGGGTAAGTGTGGTAGTCCTTCATTATTGGCCCAGTTTTTCTGCCTTGTCCCTATTCCTATCTCATGAATGTGTTATTAATTATTGCTTAATTCTTCTACCTTGTCCCTATTCTTATCTCATGAATATATTACTAATTATTGCTTAATTCTTCTACTTTTCCCATTTTGAGTCTCACTTTCTAACTTTATATCATTTTTTTATCCTTTGTCACTTTCATATATTTAGTATTTTATAGTGACTGTTTTTCCCCTAGTAGTTCTTTATTCTTTAACCTCTGCTATCTGTGAAATATCTGTATTTCTGATATTGGCTATGATGGCATAAGACAAACATATGCCCCATTGGGAAGCTAAAATTGCAACTAGGTAACAAGTGTAGTTAACTGTCCCAAAATACTAGTACCTTTCCATGGTTTAATGGTGAGCCATCTGGCTCATTGACTTAATTTGCAATGGTTACCTAAAAAGCATAGAACTGGTATTAAGAATTATAGCAAAAGCTGTTAATTTACTAAAGCGTATTTTGAAGTTCGGTCTAAACTTGTTCTAGCTTGTGTCAATTTATTTGGTTTAAAAATCTTTCTATAAGTCACTCCATCACACAACTCATAATGAAAGTAAAGCACTCTCTTTATAAAACCATTCCCATAGGTTAATGGGTAGTCATACCATATGACTGCCCATTTAAGCTTCCCTGGTGGCTCACGCGGTAAAGAATCTGCCTGCAGTTGCAGGAGCCCAAGGTTTGATTCCTGGGTCAGGAAGATGCCCTGGAGAAGGAAATGGCAACCCACTCTAGTATTCTTGCCTGGAGAATTCCATGGGCAAGAGGAGCCTGATGGGTTACAGTTATTGCGTTGCAAAGAGTTGGACACGACTAAGTGATTAACACTTTGATACCATATGACACTTACATTGCACAGTGAACATAAAAGCTATAACTAAACTCTTTTCTAAAAGTAAATTTTCCATTATGTTTTAACACTAGTATCACTTTATAAATGCCAAACTTGTCTGCCAGCAAACTATGTCCATTCTATACACATAAAAATGTCAGGATTTTAAAGGTATATATGGTAATAATAAAGATGTCTTTGAGTCTTCTTTCTTCTGTGGTTAGATAATTTTTCTTCTTCGTTTTTTCCATCTTTGATCCCACTGACTGGAAACGTGACTTCTAGTCATCTAATCCAATGGAAAAGATTGATGTGCTCTTTGGAGTTCACTCTTCTAGGTTTACCTTAACACTGTCTTCTCGGTCTGGCTTGTCAGGCAAATCAGTATGAAAATCAGATACGTGATTTCTGATTTTTGTGGTTTTCAGTGAAAATTTCAAGAATTAAATCTGAGGCATTCTAAATAACTTCTTGGACCTGGTATTAGTAGATTTTTAATGAGTTGTCAGGGCAGGTAGTCATAGGAGTACAGGTAGTAAGAGCCTATCTTTTATTTTTCTTCATCTATCACCATACTTCGTATAGTATCTTGCAAATAGTAGTTTCTCAGGTAGATATCTTTGAATGTATGAGAGGATGTCAGTAATGGTTTTCAGTTAAATGTTTTAAATAACAATTTGAAAATGAACCAAAATAAACTCTTTATCTGGAAATTGAATCACATCATGGGAGTTTCCTGTAAGCAATTGTATTTAATATTAGTTTATTTTTATAAACTCCTGTGATTTAACCCTTCTGTAACCCAAAGCTTAACATGAGAAAAAGATTTCTGTAGCCAAGGAATTTCTTCTTTTTTTCTACTCAACTCAGGTATCAGTGAAATCCTCTTAAAAACAAACTCAAGTAATTTATTCTATGCTCCCCACCCACATGGAAAATAGTATAGCTAATCAATCAAATTCCCCTAAAAATTCATCATTTATTTATCTTCCCATGACCTGTTTGGGGCATTATTTTAAGTGTAAGATGGGTGCTCATGCAGTCTTAGCTTGCTATATCTAAATGTTTCCCCTCTCCCCGGTAGACTTTACTGTCCAAGAAAGAACTTTTTAATGAATTTCTCACACAGCCCACATAAAAAGACCTTAGACATGCACAAAGAAAAAAATTCTGCTAAGGTTAATGTTTTGATTGGTGCATTAAGAGCAGGCAAAGCTGAAATTGGACAAGAGTCAGGACAGAGAAATGTTATCAAGTTCTTTAGGGCTTGATCTTTTCAAGTTTGGCTTCATTGTTATTGTGGTGAGTAGACAGAAGGTTAAATGTATATTTAAATAAAGTCATTGATTTAATACAAATCTGTGTATTAAAATTTTCAGTATTTCTTCTGTCCCTGTTCATTGTTATTGCTAAAAATGACTAATGACACATAGTATATGGCATAATATAAGTAAAAGCACTTAAAATGTATAGCCCATAGAAGAAATGCTAGATATTAGTTGTCAGTATAAATCAGGGCTCAAATCTTCAGTTGAATAATTTTTGTGTGGTTTATCTGTAAGTTTATCTTATTTGTTGAGCTCTAATAAAGTGGAGTAGTGTGCTAGGTGAAATTTGTTTTACGTAACTCCAATTTTTGCCATCTACAGAGACCATTTTAGGAAAAAATCAGGCTACAGATGACTTTCCGTCAGCTTACGGTAGGCCATAGCCATGGCAGTAGATCATCAGTGTGTGTGTGTGTCCGACTCTGCGATCCCAAGGACTGGGGCCCATCAGGCTCCTCTGTCCATGGGATTTCCCAGGCAAGAATTCTGGAGCAGGTTGCCATTTCCTTCTCCAGGGGATCTTCCTGACCCAGGGATCAAACCCACGTCTCTCGAGTCGGCTGCATTGGCAGTCAGGCTCTTTACCACTAGTGCCACCTGGGAAGCCCTAGGTCATGAATACTAGGAGGTGGTTCACTTTAAGTGACTGAACAGTTTCTGTTACCTTTCTTTTAGAATGGTGAGAGTATCATGGTTGAACTTGCAGCTGGACCTTTTGGAAATAATGAAAAGGTAGGGGTGGCAGTTAAGTACAGATGGCTGCCAGTGTATTTGTGTGTGTCCAGTTAATAATTTTGCCTTCCTGTGTAATTCATTGGTCATGTAGTGCATGTTAAGGTATTGTAAAGCTTTGTTTCTCACAAAATATAGCCCTTTTGTTAGTTATTCTAAATTATTAAATACCTATTGACTTGGGTTTCATCCTAGAATGATGGAAACTTGGTGGAAGCCACTGCTCAACCATCAGCTCCCCCATGAGAAAGTAAGGATTGTATTTCAGATATGTTCATTGGACTTTAAATCATACCCTCTCAGACAAGACTCTTCTTTGGGGAAAAATCCATTAAAAAAAAATCTCTTTCAAGGCCTGAGTCCTCTATTTTTGGTAAAAAGGAAAGAAAAAAACGTTAGATATGGGGATACTGGATTAATACTCTTAACCCTACATGTGTGTTGAGTTTTGTTTTTCCATAACTACATATCTATGTCTTTCAAGCTTTCTGTACATTTAGAGTATATATATGATTAATTTATGTTCTCTGATTTCAAGCTTTTTCCCCTCATATTTCTAAAATGTTAATTTTAAACATTAGTTATTCTAACATCAATCCTTTCCTTTCTGAAGATGTGGGTAAAGATTCCTAAGAGGTTTATTGGTGGTCTCTCTCTCTCTCTTTTTTTTTTTTTTGTAATTACAGTTACCAGTAGTCATCAGGGTACCAAAACTGGCCTATTTCTCAGTAATGAGTGTCTGTCTCATGCCAGTTTCAATATTGGGTTTCGGAGACATCATTGTACCAGGTAAGCAATTGTTTGTAACAATTTGAGTGAAAATAGACTGATGATTTAAAATTGTCAGATGTGCGGTATCATATATCGGATGTTAAAAGTTACCTGATCTTTAAGTATTTCTGGCTAATGCTAGAGCTGGGATCAGTGACAGGCATGGAGAAAAAGTGTTCTGATGGGTAGAAGATAAAGCTCAAATAGTAACAACCAAAGTATATCTCCTATGGCTCAAAAAGGCCTTAGAAGAAGTAACTAGGATCAATTTGACCTCTTCCCCAAGAAAGTATATAATAAATCCCCTTTAAAAGTTGAGTTTAATAATGCCAAATATATTATAATTTCTGTTACTTACGTTTTAAAACAATAGTTATTTGTTCAAACTAAGTTATTTGAACTAAGCAAGGTCGTGTAGGGCACTATAATACCAAAAAAATACAGTGTGTGGTGGACTTGATTGCCTTCTACTAGAATGTCTGCTCTGACAGTTACTGTAGTTTGGCCTCTCTTCCTCACTGGGCTACCTATAGAATAAACTTAATCCCAGCCCAGGAATAACATAGTATTCAGTTCAATTCATCACTCAGTCGTGTCCGACTCTTTGCGACCCCATGAATCGCAGCACGCCAGGCCTCTTTGTCCATCATCAACTCTGGAGTCCACCCAAACCTATGTCCATCGAGTCGGTGATGCCACCCAACCATCACATTCTCTGTCATCCCCTTCTCCTTCTGCCCTCAATCCCGCCTAGCATCAGGGTCTCTTCATATGAGTCAACTCTTCTCATCAGGTGGCCAAAGTATTGGAGTTTCAGCTTCAGCATCAGTCCCTCCAATGAACACCCAGGACTGATTTCCTTTAGAATGGACTAGTTGGATCTCCTTGCAGTCCAAGGGACTCTGAAGAGTCATCTCCAACACCACAATTCAAAAGCATCAGTTCTTCAGAGCTCAGCCTTCTTAAATAGTCCTACTTTCACATCCATACATGACCATTGGAAAAACCATATCCTTGACTAGACAGACCTTTGTTGGCAAAGTAATGTCTCTACTTTTTAATATGCTGTCTAGGTTGGTCATAACTTCCTTCCAAGGAGCAAGTGTCTTAATTTCATTGCTGCAGTCACCATCTGCAGTGATTTTGGAGCCCAGAAAAATAAAGTCAGCCACTGTGTCCACTGTTTCCCCATCTATTTTCCATGAAGTGATGGGACCGGATGCCATGATCTTAGTTTTCTGAATGTTGAGCTTTAAGCCAACTTTTTCGCTCTCCTCTTTCAGTTTCATCAAGAGTCTCTTTAGTTCTTCTTCACTTTCTGCCATAAGGGTAGTGTCATCTGCATATCTGAGGTTATTGATATTTCTCCCAGCAATCTTGATTCCAGCTTGTGCTTCTTCCAGCCCAGCGTTTCTCATAATGTACTCTGCATATAAGTTAAATAAGGTGAAGGTGAAGTCGCTCAGTCGTGTCCGACTCTTTGCGACCCCATGGACTGTAACCTACTAGGCTTCTCTGTCCATGGGATTCTCCAGGCAAGAATACTGGAGTGGATTGCCATTTCCTTCTCCAGGGGATCTTCCCAACCCAGGGATCGAACCCAGGTCTCCCACATTGGAGGCAGACGCTTTAACCTCTGAGCCACCAGGGAAGCCCAAGTTAAATAAGCAGGGTGACAATATACAGCCTTGACATACTCCATTTCCTGTTTGGAACCAGTCTGTTGTTCCATGTCCAGTTCTAACTGTTGCTTCATGACCTGCATACTGGTTTCTCAGGAGGCAGGTCAGGTGGTCTGGTATTCCCATCTCTTTCAGAATTTTCCACAGTTTATTGTGATCCACACAGTCAAAGGCTTTGGCATAGTCAATAAAGCAGAAATAGATGTTTTTCTAGAACTCTCTTACATTTTAGATGATCCAGCAGATGTTGGCAATTTGATCTCTGGTTCCTCTGCCTTTTCTAAAACCAGCTTGAACATCTGGAAATTCATGGTTTACGTACTGCTGAAACCTGGCTTGGAGAATTTTGAGCATTACTTTACTAGCATGTGAGATGAGTGCAATTGTGCGGTAGTTTGAGCATTCTTTGGCATTGCCTTTCTTTGGGATTGGAATGAAAACTGACCTTTTCCAGTCCTGTGGCCATTGCTGAGTTTTCCAAATTTGCTGGCATATTGAGTGCAGCACTTTCACAGTATCATCTTTCAGGATTTGAAATAGCTCTACTGGAATTCCATCATGTCCACTATCTTTGTTCATAGTGATGCTGTCTAAGGCCCACTTGACTTCACATTCCAAGATGTCTGGTTCTAGATGAGTGATCACACCATCGTGATTATCCAGGTCATGAAGATCCTTTTGTATAGTTCTTCTGTGTATTCTTGCCACCTCTTCTTAATATCTTCTGCTTCTTGTTAGGTCCATACCATTTCTGTCCTTTATCGAGCCCACCTTTGCATGAAATATTCCCTTGATATCTCTAATTTTCTTGAAGAGATCTCTAGTCTTTGCCATTCTGTTGTTTTCAAAACCTCTATTTCTTTGCATTGATCGCTGAAGAAGGCTTTCTTACCTCTTCTTGCTATTCTTTGGAACTCTGCATTCAGATGCTTATATCTTTCCTTTTCTCTTTGGCTTTTCTCCTTTTCACAGCTATTTGTAAGGCTTCCCTAGACAGCCATTTTGCTTTTTTGCATTTCTTTTCCATGGGGATGGTCTTGATCCCTGTCTCCTGTACAATGTCACGAACCTCATTCCATAGTTCATCAGGCATTCTTATCTATCAGATCTAGGCCCTTAAATCTATTTCTGACTTCCACTGTATAGTCATAAGGGATTTGATTTAGGTCATACCTGAATGGTCTAGTGATTTTCCCCTCTTTCTTCAATTTCAGTCTGAATTTGGCAATGAGGAGGTCATCATCTGAGCCACAGTCAGTTCCCACTCTTGTTTTTGCGGACTGTATAGAGCTTCTCCATCTTTGGCTGCAGAGAATATAATTAATCTGATTTGAGTGTTGACCATCTGGTGATGTCCATGTGTAGTCTTCTCTTGTGTTGTTGGAAGAGGGTGTTTGCTATGACCAGTGGTTCTCTTGGCTGAATGCTATTAATAGTCTTTGCCCTGCTTCATTCTGTACTCCGAGGCCAAATTTGCCTGTTACTCCAGGTGTTTCTTAACTTCCTACTTTTGCATTGTGGCAGTGACACCCCACTCCAGTACTCTTGCCTGGAAAATCCCATGGATGGAGGAGCCTGGTGGGCTGTAGTCTGTGGGGTCGCTAAGAGTCGGACACAACTGAGCGACTTCACTTTGACGCATTGGAGAAGGAAATGGAAACCCACTCCAGTATTCTTGCCTGAAGAATCTCAGGGACGGGGAGCCTGGTGGGCTGCCGTCTCTGGGGTCTCACAGAGTCGGACACAACTGAAGCGACTTAGCAGCAGCATAGTATAGAAGTAATTAATAATGTTTCTCAGTCAGCTGGTAGTGTGTCCTTTCTCACTTTTCATACTGTCTCCTTGTGTTCTAATGGGCTGTGCCTAGGTAAAGAGTACTGGCTCTTCTGTAAAAGCCCTATCATTGACATAGTAAAGCTAGATAGGGAAACAAATATTGTTGCTATGTGAACTGGATGGCAAAGTCCAGTGTAGCAGCTCTCTTAGGCCAGTGAGTCTCCTTTCATGTAATTGATAAAGTAGGGGAATGCTTTCTATTAAGTAACCTTAAAGTTCTTGAATATCTTTAAACTTACCCTTCTTTTTACCAGTCCCACACCATGTGCTATTAAAAGCACATAGCATAGAATTGCTGAAAACAATGTGCTAGCTAATAAAAATTATGTTTTTAATGGCTTAGGAAAATGTTTAATATATGGTATTAAGTTTAAGAAATCAGCATATAAAATTTTGTCTGGAATTTGAGGTACTTTAATGTTGTAATGATGTAAAAATGAATGTTAAATACAATGCAACATGTACTTTTACCATAGTTAACAACTGAATTTGTATTGCTATTGTTATTTTAAGAATGTAATGTGAAATTTTTTTTAGGCCTGTTGATTGCATACTGTAGAAGATTTGATGTTGAGATTGGCTCTTCTATATACTATGTTTCCTCCACAATTGGTAAATTTTTGTTTTTTCTTTTTGTTATATTGAGTTGTATCATCTGTAGGAAAAGGTCTAAAAGTAAGGAGTCCTGGATTCTAATTCTTCACTATTAATTAATAAGATGCTTTTTCATTAAAAAGAGATAATTATAGTTTACTACCTATATCACAAGGTTTTTGAGGATTGAAAAGGAAATTGTATATGAAAGAAGATTCTACACATAAAAAGCTTACTAGAGCATATGGCACATAGGTAGTTGATACTAGTATAATACTAGGCTTTTAGAAATACTGTATAATATTTACATATTAATATAAATAAACTTATGGGCACAATAATACCTGGGACAGCAGAGGTAGTTGTTAACTGTCTTACTTCTTTTCTTGAAAACAGACAAGAACAAGCAATAAGCCAAAAAATACTTTTCTACTTCTGAACATATCAAATATATATCTCAAAATCCATACACCAAAATTCTTTATTCTTAGTTAAATGGCCTGCACCAGAGCCATTTGGATACTTTTCTAGAAAGGTTTTTAATTCCACAATGGAATTAAATATTATAAATTAAGTGTATATCAGCAGTTAGAAAAGGGTTTTTCTAGAAGTAGTTACTCTGACAGCAAGAAAGAACATCTAAATGAGTGAAAGGATGAAGAAAGGGGGAAATTATAAGGAAATAATAAAAACAGTCTGAGGCCATTAAGTATGATACTCCCTAAAGGCATTAACATGTTAGTGTTCAGCACTAGTCAGTGTGATAGAATAAAGAAACATTCAGTGAAAAGACAGAAAGGACTGTAAATTAGGACAACTCACTTAACTTCCCTGGTCCTCCCTTGCCTCGCTTTACTTCACTATTCCTCTATTGTAACTTTGGGCAACTCACTTCATTGGTCCTCCATTGCATCATCTCTAAAACAAGGTGGACTGCATTGTCCGTAAAAGCCCTACTAGTTCCAGTTTTCTGAGATCCAGTGTTCATAATGAGTCCCAGAGTCATTATTAAAAGATAAAATGAAGTTTGATATGCAATTGTTGACGACGACCAGGAAGTATATAATCAATATCAGAAAGATTTTTAAAACAACCTATGGTACCTGTAGGCACAGATTTTTAGTTATCTAAAATGTGAACCAATTTAACATCCTTAATGCTGGCAGATAACTGAGACTTTCTTGAATCATTTTTATCAATGATTAAGGATTAATTGTGTTATTAATGATTAATTATAGTGGAAATACTAAACAGTTTCCACAGTTTTCAAAAAGCTCTGTAGAATGTCTCTCCTGATTACTCTCTAGGAAAATAATGAAATTATGAAAAGAAGTCATAGGGCAAAACCATTCTGAGAAATATTTGAAAACCAGTACTTCAGTGAGGGAATTAAAATCCACCTTTGATAGCATAAAAATGACTGATACTTGTCTTGCAGCCTATGCCATTGGCATGATTCTTACATTTGTTGTTCTGGTGCTGATGAAAAAGGGGCAACCTGCTCTCCTCTATTTAGTACCTTGCACACTTATTACTGCCTCACTTGTTGCCTGGAGACGTAAGGAAATGAAAAAGTTCTGGAAAGGTAACAGCTATCAGGTATGTGCTTATATCTTGGTTACCAAGTTATAACATTGCCTAACTTTGGTTGGGAACTGCTTGTATATATCAAAGCTTTATATATTTATTCTTAAAGCTTTTACATGCCTAAAAGTTGCCTTGAATTTATCAGAGTGTCCTAAGTTTCTTTCCACCACTACCCCCTTACTTGTCACCTGCTGCATCATCACTTCTCATCCTCACTGCAATCTGATGCCAAAATTCTGGTGTCTCAAGATAAAAGTACCAAGAAGCATGGCAGGGCATCACGGAAAATCAAAACAGCATTTCAACATGAGTTTTCAGAATTCACACAAAAATTGACTTCGTGGAAGATAAGAGCCATGTTTAAGTACTAAATTTTGATGCTGGCACCACTAGCTATTTATAGTAAGAGTCCTCAGGTTTTGCCGATAAAAAGTATACTCTCTCCAGCATCTAAATGGGCCTAACCAAATGGAAGTGGGCACTCATTTCAGGTTTAAATGGATCAAGACTGCCTTTTCTGTAAAATTCCTACAACAGAGAATATCCAGATAGCAGAATCTATCATGTTTGAGTTGTTTCTTCATTGAAGTTAAAGCCCTTTGTTCTTTTCCTAAATGTTATCGGTATTCCTGTAAAGTTTGTTTGTTTGCATTGAAATTAAAGAGAGTTGGGAAACTCTAGCCTGTTGAGGTCAGGGTCATGGCATTGATTCCTTCATGAGGCAGTTAACTCTGCTTTGCCCTATTACAGCAAACTATGTTCCACTATCCACTCTCATGCTTTTGTTTCAGTGATCGCATGAACAAAATTAAAGATATTTTGGGTCAGTTCAGTTCAGTTCAGTCGCTCAGTCATGTCCGACTCTTTGCGACCCCATGAATCGCAGCACGCCAGGCCTCCCTGTCCATCACCAACTCCCGGAGTTCACTCAGACTCACGTCCATCGAGTCAGTGATGCCATTCAGCCATCTCATCCTCTGTCGTCCCCTTCTCCTCCTGCCCCCAATCCCTCCCAGCATCAGAGTCTTTTCCAATGAGTCAACTCTTCTCATGAGGTGGCCAAAGTACTGAAGTTTCAGCTTTAGCATCATTCCTTCCAAAGAAATCCCAGGGCTGATCTTCAGAATGGACTGGTTGGATCTCCTTGCAGTCCAAGGGACTCTCAAGAGTCTTCTCCAACACCACAGTTCAAAAGCATCAATTCTTCAGTGCTCAGCCTTCTTCACAGTCCAACTCTCACATTCATACATGACCACTTGAAAAACCATAGCCTTGACTAGACAGACCTTAGTCGGCAAATGAACAAAACTAAAGATGTTTTGGGTAGATAGCTGTAATTCCATTAGTAGATAAACAGTTCAAAGTTCATATCCATCTTGTGGTTGGTTCTAGTGTCATCTTTATTTAACAAGAGGTGATTTGCACAATTAAGTTAGACTACTATTAACATAATTGAAAAAGCACCAGCCTAGAATTCTTTGGGGTAAGTCTTGTAATTTCTTTGAGATCAGGATAGAATACCTGCCCTTCCTACCTCCCAATTCCAGTTTCTCAACTTGTATTTATACACATAGAATTAGTTTATGGACACAAGGTCCTTGACTCAACTACTAAGGTACCTTGTAACTTTCATGAAGATGACACTCACATGGGATGTTTTATAGATTTTTTTCAAAGTAAAAGTATCTCCTACAGCACAAACTCTAATGCTGGTTTTGAAAGTCATATCCTAAGAGGTGCTCTTTGTCATCATTTTTTTTTAAAATAGTTATCTGTTTCTTCATTTAGCAAATGTTTATTGAGCAGTTCTATGAGCCAGATACTATTTTAGGTGCTGATGATAAAAGATGAACAAGTTAGAGACAAGCCTACTCTCATGGCCTCTTGAAAGTTAGAGTCTCTTGGAGGATACAGATAGAGTCACTAACAATAAAGTGTGATGAATGAGCTAGTTATGGCAGGGTGCCTTGAAGACTAGAAGGGGGACACCAGTGCTTATGGTTTTAAGACAGTCAAAGGTGATGTGAGTAAGGACGACTTCTTAAAAGAATGTTATGTTTATGTTGAAACTTTAAGACTGAGCCTTGTATTCCAAGTTGAAAGAACCATGACTTCAAAGGCTCAGAGGGAAGAGCTTGGACAGATTTAGGAACCTCATGACAGAGTGGCCATTCCTATTGAATAAGAATAGGGAGTGCAGAAAATGAAAACTGGATAAGCAAGCAAGGGAAAGAGGCTGTATGGACTTATAAGCCACATTAAAGAGCTTGGACTCTCTCCTAAGAACTTTGGAGACCATTTAAGAGTTTTAAGAAATCTAGAAAATGGATTGAAAGAAGGCAAAACTTGAGACAGCTATTACAGTGAAAAGCTGTAGTAGTCAAAATTAGCATGGTACTGAGACTGAGAGAAGTGAACAAAGTCAAGAGAAATTTAGAAGCACAATAAATGCGACCTAGTGATAGATTCAGTTAGGGAGAAGAGAAGAAAGTAGAATCCAAGGTTTCTGGCTTGTGTAACTGAGTGGGTGGATAGTGATACCGTTCACTGAGATTAAGAAGGGCAACAGATTTGAGATAAGATGATGAATTCAGTGTTGGAAATTTCAAAATACCTAGGGGACTACCAGGAAAAGAGAAACCAACAGTTGAATAAACATCTCCTGATATGCAGGAGATAGGCCTAACTAGAGACAGAAATTTGGGAGTGTTACTAGCAAACTCTGTGAGTGAGTGAGAATGTAGAGGGAGAAGAAAAGACTCAGGACAGAACTGTGACCAAGAGATTTCTACTTTTAGGAGCACTTATCTTATTAACTGATCATGAGGTGAATCAGGAGAAGAAGGATGAGCAACACAGGGAAACTTTGTCTAGGGTTGGCATTAAGTCTTTTTAAGTCAGAATTTAAATTTGGGACAGCTAGTGAGAGCACATGGTGCTGCTTATGGAATTAAGTATGTTTGCTGTTATTTTCATCACCAGTATTTCATTTTTACTTGTAAATTTTTCTTTCTCCTTTAGTACAGCTTTAAGGGTTGCGGTGGTTTATTATAAGCACCTTTCCTCCTATCTCTTTCTATGCTGTTTACTGAGGAGAAAGGAGATGCTAGATAAGAATGGACTTCAACCAAGGGATGCATTTATATTCCCTGTGAATAAGTGCTCTGCCCTGGACCATCTGAATTTTACTCTTAAAAATTGCGACTTTGAAATCATGATTCTCCTTCATAGCAGCTACTATAAAGTTTGAGATCATTGGAGCTAGACCCAAAGCCATAGTAAACACCCTGGAAGGATGGACTCCAGGGCCTTCACTGTAAGATGTAGAAGCTAACTAAGATAATTGATTGTAGGAAAATCCATTTTAAAGAGTCTGAAAAGTTAGGACAGTTTTGGTTATACACTTCCCACTTGTAGGGTGTTATCATAATTTCATTGGAGAAGGAAATATCATCTCACTCTGGTATTCTTGCCTGGAGAATCCCATGGACAGAGGAGCCTGGTGGGCTACAGTCTGCAAGGTCACAAAGAGTTGGGCACAACTGAGTGACTAACACACACGCACACACGCACACACATCATAATTTCATTAGGTAAGACATTCAGAATACAAATAACGCATAGTAACAGCATGGAGTCTGGTGCCAGACCACCTAAGTTTGAAGTTTTGTTAATTATTAGTAATGTGACATTAGGCAAGTTACTTCTCAGTGCCTCAGTTTCCTCCAATGGGATGGGAATCATCCTACCTTACAGGGTTGTTGTAACAAATGCAAACTGCTTAGCATAGTATCTGGCACATCATTAGCACTATAAATGTATTTGCTAGTATTATTTGTATGAATTGAGTTTTTTTGTTTTGGTTTAACGTGTTGCTTTGGTGATCATCTTCCACTTCATTAACTGACTTCCATTTTCCTGTTTTTAATATTAAAACTTTGGATCTTTGTTCAATCTGCTTTTTTAACTTACTTGTGAAAGGCTATCACAAGCCTCAGAGAAAAGATTTTGTTAAGATGGTCATTTTCCTATGGTACACTAAATTTTAAAATATTAAGAATGGACATTTGCTGAACTTTTAGGCGAGCTAGTTACAGAATATTATAAACTGCTGCCAGGAGACAGTCTGTTTTTCCTTGCAACTAGGGTTTCCCTCATGGCTCAGGTGGTAAAGATTCTGCCTGCAATGCAGGAGACCTAGGTTCAATCCCTGGGTCAGGAAGATCATGTGAAGAAGGTAATGGCTGCCCACTCCAGTATTCTTGCCTGGAGAATTCCATGGACAGAGGAACCTGGTGGGCCACTGTCTATAAAGTCACAAAGAGTCAGACACCACAGACGCACACGGCATTTATGAAAGTTATAGAATGTAATGCCTTCTGTTAATGTGAAAAAGAAAATCTCTCATTCCTTTTGTCTAACCTTTAAGGTCCAAGTTAATTTAGCTTGAATGTTGTTATTTGTAGGAGACAGTATTATTATAGACTTTGGCATTAGTTCTGGCAAGTTACTTAGTTACATTTGGGCTTCCCTGGTGGCTCAGAGGTTAAAGCGTCTGCCTGGAATGTGGGAGACATGAGTTCGATCCTTGGGTCGGGAAGATCCCCTGGAGAAGGAAACCGCAACCCACTCCAGTACTCTTGCTTGGAGAATCCCATGGAGGGAGGAGCCTGGTGGCCTACAGTCCATGGGGTCCCAAAGAGTCGGACACGACTGAGCGACTTCACTTTCACTTTCTGGCAAGTTAATCTCTAAAGACTCCTCATTTATCAAGTGAGGTTGGATCTACAGGTAGGTAGAAGAATCTAATGTAAAGAGATAAATTAGCCCAAGCCTTTGAAAGGCAAGTGGATGTTGAAATCAAATAAGGCTGGCAGAGGCTTTGGAAGTAGAACAGGGAACCTCAACAAGTCTGGTAAAATACAAGGAGGCTATGTCTGAACTTAGTGTAGGAGAGACCTGAGGGTCAGACCTGAAGATAACTCTCAGGAAGTTACTGGTTCATCTCCTGGGCTCACAGTTTACTCTTCTCTCCTACCTCCATTGTCTGTTTCCAGAATATCTCTTACATAACTCACAGCTCAAAATCTGCCATCTCTAAGCAGATACCCAAGAGTTCTCCATTTGAAATTAGGTTCACCTTTCCCCATACTTTCTTTAGACTTTGATGTTAAATACTTATTAACATCTGCCTTGTAGTGTAGATATTTATGAAGGAATGCTTCCCCAGGTAGCACTAGTGGTAAACCGCCTGCTAACAAAGACATGAGACGTGAGTTCAATCCCTGGATCGGGAAGATTTCCTGTTGTAGGAAATGGCAACCCATTCCAGTATTCTTACCTGGAAAATCCCATGGACAGAAGAACCTAGTGGGCTACAATCCATAGGGTCACAAGAGGCAGACATGACTGAGCACACACACCCTCACTAATTAGCTCCTGAGTGTTAGGAACCCACAGTGCTGATAACACTGTTTTATACACTGTAAGTTCTCAGTCTCTGTGTATTGATATTATTCATGCAAAGCAATTAGACTGTTCAGTCCTTAATCCACTGACCTTTTAATCACTTTTGTATGTGTGCATAAATTTCTGGATTGTGTTTTAGCAGCCTTCAAAAAATTACCAGAATTGTTATAAGGTATTATAAAAGTGTGGCACTTTTAAAATACTAAACTAGACAGTACTCTTATGGCAGAAAGTGAAGAGGAACTAAAAAGCCTCTTGATGAAAGTGAAAGAGAGTGAAAAAGTTGGCTTAAAGCTCAACATTCAGAAAACGAAGATCATGGCATCTGGTCCCATCACTTCATGGGAAATAGATGGGGAAACAGTGGAAACAGTGTCAGACTTTATTTTTGGGGCTCCAAAATCACTGCACATGGTGACTGCAGCCATGAAATTAAAGGACACTTATTCCTTGGAAGGAAAGTTATGACCAACCTAGATAGCATATTAAAAAGCAGAGATATTACTTTGCCAACAAAGGTCCATCTAGTCAAGGCTATGGTTTTTCCAGTGGTCATGTATGGATGTGAGAGTTGGACTGTGAAGAAAGCTGAGTGCCAAAGAATTGATGCTTTTGAACTGTGGTGTAGAGAATACTCTTGAGAGTCCCTTGGACTGCAAGAGATCCAACAGTCCGTTCTAAAGGAGATCAACCCTGGGATTTCTTTGGAAGGAATGATGCTAAAGCTGAAACTCCAGTACTTTGGCCAGCTCATGCAAAGTGTTGACTCATTGGAAAAGACTCTGATGCTGGGAGGGATTAGGGCAGGAGAGAAAGGGACGACAGAGAATGAAATGGCTGGATGGCATCACTGACTTGATGGACATGAGTTTGAGTGAACTCCGGGAGTTGGTGATGGACAGGGAGGCCTGGCGTGCTGCAATTCATGGAGTCGCAGAGTCGGACACGACTGAGTGACTGAACTGAACTGAACTGAACTGAGACTTATATATCTCTACAGTCTTTATATATAACCATTTTGCAAGTGCCAAAAGTTTTGGCTGCTGTTTGAAAGAATCAAATGTAAAGCAAGTAATATAAATTAAAATCAGAATCTCAGGTGATGGCACATTTGTTTATGCTGCTATCATTTGGTTCATTCTAATCCCTGATATTAGAGTTGAGTGTAAGAGTAGCAGAAATCAGGATTTCCACTGAAATTTTTAATTCATGGGTAGTCCTGATGACCTTTTTGTTGTTTTCAAAGGAGAAAGTATACCTCTTTCATTGCTGAAACTTAGAGACTTCATAGAAATACCTTAGTATTTTACTTAGTCTTTCAGCCCTTCCATGAATTTCTCTGATTAAGAGAAGTAATGTTTTTCTATAGGATTTCACTAATATAATACTACTTTGGGTATATTAATTTTGTATTCTTTCCTATAGCTAAAAGCTACTTACCCTGTATTTTTATCAACTTTTTTTCTGGATTGCTTCAAGAGCTACAGTATTCAGTTTCATTTATTTTCTAGTGAGTGTAGAGAAAGTTAAGATGTTCTTTCTCTAGAGAGAAACTTGAAGCCATGGCATAATTATTCTGGCACATAGAACGATTAATAGAAAATTGTTAGCGGAGAATTTTTTTGCTTCTAATCTTAAATCAGTGGAGTTAGATTTATGCAGCAACCTCCAATGGGTGAGAAGTAAGTTTTCAGTTTGTTAATATTCAGTAAACAGTGGGTTTGTGTCTGCTAAATGTCACTAGTGCTTCTAATTATTTTTAGAAGTCACAAGCTGTAACTGACAAGTCAAAATACAGAGATACTTAGAACAGCTCTGCTGTAGTATCAGCCGCTCTCCAGTTACTGCAGCAACATGAGCACTTTTATTAGACTGTTGCAGGAGATTGGGTCAGAGCTATCAGTAAATGCTTGGCTTAGCTGACCTAATTTCAGAGGACATCTTTCTAACTTGAGCTTGCTTATTTACTATGAAAAAATAATTATTTATTATGACAAAACAATTTACATGAGTTTTGCCAGTTAATTTTATTACCTATATTAATTTTTGTCATGTTTTTAAAAACCTGTTTCAAGTTTGCACTTCTCCGTTTCTGTACTATTTTTATTGAAAAGTCAGTGATGAAAAATGCAGAGTAGAGATATTACTTCTCACTAAGTTGGTTTTACAAGTTTTTTTTTAATATATCTCTTTATTTAGGAATTAGATTACAGTGCCAATGAGGTACCAAAGGATTAGGAAAGAAAAAGCATATAACTTATGTATAGACTATTATTTCATTAGGTGACAGTTATCAGGATCAGCAGGTCTTGGAAAAGAAAGTGTTTCCCCACCATCTATTCTTCAGTTCTCTGTCCCCACAGCTCTAGCCTCTTACACCCAGAGCGTCTAAATTGCTAGAAAAAAAGGGACCCGAATATATATTATATGCTTCTCCTTTCCCTCTATCATTTAAATTGTAACTAAAATCAGCTCTTCAACAACTTCATCTTTTCTATTACCTATCTTGATTTGGGATTTGATCCCTTACTCCAGAAGTGCTATGAATATGCAGCTACTATAATCTTAGGGATATCTTTGGCAAATAGGGGCCCACAAAACTGATTGTTTAGGGGCTTGAAATGACTCAGAATATAAGCAGGTTTGGGTTTTATAAGCGGACTCCATCACTTGAGACAATTGTCAGCTGAAAGCTTCAGCTCATGTTTGTATTCTTCTTTGTCTGGCAAGTTCCAAAGACCCCATTTGGAATTATTCTTTTCTCTGCTTCCTCTTCCAAAAAACAGTAAAGCTTTTAGACTCAGCTTTTAAAAATAGGAATAGTTATCTTGCTTGTCTTCTACTTCTTGATGAAAGAGAAGGGAAAAAGTATATTAGTTCAGTTCAGTTGCTCAGTCGTGTCCAACTCTTTGCAACCCCATAGACTGCAGCACACCAGGCTTCCCTGTCCATCACCAACTCCCAGAGCTTACTCAAACTCATGTCCATTGAGTCGGTGATGCCATCCAGCCATCTCATCCATTGTTGTCCCCTTCTCTTCCCGCCTTCAATCTTTCCCAGCATCAGGGTCTTTTCCAGTGAGTGTGTTCTTTGTATCAGGTGGCCAGAGTATTGGAGTTTCAGTTTCAGCATCAGTCCTTTCGATGAATATTCAGGGCTGATTTCCCTTAGGATTGACTGGTTGGATCTCCTTGCAGTCCAAGGGACTCTCAAGAGTCTTCTCCAACACCACGGTTCAAAAGCATCAATTCTTCGGTGCTCAGCCTTCTTCACAGTCCAACTCTCACATCCATACATGACCACAGGAAAAATCATAGCCTTGATTAGATGGACCTTAGTTGGCAAAGTAATGTCTCTGCTTTTGAATATGCTATCTAGGTTGGCCATAACTTTTTTCCAAGGAGTAAGCGTCTTTTAATTTCATGGCTGCAGTCACCATCTGCAGTGATTTTGGAGGTCCAAAAATAGAGTCTGACACTGTTTCCACTGTTTCCTCATCTATTTCCCATGAAGTGATGGGACCGGATGCCATGATCTTCGTTTTCTGATTGAGTTTTAAGCCAACTTTTTCACTCTCCGCTTTCACTTTCATCAAGAGACTCTTTAGTTCTTCGCTTTCTACCATAGGGGTGGTGTCATCTGCCTATCTGAGGTTATTGATATTTCTCCCGGCAATCTTGATTCCAGCTTGTGCTTCATCCAGCATGGCATTTCTCATGATGTACTCTGCTTATAGGTTAAGTAAGCAGAGTGACGATATACAGCCTTGACATACTCCTTTCCCGATTTGAAAGTGAAGTCACTCAGTCGTGTCCGACTCTTTGTGACCTCATGGACTGTAGCCCACTAGGCTCCTCTGTCCATGGGATTCTCCAGGCAAGAGTACTAGAGTGGGCTGCCATTTCCTTCTCCAGGGGATCTTTCCAACCCAGGGATCGAACCCAGGTCTCCCACATTGTAGGCAGATGCTTTAACCTCTGAGCTGAACCTGTCTTTTATTCCATGTCCAGTTCTAACTGTTGCTTCTTGACCTGCGTACAGATTTCTCAAGAGGCAGGTCAGATGGTCTGGTATTCCCATCTCTTTAAGAATGTCCCACAGTTTATTGTGATCCACACAATCAAAGGCTTTGGCACAGTCAATAAAGCAGAAGTAGATGTTTTTCTGGAACTCGCTTGCTTTTTCGATGATCCAGCAGATGTTGGCAATTTGATCTCTGTTTCCTCTGCCTTTTCTAAATCCAGTATTTAAATTTAATCACTAATCTAAAAATCTTTGACAGTCTTCAGAAAGACATGAAGTATTTTTTTTCTATTTTTAGGAAGTTTTATATGAAGAACAGGGTAAAAACACAGAAAATATTTAAGCAGTTTCTTTCTTTATTCCCAAACATGATAAGATTTTTATGAGACTATGAGAAGAAGTGATCATTTTGGGAAAGTTTTAATTGGTAATTCTGCTAAAATAGTCTATAGCAAATGCATTGATTTTGTTTTTAGATATCATTTGACCTTTAAGTACTCTTAATTTCTTTATTCTTAGTAGAAATTTTTTTCATACAGTCTTTTAAAAATTTCATATGTCATTTTAAAATTATCCTACGGTCAATATTCAAGGCATCAACCAGGTTACACTGCCCCTGAACCAGCATACTGATTTGTGGAGCCAGTTTTAGTTTTCCACCTCCAGGAGTGGACACTGCTTGAAATAGTTTCCTAAGCATCAGGAATATCTTGTGGTGGAGTCTCCACTGCCACACAGGGCGATATTCATATTGGGAGGTGGAAGTAGTGGAAGATCCAGAGAAAGCACTTATCAGATTGGCCCTGAGTCCAGTGATTAGGCTTCCTGAAGGCCACCCTGAGCATGTCCTGAGGAACGTGGCCGTGGAAACAGTATATTGCTCCAAAAGGAGTGCTTGGTTCAGTGGAATACTCTGTGTCTTTAAAAAAAAAACAAACTCATAATCCTTCTGCCAAATTAGTGACTGGGGGCAAGTTGAAAATTTACTTTTCCTAACATCTTTTATTTATCCCTAGATGATGGACCATCTGGACTATGCAACAAATGAAGAAAACCCTGGGACTGCTGGTGAACAGATCGTCCAACAGTAATATCATATGGACATGCAAAACTGTGTCGATTGATTTTCTACAAATAGAGTTTGGCTTTTAAAATTGACTTTTGAATTGACAATCTGAAAGAAACTTCAATGATATGCTTGCAAATATGTATCTGTAAAAGCTGGTACTGACAATTACATGATAAATAATTAAAATACAATTGCTTTTAACTATGTTAAAGTTGTGCCTTCACATTAAATAAATCATATGGTCTGTGTAATTTTCAGGATCTATTATATATAGTATATTTTTATAAAAAAACCAACACTTCACCTACCCCTGTACTTGTCTTACTGAAGTCCGTTTCTTTCAGCTCTAATGATAGATAAAAGTATTTGTCAAAGTGAATTTCTGAGCAGATTTTGCTGTAAAGAATTATGCAAACTTTATGCTCTATAGAACTAACTGTTTAAGATCATTCAAGAAGGCAGTTCAGCAGTGGAATTTTGGACCTTTTATCACTGCAGAGGTTAGAAATACATGATTTGGGAATATAGATAAAAGTGTATTTTTGTAGCATAAGTTTTAAAAATCCCAATCCTTTTTTAAACTTGAGAACCTAAATTACTTCAGATTGCATATGTGTTGTATTAGAATATTTTTCCATTTATAGAGAAACATATAAAATGAGTCATTTGAAAGGAAACAAAAATTGAAATCCACATTTTTCAGTGGTCGTCTGTTTCCTTGAAGATGTAGCTTAAATTTCTAAACTAACCTGTAATTCCACTATGGTATTTCAGATCTCTGAAGTTTGGATCTGCTAATGTTAAGATTAAGACTTAATATTTTATAAAAACTATTTTTCTTAGCAAATTATATATCAATACATATGACTCATTGTTTGAGTATTAACATCTCTAATAATCCCTTCCTCTGCCTTTCCTCCCCTAATTCCTACTCCTTTCTCCATAGGAGACCACTGTTAGCTTTTTAAAATTTGGGTGAAGCATGGTTTACTAATATACAAACTGTGCTTCAGAGGAAAGAATTGGAGACAGAAGACAGGATTCCGAGTGTTAGTCTCAATTTAATTACAAAGTTTGAGTAAATTTTATTAGCTCAATGCAGTTGTATCTGAGTTTTCTCATCTGCAAAATGAGTATGTTAGACCAAGTAATCACTCTGGTACCTTCCAACCTGAAAAAATTTTCTCATTCTTTGTTCAGTCTCTTATGTGAACTTGAATATTATCCTGTCAGTCATAGGTCAAATTGTCTATTTTCTTTTCTTTTCTCTTAAGAAATCTCCGAAAAGTGATTGCAAAGACAGCAAGATTTTGTATTTCTCTGTAAATAATGTATAAGATATGTGAACACATCTACAATTTTTCATTCTAAGGCCAGTTTAACTGATTAAAAGATAAAGCTAACACCTTTCAAAAATAGATCAAACCTTTGATGTTTGATCTAAATTTAGCATTTGAGGGAATTAGATGCTTTTGATTCATTCATATCTTCCCAGATTGTTAAGTTACTGAGTAATTTACAGATATAGAAGCTCTCTTGACAGCCCTTCTTTCTACTTAATAGACTTATAGGTTACTTGGTTTATGGCAAATGACAAATAAGTATCTGACAAGTAAGAGTTCATGTTGATTTTGCCTCCATAATATCAAGTTTGAATTTTTTCCAAAGAATCTAATTTATTTGGCAGACTCGGATAGAGAGGAACAGATTAAGTGCCAGGTGAAAGCTCCCAACTATATTTTCATTTACAATATCAATAAAAATTTGCCAAAATACAGATTTTTAAGTAAAGTTATCTGCACTCTTATTCCAGCTTTAGGATATTCAAAAACTTCGACCACATTTTTATGAAGAATGTTACAGAAAATTTTATACCTAGAAATCTGGAATTTTAGTTCTTTGATACAAATTCTACTGTATCCAACCACTAGTAAGAAGGTAAAATCTTGTTCTAGTTTGCTATTTAAATCTTACTGATTAAATAGAAAAAAGTGAAATTCCTTGAGTTTCTCTGTCTTCAGTATCAACTTAATATTACTTAATCCTTTCTAGCAACTGAACTGAAAATATTTATAAAAATTACAGTAAAGTGCAGATTTTATTTGGGGAATCAAAATGTGAACAGAGGATAGGAAAGACAAAAATTTGCCTTTAGAAGACTATATCATATCTTTCTCAAACTGTAAAAGTAGATGATTTTTACTTCAGTTCAACAAAGGTAAATATGAGTTTTGTGGGAAAGACTTCCATAATCTGCTACATTGTTTTCTTCTAGCTTGTAGATTTCTTTTAGATTAGCAATATCTTATTAGTAGACTCAGCAATTTATTTTTCTTTTGAAGGAAGAGTTTTAGCCCTTCTGTTGGCCTTCACTGATTTTAGTTACATGTTCATAGAGATTTTGATGAAATGGTACATTTGTAGTAAATACAAATGAGCTTTGCAGTTTTCTTTTGCTCTTTTAATTTCTGCCTTGTGTGCATATGTGCTAACTCACTTCAGTCATGTCTGACTCTTTGTGACCCTATGGGCCATAGCCCACCAAGCTCTATCCATGGGATTCTCCAGGCAAGAATACTGGAGTGGGTTGCCATGCCCTCCTCCAGAGGATCTTCCCAACCCAGGGATCAAACCTGCATTTCTTGTGTATCTGCATCAGCAGGCAGGCTTTACCACTAGCACCACCTGGAAAGCCCAATTTCTGCCTTAGGTATAAGCAAAATTTATTTTCATATTTGAACTAATTTATTTAATATTTGTCTCTAAAATTTCAACCTAATCTCAGTTAACGAGACTTCAAAAATAGAAATTGCTTTTCAAACCAGTGGGTTATACTAGTTTGAAGGCTTTGTATTTTCCCATTAACAAGGGAAAATGCTGAATTTATGCAAAATGATGCCAGATAACCAGTTTTATAGTTTAAAAATTTGTTGATGTTTTCAGTGCTCTTATTACCTCAGCGGTAACTCTGAAGGGGATAGGGGAGGGTAATTAAAATAAAATCAAAATCTTGAACAAAAATCATTTTATGCTTCCTGCAAGAAGGATACTCTATAAATTCAGGAGATCTGAATCAAACCACTGAACATTTTGGAATTTGAAAGAAATGTAATACTTATAATTTGATCATAAGAGTATTGTAGTGGCCATAATACAGCAAAGATTGTAAATTTCCTTGTTTAATGTTTCCATAATTAAGGACAGCTTTTGTATCTAAGAAAATGTTCATGGGGGAAAATATTTTAAACTAGGTTTTTAGAATAGTCCTACATTGTTGGCAATTAAGGGACAACTAAAAATGTAGAATATTTAATGTCATCATGTATTTCTTTGATTAGGCATAAAATGTATCATAAACAACTGCTTTTCCTGCAGAATATGGATTTTTTTTTCAATATCTAAAGTTTACCTGGTCAGCCTATAGGATTTCCCAGTGAGACAGGTCAGTATAAATTAGGTGGGTTTTGCCCCTTTTATACTTTGTTGTCTTTATCACATGAGAACCTATTTTTAAATACATGATAGAATTTTACTTCTTCAGTGAAGTTTTGAGTGTGGAATTCTTTTCTTTTAACCCTTTGATATGTTAGTGTAAATTAGTACTTTTATAATACTACTAGTTATTTTTTTATGGAACATGATTTTAAAAATTTCAAAGTGTTAATTTGGCAGTGCTTTGAATCTCTTCATTATGTGCCAATACTGACAAGAAAAAGTTTTTTAATGTATTGAATTCACTATGTATTCAATAAATTCTATTTTAAAATAAAATTTGACTGTTTTCATTTGAAAAGTAATTGAAAATGAACTGAAAGCTACTAGATCATGTTCACATAAGATAAAAATAATAATCACAAAAATGTGTATTTTAACTCTGACAAATTATCCATAACCTAGATTCCACAAATATCATTTACTAGAAATTTATATTGATACATGCTGCTGCTGCTAAGTCGCTTCAGTCATATCCAACTCTCTATGACCCCATAGATGGTAGCCCATGAGGCTCCCCCGTGCCTGGGATTCTCCAGGCAAGAACACTGGAATGGGTTGCCATTTCCTTCTCCAATGCATGAAAGTGAAAAGTGAAAGTGAAGTCGCTCAGTCATGTCTGACTCTTAGCGACCCCATGGACTGCAGCCCATCAGGCTCCTCTGTCCATGGGATTTTCCAGGCAAGAGTGCTGGAGTGGGGTGCCATTGCCTTCTCCGATATTGATACATGATGATCCTTAATAAATATTTATTGAATTGATGTACGTATAGACTTTTTTTAAAACAAGAAATTATCATACCCTTTGTAATGAATATCCCTAGCATTTGCAGCTTTGCTGATATTCTCACAAGTTACTAAGATTCCTGCTGCCATTGTACTGTTTTGTTTTGTTAACTCCCATGTGGATGGCCCTGATATATATGTCTTGACCACGTGTTAAGAAGTCCTATCCCCTCGCTTCAGTAGTGTCTAACTTTTGCCACCCCCATAGATTGTAGCCCATCAGGCACCACTGTCCAAGGGATTCTCCAGGAAAGAATACTGGGGTGGGTTGCCATGCCCTCCTCCAGGGGATCTTCCTGAGTTAGGGAAAGAACCCATGTCTCTTTACACCCCCATGGCAGGCAGGTTTCTTTACCACTAGCGTCATCTGGGAAGGGATTTTGTTTCATTCCACAGATCCATATACCTGGAAAGATACATAAGAAACTATAAAGAGAGGGAGTATGATGGCTTGAGCACAGCGGTGAGAAGGAGACTTATTTTTCACTGTATACTCTTGTACCACTTACATTTTCTGTCATACATACATGGAGCTCTATACCAAGGTCAGTTCAGTTCAGTTCAGTTGCTCAGTCACGTCCGATTCTTTGTGACCCCATGGACTGCAGCATGCCAGGGTCACAGAACAAAAATCTCTGGAAGTGACCAAGCCCCATAGCAGCTGTTGCCATGAGCCTTACTATCTAAACCAGCCGGTTCCCTAACCCCATACTAGGTAAAATACCCACCCTCTAGCATCCTGGTCAATCACCTAATGTCTCTCTTCCAGTAGGAATTTTCTGTCTTGAGGCTATAAAAATTGACTACTGACCTGTGAAAGGCGTCGGCTTTCCCTTGAGCCAGCCCACTGTTCTAACAGGGTCTCTCACTCATAAACTTTTTTCTCTCATTCTGCCTCATGACTGGAAATTCTCTTCCAACCCACACACAGACCCCGACAATATACGTCTATTAAGATTCAAAATACAAATCATAAAAAATACCAAATTACTCCCCTGCTGCAGTCACCATCTGCAGTGATTTTGGAGCCCAAAAAATAAAGTCTGACACTTCCCACTGTTTCCCCATCTATTTCCCATGAAGTGATGGGACTGGATGCCCGTGATCTTCGTTTTCTGAATGTTGAGTTTTAAGCCAACTTTTTCACTCTCCTCTTCCACTTTCATCAAGAGGCTTTTTAGTTCCTCTTCACTTTCTGCCATAAGGGTGGTGTCATCTGCATATCTGAGGTTATTGATATTTCTCCCAGCAATCTTGATTCCAGCTTGTGTTTCTTCCAGTCCAGCGTTTCTCATGATGTACTCTGCATATAAGTTAAATAAGCAGGGTGACAATATACAGCCATGAAATTAAAAGACGCTTACTCCTTGGAAGAAAAGTTATGAGCAACCTAGATAGCATATTCAAAAGCAGAGACATTACTTTGCCAACAAAGGTCCGTTTAGTCAAGGCTATGGTTTTTCCTGTGGTCATGTATGAATGTGAGAGTTGGACTGTGAAGAAGGCTGAGTACCGAAGAATTGATGCTTTTGAACTGTGGTGGTGGAGAAGACTCAAGAGTCCCTTGGACTGCAAGGAGATCCAACCAGTCCATTCTAAAGGAGATCAGTCCTGAGTGTTCGTTGGAAGGACTGATGCTAAAGCTGAAACTCCAGTACTTTGGCCACCTCATGCTAAGAGCTGACTCATTGGAAAAGACTCTGATGCTGGGAGGGATTGGGGGCAGGAGGAGAAGGGGACGACCGAGGATGAGATGGCTGGATGGCATCACGGACTCGATGGACATCAGTCTGGGTGAATTCCAGGAGTTGGTGATGGACAGGGAGGCCTGGTGTGCTGCGATTCATGGGGTCACAAAGAGTCGGACACGACTGAGCGACTCAACTGAACTGAACTGAAATAGGAATTCATACTAATAGATGGTTAATAAAATACTCATATCATTTTCTTTAGGTACTGAAGTAAAGTGAAGTCACTCAGTCATGTCCGACTCTTTAGGTACTAAGCTTTGTAAACAGTATAATGTACAGTGGGACTAAAGGGAGAAATATTTAACCAATTGCCATGTTTTTCATTTTTATTATTTTTTGATTTTTGGTCACACCATGCAGCATACAGATCTTAGTTCCCTGACTAGGGATAGAACCTGTCCCCCCTGCTGTGGAAGCATAGAGTCTTATCCACTGGACAGCCAGGGAATTTCCGCAGTTGTCATGTTTTTATCTTAAAATTTATGGTCTTTACAAATTATGCTTATTAGCTTGAAATTCATTTTACTTTGCTAGAAAACAGCAGCAGAACTTAATTTTTAAAGCTCATTCCTTTTTATATAATTGCATGAAGACTCTAGAATCGATATCAAAAGTTTTCAATATTTGTTGTCACCCTTAACCAAAAGTCCCACAAAAATTAAAGAAACAGTGGAAATTCCCTGGTCGTCCACTAGTTAGGACTGAACTGAGTGCTTTCACTGCGGGTCCCAACTCAGTCCCTGGTCAGGGAACTAAGATCCCATAAGCTGAGTGGCAAGGCCAAAAAAAAAAAAAGGCAAAAATAAAAATAATGTATCACTGACGGGCATTAACAATGGAAAACAATATCCAATTCCAGTCAACCCTGATGATAACAAGGTATTCTTGGTAAAAATTTGGAAATTTCAACAACCTGCATGTGAGCTCTTAGAGTAGACACTTTGCACTCGCAGCAATAGCCAGATTCAGCAGAATTCTGGAGAGAGCTCTGTAAATGAGAGCAAGGCAGTAATTCTTAACAGCTCTTTTAGGAGGTTAGGGTAAATAGTTCTTACTCCTGGCTGAAAATTACTATTTGACATGTTATTATGTTAAAAACAACTTTCCACTTTAGATCATAGGATCACCTCTCTAGCTAAGTGGGAAAGGTATCAATTGGGTTCTAATTAATAGTTACCTACTAATAGATTCTGCTAGCTTTAGAAAACCAATTAATTTTTTTTTTTTACAGATGAATCCTCACTTGACTCTTCAGTTGAATCTTCACTTATTATTTTTCTCTATAAAATCTACTCCAGCTCCTTTCAGTGCAGAGAAATAAAACAGACAAATAGAAGGGCCAAGTCCTCTCCATACTCTTCCAAACATCTCTCAAAGAATTCTAGTACTCATCATCCCCACTGCCAACAACTCAATTTGACTCAATTTAATTCACCTGTACTGTAACAGACTTTTAGTTGGTCTTCCAGATGTTAATGTCACTATCAATTCCCCTTCCACATCACTTGCCAGTGATCTTTCTAAGATGAAAATCTGATCGTGCAAATACAAGTGTTTTTTTAAAAAAAAAAACAAAAAACCTTTAATAGCACCAAATTTGTTTAAGAACGGTCTAGTTTCCTTAATGTGGTTTTCTAGTCTTTGTTCCTAACTCCCCTATGCCAGGTGCCCAGTCATGTCCAACTCTTTGTGACCCCATGGACTGTAGCCTGCCAGACTTCTGTCCACAGGATTTTCCAGGCAAGAATACTGGAGTATTTCTCAGTATTTCTCCCTCCGGGGATCTTTTCAACCCAAGAATCAAATCCGTCTCTCCTGTGTCTCCTGTATTGTAGGCAGATTGTTTACCCTCTGAGCCATCTTGAAGCCTCCTTTCTAACTTAATTTCCCATTATTTTCCTCTCCTTCATTCCTGCCCCTTACACTCTTCCTAAGAAAGCTCTTCTGTGCACAGGCCCACCTTTCACATTCAGCCATCACCTACATACCCTTCAAATGTCAGCTTAGGTATCACTGGAATGGAAAGAGATAAATGTGGAAAGAACAAATATATTCCTTTACAGAGTTCCATTATAAAAGGAAGGAGAGAAATGGGTCAAGAAATAAGTTTGGAATGGGAGTGGGGTATTGACAAGGGGAGAAATAACAGCATTTTTGAATGTTGGTGTTTATTTCAGTCGTGTCCGACTCTTTGCGACCTCGTGAACCGCAGCACTCCAGGCCTCCCTGTCCATCACCAACTCCTGGAGTCCACCCAAACCTATGTCTATTGAGTCAGTGATGCCATCCAACCATCTAATCCTCCATCATCCTCTTCTCCTCCTGCCTTCGATCTTTCCCAGCATCAAGGTCTTTTCAAATGAGCCAGCTCTGCCCATCAGGTGGCCAGAGTATTGGAGTTTCAGCTTCAACATCAGTCCTTCCAACGAACACCCAGGACTGATCTCCTTTAGGATGGACTGATTGGATCTCTTGCAGTCCAAGGGACTCTCAAGAGTCTTCTCTAACACCACAGTTCAAAAGCATCAATTCTTCGGCACTCAGCTCTCTTCACAGTTTTTCTGGAACTCTTGCTTTTTCAGTGATTTGGCGGATGTTGGCAATTTGATCTCTGGTTCCTCTGCCTTTTCTAAAGCCAGCTTGAACATCTGGAAGTTCATGGTTCATGTATTGCTGAAGATTGACTTGGAGAATTTTAAGCATTACTTTACTGGCATGTGAGATGTGTGCAATTGTGCTGTAGTTTGAGCATTCTTTGGCATTGCCTTTTCTTTGTAAGAATGTTGATGGGGATCCAATAAAAGGAGATATTTTGATGATGTTGAAAAGAGATTGGAGAATTAACTAAGTTTATATACTTAAGTAGGCCAGAGGTGATGGAACCTAGTGTCCAAGTAGAAAGGTTTGTATTAAATAGGATTATGGAGGGTTTGTCCCCAGAAACTAAAGATAAGGTGTAATATTGAATAGAACCAGGGCTGTGATTTAGTCAAGCAAATTCCTGAAAGCTAAAGAGGAACAAGGGAATGAATTTAAGATGTGTGTGAAGGAGTGAATATAACTTATTAGCCATGAATTTTAACTGGGTAAAGAACATGAGGATTTGAGGCACAGTGCGGGGGGGTGGTGGGTGGTGGTAATAGTTGTAAATGATAGTGAAAAGGTGTTAGGATAAATGCAGGTCCCTATAATAATCGTAGGTCCCTATAGTGTTGAATGATTGTTGAGTTTGGGATAGCAGAAAAAGTTGAATAGATGGCAGTGGTAGTCCAGGTAAATTGATAGAAATGGAAATTATGAGGAACTGACAATATTGGTAATGATAAGGTCAATGTAGAATTCCCAGGTAAAATACAGGGTGCCCAGCAATGGCACCCCACTCCAGTACTCTTGCCTGGAAAATCCCATGGACGGAGGAGCCTGGTGGGCTGCAGTCCATGGGGTCTCGAACAGTCGGACACGGCTGAGTGACTTCACTTTCACTTTTCACTTTCATGCATTGGAGAAGGAAATGGCAACCCACTCCAGTGTTCTTGCCTGGAGAATCCCAGGGATGGCGGAGCCTGGTGGGCTGCCCTCTATGGGGTAGCACAGAGTTGGACACGACTGAAGTGACTTATTTTTATTGTTTCTTACTGCTGTTTCATTAGTGCTGTATATTCTCTTAATGCTCTGAAAATATTAATAGGGTTTTTGTTTGTTTTTGAAATTGTCCCTTGTATATAACCAACATTTATTTTTTCCAATTTCATTTTTGTGGTATATCTTAGAAGCTTTCTTCAAAGAGAAGATAATTATCAGTTTTCTACTCATGTTTAATAGTATGATACTAAAAATACAATTGGACACTCTGAGCACATAAGTGGTTTATTAAATGACAGTTGCATTGTAGGATAATCTGGCTCTGCTATCAGGAAACCCCAACCCCAGTATATTTGAATGTTTTCTCTTGGGGCTGATCAGATTGCTCAGAAAAATGTCTTCCAGTCTTCTGGAATCATGTGGTAGGGAAAGTGTTGAGAGTCTCAGCATTCTACTTGCAAACATTCACTCAGACACCATTTTCAGTGTGTTACTGATACACAGCCTTTATTTTAACGGGTATCATCCAAGTCAAAGACCTGTTTTACTCTCTCCAAAGAGCAAACCTTGTTTTTCTTCCAGAGCCAGGGGAAAAAAAAAAATTGCCCAGCTACATGAAGTAGAGATGTGTGACTCTTCATGAATGATAGGATTAGAAAATAACAATTTTGTAATTCCAAATGAAATAATTGGTTTAGGCAATAATTATCAGTGTATAAAACCATTTGATGAGAGGAGGGCTTAAGGTGTCAGCACCTGAAATCATTGATAAATGTTAGAATTACTAAAAAGGCTTCCCTGACGGTAAAGAATTCGCCTGCAATACAGAAGACGCAGGTTTGATCCCTGCATTGCCAAAATCCCTGGAGAAGGAAATGGTAACCCACTCCAGTATTCTTGCCCGGAGAATCCCATGGACAGAGGAGCCTGGTGGGCTGCCGTCCGTGGGGCCACAGAGTCGGGCATGAGTGAGTGCAGAATGGCAGCAGTAAGCAGCAGCATTGCTAAACGTGTGGCGACTAGGCATCACGGGCCTTTCAGCGTGGTGTAGTGTGACGCACAAAGCACCACGAAGTGTTTTTTTTTTTTTCACGAAGTGTTCTTGAAAAACAGATCCAATTTATTTGGATCCCAATTCAATAAACCAACTAAATAAGACATTTGTAAGTCAACTTGGAAAATTTGGTTATGAACTAGATATAAAATGATATCAAATAATTATTTTTTTTCAATGTGATAATGGCATCATGTCCATAGCATATATGCATATGCTCTAACTGAAGAAGCCTGGTTTTCACCATCTCAATTGTTCAAGAACTATTTATTAAATACCTATGATATGCCAGGCACTGTAATAAGCTATTAGGGTTAAAGATTAATATTTGAAACATTCCCGGTATTTTTGGTGCCATTTTATAAGCTTTCCTCTTACAAAACAAGTTAATTATTTTGAAAGAATGTCTAAGAAAGAAAATCCATTAATCTTCAATTCAAAGTACAACAAAATTTCTTGGAACTGGTTTAATCACTCTGCTTATACAAACAAAGGATTTGCCAAACATTTATGAGGGTCTAATTTACATGACAGGGAAATTGTACATAGAGTAAACATCTCATGTATTGGCTCTCTTTTTAATTAATACTTTAATCAATGTTAATTGTTTTAATTCATATGTTGCCCATGTTTTTCAACTTTGAGTCATACTGTTCCCTTCTCAGTTGCCCAGGGACTTAACGCTGGTGGCAAAACCGTTCAGGGAGAAGTCGGAGTGTGATTAATGTGAAAGCAATTATGTAAGCCAAATATATGACCTAGTGAACTAAACAAAAATCTTGATTAGCTGATTAATTAGTTTGAGGAAGAGATTTTGTGAAAGGCTGAATCATATATAAACTGATCTCTATTATTAGTGACAGATTTCTCAGCTGTGTTTTACTGCCACTAGAGGTAATATAGCATAAGGGTTAAAGACATAAACTCTGGAATTAGACTGCCTTGGTTGAAACCCTTACTCTACCTTGTGCCTCAGTTTCCTCCTCTGTACAATAAGGATGAAAATAATACTATCTAGTTCATAGAGTTCAGAGGATTTAATACACATTGAGTGAATAGAGCAATACCTGAGAGATAGAAACCACCCAGCAAATGCTCACTATTCCGTGTTCAGAAGTAAGGACTCCTGATGCTTTCCAATTGTTTTACTACGGAGCTTACTTTTACTTATCTGCATATAAACCTCTATGCTTATTTGTGTTGATGTCAAGGTGAAACATGTTTAAAATAATTGTAGGAAATCATAAAACCTGGCTAGTGTCAGAGATAGCCATCATTTATAAACTGTACTACTTATTGGTCACTTTAGATATAACTTACAATAAACTTACAGCAGTCCAAAAATATATTTTTCTAGGTTAAAATTAAGCCTCTCTACTACTAAATACCTGAAAGCCACAAAGAATCTGCTAATGTTTAAAATAGTTGCTTTACAGTTGCCACATCCCTACTGTAGCTGTTGATGAGTTTAAATCAACAAAATGTGCCTCTGAAAATTTCTAAACATGAATGGAACACCAAATATTGTATATATTTGTTAACAAATTTAAATTATAAAAACAAAGAAGAAATTGTGGGCTAATCATTGACATTATTTGGATTGACTGAGCTTTTGTTTTTGTTTTAATCCATTTCTCTTCTTTACAGTTTGGGAGCTATATAATCTATTTCTTTTCTCTTGGTTCTTAATTTTGTTAATGTACTTATGAAACTGGAAGTCTAAAACAGAATGGCTGTCTCTATTTACTTCCAAAACAATGAAAGAGCTTTGAAATAATTGTCTCCAGATATTTTTGTTTGCATATCACTTACAATAAATTTGAAAAGCTACTAGGGATGGATGGGTTAACTATACTTACTGTGGTAAACATTCTATAACATATACATGTATTAAATCATTATGTTGTACTCCTGAAACTAATAAAACATTACATGTCAATTATATCTCAGTAAAATATGTTTCAGTGTAAAAAGCACTATGTAACTCACATATTTTATAATTTAAAATATTTGCAACAAATGTAATTAACAAAACATTTAAAATTTAGAAACTTTTAAATATAAACTTTATCACTTGGATTTTAAATATTATTTGATACTCATCACCATTCACTTAAGAAAAGTAAATTAGAAAATTAAAATTAGAAAATTCAAAATTAGAAAAAAAATTTTTCTTTGGCCTTGCGTGCAGCATGTGGAATCTTATTTGCCCGACCAGAAATTGCACCCATGCCTCTTGCGTTGGAAGTATGGAACTTACACACTAGACTGTCAGGGAAGTCTCCCAAATAGGAAATTTTATGTTGTTCTTTTTCTGTCCTTGACTTGTGATTCTATTCTACTTTCCCCATATGTTTTTTTTTTAATTAATACATTTTATCTTTAGATAAAATTTTACATTTATAGAAAAATTGAGTGAGAAAGTATAGAGTTCTCTTACACCCCTTTCAAAACCCTCCCCCTCCCCCAAGTTTCCCCTACTATTAACATCTTGCATTAGTGTTGTACATTAGTCACAATTGATAAGCCAATATTGATACCTTATTATTAATTAAAGCTCATTATTTACATTGGGATTCACTCTGTGTTGTATATTCTACGATTTTGACAAATGTGTAATGACTTGTATCCATATTACCTTATCATACAGACTAGTTCATTGCTCAAACATGCCCTGTCCTCCATCTACACATCCCTCCCTCTCTCCTTTCAAACCTCTGGCAATCACTAACTTTTAAACATTTCCCTAATTTTGCCTTTTCCAGAATGACACAGAATTGGAATCACATAGTTTGTAGCCTTTCAGACTGGCTTCTTTCTCTTAAAAATATTTGTTTCCTCTATGTCTTTTCATGGGATGATAATTCATTTCCTTTATCACAGAATAATATTCTACTGTGTGGATGTACCATAGTTTCTCTATCCGTTTAATGAAACACAAATTGATTATTTGGCAATCATAAATAAGGCTGTTCAGTTCAGTTCAGTTCAGTTTAGTCGCTCAGTCGTGTCCAACTCTTTGCGACCCCATGAATCACAGCACGCCAGGCCTCCCTGTCCATCACCATCTCCTGGAGTTCACTCAGACTCACGTCCATCAAGTCCATGATGCCGTCCAGCCATCTCATCCTCAGTCGTCCCCTTCTCCTCCTGCCCCCAATCCCTCCCAGCATCAGAGTCTTTTCCAATGAGTCAAGTCTTCTCATTAGGTGGCCAAAGTACTGGAGTTTCACCTTTAGCATCACTCCTTCCAAAGAAATCCCAGGGTTGATCTCCTTTAGAATGGACTGGTTGGATCTCCTTGCAGTCCAAGGGACTCTCAAGAGTCTTCTCCAATGCCACAGTTCAAAAGTATCTATTCTTTGGTGCTCAGCCTTCTTCACAGTCCAACTCTCACATCCATACAAGACCAGGAGCTGACTGTGGCTCAGATCATGAACTCCTTATTACCAAATACAGACTTAAATTGAAGGAAGTAGGGAAAACCAATAGACCATTCAGGTATGACCTAAATCAAATCCCTTATGATTATACAGTGGAAGTGAGAAATAGATTTAAGGGTCTAGATCTGATAGATAGAGTGCTTGATGAACTATGGAATGAGGTTCGTAACACTGTATACGAGACAGGGATCAAGACCATCCCCATGGAAAAGAAATGCAAAAAAAGCAAAATGGCTGTCTGGGGAAGCCTTACAAATAGCTGTGAAAAGAAGTGAGGCAAAAAGCAAAGGAGAAAAGGAAAGATATACGCATCTGAATGCAGAATTCCAAAGAATAGCAAGAGTTAAGAAAGCCTTCTTTAGCGATCAATGCAAAGAAATAGAAGAAAAGAACAGAATGGGAAAGACTAGAGATCTCTTCAAGAAAATTAGAGATGCCAAGGGAACATTTCATGCAAAGATGGGCTTGATAAAGGACAGAAAAGGTATGGACCTAACAGAAGCAGAAGATATTAAGAAGAGGTGGCAAGAATACACGGAAGAACTGTACAAAAAGATCTTCAAGACCCAAATAATCATGATGATGTGATCACTAATCTTGAGCCAGACATCTTGGAATCTGAAGTCAAGTGGGCCTTAGAAAGCATCACTACGAACAAAGCTAGTGGTGGCGGTGGAATTCCAGTGGAGCTGTTTCAAATCCTGAAAGGTGATGCTGTGAAAGTGCTGCACTCAATATGCCAGCAAATTTGGAAAACTCAGCAGTGGCCACGGGACTGGAAAAGGTCAGTTTTCATTCCAGTTCCAAAGAAAGGCAATGCTAAAGAATGCTCAGACTACCGCACAATTGCACTCATCTCACATGCTAGTCAAATAATGCTCAAAATTCTCCAAGCCAGGCTTCAGCAATACGTAACTGTAAACTCCCTGATGTTCAAGCTGGTTTTAGAAAAGGCAGAGGAACCAGAGATCAAACTGCCAACATCTGCTGGATCATGGAAAAAGCAAGAGAGTTCCAGAAAAACATCTATTTCTGCTTTATTGACTATGCCAAAGCCTTTGACGGTATGGATCACAATAAACTGTGGAAAATTCTGAAAGAGATGGGAATACCAGACCACCTAACCTGCCTCTTGAGAAATCTGTATGCAGGTCAGGAAGCAACAGTTAGAACTGGACATGGAACAACAGACTGGTTCTAAACAGGAAAAGGAGTACGTCAAGGCTGTATATTGTCAACCTTCTTATTTAACTTATATGCAGAGTACATCATGAGAAACACTGGGCTGGAAGAAGCACAAGCGGGAATCAAGATTGCTGGGAGAAATATCAATAACCTCAGATATGCAGATGACACCACCCTTATGGCAGAGAGTGAAGAGGAGCTAAAAAGCCTCCTAATGAAAGTGAGAGGAGAGCGAAAAAGTTGGCTTAAAGCTCAACATTCAGAAAACGAAGATCATGGCATCCGGTCCCATCACTTCATGGGAAATAGAGGGGAAACAGTGGAAACAGTGTCAGACTTTATTTTTGGGGGCTCCAAAATCACTGCAGATAGTGACTGCAGCCATGAAATTAGAAGACGCTTACTCCTTGGAAGAAAATAAGGCTGTTATTAACAACTATTTGCATATTTTTACATGGACAGAAAGTTTTTACCTCATTTGGGTAAATACCAAAGATAACAATTGCTGGATCCTATCAAAAGAGTATGTTTAGTTTTTGTCATACTATCTTCCAAAGTGTCAGTACTATTTTCCATTCCTGTAGCTCCACATTTTTTGCCAGTAAGTGGTACTGGTTATTTGGAGGTTTCAGTCCCTTGTCACATGTACCACTTCAGAGGCTGCTTGAGTGTCTTCATGACATGGCAGCTGCTTTCCCCCAGAATTAGTGATCTAAAGATCAATACTTTCCCCCACCACTTTCAGGGGGAAACCAAAATGTTTCTTATGCCCAAGCTTAAGTCACAGATTGCCATTTTCACAGTATCCCATTGATTACACTGATCAGCCCTATTCATTGTGGAAGGAAACTACACAAGAGTGAGAATACCAGGAAATGAGGAACTTTGAGAGTCCTATGGGAGGTTGACTAACACAGCTACTAAGACATTTAGTATGAGTTAGGCTTGTATCCATCTCTAGTCCCACTGGACCAGTGTTTCTCATCCTTTTTTTCATGATCACTCCACTATGGAGTGTTTTTAGAAATGTTTTTCCTAATTCCATGTTCCCTTCATGAAATGTTAATGTTTCTTTATGTACTATGTGTATATCTGTGCTAGATATATGTGTATATATATATACACACATATATAAAGTAATATTTTTCACCACTCCCCCAAGAAGCAATTTTCACTACCTTGAACGAGGTGATGTTATCCCCTCTGAGGTTGAGAATGTATGCATTAGCCTGAAAGCTAAAAATCCAAGAGTTATGTCATGAACTTCACTTGATGTTTTAAACAGAGTATAGTAGTAAATGTTTAATTTTTGTGAATAACTGGGCAAAGGTAGGGAGGAGAATGAGTATGTGATCCAGTGAAAGTGGAAAATACAGATGCCATTGACCAAAATGGAAACAGAGCCTCTATGAGAAAGAAGTGAGAGAAGAGAGAATTTAATGAACTTTTTCTGAAATATTGCATTTCTCCATGTTGTTCAGCACTGAACATTGAATAGGACTGTTCTTGATATATTCTTAGGAATTCAACACTTTTTTTGGGAATGAATAAATTCATCTAGCAGAACTGACAGCTCATTGAAGGTCAGCATATGTGAACTTCAGGGCTGTCTGATCACCTGTAAACTACAGAATTTATTTTCAGTAGTTCAGTTAAGGTGTCGGCTGGGAAAAAAAAAGCAAGCACAACATAAAAGTTGAGAATTAGGTTTTATTTGAGGATATTACTGAGTACTATAGCCTGAAACAGCCTCTTTGACAGCTCTGAGAAACTGTTCCAAAAAGGTAAGGGAGGAGTCAGGTTATTTGGGAGCTTTTGCTGAAAAAAAAGTAACTGAACATCAAAATATTACTGCTAATTACAAAAAACAGACATCTTAAGTTAAGGATCCTATTATGGGAAGATGCAGAGTCTGGGCTCACTGAAGTAATTCCTTTGATCTGCATCTTAACTATCTGGAGCCAGTACCTGTCTTTCTCTATCTTGAATTCCCCTCAGAGCACAAGGTGGTAGTAGCTGATGGCTTGATCATGGGCAATATTCGTTGTTTACTGATGTGGAAGGCAAAATTTCTAACTCTAAACTAAATGTTCCAATTTACCAAAAAGTTTTGGAGATCAAGTATCATGGGGCTATTCTTATTTCCTTTTCTAAAAAAATTCTTTTCATTTATTTGGCTGAGCCAGGTCTTAGTTGTGGTATGCAGGGTCTTTGATCTTCATTGTGGCACTCAGGATCTTTAGTGGTGGCATGCTCAGCATGTGGGATCTAGCTCCCTGACCAGGATTGAACCTGGGCCCCCTGCATTGGGAGCACAGTCTTAGATAAACTTTCTACACCAGCCAAGCAAGGGGACTTTGGTGTACAAAAAGGCTAGAGACACAAAGACCACGGAGAGCAAAACATTTTTTTCTGTTCTTTTTTTTTTTTTTGATCTTCTGCTTTGTTTCCACTTTTCAGATTATAAACTCCTCAAAGGCAGGAAGTATATAGGCCCTCGAGATGTAGATTATAAACATTTAGATCCCTTCCCCAAGAGGCTGACAATCTAGTAGCAAGGATATGACACATTTTAAAACATTTTTTTAACTTTGGTCCCACATAATAAGGTATCTCAGATGGTTAAGAATCTGCCTGCAATACAGGAGACTTTGATTTGATCCCTGGGTCAGAAAGATCCCCTGGGGAAGGGAATGGCAACCACTCCAGTCTTCTTGCCTAGAGAATCCCGTGGACAGACCATGGTCTCGCAAATAGTCAGATACAACTGAGCTACTAACACTTCGTAGTTTCTTTTTCTACATGATAAGGCATACCTTGTTTTATTGCACTTTTAAAATACTGTTTTGTTTTTTTTTAACAAATTGAAGGTTTGTGGCAACAATGTGTTGTCATATTGTCAGATGCTTAATATTTTTTAAGGAATAAAGTATTTTTAAAGTATGTGCTTTTTAAAGACATAATGCTACTGTATACTTAATAGATCATAGTATAGGGTAGATACATCTTTTATATGCTCAGCTGCTGCTAAGTCGCTTCAGTCATGTCCGACTCTGTGCGACCCCATAGACGGCAGCCCATTGAGCTCCGCCATCCCTGGGATTCTCCAGGTAAGAACACTGGAGTGGGTTGCCATTTCCTTCTCCAATGCATGAAAGTGAAAAGTGAAAGTGAAGTCGTTCAGTCGTGTCCGACTGTTTGCGACCCCATGGACTGCAGCCTACCAGGTTCCTCCATCCATGGGAGTTTCCAGGCAAGAGTACTGGAGTGGGATGCCATTGCCTTCTCCTTTATATGCTCTGGATACCAAAAAAATTGTATGACACAGATTATTGCAATATTCACTTTATTGCAGCGATCTGGACTGGAACTTGAAATATCTCCAGGCTACATTTGTACTTAAAGCTTGTTCACAAGTATAGAGAAAGCTTGTTCACAAGTATAGTGAAAGCCTGTTAGGAAAAACAATGGGTGGATCAATTTTTGAAAAGAAGTGCCTACTTCAGGGACTTCTCTGGTGGTCCAGTGGCTAAGACTCCAAGGTCCCAATGCAGGGGTGCCCAAGTTCTAGTCTTCTTTGGGGAACTAGATCTCATGTGCTGCAACTAACAGATCACATGCTGCAACTAAAGATCCTGCATACTGCAACTTAAGTTTCCACATGCCACAACTAAGACCTGGTACAGTCAAAGAAATAAATACATTTTTAAAAATATTTAAGAAAAGAATATTCTACTTCAGTGAATAGAAAGTTATAGCTATGCTGGCTTAAAAGAAGCCAGATTCCCCTTGTCCCTCTAAAGTACATAGGGCATAATTTCATTACATAAAACTCTATGCTGGAGAAGGGCTTCCCAGGTGGCGCTACTGGTAAAGAATTGAAAGTCACTCAGTTGTGCCCGGCTCTTTGAGACCCAATGGACTATACAGTCCATGGAATACTCCAGGCCAGAATGCTGGAGTGTGTAGGCTTTCTCTTCTCCAGGGAATCTTCCAAATCCAGGGATCAAACACCCGTCTCCCCTATTGCAGGCGGATTTTTTACCAGCTGAGCCCCGAGGGCAGCCCAAGTGGTAAAGAACCTGCATGCTAACACCAGAGATACAAAAGATGCAAGGTTCGATCCCTGGGTGAGGAAGATCCCTGGACAAGGGCACGGCAACCCACTTCAGTATTATTGCCTGGAGAATCCCATGGGCAAAAGAGCCTGGTGGGCTACTGTCCCCCATGGGCTCACAAATAGTTGGACATGATTTAGTGATTGAGCACTAGAATGTGCAAACTGATCTATAGTGACTGAAAGCACATTAGTAGTTGTTAAGAGCGCTTCCCCAGTGGCTAAGGTGGTAAAGAATCAGCCTGCAATGCAGGAGACCCCAGTTCCATTCCTGGTTCGGGAAAATCCCCTGCAGAAAGGGAAAGGCTACCCATTCCAGTATTATGGGCTGGAGAATTCCACGGACTAGCTCACGGGTCGCAAACACACGACTGACTGACTGCCTTTCACTTAAGAGGCGGTGATGGGGAGGGACAAGATGGAGGAATTAAAAAGAGTGGAAGAAAATTTGGGGGTAATGAATACGTTCAGTCTTCAGTGTGATGATATCCTGGATATATCAATATGTCAACACTCGTCAAATTGTGTATTTAACTACACATAGGTTATTGTAGGTCAATTATTCCTTAAGAAAGCAGTTTTTAAAAGATTTAACAAAGAATCACATCACACAGGATCAGACAGAGGAAATCCTGACCCTTTTCTGGAGTATGAAAAGCAACATTTAATAAACTATCCCTAATTATCAAACCTGGGCTGGTGCAAGAGCAAAGGTGAAGGTGAAGTCGCTCAGTCGTGTCCGACTCTTTGCGACCCCATGGACACCAGGCTCCTCCGTCCATGGGATTTTCTAGGCAAGAGTACTGGAGCGGGTTGCCATTTCCTTCTCCAGGGAATCTTCCCGACCAAGGGATCGAATCCAGGTCTCCCACATTGTAGACAGACGCTTTACCAAGAGCAAAAGACAGACAGAAAACCTGCACTGTCTGGTTTAGGTGTGTGGTGTATGCGTGCCTGTGGGTGCTTTCTGAGGAAGGAAAGGCTAGTGCCCACACTTAAAGACAGAAGAATTTTTGCTGGCGGAAACAGAGGAAGCTAGAGGAAGAACATGATTTGGGGTAAGACAATTTTGCATTTTGGACGAGGAGAGAGTAACTTCTACGGCCTCCACCCTCGCTGAGGCACAGCCAAAGGGCTGGGGAAAGCTGCTCAGAATGCAGACAGAGGCCAAGACGAGTAAGCAGAGATGAGACCACGTCGCAACTCCCGCCAGGGTCCCAGACGTCTGGAACCTTAACCCTCAGCTATCGCTTCCTTAAGTTCCACTCCCCAAGCTGAGACAGACGTTTGTGGAAGCCTGGCCTACGTAGCCCTTGAAGACTTGGGGAGAACAACCTACCCAACTCGGCTAACAAGGGGCGGTGGGGGTAGGGCGCTCGTGCCCGGCGCGTGCGCGCGCGGCGCGCTGGAGACGCGGCCTGAAAACGAGGGAGCGCGCGCCCTCCACGTGACCCGCCCGGCGGGCGGCGACGCACACGACGCGCCCCTCACGTGGTCTGTCTCCAGCCCCGTCGCCGGCGGAGGCGGGCGCGGGCGCGTCCCTGTGGCCAGTCACCCGGAGGAGTTGGTCGCACAATTATGAAAGACTCGGTTTCTGCTGCTAGCGCCGGAGCTGAGTTAGTTCTGAGAAGGTTTCCCTGGGCTGTCCTTGTCCGGCGGCCTCTGCTGCCGCCTCCGGAGACGCTTCCCGATAGATGGCTACAGGCCGCGGAGGAGGAGGAGGTGGAGTTGCTGCCCTTCCGGAGTCCGCCCTGTGAGGAGAATGGTACTGGACCCACTCAGGCCCCGGTGGGGGAATGGCCCGGGGCTTGCGATCAGGGAAGCAGGAGGACTCGGCTGCCAAGTGTGTGAGCGGAGCCGCTCTTCCTGGGGCGAAAGATCTCGGGTTTTGCGTTGAGGCTTCCGGACTTGCCCTGACGGGACGGGAGTGCGGTTCTTGTAGCGGGTGAGGGGCAGGTAGCAGGTACCAAATCTGGCGCCACAGCTTGTCGCGGGAATCCCCTGAGCGGAGCCCGGGCTCCGGGTAAGGCCCCTGGGGGCGGCAGAGGCGCGAGCCAGGGAGGACCTGGCGGAGCTGAGCGGCCGCAGCGCGCCAGACGCAGCGCTCAGCCTCCAAGCTCCGCATCTCCCAGGAGCGCGTTCCTCCTGGCGCTTGTTGCTGGCTGATAAGGGAGCCAAATGCTCTGCTCAAGTTCCGCAAGGAAGGGAGGGAGGGCTGAGAAGGGAACAAAAAAGGGATAGAGGATACGGGTTTGGAACTGTGCCTTGTTTGCTGCGCAACGTGTACTCCACAGGTACATTTTCTTTTGGAGCCAAAGAGGAGGGATTTGATGATATTGACACTAGCTCTGATTTGGAATTTTCTTTAGCAATAATTAAGGGTTTTTATTGGGCTTCCCAGGTGGCTCAGTGGTAAAGAATCCGCTTGCCAACGCAGAAGACGCGGGTTCGATCCTTGGGATCGGGAAGATCCCCTGGAGGAGGAAATGGCAACCCACTCAAGTAGTCTTGCCTGGGAAATCCCATGGACGGAGGAGCTTGGGGGGCTACAGTTTATAGGATCGCAAACAGTGCGACACGACTGACCGACTAAAACAATAAGGGTTTTATTGGGGCGCTGCTGTAGGTACGCGAGGCGGTGCGTTGTCTGGGTTAGTGTCTAACCACCTCATACGTTGCAGTAGAGAGGGTTGGTCGTGTTTTAAACCAAAGGTGCAGAGAGGGGTGCGGGGTATTGCAGCTTTTTGATAGAAGTTTTTGTTAAGGCCAGGAATAAATTAGAAAATTTCTTACAAAAGAAGTCGTTTAGATCAGGGACTTGAAAGAACGAGTAGGTGTTCCTGGTCAGTACTTGAACTAGATAGGCTTCAGGCGAACAACTCTCCCTCTGCTGGAGTCTGGCAGGTATACTTTTCTCAGAAACTAATTCAAATGCCATACAAAACTGAAACCACGAATATAGTTATACTTTGACTAAATAGTACATCTTTCCATTATTTTCCACCATTTTGGGTAAATGTAAAGTCAATAAAAATGTCATTTTACCTTTTTCATAATTTTTAAAAAGGATTTAAGTTCATCTACCAACACTAAACTTTTAACATTTATTAGTTAAGTGGATTTTAAGGGAAGCTTTTTTTTTTTTTTTTGGTGGGGGTGGTTGAATCAAAGTGGTTTTTATTTTTTAAAAAAAAGCAAAGCATTAATACTGACTCTTCAGTGATGTTTCTCATTTTCTTAGATGGTAAATAGCATACATTGAACATACTATTTAAGTATTTAGAAAAAATTTAGATACATTAGAAAATGGAAATGAAGGTGATTAATCATTTTCAAAACCATCGCTTCCTCCTGTTTTGTTAAAGCAACCAGATGACTATCTAGTGACTTTCTAGTAAAAGTCAATTTCTTAGTCTTATCTCAGGTGCTGTTCTTAAGTCTAGCCTCTTAATGTCTTGCTGTTTACATACGTTGAAATGCAGCTTTCAAAATTTAAGATGTGGTCTGAGTTTTTCTTGTGTTTGCTGTGTTTCTACTTTGTCCTTTTATATATGTGTATATAGCAAATGCACTCTCCCAGACAACATGTTTGTATACAACATTATAGTTTCTACAGGGAGAAATTCTCACTTTAAAATTTGACAAGAAGAATCTGGTTTTATTTTTTATGTTTCTTGGGTCCTGACTGCTGTTGAGTTCTGTGATTTTCCCTACAATTTCCAATTATAGTGAAACCTTAGGATAACCTAAGACGGATAACCTAAGACTGAGATTCTCCAATAATGATAATTTGTTGATCCTCCTGAACTTTAAAGTCAACATTGTGACCTGAAAGTTTCCCTAAGTATGTTGTAGTTATAATTCCTACTGTAAAATCTGTTTAAGACTTCTGCTTCTGGTAGTCATTTTCTTCTTTGACACTAAGAGAAAGTGTACAAGAATGTTCTGCACTGCTTTTAATCAGCCAAATGACCACAAAACAAAAAAATACCAAGAAATACAAGTTAAACTGTCATGGAATAAAATTTCTTACAGACTTAAAAACTATGGCTATTAGAAGTATTTGTTTTATTCATTTGGTTAACACTTAATATTTACTATATTCTAAGTACGAAGAGTTGGACATGACTTGAACTGACTTAGCACGCAGCACACACCACCACTGGAGTGGCAGAGATGTGATAGACAAGTTTCCTACTTTCAAACCACTTACATTCTGGTTATTTATATAAGAACTAACTACCTGTCTGTGGTCAAAGGAAGATGCCTACCTTACTTCACAAAACAAATTAAGTGTCTATACTGTGTTGCAGATTCTATGATACTCTGTCTTGAAGGGCAGTATAGATATGCAAAAAAACAAGAGTTCAGTTCAGTCGCTCAACCGTGTCTGACCCTTTGCTATCCCATGGACTGTGACACACCAGGCTTCCCTGTCCATCACCAGTGCGTGCTCAAACGCATGTCCATTGAGTCAGTGATGCCATCCAGCCATCTCATCCTGTCCTCCCTTTCTCCTCCTGCCTTCAGTCTTTCCCAGCATCGGGGTCTTTTCCAGTGAGTCAGTTCTTCACATCAGGAGGCCAAAGTATTGAGGTTCAGCTTCAGCATCAGTCCTTCCAATGAATATTCAGGACTGATTTCCCTTAGAATTGACTGGTTTGATTATTGCGTAGATTACTGAGAAAGTAGTTGGTAATCAGACAGAAAAGAAAGTCTGGGTAGGCTTGCAAAGGAGCTGATACTAAAGGTGGGTCTTGTACCGTGTGTGCTAAGTTGCTTTAGTCATGTCCAACTTTTTGTAACCCCCTAGATTGTAACCTGCCAGACTCCTCTTTCCATGGGATTCTCCAGGCAAGAATACTGGAGTGGTTGCCATGCCCTCATCCAGGGCATCTTCTTACCCAGCAATCTAACCATTGTCTCTTACATCTGTATTGGCTGACAGGTTCTTTACCAGTAGGGCCACCTAAGAAGAGGCAATAGTAATTAATTAACCTGGAAGTAGAAGAGATGTAGAATTGGTGGTTTTAGTTTAAGGGAACTGAGCTTTAGAAGAGAAGAAGCATCCATGGTTCATCTGAGATCTATTATACAAATACTGTACATAGTTGAAAATGAGTAGAGTATGAGATGATACAGTGTACTATTGTGAGTGTTATGAAGATAGGCAGGGACCAGTTTTCTGAGGGCAATGTATGTCAGGAAGAGAAGTCTTGATTTTATTCTGGAGATTAATGATCCACTGAAGGAACAGTATGGAAGGTAAATTGCTGTGTGTTTAAAAACTGAGATCATAGGAAGTCTTTAGCAAGATTCTTATCAAAATATTTAGGACTTGAAATTAAGAAGATGGAAAGAAGGAACCAACTGAGGTGTTTAGTAGGAATTAGAATATTCAGAACTTGGTTCCTTCGGGGAAGGGTGTTTGTGTATGTGTCGGCAAATGTCAGTAGTAAGAACCAGACATAAAATGAAAACATGAAATAGCTGAAGTCATTACTTTAATACGTGCACAATGTAATGTTTAAAGGCAGTACTTAAAATGTGTATTTTCGATTTTTATTTTTGAATGAAGATCTATTGATGCAAAAACCTCTTAAGATTTGAGAGTTTTGCCAGTCATAGATATTTTTGATACAATGCTCTGACATTCTCTTTCTTTAACATTCTAATGTGGGAAATTTGAAACATATAAAGGTGTAATAGTAAAATGAATCACCATATACCCATGACCCATTTCAACAGTTTGAAACATGTGAATATTGTTTCTTCTATTAATTCTCTCATTCTCCATCAACTGGATAATTTAAAGACAAATCGCAGACATGTTCCGTCTCTAAATACTTCATTATGTATATCTGTAAATCCACAGAACTGTTGTGCTCAGTCGTGTTCGATTCTTAGCTTCCGCATGGACTGTATCCCACTAGGCTACTTGTCCATGGGTTTTTGCAAGCAAGAATACTGGAGTGGGTTGCCATTTTCTATCTGCAGGGATCTTCCCAATCCAGGGATCAAACCTGAGTCTCGTGCGTCTCCTGTGTTGGTAGGTGGGTTCTTTACCACTGCACTTCCTAGGAATCTCTTACAGTACTATTAGCACACTCAAAATTAATAATTCTTTAATATCATTAAATATTCAGCATATTGCCTTAATTCTTATTTTTTTCCCCAATTCATTTGTTTGAATCAGGTTCCAAAGAAGTCTACATAGCTTTTGGTTTGATAAATAATTGTCAGTCTCTGTATCCCCCTGCCCACTGCTTTTTTTCCAGTCTTGTGATTTACCATTTAATGGGGGAGGGGGAAGCATTTCCTTTGCCCTGCAGAATTTCTCACAGTTGGAATTTTGTTGCATGTATCTGTGTGGCGTCATGTAGCATGTTCCTTTCTCTTCTGTATTTCCTGTGAACTCGTGGTTGATCTTAAGACTCTTAGATTCTTGTTTGATTTTTGGTAAGATTACTTAACAGGTAGTGAAGTACTTTATATTGAATTACATTAATAGGCACATACTGTGGTGGTTTTTCTCTTTTGGGTGTTAAAGATTATCTAGTGGGTTGCTGTTGTCAGCTGCCTGATCTTTTAATCGTGAAGTTTCCCATCATATGTTCACATAATAGTAGCAGTTGATGATTATTGCCATTGATTAGTTATTTCATTCTGGATTTCTCTTTCTCCTTTTTGGCAGGAGTGATGGGGGGAGCCTTTCAGCATGTGATTAAATTGTACAGTTTTTTGGGGGTGGGTAACAGCTTTTTAAATGCCTGTTTTAAGTTTGATGCCTGGAGACAAACTTCAGAGTGGTTGAGATTTGTTTAGAATATGAGCAGCTTTTGGCTATCTGTGGGAATTTGAACTGAGTCATTTATGTGAATTAGTATTAAAAAAAAACTTAGATGTGTGTCACTTTTATAGTGTACTTTGCAGATTATTAGATTAGTTTGAATATTAGAAAAAAGTGACTTGGAGAATTCGACCTCTTATAGTTTATCTTTATAAAAACAATTGGTTTAATTTGGTTTAAGTTCATACATTTAGATATTTCGTTCACCCTTTGGTTTGGTTCACCTTGGATTTAGAAAATTATTCTGAATCTTTTGGGGGAACATGTATTTAGTTTCCCAACCATTTAAAGGTTTTAGAACCTGTTAAAGAAATTTTAGATATGGAGGTAAGCAGTTCTTTGAAACTGATAGACATGCCTATTCACTGAAGCATTTTTGCCAAGTCATACTCTTTTACGAGCATCACTGTTACTGTGTCTGTGAAAGGCAGATGATAATCTTTTTTCTACTTGACTCCAGGAGCAGTACTCGGATTAAACTGTTTGTCCTTCCTTGCGTCATGAAAACATGTTCATTAACACCTCAACTATCCCAGCTACCACACTTCTGGAAACTTCAACCTTTGAAAGCCCGACTCCTCATAGAAGGGAAAAAAGATTTTGAGCCAAGCCATTATCAGAAATATGGCAACCTTGAGCCCAGAGTTCACTGGTTGAAAAATACGTGCAAAGTGAAATTTAATAGGCTTACTTACCTACTTTCCTCTGACAGTTTGGTAGCATACTAGAAATGATAGAAGTTATCTGGGAAGCAGACTGCTACTGCAAGGAGGAGACTGGAGAAACATTCACTAGAATAGAAAAACAGGACTGTAAATTACCCTTTAGTATGTGAACCAGGTCTTCCTTGCTTTTGAGTATTTACCATACCCAATTCCTGGAAGGGCTTCCTTGGTAGCTCAGTTAGTAAAGAATCTGCCTGTAATGCCTGAGACCCCGATTTGATTCCTGGGTTGGAAAGATCCTCTGAAAAAGAGAGAGGCTACTCACTCCAGTATTCTTGGGCTTCCCTTGTGGCTTAGCTGGTAAAGAATCTGCCTGCAATGTGGGAGACCTAGGATTGATCCCTGGGTTGGGAAGATCCCTTGGAGAAGGGAAAGGCTACCCACTCCAGTATTCTGGCTTGGAATTTTCCATGGACTGTATAGTCCATGGGATCTCAAGGAGTTGGACACGACTGAGCCACTTTCACTTTTTTCACATTTTCAGATACTCTACCCAGAAGGTACTCCTGACTAAAAAAACTGTGTGATAGGCTTTAGACAAATTTTCACAATATTAGCTAACATGTATTAGCATATTAGCATTTTGGAGAAGGAAATGTCAACCCACTCCAGTATTCTTGGCTAGAGAATCCCATGGACAGAGATGCCTGGTGGGCTACAGTCCATGGTGTCACAGAGTCGGACACTACTAAGGGACTAATATTAGCATTTAGCTGTCATTGTTCTAAGTGCTTTGAAAAAGTGAAAGTGTTAAAGTTGTGCCGGACTCTTTGTGACCTCATGGGCTGTCGCCCACCAGGCTCCTCTGTCCGTGGAGGAGCATACTGGAGTATGCCTTTGGATGCTCTTGTAGTGTTGCTACATAGAGTATATATACCATGTTCTGGTCCTTTGGTGTTCCTAAGTTTGGAATATATAGAATTATGTACATCTTTTTATGGACCTTGGTTTTTTATTGAAGTATGCTGCTAAGTCGCTTCAGTCGTGTCCGACTCTTAGCGACCCCATGGACTGCAGCCTACCAGGCTCCCTCCGTCCATGGGATTTTCCTTTTTTTTTTTTTGTTAACTATAATTGGAAGATACCTTCCTGATTTATTATCTCCATATTCAAAAAGAGTTTCAAAGTAACAAAATAATTCTATCCACCATAGAATCCAGAATAGGGTTGGGCTCTGGGGACCCAATTCATTGTTCACAGGGTGGGCAGAACCCTCTGCCTCTAAACAATTTTTTGAGTTAATTTAGCTTTCAGCTGAGTCCTGGTCACAGTCTTGTAATCACGGAAGGTTAGAGACTGGAATTGGAGAAGGCAATGGCACCCCACTCCAGTACTCTTGCCTGGAAAATCCCATAGATGGAGGAGCCTGGTGGGCTGCAGTCCATGGGGTAGTGAAGAGTCGGACATGACTGAGTGACTTCACTTTCACTTTTCACTTTCATGCATTAGAGAAGGAAATGGCAACCCACTCCAGTGTTCTTGCCTGGAGAATCCTAGACGGGTGAGCGTGGTGGGCTGCCATCTATGGGGTTGCACAGAGTCGGACACGACTGAAATGACTTAGCAGAGACTGGAATTACTCGGCCAGAGGGATGAGTTTCTGGCTCAGACACGTGGAGAGGGTTTCTTGGAAGTGATCAGTGAAGCTTCTGCTGCAGAAGCAGAGACAAGGGCAGAGGGCATGGGGGCCGAACCAGAAGGGCCTGGCATTGGCAGGGAGGGAGAGGAGCCCTCTCACCGTTTCCTTGTTTTCATCCGTGTGTCTCCACTCTGTAGAACAGGGGCTGCGTTCAGTCAGTAACCCTGATGTAAGAATGTTCTTCTCATAGTTTCTCATAGAATTTAAAGACAGGGCCCAGTAGGACTCTTGATTGGATCCAGGAGAGATCCCATGATGCCAGGAGCTACATGCTTTTGATTACTGGAGGTGGTCTAGTGAAAGGTCCCAGCTCCTGGAAGGCACGGTCACGTTGTCTTACAGGGACAGCCTAGGGACGGATCCGTACGATGACACTGGATTGAGGCCTGCAGACTCCGCACTTCTCAGGCCACGAATCATAGCCCTCGACATTGTGGTCAAACAGCACAAAGCGGACGCCCTTCTTGATGCTGGTGAATGAGTGCATGATCCGAAAGGAGAAACTGCCTGTCCGCGGCCGGACGGGAAAACGTTTGTGGAAGAAATAATGCAAGATGGCATAGTTGGCATCTAGAAGCTTGACGACTAGGTGATAACATCCGGTCACTGCCTTGTTGCTCTGTCCAGCGGCGACAGACAGAAATCCAAATCTTTCCACTATCCAGGAGTTCCCGCCACAGGCCCTCCTCCTCCAGGTCCAAAATTTCTCCCTTGTACCAACACCTGTAGGCAGGACTGTAGCTCATCTCCCCAGAAGTGTTCAGCCTGCCCTCCAAGTCTTCCTCTTTCTCCGAGCCATCGCTACAGCTCAGCATCATACAGTTCCAGAGGTCTTTGCCCAGGGGGTTCGCGGTGAGCTTGCGTCCTATGGGTCCTCGCTCGCAGAAGCGGCCCAGGATGCAGGGCCCGGGGTCGTCAGCAGGGGGCAGGCAGGTGCGGATGACGGGCCACAGGTCGGGATGTTTCCAGGGCAGGATGCTCCGCCACAGGTCCCAGCCGTCCACCACGTCTCGCCAGCGCTGGCACACGGGGCGGCAGTGCCGGAGCAGCGTGCCGGAGCACCTCGATGGGCAGTTGGTTCAGGCCCGGAGCCTCCTGTGGTTCGTGGTCTGGAGCTGGGACGCGGGCGAGCAGGCCCCAGGAGGTTGAGGCCCCCATGGTCTCCTCACCAGGCCCTGTGGCTGCTGCTGCCTGCATCTCAGCCAGTGCTCCTCACCAGTGGGCCTTCACCTTGCTTCACCTCCATGGGATTTTCCAGGAAAGAGTACTGGAGTGGGGTGCCATAGTTGATCTAAAATATTATACTAGTTTCAGGTGTACAACAGTGATTCAGTATTTTTATATATCATACTCCATTTAAAGTTATTATAAAATACAAGATATAGTCTCTGTGCTGCACAATATATCCTTATAGCTTTTTTTTTTTTCATTTTAATGAAATTAGGTTTTGGAGATTATCATGTTGATACATGTAAAGTTTAGTTTATCTCTTTGAGAGGCTATATATTATGCCATTGTAGGAATATACTGTGTTATCTATTTTCCTGTTATTGGGCATTTAGGTTGTTTCCAGTTTTTCTTAATGATGTAACATTCTTGTATATATCATGAGAATTTTTCTAGGAAGTATATAAATAGAATTGCTGGGTCACGGGATAGGTGCATCTTCAACTTTGTAGGTATTGCTGGAGTGTTGACTAAAGTAGTTGTGCAGTTTCCACTCCCTCTAGAACTGTCTAAAAATTCCCTTTCTTTTTCCGACATCTTTGCCAACATTTAATTGCTTAGGTTTTTCTATTTTGCCCGACCCATGAATGTAAAGTAGTTCCTCATTGTTCTAATTTGCATGTCCCTGGCCATGAATAATGTTGTGTGTCATTTCAGGTTAAAAGTTTCTGGCTATGGTTACTTTCCTTCTGGTGAATTACCTTTGCTCAGTTTTCTAATGAATTATATTTTTCTTCTTTGTTTACTTGTAGAAGTTCTGTATGTAGTCTGGACAGTATTTTTTGTTGTTTGTTTTTTGTTTTATGAGCTACAAATATCTTCTCCAGTCTCTAACTTTTTAAGCTTTTATTTTGTTAATGGTGGACTATTTACTTATTTTTAGATTGTTGATGTATATTGGTTTTTAGTGTAATAAGTTATCAGTATTTTCTTTATAGCCTGAACTTTCTCTTATCTTGAAGTCATAAAGCTATTTATTTATTTTTGGTAGAAGTTGTAAAGTTTTGCTTTTTCACATTATGACTTAACCCATCTAGTATTCATTTTGGATTCTAGTGTAATGGTTCGTATACATATGATAATCATACTGTCTCCTGATTTGTATTGCTCTCTCTGAAATTGCTGGGTTGTGTCCAACTCTTTGCAACCCCATGGACTGTAGCCTACCAGGCTCCTCTGTCCATGGGATTCGCCAGGCAAGAATACTGGAGTGGATTGCCATTTCCTCCTCCAGGGGATCTTCCAACCCAGGAATCAAACCCAAGTCTTCTGAATTGCAGGCAGAGGCTTTACCCTCCGAGCCATCAGGGAAGCCCATTGCTCTCTCTAGCACTCACCAAGTTTTCTTAAGTGCAAGTTTCTGTTTCCAAGTGATTTATTCCATTGTTCTGTTTGTCTTTTTGTCAGTGTATTTGGATTTTTTAGTAATCTTAGGTGTCTACGTAACATTTTTTGACTTTGTATAAGAACTGAATTTTTGCCAACATATGTATCATCCTTTTTCTCATAAAGCAATAAGTTTTGATTCCTTTTCATTTTAATAAAAATTCTTTATGGTAAAATGATAAATTGTTCGAAGTTAGACTTTATTTAGAATACCCGAGAAATAAATTACTGCTGCTTGAGCTAAATTAAAGTCGGTCACTTTTTAGACTCAGTGTCTTATCTTCAGTTACTTAATATGTTGGACTTCATGGAATGACACAGTGGCAACTGCTCATACTTAACTTTATCAGACATTTTCTACCTTTTAAATTGGAGCAGTACTGTAGTGGTAAGCAGGCAGGGTAGCAATCTTCATGAGGTCAGCAGGGCAGCAAAACCAACAGAAAATGATTAAATATAGAAGTTGGACTCTCTTTGCAGACATGGTCATGGTATCAATCTGATTCTTTTTATTTATTTTTGGCAAAAGTCTAACAGTTTATTGGAGCAGACTAGAAAAGTAGTCACTAAAATGACAAAAACAATTTAAAAAAACCTTTTAATTTTACATTGAAAACAATTAACCAAGTTTTATTTTTTAATGTGTAAAACTTTACCAACTATTTATTACTCCAGAGAAGCTTTTCAGCAGTGTCTTTAAAACCTGTTCGGAGAGTTCACATCTGAATTATCAATAATATCTAATTAGTGAAGTGATTGACAGCCTTTTAAGCAAAAGAGCAGAACTGTGTAGAGTAGGGGCCTGAGTGCCAGGTCTCTTACAGAGGAAATCAAAGAATGCCAGCCATTTTCAACATTTTGCTTCAAGCTAGCCTTAAGTTTTCTTTGTCATTATGCCTTTGCTGACGGACATGTTGTCCAATGTACAAAATTACCACAGAACTCAGAATTTCTAAATCTGTAGTGTCATTTAACTTTTGTAAGCTATTGCAGTTTATTAGTAGGCAAGCTTCCTTTTAATTTGATCGGCTTTTCTTTTGAATATGGGTCACGTTTTCCTGTTTTTTCTTATATTTAGTAATTTTTGATTATATCATAGATGTTGTGAATGTTATCTTGGAGAGACTGTGAGTTCTGTTTTAGTCCTCTGAAGATTATTGATTTTCTCTTTTAAAGTAGTTGCTACTGATTGAATGTTTGTGTCTTCCCAAAACTCAATGTTGATGTTATTTAAAGATGAGGCTTTGGGAAAGTAGAATTAGAGGAGGTCATGAAGGTGGGGTCATTATACAGAGACCAGAGAGCTTGCTCCCTATCCCCACCTTGTGAGGACACAGTGAAAAGACAGCTGTCTGCAATCCAGGAGGGGCTCTGAGGCGCAGACCTTACTGGCCCCTTGATCTTGGATTCCAGATTCTAGAACTTGGAGAAAATGAATTTTGGTTGTTGAAACCAAAGTTAAGTCTTATGGTATTTGTATGTCAGTTAGGCTTCCCTGGTGGCTCAGAGGTTAAAGCGTCTGCCTCCAATGTGGGAGACTTGGGTTCAATCCCTGGGTCGGGAAGATCCCCTGGAGAAGGAAATGGTAACCCACTCCAGTATTCTCGCCTGGAGAATCCCATGGACGAAGGAGCCTGGTGGGCTACAGTCCATGGGGTCACAAAGAGTTGGACACGACTGAGCGACTTCACTTCACTTCACTTTTCACTTCATGGTAGTCAGAGCACATTAGGATAGTAGTTGATTAACCTGACTGTACTCAAATTCCAAACTCTAACTCCTTCAATGGGCAATAAAAATATCTATTCAGTTAGTTACTCTATTCTTAACTGACCTGCCCCATGTATGCATGCTTCATGGGTCAGCTAGATTTCAGCATTTAGGGTTCCCTTTTTTGGTGACTGTCCTATGCAGGACTTTTCCCATCATTTTCCAGCTGCTGTTGTCACCTCAAAGTTTGTATTCTGGTTCTTCAAGCCAGTAAAACTATGGAATTTCTATTGGAGTTTTAGCTACTTAGTAGGTATGCAGTGGGGCCTCTCTTAGCCATAAAATAGGAAACTCACTCAGTACTGTTCCTTTATCCTGAGTACAAACTTCATCTGATTCCTTCCTGCTTTTGGTTGCCTGTTCAGTGCTGCTAAGTATTTTTTTTTTTTTAATCCTGAGTTTATGGTTATTATCTTCAGAGCTTTAATCCAATAGAAGCTCCGTAGCTGGAGCCTCCTTTCTAATATTAGTATATAGAATTGTTGGGTGTATTTAGTTGTAAAAATAGATTGAATGATTTTCAGTGTTACCTTGAGGTAGAACTTTTAAAGCAGTCCTTTTTTTCTTCCCCCTCAGTTTTCACTATCAGTATATAGTCAAGAAGGATGTGCTGGTACTGATTTGTTTGAAGAGTAGGATGTGGTTAGTAGACTTATTTGTAGCATATATGCCCCTTATTGCTAGGAGACAGATAGGAAGAATTTATAATTGAATTTTGAAGCATTGTTGAGATATAATTGTGTAGGGGGCATTTTGCTAAAAACATGGATCATAATCTTCAGAGCAACTTTGTGAGATAGGTATGTTGTTCTGTTTTATGGGTGAGGAAACAGAAGTTCAGACACTTAAGGTTGCATTAATAGAATAATTAGCAATGAACAGGTTATTCTGAACTCCAGAATCTGATCTCTTTTACCACTGAAGATCACGTTTCCCTCTTTTGCTTACATTCTGTGGTTATAGTTGGTTTTTACTTTACCTAGAACATTTAAGTTTAGGAATTTTCAGATTTGTGTTTGTAGTGTGCCATCTTTTGGTGAAATACAGTAATGCAGTCTAGCAAAAGAAGTATAAAATTAGGAATTTTTATATGTATTTATAATCCAGGGCACATTTTATTGGATACTTGATGGTAGAGCAGAAGCTCAGAGTTTCAAAAATTGTAGAAACTTGTTATTGGGAATGATTTGCCATTATCAGCTGGGCTATGTCACTATCAGGAATAGGAAGCCAAATCCCTAATGTAATCAGTGAATGCCATAAATGACAAAACTGGTGTGTATGGGGAGAATATATTTACATTTGGTGTTTACACAAACAGGAGAGGTGGTAAACCCTTGAAATAGGTGAATAATGAAGATAGGGGAAACTGTGATAGTCTTGAAGCGTGGTAGTGTTTTTGTATGTCTCTGTAGGCACAAAATTTGATAAAAATTGGTGAGCATCAGAGTGACACTATTTAAGTGACTTAGCCAGAGGGTTTGCTAAAGTTTTGGATGGGTTTGTCAGAGAATACTATGAAAGATTTGAAGTTGTAAAGAGATAGTACTGGCTGTTTATTATTTTTGATAAGAATGATAAAATGAAACTAACTATGAGTACCTTTGTACCAGGTCTTGCAATTTAACGGTGTTCCTGTTTGGGTAGTTTTATATTTTATCATAATAGACAAATGAGTACTGAAAGAAAGTGAAAGTGTTAGTCGCTCAGTTGTGTCCCACTCTTTGCCACCTCATGGACTGTAGCCCACCAGGCTTCTCTGTCCATGGAATTCTCCAGGTAAGAATACTGGAGTGGTTAGCCTTTCTCTTCTCCAGGGCATCTTCCTAACACAGGCATTGAACCCATGTCTCCTGCATTGCAGACAGATTCTTTATGTCTGAACCACCAGGAAGCCCCAAATGAGTACTAGAAGTGACTCAAGTGTTTTAGTTTGTTGGTGATTGAAAGTGACCATTTCTGGGGAAAAAGCTAGGTATATGTACTCAAACACTAGATATTTTTTTCCTCAGTAATGTTTAGATTTTCATGTTTACATCCATTTATTTAATGCCTTTTCTATTGAAATTCCTGCAGAAAAAAATAACTTTGTTCATGTACATATAAAACTCTCTAGCCCCATCTTGTTTTTCCTGTCTTTAGAAAGCAACTCTTAATACAAGGGTCTACTGGGATTGTAGGCCTGTAGAAGGGACACTAATAATATCCAAGAAACAATGCAGACGAAGAATCTGAAGGACGTGGCATAGACTTGTTAGGTTGAATTGGCTCAGTGGAATTGTGAGATTTTTTTGTGGGAAGCTTTTGTGAGATTTAGAGCATGGGTTGGCAAACTATGCCATGTATACCAACTCTGACCAAGGCCTTTTCTGGCCAAGGCCTGAGCTCAGAATGGTTCTTATATTTTTAGTGGTTGAAAAACAAAACAGTATGTGATAGAGGCAGTAAGTGGTCCAAAAGCCTAAAATATTTACCATTTGGCTCTTAATAGAAAAAAATTGCTGATTGCCCATATAGAGTATAGCCATACTTCTCTTAAGTGCAAGTCGCTCAGTCGTGTCCGACTCTTTGCGACCCTATGCCAGAATACTGGGGTAGCTGGCTATGTCTTCCTCCAGGGGTTCTTCCTGAACCAGCGTCTCTTACGTCTACTGCGTTGGCAGGCAGGTTTTTTGCCACTAGTGCCACTTGGAAAGCCCACTGTTGTGAATGGAGTATTCCATAAGTTCCATCAGGTAAAATTGACTGATAAGTGTTTAAATCTACTCTGTTCTTTCTAGTTTTCTGCCTAGTTATCCAATCAAGAAAAAGAGGTGGGAAAAAGGGGGATGTGACTTCTACAAGATTGCATTTCTTAACCTTTATCTAAGCCGTATATTTTCAAGTTCTCCCTAAGATGTTTTCCTCATGACAAAACTCCTTAAAAAGGTCCACTGTATTGTTAATTAATAGATTTGCTCATGTTGTGTTCACTTTTCACCCATCTTTCATTCATGCTATAAGCTTTAGGCCTATGCTCATGAATTGCAAATAATTTAGTTTTTTAAAAACATACTTCATACTGAAGCAATCTGAGTGCTTCTCATGCTTGTATATTGCCACTGTTTTAGTGTGTTATTTGCATGTCTTAAATGTTTAGTTCTAAAATCTGATTTTGATGGACTTTCATTACTGTATCATGGGACTGAGCTGCCTTTTTGTTTGCAAATAAGCTCACAGAGAGAAATTCCAAACAAATCTTTGTCTTGCTTTAACAACCAGTAAAAATATAGCAGTAAGTACAATCACTGAGCTGTTCTCCCCCACCCCAGCACAGTTCCAGTTTTTCTAAGAGAAGCAACCCTTTAAAAGAAATCACAGTATAATTTTTGTTATTATAAACGGATTTTTATAATTGAAAGTTTTATTTATTAATTTGGCCATGCCAGGTCTTAGTTGCAGCACTCAGAATCTTTAGTTGCAACGTGTGAAGAAATCCAGTTTTCCTGGCCAGCGATTGAACCCAGGCCGCCTACATTGGGACATGGAGTCTTTAGCCACTGGACCACCAGGGAAGTCCCTACATTTAAAAAAAAAAAAAAAAATTTTCTTTATTTTTGGCTGTGCTGCATTTTTGTTGCTTAGAGGGCTTTTCTTTAGTTGTGGGGAGCAGGGGCTACTCTCTAGTTGGCGGGCTTCTCATTGTGGTGGCTTCTCTTGTTGCAGAGCACAGGCTCTAGGGCACATGGGCTTTAGTAGTTGCAGCACGTGGGCTCATCATCTGTGGCACCCGGGTTCCAGAGCACAGGCTCAGTAGTTGTGGCGCACCAGCTTAGTTGCTCCGTGGCATATGGAATCTTCCCAGACTATGGAGAGAACCTGTGTCTTTGGCACTGGCAGGCAGATTCTTTACCACTGAGCCACCAGGGAAACCCCCTGTGATTTTTAATAATAGAAGCATAATAAAAATTTCATGAGTTTAAAGTGTAAGTTAATTTTAGTAAAAATTCAGCCTCACATCATCATGTGTTAGAACAGCCTACCAAATGATGATTTTTAAAGTTACAAACAAAAGTCACATGAATAAATGTCTTCTGGTCCAGATGCACTGCCTACCTTCAGTGTACTATGGTTCTAGAGTGAGAGAAGGGTTTAGGATAGCAATAATATCAGCAATCTGACTGACATGGCCAGATCTTTTGGTTGTCAGGACAGTGCTCTCACTGTGATCCTGAGGATGGTTCCGTTGTTCTGTAGATGCATAAGGCAGTAGAGGGAATGGTGATTGTGTATCTTAAATAGTGTAAGCCTCTTTGGTGGGCAGATTTGCTTCAATTTTCTGAGTGAAATGGGAAGTAGGTCATCAGTTGAGAATAAGAATGGTGAATGACGGTTGGAGTTTTGAGGAGAGGAGGAGATAGTGTGAAATTGTATAGGAGAATGAGAAAATGGACCAGGGGAATGCAGTGGGACTAGTGGGCATCATTAAGGGACGTTTGAGGTTTTAAACTGAAATTAAAGGGTGTTGTTTTGTTTGTTTTTTCCTGTAGTCATATTAACATAGGCAGTTATGGAATAGATAAGGAATTGGATTGAATCAGGATTGGGTTTTCCAGGTGTATTCCTAGTACAGTAAAACTGAAGAGAGTCCTCCCCCCCCACCCCCCATGAGAGGTATGTAGGTAAAGCAGATTCTTCAAAGGAATACCAGACTTTAGTTAGAATAAGAAGGTGGTGGAGGGACTGTGTTAAATGAGCTTTAGAGTATAGGACATTTTACTGATGAAGGGTCATGGGTTCTAGAGGGCATTCTGTGAGTTTTAAAATATTTATTTATTTACTTTGACTGTACTGGGTCTTCGTTCACTGGGTGCAGGCTTTCTCTAGTTGTGGCAAGTAGGGGCTACTCTTCTTTGAATTGCATGACTTCTCACTGCACAATGGGCTCTAGGCACATGGACTTCAGTACTTGGAGCTGCCGAGCTCTAAAGCATAGGCTCAGTAGCTGTGGCACACTGGCTTAATTGTTCTATAGCATGTGGGGTCTTCCCAGATCAGGAATCAGACCCTTGTCCTCTGCATTGCCAGGTGGATTCTTAACCATTGGACCACCAGGGAAGTCCCCATCCTGTCATTTTTGTAACTAGGGGATCATGGTATAATTTGCTCCTACTTAAGTGAATCTATTTAAAGGAGAACCATTGACCTAAAAATGGACATTTTGAATGGAGAGACAGAATTTTGCAACCAGGATTAGATTAAAGGATATACTAAGGTTTATGACTAGAATATCTAAGGGATTTGAGAGGAACCTGCAAACTCCACCATCATAATTCTCTCTAGAATATCTCTTCTCCTAGGGGCTTCCTTTTTTGGTTGTTTTTTATTTGGCCCCCTGGTTGGCTTATGGGATCTAATTTCTCCAACTAGGCTTGTACCCTTTGCAGTGGAAACTCTCCTACCTAACCACTGAACTGTAGAGGTTTCATTAAGGAATATAGGCTCTTCCTTTTTGTATTGTCCTGGTAAGAAAGAGGCAGGTAGAGAAGGGAAAAGAGATTCTGATAGAGAGCGTGCTAATATCTATATTTAATATATAGTAATATCTATAGACATATTAGAGATATAATATTTAATATTTTATATATATCTAATATATATGTTATATAGAGGATGAAGCTCAAGATCTTTAATCTACTCAGTCCTAATTTATGGAGTTGTACCTTTTTCAGTATATAATGCCCCACCTCTAATCAGTCACTGGTAGTAGGGTACAGAGGCTAGGGATCCAAGCAAAAACTTAAGTAGTGGTACAAACAGTAATTTTTAAAAACCTTTTAAATTTGAAATTGTTTCAGATTTCCAGTAATTGAAGGAAATGTGTTAATCTTCCACTGTGATCCTAGATTTGTCTTATTCTCTCTTTATTAATTTTTGTGCTATATTCATTTTAGGACTGTCATATTTAAGATTGTCCTAACAACCTGTTGAGTCAGACATTTGAAATCATGTAGTAATCTATTGATGTTTAGCATTTCTCTTTTTAAGTATTATTTTTCTTTTGATTAGAATTTGCTTGATGCATTTTTGGGTGCTTGTGCCATTAGCCATTCCATGCCCCTGTACTTTAGGTATTTATCTTAGAAATAGAACAGAATATATCTAGGGGTTTTTTTGGCTGTGTCATGCGGCCTGTGGGATCTTACTTCCCAGACCAGGGCTCAGGGCACCCAACTTGCGCCCCCTTCAGTTGAAGCACAAAGTCTTAGTCACAGGAATGCTTGGCAAGTCTCCGACAGTTGGCTGTAAAATGATCCACTTCCCAGGATCGTACCAGCCCCTCTTGAGGTTTTTGGCTCTGCATAGCACAGTTGATTAGTAATCTCAATCTCAGTGAATTTAAATGGAATGATTCTTATATTTTAGGTGTGCTGTCATCAATAAACATATGTAATAAATAGTGAACTAAAAATGGAATTATTTTTATGTATTTCTTATTAAAATTTTCTTTGTAATATTAATTGGTTAATTTATAAACAATCTTTTTAAATTTTTCTGTTTTAGTCCCAGAAATCCTGGATAGAAAGCACTTTGACCAAGAGGGAATGTGTATATATCATACCAAGTTCCAAAGACCCTCACAGGTAAGTATACGTCTCTTTATTCTGAATTCTTATAGAAATTTAGATGTAAATTACATTGCTATTCATTTATTAAAAACTAAAATTATTAATTATTTGTAGTTACTGTTTGGATGAAGGAAATGGCAACCCACTTCAGTATTCTTGCCTAGAGAATCCCGTGGACAGGGGAGCCTGGTGGGCTGCTGTCCACAGGGTTGCAAAGAGTCAGACGCAACTGAAGTGACTTAGCATGCATGCATGCATTGGAGAAGGAAATGGCAACCCACTCCAGCGTTCTTGCCTGGAGAATCCCAGGGACAGAGAGGCCTGGTGGGCTGCTGTCGGATATGACTGAAGCAACTTAGCAGCAGCAGCAGCAGTTACTATTAATTGTATTTACTGTTAATCTTTTAAGATTAGGAGGAGATAGTATTAGCAAGATATCAGCATTCCGCAGTTCTTAATGACATTTCACAACATGAAACCTCTCATTCAGAGTGTTCTTCCTTCCCTGATCTTCCCCATATCATACTAGTGTATTACAAAGATCAGACAGTTAAGTCTCTTTTTAAAAATTTGATTTATTGATACTGAGAACTTAAAAAGTTTATGTATCTGTTTAAGGGGCATATATTGAGTACCCAACAGTATAGTTTATGCTGAAGAAACCAGTATGAACCTAATGGTTGCTGTTTTTATTTGCCAATATGTAGCTATAGATGAGCACCTATTGGAAAACCCATCACCAGAAATTTGTTGGCATCTCTGATTGTCCTTTGGTCTTAAAAATGGCATTGATAATAGAAAAAAACTTAAGTAAAGGTCATGAGTTAGAATTCAAGAAAAAGATCTCTTGAGGTATTTATTGAAGAAACATTTTTCCTAATTTTTTTTTTTTTTTCTGAGACCTAAAAATAGCAAAAAGCTTAAAAGTGTACATCAAAGATATATTTACTTCCTGGATTACAAAACACTTTTCTTCACAGGCACTTAGGACAAATTAATTGAAAAAGGTGTTTATCGGGGTTTTTAGTCATCTTACTGTTCCAGTCTCCTATTAAACCTTGTTTTCTATGCAGTTATCGTCTCTACAACTTTCACTTACATTTGATATATGGCTCTTATGAATATACAGCCAAGTAAGCAATCTTTTATTAACTATTTTGTGTTACAATATGTGTGTGTTCAGTCACTCAGTCGTGTCTGACCCTTTGCTGCCCTATGGACTGTAGCCCACCAGGGTCCTCTGTCCATGGAATTCTCCAGGCCAGGAGTACTAGAATGGGTTGCCATTTCCTTCTTCAGGGGATCTTCTCGACCCAGGGATCGAACTGGTGTTTCCTGTTTTGGCAGGCAGGTTCTTTTACCACTGAGCCACCTGGGAAGCCCAGTCTTTTATTAACTGATGTATATTAAGTTATAGCACCTGTCCCTATTATTGTTACATCATAGTGAATTCTCCGTAAATATTTGTTGAATAGAATTTCTAAATATTTTGTTTGTGTATTACGTAAACCTTCTGTTTGAAATTCAGCATTTCTTTTTATATTAATGGCAAAAAATTTCGGGTATCTCTCTCATTTATACAAATTTTCATTATAAGAGAAATGTGCATGTAAATTTTGCAAACTTGAGATGTAGAAAGTTGGCTCAATATTCAGAGTATCAAAACCTGAAGACATTCATTAATAACATTTATTGCACCTATTTTTAATCTTTACTGAGTGCATAGCTTTTGTTTTAAAATATTGCTAAATTCAATCTATATGTAAAACATCGTATCTGTTTTTTTAACAAAATGTTATAGTAACTTTATTTTTCTATAATATCCCTTTAAGAGTAGTAGTTAATACTGTTGGTGTATATACAATTCATATATGTATTTTACTATTCGGCAGTTGAGTTGTTTTCAATTTTTAGCCTATTTTAAATTAAAATTAGATTGTAATGGAGGTCTTAGTGGATAAATCTATTTTTGTGTTTCAAGTTTTATTCTCTCTTAATATATATAATGCCAAAAAGCTTTCCAAAAGATTAAAGAATATGTACATTGTCACCAGTAGTGACGAGAATGCCTGAATATTGATTAATGTTAGCCATCATCTTCAAGAAAGTGATTAATAGAAAATTATATATTAAATTTGCATTTATCTGATCACCATTAAGAAAACATTTTTGTATTCTTTAATATTCCCCCAATTTTTGGTAATTTCTATAAATGTCATTTTAGATCATTAAAATAGATAACCTTAGTGTCTCTTAATATTCTGTGATTTATCTGAATTTCATACTAGTTATTAAAGGTGGGTTTTGTTATAAAAGATCATGTTTTTTAACCAGAAAGCACTGATGACATTTCCCAGGTCACGTTGTTCTTTGTTCTTAATTGTTGCATCCTTACTAATAATATATCTGGATCATAATTTTAATATCCCCTGATTGATGGATATTTTAGCTAACCTGTTTTCTTTTTTGCTATTAGACAAAAGTATTCTGTAGTAAATAACTTTATTTTACACATATTCTATAGATATTTTTAACCTTTACTCTTAAGTACTGGAATTAAGAGCTTGAGAGTATAAATTTTTCATTTTGATGAGTATTGCCAAATTGCCCTCCATTTGTACTCCTACCAGCAGATATAAGACTACTTTCTTCTATATTCTTACCAAGGTATTGTCTTAAAGGATTAAATAATTTTCTTCCAATCAAATATCTTTTCATATGTATGGTTTTACTGTGAACTATCTGTTCATATGGACTTCCTAGGTGGCTCTGTGGTAAAGAGTCCGCCTGCCAATGCAGGAGATAGAGGGGACATTGGTTTGATTCCTGGGTCAGGAAGATCCCCTGGAACAGGAAATGACAAGCCACTCCAGGATTCTTGCCTGGAAAATCCCATGGACAGAGAAGCCTGGAGGGCGCCAGTCCAGGGGTTGCAGAGTGTACATGACTGAGTGCCTGAGCACACATGCAACATCTGTTCATAGATTTTCCCATGTTATGTTGATTTGATAAATATATATTATAGTAGGGAAGCAAATTCATTTTTTATATTATATATTAGGGAAGCTTTATATATTATATTTATATTTAATATTAGGGAAGCTAACCTTTTCTCTATAAAATATTTTTTCTCAGTTTATCTTTTGACTTTTATTAGTTAACATGTTTTTGCCATATTAATTTTTTTTTATGTAGTTAAATCTGTCTTTTGTGGTTTCTGGGTTTTATGACAGAACAAATTGTATTTAAAAGATGAAAACTGAGTTTTTAAAAAAGGTACAAATGACCTAAGATATCGTTTGAAAAATATATAATATTCCTTTGTTTTGTCCTTTTTTATTGAATTATTATAGTTTAGTTTCATGAGAAGAAAAATGATTTTCACTTTTTACTTTGTTTTATAGATGCCTTCCAGGATGTCAGATTTGTCAGCAGCTTGTCAGGTAAGTATCATAACAATAATGGTATTGCACAGATTTTGGAAAATAAAACTAGTATATTAAAAAAGTCAGAATACATTGGGATGAAATTCACAGGCCATTATGTTTAAGCGTTACTTAACTCACACTTTGGAGGTAAAAGATTAGGCAGAGTTCTTGAAACTCAAGTGCAGGTACCTTCAGCATGTTTGAGAAGGGGGATCAATCAGATAAACTCAGTAGGATTGGTGTTGTGTAGGGAAAGGGAACATTTGAGGATGGTACCTAAGTTTCTTACTGGGGCAACTAATTAAAGACTAATGTTGTTCTTCAAGATGTGATGAAGGAATGTAAGAGAGAGAAGAGAAGGTCTCTGGTTGGCAGGCTAAGAGCAGAAGTGCATAGAATGAGTTCATTTACATATATTGAATTGTTGCACCATTTCCAGGCCTATTCATTCCTTCCTCTAGATGGGTAGTTCCATCTGGCATCTGTACTCAGGCTGAAGAGCTTCCTTTAGCTTTTGGTATAATGCTGTTATACTCGATGGACATGGGTTTGGGTGGACTCTGAGAGTTGGTGATGGACGGGGATGCCTGGTGTGCTGAGGTTCATGGGGTTGCAAAGAGTTGGACATGACTGAGTGACTGAACTGGTATACTGGAGATGAGTTTTCTCAGCTTGGTGTATCTGAAAATATGTTTATTTTACTCATTTTTGAAGGATGTTTTCCCTGAATATAAATTTTGAGTTTTCTCATTCCAATGATTTGAAGATACCATTCTGTTGTCTTCTGGCTCTTGATTCTAGTGGGAAGTCAGCTGTCATTAGTGCAGTGGTTCATCTGTGTGTAATGTGTCTTTTTTCTCTCTGGCTGTTTTAAGGATTTTTTTTCCCTGTAATTTTGGTTTTAACAGGAGGCCTGTGATGTGCCTGAGAATGGTTCTCTTTTTCCTTCTTTTTGAATAAGTCTTGAATCAGTTCAGTTCAGTTCAGTCGCTCAGTTGTGTCCGACTCTTTGTGACCCTATGAACTGCAGCACACTAGGCCTCCCTGTTCATCACCAACTCTTTGGAGTTCTCTCAAACTCATGTCCATCAAGTCAGTGATGCCTTCTAGCCATCTCATCCTCTGTCGTCCCCTTCTCCTACTACCCCCATTCCCTCCCAGCATCAGAGTCTTTTCCAGTGAGTCAACTCTTCACATGATGTGGCCAAAGTATTGGAGTTTCAGCTTTAGCATCAGTCCTTCCAACGAACACCCAGGACTGATCTCCTTCAGAATGGACTGGTTGGATCTCCTTGCAGTCCAAGGGACTCTCAAGAGTCTTCTCCAACACCACACTTCAAAAGCATCAATTCTTCGGTACTCAGCTTTCTTCACAATCCAACTCTCACATCCATACATGACCACTGGAAAAAACCATAGCCTTGACTAGATGGACCTTTGTTGACAAAGTAATGTCTCTGCTTTTGAATATGCTGTCTAGGTTCGTTATAACTTTTCTTCCAAGGAGTAAGCGTCTTTTAATTTCATGGCTGCAGTCACCATCTGCAGTGATTTTGGAGCCCCCCTAAAAAAAGTCTGACACTGTTTCCACTGTTTCCCCAACTATTTCCCATGAAGTGATGGGACCAGATGCCATGATCTTCGTTTTCTGAATGTTGAGCTTTAAGCCAGCTTTTCACTCTCCTCTTTCACTTTCATCAAGAGGCTCTTTAGTTCCTCTTCACTTTCTGCCATAAGGGTGTTGTCTTCTGCATATCTGAGGTTATTGATAATTCTCCTGGCTATCTTGATTCCAGCTTGTGCTTCCCCATCCCAGCGTTTCTCATGATGTAGTTTGCATATAAGTTAAATAAGCAGGGTGACAGTATACCGCCTTGACATACTCCTTTTCCTGTTTAGAACCAGTCTGTTGGTCCATGTCCAATTCTAACTGTTGCTTCCTGACCTGCATATAGGTTTCTCAAGAGGCAGGTCAGGTAGTCTGGTATTCCCATCTCTTTCAGGATTTTCCACAGTTTATTGTGATCCACACAGTCAAAGGCTTTGGCATAGTCAATAAAGCAGAAATCTTGAATAAATATCTGCAAGTTCATATTTTTCACCAAATTTTAGCCACTGTTTCTTAAAATCCTTTTCTGCTCCTTCTCTGTCTCTCTTCCCTCTGGGACTCCGGGTATATTAGGTTGCTTGATATTTTTGCAGGTCACTAAGGCCCTGTTTTATTTTTGTTTAATTAAAATATTTTTTTCCCATTTATCAAATTAGATCATTTATATTCATCTGTCTTCAGCTTCACTAACATTTATACAATCTCCAGTGCTGTTTTGGCATCCAGTAAGTAGATGCCTCGAACTAAGTTTATTAATAGAAGCCTGTATCATTAAATACTACTGTATTTATAGTATTTTAATGCTAAGGTAAGTGTATTAACTTACTGATATCCTAAAATCAGAAAGTCAGATTATTTGCATATTCTTCAAAAGTTCCTTTATTTTCATACATTTTCATTCCTTTTTTTTTTTCGTTGACTGATTTATTTAAAAGGTCTTTTAAAAGTTTTATTATTTTTTTCCCTTAGGTGTTTTTGTGGTCGCTTGGTCAAGCAACATGCTTGTTTTACTGCAAGTCTTGCCATGAAATACTCAGATGTGAAATTGGGTGACCATTTTAATCAGACATTAGAAGAGTGGTCTGTGGAAAAACATACAGAACAGAGCCCAACGGATGCTTACGGAGTCATAAATTTTCAAGGGGGTTCTCATTCCTACAGAGCTAAGGTATGTTGTATATTAGAGTGTCTTACTTCGTTTACCTTTTAATTAATTCCAACTCTTTGTAACTCCATGGACTGGAGCCCACCAGGCTCCTCTGTCTATGAAATTCTCCAGGTAACAATACTAGAGTGGCTGCCATGCCCTTCTCCAAGGGATCTTCCCAACCCAGGGATTAAACCCAGGTATCCCACATTGCAGGAAGATTCTTTACCACTTGAGCTACCCAGGAAGCCAGTTAATTAAATAATGTATGTTTATTATCTAACAGCTTATAAAATAGTGTGTCAGAAAATTAGTTTTAGTCATTTCTTTATTTTGAAGTTCTTTGTATTTGTACACACATATAGAATTATTATGTTTTGGTGCATTGAACCTCTTTTAGTTTCATTTACTGTTTCACTTTCTCTTTGTTCCCTTTTTTATCTTTTTGGTTAACGTATTTTTAATTATTGCTTATCTTCTATATAGCATCTTATTTATATATTTTTCTGTTGTGTAGATTAATTTTATAAATACTATAAAATATATCTTTAACTGGTTACTGTTACAGATTAGTACTTTACTTCCTGGTCAATGCAAGAACCTTTAGAATACTTGTGACTACATTTATTTCCCTCATGACTTATGTGCTTTTGTTGGCATAAATTTTATTTGTGTGTGTGTGTGTGTGTGTGTGTGTGTGTGTGTGTGTGTGTGTGTGTGTGTGTGTGTGTGTGTGTGTGTGTGTGTGTGTGTGTGTGTGTGTGTGTGTGTGTGTGTGTGTGTGTGTGTGTGTGTGTGTGTGTGTGTGTGTGTGTGTGTGTGTGTGTGTGTGTGTGTGTGTGTGTGTGTGTGTGTGTGTGTGTGTGTGTGTGTGTGTGTGTGTGTGTGTGTGTGTGTGTGTGTGGATTTTAAAAACTCCCAAATTGATCCTCCTTGGTGGATCAGTGGTAAAGAATCTGCCTGCCAATGCAGGAGACACAGATTTGATTCCTGATCCTGGAAGATCCCACATGCCACAGAGCAACTAAGCCCATGTGCCACAACTATGGAGCCTGTGCTTCAGAGCCCAGGAACCACAAGTACTGCACCCACATGCTGCAGCTACTGAAGGCTACATGTCCTAGAGCAGTGCTCAGCAACAAAAGAAGGTTCCACAGTGAGAAGCCCAGAGCACTGCAGTGAAGAGTAGCCCCCACTCGCTTCAACTAGAGAAAACCTATGCAGAACAAAGACCTGGCACAGCTAAATGTAAATAAGTAAAAATCTTTAAATCCCCAAATAATAATTTATGATTCATTTAGACTTGTCTACATTTTACCTTTTAAGTTGCTGTGCCTGCCTCCCTCCCTGCCTTGATTTGCTAAGCAGTGTCATATGGTGGGCTTGTCTCTCCGGGTTTTTCTGTTCTCTTGGATCCTGACACAAGTTGTCACACCTGGGTAGCTTACTGATGTCTTAATAACAGGGGTCGTTAATATAGTTTCTCTAGTTCCCAGGGGCAGAGTTGGTCCAAAACAACATAGTCCATCATTGTTGAAAATGGAATTCCTCATTTATTACTGACATCTGTTTTATTTTATTTTATTCATTCATTTATGACTGTGATGGGTCTTCATTGCCGCATGAGGGCTTTCTCTAGTTGCTGCCAGCAGGGGCTACTCTTTTTTGTAGAGTGTGGTCTCAGTAGTTGTGGCATACAGGCTCAGCTGCCTCACAGCATGTGAAATCCTCTTGGACCAAGAATCAAACCCATGTCTCTGCATTGGCAAATGGGCTCCCAACCTCTGGACCACTAGGGAAGTGCCATAATCTGTTTTTTAAATTTATTAACTTTAGATTATTTTCCAAGCACTACTTAATGTACCCAGGTATAATGATGAGTTAAACAAAGCTAGTGCTTAGAGACTTATAGAATAAATTTCATTACAAATCATTCTTAAAGGAATCTGGAGTCTTCTCAGCTTTATATAATTTATGGTATTTTGGAATATTTTTCCTTGGTGTTTGATCTCTGTTTATAAAGGAATGGTTAATATATTGTTTTGGAAAGAACCTTTGTTAGAGAAGATTAAAAGCGTTGTTTTTTCCCCCAGCATCTGAGTACTACTATATTTGATATGAATATTTTTGATTTCTTCTTACAAAGCAGGAAATACTGTGGATAAATCTGTAAACCAGATGAATGGTAATTGGGTTTATATAATCAGAAAGAGTAACAAATTTACATCTTATTTGAAAATTAGAGTGCCACTATTTCTCTAGCTCTTACAGAATGATTTTCCAACCTTAAAATTGTTTGTTATTGCTTATTCTTAGGAGTGTAATATATTACGAGTAGCCTATGAAATCTATTTTATAATAATCTGATGCAAATAAAGTTTTTCTTAAGTCATATGATGCTACATTATGAAACTTATGAATTATTATTTTTAAAAATCTTTCTTATTAGTATGTGAGGCTATCATATGACACCAAACCTGAAATCATTCTACAACTTCTGCTTAAAGAATGGCAAATGGAATTACCCAAACTTGTTATCTCTGTGCATGGTGGCATGCAGAAGTTTGAGCTTCACCCACAAATCAAGCAGTTGCTTGGAAAGGGTCTTATTAAAGCTGCAGTTACAACCGGAGCCTGGATTTTAACTGGAGGAGTAAACACAGGTAAACAGTAATAAAATTGGTATAATTTTTATTTGATGTGTCTGTAAATTTTTCATAATATCAGATATTTGAAAAGTCAACACAGTATAAATGTATACTAGTCTCCTGTTAAGTAATCTATAGTTCTTAAGTATAAATTCTAAGTGAAAAATGAATTTGGTTTTTGTTTGTTCTTTTAAAAGAATAATATGCTTTATCATTGACTCTTTTTTTTTATTAAGACTTTATTTTGGCTGTGCCTTATGGCTTGCAGGATCTTAGTTCCCCAGCCTGGGCCGTTTTGATGACAGTGCCAAATCCTAATCACTGGACCGTCAGGGAGTTCCCAAGAATAATGTGCTTTGGAGCAAGGGTTTGCAAACTGTGGTTCCCTGCACCAAATCCAGCCTACTCCTTGTTTTTGTAGATAGAGGTTTACTGGAACTCAGCCACATTTGTTTGTATGGTTTTGTATCACACTTCTGTGCTGTAAAAGCAGAGGTGGATAGTTCTTAGACTGTATGTCTTGCAAAGCCTAAAATGCTTAAAATTTGGTCCTTTATAAAAAGTTTGCTGACCTCCTACTGTATAGCAAAGTGTTATTCTTGTCACTTTGTGACTGCTGGTAAATTGAGAAAATGGCAATTCATTGCCTAGACAGTGGTAAAAAATAGCTTTTGAAATTAATTTTTAATATCTTATATTCTAAGTCTTTACTATCACATACATAGTTTGGATGGAAGGAAGGCAAATTAATTTTAATATCCAAAGTAAAACATACTTATTATTTAAGTTAGTTTGCAAAAATCTATTTCATTAACAGCAGCTGTTTTTGAACCTTATTGTGGCACTCTTCTAGCCACTGAAAATACATCATTACACAAAATATTTGCCCTCATGGAGCTTATATTCTAGTGGGAAAGATATAGAAAACAAGCAGATAACTAAATGTATAATAAATAATAAGTGCTTTGGGAGACACATAAAATGTAGAGGAGGGATAGTGAGGGATGGTCAAGGAAGCTTCGTTCATAAGGTAACTTTGAGTAGAAGTGGAAGGAAATGAAGCAAATGAGATTAAGAATAATGTGGGACAGAGCATTTAAAGGAGAAGAAATGGAAGGTATTGGAAAAATAGTAAGAAAGGTCCAGTGTAGCTTGAGTAGAATGAGCAAGGACTGCTGGGTGATGAGATCAATAAGTTACAGGTGAGTAGTGATGGTGGGGTTGACATGGGGTTTGTGGTGAATATCAGAAGCAACAGACAGATCATCATATAAGGCCTTGCAGGTCATTGTAAGCACTTTGACTTTTAATCTGAATTAGAAGGGGAGGTTTTAAACAGAGAGTTGACAGGAGCAAAGATATCTTGAATGATGGTTTAAAAATAGACTATAAACAGGCAAGGCAGCCATTAGAAGAACAGTGAAGATACTATTTCAGTAGTCCATGTGAGAAATGAAAAATCTAATTGAGTGATGCATTGATTTGCTAGGGCTGTTAAAATACCACAGACTGAGAGGCTTAAAAGAAATTTATTTTCTAACAGTCCTGGAGACCTAAAATCAAGATGTTAGCAAGTTTGGTTCCTCCTGATGCAGCTCTCCTTGATTTACAGATGGCCATCTTTTCACTGTGTCCTCTTGTGGCCTTTCCCATTGCATGTGCATCTCTGGTGTCTCTCTTTGTGTCCAAATTTCCCCTTTTTACAAGGACACCAGCCAGATTGGATTAGGGCCTACCCTAACCATCCTCATTTTCACACGATAACCTAAAGGATCTATTTCCAAATACTGTCACATTCTAAGGCACTGGGGTTAGAATATCAGCATAGGAATTTTGGGGAGGAAACTGTTCAGTCCATAACAAGTAGTAATGAAAAGTTATGTGCTCTTTTGAATTATTTTTTCTGTATACTTTCCTCCCAATTTTTGACTCAGTTGGAAAACTGTTGTAGTTTTTTCTGAGTGTGTGTGTTTTGCTTATAGTCCTGAGCCATACTCTTCTTTTTTTTAGATGATGTATAGAGCAGTAACAAAAACTACAGTTAACATGAGGAATCTAAGAGAGGAGACTAGGCCTAACAACATGGTAAAAGTTAGTTTTACGTGTGTTTCAGGCAGTTGTAGTGGTTTGACATTGTGGGTTGTTTTTTTGTTATTTTTTCTTGTCTTTGTGTTTTCTTTTGAGTTTGTCTTTTGGACTTTGTTGCTTTTTATCTTGTATATGTAAAAAAAAAACTAGCACCAGTTGTAACGTTGCTGAGAATAGGATTGTTCTGAACACAGTAAAGACTTTCAAATAAAGTGAATTTAATTTTGTATGAACAGGTGTGGCAAAACATGTTGGTGATGCTCTTAAAGAACATGCTTCCAGATCATCTCGAAAGATTTGCACTATTGGAATAGCTCCATGGGGAGTGATTGAAAACAGAAATGATCTTGTTGGGAGAGATGTAAGAGTGTTTTTTAAAATTTCTTTTATTTAAGCTTATGTTGAAACAGAATTAGAGCAAGAATAGTGCAAAGTAAACCTAAAATGTTCATGCTCATACTACAATCCTTTTGAAAACACTATCATAGATTTAAACAATTGTGATAGTACATTTAGTTTCTGCCCTTTTTGTATAACTGTTTCACACCTTTTCCATATCATGCCAGTCTGTGTAATTAAGTTTTTAATGATTGCGTGATGTTAAGAATTAATTGTATTGTCTGTGAAAGTAGTAATCAAATGCTAGTGTTTTATTGAAGTAGGTTAAAGACATGCGAATTGGTTGTAAATATTTTTTCAAGGGGTTATTAAAAAGAATTAATTACAATGATCATTTTCAAATGCAATTAAATTTCTAACATCAATTTTAAAGATTCTACTTATGACTGGAAAAGTAGCAATATGACATTTAACTGCTTTTATTCAGTGTCCTTTATATATTACACTTTATTCCCTAATAACCTGAGAGTTTCTTAACATTGTTTATTTATTTGCTTATTTGCTGCTGTTTCCTTTGCATGGGATGATGAAATATGATTTATTCTGCAGTGGAGCCAAAATGTAATTGTTTGGTTTAACCCATTGTTGAATAATCTTCAGCTGCTTAAAAGCTCATGCTTTTTGATACATTCTTTCATATTTTGTATTTTTGCCTTTATAGATTATTTCCAAATTTGTTTTTACTTTATGTTATATTTAATCCTACCCACTAACTCTCATATTTGCTATTGTTTAGGTGGTTGCTCCTTACCAAACTTTGTTGAACCCTCTGAGCAAATTGAATGTTCTGAATAATCTGCATTCCCATTTTGTATTGGTGGATGATGGCACTGTTGGAAAGTATGGAGCAGAAGTCAGACTTAGAAGAGAACTTGAAAAAACTGTTAATCAGCAAAGAATTCATGCTAGTAAGGGCATTTATATATTTGTTGTTAAAATTATTCTGGGCTGTATTAATTGCCAGCAGCATTCTATGAAAGGTAGGATGCTCTTTAAGTCCTCATTTCCTTAGTAACAGGATGACATACAAAACAACAAAGAGTAACTGACCTTACACAAAGTAAGACCTAGGAAAAGAAGTTTGAGATTAAACAGGATACTCAAATATCAAGGCCAAAGCCACAAAGTTCATTGGAAGCTCTGTTGCTACTGTAATCCCATTGCATCTCAAGGAATTCAGAAATATTCTTAATGTATGCTATATTCCAGTACATGATTTTGAAGTTCAGGATTGAAGAGGAAAAACATACTTTATTGTGAAGTAAGAATCACTTTACTTAAAGTTGATAACACAAGTAGGTATCACTCTTTGATAGATATGTCTTAAAAATTGGTATTCTTGACACACATCTTCTTTTCCAACCATGGTCAAACTTTTTGGTTCAACATCTAGATTTTTATTTCAAAAGAAGAAACTTCATAATTTTAAGACACCAAGAAAGTGAGCTCTATGATGAAGTGAAATATAAGTACAAAAATTACAGGATAGTATTTTCAGATTATGATGGAGTCATAGCATCTCCTAAAACTTAGGAATGTTTTCAGTTCAGTTCAGTCGCTCAGTGTGTCCGACTCTTTGCGACCCCATGAATCACTTTTAGAACTTTGCAAATAACCTATATTCTGGATATTTTCACTAGGTATTCACTAGGCAAGGTATTCACTAAATTTCTGTTACTCTTACAGAGGAAATGGATTTTATTGATCTGTTCTGTTTATGTAATCCTGATTCTGGCATTAATTTCTATACTAATGTCTCAATGCATTTGGAATAAAAAAGTGAATAAAAATAGAAACATTGGAAGTTTAACTCAAGCCATATTAAAAAGCAAACTGAAAATCAACTTGGTGTTTTAATTTCTAATCAAGAGTTAAAGTAGTGAAATATGTAAAATAGTTATTGCTTTTCAGTGAATATATGTTCCAGTGTGTGCCGTGTTATATATTGAATTTTCTAATTTTGTTACTTAGAACAGACTTTAAAAAGTTAGTGTAAAAGTAATTTTTTTAGTATTTTATTTATATCAGACTAGTATCATGTCAAGTACTTTAATTCAACACAGTCTTTTAAGACATTTTATTTTGGCTTTTTATTGTTTTTGATTGAGAAAAAAATAAGATTAAATTATTGAATTTTGCCTAATATCATAATTAATCTTTTTACTTTTTAAGGAATTGGTCAAGGTGTTCCTGTGGTGGCACTTATATTTGAGGGTGGGCCAAATGTTATCCTCACAGTTTTAGAGTACCTCCAGGAAAGTCCTCCTGTTCCAGTCGTCGTATGTGAAGGAACAGGCAGAGCTGCAGATCTACTAGCATATATTCATAAGCAAACAGAAGAAGGAGGGTAAGTGTATGATTGCAACATATTTTTAATAATTTCCTGTACAGAGGGCTGTGGGGGCTTCCTAGGTAGTGGAGTGGTAAAGAATCTGCTTGCCAGTTCAGGAGACGAACGACATGCAGATCTGATCCCTGGGTCTGGAGCAGGAAATGGCAAGCCACTCCAGTATTCTTGGCAGGAAAATTCCATGGACAGAGGAGCCTGATGGGCTACAGTCCATGGGGTCGCAAAGAGTAGGACACAAATGTGCACCCTTGCATAAAGAGGCTTGTGGCTTCTAGAATATTAAATTCATTTTGGTGTTTTATGAACATGAAAATACCTTCCTAAGTGTTGAGGAAAAGGCCTGTCTGACACATTATTAGAATGAATTAAAATATAACAGTCTTTATTGTGGACAATTTTGTAATATCTATTAAATATACAGAGGCACATATCTTTTGACTTGATAGTTTTATTTCTGGTAATTTTCCTACAAATGTACACATGTGAAGTAACTTACATAAAGTTATGCATTACAGTGTGTTTTGTGATCATAAAAGATTGGAACAGTATAGAGCATATATCAAGGGGACTAGATAAGTAACATGGTATATCTGCACAGTGGAATAGTTTGCAGTTATGTATGGTTTTAATCTGTTTAGTAGACTTGAGAAGATTAACTATATATGTAGAAAAAGGAAATATACAGTAACATATGTATTATGGTGCCTTTTATGTGGGAGAAAAGCAGCAGAATAATTGTGTGTATGGAAAGAGATCCTGGAAAGTTAATAGTGTTTCTTGAGAGCAGTTGAGATGGAACGGACTGATGGAAGACAGTGAAAAGGACACATTCACTATGAATTTCCACATCTTTATATTTTGTATCAAACTTTTGAGCCATGTAAATATATTCCACTTTGAGAAAAAGAAAAATGCAAATGTGCTGATACTTAACACATTTTGGTGAAATGCTGCTTTACATGTCATAATATCTTAAAATTATACAAAATCTTATAGAATGTGAGTACTGATAATGTACTCACATGCCTTATTAAAAAAATTGGAAATAATTCAAAGAGAAAATCACTCCATTTCCATTTTTCATCCTTGTCATTTGTAGTGGGAATCTAATGAAGCAGATCTCACTGTCAGTTGAGTATTTAATTTTTTTTCCCAAGTACTTAATACAGTATCTTTAAATGCCTTGCCTGTCCACCAGTAGCTTGATGATACTAGATTCTTTAAATTACAGAATTTGAAATCAGGAGATTAAGTTGTGTTTCCTCCTACTTCAGGAATCTTCCTGATGCAGCAGAGCCTGATATTATTTCAACTATAAAAAAAACATTTAACTTTGGCCAGAGTGAAGCCGTTCATTTATTTCAAACATTAATGGAATGTATGAAAAGAAAGGAGCTCGTAAGTAGATTTCTTCAGAATAAGCCTTTTTATTTCATTCAGAGCACATTCTAAACTAGAGAAATACTTTAAAAAAATTAATTTTTGGCCACCCCTCTGGCTTGTGGGATCTTAGTTTCCCAACCAGAAATTGAACCCAGGCCTTTGGCCATGAAAGCATGGAGTCCTAACCACTGGACTGCAGGGAGAATTCTCAGTTAGAAAAATAGTAAAGGTTTGAATATACTTGAATTTTATTAGGTAAATGATACAGATTCTTAATTTTCTGGGTTTTTATTATAATGAAATTATTTCCAACCCCCAAAATTGTATATGCCATGTACTTTGAAATTACATTGTGATTTATGTGTGATTTATTTGCTTTATGCCTTAGCTTTTAAAATGTAAATGCATAATATTATGGATTAATCTTTAAATAGATCACTGTTTTCCACATTGGATCAGATGAACATCAAGATATAGATGTAGCAATACTTACTGCACTGCTTAAAGGTAAGGTTTCAAATTTATTTGTTAGGTCTTTCATTTACAGTCTTTTTATATAAGTTAGTGTATGTTAATTTGAGAACTAAATTTGTTAATAATTTTTCTTTGTAAAAGACATAGCATTTACTTTCTGTGACAGCAAATTCGCTTTGTCTTTATATATTGTTTTAAAAGTTCAAACTAGGATTTATGCCATTAGGCCTATTATCTTGTTAAGGATGTATAAAATGTGTCATATTTTTAATTGGCTGAAAAATAAGTGTTTAAAAGTAATAAGGTATTAATTGATAGAAATTAAAAATAGCATTCTTAAATGTGCGATTTTTATTAGGAAGGAAAGTTTGGAAAGAAAACTTGTATCTTCTAAGACTGAAGGTTTATTATACATTAACTTGAATTGTTTTTCTCTCATTATCTTTCCAAAGGCATCCAACTGATAAACAGTGTTATAGTGAGAAATCTTTTCAAAAATTAGAAACTAAAATGTTGTTCCATCTAAATACCTGACAATATGGAATGAGGTAGCAGAAGCAGAGCAAGAGGGTGTTGTCTTATCATTCACAAGAATTTTGTAAATGTTAGGCCATAATAAAGTGCCAGTAGATCAAACATTTAAAAATACTATAATAAATACAGCATGTTTATATCATCTAAGATTAAAGATCATAAATAATAGGAAGCCTAGAAACCATAAAGGGAAAGGTCAAAAAGTGTGATTTTATAAGTATAAAAAGAGAGCACTAATATTTGCTATATTCTTTCTGTGAACTAGGTACTGTGCTTTAGTAGTTTATGTTGTTTACTCTTGCAGCAGCCCTAAGAGTCAGATTACCTATTTTCCTCATTTTATAGATGATATAACTAAGAACAGGAATGTGGAAAGATCACTAGAAGGTGTTAAAAATTAGTGATAAGCAGATGAATAATCCATGGAAAAATGAGTCAGAATTTATGTAATAGGTATTAGCAGAAATGTGGAAATTTGGAAATGATAGAAAGATGTTAAAACAAAGAAACCCTATAAATTGGGGGTGGGGGAGAAGCTTTTTATCCTCCTACTGGGTATTTGTATACTCCTGATGGATGGTATAACATTTCTGGAATTTATTTTGGCAGTGTATCAAAAACTTTATATATCCTACACAGCAGTTTGACTTCTATAAATTCATCCTATTAAACATGTGCACGAAAATGTACTTGCCAAAAAATTCAAATAAGTTAATTGAACTTGTCAACTGTTTTCTTTATTCAATTAGGCACTAATGCATCTGCATTTGACCAGCTCATCCTTACATTGGCATGGGATAGAGTTGACATCGCCAAAAATCATGTATTTGTTTATGGGCAGCAGTGGCTGGTATGTAAATAATATAACAAGCAATGTAATTAAGCTAAATTATAACACAGTATTTGCTGAAACTGTGTCCTAACTTGACATTTTACCTGTCAGTCAGAAGTGCAAAATTACTGTAACTAAACATTTCTGCAGCATCCAGATCCATTTAGAATTTAGTAAGTTCTGTTTGCTCTTGATAAAAACTGTGGTTTTTTTATGAGATATAGATCTCTAAAAATTCTATAACTTGCATCTGTGTTTGTAAGGAATGTTTTCCTGTAATTGTCTTTTCTTGTGGCATCCTTGTCTGATTTTGGGTTCAGAGTAACTTTGGGTTCATAAGATAAATTTGGAAAAGTTTGAGAAGGATTGGTATTAATTCTTCTTTGAATGTTTGGTAAAATTTACCAGTGAAGCTATCTGGTCCTTATTCCTAATTAGTCTGTTCACAATTTCTATTTCATCATGATTCAGTTTTGTAAGTTTATGTTTCTAGGACTTTAACTGTTTCTTCTAGGTTGTCCACTTTTTTGGCATATAATTTTTATGTTAACCTCTTCAGTTCAGTTCAGTTGCTCAGTCGTGTCCAACTCTTTGCGACCCCATGAATCGAAGCATGCCAGGCCTCCCTGTCCATCACCATCTCCCCGAGTTCACTCAAACTCACGTCCATGGAGTTGGTGATGCCATCCAGCCATCTCATCCTCAATCGTCCCCTTTTCCTCCTGCCCCCAATCCCTCCCAGCATCAGAGTCTTTTCCAGTGAGTCAGCTCTTCGCATGAAGTGGCCAAAGTACTGGAGTTTCAGTTTTAGCATCAGTCCTTCCAGAGAACACCCAGGGCTGATCTCCTTTAGGATGGACTGGTTGGATCTCCTTGCAGTCCAAGGGACTCTCAAGAGTCTTCTCCAGCACCACAGTTCAAAAGCATCAATTCTTCGGCGCTCAGCTTTCTTCACAGTCCAACTCTTGCATCCATACATGACCATTCAGGTATGACCTAAATCAAATCTCTTATGATTATACAGTGGAAGTGAGAAATAGATTTAAGGGACTAGATCTGATAGAGTGTCTGATGAAGTATGGACTGAGGTTCACGACAGTGTACAGGAGACAGGGATCAAGACCATCCCCATGGAAAAGAAATGCAAAAAAGCAAAATGGCAATCTGGGGAGGCCTTAGAAATAGCTGTGAAAAGAAGAGAAGTGAAAAGCAAAGGAGAAAAGGAAAGCTATAAGCATCTGAATTCAGAGTTCCAAAGAATAGCAAGAAGAGATAAGAAAGCCTTCCTTAGTGATCGATGCAAAGAAATAGAGGAACAGAACAGAATGGGAAAGACTAGAGATCTCTTCAAGAAAATTAGAGATACCAACGGAACATTTCATGCAAAGATGGGCTCAATAAAAGACAGAAATGGTCTTGACCTAACAGAAGCAGAAGATATTAAGAAGAGATGGCAAGAATACACAGAAGAACTGTACAAGAAAAGATCTTCACGACTAAGATAATTATGATGGTATGATCACTCACCTAGAGCCAGACATCCTGGAATGTGAAGTCAAATGGGCCTTAGAAAGCATCACTAAGAACAAAGCTAGTGGAGGTGATGGCATTCCAGTTAACCTCTTATGTTCCTTTATATCTCTGGTATCATTTGTAACATCTCTTTTCATTTTTATTTATTTGAGTCCTCTGCCTTTTCTAAGACCAGCTTGAACATCTGGAAGTTCACAGTTCACGTATTGCTGAAGCCTGGCTTGGAGATTTTGAGCATTACTTTACTAGTGTGTGAGATGAGTGCAGTTGTGTGGTAGTTTGAGCATTCTTTGGGATTGGAATGAAAACTGACCTTTTCCAGTCCTGTGGCCAGTTCAGTTCAGTTCAGTCGCTCAGTCGTGTCCGACTCTTCACGACCCCATGAATTGCAGCATGCCAGGCCTCCCTGTCCATCACCATCTCCCGGAGTTCACTCAGACTCACGTCCATCGAGTCCATGATGCCGTCCAGTCATCTCATCCTCAGTTGTCCCCTTCTCCTCCTGCCCCCAATCCTTCCCAGCATCAGAGTCTTTTCCAGTGAGTCAACTCTTTGCATGAGGTGGCCAAAGTACTGGAGTTTCAGCTTTAGCATCATTCCTTCCAGAGAACACCCAGGGCTGATCTCCTTTAGAATGGACTGGTTGGATCTCCTTGCAGTCCAAGGGACTCTCAGGAGTCTTCTCCAACACCACAGTTCAGAAGCATCAATTCTTCGGCGCTCAGCCTTCTTCACAGTCCAACTCTCACATCCATACATGACCACAGGAAAAACCATAGCCTTGACTAGACGGACCTGTGGCCACTGCTGAATTTTCCAAATTTGCTAGCATATTGAGTGTAGCACTTTCACAGGATCATCTTTCAGGATTTGAAATAGCTAGAGTAGCTATTATTAAACAGATTTTGAGAAGAAGGTAAATAACATGCGTTGAGGATGTGGAGAAAGGGAAACGCTTGTGCACAGTTGTTGCAGCTACTATGAAAAATATCATGGAGAGTCCTCAAAAAATTAAATAATTGAGCTACCATATTCAGTACTTTTACCTGTGGGTATTTAGCTGAAGAAAAAGAAAAAAGATACCTGCACACTCATGTTCATTGCAGCATTGTTTAAACAGTCAAAATAACAGAAACACTCTTAAGTGTCCATCAGTAAATGAAAGGATTAAGAAATCGTGTGTATGTGTGTATAGAGGAATTTTACCCTGTTGTAAAAGAGATGAAATCTTACCATTTACAGCATGGATGAACCCTGAGGGCATTGTGCTAAGTGAAATAAGTCAGAGAAAGACAAATACTGTCCGATGTCTCTTATGATATGGATTATATGTGGAATTAAAAAAAAAAAAAAAAGCTCATGGATACAGAGACCAGATTGGTAGTTACCAGAGGCAGATGTGGGTGGTGGGCAAAATGGGTGAAATTGATTAAAGGTTAAAAAGAAAAAGTGTTCTTTGTATAAGAAAACTCATTAGAGTGTTTTCTTGAACGTTAGACCACTTTCTTCTTCAGTCTTCTCATCTTAGTAAATGGCACAACAGCTTCCCACTTTCTGAGACAAGAAAGTTTAATTTTTAACTTTTCTGTTAAAACAATTCCTTTGGTAAATCTTTCATCTATTTTCTAATTTTATCATCCTGGTCCGATCTACTCTCAACCTTCTTTTGTATTGTTTTAGTGGCATCCTGTTTGGTTTCCTCATTCTCATTCTTTTCTCTTGTTTTGCAGATAGACAGTGTATCATACTGTATTTACCCAGACCACAATCCAGAGTCCTTATGATGTCTTGTAAGGCTTAACATTGTCCACACCTTTACTTTTCATCACCTACTCTCTTACCTTACCTGTTACCACTGTTCCCTTTGCTCTCTATTTTGTAGCCATGTTGGCCTTGTTGTTCTTAGAACATATCAAGAATGCTTCTGCTCTCTGTTTTGTACTTGCTATTTCCTTTGTTTGGAGCATTATTCCCCTAGATTCCTATCTGGGCTGGCAAGTTCTTATTTTTCTGGCTTCAGATGAAATGTCTCCTTCTTAGTTAGCTTTTACTGTTCACCCTTTTTTAATTGACATCATTTTGTATGTTTTTCTCTGCCGTTATTTCCTGTAGTATTTATCACCTGATCCATAATGCATTAAAGCTATTTGTTTGTTTATTGCTGTACTCCTAGGAAGTAAATTATGAAAGTAAGAATATTTTTTCAGTTTTGTTCACTGCTGTCTTCATAGTCTATGGTATAGTAAGTGCTTCACAAATTTTTGTTAAATGTCTGAATCAGTAGGAATCTTGATAAATTAAATGTTTATTCATATCTTGGAACACCATCTAGCCTTCACAGAGGATGAGCTAGTACCTTTCTAGCTACATAATGTAAACAGCAAATTGCAGGATGGTATGCATAGTGTGATCTTAATTGTGGCAAACTCTGTTTATAAGTGGCAAATTCATACATATCTATATGTCCTGTGTGGTCAGGAATTTTACTGGAAACTGTTAATGTGGGAAGTATCTGCAGAGATGAGGAGCAAAGGAGAGACAGTTTCATTCATATTGTTATATGATATTCAATTTTTTTTGATCATGGGAATATATTTTCTCTATATAATAATTAAAAATTATTTAGTTGCTTCCTCTCTTACAAAAACTATAGAGGAAGAAACTGATGTTAATCAGCTGTGGTTAAACACCAGCAGTAAACCAACCTTTCATTCCCTTGCATAATTTCATTGGATTTTTTTAATCTTAGATATAAAGGCTTAAACACAGCCTTTACCTTCTTTTTATATTTGTTTTATCTCAAAGATTTGTTCTACGTAGTATTATCTATTTGATTTTATGCTTGTGCTGTGTGCTTAATCACTAAGTCATGTCTGATTCTTTATGACCCCATGGACTTATAACCCTCCAGGTTCCATTATCCATGGGATTTCCCAGGCAAGGATATCAGTGTGGGTTGCCATTCCCTTCTCCAAAGGATCTTCCTGACTTACGGATCAAACCTATGTCTCCCTTATCTCCTGCAGTGGCAGGCAGAATCTTTACCACTGAACCACCTGGGAAGCTCAATTTTATGCTTCTTCACCCTGAACGTAGGCTGCAGGACAGTTGTTTTACATTTTTACTTTTATTTTTGTTAGGAGTTCAGTATGCATTGAGTATGTAAACAAATTCTGTTTTACAGACTTTTTTTTAAACTAAGCCTTTTTTCTCAGGTGTGAACATTTTGGCAGGCTTTGTTACTGTTCTAGGTCAATGATTATAAACCCAGTTGGCTAGAATACTTCTTTTTAAAACAAAAACTTTGTTATACCTTTTTTTATTATGTGGAAAAGAAATTCAGTAAATACTTACTACACAAATTGTTTTGAAAAATACTATAATGCCCTAATTATATTGAAGATAGGGAAATGAAAATGGTTTATAGTAGAAACATATTTCAATAGAGCAAATGTTGTTAATGTTAGAATAAGTTAACAGCAAATTAGATTTGTATGTGATAAGAGAAAGTAGGAAGTAATCTTAAACTAAAATAGGAATAACATGCTATGATAAGTTACAGACTTAATATATAAGAAAATAAGTTACATTCTTATAAGTTGTGCCTTGTTTTTAAGTGTATTGTCAAAATATATCCCTTGTTATGAGGTAGAACTGAATGGTGAAAAAAATCACAGAAAATATCTTCCATCCATCCATCATGTGTAAGGCATTAATTAATATTTAGTCTGTATACTTAAAAAGATTTTGGAGACCATACCCTTTGTGAAATAATAGAAATCAATGATAGATTGAATGAAGAAGTACTAGAAGCTGCTATAATGAAGAAGTACTAGAAGCTGCTGTAAAGAAGTTATATAGTTGTAAACTTTTCTTCAAATTTCTTTTTAATTGAAGGATAATTGCTTTACAATGTTGATTTCTGTTCTACAGTAGTGTGAATCAGCTACAAATATACATATACTCCCTCCCTCTAGAGCCTCCCTCCAACCTTCTCCCGCAAATAGTAAATTTCTGAAGATAGAATTGGAATAAGATTAAAAAACAACAGGTGAAAAAAGCTAATGATTTGGTATTGATTTTCATCACAAGAGTTTTTTTATTATATGATACCAGAATATTTTAAAATATGCAAAAGCAATAGGATGTTATTAAGATATTAATGTAACAATAGTATTAAATATACTAATATTGTTTTTAATGGATTTTAGATTCTCGGTGAAATTTCTGTTTGTGTCTCCATTAATTTTAGGGTATTTGATTTAGAGTCTGTAAACAGTTACAAGTGTTGAAAAGTTGTTAGTCACTCAGATGTATCGGACTCTTTCCAACCCCATGGACCTTAGCCCACCAGTCTCCTCTGTCCATGGAATTCTCCAGGCAAGAATACTAGAGTGGGTAGCCATTCTCGTCTCCAGACTCAGGGATCAAACCTGGAACTCCTGCATTGCAGGCAGATTCTTTACCATCTGAGCCATCAGAGGAGTGCCACAAATACTGATACACGTGTTGTATTAAACTACAGTACTATATGTTGTGCCGCTGTTAGAGATGTGATTTTTCTCTCATGGTGAATGGTTTCTCTTAAAATTCTAAAGAAAACTAAATATAGTCTTGTCTGACTTATTTAGTAGTTGTATTTTTAGAAAGTCTGTGACAATACTTTGTGTTTATATGTAAAGCAAAATTGTTGGATTTTCATTTGTTAGAGTCTAACAGGATAATAAAAAGTTGTGTGAGATATAAGTGAGATTATCCGGCATACTGCATGATTTCTGATGTCTTTTGACCCTATCCACTAAATGTAGTTGTGGCCCCTAATTATTAAAATGATTCCTATAAAAAACCTTTCCTAAACTCTAAAAATCATTGCTCTAAGTTGTTTTCCCCCAAATTTACTTGATGATGGATTCTTTCTTATACCTCTACCCCCTCGTAACCCTTGATCTTCTGTAGAATGTTCTTTTGGGAATACTAGATAGGTCTGTTTATCTATTTCCTATATAGTTAAGTCCTAGCCTTCTAGATTTTGCATCTTTTTAATTTTGTTTTAAATCTGTTCAGGAATAAATATGTGTAAATCCTAAGGACATGCATTTAGAACTGTTTGTATAATCAGAATGTGTGAAACATATTTATTAATTTTGATGCTGTTTTAGGTTGGATCCTTGGAACAAGCTATGCTTGATGCTCTTGTAATGGATAGAGTTGCATTTGTAAAACTTCTTATTGAAAATGGAGTAAGCATGCATAAATTCCTTACCATTCCTAGACTGGAAGAACTTTACAACACTGTAAGTGTATATTAAATTTCTTTGTGGACTAAGTTTTATCATCTTTGAAAAGTGTCATTTTACTTGAATATACTCATTCCTATTGATAAAACCTTTAATATTTTGCTAGATTACATGAAAAAATTATACCCAGTCTTTCTATAGATCTTTCCCTGTTTCTGGAGACCTCCTCTGTTACCATAGCTACATAGGAAAGAGATGTAGTGTTAACAACACTTTCTTTCACCTCACCCTCCCTTTTAAAACTTGTAAGATCAGCTGCTTAATCATAGAGCCATTGTATTTCTTCTATTTCTTGGTGGTCATTTGTTAACCAAATTTGTTTTCCTTTGACTAATGGAAAAATTACACATTACTTTTTTCATGTCTCCTTTTTATTGTTTCTATTTATGATTTTGACCTTGTGGTTATCTACTGTTAGCTTACATACTGTTTTTCATTTTTTTCTTTTAAAGAGTTCCTGAAAACTAATTATTCCTTTTACAAAGCTTTTCTCATTATGTTTCTAATTTAATGTCACTAACATTCAGAGGTAAATAACTACTACTCTTACAGTTTTCCATTACCGATAATACTTGAGGAGTCCTATGACCAAATCCTAGCTATCTAATTTTGACTCTGCTAAGCTGTTTGCCTTTATTCATCAGTTTCTACCTCTTTATCTCTACCTTTGCATTCTTAATGTCTTTATACTATTCAATCATTTCTAGCCTTTACTACTTCAATAATCTAATCTCCTTGTCTATCTTTAAATCTTTAACCCAGATATTCTTATAGTCGTTTGATATGATAGTTTATCATAGCTTCCAAGTTTAAAAATTTTTGATGGCTCCTTGATATTGTATAGAATAATACTCAGGCCTTTAGACTAATTTTCAAAGCTCTCTGGCTTTTGAAATTTTGCCTCAGCTATTTCTGTCACTCAGTCTTTGAATTCCTAACTCCCATCTTCCTATAGAGTGGCTGTTTCAGCTACATCATCTATCTACTATTTCCCTTAAATATAAGCTTTTTTAGAAAGTGTTTGCTATTTCCACAGTGCTGGTCTGCATTTTTCTTCCAAACTACTTACCCAGTTACTGGGTTTTATTCTTTGTTTAAACTTACTTCAAATGCCAAGGAATTGGTACAGTAAACCCCAATGTCATAGTTTGTTAAGTACAATTTTATCTTCTACTGTGGACCTTAAATTTCCTTTGAGTAGGGATTATATCTTTTTTCCCTCCATTTTTTCCTTTAATAGTGTCTAACACAGTCAAATTGAACTTTGTTGGCATTCTACTGTCTGTAGAGAACAGATGTAATATTAAATGGATTATTCATTATGCTGAAGTAAGGTTTATTCCTGAAATGTAAAGCAAGTATAAAACAGTAAAAATAAAAATTGATCCAATTAGCAAGGCATGTAATGTTTTTATAGCTCAAAATCATTAAGATAATAGTTACCTTTCCACATCAATTATTGATAAAATTATTTAAAGTTTAAGGGATTATATATACCATGATAAAGCAGTGGTTCTCAAACTTTTTGGTATCAGGGTCCTATTATATAAAAATGGAAAAGTAGTTTGAATTGATTACTAATAACCTCATAAATTAACACAGAAAATATTCATTTGAAAAATTTTATAGGATAAACTTTTCATTTGATATTTTAAACATCAGATTTAAAATATTGACAGTAAGTCTCTAGATTTACGCTACATGGAATTAATTGCAGTAAATTTTACATAGATGAGGGCACTTCTAAAAAGTTTAGAAGAATATATTTTTGGCTCTTTTATCTCAGTCTTGATGAGAGAGATAATAGTGGGTATTTTTTTCAAAATATAGGATACCCTCAAAATAAGATTATGCAAAAATGAAACTTCTTTAGTCTACTGTAATATTTCATTTAATAGAATTAATAGGGAAAAGACAGCATATATAAATGTTAAAGATTTCTTACCAAAATATTTAATATATTGCTGAAACTTGATGATTAATAACAGAAACAGAGATGGACATTTTAACAAGAGGAAAGAGAATGTATGCATCTACTATCAGTGAAATATAAATTAAATTTAACATATAATTTTGAAGTTTGCAGTGTTTACATGACTGTTAGAAAACAAAAGCTTTTGTGTTTTTGCATAAATAAATGTAAGAACATAAATTATATATGCTGTTTAAGGTAAATATGAAAGTGTGAAATGGGTATATCTTTTTCTTTGTTCCATTTTATGAACAGATTTCTATAACTCAGAAACAGTGTAATTTGTGTAAGAACAAAAGTCCTATAAGTAACAAAAGTTATTTTAGAAGAAAAATAATAGTTTGCTCTGATTTTTTTCTCATTACAGAAACAAGGCCCAACTAATCCAATGCTATTTCATCTTGTTCGAGATGTCAAGCAGGTAAGAGATTATTTTTGTTTCTGAAAAGTGTTGTTTTAAAATCATTTATACTTCATTTGTTTCTAAAAATTTTCTATACATCTTAAAATCAGCAATAAGATCACATTTTTTAAGATCAAAATAAAATGAGATAAATTTGTGATAATACAGGTGTAGAGAACATAATATATTAGAAATCAAGAAAAATAAAGTTTATGAAATTAAGACCTGAGCTTCTGGTCATCCAGGATAGAGTTTGATGAACTTCATGATGCTCATTTGTCCATAAAAGATGATCACTGATAGGATGTATCTTCTTTCTCTGTGTTCAGAAGAAATTTGTTTCCTGGACATTTAAAGGATATTGAATAAAGACATTGAAAGAAACACTGATTGGTGATCTTCAATGGCAGATTTGCCAATAAAAAGGCTGAAAATGCTCTCTATCTTTCTCCATATGTCTTTCATCGTACATCCCCTCACTCCACCCCCACCCCCGCCTATTGCCACCATCTCTCCTCATTTCTCCCTCTCCCCCATTTATATTCAGTATTGGTAGTAATTGCATATGTAATCCTGTCATTTGATCTAAAGCCATTCTGTGGTGACTAAATTTGATACACTGATATTTCTCTTCTCCTTCTACTGGATTCTCTGTGAGTTAATAGTTTTAAACATTTATTTTTAAAATTTATAACAATGTAAACTATCGATGTCCAACAGTTTTAATTTACTTGATGAAAAAGTACTTATATTTAGTTACTTGAATTATTTTTAAAGCTTCTGCATGAAAATGCTTACTTTCCAAAAGTCTTTACTTGCTAATAAGTGTGAGTGTGCTATTAAACAGTTGAAAACTGGATAGAAGTGTCATTTTCTGTGTTGTATAAATATCTAATGAAAATGACATTTGATAGAAAGAACTTTTAACTTCACTTAAAATGTTTTACTTTAATTCATTTTTCCCCACATGCTTATCTTTATAGTTTTATTGAAATGTGTTTCACATACCATAAAATTCATCCACTTAAAGTGACGTTTCTGTATTCAGGGTAGTGTTACCTTTACCACAGTTTTAGAGTATTTGCAGTAGTTCCCTAAAGTAACTTCATATCTATTAGCAGTCTCTCCTCATTCCTGTTCCTTCTTTACTCCTTACTCCTACCTGACTTCACCCTTAGTTCAGTTCAGTTCAGTTGCTGAGTCGTGTCCGACTCTTTGCAACCCCATGAATTGCAGCACGCCAGGCCTCCCTGTCATCACCAACTCCCGGAATTCACCCACACTCATGCCCATCGAGTCGGTGGTGCCATCCAGCCATCTCATCCTCAGTCGTCCCCTTCTCCTCCTGCCCCCAATCCCTCCCAGCATCAGAGTTTTTTCCAGTGAGTCAACTCTTCGCATGAGGTGGCCAAAGTACTGGAGTTTCAGCTTTAGCATCAGTCCTTCCAATGAACACTCAGGACTGATCTCCTTTAGAATGGACTGGTTGGATCTCCTTGCAGTCCAAGGGACTCTCATGAGTCTTCTTCAACACCACAGTTCAAAAGCATCAGTTCTTCAGTGCTCAGCTTTTTTCACAGTCCAACTCTCAAATTCATACATGACCACTGGAAAAACCATAGCCTTGACTAGGTGGACCTTTGTTGGCAAAGTATTGTCTCTGCTTTTCAATATGCTGTCTAGGTTGGTCATAACTTTTCTTCCAAGGAGTAAGTGTCGTGTAATTTCATGGCTGCAGTCACCATCTGCAGTGATTTTGGAGCCCCTCAAAATAAAGTCTGACACTGTTTCCACTGTTTCTCCATCTATTTGCCATGAAGTGATGGGACCAGATGCCATGATCTTAGGTTTCTGAATGTTGAGCTTTAAGGCAACTTTTTCACTCTCCTCTTTCACTTTCATCAAGAGGCTTTTAGTTCCTCTTCACTTTCTGCCATAACGGTTAATCTCCTTGCCCTCTCTATGGATTTTCCTATTCTGGACATTTTACAGTAATTTTGTTTGTCTAAGTCATTAACGCTTTTTATTCTCCCCAGAAAGCCTGAGTAATGGGGGAGACTTTCAGTCCAAGAATTTCTTAAACACATTTGCATTGTGATTTACTTAGGTGGTTTAGCAGAGCTATAGTTAATTCTGGAAATCTCACATATGAGATTTGTTATGTTAACTACTTTTACATTGATGACTATAGTAAATAGCCCAATTTTTCTACTTCCATAAGTGAAAATCTAAAGTATAAACAGTAACTGAGTATATTCTGATTCAAAAAAGTTTTATAAGAGCTGTTTGTATAGTTGGAAAAATTGATTATCTTTTTTTTTTAGGTAATTCACATTATTTTCCTTAATTACTTTACTGAAAATATTTATTGTTTGGCTCTGTTGGGTATTAGTTGAACCATGTGGCATTTTCATTGCATTGTGAGGGATATTTCATGTGGCAAGTAGACTCTAATTGTGGCATGTGGACTTAGTTGCTGTTTGGCGTGAAGGATCTTAATACCCTGATGAGGGACTGAACTGCATCCCCTGCATTGCAAGGCAGATTCTTAACCCTGGACTACCAGGGAAATTCCTGTTTTTCTTAATTTAAATATTTCCTGTTCAAGTGAATTCACAACATAAGGGTATTTGTCAGATTTAAAAAAAAAAACAAACTAAAGTATCTATCATACATGACATCTTCAGTCATAAAACGTATTTTGAGATTGCTTAAGATAAAAATAAAAATCTTGTATTTAAGGTAAAATATGTTTTTATTAGTTTTTAAATCAGTGACCTAAAGAACATAGATGTCTAGTTCACAGGTGTAGCTAAAATATAAAAAGTATAAGCATTTTAAAAAGTACTAAGTTAATAAAATTACAATTAGGGGAATGAAAGAATGTTGACTATAGTAGGGCAGAATTGATTAATATATATAAATTAACTGATGATTAAACCCTTCTAAGATTATTTAATGAAATTCACCAGTAGTTCTTTCTGAGGCAGCCTTTCCAAACTCAAAATGGCTTATGTTCCAATTCGTAAATTGATGCCCTACAAAGATGTCTTAGCTGTGAACAGTGTTGTAAGTGGTAGTTGAATTTTAGTTAAGGCTATACAAATTCATGTAATCTATAATATAGCCAATATAATTTTGATTTAAAAATAGTAAGAAGTATGAATGGTCCCAACTGAAAACATTTATAGCATTATTTTTGCAGGAAAATACAACTTATCTGCCATGGTGTGATGGAATACTTGGCACTTAGAGCTTTCTTTGCCTCTGTGTGAAGTATTAGTACAGTGGAGAGATCAAATTATCTTCCTACTGTAAGTCGTCTTGTCCTGAGCCACACTGTTGGGACCTCAGACTTCAGAATCCTTGTTCTTAGAAAAGGAAACAAGCAGTCACTCTTTTCTGTAAAGGTTTAGTTCAGTCGCTCAGTCGTGTCCGACTCTTTGTGACCCCATGAATCACAGCACGCCAGGCCTCCCTGTCCATCACCATCTCCCAGAGTTCACTCAGACTGATGTCCATTGAGTCTGTGATGCCATCCAGCCATCTCATCCTCTGTCATCCCCTTCTCCTCCTGCCCCCAATCCCTCCCAGTCTTCTCCAGTGAGTCAGCTCTTCTCATGAGGTGGCCAAAGTGCTGGAGTTTCAGCTTTAGCATCATTCCTTCCAAAGAAATCCCAGGGCTGATCTCGTTCAGAATGGACTGGTTGGATCTCCTTACAGTCCAAGAGACTCTCAAGAGTCTTCTCCAACACCACAGTTCAAAAGCATCAATTCTTGGGCGCTCAGCTTTCTTCACAGTCCAACTCTCACATCTACACATGACTGGAAAAACCATAGCCTTGACTAGACGGACCTTAGTTGGCTAAGTAATGTCTCTGCTTTTGAATATGCTATCTAGGTTGGTCATAACTTTTCTTCCAAGGAGTAAGTGTCGTGTAATTTCATGGCTGCAGTCACCATCTGCAGTGATTTTGGAGCTCCAAAAATAAAGTCTGACACTGTTTCCACTGTTTCCCCGTCTATTTCCCATGAAGTGATGGGACCAGATGCCATGATCTTCGTTTTCTGAATGTTGAGCTTTAAGCCAACTTTTTCACTCTCCTCTTTCACTTTCATCAAGAGACTTTTTAGCTCCTCTTCACTTTCTGCCATAAGGGTGGTGTCAGCTGCATATCTGAGGTTATTGATATTTCTCCTGGCAATCTTGATTCCAGCTTGTGTTTCTTCCAGCCCAGCGTGTCTCATGATGTACTCTGCATATAAGTTAAATAAGCAGGATGACAATATACAGCCTTGACGTACTCCTTTTCCTATTTGGAACCAGTCTGTAAAGGTAGCTGCTGGCAACTCTAGCTTTCTGTAGCAAGTAAACATTTGTTATTTTGGAGAGTAATATACACATTGCTAGGCGTGGCTTGGAAACATTGAGAAATACAATTTTGCCTTTTTAAAATTAATGTTTTGTTTCCAGGGGAATCTTCCTCCAGGATATAAGATCACTCTAATTGACATAGGACTTGTTATTGAATATCTTATGGGAGGGACCTATAGATGCACCTACACTCGGAAACGTTTTCGATTAATATATAACAGTCTTGGTGGAAATAATCGGGTATGTAATATTTGGGGAAGTGATATAGATGTGCTTTAAAATGAGCTTATAAAAATTAACTCATATTAGAATGGTAAAAGTATTGACAGAATTGTCTTAAAAATAAGATTTTCAACTAAGAGTACTTAGAAATATTTTGTAATTGAAATCCTAAAGAAATCATGTTGGGTTTTGGTGTTTTTTTTTTTGGTGTGTGTATACACACATTTATATATACATGTAAAAATAGATTTTTAATTTTCATAGCATAACAGTGTATTTAAATCTGTAAAAACTAATAAACTTTTGCTTTCAGAGGTCTGGCCGAAATACCTCCAGCAGCACTCCTCAGTTGCGAAAGAGTCAGGAATCTTTTGGCAATAGAGCAGATAAAAAGGAAAAAACGAGGCATAATCATTTCATTAAAACAGCACAGCCCTACCGACCAAAGGTATTTTTGTTTAAATATTACCTGTTCCGGCTTTTGGATTTTATTCTTTTTTAAGTTACTTGGTATTATGAAATAAAAAAGTTATTTGTTTTAGTAAGAATTGTCTTTTGTTTTTAGATATAGTATTATATCCTCAATTTTTCATTTTCCTATATACCAAAAGATAATATGAGGTAATACTTCTATTAAGTTTTTCATATTTAGCTATGATAATCAAAATTTTTAGATATTTTGGTCAATGCTTAACTGCCTTCTTTTATTCTATATTTACTTGATTAATGACATGCAAGACAAAGGTGGAAGCAACTCTTCTTTCATTAGAACTGTGTTTTATCATATGTTAGTGGAAATACTGAGGCCCTTTCTCTCTTCTTGGAAAACTTTTACAAAGACATTTTTGGGGAATAACATTTCTATAAAATGATTTTGAATTGTAATAAAAAGGAAATATATAAAATTTATTCTATTTTCATTTGTACATTTATATGAAAAATCAAATAAAGGACATTTTATTAAAATTCTCACATGAGTGTCATATGGCCTTATTTTAATGAACCTTGTAATATTTATTTCCTCCTGAAGATTGATACAGCTGTGGAAGAAGGAAAGAAGAAAAGAACCAAAGATGAAATTGTAGATATTGATGATCCAGAAACCAAGCGCTTTCCTTATCCACTTAATGAACTATTAATTTGGGCTTGCCTCATGAAGAGGCAGGTTATGGCCCGTTTTTATGGCAGCATGGTGAAGAATCAATGGCTAAAGCATTAGTTGCCTGTAAGATCTATCGTTCAATGGCATATGAAGCAAAGCAGAGTGACCTTGTAGATGATACTTCAGAGGAATTGAAACAGTATTCCAAGTAAGTTATATTTTATCATTTGAAACATTTTAAAAATATAAAATAGATGGGGTTTAAGTGGAGATTATAGTGCCATGCACTAATTGGGTATGTGTATATGTAATTTTATTGGTAAAATTAGGAGAAATCCACTTTCTAAATGTTTAAGTCTGTTTTAAAAAAATTCAGAGACCTAGGCATGTAAAAGAGAAGTTATTATATCATTTACAATTTAAGAGTTAAATATTTCAGCAAGAAGGAAGAAATGCCCGCACATAATAGCAGATAAGGTAAATTTCCATTTGAAGTGGTAGAGTAAGGAAGGAAGGGAAGTTTAAGCTGTTTTCTAAGGAAATAAATTTAGTTCAACTGGAAAGGCATTTCATATGGTGGAGCTACATGTGTAGAAGACTGAAACAATTCCCAGAAGTTTTATAGTTTACTTAGGGGAGTAATGGAATATTAAGCTAGAACAGTAGTTTATATTGATAGAAAGCTTTATAATAGAGAATAGGACCTCCCTCCCTGCAAATCTTTGGAAGAGAATAGGAGTTATGAAAAGAGCTAAAACAGATCCTATGATCAACTCACCAGGGATTGAAGATTAGGATATTTTTCATACTAGGTTGTTTAGTCCATCATTTCAGTTCAGTTCAGTCGCTCAGTTGTGTCCGACTCTTTGTGACCCCATGAATCGCAGCACGCCAGGCCTCCCCTGTCCATCACAGTCCCCCAGAGTTCACTCAGACTCACATCCATTGAGTCGGTGATGCCATCCAGCTATCTCATTCTCTGTCGTCCTCTTTTCTTCCTGCCCCAAATCCCTCCCAGCATCAGAGTCTTTTCCATTAGGTCAACTCTTCGCATGAGCTGGCCAAAGTACTGGAGTTTCAGCTTTAGCATCATTCCTTCCAAAGAAATCTCAGGGCTGATCTCCCTTAGAATGGACTGGTTGGATCTCCTTGCAGTTCAAGAGACTCTCAAGAGTCTTCTCCAACACCACAGTTCAAAAGCATCAATTCTTCAGCGCTCAGCCTTCTTCACAGTGCAACTCTCACATCCATACATGACTACTGGAAAAACCATAGCCTTGATAGATGAACCTTTGATGGCAAAGTAATGTCTCTGCTTTTGAATATGCTATCTAGGTTGGTCATAACTTTTCTTCCAAGGAGTAAGCGTCTTTTAGTTTCATGGCTGTAGTCACCATCTGCAGTGATTTTGGAGCCCAAAAAGATAAAGTCTGACACTGTTTCCACTATTTCCCCATCTATTTCCCATGAAGTGATGGGACCGGATGCCATGATCTTCATTTTCTGAATGTTGAGCTTTAAGCCAACTTTTTCATTCTCCTCTCACCAAGAGGCTTTTTAGTTCCTCTTCACTTTCTGCCATAAGGGTGGTGTCATCTGCATATCTGAGGTTATTGATATTTCTCCCGGCATCTTGATTCCAGCTTGTGCTTCTTCCAGCCCAGCGTTTCTCATGATGTACTCTGCATATAAGTTAAATAAGCAGGGTGACAATATACAGCCTTGATGTACTCCTTTTCCTATTTGAAACCAGTCTGTTGTTCCATGTCCAGTTCTAACTTTTGCTTCCTGACCTGCATATATTGACATTCTTTTTCTCTATTGGGTACCAACGTTTTCTACTATTTAAAATATTATATAGAGACTTTGTGAACAGTGTCTGAACATTGTCAGTTTCAGTTTCCTCTGAGTCTTTAAGTTTATTTTAATGACCAGAGGAAAGTGCTCTGGAGTCACATTTTCAGTCTTGTTCCTAACGTGACATATTAATACTTTTCAATTTCCATAGAGTAGTGGATATCTGAAAACAATGATGTCTCACAATTCCCCAAGTGTATCTGAAAATATTAAAAAATTGGAACATGTTATGAATGACCTTGAAGATAATGTTTTAAAACTGCAATTTGTTAATTTGAATATGTTTTGGCTTTTATCTTTGGATAGTGATTTTGGTCAACTGGCAGTTGAATTACTGGAACAATCCTTCAGACAGGATGAAACCATGGCTATGAAATTGCTCACTTATGAACTGAAAAATTGGAGTAATTCTACCTGTCTTAAATTAGCAGTTTCTTCAAGACTTAGACCTTTTGTAGCTCACACGTGCACGCAGATGTTGTTATCTGATATGTGGATGGGAAGGCTGAATATGAGGAAAAATTCCTGGTACAAGGTATACTTTGGAAATAATTTAATATTAAGTATGTGATTAGATAAAAAGAACAGAGGAATTAGTCCACTAGTATAGTAAAATGTAAGGGCAGTAAGAGTTGTTGTGTTGGCATTTTATTGTAAGTTGCATTAAATGGCCTCCTTTTTCCCCCTTCACTCTGAATTCTTTTCAGATGTGGTATATAATGATTATTTTCCCAGTTTGAGCCAGAAGCATGATTGCAACAAATGGGAATGGCAATGTTGGCATTTATAGAGCCCTGTGCAGCCATAAAAAAGTTGCTGTTTTATGAAAAGATGATTCCTAGGTTCTAAAGTTTTAGATCCTGGCCCATATCTTAACTTAATAATCTGTTACTTTTAATTTTTACTTCACATATATTAGATCTTCTTGGTTTTCATGGTTAAAAATTTGGGTAAAATATTAACTGGTACTCTCAGTTTCATTACAGTGAGAGATTTTGCTTTAAACTTTCCTTTTGTTGTGTCTTAAATAAGGCACAGAAATATGGAAGGCAGAGATCACAGACCATTATAAGTGGATAATAAATACTAATCATACATTAAAAATAATGGTGAAAGGTTAACCTTGATATACAGTTATCATAGAAACCTTGATACACAATTATAATTTCTTTGTGCTTTTAAGATTTTGTGAATAATCTATAACAAGTTTAGAAATAAACCTTTTTGTTTATAGGATACAACTTGAGTAATCACGTTATGACATGGAACACTTACAGAGAGACTTAGGGTAAAATTAAGCATGTAGCAATTTCATAAGGCTTGAATTTTATTTATAACAAAAATGTATTCTCTGAACAAATTGTAATCTGATTCTTTAATGGGACAGGTCTATATTACCCTTGTAATACTAAAATGTTTTGTTATTCCTTAAAGCAGTTCAACTTGGGCCTCTATATATAAGTGAAAATTGAAGGTTTTTTTTCCCTATACTACCAGGGGCAAAATGGCTAACTAATAACCAGGATTTTTATACCTTTTTATTGCTTTTATTATGTTCTTGCAAGTCATTAGTTTTAAAATGTGAACTTATCTGTTTTTAAAATTTTTAGGTCATACTAAGCATTTTAGTTCCACCTGCCATATTACTGTTAGAATATAAAACTAAGGCTGAAATGTCTCATATTCCACAATCTCAAGATGCTCATCAAATGACAATGGAAGATAGTGAAAACAACTTTCAAAACATAGCAGAAGAGATTCCCATGGTAAGGAGGGAAAAAATTTAAAGTAAATGTAAATGTATTGTGAGAATATGTACCATAATGTTATTTTTATTTTAGGAAGTATTTAAAGAAGTAAGACTATTGGACAAGAATGAAGGGAAGAATGAAATGGAGATACAAATAAAATCAAAAAGCTTCCAATCACACGAAAGTTTTATGCCTTTTATCATGCACCAATTGTAAAATTCTGGTTTAACACGGTATGGTTTCTTTTATTGAAGTATAATTGATGTACAGTAATATGGAAGTTATAAATGTATAATATAGCAATTCACAACATGATCCATTTATAGTTATAAAATACTGGCTGTATGTCCCATGTTGTACAGTATATGCTTGTAGCATATTTCATTTTTGTAGCTTATCTTATACCTAATAGTTTATACCTCTTTGTCCCCTACCTTTATATTGCCCCTCCTCCTTTTTCTCTCTGCCCACTAGTAACCACTAGTTTGTTCTCTACAGCTGTGAGTCTGCTGCTTTATTGTTACATTCACTGGTTTGTTGTATTTTTGGATCCCGCATATAAGTAATATCATGCAAGTTTTGTTTTTCTGTGTCTGACTTATTTCATTTCAAATAATACTAAGTCCATCCATGTTGTTGCAAATGGAAAAATTTTCATTCTTTTTATGGCTGAGTAGTAAGTATTCCATTGTGAATATTTACTACGTCTTTGACCATTCATCTGTTGATGGACACTTAGGTTGATACCATATCTTTGCAGTTGTAAATATGCTGCTGTGAACATGGGGTATAAGTATCTTTTTGAATTAGTAATGTGATATGGTTTAAAATAGTATGAGCAAAATAGACTTTTTAACCACATTAAAAATCATTCAGTTTTATTACTATATATTAAATTCACACGTGGTATAAGTAAACCTTTAACAATTCACCTATGATCCTCTTATCAAAATATAGATTATAGAAATTCAGAAGAATTCTTCTAATAGACTGATATAAGAATTGTGATTTCTGTGGTTTATAGAAAAAAGGCTAGTTATTTAATAAATGTGGCTATATAGTAATTTTATAACCTCTTATAGAAAGGTTACCTATATTTTTCTTAGTTTTTGATGAAGATGTATTTGTTTCAAACATGCCAACTAATATTCATGACTTCTGTTGATTTAGTGAATGTTTATCAGGACTTTAATGAACTACCATCTTTTTATCCTTAAAAGCAAATGGACACAGCTACTTTAGAATGATTCTCTTTCTTTAGTACAAAGACTAAGTCCCTGAACACTTAACTAATAGTCATCTGTAAGACTGATTTAAATCAACAACAAATGTCATCTCCATTTAGATTTTCATTATACATTTTTCCTTATAGTCTTTAAACATACATGGAGTAGTGAAAATAAATGATTGCCCCCTAAAATAGAACCTCTTTTATCTCTGAGGCATCAACAGTCAAACACATGAATTTACATTCACACTAGAAAGAAAGGCGTATCATGTAATTTGGGAGTTATATTACTTTCAAATAACCTCAAATAATACTAGTATAAAAAAGATACTGATAATAGTTAAACCTGCCTCAACATCAATACCAACAATAAGCTGGATCAATATCTGTGATCACTACAACAAATAAGTTTTACAGATGCTTCAACTTTAGATTATTTTCTATAATCTCATTTAGAGTAGTGCTAGAAAAGTTATTCATTTTAATGTGCTTTCTACTGTGTTTGCTGATATTTATTTAGATGTGATTTTTGAGTACTTTTACATTTTTTTCATCTTTCAAGTTTCTTTCCACTATGAACTCTTTGGCTATTTTCTGAAGTATACACTAAGGACTAATGTCTTTCACCACTTACTATGTTTGTAGGGTTTCTATGATTTTGAGTGAGGTAACAGCTTTGATTAAAGGCTTTGTCACATTCTCTGCATTTGTACAGTTTTTTCATACTGTGTTTTTTTCCTACTTTTCTATGAATTTTGTTATTTTTTGTGAGCCAGTTAAAGGCTTTGCCACATTCTATACATTGGTGAGGTTTCTTCCAGTATGAGTTCTTTGATGCTGAGTACAGTATGGATGCTGATCAAAGACTCTGCAACATTCTGTACTTTCATAAAGCTTCTCTGCAGTATGAATATATGATGGTGCTTAAGAGTTGGGCACTGGGTAAAGTCTTTGCCACATTCTTTACATATGTATGGTTTCTCCCCAGTGTGAATTATCTGATGTCTGGTAAGTTTTGAGCACCATGTAAAGGCTTTACCCCATTCTGTACATTTATAAAGTTTTCCTCTAGTGTGAATTTTCCTGTGTCTACTTAGATTTTTATAAAGACTTTCCCAGATTTCTTATACTTGTAATGTTCCTCTGTAGTATGAATGATTGATTAAAACCTTTATCACATTCACTACATTTGTAAGTCTTCTCTCCATATGAATCCTCATATGTAGAAATATTGAGCTTTGATAAAAGACATTTTTATATTTATTACTTTTAGAATGGTTTTCTGAAAATTCAGTGCCCTGATGTTTCATAAGATTTGAGTCTTAGTCAAAGTTATTGTCTGATTTACTGCAAGGATTGCTTGTCATTCCATTATAAATTTGTTGTAGTTATTGAATAACAGAGCTCTTGCTTAAGATCTTATACAACTTATTGCAGTTTAAATTTCCAAGTTGACAGCTTTCATGTTTTCCCACAACATTTTTTTGAAATAAATCTTCCATGCCTACTTTTTGGTCATCAGAACCTGGGTGTCATAATAAGACAAAACTGGATATGTGGGCTCTTGTCTCTCTTCTCTTCACATCCTAGAGGTCCTTCTTTTGTGCACAAAAGGTGACCGCATATCTGTCTGACAGTAAGACCCAAGGAGACCAGGTCCCAGTAGTTCTCTAACATCACGTTCTGTGTAATTCCCAGTGATCAAAGTCCAAGCATTCCCACTCCTCTTGAGAGAAATCATTGACCACATCCTAAACATCAGCAGTCCTTAAGAAGCTGCCATTTCCTCCTCTTCTTCCTCCTGCTGTGTGCTGTGTTCTCATCGGTATCATATTGAGGAATCACACCAGCATCTTGAGAGCACACCTTCCCAGGGGTGTGCACTTCTCTGTCTCTGGCTCCTGTCACACCCACAAGCCAGGCTGTCAAAGCTGACTTTGAAATGCTGAAAAGGCCAGCCTCTCCTGTCCTTTGTCTCAGGAGAGATTCAGGAATTTGGGTTTTGGGGGTATGAACCAAGCATGGCCCTGCAATAAACCTTTCTCTGCTGCACATTCTCCTGTTTAGATATTGTTTGGATGGGAATGTGGCTGCACTGGATACCACTCTACCCAGTTGGGGGCACCCTCTCCAGGACTCCTACCTGCTTTGGGATGGGGCAGTGCATTCTACTCCCAGCTGTCCCCTCCAAGGTGGTCCCCTGCCCCGCCCCCAAGTGACTGAGGGTGGAGCAGCCCTGCCCCTACTACCCAGAATGGAGCCCAGGTTTCCTTGGAACCAACAAAATGTTTTAAATGATAGGCTTTAAGGGTGCCTTTGGTTTAGAGTCCATACTAATCTCGATACAACTTAGATCACTGGAAAGCCATTTTCCAGTTGAGAACTTATGATACACAAATATAATTTCCTTGTGCTTTGGGCCTTTATAGATAATTTTAGAAGTAAACCTTTTTACAGTGTTAGTTGATGGTGATACAAGTAATCTAGATCATTCATACAGTTTTATTTTTCAGTGGTATAATAGCTTATTTCTTTAACTGTAGTACACGTTTAGTTATCTATCACATAATTGGTTTTAACCTTGCCAGTGGAAAGACAGATTTTACTACCAGCTTAAAGAGCATACATGTCAATAAAGTAATGGATTCTATCTGAGAAACATAAGATTAGTTATTTTTATCCAGGGGCTGAGTGACTTAAGTTTTTACTCTTCTTACCAAGAAAAATTTTCAGTTGTTTTTAATTTTGTTGTCATGTTTGTTGCGTTTCATTTTCATCATTGTCAGGCTTTTTTGAGTTGCCAAAGTAGGCAAATGGCTTTATGCTGAGATGAACATTTGAGAATTTGTTTTCTTTGATCATTGCTTTCTGACCCACACACAGGCCCGTTAATCTAAGACTAATTCTGTACGTTTCCTTCTCAATATGAAAATTTTCTTGCTTGATCTTCTACTGGTATTAAAATTATAAATCTGAATTATCTAATATAATCCCCAAATTCTTTCTCCACTAATGGAAATAACAAAGGTTTCATATGTTTGCATTTGTATGATGAATGACTAAAAGTGGACAATTCATGTGACTATACGAATTTCTTTTTTTCTTACTTTACTTATTGCATTTTACTTCCCTTCCCTGCCATAGCTTAAATCAAATGTATGACTTATTTTAAGACTTGTAGAGGCAAGGAAAGTGATGAGAAAATTCTCAGCCACAGTTGTTTTGGAGTCAAAGAATTTGGGTTTTCCTCTGAAATGAAATGATTCTTCAGAAGTTATTTTACATTGTTCCTTATTATCTCCTTATCATTTTTCTTGTTAAGAGTCTGAAAGGTGGGATATTCTTTTACCTAGGAAGAATGTTTTTCATTTTGTTTCCATTTCTTGGGATTCAGCCTCAGTGACCAGGAGCTAAGAAAATAAAAGTTGTCTTTCTTAGGAGTACTACCTGGTTGGGAGGAGGAGCTAGGTACTATGTGTTTCTGAATGATGGTGATGAAATTCTATAGTAAGTTTAAAATGTTATGGTACTTTAGGTATAGGTGAAATTATGTGGACTGTACTGAGAACATAAACCTGGTATTATAAAATTCTTCCTGTGGGAAGTACTAAAAAGTTAACTGAAGTCTAGAATAATACATTTATACCTTGGGGGCCATTTATAAATGATTGGTTGATAAATGCAATGTCTGCATGGAAAAAGAGTTACCTCTGAAACTTTTCTAATGTTTAAAGCTGGGAGATACTTCACAGGGACTAGTTTAGTCTCTTTTTGTGTGTATGTTTAGAAATTTTTGTAGTAAGTTACATTTTATAATCAATTTTATTCATATCTTTTTTTTTTTTAAACTAGTTGGCATACTTAGGATTTCTGATGCTTTATACATTTGTGGTTCTTGTACAAATGGAACGATTACCTTCAGTTCAAGAATGGATTGTTATTGCTTATATTTTTACCTATGCTATTGAGAAAGTCCGTGAGGTATGTCTTTAGTTTTTCCTACCAGTAACTTAGTTTGTAATTGGAGGGTGTTTTGTTTGTTTTGGTTATGTGTATGGGTATGTGTAGGTGTTATTCATAATTTCAGTAGGTGATGATATTATTAAAGTGTAGAATGTTTGGCTTTGCTATTCTAAAAGTGATGACCAAAGAATAGAGCTTAGTGTGTTGTTAACTTTGTCCTGATTACAAAGACAGTGATTGTCTCAAAAAGTAGATTTGATTTTTATTTTCTCAACATTCATATTTATGATCTTTGCCACTCTCAAAGAATTTTAAATATACTAGCCAATCAGGTAGGTAAATTATAAGTAGTTTCTTATTTTACAGTTTTCTAAAGTATCCTGTGGACTTCCCAGGTGGCTCAATGGTAAAGAATTCTCCTGCCAGTGTGGAGTTGGGAAGATTCCCTGGAGTAGGAAATGGTAGCCTACTCAAGTATTCTTGTCTGCAAAATTCCCTGCACAGAGGGAGACTGGTGGGCTACACAGCCCATGGAGTCACAAAGAGTCAGTCTGAGCGACTGAGCAAAGTGTACTATATTGCCCATTGAATTGTCATTTAGATTTAGATCCCTGTGTCTATCATAGTTTTCAATGTAAAATTGTAAATTTTCTAATACCCTGACTTTGGGGGAAAAAAAGTTTTAAACTTTTTACAATTTTCTGTTTAAACTGGTAACTACATATATGTTGTTTTATAACACACTTATTTAAATACATCAGAATTGTTTCATGTCTCTGTGCTTTACACTTAGAGAATACATGAAATTGCAAAAATAGAAGGCATTGTACTTCTCTCCCACTTAAGTATTTTAGGACTTTATCTTATTAAATAACTTACTATGCATTTTGAGTTCCGTTGAGTGCCATGGCCACTATATTTATGAAATCTATTGTTTTACAAATATGTTTAAAGAAATTAAGTTGTTAAATGGTAAAAGCAAGTTGCAAATAATTATTTTAAATGTATATTCATAAAACAGCTCTGCAAGAATTCATTAGATAATAAAAGTGGTTGCCTCTAATGGGAAGGGGAATCAGTTGACTAGGGGAGAAGAATGGGAGACTTTTCAATATTTATGATTCACTATGATTTTGAAGCTGTAAATGTATTACCACTTCCCACATAAATTTTTTTTTAAATTTTACATCAAAGAGAAGAGCTAAGTATAGCAATTTAAACCATTGAGTTGTTTACTTTCTGCAAATAAGGCACTTTTGGAAGATCCTGCTTGAATGTCCTGGTGGTGTTTCAGTGAAAAATAAAACAACTTTTCAAAAGTATCTCACATTCCAAGCCTAGGGATCTTTGTTCTAATCCAGAATTTACAGTGTCTTAATTGGATGATCTTGGTTGAACAGGTTATTTTTGGGTCTTTACCCCCATTCACAGAAAATGAGGATAAGAACTATGTCTCTGATATCTTACTGAATTGTTTTGGTGATCAAATACCAAGACAGTCAAAAATACTTTGAAATATTAAAAGATATATAAAATTTTATTGTGCTGTTATAATTGAATTCTGTTTTAATAGGAAGAAATTGATTATCATTATTTTTTAACCTTTAGATTTTTATGTCTGAAGCTGGAAAAATAAGCCAGAAGATTAAAGTGTGGTTTAGTGATTACTTCAATATCAGTGATACAATTGCCATAATTTCTTTCTTCATTGGATTTGGACTAAGATTTGGAGCAAAATGGAACTTTGAGAATGCATATGATAATCATGTTTTTGTGGCTGGAAGATTAATTTACTGTCTTAACATAATATTTTGGTATGTGCGTTTGCTAGATTTTCTAGCTGTAAATCAACAGGCAGGACCTTATGTAATGATGATTGGAAAAATGGTAAGTTGAGAGGTGTCTGATAATACTTGTGGGTTTATTGGTATTTTTTCTTAGAATCATAAAAATGTTACTAATACAATTTTATTTGAATCAGAGAATAGATAGTTCATGTTTATTTGCCTCCTATTCGAAATAAACCATTTCTTAGGATGTTAACTTTTGAAGAAACTGTTTAATAGGATAAGGTTACGAAATTGTATTTGTTTTATCTTGAAATACTTTAATTTTTAAATGCTACTTTTAAATGTTGGGATTATTTGAAAAAAAAAAAATTTGGCAGGTCTAATCTATGAATTTCTTTTCCTCTTTACTGCCACCACACTAATCCAATCTGCCATCATCTGGTACCAGCAATAGTCTAGTAATCTGTTTACTCATAAGCATTCTGGCCTGTCTTCCTTCTCATTCTTTAAAAAATGTTTTTTCATGATTTTCCATTACTCCTAGAATCAGTGTACTTAATGAAATGCATAAGCCCTGCCCAGTGTGACTGTTGGTTTCTTTCCTTTCTTCCTCTCTCTCTCCCTTCCTTCCCTCCCTTTAAATTTTGAAATAATTACAGATTTACATGCAGTTGTAAGAAATGAGCAATTCTGTGTACTTTTTACTTAGTTTCTACCAGTAGTAACATCTCTTTGCTTTCTTTCTGAACCTTACCCTTACCATTTTTGACCTCTTGGCTGTGCTCTAGTCACACATGCCTTTGTCATTTTTCTTTAACAGAGCCCCTACCAGAGAACCAAGAATAGCTCTTTTTTTTTCCTGTGTAAAATGGTCATCCTCATTTACACTCATATCCTTAGGTTTTTTGAGTAATTAGTTTTATTCTTCACATCTTGACTCTTAACATGATTTTTTTCAGGGAGAATTTTTTGTCTTTTTCAACTGAAGTTTATTATCTGTATAAATTTTATGGCACCCATGTTCTTCAGGATATTTATCTGTGTCTAACTTTATTTTAAACTACATTTTTATTGGATTATTTACATTCTCCTCTAGACTTCAAATTCATTGGAGTAGGAACTTTGGTGTTGGTTACCTTTTCATCTGTAGTGCTTATAACAGTCCCTGTCACATAGTAGAATCTCCTTACTAAATATCTGTTGTTTGGATGGATAAAGCCATTTCAAGTAGGAAACAATGTAAAAATAGTGAACATTAATTGTACTTTAAAAGATTGGTTCTTCAGATTTTTTTCTCTGATTTTTATATCCTTGACAGATTATGCATTTAAAAAATAGTAAAAGTTCAACAAGTAGTTTTTAATGTTTATTATATTCTCACTGCTATGCAAGACAGTGCAAAGGTATTAGGATATTGTCCCTGAACTTTGTGAAATCACATTTTTCTTTTTGACTTTATGAGTCCTGTCATTATTTTTAACAGTTACATAATATAGCTTGAGGAACCTGTCCTACATAAAGAATTTTAGGAAATATGAGATACTAGTAAATTATCAGTGTGGCTGATTGATTAAGTTAATGAGTAGGGGATATAGGGATTCATGGAAAGAAGTCTGTAGAGGTTTTTCTTATAAAGCAATGAAATGTGAACTAATCTTCAAAAGCTTGAGATAGATGGGAATAAAAAGGAGCAGCCTGTCTGGAACTTCTTTTATGATCAAGTACAGTTTGTTAGCACATTGCATAGAAGAGAGGGCATAGCTTCGCGTATATGGAACGTTGAAAAGTAGGACTTTAGAGAAGAAAAATACAGGGAAACCACTGAAGAATTTTTCCCCTAAATTTTGATTTTTCTTTACTATAAAAGAAGTACGGTGATACTTTTCTGTCTTTCCTTATCATTTTGGAGTTACTTTTCAGTGTGTGGATGTTGAAAGCAGGTAAGTCAGGTTGTTTGTTATGATGATTTTTAACCAGAGTGTCAGTCTGAAAAAGTCTTGCAAGGATTTGTCATGTGAAACTCCAACTCACCACACTAATCTTGTCCCTTCTTAATGTACTTTCCAAGATAATGGTCACTAAAAATACCGTCATGGTTTAATATCTTTAGATAACTCTTTCTTCCTCTCTTTACTGATCCAGACTGTTTTTAAAATGTATAACCAGAACGTCTAATCTTTTCCTGATATAATATGCCCACTATTTTGCTCTTTTTCGTAGGCTTAACCAACTGGCAGATTCTGTTTTTAAATATAGATGTCAGGTTTAATGTGCAATTTTTATGCATTGAACTGAAAAGATCTAAAATGTATTGGGCCTACTTCTGCCATAAATAGCTTTCAGATTTTAGTGGTGTAAAAGATAGACTTTGTTATGCTTCTGTTGCTTTTGTGAAAGTAACTTCTTTCCTTGTTCTAAAATTACTGTTCAAAATTTTAGCAAAAGCAGACAGACTACCCTCCAGAGATATTCAGTGTTAACAATTTGATGTAAACCTTTCCATTCTTCAAGACATATATAGGGAAGAAAAGCCATGTGTATGAATACATGTGTTTATTTGTGTTAAATTTCACAAGTGGGCTTATATGTTATGCTTTTTCTCAATTATTTTAAAATATCTACCCCCTTTATAAAAATCTGTTCCTAGAATTTTTGAAACCTTTTCCTTAATCTTGGAAGATTGATCTTCTAGATTAAATTTATCTTCTAAGTAATCCAGTACAGGATTACCTGCATTGCTTTGCATTATGAAAACAAAAATTTTACGGTTTTTGAATATAGAGTTTTATTATTAATTTGCTCTTTCACACTACACTTTTTCCCTCTAGGAGAGTGTATCCAGCTCTCCCCAGTTAAAAATTACTAGTTTACTATTTGTTACATTAAAGGAGTACTCACTATTCATCATTTTGCATTATTTCACGAAGTAGTGGTATTTCCAGGAAAAGTAGGGAAATTAAGATTGTCAAATATGCTTTACATGAAAAGGTATAAAGTCTGAAGACCTCTGAATCATCAGCCAATACACCTTGTATAATTTAGAATATTTCAGGTTTGGGTTTTGATTTAGGCATTTTTGTATCTTTAATTACAGATATATATTTAGATTTCAAATTATAGCAACTGCCATGAATAATGTTTTGATGAATTATTTGCCTTTTAAAATCTTTTATCCCAAGATTTTGTTTATTGAAAGCATACATTCTCTTAGTAGTGCTCTTAAATGGTCAACTAAGATATTATTTAACTATTTTATAAGTAAAAAAACTGAATCTTGGGAGAGTATATTAAGATTCTTTGATTGCAGATTACAGGGACCCTGATGTAATTTTAAAAGGAAATTTTATTAGCAGATCTAACAATTTTAAAGCTAAAGGATCAAGACTAAATGATTATATTTAAGTAAATGTTTTATAATTCCTCCATCTATTCTAGATTTACTGTCCTCTTTACTTTTCACAGTCTCACCTTCCATTTCTACTTTCACTGTATACTTGTTCAAAACATATGAAAATGTTATAATAACTTACTTTAGGTTGAATTATTATTACAATTATTGTTAGTTCATAGTAGATTAAAATACAGATTTATTATACATGTAGTCTTTTGAATGGGATTTTCCCCTTAGATTATTTTCTGTGGATGAATATTACTACATATTGCTAGAGTGAGACTACATTCACTTTTTTATATGTAAGTGCTGAATACATGTACACATAATAAGTAGATAGAAATTAAAGTTTTCTTACTGTATTTCACTTAATTATTTGAATTCCTGAGTAATGATGTCAGAATTCACATTGTGATTTAGCAATAAAAATTGTTTTTTAATGGTTTATTGTGTGATAGCTCAGTTAGGCTCTTTTAATTTTGTTGAAATAGTTGCAAACCATCTGACTAGCAAAAGGGTTTGTTAACCAAATATGGGAATCAGTTCTTTTTTAGACACACATACTGATAATTCAGTTTGTTGTTACATTTACCTCTTAGAAGGTTTCACAGCCCAGGAGATAAGGCACCATGATAGAGTTCAGTATGGAAGAACATTCACGGAAATTGATTCCTTGTGTCTGCCCATTATGTCTATACTTCTTTAAAAGGCTTCATGGACATGAGATAGGCAGACTCCGGTTTCAGCCTGTGTTATGGTTTAATATATAGGAGATGCCTATGACTTGCCTGATGTCACAGATCAGTTTTTATATGATTTCCTTTATGTTCAGGCTTATACAGTGATGAGATTTCTTCCTGAATGCTACTGCTAGGAATAAAAAGAAACTCAAAGATTCAAATTATCTATTGGAATGTTAGAAACTTTTAAGATGAATTATCTGTGTGTATAAATACCCATGTATTTTAACAGTGTTCATTTTTTTAACAGGTGGCCAATATGTTCTACATTGTAGTGATTATGGCTCTTGTATTACTTAGTTTTGGTGTTCCCAGAAAGGCAATACTTTATCCTCGTGAAGCACCATCTTGGACTCTTGCTAAAGATATAGTTTTTCATCCATACTGGATGATTTTTGGTGAAGTTTATGCCTATGAAATTGATGGTAAGGATTTAATGTGTACAAATTTATCTTATGTTAAAGTCAGAATTGCATTTTAGTAATACTGTGTATTTTCACAAATTAAGGTGTTACAACCTTAGCCTTCCCACATTAGTTAATCTCAGAAACATAAACATTAATTGAAAAAAGTATTTTAGATTTTTTCTTTTTAGTTACAAATAATGGAATTTAGCCTAAACTGTCTTATACAGTAAGGACATATATTAACTCACATAACAAAAAGTGCTAAGAGTATCTTCGTGATGGATTAACTGATAGCTAAGGACACCTGTTCTTTTTCATCCCAGTGCTCTGTAATCAGTGTCTGATTCAAAAAGGGTTTCCTTTACAATTTTAAGACTATCTCATTAGCAGTGGGAGGAAAGAGACACTGTTTTCCATAGTTCTCTCTAAGGGAAAATGTTCCATTTCCAAGATGCTCCCTATTGAACCTGTATTTTTATCTCAGTAGCTCAAATTGGCTTCAGGTTACCTATGTCTAAACAAGGCAAGCATAATGGAATTGATTAGTTGATTGTATCAATATATACTATTGAATTTTAAAATTCACCTTTCAGTACATTCTCTGCATAAGGTTATTCTGTTGTTTTAAAGAGGCAAGTGGGCCTTAGGAAGCATTACAGTGAACAAAGATAGTGAAAGTGATGAAATTCCAGCTGAGCTATTTCAAATTCTAAAAGATGATGCCGTTGAAGTGCTGCACTCAATATGCCAGCAAATTTGGAAAGCTCGGCAGTGGCCACAAGACTGGAAAGATCAGTTTTCATTCCAGTCCCAAAGATGGGCAGTGCCAAAGAAAGTTCAAAATACCATACAGTTGCACTTATGCCATGCTTGCAAGGTAATGCTCAAATCCTTCAAGCTAGGTTTCAACAGTATGTGAACCAAGAACTTGCAGATGTACAAGCTGCATTTAGAAAAGGCAGAGAAACTAGAGATCAAATTGCCAACATTTGTTGGGTCATAGAAAAAGCAACAGAATTACAGAAAAACATCTTGTTTCATTGACTGTGCTAAAGCCTTTGACTCTGTGGATCACAACAAAATGGAAAATTCTTAAAGAGATGGGAATACCAGACCACCTTACTGCCTCCTGAGAAATCTGTATGCAGGTCAAGAAGCAACAGTTAGAACTGGACATGGAACAATGGACTGGTTCAAGATTGGGAAAGGAATACATCAAGGCTGTATATTGTCACCCAGCTTATTTAACTTATATGCAGAGTACATCATGTGAAATGCTGAGCTGGATGAAGCACAGGCTGGAATCAAGATTGCCGGGAGAAATATCAATAACCTCAGATATGCAGATGATACTACCCTAATGACAGAAAGCTAAGAGGAACTAAAGAACCTCTTAATAAGAGTGAAAGAGAAGAATGAAAAAGCTGGCTTAATACCCAACATTCAAAAAACTAAGATCAGGGTATCTGGTCCCATCACTTCATGGCAAAATATATGGGGAAACAATGGAAACAGTGACAGACTATATTTTCACTTTAACCATTCCTTCAATCCTGCTTTGTGGCATGATGGTGACTGCAGCCATGAGATTAAAAGATGCTTGCTTCTTGAAGCAAAAGCTATAATGAACCTAGACAGCGAATTGAAAAGCAGAGACATCACTTTGGAGACAAAGGTTTAAGGTCCATGTAGTTAAAGCTATCATTTTTCCAGTACTGATGTACAGGTATGAGAGTTGGACCCTAAGGAAGGCTGAACGCTGAAGAATTGATACTTTCAAACTGTGATGTTGGAGAAGACTCTTGAGAGTCCCTTGGCCAGCAAGGAGATCGAATCAGTCAATTCTAAAGGAAATTAACCCTGAATATTCATTGAAAGGAGTGGTGCTGAAGCTGACGCTCCAATACTTAGGCCACCTGGTGCGAAGAACTGACTCATTGTAAAAGACCCTGGTGCTGGGAAAGTTTAAGGGCAGAAGGAATAGGGGGTGACAGGATGAGATGGTTGGATGACATCACTGACTCAGTGGGCTTGAGTTTGCTCAACTCCGGGAGATAGTGAAGGTCAGGGAAGCCTGGCATGCTGTAGTCCATGGTTTTGCGAAGAGTTGGACACAACTGAGCAGCTGAACGAGAAGACAACTTGAGAACATAGATGATAATGCAAACTTTGAGGGATGTTCTTCTGACCTCCACACTGAGTTACAGAAGCTTACTTTTGTCAGTTTGCTTGTGTTCTGTCTTGCTCTTTCTCTTCCATCTTACTTTACTCCTCCCTCTCCCTATTCCTGTGTTGCTCTTTACCCACCTGTTATAGGTGATTAAAACAGGGAATGGTAACATAGTGGTCACCAGTTGTTACCAGATGTTGATTAAAACAGGTTTTACCACCCTGGTAAAATTATGTTTCCTTTTGGTTTCTTTTCCAGGTTTTTATTGTCTGCTCTTTTTCTGATGTGGTTCTGGTTTAGTTATAAAGCATTAGATAAAGTTTTTAGTCTCCTGCTTTCTTTTTCTTGGGTATTTGCTTCATCAAACTAATCCAAATAGAAGAGAAATAGACTCGAAATTTTTTTAAGAGTGAGAGGACTATATGCATCAGTTTGCCCATAAAACCATTTATTTGAAAGGAATGATACAGCCATGATGAGAACTTCAGTGGTGTGTATTTTTAAAATGCATACAGGCACTTCCTGGCAGTCCAGTTAAGACAGCCCTTCCACTGCAGGAGGGATAAGTTCAACCCTTGGTCGGGAAGCTAAGATCCTGCATGCTTCAAGATGAGACCAAATTAAATAAGTAAAATGCTTAGAAAGTACCAGGTGCTAAGTGTATTGTAAATATTTGTATAAAACTTGTCACTGATGATTATTTAATTTTAATCCTTGCCATACTTGCATTTATTTTACCTTATTCCTCATAACTCTATGGTGAGTTTTAAAGCTCTTCCCTTCCTTAATCCAGGTATGTTATAGCTTCAGAAACATTATCCAGGTGGAGGCAATAAAAAGCAAGGAATTAAAATCTAATCATTGGGTATTTGAAAGACACTTTAACCATTCCTTCAATCCTGCTTTGTGGCATGATAAACTAAACTCAGTAGTCCTCATGTTTGTAAATGTACTGTGAGTTTATCATACTCTTTATGGTTCAGTTATTTTTCTTATAGAATGTGTGGCTGAATCTCAGAATTTTTTTCTCCTTAATGCTCCTCTGGCTAAACCCTACCTTGAAGGGTAGACATAATATGGAAATACACTTCCTTGTGTGGAATAGAGTGGTAAAGTGCTACCTGCATCCCTCACAAAATTCTTCTGTGTTTATATGGCTGCCTGCCCAGAAACCTTTGCTAGAATCTGTGAAACAGATTTGTACATAATCAAAACTTCCTGCAAACAAATGTACACCAATACTGACTAGAAGCAGTTAACTGCTAAATTACTGTGTTTTAATTCTTTTTTCTCTCTCTCAAAAGCTTGTGCAAGTGATTCCACTATCCCTCATATTTGTGGTCCTGGGACATGGTTGACTCCATTTCTTCAAGCAGTCTACCTCTTTGTACAGTATATCATTATGGTCAATCTTCTCATTGCATTTTTCAAGTAAGAATTCTACTCAGCTGCTTATTGTAATGATATCATTTAATATACAATTTTCTTTTTGAAGGAACTATACAAAATTTAAAATATGGTTATATTGAGGCTTAAGCTACTAAGAATTATTTCTGACAATTATAAATAAAATATGGTTTTTCAAAATCAAATTAGTTCTAAGTTTGAGACTCTACCTTTCAACATTCCATTCTTTCATAAATTTAATATTTATTTGGGATTTATTACTCAGCGGTCAGAGAACACATGTACAATATACAAAACAGAAAGGCAAATAGAAAATTCTTCAGTAATCACATTCTTAATATTTTGATGTACATCTTTGTCTTTTATGAACATATATGAACCATTTTTTTTTCTTTCAAAAACAATGTTCTTATAGTTTTGTGTACTGTTTTTAAGTAAGCAGAACATGAATTTTTCCTGCATTAATAAATACTCCTCTCCAGTTTCTTAATGGCTGTCTAGTATTCCATGATATAGACTATGATTTTTAAGCTAGTATGTTTTATTGCTTCATTCTATTGTTTATAATTTTTTCTTCCCCAAGACCACATTGTGGTTAAATTTTTGATCAGTCCTTATGTATTTCCTTAGAGTGTTTTCCTGAAAGTAGAACTATTCAGTATATTTATATTTGGGGCTTCTTGCACATAAGTCAAAATCTGCCTGTTTCCCCAAATCTGTGCTAATAGTAGGTGTTATCTTTTTGATGATTGCTTATTTTTTGTAGCACGTAAGAGTCTTATTTTTATTTGCAGTTAGTGTGTTACTTCAGATTGAATATTTTCTTATGGTTTTGTCATATATCATTTTAAAAGCTTAAAATCATATTTTCTGCCTATTTTCTTATGGGTTTGTAATTGAGACCCTCAACAATATCAATATGTTTATGTTTTTGCTGCATATGTTTTTTTCAGTTTCTGATTTGCCTTTTAGTCTTTTTTTATTTAGGGCTACTCCTTTGAATCCTTGTTTAGGACATAATTACAGTAAAATTTTAGTACTTCAAACTCTAAAATGTGCTTACCTAAGTTTGTTTATTCTTTGTTATTTAAGCAATGTGTATTTGCAAGTGAAGGCAATTTCCAATATTGTATGGAAGTACCAACGTTATCATTTCATTATGGCTTATCATGAGAAACCAGTTCTGCCTCCACCACTTATCATTCTCAGCCATATAGTTTCTCTTTTTGCTGCATATGTAAAAGAAGGAAAAAAGATAAGACTTCGGATGGACCAAGTAAGTAAAGTACATTAAGGCAAATGTTTTTATCACATGCCAGTATTATATCGAAAGATAAATATTAATTTTATTCAGAAGACTTAATTGGTTAATGTTATTGTAAAGGCTTTTGGATTTGCCTAAGCATAAAATATTTTTAAGTGCAATATGGTTATCTGTAAAAGTAAATTTAGTATTAAACTTGCTTTTTGATATGGTATCTCAATGTAGTTTCCTTAAAATGCTAATATAAACCATAACACTTGCTGTCTTACAAACCATTTTGACAGCTACATAAAGGATAACACTTTTAGTATATTTTGTACACTACATGAGATGTAGTCAAACTCTGCCTAAAATTTTACAGTGACGTTTTATTCTACCAATTCAGTTTTTAAATTCTTCTGAGTATGTGAGGGAGAGGTGAGAGAGAGAGATGAGAAAGGGTGTTTCACAGGAAAAGGAAATTAGAAAAGGAGGAAATGCCAGAAACTCTTCTGTTGACATCACACTGTGAGTGAAGAAAGAAGTAGAAATGACTTATCTGTGGCTTCAGAAACAATGTCTTTTAGTAAGAAAACAGTTGCAGATGATTTACATAATCTTATGAACTTTTAGGTAAAGTTTATCTTGATGTCTTCGTTTATTTTTTTTTCCTTTTACCTCCATAGAACTTTTTTAACAGAAGAAGATCAAAAGAAACTTCATGATTTTGAAGAGCAGTGTGTTGAGATGTATTTTAATGAAAAAGATGACAAGTTTCATTCTGGGAGTGAAGAGAGAATTCGTGTCACTTTTGAAAGGTTCAGAAACTCTTTAATTATAACTGATTTTATGTCAGAGTGGGTTCTGTTAGTTATGTCTCTCTTACATGGTCATTGTGTGATTTGTATTTGTCAAACAAGTAAGTTTACTAATGGTTTTACATTATATATTGGGAGACAGATCAGTTGTTTACTTCATGTAAGTCAGTCAGTCTCTTAATGTTTTTGGACCTTTGTTACAGGGGGCAGAAAAGAGTTAATATTCTTTACTAGCTGGTGGAGAAAAATTACTATTTAATTATTTTAAATAATTATGTTTTAAAATAATTCTTAATATGTCTTTAATTATCTAAAACATTTGTTTCTTTCCGTTAGCTTTGCTACATTCTAAAAGAATATAGTGTTTGTGTAGTTGCAGTAATGGTAATAGTAGTTCTGTGTATATGTAGCTGAATACTCTTGTGTTACTCTGATGTGGGAATAAATAGCCTGTGGCACAAAAGTGTGTTTTGAAATCTTGTATTTTTATTACAATAGGATTTTTCTTAAACATAAGGTATGCCTTGTTATAAATGAATAACTGTACAAGATTTTATATCTTACCTTGTTTGAGTACATGTAAAATTTTTTTTTACCAATATCATTTATTAAGATTACAGAAGTAATTTCTAAACCAATAATTTTTAACATTTGTAAAATGCCTGTGTTTCCGTTACAGAGTGGAACAGATGTGCATTCAGGTTAAAGAAGTTGGAGATCGTGTCAACTATATCAAAAGATCATTACAATCATTAGATTCTCAAATTGGCCATTTGCAAGATCTTTCAGCCCTGACTGTAGATACATTAAAAACACTCACTGCCCAAAAAGCTTCAGAAGCTAGCAAAGTTCACAATGAAATCACACGCGAATTGAGCATTTCCAAACACTTAGCTCAAAACCTTATTGATGATGGTCCTGTAAGACCTTCTGTATGGAAAAAGCACAGTGTTGTAAATACACTTAGTTCCTCTCTTCCTCAAAGTGGTCTTGAAAGTAATAATCCTTTCCTTTGTAATATTTTTATGAAAGATGAAAAAGATTCCCAGTGTAACATATTTGGTCAGGATTTACCTGTAATACCCCAGAGAAAAGAATTCAATATTCCAGAGGCTGGTTCCTCTTGCAGTGCCTTATTCCCAAGTGCTGTCTCTCCTCCAGAACTGCGACAGAGAATACATGGCGTAGAAACCTTAAAAATGTTCAGTAAAAATCAAAACCAGGCACTTCATCTAACAGTATACCACATCTATCATCCCCGCCAACCAAATTTTTTGTTAGTACACCATCTCAGCCAAGTTGTAAAGGCCACTTGGAAACTGTAACCAAAGATCAAGAAGCTGTTTGTTCCAAAGCTGCAGAGGGAGATAATATAGAATTTGGAGCATTTGTAGGTAAGTTTGGGAAAACTGATATTTTTACATCAACAATATTTTTTTAAATTATTTTTTTAATTATTATCACCATAGAAATAACAATCAATTGCCAATTAATAAAATTATTTGTGTGAAAAGTGCACTATCTTTTCATAGAGTATAGTCCTGAAGTTTTTAAAGGAATCAGAAGTAGGGGAAATAGGTTGAATTGGGCTGTAATAGTTATATTAGCACATAGGTCTTTGGTGCAACTTACTATGATAGTGATTGTGTGGAAAACTTATTTGTACTCTGTCTTTTGAACTTGAGGATAGTCTCTTAATAATCAACTTTCACTGAAAGAACTTAATGTGTAAGTTTAAAATACAAAGGGAAAGAGGAGGCTAAAAGTAACTGGCAACGAACAGTGTTTTATACATAGGATGACCATATAGTTTTTCATTCAAACTAGTACACCTTTGAGAATGAAAGGTTATATTACTAATACTTACATTAGGACTATAGATAGGGAAAGCTAAGATTCGGCTTGAAAAATGAGTATTTATGGCCAACCCATTTATGTACCCAGAGGAGAGCATTTCAGAAAGGAATGATTCAGTCTTATACCTCACCTCAAAATCAGGACTGAAAATACATATCTTTTGGCAATGATAACATTTATCAGTGACCTTGGTGAAAACTGTTTTGGTGAAGGAAGTGATGGAGGGAAAAGCCAGATTATAGTGAAATATAGTGTGAATGAGAGGAGAGAAAGTAAAGTACCATTGGAAAGGGGGCTGCTCAAAAATTTGGCAGTTAAGGCAAAAGAAAGAAATAACTAATATTTTGGTTTGTATGTTTAAGGCTTTGTTTTGTTTTTGATGATAGTTTATGATTTAAATGTTGACATTATGCCATGTGAAAGGAAAAGGTGAAGAGAGGATGCTTTATAGAGCTAACCAGATCCCAGATATGTGTAGAATGTAGTGTTTTAACAGCCTTCCTCTTAGATTATTAAAGATAAAAGTATTTAAGGAAGAATTCTTAGAAAACACCTTGAGTTGTTTGTGGACATAATCAGAGTTTCAAGGATTGAAGAAGGCCCTCTGTCTCTTTGGGTTTGAATTTTTCCATGAGGTGGCTTCTTAGCCTTGTCTTTAACACTATATGTGGCTTCCCAACCTAGGAATTTATGTAGTCATTGAACATGTATACAGAGAATATGTTACATCTATGTGAGTCTCCACATTAGGGCCAGTCCCATGATTTATCTAGGTACTGAGCATGCTGATCTTTACTGCTAGACTGAGTTCACTGTGGTTTATAGAGATGATTTTTCCTACATTAAATATATCCTATTTCATTTTTAAAAAACACGTTTTAGTCTATTTGTTAATATATTGCCACTGGGATGGATACAGATATCCTTATGTTTAATGTCTGTATTTATATGTAATATGCATATGTCATATGTATAATAAACATCTTAATATATAATGCTTTTATGGCACCCCACTCCAGTACTCTTGCCTGGAAAATCCCCTGGACAGATGAGCCTGGTAGGCTGCAAACCATGGGGTCGCTAAGAGTCGGACATGACTGAGCGACTTCACTTTCACTTTTCACTTTCATGCACTGGAGAAGGAAATGGCAACCCACTCCAGTGTTGTTACCTAGAGAATCCCAGGGGTGGGGGAGCTCGGTGGGCTGCTGTCTATGAGGTTGCACAGAGTTGGACATGACTAAAGTGACCTGAGTTCAGTTCAGTTCAGTTGCTCAGTCGTGTCCGACTCTTTGCGACCCCATGAATTGCAGCATGCCAGGCCTCCCTGTTCATCACCATCTCTCGGAGTTCACTCAGACTCACATCCATCGAGTCCGTGATGCCATCCAGCCATCTCATCCTCGGTTGTCCCCTTCTCCTCCTGCCCTCAATCCCTCCCAGCATCAGAGTCTTTTCCAATGAGTCAACTCTTTGCATGAGGTGGCCAAAGTACTGGAGTTTCAGCTTTAGCATCATTCCTTCCAAAGAAATCCCAGGGCTGGTCTCCTTCAGAATGGACTGGTTGGATCTCCTTGCAGTCCAAGGGACTCTCCAGAGTCTTCTCCAACACCACACTTCAAAAGCATCAATTCTTTGGTGCTCAGCCTTCTTCACAGTCCAACTTTCACATCCATACATGACCACAGGAAAAACCATAGCCTTGACTAGACAGACCTTAGTTGGCAAAGTAATTTCTCTCCTTTTGAATATACTATCTAGGTTGGTCATAACTTTTCTTCCAAGGAATAAGCGTCTTCTAATTTCATGGCTGCAGTCACTATCTGCAGTGATTTTGGAGCCCCCAAAATAAAGTCTGACACTGTTTCCACTGTTTCCCCATCTATTTCCTGTGAAGTGATGGGATCGGATGCCGTGATCTTCGTTTTCTGAATGTTGAGCTTTAAGCCAACTTTTTCGCTGTGCTCTTTCACTTTCATCAAGAGGCTTTTAAGCTCCTGTTCACTTTCTGCCATAAAGGTGGTGTTATCTGCATATCTGAGGTTATTGATATTTCTCCCGGCAATCTTGATTCCAGCTTGTGGTTCTTCCAGTTTAGCGTTTCTCATGATGTACTCTGCATCTAAGTTAAATAAGCAGGGTGACAATATACAGCCTTGACATACTCCTTTTCCTATTTGGAACCAGTCTGTTTTCTAACTGTTGCTTCCTGACCTGCATACAGATTTCTCAAGAGGCAGGTTAGGTGGTCTGGTATTCCCATCTCTCTTCAGAATTTTCCACAGTTTATTGTGATCCACACAGTCAACGACTTTGACATAGTCAATAAAGCAGAAAGAGATGTTTTTCTTTCCATGATCCAGCGGATGTTGGCAATTTGATCTCTGGTTCCTCTGCCTTTTCTAAGTTGATAGTAAAAGCTTCCCTGGTAACTTAAATGGTAAATCTGCCTGCAGTGCAGGAGGACCCGTGTTTGATCCCTGGGTCAGGAAGATCCCCCAGAGAAGGGAATGCAACCCACTTCAATGTTCTTGGCTGGAAATTCCATGGATAGCCTGGCAGACTACAGTCCATGGGGTCGTAAAGTCAGACACGACTGAGCGAGTGACACACACACACACTCTGATAGTATAATGATTGTTCCCTTCTTCTTTTAAATTTTAAGCAATTCACTTCATATCACTTGTAGGACTCTTAGGATCCTGTTACTATAAACTGGAAGAGCCCATGTTCTCCAACCTTTTAACAAGTATTTTCACTATCAAGAAGGCTACAGAAAACTTCAGAGCCATCAAAACTACTTAGAACACAATGTAAATCATGTGTTTGAATAGGGCAATCAGTTATTTTGATAGATCAAAATAAACAAGTATTTTTTGTTGTAATCTTTCTCTCTCCTTCTTTTAAGGACACAGAGATAGCATGGATTTACAGAGGTTTAAAGAAACATCAAACAAGATAAAAGAAATGTTATATGTAAGTAAATCCTTAGAGCAGTGCAATTTATTTGGTTGTTTTAGGGTTTAGTTCAAAATAGAATTAAACATGTTTTTCAGTAAAAACAGTTTTAGCAGAGACCATCCATCATCATCATGATCTGAAATACGTTAAGCTCAGTAGACATATTTCTTTTCCTCCTGTATTTCCTGCATTTGTTAATAATGTCAGCATTCTAGTTTACGAGGGCAAACTTGCACTCTTACTCCTCACTTCCAATCAACAGCCAAGTCTAGCTGTTTTTGCTTCCTAAATGATTTTTTAGTACTTCTGCTTCTCTCGATCGGTACCCTGACTTAGGCTGTTATTCTCTAACTTATACTTCATTGAGCTCTTAATATATCTTTAACAAGGTGTTATAGCAACAGTTGAAAGAATTTATCATCACATTTTGATGGCATCATTTTGCTGTTATGAAATAACTTGTTATATATGGGAAATCATTTAGGAAAAATAGACATTTCCTAGTGGGAAGTGGTAAATGTTAGGGTTTCCCTACAGATTGCACCTTTTAACGGTGACCCTATTAAATGAGCTGAAAGCCAAAGTATGCTGAAAATTTTAAGTGCGCAGATAGCTTCCTGCTAAAAACAGAAAGAAATGTTTCTGTGAGTGGCGAGAAAAGTGGTGGCTATACAATTTTGAGTAATCTACTTAGAGAAAAAGAACTGTGATAATAGAATAATGAGTTCTAGCTCATGTTGGTCAGAGACTTTGAGTTCTTAAACATTTGTGGGTTACATCCCTTTGAAAATCTAATAAAAATTTTAGATCCACTCCAGGAAAAAATGCACATATATGTTTCTGCTTTTAAGGTATAGAGTTTTACAGATACCTGAAATTCACTCTTCAGTCCCATACTGGAATTTCTGTCAAACATGGTTCTATAAATTGATGTGCCACTGCATGAAAGAGTATATCAAGGAAAGTACTTAAGCAAAACAGAAACAAAAAATAAATAGAACTGGTTCCAAAAGAAACAACTAAAATCAGAAAGGAAATTAGAGTTGCTTTGTGACAAAAGGAAGATTAACACTTTTTGTTGGCTAAGTAAATCAGCTGTAGTGAAGAATGTAAAGCATCAAAGGTAGAAAAGTTTAATTTTCTTGAGATACATTAAATTTGTTAATGAAAGTAATAGTTTATTTTGGTAGCAATATTTTAAAACCCATTGTTTCTGAGGGGTGGTAGAGGTTTGGAAATTTTTAAAGTACATAATCGTGTGGCCTGTTTATAGTTAAAAAGAAACAAAATGAATTTATCAGCTTACCCTCATTAGTTTAATGAAATTCATTAGTTCATCTGGAAAAATGAATAGGTAAAAAGAAAATGAAGGGGAATTAGTTGTTAGATACTAAAATATCTATACAGGTGGTATAGTTGAAACATGAATATTTAGTAAAACATTTTGATGGCTCTGAAATAACTCTTCTACAAATTAGAATTTAGTAAGGGTAAAATTAGAAATTAATGAGAAAAGGAATGCTTTGTCAGTAAACACACAAATTGAACAACTGGGTAGAAATTTGGAAACATCTGTTTCATATCACTTTATAAGCTCAATGGATTCCAGATTTAATATAAAAATTCAGATCATAAGAAAACCTAAGAAAATAGAAATATTAAGTCAGGAAGGCTTTTAAAACAAATATTAAGGGAGAGATGTAGAGAGATGAGTACTTAAAAATATGAAGCACAGATAAAAATAGAAATCTGACAAATAATGATCAGATAAATATTTGGTATACAAATCACTTATACAGATCAATAAGAAGGCTACCGAAAATCCCCCCAATAAATTTCCCCTCCACTCCTTTACCCTCCAAATTGTTATCACTTTTAATTTTAGTGTAAAATAATAGTTTTTTTCTTTTTTAGGTTAAATGATAATGTTTTATTATTTTCCAAATTGTTTCCTATTTCTTCCCCAACTTTTTTATGAACTTGTAATACTGTGGAAAAGGATTCATTCAGGTAGATTTATGAGCAATAAGCAAGTATGTTATTTTGATGGCAGTTTTTGAGATTGAAATTGAAGAAAATAATTGTAACTTGTAATATACTCTTTGGAGCCCAGGTAGATTAAAGCATATTGAGCTAAATAGATCCAGAGACTTAGAACAGTGATTTGAAATTTAGTTAAATTGTTTTAAAATTGTGTATGTGTACCCTGTGCAGAATGATATTCCTTCTGAAAACACTTTGAAACATGTGAGTTCTCACACTGGATTTACTGAGTGTCACAAAACTTCTATTCCTCTTCATTCAGAACAAGGTGAGTGTTTTGACTACGTGAGTTACATTAAATAAAAGGTATTTTATGTATGTCACACACCTGAGCAGTGAATGTTTCAGAAGTCAGAAAAATGAAGATTCTGGTCTATCATTGTTGCTCTCAACCTTGAATAGAACGTAATCTTAACATTCTAATAGTTTTTCTTTTTAACCAGTTGTTTAGTCCTAAAAGAAATGCAGACTTACTTTTTACAAATCTGCTGATTTTAACTTTTACAAACGGATCTGCTCTGTTTTAATCTGTATAGTCATTTAGTCAACTTGTGTTTCTGATTTAATCTTTAAAAATAGCTAATATATTTATTGATTCAAAATTAAAATACAAGCACTTTGAAAATCATTGTCAGTTTCTCACTTTAGCCCCATATGAAACTACTGTTATTTTTGCTTTTCCTCTAGAGTTTCATGATTATATAATCATATATGACAATAAGTCTTTTTACCTCTCATTTTTAACACAAAAGGTAGCATACTATACATGCCTTGCACCTTTAATTTTTATCTAAAACTCAAATGGCCTGGAGATGTTTCCATATCATGCTTTTATTTTAGTCATAGTTATCAATATTATATGCATATAAGTTTATTGTTATCTAACTTTTCAGTTAGGTACATAGAATCTTTTTAAGATTCCTTAAGAAAAGCAGTAGTATATCCCCCTCACCATCATGTCTCCTTTCTCTTCAAGTTAGGTTTACTCTTGGAGTGCAAATTGGTTTAACATTCAAATATAATTAAGGCATGATGATAAGTTAAAGGAAAAAAATTATCTGATCATTTTAATAGCTGCAGAAAGGCTGACTTTGATGAATTCAACATCCGTTCATGAAAATTAAAAATACAATGGAATTCCTTAATCTAAATAAAAGGTATCTTAACAGAAATTTACCACAGATACCATACTTCATAGTGAAATATTAAAAGCCCCAGAAGGGAAATAAGGATTCTGGCTTTTATCATTTCTATTTAACATTTTAGTCAAAGGAAGAAAAGGAAGAAAAATAAATGGTAGAAGGATTGAGAGGGAAGAAATAAAACTTTATTTTTAGATAACTTGGATATTATTACTAACATTAGAATGCCTGTAGTTCCTCATGTTTCAGTTCTTGGCAGTATCTATTGACTTCCCACTAAAGAAGACAAGGGCTAGGATTATAGCAAGAATTTGAAATCACGCCAAATGTCCATCAATTGTAGTTTCGTTAAACAGATTATTGCATGTCCTTTGTATGAAGTTCAGTGTAGCATCCAAGTAGAATAGAAGAATCTTCTGTGTACTGATATTGAAAGATCTCCAAGCTTAAAGTTCAAAAACCAACAACAGGGACTTCCCTGCTGATCCAGTAGTTAAGATTCCATGCTCCTGATTGAGGGGGCCTGGGTTTGATCCCCTGATCAGGGAGCTAGATCATACATGCCGCAAGTAAGAGTTTGCATGCTGCAACGAAGACCTGGCACAACCAAATAAACATTTTTAAAAACCACCAACAAAAAAAAAGTCTGTAAATTAATTTTTAAAAACGTCTGAAGATACATGATTAGCATTTATGTTTTTTAAAAAAGGAAAGGCAGGGGTATATATACAAACACAAAATATCTGGAAGGATACACAAGGAATTTGGAAACAGAGAAAGAGCAGGGTTTTTTTTCGTACTCTTTTGTTTCATGTTGCCTATTCACAGAAAAACTGAATAATTTGGATATCCTGTCAAGAGACCCATGGGCCTTGTGTAATTCTTATGTTTAGCAATGTTTAGGGAAAGGATATTTATCCTTGGAAAATTTTATATTCTGCCTTGAAATGCTTGTGTTTCGTTAGTTGGTATTAAAAGTTTGTTTTAGTTGTAAAACTTTTTTGTTTTTTAAAATTTTCTCTTAGTGGAAAGTAGCAGTAGAAGGTCATCTACAGAAGAAACTCATGAAGTAGATTCCAAAGCAGCTTTGCTACCGGTTTGTATATTTCAATTAAACATATGCATAGTATAAAATCATATTTATTAGAGAAGACCTAAAACATGGTGATATTTTATTTGAGATGATGTGTAGCTTTAAAAAACACTTTTTTCAATTGAAGGATAATTGCTCTACAGTGTTATGGTGGTCTCTGCCATGCATCAACATGAATCAGTCATATTTACTTCTGTATATCTCCTCTGCCTCTTAAGCCTCTCTCCCTGACCCACATCCCACCCCAGTAAGTTACAGAGTGCCAGGCTGGGCTCCTTGTGTATAACACCTTCTTGCTAGTTACCTGTTTTACACATTATAGTGTATATATGTCAATGCTCCTTTCTCAGTTCATCCCACCCTTATATTCCCCTACTGTGTCCACAAGTCTGTTCTCTATATCTGCACCTCCATTTCTTCAATACTATTTTTCTAGATTCCATATATATGTGTTAATAAATGATACTTTTTTTTTCTCTCTCTGGCTTACTTCACTCTGTATACAATGAAATAATACTCAGCCACAGTGTAACATAGCTTATAATTAGATGGAAAATGTGTTAAACATTAAAAATATGGAAAATACCTTTGAATTGACCTTGAAAGGCTAGATAGAATTTGAAGAAATTATAAGCAACTTAGAATTTTCCAAAATGATGAAATGTATGATGATTCAAATTCAGGAAACATGAGTCCCAAACTGGGGAAGTAAAAATAAATTGACACTTAGAAATGTAAAACAGCAGAATAAAACCCACTACGTACACACACAGTATGCCTATTACTAGTGATTTCTTTGTCACAGTTTGCATGATTTTAATTTTTTTCAGAGTCATAGAAACAAATGTGTATTTTAAGAAGAGAAAATTGTTAACTGACAACTATAATTATATTATAAGAAATAACACTTGTAAAATTCTTTATTCTACCTTGTGGAATGGCCTTATGGTAGCTTTTATAGCCATTTTTTATTCTGTTGGCTCAGTTGTACAAACAGAATTCATATTAACTTCTCAGCCCTTTATTCATAAAATGTATTATAGGATACAAAGCAGAGATAAATAGTTATGCTTTGTCTAGAGACTTTTTCTTTTAACTTTTCATTTGTGTTTGTTTCTTGTCTAAAGGACTGGTTACAAGATAGACCATTGAATAGAGAAATGTAAGTAAGCCTTGCTTCACCATTAGCGTGAAAAGTACTCCAGTCAGTAGAATGTTGTCTTTTTCTGCTCTTTGCATAATAACCTCTTTAATACTTCTTGCAAGTGTTGATGATTATTTATTTTGGGATAAGATAAAAGATTGGGGAATCATTTATTATGAGTCAATGTATATATTTTATGATTTTATATAATTATACTATAATTATGAGCATATTATAGTCACAACTCTACTAAAATTTTCCTTATAATGATAGAATTATGATTTTATTATTTAGTACTGTTTCCAAGTTGCTTGCAAAGACCTAGTTTGACACCTTAGTTAATTTCTCTGCATATTGTTCCAGTCAACAAGTCTCTCTTCTGCCTTTGGAAAGCACCTCGGTAATTAGAGCAGTAACGCAGTGTACCTTAGAAAGCCTGCATGCAGGAAAATGCCCTAGAAAGCTGATGTGGTAATCCAGAACCAAAAGTAGAAACAGAAGACCATGACAAGTAGTCATACCCAGAAATAAAAATTTCAGTTCAGATTAAACATAAGAATCAAAGATAACCTATGTATTTCCCAGCCTAGAAATTAGTATTTTAGGACTCCAAAGGACATTAAAGTAATCTTGTTTTGATACCTGTTTGATATAGGAAGCATGCTTAAGAAGGGAAGCCAGTTTGAGGGAAATTATTATATATTATACAGTGTTTACCCTATTTCCTTCTCTGTATCAGACATAGATGCGAGTATATAGAGAGGAAAATAAACCAGTTGTTACAAAGGTATGCAGTTGGTCAAATTTTGGAGATATCCTGGTCCTCACTGGTACTTGAAAGACTTGTTTATAATGAAACCTCTTCAGAGAATGTCTTTTGTAACTAGAACTGCAGGGTGTAAGTACGGATTTGGTACTTAAAGTTGATGTTAATTCAGCTAATTAGAGAATATTGAATTACAGAATACTGACCCAGAGAAGTACCCACAAAGGTAGAGGTGGCAGTACTCTTTGGGTGCTAAGAAAAGAGTACTTTATCAATAGTAGAGAAAGGGCTAATGCTCGGTCAGAGTATTTCCTGTAAGAAAATATTTGTGTTATTAAGGTGACAACCAAACATCAGAATCAGAATGTAAAAGCTAGAAAGAGATTACCAAGGTCTTCTACTCTATAGGTCCTTTCAGGATCTAGTCCTTTAGCCCTGAGCAAAGCCACAAAACTGTATAATGGGAGGATGAAGCTTCTAATCCATTTTCTTTATTCCATTCCACTTTCTTTTCCACTATTCCTGTCTCTGATCTCTACTGTAATCTGTGGGATTAATAGAACCTCTACTTGGTACTAATATATGTTGTTATAAATAAATTATGTTCAACATTGGAAAGAAATTTTTTTCAACTTTGGCAGTTGAGTTTTGCAAAATGATACCTAATTACTGTTTTTCAGTTCTTTACCTATCAATTCTGTTGAATTTTTATAGTCTTGCAAAGTCATTTCAAGGCATTGTGTAAAAGTACTGGAGTGAACTTCCATCATAGAGGAGTCATGGAATATATTACTGTATTAGTACTCAACCTTCAGTTTGGCTCCAAACTACTACTGATATTTATGTAGGCTTGAATTGGAGGTATGAGTTATTGACAGTGGGTTTGTACATATCTGTGTGTGAATTTGATGCTAACTTAAGGGAAATGGCAAATATTCAAACAAAAATGAATCTGAATCACATAATTATTTTAATAATGTTATATATATAATATTGTATTATATTAATGTTATAATATAATAATGTTATATTATTTATAATAACTTCATAAGATAAAGTTTTATGGTAGCCAAAACTAAAGCTGTAACTTATTATATTTTTGGTATTTCCTTAAGGCCACCTGAAGAAGGAACCTTAAATGGTGAGTGTATAGTAAATATAATGTGAAAAGCTAAGAATTGTATATAATGTATTTTCTTTTAGCAAATACTAACATTGTCCTAGATAAGAAATATTAGGCTTCATATTTGAAAAAAGCCAAGGAAGTAGAAAGTTGTCCCTCAGTTCATTTCTGTTTATTATATGTGTTTCACAAATATGGTAACTCACCATGTGAATGATGATCTTATTGTAGTCTTCCCTCTTCCCTTCATCCTTAGTGCCCAGACTGCTTCTTCCTTATATTCCCTGTGTGACTGAATATTACTCTTTCATTCAGCTAGGTGAAACCTGAGAGGAAGGTATTCTTGACCCCCTTGACCCTGCACTCACAAAGTCCTATATTTACCTCCTAAAACATTTCTGGAATCCATCTTCCACTCTACATCCTGCTGCTGCTTTCAGTTCAGACTGTCATCATTTTTAAATCCTTTTATTGATGCATATACAGAAAATATATAGTAAGTGAGCAATCCCATGTAATTGGCACCCAGATCACAAAATACATGTTGTCAGTATTTAGCTACTGTATCATCTTATAACCTCTGCCCCTTAACAACACAGATTGATTTTATCTGTGTGTAGGTACATGTTTATCTATTTTTCTTTATGTATTTTATATTTGTGTGTGTATATATATATATATAAAATATATACATGGAATCTTACAGCATGTACTCTTCTTTTGTGTCTGACTTTTGTCCTAACACATGCTTATGATATTCATAAACGTTGTGTGTAGTGTGGGTTGGGCATTCTCACTACTATATAATATTTTCTTATATGAATATATTCAGTTTATATATCGATTCTACCGTTTGATGGGTATTTCAGTAGCTTCCAGTATATGGCTAATATTGATAGTGCTGCATGAGCATTCTTGTTCATGTTGTTTGGTAAATGGGATGTGTTTATTTTTGTTGGATATGTACACAGGAGTGGAATTGCAGGTGGTAGGGTGCATGTGTCTATATTCAGTTCAGTTCATTTCAGTCGCTCAGTCGTGTCCGACTCTTCGCGACCCCATGAATCACAGCACGCCAAGCCTCCCCATTCATCACCATCTCTCGGAGTTCACTCAGACTCACGTCTATCGAGTCCGTGATGCCACCCAGCCATCTCATCCTCGGTCGTCCCCTTCTCCTACTACCCCCAATCCCTCCCAGCATCAGAGTCTTTTCCAATGAGTCAACTCTCTGCATGAGGTGGCCAAAGTACTGGAGTTTCAGCTTTAGCATCATTCCTTCCAAAGAAATCCAGGGTTGATCTCCTTCAGAATGGACTGGTTGGATCTTCTTGCAGTCCAAGGGACTCTCAAGAGTCTTCTCCAACACCACAGTTCAAAAGCAGCCTTCTTCACAGTCCAACTCTCACATCCATACATGACCACAGGAAAAACTATAGCCTTGACTAGATGGACCTTAGTCAGCAAAGTAATCTCTCTGCTTTTGAATATACTATCTAGGTTGGTCATAACTTTTCTTCCAAGGAGTAAGCGTCTTCTACTTTCATGGCTGCAGTCACCATCTGCAGTGATTTTGGAACCCAAAGAAATAAAGTCTGACACTGTTTCCACAGTTTCCCCATCTATTTGCCATGAAGTGATGGGACCAGATGCCATGATCTTCGTTTTCTGAATGTTGAGCTTTAAGCCAACTTTTTTACTCTCCTCTTTCATCAAGATGCTTTTTAGCTCCTCTTCACTTTCTGCCATAAGGGTGGTGTCATCTGCATATCTGAGGTTATTGGTTGCTGCCAAATAGGGTTTCAAAGTGATTGTGCCAGTTTGGGCTCCTTTCCATTCTACCACCAAAATGATTCTTTTAAAAAGATCTGATCTTGTCAGTACTCTACTTTCCATTTTTCTACTGGTTTTGGATAAAATCAGCATCTTTTAATTTTTAAAGTATTTTTACAGTTTTATTTATTTTATTTTTGGCTGTGCTGGGTCTTTGTTGCTGTGCGGGCTTTTCTCTAGTTGTAGAGAGCAGGGGCTGCTCTCTAATTGTGGTGCATGAGCTTCTCATCATGGTGGCTTCTCTTGTTGTGGAGCACAGGTTTTAGGATGCATGGGCTTCAGTGGTTGCAGCATGTAGGCTCAGTAGGTGCAGTTTCTGAGCTCTAGAGCTCAGCTCAGTAGTTGTAGCATACTGATTTAATTGCTCTGTGGCATGTGGCATCTTCCCATATCAGGGTATCCATGTCTCCTGCATTGGCAAGCAGATTCTTTACCAGTGAGCCACTAGGGGAAGCCCCTGTGTCTTTTCTTAACATTGCATATTTGGCTTTTAACAATTTGGTATTCCCTGCTTCTGTAGCTTTACTTCCTACTGGTATGCCTGTACTTTTGCTCATTAATGTAAGATCTTGGTTACATATCCAGATACTTGGTTATAAATCCAAATCACTTGTATGACAACACATATCTGAAGAGTTAGAATATTTTGGAGTGAGATCTGGGTAAGTCTATGTTTGAAAAGCCACACAGGTGATTCTGATATATGGATAGATAGGTAGATTGGTAGGTAGGTATGTAGATAAATAAATAGATAGATGGTGTTGAAAACCACTGTTCTATTCATATTAAACAGATTTCTGTTTCTCCAGTATAGCAAATGTTGCCCTGACTGTGCCACACCTTCCAAACTACTCGCTTTTCCCTTCCTCTTTTCTCTGAGACATTCTTGAACCAGGAGACATTTGGTACCTTCCTCTACAGTCCTATTTTCTGTGTGTGAGAATATGCATACACACTATATTTTATACAGTTTATCACACAGTGTTATAACTGTTAACTGACTTCCTTCTCCTGTAAGAATGTGAATAAAAACCTATTCTTGCATTTATATTCTAAAAGTTTCTAGAAGCTTAACACGTAGTAGGTTCAGTGTACTCTCCATCTTTCTCACTACAGTTAAGTGAAGTCCTTACAGAAATTAACACAACATTGTAAATCAACTATACTTCAATAAAGAAATAAAATTTTTTAAAAAGTGAAGTCCTCAAATATATCTAGAGATGGAGGAAGGGGTTTTTTTGTTACATTTCACATTTGTTCATGGTCAACCCACTAAAATGGTTACAGGGCTATGTCTCCACACCCCGAAGATATGACACTTCTCTGACACTTTGAATAGGGAATAAGGGAAGAATATAGTTTATGACAGGAGAGTGTGAACTATCTATCATATGCTTTTTGAGTGCATAGTTACCACTAATCTGCCTTATCTAGCATGATAAAATATGGTAATAAAGCACATGAAGGACATAATTTATCACTTTTTTAATTGCAGAGAGCTTAGCTGCAGACAGCTTGGAATGATTAAATGAGAATACCTGAGCAAAAATTTATGCTGTATGATTATTTTTAAAAGGGTCTCATTTGTTTATTTGCTGTTTTAGGTCTTGCTTCTCCATTTAAGCCAGTTATGGATACAAATTACTATTACTCAGGTTAGTAATAATAAATATTTTATTAAAAACAAAATTTAGTAATGCTTTGAGCTTTGGGGGATTTCATTATTTCTCTCTCATTTTTTTATGCAGCTGTGGAAAGAAATAACTTGATGAGATTATCCCAGAGCATTCCATTTACACCTGTGCCTCCAAGAGGTAAAACCAAGAAGTAAAAATAAAAGGAGAAATAAACCCTTAATATGTGGGTTTAAACTGTAATATAGAACATAGGTGGTGACAGAAAGAGGAGAAATTGCATTAAGAAGTGTTAACTTCATGTAAGTTTTAATCAGCCTGATTACAAGAGTCAGGTATATTTAAATAGACGAAGGCATCAGAAGTATTGATTTTTCTTTATTTCTCACATATACAGAAGCAGTGATGTATTTTAATTTAGAACAGCTCTTGATCATAGTTTAGTAATGGAAGAACTGATAAATTGATATCACAGGATTTATGGAACAGATCTAACCTCCTGTCTGAAAGTTTAGCTTACAGATGCTTAGAAGTCTAGTTACTGTTTAAAAATTTTTCTCTAAAATGTTCATGATTTCAAAATGCTTATCATTACCAAATACATGTGAACTTAGAGATATTAGATCTTGGTTTCTGAATATTTCTTGTCCTTAAACTTCTTTTATAAAACTACAACCTGGTCCATCTCATTTTCTGTTCCTTACTTAATCTTAACCAAAGATACCTGCCAATTTTTGCTCCATGCTTTTAGAGTCATATTTTGACCTTAAAATGTGTCCATTCATCTTGCAGGTGAGCCTGTCACAGTGTATCGCTTGGAAGAGAGTTCTCCCAACATACTGAATAACAGCATGTCTTCTTGGTCACAGCTGGGCCTCTGTGCCAAAATAGAATTTTTAAGTAAAGAAGAGATGGGAGGAGGTTTACGAAGAGCTGTCAAAGTACAGTGTACTTGGTCAGAACATGATATCCTCAAATCAGGACATCTTTATATTATCAAATCTTTTCTTCCTGAAGTGGTTAATACATGGTCAAGTATTTATAAAGAAGATACAGTTCTGCATCTCTGTCTTAGAGTAAGTGCTAGTGAATGCGTATAGTGAAGCATTGTTTGAGCTTCTTGTTTTCACTGCTAAAGTATAATTAATGAAGTCTTAATGTCAATGTTGAACAAGGGTTTCTTTTTCCTGTTCTGTAGGAAATTCAACAACAGAGAGCAGCACAAAAACTCACATTTGCCTTCAACCAAATGAAACCCAAATCCATACCATATTCTCCAAGGTAAATCTTTACAAATTTCTGAGATCTCTTAGTGGATAGCATTCTCTTTTGACCTTCATTATGGATGCTGAATTTCATTATTTACCCATTTTACAGATTGATTAGAATTTTATTAACAAAACTGCTAGTAATATCTATAACTTTTTCATAAGGTTCCTTGAAGTTTTCCTGCTGTATTGCCATTCAGCAGGACAGTGGTTTGCTGTGGAAGAATGTATGACTGGAGAATTTAGAAAATACAACAACAATAATGGTGATGAGATTATTCCGACTAATACACTGGAAGAAATTATGCTGGCCTTTAGCCATTGGACTTATGAATATACAAGAGGGGAGTTACTGGTACTTGATTTACAAGGTAAATTTATTAAAATATTGCTGAAAGGAAATTATGCATCAGGTTCTCATCTATTCAGTATTCAGAAATCTGCTTCTCTATAGATAAGTAAAATCTTAGGTCAGTAAAAGCTGTGAAAAAAGCAAGTCAATAATGGCCATAGTATTTAGCTATCAGGGTCCTGAAGAATAGGGTCTAGCTATCTTAATTGTTATCTAGGCAGTGCAGATGTTTTAATAAGCAAAAACATGTGAAATCCCCTATTTTACTCATAGATCTATAGCCTTAGTTTTTTAAAGTATAAAGATTATTTCTTTAAAACAATAATAAGTAATCTTTATTGTTTCTGGAGTACATGCTATCTATTACTGTCAACTAAACTACCTAAATATTTAGTGGATTAAAAAAATTTGCTTTCACTTTTTGGTTTAAGAATTTGGGGCTAGGTTATCTCTGCTGTACCCTTGGAGAATTTGAATGGCTGGATACTAGTTTGGACAGCTTGACTGGAGCCAAATGTTTTGTCTCTGTTTGAGACAGCTGAATTCCTCAGTTCTCCACCCAGTGATCTCTCTACATGGCTTGCTAGCTTGGACTTTTCTTACAGCATGGTAGTTTGGGGTAATTAGACTTTTTAGGTGACAGCTGGCTTCTCCAGAGAGAAAGCAGAAATTCTTACGTTAGGCCCAGAATGGGCCCAGATCCCTTCTGCCACATTTTACTGGTCAAGGTAAGCTGTAAGGACAGATCAGATTTAAGAGGTAAGGAATAGATTCCAGCACTTGGTTGTTGGAGCAGCATGTATACTAGGAAGGAAAAACTGATCATAGCCTCTTTGTAGACAGATTCTTTTGTATCTGTAAAAAAAAAAAAAAACGAAGAAACTATGGCTGGGAAAAAGCAGTGATTTGCTTTTTTCATTAATTTCAACTGTTAACATAGATCAGAATTCAAGTCACCTAAGAACAATTGTTCAGAATGTTTATCACTTGATGACTTCTTTCATTATATAGATATAAAAGATTTATTGACAAGCCAACATGTGTTATTTCAATACCAACTCAAGAAAATTGTATAAAAATAGCTATTGTTTTTTCAGTAATTCATTTTACATAAATGATTAAGTGGTGTGTATATAATGAAAACTGATATGTTTTATTAGATGGGCCAATCCATTTTCAAGTGTGCCTAGGAAATGAGGCCAAACTATGAATATTGATTAAGAGATGGCAGTTACTTTTAATAAGCAGGGTAATTTTGATGTTCTCTATAAAATTAATGTTATGGAGCCATTTTTAAATAAAAATATTTTAGATAATTACTACAAACGAACAACATAGAAATGTATAAAGAACAGAACGCTCCCATCTTTACTGTTTTTGTTCTTTTGTGAAGACAAATTCACGAATTTTTTTTCCTTTAATCATTTTGTGTTGGGATTTTTCTCCATCTGGAATCATGCTATGTATGTGTCTGTGTGTATGAGTATGTGTTTTTATTTCACTTGCTTTTTTTCCTACCTAACAGTATATGATAAACATCTGGGTTATTACTGATAAATTTGAGTCATTCCTTTTAACTGCTGTAATATGAAAGCATAGCATGATTTAAATCCTCTTTTGTCACACAGTCACCCTGTTTTTTAGGTTTAGAGAGTGCAGTTTTAAGAGTGTCTGCTATATTAACTTTTCCAAAAGGTTGTAGGAATTCATACTCAGCACTATGCACTCATCACTGTGCCCATTTCTTCATCTGTTCAGTATGGACTATCTTTGCCAGTCTAAGAAGAAATTAGTATCATATTTTAATTCTAGATTTTTCTGTTGTGAAATTCTAACCATTTTATTAGATTTCACTCTAATGGGTAAAATATTTTATGATTGTTCAAGTATCAGTAGTTGTTCTTTCTTTATGTGAATGAATAGGTAAGACTGAAGAGATTTAATCTCACTTTTAATACCTCTGGAGAGGACTGGAGGTGAAGAAAAACGTTCACAATCTTATTCTTTATGTAATCTGAATCTTTTTTGAGCCAGGTGTATTCATATGTTAGTCTGTAATTTTTAAAAATCCAGGATACTTTTAAAATGGCTTATAGATCATGCCTTCATGTACCTAATTGTTTTTTGCTAACTAAGGTGAAACAAGGACAAATTGTAAATAAGGAAATATTTACTTGCAACCTTGGCCTTGTTGCATCAGAAACTGGTGCAATCAGGAACTTTCATTGTCTGCCTGCCAACTGTGACATTTAACTGTTGTTCATGTTGCAGGAACTGTACTTGTTGCTAGTGCAATGTTGAAGTCAAAAGAGAAAAACTATACTCTTTTGAATAGCTTAACATTGTGTAATGGTTGATGATACTGTAGAATTTCCTGTGACCTTTTTATTATGTATATATCAGTATTTTATATCAATTACATACTATAAATTGTCTTCTTTGTATATACATATAAAGGTGTGGGTGAAAGTTTGACTGACCCATCTGTGATAAAGGCAGAAGAAAAGAGGTAATAAGTTTTAATAATTTCATGAAATTTTTTCTTATAATTTCAAACTCTACATTTCTGTTTGCATCAACTGACTTTTTCTTTTAACTACCAATTCCACAGATCCTGTGATATGGTTTTTGGCCCAGCAAATCTAGGAGAAGATGCAATAAAAAACTTCAGAGCAAAACATCACTGTAATTCTTGCTGTAGAAAACTTAAACTTCCAGGTAAGTGCTTTCTTAATCAGTATAAAGTATATAAATTGTTAGTAGAAGTAGTTACTGCAGAACTTCATAAGGCCAGAAACATAAATGAATCTGTGCTTTCTTTCATTACTTACAGAAATACAGAGTTCATTCTCTTGATATAAATTTATTATGTGTCTGGTGGATGCTAGAAATTGTTAGACTTTGACGATATGATTGTGAATGAGGCAAACATGGTCCCTGCTCTCAGTGGAGTTTAGTCAAATCTTAAATACTAAAAGATTAACAGAGAATTATAGGACTATCATAAATATCAAGCAGAAAAAATAGACCAGGTAAACAGATCACTTAACACAAAGGTCAAGGAATGCTACCTAGTTGGCTGGAAAAGAGTATTTTCATGAAACAGAAACAAGGAATTGCAGATACAGTTACTCCTGATAGTAATTTCATCTTTATATTTGAGAATTACAAGTTATTATTGAATTGTAAGTTGTTTCACAGACTAGCGGTTCTCGCTCTTTGGTGTGCATTGTCATCCCCTGTGGAACTTTTCCAAAATTACAGGTGCTTGGCACTTGCCCTGGACCTGTATTTCTGAAAGTTCCTCTCATTATGACCAGTAATGTAGTAATGAAGAACTTGGGCCTGGGAGCCAGACTCCAGGTCCTCAAAGAATATCTACATCATAGAGGTTTGTAGTTTTTGTTTGTTTGAGGTTTAAACAAGTTGGTTTTTGTGAAGTACTTCCAGAACAGTGCCAGGGACATGGTAAGCATGTTACTACTACTGTCTGTAATTTTAATTGTTCATGTTAACAGATTCAGAAATTATTTATTTTTGTATATTGACCTTGTATCCTGCATTCTTGCTAAACTCACTTAGTTCTATGAGGCTTTTTGATTTGGTTTAGTTTAGTTTTTTGTTTGTAAATTCTGTGTAGACAGTAGAGACAGTTTTGTTACTTCCTTTGCAATTTGTATCCTTTTATTTTTCTTAACTTTTTTCACTGGCCAGGAATTCTAGTACAATGTTCAATATGAATAGTGAGAGTAGACATCCTCTTTCACACCTTATTCCTTGAAGATGCTTATCCTAAATGGACATTGAATTAGTCAGATGTTTTTTCTGCATCTGTATTTTTGGTTTGATCATTTGGTTTTTCTATAATTGGTTACTGTTAATTGAATTACACTAATTGTCTTTTTTAAATGTTGAGCCAGTTTTGTATTCCCAGGAAAAACTCCACTTCATCTTGATATATTATCTTTTTGTGTTCATTTGTGTGTTCAAATTGTATATGGATTCAATTTTCTAATGTTTTGTTGATGATTTTTATATCTATGTTCATGAAGAATGTTGATCTATAAGATTTTTTTCCCCCCTTGTACTGTCATTCTTGTTTTGTTTTCGGATAATACCTTAAAAATAAGTTGGAATTATTTACACTTCTGTTTTGGGGAATAGATTGTATAGAATTGATACTATCTCCACTTCAAATGTTTGATGGAATTATATAGCAAAACCATCTGTCTGAAGTTTTCTTCATCAGATACTTTTTAAGTTTATTTTTTTAGATAGATACTGGTTTTTTGAGTGAGTTTTAATAGTTTGTGTCTTTCAGGGGGTTGGTCCATTTTATTTGTTTTGAGAAATAGCTAATAATACACCTGTGTAAGTTTAAGGCATACAGACAGCATGATGGTTTGATTTACATAAACTGTGAAGTGATTTTACCACAATAGATTCAGCTAGCATTCATCTTTTCATATATATAGAATAGAAATAAAAGAAAGAAAATATTTTTCCTCATGGTGACTCTTGGTATTTATTTACTCTCTTAACAACTTTCCTATGTATCATATCATATATCAGTGTTAGCTATAGTCATGGTATTCTACATTATATCCCTAGTGTTTATTTATTGTGTAACTGAAAGTTTGTACCTTATGACCACCTGCTTCCAGTTCTTCCTCACCTCACCCTCCACCTCTGGTAACCACAAGTCATCTCTTCCTGTTTGTTTTCTTAGGTTCCTTGTATAAATGAGATTGGTATGGTTAGGTTTTTATCTGCTGTTTTATTGTTTTCTGATTGACGTCTCTGGTTTGTTTTGTTGTTGTTCCCCCTCCTTTTATTTTAGTATTCTCTTTTATCTTTATGTTGTTTTAGTGGTTGCTCATAGTTTCCCTTACCTAAGAATGTATTTTGCTTTCATTCCTGAAGGGTATTTTCACTGGATCTGGAATTTTTAGGTTGATGCGTTTTCTGTCAGCACTTCAAAAATGTTCTGCTTGTCTTCTGGCCTCTCTAATATCTGATGAAAACTCCACAGTCATTTGAGTTATTCTTCCTTTTTACATGATGTATCATTATAATGATCTCCTTTCAAGATTTATTATTTTGGGTTTTGAGCAGTTTGACAGTTTGATTTTATGTCTAGTTGTAACTTTCTCTGAGTTTATCTTGTTTCAGCTTTACTAAGCTTCTTAAGTTTGCAAATTGATGACTTGTGTCAAATTTGGGGGAGTTTTTAGTTCATAGTTCATCAAATATGTGTTCTTCATCAACTTTTTCATCTGTTCCTGGACTCTCATAAAAAGAATGTTAGCCCTTTTGATAATTGTCACCCAGGAACTTGTGACTCTGGGGACTAACTTAAAAATTAATTTTTCTCTTTTGTTCAGATTAGATAATTTCTACTGATCAATATACACATTCACTGACTCATTCTTTCTTTATTCTGCTATTAAGCTTTGCACTGAATTTTTATTTCACTTAACATTTTTCAGAACTATAATCTCCTTTTGGTTCTTTTTGTGCTATTTCTCTTCTGAAAACTTGTTTTCCTTTCAAGTCTTTTGTCTTATATCATGGAGTATGGTTATAACAGTAGCTAAAGTCTTCAATTCTTCCATCTGGGTTATCTTGGGATTGGCATCTCTTCGTTGTCTTTTTCTTTGAGAATCTTTTAAATGTTTGTTTTTTGTGTCTCTACTAATTTTAGAATATGTCCAAGATATCTAGGGTTAGGTAAAAGTTGACCAGGACACCAAAAGAGTGTCCAACAGGCTTTAACGGCGAAGCACTACCGGGTGGGGTTCCCGGCCAAATGAAGCAGGTCGAGGAAGTCCGCGCCCGGACCGTGCTGGGGGCTGGTTTATATACGTTTGTTGCGAGGGATGGTCAGGCTAGATCGCAAAAAAAGGTACGGTTATTGGACAGGGGTTCAGATAAGTTGTTAGGTTGAGGTGTCGTGGGCCGATAGGTCCTTCTACGTGGCTGGGGTGGGGGCGGCTTTAGCTGGCGAAGTGTGCTGTCATTGGTCCCCGAGATCTAGGAGGATCCTTCCGTTAGGGACTTTCCCATCGGTGGGAAAGAGGGAGGGGCGGCCCATCATGGCCCCTGGGTCCAGCCTTACATCTAGACTATTACGAGATTTGAGATCTTATTAAAAATCCTTAGAGCATTTTGAATTGTTGAATCCTCTTGAGACTTTTGATGTTATTATGCAACCATTCAGTGAAATTCAAATCACAGTCTGTTTTTGTGTGACTGTGAGTCCTATGTCGGTTTGGTTTTTAAAACCTTTGCATTATCATTCAAGTTTCTCTAATGTGTGTCAAACAGGGTCAAGTCTGGAACATAAACAAAGGTCTGCACCATAGTTTAATTCTCAAAGCCTATGCCGTTCTGTCTTTCTACGAAACTATGTGCCACTCGGGGTATCATGCACAAATTGAGGGTGTCTCTCCATTTTCCTCTTGTCCATGATTTCTTCCATACTTTGTGATTCCCAAGGGCCTCTTTTTTTCTTTTTTTGGTATGCTAACTAGAAAGCCAGGATTTGGGCCTCCCTGTGCTATCATATACTTTCTGTAATTCAGTCCATTTCTGGTGCTGACAGTAATACTTTTTGGATCAAAAGGTACCTATTCTCAGTTCTTCTGGTCAGAAAAGTTTTCTCTTGAAGTTGTGGGTGCTTTCCCTGCTTCCACCACTGTAGGAATACCTCTTCTTGACTAGGGCTTGTCTTAGGTAAAGGGCAGAAGAGCAAAAGAAAAATTAAAAAGAGCATTCCCCTCAACATTTTCCATCCCACAGGTCCTCCTTCCTTATCCTCAATCTGGGAACTCTTGGGGCTTTTTTGTCCACATTCATTGTACACTTCTGTGATTGAGCTATCTTCAAGTCTAAGCCTAAAATAAGAGATGAAAAAAGAACCAAAAACAGGAAATTCACCACCATGTAGATCATTCTTCAAGTTCAGATTTTCCTTCCTATATATCTGCTGTTACTTTTCAGAAATCTCAGGTAGTTGCTTTATATATCATGTAAAAGGTTGTAATCAGTGAAAGAGAGAGAAGATGGAATATTCTTTTCTATTTTAGCGAGAAGTAGAACATACAGTGGTGATTTAACAGGCAGCCCAAATACAGTTTTTACTTGGTTTTTGATACAATGCAATTTTTAATAGCATATCTGTTTTTTAAATTATCATTATAAGCAGGATTTCACAGCTTAATAGGGACATTAAAAGCAATCCAGTCCAAATCCATTGTTTTGCAGAATATAAATAAGAGTTTACATGATTTGCACATGGTTACACCATTAGTTAACAGTGCAATTGTGAATTGAATTATAATTATGTTTCTGTCCATTGTTCTTTGTGTACAGTTCAGCTGCAAATTAATTTGCACTCCTTAAGGCCTAATGCAAAGTCTTAAAGTTTATCACAAATTGTTCATACTGTAGTAAGTATGTATTTGGACCATTGAATATAGACTTGCTGAAATTAAAATTAACAGTTTATATTCTGAGTGTTAGTTACCTCTTGTTTTTTAATTGGAGTATATTTGCCTAACTGAGCGTAAGTTCGGTTTCATATGGAAATAAAAGTAGAAGGGTTTATGGACAACTCTGGTTTAAAATATAAATTTGATACTACTCCCTTAAGTTTTTCAATTCTGCAACCATTGTCATATGTGTCTGTAATGTCAACATCCTATCCCATAGCTATATATGCAGTTCCCATGCTATTAGTACCAAATTTAACTGAAGACTAACTTTTTTGCTGAGTTCCTGTTTCTATATCCCCTTTCTTTCATTGCTACTTGAATTACCTTTTTTTTTTAATTGGAGGATAATTGCTTAACAATGTTGTGTTGTTTTCTACCATATGACAATGTGAATTAGCCAAAAGTATACATATATCCCTTCCCCTTTGAGCCTCCCTCCCACCTCTCCCTGATCTCACCCTTCTTGGTTGCCACAGAGCACTGAGCTGAGCTCCGTGTTATACAGCAGCTTCCCACTAAATATCTGTTTTATACACGGTAGTGTATATATGTCAGTGCTACTTTCTCAATTCATCCCACCCTCTCCTTCCCCTGCTGTGTCCACAAGTCTGTTGTCTGTGTCTCTGTTCCTGCCTTGCAAATAAGTTCATCAGTGCCATTTTTCTAGATTCCATATGAATCCACTATTTGTTTTTCTCTTTCTGATATACTTCACTCTGTATAACAGGCTCCAGATTCAAGTAACATGTTCACTTCAGAATTCTTGACTTTCATTTCCCTTCCCACAAAACTCTACTTCCCTGTCTCATTAATGGTTACCAAGTTGCTCAGGCCCAAAACCTAAAAGCTAGCCAGTTCCTTTTTTTCTCTCACTTTTCATAACCAATCTGTCAAATTCTGTCTGCTCAAATTCTGAAATCTCCCTAGAATTTATCAATTTCTTTTCATGGTCATTGCCACTATTTTGTTTCCTAGATTCTTACCCATTGTCCCCTAGGAAGACTTCATGACAATTGGAATGGTCATTTTAAATAAATTTGATTATGTTACATTCCTCCCTTAAGACTGCTCAATACCTTCCAGTGGATCTTACTGTAATGTGTACTTACCTTTGCTTGTGTCCTCTGAATCAGAGGTCAGCAGACTTTTCTGTAAAAGGCAAAAGAAATAGGGACTTCCCTGGTGGTCCAATGGTGAAGACTCTACATTTCCAATGCAAGGGGTATGGATTCAATCCCTGGTTGAGGAACTAGCATCCCGCATGCTGTATGGTGCAGCCAGGAAAAAAAAAAAGGCAGAGTATGTATTTTAGGCTTTGTGGGCCATGTGACTTGTGTCACAGCTACCCAGCTCTCCCATTGTAGTTCAGAAACGGCCATAGACAATCTATAAACAAATTTGTATGGCTGCATTCCAATAAAACTATTTACAAAAACAGGGCAGACCAGATTTGGCCCCCAGGCTGTAGTTTGGCAACTTTTGGTAGTTAACTGTTGCTTGACCTCATTTTTTCCTAGTCTTCCCCTACTTGCAAGCCATGCTGCTTCTTGTCATTCTTGGAACACACCAAGTCTATTTCCTTTTTATAGTCTGTAATCAACTTTCTCTCTGCATAGAGTAGTCTTCTTCCTGGGACTTTCATAGGTCATTTCTCAATTGATGTTATTGTTCAGTTGCCAAGTCGTCTGACTCTTTGCAACCGCATGTACTGCAGCATTCTAGGCTTCCCTGTCCCTCACTGTCTCCCAGAATTTGCCCAAGTTCACGTCCATTGCATTGGTGATGCCATCCAACCATCTCATCCTCTGTTGCCCACTTCTCCTTCTGCCTTCATCTTTCCCAGAATCAGGGTCTTTTTCCAGTGAGTTGGCTGTTTATATCAGTTGGCCAAAGTATTGGAGCTTCAGCTTCATTCCTTCCAACGAGTATTCTCAGTATTTCTCAATATTCAAGTCTTTACTCATATGTTATCTCCTGCAGCTCTTCTGCCCAGTCCTGTCTAAAAGAATCACCATATACCATCTCCCACTTGACCCTCTTCACACTGTTTTCTTCAAGGCACTTATTACTGCTTATAATTGTTATTTTTCTGTTTGTTTTTCTTCACCCTTAAGAACATAAGCTCCATTAGAACAGAGATGTTATCTGCCTTGTTCAGTGCTAACATTTCTATACTTATATGAGTTATTAACTCATAGAACATAATTTGTTGAATGATTTCATTTTTATGCATATAAATTTTATGACTTTTGAATTTATAACAATATTGTAAAAAATAGATCTGGCATGTTTAGAGGGAAATTGATTTGGGAAATGTTTTTAATTTTCTTTTTCTAAGCAATACTGACTCTTTTTTTTCTTTTTTGTTGGGTTGTGAATATAGATCTGAAGAGGAATGACTATACACCTGATAAAATAATATTTCCTCAGGATGAGCCTTCTGATTTGACTCTTCGGCCTGGAAATTCCACCAAAGAATCAGAATCAACTAATTCTATTCGTCTGATGTTATAATATTACTAAATCATTGGTTTTGATTACACCTCACAAAAATGTTACTGTGTCACTTTTCTGTTAGGAGGAAATTGTTTGATAATACAGAAGAGTGTGTGCTGACTCTAGCACAGTTAAAAGGTCAATGTTCTTTTGGCCCAATTAAACTAGTCAGTCAAGAACTCCCTATATGATACAGCTGGCAGCTGTTAAATTTTAAAGGTAAAGAAAAATTAGTATTTATAACTTTTAAAGGGCTCTTTTTAACAGAGAATTTCATTTGACTTTGTTCTGATGAGGGTAATAACCCTCTCTTTGTGTGGTGCAATACCATTAACCAAAGTTAGGTGTCTGCAGATTTTATTGGCAGCTGGTTTACTGCCATTCAGCTAGTGAAATGAAGTCACCCAGTCTTTTGGTTCAATGGCAGTCAGATGTCTTCCTCAGTGTGTTTTAGTGTGTTCAGTGATGTCACTAGTGCCCAACTAGATGCTTGTTGGCCATGGGAAAGGAGAACGCTTGTTATATAATTCTAGATCTACAGGGATATAGGAAGCCCAGGCTGAAAACCATTTTCTAAGAGGGACTTTATGAATCAGGGTTAGGCTCCTATTTAAAAGATAGAGCCAGTTTTTTGTTAAATAGAGCCCAAATTGTGCAAAAGTATAATTTTTTTAAAAACATTGTTTTCTCGAGACATTGTTAAATAGAAGAAAGCCATGTTAGATTGCTATAACCTAAATATATCAAAGGAAAAACTTAACTCACTGTTCAAGAGAAGTTCCCTTGTGAGAAAAGTTAAAGTGCTTTTTTCCTATCATATATGTAGTGACAACTTGGAAGTTACATACTTCTCAAAAGATTTTATTGACCAGTATATCAAATCAGAATGTAAACATGAATTCTTGCATATATTTAAAATTGTATAGGAACATTTGAACATGAATAATGTTTGTGGTACTTAAGAAATTGAATTGGATTATCATTATGTGATGTTGGGAGATTGCAATGCAACTTTATGCCAATAAAATGTAATTTAACAGCCCCAGATATTGTTGAATGCTCAACAATAAGAAAAGCTTTTCATCTGTCTAAAGTTCTGTGCTTTGATTTTTTTTTTTTCTTCTTTTTTTTTCCCCCTAGGTACTAATTTTAATTTTTATTTGGGAGGGAGCAGTGTAAATCTTATTTGTATTCAGTAGTGTATCTCATAGATACAGACAAGGCAAAAAGAGATAAGCTGTTCAAATAGTGTTTAATATTGATGAGGGGGGGAAGAAAATGTATTAAAAATATACTATATACATTTTGTATATCATTAAATCTTTAAAAGAAATTAAATAAATTTATTCTTGTTTACAGATGTTTTACTGAGTTTAATCATTCTGAAAAATAGTATTTTCAGTGTTAATTTTTTCAGAATATCATGAACCATCTTGTACACCTGTACTTTTTGATCTCCTATACAGTGTTTAAAATGATCTTGATTTCTTTCTGTGTCTTAATTTTTGGATCTGTTTCTTGTTATGTCAGAAAACAGGGATATGGGTTCTCTACTTATATTTTTTTGTTGATTATATCCTCATGATAATAACAGTAATAGAACATTTATTTAGTACTTAATATGTATCTGATATTACACTAAGTACATGTATTATTAACCCATTTAATCCTTAAAACAATCTTATGAAATAGGTGTTTTTGTTATCCTATTATGCTGGTAACAGGATAACAAGGCAAGTAACTTTACTTAAGTAAAGTAACTTTTCTCAGATTCTTACACTTAGTAAGGAGCAGCACTAGGATTTGAACCCAAACAGGCTTTTATCTACATTCTTCAGCCCCATGGTGTATTGACTTTCAAGTATAATGACTACTGATGATTTCTGTACCAATTCCTAGTCACTTTTTGGAAACAAATCTATTCATTAACTTTTTTGACTAATTCTAGAAAGTAACAGTTTACCTGAAAACTGCATTTCTCATTCCAAAGAAGTGGTGTTTTTAGATTACTCAAGTTCATCATTATTACTCCATGGTCTAAAAGTGTCGTTTGCTTTCATCTCTTTGATACTTCTCAGTCTCATCCTTCTCAGAACTCCACCTCTTTACCAAGTTACTTCATAAAACATCTTCTGCAAGTGTTCTCTAATAATATGCCTTCCTCAGTGTGGTGGTATATGCGAGCTACTATTATTTTTAAAGTAATACATGTTGATTGTATTGGGACATATAGAAACAATTTTAAATGTAAACAAAAATATAAAATTACCCTACTTTTCCACCTTTAAGTTGAACTGTGTTGTTTTCATAGTCACCATCTGTCTTTTTACCCCCATTAGACTGTACAATTCATAAAGGAAAAGAGACCCCTAAAATTTTTCACTCCTTTAACACCCCCTCCCTACCTTGTATACTGCTTGCTTTGTGATAGACATTCCATAAAATTATGAGGTTTTAAGTGTTTTTCTACAATATCAAAATTTCTCTAAGAAGATAGATCAAAATGATAAAATCTTATGTATTTAAGCAGATAGTCAAGGCACGAGCACCCAATAAATAGCTGTTATCACTTATAGGATATATCACATTTATTTGCAAGAAGGAGATGTATCTATGAGCAGGGATTTTTGTGATCCTCCTCATTTATCATATCTGTTCTGATTGTTTCCGAGGTAGTTTTCACACAACTCATCTGTCTTTGAGGAACCCAGATATTTAGATCTGTCGCATTTACCACGTAGTTAAATAAATAACTCAGTAATTACGTATTACAGTAAAACTATACAACCACTGTGTGTCTCTCTCAAAATTAGATTGTCTATGTTACCAACTAAGAGATGTCTTATTTTTGTATTTCCCTTAGAGCCTTGCTGGAGCTTGTAGCAAACAAAATATAGGTACTAAATAAGTACGTGTTGAAGAAGTACCACAGAATATTTTCAACATTAGATGATCTGTGAGCTTTTTCTTAGAAAAAAATCCCAGGTAAGGTTCTAATTCTCTCTAGAATATGTTTTCCTATTAGGTTTATTGGAATTCCTCAAAGCAGAGTTTCTTCTTGGGGTCCTTGATTCTACTTTAGTGGATATGAGAGGGGGCTGGGAGAGGGTATGGTTATTCTTCAGAAAAGTTACAATACATATACCAGTTTACAATAAACAGCATCTTATTAGTAGGGTACTTTCTTTAGTGCACTGTCCTAACCTACAGTTAACACTTGCCTGTTTTTCACTTGGAATTTCTGAAGTCCTGAAATTTTATGAAATCCTGAATTATGGAACTTAATTTTCACTTTAAATGTTTTAGAATGTGTTTCTAAAATACCAGAACTATAGTATCTTCACATCTAAAAATTTAAGTTACTTAATGTCAGAGAATGTAATCATTCTCAAAACAAAGTTTTAAAAATAATTTTCTTGAATCAGGACTCAGATAAGCTTCATATGTTATAATTGCTTGATTTGTCTTTAAATCCTCTTTTAATGTATAGGTTTCTGCTTCCACTTTCTTTTTTTCCAGTTTATTTTTTGAAGAACCAGCTCTTTTGTTCTAAAAAGTTTGCCACGTAAAAGGTTTTGTTGATTATTTCCGTAGTTGTCATTTTATGTTTCCTGTTTAGTCCATAAACTAGTTGTTATGTATAGAGACTTGGTCACATTCAAGATTGATTCTCTGGCAAGAATGCTTCACTGGTGGCATTGTGTACTTCCACTAGGAAACAGAGGTCTTATTGTCTTTTGGGTGGTCATTGCCTAGATATCTTCAATAGATCAGTGGTTCTCAGTGTGGACCACAGCCCCCATGTGGACCACATTCCCCATGACACTTTCTTTGGCCTACAAGGTCAAAACTTCTCATAACTGTAAGTTGTTATTTGTCTTTTTCAATGTGTTCAATTTTTTATTGATTTTATTCAAAATCATTGATGGGTAAAAATGCTGCTACCTTAGCATGAATCAAGGAAGTAGCACCAAACTGAGCTAGTTGTTTGTTACAGTCTTCACCACCATGCCAATTTTTTTTTAATCCATTTCATTTCAGATGTCACTGATGAAGGAATAAGTTAATTTTTAATTAATTTTGACCTTAAAACATGTCTTTAATATTCTGTGGGGCAAAATGAAAAATAGGCATAGAGTACTGTGCTTCATAAGGAAAAGTGATGATTGTTTTAGGGAAAGGCAGTTAGGCAATTGTGTGAGTTACAAACTGGACTAGTCACTTTTTCATTGAACATGTCTGCTTGGACGAATAACAGACAAACCAGGGTTCTTCACACTGGGAATGTTTGGTAGAAAGCTAACAGTACTTAGTAAAATTTGAGCTTTCAAGAGAAAGTTGCAGTTTTGGAAAACTTGCCTCTTAACATGATAGCATGACAACATCCTGATATTTTTCCAATAAAATCAGTGCTGATTTAACAAATTTTTTATAGTGTATAAAGAAATGCATCAACATTTGGATAATGTGCAAAACAATCAATATTCTCCAGATGCTCTCTGCATGGATTACAAAATGGTCCATGAGTGGAAAAGGGTGTAAAGCTCTAGCAGGGTAGAAGTTTACAGAATACCAGATTCTACACTGCAGCTGACCTTTAGGAAATCACCATCTGTCCATTTTGGTCCTGTTTCAAATATGAATATCCAGTTGTTCAGTCACGACTGACTCTTTGCAACCCCATGGACTGTAGCTCACTAGCCTTCTCTGTCCATGGAATTTTCCAGGCAAGAATACTGGAGTGGTTTGCCATTTTCTACTCCAGTGAATATCGGTGGCTGTCTAAAACGGCTGTTAAAATATTCCTTCTCATACAAAACTAGACAAATGAAGACAATGTATTGTGGCATATAGGTTAATAAAATAGAATTGAGAGTCCAGAAATTTGTGGTAAATTGATTTTCAGCAAAGGTGCCAGAGCAGTTTGATGAGGGAAGAATAGACTTTTCATGAAGTTGTTTTGGAACAACTAGATACCCGCATGCAAAACAATGAAGCTGAACCCATAGCTCACATCATATACAAAAATAAACTTAAAATGGATTGCAGACCTAAACTTCAGAGCCTAAATCTTGAAACTCTTAGACGAAAATGTAGGGGTAAATTTTTGTGACTTTGTATTAGATGATAGTTTCTTAGATATGACAACCAATAGCAAAGGCAATGACAGAAAAATGGGCAAATTGAAATTCATCAAAATTTTTTAAATTTTTGCTTTGAAGTACACAATCTGCAGTGAAGAGACAACTGTTACGGTGGGAGAAAATTTTGGCAAGTAATGTATCTGGTAAAGAATTTGTGTAAAGAACTTGCAACACAACAATAAAAGTACAGCTCATAGGACAAGGCAGTTTTCATCTTTGGTGTATGTTTATACTCAACAGAAGTGGAAATATCTACACAAAGCCTTGTACACGGATGTTCATAGCAATTACTGATAATAGTAAAAAAGTGGAACAATACACATGTCCATTAGATGAATGGATTAATAAAATATATATCTAAAAGTAGAATATTCTATGCCTATAAAAAGGAAGTATGATATATCCTACAACTTCCCTTTCAATTCTGGAGCTACTGTGTATGCACGCAAAATGAAGCTGGGTAGATTTGGATTCTTGTTCTGTCACTTACTTCATGATTAACCAACTGATTGAGCAAGCCTCTGTGATAGTGTTTGTCCCATACTGTAAAGATTCAGTGAGGTACTGCTGATGCTGGTCAGTCAGTAAGATGGTCAGTCTGATTCTCCAACCCCAAGGACTGTAGCAAACCAGGCCCCATGGGGTTCTCCAGGCAAGAATACTGGAGGTTGCTATTTCTTTCTTCAGGGGATCTTCCCAACGCAGGGACTGAAACTGCATTTCCTGCATTGGTAGGCAAATTCTTTACCAGAGCCACCCAGGAAAGCCATATACTCAGCAAAGAAAAGTACTCAAATAATAGGTTTGTTCATGCTACCTTTTTTCTCAGAAGTTCCAAGAAAGAGAAGAGGGTATGATGGAGAATCAAGAACTTTCTGAGAGTGATTTTTTTCTTTATAAAGGAACTTATTATTTTGCAGATTGTTTTGTTAGTATAGTCAAAATAACAGCACATGCTCAAAATATGTGTGTATGTGTATAATGTGCTCAAAGTGTGTAAATTTTTCCCATATTCATCTCTTAACATTTGAAGCATTTGAGGTTACTTTTTAAGAGTGAGAGTAGGAAAAAAAAAAGTTGTCAGAATACACGTGTAAAACTAAAACATCAAGAAAACTCAAGTAGAGTAACCATAAAAGTGCTTGGTCATATACTAGTACAGGGGTACAAAAGTCAGAATAACTGTTGTGTGGGAAGAGTTGGAGCCACACAGAATAAATATAAGTAGTTAATAGATGGTGAACTATATATATGAAAGTGAAATGTGTATTTTATTCACTATCAAATACCCAGCACAGTGACTGGCACAAAGTAGATTTACAATAAATATCTTCTAGATTAGTGAATGAGATGTCAGTTCAGTTCAGTTTCTCAGTTGTGTCCGACTCTGCAACCCCATGAATCACAGCACGCCAGACCTCCCTGTCCATCACCAACTCCCGGAGTTCACTCAAACTCATGCCCATCGAGTCGGTGATGCCATCCAGCCATCTCATCCTCTGTTGTCCCCTTCGCCTCCTACCCCCAGTCCCTCCCAGCATCAGGGTCTTTTCTAATGAGTCAACTCTTCGTGTGAGGTGGCCAGAATACTGGAGTTTCAGCTTCAGCATCGGTCCTTCCAAAGAAATCCCAGGGCTGATCTCCTTCAGAATGGACTGGTTGGATCTCCTTGCAGTCCAAGGGACTCTCAAGAGTCTTCTCCAACACCACAGTTCAAAAGCATCAATTCTTCGGCGCTCAGCCTTCTTCACAGTCCAACTCTCACATCCATACATGGAAACCATAGCCTTGACTAGACGAACCTTTGTTGGCCAAGTAATGTCTCTGCTTTTCAATATGCTATCTAGGTTGGTCGTAACTTTTCTTCCAAGGAGTAAGTCACCATCTGCATAGTGACTATTTAATAAAGCATTCCAGATTGAAAGATTAGAAGAGAGAAAATAAGTGAGAAAAACTACATAATTAATTGCATTTTGGTTACTCTGCAAGTAAGCAAAAATTAGTATACAAAGGAAAAAAAAATCAGATTAACATAAGAATTTTTTCACCTGTCCTATAGTATTTGGGAGACACAAAGCAATATGAAGACAAAGGGAAGAGTTTGAACCAAGCTATTTAATGGTGTTCTCAGAAAATGTACAGTTTTCTTGGAAAATATTAAGGATAAAATCAGAAAAATAAGGTCTAATTCTTGCTGCAGTAGTGCATATTCTAATGTTGGAATGATATAGGGCATGGCTTCTGCCCAAGGATGACACAAATTTTGAAGTGTTCCACATTTCCCCTCAAGCCCTAGCCATACCTCCGCGCCCCCCCCCCCCCGCCTCCCTGGCAGATTTCCATTGCTCCTAGGAGAAGCCTAGCTCCCTCAGGGCTCCTTGGGTCATGGACTTGCCCACATAATGGCAGCAACCACCACTGAACTAGGGAGAAGCCATTGCTTGCAGCTGAGAAGATGTGGTACCCATTCACTTCATGTCCAGCTCTCCAACTAAAGCAACTGGGCACACAGACTGCATAGGGCTACTCTCACACAATTATGCACCAGGAAGACTGGGATAGGTAACATTTGATTTCATAGAGACAAACAGAATTCAAAGCAATATGTTCCAAACAAAAGAGCAAAATAAAATCTCATGGGGGAAAAAAAAAACCTAATGAAATGAAGGTAAGTAATTTACCTGATAAAGAGTATAAAGACATGGTCATTAAAATGCTCATTGAACAGAGGATGAGATGGTTGGATGGCATCACGCCATGGACATGAGTCTGAGTAGGCTCCAGGTTTGGTGATAAACAGGGAAGCCTGGTATGCTGCAGTCCATGGGGTTGCAAAGAGTCAGACACGACTGAATGACTGAACTGAAGTGAACTCAAGAATGGAGGAACTCAGAGCTTCAACAAAGACTTAGAACATAAAAAAATTAACCAGTCAGAACTGAAGAATAAGTAGCTGAAATGGAAATTATACATTGGAAGTCATTAATAGAAGATTAGGTGATACAGAAGAATGCACAAGTGACCTGGAAAGTATATAGAACAGTGGGAATCACCCAATCAGAACAGAAAAACAAAAATTTAATGATAATTAAAGGGACTTTTGGGAAAACATCAAGTGTACTAACATTCACATTATAGGGATCTCAGAAGGAGAAATGAGAGAGGAGGGGCTAGAAAATGTATTTAATGAAATTATGACTGAAAACTTCCCAAACCCAGGATACCCTGGTCCAGTAAACACAGACTGTCCCAAACAAGATGAACCCAAAGAGACATCAAGAAATACCATAACTAAGGATGGCAGGAATTAAAGAGAATGTTAAAGGCAGCAAGAGAAAAAGAGCCACATCTGAGGTATCTCCAGTAAGGCTATCAACTGATACTTCAGCAGAAACATTGCAGACCAGAAGAGAGTAGCATGATATATTTAAAGTGGTGAAAGGAAATAATCTACAATCTAGGATACTCTACCCAGCAAGATTATCATTCAGATTTGGAGAGAATATCCCTGACAATCAAAAACAATGAGTTCATTATCACTAAACTGGCCTTGCAAAAATGTTAACAGGGTATTACTATTTTAAGGAAAAAAAGGCTATAATAAGAAATACAATACATGAAAGGAAAAATCTCAGTGACAAGTGCAAATAACAATAAAGGCAATGGATCTGCCAATGAAACAAGCTGATACGAAGATTTAAACACAAAACTAAAATCAACTGTAACTACAATAAACTACAATAGAGTGGGCTTCTCTGGTGGTTCAGACAGCAAAAGAATCCACCTGCAGTGCGGGGAGACCAGAGTTTGATCCCTGGGTTGGGAAGATCCCCTGGAGGAGGGCTTGGCAACCCACTCCAGTGTTCTCGCCTGGGGAATCTCCTAGACAGAGGAGCCTGGCAAGGCTATAGTCCATGGAGTTACAAGGAGTTGGAAACAACAAAGCACAGCACAGCACAAAAAAACAGTAAATGGATAGACATAAAGATGTAAAATATGACATCGAAAACATAAAATGTGACGGGGAGTGAATTTTAAAATGTTTTGAACTGAAATGACTTAGTTTTTAAAAAGTAGGTATAGATCAATATATGTGAAATTCATGATAGGCATAGATCAAAAATCTAAAATACATATGTGAAAATTAAAAAGAGGAAGCCAAACATAATAAAAATCATTAAACCACAAAGAAGAGACTAACAAAAGAACTACAAAAATAACCAGAAAAATAACAAAATGGCAATAAATTCTTATCTATCAATAACACTTAAGTGGACTGATGTGATGTGATGTGAAGTCGCACAGTCGTGTCCTTCTCTGTGACCCCGTGGACTGTAACCTCCTAGGTTTCTCCGTCCATGGGATTCTCCAGGCAAGAAATACTGGAGTGGATTGCCATTTCCTTCTCCAGGGGATCTTCCCAACCCAGGTATCAAACCTGGGTTTCCCGCATTGGAGGCAGACACTTTAACCTCTGAGCCAGACACAGAGTGGCTCATTGGATTTCTAAAATGCCAAATAAGACCCATGTGTATGCTGCCTACAAAAAACTCACTTCAGAGCTAAAAACAGACTGAAAATGAAGATATGGAAAGAATGTTCCATGCAAATGGGAAGAAAAAAAGCTACGGTAGCAGTACTCAAATAAGACAAAGTAGACTTTGAAACAAAGTCTATTTTCTATAATAAAAGGGGTCAATACAAGAAGAGGCTATTAATTTGTAAATGTGCACCTGTCTGTACTTTAATATAGTAGCATGTAGATATGTAAAGCAAATATTAAGAGATACCAAGAAAGAAATTGACAGTAATACACTAACAGTAGGGGACTTTATCACCTGATTTATATCAATGGATAGATCAGTCAAAAAATCAATAAGGAAAGATTGTCCTTAAATGACATGTTAGAAGAACTTAACAGATAGGTACACAGTTCAGTTCAGTCGCTCAGTCGTGTCCAACTCTGTGACCCCATGAATCACAGCACACCAGGCCTCTCTGTCCATCACCAACTCCCAGAGCCTAACCAAACCCATGTCCGTCGAGTCAGTGATGCCATCCAGCCATCTCATCCTCTGTCGTCCCATTCTCCTCCTGCCCCCAACCCCTTCCCAGCATCAAGGTCTTTTCCAATGAGTCAACTCTTCTCATGAGGTAGCCAAAGTATTGGAGTTTCAGCTTCAGTCCTTCCAGTGAACACCCAGGACTGATCTCCTTCAGGATGGACTGGATCTCCTTGCAGTCCAAGGGACTCTCAAGAGTCTTCTCCAGCACCACAGTTCAAAAACATCAATTCTTTGGCGCTCAGCTTTCTTCACAGTCCAACTTTAACATCCATACATGACTACTAGAAAAATGATAGGACCTTTGTTGGCAAAGTAATGTCTCTGCTTTTTAATATGTTTTCTACGTTGGTCATAACTTTCCTTCCAAGGAGTAAGCGTCTTAATTTCATGGCTGCAATCACCATCTGCAGTGATTTTGGAGCCCCCAAAAAGTCTGACACTGTTTCCACTGTTTCCCCATCTATTTGCCATGAACTGATGGGACCATATGCCATGATCTTAGTTTTGTGAATGTTGAGCTTTAAGCCAAATTTTTCACTCTCCTCTTTAACTTTCATCAAGAGGCTTTTTAGTACTTCTTCACTTTCTGCCATAAGGGTGGTGTCATCTGCATATCTGAGGTTATTGATATTTCTCCCAGCAATCTTGACTCCAGCACAAAACAGCAGAATACACCTTATTTTCAAGTACATGTGGAACCTTCTCCAGAGTAGATTACATGCTACTCCATAAAACAATTAGCAGTAAATTTAAGAAGACTGAATCTATATCAAGATTCTTTTCCAGTTACAACAGCATAATACTAGAAATCAAGAAAAGTAAAAATGGAAAAGCATACAGAGACTAAACAATTTGTCCCCCAAAAGAAAGAAGCCAATGGGTTGATGAAGAAATTGAAGGGGAAAACAAATACCTTGAGACAAATGAAAATAAAAGCACAACTTCCCAAAATCTATAGGAATCAGCAAAAGCTGTTCTAAGAAGGAAGGTTATATTGATATAGGCTTAACTCAAGACATAAGAAAAATCTCAGAGGCAAGATGGCGGGCTTGTGGTGAGCAGTGGTCAAGAAGCAGATTTTGAAAAGTTTCTCTTCAGATCATTTCATGCTGACAAGCATCTTGATTCCATGGCAATGGCAGCAGTAAAATGGGCAATGTCAAACAGAACTAGCTTGAAACATTATTTTTGCATTCAAAATGGAACCTTACATTGTACTTGTCATAAATCTACATGATCTTCTCTTCCAGATGACTGTAATTGCAAAGTAGACAATTTTGTGACATCTGATGGCAGGATGATAGTATGCTATCACCCTTTCATGGACATCCCATATGAACACACAGAACCTGTACATAATAATGAAGAAACACATGATCTAGTGCTGAAAACCAAATTAGAAGGAAAAAGGGAACACTTTGAGCAAGGACCCATGATAGAACAACTTAGCAAAATGTTCTTTACTACTAAGCACATTGGTATCCTCATGGACAGATCATAGACGTTGTAGGAAACCTAATCCTCCAAAAGACAGGTGATAATGAGGTTTTCAGGATCCAAAGGGAAATGTTAACTTTAATCTCATTTGCCGTTTGAGAAAATGCAATTGGATATGCACGTGTGTGTGTGCTCAGTTGCTTCAGTTGTGTCCAACTCTTTGTAACCCTGTTTACTGTAGCCAGCCAAGCTCCTCTGTCCATGGGATTCTCCAGGCAAGAATGCTGAAGTGGGTTGCCCTACCCTCCTCTGGGGAATCTTCCCAACCCAGGGATCAAACCCAGGTTTCCTGCATTGCAGGCAGATTCTTTACCCCTGAGCCACCGAGGAAGCACAAAATTTGGTATATCACTGATTTATAGTAAAATCATAATAAAATGTCTTCACATACAAAAAGAAAAAAATAAGTGACCTGATTTAGAACAAGCAAAGCCCAAAGTCAACAGAAAGAAGGAAATAATAAATATCAGAGTGGAAATACATAAAACAGCAAAAAAAAAAAAAAAAAAAGCCAAGAGCTGAATTTTTGAGAAGATAAGCAAAATCAATAAACCTTTAGCCAGACTCATTAAGAAAAAATAAGAGAGGGCCCAAATAAAATTAGAAATGAAAAAAGTTATTAATGCAACCAATATCACAGATATATAAACAATCATAAGAGAATACTAATAGCTATATACCAACAAATTGGACAGCCTGGAAAAAGTGAATAAGTTTTTCAAAATATACAATCTTCCAAGACTAAACCAAAAAGGATATAAAAAATTTGAACAGACCAATTTCTAGTATTAAAATTGAATCAGTAACCAAAAACTTCTAACAAAAGTCCAGGACTAGAGAGCTTCCCAGAGGAATTCTGCCAAACATTTACAGAATAGTTAACACCTTTCCTCAAACTATCAAAAAAACTGCAGAGCAGAGAACACTTCAAACTTCACCTATGAGGCCAGCATTACCCTGTACCAAAACAAAAGACACTTTAAAGAAAATTACAGGCCAATATCCCTAATAAACAGAAATGCAAAAATCCTCAACATAATAGTGAATGAAATTCAACAATACACAAAAAGGATCATACATCAATCATGATTAAGTAAGATTTATTCCAGGGATACAAGAATGGTTCAATATCCATAAGTCAGTCATTGTGGTATATCACATTAACAATACCAAGGCTAAAAATCACACAATCATCTCAATAGATGGAGGAAAAGAATTTGACAAAATTCAACATCCATTCATAATTTAAAACTCTTAAGAAAGGTGACATAGAGGAAACATACTTCAACATATTAAAAGCCATTTATAATAAACTTATAGTTAACATTCTCTAAGATCAAGAACAAGAGAAGGGTGCCTACTCAGCATTTCTATTCAACATGATATTGGAAGTCCTTGCCATTGGACTCAAACAAGGAAAAGGCATTCAAATTGGAAGGGAAGAAATAAAACGATCACTATTTGGAAATGACATGATAGAATGGATTATTACTCAACCATAAAATGGATGAAATTTTGCTATTTGCAACAACATGGATAGACCTGGAAGGTATTGTTCTTAGTGAAATTGGTCAGAGAAAGACAAATATGGCATGTTTTCACTTACATGTGGACTAAAAAATAAAACAGACTCACAGATACAGAGAACAAACTAGCCGTTGGTTACCAGAGTAGAGAGGGATGGAGGAAAGGACAGACTGGTTAAGGGAATTAAGAGGTACAAACTATTATTAGATGTAAAATAAGATACAAGGATGTAATAGCACAGGGAACATAGCCAGTACTTTATAATAACTTTTTATATGAGTATAATCTGTAAAATACTATGTCATAGAATTCCCTGGTTGTCCAGTGGTTAGGAGTTGGCAACTTTCACTGCCATGTCCCTGGTTCAGTCCCTGGGCAGGAAACTTAAGATCCCACAAACTGCTCATTGTGGCCAAAAACAAATCACTGTGTTCTATGCCTGAAATTAATATGTCAACTACACTTCATTTAAAAAATGAAATATAGGATTGAAATAGGAAGACATGAAATAAAAGATACAGAGGTGAGCAAAAGGTTATGAAGTATACAGGTTTAAATACTTGCTGAGAAGTATTTATGTGTGACTTAATCTTTTAAAGTAAATTAGAATAAAATGTTTTTAATATGTAAAGGGTATTCAGGGGAAGGTGTAGTAAAGCATATTTATCTCACCTTTTGGGGTAAAGTTATATATTCTAATTTTTGACATTGAAAAATAATTTTAAGTATGAGTAGCCCTTGCTATCCTGACTTTCACTATATTATCTCAGACACTAGATAGACTAAGTTTTCACACAGACTCATTACAAGCCATCCACAGGTTCAAAACTAAATAGTTTGGGATAATACAGTACCCCTTGGTATTCAAACTTTGGATCCAAATATATTAAGGTAATAAGGGCTACTTGTATATTTGTTGAAATATGTAAAGGAAACATAGAACAAAAAAATAATATATACCTTCCAGAAAGTTAGAAAAAGGAAAAATGGGAAAGGAGAAAAGAGGAAGTTTAAAAAAAGGTAATCTATCCTTTCACTCTTCTTTGCTTGGTTCATGTCTTGATGGAACAGTAGCTGTGAGTCTGGGAAGGGAGACTCCCCAGACACTAAGGACTTGGCAGAGTGTATGCACACGCTTGTAAGGGCCAGCTGTGTGCTCTCACTGTGTCTGAGTTCTGGCTGAGGCCTCCCTGTCCTGGACTACAGTGAGGATGGATGCTGCACACAGGGGTCTAAATGGCTGTAGTGTGAGAATGTATGTGGACATCTGCTTTGAATGTCCTCAGTCTAAGGTGGGCACAGACATTTGCAAGGACATGGAGGGCACAATTAGCAGGAGAGACCTGTGTTTTTGGACTCCTCCCATGACACAATGTGAGTGGGCATTACTGGCCTCTGTCGGAACACCTGCAGTCTATCCAAGTGTGTCACAATTCTACTCCCATACTTTTCTGTAGACTGTTCTTGGAAAATCCACTAAAGCATTCCTATAGTTGCTGACAGCCTTATCCCACCCCCACACTTGAACGCTCATTCTCAGGTTAAAAAGCTATGTTACTTATGTTTCTGTAGCAGTTTAGTGAACTTAAAGCAATCTGAGAAAAGAGACACACACAAAAAGTAATCCATCAAAATGAGAAGCAGAAAATAACAGGGAAAGTCTGCTTACTTTCTTCTCTTCCATTATTCATTCACACTTTGATCTAAAAAAACAAGCCATAGTTGAGACCAGTCTAGTTAGGCTTTATATTGTGGGGCAGCAGTGACTTAACGTTGGGTATCAGAGAGGCAGAGTAAGGATGGTGTCTGTGTGTAGTGTAATGGGATGGAGATCAGGGGTAGTAGCAGCAACAGGAGATAAGTTGCATGCAAGGAAGCTGATCAAATAGGGAAACAAAGAGAGGATAATGGGAGCCTGTGATACTGCAGTAGCATGAGTACACCTAGCTCCCACATCTTGGTTTCTAAATACTATTCTCTTCCAACAGGAACCAGGGCTCTCTGAGAAATGGCTGACTTCAGGACTGGTACAGAGGTAGTACAAGGTAAGTGGAAGATCTTGCTGTGTTAAAAAGTAAGGTGCTCAAAAAGTCAAGTGGGTACAGAAGACATTTTGAAGGAGGCCTGCTAGCTAATCTTGAGACTCTACATCAAAAATAAATGATGATAATAACAGATTCTAGTCCAGTGAACTTTAAAGTAGAAATTTATGAGTCCACAAAGATGAAAACTTTTTAAAAATAAGGAAAAGAGAAAGCTTCTCTTTATAGTAGAGGACCAACTGATGAATGTAGTTGGAATTATGGCATTAGAAAATCGCCATTTGGCAGCCCCTGTAGTGTTTTAAGTCTTCCCTACAAAACACTGATTACATAAAGGAGAAATAACTAGAAATTCCCTGATGTTAGTGGTTAGGATTTTGCACTTTAAAACTGCAGAGTGTTCAGGTTTAATCCCTGGTTAGGGACCTAAGATCCCACAAGCTACACAGTGCAGCCAAAAAAAAAAAAAAAAGGAAAAGTAACTATGATAGAGAAACCTGGCAGGCCCTACTTTATTTGAATAATTTAGAGTTAACCTTGCCAGTATTGGGACAGATCAAAATTGTGTTGCACCTAGTATCTAATGTGAGGCAGTAAGAAAACATTATCACCTCTGATATTTGTATGTTACAAATGCATGAAGTGAATCTGATCATGAGGAAAATGAGAAAAACCCAGATTGAGGTATATTCTTCAAAATAATCTGGCCAGTAATCTTCAAACGTGTAAATTCTTGAAAGTCAAGGAGATTTATAAGAACTGTTTCAGGTTGAAGGATCCTAAAGAGACTGAACTGAACTGAACTGAGAGACTTGACAACAAAATGAACTATGTGATCCCAGCTAAGCCATGCCTGGACTCTGACCTACAGAAACTGAGATAATAGATAGGTATTGTTTTAAACCACTAAGTTTTTGGTAATTTGTGACATGGTAAAGAATACTAATCTATAGGTGATTTTACTCAAGGAACATAGATAAAAAAATCTTGAACAAAAGATTAGCAGACAGAACTCAGCAATTCATGAAGATGATACTATGTCACAAATAAGATAGCTTTCTCTGAAATGTCATGTCCTCTTCCAGGGGATCTTCCCAACCCAGGGATCGAACCGAGGTCTCCCGCATTGCAGGCAGATTCTTTACTGTCCGAGCCACCAGGGAAGCCCAAGAAATAGAAAGTGAGTTTAATGTATGACCATCATCAATAATTAACCACCATAACAGAATAAAGAAGATAGACTCTCATGATTACCACAAAAGATACAGAAAAACCTCATCACACTCACAATCCATTCATGATTGCTACTCTCAAAAAACAAATTATGCCTTTAGTAAGTAATTATTTTTAATGGTGAATTATTCAGTACTTTTCCTCAGTTCAAGAATGAGCTATGGATACCTACTATCTCACTTTTATTCATCATTTTATGAGAGGTGCTAGCTAGTTTGAAAGATAAAAAATAAAATGCATAAGAATTGAAAGGAAAAAAATAATAAAAATTATACTAAAGTTTAAAAAGCTTCTTGGATACAAGATCAATATGTGAATATGAAGTTTGTTTTTATCTTCCAGTATCATATATAAAATGAAATTTTTTACCAGACTACATTGATTAGGAGAAACAAGGTCTTGGGAGAAATTCATCTATAAAAGAACAGGATGATAGCATTCAAGTCCTCCAGAACCACCACTGTGGTGACTTCAAGAAACTCATCTGTAAATAGACTGCAAAGTTCAAATAACTGCAAGAGTTAGCCTCTCTAGTTGCCAGGATCCCTTATTCAGCCGTCCTAAGTGACGCCTGAATTCTTAATGTCTTAATGTATTCTTAATGTCTTTGTATAGCCTGAACATAAATATAAGGGTATATATTAATGTACAAATATCTATATAGATAGATAGATAACCATTTGGATATACTACAGGCAACTCTTAAGTATCTTTTAACAGTAATATATCTTGGCGATAAATTCAAATAACAAGTATATCTACTATATTCTTAGTTTTGTAACCGTTTAGTTTGAGATAATTCAAGCTTACAGAAGAATTGCAAGAAGAGTACAATGAACTGTAGTATACCTTCTCTCAGATTCACCAGTTGTAGGCATTTGGGCTACATTTGCTTCATATTTGCTTTATCACTCCCTTTTCCCTTCTTTCTTCATGTTTATGTGTCTGTGTGTTTTTCTGATCCATTTGAAAGCAGATTGCTTAAATTATGTCCCTTTACCCCTTAATCTTTCAGTGTGTAGTTCTTAAAAACAAGGACATTCTCTTTAATAAACAGAATACAATGTTATAAAATTAAGATTCAACAAAATACAAAATTATTCATATGTAGTCCATATTCTGATTTTACCAATTGTCCTAATAATACCCTTTTATACTAATTTTCTTCCTGATCCAGGATCCCACTCAGTATTGAGTATTTGGTCTTGTTTCTTTAGTTTCTTTTTAATCTGAAATAGTTGTCAGCCTACTTCCTTTCCTGATATTGACGTTTTTGAAGAGCTTTTTCCATTTGTATGCTTGTATGATTGATGCTCAGTCACTCAGTTGTGTCCAACTCTTTGCAACCCCATGGACTCTATCCCACCACGCTTCTCTGTCCATCAGACTTCCCAGGCAAGAATACTGGAGTGGGTTGCTATTTCCTCCTCCAAAGGATCTTCCTGACCCAGGAATCAAACCCACGTCTCTTGTGTCTCCTGCATTGGCATGTGGGTTCTTTACCACTGAGCCACCTGGGAAGCCCCTTCTGTAATCTCATTCATTTTACCTGATGTAGAGTTGAGAAAAAAGGAATTAAATTGGCCCTAATAAGCTCTTTCTTTACCTACTCCTTACACATTCTGAGTTTGCTAGAGGAAGAACAGGTTGGTATTAGCTCTGTAGACAGAGCATAAGGTGGGGTTCCCTCTCTACTGAAGTTCTTCTTATGCATGGTTCTCTAGGAAGAAAATGAGAGCTCAGGAGACCATGTGTGCTTTGCTATTTCTCAGCTTATAAATTCTTCTATGATGAACACTTTATTTACCTGGGCTGGTACTAGTGTGATGTGTGTGTGGGTATGAACCTCTTTTGCACTCTAGTTGATGACCATGAAGGGAAATACTCTAGTCTATCCTAATGTTATATGTTTGGGAAGCAGCAAAAACTGCTGTCTCCCTTTCCACCATGGGAAACAGTCCCTCAAAGGCCTAGAAGAGGTGTGGTCACTGGGTAAATGGATGAGTGCCCTAAGAGGGTAGGGTTGCCATTGTGTCCACTGATGTGGAGGCAAATCTTCTGTGAATGTGTGTTTGTGAGAATGTGTAATATATACATACAATAAACACTTGGAAAGATGGAGGTAAAGGCATCATATGTTCTGTAAATTCTCTGAAATCTAACCTTTGAAAGTTTTAAAGCAGCCAGGTTAACAGTATCAATGGCAACATTACAGAATCTTGAAGTGTAATGTAAAGGATTATGATGTATGGGAAATCCAAGTTGGAATGTTCCTGAAGTTCAGATGAAATCATTTGCAGCTACTTGAAAGTAGAGAGGAACATACAAGTTGTTTATTAGAAACAGAAAGAACCCGAGTAACAGGCTTGGAGAAATGAAGCTAAAAGGATTAGACACAGCTCCTATGAAGTGAAAGACCAATGTGGTTTCATGAAATGGCTTCACAGCGGTCTTTCCCTGAAGACGACTTCAGTATCTACTATGTCCTGTGAGCTTCCATCTACTATAGTTTTTAGATAAGCTTAGTTAGGGTGGTAGGAGGAAGCCATGCTTAAGGGGTCAGGAGGTACATGCCGCATTTTGAATGATTTTTCCAGGTTTGACTCATTGGAGGTTCCCCAAATGGAAGAGAAGATGTTATTTAATATCCAGCTAATAGTTACGCCTAAAGAGTGACAGGCCTGGGCTCCCATGATATTGATAAATAAAGGGAAATGTCCATCCAGGTAACAGAGAGAACTTGTCAAACTGGCAGAATTGTAAGTAGAGGTACTGAGGTGAGGTAGCTGTCTCTTGGAGACCCAATTTGAGATACTAAGCGTGGAAAGAAAAATCGAGGGGACAAAGATACTGGACTGCCTGGTGCAGTAGCCCAGTCATAGAAAGCAGCTCTGTGTGGAGAAAGGACTCTCTTCTGTGCTGGTCTGGTTGATCCATATGGACATATGAATTGCATAGCTACTGTTAAGGACATTCTGGATCAGTCATTTCTTTAAAAATTTAGGTTAAGTTGCCATTTATTAACTATGTAATCTGTGGTTCATACCTTGCATCATTTAATCTAATCCTTAGAACAATCGTGTAAGCCAAGTAACACCATCCTGTTTTATAGATGAGAAACAGACATATAAAAGTCCCAGATCGTGTAACTAGTAAGTGCCAAGTCAGAATTTAAAGTAAGATCTATTTTTTTGCAAAGTATGTGCTCTTTCTCTCCCTCTATGTATGTTTGTGTGTTTGTATGTGTATGTGTATAATTTATACACATATTAATACGTGTATGTATTATGCTCTTGAATGTATATATGGCATATATATGTGTATACATACATATAGATACCTAGTATTTGATATATAAATCCAAATAACTTGACAGACAGATGATGGGTAGGTAGGTAGATGAATATCCCTTCTCTCTACAAGTCATTGCACATGCCTTAGTATATTACCATGAGCAAATGACTAGACCATTTACACATGGTATCTCACCTGTAAAACAGGATTCAAAAATAACTGTACTACCCCATAGAATTGTTGCAAGAATTAAATAGGAAAGTTCATATTAAATGCTTAACATAGTGCCAGTTAATACATGATAGCTGGCTTCCTTGGTGGCTCAGACAGTAAAGAATCTACCTGCAACGTGGGAGACCCAGGTTAGATCCCTGGATCGGGACGATCCCTTGGAGAAGGGAATGGCTACCCACTCCAGTGTTCTTCCTTGGTGAATTCCATGGACAGAGGAGCCTAGCAGCCTACAGTTCTTGAGCTCACAAAAGTGACTAACACTTTCATTTTTACTCTGCACATGCCCTTGAGGTGAGGTGAAGTCACTCAGTCGTGTCCGACTCTTTGCCACCCCGTGGACTGTAACCTACTAGGCTTCTCTGTCCATGGGATTCTCCAGGCAAGAATACTGGAGTGGATTGCCATTTCCTTCTCCAGGAATCTTCCCGACCCAGGGATTGAACCCAGGTCTCCCACATTGGAGGCAGACGCTTTAACCTCTGAGCCACCAGGGAAGCCTTTGGTTGTGTCCAATTCTGTGACCCCATGGACTGTAGCCTGCTAGGCTCTTCTGTCCATGGGATTTCTCAGGCAAGAATACTGGAGCGGGTTGCCTTTTCCTTCTCCATCATTGTTATTAACTGCTATCTGTTATTACTACTAATAATAATTATATTACCTGTCCAGCAAAAATGTAAATACTCTAAATGGTATTTAGAAAGGAAGTCTGCATTTTTAGCAGATTCTAGGACCCTGAAAGGGCAGTATTTTCTATCCTCTTGCTTTGGTTTTAGGAAGGAATTTTATCTCTGTTTACTTGGCTGCAGGCACTCTTTAGAGTTTTCCTGGTGGCTCAGATGGTAAAGCGTCTGCCTACAGTGAGGGAATCTTGGGTTCAATCCCTGGTTTGGGAAGATCTCCTGGAGAAGAAAATGGCAACCCACTCCAGTATTCTTGCCTGGAAAATCCCATGGACGGAGGAGCCTGGTGGACTATAGTCCATGGGGTCGCAAAGAGTTGGACACCACTGAGCAACTTCACTTTCACTGTTCAGAGAGCCCTGAGCCAAGTAACACAGTTTTAGACTCCAAGTCCACATACTTCTGTCTTTGATAGGGAATGTATTTGGTAGAAGTCTTATGAAGAACTCTTTTTTGTGTCATGAGGCTGAGAGGGCCTGATTTCATTTGTGCATATTTTGTTTCTTCAAAATGCTTTCCTTTCTTTCCATGTGGCACCAACACAGTTCAGAGCGCACAGATCACTATGACCCGGGCCCAGTTAACAAAGCTGAAGAGAACCAGCCCCATCTCCAGGGGGTGACTGGCCTGCGGAACCTGGGCAACACATGCTACATGAACGCCATCTTACAGTGTCTCTGCAGCATCTCACCACTGGTGGAATACTTTCTCTCGGGAAAGTACATTAATGCTCTTCAAAAGTAAGACCATTTGCCTTACCTGTGGCCCAGCCCCCACCCCTGCTCTCCAAGGTGAGGTTAGGGAAGGGACCTTCTGGAAAGGGCTAAACCAGTTAGTAGAGGCTGCAGCGCCCCAGATCCCATTTCTAGGGTGAGTAAAATGAGAAGGTCAACCAAGAAATGAATCAGTCTTGGGGTCTGATGCCACATGATCAGCCAGAAACATTTCCCCTCCTTCTTAGGGACTGCAGCGAGGTTGCCACAGCTTTTGCATATGTGATGACAGACATGTGGCTTGCAGACTCTGACTGTGTCTCACCAGAAATATTTCGGTCAGCTCTTGGCAATCTCTACCCAGTATTTATGAAAAGATGCAGCAAGATGCTCAGGAATTCTTGATTTATGTCCTGAATGAACTTCATGAAGCTCTGAAAAAGGTAGGTAGAATTAATGGTGGGAGACGTGGGCAGGAGGTGTGATGAAAGAAGCTGCCAAGGCAGAACTGACTGAAGCATAGCGCCTTTAGAACATTTTGCTAAGGCTGTAGAATCACTGGACAGTCAGAACGTGCTCCTAGAAATGGTGTTCCTGGGCATCAGCTAGATTCACATCAGGCTACAAGCCTAACAAAATTGGGCTGTCTCAGGAGTTTAACATTTGCTCTTTAAGAAACTTTTTTTTCCTAACAATAGGAGGCTAGAGAACATAACCTGAAGGGACTGGAGGAAAGATCCAATTCCTTTATCTTACCATTAGATAAACTTGCATGACCAGAAGCCAGTTTGCAGCTTACCCTCTTCCCAGGAAAACCTGCCTCCAGAGCCCCATATCACAGTATCATTGGCTGTCAGCTTATGGCACCGTGGACATGGGTTTTACCAGGGTTAGGGTGTCCTCATCCTTAGTTTCACTTAAAGAGGCAAATCAATGAATTATCACATATTATATGGCACCCCACTCCAGTACTCTTGCCTGGAAAATCCCATGGACAGAGGAGCCTGGCGGGCTGCAGTCCATGGGGTCACTGAGAGTTGGGCACGACTGAGCGACTTTCCCTTTCCCTTTTTACTTTCATTCATTGGCGAAGGAAATGGCAACCCACTCCAGTATCCTTGCCTGGGGAATCCCAGGGACGGAGGAGCCTGGTAGGCTGCCATCTATGGGGTCGCACAGAGTCGCACACGACTGAAGCGACTTAGCAGTAGCAGCAGCAGACCTATTATATTCTCTTAAGATCTTATTCTATTTATTATCTGAATCCCAAACTAAAGTTTTTGGTAGCATTCTGATAGAAAAATCAGGTCATTCTATTAAAACAACTTTGATAACAAATAGTTGATTTGGCATGAATTTGTCCCTTGATTAGTACCACTGGAAAAAATCATATGAAAAAAGATCCATTCCAAGATACTGCAGGAAGATGATCGTCAATGAATCCTCCATCATCACCCGGCTGTTTGAAGGGCAGCTCAGTTATAGCATCGTATGTTTAAAGTGTGAGAACTGCAACTACAAGAATGAAGTTTTCACCATCATCTCCTCCCCATTCCATCCAAATACGAGTGCTCTCTTCAGGTAAGAATTCTTACTCCTGGAGACCTCTTTTGTCTCTCTCTGCCCCAGCCCTGGATTTTTCTCAGTACTGTTTCCTATATTTTCTAGTATAAGGGGAGCCACTTTATAACTAAAAAAATTGGAAGTCCATGATATCAATGTTTTGTAGAAAAGTGACTACAGCCAAAAGTTACTGTGAATTCAGTTGTAACGTTGATGACGTTCAGTAAAATAGCCTCACTGTAAAATAGATAGATAGGTGGGCTTTATTCAACCTATTGAGATGGCTTAGTGCATACAGGAAATTTAAACTTATAAAAATTCTATGGCCCCTTTTCATGCCAGAGGACTGTAGGTCCAGATTGGAAACTAGATAGAAATAAATCTGACTCTTAGTCTTGAGCCACTTATATTTGGACAAGAGCTGAGGAATTTGAGGGGGGAGATAGAATGGAATGGTGTCTTAGTTAACCTCTTGAATTTTCTTTATTGTAATACCAAAAGTTAATCTGTAAATGGAGTGGGGAGGGTCAGGGAGTGGGTGGGGGTTGGGTGTGGGAGGTGTCAGTGAAAGGTAGGTGGCTGTTAGGCAGGGAGCAGTAAGTTTCCTTGCAGAAAAACACACATTAATATCTTTCTTCCATAATTATGAAAGTACATCTATTGTTAAAACTTTTTTCACATACCAGAATTAGAGAAAAGAATTCTGCTTATTCAGACCTGGACTTTTTCTCAGATCAAACTGCTAAAGCCTGCTGGAGATGAATTCCAAAGCCTCTAAATGAGGTGCTGGCAATCTGTGCTCACTTCTTCTTTAGGCCAGTGGTTTGCAGAGCAGGGGGCTTGGCTGGTTGGTGATATCTCCTGTGGGCATGAGATCTGATTCTCTCTGTTCTGCTGTCTTTATTATGGGCCACCCCGAGATACTGGGATACGGCCATTTTTAGTCACCAGATCACTTTGGGGATGAGACAGATAACTTAAAGCCTGACTTGGTTAGTGGAAATTGCATAGTTGGTATTATTCTGAAACAAATCAGAAATAGTAAAATGATGATTCAGAGATTAGAAATGAGATGGAAATTTGGATCCATTGCATTAACTAAGTGAGAAAGCAGCACCTCCTTTGCCAGGTGGATTCTGTCCAGACTGCATCTTGTGGTGCTGGTATCTCTTGGATTTGACTTTGAGAAAAGCACCAGGGATTACATTTCTGCAGCTCTTTTAGACAGGAGCCCAGATTGCTGCAGATCTGATTTGGTCATCAAATGCTTTTTTTCCTCAATAGGACTGTCTCCAGTGTTTTTTTCAACAAGACACATTGACCTGGAACAACCAGATTCACTGTTCCTTTTGTGAAACCAAGCAAGAAACAGCTGTGAGGGCCATTATTTCCAAAGCGCCAAAAACAATTATCTTTCACCTAAAAAGGTATGGATTTTAACATTTTGTGAGCAGATTTTTGGAACAGCTTTCACATGTAACTCACATACCATGCATTTCACCCATTTAAGTGTATAATTCGATGGTGTTGGGTATATTAATTTTTTAAATCTGTGGTAAAATATACAGAATAAAGTTTGCCATTTTGGCCATTTTAAGTGTATAATTTTACTGGCATTAATTACAATTCACAATGTTGTGTATCAGTCAGTATTTCCAAAACTTTTACATCACCCTCTACAGAAACTCTGGAACCATTAACCACCCCTCATTCCTCTTCCCTTTAGCCTCTGGTAACCTCTAATCTGCTTTCTGTGTCTGTAAATTTGCCTATTCTGATATTGAACATAAGTATAGTCACACAACATTTGTCCTTTTTGCTGACCTGTTTCACTTAGCATAATATTTCCAAGGTCGGATATCCTTGCAGTGATGTGTACCAGAATTTTATTCCTTTTTACACCTGTGTAATACTCCATCATATGTATGTACATCATATTTTCTTTATCTTTTAAACTGTTGACAGACATTTTGGAGCTCACTTTGAGTGCTTTTTCTTTTTTTTTTTCTTTCTCCGCTGCGCTCGCCTCCCCCTTGAGTGCTTTTTAAAGATAAATTCCCTGGCTCCACCCTAGGAGACTCTAATCCCATAAGTCTGACATGGAATCTGAGCATCACTGTTTTAATTTTTAATCTCTACCCCCGGCTCATTTTTTATTTTTAAAAGTTTCATATATACAGAAATATTGAAAAGGTATATAAGTATCCATATACTCTAAAATCTTCACTAGTTGGTGCCACTTCTTGACACTTCCTTCCGTTCTTCCAGTCTTTCTCCCTCCAGCTCTCCCTTTCTCTGTCCCTTCCATTTTATTAGCTGAACCATCTAATGTAAGATGCAAACACCAAGGCATTTCATGCTTAAATACTTCAGCGTGTATCACCTGAGAAAAAGGACATTTTCCTACATAATCACAACACCATTATCAAATAGTCCAAAAAATGTAATGATAATTTTTTATCACCTAAGATATAGTCCATATGTAAATTCCCCCATCCCCAAAATGTCTTTCATTACTTTTTTCCAGTCCATCCAGTCAAGGGTCATATATTGCATTTGGCTATCTCTTCAGCCTCTTTTAATCTGGACTAAGCCTTCCTACTTTTTAATAGTTAAACTTTTTTTTCGACCTATTGAGCCATTTTTGCCTCCTCCTGGATTTGTCTGATTGTTTCCCCTTGGTTAGATTTGGGCTAAGCCGTTTTATTTTAACAAGAATCTGCCATAGCTAATGTTATGGACTTGTCATTACATTATATCAGGAAGCAAATCATGAAAATGTGTCCCAATTTTCCAAAAAACATTTGGAAAATTTGTCCAAAAATATTGGTAAATCTGATCCCTTCGTTAAGGTAGCGACTGTGAGATCTCACCATTTAAAGGTATAGTTTTCCCCTCTGTAACTAGTATCACTTTGAACTCATGGATATTTTAAAATTTAATGGGTTTAGTATCCATTACTATTATCATTCTTTTTTTTAAAAAAGATTTAGTTATTTATTTTTGGCTGTGCTGGGTCTTCATTGCTTCGTGGGCTTTTTTTCTAGTTGTGGAGAGAGAGGACTGCTCTCTAGTGTGCTGGCTTCTCACTGCCATGGCTTCTCTTATTGCAGAGCACAGACTCTAGGGCACATGAGCTTCAGTAGTTATGGCTCCTGGGCTGTAGAGACAGGCTCAGTAGTTACAGCACACAAGTTGAGTTGCTCCATGGGTTGTGAGGATCTTCCGAGATCTGGGATTGAATCTATGTTTCCTACATTGTCAGGTGGATTCTTTTGGAGAAGGCAATGGCAACCAACTCCAGTACTCTTGCCTGGAAAATCCCATGGACGAAGGAGCCTGGTGGGCTGCAGTCCATGGGGTCGCTAGGAGTTAGACACGACTGAGTGACTTCACTTTCACTTTTCACTTTCATGCATTGGAGAAGGAAATGGCAACCCACTCCAGTGTTCTTGCCTGGAGAATCCCAGGGACAGGGGAGCCTGGTGGGCTGCCGTCTCTGGGGTCACACAGAGTCGGACACGACTGAAGCGACTTAGCAGCAGCAGCAGCAGCATACATGAACTATAAAAACTCTGATATGATTTCCATTATTATAGTTTCACCTTTTCCAGAATATCCTATGTTACACCATATGTGACCTTTTGAGTTTGGCTTCTTTCACTTAGAACAATGAGATTAATCCATGTTGTGGAATGTAGCTGTGGTTCCTTCTTTTGATTGCTGTGTAGTATATACCCTTTTATGAATGTAACAGAATTGTTGATCCATTCACCAGTTGATGAACATTTGGGTTGTTTCCAGTTTGGGGCAGATAGGAATACAGCTGCTATAAACATTTGCATATAGGTTTTTATGTGGATATAAAACCTCTTCGTTTCTTTTGAGCTGATAACTAGGCATGGGATCATATGATGTCATATCATATGGGGTCACATGATAACGATATTCCTTTCAGTTCAGTCGCTCCGTCGTGTCTGACTCTTTGCAACCCCTGGACTGCAGCACGCCAGGCTACCCTGTCCATCACCAACTCCTGGAGCTTGCTCAAACTCATGTCCATCAAGTTGGTGATGCCATCCAACCATCTCATCCTCTGTCGTCCCCTTCTCCTCCTGCCTTCAATCTTTCCCTCTTTTCCCCTTGATATTCCTTTAGGTTTTGCAAATGAGATTCTTTACTTTCTGGCACAAGAGTATCTTAGGCTCACCCAGTAATTTCCCACCTCTAGACCTAAATCAGCCATTTTTCCAAAATGAAGATAATGTATTTTTAAAAAGCTCTGGAGTGATTCTGATATGACCTCAGATTTGCTGATCTATGTAACACCTAGGAAATGTGACAAGATTTTTCACCAAGCTTTATCTTATTAAAGATGTATTAAAACCTCAGAGCTGGAAAACAGGACACTGCCAAGACTGTGTGCGGGAAATCAAGATAAGAAAAAGCTGAGTCAGTTTGGTTAGGGTAAACAGCATCTGCTGGAGGGAAGACTTCAGGAAATCACCAGGGTGATTTCTATTCCTCCAGTGCTGATCCTGGCTTTAATTCCATTCTTTTCCTCCTGCTAGATTGACTCTAATCCATCTCATTCCTTGACTCAGGCCCTTTGCCTGCTCCAGCCTCAGTTTTGGCAACGCTTGTGGATGAGACAAAGTAATTTTTGTAAAGGTCAGCACCAAATAATCTTTCCAATTAATGGCTTCTCTTATTGCAGAGCACAACGAACTTGTGAAAGTATGTGGACTTCATTCATGAGTGGTTTACAAACTTACTACCTCACACATTTGTCTCTCCAGGTTTGACATTCTGGGTACAATGAAAAGGAAACTGAGGACAGATATTCATTTTCCACTCACTAACTTGGACCTTACTCCTTACATTTGTCCAATTTTTCGGAAACATCCTAAATATAACCTTTGTGCAGTGGTGGTGAGTAAAATGCTGAAACTATATAAAGTAACACAGGTTTAAAGAAAACTGTAGAATTATTTGCTTGAATGATTACTCCTATCTCTTCCTGACTTCTTTTGTACTGTGGGAGGTGGGAGGGGGCTTCAGCATTGGGAGATCATGTACACCTGTGGCTGATTCATGTCAATGTATGGCAAAACCAATACAGTATTGTAACGTAGAATAAAGTATTAAAAAATAAAATAAAATACTAAAAAACAAAACAAAACAAAAGCAAAATAGAGCCTGGAAACTCCCTGCTTTGACTTTGAACAGTACCACAGTTAAAGAATACAATGTCCTCTGCACTGCCTCCTTATTGTCCCACTACTCCATGGCTATCTCAGATCTAGGGACATGTGTGAGCTGTGCTCTGGGCAGTGGGCAGCACAAGTTGGTTCCAGTAGCTTTATGTTGAATAATCACGAGCCTCTCTATGGTGAAAGCCCCCCAAACATAATCACTGCCTGTAAGCATCCATCCTGAGGAAACTCTGGGGATTCCATTGGCTCTGAATCAACTGTCATCATTGAGGATTCCCTGAAGGAAAGAAATCATGGAGTATAATTCAGACCAGACCTTCTACAACTTGCCACAGCATCAACCCACCCCAAGCACAAGGCCATCTCTGGGTTTCTGTTCTTGATCACAGTGTTATCTTCCTCAGAACATTCAGGTTTCACTTGAACATTCCAGTTTCACTTGAACTTGGAGGTCCAGTTGCGTCCAGTGTCAGATGGGCAAGGCTCCCACTCGATCCCAGTGTGATTCAGCAGAGTCCTCTGGTGTGCTGAAGTCTAATTTGCTATTAAGCTTATTGCTGAATTAATATAAAATATTGTTTCAACTGGTCTTTCTCTTTAACATCTCTCAACTTGAGAACCATACTTCAAACTTAAAAAGATCCTTTACTTTATCCTTTTTATGTTGATCTTTGATATTCTTCTTTCTAATTTATCCTGCCCTTTAATATGGTTTTTCTTCTCTAACTTGTCAGTTTGGAAATCTAGAGGACATCCTCTTCTCTATCATAATAGACTCTAATATGAATTCCCAAATGATATAGGAATTGCCCCCACCTCCGTATTTTACTGTTTTAACTTCTCATTATAACTGTTTCTGCTTTAAATAAAAAATCTAAAAGCAGAATTTATAAAAACTTATACGATAATTATCTGCAGTATGAAAAGGTACATGTTTATATTTAAAAGTCACCCACGCTTCCTATAAATTCTTAATCCTTTGTTTAAATTATTATTAGTTAACTGAAGGGTAAAAATTGATTTTGAAAGAAATATAGCTAGAATTTACTGAAAATTGGTGATTGATCAGAAACAAGAACTAAGCATGTTAGAAACTGTGATGTATGGTCCTGGGGAAAGGCCATCCAGAACTCTGCTACACAAGGTGTCATTCCCCAGGAGACACCTGATAGAAATAAGAAATATCAGGCTCCACCCAACACTTACTGACTGGAAACTTGCCAAGATCCCCATGTGATTGGAATGCATACTGAAGTTTGAGAAGTATTCAACCCTGGCCCAAAAAGGAAGGATTGCCTCCACACCATCCTTAACAGATATTTATCCAGCTTTCAAATAAACCCTTAAAGAGCTCTACCTTCCTTGCTTTACAAGGAAGGCTCTTTATCTGCCAGATTTGTTTGATTTTACAAACATACAGTGCTTGCTATGTACCAGATAGTGTTCCAAGCACTTTACAAGTAATCAACCATTTAATTCTTATGTAGCCCTGTGAGGCGTGGGCACTGTTATCATCCCCATCTTACAGAATGGGAAACAGGAACAGAGGTTAAATAATCTGCTCCAATCTAATGCCTACAAAGGGCAGAGCCAGGGTCTGAAGCCAGGCAGGCTGCTCCAAACAGTCCTGCTCTCACTACTATGTTATGCTGCCTCTGACTGTTAACTTGTCTCTCCACACTGGGCCCAAACTCTTTAGGCTTCCTAATTGGTAAAGAGTCCACTTCCCAGTGCAGGAGATGCAAGAGAAGTGGGTTTGATCCCTAGAGAAGGAGATGGCGACCCACTCCAGTCTTCTTGCCTGGAAAATGCCATGGACAGAGGAGCCTGGCAGGGTACAGTTCACAGGGTAGCAAGAGTCAGACACAACTGAACACAGCAGTTAACACCTATGGGACTTTTTGGTAAACAAATGCTTGTACATATGTGTTAGCCAAACAGAACTCATTCTTATTTCTTGTATGTGTTGTTGTTCAGTCACTCAGTTGTATCCAACTCTTTGCAACCTCATGGACTGCAGCATACTAGGCTTCCCTGTCCTTCTTGTATCTTACATGTCTTATATGTGACAATCCTTCAAATAATTGAAAATAGTGATCATACACTAACAGCATTTACTCCCTTCAACCCTCTTCAAATGATTGGTTTCTAGGAAAACTTTTTAAAATTATCAAATATTTCAGGCAAAGGAAACACAATATATATACACACAGATCTTAAGAATAGAATATTGTAGAAAAAAATCAAGCCTCTGTGTATCTTTAACAACTCTACTTCGCTCTCTTCTCAGTTGTAACCACTGTCCTGAATTTGGAAGGAATTACTCCCATGCAGGGCTTCCCAAGTGGTGCTAGTGATAAAGAACCTGCCAGCCAATGCAGGAAGTGTAAGAGACATGGATTCAATCCCTGGTTTGGGAAGGTCCTCTGGAGAAGGGCATGACAACCCACTCCAGTATTTTTGCCTACAGAATCCCATGGACAGAGGAGCCTGGTGGGCTACAGTCCATAGGGTCGCAGAGTGTCGGACACGACTGAGTGACTTAGCACAGCATAGCACATTTCCATGCATTCTTTCATACTCTGTCACACATGTATGTGTGATATAGTGTGTTTTGCATGTTTTATAAATCTAGTATCATTAACTTACATATCCTTCTGTAACTTTTTCCTCAGCTTTATTTTTGTGATATTAATCCATATTGATAGATTAGCTTTAGTGCATGCATTTAACCTGCTTTTAGTAATTCTTTGTATCTACGTTGTTTCTAATATTTTGCTCTCACAACTTTGTATAATGCATTGTCATGTGCTAACACATGAAACTTTATTCTTCCAGATCACATTTTGAAGATTACTGACCTGAATCTCTCCTTTATTCTATTAATATAGCAAACAACATTGATTTTCTACTTTTTTTTTTGCTAAAAATGTTTTCACATTTTTAGTATCTATTTTCACAATCAAGAAATTAACCTGTAACTTTCTTTCTCATACTGTCCTTTTCTGTTTTTGTTTTAGGGATCAGCCTGTTTTGTTTTAGGATCAGTCTATTTCTAGCCTCATAAAATAGGTTTGCCATTCTTTTCTATTCTCTGGCACAGTCTGTATAAGATAAAAATAACTTGTTTCTTGAAAGTCTGGTATAATTAAACAAAAACTATCTAGTCCTGGAATTTTTGTTCTTGGTGAGTAGATTTTGAAATATTTGATCAATTTGCTTTAGCCATGGTGAGTCTATCCAGGAGTTTCTGTTACTTCATTTTTTTTTTTTAATTAGAGTATAATTGCTTTACAATGTGCTAGTTTCTGTTGTACAATAAAGTGAATCAGCTACATGTATACATACATCCCCTCCTTCTTGGGACTCCCCTTCCACCCCCATCCCTCCCATTGCACCCATCTGAGTTATCACAGAGCACCAAGCTGAACTCTCAGTGCCATACAGCAGCTTCCCACTAGCTGTCTGTTTTATACATGGTAGTGTATATATGTCAATCCTAATCTCCCACTTTGTCCCACCTTCCGCCCCACCCCCCACCCCGGCCATGTCCCCATGTCTGTTTTCTAAAAATGGAAACCATGAATGTAAAACTCAGTAAAACTGCAAAAAGGTAACCTGCCAGTATAACCAGAATATGGTTCAAGTAGAATATTACCAGTAACCTAACTGCCTGTGTGGCCCCTTCTAGTCCAGGAAACCACTGGCTGCTGACAGGTTTTGCCAGTTCTTCTGCTTTATAGAAATGAAATCCTACTGTGTGGACTCTTTTGTGTCTGACTTCTTTCACTCAAAATTATGCAACATTCATTCAAATTATTGCTTGTATTGTGGCTTACTCATCTTCATTGGACTTCCCTGGTGGCTCAGATGGTAAAGCATCTGCCTACAATGTGGGAGACCCAGGTTCAATCCCTGGGTCAGGAAGATCTCCTGGAGAACGAAATGGAAACCCACTCCAGTATTCTTGCGTGGAAAATCCCATGGACGGAAGAGCCTGGTAGGCTACAGTCCATGGGGTTGCAAAGAATCAGACACAACTGAGCGACTTCACTTTCACTTTCATTGCTGTATAATATTCCATTGTGTGAAACCACCACAGCTTGCTCTACCCAAAGATCATGAAGACACTTATCTGTTTTAACTTATAAAAGCTTTATTTTACTTTAACGTGGTTTTAAGAATATTTAAAATCTTTTTTTTGCACTTCAAATTTATTGGCAGAAAATTGTTTTCAAGTGTCTCAGCAGTAAAGAATCTTCCTGAAATTCAGGGGGCTTGCAGGAGATTCTATGCCTGGGTCAGGAAGACCCCTTGGAGAAGAAAATGGCAATCCCTCCAGTATTCTTGCCTAGGAAGTGCCATGGACAGAAGAGCCTGACGGGCTGTAGTTCATGGGGTTGCAAAGAGTCGGACATGACTGAGGGACGAAACAACATAACTGAATTGTCACTTCTCCCTTTGTTTATCCTTAACACTATAGTTTATCTATTTTGTTATCTGAAAGAACCAGCTTATGGTTTTTTTATTTCTTTGTGTTCTATTTCATTGATTTCTGGTCTTTATTTCCCATCTTCAATTTCCTTTGATTTCCATCGACTTGTTATTTAGAGGTGCATTTCAAAATTCCAAACATAATTTTATATAGTCATATTTCTGTTACTAATTTCTAACTTAACTGCATTCTTATCAGAAAATATGGTCCAATATTATGCATTCATAGTATAGGTTGATACTTGTTGCTTTTTGTACTAGTTTTATGTGTGCTTGAAAAGAATTTTTACATTAGGTTCAGAGTTCCATATGTCCATTAAATAAAATTTGCTGTGTTGTTCAAGTATATATTCTTTTTATCTGCTTTAACAAAATGAATAACTGAAAGGTATATATAAATATAAATTTTTTGTCTTTTTAACTTTTGGCTGGGTCTTCACTGCTACTTGCAGGCTTTCCCTAGTTGCCGCGAGCAGGAGCTACTCTATAATTGTGGTGCGCAGGCTTCTCATTGTGGTGGTTTGTCTTGTTTAGAGCACAGGCCCTAGGGTGCATGAGTTTCAGTGGTTGCAGCACACAGACTTAAGTAGTTCCAGTGCATGGGCTCTGGTGTAGTTGCAGTGCACAGGCTCTGGAGCATGCGGGCTTCAGTAGTTTTGGCATTCATTCTCAGTAGTTGTGGCGCATGGGCTTATTAGTTGCTCCACGGGCATGTGGAATTTCCTAGACCAGGGATCAAACCCATATCCCCTGCATTGGCAGGTGGATTCTTAACCACTGGACCGCCAGGAAGTCCTCAGGCTCTCTTACATATCACTTTTTCACTTGTACTCAATTTTGTTTGTGTAGGACATACTTCAGTGGACTTTACATCAAGTCTGTTATCCTGAAGTCCTAAGTCTCTGACTGAAAAAAAATATTTTGTTTACTTTGATTCTTGAATGCTTTAACTAGAGAGCAAATTCTGGATGCAGTTATGTTTTATTGTTTTAAAACTATTATTTCAGGTTTATATGGCTGCCGTGGAGTTCTGCCATCATGTTATTCTTTTGTAGATAATCCTTTTTTCCTGTGACTTTAAAACTGTGTTTGTTGTCTTGTAGTATTATTTATCCTTGGTTCACCATATTTTCTAAATTTGAAGATTCATGTCTTTTCCTTAATCATTTCTAGTCATTGTCACTTTCAATAATGCCTTGTTCCTGTGCTCTGTTCTCCAGCACTTCTACCAGGTATATAACTGAATGTTCTCTTTCAACTTCCTGCCACTACTACATTCAGGCTAATTTCCTCAGTTTCATCTGTATAATTTATTCATTATCTCTGCAATTCTATGTACTATGTACTCTCAACACTTGAAATTTTTAATTTTAAGTGTTTATCATTTCTGTAATTTCTTTTGAAGTTTCCAGAGTTTGTTTCCTGTTCTTAAAATGTTTGCATACTTTCTGTATAGTCTCTATTACCTAAAGTACTTGGGGTTTAATCTTGTTATTTACTGCCTTCTCTTACTCATGGTGAATTGTTTCCTGTGTGTTCTGTAATATTGAATTGTGTGAGTTCAGCATCACTGGCTTTTTTTCCTTAATGTGTGGTTATCCTGTGCAGCCTGAATTAAGGTCCATCAATCTAGAAAGTAATTCTCTTTTCTTTTGCCAAGCAATCCCAAAATAATTCTATTCTCACATTAAATTCACAAGATTCTGACACACACAGGTATTAACAGTTTAAATTTGAACTCCCTAAAGAAGCCAGGTCTGTGGTAACAAATTTCTAGGAATTTCTTTTATTTTTGTACCCAGAGCCTAAGCTAAGCTAACTGGAGGATAGATTTCCCCTCTGTCCTTTATTCTTTTTTAAAATAAATATTTATTTAGCTGTGTCAGGTCTTAGTTGCAGCATGGCATGCAGGGTCTTTTGTTGCAGCAACGGGCTTCTCTGTGGTTGTGGTGCATGGGCTGTAGAGCTCAGGCTCAGTAGTTACAGCCCTCGGGCTTGGCTGACCTCCAGCATGTAGGATCCTAGTTCCCCCACCAGGGATCTAACCTGCATCCTCTGCGTTGCAAGGTGGATTCTTAACCCCTGGACCACCAGGGAAGTCCCATTTGTTCTCTTATTGAGGGTTAGTCTCTTTTAAGAGGTTGTGGTTATGTGTGTGAATTTCATTCCAACACCTCACCTTGCAGGGACTTAAGACTTTATCTCCAACCTTTGTGCTACCTTTAAAACCCAAGCACAGTGATTCCAGAGTCCAGAAACTGCCTTTGCTCCCAGTCACAGCATCAACCATATATCACACTCATCTTTTATTTCCTCTGTACTTGGCCCCATGAGATTACTCTCACTATACCATCTTTAAAGTTAGCCATATATTTCAATGGGTATTTATCGTTTTTCATTCAGCATTCCTTACAGTTTCATACGAACTTTCAGGCTAGCTGTTTGCAAAAAATACTGGGAATGGAAGTCAAGAATGATGCTTCACCTGCTTCTGCTATGTTCGTTTTGTTTGTTTTTTACAGCAAGCCATCAAAACTGAACATATTCTACCCATGATCTGTCTAGTCACTTTAGAACATTACTCATCATCTGTATCCACCAGACATTTTGTTATTCGCAACCAAATTACATCACACTATTATGGACATTTTAAGTATTTACCATTTGGCTGTGCTCGGTCTTAGTTGTGACCCTGGGGATGTTGGAGCATGTGGGATCTAGTTCCCGGACCAGGGATTGAACCTGGCCCCCTGTATTGGGAACACAGTGTCTTAACCACTAGACTACCAGGAAGTCTCTGGGCACCATTTTATAAATAAGGGAAATTTAAGCATATCAGCTTAAGGTCACATGGCCTACATCAGGACCAGAGCCTGAATCTTTTAAATATTAGCTTTGGGATATTTCTCTAATGTGTAAGGGGAGATGTGAGGAAGATGAAGGCTAAGGGGACACTGAAAAAGTACCTCCTATGTGCTTGCACTACAAGATAAATAGTAGTTGCATATAAGACATATAGACAGTAGTAGTGTATAGAAGGTCTTGTTACCCAGTCTTAGAAAGATAGGGGAATTAAAGCTGAATTCATAGTCAAATTGACTAGAAAAGTCCATCTTCCTCCCCCTACCCCACTGATAAGCAAATTTATTCTATCAAAAGCTAGACACTTATGCTTTGCAGGCCATGTATCTAGTCACTATTCAACTTTACTGTTGTAGTGTGAAAGCAGCCACTTATAAACAGGTGAGCATGGCTGTATTCCCATAAAACTTTATTTAAGGACATTGAAAATTTTGAATTTCATGTAACTTTCACATGTCCTTTTTCAACCATGTAAAAATATAAAATGCATTCTTAATTCACAGGCCATACAGAAACATGCAGTGGGCTAGCTCTGATCCATGGCCAGATACGGCTTGCTGACCCCTGCTGTATGCCATACTACCTTCTGAGAAATGAGGTTCTCCAATGCATTTGTTTCAAACATTCCTGTACTGGCTTTGGAAAGACGAATGCAACAGGTTCTTCTTTGGGCCTTGGATGACTGGGGGAGCTGTTGCTGTGCAACCCCCTCAAATTGTGTGGTCACAATATGCAGTCGTTTTATGTCTTATTGCCACGTTAAATGTCTTTTTTTTCATGTGTAATCCTAGCCTATCTTCAAAATTACACTATAAGTTCATTTAGGAGATATGATTATTATTTTAAAATTTCCTTTGATGTTTAATACTCAGTGTATAGTAGGTACTCTTGATTCCAGGTATCTCTTGGAGTAATAGGAAACTCTTGACTCCCAAGAGATACCTGGAACCTAGCCACAAGACTGGAAAAGGTCAGTTTTCATTCCAATCCCAAAGAAAGGCAATGCCAAAGGATGTTCAAACTACTGCACAATTACACTCACCTCACATGCTAGGAAAGTAATGCTCAAAATTCTCCAAGCCAGGCTTCAACAGTATATGAACCGTGAATTTCCACATGTTCAAACTGGATTTAGAAAAGGCAGAGGAGCCAGAGATCAAATTGCCAATATCTGTTGGATCATCGAAAAGCAAGAGTTCCAGAAAAATATTTACTTCTGCTTAATTGACTATGCCAAATCCTTTGACTGTGTGGATCACAACAAACTGTGGGAAATTTTTCAAGAGATGGGAATACCAGACCACCTGACCTGACCCTGAGAAATCTGTATGCAAGTCAAGAAGCAACAGTTAGAACTGGACATGGAACAACAGACTAGTTCCAAATTGGGAAAGGAGTACATCAAGGCTGTATATTATCACCCTACTTATTTAACTTATATGCAGAGCACATCATGCAGAGTACATCATGCGAAATGCTGGACACATAAAGCACAAGCTGGAATCAAGATCGCTGGAAGAAATATCAATAACCTCAGATATGCAGATGACACCACCCTTATGGCAGAAAGTGAAGAACTAAGGAGCCTCTTGATGAAAGAAAGAGGAGAGTGAAAAAGTTGGCTTAAAGCTCAACATTCAGAAAAGTAAGATCATGGCATTTGGTCCCATCACTTCATGGCAAATAGATGGGGAAATAATGGAAACAGAAACTTTATTTTGGGGGATCCAAAATCACTGCAGATAGGTGACTGCAGCCGTGAAATTAAAAGACACTTGCTCCTTGGAAGAAAAGTTATGACCAACCTAGACAGCGTATTAAAAAGCAGACATCACTTTGCCAACAAAGGTCCATCTAGTCAAAATATGGTTTTTCCAGTAGTCATCTATGGATGTGAGAGTTGGACTATAAAGAAAGTTGAGTGCTTTTGAACTGTGGTGCTGGAGAACACTCTTGAGAGTCCCCTGGATGGCAAGGAGATCCAACCAATCCATCCTAAAGGAAATCAGTCCTGAATAGTCATTGGAAGGACTGATGTTGAAGCTGAAACTCCAATACTTTGGTCACTTGATGCAAAGAACTAACTGATTTGAAAAGACCCTGATGCTGGGAAAGATTGAAGGCAGGAGGAGAAGGGGAAGACAAGAGGATGAGATGGTTGGATGGCATCACCAACTCAATGGACATGAGTTTGAATAAGCTCCAGGAGTTGGTGATGGACAGGGAAGCCTGGCGTGCTGCGGTCCACGGGGTTGAAAAGAGTCAGACACGACTGAGCAACTGAACTGAACTGATGGTAGGTGCTCAGTATTAACTGATAAAATACTAGCTGCTGTCAAATACTATCTTGTTTCATTCACATATTCTATTAAGTAGTCAATAAACCTAATGTATAACCATTTCAGTGACACGAAAAATAGAGCAGTCAGGGTATATGTATGATTTGACTTAATTGTCATTTCCTTTTAATCCAGTATAAAGGACAATTATTAAAAATATTTTTTGGCCCTACATTTTTGGCTGTAACAGTTAAGTATTCAAATGTAAACACTAAGTCTGACGTTTCCTCTTTCCCCCAGAACCACTTTGGTGATCTGGATGGTGGCCACTACACTGCTTTCTCCAAGAACTCAGTGACCCAGGCCTGGTACAGCTTTGACGACACACGAATCAGTGAGATTCCAGATACTTCAGTCCAAACTGCTGCAGCATATCTCCTGTTCTACAGCTGTCAGCCCTTTTCTGTACCTACACAAAAATGCAAGAGCTAAGAAAATGGTGTTTCCTGAAAATTGCAAAACTAGCAGTGAGAACCTGGTACTTAAGTTTTGCTTTGTCATTAAAATCTTGCAACTTACTTGCATTTGCTGACATTTTTAAGTCCTTCTGGCATGTTATGCAACCTTTTACAAGGTAAGTTTATAACAAACGTGGGTCCTAGCCCATTGAACTAGGCAGCAAAGAAATGATGCAGTAATAACAGATGGGGACCTTTAAAGCACTCAGATTATGTACTCTGTGCATATTTCAAAGTGCAGTATTTAGTAATGTATATTTTTATCATAGATTATCTCATAATTAGATATATCCAACAAATTTATTTTCCAAAGATACTTCATGGAGCTAAACCAAAATAACTTTTGTTCAAGTGGCTCTGTGATTTGAAAATATTAATTGATCTGATAATTTAGTCAAGAAACTATAAGTCACTCAGACTAATTGCAGAACATGAAAAGTCGTCCATTTCACAATTCAAAACAGATTCTTTCATCCTCTTCTTGGGAATCCACTAATGGTGACATCTTTCAGGAGCACCTTTATAATCTTGTTTTTATATGGAGTGTTTATATTGACTTTACCTGTAACAACCGAGTCCCTGAGGTAAATGATAAATTCTACGCTCCTCTACCCCTTTTAATACATCAGTTTGTAAAGATGTGGTGTATAATGCAGTTCACTTTGCAGTCATCTTTTACCTTAATCCTAAGAATTCTACTACTCGTGATGGAATAAGTCTGCCTGGGTGTTAAGGTTTTATATCCTACTTTGACTTTCAACTCTTGAGAGAATCATAAGTGCTATATGCAGTTCATGGTCAAGGTGAAGGAAGAATGGAATCAAGTGATGCAACAGAATAAGTGTACTAAATTTTAAGTCACTGTATTGGGATAAACTGTGTGGAAAAATTATAATTCTGCTGTCCTGTTTAACAATATAAAATTAAAGACAGAACACTGACAGGGTTTTAAATTATTTTTCTCATTAAGATTTTAATGTAGGTGTAAATGAAAATTCTCATTTAAAAAATTAAAGAAAAGTTTCCATTTATTTTTTTAGAATAAAGATTTAGTGCACAAATACAGCCCAAAGCCAACAGAAAAATAGCTTTGCCCTGTCATGTCCCTAAGAAAGCACTGCAGTTACTCAGAATAGGCCAAAAGGGGAGTGGTGGGGGAGCAATCCTCTGAGTTCTAGGCTTCACAAAAGGACCACATATTATACTATGTACATTGATTTGATGTGCAAGTGTGCAATAAATATATACACATACATTCCTATCTGCTTTACATCATTCTAGAGTATTCATTAGATCAAGCTGGGATTTAGAAATGTGAAAAGGCCATAACAGTGAATAGGAAAATAAAGGATACAATGATTTTTAGACCAGCAGAATAATAATGCTTAGCTAGTTAATTATTTTAACTTTGGAGCAAACTAAAAACTTGTTTTGAAATAAATGGTACCTGTAAGGAATGCTTACTGCAATACTTGTTAAATGTTCTTGGTCAGTTTTTTTGATAATGGCGCCGACCAGAAGTATATGGTATAGTAACACAGCTCTCATTGTCCTACAAGTCCTTTAAATGGTCAGCTATGCCTATCCAGAATCTTTATAAGCAATTCAAGAGTCGTGTTGCTCAGCCTGTTAAAAGATAACTAGCTTAAAACCTACTTCTCCTTATGTGGCTACATCAGTTATTCGTGGTCCCAGTGACGTATAAAAGAGGATATAAGCTGCTGAAGATTTCACCGAAGAAATGGAAATATCAGAAACCTCATGATCGTCAAATTTAAACCACCGCTGTCTTGCTGCATTTTTACAATAGGCAGTGTAGTGGCCACCATCCAGCCCACCGTAGTGATTCTGTACCAAACAAGATAGAAAATCAATTCAAATTGAATTATTTAAAATATGTCAATAATTTCAAAGCCTTAATGTAGTTCCTACTTTCCTGTGAGGTAAGGAACAACCTGAAACTTTTTTTTAGTTTGCTTCGAAAGAAAAAGTACTTAGGTCAAGGAGATACTTACTGAAACAGAAAACAAGTTGTATTTCTTCAGATTGTTCTTTGGGCCAATAACATACTGCGACAAGTCAAGATTTTCTAATGGAAAGTCCACAGATGTCTGTAATTTTTGTTTCCACCTGCCATCATAGGAAAAACTGCAGAGCAAAACATGACAGCAGTTACACTGACAGACCGAAGCCATCAAAATGAACCCTAATTCATTCACTAACAATCCAGAGTTTAGACAGTTTTTATGTTTAGACATAAAATCTATTTCAAACACACATTCAGAATTTTAATAGTGGAGGGACTTGTCTAAAGATACTTGGTTTCATTTCTGTTTTACAAATGAAACTGAGGTGCATAAATGTCTTGCCCCAGGTAAACAGAGTGATAGAGGTAGAGCCACACCTTGGTCCCTTAATCCCTAGACCAGCTAGAGCCATTAGGTGAGTCTTTGACAAAGGTAAGAAGTTATTAACACCCCCATTTATAATGCTAATCACCACAAAGTACAGAGAAATAACAGAAGAGAGTGGCTCCAGATTTAAGCTTGTCCTTTGAGATCCAACCAGTCCATCCTAAATGAGATCAGTCCTGGGTGTTCATTGGATGGGCAGATGTTGAAGCTGAAACTCCAAAACTTTGGCCACCTGATGCGAAGAGCTGACTCATTTGAAAAGACCCTGATGCTGGGAAAGGTTGAGGGCAGGAGAAGGGGACGACAGAGGATGAGATAGTTGGATGGCATCACCAACTCAATGGACATGAGTTTGGGTAAATTCCAGGAGTTGGTGATGGACAGGGAGGCCTGGCGTGCTGCAGTTCATGGGATTGGAAAGAGTTGGACACGACTGAGCAACTGAACTGAACTTGAAGAAACTAGAGCCAGAAACTGCATGCACACAGCCTAGTGACTAAAATAATGGCATTCCATTATCCTAACACACACTGCTGCTTTAAACACCAAAATACTGGTTGGTGTAATATGGTTATTTCAAAATTATTTGTTAAAGAGTGAACTCTGGACCATTTATACTTGAAGATATTCTCCAAGAATAATTCACAGCACTAATAATCTTAACAGAACGAATGTGTAATCATTTGTAGAATGTTTATATCTTTGCAGTCTGTAACAAGCAGAAAAGGACAACTGATCTAATAAGCTTTTGTAGAAAATCTACACAAGAGATTTGAATATATCAGTGTTGAAATTAATATAAATAACTGCCTAAGAATCTCCTATAATTTGAAAATAATTTTGTTTCACTGATTTGTAAAAATTTTTTATTTTATATTGGAGTATCATTAACAATGTTGTGTTAGTTTCAGGTGTACAGCAAAGTGATTCAGTTATACTTCTACTATTCTTTTTCAAATTCTTTTCCCATTTAGATTATCATAGAGATAATAGCACTGAGTAGCACTGAGATCCCTGTGCTATACGGTAGGTTGGTTATCTGTTTTAAATACAGCAGTGTTTATTTGTCAATCTCAAACTCCCAATCTACCCCTCCTGCCCAAGTTTCAATGATTTTAAAGACAGTAGTGAAAGTGAAATCGCTCAGCCGTGTCCGACTCTTTGCGACCCCGTGGACTGTAGCCCACCAGGCTCCTCCGTCCATGGGATTCTCCAGGCAAGAACACTGGAGTAGGTTGCCATTTCCTTCTCCAATGCATGAAAGTGAAAAGTGAAAGGGAAGTTCCTCAGTCATGTCCGAGTCTTAGTGACCCCGTGGACTGCAGCCCACCAAGCTCCTCCATCCATGGGAGTTTCCAGGGAAGAGTACTGGAGTGGGGGTGCCACTGCCTTCTCCGCTAATTTCCCTAGAAGTACCCTAACCTGATAATCTTTCTTTGTTATACATCTTAAGCAGGCAGCACAATAAAGTTTAGAATAAAATACATAGAAATCTTTCATCTAAAAAGTACTAAACAGGTAGAAAAATGTGTCCCTTTTACCGTTTCAGATGGACTAAAAGCACAGGTGGCAGCTTCCAGATTTCTATCTTTTTAGGGAATCCCGACGAGCTCTGCAATGACTGCAGTAAAACCTGTTGTTATCTGTGAGTTTTTCTTCTTTGGAAAATAACCTAAGGCAATCCTGGAGGCAAAAATAAGTAGCAGATATTATTTTTTAATTACTGAGCATCTATTCAATAAGTTACTTTGTCAGGCATGAGGAATAAACTATTTACAAAGCAGCTCCTGCTCCCCCACCCCAAACCCCCGCCCACCTCCAGAGTTATGATCTACTGAGGAAGCAGATGGGAGGAGTTGATAGGGACAAAGTGTGGAGAGTGATGGTGCTGTGCCCATGGAGGAGGGAAGATGTCTGCATGTCCTGAGACCATCAAGGGGCAACTTCCACCTAGTGGCTCAGGACGTTCTGACTATCAAGAGGCTAACACTAAAAGTGCCAACAAGCTCTCTAAATCACACTGCTGTTGTGTGCAAAATAGGATATTTATTTGATACTTCATGTAGAGCAATTTCTTATAAAAAGTGTACCTGAATTAAAGTCAACATACAATTTCCCAAATTAACTTCTAAAACTTTAATACAGACTTTGAAAAACATTATCAACTCTAAAAGAATATTTAATAGGAAAATATTTTTAAAGGAAAATTTCTTTTAAAAATGCACATTTTCTTCTAATCTGCATAGGCCTAATTAAAACAATTTTTCTGTCAGTTTTAACCTATAAAATGTTTACAGGGATAATAAGCAGAAATACCAAGTAAAATACAATTCTATGTCCATATAAAAATTTTTTTCCTTCAATAAATCATTTCTCTCAATCTTAATTTACCTGTAATGTACATTTACTTGTAGATGCTAGTGGGAGAGACAAATACATGAAGGCCTCAAATGTCCTAGACTTTTTGTGACAGGTGAGGCACTGTACTGTGGATTTGAATTGACCCTGAAAAAGTGCAACAATGATAGATTCATTGAGTTGCTTATGTTTCTGCCATGCATGTTCTGCAGCTTTAAAGTCATCGAGATGATCATTATTTTCTTCTTTATGTCTCTTCCGATTATCAGCCTGAAAATAAGATGTAAACTCTCTATTAATATCTCAAAGTCAACATTTAAATATAAAATTGAAAGTATATTCAATATAAATCTTACAGATTTAGAAATTCTTATTAAAATTTAATTTTTTATTAGGAGCCTACTAGGCTCCTCTGCTCATGGGATTTTCCAGGCAAGAGTACTGGAGTGGGGTGCCACTGCCTTCTCCCTAGATTTGAATAAATTAGCACTGAACAATCAACAGCTATAATTTAAATTGCTATAAAAATGAGTGCAACACTGAGCAACCCTAAAGCACCTTTGCAACTTAGAAAAATACAATTTCTTACTTTATTAAGGTCTTCATGGAGACCATCCATTAGGAACAGAAGCAGTTCTTGTGAATCTTGCTGGCTGTATCCTGCAAACTGGTCATTGATCTTCCCAATGGTGATTTTAAAGTCTTTTGGACTGATGTACCGGTACTGTCCCGTCCACAGGGCTTTCATGATTATGCCAAATTCTTCTGCTACTTCACCTTTATGTCCCAACAAATTTGACCTTTGCAAACATAAAGTTATAAAAAGCTAAGATATAGTAGGTTCTTGATATCAACATTAAACTATTCACATACTATAATATGTGACCCTACACTAAAATACTTATTCATAGATTTATCACCAAATACTTACTGGAATCTTACTTTGATGACACCCCTCCAAGTTGCTTCTTCTTGGCTACCAGCCCTCCATGGTCTCCTATTCCTTACCAGTAGGCCCCAGTTTATGACAGCGCGGTTCTGCCTTCCTGCACTGTTCCTTTCCTGTCTGTCCTTCACCAATCAGAGAAGGCTTTTCTTTACATTTTTCTTAAGAACAATGTTCTCTACATTGTTCTTTCCTAATCTGACATCTCTGGAGCTGGGTGGTAAGGAAGGAAGTGTGGTTAGAGCACCCTTTTAATATGATATTGCAGAAAAGTATGATATTTCTTTACCTGTTAATATCATCCTGGTAACAGTTGCGGTTGAAATAATCAGCCAGATGTGGCGTATTACACAGGCACTGTAGTATTGAGTTCATGTAACAAGTATTTCCTAAATTACGAAGTCCAGTGAGAGCTGGTCCAGATCCTCCAAAAACAGGATTGAGGTTCCGAATTTGAGAAGCAGAAAGCCTTGTGATCTCAGCTTTAGGATAGCTTGTTGGCCTAAGGAAGAAAAAAGTACACATGACATCTTAAAATGCAGGACATCTAACATGAAGGTTCATACTTCAAAGGGCAGCAAACTCCAGCATCTGTGTACCATGGTATATGGTAATCCTGCAGATAGTTACTAAATTAGGTCATAAGGTACTACTGGGCCTTAGAGAACATTTAGTATCTAAGTGACTAACTTCTTACGTGAGCACGTTTCTTACAGATACCCTGAGGTACCAGTAGGTTCTCTGGTTTCTCATGAACAGGTAGAGTGTTCTAATAGAGAAGGCTCTTTCAAATGTTTTTAAATGATCCCAGGAAGTTTGGCATTACCAAATGTTGAATTCAACCAGAATGCCAATAACTGTGGAGCATACACAGGAGGCAGAGGTTATTTGGGTACTATAACCTGAAGTCTAGAGCTGTGCTGACAAATACAGTAGCAACCACTAGCCATGATAAATTTAAAATTTTATAGCTCTTATAGTAGCCACAATTCAAAATAGCCACTACCATACTGGACAAAACAGATAAAGAACATGTCTATCAACATGGCCACTGGACAGCACTGAACTAGAGAATGCCTACAAGACTGCTCATGCAGTGTATTTGATTTATATATGTAACTTTTAGAACTGTAAGGACACTAAGAAAACTCCTAATTGGTAAGTCTTTCTTTTATTACTGATCCTAAGTATATCTCCACCTCTGAAAGGAATACTGAGAACAGATTAAACATAGTCCAACCAGTTTTTGTTTACACATGGCTCAGGTGTGTGCACTCTGTTCAATACATATTTAAAAATATACAAACTGCGTATGCTGTAGTTTTTAAATTGTCAAATTAACAAACTTTAATAAGAATGATGATTCAAGAAAGAATTAAATTCTTAGCAGTTTTAATAGTGAGCCCTGAAATCTATAGATTTTCAGAATTTACAAAATCTCCTCCAGTTAAGCTTCCACCTGGCAGAATAAATTCTTATGAGGAAAATATATTAACTACTTTTGGGGAAAGCAATTCTGAAGAGGCCAAAAAGACAGCCTAGTTAGAATTCCTCAGCAATTAAGAGTGTATTTAACAAATCAAAAAATCCCATTTATGTTCACCTCTATCTGCCCTACATCCCCCAAAATTAATGATCAGAAATGATAAAGAGACTAGAAAACTATCTCATAAACCTATCAATCATAAGCCAGGAGCATTAGAGTATTCAATAACCAATAAAGCCAGGAATCCATCTAAATGAGATGTTTTGGGAAAACCTAAATGAACCTATTCATCACCACTGCTGAACAGAGAAACAGAAATACAATGCAGAAAAGGGAACAGAATAAGGATTGGAAGCTGACACACACTATAATGCTTATTATTTTAATACATTAAGTTTGCCCCCATGTTACTGAATTTTTTAAAAAAGTCTGGAATTTAAGAGCTACAACAAGACATTCAACAATCCTAAAAATTATAGTCCTCAAAGGGAAATTTAGGGATCATACGAAGTTTATAAAAATATCTCTAGTCACACACTGTCTGAAAATGTAACAAGGTACATACTTTTATATCTACATTAATACATATGAATTAGTGAACAAATCACAGAATCCTTTTGACACGTTTCAGTTAGTCTGTGACACTTGGGAGAAAAACCAAGGACATTTAATCCATTTATTTTTTTTCTCTACAGTAAAGAAAAACAGCTGAGATACCCATCCACAGAATTTTCTGTCTCCCTGATATTAGTAAACTGGTATGTTTAGAAGTTCTCAAATACAGCAAATGATTCTGTTTCTAGAAGTTAGGATAAACTTACTTGTTTTCCCGATTAACTGCTGGAGTTACTGTTGGCCTCCTCTTCTCTTCCTCTTGAATGGCCTGGGTGATATCTGGGGAGGAGTAGGAGCGCTTCAGTTTAGACGGTTCCCTATCCCGCTCAGCAGGAATCTGTGGCTTGGCTTTATGAGTTGGAGGGGTGGAAGGAGGTGCAGATGAAGGAGCCATTTCCGGTGGATACATATGAACGGTGTTGGTAGGCGAATGATAGTAACGAAAAGTTCCAGTGATGGGATCAAGAAACTTAGGCGGGGGAAAAAAAGCACAGGTCAAAAAACAATGAACATTCAATGAACAACAACAAATAACTCAAAAGTATTCCACTACTGTTTATTTTTGGATTAAAATAATTTGAATAAAATGGTGATAATCACTTCTATAATTAAACTTCCAAAGAACCTTAGGTTTTAAAATGATATACTGTTTTTAAATGACATGCCAGGATGCTCATATATTATAGCCAGCATCCCTGATTGGCTATTGCGAAATCTAAATGAGCTATGTCCTTTATAATGAAGAAACAGAGTCAACTCTGCGTTAGAGAAGATGCAGAATAAACAAGTTCATAATTTGTTTTTTTAAACCAACAGTGCCACGTAATTTCTTTCTGTGCTAATTTGGAGTTTTACCTTGGCCCAGCCTGATGGCAGTCCTGGTACAACCCTCCCCATTTCTTCACTTCTTGCTCTTGTCAAAGGCTCTCGAGACTAGTTTTAAAAAGAGAAGGAAACAGAAAAGGATTAAAATTAAATTTTGCCATAGCAAAGAACCACAAACCTTGTGCTGGCTCCCCTTAATATTTTTTAAAAGATGAAGAACTATACATGTTTTCTTAAAGTCCTAAAATCATCACAGCAAGGGGAAGGAGTGTATGTGCACAGCCTATAAAGATGGTGGTTTCTCTAAAAAAACAGCACAGAGACAATTTCACTTTTAAGTGTCAACTCCAAAGATGATAAAATTGATTTCCACACAAAGACTTGGATGCAAATGTTCATAGAATGATTATTCATAATAGCCCCAAAGCAGAAGCAATCCAGGGTCCATCAAATGCGGTATATCCACACAAGGAAGATTATACAATGAAGAAAAGTCAACCTCGTCAATGAATGGTGTTAAAGATGCATCACACTTTTGAGCTATCTAGGCATGCATATAATTTTTTCCACATCTCTTTTTATTGAACAAAATAATTCAAAATATGTAGGCATTCTAAATTTCAGCATACAAAGAGCACTGACATTTTATTAATTTTGAAAACAAATCTGGAGTTCCCTGGTGGTTCAGTGGTTAGGATTCAACACTTTCACTGCCATGGCCCCAGGTTCAATCCCTGGTTGGGAAACTAAAATCCTGCAAGCTGCATGAAACAGCCAAAACAAACAAAAAAGCCAAGAAAGAAGACGTAAAACAAACAAAAAAACCCAAATATTTTTTAAAACATAGGGTTGGAAAAACTAGACAGCTACATGCAAAAGAATCAAATCTAGACTATTCTCTCATACATACACAAAAATAAATTCAAAATGGATTAAAGACTTAAATGTAAAACCTGAAACCATGAAACTTCTAGAAGAAAAAAATGGAGGAACACTCTGACATTTGTCTCAGTAATAATTTTTGGCATATGTCTTCTCAGGCAGAGGTAACAAAAGCAAAAACAGAAAAATGGGACATCAAATTTAAAAGCTTTTAACACAGAGAAGGAAACTACCAACAAAATGAAAAAGCCACCTACTGAATGGGAGAAGATATTTGCAAACAATATATCTGATAAGGGTTTAATGTCCAAATTATACAAAGAACCCATTACAGCTCAACATCAAAGAAACCAAAATCTGATTTAAAAATGGGCACAGGATCTGAACAGACATTTTTCCAAAGACAGATGGCCAATATGCTCATGAAAAGATTCTCAACATCACTGGTCATCAGGGAAAAGCATCAAAACCACAATGAGGTAACACCTCACACCCATCAGAATGGCTATTATCAAAAAGATGACATATAACAAGTGTTGGCAAAGAAAAAGGAACCCTAGTACAACACTGTTGATGGGAATGTAAATTGGTGCAGTCACTATGGAAAACAGTATGGAGATTGTTAAAAAAATTTTTAAACAGAACTACCATATGATCCAGCAGTTCTATTCCTGGTTATTTATCCAAAGAAACAAAAACACTGATTATAAAAGATATATGTACGCCTATGTTCATTACTGGAGAAGGCAATGGCACCCCACTCCAGTACTCTTGCCTGGAAAATCCCATGGATGGAGGAGCCTGGGAGGCTGCAGTCCATGTGGTCGGCAAGAGTCAGACACGACTCAGTGACTTTACTTTCACTTTTCACTTTCATGCATTGGAGAAGGAAATGGCAACCCACTCCAGTGTTCTTGCCTGGAGAATCCCAGGGACGGGGAGAGCCTGGTGGGCTGCTGTCTATGGGGTTGCACAGAGTCAGATACAACTGAAGTGACTTAGCAGCATGTTCATTACATCATTATTTACAACAGCCACAAATATGGAAGCAACCTAGATGCCCATAAATAGATGAATGGATAAAGAAGATGTACAGTATATATACACAATGGAAGATTAGCCAGAAAAAGAATGAAATTTTGTAATTTGTGACAACATGGATGGATCTAGAGGGTATTATGCTAAGCGAAAAGTCAGCCCCAAAAGACAAATATATGATTTCACTTACATGCAGAATCTAAAAAACAAATCAACAAGACAAAACAGAAACAGTTATAGATGTGAAAACAAACGAGTGGTTACCACCAGCGGTGAGGAGTGGGGCGGCGGGTGGTGGTGAGAAAAAGAAATAGATGAGGAAAATTAAGAGGTACAAACTTTCAGTTGCAAAATAAATGAGTCACATGGATGAAATATACATTGTGGGAATATAGTCAATAGCTCTGTATCCTTGTATGATGACATAGTATAACTAGACTTACTATGGTGATCATTTGGAAATGTATATGGCTATGTTGAACATAGTATTATAAGTCATTTATACTTCAAAAACAAACACAAAGGAAAAAGGATCAGACTTGTGGTTATCAGAGGTGGAAGGCAGAAGAGGAAATTGGAGGAAGGTACTCAAGCAAACTTCCAGTTATAAGTGGATATAAGGTACAACATGATTAATGAACGCTGCTGTATGTTACATCTCATAGTTGTTAAGAAAGTAAATCCTAAGAGTTCTTATCACTATTTTTTTACTCTTAAATTTTTTATTTCCATGAGATACAATCATTATATTGTACAACTTAAACTTATACAGTGTTATATGTCAATTGTATCTCAATAAAACTGGAAGGAAAAGAATAAGAACAAAGTAAGATTTTAAAAAGCCCAAAACACTTAGTGTTCAAAAGGAAAAGGCATTATTAATGGTGTAATAGACCCCCAAAAAAGCCCATGAAAAGCACACATGATATTATTAGGTTAAAAAAATCTCTGGTAGGGCTGAATCTCTTTGCTATTCACCTGAAACTCATAGCACTGTTTACTAACTGGCTATATCCCAATAAAAGAAAAAGTGGAGCTCCCTAGTGTCTAGCAGTTACGATTTGGCACTTTTCATTGCCGAGGCCCAGGTTCAGTCCCTGCTTGGAGAACGGAGATCCTACAAGTTGTGTGGGGTAGCCAAAAGAAAAGAAAAGAAAAAAATCTCAAAAATTATGAAAATCAATGAAGAGTAATAGCTAAGGGTAGGAAATCAGGCAACATTAATGGGATTACTGCCAAAATTTTTGATCAGATGAATGAACAAACAAATGACATAGACTTGACAAATAAAACCATTACACACAAAGATAAACTGGCCATATTCTAAGTAGATACAAACTTCAACATATAAAAATTTGGTACCTAATTCCTCCATTGTGAGATCAGAAGATTATATTTCACTCTAGTCTTTTGATGATCACATATCAAGCATAAAAATGAAGAATGCAGCTATTTACCTCAATTAGCAAAAATATGTTGCATTCCATAGACGTGAAAAGCAATTTCAGTCCCAACCAATCAAGAGCAGTAAGCAAAAGTAATTGGATCAGTACAAATCTATCATCTCCTAGAAAATCAATTGAAATGTCTACCCTGTTTATGGAATGCTACTGATGTCACTTTTTATGTACGTTTTTTTACACTTAGTTGGCAATTTGTACTGTTTCTGCTTACCTTGCCTGAACTTGAATCTCCTGCCACAGAGGCATGAGGCACATCTCCTGTTGACTTCTTCTGCACTTCTGGGGTTGGACACCTTTTCCCCTATCTTCTACAGATTTCTTGGCATCGGTAGTCTCATGTTCGCTTTTACTTTGTCTTTTTATTCCTGTTATTTCTCTGCCCCTCTTTGCTGAAGTTTCTTTATCTTCTTTCCTGGCTTGTTCACTTTCTTTCTTTTCCATTTGTTCTCCTTTTTGTTGCTTCTCTATGATTTCATTTTCTTCAGCTTCTTGTTCCTTTCTGTCTTTTTGTTCTTGTTCTTCCCTCCTCAGTCTCTCTTTCTGTTCCTCTTGCTGCCTTTCTCTAAGTTCTTTTTCTTGTTTGTTTTTTTCCATTAGAAGAGCAGTTTCTGCATGAATACGAGCTTTTTCTTCATCCGTTAGCATGGCAGTTGGAGGGGAAATACTGGTTTTGTGGAACGGTCAGGAACAAATTTTTCACTCTGAGGAGACTGTTCCTCATGATCTGTGCTTTCAGATTTCAATCTATGATCTTCAGGCAATTTGATTGCTGGTTTTTTACTACGATCAATCTGTATCAACAAATACAGAGAAAAACATTCTTTTGTTGAAATCCAGGAACACAGTAACCTCAGTTCTTGATATCAAGTTGTGATAAAAAAGAACCATCACTCTGTGGAGACAGTATCTGCCAGAACATGCATTTGTAAATGACCTAATGTCAAGATTTCTCATAAGGCACTTGGCACTTACATCCTCTTGATTCCACACTTTCAATACCCTGATATGTTTTGTGTATGAAGATTTCATTCTATAACAAAGAACCAGACCTGAGCATCCCTAAAGTTCCATTTCGACATACCTAACTGCCTACTCAAGTGCCTTCACATAAGCATCTCACATATACCACAAACCTAATATGGCCAAAACCGAATTCATGACTTCCCCCAACACGTGGATATGCCCACTATGCGTTCCTCAAATAAAAAAACTCAGAGTTTCATATATTTCAAATTTGTTTCTCCATTCTTTTACCAGAGTAATCATTTTAAAACATAAATCTAACCACTGACTTAAAATCTTACTGTCAATAACCACTCACTGTACTTAGATTACATAGACTTAGGTCTAAGTCTTGCCATGCCTGTGTGGTCTCTCTTCTGCCTATCTCCCCAATCTTATCTCATATTACTTGATACACCAGCCATACTTAACCTGCCCCCATCTTTAATTCCTCAAAGATGCCATGCTTCTTCCCAAGTCAGGCCTTTATACTAGTTGTTAAGCTAGATAATGCTCACAACATTAAGTTTTAGCTTAAATATCTCTCCCTTAGAAAAGACTTCCCTGACCCCTAAGGACGAGCTAAGCCTCTTGATATATGCTGTCATAATACTCTATTCTTTTCCCTCTTAGTACTTATGGGGATTCTGATTAAACAACTTTAATTGTTTAAAATCTTCCCTATTAGCCCATAAGTTCCAGGAGGGTAGAGACTGTGCCTAACAGTAAATAAAATGTTGCAGAGAGAATGAATAAAATATTCCAGAACAACATTCATAAGAGACAAGATACTAATTAAAATTGAGTAATTACCTCAACTTAACAATATACTAACCCTACAAAATTGTTAAAAATGACCCTAATATCATTTCTTGAGACATTCACTGAAATAAAAATGAGAATGTCTGCCAGTAACAACCTGTATAGTGTCCCTACAAAATGAACTGTATCTTTTTCCCATTAGAAAACACTAACACAAGAAGGAATCATTCCTCTGCTCTTCTCTTTTCACCTCTTCACTTAAAAAAAAAAAACCCTTCCCTGCCCCCACCCTTTTCTAAATTTATTTGTGAATAAAGTTAGAACAAACACTGTGAGGATGAGGTTAACAATAAAAGGTGAACAGGGATCAAAATAAATGTTTTCATCCACATTTTCCACTCATCTTAAAAGCATAGCTATGATCATGTTACTTTCAAGTTTAAAATTCTTTAACGATTTCCTTTCACCTACAGGACAAAATTCCAAGAGAGATCAAAGTCTCTCGATGACTTCTGTCCACTTTTCCAATCTTATCTATCATCACACTCACCTCTCTCTTAGAGCTGTGCCCAAGCCTGTCAGAACTAGTTACCAATCCCAGAACATGCTTTGTGCCTTTAGTCATAAAATTTTTCACTTGTTTCTTTCATCCTTAAATCATACTCCACTCTTAAAGCCCAGATAAAAATACTACCTCCTCCATGAAGACCTTCCTGATGATAACCACTCTCGGTGAGAACTTCTCTTCTTGATGTATGTGTGCTCCACTGACTATTAAACAGTACATATTTACTGATGCATATTATTGATTGTATTAAATAGTACATGTTTATCAAGGTACAATTCATAAATTGTACATATCTCAGAAAGTTACACGGGGATGATGATTTAAATAACATGGTGATTAAATTGAAAGGAAGTGCAACATCATAAGCTCTTTTTAAAATTTCTTAAATTTTCATTTTAAGAAAAAATTATTTAAATAATTATTCTTAAGATTTAATCAGAAATATTAAAAGTAGACCTTAAAACATGAGGGAATGAACTGCTTTATTTTATATCCCCCAAAATGACTAAATTTTCTAATCAGAGCCTGATCCACAAACCAGATGTTCCTGCTAAGTTGCTTCAGTTGTGTTCAACTCTGTGCGACCCCACAGACAGCAGCCCACCAGGCTCCCCCATCCCTGGGATTCTCCAGGCAAGAACACTGAAATGGGTTGCCATTTCCTTCTCCAATGAAAGTGAAAGGTGAAAGTGAAGTGAAAGTGAAGTCGCTCAGTTGTGTCCGATTCCTAGTGACCCCATGGACTGCAGCCTACCAGGCTCCTCCGTCCATGGGATTTTCCCAGGCAAGAGTACTGGAGTGGGTTGCCATTGCCTTCTCCTACTTCAAATATGAAATATTATTTAAATACCTGAGAAAAAAAATTTTTAATGCTAAAAAAAAATCTTACTGGAAAATACACAGGAAAGAATTAGTTTATCTTCCTTTAAGTAAAATCTAATGACAAGAAAGATGTTATAATTTTTTTATTTTAACATCTTTTATGTAAGCTCTTTTAAACAATTATTGTTAAAATATGCCTGTTATTTATGTGTCAAAGTCTAAGGAAATCAAACTAAATAATTATTTCAAAACCAAAATACTGACATCATATATCTATCATCTGTAAGCCAAACCATCTGGGAAAATACTATGAATTAAATTTATAATAAACACCTGCAAGTGTTATTCAAGTTTATTGTGTTAATACTGTCTTCCATTAGTATTGCCTATACTAAATGGACCCAGTTAGGTTTAAAATCCTTTCAGTTATCTATTCTGATATTGCTGTGGCAGTAAGACAATTACAATGAAGTTTTTTTATGGCAAAAATGTACCAGTATACCAAAAATAGAGGAATATAGATTTTTCAATATATTTCTTTCTAAAATATTGAAGGTATATATACACTAGATACATATTTCTATACTATATACTTAGTATTAAGAGAAAAGACATAATAAAGCTAAAACATACCTGTGGAATATTCTTTAAAATAGGCACTGGCTGAATTATGGGTGAAATATCAGATTTAGAAGCAGCAGTTGGTTCAACTGGAGCTGATATATTCAGCGGTCCCATTCTCTCATCTTGACTGTTCATCAATTCTGTATTTTCACTGATTTCTATAGGAGGTATCATCTGGGCAGCAGGTTTAAAAGGAACTGATTCTTCCAGTGAAGGGTAAGTAAAGTCCACTAAAATCCCCAAAAGATAAAAATATTCTTGAAAGAAGAGCAAACCCCATAAACAGTACTTCATGTCTCATGCATGTTCTATATCATAGTTAAACATGAAGTAAGCAGTGACAACCACAACAGTCTTAATGAATTGATAAACGTTAACTTGCAGACTGTGGACATCTTGTATTTTTATGCCTAAAAGCAAACTGCTATCTAACAGGACAAATGCACACACAACCAAGAACACTACCCTGAGAACAGAAAAAATTTAAAATTTTACCAAAGCAATTTTAAACAAAAAATTTCACATACATACATGAGACAGACACCTCTTCATTCTTGCCTCGTAGGGGTGGTGTAACTTTAGCATTTGTTGTATACTGTGGATAACAAAGGAGCCAGTTTTCATAGCCGCCTTCTAAAACCAAAGGTTCATTGTGCAGGACAGCTTTACTTTCCCACTATAAAATAAGGAAATAGTATGTTTAATAATATGGCAGCAGTCTCTTGACAGCTAAAAACACAACAAACCTGAATAATAAACTGTTCTTAAAAGATCCATTTCTTGTAAATGATTACCAAAAAAAAAAAAGAGAGACAGCTGAATTCAAAATTCAGCATTTAATGAAACAAATGGATAGATCAGGTTTTTAAAATCACACAAGTAATCCATGATCTTAGAAGAAAAATAGGAACACAACATACAATAAAAATATAAAAATATAACCTCATCATCCAGAAATAACAGTTTATTCTGTTTTCTATTATACTTTTTCATTTTTTTTAATAAAATAATGAAACTTATGCTGCTTTTCTTTTATATGATCATCTATTATCCATAAAGAGCTATATCATCATCTGTAATAACCAGATAATATTCTATTTTATACAGACACATATACACACACACTCCCAAAACTGAATCAACAATTACTGATTATAATAACTGGTTCAACAATTATTATTTTTCCTATTTAATTATAAAAAATGCTGAGATAAATACTAAAGATCCTATGCTAAGTCACTTCAGTCGTGTCCAACTCTGTGCGACCCCAGAGACGGCAGCCCACCAGGCTCCCCCGTCCCTGGGATTCTCCAGGCAAGAACACTGGAGTGGGTTGCCATTTCCTTCTCCAATAAAGATCCTATACACGTACCTAATTGACTCCATTAGGAAAAGTTCCCAGAAGTAGAGAGGGTAGGCCAAGAACATTTTAAGGCTTTTAATACATATTGCTCATCTTTGAAATGAACTCTTAAAAATATGTTTGTGTATTCTGTACAATAATTTCCTAAAACCGTTGGCTTAAAAGATGCCATCAAACTGCCCTTCAAAAGACAATGTCAGTTTACACATTTACCATCAGTGTATGAGAATGCCCATTGTAAGTCTTTGTAATTTTACCAAACTGGTGGACATAAAATGAATTGTATTAGCATTTATATGTGAAGTTTAACATCTTTTAATACATTTATTAACCCTTTATAGTCTATGGCTTACCTTAATCTCATCTTTTGCCCATTTTTCTACAGACTGCTATTTTTCTTAGAAAACAGTGAGTGTACTCTGAGTATTAAGGAAAATAGGTTTTTGTCTTGTTACAAATATTTTCCCTGACTTTTTATTTGTGGTATTTTCAGTACAATCAAATATATGAGCCTCTTTGGTTCAGGATCAAGGTAATAAAAACATTTATCAATGGTTTTTCCTGGTAGTTCATTGTTTCAATCAACATATTTATGTCTTTTACCCATTTGGAATCTAGTGTGGTCTAAGAAATAAGGCAGAGATCCTCTTTTACTTTACTGGCTAGCCAGCTCTCCTCAAACCACTTATTTCAATCCATCTTTTCCTCACTGATTTGTTATGTCATCTTTATCATACACTAAACCTTACAGGTACCTTAGGCTTACCTTTATGAAACTGTCACTTTTTACTGAAAAGTAGGTGAATACTGGCAGTTTCATATATCAGCCTATACCTGGGTATATTCTGCGATTTCCTACTTTGAAGCATGATTATTTCAAGGCTTTTAATACTGCTCTCCTGGAGGACAATGTTTCATCAACTGACCCTTCTACCAGCACACTGAGTTTTATTCTTACCACATCCTTACCAGCATTTAGTGCTATCTAATAATTTAACATAGTAAACTGAATATTACTTTTATCTTTGTTAATCTGATCACGACAGTGACATTAACTGTTTGAATTTGCATTTCTGATTACTAGTCACATTGATATTTTTATTTTTGTCACTTTCATATCTTTTGTTTATGTCTATCTGTTTCTACTACTTACTTCAACATTTTATCAAGTAATTTTCTTATTTGCAAAAACTCCGCAGATTTTAGGTGTTCTAAATCAGTGCCATATCTGTTGCAAATATTTTTACCTTCTGCCTTCAAATCTGTACATTTTTTTCACACCTAAGTTTTTACTTTATTGTTGTATCAGTCTTTTTCCTTAGTGATTTCTTCCTTTATGTTTCATAACAAAAACAGCATTTTCCAAATAATTTACATTTCTTAAAGTTCTAATTATCCTACTATTAAGATAATTTTAATATTATTGGGTTATTCAAAATTAGCTTTTTAAATCTGAATTTTTAAAAAGTCTACAACCAAAGCATGATGGATCTTCATGTCCTTAAGATAATCAACTAGTCAACATACCTTTCTAACAACCAGAGAAGGCTTGCAATTACAGTAAACTAACAAGGAAACTTGCTAACCTTGAAAAGTGCATCTTTCAGACTCCGTAGAGTTGTCCCAAGTTGTAAATCTTTTGCAGAACTAAACCAGTCAAGAAGGACCACATAATCCACATTCCCCCTCTTCTTCCATGTGTCTTTAGAATCATCTGGGAGGTTTGCTTCAATCCAACTAGCAGTGACTCTGAAATGTATTAACATTTGTATTGGGGCAAAAGTAGATGAGAGGTCCTAATATACTATTATAAGACACCAAGTTTTGTTCTACAGTCTTTATCATACCATAGCGAATGTTTTTTTCTTTTTTTTGGCCATGCCATGGGGCTTCTGGAATTGTAATTCCCCAACCAGGGACTGAACCCAGACCCTTGGCAATAAAAGCAGAGTCCTAACCACTGGACTGGCAGGGAACTCCACATATCATAGCAAAGTTTCCTTTCTAAGGTCAGACTATATGTTAATAATAGCCTAAAATGTTTAACACCTTCACTAATGCGTAATATTAAAATATATTTTAGTAATTATTACAGGCTGAAAGAAACAGACTCATTTGACCCTTAATATTAAAACAAGGGGTCGGGGGCAAAAAAATGAAAATGTAGGAACTCATCTGACTACATCTCAGTCAATTTGGGGGAGAGGGGCTAACACTTTTATATTTCAGTTCTCTTATACCTATGCAGATAATTAATAAGTAACCAAATACCAAAATGCTTATTTAACAAAGACAGCATTTACCATGTGCCAGGTACTACTCTAAATGTTTTATTCTCATTGATTCTCACTAGATCCTCACTATACTCCTATAAAAATAGGCATTATTATCCTTATAGATGGGGAAACTGAGGCACAAAGGGGTTAGTATCCAAGGTTACAGTTGCCACTTGCTCACATGTACACTCTTAACTGTTTTGCTGTGCTGCCTACTACATCATCACCTGTGAATAATACCAAGTCTACACTAAAGCATGTTCTTCACTTCCTCCTTCGCTCACACAAAAGCTTAAATTCTTACCTAAAGAGCCCCAATGCATGGCTCCTACCTCAGATCCTATTACCTGAACATCCTTATTACTGCTTAACTAACTTACTCCCCTCAACTCCACTGCACCCTTGGCGCTGCCTTGTGATTCCTGATTTATGCAGGCATGCTCCTGCCTAGGCACCTCTGCTCCCACTGTCCCCTCTGTCTGGAACTCTCTTTCCTCAGGTAAGTGCATCACTCATTTCTCTTATCTCAAGGTTAGCTGAGGGATAGCTTCTCCATGAAACCTTCATGGACTAAAATGTTTAATACTCAGCCCAACATACACACTGAACACAGTTATCTCCATAAAGCTTATCAGTGGCAGATGTATATTTAAAGGTTTACTGTCTGTCTCACCTATCCTACCATCCTGTTAAAATATAAGCTCCATGAAGCAAAGATTTCTGTCTGTTCAGTGAACAGACTTAGAACCACAGTCACTCAGCCCATCATGAGTGCTCAGTAAATATCTGCTGAAATGATGGAATGAATAATACAGATTTTCACCTCCAGGTAAGGAACTCCACATTATTCCTAGGAAAGCACCTAGGTATTTCAGTATTTAACTGGTGATGCTGGCAAACTGGGCAGAAACTTGTATTCTAAGTAAAACTAAATGGTTTAGATAATTTAAGAGAAAAAAATCCTGTTCCTGTATTATAATGTTGGTTACCATATTTTCTAGGAAATAAGGGGAAAAAAGAAATACAAAATACTGTTTTATAGTTAGCAAAATTAGAGATTAAAAGCATGTGTGGTCAACAAAGGAGGAGGAAAACTGAAACATGATATTCTTAAGGACAATTTCTGACTCTAAGTATATATTTGCCTAAATACACTTTGTCTAAAAACTCATTAGTATTCTTCAGAACTCTAGTTTAGAAAACAATAAAATCAATCAGTACTCCTCAAATTTCAGTCTTTCATATACCCCCTTCACAAGCTGCTACAACTCTGCTCTCCTTTGTCTACTGTGTAATGTTTTAACTATTTAATTGAAAGTGAACCTTTACTTGAATTGTTTTTAACAGGAAAGTATATGTTCCTATATGCATGAGAAAATAGCATCATGTCCAATAAATAAAGGATAATCCTAAAAGTAAATAAAACAGGTCAGTGAATTATGCTGTGTTCACATAATAGATCACCAAATAGCAATGAGGATAAACAAATCACAACCGCACACAATAATATACATGACTCACAAACATCAGGTCAAGTATAAGAAGCCAGACATTAAAGACTTTACAGATTGTACAATTCTATTTATATAAACTACAGAAACAAATCTGTTGGTGGTTCCCTTGGGTGGATGGGGGATATGGGTAGCCACAGATAGGTAGCATAAGGGGGGCCTCCTAGAATGATGGTAATGTTCTGTTTCTTGGTCCAGATACTAGCTAAATGGATACATTCAGTTTTTGAAAACTGACTGGGGTAAATACTTAGGATAAAAGTGGTTTTATATATATACAATACTAGTAAAATAGGTATTCACCATGAGCTAGCTGTAGGTATTGTTACCTGTAGAGAACTCTGAGGCCTGCTCTCTGGCAAGAAGGGGATATTAACAAATACTAAAAAGGAAAGCTAACACCAAACTGAAACATCTTTTAACTAATTCAGGACTGAAACAGAAATTAAAAGGTAATCATTTTCTTGATATGCAATTCATTGATCTTTAGTCTTAAATCTAAACTCACCTTGAATTTCACATTAGTCAAATTCTCAAATTTTGGGAAACAGTTAAACTCAACAAAAGCCACCAGCATTCTGTTAGTATAGGTAAGACCATTGAAGATTAATCATAACTCTGTCTTTTAAAATCCTAGAAAAAATATTCATACCTACTTGATTAGACTATGCACTCTTAAATTCATTTTTTCCTTTTTTAAAAATTCTTATTTAAAAAATCCCCCCCTTTGTCTTTCTTTCTAATCTCATTTTTAAACAGCATATTTGCAAAGCACTCTATTCTTCAGGTTGTGCAATTATAAGCCTCCACAATGTGCTAGAAACTGCGCAAATTTTATTACCTAACTTTAAAAATGTTTCTTTTTAAGATTCCTTAAGTTACACCATAGATTTTAACTAATCCAGTACCATAAACTAAGACCTAGATAAGTTATATAATTTTTATAACACTCATAATAATGAAAATAGCCATGGAACTGGAGCTTTAGCTCTGTCACTATTATAATAATAGTTTCTAATATACAGTAATTCATGCAAGTAACTTTAAATTCTTTTACAGGTTAAAGGCTTTTAAAAAGAAAGAAAGAGATTAGTATGTCCTTACTAGTGCCAGGCACTGTGCTAAGTGTATGTATATATAAAATCTGTCATTTAAACTTCTCAAAACTTCTCAGATAGGTACTATTATCCCAGTTTCACAGATGGAAACATGGGCTTAGAGAGGTTAGATTACTAGCTAGAAGTAATGAGGCTAATAAGTGACAGAATTACACAGTCTGAACACAGCCTGATTTTAGAACCCTTATTTTTTTCTTAATCACTTAGCTAACTTGCTACTTCTTCAAGAAAGTATGTATGTACTCTCTTATCACTGCTAATAGTATGGGGAACTTAAAAATAGAAAACAATTCAACTAGTTTATGATTTTAGTCAGTTTTGTAGATATGATTCACAAGCTCAAAAATAAAAAACAGGAGCAATTACTCAACAAACACCTTGGTAAAGAAGACATACAAAAGCAGTTTCATTCCTCTTCCAATAAGGCTCCAAATGCCATAGACAGGAAAAAAAAGCCAAACCGGAATGTCGTTTACACTACCCTACAGGGTTAAGGTGTGCCCCTGAGGAACAAAGAATGAAAAGGGCCACAGGAAAAGAAGAGACTGCCACATTTAGCATGGATGCTAAGCTGCAACATTTACTACTGTCCACAGTTTACCATTTTATCTAAATATACAATGACTCACCCTGGACTGATGGCTTCTTCAGGAACACTGAGAGAATCTGAAATATGGGAATCCAGATAATCCTGCATTCTCCGAGCATCCATTATAATCAAGCTGATGTTTTTATCCATCATCATTGTGTATAGCTCCTTCGCTGTGATTGCTCCTTGGAATTGATAGAGACAGTATAAGTGACAAGAAGCACCCAGTTCCATGTGCTATCATATCACTGACACACAGCAAGCATAGTTTTTCCTGGAAGTGTCGTATACTTGCTGTCCCATCACATTATTTATTACCTTTTAAAGTAACTTTATACACAATTTGCTTTTGGCATTTATCAAGAAACTAGTTCAAAGCTTTGTTTATAAAGACTTAAATACCAAAACTTGCTGGTGATATTACATCTGGTGTTGGCTCTGTTGCTGTATAAAATATTAATAATGTGTCTCATGAAAATATTCTAGTTTAAAAAATTAAGTCATTTGAGAAATGTCAACCAGAAAAAAAAATTTATGGATCAAAAGTTCTTGAAAGGTTCTAAATTTTTAAGTCTCCTTGGGGTCTTTTGGGGGCTATCCGAAAACCTTGTAGATTTCCTAGAATAATAAGCCAAAAATTTTGTTATCTGTGTCCCACATCTGGGGCTGGTTAACCACAGTCACCTGTTTTCACTGGAACACAGCTACACTCATTTGTTTACATATTGTCTATAGCTGCTTTCATGCAAGGACCACAGGGCTCCTCAAGCATAAAATATTTAATATTGAGCCCTTTAAAATTTAGCCAAAATAAATAATCCCTATGTTGCTATTTTCCTTCCAGGTTCTACCACCTGAAGTGAAGATTAAAAAGTACTACCAGGAGGCTTAAATATGTACAGAACTATTTCACCTATGTGAAGAACATAGTCAAACTACCTCCAAAGCTAAAATTCCCAGTTACTAATAACCATCTTTCTTCCTTTTCTAACCACCAAGATCACTTTGACATCAAAACAGTCTAAAGAGTGAAAACAAACCACCAAGAAGGGTTAAATCTAAGCAGGGTGAGATACAAAAGAACATATGGATAAAACTAATCTTAGAATGAACTGGTAACAGCTTTCAGGGAGGTACCTCACTACACTCAGTTTTAGTCTTTTAACTGTTGTATGGCAATATTTTAAATAGATAATCTTAGTGTTACAAACAATCACTGTTGAAGTTAAATCTTTTCTGAGAGAGGAAAACTTAGGTAACTGCCTAAGTCTTATTGTTTAGGTCACACCCTTGTTCCTGGCACATCACCACCACCTATGGATAAACATCCAAATAACTGGTTCAGAATTTTTTGAGAGGAATGAAAAAGGCTTTGAATAATTAAGTCTCCACTCAGAGTCATAAGTACTAACAGTTACTTACATGACATTTACTGTGTTCTAAGAGTATCGTATGTATAAACTCAATCACTCCTTACAATAACCCTAAGAAATACATGCAGTTATTATCCCCATCATATGGGCTGGAGGTGGGGTTGGGGTGGGGACTGAAGTAGAAAGGCGAAGTAATAAGCTCAAAGTGAAACTCAGAAGAGTGTACTCAAACCTGAGAAGTCTGACTTCTGAGACTCCAGGCTCTTAACCACTATGCTAAGGTACATCTTGGGGGAAAAAAAAATGACAAGTACCAACTGTAATTTTGATGTTTTCAAATGTATATTACCAAAAATATTCCCTATGATATCTAAGTAGACTATAGTGCATTTTTAGTACTATTGGAGAAGTTAAGAAAAATGATAGGAACTCACATATAGATGAAACACAATGCTAAGATCTCACTGTGTAAAATCAGAGATCAAAAGATCTCAATAATAACCTAAAAATTCCCTCTTTCTGAACACACTTACCTTTCTCTGTAGTCTCATTTTTTTCACTCTTTTCACCATTTATCTATTTTATAGGGGAAAAAAAAGTTTAAACTTTAATAGAAACAAAAATTTTTACTGAAAGAAAAAGTCCAACTTTAATACTTTGAAACTGAAAGCCTTCTAGGAAATGCAATGTGCAGGGTACTGGCATTTTATAAAAATACAGACAAACAGTAATGGCATTATCAGACTCCTCTGACAACAGCTAAAACAACTAGTAACATCACATTCATACATCATTTCCTCAAATTTTTCTCCAGTTAAAAGTGAAATATAATTTCAAAGCACAAATTATTAGAGAAATTTAGTCTTTAACAAGACAGCACTTCTTATAGTGAAATAAAAATTCCCTTCAGGATCCTCCAGTATAGACTTAAAGGAAAATGAATTAATACAAAGTTTTATAAATTTGTATTTCCTAACCAAGATAAAATGGGATAATTCTCTAAGGCAGTAGTCCCCAACCTTTTTGGCACCAGGGACTGGTTTCATGGAAGACAGTTTTTCCATGGACCAGGGTGGGGGTATGGATGGTTTCAGGATGATTCAAGTGCATTACATTTATTGTGTACCTCATTTTTATTATTATTACGTCAGCTTCCACTCAGATCATCAGGCATTAGATCCCAGAGGCTGTGGACCCCTGCTCTAAAGTACTAACTTATTCTGCACATGGGAAAACTAAGGACCCACAAGAATTTATAGATCTATTTCTGCATCACTTAAAGTAAAAAAAGAAATGTGTGTTATGTGCCTCCTAGTATGATATAATATAAAGTACACAGTATCACCTACAAAGCATTCTTGTAAAAATAAAAAACAAAAAACTGAACCTGAATCTAACTGAGCTCTTAGGTTGAACTTCCAGCCTACAGGAAATACAGGAGACAGAGGAACAAGTTAAGTGACACAAGGAGGAAGTAATCAGATAAATCCAGAATGTGGTTCATTTTATAGAACTGGTCTAGTATTAAAAAGCCAAATGCAAGAAATGAAAAATGAGGAGGAGACTCAAGTGCAGGATGCTATGAGACTTAAGACACATTGCAACCAAAAGACAAGGAGCGGACCTTGTTTGGATCCTGATTCAAACCAATGAACTCTAAGAAATCATTATGAGACAAGCGGGTAAATATAGACTGGGCTTTAATTTATATCAGGGAGTTATTGTTAATTTTGTGAGGTAGGAAAACAGCATGGTAGTTATTAAGAAAAATGTTCCTTTCTTTGAGATGCATACTAAAATATTTAGTGGTAACATGATATGTCATTCACAATTTGACTGAAGAAAGAGGAGGTGCAGATAAAAACCATAGCAAACATTAGTTGATTATTGAAGCTGTGTTAACAGAATTTAATTGTATTCTCTTTTCAATAAAAATGGGTAAACAAAAGTAAAGAAAGATAGCCTTGCTGTTGGAAAGTAGCAAAATCAAAGTTTAAAAGTTCCTTTCATATAATTCTTGGGAATCTTGACTTTTTTATTAGCCATTTGACCTATAAATGAATATGTCTCTACAGCAGTACTATTTATCTTACATTATGAGTTCCTAAAACCAAAAGACTGGATTTCTTCACTTCTTTTTACATAGTTCTTAGCCCACTGTCAGAAACAATTCAACTACTACTTCTTAATGAAATCAGTGATGACCCACATACAAATGATTGGTGAAAGCTACAAAATGCTTAGGAAAAATTAAATTAGAAATTTTACATGAACCGTGAACTTCCTGATGTTCAAGCTGGTTTTAGAAAAGGCAGAGGAGCCAGAGATCAAATTGCCAACATCCGCTGGATCATGGAAAAAGCAAGATAGGTCCAGAAAAACATCTATTTCTGCTTTATTGACTATGCCAAAGCCTTTGACTGTGTGGAGCACAAGAAACTGTGGAAAATTCTGAAAGAGATGGAAATACCAGACCACCTGACCTGCCTCTTGAGAAATCTGTATACAGGTCAGGAAGCAACAGTTAGAACTGGACATGGAACAACAGACTGGTTCCAAATAGGCAAAGGAGTACGTCAAGGCTGTATATTGTTACCCTGCTTATTTAACTTATATGCAGAGTATATCATGAGAAACGCTGGGCTGGAAGAAGCACAAGCTGGAATCAAGATTGCCGGGAGAAATATCAATAACCTCAGATATGCAGATGATACCACCCTTATGGCAGAAAGTGAAGAGGAGCTAAAGGGCCTCTTGATGAAGGTGAAAGAGGAGAGTGAAAAAGTTGGCTTAAAGCTCAACATTCAGAAAATGAAGATCATGGTATCCGGTCCCATCACTTCATGGGAAATAGATGGGGAAACAGTGGAAACAGTGGCAGACTTTATATTTGGGGGCTCCAAAATCACTGCAGATGCTGACTGCAGCCATGAATTTAAAAGACGCTTATTCCTTGGAAGAAAAGTTATGACCAACCTAGATAGCATATTCAAAAGCAGAGACATTACTTTGCCGACCAAGGTCCGTCTAGTCAAGGCTATGGTTTTTCCTGTGGTCATGTATGGATGTGAGAGTTGGACTATGAAGAAGGCTGAGCACCGAAGAATTGATGCTTTTGAACTGTGGTGTTGGAGAAGACTCTTGAGAGTCCCTTGGACTGCAAGGAGATCCAACCAGTCCATTCTGAAGGAGATCCACCCTGGGATTTCTTTGGAAGGAATGATGCTAAAGCTGAAACTTCAGTACTTTGGCCACCTCATGCGAAGAGTTGACTCATTGGAAAAGACTGATGCTGGGAGGGATTGGGGGCAGGAGGAGACGAGGATGACCGAGGATGAGATGGCTGGATGGCATCACGGACTCGATGAACTTGAGTCTGAGTGAACTCCGAGAGATGGTGATGAACGGGGAGGCCTGGCGTGCTGCGATTCATGGGTTCGCAAAAAGTCGGACACAATGAGTGACTGAACTTGAACATGAATTTCAAACATGCTTAAAGAATTATATTTTACAAAGAATAGCTTCTGAGGAGGTTAAAGGCAGGGAGTTATAGTGATAACTGGTAGGTATTACTAACAGTTTCTGGCAAACAAATGATACAGTGAAAAAACTACAAGTAATCGTTGAACAAAATGGAACCAGAAGAAGACAAAGAAGAAGGGGAAACTAGGACAGAGAAAAGAAGAAAAACTAAAAGGGAAAAAATAAGAATAGAAAAAAGGTTTCATACCTAAGAAACAGTGTATCAAATATTTCCCTAATGTAAATTATATTTATTAAAAGGAGAGACCTTAAAGATTATCTATTTTAACACCTTCACTGGCCAAACTAAGTCCTAACATAGTTAACCAAGACTTGATATGGGACCCAAACTCAGATATACTGAATCACAGTTCAAATGTCCTTTCCACAACTCTAGTAAAGTCTATAATGACTGCTAAAACCTAATAATAGATACAACATATTTCTGTAAAAGCATTAAAAAAAAAAAAAATCTGGAATCAACTAAAGCTAGAATAAATTAATTCAATTTCTAGTGAAAACACATTAAATATTATCCTTATTGTTGGAAAAGAAAAGACATAGTGGTAGTTCAATTTTTCTTAAGCAAATCATCTGACAAAAGAGCCAGTCTTTCTAGCTCACAGAATAAACCTGAAATACCTTTTTGGGTTTTGTCTTTGGCATCCAGTACATTTTCAAAGAACTTTTATCTGATGTGCTATCATCCTCTCTTTCTGCTTCCTGCTTTTTCTGTTTCTGCAGCTGCTCTTTCTCCTGTCTGTCCTTTTCTTCAAGTTTTTCCGAACTTCAGCTTCTTCATATCTAGTTGAAAAAAAGAGTCAAGATCTCTTTTACTGGCATAATGGTGGAAAGTACAACATATCCAGTTCCCCTTTCGAGATATTTTATGGCTGTATTCTTTCAACTGAAATTCAATTCTGCCAGTGTTGTTACAAACCACAAATCTGCCCTCTGTAGATTTATTTCAAATTGCTCAAAAAGCTTGAAAAGATACTCTGCTCTCAAGTTGAAGTTGTTTAATTTTCTTTTTGCTCTTTGCCTCTCACTAATTTCAATCCTTTGAATATTCAAATATGCTGCAGTTTCCTTTTCAAAGGATGTACAGTCCTAAAATCCTAAAACTAACTATAAAGCCTTATTATACAATACTTCAAAATACAAAAGTACAGACAATAAATAAGTGAAAGAACCTAAAGTCCCAAAGATAGAGGAATAAAGAACATAATTATTGCTATTAGTAGTATGATTAGGGAAATCTAGGCAATCCAAGAGTAAACAATAATGGGTAATCCCAAAATTAGAAGAAAATCTAATTCTCGTGGTTGATTAACTGGCTAAAGGCTAAAGGGAATAGTGACTCTAAATGATTTCATACACCTTAACATATTTCAACCCCAAGATTAGCAATTCTGGAAAGGACCAAGGGAACACATTAGTTGGAAAAGATAATGTCTACGTAAAGGCTATGATGTATACAAGTATCCCTGCTTTTCCAAAGTTTTCTTTATTCCACTTCACTTTTACAAAAGACTTACATGAGTACCTGTTTTTACTAACTGAAACAAATCTGAAGATGATTTTCACTTATAGAAAAAGGTGAAAAATGAAAAACAAGTGCCTAGCAGTTGTTTTTCAGCAAGCTATTGGAGAAGTAGTGTACACTCTGAGCAGAGCTGGCACTGCCAAGCTCCTTCCCCAGGAGCCACACTAGCATCTCAGCACCAAACTGTTATAGCTTTGCACTGTGCTGTGAGCATCTGTGCTAGACCTCGATCATTTGTTCTGTGCATCTGGTAACAAGATGTCTCCTAAGGTATTGCTTCTTCACCCTCTGCCATTTCAGCTTAGGCATGGTTTCACAGAACACTTTACTTTCAGATAGCAAGGGAAAACCTGTCTAACTATAATAGGTTGGTGCTATTAATTACTTTAAGTATTGAAAATCCATTGAGATAAAACTGAATTAAAAATAGTTACCTTTTAATTTTGTTATTTAAAGAGTGACTAATGACTAAAAACTGAAACATATGGTGTTACAACATGTCACTGCAACATGAAGCATATGAGAAAGTTATGTTTTTCTGAAATCCTGTCAGAAACTTAGAAAAAAATGGACTTGAGTTATAATCTAATACACCAATGCTTATTTCAGTAAAGAATATTAATGGTAACACATGAGTAAGACTTTTTCCCTGGGAACTGGAATTTATATGCATGGTCATATATAAATGAACAAATTCTAAACATTATTTTTATCTTCTAAATATTCATTTTTCTAGAGATTTCATAATAGTGTCCATACCTGAGTTTAAGGCTTTCAGAGAGTCTCTCAGCTTCTTCAATAGCTTTTTGATGTTTGCAGGTCCAAGTATAGAATGAAAGTACTCCTAGAATTATATGAAAACCATTTCATACTGTTAGTGCTAGCTACTGTACATACCACTAATGCTGAAAACACAGAATCATGCTGTGTATATAAACAAGTTTAGATAAAAATATTATGACTGAATAAAATCCTTTTAAAACTTTAAAGCTACATTAGTGCATGACTTCTCCAGTTGTTTCAAAAATATTTCTTCATATCATTAGTATGCTTAAAAGTAAGTACTTTGTGACACAGCTTTAAGGAGTGTAAATAGTATCCTCATTGCTTATGAATAAGTGCCAAAAAGCAAACTGCATATTTTAGAAACAATATATATTTTCCTACTGTAAATATGTTACTTAGTTTTTTTAGTCTCAGAAGCAGTAAAGCAAATTCTATACCAATCTACAGCATAGCGTTTTTCTTATTTTAAACTGAGATGTTTCCTTCTGCTGCTGCTGCTAAGTTGCTTCAGTCGTGTCCAACTCTGTGCGACCCCATAGACAGCAGCCCCCAGGTTCCCCCGGCCCTGGGATTCTCCAGGCAAGAACACTGGAATGGGTTGCCATTTCCTTCTCCAGTGCATAAAAGTGAAAAGTGAAAGTGAAGTTGCTCAGTCGTGTCTGATTCTTAGCGACCCCATGGACTGTAGCCCACCAGGCTCCTCTGTCCATGCGATTTTTCAGGCAAGAGTACTGGAGTGGGCTGCCATTGCCTTCTCCAATGTTTCCTTCTACCTGTATTTTATACCTACCTACCTCCCAACTGGAGGTAAATCACTTCAGACATAAAACAAGTTTTACACTTGAGGAAACCATAACAAAAAGTCAAATGCCAGGAAATAAATCATCAACAATATAATCTACATATCTACGTTAAAACACATACACATACACACAGGTTTAGTACATAAATTATTAACAAGCATAATGATGTTTAAAAAGAATCACTTCCCCTAAGGGGACGTTCACTGGATCTTGCAATCAGAGATATTTTCAAATCATGGTTGGTTTGACATGACAGTAGTAGAGTGAGACTCAGCTAAGTAAGTAATGGACCTAATTTGCCACAGCTTATCATTATGACTTTGCAAACAGCCTACTAGCACAATTCATCACAAATGATATTGTACTCAAAGTTATGGAACAGCTGGTAGGATAAATTTGTTGATAACAACTATCATATGTCTAGTCTAAAAGCAGATTGTATTTTAGTTGATTTTATTCTTCTAGATTAAATAAATAAAAGGGCATTCACTATATAATTTTAATAAAAGTATAGTTTACTCAACATTTTATCAACTAAAAATTGCAGTGGAAGGGAAGTGGAGTTACTTCCATTATCAAAATGTTCTGACTGCTGATGTACTACTTTAAGAGAAAATAAAATATAATCATTAACATTTCTCTGATAAAAACAAAATATAAAGTAAAACCAAAAAAACACTATGAGTTGCTTTGTTAATTTTTTGGTATGAACTCATTTAAAATCTTGACTTAACACTGTTGAAATGCTGAAAAAATTATGTTTGGGCATGGCTGTTAAAAACTCCCAGAAGACATTCCCTAATATCAGTGAGGTTTCTTGTCAATACTTATCTCTCTCTGTGCTCTTAAAGGAATACAGCTCAAGTAAGTATAACATTTTTCCAGTTTTTCAATAGCATTGATAATTAGCAGAATAATTTAAAAAATGTCCAATACTTACACAACTAAAAGCATTTGCTTCTTGGTTTACCTATTCCTGAACACACAAACTCAAGCAATTCTTATGCTTCTCGAACAAATGGTTTGCTAATAATAATATTTAGGATTAATTATCAATATCACCATGGAGATGTAAAAAAATTTTGTTAAAAAGGAATAAAAATATTCTAACTGCGTCTAGACTTTGCTGTACTAATATTTTCAGGATATCTGCCTTCCCTTTTTTTCAGATAACCCTAAAAATTGTTCATAAACAGATATTTTTCAATGAGTAAATAATAAACATGTTTTCTACTAGTGAACTTGCTACATTAACAAGTTTTCTCTAGATCTTGGTGTAAAACCAGTGAAAAATGTTTAAGTTTCGGAAGAAGGCTGGTCACATTACTTTCTGTCCCTTTGGATTTTAAGGATGAAACCCAGAAAATATGTAGTTACTAAAATTAATACTTCAAATACTTCAACTGCACCAGAGAAGCCTGAGCTAAATGAAACAAAAAACAGTTCTAAGACTGAAGCAGATGTGGTACCCCAGACAGAGCAAATATAAAAAAACAATCCCTTTACAGAAAACCAAGAACTGAACATCTGCAGCATATGAAGTAAAAGCTTGGGTTACTTGAGCCTTTGCAGGGAGCTGCTTAATCTGAATAAGTCCTGCCACTTTCAACTATTAATGGATACCCTCTTCAGAAATGCAACAGATACTCTGTGGAAATGGAAAAATTTCTTACTGATCAAAATTTACTCCAACCTCTTCAAGCTTCAAAAAAGAGGTAAATACATAACCACTCCCAATCTTGTCAAAGAAAAAAAAAGTAACCACTAAGTTAGAAAAATAAAGCAAAAGTTAAGTACATAAAAATCGGCTCTACGACAAAAGACAAAAAGCAGACACCAAAACTACCAAAGCTCTCCAAATCTTTCAAAAATATTTACTTTAGTACATACTTTTACATTTCTTTTTAAGCAGTATCTTTTTATATTTCTGACAGAATTCAGATTTACGTTTTAATGAATAAAACATGTTTGCATTAGAAATAAACAGAATAACTGCCACCATTTATTCAATCACCCATCCAATATTTATAGAATACTTACAGTATGATAGGAATGATAATACAAGACTTATCTCTTACTGCAACCCACCAAGGAGGTTCCCCTTCACAGGAACTGGGGGTACTCAGGAAAGATGAAGGACTTGCTCAGGAGCCCAAAGTGAAAGAGTGCAATCCCAACCCAGGCATGTTCTACCCCAGGCTGTGATGTTTTTGTGATGCCACTAGGGTCTTCCAGCACTGGGTTTTTTTTATTATTTCATAAATAAGCCAAAGCTTTTAACTGTGGGTAGTCCTTCATAAACCACACATATGTATTTAGCAGAGTAGCTTTTCTTCAATTTTATGTTGAGCAAAAACAACATGACTCAAAGACCCTCTGAGTAAAATGTCCATTACATAATTGTTATTTTCAGAAATCTTCCAGTGGAGTTAGGAAAAACATCAGGGATGACAGGAAGTATTAAATAAATGAATTATATACTAGTTCTAAGTGTAAGGTTGGACCCCGAGGGCCATGAATGGGCCGCCCCTCCTCTCCCACCCGCTGGCAAGGTCCCCAATGACAGCACACTTAGCCGGTTGTCATGACCAGCCGCCCCTCCTCTCCCCGCTGGCCGGGGAGTCCCTAACGGAGGGAGACTCCCGGATCCGGGGACCAGTGACAGCACACTTCGCCGCCAAAGCCACCCCCGCCCCAGCCGCATAGAAAGACCTATCAGCCCGCGCCACCGCGAACCGGCAACCTATCCAAACCCCCATCCGCTAACACGGCCATCCCCCGCAGCGTGCATATATAAACAAACTTCTAGCACAGTCCGGAGCGCAGACTTCCTGGACCTGCCTCCTTCGGGTCTGGGAACCCCGCCCTGGAGCGCTTCCCCAGTAAAGCCTGTTAAATACTCTTTTGGGGTCCTGGTCATCTTTACCTAACATTTGGTGCCCAACGTGGGGCTTGAGGTGGGGCCCATCCCGCGATGAGCAGGATTTGCGGCCCCCTCGCTGGACCAGATCACCCTGTCACCCCTCCGGGACCATTCAACCATCTGGCAGGATACGGGGTAAGTTCCATCAGTCGGGCTCTGGGGTTTTTGCTTCCTTGGCGATTATTTTTAGAGTGTTCCGGTTCCAATAAAATTGCGGCCACGTCCGGACCCCTCCTCTGCAAGCCAGGCTTGCTTCCTTGCCGCCTGTCAATTTGGAGACGTCCATCTTGGCTGAGTGGCCTTCTCCTCCCTGGGTTGACTGTCCATTCGCGGATGCCTGACCGGACTACTCCCAGCCCTGTTAACGACTGGTCCAGGACCTTCATTTCGTGATCGCCATGGGGGCAGCTCCCTCCAAGCCCGACTGGCCCTGGTCTACACCACTAAAATGTTTACTTGCCAGCCCCAGAACTCTACATATCTACAGAGAAATTCGTTCCAAATGCTTAACCTACCTTTGTTCTGAGGCATGGCCCCAATATTCTTTAGATAACGGCTCACAGTGGCCACCAACTGGAACTTTGGATTTTGACATCCTCCATGACTTAGATAATTACTGCCAGAGGACGGGAAAATGGTCTGAGGTACCCTACGTACAGGCTTTCTGGCTGCTGCACTCCCATCCCACTCTATGCACCCACTGTTCCCCTTCTGAAATTCTCCTAACCATGGCTCTCTCTAGCCCTACATCACCAGGGAGGCCATCAGCGGCCCAACCAGAGACAGCTGAGACAGAAACTTCTGCCCTTACAGTGCCTCCAGAAGACCTAGTGGCCCCCCGCCACCCTACACTCCAGCCCCTGCTACTTCAACCAACCTCCCCTCTTTTGCCCTCACCCACTCCCTCCACCTCCTCCCCTCCCCCATCGTCCTCACAGCCTAGCTCTCCTGTAACAAGGCCATCTCTATATCCACCCCTTCCTTCATGCCTTACCTCACCAACCCCTCCCCACACCAACCTCCCCTCTATCGCCCTCACCCACTCCCTCCGGATCCAACTCTCCTGTAGCTATGTCTCCCGCTGCTCCCTTGGCTCCGTCCTTGGCTTTGTCCTTGGTTCCATCTCTCCATCCACCCTTTCCCCCCCTTATCGTCTCCCTCTTCACTGTTCTCACAGCCCAACTCTTCAGTGACTATGCCCCTCACCACTCCCATGGCTCCACCTCAATATCCACCCCTTCCTCCATGCCCCCCTTTCTAAGTCACCAGTCAGCTCACACACAAGGTCACAGACCACTCCCAATCTGCTGCCAGCTCCCCTGCTTCCTCTCCACCAGGTGGCTGGCCCAGAGGGTCTCACCCATGTCCACGAGCCCTTTTTACTCCAACATCTTGCCCATATTTAACAACGGCTAGACTCCTATTCGGCCAACCCTTCCCATTACATCAAAAACTTCACCCAGCTATCTCGATCTTACGCCCTTACCTGGCAAGACATAGTTGTCATCCTGGGGTCCACTACTACCCCAGAAAAAGAAAGCCCATTTGGGCCGCAGCAAGGGAGATAACAGACCGGAGGCATCTAGCCAACCCAGGTGACCCTGCTCGGCGGCCACCTGGAGCGACTGCTATTCCAGACGCAGACCCAGATTGGGACTATCATGAGAGACAAAGAGGAAAGGCCAATACTCAATACATGATAGAATGCCTATTAGAGGGAATGGAGACCACCTCCCTTAAAGCAGTAAACCTACTTAAACTAGATGAAGCGACCCAGGGCCCCGAAGAAAACCCAGCAGCCTTTCTTTACAGGCTGACAGAGCCTCTCACCACCTATACCGGCGGGGGTTACTACCCTAGCCAACCATTTTATATCTCAATCAGCTGCAGACATCAGAAAGAAACTTCCCAAGGCTGAGGATGGGCCTCAGACCCCCCCTCGGAGACCTGGTAAAAATGGCCTTTAAGGTTTACAATGCCTGAGAGGAAGCTGCTGAAGCTAGCCGCAAGGCAAGGCTTAAACAAAAGCTGAACTCCAGGCCTACCTCCTTGAAAAACACACCCAGGCACTGGTAGCAGCCCTGCGGCCAGCCACAGGACAAAGGTGGGTCCCTAGAAGCCACCACCAGGAGCCTGCTTCAAATGAGGTCATGAGCGCCACTGGGCCCGCCGATGCCCAAACCCCTGGCCCCCAACAAGGCCGTGCCCTTGTTGCAAGCAACCGGGACATTCGGCAGTGATTGTCCCCAGGCGACTCAGACCCTGACCTTACCGGGCCGAGGTCTGGGCCCCCAAAGGACATTTCCTCCCCACACCCCGCCTTGGAACTTCTCTCCTTTGATCAAGATTGACAGCGCCAAGACTCGGGGGACCCCCATAACCCAAGCCAAGCCCAGGGTAATGCTTCAAGTGGCGGGTAAGTCTATCAGTTTTTTTGATAGATACGGGGGCTACTTATTCGGTTCTTCCCTCCTTTGGGGGCATCTTACATCCTTCCCAGGTCTCGGTGGTAGGTATATCCTCACAACCCTTGCAGACTGGGCCACAGCCCTGTCAACCTGACCACTTCCTGTTCACTCACTCTTTTCTGATAATCCCTTCATGCCCCACTCCCCTGCTAGGGCGAGACATTTTAGCTAAACTTAGGGCCACCATTCACTTACCGCACTGGGTCCCTAACTATGCTTCACTGGCTAAACCCCTTTACATAGCCGCAAAAGACACCCCTACTGGACCACTCTCTTCAGAAACAGAGGTCAAAAGGCTTTCTACAACCTCCGCTCAGCTTTGCTGTCCTCTTCCCCACTCTTCCTGCCCAATCCCAATCTCCCCTATCCCCTGTATACTGATAAAAAAGGGGACATAGCCTTGGAGCCCTCATACAGCCTGCGGGCCCTGAAATGCTGCCAGTGGCATTTATCTCCAAACAGTCAGACCCCACCGCCCGGGGATGGATCCCCTGCCTATGTGCCCTGGCAGCAGCAGCTTCTCTATACGCAGACGCAAAAAAACTAATTCTATATCAACCCCTAACTGTATTCTCACCACACCACGTGGCCAACCTCCTGGCTTCCAAATTCCTGTCAGACCTTAGCGACTCTCAGCTCCTGCAATTCACCATTACTAAGACACCCCTGCCTCCTGCCAGTGAGTGACACGCCCTGTCCAATGCTGGCCTGGCCTCATCCGCTGTGGCTGTTGCCAATCACAACTTTGGCTATACTTTTTGCCATTGGACTGGCTGTCACAGCTCCCCCAGGACTGGCCGCCCACACTCCGACTTTCATTGGCCCTTACTTATCTTATCATCTGTTCACTACTCCTGGGGTGCTATTCCTTTAGAACGGCCTGACCTGGCCATATGTCTCTAGCCTGCCTTGAAGACTTTATCTTGACCCTACTACAAGACCTCTGGCGGGCTACCCTGATTATTGACTGTGACTCTTTCTTTCAGGCAGTTTCTGATCTGCACTTACAGGAGACCTTCCTCCTTTCCACAAAAGTTCAAATTGATTTTTTCTCCTTTATCACTCTCCTCCAAATATCATAGCTAAACATGCTCTTGCCACTATTCCTCCTGGCTATGATAATATCTACACCCTGCCCTCAGGGCTGCACAGAACAAAGCCGTTGGGGAACTGGGTTCACAGCCTACACTTATGTCCACCGAGACTGTTATGCTCCACCTACCCGGTCATGCTCTCATGGAGGTAAATGGTACTAGACGGCCAAGAGCCTTGAGACAGACAAATCAAGTTCAGCCTCTAGCTGCCATAAAGCTAGAGGCAAAGATCTCTGTTTTACCCTGCAAACTCACTACAGAATGACAGACAGGAAGGGGGCCCAAGATCAGAGGCAAAAAAGAATCCAACATAAGGTCCAATAGGACCTTATAAAGTTAACAACTGAAGCCTCTAATCCACACCATGAGCCCAACAAACTCCTAGACCAAGTTCATCAGGCGCTCAAACCCTTAGATTTTTCATCCCAAATTTTCACCCACATCAATGACACCTATCAGACCCTGACTGAAACCCCACCAAATCGCTCATGTTGGCTCTGTCTTCCCTTGAGACCCCGACCATTCCTTGCCCGACCGATTCCCAGCAAATGGGTAGAGGCCCAAAATCTCACTCAAAATGCCACGAAAGTACCCTGGCCAATGGGGCCCTTGACCACCGAGTACTGTATCTACCAGCCAATGCCCTCACCGCCTTGTTCCTCATCCTGTCGATAAGACCTTGTGTTTTTCAGATCATCCTCCAGAGGGTCAGGGACCTGACCCAGACGGCTACTGGACGGATGCTGATGGTGGCCGCATACTCCAAACTCCCGTCCAGAGACACTGAGGCCCCCTAAAGGTCACCAGGATCCAGCCACGACCCTCAGCCCCAACGACGCCCCAGTTCAGCAGGAAGTAGCCAGAAACTATAACGGCGCCCTTTTATCCTATCAAAAGGGTCAGAATGTAAGGTCAGACCCCAGCGGCCATGATGGGCCCCCCCCTCCTCTCCCTCCCACCGGCGAGAAGGTCCCCAGTGACAGCACACTTCTCTGGTTGCCATGACGAGCCGCCCCTCCTCTCCCCCGCCCGGCTGGGGGAGTCCCTAACGGAGGGAGGCTCCCAGATCCTGGGGACCAAGGACCGCACACTTCGCCGCCAAAGCTGCCCCGCCCCAGCCACATAGAAAGACCTATCAGCCAGCGCCGCAGCGAACGGGCAACCTATCCAAACCCCCCATCTGCTAACGCGGCCATCCCCCGCAGCGTGCATATATAAACAAACTTCTAGCGCGGTCAGGCGCCGGACTTCCTGGACCTGCCTCCTTCGGGTCTGGGAACCCCGCCCTGGAGTGCTTCCCAGTAAAGCCTGTTAAATACTCTTTTGGGGTCCTGGTCATCTTTACCTAACACTAAGCAGTATCTTTTTAACAGATATGGTAGAAACCATCAAAGAGGGTGCAAAATAGGGCTTCATCTTTATCTGAAGGTAAGTATGTTCAAGAATGTTCCAAGGGCAGGACCATTCCACTCACCTCTAGACAGGAAGATGAAGGTCCAAATGTAAGGCGCTACCTTTTCAAAGCTAGATCTAAAACCCTGTAAAGATTACTAGCATAATTTTGCTGGTGAGAAAAACACCAGCAATCATTTGCCACCATTAAAGAAAATAGTAAAATTATCCCATAACCCACAACCGAAAGAAATTATCAGTCCCATTACTGTAGACAAAAAAAAAAAAAGGTTATTTTGAAGAGTAAGAGAACTTTTCTTTTTATGCTTCTATTAAGTCAATTTAAATGAGACAAGCTAATTCTGCCACTAGTGAATCAAAGTAAAAATCACAACATTAATTCAAGAATGGCTTGTCTACCAGGTAAGAAATCTATAAGCAGGATTTTTGCTGCTATTCTCTAGTAGCAAGATCATTCCTAAGTAAAGGCAGAACCATGAACACAATATTCTTCCCATTTCTTTAACCCAGTTTCTGTTTTCTTCTTTCGTTTGTTTCTGGTGTGATAAAAATGCAACCATCTTCTCCAGCAACACTTATCCCAGCCAAAAATTCTCTTTACCCACTAACACCTCTCCCACCATCCCTCCTGGTGCTTCAGCAAATTGAAAGAAAGGCACCTGGCTCAAAGGACTGAAAATAATAAATAAATATATAAAAATGGAAGTGGTCAACATTAATTTCACAAGCTGAGATCTTTAATATGGCTATGATGTCAATTAAATACAAGAGCTATCACATAAAAACAAGTGACTAAACCCTGACTCTTGAAAAAGTACAACTACAGTAATATATTTCTTATTTAATGCATGAGTAATTGAATCCTTCCATTTGACCTGGCAATAATTACAACAGAAAACTATGAGTCTGTATGTTGCTATAAACTTGTTCTAACCCAAAGCAAATGAAGTATACAGTGTGAGTATGTATATACACACACACACACATATAAATTTGCAAATAATTAAAATCTTTAGTTAGCTTTTTCTGCTTGCAAAAGAATTTGAATTCGCTGCTAAATTTCAGGGTTAGTTAAAATTTTAGAGGTCAACAGCTCCACCGTGTAACAGTAATTTAGCAAATAAAAGCTTAGAAATAAAGGGTACCTGCTGTTGCTTGAAATCAGGCCTTTTTTGATAAGATTATAAACAGTCACATATTTCATATATAGCACATAGGCCCTTTCCTCATCACGATCTAATCTGCTTTCTTCTGCAGTCTTGAAGATCTTCAGGGCACTCTGTACATAACTTAAAATCAGAGGAAAAATAATTATAACACTTGACATCTGGGAGGAAAAAGTCATGTATAAAGTCTACAGAGAATCTCAATACATTTCATAATTTAGACTGCATTACTTCAGAATTGATACAAAGTTAGATATGTTTGGATACAACATGAAAATTTCCCTTATGCTACAATTAAATACTTACATTTCCTAAATTGTTTGTATGTCACCAAATTGTTCAAAATGCACCTAAGACTAGTTTTTATAAGATTTACTACAAAGGTAATCCTGAGGCAAATAGTCCTCCAGCATCCATATAATAGTTATACTCTACAATTAAAGAACAGAGCTGTATACTACTCGTACTGAAGTAGGGGAGATAAAATAGTTACTATTTTAAAGTTAAATACTTTTCAATTCTCCTTACTCTTTTCTAATTAACCATGATGTAAAATTCTCCGCACCCTAAGAAACTAGAACCAGGAAAGGGGACATGAGTTTAATCTTTTAGAGTTTTCTACACAATAGCTGAATGATTCACTGGCCCTAAAAGGAAAAGAGATTTAAAGTCTAAAAACATGTCATCTTAAAACTCCACTTCAATAAAATAATTTGAAGATTCTATGGCATTCATTCTAAGGACATTTTCCTCGTTTAACAGTCCTCAGAAAGCAAATTAATAAAACAAACATTTCTACAAGAGGAATTCATTCACTTATAACTAAAGTTTCACCAATCAAGTTACAGTACCAATGCTTATATACAATATGCTTTATCAATAATTTATTCCTACAAAGCAGTGCATCCTGTTTTCTATATTTTTCAAACTATGCTCTAAGACTGAGACATGGATTAATGATGAAGTTGGTCAGGTGAAGGAATTAGAAAACCACAGAAAGGAACAGAGGCCAAAGCAGTCTTTAAGACTGAAGGTAGTCCTACACAAGGACAATCTCAGTCAGTGTGTATGCCCTCTCAAGCATAGCACTGAAGTCCTAGACTAGAGGTAAATCAAACCAAAGCTTAGTAAGGAGATTCTCTTAGAGTTTAGGAGTGGGTGCAATAGCCCTTAGGTTTTCCAAATTTCTTTTCACTATGATGCATGTAAATCTCATGGGCCCATACATACCAGATCCAGCTGAGATGGCTGCAATGCCTGTGTGAGTCCAATGAACCAGGCACACATCCTAAAAGGATTCTAGCATCCGCTAGACTAGTACTATGACATTATAAGAACATGAGTTGTGGTGGTACATTTAGGAAGTTCTTCCAAGATACCACTTCCTGTGGGGTCAGGGTAGTCCTAGAGCTAAAGCAGACATTGCTAAAACAGACTTATCTATTTTAACATTAGATGGAGCTCTCTGAGAAAGCTTCAAGGTGGCTTTATCATTCCCACTATTTCCTATTTGAAAATCATTCCAAGCGAGTTTAACAGAGCTACTTTCTCTATCACCCCATCAACACCAACTTGGCTCTTCCTACCCGTTCCCCACCCAAAAATCTTTTTGAAAGCCCATATTATCTTTAGTAATCTTTAAGAGCATCAATTCATTCTAGAATTTTCTTTCCTGATCTTCTTTAAAGTTCTTACTATTCTGTCTTCATACATGTTTTATTGATATTTTCTTTCTATCTTGTTCATTTCCTCTGGAAAATGACTTATAAAGATGTCCCAGTGCAATCACAGGTTTAAGATGCCTCTTCACAGGTTCATTTAGAAGCATATATATTATTTTTAGAGACTTACATTTATCTCCAGTCACAGAACACGTTTTCATTTCCCCCAATTTCTAAAATCTGACTGCCTCAAGTGTCGAGTGTAAAGCTGGCAAACCCACCTTTCTTTCTGAAACTCTCTCAACTCTGTAATAATATAATTGCTGCTGCTGCTGCTGCTGCTAAGTCACTTCAGCCGTGTCCGACTCTGCGTGACCCCATAGACGGCAGCCCACCAGGCTCCCCCGTCCCTGGGATTCTCCAGGCAAGAACACTGGAGTGGGTTGCCGTTTCCTTCTCCAAATATAGTTACATATGTCCAAATCGTCTCCTTTGTTGGTCAAAATAAATTCAGAAGAAAAGTTCCCCTACTGCCTCCTGTCCTTTACCAGAGATAAAACTATCAACAAGTTAATAATTTTAGTGATATCCCATTTTAAGCTAAATAACTTCCAGTAAATATCAAAATACCCAGACTTCTCCCTCTCTACTATATTTTATCTCAGGGCAAATTCAGGAAGGCATCATCTCTAGCCTCTACTACAACATACAGTTAACTTCAACATAAACAGACCACATGTCCTCAAAAACAAAAAATAAATCATTATGTTAAAAGTTCATGTCAAACTGGCACAAATATTGTGCTGAATACTGCATAACAAATACATATTTCTTTTTTTAATCAAAGACAGACTATGCTAGAACCATATTTTATATGTGAGATACACAAGAATAAAAATGATCTTCAATTAAGTACGCTTATACTATTGCAAAGACATTTACTGTGGCTGAATGAGGTTTGTACAATCTTTGCAGACTTTACCTCTTAAACTTACGATGTGATATATTTGTCCAGAGAACAGATAATATGCATAGTAGCAGAATATGTATGTATATTGCCAAGATAAAATTAAGAACTTCTCTAACTCATTTAATAAAATGGAAATAAATTAAAAGTTAATAGCTATCCCCCACGTTTTGTAAAGTTACTTTATATCACTTTGCTTTTACAGAAGACCTAACTCAATACCTCTTTTTCAGGAATGGAAAGAAATTTGAAGGGATTTTTGCTTTCATGAAAAAAAGATAATTGTTTCCTTTCTTTAAACCATTTTAGCTTACCAAACACTTCATAGAACACTCTATTTTGAGTAACAGATGATAACTGAATATGACTCAAACTAGCAAAGTATACACACTTCTTAGTGCTTATTTTCTCTGGTTTAACTTCTGTCTTCTTATTGAGGTCTTTTAGTGAAGAACTGAGGTAGAGTTCTTTAGGAACTGAAGCCACGGCAGGCATGATGAATAATCTTTACTCTTCCACTTCCGCAATGAATGGTATACTTCATTAAAAGGAGTTCTTTTCTGAAACAAAATGAACACATATAATCCTAAATCCACCAAGAGATGAATGCATGAAGAAGATATGGTACATATATACAATGGAATACTACACAGCGATTAAAAGAATGCAACAATGTCATTTGCAGCAACATGAATGCAACTGGACTATTACACTAAGTGAAGTAAGTCAGAAAGAGAAAGACAAATATCATATGATATCACTTACATGCGGAATCTAAAATATGGCACAATAGAACCTATCTAAAAACAGAAACAGATTCACAGACGTAAAGAATAGACTTGCGATTGTGGCAGGGAAGGCACAGTAGAGAGGAGGGTCGGGGAGAGCGATGGACTGGGAGTTTGGGGTAGGTGGGTTGCAAACTGTTACATTTTGATAGGTAAACAACAGGTCCTAATGCAAAGCACGGGGAACTAAATTCAATATCCTGTGATAAACCATAACAGAAAAAATATATAAAAAGATGTATTATATATATATGTATAACTGAGTCACTTTGCTGTATATCAGAGATTGGCACAACAACTGTAAATCAATTTCTACTTCAATTAAAAAAGAGATAAAATTTTCCCTATCACTTATTTCCACAATCTTAATGCTCTTCATTCTATCAGTTTACTAGTATTAGATGAATGGACATCAATGAACACTGACTCCTATGATGCTGAGTAAGGTACAACTTAAGAGGGGAAAAGGCTTCTGCTCACCTATGTGAAACTCCAAAATTACCCAAATTTGCTTTGATTCTAGTCACATTTTATTTTTTTGCATTCTTTTGTTTCTTGAAGTTATTTTTTTATTTTTACTTTATTTTACTTTACAATACTGTATTGATTTTGCCATACATTGACAAGAATCCACCACAGGTGTACACAAGTTCCCAATCCTGAACCCCGCTCCCACCTCCTACGCTATATCTCTCTGGATCATCCCCGTGCACCAGCCCCAAGCATCCTGTATCCTGTATCGAACATAGACTGGTGATTCATTTCTTACATGACAGTATACATGTTTCAATGCCATTCTCCCATATCATCCCACCCTCTTCCTCTCCCTCAAGAGTCCAAAAGTCCGTTCTATACATCTGTGTCTCTTTTGCTGTCTCGCATACAGGGTTATCATTACCAGCATTCTAAATTCCATATATATGTGTTAGTATACTGTATTGGTGTTTTTCTTTCTGGCTTACTTCACTCTCAGCTCCAGTTTCATCCATCTCATTAGAACTGATTGAAATGTATTTTTTAATGGCTGAGTAGTACTCCATTGTGTATATGTACCACAGCTTTCTTATCCATTCATCTGCTGATGGACATCTAGGTTGTTTCCATGTCCTGGCTATTATAAACAGTGCTGCAATGAACACTGGGGTACACGTGTCTCTTTCAGTTCTGGTTTCCTCGGTGTGTATGCCCAGCAGTGGGATTGCTGGGTCATAAGGGAGTTCTATTTCCAGTTTTTTAAGGAATCTCCACACTATTCTCCATAGTGGCTGTACTAGTTTGCATTCCCACCAAACAGTGTAAGAGGGTTCCCTTTTCTACACACCTTCTCCAGCATTTATTGCTTGTAGACTTGTGGATCGCAGCCATTCTGACTGGTGTGAAATGGTACCTCATTGTGGTCTTGATTTGCATTTTTCTGATAATGAGCGATGTTGAGCATCTTTTCATATGTTTGTTAGCCATCTGTATGTCTTCTTTGGAGAAATGTCTATTTAGCTCTTTGGCTCATTTTTTGATTGGGTCATTTATTTTTCTGGAATTGAGCTGTAGAAGTTGCTTGTATATTTTTGAGATTAGTTTTTTTGTCAGTTGCTTCATTTGCTATTTCTAGTCACATTTTATATTAAATATTAGTGCTTTCTCATTTCTTGATACTCATCCCTACCAACCTTGTGCCACTAATCCACTCTTATTCACCAAACCTAGCTATTTTTCTCTAAAAGTCAGTTATAATTTTTAATTTTTTTCCATCTATACCATCTCTTCTGCTGCTGCTGCTAAGTCACTTCAGTCGTGTCTGACTCTGTGCAACCCCACAGACGGTAGCGCACCAGGCTCCTCCATCCCTGGGATTATGCATCTACAAACACAGATTTAATCAAGCACTTGATTTAGTAGTCTTCGATCTATGCATTTAAAAACAAAGATCTCATATGTAAACATTTTCTACTCTGCACCCCACCACCTCCATGAGTTCTATGTCTAAACCTATCAGTGATAGGAGAGAAAAAGCTCTGAACCACACCATAACTCCCAAATGGATTAATCAACATTAAATACATTCTTCTCGTTAGGTATCTAAGTCATCAACAGTGCATCATCAGGGGAACACATGTAAACCCATGGCTGATTCATATCAAGGTATGGCAAAAACCACTACAATACTGTAAAGTAATTAGCCTTCAACTAAAATAAATAAATTTTTAAAAATTAAAAAAAAAGAGAGTGACACCATCAGAAAGCAAAATAAATAAATAAGTAAACCAAAAAAAAGGCAATGCATCATCAAAACATAACAAAGAGCGTCCAATAAAGAAAGAATACGATAGAGATCCCTTGGATTTCCAGATAACAACATGGAGTGTCTTACCTTATAAGAAACATAATGTTACATGTTAAATTCATCATGATATATATGACATGGCCCCTGATCTCCCAAGATAAACAGTTTAACTGGAGAACATTCCCTAACCTACTATGCTCAACACCTGCTCAATCTCTGCTTATGCCCCTAAAGCTGAGTGAAAAAGCATGACTACATACAACATGACACCTTTTGCATGAAGCTTTAAAACAAACTAAAACTAGCAATATATTGCTTAAGGACAAAAATCAGATAAACCTATAAACAAAGGTAGGAACAGTAAACATAAAATTCTATTTCTGGAAACGTGGAGGATATAATGCATACACGGAGCCTCAGGGGTATCAGTAAAGTAAGGTTTTATTTCTCAAGTTGGGTGGTATATTCACAGATGCTCACAGATGATCATTTTATGTATGTATTTATTTAAGTATAATTGATTTACAATATTATATACTACAGGTGTACAATACAGTGATTCACAATTTTTAAAGGTTATATTCCATTTATAGTTACTACAAAATATTGGCTATATACATCCTGTAGCTTACTTTACATATAATAGTTGGTATGCTGTGCTAAGTCACTTCAGTCACATCCAACTCTTTGTGACCTCATGGACTATAAGTCACCAGCCTCCTCTCTCCATGAGATTCTCCAGGCAAGGATACTGAAGTGGGTTGCCATGCCCTGCTCCAGGGAATCCTCCCAATCCAGGGATAGAACCTGAGTCTCTTATGTCTCCCAAATTGGTAGGTTGGTTCTTTTACTACTAGTGCCACCTGGGAAGCCCATAATAGTTGGTACAGATGACCATTTTATTATCAGGCTTTTATAGCATATAAAATAACATATAATGTACTTAATATTTAAAATTTTTAAAGAAATTATATTAATATTCTATTAACAGTGCAAATATGAATAAAATATACAGCTGTATAAAAATATGAAAAGAATACTCAGATAGATGTAAGTTAGGAAGTTATGGGTGAAACAAGTGAATGTAAAGTTTATGTTTCTAAGTACTCATTTAAAAAACAAAACAGATTTGGAATAGAGTCTGGTATATATAACATCATTGAACACAACTTCCATACAGTGTTATGAGTGGAAGCAAGAGCACAGCATTAAGGAACAAAGAAATGGAAGTAAACTAGATAACTTTTTAAAAATGGCAATGAGAAGGAAAATGATGGGATAGAGCAGTGCTTCAGAAACATAATTTCTTCTGAAACATAAGCAACGGTTGAGGAATAATATTTCTGACTAAGGAAAAGCACACTAAGGCCAAGAAACTAAGTTTCCTGGAAGGTGCTTAAGGAAACATGAGGCCTTAGTGATGCTACAACAGAAGGTGACCGAGAGCAAGGAACATTGGAGCTTGGACTATTCAGGAAGGCGAGAGGACAGAAGGGGGTTCCCTGGTAGCTCAGCTGGTAAAGAACAGCCTGCAATGTAGGAGACCCCGGTTCAATTCTTGGGTCAGGAAGATTCCCTGGAGAAGGGATAGGCTACCCATTCCAGTATTCTTGGGCTTCCCTAGTGGCTCAGATGGTAAAGACTCTGCCTGCATTACAGGAGTCCTGGATTTGATCCCTGGGTTGGGAAGATCCACTGGAGGAGGGCATGGCAACCCACTCTAGTATTCTTGCCTGGAGAATCCCCATGGACAGAGGAGCCTGGTGGGCTACAGTCCATAGAAGGTTGCAAAGAGTTGGACATGTCTGAGCAACTAAGCACAGCAGAGGACAGAAAGTTAAGGGTAATAAAACTTATCCTGACTTTTCTACCCCCACCTAGCTCAGCTAGGATTTCAAGCTTACTCAATCATAAGAAATATTTGTTCCCCCAACATAGGCTAACTCTTGAAATATAATTTCCAAAAAGCCCAATGATTTTTCACTGGTAACACTAAGTGTACTAAGATAAGGATTAATGCCAGAGATAGAGTAACTTGGCACCAGTCTGATAGTATCTGTTTTTCCAACTCTATCCTTTTTCTGGGTCATTAAGTATTAGTGATCTAACCACAGAACACACATTCAAAAAGTCCGGTAGAGTCTATTTTGTCAATTCCTGACAATCAAGTTTCTTGGTTGGGAAAAAGAGCTATTTAATTGAACCTTCTAAGTTGAAGGTCGAGAATATGTCTCAGTCAAATCTGTTTCTCATGATTACCTTAAAAGCCAGGATCTTTGAAAGACAATATAAAAATGTATATGCTACCTAGGCAGCTTAAAATAATAAACCATTAGCTATTTCAAAGTTAAATTCAATTCGAAAATTCACAGATATTCTACCATAGAAGACATTGTGCTCCCAGGAATTCAAAAATTATATGCAATCCATTTTCTCACAAAGTTTAAAAACTAATGTGAAAGAGAAAATAGTAAGCAATGTTAATACGACATGTAATCACAAGCATCAAACTATAAAGTATAAATAATGTACAATAAGAAAAATTAAGAAGATCAAGTATAACTAGAGGGATCTTAGGAGGCATCAAGCAAGGTATTGCATTTATGTGAGTCTTGGTTAGAGAAGGCTTTTGATAGATGAGAAAGAGTATAAGGAAAAAGCCAAAAAGTAACGAACATCTTGGGGAACTAGCCAGAATAGAAAATGAACAAGGATTTGCTAGTCAGATTATAGTCTTTGCAGCCAAAGATGGAGAAGCACTATACAGTCAGCAAAAACAAGACCGGGAGCTGACTGTGGCTCGGATCATGAACTCCTTATTGCCAAATTCAGACTTAAATTGAAGAAAGTGGAGAAAACCACTAGACCATTTAGGTAAGACCTAAATCAAATCCCTATGATTATACAGTAGAAGTGAGAAATAGATTTAAGGGACTAGATCTGACAGACAGCATGCCTGATAAACTATGGATGGAGGTTCATGACATTGTACAGGAGACAGGAATTAAGACCATCCCCAGGAAAAAGAAATGCAAAAAAGCAAAATGGCTGTCTGAGGAGGTCTTACAAATAGCTGAGAAAAGAAGGGAAGCAAAAAGCAAAAGAGAAAAGGAAAGATATACCCATTTGAATGCAGAGTTCCAAAGAATAGCAAGGAGAGATAAGAAAGCCTTCCTCAGCTATCAATGCAAAGAAATAGAGGGAAACAATAGAATGGGAAAGACTAGAGATCTCTTCAAGAAAATTAGAGATACCAAGGGAACATTTCATGCAAAGATGGGCTTGATAAAGGACAGAAATGGTATGGACCTAACAGAAGCAGAAGATATTAAGAAGAGGTGGCAAGAATACACATAACCGTACAAAAAAGATCTTCAAGACCCAGATAATCATGATGGTTTGATCACTCACCTAGAGCCAGACATCCTGGAATGTAAAGTCAAGAGGGCCTTAGGAAGCATCACTACAAAGCTAGTGGAGGTGATGTAATTCCAGTTGAGCTATTTCAAATCCTGAAAAATGATTCTATGAAAGTGCTGCACTCAATATGCCAGTAAATTTGGAAAACTCAGCAGTGGCCACAAGACTGGAAAAGGTCAGTTTTCATTCCAATCCCGAAGAAAGGCAATGCCAAAGAATGCTCAAACTACCACACAATTGCACTCATCTCACACGCTAGTAAAGTAATGCTTAAAATTCTCCAATCTAGGCTTCAGCAATATGTGAAGTTCCAGATGTTCAAGCTGGTTTTAGAAAAGGCAGAGGAACCAAAGATCAAATTGCCAACACCTGCTGGATCGTCGAAAAAGCAAGAAAGTTCCAGAAAAACATCTATTTCTGCTTTATTGACTATGCCAAAGCCTTTGTGTGGATCACAATAAACTGTGGAAAATTCTGAAAGAGATGGGAATACCAGACCACCTGACCTGCCTCTTGAGAAATCTGTATGCAGGTCAGGAAGCAAGTTAGAACTGGACATGGAACAACAGACTGGTTCCAAATAGGCAAAGGAGTACATCAAGGCTGTATATTGTCACCCTGCTTGTTTAACTTATATGCAGAATACATCATGAGAAACACTGGGCTGGAAGAAGCGCAAGCTGGAATCAAGATTGCCGGGAGAAATATCAATAACCTCAGATATGCAGATGACACCACCCTAATGGCAGAAAGTGAAGAACTAAAGAGCCTCTAAATGAAAGTGAGAGGAGAGTGAAAAAGTTGGCTTAAAGCTCAACATTCAGAAAAGTAAGATCATGGCATATGGTCCCATCACTTCATGGCAAATAGATGGGGAAACAGTGGACACAGTGTCAGACTTTATTTTTCTGGGCTCCAAAATCACTGCGGATGGTGAATGCAGCCATGAAATTAAAAGATGCTTACTCCTTGGAAGGAAAGTTATGACCAACCTAGATAGCATATTCAAAAGCAGAGTCATTACTTTGCCAACAAAGGTCCATCTAGTCAAGTCTGTAGTTTTTCCAGTAGTCATGCATGGATGTGAGAGTTGGACTATAAAGAGAGCTGAGCACTGAAGAATTGATGCTTTTGAACTGTGGTGTTGGAGAAGACTCTTGAGAGTCCCTTGGACTGCAAGGAGATCCAACCAGTCCATCCTAAAGGAGATCAGTCCTGGGTGTTCATTGGAAAGACTGATGTTGAAGCTGAAACTCAAATACTTTGGCCATCTGATGCGAAGAGCTGACTCATTTAAAAGACCCTGAATCTGGGAAAGATTGAGGGGAGGAGGAGAATGGGAAGACAGAGCATGAGATGGTTGGATGGCATCACTGACTCGATGGACATGGGTTTGGGTGGACTCTGGGAGTTGGTGATGGACAGGGAGGCCTGGTGTGCTGCGGTTCATGGAGTCACAAAGAGTCGGACATGAATGAGCAACTGAACTGAACTGAAGGCCTGAAAAAGTCAACATATAAATGGAAGGCTCTGAATGTCACGGTAAAGCATTTACTTTTTTTCTAAAGGTAACAGAGACCCATAAGCAAGGATCTAAGAACAGTTATATGATCCAAACTAATAGTACAAGGTTAGGTTTTCAAAGACTAGAGATAAAGAAGACATTAGCTACACATTATAATGATCCTAAGGAAAGATGATGAAGCTCAAAACGAGGGCAGCAGAGATGGAATGGAGGAGGCAGATAAACATTAGAGACACCACAAAGGTGTCTCTTTGACTGAGACATATGCTTGACAGAACTTGACAACTGATTAGACACGTGGGGGCAAAGTACAGGGATAAGATTGTGACATCAAGGTCTTTAATGAGGGTTTCTAGGAGAAAGGTTTTGCTTTTTTTATCTTTTCTATCCTTATTTGATTTTTGAGAACAGCTGAAATAAAGAACAACTTTCTCTGATGATGTCATCAGAGGATCACAGTTGTTTCCATTTTCATTCATTAAGTTATGTTATACTGTCAAATAGATACCTAGTGTTAAAAACACATCCAGCATTGCCTCAATTTCTATTTCAGCCTCTACAATCACATATATTTCTGGAGAAGTCAAAGCACAAGGTAAAGGGTATTTTTCCCTAATTAAATGAGAAAGCAAAGAAAATACGAATCCAACTTAAATGCATGTAAACTTTAATGAATTATATTTTTGATAAGTCATTCTGCTGCATTTTGTCATTAAAGAAATTTCAAAAGAGAATGACAAAATAACGTAAGGCCAGAATAACTGAATGGATTTACAATTTCTTACTTTGCCTGCAATAGTAACAACAAACCCACTGATACTTTCAATGGGAATGTTCAATAACTACAGAACTCAAATAATTTTAAAAGCTGCTTGTTTAGCTCCAGAACTAAATACAACATATAACCCAAGAAAACTATGTACACTTCAAAAAAGATTTTAAGTACAAAAAAATGAAATAAATATATGTAAGAAAAAAGGTCTTCTAAACCCGACAAACATTAAGGACTCCAGCTTAACCAACAGCAATGCTCCAAAAATGAAAACCAGGCAGTACTGAAATGAGTTGATAATAGGGAGAAAAGGAAGGAATATATACCCCTCCTCTTCCTTCTGACATCTTTCTGATCTTTTCAAAGAGAATTAGCGATTAGATGACTTGAACCACAGAGTAAAGACTAAAAAGTTAAAAAAGTAACAACTGAGGTTTCTGGTCATTCAGACTGGTCAAGATATTGAACTAGGGCTTCACACCAGTTACTGCCAAGGTTGCTGGAAAGACTGAAAGGAAAGGGAAGTCTGTCTTTGTTGGCCATCCATCATCTCATCCTCCCCCATCTCTGGCCTTCAGACAGCAATTCACGAGACACCATCTGACTGTCTTAAATTTCATATAATCCATGCAACAGACAAGTGAGTTAGAATGCCCAGACAAGTGAGTATTGATGAAATAATCTGTTTCAAAGCAATACTTGACGGCTGAACTCTTTCAAGGATTAAATCACTGCTAAAAACAAAACAAAACTTATAATATTGTCTGAGTATTTACTGTGTGTCCAGTGACAAGCACAGTGTTTTAAAAATTCAATTTAGAAGGTCACAATCATCATTAAAAAACTAACTAAATCCTAAAGAGAAACTATCAGACCATGTCACACATAGTAAGGTTAAGAACTGTTTCATGAAATTTTAGTTTAGGCAATGCGTACCTGTGTATGCATCTACAGAGCACTGGGTAGAAACATGAAATATATTTGCTACTATGGGTTACAACTGAAAAAGTGAAGAAGTCCTGCAGAGCAATGCTATACTCCAAGTGTGGTCTACAGACCAGTGCTGGTTGAGGAACTGGTGGTTACCAGTCTGTGATAAAACAAGCTTGTAACAGGGAGGCCTGGCGTGCTGCGATTCATGGGGTTGCAAAGAGTTGGATACGACTGAGCGACTGAACTGAATTGAACTGAAACCAATTAAGCACACTGAATTTTTCATAGTAGCAAGACTTTCTTTAGGAAAGCAGTGTACTCATTTACATTCTAGTACAAGCTGCAAGCCTATAATAGAGACTGGCTACTTTGAGTAACTGCTCTAGGGAGATAGAGAATGCCACAGGGCTTCTGGTCACAAATATCTTAGTCTAGTTACCAAGCCCAAACTAATACTCGTTAAATAATAAGCCAACAACTAATTCCTACAATATACATTTATATATATATATACATATATACATACATACATACATACATATCATTGGGAAGTAAAAAGGAGGGGAAAATTCAGTTTAACTTGGGGCGAGGGGGACCTTCTTCCAGCCCAGACTATACTCTTTTATGCTGATCCTTTGTCCTTCAAAAACCAACTTAAGTGAAGTCCCTAGAGGTCCACTGGTTAAAATTCTACACTTCCAGTGCAGGGGGCACCAGTTTGATCCCTACATAGGGAACTAAGATTCCACATGCAACAAGGTGCGGCCAAAACAACAGGAGCAACACTTAAGTTTCACCTCTTCCATCCTTAACAGTCGCAGATCTGGAGGTTATTTCTTGGTCTAAATCCTATACTATTTGTTACCTATATCATTCTTTCAGTACAGAATGTGGACCAGATGACAACTGTGACTACACTTGAAGTTACTCATGGCCTCCTAAGCATGCAGTATCATGATGCTGTGAAAAAGACAGCCACCTGTCCTAAGGCCAGGAGTTAGCTATGAAGAGTCAGAAATGAGGACATGCAGAAGAGGAAATCAACGCAAAGACACAAAAAGAGGAATCAGTATAGGAAAGTAGTGAGAAAAATAAAGAATATAATGTGGATTATTAGGAAATAATCAATTAGATCAAGGAATTACACTTACTTGTCTTTACAAGTCATTACTCTAACATGCTAGATCTCTAATAACTACTTCAGTAGTCCTTAGAGTCAACCTTTAATAACTGTTGGCTAGCAATAATAAATTCTATTAGGTAAAGTGATGGAGTTATATGATGGAGAATTTTTGAAGCCACCCAAAATTATCTATATTTAATTCAGCACACAGTAAGAAGCCAGACCTTCCTTGAAAGGAAAATAGTACTTCTGGGCAGGTCAAAGTGGGGATATGTAAGACAGATTTGAAGGAAACAAACAAGGGAATGATACTTTAGAAAAGAATAACTAGCAGGCCACGGAAAAAGAACATAAAAAGGTAGAAACATGCTTTGACTGAAACAATTTCTCTCAAGTGCATACACACACACACTTTCAAATCCTGAGAAATGGGAACAGGTGGCGCAGAGGTTAAAGCATCTGCCTGCAATGCGGGAGACCTAGGTTCGATCCCTGGGTCGGGAAGATCCCCTGGAGAAGGAAATGGCAACCCACTCCAGTATTGTTGCTTGGAGAATCCCATGGACGGAGGAGCTTGGTGGGCTACAGTCCATGGGTCACAAAGAGTCGGACATGACTGAGCGACTTCACTTTCACTTTATTAACCAAAAAAAAAGGAATACTGTAGTTTAAAAAATGGACCAGTTTACAGCAGCATTTCTCAACTTGGGCACTACTCACATGTTGGGCTGAATAAATCTTTGCTGTGGGGCTGTCCTACACAATGTAGTAGGTTTAGCAGCATCCCTGGCCTCTACCCACTAGATGCCAGCAGTATCCACATCTCTCCAGTTGGGACAACCAAAAATGTTTCCTGACTGACAAATGTCCGGGATGGGGGTGGGGGAAGAGGATGCAAAATTAACCCCATATAAGAACCACTGACTTACAAAAAAACTGAACATGTTAAGTATATGAAAAAGAAATAATATCTAAAAAAGATGCCCTGATAGAGATGTAAATACATAATTAGATACCAAGTTTACAGAAAGACCAAATAGATATTAAGTAACTCTTAAGGCATTAATTAATGTTAACTTTTATAATTCTTATTGTTTTGGGAGATAACAAAGTATTGACATTAATAGGTTATCTAGGATAGTTTAAATAATTCTATTCTCTTCACTTTTATGCATATTTTAAAACTTCTAAAATAGTTTTAAAAACATAATCATCATTCACACTAGTAACTAATATCAGAAGAATGAATCACTAAGGAAATGATATCTTGTTTCTCTACAGCTGACAAGATACCTTAAGGGCTCAAACCTGGAGAATTCCAAAGTTACAAAGTTCTTAACACTGCTAAAAAGAAAAACAGAGTAAAATAACTAGCCTTAGTTCTGAAGAGTGACTAAAAACTAGCTTCAATTTAGTAAACATTTAGAATACAAAGTGCAGGACTGAGGGCTACAGAGAATACAAAGAATATACCTCCTCATGTAGTTTCTACCTCTTAAGATGAAAGATAAGTACACAATGGTAATACAAAGCAATGTACCCTAATATAGGCACTAACATACCATGCCAAAATTTTTTGGTTTTATTAAGAAGGGTCATTCCTAGAATATAGACAAGGGTAACCGTTTTACACAATAGGTGTCTTTCTACATATGTAACCTTGCTCTATTTCTTACCTCTTCTCCCTCTTTATTCTTTATCTCTTCAGTTTTTCTTAGCAGATGCCAAATGGATGAGCTGGGAACCCAACTGTACTTAATAAATACCAGAAAAAAAGCTATGGCTTGCAACCCTAGCTGTATATCAGAATCACCCACAGAACTCGAAAAAAATACTGATGCCCAGAATCCATTCCTAAATAGTTCAATTAGAATCTGAGTGAGATTTGAACATAAGAATTTTTATAAAGCTCCTCAGGTTAATCCTAAGATACACTAAAGACAGAGAACCATGAGCACAAAGAATGGATACAAGTATGTTACTAGAAGCAATAAAACAGTCTGAAGATGACAGTTTTCAGCTGAAATCAACATCTTAAGTTATATCATTCCGAACCTACCAAAAATTATGAGAAATCATTTTTATTTTTAATATTTTATAATTAAAAAAACTAAAGTAAAACCTCCAGGATTCCTATACCCACAGCTTTTCAATCTGTTTTGAAATTGATACTATAATGTATAATAATTTCATTTCATGACATTAGAGAGACATCAGGACAAATATCATATGATATTACTTACATGTGGAATCTAAAATAATGATATAGATGAACTTATTTACAAAACAGAAATAGACTCATAGACATAGAAAACAAGCTTATGGTCACCAAACGTGGAAGGGAGTAGGGAGGAATAAATTTGGAATTAACAAGACACACACTACTATATGTAAAAGAATAAACATTGAGGACCTCCTGTATAGCACAGGGAACTATACTCTGTATCTTATAATATCCTATAATACCAAAGAATCTGAAAAAGAAAATATATATATATGACTGAATCACTTACTGTACACCTAAAACACTGTAAATCAACTATACTTCAATTTTAAAAAAGATATGCAGGTTCACATCACTACTGGTACATTTCAGGTAATTTAGAATTATGAAAGACTAAACTGTAATGTGTTAGAAGAGACAAAGTTTAGCTCTCTCAGCACTAACTTTATTCACTACATATGAGTACTGTGTTATTTGAATTAGTATGGTTATAAATATGTAATTCCAAAATAAGTGTAATATAACATTTCATCATTTACTAATAAATTCTATATTATGAAAGTACTACAAGTCTTAGTTTCATTTCCCCTTACTATCATATGACTCTGGGCAAATTCCTTAAATCTTCCAATGCTACCAGTGCCATTGCTCAGTTTATTTTCATCTGCAAAATGGAAATAATCCATCTGCTTCTATAAAGTTTTCAAAGGTAGCAAATGAAAAAAATTTTTCAAAAAGTGTTCCAAAAATTATAATGTGCCATGAGACAGGTAAAAAAATCAGAAGTGTAACTTACTCTGCATCTACTATTATATCTAAATATTAGTCTAACACAACCTTGTCAACAAAATTATGGTACGCTAAAGATGGCCACAAGTTATTATCAGCACTGGCTCCTTCAAAAGTCTAGGTGGAAGGAGGACTCTCACTGCTCTAATGAACAGAGAATGTTGGAAGTAATGCTGTGCCAATTTCTGGGTCTAGGCTTGAAAAGATTTTAAGAGAAGGCTTCCACTTCCTTCAAACACTTGCTCTTGGAACTCAGCCTCCATGCTGTGCTATGTCTAAGACACATGAAGAGGCTATATTGCAGGCCCTCCAGTTGACATCTCAGCTGAACTCCCAGCCAACCTCAACTGCCTTCGATGGGAATGAGCCACCCTGGATGTTCTGCCCAGCTGAGTTCTCAGATGACTCCAATCCTAGCTGGATATCGGACTACAAATACAAGAAACCTTCATTCAGAAGCAACCAGCTGGCCCAAGAAACATGAGATAATAAACTGTAGCTTTAACCTACTTTGTTTTAGAGTGAAGTGTTATATAGCAATAGGCAACTGGGACACTAACCAAGATTGAAACAAAAAAGACTCAGTAATATTTAACTTATTAGCACCTCATATTTAATGAACACTTTTTCCCTTTCATCTCTCCAAAAATAAGTATATTTTCATGTTCATAATATAATGTTCATAATAAAATATAATGCCAGACATTTTATGGAAAAAAATCTGATGTACTGACTCTTCTACTTTACAGAAGCCGTCCTGGTTCCTTCTTATTGTGTTCATACTAATAAACAAAAGACCATAACAACTGACAAAGTTCAAGTAAATATATTTAAAAATTAAATTATAGAAAGACATCCTTAAAATATTTTTGTTTTTCTCACTGTTTTCTCAAAAACTACAATGCATACCCATGTGCAATTAGTATGTATTTATGTCATTAGTGACAGGTTGTTGTGTTCTTACTATCTAATTTAAAAGATGCACCTAATGTGTCACAAGAAATAGAATACTTATTTCAACATGTTAGAAACATAACACAGCCTACCGGAAACCTTTCAGACAGATTAGATCAGTATTCTGGAATCATGAGAAATGATCTAAATCCATCCTGAAAGACATTCAACAATGAATCTTAAACAGAATCTGTTGAAATGCAAAATCTGCTTACACAGCAAAGCCACAGAAAAAAGCCTACAAGAGGAACACTTCCCTAACAAAGACCACTGGGCATTTTTCATGGCTGCAGTAGAAAGTATACAAAAATTAGGATGTTTGCAGATTTACAGAGCGAAAAATCTTTATTTCGGCATCCCCTATAGTTGAAACACTCAGGGCTCTTATCAAGTATTAAATTCCTTAGATTCTGCAACACCTCTGTCTTCAGGTAAATATTTTGTTAGTGATTAAGGGACTTGTTTCAAGGTCACAAAATGAACTGGATGCAAGAAATAAACCGCGAAGTGTGGCCTGCAGCTTTAGGTATAAATTCAGGGTTCTAATAATTTCCAAGGTGGAGTGGAGGTGAAATTAACTTATCCCACAACTCCAGGAGAGAGGGCACATTTTAGGAAAGAAAAGCTTTTATTTGGGGAAGTCACAGTTTTAACTCTGATGCGCTCATAGCTTCTTCAAACGCATATTTGAACTTCACTAAAAGCAAGTTTAACTGGATCAGAAGACGGACTGAAAAACACTCTGAGAGGTTGTATTAAGGCCTGGGGATGCAGCTCGACAGCAAGTAAATCCTAGAACGGAGGCAAGAGGAAGGAGGTCAAAGTCGGTCCGACTGTCCAAGAAGATGGAAGAATGGTCAAGGCCACCTTCTGAGACCGGAAAACCTGAGCCCACGGGGAACTGGCTGGGCAACCCTACGTGGACAGCAGGAAAGACTTGAGGTTGGGCCCTTCCTCCAAAAGCCGATTGTCCCACCCCTCTCCGAGGACAGAGCTTGTCTCCCGGGTGATCGGCAGCTGGTGTAAGGTAAGGGGGCTTCGCCGCGGTCGGATTCCCAAGGATCAAAGGCCAGGACCTAGCCCCGCACTCACCTTGGAGCCCAGCGCACTTCACTAACTCCGGCCTCCTCGCCAAAGGCCCATCTCCCACCAACTCGAGGAAGAATCGCTATCCGGACGGAAGCCAGCCCAGCTCATCCCCGATTCCCAATTTGCACTGCGTTGCGACGCGTCGCGTATCTGACGTCATGTTGCCCGCGCGCGCCCTTGACTCTTTGCTCCTCCCCAGTTCCATCTCCGGAGAAGGCAATGGCACCCCACTCCAGTACTTTTGCCTGGAAAATCCCATGGACGGAGGAGCCTGGTGGGCTGCAGTCCATGGGGTCGCTAGAGTCGGACACGACTGAGCGACTTCACTTTCACTTTTCACTTTCATGCATTGGAGAAGGAAATGGCATCCCACTCCAGTGTTCTTGCTTGGAGAATCCCAGGGACGGAGGAGCCTGCTGGGCTCCCGTCTGTGGGGTCGCACAGAGTCGGACACGACTGAAGCGACTTAGCAGCAGTTCGATCTCTGCCTGTGGGAGCTTCGCCGGAGGGCCGAGGAGGGCTAAGGAGGATGATTTGGCTGGACGGTCTGCGTAGTGCCCAGGCTACGCTTAGTTGGGGCGAGCTTGTCCGCCCGTCTCCTGCGCCCTGCATTTCTTAGACTTAGTTCTATCACCTGGTGTTAACTCTCATCCTGGGCCTTGCAGCGCTGGAGGCAGTGCTGCCTTTAACGCTTTGCTTCTTTCTCTTCAAATTGGAGGTTTAAGGCTGAACAGGGGGCCTGGTGTGCTGCGATTCATGGGGTCGCAAAGAGTCGGACACGACTGAGCGACTGAACTGAGACTGACTAGAAAGGGGATGTGAATCTCAAATTTTGACCAAAAGTTTAACATTCTCCGAAGCCACGCCTCTGGTAAGAGAAGAATGGATACGGTTCTAAAGCATATTATATACGTGCACAGTTAAAAGCAAAAAGAGCGTTCCGAACTTTGTCGTAAGGTGATTCTTTATAGGTAATTGAATGCTCTGATTATATGTAAAATAAAGAAGCTTGGATGGAGTGATAGGCCCTGGTCACTGAAGTCCTCAGGGACAACCCAAGTGTCTCATGGATGGAAAAGCTGGAAAGTGAGGTCCAGTTAAGTAAAAGGATGTGCCAAATAGGCGTTCAATAAATTCGTAGTGAATAAATGAAAGCAACTAGTCCAATAGTGTTTCACACATAGTAGTCTCCATTGGATTTCCCAGGTGGCTCAGTGGTAAATAATCGGCTTGCCAATGCAGGAGATCTGAGATTGGTGCCTTGGTCAGGAAGATCCCCTATAGGAGGAAATGGCAACCCTCTCCAGTATTCTTTCCTGGAAAATTTCAAGGACAGAGGAGCCTGGTGGCCCACAGACCATAACATCACAAAAGGTTGGATACCACTGAGACACTGAGCATACACAAACACACACAGTCTTTCCATTAATGTTAATTTCCTTTCTTTGGCAGTGGAATACCTGCAAAAATACAGTACTTCTTTTATATCAAAGATATACACTTTTCCTGAAAGATTAAGATTGATAAAATATTAGCTGTACTTTTACTGGAGACTACTAACTAGGAAGCCTTAGCAAATTTTTCATAACTGAGGGGGTAAATTGCATATACCTTTGAGAGTGGACCTTAAGAAAGTAAATTGGTTGTTGGTTGTTTGGTTTTGGGGGCCAGGGTGGGAGGGAGAAGCATCTGTTGAGCATTTTGATGAATTTGAGTATGCTGATAATCCAGAGTTGAGTTCAGGAGTAGGAACCAAATAAAGAGAGGAAGAATTTGGATTTTGCTGAAGACAATCTGGGAGATAGGACCTAGAAATATAAGGTGATGAAGAAAGGGAGATGTCCATAAGAATGAAACAACCAGTGAAAAGATTCTCCTATGGTGGGATGACAGATTTTCAAAATAGGACTCTTTAACATCCACCTAAAGTTATTTTTGCTGTTCTGATTTAGTTGTCCCAATCCTGACCCCACCCTCCCAGTAGGTAGAATTCCAATTCCCCAACTTCCCTAAAACATCAGTGAAGTTTGCTAAAACGCAAGTCATTTGCTTGAGTTCCCACATGTGGGTCAACAGGAGTGGGAGAGAAACAGCACACAGGATGACAAGATGATTCCAAAACTGAACTGTGTTGGTGAAAGCAGGAAGAAATGAGAATATTCCTGGGAAACTCTGAGAAATCTGGGGACAGGCTCTGGACTTACAAAACTTAGTGGAACAAGAGTTCATCTAGGGGTTACCTAGATGAAACTATGCTTACTAAATGGAATTAGAATCCCTAACTCCTGTTCAAATGTGTTCTGTAACAAACCAGACAGCAGTATCTATGATGCCCAGGATCTAAGCATGTGTCACTAGCTGTTTAGAAGACATAGCCTGTATTTAACCATAGCTTTGATTGCCAGGCCATCTAGCAAAAGCAGGAGTCCGAAACATCACTCAACCTGACTCATCCTCCATCTATTCAAGAAGTATCTACTGAATCTACGTACTATGCCACGGGTTGTTTTATTTGTAATGTTTCTTTTTTAAGTTTGTTTCTGTATTTTTGGCTGTGCTAGGTTTTTGTTGCTGTGGGGACTTTTCTCTCGTTTCGATGTTCAGGCTTCTTGTTGCAGTGGATTCTGCTGTGGAGCACAGGCTCTGGGCATGCAGTTTTCAGTAGCTGCAGCGTGCGGGCTCAGTGGCTTTGGCACTCAGGCTCTGGAGCATGAGCAGTAGTTGCTCTGCAGCATGTGGGATCTTCCCAGGTCAGAGATTGAACCTGTGTCCCCTGTATTGACAGGTAGATTTCCTTACCACTGAACCACCAGAGAAGGCCCCAGAGATTGTTCTAGACTTAGGTTACAAAGTCCCTCTTCAACACAGAGCTGACTTAAATTCAGATAGGCGAGACATATGATAAGTAAATACATATACAGTTGACCCTTGAACAACGTAAGTTTGAACTGCCCAGGTCCACTTAAATGTGAATTTTTTTCAGTAATAAATATTACAGTAGTACACAATCTGAGGTTGTTCAAATCTGCGGTTTTGGAAGTGAACTAGATCCAGAAGAACCTGGGATTCGGGTGCTCAACTATAAGTTATACTCAGTTCTTCAATTCTGCAGAGGCTTGGTGCCCTTGGTCCCTATGCTGTTCAAAGGTCAAGTGTATACTGTGTTGGGTGTTGTTAAGTGCTAAAATGAAAAATGAAATTGGGTAAAGGGCCAGAAAAGACAGTGGTATTTTTAATGAGATAGTCAAGGAAGAGCTCTCTGACAAAGTGATATTTCCGTAGAGCATTTAGTGAAAAGAGGGAGCATGCAATGGATGCTTGTGGGGTAGAGCATCCAGGCGGTGGGAGCAGTACCATGAAGGCATGAGGCAGGAAAAGGTGAGCGTGCAGAAGGGACAGCAAGGAGGACAGTGTGGCTGGAAGAGTGAGTGGTTTGATCCTGATGGGAGGGGCTCTCAGAGGGGTGGGGAGAGAACAGAGCACAGTTTATATGGGCCTTGTAGGTCAATAAAACATGCTTATCCCAAAATAACATAAGAAGTGAACCACAAGCTAATATTTTATGAGAAAATGTAGATTTCATATGTATGATAAAATGAACATTATGCACAGATGTTCATCCCAATTGTCTTTTAGTCAAAGCATGCATGTCCTGTGATTTTTTTTTTAAAATGAATCTCTTCTTCTTTTCTACTCATAGTTTTTATTTTCTAAAATCATAATGATCATCACCTTGGAGGTGTTGCATCAGACACTTGATCTCTAGGGAATGTGTCACCAGAAAAGTGGTGGCAAGTCTAAACTGTTCTCCTGGATATCAGATTTAAAGATCATATTTTCACCACTCTTGCACTTCACTAAGACTCTACCAGATTGGTTCATCTCTGAAGTTGTAAAAATTTACTATGTCACCATTTAGGGTGATTCAAATTCTGTTTTTTTATGTGAAGTTATGCTTTTCTCTAATTGGCCTAAACTTAATAAAGTGGTAGAGATACATCCTGATTCTATGATTTCTGGATTTAATAAGCAGGTATACATTCCTTTCCTTAACCTCTTCACGATTTTATAGACAAGTTTTCTCTCCTTTCAGGTTTTGTTTTTCTATCTAAACAGAAAAGTTTTAATCTGGTTATTATGTTCTTCAGTGGTTCTCCATTGAAATGTTGTCTTCTGTATCTTCCTGCTTCCATTAGATTTTCCTTGCAGATAGAATACTCAGAATACAATATTACAAACGGTGACACACATGGTTTTATCCCAACAAGACAGAGTTTCCAGTTTATTGACCATATCAAAGAATTTTCACCTACTTGACTGAGATCATCAAAGAGTTTGTAAAACTTAAGAACTGTCTTTGCCGTTTCTGTCATGTTAATACTAACTGGCAGAAAGAGAATCCCATCCAATAACCACAGAAATGGTCGAGCTATCAGTGTACTTAGTTGAGATCATAGAATCAACCCACATGCTTAAGTCTTTTCTACATATTTACAAAAAAAAAAAAAAAATTAAGCTTTAGCTATAGTGACATTTTAAGGAAACTCTTAATTTAAAGAAGACACTTTTTAAGCCAAAATTCCAAAAGTCTTTCTGGAATTCACATTTATACAACTCAAGTATCTAAAGACCTGAAACTACCACAACATTTTTAATTGGCTATACCACAATACAAAATTAAAAGTTTAAAGTTTGGGCGGGGGGGCGGGGGGGGCGGAGTAATGTAATGTTATCCATTGTTATCCATGGGAGTAAGGGTGAGGTTTTTGAAAAGATATTTATTTCTTACAAATTATAGGTAAATATAATTAAATAATTCGTGCCCAATGGTTTTCAAACTTCAATATTATCAAGCAATATATGGCTTGAATAAACACAATAACAGTGCAGACCCAAAACAAAAATGTATAGACTCAGGGTTAGCCAAATGCTTGGGGTCCCCACCTGCTAGCCAGCCCATGGAGAGTTTGCCTGGGCCTGGGGAAAGTACCAGAACAGGAATCCCTACTTCCTGCCTCCTCACATACTTTTGGAGGAGTGGGGAGGGAGCAGGGATCACCCAGCCAATTTGGAAAACTGAGCTTTTCTATTGCCACTACAATTTTATTGGCTTAAAAAAAAACACAAGATTTTTGAAACTAGTACCCTGTGGAATTTTCCTTATCAATTCTAGTTTCTGTCTGAGGCCTCACAGCACACCCTGCTGAGCTAGCTTGTTGCTAGGCTGCAGAAAGAGAATGAGAGCACCCAGGTTATCCAGCAGGCTACATAAGCACCAACATCTCATTTACACTGAGTAGATAAGGAAAAAACAACAAATTTCCATTTTAAAATATCTATGGCAAGGACTTCCCTGGCAGTCCGCTGGTTAAGACTTGACACTTCCACTGAAGATGGCACAGGTACAACCCCTGGTCAGGGAACTAAGATCCCACGTGCCAGGTGGTCCGGCTGGAACATGAAAACCTGTGTATATCTAGTGGAGAAGCCCATGGACAGAGGATCCCGGCAGGCCACCGTCCATGGAGGCGCAAGAGTCGGACACGACTTAGCAACTAAACCACTGCCACCACCACATCTAGTGACACCGATGCTGGTGGTCATGAACTCCACCTTTGTTGTTGTTTAGTCACTAAGTCGTGTCCACCTGTTTGTGATGCCATGGACTGCAGCACGCCAGGCTTCCCTGTGCTTCACTATCTCCTGGAGTTTGCTCAGATTCATGTCCACTGAGTTGATGATGCTTTCAAACCATCTCATCCTCTGCCATCCCCTTCTTTTGCCTTCAGTCTTTCCCAGCATCAGGGTCTACCTCAAGAAATTAGAAAATAGTCTCTTCAATCTGAATTAATTTTTGAAATAGCTGTCTGTGAGAAATATTATGGAAGATTTTTGAAATGTTAACTGTAGGATGAGGTTCTTTATAGACTTCTAAATCCATCAGTATGTCGTTCTATAATCTGCAGAAGTACAATGCCCAAGTCATTTTTAATGATCCTATTTGTGGCAGAAATGTGTAAAAACAGCATGCCATTCTGGTTGATCTTTCTTCCATGTCAGTTATTCTGTTAGAGTTTAATTACAGAGGTATGAATATATAGATATGTAAAAAGAGTCAGAATATTCATCCTCTCAGTGGGTCTTACTGGGCTGTGAACTGCGTAAATATTTCAGGGATTAGGCAGTACCTCTATGGAGAGATGAGCATATTTCAAAATGTCATAGAGTGAGTGAGTGTCTCTGCCTGTTTTTGTATAGTATGGGGAAGGCGTGCCTTGTATAGTATATTCATGAGTAAAAATGGGATGACTGGATGAGACTATTCAAAAATCTGTTTCTAGGAGTGTGATGATTTGGAATAAAGTAAAAATGCATAAGTAGATTTTTTTTTTCCTACTGCTTCATGACTGGGCTGTATGGAAAATATCAAATGATTTATGTTTTTATCCTGTTTAGGATAAATGTGCAAAATGTCATTGCTGCTGCTAAGTTGCTTCAGTCGTGTCCGACTCTGTGCGACCCCATAGACGGCAGCCCACCAGGCTCCGCCGTCCCTGGGATTCTCCAGGCAAGAACACTGGAGTGGGTTGCCGTTACCTTCTCTGGCAAAATGTTATTACCGGATTATAAAAATGATTCCCACTGTTCCAATTTATGTTTCAATGGGGATAAACATAAGGAATCTAGATATTTGAAAAATGGATAAACACATGGATATAGTTGGGAAAAAAATCCCATATTTATGTTAAACAAGGGTTTAACTAATGCTTGGCATATAACTGGTCCTCAATGAATATACTACCTGACTGTAGAGGTGGCTAACACCTAAGAGGAAAAATTAAGGAGTGGCTTAACACCCTTCACAGAGAAGGCAATGGCACCCTACTCCAGTACTCTTGCCTGGAAAACCCCATGAGCAGAGGAGCCTGGTGGGCTGCAGTCCATGGTGTTGCTAAGAGTCAGACACGACTGAGTGACTTCACTTTCACTTTCATGCATTGGAGAAGGAAATGGCACCCCACTCCAGTGTTCTTGCCTGGAGAATCCCAGGGACGGGGGAGCCTGGTGAGCTGCTGTCTATGGGGTTGCACAGAGTCAGACACGACTGAAGCGACTTAGCAGCAGCAGCAGTAATACCCTTCAGTAAACTCCATCAGCAACACCCCACCTCATTCTTTAATGGGATCAGTTAACATTTTTTTTATCAATATTTTTGGCCAAGGGCCATTTAAAAGGAACTTTAGGCCTGTTCTTCCAACAGGACTGAATGCCAGTGCCCCCACCCACCCCCTAATACACAAACTGTAAGCGTCCTTTCAGTGGGTCATATTAGGCTGTGGAACTGCCAGTGGTTCTCTGACTCACCAACATGTATTGCCTTTGAAATAATGTTGCTTTTTTTCCACTGTTTGTTTTTCACAATTAAAATAGTAAAACAGACAAGGGTTTTTTTGTTGTTGTCTTTTTTTTTTTTTTGCTGTGCCAGGTGACATATAGAACCTTACTTCCCCAACTAGATTAGACCCATGCCTCCTCCTTTGGGAATGCAGAGTCTTAACCACTGGACCACCAGGGAAGTCCCCCAACAAGGTCATTCTTAATCCCGCCTCTGACTTATCATGGCAACTGAAATGTTACCATTATTCATTACTTCATATGAAAATGTAGCATTTCTGAGAAAACCTTCCTTCTTAGCATTTAACTAGTTTCCCATATCAGGAAGCCTTCTATTAGAGAAAATTAAACAGAGTGCTAAAGAATTGATACTTTTGAACTGTGGTGTTGGAGAAGACTCTTGAGAGTCCCTTGGACTGCAAGGAGATCCAAACAGTCCATCCTAAAGGAGATCAGCCCTAGGATTTCTTTGGAAGGAATGATGCTAAAGCTGAAACTTCAGTACTTTGGCCACCTCGTGCGAAGAGTTGACTCATTGGAAAAGACTCTGATGCTGGGAGGGATTGGGGGCAGGAGGAAAAGGGGACGACCGAGGATGAGGTGGCTGGATGGCATCACAGACTCGATGAACGTGAGTCTGAGTGAACTCTGGGAGTTGGTGATGAACAGGGGAGGCCTGGCGTGCTGCAATGCATGGGGTCGCAAAGAGTCAGACACGACTGAGTGACTGAACTGAACTGAATGTGAGAAATAAGGTTTTGTAGAAGGCTTTGGGTAGCCTAGAGACAGCACAGAGAAATTTGAATATATGTTGTTGTTCAGTTGCTCAGTCACATCCAACTCTTTGTGACCCCATGGACTGCAGCATACCATAATTCCCTGTCCTTCACTGTCTCCTAGAGTTTGCTCAAACTCATGTCCATTGAGTCAGTGACACCATCCAACAATCTCATCGTCTGTTGCCCCTTTCTCCTGTTTACAGTCTTCTCCAGAATCAGGCAGGGTCTTTTCTCGTGAGTCAACTCTTCAGGTGCCCAAAGTGTTGGACCTTCAGCTTCTTCCAATGAATATTCAAGATTGATTTCCTTTAGGATTGACTGGTTTGATCTTCTTGCTATCCAAGGGACTTTCAAGAGTCTTCTCCATCACCACAGTTTGAAAACATCAATTCTTTGGTGCTCAGCCTTCTTTATGATCGATCTCTCACATCCATAGAGGACTACTGGAAAAACCATAGCTTGACTAGATGGGCCTTTGTCGGCAAAGTGATGTCACTGCTTTTTAATATACTGTCTAGGTTGGTCATAGCTTTTCTTCCAAGGAGCAAGTGTCTTTTGATTTCATGGCTGCAGTCACTGTCCACAGCTATTTTGGAGCCCAAGAAAATAAAGTCTCTCACTGTTTCCATTTTTTCCTCATCTGTATGCCATGAGATATGATCTCCTCCATAACAAAGGATAGTACTTGAGTGCACAAGGGAAGGCACATGTGCTGAAGTTCCCTGATTTTTTTGTTTGTTAACAATTTATTTAGTTTATTATACTTAGCAGGTTCACAGCTAAATGTGCAGTAACATGTGAGGTATTCCTGGGTTAACACAGGAGCCGGTGGGTTACACAGCACTGAGAACTAAGTCCAAGGTTTCAGACTCAGGCCAGGCCAGAGGCCCTGAGCCAAGGGTGGGCTAAGGTCCAGACACTGACAGCTGCTTTCTTATCCCATCTGGGCATACTGAAAGGCATGTCTTCAACACGACATCATTTCACTGATGTCAGGGAAACATATTAAAGAAATGGAACCCATGTCCTCATGCATCTCAGCTGTTGTTGCTTTGTAAGTCGCATAATAGCATGAGCGCAACATTTTTATAATCTTCCAGTAACAGTGGGCCATGGAGTGGGAAAGCCTCTGTGTTTCCCCCTCAGTGCTTCCTTGCCTGTTTTCACTCCCACCATACTTCCCGTCCTCTAGCCATAGTCCCTGATGTTCAAAGTCTCACATACACAACAGAGTTTTCTCAGGTGACAGCTCTGTGTATAGCTATTTCCAAAGCAGCATCTTGTGCAGAAAAATTTATGGCATCAAGAAAGTGTCTCTGGTTAGCTTTCCTCTATTAAAAGAGTCATCCACCCCTGGCTAATGTCTGATTCAAAGCATAATTTAGCAGGCAGGTTGGGAAAGTGGAAAATGGCTAAAAACAGGAAACAAACTCCAAAAATCTATAGTCTTTGGGGGCCAGGTAACAATCAAGCTCACTTGAAGACTATAAAATTGTTGCTTACACATTATTAGAAACATATTAGAGTCCACAGCTGATAACCTGCAAACTGCTGGGTAAAACTCCTTGTCTTAGGGTGAGAGGGTCAGCATCTAACTCAAACCTCTAATCTCCACAAAAATGCTGAGTTAAAAGGGAGTCACACCACCTATAGCATTTCAAAGGCAAGAAAGGCCTGTTAGAATGTAGAAGGTATACACACAATAGTACACATTTACTTTTAAAGGGCACCTTGAATTCCATTTATAACTTCTCTGAATTTATGTGTCAGGAACAGAGGGAAGGACATTCTACTGGGATTTAGCTTTTTGGCAAAATAGAAACCTTGTTTATAGCTATGGTTCTATAAAAATGTTTTAAAGAAGTTAGTATTTCTAATTAAAATAATATTTTTCATGAATGATACATATCAGTAACAAGGTAAACATCTTCATATCTAATGTAAGAGCAGAACCTCTTTCGGTTCAGTTCAGTCGCTCAGTCGTGTCCAACTCTTGGCAACCCCATGAATCGCAGCACGCCAGGCCTCCCTGTCCATCACCAACTCCCGGAGTTCACTCAGACTCACGCCCATCGAGTCAGTGATGCCATCCAGCCATCTCATCCACTAGCATCTTATTTAAATACACCAAAAGAGAAGGTGTATTACAAATGGTAGTGGGTTCTCTCACAGAGAATCAGGAAAATAGTAAAATAAAGCATAGCCTGTTTTTGTCACAGATCTACATTAGGCAGTATTGTTTTTTTGGAAGGCACATGTCAGCAATCTTATTACCTAAATGTTTAAAATGTGGTTCTGAAGATAAGTGGAAACATTAATGCACTACCTGAATGAAGCCAAAGATACATTTTTCATTCATTCATTAATTATTGGCTGTGCTGGGTCTTACTTGCTGCAACCAGGCTTCCTTTAGTTGCGGCGAGCAGGAGTTCCTCTGGCTCTAGTGTACAGACTTCTCATCGTGGTGGCTACTCCTGTTGCAGAGAACAGGCTCTGGGTGCACAGGCTTCGGTGGTTGTGGAGCACGGGCTCGATGGTTGTGGCTCGTGGGTTCCAGAGCGTGGGCTCAGTAGTTGTGCTGCGCAGGATGAGCTGCCACTCCGCATGTGGAGTCCAGGAAGCCGTGTCTCCTGCACTGCTAGCGCTGAAATACAAGGGACATCTTGAAGCTAAAGATATCTTGAAGTTCATTCCAACTCAAGAATTTATTATTCTACTACATGCAGAGAGCTGTCTCTTCCTTGAGAGTTGTTGTATATCACCACCCAACCCACTTTTAGTCCATGCTACTTGTGTTCTACATCCCATTCCCTCATTCCTCCTTAGGAATCTTGCTTTGCCAATTACCACCCCGCCTTTTTTCCCTTGTAACTTCTGTCTCTGTCTCTCTCTTAGTGCCTTTCCTTTCTGAACATGAACATGTTCTTCTCTCTCAAACACACACGTCCCCCAAACTTTTTCCATCCTGTATCTTCCTTTATCATCACTCTCTTATCCTCCTTCATCTTCCATACAAGATTCCTTCACATTTTTAATAGAATGCTTAAGTTCAGGGTCTCTCTTTCTTTACCTCTCTCTCAGGAGTAGCTCTTCTTGCTAAAGGTCACCAGGGATTTCCTAAATGCAAGATCCAGTGGGGACATTTTAGTCCTTTCCTTCCTAGACTTGTCTCTAGCATCCATTATAACTCTGTACTCTCTTGATTTCTGTGGCTCAATGGTCTCTTGGTACTTCTCCAGCTTCATGGGTAGCTCTTTCTCAGTCACCTTCAAAGATATCACTTTCTCCGTCCACCCCTCTAAGATGGTGTTGTCTCCTATCATCCACCCTCAGCCCTCTCCCCATCTCACTGTTACTTTCTGCAGGGAATTTCACTCATTCATTTCATAACTTCAACTACTCCTTGGCTCTAAGTTATTCAGCCCAGTTCTCCTTGAATATCTCCAGACACATAAATATTTAAACAGCTCACTAGCCAACTATACGAGTATGTTTCCCCACTGTGACATTTAATTTTATTTGTTAACTAGATTATGGGTATTTTTGTAGATGTGATGAACATCTTTTGAACTACTTTACTGAGGTATGATTGAAATACAAAACAGTACATATGTGGGATTTCCATGGCAGTCCAGTGGTTAAGACACTCTGCTTCCATTGCAGGGGGCATGGGTTGGATCCCTGGTCAGGGAACTAGGATCCCACATGCTACACAGCATGGCCAAAAACCCCCACAGAACCCCAAACCTCCAAACAAACAAAAAACAAAACCAATACATTTTTAATGTACATAATTTGATGAATTTGTAGGTAAGTATATGTCTGTGATCGGAGATTGGCTTCAGCAATACATGAAGTGAACTTGCAGATGTTCAAGCTGGTTTTAGAAAAGGCAGAGGAACCAGAGGTCAAATTGCCAATATCCGTTGGATCATTGAAAAGGCAACAGAGTTCCAGAAAAACATCTATTTCTGCTTTATTGACTATGCCAAAGCCTTTGATTGTGTGGATCACAATAAACTGTGGCAAATTCTGAAAGAGATGGAAATAGCAGACCACCTGACCTGCCTCTTGAGAAACCTATATGCAGGTCAGGAAGCAACAGTTAGAACCAGACATGGAACAACAGACTGGTTCCCTACCCAGCCCCTGGCAACCAATCTGAGTTTGCCTATTTTAGATTCTTCATTTAAGTGATGTCACAATTTGTCCAGATGTGATTAACATTTACACAATCAGCTGTTTTAAAGTAAAGCAGATTATAACACGAGTGGGCCTCATCGTCATCCAATCAGTTGAAGGCCTTAAGTACAAAAGTCTGAGGATTCGAAAAGAAACCACTACAATATTGTAAAGTAATTAGCCTCCAATTAAAATAAATTAATTTTTAAAAGACCCTGATTCTGGGAAAGATTGAAGGCAGGAGGAGAAGGGGACAACAGAGGATGAGATGGAGGGGTGGCATCATTGACTCGATGGACATGGGTTTGGGTGGACTCTGGGAGTTGGTGATGGACAGGGAGGCCTGGCGTGCTGCAGTTCATGGGGTCTCAAAGAGTTGGACAGGACTGAGGTACTGAACTGAACTGAATTTTTAAAAAAGGAATTCTCCCTCCATCTGCCCAAGTTTTCAGCCTTCATACTCAGAACTGCTATATAACTCACCTGAATCACTAACCTGCCAGCTTGTCCTATGAATTTTAGACTTGCTAGCCTCTACAAATGCATGATCTAAGTCCTTATAATCCTTTCTTCTTTCCGCCTCCTTTCCTCCCTTCTACATTTCGTTCTTTCTTCTTCCCTTCTTCCCCTCTCTCCCTGATTATAGGGATTCCTTGGTGGCTCCGATGGTAAACAATCTGCCTGTAGTACAGAACTAGGTTCGATCCCTGGTTGAGAAGATGCCCTGGAGAAGGGAATGTTTACCCATTACAGTGTTCTTGCCTGGAGAACTCCATGGACAGAAGAGCCCAGCAGGCATGGCCCATGGGGTCACAAAGAGCCGGATATGACTGAGCGACTAACACTCTAACTTTCACCTGATTCTAACTGTCACCTCAGTTATAATCCCAGAGCCCTACCTCATACAGTGGCTCAGGGAATAAAATTATTCAGTACCTAAGAGGTGCTTAGCACAGAATTGCTCCCCTGAAATAGTAGCCACAATTAACTTCTGTTCATTCCAGATGACTAATCAGTCATCTAATTAATTAGAAATGCAATGGGCTGTAGGGAGAAAGAGCTTTCTAGATAGAGGAAACATCATATTTGAAGTCCTGAGGTAGGAAGGAGGGGCAGGTGGTTTGGGAGAGTTGATAGGATGTGAAAGTGGCTAGAGCAGGCAGGGGGCAGATCATCTGGGGCCTTATAGACCATATGTAGAATTCAGGATTTTGTTTTCATCCTAAAAGCCATGAAAAATTTCTCAAGAATTTTAAACAAGGAGATGACATGATCTCATTTGCCACAGTGGGAAAGAATAGTTTAAAGCAGGTGAGAGGAAATATGAAGAGATCAGGTGCGGAAAAAAAATGATGCTGCTGAGGACACTAACATTCACTGGGTGGATGATGGAGCTGTTCATCAAGATGAGGAGTGACTTCCCTGGCGGTCCAGTGGTTCAAACTCCACGCTACGAGTGCAGAAGGCACAGGTTCAATTACTGATCAGGGAACTAAAATCCTTTGTGCCTCACAATGAGGCTCCCCCCCACCAAAAAAGCTGGGAAACATTAGAAGAGAATCAGGCTTGGATTGGGGAGAAGAGAATCACTTTTGAACATGTGCTATCTTGTAGTAACACTTAAGATAATCTGTAAAAATACTGAATCACTCCACTGTACACTTGAAGCTAATATAGTATTATAGTATTATAAAAACTATACTTCAAAAAAAATTTCAATTTAGTCAGCCCTGCCTTCCCCCTCCCCATGAACAACTATATATGAAGTGACTAAGAGACCTCCAAACGGAGATAGATAGTTAAATAAATTGAATATATGTGTCCAAAGCTTACAGATAAAATTTTATTTGATCTCTCTTGAATTTGCAGGGTTAAGGTGAAAAGAAAATTCTCATTTAAGTTAAACTTAACAACTTCAGTTAGGGATGGGACAGTGATCACAAAATAAGTACATTTGGTAAGAGTAGAAAAACTTTCCTGTGACTTTTGATTGAAGCACAGGGACAATTAGCTTAGAAAGACCAGATTTCAAGCAAACATTGCACCAAGGGACAGCTTGCTGCTGCTGCTGCTAAGTGGCTTCAGTCGTGACTGACTCTACATGACCCCATAGACGGCACCCCACCAGGCTCCCCCCGTCCCTGGGATTCTCCAAGCAAGAACACGGGAGTGGGTTGCCATTTCCTTCTCCAATGCATGAAAGTGAAAAGTGAAAGTAAAGCTGCTCAGTCGTGTCAACTCTTAGCGACCCCATGGACTGCAGCCTACCAAGCTCCTCCGTCCATGGGATTTTTCCAGGCAAGAGTACTGGAGTGGGTTGCCATTGCCTTCTCCTAAGTGAGAACTTAAGGCTTTAATAATTGTCAAGTAAATAGCTCATCAACTTAAGGATTATTTTATTTACTCAAAGAAAGGGAGGAAAAGGACAGAGTTTCCGAGTCTAGTTTTGAATACTTTTCTGACACAGGTCAGAACTATCAACCAAGACCTACTCATCTTTTTTAAATCAAAAACCCCCACAGGCTTAGATTTTAAGTGGATACTTGAGGTAACTATAGTGCTTTGTGGGAGTCTAAAAGGTCACTGTTAATCTTGCTGAAACATTGCAAGTTAAATTAACAGTGGCTTGTATTTGCTGCGAAGCTTTAATCTTTTAGAGACTCTTCAGGCTTTGGATTAAGTCAGAGATTTTGAGACCAAAAGCTCCAGTTATGACAAGAGCTATGGATTAATATTTTAACAAATAGCAAGTTATATAAAGTATTATGTTCATAAGTGTCAGAAAAGATATTTTTACTGAAGGAAATGTCAAACATAGGGAGAAAAAGAACAGTGTAATGAATATCCATGTACCCACTCTCCAGCTTCAACTACTATCACTTGTCTGCTTATAAAAAGATATATTTTTAAAATAGTTTTTTTTTCCACAAAAGTAATACTTGTACATTGATGAAATCCCAGGGCTATCAATTGTCTATCTGATGTTTTTGAACAATTCAGAAAAAAAGGTATCTCCTTGCCTTGGCTGTAGGCAGCCCTGTGCCCAAGACGCAGCACGAGGTGAACAGAGCAGGAACTTGACCTTCGCTCTAACTCTCCTGCTAAGCTCCCTCTGGAGAATTCAACATGAAATTTGGACATGGCACACTTGTCTTCTAACCTCCTTTCTCTACAAAGGTACATATATATTTTATACTGCTGTGTCATACTATACACACTGATTTGTCATACTCCTTTTCACTTAATATTTCATGAACACTTTTTTTGGTCACTATTGAATTCTAAAATTCACTTTTAATGACTGCAGAATATTACTCAATAACTTCCTAATTTATTTAACTCTACCACTGGACACTTAGATTATTCCTTCGTTGGTGGCTCAGTGGTAAAGAATTTGCCTGCCAGTGCAGGAGATGCAAGAATTCAATCCATGGGTCAGGGAGATCTCCTGGAGCAGGAAATGGCAACCTATGCCAGTATTCTTGCCTGGGAAATCCCACGGACAGAGGAGACTGACAGGCTACAGTCCACAGGATTGCAAAGAGTTGGACATGACTAAGCGACTAAACAACAACAACAAAACAATATTATAAAAATCATTTAATATAAAAATATACAGCCTTATGGATTTGTAACATAAATATTAGTGTATATCCATGAAAATCTCCTTAGAATAATTTTCAGAAGTGGCATTTCTGGGACAAAGGGCGGGGCAAATCCCAAGATGAGCTCACTAAAAGGCAGCTTGGTAACAGGTGCCCCTGAGCTCTTATGAACTAGCTCATACCCCATTATCAAGCATTTTCCCAAAAACTTGATAACATTAAATGTGATGATTAAAGATATGAATTCATATTTTTACAATTAAAAACCCCAAGAGTTTGTCAGTTTGTTGCTTTATTTGGGTTTCTTTGAGTGGTGATAAAATGAAAAAATGTTTCTATATTAGTCATTCTTTTTCCTGAATTTATCAGGAAATTCATGTATTCATATGTATCACTTATTCTTTAGCACTTTTCTACTAGTGTATTTTCTGAAATCAGAAATTTATTTGGGTGAAAGTTGAAAATATGTGTCATACTACCCACACATTACTGAAAGTATGAAAAGTATAAAAATTGTTAAGAAGCAATACATGCCATATTTAAAGAAATGTAAGTGATTATTTGACGTATGGGTGCTGAATATTTTGAGGAACAAGATTATGTAAGGTCGAACCATGTGAAGTTGCCAACCCTCTGTGGTAGTGGCTCTCAAATTGTGGTCTTGGAATTGCAGGAAGTTCCCAATCCCATTTGGGAGGTTCACAAAGTCAAAACTACTTTCCTAAGAATACTAAGACATCATCTGCACGTTCATTCCCTTACAGATGTACGATGGAATTTTCTAGAGGCTGTATGATGTGTGATATTCTAACAAATTGAGTGCAGCAGCAGATGTAAATCCATCTGTCTTCTATTAAGCCAGGCATTGAAGAGATCTGCAAAACATAAAACAGTGTCACTCTTCTCATGAAATTTTTTTGGTTTGGGAAAATATACTTATTTTTCAGAAAAATGTTATCTATATTAACACATAATGGGTTTATTATTATTTCTAAATGATAATTTTTTCAGTTTTAATTTAGATTATGGTGAATGTCAATAGATGTAATCCACATAAACAAAAGCTCTTTAGGGCCCTCAATTTTTAAGAATGTAAAGGGGTCTTGAGTTAAGAAGTTTGAGAATCTCTGCTTTGTGGCATTTGAACAATAGTCGCCTTTTATTTCAAAGACAGAGCAACAAATGTGACATGTTTCCCTGAAAACCAAATAAATTAATCATGTAAGTGATTGTTAAGGGTTTAATACCATCCTGAGTGTCAGAGACACTTCCATGTTCTTTAATAATTTATTTTTTCTGGGCCTAATGGCAGTACTATAGAAGAGCAATAATAATGGAAAATTAGCTGATTAGAGATAACATTCAGATTTTCACTACCACAACAAAAAGGGTGAAACACAACATGTGTTCGCTCCTCTTCTTCCCTTTGTCCTAGCCAAAACTAAAAGACAGATCTGAGACTATTAGTAGAAAGTCTTTCCTTCCTGAATTATACTAGGAGAGATGTAATTTAAAGAGGAAGATGGTTTCACTTTCTGCCCACTTGGGCTCTCTTGGGAGCACTGAGTCCCCAGGAATTTCAAAGTCATTGCTCGTGTTTATTTAGAAATTAACATAGTAAGAAATGGGCAAGGACTAAATGAGAAATCTTTAAAACTTTACATCAAAGAACAAGAAAATAAATGAAAAGATACATCATGTTCCTGTGTTAGAAAATGGAATGTTATTAAAAATGTCATTTATTCCAAATCACATTTTTGATGAAATGCAATACCAATCAAAATGTGCATGCCCTCTGAACCAGGAATGTAGCATTTTTGAATCCTACAACATCCTAGGAATCCATGACATTAAGCTTGTTTTTATTTTTTACAACCGTGGTAACGTTTTGTTTTTTTTTTCCTATAGTACCTAGATGTCCATATTGAAAGTATTTTTGTATAGTTAGTGGTCTCTTCAGAATGTTGAATAACTAATGAACAAGGAACTCCTGACTTTAACACCCCTCCACTATCATTATTGTTCTTCGAACTTGGTGTTATCACCCAAAATGTTCTCAGGGAGACCGGAAGACTAGAATGTGGCAACAAAGGCATCAGTAAAACCGACCAAACCAAGGATTCCATTGCTGTAGTAGTGCTGTAAGGATTTTATGGTTGTGAATTTCAAACTAAGTGTTTGTTATTACCCATTTGGTTATTTGAGCAATTTCATTAGATTTGTGGATTAAGGGAGATACTCTGTGGTCTATAAAACAAAAGCACAGACCACAAAGCACAGAACCTGGCATAATATTCTCTTGTGTGGAAATCATTAAAGGGTTTCAAGAGGTGGAGAACTTGCCAGTTAGAGATTTGGAAGGCAGAAACTAATGAGAAATGTGAATTTTAATAAACAGATTCAATAGGAAAGAAAATAATAAATTATAATCCTGATCATGTCTTGATTTGAGCCTATCATGAGGACAAGGTTGAAAGATTTGAGATCTCTTTCTTAAAAAATAAATTCTGAAGTATAGCATGTACACAGAAAAATGCATGAATCATAAATGTACATCTCAATGAATTTCACAAGTTGAAATCACCTGGATAACTATTGGCAGATCGAAAAGAAAATGTTATCCACACTCCAGAAATTTCTCTTGCTCCCTTTCCAGTTGCTACATTGCTCCCCCATCACACACACCAGGGACAACCACTATCCTCTTTTCTAACTGATGAGATTATCTTTGCCTGTTTCTGAATTCTAATCATACAGGATGAACTCTGACTTCTTAGCCCACTATGATGTATGTATAATTCATTATATTGTTGTGTGTAGTTGTGGTTCTTTCATTCCCATTGTTGAGTAGTAGTATATAAGTGTGCTACATTTATTCATTCATTCTACTGTAGGACATATGCATAGAACCCAGTTGTTTCTGGTCTATAGATGCTTAGTGTTGGATTTGCTTATGAGATGCAAGTAAACTGTTTTTCAAGGTGGTTGTACTTGATTTTAGCTGTTCTTACTGATTTATAGACATTCTATGTATTCTGCTGCTGCTGCTAAGTCACTTCAGTTGTGTCTGACTCTTAGCAACCCCATAGGTGGCAGCCCACCAGGCTCCCCTGTCCTTGGGATTCTCCAGGCAAGAACACTGGAGTGGGTTGTGATTTCCTTCTCCAATGCATGAAAGTGAAAGTGAAGGCGCTCAGTAGTGTCCGACTCTTAGCGACCCCATGGATTGCAGCCTCCCAGGCTCCTCCATCCATGGGATTTTCCAGGGAAGAGTACTGGAGTGGGTTGCCATTGCCTTCTCCTTATGTATTCTGAGTATGTGTCTATTTACATACTGAGGACATCTTTCACTCTGTGTTTTGGTCTTTTTCTTGTTTTATTGATGTCTTTTGATAAACAAAACTCAACAGTTGTTTAATAGTATCCAGTTTATCTTCCCTTTCTTAATGATTAGTGTGTTTTTGTCCTGCTTAAGAAGTCTTTGCCTATTCTAAGGTCATGAGCTATTATTTTATGTTTTCTTCTAGAAGCTTTATTCTTTTACTCTTGACTTTTAAAATGTCTGAATTGGGAAAATTGTGAAAATGAACATCTGTCCAAATTGAACAACTCTTTTTGAAGAGCCAGTCATAGAGTATTGTGATATCAAATCTGAGGTGGTTAAACAAGTGGTTCTCTGCAGCAGGAATACTAGGGAAAACAATGCCAGAACTCCCACTCTGCTTGAACAGTGTCTCTTACCAAGCAGGCTATGTTGCAAGCCAATCTGAAATTGCTTTAACTGCCAACGGATTGGGGAAAAAAAAGCAGGGTGAGATTTTCCATACAGGAAAAAAAATTATCTGCAAATCATCTGAGATCATCTGAAGTAGAAACTGAAATTCTTTATCTCTTATGCTTAGAAATTATTGTCACACAAATAGGTCATCTCTTTTTCTTCACTAATACCTCTGAAACCATAACCTTGCTCTATCATTTACCCCATTCTCTTTTGTCTTCAAGTTTTGGTCCCTTTTCATTTTCCCCTTTCCACCTACAATAAGCTCAATCTCTCCAGTTCATCGTACCATGAAAACCCTCAGTATCTTTCCTCAGATACTCTCTTCCTTCACTGCCAAAGTTCACAAAAGTAGCCGTGTTTGCTGCCTCTACCTTCTCCCTTCCAATTACTCCTTAACCACTTGTCCCATCTTACCTATTGTTTCTATTGCTCCACGGAAACTGATCTTTTGTAGATTCACAAAACTAGTGTGTCCACTTTCGACTTCCCCCAAGCCTTACATTTCTTATTTCTGTTAATGGTACAGCATCCTCTCAAGCACTCAGGTTGCCAATAACCACACCCCATGTCTGCAATACTTCTGTCATTTGACCTCTCCCTTCTGTTCCTCCTGCCATTTTCTACATGATATTGTTACTTTTTAATATTTTATTTCTTTATTTTGGCCGTGTTGGGTCTTTGTTGCTGCGCACAGGCTTTCTTTAGTTGAGACTCTTGGGGGCTACTCTTTGTTGCCGTGTGTGGGGTTCTCGTTGCGATGGCTGCTCTTGTGGATACAGGCTTTAAGTGTACGAGCTTCAGTAGTTGCAGCACATGGGCTCAATAGTTGAGGCCCATGGACTTGAACCCATGTCCCCTGCATTGGCTTAGGTGAACCCATGCTTGCCTACCGGGAGGTCTGATTTCGTTACTTCTTACCTAACTATTTTAATAGTCTCCTACTTGCCTTCCTTGCTCTTAGTGTACCCTTAACCAACTTATCCTGTATAAAACTATAAACTTAATATTCTTAATTCAAAGTTCTAACTTTATCCTGTCCCAGTTTGAATATCTTTAATAGTGTTCCTCACTGTCTTTAATCCCACCATAAGCTGAATCAAATTCATTAATTTCTACTCACATATCACAGTAAGAACTATTTCACTTCATACTTTCTTCTGATTTTCTGATCTTTGTTGATCAATTCTGGATTTGCCTCACTTCTGAATGTTTAGAGTCTTCCCATTTTTCAAAATAAAAAGACAACGTCTTAATAAATATCCTTTCCAATCTTCTCTATCTGGTAAACTCCTCCTTATCCTTCAAAAACCAGCTCAAACATCATTTTTTGCTCAGTCTCTGTACACTGAGTTCATCACTCTTGATCTCTACTTCCAAAGCACATTGAACACACCTCTTATAAAGAGTCCCTATCCCGTAGTACTTCAATTGTTTTTTTCTATGACTTTCCCCCTTAGTTCTTAGTTCCCCCAGAACAAGTGTGATATAATTTAAATTTTGTATTCTGTTTCTTGCCTAATACCTTTCAGAAGCACATCTATGATAAATGTCTAATGAAAGATTGAGTAAACCCATTTTTAATTGTCTCCAGTTGGAAGTAATTTTTCCTTATTAAATCTCCATAGCATTTTCTCTGTACACCTCTTTTGTCCTTAAGATGTACATTACTTTCTGCCTTGTGTAACTGCTATTTATTTAAACATCTTATATTCTCTATAGATGGTTACCATGTAAGGGGCAGAGACTCTGCCTTGTCATACCTGAGGACCTCATGGAATCTTGAGAAATCCTTACAAACCAAATATCCTTGACAAAGCCAGATTTAACATTTAAAATCAGGACATAGTGTGACACACCTCAAGAGCACAATGTTCCAAAACTGAAGTGCTATAGACATGCCAAGGCAAACTTCTAAGAGATCTGGTTTGCCCCTGTGTTTAGAAACTGGTAGTACAGGTTTCTATAAATAAGGCAAATATTACTGCTTGGGGAAGATGTTCACTTGTTTCTTCATTAATTTGTAAATCACTTTGTGGATAAGAAGAGGGATGGGTTTGGGTCAGTTACCATATGCCAGGGATTTTCACATGCCTTATCTCTAAACCACTATAACATTATGAGATGAACATTATTATTTCTAAATTTACAAATAAGAAGAACAAGCTTCAGACTGGTTTGTTAGAAAGTGTTAGTCACTCAGTCATGTCTGACTCTTTGCGACCCAATGGATGATAAACATGGAACTCTCCAGACAAGGATACTGGAGTGGGTAGCCATTCCCTTCTCCAGGGGATCTTCCTGACCCAGGGATTCAACCTGGGTCTCCTGCATTGCAGGCAGATTCTTTTTTTTTTTTTTTTTTGCAGGCAGATTCTTTAAGGGCTGAGCCACCAGAATGCTTTAGTGATCTGAAATATTCAACATCATGGAGCTAGTTATTGACAGAACTAGTATTTGAAAGACAGTAGTATAAGGGACTGATGGTTAGATAGCATCACTGACTCAATGGACATGAACTTGAGCGAATTCCAGGAGATAATGGAAGAAGGTGAAGACTGTACATGCTGTAGTGAAGTGAAAGTCGCTCAGTCCTGTTTGACTCTTTGCGATCCCATGAACTATACAGTCCATGGAATTCTCTAGGCCAGAATACTGGAGTTGGTAGCCTTTCCCTTCTCCAGGGGATCTTCCCAATCCAGGGATTGAACCCAGGTCTTCCACATTGCAGGCGGATTCTTTACCAGCTGAGCTACAGGGAAGGCCCACATGATGTAGTCCATGGGATCACAAAGAGTCGGATATGACTCAGCAATTGAACAACAACAATATACGGGAGTCTCAAGCATAAGCTTTTTCCCACTTCATCATGTAATATACTCAGAAGGTTTCTAGGGAAACCACCAGAGAAATCCTTGAGTCTAGGGAAGCATAACCTGGCAGGACCAAGAATCAGGGTTTTTATCAGATTTTTATATGGAAGAAATCTTTGAGGGACAAAAACAAACTTGCCAAGTTTTATCTTTTTTTTAAATTGTGGTATGCTGCTGCTGCTGCTGCTAAGTCCCTTCAGTCATGTCCGACTCTGTATAATTAACGTTAAATATTATATTAGTTTCAGATGGAAAACATAATGATTTTATATTTGTATTTGCTTCAAAATGATCACTAAAATAAATCTGGTTAACATCCATCACCATATATAAAGAATATTTTTTCCTTGCAATAAGAATTTTTAAGATTTACTCTGTTAACAACTTTCAATATGCAATACAATATTAACTATATTTGCCATTCTGTACATTACATTCCCCTTATCTATTCATGTTATAACTAACTGGAAGTTTGTTTGACTTCCTTCATCCATTTTGCCCATCCTTCACTCCTTGCCTCTGACAACCACTAATCTGTTCTCTGTATCGTTGAGTTTGTAAGACTCCACATATGAAAAGATTACACAGTATCTGTCTTTCTCTTAAAAAAAATTGTTTTTTTAAATTTGGCTGTGCCATGTGGCATGTGGTGATCTTAATTCCCCAACCAGGGATCGAACCTGTGGCCCCTGCATAGAAAGCATGGTCTTAAACACTTCTGTTTCTGTTGAAGTATAGCTGAGTCACATTATTGTATTAGTTTCTGAGATATCAGCAGAGTGATTCAGTCATTTTTTAAATTTTTCATTTATTTAGGCTGTGCTTTGTCTTTGCTGCTGCATCGGCTTTTCTCTAGTTGCAGTGAGTAGGGGCTGCCCTCAGGTTGTGATGCACAGGCTTCTCATTGCGGTGGTTTCTCTTGCTGCAGAGTGCAGGCTCTAGGTGTGTAGGCTTCAGAAGCTGTGGCACGTGGGCTCAGTAGCTTCAGCTCCCCAGCCATATAGAGCACAGGCTCAACAGTGGTGGCACATGGGCTTACTCCACAGCATGTGGTATCTTCCCAGACCAGGGATTGAACCCATGTTCCCTGCACTGGCAGGAGGATTCTTTACCACTGAGCCACCAGGGAAACCTGTGATTTAGTATTTTTACAGATTGTACTCCATTTAAAATTACAAGATATTGAATATAATTTCTTGTGCTATTTAATATATCCTTGATATTTTATACATAGTAGTTTTAAAATAGCTTAATTATTAATTAATTTTTGGTTGCACTGGATTTTCTTTGCTGTGCCCGGACTTCCTCTAGTTGAGGCAAACTGGGGCTATTCTTTGTTGCCGTGCACGGGCTTCTCATTGCAGTGGATTTTCTTGTTGCGCAGAACAAGCTTGGAAGTGTGGACTCAGTAGTCGTGGTGCACGGGTTTAGTTGCCCTGTGGCACGTGGAATCTTTGTTCCCCAACCATTGTGGTGGCTTCTCTTGTTGTGGAGCATGGGCTCTAGCTGTGCAGGCTTCAGCAGTTGTAGCATGTGGGCTCAGCAGGTGAGGCTCCCAGGCCCTAGAGCAGGAGGGAACCTGCGTCTCCTGCAGCGGATGTCAGATTCTCCACTGCTGAACTACCAGAGAAGTCCTCTTCTCAACTCTGAAGTTTTACATTTTTGTTTATAGTTAGGAAGGCATTATCTTCTTTAAAAAAAGATAATACACTTAACTCACATGGTTTAAAAAACAAAATAGTATCAAAAGGTATACACTGAAAAGTCCTGCTTGCATTACTGACCTCCTGGGTATGTATATTTATCTATATAGCTTCCCTTTTTATTAAAAGGTAGCACAGTATATACACTTTCTACACCTTACTTTTTAACTTAATGATATATTGTTTATATTCTACTATCACCGCTTTTCTTTTCTTTCTTTTTTTTTCTTCTGTAGTTTCTTATCCATGGAGATTTGGTGCTACAGACTGAAGTTTTTGTCCTCCCAAAATTCTTATGTTGAAACCTAATCCTCAATGTATTTGTATTTGGAGCTGTTATGTCGGGGAAGTGTTTGGGTCCTGAGGATGGATTAGTGCCCTTACTGAGGCTTTATAGTCTAATATCTAACAGATGCTCATCTCCCTTTATCACTCTTCTTTGCCAGTTTTCTGGCCATTCTTGTTTATTTTTTCCCTATGAGCTTTAGAATCAGCCTTGCTAGCTTCCCCCTCCCATTTCCTTTGTTCCTCCTAGAACCTTATTAGTATTTTTGACATGTTAAATAACATTATTTTTATGATGTTGAATTTCTTAGCCAAAAACAAGGTGTGGTTTTCCATTTGCTCCTACTTCTGTGACCTTCAAGGTAGTTTTAAAGTTTGAACATAGAATTTGAATTTGTTTGCATTTGCTAGATTGGGAGAGGCAGAAGGTTGAAGTGAATACACTTCTTGGAGGGGAGAATACAGACACAGTTCATTTTATTGAGCTTTATTGCAATTTACATATATTGTGTTTTTTATAAATTGAAGGCTTGTGGCATCAAACAAGTGCACTGGTGCCATTTTTGCCACAGCATTTGCTCATTCCATGTCTCTGTGCCCCATTTTGGTATCCTTGCAATACTTCAAACTTTCATTATATTTGTTATAGTGATCACATTTTATTTGCAATCTTTGATGTTAATACAACTCACTGAAGGCATGAATGGTGGGTAGCATTTTAAAGTATATTTTAAAATTTATTTTGGGCTGTACTGGGCCTTTGTTGCTGTGCAGGCTTTTCTCTAGTTGCAGCAAGCGGAGGGCGACTCTTCGTTGTGGTGCGTGGGTTCCTCATTGTGTTGGCTTCTCTTGTTGAGAAGCATGGGCTCCACGATGCCTGGACTTTAGTAGTTGTGGTGCGCGGGCTTGGTAGTATTGGTTCCCAGGCTATAGAGCACAGGTTCAATAATTGTGGCACATGGCCTTAGTTGCTCTGCTGCATGTGGGATCATCCCAGATCAGAGATCAAACCTGTGTCTCCTGCATTGGAATGAGGATTATTTACCACTGAGCCACCAGGGAAGCCTGATGGGTAGCATTTTTTAGTAATAAAATATTTTTAAATTAAGGTATGTATTTTTAAGATACAATGCTTTGCACACTTCATAGACTACAGGATAGTGTAAATATAGCTCATAGGCACTGAGAAACCAAAAAACTCACATGATTTACTTTCTTGTGATGGTCTGGAACCAAATCTGCAATATCTCCAAGGTAATCTTTGGGACAGTAAAGAAACTAACTTGATAAAAAGAAAAAGAAGTCAACAGTGCCTGCTACATGCCCGGAATGATGCTAAGTATTTTCACACACTATCATCCTTGTCCACAAGCCTGCTCAAACCCAGGGTTGGATAGGGCTTAGAGACTCTGTAGGGTAACACTCAGAGGAGTTCAAGATGAAAGCAATATTTGAAGACGATCACCATGGAAGTCAGGCAAGATAGTCAGGGCAGACAGGAAAGGTTAAATTCAAAGAGGGCAACAAGACTCAGTCATCTTAAGGAAATATGGTAAAGACTTGTTTGAGTTGAAGTCCTTACTTGTGAAGATCAAGGTAAAAATTCAAAAGAGATTCCTTTCCAGGAGGACAAGCAATTTGCACTAAAGAATGAAGAAAGTTTGGCTTTGCAGACACTACCACCACCCAGCCAGTCAACTCTGCTGTTTTCTTTGATAGCGCTGTGCGTGGTAAGCCCTTGGACCAAGTCTTTTTCAAGCTGTTTGTAGACAAAGTTGCAAAGACAGCAGAAAACTTTCATACTCTGAACACTGGAGAGAAAGGACTTGACTAAAAGGTTCCTGCTTTCACAGATTGTGAAAAGATTGTGAATGACTGTGGGCTTTAGGTGCCAGGGTGGTGACTTCACGCACTATAATGGCAGTAACGGCAAACCCATCTGTGGGGAGAGAGATGAGGAGGAGAGTCTCATCCCGAAGCACATGGGTCCTAGCATCTTGTCCATGGCAAATGCTGGATCCGACACAGTCTGTTCCCAGTTTTTCATCTGCACTGTCAAGACTGAACGGTTGAATGGCAAACCTGCGGTCTTTGGCAAGGTAGAAGAGGATGTGAATATCGTGGGAGGTCCAGGAATGGCAGGACCACCAAGAAGCTCTTTAATGCTGACTGGACAACTCGGCCTTCCCAGGTGGCACTAGTGGTAAAGACCTCGCCAGCCAGTGCAGGAGATACGAGAGACACAGTTTTGATCTCTGTGTTGGGAAGATCCCCTGGAAGAGGGCATCAACCCATTCCAGTATTCTTGCCTGGAAAATCCCATGAACAGAGGAGCCTGGCGGGCTACCATCCGTGGGGTCACAAAGAGTCAGACATGACTGAAGTGACTTAACCTGCATGCACGAATTTACAGCTCCAATAAATGACTCGTGTTTTAGCTTCTGTGCCATTCCTTCTATAGCTCAGGAGTGTACCCCACCAACTTCATCTCTTCACTCCATCCTATAATCTCTGTGCTATTTGAAAATACTCAACATCTATTCATGTGCTGCAGCTTTTTGGGTTCTCTATTTTCCTTATTTCCCTCCTAGTCTAGTTGGATTGCAGAATTAAGCTTAGGATTATGAAATAAAAACTAAATCAGAAAAATGAAGATAAAGTTTTGAGCCTGGACTATTTACAAAAGGCAGTACCTTGCTAAAGATAAAAAAATTGGAGAGGGAAAAAGCAAAATGAGTTTCATTTGAAGAGCTCAAGGGGAAGAGGGATACCTGAGTACTTTCTTCTAGATCTTGTGCACATGTGTACAGATGGCAGAAGGATGGAAAAATCAGTTTTTAGTACATGTGAAAAACTAAATATCTAAATTTAAATCAAGGTATGGGCTTCAGTTCTTTACTAAATAATGCCTCGTGCTGTGTGCTAAGTTGCTTCAGTAGTGTCCAACTCATTGCGACCCCATAGACTGTGGCCCTCCATGTTCCTCTGTTCATGGGATTTTCCAGGCAAGAATATTGGAGTGGGTTGCCATGCCCACCTCCAGGGGATCTCCCCAGCTCAGGGATCAAACTCGCATTTCTTCTGTCTCCTGCATTGGCAGGTGGGTTCTTTGCTACCCGGGAAGTCCCAAATAATACCTTACCCCAGCTATTAATTTTCTGCTGCCAGAGAGATGTGTTAGCCAGGGGAAAAGGCAGCTCTCACCTTTTCATCCTACTGAAAGCCTTCTCAATAGGTTAGGCAGGGGCATTTTTGAGTTTATGCCCTTATATAACCTGTAGATATTCTCTCACTCTTACTTGAAATTCTCAATTTCTCATTTTTAGTTTTCCAACTCTTAAGGTTCAAGCATCTAATTTTTTTAAAAAAGAATCAAATATGTTATAGCTTCTCTGGTGGCTCAGTATATTCTTGCTAGGTCAAAGGATAGCTCTCTGGATAAAACTGGAGTTTGTGCTCTGTCATCTTAGGTTTTTCTGGCCCAGAGTTGCAGAAATCCAGGGGCAGGGAAAGTACACCTTGGAGTTAAAAGTCTATCCCACATGACCCACTCTGTAGGCTAGTCAGATGGGGTTATTTTAAGCATAGGTAAGTCTAGATTTGCCAAAGTATGGTGATTTTTATTTGCAGGATGGGTAGGTGATAGAGAATAAAGGGAATGTAAATACCCAGATCCCACATAAGGCCTTTCTTTGATTTAAGTCTTGCTTTAACCAGGAGTGCTTATAAAATCTGGTCTCTTTCCTCCACACACTTATGATGGGGCTTTTAAACTGTGTCACACTCTATATTACATATTCTTAAAGGTCCACGTTAATAACTGGTTTGGAATTAGGGAGCTGTCCCAAGCTCCCTTAGATTGCAGACTTGGTATGTTCTTACTAAGAGAAAGAAGAAAGCAAGGGGAGGCTGGACAGGCTACTCTGTTCCTATCTTGTACCTTGTCCATTTCCTGGGCTGTGTAGGTGCTGCTTCCGACTAAGGGTGGAGTGGGGATGTAGGAGAGAGGTAACTGTTAGGATTAAGACCTCCACCCCCATCAGCTTTACTGAAATATAACTGATGTATAACATTAAGTTTAAGGCACACAACATGATGATTTAAGTTTATATTGCAAAGTGTTTTCCACAGTAAGTTAACACATCCATCACCTTACACTTACCTTTTTTTTTTCCTGCCTTGAGGACTTTTAAGATCTATTCACTTAGTAAGTTTCTACTATACAATACAGAATTAACCATGGTAACAATTCTGTACATTAGACCCCCGGAACTCATCTATCTTGTAACTGAAGGATGCGCACTTTGACCACCTTTACCCATTCTTCTCTCTTTCACTCACCCCTGCCCCTCAGCACACCCTGGCAACTGCAAATCTACTCTAAGAGTTTGGTATTTATGTGTTTTATGTATGTATTTGTTTGTTTGGCTGCACCAGGTCTTAGTTGCAGCATGTGGGATCTAGTTTCCTGATCAGGGATTGAACCCCGGGCCCCTGTGCTGAGTCTTCCCTTAACCACCAGGGAAGTCCCTGAGTTTGGTTATTTTAGATTCCAAATATTAAGTGAGATTATACAGATTTTGTCTTTACCTGACTTATTTCACTTAGCATAATGTTCTCAATGTTAGCATAAAGTCCTCAAGGTTGAGCTCTTAATTTATGTTCTGAAAATGAGATGAGGGTATCAGTTTGGTATCTTGAACAGTAACTGACACAAATGTATGCAATAATGGTCAAATGAACTCTTGGGGAACAAAAGCTTGGTGAGTTAGGTCTAGAATGTTATGAATTCTTTGTTTCATGGTTTCCTTTAGGTGCAGTAAACTTTTAACTTCTGCTTTGGAACTCAGGGCTTCCCTGCTGGCTCAGCTGGAAAAGAATCCACCTGCAAGACGGGAGACCTGGGTTAGATTCCTGGGTTGGGAAGATCTCCTGAAGAAGGGAAAGGCTACCCATTCCAGTATTCTGGTCTGGAGAATTCCATGGACTGTATAGTTTATGGGGTTGCAAAGAATCACACGTGTCTGAGTGACTTTCACTTTTCACCTACACTTTTTGGGGATCTCTAGCTGCCTTAATAGGAAAGGAGAGGACAGAGACTCCAGAAATCTTTCACAGGTTTGTCCACCTGTGGTGCCAGGCTTTCACTACTAAAAGAAAAACAGCATGCAAGAAAAGGTGGTCAGATATGTCTGAGAAGCAGCATGGTATAGCAGAAACAAAACATGAATTTCGGGAGACAGACTAAATGAAGGAAAAATCCCAATTATGCTATTTTCTACCTGTGTATTACTTATCTAGACTCTGCATTTCCCTCCTTTGTCAAATGGGGATGACACCTACCTTTGCAGAAATTAAATGAGAAAAATCTACAGGAAAGCATTTAGTGGCTGCTGAATAAATGCATGGTAAGTGAAGTTCAATTCATGCTAACGGCCAGGATTTAAATTTCCATGCTTCAGAAGACATTTGAATAGATGATTCTTTATATGTTAATTTCAGCAGGTATAAGTCACTAGTTATACATAATTGTATTTTAACAACATTTTAGTACAGAAAATGTCAATATATACAGATGTAGAAAAGAATACAAAGAACACCCTGTATCCATCATCTAACTTTTGCAATTACCATTCCCTACACCACTACCCAGAGAAGGCGATGGCACCACACTCCAGTACTCTTGCCTGGAAAATCCCATGGACGGAGGAGCCTGGGAGGCTGCAGTTCACGGGGTCACTAGGAGTCGGACACAAATGAGCAACTTCATTTTCACTTTTCACTTTCATGCATAGGAGAAGGAAATGGCAACCCACTCCAGTGTTCTTGCCTGGAGAATCCCAGGGATGGGGGCAGCCTGGTGGGCTGCCGTCTGTGGGGTTGCAGAGTTGGACACGACTGAAGTGACTTATTAGCAGCAGCAGCAGCAGCACTACTTATAGTCCATCGAGTGAATGAGTTTAGACCTGCATTTATATGCCTCTTATTTCAACTCTAGAGATAGAATGGTTGTCAGGTTGGTTCATTTCTCTCCCTTGTTCATTGCAACAAAATTTTGGAATGATGGACTAAAGGGTTTGAACCAACAGAGAAGTTACAGCTCAGTTACAGTTTAAGTAGACAGATCTTTTATTAAACAGATACTCCCAAGACATGGGAACAAGCCAGCCCCAAAGGAGTTATAAAGATCCCTCTTGGTATCACCCTTTTCTTACTTCTTGTCTCCTCCTTTTGGTTGTGCCCTGTGCAAAATAGGGCTTATATCTGCCACCAGTCAAGAAAGGAAATGCAAATAGGCATATGCTCAAGGCCAATTGACAGTTGCAAGCTACATAACAACAGGCTTTGTTGTTCACATCTTCCCATAATTCAGTCTGTTATAATCAGATGTATGTATGTAAACAATGTTTATGAACCAGTCATGGGCCCCTAGTTGCCTAAGGTTACTTGAGGAAGCCCCTGTGGTTAGTTTGTATCTACTGTGTGCCTAGGGTGCATTTGCAGGAGTTGGAAAAGTCTCTGTGGTTATTTTTATAGCATATCTGTGAGCCTTTCTCAGTGTGTCTGGGATGGGGTTTAGAGATCAGCTTGCACCCTTTTCCGCCCCTCCCTTGCTCATGCCTAACTTTCTACCTAACAATTCCAAATTCCAAGCCATTCCTGAGAAGCAAGCTACTCCTGAGATGCAAATTTGGGTATATTAAATAAATTGAAGAATTCCCCAAGAGTTACCTGCCATGCCTAAAGAGGTAACAGGTTCCAAATTTTGCAAAAACTACACAATGTGTTGTTTGCAGTCAATTTAAAGAAAGAACACTATTAAGAGTTATGACAATTTTCTTTTGGATGGACTTTCATGAATCTGGAAAACTAGAGATGCAGAACTGTGGTGCTGGAGAAGACTCTTGAGTCCCTTGGACAGCAAGGAGATCAAACCAGTCAATCCTAAAGGAAATCAACCCTGAATATTCATCCAAAGGACGAATGCTAAAGCTGAAGCTCCAATACTTTGGCCACCTGATGTAAAGAGCCAAATGATTGGAAAAGACCCTGATGCTGGGAAAGATTGAAGGAGGGAGGAGAAGGGGGCAACAAAGGTTGAGATGGCTGGATGGCATCACCGACTCAATGGACATGAGTTTGAGCAAACGCTGGGAGACTGTAAAGGACAGGGAAGCCTTGTGTACTGCAGTCCATGGAGTTACAAAGTTGGGACATGACTGAACTACTGAATAACAAAAGAAATACTCTTAGTCGACTTTGGCTGCCACAACAAACTACCACAGACTGGGTGGTTTAAGCAATGCAAATTCATTCCTCACAGTTCTAGAGGCTGGAAGTCTAAGATCAAGGTGCTGGCCATTTCAGCTGCTCTCTTCCTGGCTGGCAGATGGCCTCCTCACTGGGTTCTCACAGGGCCTTTCCTCTGTGTCTCGCAGTGCAGATGGACCCTACAGCCTAATAGCTCTACTTTCTCCCTGTCAGTGCCACTTCAGCACTGAAGCAAAATGAAATAAAAATCATTTTCAGCTCCTATCATATTAGACGAATTTTTCATGAAATGAATAACTCCCTCTCTCTTATCAGGTTGATTCTCTGTAATTCAAAGGCTGAAGGATCTGATACTGCTAAGCTTGCAAATTTTCCAAAAAAAAAAAAAAAAAAGTGGAGGTGGAGGTGTTTGTAGTCATTCTTGGCACTTTTCCAGGTTTTTGCTAGCTGCTTTGACTGCATAAGCAACCATGTTTCTACTAGTTGTGGGTGTGTAGCTGCAGGAGCTGCAGCAAAGAATTTGTGCCCTGAACAAATTGTGTAAACCAAATCTCATTTCCCCCAGTTTAACCAAATGATTCTGTTATTGGTCCTGAAAAATATTAGGTAAGACTTGAAATAGTCTACCCTTTCAAAGTTCACAGGGCAAAATCCAAAAATTTGGTAATGCTCTTTGGAGAAACATTTGGTACATGGAGGCAATACATCAGCACCTATCAAAATTAAAAATCCCAGCTGCCCCTGTGCAGAGTGAATCCACTTTGGGAACTGAGATGAGACATGCTTAAATATACAAGAAAAGATATATGTACAAAGATACTCATCCAGGCACTAATTAGAATATGAAAAATTAGAAACTCACATCCTTCAATTGGATAATGACTAGTTAAATAATCTGCAGGGATAAGAAAAGAGTATGCATTTTATGCATTTTCAGGGAAAAGCCCAAGATGTCTTAAGTACGAAGAGCAGAATAATATATATGGTCTTCTGTAGAACTCAGAAAGAGGGAGTAAATAAAGACAGGAGACATCATGCTCCTGCAATCAAAATCCCACAGCAGCCTCTGCCAAAAAGGCACACATTATTCATCTGCAAGCCTAAAAACATGCAGTAAGAAACCAGTAATTATACTGGGGTGGAACATTCTTTTACTTTTTTTTTTTCCAATGTTAAGATGCTATTCCAAGAGTAAATAGCTTTAATAAACTTAGTAGGGAAAAGTTTTCCTCATAGATACAGTGAAAGAAAGTGAAGTCACTCAGTCATGACTGACTCTTTGTGACCCTGTGGACTTTAGCCTACCAAGCTCCTCTGTCCATGGGATTCTCCAGGCAAGAATACTGGAGTGGATTGCCATTTCCTTCTCCAGGGGATCTTCCTGACCCAGGGATTGAACCTGGGTTTCCCGCATAGGAGGCAGACGCTTTAACCTCTGAGTCACCAGGGAAGCCCCATAGATACAGTGAATTACTCTAAATTTTGAGGAGATAATGCTGCTTTCCAAAAGCCATGTGTTTATCACCAGCAAAATTACCTTTCATTCTAAGTTATGATGTCCTTGGCTGGCAAAGCCACCTCAATCTTCTTCCTTAGAATTTCAGGTGACTGCAAGTGCACTCCAAACAGTGAACATTATTATATAACTTCTAGTGTTTTCCAAAGTGAAGGACTCATACTACTGGTAATAATCAAGATCGTTCTCGGCAGTACATGAACAAAGCAGCAAACAACACTGAATCATGTCTGAGTTATTCCCATTTCTCTTTCAAGCTTCGGCATGATTTAAAGCACTTGGCAAAAAGAGTATCCAGCTAGGCTTTAATAAGTGACTTTGTTTTCATTACACTAATTTTCACAGTTACTATCTTGACTTTTTTTCTTATATGCCAGAGGTCTAGGACACAAATGTTTGTCTGCACTAACCATGCTCACAGAAGCACAACAGATGGAGTATAGCCACTGCTCTGTGTTCCAGAAACTCTTGGTCACAAATCATGTAAACCCAACGGTCTTTTCTCAGGGCTGATTCTTCCTTGACTCAGATTTTTGCCAGGACGTCTATGAGATACACTTGGCTCTAGGAATGGTGTAGTGCACCATACAAGCTGGAGTCAAGCTGGTTTGAAATGCTGGTTCTTTACTTTATTGTGAGTCTACACAGGCAGTTGGCCAAATGAGGCTTCATTCATTATCTTGGAATTTGAGGGGAATAGATGAGATAATACATGTAGAGCAGTGGGCATACAGTTCAGCAGGTGCTCAGTAAAGGCTGATTTCCTCTCCTCCTCCTTTTTCTGTCCTCAGTACTGTTTTTTTTATATTCTCTTCCAATGATACGAAGTCACTCCTGTGGCTTTAATTATTACCCTTATGTGGGTAATTTCTAATTTCTTTCACCAATACTGACCTTTTTTTCAGAGTACCAAAACTTAGGTTCTAAATCTGTTTGACAGTTCCACCTTGCTGTTCTGGCATAAACACATAAACAGAGTATCTTTTCCAAACCATTTAGTTCATGCTATTACCAAAACCTTCATCACTCTGACTCAAAATCTCAGTCATCCTCACTCCTTCCCCTTTCCGATCACACCGAATCAAAATTGTATATGGAATTTTAATAGCTTACAAAGTGGTATAAACAAAACAAAAACATCCATTTTATCAAATTTCCCTCAGCCCCAGGTGAGAAAAGTGAAGTTAAGGCAAGTTAGGAGATATACCTGGGTCGTAAGCTAGAGTGTTTACAGCCTAGATTGAAAAACCAGTTAAGTCCTGAATTTGGGGCTTCTTACTCCAATGGCCATCCTCTTTCAGCTTCTCAAACTGTCTCATGTTTGGCAGTATTTTTTTGCATCTGTCTGTCCTCTCTTTCACCATTGCCATCCCCAGAAATCAGACCTATCTTATCTTTCACATTTTAATGCTTGGCTCAGTAAGATTGGCTCAGTCAGCGAGGTAATAGTTGGTAGCTGAGAAGTCATTCAGCCCCAAACAGACAGCTCAATAAAAAAGTGAACATCTGCAACCCTCACTCAGGTTAAGAAACAACATTGCTAGTACCTTAGAAGCACCCCTATCTACCCTCCCAGGCATTACTCCTCCACCTAAAGATAATCATTTTCTTTCTTTTCTTTATAGATTTTACTGCCTAAGCCTAAATCCCTATGTCAAGTTTGGTTTCATGTGTTTTTTTTTTAAGTTTGAATTTTCCAAATTGACTATACCAATATATATTCTCACCAACAGTGTATATTTTCATTTGTTCCCATACTGACATTGCCTGTATTTTCCATTTTAACCATTATTGTGGGTGTGCAACAGTACCTCATGATTTTAATTTGCATTTCCCTAGTGGTGGAAGTTGAGCATCTTTATATATATGTTTACTGGCCATTTAGATACCCTCTTTTTGAAGTGACTGTTTAAATCTCTTACCAGTTTCTACTGTGTTGTCTTTTCATTTTTTATTGATCTGTGGGAGTCAGTACATTCTGAATTGGAGCAAAACACATATTTGTATTATAAAAATGAATGCATTTTTCTGATACTATTAGAATGCCATGAACTCCCCTTACTTTGGCCCCAATTTCACTAATGCTTCTCTGGGAGGTAATGTAGTCGACTTCACATATTCTCTCTAAAACAATGTATGCCAGGGAATCTGCTAGATACTTGGATTATAATGGCAAAAAAGTGATTAAAGACAATAGCTTTGAAAAGAGATCTGTATTAGAACCCTGTCTCTTAACATTTACCAACTTGGTGACTTTAGGCAAGTTATTTACCTATTTTAGACTCAGTTTCCTCTTTGGAAAAATGGGGTTAATAATACCTATTTTAAGAGTTATTATGAAGGTTAAATGAGACAGTAATATGTTAACAGGTTTTTCATAATGACTGGCAAATAGGAATAATTAATAAGTGGTAGACATTGTAAATTTGGTTATTTCCATGTAGTCTTCAGTTTCGATAGGTCAGGAACAGCTGAGCATACATCTATTTCCCTCTTAGCCATTATGCATGCATGCATGCTCAGCTGCTTCAGTCGTGTTCAACTCTTTTCAACCCTATTGACTGTAGCCTGCCAGGTTCCTCTGTCCTTGAGATTCTCCAGGCAAGAATCCTGGAGTGGGTTGCCATGCCCTTCTCCAGGGATCTTCCTAACCCAGGGATCAAACTGGCATCTGCCTGCATCTCCTGCATTGCAGGCAGATTCTTTACCCACTGAGCTACCTGGGAAGCCCTCTTAGCTATTATAGTTCACAATATAAAATGAAAAAAAAAAAAAGAAAAGAAAAATCATGAGTTTAGTTAAGTCGCCTGGGAACTTACTTGGTCATTCTGACTCCCTTCAGCTGAGTGTCTCTAGAGCAGTGCTTCAAAATTTTATCTGTTGTGAAAGATCATAGACACTTTGATAAAATATAAAAGTAAATGGCTAGAAAAGGGAAAAAAAAAAACACAAAGGCATATACAACAATACAAACCCTCAATTTTTATTACAACCACAGATGTAAAATTAGCACAACACTAATTGCTCTAAGTTTCTAAATTCTTACTCTTGATTTCTATAAATGCTTTGTCTTGGATCAATAACAAAGGGTTTGTCGATTGGCACTAGCCTGTGGCCCACATTTTTGGTAGCACTGCTCCAGTGCACTGACAAAAATCAGACTTCTGAAAGACTGAGGTCAAGTCTTGGAATGTGGGGACTCAACTGAAGGGTTGTTCTTGATCCTGAGTCATCAGCTGGTCACCTAGTGGCCTTTTTCTAGCCTTAAGCACAATGCTGTGTTACTCCCTAGCTTAAAAACTATCCACTATTCCTTTCCTCTCTAGGGTAAGATCCCAATCCTTTAACATGACACCAAAGGCCTTCCAGGCTGGTTCCACACTTGTTTGGTCTCATTTTTTACTATTCTTTATTCCAGTAGACGTACAGTGTCCAGTATAGTAGCAACTAGCCACAAGTGGCTATGGAACAGCTGAAATGTGGCTAATTTAGGAAGTAAGATTTTGATCTTTAAAATGAAGATAACTTAGACATAATTCAATTACTGCACAATTTTTGAAATGTTTGGAATGAGTATGTGAATCTACTTTTTCAACCATAAATTTTATGAAATCAATTACTGAGATATACTATAAATGTAAAAACATACCAGATTTTGAACACTTAGTAATAACAGAAAGAATGCAAAACATTTTAAAATATTTAATACTTTTCAATGTTGATCACACAGGAAATAGTACTATTTTGGATATATTAGGGTCAAATAAAAATTATTAATTTTTAATCATTTTTTAAGCTTTTTCAATGTGGCTACTATAAAATTACATATATGCCTTGTATTATGTTTATACTGGACAGTGCTAGACTAGATAATCAAGTACCAAACCTATGACTCCCTCCTTTTTATTCCCTTTCCCTGTTTGATTCATTAGCAATACAGGTTAGGTCTAATCACAAAATATCTCTTCAATACATTCACTTTATCTCTACTGCTATTTGTGTTACTCCATTGTGGCTCAGCAGTAAAGAATCTGCCTGCTAGTGCAGGAGATGCAGGTTCCATCCCTGGGTAGGGAAGATCCCCTGGAGAAGGAAATGGCAACTCACTCCAGTATTCTTGCCTGGGAAATCCCATGGACAGAGGAGCCTGGCCGGCTACAGTCCATGGGGTCACAAGAGTTGGAGATGACTGAGTGACTCAACAACCACTATTCCTGAAAATCCTTCAATGGCTTTAAAGCTCTGAAACTTCCTAAGGATGGAAACTTCATCTGCTACTATTCCTTTCTTTGTTCTCTAGACTTGAGCCACACTGCCTTTCTTGCTTTCTCACCTTAGGATCTTTGCCTTACTATTCCTTTGGTCTCGAATACTGGCCTCAACTAACTTACTCCCATTCCAGTCTTAGCTCAAAAGAATTATTTTCTCAGAGGCCATGCAGACTGCAAGATCTCAGTTCCCCAACCAGGGACTGAACCTGGGTCCACTCAGTAAAGCCTAGCTACTAGGCTATCAGGGAACTCTGAGAGAGGCCGTTTCTGAACAATCTCCAAAATTCTGCCTGCTCTCTCTCCCAGAGAAATGCTTCATCCAAACACCCTTTCATTTTCTTCATGAAAGATACTGTGATATCATCTTTCCTCTTCTTTTATAAAACTTTATAGTCTGTTCCCTCCACAGAAACAGGAGCAGGAAACTTGTTGGTCTTTTCCCTGCTTAATCTCCTCCAATGAGCAGAACAGTGCCAGTTATGGTTTTTCTCAAAACAACTTAAATGAAGGAATACCTAACTACCTACTAGATATACCTGCTTGGTTGACTCATAAGCCCTTCAAATTCTACATGGTCAAAACAGAACCATCTTCCTCCCCTAATATGTATTCCTCTTCCCTTGTTTCTAATCCCCATGAAGATATCCTTCAGACTGCTTCTCCAAGACACTTGGGAGTCATCTTTGACATGGCCGTCCGTCATTCCCTATCCAGTCAACCAAATCACCAAGCTCTCAGCAACATCTTTGGTCATACTTTTCACTCCTGTTTACCACCATCTCAGTCCAAGTCATTAATCTCTCACAGACTGTTCTGCCTTTGACCTTTACCTAACAGTGATCTAAAATACAAATCTGATCTTACTATGCTTCTTCTTAAAATCTTTCAAGATCTTCCTCTTAGGTCTCAAAAGCTCTCAGCTCTTCTGCACATGGCACTCAAGCTTTTATGACCAGACCTCTTCAGACACATCTCTAGGCATTTCTGAAAAAGCACTATCTTCTGCACACTCAACCATTTCCAGTGTTTGCCTCCTAACATTTGCATTCATTACTTCTGTCTGCAAAGTCTCCCCAAATCCCTTACTAAAGCTAACTGCTTTTCCTGCAACATGCCATGCCTCCTTCACAGGTAAATACGGGATTCCTCCTGTATGAAATTTCACAACATTCAGCAGTTTACTCTCATTATACTCCTGATGATGTCTATCTACTGGTTCGCATTCTGCAGCATAAGATCAACGAGTGCAAAGATTCTATTGCAACCATTAACTGAATGTTTACTCAGATAAATCAATGTTAAAGAAAAGCATGTGAGGATCCAAAGAAGCACTGAAAATATTAAACAGAAAAACAGAATACGACTCCTGTCATTCATTTTATTTTAGGCATAACTTTTTTTTAAGTTACACAAAGACAAATCTCTACATCAATATTACAAATAGGTAAGTGCAGAAAGACTGTTTACCTGAAGCCACCCTACATCAGTGGGCAATATGTATTTCATTTGTAAACTCTTCTAAATTAAAATCTTGGTGCTCTCTCCCATATTCCCAATTCATAGATATAAGATGCCAAAAATTGTTAAGGTTAGAAGATTGGAAAAGTCACTCCCTGGCTCATCTGTTAAGATTATCTATGTTATGGGTTTATTAGCTAACCATCGTAAGTAAATTAAACTCATAAGACTCTTAACTTTGCAAATCACCATTCTCAAATAAACTTTTTTGGGGGGCGGGGGGGCGGGCGCGAAGCATGCAGGATCTTATTTACCTGACCAGGGATCGAACCTCCGCCCTACAGCCGAAGCGTGCAAAGTGCTAATCACTGGGCTGCCAGGTACGCTCCCTCAAATAAACTTTTGCTACTTTCTTAATAAAATGCAACAAAAACTTTAACACCCCAAATCCGGAAAAACAAGACTTCTACCTCTGAGTTGACAGTAATTCAAGGGAATTCAGCGAGCAGTTATTAGTGTCTACAAAGTATAAGGAACCACCACAGTGTTTAAAAAGGAGGGAGGGAGCTACAGGAACATGTGTTTTCATCTCAGCGCTCATGCCGCTCATGCCGGAGAGATAAGGTTAGCACACGTACTTCAGCCTCCCACTCCTAGCCCCGCAGAAACGAGCGCGCAGGCTGCGTGGCCAGCCCGCTGCTCCGCCGCGCACATGGCAGGCCGCAGCTCCACACCCCGTGCCGCGCAGGCGCTGGGCGAGCCGGGACTTGCGGTCGCCAAGAGGGATCATTCCGCCGGTTTCTTTGTGTGGCTGAAGCTGTAGAAATGGCTTATTTCCCTCCTCTTCGTTAAAAACAAAAATCAGACCCTTTCGCCCTTTTCTCCCGCCGGAAAGGGATCGGAGAGTGGGTGGGAGGGGGATCTGCTAACCAGGGCAGGGGCGGAAAGGCTCAGGCGAAGAGTTGACGAGGGCCGGGCCTGGGAGGGATGCTGGGAGCTTTGACTCACTCGCACACCATGTGTCCCTCCGCGCGCAGCACGGGGGACTTTTCGGTGGGGATTTTGGGCGCCGACCAGACGCGGCATTTTCGGAAAATAGCGCCCTGTGCAGCTGAAGCGCTTTTTGTTTAGCGGGGCCGCGTCAGCCCGGCAGGGTACGAGGCGCCTCGGGTCCCCGAACCACCTCCTGCTGCTCCCCGTCGCCGCTCCCGAAGCTTTTCCAGGTCAGTGCGGGTCTGTGTAGGGCCCTGTTACCACCGGATGTGGAAGTTGATCTCTTCGCTGGTAAAAAATAATTCCACTTCCCCGGAACCCAGATCATCCCCGCGATTTCCTGTTTATTGCATTAAGGCGCCGGGTTTCCGGGGCTCCTGGCCCCGCTTATTCCGCGGGGGTCGGCGGGGTGGGCCTGGGTCCCCGCTCCGCCCGCGCCGCCGCCGCGCTTTGTCCGCTGGCACCCCGCTTCTGGGAGGGGCGGGCAGACATGGTGGCGGCCGCCGCCCCCTCGTCGGCCCCGGCGCACCACGGCCTCCCCGCAGCTCTCCGCCGGGCCAGTCCCGAGCGGCAGGCCCGGAGCGGGATAGGGTCGGGCCAGGGCTGCGGGAACTGCGGCCGCCGAGTGGCAGGCGGTGGGCGGGCGAGGCAGGCTGGCGCGTTACGGCCTTGGCGCTGCCGCCCCGGGAGCCGCCGCTCTCTTTGTCTGGGCCTCCCGACCGCACAGCCGGAGCGGGGAAGGGTCGGTGGGGGCGGCTGGCCTCCGGCGCGCTGTGCTGTTCCGGGCCGCGGGGCCTGGAGGCGCTCGGGCCGCAGCGGGAGCAGCCGGCTTGGCCGGCCCGGACAGGGTTAACGGGAGCGCCCAGCTGGTCCCGTGCGGGTCCGCCGCGGCGATTGCCTCGGCCTCGGGGACTCGAGTTCCTGAGGGAGGAAGCCAGCTGCTCTGGATGCTAGGGACTTCTCTTGGCATTTGCCCGCCGGCATCTGCGGGTGCACGGCCTCCGGGACGAAGTTGAGAATCTTGCCAGGTCATTTCTGTCTCGGCACAATCAGTGTGTTTTTAGTGTGTTTTCGTTGAAGCTCTCCTACCATGTTGAACCAGCGTACCTAGCCTCGAGGGTGCATCGTGAAAACTGAAACCAAAGGAATGATAGAGGCCTGCTTTGTGTATGTTTTCCCACTTGAAGCCTGTTTTCAGTACACAGACTCTTGCTTTAAACCTGATTGGACTGTTAGGTGGAGACATCTGTTCAAAGGAGGGGCAGAGACCACAGTACTTCTGAAGGGGCCTTGGTAATGTGGATATCCTAAGTGTTCTCTCTGACACTGATTTGCTGTCTCGATTCAGGCAAGTTACTTTTGTGAAGTACAGTTTTTATCTGGAAAATGGTTTGGTGTAATGAGTGCAGTAACTTGCCAAATCCCTGAGTTAAAGCACCATAGTTTATTATGCAGAGGTTAGTGGCCAGATAAGAATCCCAGGGACGGGGGAGCCGGGGGGCTGCCGTCTACGGGGTCGCACAGAGTCGGACACGACCGAAGCGACCTAGTAGTAGTTGTAGTGGCCAGAAGTTCTTTTTGCAGATAGTCTTTTTCACACAGACCCACCCAGCTTGCTTTAAATTTCTTCTCACTGACATGTAACCATCGACCTTGACACTTCCACTTTCAGGCTCAGATTTTGAATTTAAGGAAACGAAAGATGGCTTTTTCTTCTTCTCTTTTGGAGTATTTATTTTCCCACAAAATAAAATAAAAGTCTACTGCATGTTAACGCCAGTGATATTTTAGGCAAGAGTGACATTGTTTTGCATTTCTGTGTCTTTTGAATGTCTAGTTTAACAGAAGATAGCTGGATTCGTGAACCTACTTCTGCGTTCAGTTTGTTATATCACATCATGTAACCGCTGGTAAACGCTACTGTATACTCATGCCTTTTTCAAAAGCTGAAAAATGTGTCATTTCTATCCTGCTCTCATCATTCAAATCAAATCAGGATATTATTGTAAAAGACACATTTAAAAAATACGGATAAGAGGGTTGTTTCCTGTGCTTTTTTCTTGAGCTCTAGCTTCTTTTCAATTTGGGATTTAGATGCATAAACATCATAAATAAAGATTGCATAATCTACATATGATTTTAGAGACTCAGAATATTTGAAAAAAATTTAAGTGATTAAACTTATTTTAATGATGTACACAAGTAAAACACGAATCTAATATTTGAAAAAGTTTTAAGTGATTAAACTTATTTTAATGATGTATACAAGTAAAACACGAATCCCATGTTAAATTTGCTTGTGAAAACTTGTGTGTAGATGTAATTTCTGAAGTTGAACACTTCAAAGTACTATCGGAGTGCCAGATTAAAAGGAGTCCTGCAGTGAAACCTTTGGTGAAACTGCTTTTGCATTGTAATGCATATACAAATGTAGAGTTAGCTCTGTAACTTAAGAGTTCATGAGTTACCTATTTCTGAATCAGTCTGGGTGTTCTAGGTTGGAGGACAGTTGTAAATGTGTGAACACTTAAAGCCATACCTGCTTTGGTTTAATGTTTCTGAAGTGAAGCTTCTGGTTTTGTGAACTTTAGTCTGATTCTGTTAGTCTTTAGTTCTCTCCTGTTCCATCAACAGGAAGCATCTGGTCTGTCTTCATGTAACTGCTAGAAAATGCCAGGTATATTTTTGATGTTTGCTATTCACATGAAAATAAATATCAGATTGGATTTTGAGTTGTACTCTCCACCCTCAGCTCTAGATATATTTATGATGAGCTCATCGTCTATAGAATGGACTTTTTTTTTTTGGCCCTTGAGTACCTTAAGTTAGAAATGGCAGGTAAAACAAGTTGTGAGGGGTTCAGGAGTCACTGCGAGAAAGTTTTGACTCATGAATTAAATTATGAAGGTGCTAGACCCCTTTGCAAGCAGGTTGAGTGTAGATAGGCTCCATCTCCTCTCTCTGCAAATACTAATAAGCAAACTGAAACAAAACCTTTAAGTTCAGGGCAACTTAGTTTTCCAGTGAGTCATTTCTCTGGTCCCTGAGCTTTCCAACTGGTAATCATGTTTCTGTAGCACTAATGTGTCTACCTCAGGACAACTATAATCAGTATATTTAACTTTTTCTGAAGATGTTTGTTCCATCAGGCTCTCTGGTCAGTCTGTTAGTGTTAGTATTAGGGCCTGTGTGTTCACAGTGTTGACAACAGTGGTCTGCACAGAGAAGATACTTTGCTGTCGCCAACTGTCCCGTTCAGATGTTGGTGGGCTAATGCAGTTTTATTTGGGCTAAGTATGTCCATAGTGTTAGAGGCTTGACCATGAAGTGATCCCCACTGAAAGTAAATCCACCTGTAAGGCCATTGGTCCATTTAGAAATAGAAACCTAAAATTCTTAGCCCTAGCTCTCTTACCCTTTTAATGGGGATGATTATAAAGGTTGGCTGTTAGGGCCCAAGGTGCTAATGCACAATAGTGTGGAAAATACTTGATCATTTTACCTGATTGTACGTTTAATATGAATGAACACTTAAAATTTTTTTAAAGTAAATGCTATTTTGAAGAGCAAGGTGTCAACCTCACTTTACTTTGTACTGGTTGTCTTATAGCTGGGATATTATTTCAAATAGCATACTATCCTATTGTAAGTGGGATCTTGGATCAGTTCTGAAACTTTGTATCAGAATCAGCTGGAGAGTTCATTAAAAAGACCTATGGAAGCCCAAGCTTAAGTAGGATAGGAACTGGCCCACTCTTGTTTTTCTCACATTCTTTAGATGATAAACAGTCAAGTTTAAAAAACACCCAACTGTCAAGCATGGCCAGAAGATTTTGATTGTGGAGGGAAATGGAAGGGAGGAAAAGTTGAAAAACTGATCTTTGGCCCAAAAGAGAAGCTCATCTTTTCTGTCACATAGAACAGTCAGGTTTGATTTGACCAGAAAGAACTAGGAGCAAGGGGTAGAAATTAGAAGAAGGCAGATTTCAACATTCCTCGAAGAAAAATTCCTCAAAACAACAGTATAATAGGTTGTTTCTGGTGGTAGGCTGTCCCTTTCCACTGATGGGCGTTCAAGTTAGGAATTCAAGAGAAGGGGAAATGGTGAGCCGAATCAGAATTTCGGCCTGGTTTCCTAAGTTCCCTATGGACTGAGAGTTTACAGATATGTGTAGGTTTGCAGGTATGAAGGTGGAAGGGCAAAAGCTAATTGAAACAAGTTAGCTTAACTGGATCATAGTTTTCATTTTGTTGGATAAGGAAAAATGAGTATTAAATGAGAGAACTATTTAATGAGGGTTTTTTAAACCCAGCTGTAGTTTGGCATAGTCAAAGCCTGAAAAATGGGCATACCTTCTGATGTGGAAATTTTAAATGAATTTGTTTTGGTATTTATTTTGGTGTAATAGAAATATACCAATAAGTCGGTAGCTATTTACAGCCAGTTGCAGCATTGTTGATCATAAAAGCTGCATATTAACACATTTGATTCCTTCCCCACATTAATCATATATAGTAAGTAATGCTCTCCCCATTTTTCATAAGAGAAAATTGAGATATAAAGAAATTATTAGGTAGCTTGCCCAAGTTAGCAGAATTAGTAACCGGTAGAGCACAGACTTGGTTACAAGCAGTTCTATGCTGTAAAATTGTAAACAACTTAGATGTTTCACAGAATTACGATACATTCCTCCTGTGGGGGTACTGCCTAGCCATTTTTTTAATGCTTTGTTGTTAGTCGCTAAGTTGTGTCCAACTCATTTGCGACCCCGTGGACTATAGCCCGCCAGCCTCCTCTATCCGTGAGATTTCTCAGGCAAGAATACTGGAATGGGTTGCCATTTCCTTCTCCAGAGGATCTTCCTGACCCAGGGGTCAAATTTGCTTCTCCTGCAGTGGAAGGCAGAGTGTTTACTGCTGAGCCATAAGAATGTAAAAACATGAAATTATGTTTTGGTGTATGTTAAATAAAGTAAGTTTAAAAATATCATTTTATTTTGATTAAATAACAGGAATATTGACATCTGGAAGGAAATTGCCAAATTGTTAAGTGATTATTTCTGTGTGTAATTTTATAGAAGACTATTTTCTTTTTACTTACACAAATTTTCTAACTTATACAGTGAATTTGTATTATTATGTATCTCTTGGGATTAAAAGGATTAAGGTTATGTTTCGATAAAAATTAAAGATACTAGCATAAGCTGAGTTTGAATTTTACACTGTGCAGTTTATGTAAGTTGACTAAGGAACTGCACATAAATGAGTATTTGAAAGTGCATGAAGTGTTCTGTATTTATTTGATTCCTTACCACTCTAATATATTAATTGAATAGAGAGAAACACCACTGATTCTTGCCACCCTACCTAGTCAGTTCTGTATTTTATGTTTTTTTCACCTTATGTGTAATATTTTAAATATTGTGTTCATCCCTAGTTAGTCACTCCCTAGCTCTGTGACTTTAGGCAACTTGCCTAATCTGCTTTACTTGCCTTCTTTGTGCAATTCAAATAGTTGCAATACTTAACTCATGGTGCTTAGAAGGATTAAATGAGTTCAGTTCTGTTCAATCGCTTAGTTGTGTCTGACTCTTTGCGACCCCATGAACTGCAGCATGCCAGGCCTCCCTGTCCATCACTAACTCCTGGAGTCCACCCAAACCCATGTCCATTGAGTCGGTGATGCCATCCAACCATCTCATCCTCTGTTGTCCCCTTCTCCTGCTCTCAATCTTTCCCAGCATCAGGGTCTTTTAAATGAGTCAGCTCTTTGCATCAGGTGACCAAAGTATTGGAGTTTCAGCTTCAAAATCAGTCCTACCAATGAATACCCAGGAGTGATCTCCTTTTGGATGGACTGGTTGGATCTCCTTGCAGTCCAAGGGACTCTCAAGACTCTTCTCCAACTCCACAGTTCAAAAGCATCAATTCTGTCGTGCTCAGCTTTGTTTATAGTCCAACTCTCACATCCATATATGATCACTGGAAAAACCATAGCCTCGACTAGATGGTCCTTTGTTGACACAGTAATGTCTGGTTTTTATTTATTTTATTTTATTTTATTTTTATTTAATGCATGTATAGAAAACATTTAATGTCTGGTTTTTAATATGCTGTCTAGATTGGTCATAACTTTCCTTCCAAGGAACGTATAAATTGATGAGAAAGTGTCTGACACATACTTAATAGCTCAGTGCTGTGCTTAGTCAGTCAGTCGTGTATGACTCTTTGCAACCCCATGAACTGTAGCCCACCAGACTTCTCTATCCATGGGATTCTCCAGGCAACAATACTGGGGTGGGTTGCCATGCCCTCCTCCAGATCTTCCCAACTCAGGTCTCCCACATTGCATGTGAATTCTTTACCAGCTGAGCCACCATAGAAACCTAAGAATACTAGAGTGGGTAGCCTATCCCTTTTCCAGGGGATCTTCCTGACCCAGGAATTGAACTGGGGTTTCCTGCATTGCAGGTATATTCTTTACCAGCTGAGCTACCTGGGAAGCCCTATTAATAGTTCAGTAAATCTTAGCAATTATTGTAGGATCATGGTCTACTAAAACCCTTGGGTGTCTAATGTGCTGTGTGCTTTTAGCTGCATCCGACACTTTGTGACCCCATGACTGTAGCCTGCCAGGCATCTCTGTCCATGGGAATTCTCCAGGTAGGAATACTGGAGTGGGTTGCCATTCCCTTCTCCAGGAGATCATTCCAACCCAGGGATCGAACCCAGGTTTTCCCATTGCAGGCGGATTCTTTACCATGTGAGCCACGCAGGAAGAATTTTTGTATATAGCTAAGGTAGTGTTAATGTAACCTTTCAACAGTTAGTGGAGTAGCCTTCTTCAAACAAATTACTATTTCTGCTGCAAAATGTATGAACCTTTAGACCAAGCTGGGTAAGTAAAGACTATAAATAACTTCATGTCAGTTTAGGTAAGATGTTACTGCCAAATAAGTTATTTTGGGTTTCACAGCTTTTTTGGCTTTTGGAATTGCAGTTAAGGAACCTGTGGAATTTACTTAATTTTGAGTCCTGTTTTATTTTACTATTAATATTAAAGCATGTATAGGAGGTCCAAGATCAAGGTGCTACATTATTGGGCTCTGGTAAGGGCCCTCTTTCAGACTGCACACTTCTCTGTTGTATCCTTTTATGGTGGAAGGTGCAAAGGGACCCTTCTCAGGTCTCTTTTATGAGGACATTTATCTCATTCATGATCTGACTACACCTTCCAAAGACTCCTTCCTAATACCATCGCTTTGGGCATTAGGAGTTCAACATAAAATTGAGGGTTGGGGAGACACACAAATTTTTAGACGTAGCAAACAGTATACTGTATAAGTGAATGATCTGAAAAAAATTTCTTACATCCTAACTGGCTTGTGTGAACTTTTGATCTTTGCAGTTATTCCACCTATGCTCCATTATCTGTTCTGTTCATAGGGACCCTTAGTTTCTCTCCCTTAGTTTATTCCTATATGCATTATATATAGCCTGAACTTGACATCAGTCACTCCTTTCATATTTTACTGGACTCCTGTTGTCAAATCTTCCTACCTATCTCGTTCCTGTTTTTCCTCAGAGATCGCAGTGTATTTGTGGGGGAAGGTAGGTAATTATGAAAATTTCTTGGCAACTATAAATTTTTGCTGTCAAATCCAATGGACTCTTACTACTTAGCAGTCATTTTATTAATCTGATATTTTGCTGTTGTTTCGTATCTTCTCTCTCAAGAGATACCACTGACTTATATTTAATTGAAAAAGAGTATTGAATGCAAGCTTGCATGTTGTCACCATGACAGATCTATCCAGTCACCTTATTTTGTAAACAGAATAGAAGAGGAGTCTTGCTTTTCTAGGAATCTTGCTGCTATACTTAACTTGGCTTTGATCACTTTGATTGTTAACTGCAGGGATTTCTCCTTACCTTCAAATATTGCAGTGTATACAGACTTCTATGTTTTAGGAGGAAAAGAAATGACTAGCTATTAACTACTGTTCGTTTTAAATATCTTCCTCATTTCATTATTTCAAAAATTTTAAGACAGTTAAAATATTGCTGCCCTCAGCTCTTTTGCTACTTTTTCCCTAAATTATTGCAATTTTGTAATGACATTACATGTGAATGTGACATATTCAGACTGTGGCTTCAGGGGACATCCTTCCCAATGGTATTGGTTTCATCCTGGTTTTATTCAGTCAGTGTGCATATGTTACTGCTGACTCCCACTTAGGCTTCGTAACCTTTCCTGTCCTTGCCTTTCATGTTAGTGTGCCATCTTGATTTTCCTTTTCTAGTTGCTTCATTTGTGAATTTCTGTTGTTTCACGATCCTCTTACCACTGTCATTCCTCTCAGTACTTGGCTCTGTGCTCACTTCTTTTGTCTCTTCTTCATGGGTGTTTTATATGTTGATAACCCGTAAGGGTATTCCCCAGGTTGGTATCTCCAGTTGGTTTACCAAGTATTTCCTTTGAGAGGCTCAAGGAATTTCATTCTCTTTTGGTTTATTATTACCCAACTTCCATCTACTTTATTTTTCTTTGTTTTATCATCATCATGCTTAAATCTTGAAGTCATCTGTAATATGTTTCACCCTTATTTCTTATATCCATCATTATTCATCAATATCCAGCATTATTCTTTAGGTTAATTTTTCTGGATCTCTTATTTTTTGAATTCTGCATTGCCTATTATTTGCCCTTTCTAACTTTATTTATTTATTTAAAAATATTTACTTAGTTATTTGGTGGCACTGAGTCTTAGTTGTGGCATGTGGAATCTAGTGCCCTAACAGGGATTGAACCCAGGCCCCCTGCATTGGGAGCTTGCAGTCAGCCACTGGACCACCAGGGAAGTCGTGCCCTTTCTAACTTTCTTCCAATCCATCTTGCATGTGGCTGCCAGAATAATTTTCCTAAAATTTTTTTTGAGCCCATTCTGCTAAACCTAAGCAGCCTGAAGAGAGAACATGTACTGTTGACCTTTGCACTCTCCACTGTGCCAAGCAAAGTGAATTGAACTTGTGCTGAATAAATGTTTGAATGGATCATCGTTTGCTCAAAACATAGAACGACTCTCAATTGTCTACAGGATAAAGTCCAAACTCTGCTTTCTGGCTTTCAAGCCTTTCTGTTTTACACCTTGCCTCTTTAGCCTTATTCTTGACTTTTTAACATCACCAAGATAGTATTTGCTGTATAGGATGCCATGCTTAGGCTTGACTCCATGTGTTCTTCCTTTTCCTTTTCCTGGCTGGTCAAAGCCTCTTCATCCTAACAGTACTCTGTGCCAGGCATGGTTCCAATCTCTGGTGTTTCAGTAATAAACAAAACAGAAGACAAAGTCTCTGTTTTCTTGGAGCTGACATTCAGTGTTGGGGGAGAGAGGGCGCAGTAAACAAATGTCAGGTGGTAATGAATGTAATGAAGAGTGAAACTGGGTGAATGGATGAATACAGACACGAGGATCCAATGTTAAAGAGAACGGGGAGTAAAGGACTAGTTTTAAAATGACTTGTAAAAAAGAAAACTAAAAAATAAATGACTTGAAGGTAGTTTGGTATCTATCATAATTACAATTGCATTTATCCCTGTCCCAGCAGCCCAACTTCAGGGAATTTATCTTACAGTTCTATGAAATGAAATGATGCATTTACAAAGTTATTAATTGCAGTGTAGTTTATAATAGCAATAAAGTCCACCTACAGTAAACTGAAATGTATCCATACAACACCCATACAACAGCATACTAAGCAGCTTTACAGAAAATGAGGAAGCTCTCTATGAGCTAATAGGAAAGGATCTTCAGGATGCATTAAGAAAAGTAAGTGTAGAAAGTGTATATAGTAATGCAATCATTTGGTAACTATAGAAATATTGGAAGGATATCCATGAAACTAGTAAAGGTGAATAATTGTGTCTGGGGAGAAAACGAGGATAGCATAGATGTTTCTATTGAGACTTCAATGTATACATTTCTATGTTTTGAATTTTTGAACCATTGAAAACAGAAAAGCAAAGAAAAAATAAAGTAGCCCCTGTAAGACCTGATGATCTGCTGTATGTAGAGACAGGAGGGAGAGGGAGGAGTTGAGGATAGCTCACAGATTCTCCAATTTGGGAGGAAGAGAGGGTGATAGTGTTACCAAAGATGCAAGAGGAAGACTGGGTTTGGCATGTGCATGAGGAGTTCTGGTCAGGCCAGTTGATGAGTGCTGTTACTCTTCTGTAATTTTGTGTGTATATGTGTGTGGCTGCTTAGTCACTCTGTGTTTCAGTCTCTGTGACCCCATGGACCGTAGCCCACCAGACCCCTCTGTTCAGGGTATTATTCCAGCAAGAATACTGGAGTGGGTTGCCATTTTCTCCAGGATATCTTCCCGACCCAAGGATCGAACCCACATCTCCTGAGGCTCCTGCACTGGCAGGTGAATTCTTTACCACTGAGCCACCTAGGAAACCCTGTGTGTATGTGTGTGTTTGTATAATTTATGTTCTTTAGATATAGAACTCAAGGTTGTCTTAAACATGAATAGTAAATAGTCATCAATAAACATTTTTTATCCTTTGATTACAGACATTTATATTATTTTTTTTTGAAAACAGCTTTGTAGTGATGTCATAATTTTTCAGTCAAATAGGGTTATTGGTATGCACAGATAGAATGTAGATAGAGCAATAGAGAATGTATATCTGATAGCTTATATGGGAAATAAGAAATTTATTGGCATAGTTCCAATTTAATTATATCTTTTGATGCCTGAAATTAAAGGCAATAAAAGGGCTTTTTAATAAGAAAGTGATCTTTCAGTTCAGTTCAGTCCCTCAGTCATGTCCAACTCTTTGTGACTCCATGAACCGTAGCACGCCAGGCCTCCCTGTCCATCACCAACTCCCGGAGTTCACTCAGACTCACGTCCATCGAGTCAGTGATGCCATCCAGCCATCTCATCCTCTGTCGTCCCCTTCTCCTCCTGCCCCTAATCCCTCCCAGCATCAGGGTCTTTTCCAGTGAGTCAGCTCTTCGCATCAGATGGCCAAAGTATTGGAGTTTCAGCTTCAGCATCAGTTCCTTCCAATGAACACTCAAGTCTGATCTCCTTTAGGATGGACTGGTTGGATCTCCTTGCAGTCCAGGGGACTCTCAAGAGTCTTCTCCAACACCATAGTTCAAAAGCATAAAATCTTCTGTGCTCAGCTTTCTTTATAGTCTAACTCTCACATCCATAGATGACTACTGGAAAAACCATAGCTTTGACTAGAAGGACATTTGTTGGCAAAGTAATATCTCTGCTTTTAATATGCTGTCTAGGTTGGTCATAACTTTCCTTCCAAGGAGTAAGTGTCTTTTAATTTCATGGCTGTGGCCACTATCTGCAGTGACGTTGGAGTCCCCCAAAATCAAGTCAGCCACTGTTTCCCCACCTATTTGCCATGAAGTGATGGGACCAGATACCATGATCTTAGTTTTGTGAATGTTGAGCTTTAAGCCAACTTTTTCACTCTCCTCTTTCACTTTCATCAAGAGGCTCTCTAGTTCTTCACTTTCTGCCATAAGAGTGGTGTCATCTGCATATCTGAGTTTATATTTCTTTCAACAATCTTGATTCCAGCTTCTACTTCATCTAGCCCAGTTTTTCTCATGATGTGCTGCATAGAAGTAAAATAAGTTTCTCATGATGTACTCTGCATATAAGTTAAATAAGAAGTGGGAATACCAGACCGCCTGACCTGCCTTTTGAGAAATCTGTATGCAAATCAGGAAGCAACAATTAGAACTAGATATGGGACAACAGACTGGTTCCAAATAGGAAAAGGAGTATGTCAAGGCTGTATATTGTCACCCTGCTTATTTAACTTATATGCAGAGTACATCATGAGAAATGCTGGGCTGGATAAAGCACAAGCTGGAATCAAGAAGTGACTTTTATGGGACTTCCCTTGTGGTCCAGTGGCTAAGACACTGCACTCCCAATGCAGGGGACCAGGGGTTCAATCCCTGATCAGGGAACTAGATCCCACATGCTGTAACTAAAGAACCTGCATGTCACAGTGAAGATCAAAGATCCCGCATGCTGCAACTAAGACCTGGTGTAGTGGAATAAATAAATATATAAAAAAAGAAGTGATCTTTAGGGTAGTTGAAATTGTAATATTTAAAACAATATTAAAACTGAGTTAGGGAAGTTTGTAATAGAGCATACAATTTTTTTTTTTTTTTAAATATGGTGCATTGAGGAGTAACTATAAGATAAGAAGTTTTAACCTAATGGAGGAAAGGAGTCATGAAATTCATGGGTGCTGCTTAGAACAAACTCTTGCTGTATAATTTTGGATTTAAACTTTCTTGGATGAGTTATAGTTCAGAATCTGATTTTGGAGGCCCTGATTTATCCAGATGAATTTTACTTGATTTCTATTTGGCTATTGTCAAAACAATAAAAGGGCAGCATAGATAAATCACATAACATGCCAGGACTTGCAAATGTATTAGTAGTTGTTTTCTGGGTTTATGTTAACAAGGATTTGGGTGTGGAATAGCAATAAAAAGAGCTGTTAAGTAATTCTTGCTTGAGTTTTAAAATTTTAACCATTTTATATTTGATGAGAAGATGTTATACTGGCAGTAGTTTTCTTTTAAAAATATAATGTTATATAGGATCATGTAACAGTTGGAGTTGTTATTTTTTTTTTTTTTAACTGCATGTGACATGTGGGATCTGGCATGCAAGATCTTAATTCCCGAACATTGAATCCTTGCCCCCTGCAGTAAACATAGAGTCTTACCCACTAGACTTCAGGGGAGTCCCCAGGGATGGTCTTGTTTGAGTGAGGGTGAAACTATTCGGTAGCCTCCAACCTGTACTACTTACCCCTTCACTCCCTGTTTTTCTCAGTACCTTTGGAGCTTTGGGAAACCCAATTTGAGAAATGCTGAATTGGGCTTGGCTACAGTTTTGGCTTGGATCGACTCTTACCTCTTATATATCTTTGTGTCTAGTTGAGTGGACTGTAGTGGAAAGAATGGTGATAGCATAGTGTATAGAAATTAACCCGAAGAAGCATTTAATTAGTGATTCTCAATCGGAGTGATTTTGCAAGAGCTAGAGAAATTTTTTGATGTTGTGAAACAGAGTTGGGGGGTTGCTACTGGTGTCTTAGGGTGGAGAGTAAGGTTGCTGCTAAAATAACCACTGTGTATGTTGCACTATTCTAAAGTAGTTATGCATTCAAATGACACTAAAAGAAAGTCTTGTCTCTACCCATAAGAAACTTAAAAGCTAGCTAAAGCATCTCAAACTTAACAGTCTGTGGCTAACCTCCTTAACATCTGACCCACCCTATCCCACTTTGACACCTTTATTTCAGTAAATAATCCTATTTTTCACCAAGTTGTTCAGGCTAGAAGCTTAGTTGATATCTTTGACTCCTCTTTTTTTTTCTTGTACATTGACCTCTGATAGATCAGGAAGTGGAGAAGGAAATGGCAACCCACTCCAGTATACTTGCCTGGAGAATTCCACGGACAGAGGAGCATGGTGGTCCACGGTCCATGGTGTTCCAAAGAGTCAGACACGACTGAACACTAACACAACATTAGGAAGACGTGTAAACTTTACTTTGAAATGTATCTTGGCATCTGGGTAATGGTGGGATAGAGTATTTAAACCAGCCCTCTTTTTAGGAAGAACTGAAAATGCTGCATACGACATGTAAAGCACTGCCTTAAGAGCTTTGAAGAACTGGGGAGATAGTGGAATCTGGTAAGTCAGATTCTAGAAGAAAGCCTAAACCAAGGGAGGTTAGCAAAATACCTAGAGAACTGAAGCCACTTTTCCCCTGAGTGTATTTGCTGATATCAAGAAATTTAGGGTTTCCATTCATCGGCCTTGTAGAATGAGATGGACGAAATCAGGCACTCAGAGCTTATCTATGTAAGAGTCATATAAGAGATCTGTCCTTGTTAGGCTTGAACCTGTATGTCTACTTCTGAGAGGGAAGGATGAACCAGAGCAAATCCTTGACCCCCTTTCATCCATTGCCTACTTCCCAGTCAAATATCAAAGGACTTCAGGGCAAGTTGTCTTGGTACTGAGCAGAACAGGAGGAAAAAAAACTACAAAATTGTGGCCCCAGCCTAGTGAGGTAAGGGCACCTTAATTTATAACTTAATCTGGATTGGTCCCTGACAGGTATTATCCCTTTGGTGTTTTGCAGAAGCAAATAGAAATGTTTCTTTGAGTAATGTTCCTTCATGTTAGGCCTCCCCAAAATAATTCCTGAAGGACACTGACAGGCACATAGTCAAAGATGACCAGCCGTACATGCAGACAAACATGAGCAAGAACCGATGGAAGCGAGAGACAGCAGAAGATTGTCATAGGCATCATATATTAGAATTAGAAAATGCAGGTTAAACAACCATAATTACTATGTTCACAGAAATAACATATCTGAAGAGAGGAAGCAGAAAAAAATGTCACTGTAGATTTGAAAATAACAAGTACAACTACTGGAAATAAATAGAGTAAATGAATTAAAAAATGGTGCAGTTTGCAGCAGGTTAGACACATCAGGGGCAGAGGGCAATGGCACCCCACTCCAGTACTCTTGCCTGGAAAATCCCATGGATGGAGGAGCCTGGTAGGCTGCAGTCCATGAGGTCGCGAAGAGTCAGACACGACCGAGCGACTTCCCTTTCACTTTTCACTTTCATGCATTGGGGAAGGCAGTGGCAACCCACTCCAGTGTTCTTGCCTGGAGAATCCCAGGGACAGGGGAGCCTGGTGGGCTGCCGTCTCTGGGGTCGCGCAGAGTCGGACACGACTGAAGAGACTTAGTAGCAGTAGCAGACCCATCAGGAAAATTTTTGAACTAGAATATAGATCAGACAGCATTATCCAAGATGTAGCTTCAAGGTAGAAAAGATAGAATGATGGAAAATATAGATGACAGGGTAGAGATACGGATAGTGTGAGAAAGTCTTAATTGGAATTCCAGAAGAAGAGAGAGAGAAAAAAAAGGTCGTTTAGAGAGTTGATTACGATGTTTTCCAGAAACAATGAAAGATACCAAACTAGGAATCAAGGATCCCAATGAATCCATATTACAGTGAAAATAAATTCACACCTCAGTTCAGTTCAGTTCAGTTGCTCAGTCATGTCCAACTTTGCGACCCCATGGACTGCAGCATGCCAGGCTTTCCTGTCCATCACCAACTCCCAGAGCTTACTCAAACTCATGTCCATTGAGTCAGTAATGCCATCCAACCATCTCATTCTCTGTTGGCCCCTTCCCCTCCCGCCTTCAATCTTTCCCAGCATCAGGGTCCTTTCTAGTGAGTTTTTCGCATCAGGTGGCCAAAGTATTGGAGTTTCAGCTTCAGCATCAGTCCTTCCAATGAATATTCAGGACTGATGTTCTTTAGGGTAGACTGGTTGGATTTCCTTGCAGTCCAAAGGACTCTCGAGTCTTTTCCAACACCACAGTTCAAAAGTGTGAATTCTTTGGCATTCAGCTTTCTTTATAGACCAACTCTCACATCCATAGATGACTACTGGAAAAAGCATAGCTTTGACTAGACGGACCTTTGTTGACAAAGTAATGTCTCTAAATTTTAATATGCTGTCTAGGTTGATTATAGCTTTCCTTCCAAGGAGCAAGTGTCTTAATTTCATGGCTGCAGTCACCATCTGCAGTGATTTTGGAGCCTCCCAAAATAGAGTCTCTCACTGTTTCCATTGTTTCCCCATCTATTGGCCATGAAGTGATGGGACCAGATGCCATGATCTTACTTTTCTGAATGTTGAGCTTTAAGCCAACTTTTTCACTCTCACTTTCATCAAGAGGCTCTTTAGTTCTTCTTTGCTTTCTGCCTTAAGGGTGATGCCATCTGCATATCTGAGGCTAGTGATATTTCTCCCAGCAATCTTCATTCCAGCTTCTGCTTCATCCAGCCCAGCATTTCTCATGAGGTACTCTACATATAAGTTTAACATCAGGGTGACAGTATACAGCATTGATGTATTCCTTTTCCTGTTTGGAACCAGTCTGTTGTTCCATGTCCAGTTCTAACTTGATTCTTGACCTGCATACAGGTTTCTCAGGAGGCAGGTCAGGTGGTCTGGTATTCCCATCTCTTTCAGAATTTTCCACAGTTTGTTGTGATCCACACAGTCAAAGGCTTTGGTGTAGTCAATAAAGCAGAAATAGATGTTTTTCTGGAACTCTCTTGCTTTTTCTAAGATCCAACAGATACTGACAATTTGATCTCTGATTCCTCTAACTTTTCTAAATCCACCTTGAACATCACTGGAAGTTGAAGGCGGGTTGGAGAATTTTGAGCATTACTTTACTAGCATGTGAGATGAGTGCAAATGTGCGGTAGTTTGAGCATTCTTGTCTCTGTCTTTGGCATTGTCTTTCTTTGGAACTGGAATGAAAACTGACCTTTTCCAGTCCTGTGGTCACTGCTGAGTTTTTAAAATTTGCTGGCATATTGAGTGCAGCACTTTCACAGCATCATCTTTCAGGATTTGAAATAGCTCAACTGAAATTCCATCACCTCCACTAGCTTTGTTTGTAGTGATACTTCCTCAGGCCCACTTGACCACATTCCAGGATATCTGGCTCTAGGTGAGTGATCACACCATCGTGGTTATCTGGGTCATGAAGATCTTTTTGTACAATTCTTCTGTGTATTCTTGCCACCTCTTCTTAATATCTTCTGTTAGGTCCATACCATTTCTGTCCTTTATTGTGTGCATCTTTGCATGAAATGTTCCTTTGGTGTCTCTAATTTTCTTGAAGACATCTCTAGTTTTTTTCCCCATTCTATTGTTTTCCTCTATTTCTTTGCACTGATCACTGAGGAAGGCTTTCCTATCTTTCCTTGCTATTCTTTGGAACTCTGCATTTAGATGGGTATATCTTTCCTTATTTCCATTGCCTTTACCTTCTCTTCTTTTCTCAGCTGTTTGTAAGACCTCCTCAGACAACCATTTTGTCTTTTTGCATTTGTTTTTCTTGGAGATGCCCTTGATCACTTCCTCCTGTACAGTGTTCAGAACCTCCATCCATAGTTCTTCAGGCACTCTATTAGAGCTAATCCCTTGAATCTATATCAGTTCCACTGTATAATTGTAAGGGATTTGATACCTGAATGATCTGTTGGTTTTCCCTACTTTTCTTCAATTTCAGTCTGAATTTGGCAACAAAGAGTTAATGATCTGAGCCACAGTCAGCTCCTGGTCTTGTTTTTGCTGACTGGATAGTTCAGTTCAGTTCGGTCGCTCAGTCGTGTCTGACTCTTTGCGACCCCATGAATCGCAGCACGCCAGGCCTCCCTGTTCATTACCATCTCTCGGAGTTCACTCAGACTCATGTCCATCGAGTCCGTGATGCCATCCAGCCATCTCATCCTCGGTTGTCCCCTTCTCCTTTTCCATCTTTGGCTGCAAAGAATATAATCAGTCTGATTTTGGTATTGACCATGTGTAGAGTCTTCTCTTGTGTTGCTGGAAGAGGGTGTTTGCTATGACCAGTGTGTTCTCTTGACAAAACTGTTTGCCTTTGTACTGCTTCATTTTGTATTCCAAGGCCCAATTTGCCTGTTAATCCAGGTATCTCTTGACCTCCTACTTTTGCATTCCAGTCCCCTGTAGAGAAAAGGACATCTTTTTTTTGAGTGTTCGTTCTAGAAGGTCTTGTAGGTCTTCATAGTACCATTCAACTTTAGCTTCTTGAGCATTACTGGTTGGGGCATAGACTTGGATTACTGTGATGTTGAATGGTTTGCCTTGGAATCGAACAGAGATCATTCTGATGTTTTTGGGATTGCATCCAAGTACTGCATTTCAGACTCTCTTGTTTTTGGCTACTCCATTTCTTCTAAGGGATTCTCACCCACAGTAGTAGATATAATGGTCATCTGAGTTAAATTCACCCATTCCAGTCCATTTTATTTCGCTGACTCCTAAAATGTCGATATTCACTCTCGCCATCTCCTTTTGATCACTTCTAATTAACCTTCATTCAGAGACCTAAGATTCCAGATTTCTATCAATACTGTTCTTTACAGCATCGGACTTTACTTCCATCCCCAGTCACATCCACAACTGGGTGGTGTTGTTGCTTTGGCTCCATCTTTTCATTTCTGGAATTATTTCTCCACTCGTCTCCAATGGCATATTGGGCACCTACTGCCCTGGGGATTTCATCTTTCAGTGTCCTATCTTTTTGTCTTTTCATACTGTTCATGGGGTTCTCAAGGTAAGATTACTGAAGTGGTTTGCCATTGCCTTCTCCAGTGGACCACATTTCTTCAGAACTCTCCACCATGACCTGTCCGTCTTGGGTGGACCTACACGGCATGGCTCAGAGTTTCCTTGAGTTAGAAAAGTCTGTGGTCCATGTATCAGTTTGAGTAGTTTTCTGTGATTGTGGTTTTCATTCTCTCTGCCCTCTGATGGATAAGGATAAGAGGCTTGTGGAAGCATTCTGATGGGAGGGACAGGCTGTGGGGGAATCTGGGTCTTGCTTTGATGGCCATGCTCAGTAAATCTTTAATCTAATTTTCTGTTGATGGGAGGGGCTGTGTTCCCTCCCTGTTGTTTGTCCTGAGAGCAAACTGTGGTTGAGGTAATGAAGATAATGGCAGCGTCATTCAAAAGATCCCATGCATGCACTCTGTGCCTCCGACCCATGCTGACCCATGCCTCTGCTGGAGACTCCTGGACACTCATGGGCAAGTCAGGGTCAGTCTCTTGTGGGGTCACTGCTCCATCCTCCTGAGTTCTGGTGTGCACAAGGTTTTGTTTGTGCCCTTCGAGAGTCTGTTCCTCAGTCCTATGTAAGTTCTGGCATCTCTGTGGTAGGGTTAATAGTAGCCTCTTCTCAGGGCTTATTCCATACCGGGTCTGCTGCACCCACAGCCCCTGCCCCTGTGGCAGGCCGCTGCTGACCCAAACCTCCACAGGAAATGCTCAAACACAGTTATGGCTCATTCTCTGCGGTCTCTGAGTCCTGGTACACACTAGGTTTGTTTGAGCCCTCTGAGCATCTCTGGCGGGTATGGGGGTTTGATTCTAAATGTGACTTTGCCCCTCCTACTGTCCTCCTGGGGCTTCTCCTTTGCCCCTGAGTGTGGGATATCTTTTTTGGTGGGATCCAACATTCTCCTTTTGACGGTTGTTCAGCAGAGAGTTGTAATTTTGGAGTTCTTGCAGAAGATGAGCACACGTCCTTCTGCACTGCCATCTTGAATTCACACATCATAATGAAATTGCAGAAAACCAATGACATTAAGAAAAATTTAAAAAGTAGCTGCAGGAAAAGATAACCATTGAAGTAGCAAGAATTAGGCTAACAGATAACTTCTCAACAATATAAATCAAAAGATAGTGAAATAATATCTGCAATATGAAATAAAAAAAGGAAAAAGCCTGTCAACCTAGAATTTTATGCCCAGTGAAAATATCTTTGAAGAATGATGGTGGAAATAAAGATATTTTAAACAAAAACAGATTGTTATCAACATTGATTAAAGATAATTTAAACCAGCTTCATTCAGTAGAAGTTTTTGTGATGATAGAAATATTCTTTGTGCTATTCAGTATTGTAGTTATAAGTTACATAGGACTGGTGAACTCTTGAAATGTGGCTAGTGTGATTGAGGAACTAAATTTTTCATTGATTTAAATGGTTACATGCACCTTATTAGTGCAGTACTAAAATATATACGTCAGGTAGAATGAACCCCGGAGAAGGTGATGGCACCCCACTCCAGCATTCTTGCCTGGAAAATCCCATGGACAGAGGAGCCTGGTGGGCTGCAGTCAATGGGGCCGCTAGGAGTGGGGCATGACTTAGCAACTTCACTTTCACTTTTCACTTTCATGTATTGGAGAAGGAGATGACAACCCACTCCAGTGTTCTTGCCTGGAGAATCCCAGGGACATGGGAACGTGGAGGGCTGCCATCTCTGGGGTCGCACAGAGTCAGACACGACTGAAGTGACTTAGCAGCAGCAGCAGCAGATGAACCCCACATGGTCAAAATAAAAGGTATGAAGGGCTGAAAAATAAAATGATGTATATTTAGAAAATGAGAAGGAATAAGGACTGTATAGAACAGTACAAATTATCTAATGGATTTTAAAACAAGACAGTAACAGAACAGAAATGAATGGGATTCTAGATTCTGGGGTCCTTTGTCTAGAAGGAAGATAAATTTAAAAAAAAATTTGTGGTAAACTTTAAATATAAGGAAAGGAAAGAGTATGATGAACCCCACATATTCATTACCTAACTTCACCAGTGATCAACTCATGGCTAATCTGGTTCCACATACATCCCTCAAGTAATTTATAACAAATTTCAAGTATCACATCATTTAATCTGTAAATATATTGTTTTCAATCCTAAAATGTTATAAACTTAAACTAAATATCACTGTCAGATCCAGACAAATAGTTATTTACTATCAATATTAATATCTTAATACACATTTAAGCACTGTTTCTTAATATCAGTACACATTTAAGCAGTGTTTCAAATCTCCAAATGATCTTTTTAATGTATTTTAAATTTAAGGCAGTTTTAGCTGCACAGCAAAATTGAGGGGAAAATAGAAAGGTTTCTCATACACCATCTTTCCCCATACATGTATAACCTCCGCTGTTGCCAGTATCCCCCACCAGCGTAGTACACTGTTACAATTGAACCTGCATCAACACATCATAGTCCATAGTTTACATTATGGTTCATTCTTGGTGGTGTGCATTCTATGGATTTGGAAAAATGTATAGTGACAAGTATCCATCATTGATGGTATCATGCAGGTAGTGCCCTAAAAAAGTGACTTTAAAAAATTTACATTTAGGTTCTTCAGACTGAATCCGAACAGACTCCACACATTGTATTTGATTGATGTGTTGGTTGGATCTTCTAAACTCTGTAGGTTTTGGGGAAAGGGGGAACTAAAGATTTTGATTAGGCTTTAATACATGGTATGATATCTAGGGAACCACTAACGAAAGAGAGGATAACTTCCAAATCAGTAGATGAAATAGTTTTTTTTTTTTAAACGATCAATCTGAAAGAAGACGAAAGAACAGAAACTGAACAGAGAACAGTGGAAAGCATACTGTAAGATGCCAGATTTAAACCTAGGTAGATAGTACTTACGGAGAAGGCGATGGCACCCTACTCCAGTCCTCTTGCCTGGAAAATCCGATGGACAGAGGAGCCTGATGGGCTGCAGTCCATGGGTCGCTAAGAGTTGGACATGACTGAGCGACTTCACTTTCACTTTTCACTTTCATGGATTGCAGAAGGCAGTGGCAACCCACTCCAGTGTTCTTGCCTGGAGAATCCCAGGGACAGGGGAGCCTGGTGGGCTGCCGTCTTTGGGGTCGCACAGAGTCGGACACGACTGAAGTGACTTAGTAGCAGCAGCAGTAGCAGATAGTACTTAAAGGTAGAAATGTCCAAGTGATCACACAGGTATCATCCTAGCACACAGCACTATCAGCCTGAAGTATTTCATAACTAGTATTCCTGTCTCAGTTCTTTCTACCTTCTATGTATTTCCTACATGATAACGTGAGTTGTTGTTGTTCAGTCACTCAGTTGTGTCCCTTTGTGACCCCATGGACTGCAACACGCCAGGCTTCCCTGTACTTCACCATCTCCTGGAGTTTGCTCAGACTCGTGTGCATTGAGTTGATGATACCATCCAACCATCTCCTCCTCTGTTGACCCCTTCTCCTCCTGCCCTCAGTCTTTCCCAGCCATCAGTGTCTTTTCCAGTGAGTTGGGTCTTTGCATCAGTCAGGTGGCCAAAGCATTGGAGCTTCAGCATCAATCCTTCCAATGAATATCCAGGGTTGATTTCCATTAGGATTGACTAGTTTTATCTCCTTGCTCTCCAAAGGCCTCTCAGGAGTCTTCTCCAGCACCACAGTTAGAATTCTTTGACTCTCAGCCTTCTTTATGGTCCAACTCTCACATCTGTACATGTGCAGTTAAAAAAAAAAACTAATTCAATCACATCACAACCCTTAAATTTAAAACATTCTGACATCTTCCTAGTAAACTGAATACAATCCAGACTCCTTAGTAGTGCCTGTAAGGCCCTACATGAAATGGCCCGTTCACACCTTTGTGATTGCATATCCTTCTCTTCTACTTTTATCTCAGGGCTCTTTTATTGGGTTGGCTAAAAAGTTCATTTGGGCTTTCATGTAACATCTTATAGAAAAACTTGAGCGAACTTTTTGGCCAACCCAGTGCTTGGCCTCTCTCTGAATCATCAGGAACAGTCAGAATTCTTAGCTTTAAGCACCAGACCACCTCTAGTGAATTTTATAGGAAAAGAATACATCACAGAAAGAAACTGTTATCGTTACTGTCATTGAAATCTGCTGCCGCTCTTGTCAAAATGGATTCTGTGTACTTCCTGCTTTTTAATGGCACTATCATCTAAGTTAAATTGCAGCTCAGATACTTCTCTTTTGGAGAGGAGATCATATGACTGTATCCCAGTTGCAAGGAAAGCTGGGAAAGCAGTATCTAGCTTCAGTAATAGGTGGAGGTTTCTGCCTTTCAAGACTGATGAGAATTCCCTAGATGGTGAGCAGCTAAAAGATCGTTATACCCATCATAGTGCTTTTCTCTGAGATCCTTCCTTGTTTTGCCTCTTCCTTCATTTGTACTCATATGTCACCTCCTCAAGGAGGCCTGTCCTTAGACTTTTCTTAAATGGCAGTTTTCTGTCCCTAATCCAGTACTCTCCATTTTCTTACCCTGCCTTATATTTTCTTCATAGCAGTTATCACTACTATTTTAACTGGTTGGTTGATTAATTAATTGCTAGGCTCTCCCTAGGCAATGCCAAAGAGTGCTCAAACTACTGCACAATTGCACTCATCTCACATGCTAGTAAAGTAATGCTCAAAATTCTCCAAGCCAGGCTTCAGCAATACCTGAACCGTGAACTTCCTGATGTTCAAGCTGGTTTTAGGAAAGGCAGAGGAACCAGAGATCAAATTGCCAACATCCGCTGGATCATGGAAAAAGCAAGAGAGTTCCAGAAAAACATCTATTTCTACTTTATTGACTATGCCAAAGCCTTTGACTGTGTGGATCACAAGAAACTGTAGAAAATTCTGAAAGAGATGGGAATACAAGACCACCTGACCTGCCTCTTGAGAAACCTATATGCAGGTCAGGAAGGATCAGTTAGAACTAGACATGGACAACAGACGGGTTCCAAATAGGAAAAGGAGTACGTCAAGGCTGTATATTGTCACCCTGCTTATTTAACTTCTATGCAGAGTACATCATGAGAAACGCTGGACTGGAAGAAACACAAGCTGGAATCAAGATTGCCGGAAGAAATATCAATAACCTCAGATAGGCAGATGACACCACCCTTATGGCAGAAAGTGAAGAGGAGCTAAAAAGCCTCTTGATGAAAGTGAAAGAGGAGAGTGAAAAAAGTTGGCTTAAAGCTCAACATTCAGAAAACGAAGATCATGGCATCAGGTCCCATCACTTCATGGGATATAGATGGAGAAACAGTGGAAACAGTGTCAGACTTTATTTTGGGGGGCTCCAAAATCACTGCAGATGGTGATTGCAGCCATGAAACTAAAAGATGCTTACTCCTTGGAAGGAAAGTTACGACCAACCTAGATAGCATATTCAAAAGCAGAGACATTACTTTGCTGACTAAGGTCTGTCTAGTCAAGGCTATGGTTTTTCCAGTGGTTATGTATGGATGTGAGAGTTGGACTGTGAAGAAGGCTGAGCGCTGAAGAATTGATCCTTATGAATTGTGGTGTTGGAGAGGATTCTTGAGAGTCCCTTGGACTGCAAGGAGATCCAACCAGTCCATTCTGAAGGAGATCAGCCCTGGGTGTTCTTTGGAGGGAATGATGCTGAAGCTGAAACTCCAGTACTTTGGCCACCTCATGCGAAGAGTTGACTCATTGGAAAAGACTCTGATGCTGGGAGGGATTGGGAGCAGGAGAAGGGGACGACCGAGGATGAGATGGCTGGATGGCATCAGTGACTCGTTGGACGTGAGTCTGAGTGAATTCTGGGAATTGGGGATGGACAGGGAGGCCTGGCGTGCTGCGATTCATGGGGTCGCAAAGAGTTGGACACGACTGAGCGACTGAACTGAACTGAGGCTCTCCCTTTACTACACAAGCTCTGTAGGGTTAGGGACTTGTCTATTTTTGTTTGCCTTTCTGTTGGAAGATAGTGGGTGCTAAGTAAACGTTTGTTTAATGAACAAAGAGGAAGTGTACAGATTATGGCATAAATTGCTGATAAAAATGGAAAGATAGAATTGTTGAGTTAGCTCATTTAAGAAAAAGCTTATTGGGGAAGAAGAATGTTAGAAATGGGTTGGTTGAAATCTGGGATTTGGAGAAAAGGGTTGTGACCATTGCAAATGGGAAATATGAGGTCTGGTATAAGGTGGGCTTGTATGGAATGAGGAACAGCTATTAGATTCTGATGACTGTTGGAGGTTATTAAGTGGGAGAAAACTGGATGAAATGAATGAATGAGGTTGAAATAGTTGATACACAAACCTAAACTGTAGGTTGAAATTTTGACTTGATTGCTACAGAGTAAATGGTTACTCATTTTTAAAAATTAAAAATAGTATTTTCACATAGCTGAGTACTGTACTGCAGTAAAACAATTTGATTTATACCTTTTTTTTTTCAGATTCCACATATAAGTGATACCACATGATATTTGTCTTTTTCTGTCTGACTTCCTTCACTCTGTCTAATCTCTGGGGCCATCCATGTTGTTGCATGTGGCATTATTTCATCCTTTTTATGCTCGAGTAATCTATCATATGTGTATTGTTTCACGTCATGGTTTTCTCTGGATGTATGCGTAGGAATTATTGATATTTTTGTTTTGACAGCATTTGATATATATTCTAGGGTAAAATCCTAAGTTTTATGCTTATGTGTTTGCCTGCTCAGTCGCTTCAGTGGTGTCTGCCTTGTGACTCCATGGACTATAGCCTGCTGGGTTACTCTGTCCATGGATCATCCTGGCAAGAGTATTGTAGTGGGTTGCCATTTCCTTCTCCAGGGGATCTTCCTGACCCAGGGACTGAGCCTGTGGTTCCTGTATTGGCAGGCAGATTCTTTACTGCTGAGCCACCTGGGAAGCCCTTTATGTTTATATATTAGGAGGCAATAGAGATACTAGTGTACTATTCAAAGAAACGAAGCAAAAAAACCTGACAGTGTTAAGTTGAATATAAATGTCAGTATGAATTTATGATTTAAAATATTTATTTCTTAATTCTACCTAAATATATATTTCTTTCTTAGCTCTGTCCATTGAAAAGACCTAGAAAAAGTGTGTCCCTTTGGTAAAAATGAGTACTGCTGTTGCTCCAGTTTGGTCTTTAAATACTTCTTAGGATCCAGAGCTTCTCAAGAAATGACTGATGCAGGGATTGTGGCGGGGAAACATACAAAGTGCAACTGGAACATATTTTGCCAGAAGTGGAAAAACGTTCACAGACACAAAAGCCAACATGAAGAAGCCCTTGGCCAAAACTGAGACAGATTGAAATAAAAAGAATAAGGAGAGTAATGTATAGAAACAAACAAACAAAAAAAAACAGAATAAGTGGATATGGCGTTTATACCTGTTCTTTCCTCTGAAAATCAGTAAACATTTGAACTGCCTTTTTAGTAGAAACTATATTATAGTTAATGAGGAATGTCAGATAATAAATATAGGAAGAATTATAGAATGGAAAATCACAATTTGTTACAACCTGTTACGGAATAATTGACTTGGGCCAGGATCATTAATGGATAGTAAAAGTGTTAATCAAAAGGTTCATTGGTAATTGAATGTTCACATGGAGCCGAAGCAAATCCACAGAGTTCTGGATGGTTTTGAAGTAATATGTTAAAACTTGACACATACACAATACCTTTATCCTTTCTGTTGATGGATATTTAGTTTGCTTCCATGTCCCAGTTATTGTAAATAATGCTGCAGTGAACATGGGGATGCATGAATTTACTTAGGATAAAACTAATTTTGGAGAAGGAAATGGCAGCCCACACCAGTATTCTTGCCTGGAAAATCCATCCCATGGACAGAGGAGTCTGGCAGGCTACAGTCCATGGGATCGCCAAGAGCTGGACATGACTTAGCGTCTAAACCACCACCAAAACTAATTTAGAGGTGTAACAACATTGTAACAACAGTGTAGAGTTTGTCAGCTTTAAAGTACATTTGTTTTTAGAAGGGAGCAGGATGAAGCAAGATGGCCAACTTTTAATTTAGAAGGTGGGTGATGGGCATATGTGTAGGTGTGTTTGTTTACACACACACACACACACACTTTTCTGTATTTGAAAATTTTTGTAATAAAAACTTTTAAAATATTTTTCTGTTGATAATTAAATAACTTATAGTTTCTTTTTTTTCTATTACAAAATGTATTTCTATACACGTTCTCATACATGTTGCTCTCTTTGTACACATGCTGTAGCGTATACAAGGAAATAAAGCTAGCCTATGGGATCTTTGACTCAGTGGGTAGGTGCTTCTTCAGCTCGACTCGATACTGATGAATTGTTCTCCAAAATGATTGTACTGATGAGAATTTTAGAGAAAGAGGTCATGAAATGTACGTCTTTTCTACTGGATGATGAATTCTTTGATGGTAGAGACTCATATACGTTTGTGTGTGTAGTCGCTAAGTTGTATCCGACTCTTTGCAACCCCATGGACTGTAGCCTGCTAGACTCCCTTGTCCATGGCATTTTCCAGGCAAGAATCCTGTAACGTGTTGCCATTTGCTAACTCCAGGAATCTTCCCAACTCGCGGATGGAACCCGAGTCTCTTGTGCCTCCTGTATTGGCGGAAGCCCCCCAGAGACTCACATATAGAAATATTTAAATTGAATGAAATTGTATTTTAGGGAGATTACCTGGCAGCAGGATGGAGAAACCAGAGTTAGGTCAGCTAAGAGGCTATTGTGATGTTTCAAGTATGAAGCTATGAGTGTATAGGAGTAGAGGTAATGGAGAGGAAGGAAGGAAATAGAAATCTTGGAAAGAAAAGATCAAAGTGTTGGTTGTTGATGCTTCACTCTTGTGCCTTACAACAGCCAGCAGTTGGTTGGTTCCACTTTATAGTAAACAGGTATGTTATGCTTTCCTGGTTAATTCAAAACTGTGTACTGGTCCAGGTTTAATAGAGTTCTAGCCTTATCTCCATGCTATGTTCATACTCATTTTCAAGCCTCAGTCTCTTTCTGGAATAAATACATGTGATTTAAAAGAGACTAGTAGTTGAATGAGGCAAAGGAACAGTGAGTTGCAAAGATGAAGTAGAGTCCAAAGTAGAATCTATGGATGTTTCATCCCCAAATCAGTTTGTGAAGTCTTACAAGGACTAAGGCTATATCTTCCTATAGTTTTTAGAAGGAAAGTCTATCTAGTCTCATAATGGAAAATTCATCGCATGCAGTTTTTCTAAAAGAATGCCATATATATATATATATTTAAACATATACTGTTTATATATTTTCCAGTTTTATTAAGATATAATTGATATACTGTATTGTATACATTTTAAGATATACAGCATAATGATTTGACTTATATACATCATGAAGTGATTACCACAGTAAATTTTAGTGAACATCCACCATCTCATATAGATACAAAATTTTGTGGTGAGAACTCTTAGGATTTATTCCCTTTGCAGCTTTTATATATAACATACAGCAGTGTTGGAGAAGGAAATGGCAACCCACTCCAGTATTCTTGCCTGCAGAATCCCATGGACAGAAGAGCCTGGTGGCTGCAGTCTTATTGGATTGCAAGAGTTGGACATGACTCAGTAACTAAGCACACACGCAGAGGTATTTTTTAATTATATTAATCATGTTGCACATTACACCCCAGTACTTACTTATAACTTCTTATAACTGTAAATTTGTACCTTTTGATTATTTTCATCCAATACCCTTCTCCTCACCCCTTACCTCCAGTTACAACAAATCTGTTTCCTTGAGTTTGTTTTTGAGGTATAATTGACCTACAGCACTACAGTAGAATGTTGTGTATAGATGCCCAAAGGTGAGGACAAGAGCTATTAATATATTCTGTAGTTTTTGGTCTCTATTTGAATAGAAAACTGTTAACACTTTAAAGGTCAGAGCCTTGAGAATGGGCTATCCTGTATATTTTTCTTTTTTTGCTACGTTATAAGGCATGTGGGACCTTCGTTCCTGACTAGGAATCGAACCCGTGCCACTTGCGGTGGAGGTGCAGAGTCCTAACACTGGACTGCCCGTGGAAGTCCCTGAGGCAATATTCTTAACCTGCAGCAAAAGCAAAGGAATACAGAGGTTAAGGTAAAAGAAACAGATCCAATATAGAGTCAGATTTGTTTCCCTCTATTACAGTATCTTGTATTTATGAGTGTGGGTGGGAAATGGGCTGGCTGGGCAAAAATCTGTATTTAAGCTCTGTCGTGGTTGTGTGGAATTTTATTATAGTGTCTATTTTTACATATGCTCAAAATTATCCATAAAAAAGTAAAATAATATAAAGACTACAATATTCCTTTATGATATATATAAATTTAACTATTTGTAGTAAGGCATTTCAGTGTTTTCCAACTTTAAATAACACTACTATATATACATTGATATTTCAAATAGTTTTCTTGTGATTTCTGTGAGTTGAATTACCAGGTCAAAGTGTGAAAATTTAAAAAGATTTAGATGTACACATAGTGTTAAATTTCTTGATGAAAAACTAGAAGAATTTTATTGGGTTTATAATTGTACTCATTGAGCATGGGGGAGATATTACACATTTTATTCTAAAATTTTGAATGAGACAAAGTTTATTATTAAGTATATTATAGTAGGCTTACATTTTCTAAGTGTTTTAATTCATTTTCTTTTTGAATGTTAATAACAGTTCACATGGAACTAATACTTCAGTTTTATAGAGAGTTTTCGTGTCCAGTAAATGCTGTAATTCTCACAATAGCTTTTTGAACTATGAATTCAGTTCAGTTCAGTCACTCAGTGGCTTCCGCCTCTTTGTGACCCCATGGATTGCAGCACGCCGGGGTTCGTTGCCCATCACCAACTCCTGGAGCTTGCTCAAACTCAGTGTCCATTCGGTGATGCCATCCAACCATCTCATCCCCTGTCACCCCCTTCTCCTCTTGCCTTCAGTCTTTCCCAGCATCAGGGTCTTTTCTTTTTTGTGTGTACATGCTTTATTTGTTAAAATACCATTAGATTATTCCTCAGGATAAGAGCAAAGATCATCTCCTGCAGAAACTTAGGATCTGTGTACAGCATTTTACAGAACAGAAGACAACACTCTAGCTGAAGCCTGCATGCCGACCAGAGAAGGGTGTCCTGGGCGGACTCAGCAAAGAAGGGAGTCAGGCAGGGAAGGGGGAGGCGCCATCTGAGTCAAACTCGGCCACCAGCAGGGCAAGTCTTGAGATGGTCATGGATTGGAGGCTGGCTTTGGAAGGATCAAGTACAGTACAGGGGTTCTGTGTGTCTTCACAGCTAGACCCCAGGCTGAAGTGCCATTAGGTCAATGTCACTCAAATTTCTGGCCAGCCACGCTCTTGCAGCAGAGTCCCAAATTGAGAATCAAGTTCCTCTGGAAGTCATTCCTGTCTGTGCCAAAGCGGTAGACACCCTGAAGCCAGGCTCCCAACGTTGTCTGGAATTTGGGAGCTTCATTTGTTGAGCCCTCAGCAGTCACGCCGGCCCCACTGAAAGCCATAGCAGCACCTCCGCTCTCTGTAAGAACTCTGTTAAGTTCAGTTGTGTCCGACTCTTTGCGACCCCATGGACTACACAGCATGCCAGGTTTCTCTGTCCATCACTAACTCCTGGCTGGAGCCTACTCAAACTCATGTCGGTTGAGTCAGTGATACCATCCACCATCTCATCCTCTGTTGTGCCCTTCTCCTCCTGCCTTCAATCTTTCCCAGCATCAGGGTCTTTTCAAATGAGTCAGTTCTTCGCATCAGGTGGCCAAACTATTGGAGTTTCAGCTTCAGCATCAGTCCTTCCAATGAATATGCAGGACTGATTTCCTTTAGGATGGACTGGTTTGATCTCCTTGCAGTCCAAGGGACTCTTAAGAGTCTTCTCCACATCACAGTTCAAAAGCATCAATTCTTCAGCGCTTAGTTTTCTTGATGGTCCAACTCTCACATCCATACATGCCCACTGGAAAAACCATAGCTTTGACTAGATGGACCTTTGTTGGCAAAGTAATGTCTCAGGTTTTTACTATCCTGTCTAGGTTGTTCATAGCTTTTCCTCCAAGGAGCAAGTGTCTTTTAATTTCATGGCTGCAGTCACCATCTGCAGTGACTTTGGAGGCCAGGAAAATTGTCTGTCACAGTTTCATTGTTTCCCCATCTGTTTACCATGAAGTGATGGGACCAGATGCTATGATCTTCGTTTTCTGAATGTTGAGTTTTAAGCCAGCTTTTTCACTCTCCTCTTTCACTTTCATCAAGAGGCTCTTTAGTTCCTGTTTGCTTTCTGCCGTAAAGGTGGTGTCATCTGCATTTCTGAGGTTATTGATATTTCTCCCAGCAATCTTGATTCCAGCTTGTGCTTCATCCACCGTGGCATTTCTCATGATGTACTCTGCATAGAAGTTAAATAAGCAGGGTGACAATATACAACCTTGACGTACTCCTTTCCCAATTTGGAACCAGTCTCTTGTTCCATGTCTGGTTCTGTTATTTCTTGACTTGTATACAGGCTTCTCAGGTGGCAGGTAAAGTGGTCTGACATTCCTGTCTCTTGAAGAGTATTCCAGTTTATTGTGATACTCATAGTCAAAGGCTTTAGTGTAGTCAATGAAGCAGAAATAGATGTTTTTTTGAAATTCTCTTGCTTTTTCGATGATTAAGTGAATGTTGGCAATCTGATCTCTGGTTCCTGTGCCTTTTCTAAATCCAGCTTGAACATCTGGAAGTTCTTGGTTCACGTACTTATTGAAGTCTAGCTTGTAGAATTTTGAGTGTTCCTATGATAGCTTGTGAGATGAGTGCAATTGTGTGGTAGTTTGAATATTCTTTGACATTGCCTTTCTTTGGGTTTGGAATGAAAACTGACCTTTTCCAGTCCTGTGGCTACTGCTGAACTATGAATTACAGAAATTCAAAACAAAAAAGACTTTTTCAAATTAATTATGGGTAGTAATTTCTGTTACCACTAGATGGCCCTCTCAGCAGGTACTTTTGAGCAAAAGTAGCTAGTTTATAGACATTTTGAAGTTCCTCTATAAATCTTATTACCATACATTTCAATTGGATTTTAAAAATGGCTTATATCAGATTATGATAAGCTGTTTTAGAAATAGTAAAGAAATTCAAGCGGGAATTTTTTACAGTGGGTTTTATTTTGTTTTCTTCTCAAGAAGAAGAGAGCTTTAAACTAAATGGCATTCAGTACCATACACGTAATATATTTTCAGTAAATATTTTAAACCTTCATTAAAATTTATTGACTTGAATTAGGCTTCTCCATTTGCTTGTGGGAAAGATATTTGCCACTTTGCCAAAGCAAAAATCAATCTTTTCTGCTAAGTCTTTAAGTGGTTTTATATAAATATAACTCTTTATCTCTGAGGATTTAATACATAGATAATGAAGTAAGTAAACTGATGGCTCGATGTGGAGCTGTGGTCCCCTTGGTCAGTTTTGTTGTCCTAACAAAATTGAGCTCGGACACGACTGAGCGACTGAACTGAACTGAACTGAACTGAAGGGTTGGAATTATTCTACTGTGGTGTTCATGGTTCTTGTCTGGTGAGAAGTAGGAGTGAAATTGGTATATTTTATTAGTTTTGTCATCTTAACTTTTACTATCTTGACAAGAAAATTAGAGCATCTTGACTTTGGTCTTACTTGATCTCACATGTATGTTCTTCTGTTGATTTTTCAATCTTATTCATTAGTTTTGCTTTTATAATATTTTGTTTTGCCCACTCCTAGCTTGAAATGAAAGCTATAGTTAATATTATCTGTACAACTTAAAAATCATTGTATTTCCCCAATTTCAATATAAAGGGAAGTAGAAGGAAAGCAGTTTATAATAAGTGTATTTCAAAATGTAAGTACTGGAGCAGATTACACCAGATGAAGCAGAAGGTAGGGAAATGCTTGTACCTGTACATAGAATCACTATGAATGTAATAACTGAAAGCTGCTTACAATATATTGGCGATTCAGGTACCCAAGTGGTATTGGCGTTGGTGACATCATTTTTCAGAATGGTGAAAAACTCTTAAAGTTCTGAATGAAAGAGATGAATTGTTGCCTTCTAGAAAATTTGGGATACATTAATACTGTGGGAAAATACATTTTGTTTACTTATTAGTTATTTCTAGTTTTAGATATATTCAGTGGGACCTTTGAAAGTCAGCCAATATGTGACAGTTCTTTGCCATACTAGATTGTTCCCTGCATTGCTGGACCTCTAGTATCCCTGACACTTGCCCTTTAAATGAAGGTTAAGTATTCATCCCTTCCTTACTCCCAAGTTATCCCTAAAATTCCTCCATATATCCAAAGGATCCATCAGGCAGTATGTGTGCTGAATGAATGCATATTGATTTATTACTATGTAAGAAGGGGACGACAGAGGATGAGATGGCTGGATGGCATCACCCGACTCGATGGACATGAGTCTGAGTGGACTCTGGGAGTTGGTGATGGACAGGGAGGCCTGGCGTGCTGCGATTCATGGGGTTGCAAAGAGTTGGACACGACTGAGCAACGGAACTGAACTGAAGACATAGTTTAAAATGCATATTTGGGGGAAAGACTTATTTCATTGTGGAAGCAGGTTAATATGAAATTTTGGTCTTCCATTACTGTCTTCGTTAGTATGGCCAGTTTAGATTTTGCTGTGCTTCTGTAGAACAGGGGTCTTTCTTTTTTACCTTATCCTGCCTTTAGTGTAGGACATCATTATTGTAGATTCTTTGCCTAGTGAATATGATGTTAATTCACATCCAGCGGGTACATATTCCTTAGGAAAAATTCTTAATTGAAGAACAATAACCTCTTTTGATTTTAGTATTTTTAGTGGGATAATGGAATGTTTTGGGTTCTGGTGACAACAGCTAGGTATGAATAAGAGAATGGGAGGAAAAAGAAAAGAATATCAGAAATTCAAGAGTGAAGATGTTGTGTCACAAAAAGGCGTATAATACCCCCTGCGTAAAATCCACAAGAGCATATGGTTGTTTTCCTTATTTTCCACATAGGTTATATTATGAATTATTTGTATTCTTACAAATTGAACAGCTATAAGAAATTCTTTCCTGTCTAGTGACAAATGCCTGTTTTGGACATAAACATCTCATCTAGTCATTGTGTGAACCTCCCAGTATTAACATCTATTCCTGGTTACTCTCTTTCTGTTTGCTATTTCAATGTTATGAAATCTACTAAAAAATAGAATAATTTAAGCACAAACATGTTCTTTTGGGGACATTTTTTAACCAGCCCTTTTAGATTTCCTAACACCTCTATGTGATGCATTCTGTTCCTTTCTGGTATAAATAACCTCTCTGAGCTCTGTCGGCATCCTCCTCACACACATACGCCTTTCCCCTCTTCCTAGATAATACTTGTTCATAGCAGACTGGGGTACACTAATCAACCTGACACTACTCTCTTATAATTTATTTCCCACAACTCAAATAGTATTCACTTTTTGAGACAAATTCATCACGCCAATCATGTTTCTTGTGTAAATTTAAGGTATTGTCTATCTTCCCTTGCACACAACCTTCAAATCCTACCTGTTGCCTTTCCTGTGGATACATATAACATCATTGAATAGTCTTTCTGGATTTGGGAACTTTCTTCTCCCTTGCATTCGAGCATTTCTGATACTTTAAAATCTTTCTTTCCCTATGTATTCCTGTTATGCTCTTTCTCCAACAGATATTTCAGTATTTCTTATTCAAGACAATACACACACCCACCCACTCCCTAGACTGTGACATTAGTTTTTTCAGATACCTTGTATATCTTGTATTCAGGATTTCAGGGACAGGGCATACTTAGTTTATAGATGCTTAGTGAGACACATACTCTATTGATAATACTGTTAGACTCTCTTTTCCTTATTGTCATTAAATAGAAGTTGTGCCTTTTCTGAAAGAACATACATGCAAATGCCTATACAAGGATTGAAAATACTTATTTTCAAATTCTGAGCACATTTACTGTTACAGAAGAAAATTGTGATAGATTTATTTAAAATTTTACCAGTTAAAGAGGGTAATGTATTTACTTTATTTATGTTTATATTTGTGAGATAATTTTATTGCTGCAACTCCTCCAGTGAAAACAGTTTGTTGCTAATTTTAAATTCTAGACAAGCTTTCTTTACCTCTTACTTCTATTTTTTTTTACTAGCTATGTTCAGAGAATTCAAACTAATTTTATTCAGTTCAGTTCAGTTCAGCCACTCAGTCGTGTCCAACTCTGCGACCCCATGAATTGCAGCACGCCAGGCCTTCTTGTCCATCACCAACTCCAGGAGTTCACTCAGACTCACATCCATTGAGTCAGTGATGCCATCCAGCCATCTCATCCTCTGTCACCCTCTTCTCCTGCCCCCAGTCCCTCCCAGCATCAGGGTCTTTTCCAATGAGTCAACTCTTTGCATGAGGTGGCCAAAGTACTGGAGTTTCAGCTTCAACATCATTCCCTCCAAAGAATACCCAGGGCTGATCTCCTTCAGAATGGACTGGTTGGATCTCCTTGCAGTCCAAGGGACTCTCAAGAGTCTTCTCCAGCACCACAGTTCAAAAGCACCAATTCTTCGGCGCTCAGCTTTCTTCACAGTCCAACTCTCACATCCATACATGACCACTGGAAAAACCATAGCCTCGACTAGACGGACCTTTGTTGGCAAAGTAATGTCTCTGCTTTTCAATATGCTATCTAGGTTGGTCATAACTTTTCTTCCAAGGAGTAAGAGTCTTTTAATGCTCAAAATTCTCCAAGCTAGGCTTCAGCAACACATGAACCATTAACTTCCAGATGTTCAAGCTGGTTTTAGAAAAGGCAGAGGAACCAGAGATCAAATTGCCAACATCTGCTGGATCATCGAAAAAGCAAGAGAGTTCCAGAAAAACATCTATTTCTGCTTTATTGACTATGCCGAAGCCTTTGACTGTGTGGATCACAGTAAACTGTGGAAAATTCTGAAAGAGATGGGAATACAAGACCACCTAACCTGCCTCTTGAGAAACCTATATGCAGGTCAGGAAGCAACATTTAGAACTGGACCTGGAACAACAGACGGGTTCCAAATAGGAAAAGGAGTATGTCAAGGCTGTATATTGTCACTCTGCTTATTTACTTCTATGCAGAGTACATCATGAGAAACGCTGGACTGGAAGAAACACAAGCTGGAATCAAGATTGCCAGGAGAAATATCAATAACCTCAGATATGCAGATGACACCATCCTTATGGCAGAAAGTGAAGAGAACTAAAAAGCCTCTTGATGAAGTGAAAGTGGAGCGTGAAAAAGTTGGCTTAAAGCTCAACATTTCAGAAAACAAAGATCATGGCATCTCGTCCCATCACTCCATGGGAAATAGATGGGGAAACAGTGTCAGACTTTATTTTTTTGTTGTTTTTGGGCTCCCAAATCACTGCAGATGGTGACTGCAGCCATGAAATTAAAAGACACTTACTAATTTTATTACCCTAGGTAAAAATTTAATAAGAAAGAAAAATCTGCTTCCAAAGTTCAAATAAAAATTACTTTTGTACTTCTGTAGTTTCAGATTAACTATGTCACAACCTTTTAAGAGGTAATTGAGAAATGACTTATTAATAAAGATAGAAGGGGAAAAAAGTCATGTCATAATATATAAATGGAGATGTTAAATTCACCTGTGTTTTGTTTAGATGTCCCTGGTAGATTTGGGAAAGAAGCTTTTAGAAGCGGCACGAGCAGGTCAAGATGATGAAGTTCGTATTTTGATGGCTAATGGAGCTCCTTTTACTACAGACTGGGTAAAGAATGATTTTAATGTTGTGGGGTTTTTTTTTCCTTTCTTCTTGTTCTCACTTTTTGTTTTTCCAGTTAAGAGTTTAGTCAGTATTGTGTTTATAAATGGTGAAAAGTAATTTTTTTCTTGCAAATTTGTTTGCAGTTTTAGAGTTACAGCTAGCTTTTTAAATGAATGGTTCATATAGTTTTTTTTTTTTTTAATATTGGACAACCTTATCTAAATATTCTGTCCAACCATGGATTTTTCCTTAAATTATGGATTTCAGTAATGTAGGCCTTATAAATAGCACAGGTAGAAATTTGGTGTTAATGTTATAATTGATTCTAAAAAGTAAAAATGTTTGCATTTCAACTGATACTTGTGAAAATATTACAAACATGACCCAGAAGGAAGAAAGATATGGGAAGGAGTTCTTAGTAATTATAGAAGGCAATTTTGAAGAAGATAAAAACCATAACTATTCAATTCTGCAGATAAATCAAAAGGATGTTCTTGGTAGTATAGAGGGTTAAGAATCTGGATTAATTCTCTCACTGGTAACGACTGAAAATTCCAGAGTTTTGATTTTGTTGTTTTTAGCTTACTTGTTCCATGTTCTTTTTATTTTTATTCAGAACAAATTTTTTTATTATGGAAAATTTCAAACACATTAACCCCTGCATACCCTTCAAAAATTATCAAATCAGATGAGTAGTCTTGTTTTCTCTATAGTCCCATTTACTTTCTTTATTTTGTATTATTTTAAAGTAAATTTCAGGAACCATTTTGTTCATAGGAACCATAGATTTCAGCACCTGTCTTTAAGACATAAAGATTTTTTGACTGAATATTAAAAAAAAAAATTTAGTGCCCCAATGCGTTAGGCAGGGATTATCAACCTGAAAAAACAAGTGAAGGCCAGAGCCAGAGAAATCTCACGCTTAGAACATTTGCCGACTCAGTACATTTATTTGCTTGTTGGTTTTCCCACCTCCCTGGCATAGGTGACTTTAGAGGAAGACCTGAGACTGCTCACACAGAGAAGTCTTATAGAGATCCTTTCCCCATAATACTGGAATCTCAGAGAGATGTACCTTCATGGTAAGGGTAAACCAGAAATACCCATTCCTTCCTCCTGCCTGCCCTTGCCACTGTTGTTGGATCCTGCAAGACAAATCAACTGGCCTGATCTAAGTATCAAATGGAGAGAGGAAAGTTTTTGTTGATGTGAATTTGGAGTCAAACATTTGTGGCCTTAACTCATAAATACTTATATATTCTGCAAAACCGTGAAGTGAAATAAATTAAAAGTGGTCTTTGGACTAGAAGTTTCCCCAGGTTTCTGACATGAGCAAATGAATATCCTTTCTGGAGGGACCTACTTCATCCCAGGCTTTATATCCACAAATGAAATTCCACGGAAAATGAATGGTCAGAAATAATTGAAGACACAGGGACAGAAACCAACTTGGATAAATAACCCAGTGGGACAACTGATAGCATTAAGCAAACTTATAAGGACTGTAGATGAAATTTTAATAACAGATGAGGAGCAGCTGAAGAGAAAATTAGTAAATAAAAATAATCCATAGTGCAGTACAAAGAAAAATAGAAAACATGAACGATGTCAGGAGTCATGAAGGCTAGTGTATGAGAAAGTCTAACATATATCTGATCATAAATCTACAAAGAGAGTAAGAATAGGGATGAAATTATTTTTAAAAGATAATGGTTTAGATTTTCCAAGACTGGTGAAAGATGGCAGCTCACAGATACTCAAGTAACCCAGTAAGTCTCCAGCAGGATCAATGAAAACAGTCAGTACACATCTAGACACATCATGGTGACCCTGTAGCACATCAAGACCAAAAAAGCCTTTGAAACACCAGTGAGGTGTCACCTCACACCTGTTAGAATGGCTGTCATCAAAAAAATCTACACATAAATGTTGGCAGGAATGTGGAGAAAAGGAAATTTTGTGCACTGTTGCTGGGGAAGTAAACTGGTGCAGTCACTATGGAAAATGGTGTGGAGATTCCACAAAGAATTAAAAGTAGAACTATCTAGTAGTTCCACTAGTGTCTTACTGCTAGTGTGATCTGGCAGTTCCACTCCTGGGTATCTTATCTGGAAAAAAATGAAAACTCTCAATTTGAAGAGCTGCATGCAACCCAGTGTTCATAGCAGTACTATTTATAATAGCCAAGATATAAAAGAAATCTGAGTGTCTACCAACACAAAAATGGATACAGAAGATGTGGAATATTACTCAGCTATAAAAGAGAATGAGATTCTGCCATCTGTAGCAATGTAAGTTAGAGAAAGACAAATAGTGTATGATCCCACTTTTTTGTGGAATCTATAAATATATATAGCAAAATAGAAACTGGCTCACTGATATCGAAAACAAACTAGTGGGGGTAGAGAAGCTAGGAGGGACAAAATAGGATATAGGATTAAGAGATACAGACTACTGTGTATAAAATAGATACGCAACAAAGATATATAACACAGGGAATTGTAGCCATTATTTTATAATAACTTTTAGTGAACTATAATCTAGAAATACTAAATCACTATGCTATATACCTGAAACTAATATAATACTGTAAATCAGTTATACTTCCATTTAAAAAAAAATCTTGAAAAACAAAAACTTAAGAAAAATTAATGTCAATAATGCATAGAAATTCCCATGACAGTAATGACAAAGGAGATAGGGCAAATGGCTTGATATGGTACTTCACTAAAGCAGAAGTTTAAATGATCAATGAACGTGAAAAGATGCTCAGCTACATTAAAATTGGGCAAATGCAAAGTAAAATCATGAAATACTATTGCATGTTCACTAGATTAGCAAAAACAAAATTAAGTCTGGCAGTACCAGCAATTGGTGAGGAGATTCATATATTGATACAAACATTTTGGAGGACAATTTGGCAGTACCTTGTAAGTCTGAATATGCACCTACCCTCAGGAATAGCTATTGAACTTCAAAGAATATTCCCAAAGGAAACTCTTGTTCATATACTTAAGACATGTATAAGACTATTTTTAATAGCAGCATTATTCATAATAACAAAAAACTGGAAATTTTAATGTTCAGCAATAGATTGGTTAAATTAATTGTGGCTTATTCGTTTGGTAGAAAGTTACAAAGGAGAGAAAATTAGTGAAACACACTTAAATTCATCAACGTGGGTGAATCTTAGGATGTTAAGCAAAAGAAGGCAAATCTCAGGGAAATACATGAAATGTGATTCTATTTAAGTAAAGCTCAGCAGGCAGAACCAAAGTATATTACTTAGAGATATATAGTAATAATAAAAAAAGCAAAGTAAAACAATGTTTATCCCAACTAAAGGGATTGAGGGAAGGGTTTTTTAGGGAGAGGCATGTAGAAAGATTTTAAATTTTGGTAATGTTTTATTTCTAGACTGTGATGTTGTTTTACCCTATTTTTTCCCTTCAAACTACATATATGTATGAATATATATATGTATTTTTGTATCATCAACCAAAAAGGTAAGGTCTCAAGAAGAAAAAATAAAATCAGTAAAGAAAAAAATAAAATAAGCTCTCATACTAAGTAGAGCTCGTGGCTGCTAAATGGGCTGCTGAGATATTTATTAAATATTAAAATATAAGTGTATAGAAAGGGCCAGTTTAAGAAACAGAATATGGAGAAAGAAAGGACTGTTTAAGAATCTTCTTTGATCTGCTGGAATGACCATCCCTTAAAATTGCAAGGCTTTTAATAGTAATAAAATAAGTGTTCCAAGGGTAAGTGATTTCCACTTTTACCATATATTAAGAGCACATGCCTAGCTTTGTATTATGACTCTTGCTGTGTGACTTCAGGCATGTTAATAACCTCTTTGTACTTAGTTTCTTTTACTGCCAAGTGAGGATAGTAATAGTACCTATGTTATAAGGAGATAGAATGAGATAATAAGTGTGAAGGCCCTAGAATAGTGTTTGCTATGGAAACAGAAGCCTTAGTTGCTATTATTACTGTCGTGGTGTTAGCAAATCACATGTTCTAGTGAACTATCTTGGTTCTTTAAAATGAATGCCTTGATAATCATAGAGTTATAGGGACTTTCTGTGCTTCTAAATGCTTGGGATATAATATAATTCTAATTTTGACCCATTAAAACTTATACCTCTGATAAAGCTCTTCTTCACGTACTAGTATGTATTTCCCCTGTATGAATGTTGTGTTAATGTAGTGACTGGGCCACGTGGAATCAATTTCAGGAGAACTGGGCTCTGTTTTGGTTCTTTTTAAAAAATTTTTATTGGCACGTATAGTTGATGGATAGGGAGGCCTGGCGTGCTGCAATTCGTGGCGTCGCAAAGAGTCAGACACGACTGAGCGACTGAACTGAACTGAACTGAATAGTTGATTTACAGTGTTGTGTTAGTTTCTGCTGTGAATTTTGGATCTGTCTTAACTCACCTTTGGCAGTGCACCTCAGATCAGACTTTTCCCTTGAAACATGACTGTATGAACTCCTTTAAAAAGATTACTGAGGTGCTGTAATTCCTATGAAACAGTTTAATGTAAAAATATACACTAACATGTATTTGATATGAGTTTCATAGATGAAAAGTTTTGTGTGAGTAGTATAGGGAAAACATCCTAGTATTCAAAAATTTCTCACACTCTAACTGCTGATGAAATTAATTTTGTTTAGACCATTTATCTGATAAAAAAATAAAGCACGTTTGAATCAAATGAAATATTGAGTTTTCTTCCTCACTGAGAAACGAATGGGACTTCTTAAAGGTTCCTTTGAAGAGACTGTGATCAGCAAAAATTACTCCTTTCAGTTTTGAGTTGCTGTTGTTAACATTGGATAAAAAGATAATCTGTTTGCTCTGTGGACACAATATATAAAATAGAAGGTAGAAGTAGAATTATATTTAAAAACGACTATACATGTGGATTTTTTTTTCTTGTGGTGTAGCTGGGAACTTCTCCACTTCATCTGGCAGCACAGTATGGACATTACTCCACCACAGAAGTACTCCTCCGAGCTGGCGTAAGCAGAAGATGCCAGAACCAAAGTGGACCGGACGCCATTGCATATGGCCGCCTCTGAGGGCCACGCCAGCATAGTGGAAGTGTTGCTTAAGGTGTGTGTTCTCTTTTTGTACTCTGCTTTTGATAGTCAGCCCACAAAGGTTTATAAAACCATAGTGGTTTTTAAGAGGGAGAAGGGAACTAGTTTCGTTACTTGCCAGGGTCCTTGGACTCCTTAATCAACAGAAGTTAGTAATAGACCAGACAAATTCAGGCAGGGCTTTTTAGGGACTTGTGCTTCAGCAAGAGGGAGTGAAAACAGGTAACAGGTTCTCTTGCTCATTCTCTGAGGTGGGAGAAGCTGGTCCCTTAAATAGGGTGAAGGTAGGGGCCAGTCCAGCCCTTAGGTAGGAGGGGTTGCTTGAGTGGCCTGCCCGCCCCCTTGGTGGAGCTGTGTGTAGTGCCCAGCTTTTGCTCCCCAGACCTCAAAGTGGCCATTGGATTTTGGTCGTTTTGTATTTAATGTTCATAATTTGCCCCAGTCGCACATGCAGTCATTTTTAGTCCCTGTGGTTTCTCTGTATTCTGTTGCTAGAGGAGATACCTGTCCAGGTGTAGGCACTGCAGCAAAGGGTCTCAGGTCCCGGCCTGTCTCAGTTTGATTGAATGTCTGCCTTTTCTATGCCTGTTATCTCACTTTTTGTGTGTAAGTATTCATTTAAATGAAAATTATCTTAAAGTCTTATTTTGTGGGGGAAAAACACTTGTATGTATGTTTTTAGTTAAGTCAGACAGTTGATTTCTTAGATCTTGGTCTTTGCTATGGTCAGCGACCCATAACTTTGTCTTACTCAACACATTTTAAATGTACATTGAAGGGAATGTTAGTTTGGATAATTAACAAACAAGCAAACTAGTATGGACAGGGCTTTTGCTTTAATCATCTAAATACCAAAGAGAAAATTCTGAAACAGAGAGTGTTAGATGTAGATATTCTTAATCTTTTTATTCTAGCTTCTAGATCAACTTATCTAAAAAACATACAGTGTAAGCCATAAATACAAATCATATGTAACTCTATTAACTACATTTAAAAAGTAAAAAAAAATGTTTTTCATATTATATTTTATTTAACTCAGTATATATAACAATTATTTCAATATGAATCAATATAAAATTATTAATGAGATGTTTTACATCCTTTTATTGGTGTGATGTCTTTGAATTCCTGTGTATTTATATGCACAGCATCTGTATTCAGACTACATATGTCTAGTGACTACCATTATGAATAGTGTACCTCTAGAAAGATCCCTATTAATTCATATATTGCACTGGTTTTGAAAGCAAAGGATATTTTTGTGTAAATAAGGGGCTGGAGGGTTTTGGAGGAAGCCATATAGTTTTCCTTCACTCTTTATGCCATTTTAGCCTTTCATGCTCATGAGTGGGTGGCTGAAAAAATAATTGCTGTATTCCTGAGAAATTAGAAAGAAGGCAGTTGGGAAAGCTAAACATGATAGGAAACTGACTGAGTAACAGATGTATGGTGATTCTGGGAACAGGGAGATTATTTAGCACACAGAAATAAGAGTTGATCATGTTAGTAGCAAATTCTTGGTTTAAAGCACAGTGGTTAGTATTTTCATATCAGAACTTTTTATATTTCATATTTTAAAAATTTATTATTTTGAATTTTTATAGCATGGTGCTGATGTTAATGCAAAAGACATGCTGAAGATGACAGCTTTACACTGGGCCACAGAACACAATCATCAAGAGGTGGTGGAACTTTTAATCAAATATGGTGCTGATGTACACACGCAAAGTAAATTTTGTAAAACTGCGTTTGATATTTCAATAGACAATGGAAATGAAGATTTAGCAGAGATACTACAGGTAACTTTTGGCTTTAACTTAAAATAAAAAGAAAATAATAAAGATCTCTGTCATATGAATGATTTAACTATTTAGCTTATAGTTTTTTTTTATTTATTTTTTAATTGAAGTATAGTTGCTTTATAGAATTTTGTTGTTTTCTGTCAAACCTCAACATGAATCAGCCATAGATATACATATATCCCCTCCCTTTTGAGCCTCCCTTCCATCTCCCTCCCCATCCCACCCTTCTGGGTTGACACAGAGCCCCTGTTTGAGTTTCCTGAGCCATACAGCAAATTCCCGTTGGCTATCTATTTTACATATGGTAATATAAGTTTCCATGTTACTCTTTCCATACATCTCACCCTCTCTTCTCCTCTCCCCATGTCCATAAGTCTGTTCTCTTTGTCTTTTTCTCCATTGCTGCCCAGTAAATAAATTCTTCAGAACCATTTTTTTAGATTCCATATATGTGTGTTAGAATATGATTTTTATCTTTCTCTTTCTGACTCACTTGACTCTGTATAATAGGTTCTAGGTTCATCCACCTCATCAGAACTGACTCAAATTTTTTTCTTTTTATGGCTGAGTGATATTCCATTGTGTATATGTACCATAACTTCTTTATCCATTCATATGTCAGTGGGCATCTAGCTTGCTTCCGTGTTCTAGCTATTGAAAATATTGTTGCAATGAACAACAGGATAGATTTTTCTTTTTTGACCCAGGTTTCCTCAGGGTATTATTTAGCTTATAGTTTTTCATTTTGGACATTATTTTGGACAGATCTATTTCTCTTTCACTTCCTTTTTGTTCATTACTATTTATTTTCCTAATTATAAGACCATAGTCTGTGCATGTAACATTAGAAGATTAGATAAAATGATGACTTCCGGTGTTTTTAAGGTTCTGAATTCCCTTCTAGACATTTTATTCCATTAATTGTTTCGTTGCATGTTTGGATACCATATCATTTTTCAACTCTGTTGTCCTCCCACTCACGTTTTTTAAGTAACCATAATAATGTCCCCTTGGTGAGTAATAGTAGTCTTCATCATTCTGATTGGTTTATTTTTTCACCATGCTCGACAAAGTCTGTTTATGAACACAGTTATTTATGACTTTTCGACAAGTTTTCCTAATAACCAGCATTACTTCTCTTTTCTTTAACTAGACAACATTGATGTAAATTATCTTCTTTACTTACTACTGCTTCTTCTTCCCAGTAGAACTCTTCTATAAGACCATATGAGTCTTTTGAACTTCACTTAGTTACTTAAAATACGTTGTATATTCAGGGAAATAACCATATGCTGTGCTTCTTTCAATTATTTTTTCTTCTGACTGCAGTGGGGCCTAGAATTAAGGATGGAGAACAATTGGGAAGGATGTGCTTTATATAGGTAGTGTTATATATTGCCAAACATAGTAGAGAACATAATTTTGATTTAAATAATTTGTTTTCTGTAACTACAGGGCAGCAGAATATCTTTCAGTTGTAATACATACATACATACATATATATATATATATATATATATATATGTATATATTTTTTTTTTAGTTTTTTTCCTTTCCCCTCTGCACAGCTTGCAAGATCTTAGTTCCCTAGCCAAGAGATGAACCTACACCCTTAGCATTGAAAGCACAGAGTCCTAAGCACTGGCCCACCAGGGAATTCCCTCAACTGTGTTCTGTAAAAGTCTCTCAGATACTAATTTCTCCTTACATGGGTTTTTGCTGCTTGATAATGAGGAAAATTAGGATATAAATCCATACCTATGATTTACTTCTGTACTTTCAATAGACCATAAACAAAGCTTTCCATTTGTATCATTTAACTCTTATTAGATTACAGAATGTTCCTTTATATTTGTGTTTGTATGATATTAAAAGTCTGTGCTGTATGTCCTGTAATTCTGAAAAACAGCTCTGGTAATTTGTTGCCTAGATTGCTATGCAGAACCAAATCAACACAAACCCAGAGAGCCCCGACACTGTGACGATACATGCTGCAACCCCGCAGTTTATCATTGGACCTGGAGGGGTGGTGAACCTAACAGGTCTGGTATCTTCAGAAAATTCATCCAAGGCAACAGGTATTGAGATGCATATAGGATAGCTGTTGGGATTTTATGCTTTAGTAGGTATACATCCTTTTAAGAAAGGACTGTTGGAGAATAAGGGTAAGATTATATTAGCCACCTTGGTTTTCTTTCTTATAATTGACAAAAATCAGACTTTTACGAGAAAAATAATCTAAAGAAAAGTGATATTGCAAAACATACTACAATATAACCTTTCAAAGCGAATGCTATCCAAGCTTGTTTCACAAAACTAATACTATCTAAGCTTCATGTAACAGTTGAATAAAGTAAAGTAGTTTGTCAGAAAAATGCACTAGATTAAATTCCTTAAAGATTCAAACCTGTTTTCTCCTTTCTTGTAGATGAAACGGGTGTGTCTGCTGTTCAGTTTGGAAACTCCTCTACATCAGTATTAGCTACATTAGCTGCTTTAGCTGAAGCATCTGCTCCATTGTCCAATTCTTCCGAAACTCCAGGTTAGAAAAATAAGTCAAAATGTGTACATCAGAAGTTGGAGATTCAAATAGTGACAAAGGCCAGGAAGAAAGTTTTAAAGGTGAAAGGGGGTAGGGTTGAGTTTATGGCCATCCGAGAAGAGTCGGGCCGGGTGTGGGTGCACACTACCAGCTCAGCTGATTTTATTAGATGCTTGGTCCATGTCGCCAGATTCTGTTTTTCATGGGAAGCTGAAAATCTCGGTTTTAAAAGGATATAAAATTTTGGCAATCAATTAAAGTTAATTAAAATTGGAAACAAACTTGTATGGTTCACGGGAAACATATCTGCTTACCCAGTTTAGCTTTGTTTTACTAGTCTGTGACTTTGTGTAAAAAATAGATAAATATATATGAACTTGCTGTCCTTCTCATAACTTTAAAATTTTGGCAGTTCTATTAGAATGACATAAAATCTTAATGACTGACAAAATTAGGAAGTAGCATACCCACAACCATCGTTATAGGGTAACCTGGGGTTAAATAATTACAGACAGTATTAATAGCCAATTTAGATAAGGTTTACTATATATTATATTATAAGATTTACCTTATTATATTCGGTGGGCCAAAAAGTTCATTTGGGTGTTATGGAAAAACCCAAAAGAATTTTTTGGCCAACCCAATACTTAACCAAACTAGTTCTTGCTGTAGTTATGTAAGTGAAATTTTTTTTTTTAACTTAAAGAATTTAAAAAAACTCCACAAAATCATTGTTCTTACTGTAGTTGAAGTCACTATATTTGGACAGTGCTTATGAAAGTAAAGAATAATTTGTTGTTTTTCATTATTTAAATTAATTTTTTTTTAATGTGACTAATGATAATAACAACAACAGTTCACTGCATGTTTACTGAGTGTGCTTTCAGTTCAGTTTAGTTTGGTGTGTGCTTTGCACTGTGGCAAACATTTTATTTACAATTTCACTTAATCTTCACCAAAAAGATTGAAGGTAGATATTACTGAACTTCTATCTTTAAGGTGGTGATTGGAGGATGTATTTTTAGGGAGAGAGTACCTATCTCTCTCCTTTCTCTCTCTCTCTCCCTCCCTGCCTCCCTCCCTTCCCTTCTCCCCACACCTCCACCCCCAACTAGTGGTAGTAAACATTTCTTCATTCTCCAGTTTCTTTAGCCTTGTAATCAGTGTTTGAATCTAAACCTTTGTATTTGGGAATCTGAAGATTTTTCTGAATCCCCTTTTCACTTCAGTAGCTTACGTGCATCACCCTATTGACGTGTGGCTTTTATGGCCTATGCCAAAGGGTCTCTTCAGAACCTTGGTAATTGCAAAAGCATATCAAAGAAAGTTAACTTCATTGGAGGGTTTCTGTTTGATTAAACTTGTAAATTTTTTTGCCTTTATTAAAGAACTTATCACTGTAAATGAATCCTTTCTTGAAAGTCAGCTGGAAGTTTTGGCATTTAGACGTTTGGCTCCATGAATTGGTCATAACAGCTTTTCTTCAACCTTTGAAAATGTTATGTGTGGTCTAGTCTGAGAGAATTGGTAATAGTAGTTGACTTTTATTGCATGTGACTTACAATTTTCTGTGAACAGAATAATGTTTCATTTCACTGCTACATCATAGTGGGATCTTTCTGAAGATGTTTTAAGAGTTTGAGTTAAGTTTAAGTTCAGGTGAGTACATTGACACCAATGTAAACAGCTCAGCTGAGGTGTGTAATCACATAAATATCTTCTCACAGGTTGGTTTGCACATGCTGAGTCAAGTTATTTCTCTGCCTCTTGGCTGTCTAGTTTCTGTTGATTTCAGTTGTCAGACTCATCCTAATTTAGAAATGTATGATTTTTCAAGGACATCTCAGGATCTGGGAAATTAACTAATACTTCCATTTATATATGATGAAACTGAGGTTTTGTGAAGGTTAAATAGTTTTGCACAAAGTAGCAAGGCTCTTTAGTGATGAAAGGAGGTTTGTGCTCAAGGTCTGACGTATTCGTAAGTTGTGTGTCTGTGACTACTAAATACACTGTTTCCTCTATGCAGTTTCTTCAGGGTATAATTTGGTTTGTGGTAAGAATAAATATTTGTAATTATCACTACTTTTACTTCTGAGGTGTATCTGTTGAAACAGTCTGTTGAAATAAATGTCTTCCTTTTTGCCCTTTTAAATGGCTAAAGAACAAAATATAAGAACCCTCAGTACAGTAATTGGTTCTGCTCAGATTCTTTCCTTTTACTGGTGCTAAGTAGTATAAACATGTCTTCTGATACTATATAACCAGACTGTAGCAGCAAGTGAACTGCATTTGAAATAGAGGCTAGCTGGCATATATGGTCCTATATATAGAAAATTGGTACTTATGATAGTCTGGGAAACCATGCTGTTTCATTTGAACTATGGCTTTGAAACATTCTTTCATGATTATGTGAGAAACATCTTTGATGTATAAAACAAATCTTAATGTTAGTTGAATGGGAACATCATAAAGGAAATCAGTCTAGTATAATGCTTTCACTGTGAAACCCAGTGATACCTCCATCTTCTTGATGTTACAAGCAAGTATAACTTCGGGTTGCCAATGTTTGATTAGAATCTATTACTAAATTACTCCCTTACTAGTATTTTTATGTAAATATTTCCAGTTCTGTTCTTTCCTCATAAACCTTTGTTTTGCTAAGCATTTAACTTGTTTGATTAAATTTTTAATCTCCATGCATAATTTTCATAATTCTTTGTCTAATAGAAGTACAAAAAAGTAATTTGATAAGTCTCATTATACCCTGATGAGTTTGGTGCTAATATTCATTTCTTTAAATTGGTTTTTTGAGAATTTTTGTTTCAGTTCCTGAGTCCATAGGCCTATGCTAATTTTCATAGTTATATTAAATAATTACTAGCAGAGAAGGCAATGGCAATCCACTCCAGTACTCTTGCCTAGAGAATCCCATGGACGGAGGAGCCTGGTGGGCTGCAGTCCATGGGATCACTAAGAGTCGGACACAACTGAGTGACTTCACTTTCACTTTCATGCATTGGAGAAGGAAATGGCAACCTACTCCAGTGTTCTTGCCTGGAGAATCCCAGGGACAGGGAGCCTCGTGGGCTGCCGTCTACGGGGTCGCACAGAGTCAGACACGACTGAAGTGACTTAGCAGCAGCAGGGACTATGGCATGAAACTTTAAAATAAATAAATACATCTGATAGATGTAGGGTTAGGGTGAGGCCCTGACATCTATTTCTGCTTTATTGACTATGCCAAAGCCTTTGACTGTGTGGATCACAATAAACTGTGGAAAATTCTGAAAGAGATGGGAATACCAGACCACCTAACTTGCCTCTTAAGAAATCTGTATGCAGGTCAGGAAGCAACAGTTAGAACTGGACATGGAACAGCAGACTGGTTCCAAATAGGAAAAGGAGTACGTCAAGGCTGTATATTGTCACCCTGCTTATTTAACTTACATGCAGAGTACATCATGAGAAACGCTGGACTAGAAGAAACACAAGCTGGAATCAAGATTGCCGGGAGAAATATCAATAACCTCAGATATGCAGATATCACCACCCTTATGGCAGGAAGTGAAGAGGACCTAAAGGGCCTCTTGATGAAAGTGAAAGAGGAGAGTGAAAAAGTTGGCTTAAAGCTCAACATTCAGAAAACAAAGATCATGGCATCTGATCCCATCACTTCATGGGAAATAGATGTGGAAACAGTGTCAGACTTTATTTTCTGGGGCTCCAAAGTCACTGCAGATGGTGACTGCAGCCATGAATTAAAAGACGCTTACTCCTTGAAAGAAAAGTTATGACCAACCTAGATAGCATATTCAAAAGCAGAGACATTACTTTGCCAACTAAGGTCCATCTAGTCAAGGCTATGGTTTTTCCAGTGGTCATGTATGGATATGAGAGTTGGACTATGAAGAAAGCTGAGCGCCCGAAGAATGGATGCTTTTGAACTGTGGTGTTGGAGAAGACTCTTGAGAGTCCCTTGGACTGCAAGGAGATCCAACCAGTCCATTCTGAAGGAGATCAGCCCTGGGTGTTCTTTGGAGGGAATGATGTTGAAGCTGAAACTCCAGTACTTTGGCCACCTCATGCGAAGAGTTGACTCATTGGAAAAGACTCTGATGCTGGGAGGGATTGGGGGCAGAATGAGAAGGGGACGACCGAGGATGAGATGGCTGGATGGCATCACGGACTTGATGGACATGAGTCTGAGTGAACTCCGAGAGATGGTAATGAACAGGGAGGCCTGGGGTGCTGCAGTTCATGGGGTTGCAAAGAGTTGGACACGACTGAGCAATTGAACTGAACTGAACTGACATCTATATTTTTAATGTGTTCTCAAAAGTGACTGATGGCACACCAAAATTTAAGAATTTGACGCAAATTATAAAAGATCTATTTCTTACTACTAATAAGTTGGATATAAAAACTATCTAAAGATTGTGAGTATACTACAGCAAAGATTTGCTTGAATAATATATATTTCTTATTTCATTTTTATGTGTAGTTTAATATTTATTCAACTCTTTATGGGGTGCATAGGTGAATCTCTACTAAGGAAAAGATGTAGGAGAGAGGAATGGCTTTCTTAGTAGCTTTAATAGTTGAGTATGCTGCTACTTTGGTATAAGAAGATGAAAGAAAAACGGTACAAAAAAACAATAAAAAGGTCTTCATGACCCAGATAATCATGATGGTGTGATCACTCACTTAGAGCCAGACCTCCTGGAGAGCAAAGTCAAGTGGGCTTTAGGAAGCATCACTACGAACAAAGCTAGTGGAGGTGATGCAATTTCAGTTGACCTATTTCAAATCCTAAAAGATGATGCTGTGAAAGTGCTGCACTCAATATGCCAGCAAATCTGGAAAACTCAGCAGTGACCACAGGACTGGAAAAGATCAGTTTTCATTCCAATCCCAAAGAAAGGCAATGCCAAAGAATGCTCAAACTACTGCACAATTGCACTCATATCACATGCTAGCAAAGTAATGCTCAAAATTCTCCAAGCCAGGCTTCAACAGTATGTGAACTGTGAACTTCCAGATGTTCAAGCTGGATTTAGAAAAGGCAGAGGAATGAGATATCAAATTGCCAACATCTGCTGGATCATTGAAAAAGCAAGAGAGTTCCAGAAGAACATATGCTTTATTGACTACACCAAAGCCATTGACTGTGTGTATCACCACAAACTGTGGAAAATTCTTGAAGAGACGGGAATACCAGACCCCCTGATCTGCCTCCTGAGACATATGTATGCAGGTCAGGAAGCAACAGTTAGAACTGGACATGGAACAACCAGTCGTTCAGTCATGTCCAACTCTTTGCATCACCATGGACTGCAGCACGCCAGGCCTCCCTGTCTATCACCAACTCCCAGAGTTTACTCAAATTCATGTCCATTGAGTCGGTGATGCCATCCAGCCATCTCATCCTTCGTCCCCTTCTTCTCCCACCTTCAATCTTTCCCAGCATCAGGATCTTTTCAAATGAGTCAGTTCTTTGCATCAGGTGGCCAAAGTATTGGAGTTTCAGCTTCAGCATCAGTCCTTCTACTGAATATTTAGGAGTGATTTCCTTTAGGATGGACTGTTTGGAGCTCCTTGCAGTCCAAGGGACTCTCAAGAGTCTTCTCCAACACCACAGTTCAAAAGCATCAGTTCTTCGGTGCTCAGCTTTGTTTATAGTCCACCTCTTTCATCCATATATGACTACTGGAGAAACCATAGCTTTGACTAGATGGACCTTTGTTGATAAAGTAATGTCTCTGCTTTTTAATATGCTGTCTAGATTGGTCATAACTTTTCTTCCAAGGAGCAAGCGTCTTTTAATTTCATGGCTGCAATCACCATCTGCAGTGATTTTGGAGCCCAGAAAAATAAAGTCTGACACTGTTTCCACTGTTTCCTCATCTATTTCCCATGAAGTGATGGGACCAGACGCCATGACCTTTGTTTTCTGAATGTTGAGTTTTAAGCCAACTTTTTCATTCTCCTCTTTCACCTTTATCAAGAGGCTCTTTAGTTCTTCACTTTCTGCCGTAAGAGTGGTGTCATCTGCATATCTGAGGTTATTGATATTGCCTCATCCAGCCCAGTGTTTCTCATGATGTACTCTGCATAAGTTAAATAAGCAGGGTGAATATACAGCCTGACGTACTCCTTTCCCGATTTGGAACCAGTCTGCTGTTCCATGTCCAGTTCTAACTGTTGCTTCCTGATCTGCCTACTGATTTCTCAAGAGGCAGGTCAGGTGGTCTAACATTCCCATCTCTTGAAGAATTTTCCACAGTTTGTTGTGATCCACACAGTCAAAGGCTTTGGCATAGTCAATAAAGCAGAAATAAATGTTATTCTGGAGCTGTTGCTTTTTCGATGATCCAACAGATGTTGACAATTTGATCTCTGATTCCTTTGCCTTTTCTCAGTCCAGCATGGGCATCTGGAAGTTCATGGTTCACATACTATTGAAGCCTGACTTGGAGAATTTTGAGCATTACTTTGCTAGCATGTGATATGAGTGCAATTATGCCATAGTTCGAGCATTCTTGTCATTGCCTTTCTTGGCGATTGGAATGAATGAAAACTGACCTTTTCCAGTTTTGTGGCCACTGCTGAGTTTTCCAGATTTGCTGGCATATTGAGTGCAGCACTTTCACAGCATCATCTTTTAGGATTTGAAATAGTTCAACTGGAATTCCATCACCTCCACTAGCTTTGTTCGCAATGATGCTTCCTAAGGCCCACTTGACTTTGCATTCCAGGATGTCTGGCTCTAGATGTGTAATCACACCATCTTGATTATCTGGGTCATGAAGATCTTTTTGTATAGTTCCTCTGTGTATTCTTGGACTGCAAGGAGATCCAACCAGTCCATCCTAAAGGAAATCAGTCTGGAATATTCATTGGAAGGACTGATGCTGAAGCTGAAACTCCAATACTTTGACCACCTGATGCAAAGAACTGATTCATTTACAAAGACCCTGATGTTGGGAAAGATTGAAGGCAGGAGGTGAAGTGGATGGCAGAAGATGAGATGGTTGGATGGCATCACCAACTCAATGGACATGAGTTTGAATAAACTCCAGGAGTTGGTAATAAACAGGGAGGCTAGGCTTGCTGCAGTCCATGGGGTTGCAAGGAGTCAGACACCACTGAGTGACTGAATTGAGTCACTGATACTGCTACTTAATCTTTTTAAGAATTGATATATTAAGGAGCAAGCTTCAGGTAATTAAGATATAATTTTTTTTCCCTTTTTATATTTTTCCCAGTTTTATTTATTTACTTTACAATATTGTAGTGGTTTTTGCCATACACTAACGTGAATCCACCATGGGTGTACATGTGTTCCCCAGCCTGAACACTCCTCTCACCTCCCTCCCCTTCCCATCCCTCTGGGTGATCCCAGTGCACCAGCCCGAGCACCCTATATCATGCACTGAACCTGGACTAGCAATTCGTTTCACATATGATATTATACATGTTTCAATGCCATTCTCCCAATTCATCCCACCCTTGCCCTCTCCTACCGAGTCCAAAAGACTGTTCTATACATCTGTGTCTCTTTTGCTGTCTCACATACAGGGTTATCATTACCATCTTTCTAAATTCCATATATATATGTTAGTATACTGTATTGGTGTTTTTCTTTCTGGCTTACTTCACTCTGTATAATTGGCTCCAGTTTCATCCACCTCAGTAGAACTGATTCAAATGTATTCTTCTTAATGGCTGAGTAATACTTTGTTGTATATATGTACCACAGCTTTCTTATCCATTTGTCTGCTGATGAACATCTAGGTTGCTTCCATTTCCTTGCTATTATAAACAGTGCTGCGATGCACATTGGGGTACACGTGTCTCTTTCAATTCTGGTTCAATTAGGATATAATTAAAACAAAAATGTGATATTGATCGTCAAAATCATATGTCTCAAATTGACGTGAGAAGGATATTATCATTTTGAGCACTTCAAATATAAAACAGAGTAATTATTCACTGTCATAGTCTATAGATTCAGTAAGGTTTATTTATCTGTAACTCATGTGCCTCTTATAAGTTTTTCTTTATTTGTACACACTGTTACTTGGTATACTGATTTCTCCCCAAACAGATTAGAAACATTTTATAGATTATAGCTACTCCTATGAAATTTTATGTTAGCAGGTTAGTAAGCTTTGATAAAATTTTGATTTAAAGAAAATATTACCTCTTTATAAAAAATGTGTATGTATATACACTCTGTCAGGGGACCAAATGTGGACATCTATTTAAACTAAGGGCATGTGTTTCTTTTTCATCTTTTAACTCAGCTCTAAGTTAAGAAGGTTTCTATTTGCTGGAAGTTACTATCATAGTGCTTGATAATTTTAAGAATTATATTTTTCTTTTGTCTGATATTTCATCTTCTTATCCCAAATAAATATGATTTACAGTCTAGTTTTGGTTCATTTTTTCTTGTTAGAATTTAGGTTCTTTTGCTTTATTTGATTTGTCATAGTAGTTACCTAGCCAGGTAAGAGATTTACCATCAGAAAATAATGTATGAGTTCTGTGTTTAGACACAATTGACCATTTCACTTGACTGGAAAGTTGTACAGAGATTTCCTTAAAATATGCTTCTTTATTTTTTTCTTATGCTCTCATTTCACTAATTTTAGAAAAAGCAAACATCTTCCTGAAACATACATATTTGAAATGTTCTCTTAGTATATTTTCCTGTGCATGAAACTAAAGGGAGTTTAGTTAGGAGTCTGTTGCAGTCACCTGGGGAAGAAATAATGGTAGCATGGATTAAGATCTGGCAAAGAGATAATATGAAGTGAATAGAGTTGAGAGTTATTTGGATCATAGCTCAGTTGGTAGAGAATCCACCTGTAATGCAGGAGACGCTTGTTCGATTCCTAGTTTGAGAAGGTCCGCTGGAAAAGGGATAGGCTACCCACTCCAGTATTCTTTGTCTTCCCTTGTGGCTCAGCTGGTAAAGAATCTGCCTGCAAGGTGGGAGACCTGGGTTCGATTCCTGAGTTGGGAAGATCCCCTGGAAAAGGGAAAGGCCAGCCACTCTGGTATTCTGACCTGGAGAATTCCACAGTCCATAGTGTCACAAAGAGCCAGACACAACTGAATGACTTTCACTTACACTTTATTTGGATATAGAATTGGAAGTTAAAATTGTTAGATGTAGGCCTTACATATACAGTGTACTTTTAGTCCTTTTGAAATTAGCTCTCATAAAACTATTTTATGTTTCTTTTGGCAGTCTTATATTGATGTTGCATTGCTTAGACTTATTTTTTTTCCTTGTGGCACAGCTTTAAAATCCCTTGACTAAATGAATATCTGTGACTACCCTTCTTTTTGTCTTTAGTGCAACTTTGACTAATTGTTAATACAGTGGTTTTTCCAAAGATATAATGAGTTTGGTGGCTGTTTCCCTCCTTTCTCCTAATAGTGAATTGGCTTTCAGGGATAAGTTAGTAGAGCTCATAATATTGTTTTGGTTTTGCCTGGTTTTTTGTTTTTTTGTTTTTTTAAATTTCAGGTTTGAATTCAGGCGATAATACTTTTGAAATGTTACACTTTTCTTCAGTAAGCATAGCTTCTATTTTATTGTTGAAATGTTTATATACATAGACTTTTCAGTCTTTTAAGAATACCTCAAAGACAGTTTTTCCTTATCTTAGTTGAATTTTATGGCATTAAAATTCAAAAGATACGTTGAACAAGAGGTCGCAGGTTATCTAGCCCCTCTTTGTGTATTACAGCTTGACTTTTAAATTAGCAATGAATATTTATTAGTTATTTTGTTTTATCTAGGGGTTTTATATTTGGATATATCTGTGGATTTGTAGTTTTTTTAATGACATTCTTTGTAAAGTTTTTAGGTTTTCTCTTTTATTCTTCTATGTTACAACACTTCACTGTTAGGTTGTTCTTAGGATTACTCAGGGGTAGTTTGTTTTCTTACATAATTGGTTTCCTATAACTTTTTCTTAATTCTTCACCAAAGTACAACTTAAAAGAAAGCTTTTTAGATGAAAGGTCAGAACTCTGTTATCTTAATGATAGTCTGCAAAGAATACAAAGATGAAAGTTAGAGTTGTGTCTTGATTATGTGTGATCTCAGAAATTTCTTATGTATCATTATGTTTTAGAAATATTTGCTACTTACAGGTACCATTCATCCAGTGAACATTTCTTTTTCATATGGATATTTAAAAGAAAAATCAAAGCAATAGTTAATGTGTTTGAAAACCTCAGTAGTTATTCTATCGAATATATTACTGTTTTATGCCCTACATTTCATTTTATAATTATCTTCCTGAAATTTTCTTAAGTGCTTGGTGATAAAGTATAATTATAGTTTAAGACAAACAAAAATGAGAGAACCGAAAACATAAAGATTGTTTGCATTTTGAATATCATCTGTGGTTTGTGTTGTGATCTCTGATTACCCAAGTAAGAGAGTTATAGAGTAATCTCTGATTACCCAAGTAGCAGAGTTACAGCCATATCTCTTGCCATGAGTTCATCCTTGAAAACTAGGGTCCCAGTACCTATCTTGCCTTTTTTGTTTAAAAAAGGAGTTTGTTTAATTAAGGCATATCTGTATTTAGTGAATCCTGTGGTTGTTGATATCCATGTTGTTTTACTGGAAGTTGGTAGCAGCTTAGCATGTTTCAGAGTAAATGTGTATCTAAACTGTAGCATGACTTTAGGAGAGAATTATTTTATTTCATTACACTTTTGGTAAAGTGTTACTTCAAAACATTTCAGAGAACCATATTATTTATAAGTAGTTTTTTTTTGTCATTTCCTTTTTCAGAATTAGTTGTATTAAAACTTTTTTTCATAGAAAAATTGAAGGATGAACTTTATACCTTGTACCTGTATTCACACCTGTTAACATCTTGCCACCACAGCATGTTCACATACAGGCACATGCTTTTATTTTGCCAAATTATCTGAAAGTAGGTTACAGGCATCATGGCACTTTATCCTTAAATTCTTCAGCATGTATCTACCAAGAACAAGGACACCTCCTACATATTCATCATTCTATTTTCTAAAAACACCAACATTAATTTAGTAATACTATCTGACCTGTGATTCATATTCAAGTTTCCTCAGCCCCAAAATGTCCTTTATAATGGTTTGTTTTCATCTGGGATCCAGTCAGAGTTCACATACTGTATCCAATTATTTTGTCTATCCCAAACTAGGATAGTCCTACTGTATTGCTTGTTTTTTGTTTCTTTTTTTTTTTTCTTTTTTTTGTACTTAAAAAAATTTGTTTATTTGGCTATGGAGGGTCTTAGTTGCAGCACGTGGCATTTAGTTCCTTGACCAGATCTAGCTCCCTGTGTTGGGAGCACGGAGTCTTAGCCACAGGACCACCAGGGAAGTCCCTCTTGCTTGCTCTTTATGACTTTGGACTCTGTAGATTGATTTGAACATTTTGTTTCTCAACAACATTTCACCAGTGGTTTTTTTTTTTAACATCCATTGGTGATGCTTTCTTAAATAAGTTATTACACTGGGGGTTACAGTGATAATTTTTCTTCTTTTGTTGATTAATGTCATTCTTCTATCCAGAAGATTGTAGTTCTTTCTCCCTTTCTCTCTTCTTTCATGAGATTATCATGGATAAATAGATTTTAAAAAATTTAATGTGTTATAATCCATTTGCTGTCATTTTTCCTTTTGATGTCTTTAAAAAATGTATAACATATATATATATATATAAATCCGTTAATGTATAGTTTAATGAATTGTCACAAGGTAAATACTCTTGTCTAATCTCATTGCACAGTTCATAAATGGAAAGTACTCATTATGTATACTGTGTCTGATTTACAGCACCCAGTATGCTCTTTTGTCAGATTTATCCATGTTTTGTATTTAGTCACTTTAATTGCTATGTAGTATTCCAGTGTGTGAATCTACCATAGTTTGTTTATTCATTCTACTTTTGATGGATATCTGATGTGTCTCAAGTTTTTGACTAATATGAGTAAAGCTGCTATGAATGTTTGTGAGTATATCTTTTGGGATCAGTAGTTGGGTATAGAATTGCCTGTGGGAGAGGATTTTGGCAATTGCTTTACCTAGGCAAGACCTGGAGTGCTGCTGTTTTCAGCTGCCAGAATCCTGTCTGAGTTTTGAATTTTATTTATGTAACTGTTAATGTATTATTTGATATCCAGCCATACCAGATCTGTGTGCCGCTTACTATAAAGGCAGCCCTTGGTCACACAACCCATAAAGGGAATGCTGTTTATTCTGTCTGCTTGAGAAGTACAGAGCTCCATGTTTTGTTGGATGGGAAATGTATATCAACTCATTTGTAAATTTAGATGGAATATCACCACATACAGGATTTTATTTTTTAGATTTTAGAATTTTATTAAGATGGTATAAGTACTTCGTCATATCTGTGACCTGAGGAGATCTTATAAATTTTGCACCTCATAGAAGTAAATGAAGGCAGTTTATTTAAACACATATATGCATACATGGCTGAAATTCCCTTATTGTAAATTGTGGAACTTGCAATCAGCTGTTTATATAGGTATCTGCAGTACCACTAGAGACTGAATTTAAAACCCATGTAAGCTCTCCTGTATAAGAAAGATGGCTTCCTTGGGGGCTCAGATTGTGAAGAATCTGCCTGCCATGCAGGAGACCCGGGTTCGACCACTGGTTTGGGAAGACCCCCTGGAGGAGGGCATGGCAACTCATTCCAGTATTCTTGCCTGGAGAATCCCATGGACAGAGGCGCCTAGCAGGCTACAGTCCATGTGGTTGCAGAGTCGGACACAGCCGAGCAGGTAGCACACTCATAGGAAAGAAGCAAGGACAGCAAAAGCAGCAGGGCAGAAACAAACTTCTCTCCATGCTCCTGTGCATGTTCATTGATTTTCCCTTTTTTTTTTTCCAGTAGTGGCTACGGAGGAAGTAGTTACTGCAGAATCTGTGGATGGTGCAATTCAGCAAGTAGTTAGTTCAGGGGGTCAGCAAGTCATCACAATAGTTACAGATGGAATTCAGCTTGGAAATTTGCACTCCATTCCAACAAGTGGAATAGGTCAGCCCATCATTGTGACCATGCCAGATGGACAACAAGGTTGGTGGAAGGCATTTACATAAATGGTGTTTATTCTTAATTCTCAGGAAATTGTGTCATGTTTTTCAAAACATTTATTTTTGCCTTAAATTATGTTTTGTAACATTTTACAACAGACTTAATTGCCTAATTTTATTTTCTTTGTTGTTCACTCACTAGGCTATGTCCAACTTAGGCTACTATTAAAGTTAGCTTGCTTTCTCTGAGTGTATATTAGGTAGAAAGAGGAACTTCCCAAAATATTCTAATTGGAAAATGAGCTTAACTAAATATTTCAATATCAGCATAGTATAGTACTTTCCTAGGCCATTTAATAATTGTATGAGCTTGTAAAAACACTATGTGAGAAAAGGGTACAAAAAGAAGTTGGACACAGTGGCAACTTTTAGCAGCTTTGTTGATAATTGTCCCATTTTTTTCATTTTGAGTAATAAGAGAGTAGTAATAAAATGGATGAAACATAAGCCCTCGGTACATTTTAATCAAAATAAAAGGCTGAGAAAACTACAAAATTCCATATTTTAAGTGATTGCCAAAAACGTCTTAAAATCTAAGCCAGGGCAGGAGAACCCTCAGGGAAACCCATAGTTGTGCATCAAGAAAAGGAGTTGAGCCCAGAAATCAGCAATAAATACATACTTCCAGCAAGACAGGGCCCAGTCTGAGTGGGCAGTGCTGCAAGTAAGGTTAAGATAGACTAGACATAAAAGCTGAAGGAAGCAGAAAGAGAAGGTGCAGAAAGTTCCTATCTGAGCAAGCATCCCCCTGTACCCAGTACTTCCCAATCCCTGCCCTGATCTAAAAGGAAAGTATGTGCACACATAACCTTCTGGAAAATGACTCAGGATTGTAAAGACTAAGCCTCTTCATGGCCGTGAAGGAAGTAGGGGAAGGGAAGGGCTGGAGGGAGAAGTCCTCCTAAACCAGGTTTGATTGAGAGTGGCAAGGAGGTATGGCCTTGCAGAGAGACTAGGTCTCAAGGAAAGATTTTGTTTCTTTAGCAGTGGAGGAGGAAACACTTGACCTGTGGAGCCTGGGAGGCTTTTCTCTCCTGCAGGTGCTCCAGGATTTGGATCAAGACCAAGTACTTTCACAAGCTTTAAGAACTAATTCTAACTATATAGAAAAGAAGAAGCTTTCACTCCAATTAAAATAAATAAATTTATATTTAAAAAGAAGCTTTCAGAGTATTTGTTTTAAGCAAATACAACACTGTTTCCAAAACTTGATATTACAAACACAGACTAATCTCATTGATGAACAAATGGAAGGAAACTCATGTTTTTGCATCAAATGACTCACTGTCATAACGCTCTCAATTCTTCCTGACCTAATTGATAAATGTAATGTGATGGAGGGAAAAGGCTGTATTAATTTAAATTACTAGGACTGCCTTAACAAACTATCACAGTCTGGATGACTTACAGAAATTTATCCTCTCACAGTACTGAAGGCTGGAAGCCCAAGATCAAGGTACTGGCAGGTTTGGTTTCTTCCGAGGCCTTTCTCCTTGGCTACAGGTGGTTGCCTCCTTTTTGTGTCCTCGCAGAGCCATCCCTCGGTCTCTGTATGCCGTCTGCAGCCTAACCTCTTACAAGCACAGCAGTCATACTGTATTAGGATCCACTCAAATGACCTAATTTTACCTGTTTAACCTTTTTAAAGGTCCTGTCTCCAAATGCATTCTGAGGTACTGAGGATTAGGAAGGACTTAAACATTTGAATTGTGAGGGGGACACAATTTAGGCCATAATAAAAACCAATAGGTCTTTTTTTGGAACTTGCCAAACTGATTCAAAATTTATATTGATGAAAGAGGAGGAAGAGCATTGAGGGGACTGAATATTAATATAAACATTTAAAGCCTTCATAATTTAAAATTATAAATGGCATATGATTATATTGACTATGTAGACCAATGAAAAAAATGTAAAGTTCTCAGTTCTTTTTGAGTAAATTTTTAAATGTATGATATGAGTTAAAAGAAATAACTTTAATTCTCAATATTTCTAGTGTTTTTAATTAATACTAGTTTTACTATTTTTTCATTTGTTTACATTTATAAATGACAGTAGGAGAGTTTTTAATGTTTTGACATTAGAAGCTATGGGACAGTTTTATTTTCCCCAATGATTAGTAAGATTGTTTTGCATAGTTTAAGTTTGCACACTCATTTTTATGTTCTTGCTCTGTTATGCAAAGCAAGGACAGCCTCTCTCTCAGTATATTTACATTTGTATAAATACATATGAAAAATTGAGGCAAAGTCCAACAACCCAATGGATGAGCAAAGCTTATGAACAGTGTTCATAATAGTGTATCCACATAGTGGAATATAATGCAGCTAAATTAAAGAAAGCTCTGTAAGTATTGATGAAAGGTACCTAGATATATGAAGTGAAAACAGCAGATACTTTTGTGTAAGAAAGAAAAAAAGAGAATTGCAAATTCATACTCGTTTTTACATGAATGAACACAAGAACAATGCATAAGAAACCAATAAAAGCAATTATCTGTTAGCAAAATATGCTTGTTAAATATTATTTTGATTTTGAGCTATATGAATGAATATATTATCTATGAAATTTAAAAAATAGGCACTTTAAATGATAGTTTTCAGTAAAAAGGCAAGAAGTTGACAAAAATATGGACATTTCTCATAAGGAAATCAGTGTTATGAAATTATTGGTTTTGGAATATATTTATCTTAGATGAGTTGCATCAACAATATCAAGATTAGTTTTGATTCTTCTAAAAGAATTAAATGAAGTAATGAGTAAATTTTTTCATTTTAGTATTAACAGTACCAGCAACGGACATTGCTGAAGAAACTGTTATAAGTGAAGAACCGCCAGCCAAAAGACAATGTATCGAAATAATTGAAAACCGGGTGGAGTCTGCAGAGATAGAAGTAAGGAGTCTTTTACCCGGTGTGCTTTGCTGCAGTCATCCAAAATAAATTTCATCTGCTTTTTTTTTTTTTTTGTCTTTTATATTTATTACTGACAGTATTGTTTTGATATAGAATGAGTACTTTTTGTCTAATTTTTTTTGCCTTATTCATATAGCAAGCCTTCAATAAATAAATATTGAATGAATGAATGAATGAGTGAAGAATCTGTTTGTAACAGTCTTTCATCATGGTAACATTGGAATGTCTTTGGTTTTTGCACTTCATCCTTTATTTTCTATTAAATTTACATACATCATTCTCACAGTCACTAAAGGGAATGTCACTATATATTGTCTAAACATTTTTTTCTTTCAAAAATGAAATGCAAATATCTATATGGGCTGGAAGATCCTCTTAAAGAATGTTGGAGTTTGTCAACTGAGTTATTTTTGTGAAAAAGCCATAAATAACCACTTAGTTCACTGTTGAGTCCATTAAAGAAATTACATGTAGACTAGCAGTTGATAGGGTCACCTCTTTTTACCTCTGCCAATCTAGTTTGAAATTGTAAACTAGTTTATAAATGTGACTATACCATAGTTACCTCATTGATTTTTTTTCTCACATTACTGTAAATAGAATTGTTCCCCAAATTTTATGATTAACTACATCAAAATGAAAATAAGATCTTTCTTGAATAATGTTTAAAGAGCAACTGCAATGTAAAGACAAGAAGTTTGGATTTGAAATTAAATGAGCTGGATTTGAATCCCACTTCTTGCCCCTCTTATTAGCTTTGAGGCAAGTTATCTTACCTTTCTGCACTTCTGTTTTATTTCTCCCACATTTGAATTTAGGCTAACAATATCTGCATTTTGGGGGTTTTATGAGAGTTGAAAAAGTCAGGCTATTGTTATATTCACATTTATAATATCTAATATATGTGAATAGTAAACATCAGTGAGTATTTAGAAATTCTTTGTTAAGGTTCTTGTTATTGTAGAAAAAGAGGATTTTTTAAAATGTCACCTAAAGGAAACATAATTCTAACTGAGGACAGTTAGAAAATATTCTTGCCCAAATTCATTTACATGTAAGACTAGTGGCCACAATCTCAAAGTATGTGTTACTGAGTTAAGAAGAATTTAATTCATGGTTTAACCAGATGTTTAGTAATGTTTAATCATTGAGGGTGTGTTGTTTTATTTCTTCAAAATTTAGAGTAATACACTAAAATTCTTAGAAATTAACCATTTATTTCATTGAATGGTGTCAGTATACTTATTATTTAATAATCTTTAATATCTTTTAAGATAAATCAGTTGATTTTTTTTCTGACATATAAAATCAAAAGATTTTGTCATATACTTTGCTTTAACTATTTAATAAAACTTTTAAATTACTTGAATTTTTATTGAACATAAACTGACTCAATTCAGCATTTCTTTTAATTGGAGTACAATTGATTTATGTCAGTTAACCATTTTTAAAACAGTGAATATGCAGCCTGTACCTTTTATTTACCTAACAACCAGGTAGAGTTGCTGTTTTCTTCAAAGTTCACCCTGATTCTACCTACAGTCTTTCAGAAACCAGGGAGAATAATTAAAAATAACAAGGAAGTATGAACTGAGATATATAAATTAACTAGAACCAAGGAGACAGCACTTCGGGGAGATGGAATTTTACCTTGATATAAAGAACCTAAGGAAGTTAGAGTTTCAGCTCAGTTTTTGTAATTAGAGTTATCTGGTAATAGAAATCTTATTTGCCATCATCAGAAATGTTCTGGCCAAAGTTGCATAATCTTAGAGCTACTGCAGAGAAACCTTGACGCATAGAGTGAGCAGAGATGGTAGAGGGGGCAGGGGACACAGAATGAAGAGAGATCTCCAATGTTTCCATTAAACCATTTCCTTAGAGTACATGAAGTTCTTTGGATTTTATTTTCGTGGATGGCCAGTAGAGTTGTCTTAGAGATATACTTTTATATTCCTTTCTAAGTGATTGCTTGGCCAAAAACCTCAAAAGTTTCTCTAAATCAGTGGTTCTTAACTGGAGCAATACCCCAGGGGATATTTGGCAATATCTGGATATGTTTCAGGTTGTCACAATGAGGGAAATGTCACTGACATTTAGTGGATAGAGGCTGGGGATGCTGCTAAACATTCCGTAGGGTGTGTTTTGCCTTCTGTTCAGCCTTCATAGTGGAAAAGCAGCCACAGACAGTTTGGTAATGAGTGGGTATGGCTGTATTTCTGTAAAACTTTATTTATAAAAATAGGATCGTGTTTGGCCCATGGTAGTTAAGAGGATATTTACACACAAGTAGACAGCTCACACACCCTGCCTCAGTTTCTTTAAAAAAAAAATTTTTAATGGTTAAGAATATGAGTCTGGAATCAAATTTAGGTTTGAATGATAATTTTCTGAGTGTGATTAGTCAAGTTATTTAACCTCTCAAGTCTTGGCGTCCCCATCAGTAAGAAGGGGAAAATAATAGCACCTACATTATCAAGTTGTTGTAAGGTTCAAATGAGAGTGCATGTGAAGGACTGTTCAGTGGTGAGCATACGGTAAATGCTCAGTAACTTGCTATTATTATTATCTTCTAAAAGTTACACTGAGGTAGAAGATAAATCACTATTATGATTTTTTTGCTTTGTAATAGGTAAAGTAAAATAAATTTTAATATTAAAAATCACATATAAAACTGTTAAAAGATGATTGCTAATAGTTGAAGCAGAATTTGAGAATCTTATTTGGAAATAAAAAAGCAAATTTGAAGCCTTTGTTCCGTTATTCTATTGCCTAATGTAATAATAATATATTGTTGGGCATGAAGTTGTAGTGTAAAATAAATATCTTCCTTATTGGTTTCATAAACTGAAATAATTGTGAATCTCTTGCTCTGTCTAAATGTGAATAAATAGCTAATTTTATAAGGTACCTTGAAGTTTATCTTTTCTAATATTTCCTACCAAATCAGGGCAAGTTTTTATCTATATTCAAAACTTTGGCTGGCAAAGGATCTTATTAGGACAGGTAAAACTGTAAAGCATTGGAATGCACAGCTGTGTGATCTCCTAGAGAGCAAGGTGGTCCAGCTTGCACCCTTTCTAAAGTCCTGCAGTTCACTGACAGGGACTGGGGTCCATTGCTTCTATGAGGTTGGCATCTTGCCTGTAGTAAGGAGAAAAGATTAGCAGGCTAGGGCTTAGGCATTTCTGAACTTGGAGATGACAGGCACACCTTTCTTCTACTGTACATTTTACGGACAATTTGGAGACTACATGTGCAATCATTTACTCCAACTTTTGGTGGACTCATGGGAAAAACTACTGTTGGATCTAGCTTCATTCCCAGGGTAGGGAAGGCAGTGGGATCGCAGGGAGGCAGGACTGTTATACATGTTCCTCCTTCTGGACCATGTGAATAGTGAAGGGAAGGGAATCTTTTGGTGTTCCCAATGGACATGGATCAAGGGGAGAGTGGAAGAGATCCTCACAGTGTCCTCTTTCCCAGCAAGCTGCCAACCCCTTGCCTTTACCTTCAGTTCTCTCTGGTTAAGTGTCTTGTCCAGTGGGAACCTGGCCTCATTTTGTGACTAGTAGTTCTGCTCTTGGCCCCCAGCTCATTCAGAGGGCTTGTGCTTCTGAGATGAGATTGAGCTTGGGTCTGTGCAAGTTGTTTTTGTCCATCTCCTTACCTGAGGTATGGGAAAGGAGGTGAAATGTTTTCCTTTAGACAACTGTGTAAGGGCAGAGTGAGGAGGAGGAGGAGAAAGAATTATCATTTTCATTGGACCAGATTTGTGTGTCACCTCTCAATTTATTCAGGAACTTAATACATGTGTTTTATAATATATAATGCATCACAATAGAGAAATGGATATTTTACTGGTTTGTATAATTTAGGAAATGCTAATCTAGACCAGCCTTCTTCATTTTGAAGGTGAGGAATCTTGCTTGCTAGCATAGAAAATGATAGTTTTAAACAGTAATAGTAGAACCTCATAAACCTGACTCATTGTGTTATGGGAAAGCTACATCATCTCTGAGCTTCATTTTTCTCATCTGTAAAATGGGCATAATATCTATCTTAGAGACTTGTTATTGGAAATCACCTTGTTAATCAACATATATAATGGGTTTTCAGTGAATACTATTTCTTTTATAATTAGTAGCTTTTTAACTTCACAGATAAAGATGTAAAGAGGTATGGCTATATATTTCCCTATTTAAGTTTTTCACTAGTTTTTATAGTTGGTATAAAAATACAGGTACCCAGTTTGGGTTCATCATGGTAGTTTTGTTTCTAATTAGCAAATAATTTCCTTGAGGTCAGAAACTAATCTTTATCTCATAGTGAGGAGCTCAAAATGAGGGCTTTAATTATAAGAGAATTGGTTGAAAAGGCAAGATGTCTCAGAAATACCAGTAGATGGCTACTTTTAACTACTACAAGTTTCTTTATTTGTAGGATATATGCTTGAATGTGTTAATGTATTTGTGCAGTTATGAAAAAAACCCCTTTTTTTTTTAATTAGGAGAGAGAAGCTCTTCAGAAACAGCTGGATGAAGCTAATCGAGAAGCACAGAAATACCGACAGCAACTTCTAAAGAAAGAACAGGAAGCAGAGGCCTACAGACAGAAATTAGAAGCAATGACGCGTCTTCAGACTAATAAAGAAGCTGTTTAATTGAAATGAACATATAGTTTGAGTTTACTTTTGGTCAAGAAAGAATACAGTCTTGAACTGTACACAATAAGGTGCAGTCATGGAAAGATGGAAAGACAGGATAATTGAAGAGACTGCAGCTGGATAATTGGACTTAAGCCATGAGCTCTGAGTTCTTGTAACATAAAACTTTAGAAGTTGTGAAATGTATTTAAACTGAATTCTGTAAATAGTTTTTGTTTTTTTTTTTACAGTTCCAAATGAGTTGATAAAGATTGTTGAAGAGATCCAAAAACAAAATAAGCCCCGTTTTTGTGAATTCTTTTGATATTAGTACAAACCTTAATTTCTCAGAAATGGAACAGTTTTAAGGGTGATCGTTGTTGATTAGACCAAATGTGTAATAATTATGTGGTGGACTGATGCCGGAATTATTCCTGTAGGTATAAACTTCTGTATGAAGAGAAGATTTCTACCAGGAAATCTTTGTACAGCTTTAAGTTGTCTCAGATTCTCTGAAAACATTTTTTAGAAAGCAGATTTTTATATTTGTTCAATTTCAGCTATACCCAAGTAGATTTACATGTATATGAAGCAAATATTTTTAAAACTTTTCTGTTTGTACATATTCTGCATGTTTTATAATTTTGGAATGCATCACTTGCATAGGTATTATTTTTCCCACAAAGATGATGAAAGTGACTAGGGAAGAAAGAAGCCCTTTTATCCTGTAGGCCCTTGAAACTAAGTAAGCTACCAGCTGGTTTTATTGGAATGACAATGTTCTTGGAAGGAGCAGCTTACAAAATATCTTGAATTTGAAAACTGCAAAATTTATGCTTTTTGAAAATTTCGTAGTGGGGACGTGAAACTATTCTGTGCCTTCCATCATGATTTCCACATGAAAGCACTTTAAGGCACTGGATTTTAAGATAGTGTTTTTGGAAAACTCAAAACATATGGGTTTCTGAAATACTTCATGGACTCATTCCCCACACCCACCCACCCCCGCCCCCAGGAAATTATTCTTACAGAAAAAAAAATTGCTTTTGTATGTAGAACAAGAACTTTTGTACTACAGTGATGCTATAGATATGTCTAACATAACTTTATCTTCTCCCTGTGAAAGCTGTAAGTCTGTGCTGTGACTGGCTCCCATCACAGTATTGTTGAATTCCACAAATGTATGGACATTAAATTCTGACATACTGTTGCTTTTTTGTAAAATATAACTTCAAGCTCTTTTCTTGGTTTATTTTTTAATGTTTTATTGCTTTATGAAAATGTTTAGCCCTAAGACCCTTCTAGATTACCTATACTGTATAAAGAAGCAGTTACCCTTAAAACTGTACTCTGGCCTACTTTTCTATTTTACAATTAAATATCTTTTCCACATATGTTCAGTGTAGACTTATATTTTGACCACAATTTTTCACACATTAAAAAGTTTGTTCTGTGTATTATGGCAATATTCCACCCTTGCTTTTGAGCACTAAGTCATGTCCAGCTCTTTGCAACTCCATGACTACAGCACACCAGGTCTTCCATTGTCCCCTGGAGTGTGCTCCAAGTCATGTCCTTTGAGTGAGTGATGCTATCTAACCATCTCATCCTCTGCCGCCCTATTCTCCTTTTGCCTTCAGTCTTTCCCAGCATCAGGATCTTTTCCAGTGGATTGGCTCTTCTCATCAAATGGCCAGACTATTGGAGTTTCATCTTTAGCATCGGTCTTTCCAGTGAATATTCAGGGTTGATTTCCTTTAGAATTGATTGGTTTGATCTTGTTGCAGTTCAAGGACTATCAAGAGTCTTATACAACACAATTTGAAAGCATCAATTCTTTGACGCTCAGTATTCTTTATGGTCCAACTGTCTCATCCATATGTGATTACTGGAAAAACCATAGCTTTGACTAGGGACCTTTGTTGGCAAAGTGATGTCTCTGCTTTTATTATGTTGTCTAGGTTGTTCATAACTTTCCTTCCAAGGAGTGAGCATCTTTTAATTTCATGGCTGCAGCCATGATCTGCAGTGATTTTGCAGCCCAAGAAAACAAAACTTGTCACTGCTTCCACTTTTTCCCCTTCTGTTTGCCATAAAGGGATGTAACTGGATACCATCTTAGTTTTTTTCTTTAGTTTTATTCATTCAAGCCAGCTTTTTCACTCTTCTCTTTCACCCTCATTAAGAGGCTCTTTAGTTCCTCTTCACTTTCTGCCATTAGAATGGCATCATCACCTTATTTGAGGGTGATATTTCTTTTAGCAGTCTTTATTTCAGCTTCTGAGTCATCCAGGCCAGCATTTTGCATGATGTACTCTACATACACTTGATGGACATGAGTTTGAGCAGGCTCCGGGAGTTGATGGACAGGGAAGCCTGGTGTGCTGCAGTTCATGGGGTTGCAAAGAGTTGGACACAACTGAGTGACTGAACTGAACTCTTACGTATAAGTTAAATATGCAGGGTAACAATATATAGCCTTATTGTATGCCTTTCCCAATTTTGAACCAGTTTGTTCGATGTCTGATTTTGTTACTTCTTGACCTGCATACAGGTTTCTCAGGTGACAGGTAAAGTGGTCTGGTACTCCCATCTCTCTCAAAATGTTCCACAGTTTTTTGTGGTCTACACAGTCAAAGGCTTTAGTGTAGTCAGTGAAGCAGCAGTGGACCTTTTTCTGGAGCTCCCTTGCTTTCTCCTTGATGCAACGAATGTTGGCAGTTTGATCTCTGATTTCCTCTGTCTCTTTGAAACCCAACTTTTACATCTAGAAGTTCTCAATTCATGTACTGATGAAGCCTAGCTTAAAGGTTTTTGAGCATAACCTTACTACCATGTGAAATGAGTGCAATTGTACTGTAGTTTGAACATTCTTTGGCATTGCCCTTCTTTGAGATTGGAAGAAAAACCTTTTCCAGTACTGTGGCCACTGCTGAGTTTTCCAAGTTTGCTGACTTATTGAGTGCAACACTTTAACAGTATCATCTTTTAGGGTTTTAATTAGCTCAGTTGGAATTCCGTCACCTCCACTAGCTTTGTTCATGGTAATGCTTCTTAAGGCTCATTTGACTTCACACTCCAGGATGTCTAGTTCTAGGTGAGTGAGCATGCCATCGTGGTTATCTGGGTCATTTAGACCTTTTAAAAATAGTTCTCTGTATTCTTGTCATCTCTTTTAAATTTCATCTGCTTCTGTTAGGTCCTGACTGTTTCTGGATGTGGTCAAGCAGGAAATGGCAAGATTGAACATTAACATCTTAGGAAAAGGTGAGCTAAAGTGGAAGGGAATGGGTGAATTCTACTGTTGTGGGTTAGCCCTTAGAACAAATGGAGTAGCCCTCACAGTCAACAAGAGTCCAAAATGCAGTACTTAGGTGCAGCCTCAAAAATGCCAGAATGATCTCGGTTTATTTCCAAGGCAAATCAACATCACAGTAATCCAAGTCTATGCCCCCAACAACTGATGCAAAGAAGCTGAAGTTGACCTATGAAGACCTATAACACCTTCTAGAACTAACATCAAACAAAGAGGTCTTTTCATCATAGAAGATTGGAATGCAAAAGTAGGACGTCAAGAGATACCCTTATTAACAGGCAAGTTTGGCCTTGGAGTACAAAATGAAGCAGGGCAAAGGCTAACAGTTTTGTCAAGAGAACACACTAGACATAGGAAACACCCATCCCCAACAACCTTTACGCATGGACATCACAAGACGATCAATGCCAAAATCAGATTGATTATATTCTTTGCAGCTGAAGATGGAGAAACTGTACAGTCAGCAAAAACAAGACAGAGAGTTGACTGTGGCTCAGATTATGAGCTGCTTATTGCAAAATTCAGGCTTATATTGGGGAAAGTAGGGAAAACCACTAGACTGACCTAAATTTAATCCCTTATAATTTTACACTGGAGATGACCAATAGATTCAAGGGATTAGATGTGGTAGACAAAATACTTGAAGAACTATGGATAGAGGATCATAATATTGTACAGGAGGCTGTGACTTTGGGGGAAGCCTACTTTTTCAGAATCTGTTGGACTTTAATTGCTCAGTCATCTATGCCTGATTCACTGTACTATAGAATAAAAACTTGGACAAGAATTTATAATTAGAAAAGGGTATGCTTTTTCTTTCCTCTTTTAGCTTCTGTTTTGAAGTGAGCTGGAAAAGATTTGTATTCATTCTTATTCTCAGTGGTGTTATGGGCAGAGATTTAAAAGAACTGAGAATAAAATAATAATTTTTGGCAGTCCATATTTAATGTGTTTGTAGTACATAATAATAGATTTATAGTAAATGGTCATCAGGTTGCCACATTGATGGCTAATTATTTCCACTTATGTGTAAATGAACACCTTATTTTCTTTTTAGAAAACAACCCACATTTGCAGTATTTGTGTGAGAAACAGATGCCTGGTGATAATTTTTGCATTGGGTTAAACACAAGCTGGAATCAAGATTGCCGGGAGAAATATCAATAACCTCAGATATGCAGATGACACCACTGTTATGGCAGAAAGTGAAGAGGAACTAAAAAGCCTCTTGATGAAAGTGAAAGAGGAGAGTGAAAAAGTTGGCCTAAAGCTCAACATTCAGAAAACGAAGATCATGGCATCTGGTTCCATCACTTCATGGGAAATAGATGGGCAAACAGTGGAAACAGTGTCAGACTTTATTTTGGGGGCTCCAAAATCACTGCGGATGGTGATTGCAGCCATGAAATTAAAAGACACTTACTCCTTGGAAGAAAAGTTATGAGCAACCTAGATAGTATATTCAAAAGCAGAGACATTACTTTGCCGACTAAGGTCCATCTAGTCAAGGCTATGGTTTTTCCTGTGGTCGTGTATGGATGTGAGAATTGGACTGTAAAGAAAGCTGAGCGCTGAAGAATTGATGCTTTTGAATTGTGGTGTTGGAGAAGACTCTTGAGAGTCCCTTGGACTGCAAGGAGGTCCAACCAGTCCATTCTGAAGGAGATCAGCCCTGGGATTTCTTTGGAAGGAATGATGCTAAAGCTGCAACTCCAATACTTTGGCCACCTCATGCGAAGAGTTAACTCATTGGAAAAGACTCTGATGCTGGGAGGAATTGGGAGCAGGAGGAGAAGGGGACGACAGAAGATGAGATGGCTGGATGGCATCACTGACTCGATGGACGTGGGTCCGGGTGAACTCCGGGGAGTTGGTGATGGACACGGAGGCCTGGAGTGCTGCAGTTCATGGGGTTGCAAAGAGTCGGACATGACTGAGCGACTGAACTGAAAGATGTTTTGTTTATATTTTTATGAAAGGAATGAGATGCTGAATTTAAATGAATAGACACCTTCTTGAGGGTGTCTCAACTAGGGTTCTGTGAGAGAATCAAACCCTTGCAGAATCAACCCCTAATGTCCTAAAGGTTAGGGCCTGATGAATTAACTCCTGGTAATGCATTAGTTTCTTTCCCATGTATCTGAAATAGTGCTGGTTAGGTACTGTCTAGACACTGAGTTCATTACGTGTCTTGATTTCCTAATTAATTAAGACTTCACTAGAGTTGCTAGAACTCTGGGATGATGAATTCCAGGTTGATCAGTGGTGATTTCAGAAAGCCTCTTCTGACAACTGGTATCTGCAGAGACTGTACTTCTCAACTAATTTTCATTTATTTGTTTCTCAATTACTTCCCCAATGGGCTTGTGATGTGATTTTTCGAATGTCAATCTTTCCTAATATCAACAGCAAGATAGTTTTTCGTTTACTTTAGCTCTGGATTTCTATGATGGTTGAGGGTTGGGACTTGGAGAGCTTTCTTTTGTGACATTCAAAATAACAGCTGAAGACCAAAGGAAATAAATGTGAAAGCCCATTTATTTTGGACTACACATGTTTTTTAGCAAAAGATATGTATACAAAATATATTCAAAACATACTGCTAAAGAAAATCTGTGTCAGCATGTTTCTTCAACATAGTCATTTATGATATTATTTATTGAAAACTAGAAGAAACCCTTGCACATAACAAGAACTGATGAGTTGACAGATATATTCACAGATGCTTCATGCTGATATGATTATTTTTTTGTATTACTCCATACAAAGTTTCTTCCAGATAAAAATCTATAAAATTTCTTTGTGTCTTTATACCTGAAAAATCCAAATGTATCAAGAAAAATCCTTTTCAGGTAAAGTCACAAAACAATTGTAGGAACTTTTATATCCATATGGATGGGTTCCCAAGGCATCAGCACTCAGGCTTATATAGCAAACAGAAAAAAAAATATTTTGTATTCACCTAGCTTCTATTGAGTAAATATCTCCTTCCATCATGTCAGATCAACTGAGGAATGAGCTAACTAATATATTCGTTATTTCATTAAGTCATATTTACTGTGGTTGGATTTCATTATAGATAACTAGGCTCTTGTAGTTTTGAATGATGTTTGCTGTTTGCTTTCTCTGTGTTAGGTGAGAACATCTCGGTGCACATGGACTCAGTTTGACGTCAGCTCTGAATTCATTCTCAGATTACTCTGTATAATTTATAATGGAAAATATACCTCTGATTCCAAATGAAAATTTTTGATATCAGTATTTTTGTGACTTAATTGAAACTTTTCCGAATATAGAGTCTTATAGGTTTTTACATCATTTTGATACCCTGAGCTGCTTTTAAAAGATTCACTTTAGTAATAATCAAATAGTGAATATAATTTGGATATGGTTCTTGGGACTCTTCATTTTTAGATAAGTATTGTAATTCTCCCCCAAACTGCTGTTTTCCTCCTGGAAGAAGTCTGACCTGATCTCTGTGATTCTGTCCAGTGTTCTCTGTTAACTGCTTACTCAGTTTTTCATTTGAGTGGTTTTGATCTCATGTGCATGGCTAATATGTAATATGTTTTCTATGTATATGTAAATAAATGTCATTCTAGTCTTATGGATTATAATTACATGGATTATAATTTTGAATTTTATGAATTTTAATGTCTCCTTTGTTTTTCTGTAAGAAAATATTTTTCTTGTATGCCAGATTAAAGTCTGTAAAGCTTTAACTTTTGTATTACTATTTTTCATATTTATACTATACTTGCCATCCTTATACTCAAGAATTAAGTTTAATTTGCTTTTGCATATTTTACTATAGAAAAATAACATACATTAAGAAAGCTTACACCTACATGAACCTGTATTCTCTTTTTATAAGATATTTCGGTGTGCCAGAGAAGTGACTACTTTCAAACTTTTCCTTTGCGTATAATAGACTTTTGGCATCAAATGCTGAAGTATGCTAAGAATGCTTATTACTTTTGTTAGATAAAATTCAATACTCATTTGTTGATTTAATAAAAGTTTCAAAACATATAGAAGGGCATAGAGAATAACAAACATCCATGTACCTACATCAAAATTTAATAAATCTTAAAATTACCTTTGCTTCAAATCTTTTCTGGTAAGAAACTGAATCTTACAGATGTAAAGTTCCTTTATCTCCCCTTTTCATCTCATTCCTCTCCTAAAAGACAGCCACTATCCTGAGGTTGAGATGTTTTGTTCTACCTACATTTTCATGCTTTTTCTTCATACCAAATTTCATAAACATAGGGTAGAGTTTTCTGTGGTTCTTAAACTTTGTTAAAGTTATCATTTTATATGTCATTCTGCATATCAACTTTTTCAGTTAACATTTTAGACATTAATTCATATCTGAATATCTAATCATTCATTTTGACTGTTATATAAAATTAAATAAGGATGTAATAAGTCCCGTACACATGAATCTTCAAGATGCAGACTTTCAAAGGTGCAAACATTCATGCCAGCCCCTGTATGCCAGCTATTGTACTGTAGTACTGTACTTCAATACTGTAAGATTAAAAATGTGTTATTTTCTGTTTGTTTTCTATATACATATGATCTGTGTGAAAAGTATTATAAACCTATTACAGTACAGTACTATATAGCCTATTGTGTTAGTTGGGTACCTCGGCTAACTTTGTTGGACTTACAAACAAAATGGACTTACGAAGTTGCTCTTGGAACTCATTTGTATGTAGGGGACCATGTGTAAATACCATGTGTATTTATTCTTTGTTTTATGTATAGATACGTCACTATTTATGGCTGTTATAAATAATACTGTAATGAATAGCCTCGTATGTTTGTTATCTTTGTATGTACGTGCATGTGATAGGTTTTTCCAGAGAATGGAATTGTTAGATGATGGGTCAGCAGTTTTACCAGACATTGTCCAATTGCTTTCCAGAGTGGCTCTGAATAGAGATAAGAATTCTCACTTCCCCACATCTAACAAACACATGATTTCATTATACTATTTTGCCAACGTACATTGCTCTGAAATTGTTCTCATTATTTGTAATTCCCTATTATTAGTGAGGCTGAACATTTTTTCCCTGTTTCTTGTCCATTAGCATTTATTCTTCTGTGAATTGCTGGTTCATGGCCTGTTATTTACTGTGTATTTTTCTTATTGATTTGTTGAAGTTTAATATTTTTTCTGCAAACTAATCTTTTGCTGGTGGTAAATATTTTCCCCCAGTGTCTGACTTAAAAAAGCTTTTTAAAATTGTCTCAGTCAATACGTGTTTCCTGAGTATTATGTGCAACCCCAATGCCAGGCTGAGTTAGAGTATTATATCAGTGTAATACTCAAGGAGCCTATATATAAGGTGGAATGAAGTTTTAATTTACAGCTTGAATCTTTTTCTCTTTTAGTTGAATACTATCTCCTTTTTATTATATATACTTCCCCAGATAATTAGAAAAAATTTTCATTTCTACACTTAACTGTTTTTAGAGGATGTAATATACTACTAAAGTAATTTTTTTCCATTCTTGCACTATATTTTTCTTTTGATGTTTTACAGTTGTGTTTTGAATTGTATTTGAAAGGACAATGAATCTTTGGATTATTGCATGTGATGTGTATTCAAACATTCAGAAGCATTTATAGCAAAACCTCCAAAAATTAAAATTTCACTAGCCCTGACCCTAAAGCTCTGGTGTCTTAAAAGCTGCAGATAGCAAAGTTGAGATAAGCAGCCTGTTGTGATAGAAAGACTATGGATATTGGAGCAGATAATCCTGGGTTCAGATCCTGGTCCCTTTAATTATTATTTTGTATAATTTTAGCCAAGTGTTTTAATTTCCTTGAGACTAAGTTTCTCAAGGATGAGACAGAAAATGGCTTTCACTAGGTTGTGAAGATTTAACCAAATCATATGTATTAAAACTGCATATCTGCTGTCGTAAGGGAGTGTGTCCATCCACTCCATCCTTATGCCACCTTCCCAGGTGAACAACTAAGCTTGGTTGCTCTTTGTAGAACTAGTTGCTTCCTGGAGGAAGCTGGATTTCCTTTTCCCTCCTATCATGTAACCTCTTTTAGACTGGACCTAGCCTACATCTGTGTCACATCTGTGCCCAGTGCTGCTTCAGGGGGCAAAATACCATTACTATGGGCACAGCAATCCCCTTTCATTACATGGCTGAAAGGGAAACCAATTCCTCAGTTCTAAGCAGTTCCTTGGAGGGCATAGCTCTCTGTCTTCAGTCCTACCAGTCCTACTAATTCCTTTGTTTCCAGTAAAATCTCGTTTCCTTGGTGGCAGTTTCACCACTTTATTTGCAGTTCACACCCCCCGTTCATCAGACAAGCATAATATTTCTTGTTGGAGTTCTAGGCTCTTATTTCTGTTATTGCCTGGCTTTAAGGCACACACCACTAAACTTCTTACTTTCTTAAATTCAGTTAAAAGTGAAAAGGATAGACCAAATGTGGAAGATATCACATCTCAGTTCTTTTAAGCAGAACTTAAAACATTCCAAACAGCAAATTGTATAAAAGTAACAAGTTATTACTATAACTTTATATAATCTGTTCACATCTAAAAGAAGGAACAGAGCTCACTGTACCTGTGTGGAGAGATGGGGAAACATTGATACACTTACTCTTCCTGGAAGGCATTTTGCAAAACCCACCAAAACTCTTTTACTCAGCAATTCTATTTCTAGGAATTCATTGAAAGAAATATCTCACTGGGCAAAATGTTCTATTTTAATCCTATTAATAGCAACAAAATTCCCCAAACTTAATTGTCCAGATACAGGATTGGTGGAAGATTCCAGTATATGCATATGGTAGAATATAATGAAGCCAGTAGATGTGAAATTCTTTTCCTGGAGTGCAGTATGATTAAATTTTTAAATGTCACATGTCTTAAGTGTGAGGTATGTGTGTGTGATGAGTCTATACATGGAGTTACAAGGAGGTATACACTGTGAGTATAAGTATGGCAAGTGAGATGGAGCTCTAGGGTGCGTGGGCTCAGTAGTTGCGGTGCTCGGCCTTAGTTGCCCCACGGCATGTGGGACCTTAGTTCCTTGACCAGGGATCGAACCCACATCCCCTGCAGTCAAAGGTAGATTCTTAACCACTGGACCACCAGGGAAGTCCCAAGAAAGTTATATTTTATTATAATCACATCTTTTAAAAAATTTAGTTTAATTAAAATAGGTAGTAAATGCTCATTAAATAAGAAAGTAAATAAATACAGTAAAAATGAAAGTTACAAAAGGCAGCTGTGCAAATCCTCTTCTTACCTCCAGGCCTCTCTGCTCAACTCCTATTCCAGGTAACTAGCATTATTAATTATTAATAATTTCAATTTTTGCAGGGAGCTGCATAAAAGCAAATATATGCTACATTCTCATTTCCCCCACTTTTTTTCACAAATGGTACACTCTGTTCCGCACTGTGCTCTTTTCCTCCTCCCTTGGAGCCTGCTCCTTTTTCTGTAGAGTTGCACTGTGCATGTGCCTGTGCCTGTGCTCTAAAGGCCAGAGCCACGACCACTGAATTAGTTTAATTAGTTTAATTAGTTTCCTAGTCACGGACATTTGCGTTGTTTTCAATCTTCTGCTACTACATACTCTGCTGCAAAGAATCCTCTTATATGCTTGTTATTTCACAGGTGTACAGGGATATCTTGAAGTGGAAGAGTTGGGTCAAGGGCAAGTACATTTGCAGTTTTACAGATATTTCCAGATTGCCCTGCTTTCAGCTTGCCCACAGACTGTATTAGCAAACAGAGTGTGTTATTCTGATAAGTATAATGTAGTAGCTGAGTATAGATTTAAGTTGATTTTCTCAGTTATGGGTTTTGTATTTTCCGTTATGCTAATTTCTCTTACTATTCTTTGCCCAATCTTTTCTATCAGAGTGTTGACCTTTTTCTTCTTGCTCTTGTATTATGAGTTGCAAGTAGTTTTCCTCAGTTTTTCACTGTCTTTTACTTTCCTTATGGGTGTTTTTTTAAAAATACAGTTGAATGTATAATTTCTGGCTTTTGAGCCATAGCTAGAAATGTATTGTTCACTCTGGGGTTAACCAGAAAAGCATCTAAATTTTCTTCATGTAATTTTCATCTTCTTCTTTTTTTAATTATTCATTGGCTGTGCGGGGCTTCAGTGGTCGTGGCTCTGGCCTTTAGAGCACAGGCTCAGCTGTTGTGGCTCATGGGCTTAGTTGCTCCATAGCATGTGGGATCTTCCTGGATCAGGGGTAGAACCTGTGTCTCCTGTTTCGGCAAGCAGATTCTTTACCACTGAGTCACCAGGGAAGCCCCTCATCTTCCTTTTTAACAGCTTTGTTGGTATGTAATTGACATATCAAAAATGCATCATTATATATTTAATATATATATATTAGTAAGTTGATGACCTCGGACATATGCATATACCCAGGTGGTGCTAGTGATAAAGAATCTGCCAATACCGGAGACATAAGAGATGCAGGTTTGATCCCCGGGCCTGGAGGAGGACATTGCAACCCGCTCCAGTATTCTTGCCTGGAGAATTCCATGGACAGAGGAGCCTGGTGGGCTATAGTCTGTAGCGTTGCAAAGAGTTGGACATGACTGAAGCAACTTAGCACACGTGAAAGTGTTACCTCAATTATAGTAATGGTTTCATGTAATTTTTTGCTTTTATTTTTTACATTTATACTTAAATTCTTTTGGAGCTTATCAAGGTACATGGTGAGAGGACTGGATACAACTTATTGTTTTTTTTTTTCTGGATGACTACCCCTTGTTTAAGCACCTTCCTGATCTGAGTTGCCATGTTTATTATATGTCTTTAATATTTTGTTCTTTTTGTCTCTTCATATACCAGTATTGCATTGTTTTACTTATTAAAGCTTCATAAAGTATTTTAATACCTTCTTCATAAGAGCAGAACTTTCTTGTTACTCTTATAGAGTTTTCCTCATTATTCTTGTTTATTCATTTTTCCTTATTAATTGTAAAAATAGCTACTGAATTCAAAACAGAACACCCTAAGAACCTGTTGGTGTTTTCACTGGGGTTGTGTTACATTTGTAAATTAATTTGGGGGAAATTGATATCTTTGTGGTGTTGAGTCTTATTTTCCAAGAACATGTAGTCATGTCTTCTTTTATATCATTCAGCAGCAATTAAAAAAAAAAACTATGTTTATTATGTTCAAGAAAATGATAGTTGAAAATTTAAAATTTGGTAAGAGATTGAAAACTGTAACCAACCAACCATTTGTGTAGGTTTTAAATTTTTATTTATTTTTGCATACTTTATATAGCTACTAAGAGCAGTAAGGAAGGCCAGTATTTCCATGCCAATACAAGTACATGGGAAAAAATGAGAAGAGTGGGAAAGGAGTCTAGGCTACGGACCTAATCCCAGTGGAGAAGGAGGAGACCATGGAACAAGAGGTTGCCTCTTAAAACACTGATAAATATTAATAATAACACCTTGTATCGACATACTGCTTTCATTAACTGTCTTTTACAACATCTCGTTAATTTTTTTGGCCACGCCACATGGCATGCGGGATTTTAGTTCCCTAACCAGGGATCTCACCCATGCCCCCTGCAAGAGAAGCACTGAGTCTTAACCCTGAGATGCCGGGGAGGTCCCCACAAAAACTCTTAATTAACAAAACCTCATAGATTCTGACAAAACAGAGTAAATACCCATTTTGGGGTGGCATGCTAGCAGAAAAAGAATTTACCTGCTAGTACACATGTGAAGAATACAACAACCAACTATGGGAGAGAGCCCTAATAAAATGTGATTCTTAAGTTTTATTAGAAGTATAACACACATATAGAAAAATAAAGAAAACTTAAGTTTCAGCTCAATGAATTTTCACAAATTAAATGCCCCCATGTAACCAGCATCCAGATAAGAAAATGAAACAAAACTAGGATCCCAGAAGACTCTGAGTCTCCTTCCAGGCACTCTTTGTAAAGGGTAGGTACTATCCTGTCTCATAGCATCAAGTATTTATTTTGCATAAGCTTGTACTTCACTTAATGGAAGTATACTGCATGTACTCTTTTGGCATATCCAAATGTATTTACCCATAGCATGGATGACCATTTGAATCCAGTGTTTACCTGTTATAAATATTGCTTCTGTGAACATTCTTGCACATTCTTATGTTGATCATATAAGAGTATTTTTGTTGGTTAATTACCTGAAAGGGAACACTTTTCTTTAGCATATGTATATATATGTTTAGCTATGGAAGATAATATGAGAGAATATTTTCTAGGATACATGTTAAATTTATGCCCCGACCTGAGTGTATGAGCTCCAATTGCTCTTAGTATTTGCTGTCTTACTCATTTTAGCCCCTTGGGTTTTGGGGGTAATATGCCATTGTGGTCTTAGTTTGCATTTCCCTGATCACTAATGAGATTGAACATCTTTTGTACATTTATTGACTATTTAGATATCCTCTTTGAAGAAGTACCTGTTCAAATTTGTTATCTATTTTTGTATTGTGTATATTTTCTTTTATTATTATTTTTTAATATAAATTTATTTTAATTGGAGGTTAATTACTTTACAATATTGTATTGGTTTTGCCATACATCAACATGAATGCCATGGATATACACGTGTTCCCCATCCTGAACCCTCCTCCCTCCTCCCTCCCTGTACTATCCCTCTGGGTCATCTCAGTGCACCAGCCTCAAGCATCCAGTATCATGCTTCGAACCTGGACTGGTGATTCGTTTCATATATGATATTACACATGTTTCAGTGCCATTCTCCCAAATCATCCCACCCTCTCCCTCTCCCACAGAGTCCAAAAGACTGTTCTATACATCTGTGTCTCTTTTGCTGTCTCACATACAGGATTATCGTTACCATCTTTCTAAATTCCATATATATGCCTTAGTATACTGTATTGGTGTTTTTCTTTCTGGCTTACTTCACTCTGTATAATCAGCTCCAGTTTCATCCACCTCATTAGAACTGAGTCAAATTTATTCTTTTTAATGGCTGAGTAATATTCCATTGTGTATATGTACCACAGCTTTCTTATCCATTCATCTGCTGATGGACATCTAGGTTGCTTCCACGACCTGGCTATTATAAACAGTGCTGCGATGAACATTGGGGTACAGGTGTCTCTTTCAATTCTGGTTTCCTCGGTATGTATGCCCAGCAGTGGGATTGCTAGGTCATAAGGCAGTTCTATTTCCAGTTTTTTAAGGAATCTCCACACTGTTCTCCATATAAGTGATATCATGTAGTATTTGTCTTTCTCCAACTTATTTCACTAAGCATAATATTCTCTAGGTCTATCCATGTTGCTGCAAATGGCAAATTTTCATTCTTTTATGGCTGAATAATATTCCATCTTGAACCAGGTTATCTGTTGATGGGCACTTGGATTATTTCCATGTCTTGTCTATCACAAATAATGCTTCTGTGAACACTGAGGTACATATATCTTTTCAAATTATAGTTTTCATTTTTTCCAGACATATGCAGTAGGAGTAGAATTGCTGCGTCATATGGTAGCTTTATTTTTAGTTTTTTTTTAAATTTTATTTTAAGGAATCCCATACTATTTCCATAGTGGCTGCACCAATTTGCATTCCCATCAATAGTATAGAAGGGGTCCCTTTTCTCCATACCATTTCCAGCATTTTTTATTTGTAGACTTCTTGATGATAATCATTCTGATTGATGTGAGGTGATACTGCTTTGTGGTTTTGATTTGCATAACGAAGTAGAACATCTTTTCCTGTGCCTATTGGCCATCTCAGTGTCTTCGCTGGGAAAATGTCTATTCAGGTCTTCTTCCCATTTTTAAATCAGGGTTTTTTTTTAAAAATGTTATATATTTTGGATGTTGGCCCATTTTTGATCAAATCATTCGCACTTTCTCCCATTCAGTAGGTATCTTTTCATTTTATTGATAGTTTCCTTTGCTGTGCAAAAGCTTTTCAGTTTAATTAGTTTCCATTTGTTTATTTTTTCCTTTTATTCCCTTTGCTTTAAGAGACAGATCCAAAGAAACATGGCTAAAATTTATGTCAGAGAGTGTTCCTTCTATGTTTTCTTCTGTGAGTTTTATGGTTTCTGGTCTTACACTAGGTCTTTAATCCATTCTGAGTTTATTCCTCTGGGCTTCCCGGGTGGCTCAGGTGGTAAAGAATCTCCCTGCAGTGCAGGAGAAACCCAGTTCGATACCTGGGTTGGGAAGATACCCTGGAGAAAGGAATGGCAATCCACTCCAGTATTTTTGCCTGGAGAATTCCATGGACAGAGGAGCCTGGAGGGCTGTCATTCATGGGGTCACAAAGAGGATACAGCTGAGTGACTAACACACAAGGTATAAGAGAATATTCTAATTTCATCTTTTACATGTAGCTGTCCAGTTTTCCCAGCACCATTTATTGGAGAGACTGTCTTTTTTCCCTTGTATATTCTTGTCTCCTTTGTCATAGTAAATCCCATTTAAAGTATACAATTCAATGCATTTAGTATATTCACAGATTTGTGTAACCATTACAAAATTTTTAAAACATTTTAATCTTTCCAAAAATCATCCCCTCCTCCAAAAAAATAAAAAAATATAAAACCGCCAAACCCTATTTCCCTAAGCTGTCAACCTCTGGTAGCTGGTACTCTACCTTATGTCTCTACAAATTTGAGTATTCTGGACATGACATGTAAACAGCATCATATTATATGTAGTCCTGTATAACTACCTTCTTTCACTTAACATAGTGTTTTCAAGGTTTATCCATGTTGTAGCTGTTATCAATAGCTTATTCCCTTTTATTCTGTTGAATAGATGGATAGATGGAGATATAATGAACGAGATGGGGAAGACTGAATGAGAAGCAGATTTTTAGGGAAAGACTAAAATTCAATTTTGTAACCTGTTAAGTTTGCCATGCCTAAGAGCCACGCAAGAAGATTTTTCTGGTAGGCAGTTGAATGTAAGGGTTTCGAACTCAGAAGCCTGGGAGGGCCTCTTGGTATGGATCTGACATGGGGTTTTTATCTATAAGAATATCACTTGGTAATATTTGTTTATTTTTAATTTGGCTGCACTGAGTCTTAGTTGCAGCACATGGGATTGTCCATCTTCATTAAGGCATGAGGCCTCTTAGTTGTGGCATGTGGAATCTGGTTCCCTGACCAGGGATTGAACTCCGGGCCCTCTGCATTGGGGGTGTAGCCACTGGTCCACCAGGAAGTCCCTCAGCTGTTAACATTTAAAGCCGTGGAAATGGAGTTGAGCTGCATAAATTGCTTGTATATCTTTGAGATTAGTTGTTTGTCAGTTGTTTCATTTGCTATTGTTTTCTCCCATTCAGAAGGCTGTCTTTTCACCTTGCTTATAGTTTCCTTTGTTGTGCAGAAGCTTTTAATTTTAATTAGATCCCATTTGTTTATTTTTGCTTTTATTTCCAGTATATTGGGAGGTGGTTCATAGAGGATCCTGCTGTGATTTATGTCGGAGAGTGTTTTGCCTATGTTTTCCTCTAGGAGTTTTATAGTTTCTGGTCTTACATTTAGATCTTTAATCCATTTTGAGTTTATTTTTGTGTATGGTGTTAGAAAGAGATCTAGTTTCATTCTTTTACAAGTGGTTGACCAGTTTTCCCAGCACCACCTGTTAAAGAGACTGTCTTTACTCCATTGTACATTCTTGCCTCCTTTGTCGAAGATAAGGTGTCCATAGGTGTGTGGGTTTATCTCAGGGCTTTCTATTTTGTTCCATTGATCTATATTTCTGTCTTTGTGCCAGTACCATACTGTCTTAATGACTGTGGCTTTGTAGTAGAGCCTGAAGTCAGGCAAGTTGATTCCTCCAGTTCCATTCTTCTTTCTCAAGATTGCTTTGGCTATTCGAGGTTTTTTGTATTTCCATATAAATCTTGAGATTATTTGATCTAGTTCTGTGAAAAATACTGCTGGTAACTTGCTGAAAAATAAACGAACCAATAAAAAAATGGGCCAAAGAACTAAATAGGCATTTCTCCAAAGAAGACATACAGATGGCTAACAAACACATGAAAAGATGCTCAACATCACTTATTATCAGAGAAATGCAAATCAAGACCACAATGAGGTATCATTTCACACCAGTCAGAATGGCTGCAATCCAAAAGTCTACAAGCAATAAATGCTGGAGAGGATGTAGAGAAAAGGGAACCCTCTTACACTGCTGGTGGGAATGCAAACTAGTACAGCCACTATGGAAAACAGTGTGGAGATTCCTTTAAAAATTGCAAATAGAACTGCCTTATGATCCAGCAATCCCACTGCTGGGCATACACACTGAGGAAACCAGAATTGAAAGAGACACATGTACCCCAATGTTCATTGCAGCACTGTTTATAATAGCCAGGACATGGAAACAACCTAGATGTCCATCAGCAGATGAATGGATAAGAAAGCTGTGGTACATATACACAATGGAGTACTACTCAGCCCTTAAAAAGAATAAATTTGACTCAGTTCTAATGAGATGGATGAAATTGGAGCCGATTATACAGAGTGAAGTAAGCCAGAAAGAAAAACACCAATACAGTATACTGACACATATATATGGAATTTAGAAGGATAGTAATGAAGACCCTCTATGTGAGACAACAAAAGAGACTCAGAGGTATAGAACAGACTTTTGGACTCTGAGGGAGAGGGAGAGGGTGGGATGATTTGGGAGAACGGCATTGAAACATGTATACTATCTTGTAAGAATGAAGCGCCAGTCTATGTTCAATACAGGATGCAGGACGCATGGGGCGGGTGCACGGGATGATTCAGAGAGAGGATGTGGGGTGGGAGGTGGGAGGGGGCTTTGGCATTGGGAGATCGTGGACACCTGTGGCTGATTCATGTCAATGTATGGCAAAACAAATACAGTATTGTAATTTAAAAAATAAATAAATTTAATTAAAAAAAAAATAAAGCCGTGGAAATGGGGGAAGTCATAGAAATGGATAAGGCCACCTAGGAAGAAGGATGAGGGGAGGGCAATCCCCTGAAGCATGCCCACACTTTAAAGGCCAGTCGGAGGAGACAAGCAGCCAGAGAGTGGGAAGGAGGAGCATGAGGGACCATGCCCCGAGAGGAGTAACCACCAAACTCCACCAGAGGGACAGGGAAGGTGAAGATGAAAAACAAACGGACTGTTCTCTTTGACATCTGAAAGCATTTGATCACTTTTTACTCAGAAATCAAGCTCCAGGAGTAGTGTTCTCCTCCACAGCAATTTCAACATGTCCCTTTCCAAGCACAGGTGCTCACAGGCGTTTAAGTACTTCAAGTGTTAAGTCTCAGTGATGTTTCCATTTTTGTTTTTTTTCTTTGCTTATCTGTTTTCTTATCGCTACAGCAATAAGTATTATGTAGTAATAATAGAAAAAAAAATCCATCGTATTAGATGATAACATCTGCCTGTTCCTGAGCACCCGTGTGGCCAGCAGAACAGCATCCCTGTGCTGCTTCTCCTTCCTGGCCTCAGATGGGGACCCAGTGGCAAGAAATATGCTAAAGACCTTTGCTACTTACTTGGCACCCGCTTGGCTTCATTCTGGGCTACAGAGCTGGGAGCTTTGTGTGAGGCTTGTCCTCCACTGTATGAATCCAGGGGCAGAAAGACAAGAGGGCTCTTTACAATATCCACCTGGAGGCTGCCTGCTAAGTGCACTGTTTAATTAGACATGCCTTTTATCCTAGGTCTCCGCCCAGCTAAAGCTGTGGTCTCTGCTCCCAGCAAGGACTAGGGGAAGAAGGGGTGGAATTAATTAAACCTAGAGAAAGAGACATTGAGGGGGTGGAGCTAAGGGGGGAAGAGAGGAGAACCCTTTAAATAAAGGGTGCACAGAGGGCTACCCAGGAGTGCATCCTCTACTGTGCCCTCTGCAAGAAGGAGCCAGCCCTGAGCCTGAGTGATATGATGGAGCCTGAAGAGTACAGAGAGAGAGGTGAGCACGGGTGTCCCTGGCCTTTTCCCTGTGGCCACTCTTCTAGAAACTGCTGCTTAGATGTTGGGGTGTCTTTTGACTGGAGCATTAGAGCTGACTCTTGAGAGGTGGCTTCTGCAAAATTTTTCTTGAGAAGGGAATGTGGGATCAGAGTTTAAAACTTTTCCCAGCCTCTTGTTCATCATCCCTCTCAGGCACTGACTCTTATGGATGTCCACACTGCTAAGCCACATTCTTCCTTTCCACTTTCCCACAGAATAGGGCATTTGGATTTCTGATCCACTAAATGGGAAAAAGGGGATCATTCATTTTCTGAAAGAGAAAAGAATTCCTCTTAGTATTCTGCAGTCACTGCAAAAATCTCATCTTTCTTCCTGTTTGTTTCTCTCTGTGTGACTGTGCCTAGAGAGTTCTTTCATTTAGTCATTCATTCCATATTTAAAGAGTACCTACTGTCTCTCAAACTTTGTGTGATGAGCATCCTGTTTTTCAGGCATGGCTGTCCTAAGAGGGGAAATAGGTAGTTGCTTATAATTTCTCTTTTTCTAAGTGTTTATATCCTCATCCCCACTAGTAGGTATTTTGTGGTAAGTCATGGTCTTATATTAAAATCCAACTTTTCCTCTCGTCTACCCAACCATAACTCACTAAGTAGATATGTCTTTGCATTTCAATGGACGTTAATTTATTCCATTGCTTTCCAAAGGCATTCAGCCGAGAGGAAGTTCCTGTAGACATTTATCCTGTGTGTGGAACACAAAAATATTCCATACAGTCCCTGGACAAGTGGAGGGCTAGATCCAAGTCTCTCAGAGCACTGGGGGATGCTGCTGCAATCACGAGAGGCATCAGGCCATGGGAAGGTTGGAGGAGAGCACAAAGAAGAGAGAAGTACGGGGAGTTTTCAGTTTTGTCTGGGGCTAGTTCTGTTCATAAGAATTTTTCGTGAGCTGATGCATTGGGAAGACATCAGATTCTCTTTCCTTCTCTCTCTCTCTCTTTTGCAGGCAGAAAGGAGCCTAGGGAGTCCTAAGGAGGAATGATAGATATTGAGAGAGACGGAGAGGGAGAGAGACAATGACAGAGACAGAAAGAGACAGAGGCTCTGAAGATAGAGACCCTTTTCTGCAGAAATGAAAGGGAAGAAAGAATAGATAATTTGCAGTGACTTCAAGTATTTGACTTGGGTGTTTTTCTTCTTTATTTATTTTTTTCCCCATTAAATCCTCATTAAATGAAGTATACCTCTCAAACATATCACACTTGTTCAGGGATCAAATGTTTGGGTGGCTATGATTGCAGTTAAGAAAAAAATAGGGAAAGGAAAGACTTCAGTGAAGTCTTAGAGTAGAATTTTCAAAAGATTTATAACATGTATAATATTCAATCAATGTACCATATTTTCCTATTACAGATTTCATTCTTCTTGGTTATTTACTGTAAGTAGATATAAGAAAAACGGGACATGATTTGACTCTGAAGACATGAAATCTATCTATGTATGAAACACACATAAAATTTGTTTCTAGATTATTTGGAAAACATGTAAAGGAGAATCTTTCATAATAATTGTTGCTTTCTTAATCATATCTCACATTAGCTTTATAAGGTCTGCGTTTTCTTCCTTACTTTATTTGTTCATTTGACAAAATTTTTTGAGCATCTGAAAACTGTTCCAGGCACTGAGGTGTTGGTGGAGACGGAACTGAGGGAGATAAGTTGACTAAGACACAGTCCTGCATTTCCCCAAGATTTCAGGCTAGTGCAGCATTCTTAGTCTAGGCCTGTGGTTGCACTTTGGGGAGTCCATGTACTTCAGAAATTATACACAAAATCGTATGTGTATGAATCTACAGTTTTAATCAGATTCTCAAAGATGTTCACAGGTCCAAAAATGTGAGGAATTAATGGTCCAGTGGAAATGGTGAACTAATAGAATTTTTAAATGTTTTATCAGAACCTGGTGTGGAAGCTTGCCATTTGTGCCAACAAAGAGTATAGTGTGTGTGTGTGTGTGTGTGTGTGTGTGTGTGTGTGTGTGTGTGTGTGTGAATTTCTGGTTAGAAAGAGCCACAGTGTTTATACTGAACCTATAAGGTGATGAATAAATACATACTCTGTTTTTGAAAAGAAAAAGAAAGGTGGGAGAGTTGTTCAGGATTGATATGGAGAAGGGTAGGGGAGGAAAAATAAATACTTTACCTTGGTGAAATGGCAGCCCACTCCAGTATTCTTCCCTGGGAAATCCCTTGGACAGAGGAGCCTGGTAGGCTATAGTCCATAGGGTTGCAAAGTGAAAGTCGCCCAGTCATGTCTGACTCTTTGTGAGCCCATGGACTATACAGTCCATGGAATTCTCCAGGCCAGAATACTGAAGTGGGTAGCCGTTCCCTTCTCCAAGGGCCCTTCATAACCCAGGGATCAAACCCAGGTCTCCCTCATTGCAGGCGGATTCTTTTCCAGCTGAGCCACCAGGGAAGCCCAGGGTTGCAAAGAGTCGGACACTACTGAGCAACCAACACTCTCACTTTTTACCATGGTTTTAGAGTTTGAGGCCTTGGAATTTTTTCCTCTTGTTCATTTATATAGTCACATGCTCTCTGCATCATTCATTCACTCCTTTGCACACCTCTTAATTTTTTAACTGAAGACAAGCTGTGTGCTGAAGGTCAGACCCTCCCTGACTCAGCCCATGAATCCATCTCCTTCCTCACCAAGTCTCTGGCCCTAACCCAAGGGCAATGGGCATGGATTAGCCAGGCCCAGTCAGGGAACATGAGGCTGGCCTCTCTGCCTCTCTTTTAGGAAAGGAGATGGTGGACTACATCTGCCAGTACCTGACCACTGTGCGGGAGCGGCGGGTGACTCCGGACGTGAGGCCTGGCTACCTGCGAGCCCAGCTGCCTGAGAGTGCGCCCCTGGAGCCTGACAGCTGGGACAGCATCTTTGGGGACATTGAGCGAATCATCATGCCTGGGGTGAGATGCAGTCACCTCAGGGTGATTCTGGATGTTGGGGTGAAGGAGGGTAGGCGCTAGGCCTGGAAACTCTGCTTTGGGTAAATGTGAGATGACCCCCAGGCCCTAGACCACCAACATCCCAGCCTGTCTCCTGGGCACGTGGAGGGCCGGGACTTGGACTGAAGTTAGGTTTCTGGTGCCAGGACTGACCTGTAGAATTGGGTAGGGAGCAGGAGGGAGTAAGAACTACATCCTAGGGCCTGTCTGGCAGAAGGGTGGAGATCTGATGGGATAAGATGAGTGTTGAAAATTGGGCCAGAGGGGGAAGGATGACTGTGGGGAGCAAGATGGAGCGGGTGGTGGGATTTGGTTCCTGGTGCTCCCGTTGGCAGAGCTGGGGGCTCTCCTATGGAATCCTGATATGTGCCAAAGGGAACCAGGGAAGCCAAGAACACCCACCTCTGAGGGCATTCCGATTGTCAGGTTGGGGGCCAGAAAGCCAAGTGAGTCCCAGTCACTTTCCCCTCTGAAATGGGAGCTATATCCTTCCTGTCCAAGGGAGATCTCCTGATGGATCTGCTTTTCAGGAGTAGGGAGGAGCTCCCCTGAGTCATCTATACTTTCAGTGACAAGGGGCACAGCCTGGTGACAGTGTGGGGGGCCAGGGAACTGACAGAGGCTGGCTGCTGCCTGGGGCTTGTGCTGGGGCCACCGTGGGCTGTGGTGGTATCCCGAAGCACCAGGTGAGGAGCTGTGCCCAGTGCTCCTGCTGCAAGTGCACCATGCTCCCCCCACGGAGGGGCTGCCTTTTACTGTGCTCCACGTGCCAGGCACCATATTAGCTACATTGTAGACTGGCTTGTTTTATCCCCAAACTGAGGCTCAGACAGGTTAGTCGTTTTTCCGAAGTGACAGTTCTCCCTGCGTGGAGTGCTGGTGTCTTGAATCCCATGTGTCCAGCTGCCCTTCTGCCCTTCCCCAGCATGACTTGACACTTGCTCCCATCACCTCTGAAGAGTTTTGGACTTAGATGTGCCAGAAGTACACCTGGAGGCAGGGGTGAGATAGTTTTCAAACACAGAGAGTGATAGCAAATTTGTACCAAGGCAAATGCTCATCTCTGACCATTCAGCCTATTTCACAAGCATAGTTTAACATTTTGTATATCAGCAAAGCTCTACCAGGGAGGCTAGCCTCCTGATAAGATTATCTCATGGATTTCATTCTGTAAAATGTAATTGGTGGAGGCACCAACCGTAATTTGCTAGTGAGACCGAAAGCAACTGTCAGAAGAAGTGGAAATGAGCTGATTCATTTGACTGAAAGAAATTCCAGCAGTTGCTGGGGGTGTGGTTAAAGAGGTTCATTTCTGGACCTAGAGGTCTGTCTGTTTTGATAAGCATTCCTCCAGCTTATCTGATCTCATGTATCTTATTAGAACAGACAATTGCCTGTTGATAAGGCCAGGAGGTGGAAGCCCTTCTCTGGGTTTCCAAAATACTGTCACTAAGCACATTGATAATGAAGACCCAATCTTTCATCTCATCTCTCCAGGCTGCACCAGCCTCTGAGAGTTGGCCTGAAAGCAGTTGGCCCTTTGCTTTCTCATATGGGTCAGTACCTCATTGAAAACTGGGTTAATTTCCCCCTCCACTCCACGCCCTAGACACAAAAGAAGAAAAACTCTTTTTGCCTTAATTCCAACCTTGGTTAGAGAAACCAAGGGAGGGAGGGAGGGAGAGAAGAGCAAGGGGAGAAGGCAGAGTGCCATCCTGCTTAGGTGTTGGGCTCCGGAGTCAGGCAGTCCTGGATTTCTGCCATCTGTCCTTACCAAATGTATGCAATCATGGGGATGTTGTCTCTCTCTGCCAGCCCCAGTTGTTATCCGTAAAACAGGGATGATGGTAGAAACTCCTAATAGGAGTACTGTGAGAATTAAAAAGATAAAGCATAGAAAGTGGAAGATATTGTTATTACCTATGACACCTTCTACCTGGTGAAATTCAGAGGAAGAGGTCTGCTACCTAAGAGTCAAGTCAGGATGTGATGCATTTATCACCATGTGATTAGCTTACCATTAACATTAGTGCTTTACATTTTACAAATTTCTTCCCAAGCTAATTCACACAACAACACCAGGAGATGGGACTTATTTTACGATGAGAAACTGAGGTTGAGAGAGAGAGAGGTACAGGGGAGGATCCTGGTTTTGTGAGGTGTTAATTGGATGCAAAATTTGGGACCCCCTTAAATTTAAAAAAAAATGTAGAATTAATCTTGAAAGAGACCCATGCAAACATGGAACCTTGATGCTTAAATTCATTAGCTTCACAGTCAATCTACAAGGTCATACAGCTTATTAATCTACAAGGTCATACAGCTTGTTAATGGCCAACGGGTAGGACTGGAACCTGTGTCCTTGGGCTTAAATCTTGTGCTCCTTCTACTATACACAGTCTCCAGAACACTGTCCTTGCTCTTAAAGGATTAAAGGGATTTGTGCACATGAAATAACTCAGTAATAAACTACAATATTGTCTCATGGGCTCTCAGTAGGGTAAAATATCTAGAATGAGACCGTTCCATGGTTTTGGGGAAGGGATCATGGAGGAAATACACTTTTAGTAGCTTTCTAAGAATTAATAGGTTTTGGAACATCCTATCTGTATGAGAAGTGCCTTCCTTTGGGGAACACAGCTTTGCTCAAAGATGTGATCACAGATATGAACGGGTCATGTTTGTAGATTGGTGAGATGAAGCCAGAGGGGGTCGATGAGCCATCAAAAATGTTTCTGAGATTTGTTGTAGGGAGTCCTTCCTGTCCACTGACTCCTCCTTTCATCTGGTTAGTCCAGCTGTGGGCTCAAGGGTTAACCTGGAAGCAGGGTCCCATATCCTTGGACTGGCATTTTTATCCTCTGGTCTTCTCTCTTCATCTCTACTGGGAAGCTCAGTACAGCTTTGAGCCCATGCACACTGACCTCTACAGGAGCTGCCTGCCCGGGGAAATAGGGTTGCCTTTTGCAAATGACTGGATGAGATAAGCCACCTGCTGCTACAGAGCACAATCTACCCGTCCTTTTATTACTGGATAGGAGTGCTGTCGGGGCTAAGCATTGGAGACTGATGCAAAGAGTACCCAGAATCCACAACTCTGATTCCCATAGCGATTTTCCTCTTGCATATTCCCTTCTGGTCTTTGCCTATGTGCAAATGCTCCACTGATGAACGAGCTTAGAATAGGAGAAATGTGGGCAGCAAGAACTGTGAATATGTCTTATTTTTATGGATTTGTGTCACTTGTTTGGTTGTCTTGAAAGTGTCAGCCAATCTCTAGAGCGGGTGCTTCCCTGTGCCAGGGAGGGTCTCTGGAGGAGGAAAGCCCCGGGACCTGCCCCCTGGTGCCACCTGTGTCTATGCTCTGCCTCCAGGTGGTGCACTGGCAAAGCCCCCACATGCATGCCTACTACCCAGCTCTCACCTCTTGGCCGTCACTGCTGGGAGACATGCTGGCTGATGCCATCAACTGCTTGGGATTCACCTGGGTGAGTAACAGTGGCTGTGGCTATAACCAGTGGTAAAGAGGGCATAGCAGGAAGGGACATCCTGGGATAGACATATTTTGTCCTGGCTTCTGAACAGGGTTTCAAGGTAAATATTAACAATGGCTACTTTCTTTGAGCTTAAGATTTATATAAATGATCTCACTTTATTCTTTAACGCTATGAAACTATGAGTATTGGCCCCATTTTGTAGGAGCCAATTAAGAAATTAAGGCTTAAGTAACTTATCTCCCCGAGACCACACAACTCATACAGATAGAGATGAGATCTGGACTGACTTCTGGTTATTACCAGTTTGTGACATTCTCTAAGCACTTTGATACCTAATGGTGACATTGTCTTTGAGGGGTTAGGGATATTCCCTAAGACTTCCCTTAATAAGCTCTTAAGCACATCAGCTTTAAATTGTGCCAGAATCCTCCTAGAACAGCTCTGTATTTTAAGCCTTGACTATTATAGGGGTGTGTGTGTGTGTGTGTGTGTGTGTGTGTGTGTGTGTGTGTGTAGGGGTGGGTGGGTGCGGTGGGTTGGAAGCTGGGAGAATTGCTATCTTTTCCAAGAGGAAGTGGTTTCTTAGTCCTAAAACTTACCCCTGGCCTTTAGAATGCTTTTCAGTTGGATATTTTAGGAACTTAGGGAGCCAAATGGAAGCCAAATGGAAGTTTCTGGGCCTGTTTGTCCATAAGGCTTTGGAGTCACAGAATTTGCCTCATTGAGGATGGCATGAACCAAAGCCCCATTTTCTTTTCCCCGTTTGGTCTGGCAGAGGATGGGGCAGGGATGGAACACAGGACCTGAAAGTGGTCCCTTCTCCCTTCTTCAGGGACAAGACAGGTTAGGCCGAGGGAGGGTCAAGGCAGAGACAGATGTGTTTGGGGGCCGGTGGGGGCATCTTGGTGCCCTGAAGCAATCCAGATGAACTGCTCCCCCTTTTTCAGGCTTCCAGCCCTGCGTGCACGGAGCTGGAGATGAACGTCATGGACTGGCTGGCAAAAATGCTGGGACTCCCGGAGCACTTCCTGCACCACCACCCCGGCAGCCAGGGGGAGGCGTCTTGCAGGTGCCTCCTCGTAGCACAGGGACGAAGTAGGAAAAGATAAGCCAGACTTGCCCGGGGCAGTTCCCGTGTTTCCTATGGAATTTCTGCCGTGTCACTCACACCACCACCATCGCGGCCACCGCAGTCACCGCGATCACTCCACTGCCACGCCCGACGCGGCCATCTCAGATATCCCAGTCCCACCACAGTCCTTGCTCCCTCCATTGCTGTCGCTACCATCTTGACTTCTGTTGCCTTTAAATGGCTGTCTCCACTCTTCTTTTAGCTTTTTTTTTTTCTTTTTGGAAAATGATTAAAATGTCAACAGGGCTTCTGATTTGGACACAACTGAACGACTAAGCACAGCAGAGCACAAAATGTCAACAGGGTTTCCCAGGTGGCGCTAGTCATAGAGAACCTGCCAGCGGATGCAGGAGATGCAGGAGATGCTGGTTTGACTCTGGGGTCTGGAAGATCCCCTCTGGGAGGGCACAGCAATGCACTCCGGTTTTCTTGATTGGAGAATCCCATGGACAGAGGAGCCTGGCAGGCTACAGTCCATGGGGCTGCAAAAAGTCAGACACGACTGAAGCGACTTAGCATGCACTCACACACACACACAAAATGTCAACACATGATCACATTTCTGGGATCACGTGATTCACGTTTCTTAGTTTATAATCTGACAACTCCCCTCTCTTGTCCCGTGATACACCTTATGGTAACTGGAAAAGAGAAGGCAAGCAGAGACTTCTTACCCACCCTCCTAGGTCCAGGAGATCCTTGCCAGGAAGAGAAATTAGCAATCAATTTATCTTACCCTCTAATCCTGTCTTTTGAATATCTGTCAAATGATAGTTCTTCAAATATTAATTCTTTTGTCAAGATCAGTGCGGCACAGAGGAGCTTGCTGGGTGCCTCCCATAGGCTGTGCACATTGCTAGGAACTTCTGCATCTATAAACCCTTGACATTCATGAGGGTTTGGTTCTGAGACCTTTGCGAAGCTCCAGATTCTTGAATTCTTCTGTAATGTGTCATTTTTTTGATTTTATGATTAGGTAGAGAAATAATAAGCATAATTTTTATTCCCTCAAAGGGTAGATGTTAGGATTCAGTGAATTTGTCTATTAAATAAAAGTAGCTGTGCTGCCCTGAGATGAGAACTGGGATGTTTGCTGCACTCATTTCCTAGCTAAGTGACTCCCTCTCTCACTCTAGTCTTTTAAAAATATTATTTGTTTATTTATACATTTTTGACTGCACTGGCTCTCTGTTGCTGCACATGGGCTTTCTCTAGCTGTGGCGAGTGGAGGCTACTTTCTAGCTGTGGTGCTTGGGCTTCTTGTTGCGGTGGCTTCTCTTGCTGCAGCACACAGGGTCTAGGGTGCGTGGGCTTCAGTAGTTGCGGCACTTGGGCTCAGCAGTCGTGACACACGGGCTTAGCTGGAGTCTTCCTGGACCAGGGATCAGACCTGTGTCCCCTGCATTGGTAGGTGGATTCTTAACCACTAGGACCACCAGGAAGTCTCATCTTCTTCCAGTCTTTTGCTGATTAAATCTGATCCTCACAAGAAAGACAAATACTGCATGTTGTAGACCTTCTGGGTATTAGCAGATAGTTACAGCTTCAGATATTATATCTGGAAGAACATGCTAAATGTCTGCTGGGCATGATCTTGCTTTTCATCTAATTATCTCAAGAATTCTATAGGTAAATAGTGTCATTTAAACATCATCCCAGATGTTTGAAACCAGAGCACTGGAGCTCAGAGAGGTTAAAATTTTGCTCCAGATCATACAGCTGGTGGGTGGAAGAGTGAGGATTCAAACCCCAGGCCTGTTTAAATCCAAATAGTGCTTTCTCCTGTATCCATCCGCTCTGTGAACTTGGTTTAGTCCTGTCATCTCCCTGAGCATCACTGTTCTCATATGTAGACAGTAATCATGTGATGCAGGCTGATGAAGAGCAAGTGGGATGGCAGAAAGTTCTTTGTAAACTATGAATTGCTATATGGATAGAAGGTGCTATCATTATATTATTATGACTATTCTCCTGGCTTCCTTATTGTGGAGTAATTTTTAGCCACTGAATATCTTGTGGGATCTGGTCTATACCACTCTCTGTGACACAGTCTGCCAGGCTTTTCAGCAGGGACCAATCAGTTGTAGGTCTCCCGAAGATTTCAAGAAGCCAGGACACCAAAGACTGAGCAAACGGATGACAAGAAACGTCAAGATTCTTGGGAGGTTGCTGAGGTGGCCCCCAGGATTCCCACAGTCACGGCCAGAGCAAAATCCTACCTAATCATTTTTGGATAATGATAGTCCCCTCTGGGAGGCAGCAAAGAGTTGTTCTCCATTTTATAAATGGAAAAGAGCCTTCTGGAGGGGCAATACTAGCTTAAGGTCACAAGAGCCATCAGCAGCAACACTGAGGCCCAAGTCCTCTCGCCCGTGGGCCAAGACCCTCCCTCTCTGGGATATCCCTGTGGAAACAAACTCCATTTCACACCTAATACTGGGTTGGCAAAAAAGTTTGAGTTTTTTCATAAGATGGTATGGGAAGATCTGAGCTTTTTGGCAAAAGATCTGAACTTTTTGGCCAAATGAATACATCAAAAGTTTTTTTTTTTTTAAAGACACAGGGAATGAACATATCTACAAGCAGACATGTTATCAAGCATTCTCTGGACATTCTCTTTTTGGTCCCTCTGGCCTATAAAGATGTTGTTGAAAATTGGAAAGCTATAGGAGAGGGAGGTGTCCCAGGAATGCATAGGAGGTTGTCAATGGAGATGGAGAACTGGCATGTGAGCTAGGGAGTGGGGGGAGGTAGCTCCTTAGGCAGGAGCTGTGTGTGTGCTTCCTCAAGAATAGCTATTACACACACACACACACACACACACACACACACACACACACATCCCTACGAAGCTGGGGAATTTGTCAAGAGAATACATGGAGAGGCTACCACGGTGAACCCTTCTTCCACTGCAGAGCACAGTCAGTGAGTCCACCTTGATTGCCTTGCTGGCAGCGAGGAAGAACAAAATCCTGGAAATGAAGGCCTCTGAGCCTGAGGCGGATGAGTCCTTCCTGAACGCCCGGCTTGTGGCCTATGCCTCCGAGCAGGTGAGTTGCCCAACACAGGCCAAGCCTTCTGGCAGGGAGGGCTTGGCTTCTGGAGTCTTAATTCTTGAGTGATTTCCCTGCAGACAGAAGCTTGCAGGGTTCAGGGCTACTCAGGCCTAGGAGATTTTCCAAGGAACCATGGGGAGAGACAACCGTCAGATACTGTATTTGCTTCCCTTTGTCTTGTTTCTGTGGTTTCTGGGAGTGCTCATTCCCAGACGACTCTGCTAACAGGTTTCCGTGATCCTTCCAGGCCCACTCCTCGGTGGAAAAGGCTGGTCTGATTTCCCTGGTCAAGATGAAATTTTTGCCTGTGGATGAGAACTTCTCCCTCCGAGGGGAAGCTCTTCAGAAAGCCATCAAGGAGGACAGGGAAAGGGGCCTGGTGCCCATCTTTGTAAGTCAGACTACATTCTCAGCTTAGAACAATAGAGGTGGAAGGGGAGGAAGGAATTTTGGCAGAATTCAGGTAAGTAATAGGCTGCAAACAAGAGCCAAAGGGTCCTCAAATATATTGTTTTACAAAGTATGAGTTGATATGTTAGGAAATAAGTTGTGTGGGTCATAACCAGCATTAAAAGAAAAAAAAAGAAAAAAGAATAGAAAATATGAGAGTACCTTCCTGTACTGAGAATATGCATGTGTGGTAAAACTTTTATTTCAAATACACATGTGTATATGTCCTAGTTGGCTCTCTAAAATACTTCTTACTGTTGTTGTTGTTCAGTTGCTAAGTTGTGTCCGACTTTTTGTGATCCTGTGGACTGTAGCAGGCCAGGCTTCCCTGTCCTCCACTATCTCCCTGAGTTTGCTCAAGTTCATGTGCATTGGGTCGGTGATGCCGTCCAAGCATCTCATCTTCTGTCACCCTCTTCTCCTGTCCTCAATCTTCCCCAGCATCAGGGTCTTTTCCAGTTAGTTAGCGCTACACATTAGTTGACCAAAGTATTAGAGCTTCGGCCTCAGTCCTTTCAATGAATATTCAGTGTTGATTTCCTTTAGGATTGACTAGTTTGATCTCCTTGCAGTCCGAGGGACTCTTAGGAGTCTTCTCCAGCACCACAATTTGAAAGCACCAGTTCTTCAGTGCATAATTTCTTACTGTGGGTCGTGTTAAAATATAGTGTGAAATAGCCACTGTTCCAGTCGGATGCATGGGGTAGAATAATGCAAAATCTTTTTTCAGCCAAATGTGTCACACAAGCCTATCTTCCCATGTTAACTGCCTTTGTTTTCCCCCAGGTCTGTGCAACGCTGGGCACCACCGGGGTCTGTGCATTTGACTGCCTGTCAGAGTTGGGCCCCATCTGTAAGTGTTTGCCCCATCTGGCTAGGGAAGACAAGTGATGAGTTTTAACATGTTCCCTAGAGTAGGAGCCTGAAGCCAGCTCAGTGGAATTCTCCTGTTCTTCCTTGGTCAAGGCACAGAGCGTGGGAGGAGTCACCAGAGGTCACGAATGCTTTCTCCCAGGCAGCCAGGTCATCGCTTCTCCCAGTGGGAGACTGAGCTGACCTTCCTTGCATCCCATCCTCGAGGCAGCCATGGGAGGTCCTCAGATCTCTCACCCTCTCCCTTATATGTTGAAATCTGCTTAAAGCAGGGTGTATCCAAAATGCAGGGTAAATGAGCCATAGTGGAATATTTTCTAGTCTTGGCTAAGAAAATGAAAAGGGCAGGGCAGAGTAAACCCCTGAGTGCGGGGCATAAGGACAGAAGAGAAGCCCAAATGTGACTGTTCAGAATTCTCAAGTGAGAAGCCCATTAGAAAAGAGAGCCCTTCCCTCTCTACTGTTTGTATTGGATCCATTAACCTTGTTCTCTGGGCCAGTGGTAAATTGGCTTCTGTTCCAGAAAGCTCTGAGTAGAGCCCAAGAGGGTGTTGCCCCTCTGGTTGGTGAGAGGAAAGGCCAGGGTGAGGCTTGTAGGCTTTCCCCATTGGGGTGGCCCTGCCTCCCTGAGCCCCACTCCTTGCACTGACACCCTCTGCCCACATGCCTCTGTGTCTTATTCCGCCCCGGGCATCCTTGCCCAGTCCTTCCCTCGCAGCCAGGCTAGGCGAAAGACGCCTTTAGCTGCTGGCGACAGCCAACGCCCACCGGCGCTGCCATCCCCAGCAGGTGACGTTTGCCTCCTCAGGTGCCCGGGAGCGGCTGTGGCTCCACATTGACGCTGCCTATGCTGGCACTGCCTTCCTGTGCCCCGAGTTCCGGGGGCTTTCTGAAGGGCATCGAGTTCGCCGATTCCTTCACCTTTAACCCCTTCCAAGTGGATGATGGTGCACTTTGACTGCACCGGCTTCTGGTGAGTGTGGCAGCCGGGCTCCCAGCCTGTGGGAAGGCCTCGCTTCCTCCAGAGAGGCCTGAGCCCACTGATGCCCATTTGGAACCCCGCAGGGTCAAGGACAAGTACAAGCTGCAGCAGACCTTCAGCGTAGACCCCGTCTACCTCAGGCACGCTGACTCGGGCGTGGCCACCGACTTCATGGTGAGTGGCGGGCGTGGCCAGCCTGGCGGCCTCTGAGATGGAAAACTAGCTGCTTCTGACCCCCGAGGGTCTCCTTCCCTCACATTCTGAGCCCATCCCACAGTATTGCCACCGTGTACCTTCAGATTCAGACTGTGCCTGCACATACAGAATGAAACCCAGAAAACTTTATAAAAACCCTAGAAAATGTGACCAACCTTTGAGGCAGTGTGCAAGTTTCCTAAGTATCTGTGGCATTTGAAAATCCTCCCAATTCCCTTCTGCCTCTGTCCTGGGTAATCTTTTCTGCTTACTCCCCAGCAGCAAGGCAGGGAGGAGAATTTCTACAGGCAGGAAAAGAGCCTCCTTGCTTACACCACTGTCCTTTTGTCCCCATCGAGGCGCTGTGGGAAGCTACACGATGGGGATGGGGCAATGGGTACCCTTCCTGAAGTTCTGGATGCCTCCAAGCGCTCCTGTCTGCCCAGTAGCTGCACCTCAGTCTCTTGATGCTGTCCACATTCTCAGTCTCTACTGTTTCTTGGGGAAATAACTTCTTCAGATTTACTTCTCAGTCTGAAGATGGGTCCTTCCCTTTAATTATAGGGAGACAGGGATGTAAGAGCTTCCCAGGTGGTGCCAGTAATAAAGAACCCCCTGCCAATGCAGGAGATGTAAGAGATGTGGGTTCGATCTCTGGGTCTGGAGGATCCCCTGGAGGAGGACATGGCAACCCACTCCAATGTTCTTGCCTGGAGAATCCCATGGACAGAGGAGCCTAGTGGGCTACAGTCCATGGGGTTGCAGAGTTGGACAGGACTCTTAGCAACTTAGCACGCACACACCAAGTGATGTAAACTCTGCTGCTGCTGCTAAGTCGCTTCACTCGTGTCTGACTCTGTGCGACCCCATAGACGGCAGCCCACGAGGCTCCCCCATCCCTGGGATTCTCCAGGCAAGAATACTGGAGTGGGCTGCCATTTCCTTCTCCAGTGCATGAAAGTGAAAAGTGAAAGTGAAGTTGCTCAGTCGTGTCCGACTCTTTGCGACCCCATGGACTGCGGCCCACCAGGCTCCTCCATCCATGGGATTTTCCAGGCAAGAGTACTGGAGTGGGGTGCCATTGCCTTCTCCGGATGTAAACTACTAGTAAATTACATATAACATAGCCAAAGCAAGGCATAGTGAGATGAGCTGGCTCTGAGATTCCATACAAGCAGTGGGCTTTTGGGAAACTTAGTGAACCTCTCTCAGCCTTGACTTTCTCATCTGCAAAATGGGAATGGTGGTACTGGTTTCATAGGGTATTGTGAGGCTGCAATGGAAACATAACATGTAGATCACTTGTTACTGGGAATGTAGTACATGCTCCATAAATGGTAGGCATGACATTTCTAGAAGCTCTTCTTTTAAGCTGCAGAGATTTGTTGTATAGTAAAGAGATTAAGTATGTAGGTACCAAAGACAGATGATCTGTGTTTGAATTCTGGCTTCTCCATTTATTAATTTGTGTGGACTTGGGCAAATGACTTAAACTATTTAGGTTTTCTCATCTATAAAATGAAGGTGATAATAACAGTACTATCTTCTTAGGCTTGCTGTGAGGATTGAATGAATGAATTCAGAGAAGCACAGAGAGTGATGCCTGCTATCTGTGAGTCATTTTTGTGAAGAGACGGTTCTGTCTTCTCACCTTGGGCTGAAGCATCTAGCCCTTTTAGTCCTAAAATAATCACTCTATCATCTCTTGATTATATTGGTTACTATCCTTTGGACCAGTTCATATTTCTTTAGATTTTTTTCAAAGCTTTTTGATTAGAATTTCAGTCAATAAGCTTACAGTGGTCTGGGAGGACCCTCCAGAAGTTGATAAAAATAGAAGAATAATGGTTCTTTCATCACTACTGCCCTGTATAGTGGGTTTTCAGTATTTTTTTTTTTTAATAAAAATACAGCACCCCAAGGGCCAGATATCTTTAGGGATAATTCTGGGTTTCTCTCCTGAGTATGAAATGATGTCTATTTTCCTGTAAGTAAACTTGAATCATCATAACTTAAGAGCATTTTCTTACCTTGGCCCATTTTGGATTTTATGTTACTTTTTGTGTTTTTGTCCGCAACCCTGTCTCAGGATCTTCTTGTGGCTCATTCCCATCACTTTCGAGATTTTATGGTGCTCTGTCTCTTGCAGATCACTCATAAGAATGTTAAATTGAGCTTTTCTTAGCACTGATCCAGGGGAATCTTACTATGAATATTTCTACAACCAGAAGGTGCTACTTTATTTTTTCCTCCCCCACCTCTAATCTTATGGATTTTAATTTTCAGATCTTGAAGCAATTCCTAGAAAAGTGAAGCTGCTGTCTGTTGTGATCCCAGGGGTCTTCACTGCTGCTCTGACTCATACCTCAAGCTCTTTTTCACCCAGGAGACTGAAACTTTAAATAAAAGCTTTAGCCATTTTAAGATGAGCCAGAAATAGAGCAGCAACCTGGTAGAGAAGACTTGAGGATTTCACCCCTGGGACCCTGGAGCCACCTAAAATCAGGGCTAGATTCTTCTGACATCAGGAAGCTTCCTCTTCTCCCTACAGTTAGTGGAGAAGGCATTGTCTTGTCCTTGGCAGGAAGACTGGCAAAACCTTGATAGGACATAGAAAAGATTTGGTGATACCTTGAGTTAAAGAAGAGCCATGTCCAAATTTCCTGTTCCAATAGAAAATGTCAGCTAGAAATCACCCTCCTGGGTCAGCATGGATTGATTTCAGAATAGCGACAAGAGGAACAACTGGGGAATATGGACAGACTGTAAATAAATCAAAATGAAAATCATCTCTGCTTCTCATTTAATTTGCTGGTCAGTTATTATAGTCAATTGGCCATAGCCATCTGGAAAACTATATTTTTAGGAAAGACCACTATTATCCATTCTATAGTTTACATCCGGAGTGTCCATCTAACTAAGGGTGGAGTTTACACTTTCCTTGTCACAGGGATTTTTGTCCTGTATCCAGGTTTTGATGCCCTCTGCTGGTAGAGAAAGTCCCCAAGCTGGTCGTCAACACAAGAGTGTTTTGCTGGGAAATGAAAGGCTTAGTACTTGAGACAGAGAAACATTGTCCATCAACCAAGGGGTCATGTCCAAACTGTGCCTGAATCGGGAACTGGGGTGAAGGATGCAGGTGTGCACAGTTTTGAGGATTAGGCCATTCTGTGAAGGACTAGATAAATATTTGATGGAACAAATATTTATTTTTAGTCAACAGAAATTGTGGCAAAGCTTTCTGACACTTGAGGAGGAGGTCATTTGAACTCAGAGTACTCATCAGGCAATTGCAAATATTTTCCAAACCCTTTGCTCTGTTTTCAGACCTTCGAGATTGGTGTGGAATTGGTTTGAACATTTTTAGCTCTTTGGTGCCTGCAACCTTGAACTTTAAGCTCTGTTGGACTTGGTCACCAGGAGCAAAGGGTCAGTTTGAATCTAACAGAGGTTGAGATATGCTTGCTTATTTGAAATCCAAGGACTGGAATGCTGCCTCCTGAGGACACAGGAATGTCACAAGGAAGATCAGGACAGGACAGTGATATTAAGTAATGATCTTCTCAGTTCTAGGCAGAAATGCCGCTGTGATTGGTGGCTCACATTTTATCATCTAAATAGCCAACATCTACTGACAGTTTCCTGTGAAGCTCTTCACCCTGGTTCTCTTCACACCACTTCCCTGGAGGTGCTCCTCATTCTTGTCTCATGAGGAGCCAGTGAGGCAGCAGTGCCCAAGGGCACAGGAAGTAAGAGGCAGAGCTTTAGGAGAAACCCAGGTTTTCAAGACTCAAGCATCTGAGCTCTTGGCCCCCATACTTTACATTTTTGTAATATAAATAAAACTTTATTTTCTGGAATAGAAATAAAACTTTATTTTCCGCAACTCAAAGTTCTTTTTGGAGAAAGTTGTATTTCGCCCTATCTTGATTTTCAGCCTGGGATGAAACGTTTAAAGTAGCATTTAAAGCAAAATGTCTTCTCCTTGGTTCAGGGTCATGGGCTTGGTGTCCATCTGTGCTGCTCTTAGGGCCAAGTTCACTAGGGTTTGGTCACATAATGAAGTGGCCTCCAGGTAACTTGCCTGGCTTCTTACCAACAGGCTCGGGAGTCATGGTGACAACGTGCATCGCTGTGTGGGCAACGGATGATGAAGCCCAGGGTGGGGTGTGGGAACAGCGGGGGTCCCTGTCTTTAACCACGAACACTGTGTTCCTTTGTTCTAGCACTGGCAGATCCCCTTGAGCCGGCGCTTTCGCTCTATTAAACTCTGGTTCGTGATTCGGTCCTTTGGGGTGAAGAATCTTCAAGCGCATGTCAGACATGTATGTAGTGGGCAGATGTGGGTGGAGCCTGGGCTCTCTTTATGCCTAGTGGGGAGGAAGGCTGGTTTCTGCTTTGCAGACCTGCCCTAGGGACTTGTGATGTATGGCTCAGATGTCTGGGCCTGTTCCTGAACTCCTGGGACTTGATTATTCAGGGTGGCCATCTGTTTGTTAGCTAGAGGATCACTGAGCAGAACGTGACACCAAGGGCTGTCTGGTGTCCGTCCTGCCCATTTGAGTGTCTCATCATCCCTTCTGCTACTATCAAGCACCGGGAGGCATGGCCCGAGAGCCTGGTTTGCAGAGAAAGAAATAGAGAGTAAATCAAAGGGCGGCATGTACCCAGGGTAGGAGCCTGTGTTTTAAATAATTACTTGGATTGTCACAGCTGTCTGGAAATGTTAGTCACTCTCATGGTTATGCCAGAAACCTGGCTCTCCTGGCTTAGACATGTAGGCCTACCAAGTCTGGAACAAACTTCCCTGCATTATGTCAATAACTATTTACTAAAGGCGTATTTGGTGCAATTTATTTCAACTCAATTCAACAAAAAATTATTGTGTTAGGAAAGAGACCCAGAGGTGACTGAGACAGGTACAGTCCCTCTGTCATTCTTTTTTGTTTGTTTGTAAACCTTCATATTTATTAAACCTGCACATGTGATAAAATTGCACTGATCAAAATACACACAAGCACATACACAGGTGAGTATTGGTTACCCCCAATCTATAAAATTCATAGATTGTGTCCATGTCAATATGCTGGTGGTGATACTGTAGTATAAATTTGCAGGCTGTCATCATTGTAATAAAATGAGTAAGAGAGCATATGATCTATGATTTCTTACAAGTACCTGTGAATTTATAACTACATAAAAATAAAAGTTTAAATTTATTCAGACCACAATTAAATTTTGTCGGTAAATTTTACAATGACAATCTCACTGTGACACCTCTGTAGGGGCACTTCACAGGTAAGAACTGAGCCAGGAGTGTGCAGTGACTTGCAGTCTGTATTATGTCTAAGACTTTTGTCAAGCAGCACTAGACAAAATGGCTAAGACTCTGTCATATTCTTCCTGGAAGGGGTGGAACTTAACTAAGAATTTTTGTCAGCAGTGTTTTCCTCTCATTTTTACAAGTGCCCATGAGAAAGACAAGGTTGTTGAATAAAAGGAGCAGGCTTAATCCAAAAATGTCATCCTTTGTTCCTCTGTGTGTCTTTTCCTGTCCACCTTTCCTCTAAGGAATTCCTTCCTCCTTTAACAAACACAAAGCCCAATGAAATGGTTGAATCACTAAGGATGACTGGCTTTCTGCTGGTAATTTTCCATTTGTTATTAACATCAAGGTGTTGGTTTACTGAGTGCTGATCAATGAGGGGCTGTCCCCCAGCCTATTGAGGGACATGAGGCACTTTTGCTCTCTCTAGATTGACTTTCAGACTCAAGACTGAAATGTAGTCGCTAGGGGATGAGGTGGTGGAGGTTACAAATTGTCAGGAAAATGCTTTTGCTTCCAATTTAGGACTGGATATTGACCTGCAGGTGCTGGCCCACTCCCCTCATGCTGCCTCTTCCCAACTCAAAGTCCTCGATTCCCATCAGCTTCCCTTTTCCTGCACTAGGCCCAGACCCTGGGGCCTGGCTTTCAAGGACCCAGTTATCAGCCTCTAAGCTCAGGCTTCTCCCTGGCCCATTCCGGCTGCATCCTCAGTGTGCCTCTGCGCCCTCACCTGTGTTTCACCCTCCTGAACCACCCTCTCCTTTCCAGATGATGCCAGTAGGTTAAGTTCCGCTTCTCCCAGGAGCTTCCCTCACTATTCCACCTGCCATCATCTCTAGATTTGTACCTGAGATGTCTTACTCATGTAGATTTAAGAAAAATTTACACAGAAAGTTTTCAAAATTGGTAGAGCAAGATGGAAATGGGTTGAGGGAAGGAGGTATGGGGGAAATGATGACAGAATTAGAAAGTAAATTGTGAAAGTATAAAACAGCTAGAAACCACTTAGTGGAGTGCTTCCCCTGAGAGAGAGTTTTAGGGCTTGAAAATGAAAAGTGCTTAGGCAGAGAATGGAGATAATTTTAAACAGACCACGCCTTGGAGAGAGAAAGTGGTTCTGGATCAAATCAAAAGGATTATTAGCTAAATCCTTTTGATTTCTTTTGAAATAGAGTAGCCAGTGTGAGAGTCAGGTAGTAGCAATTACTTAGCAAATAGTTTATTAAGATCCTTCTGGTTACCTGGGGAAATTTTTAAAAATGAAAGAAAGGACCAAAAAAAAAAAAAAAAAAAGCGGGGGGAGCAAATTTTAGCCTTATTTAGTTAGTAATTCTAAGAAAAAAATAGGAAGTTAAAAATGATAACTTCATTGAAAGACCAATCTTAAAATTTTTTTCCTTTCTTTTTAAAAAACATATTTTGTATTAGGGTAGAGCCTATTAACGATGGTGTAATAATTTCAGATGAATAGCAACAGGATTCAGCCATACCTATGCATGTATCCATTCTCCCCCAAACTCCCCTCTCATCCAGGCTTCCATATAACATTGAGCAGAGACAACTCTAACCATTTTTACGTGCACAATTGTGGTATTAAGTACACTCACAAAGTGTGCAACTGTCGTTATTGTTTCCAGAACTTTCCCTTCATCCCCAGCAGAAACTCTGTACCCATTGAAATAGATTTAAAGCCTTCTCCATGAGAAGAATAGGTAAAAATATATTCTTTGTGGAATGTCAGGAAAAAGAGGATAAAGGGCATTTGAGGTGAGAATGTTTGAGAGGTTAGGGGAAGATGGAGACTTGGGATATGGGGGCAGGGCTGTCAGCAGCCCACATTGTGCCTTAATGTGCAGGAGAAACAAATGTTGCTTCCTCTGAGCGTTTGTACCCTGCAAGAGGCACCTGGCTGGCACTGTAGAACGTGGGCTGGGTGTGGGCCCTTGCCAGCCCCCTTGGTCAGTCTGGAAGCTGAGACACCTGAAGCTGGTTTATGAGGGCACACTGCCTTAATGGCGAAGCAAGTGGCTTCTGGGAATTCCTTGGTGGTCCATGGTTAGCACTGCTGAGGGCTGGGGTTCAAACCTTGGTTGGGAGACTAGGATCCCGCAAGCCTTCTCTTTCTGGGGTGGGTTGAGAGAGGGCCTTGATACATGAGTTCTCAAAGTGGAGCTAATGTGACAAGAAACACAGAGCCATTGGAGGTTTTACAGCTTGGAACAAAATCAAATGGAGAAGGAAATGAGGCAGAAGTCATAGGTCTCCATGGTTCACACGCGTGACAGCTTTAAACCCGTTTAGCAGGGCGAAGTTTTATGCACGGTCTTCTCTTCCTGTTAATAATCTCAGTTCTCTTGATGTTCACAATTCTAGGGCACAGAAATGGCTAAGTATTTTGAATCTCTGGTCAGAAATGACCCTTTCTTTGAAATTCCTGCCAAGAGGCACCTTGGCCTGGTGGTTTTTCGTCTCAAGGTAATGTGATCTTCTGTCTCACATGAAGGATGTTATTTGGTGACTTTCAGCCTCTTGGAAATATAAATACTGGGCTTCTGGGATGCTTACTGGGAATAATGTGGTATGCTCTTGTCTTTATCCTTCAAACAGGGTCCTAACTGCCTCACAGAAAGCGTGTTAAAGGAAATAGCTAAAGCCGGCCGTCTCTTCCTCATTCCAGCCACTATCCAGGACAAGCTGATCATCCGTTTCACTGTGACATCCCAGTTCACCACCAGGGATGACGTCCTGAGAGACTGGACTCTCATTCAGGATGCTGCCACTCTCATCCTGAGTCAGCACTGCACCTCCCAACCCAGCCCTCAGGGGGCGAACCTCATCTTCCAAGCCAGGGGCCCCAGAGCCTTGGCCAAGGAGATGTCCTTTCCCCCTGTCAACGGGGCCGGTGCTGACGCAGCCCATTCCAGGAAGGTCGTCAAGCAGCCTCCGCGTGTGGGAGCCAGTCCCGTGAGCCGCCATCTGGCAACCCTGCTGCCCCCACTGGATGACTGCTTCTCCGAAGAGGCTCCAGACGCCGCCGAGCACAAGCTGTCCTCCTTCCTGTTCAGTTATTTGTCTGTGCAGAGCAAGAAGAAGGCAGTGCGTTCCCTCAGTTGCAACAGCGTGCCTGTGAGTGCTCAAAAGCAACTGAGCACAGAAGGCTCTGTGAAGAATGGTGGCTCCTCCCGGGTCAGAATCTTTTCTAGGTTCCCAGAAGAGATGATGATGCTGAAGAAGAGTGCCTTCAAAAAACTAATCAAGTTCTACAGTGTCCCCAACTTTCCTGAATGCAGCTCTCAGTGTGGGCTCCAGCTGCCCTGCTGCCCTCTGCAGGCAATGGTTTAGACCAGGGGGTTCCGCCTGGGTCCATAAATGTGTTTCAAGGAGTCTCTGAACCTCTTAAAATTGATTCTGAATTTATGTGCTTATATGTATGTGCATTTTTCTTGGGAAAAAGCCAATGATTTCTCATGAACCTCATAGAGGTTCATGACCTATGATAGGATTCAAATAGAGAATTTAAGCCAGCATGGTCCTGAAGACTCCAGCAGGCTGGCTAGAGAGAAAGGGTCTAGGGTGGGGCACTGATGGGCAGCTTCTGTGGTTTAGCTTGTGACACTGAGACTTTCAAGTTTCATGAAACATAATGTGGAAATAAATTGTGCTTGTCTCTGAAAAAAATTATTGTGTGTCACTCAATTGACCACTGAAATACTTGTTTTGCTTTTTCCATTATGGTTTATTACAGGGTTTTGAATATAGTCCCCTGTGCTATGCAGTAGTATAGGGAAGGATTTTGTTGTTTATCCCTTCTGGATATAATAGTTTGTATCTGCTAATTCCAGATTCTCAATCCATCCCTCCACCCCTACTCCCGTCTTAACAACCACAAGTCTGTTCTGTGAATCTGTTTTCGTTGCATAGATAAATTCATTTGTGTCATATTTTAGATTCCACATATAAGTGATATCATATGGTACTTGTCTTTCTATTTCTGATTTACTTCATTTAGTATGATAATGTCTAGTTGCATCCATGTTGCTGCAAATGAGAGTATTTCATTCTTTTTTGTGGCTGAGCAGTATTCTGTTGTGTGTGTATATATGTGTGTGTGTGTGTATATATATACCGCTGCTGCTAAGTCACTTCAGTCGTGTCCGACTCTGTGCGACCCCATAGACGGCAGCCTACCAGGCTCCCCTGTCCCTGGGATTCTCCAGGCAAGAACACTGGAGTGGGTTGCCGTTTCCTTCTCCAATGCATGAAAGTGAAAAGTGAAAGTGAAGTTGCTCAGTTATGTCTGACCCTCAGCAACCCCATGGACTGTAGCCTTCCAGGCTCCTCCATCCATGGGATTTTCCAGGCAAGAGTACTGGAGTGGGGTGCCATTACCTTCTCTGATATATATATATATATATATATATATATGTGTGTGTGTGTGTGTATACACACACACACACACACACACATATATACACACACACACACTGTATATGTATGTGTATATATATATATACATATATGTGTATATATATATGTATGTATATATATACACACACACACACACACACTGTATCTTCTTTACCCATTCATCTTTTGGTGGACATGTAGATTGTTTCTATTTTTTGGCTATTGTAATGGTGCTCCTGTGAACACTGGGTTGTATGTATCTTTTTGAATTATAGTTTTATCCAAAGTTATGCCTGGGAGTGGGATTGCTGGTTCATATGGCATCTCTAGTTTTTGAGGAACCTCCATCCTGCTTTTCATGCACCAATTTACATTACCATCAACAGTGTAGGAGTGTTCCTTTTTCTCCATACCTTCTCCAGCAGTTTTTGTTTGTGGACTTTTTAAGGATGCCGTTTTGACCAGTGTGGGTGGTAACTTACTGTAGTTTTGATTTGCATTTCTCTAATAATTAGCGATGTTGAGCATCTTTTCATGTGCCTGTTGGGTGGCTGTATATCTTCTTTGGAGAAATGTCTATTTAGGTTGGGTTGTTTGTTTTTTGTTATTGACTTGTATCAGCTGTTTGTATATTTTGGAAATTGAGCTCTTGTCAGTCGCATTATTTGCAAATATTTTCTCCTAGTCTGTAGGTTGTCTTTTTTTTTGTTTATGGTTTCTTTTTCTGACCACTAAAATATTGATTTATTAACCAGGGCATGTTCTGGAGGCTAAATGAATGTACTTACAGATTTTTAGTGTGCTAAAGATCTGACTTTAATGTGAGAAAAAGTTTGGAGAAGCCCTTGGTAGGAAAAACGCAGACAGTTTGAGCCAGACACTGTGACTTACAGTTTATAAATGAGGAAATAGAGACGCTAGGTCACACAACTTACAAATGAGCAACTCCAGGACTCCTTATCTTCATGCTATTCCCACCAGATCATACTGTTCAAGGTTGTCCTTGATCAGAATCTCACTATTCATCAGACTTCTCTAATTCTTCTTTACAGATAAATATTCCCTCTCTAGGTTTGGAACTTGTGCATTTTCTTTTTTTTCTGGAACCTGTAGTCAAATAAAAGTTTTGTTCCCAAGCAGCTTACCCATGGTGAGTTCTTTCCATTTCAGATGGTACTTTTATAGGGAGTAGTTCTGAAATTGGTTATATTAACACTGTTAAAGATAAAGTGGCTGCTAGTTAAAATGGTAAGGATACATTTTTTTTCTTTCTGTTTTTTTTTTTGGCTGCTGGGTCTTTGTTGCGTGCAAAAGTTTCTCTCTACTTGCCATGCGCAGACTTAATTGCCCTGTGGCATGTGGGTGGGATCTAGTTCCCTGACCAAGGATGGAACCCAGATCCTCTGCTTTGGAAGGTGGGTTTTTAACCACTGGACCACCAGGGACATCCTGGTAAGAACAGATTTTCAATCAGTAATAACTATTTGCTATAGAAAAATGAGTCCAGTGTGAACTAGGCTTAACTATATTTGTACAGAGGTCACTGGGCATTTTAGAGGGAGAATGTGGGAACAGGAAAGACGCCTGCAGGGGCTCAGTAGGGTTAGGGAAATGAAAAATTACCAAAAGCAGGAGAGGGGTTTGATCCATGGAAAGCCCACCTGGGTTTGTTAACTGGTGCTTATTGAAGTGAGGCCCCTACTCTTCCACAGAGGTTGGGAGATAGAGACCTTATCTTCAAGTGTTGGCTGGAATAAGTGGAAAATACTTTGGCAGCCTTGGGTTTTCTCAGGCAGGCACTTTAAGGGGATGTAGGATTATCCGAGGGGTGTGGCCTTGAACACTTAGAAACTCGGCTCCTATTTTATTCAAGTCTTTATAAGTCAAGGTTGTGGCCCAGTTGTGAAGAGGACTTGGAGGAGCCTAGATAGAGTTTCGGTCAGGGTGAGAATCTTTGTCAAAAGTTTATACTTGCATATTACCCTTGTTCTCTATTGGTCCCTGAACTTTGCCCATACTGGAATCACCTGGGAGTCTTAAAAAAAAAAAAAAAGTACTGATACCTGGTGCTCACTTCCAAGAATCTTGATCTAACTGGTATCAGATGGGCCTAAGGCTTTGGGTTTTTTTTTAACAGTTCTCCAGTGATTCTAAAAAGCAGCAGTGTTCTAGAGTCACTTGCTGTTCCAAGAGGGGCATGTGCTCCAGAAGCACTGGCATCCCCATGTACTTCTTATGCAACTTGAAGCTTGAGAAGCCCTGCTCCAAGCCAGTGGTTCTCAAGTTGAGCCTGCCGCAGAGTCACTAGCAGGGCTTGTTAAAACATAGATGACTGGGCCCCTCCCCAGTTGTTCTGATTCAGTAGGCCTGAGGGGCCTGATAATTTGCATGTCTGACAAGTTCCCAGCTGATACTGATGCTGCTGATCTGGGAACATGCTCTGGTCTATAAAGAGGTGGTCTCTTCTGCAGGTGCTGGGTGGGAGCTTAATGATGCTAATGAGCTGCCTGTACATCTTCTCCCCAGGCTTTCGTTGTGTTGTTTGTTTTGTTTTATTAAAGAGGTTTGACTAGACACTCTCTAGGATTGCTTTTAGTTTTGCTGTAGCAAATAATACGTATGTGTGTATCTAGTAAATAGACACTGTTAACATGAATTTTCAACAATTGAAGGCTAAAGATGATAGAGTGCTGCTTTATGCTGGACCTTCCCTGACGCCTGTACTTTGAGTCACTCCAAATCTAAGATCCAAATCTAAATCTAAGTTAATGAAAGATAATCCACACCCGAAGAACTGAATTATATAAGCACACATGATGTGCAACTCAGGATGCTTTTTCTCTGTGTCAGTGGTTCTCAAAATGCAGCCCCTGATCAATAGCATCAGCATCACTTGGGAATTTGTTAGAACTGCAAATTCCAATTCCAGTTTCAACTCTGGAGAATGGGTCCCAGCAGTCTGTGTCTTTTTAAAAATATATGTTTATATATTTATTATTGGCAGGGCTGGGTCCTCCTTGCTACGCAGGCTTTCTCTAATTATGGGGAGTGGGGATGCTCTCTAGTTGCGGTGCATCGGCTTCTCGTTACAGTGGCTTCTCCTGTTGCAGAGCATGGGCTCTAGGTGTGCGGACTTCAGGAGTTGCTGCATGTGAGCTAAAAGTAGCTGCGGCTTGCAGGCTCCAGAGCACAGGCTCAGTAGTTGTGGCACAAAGGCTTAGTTGCCCCGCAGCATGTGGGATCTTTCCAGACCAGGGATCAAAGTGGTGTTCCCTACATTGCAAGGCGGATTATTAATCACTGGATCACCAGGGAAGTCCCAGTCTGTGTCCTACCAAAACTTTTTGGTGAAGGTGATTCTTAGTGTTCAAGTTTGAGACTAACCGTTGTACCTGAACTAGAAGACTCAGATAATCTATTTAGCTCATCCTCTCTGCCTCTAACATGCCTCCCCATCCCCCCCCTATATATATATATATATATATATATATATATATAGAGAGAGAGAGAGAGAGAGAGAGAGAGAGAGAGAGCTTGCATGTGGAACCAGATATTTATCAGGGTTGCCTGATTAAAAAATAATTATTGCCTCCCATGTATGAGGCACTAGATATATAATGATGAGCAAAATAGATGAACTCTCTACTCTCATGGAGCTTACAGCTTCATAGATGTATGACATCTGTACAAAAGGAAATTGACCATCATAGTGGAATGCACCATCAGCTGTATATCCACATGACAATATGTTACTCTGTGCGCCTGGGGAGACGGTACCCATCCCGACTAGAAAACCTGGGTTGGCCAGGCATCCAGCTTCCCCCTGCACAGGGCTGCAGTGATCCTGACTGACATCTATCCTCTTAGCTGTCTCTTTACAGTCTTCATGCAGGCCCACCAACTGTAATGACAAAATAATTATTTTCAAAAAGGCAAAACACTTGGAGAAGACTCTGGCCTTCCTTCTAGGGGTCTTTCCAGTCAGCTTCCCTTGAAGGTCTGACCTGACTTCCTAAACAGCAGCTTGGAATACTCCATCACACTGTGCTGAGCTTATCTGTTGGTCCTTAGCAGGGACCCACTAAATGCTTGTGGAGCTGGTGTACAAATGAATAATGTGTGTAACAGATCATCTTTTAGGGAGGGTCACTGTGTTTTTATACTGATTCTTCTTAGCTTTCATTTCAGATGCTGACATTCACTAGTTTTACCCCCAAATTATTTTGGTGCCTATTTACACACTCATCATATGTCTCCAACCAAAGCACTTGAAATCAGAGACGTGCTGAATGATTTACATGGGTGGTTGTTGTTATTATTTAGTCTCTCAATTCGACTCTTTGCAACCCCATGGACTATAGCCTACCAGGTGCCTCTGTCCATGGGATTTTCCAGGCAAGAATACTGAACCTGGTTGCCATTTCCTCCTCCAGGGGATCTTCCTGACCCAGAGATTGAACCCGTGTCTCCTGCACTGGCAGAGAGATTCTTTTACAACTGCGCCACCAGGGAAGCATTTACAGAGATATCAGTGTATTAAAAAAATATCCATTTGTGCTTTCAAATCAAGAAAGTGACTTACACAGACAATTCTATGTACACAATTTCTGACCCTTTTAAAAGAGAAAAATCAGCCTTTAAAATTGATTACCTGTCACAGGATGGGTTGCTTAATTTTGTTTACACAAATGCAAACCCAGATATTGAAGATACTATAGGTGGTGCCTCTGTTCATCCCAACAGAGCTGTGGCTCCTGACTTGAATCTCAGACATTTGGGGAAGTGAGAGACTGAGGAGGCCATCTGAGTTTCTTGGGAATTCTAAGATGTGGGTCAAAGGTGGTCAGGCACCAGCAGGTTTTGGCTCCTGGAACTCTAATGGCTGTGATGTAAGTGCTGACCTCTCACATGAAAATAGGTCCCATGTGATGTGGAATGACAGGATTGCTTTAACATAATCACTGCGTACAACAGGAGTCATTTTAACAAGATTCCAAATAACAAAATTGCACAATGTTATATTGTCAAAAGCTTGGCTATCTCCCATCACCTGGGTTAAAATTTTCACAAGGAGATCAATAAAGCAAAGGCAGAGATACATAGTATTTTGCAAAACTTCCCAAATGCTGACCCACAAGCCACCATCGTTCTCCATTATTGGCAAATTCACATAGATGCAGTGACATACGTAGTTTTCCTTAGGCCATCCCCAAGTACCTGGACTGCATAGCCCCACAACAGTAATCTGCTGACCGAAACTGTGCCATGGCTGTCCCCAGGTTTTCCATGTTCATTTGTGACCTCTCTCCTCATCCACATTACCAAAACAAATCCTGAAGACACTGGAGTTTGCGACCCTTGCTATAGCTGAAAAGTTTGCTGAACACCTTTTTATGTATAGAACTCTGATACTCTAGACTTAAGCCTCTTCTGAGACTATAGGTGGCTTTACCACTTGGTGACTAATGCTGTAGACAGTGGCCAGGATGCTCTTGGGGAATAGGGTTGGCCTTACAGTAGATCTGGACTTCATTGTGTTGTTCACTGGGGACCTACCCCCTTACCTCCCACCTCCTTATCCTTCTTTACTTAAAATACCATTAGCATTATAAGTGGGAGACCTGTGAAAAATGACCAATTAGGCTGTCAGGTTCAGGGTTTGCATTTATTTTTCAGTCTTGTATTATTTCTTTTTTTAAAGAATTTTTTTTATTAGAGGATAATGACTTTACAATATTGTGATGGTTTCTGCCATACATCAACATTAAACAGCCATAGGTATCCATATGTCCCCTCTCTCTTGAACCCCCTCCCACCTCCTACCCCATCCCAGCCCTCTAGGTTGTCACAGAGCACCAACTTTGGCTTCCCTGCATCATATAGTAAACTACCACTGACTATGTCTTTTACTTTTAGTAATGTATATGTTTCAATGCTATTTTCGCAAATCATCCCATCCTCTCCTTCCCACATTATACCCAGAACTCTGTTCTTTATATCTTTGTCTCCTTTGCTGCCCTTCAAGTAGGATCGTCAGTATACCATCTTTCTTGATTCCATCAGTTCAGTTTAGTCGCTCAGTCGTGTCCAACTCTTTGCGACCCCATGAATTGCAGCACGCCAGGCCTCCCTCCAACTCTCAACTCCCAGAGTTCACTCAGACTCACGTCCATCGAGTCAGTGATGCCATCCAGCCATCTCATCCTCGGTCGTCCCCTTCTCCTTTGTCCCCAATCCCTCCCAGCATCAGAGTCTTTTCCAATGAATCAACTCTTCGCATGAGGTGGCCAAAGTATTGGAGTTTCAGCTTTAGCATCATTCCTTCCAAAGAAATCTCAGGGCTGATCTCCTTCAGAATGCACTGGTTGGATCTCCTTGCAGTCCAAGGGACTCTCAAGAGCCTTCTCTAGCACCACAGTTCAAAAGCATCAACTCTTCTGCGCTCAGCCTTCTTCACATATATGTGTTAATATACGATATTTGTCTTTCTCATTCTGACTTACTTCACTCTGTATAATAGGCCCTGGGTCATCCATCTCATTAGAATTGACTCAAATGTATTCTTTATAGCTGAGAAACATTCCGTTTTATGTGCCACAACTTCCTTATCAGTGCATCTGTTGATAGACATCCAGGTTGCTTCCATGTCCTAGCTACTGTAAATAGCGCTGCAGTGAACACTGGGGTACATGTGTCTTTTTCAGTTATAGTTTCCTCAGGGTGTATGCCCAGTTGTGGGATTGCTGGGTTGTATGGTAGTTTTATTGCTTTTTTTTTTTTAAAGGAATCTCCATATTGTTCTCCATAGTGGCTGTATCAATTTATATCAATTTATCAGTGCAAGAGGGTTCCCTTTTCTCCACATTCTCTCTAGCATTTGTTGTTTGTAGACTTTTTGATGATGGCCATTCTGACCAGTGTGAGATGATACCTTATTGTAGTTTTGATTTGCATTTCTCTAATAATGAGTGATGTTAAGCATCTTTTCATGCGTCAATAAGCCATCTGTACGTCTCCTTTGGAGGAATGTCTGTTTGGGTCTTCTGCCCACTTTTTGACTGGGTTGTTTGTTTTTCTGGTATTGAGCTGCACGAGCTGCTTGTGTATTTTGGAAATTATTCCTTTGTCAGTTGTTTCATTTGCTATTATTTTCTCTCATTGTGAGGGTTGTTTTTTCACTCTGTTTGTAGCTTCCTATGGCATCTGGTCCCATCACTTCATGGGAAATAGATGGGGAAACAGTGTCAGACTTTACTTTTGGGCTCCAAAATCATGGCAGATAGTGATTGCAGCCATGAAATTAAAGGACGGTTACTCCTTGGAAGGAAAGTTATGACCAATGTAGATAGCATATTCAGAAGCAGAGACATTACTTTGCCAACAAAGGTCCATCTAGTCAAGGCTATGGTTTTTCCTGTGGTCATGTATGGATGTGAGAGTTGGACTGTGAAGAAAGCTGAGCGCCGAAGAATTGATGCTTTTGAACTGTGGTGCTGGAGAAGACTCTTGAGAGTCCCTTGGACTGCAAGGAGATCCAACCAGTCCATCCTAAAGGAGATCAGCCCTGGGTGTTCTTTGGAAGGAATGATGCTGAAGCTGAAACTCCAGTACTTTGGCCACCTCATGTGAAGAACTGACTCACTGGAAAAGACTCTGATGCTGAGAGGGATTAGGGGCAGGAGGAGAAGGGAACGACAGAGGATGAGATGGCTGGATGGCATCACCGACTCGATGGACATGAGTTTGGGTGAACTCTGGGAGTTGGTGATGGACAGGGAGGCCTGGCGTGCTGCGATTCATGGGGTCGCAAAGAGTCGGATACGACTGAGCGACTGAACTGAACTAATGCAATGCAAAAGCTTTTAAGGTTAATTAGATCCCATTTAATTTTAGTTTTTATTTCCATTACTCTAGGAGGTGGGTCATAGAGGATTTTGCTGTGATTTATGTCAGTGTTCTGCCTGTGTTTTCCTCTAAGAGTTTTATAGTTTCTGATCTTACAATTAGGTTTTTAATCCATTTTGAGTTTATTTTTGTGTATGATGTTAGAAGGTGTTCTAATTTCATTCTTTTACATGCAATTGACCAGTCTTCCCAGCATCACTTGTTGAAGGGTCTGCATTTAGAATCAAGTCAGGAAAAAGTACCATTTCTTATCTTGATGTTCATCTATTTTATTGCATATTAAAAAAATAACATCCTCCCTCTAACAAGCTTAGTTTGCAATACAAACAGTAGGTGCAAATTGAAAAATAATTATATCTTGATCTTTTCACTTACAAAGGTTCAGGTGTAATTTTAAAAAGTCTCCCCTTACTGCTATACATAAAAAAATGCACCGTACAATCTTCAAATTAAAGTTGGATTACATCAACAGTTGGCTGTACTAGATCCATTTAGCTTGTTTTTGGAAATACATTGAGTTATCTTGCTGGTAATATTCAGAGTTTCAGAATTTTATTAATAATGGCATTATAAATGTCCTCAGTCATAGGCACATACATTTCTGCTTTGTCATCCAAGAAATACAAGGCATCTTTGATAACTGCAGGGTTAAAGCCCTCTTCCACGAGGGTCACTTTTCGGTGTTTAAAAGTTCCAGTGATCTCAATGGTGTCCTGAAAAACATCAATCATTTAAGAGCTGTGAGGCGGATTCTGTGGGATACTAGTATAGCCTGTCTTCAGAACCTCCACTAGGGGGCCCTCTGTGGAGGTATTTTTCCTTCCCTTAAAGCTTACTTTAAAGATCACTTAAAGCTTACTTTAAAGATCACTTGTGGGGCGGAAGCGGCTGTGACAGTGGAATATGAAGCAGAAGCATCTCTTGCTTGGCAAGCTTCCGGTATTGCTGGAAAATTCTGATTAATGGTGAGATGGGGAAAGCAATCATCTACACACAGACAAATCTGCTTTTTCACACTGTTTCTTGTTTCTACTTCAATAGATGGGGATTTGAGGATATTTCAACTTTGATGTCTCTCAAAGTCTCATTGTAAAGCAAATGTCAGGGCTTTATGAATATCAACAAAGATAATTGTATAACCCTAGCAGTATCTGGTAATCTAACACTGCTTTTCTTAAATCCTCAGCTACAGAGTCACAGTGCCCAAGGTCCAAAAGTGAGTTAAACTAAGGGGTTAATGTTTGAGAAAGAAAACAGTCCGTCTGTCAGTGATAGCTTAGCTTTGGAGTTCTGACTGGCTAATGATGCCCAATTAAATTTCAGGCCGTAGACAGGTGCAGGACTTCAGTGAGTTGTTGTTGTTGTTTTTTTAACCATTCTTTAAAACTGGAAACAATAAGAAGGTCAGAGCATTTCTATTTTATGTGTCTGTTATACCGCATCAGACATTGTGAGTTATCTAACATTCTTGCTGAATGAACTGTCTGTCATTTTAAGGAGAAAGGGATTAGGATTCAGTTGCAGCTAGTTTTATCTTCTGGTATTTCTGCTTCCTCATTGAGCTCCCTGAAAAGGGTAGTGAAAATTTGGCTGGCAAGGTTGCCATGGTAGAGAAGAGTTGTTTCCTAAGAGGCAGGGGTCTCCAAGAGGAAGGATAACTGAACTTGATAACAACAGGGTCTCACCTGTATTCTTAGAAACCGGGGCCTTGCATAACTAGGCAGGTAATCGACCACGTGCTTAAAGAGTTTCCGTCCATCAAATTCATGGTCTGCCTTCATCTTGATCGAGGCCATGCCAATTCGACCCTCATGACCTAAAGTGAATAAAAATTAGGTGTGTTTATTTTATGGTGCTTTGCTAGGTCAGAGGATAGTGAACTAAGGCAACATTATGGCATGGGTTTCTTTTGGATAGCTGGAATTTGTATTTCAAAATATATTTTGAACTTAAATTCTGAAGTGAATTAATGATGAAATAACAAGCTATACATTGATTGAATCTTTATTACATGCCAGGCGCTTTACGAAGTGTGTTTTCGTATCTATTTATTTCTTGACATGTACACACTGCTAGATTTATTTATTATTTTTGGCTGTGTGGGGTTTTCGTTGCTGCACGCGGGCTTTCTCTCATTGTGGTGCATGGGCTTCTCATTGCAACGGCTTCTCTTGCTGTGGAGCACAGGCTATAGGCATGCGGGCTTCAGTAGTTGTGGTGTGAGGGCTCAGTTGTTGTGGCCCATGGGCTTAGCTACTCCTCAGCCTGTGGAATCTTCCTGGACCAGGGACCAAATCCATGTTCCCTGCTTTGGCAGGCAGATTCTTACCCACTGCACCACCAGGGAAGTCCATGAAATGTGTTTTATGTACTATCTCATTTAACCTCATGACAACTGTATGAAGGGGTGCAAATGTTATCTCCATTTTACAGGTGAAGAAACTGAGGCTTAGTGACATTAAATGACTTGTTCAATGGATGAACCTAGAGCCTATTATACAGACTGAAGTAAGACAGAAAGAGAAAGATAAATAATGTATTCTAACGCATATATATGGAATCTAGAAAAAAAGTACTGAAGAATTTATCTACAGGGCAGAAGTGGAGAACCAGACATAGAGAATAGACTTATGGACATGGGGAGAGGGGAGGAGAGGGTGAGATGTATGGAGAGAGTAACATGGAAACTTATGTTACTATGTGTAAAATAGATAGCTAAGGGGAATTTGCTGTATGGCTCAGGAGACTCAAACAGGGGCTCTGTATCAATCTAGAGGGGTGGGATGGGGAGGGAGGTGGGAGGGAGGTTCAAAAGGGATGCTGATTCATGTTGCGGTTTGACAGCTTAGATGTAAACTACTGTATGGACAACCAGTTGAACTAGAGCCTAAAGGAAATTTTTTCAACTCTGATGAAAAACCCTTGCTCAGGGATAACTGGGCTCAGGTTGTTCTTTAGGTAACAGGTCAGATCTACTGTACTTCCAGGTACAAATGTCACTTCTGAGGCTTAGTTATGTAATTGTGGTTCCTAATAGCTTTGTCTCTGCATTTCAGAGAGGCTGACAGATGGGAAGGTGAAGGCAGATCGAGGGTGGGCTGTGTCACCCCTAACCTCCACCTTGATGCCATACTAGTCCGGAGAGGTTGAACTCTCCACAGAGAAAACAGATACTATAAGGTAGGGCTGTAAGTGGAGAGGCATTCAGAACAATTACCATTGTTTTCTTGTGAGGACAGTGGTAATTACTTATAAATACATCTTCTACCTGATCCAGGAGACCCAGTGGGAGTCTGGGTCCACTTTTCTGAAGTACTTAACTGTAACCAGAGAAGGAGATTGAGCCACCCTTCGTCACTTGGGCCCCAGCTTTCGAAATCTCTCCCATGGTGATTGCATGTTTACCTGTGACTCTGAAGAAAACAAGAGGAAAGAGTACAGAAAGGAAATGCATCCACGTTTGCTTCGCCTCTTATCTGAAGGAGGGAGGCAGGGCCCCGGACCCTCTTTCTTTAGGGGCTCCTGGTAGCTGTATCAAAAGCACTAGTCTCAGGAATCTTGAATGTCTCCAGTGAGACATGAAGGCAGAGGCTGATGCAACAGAAATCTTCAGTGTCAGCTGGCACCTTGCTTCTGAGAGGCAAATGGGGCTGATGGATCTCAGGTCTCTGTCCTGATTCCCAGAGGTCGTCTGGGGCCCATTCAGTTCCAGGGGAAGGCCCCTGTCTGCAACAATTTTAGCCAGGGGTTCTCTAGAGCTGTACTAACAACATGGCCACCACTGCTCACATGTAGCTATTAAAATTAATTAAAGAAAATGAAAGATTCAGTTCCTCAGTTTCACCAGCCACATTTTAAGTGCTCAACAGCCATATGGTAGCAATTGGCTACCATACTGAGAGTGCAGATATAGAACATTTTGCAGAACATTGCAGAAAGTTCTGTTGATAATATAAAGTTTTACAGAGGAGTTTGGCAGTTCTGGTGTCATCTCTGTTTTAGACCCAAACTTGGAAGTTCTTTCCTGGTTCAAAGCTGAGATCTGTGAAAGCCTTGTTAAGTCCTTTGGAACTGAGAATCACCCCAGCAGACTTATGTCTTTCTCTAGATGAACTGCCACATTTCAAGGCTGCTGGGATGAAGCACAAACTGGAATCAAGATTTCTGGGAGAAATATCAATAACCTCAGATATGCAGATGACACCACCCTTATGGCAGAAAGTGAAGAACTAAAGAGCCTCTTGATGAAAGAGGAGAGTGAAAAAAGTTGGCTTAAAGCTCAACATTCAGAAAACTAAGATCATGGCATCCAGTCCCAATACTTCATGGCAAATAGATGGAGAAACAGTGGCTGACTTTATTTTTCTGGGCTCCAAAATCACTCAGATGGTGATTGCAGCCATGAAATTAAAAGACACTTACTCCTAGGAAGGAAAGTTATGACCAACTTAGACAGCATATTAAAAAGCAGAGACATTATGACTTTGCCAACAAAGGTCTACCTAGTCAAGGCTTTGGTTTTTCCAGTGGTCATGTATGGATGTGAGAGTTGGACTATAAACAGGGCTGAACACAGAAAAATTGATGCTTTTGAACTGTGGTTTTGGAGAAGACTCTTGAGAGTTCCTTGGACTGCAAGGAGATCCAACCAGTCCATCCTAAGGGAAATTGGTCCTGGATATTCATGGGAAGGACTGATGTTAAAGCTGAAACTCCAGTATTTTGGCCACCTGATATGAAGATCTGACTTATTTTAAAATAGACCCTGATACTGGGAAAGATTGAGGGTGAGAGAAGAAGGGGACAACAGAGGATGAGATGGTTGGACAGCATCACTGACTCAATGGACATGAGTTTGGGTGAACTCTGGGAGATGGTGATGGACACGGAAGCCTGGCGTGCTGCGTTTCATGGGGTCACAAAGAGTCAGACACGACTGAGAGACTGAACTGAACTGAGACTCACAGAATTTGAAAACAGGAGAGAGGTTGGGATTTGTACCGGATCTTTCACTGCTGTGAGAATTCTCATAGGATTCCTAGTGGACAGCCAGCCTCTTTACACATTGGTGGGACATTGTCTGTCTCAGGAGAGAGTGCATTTTGTTGCTGGTCCCTCAGGTTACAGGAGAGGTCTCAGGCTAAAAGCTGCTCCCTGGTCATTTCAATACATCCATTTTCATTCTGTTCTCCAGAGCAATATGAACACACCTGCTCCTATTCTATCTGATGTCTCCCAATCATTTGAAACCCATTAGCTTACCCTTCTTTGTTCTATACCAGTGGCTCTAAAACATTACTGGTTGTTAGACCCAGTAATGGGAATAAAATTTTTAAAAGACACAAAAGACTGAGGCCCAAACCCCCAGAGGTTCTGATTCATTAGATCCTAGCTTTAAAAAGTTTCCCAGATGATTCTGAAGACTGGCTAGATTTTCAGAACCACTAGGCCTCCATGCTTCTCAGACTTTAGTGTTTTTTAAAAATTGTGGTAAAATAATGAATTATTATTTTAACCATTTTAAAGTGTATGGTTCAGTGGCATTTACAATGTCATGCAATTCTTACTAGTATCTAGTTCTAGAAAATATTCATCACCTCAAAACAGACTTGATTGTTTTTAAGAATCACTGGAGGGCTTGTTAAAACACAGCTTCCTGGGGCCCTAGCCCAGAGATTCTGATTCAGTAGGTCTGGGGTGGGCATTTTTAATGTGAGAAATAGCACATTTTTAACAAGCTTCTAGGCGATGCTGCTGTTGCTGGTCCAGGGACCCCACTGTCAGCCAAAAAAAAAAAGGCACAGTGTAAGTGGTGGTTTAGTTGCTCAGTCATGTCTGACTTTTGAAACCCCATAGACTGTAGCCTTCCAGTCTCCTCTGCCCAAGGAATTGTTCAAGCAAGAATACCGGAGTGGGTTGCCATTTCCTTCTCCAAGAATTGAACCCAGGGATTGAACCCAGATCTCCTGCATTGCAGGTGGATTAGTTGTGAGTTAAGTTTTGAGGGCAAAATGAGGGCTCTAGCCTGGAAGATAGCATTTCAGATAGCTCTGAGAGACTGCTCCAAAGAGGTAGTGGGGAAGGTCAGTATATACGAGATTTTAGTGAATGGGGAGTGCATGCAGTCAAGCACACACACACACACACACACACACATATATATATTTGCAGGTTACTGCTAGTCATGAGGAGCAGATGTCACCATGAAGAATTTAGTGCTTTTCTACAATAGATAAAGGAGATGCAAGAATTAGGTTCATAAAATCTTCTGAAAATATGTATCTGAAGACCTGCTCTACTAGCTTTTCCCAATGCACAGATTGCCTAATTCCTGATCTCTACCCTGAACTCCAGCTGTAGCGGCTTATAATTTGATCCTTGTAGAGGCAGATGGCAAGTGCCAAGGGCAAGTGCCAATTTATAGGTGACACCACTATGAAGAACATGGATTAGGCTTTTCATTCAATTTCCCATATTCTCTTACCTTGTCATACTCATTCTTTTGTATTGTTACTTAAAAAAAAAAAATCCAGCATTTAGAAGTGCATGCAACATTTTGGGTGGGATCTGTGAGAACATGGTGTGATGGCTGACAACCAGAATATGGGCCCTTGTGTTAATTCAGCCTGAAGTCCAACATGAGAAGTTGGACTTGGGTCAGACTCTGAACCAAGATGTGGCTATACTTCCTATCATATCACTGTCACAGAGTTGGAGAGGAACAGGCAAGAGAAAGCCTCAAATAGTCTTTAATAAACAAAAGGACAGCATGATGTCATGTGAAACCATCATAACTCAAGAAAAAGGGACTTTGGAATTTCCATTCTGAATATAGATGAGAATCCCAAATACTGAGTTCTAGGAAACACCATTACCCCTAGTACCTTATATTTGGATAGTGATTTGGAGGTTTTAATCCTCCTGACATCTATAATTATAATGATTTCATGACAACCCTCATGTACATATCTGATAAACATATTTTTAGTATTTATGTAATTAAATGAATTAGTTCTCTCGGCAATCTTAACTGAACGGTTGGTATTCTCCCTAATTTAGTGGCTTGCCTGAAGTCAAACAGCCAGCAGGTGTTGGAGTCAGGACCTCAAATCAGACCCCACACTCCGCTCTCTTTTAGCATAGGCTGATCAGCAGACACAGGCTCGGTGACAGCACTTTGTGTGAAGCTTCTCAAACTCAGTGGGGCAAGCGGGAATCAGGAACTTGCTGTAAAGTCTGGGAAAACTCAGCCCCTTCTTGGCTTTTTTTTCCTATAGCAACTGCACTTGCCTGTTATTTGTGCCTTCCAGTTCAGAGGCCAAGATACCATTTCTAAGCTCTAAAGTGTGACACATCTTTTCTTGAGGCATGCCAAAAGCTGCATGGACCCTGCATCTCTGGGAGATTTGTCTTGCTGGAGAGTCTCAGAATAGTGGGGAGCTGAACCACAGAGGAAGGCCAGGTTCAGAGGGACTCACATGGCTGGTTTAGAATGCACATAAACCAGACTTGAGCCCCTTACTCCCAGGAACTGGCAAAGAGTTGTTTGCTTTTCCAGCTGGCAGGAAAAGGTGATGACAAACTTTGCCCTGGGGTTAAAATTATGTTCAGTTAGTGTAGGAGTTTTGGCTTTGATTTAGCATACATTGTGCATACCTGGCACAGACACACCATAAACATTCACTTCTTCGACAAAATCAACCAGTCCTACTGTGTCAGCGACTTCAGTGGTGGCCACGTTTTCCCCTTTCCACCTGGAAGAAAAGGCAAGGTTAGCAGAGGTCAGTGGTCTGTGGTCCAGGTGGTGTTTTCTCCAAGCCTCTGTGGGGTGGCTGCATTTGTCTTTCTCACTTCGGTCCTCAAACTCTCCAACTTAACTCATGGGAGAGGCGTTCTGCTTGGAGGCATGAAAGACAAAGGCATAGACCTAAATAATAAAATGTGGAATTTTAACCTCCCAACATGAAATGTGGTACACACAATGATGTTCTAATGTTAAAATACAGGTTTGGCCTAAGGCACTAGGAATAAAAAATAAATCTCAGTGACTTTTTGTTGTGTTTAGATCTCTCCTTTTCCTCATTCACTAACTTTGATATTTAATTCAGTTAGCAAATTTCTATTAAATAGAATTTCATACTTGTATTTAAGGGTCTTATGTCTATGAAAATGCTTTTAGTAAGAAAGAAAATATCATACTTTATTTGTAGGGAGAATAAAATGTTGAATTTTAGTTAAATTTTGACTTACATTTAAAATTCTTTAGATCTCCCCAAATTATCTTTTTAGTAACATGAAGGCAGCATAAACTAACAATTTAGATCCAGAGTCACGGGATGTTAATCCTAAGGTTCACTGGGACCTTCATTTCATGGGTGAACTAACCGAGGTGGATAAAGGTTACCTGCCTTGATAATACATCTGCTCAGAGGCAAAGGAAGCCTGGGAGCTGAGTTCTCATTCATATCCCTGCTCTTTCTACTAGACAACTCCCATCTCTTCCTTATTCATTCATGCAAAAAGTAATCACTGTGCTGGGTGCTGGGGTTGGGGATGAACAAGCAGACACAGAGTCTGGCCTCAGGGAGTTTATACAATAAGGAAGCTGGGTTAAACAAAGTGTCATGAGGCCAGAAGACAATGCTGTTGCTGAGAATTAATTTTATGGTCTGTTACAATGACTTTCAGCGTTCATTGTGCTGACCTAGGGGTTCTGTGGGAAACCATTTCATTGGGGATGGAAAGCGGGAGGGAGAGGCCCAGGTGGGGCTCAGAACCCTTGCCTCCTCTTCAACTAGATAATTTTCACATTAATTTGCATTTGATTTTATCTGAAGAAAAGCCTTATGATAGAAAACAGTGTGAACATCCCTGGCTGACCTGAGTGACTGGTAATAACTGATGATAATGAGAGAAACTGAACAGACTAAGTTATGGAGGTGCCCCAAAGCAGGCACAAGTTTTCTCCCCTAGTCTCATCTGGTTGCTCAGCCAAGTTCACTGCACATTGCAGAGTGACACCCTGTGTATCTTGTTCCATATTTTCTGGGGATGTGCGTGTGTGCTGAGTTGCTTCAGCTGCGTCCGACTGTTTGAGACCCTATGGACTATAGTCTGCCAGGCTCCTCTGTCCATAAGATTCTCCAGCCAAGAATACTGGAGCGGGTTGCCATGCTCTCCTCCAGGGGATCTTCCCCACCCAGTGATTGAACCTGTGTCTCCTGCATTCCAGGTGGATTCTTTACCGCTGAGCCATCAGGGAAGACCTTTCTGGGAATACAGGAGGTTGAACTGACATGACAAAGAGAAGGAAATGGAACACCACAACCAAAATGGAACATGATTCTAATTTAGAAGTAAGCCAAATTGTGCATGTGTTTGTTTTTGGTTCAATAATTCAGAGAAACCAACCGGAATGTGTCTCCAACTCTGTCGTGGAAGTAGATAAAATTTTCGTGGTCAATCATTAAGAGATCGCCACTGTTAAAATAGAGGTCTCCTTTCTTAAAGACATCTCTCAGTTTTTTCTTCTCCGTCTGACTCTTTCCTCCGGCATAGCCATTAAATGGTGTTAACGCTGTGATTTTGCAAACCAGGAGTCCAGGTTCACCTAAGACAGAAGGAAGAATATAGCTATTTTATGTGCTGCTGCTGCTAAGTCACTTCAGTCGTGTCCAACTCTGTGCGACCCCATAGACAGCAGCCTATCAGGCCCCGCCGTCCCTGGGATTCTCCAGGCAAGAACATTGGAGTGGGTTGCCATTTCCTTCTCCAATGCATGAAAGTGAAAAGTGAAAGTGAAGTCACTGAGTCATGACCAACTCTCAGCGACCCCATGGACTGCAGCCCACCAGGCTCCTCTGGCCATGGGATTTGGAGTAGGGTGCCCATTGCTTTATGTGCTAGCAATAGGAAAATTTTATTATTAACCTGCCTTTCCAACAGATGGCATACAACCCACTGGTAACAAGTTGGCTGCAGAAAGTATCATTTTACATGCACATATATGTGTATTTCCATGTACATCATATACAGATATATATACACCATGTACACACACACAGAGTATATATTCTCTATGGTTACACATTTGTAATTCTTTCAATACTAATATTTTACTGAATAATGATTTATATACATAATTTGACAAATGCATGGTAGTTTAAGCTTTAAAGTAAAAGCCTCCTAAAACTAGCTATAGTTTTGTAACCATAATTACATATCCCGTTCATAATGAAGAAGTTACTAAGCAAGGTTTCAAATTATAGTTACATTACATGTAGTAGTAAATCATTACCTTTTGGAATTTCTCTATTTTCAGAGGTACAAAGTAAGTCTCTTCCCCTACCCACTCTGAAAAATTTTACATGTTCATTTTAGCAGTGATATGTTAGTTCTTAAGGTTCACTCGGTTAAGATAAGACATGACAGATTAATATAGCAAAATTTTACTGTACCTTTGGGAACCTTGATGCAGTATCCATTTCCATCTCGAATGGGTTCATCTTTCTCTACGTCATATTTAATCAGCTCATAATTTATGACTTTCTAGTAAAATTAAAATGGATCATTTTGAGCACATACTCTCTCACAAGTTTTCATTGTTTATCGTGTTATAGCATACAGAATGTATATAAAGTACAGATACTTTAAGTGTACAGCTTGATGAATTTTTACATATGCATAGACTTATGTAACTACTGTCCAGATCAAGATACTAAACATTTCCATTACCTTAAAGAAGTTTCCTCCTGCCCCTCTCTCTCAAGTCACTATTCTGATTTTTATTGCTATCAAGTAGTCTTAAGCATCAAATACATGAAATAAATATATGCCTTTGTATCCGCTGCTTTCACTCCACGTGTCTGTGATATTCCTGCCTCCCTGCTGGTGTTTGTGTCAGTGGTGTACTTTTTATTGACATGCAACTTTCCTTGTATGAATATACTTTATTTATCTCTTTTCCTGTTAATGGACCTATGGATTATTTCTAGTTTTAGACTATTAAATATAAAGCTGTTATGAACATTCTCATTCATGTTCTTTGATGGATATGTCACCAATGGGCTTTTAAAGTCTTATTTAACACCCACCCCCCGCCAAAAAAAAAAAAAAAAATCTTGTTTAACCTTAATACACCACTGTTAAATGTTTTGTGTTCCAGGGACATGTCCTCAAATACATTTAAGATTCAGTGGTACAACGGTATAATTTGTTTCATGCCATGGCTATAAAATTATTAAAATTTTCCTGTATTTCTTATTACTATAAGGGCATAAGAATTTAAATTTATATAACTCAGTAGGAGCAATAAGTATATTATTATCTATATTTGCAGCAAAACACAAACATCATAGTATTCAGACTTAATTATTAACTATGATTACTATGTCCATTTCAAATTTATATCAAATCTATACATAAATTAACCAATCATATGCTTTTGTAGTAGCAAATAACCATTAAAAACCAAATAGCATACATAGTCAACAAATGTAGATCTTGTTTATTTGCAAGAATGTAAAAAAAAATTAGGGGTGGTAACTATTGCTTCTTTCCCTATCAAATGTATGGTAATCTTCTTTTTTTGTTAAAAATATGGTTTTGTTTAAAGTAGAAAATGACAAAACATGGCAATCAGTGGATGAGAAGGAAAGAACTAGTAATACACAACATCAGCTTCTCAAGTGCTCAGGTTTGGTTTGAATGCTTCCCTGAAACTCACTCTTTTAAAAGATCTCTTTTTTGATGTGGACTATTTTAAAAGTCTTTATTGAATTTGTTATAATATTACATCTGTTTTATGTTTTGTTTTTTTTTGGCTGCAAGGCATGTGGGATTTTGCTCCTCAACCAGGAGCTGAGCCTGCACCCCTTGCATTGGAAGGTAAAATCTTAACCTCTGGACCAGTAGAGAAGCCCTTGCAACTCATGTTTTTGAGTGTCAGTAGTGCCCTGGTGGCTCAGATGCTAATGAATCTGCCTGCAATGCAGGAGACTCAGGTTCAGTTCCTGGGTTGTGAAGATCCCCTGGAGAAGGGAATGGCAACCCTCTCCAGTATTCTTGTCTGGAGAATCCCATGGACAGAGGAGCCTGACGGGCTATGGTCCATGGGGTCGCAAAGAGTCAGACACATCTGAGTGACTAACACTTAAGTAACAACATAGATATCTTGCACCAGGCCTCAGCTCAGCTGTCTGCCCTCTCTTGTTTTTGAACCGCATTTATCCTGGGTCTCCAAGGTTTGGACTCATCCGGGTTGGCCTGACCCTGACTAGAGAAGATTGACCTTCTCAACAGTGATTCCTAAGTCTGTAGCAGAGCTGCCCAGTAGAATCTTCTCTGGTGATGGAAATGTTCTGTAACTGTACTACTCAACGTGGTAGTAACTAAACACATGTGGCTACTAAGCATTTGAAATGCGGCTAGGTCAAATGAAGAACTGATTAAAAATTGACATAATTTAAATAGCCACGTGTAGCTAGTGGCTACTGTACTGGGTGGCACAGGTGTAGAGGACAGTGGAGGGACATGCGTAGTGTAGGCTTGGCTCTTATTATTAGAGAGGTGCCTTGGAGAGAGGCAGATGAGGTGCCTGAGAGAGGAGATCAGGCCAGCATACAAAGAAGGGAACAATAATAATCTTTACAGCTATTCAAGGCTGTTATATGGCAGGCATTGGGCTATATTCTGTCTAATGTAATTCTTTCAACAACTCTTTCCCCTTATTACATAAGTTTGGGCCAGGCACTACACTCTATATTTTGCCTTTTTGTTTTATTTCTGAAGTTGAGGTATGACCTTGGGCTAGTCTGGGATGGTAGTGGAATTTGGTCTTTTGGGCCAGCTCTCTTACGCACGAGGACTATTGTCCTCTGTACTTGGCTGGTCAGTCCCTGGGGGCATCGGTTGCCTGGAAGCTCTGGTGTGGCTGTTTCATGCCCAGGCAGGAGGAGGTGCTCGAGGCATAACAACAGTAATGACTGCTCAAGCCAGTGAAGATTCAGCATTTGCTGAATGTTTCTGGAATTTTGCAGAATAGGTGGTCATCTGGAAGACTGACTGCTCAGACACAATAAAAAGCAAAGAGATTGTCTGGAGATGAGTCAGTAAAATAACTGAGAGGGAAAAGAAAATGCTGCATGAGCTGGCTTACACATAAGAAATATCTTTCTGGTATAGTTACTATGGTGTGGCACTAAGTCACTTCAGTCGTGTCCAGCTGTGTGTGACACTATGGACTGTAGCCTGCCAGGCTCCTCTGTCCATGGGATTCTCCAGCCAAGAATACTGGAGTGGGCTGCCATGCCCTCCTCCAGAGGATCCTCCCAACCTAGGGATGGAACCTGCGTCTCTTAATCTCCTGGATTGGCAGGCAGGTTCTTTACCACTAGCACCACCTGGGAAGCCGACTGTGGTTACCAGGTGAACACAACTGAACACAATTGCATCCTAGAACTCGGATGCATCCTGGTTCTCTCAAAGGAGCAGTTCTTAATCTTGGTTGAATAGCTTTAAAAAAATACTACCTAGAAGGATGGGATATGAGGTGGGTGGGAGGGAGGTTCAAGACAGAAGACACACACACACACACACACACACACACACACACTCACAGTCATAGCTGATCCATGTTGTTGTATGGCAGAAAACAGCACAACATTATAAAGCCATTATCCTCCAATTAAAAACTTTATTTCTAAAAATACTAAAAAATACTGATGTTTGGGCCCACCCTCCTTTGAACAAAAGAAAGTGAAAGTGAAGTTGCTCAGTTATGTCCAATTCTTTGCAACCCCATGGACTATAGTCCTCCATTGATGGGATTCTCCAGGCAAGAATACTGGAGTGGGTTGCATTTCCTTCTCCAGGGGATCTTCCCAACCCAGAGGTTGAACCCAGGTCTCCTGCCTTGCAGGCAGATGCTTTAACCTCTGAGCCACCAGGGAAGCCCAAACAAAGGTGAACACAAGGTGTCCCTCCTTCCAAAGCTCTGGGGACAGAGCCCTGCACCTATATGTATAAAAAGACCCCCACCAGCCTCTTGATGGTAACACATGTCACGATGAAAGAGAAATACCACATTTCACAGTGTGTAGTTAACATACAGAACTGGTAACCTTCAAGTGTTTTTTAACATATATAAGTATAAATGGCATTAGAAGACTTCACACAAGTTATAGATGGAAAACATAGTGGACTGTCATTAATAGAAATTCATATGTGAAAATTAAAGGACCCTGTCATTTTTAGGTCATTGTCATAGAGAATGAGCAAAACCTCTCTTGGTGATATAGATGGGTCATGGAATTCTAATAAGAGCATCATCATGATACAGCTTTCAAGAAATCTCCATGCACTGAAAGCTGGCTACAGATGCCCTCATTTTCCAACATACTTACTCTCTGTAGGTAGTTTACTCTTCCAACTGCACCAATTTTTCTTGTGTAGTTCATAAATCCGATATTGCCTTCAGTGGAAGCATAGAACTCATTAATGTGAATATCCCCAAATCTCCTGATGAATTCTCTCCACACATCTGCTCGTAAGCCATTTCCCATTGCCAGTCTGACTTTGTGGTCACGATCATTTGGTTTCTGTAGCAGGAGAAAGAAGAGACCAAATTGAAACATCTTGGGAGGCTGTAGTTGCATGTTAATAATGGCCTTTGTGTTTCTACATATTTATGTTGATTATGAATTGACCTTAGTGCATGCTTTTATTGTCCCCAACACATACCCAACCCCTCACTCCCAAACACAGTATGGGCCAACACTGGGAACTTAATAGCTGAAAGACTTGTATTTTCCCATTTTGATTTTTAAGAGGTGATATGAGACAACCGGGGAGAAAACTAAGTGATGCCAGTATTTAATCCCCATCCAATCTGAAGCTTGGGTCACACATTGTTTTCCTTTTAAGTTTTATATTGGAGTATAATTATTTTACGATGTTATGTTAGTTTCTGCGGTACAATGACGTGAATCAGCTTCATGTATGCATATATCCCCTCCCTCTTGCACCGCCACCGCCCCCCGCCCCCAGGTCATCACAGAGCACCAAGCTTAGCTCCCTGCACATGTTAGTTGTTCTCTTGATGAGGCTGGCAAATCTCAGTGAATTGTAGGTGCCAGGGGAAGCGGTCTGTCAGAGAGTGACACAATCTGAAGCTATAGTCTTCACTTGACAATGAAGAAGAAAATGGGAACACAGTCCAGGGAGAGAGAGAGAGGATCATTTTCTATAGAGTCATCCAAGAGCACTCATGTGAGGGCCTGATGGGACTGGAAAGAAGACTCTTGTTCACGCATTCATTGTCTAGAGAGACCAGGTGATCACAAGAGCAGGTGGAGGGGAAAAGGGGGCAGGAAATGGCTTCCAGCTGCCTCAGGTGGCCTGGAGGAATATGCTTTGCTATAAATAGAAATCACAATGGAAAAGCTGTTTTGAATACACAACTGAAAGGTGAGCTTTATCAATCAGCAAGAGAGGTGGATAAGAACTGGGCTGTTTTCCATTCAATCACATTTACGAGGCCCTATAAATATGCCCGAACCTTAGGTAATTTTAATGATATTTTATATTAATGAGACATTTGATTGAGGTCAGGAGATCACGTCTTGGAGGGAGGGGCAGGTAAATAAGTAAAATTTTAACTTGCAAAATATGTAGCTCGATGACCTTTAAGAGAAAACATGATGGAGAGAGGTGAAAGCGCTAGGTGACTATGGTTCTCCTCTACTGTCAAATACGAATCTCTTTAACTGAACAGTGATTTGCTTAAAAGAGCAGACATGCTGAAGAGCATTTCTACATTATTTCTTACTCTGTGAAAACACTGTGAAATGATTTTGGAATAAGAGACCCTTTTGGGGGAAAAAAAAACTGTTTGCAGCGAGAGGCTGGCAGTTCTCTGACAAGGGGAGAACCTTTGATCCGGTGGTTAAAAACCAAACCAAACCAAACCAAACTTGAATGGTTTCCATGCGAGAGGTGTCGAGGAGCCAGTGGAGCAGTGCATGAGCATTTAATTTTTAAGTAGCTCCTTGGTCAAAATTCAAGTGACCAAGTTCTTTCAGGAGACCTAACCAGAGAGGTGGACAATACCTGTCCCTAGTTAAAAGCGGGCCCCTTGTGCAGTCTTATGAGCAGGAAATGTGTAGGCAGAAAGACAGACTAGGGGCTTCATGCCAGTGGTTCTTTTTTGGCCCCACCACATGGCTTGCAGGATATTAGTTCCCCAGTTAGGCATCGAACCTGCACCCTCTGCAGTGGAAGGGCAGATTCTTAACCCCTGGACCACCAGGGAAGTCTGAGCCAGTGGTTCTTAACCAGTGTATTGAGGAGTCTTACCTGAGAAGCCTTCTGAACTTGCATGAATCTACTTGTTCTGAGTGGGAACCTATTCTCTTCATCAGCTCTCTTGGTCCCTAGGTTACATGGATCCCTTTTATAATTATCAAGTACTGATAAGTCAGGATGGGCTTTGCAGGTGGCTCAGTGGTAAAGAATCCTTCACAAGTTTCATCCATGGGTGGGGAAGATTCCCTGGAGAGGGAAATGGCAACCCACTCCAGTATTCTTCCCTGGGAAGCCCCAGGGACAGAGGAGCCTGGTGGGGTATAGTCTAGAGGGTTGCAAGAGTTGGACACGACTTGGTGATTAAAACAATAACAACAGCAGTCAGGACACCATACAGCTGGTTTTCCAGGGCCAGTCCTGGTTTACACCTGTTGTTCTGATGTGCTTCTTAGTGACACGCCTTCTGCTGTCAAATGGCCCTGTTTGGATAGTGATTTATGGATAGGGTCACCTTGTCTATAAGGCACTATTCCTCAGCAAGGACTGTCAGCTTTGCAGAGACTATCTTTGCCCCAACACTGGTGTGCCTCACTGCCACTCTGAGAATAAAACATTAAAAATATTTGCTTAAAAATAACCACCTGATTTGGTCCCAAGGCCTGTGTGAGAAGTTCCAGAGTAGCAATTCAGTATGTAAACCCGAGACCTTTCTTCTTCTACATGCAGTCCACCATTGCCCTCTTAGTTCATTTCTTTGTCTAATTAGACTGTAAGCTCCTTTGAGTCCAAATCTCTCTATATATCGTCCACAGTGCCTGGCCCTGTGCTTTGCATAGAGTGTAATTCCTGTAGTAAAAGAAGACATAACTTCCGCCATGAAAGCACCAGCCATCCTGTTCAACAGTTCACAGCTGGGACATCCACACCAGGGAGGGCTTAGGATGCAGGAGGCTGCAGCGCTCTGAAATGTGGGAAGTGGGCTGGCCTCACAGGTGCATCTGCCACCTGCAGGTGCCAGGGAGCTGGGCTCACAGTCACAGTACCCCCAGCTTAGTGTTCATCATAAACCGAGAGCTCCAATTACACCAGCAAAAGGGATTAAGGCTGTAGGCTGGAAATGTTTGAGAGTTCCTGGAGCCTTTGGAGATGTCTGGTTCTCACCTAAGCTTTTGATCACCAGGGCCTGTGAGTAGCAGTGTTTCTGTTTTGGAATTTCCTCATTACCAGAGCCACTCCCCAAAGGAACTGTATTTTAGGTCAAGGGTCACCTGCTCATTTGTTTTTTTAAACAAAGATCAAACATTCTATTCCTCGTTACAGGTGAGTTGCAACATGCAAACACACCTGGGGCATTTTAATCCACCGCGGATTGAATGACTGATGAAGGGTCAGAGGTCAGGGTGTTCAGAGAGGGTGAAGGGTGCCAGGTAATCAGAGGAAGCAGAGGACTTTTATTAAGGGTTTTGCTATGTGTCAGGTAATTGCCCTGTATTATCTTAAGGTCCGAAGGAGCCCTACTGAAATGTGAGAGATAATCAAGTATTTGCCTCAGATTACAGTTGAGAAAACAGAATTTTGAAAAGTTTAAAGTAATTTGCCCAAGATCACACGGGTAGAAACATAGTTGCTCCAAAATTCAAATCCAAATCTATATGACTTCGGAGAGCAAGCTTTCCCTTAGTTAAAAAAAGCAACACACACACACAGAGTTTAAGAACCCACAGTAATAAAAGGCTTTTACATGAAGTGTTACTCCATTTATCTGTCTTCATCCTTTGACTCCAGCCTAATACCCAGAGGCAGATGCTTTTAATGCTTGTTGCTGCTACTTCTCACCTCTATGTTTCTAAATGAAAAGATCTGCTATCTTTCGAGTAAACTTTTAGACATTATTTACTGATTTCCCATTGTGCTGGATGGGGATTAAACTCTCTCTCAATTTTCCGATATCACAATTTTTGGTTAAAACAATATTCAATGTTCACATTATTCTGCCCCTAACTCACCACTGATGAACTCAGTAACATACTATGAACAAATTCTTGAACAAATGTTTGTTTTTCTTAGGAATAATTTTCTCCCTGCCCATTTGCTTGATTTTCTTAGTTTTTATTTGTAGTTCTTTCCTTACCTTCCAAAAGCATCTAAGTACAATACTCCTTCTATCAGATGATATAATTTCCTTTTTTCCATTTTTCTTCCTTTTATCCTTTTGTTCCAATCTGGACTAATTGTTCTCCTGGCCTAGGAATATTCTTTGTCTCTTTTCCCTGGATCCTGGTTCTTCCTTTTGTTTTTTTACTCTCCTGTTTGGATGGAATATTTTCTCTAGGAACTTCCTAAAGGAGGGTATACAGGAGGTAAGGTTTTATTTTTTGAGACTTTGAATGTCTGAAAATCTTATTTTACCCTTGATTAATAATTTGGTTGTATATAAAATTCTAGATTGTTAATAATGTTTACTTAGAATTCTGAAGGTACAGCTTCCTGTGTCTTCCAGCTTGAGTGTTGCTGTTGGCAAGTCAAATGTTATTTGTATAGAATCCTCTCTCTCTTTTGATAGCCTTAAATAACATCATAGTGTAGTTTAAGCATTAAAAAAAAATTCCACTCGTTTTCTTAGGTACTCAATTAGCCCTTTCAATGCATCCTTCAGTTTTGGGAAGTTTTCTTGTGTTATTTCTTAATCATTTCCTCCTCTCCATTTTTGCTATCCTTTTCCTAATGTCCTATTAGTCAGATACTGAATCTTTTGGATCCTCTAATTTTCTTATTTTGTCTCCACTCATGTCTATCACTTTATCTTTCCTCCAATTTTCTGTAAGATTACTCAACTTTATCTGGAAACTTTTCTTTGGATTAAGTAATTTTTAAATCATATTTTTATTTTTCAGGAGGCATTATTCTGGCTTTTTTAGTAGTATACTATTTTTGGTTTATGGATATAATATCTAACATTTCTGAGAATATTAATTATTGATTTCTGGAAGTCTTCTCCTACTGTCTGAATTAATAATCTTTCTTCTTCTTTTTAAAAATGATCTTTCCTGTTAGAGGTTTTCCTTTGGAATCTGTTCACATTTATGGAGTAAGACAACCCAGGTGGCACTAAATGGTAAAGAACCCGCCTGCCAATGTAGGAGACATAAAAGACGCAGGTTCGATCCCTGGGTTGGGAAGATCCCCTGGAGGAAGGCACGGTAACCCACTCCAGTATTCTTGCCTGGAGAATCCCATGGACAGAGGAGCCTGATGGGTTACAGCCCATGGGGTCACAAAGAGTCAGACACCAATGAAGCAACTGAGCAGGCACAAGGCAACAAAAAGATGCTTGAGCTGCTCTGTCTAGTGAAGTGGCAGTGAGCCAATGTGCAGTTTCTTTTCTGGGAAAGTTTAGTTCTCCCTAAGAATGACTCCCTAAGATGGCTGGATGGCATCACCAATGCAATGGACATGAACTTGGGCAAACTCCAGGAGATGGTGAGGGTCAGGGAATCCTGGCGTGTTGCAGTCCATAGGGTCACGAAGAGACAGACACAACTAGGGGACTGAAGAGCAACAATGAAGTATAACCCTCCTCCGACATCTTGCCTGCAAGCATCACTTACTGAAAGAGTTCTGAAAGCTGTGCAGGGGAAGGGAGCTGGTCAGTAAGTAGATAATTGCTCAGTCTCTGCTCTCAGTGCCTCAACCCCTGCCCTCCTCTGCTCCTAGGGTCCTTGAGAAGTTCAGAGCTTCTCTAGGTCTTCCCCGACAATAAGGCTCCTGTCTCTGATAAAAGATTGAGAGAGGTTGACCACGTTGCTCAAATGGTCAGAGTTCAGACCTGCTGCCTCCAGAGTCCTTGCTCTTAAGCACTACATTAAGTCTGGTGAGCCAAAACTGAACTCCTGCCCTAGGGTGCCTCATGCATTTCTCCCTAGTCCTCTGCTTTACCAAGGGAGCTACTGAACGAGACTCAGGAGAGGGAGGAGAAGCATCTTCTCAATATTGCCCCAGATTCTCCTGAGGAACCAGGTCATTCTGTGGATGGGTGTCATTTGGTTCACATGCTTAGCTAGGGTAGGAGTTGCCTCCCTGATATCCAGTGCCTGGGGGCTGACGGTAGAGTTAGCTGCTCCAGGATCAGCCAATTTCAGAAGCTTGAAGGCCAAGGGCATTTCTGATGATATTGATGCAGAACCTTCCACCATCAGTTCTAGTTTATATCCACTTTTACTGTTATTGCTGCGAATGGCAATATTTCATTACATATATATCATCTCTTTTTTAACTTTTTATTTTTTAGTGGAGTATAGTTGATTAACAATGCTGTGAAAGTTTCAGATGTACAGCAAAACGATTCAGTTATACATATATATGTTTCTAATCTTTTAAAAATTCTTTTCCCATTTAGGTTGTTACATAATCTTGAGCAGAGTTCCCTGTGCTACAGAGTGGGTCTTTGTTGGTTATCCACTTTAAATATAGCACTGTGTACATGTCGATGCCAAACTCCCTAGTTATTCCTTCCCCCGCTGGCAACCATAAATTTGTTCTTTAAGTCTCTATTTCCATTTTGTAAATGAGTTCATTTATATATTTCTTTTAAGATTCCATATTTAAGTGATAACATAGGATATTTCTCTTTCACTGTCTGACTTACTTCACTCAGTATGACACCCTCTAGGTCCATCCATATTGCTGCAAATGGCATTATATCATTCTTTTTAATGGCTGAGTAATATTCCATTGTACACATGTGCCACATCTTTATCCATTCCTCTATTGATGGACATTTAGGTTGCTTTCATGCCTTGGCTATTGTAAACTGCTGCAGTGAACACTGGGGTGCATGTATACTTTTGGACTATGTTTTTCTCTGAATATAAGCCCAGGAGTGGGATTGCTGGATCAAACGGTAGCTCTATTTTTAGTTTTTTAAGGAATTTCCATACTGTTCCCCATAGTGGCTGTACCAATTTACATTCCCACCAACACTATAGGAGTGTTCCCTTTTCTCACACCCTCTCCAGCATTTATTGTTTGTAGAGTTTTTTGATGATGGCCATTCTGACCACTATGCTACCTCATTGTATTTTTGATTTGCATTTTCTATATAAAAGATCATAACATTTTAAAAACTTTTAACTGAAGGTTTATTGAGATGACTTTGAGCATTTCTTACAATGCTAATAAGTATTTTCCAGACAAACCAGACTAGAACTCAGGGGTGGGGTAAATCAAGGGCAAACAGAAACTTCAGATCTCTTTCTAGATTAGAGGTTGTCCATGTACTACTATTATACACCAAATCATAATATATTTTGATGATGTAAAACCCCAATCAAACTGAATGCTCTTCAGCATCTGAGACAATATTAATAAAAAGGAAATGTGGAAGTGTGTATATGTGTATGAACCTGAAAAAGTGACATACGAACATGTTTATTTTCCTCAATTTCAAAGGTGGCTCCCCTTAGGACTAACAGGAAAAAAACCTAACATGCCCCCTCCCCCAGGAGACTTCTAACTGACAATGAGGTGTTTTTAAGGCAGAGAAGAAAAGCCAAACAGCAGGGCCCTATATGGATTTCTGGGGTTTGATAGAGAGGCATGCAATCTGCCAGATCAGGTGGAATATTCATGTGAAAAACAATAATGACATCAACAGAAATTGCTATGGGAAAGGTCCTCACCCAACTCATAGCTAATTATGACCCTCAGGAATCTGTTAAATCTGCCTCATGAATTAGAATAATGTGTGCTAAGCCTAAATATTTTTGGGGAACACATTACTTCCCTCAAGTCAATTATATATCTTTCAGGAGCAAGAATTTAGAGGGTCATTCAGCAAAATTTGTTGATGCCTAGAATGTGCCAGATACAGATCTCAGTGCCAGAGATCTGGCAATCAACAAAGGCCCTGGTGCATGGAGCTTTCATTTAACTGGAGGAGAAAGACAACAGCCGTACCAACCTGCACTGTGTCAGGAGTGACAGCGCCACAGAAAGCAGTAACCCTCAAGACGCATGGCAAGGGGCAGGACGGTGTGCTTGAGAATCAGTAGGAAGGATCTCTCTAATGAAGTGACATGTGGGCAGAGACCACATGAAGTAAGAAGAGAAAGAACTAAGGCAAGAGCGTTTTATACTTCTTTATGTCACACTGCTTCTGTTACAGGCATGCCCTGCTTCATTGTGCTTTGCAGATACTTCATTTTTTTCACAAATTGAAGGTTGGTGGCAAGCCAGCATTGTCAGATGATGGTTAACATTTTTAGCAATAAAGTATTTTAAAATTAAGGTATATACACTGTTTTTAAAGATATAATGCTATTGCACACTTAAAAGACTACAGCATGGTATAAACATAACTTATGTGCACTCGGAAACCAAAACATTCATGTGACTTGCTTTATTGTGGGATTCGCTTTGTTGTGATGGTCTGGAACTGGATCTGCCACCTTTTAAGGTAGCCTGTATATAAACTGAAAATATTGCTACTGCTAAGTCACTTCAGTTGTGTCTGACTCTGTGCGACCACATAGACAGCAGCCCACCAGGCTTCCCCGTCCCCAGGATTCTCCAGGCAAGAACACTGGAGTGGGTTGCCATTTCCTTCTCCAATGCATAAAAGTGAAAAGTGAAAGTGAATTTGCTCAGTCGTGTCTGACTCTTAGCAACCCCATGGACTGCAGTCTACCAGGCTCCTCTGTCCATGGGATTCTCCAGGCAAGAGTGCTGGAGTGGGGTGCCATTGCCTTCTCCGAAACTGAACATAACTGGTGCTTATAAATAGCAGTTGATCAACTTAGTGACCCTTTGAGTTTGTTTTCTTTTGATGAGTAAAAGGATTAAAGAAAGTAGAATCTGGTGAGTTTATTGCATTGTCTAGTTTAGCGGTCCTAATGAAGGGTTGATTTTGCCTGCCAGGGGATATCTGGCAATGTCTGAAGACATTTTGATTATGATGACCTGGGAGGATGGCGAGGGTATCACTGGCATGTCCTGCGTAAAAGCCAAGGATGCTATTAAACATCCTATGGTGCACGGGATAAATTCATACAGTAAAGAATGAGCAGGTGCAAAATAACGGGTATAAAAAATTGGGACCTTGCTGTGGTCCCAGGCAGGCTGCCCTCTCTGATGAGCACTGAGAACCTGGACAGAACAAGCTCTTTCAAACAACCCCATCAAGATATGTGGGTATCTACAGGCAGGGCAGATCCACAGTACTTGGAGTTATTACCCTGGGACATCTGTTCTAAGCCTGGTAACAGATTTGGTCAGACGGCTCCTAAGTTTATTCACTAAGCAACATTAAGTAAAAGTTTTCTGCATGAATGTGGTATAAGAGAGGGCAAGGCGATGAGATGTGGTCCCATGGGAGGCGTGAAGACTAACACCTGCAACGTGACAAGGGCCACAAAGGAGGAGAAAACAAATGAGGTACAGGAAGGAAGCAATGACTTCTGTTTGGGTGACTCACATAAGTTTAACCTTCAGTGAGGTATCACTGAAGCTGGGCTTTGACAGTGAGTAGGGTTTAAACAAGTAGAGAAGGAAGCAGAGGATATGCTGGGTAGAGGGTAAGGTATGAAAACAGGTACAAAGGTAGGGAATAATGTTATCACAGCAACTTTGCTTTGTGTGCATGCTCGGTCATATCTGACTTCTGTGACCTCAGGGACTGTAGACTGTCAAGCTCCTCTGTCCATGGAATTCTCCTGGCAAGAATACTGGAATGGGTTGCCATTCCCTTCTCCAGTGGTCTTCCCAACCCAGGGATCAAACCTGTGCCTCCTGCTTGGCAGGCAAATTCTTTACTACTGAGTTGCCTGGGAAGCCCTATTACAATGACTGCCATCAAGTAATGGCTTTCTTGGTGGCTCAGACAGTAAAAAATCTGCCTGCAATGCAGAAGACCCGGGTTTGATTCCTGGATCTGGAAGATCCACTGAATAAGGGAATGGCTACCCACTCCATTATTCTTGCCTGGAGAATTCCATGGACAGAGGTGCCCAACAGGCTACAGTCCATGGAGTTGCAAAGAGCTGGACATGACTGAGCCACTAACCCACTAACCAACAAATTCCCTATGGTAGGTGTGCTGCCAAGAACTTTATAATGAAAAACTACAGTATACACTGAAAACTGATATATGAGAAGCAGTTGAAACCTAGCATGATCCAAAGTGACTTAAATTCCCATCTTAAGCATTTCAAAAGATAATGAAACATAGGAAGTGTTACCTGAGGACAGTTGCATAAATATCGAAGCAGTTCACCAATATACTGAATGACAGTGATGTTATATTTTCTGCAGTCATCCCAGAACTGGCTGGCTGAAAATTTGGTCCGCAAAACAAGAGTAGCACCTAGCGAGAAGGAATAGAAGGTACCAATAAAGGAATGCAGCTAAAAAGTCCTAAGTTATATTTTTCACTTTTGAAATTCATATGTGAATACATTCATAAACAAGTGTTAGGGACCAACTATATTCAATGCCAAAAAAAAAAGAGAATAAGACATGGTTTTATTCAATAGGAGATTACAGTATAGTGGGGGAGAAGACATAAGGTTTTCTAGTAAAAGTCAGCTTGCAATAAATAAACACAGTCCAGTGAAGCCCTAAGGGTGTGTGTGTGTTGAGGGAGGTAGATTAATTTTTCCTGGGCAAGGGCTGAGAAAGACATATTTTAAAAAAGGTAGGATTTGAATTAGGTCTTGAAAAAATGAATATGGAGAAAAATGAGAGACTTCCTGGCAGAGGAAAAAAATATGAACATAAAGACAGGACAGTCCAGAAGGTTGGGGGATGGCCAAGATTCAGTTGGTCTGTGACCAGAGTGGTGAAATGTGGGTGGGTCAAAGGAGATGAACCTGGAGAAGCAGCTAGGGTTGCAATCCTGGAGAGTTTGTAAGTGTCTTGAGCAAGCAGGAGATAGTCTTCTATGGTGGATGATACAGACAGAATAATGGTTCTCAACACATCCACATCCTAATCTCTAGAACCATGAATATGCTACCTTACATGACAAAAGGGACTATGTAGATGTGATTAAACTAAGAATCTTAAAAAGGGGAGATTATCCTTCTCCATGGGAGGGCAGACAGATTGAAAACTACAATCACAGAAGACTAACAAATCTGATCACATGGACCACAGCATTGTCTAACTCAATGAAACTAGGAGCTATGCCGGGTAGGGCCACCCATGATGGATGAGTCATGGTGGAAAGTTCTGACAAAAGTGGTCCACTGGAGAAGGGAATGGCAAACCACTTCAGTATTCTTGCCTTTAGAACCCCATGAACAACAAAAAAGGAAAAAGGATACTGAAAGATGAACTGCCTTGGGTTGGAAGTTGCCCAATATGCTACTGGAGATCAACGGTGAAGTAATTCCAGAAAGAATGAAGAGATAGAGCCAAAGCAGCAACACCACCCATTTGTGAATGTGACTGGGGATGGAAGTAAAGTCTATGCTGTAAAGAGCAATATTGCATAGGAACCTGGAATGTTAGGTCCATGAATCAAGGCAAATTGGAAGTGGGCAAACAGGAGATGGCAAGAGTGAACATCAACATTCTAGGAATCAGCGAACTAAAATGGACTGGAATGGGTGAGTTTAACTCAGATGACCATTATATCTACTACTGTGGGCAAGAATCCCTTAGAAGAAATGGAGTAGCCATCATAGTCAACAAAAGAGTCTGAAATGCAGTACTTGGATGTGATCTCAAAAATGACAGAAGATCTCTGTTCATTTCCGAGGCAAACCATTCAATATCACAGTAATCCAAGCCTATGCCCCAACCAGTAACACTGAAGAAGCTGAAGCTGAATGTTTCTATGAAGACCTACAAGAACTTCTAGAACTAACACCCAAAAAGATGTCCTTTTCATTATAGGGGACTGGAATGCAAAAAGAGGAAGTCAAGAAATACCTGGAATAACAGGCAAATATGGCCCTCAAGAACAGAATGAAGCAGGGCAAAGGCTAACAGAGTTTTGTTAAGAGAACGCACTGGTCATAACAAATACCCTCTTCCAACAACATAAGAGAAGACTACATATGGACATCACCAGATGGTCAACACCAAAATCAGATTGATTATATTCTTTGTAGGCAAAGATGGAGAAGCTCTATACAGTCAGCAAAAACAAGACTGGGAGCTGACTGTGGCTCAGATCATGAACTCCTTATTGCCAAATTCAGACTGAAATTGAAGAAAGTAGGGAAAACCACTAGACCATTCAGGTAGGACCTAAATCAAATCCCTTATGGCTATACAGTGGAAGTGAGAAATAGATTTAAGGGACTAGATCTGATAGACAGAGTGCCTGATGAACTATGGACGAGGTTTGTGATATTGTACAGAAGACAGGGATCAAGACCATCCCCATGGAAAAGAAATGCAAAAAGGCAAAATGGTTGTCTGAGGAGGCCTTACAATTAGCTGAGAAAAGAAAAGTGAAAGGCAAAGGAGAAAAGGAAAGATATGCCCATTTTAATGCTGATTTCCAAAGAACAGCAAGGAAAGATAATAAAGCCTTCTTCAATGATCAATGCAAAGAAATAGAGGAAAGCAATAGACTGGAAAAGACTAGAGATCGCTTCAAGAAAATTAGAGATAGCAAGGGAATATTTCATGCAAAGATGGGCACAATCAAGGACAGAAATGGTAGGGACCTAAAAGATGCAGAAGATATTAAGAAGAGATGGCAAGAATATACAGAAGAACTATACAAAAAGATCTTCCAAACTCAGATAATCACGATGGTCATGATGGTGTGATCATTCACCTGGAGCCAGACATCCTGGAATGTGAAGTCAAGTGGGTCTTAGGAAGCATCACTATGCACAAAGCTAGTGGAGGTGATGGAATTCCAGTTGAGCTATTTCAAATCCTAAAAGATGATGCTGTGAAAGTGCTGCACTCAATATGGAAAACTCGCAGTGGCCACAGAACTGGAAAAGTTCAGTTTTCATTCCAATCCCAAAGAAATGCAATGGCAAAGAATGCTCAATTGCACTCATCTCACATGCTAGTAAAGTAATGCTCAAAATTCTCCAACACAGGCTTCAAAAGTATGTGAACCATGAACTTCCAGATGTTCAAGCTGGATTTAGAAAAAGCAGTGGAAACAGTGTTCAAATTGCCAACATCCACTGGATCATCAAAAGGCAAGAGAGTTCCAGAAAAACATCTACTTCTGCTTTTTTGACTATGTCAAAGCCTTTGACTGTGTGGATCACAACGAACTGTGGAAAATTCTTAAAGAGATGGGAATACCAGACCACCTGACCTGCCTCCTGAGAAATCTGTATGCAGCTTAGGAAGCAACAGTAGAACTGGGCATGGAACAACAGACTGGTTCCAAATAGGGAAAGGAGTACGTCATGGCTGTATATTGTCACCCTGCTTATTTGCAGAGTACTTATATGCAGAGTACATCATGAGAAATGCTAGGCTGGATGAAGCACTAGCTGGAATCAAGGTTGGTGGAAGAAATATCAAATACCTCAGATATGCAGATGACACTGCCCTTATGGCAGAAATTGAAGAGGAACTAAAGAGCCTTTTGAGGAAAATGAAAGAGGAGAGTGAAAAAGTTGGCTTAAAACTCAACATTCAGAAAACAAAGATCATGGCATCCTGTCCCGTTTAGTTCAGTTCAGTTGCTCAGTTGTGTCTGACTCTTTGTGACCCCATGAATTGCAGCACACCAGGCCTCCCTGTCCATCACCAACTCCCAGAGTTTACCCAAACTCATGTCCATCGAGTCGGTGATGCCATCCAGCCATCTCATCCTCTGTCGTTCCCTTCTCCTGCCCTCAATCCCTCCCAGCATCAGAGTCTTTTACTTCATGGCAAATAGATGGGGAAACAATGGAAACAGTGACAGACTATTTGGGCTCCAAAATCACTGCAGATGGTGACTGCAACCATGAAGTTAAAAGACAATTGCTCCTTGGAAGAAAAGTTATAACCAACCTAGACAGCATATTAAAAAGCAGAGACGTTACTTTACTAACAAAGGTCCATCTAGTCAAAGCTATGGTTTTTCCAGTAGTCATGTATGGATGTGAGAGTTGGACTATAAAGAGGGCTGAGCACTGAAGAACTGATGCTTTTGAACTGTGGTGTTGGAGAAGACTCCTGACAGTCCCTTGGACTGCAAGGAGATCCAACCAGTCCATCCTAAAGGAGATCAGGCCTGAATATTCACTGGAAGGACTGATGCTAAAGCTGAAACTCCAATACTTTGGCCACCTCATGCAAAGAGGTGACTCATGTGAAAAGACCCTGATGCTGGGAAAGATTGAAGGTGGGAGGAGAAGGGGATGACAGAGGATGAGACGATTGGATGGCATCACTGACTCAATGGACATGAGTTTGAATAAACTCTGGGAGTTGTTGATGGACAAGGAGGCCTGGCATGCTGCAGTCCATGGGGTCACAAAGGTTCGGACACTACTGAGCGACTGAACTGAACCTAACTGATTGGGAGAGACCAATGTAATCACAAGGGTGCCAATAAGAAGTCAAGAAGGTCAAGGGTTGTAGGAAAAAGCATGACAAAAACAAAAGACTGGAGTGAAATGCTTTGAAGATGAAAAAAAGGGGCCACAAGCCAAAGAAATGTGAGCAGCCTCCAGGAGCTAGTAAAGGCAAGAAAATGGACTCTTCCCTACAAGCTTCCAGAAGGAATGTAGCTTTGCTGACATCTTGACTTTCAGACTTCTGACTTTCATAAAAGGGAGAGAACCAACCTGTGTTGTTTTAAACCACAAAGTTCATGGTCATTTGTTACAGTGGAAATAGAAAACTAATACAATAGGTAAAAACAATGTACCTATCATATCCAACCTAACATAAGCACGAATTGTAGAAAAGTGAAATAAAAATATCACACATATTTTTCATGAAAAAGTTGGCTTAAAGCTCAACATTCAGAAAACAAAGATCATGGCATCCGGTCCCATCACTTCATGAGAAATAGATGGGGAAACAGTGGAAACAGTGTCAGACTTTATTTTTGGGGGCTCCAAAATCACTGCGGATGGTGACAGCAGCCATGAAATTAAAAGATGCTTACTCCTTGGAAGAAAAGTTATGACCAACCTAGATAGTATATTCAAAAGCAGAGACATTACTTTGCCGACTAAGGTCCGTCTAGTCAAGGCTATGGTTTTTCCTGTGGTCATGTATGGATGTGAGAGTTGGACTGTGAAGAAGGCTGAGCGCTGAAGAATTGATCCTTATGAATTGTGGTGTTGGAGAGGATTCTTGAGAGTCCCTTGGACTGCAAGGAGACCCAACCAGTCCATTCTGAAGGAGATCAACCCTGGGATTTCTTTGGAAGGAATGATGCTGAAGCTGAAACTCCAGTACTTTGGCCACCTCATGCGAAGAGTTGACTCATTGGAAAAGACTCTGATGTTGGGAGAGATTGAGGGCAGGAGGAGAAGGGGATGACCGAGGATGAGATGGCTGGATGGCATCACTGACTCGATGGACGTGAGTCTGAGTGAACTCCGAGAGATGGTGATGAACAGGGAGGCCTGGCGTGCTACGATTCATGGGGTCGCAAAGAGTTGGACATGACTGAGTGACTGAACTGAACTGAACTGAATTTATTTCTACTCCTAAACATGCAAAATTAAGTGTTTTAGGAGAAATTAAAAAAATACTATATTTTCCTTTTTAGCATTTATCTATTATGTTTAAGTAGATGTATGACTGATTGATTTATCCCCAGGAGGGCTTTAGAGTCATTCTGTTTTAGAAGGGCCCAACAATATGATCAGACCCAGGCATTCCTTGCTGATTTGGAGGCTGGTATTGGTGCTGAATTAAGTGTTTCATAGCCAATCAGTAAGCTGATGAGGAAAAGGAGCAGAGATTTGGGCAGTCATGTGTATTTGTATATGAATTAATATATGCATATGTTACTGTATATATATCTATAATTACTTAAAATGTCACATGGGAGAAAAAGTTAAGTTTTTAGTTTAGTTGGAAAGTTAGAGGTGGTTTCCTAGAAGAGGTGGATATTGGGTTGAGACTTTATGTACACAAGGTGCAGAAATCCTGTTGACAGTAGTAAGAATGGCAATTCTAATTTAAATGGTTAATTTTCAGAAGGAAAGAGAAGAGATAGGGAAATCTAAGTATTCTGACCAGAGCTGAGAGCCAGTGGGAAGAGGGAAGAATAAAGTAGAATGGGCCAACTGAATGAGAAGTTTAAACCAGGTGCGAATGGAGATCAACATGCAGATTTCTGAAGATAGAAATGACATAAGATAATTATTTGTGGAATCAAAGGATCAAGTATCTTAATCTGTATAAAGACCTAAAAGATTTAAAAGAAGTTTGCTCTTTGATATGCTGAACAATTACAGCATTATATTAAAAGACATGCAGGCATGAGAAAATGGAAATTCTTTTATTTATTTGTTTGGCCTCGGGGCTAGTGGGATCTTAGTTTCCTGATCAGGAATTGAACCCAGTTCCTCAGCAATGAAAATGTGGAGTCCTAACCAATGGACCATCATGACATTCACTATAAATTCTTTTAAATGTTTGCTATGTGTAAGCCAAACAAACTCAGTATTTACATGGAATTAAACACTATTCCTAACACACAGGAAAATAGAAAATTTTGTATTACTTTTCCTTATGGCTGGATGGCATCACCGTCTTGATGGATGTGAGTTTGAGTGAACTCTGGGGGATGGTGATGGACAGGGAGGCCTGGCGTGCTGCGATTCATGGGGTCGCAAAGAGTCGGACACGACTGAGCAACTGAACTGAATGAGCACATTGAATGTGTACTGGGCTTTAATACCCTGTTAAGAGGAAAAGCTTACCAGTCACCATACATCCATGTAAGCCAATCAGAAGCGCAGCACTGTGGTACAAGGGTAGTGGGGTATAGATTATATCATCCCCTGTAACATCAGAGGCAAGAGCAAGGCCAATTCCGTACCAAATGCGTTGATGATTGATCTTTGCAGCTTTCGGGAGACCTGCATAAAGGCACAAGAGAGGCATGAGTGAATCAAGAATCGTTATTCACAGACACATGGTCTGGGAGAGAGATATGTCTTAGGCAGATTCATCATCTAGCGATTAGAAGATTGCATTTGGGGAGACCAGAAGTTCACAGTTTTTTCTATAAAGGACCAGATGGTAAACGCTTTAGGTTTTGCAGGGTCATAAGTCTCTATTGCAACTACACAACTCTACTATTATAGCTGAAAGCAGCTAAACACAAAAAGTAATGAACTTGGCCCTGTAGACATGAAACTTTATTTACAGAACTTGTGGTGGTGTGGTGTTTGTGACCCACAGGCTATGATTTGCTGACCCCTGAGTTAGCTGGTTATTAGAGTGGTAAGATGAGGAAAAACGAGTGACTGTCTATTGAATTTCTGCTTTGGGTCTACCATCTTAATAAGTATACTTGAAGGACTAGGGTTGAACTGCTTGGGGTCACTCATATGAGGATTTTCTCAGTGGTAAACACACCTATGGTTGGTTGAATCCATGGATGAAAAATAGCAGATGCAGAAGAACCTATATGGAGGGCCTTCTATAAGTTATATGTAGATCTTCTGCTGTGTGGACCTTCATAGTGTTCAAGGGTCAACTGTATTGCCAAATTTTCACTCAATTCTCATAATTAATGATATAAGTAGAATTATATTCTCTAGTTCACAGAGGAGAAGACTGAGAATCAGAGAGATTACATAGCCCATCCATCCTATCTCTTTCCTTCATAGCCACTTCTATGAATTTGTCACATACTCTTCTAGAGTTTTTAATGTAAATATAGGCTCGTTTGCTCCTATGTTCTTGCCCTTTCCCCCAATTAAAAAAAAAAAAAGCATACTATTCTGCACTTCCCTCCTTCACTAACAAAGTATTTTTAAGTTCTGTCCATATTTGTATGTAGAAATTTCCCTTATTTTTTCATCCACTTATTCTCCCTGCATTTACTCCTTTGTGTGTGTGTTTTATAGTTTATTTACACTATTTTGCAATTTCAAATGACGCTGGTCCGCATGTGGAAAAACCTGGTCCACATGGCACTTCACACTGTGAATGATGCTCCATCTGTAGGATAAATTTGCTGATGTGAGACTGCTGGGCCAAAAGGCATCAGACCTTGTAATTTTGATAGACACTGCCACTTTGCCAGTTGTTAGGGCTGTCCCCATTGACTCTCCATCAGTAATACAGGAGTGCACCTGTTTCCTCACAGCCCTTCAAAAACGTCCTTTCAAATGTTGAAATTTTTGCCAATCTGAAAGGTGAAAAAGTGGTATCTCAGTGTATTTTTAGTAAACTAAGTACATTTGTATTTTCTTAACTATAATTTATGTAGATTTTTTATAAGATCAATTGAAAGAGTATGCTTATATTGTTGCCCATGGGAGTCAGTTTAGTTGGGGAGGCCATGAAGTCATTGTAAAGTGGATGGGTCTAGAGTTTAAAACCTGAATGGGTCAATTGGCTTTGTGAAGAGAAAGGCAATTCTGTTTAGGTTAAGATGCCTCAATATTTGATGGTATTACCTAAATAAAAGCAATTTGTTGTAACGCAAAGCAGTATGACTCGCAACTACCATCATTGTAAACACAGTTCACAATTGATGGCCTTTGATGTCATGAGTATTATTGCTCCATTCTATACTAATAATGAGAAATATAAGAAAGAATCAACAAATCAATAGTATTCACCTGGAAGAAAAAATTATCCAGATATTAAAAACTCAGAATTATATTTTTTAAAACAGAAACACACATCTTTTGCTGGTGTTAAACACTTTCAAAAATTTCCTGATTTAAACTTTTGTATTAATGAAGAAATAATATTTGGTAACTATTATATAATTCTGTGCTAATGACTGCCTTTGAGGCGCAGGGAAAACATGTTCTCTGATTGCTTAAAGGAATTCTTTTTATTAATGTTTATACTAGTAACATCCAGTGTATAATCATAAGGGATTTGATTTAGGTCCTACCTGAATGGTCTAGTGGTTTTCCCTACTTTCTTTAATTTCAGTCTGAATTTGGCAATAAGGAGTTCATGATCTGAGCCACAGTCAGCTCTCAGTCTTATTTTTGCTGACTGTATAGAGCTTCTCCATCTTTGCCTGCAAAGAATATAATCAGTCTGATTTCGGTGTTGACCATCTGGTGATGTCCATGTGTAGAGTCTTCTCTTGTGTTGGAAGAGAGTGTTTGCTATGACCAGTGCTTCTCTCCTGGCAAAACTCTGTTAGCCTTTGCCCTGCTTCATTCTGTACTCCAAGGCCAAATTTGCCTGTTATTCCAGGTATTTCTTGACTTCCTACCTTTGCATTCCAGTCTGCTATAATGAAAAGGATATCTTTTTGGGTGTTAGTTCTAGAAGTTCTTGTAGGTCTTCATGGAACCATTCAACTTAGCTTCTTCAGCGTTACTGGCTGGGGCATAGACTTGGATTACTGTGATACTGAATGGTTTGCCTTGGAAATGAACAGAGATCATTCTGTCATTTTTGAGATCACATCCAAGTACTGCATTTCAGACTCTTTTGTTGACTGTGATGGCTACTCCATTTCTTCTAAGGGATTCCTGCCCACAGTAGTAGATACAATGGTCATCTGAGTTAAATTCACCCATTCCAGTCCATTTAGGTTCACTGATTCCTAGAATGTTGATGTTCACGCTTGCCATCTCCTGTTTGATCACTTCCAATTTGCCTTGATTCATGGACCTAACATTCCAGGTTCCTATGCAATATTGCTCTTTACAGCATTGGACTTTGCTTCTATCACCAGTCATATCCACAGCTGGGTATTGTTTTTGCTTTGGCTCCATCCTTTCATTCTTTCTGGAGTTTTCACTATAAACTGTGGAAGATTATGAAAGAGATGGGAATACCAGACCACCTGACCTGCCTCTTGAGAAAACTGTATGCAGGTCAGGAAGCAACAGTTAGAACTGGACACAGAACAACAGACTGCTCCAAATAGGAAAAGGAGTATATCAAGGCTGTATATTGTCACCCTGCTTATTTAACTTATATGCAGAGTACATCATGAGAAACACTGGGCTGGAAGAAACACAAGCTGGAACCAAGATTGCCAGGAGAAATATCAATAGCCTCAGATATGTAGATGACACCACCCTTATGGCAGAAAGTGAAGAGGAACTAAAAAGCCTCTTGATGAAAGTGGAAGAGGAGAGTGAAAAAGTTGGCTTAAAGCTCAACATTCAGAAAACTAAGATCATGTTATCTGGTCCCATCACTTCATGGGAAATAGATGGGCAAACAGTGGAAACAGTGTCAGACTTTATTTTTTTGGGCTCCAAAATCACTGCAGATGGTGATTGCAGCCATGAAATTAAAAGATGCTTACTCCTTGGAAGAAAAGTTATGATCAATCTAGACAGCATATTAAAAAGCAGAGACATTACTTTGCCAACAAGTCTGCCTAGTCAAGGTTATGGTTTTTCCAGTGGTCACGTATGGATTTGAGAGTTGGACTGTGAAGAAAGCTGAGCACTGAAGAATTGATGCTTTTGAACTGTGGTGCTGGAGAAGACTCTTGAGAGTCCCTTGGAATGCAAGGAGATCCAACTAGTCCATCCTAAAGGAGATCAGTCCTGAGTGTTCATTGGAAGGACTGATGCTAAAGCTGAAACTCCAATACTTTGGCTACCTCATGCAAAGAGTTGAATCATTGGAAAAGACCCTGATGCTGGGAGGGGTTGGGGGCAGGAGGAGAAGGAGAAAACAGAGGATGAGATTGCTGGATGGCATCACCGACTCGATGGACATGAGTTTGGGTGAACTCTGGGGGTTGGTGATGGACAGGGAGGCCTGGTGTGCTGCGATTCATGGGGTCGCAAAGAGTCAGACATGACTGAGTGACTAAACTGAACTGAATACTAGTAACTTGGCAGATATTTTATTCAGAGATAAGCAGAAAGGTAAAATAAACATCAACCCAATTATATTCCAGTTAAATCTAAATTCTGAACTATGGGATTGGATGAAAGAGTGCTTATTCTCTTTTTCCCCTAAGATGGGTTTTATACTTCATGGCAAAACCTGAAGTTGTGAATAAGTTCTGTACTTACTATTTAGTATTAAGACTAGAACTCCCAGTCACTAGTTAAGGGCTTGTTTTACTTCAATTACTTCCCAAATCAAAGTTTACAGTTTAGTTTTACCATTCTATTAAGAAATGAGGGTATAAGTTCCATATATTGAGGTAGTTCTGGATGTAGCAGAAGCATCTGGTTAAACCATGTCATCCTACCATTCTGATGACATGGTGAAATAGAACTTTTGACAAACGAAAGAACGATAGCTATTGTGCTCTTGAAATTAGCTTTAATAGGTCATCCCAAGACACCCTTTCTCATAAGGCTCAAAGTAACCCTTATCTCTAATGTTTGATTATTTTACAAGGAGAATGCATGCTAGAATTATCTGAGTTAAAATTTTAACCAAATGACTCACATATTCAACTTCCCGATATTATTAAGAATAATTAGGATGCTGGGGGTAGCTTTCTATCCTTTCTTAAATGTATCTCTCAGTCTTCATATGATTACATTTTGGTAACATTTCCCCTGTAGGCAGACACCAAATAGCTATCAGATGGATGAACTAGGAGGTATTCTGGCAGAGAGGTCAGTTGTGTGAGCTGTGGAGTCAACCTAGCAAAGTGAAGCCTGACACTTTAACTTCTTATCTTGGGAAGTTCTTAAATTCTCTAGGCATCAGTTTCTGAATCTGTAAAACAGGAATTAGAGTAGTACCTGTCTTAAGAGTAGTGGGAGAAATGTATGAACAAATACCACAGAGCTCCTAGAAGAGCACCTAGTACATCTATCTACCTTTAATGTTGCCTGTTCCACACAGCAGTGTTTCAGTAACACGATAGCTGGCAGTGATTTCTCTTAGCAGCTTATGTAAAAGAATAGTACAGTTTGCACCGAAGGTGTAAGACATCCTAGATTTGATGAAATACACCATTTTAGGCCCTGAGCTAAGAGCCATTCTACACCCACAGAACCAAACAGCTTCAAGTCATTGTTGCATGGAAAGATAGTGATCAAAATGTTTGTACAAATATAACCCCATTATTCTATAGTCTTGGTGGTCCACTTATAATTGGTTATACATTATATATGGATGCTGGATAGAGTATAATCAAAATGGAGCGATCATTAAAAAATTCCAAAATCTGTTCAGTGCCAAATCTTAATCAAAAAGCAAAAATCATTTTGAAAAAAATCCTAGCAACCTATTCAGTGCCAAATCTTATCATCACCATAATTATTTTTGTAGTTCTTGGTTAACCTCTCTACCTGTTCTATACACCAACTGGGGAAGTATGCATGCCTTAGAGAAACCCAAATGATTTCATATGCTATGGAATAAGATCATACTTCCCACAGGCAATGAGCTAAATCCCCTGAAGTATTAGTTATCTGATAAGCTTTGCCAAAGAAAGAGAGCATTTAAAAATCTAACCCAACATTTAACTCTTTCAGGATAGGTCCATTGCTTTGAGAATCCTCTATTTTTTACCTGTGGTTCCAGAAGTATAAATATATAAGGCAGGAGTGGAAAAGGTAACTTCCGACCTCCAGGATTCTGGGATAGGTTCACTTGACACTTTATCCACTTTGTCTAAGAAAGAGTTGACCCCATCTGTGTTAGAAGTTCTGCTCACATAATAGACAGCCACATCATCTTTCTTCAAGCTTGGCAGCACCTCTTCAACAGCAGCTTGTAGTTCTTAATTTAATGAGAGAAAAAAATCCAAACAACTAAATTAGTCCATTCAAGCTCTATTAGTGCAATAAATTTTGTAGTGATTTTGTTTCCACTAAATGTTGTTAAAACATGTAGACACAGTAATGTTTATAGTTATGTATTTTTAACATGGAATTTACCACATCTGAAAATATCACAAGATCCCAATATTTAAGGGAAGGCTGGGTTTTGATGGTTTAAAAGCGACAGATGATTGAAATCTGTACATTACATGGCAAGTGCAAACAAACCACATAAGGGTAAAAACCAAGATTATATGTGTTTGACTTATATGCATATCTGATATACATATCTCAAAACACTCCAGAAATGAATTTAGTTATTCCCAATGTATGCCCCACAGGACCAGAGATTTAAAAAAGAAAATTTTAAGGAAAAAGAGAAATGAAAAGAAGGGAACCACGCTACTGAAAGGATAATAGAAGCTAACTTTATGTAACACATTTTTAAAATATCAGCAACAAGTAGTTCTACTAGGAAGGTTCAGCTGATCTGAGATATTAAGCTCCAAATTTCATAAGCACATTATCCGACCTAAGAAAAAAAAGGACTGATTAGCATGTTTTTCAAACTCTGAGTCACAATACAGCAGTGGATTGTTAAAATCATTTAAAGTGATGATTATTCTAAAAATAAAATAGAAAGTATATTATACATAGGAAGAGGTAAGTTTTTTTTTTGAGTTTCAGCTATGTGAGTGTGTGAGTGCTGAGCTACACACAAATGGAGTTTTTATAGGGGTCAAGGTAAAACATTTTAAAGGCATTGATGTAATGTGTAAACCACATTTCAGGCTTGTTCCTTGAATTTTTGTACCATTTACAAATTTATTTTAAATTTTAAATCATAAGATGAGATGCTCTTTAAGCTTCTTTTGTCTTGAATTGTGATAACTGAAGTGAACAGGCTTATTCTTAATAGGAAGATGACTCAATATCCCAGGGAATTACCTTAGGGAGGCTATATCTGATTCATATTATAAGCTTTGTTTTTCAGATATTTACGTATGATGTCTCCATCAAGACATGAGATAGCATCTGGATAGATGCATTTAAAAAGTTTTTTAACCAAAGCAGTCATGCACCTGATAAATATAAATGAAATAGTACAAAAGAGTTTATAATGCAAGTCAATACGCCCTTATCTCACAAATAAACCTGCTGTCTGGAGGCAAGGACTTTTAGGGGTTTTTAGCTGTTTCTTCTAGCAGTCACTTCATCACCAAATTACATACTTTTCCTGCTACCTCGTGACTTACCATTTTTGAAACCCACCCCCATTCCCTCCTTGTTCACTCCCAACAGTTATTATTTTCACTTTATGTTGTCAGGGTTAATGGTATTTTTTATCTATTCTGAGACTATAATTCTGTCTGTCTAGCTTTGTTTATGTGTTGACTCTAGATTCTAGAACAAATAATCAGGATTGACAAGATTATGGCAATGTAATTATTTCAGATATGATGGTAGAGCCAAGTAACACACTATAATCATCTTTCCTTTCTTGAACAGTTTTCCCTGGAGTGTCTACGGGCTATCATTCCTTAATGTGCTATTTGTCCCAGTTCTTTTTAACCTCCGTCAGATCAGCTTATTCCTTTTGATGCTCTTCTCCTCTTTCATTTTGAATGGTTGCTGTCTAGTTCTTCAGTATTTCGAGAAGATCATCAGAAATATTACTGCTGTAAAAACAATAACTGGCTTGCTAAGGTCCCTTGCCAGTGCCGCGGTTCAGATTCTCATTATTTCCTACAGAAATTGTCACAATAGCTTCCTGACCGATCTCCTTGCCTCTAACCTCTCCCTGCTTCCAGCATCAGTGACACCCCTGCCCGACCTCTTGTTCCTGCCTTGTTTAAAATCCTTCAGTGGTTGCTTATCCCTCGTGATAGAATCTTTCTAATGCAGCGGATGGTTCTAAGGTTCTTCTCAGCCTACATCCCTCGTCCGCATTTTTCTGATGTCATCTTCTTAACTACCCTTGTCCCCTTTCCTCTAACCACACTGATTTATCTGAAGTGAATGGAGCCATAATTCTCACATCTTACCACCTCTGTCCAGGTGGTTTCGTCTGCTTGGAACGCCCTCCTGCCCCCAGCCCCTGGTCACTGGAAAAACTTCTGTTCATCTTTCAAAACAGCCTCATTGCACTTAACTCTGCGGGCCTCCCACAGGAGTGTGCATGGTACGCTTAGCAGTGTGTTTAGGAGGTAGTGTGACGCACTTCACTCCTTTTTCTCCTCTATTTGGCAGTGAAAACTTTGAGGTGAAGGGATTATAACTTGATCATCTTAGCACTGCCGTAAGTGCTTAACAAGTGTTTACAGCCGAAAGACTCTACACAAAGTATTGTATCAGCCACTGGGGAAGAGGCAGAGGAATAAAGCGAAACCTGTTGACGTTCAAGGATTTAGATACTGCAGTACTGTGAGTTGATAATCTCCAGTCAAATGCAAAATTAAATCATTTTTGCGATAGAGGTATGTCTTACATCAAAGTAAGGGACACAAAAGTAAATTAAAAGCAGAACAGAACTACTATTGCTACTTAAAGAATTAAGAAATCTCCCTCCCTCCTTCTCTTCTACCTGAGACTGAGCCTATTTAGTTACATAGTGTGTTCATAAATTACCTGGATTATTTCTTATTCCTCTCCTCTCTCCCTCCCAACAGTTATTTGACATCTATTTAAAGTGTGTTTCCTGTGTGCCCGGTTCTCAGCACTGGAAGCAACAGTGTGTACAGCAGATACTGTTTTCACAGAGCCCGGGTCTAAGGGAGAGGAATCAGGAAGTAATCCGTTAAAATAAGGTGTCATAGGTGGTGTTTTGGAAGCACGGAGGAGGGGCACGAAAAACAACCCAGAGGAAGTGTTCTCTCAACAGAGACCTGAAGGGTGAGTAGGAGTTGGCAAGATGAAGACCCACTGAGATGGACTCAGCCTGTTTGTAGCCAAGGGACAGCTTATGTAAAGACCCACAGGCAAACAAGTGAGCTTTAGTCACTCAGTCGAGTCTGACTCTTTGTGACCCCAATGGACTATAGCCTGTCAAGCTCCTTCGTCATGGGATTCCCCAGGCAAGAATACTGGAGTGGATAGTCATTCCCTTCTCCAGGGGATCTTTCTGACCCTGGAATCCTGGGTCTCCCATGCTGCAGGCAGATTCCTTACTGTCTGAGCCCGCAGGGAAGCCCAGAGGCAAACAGCAGGATGCCAGAGCAGCTCAAAGAGGCTAAAGCTGACTGCAACACAGAATGAGAGGGAAGAATGTTGGAAGAAGAAACTGGATATAGGTAGGGACCAGGTCTCTGGCTTATATCAGGTACATGGGTTGGAGAAGGCAAGGACCAGAGGTAGGGAGGGCATTTGGTAGATCAAACTTTGCATTAAGGTAGCCACAGAGCCTAGAGAGAAGTAGATGTATTTAAGAGATGTTTGGGAGGTAGAACAGACAAGATTTGATAAGTCTTGATGAGAGAAAAATTATAAGTCAAAAGAGACTTTAATTTTTTCTGTAATTTTTGAAAGTAGATGTATGCAGACACTAGTGATATATCCAAAATTAGTAGTTTCTTATATAATTTATAATTATTATATAAAATAATAATAGTAATAATAACATAAATAGCCAACTCATTGGAAAAGACCCTGATGCTGGAAAAGATTGAAGGCAAAAGGAGAAGAGGGCAGCAGAGGATGAGATGGTTGGATAGCATCACCTGATTCAATGGACATGAACTTGGACAAACTCCAGAAGACAGTGAGGGTCGGGGCGGCCTGGTATGTTTCAGTCCATGTAACAACTTAGTGACTGAACAACAACAAGAGAATAATAAAGGTAAAAGGAAATGCAATTAAGCAGGTATCATGCTTGATCACAGTTCAAGTAATTTGGATAACTGGGGCTTCCGTTCCCTCATGTTTCCACTTGGCCCTCTGCATGCTTTTGGTTTATAATCCTTGACCTTTCACAGAGGTCATCTGGGAAGGCCATTGCCCCTGCCCAGCACAGTTTCTTTATCTGACCTCTGAGCTGTTGGTGTAGAATTTACGTTTGGATATTGACTTGAGGTTCCAGTGGCTCCCAATCATATAAAGGCATACCTCACATGTCCTATACTGACCTTTACTTTACCTACCTGGTAAGTCCCTGATGCTGGAAAAGATTGGGGGCAGGAGGAGAAGGGAGCGTCAGAGGATGAGATGGTTGGATGGCATCACCAATTTAATGGACAAGAGTCTGAACAAACTCAGGGAGATAGTGAAGGACAGGGAAGCCTGATGTACTGCAGTCCATGGGGTGCCAAAGAGTCAGACGCAACTTAAAGACTGAACAACATATATCCTATGGTAGCAGACATTTTCCCTTTAAACTAAAGATGCAATATTTATATAAATACATCTATACACACACATATAAACTGAGATTGGAAGGAAATTCTGGATGTGAATGCAACTCATGAACTGTATATTTAATATTTAATGTCTTTTCTTAAATCTGTTATAAATAGGACTGGCCCCCATGTTTTCTGCATCACACATGAATTTTTTGGGTAATTATTACTATAAATCTGCTTACTGAAGATCAAGTGAAAAGTGAAAGTGTCAGTTGCTCAGTTGTGTCCATGTGCCCATATTGCTGCGTCTTTCTGTGCCCATGGACTGTAGCCCACCAGGCTCCTCTGTCTATGGAATTTCCCAAGCAAGCACACTGGAGTGGGTAGCCATTCCCTTCCCCAGGGAATCTTCCCAACCCAGGGGTCAAACCTGAGTCTCCTGCATTGCAGGCAGATTCTTTACCATCTGAGTCACCAGGGAAACCCACTTAAGATAGACGTGGCAATCAACAAGGACACATAAGATCAAATCATTCTACTTGACACAGATTGAGCTCCCTGGAATTCTGAGACCTTTGTGTAGGGGTCCTTTTGGGAATGATGCCTGTGGGGCTGCAATGGAGGTAGACTGTATGGAGGAAGAGATTGTGCCTCCATGCAGCCGGGCGGTGGCCTCCCTCAGTTGATCCTACAGGGCCTCTGGGCCCGGGATGGCCCTTCAGGCTGTCCCATATGAAACAAAGTGGGTTCTGCCTCTGTGCCTGCCCACCAACCAGTCACTGGATGCAGACTGGGCGGTAGTGCTTGACCTTGGGCAAAGCGGCTTTCTCCAGCCCACAGCAAGTCCTGGAATGGTTCCTGGCTGATGGCTGGCAGTTGCCAATGCCTCCAGCAGCAGAGGAAGAAGAACCTCAGTCCTAGAGTTGGGAATCGGGCAGTGCATCACAGCATCCACCACACCTTTCATTCTTACTGATTAAAAATCTACAAATTTCTTTTGTGGAAGACGGTTTGTATAGTAGCTTTACATACATCACCTCACATAATTTTCACAACAATCCTGTGTTATAGACGATGGTAACCTTGTTTCTACAAATGAGGACAGAAGCTCCGTAAGTCTCTATAAGGATCATTACATACAAAATGAAAAGAATTATATTGGGCTTCAAGGATTACCACTTTCTTGTACTAGTGATTCAAGTTCAGGTTTCGGTAAAGGACCTTGAAATTTTGGAAGACACTGTCTACCTGACATGCTCAGTGCTCGTGAAAGCATTCGGATCTGCCTTTCGATAGTAATATGGATCGTGTCTTATTTGTCTTTCTGATGAAGAGAAAACCTCAAGTTTTATGAAAAGCAAGGGTATGAGAAATAGTATTCACAGAAAGTTGCCTGCACCTGAAGGGTATACAGTAGATCTGTCCTTTCTTCATTAGCCTGAGCTGAAATCATGGATGGGTGTAGAACCCCAGAGACCCCTTTGGTGGCTCAGATGATAAAGAATCTGCTTGTAATGTAGGAGACAAGAGTCGGAAACGATTGAGTGACTAACATTTTTACTCTCACTCAGAGAAAGCAGTACACATTTGGATGATGAAAAATCAACTGATTATAAAATCTGCACTCCTTAAGATCCATTTTATAGAAAAGAAAAAAATCAGGTTAGCATATGAAGTTTCCTCTCCCACGTACAACCTTTTTTTTTTTTTTTTTTTTAAGAAGGTCAGAAGAGAAATTTCTGAGGACACAGACCCATTCCTTGAAAGCAGGGAGAGAGCGTGGGTAGTGAGCTGAATCAATCTTCATCACCAAAGTGGCAAAATGCTACTGGCTAAACCCACTGCTTTTAAATAGGAAAAGCATTCAATCTAGTAGCTTGTTTTGTATTAGATGGCCTCATGGAGTGAGTAACTAACCAAGTTAGTTACATAAAACACCCCAGAAATGTTTACCAATAAAGTAAGATTTGAAAAGAAGGCAATGAAAATAAATGGTTTTGATCAGAATTTCAGGATGATGTGAACTGGTTGGCAGATTTGAAGACTTTCCTTCAGTCAGAAAGGCAACTGAAACAAACTGGTTCTAACACAGATCATGGAGACAGTCTGAAAATATTTTAAAAATACAGTTTGTAACTGTGATTTCTCATTTCTGTTATTGGCAGTTTGCAATTATAGTAATTAATAATCTAGCATATGGCCTGTACATCAATACAGTGTCATAGAACACCCTTCAGAGAGAGGCATGCATAACCTTCCCCTAGTTCTTGGTGGCTTAGATGGTAAAGAATCTTTTTGTAATGCAGGAGACCTGGGTTTAATCCCTGGGTCAGGCAGATCCCCTGGAGAAGGGCATGGCAACCCACTCTGGTATTCTTGCCTGGAAAATCCCAAAGACAGAGGAGCCTGACAGACTACAGCCTATGGGGCTACAGCCCATGAGTTCTCAAAGAGACACAACTGAATGACTGACACTTTCACTTTCGCATACCCTCACCTTCCCTCCACAATGCAAATCACCCTGAGGTCAGAAAGACGTTTAATCAAGGCTAAGTCCCTCAGGAGTAAAGAAATTTTTAGCAGGGAGATACACACTCATCTCATATTTATATAGTTACATGATTTCTTAACATTATTTTTCACTTCTCTCAGTTAAAGTTCTTGGTCAAAGTATCATGCTTTCTAACTAGCCCTAGAATCAAAGGTAATTCCTTGTCAGATTACCAGATCATACCAGGCCCTATATAATCATTTGATATCCATAAGCAAATAAGTCCCCTATCTATCACCTATGTACTTCCCGGTTTCTCAGAGGCTGTGGGGAGGTCTTTTCACACTGGTTGCTTACATTCATTATGCAGTATAATTTGAACGCTATCCTTCTTCCTAATTCAATAACGTTCACTGCGGATTTAGAATTTATTTTGTCTTTACCCTTTCACTCTGTTCTTATTGCTAAAGAAAATAAACTGATAAACATTCTCATACATGCCAGCAATGTGCTGGTTTGATTTTGAATGGAGATGTACAATTGTCCTCCCTTGCAAGCTTTAGTTATGAGCAGGTCAAGAAGAAAAATTTTACAGAATGTCTTTAAGCGAGCTCGGTCTTCAGACTGTGGGCTACTTGGCTGGGATCCTAGCTCTTGAATACCCTCCTCATTTGTTGTATGGGTTTCTGTGTCGTTCCATCCTGGGCACAGACTCTCCCCAGCAGCCCATTTTGTGCCCATCACCAGCTCCCTCTCTGGCAGTGAGTCTTGGAGAGAGAGTCTCTCCTGTAGCCCTCTGCCAGAAGAAAACTGGGAGGCAAAATAAGTCTGATATAAAAAGAACAAAATGATGCCATTTGCAGCCACATAGATGGACCTAGAGAGCATCATACTGAGTGAAGTAAGTCAGAGGAGAAATATTGTGACATCCCTTATATGTGGAATCTAAAAAGATGATACAAATGAACTTACTTATAGAGCAGAAACAGACTCACAGACATAGAAAATGAAATGGTTGCCAGGGCATAGGGGAACGATGGGGAAAAGGGATAGTTAGGGAGTTTGGGATGGGCACGAACACACTGCTGTATTTGAAATGTATAACCAACAGGGACCTACTAGCACAGGGAACTCCACTCAATGTTCTGTGGCAGCCTGGATGGGAGGGGGGGTTTAGGGGAGAATGGATACATGTACATATATGGCTGAATCCCTTTGCTGTTCACCTGAAACTATCACAACATTGCTTGCTGCTGCTGCTAAGTCACTTCAGTTGTGTCTGACTCTGTGCGACCCCATAGATGGCAGCCCACTGGCTAGATCCCAATATAAAATAAAAAGTTTAAAAAAACCTGTGGTGGATTCATGTCAATGTATGGCAAAAGCAATACAATATTGTAATCAGCCTCCAATTAAAATGAATAAATTTATATAAAAATTTTTTTTTTAAGTCTGTGGTAGGGAGAGGCTGGGCCTGGGGCAGATTGGGTCTAAATGGATTTTCTCAAATCAGGATATATTTGACTGTTTTAACATCATTTTTTTCCACTCATGACCATCCCAATAGTTCTTAAACTTCAAAGAAGAAAGCTTGTTACAACTAACCAAAATAATTGAACTTTTTAAAAAATGGAACTTATTAATGCCACCAACAAAAGTCTGTCTAGTCAAAGCTATGGTTTTCCCATTAGTCAGGTATGGATGTAAGAGCTGGACTATAAAGAAAGCTGAATGCTGAAGAATTGATGCTTTTGAACTGTGGTATTGGAGAATACTCTTGAGAGTCCCTTGGACTACAAGGAAATCCAACCAGTCCATCCTAAAGAAGATCAGTCCTGGATGTTCACTGGAAGGACTGATGCTGAGGCTGAAACTCCAATACTTTGGCCATCTGATGCAAAGAACTGACTCATTGGAAAAGCCCTGATGCTGGGCAAGACAGAAGGCAGGAGGAGAAGGGGACAACAGAGGATGATGGCATCACCGACTCAATGGACATGAGTTTGAGTAAACTCTGGGAGTTGTTGATGGATAGGGAGGCCTGGAGCACTGCAGTCCATCTGGTCGCAAAGAGTTGGACATGACTGAGTGACTGAACTGAACTGATTAATGCCACAAATATTTACTGAGTGATGACTATGTGCTAGGTATCACTAAGGCATTATTCAAAGATATATGAGAGAATTGTAAGCTGTTGAGACAAAGTACAATGAAGCAACACACCTAAGTTGCAACACACCTAAGTTACTCCTTGAGCAGCCCAGAAGAGGAATGGAGACAGGCTATATCTATGCCCTGATTCTTGACTGAAGTTTGCACTAGAAAATTATCTCCTTGCATGAGTGTGAGGCCACCACTGTTGGCCACTCCTTTGGTTTTCTGAGTCCTATTTTCTCTACAGTAGTTTCCTCAGTAAACAGTTTAAAAATGACTAACATTTAAGTCCAGCCTGCTGTAGTCCTTACATAGTAAAACTCTTTAATAAAGCAACTCATTGTGCTGGTGGTGGTTTAGTCACTAAATCGTGTCCTACTCTTGCGACCCTGTGGTCTGAAGTCTGCCAGGCTCCTCTGTCCATGGGATTCTCCAGGCAAGAATACTGGAGTGATTTGGAGACCTGAGGAAAAATGCCTCTGGGCTCCTCCTGCCTAGAATTCCTGCTCCCCAATTGCACTTACCTAGCTCTGTTGCCATGGAGAAGGAAGTGGCAACCCACTCCAGTATTCTTGCCTGGAGAGTCCCTTGGGCAGAAGAGCCTGATGGGCTATGACTGAAGCAACTTAGAAGCAGCAGCAGCTCTGTTATCAATGCCCCCAAGAAACATTCATGTTCTCTTCTTTTCCTCTAGAGCATTCTGAAGCCCTCCCAGTATACTTATCACATTCTCTTCGTCATTCCAATCACATGTGACTTAGTTCTTCAACTGGACTGTAAGAGCCTTAAACTAATTTAGGTTTTTCTCTCTGCCTCCCACCAGGGCAACCAGCTTGTACCTTGTGGGAAATGTTTCTTGATATGATATCAAAGTGTTATACCATCTGCTTTTCTGCATCTAACCTCAAAAGTTTATTTGACAAGAGTTCTCTTTGGTCCTGACACTAGTTTTAGAATGTTCTCCTCTTTTAGAACTTTCAGTGATGCAATACTTTTGAAAGCTATTGGAAACATTTTATCTTATCACATTGGAGGTCAAATTTTATTTTTTACAACCCCGAAAGACCAGGTCAAAGATAATTGGCAACATTTTATAACCTCTCTGGATCTCAATCTTGAAACACAAAGTATCTTTAATTGTTGAGTGGGCGCTAAATCGCTTCAGTCATCTCCACCTCTGCGTTCCCCTATAGACTACAGCCTGGCAGGCTCTTCTGTCCATGGGATTCTTCAGACAAGAATACTGGAGTGGGTTGCTGTGTCCTTCTTCAAGGGTTCTTTCCAACTCAGGAATCAAACCTAGGTCTCTTGTGTCTACCTGCATTGGCAGGTGGGTTCTTTACCAGTAGCGCCATCTGGGAAGCCCATCTTTGTTACTAAAGCCTTATACAAGAGGAGTACCAACACTGGGGGTGCTGTGCATGATTGGTTGAGCCATGCAAGGCAGACCTGGCCAGTGAGCTAATGAAGGAGTTATCCTTCCAGGAGAAGAGCTAGGTTAGCAACAATCTTAATGTTAGCATAAATGGAAACAAAGCAAATTCACTATTTGGGGGACTCTTTAAAAAAATATTCTATGTTGTATGAAATTAAATATGGCTTCCTGTCTTACCTGTTTTGGGGGAACTGCTTGAAAAAATACTGGCCCAACAAATTGGTTTCTATCAACTACAACACTGATGGAGGTTCCAATAGCTGAAGGTAATTTTACCATGTGATTACTTACATTAGTGCCTTCTATGGAGAAGGATCCTGAAATGCACCACACAGAGAAAATCCTGTTCTCTGGGAGATGGGTATTTCTGATTGATGCAGGGAGGTTTTGTGAGTCTTTGGCTTTCTCCAAGTATAGTAAGTTCTGATGAAAAAAATTGGGCACTGAAATGCCTGACAGGATTGAGCCCTGTTAAGCTTTGTGAAGAGTCCACCAAATTCATGACAAGGGGATCAATCTTCATCATAAACACCACTGTGCCAGTCCTTTGCATACGCTCCAGAATTTGACACAGTTGAAACTCAAGAAACCCATGTGCTCTGAGGCTGAAATTTGAAGTAAAGAATCAAACCTTGTTGAATTGTCACCCCTCCAACATTTGTAAAACTTATCTTTATGTCCCATGTTTAGACGGCATAATAGAATATAAAAAAATCCTAGAAGTGAGACAAAAATAATTGGGTTCTGTCTCCAGCTCTCTCTGACCCTGGGCAATTGATATCACTCCTCTGGGCCTTCGTTCATTCAACTATTAAACAAACAACTATTAAACAAAGTGGGAATTACCAGACTCAAAGCCTATTCCTTAGATGATCTGCTTCCAAATCATCTAGGAGTGGGATGGAGCTAGCTATAAAAATATACTTTCCTGCCTCCCCCACGATCCTGCTAAATCAGCGTTTTTGGGGGATGAGGCTCAGGAAATTGCTTTTTAAAATGAGCTCCCCAGGTGATTCTTCCACTCATTAAAGTGACTCTTCTAAACTTTTTACTGCAGTATAACACACTTGTTAAAAGTTATATAAACAACACACTTGTTATATAACACACTTGTTAATCTTAGGATATCGCTAAGATTCTTTCCAACTGTAAAGAATTTGAAGAATCAGTCCATTCAACACATTTGCACATGGGCACATTTACTAATCAGCATGCAACTTTGGACTCTGTTTTCCCCATGGCAGTAACTGTTTTGGATCAGAGTGCAGTTCTGCATGTGGTGTAACAGTCTCTCAGTGATTTGGAAAAACAGAATGGTTTTCAAATGTGTGGCCTCTCTCAAAGGTCAGTTTACTGTCAGAGTGCTGTAGGTCCCCTGGAAAGTCATTCAAATTTGACCTGAATGTTGGGATTTCATTATACTATCTACGTATGCTGACCAAAGCATAATACTCAGTGACAGAAGACTGTTGCCTGGGCATAAAGGAAGATATCTGGTTGTATTTCTGATTTGATTACAGAACTAAACTCCAGTATAGTCATTTAAATCAAAGCTTCTTTGTCAACAAAACTCCCAGGCCTTGACTCCCTCACTAGGGGACCTGGGATAATATGCAGGTAAAAAGTACTTAAATGCCTCCTGAAGTGGTACCCAGATCACTGTGTTAATAAATTGCCTCTGAATCAACTGGTAAATAGGTTTAAGAGAGTCTTCCAGTTACTAAATTGTGAAGTTGTCTCTCTTCCCAGGCAACTAGAAATTGTTGGGAATTTTCTTCAAAAGGCTATCCCTTTCAAATAATGTCTGTGTGCGTGTGCGTGTGTGTGTGTGTGTGTGTGTGTGTGCACGCGCGTGCTCAGGCACTCAGTTGTGTTCAACTCTTTGTGACCCCATAGACTGTAGCCCACCAGGCTCTCTGTCCATGGGGTTCTCCAGACAAGAATACTGGAGTGGGTAGCCATGCTCTTCTCCAGGGTATCTTCCCGACCCAGGAGTTGAACCTGAGTCTCTTGCCTCTCCAGCATTGGCAGGCGGATTCTTTACCACTGTGTCATGTGGGAAGACCTCAGATAATGCCTTTAAAATTACCCCTTTGCTTTTCAGCTTTTATACAAAGCCTTCATTTCTTTTTGGATTATTTATTTTATGTCCGATGGAACAGGTGTGTAGTTTCCTGGCTTCCCCAAATGAATAGACATGTTGATGTACAGTAACTAGGCAAACTCCTTAGCGTACTTCAGAGTCCTCAACTATGAAATGAAGGCGGAGAAAAGATGGATGCTTAGTCTGTTCCAGCTCTAACACTTTTCATTTGTGAAGAGAAAGGTAGCATGGTATAGGGAGAGTCATGAGCTCTAAAACTAGACAGACCTAGGTTGGAATTTTAAGCCTCAGTTTCTTCAGCTGTGTGACAGGGAGTAATGATATATTAATTCTCAGGGTAATAAAAGCATTCAGTATAGAGCTTGGCACAGAAAGAAAGACATTCCAGAAAGGTGAGACTTCCTGGCTCCCTATTTCTCCACATCTTTTAGCCCACACCTGTTTAGGCCTCCTCTTACTGAGAGAGTGAAAAGCAATCCCTGGTCCTTATTCAAGTGTAGGGACAAGCTTCTTGGGATAGGAAACCCAGTCAATCCTTTGGGTAATAGATTCTTGGATTCCTCCTGACCTGGTCACCACTGGAGCATGAAGTTACCATTTTAGGTCTTGTTGAAAAGTTGCAGAAGGCAACTGCAGAACCAAAGGTCACTGTTGCTAGAAACGTAATGAGGGCTCACTAGGGCTTGCAGCAGGGGATCAAAGTCTTCTTGGGGATCAGGTGGATTCTCTCTTTCTGCAGTGAGAATCCAGGGAGGCTAACAGAATTTGAGAGCTGGAAGCAGCCTTGAAGACCATTACAGAGGAGGAAACCAAGATAAGGAGAGGGAAAGTGACTTTCCCAGGATTATACAGTCAATCAAGGAGCAGAGGAAACAGTCTCTCTGGATCCTCTGGACTTCACACTCTAGACCCTCAATGCAGATATTGTCAGCACCAGCTAGGAACTTGAATTCTGGAGGTAGACAGATCTAGTTAATCCCCTCCTCCCAATTCTGTATCTGGGACATAAAGCTTCACCTCTCGGGCCTGACTGGTCTCATCTACAAAGTCAACCCTATCTGTTGTATTACCAGCAACACTATGTACGGTGATTCACATAGTTATCTGGCTTGGATCAGCTTCTACAACGGAAGGTTCTAATGACCACTAATTAGCGTTTGGAGGAAGGGTTGCCATCCCCTCTCTCTACATCTGTAGCTCCGATCTGAACCCTCGTCCACCGCAACCCCTATGCCAGGCTGCCAAGAAGAGAAGGAGCCCAGTGCCAGGGTGAGGTGGTCCCCAGGCTCACCTGGTGAGACCAGTAGAACCTTCGCCCCAGAGCACTGAAAGCAGTGCAACAGGGACTTCCCGCGGATGTTGTAGTTGAGGCACGCCATGGCGCAGCCCAGCTTGATCAGTCCCAGCCACAGCCATATGTAAGCTGGTTCATTGCCCATGAAAACTGCCACGCAGTCTCCTGCCGCAGGCCGAGGTGGTCGCGCAGCGCCCGAGCCACTTGGTTGCTGCGTCTGTCCACCTGCGCGTAGGTGAGCGTCTCGTCGCCGAAGAGCAGGAAAGGTTTGTGTGGAGTCTGCTGCACTTTCTCCAGAAAGGCGTAGAGGATGGTGCGCACCGGCCGGCGCTTCCCGTTGCTGCGCGCCCGCTGGGCCACGCCGGCTACCCGCAGGAAGTAGCGCAAGTCCTGGAAGAAGTAAGGGCAGCAGAGGTTCACCAGCAGCGGGAGCATCAACAGCCCCGCCAGAACCGCGTAGACGACTGGCAACATGACGGCGGCGGAGCCCCCTACCCCTCCAGGGCGGTGGGCGCACTTCGGGCGTGCAGGGCGGCGGCGGCGGAATGGGCTTCCCCGGGCTGCGGGCGGTGCGGGGATGCACAGCGAGGGGGGGCGGGGGTCGACAGTGGAGCTTTTGGGCCGCCCGCGCACCGCTGCGGGATCTCTGGCAGAAGGAGCTGGGGTGCTGGCTCTTGGGTGTGACAGGCCGGCTGAGCCTGCCCCGTCGTGAGGGTGCGGTAACCTGCGCGTATGCCCCGCCCCGGCGGTCCTCCGCTGGTTGGGAGGGCGGCTCCGCGGCTCGCTGAGGCCTCGGCCACCTCCCCGCCCGATCGTGGCGGCCTGGGGGGCAAAGCTGGGCTCGCCGACGGTGTGACCTTATAAAAATGGTGACAGTAAGACGCCTTAGAAGACGCTGAGAAGATTAGGGGGATAATACAGGCGGAGCGCTAGTGCACCTTTTAGAGATGACTGATGGTTATTACCAATAAAGTGCCTTATAAACACGAGAACAGTCCTATGATTTCCTAGTAGCGGGTAGCAGGTGCCACTGCCAAATCAGAATCCCATTTCTCCTTCCTGTCTCAGGGGCTTTCCGCCTGATCTCTCTTTGTTTCTCACATTTGCTTTCCGCCACGCCCCCCCCGCACCCTGCAACCCCCCACCCCCCCCGCCCAAACGCCGGACCTCGCCCCATCCCCACCCCCGCCGGACCCCGCCAAACCCCGAGCTAATTGCCAGGCAGGCTCTAGTGATAAAGAATTCTAGGGTGAGCAAAAGCTCCTTCAAGATTGCCGCCTCCAGCTCATCCAAGCCCGGGGGGCAGTGCGTGAGGCGCTCTAATCCGAGACGTCCTGCAGGCCCCAGCTAGCCCAGATTAGGCTGGAGGTGGCGCCACACTTTGCCACATGAAATCAAGCTTCGGGGAAGTTTTGATTTGTTATGATACGTTGTTCTTTAAGTGCCCCCCCCCACCCCGCGCCATATATTGAAAATTCTCAAGTATTGTCAGTCCAATTCAGTTCGGTTTACTAAGTGGTTCCGTGAGAAACAAGCACAACGCAGAGAAAAGGAAGCAAACGTCGGCATTTTTCAGAAGCCATTTCTTTGAGTGTCATCCTTTCTTTTCACTTCTTCAAGTGCTGCTTCTGTACTGAGTGAACCCCGGCTCCTCGCTATAGAGGAGGGTCAGAATTTAAGTAAAGCAGCATTTCCCTCTCTTCCTTGCCTGTCTTCCTGCTGTTCATTCATTTTATTCTATGCAACAACCAGGAGTAATGAATACTCACCCCTCTCTGCTAGGGGCTTCCTTATATGATATTTTTGGAGCCTCACAGTCAACTAAAGGTGGAATTTTCAAGCTCATTTATAGACAGGAAAGGGACACTTAGGTGAATTAAGACAGCTGGTAAGTGATGCTGCAGATGTGGGAACTGGTATATCTGTTTGGTCCTGGGCCCATTGCTTTATTAACAGCAATGTGTTATACTGTTCTCTTATTCTCTGGGTTTCTTCTTTCTTTAGCAGTTTTCTCCCCCCACCTCCTATCACAAACTCCTCTTCCCTAATTTCTTTTTAATCCTCCGTTTTAAATCCCTGAACTTGCTGCAACAACCCTTTCTCTTTCCATGGCTAAACCAGCTACTGTCTAATGACTGGTTGCATCATTTCCCTTGGGGGTGAGAGGGGGAAGGATCCTGTGGACTTGGTTATCCCTGAGGGGAAGGTTGGCTGTGGCGTTAAAGTAGAAGCCAGGACAGAAACCATTCAGGTGTGCCCCTCTCTTTTCATGTTAAAGCTAGATCCAGCCCTCCTTTTCCAGCTCAATGCCACCTGGCCCCTTCATGGCCAGTCACTTCAGCATAGCCTCCTCGACTGACCTCTCTTATCTTGTCCTTAAGCAGTCACTCCTTCTTCAGAGTGCTTGACTGCCCCCAATGCCCACTTTCTCCTCTCTTTGAGGATCACTTTAGCCTTGTGCATCCATATTTTCAGTGGCAAATGAAAGAGAACAAGACCCAAACTGGCTTAAGCAGACATGGGAATTTAAAAATCAGGGTCCAGGGCAGGGCTTCAGGTAAGCCTTCCTTTATGGCTTAAATGTACTGAGATCTGGACCAAGTTCCCCTTTCTCCATTTCTCTGCTCCATCATCTCCTTTCTCAGGTAAGCTCTTCCCTCATGGTGCAAAGATGGCTGCCAACCCCTTAGAGTGACCTGTTTCCCATGCCGACTTCAAGCAGAAATGTAAGAAACTTTTCTTTAAAAGTCCTCATTAGAAAGACAGAAAGAAAAGAAGGAAAGAGAAAGAAGAAAAAGCTCTTCCTGGGATATGTGTCTGTCTCTGTGGGATGGGGGAAGAGAAGTGCTGATTGATTTAAGCCAGTCAGGGCTCATTCATGGAGCTGAGGGTAAAGTCAGTTCCATGTACACCATACTATGGAAAAATCAGAGTCTTATTAAAAAGGAAGTAGGGAGAAGAAATAAACTTGGAGAGATATTTAATGTTTGTTGTATATATCTTGGAACTCTTTTTACCAATGATTCTAGCTTCCAACTTGGGCTCCGCTTAGTGCTCTCCCACCAGCCTGATGGTCTTTGTGGAAATGCTGCTATTATCAGTCATCTCTCCAATGCTCAGTTATCTTCAGTGGCTGTCTCATTGCCTCCCACACACTTCCACTCATGGTGTCTATAGACAACTGTCATATTTGTACAGCATTCTAGAACACATCTAGGCTAGAGGTAGCTAGATGCCCTGGGTCCTGCCTGGCTCCCATGTGGAGGGAGAAGATTGGTAGCTTAGCACATTGGTTACACATTCTAGAAACATCTGTGGTGGCAGCTCTGGTTTATAAAATAAAGTTCACACTTTATTTTCTGGCTTTTCTGATTCTGACTTGAACTTTCACTGCACTCAGTTAACAAATCTGTGTTGAGTTTCTATTCCGAGCAAGATATCACTAGACACTAAGTATCTGAAAATGGATCAAAACTTAATTGTACTGAGTTTTGACAAATCTGGTCTATTCCTTTAAAAAAAATGCCCTGCATATTCCTCTCTGTATGACTGTTCTTGCCTATTTCCACCCCCCGAACTCTCTGTCTCTCTAAATCCCAACTCTTTAAGGTAGTGGGTCACAGATTTCTGGTTTTCTCAGTCCAATAGCATTTCAAAATAAAGTACCAACTTAAAAAATTTTCAAGAAAACTCAGCTCCCCCAGCCAACAATAGTCTGATTTTACTACTATTTCATGGAAAAAGGACATTTTTCAGCATTAAAAAGGCAAATATAACTGAACTGTATACTCAAAAATGTTTAAAATGGTTAATTTTATGTGTATTTGACCACAAAAATATACACAAAAAGGAAAAATATACACCAGAAGAAAAGTATAGACCTTTTCAAGGAAGGATGAAGACTACATTATACCAACATATACAAAAGATAGAACTTAAAATATTTTTTAATGTAGAATAAATACAACTTTTATTGTTTTTTGTCTATAGATATTGTTTCTATGTAAGTTTGAACATTTAAAAATACAAATTCAACAGTGATACATGAATTACAACCAAATCTCTTGGATATTAAGTCAGGATTGTTTCATCACTGAGGTCTCAGTCACGGCGCGTCCTCACCCCATACCCTTAATGAAGCCGCCTAATTCCCTCCTCTGTCATGCCCCCATGTCCACTGAGCCTGTTACCTTCATCGAGAGTCTGGTTCCTTCCTGACCAGTCACTTCAATGCAACCTCTTAGACTCCTCTTTTTCTTAAACTTTCTTCACAGGGCACTCTGCTGTGTTTAGTCACTCAGTTGTGTCTGACTCTTTGTGACCCCATAGACTGTAGCCCACCGGGCTTCTCTGTCCACTGGGATTCTCCAGGCAAGAATACTAGAGTGGGTTGCCATGTCTTCCTCCAGGGGATCTTCCCAACGCAGGGATTTAACCCAGGTTTTCTGCAGTGCAGGTGGATTCTTTACCATCTGAGCCACCAGGGAAGCCCAAGAATGCTGGAGTGGGTAGCCTGTCCCTTTTCCAGGGGATTTTCCTGACCCAGGAGTTGAACTAGGGTCTCCTGCATTGCAGGAAAATTCTTTACCAGCTGAGCTATCAGGGAAGCCCCACAGAGCACTAGGTTACTGCCAATCCCCACTCTCTTCTGATTTCTTCTGAGTCACTGCAAGAATAATTCAGGAGATAGACATGGTAACTGGAGCACATGTTGACACCTGCTAGCGTTGGTCAGGACTTTCCTGATGCATCACCTTCATTCATCCATCTCTGCTGGTGTCTTAGAGAAAGACTCCAAGTGGCAGTTCCCAAATCCCATCATGTCCCCAGTGTGTGTGCTAAGTTGCTTCAGCTATGCCCGACTCTTTGCAACCCCATAGACTGTAGCCTGCCAGGCACCTCTGTCCATGGGATTCTCTAGGCAAGAATACTGGACTGGGTTGCCATTTTCTTCTCCAGAGGATCTTCCTGACCCAGGGATCAAAACCTAGGTCGCCTGCATTAATAGGTGGATTCTTTACCACTAGTGCCACCTGGGAAGCCCCAGTGTCCCCAGTCCCAACCTCAAATGTTCTCCGTTGTTGTTGTTTGGTTGCTAAGTCATGTACAATTCTTTTGACCTTATGGACTGTAGCATGCCAGGTTTCCCTGTCCTTCACTGTCTGCTAGTTTGCTCAAACTCATGTTCATTGTTGCCATCCAGCCGTCTCATCTTCTGTCACCACCCTTCTTCTGCCCTCAATCTTTTGCAGCATCAGGGAGGGTCTTTTCCAGTGAGTCAGCTCTTTGCATCAGGTAGCCAAAGTATTGGAGAAGGTTTATTTATTTTTAAAAAATTCCTAATTATTTTATTTAAGATTTTTATTTATTTATTTATGACTGTGCTGGATCTTTGTAGCTGTGCAGGATTTTCTCTAGTTGTGGCGAGTAGGGGCTACTCTCAAGTTGTGGTGCTCAGGATTCTCACTGCAGTGGCTTCTCTTGTTGTGGCTCCTGGGCTCTGGAGCACAGGCTCAATCACTGTGGCGTATGGGCTTAGTTCCTGGGAGGCATGTGGAATCTTACTGGATCGGGGGTTGAACCCATGTCTCCTGCATTGGCAGGCGGCTTCTTTACCACTGAGCCACAAGGGAAGTCCTCAAAGGCTGATGGTCTGCCCTCCTATTACATGGTTCTCAAACTTTATGAGTGTCAAAGTTACCTGGAGATCATGCTAAAACACAGCTTGCTAAGCTTCATCTCCAGAATTTCCGATTCATTCTTGGATGGAGCCAAAGAATTCACATTTCTAAAAAGTTACCAGACATGCTATAGCTGTCAGTCCAGGGACTACACATTAGGAACCACTGATTTAACCCAGTGGTTTACCAACTGTTCAGCAGAGCCTGAGGACTTCTGAGGAGCTGCTAAGTCATTACAGAACATGGACTAGGGCTCTGGGACCTTATCTAGCTCCAGTCAGAGGAGTTCTGTGTGTCTTTGTTTCACATATTGGACTTTCATGTAGACTTCACAGGAAAGGAGTGTTCCCATAACCTTCTGATTCAGTTCAGTTCAGTTCAGTTCAGTCGCTCAGTTGTGTCCGACTCTTTGCAACCCCATGAATCACAGGATGCCAGGCCTCCCTGTCCATCACCAACTCCCGAAGTTCACCCAGACTCATATCCATTGAGTTGGTGATGCCATCCAACCATCTCATACTCTGTCAACCCTTCTCCTCCTGCCCCCAATCCCTCCCAGCATCAGAGTCTTTTCCAATGAGTCAACTCTTCGCATGAGGTGGCCAAAGTACTGGAGTTTCAGCTTTAGCATCAGTCCTTCCAATGAACACTCAGGACTGATCTCCTTTAGGATGGACTACTTGGATCTCCTTGCAGTCCAAGGGACTCTCAAGAATCTTCTCCAACACCACAGTTCAAAAGCATCAATTCTTCTGCTCTCAGCTTTCTTCACAGTCCAACTCTCACATCCATACATGACCACTGGAAAAACCATAGCCTTGACTAGATGGACCTTTGCTGGCAAAGTAATGTCTCTGCTTTTCAACACGCTATCTGGGTTTGTCATAGCTTTCATTCCAAGGAGTAAGCGTCTTTAATTTCATGGCTGCAGTCACCATCTGCAGTGATTTTGGAGCCCAAGAAAATAAAGTCTGACATTGTTTCCCCATCTATTTCCCATGAAGTGATGGGGCCGGATGCCATGATCTTCGTTTTCTGAATGTTGAGCTTTAAGCCAACTTTTTCACTCTCCTCTTTCACTTTCATCAAGAGGCTTTTAGTTCCTCTTCACTTTCTGCCATAAGGATGATGTCATCTGCCTATCTGAGGTATTTGATATTTCTCCCAGCAATCTTGATTCCAGCTTGTGCTTCATCCAGGCCAGCATTTCTCATGATGTACTCTGCATATAAGTTAAATAAGCAGGGTGACAATATACAGCCTTGACGTACTCCCTTTCCTATTTGGAACCAGTCTGTTGTTCCATGTCCAGTTCTAACTGTTGTTTCCTGACCTGCATACAGATTTCTTGAGAGGCAGGTCAGGTGGTCTGGTATTCCCATCTCTTTCAGAATTTTCCACAGTTTATTGTGATCCACACAGTCAAAGGCTTTGGCATAATCAATAAAGCAGAAGTAGATGTTTTTCTGGAACTCTTTCTGCTCTTTGTCTCCTTCTTTCTAGGTAGCCTCATCTATTCCTGTTAATGCTGAGGACTTCCAAGTCTAAATATTCAGCCCTTACCTTCTGCTGAGTTCCAAATCTGATTTGATATGGCACACTGAATACCTCCACATGAATTCAGTTATTCACTTGCTAATTTATTCATTTAGCATTTATTTAAAGTGTACTAGGTGAACACTATTTCACAGTGAAACTGGTAGGGCAGATATTATTATTCTTATTTCAGGTCAGTGAATTGAGATCCAGGGAGCTTAGCCGATGTACTGAAGGTCAGATATGGCAAGTCAGTTGTGGAGCAGGGGCTACGCCCCCAGTTTTATGGCTCCTATAGGCACTGGTATATAAAGTGTTATGGGTTGAATGGTGCGCCTCCCACAAACTCTCAGATCTTCAAATTTGTCCTGCAGCCCACTGCATAGATTGTACTTAAAATGTTGTCTTCTATTACCTTACATCATGTGGTTATTTCCTTCTCCCTGCAGATCTTTCAGCGTGGACTCTCTTCTTGCTCAATTACACCCCTAATTTTATAGCTCATCTTTTTTATATTCATATTTTTATTGAAGTATAGTTGATTTACAATGTTATAGCTATATAGCAAAGTGATCCAGTTATACATGTATCTATTCTTTTTTAGATTCTTTTCCATTAACCTATAATGGATGCCAAATATCTAGCTCATATTCTTTTTTTTTCCTTTGTATGCTGATAAGAGTTCTGTTTTGGGGAATACCCTGAAAATCCTTGACCTAATGCAACAGCCCAAGAGACAGTGCAGATAGGAATAATTATCATAACCTGATTACCTGTCTAAGGCAAAATATACCATTTTAAATCAGCTATAGAGAAGCCAGAAATGTACAATAAACAAAGATACTGACAACCTACAGAAGCTTTCATCTTTTGCAAAAACAAAAACAAAAAAAAAAAACACACACACACAAAAACCAGCAACATGTAACCAGATTTTCTTAGATGTTTCCTAGAATTCTTACTAAGCACCTTAAAGTAGTCATAAAAATAAGTGACTTTTAGGTCCGTAGTTTGTTTCTGCAGAAAGAGCTACTGGCAGGCTCATTTTATAGTAATTCCAAACAGTTTTTCTTAAAAAAAAAAAAAAGGTTTAGTCTTATCTTTATGGCAATTAATAGCTGACAACAGTATCTAATTAAAACTGTAACAGACAATTTTTAGCTAAGAAGCTTTCCTTAGTTTTGAAATTTTAACTGAATTTTGGTTGAACCTTAAATGTTAACTATAAGTGTGTAATAACTGCTCTACTACAAAATCTGTAAGTCATATTTCCAAAATTCCTGTTGCCTGGATGAAAATTACTGAAGGTTTTCCTTTATCAACAAAACTCATTTATGCCATGGCATATGGTAAGTAGATTTGAAAGCTGTTTATCATCACTTACTAAGTTATACAAGATTCCAGTTCAAGTTGATATAGAAAACATAAACTAGATTGAGAGCAATGTATTAAAAAAACAAAAACACAGTTTGTATTTTGGGGTAATTAAAATGTACTGACCTAACACACTAAAAAGAATGAAAAACACATCCAAGATTATCATTCTGTAATTGTTCTGTTTAGCTCTTTTTACTCTAAGCATGTAGTCTTATTTGCAGAATGACAGCTGGCCAAATTTTTGCTTAAAACATTTATCCATACTTAACCAGAGGTTTCAGAGATAATAACACCAGTCAGGTATTCTAAATTATTTTATGTGTTTTTTTTGTATTTTATGTTAAATAGGAACATTTTCTCAATAGTCTTAACATTTTCTCTAAAGTCACATCGATCTTCCTCCTTAAGAAATACATAGGCTTGTTTTGAATAGTTTAAACACCTGTAATAAACTACAGATTGCTAAGAGTAGAGGTACTCTGGTTAATGCTCAAAATGCTATGTCCAGAGGAAAAGCCAGCATTATTAAATATGAATGCAATCCTTAACAACACAAATTGAAACCCCCCAATAAAAAAGCTAGTCCAAAAAAGGTCTCATTCTATAAAGACTTATCATTTCCAAATCACAGTGAAAGGAACTTGAATAACTTACCAATTTTGTTTTCTACTATGTGCCTTAAAGATACCTCACTCAAAACTGGTATCTGGCACAACAGAATGACATATGCAGAATGTAATATTGTAGTGACAGTACTGAGGTTGATTGTTACAGACATATTTCAACTCTAAGTATTAAATGTTACATCCTAATTATTTATATAGAACATTGGTCCAATAACAAAAATAGAGAACAGCAGCTGAAAGTGTAGCTCATTCAATGTTCAGAGATAAAAGGGTTAACCATTCTTTCCATTATTTTCAGCAGATCAGTCCCTTTTGTCATATGTAAATCTGACCGCGACTGAAGAATTCTGGCATTTTTTCCAAGCTGTTGTATGAAAAGGATGCTGAAGGCCATCACGATACAGCACACTGCAACATAAGGACTCCTCAGTTCACCAGTTCTGGCACACTTCCAAAATATACCCAACAACCCAGTTTTATTTCTGTCCAGGAGGCTGGGTGCCAAGGATCGGATATAAGCACAGGTACATATAAGCAGCAAGATTACAGTCAACAGACTCTGAAAATCGAAAATGGCAGACATAGTGAGGCCGGCGAAGCCCCAGCCACATCACCCTTCCGGGCCCAGGGCGGAAGAGCTCTAGCTCATATTCTTGAGATAACAAATCTGGTAGCCCAAACAAATCACTTGTACACACAATTGTATAGAATTCTTAAAGCAAACATCCACAGGTTGCTGTCCAGCCTATAGATAGCTGCAGCTGAATCAAGTGCAGGGTCTTGGTCCAGTCAGCTCTGTTCACTCATGGAGATGCATGGGGGTGGGAAGGGGGAGGGGGATGGAGTCTCCCAATTCAAAATACCATCACTGTATAGGTACTCAGCTGTGGAACCTCACTCGGCAGTTTTCCTATGAAGAGACTATGGGCATGGTGTGTGTGTGGATGTGCTAAGCCACTTCAGTTGTATCCAATTTTTGCGACCCCATGGTCTGTAGCCTCACCAGGTTCCTCTGTCCATGGGATTGTCCAGGCAAGAATACTGGAGTGGGTTGTCATGCCCTTCTCCAGGGGGTCTTCCTGACCCAGGGATTGAAACTGCATCTCTTGTGTCCCCTGCACTGGCAGGCGATTTCTGTACCACTAGCGCCACCCGGGAAGCCCTAAAGATAGTTTTGTCAGAAAGAAAGTGAAGTCTCTCAGTTGTGTCCAACTCTTTGTGACTCCATGGACTGTAGCCATCCATGGAATTTTCCAGACGAGAGTACTGGAGTGGGTTGCCATTTCCAGTGGGATTCAAACCCATGCCTCCAGGGGAGACTGCAACCTTACATATTAATTGGCTTGTCTTGTTTCTCTTCCATTTGTTCATATTGTAATGTCTCCACTGAGTTCTACTATATACAGCAGTTATGGGTAACTACGTTCTTTTCACTAGTAAATTATAATTGCCATACTTATGTGGCAAGATTATTTGTATAGATCCAATGGCACCCCACTCCATTACTCTTGCCTGGAAAAACCCCATGGATGGAGGAGCCTGGTAGGCTGCAGTCCATGGGGTTGCACTTTTCCCTTTTATGCATTGGAGAAGGAAACAGCAACTCACTCCAGTGTTCTTGCCTGGAGAATCCCAGGGATGGGGGAGCCTGGTGGGCTGTCGTCTATGGGGTTGCACAGAGTCAGACACGACTGAAGTGACTTAGCAGCAGCAACAGCAAGTTTGGTATCATGGTCCTTCTATCTGAAGAACTTCTCCTTAACATTTCATGAACTATAGGTCTTCTGGAAATAGATTCTTTTAGCTTTTGTTTTTCTGAAAAAGTCTTTATGTAACCTTCATTTCTGAATGGTATTTTCACTGGGTAAAGAATTTTGGTATGAATAATTCTAATCTTTTGGTACTTTCAGGATATCACTGTTGCCTTCTGGTTTGCATAGTTTCTAACTGCTGTATTTCTTTTATCTCCTGGTAATTTTAAAGATTATTTTTATTTTAAAATAGCACATGAACAGGGTTAAGAAAATAAGAATAGTAAAAGTCAGAGTAGAAAATTGTGCAAAGTAAATGCTCCTCTCATCCTGAACCCAAGTCTCTCAGATTCTCCTAGAGGCAATTGCTGTTAGTAACTTGGTGGTGATGGTTTAGTCACTAAGTCATGTCTGACTCTTTGCCACCCCATGGACATTAGCCCTTCAGACTCCTCTGTCCATGGGATTTATCAGGAAGATAGTGGAGTGGGTTGTCATTTCCTTCTCCAGGGGATCTCCCCACCCAGGGATCGAATCTGGGTCTCCTGCATTGCAGGCAGATTCTTTACCCACTGAGCCACCTGGAAACCCCTAGTAACATGGGGACATACATAAATTTTGCTTAAAATCTTCGAAGATGAAAGAATGTACTTTCTGTTCAAGAGAGTAGTCCATAATGAATTTAAGTTACATCATTTAGTAGGAATGACTGAAAGTGTAGAAATTACCATGAATGGCAAGTAGAAGAGTTTGGATTTTCCTTGAAAGCTTTTTGGATATAAAACTGTTAGGTCTGATCACAGACTATGTTGAAAATATTGCAGGGAGGAGATAGAAGTGGACTACTGAGATGAGTCCAAGACAGCTTATTGAAGCCTCTGCACTTGCTTGGAATTTTTCATTAAGACATTGGTACAAAACTTATGCTAATAATTCAGCTTGCAATGCGGAGCACTGACTTTATGGCAGACCCTCTGTTGAGTGCTTTACACCTTCTTTAAAATGTAGTTCTCTTAGTGCCTCTCCAGAGTATACATCATTATCTCTGGTTGATAGACAGGAAAACTGAACACAACTGGTCAATGACATTCAGGATGGAATTAAAGTTTGTCTGCCCCCAAAGACCATGAAAGTGAACTACTGCACAAATATGCCTTCCGAGCTGCAAGGCATGCTTTCATCCTCCCTTTTCCCTACTGTCCAGTAATCTATGACTATATTTCTTCCTCCTTCGAGGTAGCTGATGATATCTAGAGGCTGTACAGTGGGTACACAAATACGATTGAGCATGATTCCTTTATTTTGTATCTTTGTGGGTTTTTTTTTCATATGTAATTGATTTTTTTTCTGGCTATCTTCATGATTTTTTCTTTATCTTTAGTTATTAGCAGTTAGACTAGTGGCATGTATGTGTGTGTATATGGTATTTAATTTATCTTATTTGGGGTTCTATGAAATTTTGATCTATGGTTTGGTGTCTTTCATAATTTTGGAAAATTTTTATCATTATCTCTTCAAATATTTCTTCTGCCCTGGGTTTTTACTCTTTCCCTCTATGGCTCCAGTTACTTATATACTCCAGTTACTTATATACTGGGCCATCTGACACTTTTCAACAGTTTTTTATGCATTCTGTTTTTAATTCTTTGTATTTCAGCTGGGGGAATTTCTTGACCTATCTCCATATATTGAGTTTTTCCCTCAGCTGTCATAAGCTTATCTAAATAATTATTGATTCCTGGTATTATTATTTTTTTAATCCAGCATTTTCATTTGACTTTTTCATGTAGTTTTCCATTTCTACTAGTGTTCCTCACACTGCCCATGCTTTTTTTTTTTTTAATTTACAGTGGCTTTACTCTAAAGAGCTCTTCTCTACAGCTATTTCCTACCCATCTGAGTGGACTCTGGCACAATCAGAGTTCTTGAAAGTTTAAAGCACATACACATATACCCCTGCACACTTGCCTTTTGTTTCATTACAGTGTTAGTCACGGTACGTCCCTGGTGGCTGGTGGCTAAGACGCTGCACTCCCAATGCAGGGGGCCTGGATTTGATTCCTGGCTAGGGAACTAGGTTCCACGTGCCACAACTAAAAGCTCGAATGCTGCAATTGATCCTGCATGCCGCAGTGAAGACTGAAGATCCTGCACGCTGTTCCCAAGACCCCGAGCATCCAAATAAATAAATATTTAAAAAGTACTATTGCTACTGCTACTGCTAAGTCACTTCAGTCGTGTCCGACTCTGTGTGACCCCACAGATGGCAGCCCACTGGGCTCCCCATCCCCGGGATTCTCCAGGCAAGAACACTGGAGTGGGTTGCCATTTCCTTCTCCAATGTATGAAAGTGAAAAGTGAAAGTGAAGTTGCTCAGTCTTGTTCGACTCTTCATGACCCTGTAGACTGCAGCCCACCAGGCTCCTCTGTCCATGGGAGTTTCCAGGCAAGACTACTGAGTGGGTTAGTCGTCATTAACAAGAAAAACAGCTCTTGTCTTCATTTCTTTGCAAGGGAGGAGGTCAGCTAGCTAAGAAAAGTTTTGACTCAACTAATGGTGCTGGGATTTCCTTTTTATCTTCTAGCTTGTTGCTTGCTCTTTTGTGTCTACATGTTTCATGCTTTTGACATGCTCCAGAGAATATATAGGAACCTTCTGGGCATCATGGCAACCAATCATGACATTCTCTCCTAAGCACAGAATCATTTTTTAGGACCTCTTATATTTTTGAGATACACACTAGTTTGTTAATGGATGTTAGTTTACTGTTTTGGAGTAGAAAATGGCAACCTACTCCAGTATTCTTGCCTGGGAAATCCCATGGACAGAAGAGCTTGGTGGGCTATAGTCCATGGGATCACAAAGAATCGGACATAACTGAACAACTGAGCACATTTGTTGTTTGGTTGCTCAGTTGTGTCTGACTCTTTTGCAGTACCTGCCGGGCTCTTCTGTCCATGGGATTTCCCAGACAAGAGTACTGAAGTAGGTTGCCATTTCCTTCTCTAGGAGATCTTCCTGACCCAGGGACTAAACCCGCGTCTTCTGCATTGCAGGCAGATTCTTTACTGCTGAGCCACCTGGGAAGCCCATATTAATGAACAAGACCATGCTGAGCCATTTGAGAGATAGTTATAGACGTTGTGACATTTTATTCCTAAAGACTTCATCATGTATCACCTAAAAGAGCATTCTCTAATCTAGCTAAAATAGAATCATAACACATGGCAAATTTAAAATTGATACAATTCTATGATCTGATATTATATTTAATATTATTTTCTAAGATAAGTACTTATTTAAATGTCCCTAGTTGCTTCAATAATGTATTTCATAGTACTTTAATCATCTAAGAGCCAATCAAGGATTACACATTGCATTTAATTATCTGTCTCTTTTTGTCTCCTTTAATCAAGAGCAGGTCTCCAGTCACTTTTAGTCTTTTATGCCATTGATGTTTTTGGAGTTCTGGCCAGTTGTTTTGCAGAATGTTTTTCAATTGAATTTATCTGATGTTTCCTTAAGAATAGATTCAGCCCAGGCATTTTGGGAAGGAATGTCACAAGGACGATGTTGAATCCTTCTCAGTGTGTCATATCAAGAGGAACCTGCTGATTTTTACTCATATTAAGTTCAATCACTTAGTCAAAGTGCTGGCTGCCAGATGTGTTGTAAAGGTATATTTTCCTTTGTAGCCAATCTGTATCACTGTGGAGTGACACTTTCAGACTGTATAAATATTCTTTTATGCTCCACTGTTGCACTGAATGATTTTAGCATGTTTTAATTATTCTTGCCTGAATCTATTATGATTTTAGCATGCTTTAATCATTCTTGCCTGAATCTATTATTTCTATGGTGGTTCTAGAATAATGATCTTTCATTTTCATTATTCTTTCTGCATGCATTCATTGGCATTCATTTCTTTTTCCTTTCTTTTTGAGGATGGGTATACACTCGTGGGTTTTCAAAGAGTTTAATGTGTAATTATTTTCTGCTGTCTATCTTGGCTGGCTTCTGTGTTCTTTTGCATGTCCCCCTCAACCTTTGAGGGGCTTCCCTGGTGACTCAGTAGTAAAGAGGCCACCTGCCAGTGTGGGGGACACAGGTTCCATATCTGGGTCAGGAAGATCCCCTGGAGAAGTAAATGGCAATCCACTCCAGTATTCTTGCCTGCAGAATCCCATGGACAGAGGAGCCCGGTGGGCTATGGTCCATGTGGTCACAGAAGAGTTGGACATGACTTAGTGACTAAATAACAACAAGAATGATCAGCCTTTGAGCACATTCTTATGCTCTGAAATGAGAATATGTTCCAGGATTACCCTGACTCAACGTGGAGTCAGTTATTTCATCATGGGACCCTGCTTCCTTCCGTTGGACTGTGGCATTTGGACACTGAGATCAGGATATAAGGTGTATTCCCTGTTACAGGAGACTCATTGCTTCTAAGCTCTTTTAACAGACAAACCTAGGAAATACATACTTAAATTTCTTTTATTGTATATTTGATGCCTGCAAGTTAAAAAATATTTTTATTGGAGTATACATACATTGGGCTTTCCTCGTGGCTTAGAGGTTAAAGCGTCTGCCTGCAAGGCAGGAGACCTGGGTTCGATCCCTGGGTCAGGAAGATCCCCTGGAGAAGGAAATGGCAACCCACTCCAGTATTCTTGCCTGTAGAATCCCATGGACTGAGGAGCCTGGTGGGCTATAGTCCACAGGGTTGCAAAGAGTCGAACACGACTGAGAGACTTCACTCACTTCACTCATACATATATCTACTCTTTTTAGATTCTATTCCCGTATAGGTGGAAGCAGTTTCTTAATCCAATGCCTTACAGTTTGCATCATCTTCCCCATTCCATGACTTAAAAAAAATCTCTCCTGGAAAACTTGTTTCCAACAATATCAATATATTTATTTGGCATTTTAAAATACACACAAAACTAGATTCAGAATTACCACTTCTGCCAACAATAAACTTACCAGGTTCAAGATTTTCTCACAGTTCTCATTATCCTTAGAATGCCAGAATGCTCCCTAAAGATGGAAAGTTAGTTTTATATTCAAAAATTATTTGTAATAGTTTTTCTTCTTGTAAGTAGTCATATTATTGATGTGCTTATGCTCAGGTTGATTTGTTTCTGTTCAATTTAGAGTTCCTACAACCTGTTGGTTTAATTTTATCTTTAAAAAATATAAATGTTTACAGGATTCAAAAATCAAATATATAATCAGGGTAGTTCCATTGTTTTCTGTATCTTTTCTACTTATTTCTTTCTTTCCTCTTTAGGTAACCAATCCCATTAGTTTCTTGTTTATCCTTTCTGCATTTCATTTTGCAAAAATAAGCAGATGTATTTCCTCCAGGTTGATTGAGATACAATTGATATACAACGTTGCAAGCACATTTTTTTTTTTTTTTTTTTTGGCTGAACCCTACAGCTTGCAGGACTTTAGTTCCTCAAACAGGGATTGAACCTGGGCCATGGTAGTGAAAGTGCCACTAACCATTGGACCTTCAGGGAATTCCTATAAGCACATATTTTAAAATTTTACCTTCTTTATTATAAAAGGTAGCATACCATATACATTTTGTTTTGCATTTTTAAAATTATTTTTTATTCACATAAATATTTTTAAATTTTAATTTTCTCTTACATGTGTTTCTGCCAAATCACTTTTGACTGAACAGAAATATTGTTGTCCTGTTGGCTGTAAGTCCAATGCTATAAAGAGCAATACTGCATAGGAACCTGGAATGTTCAGTCCATGAATCAAGGCAAATTGGAAGTGGTCAAATAGGAGATGGCAAGAGTGAAAATCAACATTTTAGGAATCAGTGAACTAAAATGGACTGGAATGGGTAAATTTAACTCAGATGACCATTATATCTACTACTGTGGGCAAGAATCCCATAGAAGAAATGGAGTAGCCATCACAGTCAACAAAAGAGTCTGAAGTGCAGTACTTGGATGCAATATCAAAAACGACAGAATGATCTCTGTTTGTTTCCAAGGCAAACCATTCAATATCACAGTAATCCAAGTCTAGGCTCCAACGAGTAATGCTGAAGAAGCTAAAGTTCAATGGTTCTATGAAGACCTACACAACCTTCTAGAACTAACACCCCCAAAAGATGTTCTTTTCATTATAGGGGACTGAAATGCAAAAGTAGAAAGTCAAGAAACACCTGGAGTAACAGGTAAATTTGGCCTTGGAGTACAAAATGAAGCAAGATAAAGGCTAATACAGTTTTGCCAAGAGAATGCACTGGTCATAGAAAACACCCTCTTCCAACAACACAAGAGAAGACTCTACACATGGACATCACCAGATGGTCAACACCGAAATCAGATTGATTATATTCTTTGCAGCCAAAGATGGAGAAGCTCTATACAGTCAGCAAAAACAAAACCGGGAGCTGACTGTGGGTCAGATCATGAACTCCTTATTGCTAAATTCAGACTTAAATTGAAGAAGGGAAAACCTCTAGACCATTCAGGTATGACCTAAATCAAATTCCTGACAATTATACAGTGGAAGTGACAAATAGATTCAAGGGATTAGATCTGATAGAGTGCCTGAAGAACTATGGACAGAGGTTCATGACATTGTCCGGGAGGAAGGGATCAAGACCATCCCCAAGAAAAAGAAATGCAAAAAGGCAAAGTGGTTGCCTGAGGAGGCCTTACAAATAGCTTAGAAAAGAAGAGAAGTGAAAGGCAAAGGAGAAAAGGAAAGATATACCCATCTGAATGCAGAGTTTCAAAGAATAGCAAGGAGAGATAAGAAAGCCTTCCTCAGTGATCGATGCACAGAAATAGAGGAAAACAATAGAATGGGAAAGACTAGAGGTGTTGTCTAGAAAATTAGAGATAGCAAGGGAACATTTCATGCAAAGATGGGCACAAGCAAGGACAGAAACAGTATGGACCTAACGGATGCAGAAGATATTAAGAAGAGGTGGCAAGAATACATAGAAACTATACAAAAAGATCTCCACAACTCAGATAATCACAATGGTGTGATCACTCACCTAGAGCCAGACATCCTGGATGTGAAGTCATGTGGGTCGTAGGAAGCATCACTACACACAAAGCTAGTGGAGGTGATGGAATTCCAGTGGAGCTGTTTCAAATCCTGAAAGATGATGCTGTGAAAGTGCTGCACTCAATATAACAGAAAATTTGGAAAACTCAGCAGTGGCCACAGGACTGGAAAAGGTCAGTTTTCATTCCAATCCCAAAGAAAGGCAATGCCAAAGAATGCTCAAACTACTGCACAATTGCACTCATCTCACACGCTAGCAAAGTAATGCTCAAAATTCTCCAAGCTAGGCTTCAACAGTACGTGAACCATGACTTTCAGATGTTTAAGCTGGATTTAGAAAAGGCAGAGGAACCAGCGATCAAATTGCCAACATCCACTGGATCATCAAAAAGCAAGAATGTTCCAGAAAAACATCTACTTCCTCTTTATTGACTACGCCAAAGCCTTTGACTGTGTGTATCACAAGAAACTGTGGAAAATTCTTAAAGAGATGGGAATACCAGTCCACCTGACCTGCCTCTTGAGAAATCTATATGCAGGTCAGGAAGCAACAGTTAGAACTGGACATGAAACAACAGACTGGTTCCAAATTGGGAACCAGTACATCAAGGCTGTATATTGTCACCCTGCTTATTTAACTTATATTCAGAGTACATCGTGAGAAACGCTGGGCTTGATGAAGCAGAAGCTGGAATCAAGATTGCTGGGAGAAATATCAATAACCTCAGATATGCAGATGACACCACCCTTATGGCAGAATGTGAAGAACTAAAGAGCCTCTTGATGAAAGTGAAAGAGGAGAGTGAAAAAGTTGGCTTAAAGCTCAACATTCAGAAAACTAAGATCATGACATCCTGTCCCATCACCTCATGGCAAATAGATGGGGAAACAGTGGAAACAGTGACAGATGTTATTTTTTGGGGGCTACAGAATACTGCAGATGGTGACTGCAGTCAGGAGGCAACAGTTAGAACTGGACATGAAACAACAGACTGAAATTAAATCATGAAATTAAAAGATGCTTACTCCTTGGAAGAAAAGTTATGACCAACCTAGACAGCATATTAAAAAGCAGAGACATTACTTTGCCAACAAAAGTCCGTCTAGTCAAGGCTATGGTTTTTCCAGTAGTCATGTATGGATGTGAGATTTGGATAATAAAGAAAGCTGAATGCCAAAGAATTGATGCTTTTGAACTGTGATGTGGGGAAGACTTGTGAGAGTCCCTTGGACTGCAAGGATATGCAACCAGTCCATCCCAGAGGAAATCAGTCCTGACTATTCATTGGAAGGACTGTTGCTGAAGCTGAAACTCCAATACTTTGGCCACCTCATGTGAAGAACTGACTCATTTGAAAAGCCTCTAATACTGGGAAAGATTGAAGGCAGGAGGAGAAGGGGACGACAGAGGATGAGATGGTTGGATGGCATCACCAACTCGATGGACATGAGTTTGAGTAGACTCCTGGAGTTGGTGATGGACAGGGAGGCCTGTTTTGCTGCAGTCTTCGGGGTCTAAGAGTCGGACATGACTGAGCGACTGAACTGTCTGATTGGCACTATGTCCTATTTTTCAAAGATGGCCCTAGTGACTGACCAAACATTTTCTATTCTAGGTGCACTGGAGGCAGCTATCAGGTAGAGGAACAGAAAAAGAAATGCATGGCTGATTAGAGTGGTGGGAGAGAAAGTAGGGAAGAAAATTTGCCTTGAGAGAGCATTTAATACAATTTCCACTAGATGGCAGTAACGCCCTAGGAATAAGGTTTCTAAGGTCTAGAAAGGGATAAACCTGCAGGAAGGAACTGTGGAGCACGCCCAGTGCAGAAATCTTTAAATGGATTTATTCTTCAGATCATACCAATTTAACTTAAAAAAAATCTCATGCTCAATCCTGTTCATCTTTCAGTAATCTAATATTATGCCAGAGAGAGAGAGAGAGACAGACAGACAGAGACAGACAGACTGTGACCCTGAATCAATCTATTAGTCGTCGTTGTTGTCGTTTAGTGGCTAAGTCATGTCTGACTCTTTCCCGACCCCATGAACTGTAGCCTGCCAGGCTCCTCTGCCCATGGGATTTTCCAGGCAAGAATACTGTAATGGGTTGCCATTTCCTTCTCCAGGGGAGCTTCCCAACCTAGGGATCAAACCTGGATTTGATCAAACCTCCTGCATTGGCAGGTGAAATTCTTTGCCCTTGAACCAATAAGGAAGCCTGAATTAATCTATATGTTCTCAAATCAGGCAAGATGCTATAGAGGGCAAATATTAAAACTAATTTTAAGATTCAGTAGACTGTATTTTAAACCTAAAGTTAATTAAAATTTCTCTACTAAAAATGATCTTAACTCCTTTCAGTTTTGGTTTGAGCCTGATTTTAAAAACAAATTTTTAAAAAGGACAAAATTGAAAAGTAAACTAAACAGCAGGATTCATTCTAACTTAGATTAGGAGCTGGAAACTATTTTCAGAAATTATAGAGGTAATACCATACCCTGATTAATTTGGCAAATCTTGCAAAAAGTACTACTATTTAATATCACTTATTGTCTTTTGTGGGCTTCCCTGGTAGCTCAGAAGGTAAAGCGTCTGCCTGCAGTGTGGGAGACCTGGGTTTGATCCCTGGGTCGGGAAGATCCCTGGAGAAGGAAATGGCAATCCACTCCAGTATTCTTGCCTGGAAAATTCCATGGATGGAGGAGCCTGGTGGGCTATAGTCCATGGCATCGCAAAGAGTCAGACACAACTGAGCAACTTCTCTTCACTCACTGTCTTTTGTGACTTTATTAGGCTAAAGGAACTAAGTATCTTCCAACTGTAGTCTCATTCCAATAGCTAGGCAAGTGTAGAATTAGTCTTACTGCCAAAAGCCACATATCTGAAGGCTTGGGAACAGGCCTGGAAACTCTATGCCAGCTATCAAATTGCAGGATTCCCCCTACTTTTCATCGTGTTCTTTCTCTGCCTCCCACTTGCTGGCTGGCTACTGAGATGAGCTGGCAGGATAGCCCTGCCTGGGCTGAGGCATGAAAATGTGAAAGTGTTAGTTGCTCAGTTGTGTCCCACTCTTTGTGACTCCATGGATGTAGCCCACCAGGCTCCTCTGTCCATGGGATTCTCCAGGCAAGAATCCTGGAGTGGGTTGCCATTTCTTCTCCAAGCCATGGGGATGGCAGCTGTTTAAGAAGTCTTCTTTTGTTGGTTACAGACCTATGGGACCCACAGGTATAAGCCAATTGGCCACCCTCTGGTGTCCCTTGATGGCAGCCACAAAAAACTGGTGTGCTAGACAAGGGCATGAGCTCCTTTCTAGGAGATACCAGCTATTTGCAGCAAGGCAGAGTGAGATTGCAAAGACAGCGCCACAGCAGAAGCCTGCCCCTAGGCCAAAGCTCCGGGCAAGCAAATAGGCCTCTTTCACAGAAAGACGGGTGTGTGTGTTAGTTGGCTGTCTGTGCAGTGCCCTGGGGGTAGTAGCTTGTCAAGAACTGTCTCTCTGACGGTTCCTGTCCCATGAGACCCAGGATTGAAAGCCCCCTGCCCTCCAGAACCAGGCAATCAAGTGAATCCCCTTGTGGCAGCCACAAAAAAGATGCCCATCTTTTACTTATGTGAGTAAGAGGTCCCCTGTAGGGGCTGTGGGGCTCTGGAGTGGAGGGGGAGGGTCACATTGACGGCCACCAGCTGGGATGAGGCAGAGAGATGGTGCTCGGTGGGAAAAGGAGAACAACGCGATCACACTCACTGGCTAGAGTGAGGCAGAGGGAGAGCTCAGCATGCTGCCCGCGAGCCGGCAGGGGTTCTTCGGTGCTCAGCTAGACGCCTGTCTCTCAAGTGGAAGCTTTAGAATGAGCAGGTGAGCCTCATTCACATCAGATCTGGGCACCTGCCGGTGAGCCCGAGCCCCCGGGGCCTTTCAGAGCTGCTTCTGGCTTCCCCGTTGCCTTGTGGGATTCCGGGGGCGGGACGTCGCTTGGTTTTCAAAGCCACGTGTTTCGGGGCTGGTCTTTAAGGCACAAGTCTTAAAAGCTGGGGTGCCAGATATGGGGTTCAAACCCTTCACTCCTCAGGGAGAAGCTCCAGGTCTGAGTTCCCTCCCAACTCTGGGCTCTGCAGCACCAGAGGTAGGGTTCATGGCAGAGTTGCAACCCAGGCCCTCCCGCCCGCTTCGTGTGGGCCTTCCCTGCCTCTGCCTGATGGTAGGAGTTGTTAGACAGTTTTCAGGGTTTTTGGGGGTGGAGGGAGAGAGGAAGTTGTTTCCACCGTAGCAGCAGAGTCAGTGCGTCTCCTGTGAGGCAGGGAGTCCATCTTCCTCCCACGGGTGCCATCTTGACGCCATCGGCTCTTCACTACCGGAAATCCCTCTGGCGGGAAGGCAAAACCATGAACCAGGTTTGTGACGGTAAGGCCCCGGGAGTCTGGAGCCTTTTTCTCTCCCCCTACTGTTTTCTCCTCCCACCTACCCTTGTAGTAACCATCAGTTAGCGTGCCTTAAAAGGGAAGTGGCCTGTGTGCTAATTATCTACAAGAATAGCCAAGCCGGAAGAGGCAGAGGATTGGCTGCTCTTGCTGCAGTTGGTTTTGGAGAAGGGCAGAACCCCAAGGGTTGGGGTAGAGGCAGCTTTTAGAAAAAGGGGGAAGAAAACCAAAAGAGGTGGGGCCCTGGAGGAGGTGTGAACTCGGAGTGTCCAGGGGCTCACAGATACTGGGGTGAAGACTTTTGACCCACAGTTCCTTCCGTGGTAGAGTTCTAAACGATGCTGGGGGCTTTTCCCTCTTTTGAGGACAGTCTAATAATGGAATGAGAGGCATCAGTCCTTCTGTAAAACGTTTGTACTTCCCAAGTTGCCTGCACATTAGAATTGCCTTAACAAATTTATTTTTATTTTATTTTTCCCAGAAAGGGAGCATGGGAGTTAATTTATCTTAGAACCTGTCTGTCTGAAATGTCTTTGAGCTCTCTTACGCATGGTGGGCTGTTTGGCTGGACATAGACTTTTAAAGTTGGGATATAGTTGGTTTACAATATTAGTTTCAGGTGTGCAACATTGTGATTCAAATTTTTTGTAGGTTATACGGTTATACTCCATTTAAAGTTATTATGAAATACTGGTTATATTTATGTTGTATAATATATGTGTGTGCTTAGTCGCTCAGTCATGTCTGACTCCAACCTCATGGACTGTAGCCCACTAGACTCCTCTGTCCATGGGGATCTTCCAGGAAAGAATACTGGAGTGGGTTGCCACGCCCTCCTCCAGGGAATCTTCCCGACCCAGGGATCTAACCCCCGTCTCCTGCATTGCAGGCAGACTCTTTACTGTCTGAGCCACCAGAAAAGGCTACTGTACAATATAAACTTATATCTTATTTATTTAATGTTAATACATAATAGTTTGTGTTAATTCCCTACCCCTATCTTGCTCCTTTCCCATTCCTTTCCCCACTGTTAACCATGAATTTGTTCTCTGTATCTGTTGAGTCTGCTTATTTTTGTTAGATTCATTGCTGCTAAGTCACTTCAGTCGTGTCCGACTCTGTGTGACCCCATAGATGGCAGCCCACCAAGCTCCCCCGTCCCTGGGATTAGTTTGTTGTATTTTTAGATTCCACTCGTATGTGATATCATAATGTTTGTCTTTCTCTGATTAGTTTCATTTTTGTGTCATATCCTTTAAGTCCATCTGTGTTGCTGCAGAGGGCAAAACTCCAATCTTTTTTGTGATTGAGTGCTATTCCACTGTATGTTTGTGTGTATATTCATCAATCAATTGATCATCTCACATCTTTATCCACTTATCTGTAGATTGTTTCCATATCTTGGCTATTGTAAATGATGATGCTTTGACTATTGGGGTGTACATATCTTTTCAAACTAGAGTTTTGATTTTTTTCAGCTATATTGCCAGCAGTGAACTTGCTGGGCATATGATAGCTCTATTTTTAATGTTTTGAGGAATTATACTATTTTCCACAGTGGTTGCACCAATGTGTATGAAGGTTCCCTTTCTCCACATCCTTACTAACCCTTGATAATTGTGTTCATGTTGATCATGGCCATTCTGACTGGTGTGAGGTGATATCTCATTGAGGTTTTAATTTGCTTTTCTCTGATTGATGTTGGGCATCTTTTCAGGTGCCTGTTAGCCATCTGTATGTTGTTTTTAGAGAAATGTCTATTCAGGTCTTCTGCTCATTAAAAACATTTTTTTTAATTAGTGGAGAATTGCTTTACAATGTTGTGTTGGTTTCTGTCATATAACAATGTGAATCAGTCGTAATTATATTCATATCCCCTCCCTCTTGAGCCTCCTCCTCATCCCTCCATTAAAAAAATTTTTTATATTCAGTTGTTTGAGCTGTTTATTTTGGATATTAACTCCTTATTGGTCATATCATTTGCAAATATTTTCTCGCATTCAGTAGGTTGTCTTTAGTTTTGTCAGTGGTTTCCTTTGCTGTGCAAAGGTTTTTAAATGTAATTATGTCTCATGTTTATTTTCTTTAATTTCCTTTGCTTTAGGAGACAGATCCAAAACATTGCTACAGTTTATGTCAGAGTGTTTTGCCCCTGTTTTCCTCTAGGTGTTCAGTTGTTTCAAGTCTTACATTTAGGTCTTTAATCCATTTTGAGTTAGTTTTTGTATATAGTGTTAGAGAATGTTCTAATTCCATTTTACGTAGCTGTCCACATTCTCTAACACCACTTATTGAAGAGACTGTCTTTTTTCCATCGTCTCTTCTTGCCTCCTTTGCCATAGATTAGTTGATCTGTGACATAAACTCATAAGTGTGTGGTTTATTTCTGGGCTTCTTATCCTGTTCCATTTATCTGTATGTCAGTGTTTTTGTGCTTGTCCCATAGTGTTTACATTGTAGCGTAGACTGAGGTCAGGTGTGTGATTTCTCAAAACTGTTTTCACTGTTTGGGGTCTTTAATGTTTCCATAGAAATTTTAGAATTTATTCTAGTTTTGTGAAAAAATGCCATTGGTAATTTGATAGGGATTTCATTGAATCTGCAGTTTGCCTTGCACAATATGATCATTTTAACAATATTCATTCTTCCAATCTGGGAACACAGTGTATCTTTCCATCTGTTTGTGTTATTTTCAGTTCTTTCATCAATAACTTATAGTTTTCTGGGCACCGGTCTTTTACCTCCTTCTAAAGTATTTTATTCTTTTTCATGTGATGGTAGATGAAATTGTTATCTTAATTTCTCTTTATGGTAGTTTGTTGTTAGTATATAGAAATGCACAGATTTCTAGATATAAATTTTGTATCTTGCTATTTTACCAGATTAACTGATGAACTATATTAGTTTCTGGTGGTGTCTTTAGGATTTTCTGGGTATAATATCATGTCATCTTTAAACAGTGACAGTTTTACTTCTTCCTTTCCTGTTTGGATTACTTTGATTTCTTTATTTGTCTAGTTGTTGTGGCTAGGACTTCGATAGTATGTTGAATAAAAGTGATAGTGGGTATTCTTGTTTTCTTCATGATCTTAGAGGAAATGCTTTTAGCATTTCACTGTTGAGTATGATTTTAGCCGTGGGCTTATCACATATGGACTTTATTTTGTTGAGGTATATTCACTCTATACCCACCATGTTGAGAGTTTTTATTTTTAAATCATAAATAGATGTTGAAACTTGTCAAAAGATTTTCTGTATCTACTGATATGATCATGTGATTTTTATTTTTCAATTAGTTAATATGGGTTTATTACATTGATTTATAGATACTGAAAAATCCTTGCATCCCTGGAATAAATTCCACTTGATCATGCTGTGTGATCTTCTTAATGTTTTGGTGGTTTCATTTTGCTAATATTTTGTTGAATGTTTTTGCATCTGTGTTCATCAAGGATATTGGCCTGTAATTTTCTTTCTTTTTTTTTTTGTAGCATCTTGGTCTGGTTTTGCTACCAGGGTGATGCTGGCCTTGTAAAATGTGTTTGGAAGGATTCCTTTTTCTTCAATTTTTGTAATAGTTTGAGAATGATAGGTGTTAACTCTTCTCTAAATGTTTGATAAAATTCACCTGGGAGGCCATCTAGTTCTGGACTTTTGTTTTCTGGGAGTTTTAAAAATCATTGATTCAGTTTCATTACTGATAATTGGTCTGTTTATGTTTTCTGTTTCTTCCTGATTCAGTCTTTGGAGTTTGTACATTTCTCAGAATGTGTCCGTTTCTTCTAGGTTGTCTGTTTTATTAGCGTACAATTGTTTGCAATAATTTTCAATGATCTGTGGTGGTGTAATTTTTTCGTTTCTGATTTTATTGATTTGGGCCCTCTTTTTCTTGAGTCTGACAAAATGTTTATCAATTTTATTTATCTTTTCAAAGACCAGTTCTTTTCATTGATCTTAGTTGCTATTGTTTTTAGTCTTTATTTCATTTATTTTTGCCGTGATCATTATTATTTTTTACCTTCTAACTTTTGGTTTTGTTTCTTTTCTAGTTCCTTTAGGTGTGAGGTTAGGTTGCTTGAGATTTTTCTTGTTTCTGGAGGTAGGCTTCTATTGCTGTAAACTACTCTCTTGGGACTGCTTTTGCTGCATCCCATAGATTTTGGATTATTGTTCTCTCATTTTCATTTGTGTCCAGATATTTTTAAATTTCTTTTTTGAGTTCTTCAGTGACCATTGGTTGGTTGTTTAGCCTCTGTGTGTTTGTGTGTGTATGTGTGTTTTCTTGCAGATTTTTGTTGTAGTTGATTTCTTGTCTTATAGCATTGTGGTTGGAAAAGATGCTTGATATTATTTCACTCTTCTTAAATTTATTGAAAATATTTTTGTGGGTTGTGTGGCCTATCCATTAGAATGTTGGGTTAGATGTCGATTAGAACATTCTATCCAGTAGAATGTTCATGTGCATTTGAAAATGTGTATTCTGCTGTTTTTTGAATGGAATGTTTTATATATAAATATATATATGAATTTTGACCAATATATATATATCTAAAGTCAATGATTTAATGTGTCATTTAAGACCAATATTTCCTTATTGATTTTTTTGTCTTGTTGATCTGTTCATTGATGTCAGTGTGATGTTAAAGTCCCTGACTCTTACTGTGTTGCTGTCAATTTCTCCCTTTATGTATGTTGATATTTGCTTTGGGTAAAAATATTTTTATTAGGTACATGTATATTTACAATTGTCACAGCATCTTCTTGGATTGATCCCTTGATCATTATGAATGTAATGTCTTTTATTGTTTCTTCTTATAGTTTTTGTTTTAAAGTTTATTTTGTCTGATATAAGTATTGCTCCTCTGACTTTCTTTTGATTTCCGTTTGCATAGAATACCTTATTCCAATTCCTGCACTTTCAGTCTGTGTATGTCTTTAGATCGGAAGTGAGTCTTTTTCAGGCAGCATATATGTAACTCTTGTATTTATGTTCATTTGGCCACTCTGTTTTTTTCATTGGAGCATTTAGTCCTGTAATTTACAATTAAGATAGTTACTGATGCATATGTACTTACTGCCATCTTGTTAATTGTTTGGGGATTGCTTTTGTAGTTAATTTTTGATTATCTGTTCTCCTTTTGCTTCCTTCCCTATGACTTGATGACTATCTTTACTGTTATTTTGGATTCTTTTCTCTCTTGTGCGTGTGCCTTTATTATAGGTTTTTGATTTGTGGTTACCGTAAGGTTTCTGTAGCTATCTATGTTAAGTTACTAATCTCATAATCTCTAATGCACTTTAACAACTCTACATTTTTATGTCCCTCCCCCACAATTACTGTTTTGACATCATATTTTACATCTTTTTGTTCTGTGTGTCCCCTGACTACTTACTGCAAATATAGGTGCTTTTACTATTCTTGTCTTTTGACCTTTTTACTAATTTTGCATAAGGTTGATTTACTATCTTTACTAAATAGTTCCCCTTACCAGGAAGCTCTTTCTTTCCCCTCTTCCTCCCTCCTTAGAGAATTCCCTTTAATGTTTCTTATTAAGCTGAATTAGTGGTGATGAACTCTTTTAGCTTTTGTTTGTCTGTAAAACTTTTGATCTCTCTATAAAAATCTGAAGGAAAACCTTAATGGATAGAATATTTTGGATGTAGGTTCTTCCCTTTCATCTATTTAAATATATTATGCTACTCCCTTCTCCCCTGCAGAATTTTTGCTGGAAAGTTATCTAATAGCCTTATAGGAGTGTCCTTGTATGTAACTTGATTCTTTTCCCTTGCTGCTTTTAATATTCTTTCTTTATATTTAATTTTTACCCTTTCAGTTAAAATGTGTCTTTGTATTGACCATTTTAGGTTGATCCTCTTTGGGACTGTCTTTGCTTCCTGGATCTGGATGTCTGTTTCCCTTCCCAGGTTAGGGAAGTTTTCAACCATTATGTCTTCAAATATGTTCTCAGTCCCTTTTTTCTCCTGTGGAACCCCCATCATGCAAATATTAGTATGCTTGATGGTGTCCCTGAGGTCTCTTAAACCACCTTCACTTCTTTTTATTTTTCTTTTTCTGTTCAGCTTTAGTGGTTTCCACTACTCTTTCACTCTTTCATCATACTACTGATCTGTTCTTCTGTATCATTTAATCTACTGTTGATTCCTTCTAGTGTATTTTTCATTTCAGTTATCGGAATCATCTCTGTTTTGTTCTTCTCTATATTTGCTAACTCTTTTAAGCACTTGTAATGCCTACTCTGTTCATCCAATCTTCTCCTGAGTTATTGGATCATCTTTATGATTATTACTTTGAACTCTGGGCAGATTGTCTCTCTCCTTATTTCTTGTGTGTTTTTTTTTTTTAAATTTATGTATTTTAATTGAAGGCTAATTACTTTACAGTATTGTAGTGGTTTTTGCCATACATTGACATGAATCATCCATGGGTGTACATGTGTTCCCCATCCTGAACTACCTTCCCACCTCCCTCCCTATCCCATCCCTGTGGGTCATCCCAGTGCACCAGCCCTGAGCACCCTGTCTTATGTGTCGACCCTGGACTGGCGATCATCCTACTCCCACTCTTCTCAGATCATCCCACTCTTGTGGGGTTTTATCTTATTACTTTGTTTGGAACATGATCCACTGTCACGTCATTATGCCTGATTTGCTGTGGTTTTTTCCCCTGTACTGTGGTAGATTGTTTACATTCCTTAACCTTTTGTAGGCTATGCCATACATGTCCCAGCAGTATAATCCTCTCTGATCACCAGAGCCCTGTGTTCTAGAGGTGTCACTCGTCTGGCATGTGTGGGTCCTGTGTAGTGAGCTGACTACCATGAGTGATCAGGTGGGCACGACTGGCTCCTGGCCTAGTTGGTTGCCAGGAGTGAAGTCTGCTGGCCACTGGTTGATGAGGCTGGATCATGAGGCAGCTGGCTGTGGTTTAGAGGGTCCCAGAACAGGTGCCTGCCCTACTATTGGCTAAGGCTGAGCCCATTCACCTGTGGGTGAGGTCAGGGCCCAGGATGTCCTGGGGTTGTTGCCTGCTCACTGGTGGGCAGAGCTGGGTCCTAGGGTCTATGCACTGGTATAGACCAGACATGGACAGCACCATGTCCCATGGTGGCTATGGGCTCAGAACTTGTTAAGACAACTTCTGCTTGCTGGTTGTTGGGGCTCTGTTCCCACTCAGCTAGTTGCTTGGCCTGAGGCATTGCCCTACTTGTGCCCACACTCTGGTGGGCAGGAGCAGGGTTGCGTCCTGAAGCTAATAAGCTCAAGGGTGCTTGTCAGCACCAGTGTTTGCATGGTAGAACAGCCCCCCACCGCCCCCCGACCCAAAATGGCTGCCACCACTGTCTGTGTACCCAAGGTGAAGAGGTGGCTTCCCACCTCTCTGGGAGACCCTCCAAGATCAGTAGGTGGGTCTGACCCAAGTTTCCTTCAAATTACTGCTTCTGCCCTGGGTCCCAGAGCATGTGAGATTTTGTAAGCATACTTTAAGAGTAGACCCCCTGGCACTCTCAAAAATAAGCCCTGCTGGCTTTCAGAGCCAAATGTTGTAGGGGCTTGTCTTAGTGTAAGAGCCCCTAGGATGGGGAGTCTGATATGAAGCTCAGACCCCTCACTTTGGGGAGAAACTTTGCAATTGTAATTATCCTACTGTTTCTGAGTCACCCACGAGGGGTGTATATAGACCTGACTAAACCATGACTTTGCTGGTCCTATTCTCTCATTGTGGTTCTTTCTTTATATCTTTTGTTGTAGAAGCTTTTTTTCTGCTAGATTCTGGTCCTTCCCATCAATAGTTGCTCTGTAAATTTTATAATTATAAATTCTGTGTGCCCTTGAGAGGTGGTGAGCTTGGGGTCTTCCTACTCTGCCATCTTGGCCATTCCCTTGGCTTAGGAACTTTAAGTAGTACAGACACTGCCCCCATCCTCCCCACCCCCAGTCTGACCTCAGAACTACAGAATCAGAGAATCTCCAGAAGTGCAGCTGAAGTACAGCTTTGAAATGTTCTGCTTGCAAATTATGCAGGTGGATATATTTAGATACCAAGGCAATGGCACCCCACTCCAGTACTTTTGCCTGGAAAATCTCATGGACGGAGGAGCCTGGTAGGCTGCAGTCCATGGGGTCACTGAGAGTTGGACACGACTCAGTGACTTCACTTTCACTTTTCAGTTTCATGCATTGGAGAAGGAAATGGCAACCCACTCCAGTGTTCTCGCCTGGAGAATCCCAGGGACGGCGGAGCCTGGTGGGCTGCCATCTATGGGGTCGCACAGAGTCGGACACGACTGAAGCGACCTAGCAACAGCAGCAGCAGCCCTAAACATATTAAAACTTAATTGTAAGTATTTCCCCTAGAGATAAAAGGTATGTTGTTTCACTCCATGTATAATTTAAGTTCAGGAATTAGAATAAGTGAAGTCATATTATGACATACACATGATAAATATTGATCTATGTTGACAAATAACATTGACTGAATAATGACATTTATAGCACTCTAAAACCTTCCCACGTGTGTTCTTTTTATATTCTCGTAACTACTCTGCAAGGTAATTAACCAAGGGATATTTAATGAGTTTCTAGTGTTGTTCAGGAACAGTGCTGGGTATACAGGGAAATGATTATTGGTCCCACATTACACATTAGGATATGGATTGTGAGTGATTGTTTCCAGGGTCAGTTGATGGAAGAATCAGGACCTGCAGTGACACCCTGGCTTGGCACATCCTAGGCTTTGCTGCCTATAAACTTGCCAGTTCACCTACTACTGCTGTGATTACTTTGGGGGATCTCCTAGATATCGGTGAAAGTTCCCATATATTCATCTTTCTTACCCTTTTGTTCTCTTTCTGCCAATTATATATAAAAAAAATGTTCTTTTTTTTTTTTTTTTCCAGCCAGCTACCAGATCATCTCATTTTCCTTCTATTCTTTTAGGACAGGTGATCTGTAACAACAAACTGTAGCATCAGCTTTTTCTCTTAGTCTTCATAGTCTCTTTCTACTCCTTGTCACTCCACCTAGAAAACTCGAATTCAGGTCACACAAATCCCGTTCACAGTTAATGAGAACACTTTTGAGATCTTACTTTCTTCTTACTCTTCTTTCTGAAAGAACCTTTCTCTCCCAGCCTTCCAAGTCCTCTGTCTGCAGTGCTGTCAGTCTTTCTTCAGCCTCTCCTTTTCCTTCCTATTCTTTCAGTTGCTTCTCTAGTCATTCCTCACACGGGGACCTAAATGGGTCCCCTGCTTCCACTTTCCTCATTCAGTCCCACTTCACACACAGCTTCCAATAAATAATTCTCTGCAATTAGTCATTGTTCAATCCAGAAGGCGGCATGAGCTCTCTAGAGCCTGTGCTATTAGATGAAGTCTTACCCCTTAAGATTTTCAGTACCCTCAAGTAATTGTTAATTTATTCAACAGCTTCATGCCTTGAAACCAACCCAAGCAAATTTCCCACTCTTGCCACCTTCCAAAACAGGAGACGTAAGAGACATGGGCTCAGTCTCTGGTTGGGAAGATCCCCTGGAGGAGGGCACGGCAACCCACTCCAGTGTTCTTGCCTGGACAATCCCGTGGGCTGAGGAGCCTGGCGGGCTACGGTCCAGAGGGTTGCAAAGAGCTGGACACGACTGAGCAACTGAGCACACACACACCATCTGCTCATCCCAGACATGACACCCACCTTGCACAGAAGCTCTTTCTTACTGCTTACCAGGACACGTCACCCAGCATCAAACTCTTCTAAAAGCAGTGTGGAGTTCAGATAAAGCCTTTGTCCTTTTTTCCTTTGTTTAAAAATTTATTTTTAATTTGATAATTGCTTTACAATGTTGTGCTGGCTTCTGCCGTACAACAACATAAATCAACCATCAGTATACATATATCCCCTCCCTAGAACTCCCCTATCGCACCCCTCTAGGTTGTCACAGAGCACTGGGTAGAGCTCCCTGTGTTATACAGCCGCTTCCCACTAGCTCTCTATGTTACACATGACAGTGTATATATGTCAATGCTACTCTCTCAATTCATCGCACCCTCTTCTTCCCCCACTGTGTCCACAAGTCTGTTCTGTCTGCATCTCTATTCCTGTCCCGTAAACAGGTTCATCAGTACCATTTTTTTAGATTCCATCAGTCAGTCAGTTCAGTCACTCTGTGTCCGACTCTTTGCAACCCCATGCACCGCAGCATGCCAGGCCTCCCTGTCCATCACCAGCTCCTGGAGTTTACTCAAACTCATGTCCATTGAGTCGGTGATGCCATCCAACCATCTCATTCTCTGTCATCCCTTTCTCCTCCCACCTTCAATCTTTTCCAGCATCAAGGTTTTTTTTTGAGTCAGTTCTTTGCATCAGGTGGCCAAAGTATTAGAGTTTCAGCTTCAGCATCAGTCCTTCCAATGAATATTCAGGACTGATTTCCTTTAGGATGGACTGGTTGGATTTCCTTGCTGTCCAAGGGACTTTCAAGGGTCTTCTCAACACCACAGTTCAAAAGCATCAATTCTTTGGCGCTCAGCTTTCTTTATAGTCCAACTCTCACATCCACACACGACTTCTGGAAAAACCATAGCTTTGACTAAATGGACCTTTGTTGGCAAAGTAATGTCTGCTTTTAATAAGCTGTCTAGGTTGGTCATACCTTTTCTGTCAAGGAGCATTAATAGATTCCATATATGAGCATTAATATGCAGTCTTTGTTTTTTTCTTTCTGACTTCACTCTAGGTTCATCCACCTCAGTTCAACTGACTCAAATTCATTTGCTTTTATGGCTGAGTAATATTCTGTTGTATGTGTGTACCACAACTTTATCCATTCATCTGTCAGTGGACATCTAGGTTGTTTCCGTGTCCTATCTATTGTAAATAGTGCTGCAATGAACATTGGGGAATATGTGTCATTTTCAGTTATGGTTGTCTCAGGGTATGTGCTCAAAAGCAGGATAGGGTAGGTCATGTGGTAGTTTTCTTAGTTTTTTTTTTTTTTAAAGGAATCTCCATACCAAAAATATTCAGTCTTTTTCCTATTTCATTACATTACCACTAATAGTGCAAAAGGGTTTTCTTTTCTCCACAACCTCTCCAGGATTTATTGTTTGTAGTGTTTTTGATGATGACCATCCTGACCGATGTGAAGTGATACTTCATTGCCAGCCTCTTTTTCTGCCAGGACCAAGAGAGGATCTTTGTCCACTGTCCATATACCATGAGTATATGATAAGGTTACTAGAGGTAGAACCCAGACAATTTTATCACGCTTCCCCACCCCCTTAAAAAATTAAGACCTCCAGAAGTTCTCAGTCTCATGCTAATGCATACTCTGCCTCCAGTAATTTTCCCACTTACCACTTGACTTCTTGTCACTGTATGACTCCAGGGGCTTCTGCCACAGTTCATGGTATGCAGAAGTTTCTGCTCCAGTGGAACAACCAAACGAATCTTGGGATTCAGGCATGATGACAAGAGATTAGAAAGACTTCCCTGGGCCCTGACTGTGGAGACATCGGTAACATGGTGGAGTAAAAGATTGCTTCTCTGCCCCTTTCAATCTACAACCGTATAGCAATCACAAGTCAACAAAGGTGCCTCTGTCAACACAATAGGATGCTGGATAACTCCACACATCTGTACATATAAAGGTTGGTGATGGGAACAGATAGAAGTGGAACCGAGGGAACTGCAAAGTCAGCGCCTTCAGGCCCTGCCCTCTGACCATGGCAGCTGACTCCATAGCTCCAGCGAACCTAGCAGCAACAGGTGAGGTGACGGTGCTGGCTCTAACCTCCTAACCACAACAGCGCCAGAGCCACAGGTGACTTGCAAACAATGGCAATGGGGCTGCCACTGGGCTGCCCACAATCCAGCCTCCACCTCCTTCTGCAGTGCTGGAGCCCACGAGCCTTATAGCACCCGAGCGGTAGAGATGCCTGTGAGACCCGGCAACCCTCCCACCAGTGTCCTCCTTCCCCCATGGCAGCAAAAGCTGCAACTCGGAGGATGCTGGGTATGAAGGACGAGCCCACCATGTCAGTGACTACGGTGGTTGTGGCAGAAGCAAGGCAGCAGTGACCCCGGAGGCGTAAGAAGCAATAGTTTCAACTCTCTCAAAGAGGTGGAGGCTGGAGAGTGCCCACTCTTCAAAGTGGAGTGGAGTAAAGGATCGCCTTTCTCTGCCCCTTTCAGTCTACAACCATATAGCAAGTACAAATCAACAAGGGTGCCTCTACCAACACAATAGGATGCTGGATAACTCCACACATCTGTACATTTATTTATATATAAAGGTTGAATGCAACCAGGGGCAGCTCATTTAACAGAAACCAAAAACTTGTGTTATAGCACCACCTACTGGAAAACAGAAGAAAGTACTCTAATTTCTTTTCTAAAATATAAATTTATTTATTTTAATTGGAGGCTAATTACTTTATAATATTGTATTGGTTTTGCTATACATCAACATGAATCTGCCACAGGTGTACACGTGTTCCCCATCCTGGACCTCCCACCCTCCTCCCTCCTCATCCATCCCTCTGGGTCATCCCATCCCTCTGGGTCATCCCTGTGCACCAGCCCCGAGCATCCTGTATCATGCATCGAACCTAGACCGGCGATTTGTTTCATATATGATACTGTACATGTTTCAGTGCCATTCTCCCAAATCATCCCACTCTCTCCCTCTCCCACAGAGTCCAAAAAACTGTTCTATACATCTGTATTTCTTTTGCTGTCTTGCATACAGGGTTATCGTTACCATCTTTCTAAATTCCATATACACGTGTTAGTATACTGTACTGGTGTTTTTCTTTCTGGCTTACCTCACTCTGTATAATAGGCTCCAGTTTCATCCACATCATTAGAACTGATTCAAATGTATTCTTTTTAATGAATGAGTAATACTCCATTGTGTATATGTACCACAGCTTTCCATCCATTCATCTGCTGATGGACGTCTAGGTTGTTTCCAGTGCTGCGATGAACATTGGGGTACACGTGTCTCTTTCAATTCTGGTTTCCTTAGTGTGTATGCCCATGAGAGCTGACTCTTTTAGGAAGGTCAACATTAGGGGAATGGATATCTGAGACAGAGAAGATGAAGAGGGAACAGTTTATTTAAGGAAAGAATAGCTGATAGAATTTCTAAACTTGGGGGAGGAACTGTGTATACAAGTCCTTAAAGCTAAGAGGACACTTAATTATCTCAATGCAAAAAGATCTTCTCCAAGACACATAATATTAAAATGGTCAAAAGTAAAAGAAAGCGTTTTAAAGGCAGCCAGTAATAAAGGACAGTAACTCATTGGATTATCAGCAGATTTCTCAGCAGAAATCCTCTAGGCCAAGAGAAAGTGAAATGGCATTCTCAAAATTCTGAAAGACAGGCTTTTACCCAAGAATACAGAGCAAAGTTGTCATTCAGATGTGAGGGAGAAATACTTTCCCAGACAAATAAAAGCTATGGGAGTTCATTCATACTAGACCTGCCTTACAAGAGATGTTGAAAGGAGCTCATCTATAGTTGATTAACAGTGTGTTCATTTCAGGTGTATAGTAAAGTGATTCATTTATACATATGTATCTATGCTTTCCCAAATTCTTTTCCCATGTATGTTATTACATGGTATTGAGCAGTGTTCCCTGTGCTATACAGTAGATTCTGTTTGGTCATCTACTTTAAATTTAGCCGTGTGTACATGTCAAACCCAAACTGCCATTCTGTCCTTCCTTCCCCATTCTTCCCTTCTCTAAGACTGTTTCTGCTTTGTAAGTTTATTTGTATCAATTTTTAAAAAATTTCACATATATGCAATATCATATATTTGTCTTTCTCTGACTTACTGCACTTGATGTGATAATCTCCAGGTCCATCCATGTTGCTTCAAATGGCATTATTTCATTCTTAATGGCTGAGTAATATTTCAATGCATATATGTACCACGCCATGTTTATCCTTTCATCTGCTGATGGACATAACATTTCGGTAGCTTCCATGTCTCGCCTATTGCAAACAGTGCTGCAGTGAACACAGGGGTGCCTGTATCCTTCAGTTTTACTTCTCTCATTCCAATTTGGATCCCTTTTATTTCTTTTTCTTGTTTGATTGCAGTTTTTAGGGCTATCACTAGTATGAATAAAAGTGACAGAGTGGATATCCTTGTCTAGTTCCTGATCTTAGCAGAAGTGCTTTCTTTTTCACTGTGGAGCATGGTGGTAGTTGCGGATTGATGGCTTTCCTAAGTTTGAGATAAATTCCCTCTACACCCACTTGGTTGAGAGTTTTTTTTATCGAAAGTGGATTTTTAATTTTGTGCATCTATTGACATATAAAGACACTTACTCCTTGCAAGAAAAATTATGACCAACCTAGATAGCATATTGAAAAGCAGAGACATTACTTTGCCGACTAAGGTCCGTCTAGTCAAGGCTGTGGTTTTTCCAGTGGTCATGTATGGATGTGAGAGTTGGACTGTGAAGAAGGCTGAGCGCGGAAGAATTGATGCTTTTGAACTGTGGTGCTGGAGAAGACTCTTGAGAATGCCTTGGACTGCAAGGAGATCCAACCAGTCCATTCTAAAGGAGATCAGCCCTGGGATTTCTTTGGAAGCAATGATGCGAAAGCTGAAACTCCAGTACTTTGGCCTCCTCATGTGAAGAGTTGACTCATTGGAAAAGACTCTGATGCTGGGAGGGATTGGGGGCAGGAGGAGAAGGGGACGACTAAGGATGAGATGGCTGGATGGCATCACTGACTCAATGGACGTGAGTCTGAGTGAACTCCGGGGAGTTGGTGATGGACAGGGAGGCCTGGCGTGCTGCGATTCTTGGGGTCGCAGAGTCGGACACGACTGAGCAACTGAACTGAACTGATAGACATATTATTTTTATTCCTCAATTTGTTGATACAGCTTAGCACATTGATTGATTTGTGGATATTGAATCATCATTGTATTACTGGAGGGGCGGTGTATAACTACTGGAGGGGCACTTGATCATGGTGTATAACTCTTTTAAGGCATTATTAAATTTGTTTTGGTAAAGTTTTGCTGAGGTTTTTTTTGCATCTGTTCTTCAGGGATATTGACTTTTAAATTTCTTTCTTTTTTTTTTTTGGCAGTGTCTTTGTTTTGGGTAGTAGGATGATGCTGGCCTCATAAGTAAGTTTGGGAGTGTTTCTTCTTGGGTTTTTTAGAATAGTTGAGAAGGATATGTGTTAACTCATCTTTGAATATTTGGTAAAATTTACCCATGGAACTGTCTGGATCTGTACTTTTTTTTTTTTTGGAAGAATTTTAAAAATTATTAATTCAATTCCATTATTGGTATTTGTTCTTTTCCTATTTTCTGTCTCTTCTTGATTCAGTCTTGAGATTGTATATTTATAGAAACTTGTCCATTTCTTCTATCTTGTCCATTCTATCAGAGTATAGTTGTTCATAGCAATCTCCAACTATCCTTTGTATTTCTGTGGTGTCATTTGTAACTTTTCGTTTTTCATTCTGATTTTATTGATTGGGCCTTTTTTTTTCTTGTTTTTGGTGAGTCTGACTAATGGTCTATCCATTTTGTTCATCTTTTAAAAGAAGCACATGTTTCATTAATCTTTTCCACTATCTCATTCACTTCTGCTGTGATCTTTGTTTTTCCTCCTGCTAATATTGGGTTTTGTTCTTGTTTGTTTAGTCCTTTAGTTGTACGATTGTTTATTTGAGATTTTTCTTGTTTCCTAAAGTAGGATTTTATCACTATAAATTTCCATCTTAGATATGGTTTGAGCATGTCCCATTGATTTGGAATCATTGTGTTTCCATTTTCAATTTTTTCCAGGTGTATTATAGTTTTCCCTTTGAGTTCTTCAGTGATGTATTGGTTTTTCTTAGCATATTGTTTAGCTTTATTGTGTTTATGCTTTTGCCTGTTTTTCTTATGGTTGTATTACAGATTTATACCTTTTTAGGCAGATAAGATGTTTGCTATGATTTCAGGCTTAACACTATTGAGACTTGTTAGGTAGTTAGCAGATGATCTGTGCTGGGAAATGTTCCATGGGCACTTGATAAAAATGTATATTCTGCTGCTTTTGGATGGACTATTCCATTTATATTCAGTCCATCTGGTCTAATGTTTCATTTAAGGCCATTCTTTCCTTATTAATTTTCTGTCTGGGTGATCTCTCCATTGATATAAGTGGGGTATTAAATTGCCCTAATATGATTGTGATACTGTTGCTCTCTCCCTTTATGTTTGTTAATATTTGCATTATGTATTTAGATGCTTCTGTGTTGGTTGCATATATACTTACAGTTGTTTACCTTCTTGTTAGATTGATCTCCTGATCACTTTGTACTTCCTTCTTTGCCTCTCTGAGACTTTGTTTTAATGTCTGTTTTTTGTCAGTACAAATATTGCTACCCCAGTTTTCTTTTTCTTTACATTTGCATGGAGACATTTTTCTGTCCTCTCACTTTCAGTCTGTGTGTTTCTTTAGATTTGCAGTGAGTCTGTGGTGGCAGCATATATATGGGTCTTGTTTTCTTTATTCATTCAGCCACTGCTTATCTTTGGAGCATTTGGTGCATTTATGTTTAAGGTAATTATTGATAGGTATGTATTGACTGCCATTTTGTTCATTGTTTCTATAGTTCTTTTTGCTCCTTTTTACCTCTTTTTTCTTATTTGATGACTGTATTTAGTGTTATGTTTTTTGCATGTGTATCTGTTATAGATTTTTAGTTTGTGGTTATCATGAGGTATGTGTGTGATTACCATGAGGGGGGTGTATGTGTGTTTATGTATATATATATTTTCTTTGGTAATCTCTTAAGTTCAAACATATTCTAACAATGCTGCATTTTTACTCACTCTAACCCATGTTTAATATTTTTACATCATATTTTACTTCTTTTTTGTTTTGTGTATCCCTTAACTATTTATTGTTGATATAAATGGTTGTGCTACTTTTGTCTTTTAACCTTTCTGCTCACTTTAAAGTGTTAATCTGTTATTCTTACTCTACATTTGCTTTACCAATAAGATTTTTTCCTTTTGTAATTTTTGAATTTCTAGTTGTGGTTTTTCCTTTCTGTTTAGAGAAGTCTATTTAATATTTCTTGTAAATTGGTTTAGTGGTCAGAACTCAACTTTTACTTGTCTGTTAAATCCTTTCTCTCTCCTGCAAATTTGAATGCTAGCCTTGTGGGGTTGAGTATTCTTACCTGTAGGATTTTTACTTTCATCGTTTTAAATATATCCTGGCACCCCTGTCGGCCTGTAAAACTTTAACTGATTAACCTGTGGGAGTTCCTTGTATGTAAACAATTGTTTTTCCCTTTGCTGATTTAAGATTCTCATTCTGTCTTAATTTCCGGCATTTTAATTACAGTGTGTTTTGGTGTGGTTCTCGTTGGGTTGATCCTGTTTGGGACTCTGTTTCCTGGACCCAGATGTCTATTTCCTTTTCCAGATTAGGGAATTTTCAGCTATTATTTCTACTAAATTCTCTGCCCCTTTCTCTCTCCCCTCTTTTTGGGACCCCTGTCTTTCAGATTTTTGTATGCTTCATGCTGTCCCAGACGTTTCTTTAACTGTCTTCATTTTTTAAAGTTTTTTTTTTCTTTTCATCTCATGTAGTTTTTTACTACTCTGTCTTCCAGTTCACTGAATCATTCCTCTGTATCATCTAATCTACTGTGGATTCATTCTAGTGTAATTAAAAAAATTTTTACTTACTATATTCTTCAGTCTGTTTGGTTTTTCTTTATATTTTCTAATTCTTTACTAAACTTCTCACCGTGTTCATCCTTTCTTCTCCTGAGTTCACAGAGCAACTCTACAATCATTACCTTGAACTCTTGATAGATTGCTTATCTTTGCTTAGTTTTTTGTTCCTTCATCTCCTAATTTTACCTAACTCTCTTAATTTGTATGTATTAGGTAGGTTGTCTACATCTCATGATCGTGGAGAAACAGCCTTATGTCAGAGACATAAGGGGCTTTTGAAGCTCAGAATCACACTCTCCTCTTGTCACCAGAGCCATATGCTCTAGCGAAAGTGAAGTGAAAGTGTTAGTCTCTCAGTCATGTCTGACTGTGTGACCCCCACATGGACTGTAGCCCATCAGGCTCCTCTGTCCATGGAATTTTCCAGGCAAGAATACTGGAGTTGGTTGCCATTTCCTACTCCAGGAGATCTTCCCAACCCAGGGATCAAACTTGCGTCTCTTGTGCTTTTAGGTCTAGCTTGCCCCTTTCTTGGTTAATTGACAGGTCTAGTCACAGGGTGCCTGACTATGTGGGCTGGGTGTTCTTTGGTTTGGTGGCAGCCTGCCAGTGGGTGAGGCTGGGTCCCTGAGCAGCTGTCTACTTCATCTTAGGAGTCCTGGGACTGATGATGGCCTGCTGGTGGATGGATAAGCTCCTGAGACTAACAGGCTAGACTGGGGACTACACATGGTGCTTGTCAGCACCAGTGTCCTTGTTGCAGAATGAGCTGCCAAAAATGGCTGCTGCCAGCCCCTGTGTCCACATTGTCTCTTGCCTCTCTGGGAGGCTTTCCAAGATCAGAAAGTGGGATAACGCAGTCTCCTTTCAAATGACTGCCTCTGTACTGGGTCTTAAAGTGTGTAAGATTTTTGCATTCACCTTTTATTTATATATTTTTAAAAGATTTATTTATTTGGCTGTGTTTCTTCATTGCAGGATCTTTTTCGTTGTGGTGTGCAGACTATTTATGGCGTGCGGGCTCTGGAGCGTGCAGGCTCAGTGACTGTGGCACATAGGCCCTTTAGTTGTGGCACACGGGCTTACTTGTTCCATGGCTTGTAGGATCTTAGTTCCCCAACTAGGGATTGAACCTGCATCCCCTGCACTGCAAGGTAGACTCTCTGCCTTTGGACCACCAGAGAATTCTCTGCATTTATCTTTTAAAAGCAGAGTGTCTATTTCTTACAACCTTCTAGCTATCTCGTACACAATTCCTGCTAGCTTTCAAAGCCATCTTCCCAGTGTAGGACTCCCATCCCCCTTGCCCCATCCAGCTTGAGAACCCAATATGAATCTCAGAGCCTTCACTCCTTGGGAAGAGCTTCTCTCTATCCTCCTGTTTGTGGTTGCCCACCTGAGGGTATGAGTCTTGACTATACCATGTCTCCACCCCTCCTACCCATCTTTTTATATTTTCTTACTAAAATATTTTCTGCTAGTCTTCAAGTCATTCTTATATAGTTGCTCTGTAAATAGTTGTAATTTTGGTGTGCCCCTGGGAGGAGGTAAGCTTAGGGTGTCTGGCTATAACTCTCCCATCTTGGATACTTCCTCCTCTATTAATATTTGCACTATTTTAACTGCATATTATTTTGTTTCACTTGTGAATTTTTAAAGTATTTTATATATGTGTCTGTGAATAAACTATGTTCCCAAGTAGACTGATTAAATGCTCTTATTGAGTCTTTTGTTGGAGTTTCAGGCAGTTTAGTACATTGTAGTGGGTGATTCAACATAACTTTCTTTACACGGGAAACTCGGCATCACAGTATTTTTCTCTCCGTACTATGTTGGGTCTTGAATCTGGGGGCACTCTGAGGGTCTGTTTGCTTGGACTCTCTCTTGAGGTCTCCACGCTGAGAACTGGAGTTCTGTTGGTATTAAAAGAGGCGAGATAAGGAAGAACCAGTGTTGTTGTTGTTCAGTCACTAAGTCATGTCTGACTGTTTGCGACCCCAAGGACTGTGGCATGCCAGGCTTCCCTACCCTTGGCCATTTCCCAGAGTTTGCTCAAACTCATGTCCTTTGAGTCGGTGATGCCATCCCACTGTCTTTTCCTCTACTGTCTCCTTCTCCTCCTGCCCTTAATCTTTCCCAGAATCAGTGAGACGTTTCCGGTGAGACTGGTAGATAAATACAGCCTGTGAGGAGATGAGGCCTGCACCAGGGGAAAGATGCAGCTGTTGGAAGTGAGCAGAGTGGAGCTTGCAGAGAAGTGGAAGCCAGCATGATGTGGATGCCTAAGGATGCTCAGAGATTGGACTTCAGTCCCTGGAGGTGGAGGATTGCCTGATAGGAGCAAAGTAGATCCTCAGTTTTCAAAGGGTGTATTCCAGGGAGAGGCTGGATGCAGGAGAGAAAGTTACCCAACTTCTGTGGTACTTGGAGGTTAAGGGGTTGGACTGAATGTCACAACAGTCTAATTAGATGGTTCTGTTGGCAACAAGCCCCCCATGGTTAGATGCTCTCCAAAAATCACCTCATTAACATAACAAAAGACAAGCCACCTCAGTTACTCTTATCACTTAGGAAATTCCAAGGGTTTTAGGAGCTCTATGCCAGTAACAGAGATGAAGACCACATATATACTTCAATTAAAAAAAAATTATTTGGCTGCATCAGGTTTTAGTTGCAGCTTGTAAACTGTTGGTTATGGCATGTAGGATCTAGTTCCCTGACCAAGGATTGAACCCAGGCCCCTTGCATTGGGAGCATGGAGTCTTAGCTACTGTACCATCAGGGAAGTCCCTATTCTTATTATTATAAGTCACAATATCCCAGGAACAAAATTGGTTAAACACTAGCAATATGCTAGGCATTGTGCTAGGTACTGGGGATGAAGCTGTGAATGAGACAGACACAGTTTCTGTTCTTAGGAAGCTTAGAGTCTTAAGAAGAGGACATATCTTTAAATGGAAAATTACAGGTAATTAAATAAACACTAAGAATATAAGGAGGTAGATTCTGCAGAAATGTATGACTCTTGAGACTTAGCCTCAGTAAGAGGGAGATGTGCAGGATCAGAAAAGGACTGGATTGGCCCTGTGATCTTGTGGGTAGGGGCTGAGTTGAAGAGCCTGCGGTCAGAGGAGGCTGAGCCCAGAGAGCGGAAGCTGGGTTTCAAGGTTCTAGGTACTTACTCTCAGAAGCCCTAGGGGATAATCTTTCTGTACTGTTTGTGTTATCTTCTGTGCAAGAAGCTACCAATTTGTGCTTTTCCCAAGTTTAATTTCTGCCCATCAGGCAGAAAATATCCTACTGTGCATGTGAACTCTAGGATTCAAGATAAAATGTGATTTATAATAAAAATACTTTATCTAGAACATCGTGGTTAAGTGAAGTTTCTTCCCCTAATATGTGTAGTCTAGGGCAATATGAAATTTTCTCAAGTTGAAGCTTGAGGTTTTGTAGAAGGGTGGTAGGCAATGAGAACTATCTAATGTTTGCACTGTTAGTTTCACTCTGATACATCAGTCACTCAAAATAGTATTGACTAATCTATACAATGGATACATTTATTTATTCACACAGTTTTCTTCATACCAGCAATTGAGTCCTGTTCATGCCTACTTTGACTTTGGAAAGAAAGAAAAGATTTACAAGGCAGGTAGACTTCTCGGATAATGAAGGTGGTGTGCTCTCAGTGGTTGGTATGGGGAAGGAATGAGTGGCAAAGGGAGAAATGGCTATATATAAAAAGTGACTAAAAATTTTTTTTTCCTAATTTCTGATTTGAAGTTGGGATATTTGCAGTCAGTGAAATTCAGTTGACTTCTTACATGATGGTTCCTCCTTGTATTGTATCTTCAATTCTGGTGTCTGCCAGCAGGTGGGCAACAGTGCCTTTCAGGGTGTACTAGCGTGACTACCGGCCTAGTGAACACGCATTTCGTTTGGTTATATGTATGTACCTATATAGTGCTTCCCTGGTGGCTCAGAGAGTAAAGAATCTGCCTGCAATGCTAGAGACCCGGGTTCGATCCCTGGGTTGGGAAGATCCCCTGGAGAAGGAAATGGCAACCCACTCCAGTATTCTTGCCTGGAGAATTCCATGGAAAGAGGAGCCTGGCAGGCTACAGTCCACGGGGTTGCAAAGAGTTGGACACGACTGAGTGACTGCACTTTCACTTTTCATATCTATATGAACTAAGGATGCCTTGTGATTTGCTAACCGCATATATATTTGTATACATATTTGCCACATTGCTGATCATTTCTTAGTGAATATTCCCAGAAATGAGAGAATTAAGTCCCAAGGTGGAACACATATATAAGTTATTGGAGCACTGCCATGCTGTCCTCCAGAGGGGCTGCACTAGTCTACTTACCTCCAGTGTGAAAGACTGTTTCAGCACGGTTTATAGATTATAAAAGGAAGAAAAGTGATAGATGCTGTCAGTGATACTGAGATGGGCATTGCAGTTGGCAGGCTGTGCTCAGTCTTACCAAAGTGTTGATACTTAAATTGTGATCAGCGGGAAATTTGGCAGAAGAATGTGCTTAGTTGCTTCAGTCGTGTCTGACAAATCTTTAACTCTTGCTACAAGGTGTGGTACAGTGGAAAGATCATTAAAGTGGCATTTGACATTTAATAAATGTTAGATTCCTTTCAGTCCCTCTCTATTACTTTCTCTAAAATGGTGCCCCTCCCACCCCTAAACCTGTGTCCAGCTTTAAGGAGCTTTGGCAGCACTCATGAGAGAAACCTGGTGAGCGTTCTTAACAGGGAAGAAACAGCAGACACTCGTGGTGCAGATTGACAAAAACTGACACTACTTTTGTGCCTCTCTGCTGTGTACTTCCTGGCAATATGTGTTTTTATCCTCAGAGGCATTGAAAGTGTGATAATTGCTTAGTCATGTCCTACTCCTTGTGACCCCATGGACTGTAGCCTGCCAGGCTCTTCTGTCCATGGAATTCTCCAGGCAAGAATTCTAGAGTGGGTTGCCATTCCATTCTCCAGGGGATCTTCCTGACCCAGGGACTGAACCCTGGGATCCTGCATTACAAGCAGATACTTTACTGTCTGAACTACCAAGGAAGCCGATGATTTCAGATCTTATCCCAGGACCGTGTTCACTCTGAGGAGCTTGTAATAACGGAAGCAAAATGCTGCTAGTAGTTGGTCAAGATGTTTAAATGTCACTTGGTAACTGGATGGGGTGGGCTTCACCCACCCCTGCTCTCACACAAGGCCTGTTTTGTGTTCTCAGAACCATGTCATGAAGATAATTCCCCCAAATGGGACATCTGGTCACTTTTAGAAAAGAGAGTGGAGAGGAAATGAATTCATTTCTACTTACCAATTAAACATCACTCATTTAGCAAAGGAAAAAATTAGGATAAAATATCTTAATCATGGAAAAATTAAATGGCCCTTTCAAACCAATATTTAAGTCACATTTACTCCAGCCTGGCTTTCTCCCTGTATGGGTGGTAGACCAACTAACCTTTATATTTTTCTCTTGGACATTTTGGCATTTTATAGACATACAAAATGCATTTGTGAAGTACTCATAATTTACAGTCTCTGCATAGCACTCCTCCCTTTATTCCCTGCTATGATAAACATAACCAGATAGCAAGTTCACAGAAGGTTATGAGCTTTGAAGTCTTTGAAAAATCCAAAAATTATATGTCAATATTGTATATGTAATCACTGCTGAGAGCAAGCCAACATCTTCCCAAATGCCAGACACATGGCCCCTATAAATCCTCTGCTAAGAGCAGAGAGAGGTGGTCCTGTTTATTTGAACTTCAGAGTGGAATGGACATGGTTAGCATCACGATAATTGACACAATCAGGATATTCAAATAGAATTGCTGCTACTCATGTGTATTTAAATGTCATGCTTACATCAATAGTTCAGAAGAAGAAAATCTCCACACTCAAGGTTGGAGTAAATAAAACAGCTTCACTTTTCACTGAAACATATGTGAGAGGATTAAACTGTATAGTTTAATCTTGAGGAGATAAACTTTTATCAGTGAAAATTTGCACACTTTTGAAGCCCTTTGAAGTTACACTTACGTTCCCTTAATTGGACCAAAAGTTTCTTAGTTGAATACAAGAGGAGCCTAAGAAATTTCTCTTTATGGTGCTCTGCTCCAATGGCATCAGTATTTACCTACAGTTTTATATATGTCAGGTTTCAGTTATGATGATCTATAAATTTATGTCCAGGAAGGAGACTGCATTGCTCAGCATAGAGTTATCTGCTTATTGTGTTACTAGATACAATCCTGTGTGGAATTTTGAACTTGAATTTTCAGTTTGCTGTCCACACTTTTGGAAAAATATACAATTTGTGCCCAGATTGTTTTAAACTTAAAAGACTCTAGGAGCATAGATAAATGTATACTGAAAAGGTCACCCAAAGCAGTCTTGATGGACAGATGTGACATGTCAAAAGCTCTGGGTGTATCTCAATCAGTTTCTACAAACCAGGGTGAGAATGAGTCATGGAAACAAGGTTAAAATGAAAGATTCTCTGATGTGTAATACCATCAAGTGATGGTGGTGTGGCTAGAGATTAAGAGCAATATGGAAAAAGACTATTCAGAATATTGACAGAGGGCAAAATCAAATGATGAAATCTAAAGTACCTCCTTGATCAATTTAGAGGTTGAGAATATGTCACACTAACTTTTTTTTTTTAACTGTAGATGAAACTGAAAGTTTGGAAATATGTCAAAACTACATCTCAAAAGAGAAAAGATAGCTTTCAGGTTTCAACTAGTTAAGGATTAAAGAGTGGGAACATAAAGGCTTTAAAACTTTCCTCTAAGGTTAGATTTTGAGGCTCTGAGTTAAGAATGAGTCATTCTAGATAGCCCACTTCAACATTTTCTTGCTCCTGAAAGATCTGGCTAATCACGTGCAGCTTTTGTTTTATTTCTGAGAGAGAAAGTAACTTCACCCTCATGTCTGAAGAATCACAAAGTGACTGTCGGGTTCGAAACATTCTCCCCTCCTGCTTGGTGATAAGTTAGCTGAGGCTAGTACATATGGCTCAAATAGATCGATCACTCCTTCCTCCTTCTTTTTCATGATTTTTGTTAAGGTCACCAACATTATCTTAGAACTAGGGCTCAGAACTCAGCATCATCTTTGACTGTTCCCTTCTCTCTTTCCTCCTGTTGCCAAGCGTTGTTTCTATCTTTGGAATACTTCTTGAATTTAGACTTTGTTGTGCATTTCCATCGACATTGCCTTCAGTTAGGTGATTATTACCACTTGCCTATATAATTTTAAGAGTCTATAATCTAACCCTATGTTTTTGTTCCTTAATTTTTTTCAGTGTCTTCTGTATGCTCAATCTGGCAGACTAAAGCGCAGTATTTGTTAATTCTTGCCCATATTATTTTTTGATTCTTTCTGACTTTGCTGTTGTTCTCTCTGCCTGAATGATTTTCACCCTTGTTATATACATAAATCATACCAACCCTTCAAAGCCCAGCTCGAATGTTTTCTATCCTGTTTGTCCTGATTATGAATCTCTTCTCTTTCCCTTCCTATTGCAACTTTCTTTCTCCCTTTATACAGGCACTTATCACTGCATAATTTATCATAATAATTTATGTTTTATTTCTCCTACTAAACTCCAACATTCTAGGTAAGAATATATGTCTAATTAATCTTTATATCTCTGGCACAGACTTAGGATAGTCAGTCCTATACTTTTTATTATGCAAATAATGCAATTCAGGAAATAGAATACTAATTACTCAATAGTACAGTATATGTCTAAATGTTGTCAATAAATTGTATATTTTTGTGTCAGCTTCCTGAATGTCAAACCATAGGCCAGTTGCTAAATTACTATTATAGTGTGACTGTTATCATTAGGCATAGAACCAGTGTTTTTCACATTAACATTTTTTAATCATTAAAGGTAATTTTAATAATGCATTTTATTCAATTCAATACAGTATATCTGAAATATTACCATTTCAGCTTGTAATAAATATAGACATTTACTAAAGAGATATTTTACATTCTTTTTTTTCATACTAAGTCTTTAAAATCATGTGTGTGTTTTATATATATATATGTCCCTCAATCCAGGCACTTAATTTTCACTGGAGATATTTGGTCTGTTAAATTTCATAAAATTTACTGCTGGAAAAGTAGATTCACATGCCCAAGTTGTTCCAAATATACTTCAAAGTTTTACAGTTACTGAATTGATCAGTTTTTAATTTTAGATCAATAATACATTTTAATTCAGCAATTAAAAAAATTGAAGTATAGTTAATTTACATACTGTGTTTCAGGTCTATAGCAAAGTGGCCTGGAGATATAAATGTACATATAAGTGTACTTTTTCCTTCATAGTAACTTAAAAAAAATAGCCTAAAGTACAAAGTAAATCTGATAAACCATGTAAAAGTTTGGTCTAATATAATGAGTTAAAATTTCTAGAACAAAACATTTTTATTTCTGATATTGGGTAAAAATCTGAGAACATGCAAGAGTAATAGCATGATTTTATAATCTTTTTGAAGGTATTACTAATTTTAGATCAATAATACATTGTTGCTAATGAATACATAATACATATTGTTAGCATTGTTCCTAATAATATTATTAACAGTGTGAAGATGAGACTATTGAAGTATATCAGTGCTTTTAGATATTGGTGTTAAGGATTAAGTTATAAGGTTTTGGGGTGCTGCTGTCTGTCTTTACCTGATTGTAATGAAGTGATTTTATATTCCTAGCACATTATTGGAGAACCAGACACATCTTAGTTTTGGGGGATGAATAAATTCACACCAGCTCCTATAAGAAGTGAAAGGAGGCATAATTACACAGAAGCAGAGATAGGTTAGGCACTACACAGTCCATGGAATTCTCTAGGCCAGAATACTGGAATGGGTAGCCTTTCCCCTTCTCTAGGGGATCGTCTCAACTCATGGATAGAACCCAGGTCTCCCACATTGCAGGCAGATTCTTTACCAGCTGAGCCACAAGAGGAGCCCCAAAAGGCTTATATGTCACAGTATTGTTTTAAGAAAGAACTGAGTGGCTATGTATAAAGCATTTAGAAAATTGTAAGTACTGTATAGCTATTTAGGAGTTTGTACCTATCATTGTTATTATGGAATGTTAGATTTAGGATGGTTGCTTAGGCATTGTAGTCTGAGACTCTTATTTTATGGATGAAGAAAGTGAGACCCCAAGAGGTATCATCAAGACCTAGGAAATCTCTTCACAGGGTCCTGGGCTCTTATATTCCGTGCTAGGCCCAGTGCTATGTGTGAGACCTTGAGTTGTGGGTGTTGCAAACCCTCAAGGATTTCAGACTTGCACAGGTGGAGATTACAGCAAGACCAACACCATGATGGGCAAGTGCAGCTTCTTACTCAAGAGGAACTCCAGATTTCTTAGTTTCGTCTCCTCTCCCCGCCACTCTCCAAGATGGTATCTAGGGAAATGGAGGAGTCATTTGCCTCTATGACAGTGACAAGGTGAGAGCCTTGGATCCATGCTGGTGATCTTGAGTGACCTCAACCTGCAGCAGCTTGAAGTAGGATTTTGGTTCCCTGGCTACAGGTTGAAATCAGGTCATGGCAGTGAAAGCACTGAATCTTAGCCACAAGACCACCAGGGACCAGAGATCAGTGACAAGGCTGTGGCCCATCAACTTTGCAGAAAATGAGTTTCTACAAAGAGGCAGAAAGTAGTGAAACAAGAAAAGTGTTTATTAGGGGGAAAAGATTAAGTATGGATATACACACAGGTGGACTCAGAAGTCACGCCCTTGCGGTAGTTTGATTCACTTATATGGGGCATTTCTTCTGGGTTTCCTCTGGCCAGTCATCATGCTTTGCCAGATTCTGTGTCCTTATTTGGTATATCTCAGGGTCTTCCCATGTGTGCATGTGCATCTCTTAACAGGAGACCCGGGTTCAGTCCCTGGGTCGGGAAGGTCCTCTGGAGAAGGAAATGGTAACCCACTCCAGGACTCATGCCTGGAAAATTCCATGGATGGAGAAGCCTGGTGGGCTGCAGTCCATGGGGTTGCAAAGAGTCGGACATGACTGAGCGACTTCACTTTACTCACTTCCTTGAAAGACTGGATACAGATGAAACAATGGCTTACCAATAAGGGATCTACTGAAAAACACCTTCCTTAACCTAAAAGGATGCATGGGAACATGAGGATGCACCAGAAGTAGCTGTGTCATACACTCAGTCAGCGTGGGTCCTAGGCCTGGGGACTGGAGCGCATTCTATCTCAAGGTGACTCAGCATTTGTGCGGATGTGTTCAGAAATGGGGGGGTGTGTACTCTGTTATTGTTCATCTGGAATTTACATTTTCCCAAATAAAACCTTTAATGGTGTCTGTTTGCCTCCCTTAGGGGATATCTCCAGAGGGTGGGATAATCGTGTAGCCACTTCAGATAGCTTGGCCTCCCTCCTTCCATCTTGAGCTTTCACTTCCTGCACCATGTCCCCGTGCAGTATTCCAGCTTCACGGTAGGGTGCATTTCCTTACACTCTGCAGTAGAGCACAGGGTCAGCACCTCACGCAGGTAAGAACACATTCATCTTGCTTTCCTCAGAGGTCGAGTGCCCAAGGCAGCACTGGAGGCTTTCGGGACTCAACTCCTGCCTAACCCCTGCCTGGTTTCTGATCCCCCAGGGCCTAGTAATTACCTTTACTGATGTGCTGAAAGTGATCACTAACTCACTTTTGTCCTCCACATTCATTAATGCTGTGGGATGCATGACTCACTCCAGCCATTTGGAATGAAAACCCAGGTGGCAGTAGAGGGCAGCTGTTCTTTGAGGTGGGATGGAGTAGTAGATGAACAGAGGATATAAAAGCTACCAGTGACATTTTCCTCTTGGACTGTTAGCTCATGGAACTACACACATCCTCTTTACTCATCTCTTGAGATTCAGCTTCAAGTGGTATCCAGAGGTTCCTCCCTGACACTTCAACACCCACAGGAATAAGTTCTCCTTCTACCTATATTCCAAAGCATATTTGGAATAGGGACACTTCTCTTAGAGGTTCTATTATATTGTATCAAAGTGACTTATTCAGAACTTATTTCTCTTCCACTAGAAAGATTCTTTCTAAGGCAGAGACCAAGTCTTGTTTATCTTGACATCCCTAATGTCTTGCAGAGGTGTTGGTTCAGAACTGGGCCTTAGAAAATGGTGACAGATGTGTGAAATCGAGATAGTTCTGATTAGGAGCCAAATTTCTTTGATCTTGAACTTTGATCCTGTACTTTCCAAATGACAGGAGTAGGGAGTGTTCATCCTTACTGATGTTGCAGGGTAGGCAAAAAGGGTATAGAAATGAAGGTAAGAGCTTTTTAAAAGTCATATGGCCATAGTGCTTCTTTCTTGCTGGGGGATAGCCTGCTAAGAAGAATGTGGGGCTGGAGTGAGTGTCAAAGAGTGTCAGGCTACTCCTGTGTTTTAAAGGTGGCAAGAACCACTAGAACCCTGAAACCATCCAGATGGAATCCTTTCCAGATTGACACCTGGTAAATGCCCCCTATTATTTAATGGCTTATGATGTTGATCTATTAAAAAACAGAGCCCCCAAATATCTCCTGGTTACTTATTGTGTTCAAAGAAGACGCCATGCTCCCCTGATCTCAAGAGGTACATTGTTCTGGGGAGCGTTCCTCTCACTGGTGCCAACAGTCTATCCCAGGATCCAGTTTTGTCTGTGGAGCATTTGGAAATGAACCTTTAGAATGACTTTTACAACTCAGGATGCCAGTTGTCTGGCTTGGATAAGGCCATCAGGTTTAGAGCTGCATCATCGAGCTCTGGAACACATGGTTCAGAACACTTTGAAAGGACAAATGAAATGCAAATCACCTGGTTTTGGTGAGTGGGCTTGGATGATAACAGACTTTCTGGACCCCACTGTTCTGCTTTGTGTCTGAGGGACTGCACTGAAAGGGATATTCAGGAGAGCCCTTGAAGAGACATCCAAGTTTCTGGGAGGCATTGGTCCCCAGAAGTACTTTTAGCATCCAGGAATTTATGTATCTTTTTTTTTTTTACTTTATTCTACATTACAATACTGTATTTGTTTTGCCATACATTGACATGAATCAGCCACAGGTGTCCACGATCTCCCAGTGCCGAAGCCACCTCCCACCCCACATCTTCTCCCTGAATCATCCCGTGCACCAGCCCCATGCATCCTGCATCCTGTATTGAACATAGACTGGTGCTTCATTCTTACAAGATAGTATACATGTTTCAATGCCATTCTCCCAAATCATCCCACCCTCTCCCTCTCCCCCAGAGTCCAAAAGTCCGCTCCATACCTCTGAGTCTCTTTTGTTGTCTCACATAGAGGGTCATCATTACTATCCTTCTAAATTCCATATATATGTGTCAGTATACTGTATTGGTGTTTTTCTTTCTGGCTTACTTCACTCTGAATAATCGGCTCCAGTTTCATCCATCTCATTAGAACTGAGTCAAATTTATTCTTTTTAAGGGCTGAGTAGTACTCCATTGTGTATATGCACCACAGCTTTCTTATCCATTCATCTGCTGATGGACATCTAGGTGGTTTCCATGTCCTGGCTATTATAAACAGTGCTGCAATAAACATTGGGGTACATGTGTCTCTTTCAATTCTGGTTTCCTCAGTGTGTATGCCCAGCAGTGGGATTGCTGGATCATAAGGCAGCTCTATTTGCAATTTTTTAAGGAATCTCCACACTGTTTTCCATAGTGGCTGTACTAGTTTGCATTCCCACCAACAGTGTAAGAGGGTTCCCTTTTCTCCACATCCTCTCCAGCATTTATTGCTTGTAGACTTTTGGATCGCAGCCATTCTGACTGGTGTGAAATGGTACCTCATTGTGGTCTTGATTTGCATTTCTCTGATAATAAGTGATGTTGAGCATCTTTTCATGTGTTTGTTTTATGTATCTTATTTTGAAAATCATACCAGCTTAATTTTAGTACAGTCATGGATTTATATTATTTTTAGTTTACTTTTAATTCCTGAAATTTTAATAGTAGAGGAGGAATCTCTTCCTAAATCTGGGTCACTATGAGGGCCTAACTTATAGAGAAATGTTTTCCTTCTTGCTTTCCCTGGTTTCGTTTCTGTTCTTTTTGTGAGTTAGTTCAGTAATAACTAAAACTCAACCATGTACCTCTTCATCAAAGATGGAAAGTTCCACATAGGAAATTACCCTATCAGTAATGGGTTAGTCGTTGATGTTGACCAATGTAAGGAAACCTTCCTTACACAAAAGGTTAACTGACCAACGGGAAGTAATTGGTGGGGAGATTAGTGGAGGAGGAGCTGAGTTGTAGTCTTGTGGTGAACTTAGCTAAACATACCACGGAAAGTACCAGGCAGTAAATGAAACTATAAGAGGTTAGAAAACGCTCCCTCTTTTTTTGAAATTAAAGACTGTGAGGGTATGTATGATTTCTAAGTTTGGTGAACACATTTCTGAATAGGAAGTGAGTATGTTTCAATCACTGAAAAGAAAAGGACATGGCGGGGGCAGTAACATTTTCAGAGCATTTCTCTCACCAGCTGAATCTTGCCACGGAGCAGTGGTTTTCAAATGATTCCTTAGAGTGTAGAAAGAAAAACTACAACTTGTCTTTATCCTTCCTGAGCTCATTCTTTAGAACTGTCTGTTCCTTGTGCTGTTTTATGGTGTATAGAAAGGAAATGCTACAGAGAAGAGGAGAAAGCAGGTGGTTGTATCAGGATGGGAATAACTGGAGATGTGGGGAGAGCTCAGAACTTGGAGGTCTCCCCACTCTTCCAATCTGGGAAATGTAGCCATTTGGGAAGATTCTGGAGAGGTAGCAGGAACAACGTTGACCATTGCCTAGCAATGACTGTGTGACAAGTGCTGGGTTTTGTGTTATTCTTGTTCTATCACTGCACATGCAATTTGCTCATGCACTTATACTTCATATTCATTTATTATTTGTTTAGTGAATACTTCATTTGATCTGGACAGATTAAGAAGGTTTTAATTTTCCTAATTTTATAAGCAGAGTTTAAGGTAGTTAAGTATTTTCACAACAATGTATGGTTTATAACTCAGCAATTCCCTTGTTTTGCTATGTAGGTTTGTAAAACTACAGATCGTCTCTCAAAGAGATTCTTCAATAGGTTCAAGATGGCTTCTTGTCCACACATAGCAGGTGGATTGTTTATAGAGTCAAGGTATAATTTGTTCTGATAGTCTTTCCTTTTTTTTAATTGTGTATGTCTGAATTGTAATATTAGGCCAGAGACACTTCCCTATCATTCAGGCTGACACCAGGTTTTGGTTTGCTACTTCAGTCAGCTGAATCTTCCTTTCTAGGCATTAAAAAGTGAGCAAGCAAATAAAGAGAATAGCTTAAAACTCTTGTAATGACTAAATTCCAGGGTATCTGTTACCTCTTAGTCTGTTTCATTGTGTTGTTGTTTTAGTTGCTAAGTTGTGTCCAATCTTTGCGACCCATGGACTGTAACCCACCAGGCTCCTCTATCCATGGGATTTCCTAGACAAGAATGCTAGAGTGGGTTGCCATGTCCTCCTCCAGGGGATCTTCCAAACCCAAGGATTGAACCCATATCTTCTGCATCAGCAGGTGGATTCTTTACAACTGAGTTACCAGGGAAGCCCCCTGTTTTGTTGTAAAAGGTTTCAATCAGTACAAAGTGGCTGACACTCCTCTTCCACAGTCTCTTTCTCAATAGCAGAGCCTTCTGTTTTTCCCTTTTCTGGTAGAAACCTCTCATCTGCATGTCTGTTTTTTCCCAGCATATGACCAGGGCCTCAGAAGCAAAAGTCACATTTTGTTCATCTTTCTGTGTTTCACAAAGTGCCTATCAGAGTATCTACATTTTTTTGAATGAAAAAGTCTTTGTTAAATGCATTTCTTCCAACTGTAGATTTCAACCTATGGATCAGCGCATTCCACTTGATGTATAGGTGATTATTCTGTTTGGTAAAGAATCTGCCTGCCAGTGCAGGAGACATAAGAGACATGGCTCCGATCCCTGGGTTGGGAAGATCCCCTGGAGGAGGGCAGGGCAACCGACTCCATTATTCTTGCCTGGAAAATTCCATGGACAGAGGAGCCTGGTGGGCTATAGTCCATGGGGTTGCAGAGAGTCAGACACAACTGAGCACACATGCAACCTGTTTACTTAAAACAGTAATTTTTCAGCTCGTAGCTGTCTTGGTAGTAAAGCTAGACATATTCATAGGTTCTAAGAACTATAATGCTATTCTTTTCAGAAAAACTGGATTTAGAATCTTAAGTATAAAGAATTCCATCTCTTTCTTATGATGAAATGTGTGTGAAGTTGGAGGACCAACTAAGAGAGTGGGTAAATGAGGAAAGAAAAACTTTTCTCTCAAGTGCTCAGGCATTTAATCAAAATTTTTTAACATAATTCACTGGTCACATAATTCATAATTTCATTGGTCCACATCTATTGCTGCTTTATTGACAATGCCAAAGCTTTTGAATGTGTGGATCACAATAAACTGTGGAAAATTCTGAAAGAGATGGGAATACCAGACCACCTAACCTGCCTCTTGAGAAATTTGTATGCAGGTCAGGAAGCAACAGTTAGAACTGGACATGGAGCAACAGACTGGTTCCAAATAGGAAAAGGAATACATCAAGGCTGTATATTGTCACCCTGCTTATTGAACTTCTATGCAGAGTACGTCATGAGAAACACTGGACTGGAAGAAACACGAGCTGGAATCAAGATTGCTGGGAGAAATATCAATAACCTCAGATATGCAGATGACACCACCCTTATGGCAGAAAGTGAGGAGGAGCTAAAAAGCCTCTTGATGAAAGTGAAAGAGGAGAGCGAAAAAGTTGGCTTAAAGCTCAACATTCAGAAAACGAAGATCATGGCATCCGGTCCCATCACTTCATGAGAAATAGATGGGGAAACAGTGGAAACAGTGTCAGACTTTATTTTTTGGGCTCCAGAATCACTGCAGATGCTGACTGCAGCCATGAAATTAGAAGACCTTTACTCCTTGGAAGAAAAGTTATGACCAACCTAGATAGTATATTCAAAAGCAGAGACATTACTTTGCCGACTAAGGTCTGTCTAGTCAAGGCTGTGGTTTTTCCAGTGGTCATGTATGGATGTGAGAGTTAGACTGTGAAGAAGGCTGAGCGCGGAAGAATTGATGCTTTTGAACTGTGGTGTTGGAGAAGACTCTTGAGAGTCCCTTGGACTGCAAGGAGATCCAACCAGTCCATTCTGAAGGAGATCAACCCTGGGATTTCTTTGGAAGCAATGATTCGAAAGCTGAAATTTCAGTACTTTGGCCACCTCATGTGAAGAGTTGACTCATTGGAAAAGACTCTGATGCTGGGTGGGATTGGGGGCAGGAGGAGAAGGGGATGACTAAGGATGAGATGGCTGGATGGCATCACTGACTCGATGGACGTGAGTCTGAGTGAACTCCGAGAGATGGTAATGAACAGGGAGGCCTGGTGTGTTGCGATTCATGGGGTCGCAAAGAGTCAGACACGACTGAGCAACTGAACTGAACTGAACTCGTTGTGAGGACCAATCAGGGCAATCATTGAGAAAGTTGTTTGGAAACTCTAGATTACAGACATGAAGGTTATTTGTAAAAAGTAAGGTTTTAAAGCAAAATAAGGCCTTCAAAAAAACACAACTTTTGATGTATGTGTATATCAATGTATATGCTGACCAGTGAATATTAAAGGTAAAAGTGTGTTCAGGTAATATTATCTAAGGGGAATAACATAACATATACCATTTTAATCATTTTAAGTATATTGTTCAGTGACATTAATGGCATTAAAAATTCTATATAATCATCACTTTCTCCAGAATTTTTTCATCATCTCAATATCTATACACCATAAACAATAACTCACCATTCTTTCCTTCCCCCAGCCCCTGGTAACCTCTTTTTTTTAAAAAAACGTATTTTGGGTACATCATATAAGTGAAATCATACAATATTTGTCCTTTTGTATCTGGCTTATTGCATTTAGTGTGTATTTTCAAGGTTTATCCATGTTGTATCATGTATCAGAATTTCATTCCTTTTAAGAATGAATGATATTCCATTGTATATTTATACCACATTTTACTTATCTCTTTATCCATTGACAGACATTTGGGTTGTTTCTATCTTTTGGCTATTGTGAATAATGCTGCTATGAACATTGGTGTACAAGTATCTGTTTGAGTTCCTGTCTTGAATTCTTTTGGTTATATGTACCTAGAAGAGGAAAAAAACCCCAGAAAATTTAAACCCTTATTTTTGCCTGTTACTTTGAGCACAGATACACTTTTTTTGGTTATCCAGAGAAAGTGTAGAACCTCTGTTGGTACCCTAAAGAGTGGGCACCTGCTTTATTCACCTTCAGTGTGCTCTAGGCCTCTGTTTTTTCTCCTCGCTGCTGCCTCCTCCTTCCCTTAATTTGATGCTTCAGGATGCAGCTACAGAGGATTCTGAAATCTGACTCTTCTCACTACTGGTCTGTGGTGAAGTCTATTTAAATTAGGTCTGCCAACTGGTACTACTTTGGGGACTGATAACGTGGGCCGAGAGAAATTAAGTTAAGGGCACAATATAAGGGGAGGTTTAATAGAAATGGAAAGTGTCCTGTAGAGCAGCGGTCCACAACCATTTTTGGTACCAGGGACTGGTTGCACAGAAGACATTTTTTTCTGGGGGCGGGGGATGGATGGTTTATGTGGTAAAAGTAAGTGATGGTGGTGCTGCAGATGAAGCTTCACCTGCTCACCCACCGCTCACCCTCCTGCTTGGGGACCCCTGATACAGAGAACTATGCTTGACAGAGTTCGGCTTTAATTCTGTTATGAATAAATTACTGTCTGCTGAGCACTGTTACAGCAGAGAAGCAGATGAGAGCTAATGTTCTGAAGGGGGATGCAGACATATTTACTAAGCGGCAAAGAACTACATGTTATTACTATCCATTTATTTAGTCAACATTCATTAAGCACCTACTATACATGGTTCTGGGCCTTGGGTATACATCAGTGAACAAGACAAAGTCCCTGCTCTCCTGAAGCTGACCTTCTGGAGGAAGAAAGTGGACAAGACAAGAAAATACACAGTATTTTTCCTGTGGAGAAAAATAAAGGAAGATAAGGGATGGGAATTGATGGGATGTGTGTGCTGTTTTAGGTAGGTTGACCAGAGCAGGCCTCTTGGAGTGGGTGAGATCTACAGATATAAATGAAATGAAGAAAGTCAAGGGGAGATGTGAGTGATGAGAGCCTGGCAGAGGAATAGTGGCAACTTCTGTAAGCTTGTATTCCAAAGATGGATACAGAATTTTGGGACTTAAATTGATGGGACAAATAAATTTGATGCTCTGTGATTTTAAGGACATAATCCTTAATAGAATATTGAAAATCCTTAAAAGAATATTCAATGGCAAGGTACTTGCATTTTTAAATGAATGTTTCAAAGTAAGTAATCAGTGCTAGAAATCTTTCTCTCTCTCTGACACACACACACACACACACACACAAGCATGCATTATGAGAGCTTCTGTGCATGGGGTAAACATACACACGCATACATTATGAGAGCTGTGCATGGGGTGGGTGTTTGTGGTCTTGGTGTAGGCGTGGAAGCCCTTCTATACTTTTTCCTCCCATTAAGATTCCTCATTTTGTCAGTGTCACTGTTTAGGAAAAAATATTGTAACTTCAGTTCAGACTAGGTAGAATAGGAAAAATGGCAACCCACTCCAGTATTCTTGCCTGGAAAATCCCATGGAGAGAGGAGCCTGGTGGGCTACAGTCCATGGGGTCACAAAAAGTCAGACACGACTTCACTTTCACTTTCACTTTTTTTTAAAGACCAGTTTAGATCTCTTAGAAGCATTTAACAAAAAATATGCTTAGTAAGCCGAAGAAAGACATCTCTAGTCTTGAAATTACAGAAAGGATGACAAAAATGTTAGAAACTTTTGGGCAAATGGAAAAAAAAATCACAACATGTAGCTCCTTAACGTCGACTCTCCTTTACAGTATAAAACCATGCATGTGTGTGTGTGTGTTTGTGTGTATGTGTATGAGGGGGCTTGCAAAATGAAAAGCACAATTCTTATAGTCCTACCTTAAGCAGTGTATACGCTGGGGGGAAGATAGCAGACATGATAGGGGAAGGGCTGGTGGATAGTACCAAACCTAAACCTAGTCTCTGGCACTGCCTGTGAGGGAGGGACCGGAGATGCTGAAGACAGAAAAGGCTGGGAGTAGGAGGGAGACTGTGATCTAGTCCTCTAAGGACAGGCTGGGAAAGGTCTCCCCAAAGGAGAGGATGGCCTGAGCAAAGATAACAAGTTAGGATTGTGCAGTTGATGTTTAGACACAGGAAAGGGGTTCCCATGGACTAGGGCAGAGGCTCTCTGGCTTGGAGATGATAGGAATAACCTGAAAAATCAGTAGAAAGCCAAAAAGAAAAAAAAGAGCTCTGTGCTTTCCTTCTTTTGTAAGTTGCTTTTCGACTCATTAATTTATCTGATTATGGGGGAAAATCATCACTTGCTCCCCCATATGTGTGCTGCTAGTGGGGGCAACAGAGGATCTCAAGATATTCCACGTAAAAAAAATAATCACTGTTTTCTAAGAACTACATTTTCTTTGGTTGGCATACAAGCTGACTGAAAATTTAAGTAGTACAAAAGGGTAAGAACCAGTGAAACATTTCTCCCAGGGCCCACTAGGTCTTATTAATATATTGCCGATTATTATAGTATTAATATTATTTATAATAATTATAATAATATTAATTATTAATATAAATATTATGTACAATAAATAGTAATACATTAATAACTATCTTCAGTAGTTATTAATTATTTCTTCTTGCTCAGCTTTCTTGCTATCATCCATTCAGTCAACAATTATTTATTGAATGCCTATCATGGACATTGGTGATACAACAGTGAACAAAAGTCTCTGCTCTCAAGAGGCTTATATTTTAGTTGGAAGAAAGAGCAAGTAGCAAGCTTTTACTGTGGGGTAATGGGATTATCCTATACATATTCTTTTGCAACCTGTTCTTTTCACATGACAGTGCATCTTGGACATCTTTCCCTGTCAGCCTGAAAAGGCCTACTTTTGTTGATAACAGCTAATAATTATTGAGCATCTATTATGCTCCAAGCACTGTCTTATTCACAACAGTCCTCTACTGTAAATACTATAATTATCAATTTTTTTATGGAGGAGAAGCTGAGGCCCAGAGAGGCTGGGGACTTTCTCAGAGTCACCTGGCCAGTCACTAATGGAGCAGGATCTGAAGCCAGACCATCTGATTCTTCACTCCAGTTCGACCCCCTCCTGATAGCTGTGTAGTACGCCTTTGTATGAATGTAAAAGTTGGCTTAAAGCTCAACATTCAGAAAACAAAGATCATGGCATCTGGTCCCATCACTTCATGGCAAATATATGGGGAAACAGTGGACACAGTGGCTCACTTTATTTTTCGGGGCTCCAAAATCACTGCAGATGGTGATTGCAGCCATGAAATTAAAAGATGCTTACTCCTTGAGAGGGAAGTTATGACCAACCTAGTGAGCATATTAAAAAGCAGAGACATTACTTTGCTGACTAAGGTCCATCTAGTCAAGGCTATGGTTTTTCCAGTGGTCATGTATGGATGTGAGAGTTGGACTATAAAGAAAGCTGAGCGCCGAAGAATTGATGCTTTTGAACTGTGGTATTGGAGGACTGTTGAGAGTCCCTTGGACTGGAAGGAGATCCAACCAGTCCATCCTAAAGGAGATCAGTCCTGGGTGTTCATTGTAAGGACTGATGTTGAAGCTGAAACTCTAATACTTCGGCCACCTGATGCGAAAAGCCTGACTCATTTGAAAAGACCCTGATGCTGGAAAAGATTGAGGGCAGGAGGAGAAGGGGACGACAGAGGAGGAGATGGTTGGATGGCATTACCGACTCGATGGACACGGGTTTGGGTGGACTCCGGGAGTTGGCGATGGACAGGGAGGCCTGGCGTGCTGTGATTCATGGGGTTGCAAAGAGTTGGACATGACTGAGCAACTGAACTGAAATGAACCTCAGCTTAGGCAGTCTCCTATACGTAAGCCATTTTTAGATTTTTACTATCCCAGCACTGTAACATTTTTATAGTATGTTTGCACATATTTGTGGTCATCTTGTAAATTCCTGAGAGAGGGAAACATATACATTTCTATGTTTGACAGGCATTAATTTCCCTTTAAAATATTTAATCAATTTCTATCCCCATTAACAATGTAGGAGAAGGTGTAGATTTCCTTAAATATCCTTCAACAAAGGTAACTACCAGACTTGTAATAGTTATCAATATGACAGGTAAAAAATGATATAGAGGTTATACTTAAATTTTTTTTAATTCAAAAGTTTTTCATTATAAATATTTCAAAGAAATGATTGCTTCTTCATATAGACTGTTCTTGGTCCTTTTTCTCATGCAAGGAAGGGAGCCATCACTCTTCATTCAAGAAATTTAGTTCAGCTGCTCAGTCATGTTCAACTCTATGACCCCATGGACTGCAGCATGCCAGGCCTCCCTATCCATCACCAACTCCCCAAGCCTGCTCAAACTCATGTCCATCGAGTCGGTGATGCCATCCAACCATCTCATCCTCTGTTGTCCCCTTCTCCTGCCTCCAGTCTTTCTCAGCATCAGGGTCTTTTCAGATGAGTCAGCTCTTCGCATCAGGTGGCCAAAGTATTGGAGTTTCAGCTTCAGCATCAGTCCTTCCAGTGAATATTCAGGACTGATTTCTTTTAGGATGGACTGGTTTTACCTCCTTGAAGTCCAACAGACTCTTGAGAGTCTTCTCCCACACCACAATTCAAAAGCATCAATTCTTTGGCATTTAGCTTTCTTTTTAAAAAAATATAAATTTATTTATTTTAATTGGAGGTTAATTACTTTACAATATTGTATTGGTTTTGCCATACATCAACATCTCACATCCATACATGACTACTGGAAAAACCACAGCTTTGACTAAATGGACCTTTGTCGGCAAAGTAATGTCTCTGCTTTTAATATGCTGTCTAGGTTGGTCATAGCTTTTCCAAGGAGCAAGTGTCTGCAAGTGTCTTTTAATTTCATGGCTGCAGTCACCATCTGCAGTGATTCTGGAGCCCAAGAAAAGAAAGTCTGTTACTGTTTCCATTGTTTCCCCATCTATTTGCCATGAAGTGCTTGGACCAGATGCCAAGATCTTCATTTTTGGAATATTGAGTTTGAAGCCAGCTTTTTCACTCTCCTCTTTCACTTTTATCAGGAGACTCTTCAGTTCCTCTTCACTTTCTGCCAGAAAGATGGTGTCATCTGTATATCTGAGGTTATTGATATTTCTCCTGGCAATCTTGATTGCAGCTTGTGCTTCTTCCAGTTTGACATTTCGCATGATGTACTCAGAATATACACAAGCAGGGTGACAATATACAGGCTTGATGTATTCCTTTCCTGATGTGGAACCAGTCTTTTGTTCCATATACAATTCTCACTGTTGCTTCTTGACCTGCATACAGATTTCTCAGGAGGCAGGTCAGGTGGACTGGTATTCCCACCTCTTTAAGAATTTTTAAGTTTATTGTGATCCACACAGTCAAAGGCTTTGGCATAGTCAATAAAGCATGTGTTTTTCTGGAACTCTCTTGCTTTTTCAATGATCCAGTGGATGTTGGCAATTTGATCTCTGGTTCTTCTGCCTTTTTAAATCCAGCTTGAACATCTGGAAATTCTTGGTTCATGTACTATTGGAGTCTGGCATGGAGAATTTTGAGGATTACTTTGCTAACGTGTGAGATGAGTGCAATTGTGTGGTGTTTGAACATTCTTTGGCATTGCTTTTCTTTAGGATTGGAATGCAAACTGACTTTTTCCAGTCCTGTGGCCACTGTTGAGTTGTCCAAATTTTCTGGCATATTGAATGCAGCACTTTCATAACATCATCTTTTAGGATTTGAAATAGCTCAACTGGAATTCCGTCACCTCCACTATGTTCGTAGTGATGCTTCCTAAGGCTTATTTGACTTCAGATGCCAGGATGTCTAGCTCTAGGTGAGTGATCACACCATTATGGTTATCCAGGTCATTAAGATCTTTTCTGTATAGTTCTTCTGTGTATTCTTGCCACCTCTTAATATCTTCTGCCTCTGTTAGGTCCATACTGTTTCTGTCCTTGATTGTACCCATCTTTGCATGAAATGTTCCCTTGCTATCTCTAATTTTCTAGACAACACCTCTAGTCTTTCCCATTCTATTGTTTTCCTCTATTTCTGTGCATTGATCACTGAGGAATTCTTTCTTTTCTCTCCTTGCTATTCTTTGGAACTCTGCATTCAAATGAGTATATCTTTCCTTTTCTCCTTTGCCTTTTACTTCTCTTCTTTCTCAGCTGTTTGTAAGGCCTCCTATAGACAACCATTTTGCCTTTTTGCATTTCTTTTCTTGGGGATGGTCTTGATCATTTCCTCCTGTACAGTGTCATGAACCTCTGTCCATAGTTCTTCATGCATATCTAATTGCTTGAATCTATTTGTCACTTCCACTGTATAATTGTAAGGAATTTGATTTAGGTCATACCTGAATGTTCTAGTGGTTTTCCCTGCTTTCTTCAATTTAAGTCTGAATTTGGCAATAAGGAGCTTGTGATTTGAGCCACAATCAGCTCCTGGTCTTGTTTTTGCTGACTGTATAGAGCTTCTTCATCTTCAACTGCAAAGAATATAATCAACCTTATTTCAGTGTAGACCATCTGGTGATGTCCATGTGTAGAGTCTTCTCTTGTGTTGTTGGAAGAGGGTGTTTGCTATGACAAGAACATTCTCTTGGCAAAAATCTATTAGCCTTGCCCTGTTTCATTTTGTACTCCAAGGCCAAACTTGCCTCTTACTCGAGGTATGTCTGGACTTCCTACTTTTGCATTCCAGTCCACTGTGATGAAAAGGGCATCTTTTGGGGTGTTAGTTCTAGAACTTCTTATAGGTCTTCGTAGAACCATTCAACTTCAGTTTCTTCAGGCTTAGTGGTTGGGCCATAGACTTGGATTACTGTGATATTGAATGGTTTGCCTTGGAAATGAACAGTGATCATTCTGTCATTTTTGAGACTGCACCTAAGTACTGCATTTTGGACTCTTTTGTTGACTATGATGGGTACTCCATTTCTTCTACAGGATTCTTGCCCACAGTAGTAGATAAAATGGTCATCTGAGTTAAATTCGCCCATACCAGTCCTTTTAGTTCACTGATTCCTAAAACATCGATGTTCACTCTTGGCATCTCTTATTTGACCACTTCTAACTTAACTTGATTCATGAACCTAACATTCCAGGTTCCTATGAAGTGTTGTTCTTTACAGCATCAGACTTTACTTCCATAACTGGGTGGTGGTTTTGCTTTTGCCTCATCTCTTCATTCTTTTTGGAGTTGTTTCTTCAGTAGCATTTTGGGTACCTCCTGACCTGGGAAGTTCATCTTTCCATGTTATATCTTTTTGTCTTTTCATACTGTTCATGGGGTTCTCAAGGCAAGATATTGAAGTGGTTTACCATTCCCTTCTCCGGTGGACCACGTTTTGTCAGCACTGTCCACCATGACCTGTGCATCTTGGGTTGCCCTATATGGCATGGCTCTTAGTTTCACTGAGTTAGACAATTCTGTGGTCCATGTGATCAGTTTGGTTAGTTTTCTCTGATTGTGGTTTTTATTCTGTTTCCATTGATTCAAGAAATCTCTCCTTTCTTTGTGACTGTGGAGCCTTGGCATGGAAAGGCCCTCCCTTCTCTCTGATCTGACTTTCAGTGGAAAGTTGAGGGCTCAGTGTCATGTTGTTTGAGAAGAGAGTTGACACAGGGGATCAACTTGCTCTGGTTAGAGAGAGATGATTAAAACATATTTGGTTTCAATCTTTAACTGCAAATCTGATGCAGCTTCTGGAAACCCCATAACTGGCTTTAGATATATTGAAAAGTAGCCCTAATCCTTTCAAAATAGATATGGACAGAAATATTTTGTTTTTATCTAATCCCATGTTAAAAACCAGAACACTCTTAAGAGAGAAAAAGCACAACAACCAGAACCCTCTCTAAATGATTCTAAACTAAGAAGTTTAAATCTGTTTCCATGCGCATTTGTTCTTCAGCATCCTTAAGGCTAATGGTTTACTTCCTCTGAGCTGAAATTAATATTGGGGGAAAAAAGAAGTCCTCGCTCTGCATGTTACCTGTTTCTTGAATGTGCTTAGCTTTCATCCATAAGAGAGTTGAAGTCCCCTTTTAAAAAGTCCCCTTTAAAAAAAAAATTGACATTGCTAATTCCTTCAACTCTTGCAAAAACAGGTAGGAACTCCAAAGATATTTACTTACCTTCCTCAGTCGAGGGTTGATAAAAGTTTGATAATTCGAAGCCATGGTGACCCCTTTCCTTAATCTGTTCTTCTGAACTCTTGATTCCTACAGAAAAAGCCATCCTGGGGAAGCCAGCCTCTAGGGAGCTCCTTTTGTTTTTCCAAGATTAACCAGTTCTGCCCTGGGAGTAGCAATAGGCAACTCTTCCAGGAGAAACTCTTCTGGGCTTTTGGTATGTTTCCAAGGGCCATTTTTTGCTCCCTTTGTTCTTCACTGGTAGTGAAGCTGCTTCCCTGCAACTCCTTCCTCCTTTTCTGATGAGATGCTACTTCTGATCTACCTCAAGCAGCTTCCGGTAGTGGTAAGCGGCCAAGAGTGTTTTTCCGGGAGTTGATCTCAGATTTTCAAGAATGTCCCCTAGAGACCCAGTTTGTTTTCTATGTAATTACTAGAGCTTTCAGAATAGCCTGGCTTTTCTCATTGTTCTCACTGATATGGTCACGGAATGGGTACCTGTTTGATCTTGCTGCGCTGCTGAGAAATCTCCCTTTTGTGGGGAGAGGTTTAGGTCAAGGCTGAGGTGAGTCTGGGGAGCACTGAAAGGTTGCTGGGACCAAGAGAGAGTTAGCTGTGCCTCGTTTGGTGCTTTTTGTTTCTCTTTTCCAGGTTACTCTTTTGTTTTTATTTTCTGTGTGTTGAAGTTTAGCAAACAGTCTTTATTATTCTCCTCTCATTAAAAAATAATTTTGGGGGGAGTTAGTTGGATTTGGAAAATAGGACATTTTCTTTTTTTCCTTTGAAGTTCAAATGTTGATTCTGTTAGCATCATCTATTACATGGCTAGTGGAGAAACATCAGTGCAGCATTTTTCTTGGTTTCTGGATACTTGTCACTTCCTTTGACCACAGTTGGTTTTAGATTTTTTTTTCCCCAAGAGAGCTCATAACTGGTGCACCTATTTAAGCTATTGTTCATTTTATGATCAATTCTTCCTTTGGACATAAACAGTTTGTCACTAAACTCCCTTTAAGACATAAGGGGTAGATATGTTTCTAGAACTGAGATTTCTATGAACAGAGAAATGAATTCTTCTAGTTGTTTTGTTGATAGACATGAGAGAGTCTCATATCTCTAGTTAACAATGAGCTGTTTTGAAGAAAAAGATGAGTGATAAACATTAAATAGGGGCTGAAAACTTATCAGAAAGGAGGTGAGGAAATATGGTATCATGTATGGGATTACCAACACCTGTGTTCAAGACCAGCCACCTTACCTGTGTTGTTCCTTGCCTGCCTTTACAGCAGAATGTAAATTCAGAGGGATTTTGAGACCTAGGATTTTGAGACCTATATTTGTCTGTCTTGTGTTTTTATATCATTTCATCATCATGATGCATCTTTAAAAAGGAGGAGCCAAGTGATTTTTTTGTGTATCATTGGAGGATTTTTTGTGCTCAGAAGGATTTTATTTTTTTCTTATATGATACATTAGAAATTTTCATTTAGTAGGTAAAAGAAACTTAACCTATTGTTTCAAATAAGAAACTGTTACTGTCCTTGAAATAAAACTTCTTAATGTATGTATACTAGATGCTTGCACAGCATGTACAGGAATCAGATGCTAGTATTTGCTTTCAGGATTTCTCAAGAGATGTCAGGGAAAACACTGTAACCTCAAAATGCTCCACATTTGTAGTGCATGCCTCAAGTCTTACTTCTTGGCAATATTGACAAAATTCTAATTAAATGTTAAATATAAACATTAAATATTGATGATTGTAGTTTTGGAAATGGTCCTTCCTTAATTTGAGGCTACCTTTTTCTTTTCTCTCCTCTTCTTCACTCAGTGTCAGTTTGCTGAGCACCTGCCTACCCTGCACCAGCCTCAGTGCTGGATGCCCTGAAGAAGAGGGTGTAGGAGGAAAGCTACACCATTTTGTTTTTATATATCTTTCTCTGAACCTTCTTTTGAGGTTGGGTGTTCCCTTGGACCTTGTCCTCGTCCTCTCACTGACTCATCCTCACGCGCTGGCCTCTCCTCACTTCTCTTCATTCTTCTTTCTGAATGAGATCATTCATCCCCCATGACTTCAGTGCTTCCTTATATGTTGACGATTCCAAGTCTACAAATCAGTCTCTTTTTTTGTGCTGAGGATATTTTCAGTGATCAAGAGGCATTTCAAGCCTAGTCTGCTCAAAGTGAACTTAACTATTGTCACATCTCAATTCCTGCTCCTGCTCTTCTACCTTCTCCTTTCGCTGCTATATTTGTCATTTTCATTAATTATCCTCTCTTGTCCTGAGCCAAAAACTCAGAAGTCATCCCAGATTCTTTCTGGTTTTGCTCCCCAGCAAATGGACCATTTTTAACGTTTGTCAGTTTCAAGTGCAGACACATTTCTAGAATCCAGCTCCGTTACCTGTTGTCATTATCCCCCATCTTTTTCCATTCCTGTTCTTGGCTGTGAGAGTAAAATCTTCCTAAAAACTCTGTCAGCTTGCACTCACATAGAGGGACATGAGGAAGCAATCACAGTGGACAAGGGAGCCTAGATTCTAAGCATACCTTTCTGCAGAGAGAACACTTCTGCCTCCCCAGTACCTGAGGATCTATCAAGATCTTGACTGTAACAATGTCCTGTGTCACTTCATCTATCAAATGGGAGAACAATAGTTCCTGCCCATAACATTTTGGTGAGGATTAAATGAGAGGTTACTTTAACATGTGCTTAGCATGATGCTAGGTACTTAGTGGATGGGGGTGATGATGCTGACAATGATGACTTCTTTCAGACTCTATCTCTTACCTATCTTGCCAGCCCCATACACACCACACTCCTCCATGCTCCCTGTAATCTGGTTCCATGACTGTCACTGCTCCCTTTCACAGTACTTGGTCTTTCCACTTGCTGTTCTTTTTGCTTGTACTTACCTTGCTTCATTGAGCAAACTCAGGACTTGACTGGGAATTACCATGTGTAAGATCGTAGCTGACTCTGCAAAGCAGGCTTGGTGACTCCCTTCCCTCTGTCTCCGTGGTTCTCAGTCCCTTCTTCTGACACAGACCTGCAATATTGAACTTCCTATGTTTATGATCTCATCTGCCCCAGACTCCTGGCTTTTGAAGAAATGATCCTTGCATCCCTCTACCCAGCCCAAGTTTGATGTAGAACAGGTATCTGATAAGTGCTTGATGACTGAATATCAGTAGAGATGCTCTCAAATTTGATAGGAGATTTTCTACATATATAGAGTTAAGGATATATTTAAGAAAAATTAAAGTAATAGCTTTCCTTTATTGAGTGTTTAAATTTGTATTAGGAGGCACTGTGCTAAATTTTTTTTTTTTTTACAGGCATGACCTCAGTTTGTTAAATGATCCCATGAGTTAGCTGATTGTCTCTGTTTACAGATGAGAAAACCAGGGCTTAGAATGGAGGGGAACTTGCTGGAAGGAGAGAGCTAACAGGATCAAACCCGGTCCTCTGGCTCCAGGCTAATGGAGAAGGGGAAAGAATGGGAAAGAAGCAGCCGGGGAAGGCATGTTTGACAGAGAAAGGGCAGGATGAGGAAAAGAGTTTTGAAAATGCACAAGAGAGGCAGTGAGAGCAGATGAGGAAAGGATGAGAAAGGAAAGAGAAAAGGAAACTGTTGGAAAATAAGCAGGACATAAACAGGAGGAAAAAGGAAGCAGGGTTCCCAGCACTTTAGTATTCTGTGGCTGGGGAACAGCTGCACGCCTAACAGAATATAAACAGACTTCAGTGTTGACATAATAACTCACAACACCATCACTGATATATATTATATGGGAAATAAAATACTTTATTGTTGAGGCATGGTAATTAGATATAATTGGTAGGCAGTTTATACATTTGGCTGTGCTAACCATCACTTTGACAAACACATACACAGACGGGCTTAAATTTTTCTACTTTTATTTTTGCCCAGTATCTTCATTGCAAGCCCTATGGGTGCTGGCAGTTGTCACTGACACCAAATATGATGAGAACATTATCTATACCTCCTACTCTCACTTCATAGTCAAAACTGCACACATGTAGGACCGAGGCTTGGGCTTATTCTTTACTTTATCCATCATTGGTCTAACCTCCCAAGGCTGAGATTTCCCTTTTGGACCAAAAAATATCCCTTCCCTGGAGTCTCAGAGCTGTGCTCCCTCCTCCACCCCATCCCTTAGAGGCCCGGAGCAGGGGGAATATTCTTGGGCTGATAGGCAGTGTTGCCAGCATATATGATTGCAAGGTCACCATGTCCAAGGACTCGCTGAAGCTTTGCTTTTGAGCTTCTGGGAACCTAGGGCCAGAGGGAGAATAGGGGCAGGGGCAGGACCACCTCCCCTCTCTCTTGGTGGATTAGTCTTCAGAAAGGAGGTGGGTTGGGTTGGAAGGCAAGTGCCTTAGTGAGAAAGTGAAAGAGAAGGAAACAGGGAAAGGAAACTGAGAGAGTGAAAGAGAAAAGGGGAGGGAGTAGGAGGAGAGAGGACGGATGGGGAGGAAGGAAGGAGGGGGAGGATCACATTTTTATGGAGTGAGCTGTATATTCTCACAACAGCTCTGGGAGGAAGGCATTATTTCTTCTGTTTTACAGATTCGGAGAGTGAGTCTTAGGAAGGGTAAGTGACCTGGTCAAAGTGACACTAGATAGAAAGTGGCTGAGCTCGGATTGGGGTCTGCTCTCCAGAAAGTCTCTCCTGTTCAGGACAGTGCCTCCCAAGAGGAAGACGAGGCAGAGCTGGGGAGAGAGGGAGGCAAGAGCGGAATGGAGACAGGAGAACAGACGGGTGGGGGAGCCTAGAGACCTCACAGGGGTGAGGGGCTGAGCTGGGCTCCTTGAAGCTCTCTGGGGTCTTGTTGCTGAGTTCTGAGAACTGGAGAGGTTCACTGCTGAAAGGATGTAGAGGATCCTCCTCGGGCACACCCCATTCCTCCCTTGACACTGAGATGAAGCCAGGCTGAGGGTGCTCCCTGGCAGCACTCTGGCGAGAAAGGAGAGCTGCCAGGAATCTGCTTGCCCTAGTCTCCTGGCTTCAGCTGCTCCTCCTGTCCCTTCTCCCACTGCTCCACCCCTTCCTTTCCCCTTTCTTTTCCAGTCTCCTCTGATTCCTTTGTCTTGCTGTCCCCTTCTCTCATATTTTCATTCTCCCTTCCTACTGGTTTTATTCCCTCAATTTATCGCTATGGCCCTGGATCCCCACTGTAAATACATCTTCTCTTTAAAGTCTCATTACCCAGTTGCAGTTACCTCCTTTGCTGCAGAATGTCTTACAGGAGTTACCCTTACTGTCCTCATTTTATCCTAATGTTTATTTAGACATTTTGACAGAGGACGTTCAGAGGATTGCCTTCTAGATAGCTATATAATGAGCTCCCTTTTCCCAATGACGTGTCCAGGTATGTTCTCAGGCTTAGACAGCTTACCTGCCCTGGATTCTGTAATGCTGGTGGAAAAAGCAGGAATCCAAGGTCAGTTTCTTTGACTGCAAAAGACAAGCTTGCAGCCACCACATCCTGCTGCCCCTTGAGCAGATCAGCTGGCCCTGCCCTTGGTGGCCTGTTGGTGAGTTTATTATGGCCAGGGTGGGTCATTTGTCCTGTATACTTTAGACCACAAGTCAACAGCATACCAAAAACAGATCTACATTGCTGGGGCAGAGTAATATAGCTCAGGAGACAGATGATCTAGACAGATGAACCACAATTTATTAATTGAAAATATACAGTGTAACTGTCAGGAGGACCAGAATGTTCACTTCAGCATGCGTGGCTAGTGTATTCTTTCCCTGTAGGCAGACTTCTGTGGGAAAGCAAGTTATTATCAGCAGGTTGCTTGGTGATTGTGGAATTGGAGCAAGGGGAATTAACTATAATAACCTGATTGTTGAACGGCCTCATATCTTTAAAGAGAAACTCCATTTTGATCCTTTACTTAAAGTGTTGAGTCACCTGCACCCTAGTGTGCCCATTTTAATTGTAAAGTAGGGACCTCTATGAGGAATCATAATATGACCAGTATGCCCCCTTATGCAGACAGCTGCTTGAGTAGCATTTCCAACTTGGATGTCTTTTTATGGCCCTTAATCTCAAGGTATCTGAAATCAACTTCTTCTTTTTCCTAAACAAACTGGAGTTTTCTTTTGACTTTGCCATTTTTTTTTTCTATTAGAAGAATTACATTCTGTGACTAAGATTCAAAACCTGAACTTGAAATAAAAAAAATAAAATTCTTCATGCAAGCATCACTCTCAATCTTTTCCAAAAGAGTACTCACATAAATGAATATAGGTAAAATACCTAGCTGTTATTTGTGTTACATTTCTCTCTCTTCCTACTTTCCCCAGACCTGTCTTATAAAAATCCAGCAAGACTTTGACACACGAAAACCAACATCTTAACCCCTTGCACGAGATGAAGGCAAGGGTAAGATAAAACCTATTCAGTGACTTACCTTCTTCCATTTCTTCTGCTTTGGGGTGATTTCAAAAAGGAACAATGATTTTATGTAAATAATGTTTGCTTCAGCACTTGTAAATGGTTGAATTTCAAAATCCTAAACTAGATTTTATTTTAACAAATCCTTCTTTATCACCTTTTTTTTTTTTTTCCAGTCTATTTCCTTAGACCCTCAGTGATCTGAAAGTTCAATACAAGATGGCTTTTCTTTTCTCTAACATGAGTGAATGTCAGCTGGGGTATTTTGGTGAATTGATAAATATAAGACAATAAAAGAACTAAAATTTACTTCCTCAAATTTATACTATAATCTGATATATTACTATGAATACTCCATTAGATATATCTGGGTTGTTGTTATTATAAAGGAAAAATTGGATTGGAGGAAACATGGACTTGAATTCTTAATTTTTGTTATAACCACATGTTTTAGAGAGTAAAAACACTTGAGTAGGATCATTAATAAGGAACAATTTTCACAAACCTCAGAGAAATGTTTAATTCATACAACAGTGATTATATTATTACTCTGCATTAAATATGAAATAGAGCATATTTTCTACAAAGGCAAAATGACTAAATTAAAGATTTATTCATTATATTAAAAATAAAAGTTTTAAAGATATTTTGGAAGGTGTTATTAGAGAAATCAAAAGCATTGAAATAATTGTAAGGCTTAAAGATAATTTTAGAAAGGATATGGTTTTGCTTTATGCTTAATTTTCTGGGGATTTTAAAATGAAAAGTGCTTGTAGGAAGATCTAAAATAAGAGATGGAAGGGGTTACATGGATATTTTCTCTTTAGTTACCTTGGTATTGCACAAATATATATTACGTTCATCCTGTGTACTAGCTATCTGTTAGTGCTAATCCCTCAAAGTGATCTAGCAAACCAAGAAGGAGAAAGGAAGAAAATGTTGGCCAGTGGCCAGTACTCCTAATAACTTCCTGAGAGATTAAATTTCTTCTTCTTGCCTGCATTCTCACTGGCACCTGTCAGGGTGGAGAGTCCCTTTGCCATCCTGCTTAAAGAACTGTTCTTCCTTTTACCTGCTCGAGGGACTCTGAGCTCATGAAAACAGAATATGTTAACTTAGTCTCCAGAGAGTTTTCAAGCCCTAACAAGTTGACTTAGAACTTTCTGATGAGCCTTAAAACCCATTGGCCAGATGGGGCCATCAGATAGAGGTGTCATTGTCACTGAATCCATTCATCCTTTCCCATGTCCACATTTTGTATCTGTTGTGAAGTTTTGTTGGAACAAAAATAGCTCCTCATGGATAAAACCCCACTTTTGTCCATGTTTTTCTCACAGAAAGTCTTTTCCACCAAAAAAAAAAATCCTTTTTGTGCATCTTCTTTTAGAGACAAGGTGCTTCCTCTTGCCCTTCTCCTCCCAGAGATTTGCAAATTTCCTTCTCCTTTCTCATGCTATTCAGTTTGCCTGCAACACTCTTCCTATTGCTAACCAAATACTTCTCATTCTTTGAGGTTCTTCCTAGACTGGAGGTGGGGTTGCACACGAGAATAGCGACCAGCCAGAGAGAGCGGCCAAGAAAGCCACAAAGGTTCCCAGTTTGGGAGGATCTAAAACTTTCTGGAACTTGGAGCTGGGGTCTAGGAAGAGAGAGTTGCTAAAAGGGAAATGCCTTTAGTATCAGGAAGCTCTTTATTCCTCATAGAAACTGAGAAATTAATTCTTTCATTTAGCAGACATTTATTGAGCACTGCCGCATGCCAGTCATGCATTTAATACAGAAGATACAAGTATGGTCCAGACAGATCAGTTCTCTGCCCCACTGGAGTTTGTAGACTAAGGGGAAAATAGCTAATGTGATAGGCAAATAAATTCTAGAATTAAAAGGGCTCTGAGATGGTAAGTTCTTGACTCTATGGGAGCATATAGGAAGTGGTCTTATCTCTGATTTGGGGGCTGGGGAGAACTCCTAGAGGAAGTTCTAGGAGTGCAGTTTGAGTTGATATTGAAAAAATAGGTACAAATTAGTCAGGTGAAAGCATTGACCGTGGGTACATTATGACTGAGAGAGGAGACAACATGAATCATGGCCTTCAAGTGGAAAACGCTGAGTTGAGTATTTCTGTAGTATAGACATGAGGGGGTGCGAGCAGGAATGGGGACTGTAAGGGGAGTGATGAAAGAAATCAGAGTAGAAAGACTAACAGGGTGCAGGTTGCAGAGGGGCCACAGAATCATGTGGAATTTGATCTTTTAATTTTTTTAAGGCCAATAGGAGGTGATTAAAACGTTTTAAGTAGGGGTGTGACATAATGCTGTTTAACTTTTATCAATATCTCTCTGGCTTCAGTGAGGACCTGAGTCTATGGGTGGTCAGGGCTGGAACAGAGAAACCTATTAATGAAGGAATGCAGGGAAAAGCAGTCACTGGTCAGCAGGCCTGTCCTGGAGGCATCTGCTGCCTAGGGCTGGGGAGCGGGGGAGGAGAGGGGAGGATTGTTTTAGGCAGCTTCCTAGCAGTTCATAGAAGGCATGGGAGGAACAGGAGTTATTGATGGGTCATATTGGAGGACATCTCTTGGCTTCTCACAGCACCCAGCAGTAGTAACCCCATCTTCATGTTGGATTCATCAATATTAGTGACTTGTCCCTGGAAAAGCAGTGGGTCTTAGAAAGTGTTGATGGCCCTACATGTCAGGGACACTTTGCGGTGGGTGTTATTCCCTCAGCACTGCTGAGGCTATGGCTTTTCCTGGCTGTAGTGGATGGGAACTTGTAAGTCTAGGTGCACAACAGGGAGAAATGCTGATGGTTCAGGCTTTTTAGATTCTAGAAATTGATAGTGTAGAAATAGGTGTTGATGAAATTCCTTTGCATCCTCCTTTCTTGTAACTGCTAAGCTATAAGCCTTGCTCTTCCTCTTTTCTGCTCTCTAGATGAGTGACCAGCTTCTTCTTTCGTGGGTGTTTGATGCATCCTGCCACACCACATCTTTGAGCAGGAACAAACAAGTCATTTCTCTTGCTAACCTAGGGAATATGAACTCAGAAGCTCTCCTTACTGTCATGTGTTTGCAGAGGTGTCTGAGTTCGTGTCCATGGTCTGCTGGGTTGACGTTGTTTCCCCTTTATTTATTCATTCTCAATCCTTAATGGAGTTTGCCATATGAAAGAAATGAGACCACATGTAGGGGAAAAAATGAAACATAATATTATTCTGCCCCCTATTTATTTCTAAATAATTTTATTTTTTCTTCCAATTTTATTGAGAAGTAATTGACATACAGCGCTATGTAAGTTTAAGGTGTATAGCAAAAGACTGGACCTACATCATGAAATGATTACCACAATAAGTTTAATGAACATCCATAATTTCATATAGATAAATTATTTTTGTTGTGGTGAGAACTCATAGGATTTACCCTCTTAACGACTTTTGTACGTAACGTAAACTACTGTTATATTGATCATGGTTGTACTTTACATGCTTAGTACTTATCTTCTAACTGGAAGTTTGTGTATTTTAATCACCTTCATCCAACTCCCCCTCTTTCCACCCCTTGTCTCTGGTAATAACAAATCTGATCTCTTTTTTGTATGAGTTTGTTGTTTGTTTTTTGAGGTATAATTAACCTATAACACTACAGTAGTTCCTGGTGCACAACACAATGATTCAGTATTTCTGTACATTACAAAATGATCACCATGATAAGTCTAGTTACCATCTATCACCATGTAGAGATATTATATTATTATTTACTATATGCCCCACACAGTACATCTCATTCTCATGATTCATTTGTTTAGTCACTGGAAGTTTATACTTCTTAATCTCCCTAATTCACTCATTCTCCCTCTCTCTGTCTCCCCATCCCTGCAACCACCTGTTTGTTCTCTGTATATGTGTTTCTGTTTTGTTATATTTATCCATTTGTTTTGTTTTTTAGATTCCACATATAAGTGAAACCATACAGTATTTGTCTTTCTGTTCTTTCACTTAGCATAAAACCCTCTAGGTCCATCTATGTTGACATCTATGTTGTCCATCAAAATTGACAAGATTTCTTTTTTTTTAATGGCTGAATAGTATTTAATTGTTTATATACACCACACCTTTATCCATTCATCTATCAGTGGGTACTTAAGTTGCTTCCATATCTTGGCTATCTGCTTCCATATCTTGGCTATTGTAAATACTACTGTGATGCACATGGGGGTGCTTAATGTCTTTTTGAGTTAGTATTTTTATTTGGAAAAATATCCAAAAGTGAAAAAATACCCCAAAGTGAAATTGCTGGATATTATGGTAGTTATATTTTTACTTTTTTGAGGAATCTCCATATTGTTTTTCATAGTGAAAGTGCATAAGAAAACTTTTTCTCTGCATCCTTGCCAACATTTTCTATGTGTCATCATTTTGATAATAGCCATCTGACGTGTGAAGTGATATCTCATTGTAGTTTTTAAAAAATTTAGTTGATTTGTAATGTAACTTTTACTGTACAGCAAAGTCCACTTTTATATATATACGTGTGTGTATATATATATGTACATACACATATACACATTCTTATATTCTTTTCTGTTACGGTTTATCACAGAATATTGAGTATAGTTCTCTATATGCTTGCCAATGCAGGAGACATAAGAAATGTGGGTTTGATCTCTGAGTTGGGAAGATTCCCTGGAGGAGGGCATCGCAACCCACTCTAGTATTCTTGCCTGAAGAATCCGGTGGACAGAGGAGCCTGGCAGGCTACAGTCCATGGAGTCACAAAGAGTCAGACATGACAAGTGCCTTAGCCGGCACACATACTGTAGGATCTTGTTTATCCATTGTGTATATAATAGCTTGCGTCTGCTGACTTCAAATTCCCAATCCATCTCTCTTTAACTCCCTTCCCTACTGGCAACCACCAGCTTGATTTTTATGTCTGTGAGTCTGTTTCTTAGCTAAGTTCATTTTATCATATTTTAGATTCCACATATACATGGTATCATGTTATTTGCCTTTCTCTTTCTAATTTAGTTAGTGTGATACTCTCTGGATCCATCCATGTTATGGCAAATGACATTCTTTTTATGACTGAGTAGTATTCCATTGTGTGTGTGTGTGTGTGTGTGTGTGTGTGTGTGTGTGTGTGTGTGTGAGTGCATCTTCTTTATCCATTCATTTTTCAGTGAACATAGGTTATTTCCCTATGTCTTGGCTATTTTCAGTATTGCTGCAGTGAACATTGAGGTGAATCTCATTGTAGTTTTGATTTGTATTACTCTTCTGATTAGTGATGTTGAGCAGCTTTCTTATGTATCTGTTTGCCATCCATATGTATTTTTTGGAAAAATGTCTCTTCGGGTCTTCTGATTATTTTTAGTGGGGTTGGGTTTTTTTTTTTTTGATGTTGTACGAGTTCTTTGTATATTTTGGATGTTAACTCCTTATCAGATGTGTCATTTGCAAATATCTTCCGAAATGTAGTAAGTGGCCTTTTTGTTTTGTTGATAGTTTCCTTCACTGTGCAAGTTTTAAAATTTGATGTAGTCCCATTTTTCTTATGTTTTCCTTGCTTACTTCATATATATACTTTTATATATTATGTAGCACATATACATTGGAGAAGACAATGACAACCCACTCCAGTGTTCTTGACTGGAGAATCCCAGGGACAGTGGAGCCTGGTGGGCTGCCATCTATGGGGTCGCACAGAGTCAGACACTGTTGAAGTGACTTAGCAGCAGCAGCGCATATACACACACACATATATGTACACCACACATACTTTTTCAGATTCTTTCCCCTTATAGGTAGGTTATTACATAATATTGAGTATAGTTCCTTGTGCTATACAGTAGGCTCTTGTTGGCTACCTGTTTTATACAGAGTGTGTATATGTTGGAGAAGGAAATGGCACTCCACTCCCAATATTCTTGTCTGGAGAATCCCATGGACTGAGGAGCCTGGTCCACGGGGTCGCAAAGAGTCAGACACAACTGAGCATGTGTGTCTGTTAACCCCACCTCCTAATATATCTGTTTCACTACCCCCTCTTCCATTTGTCAATCATTAGTTTGTTTGCTCTCTTTGTGAGTCTCTTTCTTTTTGGAAATAAGATCATTTTAGGTTCTATGTGGAAATAATGTTTGTCTGATTTTTATCTTTGGCTTACTTTACTTAGTACTCGGTACTCTTTAGGAACTTCTGTGTTGCTGCATATGGGCATTATTTTATTCTTTCTTATGGCTGAGTAATATTCCACACACACACATGCACATCATGTCTTTATTCATTCATCTGTCAATATACATTTGGTTTGCTTTCATGTCTGACTATTGTAAATAGTGCTGCAGTGAACATTGGGTGCATGTATCTTTTGAATTATGCCCAGGAGTTGGATTGCAGGATCATAGGGTAGCTCTATTTTTAGCTCATAGAAGAACCTCTATACTGTTCTCCATAGTGGAGAGGGTTCCTTATTCTCCACACTGTCTCTAGCATTTGTTGCTGATAGACCTTTTGATGATGGTTATTTTGACTAGTGTGAGGTGATACCTCATTGCAGTTTTCATTGGCGTTTCTCTTATAGTTAGCAGTGTTGAGCAGCTTTTCATTTGCCTTTTGGTTATATGTATGTCTTCTTTGGAGAAATGTCTATCTAAATCTTTTGCTTATTGGGTTTTTATTTTTGTGATATTGAGCTGCATGAACTGTTTGTTTATTTTGGAGCTTGACCCTTTGTTGATTGCATCATTTGCAAATATTTTCTCCCATTCTGTAGGTTGTCTTTTCACATTGTTGATGGTTTCCTTTGCTGGGCAAAACTTTTAAGTTTAATTAGGTTTGACTTGTTTATTTTTGTTTTTATTTCCATTACTCTGGGAGAGGGGATCCAAAAAGATATTTCTGTGATTTATGTCAGAGAGTGTTCTGCCTATATTTTCCTCTAGGAGTTCTAGACTCTGGTCTTACATTTAGGTCTTTAATCCATTTTGAGTTTATTTTTGTGTATGGTGTTAGGGAATGTTCTAATTTCATTCTTTTATATGTAGGTGTTCAGTTTTACCGTCACCACTTATTGAAGAGAATGCTTTTTCCCACTGTATTCTTGCCTCCTTTGCCATAGATTAATTGACCATAGATGAGTAGGTTTATTTCTGGGCTTTCTATCCTGTTTCATGGATCTTCAGGTCCATTTTTGTGCCAGTACCATACTGTTTTGATGATTATAGGTTTGTACAATAGGCTGGAGTCAGGGAGCCTGATTCCTCCAGCTGTTTTTCTTTCTCAAGACTGTTTTTGCTATTTGAGGTCTTTTGTGTTTCCATACAAATTAAAGTTTTTTTCTAGTTCTATGAAAAATGCCATTGGTAATTGATAGGGGTTGAATTAAATGTGTAGGTTGCCTTGGATAGTATTGCCATTTTGACATTATTGATTCTTCCAAACCAAGAACATGTTATATCTTTTGATCTATTTGTGTCTTCTTTGATTTCTTTCATCAGCATCTAATAGTTTTTGGAGTGCAGGTATTTTGCCTCCTCAGCTAGGTTTATTTCCAAGTATTTTATAGAGGTAAATAGGATTGTTTTCTTAATTTTTCTTTCTAATCTTTCATTGTTAGTATATAGAAGTGAAGCTGATTTCTGTGTTTTAATTTTTATCCTGACACTTTACCAAATTCATTGAGTTCTAGTAGCTTTCTAGTAACATCTTTAGGATTTTCTATGTATAGTGTTGTATCATCTGCAAACAGTGACAGTTTTACTTCTTTTCCAATTTGGATTTGTTTTATTTCTTCTCAAATTGTTGTGGCTAGAACTTTCAAAACTATATTGTGTAAAAGTGATGAAGACTAGATATCTTTGTCTTATTCCCGATCTTAGAGGAAATGCTTTCAGTTTTTCACCATTGAGTGTGATATTAGCTGTGGATTTGTCGTATATGGCCTTTATTATGTTGAGGTAGTTTCCCTATGCCCATTTTATGGAAGATTTTCTTTTCATTTTATAGAAGCTTTTCTTTTTTCTTTGAAATCACAAATGGGTGCTTAATTTTGTTGAAAACTTTTTATGCATCTATTTAGATCATATGATTTTTATTCTTCAACTTGTTAATGTGGTGTATCACACACTGATTTTGCAGATATTAAAAAAATCTTTGTATCTCTGTGATAAATCCTACTTTATCATGATATGTGATCCTTCTAATGCATTGTTGGATTTGGTTTGTTAGTATTGAGAATTCTTATTCTGTTAATCATTGATATTGACCTGTAATTTTCTCTTTTTTGTGATATTATGTTTGGTTTCACTATCAGGGTGATGGGGGCCCCATAGAATGAGTTTGGGAGTGTTCCTTCCTCTGCAGTTTTTGGAAATAGTTTCAGAAGGATAAGTGTTAGCTAATCTGTAAGTGTATAATAGAACTCACCTGTGAAATCATCTGGTCCTGCCTTTTGTTTGGGAGTTTTTAAAATTACAGGTTCAATTTCAGTACATATAATTGGTCTGTTCATAGTTTCTGTTTCTTCCTAACTTAATCTTAGTTGATTGTACCTTTCTAAGAATTTGTCCATTTCTTCTAAGTTATCCATTTCATTGGTGTATAGTTATTCATAGTAGTCTCTGATACTTTGAATTTATGGGCTGTCAGTTGTAATTTCTCCTTTTTCATTTCTGATTTTATTGATTTGAATCCTCTCCTTTTTTTCCTTAATAAGTCTGTGTAAAGGTTTATCAATTACTTATCTTTTCAAAGAATACTCTTTAGTTTCTCTAGTCTTTTCTATTGTTTTCTTTGTCTCTATATCATTTATTTTCAATCTGATCTTTATGATTTCTTTCCTTCCACTAACTTTGGGTTTTGTTTGTTCTTCCTCTGGTTGCTTTAGTGTAAGGTTAGGTTATTATTTGTAATTTTTCTTGTTTCCTGAGCTAAGCTTGTATCACTATTAACTTCCCTTTTAGAACTACTTTAGCTATGTCCCACAGGTTTTGGATTATGGTATTTTCATTTTTATGTTTCTAGGTATGTTTTAATTTCCTCTTTGATTTCTTCAGTGGTCCATTGTTTGTTTGTAGCATACTGTTTAGCCTCTATGTGTTTGTGATTTTGCTGTTTTTTCTTGTAATTTACTTCTAGTCCCAGGAGCACTGTGGTTGGAAAAGATGCTTGGTATGACTTCAGTTTTCTTAAATTTACCAAGATTTCCTTTGTTGTCCAGCACGTGATCTATTCTGGAGAATGTTCCATATGCACTTGAACAGAAGATATATTCTTCTGATTGTGGATGGAATGCTTGATAAATGTCAATTAAATTTATCTGTTCTAATGTGTCATTTAAAGCCTGTGTTTCCTTATTGATTTTCTGTCTGGATGATGTTTCTGTTGATGTAAATGCAATGCTAAAGTCCTCCACTATGGTACTACTGTCAATTTTCCTTTTATGTCTGTTAACATTTGCTGAATATATTGAGGCGCTCCTGTGTTGGGTGCATATATAATTGTTATATCTTCTTCTATTGATCCCTTGACTATTATGTAATGTCCTTTTTTTTGTCTTGTAACAGTCTTTATTTTAATGTCTATTTTGTTTGATTGGAGTACTGCTACTCTAGGTTTCCTTTGATTTCCATTTGCGTAGAATACCTTTTTCTATCCACTCACTTTGAGTCTGTGTGTGTCTCTAGATCTGAAGTGGGTTTCTTATAGACAACACATATATGAATCTTGTTTTTGTATTCATTCAGCCAGCCTATGTCTTTTGGTTGGAGCATTTAACCTATTTACATTTGAGATAATTATTGATATATATGTTCTTATTACCATTTTAAAGTTGTTTTTGATTTTGTAGGACTTTTTTTTTATTCCTTTTCTCTTTTGTTTACTTCTCTTGTGATTTGATAACTATCTTTAGTGTTGTGTTTGGATTCTTTTTCTTTTCTGTGTGTTTATCTATTATAGATTTGTTGTTTGTGTTACCATGAAGTTTTGATGTAGCAGTCTCTGTATACATGATTGTTTTAAGTTGCTGGTTTCTTAATTTAAAATGCATTTCAAATAGCCTGAATTTATACTTTACTCTTCTCACAATTACTGTTTTGATATCATATTTGTATGTAGATGATTTCCTACTTTTACTATATGTATACATTTATTAGTGAGCTTTACCATTTTGTAATTTTCTTATTTCTAATTGTGGCCTTCTCTTTTATGCTTAAAGAATTGCTTTAGCATTTGTGGTAACACTTGTTTGGTGGTGCTGAATTCTTTTAGCTTTTGTTTGTCTATAAAGCTTTTGATTTCTCCATCAATTCTGAATGAGAGTCACGCTGAGCAAAGTATTCTTGATTTTAGTTTTTTCCCTTTCTTTACTTTCAACATATCAAGCCACTCCCTTCTGGCCTGTACTGCTGCTGCTAAGTTGCTTCAGTCTTGTCTGACTCTGTGCAACCCCATAGATGGCAGCCTACCAGGCTCCGCCGTCCCCTCGGATTCTTCAGGTAAGAACACTGGAGTGGGTTGCCATTTCCTTCTCCAATGCATGAAAGTGAAAAGTGAAAGTGAAGTCGCTCAGTCATGTCCGACTCTTAGCAACCCCATGGACTGCAGCCTACCAGGCTCCTCTGTCCATGGGATTTTCCAGGCAAGAGTACTGGAGTGGGGTGTCATTTCTGGCCTGTACAGTTTCTGCTAAAAAATCAAATGATAGTCTTATGGGGAATTCCCTTGTTTATTATTTGTTGCTTTTTATTTCTTGCTTTTAATATTTTCTCTGTCCTTATTTTTTGTCAATTCGATTACTATGTGTCTAGACATGTTCCTCCTTCATTTAATTCTATTTGGGACCATCTGCACTTTCTGGACTTGGATGACTCTGGAAGGAATCATACTTGGCACTTAAATAAAAGGCAGGTGTTGGAGCATCACCTCTGTAATATTCAAATTTACAGAGTTTTGGATATATTAGAAAATTTGGCTTCATTTTAATCCCAAATTGAATTTCATACTTGTTCTTTATGTTGTTTCGTATATCTGCTATAATACAAATAGGTAATTTTTATATAGAATTGTCTCTCAAAATTTTTAATTGAAATAGAATTGATTTACAATGGTGTGTTTGTTTCAGGTGTACAACAAACCGACTTGGGTCTCTCTCTCTCTATAAACATATATATGTATATGTATGTATATGTGTATGTGTATATATATGTATATACATATGTGTATATATATGTGTGTGTACATTATTTTTTAGATTCTTTTCCATTATAGGTTATTATAAGACATTGTACATAGTTCCATGTACTATACAGCAGATCCTTGTTGGTTATATATTTTATATATAGTAGTGTGTATATTTTGATTGCAAACTCCAAATTTATCCCTTCCCTCTTTCCAATTTGGTAACCGTAAGTTTGTTTTCTGTGTCTGTCTGTTTAGATTTAAGTATCATAAATGGAGCCTGTTATTCTTTGTTGTGTTAATGACTTCCTAGTCATCTAGATGTGACTAGGAAGAAAGCTAGATGATGGGAATTTTTGGTTAACGAGTATTTCTCAAATACTAATGTTTTGTACATATCCCGTTTTCTTACATAGGCCAGCTGTGAGGCCTGGTGAAAAATAATCAAGTGCAATAATGTTCTGCAGTAAGAAGAAATTACTTGGTAAGTACAAAGCAAATATGATTTTTTTTAGCATTCATTGTAATTTCAAAGAGGTGTAATTTTATAAGCAAAACCCACATAGATCTTGAGTGTTCTGTTTGAGCTTTGACAATTTTATGTTGATTTGTAATTATCACCAAAAAGCAAGAGACAATATTTCTCTCACTCCAGAAAGTTCCTTGTGCCCCCCTTTTTCATTTTCCCTGCATTGTACACAACCACCTTCTGATTTCTATTTGGTTGATTTGCCTATTTTGGAAATTAGTATAAATGAAACCATGCAGCATGTATTCTTGTGTCTTCTTTCACTAAGTGTAAGGTTTTTGACACATTTCCATGTGGTTGCATGTATCAATATTTTGTTATTCAGGTTTTTTCTTGTAAAGCAGTATTCCATTGTATGAATAAACCAACACTTAAAACTAAAACTAAAATCATACAGTTAGAAATAATTTAGGTTCATTATGGCAAGAAACATTTGGTTTTTGGTTGAGTAATTTGTCTAGTAGAACAGTTTTAATAGTATTCTAGTGTTAAGAAATACAGCATTGTGACCTGAGAGTATTAATCTTGTCTTAAACCTTGTTGGTCAGTGACAGATTATTGTGTAGTTTTTCCTTTGGTGGAAGTGTATTTGGTTTATTACTGCTGTTTTATTTCAGACTTGTTAGAGAGGAGAGGTTGGATTAGAGTATATCTAATACTCTTCTTCTAATCCTGTGTGTGACAGTTGGTTAACCCACTTTGATAGGCAGTTATTTCTTGGTGCAGTCTGTTCACTTGGACACATTCATTCCAATGTCCAGTTTCATAATGAGCTGAAATCTATCTCAGTGTAATTTGCACCTGTAGGTCATTAGTTATGCCCTCTGGGGCAATATTTTCATATTTCCAGAGCTTATTTAAGAGTCTAGAATTATTGTTGTCATTTTTTTCTTTTTCAAATAAAGTGATTTATTTATACCTATTCACTGGTATTATCTTAATAATGTAAACATTAGATTAACCAGTTTTGACAAGGACAAGTTTCCAACAGAATCTATTATTGCAAGGTTTTGATAAGTTCAGTTTCACTCTTTTAAAATAATTTCTATGTATATATAAATGCATATGTATAAAATAAGCAATTTTTTATGAATAAAAATAAGAAAATAGAAGTAACTGTAATTGGACAGTCCAGAGATAACTGCTCCAGAGTGCCATGTTGCCCAATTTAGAGGGCTCCAATCAGTGGCCTCTATTAATATGTTAATGTATATTTATCCACATATCTCCAGATGGAACTATGGTGTGCATTATTTTGAAACTGGCTCTTAAATCATAATGTTGAAATCATAGATACCTTTTCTACCTTAAACTTTTCTCTATAACATTATATTTTTTAATATTTTCCTCTAACTTTTAATTTTGAAAATGTTGGAACTTACAAAAATTGGAAGAATAATAAACACCCAAATACCTTTCACCTAAATTCTACAGTTGTTACCATTTTGCCACATTTGCTTCCTCTTTTTTCTCTCCCTTCCACCAGCACACACCCAAACACATGCATACATATAAACTTTTTTGTTATTGAAGCCATCATGACTCTTATCCCCAAATACTTCAGCACAGATCTCCTAAGAACAAGGACATTCTCCATCTTAACTGGAGTATTGTCACCACATCCAAGAAATGTAACATTTATGAACAGTAACATACATTCCATTTTTTTCAGTTTCCCCAATTGTACCCACATCTCATGTCTCAGAGCTTGTTTTTATTTTTGGTATGGTACCTAATTATAATGTTCACACATTGTGTTCGGCTTTAAACTCCTTTATTTTCTTTTAGATTTAAAATAGTTTGTCATCATATTGATTTTTGGCAAAAGTCCATTCCAAAAGCCATTCCACTCAGTCGTTTTGGATTGAACATCTCGGGCGCAAATACTATGAAATAATACTTAAATGGGAAACTAATAAATTAGTTACTTGAACCACTCTTGATGAGGAATACAACTTGCTGATCTTCCTCATATAGAATTTCATTTTACAGACTGTCATAGCTATTTGTAATGAGCTATCAAGTAGTCCATTTGTAAATAGCTTTGTAATGAGGTGAAATGTTGCCGCATAGTTGGGTCTATATTCATTGTGGTGCTAACTGGCAGAGAAAGCTGAGGCTAGTTCCTTCCTCTTGGACTTGTTACAGTGGCCACATGACTTGAGGCACTGACTTTGGTGTCACCATCATTTGCATCATCATGATTGGGAACGTTACATCTTTCAGTTCAGTTCAATTGCTCAGTCGTGTCCGACTCTTTGCGACCCCATGAATCGCAGCACTCCAGGCCTCCCTGTCCATCACCAACTCCCGGGGGTTCACTCAGACATACGTCCATTGAGTCAGTGATGCCATCTAGCCATCTCATCCTCTGTCATCTCCTTCTCCTCCTGCCTACAATCCCTCCCAGCATCAGAGTCTTTTCCAATGAGTCAACTCTTTGCATGAGGTGGCCAAAGTATTGGAGTTTCAGCTTCAACATCAGTCCTTCCAATGAGCACCCAGGGCTGATCTCCTTTAGAATGGACTGATTGGATATCCTTTTAGTCCAAGGGACTCTCAAGAGTCTTCTCCAACACCACAGTTCAAAAGCATCAATTCTTTGGTGCTCAGCTTTCTTCACAGTCCAACTCTCACATCCATACATGACCACAGGAAAAACCCATAGCCTTGACTAGACAGACCTTTGTTGGCAAAGTTATGTCTCTGTTTTGAATATACTATCTAGGTTGGTCATAACTTTCCTTCCAAGGAGTAAGCGTCTTTTAATTTCATGGCTGCAGTCACCATCTGCAGTGATTTTGGAGCCCCCCAAAATAAAGTCTGACATTGTTTCCCCATCTGTTTCCTATGAAGTGATGGGACATGGATCTTAGTTTTCTGAATGTTGAGCTTTAGGCCAACTTTTTCCCTCTCTTCTTTCACTTTCATCAAGAGGCTTTTTCATTCCTCTTCACTTTCTGCCATAAGGGTGATGTCATCTGCATATCTGAGGTTATTGATAATCCTCCTAGCAATCTTGATTCCAGCTGGTGCTTCTTCCAGCCCAGCGTTTCTCATGATGTACTCTGCATAGAAGTTCAATAAGCAGGGTGATAATATACAGCCTTGATGCATTCCTTTTCCTATTTGGAACCAGTCTGTTGTTCCATGTCCAGTTCTAACTGTTGCTTCCTGACCTTTATATAGGTTTCTCAAGATGCAGGTCAGGTGGTCTGGTATTCCTATCTCTCTCAGAATTTTCCACAGTTTATTGTGATCCACACAGTCAAAGGCTTTGGCATAGTCAATAAAGCAGAAGTAGATGTTTTTCTGGAACTCTCTTGCTTTTTCCATGATCCAGTGGATGTTGGCAATTTGATCTCTGGTTCCTCTGCCTTTTCTAAAACCAGATTGAACATCTGGAAGTTCATAGTTCATGTATTTCTGAAGCCTGGCTTGGAGAATTTTGAGCATTACTTTCCTAGCATGTGAGATGAGTGCAATTGTACGGTAGTTTGAGCATTCTTTGGTATTGCCTTTCTTTGGGATTGGAATGAAAACTGACCTTTTCCAGTCCTGTGGCCACTGCTGAGTTTTCCAAATATGCTGGCATATTGAGTGCAGCCCTTTCACAGCATCATCTTTCAGGATTTGAAATAGCTCCACTGGAATTCCATCACCTCCACTAGCTTTGTTCATAGTGATGCTTTCTAAGGCCCACTTGACATCACATTCCAAGATGTCTGGCTCTAGGTGAGTGATCACACCATCATGATTATCTGGGTCATTAATTAAGTATTTTAGACTGTTAGGATTAGAAGTAAGAAATGAGCAAAATGAATAGTTAAGTTGAATAAGAAAATAATCGTTAATCAATATGTTAATCATTTTTCTTTACTAGAATGGGTTTAAGCTTTAGCAATGACACATATACAAATATAGATCTATTTTGAGCTGCTTCATTCCAGTGAATAATGCAGTAATACTCAGAATTGCATTCTATGTCATACATGTTTATTGACATTAGAACATATTTCCAAATACAGTGTTCCAATTCTCCATTTATCATTTAGTATTTCCCACTGTGCAATAATCTAATTGTCATACCTTGTTTTTGTAAAAAAAAAATTTTCTTAATTGAAAAATTTTATCTGTAGAATTATAATGATTTATTATTAAAGATGCTTTATATTCCTTCCATAGACCCACACCTTAAAACAGTCCTTTAATTTAGTGTTTGAGCCAATACCTGGCATATAGTAAGCACCTACTGAATGGTTGCTGTCATTGTTATTATTTTAAGTAGTCTTAGTAAATGCTGTGTGTGTGTTAAGTTGCTTCAGTCGTTTTCGACTCTTTGTGATTCTGTGGACTGTAGCCCACCAGGTTCCCGTGTCCTGTGGACTGTAGCACACCAGGTTCCTGTGTCCATGGGATTCTCCAGGCAAGAATACTGGAGTGGATTGCCATGCCCTTCTCTGGGGGATCTTCCTGACCCAGGGATTTGAACCCACATCTCTTATGTTTCCTGCACTGAAAGGCAGGTTCCTTACCACTGTTACCACCTGGGAGGCTATAGAGATTTTGTCTATAAAATGTCCAAATCTCCCCAGGATGGCAAGAATCCCACACTTCCCAGCCCACAGTCAGGATGGTGGACCCAGTCTCCAAAACATTACTTTCTCTATTTGTTCAAATAGAACTTTGTAATTTAAAGAAAATTAAGATTTTTATTTCTAGTCTTAATTTTGAAATCTGGATTTTCTTTTGATGGTGGAATGAAGTCTGAAAGTTTATGACGTAATCCAAAACATGGTATTTTTATAAAGAAAAATACTTTTAATAATTCAGAAATGAAAAGCTTACTGTGAATTGTAAACCTGCCTTCATATGAGGAATAAACCAATTAAAACATCATATTTCAATGATTTTGACTGGAATGATCTTGTATCACTGTGGTAGTGCTGGTTTTCTTATGTTAGTTTCAACCTTGACTGATACTTCAATCATTCACTTACTCATTTATCCACTCATCCAGTCAGTCAGCCAGCCATTTCATAGATATGTACTAATACCTGGTACTCACCAGACACTGTTCCAAACAGAAAAGAAACAACTATGGACAGAACATATATATATATATATATATATTTGTTTGTTTGTTTGTTTTTAGTATAAATTTATTTATTTTAATTGGAGGTTAATTACTTTACAGTATTGTATTGGTTTTCCCATACGTCAACATGAATCCGCCACGGGTGTACACGTGTCCCCAATCCTGAACCCCCTCCCACCTCCCTCCCCATACCATCCCTCTGGGTCATCCCAGTGCACCAGCCCTGAGCACCCTGTATCATGCATCGAACCTGGACTAGCAATTCATTTCACATATGATATTATACATGTTTCAATGCGATTCTCTCAAATAATCCCACCCTTGCCCTCTCCTACAGAGTCCAAAAGACTGTTCTATACATCTGTGTCTCTTTTGCTGTCTCACATACAGGGTTATTGTTACCATCTTTCTAAATTCCATATATATATATGTTAGTATACTATATTGGTGTTTATCTTTCTGGCTTACTTCACTCTGTATAATAGGTTCCAGTTTCATCCACCTCATTAGGACTGATTCAAATGTATTCTTCTTAATGGCTGGGTAATACTCCATTGTGTATATGTACCACAGCTTTCTTATCCATTCATCAGTTGCTTCATTTGCTATTATTTTCTCCCATTCTAAAGGCTGTCTTTTGACCTTGCTTCTAGTTTCCTTTGTTGTGCAGAAGCTTTTAATTTTAATTAGATCCCATTTGTTTATTTTTGCTTTTATTTCCAATATTCTGGGAGGTGGGTCATAGAGGATCCTGCTGTGATTTATGTCAGAGAGTGTTTTGCCTATGTTCTCCTCTAGGAGTTGTATAGTTTCTGGTCTTATGTTTAGATCTTTAATCCATTTTGAGTTTATTTTTGTATACGATGTTAGAAAGTGTTCTAGTTTCATTCTTTTACAAGTGGTTGACCAGTTTTCCCAGCACCACTTGTTAAAGAGATTGTCTTTTCTCCATTGTATATTCTTGCCTCCTTTGTCAAAGATAAGGTGTCCATAGGTGCGTGGGTTTATCTGTGGGCTTTCTATTTTGTTGTATTGATCTATATTTTTGTCTTTGTGTCATTACCATACTCTCTCGATGAGTGTGGCTTTGTAGTAGAGCCTGAAGTCAGGCAGGTTGATTCCTCCAGTTCCATTCTTCTTTCTCAAGATTGCTTTGGCTATTTGAGGTTTTTGTATTTCCATACAAATTGTGAAATTATTTATTCTAGCTCTGTGAAGAATACCGCTGGTAGCTTGATAGAGATTGCAGTGAATCTCTAGATTGCTTTGGGTAGCATAGTCATTTTCACTATACTGATTCTTCCGATCCATGAACATGGTATGTTTCTCCATCTATTAGTGTCCTCTTTGATTTCTTTCACTAGTGTTTTATAGTTTTCTATATATAGGTCTTTAGTTTCTTTAGGTAGATATATTCCTAAGTATTTTATTCTTTTCATTGCAATGGTGAATGGAATGTTTCCTTAATTTCTCTTTCTGTTTTCTCATTATTAGTGTGTAGAAATGCAAGGGATTTCTGTGTGTTGTTTTTATATCCTGCAACTGTACTGTATTCACTGAATAGCTCTAGCAATTTTCTGGTGGAGTCTTTAGGGTTTTCTATGTAGAGGATCATATCATCTGCAAAGAGTGAGAGTTTTACTTCTTCTTTTCCAATTTGGATTCCTTGTATTTCTTTTTCTGCTCTGATTGCTGTGGCCAAAACTCCTTAACTATGTTGAACAGTAGTGAAGAAAGTAGGCACCCTTGTCTTGTTCCTGACTTAGGGGAAATGCTTTCAGTTTTTCACCACTGAGGATACTGTTTATTGTGGGTTTGTCATATGTCGCTTTTGTTATGTTGGGGTATGTTCCTTCTATTCCTGCTTTTTGGAGAGCATTTATCATAAATGTCTGTTGAATTTTGTGAAAGGCTTTCTCTGCATCTCATGAGATAATCACATGGCTTTTATTTTTCAATTTGTTAATGTGGTGTATTACATTGATTAATTTGTGGATATTGAAGAATCCTTGCATCCCTGAGATAAAGCCCACTTGGTCATGATGTATGATCTTTTTAATGTGTTGTTGGGTTCTGGTTGCTAGGATTTTGTTAAGAATTTTTGCATCTATATTCATCAGTGATATTGGCCTGTAGTTTTCTTTTTGTGGCATCTTTGTCAGGTTTTGTTATTAGGGTGATAGTGCCCTCAGAGAATGAGTCTGGAAGTTTACCTTCCTCTGCAATCTTCTGGAAGAGTTTGAGTAGAATAGGTGTTATGTCTTCTCTCAATTTTTGGTAGAATTCAGCTGTGAAGCAGTCTGGACCTGGGCTTTTGTTTGCTGGAAGATTTCTGATCACAGTTTCAATTTCCGTGTTTGTGATGGGTCTGTTAAGATTTTCTACTTCTTCCTGGTTCAGTTTTGGAAAGTTGTAGTTTTCTAAGAATTTGTCCATTTCTTCCAAGTTGTCCATTTTATTGGCATGTAGTTGCTGATAGTAGTCTCTTATGATCCACAATTTTTGTGTTGTCTGTTGTGATCTCTCCATTTCTAATTTTATTGATTTGATTTTTCTTCCTTTGTTTCTTGATGAGTCTGGCTGATGGTTTGTCAATTTTATTTATCCTCTCAAAGAACCAGCTTTTGGCTTTGTTGATTTTTTTCTATGGTTTCTTTTGTTTGTTTTGCATTTATTTCTGCCCTAATTTTTAAGATTTCTTTCCTTCTCCTAACCCTGGGGTTCTTAACTTCTTCCTTTTCTAGTTGCTTTAGTTGTAGAGTTAGGTTATTTATTTGACTTTTTTCTTGTTTCTTGAGATATGCCTGTATTGCTATGAACCTTCCCCTCAGCACTGCTTTTACAGTGTCCCACAGATTTTGGGTTGTTATGTTTTCATTTTCATTCATTTCTATGCATGTTTTGATTTCTTTTTGATTTCTTCTGTGATTTGTTGTTATTCAGCAGCATGTTGTCCAGTCCAATTGTTGGAATTTTTAATAGTTTTTCTCTTGTAATTGAGATCTAATCTTAATGCATTATGGTCAGAAAAGATGATTGGAATGATTTCAATTTTTTTGAATTTACCAAGGCTAGATTTATGGCCCGGGATGTGGTCTGCCCTGGTTAAGGTTACATGTGCCCTTGAGAAAAAGGTGAAATTCATTGACAAAACAGATTTTAAAGACAAAAAACTCTTAAACCTGTATGAAGCTTACATTCTTGTTGGGGGAGGGGGAGAGATAGTTAATAATAAATGAATAAGTAAGTCATCTTGTGTACTGGAGGTGTTGCAGTTTTAAAAATGATAATGAGGGAAGGCCACATTGAGAAAGACATAGTTGAGCAAATATCTGAAAGAAGTGAGAAGGGGAGGGTCATATAGTTACTAGAGGACAAACATTTTAGGCAGAGAGACCAGCAAGTGTAAAACTTTGAGATGAGAGTGTGCCTGGCCTGTTAGAGGAACAACAAAGAGGCACTGTGCCTGGAGCTGACTGACTGAGCAAGGGGGAGTGTGGTTGGCAGGGCTAGATCCAGTTATTTTTTTGAAGCTTTAAACTAATACAAAACTAAGTATTAAAAGTAATGTTCATTTAGCATGAGAAAAAAACTTTATAAATCTCAGTTTTGAAAATCCATAATATACTATGCATATCACAAAATTCAGAAAAATAACAGCTTCATTAATTCACTACTTGATAGAACTTTATAATACCTTTGTTCCTCTACTTTTGGTGCCTGATTTTTTGATTGCCTCTTTTATGACCATTGTTTTGTGCATAGCTTTCTCTAGAGATACTAGAAAGATAATTCATTTTTCCCTCTAGCACATTAAAATTAGTTTTAAAATTATGATAGCCTAGAATAAAATCACTGCAGATGGTGATTTCAGCCATGAAATTAAAAGAAACTTCCTCCTTGGAAGAAAAGTTAAGACCAACCTAGATAGCATATTCAAAAGCAGACATTACTTTGCCAACAAAGGTCTGTCTAGTCAAAGCTATGGTTTTTCCAGTGGTCAGGTATGGATGTGAGAGTTGGACTGTGAGGAAAGCTGAGTGCCGAAGAATTGATGCTTTTGAATTGTGATGTTGGAGAATACTCTTGATAGTCCCTTGGACTGCAAGGAGATCCACCCAGTCCATTCTAAAGGAGATCAGCCCTGGGTGTTCTTTGGAAGGAATGATGCTAAAGCTGAAACTCCAATACTTTGGCCACCTCATGCAAAGAGTTGACTCATTGGAAAAGACTGATGCTGGGAGGGATCGGGGGCAGGAAGAGAAGAGGACATGAGTGGATGAGATGGCTAGATGGCATCACTGACTCAATGGATATGAGTATAAGTGAACTCCGGAAGTTGGTGGTGGACAGGGAAGCCTGGAGTGCTGTGTTTCATGGAATCACAAAGAGTTGGTCATGACTGAGCAACTGAACTGAGAATAACTTTGCAACTTCATGACTTCATAATGTCATGTAAAGATTTAGAATTGTTAATCTTGGGAAAACTTCCGTCAAGTTTCCTTCATATCTGAGCTGTTACAGATGTGTTTAACTATTTATGATACTATTGCAAATGGGTTTGTGCTCTGTCAGCACTGGGATTGTAATAAATTTTAGGCATTCAATCCTCATGTAAAGGGAAAAATATATGATAGGCTTATTACATATAGTATCAAGGATGCTCAAGCGTTTGATTCTCCTAATACTATAATGCGAGATAAATTTTGTTTTGACAAGTAGTTACTGAAAAGTAAACCTTCCATGTACAATTTTAGATGTGTGATGATGGGAAGAATCCTGCACAGATTAACTTATGGCTCAGTGTTGCAAACTCCTGTTTCTTCCATGATTCACATACTTCTGCTTCCAGGTGCTACCAGACACAGTCATATTGCCATATGACCTTGGGCTCTGCACTTTCATCTTGCCATGCTAGGTAATTCCCCATGGAGACAGAACGATTCCTACTTTGGGGGTGACCACAAGTAACTTTATACAGAAGTGACAGTGAATCACATAAATACATTCTGCTAAACACAAACTCAGTATATTTTTAACTTGACAGTCTTTTATCCTAGCATTGTCTAGTACAAGGCAAAATGTGATGGGAGAAAATAGAGTGGAGACAATGACCTTAGCCCTTGTGGCTAAAATATTTTAATCTTGCACATCAAAAAACAAGACAGAGTGAAACAGATTTCTAGTGCTACTCCCAGGGTCTTGGGATGAAATGTGCAAGTGAGATAAGCTGAAGCTTAAGCTTCATTAGAAGAACTGGCTTCTCTCCTGAGCAAAATTGGACATTTTGTGTGGAGGACAGAGATGAGTTTTGTGGTAGGCAGATTCATGCCCCACTCATGCAAAGATAAAAGTGTCCATGTCCTAATCCTTGGAATTTGTGAACCTGTGAACCTGTGACCTTACATGGTAGAAGACAGTTTGCAGATGTGATGGAGTTAAGGATCTTAAAATGGGATGATGATCCTAGATTATAATAGTGGGCTTGCTGTAATCAAAAGGGTTTCTTATAAGAGGGATGCAGAAGTCAGAGGAGGTGATGTAATAATGAAAGCAGAAGTCAGAGTGATGCATACATGACCAAGGAATTAGGGCAGCCTCTAGAGGCTAGAAAAGGCAAAGAACAGACTCAGTCTTGATGAAACAGCTTAATTTTATCCCTGTGAGATCCATTTTCATTCTTTTGACTTCCATAATAATAAGACAATACATTGATACTGTTTTAAACAACTACATTTGTAATGATTTCCTAGAGCAGCAATTGGAAATTACTGCAATTCTGGAACTGTCACTCTGTTCCGTTAAAAACAGATGAAAGGGTAAGAGTGAGGAGACCCAAGGGGAGGCTGTTAACACAGCCAGGAGGAGAGGTGAGGTGGCTTGGATCAGAGTGTGGGCAGAAGAGGGGTGGAGATGTGGGCAGACTTCTTTTCTGCTCAAAGTTCTGGCTCTCTTTCATCTCCTTTAAAATGTGTTTTATTTGGCTGCTTCATGAATAGGTAAAGAAATCAAGGCTCCTATGTTTTTCTTTTCATCTTTTCAGTTGGTCCAGTATTCTGCTAGAAGTTACAGCCGAGGAGGAACTGTAGATGTCCTCTTGCAAAGCCCATATTTCACCACATTTCGGGTGGCAGACCACCTCCAGCAAATGCCTTCTCTTTTTAGTAAATGACTATGACTCAGCTTGGACTGGGTCCAACCTACCACACTCCACAGTTTGTATTCACCTAAGTTCCCTTCAGAGCTTCCCAGGATAGGTGGGGATGACTTTGAGCCCCCTACCTGGACTTGACTTTCCTTTACTCTGCTTTCTGTGGCCCTCTAGGCCTCTCTTCTACTTTGTTGCTGTGCACATTTACATGACCTTTGAACATGATGGCTGGCTTACTTATTTTTCCTTCACTGTCCAGAATAGAGCCTTACTCAATATTTACTGAAGTTCAGTAAATATTCTTGCAATAAATCACTTAGTCTTGGCTCCAGCAGATTTTATTTGCCAAATGGTTTCAGAAATTAAGGCTCAGAAACCGTTATGTACTAAAGAAACTTAATTTATAGCCCTACACATCTCAAAATGACAAACACAAGCTCTGAGAAACATAGTTTTCTGTGTAAGCCCTGGGGTGTGAAGCAGATAAGAGGCCTCTTCAGGTTTCCTTCTCACATCTCTGTCTTTCCCACATGGGGTTCTTTCCTCTCACTTTGTGACAGGTGGCTTGATTTCCCTTGAATAGCTGGACTGTGTCTCACAAAGGGAAATTAAATGTACTTCAGTTTTTTCCAGGTTCTTGTGATCCTTGCAGTAGATTCTGATTTTTTTTTTTCATTTTGAATGGATAGGCTGTGGGAAAATATAGCTATTTTTTATCTGTATAGGAGATATTCTGATCCTGGCATAGTTCATAGCAATATAGTTTTTGCTGTAGATAATCAAATTGTGAGAGAATGTGGATAAAAATCCAGTTTTCTAGTGTTGTATCCATAAGAAAAAGGTTGGTAAGAAAACAAGTTTTGGACAGGGGTTTGGGAAAGCCTCCAGTAAGAGGTCAGTCAGGTTCTCTGGGGAGGGTGGTGGTACTCCACTGTGAAGCAGAGAGAAGCCTGGAAGCAATGAAATGTAAGGAGTCACAGGGCCCCGGGTTTGATTGAGAGGGAGTCTGTGTTTTGAAGTACATCCCGAGTATCACTTCGAAAAAAAAAAATCTTTTGGCTGTGCCCCAGGGCATGTGGGATCTTAGTTCCCCAACCAGGGATTGAACCACACCCCTGCATCGGCAGCAGGAAGCCTTAATCACTGAACCACCAGGGAAGTCCCCTGGAGCATCACTTTTGTTGAGAGAGGTCTCATCTTCCTGTCTTTGACCTCTGGACACAGGCGTGGGTACATTAATGTGCAGTTCTCTAATCATTTCTGCATGGTACCACCCACCATCTCCTTAGAATCTCTTCCAAGCTCCTTTTACAGTCATGTTTGAAATCAGATTCTATTACATAATTGTGCTAGGCCTTTATTTTTCTTACTTGTAAAGTGGTGTTAATAATAGCGAGTACCTAATAGGATTGTTGTGAGGGTTAACTCATGTGAAATGCTTCATACAGCATCTAACTTTTAAGGAGTGCTCAGTACACATTAGCTGTTATTCTTTTCACTGTATTACAGTCAAGTCTTAAATCTCCAGTTGTGAATCTGTACTTAGAGAAGAAAGCCACATAGTGAGGCTCATGGGAAAATTCTATCGATTTAACTTGTAATGTGTGTAGTATAATTCATGTATGCTCGAAGAGAAATAGTAAAATATTTTTATATTTCTTCGTGAAGCTGTAAGAAGTCATGAGAGGAACAAAACTCTCAATAAATCAAGTTTTCCAAATATCTGGACCTGATAAGCAAATTGGCTCAACCCAGAAGAAAACAATCCCAGGGCCCTTTAGCATTTGTTGACTCCCTAACTTTGTTTCCAAGCTCTTTTGTGAGCACAAGAATTTTTAAAAATCATGGAAGGTTTTTTTTTTTTTTGCCTCAATTCTCCCATTAGTTTGCTTTTTAAATGTCAACAAATCCTCGCAGATGCAGGTCACCACTGAGTTTCAGTAGAAAACCCTGATTCGGTATAAACATTTTTCAGTTGTATCGGAATGTGCTCTTGGAGTCAAATCAGGAAATCTTGAAGGCTGGGGAACTCTTTTTTTTTTTTTTTTGTCTTTAAAACCTTGCCCTGCTCATTGTTCTTTCCTCATGTCTTTAATGAATTACTTTGGCTCCCAACCACACAGGCTAGATTGTGAAGAATGAAAGAACATTAAGAAGGGAAAAAGCTTAAGTTATTAATTTGGCTTGAGGGAATTTTTGCCCAACCCCAAATCCTACAACCCTCAAACCTCAAGTGACACTCCATGTTCGGAGACATTCTTCAACTTCTGGACTGGGACCAGCCTTCATGAGGAAATATTAGTCTGTGTTATCAGGATTTTATAGGGACACCCCCAAATTCTCCATGGTGCTTCCTCATTTCATGGTTTGGGGGAGCTAAAGCCAACTGCCTAGATAATGTCCTCTAAGCCACATTTGGTGAAGGACAAAATGCTCTGTAGTTAAATGAAGAAAGACAGTGTGCTTGTTAATTATGGGCTCATAGTTGCTATGATCACTCATGGGCCCAATGGAAACCTCCTAAATCTTCCCCTTACTCTTAGTCTTGTTAACAGAATTGCTGTATTTACTAACTAGCTTTAAACACTAAGGTCACATTGACATTGTTTGGAGACAAAGAATCAATGGGTATTTGCCAATTTCTATTGAAAATATTCAGAAAATTACTTCAGACCCTCTTCAGTTATAGTAATAATAGTGACATTGACTATGTGAACCTAGATGATTTCCTCTTTTTCACCTGTTATTTTTTTCATTAAGAAAAAAGGCATTTTTGAGTATTTTTAAGTTTATAAAGTGCTTTGCAAACATTTTCTCACTTAATGATGGCCCCATAATGTGGCATGCTATTACTGAGGAACATGGGTAAGGAGAGTTTCCTGAGTTAAAAGTGCTCACACAGATGATCTGGTGGAAGGAGATCTCAAGTCTCTTGCTTCACTATCTTGGCTCCTTTCTCTCAGGGCTTCTTCATCAAACTCATTTAAAAATTATTTATTTGGCTGCCCTGGTTCTTAGTTGTGGCACTCAGGATCTTAGTTGTGGCATGCAGGATCTTTACTTAGTTATTGCGTGTGGGGTCCAGTTCCCCAAGTAGGAATTGAACCTCGGCCCCATGCATTGGAAGCGTGGAGTCTTAGCCACTGGACCATGAAGGAAGTCTCCATTATCAGCCTCATATTTATGGGTCTAAAACCTCTTGCTAACATGAGGACAGCATTGTGCTTACAATTAAAAATTTCCAGCAGAGTGTTCTTAGGTCCCTCCCATCTTTTAAACTTATGTCTTAGTGATCCTCTAACACTTTGGGGTTTTTCTAGATGCATCTCCTCCTTCCGTAAGGAAAGGCAAGCATACATAATACATAAATGGATATGGTTTTATTGTCTGAAACCAAGTCAAACAAACTGTCAGTACTATAAGAAAATTATTTCGGGGGAGGGGGTTCCTCCAGGTCATATTCTGAAATTCAGGTTACTCTTTTTAATAAATGTTCCCTAACATTTAACTGATTTATAATTATTTCATAAAATAGATAGGGTAGCCTCATTTAGTTATCTTCTATATGTAACAGGAAGCACATGGCTCAAAGACAAGCATTCCATGAGTGCTTCATTGATATTTTGTTTGATTGAGGCAGACAAATTATTTTGATCTTGCTGAGATTTGAGGAGTGAAGTCTATTTCCAACACCCTGTATGAAGGACTTTGAGGGTTTAATGACATCTTTTGCCTCTCTTCTGGAGCAGATTAAAAACAATGTCTAAGAAATCTGTGTCAGGAAGCAACAATTAGGACTGGACATGGAACAACAGACTGGTTCCAAATAGGAAAAGGAGTATGTCAAGGCTGTATATTGTCACCCTGCTTATTTAACTTCTCTGCAGAGTACATCATGAGAAATGCTGGACTGGAAGAAACACAAGCTGGAATCAAGATTGCCGGGAGAAATATCAATAACCTCACATATGCAGATGACACCACCCTTATGGCAGAAAGTGAAGAGGAGCTAAAGGGCCTCTTAATGAAAGTTAAAGAGGAGAGCGAAAAAGTTGGCCTAAAGCTCAACATTCAGAAAACGAAGATCATGGCATCCAGTCCCATCACTTCACTGGAAATAGACAGAGAAACAGTGGAAACAGTGTCAGACTTTATTTTGGGGGCTCCAAAATCACTGCAGATGGTGACTGCAGCCATGAAATTAGAAGACGTTTACTCTTTGGAAGGAAAATTATGACCAACCTAGATAGTATATTCAAAAGCAGAGACATTACTTTGCCAACAAAGGTCCATCTAGTCAAGGCTATGGTATTTCCTGTGGTCATGTATGGATGTGAGAGTTGGACTGTGAAGAAGGCTGAGCGCCGAAGAATTGATGCTTTTGAACTGTGGTGTTGGAGAAGACTCTTGAGGGTACCTTGGACTGCAAGGAGATCCAACCAGTCCATTCTGAAGGAGATCAACCCTGGGATTTCTTTGGAAGGAATGATGCAAAAGCTGAAATTCCATTACTTTGGCCACCTCATGCAAAGAGTTGACTCATTGGAAAAGACTCTGATGCTGGGAAGGATTGGGGGCAGGAGGAGAGGGGGACGACCAAGGATGAGATGGCTGGATGGCATCACTGACTCAATGGACTTGAGTCTGAGTGAACTCCAGGAGTTGGTGATGGACAAGGAGGCCTGGCCTGCTGCAATTCATGGGGTTGCAAAGAGTCGGACATGACTGAGTGACTGAACTGAACTGAAGATAATTTTGCTTCTGCTAATGGCTATTGTCTTGCCTACTGAAATGGTAAAGGATGGCTTCCTAACCAAGCACATACCTTTGGTGTGCTCTTCAGCTGTCACGAAAGAATGTTAACACTGTTACCAGCTTGCTCTTCTGCCTTATACATCTATATTCAGCTAGCAACACAGAGTAGCAGCTTTCCAGGTATTTCCTAGGAAGTTCTATCTCAACCTTATAGTCATTTAGTGTTTAGCACAAGTGCATTTGAGAGGAATAATTTTTAAATCTATAAAAATGTTTTATTATAGAATAGTAATATATTTGTCTTTATACAAATGCAGTAATAGAATGAAAACTTAAGTTCTTTTTATGGTGAAAGGGGCCTACCACAATCATCTTACGGCCTTGCTTGTGTTTTTTTTTTTTTGCTTTCTTTCTCCATGGTTGTCTGCTTGGCCATATGTAAGTATAGCTAGGACCTACAGGGAGTTAACGTCCCCTGGGGCAACAAGGGGGGTGCTTGGGGTCAGGTAAACAGTTTTGAGAGGCATTTTTATAATTTTCCTTGAAAAGTCAAGTCTCTGTTGCCCCTCTCACATCTTCCGATACTTTGTAAAGCATGTTTATATACATTTTTCTTCATTTCTTGCTTGAAGTCAGTTTCTTAGGTTTAAGGAACAGAAGTGACGACTCTTGACTTGTACTTCACCAGAGAGGGATAATAATTAAGATGATAGCTCAAAGGACATGAAGTTCATTTGCTCATTTAAATATCCTAAAATACATTTTTGAACTTCATCACTTAAGCAGAGAACTGATGTTGGGCCTTAGAAACTACAGAATGTTGGGCCCACAGAAACTCTTGTTGGGCCCTTGGGATTGTATTTGAGATATCCCTAGGCTTATTATAAAACACAGTTCTAAAAATCTCACTTTATGTTCTTTTTCAAAAAACTAGTTTATTTATGTTTGATTGTTCTGGGTCTTTGTTGTTGCATGGGCTTTTCTCTAGTTGCTGCTAGTGGGAGCTACTCTCGTTGTGGTGTGTGGGCTTCTCCTTGCAGTGGCTTCTTTGGTTTTGGAGCACGGGCTCTAGGGCATGCAGACTTGAGTAGTTGTGGTTCCCAGGTCCTAGAATGCAGGTTCAGTATTTGTGGTGCCTAGATTTAGCTGCTCCACCGCATGTGGGGCTTCCTGAATCAAGGATCAAATCCATGTTTCCTGCAATGGCAGGTGGATTCTTTACCACTGAGCCACCAGGGAAGTCCTTACTTTATGTTCTTTATATCAGACAATGACTACTGTATGGGGAATTCTTAGAGAAATTATTGCTTTAGCAAAGAACTAATACATAATTGTACTTTCGCAAAGAAATTGGTTTATTTTACCTTTTAAGGTCTTCCCTGTAGCTCAAATGGTAAGAATCTTGTCTGCAATGCAGGAGACCTGGGTTTGATCTGTGAGTTGGGACGATCCTCTGGAAAAGGGAGTGGCAGTCCACTCCAGTATTCTTGCCTGTAGAATCTGATGGACAGGAGGTCTACAGTTCATGGGATCACAAAGAGTTGGACACGACTGAGCGACTAACACTGCTGCTACTAGACATGCCTCCCTTTTTTTCTGTAGAATTGGTGGTCTACCTGGAACAGATGTGTGGGTCATCATGTCCGCCATTTTTATTTTCATTATGGACTCTAGCTGATCATCATCCTTTTGTTTCCTTCACTCAACTTTACTTTCAATACTTAAACTGTTATTCTTCTTCTTGTACATTCTTGAGTAGTTATTCTGGAGACATCTTGTATGTAAATACTTTTGCTTGTTTAAAGATGTTTTTATTGTCCCTTCATGATCGATTATTTTACTGGGTATAGAATTTTAAGTTCAAAATATTTTCCTTAAAACTGGAAGGCATCACTCCTCTGTTTTCTATCATCCTTGTGGCCGATGAGAAATTTCATGTTGGTCTAATTCTTGTAACTCTGGGGCTAACCTTTTTTTTCCTTGTGGAGCAAGACTTCTTTCTGGAGGAAAACTTCTTTTCCTTCTGGAAGTTTTAAATGTCTTTCTCTTTATTTTTAGAATTGAAAATTTTATGAATGTTTGTTTATGTATGTTTTTCATTTTCATTCATTCTGATTGGCACTTGATGGCCCTTTTGCTTTGAAGAGTTGTCTTATTCTTGTGCAGAGAAATTTTCTTCTATTTATTTCCTTCCATCCATTGTTTTTTTCTCCCAAGTGTTTTTTTTCCCACATTTCATTTTTGTCATTTTCATATATATTTTAAGAGATTTCTTCAGTCTTATTTTCATTCTGTCTTTCCTATTATACAGTTTGTGCATTAAATATTTTTAATTTCTAGGAGCTTTCTATTGTCCTGTATTTTCTTTGTTCCTATTAGCTTGCTCTTGTTTTATGGGTGCTGTGTCTTCTTGAATATCTTCAAGGTACTAATTAGAATTAAAAACAAAAACAACCCCCCTTCCCCCACCTGTTTTCAGCATGATCTCTTCTCCTTGGAATCTTCTGTTTTGTGTTCTTGGTTTTTCTCAGATGTCATGACTTATGGTTGCTGGTTTGTATTTACAAATGAAGGACTAGATGGATTACTGTGGTTTCAAAGTCTTTTTCCTGTCAGGCCTCTTCTCCTTTAAATAGGAGGTCCAGTGATAGAATCAGCTCATAGAGTTTTCCCATGTGTCTTAGTCTGTTCTGTTTGCTATAACAGAATACACGGACTGGGTGGGCTTGTAAACAACATAAATTTATTTCTCACAGTTCTTGATGCTGGGAAGTCTATGATCAAGGTATTGGGAGATTTGGGGCTGATGAGAGCATGCTTCCTAGTTCATATATAGTTGTCTTCTTGCTGTGTCTTCACATAATGGAAGGGGCAAAGGAACTCTATAGGGCCTTTTAAAAAAACAAAAACAAAAACCCAAAAACCTTTTATTGGGGTGTAGTTGATTTACAATGCTATGTTAGTTTCAGGTGTAAGCACAGTGAATCAGCTATATATATATATATATATATATACACACACACATACATACATACATATATCCACTCTTTTCTTTTTGGATTCTTTCCCATATAGGCTGTTACAGAGTGTGGAATAGAGTTCCCTGTGCTGTACAGTTGGTTATTAGTTATCTATTATATATCAGTTCAGTTCAGTACCTCAGTCGTGTCCGACTCTTTGTGACCCCATGAATCGCAGCATGCCAGGCCTCCCTGTCCATCATCAACTCCCAGAGTTCACTCAGATTCACGTCCATATAGTCAGTGATGCCATCCATCCAGCCATCTCATCCTCTGTCGTCCCTTTCTCCTTCTGCCCCCAATCCCTCCCAGCATCGAATCTTTTCCAATGAGTCAACTCTTCGCATGAGGTGGCCAAAGTAATGGAATTTCAGCTTTTTCATCATTCCTTCCAAAGAAATCCCAGGGTTGATCTCTTTCAGAATGGACTGATTGGATCTCCTTGCAGTCCAAGGGGCTCTCAAGAGTCTTCTCCAACACCACAATTCAAAAGCATCAATTCTTCGGTGCTCAGCCTTCTTCACAGTCCAACTCTCACATCCATACCTGACCACAGGAAAAACCATAGCCTTGCCTAAACGGACCTTAGTCGGCAAAGTGTCTCTGCTTTTGAATATGCTGTCTAGGTTGATCATAACTTGTCTTCTAAGGAGTAAGTGTCTTTTAATTTCATGGCTGCAATCACCATCTGCAGTGATTTTGGAGCCCCAGAAAATAAAGTCTGATAGTGTTTCCACTGTTTCCCCATCTATTTCCCATGAAGTGATGGGAGCAGATGCCATGATCTTCATTTTCTGAATGTTGAGCTTTAAGCCAACTTTTTCACTCTCCTCTTTCACTTTCAACAAGAGGCTTTTTAGTTCCTCTTCACTTTCTGCCATAAGGGTGGTGTCATCTGCATATGTGAGGTTATTGATATTTCTACCAGAAATCTTGATTCCAGCTTGTGTTTCTTCCAGTCCAGCGTTTCTCATGATGTACCCTGCATATAAGTTAAATAAGCAGAATGACAATATACAACCTTGACATACTCCTTTTCCTATTTGGAACCAGTCTGTTGTTCCATGTCCAGTCCTCACTGTTGCTTTCTGACCTGCATACAGATTTCTCAAGACGCAGGTCAGGTGGTCTGTTATTCCTATCTCTCTCTGAATTTTCCACAGTTTATTGTGATCCACACAGTCAAAGGCTTTGGCATAATCAATAAAGCAGAAGTAGATGTTTTTCTGGAAGTCTCTTGCTCTTTTCATGATCCAGCGGATGTTGGCAATTTGATCTCTGGTTCCTCTGCCTTTTCTAAAACCAGCTTGAACATCAGGGAGTTCACAGTTCACGTATTGCTGAAACCTGGCTTGGAGAATTTTGAGCATGTTTCCTAGCATGTGAGATGAGTGCAGTTGTGCGGTAGTTTGAGCATTCTTTGGCATTGCCTTTCTTTGGGATTGGAATGAAAACTGACCTTTTCCAGTCCCGTGGCCACTGCTGAGTTTTCAAAATTTGCTGGCGTATTGAGTGCAGCACTTTCACAGCATCATCTTTCAGGATTTGAAATAGCTCCACTGGAATTCCATCACCTCCACTATCTTTGTTTGTAGTGATGCTTTCTAGTCCCACTTGACTTCACATTCCAGGTTGTCTTGCTCTAGGTGAGTGATCACACCATCGTGATTATCCAGGTCATGAAGATTATTTTTGTATAGTTCTTCTGTGTATTCTTGCCACCTCTTCGTAATATCTTCTGCTTCTGTTAGGTCCATACCATTTCTGTCCTTTATATATATATATATATATATATATACACACACACACACCTTCCCTGGTAGCTTAGACAGTAAATCGTCTGCCTACAATGCGAGAGATCCCTGGGTTGGGAAGATCCCCTGGAGAAGGAAATGGCAACCCACTCCAGTACTCTTGCCTAGAAAATCCCATGGACTGAGGAGCTTTGTAGGCTATAGTCCATGGGGTCACAAAGAGTCAGACACTTACTGATCAACTTCACTTTCACTTTTCACTTTCATGCTTTGGAGAAGGAAATGGCAACCCATTCCAGTTTTCTTGCCTGGAGAATCCTAGGAATGGTGGAGCCTTGTGGGCTGCCGTCTATGGGGTCGCACAGTTGGACACGACTAAAGCAACTTAGCAGCAGCAGCATATACATACATACATACATACATACATACATACATACATACATACATACATATATATATATATTAGTGTGTATATGTCAATCCCAAACTCGTAATTTATTCCCCCTCCTTTACCTCTTAGTTACCATAGTTGGTTTTCTACATCTGTGACTGTACTTCTGTTTTGTAGATAAGTTCATTTGTACCTTTTTGTAGATTCCACATATAAATAATCTATGATATTTGTCTTTCTGTGCCTAACTTCATTCAGTATGAGAATCTCTAGGTTCATCCATGTTGCTGCAAATGGCATTATTTTGTTTGTTTTTATGACTGAGTTATATTCCATTGTATATATGTACCACATCTTCTTTATTCCTGTTGATAAAGATTTAGGTTACTTCCATGTCCTGACTATTGTAAATAGTGCTGCAAGGAACAATGGAGTGCATGTATATTTTCGAATTATAGTTTTCTCCAGGTATATGACTAGGAGTAGGATTGCTGGATCATATGGTAGACCAATTTTTGTTTTTAAGGGACATCCATATTGTTCTTCATAGTGGCTGCATCAATTTACATTCTTACTAACAGCATAGGAGGATTCAGTGGGGCCTCTTTTATAAAGGCACTAATCCCGTTTGTGGGGGCTCCACCCTCGTGACCTAATTACCTTCCAAAGGCTTTCAAATATTATCATATCAGAGATTAAGTCTCAACGTTTGAATCTGGGAGGAGCAGAGATAATCATTCTATAGTGTTGTGGTATAGTCTGGCAATCTGGCAAACCCCGCAATTACCCCAGGAAGGCAGGTTTTACTAGGGCTTAAGTCAGCTGTAGGTGATGTGGGGGTTTGCAGCTGCTTCTTTCTTAGGCCTGAACACCCACTCTTGGTTTCCTCCCTCAGCATGTTGTCTGCTCCCTTCAATGGGTGAGGGAAGGGTGTGTAAGAGGGCCCAACTGGCTCAATGACAATGTAATTATTTTGGTAATGCTCCAAAGCTAAGGGTATCAGATAACTTATGTTCCAAACTGCAATGCTTAAAAATTATTTATTATTTATTTTTCTGCATCAGGTCTTAGTTACAGCATGTGGGGTCTTCATTGTGGCACGTGGGCTCTTTCCTTGAGGCGAGTGGGCTTCTCTCTTGTTGTGGCACAGTGCAACATGGACTTAGTTGCACTGTGGCTTATGGAATATTAGTTCCCTGATCAGGGGTCAGCCCTATGTCCCCTGCATTAGAAGGCAGATTCTTAACTACTGGACCACTAGGTAAATATTCCCAAGCTGGGACACTTCTTAGAGTAAAAGCTACTCTATTAATCATTTTGCCAAGCTAATAGGCATAACTATAGCACACTCTCAATCTTTGTATTTATTGGCTGAATTTGGAACTTGTCTGGAGCACCATTGTGAAAACCCACTCTTCTAATTCTTTTGGCTAGCATTGTTCCTATCTTTTTCTTTTTTTGGGCAACTTGATTCCATCTGATTTCTATTTTATTTTCTAGACTGTCTTTAAAATATATGAGCCTCTGCTAACTCACATTCTTATTTTGTAACACTGTTATGTTTTTTATTCTTTAGAAGGATATTTTCTGTCATTTCAGTGGGGCCTGAGAGGAAAGGGAAGTAGAAGGACATGCTGTCTTGAACTGTGAGCTCTTTCATTTCACTGTGAACGTATGCTAGCTTACTGTATTTTATAACCCATGTGTATCACTTTGCTTCTTTTTGGAACCAGACACATTTAGTGACACCAGTTATGCAGGAATGAGCTTACATTGGTAAATGATAAATCCCCTGGTGAGCACTTTCCTTTTATTACTCTTCCATCTCGAAGGATGCGTATGAAGTGGCAGGTGTTTAGTCATTGAACCTCTGAGCAGTTCTCAATGGGCATTGTGGGGAATTCGGTCTTGGCTTCCTCTTCTTGGCAAGATGTGACTTATTGCCAATAGGGGTTTATATCCCCTCACATACTGTTGTGGTACATGGAAGAATGTCAATTCCTACAAAGACAATTCAGGCCTAGCATAAAAGGCAAAAGGCAGAAAACTAGGAATTTAGATCCAAAGCCAGAATTTTGCAGGGCTTAAGGAATGGATGAAAATCTGCCAGAATTTTTTTCATGAAGACTCAGTTCAGAAAGAAAATGCTTACTGAAATTATAGAAGTAAAGATGAAGACTTAATAAGATGAATATAAAAGTAAATAGGGACTTCCCAAGTGGCACAATGGTAAAGAATTTGCCTGTCAATTCAGGAGACTCTAGAGATGCACGTTTGATCTCTGGGTTGGGAAGACCCTCTGGAGAAGGAGATGGCAACCCATTCCAATATTTTTGCCTGGAAAACTCCATGAACAGAGGAGCCTGGCAGGCTACAGTCCAGGGGTGTCACAAAGAGTTGGACATGACTGAGCTACAAACCGAGCACACAGATACAAATAGAGGAGAGGCCTCCTCGCTCTAACAGAGTCTCAAGGGGCAACAGCAGTGTGAACACTAGGGAGAGGATCCAGAATTTCCTAGCACAGAAATTACTCCTTTGGCCACTTTGGGGAATGGCTGTTTTCAGTCTTTGGGGCAGGTAGTTTCATGGAGACACTGGATAGGAGTCAAGATTCTGATATTTAGAGTAAGCAAAACTAGAAACAGAACTATAGAATTCTGTGCTTGGATGTGCTTCATATAAATATGTAATTTATTTATTTTTTTAAATTTATTTATTTATTTTAAATTACAATACTGTATTTGTTTTGCCATACATTGACACGAATCAGCCATAGGTGAACACAATCTCCCGATCATCAACTGAATGTATATGATCTAAACTAAAGCCAATTAATATGAGCACATTTGATTTTTTAATGTTTTATTTTATATTGATATATAGCTAATTAACAATGTTGTGAAAGTTTCAAGTGGACAGCCATACATATACATGTATCCATTCTCCCCCAAATCCCCTCCCATCCAGGCTGCCATATAACACTGAGCAGAGTAGTACACCTGATTTTTAACTTACAGCTAATCTGGAAATTACATACAGGATGCCAGTGGGCCAATAACATCAGTTGTTTTCCTGTCAGCAGTTTTACTGTGCCTGGGTCGATGTGGGGATGAATAAAAACATCATCTAGCTTTTTAAGTTCTTAAGTCTCCTTAGCCTCCAAAACTTCATTTTGGGCTTTGATATTTTTGCTCTTTGTTGGAGAATCAGCAAAAAGAGAGGATGCTTTTCCAGTCAGAGTTTGGAAACTTTCTTTCGGAGGGCGGTTGTTTAAGAGGTTGCTTCCTGGCGGGTTCTCAATTTCAGAGTTATACACAGGGAACTGACTTTTTCAATGGTAAAGAAGGAAGTCATGTAGGTGGCTATCAAACAGATAAATAAACACTCTACAAATGCTAGGAGTCCAATCATAACCAAAGACAGGGTAGTGTTTGTCAAGAGTAGTCCTCAGAGGTGAACTTCATACCTGAGAGCTGAGCCAACACAGGGGCTATAGAGACATTTAGATTCCTCATAGACTTTTGGGAAATAGGAATCAGTTTTTATAAATCATGATGCCTGGCATATAGGGTACAGGTGGTAAGACATGTTCCTACCTTCCTTCTTTCCCTGTTCATCTCCCTTATCTTTATCTCCCTTCTTATCTCCTCTTTGTTTTTCTCTCTTGCTGCTCGTTTCTTCATCCCTAATATGTGCCTCCAAGTTACTTCTACTCTCCAGTTACCTTTATCTCTGTGGTTGTGTGTACCTTCTCTAAAGCCAAATTCTTATTACATACCTATACTTTATACAATCTGTCACTTACCTAGTTGGAGAACTGTGGGATTATGGGAATCCCAGGTTGAGATGGTCAGGTCAGTTACTAGGAGAGTACAACACTGACATTTGTTTGTTACGTGACTGGTTTTTCTTCCATCACGTTCATTGCTCCACCATTATTACCCTTTTGTCAACTCTGAGTTTAGTAAACATGGAGTGGGAATTTGCTACTCTTACAACAGAAACATGCTCTGCTGGTGTTTCTGGGGCACTGTCTTGTTTTGCTCTTTCAGTTCAGTTCAGTTCAGTCACTCAGTCATGTCCAGCTCTTTGCGACCCTATGGACTGCAGCATGCCAGGCCTCCCTGTCCATCACCAACTCCCGGAGTTTACTCACACTCATGTCCATTGAGTCAGTGATGCCATCCAACCATCTCATCCTCTGTCCTCCCCTTCTCCTCCTGCTTCAATCTTTCCCAGCATCAGGGTCTTTTCCAATGAGTCAGTTCTTCACATCAGGTGGCCAAAGTATTGGAGTTTCAGCTTCAGCATCAGTCCTTCCAATGAATATTCAAGACTGATTTCCTTTAGGATGGACTGGTTGGATCTCCTTGCAGTCCAAGAGACCCTCAAGAGTCTATAAAACTCCTAGAGGAGAACATAGGCAAAACACTCTCTGACATAAATCACAGCAGGATCCTCTATGATTCACCTCCCAGAATACTGGAAATAAAAGCAAAAATAAACAAATGGGATCTAATTAAAATTAAAAGCTTCTGCACAACAAAGGAAACTATAAGTAAGGTGAAAAGACAGCCTTCTGAATGGGAGAAACCAATAGCAAATGAAGCAACTGACAAACAACTAATCTCAAAGATATACAAGCAACTTATACAGCTCAACTCCAGAAAAATAAATGATCCAATCAAAAAAATGGGCCAAAGAACTAAATAGACATTTCTCCAAAGAAGACATACGGATGGCTAACAAACACATGAAAAGATGCTCAACATCACTCATTATCAGAGAAATCAAGACCACAATGAGGTACCATTTCACACCAGTCAGAATGGCTGTGATCCAAAAGTCTACAAGCAATAAATGCTGGAGAGGATGTGGAAATAAGGGAACCCTCTTACACTGTTGGTGGGAATGCAAACTAGTACAGCCACTATGGAAAACCGTGTGGAGATTCCTTAAAAAATTGCAAATAGAACTGCCTTATGACCTAGCAATCCCACTGCTGGGCATACACACTGAGGAGACCAGAATTGAAAGAGACACGTGTACCCCAGTGTTCATTGCAGCATTGTTTATAATAGCCAGGACATGGAAACAACCTAGATGTCCATCAGCAGATGAATGGATAAGAAAGCTGTGGTACATATACACAATGGAGTATTACTCAGCCCTTAAAAAGAATAAATTTGACTCAGTTCTAATGAGATGGATGAAACTGGAGCCGATTATACAGAGTGAAGTAAGCCAGAAAGAAAAACACCAATACAGTATACTGACACATATCTATGGAATTTAGAAAGATAGTAATGATGACCCTGTATGTGAGACAACAAAAGAGACACAGATGTATAGAACGGACTTTTGGCCTCTGAGGGAGAGGGAGAGGGTGGGATGACTTGGGAGAATGGCATTGAAACATGTATACTATCATGTAAGAAATGAAGCGCCAGTTTATGTTTGATACAGGATACAGGATGCTTGGGGCTGGTGCACGGGGATGATTGAGAGAGATGATATGGGGTGAGAGGTGGGAGGGGGTTTCAGGAATGGGAGCTTGTGTACACCTGTGGCTGATTCATGTCAATGTATGGCAAAACCAATACAGCATTGTAAAGTAGAATAAAGGAAAAATAAAAAAAGACAAAAATCCAAAAATAAAATAAAAAGAATCCATTGTATAGCACAGATAATTCTACTAAATATTCTGTAGAATGGATATATAGATATGTGTATAGGTACAACTGAATCACTTAGCTGTATATCTGAAACTAAAACATTGTATATCAGCTATACTGCAATATCTAATAAAAATTAAATTTAAAAGAAAAGAAAAAAAAGTCTTCTTCAACACCGCAGTTCAAAAGCATCAATTCTTTAGCACTCAGCTTTCTTTATAGTTCAACTCTTATATCCATACATGACTATTGGAAAAACCATAGCTTTGTCTAGACGGATCTTTGTTGGAAAAGTAATGTCTTTGCTTTCTAATATGCTGTCTTGGTTGGTCATAACTTTTCTTCCCAGGAGCAAACGTCTTTTAATTTCATGGCTGCAGTCTCTATCTGCAGTGATTTTGGAAACCCCCCCCCCCTCAAATGAAGTCTCTCATTGTTTCCCTTGTTTTCCCATCTATTTGCCATGAAATGATGCCATGATCTTAGTTTTTTGAATGTTGAGCTTTAAGCCAACTTTTTGACTTTCTTCTTTCACTTTCATCAAGAGGCTCTTTAGTTCTTCCTCACTTTCTGCCATAAGGGTGGTGTCATCTGCATTTCTGAGGTTACTGATATTTCTCCTGGCAATCTTGGTTCCAGCTTGTGCTTTATCCAGCCCAGCATTTCTCATGATGTACTCTGCATATAAGTTAGATAAGCAGGGTGACAATATACAGCCTTGATGCACTCCTTTTCCTATTTGGAACCAGTCTGTTGTTCCATGTCCAGTTCTAACTGTTGCTTCCTGACCTGCATACAGATTTCTCAAGAGGCAGGTCAGGTGGTCTGGTATTCCCATCTCTTTGAGAATTTTCCACAGTTTGTTGTGATCCACACAGTCAAAGGCTTGTTTTGCCCTTTACAAATTTTAATTTCTGCAATATGATAATCTTTGGGTTTGTGGTCCTATTATTTTGTTATTTGTACTTACTTTCAGATGATATAGAGATGTCGCCTGGCAGTAGACAGAAAAATTGGGCCCCAGAGAAGGGATAAGCTCCTTTCTGAAGATCCTGGTGAGCTGGAGAGAGGTAGAGAGAGAATGCAAAGATTGTGTCCCTCGGCCTCTATTCCCTGGGAGCCTGTGTATAGTCCTCTGAGTACCAGACCAGAAGCGTGCCCCACAGGCCCAAGGTTTTAGATGTGCAAATAATTCTCTTTCTCAGAAAGACTGGGAATGTGTTTTAGTCAGCTGTCTGTGCAGTGCCCTGAGGATGGTAGTCTGCCAAGAACAGGATCTTTGATTTTTACAGTTCCATAGGATCCAGGAACACAAGGCTGTGGCTTTCAGGGCCAAGTGGCCAAGGAGTGTTCCTGGGTGGCAGCTGTGAAAAACTGGGTCATCAGATGTAGAAACTGGAGCACCAGGTGTGTTTGGACATCCCTCCAGAGCATCCTAGAACTCTGGGGAGTGGCAGAGGCGGAGTACAAAGATAGCACCTATTAGAAGATAAAAGGGAAAAGAGAAATAGGAAAACAAAAAGACAAGGAGAAAAAAAAAATAAAGGAAGAAATAAAAGATGGCACCCATCTGCATTAGCAAAGCAGAGGTAGAGCAGGGAGACTGTACCCACCAACCACCATCTCTGGGGAGTATGCCAGAGGTCCCTGCCCCTAAGACCAATGTTTTAAAATTACCAAGTGAGTCTTTTTCTGGTGCTTTTCAAAAGGCTGCTTCTGTGCTGGGCCCTGGGGTGAGTGAGTCTGCCTGTAGGCACTTTAAAAAGCTGTGCTTCAGTTTGCCATAGTCCTGCCCTGTTGGTCTTTGAAGCAGATGCTTTGGAGGCTGTCTTTCAGGTACTCATCTGGAAAGCTGGGGTATGAACTCTTCGCTTTTCAGGTTGAAGCTCTGGGTTTTGAGTTCCCTCCTCCTTTGTGTGGGGATGAGGTTGTGTCTCAGCCTTTCCTACCTGCTTTGATTGGTTTCCCTCTTGTTTGCCTGATGTGAAGGGCATCATTCGGCTGTTTTTAGGTGTTTTTCAGAGGAACTTGTTCCGGGTATAGCTGTTGACTTGGTGTGTCTATGGGGAGGAGATGACTTTAAGATCTTCATAAGTTGCTACCTTGAGCTGGAATTCTGCATTTGCTTTCCGAAGAGATTTAATTTTTTTGGCCATTTCCAGCTAAGGGCCAGTCTCAGTGTCCTGAAGGTGTCAAGTTCCTCCCACTATGCATGGGTTGTTTAGAAATTTTACCATTGGCTCCATAACCATAAGGTTAGTGACCTCACTGGCCACTTCACTATGGTTTTGTTTGGCTATGTTATGTCTTATAATTCTATAGCAAAACAAAATATCCTTTCCAGTGTGGCATTTGACACATTTTTTAGAAACTACTTGAAGTTAACAGAAAGGGTCTTTATGGAGTGAAAGGGATATAGAAATTGGCGACACATACTGTTTTGCTTTATGGCTGGTGTTAGAAAGACAATGAAAAACACTTCAGCTTTCCATTTGGGGACTTTTCCGATACATGTTCCAACATTTAGGCTGGAAAAAAACCAGTGCCCTTCAAATTTCAAAAGAAAGAATTTTTGCAATCTTGATGACAATCAGAGTAACCTATGTGATGTTAGTTCAATGAGTTGTATGTTTCTTTTGGTTGAAAATTTAATTTCTTACCTGATTTCTCTTTCTCTTTAGAAGTGGAACGGATAGTAAAAGCCAATGACCGTGAATATAATGAGAAGTTCCTGTACAAAGTGAGTAAAACACGTATCGCACACACAACCTGGGGTGGGTCTTAAGATAGTAGGATTCATACCTTCTAGAACTTTGACTTCACTAAAAACTTTGTTGGCTCATTTTAATAGCAAGGTGCCATATGTTTCAGATTTTTAAAAATTAGATTTTAGTAATGTTTATATGCTTATTTTTTTACACATTAAGAATGATTGGTATTCATATTGGTGTGGGAATAAGATGAAGTATCGTCTTAAGAATGATGCTTAGTTTTTCTGGTGCCCATTGGGCACTTGAATAATGTAAGAATACTATGAAAACAGGCCTCTATGGTAGTACTTTGTGATAGCAGTGGTGAAAGTGGCTGATGGGGGATGAATAACATTTGGGCATTTTCTCTAAGCAACTCAGGCTGAATGTGGAAAAGTATATGTAGGGGAAAGTTCCCCAACCTGAATGATTGTATTTATCAAGTGAGCAGTGAGAATTATTATTTAAAACGTGTGAGCTTTAAGCTTGTACTGAACTACTTTGAAAAAAGTATTTATTGGGCACACAGGATCTTTGTTGTGTCGTGCAAGATCTTTTGTTGAGGTGCACAGACTCTCTAGTTGTGGTGCTCAGGCTCAGTAGTTGCCCCAAGGCATGTGCAATCAATTCCCTGACTAGGGATCCAACCTGTGTTCCCTGTATTGCCAGGTAGATTCTTAGCTACTGGACCACCAGGGAAGTCCCTGAAGTACTTTTTTCTTTTTTAAAGCAAGTTTTTTTTTTCATTTACATAAGAAGTATTTATTGAACATCTACTAAGTGACTGGCACTATTCTAGAAACTTGGGATACAGTGGTGAACACTGAATTATGTCATGCTGTTACTGCTAAGTTGCTTCATTTGTGTCCGACTCTAATCTCCTCATCTTTCCTTGACTCAACTTAAGTTGCTACATGGGCTTTTAAGATAAGTTCTAAGAAAGGTAATGGGTAGAATTGATGCTGCAGTTGACATGCAGCCTATAAGACCTGGTATGATTGAGTTACTAGCACATTAACCAGAGTCTGAATTCACAGAGGGGTTTTGATGGCTATTAAGATGTAGCAATGTGAGTTTCATGGGAGAAACTTTAGCAGTGTCCATCTGGGAACTAGCTAGAGGAGAGAGAATTTTGGCCAATGGATTATTTTTAATATTTGGTTCCTTTTGGGAGGCCATTTCCATATGTGTAGATGAAAGCACTGGACTGCTCTAGCTCGATACCAACAGAGATAGCTAACCACTCCTCTTTTCTCATGCTGTGCTAATTACGTAAACTTGTGATTATATCTTGATGTTCAATGTAACTGTCTCTACAGGGAGTCAGCACACTGCCTCTATGACAGATTTCTCATTAGAATAATATATGGCAACTATGATTTTATTCATTAATCTTACAAGCTTGGTTAAAGTAAGCCTGCCCATGAGAGGAGGAATCTCTCTCAGAAGGCTGATGAATGTGCTTTCTAGCCTGGAGTGGGAGTGGGAGGATGACTTTCTCCATGGTGATTATTTCCACTCTGTGCAGCCTCATGCCATCTGGTCATTTAGCCTGGCTGGTCATCACTAGACTTGGCCCCAAGCCTTTCTATCCATTTTATAGCCAGTTCCTTAACTCTTGAGGATGACCTGTGAAAGCCTTGACCACCAAATCCTAAATAAGAGGAGTAGAAGTCTATATTTTAAGACCTTGGGGGAAAAGTTCAGTAATCTACTACTGGGTAATCATGTGTTTACATATTTGGCTATATCCTTATTTTTCCAATATGTAGGAAGTATTTTCATTCTGTGAGTAGTGACTGTATAAGGAAAGCCATATATTTTATGTCACTTGTAAGATGATACTGTCCTTTATAGTTATTTTTACTTAACTTATAAAATATTTCAAACTTAGAGAAAAGTACAGGAAATAATATATCACCTGTGTGCCCACTACCCAGATTAAACAGGTAGTAACCATTTGCCATGCTTGCTTCATCTTTCTTTTACTATTAATAATAATATGCCAATGATAACAGAGGTGTTTTTTTTTCCCTTGGGCTTGCATGATATTGAACAGAAGCACACAGATGTGTGTGTTTTCTGTTGGCCTTCTTAACAGTGACAAGGCAGTAGAACAATATTCTGCAGCTGCAGCATATGGAATAAGGCAGCTTCATCTCTGAGTTTAAACATACTAAGGAAAAACAAAAGCCCACTAAGGACTAGGAAAACCAAGAATGACACTAAGAGTTGAGAGAGGGAAGCTGCAGAGCAGAGAGGGGCATGAGTGTCCTGGGTCTAATGACCCTTCTCATGGCTCAAACGGGATAAGCCAGGCCCTCCTAGAGTGAACAAGGGTCCCTATGAGACCTGGCTGATGGTGTGCTGATTTGGGAACTCACAACAGGATGTCTCGGAAAAGGCAATGACACCCCACTCCAGTACTCTTGCCTGGAAAGTTCCGTGGATGGAGGATCCTGGTGGGCTGCAGTCCATGGGTTCGCTAAGAGTTGGCACGACTGAGCGACTTCACTTTCGCTTTTCTCTTTCATGCATTGGAGAAGGCAATGGCACCCCACTCCAGTATTCTTGCCTGGAGAATCCCAGAGACAGAGGAGCCTGGTGGGCTGCCATCTATGGGGTCGCACAGAGTCAGACATGACTGAAGTGACTTAGCAGCAGCAGTAACAGGATGTCTGGCCACACATGAGCTGTAGGACTCTTCTCAGCCTCAGTCTAGTCAAATAAAAATTACGGATAATAAGTGTACTGATTTCATAAACTTACTGTATGGATTAAAGCAGAATAACAAACAGTGACCCTGTGAGACACTCTTTATAGAGATAGTATTTGAATATATATCTATCTGATTTTTAAGGATTTTTAAGCACTTCATATGCGGACTATCCTTTAAGGAAAGGCAGAAGCCATGGGCCTTTCACTCAGTCTTGCGTAGCTTTAAAGGATATTACCTCAAATGGAAATGGCTTTTTAAAAAACTTACAGATCTCAGGCACTAGTAAAGTAATGCTTAAAATTCTCCAAGCCAGGCTTCAGAAATACATGAACCATGAACTTCCAGATGTTCAAAATGGTTTTAGAAAAGGCAGAGGAACCAGAGATCAAACTGCCAACATCCGCTGGATCATCAAAAAAGCAAGAGAGTTCCAGAAAAACATCTATTTCTTCTTTATTGACAGTGCCAAAGCCTTTGACTGTGTGGATCACAATAAACTGTGGAAAATTCTGAGAGAGAGAGGAATAACAGACCACCTGACCTGCCTCTTGAGAAACCTATATGCAGGTCAGGAAGCAACCAGTCAGAACTGGACATGGAACAACAAATTGGTTCCAAATAGGAAAAGGAGTATGTCAGGGGCTGTATATTGTCACCCTGCTTATTTAACTTATATGTAGAGTACATCATGAGAAACGCTGGGCTGGAAGAAACACAAGCTGGAATCAAGATTGCTGAGAGAAATATCAGTAACCTCAGATATGCAGATGATACTACCCTTATGGCAGAAAGTGAGGAAGAACTAAAGAGCCTCTTGATGAAAGTGAAAGAGGAGAGTGAAAATGTTGGCTTAAAGCTCAACATTCAGAAAACTAAGATCATGGCATCCAGTCCCATCACTTCATGGCAAATAGATGGAGAAACATTGGAAACAGTGGCTGCCTTTATTTTTGGGGCTCCAAAATCACTGCAGATGGTGATTGCAGCCATGAAGTTAAAAGATGCTTACTTCTTGGAAGGGAAGTTATGATCAACCTAGACAGCATATTCAAAAGCAGAGACATTACTTTGCCAACAAAGATCTGCCTAGTCAAAGCTATGGTTTTTCCAGTGGTTATGTATGGAAGTGAGAGTTGGACTGTGAAGAAAGCTGAGAACTGAAGAATTGATGCTTTTGAACTGTAGTGTTGGAGGACTCTTGAGAGCCCCTTGGACTGCAAGGAGATCCAACCAGTCCATCCTAAAGGAGATCAGTCCTGGGTGTTCACTGGAAGGACTGATATTGAAGCTGAAACTCCAAAACTTTGGCCACCTGATGTGAAGAGCTGACTCACTTGAAAAGACTCTGATGTTGGGAAAGATTGAGGGCAGAAGGAGAAGGGGATGACAGAGGATGAGATGGTTGGATGGTATCACGGACTTGATGGATGTGGGTTTGAGTGGGCTCCGGCAGTTGGTGATGGACAGAGAGGCCTGTCGTGCTGTGGTTTATGGGGTCACAAGGAGTCGGACACAGCTGAGCAACTGAACTGAACAGATCTCAGGGAGAATGCTCTTAATGATTGATGAAGTAATATTCTTCCCTAAAGGCTGAAAAGGGGATGAGGATAAACCAAAATTATAAAAAATATGAAAGGAAAAATGGTGAAGCTTCCTCAAATGTAGTGGAGAGAGTGTTTGGGGATAAGATAAACCACAGTTTGAATACTTTACTCTCTTTCTCATTTACTAACTTGTGATTTCAATTTATTTATTTTTCTGCATATCATTAATTTTACCTGTGAAATGGGGGCATTTTCCTTAGAGGATTATCTACCATAGGGTTAAATGAAATAATTTATTAAATGTTTGATAACAGTAAGACTAGGTAGTATATATTGTATATGTACTATGTACCAGATCCTATGCTAAACCTTTTTTATGAATTTTTCTTTAACATGTTTGTGGGCAAGTATGTACAGTCAATTCTAGATTTCCTATAACGTACTAGGTAAAGCAGGATATCAGTGAAAATGGCTTAGGAAGACACTGAGAAATTGGCTGAAGTTACTTTTTGCAGCAGATATCATGTCAAAAAGTTAGCAAGTCTGTGATACTAAAGGTGTGGAAGTTGCTGATAAATTATGCAGGGAATGTAATATGGAGGTACAGATGCACCTAAAGCAAGAAGACTAACAGTGTGAATGACTACGATTGTAGAGAACATCCGCCTCCAACCTGCCAGCTAAGCCATATGAAAGTGCTAGTGCTTAACTACTCTGTGCAATGCATTTGATAAGTTCAGGAAATAATCCTGTTATTCTTAGTATGGATATTGACAGATGTATGGTTAACTGTGATGACAGTAACAAAGTTAGTGTTAATAATGCATACACATATGTAAGTGCCTACAAGGCTCTAAGCATTCTATTATAGTAAACTAATTTCATCTCACAACTCTATGAAGGGAGCACTTTACTTATCTCACTTTTATTTATGAAGACATTGATGCACAGAGACCTCAGGTGATTTACTCAAGGTCACAGAGCTGGATAATGGCTCATATTCTTAAAACTGTGAGTCTAGTTGTGTACCAGGTACTTTGCACATATAGCTTATCTTCCACAAAACCCTAAGAGATGAAGTGGAGTCCCATTTAGTAACTTGTCTGAAGTCACACAGCTCATAGGTAGAATCCTAATTTAGACTGGTCAAATTGGAAGCCTGTTTATTTCCATGATACCTTGCTCATTTGACCAATCTTGAAAAACAATAACAACAGAAAACCCACCAAACAAACCCTCTGAATTCCCTCTCCTTTTCTTATTACATTATCTGCTGGTGAAGTTTTTATACTTTGAAAATAAAGGTAGATAAAGGAGATAACAAAATTTTACAAATATGAGGCTAAGAATGACCTTAAATCCTACCCTTAGCATTTGTAGATGAGACCTTGGGGTAAAAATTTATACAAAGCACAGATAAATGGTATAATTCCACAAACACAAAGACTGGCCAAGCAAACTTTTCTCTTTGAAGGCTGAAAAAAAGATATTTCGATACCTAGAAAAACCTTAATTTATCAACAAACCCCTTAAGCTTCAAAGCAATTTATAGAACATAGAACAGTCTTAAAAAATGACCAAAAGTGCTTTTAAAAAGATAAAGGGTTTAGAACACAAACAAAAGACAAGGTTAATGATTCTAAGTAAAATTAATTGGCAAATGAGACATGATATTGTGAAAACTGGAAGGTGGAAAGCATAAAACTGCAAGTGGGGTTTCAGACTGCCAAGATGTGTAACACAAAGCAGGACTGGAGTGGAGGAAGAGTGAGCCAAGCACTAGACTTATTATTCTCATTAGAAAGGAGTTCAAAGTTTTCTTGGTTAATAATAGGAATGAATAATAGAAGTAATGAAAACAGTTGTATTAAAATATGTTAATGTTAAAAACGTTAGGAAAACATAAGTGCGAGCCAGACAGCCACTCACGATCCCTATTAGGAGGAGTTCAGAGTGAACGGTAGGAGTAGTGAAAACAGCTGTAATTGTATTAGAATGTGTTGCTGTCAAAAATGTCAGAAAAAGTGTTAGATTAATTATAGCTATTTTTTGACTTTATTAAAAATAAAGAAATATTGGAAAACACTGGTTCTCACTGTGTCCTGTTATTTTTCTTTACGTCAGCACAGACATATCCCTATTCAGTTCTCTCGAACTCAGAATTTGAGAAGGGGGAGGAACTTGTCTGTGTGCTAAGAAACTTATCCTGCCTCTAACTCAGAAAGTCCAGTAAACCTGAACACTTAATAGCTTTTATCTGAAAATATTTCTTGCACAAAGGTAGATGGGGAGTTTCTAAAGAGTTTTTCCCTGAGCTAAATTATTAGTCCTTTTCAGGAAGTGTACTGTCTTATACAAATTGGTGAAAATTTAGCCAAGTAGTTTTGGATGCTTTTAAAGGAGGCCTTCCTTCCCCAAATTTCAATTTGAACACCTTAATTTATTCTTAGAATCTTGAGATGGCTTGTTGATATTAAGGTTACTAAATGGAAGCTCTTGTTGTGCTTACGAATTTTGTGATTGGTAAAACAATGACCATTTGGGTTTTCCAAAAAGTGTTTCTTCAGTGTGACAATACAGCGGACTCTCGGCAGTCAGTGCTACAATGACATCACCAAGATGCCTTCAGCACGAGCCCCTTCCATATCCCTCCCACCCACTGACTGGGACTTGTATGTTTACATAGTCACTTCTCTTAATTCAGAATAAGTGGTTAAGTGTGGAGTTAGAGATTGTGGCCCACCATCATTCTGGATGTGTGAACTTGGACGGTCACTGGACCTCCTTAGAGCCACATTGTAATGATGTGTCTGTTTCTCTGAGACCAGACTGACATAACAGTAAAATTTTCTATTCCTGTGTGTGGGTGAATTAATGTTTCATTGTCTCCTTTTAAAAACAATAGAAATAAAAATGATTTTTAAAATTCAGTATGTTCACAATGTACCTACTCTAGACCTAGCAATATGTCTTCGTTGACTTAATTACTTTCCAAAGAGGTTCTGAGGAGATGTACAAAAAGAATATGAAGCTCAAAGGTAAAAATACATGAGGAAACTGGAATGTAGGGTATTTTTAGGTGGGCCTCAAACTGCATGCTAGAAGACCCTGTTGCTTAGACTGGCAATGTGTTGAGTGCTGAAAGTGAAAGTGTTTGTCGCTCAGTCGTGTCCAACACTTTGAAACCCCGTTGGACTGTAGCCCGCAGGGCTCCTCTTTCCATGGGATTTCCCAAGCAAGAATACTGGAATGGGTTGCCATTACCTTCTCCAGGGAATCTTCCCAACCCAGAGATAGAACTCGGGTCTCCTGCATTGCAGGCGGATTCTTTACTGTCTGAGCCACCAGGGAAGTGCTGGGGTTATTTATAAAGGGGGTATAGATTCTGCTTTCCACTTTCAAGAAGTGTGTGCAGTCTATTCAAGTAGAGAAGACCAGCACATAAGAACGAATTTGATAATAGGTAATAGTCAAAAGGTAATACTAAATTCTAATTGTGTGATGTGGCCTGTGTTAGGGAAATGAAGGCTCAGTGTGAGTGAAGATGTTTGATGAAGTGTTACCAGAGGAAGTGGGAAATGACTTGAGACTTGTTTGTTTATATGTACCACCACTTGTTAGAAATGAGAGATGGGAGCAAAATCCTCAAGACTGATCTAATTGGTGGTGGGGATGGGTCATGGGAAATTATAGTTCAGGTAGGTGAGACCTGACTGTTTAAAAAAAAGAATTTGAATATGAGGTAATAGGCTCTCAGGGGCTGAGGAGTCACAAAGTGAGGATTTTAGTAGCCCTCTGGATTAAATAGATTTGATGATCAAATGGAAATGCCCAGGTTAATAGGGAATGTAACTTGGGTGGGGTTAGAGTAGTAGATTAAGGATATCCATTGGAAGAAGGCACTTCAAGTTAGAAGAAAAACAGAACTTGTTAAGGAGTGATGGCTGAAAGGTGTAGGGGTAGAAACTCCCACACAGTTAGAGAGCGGAGTGCTGAGGAAAACAGAGAAGGGGTGAGATGAAAGCTGGGGTGGGGGTGGGGTACAGGGAGGAGCCCCTCAGGAAACAGGGGGCTGGGTAATCATATCTGAAGCTAGGTGCTCATGAATTTAAAAGTTGAAGTAGAATATCTTTACATCCATATGGAAGCAGTTGGTGGACCTGAAGAAAGCAGTTTAATTTTTTTTAGAAGTGAGAGGGCAAGGGAAAGCCATGCAGAAGAGAAGGGCTTACTTAATTAAGAATAAGCAATAAAAAGAGAAATAGTATTTAAGCTTTCAGACTCACTGAAATGAAGTGAAGGATTTTTGAGTCAATTTTCTCACATTTTGACTAGGTACAGAAAGCCATAGGAAGGTAAAACTTTAAACATTTTATTTGGAAGACTCTTGGGATATCTACATGTTGGGACACATCCTAGTCCTGTTTTAATCCTGGGAAAACTTGGTTTCTCTTCTTTTTTTTCATGAGCAGCATAGTTGCACTGCAAACATGCTATAGATGCTCACCAAGAAGCCTGATGATTAAAGCAATTTATGTACCAACCAAAAGTATGGATGATGCCAGGCACTGTGATAAGCTGGAATTGGTTTTGGAAAGTGCCAGTAACTTGCATTTACTGTCTTTTCTGGTTGTTGGTTGTTGCACCTTTTTTGTATTGGGGCGTTACTATAGTAGCAGTGACTTTTTAGCAAACATCGGAACACTTTCTGTTTTGTGTGCTGTTAATACCCATGTCTGTTATTCTATGTTCTACATGACAGAGGTTTTATAGGAGAAAAGATAATTTTGGATAGCCGTCAAATTTCATTTTCATTCTAGATTCAAGACTTTAAAAGTATAAATATTTTATCATTTTGACATCTCATTTATTTAAATACTGTTATTTGGCTAAGCATTTGTCTGATTTTTATTTTGTTTTGTTTCCTTAATTTGATCGATCTGTTTTAACCTTTTGTTTCAGCCTCTGAATTCCTATTCCTAAACGTTCTAAAACGGCACATTAAGAAAATTAAAAATCCAATTAAGCTCTAGAACTTTGAAGAGTTTGCTTTTTACTTCTTCCAGGTTTGAGTGAGATAATTTCAGCATCCTCATAAGTTAGTTCTGTTCTGTCTGCTCTATGAAGTAAGTTTCTAGTAAAGCCACGTAATTAGCTTCATTTATTTATTTTGCTTTTACTTTATTCATTGCAATGATATAGAATTTTAAATAGTTTTCAAACAAGATGTAATTGGAATTAAAAGAGTTAAAATAAGCTAATTTTAATGTTTGAATTTTGGAGCTCTGTTGTAGCCTAGCTCTGGTGGAATAGATTTAAGCTAAGACTGAGAAATGAAAAGATGGAGCAGGAAGGAAAATAACCTCCTGTGTGAAGCAAGAACTACAACTGCAGTTTCCTTTGTTGGCCAGTGGTTTATGAAGGTAATCCATAAATCAATCATGTGGATAATATTGGGCAAGTTCAGTAACAGTTGAGGGGCTAACGGAAAAACCACCAACCCAACGGTGTCAAGGTGGTTTTTAACCTGGTTTTGTAACTTTCTTTACTGGACCAAAGAGTTTGTTTCTGTGATTCATATTATTAAAAGTTAATAACTATTACATTTTATATTTTGTAGTTGAAAGACTAATCAAATCATTTGTGTTAACAGTTTAGTCTCAAATTCATGTCTATTATTATAAAACCAGTAGTAAGTTACTATTGAATTTTATATCTGACATTCTATATGCAGTTTCTTACAAAGTAAACTATTTAGGCATTAAAGTTAGACCTGGAGATCACTTAAAAATGATACTAAGAGTTGATAAGGAGCCATATATATAAATATTTATGTGTTATATATTTTTGTGCATGTAGGGAAGGTTGTATTTATAAGAATGTGTGTATGTCTTTGTAAGAATTTTCTGGCTTGAATGGTGAAAGACTGTTCTTTGGAGCAGAGAACAGCAGATTCTTATATCTAGATTGGTGATCTAAATTTCTACCTGCTGATATCCTGATGTGACATCACTAGCAGCACTGGTTGTTCTGGTTTTCATGTGTGCTCTTTGGCTGTAAAGTTTGCTGTGAATGAAGGTCACCTCATTATAGCTGTGGCCTGTCCAAGTACAATGTATATATGTTGCAGTTGGTGACATCCTTCTGCACCAGTAGTCTGAAAGTGCACGGAAGAGTTATTTTATTCAGATGAGAAAACCTGATTGGTACAGTAAGAAAGATAGCTGAAGTTCATCACAGAATCTCAGTAGAATTGTCCTTTAAAGCTTTTCCATCACCTTCTACAGAATTTTCACTGATGGCACATCCAGTCTGTGTTTGTATCCCTCTAGAAGAGGAAAACCCGCCACTTCTTAAAAGGGCCTTTTCTGTCTTTGTATAGCTTTGACCATTAAACAGTTTGTCTACTGATTGATGCAAAGTGATCTTCTTTTGCTCTGTTATCCTGTGGGTTAGCTTTTCTTCTGAGGCCAAAGCAGAGCAAATTATCTCCTGTTTCCCATGACAACCTTTCTGAGATTTGGCTCACTAAGTAGACTTGTCTCCAGAATCATCTCCAATTCCTTTTCTTTTCAAAGAGCTTCAGCTTTGCTGTCATTTCTTAAAGTGGGTTGCTCCAAAGACAAGCATTATTCTAAAAGTTATTTGACCATCTTGAAGTAGAAGCATTATTTCTGCAACCAAAGATGGCACTACTTTTTGGTGATTGTTGATGCCTATTAATCTCATAATAACCTCATTTTCATTTATTAGTGATCAGGACTGTGCCACATTTATCTCTGCATCTTGCTTGTTGTAAAACAGACCTTACTGTCCTGTGTCACATGTGGACTTTTGAGCATACCTTCTTCATTTTCACTGATATATAAGCCTATAGGCCAGTCAAATCAGAGGCTCTGAGGGATGAAGTCTATGCAGTGATATTAAAGAGAGAAATCCACTCATGTGCTTCTAATGAGCAACCAGGTTAAGAATTACTGATGTTGTTATTCAGTTGCTAAGTTGTGTCCGATTCTTTGCGACCCCATAGACTACAGCACGCCAGGCTTCCCTGTCTTCCACTATCTCCCAGAGTTTGCTCAAGTTCATGGTCCATTGAGTTTAAGAATCAATGATGTAAGTTCTTAATTAAAATACTGAGCACAACACAGTTGAGGATAGAGCCAGTGCCTTATCACTAGATGCCTTCAAACAGGTTGCCATTGGATCATAATCATTATGTCTTGTTGCCTTAGCTAGTTTCCAAGTTTCTATAATTAGCTCTCCTGGCTGCCAACCCAATTTTTAATTGTGCTACATTATTTACTCTCTGTCTTAATTAGCAGAAAGTCTTTAAAGATATCAAATCTATTATAGTGCTGGTTTAGATAACTTATATGGAAGCAGAAGGATGGAATGAATAATTGAACTTTGAAGATTGCTTTCCAAATCATGTTTCTATGATTCTTGCAAACTATGTAGTACTATACTGCAATATTTTAAACACTCTTGTACGCCAAATGCCACAAAAACACCATTGTTATAAGCAAGACGTTCTTGAGATTAGAAGCACAGTAGACTGAACTTCATAATGTTTTGCAGAGAATGCATTGTTCAGACTTTTCTAGGTGAGAAAAATAAGGTAAAGAAATGTTTGATTTTTTTTTCTTCTCCCTCACACTCTGATGTAGAAATGTTGATGAACCACACAAAGACATTGTGCTAAAAATGTGAAAAATCTATACTTATGCTAGAGCCTATCTTTCTTTAGCAAATGTACTTCTCTAAGTTATATACTGAAAACTACTTGTTTGTGTTGTGAATTGCTAACACTTATTAATAGCTCATGTTTGTTCTGATAAATGGAATTGCTTTGCCTTGACATATTATTTTGCATTTTGAAAATTGGGTTTATCAGACTTATTTTGAGTAATTAGTAATTTTTATCACTTCATTAAATCCTTTAGAGATTTATAAAAGTATAAGATAGGATCTTAGCTCCTCAGGGATTTGTGGTCACTTTGAGATTTTAACATTATCTTATATGCAGAAATAATAGCATAACACATTGTAATATTAAGTATAAAATTAGGTGGTATTAGACTACAATTGGGACTTCCTCAGTGGTAAAGAATTCACCTGCCAATGCAGGAGATGCAGGAGACATGGGTTTGATCCCTGGGTCGTGAAAATCCCTTGAGGAGGAAATGGCAACCCACTCCCAGTATTCTTGCTTGGAGAACCGCAAGGGCAGAGGAGCCTGGTGGGCTACTGTCCATAGGGTTGCAAAGAGTAGAACATGACTGAGGAGCTGAGCACACAAATAGATTCACAGTTAACATTTTCATTATATCTAGATAAAGAAGATAATTTTCTAAGAAGAGATGAATCTTTTAAAAATATGTTTATGTTAGTAATTCTCCAGCTAGGCTTCAGCAATACATGAACTGTGAACTTCCAGATGTTCAAGCTAGTTTTAGAAAAGGCAGAGGAACCAGAGGTCAAATTGCCAACATCCATTGAATCATCAAAAAAGCAAGAGAATTCCAGAAAAACATCTATTTCTGCTTTATTGACTATGCCAAAGCCTTTGACTGTGTGGATCACAAGAAACTGTGGAAAATCCTGAAAGAGATGGGATTACCAGACCACCTGACCTACCTCTTGAGAAACAGGTCAGGAAGCAACAGTTAAAACTGGACATGGAACAACAGACTGGTTCCAAATAGGAAAAGGAGTACGTCAAGGCTGTTTATTGTCATCTTGCTTATTTAACTTATATGCAGAGTACATCATGAGAAATGCTGGGATGGAAGAAGCACAGGCTGGAATCAAGACTGCTGGGAGAAATATCAATAACCTCAAATATGTAGATGACACCACCCTTATGGGAGAAAGTGAAGAAGAGCTAAAGAGCCTCTTGATGAAAGTGAAAGAGGAGAGTTAGAGAGTTGGCTTAAAGTTCAACATTCAGAAAACTAAGATCATGGCATTTGGTCCCATTACTTGATGGCAAATAGATGGAGAAACAGTGAAAACAGTGACTCACTTCATTTTTGGGGCTCCAAAATCACTGCAGATGGTGACTGCAACCATGAAATTAAAAGATACACTCCTTGGAGGGAAAGTTATGACCAACCTAGACAGCATATTCAAAAGCAGAGACATTACTTTACCAACAAAGATCTGTCTAGTCAAAGCTATGGTTTTTCCAGTGGTCATATATGGATGTGAGAGTTGGACTATGAAGAAAGCTGAGCACCAAAGAATTGATGCTTTTGGACTGTGGTGTTGGAGAAGACTCTTGAGAGTCCCTTGGACTGGAAGGAGATCCAACCAGTCCATCCTAAAGGAGATCAGTCCTAGGTGTTGATTGGAAGGACTGCTGTTGAAGCTGAAGCTCCAAAACTTTGGCCACCTGATGTGAAGAGCTGACTCATTTGAAAAGACCCTGATTCTGGGAAAGATTGAGGGCAGGAGGAGACAGGGGTGATAGGGGATGAGATGGTTGGATGGCATCACTGACTCAATGGACATAAGTTTGAGTAAACTCCGGCAGTTGATGATGGACAGGGAGGCCTGGTGTGCTGAGGTTCATGGGGTTGCAAAGAGTTGGAGATGACTGAGCAACTAAACTAATGTTAGTAATAAATATCTTTTGAAAAATATGAAAGAATGATAAAATATCATGTTATATTTATATAGTATGAAAATAGGCTAACTTGATTTGGAAATCTAATCCTTGTCTGAATTTGAGGAACCATTTGCTATGCAAAAAGGCAATTACCAATCCCCTTCAAGCCCATCTAAACCTAAACTGTTGGAAGAAGATGATGTAATCTTTCAAATGTTCTGGGTTATTCTGGAATTGAATGTTTTGATTATTAAAGGTAGTTGAATTTCTTTTTGTTTGTCTAATTCAAATATGAATTTTACATGTATTTATTAAACATGAATACTTAAAGTATTTTGACACTAGGAATAGTTCTGAACTTATGCTTTTTGAACAAATAATCATTAATAAATTTTTGAATCTATTCAGTCTCTATATGTTATTTTCTATGCAGAGTGTTAGTTTTCTTGCATTTTATAATTTTTTAAAAAGGGTTCCTCCTATTCCCCTCCTCTTCTCTTCCTCCCATGCTCCTTGCCTCCACATACCTGTGGAATTTCTGCCATAGTCTTTGTCCCCCGGCCCCCAACGTAATGCTTCATCTGATCTTTTTATATACTTGAGCTTTAATTGAAAATGCATGAAGTATCTCTGATTTTTACTTTCATCCAATGTATTTTTCTAAGGATGTAAGGAGAAATCTAGAAAAATATCTGCAGCTGAGTCAAAAAGACATTTTCTTTCTGTAGTCTAAGCCCTAGTTTAAGGCATTTCAGTGTTTTAGCTCTGATGTTGATTTGGCTCCATAGTCTCATGGTGAAATCAAGTATTACTCGAGGTTCGTAATCTATAGCTGATAGATGGGACTTTTTGGATTTGTATTAATTTCACTAAATTATTTACACAGCCCTTTGAAAAATACATGGACTCTTTCTTATATTACAAAATTTTGTGCCTATCAAAACTTACAGGCTCTTTAATACTCTGCTTCTTGAAAAACAGTCTTCTACCCAGCATCATCTCCTCCTCTAGAGCTTGTTAGAAATTCAGAATCTCGGCCCACATCATGAGACTACTGAGTCAGAATCTGCATTTCAACAAAACCCTCAAATGATTCATATACACATTTTGAGTTTCAGAAACACTGGACAGATCCTCTATTCTTATTTCTATTTCTATTAGAAGTGACCTGAAGGTTTTGGCAAAAGCAAATGAGGAAGAAAAGTGTATTTAATTAGGAAGCACAGTGCTAGTTAAGCACATTATCTCATGTGATCTTCCCAGTTCTGCAAGGTAGATACTACTACACATAATTTACAGATGGGAAAACTGACAATTGGAGGTTTTAAGATTTTTTTCAAGGTCACTTAGTTGGTAAAATGTAGACTCACTTTGCATATTCAGTATCCCAATTTTCCTAGTACGCAATTATCTCTTGGGAGAGTTGGTATTTACTCAAGTCTTTATACTTGGATGGTTGTGGCTTTATGGTGAATATGATTTAGATTTGAAGGGAAAATGTCTTCAAGAAACTAGGGAAAATGTCTTCAAATGAGGTACCATTTCACACCAGTCAGAATGGCTGCAATCCAAAAGTCTACAAGCAATAAATGCTGGAGAGGATGTGGAGAAAAGGGAACCCTCTTACACTGCTGGTGGGAATGCAAACTAGTACAGCCATTATGGAAAACAGTGTGGAGATTCCTTAAAAATTGCAAATAGAACTGCCTTATGACCCAGCAATCCCACTGCTGGGCATACACACCGAGGAAACCAGAATTGAAAGAGACACATGTACCCCAAGGTTCATTGCAGCGCTGTTTATAATAGCCAGGACATGGAAGCAACCTAGATGTCCATCAGCAGATGATTGGATAAGAAAGCTGTGGTACATATACACAATGGAGTACTACTCAGCCCTTAAAAAGAATAAATTTGACTCAGTTCTAATGAGATGGATGAAATTGGAACCGATTATACAGAGTGAAGTAAGCCAGAAAGAAAAACACCAATACAGTATACTGACACATATATATGGAATTTAGAAGACAGTAATGATGACCCTATATGTGAGACAACAAAGAGACACAGAGGTATAGAGTGGACTTTTGGACTCTGAAGGAGAGGGAAAGGGTGGGATGGTTTGGGAGAATGGCAATGAAACGTGTATATTTTCTTGTAAGAAACGAAGCGCCAATCTATGTTCAATGTAGGATACAGGATGATTCAAGTAGAGGATGTGGGGTGGGAGGTGAGGGGGCTTCGGCATTGGGAGATTGTGTTCACCTATGGCTGATTCGTGTCAATGTATGGCAAAACAAATATAGTATTGTAATTAAAAAAATAAATAAATTTAATTAAAAAAAAAAAAAAACTCGACATCTGAAACAAGGTTTGCAAGGAGGCTTTTTTTTTTCTTTTTAAAGAAGTTATTTTTAATTGAAGGATAATTGTTTATGATTTGTGTTGGTTTCTGCCAGACATCAACATGAATCAGCCATAGGTATACCTATGTCCCCTCCCACTTGAACCTCTCTCCCACCTCTCTCTAGGTTGTTTCAGGGTCCCTGTTTGAGTTTCCCAAGTCACACAGCAAATTCCCATTGACTGTCTATTTTACATATGGTAATGTGTATGTTTCCAAAGGCTCTTTCTTAATCTCTGCATGTGAAGTTGGAGGTTTGATTTGTCCTCCTCCATATGTAACTTTTCTTTATACAGCATGTTTACCTTCCTCCTTCCCTTTCCTTCTGTTCTTGCCTTCTCCTCCTTCTTTACAATAGTTCTCATCATAGTTCTTTTACAATAGTGTGTCTGTAAAAGACTCTGATGCTGGGAGGGATAGGGGACGACAGAGGATGAGATGGCTGGATGGTATCACTGACTCGATGGACGTGAGTCTGAGTGAACTCCTGGAGTTGGTGATGGACAGAGAGGCCTGGCGTGCTGCAATTCATGGGGTCGCAGAGTTTGCCACAACTGAGTGACTGAACTGAGCTGAACTGAATGAGTAAGAAGGCATATGTAGAAAGTATCTCATGTAATATTGCAACAGAAGCATGGCATATTTCAGTGGTATTTTCAGGGAAGTGGTAGGGCATAGTCACACATGCGAAATCCAGTTTGGATTCACAGAGTAGAGGGGGTACAATGTGATTAGCACTGTAGGTTGTGGTAAGCCCTCCCTCAGTTACAGTATATGCTAATAGTAAGCGAAGTGCTTTCAACTGAAGCTAGTTATGTGTGGACTATGCCACCAGATGGTCAATTCTGAAATTAGATTGATTATATTCTTTGCAGCCAAAGATGGAGAAGCTTTATACAGTCAGCAAAAACAAGATCAGGAGTTGACTGTGGCTCAGATCATGAACTCTTATTTCCAAATTCAGACTTTAATTGAAGAAAGTAGGGAAAACCACCAGACCATTCAGGTATGACCTAAATCGAATCCCTTAAAATTATACAGTGGAAGTGACAAATAAATTCAAGGGATTAGATCTGATAGAGTGCCTGAAGAACTATGGACAGAGGTTCATGACATTGTCCAGGAGGCAGGGATCAAGACCATCCCTAAGAAAAAGAAATGCAAAAAAGGCAAAATGGTTGTCTGAGGAGGCCTTACAAACAGCTGAGAAAGGAAGAAAAGTGAAAGGCAAAGGAGAAAAGGAAGGATATACCCATCTGAATGCAGAGTTCGAAAGAATAGCAAGGAGAGATAAGAAAGCCTTCCTCAGTGATCAATGCAAAGAAATAGAGGAAAATAACGGAATGGGAAAGACTAGAGATCTCTTCAAGAAAATTAGAGATAACAAGGGAACATTTCATGCAAAGATGGGCACAGTCAAGGACAGAAACAGTATGGACCTAACAGAAGCAGAAGATAGAAAAGGTGGCAAGAATATACAGAAGAACTATACAGAAAAGATGTTCACGACCCAGATAACCACAATGGTGGGATCACTCACCTAGAACCAGATCCTGGAATGTGAAGTCAAGTGGATCTTAGGAAGTATCACTACAAACAAAGCTACTGGAGGTGATGGAATTCTAGTTGAACTATTTCAAATCCTAAAAGGTGATGTTATGAAAGTACTGCACTCAGTAGGCCAGCCAATTTGGAAAACTCAGCAGTGGCCACAGGACTGGAAAAGGTCAGTTTTCATTGCAATCATAAATAAAGGCAATACCAAAGAATGTTGAAACTACCACACAGTTGCACTCATCTTACACATTAGAAGGCAATGGCACTCTACTCCAGTACTCTTGCCTGGAAAATCCCATGGGCGGAGGAGCCTGGTAGGCTGCAGTCCATGGGGTCACGAAGAGTCGGACCTGACTGAGCAACTTCACTTTCACTTACACGTTAGCAAAGTAATGCTCAAAAGTCTCCAAGCCAGGCTTTAGCAGTACATGAACTGTGAACTTCCGAAAGTTCAAGCAGGATTTAGAAAAGGCAGAGGATCAAATTACTAACATCTGCTGGATCATTGAAAAACTAGAGAGTTCCAGAAAAACATCTGTTTTATTGACTACCCCAAAGCCTTTGACTGTGTGTATCACAACAGAATGGAAAAATTTTCAAGAGATGGGAATACCAGACCACCTGACCTGCCTCCTGAGAAATCTGTATGCAGGTTAAGAAGCAACAGTTATAATTGTATATGGAACAACAGACTGGTTCCAAATCAGGAGAGAAGTACATCAAGGCTGTACATTGTCTCCCTGCTTATTTAACTTATAAGCAGAGTACATTATGGGAAACGCTGGGCTGGATGAAGCACTAGCTGGAATCAAATTTGCTGGGAGAAATATCAATAACCTCAGTTATGCAGATGAAACCACCCTGATGGCAGAAAGTGAAGAACTGAAGAGCCTCTTGATGAAAATGAAAGAGGAAAGTGAAAAAGTTGGCTTAAAACTCAGCATTCAAAAAATAAGATCATGGCATCCAGTCATGACTTCATGGCAAATAGATAGGGGAACAATGGAAACAGTGAGAAACTTTATTTTCTTGGGCTCTGAAAATCACTGCAGATGGTCACTGCAGCCATGAAATTAAAAGATGCTTACTCTTTGGAAGGAGAGTTATGACCAACTTAGACAGCATATTAAAAAGCAGAGACATTACTTTGCCAAAAAAGATCCATCTAGTCAAGGTTATGGTTTTTCCAGTAGTCATGTATGGATGTGAGTTGGACTATAAAGAAAGCTGAGCACCAAAGAATTGATGCTTTTGAACTGTGGTGTTGGAGAAGACTCTTGAGAGTCCCTTGGACTGCAAGGATATCTAACCAGTCCATCCCAAAGGAAATCAGTCCTGAATACTCATTGGAAGGACTGATGCTGAAGCTGAAACTCCAATAAGATGCTGATGGTAGGAGAGATTGAAAGCGGGAGGAGAAGGGTACGACAGATGAGATGGTTGGATGGCATCACTGACTCAATGAACATGAGTTTGAGTAAGCTCCGGGAGTTGGTAATGGACAGAGACCCCTGATGTGCTGTAGTCCATGGGATTGCAAAGAGCTGGACATGACTGAGTGAACTGAACTGGAACTGTCATGGCACCTCTGGGTGTGTCATTTCACTTGCTGATTGATGATCAAGGTCTAGTCTTGTCTGCCATCTTGGTCCCATTTGATTCTAATTGGTTTATGTTGTGTCCTTGAAACTATGTCTGGAACTGTCATGGCACCTCTGGATGTGTCATTTCACTTGCTGATTGAGGATCAAAGTCTAGTCTTGTCTGCCATCTTGGTCCCATTTGATTCTAATTGGTTTATGTTGTGTCCTTGAACTATGTCATTCTTTAGAAACTTGTGACCTGCTCCTTTCCCTCCTATTACACATGGGCCTTGACTCTGACATGGCCTATGCAAGTGTTCTCTGGCTTTCTGGATGTTACTTTCCTTACTGAGTATATAAGTAGACCATCTCACTGGAAAGGACTATTAAGGGAGGGGAATATCTCAAATAGATTTGATATCCTTTGTTGTTATCAATGTAAATAGTAACCATTTTTGGAAAACCAGTTTCCCCAAAACTGACTGACTGACTGAGTTTCGCAAAAAGGCTTCAGGCCACATGCCTTCAGTTCAGCTCATTTCAGTCACTCAGTCATGTCTGACTCTTTGTGACCCCATGGACTGACTGCAGCACACCAGGCTTCCCTGTCCATCACCAACTTCCAGAGTTTACTCAAGCACATGTCCATTAAGTCAGTGATGGCCTCCAGCCATCTCATCCTCTGTCGTCCCTTTCTCCCGCCTTCAATCTTTCTCAGCATCTGGGTGTTTTCAAATGAGTCAGTTCTTCACATCAGGTGGCCAAAATGTTGGAGTTTCAGCTTCAACATCAGTTCTTCCATGAGTATTCAGGACTGATTTCCTTTAGGATTGATTGGTTGGATCTCATTGCAGTTCAGGGGACTCTCAAGAGTTTTCTCCAATACCACAATTCAAAAGCATCAATTCTTTGGTGCTCAGCTTTTTTATAGTCCAACTCTCACATCCATACATGACTACTGGAAAAACCGTAGTTTTAACTAGACGGACCTTTGTTGGCAAAGTAATGTCTCTGCTTTTGAATATGCTGTCTAGGTTGGTCATAACTTTTCTTCCAAGGAGCAAGTGTCTTTTAATTTCATGGCTGCAATCACCATCTGCAGTGATTTTAGAGCCCCCAAAATAAAGTCAGCCACTGTTTCCACTGTTTCCCAATCTATTTGCCAATTCATTAAAACCTTTGTGTATGATGCGATCACAAAAAGAAATAATTTGTACTGTGATCACATCCTACACAAAAGTTTTAATGAATTTTCATCAAACTCACAAGTTTTGCTTAGGATGGCTTAAGTTAAAATAAAGACTACCCTAAATTTGCTTTGAGGAACTGGCAATGAAATTTTCTAATGACATACATAAAAGCAGGAGGGTGTCCCCTGTAGGAGCTGACAAAGATTCACTAAGAAACTCAAATGAGTGCTGAGTAGAGCAAGAGTTGCCAAGACGTGAACAGAGAAAATGCCCAGTGGTTTCAAATGAGAATCTCCAATCAAAACTCACCAGAACAGATACACTAAGCTACTGAACTGATTTGCAACTGAGCTTCTTCTCACTGAAGCAATTTCAGGAACCATACTCCAAGGCAAGTTACAGTGGGCATTTATTTATTTAGTAGTCAGTGATCCACCCATGTATCACTGGAGGCAAGGCGGGCCAGTGTGTGGGGGGGTGGAGATAGGAATCATGCAACAGATACAAAGCTGCCTTGAAACAAAGCAGTAGAGAACCTTTCCCCTGCTTCTTGGATAAATGAATAGAGGAATGAATGAGGGGCACCCAGCTTCATCACCTGCACCTTCTCCAACATCTCATCTCACCTACTTCAAATTCCTCTGACTCCACATTCCTCCACCTGATTCACTCCGTCTGGGGTAAGGGATCAGAAACAAAGTTCACCCAGACCCCTCTGAAAGTGTAATGGATAACCCAATAGTCGTTTGAGGGAGGAAGAAGCCAGAGAGGTTGATAGGTTTGGTAGAACAGATTCAGGAGGCATTTCACGAGGACAGACAAATGTGCCCTGTATCACTAATGGCACTAGAAATAGGACAAGGAATTCAAAGGAACAGAGGAGGCAAAGCCTAAACATATGACTAAGTCCCATGACTTCATGGCAAATAGATGGGGAAACAGTGATCAAGTCTGTGATGCCATCCAGCCATCCTCTGTCGTCCCCTTCTCCTCCTGCCCCCAATCCCTCCCGGCATCAGAGTCTTTTCCAATGAGTCAACTCTTCGCGTGAGGTGGCCAAAGTACTGGAGTTTCAGCTTCAGCATCATTCCTTCCAAAGAAATCCCAGGGCTGATCTCCTTCAGAATGGACTGGTTGGATATCCTTACACTCTAAGGGACTCTCAAGAGCCTTCTCCAACACCACAGTTCAAAAGCATCAACTCTTCAGCGCTCAGCCTTCTTCATAGTCCAACTCTCACATCTATACATGACCACAGGAAAAACCATAGCTTTGACTGGATGGACCTTAGTCGGCAAAGTAATGTCTCTGCTTTTGAATATACTATCTAGGTTGGTCATAACTTTTCTTCCAAGGACTAAGCATCTTTTAATTTCATGACTGCAGTCACCATCTGCAGTGATTTTGGAGCCCCCCAAAATAAAGTCTGACACTGTTTCCACTGTTTCTCCATCTATTTCCCATGAAGTGATGGGACCGGATGCCATGATCTTTGTTTTCTGAATGTTGAGCTTTAAACTAACTTTTTCGCTTTCCTCTTTCACTTCATCAAGAGGCTCTTTAGTTCTTCTTCACTTTCTGCCATAAAGGTGGTATCATCTGCACATCTGAGGTTATTGATATTTCTCCTGGCAATGTGTTTCTTCTAGTCCAGCATTTCTCATGATGTACTCTGCATATAAGTTAAATAAACAGAGTGACATTATACAGCCTTGATGTACTCCTTTTCCTATTTGGAACCAGTCGGTTGTTCCATGTCCAGTTCTAACTGTTGCTTCCTGACCTGCATACAGATTTCTCAAAAGGCAGGTTAGGTGGTGTGGTATTCCCATCTCTTTCAGAATTTTCCACAGTTTATTGTGATCCACACAATCAAAGGCTTTGGCATAGTCAATAAAGCAGAAGTAGATGTTTTTCTGGAACTCTCTTGCTTTTTTGATGATCCAGTGGATGTTGGCAATTTGATCTCTGGTTCCTCTGCCTTTTCTAAAATCAGCTTCAACATCAGGGAGTTCACAGTTCACGTATTGCTGTAGGCTGGCTTGGAGAATTTTGAGCATTACTTTACTAGCCTGTGAGATGAGTACAATTGTGCAGTAGTTTGAGCATTTTTTGGCATTGCCTTTCTTTGGGATTGGAATGAAAACTGACCTTTTCCAGTCCTGTGCCCACTGCTGAGTTTTCCCAATTTGCTGGCATATTGAGTGCAGCACTTTCACAGCATCATCTTTCAGGATTTGAAACAGCTCCACTGGAATTCCATCACCTCCACTAGCTTTGTTCGTAGTGATGCTTTCTAAGGCCCACTTGACTTCACATTCCAAGATGTCTGGATGGAGGTTCGTGACATTGTACAGGAGAGCCAACAGGTCTATCCTAAAGGAAATCAGTCCTGGGTGTTCATTGGAAGGACTGATGTTGAAACTGAAACAACATTATTTTGGCCACTTGATGCGAAGAGCTGACTCATTTGAAAAGACCCTGATGCTAGGAAAGATTGACAGCAGAAGGAGAAGGGGACGATAGAGAATGAGATGTTGGATGGTGTCACCAACTCAATGGACATGGGTTTTGGTAGATTTTGGGAGTTAGTGATGGACAGGGAGGCCTGGTGTGCTGCGGTTCATGGAGTCACAAAGAGTCAGACACAACTGAGTGACTGAACTGAACTGAATTATGTTTTAATGATAGAAGATGCTTTTGAAGCCTCTCTCTCCCCCTATTCCATGTAGACAGATTTCCTTCCCTCTTTGCTAACTTTTCTTCTGTTCTCTCTTCTCAATACCTTTATTCCCAAAGAAAAACCACTCAACAAACAAAAATCATAAAGCCAGGTAGTGTGGCTTTGTCTAAATTTAGGTTTATCAGCTTACTCTGAATGAGAATGGGCTAAAGACCAGGAAAACCCAGGAATGTTGGAGGAGGACACCTTTATGATCTGGCCTGAGGTCCTTGTTGCCCCAGCATCCTCCAGAATATAGGAACTCAGAGCTACACACATTTCTCATCTGATCCTCAGGGTTTCAGGTTCCCCAGAGGTGGTGTTATTTGTGCAGAACCGTAGTATAAGAGAGAGTCTTAGGAAGGATCAGACCATTTGTAGTGTGTTATTATAACCCCTTGGCCCTTTGGGAAATTCTTTATGGGTGCCTTTCCTCATTAACTGGACTTTTCCACTGTGCCTTTGTTATTGTCATAAATGCCGAGGTCCTGCCTGAAGTTTGGCCTCATTCCCAGACTGTACAACATGGACTAATTTTTAGTCTTAATAAACAAAGCAGTTTGTATGCACTAAGTTATCCAAAGATCCCCTTGTAGTTCAGCAAGCAAACTCCACATCACCTCAAAGAAATGGCCACTCTGGTTGTCCAAAGCCTTGTAAGCCCTGGACTGAGATGAGCCGGTGAGCCAAAGCTGGGGCCTGTTCCCAGCAGATATCAGACCATCAAGGTGGAGGCACAGAAGAGCTTTGGAAAACCAGAACTAGGAGACAAACAAGTGTTTTGGGATGCCCTATGAGAGTCCCACTGAAATACAACCTTTGATTCCTTTTATCTTTTCTCTGCTTTTCTTTTGTTTTACCTTATATCTCCCTGGAGAAATCATATACTGACTCTCTCTTCCTCTGTATAATTTTAAGAGTCTTTTTAGTCCTTTTTCAGATATTATAAAAGAAAAGTTAACATTTTATCTGGAATGGTTTGAAAGTCTTTTATATTGTACATGTCTAAACGCCCTGGAGACAAAAAAATTAGTGTGATTAAATTAATCTCAGAGGGAAATTTAATGTGTTCCTTTGGTAATTGTCCAATATTAGCTTTTTGTAGATAAGTTACTAGTCAGAAGCCACTTACTAGCTCTAGAACAGTCCTTTGGATGCTGGAATGCTAAACCAAGGCCTAAGAGTAGCAAACAGAGCAAGGTTTATGACACTGCCAGGCAGATTTGCTCTGAGGTGAGACTGAGGCCTTCCTGAAAGCTTGCTGCCACTGTCTGTGTTTCTGAGGCCTAGATGGGAAATGATGCTCCCTAGACAAGCCCTGTGATGCTCTCCCTAGATTGAAAAGGCTGAGAGTGACTGCTCCAGCTGATTGAATTAGTATGCATTGTCCACTGTGATTTAGTTTAGGGAGGCTCTTTTCTTCATCAGTTGCAATGTTCTATGAGGATCAATGAGTTAATTGATCAAGAGGAAATCTAAAGACTCCTTGTTTCTTACTCATTTCTCAGGAAACACATACCATTATGGAGAATACATAACTCCATGAAACAGCTTTTACGAGCAATGCTTGCAACTGCTGTAAGCCTCACTTTCTTTATCTGTAAAATGGGCTGAAATTGTAACAGTTCACTGTTTTTTTCTCTTTTAAGGATCACCTGAGATGATGTATGTACAGTGCTTATCATATGTAACACCTGTTAGCTGGTGTTATTGGGAGACACAGAAACACTATCACAGGCATAGTCATACATGTCCATTTTGTGTCTAAGTCTTGATGACACATAATCAGTCTCTCAGTTGTACGCTACTCTTTGTGACCCCATAGAATGTAGCCCTCCTTGCTCCTTTGTCCATGGAATTTTCCAGGCACTGGAGTGGGCTTCCATTTTCTTCTCCACCCAATTCAGGGGTCGAACCTACATCTCTTGAGTCTCCTGTGTTGTCAGGGAGATTCTTTACCACTAGTGCCACCTGGGAAGCCCTTGATGACACACAAGCCACACTCATTTCCTTTGACCATGACAGTGTTTCGTCTGGCAGTCTTCAAACTTTTTGAATATGCATCTTGTAAAAAGTAAACCTTCCCAATATTCTCATATATATATAATTGTAATACTTGGGCATCCCTGGTGGCTCAGATGGTAAAGAATCTGCCTGCAGAGCAGGAGACATGGGTTCAATCACTGGGTCAGGAAGATCTCCTGAAGGGCATGGCAACCCACTCCAGTATTCTTCCCTGGAAAATTCCACAGACTGAGGAATCTTACATATATATGTATTTATATAGATGTATTCATGTATATGTTTATATGAATATGTGTATTGTTATTTAGTTGCTAAGTTGTGTCCAAATACACACACACACACACACGTTTTATTTATTTTTTTCTGCTATCCTGAAGGACTGTTTGGGGCATTCTTGGGAGATGGGTGCCCCAGCATTCTTATCAGATAGTGAAATCTTGAGGTTGCATTAACCTGGAAAGCCAAACAAGCAGCTTCTTAAAGTGACTCTTGTCAGGGAAGGTGCTCCTGCTCTGTTGCTCATTGTTCTCTTCATGGCACTGATCACTTAATTTGTGTTATCAGTTTACAAGTTTATTGTCTGCCTCTCTCCCTACATCTAAAGTGCAAACTTCCTCTTAGAGGGTAGGGTCTTTGTTTATTCACATCGGTAGTCCCGGCTCTATGATCCAGTGCCTGACACATAGAAGGTCCTAAATTAAACGAAAAGATAAAGGTTTGGGGACATGTCCCTTTGTTCTTTTCCTCCCACACATGTTTTTGTTCACGGTGGGGAGCGGAAGCTTAGGAGAATGTTCTGAAGCTGCTGATAGTGATGGTGTTGGTGCTGATGATAAGGATTTAGCGGTTCTCAGTAAAGCCTCATCTGAGTGTTGACCCTCCCTCCATAGTTATCACTTCGCCATTCCTTCCAAATAGGAGCACTTGTGGGCTTCTCACTGGGCAACTTTTGACTAATACTGAGGAGTTGTGGTTCTCCCTGGTACCAGTGAGGCGCCAGACGCCGGATCTCCACACCCATTTGCCCCATACATGCATTCTTTTGGGATCTTTGCATAAACATGGGCGTTTCACATATTTCCGTGTGATGCAAATGCCTTTAGGCCACTTCCTTTTAATGCAAGTAGTCTGTGGACACAGTCTCTTTTGGTTTTCATTTTATGGTTTAAAGATAATCCCTCCCTTAGGAGTCAGGGCTATTTCTCTCTCTGGAATCCAGGATGTACTATAACAATACTATATCTGCCTCCTCTTCTGGTAAGAAAAATAGGCTTTCCCCCTTCAAGATCCTGACAGTTACTTTTTATAACTGTCATGGAATAAAAATGTTTCATCAAATTTTGGAAGATCTTTTGCTAGTGCTTAAACTTTGGTACTCATTGCGAAAGTTCCTGGGGTTTGGCCTGTGGGATTTACAGATGCAGGCAGTGTCCCCAGACAACCACCAAACGAGGTTAGGCTCAGCCTTCCATGACTCACTCTTTAAGGCAAATATAGAGATAAAAGTAAATTATTATATAAAAATGTAAACTGATCTTTTATATATTATTAAGACTTTTACCTGGGATTTGATTGGTTGAGAGTAAAGGAAAAATCAACTCAAATTAATGTAGACAGTATAAGACATGGACAGATCATATAACTAAAGAGTTTAGAGGTAGGGTTCTTCTCAGAAGAGGCTTGGTTTGACTTTATTCTCAGTGTTTCTTGGCCCTGCATCTTCAGTGTAGAATTTATTCTTGGCAGCCTCCTCCATTCATGGTCCCAACATGCTGTCAGTGACTCCTAAGGCTACTTTCTTCCAGGTTGGACTTCAGTAGGAGAGAAAACACCTATATTGCCAGCAAATTCCCAAAACTGATATATTAGTAAGACTTTCATCACATGATGTAGGTCATGTGCTGATCCTTGAATTCAAATTTGTAATTAGAAGGGTGGGCCATGTAATTGATTTAAACTATTCTGGCAACCCACTCCAGAATTCTTGCCTGGCGAATCCCAGGGACAAAGGAGCCTGGTGGGCTGCTGTCTATGGGGTCGTACAGAGTTGGACAGGACTGAAGTGACTTAGCAGCAGCAGCAGCAGCAGAAGGCCTGACTTTGGAGTTATGGTTGGGAGTTGAGTCAATCTAGTCACAGGACTAAGAAATTTGGGGCACTGTTAGCTGAGGTAAAGGAGGAAATACTTGTTATGCTTGACATTGAAATAGGACTGGGTTGGGAACACTGAGGTTGGTTTTTATTTTTTACTTTTTGTATCTGTTGTGTCTGGCACTCTTCAAATATTAGGGTTAGTTTCCATTTTTGGTTATGGTAGCCATTACTGATGTCTGTTAGTGTTTCTGGTTTTCCGCCTTATGGACACATGGTTGCTCTTTCTGGTCTATGAGCTGTGAGCATTTCGGCTGAGACTATTCAGAGTGTTCTCTTTGCCTCCATTAATGCAACTGGAAGTGTTTGAGATGGTGATTGGTCCGTTATAAGTAACTATGATGAGCAGATCGCCTTGCTGGCTCATGCTAGACGAGTATTATGAGTAAAAACAAACAAACAAACCCTTATTATGTTAAACCATGAAAATTCTGAAATTGTTGGTTACTGTGGCATACCTGGACACTGGATTTCCTAAATCCATTTGGGTTATTTGAGGGTTGCTCACAAATATCTTGTATATGTATAATTTTTTTCCAACTTAACAAACTTGCTTTCATGTCTATGATACCATCTTATCTGCACAGTGATTGTATAAATGTAATGAGAAATATTACTCCATTTTGCCAGTGGAAGAATTGAGGCAAACTCCTGAAATGGTCTGTCTACTAGTTTAGCAGTATCTGCTACTGTTTGCTTTGTTTTCTTAAGCAATATGATTATAAGATAAAATCAGATTATAAAAAATTATTTTTCATTTTACGAATATTTTATTTGATGGCCCCCTCTTGAATTTGTCATTTTCTTACTTTATTCTTTCCCTCCACCAAGTAGTCAGTGTTGTAAATGTTAAAGACTTTTGCTGCTTCTGTTGGAGAGCTAAATTAAGGGAGTGGTTAGCTGAACTATTTGCCTACATTGAGCTTTGAGGGGGACTGAAAGGAGTTCAAGGAAGCTGTGGTTATACACTTGACAGTAGGTAACTGGGGCTCCTACTGAGGAGGTTGACTCAAGAGGAAAGGGTAGGCGTATAGTATTTCTTCTGGTCAGAAAATGGTAGCAGGCCAGAAATAGAGTACAGGAGAAAGCAAGGGCTGATTGCTCTGAAAGCAGAAGAGACAGCTGCTTTGCAATGAATTGGGGAAGCTCAGATGGTAAAGCGTCTGCCTACAACGCGGAGACCCAGATTCCATCCCTGGTTGGGAAGATCTCTTGGAGAAGGAAATGGCAACCCATTCCAATATTCTTGCCTGGAAAATCCCATGGACAGAGGAGCCTGGTAGGTTACACAGTCCATGGGGTCTCAAAGAGTTGAACACGACTGAGTGACTTCACTCCCACTTCGTGGTAAAAAGAATGAGCTTTGAAAGCAGAGAGACTTGATCACTATTTATAAGCTGTGCAGTCTTGTGTAAACTACTTAATATCACTGTATTAATATCTTGGATTTCCCTTCTATAAAAGGGGAATAATAATACCTATTTCATAAGGATGTTTCTCTTAGAACAATACACATGGTAAGAGCTTGATAAATACCAGAAACTATTATTATTTCATTGCCACCTTTCTGCCACCATCCCGGTCTAAGCCATCCATCATCTCTCATCTGTAAATAATTGAAAGACCTTCTCATTGGTCTTCTCACATCTATTCTTTGTCATCACCATCTTTGTCCCAGCCGCCTCCCACTGCCCCTTGTAGTTAGGGTAATCTTTTAAAATTAGAACCTCATTAGAATTACTTAAGACTTTACAGTAAATACTAAAATCTGGAGTATTGATTGTGAGAAACTTCTCTAATTACAGTTTGTGCTGACCTCTCTAGTCTAGCTTCATAGTCCCTCTTTTACATCCTCAGGTGTGCCACCTTCTGTTTATCTCAGGGCTTTGTTTTGCGATATTTCAGAGAAGCAATGCCTTTACCTCATTCTGATGTTGCCTTCCAGGTGGAAAGGTCTCTAATGGGCTGATGTTTCTCTGTCCACCCCTTTTCTCACTCTGCCCACCCCTTTTCTCACTCTGCCCCATGAGATGTGGAGTTATTTCCCTGATGCATCAATCTTGGGTAAACATCTGAGCTTCTTCAGCTCAGCTTTTCCCTCTTCCTCTTGGAAGTGAGCTTCCTAAAGGAAGCAGGCAGTTCCTGATGCTTTTCTAGGGACAAACTCTTTCTTACTGTGTGGAAGGTCTGTTCTAGTCCCAGATTACTTATGTCTCTGTGGTTAAACCTACCTCATTGTGGGGTCAGTTGACTAGTCCACTTGGCTAACAGACTAAAGCCATGACTTCCAGCCTGATTTTCTGTCAGCACTAAAGAAGCTCTACAGATTCCCTCTACGTACTCCCATCTCCTTGGTTTCTTTCTCATCCACTTCCTCCTCCTTTCTTCCGAGTTGGGTTATTTCTAGTGGTCCTTGGTAGAAAAGTAGTGCGAAGAGGATAGTGGAGAAGCTCTTCCATGCTATATTATAGAATGAGTTGTCCAGTATAACAGTAAGCCAATAGGCTGGCTCAAGGAAATGGCCAAATATCACAGTCTAACTGATGGTCACATTCTTGGATAGGGTAGTAGAAATGGAAGCATTGTTTTTCCCTTTTTATTGAAAAACAAAGGTAAAAGGGTGTGGAGATTCTCCAGGAGGGGGAGCCCTCGTTCCTTGTTCCCAGTCAGCTCTGCGTGTTTGCATCATCTGTGACTGAGTCACAACAAACCCAGTAGAACAAACGCCATCATTGCTATAAGTAAATTTAAACAGAATTGCCACAGTCCCCATTTGGTATTATCACTCTATCCCATGCAATTTACTCTTCACCTTTGTGGAATTCAGTTTTATAGGAGAACTACTTTATAATTCCTGTCAGGGTTTAAAATGTGGTCCCAGCAAATACTCTGTCTGTCCTTTTAGTAAGACACAGGCTTTACTTCTATTTTAGTTTCAACTTAGCAGGAAAATGTAAAATGGAATTAGGAACATGTGATCCTTTTGGTTAACTGTGTTTTCTCCTTAGCTTTCCTCTTTCCCATTAGTTTTCCAAGTCCCTTTTTTTTAGAAAAATAAGTTGTGACCAACAGCTCTTCCTTCCCCGTCAAGTTTTTGGATAGAAAACTCAGTGCAAAATAGTGATCATCAGCTTACAGGCAGTTTTCAGCACAGTGTGATGCGTCAGTCTGATGAAGCTGCAAATCCTTCTCTTGACACTTCTTTTACTCTCCCACAACTTGTTTCATAGAGCTGGATGCACTGATTCCTGATAAATGTTAAAAAGGGCCGTTTAACAGATGGCAGTATTTTCTTTGGGCTTTCCCAGTAGTTCAGTTGGTCAGGAATCCACCTGCAGTGCAGGAGACCCCGGTTTGATTCCTGGGTCTGGAAGATCCACTGGAGAAGGGATAGGCTACTCACTCCAGTATTCTTGAGCTTCTCTTGTGGCTTAGCTGGTAAAGAATCTGCCTGTAATGCAGGAGACCTGGATTTGATGCCTGGGTTGGAAAGATCTCCTGGAGAAGAAAAAGGCTACCCACTCCAGTATTCTTGGGCTTCCCTTGTGGCTCAGGTGGTAAAGAATCTGCCTACAATGCAGGAGACCTGGATTCAATCCCAAGGTTGGGAAGATCTCCTGGAGAAGGGAAAGGCTACCCACTCCAGTATTCTGGCCTGGAGAATTCCATGGACTGGATAGTCCAGGTAGTAGTGATTACTAGGCATCATTGTAGGTTCATTTAAAACAAGCCACATGGGAGGAGGTTCCAGTCAAGATGAAGAACTCGCTTCCTCCACAAATATATCAAAAATATATCCACATGTGGAACCATTCTTATGAAATACCTCCTGAATTTTGGCAGAAGATCTCAGAATGTCAAAACTGCAAGAAAGATCACCACGTACTTGGGTAGGGTCAAAGAAAAAATAAAATCAGGATGGAATCCCTGGAAGGGAGCTGTGAAAGAGGAACTGTTTCCTCACCCTGGGAAGCCCTTCAAATGGGGGAGATCAGCTGGGACAGAGAGGGAGCTTCAGGGGCTCGGAGGAGAGTACAGCAGCTGGTTTGTGGCAAGAACAGAGAGGGACCAGTACAGGGAGCCTGTGCCGCTTCCCTGGTATCCCCAGCCCTAGACATGCATCTGATAATGCGTGATGGTGCTGAGTGCTGAAATGTGGGCTTCCAAGGACAGACCCGCACGGAGACAGCCTGAAAGGCCTGGAGTGAGGTATAGGCTGCAACCAAGGAGTGCATGCATACTCCCAGCCTACCAAGGAAGTGAAGCGCTATTGTTAGTGGGTGCATGAAGATTGCCATAGCAGCCCCACTATTGGTATGCTCACAGTGGATGTGGCTCCACCTTTGTGAGCTCTGGGAGTGTGCAAGAGCCAGTGGATTGCTCACATCAGACCTGATTTGCAGGTGCTACATGATGTAGGAAAAAGGGCTGAAACTGAGCCCTCTCCCTGTGGCTTTGTAATCCACATTATCCCCTAGCCACTGGTGCCTTTGTAAACTCAGTGCTGCAGGACATCCAAGCAGACTATGGGTGCTCCCATGGCTTGGGCAATTCTGACATTAACAGCTGTGGGCTTTGCTGGCAGGCACATGCACACTGGGGGTGGAGTCTGGGTCTGGGCTGCTTCCATAGCTCGCACAGCAAGTCCAGGTGCACAACTACTGTGGTCCTGGTACCTGACTTAAGTGGGGCTGCACCTACAGATCTGTGCTGGTGGCTTTGTGAATATAGCTCTGGAGGAACACCAGGGCCAACTGCACTCCCACGGTCGAGGTGGAACTGTGCACTTTGTGAGCCCGTATCACAGGTAACAGGTGACACCATAGAATGCACTCTCTGGTGGACAGTTCTGGAGGAAGAGATATACTCAGTGGCTCCTCCCATAACTCTGCTGCTGCTGCTACTACTAAGTCACTTCAGCTGTGTCTGACTCTGTGCGATCCCATAGATGGCAGCCCACCAGGCTCCCCCGTCCTTGGGATTCTCCAGGCAAGAACACTGGAGTGGGTTGCCATTTCCTTCTCCAATGCATGAAAGTGAAAAGTGAAAGCGAAGTCGCTCAGTTGTGTCCAACACTCAGTGACCCCATGGACTGCAACCCTCCAGGCTCTTCTGTCCATGGGGTTTTCCAGGCAGGAGTACTGGAGTGGGGTGCCATTGCCTTCTTCAAAGACCTGCCTATTTCACATCACAGCTCAGAAATGGATCTGGGGGCTTTTACAACAACAGCTGTGGAGCAGGCCCTGCCCCCAACAGGACTGTGACAACCATAGAGCAAAGAGGAGGCCCTGCTCAGTATCCAGTGCAGGCTTTTGTCATCACCATGCCAGTCATATGTTCTACCAGAGAGACAACAAACAGCACACACTGAGGAAACATGCGGCAGGCATCTGTACTAAAAACAGCCCACGCAGCCAAAAACATTAGACTCACATACACTACACAGGAACACTCCCACATAAAAACAGCTCTCCAAGACCACAGTAGACCACAGTAGCTTCTCCCAAATTCATAAAGTAAGAGAAATATAAGTAAGATGAAGAAGCAGAGGAACCATTCCTAATTAAAAGACCAAGAGAGTTCCCCTGAAAGAAGAAACAGTGAAACAGACGTCTCCAGTCTAATAGTCTCTGAGTTAAAATAAAAGAGAAAATAAAACAAAGGAATTAAAAGACTATTAATAAGAATGCAGATTATTTTAAAAAGGAACTAGAAACTATGAAGAGGAACCAAGAAAAATTAGAAAGCTCATTTGGTGAGAGGTAAACTGAGTGAAAGGCAATAAATAGCAAACTGAATAATGCAAAAAAGTACATGATCTGAAAGACAAAATAATGGAAATCACCTAATCATAATAGCAGATGGGAAGATTAAAAAAACAATATACAAGATCTATGTAATATTCCCTGGTGGCTCAGATGATAAAGAATCCACTTGCAATGCAGGAGACCCAGGTTTAACCTCTGGGTCAGGAAGATCCTCTGGAGAATGGAATGGGTACCCACTCTAGTATTCTTTTTTTTTTTTTTTAATTCTTTAAAAATTGAAGGATAATTGCTTTACAGAATTGTGTTGCTTTCTGCCAAACACTCCAATATTCTTGCCTGGAGAATTCCCTGGACAGAGGAGCCTGGTGGCTACAGTCTGCTTATTGGGATTGCAAAGTCAGACATCACTAAGCAACTAATACTTTTACTTTCACACTTTTTATGGAATAATATAAAGCATGTCAATCTATACCTCATAGGATCCCAGAAAGAGAAGAAAGAGAAAAAGGGATCAAAAACATATTTGAAGAAATTATAGCTTAAAAGTATCAAACCTAAAGGAAACAGAATTCCAGTTACAGGAAGCATAGAGGGTCCAAAACGATATGAACTGAACAGAACTACACCAAGACACATTGTAATTAAAATGGCAAAAGTTAAAGGGAAGATTCTAAGGCATCAAGAGAAAAACAAGTTATTAATAGTTATAAAGGAATCTCCATAAGGCTCTCAGCCTATTTCTCTACAGAAACATTGCATGTCAGAAGGGAGTGGCAAGATATATTCAAAGTTCTGAAAGGGAAAAACCTGCAACCCAGGACACTCTACCCTGAAAGATTATCCTTTAGAATAGAGGAGATATAAAGAATTTCACAAGGAAGCAAAAACTAAAAGAATATAGCAATACTAAAGATATTCTAAAATAAAATATTGAAAGGTTTTCTCTAAATAGAAAACAAGTAAGAATCTATAGGAAAGAGAAAATTACAACTGGAAAATAAGTCATTTAAATAAAACCAGTACAGAAGTTAAAAAAATTTTTTTGGTGGAAGTTATGATAACCACTGCTGCTGCTACTGCTGCTAAGTCACTTCAGTCGTGTCTGACCCTGTGCAACCTCAGAGATGGCAGCCCACCAGGCTCCACCATCCCTGGGATTCTCCAGGCAAGAACACTGGAGTGGGTTGTCATTTCCTTCTCCAATGCATGAAAGTGAAAAGTGAAAGAAGTCGCTCAGTCGTGTCCGACTCTTAGTGACCCCATGGACTGCAGCCTACCAGGCTCCTCCGTCCATGGGATTTTCCAGGCAAAAGTACTGGAGTGGGGTGCCATTGCCTTCTCCAAACCACAATGAACTGCAAAAGAAAAAATATGAAGATATAAAAAAAGGGCATCAAAATAAAAAAAAATGTGAGGGAGAATAATAAAGTGTAAAGAAAATGTATATTTTTAAAAAGAATGTGTTTGAGCCTATGTGACTACCAGTTTAAAGCAACTAGATATAGGAATGTATTAATATACTTTAAAAAAGAAGGTAATCACAAATTAGAAACATACAATAGGTTCACAAAAACCAAAAAGAAGAGAACACAAGTGTAATATAAAGGAAAACCATCTCACCACAGAAGGAAAAACAAAAGGCAAAGAAAGGAACCATAAGAAATAAAATATCAACTGGAAAACAAGGTTTAAAATGGCAATAAACATATATTTATCAATAATTACCTTAAATGTCAATGAAATAAGTAATCCAATCAAAAGACTTAGAGTGGCAGAGCCTACAATATGCTGCCTACAAGAGACCTACTTAATAGGGCAAAAAAAAAAAAAAAACAACCCCAGAGATTGAAAGTGAAGGGATGGAAAAGGCATTTAATGCAAACAGAAATGACAAGAAAGTGGGGGTAGCAATACTCATGAGACAAAATAGACTTTCAAGCAAAGTCCATAAAGAAAGATAAAGAAGGACTCTATGTAATGATAGAAGGATCGATGTAAGAAGAGGATAGTATATGCCTTAACATATTCACCTAATAGAGGAGCACCAAAATACATAAAATGAACATAACGTAAAACAAATGTGAAGGGAGAAATTGACATGAATACAATAATGGTGGAAGACTTTAACTTCCCACTCATGTCAATGGACAGATGTTCCACACAGAAAATCAACAAGGCAACAGAGATCCTAAATAATACAATGGAACAATTAGACTTAATTGATATTTTTAGGACATTATATTCCAAAATAGCAAAATATGTGTTCTTTTCACGTGCCCATGGAACATTCTCTAGGACTGACCACCTACTAGGATGTAAAACAAGCCTCAACAAATTTAAGAGGATAGAAATTATCTCAAACATGAAACATGAGGAAAGAAAATGATTAGATGGAGACTAAACAACACGCTATTAAGAAATATCAATGGGTCAATGATGAAATCAAAGAGGATATTAAAAAGTAGCTTGAGACAAATGACAATGAAAATACAACCATTCAACATCTATGGGATGCAGCAAAAGCAGGTCTGAGAGGAAAGTTCATAGTGATGCAAACCTTCCTCAAGAAATAAGAGAAGTCTGAAATAACTTAAAAGAATAGAAAACAAAACCTACAGTCAGTGGAAGGAAAGGGAAAATTAATATCAGAGAGAAAGTAGAAATTAGAAAAAATTGACAAAACCAAGAGCTGGTTCTTTGAAAAAGTTAACAAAATTGACAAACTTCTGGACAGGCTCACCAAGAAGAAGAGAGAAAACCAAATAAAATATGAAGGATAAAGGATAAATAAGTGATTTTGCAGAAATACAAAAGGCACAAGAGAATGTTATGAACAATTATTTTTCAACAAATAGGACAGCCTAAAAGGAATCGACAGGTTTCTAGAAACATACAGCCCACAAAAACTGAATCAAAAGAAACAAATAATTTGAACAGACAGATAATTAGAAGTGAAATGAAATCTGTAATTAACAGCAAAAATAGTAAAACAAAAACTCCCTGCAAAAAAACAGTTCAGGACCATATAGCTTCACTGGAGAATTCTACTAAACATACAATGAAAAACTTATCCTGATCCTTCTCAAACTCTTCCAGAAGATTGAAGAGGAGGGAGCACTCCCAAAGTCATTTTATGAAGCCACAATCACACTGATAACAAACTAGACAAAGACACTACCAAAAAGAAAATTTCAGCCAATATCTTTGGTAAATATAGATGCAAAAAATTCAACAAAATATTAGCAAACTGAATCCAACAACACATAAAAAGATCATATACCACCATTAAGTTGGATTCATCACAGGGTCACAAGGATGATTTAAAATACACAAATCAATGTGTGATATACCACACCAATAAAAGAAAATACAGAAACCACATGGTCATCTCAACAAATAAAAGCATTTGATAAAATTCAACATCCATTCATGATAAAAACTCTTACCAAAGTGGGCGTAAGGGGAACATACCTCAATGTAATAAAGGCTATTTATGACAAATCCATAGCCAAAAGTGCATTCAATGGTGAAAAGCTAAAAGCTTTCCTGCTACAACACAGAACAAGACAAGGATGCTCACTCTCACTACTTCTATTCAACCTAGTACTGGAAGTCCTAGCCACCGCAGTCAGGTAGGAAAAAGAAATAAAAGCGATTCAGATTGGTAGAAAAGAGGTAAAATTGCCATTATACACAGATGACATGTGATGCTCAGGCTCTGCACACAAACTATTAGAATGGATAAATAAATTTAACAAGGTAGCAGGATGCAAGATTAACACACAGAAATTGGCTACATTTCTTTAAACTGTCAATGAAATATCAGAAAAGGAATGCAAAAAAATAATCCTTTTAAAATTGCATCCAAAAATACTTAGGAATAAACCTCACCAAGGAGGTGAAAGACATATGCTGAGAACTATAAAATACTGATAAAGGAAATTGAAGATGATTCAAAGAAATGGAAAGGTACCCCAGGCTCTTGGAATGGAAGAATTAATATTAAAATGACTATACTACCCAAAACAATCTACAGATTTAGTGTGATCCCTGTCAAATTACCTATGGCATTTTTCACAGAAATAGAACAAATAATCCTAAAATTTATATGGAACCATAAAAGACTAGAATTACCTAAGGAATTCTGAGGAAAAAGAACAAAGCAGGAGGAATAACCCTTCCAGACCTCAGAAAATACCACAAAATAACAGTAATCAAAACAGTGTGGTATTGACACAAAAACTGACATATGAATATCAGTGCAATAGAATAGAGAGCTCAGAAATAAAACCACACACTTATGGTCAGTCAATCTTTGACAAAGACAAGAGTGTATAATGGAGAATAGAGTCTCTTCAACAAATAGTGTTGGGAAAGCTAGACATAAATCAGTGAAGTTAGAAAACACCCTCACATCATGCTCAAAATGGCTTAAAGACCTGAATATAAGACATGACACCATGAAACTTCTAGAGGAAAATTCTGTTGTACATAAATTGTACAAGTGTTTTCTTAGATCAGTCTCCCAAAGCAATAGAAAAAAAACAAAAATTAAAAAATGGGATCTAATCAAACTTAAAAACTTTTCACAGCCAAAGAAACCATAAACAAAAAGAAAAGACAGTCTATGGACTGGGAGAAAATATTTGGAAATGATGCAACTGACAGGAGCTTAATTTCCAAAATATGCAAATATCTCATACAACTCAGTAACAGAACAAATAACCCAGTCAAAAAAATGGACATAAGTCCTAAATAGACATTTCTTTGAAGATAATATGCAGATGACCAATAGGCACATAGAAGATGGTCAACATTGCTAATTATTAGAGATAATAATGATAATAATAATACCTATGTTGAGGTATCACTTCACATGGGCTGAATGGCTGTCATTTACAAATGACAAATGCTAGATAGGGTATGGAGAAACCCTTCTGTATTGTTGGTAGGAATGTAAATCACTATGGAAAACAGTATGGAGACTCCTCAAAAGCTAAAAATAGAGTTGCCATATGATCCAGCAATCATACTCCTGGGCATATATCCAGATAAAACTATAATTCACAAAGATACATGCATCCCAGTGTTCATTGTAGCACTATTTATAATAGCCAAGACATGGAAACAACCTTGAATGTCCATCCACAGATGAATGGATAGAGAAGATGTGATATATGTGTATATACACATAGTGCCTGTGCGCACACACACACACAGTGGACTATTATTCAGCCATAAAAAGAATGAAATAATGCCATTTGAAGCAACAAGGATGGAACTGCTGCTGCTGCTAAGTCGTTTCAGTCGTGTCTGACTCTGTGCGACCCTATAGACGGCAGCCTGCCAGGCTCCGCCGTCCCTGGGATTCTCCAGGCGAGAACACTGGAGTGGGTTGCCATTTCCTTCTCCAATGTATTATATATCATATATGATAAGTAAGTCAGAAAGGGAAATACAAATACCATGTGATATCACTTATATGTGGAATCTAAAATATGACACAACTAACACAACATTGCAAAGCAACTATACTCCAATAAAAGCTAATTAAAAAATAAAATACAGCACAAACAAGTCTATTTATGAAACAGAACAGACTCATAGACATAGCAAACAGACTTGTGGTTGCCAAGGGGAAGGGTGGGGGGTGGATGGATGGATTAGATGGATGGATGCAAGTGATTATATATAGAACAGATATAAACAAGATCCTATTCTGTAGCACAGGGAACTGTATTTAATATCCTGTAATAAACCATAATGGAAAAGAATATGAAAAGGAATATATATATATTAATTATTTTGCTATATACCAGAAACTAGAAAAACATTATAAATAAGCTATATTTCAATAAAAAATAAATAAAAATCATATGGACTAATCTCCATTTTATGATATTAGTGGATAGAAATTCTCTAGGCATGCTGATTCTGAGTGTTAGTAAGATCTGTCACACTAAATTTCTTCTGCTATGTTTGTGAATAAGATAAAGTCTCATGAGAATGTAGTTAGATTTATAAATTGTTAAATAAAATAAATTTAATATGTTTTATGTAAATGCCTGAAAAAGATATCAACTATAATCTGTGGAGAAATCTCTAGTAACTTGCTATAATTTTATTTCTTTTATTAATTTTTTTTTGGTTTTGGCTCTGTACTTTTTAATGAATTAGTTTTACATAGTTTTGAAAGACTATATAAAAGGCATGTGTTTGAAATTCTTTGATGACACAAAGTTGGGAGGAATATTTAGTGCTTTTGTGATAGCACACCAAAGATTAATTTTTTTAATTTGGCTCCTATAAAAGGAATATGTGAAAAATCATCAGGACTTAAAAAAATAAATTGTGAATGTTTAGGAATGGGAGACCTGATTTAATAATGATTTATGAAGAAATGACCTTGGGATTTTAATTCATCAAAACAATGTGAATAAACAGTGAGATTAATTGACAAAATGCTAATGAAATGTTAAGGCAAGTTAGTACAATAATCCAGAACACAGGACATCAAAGGCTCTTTTGTATGTGGACCAGTTGAGCTAGATCTGCAATGAATATCTGTATTTGGACACCATGTTTTAAGAGATGCAGAGAGGTTGGGATGGATGCAGAAGAGGCTGATCAGGAAGAGATGTCCATGGAAAAGTCATGGAGAATGGCGAAGGGTTTTGCAAACACCTAGATGATATGGAGAGGATTTAGGGGAGTCCTGTGAGTCACCCTCAAGTATTTGAAGACTGTCAATATGGAAAGGGCTTAGACTTTATTTAGGTGACCCCAGGAATGGAATTTGGTGCATGGCAAAATTTACAGGGAGGCAGATTTGAATCTCTCATAATAAAGACCTTTCTATCATTTCCCATCCTGAAATGGAAACAGGATTACACCTGCCTTGTAAAGTGGTCAGTTCTCCACCAGAAGACTCTGAAAGACAGACCTAGGGGCCCTTGTCAGAGTTATCTAAAGGGTCATGGCTTTGGGAAGGTGAACCAAGTGATTCCTGAAGTTCCTTTTTACTTCACAAATCCCAGCCACGAGCTCAGTGTCTGTAAACAGTAGGTTCTCAAGAAATGGCTGCCAAGTGGGTAAGTACATAAGGATAAAAATGTCAGGGGCAGGCTTTTGCACTTGATAAATTTTTAAGTCACGGATGATTTTATAACTTTGAATGGTAATTTCACCTAGTATCAGGAGCATGTCCTCTTGGGAAAAATGAAACCCTTGGCCCACACAGAGTTTAAAATTTCCTAGATAATCGACTTATCTTTCTTGCTCTGGCATAACTTATGCTCTGTCTCATAAGTTTAGAGCTGTTTCTGATAGTGAGTCATGCCTTACCCCAAACTAATGTGATGCTGTGTCTTTTTCAGGATAATCGTATCCACACATCCAAGTACAACATTCTCACCTTCTTGCCGATTAATTTATTTGAACAGTTTCAAAGAGTGGCAAATGCATATTTCCTTTTCCTTCTGATTTTGCAGGTAATGTCTAGGCTGTATTTCTTCATCATATGTTTGTTAAGAGTATTCATATAATTTGAGAAAATTAATTATTTTGCTTATCTAAATGTTCATGCATAGAAAAGCAGGCTTATCAGATTTTTGATGTTTTTATTGCTGTTTCTCTTCACAAGTGTGGGAGGGATAGGAATGGGTAAAATAACTAGTACATTCATCATTTTAAACACTGAGGTCATTTTAAAATGCTGCCTTGCACTTTATTTGAACCAAACCAGAGCCTAATAATTACTGTTCACAGCCTGCTTCCTTTCTTTATCTCCCTGTCACATTCACAGCATGGTTATTGACAGAGTTGAAGCAAAGAATTTATCTGACTAGTGGTTTGTGGAACTTAATTTGGCAAATTTTATTTGCATCTAAGAACAATGACATATTTTTACATATATATAAGTAAATGCTATATGTTATTTCACTGTGACTTTTTTATAGTTTTGAGTGTTTCATTGATAGTTGGTAACCTTCCTTTTTCTTCCCACTCGACTAAAATTTGAACCTAAGTGAAATTTCAAATTTTACTGATATTTCAGGAAGGAAAGGCATAAATCAAAGATTTAGCATACATATAAGTGGTTCATATTAGCCAGTTATTTACCTCATATTTATTTTAGAGTAATCACATCAAACAAACAGGTAGATTCTGAATCTGCTGGGCTATGCATTAATTATTGGAGGTAAGAGGATGAACTGGATATGTACAGTCTTGATTATAGCTTGAGCACTACTTTTTCCTTAACTAAACAACTATTTATTCAGTAGAATAACTGTCTTAAGAATCTTGGTTGTAAGTTGCAGACATCTAAATTCACTTAATGTAAGTCACAGACATTTAAATTCACTTAATGTGCTTTATGACAACTACTTCAACAGGAGGTCACTTTTCTTTCTTTCTTTTTTTAAAAATTTCCCTTCATGTTTACTCTCAGGCAGACCCTCTCTACTTGGTGATCCTTGAAAACTTTAGAGTTTTATTTTCCTGGCTTCAATGCTGATGTAAAAGAGAGGCAGAGGAGGAGAAGGAGAGGGAGAGGCAGTGGGGAGAGGAAAGAGGGAGAAAGGGAGAATGAAAATGAATCACTTTTTCTGTTCTCTAAAAAGTCTTGGGATTAGCTTTAATTGGACCATGATGTTATCTTCCTTTTCCAAACCTGTCACTCTGGCACAGGAATTTAATGCAGTGATTGCCTTGACCTAGATCACATGCCACAGTCCAGAAGCCAGTTGGATGGAAGCAGTCCATCAAAATTACGTGTACTCAAAGTAGAGGGGTATTAAGGAATAAGGGAAGAGTTGAAAACAACTGGTTGCTCCTTCTGATGGAGGCCCAGCCCAGGGTTGGTGTGAGGCTGGTAGACCTGGTACACCAGACCAGGTCTCCCTAGAGGTCAAATTGCTTTGGAATGCCGCCCAAAGTGGGTGGTAAACTCCATCAAAGGCTAAATACCTGCACAAGATCAATAGTCAGCAAGTATTGTAAGGGAAAGTTGAAAAGAACTTTGGAGAGAGAGTTTAAGAGGGCGTGAAACCATTAAGAGGTAAGCAGGTAGGGTCTGAGGAGTCCTCCTGGAGTAGGGAGAAAAAAACAAAAAAGAACTGGATGCTGAACAAGAGAAAAATAGCACTGAAAGTACACCTTACAATTTTGGAAGAGACTTTTTTCTCTTCCCCTCATGAATTTGCTTTCGGTGTCTTCATAGAACCCTTTACACCACTTCTCTAATTTCTCTAATGGGTTTTCTTATTTATGACCAAAGGTTCCTGCTCACAGAATTTTATATCTAGAAACCATCTTTAGGATGGTTCAGTATAATCTTTCTTTTATTGATGCAGAAAATGAGATCTGGAGAGGTTAAGTGAGGCGTGAAGCTTTTATCAGATAGAACTCTGACTAGAATCCATCTTTTCTGCCATTCAGGCTGATGTTTTTGTTGGTACTTCAGAGGCTTTTGAGTTTTTTTTTTTTAATATTACTTAAGACGAAGCTATTACATAAAATTTATTGTAGTGCTGTTTGGTTGAGGCCTGATCAATATGCACTGACCATCTCCACCCATCCTTCCCTGCCTGATGGCCCTGAAGTAACTCCAAAATGAACCCCACTTGAAGACTACCTTTGTAGGAGAGTCATGTCAACTGTCACTCTCTCTTAGGTGGGTGGCTTTACAGGTAGAGGCCCAGGCTTTGGAGTCACATAGACCTAGATTCAATTTTTAGCAGCATATGTTCTGGGCTGCTAAATCAGTTTGACTTCTCTGATACTTTTTTTTATAAAATAGGAAAATGGTACCCAGGGTTGTGGCATTTCCCGACTCATGGCTGTCATTCACAGTGTATTCTGTGCTGTGCACTATTTACATGGACTATAAACACTCTAGATTTGTGCAAAACACCTCTGGTACAGAATCTAACTTGATAAACTTCTCTGAGGATCAAGTGATATCATATATAAAAAGTATTTGGGATTGTGTCTGGTGCAAGGTAGGTGCTTGAAGATTCTCTCTTTGGGAATTGGTAAGGAGCTGGTAAAACTGAAAAGTTGAATTGAGAAGCTGAGAAAAGATAGGTGACATTTATTATCCTGGGAAAAGATCGTTTGCGAAAGACTTCAAGAAGCTTTCTTCTCAACTTGCTATAAAAATTTAATTTTTTGCCAGGTAGTCTGAAAATTGTTCAGTGATGCTTTTATTCTATGTGTCTTATATCTGAGTGCAAACACTTACATTATTGAATGTTCTACATTTGTACAAATAACTGAATATCATTTTATTAATTTCTGTTGTCTTATGAAGTTGAATGACAAAACTTGAAAGCTATATTTATGAAACTTAAAAGCACTAAACTACTTGAAATGTTTGTTTCAGCTGATTCCGGAAATTTCCTCCTTGACTTGGTTTACCACCATTGTGCCCTTGGTCCTAGTGGTAACAATGACAGCTGTCAAAGATGCCACAGATGACTATGTAAGTATTTGCTTTTGAGCATTCCTGCGGTCTTGGTTTCAGTTGTGACCTCTCAGAAGGAGAAAATAGAGATCCATTTGAAATTTTTGAATGAAGTTGTTTGGCAAATATTTACCATAAGAAGCTTTATAGTTATTTGATGATTAATATAGAGGTCACAGAGCCAGGGCTGTTTATGGTAATAGCAAGGGGGCTTCGATAAGCAGACTCACTCCCTCATTTTATATGTGAAGACACTCTCACCTATAAAGAACTAAAGATTTCCTAATGAACATACCACTAATTAGTGGTAATATCCGAATTGATAGACAAACCTGTTTCCATTCAGTAAAGTATTATTTATCCTGTATCTCAAGTCTTTGTCTAAGTTTTAGGAACTGGTAGATATTAGGCATTCTCACATCCTCTGCTCAGAGAAGGTAATGGCACCCCACTCTAGTACTCTTGCCTAGAAAATCCCATGGATGGAGGAGCCTGGTGGGCTGCAGTCCATGGGGTTGCTAAAAGTCAGACACAACTGAGGGACTTCTTTCACTTTTCACTTTCATGCATTGGAGACAGAAATGGCAACCCACTCCTGTGTTCTTGCCTGGAGAATTCCAGGGATGGGGGAGCCTGGTGGGCTGCCGTCTGTGGGGGTCACACAGAGTTGGATACAACTGAAGTGACTTAGCAGCAGCAGCATCCTCTGCTCATCATACCAGTTCAGTTCAGTTGCTCAGTCATGTCCTACTCTATGCAACCCCATGAACCTCAGTACACCAGGCCTCCCTGTCCATCACCAACTCTCAGAGTTTACCCAAACTCATGCCCATTGAGTTGGTGATGCCATTTAACCATCTCATCCTCTGTCATCCCCTTCTCCTCCCACCCTCAATCTTTCCCAGCATCAGGGTCTTTTCAAATGAGTTTGCTCTTTGCATCAAGTGGCCAAAATATTGGAGGTTCTTCTTCAACATCAGTCCTTCCCATGAACATCCAGGACTAATCTCATTTAGAATGGACTGGTTGGATGTCCTTGGAGTCCAAGGGACTCTCAAGAGTCTTCCCAACACCACAGTTCAAAAGCATCAATTCTTCTGCTCTCATCTTTCTTCACAATCTGACTCTCACATCCATACACGACTACTGGAAAAACCATAGCCTTGACTAGATGGACCTTTGTTGGCAAAGTAATGTGTCTGCTTTTTAATATGCTATCTAGGTTGGTCATAACTTTCCTTCCAAGGAGTAAGCGTCTTTTAATTTCATGGCTGCAATCACCATCTGCAGTGATTTTGGAGCCCCAAAGTAAAGTCAGCCACTATTTCCACTGTCTCCCCATCTCTTTGCCATGAAGTGAGAGGACCAGATGCCATGATCTTATTTTTCTCAATGTTGAGCTTTAAGCCAACTTTTTCACTCTCCTCTTTCACTTTCATCAAGAGGCTCTATAGTACCTCTTCACTTTCTGCCATAAGGGTGGTATCCTCTGCATATCTGAGGTTATTGATATTTCTCCTGGCAATCTTGATTCCAGCTTGTGCTTCTTCCAGCCCAGTGTTTCTCATGATGTACTCTGCATATAAGTTAAATAAGCAGGGTGACAATATACAGCCTTGATGTACTCCTTTTCCTATTTGGAACCAGTCTGTTATTCCATGTCCAGTTCTAACTGTTGCTTCCTGACCTGAATACAGGTTTCTCAAGAGGCAGGTCAGGTGGTCTGGTATTCCCATCTCTTTCAGAATTTTCCACAGTTTCTTGTGATCCACACAGTCAAAGGCTTTGGCATAGTCAATAAAGCAGAAATAAGATATTTTTCTGGAACTCTCTTGCTTTTCGATGCTCCACTAAAGTTTGGCAATATGATCTCTGGTTCCTCTGCCTTTTCTAAAACCAGCTTGAACATCTGTATTGCTAAAGCCTGGCTTGGAGAATTTTGAGCATGACTTTACCAGCATGTGAGATGAGTGCAGTTGTGTGGTAGTTTGAGCATTCTTTGGCATTGCCTTTCTTTGGGATTGGAATGAAAACTGACCTTTTCCTGTCCTGTGGCCACTGCTGAATTTTCCAAATTTGCTGACATATAGAATGCAGCACCTTCACAGTATCAGTTTTTAGGATTTGAAATAGCTCAACTGGACTTCCATCACCTTCACTAGCTTTGTTCATAGTGATGTCTGGCTCTAGGTGAGTGATTACACCATCATGATTATCTGGGTCCTGAAGATCTTTTTGAATAGTTCTATATTTTTTTGCCACTTCTTAATATCTTCTGCTTCTGTTAGGTCTATACCATTTCTGTCCTTTATTGAACTCATCTTTGCATGAAATTACAAAATCAAGTAATTTAAAAAGTCAAGCAACTAATGTAAATAATTAAGGTATAAGATGATAGAGAGTTTTGAAATTTTCATAATCCAAATGAAGTAAATCTAATTCAGATTTAAAACAGTTTTGGGAAAACCAAGCATTCTAAATTCAGACAAATTCTATTCTCACCTTGGGTGACTGCACATGCTCTAGCCTCAGTGGCTCTCTATATGCCATTGAGTGATAGGTTTATATACCTTCTGAACCTGTGATAATTGTTTCTAGTCCTCCCAGGCTCCATCTGTGTCAGTGGCAAAATCCCTTGGAAAAGCCTGAGCATCCTGAGGCTCGGAGAGTAGGCCACTCAGCTTTTAGGCAGTGAACTCCATGGTGATTTTCTGTGATGCCAACCAGCTGGTCAAGTTGTATGCTCAGCTGTTTCAGTCATGTCTGACTTTTTGTGACCCCATGGACTGTAGACTGCCAGGCTCCTCTGTCTGTGGGATTCTTCAGGCAAGAATACTGGAGTGGGTTGCCATGCCCCTCTAGGGAATGTACCTGACCGAGGGATCAAACCTGCATCTCTTATGTCTCCTACTTGGCAGATGGGTTCTTGACCACTAGTCCCACCTGGGAAGCTTGTTCAGGTTAGATACAGAGGTGTATAAATATTAAGGCTCTGATGTTTGAATATCTTTTTATTTTTATGATAATATGTCTAGTGTAACAACAGAATATCTTTATCAGTTAGGGGCTTGGCAGGAAACAGATGTCACTGTAGAATGGGGGAAGATTGGAGAAAGGTTAATAATGAAGGCACTATTAAAAGGGCTGTGAGAGAGGAAAAACACATAGGGTAGCAATGAAGGTAGCGGTACTACTTCTAGGCCTGAAGGGGCAAAGGGAGGAGGCAGTTACTTGACCTGGAGCTGAAGTTGAGGCCTATCTATAGAGGAAGCACCCACTGCTGACCCAGTTCAGAAGAAACCAATAATACATAACCCCATTTTACTCTCCTCTGACCCCGTGATTTTCTGTCAATACCACCCAAGCCCAATCAGTAGCCAAAAGGCACCAATTAAATAGATCAGCATCCCCTGGCACAGGGCAGAGTGTAGAAGGATGAGGTGTAGGTATGGAGGGGGAAACAGAACATCCACCCCTTTCAAATTACATATTCTGACAGAATGTTTCCATTCTTATTGCTGGAGAGAAGTTCACATGCCAATGATGGGTTGACTTAATTTACTCTTCTACCAGTGTTATGAAACTCTTTTCCTGTTAACAAATGCTAAGTATCTTTTTTCCTTAGTAATATTCATTTACTTATACATGGCAATCAGTGTAATTGTATGCACTGAGCATAGCGTAACAGAAAGAATGGGATGGATTTGGTAAGGATGTTGAAAAGGGGAAGGGCTGATTGAAGCAGTTTATATACTGTGATATTAATGCAATGTTAGGGTTTTTTTTTTAATGAAAAGGTGATAATCCTGATGATTAAAATCTATGAAATCAAAATTTCTTATGTCCTGATACTACCGCCTCTTCATCTGTGCATTTAGCCTAATCAATTGAAATGACATTTTATCTCTACTTTAGCCTGTTCCTGTCTGAATGGCTGCTCATTTACTAGTTTAGTAGAAGGCTCATAATGTGTGGATTCTTCTAAGCAATATAAGATATTTACATTACTGAAATATAGCATAAGAAATAGGATCACTTGGGCATAAAAACATAAATCCACACCAAAGGTGGTTCAGTATTGTATTTTGATTTTGTTTTAAATGTTCAGTATTTCATAAGAACACTTAACAATTAGAATTTCTGGAGAATAAGAATACATGTTGTTACAAGTAATTGCTTGACTTCAAAGAAATCCATAAAACAGAATGAATGATATTCAGTAAAGTACTGAGCACATATGTGAGAAAAATGGAAGCCCCCATTCCTTGTTGAGGACATCAAAATTCATGTATGGTTTTCTCTGGAACTACGCGACAGAGTAAAGTGCACATTGTCTTCTTAGAAGAGCATGTGCCAGACTTATTCCATTGGTGACACTCAGAATGAGATTTAGTGAGAAGGGTCTTAATTTACAACACATGGAGCTGGGGCCAAGGTAAGCATAAGACTTGAGGTTGTTTTCCAAACAGGTGAACTCAAAGTATTTTCAGTGTCACTATTTGTGCTGACAAACTATGATTTAATATGTTTAAAAATTTTTTTTTATTGGAGTATATTTGCTTTACAATGTTGTGTTAGTTTTTGCTCTACAGCATTGTGAATTAGCTGTACATATGTATACATATATTTCCCTCTTTTTGGGATTTCTTTCCCATTTAGGTCACCACAGAGCACTGACTTAATATATCTTTTCACAAATGCTTTGATTTTCAGTTTCGCCACAAGAGTGATAATCAGGTGAATAATCGGCAATCTGAAGTGCTCATCAACAGCAAGTAAGAAATACATTCTTTAAGTTACTTTTAAGATTTCTGGTCATCAAACAAGTCTTGACCATTGGTGACTTTCTCTTTTAGTTGAATATATGTTTCTTCCCCCTTTTAACTTGTTAAAAATTGCAGTATAAGTCCTTTGTATCTTCATGGCTCTCTTTTATGTTCAGCAAATGCTTGTGCTACCTGCTCAACTTCTACTTCAAATAAATTCCTTTGGAGTTTCTGTTGTTGAATACAGACATGCTATAGTTACTTTTTCATTTCTAGATCTAACACTATTTGGAACTGGCACACATATGATATCTTTTATGTAGTAGATGTTTAGAAAGTATTTGATTTAATTTGGTAATTTCTGGAAATATTGCTAGAGAGACTTCAATACATATAAATATAGTGATTAGAACTTTGTACCAACTTTATAGTTGAATTTAGGATGGATTATCCACCATAACACAGGTGTTTAATGGCTGTAAAATTCATCCACCAATAAAAAAATATATACGGGAATGGTTCTTGACCCTGAAATGGTTTAAAATGTGTATTTACACACAAACAATAGCAAAAATGCCTTCAGAAAACTTTCAAAAGGTAAATTTTAAACCTTCATTTCATTGTTTCTTAGTCTCTTTCTTTGTCCCTTTTTTCTAATAGTAACATATGGCAAAAGTAAATTTGTAACATTGTACTTCAGTCTGGCATTCAGTCCTATCTGCTGATGATTTTGAAGCATTTGGTTACTGTGAAGAATGTAGTTTTTAAAGGAACTATAAAATGAATTAATCACATGAGATGGAAAAATTCCAAGAAATGGACATTGAGAAGGGCTAGGTAGCTTAGACAATAACTGGTAGGATTAAAGTAATTAATCTCTTTCTATAAGTAAAATATTGATTGATTATTTACAGTACAATGAATACATATAGTTTTCCTTTATTAGATTATTTTAGAGCATGGTGTTAAATGCACAGTGAAGAAAAATGATCTTAATCTAAAACCACAGTTATAGAAACAGAGCCTCTGAGAGTGTGATCCTGGTGTGACATGGATAAGTCATAAAGATGCTTGGAACCATATGGTTTGTTTCCAGTGTCGGCAGGTTTTGAATTGTAGCCACTATAGCATGGTGTTTAAAAGCCTGGGTTTCACGCTCAGAGAGACTTGAGTTTAGTCCTGACCCTGAGTACTTTTGTGGTGTTGAGCAAGTTCTTATGAGGTGGTGACTCTTTGTAAGCTGATGTAGTATATGACTTTGAGTTGGACTGTTGCCTATCTTGAATTTCTCAAGCCTTGCAGTTCTGACTGGGAATTAGATCTGACAGTATGATCTGACTAATTCCCCAAAGAATATTTGATAGTCTCATTACTTTGAATTATCATCTCATATGGAATATATTAAAAATATGTGCAATTATATGATGAATTTGAGCTAAAGGCTTCAGTGTATCTTTTAATGAATCTCAAATTACTAGTTAAATTTTGTGACTGTATTTGGGCAGTGAAAGATATTGAGGCCTCTACCTGGAGCCCATGGGAGTAGTCCAGTAACTTAGATATTCAGAAACTTGATGCTTGTATGTGTCTCACACAACAATCTTTGTCATGATTATTAGAAGTAGCACTGGTCTTACTGTGCGTTCATTTAGCTTTTTGTCAATTCCTTTAGAGGTAGCGGTCTGTTTGTAATTTGAGATGTGTGACATTTTGAAAAGTACTGTTGCTGATTCTGTACAGTTGAAGGTAGAAGCACATATCCAAAATGGAGTGTTCTTTTTTTCAGAATATTTATTTATTTATTTTTGGCTGCATCGAGTCTTAGTTGTGGCATACTGGATCTTAGTTCCCGACCTGTGATTGAATCTGGGTCCCCTCCATCGGAAGGTGGATTCTTAACTGCTGGACCGTAGGGCAGTCCTGAGAATGGAGTATTCTTTAAGATATGGTTAATCACACAGCATTTTTCATTTTTAAGATTGTCTACTACTGTCAGCTCCTTTGGCCATCTCTGTTGATCATGTCTGTGCCCCTTGAGCCTAGCACAGTGGCTGAGTGGCTGTTGAACTATCAAACTGAGAAGTAACAAGTATTCTTGCTGAGAGGGCAATCTACCAGAGCAGCTTTATCTGTAAAATGTTGCAGAGTCCCTTTACTAGCCAATACCAGTGGCTGGGGTTGTGGTCTTCACAGAATGTACTCTGGCTTTCAACATTGGCTTTTCACTTTTGGGACTTGCAAAGTTGGAGATATCAAATGGGCTTAGATTTGAGAAAGCCCAGGGAGATTTCAGTCCTCCTTTGGAGCTGGTGATTGTAGAGGATGCTGTGAGGGACGTGTCAGACCACTACTGTGTTGCTGGGCGCTGGGCTTAACCTAGGCTGCTGTCTGCATTGCTTCAAAGGGCTTGCACTTGCTACTTTCTTCAGAGTACTGCCCTTGGACTACTGGAACCAATGACCAATTGGTGCAAGAGTAAGAAAGAGCAGTGCCCCTACCTCAAGTTGGATAAGCCCTGAGGTTTAATTTGCACCACAGGTGTGTGTTGAAATCAGGCTGAAGGTGGGACTTCGCCTCCAGTCATACCCTTGCGTGGCTTCTTCCCCTTCCACGTGCTTCTCATCTTCATTTCCATTTTCTCTCAGAAGTGCTTTCCTAATGAATCCTTTGCGTATGAATCCTTGATGCTTGTATGTGTCCCACTCAACAATCTTTGTCATGATTATTAGAAGTAGCACTGGTCTTACTGTGCTTTCATTTAGCTTTTTGTCAATTCCTACTTTCAAGGATCTTCGGATCTGCTTTCAAGAAAGTTGACTTAAGAGTAGGTAATGCATGCTTAATCCCATGGCAGTGTTCATGGAATATATTAGGAAAGTGCTTTGGGATCTATCTTAGGCACCTGTGGGTCATGAGGCAGGGTTAAAGTAAAAGCCTATAGAGAATCACAGGTGTCTGGATGTTGCTGGAGATGAATGTCTTACTGGGCTGGGTACTGCTAGGTACCTGTGGCTTCCCTTTGTGCTTCTGGAAGAAGGCTTGAACTTGAGGTTCATGTTAGGGCAGGGGAGGCATCATTGGCTTGTCTTGGAGGGAGGGGAGGCAAGGTCAGTCTTGAGGAGGAGATCCCTGAGAGGAAGGGGATGTGATGAAAGCACAGTCAGAAAACATGGTCTGTGTAAGTGACTGTGATGTGATTTTGGGCAATTAATTTTCCTTCTGGCCTTCAGGTATCCCTTCTGCTGCTCTCAGAAGTGAGGAAGATGGGCATTTATGTTCAGATTCAACACATACTTAATCAACAACTACCATGTGTGGGCTCCATGCTTCCACATTTAATTCTGATAAAATCCCAAGGTGGGAGTGATAGTGCTTCTTTTTAGAGATGCTGAGATTAAGGCCTAGAAAGAGAGTGGTTTGTCCAGGGTTCCACGGCAAGTAAGAGCCTAAATTAGACTTCTAACCACTCACGACATGATGTGTAAATGTAGACTTTGTGGTCTGATCCCATTGTCTCTATTTATTTTGCATCTTAAGGGCTTTGCATATAATTATAGAAATATAAACATAATTAATAATATAAACTATATATAAAATAAATAGAGATGATGTAATCAGACCACAAAGCCTACATTTAAATATTATGTCATGAGTGATTAGAAGTCTAATTTACATGTATGTATATACATACGGTTTTATGGGCTTCTCTGGTGGCTCAGATGGTAAAGTATTTGCCTGCAACGCAGGAGACCTAGGTGTGATCCCTGGGTGGGGAAGATCCCCTGGAGAAGGGAATGGCAACCCACTCCAGTATTCTTGCCTGGAGAATGCCACAGACAGAGGAGCCTGGTGGGCTACAATCCACGAGGTCACAAAGAGTTGGACACGACTGACTAACACACACAATATATACAGTTTATCTAAATAGAATATGTAGGTGAATAAGCATATATATCCTTACTTTTAGTGCCTGGAGCATTACTCATCTACATTCTTAACCTGGGGAAAGCTAATGAACATTATTAACCTAAGCCACACAATAATTAGGGAGACAAGATTCTTCCTTATAAACCTTCCTTTTCAATTTCATGTTTTGATTTTGTTACTTATGTTCCTTTCCAGTCAGGACCAATCTTCTGCATCTTATGTGAAAGTGCTTAAGATATAGGTGTTGAATTAACCTATGATAAAATCTTGTGGCAACTTTAGTGTTAAAACTAGGCAGGAGTGAATGATTCCATGTTGTAGAAATTGCTGTGTCTGATGTATGGGAAGAAAATGTCCTCTTCCAGGCTACAAATGCCGTCTGCTGACTCTACCTCTTGAAATACATATCAAGAGACACCCATTGTTTCTCATGAGGGTTCCTTAGGGCATGTTAACATCCTGGGCCAGCTGCCACCATGGAAACACCCAGGCAGGTAAGGGGCTGTGTGAACCGGTCTGAAGGTTTCCACAGAGGTCATTCCACCTAGCACTTCTCAGCCTGGGCTGTGCCTTGTACCTGTGCTCCACCCAGTCCCAGAGCAAGTAAATGAGTGGCTTGCAAGGGAGGCCTTGGTGTTCTGTTTTGTTTTTCAAGTTTCCACAGTGATTCTACTATGCAGACACAATCAGGAACCTCTATGCTATGCTACGCTAAGTCACTTCAGTCATGTCTGACTCTGTGCAACCCCAGAGGTGGCAGCCCACCAGGCTCCGTCATCCCTGGGATTCTCCAGGCAAGAACACTGGAGTGGGTTGCCATTTCCTTCTCCAATGCATGAAAGTGAAAATTGAAAGTGAAGTCACTCAGGCAAGGCCATTTCTTTACCCACACTTCTATCTCTATGCCTGTATCTCTCAAATTGTAAAAGACATCCAAGGGAAAGAATTCCATTGATTTTTTTAAAATGATAGTATAATTTTTTATATGAAAATGAAAGTGTTATTTGCTCAGTTGTGTCTGACTTTTTATGACCCCATGGACTATAGCCCACTGTGCTCCTTTGTCCATGGAATACCCTAGGCAAGAATATTGGAGTGGGTTGCCATTCCCTTCTCCAGGGGATCTTCCCGACCCAAGGATCAAGCCTGGGTCTCCTGCATTGCAGGCGGATTCTTTACTATCTGAGCCTCACAAAAGAATAACTCTGTAATGCTGATTTACATTTTTTTTTGTAGCAAGGCTCACAGTTTTAGTCAAACATATAGCCAATCAATGATTACTCTGCTAGCTTTTCTTTGAGAAATTTAAATTTTCCTCATTTTCATCTTTCTTTCTTTCCTGTTACATGTGTTGTCTTCAGCACTGAATTGTTTCTTGACTTTCATGTATTTATGCAGATTCTAGTTTTTGTCCTGTCCCATCAACATTCCTAGTCATATGGGTTTGGGACAAGGAAAGGAGTGTGGAAGGAAGTCTGCTACCCAGTTAGATAGCCTCTAGCCTCATGGACTCCTGGGCATTTGAAATGAGGCTGGTTCAAATTCAGACGCGTTATTAAGTACATTGTGTATGCCAGGTTTCAATGACTTAGTACCAAAAAGAGAATGTATCACATATTATTAATAATTTGTTTTAAATTACTTTTTGAAATTATATTTTGTATACACTGGGTTAAATATAACATGAATATTAATTTACCTTCTGAAAAACTTTTTGAATGTGGCTAAGATTACCTTTGTGGCCCACATTTGTGGTTGGCATTCTAATTCTATTGGGTAGCATTGTTCTTGGTTACAGATGAGAAAACAGCAAAGAAGAAAATGAACTCTGCCATGGGGTTGGCTTCTGGGTTCTCAACTCAGGATTCTCTGTTTGCTTTGGCTGGCTGTTGGCATTGTGATTTGTGTTATTATGAACAAATTGAGTCAGCACTACTTTTTCTTAGTATTTGTTACTTACCTAGCATCTTCTGAACTTACACTTCTACACTAGGAAATCTGAGCTGGCTCTGCCCTCCTTCAGGTGGGACACTTCCCTGACTCCTCTAGATGTCAGCTGGCTCTTGCCCATCAACTTTTATGTAACACATTCCACTTTATACTTTCCTGAGCTTTGGCACACTTGGCTTAAATCTCCCAAGTTCTTTCACGGAATTCTTCCTGTCAATCTTCTTCAATCATTTTTCGTCTGAAACTTTGAGTATTTATAGGGAAACACAAGGGCTTTCTGTACTGCAGAGTATTGTCTTCCCTCTTAAAGTCTGATATTCCTAGATATGCTGCATAATTATGAAAACAAATGTATTAATTCAGTTGGAGTAAATTTTCTCCTTGTTTAATCAAATTTTCTGGTTTGATATCTCCCATTGGATATTAGAAGAGAACATTTCCTTTCTTTTTTTTTTTTTCCAATTTGGTATTTTTTTCCGTTACAAAAATAGCATATATTTATTAAGAGAAATTTGGGAGATAGAAAAAGTAGAAGGGAGAAAATAACATTCATGCTTCCACTATCCAAAGTAATTATTGTTATTATTTTCCTATATTTCCTTCCTTTCTGTTTTTTCCTTCTATCTCAAGATTTTTCATAATTGTGTATATATGTGTGTTTTTATTCTTGTTTTTACTTCACACCATGTCATTACCATTTTCCAAATCTCTATTATTTTTATACATGTAATTTTTAAGGGTTGCATTTTTAAAAATTTATTTTTAATTGGGGAAACATTACAATGTTTAGTTGGTTTCTGCCATACAGCAACACAGATCAGCCATAATTATATATGTACCACCTCTCTAAGTGTTGGATTTTTAAAGACTGTATTCACTTGAATTCATATCTTATAATTCACATGACCATTTCCTCACTGCTTGATATTTCCTCACTGTTTTTAATTTTAAAGTATAGTTTCTTGATCTTTCTAAATTGATAGTTACCCTTTTCCGTAAGACTGGGTTTTGTGATGTATTTACCAAATCCACCTAGAATGATTACCCTGACCCTGTTATTTCCTATGTTAAGTAATTCGAACTTGAAGGATTATTACTCAGTCCACTGATAGTAACGTCTGTCCGAGTATCTCAGGTTGAAGTGTGAGCAGGACCAGGTTAGGTATGTTGACCAGAACGTGGGAGGTTTCAGTTCTACCACACATGGGAGTTTCCTGAAACAAAGGTTTCCTGTCAGACCACCACCATCAAATTTCAAGTTTATCTTTCCTTAATCATAGCACAGCATGAAAAAAAAGCTCCAGAACATTCTGCTTTAAAAAATGTATTAGTGACACATGTAAATCCCCAAACATCAGTAATTTGAAACGTTTGAATATAAGTTTTATACTGTAATTACTAGCTATATGGCACTCGTATGCCTCAGTTTTGGTTTGCAGAGTTCCTTGAGGAAATTTGGGTAGTGATTTAGAAGGCCAGAAGATCCTTTAGGCAGCTAGAAAGGAACTCTTCCCATATTTGTACTGCCAGATTAGAGGTATGTAGACCTGTGGTCAAAAGATCTATCATACGCAGTTGAATTCTTGGCAATAACTGACTCAGGAGGGGGTAATTCACGTATGTCATCATCCTTTGTTGGATTATGATCCAAAATGTCAGTCTTGGGTAAGAGCAGATTATTATTTCTTATTAAATACGCTCTTTTTGCCCTTGAGCTTCCTAAACAAAAACTAACTGAGATCATTGAACTTGATGAATCTGAAGCTGATGCATGTTTAGTGTGTCTGTGTGCTGCTTGTAACTGGGTGAGTGGGAACATGCAAGGTTCTGGAATTCTATTAATTTCACAGAAGAATGGATGAACTCTGCATTGAGTTCTTTTTCATCGGGGCCTGTGGGTTTGCAACCAGAGTGGAAACTTCTGTGTTAAAAACAAGACAGAGTACCAAGTTTCAGTGTTTTTAAAAATTTCTAGCCCATTGTAGATAATTTATGTTATGATGCCACTACTGAGTCTAGGGGACAGATATTCAGGGTCTATATGAATAGCTCTGCATATTTGAAAAGATAATTTGAGGTGAAAAATATTGATTCTTCTTTTTTAAACAATGTTAATAAAACACACTATTATGGGCTGAAATGACAGTGAATTAAAAACAAGCTAATGGGAGTAGTCTCAGTGTTTTTTGAACTCAGTAGAAATGGTTTAAAATTGATTTAATTTTAGATCACACTGCTAAGTCAGAGTAAAAGAATAGTCTCAAGAATAGTTTCACCCTCAAATTAATTTCACTTAAACTCTTAGACCGATTATTTCATGGGCAATTCTACATGTCAGTTTTGCAGATGGAATATACTGGTTTTTGTATGTAAGCTTTGACGTTGTAGTTCTTATAAGTGATTTTTCCGTTATAATCAATTATTATATTGAAAACAATTTTTTAAGTGTTGAATTTCTAAATGGTGACTATTTCCCTAAATGAGGTACATCTTGAAATAATAGGAAAGCACTTTCAAAACTCTGTACATGGACTTTTTTCAGAGGCATCTCCTAATTTCTTTTTAAAGTTTATATAACCCAGATGTTAGCCACTTTTTTTCCTCTTAAAATTCCCCTTGAAGAACCCCCCTGCTCCCATAGAGCAAGGTAGAGTTGAATGAAGACTTTGTGGGGGTATAAACGAGGAAGTTTATTTCACAAATTCCATAGCAAACAATGCGAAATTGCCTTTTACCATTTTTCTTCCCCAGCGTTCTCTTTTTTGGCTGTTGGCTGTATCATTCCTCCTTGACCCATCTAATGCTCAGTATAGCTGACTTCAGTCTCCTCCTCTCAGTTCTCTGGCTTCTCATATTTATCTCCCTTTTGTTACTCAAAGTAGTTTGGTTCTTCCTTGGCTCTGAACACAAACTCTGTTGCAGCTGCTCACCAAAAATATCAGGCTCTTCTGTAGCTAGTACCCACTTTATCTGAGATGACAATAGAAGCTATGTAACATTTAAAACTTGCTTCTCTTTAAAAAAAAAAAAAAAAGGTTTATGCATCACTTCTCTGTTGTCATGAGGAGAGATCTAGAATTTCTTTTGAAAAAACAAACATAAATCTAAGCCACAAAGGCCTTGGAAATGTCAGAACATTAATTTTAATAATGTAAAGGCTTCTTAAGATAAAATCTGAAAGCTAAAAGAGATCATAATATTATAGTAAGTAAATTTGGTTTCAGTGAGAGCCCACTGGTTTGTCTAAACCAAACCCAGGAAATATTTTGACAGCATTTGTCAATTAACTACTTGCTATTGATTAACTGTGTACATTTCTACTACAAGGGCATTTTGCTTTAGATCTTCTGAGATTAATCTCAATGTGTTCCCTTCTCCCATGCATTTTATATTGATATATTATCTGTCTTTTGTGGGCAGAAAATGAAGACAACTTAAAAAGAGTATTAAAAAAATAAAAAAAAAAAGAGTATAAAGGATAGATATTTCTCTTGATTCCACTATCCAGATCACTGTTAACTGCAATGAACTTGCGAAGGCATTTTATTGCTCCCTTTTCTCTTACATCTGAGTATCTTTGTTTTCTCCTCTTCTTTTCTCTTTCTATTCCACATACTATTTATTTAAAAATAATTGTGATCATACTATACCTTATTGTCATGGCTTGAATGGTGCTCCCCTCACCCCAAAAGCTAGATCCGCTGGAAACTGTGTATGTGATCTTATTTGGATAAAGGGTCTTTGCCTATATAATTAAGAATCTTGAGATGAGATCATCCTGGTAATCCAATCACAAGTATAAGAGAAGAGCAGGGAAGAAGATAGACAAAAACATAAGGTGTAGATGGAGGCAGAGATTGGCGCTATAGAGCCCCAAATCAAGGATGCCTGAGGCTACTGGGAGCTGGGGGAGAGGCATGGAACACATCCTTCCCCAGAGCCTGTCCGGAGAGCAGCGTTGTGCATACACCTTGGTTTTGGACTTCTAGCCTGTAGAACTGTGAGAGAGTAACGATTTACTGTTTTAAGACCTACTTTGTGGTCCACTGTTAAAGTGGACTTAGGAAACAAATGCTTACTATTTTTTAGCCTTTAATCAGAGGTTCTATGTTTGTTTATTTGTTCATTTTTCTTTTCACTTAGGCATTTATTAAACCCTACTCTGTATCAGGCAGAATGCTATGTGCTGGGGATGCAGAGTTAAATAAAAGATAATTTCTGCCCCCAATAAAATACATTCATACATATACTGTATGTAATGCGTTTATCTCTAGAATTGCCAGGATACACTCACATTTCATTGTTTTTACTCACAGGTAAGTTGAGTGAGCAAAACAACTCATTAGGAATGTGCAGCTTTCTAAATTTTTTGTCAATATACAGACAAACTGATGTCAAGTGGCAGAAAACCTCAGTAGGATTTGGGAACCTGGGTAGAAATGGGGCCTTAAAACTGTAATTCAGGGAACATTAAACTACCTTTAAATTTGAACAGTATTCTCAAAAACCAAGATCTAATTCCTTATTCCACATCAGGAATTTAAAAAAATTCTTTCTTGATATTTGGCAAGGAATAGATTTATAGTAGTGACAGGAGAAAGAGAGGTCAGTGTGAATAGAAGTAAGAATAATAATCTCTAAATTAGAATTAAAGACTCAAAAGCATCTGGGAATTTGGAGATTGTAAGAGTGATATTGTCAGCAACCCATGAAAAGAAAAAATTCTGTGGCATTGTGGACTAGTTCCTAATGGTAAGGAAGAAAGGGGAAGTGTAATTGAGATTGTGATGCTGAACATTTCAGAAGGAATTGACTTGGATGATGGGGAAAGAATAGTTTTTAAAGATGTGAAAGAAATTGTTAGCATTTTAAATGAAAAAATGTATATGGGAAAAGTATACTTTCTCTAAGCTTTAGAAAGTACACATTAATTCAGAATAAGTACTGGGTTTTAAATTTGACTGATTTCCAGTGTTAAGCCCAGTATGAAGGCGTTCCAGGGGTCAAGAAGAAAAGCAAAGCATTGAGAAATGGAATTGAGATTAGAGAGGGCTTCATGACGGAGAATGCATGGGCCACAGTGAAGATTGAAGGGGACTGTGTTGGCAACAGGGCATGTTTCATTTAGATCTAATTTTCTCTGTGTGTCAATCAACACACTCCTGGGCTTCATCAGAGATATGAAGTAGACATTTTATAGGAGCTTTGAGAGTAGTGGCAGGAATTCATGTTTATTACTCAGCTATCTATCATTAAACCTACATTTGTGTAACACCTCTGTACCAGCCACTATGCTGATACTAGGGATACAGGGATTATTAAGACCCACATTCCTTCCCTTGGGGAGCCTAGAGTTCAGAGAAAGAGGTGGACAAACAGACTATTATTTTACAGCAGTAGGTGCCGTGATAAAAGGAAGCATGAAGTGCTCTGGGAGAATACACATTGTTGTTGAGTCATTAAGTCGTATCTGATGTTGTGATCCTATGGAGTGCACCACAACATGCTTCCCTGTCCTTCACTATTTCCTGAGTTTGCTCAAACTCATGTCCATTGAGTTGGTGATGCCATCCAGCCATCTCATCTTCAATCACCCCATTCTCTTCCTGCCCTCAATCTTTCAAAAAAATCAGTTTCATTTCCAGTGAGCCAGCTCTTGGCATCAGGTGGCCTAAGTATTGACCACTTCAGCATCAGTCCTTCCAATGAATATTCAGGGTTGATTTCCTTTAGCATTGACTAGTTTGATCTCCTTGCTCTCTAAGGGACTCTCAAGAGTCTTCTCCAGCACCACAGTTTGAAAGCATCAATTCTTTGGCACTCACCCTTGTTTATGGTCCAACTCTCACATCTGTACACAACTACTGGAAAACCATAAGTAAGTAAGTGAGGTCACTCAGTCGTGTCTGACTCTTTGCGACCTCGTGGACTGTAGCCTACCAGGCTTCTCCGTCCATAGGATTCTCCAGGCAAGAATACTGGAGTGGGTTACCATTTCCTTCTCCAGGGGATCTTCCTGACCCAGGGATCGAACCTGGGTCTCCCCGCATTGGAGGCAGATGCTTTAACCTCTGAGCCAACCATACCTTTGACTATACAGACCTTTGGTGGCAGAGTGATATCTCTGCTTCATAATATGTTGTGTAGGTTCATCATAGCTTTTCTTCTAAGGAACAAGTGTCTTTTAAAATCACAGTCTGCAGTGATTTTGGAATCCAAGAAAGTCAAATCTGCCACTGTTTCCACTGTTTCCCTATCTATTTGCCCTGAAGTGATAAGGCCAGATGCCATGATCTTAGTTTTTGAATGCTGAGTTTTAGGCCAGCTTTTTCACTCTTCTCTTTCACCTTCATTAGGAGGCTCTTTAGTTCCTCATTGCTTTCTGCCATTTCTGTGGTGTCATCTGCATGTTTGAGGTTGTTGATATTCTTCTCCCAGCACTCTTGATTCTAGCTTGTGATTCATCCAGCCTGGTATTTTGCCTGATGTGCTCTGCATAAGCAGGGTGACAGCCTTATTATAATCCTTTTCCAATTTGGAACCAATCCATTGTTCTGTGTCCAGTTCTAACTGTTGCTTCTTGATCTGCATACGTGTTTCTCAGGAGACAGGTAAAGTGGTCTGGTATTCCCATCTCTTTAAGAATTTTCCACATTTTGTTGTGATCCACACAGCCAAAGGCTTTAGCATAGTCAATGAAGCAGAAGTAGATGTTTTTCTGGAACTCTTCTGCTATTTTCGGTGATCCGTTGGATGTTGGCAATTTGATATCTGGTTCCTCTGCCTTTTCTAAATCCAGCTTAAACATCTGGAAGTTCTCGGTTCATGTACTGTTGAAGCTTAGTTTCAAAGATTTTGATCCTTTCATTGTTAGCAAGTGAAATGAGTGCAATTGTATGGTAGTTTGAATATTCTTTGGCATTGCCCCAAATTCTTTGGGATTGGAATGAAAATTGACCTTTTCCAGTCCTGTGGCCATTGTTGAGTTTTCCAAATTTATTGGCCTATTGAGTGTAGCACCCAAAGTGCCTGAAGAACTATGGATAGAGGTTTGTAACATTGTATAGGAGGTGGTGACGAAAACCATCCCAAAGAAAAGGGAAACCATTGAAGGCAAAATGGTTATCTGAGGAGGCCTTACAAATAGTTGAGAAAAGAAGATAAATGAAAGACAAAGGAGAAAAGGAAAGACATACCCAGCTGAATGCAGAGTTCTAAAGAATATCGAGAGATAAAGACTTCTTAAATGAACAATGCAAAGTAATAGAGGAAAACAATAGAATGGAAAAGATTAGAGATGACCAAGAAAATTAGAGTTACCAAGGGAACATATCATGCAAATATCAGTTCAATATCAGTTCAGTCGCTCAGTTGTGTCAGACTCTTTGCGACCCCATGGACTGCAGCACACTAGGATTCCCTGTCTATCACTAACTCCTCCAGCTTACTCAAGCTCATGTCCATTGAGTTGGTAATGCCATCCAGCCATCTCATCCTCTGTCGTCCCTTTCTCCTCCTGCCTTCAGTCTTGCCCACCATTAGAGTCTTTTTCAATAAGTCAGATCTTCACATCAGGTGGCCAAAGTATTGGAGCTTCAGCTTCAGCATCAGTCCTTCCAATGAATAATCAGGACTGATTTTCTTTAGGATGGACTGGTTGGATCTCCTTGCAGTCCAAGAGGCTCTCAAGAGTCTCTCTTTACACCACAGTTCAAAAGCATAAATTCTTCTGCCCTCAGCTTTCTTTATAGTCCAACTCTCACATCCATACATGACTACAGGAAAAATAATAGCTTTGACTAGATGGACCTTTTTGGTAAAGTAATGTCTCTGCTTTTTAATATGTTGTCTAGGTTGGTCATAAATTCTTTTCCAAGGAAGCAAGTGTCTTTTAATTTCATGGCTGCAGTCAGCATCTGCAGTGATTTTGGAGCCCAAGAAAATAGTCTCTCACTGTTTCCATTGTTTCCTCATCTGTTTGCCATGAAGTGATGGGACTGGATGTCATGATCTTAGTTTTTTGAATGTTGAGTTTTAAGCCAACTTTTTCACTCTCCTCTTTGACTTTCATCAAGGGACTCTTTAGTTCTTCACTTGCTGTCATCAGAGTGGTGTCATCTGCATATCTGAGGTTACTGATATTTCTCGCAGAAGTCTTGATTCCAGCTTGTGCTTCAACCAGCTCAGCAGTTCTCATGATGTACTCTGCATATACAATAAATAAGCAGCGTGACAATATACAGCTTTGACATACTCCTTTTTCAATTTGTAATCAATCTGTTGTTCCATATCCAGTTCTAACAGTTTGCTTCTTGACCTGCATACAGACTTCTCAGGAGGCAGGTCAGGTGGTCTGTTATTCCTGTCTGTTTCACAATTTTCCACAGCTTGTTGTGATCCACACAGTCAAAGGCTTTGGTGTAATCAATAAAATAGAAGTAGATGTTCTTCTGGAACTCTCATGTTTTTTCGATGATCCAACAGATGTTCACAATTTGATCTCTGGTTCCTCTGACATTTGAAAGTTCACATTGAACATCTGGAAGTGAACGGTTCATGTATCGTTGAAGCCTGGCTTGAGAATTTTGAGCATCACTTTGCTAGCCTGTGTGATGAATGCAATTGTGTGGTAGTTTGAACATTCTTTGGCATTGCCTTTCTTTGGAATTGGAATGAAAATTGACCTTTTCCAGTCTTGTGTCCACTGATGAGTTTTCCAAATTTGCTGGCATATTGAGTGCAGCACTTTCACAGCATCATCTTTCAGGATTTGAAATAACTTAACTGGAATTCCGTGATTTTCACTAGCTTTGTTCATAGTGATGCTTCCTAAGGCCTACTTGACTTCACATTCTAGGATGTCTGGCTTTAGGTAAATGATCACACCATCGTGGTTATCTAGGTCATGAAGATCTTTTTTGTATAGTTCTTCTGTCACAAAGCAGGTTAAAGTCTAACAGAGTTTTGCCAAGAGAATGTACTGGTCATAGCAGATACCCTCTTCTAACAACACAAGAGAAGACTTTACACATGGACATCACCAGATGGTCAGTACCAAAATCAGATTGATTATAATCTTTGCAGCCAAAGATGGAGAAGCTCTGTACAGTCAGCAAAAACAAGACCAGGAGCTGACTGTGGCTCAGATCATGAACTCCTTATTGCCAAATTCAGACTGAAATTGAAGAAAGTAGGGAAACCACTAGACCATTCAGGTATGACCTAAATCAAATCCCTTACGATTATACAGTGGAAGTGAGAAATAGATTCAAGGGATTAGATCTGATAGAGTGCCTGAAGAACTAAGCTTGGGGGTTCTTGACATTTTACAGGAGGCAGGGATCATGACCATCCCCAAGAAAAAGAAATGCAAAAGGGCAAAATGGTTGTCTGAGGAGGCCTTACAAATAGCTGAGAAAAGAAGAGAAGCTAAAGACAAAGGAGAAAAGGAAAAAAAAAACTCATTTGAATGCAGAGTTCGAAAGAATACCAAGGAGATATAAGAAAGCCTTCCTCAGTGATCAATGCAAAGAAACAAGAGGAAAAATAACAGAATGGGAAAGACTAGAGATATCTTCAAGAAAATTAGAGATACCAAGGGAACATTTCATGCAAAGATGCACACAATAAAGGACAGAAATGGTATGGACCTAACAGAAGCAGAAGATATTAAGAGGTGGCAAGAATACAGAGAAGAATTGTACAATAAGTTCTTAGTGACCTGGATAATTATGATGGTGTGGTCACCCACTTATTGCCAGACATCCTGGAATGTGAAATCAAGTGGGCCTTGGGAAGCATCACTACGAACAAAACTAGTGGAGGTGATGGAATTCCAACTGAGCTATTTAAAATCCTAAAAGATGATGTTGTGAAAATGTTTCACTCAGTATGCCAGTGAATTTGGAAAACTCAGCAATGGCCACAGAACTGGAGAACACACATGGGAGGATCTTAACCCAAGTTTTGGGAGGCTAGTAGCAGAGATACCATTGTCTCAGGATAAATCATGGAAAAATTGTCTTCTAACAAGGATCATCCATTGGAGAGCTAATTGAATGAGGGGAGGGGATAAGAGGGGAGGGAGACAGAAGAGAATAAGGGAAGGGTCCAGGTCATAAAGGGCTTACCAGGTGGCTAAGTGGTAAAGAATCTACCTGCCAATGTAGGAGATGTAAAAGATGTGAATTGATCCTTGGGTTGGGAAGATACCCTGGAGGAGGAAATGGCAATCCATTCCAGTATTCTTGCCTGGAAAATCCCACGCACAGTGGCACCTGGTAGGCTATAGTCCATACGTTTGCAGAGTCAGACATGACTGACTGACTGACTGAGCATGCACAGGTCATAAAGGTGACTAACACCTGGAGCCTGAGAACATGCTGGATGAAAAATACAGATAGATGAATTAGCATAAATCCATTCTCTCATGTTTGAAACTACCTGCTTGGTGAAATGTGGTCCATCTATGACTGTCATTGTCATGTATAGACATCTCATTATAGGAGTACTGAATGGCACAGGAGTGTGGTTATTAGGGAAAGCCCACGAGTCTAGTGTTAGGAAGCTGATGTCTTATTTCTGCTTTGTCACTAATTTGCTGTGTGACTAAGGACCAAGGACTTCAATTTTCTCATCTATAAAGCAAAGGAATGGATATCAGTGATTTAAAAACTTTTCCAATCAGCAGATCCTTTTCAAGTGAAATCTTATATAGAAGTCCAATGTATAGGATATATACAAGTGTAGCTGGGGTCCTCAGCTGCCATCTTACTCTCTGTGGTGGCCCCTGAGGGGCCAGCACAAGCATTTCTGGACCATACAAGTACTTCTCTCAGTGAGGTCTGAGGACTGCTTTTCCCAGACCTCCTGAATCAAAATCTCTGAGTCTGGGAGAGGACTCTGTTTGCACCTTGTGGAATTCTTATGCATGTTGAAGTCTGAGTACCATTGGGCCAGATATTCAAGGTCCTTTCCAGCCCTTAGGACTAAGGCTCTATGATTCTCTTCACCTTTGTGGTGATGGTGAGGATCTTAAAAAGTGAAGTCAGTACAAGAAGACAACACAAAATGGGATACTGGAAATGTAAGGATGAATATAATGGTAATAAATAATAGAAGATGATGATGGGAGAGGAAAGTAAGGTATGAGAGTAAGTTACAGAATATATTAGGGAAAAAAGAAAGGGATTTTAACCATAGCATCTTCCAACAGTGAGAATATTGTATTCCAAATGGGAGAAAGTGTAGCAGAAAGTGTCAGAAAACAGTTCAGAGCATGATGTCCCAGGGTTAATGCCTTGACCAGGTGCTCCCAAATCCTGCTTGTCTCTATCACAGCACATAGTGTCATGATGGTCTTCTTACATTTGATTTAATTGTATTTTTGATGCTTATTACATCAGTTACTGTTAGGTACCAGAAATTCAGTGAACCCCAATAGACATGGTCTCTGCAACCATAAAGATAGTATCTAGTGGGAAGGGTGGACTTAATAAAAGACTGTTAAATACTTAATTAAATACTTAATATAATACTGGTTTAGTTGCTAAGTCGTGTCTGACTCTTGGATCCCATGGACTGTAGCCTGCCAGGCTCCTCTGTCCATGGGATTCACCAGGTAAGAATGCTGGAGTGGATTGCCATTTCCTTCTCCAAGGGGTCTTCCTGATCCAGAATCGAACCTGGGTCTCCTGAATTGCAGGCAGATTCTTTACTGAGTGAGCTATGAGGGAAGCCCAATAAAATACAGTAGTCTCCCCTATCCAAGACCACCTTCTCTCCCCCATGGATGCCTGAAATCATGGACAGTTGCTGCTGCTGCTGCTGCTAAGTCGCTTCAGTCGTGTCTGACTCTGTGTGACCCCATAGACGGCAGCCCACCAGGCTCCCCCGTCCCTGGGATTCTCCAGGCAAGAACACTGGAGTGGGTTGCCATTTCCTTCTCCAATGCATGAAAGTGAAAAGTGAAAGTGAAGTCACTCAGTTGTGTCCGACTCCTCGCTACCCCATGGACTGCAGTCCACCAATCTCCTCCATCCATGGGATTCTCCAGGCAAGAGTACTGGAGTGGGGAACCATTGCCTTCTCTGATGTTTTTTCCTATATATACATAATATGATAAAGTTTTAAAACTAGGCACAGTAAGAAAATGTCTGAATTGCCAGCATCACTATTCCCATGCTTCAATTCAGTTCAGTCTCTCAGTCGTATCCGACTCTGCAACCCCATGAATCACAGCATGCCAGGCCTCCCTGTCCATCACCATCTCCTGGAGTTCATTCAGACTCACGTCCATCAAGTTGGTGATGCCATCCAGCCATTTCATCCTCTGTCCTTCCCTCTTCCTCTTGCCCCTAATCCCTCCCAGCATCAGAGTCTTTTCCAATGAGTCAACTCTTGGCATGAGGTGGCCAAAGTACTGGAGTTTCAGCTTGAGCATCATTCCTTCCAAAGAAATCCCAGGGTTGATCTCCTTCAGAATGGATTAGTTGGATCTCCTTGCAGTCCAAGGGACTCTCAAGAGTCTTGTCCAACACTACAGTCCAAAAGCATCAATTCTTCGGTACTCAGCTTTCTTTATAGTCCAACTCTCACATCCATACATGACCACTGGAAAAACCATAGCCTTGACTAGATAGACCTTTGTTGGCAAAGTAATGTCTCTACTTTTCAATATGCTATCTAGGTTGGTCATAACTTTTCTTCCAAGGAGTAAGTGTCTTTTAATTTCATGGTTGCAGTCACCATTTGCAGTGATTTTGGAGCCCCCAGAATTAGGAACCATTATTAAGTAAAGTATGGATTACTTGAACACAAGCACTGCGATGATGTGACAGTGATCTGATAACCTAGGTGGCTACTAAGTGACTAAAGGGTGGGATACACTGAACAAAGGCCTGGTTGATGTCCCAGGTAGGATGGAGCAGGACAGAGCAGGATTTCTTCATGCTACTCAGAACAGGGCATGATTTAAAGCTTATGAGTTATTTCTGAAATTTTCCATTTGATGTTTTCAGACTGTGGCTGGCTGCAAGTAACTAAAACTGCAAAAACTAAAACCACAGATAAGGAAGAACCACTTCAGGCATGCTAAGTGGTGTGTAATTATGAACCAAGGCGGGTGCTGCTGATGAAAAGTATGATTCTGAAGAATGGGTTTTTTTGGGTATGCGTGGCAGGGGACGTGGACAGAGATAAGGAAGTTTAGAAAAGGGTTCTTTGCAAGAGTAGTAAATTTAAGCTGAGAGCTTATGACAACTAGGAGTTAATTAGATGAGGGGTAGGGTGGTGGAATGAGAAGGAGAATTACAGAGGGAGCAGCATGTACAAACCCCGTGGTGCAAAGGAGGATGTGATCATGGCAGAAGCGCAAAGGGCAAGGCTGAGAGAAAAGCAATGTGAAGCAAGGCTGGAAAAATGGTCCAAAGTCAGAGCCTGGAGGGCCTTGAAGACCACATTGAGAGTTTGAGTGTTTTCCTAAAAACAGAGAATATGTGGAAGGGTTTGCTTTTGGAAAAGGGCATGTTTGTTGCATGGAGGAAAAGCCGGTGGAAGGGTGGCATGAGAGATGTGGGAGAAGGGAGTCTTCCTGCTCTGCTTGTCTGTCATGTCACTTTAAGTTACTGGAGGCTGAGACGGTCTCTGTATTTCTGTTACCTGAGCAGCATCCTGCATGGAGTTGAGACTCAGTCATTATGTGATGGATGAACTAAATGCATTTAAATGAAACAGCTCACTCTGAGAAGATCAGAATATCTTTTTAGTATTCCCTATCCTTCTTCTTCCCTGCAACTAATATGGGAAAGCGGGGTATCCACAGATTGCATACTCTGTGCACATCACTGTCTGCTGTCATCGCCACTGGAGAATGGTGTCTGCTGTGGGGTCATTGGATATCAGACCCATCTTTAACCCAAATGCCTTGTGTTATTTGCAGTCTCCCTGATGTTGCTGCACCTTAAGGTGCCTGAGACTGTGCTTGACATTAAAGAAAGGAAGAAGATTCTGTCCATCTGGGCTTCATTTCTGAATTAGCAGAGCTCTAGGAAGCATTTGAAGCAATGCTTACTGTTTGCTTCTCAGCTCTCCCCAGGTTGCAGCATGTCAGAAAAACAAAAATGTGGGAGCCCGGGCAGCTCTCAACACTGGGGATGAGGATGTGGAGATGGGTTTCCTTGTGTCTGCATCTGATGTTGCCCTCCAGCAGGACTTTGTGAATTGCCTGCTAATGAATCCTGTTAACCCAGTTTGCCTCGTCTGGTTACCTTGCCCTTTTCCAGACATTTGCATTCAGGCACACTTTCCCCCTTCACACTGCTAAATTTAAGGCTTCATTTTCAAATCAAATATTCATCTGGATGGCTGCCTGATAAATCACATGTGGAGAGCTGAGAGACCCAGGCAGGGAACTATGCCCTTGCTTCTGGAGAGCAGGTCTGGAAACCATATGAACTGTAAATCGTTTTAAAATGTAGAAAAGTAAAGCTTTCTGCCAAAAGAGGAAAGCTGAGGGATTTTTTTTTCTCCCCCTTCTAGACTCAGTTATTAGATATGTGTTGGAAGTTACTGACCTCTACCATATAGTCTGTTTACTGTCTCTGTCAGCAGGGCCTGGAGCATCCAAACTTAATCCCCTTGAGGCTTCAGCTCTGCCAACACTTGCTTTATTAGAAATAGGTTTTGGGGTCACAGCTATGGAAGTTATTAGGTCCGTGGCTTTACTGGAGATTTGCCTTCTTTCACTTACTATTTTCTTCTGAAACTTGGGTACTAAAAATAGATTATAATTTTTTAAAAATAATAGAACCTAATTTTCTTATAAGAGCAAGAAAAAGAATAAATAGAAAAAGGGACCTGGCTTCCTCTGTTTGCTCCCCTCAGGTAACTAACATGCTGCAGCCTCACTTCCCACTTGGGGAAGTGCTGCTCAGCATCTGTCCTGTTTTCTGTTGTGCTCTCTGTTTATCACTTGACACTTCATTATAGAAAGTAATTCCATAAGACCTTTGCTTTTCTTTTTTGCCTTTGGCCTTAATTCTTTTGGGTGCCAAGGCACAGAGATGCCATCACTCATTTTTATATGTAGACTATCAGTGAGGACCTTTTATTGTGTTCTGGTGAATCACTTCAGAGTTTTCTTTTTTCTTCACTCCAAATTTTGTCCTTTCTTTGTAGCTCTTTTCTCACTCTTCTTCTAGGAGTAAAGAAGAAAGAAGACTGGAATTGAGATACAAAGAATGATAAGAAAACAATATTCAGTGTAGGCCTTTTAAAGCAGAGAACATTTTCGAATACTAGATGTCTAAAAAGGTAGAAATTGTATTAGCATATGCAAATTAGTGCAAAGTATCACAGCATAAGTACTTAGAATTGGCATGCAAGTTTGTTCATGCCAATCTGGTATGAAGTTTCAAATCTAGTACTGATAATGTCGAACTAATTTTAGTCCTACTCAAACGATACCTAATTATTGACCACCATCCCTAGTGTAAAAATCTCCCAATTAGCCAAGTCGACAACACAGTTCCAAGCAGTGACTCTTATGATTAGGAAAGAAATTCAGAAGAGAAAAGATTGTTATTTACATACTTGCCTATGTATTGTTGTTGTTCAGTTGCTGAGTCATGTCTGACTCTTTGCGACCCCATTGACTGTAGCCCACCAAGCTCCTCTGTTCATGGGATTTCCCAGGCAAGAATACTGGAGTGGGTTGCCATTTCCTTCTCCAGGGCATCTTCCTGACCTAGGATTGAACCGATGTCTCCTATTGGCAGGCAGATTCTTTACCACTTAGCCACCTGGGAAGCCAGACATATATTAGCAGATTACAAATAAAACCATAAGGTCCAAATCCCCTGATAGCTAGAAAGTATAGAGGGCCCAGGGAGTGTGAGACCAGTGTATCATTGCTCTGACGCAGAAAAACTTCATCCAAGAGCTGGATGGAGCATACAGTGTAGAATATTTTCTGGAAAGTAATTCAAAGGGCAACTTTCTGATGGAACGTTTTCATCTTCTTAATAGAGAAAACTGGAGTCTACTCTGGACCAAAAAAAAAAAAAAAAAGTATCATCTAGGTAGACCCAGGGGTGAGAGAATTTCAGAGACTTTGAGATTTGAGGAATGCCAAAGAGAAAAAAAGGCCTGTATTATAAGGCCTTTCCCACCCCTCTTGCCTCTAAAATATGAGAAATAGAACTACTATTTAATATTCCAACCCCCTGGTGGTGCAGAGGTTAAAGCGTCTGGCTGTAATGTTGGAGACCTGGGTTCGATCCCTGGGTCGGGAAGATCCTCTGGAGAAGGAAATGGCACCCCCATTCCAGGATTCTTGCCTGGAGAATGCCATGGACGGAGGAGCTTGTTGGGCTGTAGTCCATGGGTCGCACAGAGTCAGACACGACTGAGTGACTTCACTCTCACTTTCACTTTCAACCCAAAGTCTGCAGCTGTTCCAAGGTTGTCCAGAGCTGTGGCCCATGGAATAATGGATGGGGCAGTGCATGTATTAGGTATACCTTTACCAGAAGCTGGGTTTCACTAGGCCTACAGGTTCCAGGAAGAGTGGATTAGTTTGGGAGTTCAGGTTATTGTCTTAAGTTGTGGCATGGTAGAATGTTGAAGTTCCTGCTTACACCTAACACTATTGGCCTGGATAGGGCTTAACAAGAGAGCCAGCCAGTCCTATTGAGACCACTTGAATTATTGTTCCAGCACTATTAAAACCAGACATATAGCTATTCTGAGCCAAAGAGAAATGTTTAAGTCTGTCTTAGTTCCCAAAATATTAAGTATCTTCAGTGTGCCAGAGATGATTAACATGCCATTTCTAGTTTCATGAATTCTCATTTTGTAGGGAGAGAGAGAAACAAGTAGGTAATTTCAGTATAATGTAGACGATGATGGGGGTTTTCATGAACTGTCATAGAAACACTGAAGACGGTACTTAGCCCAGTCTAGAGGTCAGAGGAGGCTTCCTGGAAGAAGTGAATCTTTGACTAATATTAATCAATTAAAAATATAATAATACAGAAAAATAAAAATTTTTACTTTTTGGAGTAAAGTATTATTCCTTGTATTTTTTATTTTTGTATATATGCAAAAAGCCCATGTAATAGCTTTGTATTTTACTTTTTCTTTTGCTATAACTCATTTATGTCATTAAAAATTATTTGAAAACTTTTTTTAGTAAATAATAGATATGCTATAATTGATCATTCCCCTATTAGGAAATTAACTTGTTTCTAATATTTTGTTTTACTATATAATTCTAGGAGGAACATTTTTGAAATGTTTCATTATGTATCTTTATTTCTTTAGGTTATATTTCTTTCTTTTTTTTTTTAACTTTTATTTTGCATTTTGGTATAGCTGGTTAACAATCTTATGATAGTTTCAGGTGAACAGTGAAGGGACTCAGCCATACATATCCGTGTACCCATTCTCCCCCAAATTCCCCTCCCATCCAGATTATCTTTATTTCCTGACTAGGCTGTATTTCTTGGGCATCTAGACTTTGTCCTTTTAAAGGTTCTTAATAATGTTGTGAAATTGCTTTCTAGGAAGTTCGTGCCCATTTATCCTCCCATTTGAACAAAGTGGTTTTTCCACAACACCATCAGAACTTTGAGTATTATCATTTTGAAAATCTAGGCCAATTGCAGAAGTTGTTTTGCATAACAGATACACAGCAGATGTCTTGTTTTAAAAATATGTTGATTTCTAGAAAGTGAAGATGATTATATTTCAAGTATTTATTAACTGTATCATTTCTCTTTTTAGTGATTTGTCTAATTCTATTCACTGCCATTTGTTGGTCTACAGTATTTTTTGAGTTCTGTTTGAGAATAAATTTTAGATTTTGTCTTCTAGTAAATTTTTCCAGTGGGAGACAATGACATCCCTACATGGTGTAGAGAGAGATTGTTTTAGAGTCTTTGCTAGTGTAGTGTGCGTGTATAGTTTCTCTAAGCAAGATTGAGTTGTGCTTAGCCAAATATATTCCTGACAGTTTTCTTTCTACAAAACGACTCAGATCACAACATATTTCTGCTAAAAACTCCTTGGCAACTCCCTACTCTGTCCTTACCATCAAAGTACTTACTCCAGTCAAGCTCCCAGCCAGTCTTTCTAACATTATCTTCAATCACATAGAACTACTTGCCTTACTTCAGCCTACAATGGTATGCTTTCCTTTCTCCCTTTTTCATCCATTAGGGTTCAACTCCTGTGTTAACCATCTCTGGAAAACCCTTCAGTATCTATTTCAGGCAGGTAGAACTATCATCATCCTCTTTTTATTCCTGTAGCATGTACCTGTCACCAAGCCAGAGTTAAGCACAGCACTTTACGGTCCATTTTAGTCTTCCCCTTTGACTGGGAGCCTCTTCAGGGTTTATGCACAGTGCTTCTCTACTGCCTGACATGTAGTAGGTGTTCAATATTTGCTGAATTCAGCAGAATCCACATACTCTTTCAGTTGGCAACATACATTCATGATATAGGTCATAGTGAAGAAATTGTAAATGTAAAGCTATGAAAGAAGTTGGCATCCCTATGGGAGGTGCCACTCGCCTTATAGCTGTGAAGAAATGTAACTCAGAAGTACACACTTTGAGGAAAATGAATAACATTTTTATTTTCTAAACTGTTACCCTTTGCCCTGCAAGGATTCATTCTTTTTTTTTTTTATTTGTATTTTCTTTATTTTTTTTAAATTAAATTTATTTATTTATTTTAATTACAATACTGTATTTGTTTTGCCATACATTGACACGAATCAGCCATAGGTGAACACAATCTGCCAATGCCGAAGCCCCCTCCCACCTCCCACCCCACATCCTCTACTTGAATCATCCTGTGCATCAGCCCCATGCATCCTGCATCCTACATTGAACATAGATTAGCGTTTCGTTTCATTCTATATTTACTTGTTCTGTACTTTGTGCTTATCTCTACTAGATTTTTAGGGCCTTCCCACAGACAGGTGTAGCCATGTGGAACTATTATTCACTGCAACCCTAGAGCTAAATGTATTAAGCACACAGTATGAGTACCTATGTAAATAACTAATCCATTCAAATATTCATTCAACTAATATTTATTGAGCCCCTTATATATGCCAGGCACTGTTTTACCTGCTAGGGATGCAGAAATGAGCAGGACAGACAAATCCCTATCCTAAGGAGTGAACTACATAGTGGGGAAGATGGACAATAAACAAAATATTAATAAGTAATATGGTTTCAGGTAGTTACAAGTGCAACTAAGAAAACAAAATAGGGTAATAAGATAGTAGTAGGGCGAGAGATAGGCAGATGATTTTAAATAGTGTGGCCAAACAGGCCCATGAAAAGATGCTCAACATCTCTAATCATCAGGGAAATGCAAAGCAAAACCACAGTGAGAAATCACTTCTCACCTGTCAGAAGGCTATCATCAAAAAGAACACAAATAAAAAATGTTGGCAAGGATGTGGAGAAAAGAGAACCCTCCTACACTGATGGTGGGAATATAAACTGTAGCAACAGCCACCGTGAAAACAGTTTGAGGATTTCTCAAAAACTAAAAATAGAACTACTGTATGACCCAGCAATTCTACTCCTGGGTATATAGTCAAAAAACCCTCTGAAAACACTAATTTGAAAAGATACATGCACCCCAATGTTCATAGCAGTATTGTTTACAATTGCCAAGATACGGAAACAATCTAAGTGTCCATCAATAGATGAATGAAGAAGGAAGATGTGATGTGTGTGTGTGTATGTGTGTACACACAAACACAGTGGAATACTCAGCCATAAAAGAATAAAATGTTGCCATTACAGCAACATGATTGGACTTGGAGGGCATTATGTTAAGTGAAATATCAGACAGAGAAAGACAAACACTTTATGATGTTACTTATACGCAGAATCTAAAAATACAACGGATTAATGAATAAAACAGAAAAGAAGCCAGACTCACAGGCAGAACAAACTAGTGGTTACCAGTGAAGAGAGGGGAGAGGAGGCAATAAAGGGACAAGGGATTAAAAAAAGGGGTTATTATGGGATTATATGAAATCGTATGTGTGGAACTTTTGAAAATTATAAAACACTATAGAATTTAAAGAATTTTCATTCAATTAAAAAGATAAAAGGGATCCTTCAAATCTGGAAGCCAAATAAACAAGGTGACCAAAGGAGTTCTCTTATGGAGATGCGATTTGATTTGAGAGGGACCTAGCCATGCCAAGATCTGGGTAAAAACAGTAAGTATAAAGACTCCAAAGTGTCAATGAACTTAACAGTAAGATGTCTACCATAGCTAGGGCATTGTGATAAAGAGGAGTTCTGAGAGGTTGGCAAGAGCCAATTCTTATAGATCATGTTGGAAAATTCCAATTTTATATTAAATGTGATGCAAAACTAGTTTTAAGCAGGAGAATTGCATAAGGGACAAAAATACTTCTCTGGCTGGTGTGTGGATAGTGGACAGCAGAGAAGGGCAAGTGTAGAATGGTAATGACAAGTTGTGAGTTTTCTACTGTTGTACAGATGATGATGGCGGCATCATCAACTCGTGGTAGTACTGCAGAAGATAAGTGGAATATATCTTATTATAGATTTTTAAACACATGAAAATAGAACAGTACAGTGAACTCTTTTTAATATATTACCCAGCTGCAGCCATCATCAACTTTCTGCTGTTTTTGTATCCACTCTCACTTTTTATTATCTGGGATATTTTATTAATAAAAATAAACCCTATGTGTCATACCACGTTGTCAGTAAATACTGCTTTAGTGTTTCTCTTGAACAGATAAGGAGTTATAATATATTTTGCCAAAATACCATAACTACACTTAATGAAATAGCAGTACTCATTTAACATTATCTAATACCCACACTTTGAGATGTATTTTGAAGTTAGAGTCAATAGGAGTGCTGCCATTTGGAGGTGTGTGAAGAGAGAAATCAGGAGGAGTTTTCTTGGGTGAGGTCCAAGACAGGAAAAACTGGGAAAGAAGAATGTTGTTGTGACATTGATTGTTTTATGTTTTGTTTTTGACTAGACTTGAAAACCAGAGTTCTAGTGAGATAATAACCATTCTGTAGAGATGTAGATTGAGCAGAAAAACCTTAGGGGAGAAGTCTGATCTGAAGATATATGAGGGAGTCATCTGACCACTTAGAGTGAGATTCCAGACTCTAGATAGCAGAGAGAGGAGTTCTGAAGATGGGAAGAAGAGAAAAGTAGCTAAGGGGGTTAAGAAGGAGTGACTAATGAAGCAGGAAGAAAACCAAGGGAATACAGTGCTCTGGATTTAAAGAAAAGGTGTTTGAAGCAGGAGGGAATGGTTAACTGTGCTGGGTAGAGATGGAGGGATTGAGACAAAATTCTGATTGGAGAAAGAAACGTGGGCAATCTTGGAAGTGGAGATACTAAATATAGATAGCTCTTTTGAAGATTTAAAATTGGAATGTACCATTCTTATAATGAGGTGCTTTATAGTAATAAGAAAGTAGTCACAATACTTTAAGGTATATATTATTTTATAGTTTATAAAATTCTTCATAAACTTGTATAAAATTCATAGGTGTCATCATAATACGTGTTTAAATGTCAGATGGGTTTATCACATTTTAAATCCTTAGGGGTCTGTATAAAGAAGCATTCTGAGGAGTTGGCATAGACCAATTAATGTAGATCATAGTTGGGAATTCCAGTTTTGATGAACTTCTTGCCCAAGTGATATGGCTGGTTGGTAGCAGACTTAGGCCCAAGTCTGTGTCTTCTGGTTCTCATGACATAGGCTCTTTCTACTATGTTACATCATGTCTTTCATAAACTTTTAAGGTTGAGATTCTCCTCTTGATAAATGTAAGGATTCAAAAAAAAAATGATTGCAACTTCTGGTCCATTCTAAATAGTATTCTGTTTCCTCAAGTATCAAGATTGTCCCTAGAATGTCATCCTCAAAGGACAGAATCTTTACTTTAAAATTTCCTAGTTTTTGTTTAAACAATACATTATGCTTTGTTTTTCATGAAGTTCAAATATTACCTTGAACTTTGTTTCTCCTTATAATGAAAGCATCTAGGGTGCAAAACCAATGGCCCAATGAAAGGAAGTATTCTAGTAATTACAAGCAATAAGATTTATCCTGGTCCTGAGAGAAAGATGTGAATGACATAATGGTTGAAATCTCAGAAAGCGGAGATACTTTACTCATGACCACAAGTAAATCCTGATTGAAATCTTTTGGCATGACTTTAAGTCATGATTCTGAGAAGCCAAGTCTAGAGGGACCAGAGTAATACAGTCCAGGCATATGGTTTTCTGATGAGCTCACTGTGTAAGGGGACAAAGCTGAGAATATCTTGAGGAATGAAAGTTAATATATCCTTTATTAGACAATTTCTCTGGCCTATCAATTTTCTCCATTTTTAGCTTTTGATGACAGCTGTATGGCAAATAATCTCACACTGAGGTCATTCTCCTGAATACAGGTATTCCTCAGTGCTGAGTGGAAGAATATCCACATGTTTCAGGTATTAGAAGGCAAAAATGATTTAATTAGGGTTATTGAAGAGCCATATTTATATTCCTCTGGCCTCTAGGTTTCTTGAAACCACAGTCTATATCTGATTCTACTTGTAGCTTCAGTACTCAGTGCAGTGCCTGACTCCAGAATGCACATGTCGTGTGTATGAAGCAGTCTTGAACTCCTTAAATGAAGGATGATAGTGCCTCCTATGCCAGTGCATTTTGATTGAAAAATTCACCTACATGCTATCCTGTTTCTGAGGAACTCAAAGTGATAAATAGTAAAGCCTACTTTAAAGTAACACTTAAACATTTTCTTTAAAATTGTTTAGGATTTAATATGACTGCAAGTCTTGTAAGTAAATTAACTCCCCATCTTTCAGTGATATCCTCAGCTGTGCTTTGTGCTGCAGGGTCAGGAATGCTGTTTCCAGAGATGCTGTGTTCTCTGACTAGAGCAAACCAGATCACACCCCCTAGAGAGACTTTTGCTGTGTCAATATGGCATGCGTTATTACTTGATATATTAAACAACTAGTTTTTTCTGGTTTAGCATGTATTTGCTTCTCTCTTAATTTGGCCCTATGTTCGAAAAATGATTAAGAACATGGTTAGAGGCGATGGGAAAACAAACTATAGGCCTTCAGTCCTGATAAAGTTCCCATGTGCTCTGCTGCCACCCCAGTTTCTCTTCCGGAATGCAAAAGTATTTCCCCAAGCTGTGTGCTGCCTGCACACAGCCCTCAGCTGTCAGCTTTCTCTAGGAACTGTTTCTGGCTAAGGAGCAGTTTTTTTTTTTTTTTTAAATTTTAATTAAAGTCTCTGCTTGTGTCTGGGACCAGACTGCATCCAGTGACTGGATATGCTGAAGTATAAAGGCCAGGAACCCTTGATCCAACTTCTAAAGGCCCATTCCAGCTCAGAGCTCCCCTGGGGTTGGCTGAGCCCTTATCGTGGCTGCAGCAGCAGTCCAGCTTCCCTCTCTGCCCAGTGGTTTCCTTCCTATCCTACAGGTGTTATTCCCAAGAGAACTTGCTGATAAACTTGTTGCATGCAGATTTTCCTCCTGACTTTGCTGCCCAGGAGTGTGACCTGGACCTAAATAACTCTGTTTGCTCCATGGTCAAATGAAAGTATTCCTTCAACATTCGTGTATCAGAGCAGATGGAATAGTCTTCCTTTGAGATAATTTTTTTCTAATTTCCTAGGGGTTGCATCATCTATTAGCCATCTACTAATGGATTTCTACCAAGAAATTACAGAAGATGGGCTCTAGGGAAACTCATTCAGGAGATATGTTTCAGTTTATAGAAATGATTAAAGATAATAGATTTTCTGTACAACTGTCAGTGGCTTATCGCTCAGGTAAAACTTAGTAAGCAAATTGTTCAATCTGTTTTCAAAATAGTAAGGCCAAATTGTGTGTGTATTTCTGCATCCAAATAGTGCTCAAAAGACTCTACAAGGATTTGTATAAATTGTTGTTGTTGTTTAGTCGTTAAGTTGTATTTGACTTGTTTCAACCTAATGAACTGTAGCCCACCAGGCTCCTCTGTCCATGGGATTTCCTAGGCAAGAATACTGGAGTGAGTAACCATTCCCTTCTCCAGGGGATCTTCTCGACCCAGGGCCTCAACCCATATCTCCTCTTTGGCAGGTGGATTCTTTACCTCTGAACCATCTGGGAAGACCTTTGTATAAATTAGGCAAAGCATTGCTAATACTGCATTTTTTCTCATAAAATTTCTAAACCAAACTATCCATGCGGTAGAATTATTACCTTTTATCATTTCTCCCTTTTCTCACCCTTTCCCCCTCCAAAATGGGAGCAATACCATTGACCTCCATGTGCGGTTCTGCCTCAGCATCAGCATGGTGCTAAAAAGAAGTGAGGACAAGAAGGAAAACATCTGCATTCTTCAAAATAAATAGATTCTAAAGATATGAGTCTTATGTTCAGTTCAGTCACTCAGTCATGTCCAGCTCTTTGCACCCCCATGGACTGCAGCATGCCAGGCTTCCCTGTCCACCATCAACTCCCAGAGCTTGCTCAAACTCATGTTCATCTAGCCAGTGATGCCATCCATCCATCTCATCCTCTGTCATCCCCTTCTTCTCACACCTTCAGTCTGGCCCAGCATCAGGGTCTTTTCCAGTGAGTCAGTTCTTCGCATCAGGTGGCCAAAATATTGGGAGTTTCAGCTTCAGCATCAGTCCTTTCGATGAATATTAAGGATTGATTTCCTTTAGGATTAACTGGTTGAATCTCCTTGCAGTTCAAGGGACTCTCAAAAGGCTTCTCCAACCCCATATTTCAAAGGCATCAGTTCTTCGGTGCTCAGCTTTCTTTATAGTCCAACTCTCACATCCGTACATGACTACTGGAAAAACCACACCTTTGACTAGGCAGACTTTGTTGGTAAAAGTAATGTCTCTGCTTTTTAATGTGCTGTCCAGCTTTTTAGGCAGCATATTGGTCATATGCTTTTTGGTCAAAGCTATGTTGGTCATAGCTTTTCTTCCAAGGGGCAAGTGTCTTTTAATTTCATGGCTGCAGTCACCACCTGCAGTGATTTTGGAGCTCAAAAAAATAAAGTCTCTCACTGTTTCCATTATTTTCCCATCTATTTGCCATGAAGGGATGGGACCGATGCCATGATCTTAGTTTTCTGAATGTTGAGTTTTAAGCCAAATTTTTCACTCTCCTCTTTTGCTTCCATCAAGAGGCTCTAATTCTTCACTTTCTGCCATAAGGGTGGTGTAATCTGCATATCTGAGGTTACTGATATTTGTCCTGGCAATCTTGATTCCAGCTTGTGCTTCTTCTAGCCCAGTGTTTCTCATGATGTACTCTGCATATAAGTTAAATAAACAGGATGACAATATACATCCTGATGTACTCCTTTCCCAATTTGGAACCAATCTGTTGTTCCATGTAGAGTTCTAACTGTTGCTTCTTGACCTGTATACAGATTTCTTAAGAGGCAGGTCAGGTAGTCTGATATTCCCATCTCTTTAAGAATTTTCCATAGTTTGTTGTGATATACACAGTCAAAGGCTTTTGCGTAGTCAATAAAGCAGTAGTAGATGTTTTTCTGGAACTCTCATATGCATTTTTGATGATCCAATGGATGTTGGCAATTTGATTCTCAAGGCAAGAATACTGAAGTGGTTTGGCATTCCTTTCTCCAGTGGACCACATTTTGTCAGAATTCTCCACCATAACTCATCTGTCTTGGGTGGCCCTACATGGCATGGCTCATAGTTTCACTGAGTTAGACAAGGCTGTGGCCGTCTTATGCTCAATCTCAGTGTAATGAGATCCTGCTCACCAGTCTGTTAGAGGATTAGGGACAAACTGTATCTCTTACTTTAGTGTGGCTCTGACAGCAGTGGGATTGAAAAGAACCAGAGACTGCTGCTCTCCACTGGACATTTGTGTCAGGGGACCATGACTGCAAGCTGGCTTTGAATCAGCTGTATTTAAACACTGTGAGCCTGTACTATTGCTATGCTTGAATCTCTTCAGCTCCTTAGGAGCCATCCTCTTTCTAAATAGATAATACATAATTATCATAGAAAATAAAGTAAAAAAGAATAATGAGTATAGATTTATTAAGAACATGGCTTTGTATTCAGGCAGACTCACTTTGCAGTTCTGATTTGCCACTCACATGTAAACTTGGAGGAGTTTTCTTCTATTTTTATTCCCCAGTTGTCCTTTAAAATACCAATATGTGTAATGCCCAAAATTCAAACAGACTGGAAATGTATACAATGAAATGGCGTTTCCTCTGCATCCCAGTTCTCCTTTTAATTTCCTTTCTTTAATGGCAACCACTGAACAGTTTCTCATGTGTCTTTCAAGAATCTTTTATGTGGATAACTGCAGACAAATGCAAAAGTAAATCTTTGCTTCAAAACACAGTTAGAATCTTTCAATGCATATGAGTGTTCTACATGTGCTCCTTTTCAACCTAATAATGTAACTTAGAGGGTATTTCACATTACCACATATAGGTCTATGTTATATATTTTTTAGTGGTTGCACTGTATTCCAGTGAGAAGAAAAGACATGATAGGATAGATGTATCCTTATTCTTATTGATGGGCACTTATGGTTTCTCATACATTGTTATTACCAATAAATATTGAAAAAACTCCCTTTATATCCATCTTTGAACATTGGTATGATTAGTTTTTAAAGTAGAATGTCAAAGTATGTGGGTATTTGAATTTTTGATAGATGTTGCAGACTAGGGCAAGTGTCCCATTCTCTATGAATTTCAGCTTTTTTTCTGAGTAAAGTTAATAAAATGGGAGTAGCAATAGTACCTATCTCTTAGGGCTATTGGGAGGATTAAAAGGAGATAGGCCCTCTGGTTACATTTGAAATGCAGATAAACAATGACAATATTTTAATATAACTGTATTCAAAATGTTGCATGGGATACACTTAAACATTATTTGTTATTTATCTTAAATTCAAATTTAATTGAATGTGGGTCAGTGGTAAAGAATCCACCTGCCAATGCAGGAGACGCAGGAGGCTCAGATTTGGTCCCTGGCTCAGAAAGAGCCACTGGAGAAGGAAATGGCAACCCACCCCATTATTTTTGCCTGGGAAATCCCATGGACAGAGGAGCCTGGTGGGCTCCTGTGAGTGGAGTAGCAAAGAGTCAGACATAACTGAATGAGCACTCACATACTTATTTTTATTTGGCAACCCTGTACATTGAGGGACCAACACATTCCCTGGAAGCATTAAATAAATTGTTCGTTGCTGTAGTTCTTATTAGACATTCAGGGAAATGCTATCATCAGCAAATGTTTTTAGAAGTAATGATTCTATAGTTATTAAATTTTACTTATTCATTCAACAAATACTGAGTCCCTACTATAAACTAGGCATTATTCTAGGTTCTGGTGGTGCAGTGGTAAAGAATCTGCCTGCAATGCAGGAGACTCAGGTTCAATCCCTGAGCTGGGAAGATCCTCTGGAGAAGGGAATAGCAACCCACTCCAGTATTCTTTCTGGGAGAATTGAATGGACAGAGGAGCCTGGGAAACTACTGTCTGTGGGTTTGCAAAGAGTTGGATGCAATTGAGCAACTAACGTACACAAGGATACAGTAGTGAATAAAACAAAGTCTGTATGAGCAGAGGAATGCTTTTGTATGTTACAGAGCTGACATGGGCTTGAGATTCAGGAAGAAACCAAGTTCATGTGGATTGTTTGGTTAATTAGGTGAAGTCAATTACACTGGCCTTCTTTATTATCTTCTCTATGTAGTACCACAGCAAAGCTTTTGAGGAAATCTTTTCAGGATAATCTGTGTTGCTCATGGGCAGTCAGGAGCATTAGATTGTGAAAAGGATGACAGGAGCCTTGAAGAGACCAATGAAGATCTCTTCTTTCTGTCTCTTAAGCTTCAGCAATGGACTTGGGCTCTTGCTCAAGGTAAACAGGTGATTTCTAGCCTCTGGTGTCAACAGTTCAGTGACATGGGGAATGGTAAGTGCTGTCTCACTCTCATTTCTTTAGGCAGTTTCTCAGCAAATCGTAACAACTCTTAGTATGCTATGCCTCATCAGAAAGAAACAGATTCAGGAACTTCCCTGGTGGTAAAGGGCCTAAGACTCTGCGCTCCCAGTGCAGGAGGCCCAGGTTCAAATCCTGGTCAGGGAACTAGATCCCACATGACACAACAAAGAGTTTGCATGATGCAACTAATGATCCCACATGCCAGATCAAAGACCCTGCATGCTGTGACTAAGACCTGGTTATCAATAATTATTAGAGACTGTGGTTATCTCTCATCACCTTTTCTCAGAACTCAGATTCTCTGATGTTCTGAGAGTAGATATATAGCTGCTGCTGCTGCTAAGTCACTTCAGTCATGTCCGACTCTGTGCGACCCCAGAGATGGCAGCCCACCAGGCTCCCCCATCCCTGGGATTCTCTAGGCAAGAATACTGGAGTGGGTTGCCATTTCCTTCTCCAATGCATGAAAGTGAAAAGTCACAGTGAAGTCACTCAGTTGTGTCCAACTCTTAGTGACCACATGGACTGCAGCCTACCAGGCTCCTCTAGTGGGTGTATTTTTAAAACTTCTTTCCTCAAAATAATTCTAGTCACTATTCTGTGACAGTTTAATGCCATATCTTCTATGGCACCTTTGGAATTTAAATTTTATGAGTTTTTATCTTGAAGTTTGGCTTATTATGTGGTGATTGGGTCAGTTTCAAAACCTGAAGCAATTCTGTGATACTGAAAACTGAAGCATATTTAAAACTCTTGGAATTTCTTGATTCAGTACAATGAATTAACTTGATTTCAGACTGTTTGTATACTGCAAATTCTCTATTAAAATGGGAGGGTTTTTCTTGACAAATGTAAAAACAAAGTTTAAAAATACTGAATCTATGGAGCCAAGTGTCATTGTCACAGTGCAAAAAGCCATCCTGTTTTTCCCTTCATGGAGCTATGATGCACACTTGCTTCAAACATGAGCCTTGAGAGCAGCTGCACTACACATGGAGAGTCAGGGAATGTCTGTTTTGTTGTTTCAGGATGATGACAAAATGAAATGACCATATCAACCAAAATCTTAGACAAAGTCTAGAAATATTTTGAAGATGAGCTTTAAAGGAAGTTTTCCTATCTGTCCCTCCAGCCCTTGATATGTCTTTGATGTCGTGTGGTCAGTGGTGGTGGTAGTGGGTAGGAAAAGAAAATACGGTGGGATTTAAAATATATTCAATTTAAATTCCTTTGCAGATCTTTATCTGTTTGTACTTGTTAGTAAGTTTGGTACTTCTGTAGTTACGATCCTTAGTGCTCATTGCAGTGTACTTAACATTAAGAAACTCCTTTGATTGTATTATACATATTGATTGTTCTGTATATATATATATATATATATATATATATATATATATATATTCAAATGAGAAGCTTAACCAAGAACATATGGTTTACCAGTGTCTCCAGGCCCTTTTTTTTCATGACCCTAATTACATCTGTAGAACATTACTTTCTCCTCTGCAAAATAATGTTCTGTACTTCTTCTTCCTCTTCTTGGTTCAGTTTCTGGTAGCCTCTTCAAGTCATAACTTTTTTTTTTTTAAAGGAATTTGTTTGATGTGGACCATTTTAAAGTCTTTATTACATTTATTACGATATTACTTCTGTTTTATGTTTGTTTTTTTTTACCCCGGAGCATGTGGGATCTTACCTCCCTGATCAGGAATCGAACCTGCACCTGCTGCATTGGAAGATGAAGGCTTAACCTCTTTATCACCAAGGAAGTCCCAAGTTGTAACTTTCTATCATCATCATCTTTGTAAGGGTTATGCTCTTTTCTTGGTAGGAAGCTATCTGCAAATCTGACAAAAGTGCTGTTGTGTTGGTTATTGATGAAGTAGCTGGATAGTGTTAGGGTCAGGGTCAATATTCAAAGAATACCACTTGCTGTTTTTTGTGTCATATTGGTAATTGGTTTTGGATAATAACTGTTTTGAGGAAATATCTCCCATGATTGTGTACCTTCAAAACAATATTTTGTTTCAAGTTCAGAAAAATTTTGTGTCAGACGACATTGTTGCCTGGTGTTCTCTGTAGCTCATTGGTCACAGATATTATATTATATCCTGTGAAATGTGTACATGCACATCTCAGAAACTTTTTAATATTCAAATGTGTTAGTCATAGACTTTGGAAGCAAAGTGTTTGGAGTGCTGCTTCTTAGGGAAGGGCTTTGCATTGGGATAGGTGGAGATGGATAGGTGACCAAGGACAAGAGTAGGTGTTCAGATGTATCTGGAGTTACAAAGGGGCCTTTTGGGAAGAGGCACTCCAAGGTACATGTTCTGGGAAGAGGGCAGACAGATGGCAAGAGAAAAGAAGTAAAGTGAGATAAACTAAGGGAGACTAAGTTCATATGGGTATTATTAATATTTTCTTTTTGGTCTGTTGGATGACATTAGCAGACTAATGGTCCAATCTTTGCAGAGAATGTTCAGATGACTGATTCTAAATGTTTTACTATTTTTGGAAATATTTAATAAGTTAAAGAGTAGAGGGTAAAATACAAATAGGGGTGTGTGTGCGTCAGAGGAGAATGAGCACAAGGATCTAGCATGAGGAGAGCGATTTTCTCTGCTTTATCACTCTGCTTTATTTTCCCAGTAGGAATCCATATTGACCATATCAGATTCTTCCTTATCAGGGATTCTTTACATGCCTTGGAATTTTGTAGATTGTTTTTTTAAAATTTATTTTAATTGGAGGCTAATTACAATATTGTATTCATTTTGCCATACATCAACATGAATCTGCCACAGGTGTCCACGTGTTCCCATCTTGAACCCCACTCCCACCTCCCTCCCCATATCATCCCTGTGGGTCATCCCAGTGCACCAGCCCCAAGCATCCTGTATCATGCATCGAAACTGAACTGGAGATTTGTTTCACATATGATATTATACATGTTTCAATGCCATTCTCCCAAATTATCCCACCCTCACCCTCTCCCACAGAGTCCTATACATCTCTGTCTCTTTTGCTGTCTTCCATACGGGGTTATCTTTACCATATTTCTAAATTCCATATATATGCAGTAGTATACTGTATTGGTGTTTTTCTTTCTGGCTTACTTCACTCTGTATAATAGGCTCCAGTTTCATCCACCTCATTAGAACTGATTCAAATGTATTCTTTTTAAGGACTGAGTAATACTCCATTGTGTATATGTACCACAGCTTTCTTATCCATTCATCTGCTGATAGACATCTAGGTTGCTTCCATGACCTGGCTATTATAAACAGTGCTGCGATGAACACTGAGGTACACGTGTCTCTTTCAATTCTGGTTTCCTTGGTGTGTATGTCCAGCAGTGGGATTGTTGGGTCATAAGGCAGTTCTATTTCCAGTTTTTTAAGGAATCTCCACACTGTTCTCTATAGTGGCTGTACTAGTTTGCATTCCCACCAACAGTGTAAGAGAGTTCCCTTTTCTCCACACCCTCTCCAGCATTTATTGCTTGTAGACTTTTGGATCGCAGCCATTCTGTCTGGTGTGAAATGGTACCTCATTGTGGTTTTGATTTACATTTTTCTGATAATGAGTGATGTTGAGCATCTTTTCATGTGTTTGTTAGCCATCTGTATGTCTTCTTTGGAGAAATGTCTGTTTAGTTCTTTGGCCCATTTTTGGATTGGGTCGTTTATCTTTCTGGAATTGAGCTGCATGAGCTGCTTGTATATTTTTGAGATTAGTTCTTTGTCAGTTGCTTCATTTGCTATTATTTTCTCCCATTCTGAAGGCTGTCTTTTCACCTTGCTTATAGTTTCCTTTGTTGTACAGAAGCTTTTAATTTTAATTAGATCCCATTTGTTTATTTTTGCTTTTATTTCCAATATTCTGGGAGGTGGATCATAGGGGATCCTGCTGTGATTTATGTCGGAGAGTGTTTTGCCTATGTTCTCCTCTAGGAGTTGTATAGTTTCTGGTCTTAACATTTAGATCTTTAATCCATTTTGAGTTTATTTTTGTGAATGGTGTTAGAAAGTGTTCTAGTTTCATTCTTCTACAAGGGGTTGACCAGTTTTCCCAGCACCACTTGTTAAAGAGATTGTCTTTTCTCCATTGTATATTCTTGCCTCCTTTGTCAAAGATAAGGTGTCCATAGGTGTGTGGGTTTATCTGTGGGCTTTCTATTTTGTTCCACTGATCTATATTTTTGTCTTTGTGTCAGTACCATACTGTCTTGATGACTGTGGCTTTGTAGTAGAGCCTGAAGTCAGGCAGGTTGATTCCTCCAGTTCCATTCTTCTTTCTCAAGATTGCTTTGGCTATTTGAGGTTTTTTGTGTTTCCATACAAACTGTGAAATTATTTGTTCTAGCTCTGTGAAAAATACCATTGGTAGCTTGATAGGAATTGCATTGAATCTCTAGATTGCTTTGGGTAGCATAGTCATTTTCACTATATTGATTCTTCCGATCCATGAACATGGTATATTTCTCCATCTATTAGTGTCCTCTTTGATTTCTTTCACCAGTGTTTTATAGTTTTCTATATATAGGTCTTTAGTTTCTTTAGGTAGATATATTCCTAAGTATTTTATTCTTTTCATTGCAATGGTGAATGGAATGTTTCCTTAATTTCTCTTTCTGTTTTCTCATTGTTAGTGTATAGGAATACAAGGGATTTCTGTGTGTTAATTTTATAGCCTGCAACTTTACTGTATTCATTGATTAGCTCTAGTAATTTTCTGGTGGAGTTCTTAGGGTTTTCTATGTAGAGGATCATGTCGTCTGCAAACAGTGAGAGTTTTACTTCTTCTTTTCCAATTTGGATTCCTTTTATTTCTTTTTCTGCTCTGATTGCTGTGGCCAAATCTTCCAAAGCTATGTTGAATAGTGGTGGTGAAAGTAGGCACCTTTGTCTTATTCCTGACTTTAGGGGAAATGCTTTCAATTTTTCACCATTGAGGTGAATGTTTATTGTGGGTTTGTCATATATAGTTTTTATTATGTTGAGGTATGTTCCTTCTAGTCCTGCTTTCTGGAGAGCTTTTATCATAAAAGGATGTTGAATTTTGTTAGAGGCTTTATCTGCATCTATTGAGATAATCATATCGGTTTTATTTTTGTTTGTTAATATGGTGTATTATGTTGATTGATTTGTGGATATTGAAGAATCCTTGCATCCCTGGGATAAAGCCCACTTGGTCATGATGTATTATCTTTTAATGTGTTGTTGGGTTCTGGTTGCTAGGATTTTGTTAAGGATTTTTGCATCTATGTTCATCAGTGATATTGGCCTGTAGTTTTCTTTTTTGTGGCATCTTTGTCAGGTTTTGGTATTAGGGGTGATGGTGGCCTCAGAGGAAAAGTTTGGAAGTTTACCTTCCTCTTCAATTTTCTGGAAGAGTTTGAGTAGAATAGGTGTTAGCTCTTCTCTAAATTTTGGTAGAATTCAGCTGTGAAGCAGTCTGGACCTGGGCTTTTGTTTGCTGGAAGATTTCTGATTATAGTTTCAATTTCTGTACTTGTGATGGGTCTATTAAGATTTTCTGTTTCTTCCTGGCTCAGTTTTGTAAAGTTGTACTTTTCTAAGAATTTGTCCATTTCTTCCATGTTGTCCTTTTTATTGGCGTATAATTGCTGATAGTAGTTTCTTATGATCCTTTGTATTTCTATGTTGTCTATTGTGATCTCTCCATTTTCATTTCTAATTTTATTGATTTGATTTTTCTCCCTTTGTTTCTTGATGAGTCTGGCTAATGGTTTGTCAATTTTATTTAACTTCTCAAAGAACCAGCTTTTGGCTTAGTTGATTTTGGCTATGGTCTCTCTTGTTTCTTTTGCATTCATTTCTGCCCTAATTTTTAAGATTTCTTTCCTTCTACTAATCCTGGGGTTCTTAATTTCTTCCTTTTCTAGTTGCTTTAGGTGTGGAGTTAGGTTATTTATTTGACTTTTTTCTGGTTTCTTGAGCTATGCCTGCCTTGCTATGAACCTTCCCTTTAGCACTGCTTTTATAGTGTCCCAGTGTTTTGAGTTGTTGTGTTTTCATTTTCACTCGGTTCTATGCATATTTTGATTTCCTTTTTTGATTTCTTCTGTGATTTGTTGGTTATTCAGCAGCATGTTGTTCAGCCTCCATATGTTGGAATTTTTAATAGTTTTCTCTTGTAATTGAGATCTAATCTTACTGCATTGTGGTCAGAAAAGATGCCTGGAATGATTTCAATTTTTTGAATTTACCAAGGCTAGATATATGGCCCAGGATGTGATCTGTCCTGGAGAAGGTTCCGTGTGCACTTGAGAAAAAGGTGAAATTTATTGTTTTGGGGTGAAATGTCCTATAAATATCAATTAGGTCTAACTGGTATATTGTATCATTTAAAGTTTGTGTTTCCTTGTTAATTTTCTGTTTAGTTATCTATCCATAGGTGTGAGTGGGGTACTAAAGTCTCCCACTATTATTGTGTTATTGTTAATTTCCCCTTTCATGCTTGTTAGCAGTTGTCTTACATTTTGCGTGCTCCTATGTTGGGTGCATATATATTTATAATTGTTATATCTTCTTGGATTGATCCTATGATCATTATGTAGTGTCCTTCTTTGTCTCTTTTCACAGCCTTAGTTTTAAAGTCTATTTTATCTGATATGAGCATTGCTACTCCTGCTTTCTTTGGTCTTTATTTGTGTGGAATATCTTTTTCCAGCCCTTCACTTTCAGTCTGTATGTGTCCCTTGTTTTGAGGTGGGTCTCTTGTAGACAACATATATAGGGTCTTGTTTTTGTCTCCATTCAGCCAGTCTTTGTCTTTTGGTTGCGGCATTCAACCCATTTACATTTAAGATAATTATTGATGAGTATGATCCTGTTGTCATTTACTTTATTTTTGGGGTTCGAGTTTATATATACCCTTTTTGTGTTTCCTGTCTAGAGAAGATCCTTTAGCATTTGTTGGAGAGCTGGTTTGGTGGTGCTGAATTCTCTCAGCTTTTGCTTGTCTGTAAAGCTTTTGATTTCTCCTTCATATTTGAATGAGATCCTTGCTGGGTACAGTAATCCTGGCTGTAGGTTATTTTCTTTCATCACTTAAAGTATGTCCTGCCATTCCCTCCTGGCCTGAAGAGTTTCCACTGAAAGATCAGCTGTTACCCTTATGGGAATGCCCTTGTGTGTTATTTGTTGTTTTTCCCTTGCTGCTTTTAATATTTGTTCTTTGTGTTTGATCTTGGTTAATTTGATTAATATGTGTCTTGGAGTGTGTTGCCTTGAGTTTATCCTGTTTGGGACTCTCTGTGTTTCTTGGACTTGAGTGATTATTGCCTTCCCCATTTTATGAAAGTTTTCAACTATTATCTCCTCAAGTATTTTCTCATGGTCTTTCTTTTGATTTCTTCTTCTGGGACTCCTATGATTTGAATGTTGGGGCATTTAACATTGTCCCAGAGGTCTCTGAGATTGTCCTCATTTCTTTTAATTTGTTTTTCTTTTTTTTCCTCTCTGATTCATTTATTTCTACCATTCTATTTTCTGCCTCACTAATCCTATCTTCTGCCTCTGTTATTCTACTGTTGTTCCCTCCAGAGTGTTTATCTCATTTTTGCATTATTCATTATATACTGACTCTTTTTTATTTCTTCTAGGTCCTTGTTAAAACTTTCTTGCATCTTCTCAATCCTTGTCTCAAGGATATTTATTTTGTTTTCAAGATTTTGGATCATCTTCACTATCATTATTTGGAATTCTTTATCAAGTAGACTCCCTATCTCTTCCTCTTTGGTTTGGTTTGGTGGGCATTTATCCTGTTCCTTTACCTGCTGAGTATTCCTCTGTCTTTTCATCTTGTTTATATTGCTGCATTTGGGGTGGCCTTTCTGTATTCTGGCAGTTTGTAGAATTCTCTTTATTGTGGAGTTTCCTCACTGTGAGTGGGGTTGTATGTGTGGCTTGTCAAGGTTTCATGGTTAGGGAACCTTGTGTCGGTGTTCTGATGGGTTAAGCTGAACTTCTTCTCTCTGGAGTGCAGTGAAGTGTCCAGTAATGAGTTATGAGATGTCAGTGGGTTTGGAATGACTTTGGGAAACCTGTATATTGAAGCTCAGGGCAGTGTTCCTGTGTTGCTGGAGAATTAGCGTGGTATGTCTTGCCCTGGAACTTGCTGGCCCTTGGGTGGTGCTTGGTTTCAGTGTAGGTATGGAGGCGTTTGATGAGCTCCTGTCGATTAATGTTCCCTGGAGTCAGGAGTTCTCTGGTGTTCTCAGGATTTGAACTTAAGCCTCCTGCTACTGGTTTTCAGTCTTATTTTTACAGTAGCCTCAAGACTTCTCCATCTATACAGCACCGTTGATAAACCATCTAGGTTAAGGATGAAAAGTTTCTCCACAGTGATGGACACCCAGAGAGGTTCACAGAGTTACATGAAGAAGAGAAGACGGAGGAGGGAGGTAGAGGTGACCCGAATGAGATGAGGTGGAATCAAAGAGGAAAGAGCAAGCTAGCCAGTAATCACTTCCTTATGTGCGCTCCACAGTCTGGACTGCTCAGAGATGTTCACGGAGTTATAAAAAGAAGAGGGAGGAAGGAGATAGAGGTGACCAAGAGGATAAAGGGAGGAATCAAAAGGAGAGAGACAGATCCAGCCAGTAATCAGTTCCTAAGTGTTCTCCACCATCCAGAATACACAAAGAGATTCACAGAGTTGGGTATAGAAGAGAAGGGGGAAGGAGGAGATTGAGGCGACCTGGTGGAGAAAAAGGAGAGTCCAAAGGGGCAGAGAGCAGTCAAGCCAGTAATCTCGCTCCCCAGTAAAAATGGGTACTGAAGATTGGATTCTTAAAGGTACAAAGTTGCCAACAAATACCAAAAAGCAAAGATTAAAAATCTAGAGTAGAGGTTGGATTTTCAAAATACAATATTAAAGGAAAAAATATAAAATATATGTATGAAGTTTGCTTTTAAAAATAGAGTCTTTTTTTTTTGCAAAGTAATAGTAGGTTATAAAAATGAAAATTAAAGGAGTAATAGAGGACTTAAAATTTTTTAAAAATAAAAAAGTAAAGAATGTTAGTAAAAATAGTAAAAATATATCTAGGACTTTCTCTGGTATTGTTGTGGGCAGTGTGGGATCAGTTCATTTTCAGATTGTTCCTTGATCCGGCTTATATTTCTCAAGATTTATAGGCCCCTTTCTATATAGTCAGTGCTAACTACAGGGTTTTAATCTATTGCACCTGTCACTTCCAAGGAGGTTCCCTTTGTTTTAGCTTCTTCTGTTTGCTGGTCTCTTCAGTGTCTAATTTCCACCCTGGCACAAGGGGGCGGTGGTGGACACTCTTTAGGCTCACTTGTTCAGTCGTGATGTGGGGAGGGAAGGATGCTGCAAACAAATAACACTGGCGTGTGTTCGCAGTGTCTCAGCCACACTAGGTTTGCCCCCGCTCACTGTGTGTGTGCTTTCCCTGTCTATACTGCTTAGGCTCTAGGTTGCTCTGCTGGGAACTGTCTGAGGCCAGCCCTGGGTTGTATGCACTTCCCAAGTCTAAGCCGCTCAGGTTCAGGTACTTGGGTAGTCCTCAGAGGCGAGATTCGGTTGGGCCTGCGTTTTGTGCCCTTCCTAGGTCTGAGCAGCTCAGGTGACCAGGTGTTTGGTGAGTACGGTCGCTGCAACTGATCACCTCCTCCGTCCCTGCCACCCCAGTTTTCTGGGTGTACAACTGGCACACCTTCTCAGGTGGATGTTGACCATCCAGAATCAAAAGAAGTCATAGTTAGTAATGAAGCTTGCTTGCAGTTTGATAGATAATGCCTCTCTGGGGCTGCGATTTGCCCCTTTGGCTCTGGCTGCCTGTCAGTGGAGGGGCATGGTCTGCAGCTGGCTCACTCTGCTCAGTCCTTTGTTCTGTGAGCGAGCCTGATGGTGTCTTCAGTTCAGTTTAGTCGCTCAGCATGTCCGACTCTTTGCAACCCCATGAATCACAAAACGCCAGGCCTCCCTGTCCATCACCAACTCCCGGAGTACACTCAAACTCACGCCCATCAAGTCGGTGATGCCATCCAGCCATCTCATCCTCTGTCGTCCCCTTCTCCTCCTGCCACAATCCTCCCAGCATCAGAGTCTTTTCCAATGAGTTACCTCTTCACATGAGGTGGCCAAAGTACTAGAGTTTCACCTTTAGCATCATTCCTTCCAAAGAACACCCAGGACTGATCTCCTTCAGAATGGACTGGTTGGATCTCCTTGCAGTCCAAGGGACTCTCAAGAGTCTTCTCCAACACCACAGTTCAAAAGCATCAATTCTTTGGCGCTCAGCCTTCTTCACAGTCCAACTCTCACATCCATACATGACTACCGGAAACCATAGCCTTGACTAGATGGACCTTTGTTGGCAAAGTCATGTTTCTACTTTTTAATGTGCTGTCTAGGTTGGTCATAACTTTCCTTCCTAGAAGTAAGCGTCTTTTAATTTCATGGCTGCAGTCACCATCTGCAGTGATTTTGGAGCCCCCAAAATAAAGTCAGCCACTGTTTCCCCATATATTTCCCACGAAATGATGGGACTGGATGCCATGATCTTCGTTTTCTGAATGTTGAGCTTTAAGCCAACTTTTTTCACTCTTCTCTTTCACTTTCATAAAGAGGCTTTTAAGTTCCTCTTCACTTTCTGCCATAGGGTGATCTGCATATCTGAGGTTATTGATATTTCTCCCAGCAATCTTGATTCTAGCTTGTGCTTCTTCTAGCCCAGCGTTTCTCTTGATGTACTCTGCATATAAGTTAAATAAGCAGGGTGACAATATACAGCCTTGATGTACTCCTTTCCCAATTTGGAACCAGTCTATTGTTCCATATCCAGTTTTAACTGTTTGCTTCCTGACCTGCATATAGGTTTCTCAAGAGGCAGGTCAGGTGGTCTGGTATTCCCATCTCTTTCAGAATTTTCCACAGTTTATTGTGATCCACACAGTCAAAAGGTTTGGCATAGTCAATAAAGCAGAAATAGATGTTTTACTGGAATTCTCTTGTTTTTTTGATGATCTAGTGGATGTTGGCAATTTGACCTCTGGTTCCTCTGCTTTTTCTAAAACCATCTTGAACATCTGGAAGTTTATGGTTTATGTATTGCTGAAGCCTGGCTTGGAGAATTTTGAAAATTACTTTACTAGTGTGTGAGATGAGTGCAATTGTGTGATAGTTTGAACATTCTTTGGCATTGCCTTTCTTTGGGATTGGAATGAAAACTGACCTTTTCCAGTCCTGTGGCCACTGCTGAGTTTTCCAAATTTGCTGGCATATTGAGTGTAGCACTTTCACAGCATCATCTTTCAGGATTTGAAATAGCTCAACTGAAATTCCATCACCTCCACTAGCTTTGTTCATAGTGATGCTTTCTAAGGCTCACTTGACTTCCCATTCCTGTCTTAGGTTAGGGCTTTTCGCGTGGTAGCTATCCCACAGTCTGGTTTGCTAGCCCAGGTTAGTTCCCTCAGATTGCCCTTGGGGCATTCAGGCCCAGTCCTTACTCTAAGCAATACAACCCACACCTCTCTGCTCAGCCCCCGCTTGCTAGTGGTGGATGCAGGCGTCTGCGCTACTTCTCTGCTGGGGGAGTTATCACTGAGCACATAATCTGTGGGTTTTAATTATTTATTTATTTTTCCTCTCGATTATGTTGCCCTCTGTGGTTCCAAGGCTCGCCACAGAGTTGGCAGCTAGAGTGTTTCCTGGTGTTTGGAAACTTCTCTCTTTTTAAGACTCCCTTCTCGGGACGGATCTCCGTCCCTATCTCTTTGTCTCTCTTTTTGTCTTTTATATTTTTCCTACCTCATTTTGAAGACAATGGGCTGCTTTTCTGGGTGCCTGATGTCCTCTGCCAGCATTCAGAAGTTGTTTTGTGGAATTTACTCAGTGTTCTAATGTTCTTTTGATGAATTTGTGGGGGAGAAAGTGATCTCGCCATCCTATTCCTCCACCATCTTAGGACCACCTCTGCAGACTGTCTTCTAAAGAGACTTTATTCCACTATTGTTCCAAGTGTAGCAGTTAATTCAAGTAATTCCTGTGGATACCACCAGACTTTTAAAAGCATCTTTTCCAATTGCTTTGGTTTTATGGGGGAAATATTATAACAGTAGAGAAAAACAAGTTAGAATTAAGTAAGAAAAGTCAGGTTTTGATTTATTCCCCCAAATAGTGGCTGTTGTTACTTATCTGTGTTGTTACTTAACCCTCAAATGTATATTTTGAAATGTATAAGAGATCCTATAGAGTTTCCTTTTAACTTGGGTTGACTTTTCCATTTGGGTTAATGAGGTAGGATGTGGTCCTTCCTAGAGCTTAGAGTATACTGGTAGAAGGAATAAGAGTTTGCAGATGAGAGTTAGTGTTGTCTCAGCATCTTCTTGATGCAGAGGAACTTTCAGTAGAGACTTCAGGAAATTCAGTAGCAGTGCAGTTTCCATAAATAAAGACACCGTCTCTGTCTTGGTTTTATTTTTTCTGAGATACTGTTCCCTGAGAAATGCCACTAATGCCTGAAAGTAGATACCCCAGGAGAAACAGACTAACACATAATCTATTCATACCTGTAAAAAGAAATAAAATGAGATTTAAAGGCTTCCTAGGTTCTCTCATTGTCATCAAACTAGATAAAGTACAGAAAAGTATGGTATTGGAAAAATGAATGAATTCTGGCTAGAGATGAAAATGCTTAAATTGAAAACTTTCCAGAACAACATGTACTTGGAGCTGTATTAAAGAGAAATTCTTTGAGTGTTTAAGCCAAATGACCCAGCAGGGTTGATAGTGTGAGGCATATTTCACGGTTGTATAAATATTTAAAACTGTTTTCCAGCCTATAAAACAAGTATATTAGGTTGTTTTTCAAAAACTTAACAATGAAATTAACCTGTCCACCTTAACTTGTTGGGAAACCTGCCCTTCTTGTCTCAGCCTTCTCTCCTAGAAGAAATTGCTGGGAAGGGGGTGTGATGAAGGTTTCTAACTCAGAAAACAAAGCTGATTTACATTTCAGAGAACTTCAGAAACAGCATGATGGATACTCATGGGTGGTGTTTCCAGATGGACTGTCTGCCTGACTTGTTGAGAGGGGCTTGACCAATGAGACACCACAGCTTTTGTCATAAACTGCTTTGAACTTTGGTGAAGGTAGACTTGGGACTCCATTATATACATGAACCTCAAAGAAAACAGTGTAACATCTTGGCCATGTTTTCACTTCTGAGCTGTTCATCCTAGCTGTTAGAAAGCCACCAAGCCTGTCCTTTGGCCATAGTCAGGTGGATGATTTGTAGGTGGTCTTTCTTGTTCAGATTTTTTTTTCTTTTGTCATTGATTGCTGCTCTTGTCCTTTTCAGAATTTTTATTCTTTTCCTCTTGCATTCTAGCTGGTGCCCTGGACTACTCTCCCTTGCCACTGTGTCCTTCATATATTGCCTCCAGTTAAACAGACTTCTTAGACAACAGCTGTGGTGTTTTTATATTAGCATAGAGTTTGAAAAGAATATTAATGACTAAATTTATTCCTTTCCTTCCTCCTGAGCTTTTTTTTTTTTGAATGTTCTGCAAGTAAGAGTTAATAGCTGCTGTGTAAAGCTGATGCCATGGAGTGGTGGGAAGAGGACACACCAAGAGTTAGGCATTTTGAGTCTAGCCCTAGAGATAACTAACTCACTGGGTCTTTGGGCAAATCACTTGCCCTGTTTTGACTTCTGTCTAGTTCCCACATCACTCAGGTAAACGACTTTGTTATGCAAGGCTCTTTGAACTGAGTATTCTAGGAAAAAAAGTCTTACTTGCTTCTTCTGTCATATGATGTTGTATTGTGAATACATTTTCTTGATTCTTTTCTCTATTCCTGAAAAAAAATTCATTTTGTTTTTGTTCTTAGACTGCAGAATGAAAAATGGATGAACGTCAAAGTGGGAGACATCATTAAATTAGAAAATAACCAATTTGTTGCTGTGAGTATTTCGTATTGTTTAAAGAATTTATCTCAGGTTAAAATAGTATATGTACTAAACTATTTACACTTGCAAATTCAGCAAATCTGTAATAATTTAGCATAACTAAGGAGGCAATACCAAGAAGCATTATTAAAATGTCTCAATTTTAAGATACTTTTAAGGAAATATTGATTAATTACTTTCAATAACATGATAACTCAGACAAGGCTGAGTGGTTGTCACCTTGTTATTTTCTTTGGGGTCTTTTAAACTAATAGATAAAAAGATTTGAAATCATTTGATGTAAATAACAGCTTTTAAAATGCTCCAGAATACTTTAAAAATAGTTTATTCCTGTGTAGTTGGAATACTGTCCCTAACAATGGAATTAATGCTGTTAATTTGCAGGATTTTAGGAGAAAAGACTAGCTAGAGAAGGAGGAAAATGAATGCTCTCTCCTGAATAATCACAATCAGAAAATGTTGAATGAATGTTCTCACTAAATGCTATTGTTGAGGTTTTACTTTCTTTCAAATGCACTATATGTTTTCAAAATTCCTGGGTTACAGTTCCCTTAATAAAATTCGAGATCAATGCAGACTAACATATGTGACTAACTATAGATCATATTAAATGCAAGGCTATATAAAAGCTATTCAGAACAAGATTAAAACTTCTATATAGTCTTTATGTCAAATGTATATTAGATTAGTCAGGAAAATTTTTGTGTTAATACCATTTTATTTATCAAGTTGTGTTCTTCATTAAATCTGAGACATTTTCCCACAGGACAAAATAAACGGCCCCAAGACCTATTTAATAAGAACAACTCAGTTGAGACTCTTAAATAGTCACTTTCAGAAGCAGTTTTCTTTCATTAAGTCATTTTCTGTGTATAGTGATTCTTGAGAGCAACCCATGCTAAGGCAACAAGTCAGTGAACAGGACATTCAAAAAAAGTTCATGGGAATTTGCTGTATGACTCAGGGAAGTCAAACAGGGGCTCTGTTACAACCCAGAGAGGTGGGATGAGGTGGGAGGTGGGGGCAGGTTCAAGAGGGAGGGGACACATCTGTACCCGTGGCTGATTCATGTTGTTTGGCAAAAACCAACACAATACTCTAAAGCAATGATTCTTCAATTAAAAATAAATAAAGTAAAAAAGTAGGATTAGCACACTTAGGAGACAACGGAGAATCCCCTCACCCTTTCTGCTACATGGGGACACAGAAAGAAGATGGCTGTCACTAGATGAGGACATCCTGCAGTGAGAGTCTTGATCTTGGAATTCCTAGCCTCTGGAACTATCAGAGATAAATTTCTGTTGTCTAAAAGTCAAAAAGGAAAAAAAAGTTTACACTTTAAGTAGAGAAGTGCTTATTTCTCTGACTCCATAGTGTATCTGTGCTCCAACTTGCCCTCTAAAGCCTTACTATTCTAACTTGCACTTTCCTTGGTCTTTGGTTTTAGTTTAGTTGTATTTTCTGTGTTATAGTATACACGCTGCTTGTTATTGCAAACCTTTCTGTGGAATGAAACATGGAGTCAAGTATAATTGCAGGCATCACATGGCAGGAAACCAGCTCCACAAACACATCATTAGCATTGGTTTAAAATGAATCCACATTTAGATGAGTTCCTGTGAAGTCAGTGATCCATGTGTCCCAGCACTGTCCAGCAGAACTTTCTGCAGTGAAGATGTTCTATATGTTGTCCAGATATAGAACAGTCAGAAGTACTTTGTGGATATGGAATCCTGGTAATGTGGTTGTGCACCTGAGGAACTGAAAGTTAAATTCTATTTAATTTTAATTAATTGATTTAAATAGCCACGTGTGACTTGTGGCTTCCTTATTGGACAGTGCAGATGTAGCCTTTTCATTGTGGTCATGTGATGGGGCGGAAATCCTTATTTATTCCCAACCCTTCCCTAGGTCCTATTGTTCTTGCTTTCACTTGGAGGGACAGCAACAAAGTATCACTGAGCATCTTGCACCCCTTTGCTTGCTCCCCTCTTTCCCAGGAGTGACTTCTCTGATTGTCAAGTGTGGGGCAGTAACAGGTGTGCATGACCTGGCACCTCCTTCCTTCCCTTTCTCTTCAGGCTGTGTCTGTGTACAGAGAGAACATTCTGCCCTGCTTGGTCACAGCATTCATTTTCTAGGAGTCAATCCCCATGGTGGGGGTGATGGGAGGGTCTGGGTAGTTTCGATCTTCCAGAGAGCTTCATCTATGGCTGGATAATCTGTCTATCTAGAGTGAAGTATTAGCAAGCCCACTCAGCCCACAGACCTAAAGCCTGGTCTGCAACTGCTTGGTCAGTAGCAGATGATATTTTCTAATTTCCAGTCATGTCTGTCTGACTCCTACCATTATAGCTCTGTTGCTTTAGTCTTTGGATAAGTGAGGGGTCCTCCAAATGCCAGCACATTTCAGTGCCTCTTGATTAGGTCACTATGTTCAAAAGTTTTCCATTGTGCAGCTACTCAGCACCTATGAAGCTGTTTTCAGGGACAAATAAATGTTTCTATGGGTGAACTGCTATAATCACTTAGAAGTGCTAATATACCTTCCTACTTCCTGGCATCAGCAGTTAGAGGCTATCAGAGAGCTTACATGTGGCGAGCAGCAATCACAGGTCTCTAAAAGAGACTTACTTCTGAGTTACTGCACCAAGGTAGAGCCTGGGAAACTAGATCATGAAGATCATGAAAAATCATAGCTAGCCTTTACTGGCTACATGCCACATATCAGATAATATTACAAGCTCTTTATACAGCTTAACTCATTTAATCCTCACATTAGCCCAGTGACAGCAGGTTATGTACTATTATTGTTCCCATTTTGCAGATAAGAAAATAGAGGTACAGTGCCATCAGATAGCTTGTCAATAGGAGGGTTAGGAGTTAAACTCCATCTGGGTTTTAACCCACTACCATATGCAGCTCTTGCCTCCATTAGAAGACCTGTCCTAATTACTTTGAGCCTGGGCTTCCAGAGTCAGAGCCTCTAGGCTTGGATGCTAGAAGTGCTGCTCCCAGTTCTAATGCATAGCCTCTAACTGTCAAACTTAGAATTTCTAACTTGACTTAAGTCACTTTAAACAAGGAAAGGAGCTTGTCTGAGATGACCAGTTAGCTGACCTGTTAAGAGTTACTCACTTCTGTTTTCCAGATAAGGAAACCTTACTGCCCTTTACCTTAAAAAATCTAAAACACTTCTGGACTGAATTTCCAGAGCTCCTATTTTTATTTTAAGACCAAGAAAAATGGAGAGCATAATTCAGTTATCACAATGAGACTGACTTGTGTTAGATGAACCAAGTAAACAGTGTGAGAAAACCACACTGCAGAGTAGTTCCCGATACCGGTAGACCCTGGGAACCATGCCTACCTTCCTCCTTTAATTGACCACAGTGCTATTTTCCTGTTTTGCTCTTCTTATCTGGTGTAGAAATAAACCTTTTCCTGGACATGAGCATATTTGAATTTCACATGAATTTAGTCGTTTAACTTATTTGGAAAAAAGCTCCCTTTATATCCCCTCCACAAAATGGCCTTTGTGTTTTAGATGTTTACAACAGTAAATTTTTGCTTTAGAGCAAAGGCATTCTTCTGCTACAGAAACTGAAAATTTCACCTTAAGAAATGAAAGGAGTAGTTTGACCTAAACTCCAGTCCTGATCACGGACAGGCTTTGTCTCTCTCTGGACCCATCATCAGGGCATCTCATCCAGTGTTTTTTTCAGCATCTTTTAAAGGATATCCTTTTAGGGAGGCCATTTTGTGGTTGAATTGCCTTTTCAGTTATTTTAACTTTTATAACTTCAGAGTTACTTGTTTTACTCTAATTGCTGAAATAAATCGTCTTTTAAAAAAATGTGATATGTTCAACATGCATTTGAACATTTGGATCTGAACAATGGATCTGAAACTTACATTTTAAAGAAAAATATTAATTATAGTCTTACACATTTTCATTTTTATGACTTCATTCTGATTTTTATCCATATCAACATATTTTTCCATAAGTTATTCATACCATATGAGCCATTTTGGATTTTTATTTTTGAACTATAAAAGAATAAGAGATAATTTTGTAGATGATAAAGAAGAATTCCATGTTTGAGAATGGCTTTAAAAAATGAAGGGAGATCCAAATATGATGTTCCAGTTAATTCTACAAATTCATCTTTCCATTTGGTTATGAATCAAATCCCAATATTCTTTCACCATTGTAGTTTTGATTTTTGAACACTGGCAAAGCAAAATGCTGTTTGTTATTTATAGTTGTATTCCAGTCATTCTGTAGCCAACCAGAAGAAAGAGTATGCATTTTGGGATCGGAGTTCTGAGTTCTAGTTCTAGCTTTGCCCTTTAAGCTCCATATGGTCAGGGGTATGGCTTTAAAGCTCTTAGAGCCCTGGGTTCCTCTATTAGATGTGATGAAGCTTTCACCATGACTTGCTACAGGCGTTACATAAGTTAATTTAGTTCATCTAGTGTTGTCAGGCTGGAAATGACCTTCCCAGGGTTCGTATCCACACAGCAGGAACAACATTATCCTCCAATGAGACTGTTGAGAGAATAAAGTGATACAATTATGTGAATGTTTTGTTAGCCCTTAGCTGCACAGCTTTTAGATATTATGTGATAGCTTGAGGTTTAGCTTCATTGGCTCTTTAATTCAACAAACGTTAATTATGCCTAATAAATCTAGGAGTCTAGTGCCATTGGCTCTTAGAACTTTCAGATATTCCTCAGATTCTTTTCAAGAGTCTGTATTTGTTTCAGGTCTCTGTGAAGCTGCTGCTTGGGTTTTTGTTACCTTTGGAAGGTGGGTGAAGAGACACTGTGTTAAAAACAGTCCTCAATTCTTAAGAGAGATAGTTGAGTCTTTCCTGGGAGGGCACAGGGAAAAGGAATCGACAATTGACAGAAGAAAGTATTGGGTTGGCCAAAAAGTTTGTTTGAGCTTTTCCATAACGTCACTTGGAAACCTAAACTAACTTTTTGGCCAACCCAGTACAAATAGGAGTCTAAGGAAGCTGATTATGCTTGGAATTAACTGCTGCCTGGTCCCATGTGAGTTCCAGTAATCACACTTTCTGTTACTGTACTTCATTCCTGCTAACACCTCTGCCTGCAGGGACCTGCCCTCCATTCCATCTGGAATCTTCCATGAAGCCCTTCCTTACCTACCAGTCAGATATACCTCTTTCTTACTTGCATTCCTCCCATAGCACTTTGCTAATAAGATACTTAGAACCCTTATCATGCTGTCTTTACTAATCTATAAAATCCTTGAAGGAAAGAAGTTTTCACTCAGTTTAGTACTCCTGGCAGTATAGGCCTTGAATTGCCTAGATTCACACCCTAGTGCCCTACTTACTGTGTGGCCTCAAACAAGTTACTGAACCTCTTTGGGCCTCATTTTACTCATCTGTAAAGTACAGATAGTAACAAGATATACATTTAGGATTTCTTTGAGTTAAATAAAATACTGCATTAAGGCTAGGCTATATAGAATAGTGCCAGACACATAGTAAGAACTCACCAAATTTTGGCTATTGGTATTATAAACACCTCCAACTCAAACACAAGTTTCTGGATCGACTAAGAATTGGGTCCCTGAGAGATATTGAAGGGATCAGCTTAAGGAAAACTGACCTGAGACTGACAGAATGTTGGGGCTTGTTGTGCCCTAAGACCACCTGTGTGTTACCCCACTCCCTGCTCCAAAGAGCAGAGGGCAATCCAGTGCTAACAAGGCTGTTCCTACAGCTCTCCTGCCTTTCCTTTCCAAAAGGACTACCGAGTGTGTGTGGAAGCAGGGCGGCATGATGGCGACTTAACTGGCCACTGCTCGTTCACACACCCTCTTCAGCTACAATGAATGAACAACACTTGAAGAGAGAAGTTAGTAGAAGGAAGTACCAAAACTCAGCAGTTGGGCTGGGAGAACAGAGGAAGAGTGAGGGGAGGCAGGGCAGGGATTAGGCAGTGGGAAAGCAGGAGGAAGGTTCAGAGGACATAGGAAAAGTTGACAGTGGAGGTGACAGGAGGAGGCAAGGAAGGTAGATGAAGGGAAGATAGAAGTCCCAGCTTCCCAAGGTATAGAGAGCGCAGTAAGAGTTAGCCCAGAACCTGTGAGGTTGACACTTTCTGCCTCTAGGAGGTTGAGTCACTGCTCAGGAGAGAATCCAGTCACCAGGTGGCAGTGGTGCCTCAGTCACATGTTCTGAACCAACTGTGGCCAACAGTCCCTCTCCTTATTTACTGAAAATACGTGTTAAGGCAGCTGAGCTCGGAATTACGCAGTAACATTGGATAGTTCTTACTAGGCAGAATTTTGAAGAAAAGCAACCGTAGGTACAAATGGTTATCTTTCTCTAAACTTCATAACTATTTTTCAGTCACAGATTGTAGCAATTAGAGAATTCTGGCTTTTGTTTAAAATGATCCTGTTAAGCTCAGGGAGGAGAACCAAAGGCCTAAGAGTGTGAAGCTCTGCTGCTGTTGTGCCTTATGCCTTTATTCATCGTAATGTAAATGTGAGAAATAAAATCAAGGTACATTTGCATAACACTTTTTCACTTTAAAAATGTTGGCTTATAACTGGCATATACTCTTCACATGTCCTCTTCAGAGTGAGTTTGCTTTGGTCATGTTGTGAGAAGTCAGAAAGTAAAAATTTCTGCCTTGACAGACGTCTGTGACTTTTTCATCCAGAGTTGAAGAGCCTTAATAGTACAAACCCGTTTATTTTGTTAGGGCTTTGTCACTGAGTTGTTTTTCCAGTTCTGTTTTGTTATGACTTAGACAAAACTATTCCCCCATACATGCAGCTAAACCTGGCCTATTTTTGAGTTGAAAATTTAAACACTTGAGAGAATGAAATGAGTAGTTTGATTCTGAATTTAACATCCAGGCTTTGATAATGGGATATTTCTTAATATTTAAAAACCAAAGGTAAGAAAAATCGACAGTTTTGGAATGCCAGTCATACATTTAAAGGTAAAAAATTGTTAGGCTAATATGTCAAAATAAATTGCTATAATTTTAGTCACTTCTTTGTAGATATTCAAATTCTTAAGAATTTCATAAAAACCTTTATTTTAAAATTAATTTTGAAATTTCAAATAAATAATTTCCCAATGTGGAAAGCTACCAGAATTCTAAAACTGAATCATGATCAGTCATTTCCAAAGCACCAAGAGAATAATTTATCTCTGTCCTAGACTAGCTCCTCATCTCTGAATGTTTTCTGTTTTTACCGTGTTTTCTATTCTATCCAGCCTTCTTGCTTAACTTCTGCTTTTCTTCTCTTTCTCTTTTCTTATACACCACCATCTTTTTCTTTTTTTTGTTTATCTTTTTTAAAAAATATTTATTTTTAATTGAAGGATGGTTGCTTTACAGTATTGGTTTGATTTCTGCCATACATCAACATGAATTAGCCATAGGTACACATATCCCTCTTGAACCTTCCTGTCATCCTGTTTATCTTTTCAAGTTTGTTTTTCCTTTAATCCTTTTCTCTTTTCTTGCCTCTCATTTCTTTCTGTTGTTTTCAACTTTCTCCTGCTCCTTCACTTTTGTCTTTCCCCATTTCTTTGCCTGCCCTCTGCTCATAACTGATAACTGAAGAATTAAAGTGTGTGCGTATAAGTATTTCTAGTTGTCTTACTTATTGGAGAACATTTTATATTTTCCACGTGCAATTATCAAAGCAAGAAAATGGAATTCTATATATTTCTATAAAAGATATAAATTTTATATAGGAATATATAAAAACTTAATACATTTCTATTAAAAAAATAAAGTGGTTGTTAATTTACATGCTATATCCTGCCCTTGCTTATGTTCAGATGGCCAAGAGAGTGCAAAGCAGGAACAAGGAAGCAGAAGGTGGTTTTGATTCAGGGCATATGTCAGAGAGGTAGAGCAAGACTTCATGTCTCACTTTTTTCTAAGGCTCTACTGACTCATTAGTAATGGAGGGGTGATAGAGTGTTGAAGGCATTCAACCAATCTTCCCCCCTCAAATATTCTTTATCATGGTTTTTCAAAATAGGCTGATCTCCTTCTCCTATCAAGTAGTGAGCCACATGGTCTCTGTTATATTGAAACTGCTGAGCTTGATGGGTAAGTTATTACAATTCAAATAATTGTTTAGATTGGTTTTCAATTTATTTAAGAGCAATAGCTTTAGAAACAAGACCTAACTTAAATCTTAAACCTTAATCTTAGTGCAGTATGTGTGTGTATGTGTGTATACATACCATGGAATATTAATCATTAAAAGAATGAAATAATGCCATTTGCAGCAACACGGATGGACCTCGAGATTATCATACTAAATGAAGTAACTCAGAAAGACAAATGTCATATATCACTTAAATGTGGAATCTAAATAAATTGATACAAAGAAATTTAGTTCAAAACAGATATAGACACACTTATGATTACCAAAGGGGTAAATTAGGGATTTGAGATTAACAGATACATACACTGTTATATATAAAACAGATAAATAGCAAGAATCTATTGTATAATACAGGGAACTATATTAAATATAATAACCTATAATGGAAAAGAATCTGAAAAAGAATATATGTGTATATTGAATAACTTTGCTGTACACCTGAAACATTGTAAATCAACTATACCTCAATCAAAAAAATCTTAAAAAAACAAACATACCCTTCATTTTATATTCTTGGAAGAAATAAGACTGTTAAATTGCAAAGTCCATTAAAAATTTTTTTTGATGTGGACCATTTTCAAAGTTTTTACTGAATTTATTAAAATACTTCTATTTTATGTGTTGGTGTTTTGGCTGTGAGATGGATTCTGTCATTTAATCCTGACATAAGTACTATAAGCCCTATTTTATAGGCAAGGAAACAAAAGCTTGGAGAGACTAAAGAATTTGTCCCAAACTTCTAACGAATGAAACCAGGGCTCATACCTGGCAGTTTGACAAAAGAGCCCGTGGTTTTAACCACTGCCTTCTAAATCACTGCTGTACTGAGGTATCCAAATAGAGATAAGCCTATGTGATCCTACCCTTGGTTTGGCAGAAGCTAAAATAGTGCTAAGAGGAAAATTTATAGCTATACGTGTATACACTTGAAAAGAGAAAAAAAAGCTTCAAACCAATGATCAAATCTTCCATTCATAGCCTAGAAAATAGCAAAATAAACCAAAGCAAGTAGAAGGAAGGAGCAAAGAGAAAAAAATCAATGAATTTGAAAATAGAAAAAGAATATAGAAAAAGAAACAAAGAGTTAGTTCTTTGAAAACCTCAGTAAAATAGACAAATTTTAAGACTGGGAAAGGAAAAAAAAGATACAAGTTAACAATATCATGAATGAACCAGGCAGTATTATAATAGATCCTGAAATCATCAAAAGATATGGAGATACTATGTATAACTCTATACATATTAACAACCTGGAGACCTAGAGTAAATGGACTACTTACAGTCAGAACTCATCCAGTGTGAAATAGTTTGAGTAGTCCTGTAATTGTTAAGGAAACAATTCAAATATAAAACATAAAACTATAAAACCTTTAGAAAAACATAGTAGAAAGTCTTGAAGATTTAAGGCTAGTCAAAGAGCTCTTAGATTTGATCCAAAAAGCATAATGCACAAAAGGAACATTTGACAAACTGGACTTGGTCACGTTTTTTTTTTTTCTGTGCAAAAGACTGTTAAGAGTATGAAAATAATAGGAGAAAATACTTGCAACCTATATATCTGACAAAGGACTTGTATCTTGAATATATGAAAAATATTAAAAACTTCACAGTAAAAATAATCCAATTAGAAAATTGGCAAATGATATTAAAGGACAGTTCACCAAAGATAACTTACAGATGGCAAATAAGTACATGAGAAGATGCTCAACAACTTTAGCCATTGGGATATTAAAACAACAGTGATGTATCACTTCCCACTTATCCTATCAGAATAACCAAAAAAAAAAAAAAAAAACAAACTAGTGAGAACTCCAAATGCTGGCAAGAATGTTGAGAAACCAAATCACTCTCACATTGCTGATGAGTATATAAATGCTACAATCACTCTGGAAAACAGTGTGGCAGTTTCTTAAAAAGCTAAACGTGTAGCTCCTGTATAATCCAGCAGTTTCATTACCTGGGATTTATCCCAGAGAAATGACTTATGCTTATACAAAAATTTGCATACAAACATTTAGGGCAGCTTTATTTGTAATATCTCCAAATAGAAACAACTTATATGTCCGTCATCAGGCAAATGTTTGAACAACAAACTGTGGTATATCCATATTGTGGAATATTATTGAGCAACAAAGAGGAATGAACTATCTATTGATATATGCAATAACCTGAATGAATCTTCACAGAATCATATTGAATGAAAAAAGTAAATATCAGAAGGTCACATACTGTATTATTTTATTTATGTAACATTTCTACAAAATTAGAGAAATGGATAACAGATTAGGGATTGCCAGGAATTTAAGAAGGGTTGGAGGAGGCAGAGAAGGTAGTATTTCCATAAATGGAGCCCAGAGGAATCCTTGTGTTGATTGAAGTGTTCCATATCTTGACTGTTAATGTCAGTATCCTGGTTGTGATATTGTGATACAGTTTCGTGAGATGGTACCATAGGAGAAGTTGACTAAAAGGTAAAAAGGGTCTTTCTGTATTGTTTCTTATATTGAAAATCATTTTGAAATTTATCAAGATATTGACCAAAGTGACTATACCATTTTAGATGTCACTATTAGTATATGAGATTTTCAGTGACTCTCTATCCTGGTATGATCAATCTTTTTAATTTCAGATAGTTCAGATAGTAGGCATGTAGTATTATTATTTAGATAGTAGGCATGTAGTAGTAGTAGTATTTAGAGAGTAGGCATGTAGTAGTATGTCATTATGGTTTTAATTTGCATTTCCCTTGTGAGAAATGACAGTGAAATTTTTAAATTTATCACTGTATATTCAGATCCTTTATGCATGTGTTATTTTATATTGTCATTTGTAGGTTTTTTTACAGATTAAAAATATTATTTGAGAAAAAAATCAGGAGTTTTGGAAAAAATTTTTTTTATCAGTGAGGCCTGTGTGTAATTATTCTTCCTCTTTAGTTTCCACATCTGAATATGGAAGTGAGATATTAGAGTCCTGAGGAAATAAATTAATATGATGATAAACTTTGATGAGTGACAGCATATGTGGAATAGAGGAATGTGGAATAGAGGAGGCTGAGGAATGAGAGCTATCTGGTCCAGTTGGTGTGATTGTTTAAATTATTTGAAAAGCCATTTAAAGGGCAAACATTTGTCCTTTAATCTCAACACCACTGTCTCACTCTTTTCCATCAAGTCCAACTCAGTTTCTGCCTCAATTATGAAGTTATTTTTGACTGTCTGTACTCACCTCTGCTTCCTAGAATTTGTAGATTTAGATCAATAAGATCTAAATGACTTTTGAATAAAGTTATTTCAATTATACATTCAGCTTAGTGTTTTCTGCAGAAAGCTGTTTGACTAATGGGCATTCCTTGGATTCAATTCTTATTGCCATAACATCATTGTGAAAATCATGGAGAAATTTAGATTAAATGAAGTCGCAGGTATCTGCTCAGTTCTCTAAATTCAGTTTTTCATGGCTTGGCATGCTCTTCCAAAAAGTGATTTTTGCTTTTTACCTACCACTTGTTTTTCTCAAGAAGACAGTAACCTTCAGGGCTGCACTGAGTTTCATGGGTGACTGTGGTTATGTATTCAGTCGATATTTGTTGACCCACTACTACTGAACACACTACTAAACATTTCCATAAAGACTGAACTCTGACAGATGCTCTTAAGCTATGGTAGAAGAAAATTTGGTTGAACTCAGTGAGGAAACTGACATGACAAACTCCTTAAACAGGAGACTTGAGTGATGGCCATGGACTCTTCACTGCTGTTCATATCATGAATACCGGACTGCCATCACCAGTGTATACATGGTCTTGCTTGGAAGAAGATGACCAGCTCCTTGCGATCTACCTAGTTCCTGTCTAGTTTTATGATTCTAGATGTATGGGATTCTTGGCTTGATTCATCAAGAAAAATAAAGCTGTATTCCTTTTCCCATTTGAATTTTAGCTGCTGTGAAATTTACCAGTAAAACTTCTGCATAGATACCAGAATCTGGAGTGATACTGACCTCCTTTAACTGGCAACTGTGTTCCCATTCCTAATGTGTTTTGTAACTCATGCATGATGTCTAAGAATGTTCAAATGCAACCATACTTGTTATTAATACATCCTCTGTTTTTCTAAATAGCCAAACAGATCACTGTTGTTACAGAGATGTGCCATGGATGAAATGCTAACTCTTAGGAGTCTGCAAAGACGCGTCCACTTTCCCAAGATAGTGTGGGAGGTGTGAATGACACTCAGGGAGTTTCTTGAATCTCGTGTGTTGGATTTTGCATGTGCTAAAATTGCAGAAATGCCCCTGATTGTTTTGTGTAAGATACTATTGGGCTATTTCATTTAAAAGTTCATGTCATGTCAATTAATTTCACAGGGAAACAAATCTTAAAGTGCGCCACGCGCTCTCAGTTACCTCAGAACTTGGAGCAGATATTAGCAGACTTGCAAAGTTTGATGGTAAGTGTTTAAAACTGAAAAGAAAGACCTCAAAACCAAAAAGCTTTTGTAACAAAGCCATGTAACAAAATAATTATATGAAATTCAATTTATGTTTCTTTTTATTTGGTGGAAGGACATAAAATTCTCCAAACATCAAAGCCTGTGATCTCTTCTCATGCTCAAGGGTAAAAGTGTTTACCAAGAGGAGAATGGCTGTATCAGTTCATTGTTCCTTTCATCCTTGTTTTCTCTTCTCTAGACCTCGTTCCCTCTGGTCCCGTAATACCCTTCATTTGCCTGACCTGGGTCTCCCTGGAGCCTCATACAGACTTGCTGAGGATGAGTAACAGGCCACACTCCTATTTCTAACTCTAACTAGCCATGCATTCTCTGGTCCCATAACAAAGACCAAACCCCAGACTACAGACCTGATGAAGACAGTAACTGTGCCTCATATATTTCTGTGTCTTTCAGAGTGCCTGGTATAATATCATAAAGATGGTAGGTGTTCAAGAAGAATATTATAATTTATTAATCAGTTGTCAACTATTGCCCTTTATTTTAGACCAGGGTTTTGTTATCACCGTCTTCACATCATTCAACCCAGTTCCATGCTCCTCAGCATGGTCTCCCCTGCCTATTCTACTCCATCTGTGTCTTGCTCTTTTCTATCAAAGCTGTCACAGAGAGCAAAATTCTTCTAGTCAAAGGAAAAATAATTAATGGTAGGACTTCAGGCATCCTGATAGGTGGTTGGAGAACCTTTGGGGTCTTCCTGGCACCCCTCAATGGTCTCTTGCTTTATACACCTATGTATCTGGACTTGGATATCAATATTTCCATACAGATTTGTTTTATTTATTAACCCATATTTAGAGTTTGAGGCTATCTTTCTAAATGTTTTCTTTGGAGTCTACTAAAGGAAAATATGGACAAGCATGATCCTGTGAGTTAGAGTACAGGCAGCTTTACATTTTAAAGTTTCTCAGGGTACAACTTAGAGTTCCTATTGCTTGTGCTTTGCATTTGCTTATAGATTCCATCTGGATACTGTTAATATTTTAATCTTTCTTAAATGAGTGCCATTGTAACAAATGTTTACAGAAAAAAAAAATACTCCTCCAGTTTGAGATTTAAGTCAGGGGAATAGCCAGGAAACTGAATGGCCCAAGAAATATTTTGATTGGATTAAAATAAATTACATATTTTCTACTAAGTAATTTTTTCAATGAAATGTTACTGTTATGTGAATCCAAAAAGTAAATTGGGTTCATGAATCAAAATACTTGCTTAAAACACGTCACAGAATATTCATAGAGTCCTAAAAGTGCAACCTAAATGTAATTTACTCATTTCTTTCCTGGCAGAAGTGTACCTTTACACCTCTGTTAATCTATGAGGAGGTAAAAACTCATGATTTCTTGCTTACTTTACTGTTAAAAAGCAGAAAATTATGTTATAATTGCCAGCTTATTTTCTTTCATAGATACTGGCACAGATAGCCTGTGCTGTGATTTAGTTACAAACAACCCTGAAATCATAGTGGCATAAACAGTAGAAGTTTATTTCTTCCTCACGTCACATCTGATGCAGGTTGAATGGCCTTCTTCATCTTGTAGCTTTGATGCCTAGACTAATGGCCCTTAAGGTGAGCACATCAGAGTAAGGATGAGATGAAAGAGACAAGCTAACTTTTAACTGCTCTTCCTCTCATGTTTCATTGGCCAGCATGAGTCACATGGGCCTGACCTAACTGCAAGGAAGGAAATGAGTATGGAGTTGAGTTGAGTGCTGTCTCTACCATACCCTGTGACCAGAGGTCAATTCCAGGATCATGTATAAAGGGACACGCTGGATTAGGTAGATTTCTTACTTGGAACTGCAGGAATGGGGCCAAGAATCTGCCTCTCAACATGACTCCTCATACCCCTTCAATCCTCTCTGGCCTGCTTGACTTTTTCTTTTTTCTCATAGCACTTATCACCATCTGGGATACTCTGCAAAGTGCTTATTTTCTGCTTGTTATTTATTGTCTATCTCTACCTGCTGCAGTGTGAGCTGAACAGGGATCTCTGTTTTGGTCACTGATAAATGCCAAGTCCCTGGAACAAAGCATGGCACAGAGCGATTGCTCAACAAACCCTTGATTAATGCATGAATAAATGGTCACAGGTGCCAGAGAGTGGGGGATAGGATCAGCCTCAGGCCCCAAAGAGACATGGCAGAGCAAAGGAGGGGCCTAAGGTAAGGGGCTGAGGGTGGAGTATGAAAAGATGGGTGAAGAAGAGGCTTCCTGATGGGAACTTGTAAGACAAAGCAAGAGTGCTGGGTCCCCTTCTCTTGGAGGGCAGTGGCTGGGAATGGGACCATCTGCTGTGGTGGTTTTATAATGATTTTCCTCAGAATCTTTCCTCCAAACAAAACAGAGTTGAACACAGAAATCTGAAATTTAAACTAATACAAATGGTGCTGCTTGGGCTAAGCAGAAAATACTTCTTCACTTAAAATAATTCTTTTATCACAGATGGGATAACAGGTCCAGAGAGGTTAAAGGACTTGTCTCTCTGTGTGTGTGTGTGTGTGTGTGTGTGTGTGTGTGTGTGTATGTGGATGTATATATAGATATACACAGATAAAGTCATTATTAATACTTAATAAAATTTACTTTAAAAGTATATTCATAATTATTACTTAATAGTTGTAGTCTGCATTTGCTTCAAAAGCATAGGTAATTCACAAAACCTCTAATATATAATAGTTTTTGCCAATAAAGGCAACACAGACCTCTGTTGTCTCTCATTTATACATAAACTGTGATCACTTTTCAGAGAACATGTAATGCCAAATTTATTAGGCAGGTACACTTCTGGGCTAAACATCAGGTCTCTGCTAGATTTACTTTTTCCTCTTAAATCTTGGGTTGAATTTCAATCTACCATAACATTCAAGGCAATAGGATGTTCTGTGGGTTTAGCCATATTAAAATATGATTTCCTATTTCCAAGAAAACATCTGAAAAATGAATAGAGGGATTAAGGGGAAATAAATTCGATAGAATATAAAAATTAATCCTCCCTCTTAGCAGACAAATTTAAAGACGAGTGATGCAATATGTTGAAAAGTCTTTGAAAGAGTTGGAACAGTTAACAAACCCCAAATCTTTCCTGCAATTGCTTTTGCTTTCTTATAGCCTTCAACTTTTCCTTCATTTCCTTCTTTTTAAGCCTTAGTTTTAATTTCATTCTTTCCCTACCTCTGTGACTTACACGTTCACACACCAATACTTCTACTATATACACACATTTCTCTCATGACCCTAGCCATCATTTTTCTTTCCCCCCTTTTTGCATTATTTCTAACTTATTCTCTTTGCATCTTTCTCTTTCAACTCTTTGTTTTTGATAGTTTACTTTCTCCTCTATCTGAATTCTCTTTTTTTCTATTATTTTAAACTCTTTTCTGTTTTCATCACTCTCTTGAAATTATTAGTTTATTAAGTTTATGGTGGTGTGGTGGTAAAGAATCTGCCTCCCAGTGCAAAAGACACAGTAGATGTGGATTCAGTTCCTGGGTCAGGAAGATCCCTGGATGAGGAAATGGCTCCCCACCCTAGTATTTTTGCCTGGAAAATTCCATGGACAGAGGAGCCTGGAGGGCTACAGTTCATGGAGTTGCAAAGGGTTGGACACAACTGAGCATGCATGACATATCACATCAAGTTTATCATTCAGTTCAGTTCAATCGCTCAGCCGTGCCTGACTCTTTGCGACCCCATGAATCGCAGCACGCTGGGCCTCCCTGTCCATCATCAACTCCGAGAGTTCACTCGGACTCACATCTATCGAGTCAGTGATGCCATCCAGCCATCTCATCCTCTGTCGTCCCCTTCTCCTCCTGCCCCCAATCCCTCCCAGCATCAAAGTCTTTTCCAGTGAGTCAACTCTTTGCATGAGGTGGCCAAAGTACCGGAGTTTCAGCTTCAGCATCATTCCTTCCAAAGAAATCCCAGGGCTGATCTCCTTCAGAATAGACTGGTTGGATATCCTTGCACTCCAAGGGACTCTCAAGAGTCTTCTCCAACACCACAGTTCAAAAGCATCAATTCTTTGGTGCTCAGCTTCCTTCACAGTCCAACTCTCATATCCATACATGACCACAGGAAAAACCAACCATAGCCTTGACTAGATGGACCTTAGTCAGCAAAGTAATGTCTCTGCTTTTAAATATGCTATCTAAGTTGGTCATAACTTTTCTTCCAAGGAGTAAGTCAACAAAAACAAGACCAGGAGCTGACTGTGGCTTAGATCATGAACTCCCTTATTACCAAAGTCAGACTTAAATTGAAGAAAGTAGGGAAAACCACTAGACCACTCAGATATGACCTAAATCAAATCCCTTATGATTATACAGTGGAAATGAGAAATAGATTTAAGGGACTAGATCTGATAGACAGAGTGCCTGATGAACTATGGAATGAGGTTCGTGACATTGTACAGGAGACAGGTATCAAGACCATCCCCATGGAAAAGAAATGCAGAAAAGCAAAATGGCTGTCTTGGGAGGCCTTAAAAATAGCTGTGAAAAGAAGAGAAGCAAAAGCAAAGGAGAAAATGAAAGATACAAGCATCTGAATGCAGAGTTCCAAAGAATAGCAAGAAGAGATAAGAAAGCCTTCCTCAGTGATCAATGCAAAGAAATAGAGGAAAACAACAGAATGGGAAAGACTAGAGATCTCTTCAAGAAAATTAGAGACACCAAGGGAACATTTCATGCAGAGATGGGCTCGATAAAGGACAGAAATGGTATGGACCTAACAGAAGCAGAAGATATTAAGAAAAAGTGGCAAGAATACACAGAAGAACTATACAAAAAAGATCTTCACAACCAAGATAATCACGATGGTGTGATCACTCACCTAGAGTCAGACATCCTGGAATGTGAAGTCAAGTGGGCCTTAGAAAGCATCACTACGAACAAAGCTAGTGGGGGTGATGGAATTCCAGTGGAGCTGTTTCAAATCCTGAAAGATGATGCTGTGAAAGGGCTGCACTCAATATGCCAGCAAATTGGGAAAACTCAGCAGTGGCCACAGGACTGGAAAAGGTCAGTTTTCATTCCAATCCCAAAGAAAGGCAATGCCAAAGAATGCTCAAACTACCGCACAATTGCACTCATCTCACATGCTAGTAAAGTAATGCTCAAAATTCTCCAAGCAAGGCTTCAGCAGTACGTGAACTGTGAACTCCCTGATGTTCAAGCTGGTTTTAGAAAAGGCAGAGGAACCAGAGATTATATTGCCAACATCCACCGGATCATGGAAAAAGCAAGAGAGTTCCAGAAAAACATCTATTTCTGCTTTATTGACTATGCCAAAGCCTTTGACTGTGTGGATCACAATAAACTGTGGAAAATTCTTCAGGAGATGGAAATACCAAACTACCTGATTTGCCTCTTGAGAAACCTGTATACAGGTCAGGAAGCAACAGTTAGAACTGGACATGGAACAACAGACTGGTTCCAATTAGGAAAAGGAGTACATCAAGGCTGTATATTGTCACCCTGCTTATTCAACTTCTATGCAGAGTACATCATGAGAAATGCTGGACTGGAAGAAGCACAAGCTGGAATCAAGATTGCCGGGAGAAATATCAATCACCTCAGATATGCAGATGACATCACCCTTATGGCAGAAAGTGAAGAGGAACTAAAAAGCCTCTTGATGAAAGTGAAAGAGGAGAGTGAAAAAGTTGGGTTAAAGCTCAACATTCAGAAAATGAAGATCATGGCATCCGGTCCCATCACTTCATGGGAAATAGATGGGGAAACAGTGGAAACAATGTCAGACTTTATTTTGGGGGCCCTCAAATCACTGCAGATGGTGATTCCAGCCATGAAATTAAAAGACGCCTACTCCTTGGAAGAAAAAAGTTTATCATTAAGCACCTCTAAAGACAAGTTGCAACACTAAGTATGTAGAATTACAACATATCTTCACATGTGCTATCAAGATTCTTTTGATACTTCTCCTCCATTATTTTTCTATCCCCTCTTTTAGGTCTCTTCTGTTAACCTTTATTATAATGGGATATCAATAGATTTCAAGTTTTCTTCTCAGTGGTAAAAATAATTTTCTTTCAATTGTGGGAATTAAAACCAGATATTGCATCCCTTAGGTTTCCTAGATGGTTAAGTGGTGAAGAATCCACCTGCTGACGCAGGAGATGCAGGAGACATGAGTTTGATCCCTGGGTCAGAAGGATCCCCTGGAGGAGGAAATGACAACCATTCTAGTATTCTTGCCCGGGAAATCTCATTCTTGCCTGGTGGGTTACAGTTTATAGGGTCACAAAAGAGTTAAAGAGGACTGAACTACTGAGCAGACAGCACACATTGTATCCTTTAGCTTAAATTAAAAGTATGATGTCAGCATTGTGTACATTTGGAAGTGCCCTGCCTGGTGATAGCAAGGTCTAATAGAGGAGACAGATGTGTGAGGCACGCCCTTTCTGTCTTTGCTGTGTGTATGTTTTAGCTTGTGATGTCTGGGCGAATCTGAATAAGGTCTTGGTTTTGCTTCTAGTTACCAGTATTCTTGCCTCGAAAATCCTATGGATGGAGGAGCCTGGTGGGCTGCAGTCCATAGGGTCGCTAAGAGTCGGACACGACTGAGCGACTTCACTTTCATGTTTCACTTTCATGCACTGGAGAAGGAAATGGCAACCTACTCTGGTGTTCTTGCTTGGAGAATCCCAGGGATGAGGGAGCCTGGTGGGCTGCCATCTATGGGGTCGCACAGAGTCGGACACGACTGAAGCGACTTAGCAGCAGCAGCAACCATGTGTTTTTTTCTCCTGAGGTTTGTGTCAGTTCAGTTGCTCAGTCATGTCCAACTGTTTGCGACTCCATTATAACCGCAGCACACCAGGCCTCCCTGTCCATCACTAACTCCCGAAGTCCACCCAAACCCATGTCCTTTGAATCGGTGATGCCATCCAACCATCTCATCTTCTGTTGTCCCCTTCTCCTCCTGCCCTCAATCTTTCCTAGCATCAGGGTCTTTTCCAGTGAGGCAGCTCTTTGCATCAGGTGCCCAAAAGTATTGGAGTTTCAGCTTCAACATCAGTCCTTCCAAAGAACACCCAGGAGAACATTCAGTGATCTCCTCTAGGATGGACTGTTTGGATCTCCTTTCAGTCCAAGGGACTCTCAAGAGTCTTCTCCAACACCACATTTCAAAAGCATCAATTCTTTAGTGCTCAGCTTTCTTTATAGTCCAACTCTCACATCCATACATGACCACTGGAAAAACCATAGCCTTGACTAGATGGACTTTCTGGCAAAGTAATGTCTCTGATTTTTAATATGCTGTCTAGGTTGGTCATAACTTTCCTTCCAAGGAGTAAGCGTCTTTTAATTTCATGGCTGCAGTCACCATCAGCAGTGATTTTGGAGCCCAGAAAAATAAAGTCAGCCACTGTTCCCACTGTTTCTCCATGTATTTCCCGTGAAGTGATGGGACCCAGTGCCATGATCTTCGTTTTCTGAATGTTGAGCTTTAAGCCAAATTTTTCACCCTCCTCTTTACTTTCCTCAAGAGGCTCTTTAGTTTTTCTTCACTTTCTGCCATTTGTGTCATACTACTATCTTTAGCACTGCACTACAGTTTCAGTCCTATATCAAAATGGCATATCTTCTAAATAGCTGAATACTTGAGTTTCCCACTCCTAACCAAGAAGTCCGCATTGGGAACTCCAACCTGGGGACAACAGCAAGCGTCAAAACTGAGGTGGGTAGGGCCTTAGGATGTCTTTTTTAAGTCTCTCTGCCTCCACACTTTTGCTGTTAAACCCAAGGACAGTAACTTGTTGGTGGCCTCTTAAGGCATGGCATGAGCTTTCTTTCTTTTTTTTTCTTTTATCCATTCACTCAGTAACCTGTTCATTTACTTACTAAATGTGTATTTAACACAAAGCCAAGGGATTTGCTAAGCCCCAAGATAACAGTCGTTAACAAGTCAGACCCAGGCCTTGCCTTCATAGCACTTACAGCCCTGGGAGAAGACAGATTTGAACAAGAACTCATCCTCAAAGAAACCTTTAATTAGATAAAAGTTATAAAGTTCCCACGCCTACCTGTGATGTTGACACGTGAACAAGTAGTCACTAGGTACCAGGCCCCATGCTGAGTAATTGCACATTTTGTTTTATTAAATCCTTACAGCCCTAGGAGGAAGAGATTACTATTAATTCCAATTTATGGGCAAGGAAACTGAGACCCAGATAAATTGAGTAAGTTCCCCAAGGTCACATGGTTGCTAAGTGGAAGAAGTAGAATATGAACCTAGGACCACTGGCAAAGCCTTACATGAGAGGCTCTAAATTGCAAACAAAAAGGCAGCATTGGAGAGTCAAGGGAATCAGCATGACTGCTTAGCTCCTGATCAGGGTAAGATTTTAATTTAAGAATACTTTAAACCTGAAAGTGCAAAATTAAATTCCAGAGATCAAGTCCATCCAGGACCCAGATGACATCACCATGTTTTTAAAAAGTAGCAAAATTCTCAGTGATCTTGAATGTCAGGATCCCTGACAAGAGTTTATGGAAGAGTTGGCCAAACATAGAAACCAATACATGCACAACGGAGTTGGGTTTTGGTAGGGAAATCCATTTATTTGAAAAGTTCTCATATAAATATTTTTATACATTTCAAACATCAGAAAAATTGATACGTGGTCTGTTTAATTGTATAAAAAATGATATATAACTTGGCCTAATATTATAAAAAGTATAAAAATAGAGTGGATCTTGATTTTTCATTTTGAAGTCTTTCAGGAATTGACAAGTTTTTATAAATAACTGGAAATAGTTTCAATTATACATTTGTAAACTGGTCAGTCTTATGCCTTGGGGAAAGCCCCGGATGTAAATTGTCCAAATGTGTTTAAGAATCTTTTGCATATTGTTACTGGACTAAGATCTGTTTTTGCAACAATGACAGGTTTACATATTTTGTATGACTGTTAATACTGAGTTGTGAAGCAGGGAAAGGTTGACTCTTTATTTAAGGAATCTTTGTGTATTTTTGTGGTCCTTTCTAAAGAAGAGCATGTGTGTAATTAAAACACAGAAAAACAAGCATCTCTTTTTGGTTAAAAAAATGCAAACACACAGAAAGTCTTTGTTAGAATCTTGTGACTTTTTAAACTTAGCAGATCAGTTTCTCATTCACCTGGATAGAAGCACAGCTCAGTAGCAGAGCTGATGTGACTGTGGGAGACACAGAAGCCTTGTGAGGAAAATAACTCTTTTCTTTACTGCTGGTGTTGATGTGGCCATTATGATGGTGATGATGGGTAGCTGGGGCTTACAGTTGAAGAGTAATGAGGTTTTAGAAAATGGGAAGGTGACATTTTTCTAAGAAAAAATATTTATCACAATCATCAGGGCAACAGTAGAGGGCATTCTTCTAAACTCTAATAAGCACTTGGCTAGAGCACTCTTGAACAGCAATGATGTCTTAATTCAATAGCTAATTGTCTTCGAGAAGAGTTGCAGTGCAGATAATCAAGAAGCATTGCTAACAGTAATAATATCCATAAAGAAATAAAGTCAGGTACTCTGGGAAAATCTTGACGTGGGACACTGAGTTCCATTTTCATGATAAACTATAGATTTCCACTCTACAGTGGAACACTAGTTTGAGAACGTTAGTAGGTTGTTAATTAACTAACAATCCAGCTGACTAAATTTAGAATGCCAAGAGGGTTCAGAGTGAAATCTTATAGATTTTGTTTGGTATGAGCCTCGAGTATTTCTGTGTGATTGTAAACCGGATGAACTGCTATCTGCTTTCACGTCTGTTTTTTTTTTTTTTCAGAGAAGCAAACAACTGTGACTGACTAGTTTCATTATATTTATACTTCATAATTGACATGATCTTCTCCCCAGTTTTATTGCTCATTAAAGATGATTTTGTTCTCTGTACATGTGTTCTGTGAATAACTATGTGAGAAACAATGCTCTTTTTCTAAACTGTTTTCTCATTCATTGTCAAACTGTTGCCTGCCACTTACTCTATGACTCAATTAGCAAAGGGAAGCAGGGTCCTACAGTTTTTCTCTAATCCTGATTGTGCTTTATGGCAGGGATATATTTTTTCTTGCTTCTAATGTGCTTGAAGTTGCCTACTTTATTTTCAGTGTTCTCAGATCTATTTCTATCCCTTCAGAGTTAGGCCAACTAAAGTGGCCCACTGTAGCTAGACCATTAGGTCTTCCAGTCCCCTTTATCGTTGTTACCATGGAAATATACCACCACTTCATTCATTCATATTAGATCTGCTCAGATACCCACATCACCTTCCCGTTTCTCTCTTGAAAGCATCTTTCCGTCCATCTCTCCAACAAATATTTATTAAGTTCCTATTATATAGGTAGTATGATAGGTTATGGGGATACAGAAGTGAATACAGTGCTCCAAGGAACCTGTTTATCCCTTTTGGAAAGAGGAAGAAAAGACATTGGGAAGTTTGTGTTTTGTGCTAACAGGACTAAAAGAGGGAAACTGAGCACTTCTAAAGATTAAAAAAAAAAGTAGCCTGGTTTTGTTCATTCTACTTTATTTTCACTAGGCCCTGTATTTATTATGTACTTAAACCACTGGGCTCATACTTTTCCAGAATGACTGAATTGGTGCTGGGCCTCCAAAAACTGAGGCATAGCCCCTTGGCCTTACTGCCTGTTCCTGTCTAGAACCACACCCGTGGTGTCAGGCCAGAAATGGATGAGCCTTGGGGCCAGGGAGGAGCCAGCCAGCATGTTCAAGGCTATATTTGCTTCAATGTCAGTCTTCACTTGCAACAATAAAAATGATCAAATGAGCCTGTTTTTTATATTCCTGTTGGCAGAGACTGTGTATCTTGTTGTTTTTGCCCAAAGCACATTTTTTTTTTTTTTTTTTTAGTGGCCAAATTTGAAGCTGGAGAAATTGAGTCTTGAATCTGGAATAAGCTTTAAAGGTTGCTGTGGACCCATTATTTTATGTAGGTTTTGCTGGTGATGCCTAATTCAAGGTTCTATAAAATTTGGGAATGTTAATTATTGGTCAACAAAAAAAAGATGTTGAATTCTTAGAGTTTAGAAAAAGTCTCCTCTTCCACAATGGAGTTGTCTAAATAACTTGGGCCAGTTGAAATCAGTTTTCACTTATTTGTGAATATCTGTGATATGCTTTAATAGGAGCAAATAAGGACTTAGCCATTCTTGTTCATATAAAAAGTGACTTTGTGTGGATTATTTAGCCTCATCCAAATCCTTCTGCCAGCACACTCACAGTTAGCAGTAGATGTCTGGGAAGAAGCCAATGTGTGTCCCAGTTGGGGTGTTTTAGCAGCAATATTTCAGTGATTCTGGGGAAAGGTAGATGGATTTGGAAAAGCAACCTGAGCCCTTAGAGTCTCTTATTCCTTTCAGGGTTTTGTTGGTTTTGTTTTATTTTCAAGCAACGTCTATTATCTTTAGCACTCTGGTTGGTTAGGAGTGATCAGGCCATGTGAAAACTGGTTGCTGTTATCTAGGTTTGTTGTAGTTTTAGTTGCTCAGTCGTGTCCAACTTTGAGACCCTATGGACTGTAGCCCATCAGGCTCCTCTGTCCATGGGATTCTCCAGGCAAAAGTACTGGTGTGGGTAGCATTTCTTTCTGCAGGGGATTTTCTGCAGGGATCAAACCCGGCTCTCCTGCATTACAGGCAGATTCTTTACTGTCTGAGCCACCAGAGAAACTCCCATCATCTATGTCTATGAGCTTTAAAAGGAAAACATATCATCCTGGGAAGGAAAGGAGTCAGGTAAGAAGTCTCTAAGTTCAAGAGGGTGTTTGATGGGGGTGTAACAGTGCAATACAGAAGTTCTGTAGGCCCGCTGGTCTCTCTCCCCTTCAGTCAGTGCTAAAGACATACTTCCCTTTTTATTTTCCAAATGTTGCTTTCTATCTTGCAAAATACCCTTTTGGTTTTTGATTAAATAAATGTATCTTTATTGTTTTGAGGAAAGAATTTTGTATACACTAATCTTACCCCTGGCTGGCTTGAATCTTGTTTGGATCTATTCTCAGTTATCTTTTTCATTCCTTTCCTCTCTTTTTCTTCCTCTCTCCCTCTGTCTTTCAGATCTTTGTACTCAGAAAGTTAACCCCAACTATGTGCAATGCAAATGTACGTAAATCTAATAGATATACTTTGTGACAGAGTCCATGAAAGATTATTTCTGGTTTCTTTTTCTATCAAGAGAACCCTCATCCTTAAAGTGTATTTTCTTATTGAAATAATGGAACAAATTGATTGATTGATTTGGAATGGGCTTGGTATTAAAAAAAAAAAAAGCATCTTTCAGACAGTTTGGGGCAAGTTATATGGTGCCTCTGAGAGTCCCCCGAACTCTGAATCTAATCAAGATAAGAAACATGGAACAGCTGAAAGGAATCACATGCATTCTCACGCACATGGGGCAAACAAGGCCCAGGCTTATAGTATATAGTACAGTAGGAACCCAAAATTCTGATTATGAGCCTAGAAGACCCAATTAAGTTTGGTTGTGAAACTAGAAGTATGCCATCTTAACCTGTGTGAAAGTTACATTAAATAATAATAATAAAAGATGAAATAAAAACTTTTAGAATCACCTCTGCTTTATCTTTCCAAAAACCATTTGTTTCAAACCAGAAGTAGAGATGAGTGATTGTTTTTTAAAGGAAAAAATATCCCATGGCTCTTGAGGTTTCTATTCTTATTTGGACAGTGCATAGAATCATGTTTCACAACATTTGTACCCTGCCACAGGTGATTTTTCCTAGCTTGACTTTGTATTTATGTGTGTGTGTGTGTTGAGAACAGTATGGCAGTCTACTCCAGTATTCTTGCCTGAAGAATTTCATGGACAGAAGGGCCTGGTGGGCTACAGTCCATGGGGTTCACAGAGTTGGACACACCTGAGTGATAAACACTTTCACTTTTTATATATATGACACTGGGATGTTGAAAAGAGAAGGAAAATGAACTGTATGTGAGAAGTAGGCTGCTAACACGGTATTGCAGGCTTCTAAATAGAGTTCAGGGTGAGGCATAAAGATGTTTGTTTCTTATATTTTACAGGTATTGTTGTGTGTGAGGCGCCTAACAACAAGTTAGATAAATTCACCGGAGTTCTCTCTTGGAAGGGCAGCAAGCACTCCCTCAACAATGAGAAGATAATCCTGAGGGGCTGTGTCCTGAGAAATACCAGCTGGTGTTTTGGAATGGTTATTTTTGCAGGTACAGTGGACTCCCCAGGGTACAGTGGGTCAGTGGGTGAATCTTCCTGAGAACTGCTTGGGTGCAGTCTGTGGCTCTCCAGGTTGGATGAGCATGCAAAGTGCCCTTCTGAGTTGAATACCGAGTGTAGAGCGTAAGACACTGCTGCTCTGAAACAGTGTGCCTGGCCCCACTCTGTAAAGAACCACTGACATCATGAACTTACTCTTGAGAGTGCATGGGCCCTAATTACTTAGATGCTAGATATCTAATGTTTATTTTCTTATTCTCTAACCCCATCTCAATCATCCCTCTCATGATATGTATTAATCAGCCTGCCTTTAAAGTGGAGGACAAGCATGAAAGAAGGTCTTGGCTCTGTTGCTGATTTTGTAGTTTGCCAATTTCAAGCAATCCTTTGGGAAAAGCCTTGTTAGAGATCCTGCAGTCATTTCTGTGTATTCTTCAGAGCTTCTTCTACTGTTTGCCAGCAGGCCAGCAGATTCTGGAAGGATTGTGCAGGCTGGAGGTGGGGGTAGGGCTTGAGGGAGGAAGGGGAGCATCTCTTACTCTTCTGCTGCTACTTTCAGTTCACTTCAGTCGCTCAGTCGTGTCTGACTCTTTGCGACCCCATGAATCGCAGCACGTCAGGCCTCCCTGTCCATCACCATCTCCCGGAGCTCACTCAGACTCACGCCCATTGAGTCAGTGATGCCATCCAGCCATCTCATCCTCTGTCTTCCCCTTCTCCTCCTGCCCCCAGTCCCTCCCAGCATCAGTCTTTTCCAGTGAGTCAACTCTTTGTATGAGGTAGCCAAAGTACTGGAGTTTCAGCTTGAGCCTCATTCCTTCCAAAGAAATCCCAGGGCTGATCTCCTTCAGAATGAACTGGTTGGATCTCCTTGCAGTCCAAGGGAGTCTCAGGAGTCTTCTCCAACACCACAGTTCAAAAGCATCAATTTTTCAGCACTCAGCCTTCTTCACAGTCCAACTCTCACATCCATACATGACCACAGGAAAAACCATAGCCTTGACTAGATGGACCTTAGTCGGCAAAGTAATGTCTCTGCTTTTGAATATGCTATTTAGGTTGGTCATAACTTTTCTTCCAAGGAATAAGCGTCTTTGAATTTCATGGCTGCAGTCACCATCTGCAGTGATTCTGGAGCCCAGAAAAATAAAGTCTGACACTGTTTCCACTGTTTCCCCCTCTATTTCCCATGAAGTGATGGGACCAGATGCCATGATCTTCGTTTTCTGAATGTTGAGCTTTAAGCCAACTTTTTCGCTCTCCTCTTTCACTTTCATCAAGAGGCTTTTTAGTTCCTCTTCACTTTCTGCCATAAGGGTGATGTCATCTGCATATCTGAGGTTATTGATATTTCTCTCGGCAATCTTGATTCCAGCTTGTGTTTCTTTACCTGTCTCTAATTTATCTCTAAAGGGCCCAAGGTGGCACTTTCTTGCCAAGGAAGCTTGCAGTATCATCATTTCATAAAGCCTCTCAGTTTTTACTCATGGCTTCAATTGCCAGCCCTTGACTTTTTATTTTTTTCAATTAATTAATTATTTATTTATTTTTAAATTACAACACTGTATTTGTTTTGCCATACATTGACATGAATCAGCCACAGGTGAACACAATCTCCCAATGCCGAAAAAATCCTGTTTCTTGTGACACCAAATTAAGATGTGTTTTGGGCCCATTGACTATATGTGCAATCAAAATTGGAATATCTTTCTTAATTGACTTTCTTCAGCAACAACAAAATGTTTATCAAAGATGCAAAAGTGTTCTGAATCTAGAAAAATCTCTGAATTCCTCCTAAATACTCTCAGGTGTGAGTGTTAGCAAGGCTCTTACTGTTTGGGCATTGCCATTATAAGGACTTGAGAAATCCCTCAAAATGAGGCAGTTTATGTCATTTTAACTGGGGATAAATCTGGTTTCATCATGTTTTCATCAGATGCTTTTATTCTTTAGTCAGGGGAATAAACTCTTGATTATATATTTCCTTATTTTGCATCTTGTATTGAGAAAAAGCATGCTAGTATTATACATTAACCTCTCTTTATCTTCCCACTTCAGTTGTCACAGTTAATGAAGCGATTTCTTGAAGGTCTCTTTTATTATTTTTATTTGTAATAATTTTATTTATTTTTTTATTGTTTTCTGGCTGTGCTGGGTGTTCATTGCTGCTTCACTGCTTCATTTTTCTCTAGTTGTGATGAGTGGGGATTACTCTCTAGTTTCTGTATGTGCAGGCTTATTGTGATGGCTTCTCTTATTGCACAGCATGGGCTCTAGGGTGTGTGACTTCAGCAGTTGTGGCTCCTGGGCTCTAGAGTGCGGATTCAGTACTCATGGTGCATGGGCTTAGTTGCTCCGCCACGTGTGGGATCTTCCTGGATCGGAGATAGAACCTGTGTCTCCTTCATGCAGGCAGATTCTTAACCACTGGACCACCGGGAAAGCCCTGCAAGGTCCTCTGATGGGAAAGACATCTCAGTTTGTTCCCGGTCATTAGAGAAGTGGAAGTGCATCATCCTAGGAGTGGGCTGTAACCCAAAGTTTTGTTTGCATTTGTGTGATCTTGTTTGGAATGATTCACTCAGAACAGTGGTTCAGCTATAGCACGTTATGTTAGGACAGCTGCTGCGAGCCACTCAGGGGTCAGGTTTTCCTTCATCATGTTGGCTTTGTATGGAAATGCTCCTACATAGAAGGAAGTGGAGTGGTAAGGTGAACAGGTCCCCCTCAGAAACAGTATAACAGAAAGTTCACAGAATTTGGATTGGACAGATCTGGGTTTAGATTTGTTTGCCTGCTGAAGGATGTTAAACCGTGGTTACTTAAAAGTCCTAAGCTTTGGTTTTATCTGCTGTAATGTGGGAATGAGTATATTAGAGAGGCACTATAGAGGCTCAGAAAGGCAGTGCATATGGAAGAGAATGCCTCACAATTGCTATTTTCCTTCCTTCCCTGCTTCTCCCTTCTTTTGGCATCAATTCAGAGCATATTATCTTCTCCATAGGCTGAGAGTTGGGATAATGTACTGCTCTTGAATCTTGGCAGGGAGAAATGGGGAATCACCCTCTTTGTGATGTGACCTTAATGTTCACTGGCAGAGCATTTATTCATTTATGTATATTTATAAAGCAGAGCATGCCTATATTAACTTTCATCTAGGCACGAATATTAATAGAAAACTTAATTAGAATAATCGCAGGCAGAGGAATGGTGGATTTCATCAGTGCTAGAGTTGAACAAAGGGGTGTTTCAGCACTCTAAGTCTTGAGACATCTGATTTCGGGAACTAGATCCATGTGAACACCGAGATCTTATGAAAGTAATCTCAAATTAACTATTCTTTCTATATTAGTACTCTAGTAATACCTGCTTTTAAGGATTGTGTAAGAAGTGTTGTTGACATAAACATGGTTTACTTTGCAAATCTATAATTTATGGAGATTTTCTAATATACATTAACAGCTAGGCCATGCCTCCTTGGAATGGCTTTCCTTTAAACTCACTACAGGAAAAAGTCCTGTATCTAAGGGTAGAAGTCTTATCCATGTAAGGGGTCCATAGGAGTCAGCACCATCTTGGCACATAGTAGGTTTTTGTGCTGGCTGTATTCCACTTGCCTCTGCAGATCAACTGTCACCATTTCACACTCTTCTCTCTGTCCTGGGAGGCTGACCTGTATGGTTTACACTAATAGGTTTCCTTGAACTTTGGTCCTGTCTCTGGGGATCTCTGGGAAGAAATCAAAGGAAGAAGACTGCGGTCATGGTATTTATTTCCCCAGCTACCTCCCTTAAATTTGGCTGGGTCCCTCAACATAAAGCCACCCTTCCTTTAGAAGCTGCAAACTTTACACAGCTCTCTCCTTTAGGGTATAATAGCCACCCCTCCCTAATGTCTGCCTTCTAGGGTAGATGAAGAAACATCTTGATTGCTACTGAAGTGCTGGCTATTGTGTTAACATTTTACTTCTCTTGTAACTCCTATACACCCACCAGTACTTTTGTAGAGTCTCTCTCTTTGTAAATACACCTTCCTCTAATAATCTTGTTCAGTGTGTCATCTGTTTCCTGTTTGAATGAGTCATAGTCTTACACATTGATTGAATGAGTCAGTGAGTTAATGAATTAATGGACTATTTCATATGACTTTAAAAATAGTGGTTAAGAGCAAAAGCTTTAGAATTAGATGTATCTGGGTTCTAATTTTGGCTCTGATGCTTACAGGCCAAAAGAAAAACAAAAAACCTCAGGCAAGTTATTTAAATTCTTTAATCCTCAGTTTTATTGATCGTGACCTAAGGATAATAATATCTAATTTATTGGCTTGTTTTACCCATTAGTGAGCTTACCAGGGAACATTTCATGCAAAGATGGGCTCGATAAAGGACAGAAATAGTATGGACCTAACAGAAGCAGAAGATATTAAGAAAAAGTGGCAAGAATACACGGAAGAACTATACAAAAAGATCTTCAGAACCCAGATAGTCATGATGATGTGATCATTAATCTAGAGCCAGATATCTTGTAATGTGAAGTCAAGTGGGCCTTAGAAAGCATCACTGTGAACAAAGCTAGTGGAGGTGATGAAATTCCAATTGAGCTGTTTCAAATCCTGAACGATGATGCTGTGAAGGTGCTGCACTCAGTGTGCCAGCAAATTTGGAAAACTCAGCAGTGGGCACAGGACTGGAAAAGGTCAGTTTTCATTCCAATCCCAAAGAAAGGCAATGCCAAAGAATGTTCAAACTACCACATAATTGGACTCATCTCACATGCTAGGAAAGTAATGCTCAAAATTCTCCAAGCCAGGCTTCAGCAATACGTGAACTGTGAACTTCCAGATGTTCAAGCTGGTTTTAGAAAAGGCAGAGGAACCAGAGATCAAATTGTCAACATCCACTGGATCATGGAAAAAGCAAGAGAGTTCCAGAAAAACATTTACTTCTGCTTTATTGACTATACCAAAGCCTTTGACTGTGTGGATCATAATAAACTGTGGAAAATTCTGAAAGAGATGGGAATACCAGACCACCTGACCTGCCTCTTGAGAAATCTGTATGCAGGTCAGGAAGCAACAGTTAGAACTGGACGTGGAACAACAGACTGGTTCCAATTAGGAAAAGGAGTATCTCAAGGCTGTATACTGTCACCCTGCTTATTTAACTTCTATGCAGAGTACATCATGAGAAACGCTGGACTGGAAGAAGCACAAGCTGGCATCAAGATTTCTGGTAGAAATATCAATAACCTCAGATATGCAGATGACACCACCCTTATGGCAGAAAGTGAAGAGGACCTAAAAAGCCTCTTGATGAAAGTGAAAGAGGAGAGTGAAAAAGTTGACTTAAAGCTCAACATTCAGAAAACAAAGATCATGGTATCTGGTCCCATCACTTCATGGGAAATAGAGGGGGAAACAGTGGAAACAGTGTCAGACTTTATTTTTTGAGGCTCCAAAATCAATGCAGATGGTGACTGCAGCCATGAAATTAAAAGACGCTTATTCCTTGGAAGAAAAGTATATTCAAAAGTAGAGACATTACTTTGCTGACTAAGGTCCGTCTAGTCAAGGCTATGGTTTTTCCTGTGGTCATGTATGGATGTGAGAGTTGGACTGTGAAGAAGGCTGAGTGCTGAAAAATTGATGCTTTTGAACTGTGGTGTTGGAGAAGACTCTTGAGAGTCCCTTGGACTGCAAGGAGATCCATCCAGTCCATTCTGAAGGAGATCAGCCCTGGGATTTCTTTGGAAGGAATGAGGCTCAAGCTGAAACTCCAGTACTTTGGCTACCTCATGAGAAAAGTTGACTCATTGGAAACAACTCTGATGCTGGGAGGGCTTGGGGGCAGGAGGAGAAGGGGACGACCGAGGATGAGATGGCTGGATGGCATCATGGACTCGATGGACATGAGTCTCAGTGAACTCCAGGACATGGTGATAAACAGGGAGGTCTGGCGTTTTGTGATTCATGGGGTCACAAAGAGTCAGACACAACTGAGCAACTGAACTGAACTTAATATGTGAAAAGCATATATAGATATTTCCTAAAACATTATAGGTACTTAGTAAATAAATTCATTCATTAAACAGTTACTTAGTGGGTACCTGGTATGTGGCAGGCACTATGCTACTTACTCTTTTGCAAGAATGTGACCAAGAAAAGTGCAGTCTCTTCACTCATTTGATTTGAGTCTGGTAGGAAAGAAAGACATTACTCTTAAATAATTATAGTAATGAGTGTATAATATCAAACTGAGAAAAGTACTCTGAAGAAAAAGAACATGAATTCAGTATATGGTGGAGAAATCTAAGGGGAAAGAACAACCTAGCTAAAAGGCACACCATAGGCAAAGGCCCTACGGTGGGAATGAGGCTGGGGAGGTTAAAAAAAAAAAGGGCAAAACTTAAGGCCAGTGTGGAACTTGGAAAACTTGAAGAATAGAGGTGGACATGTGCCTAGAAACAGGGATTAAGGTCAGACCATCCAGGACCCTTATGGTCTGTATCCAGAATTTTGGTCTTTATCCTAAGAGCATTGAGAAACCATTGTCAGTTTTTCACACAGATGATGTATGTATGTGTTAAACTGGAAAGTATTGCTTTTGCCTGTAATATTTTTAAAGTTGGTCAATAGGATCCAGGAAAAAGTGTATGCATAGGATGGTAGCCGATGCAGGAGACAAAGTTGCTAGGCTTTTCCTACATACAGTCCAGTTCAGAGATGATGATACTTTGCATTAGAGTGGGAGTCATGGGATAGATTAGACTCTGAGGTTTCTCCCACCTTTCACACCTGAATGGACAGTGGTGCCATTCATTGAGATAAGGAACCCTGGAGAAAGAGCACAAGCTAGGCTGGACAAGGGCCACTTGAGAGGCCTTAGAAAGATCCAGGGAAGATATCATATAGGCAATGAAATATTTAAGTTTAGAGCTCAGAGGAGTGATCTGAGCTGAGGATACACATTTGATCTACAGATGTTAACTGGAGCTATGATCTTAGATTTCTCAGGGAAGGTGGGTTGAGAAGGAAGAGAAGATGGTCTGTACTTAATTCTTAAGAAGTCTCACTGTTTAATGGTTGAGAAGAAAGGAGTGAGCATAATGGAAGATAAAGAAGAAGCTATCAAAGAGGTAGGAGGAATAGCAGAACATTGTAAAACAGAAACTAAGGAAAGAGTGTGTTTCAAAAGGATGAAATAGTCAACAGTGTTGAAGTCTGCTGAGAAGTCAAAGAAGGCATGGAGGGTATAGATGACAATGCCGGATCTGTTTTGGTGGAGTGATCGCCTCAGAAACTAGCTTGAGAAATGAGTTGGAGACAAAGAATCAGAGGCTGAAGGGTATAGAAAATTCTTTCAAAATCTTGACTATGAGGGGAAAAGAGATGTGTATCTCAACATCTGTGGCTATATTTAAATAAGTACTTAAGAACTCATTAAGCAGATTCTTTGCTAGTCTATGTGTATGTATGCCTAAGAAATGTAAATTTTTAGCACAAAACTAGTCTGTCAATATTTCAGCTTTTAGCAATCACAAACTTTATTTGCCCTTTGTGATCTTTACTGGAAGAAATGCTTCCCACCCTCAATGTCCAGATGACTTTAATAAACGATTCTGGGAAAAACTGGGTGGTCTTCTTTGCCCAGCATTGGCTGGGAAAAGGACACTGGGGTACAATTTCTAACTCAAGACTGAATTGTTATGAGACCCCAGTATTTACTCCAATTTGTCTTTTAAGTAAAACAGTCTTTTAAGAATGTTCCCATTGTTTCTTGACTTCTAGAATGATGTATAATTACATGTGTACCCCCTTTCTCTCCTTCCCCCTCTTCTCCTCTGTTAAGTGGGTACATGGATTGGTGGTAATTGTGGGAAAATGGTGTAGAGAGGGAACACTAGGGAAATCAGATATAATTAAAATGTGATCACTTCTATTGAGCATCTTTGTTTATAAGGAATTTACTTAGCAATATAATCTAATATTCTTTGTTAGTCATCTAATAATCTACCTCTAAAGCAGCTAATAATATTCTTAGAATTTCTTGAACAAGGCAGTTAGTAAATATTTAACATGAGATTTAAAAGGATTACTTGAAATAAATCTCAACACCATATTTAAGACAATTCTTGCCCTTACAAAAATGCATATCATATAAACAGTGTGTAATACCCAATAAAGGTTTAAATTACTTGCTGTTGTATTGTTTGGAGTTTCTCCATTAAAGCCACCAAAAATCTTTTTTGGGTAACACATCCAGCATTTGATTTTTCTTAACTTTCCATTTTGGACTTCAGTGTTCTGAATTGTGTTTATTACGACATTCTTTTAAACATTTCCAAATCATTCCTCTATGTGATTGACTTTAATTGCTTCAAACTATAAGCACATCCATACATAGATTTTTGGAAAATAGCATTTCTTAAACCTTTTAGCTACAAATTATGTCTGGATTTATCCCATTCTAAGGAGATAAATTCTCTTGCAGTTTCCAGGATTGTTGTTAAAGACATCAGTTGAGAATCAGTTGTTTCCTTTTTTTTTAAATTAAATTTATTTATTTTTTAAATTACAATACTGTATTTGTTTTGCCATACATTGACACGAATCAGCCATAGGTGAACACAATCTCCCAATGCCAAAGCCCCCTCCCACCTCCCACCCCACAATACTGTATTTGTTTTGCCATACATTGACATGAATCAGCCACAGGCGTCCACGATCTCCCAATGCCAAAGCCCCCTCCCACCTCCCACCCCACATCCTCTCCCTGAATCATCCCGTGCAACCGCCCCATGCGTCCTGCATCCTGTATTGAACATAGACTGGCGCTTCATTCTTACAAGATAGTATACATGTTTCAATGCCGTTCTCCCAAATCATCCCACCCTCTCCCTCTCCCTCAGAGTCCAAAAGTCCATTCTATACCTCTGAGTCTCTTTTTGTTGTCTCACATAGAGGGTCTTCATTACTATCCTTCTAAATTCCATATATATGTGTCAGTATACTGTATTGGTGTTTTTCTTTCTGGCTTACTTCACTCTGTATAATCGGCTCCAATTTCATCCATCTCATTAGAACTGAGTCAAATTTATTCTTTTTAAGGGCTGAGTAGTACTCCATTGTGTATATGTACCACAGCTTTCTTATCCATTCATCTGCTGCTGGACATCTAGGTTGTTTCCATGTCCTGGCTATTATAAACAGTGCTGCAATGAACATTGGGGTACATGTGTCTCTTTCAATTCTGGTTTCCTCGGTGTGTATGCCCAGCAGTGGGATTGCTGGATCATAAGGCAGTTCTATTTGCAATTTTTTAAGGAATCTCCACACTGTTTTCCATAGTGGCTGTACAAGTTTGCATTCCCACCAGCAGTGTAAGAGGGTTCCCTTTTCTCCACATCCTCTCCAGCATTTATTGCTTGTAGACTTTTGGATCACAGCCATTCTGACTGGTGTGAAATGATACCTCACTGTGGTCTTGATTTGCATTTCTCTGATAATAAGTGATGTTGAGCATCTTTTCATGTGTTTGTTAGCCATTCGTATGTCTTCTTTGGAGAAATGCCTATTTAGTTCTTTGGCCCATTTTTTTATTGGTTCGTTTATTTTTCTGGAGTTGAGCTGCATAAGTTGCTTGTATATCTTTGAGATTAGTTGTTTGTCAGTTGTTTCATTTGCTATTGTTTTCTCCCATTCAGAAGGCTGTCTTTTCACCTTGCTTTTAGTTTCCTTTGTTGTGCAGAAGCTTTTAATTTTAATTAGATCCCATTTTTTTATCTTTGCTTTTATTTCCAGGATACTGGGAGTTGGATCATAGAGGATCCTGCTGTGATTTATGTCGGAGAGTGTTTTGCCTATGTTTTCCTCTAGGAGTTTTATAGTTTCTGGTCTTACATTTAGATCTTTAATTCATTTTGAGAATCAGTTGTTTCATCATCAGTTCAATAGCTCAGTGGTGTCTGACCCTTTGTGACCCCCTGAACTGCAGCACTCCATGCCTCCCTGTCCATCACCAACTCCCAGAGTTCACCCAAACTCATGTGCATTGAGTCGGTGATGCCATCCAACCATCTCATCCTCTGTTGTCCCCTTCTCCTCCTGCCCTCAATCTTCCCCAGCATCAAGGTCTTTTCAAATGAGGCAGCTCTTCGCATGAGGTGGCCAAACTATTGGAGTTTAAGCTTCAACATCCTTCCAATGAACACCCAGGACTGATCTCCTTTAGGATGGACTGGTTGGATCTCCTTACAGTTCATGGGACTCTCAAGAGTCTTCCCCAATACCACAGTTCAAAAGCATCAATTCTTTGGCACTCAGCTTTCTTTATAGTCCAACTCTCACATCTATACATGACCACTGGGAAAACCATAGCTTTGACTAGATGGACCTTTGTTGGCAAAGTAATGTCTCTGCTTTTAATATGCTGTCTAGGTTGGTCATAACTTTTCTTCCAAGGAGTAAGTGTCTTTTAATTTCATGTGCTGCAGTCACCATCGGCAGTGATTTTGGACCCCCAAAAATAAAGTCTGACACTGTTTCCACTGTTTCCCCCTCTATTTGCCATAAAGTGATGGGACTAGATGCCATGATCTTTGTTTTCTGAATGTTGAGCTTTAAGCCAACTTTTTCACTCTCCTCTTTCACTTTCATCAAGAGGCCCTTTAGTTTCTCTTTGCTTTCTGCCATAAGGATGGTGTCATATGCATATCTGAGGTGGTTGATATTTCTCCCGGCAATCTTGATTCCAGCTTGTGCTTCCTCCAGCCCAGTGTTTCTCATGATGTACTCTGCATATAAGTTAAATAAGCAAGGTGATAATATACAGCTTTCATGTACTCCTTTTCCTATTTGGAACCAGTCTGTTGTTCCATGTCCAGTTCTAACTGTTGCTTCCTGACCTGCATACAAATTTCTCAAGAGGCAGGTCAGGTGGTCTGGTATTCCCATCTCTTTCAGAATTTTCCACAGTTTATTGTGATCCACACAGTCAAAGGCTTTGGCATAGTCAATAAAGCAGAAATAGATGTTTTTCTGGAACTCTTGTGCTTCTTCAGTGATCCAGTGGATGCTGGCAATTTGATCTCTGGTTCCTCTGTGTTTTCTAAAACCAGGTTGAACATCTGGAAGTTCATGGCTCACGTATTGCTGAAGCCTGGCTTGGAGAATTTTGAGCATTACTTTAACAGCATGTGAGATGAGTGCAGTTGTGTGGTAGTTTGAGCATTCTTTGGCATTGCCTTTCTTTGGAATTGGAATGAAAACTGACCTTTTCTAGTCCTGTGCCCGCTGCTTAGTTTTCCGAATTTGCTGGCCTGTTGAGTGCAGCACCTTCACAGCATCATCTTTCAGGATTTGAAATAGCTCAACTGGAATTCCATCATCATAAACAACTTAATAATCCTACTCTTATAAAACAAATTATTTTGGAAAAACATTATTTTCCTTTCGGGAACATTTGATATTATTAGGAATTAATCATAATAATATATAATCTAATCATCTCAAAGTTATTTTTCTTTCCTTTTTTTCTTTTGCAGGTCCTGACACTAAACTAATGCAGAACAGTGGTAAGACAAAGCTTAAGAGGACAAGCATTGATAGACTGATGAATACTCTAGTCCTATGGGTAAGTTATTATAACAAAATTAGGCAATGTCACCATCATTATCTTAATATGTTTCTTACATTCTGATGAGATTTCTTTCAGAAATCTTTATTCTTTTTGTGGAATTTGTATTTCGAGATTTTCCATTTGGGGCCTCATTACCTCCAAAATGTCTGCTTCGCTAATACTGATAGAGTATTTGCTATTGTAGGAATTGGCTAACAGTTTTGAGGTTGCTTTCTACTTTTTTTGAATCTCAAAGGCAACCTGAAAATTTTTCGTGTATGTCATGCAGTATTCTAACCCTTATCTTTTTTGTTGACTTTAAGGACACATGTGCAGCTAGATCTGTAGCCAAGAGACTTGACTAGTCTGAGACAGTCTTTTATTACTGATGTTTTCTTCCTTTTGCTTTTGTGCCTTGGGTTACCATATAATTTATCATTCACCAGGATGCTTTTGAAGGGGAAAGAAGGGAATACTGTTAATATTACAGCTGGACAGTAGATGTAAACTGGAACTGACTAAAGCAAGTCAGGACATATGATCTTCTTGTACTTCTGTGTGTGTGTGTGTGTGTGTGTGTGTGTGCACGTGCCTGCATGCACGCGTGCGCCCATGCACTCAGTCATGTCCAACTCTTTGTGAGCCCATGGACTGTAGCCCTCCAGGCTCGTCTGTACATGGAATTTTCCAGGCAAGAATACTGGAGTGGGTTGCCATTTCCTACTGGAGTGGACCTTCCTGACCCAGGTAGGGAACCCATGTCTCTTGTGTCTCCTGCATTGCCAGCAGATTGTTTACCACTGCACCACCTGGGAAGCCCTTACTCTCTGGAAGACGCTTAAACATATGCATACTTCACAAATAGAGGATATGAAGTTATTAGCTTTGTGGCCATAAACAAGTTATATAACCTGTTTTGTTTTTGTTTTGTTTTTGGTGTGGAAAGTGTGAATGTTTTTTCCTATCTCAGAAAGTCAATGGGAGAATTAAGTGAGAAAATGTATATGTAAAGTATTTAGCCAAGTTCCCAGTGTAAGCATATTACATTTTACTCATATGATTAATGATAATTAGATGAGCTTTGTATGACTTGATTTTCAAATAACAATTGGATTAGAAGTGTAAATGCATTGTGTTGATATGACTAGTTGGGATTCAAGTTAACCTTAACTGGACTTCTATATTCATTTCAGATTTTTGGGTTTCTGATATGCTTGGGAACTATTCTTGCAATTGGAAATTCAATCTGGGAGAATCAAGTTGGGGACCAATTCAGAACTTTCCTCTTTTGGAATGAAGGAGAGAAGAACTCTGTGTTCTCAGGATTCTTAACATTCTGGTCATATATTATTATCCTTAATACAGTGGTACCCATTTCATTATATGTGAGGTAAGATGAGAGTTTGTTCTTTGAAACCATTTTGTCAAAAGCCTGTGTTCTATGTAATCATTTTTGTTTGTCTTAAAATTAAAGCAGTGAGATAGAAGTCTAACTGCTCATGATCTGCCACATCTGTTACAAATGAGGCAACTAAGCTGTTTAATCTGCTTAAGTTGTACATTTTCAAATTAACAATAGATGCATTTTATTTTCTTCTTGATTTGATTTGGTTTCTTAGGAATGTTTTCCTCTGGAATACACGGACTACCGTGTAGTCTCATGCAAGCTAATAAGTTAGAATTGAGTTGATGTTGGGAAAGAAACAGAAAAATATTTGGGGGATCTATTGAGATGATGTCTTCTTGGCATCGAGATACCAGGATTTAGACCCATGCTACCACTTTCTACTTCCATAACCTTGAGCAAGTTACTTTACTTCCTGGTACCTCAGTGTCCTCATTTTATACATGGAGAAAGTAATAGTTCTACTTTAAAAGGTAGTATAGAGAGTAAGCAAACCTATAATGCTCTTAGACAAATCCTGACACATTATAAGAGCTCAGTGAATATTAATTCTTTCTATTTTTATTAGTAACTCTCAGTGAATACATGAAGGAGTTGAAATATAGTTGTTGGTGCTTATTCATTGTTGAAAAAGAAGTTTGGCTTATTATTCCCTCTGCAGCTTGATTTGTCATTTCTAGATTTGGTCCTATAAACTAGGGTTAAAATGGTCTGCCTATCTATCTATACATAAGCACTCTGTGAGTGTGTGTGTTTATGTATGTGTTTGATAAAAGTTAGAAGTTGGCCCTAGAATCTGTACCTGAGACAGTTTGATTCTAATCCTGCCAAGAGTAAGGCGGACAGTCCCAGAGACACTGGAGCCAAGATGAGACTTGGTTGTTTGATGTTCCTCATCACCAGTATTTTAACAATACACAAAATCACCAGCTCTAAATCCCTACTAATTTTTATGAGCTTTTTCTCTCTTTCCAAAATCCTTGCTCTGATGAAGCTAGGGAAGTTTAATGCACAAAATCCACCCTTATTTTGGATAGCAGTCAGGAAACTGAAATGTCAAGTTGTGGGAAATTGACTTGAAATAGTGGCATGTGGCCACAACACCACAAATTACTTTGGGCCTTCTGGAACTGTGGTCAGAGTGGGCTCTATTTAAAATGTATCTTACTGGCTTGTCTTTGATTCTGAGGACCTCTCATGCTTGTATCCAATTATAAAGTCTGTAGTAAATCTTGCTCTTTGCCAGAGGAGCTATGGTCAGCTTTTATAGCTTTCCTTTTATGTGGAAATGAACAATAGTTGCTCAGAGTGACTTACCATCTGCACATGAGCAGTTTCATGTGTCCTCACAAAGGAAGTGTATTCCGTATATACTCTTCCTTTGAAGTGTATTGGCATTTTTCATTTTATGATTTCTAATATTGTATTTTAAAGACCAAGATTCCCAGGTCCTTTTTCCTTCTAATGTATTCCCTGCAGTGGCAGAAAGAAAACCTGTTTGGAATAGTCCAAGTTCACATTCTGATATTATCATTGCCACTAATAGCTGTGTGACCTTGGGGAAAGTACTTGGCTTCTCTGTGCCCTTGTTTGCCTAGGAAATACTTGCTGTAAAATGAGAGGATTAAAATAATTGACTTCTGAGTTACTTTCTGCTCCAAATAATATCACCTTACCTCTAGACAATTAATGTAAAATAGACATTTGTATTTTACATAAAGTATTTTCACATACATTATCTCATTTACGTCTCCCCCTCCCAAAATCTTTTGAAGTCATTGCTGTTGAACTTTTTCATAAATGAGATGATTTTCGCAGGATTGTAAAGCTGATTAGGAATAGAACCAAGATCCAAACCCAAGTCTTCTAAACACTTGGCACAGTGTCTGTGTCTAAGTTGTACATGATTTATTAATCAGCCAAGAAATCAAAAGACACTAGAATTTTCTGCTTGTTGGTAAGCCATGGTATTGATGAAGATAATATGAGCTTTTTTTCCTCACCAAATAGGAACAGTGATCTGAAGTCAGCTTGACAAAAAGTTGAGGCAAAAAGCATTCTGGGGGATTTCAGGTTGCTCATACCAAGATCTGGAAAAAGAGAAGTCCAGGTATTTCTGATTAGAGGGATGAAGGTTTTCTACAAAGGTTTCCAAAGGTTCAGTGAATAAATTACTGCTGTGTCACTGAAGGATAACAGTGCAGAATTTACCTTGAATGGTTAACAATTCCATGTGAGCATAATATGTTGATTTTGGCATGGTATTTCTATGCTGTCAGTTTATCTATAGTGTTAAAGTATAATCTGCTACAGTTTCTTAATACATCCTCTTAAGAAATGTAATTGCTGTACTCCCAAGGAATTAGCTATTTTTTCCAAAACAAAAGAAACTTGTTTCCATATTACTTATTTTGCCACAGAATGGGAGAAATCATAAGCCCTGCTCTTTGAGCATCCAGGCAGAAAACACTAAGCAGTTTGATTATACTAACTCTGGAACATTTATCTCCTTTTCTCTGCTATTATAAAGCAAAGGGGTGAATGTTCCATTGTAACTCTCCTAAATCCTCCTTTTCCAAACAAAAAGGATACCTTCTTCTCTACAGACTATTTTAAGGTCTAAGAATTAAAATTAATTAAGAATACTTCCACCAACTTGAACCACAACACAGGATTAAATTTTGTTCTCCATTCATTTTGCTTAGATTTTTAGGGAGATGCTTTACCTTTAAATAAATGAAAATGTCAAGTGATTGAACAGTTACTCACATTATGACAATGCATAATGCCATTTTTTATGGCACTCTCCAGGTCTGGTATGCATTGACTTTACCAGATGCATGAATTCTAGTCTTGGTTCTGGGATTAACTGTGTGACCTTGGGTTATTCACAACCTCTGTAGGTCTTAATGTCCTTACTGGTAAAATTGGGGAATAAGGGTCGGGATTCACTCATTCAACACTAACTGACCACTTATGACAGGTCAGGCAGTGTGGCTAGTTAATGATAAATGCTAATGCTTTCTGAGTGAATGGAATAGGAAGAACAAAGCTGATTAGAACAGCTAGCAAGGAACTTACAAGAAGTGGAGTGGGAATGAAATTAGATTAGATTGTAACCGGGTAATGTATAAATAAATACATGCAGAATATGACGTTTGTTTTTATGATCCTACAGAATTACAGTGTGCTTTTTTAGTTTGTGTGAAAATAAAGTATTACCATTTAAATAGAAAATGAACTTACACCATACCATTTCTGGAGAGGAAGATGTAGGTATGTCATGTACTTATAGAACTAGATGTATAGGATTTATTTATTTATTTTTAAATATAAATTTATTTATTTGACTTGGAGGCTAATTACTTTACAATATTGTATTGGTTTTGCCTTACATCAACATGAATCCGCCACGGGTGTACACATGTTCCCCATCCTGAACCTCCCTCCCTCCTGCCTCCCCCGTATCATCCCTCTGGGTCATCCCAGTGCACCAGCCCCAAGCATCCTGTATCTTGCATCGAACCTGGACTGGCAATTCATTTCACATATGATATTATACATGTTTTAATGCCATTCTCCCAAATCATCCCACCCTCACCCTCTCCCACAGAGTCCTATACATCTCTGTCTCTTTTGCTGTCTTGCATACAGGGTTATCTTTACCATATTTCTAAATTCCATATATATATGCAGTAGTATACTGTATTGGTGTTTTTCTTTCTGGCTTACTTCACTCTGTATAATAGGCTCCAGTTTCATCCACCTCATTAGAACTGATTCAAATGTATTCTTTTTAATGGCTGAATAATACTCCCTTGTGTATATGTACCACAGCTTTCTTATCCATTCATCTTCTGATAGACATCTAGGTTGCTTCTATGTCCTGGCTATTATAAACAGTGCTGCAATGAACATTGGGGTACACGTGTCTCTTTCAATTCTGGTTTCCTTGGTGTGTATGCCCATCAGTTGGATTGCTGGGTTGTATGGCAGTTCTATTTCCAATTTTTAAAGGAGTCTCCACACTGTTCTTCATAGTGGCTGTACTAGTTTGCATTCCCACCAACAGTGTAAGAGGGTTCCCCTTTGTACACACCCTCTCCAGCATTTATTGCTTGTAGACTTTTGGATCGCAGCCATTCTGACTGGTGTGAAATGGTACCTTATTGTGGTTTTGATTTGCATTTCTCTGATAATGAGTGATGTTGAGCATCTTTCATGTGTGTGTTAGCCATCTGTATGTCTTCTTTGGAGAAATGTCTGTTTAGTTCTTTGGCCCATTTTTTGATTGGGTCATTTATTTTTCTGAAATTGAGCTGCAGGAGTTGCTTGTATATTTTTGAGATCAATTGTTTGTCAGTAGCTTCATTTGCTATTATTTTCTCCCATTCTGAAGGCTGTCTTTTCATCTTGCTTATTGTTTCCTTTGTTGTGCAGAACCTTTTAATTTTAATTATATCCCATTTGTTTATTTTTGCTTTTATTTCTAATATTCTGGGAGGTGGGTCATAGAGGGTCCTGCTGTGGTTTATGTCAGAGAGTATTTTGCCAGTGTTCTCCTCTAGGAGTTTTATTGTTTCTGGTCTTACATTTAGATCTTTAATCCATTTTGAGTTTATTTTTGTGTATGATGTTAGAAAGTTTCATTCTTCTACAAGTGGTTGACCAGTTTTCCTGGCACCACTTGTTAAAGAGATTGTCTTTTCTCCATTGTATATTCTTGCCTCCTTTGTCAAAGATAAGGTGTCCATAGGTGCGTGGGTTTATCTGTGGGCTTTCTATTTTGTTCCATTGATCTATATTTCTGTCTTTGTGCCAGTACCATACTGTCTTGATGACTGTGGCTTTGTAGTAGAGCCTGAAGTCAGGCAGGTTGATTCCTCCAGTTCCATTCTTCTTTCTCAAGATTGCTTTGGCTATTTGAGGTTTTTTGTATTTCCATACAAATTGTGGGATTATTTGTTCTAGCTCTGTGAAAAATACCATTGGTAGCTTGATAGGAATTGCATTGAATATCTAGATTGCTTTGGGTAGTATACTCATTTTCTCTATACTGATTCTTCCAATCCATGAACATGGTATATTTCTCCATCTATTAGTGTCCTCTTTGATTTCTTTCACCAGTGTTTTATAGTTTTCTATATATGCTGCTGCTAAGTCGCTTCAGTCTTGTTTGACTCTGTGCGACCCCATAGACGACAGCCCACCAGGCTCCCCCATCCCTGGGGTTCTCCAGGCAAGAACACTGGAGTGGGTTGCCATTTCCTTCTCCAAGGCATGAAAGTGAAAGGTGAAAGTGAAGTCGCTCAGTCGTGTCCGACTCTTAGTGACCCCATGGACTGCAGCCCACCAGGCTCCCCCATCCATGGGATTCTCCAGGCAAGAGTACGGAGTGGGGTGCCATTGCCTTCTCCATTAGGTAGATATATTCCTAAGTATTTTATTCTTTTTGTTGCAATGGTGAATGGAATTGTTTCCTTAATTTCTCTTTCTATTTTCTCATTATTAGTGTATAGGAATGCAAGGGATTTCTGTGAGTTGATTTTATATCAGGCAACTTTACTATATTCATTAATTAGCTCTAGTAATTTTCTGGTGGAGTCTTTAGGGTTTTCTATGTAGAGGATCATGTCATCTGCAAATAGTGAGAGTTTTACTTCTTCTTTTCCAATTTGGATTCCTTTTATTTCTTTTTCTGCTCTGATTTCTGTGGCCCAAACTTCCAAAACTATGTTGAATAGTAGTGGTAAAAGTGGGCACCCTTGTCTGGTTCCTGACTTCAGGGGAAATCCTTTCAATTTTTCACCATTGAGGATAATGTTTGCTGTGGGTTTGTCATATGTCACTTTTATTATGTTGAGGTATGTTTCTTCTATTCCTGCTTTTTGGAGAGTTTTTATTATAAATGGATGTTGAATTTTGTTAAAGGCTTTCTCTGCATCTATTGAGATAATCATATTGCTTTTATTTTTCAATTTGTTAATGTGGTGTATTACATGATTGATTTGCAGATATTCTTCAATGCATCCCTGGGATAAAGCCCACTTGGTCATGATGTATGATCTTTTAATGTGTTGTTGGATTCTGGTTGCTAGAATTTTGTTAAGGATTTTTGCATCTATGTTCATCAGTGATATTGGCCTGTAGTTTTCATTTTTGTGGCATCTTTGTCAGGTTTTGGTATTAGGGTGATGGTGGCCTCATAGAGTGAGTTTGGAAGTTTACCTTCCTCTGTAATCTTCTGGAAGAGTTTGAGTAGGATAGGTGTTAGCTCTTCTCTAAATTTTGATAGAATTCAGCTGTGAAGCTATCTGGACCTGCGCTTTTGTTTGCTGGAAGATTTCTGATTATAGTTTCAATTTCTGTGCTTGTGATGGATCTGTTAAGATTTTCTATTTCTTCCTGGTTCAGTTTTGGAAAGTTGTAGTTTTCTAAGAATTTGTCCATTTCTTCCACATTGTCCTTTTTATTGGCATATAACTGCTGATAGTAGTCTCTTATCCTTTGTATTTCTGTGTTGTCTGTTGTGATCTCTCCATTTTCATTTCTAATTTTATTGATTTGATTTTTCTCCTTTTGTTTCTTGATGAGTCTGGCTAATGGTTTGTCAATGATGTATATGATTTAATGTGCAGAAAGAACTTGGGTGTCATCTTTTGTCTTTTAGGAGGTAAATGTTCGGAGTTAGCATAATCAGGCTGCTTTCAACTTAGTTTACAGATGAGAAAACCAAAGCTTCATTCCCACTAAGATCAGAAATAAGCTATGAGTCCTTGCTTTATCATTGCTATTTTATGCTATTCTGGATGTCCTTGTTAATGTCCAAGTCATGCAACTAAAATATTAATGAAAAAATGAGACATGAAACCAAAATAAACCTTTTAAAGAGGAAGAACAGAGAAATGTGATTATAAACCTCAAAAATCCATAGAATAACTCTGTAAAACTCAGTAAAATAATTCAGTTAAATGTTGACTTTTGTCACATAATCACTTTTTAATATTAAGGAAAGCTTCTTTTATTAAAAACACATTAAACCAAAACAATTAAAATTTATCTTACCAATAAAAAGATAAAATGCCTAGGAATAAATATGTCAAGCTATGGTGTGGACCTATGTGAAAAACAAAGCACAACAAAACAAAACTAAAACACTTTACCAATAGAAGCACTTTTCCAAAGTTGAACTCCTCAGAAGATTTATCCTTCTTTAAGTTGTATTTATTATAAAATATTCATTCTTTTCCAATAGTTGAGTTTAATATAACTTTAATAAAAGTCTCAAGTAACTTTTATGAAATGTTGATACAGTGATTCTAAAGTTTATTTGATGAACACATTTATTTTATCAAGAGAAATAAATTAGTGATTACAGGTAAGAATTTTTTAGAAGAAGAGAATGAAGATTTTCTTACCTCATATGCCAAATTTTATAAAGCTACAATAATGAAAACATGAGATAAATTAAATCACACATTAAGGAACAAAATTGAAATGCCTGAAACAGATTCTAGTGAAGAAGTAACTTGTATGTGACATGGAGTCATCTTAACACAATAGGGGAGAGGATTTATTGTTCAACAAATGGTAATGAATACATTTGGTAAAAATTGAAATTAGCTTCTCATATGCATGTCATACTTTAGAAAATTCAAATTGCAAGAAAGAATTAAATGTGGAAAGAATTAAAGAACTAGAAGAAAAGTATAGATATCTGTGTGTGTATATATATATATAATCTTGCCATAGGCAAGGCTTATCTAAGCAAAAATTCCCCCAAAGAAGCTATAAACAGAAACTATAAACCATTGATAAATTTGATTGATTAAAAGGGAAAAGATCTTTGTGTCAAAAATAGTGGAAACAGAATTAAAAGATCAATGATAAACTGTGTAACATATTGATATAATATATATAGATATATATTCCATATATATAAGTCAATAAGAAATACACTAATAGCTGAATAGGAAAGATGAACTAGGAAGGTAATGCAATTTGATAATTCCAGGAAGACATATAACTGGCCAGTAAAACTTGAAACAGATATTGGATTCATTGATAAGAAAAGAAATGCAATAAACAGTAGTAAGATGCCATTTGACTTGGCATAGACTAAAAGATAATTTTCAATTATCTAATGGTAGAAACTTACATTGTTGTAATTTTTTTGAAAGTTGATCTGTCCTTATGTATGACAAAGACTGAAAAATATTATACTCTTGGCTTTAGAAATTCCACTTCTGGAAGTGGAAAGTCATAAATCACCACTAGATCACAAGACAATGCTCTTTTTCTGGTAAATGGGCAAAGTAATATGACAATACACCCTGTTTTTATCCAATATCTACTATGGTTTGCTTAGTGTTTCATGGAGGCCCTCCTTTTTACCTCTTTTGGTAAAATGAAGCCACATCAAATAACTGGTAGGCTACACAAGAACTCTCCACTGGGCCTGGGCCTGTTTAATGTAAATAGAGAAGCATGGAACTTTCCTGAAGGCTTTAAGCCAAGTCAGCCCATTGTTTCAAGGTGCTACAAGGAAATGACTGAACATTTTATGAAAAGACTATGCTGAGATGCCTCAGAAGGTCACTAGGACCTGGAAACAGAGCGTTCACGTTTTCTTCTAAACTCTGAAGACATTGGCAGACTTCTTTCTTTGGTAAAGCTTTGTATGTTCTGAGATTGATGGAGTATTTCTCTCTTTTTTTCCATTTAATTGGATGAAAGTGTGGAAGTAATTCGTCTGGGACATAGTTATTTTATAAACTGGGATCGGAAGATGTATTACTCCAGGAAGGCAACACCTGCTGAAGCTCGAACGACCACACTCAACGAGGAACTAGGCCAGATTGAATATGTTTTCTCTGACAAGACGGGTACCCTCACTCAAAATATCATGACTTTTAAAAAATGTTCCATTAATGGGAGAATCTATGGTAAGAGAAACCTTTCCTTTTGTTGTTATTGTTAACAGTCCTAAAAAATTAAGAAACCCTATTTTTTTAAATAAAATCTCTGGCTTTCTTAATATGGAGACCACCAATATCTACCAGAGTGGTCGGCACATAATAAACACTTGCTAAATATTTATTGGGTGAATGTTGAATAATTCAGATAAAGCTTTGGATCTGTTACCATTCATGTAACTCCATGAGGGTTAGTTTAGATACTGTCCAAGGTTCCTTTTGTTGCTCAAACTGCGTGATCCATGGTGCTTAATAGACTCATATTCCAGGGAGGAGTTCTTCAGAGCTTGATTTATCTCAGTGAAAGCAGTATTTCATATTTGCTTCCTAACAGCCCTCAAATATGTTAGTGTCTTTGTTTATAAGAATTTACAATTCATTCCTGAAAATTCACACTGCACAGGGTTACCTTTAGTGGTCAGACAAGTTGTTTCATCAATATTGAGTTCCTATTTGTATGCTTTTATTATGATACATGCTCTCTTGGGGATTTTTCAGCCTTTCTATTTAGTTACATGTGACCCTGTCACGCCGACTTAGGCCAGTTAGCAGACAGTTCCTTCTGAGAGCATGGAAGCCCTCCAGAGGGCTCCTGTCAGGTTCCTCTGGATTCCCAGTATCACTTCACTGAACTCAAGTGTCCAGTTTCTCAGTACAAAAATCTCAGGAAGTAAAGAAAATCCAAGAAAGAGAGAGAAACCTTTCCTTTGTCTCCTGTCGGAACTTCACACATTGCCAAATATTTTAAAGTAAGATTTGATCCTGAGCAAAACTGAGAAATATAAGTTGATTTTCATACTCTCCTGACTTTTGACCTCCCTCTGCTATTTCACTCCCCATAACCCCTGGTTGCCATGGTTTCCTCACTTCTCTTCTATCCACAACTGCCCCACCCTTCTCTGGTAGTAGACCAGATAATATTAAACCTGGACTTCTACATGGCCTCAGTTACACTGTGCATTTTTCTTACATCACTATTAATATTATGAAGATGCTAAATAAAATAGAACCTTTTCTTAAATTTTTTCTTTTGATATTATTTTCAGATGCTTTTGATAAATACAACCCAGGAGCAGTTTAAATGAAAAAATTTTGTTGGAGTATTGGAGTCATTTTGAATTTTGTAGGCCTTTTGTATTCTTTTACCATGGCACTTATTGGTAATATAATAGAAACAATTTCACTTCTAGGAAATTACCCTAAGGAAACTTTAAGACATGGGGACCAAGATTTATTTGAAGATATGTTTGTCACTGATGCTAAAGCTGAAACTCTAATACTTCGGCCACCTGATGTGAAGAGTTGACTCATTGGAAAAGACTGTGATGCTGGGAAGGATTAGGGGAAGGAGGAGAAGGGGACGCCAGAGGATGAGATGGCTGGATGGCATCACTGACTCGATGGGCATGAGTTTGAGTGCACTCCAGGAGTTGGTGATGGACAGGGAGGCCTGGTGTGCTGTGATTCATGGGGTTGCAAAGAGTCGGATACAACTGAGCGACTGAACTGAACTGATGTTTGTCACAGGAGCTGTTATTAGAAAAGTCCCTGGATTTTCAAAATATAAATATCCCAAGATCTTTGCAAATCTCCAAATTTACAAATCCTGTGATATTCAGTTCAGTTCAATTCAGTCGGTCAGTCCTGTCCAACTCTTTGCAACCCCATGAATCACAGCACGCCAGGCCTCCTTGTCCACCTGTCCATCACCAACTCCCACAGTTTACTCAGACTCACGTGCATTGAGTCAGTGATGCCATCCAGCCATCTCATCCTCTGTTGTCGTCTTCTCCTCCTGCCCCCAATCCCTCCCAGCATCAGGATCTTTTCCAGTGAGTCAACTCTTTGCATCAGGTGGCTAAAGTATTGGAGTTTCAGCCTCATCATCAGTCCTTCCAATGAACATCCAGGACTGATCTCCTTGAGGATGGACTGATTGGATCTCCTTGCAGTCCAAGGGACTCGGAAGAGTCTTCTCCAGCACCACATTTCAAAAGCATCAATTCTTCGGCTCTCAGCTTTCTTCACAGTCCAACTCTCACATCCATACATGACCATTGGAAAAACCATAGCCTTGACTAGATGGACCTTTGTTGGCAAAGTAATATCTCTGCTTTTTAATATGCTGTCTAGGTTGGTCATAACTTTCCCTCCAAGGAGTAAGTGTCTTTTTATTTCATGGCTGCTATCACCATCTGCAGTGATTTTGGAGCCCCAAAGAATAAAGTCTGACACTGTTTCCACTGTTTCCCCATCTATTTCCCATGAAGTGTTGGGACCAGATGCCATGATCTTTGATAGCTTGTAATTTCCCTCATAAAAGGCAGGAAAGTAACTGAAAGATTTAACAACCCCTTTAGACCTTTCATTTATAAAGCCATTCCAATTGATAATGGTTTATTATGTCAGTAAAATATATTCTTACTAAAGAACTCATAGATTGCTCTAGAATCATTTTTCCCCCATACAGTTGGCCTTGTTTATGCCATAGATCCAGGTCTTGGGAAATTTTTATAGTCTATTCTTATTTGCCTAAAGCTCTGTTTTCTTTCTCAGATCTATCACTTTCTTAGACTTCAGTTTTTCTTTGCGTCATCCCTAGTCTTATGAAGAGGCTTTCTTTGAGAACACCGTTTTACACAAAGACAGTTTGTTTGATTTTATCATTTATCAGAGTTATAGCATAGGGGGTAATGACTAAAATATAACTGTGGTGAGTTTGGTAATTAAATTTTAGGTGCTGGGTGAGGTTCATTCACTAGCCCAGGGATTCTTCTCATGTCGCAGCCTCACTGTATTCTAGATTTATACCTGAGCCCCAGAAAAACCACCAATAACTCTTTATCAGTGCTTTTTGGGGTCATACTCTTGTATGGTGAGGGGCTTCTCAGCTGGTGCTAGTGGCAAAGAACCTGCAGGAGATGTAAGAGACGCCATTTCGATCCCTGGGTTGGGAAAATCCCTTTCAGGAGGGCACGGCAACCCACTCCTGTGTTCTTGTCTGGAGAGTCCCCTGGGCAAAGAAGCCTGTCAGGCAGTGTTCCAAAGGGTTGCACATAACTGAAGTGACTTAGCATGCATGTTTGTATTGAATAGTGAAGAGAGAGAGATTTGAATTAAAACCTACTATGGAGTTCCCTGGTGTCTCAGAGGATAAAGAATCTGCCTGAAATGCAGGAGACTTGGGTTCAGTCCTTGGGTTGGGAAGATCCCCTGAAGAAGGGAATGACAACCCACTCCAGTATTCTTGCCTGGAGAATTCCATGAACAGAGCAGCCTGTTGGGCTACAGTCCACAGCGTCACAAAAAGTCGTACACGACTGAATGACTAACACTACTACTGTACTATGCTGACTTTTTAGTTTTAGTTGAATCATGTGCGAGATCAGGGTCAATCCATGGGTTGAGAGGTGCCCCTGGAGACGGGAATGGCTTCCCACTGCAATATTCTGGCCTGGAGAATTCCATGGGCTGTATAGTCCATGGGGTCGCACAGAGCTGGACACAGCTGAGTAACTTATCCATGTCACTTTATATTTTGTCCTTCAGTGAATGAAACAGGGATGAAAAATTTTTTTAAGTGGCTAATTCATGTCAATGTATGGCAAAACCAATACAGTATTGTAAAGTAGAATAAAGTAAAAATAAAATAAAAAAGAATACAGACCTTTCCATTAAAAAAAAAAGATTTTCCTTTCTGTTTTAAAAATCCCTGTATTTTCCAATGTATTTGTAATAAGCACATATTGGCTTTATATTAAGAATAGTTACTTTTAGATGTTTGGCACATGGGTGGCTATGTTCTCTGACTACAGAAGGCTCTAACATTGTCTAATGTTTACATGCTAATTTGACCTTGCCATTACAGATGTTAAAGATGTATCTGGCCCAGACCAGTATAGACAAAGATGTACTCACCACGCTTTAGCACTGATGAGAGTTGGTCTGTCTTGTGTAACATTTTGGATTCCCCAACAGTGTGTATAAAGTGAAAAACAAAAATTTGCCTTGTGCAAACATCACAGATAATGTAACAACAGAATGATAAAATTTATAGAAAAATAGAATTATGGCTTATTTTCTATTAATGTGTACTAATTTTAGTTCTGTTTGGGGCAAATGAATTTCTTTCTGTGTTAATTGCCATATCTAGTGTTATTGTTTGAAAACACTCTTTAAAATGTCTAGGTTTGAACTCATAATGTCATCTAGTAGTGGTGCTTTAATAAACAAGTATATTTCTTCAAACTAAATGTACAAATATAGTTTCAATTTCATCTATTTTTAATTCTCAGTTTTGGTTTTGGCAGGTGAAGTGTGTGATGACCGGGGTCAGAAGACTGACATGACTAAGGTGTGGATGTGATTAAGTTCATTCTTTCTTTTAATTTCAAATTGTACATGCTTTTAAAAAATGATGAGTTCCTAGAAGCTTAATTTGCACTATGACCAGATTAGATACTTAATATGTAACTTTAAAAAAAAGATGCATATGGTTCAAACTTCCTTCTTATCCAGGTTTCCCAATCACAGAGTTCACTGTTTTTTTTTTTCCCCTCTGTTAGAGATATTTATTAAATATAATCAAATAAATTTCTCAATTTTTTACATAGGTAGTAGTGAACTATACTTATTGTGCTTAACTTTCTTCCTTAGCAATGATCAAGATCCTTCTGTATCAGTGGGAAAAAAGGGGCTCCCTAATTCTTTTTATGGTGAATAATATTTTATTATGTTGATGTTCCTTAACTTAATGTAAGGAGGTAGGAATGGGCATTCAGAATATTTGCAACATTTTGCTTGTAAAGGAAATGCAACAAAAATAACCATGTATACATGTTATATCACATAGAGCCTATACTTTCTAACAAGTTCCATTTCTAGAAATGAGATTGCTAAGTCAAAATGTATGTGCATTTGTAATTTGATCAATATTTCCAAATTGTCCTCTTTAGAATTTGCACTAATTTACCCTGTCACAAGCAATGTACAAGAATGCCTGCTTTCTCCTACCCTCACCAACACAATGTCTTATCAATTTTTTTATTTTGTAAAATTAATTTTTATTGGAATATAGTTGATTTACATTGTTGTATTAGTTTCTGCTATATAGCAAATTGAATCAGTTGTACGTATATATTTATACACCAATTTACCCTGTCACAAGCAATGTACAATAGTGTCTGCTTTCTCCTACCTTTACTAACACAACCAAAGTTTTTGATTTTTGACTTTTAAAAAGTCACTGCTGTACAGGAGAAATTAAGCACAACATTGTAAATAAACTGTACTTCAATAAAATAAAAAGAAATTTGTTCTCTCCCTTTTTTGTACAAGAATTTGTGGCTATTAATTTCCCTCTGAACACTGCTTTAGTTTTATTACATGGATTTTGGCTTGTAATATCTTTATTTTTGTCATATCAATTTGAATATCCACACTGAACCATGAGAAGAACTAAACATTTCAAAGAGGTTGGGACTTGCTCTTGCCGTATAATATTTTTAATAGAATAAATTTCTATTTCTACTTTGGGGGATTTATTCGGGTTTTCTTTGTGGCTTAATATGATCAATTGTTGTCAGTGTTCCAGGGTCCTTAAAATGAAAGGTTATGTATTTTCTGTTTTTAAGGTATAAAATTAGCTGTATTGTCATCTAATTCTACCTTATTAATTATATTATTTAGGTCTTCTATTTCATTATTTTTTATTTATGTTATTTGTTTGGATTAAAGAGGTTAATAAAAGCATTCTGATAATTTCTCTCTCTCTCTAGCTCTCCTATATAGCCTGAAGTCTTCATTTTATAAGTATTGATGCTATTGTGAGGTGCATTGATGTTCATAGTAGTCATATTTTTATCATGAATGTGTTCTTCTTTGATTCATTTAATTTTCCTTGTCCTGGATGCAGTCTTATTTGATATTAAGATCATGTCTCCTGATTAACTTTTGATTTGCATTTGCCCACCATTTTTTTCAATATTCCTGAATAACTTTGTTTTAGATATGTCTCTTAAGAATGTAAAGCATAGGACTGGCTTTTACTTTACATGCAATTTTTAGTAAGTGAGTTAGGGCCATTACATTGGATTTGTTAAATATATTAGATTATACTTTATAATTTTTAATAATTCTCTAGAGATTCTACAGCCTATGTGTTTGCTTCTCTTACAGTATTTAGGAAAATATTTTAGTTTCTCCACTGTATACTTTCAAGAGTTTGTATAATACTCTTAATTCTTTTTTGTAAGGGGTATCTATTTCCTAATATGAAAAATGGTAAAATTATTATGTCTATCATTCTTTCCCTCATATATTCCTACTATTTTTATTAATTATGTTTCTTAATCTTAAGTGTACATAGATTTCTCTTAGTTGATTTGAGTTTTTAAATGGTATCTTCTGACCTTCAAATACAAAAATGAGGATATCAGGACCTTCTAATTTTTAAGTAGTCTTTCTATGTAGTCAATGTATTTTGTTTTATAATCCTAATCTGTTTCTTTTGTATTTAGTTCTTCAATAATAAGATTCAGTACTTACCACTAACTACTTTTCCCTTTCCCACTGTTTTTCCAGTTATCTTTTATTTGGCTGAAGTGTATCCTCAAGTTTCAAGAAGGGTTCATGAGAAATAGCTGTTCAGAATTATCTGTTGAATGACATTACTAAATTCGTTGATTAGCTCCAGTAGTTTTCTGGTAGCATCTTGAGGACTTTGTATGTACAGTATCATGTCATCTATAAACAGTGACAGTTTTACTTCTTTTCCAATTTGTATTCCTTCTATTTATTTTTCTAGTCTGACAGGCTGTAATCTTTACGAGTCATGGTTTCTTCCCTGGGTGTCAGGGGAGGGAGTTTAGGGAAGTCTAAGGCCAGTGTGTATTTTACTTTGTACTAGTGAATTGATCAGTTTTTTCACCTATTGGGTAGTTGTTTTTAAATTTTATTACATGAACAAAACAATCTTTGATTAAAGTAAGTCTCTATGATTCTGAAATAAACACAGCTAATGGACTACCTTGTATACTGGTATGTATTCTCATGTACTTGGATATATTAAGTATTATATTTAAAATATTATTTTGCAGTCTCCAAGACAAAGTGTATTTGAAAAGTATTTTCTCATCAGTTGTTCTGGCAAAGACTTTATCACAGGTCTAGTCCTTTGAGTAATAAACTTTAAAAAATTAGCAGTACATTTTATGCTTTTCATGAGTCAGTGAATTAACAGAGATCTTATTTAATATTAACATTATCTTCTATTTTGTTCTATCTTTAATCCTTTTTCTTTCATTTTTGTGATCAACAAATTTTGAAGTGGACAGTAAACTAATATTAACAATGAGCACTAAGTGTGTACTGCAGATCTCTAGAACTTTTTCACCTTGTACATCTGAAACTGTAATTTCTCATTGAACTGCAATGCCCCACTTCCCCATTCTTCTAGTCCTTGGAAATTACTGTTTTACACTCAGTTTTTGTAAATTTTACTATGTTAGATATCTACTAACAGATATCTGCATGAATTCCTTAAAAGAAATCATTCATAAATAGAATTATGCAATATTTATTTTTTTGTGATTGATTTATTTCTTTTAATGCAATGTCCTCAAGGTTCATTCATGTTACAGCATAAAAACAAGGTTCTTTTTTATGGCTGAATAATATTCTTTGTATGTATGTGTATAGATATATAAAACCACATATTTTTTATTCATCAGTTGATGGATGTTTCTTTTGTTTCTGAAGTGAAGTGAAAGTGTTAGTCACTTAGTCATGTCTGACTCTTTGTGGTCCCCATAGACTGTACCCTGCCATGTTCCTCTGTCCATGGAATCCTCCAGGCCAGAATACTGGAGTGGTTAGCCATTCCCTTCTCCAGGGGATCTTTCCAACCCAGGGATCAAACCCAAGTCTCCTGCATTGCAGGCAGATTCTTTATCATCTGAGCCACTAGGGAAGCCCTAAGTTTTTTCTGCTGCTACTGCTACTAAGTCGCTTCAGTCATGTCTGACTCTGTGCGACTCCATAGATGGCAGCCCACCAGGCTCCTCTGTCCCTGGGATTCTCCAGGCAAGAACACTGGAGTGGGCTGCCATTTCCTTCTCCAATGCATGAAAGTGAAAAATGAAAGTGAAGTTGCTGAGTCGTGTCCAACTCTTAGCGACCCCATGGACCGCAGCCGAACAGGCTCCTCCGTCTATGGGATTTTCCAGGCAAGAGTACCGGAGTGGGGTGCCATTGCTTTCTCCAATGTTGTTTCTACCTTTTGGCTATTGTGAATTATGCCACAGTGAATGTGTGAGTACAAATATCTCAAGATCTTGATTTTAATTCTGTCATAATATTTTGCAGTTTCTTTAGTGAGATCAGAGAAGTACTCTGTAATCAAACACATTAATATTTTTATATCTTGAAATATTAATTCATGCTAAGTAGACTTGAAAAAATCTATAATTACACACACAATATTCCAGGTCAGATATTGCTGCCAAAAAGAGTTCAAGTCAGGTCAAGTTTTTCCATCAAGTAGGTTTTGAAAGCAACTTTCAGTTTTTAGGGTTTCTTTGTATTTTGCACTTGAAGTAAACATTTGAGAATTTGTACAGCCATTGGATTTTCTTCTTCCCCATATGCTTTTGGAAGGTTTATTGCTCTGGTATGGAGAAGGAAATGGCAACCCACTCTAGTGTTCTTGCCTGGAGAATCCCAGGGATGGGGGAGCCTGGTGGGCTGCCGTCTATGGGGTCGAACAGAGTCGGACGCGACTGAAGCGACTTAGCAGCAGTAGCATTGCTCTGGTAATGCAGGCTTACATGGATCTGAAATGGGAAGATGATATTTAACAGTAATGAGGAAACAGAAAGCCATTTTGGTGCCAGGCTTTGGAGGCTGAAAAGTTATACAAACTCTAAAAATACTTAGAGGAAGTGTTTTTGATTTTTAAAAGACTTTTGTTGGAATGAAGTCTACAGTTTTGTTGTTGTTGTTCTCCTACAGAAAAAAAGAGACTGTGGGTTTCTCAGTCAGCCCTCAAGCAGACAGAACATTTCAATTTTTTGACCACCATTTGATGGAATCCATTGAACTGGGTGATCCCAAAGTGCATGAATTCCTTAGGTTACTTGCACTCTGCCACACTGTAATGTCAGAGGAAAATAGTGCAGGTAAGTGCAAAGTGTGTCTGAGTCTTATTTTTAAATAGGTATATTTTCATTGAAATGTTTGGAATCGGAAGGATTTTCTAAACCAAAATACAGCATTGCACAAGGGCTTTACCTATTATTAGCTTTTCTTTGTATTTATTTGTATACTGACTGTTTTCTAAAAGTATGGAGAGACTTAAAAGAAAAAATTAGTAACAGTAAAAAGATGAGGGCCTAGATAAACCAGTTAAAAGGGGTAATTTATCTTTAAATGACTGAATACCATATTTGCATACAACAATGCTTAAACTGATGTTTGTAATACTAATGCCAATAATGCTGTTTTTATCTGAGGATATCACAGTGCCTTTAAGTAAATTTTTTTATCTCTACCTTCAAGTTTATTTCATTTTTAAGTTCTCTTTTAATAGCTATCTGATTTTAATATTATGATATCTTCTTAGATCTCTTTGAGGATATTAATTATTCTTAATTTGAAATCTTTTGTTTCCTCTGCTGTGTTTCATTTTATGAAATGTTGTTTTTAGAGTTCTGTGTCTAACTTTCATGTTGTTCTCAAACGTTTTATTGTTTGTTATTGCCTATTCTTATTTGTGTTTGAGCATCCCAGTTTGCCTCTTGGTGAATGTAGGTTTTGATAGCGGCCTGTCTCCCAAGATTGTTGGGGAGAGTCACAAAACATTGCTCATCTTCTGGGCATGGAGTTTCCCACTTCCTGGAGTTCATATGATGCCTGGGCTTAACTGATTTTTTTCAAATCTAGTGCTAGGATTCTGTGTCAGGACTCTCATTTCAGAGGAAGTTGTATTTAAGGTCTGGCCTAAAAGAAAGTATCACAGTCATGGACTCTCTTTCTTTTGTTAATTAATTTCTCTTATCCTTGTTGGATTCTAAAGCTATTTCTGGCTGTTTTCAGCTTTGGTCTCCAGCCCCAGCAAGAAAACCATAAAAGGTTCCTTAAGTGGATTGTGTACTTAGTGTAAAAGAACGTTTTCAAGGTTTCATCTTGAGGCAAATATCACTGTAGCCTGTTGTGGGAAGTAAGCTGCAGGAGGAGGAGCCCAAGTGGTCCTGGCAAGCTTGAGTGGAATTCTTCAACTCATTTTATTTCTGGTGCCCCCAAGATCACTTCTGCTCTTCTGTTGATTCTGATTTGGAGAAACTTTGGGCGTTGCTTTTAACTCTGTATTAATTTTCTTCTTCAAATTCTTTGAACTGTGTTTTTCTCCTTTCTTATGTATTCATTTATCAAATTTACGTTTTATCTTTCAGACATTTCTCGAGTTTCTGGTTCACTGAAAGTACTCATTCCTCTTTTATGTTATCACTACAATTTTTTCATATCGTGATATTTTAATATTTAAATTAATTTTTGATTGGAGGATAATTGCCCTACAATATTGTGTTGGTCTCTACCATACATCAATACCAATCAGCCATGAGGAAACATATGTTGCCTCCCTCATGAGCCTCTCTGCCACCCCCTTCCCATCCCTCCAGGTTGTCACAGAGCACCTGATTTGAGCTTCCTGCATCACATAGCAAATTTTCACCAGCTATCTAATTCTACATATGGTAATGTGTATTTTCAACGCTACTCTCCATTTGTTCCACCCTCTCCCTCCCTCACTGTGCCCCAAAGTCCATTCTCTCTGTCTGTTGTGATATAATTAAATGCAATAAAATACAGATCTTAAGTGTATTGTTTAATGAATTTTGACCATTATATACACCCATGTAACCACCACCCCTATCAAAGTATTAATATTTTCCATCATTCAAGAAAGATTATTCATGTTCCTTTCTAGTCCACATCACCAACCACTGCCCAAGCAACCATTATCCTGATTTTTATCATCAAAAATAAGTTTTCCCTGTTCTTATATTAATACTTCATATAAATAGAATCATATAATATGTATTCTTTTGTGTCTGGCTTCTTTCATACAATGTAATGTTTTTGTCATTCATCCATGTTGTCATATCAATCAGTAGTTCATTCTTTTAAATTTGAGTAACATTTCACTTTATGAACATGTTTACCACTTTTATTCTTCCCCAGCCCTCTGTTCAGACATTTAGGTTATTTCTAGTTTTGGATTATTGTGAGTAAAGCTGCCATAAACATTTTTATGTCTTTAAAAAAGTTAACAAGTTTGTTTTTTGTAAATACTTAGGAATGGAAATTGCCTGATCATAGCATAGGTGTGTTTAAGAAACTGCCCAACTATTTCCCAAAAATGGAGTATCATTTTACATTCCTACTGTCAGTATATGAGAGTTCTAGTACCTTTACTTTCTTACTAACATTTTAGTATTATTACTATTAAGTTGTACCTGTTCTTGTGAATATGGACTAATCTCTTCTGCCATATAAAAGCATTTTGAAGTGAAGAGAAGTAAATGTGTGTATCATTTCAACTATTTCAGTTTTTCCTTTGAGATTTCAAATTCTCAGTGAAGGATTACTATACTAAATAAGGGAAATTACAGTTTTTTTCTCCTTTTAAAGCTCTAATTATAGGATAGATGACTTAAATCCATGTATGTTCAAGAGCACTGGAAAATATAAACCTTACTTACATAAATGTTAGTTATGATAAAGAACAGAACCCAAATCTGATGAACTTAAAACTACATGACTCTCTAATTTATAGCTGAGGGTATTGCTTTTAAGTGAGTGCTCTTTGTTTCATGGAGACATTTGGGAAAGTTGATATTCTCATTCCCTTTGCCAGGAATTTCAGAAGCAGAGAAGTGGAAGGTACAAAGGCTTCAATACAAGTTTTTTTCTATTAGGTAGATGTCAATTAAAGAGATAAAAATTTAGAAAATTTTTCTTATTACCTTGAAATCAGTCCTTTAAAATCTGTTGAAGTTTGCTTTATGGCTCGATATGTATTCAGTTTCTGTGTTTTGTGTGTGCTGGAAATAAATGTGCATTATCCAGTTATTGAAAATGGGGTTCTTAATATATCTACTAGATACTGTTTATTAGTTTTATTGTTTAATCTTCTCCCTCTCTGGATTCTTTTGAATACTTGATTTCTTGATTAATGAGAGTGTATTTAAATCACTATGGTATAGTGAAAGTGAAAGTCGCTTGGTTATGTCTGGACTCTTTGAGACCCCATGGACTATACAGTCCATGGAATTCTCCAGGCCAGAATACTGGAGTGGGTAGCTTTGCCCTTCTCTAGGGGATCTTCCCAACCCAGGGATCAAACCCAGGTCTCCCACATGGCAGGCGGATTCTTTACCAGCTGAACCACAAGGGAAGCCACAAGCATAGTCAGATGCACTGTAATTGTGTATTCATTAATTCTTTGTTTTGCTAATGTTTGCTTTGTATATTTAAGATCACATTATTAGATACTAGTTTAGAGTTAAATTTTTTTAAGTGAAGACATCTATCAATATATATTTACCCTTTTTATCTCTAGTAATATGTTTGCCTTAATGTTTATTTTGTCTGATGTTAGTATAGTTATAGATGTTTATTTTGTCTGATCCAGTTTAGTTATTGATGTTTCCCTCTTGTTAGTATTTGCATTGTTCGGCTTTCCATACTCTTTCCTGCCATTCTTTTTTTTAATGTTCTAGACACATCTCTTGTAAATGGCAGAATTTTTGATATTTAAATGAATATTTAGTTTAACTAAACCGAATCTTAAATAGAACATTTAGCCAATTACCCATTGTTGATTATCAATATGTTTAGGTTCTAAGTATTTAATATACGGACTTCCCTGTGGTTTAGTGGTAAAAAGTCTGCCTGCCAGTGCAGGAGACATGGGTTTGATCACTGGGCTTGGAGAAGAAAACTGGCAAACCACTCCAGCATTCTTGCCTGGGAAATCCCATGAGCAGAGGAGCCTGGTGGGCTACAGTCCATGAGGTTACAAAAGAGTCGGATACAACTCAGTGACTAAACAACAGCAGCAACAGTTTAATATATAATTACTGTAATTACTGATAGATGTCTTTCTGCCATCTTTTTGTATTTTATATTTGCCCTATCATTTGTCTGCCTCTTCTAGTCTTATAGATTTAGTTCAATTTTATTTCTACTGCCTTGAAAATAATATACTCTTATTTGTATTCTTAGTTAATAGCCTAGAACTTTTAGCATAATTGATTCAACATAACCTAAGTCTTTTGAACAAAATAAGGACCTTAAAACACTTCAATAGTAATAAACTTTGTCCTGATTTATATAGTATTTTTGTCTTATATTTTATTTTTCATTACCTCAAGAGGTTAATTTTATGGTTTTTACAGTCAGTTTACTTAGATTTACTCATATATGTACTCATTTCTATGCTCTTTAATGCTGTCCAATCACTGAGCTTCTGCTGGTCAAAAATGTATTCTTTAGAATTTCTTTTAGGCAGAAGCTACTGGCGGTAAACTCTCAAAAGCTTGAAAACAACTTTATTTCATCCCTATATTTAACCAATTTTTTTTTACTGAAGTATAGTTAATTTAAAATGTTGTGTTTAATTTCTGCTATACAGCAAAGTGACTCAGTTATGCATATATATATATACACGCACACATATATATGTACATATATATATGTATATAAAAGAATATATATACATTCTTTTTAATATTCTTTTCACAGGAAATTGAATATAGTTCCCTGGGCTATACAGTAGAACTTTAATTTTTATCTGTCCTGTATATCATAGTTTGCATCTGCTAACTGCAAACTCTCAGTCCTTCTCTCCAACAATCCCTCTTCCCCTGGCTCATTCTTATTCTTGAATGATGTTTGTTGTATGCAAAGGTTTAAGGTGGCAATTTTCTCAGCACACTGAAGATATTTAACTATATTTTGACTGCGATTTCTGTTACTGCCTGGTCAGCTGTTAGTTCAGTTGTGACTTGAAGGTGATCAGTCCTTTTTGCCTGGTTCAGTTTAGTTCAGTCGCTTAGTCGTGTCTAACTATTTGCGACCCCATGAACCGCAGCATGCCAGGCCTCCCAACTCCTGGAGTCCACACAACTCCATGGACTACCCAAACCCACGTCCATTGAGTCGGTGATGCCATCCAACCATCTCATCCTCAGTCGTCCCCCTTCTCCTCCTGCCCTCAATCTTTCCCAGCATCAGGGTCTTTTCAAATGAGTCAGCTCTTCGCATCAGGTGGCCAAAGTATTGGAGTTTCAGCTTCAACGTCAGTCCCTTCCAACGAACACCCAGGACTGATCTCCTTTAGGATGGACTGGTTAGATCTCATTGCAGTCCAAGGGACTATCAAGAGTCTTCTCCAACACCACAGTTCAAAAGCATCAATTCTTCAGCGCTCAGCTTTCTTTATAGTCCAACTCTCACATCCATACATGACAACTGGAAAAACCATAGCCTTAACTAGATGGACCTTAGTTGACAAAGTAATGTCTCTGCTTTTAATATGCTATCTAGGTTGGTCATAACTTTCCTTACAAGGAGTATGTGTCTTAAATTTCATGGCAGCAATCACCATCTGTAGTGATTTGGAGCCCCCCAAAATAAAGTCTAACGCTGTTTACATTGTTTACTCATCTATTTGCCATGAAGTGATGGGACTGGATGCCTTGATCTTTGTTTTCTGAATGTTGAGCTTTAAGCCAACTTATTCACTTCACTCTCCTCTTTCACTTTCATCAAGTGGCTCTTTAGTTCCTCTTTGCTTTCAGCCGTAAGGGTGGTGTCATCTGCATATCTGAGGTTATTGATATTTCTCCCAGCAATCTTGATTCCAGCTTGTGTTTCTTCCAGTCCAGCGTTTCTCATGATGTACTCTGCATATAAGTTAAATAAGCAAGGTGACAATATACAGCCTTGACATGCTATTTGGAACCAATCTGTTGTTCTATGTCCAGTTCTAACTTTTGCTTCCTGACCTGCATTCAGGTTTCTCAAGAGGCAGGTCAGGTGGTCTGGTATTGCCATCTCTTTCAGAATTTTCCACAGTTTATTGTGATCCACACAGTCAAAAGGTTTGGCATAGTCAATAAAGCAGAAATAGATGTTTTTCTGGAACTCTATTGCTTTTTCAAAGATCCAGTGGATGTTGCCAATTTGATCTCTGGTTCCTCAGCCTTTTCTAAAACCAGCTTGAACATCAGGAAGTTCATGGTTCACATATTGCTGAAGCCTGGCTTGGAGAATTTTGAGCATTACTTTACCAGCATGTGAGATGAGTGCAGTTGTGTGGTAGTTTGAGCATTCTTTGGCATTGCCTTTCTTTGGGATTGGAATGAAAACTGACCTTTTCCAGTCCTGTGGCCACTGCTGAGTTTTCCAAATTTGCTGGCATATTGAGTGTAGCACTTTCACAGCATCATCTTTCAGGATTTGAAACAGCTCAACTGGAATTCCACTTTCTTTGTTCATAGTGATGCTTCCTAAGGCCCACTTGACTTCACATTCCAGGATGTCTGGCTCTAGGTTGAGTGATCACATCATCATGGTTATCTCGGTCATGAGTATCTTTTTTGTACAGTTCTTCTGTGTATTCTTGCCACCTCTTCTTAATATCTTCTGCTTCTGTTAGGTCCAAACCATTTCTGTCCTTTATCGAGCCCATCTTTGCATGAAATGTTCCCTTGGTGTCTCCAATTTTCTTGAAGAGATCTCTAGTCTTTCCCATTCTATTGTTTTCCTCTATTTCTTTGCACTGGTCACTGAGGAAGGCTTTCTTATCTCTCCTTGCCATTCCTTGGAACTTTGCATTCAGATGGGTATATCTTTCCTTTTCCCCTTTGCTTTTTGCTTCCCTTCTTTTCACAGCTATTTATAAGGCCTCCTCAGACAGCCATTTTGCTCTTTTGCATTTTTTTTCCTTGGGGATGGTCTTGATCCCTGTGTCCTGTACAATGTCATGAACCTCCATCCATAGTTCATCAGGCACTCTGTCTATCAGATCTAGTCCTTTACATCTATTTCTCACTTCCACTGTATAATGATAAGGGATTTGATTTAGGTCCTACCTGAATGGTCTAGTGGTTTTCCCTACTTTCTTCAATTTAAGTCTGAATTTGGAAATAATGAGTTCATCATCTGAGCCACAGTCAGCTCCTGGTCTTGTGTTTGCTGACTGTATAGAACTTCTCCATCTTTAGCTGCAAAGAATATAATCAATCTGATTTTGGTGTTGACCATCGGTGATGTCCATGTGTAGAGTCTTCTCTTGTGTTGTTGGAAGAGGGTATTTGCCATGACCAGTGTGTTCTCTTGGCAGAACTCTATTAGCCTTTGCCTTGCTTCATTTTGTATTCCAAGGGCAAATCCTGTTACTCTAGGTGTTTCTTGACTTACTACTTTTGCATTCCAGTCCCTTATCATATAAAGAACATCTTTTTGGGTGTTAGTTCTAGAAGGTCTCGTACGTCTTCATAGAACTGTTCAGTTTCAGCTTCTTTGGCGTTACTGGTTGGGCATAGACTTGAGATTTCTTCTTCTTTCATATTCTTAGTGAAGGTGTGAATTTTTAAAATATTTGTATTGCTTAGAATTCATCGAGATTCTTGAGTCCATAGGATGTCTTTATCACTTCTGGAATTTCCTCAGCCATATTATTTCTTCAAGTATGGACTCTGACTCATTTTCTCTCTTGTAATAGATCTTTAGTGTGTAACATTCTCACTCTGTTCTCTATGTCTTTTAATAATTCTTTGATTTTTTCCCTTTCTTTGTCCCTGTGGGATATATTCTTGAATTCTCTCAATTTTTTCCCCTGTATACAAATTCTCTTTAGTATTATTTAATCTGCTGTTTTTGATTTCTACTAAGTCTTTAATTCTTTTTTCAAATCTGATTAATTCTATCTCTCTTATTTTTGAAATCCATTAAATATTTGTTTGTAGTATTTCTGATAACTTCAATTTCTAAAGTTTTTAGGGATATTATTCTCTCTGTTCTTTCTGTTGGTTCTAATTATATCTTGGCCATTTTATTTGGGACTTCATTTGTAGAAATTTCAGTTTCTGAGGCTAAGACTGGTTTCTCCAAGAAAGGATTTGCATTTCCTTTAGACGCTATTTGGGCTTCCCTTGTGGTTCAGCTGGTAAAGAATCTGCTTGCAGTGTGGGAGACCTGGGCTCAGCCCCTGGGTTGGGAACATCCCCTGGAGTAGGGGAAGGCTACCCACTCCAGTATTCTGGCCTGGAGAATTCCATGGACTGTGTAGTCCATGGGGTCGCAAAGAGTCAAACATGACAGTGACTTTCACTTAGTCACTAATGTATATTTGCAGCCTAAATTCATACTATCTGGGTGATCTGTGAATTTAGGATGCAAATATACATGAAAGTCAGTTTCCTGTTATAAATTTTCAGCATACTTTTTTTTTTTCTCTTCCTCATAGGCACTCTTAAAATGGACACTGTTTTCCAGTTTACCTTCATACTGAGAGAACATTCTTTTGAGGGGGGAGGGTGCTCAGTTTTAAGAAGTGATCTCCTATTAGACTTCTTTCCCTGGCCTATGTGTTTTCTAACCAAAGCCCTGAGATACAGGAAACCAATTAATTTCAAAATGCCCACCCTTTATTCCAACTGTATTTTTTTCCCTCAGTCTTTGACCTGAGCAATTGCTGCTTTCTTGCCAGTCCTGGGTACATGCAAAAATATTTAAATATTTTTTATTTATAGAATCTATACCTGGTTCTAACATAGGAGATTGATCCTGGAACCCAGTCCACCATGTTTCCAGAAGTGGAAGTTATGTCATTTCATAATAGATGAAGTAATTGCTTCAATTTTTTTAATTTTAAAAATTAATTTATGCCTATTATAGCAAATGAAGCCATACAACATAAAAATTTATAAAGGCAAAGATAGTAATTTCTTCCCTGAACTTTAATTCAATCTCTAGAGAGGCAGCTCGGAGTAGGCAATGGCAACCCACTCCAGTACTCTTGCCTGGAGAATCCCATGGATGGAGGAGCCTGGTAGACTGCAGTCCATGGGGTCGCAAAGAGTCGGATATGACTGAGCGACTTCACTTTCACTTTTCACTTTCATGCATTGGAGAAGGAAAAGGCAACCCACTCCAGTGTTCTTGCCTGGAGAATCCCAGGGACGGGGGAGCCTGGTGGGCTACCATCTATGGGGTCGCGCAGAGTCGGACACGACTGAAGCAACTTAGCAGTAGCAGAAGCAGAGGTAACTAATGTTAACATTTGGTGTACATAATTTCACACTTTCTACTTGCTTATACATATAGGCATATATATATATACACATAGATATGTAGGTAGTTTCTTTTAACAGAAAAAGAATACTAGTACATAGATTAATATGCAACCAGTTTTCCTAACAGTTTATCTTGGACATTATTATAAATCAGTAAATATGGATCTAGCTCTGCCTACTTTTTTCTAATTTATTTTTACATACAAAGATAACTTTATATAGAAGGGCTTACTTTATTCATGCTGGTTTTTAAGTGTATTTTTATTTTTTTCCTCCACTTCATTCTTTTCCTCTCTTCTCTCCTCTTACCCCCACTCCAGCACCTACACAATATCAGGTACCAATCATTAATATCCTGGTTTGATTCCTTACATATCAAGGGATTTCTTTGATGTATTTTCATAAAACGATCATTAGTAGCAGACTGAAGAGGAATTTGGGATGTCTACATCATCAGTCTGGTTATGTTATCTTGCAAAAGTCGCATAACATTTTCAGTCATAAGTTTTACCAGCATAAAATGGAAATACAGGCATACCTCATTTTGTTGTGCTTCATTTTATTGCACTTCACATATATTGTGTTTTCTACAAATTGAAGATTTGTGCCAACCCTGCATCGAGCAAGTTTATTGACACCATTTTTCTAATAGCATTTACTCACTTGTGTCACTATGTGACATTTTTGTAATTCTTTTAATATTTCAAACTTTTTCACCTGATGGCTCAGCTGGTAAAGAATCTGCCTGCAATGCAGGAAACCCAAGTTCGATCCCCGAGTGGGGAAGATCCCCTGGAGAAAGAATGACAACTCACTCCAGTATTCTTGCCTGGACAATCCCATGAACCGAGAAACTTGGCAGGCTATGGTGCATGGGGTCACAAAGAGTCAGATATGACTGAGTGACAAACACATATATTTCTCATGGTGATCTGTAATCAGTGATTTTTTGATGTTACTATTGCCAAAATATTATGACTCACCTAAGAGTATTAACATTATTTTTCACAGTGAGGTATTTTTTAATTAAATATGTATATTCTTATACATAATGCTATTGCACACGTAACAGACAACAGTATAATGTAAATGTAATTCTTATATGCACTGAGGAACCAAAAACTTCATGTGAATTGCTTTATTGCAATATTTGCTTTTTTTTGCAGTGGTCTGGAACCAAGCCTGCAATATCTCTGAGGTATACCTGTAATAATTTTAATAATCCCTACCTCATTGCCATGAGGATTATGTGGGTTAATTTATATTAAGTGTTTTAGTTTGTAAAACTTTCTTGGCATGTTTCTAGTCACTGAAAATACAAAGGTGTGGTCTCTGACCTAAGAAACTTTCCACATAGGAGGGAGGCAGGCTCAGGAATGAGTTTTTTCCTGTAATCCGACAAGGGCTCTTATGCATGGTGTTATGCATGGTGTCCTGAAAGTTCCACAGGACAGGTGCCTGTTCAGCTGGTTAGTGAGTGGAAAAAGTCTAATTTCTAGAGCTGACACTTGGGTTGGGTCTTATGGAATGAGTTGAAATTGATGTTGGTGTTCTGTGAATGTTACTATCTTCATATTAATAATCTGTTTCTTTATGTTATTTAATCCACTTGTTTCTTTTCCTTTTAGGACAACTGATTTACCAAGTTCAGTCACCTGATGAAGGGGCTCTAGTGACTGCTGCAAAAATTTGGGGTTCATCTTTAAGTCTCGGACCCCAGAGACAATAACAATAGAAGAATTGGGAACACTAGTTACTTATCAGTTGCTTGCCTTCTTGGATTTCAACAATTTCCGAAAAGGATGTCTGTCATAGGTATGGCTGGTGGCTGGGAGTATCTTCGATCTTTTGATAATACTATGGTTATTTGGAAACTTCTCAAGGATGATTTCACTCTAGTTATGTGCTGAGAGTTGTGATATGTATTAACTTTTTGAACTTGTGTCATCCTCAACTTAGCCTCAGCTCGGTAGCAGTGAGTATAACTAATGAAACAAGTGCTTATTCTGTGTCCAGCACCATCACCTTACCCTTTTCCCCATTTTCCTCCTGCATCCCCAAGCTACGATTTTACTCAGTCTGTTTTCTGCTTCAGAGGAAAATCGCTCTTGTTCCTTTTCAATGCTAAAGGTTCTACCTGTTGCCATCCATTTTCCTTCCTTACTCACTCCCTTCTCACTTGCTTGTAACTTCACTTTCTTCTTCATCACTGACTTCATTCTTCAGCCTGCAACTCTATGATCATCTTTGTTTCCTTAAAGATATTGTTCATATTCTGAGCACCACTGATTTTGCCACCCAATTTTTCTTCTTTCCATCACAACTTAATTTTTCAAGGTCAGTTTTTGATCCTCATCTTGGTTTCTCTTTTCAGCCTATGAGGGTCAGGCTTCTGCTTCTAATCTTCAAGACAGAATTCCTTCTCAGAAGTTTGACATCACCTCTTAACTACCCAGTGCAATGACATTCCCCCTGTTCCTTCTTTCCTCCCTTCCTCCTCTTCTCCCTCCTTCCCTCCTCCTTATCTATCTATTATCCATCTGGCCATCTATCTATCCTCCATCATCATCTTTAAACTTCAGTTCAGTTCAGTTGCTCAGTCGTGTCCGACTCTTTGCGACCCCATGAATTGCAGCACGCCAGGCCTCCCTGTCTATTACCAACTCCCAGAGTTCACTCATACTCACGTCCATCGAGTCCGTGATGCCATCCAGCCATCTCATCCTCGGTCGTCCCCTTCTCCTCCTGCCCCCAATCCTCCCCAGCATCAGAATCTTTTCCAGTGAGTCAACTCTTCACATGAGGTGGCCAAAGCACTGGAGTTTCAGCTTTAGCTTCATTCCTTCCAAAGAAATCCCAGGGCCGATCTCCTTCAGAATGGACTGATTGGATCTCCTTGCAGTCCAAGGGACTCTCAAGAGTCTTCAACACCACAGTTCAGAAGCATCAATTCTTCGGCACTCAGCCGTCTTCACAGTCCAACTCTCACATCCACACATGACCACAGGAAAAACCATAGCCTTGACTAGACGGACCTTAGTCAGCATTTGATACTGTTAATCTGCTTCTCTTGACACTCTTTTTTGACCACACTGGCTCCTGGGTCTCCCCTTGTCCTGTGCTTTCTTTTTCAAGCTGACTGTTCATCGTACTCTTCGGTGTTGGTGTCCTTTCCTCTTCTGTGCTCTCCTTGGATAATCTTGACCCCTCACATGGTGGCAGCTACTGCCTATATTTTGTGCCCTTCCCTTATGGATTTTCAGTTTCAGTCTCTCTCTGAGGCCTCCATACACATTTTAATGCTTCTCTTGGATTCTGTCACTGGGTTATACTACAGTTATCTCAAATTTTGTATGTCTAATAGAGAACTTTGTCACAACTATGTTCTTAGTAAAATTGTTAAATATCTTTTGCTATATGCCAGCGTGAGTGAACTGAACACTATACAGATATTTTATTAAAGTCTTGTATGTCACCACCAATCAGGAGATGGGACATTTAAAGCTCAAACATTTTAAGTATCTTTCCCAGTATTATCATGTATCTTGTTACAAAACCAGTAAGATGTGGAGCAAATATTTGAATCCAGATTTGTCTTTCTCCGAAGTCTGGCCTCTTTATCCCTTTTTGTAGGTCGCATGCTTTTGATACCTCCATCTACTTTGTGCCCCTAGGTAACTGGCTCTCAAACTTCAGCTCCCATCAGAACCACCAGGAAGACTTGTTAAAATGAAGATTTTTAAATTTATTTTTGCTTTTTTTAGCTTAGCAGTATATTTAAGAAATCTCTCCTTATCAGCACATAAAAATATACTTTAAAAATTATAAACTATGTAAATCTCCACTTTATGGATTAAGTCAAAATTTATTTTGTCCCTTGTAGTAGCAGTAGTGTGCTGAAGGATACCCAGGTTTGATCCCTGGGTCGGGAAGTTCCTCTGGATAAGAGAATGGCAACCCACTCCAGAATTCTTGCCTGGAAAATTCCATGGACAGAGGAGCCTGGTGGGCTACAGTCCATGGGATCACAAAGAATTGGACACGACTACATGACTAACACTTTCTTTTTGTCCCTTAGTGGTGGCCATTTATGCTATCCTCAAACTTTTGCTTTTAAAGTACTGAAATGAGTAGCCTTGTAGATATTTCATTTTGTACATGTGCAATTATTTCAGAAAATTTATCAGAAATGAGATTGTTGGTTATAGGATAAACATGTTTTTAATTTTGATGGTTATTGCCAAATTGCAACCACTGCAGGTATATCATTTTACAATCCCACCTCCATAGTATGAATGCCTTCCCCCTATATCCTCATTAACATCAAACTTCAGATTTTTGTCAGTTTTTAAAATGGCATGTAACAGTTTTAGTTTGTACATTTTTATCATGGATGAGGTTGAGTTTATTTCCTATGCTTGAGATACATGTATTATTTTCCTTCTGTACAGTGTTAGTACTCTTCACTCATTTTGCTATTGAACTGCTAGATTTTTTTCTTCTATATTAATAGAAGTCCTTATATATCAGGGAGAGAAACCCTTTGTGATGCAGCTTGCAGACATTTTTTTTCCAGTTTGTTGTCTGACTTTCTAGATAGTATTTCTAGCCATACATATAGTGTTTTTTTATGTGCCCTTCTTCTGTTTTTCTTTTAATATAATTGAATTATTTTAGGGCTTCTGCAGTTTGAATCGTAGTTAGGAAGCACCTGGTAATTTAGAAGATAGGCAAATATGTGATTTGGAAAGATAAGTATAAAGTAAAATGCAGATTTTAAATGCTGTTAAAGTGCAGCCCTAGAGTTTTTGATTCAACAGGTCTGGGGTGGGGCTTAAAAGTTGCATGTCTCACAAGTGCCCAGGTGTTGCTGCTGCTGTGTCATAGTTTGGACCACAGTTTGGGAATCATTTCCTTAGACTAAGAGATCCTTCGGTTCAGTTCATTCGCTCAGTCGTGTCCAACTCTTTGCAACCCATGAATCGCAGCACACCAGGCCTCCTGGTCCATCACCATCTCCCGGAGTTCACTCAGATTCAAGTCAGTTGAGTCAGTGATGCCATCCAGCCATCTCATCCTCTGTCGTCAACTTCTCCTCCTGCCCCCAATCCCTCCCAGCATCGGAGTCTTTTCCAATGAATCAACTCTCCACATGAGGTGGCCAAAGTACTGGAGTTTCAGCTTTAGCAACAACCTTCCAAAGAAATACCAGGGCTGATCTCCTTCAGAATGGACTGGTTGGGTCTCCTTGCAGTCCAAGGGACTCTCAAGAGTCCTCTCCAATACAGCAGTCCAAAGGCATCAATTCTTCAGCGCTCAGCCTCTTCACAGTCCAACTCTCACATCCATATATGACCACTGGATAAACCATAGCCTTGACTAGACAGACCTTAGTCGGCAAAGTAATGTCTCTGCTTTTGAATATGCTATCTAGGTTGGTCATAACTTTTCTTCCAAGGAGTAAGCGTCTTTTAATTTCATGGCTGCAGTCACCATCTGCAGTGATTCTGGAGCCCCCAAAAATAAAGTCTGACACTGTTTCCACTGTTTCCCCATCTATTTCCCATGAAGTGATGGGGCTGGATGCCATGATCTTCATTTTCTGAATGTTGAGCTTTAAGCCAACATTTTCACTCTCTCTTTCACTTTAATCAAGAGGCTTTTAGTTCCTCTTCACTTTCTGCCATAAAGGTGGTGTAATCTGCATGTCTGAGGTTATTGATATTTTTCCCGGCAATCTTGATTCTAGCTTATGTTTCTTCCAATCCAGCATTTCTCATGATGTATTCTGCATATAAATTAAATAAGCAGGGTGACAATATAAAGCCTTGATGTACTCCTTTTCCTATTTGGAACCAGTCTGCTGTTCCATGTCCAGTTCTAACTGTTGATTCCTGACCTGCATACAGATTTCTCAAGAGGCAGGTCAGGTGGTCTGGTATTCCCATCTCTTTCAGAATTTTCCACAGTTTATAGTGATTCACACAGTCAAAGGCTTTGGCATAGTCAATGAAGCAGAAATAGATGTTTTTCTGGAACTCTTTTGCTTTTTCCATGATCCAGTGGATGTTGCCAATTTGATGTCTGCTTCCTTTGCCTTTTCTAAAACCAGCGTGAACATCAGGAAGTTCATGGTTCACGTATTGCTGAAGCCTGGCTTGGAGAATTTTGAACATTACTTTCCTAGCATGTGAGATGAGTCCAATTGTGTGGTAGTTTGAGCATTCTTTGGCATTGCCTTTCTTTGGGATTAGAATGAAAACTGACCTTTTCCAGTCCTGTGGCCACTGCTGAGTTTTCCAAATTTGCTGGCATATTGAGTGTAGCACTTTCACAGCATCATCTTTCAGGATTTGAAACAGCTCCACTGAAATTCCATCACCTCCACTTTCTTTGTTCATAGTGATGCTTTCTAAGGCCCACTTGACTTTACATTCCAGGATGTCTGGCTCTAGATGAGTGATCACACCATCGTAATTATCCAGGTCATGAAGATCTTTTCTGAACAGTTTTCCTGTGTATTCTTGCCACCTCTTCTTAATATCTTCTGCTTCTGTTAGGTCCAGACCATTTCTGTCCTTTATTGAGCCCCTCTTTGCATGAAATGTTCCCTTGGTGTCTCTAATTTTCTTGAAGAGATCTCTAGTCTTTCCTATTCTGTTGTTTTCCTCTATTTCTTTGCATTGATCATTGAGGAAGGCTTTCTTATATCTTCTTGCTGTTCTTTGGAACTCTGCATTCAGATGCTTATATCTTTTTCTCCTTTGCTTTTCGCTTGTTGTTTTGTTTTGTTTTTTCAATAGCTATTTGTAAGGCCTCCGCAGACAGCCATTTGCTTTTTTGCACTTCTTTTCCATGGGGATGGTCTTGATCCCTGTCTCCTGTATGTATGTATGATACCTGTCTCCTGTATGTATGACATTCATGAACCTCATTCCATAGTTCATCAGGCACTCTATATATCAGATCTAGGCCCCTAAACCTATTTCTCACTTCCACTGTATAATCATAAGGGATTTGATTTAGGTCATACCTGAATGGCCTAGTAGTTTTCCCCAACTTTCTTCAATTTCAGTCTGAATTTGGTAATAAGGAGTTCATGATCTGAGCCACAGTCATCTCCTGGTCTTGTTTCTGTTGACTGTATAGAGCTTCTCCACCTTTGGCTTCAAAGAATATAATCAATCCGATTTCGGTGTTGACTATCTGGTGATGTCCATGTGTACCGTCTTCTCTTGTGTTGTTGGAAGAGGGTGTTTCCTATGACCAGTGCATTTTCTTGGCAAAACTCTATTAGTCTTTGCCCTGCTTCATTCTGCATTCCAAGGACAAATTTGCTTGTTCCTCCAGGTGATTCTTGACTTCCTACTTTTGCATTCCAGTCCCCTATAATGAAAAGGACATCTTTTTGGGTGTTAGATCTAAAACATCTTGTAGGTCTTTACAAAACCATTCAGCCTTAAGCCAGAAAGAAAAACACCAATACAGTATACTGACACATATATATGGAATTTAGAAGACAGTAATGATGACCCTATATGTGAGACAACAAAGAGACACAGAGGTACAGAATGGACTTTTGGACTCTGAGGGAGAGGGAAATGGTGGGATGGTTTGGGAGAATGGCAATGAAACAGGTATATTTTCTTGTAAGAAACGAAGCGCCAATCTATGTTCAATGTAGGATGCAGGATGCATGGGGCTGATGCACAGGATGATTCAAGTAGAGGATATGGGATGGGAGGTGGGAGGGGGCTTCGGCATTGGGAGATTGTGTTCACCTATGGCTGATTTGTGTCAGTGTATGGCAAAACAAATACAGTATTGTAATTAAAAAATAAATAAATTTAATTAAAAAAAAAAACCATTCAGCCTCAGCTTCTTCAGTGTTACACACTGAAGCATAGACTTGGATTACTGTGATAGTGTATGGTTTGCCTTGGAAATGAACAGAGATCATTCTGTTGTTTTTGAGATTGCATCCAAGTACTGCATTTTGGACTTTTTTTTTGACCGTGATGGCTACTCCATTTCTTCTGAGGGATTCCTGCCCGCAGTAATAGATATAATGGTCATCTGAGTTAAATTCACCCATTCCAGTCCATTTTAGTTCACTGATTCCTAGAATGTCAATGTTCACTCTTGCCACCTCCTGTTTGACCACTTCCAGTTTGCCTTGATTCATGGACCTGACATTCCAGGTTTCTATGCAGTATTGCTCTTTTCAGCATCTGTCCTTGCTTCTATCACCAGTCACATCCACAACTGGGTATGTTTTGGCTTTGGCTCCATCCCTTCATTCTTTCTAGAGTTATTTCTCCACTGATCTCCAGTAGCATATTGGGCACCTACTGACCTGGGGAGTTCCTCTTTCATTATCCTATGATTTTGCCTTTTCATACTGTTCATGGGGTTCTCTAGGCAAGAATATTGAAGTGGTTTGCCATTCTCTTCTCCAGTGGACCACATTCTGTCAGACCTCTCCACCATGACCCACCCATCTTGGGTTGCCCCTGCGGGCATGGCTTAGTTTCATTGAGTTAGACAAGGCTGTTGTCCATGTGATTAGATTGGCTAGTTTTCTGTGGGTATGGTTTCAGTGTTTCTGCTCTCTGATGCCCTCTTGTAACACCTACCATCTTCCTTGGGTTTCTCTTACCTTGGGTGTGGGGTATCTCTTCACAGCTGCTCCAGCAAAGCACAGCAGCTGCTCCTTACCTTGGACAAGGGGTATCTCCTCACCGCTGCCCTTCCTTACCTTCAGTAGTATCTAAGAAATCCTTAGATACTACTCTATTCTCTCCTGAGCTACTCAGCATGCCTTGTGCACTTTCACACTGTTTGCACGGACTATTTTAATGTAGACCTCTCCTCTTCTCCTCTTCCTTTCTCAGAAAACTCCAATCATCTGGTAATATTGATTCAGGTGTCATCCATTCTCTCGATTCTTTTCCTCTTTTCCAAATAACCACATTCTCATGTTTCCCAGAGCCCTTTGTTCGAAGCACTAGTGTGATACCAGTCCTGTGATACTCATGACTTTTCCTGTTAAAGTCATGCTACCTGAAGGCAGGGAATGTGCCCTAATCTTCATAAACTACCCAGGACCAAGCAAAGTGCTTAGCACATAGTACATTCTCTAGGAATATCTGTTAATAACATTTAACCCAACATTTTACAACTTATGAATATCCTTATCAACATGTTAAATCAATTTTTACTCTGAAAAACATGTGTGTATGTAACAGTAGGACTTTTGGTGTCTTACTACTGGAAACTAGCCCTGTGAGATTGCTCTCACCAGGTAAAAACCAAACATCATCTGAGGGTGTTTATTTTTATTTTTCTGACAACAGGCTGTAGACAGTCATTGTCAGTGTTACTAACGAGCACATATGCTGCTCTGGGTGTTGGCCTGATGTTGTATCAGCAGGGATTATCTTCTATTTACAGCTTTAGGGAAGTGTTATTGATGTTGGGTTGGCCCAGAACTGGCTTCTCTTTGCTCTGAGGGTGTTGACAAAACCTAAGATTGCTACACAGGGAAGCTTTTGGCTTTTCCCCACCATCAGTCACACTTACAGGGAAATCACAGCCTAACCACAAATGTCACATGTTTGCCTTAATGGATCCCATATGAAGAAAGGTAGTGTTCCACCACAGAATGCATGGAGACTTGGGGCTTTATGTTTGTTCTGTTTTTTAATCAGTTCTGTTTGTTTTTTAATCAGGAGGAATTTGAAAGAGAGACTCCACTAGGGTAGACAAGTCTATGTTTGATAATAAGACCAAAAAAACCCATAACAGTGTCAGACTCATGATTGTCACGGGTTTGGTGGGGAAAACACCCCAACACGAAGTCTCAGACATTTGTTGCTGTTTCTTCTCCACCTCATCCTAGGTCTTCTCCTCCTCCTTCAGGCCTGTTTTAGACAATCATTCACTGAATCATGAATGTATAGTTTCAGTACCAGTGTTATTGTCATTCTGGGGCAAGAGCCCTGATTTATTCAGAGGTTTTTATTTATTCTAAATAAAAATAGATTTCTGTAAGCAATTTTGTCAGAAAGTATAAAAGATACAATATTTTAGCCACCTGATACAAATAATTGACTCATTGGAAAAAGACCCTGATTCTGGGAAAGACTGAAGGCAGGAAGAGAAGGGAACGATAGAGGATGGGATGGTTGGATGGCATCACCAACTCAGTGACAGGAGTTTGAACAAATTCCAGGAGTTGGTGATGGACAGGGAAGGCTGGTGTGCTGCAGGACTTGGGATCAGGAAGAGTTGGACATGACTGAGCAACTGAACTGAACTGAGATAAGTATATGGGTGCAATCATGCGAAGTTGCTTCAGTTGTGTCCGATTTGTGCAAGCCAAAGGACCATGGCATGTCAGGCTCCTGTGTCCATTGGATTCTCTGGGCAAGAATACGGGAGTGGGTTGCCATGATCTCCTCCAGTGGATCTTCCCAACCCAGCGATCAAATCTGCCTCTCTTAGGTCACCTGCATTGGCAGGCAGGTTGTTGCCCACTAGCACCATCTAGGAAACCTTGAGAAGTGTATCAGTTCAGTTCAGTAGCTCAGTCGTGTCCGACTCTTTGCAACCCTGTGAATCGCAGCATGCCAGGCCTCCCTGTCCATCACCAACTCCCAGAGTTCACTCAGACTCACGTCCATTGTGTCAGTGATGCCATCCAGCCATCTCATCCTCGGTCGTCCCCTTCTCCTCCTCCCCCTAATCCCTCCCAGCATCAGAGTCTTTTCCAGTGAGTCCACTCTTTGCATGAGGTGGCCAAAGTACTGGAGTTTCAGCTTTAGTATCATTCCTTCCAAAGAAAACCCAGGGCTGATCTCCTTCAGAATGGACTGGTTGGATCTCCTTGAGGTCCAAGTGACTTGCAAGAGTCTTCTCCAACACCACAGTTCAAAAGCATCAATTCTTTGGCGCTCAGCCTTCTTCACAGTCCAACTCTCACATCCATACATGACCACAGGAAAAACCATAGCCTTGATTGGATGGACCATAGTCGGCAAAGTAATGTCTCTGCTTTTGAATATACTATCTAGGTTGTTCATAATTTTTCTTCCAAGGACTAAGCATCTTTTAATTTCATGGCTGCAGTCACCATCCGCAGTGATTTTGGAGCCCTACAAAAGTTTGACACTGTTTCCACTGTCTCCCCATCTATTTCCCATGAAGTGATGGGACCGGATGCCATGATCTTCGTTTTCTGAACGTTGAGCTTTAGGCCAACTTTTTCACTCTCCACTTTCACTTTCATCAAGAGGCTTTTTAGTTCCTCTTCACTTTCTGCCATAAGGGTGATGTCATCTGCATATCTGAGGTGATTGATATTTCTCCCAGCAATTTTGATTCCAGCTTGTGTTTCTTCCAGTCCAGCGTTTCTCATGATGTACTCTGCATAGATGTTAAATAAGCAGGGTGACAATATACAGCCTTGACGTACTCCTTTTCCTATTTGGAGCCAGTCTATTGTTCCATGTCCAGTTCTAACTGTTGATTCCTGACCTGCATACAGATTTCTCAAGAGGCAGGTCAGGTGGTCTGGTATTGCCATCTCTTTCAGAATTTTCCAAAGGTTATTGTGATCCACACAGTCAAAGGCTTTGGCATAGTCAATGAAGCAGAAATAGATGTTTTTCTGGAACTCTTTTGCTTTTTCCATGATCCAGTGGATGTTGCCAATTTGATGTCTGCTTCCTTTGCCTTTTCTAAAACCAGCGTGAACATCAGGGAGTTCATGGTTCACGTACTGCTGAAGCCTGGCTTGGAGAATTTTGAGCATTACTTTACTAGCGTGTGAGATGAGTGCAAGTTGTGCGGTAGTTTGAGCATTCTTTGGCATTGCCTTTCTTTGGGATTGGAATGAAAAGTGACCTTTTCCAGTCCTGTGGCCACAGCTGAGCTTTCCAAATTTGCTGGCATATTGAGTGTAGCACTTTCACAGCATCATCTTTCAGGATTTGAAACAACTCAACTGGAATTCCATCACCTCCACTAGCCTTGTTTGTAGCGATGCTTTCCAAGGCCCACTTGACTTCACATTCCAGGATGTCTGCGCTCTAGATTAGTGATCACACCATCATGATTATCTGGGTCGTGAAGATCTTTTTGTACAGTTCTTCTGTGTATTCTTGCCACCTCTTCTTAAATCTTCTGCTTCTGTTAGGTCCAGACCATTTCTGTCCTTTATTGAGCCCATCTTTGCAAGAAATTTTCCCTTGGTATCTCTAATTTTCTTGAAGAGATCTCTAGTCTTTCCCATTCTGTTTTTTTCCTCTATTTCTTTGCATTGATCTCTGAAGAAGGCTTTCTTGTCTCTTCTTGCTATTCTTTGGAACTCTGCATTCAGATGCCTATATTTTTCCTATTCTCCTTTGCTTTTCACTTCTCTTCTTTTCACAGCTATTTGTAAGGCCTCCCTAGACAGCCATTTGCTTTTTTGCATTTCTTTTCCATGGGGATGGTCTTGATCCCTGTCTCCTGTACAATGTCACGAACCTCATTCCATAGTTCATCAGGCACTCTATCTATCAGATCTAGGCCCTTACATCTATTTCTCGCTTCCACTTTATAATCATAAGGGATTTGATTTAGGTCATACCTGAATGGTCTAGCAGTTTTCCCTACTTTATTCAATTTGAGTCTGTATTTGGTAATAAAGAGTTCATAAGAGCCACAGTCAGCTCCTGGTTTTGTTTTTGTTCACTGTATAGAGCTTCTCCATCTTTGACTGCAAAGAATATAATCAATCTGATTTTGGTGTTGACCTTCTGGTGATGTCCATGTGTAGAGTCTTCTCTTGTGTTGTTGGAAGAGAAATTATAGATCTCATAATATAGTTTAGGAAATATGTAAGTTATTTACATATTTAATAATTATGTAAATAAAAACAGAAAATTCAAGGATAGTTATTAATAGGGCCACATGTCAGGTAATTATTAATGAAGAATAAATTACAGTAGCTCCTTGTAAAGCCCTTACAAGATCTTTATGTAAAGGTTTCTCAACTCTAAACCTTTTAAGGATTATCACAGTACAAGTCACACTTGATGTGACAGGCATTTCTAACCCAAGTGAAATATGGCATGATGAATTATTCATTAACCTTCGTGGTATTACTATTGTATTTACTCTTACAGCAGAAACCTGGAACCATTTCTGAATTTTTCCTTTTCTTTATATCACAAAGGTGTAGCTACTGCTTGCAACATATTTAGCATAATTATAATTTAACTCAATCAAGCAAATATTAGTAAATACCTACCATGTTCTAGGAACTTGATGCTGAAGTAGAATATGAAACTGAAAACTAATTTGTGGTTGCATCCAGTAGAAGATGGTGAAGCAGGGTAGGAAATAGGCTAAAAGGGGGCATATCTAGATGAATCCTGTTTTTGCCACATTAAGGAGTCCAATATTCATTGGAAGGACTGATGCTGAAGCTCCAATACTTTGGCCACCTGATGTGAAGAGCTGACTCATTAGAAAAGACCATGATGCTGGGAAAGATTGAAGGCAGGAAGAGAAAGGGATGACAGAGGATGAGATGATTGAATTGCATCACTGACTCAATGGACATGAGTTTGAACAAACTCCAGGAGATAGGGAAGGACAGGGAAGCCTGAGATGCTGCAGTCTATGGGGTCGCAAAGAGTCAGACACAACTGAGTGACTGAACAACAATAAGAGAGTCCAGACTTGATCTAAGAGCAAAAGGAAGCAATTACAGGATTCTACACAATAGTGTGAAGATGATTCACACTGTATGTGGTGGCTGTGTTATAGAAGAGTTTGGAGGGAAACAGAACTGGGATGAATAAAACCAGTTAGGTTAATATGATAATCTAGGAAAGAGAGAAGGTGGCAGAGACCTCTTGGTTTCAGTTGGATATGGGTGGTGAAGGGGGAGGGAGATTTGAGTGATGGCCAGATGACTGCTTTGGGAGACTGAGTGGATGGTGAAGCTGATATTTAAAATTGGAGAAAAACACACACACACACACACAAATGGAGACATAGGAGGAATAATTAGTTATTATTGATAGATAATGTATCCAGTTTCAGTTTAATGTGCTCAGGCACATTTAAGAGGAGATGTCCAGTTGGTAGTTAGATGTCCAGGCAGAAGGGAGCACTGGGAATGGATTTCGGCAGGAGATACACATTTAGAGCAACCATCCTATAGCTGAAGCCAGAAAAAGAATCTGACAGCCCAAGGAGCGTGTGAAGGATGGGATGAGAAGTTAATTTGGAGTAAATCTCTGAAGAACACCAGTATTTAAAGGACAGGCAGTGGGAACAAATTCTGTAATTAAAAATCTGTGACCTTTGTCCCAGGCTCTGTTTATTTGTTAATCATTTAAAACTGCTATTTTATTTTTAGTTTATTTTTAAAAGCTAACTTCTGAAAGGACAGATTTTATTAGCCTAAAGATTTCCTAGCAGAATGACTAGAAGCCTTGAATGAAAAGGGATATAAAACTAGCTGAGCTGCTACAAGAAATGTTCAGTGAGTAAAATTAAGCAGGATTCCATGAAATTGGACTATACAAACTCAAATTTAAAGGAGTTAATGATGGATTAAGAGAAAGCATTGGATATGGAAAAGCTTTACTAAATCAGGAAATTGTAGAGCTGGAATGACGTTAGAAGTTAGGTTGTTTAAATATCTTTTTCAGAATAGAAATTGAGATGGTGAGACAAAGAGATGGTAAGGAATTTGCACAATTCATAATCAGTTTGTGATTTCCCTTGACCAGGGATTTTCAATGAGTGGTCTGGGGAACCCAAGGAAAACTTTAAAGATTTTCAGAGGATTCATAAGGACAAAATTATTTTTCAGTTCAGTTCAGTCGCTCAGTTGTGTCCGACTCTACGCGACCCCATGAATTGCAGCACGCCAGGCCTCCTGTCCATCACCATCTCCCGGAGTTCACTCAGACTCACGTTCATCGAGTCAGTGATGCCATCCAGCCATCTCATCCTCTGTTGTCCCCTTCTCCTCCTGTCTCCAGTCCTTCCCAGCATCAGAGTCTTTTCCAATAAGTCCACTCTTTGCATGAGGTGGCCAAAGTACTGTAGTTTCAGCTTTAGCATCATTCCCTCCAAAGAAATCCCAGGGCTGATCTCCTTTAGAATGGACTGGTTGGATCTCCTTGCAGTCCAAGGAACTCTCAAGAGTCTTCTCCAACACCACACTTCAAAAGCATCGATTCTTCGGCACTCAGCCTTCTTCACAGTCCAACTCTCACATCCATACATGACCAGAGGAAAAACTATAGCCTTGACTAGACGGACCTTAGTTGGCAAAGTAATGTTTCTGCTTTTGAATATACTATCTAGGTTGGTCATAACTTTTCTTCCAAGGAGTAAGTGTCTTTTAATTTCATGGCTGCAGTCACCATCTGCAGTGATTTTGGAGCCCAAAATATAACAATGCTAATGTTATTTATCTTTCAGTTTTTTTCTCATGAGTATGTCACAGAGCTTTACAAAAGCCACATGACATGTGGTATCATAGCAGATTGAATACAGAAAGCTTATTTGAGAATACAACCATCTTCTATTAAACCAGACATTAAAGAGATCTATAATCATATAGAACATTTGCCACTCCCCAAACTATTTTGTTTTGGAAAAAGTGTCATTTATGTAAATATGTAATGTTTATTGTTATTTATATAATAATTACATTTTGATTAATATCATTAATGTCATAAGACTGTTGATATAATAAAATTTCTCAGTTTTAATTTTTAATGTGGTAAATATTGATAGATAGGACCTACTTGTAGTCCTCATGATGTTTTAAGAGTGTAAAGGGGTTCTGAGACCAAGAAGTTTGAGAATCAGTATCCTACCTTGGACTTTAAAAATTAACAGTCATAGAGAAGTTTTACTAGGAAGTGGAGGATATACACACTTTGACTTTATAGCTCTAGTAACAGAAGGAAGAAAATATGGGAGAAATTAAATTGGATTGCTGTATAAGAAAAGAAAGCCTTTCCTAGGAGTAAATGTTTTCCTCCCACTTGATTGAATAGATATAAATTGCATTTTTTTTCTCTCATTTTCCCCACTCTGAACATTAGAGCCGAGTACAAGAAAAATTGCATGAGTTCTAGAAACTATGAAAGTTGACCATGGGTCTTAGAAGAGAAGACAACCCATAGATAAATCCCAATACAGAAAAGTTTCCAGGATGCATTAGGTTTATTCAAGCTAGGAGGAAATTGGATTAGATCAAGGGTCATTAAAAATTAGAGGAAATAACCTCAGTGTTCATCACCAAATGAATGAGTAAAGAAGATGTGGTATACATATACAATGGAATACCACTCAGCCATAATAAAGAATTAAATTTTGTCATTTTCAACAACATAGGTGCACTTGGAGGACATTATACTAAATGAAATGTTAGACACAGAAAGACAAATACTGTATAATATCTTTCACATGTGGGATCTAAAAATACAATGAATTAGTGGCTACAACTAAAAAGCAGATTCACAGATATAGAGAATAAACTAGTGATTACCAGTGGGGAGAGAAAGGGAGCAAGGAAATTTTCGAGGCTTCCCGGGTATTAAGAGATACAAACTATTATGTATAATATAACCCACTAGAATATATTGTACAGCACAGGAATATAGCCAATATTGTAGAATAACTTCTACAATATTGTGAATAATTTCTGAGCTTCCCCCTGGCTTAGTGGAAAAGAATCTATGTGGAATACAGGAGCTACAGGTGATATAGGTTTGATTCCTGGATGGGGAAGATCCCCTGGAGGAGGGCATGGCAACCGACTGCAGTATTCTTGCCTGGAGAATCTCATGGACAGGGGAGTCTGGTGGGCTACAGTTCATGGGGTCACAAAGAGTTAGCCAGGACTGAAGTGACTTAGCATGAGTAACTATAAATGGAGTGTAGCCTTTATAAATGGAGAATCTCTATATTGTACACCTGTAACTTATATAATATTGTACATCAACTATATTTCAATTAAAAAAGATTATGGGGAAAAGTAATTTATTGTACTGTGGTATTTATTATATTCCTTTAAATCAAGCTCTGAACTTCATATCCTCGTAAACTAATAGTAGTCAATATTTATGTCCATCTGTTATGAGGCACTCTATTTTTAGAGAAAAGGTACAACTGAGTGGAAAGCATATAATAATCTTAGACTCAATGAAGCTTGTGAGAGTCACTGTTCAAACCATGAAGCTGTGACATGAGCAGTTGTACCTAAATTATGTCAGTCCTTTAGAAGTAGTAAGGGAGAAATACATTTCTATATTATTCATCTGTTTAATAAATAATTAGGTGCCTGGTATGTGCTAAGATTTGTCTGACAGCAACATGTGTGATACCCAGGGGAGGAGTTGAGGATTGTAAATGAGGGTTTGGGTCCTCGTCAAAGTTATCATTCCCAAACCTGGGGGAGCAGGTTAAAACACAGCCCTACTAATACAGACTTTTAGTGGGAAGAAGATAGAAACTTCAATTTTGAAAGCCCCTGAGAAGTCTGCGTGTCGCTAGATTATGACCCAAGAGTAAAAGAACTTTTCTAAGGAATAAAGTTCAGTTCAGTCGCTCAGTCATGTCCGACTCTTTGCAACCCCATGAATCGCAACACACCAGGCCTCCCTGTTCATCACCATCTCTCGGAGTTTACTCAGACTAATGTCCATCGAGTCCGTGATGCCATCCAGCCATCTCATCCTCGGTCGTCCCCTTCTCCTCCTGCCCCCAAGCCCTCCCAGCATCAGAATCTTTTCCAATGAGTCAACTCTTCACATGAGGTGGCCAAAGTACTGTAGTTTCAGCTTTAGCATCATTCCTTCCAAAGAAATCCCAGGGCTGATCTCCTTCAGAATGGACTGGTTGGATCTCCTTGTGGTCCAAGGGACTCTCAAGAGTCTTCTCCAACACCACAGTTCAAAAGCATCAATTCTTCGGTGCTCAGCCTTCTTCACAGTCCAACTCTCACATCCATACATGACCACAGGAAAAACCATAGCCTTGACTAGACGGACCTTAGTCGGCAAAGTAATGTCTCTGCTTTTGAATATACTATCTAGGTTGGTCATAACTTTTCTTCCAAGGAGTAAGCATCTTTTAATTTCTTGGCTGCAGTCACTATCTGCAGTGATTTTGGAGCCCCCCAAAATAAAGTCTGATACTGTTTCCACTGTTTCTCCATCTATTTCCCATGAAGTGATGGGACCGGATGCCATGATCTTCATTTTCTGAATGCTGAGCTTTAAGCCAACTTTTTCACTCTCCTCTTTCACTTTCATCAAGAGGCTTTTTAGTTCCTCTTCACTTTCTGCCATAAGGGTGGTGTCATCTGCATCTCTGAGATTGTGAAGAAATATATCACAAAGGCTGAGAAAAATGCATAAACTCTGACTTTGAATGACTCGAATTCCATATGGTGATCATTTCGCATAATGCTGATAGCTGATTCCTACAGTCAGTCTTGAATTTCACACCAGGAGACAGGCAAACAAAGCTCTCAGTTCTGCTCAATACAGAAGGCTTAAATTTAAATGTATCAGCAAGGAAATAGTAAGCAAGGAAAATAGGAAGGTAGTATGCATCAGAACAAAAATACTTGTTCCTGTAGATGGAATATTTCTAAATTAACAAAACAGGAGTAAAGTCAGGTGACTTAGGTGACCTTTTAACCAAAGGCACTGAGTATTTTATGACTGCCTAAAGCATGATGCTCATTTCCAAACTGCCTGGCTGGAGGCCAAGGAGAGTCTAATTTTGATGGATTTCATTGATTATCTACTTTCCCAATTTTTTTTTCAGTTCGAAACCCAGAAGGACAGATAAAGCTATATTCCAAAGGAGCAGACACTATTCTGTTTGAAAGACTTCATCCATCCAATGAAGACCTTCTGACTTTGACTTCAGACCATCTCAGTGTAAGTGCCCCTGTGGTAAGGTTAGCACGGTGGCCCTTTGGCAGCTTCCCTGTGGTTAGGTCTTCTTTTAAAATATCAGTTAAGTGATCTGATTTCTGAAATAGAAAGTGTGTGGAGAATGGCTCCACTGGAAACTGTGCCAGTGAAGGTTTAGAAACTGGCACATGGACCCACCCCCTGCCTTGCTGAGCATCAGGTCAGTCTCTCCAAGGTGGATGAACCCACAGCTGATGAGAAATAGCTACTGAGAATGGGCTCCTGAACTCTGGTCAGGAGATGACTCAGCACACCAAGGGAAACCTGCTCTGACTTCCTTACAGTTGGGGGCTGTTCCACCTGGGTGATTGGACTGGTTTTAGTGAAGAGGAACTGGAGAATTGCTTTCCCTTGGGTTCTGATGTGTCTGGTACTAACAGAATCTCTTATGGTTACTCCCCTCCACCCAGGGAATAGTTTAGGGTCATGTTTATATGGTGAGAGGAAAATAATCTTTGTAGCCAACTTTCTCCTTTAAGGGTCTTTTTATTCAGGTTATATATCATGATGAGTCACTAATGTTCCTTGGGTTGAAGTTAGCAAATGCATACAGCCTGAGGCTATGCAAAGTTTCTTTCCAGAAGCTTCCTAAAGGGAGCAGGGATGATCTTTGGCATACATTTTTCTTTTGCAAAAGTGTAAGAGTCTAAGAATAAATATGAATGTTATGTGATTAAAGACCCTGAGATTTCAAGGGTCATTCTAACATTTGTTTGAGGTTCTGTTAAACCCAATATGAAATTTAAGGGCAACTGCTCAGAACTCTTATTTCCTCCTGGGTTTCTCTCCTTTAAAAAGCAATTGAGAGTTCATTTTCTTTGCCAAGCCCTATATTTAATATTAAAAATTCCCTGAATCTTTAAAAAACAAACAAACAAATAAAAACCTCTGCCTGACTTTAAGTTTAAAGAATGATGGTTTGGTAATATTGGTTACAAACATAGCTATTGTTTTTGTCTTCCCAGTAGAGTAGTCTTGATTTTCTTTTAATCTCTTCCAGAAGGCCATCATGGTTCTTTAAAAAAATTTTTTTTATGAAAACAACATTGGAATCATAAGCATTTGATTTTGCCATTGCTCAAACACCAAGGTCCTGGATTTTATACTAAAGTATGGGAAACCTAATTTGATTTTTCTACATTTGTATGAGTATCAATTTGACTTGCTTTTGCTTCTTTCACTTTATTCATTTTGACTTCTAAATTCTGAGGTTTAAAATTTATATTTAGTTATTGATTTTTGAATGATTTAATGATAGGAAATGATCTTGCTAATCCTAAATGTTCATTTAGGATTCAGCTTGTTTCATGCACTAATTAAATAACTTAAATCATCTGTCCCCTTTGTAATGTCATCTTAGAGTTGATTCACTGCTGTGCAGAACAGAGAGAATGGCACTGGTAATGCCCAGGGGCGTTGCAAGTTAAAGTCAAAGAAGTGTTTGTTGGAATTAAGAGGACAAAAGATCATTATAAGGCAGTAACTAGATTTTCAGATCAGTTGGGGACCCAGTGGTGATTTTGGATGGGAGGGCTTATACAGTGTGATTGCAATATCCAAAGTGCTACCAACTGCCTATGAGATAAGTTTGGATAATTTTTCTCATGCTCTCTCTGGACTAAACCACATCACCACAGTGGGCACTGATTTTCCATTTACCTAATTAGGGTGTGTCAAAGTTTAATTTGCATCTGATCGCCAACCTGTGTCTGTCCCATAAGCCAGAATACAACAGAGAAGACATGTTTCGTGGCAATGCCCAAAGGAGCAGAAATGGCTATAAAAATGCTTCCAGTATAGAAGCCCATAAAGTGGCCACTAGAGGCCTGTGCAAAGTGAGAGGTTTTTAGCATTTACCCAAGCATTCAACATGTGTTTCTAGCTATTGTGACTGTCTGAAACACTTAGCAACTACCAGTCTCCTATGTTTAGGGAATTATTTGCATATTAGAAGGATATAGCACTCGAAGTATTATTTCAGACTCTCAGTTGACTGAGACACTAAAGAAGGAATATCATCCTCAGATAAAATTGACTTGTTATTAAATACTAACTCTATAGAAGATAGTTTATAAAAAATGATTTTTAAAAAGTAACTGGGCTTGATGATCTCTTTAAAATTTCAAACAATTTTATTTTAAAAATTAGACTTTACTACAGCAAAAAATATAAAAGTTTTAGGATGAAAAGTAAAAGTCAGCTTCAACTTCTAATGGATTTGAGCAAACTCTGGAAGATAGTGAAGGACAGAGGAGCCTGGAATGCTGCAGTCCGCAGGTCATAGAGTTGGACAAAACTTAATGACTGAGCAACAACCACCACTACTTCTAGTACTAGTTCCCAGAAGTGAAAACTTGTATTAACTTTCCTGCCTTTCTCACTTTTCCTCTGGAGTTATTATAACGTTAATATCCTTGATTTTCTATTGCATAACATTTATTTATTCCTTATTGAATACATTTACTTTATTATTGTAAATCCTCAAACATAAACACAAGTAAGAGGGAGTTAGTTTTAGACATCACTATATTATTAGGGGGAAAGCATGGATGGAGGAGCCTGGTAGGTTGCAGTCCATGGGGTCATGAAGAGTTGGGCACGACTGAGTGATTTCACTTTCACTTTTCACTTTCATGCATTGGAGAAGGAAATGGCAACCCACTCCAGTGTTCTTGCCTGGAGAATCCCAGGGACCGGGGAGCCTGGTAGGCTGCCATCTATGGGGTCGCACAGAGTTGGACACGACTGAAGCGACTTAGCAGCAGCAGCAGCATGACTTTGGTGAGATGTCATATTGCAGCCCCTTGTGAGAGCCACCTTCCTTTGATTTGAGAGCCATGGCTCCTCTGAAGGTCCTTTTTCTCCCTTGAAAACCTAGGGCCATGGGCCATAAAACAGGCTGAGTCCCTCTCATCACTAGCAGTACTTCCTTCTTGAATGGTTACCTGAAGTCACACTATTGATCACCTCTCAAAGAGGACCCTTTAGTGAGTGTTTCAGCAGTCTTAAGGGGGGGAATGCTAGGTCCTTTGAATGTTTCAATCCCACTAGAATAAAATACAAGATAAAAATATCATCTCTCATTTCCAAGGGGACTGAAAAGTTGGAGTCAAGAGGACTAAGTTGTTCTCTTGGGCTAAAATGAATTTGAGTGCATAACTTCTTACTCATTACTTTTGTTGTTTTATTGTTGTGATTTTCTTTTGGGGATGGTTCTAAGGTCTCTGTCTACCCTGGCAGGAATTTGCAGGAGAAGGCCTTCGAACCTTGGCCATCGCATACAGAGATCTGGATGACAAGTACTTCAGAGAGTGGCATAAGATGCTTGAAGATGCAAATACCACTACAGATGAGAGGGATGAACGGATAGCAGGGCTGTATGAAGAAATTGAAAGGGATTTGATGGTATGCATTTAGAAGCATGATGGTTTGTGTTTACACAAGGGATAGTATGTGTTTAGAGATCTAGCAAGGGAATAATCCACTAGCTAAATCATCTTGCACATAGCAGATGTTACTCTTTCAAACTTTGAATCATGCTTTATACGTTGGCTTTGAGCTTGCCATATGTGGCCAGAGGATTATTTCAATTAACAGTAGCTTATGCCATTGGAAGTCCCCCAAGATTAGAAGATAGGAGACTCCCTATTGTTTGTCAGCCTCTGGTATGTCATGTTTTGTTTGATGTGTTTTTTATTCCTCCATGCTGTATGACCCACCTTTTTAGAACTGGGAAACTTGCTGTGAAGAATGGGGATGCAGCTCTAAACCAACCTAGACCCATGAGAGGCTGGTGATATCTGTACTGTCCAGAGTGTGATTTATTCTAGAAGCCACTCTTCGCTAGGGCCCCAGTGGCTAGACTGTTTAGCTGCTGTGATGTACTAGGGATCACATCTTGATCATCTTTGGGTGAAATATTGCATAAGAACCTTCACTTTTTAGTTCACAACATCTGATGGTTTGTTCATTTAAGAGAATGGTTCTACTTTTTTTTTGAGGTCCAGACTCTGAGATATAAGGCCTTTCCTTTGATATACCTGGGGGATTCTTGAGGCTCTACAAACCCACATGGCTTCTGATCATTTATGCTAATATTTTGCCTGAGCATATCATATCCCTCATGTAAATTCTAACTTTCAGGATCTCTGCACTAATTGGTATGCCCACCAGTTGCCTAGATTAGGGAACCTTCTGGGGGTTTTCCAGCCCACCTCTGTACATAAAGGATGCTTGCTATTTAACACATCCTAATTGCCATCTTTATGTACTTTGACCTCTAAACTCTGTAATTAAAAGCCATAGATGTTATGGGTGTTATATGCATGCATTAACATAAGGTATTCTCTATTTTTCATTGAAGCTACTAGGTGCCACTGCTGTAGAAGACAAGTTACAAGATGGTGTGATTGAAACAGTTACGAGCTTATCACTAGCCAATATTAAGATCTGGGTCCTAACAGGAGACAAACAAGGTAATTTGAAAATAGATGATGATGTTTTGAAAAGAGGATGATCATTTTTGTGGTAAAATTTTAATGAACCAGGAAGCTTAATTAATAAGACATTTGCCCAGTACTCCACTTGAGTTTGAAATACAAAGAGGAAAGCAAATATATAACAAGAATTTACTATCAAACTAACTAAACTTATTGCCAGATTCAGACTGAAATTGAAGAAAGTGGAGAAAACCACTAGACCATTCAGGTATGACCTAAATCAAATCCCTTATGACTATACAGTGGAAGTGATAGATTTAAGGGACTAGATCTGATAGACAGAGTGCCTGATGAACTATGGATGGAGGTTCATGACATTGTACAGGACACAGGAATCAAGACCATCCCCAAGAAAAAGAAATGCAAAAAAGCAAAATGGCTGTCTGAGGAGGCCTTATAAATAGCTGTGAAAAGAAGGGAAGCAAAAAGCAAAGGAGAGAAGGAAAGATATACCCATTCGAATGTAGAGTTCCAAGGAATAGCAAGGAGAGATAAGAAAGCCTTCCTCAGCGATCAGTGCAAAGAAATAGAGGAAAGCAATAGAATGGGAAAGATTAGAGATCTCTTCCAGAAAATTAGAGATAGCAAGGGAACATTTCATGCAAAGATGAGCTCTATAAAGGACAGAAATGATAGGAACCTAACAGAAGCAGAAGATATTAAGAAGAGGTGGCAAGAATACACAGAAGAACTGTACAAAAAAGGTCTTCACGACCCAGATAATCATGATAGTGTGATCACTCACCTAGAGCCAGACATCCTGGAATGTGAAGTCAAGTGGGCCTTAGGAAGCATCACTACGAACAAAGCTAGTGGAGGTGATGGAATTCCAGTAGAGCTATTTCAAATCTTGAAAGATGATGCTGTGAAAGGGCTGCACTCAATATGCCAGCAAATTTGGAAAACTCAGCAGTGGCCACAGGACTGGAAAAGGTCAGTTTTCATTCTAATCCCAAAGAAAGGCAATGCCAAAGAATGCTCAAACTACCACACAATTGGACTCATCTCACACGCTAGTAAAGTAATGCTCAAAATTCTCCAAGCCAGGCTCCAACAGTATGTGAATCGTGAACTCCCTGATGTTCAGGCTGGTTTTAGGAAAGACAGAGGAACCAGAGATCAAATTGCCAACATCAGCTGGATCATGGAAAAAGCAAGAGAGTTCCAGAAAAACATCTACTTCTACTTCATTGACTATGCCAAAGCCTTTGATTGTGTGGATCACAATAAACTGTAGAAAATTCTTCAAGAGTTGGGAATACCAGATCACCTGACCTGCCTCTTGAGAAATCTGTATGCAGGTCAGTCAGGAAGCAACAGTTAGAACTGGACATGGAACAACAGACTGGTTCCAAATAGGAAAAGGAGTATGTCAAGGCTGTATAATGTCACCCTGCTTATTTAACTTATATGCAGAGTACATCATGAGAAACGCTGGGCTGGAGGAAGCACCAGCTAGAATCAAGATTGCTGGGAGAAATATCAATAACCTCAGATATGCAGATGACACCACCCTTATGGCAGAAAGTGAAGAGGAACTAAAAGCCTCTTGATGAACGTGAAAGAGAAGAGTGAAAAAGTTGGCTTAAAGTTCACAAATTTGATCATGGCATCCGGTCCCATCACGTCATGACAAATAGATGGGGAAACAATGGAAACAGTGTCAGACTTTATTTTTCTGGGCTCCAAAATCACTGCAGATGGTGATTCCAGCCATGAAATTAAAAGACGCTTACTCTTTGGAAGGAAAGTTATGACCCACCCTAGACAGCATATTAAAAAGCAGAGACATTACTTTGCCAACAAACGTCCATCTTGTCAAGAATATGATTTTTCCAGTGGTCAGGTATGGATGTGAGAGTTGTACTATAAAGAAAGCTGAGCACCAAAGAATTGATGATTTTGAATGGTGTGTTGAAGAAGACTCTTGAGAGTCCCTTGGACTGCAAGGAGATCCATCCAGTCCATCCTAAAGGAGATCAGTCTTGGGTGTTCATTGGAAGGACTGATGTTGAACCTGAAACTCCAGTACTTTGGCTGTCTAATAGGAAGAGCTGACTCATTTGAAAAGACCCTGATAACTGGGAAAGATTGAGGGCAGGAGGAGAAGGAGATGACAGAGGATGAGATGGTTGGATGGCATCACCGACTCAATGGACATGGGTTTGGGTGGACTCCGGGAGTTGGTGATGGACAGGCCTGGCGTGCTGCAGTTCATGGGGTCGCAGAGTCAGACACAACTGAGTGACTGAACTGGACTGAACCAAATATCTTCTGTAGTACACCCTGGAGTCAGTTGAGTTTCAGTTCAAACACATCTTAAAAATAATAGTTTTAGGTGGCAATGGTATTAAAATGTTTAACTGTTGGTTTGTATGTGCACTGATCCCAGTTTGGAACACAGAGTGGCAGAGCTCAGGAGCAGGACATTGGAGACTTCAGCATTACTTCTTTAGTTTCTTCTTGTTAGGGAGGTTTGGGAATCTTTGAGGAAGGGTAGGCTTTGGAGAGACTCAAGGAAGCATCTTTTTATCAACTGGTATGAAAATATTTTGGTATTTTTAACAGCCACCACAACTGTATAAGTGTAACCTGGCTGAATTCCATGATTGCCCATGCAGTTAGACACTAAAAGCTGAACCATTTTCAGGGATAACAAAACTCCAAGTCATCAGAGAAAGAGTCATTAGGTTCAGAATACCATGATTCCTAGGAAAGAAAAAGGAGATCAATACAGTTTGGGTCTATTGCTAGCAGTAATGGTTAAAACAAACATGACTTTCTGCTTGGCCACCAGTAGACCAGAAATATTCAGTTAACTGGCATACATGTTTTTAAGATTCTATTTACCTGTTTGTTACTTTTTAGAACACTGGAGGATTTGCAGACCTGATAAATCAGTTCTCTACATGTTTACTCAAATCACTGACTACAAAATGTAAAACACAGAGAGTCTAGCTCTGTGCTGGGTTGTTAGAGACTTCACTTGATCAGTGTGTACAGCCATTCAATTAGTTATGAATACTCACAAGTTTACTATTTAGCTTTAATTTCTGTGGTTTCTACAAAGGATATGCTGAAGTTTTATCAGTTGTCTTCCTTGACTTAGGGCAAATCTAATGACTCCATAGAATTCACAAGAGTCTAACAACTCAATAAAATTAAAATTAAATGATTGTATTGGAGATGGAAGGGGTACTTACCAATCCCAGGCTCTACTTATACAAAATTAGAGGTAGGATTGGTCAATATCGTGTAATACTCTAGTTATCTTGTAGCTGCAGTCCTGGTTTGTTTTTGAGGTGATATTTAAATTCCAAATTTATATTCACTTAATGAAAATATGGCAATGTTGCATATGGGAGAATTTAAAAAAACTTAAAATCACTTTTTTGCCATTCAACTGAACATTTGGGGAGTTTTCAATTTGTCTCTCATATCAGATTGAATAATAGCTTAATATTTCAGCTCTTCAGACAGTATTCAAGACTTCTGGTAAAATTTTATACAAGTAAAATGTGTACATTTTACTATATCACAAGATCTTGGGGTCTTATCATGAGTACTCTTTTGGAAATCAAAAAGTTTTTTTAAAAACTAGATGAGAATGTTGAGGATTCATAGATGTTGGTATTTTTTGTGGATTTAGCAAATTTTTAAATTTCTTCCTCGATCTCTTGTATTTATTTTAGTACCAATCATACTCTCTCTGAAGTTAAGGAGGCCTGTAGGCCTTAAGGAAATATGGAAAGGCCTCAGAACTCTTATGAAAAAGATACTTATTTTATTAAGTAATGTTCTAACTGAAGTGGGCTTTCTTTTGCATCAGAAACTGCCATTAATATTGGCTATGCCTGCAACATGCTGACTGATGACATGAATGATGTGTTCATCATCGCAGGGAACACAGCTGCAGAGGTCAGAGAAGAACTCAGGTGAGTGTTAAAGGAAAGAGGAAAGGAGGAGAGGGGAAGGAAGGGAAAGGAAAATCTGAGAGTTGAGAAAGATCTGCCTAATTATTTCCCCAGAACTTTAGAAAGTGCTTTCTTATAACTAGTTTTGCTTTCTCTAAGCTCAGTCCATTTGGGGTCTGACCAAATGGCTTAGAGGCAAATGGCTTGCCACTTGCTCTAGTCCTGAAGGGGCTAACACAGCCCATTCAACACAGCTCACTCAACACAACAGTGGGGACTGTGAGCTTCCTAACTGTGTCTCCATCATTTAACCTTAATACTTGTAGATCAAATCTCCCAACATTTTTACACTGTCATACTCACTGTAGAAGATGTCTATATCATGCTCATTAGAAGCTATGGCTGGAGACCACATATGTATTTGACAAGTAAAAGTTGGAAAATCTAATTATTACTGATGTAATTTTATCATTATTATTTCTATAAGTTTAATGATAGAGTCTATAGATTCTATTGGGAAAATTAATAATTCATTTAATTATTTTTCAGTCACTAAATCCTGTCCGACTCTTTGTGACCCCATGGACTGTAGCATGCCAGGCTTTGCTCTCCTTCACTATCCTGGAGTTTCCTCAAACTCATGTTCATCGAATTGGTGACACCATCCAACCATCTCATCCTCTGTTGCTGCCTTTCCTCCCGCCCTCAATCTTTCCCAGCATCAGGATCTTTTCCAGTAAGTTGACTCTTTGCATCAGATGGCCCAGGACTGAGCTTCAGCATCATTCCTTCCATTGAATAATCAGGGTTGATTTCCTTTATAATTGACTGGTTTGATCTTCTTGCAGTCCAGGGGACTCTCAAGAGTCTTCTTCAGCAACACAGTTTGAGTCAATTCTTTGGTGCTCAGCCTTCTTTCTGGTCCATCTCTCACATCCATACATGACTACTGGAAAAATCATAGCTTTGACTATATGGATGAAAGTAAAAGAGGAAAGTGAAAAAGTTGGCTTAAAACTCAACATTCAGAAAACTAAGATCATGGCATCTGGTTCCATCACTTCATGGCAAATAGATGGAGAAACAATGGTAACAGTGACAGACTTTATTTTCTTTGGCTCCCAAATCACTGCAGATGGTGACTGTAGCCATAAAATTTAAAGATGCTTGCTCCTTGGAAGAAAAGCTATGACCAACCTAGAGAGCATATTAAAAAGCAGAAACGTTACTTTGCCAACAAAGGTTTGTCTAGTTTAAAGCTCTGGTTTTTCTAATAGTCATGCATGGATGTGAGAGTTAGACTATAAAGAAAGCTGAGTGCCAAAAAATGGATGCTTTTGAATTGTGGTGTTGGAGAAGACTCTTGAGAGTCCTTTGGACTGCAAAGAGATCAAACCAGCCAATCTAAAAGGAAATCAGTCCTGACTATTCATTGGAAGGACTGATGCTGAAGTTGAAACCCCAGTACTTTGGCCACCTGATGCAGAGAACTGACTTATTGGAAAAGACCCTGATGCTGGGAAAGATTGAAGGCTCGAGGAGAAGGGGATGACAGAGGATGAGATGGTTGGATGGCATCATTGACTCAATGGATATGAATTTGAGCAAGCTCCAGGAGTTGGTGAAGGGTAGGGAAGACTGGCGTGCGGCAGTCCATGGGTTCACAAAAAGTTGGACACAACTGAATGACTGAACTTGAGACAATGCCTTGAACACTGTAGTAAGCAGTAGGCATGGATTCTCTCATTTCATTCTCAAAGCAACCCAGTGAAAGACATTATCATTATCCTTATTTTTCAGTTAGCAAGTTGAGACACACATAGGGTAAATAATGTACTCAAAGTTTTACAACTAGTTAGTGGTTCAGGTGTGGCTGAATCTAGGCAGCATGGCCCCAGAACCTGTGCACCCATTCACTCGCCATATTTCTCTGAAAACACGATGGATGTAGTCTTACTCTCTTTAAATAATTAATATTAAAAAATGCAGTTGTTGAAGCACCTGGTTTTCCTTGAGGTCAGACACCAGGTTGGCAACTCCAGCAGAATGGATTTCAGGTAGACACAGCCAGTGTAAGGGGAAGAGTACAGAATCTATGTTGACTTGAGCCAAGTTGGAAACTTGTCTTTGTGCTCTGGCTAGCTAAGTGATTTTTGATACACCATTCAACCTCTCTGTTTGTTTTCCTCATTTGTAAAATGGGAAAAGATGCAAATACCAACCCTATAAATGATTTTATTTAAGGGATTAATATAAGAGCTTAAAGCTTTATGACCATTCATTGGACATTCTTCTTGCCTTCCCTCCTGTCTTTCCAGTTCCTCCCTTCTTCCTACCCTCTTTCCTTAGCCATTGTTCCCAGTCTTTCAAGCAACAAGGATTAATTTTTATTTTTTGGATTAATTAAAAAAATTTTCCAATAAACTTCGGAGTCTATTATTAAGATCATATAAATAACAATGATAAAATTATATAAGTAACAATTAGGTTTTCTAATTTTTATTTGGCAAAGACACATGTAATCTTCAGTTATGGCTTCTAACCAGTGTGATATAGTGGTTTCCTATACCAGGTTGATATAAAGTAGCTGAAAGTAAAACAGAACTTTAAAGAATTAGACAATCTTTGCATTCTCATCATAGAAAAACTACGCTTTTAATTAACCTTAAGATACTGAAAACAATATGCTGACCCCCATTACACATTTTATGAATCCTCTTCCTCTGTTGATTACATTGGATAACAGTATTGCAGGTTGATGGAATAGCATACACAAAGGCATACAGATGAGAAAGACACCAGGTTATATTTCAGGAACCATGTGTCAAGTTGTAGCTAGAGTATAGTACAGAGTTATGGGTGGGGACAATTTTTCAGAGATAAAAGTGGTGATAGACTGAGTGATAAGCAAAAGTGAATATACTTTATCTTGAAGGTATTGGATGGATATGGAGGACTTCTAAGCAGAAGAGAGACAAATCCAATTTTATACTTAGAAATAATACTCTTGTGACCGGATAGATGAAGTATGTTTGAGGAAAAAAATGAATGGTATGGAGAAATGGTAGGAAGCTGTTGGAATACTCAAGTTTGGGAATGTTGAGGGTTAAACTAAGGCAGTGAGGTTGTAAGAATGAGGAAGGAAAGAGTGGAATGAAATTGACAGCTGTTTTGGAGGTATAATGCATAGGACTCAGAATTTGATTTGATGTGAAGGAAGAAGGAGGAGGCTCTGTCATTTCTAGCTTGTCTGACTTCACAACCTGGAATATACTGAGCTGGGCAAGAACAGAAACTCAAAATTTTCTAAAACTAGACTTGAACCCCTTTTCTGCCTGATGACAGAACAATTAAATTAGGCATCGTGGGTAACTTTAGTTCAGGCTAGGCCATGCGATTGTCTTCCTGTCACTGAGGCTCAGCATCTACCCCGCTAGCATCTGGCACTTTCCACTTCCTTTTCCCTGTGGGCTGACTTCCACATCCTCCTGGGGAAACATGGGTATTCAGGGGTTCTTCCTCACTTCTCTGTGTTTGAGAAGTGCTCTTGCATGGTGCTTCTGTTCCTGAAATACCTTTCTTCTGCTCCCTTCATGTCACCATGCTTCATTGACTACTGTTGCACACTCAGATTCCCAAAGCTACCCACTCCCGGACCAGAGTGGGAGCAGCACCCAGGCTTCTTTAGTGATTGATCCATGAGCATCTAATCTCCTCCGCAGTCTCTCTCCTTTACGCTAGATAGGAAACGGAGAAAAGGAGTCTTTTTTTTTTCCCAGTCTATCGCTTAGGGCAACATTTTATGCTCTGATTCCGTTAAGGATTAATTTTTTGACACTTGAAGAAACACTTCTCTTCCGTTTCAAAAAGCCCAATACTAGAATTCCAGATTGCTGGAATTCAGGATGGCAACTCTGCTTTGAGTTTCAAGAGTCTATTTTCATACTCAGAAAACAAGATATTGACTCTTGTTTTCTCTGTGTTTGGCTCTGTCACATCCTGCTGAAGTAAGGTATGTTTCTGAGTAAACATAGAGGGTTGTCTGTGGTAGCAGTGGTGATTGCAGAAGGGGTGGGGAACTGAAATTAATACCTCAAGTTTTATCCAGGTGCGTGTGGTTGACTAAGTGGGTGACATAACTGTAGTGATATGGAAGGAATGTGAAGAAATGAATTCTTATATACTGTCAGGAGAGTAAGTTGGTAGAAACTTTCTAGAGGGTGAACTAGCAATATATTTCAAAATTATATATGTATACAATTTTGACCCAGTGGTTTTTACCTCTAGGAATTGCCCTTAAGAAAATAAATGGACAAGCGTATGTACGTTTGAGTGTGCATGCATGTGTGTTTGTATGCATATGTACATAGATATTGTGGCATCAATTATAATAGAACATTGGAAATTGTTCAAACACCCAGCCACCGGGATTTTGTTAATTTGTATGATACATAAATGCAATGGCGTACCATACAGTCTTAAAAGTAATTATGTGTTTTTGACATTGGAAGATGTCCATGGTAAGTTAAAAGTGAGATTATGAAATATCACGCATAACATGATCCAGTTTTCTAAAACAGCATATATGTGTATATAAGTAGGTATGTATGTGTATCAAACACTCAGTTCAGTCGCTCAGTCGTGTCCGACTCTTTGCGACCCCATGAATCGCAGCACACCAGGCCTCCCTGTTCATCACCAACTCCCGGAGTGCACTCAAACACACGCGCATCAAGTCGGTGATGCCATTCAGCCATCTCATCCTCGGTCATCCCCTTCTCCTCCTGCCCCGAATCCTTCCCAGCATCAGAGTCTTTTCCACTGAGTCAACTCTTCACATGAGGTGGCCAAAGTACTGGAGTTTCAGCTTGAGCCTCATTCCTTCCAAAGAAATCCCAGGGCTGATCTCCTTCAGAATGGACTGGTTGGATCTCCCTGCAGTCCAAGGGACTCTCAAAGGTCTTCTCCAACACCACAGTTCAAAAGCATCAATTCTTCGGTGCTCAGCCTTCTTCACAGTCCAACTCTCACATCCATACATGACCACAGGAAATACCATAGCCTTGATTGGATGGACGTTAGTCGGCAAAGTAATGTCTCTGCTTTTGAATATACTATCTAGGTTGGTCATAACTTCTCTTCCAAGGACTAAGCATCTTTTAATTTCATGGCTGCAGTCACCATCTGCAGTGATTTTGGAGCCCAGAAAAATAAAGTCTGACACTGTTTCCACTGTTTCCCCATCTATTTGCCATGAAATGATGGGACTGGATGCCATGATCTTCATTTTCTGAATGTTGAGCTTTAAGCCAACTTTTTCACTCTCCTCTTTCACTTTCATCAAGAGGCTTTTAGTTCCTCTTCACTTTCTGCCATAAGGGTGATATCATCTGTATCTATAAGGTTATTAATATTTCTTCTGGCAATCTTGATTCCAGCTTGTGTTTCTTCCAGTCCAGCATTTCTCATGATGTACTCTGCATAGAAGTTAAATAGGCAGGGTGACAATATACAGCCTTGAGATACTCCTTTTTCCTATTTGGAACCAGTCTGTTGTTCCATGTCCAGTTCTAACTGTTGCTTCCTGACCTGCATACAGATTTCTCAAGAGGCAGGTCAGGTGGTCTGGTATTGCCATCTCTTGAAGAATTTTCCACAGTTTATTGTGATCCACACAGTCAAAGGCTTTGGCATAGTCAATAAAGCAGAAATAGATGTTTTTCTGGAACTCTCTTTTTAGATGCTCCAGTGAATGTTGGCAATTTGATCTCTGGTTCTTCTGCCTTTTCTAAAACCAGCCTGAACATCTGGAAGTTAATGGTTCACGTATTGCTGAAACCTGGCTTGGAGAATTTTGAGCATTACTTTCTTAGCATGTGAGATGAGTACAACTATGCAGTAGTCTGAGCATTCTTTGGCATTGTTTTTCTTTGGAATTGGAATGAAAACTGACCTTTTCCAGTCCTGTGCCCACTGCTGAGTTTTCCAAATTTGCTGGCATATTGAGTGTAGCACTTTCACAGCGTCATCTTTCAGGATTTGAAACAGCTCCACTGGAATTCCATCACCCCCACTAGCTTTGTTCGTAGTGGTGCTTTCCAAGGCCCACTTGACTTCACATTCCAAGATGTCTGGCTCTAGATTAGTGACCACATCATCATGATTATCTGGGTCGTGAAGATCTTTTTGTACAGTTCTTCCATGTATTCTTGCCACCTCTTCTTAATATCTTCTGCTTCTGTTAGGTCCAGACCATTTCTGTCCTTTATCGAGCCCATCTTTGCATGAAATGTTCCCTTGCTATCTCTAGTTTTCTTGAAGGGTTCTCTAGTCTTTCCCATTCTGTTGTTTTCCTCTATTTCTTTGCATTGATCGCTGAGGAAGGCTTTCTTATCTCTTCTTGCTCTTCTTTGGAACTCTGCATTCAGATGCGTATATCTTTCCTTTTCTCCTTTGCTTTTTGCCTCTCTTCTTTTCACAGCTATTTGTAAGGCCTCCCAAGACAGCCATTTTGCTTTTCTGCATTTTTTTTCCATGGGTATGGTCTTGATCTCTATCTCCTGTACAATGTCACAAACCTCATTCCATAGTTCATCAGGCACTCTATCAGATCTAGGCCCTTAAATCTATTTCTCACTTCCACTGTATAATCATAGGAATTTGATTTAGGTCATACCTGAATGTTCTAGTGGTTTTCTCCACTTTCTTCAATTTGAGTCTGAATTTGGTAATGAGGAGTTCATGATCTGAGCCACAGTCAGCTCCCAGTCTTGTTTTTGTTGACTGTATAGAGCTTCTCCATCTTTGGCTGCAAAGAATACAATCAATCTGATTTCGGTGTTGACCATCTGGTGATGTCCATGTGTAGAGTCTTCTCTTGTGTTGTTGGAAGAGGGTGTTTGCTATGACCAGTGCGTTTTCTTGGCAAAACTCTATTAGTCTTTGCCCTGCTTCATTCTGCATTCCAAGGCCAAATTTGACTGTTACTCCAGGTGTTTCTTGACTTCCTACTTTTGCATTCCAGTCCCCTATAATGAAAAGGACATCTTTTTGGGTGTTAGATCTAAAACATCTTGTAGATCTTCATAAAACCTTTCCACTTCAGTTTCTTCAGCATTACTGTTTGGGGCATAGACTTGGATAACTGTGATATTGAATGGTTTGCCTTGGAGACGAACAGAGATCATTCTGTTGGTTTTGAGATTGCATCCAAGTACTGCATTTCGGACTCTTGTTGACCATCATGGCTACTCCATTTCTTCTGAGGAATTCCTGTCGCAGTAGTAGATATAATGGTCATCTGAGTAAAATTCACCCATTCCAGTTCAATTTAGTTCGCTGATTCCTAGAATGTCGACGTTCACCCTTGCCACCTCTTGTTTGACCACTTCCAATTTGCTTTGATTCATGGACCTCACATTCCAGGTTCCTATGCAATATTGCTCTTTAGAGCTCGGACCTTGCCTCTATCACCAGTCATATCCACAACTGGGTATAGTTTTTGCTTTGGTTGCATCCCTTCGTTCTTTTTGGAGTTAACACTATATACGTCTATATCCATACCTGTCCTCCTCCCTCCTCATGTGGTTTTCTCTTGATGACAGAATTATGGGTCATTTTTGCTTTCTTATTTCTGGCAATTTGTGTTAATGAAGTGTAATAGTGTTCATACAGTAAGCCAAAAGATTATCTGAGTAGAACAATATATTCAGAGGAGAATATTTTCCATCTAGACTAAGTATTTCAGGACTCTTGAGGTCACTTTTCTTAACTTGCTGGAAAATAAGGTTTATTTCAACCATGATTTGGAGATTATCCCATTCTTAGAGTCTAAGACAGAGAAGCAGTACATAGTAGAAAATTCTGCATGAGAAGTTTCAATATATTATAGTATGCATTTCCTTATATTAGGGGGAAAAAGAATATCCAAGGAAAGTTATTACTGGACGTGCTTTCTACAATCCTATACTTGGCTTCTTTTATCTAATCCAGGGTTTTAGGGATGAATTATTAAAATTATAAATTTGCACCACTCAGTTTTCTTGTGTTACATGTTTCAGTTCAGTGGGAGTTCAAACAAAAATATTTTTAAAAGTGTATCAGAAGTACAGGATCTAAGTCAGAGGTTCCCAACCTCCAGGCCGTGAACTGCTATCTCCTGTCAGATCAGTGGCGGCATTAGATTAGAAGTAAAGCAAAGTGCACAATAAATATAATACACTTGAATCATCCCGAAACCATCCCTCCCCCATTCCCAGTCTGTAGAAAAATTATCTTCCATGAAATCAGTCCCTGGTACCAGAAAGGTTGGGGACTGCTGATCTAAGTGATGGTAGCTCTTGTTGGAAAATGACCTACAATGCTCATATTTAAACCCATCAGATGTGTTTCAATTATTTAATAAACCATGATGTATTTTCATGCATATCATGAAGATGTTTGCTTCAAATTTAATGTCACATGAACTTTTCCAATTTAATGTCATGAAAATGTTTAAGCACATTGAGTCCTGAGTTAAGTTTGCTGCCATAGCTGCTTTAGTATTAAGGGTCTGTCCAGAAATCTACAGTTAAACCCTGTTAAGGTTTCTTTGAAGATTACTGCACTGATTACATCTCACTGATAACATATGTCTTCTGCCCAAAGAAAAGCAGACTGAGGATTTAAGTTTGCTTGGGCCTGCAAGCAAACCAAATCCATGTTTCATTTTTGTTCACTGATCACATATTTTATTAGAAAAATTAACTGAACCATGAAGAGACTCTATTGCTTCTGAGTAGTATTCCAGTGATATACCTAGGAACTGATGTTTCCTCTTTAATCAATGACATGCGTATTGCATTTTTTTATATACCTATTTGGTGGAAAGTTATTGTTTGAATGAGGAGAGGTCATAAAAGCAAATGGCTCCAGTGTCAGAAAGGTAATGTTGGTTGTGTGATCTCGGCTGTACAAGGCATTAGTGGCTGGGGGTTTGGTGAAAGTGAACGTCATGTTGTCTATAAATTCATACAGATTCTTTTTAAACATTACACAGGCCAAACAAAATGCCCCTTGTTCCTAATTCCCAATTTCTAGTCACCCTGGCAAAGTGTTTTAGTATGTTTAGTTTCTATTGTGAATTGTAAAATTTTAGAGCACTTAATACTGGAGGCTTCCTAGTACAGCCTGGTAGAGCTGCCCAGGTGTTTATAATGGTATCAACCAGTGTGATTGACTGGTACCATTCACCTAGATTTTAATAAAGATACTGGTTCAGGGGTTGAGTATCTTACAGGTCAAACAGTTAATAAGGGATGAAACTGGGGCTTGATGTCACAATTTCATGTACTTTCTCCTTGGTTGGCAGGATAATGTCCCTTAGCTCCTGCTCTAGCACTGTGTCTTTGTCCCAGCCTAGAGGCAGCCTGTGGCTAACTATGTGTAAGCTTTTTGATGTGGCAGATAGAGGACTAGAAATTTGAAGACCTGGGTTCTCCCATGGGTCTGTGACTGGCTAATCAAGTGGCTAGAGGTCAGCTAACTCAGCTGTGGGCATATGCCAGATCTACAGGTTTCAAGTCCAGTGCTCATGTCAAAGTCAAAATTGTATTCTTCTAAACACAATATCATAGTTTCAATCCATTCTCTAAGAGGTCCTTTTAATGTTTGAATACAGAGTGCCTTAAGAAGCCTGACAAAACGACCCTTTTTCCTGCTCTCTCTTTACTTTATGGATTGCATGGAAACCAACATGGGCCTAACTGTGCTTTGCTCTGTTTGTGGTGAGGTTTCAGTGGTTGGTGTGGGGCTGTGAATGCCAACCAAGGTCGTTCTCAGACATTAATGCATTTCTGTATGCCAGCATTGTAACAGACTGCCCTTCATTACAGAGCTTGGAAAAACAGGCACTCTTGTCTTAGCATTTGTAACTTGTATTCTGTGGTAAAGAATTGTGTGTTCATTGTATAGTTCATATTCTTTGAAGGGAGTTTTGTGTCACTTTCCCCCTCCTGATAAATTGCTTTGCGAGAACTAGCTGGTGTTTGAAGAGCTAAGTTCTAGGAAGAAAAAGAAATGACAGCATGGGCAAACGGAGGCTCTGCAGAGGGAGTGCAGTGGGAATTTAAGCAGGGCCAGAAACACTGTCCCTTTTCTGCCTGGAAAAGGGATCATGTGAGATGTTAGGAAGACAGTTTAGGGCAAAAAAATCCTAAGTAAATAGAATTTCAGCCAATACTTTCATGAACTTCACCCTTCTTTGGAATGTTTTCATTCTCTTAGGGAAAACAAGAGTTTGAGTCATTAATACGGCAAGTGAGAACGTTACTAAAAAGGAGACCTCAGGAGATGTTGGCCCTTTGGTGCTTTCTGAGGACCTAATTCATGAGCTCTGCATACCTGTCAGAGAAATATGTTTGTTTCAGAGCAACTTGTCTCTCTTGCTTTCTTCATTACCTGGGACTGTAAATTTTCATGATGGTGAGGAGGATTCCCTTACATACTTATCTGATGCAAAAGTCCTGTATTTCCCACTTTAAGCAATGCTTTTTCATGTCTAATCCTCCCTCTGTCTCCCCACCCTAACTCCCTAAATTTCACACACAGCGCTCTGACTTTATTAATCTTTTTCATTCATTCTGCAAACTGATTGCTAAAACATAGAATGTCACCCCTGGAGCCAAGAGCATGTAACCTCAGGGTTCCTCGGGTTCCTAAATACAGGCTGTGATTTTGGTTTTGAGCAGCAGCAGGAGATGTTGAGCTAGAAGATGTGTGTGTGTGTGTGTTTCAATTTAACTTGTAAACAATTACTGGTACATTTTCAAATAATTAGAAAGCTGAGGGCTAAAATGGTTGTTTTTATAATGTGAACATTCTCTTCCTTCAGAGGAGCCACAGCAAAAACAAAAACAAACAAAAAGACACAACCATTTAAGTAAATTTTTTTTTTTAATAGGATGAGCCTTTGGAGGATCATTTCATTTCGCTCTAAGACAAAATACCCATTTTCTGGACTCTCACTTCCCATTCTATCCTGGGTGCTCATTTTGTACATGCATGTTGTAGCCCAAAGTGTTGGTGTTTGGCTTTGCCACTCATCTTTGGGAGCACCTACTGTGTGGTTCCCTGGTTGTGACTGAAATTTCTAGCAGTCATGTCAGCTCACCCTATGTTACTTCAAAGCCTGTTATCCAAGGGATTCGGAGAGGAAATTTTCCTCCCTTTAAAGGCATTGTCTTTCTATTTTGAAGGGAAGAATAAAATGCCACTTCTAAGGAAGAGTGTTAAGTCACCATACAGTCTTCCTCTTAAATAGCAGCGATGGATGTGGGCAGGATTATTCTAGTGCTGATGAGATCTAGGGCACTGGAGGGAGTTTTCCATCTGGAACTGCTCTCTACACTTTGGTGTCTGTAGCTCCTTTTTCACAAGACTTACTCTATTGTTGGAGCTAATGAATACAATTTTCACTTAAAATATCCCATTGTATTATAATAACTATGCCAATTCAGTAAATGCCATTATTTGTTTTTATTGTCAAATTTGTAAAAGATGTATTTCTCAGAAGGCTGCCACTTTAAATGGGATTGTATTACATTGCTCTACAAGTTGATTAATTTATGTACAAAATTTCCCAGAATTCCTAGAAGATTTCATCAGTTGTCTTCAGTCTTTCCCTTTCCATTATTTAACAATATCATGTGCCAGATAAGTCGTTCTTAAGTCCATGAAGCTCAGATAACCTTATATATCAAATTTATCAAGAGCCCCTGGTTCCAACCCAGCCCACGATGATGATTTAGCTTTAAGGTAATTTAAAACGTTCAAGATGATTCTGTTTCCCTTGTGTTTACCCTCCTACTTCCTGGAATTTGCAAATTTGCTGTGGTATCCCCCATCACAACAAATCATCCAGCTAGCTCACTGAAACTGAATCTCATGCAAGCAGTCTGTCTGAATAGTGACGAAATGAATTTACCTCTAGGCTAGCCTCTCCTTAGAGTGAATAGGTATGCTCCGTATACATTGTTATGATTTGCCTTCCTCCGTTCTCCTTTAAGGAAAGCAAAGGAAAATTTGTTTGGACAAAACAGAAGTTTTTCCAATGGACATGTAGTTTTTGAAAAAAAGCAGTCGCTGGAGCTGGACTCAGTTGTAGAAGAAACCGTAACAGGGGCTTATGCCTTAATCATAAATGGCCACAGTTTGGTGAGTTCGCTTAAGGCTTTTGTTATTTCTTTTTCTCCACCCCAATAATGAGTTCTTTTCTGCTGTCATAATGAAATCTTCTTTTGTGTATTCAAAACAAATGACACTGCTAGAAACAGGGCGTACACAATGATTTCCTGTTTGCAAAGGAAAGGGAAACTTCTAATATATATTTCATACATTATTGCTTGAACCAGCATAGTGAAGGTGAGGATCTGAAGAAATGCTGAATTCAGAGAATATCGGATCTGAAGAAATGCTGAATTCAGAGAATATCAGTCTTGTCTTAATGACTGTAGACTGTTCAGCAGTATTATTTAAATGCTCTTCTCAGAGAGAGTATCAGAGTTCCTGTTGTTTAATTAAAATAATGCAACTGGATGGATGTATTGCAATTATTGCTCTTCCTAACGTTTGTGATTTGCAGAGCACAACTTGACCTTCATATAATTACTGCACCAAATTACTGCCATTAAGATACCTCTAGTGGTTTTTCTAAATAGCAGCATTTTAGAGCAATGCCAAACAATTTGCTTTGATTAGGAAATCTGGTTCTTGTCATAATAGAATAAACTTCCATTGTGCTTTTAATGTAGTTCAGGTTCCAAATCTTGAACAAATATCAAAATGCTCTTCTGAGTTTCTAACTTAGAAAACAAAAGCTCTGATTGTACTTCAGTGAAATGATCATTTATATGCACAAAGAGCTAATCTCACATCTTTTTCCGGCTTTGATGATTATTTTTCACTTTCAGAGTTTGGAAAAACAAACGGATCTCCTTGTAGACTATTTCTTAGAGGACAGAAGAAGTTGGACAGGAGTATATTGTGTTTCCCGCCTTGTAATCGGCTGTCTGTTAGCTCTTAGTGTTTAGAGCATGGGGCAGCTGGGTTCCAGACGTACCAATGTGTTGTCTTCTACACCATGGAAAGTTACAGAGCTCAGCTGCAGGCCAAGCTTAGTTGAAAGTTTGTCCAGATGACATGAACGTCTCTCTTGCACAAATGAGCAGCAACTGAGAATTCTAAGCCTGTCAGCTGGGACTTGGAGCTGGTGGCCTTCGTTGAATTCCCCAGGGACCGCGATAGGGAAAGATTCCCTAAAGACTTATGCTCTCACTTTCTCTCAGGTTCAGAGAGGTCAGTGTGAGGTCAGTTAAGGCACTCAGGTGTTAAAACACATGATTTTCTCTCTGTGTCTCCAAATATGTTGAAAGAAAGATCTAAGAGAGTTGCTCTTGAAGAATTCCTTCAGCTTCAAAGCCTGAGCTTTAGAAACCACGAAGTACCCTTCTTCATTTAAGGAGAATTGGCTATGTTTCTTCTACTATGGTCAGAAGTTTAAAAAAGAATCGTGATTTCACTTTGCTCAGATCTTGATGCTTTGCAGTGTAATTGGATCTTTTTTCTCACAGTCTGTGTCTGTTTTTCAGTTGTTGATAATAAAGAAAAAAGAGAGAGATGGGAACCATTCTGAGCAAGACAGCTTTCTGTTTCAGAGAGTGTAATTATATTTGAGAATGCTAATTCACAATTTCCCCTAAAAATTCTAGGCCTTGAGATGAGAATTTTCTACATTAGAGTTATGTTTTTATACTCATTCACCCATCTTTCCATTCATTCCATTAACATTTATTAAGCATGCCCAGGTCATAGTGCCAGAGCCTGAAGATGGATAAGGATATGAAGAAAACAGAATCTCTTTGTTTTAGAGATTGTCATCTGGTGGGAGAGCTAATCTCACAGTATTGTGATAAATACTATACAGAAACATGGACGTGGTGCTTTGAGAGCATAGAGGCAATGCAGCACATTTAATTCCTCATGGGAAAATTAGGGAAGAATTCCTAGAGAAAGTGATATTTTCAGGTAGAGGAAACAGCAAGTGCAAAAGCACAGAGGCAAGAAAGAACTTGTTAACTTGTAGAAACAAGCAATTTGGCATGACAGGAGTAAAGAGTAAACTTAAAGGTGGCAGTAGAAGACAGACCTCAAAAGGAATATAGGGACCAGAATGTGATGGGCTATGAACATCTTGCTAGAGATTCATTCAAAGATAATGCCGACTCAAAGTTTAGACGGGTTCCTGTTTTCTCTTAATGCATTTACTAAATTAATGTAGAGTGAGATGTTTTCTAGAAAAAAAAAATTACAGTTAATTGCAAAGGACTGTGTCCTCTTTTTCAGTCCTTTCTTGGTGTGTCTAAAGGCTCTGATGTATTTGGGGAGGAGCAAGGGTGGAACCGGTTGACACACCCTGTCTGAGATACAGGTTGCACGCCACCCTTTGCACAGGACTCTCCTGATTTCAGTCACTATGCTCTTCAAGGACTGATCTCCAGATCATTTGCTCCTCATCTGCCCTCACATCAACAACCACAACAATAAACACTAAATTACAAAACAATAATGCAAAGGAAACAAAAATGTCACCATGTAGAACAAACAAATCATCACTTTGTAGTTCATTCTAAGTGGGGTGTCCTTCACATTCCCTTATTTTAGTGGATTCTGGAACTTCCCTGGCGTTGAACTGTATCTTGCCAGCACAGCATGATAATGCACCAAGGAGGACACACAGGGCACTGTGTTTTTGATTTTTATGGTAAAATTTCCTGGCACATAGAAGGCGTTCAGTACTTTCTTCTTTTGTTGTTTGTGTGACCCTGAGTCAACAATGACTTATTGAAGTGAATTAAACTGTTTAGAAATCAGTTGAGAAATAAGAAATCTGCTTCCCAAATGACATCTCTCTTGTTCTATTGTGGATTTTTAAAAAAAAACCTAGGCCCATGCCCTAGAAAGTGATGTCAAGAATGATCTTCTAGAACTTGCCTGCATGTGTAAGACTGTGGTTTGCTGCCGAGTCACCCCTCTCCAGAAAGCCCAAGTAGTAGAGCTCGTGAAGAAGTACAGAAATGCTGTCACTTTGGCCATCGGCGATGGAGCCAATGATGTCAGCATGATCAAAAGTAAGAAGACATTTGCTTAATGGGGCACACTGCAGACCTGGAGGCCCATTATATATTGCATTTGGCAATATATAATGGAAATTGCATTGAAATTTAATTTTCCCAGTGGTTCTAAAATGAATACTTTCAGGTACAGTGCGTCCACCATTCATTCATTAAAAAACACAAAACAACTCTCTGTCTTTAATTAAATCATTTGTGTATCTATCACTGTTTGGAGAAGTAAGTAGCTATGGTGTAGAGGAATGAACACTAGACACATAGTCCCAACTGTTATGTTTTGCCACAAATTGTAAAACTTTGTTCAAGTTACTGAACTTTCTGAGCAATTTTCTCTTATAAAACTAGGATAAATACCTAACTATCAAGAGTGTTTCATGAGATAATGTGTGGGAAAAAATGATAAATGCTATAGTTGTAAGATTTCCATGAATAAATAATAGCATTACAAGAAGATTGATAGGAGAATTCCCTGGTGGTCCAGTGGTTAGAACTTCTACTGCTGAAGCCCAGATTCAGTCCTTGGTCGGGAATTAAGATACCCCAAGCCATGCCGTATGGCTAGAAAGAAAGAAAGAAAAAAGAAAGGAATGATAGTTTCCCCAAAGAGGTGTCTTTGTCTGGGAAGTGAAAGTGTCCTTCTTCTTTGTAGGTGCTCACATTGGCGTCGGCATCAGCGGCCAGGAAGGACTGCAGGCAGTCCTAGCCAGCGACTACTCATTTGCGCAGTTCAGATACCTCCAAAGGCTTCTCCTTGTTCATGGAAGGTGGTCCTACGTCCGAATGTGCAAATTCTTATGCTATTTCTTCTATAAGAATTTTGCCTTCACACTCGTGCATTTCTGGTTTGGTTTCTTCTGTGGTTTCTCAGCCCAGGTTAGCCAAAAAAAAAAAAAATTTTTTTTTTCTAGGATCCCCCTGGATTGTCGATGACTGTTCTTCATGGTTCTTTATAATACATAGAGATCATTATCATATGTCTAATACAAATGACAGTATGACAGTTATGTAATTCATAGGTGACCTGAGCTTTCAACATAAAAAAATAATTTAGCTAGATTTTTATCTTTTGCTTATTTACATAATAACTAATGAGTACACCTTTCTGTGCATTTTTATGTTTTTATTGAAATGTTGTATGATGACAGGTAAGCTTGCTGTAGTTTTAATTGAGGATTTGAGAAACAATAATAAGAAATGTTGAAACATATCTATTAGGAAGATGGTCACTCACCCAACACACTAAATGTAAATATTTCAAATCAGGGGAAGGAATTGAAACTCCAACCTCAAGGCTGTTTTGATAGCAGTTCATTAGCTAAAAATGATCTATAGGTTATGTTGGTGGCAAGGAAGAAATATTAGCAAATCTGTAAATTAGGATTCTATTTTTATATCTATTTATAGTGGTGAAGAAATTAAAGCATCTGCCTGCAATGTGGGAGAACTGGGTTTAATCCCTGGGTCAGGAAGATCCCTGGAGAAGGAAATGGCAACCCACTCCAGTATTCTTGCCTGGAGAATCCCATGGACAGAGGAGCTTGGTGGGCTACAGTCCACGGGTCTCAAAGAGTCAGACACGACTAAGCGACTTCACGTTCACCTTCACCTTCATAGCCATCTTAAAGGTTACTTAAGCTCATATCTTGGATAAAAGGAAAGTTTTGACCCTGAGAATCAACTGTGAAACGTTAAGCATTTAAATATATTTGTGACTAGAAGATGGCATCACTATTTTAGACAACAAAAGAAAAAGATTGTCCTTGAGAATGAAATGGTAACTGTAACTATTATCAGAGAGTTCTTCAATTCTTCTTTCCTCTTGGTTTTAGTTACTGGTTTAAATGGTATACATGGAGCTATTTTTTCAATTATTTTATTTCAGAAAAATTGAGTATGAATTAAATATTGGCATTTATGTTAAATGTGCTGAGGGAAATTAGTGAATCCTTGTGGTGAAGAAAATAGGTATTGTACATTTTTCTCTTTCTCTGAGAAGTTGAAATATCTTAAAGTAAGGCACACCTGTACCCAAATTTTCTCTTTTAATAATAATGTTCTCCAAATTAAAAGCAGACTCTGATATTTTTGTTGATATTTTTGGTAATCTCTAGACAGTTCAAAGAAAACAAAGTCTTGATTTTTCAGTCCAGTTCAGTTGCTCAGTAGTGTCTGACTCTTTGTGACCCCATGGACTGCAGCACTCCAGGCTTCCCTGTCCTTCACCAGTTCCTGGAGCTTGATCAAACTCATGTCCATCGAGTCAGTGATGACATCCAACCATCTCATTCTCTGTCGTCCCCTTCTCCTCCTGCCTTCAGTCTTTCCTAGCATCAGGGTCTTTTGCACTGAGTCAGTTCTCGGCGTCAGGTGGCCAAAGTACTGGGGTTTCAGCTTCAGCATGAGTCCTTCCAATGAATAGTGAGGACTGATTTCCTTTAGGATGGACTGGTTTAATCTCCTTGCAGCCCAAGGGACTCCCAAGAGTCTTCTCAAACACCATAGTTCAAAAGCAACAATTCTTTGGCACTCAGCTTTCTTTATAGTCCAGCTCTCATATCCATACACGACTACTGGAAAAACCATACCTTTGACTAGATGGACCTTTGCTGGAGAAGTAATGTCTCTGCTTTTTAATATGCTGTCAAGGTTGGTCATAGCTTTTCTTCCAAGGAGCAAGAATCTTTTAATTTCATGGCTGCAGTCACCATCTGCAGTGATTTTGGAGCTCCCCAAAATAAAGTCTCTCACTGTTTCCATTGTTTCCCCATCTATTTGCCATAAAGTGATGGGACCAGATGCCATGATCTTAGTTTTCAGAATGCTGAGTTTGAAGCCAACTTTTTCACTCTCCTCTTTCACTTTTAACAAGAGGCTCTGTAGTTTCTCTTTGCGTTCTGCCATAAGGGTGGTGTCATGTGCGTATCTGAGGTTATTGATATTTCTCCCGGCAATCTTGATTCCAGCTTGTGGTTCATCCAGCCCAGTATTTTGCATGCTATACTCTCCATATAAGTTAAATAAGCAGGGTGACAATATACAGCCTTGACGTACTCCTTTCCCAATTTGGAGCCAGTCTGTTGTTCTGTGTCCGGTTCTAACTATTACTTCTTGACCTGCATGCAGATTTCTTAGGAGGCAGGTCAGGTGGTCTGGTATTCCCATCTCTTGAAGAACTTTCCATAGTTTGTTGTGGTCCACACAAAGGCTTTGGCATAGTCAATAAAGCAGAAATAGATGTTTTTCTGGAACTCTCGGGCTTTTTTGATGATCCATCAGATATTGGCAATTTGACCTCTGGTTCCTCTGCCTTTTCTAAAACCAGCTTGAACATCCTGAAGTTCAATGTTCACATATTGCTGAAGCCTGGCTTGAGAATTTTAAGCATTACTTTGCTAGTGTGTGAGATGAATGCAATTGTGCTGTAGTTTGAGCATTCTTTGGCATTGCCTTTCTTTGGGATTGGAATGAAAACTGACCTTTTCCAGTCCTATGGCCACTGCTGAGTTTTCCAAATTTGCTGGCATATTGAGTGTAGCACTTTCACAGCATCATCTTTCAGGATTTGAAATAGCTCAGCTGGAATTCCATCACCTCCACAAGCTCAAAGGCAGGTAAGGTGATCTGGTAGTCCCATCTCTTTAAGAATTTTCCAGTTTATTTGGATCTTGATTTTATCTTCTCAGAAATAAAAGTTTTCTTAGCACTCCCCCAAAAAGGCACCAGGGTGGGGATATTTACCTGCTTATAGTTCCACCTTAAGTCCAACAAAGACAAGTGTGAGTGTAGCCTGTGCCCTCCTGGGCTGTTGGTTTTTCCTCCTCTTGAGAATGAAACAAGGCTATTTGCTAAGTAGTGTTTTGAGATATCCAATTTTCATACTGCAAATGTTTTGGGCTTTTGAAAGATCATAAGACACTGAAGAGATGTTAACTCTTACTTAGACCTCTTAGGACACAGAGAAGCAGTTAATGATATGAATGTGCAGACACACAAAGCTTGGATAGGCAAGTTTACTGCCAGATTTGTCTTTGTTGAAACTGTGAAATTGAATGTTCATTAAGTTGTAATCTCCACATTTGTGTGATTTTCTGCTCTGCTTTCAGAATCTGATAAAACTGGCAGAGTCAGATGTTAAACAACTAGATTTTTAATCTTCTCAACAGTATTTTCAGTTTGAAAGAGAACAGCAAGGGTGAAAAATGATTGCACCAAAGACATGAGTACCTGATGTAAACTCAGCTATGAGGCACATCACCCATTTATGATTAGGTTTCATAAATGGTTGATTTAATTGAACATGTTTCTTTTCTGTGTTATTGTCTTCTCCTTTTTATTATTTGTTATTACTAGGTGGGCCAAAAGTTCATTAGAGATTTTCCACAAGATCTTATAGAAAAACCCAAATGAACTTTTTGGCCAACCCTATATTATTTTTTACACTGAAAACTAGTTAATTGCATGGTCTTCTTTTAAATCCATTGTCAGTCTGGACTGGCCCACTGTATTCTTTCTGATGGTGTTGAGTTGAGCTGGACCAGTGGTTCTCAAGTTTTAATGTGCATGGGAGTTACCTGGAGGGGTTACCTGGTGGGGTTATAAGTTTTCTCTTCTGCCAGAGTGAGGCTACAGAACAGGCTACCAGCAAATATAGCTTGTTGACTGAGTACCCATATCAGGCAGAATTGCCTGGACCAAACAAGATTTCCTGGCCAGAAGTGGTTACTGGCTCAGTTCTGCAAATGAGCAGAGCCCTTGGTTGGCATCTCTGATTCAGTGCTGCTGAGTGCTGATTGCCGTAAGCCCTGTCTCCCTTACATCTCTATCTGATCCACTTTGGGCTCTCTTTCTCTCACTGGAGAAACCATAGGCCCAGAGGGGCCCCTTTGGTGCAGTGCTGTGCCAGCCTGGGGGAGAGGTGACAGGGTCAGAGTGTAGTTGTTCTTCTTTCCCTTCTAATGTGATCCTTCTTGGTCTCTGTGATGCAGTGGGGCACTCACTCCCATTTCTGGGGTTTCACAGTGCTCTCTTAGCTGTGGACAATTGCTGGGTGGTCTTTTGTGAGGGGAACTGAAGCTGGGGATGACCTAAGCTGCCGTTGTGATCACATCACTCCTGAGTCTCTCTTTTTCTAGAAAGCATTTGTGTGGCATGCACTGATTCCCTGAGGACACTACCTACCTGAGATCCTTCTCTCTGTTTTAGGATTCTTTTGAATTTAGATTGCAAACTCTGCTGAATACCATTGGAGATTCAGGTTTCAGGAGATTTTTTTTTTTGTCTCTCCATTTAGCTGGTGCCAAGGCTGAAACAGGCAAATTTCCTTGCAGTCCCTTTCTGTATGAAGATTTATTTCCTCTGTACTCTCACACTAAGGATTCAGTCCTTTGCTGCCTTAGCTTTATGAGAATGTTAGATCCCCACTTTGGTCTAATCTTTGCATCGATACTGTTATCTCTTATGATAAATAGTCTTAGAGTCAATGAGATTTGGTGTTATTACCCCAACTCACTTGGCATAGAGCCCTGTTTTTTCCAAGCAATATGCATAAAGTTCTATGGAACAGGTACCATACAGAACCCATCTTTGGGAAATTCTGGAATAGATGTCTCTGTGGTGACAGTTTCAAAACTATTTATCATAATTTCAATGTTTTGAATTGTTATGATGTACAAAGCACAAAATGATGCTAAGAATATTTTTCCTAGAAGAATAAGGTATTTATGGTCCTCTCTTTCAAAAACTTAACTACTTTATTAATTAGCTCTAGTCTAGGGATGAAATTACCCTGTCTTACATGCTAAAGTAGGGACAGGGGGTTACAGCTAAACTTTTACACTCATTTTCACTATCCTCAAAGTTTTGTCCTTATTATAAAAACAAATATATGTGAATGTATATCAACTTTTATATATCTGAGAACATATATTTTGTACTTTCTCATTTAAAAATCACATTTTTGAGAAATCCCTCTTGTTTTACATTCTTCAAAAATGTTATTTTTCTTAATGGCACTCGGAAATGTACAGTTATTACAAATTGTTTGCTCTGATTTCACAAACATTTAAATTTTTGTCATTTTAAATTGAATAATTCATCCCTTGCCCATAGCCATGAGTCACATGGCATTGTCAAGTTGCTAGTAAAAATGCTTGTTTACTGACCTGGGAAGAGAAGATAAAATGATGAATAGGTCAAGTCCCTACCCACAGTGTACTCATTTTCTCATTGGGAAATAGACACATGCACAGATATGTCTCACAGAAGTACTGAATTTGAAGTTAATAGAGCAAGGGAAAGGGAGAAATCTATGAGGATTTGGTGTGACTTCAGGGGCTCAATTAAATCTCAAGTGAGAATATGAATATTTTCAAAATTAAGTGGAAGTCTGGAGGCCTGAAAGTCTAGCTACCTCAGGGAGGCAGGGGCTGGTTTGTATAAAGTTATAAGTGTGTGTGTGCTCAGTCATATCCGACTCTTGGCAACCCCGTGGACTGTAGTCCACCAGGCTCCTCTGTTCATGGAATTTCCAGGCAAGAATACTGGAGTAGGTTGCCATCTCCTTCTCCAGGGGATCTTCCCGACCCAGGGATCAAATCAGGGTCTCCTGCAGTGGCAGCTGGATTCTTTATCTTTGTGCCATCTGGGAAGCAAAGGTATAACATAATTGATTAAAAGGAGGAGAACCCTCCTGTCACGCCTGAATACTTTCCAGCTGACCTGCTCTTAGTGGAATTTAAAATATCTTTTTAATTTCTAAAATTCCACTTAAAATCAACTCATTCAGAAATAACTTTTATAAACTGCATGGTATTACTTACTGTATAAAGCAAGAAGTATATTCTAGAACAGATGTTGTACGTCTATAAAGATGAAAACACTGGTGTTCCCCCATCCTACCCTGGGCTTCCCAGGTGGCGCAGTGGTAAAGACTCTGCCTGTCAGTGTACGAGACACAGGAGACGCAGGTTTGATCCCTGGGTCAGGAAGATCCCTTGGAGAAGGAAATGGCCATCCACTCCAGTATTCTTGCCTGGAGAATCCCAGGTACAGAGGAGCCTGGTGGACTCCAGTCCGAAGGTCGTGGACTCCAGTCTGAAGTTCATGGACTGAGCGACTAAGCACATACTCACACTCCATACCACCCACGTGTGAGTGGGCTGATGTGTTAGTATTACTAAGAACTGGCTGTGAGGGCCACTTGAATATGGAATTGGGATTGGTTGGGTTCTATTCCCTGTTTTTCACTAGAAACTCCTGATTAACAACAGGTTTAACTGAAAAAAATTCTTTGGCTTTTTTTCTTAGCCCTGTTTTTCTAAGGACAATATGCTGTAAATGAGGCAAGTGAAAAGAAAACAACATTTTTGGGAGAGACATTAGTCTGCATAGAATGAAAATTTTTGAATAGGGGACAGTTTTTCAGTGACACTTTTTCACCCACTGAACTCATTGAGCTGTCCTGGGCCTCCAAAAGCCACATGCTGGGTGACAGGCTTTCTTAGCCCGTAGAGCAGCCCATTAGAAAGCTGCTTACTTCCAATCTGTTAATGAAAGTTGGCTGCCTGAAGTCTTCCCACCCCTGCCATCCTTCTCCTAAATTGCTTCAGTGGAATTGAAAGCTCCGCAGTGAAATGGAGCCAGTAGTAATAAAACTTCCAGGGCCCTGCAGATGCAGTAACATCAGGCATGTGTGCAGAGGTCCATCCTTGGCAGGCCTGATCTGCAGTCATCTCTTTAGTCCCCACAAGACTGAGACTCGCTGACATCCTCTAGCACAGAACCTATAGTCTCTGAATGCTCATTCATTTCAAGAGAGGAAACTGAGTGTCAGTTTGGGGCCAAGTACTCTGTTGGCCTCCAGCGATAAGAGAATGAACCAGAGGGATGCAGTTCCTGCCCTCAGGGAACTTAACAGCCTGGGAATGGTTTCATTTTCATAAATATGAAACTGATGTCGAGTAACTCTGTAGTCACCTTTCTCTTATTTTTCCACCAAGGGTTTTTAAAAATTAAATTTGTCATGGATGGGATGTATCTTGGGGCCAACCCTGTCCAATCTCAGCATGATTCATAAACACCTAAATATTTCTTCCCTGCCTCTCTCAACAGACTGCTTTGAAGTAATCCACTCTGCAGCTGAAAACATCTGACCAAATGTAAACAGATGTGCATCCATAGACATGTTGTTGACTTTTAAGACACCAGTTTAATTGCTTAATGAAATGACATGTGCTGTTTCTTTACTACCTTGGCCTGTCTCTCGGTGCCTGGTGAATTTTATCTAGGCTCTTATTCTCTGATGAGAGCTCCAGGAGATTCCTGGTAGGTGGGTTGGGGCAGATGTGTGAGCCCATTCAGCTGTGACGTGCAAGGTTCCCAGGGGCCGATGGGTGAGACCTTTCACTGCTTGTGAGACGGTGGCCCTGAGGTCACTGGGATGGAGGATGGTGTGCTGCAGGCTGGATGTGCTTGGTTTGTGGACTTTCCTTTGCTGAAGCTCAGTGGCTCGCCTCTGTTGTGACTGTTTCTGGAACATGGGGAAAAAATATGCTGGGCAGGGACCAGACTCTATTTGCTTTGCTGGGTGGACCTGTATAAAGCTGCTTCCTGGGAGAAGCAGCCTGGACACAGAACAAAATGTGCGTGCCTTGTTGAAATCTAGAATCTTTGCTCTGGCAGAGAATGTCAGTGATACTGGGTCTAGTTCCTCATTTTATAGAGGAGGAATCCAAGTTCCCCAAGAGCTGAGGATCAGCAATAGACAAGGCAAAGACCAGAATTCACCATGCCTTCTGACTTTCTTCAGTGCTCATTCTTCTCTGCTTGGTGAGTGGCCACTGGAATTGTTACAGACTTGAGAGAATGGCTGGTGGTGACGATTTAGTCGCTAAGTTGTGTCTGGCTCTTGTGACTCCATAGACTGTAGCCTGCTAGGCTCCTCTGTCCATGGGACTTTCCAGACAAGAATACTGGAGTGTGTTGCCATTTCCTTCTCCAAGGACCTTTGAGAGAATGGCTATATCTTTAAGAAAAACTGTCTTCTCCTAACCCCTAATTAGGCAAATGTTTCCTTTTTGGAATCTAAAGGAAGGAGAAAGATCCAGAAATGCTCAGTATACTATGACTATGGGGAGAAAATGAACTCTCTTTTTGAGAGGGAGAGACCTTGTACTGTAGGGGAGTGTCTCTCACAACTCAGATCCTTAGAAAGGCCAGGCCTGCCTCTAGGCAAACTGCCTCCTGGAATCATCTGGAAGCTGAAGGCCACCTTCTGCCAGCAAACTGCCACTAAAAAGACAATTTAAATATAATCTCTCCTGATGAGATTTCCAACCAGATTTCTGGAGCAGGGGGATTTGGAGAAAGATCATATAAATCTTTAAACTGAATCATGGATCCTTTCTAAGGACATACCTTATTCCAATCTGTTATCAAAGCCTGCATCATTTTCATGGAATCCACTTTGGGCTCATGTATACTATTTATATGTGTAACTTAAAGTACCTTATGCCCTCAAGACTTTTAATAAAGATAAACTGTCCCCAACCAGAGATAAGCCCCCACTCACCTCAAAACAACAACAACAAAAAAACCCATTGGTTGAATCCCTGTTTAGGAAATTCACATTTGAAACCAGGCAAATACTGGCAGTGTGTACTTCTGATATTATCTGGTGACAATTTATCATTGTCAGTGAGATACAAGGCTGTGTATGTTTTTTTTTTTTAAGTTCTGCTGTGATATGGAAACAATTATCTTGTCAAGGCCAGAAAAACATTGGTTCTGTCAAACAGTATAAGAAAACTCATAATGAAAAGTTTGGAAAGTGACGTGAAAGAGTGCGACTAATCTCAAGGCTTGGATGACTTCATGGATTTAGTTACCTGCAAGCCCATCTCAACCTGGCTGGCAGTCCCCGTCCGCCTCCCCCTTCCCTCCCCCTGCTACCGCCTTGCCTTCCAGATGTGCTCTGGGGAAAACCCAGGGAAGGGTGGGTGTTCAGGCCTGGGCCATTACTCCTGGATCCAGCTAGTGGGTTTCTGTTAATTACACAAATCAGTAACAGATGTGTTGAGGCTGAGCACCTCATATTTATCCCACAATGTGTTTTTCTTTAAATGGCAAATGTTTTTAAGGCCAAAAAGAAAAAAAAAAGTATTATATAGTTCTCCTCTGAAACACACAGCAAAAGGGATGAATACATGTCTCCAGAGAGGTATTTCGTCCTGTCATTTGAACAAGGAGCTAAGCCAACGGTCTCAGAATAGAAAGCCCTTTGTAACTGTCTGAGATCCTTATTAAAGTTTATTTAAATGTGGTATTCTATAAATCATAGCTTTTGTGTTCCCCAGGCTGTTGGATTGTAATTTGTAGCTGGGGTATTTTTACTTGATATAAAATGGTCGATAAGGTTGATAAATTGCTCCCACAGAGAAAGGAGTAAGGAGGAGCTTTCCCTAACTAGGAAAACAGTGAGGTTGGGAAAAGGAACACTCCACTTTTTTTTTTTTTTCTGATCTGTAAAGAGACACTTTTAGGCTTCCAAACAAATTAGTAGCATCATGCAGAACAAAAAATTTGGAAGTAGGGGTGGTATGGCTGCCCCTGGGAGGATGCAGTTCCTAGGACAAATATTTTTGTTCAGGACTCCTGTTTATATAAACAGTTTTGAGTCACCCCAAATCAGAATGTCAGCAGTGGTCTGATATAGTCTCAGGCCAGAATGCAGCTCACACGAGAGGCGGCAGAAGAATCCCTCCTCCACCCTCCACCCCTCCCATCTCTTTGGAGCTTCTGGTCAACCCATAACAATGGAGAAGAGCAGAAGAGAGAGAGAGATGGGGATAGTGGAGGTAGTAGAGGGCTTGAGGATGCCTGGAAGGGGAGAAAATGGATGGGAGTCCATGTGGGTCATGATCTGGCTAGTATGTCCCTCTCATCTAGTCCTAGTCATCAGAGGGGATCTTTAATTTTTTTCTGAATGTAGCTAAGCACTAAAAGGGGAAGTGGAACATTTACCAGGATAACTATCTGAGCAGCTGGAGATCTCTTGCAAGGAAAGGAAGAAGCCTGTAATAGTAGAAATACTGCTTGTGACTTAATTTTTTAAATCATTTCAGTTCAGTCACTTAGTCATCGTGGCCAGCTCTTTGTGACCCCATGGACTGCAGCACTCCAGGCTTCCCTGTCCATCACTAACTTCTGGAGCTTGCTCAAACTCATGTCTGTTGAGTCAGTGATGCCATCCAACCATCTCATTCTCTGTCATTCCCTTCTCCTCCTGCCTTCAATCTTGCCCAGCATCAGGATCTTTTCCAATAAGTCAAGTCTCTGCATCAGGTGGCCAAAGTATTGGAGTTTCAGCTTCAACATCAGTCCTTCCAATGAATATTCAGGACTGATTTCCTTTAGGATGGACTGATTGGATTTCCTTGCAGTCCAAGAGACTCTCAACAGTCTTCTCCAGCTACACAGTTCAAAAGCATCAATTCTTTGGTGTTCAGCTTTCTTTATGGTCCAACTTTCACATCCATACATGACTACTAGAAGAACCATAGCTTTGACTAGATGGACCTTTGTTGGCAAAGTAATATCTCAGCTTTTTAATATGCTGTCTAGGTTGGTCATAGCTTTTCTTCCAAGGAGCAAGCATCTTTTAATTTCACGGCTGCAATCACCATCTGCAGTGATTTTGGAACCCAAGAAAATGAAGTCTGTCACTGTTTCCATTGTTTCTCCATCTATTTGCCATAAAGTGATGGGACAAGATGCCATAATCTTAATTTTTGAATGTTGAGTTTTAAGCCAGCTTTTTCATTCTCCATTTTCTCTTTCAAGCTCCTAAAGTATAAACTGTGCTAAATCAATACACATCACTGGGAAAGGTGTTTTTAAAAGTGAGCAACTCATGAATGACATTTGTAGAGGCAAAACTAGAGTTAGAGTAAACAGTGGTTGATATAATGAAATATTCATGATGAAAGTGCATAATTATATCAAGGTATTTCATGTTCTTTAAATCATGCTCTAATTTTCCATTGATTTTATTAATATAGTAGTTTGTTATGGGTACAAATATCTTTGGTTGTAGCAATAAAGGATTGTATTTCCATAAAAAGTATAATCAGTAGGAAAATGCACCTTTAAAAAAAAATTGTTAATCATATGACTGGAAGCTTGAATCTTTGCATGTTTCTTCCTCCCTCTGTCCCTCCGTATCTTCCTTCCTTCCCTCCTTATTGAGGGTATTCACTTCTGGGCACTATCCATTTGTCAGAGACAGAGTTTTATGTGCAGTAGTAAAGAAAAACTCTATTACTTTGCCAGGCAAAGGGGAACACAGTGAAATCCTGCCCTTGAAAACTGTGTGTCCCAACCTGGGAGGATTTGCTGAGGAGTTTTACAGCAATGGTTCAAAGGGGAGATGTGCTGATAAGGGTTGGGGTATATGAGGGCCTATACTCTATTAACCTGGTCTCAGGTAATCTCTTGATGCATTTCTCTGGTTCTTTTCATCTGGCCTCTGTGGTCTTCTCTGGAAGGAAGAGTGCTGACATCTTGTATTTGTTGGGGATTTTAGTGTGAGCTAAAGAGCTCAAAGATATTGTTATGTATGTCCCCTGAGGTAATTATATTACCATTACTATGTATGGTATGGACCTAACAGAAGCATAAGATATTAAGAAGAGGTGGCAAGAATACACAGAGGAACTATACAAAAAGATCTTCATGACCCAGACAACCATGATGGTGTGATCACTTACCTAGAGCCAGACATCCAGGAATGTGAAGTCAAATGGGCCTTAGGAAGCATCACTACGAAGTTAGTGGACGTGATGGGTTTCCAGCTGAACTATTTCAAATCCTGAAAAGATAATGCTGTGAAAGTGTTGTACTCAATATGCCAGCAAATTTGGAAAACTCAGCAGTGGCCACAGGACTGGAAAAGGTCAGTTTTCATTCCAATCCCAAAGAAAAGCAATGCCAGAGAATGCTCAAACTACCGCACAACTTGCACTCATCTCACACGCTAGTGAAGTAATGCTCAAAATTCTCCAAGCCAGGCTCCAACAGTACGTGAACAGTGAACTTCCATATGTTCAAGCTGGATTTAGAAAAAGGTCTCAGAGGAACCAGAGATCAAATTGTCAATATCTTCTGGATCATCAAAAAAAGCAAGAGAGTTCCAGAAAAACATCTACTTCTGCTTTACTGATCCATGTCAAAGCCTTTGACTGTGTGGATCACAACAAACCGGAAAATTCTTCAAGATATGGGAATACCAGACCACCTTACCTGCTTCCCGAAAAATCTGCATGCATGTCAAGAAGCAACAGTTAGAACTGGACATGGAACAACAGATTGATTCCAAATAGGAAAAGGAGTACGTCAAGGCTGTATATTGTCACCCTGCTTATTTAACTTACATGTAGAGTACATCATGTGAAGTGTTGGGCTGGATGAAGCACAAGCAGGAATCAAGATTTCCAGGAGAAATATCAATAGCCTCAGATATGCAATGACATCACCATTATGGCAGAAAGTGAAGAGGAACTAAAAGCCTCTTGATGAAAGTGAAAGAGAAGAGTGAAAAAGTTGCCTTAAAACTCAGCATTTAGAAAACTAAGATCATGGCATCTGGTTCCATCACTTCATGACAAGTAGATGGGGAACCAGGGGAAACAGTGAGAGACTTTATTTTGGGGGCTATAGAACCACTGCAGATGGTGACTGCAACCATGAAATTAAAAGACGCTTGCTCCTTGGAAGAAAAGCTATGACCAACCTAGACAGCATATTATAAAGCAGAGACATTACTTTGCTGACCAAGGTCCATCTAGTCAAAGGTATGGTTTTTCCAGTAGTCATGTACACATATGAGAGCTGGACTATAAAGAAAGCTAAGTGCCAAAGAATTGATGCTTTTGAACTGTGGTGTTGGAGAAGCCTCTTGAGCATCTCTTGGACTGCAAGGAGACCCAACCAGTCCATCCTAAAGGAAATCAGTCCTGACTATTCATTGGAAGGACTGATGCTGAAGCTAAAACTCCAATAATTTGGCCACCTGATGCAGAAAACTGACTTATTGGAAAAGACCCTGATGCTGGGCAAGATTGAAGGCAGGTGGATAAGGGGACGACAAAGGATGAGATGGTTGGATGCCATCACTGATGGACATGCGTTTGAGCAGGATCCTGGCGTTGGTCATGGACAGCGAAGCCTGGCATGCTGTAATCCATGGGGTCACAGAGAGTTGGACACGACTGAGTGACTGAACTGAAACTCCTTTGAGGTGGAACCAGGACCTTGTCCTAGGCTCCAGTGTTGTTTCTTCACTTTTTCACCCTGTCTCTGCATCCTGTTCCTGATTAACAGTTGCTGGAATCTTCCCTTTGGAACTCAAGGTCATACAGGTTGGAGCTGTTCCCTACAAACAAGAAATGGGGGACATGGAAAGGCTTCCATGCCCAGGAGCCCCATGGGATCCTGCAGTTTCACCAAGAAGCTTGAAGTCTAGTGGGGAAGGCCTGGGAACCAGCACATAATTAATTATTGAGTTGACAGCTGTGAAGCAGTAAGGTACGGAATGTCATGGGACTACTGGCCTGGAACCCAGCTATGGAAGATGACAGTGGGCAGAGCTCAGAAAGGCTTACTAGAAGATCTGACCCTGGGCTGACTTTTCAGGTATCCGTCAGAGTGAAGCAGGTGAAGAGGGAAAGAATGGGAATCCCTGGTTTGGGATTCCCATCCCAAACTGAAGTGCAGACTGGTTTGGGCTGGAACACCACCCGTCTGGCATGGTTAAGTCAGTGGAGTTTGGGATTAATTTAATATGGGGTGTTGGAGAGAGGAAGAGAGATCAAATTTCTGACTTGGGCTCTGGGATGGAAGTGGTAGTGTCAGAAACTGATTTAGGGAACATAGGAAGGGGCCTGGTTAAGGGACTGTGAGAATGAGTCCAGGCCTGGACACACTGAATTTGCAAAGCCCGTGGCATGTCCTCAGGGGAGGGTCTACTAGCAAGTTAAATGTTTAACATTTATAAAAAGTTGTAAAATATTCAACAAATCTTTTAGAGCAGCCACCATTGGCTAGACACTGCTCTAGATATGGGAGTTATTGCTGTGCATAAGTCTCTGTTTCCTGGAAATTATATTCTGTGCTGTGCTTACTCTATCCTGTCTGACTTTGTGACTCCATGGACTATATTATAGTCCACCAGGCTCTTCTGTCCATGGGGATTCTCCAGGCAAGAATACTAGAGTGGGTTGCCATGCCCTCCTCCAGGAGATCTTCCCAAACCAGGGATTGAACCCAGGTCTCCCACATTACAGAAAGATTCTTTACTGTCTGAGCCACCAGGGAAGCCCAAGAAAACTGGAGTGGGTAGCCTGTCTCTTCTCTAGGGGAACTTCCTGACCCAGGAATCAAAGTGGGGTCTCCTGCATTCCAGGCAGACTCTTTACCAGCTGAGTTACCCGGGAAGATTATATTCCAGTGGGATGAAAACAGATAATAAAGGAGTAAATTAGTGAGATAATTTCAGAATTGCTATTAAGAAAGCACTGGGTATTGTAGAATTTCTCATTGGGAAGTTAATACTGGAACTGTGTCCTGAGTGTTTAGAGGGAAATGTTCATATGAATACCCTGGGGTTCAAGTATTCCAGACAGAGGGCATAGCAAATGCAAATGTCCCCTGACATAGGAATGGGCCTGCTAAGTTAGACAAAGACAATCGGTGAAGCTGAAGCTCTGTGAGAGAGGACGAGAGTGCAGTGAGCCAAAGTTGAAGAGGTAGGCTGCATGGATCAGGAAGGGCCTTAAGGTATGGTGCAGAGTCTTAGAAGTTCACTCTAAGTAAAATGGGAAACCACTTGAAGGTTTTAAGCAAATGGTATCATTTTAAATGACAAAAACCAGCATACAGAATTGTATTTGTTGTACACTTTCAACTATATAAAATGACATGAGCAGGGAAGCTTTTTAAAGAAACTTGCCAAATGATACCACGGATGGAACAGTGGTTTCATACCACGGTCAGTGCTGTGAATGCTGAGTACCAGGGCTGGAAGTTGGTCCTGACACTTGATAGGCCAGCAGTTTTACAACTCTGTGATCTCAGGACTCTATCAATATTTATTATTTGTTGTTATTGTTTAGTTGCTAAGTCATGTCTGACTCTTTGCAACCCCATGGACTATAGCCCACCCAGGCTCCTCTGTCCATGGTATTTTCCAGGCAAGAGTACTTCAGTGGGTTGCCATTTATTTCTCCAGGGGATCTTCCTGACCCAGGATCGAACCCACATCTCCTGCATTGGCAATATATTAGGAATTAAAATGGAGGAAAGTTAAACATTTATTAAAAATAACACACCCATGACATGCTTATCTAAATAACATATTTTAGTGAAAAAAATTATGGTACTTTTCAAAATAAAAAATTAGTTTTGCGAAGAGAGTGAGTTTTTATACTTAAGTTCTTACTATTTAGCACAGCAGGAGGCAGTTGGGTTCTCACATCTGCTTCTGCATCCATTTGGTTGTGACATCACACATCATATATACTCACATGAGAATGAGAGTAAAGAGGGAAAGTAAACAGCTTCTTAGCATCATTCTGATAATAGTTTTTGACACAGTGGATCCTCTAAAAGTTCCCTATATCACTTTGAAAATCTTCGTGTTCAGTGGCATTGGGCAGTCTCCTAACTTAATGGGCCTCAAACTAGTTTCCCCTGTCTGTAAACTGGAAGCTGTTACTAGCACCAAGCTCACAGGATTGTTGTGATTATGTAATGAGTTAATAACATCTGGCCCATAGGGTGTTCCATACATATCAGCCAGCTAATTTTTGTTTTCTTTTGGTTGTGATTCTGTGTGGCAGCAAGCCCTCTTGCAAGAAATTGTAAAAATCATTTAAACTTTATTCTCACTAATTTTCCTTTCCAGTCCTCTCTTTCTCAAGTTGTGAAATGAGGCTTCAGATCTGAACACCAGCTTACAAAGGCTACCATCAGATAACTGCAGGTTTAATGCTAGGCACTTTGTGGTGATGTTCATGGCGCTTTAGGCCAGACCATCAGTTACTGATTGTTTTGTTGTTGTTTAGTTGCTAAGTTGTGTCTGACTCTTTTGGGACCCCATGGATTGTAGCCCACCCAGGCTCCTCTGTCCATAGGATTTTCCAGGCAAGAATATGGAGTGGGTTGCCATTTCCTTCTCCAGGGGATCTTCCTAATCCAGGGATAAAACCTGTGTCTTTTGTATTGGCAGATGGATTTTTACTGCTGAGCCACCAGGGAAGCCCCGCTCACAGTTTAGCTTGTCATAATTTTCCAGATTCTTTCTTTCTTGATGAGGAAATCATCTATCCTCAGTGAGTAAAAGTTGGATGGTGGATGAGGTAGAGGAAAAAGAGATCCAACAGTGTGAGGTTTTGCCTGGGGCTATCAGACTTCAATTAAATTGCTTTCCCCCTCTTAAATATTCCATACTTCAATCATGAAATGAATTGATATGAAACTATCATAAATTACTTGAGGGTATATGTCAGCTACTGCTTTCTTTCTGGATGGGATAAGTGAAATTCTCAATCTTGGCTTCACAGTGGACTCACCAGAGAAATTTTTAAAATTATTGATACTTTGATCATCCTACATCCAAAGATATTTATTTAATTGGCCTAGATATGGCATGGGCATCAGGATATTTAAAATACTCCCATTGCCCAAAGTCCCACCATACTGTGACTAAAAAATAGGTCATGTGTTTCCCTTTTTATTGTAAAAAATAACAAATCTACAAAAAGTACATAATATATAAACGTCAGCTTAACAAATTGTAAAATGAACACCCACATCCCCATGATCCAGTGCAAGAGCCAGAAGGTTGCCAAACCCCAGAAGCTCCGTTGCCTTTTCTCAGTCACACCTCATTTTCCAACTCTCTGGAGGTAATCATTGCCCTGATATTTTATAATCATGTTCTTTTATAGTTTTACCATATGAGTATAAACCTCTAAACAACATAGATTGGCACATTTTTAAACTTTACTGAAAGGGAATCATACTTTTTTGTCTGGCTTCTTTTGCTCAACATCGTATATATTTTTTGATTCATTTGTGGTTTTGGATACAGTTATATAGTTCCTTACTTTTCATTATTTTGTAGAATTCTATGATATCAGTATAACACAGTGTCTGCCATGAATGTTTCTGGTTTGGGGCTTTTATAACCAGTGCTGGTATGAGTGTTTTCATAGGTCTCTTGGTGCAGGAATGCAGGCATTCTGACATATATTTCTAGGAATAGACTTGTTGGACACATTGGCTCATCTGAAGGAAGAGAAAGAGGCTGAGCAGACAGGAGTTTGGCAGATAGGAGGTGGTATCTGCAACTCTGTTAACACTCTACTGTGGGCTGGGCCCTGGAGGGTTGCACTGCTCTGAGCCATGTGCTCTGGGGATGCTGAAGATTTACAGAAGGCAACTGAGGAGCTCAGGACCCTCTGCTTTTAATCATTTTCTGAGATTAGAGGGATAATGTTCCCATCAAGGATAGAGATCCTGTTGACATACTTCCCAGTCTGGACAGCCTTCTGGGATTAGGGTCTACGGCAGGACACCTGGTTGGCCCACAAAACAAGCTTTCCTCCCAACCTCAGCAGCTCATAGAAAGAGATAAACATGGTCTCTGGAGAAAAACAAACAAACAAACAAACATCATCCTAGGCCTTGAAGTGGTTCTTAAATTCTCATCCTCTCCCTGATCTTGACAGGTATTCCTCATTCATTAGTTCATTGAGGCTTTGATGAAGATAATTTTTTACCCTTAGTTTTTGTTATCTTCAGTGGGGAATTTGGTATTAATCAATTGTTACTGATGGCACATGTCTCTGTCACATATAGGGTTTCCCAGGTGGCTCAGTGGTAAAGAATCCGCCTGCAATGCAGGAGATGCAAGAGACACAGGTTCAGTCCCTGAGTCAGAAAGATCCTCTGGAGAAGGAAAGGGCAAACCACTACAGCGTTCTTGCCTGGAGAATTCCATGGACAGAGGAGCCTGGAGGGCTACAGTCCATGAGTTCACAAAGAGTGGGACACGACTGAGCATGCATACGTGTATCTTCAGTGGGGAGTTTGGTGTTAATCAGTTGTTATTGATGGCACATGCTCCTGTCTTATGAGCACCATAAATCCAGGCTTGTTTCAGATACCTCTGCTAGAATATCCTGGGGTTTCCAGGGAATGCTGACAAGCTTTTCTGGTCTATTATGGTTGCCTGACACTCCAGGCAATTGCCCTGCCCTTCTGCAGGTTCTCTCTTGCCACACAGAGCCTCAGATCCTCTAGAATCTGTGCTGTCTGTACTACCTTTGCTCCCAGCATAAACGTAGGCTGAGGTATGCTAGAGTTAGCCCATATTGGTCCCTAAGAACTGCTTGTTAAATGTGAGCCAGTGGTTAAACACAGCTGTTATTGAAAACTAAATTCTGTAAACTTATAATTTAAATAAACTATATGGAAAACAAAGTTCATAAGTAATCCAAACTCATCACTTAAAAAAAATTATTTAATTGGAGGACAATTACTTTACAATATTGTGAGTGTTTTTGCCATATATCAATATGAATTGGCCACAGGTATACATGTGTCCCCTCCATCCTGAAGCCCCCTCCCACCCCATCCCCATCCCATCCCTCTTGATTGTCACAGAGTCATGGCTTTGGGTGCCCTGCTTCATGCATCAAACTCACACTGGTTATCTATTTTTACATATGGTAATATATATGTTTCAATGTTGTTCTCTCAAAACATCCCACACTCTCCTCCCACTGAATCACTTTTAAATGAGTTCACCATCTTTTGCGGATTACACTCTTGAGGTTAATTGTATCTGTTGGATTGATGTGGTGGAAATACTATACAGTGGTGTGCTATGGCACATCTCTTCTTAACTCAGTGATATGACTGCTTGAACAGCCAATGGAAAATATTTACATCATGGAAACTGGTAAATGTTACAACTCAGGCTTTTTCTTTCTTTTTTTTTAAGAGCTAGTTGTTAAACACCTAGCATATCACTGGACATAAGGCCCCTTTTCAGATCCTCACAGCAGAGTTCAGGCAGAATTTAATAAGCCTCAAATTGGTGCTAGTGGTAAAGGACCCATCTGCCAAAGCAGCAGATGTAAGAGATGCAGGTGTGACCCCTGGGTTTGGAAGATCCCCTGGAGGAGGGCATGGAAACCCACTCCATTATTCTTGCCTGGAGAATCCCCATGGGCAGAGGAGCCTGGTGGGCTACTGTCCATAGGGTAGCAAAGAGTCGGACACAACTGAAATGACTTCGCATGCATGCACAGAGAACTTAAAAACTGGTTACTAGAAATGGTTATTCTGAGTCACAAGCATAGGCCTCTTGATGGTGGTCCCTAATGTTGCCCCTTTGCCTAAATCCTGTCTCAACTGTTTATTGGTAGTAGAATTCAACTTTCCTGCCTTGTGTTTGGCATACCCTCAAAAAGAAAAACATTGAGCAGGTCTTTCCTATGTAGATTCCAGGCCTCAACTCTCTGAGATATTCAGAGGATAAAGCACATTCCTTCCTTCTCTCATCTAGCCCACACCTCCATTTTGCTCTTCTCATTTTTTTCTTTTTCTTTTTTTTTGCCCTAAGAAAGAAGTCTCCATGAATTGATTGACATGTCCATGTGCCTTACTTCTTACCAAGGGACTAACCTTGCTGAGAATACAATAATCAGCATTTTTCACAGTGTCTGGTTGATTCAGTGTTGAATAAAACCACCTGTGGAGCTTCAACAGAAATTTCAGATTGAGATTTGGCCTTTAAAGACTGGCTTTCACTTCTCTTTTCCTTGAACAAGTATACACCATCTCAAGAACAAATAGCAATGCGAAGACATATAATAGTCCAAATCCAGATTTAGCAATAAAGCCACCGAAATATTTTTTTCTTCTATATTATCTACATGTATAGGACATGATTTGAAAGATTGCCTTACCTATGTTATATGTTATATGTAGAACCTACCTTTAGCTTCTCTTTCTGGAACATTTGCATTTAAGATTCCTGTTGCTTTCAGAATTTCCCTAAGAAAGTGTGCTTCAGAAAATATTCAAACTCCAGCACTTCTTTCCACCGATCATCTGATCCAGTCGCCTTCATCTCTCACCTGGAGCACTGCACTAGCCTCCTAATTGGTTTCCCAGCTTCCACAATTGTGCCTCTTTAGTCTGTTCTCAGAACAGAATCCAGATAATCAGGTTAAAGTACAAATCATGATGTTCCTGTGCTCAAAATCCTCTAATGCCATCATCTTTTATTTAGGGAACAATCCACAGTTACCTCTATAGGATCCTCCTGTAATTATTTCTTTGAAATTCATGATACTCCATGTAGGTTGCTCTGCTCCAGCCAAATGGGCTGTCTTGCTGTCCTCTGAACCTGCCAGATGCTTTCTTGCCTCACAGATTTTTCATGTGATTTACTTGCCATGTGAAATGTTCATGTCCCAGAAAACTGCATATTTTAACCCTTAATTTTCTTCAGATTTTTTTCTCAAATATTACTCCTTAGTGATACCTTCTCCAATCACCTTACAACCCTTCCATATTTCCTACCCTCTTTCTACCCTCGTATTTGTTACTTTCTTACTCACTCATTTACTCATCAACTATATATCTTGTTTATTATATAAAATCTTTTTTATTGTTTGTTTCCTCAGCACCATTACAGTGAAGATTTCATGAGGAATTTTTATCTGATTGTATCATGTTAAAGTATCATTGCTGAAAACCTGGTACCTGGCACATAGTGGTTTCTTAATAAATATTGAATGAATGAATGATACAGTGGTAGAACAGACATTGGTTAGGGGCTGGAGACCTATTTTTTTTTGTTTTTAAAATATTTATTTTGCTGCATCAAGTCTTAGTTGTGTCATGTGGGATCTTTCATCATGATGCATGGACTCTTTGGTGTGGCTCGAAGGCTCTGGAGGGCACAGGCTTCAGTAGTTGCATCATATGGGCTCTCTAGTTATGGCACACAGGCTCCAGATTATGTGGGCTCAGTAGCTGTGGAGTGTGGCATGTGGAATCTCAGTTCCCTGACCAGGGATCAAATCTGCATCCCCTGCATTGCAAGGCAGATTCTTAATCAATGGAACACCAGGGAAGTCTCTAGAGCTGGAGACCTATGTTTTAATCTTTCCCTTTGTGATAAGGTCTATAATATTTTTTCCATTCTGTTTCTACATTTCTATGTACTTATTAATACAAAGGATACATAAGAACTATTTCACATGCCTCACTTTTAGGCATGTGAGGTTCATGCAAGGAAATAGTGTCTATAGGTGTGAGGGGTATTTTTATTGTCTGATTTATATCCAGTGTAGCAAGCAGCTAGCTCCATGCCCACCTTGCTTTAAACCACTCACAAGAAAAAGTTCTCCATGTGAACACAGGATGGGGCTGACAGGTACATTTCTGTATCTCCCTCTGAAGATGTTCATGGACCCTTTGCTTATTGCTTAGCAGTTCAGGTAACTGGACTTACAGAAGACATTGAAAACCTAAAGGGTGAAATAACCCACCAGAGGGGCCAGAGATTGTGTGCATCCAGCACTGGGTTAGGTGTTCTACGTGTCTCAAGCCCTTCTCCCCAACTGAAATTCTGTAAGGGAAGTATGACTTCATTTTAGAGATGAAGAGATTGAAGTTTAGAGAGATCTAGGTGTCCCATAAAGCAGCAAAGTGGATAAGAGAATGAGCCTAGGGAGAACTCAGGTCTGTCTAACACCAAACTCCCATCCACTTTAGGAAAACTGGGATAGTCAGTCCAAGAGCCTAAAAGTGAATATTCTCACACCTATGCATGCTGTTTCTCATTGATGTCTTAATTTCATTTCAGACTGTCTACGACCAGTGGTTCATTACACTTTTTAACATTGTCTACACATCGCTGCCTGTTTTAGCCATGGGGATTTTTGACCAGGTATGTGTTTTCCTTTGTCTTTGTAACTTACTTTGCTCTGTTGATGCCTTTTAGTTGCTTTTAGCTTTTAAGTAGAAGCTTTAGAACTGTGGTGTTGGATAAGACTCCTGAGAGTCCCTTGGACTGCAAGAAGATCAAACCAGTCCATCCTAAAGGAAATCAGTCCTGAATATTCACTGGAAGGACTCATGCTGAAGCTGAAACACCAATAACTGATGCGAAGAACTGATTCATTTGAAAAGACCCTGAAGCTGGGAAAAATTGAAAGCAGGAGGAGAGGGGGACAACAGAGAATGAGATGGTTGAATGGCATCACTGACTCAATGGACATGAGTTTAAGGAAACTCTGGGAGTTGGTGATGGACAAGGAGGCCTGGTGTGCTGCAGTCCATGGGGTTGCAAAGAGTTGGACACGACTGAGCAACTGAACTGAACTGAAAAGATACAAATCATGGAAAGAGTCCTAAGAATGGAGTCGATACCTTAATAGGTGTCACATGGATCAAAAACCCTTCCAACTCCCCCAAAAGATCTCGGATTAGGAGAAATATCAATAACCTCAGATATGCAGAAAACACCACCCTTATGGCAGAAAGTGAAGAGGAACTAAAAAGCCTCTTGATGAAAGTGAAAGTGGAGAGTGAATAAATTGGCTTAAAGCTCAACATTCAGAAAACGAAGATCATGGCATTCAGTCCCATCACTTCATGGCAAATAGATGGGGAAACAGTGGAAACAGTGTCAGACTTTATTTTGGGGGGCCCCAAAATCACTGCAGATGGTGACTGCAGCCATGAAATTAACACACGCTTACTCCTTGGAAGAGAAGTTATGACCAACCTAGATAGTATATTCAAAAGCAGAGACATTACTTTGCTGACTAAGGTCCATCTAGTTAAGGCTATGGTTTTCCCAGTGGTCATGTATGGATGTGAGAGTTGGACTATGAAGAAGGCTGAGCGCCGAAGCATTGATGCTTTTGAACTGTGGTGTTGGAGTAGACTCTTGAGAGTCCCTTGGAGTGCAAGGAGATCCAACCAGTCCATTCTGAAGGAGATCAGCCCTGGGATTTCTTTGGAAGGAATGATGCTAAAGCTGAAACTCCAGTACTTTGGCCACCTCATGCAAAGAGTGGACTCATTGGAAAAGACTCTGATTCTGGGAGGGACTGGGGGCAGGAGGAGAAGGGGACGCCAGAGGATGAGATGGCTGGATGGCATCACAGACTCAATGGACGTGAGTCTGAGTGAACTCCTGGAGTTGGTGATGGACAGGGAGGCCTTGTGTGCTGTGACTCATGGGGTCGCAAAGAGTTGGACACGACTGAGCGACTGAACTGAACTATCCTCTTAAAGACTCACACCCTACATTGTTTTCTCTAAAGGCTCTGAGAGGTCCTACAAGAAATAGTCTCTTTAATTACATTGTAGCCCAGAATTTCCCAAACTCATAGAACTGTACGTTTACTTATTTTTCATGTAGAACTGACCAACATGCCTCAGAACTAGTCTCTAGTTCACACACTGGGAATCCTGTATTAGCCTCTGAACTATGTATTAGTTCAGAACTTTCTTAGCCAGTGAACTGTGTGAGGATACATAGAGAATCATGGGGCTGGGCTGGAGTGCAAAGAGCTAGCATCTGCAGTGAAACTGCCCAGAACAGAAACTCCAGGCCAGAGGAGCACCCTGCCAACAGGAGAGGGAGACACAGAGCCCCAGAGCCATGGAGAGAGAAAGGGTATAGTTTTCTTTAGTTTAGCTCAATGTGCTTGAGGGGAGGGAAGGGAGGGAATCAATTATAAAATGGTAGGTCCTTGGCACACTCAAGGCCTTGGAGGGTACTTCCTGGATGGGGGAAAGTCTGGCTGCCCATGGGGAAATGAAAGACTAGCCAGAGGAGTTTCCATGGCACAGTTAGAGTGTATTATTTTTTAAAAATTTTGAAGTATTTTTAAGGAGACCAGATTTTCTCCAGGCTGTTGTTAGATCCATTTGCTAGGCCTCATTTTCTGGCCCAAAGCCATCTATTGCAAAATATAAATCTTAACTTTATGAGCTCATTCTGCTCTCCCATTCTGAAGCTTTGTAGTCAGTTGTAAGCCTCACTTCTTGTATGTAAAAAAGGCAGATTGTGAACAACTCATTTTGTGAAATTCTGCAAAAAGCAATGAACTCTTGAAGACTTTGGATATAAAGGATTAAGCTCATTTATTTCCAAGTGCCCATGTTTACAAGTGTTCCTTTTCTTGGTGCTTTGTAGCTGCCCAGAATGTGGAGTAAAATATTAAAAATAAAACAAGTTCTGGGAAAAGATGGTTATTGTGCAATATGGAAAAAATATAATAGGGGAGAGTTCAAGATGGTAATAAAGGAAGATCCTGAACTCACCTTTTGCTATGGTCACAGTCTATAACTATACAAGAAAAAATTTTCTCTTAAACAACTCTAAAGGCTGTCTGAATGAAGACTATACACTGAGCAAACAAGAAGAACATTCATGGAAGCGAGTTGGAGAGGCTGGGACATAATCTTGCCATAAACCCTACCCTCACCCTCAGCATGGCAGTCTTCAACCAGGAGAAAACTCAAAGCTTGAAGTTCTTCCCTTAGGAGTGAAGGGTATGCACTCCACATTGAGCACCTTAACTTTTAAAACCCACAACTGAGAGATAAGCTCCCCAAACCAATGGGGCTCCTGTTCCAAGACCCAGAAATAGTTCTGAATGGGCCCATATGCTCAGACTCACTTGCTCCTGGGCCTAGTGCAGACACAGCAGATCATGCCAGTCACAGAGGTTCACCAGCTTATGTTAAAGTGTCGGCCTGGGAGCAGGCATCCAACTGAACACACACATCTCGGAGTCTGCTGGAACATACTCCAGGGACAGAGGGTCAGTGCCATTTTTGCATGCTCCCTTTGCCGGACTTCAGAGCACCAGGATCTTCTGGACAGGTGCTGGTACATGTGTCTGGTGCCCCTATTTTTGTGGCTGCCACCCAGGGGACGCCTCTTGGTTGCCTAACTCTGGAAGCCAGAGAAACTTGCATTCCTGGTCCCATCGGTTCAGTTCAGTCACTCAGTCATGTCTGACTCTTTGCAACCCCATGGACTGCAGCATGTCAGGCTTCCCTGTCCTTCACCAACTCCCAGAGATTGCTCAAACTCATTCCAATTGAGTCGGTGATGCCATCCAACCATCTCACCCTCTGTTGTCCCCTTCTGCTCCTGCCTTCAGTCTTTCCCAGCATCAGGGTCTTTTCCAATGAGTCAGTTCTTTGCATCAAGTAGCCAAAGTATCGGAGCTTCAGCTTTAGCATCAGTCCTTCCAGTGAATATTCAGAGTTTATTTCCTTTAGGATTGACTGGTTTGATCTTCTTGCAGTCCAAAGGACTCTCAAGAGTCTTCTCCGCACTGCAGTTCAAAAGCATTAGTTCTTCGGCACTTAGCCTTCTTTTTGGTCCAGCTCTCAGATCCATACATGGTTACTGGAAAAACCATAGCTTTGACTAGATGGATGCAGGGTAGCTCCCCTCGGCCGCCACCCCTGACCTCAGATGCAGGGTAGCTCCTCCTGGCCACTGCCCCTGACCTTGGACTTGGGTAACTCCTTTTGGCCGTTCCTGCACTGTCACAGCCTGGCACTCTTGGCCGCTGCCCCTGACCTCAGACGTGGGGTAACTCCTCTTGCCTGCGCTTAGTGTGCTGTGTCGTGGCCACCCGTGCTTAGTGCGCTGGGTCGTGGCTGAGGCCAGGGGCGGTGGCCGGGAGGAGCAACCCCAAGGGCCATGACTGTGCGGGCGTAGGATGGCCTAGAGGAGCTATCCCACGTTGAAGGTCAGGAAGGGTGGCGGTAAGGAGATACCCCTCATCCAAAGTAAGGAGCAGCGGCTGTGCTTTATGGAGCAGCCGTGAAGAGATACCCCACGCCCAAGGTAAGAGAAACCCAAGTAAGATAGTAGGTGTTGCAAGAGGGCATCAGAGGGCAGACACACTGAAACCATACTCACAGAAAACTAGTCAATCTAATCACTCTAGAACCACAGCCTTGTCTAACTCAATGAAACCAAGCCATGACCGCGGGCCACCCAAGATGGGAGGGTCATGGTGGAGAGGTCTGACAGAATGTGGTCCACTGGAGAAGGGAATGGCAAGCCACTTCAGTATTCTTGCCTTGAGAACTCCATGAACAGTATGAAAAGGCAAAATGATAGGATACTGAAAGAGGAACTCCCCAGGTCAGTAGGTGCCCAATATGCTACTGGAGGTCAGTGGAGAAATAACTCTAGAAAGAATGAAGGGATGGAGCCAAAGCCAAAACATACCCAGCTGTAGATGTGACTGGTGATAGAAGCAAGGTCTGATGCTGTAAAGAGCAATATTGTATAGGAACCTGGAATGTCAGGTCCATGAATCAAGGCAAACTGGAAGTGGTCAAACAAGAGATGGCAAGGGTGAATGTCGACATTCTAGGAATCAGCGAACTAAAATGGACTGGAATGGGTGAATTTAACTCAGATGACCATTACATCTACTACTGTGGGCAGGAATCCCTCAGAAGAAATGGAGTAGTCATCATGGTTAACAGAAGAGTCTGAAATGCAGTACTTGGATGCAATCTCAAAAATGACAGAATGATCTCTGTTTGTCTCCAAGGCAAACCATTCAGTGTCACAGTTATCCAAGTCTATGCCCCAACCAGTAATGCTGAAGAAGCTGAAGTTGAACAGTTCTATGAAGACCTACAAGACCTTTTAGAAATAACACCCCAAAAAGATGTCCTTTTCACTATAAGGGACTGGAATGCAAAAGTAGGAAGTCAAGAAACACCTGGAGTAACAGTCAAATTTGGCCTTGGAATGCAGAATGAAGCAAGGCAAAGACTAATAGAGTTTTGCCAAGAAAATGCACTGGTCATAGCAAACACCCTCTTCCAACAACACAAGAGAAGACTCTACACGTGGACATCACCAGATGGTCAACACCGAAATCAGATTGATTATATTCTTTGCAGCCAAAGATGGAGAAGCTCTATAGTCAACAAAAATAAGACCAAGAGCTAACTGTGGCTCAGATCATGAACTCCTTATTGCCAAATTCAGGCTTAAATTGAAGAAAGTAGGGAAAACCACTAAAACATTCAGGTATGACCTAAATCAAATCCTTTATGATTATACAGTGGAAGTGAGAAATAGATTTAAGGGCCTAGATCTGATAGATAGAGTGCCTGATGAACTATTGAATGAGGCTCGTGACATTGTACAGGAGACAAGGGTCAAGACCATCCCCATGGAAAAGAAATGCAAAAAAGCAAAATGGCTGTCTGGGGAGACCTTACAAATAGCTGTGAAAAGAAGAGAGGCAAAAAGCAAAGGAGAAAAGGAAAGATATACGCATCTGAATGCAGAGTTCCAGCGAATAGCAAGAAGAGATAAGAAAGCCTTCTTCAGCGATCAATGCAAAGAAATAGAGGAATAAAAACAGAATGGGAAAGAATAGAGATCTCTTCAAGAAAATTAGAGATATCAGGGGAACATTTCATGCAAAGATGGGCTTGATAAAGGACAGAAATGGTCTGGACCTAACAGAAGCAGAAGATATTAAGAACAGGTGGCAAGAATACACAGAAGAACTGTACAAAAAGATCTTCAGACCCAGATAATCATGATGGTGTGATCACTCATCTAGAGCCAGGCATCCTGGAATGTGAAGTCAAGTGGGCCTTGGAAAGCATCGCTACGAACAAAGCTAGTGGAGGTAATGGAATTCCAGTGGAGCTGTGTAAAATCCTGAAAGATGATGCTGTGAAAGTGCTACACTCAATATGCCAGCAAATTTGGAAAACTCAGCAGTGGCCACAGGACTGGAAAAGGTCAGTTTTCATTCCAATCCCAAAGAAAGGCAATGCCAAAGAATGCTCAAACTACTGCACAATTGCACTCATCTCACATGCTAGGAAAGTAATGCTCAAAATTCTCCAAGCCAGGCTTCAGCAATACATGAACCGTGAACTTCCTGATGTTCAAGCTCATTTTAGAAAAGGCAGAGGAACCAGAGATCAAATTGCCAAACCTTTGTTGGAACATTGAAAAAGCAAGAGAGTTCCAGAAAAACATGTATTTCTGCTTTATTGACTCTGCCAAAGCCTTTGACTGTGTGGATCACAATGCTGCTGCTGCTGGTCCTGCTGCTGCTGCTAAATTGCTTCAGTTGTGTCTGACTCTGTGCAGCCCCATAGATGGCAGCCCACCAGGCTCCTCCATCCCTGGGATTTTCCAGGCAAGAATACTGGAGTGGGTTGCCATAAACTGTGGAAAATTCTGAAAGAGATGGGAATACCAGACCACCTGACCTGCCTCTTGAAAAATCTGTATGCAGATCAGGAAGCAACAGTTAGAACTGGACATGGAACAACAGACTGGTTCCAAATAGGAAAAGGAGTACGTCAAGGCTGTATATTGTCACCCTGCTTATTTAACTTATATGCAGAGTACATCATGAGAAACGCTGGAATGGAAGAAACACCGGACTGGAAGAAACACCAGCTGGAATCAAGATTGCCGGGAGAAATACCAATAACCTCAGATATGCAGATGACACCACCTTTGTGGCAGAAAGTGAAGAGGAACTAAAAGCCTCTTGATGAAAGTGAAAGTGGAAAGTGAAAAAGTTGGCCTAAAGCTCAACATTCAGAATACGAAGATTATGGCATCCGGTTTTCTTACATCATGGGAAATGATTGGGAAACAGTGGAAACAGTGTCAGACTTTATTTTGGGGGGCTCCAAAATCACTGCAGATGGTGACTGCAGCCATGAAATTAACACATGCTTACTCCTTGGAAGGAAAATTATGACCATCCTAGATAGTATATTCAAAAGCAGAGACATTACTTTGCTGACTAAGGTCCATCTAGTTAAGGCTATGGTTTTTCCTGTGGTCATGTATGGATGTGAGAGTTGGATTGTGAAGAAGGCTGAGCACCGAAGTATTGATGCTTTTGAACTGTGGTGTTGGAGAAGACTCTTGAGAGTCCCTTGGAGTGCAAGGAGATCCAACCAGTCCATTCTGAAGGAGATCAGCCCTGGGATTTCTTTGGAAGGAATGATGCTAAAGCTGAAACTCCCGTACTTTGGCCACCTCATGCGAAGAGTTGACTCATTGGAAAGACTCTGATTCTGGGAGGGATTGGGGGCAGGAGGAGAAGGGGACGCCAGAGGATGAGATGGCTGGATGGCATCACGGACTCGATGGACGTGAGTCTGAGTGAACTCCAGGAGTTGGTGATGGACAGGGAGGCCTGGCGTGCTGTGATTCATGGGTTCGCAAAGAGTCTGGCATGACTGAGCAACTGAACTGAACTGAACTTGACTAGAATGACCTTTGTCAGCAAAGTAATGTTTCTGGTTTTTAATATATTGTCTAGGTTGGTCATAGCTTTTTTACAAGGAGCCTTTGGGACTCTAGTAATTAGCCTGACCCAGAAAGAAGCTCATACTCCTGTCTGGTGTCCTTATTTTTATGACTGTTGCCAGGGAACACTTCTAATGTGTGTGTAGACACACACACAGGCATGTATATAAAATAGCATACATTATTACATGTATATATAGAATAATATATAGAATACAAGGAATATATGCAGAATATATATTTTATATCTATATATTCTAATATATGTATATTCTGTATCTATATATATTCTCATATATGTATACTGCTCCTTCCAAAAGCAATAGAATGCAAATTCTTCTGAAGTGCACATGAAACACTTTAAAGGACAGGTCATTTGTTAAGCTAAAAAAATGTCTTAATACATTTTAGAAATTGAAATCATATCAAGTATCTTTCCTAACCACAGTGGTATAAAACTAGAAATTAATTACATGAAGAAAGCTGGAAAATTCACTTATATGTGCAGATTAAGCAGCATGCTCCTGAGAAGCAACGGGTTAAAGAAAAAAATCAAAGAAGAAATTTAAAAATACCTTGAGACAAATTAAAATGGGAATATAAGATATCAAAATCTGTGGGATAGAGTAAAAGCAGTTCCGAGAGGGAAGTTCATAGTAATAAATGCCAAGCTCAAGACATATGAAAAGACTCAAACAACCTGCCTTTATACCTTAAGTAACTAGGAATAGCACAAAGCCCAAAGGTGGTAGAAGGAAGGGAAAAACAACAACTAGAGCAAAAATAAATGCAATAGAGACTAACAAAGTGATAGAGAAGATCCATGAAACTAAGAGCTGATTCCTTGAAAAGGTAAGATCGACAAACCTTTAGGCAGACTCACCAAGAAAAGAAGAGAGAGACTCAAAATCAGAAATAGAAGAGATTACAACTGACCACAAACATACAAGGATCATAAGAGACTAATATGAACAGTTATACAGCAACAAATTGGACAATTTAAAGAAATGAATTAATTTCTAGAAACATATATCCTACTAAGATTGAATTATGATTAAGCAGAAAATCTGAAAAGAATGGAAAACAGTATAGAAATCCTGCAAAAAATTAAAAATAGAACTATCAAGTGATCCAGCAATTCCACTTCTGGGTATTTATCCAAAGAAAGCCAAAACATTAATTTGAAAAGATATATACAGTCCTATATTCATTGCAGCATTATTAATAGTACATAAGATATGGAAATAACCTAAGAGCTAAAAGATATAGATAAAAAATATACAGTTGACCCTTGAAACAACACAAAAGTTAAGGGTCCCCCTCACCTTGGCCCATACCCCAACACAGTTGAAAATTCTCCTGTAACTATAGAGTTGCCCCCTCCATATCCACGGTTCTGCATCTGAGGTTTCAGCTAAGAGTGGATCAGGTAGTACATATTTATTGAAAAATTCTGTGTGTTGGTGAACCCACTCACTTCAAACCCATGTTGTTCAAGGGTTAACTGTATACACAATAAGTGAAGTTGCTCAGTTGTGTCTGACTCTTTGCGACCCCATGGACTGGAGCCTACCAGGCTCCTCCATCCATGGGATTTTCCAGGCAAGAGTACTGGAGTGGGTTGCCATTTCCTTCTCCAGGGGATCTTCCCAACCCAGGGACTGAACCCAGGTCTTCCGCCTTGCAGGCAGACGCTTAACCATCTGAGCCACCAGGGAAGTTCCGTATACACAGTAAGGCCCCTTATTGCCATCAAGTTGAGTGTTTACCCATATTCTTTTCTGCTTCGTCTACTCTGACCCTTAAAATAATCTTCTGATCATGGGATGCTATGATGGAAGGCCTCAGTGACCATCTATGGCACTGCTTACTTTATAAGGAGGAAACGAAAACTCAGAAGTTAAGATCATTCTCCTAAAGTCATACGATCAATAAATGACAGACCTCAACCTAGCACCAGGCCACTTGACTCTGAGACTGTAACACTGTTGTTACTATTACTGTCATTATCTTGTTATTACTTATAGAAGCATCTTGTTTTTAATTATATGAACTGTGGCAAGAACTCTGCTGAATATATACCCATTTCATTATGACAGTGATCCTGTGAGGGAGATGCTCTTGTTTGCACTTCTGAAGATGAGGAACCTGAGGCCAGACAGGTTAAGTGTCAGGTCTAGGACTACACACCTGTTAAGCAGCAGAGCTGGAGTTTGAAATCAGGATTGTCTGGCTTTGAAGCCGGTTGTGGTGTTTGGGTGTGGTGCTCACAGTATGGTCACCAGCATTGCTTTGGAGCTTGTTGGAAAGACAGTCTCAGGCCCCACCCCAAACCTATTGAAGTGCAATCTGTTCCCCAGGTTATTAGTGTGCACATTAAGTTTGAGAAGCACAGCTTTAGCTTCTCCCAGGGCCTGGCTGGGCCCATGCGTGATGCCTTCTCATTCTGTCTAAACTCCCCAACCTGAGCATCTGGTAGCTGCCTATGGAGTCCTCCCTGTGTATAACTCTCACTTCTGCAGGCTCAGCTCCCTTGCACCTGGAATCCACATTCTGTTCCCTCTTTCCCTGTCCCCTTCCTCCTGCTCACCCTCCCCCGAAGTTGGGAACTCGGGGCCTTTTCTGACTCAGGCTCTCTGCTGGCATCCCCTGTCACTGCCTTGGCAGCTAACTCCAGGACCCACTGGCTGCACTGGATGTCCTAAAATTCTGGGAACATGAGCGCAGCTGCAGGAGAGTATAGAAAAGAAACTTCAGTTTGAATCTAAATATTCCACATGCAATCAAGTTCTGGTTCTGTTATAAAAGCTGTGTGGCCTCTCATGAATCTCTCTTGGAGACTCAAGTTCCTCCCTATATAAAGTAGGGATAATTTTAATATCCTTTGGGTTACTGTGGGAATGAAAACAAAGTGATGAGCAATGCATATTAGGGCATGCTTAGACAGTGCATGCATGCCCAGTCGTGTCCAACTCTTTGTAGTCCTATGGGCTGTAGCCTGTCAGGCTCCTCTGTCCATGGAGTTTTCCAGTCAAGGATACTGGAGTGGGTTGCCATTTTCTCCTCCAGGGGACCTTCTTGACCTAGGGATTAAACCCTCATCTCAGGTCTCCTGCATTGGCAGGTGGATTCTTTACCACTGAGCCACCTGGGAAGACCATGCTTAGACATGCATGTGCTATTTCCGGAGACAGGAAATTTGGAGTTTCTCTAACTTCTCCTCAAGCCTCCTCCACTAAAGTAACTCTCTGTTGACAGGACGTTAGTGACCAGAATAGCATGGATTATCCCCAGCTCTACAAACCTGGGCAGCTGAATCTACTTTTTAACAAGCATAAATTTTTCATCTGTATGGCACATGGAATCTATACCTCATTAGCCCTTTTCTTCATCCCTTATGGGGCCTTTTACAACATGGCTGGAGAAGATGGACAGCACATTGCAGACTACCAGTCTTTTGCAGTGACCATGGCCACGTCTCTGGTTATTGTGGTCAGCGTGCAGGTAACCCTACTGGTGAAAATATCGTAACTGGGTGGCTTTACATCTTGTAAAATTCTGCTTCATTTGTTGACAGTAGTCTTAGTAGGGTCCTCAACCATTTTGGCACCAGGGACTGGTTTCATGGAAGACAATTTTTCCACGGGCCAGGGTGGTGGGGGATGGTTTCAGAAATGCATTATATTTATTGTGTATTTATTTCTAGTATTATTACAACAACCACAAATCATCAGACATTAGATCCTGCAGGCTGGGGACCCCTGTAATACTGGGATTTTCTTTTTAATTACACATTCTGAGATGAAACAGGAAGTTTTAACATAAATCCCCAGATGTAGGAGATTAGCATTTTGTGTCTATAACCTCCATATTAGTAGAAACCTAAAAATGAATTGGGCACGTCTCGGGACTGAACACTGTATATAAAGAGAACTGATATACTAATTCTTCCTTGTGTTTCCTTCTTGGGAGAAAAAGTTTCTAATGATAATAGAAACTTTCCCATGATTTCTGTAAAAGTAACTTAAAAAAAAAAACAACTAATGTAAAAATAAAATAAAATAAATTTATTTCACTCAGAGGATAATTACTTTACAATATAGTGATGGTTTTTGCTATATATCAACATGAATCAGTCATAGGTATACATATGTCTCCCCCATCCTGAACTGCATCTCACCTCCCTCCCCACCCCACCCCTCTAGGTTGTCCCCAGAGCACCGGCTTTGGGTGCCCTGCTTCATGCCTCTAGTTTTATAGTGAGATATAATGTTTATTTGGCAGTACATTTCTGTATTCAAGAGGCTGAATGTTAGGTGTGTGGCATATTTGAATCTCAAGTTCATATAAGCTTTTCTGGTAGGAATAATTTTTAAAAATTTATTTTATTGAATTATAATATTATACTAATTTCTACTATACAGCAAAGTGATTCAGTTTTATATATATTCTTTTTCATATTCTTTTCCATTATGGTTTATCACAGGATACTGAATATATTACACCTCCTCCAGTAGGACCTTATTATTTATCTATTCTGTATATTGTAGTTTGCATCTGATAATCCCAAATCCTAATCTATCCCTCTCCTAAATCCCCCCACCTTGGCAATCCACAAGTCTGATCTCTATGTCTATGAGTCTCTTTCTGTTTCATAAATTACTTCATTTGTATTATATATGTTTTCCATATATAAGTGATATTGTATTTGCTTTTCTCTAACTTGCTTCACTTAGTATGATCTCTAGGTCCATCAATGTTGCTGCAAATGGCATTATTTCATTCTTTTTATGGCTGAGTAGTCTTCCAGTGTGCTGTCTGCATGTGTGTGTGTGCATGCCACATCTTCTTTATTCATTTCCCTGTCAGTGAACAATCAGGTTGCTTCCATGTCTTAATTATTGTAAACAGTGCTGCTATGAACATTGAGGAACTTGTATCTTTTGGAATTATACTTTTGACCAGATGCATGCTCAGGACTAGGAGTGCTGAATCACATGGCAACTTTACTTTTAGTTTTTTGAGGAACCTCCATATTGTTTTACATAATGGCTGCACCAATTTACATTCCCATCTGGTAGGAATGATTTTTGATGATCCATTGATCATCATTGGACATCTTGAGTTTGTTTTTATTTCTTTTTAATGAAAATAGTGGACAGTACTATTAGATATTGAGTTACAGTTCACAAAAGCTTTCTAATCCATTAAAATCTGTACCTCTGGGTGGATACAACAAGCAATATGACCTATGTTCTTTGCCTTTATGTGCGTTTTAAGGGGAAAGTATCAATCAAGGGCTTAATTTTTACAGAGGTTGAATTGTCTTTGGTTGAATGAAATGGCAACCCATTCCAGTGTTCTTGCCTGGAGAATCCCAGGGACGGGGGAGCCTGGTGGACTGCTGTCTATGGGGTCACACAGAGTCGGACATGACTGAAGCGATGCAGCAACAGCAGCAAGTCCTTTTTCTATCCTATAAATAATCTCTTTTGCAAATCTTAGCTACTTATATCAACAAAAGATCTTGTTAAACCCCAGACTTTCTCTTCATGACTCAATATTTATTAGACTGAATGAGTCAAATGTAAACACACTGCTTTTAAATGACATCTCTGCCATTCCTTGGTCCATCTAAGTGCGTATTATTAAGTTCATACCAAAGCCATCTAACACTTGACATCTTGGGAGTTCAAAATTCAGAGTCAGATAGCATCCAAAATCAGAACCAGATTTCTCCACTCAGAGGAGTTCTGTTTGTCTGTTTCACAACTACATAAAGAATATTGATGCTTTGTGAACCCTCCATGGCTAGGTCCCCTGTGTTCAATTCTATAGCAGAGGAGGAAACAGTAGAGTGAATTGGAAGTATCAGACATAGCTAAGGCATCCATCATGAAATCATGGCTTCAGTCAGAAACTGCTGTCTTTAGTACGCAGAGTAAATTTCAGGAATTTTGTGAATAAGCTCATTTTGAGAGTGGCATTAACATGTTTTCCTCTCTAAGCATGAGTAATTTCTGCAGGAGTACATAGTGTTGTACATTTGAATTCAAATCTTTATCTTCACAGTTAAATCATATATTGGATAGGCATAAGATTGTTGAATCAGAGTGTTTTAGGAATTCTGTAAATGAGTTTCCACTACATCTCTGTTTCAGTGTAACAGCTTGCTAATAGGTTGATTCTCTTTCCTTTGTAAATAGTATCTTTTCTGTCTAGAAGCTATGTTTTTTATCTTTGGACTTCACAAATGTTGCCAGAATGTAACTTCATTCATAGATTTGCCTATAATTTAGAGTACCCTCTCAATCTGAAAATCTTTGCTGCTATCACAGAGCAGCGGGTTCGTCAGTTCTTTGATTGCTACTTTTTCTCTTTCTAGGATGCCATTATTTGAATGTTGGGCCCATGGATTGGACATCTATGGATTTACCATCCATGTCTCATATCGTTTTTGCACATTGTTTCCATTTCTTAGAGTTTTTGCCCTTTTATGAGATGTTTCCATTTGTTTTTACAGAATATTCAGTTCTAATCAGTAACTATTCTTATTTGGTTTCTCTATTGAATTTTTAAATTCAGAAATAACACTTTTTTCTTCCAGAATTTTTTTATATTATCTAATTGCTTCTCCTTAAGAGTTCTCATTACTTTTTAAAATTATTGTTATAGTGTTTGTCTGTCTTTTTCATTGTAGGGACTACCTTTTTTTTTTTTTTCCCCAAGTCGAGTCCTCTTAAATTGGTTGTGATTTTTCTTTGCCTATTCATATCTACACAGGTCAAACTATTGGTGTCTTTTAATGGTGATGAACTGACAGATGGCGAAAGTTAGAGCTAGAGATTTTGGTCAGCTGTCTTGAGGAATGAGCAGGAAACCAGCAAGTCTTTCTTTGCTGAGGTATGGAAGGCAAGGCTCTCTGTTCTCAGGCCTCTTGGGGAAAGAAAAGGCTGTCCCTTTGGCACCCCTGCAGTTTCATCAAGGCTGCTAACATTCTTTTTATGGGGCATCATCTTAAAGGACAGTAACTTCGTGTGGGAAGGGGGAGTATGCCTCTATATGCATAAGAGTCTATTTACTGTGTAGATAGAGCCCTGTTGGGCAGGCAGGAAATCTGTAGTCTTTCTGAGACTCTGCTAGAAATCTAAACTTTCATTTGGACCATATGGAACCTCTGAGATGCAAATAAGGATGCTAGAACCTATTTTTAAAAATTATTTAGAAAAACTGGAATAAAACTACTTTACAATGTTGCATTACTTTCTGCTGTACAATAATGTAAATCAGCTCTATGTATACATATACCCCCTCCCTCTTGAGCCTCCCTCCCACCCTGCAAGGTCACCCCATAGCACCGAGCTGACTGAGCTCCCTGTGCTACACAGCAGGTCCCCACTAGCTATCTATTTTACCCATGGTGTAGTGTTAATACATATCAATGTTACTCTGAATTCACCCCACCGTCTCCCCCACATCCACATGTCCATTCTGTCTGCATCTCTGTCCCTGTCCTGCAAGTAGGTTCATCAGTACCATTTTTCTAGATTCCACATATATAAGTTAATATATGGTATTTGTTTTTCTGACTCACTTCACTCTGTATGGCAGACTCTAGGTACATCCACATCACTACAAATGACCCAGCTTCACAGAACCTACGTATTTTTCCTCTGAGAACTGAAGTGTTCGTATTCACTAGTGGCTTCCTTAGTTTCCCCATATCAGATCACTTTTTTTTCAGCTGCGCTGCCATAACAAGTTATTGGATGGGAGAAGGGCTTGTGAACATGCTCCCAGATCACCATGAAGCCCAACTTCTGATGCCAACAGTGGATTAAGGGTTTTAGTTATTATTTGAATAACAGAAATGGTAATCAAAATGAATTAGAATATTGATATAAAACAGAGTATACCTGTGTCAAAATGGTCAAATGAAAATCTATGTACAGATCTTAAAATGTTGCACTTTCTCACTATGAAAAAGTTCTCCAATAGACAAATTTAGAGAGCAATTTGGAAAGTAGCATTGAAATTAGAAGCCACTCTGCTTTATTTCTCAGTTAAAAGTTTAACATTTTATTTCCTTATTTTCACTCAATATTGTTAGATATAATGGCTGGCAGATACAAGTCCTAAGGTCAGTTGTCTACCAGAAATGTCACATCAGTCCCCTGTGTTGTGCAGAAAGTGGTAGAGCCTATGGTTGGCTGGTAACTAGACAGGTACAATTGTCTTTTCACAGAAGTGTCCTAAGGAGACATTACTCAGTAAAATGATGCTCTTTTCATCCTTAACAGTCTCTCTTCCCTTTGCATTTGACTTTATTTACAGATAGCCTTGGATACCAGCTACTGGACTGTCATTAACCACGTTTTCATCTGGGGCAGCATAGCCACTTATTTCTCCATTTTATTTACAATGCACAGTAATGGCATCTTTGGCATCTTCCCAAACCAGTTTCCATTTGTTGGTAAGTGAGTCATATTATTTGCTGGGGCCTCATGATAAGATGTCATTTGTCTTTGTAATGTATCTTCATTGTGGTGGGACTAGGAATGACCAGTAGTTCTGCCTCTAGGGATTGACTGAACCAGACAGCTGGAGGCTTACAGTTAGTTTCCTAACAGTGCAGATGCAGTGGACTGTCCCTTTTCAAATAAGAGGCATAGCACATATACATCAGAGCTGCCTGAAAACCATGTAGTTGAGGTATATGATAGAGGGAAGAGAAAGAAATGCCAGGTTCTCCCTTTTATGCCACATTATAACCAGCATTTATGCCAAAGTTCACCTGTGGAACTTATTTTCATTTAGAAAAAAGTGGATAATTTGTGTGTGTGTTAAGTGGGCTTCCCTGGTGGCTCAGAGGGTAAAGCATCTGCCTGCAATGCAGGAGACCTAGGTTTGATCCCTGGGTGGGGAAGATACCCTGGAGAAGGAAATGGCAACCCACTCCAGTACTCTTGCCCAGAAAATCTCATGGACAGAGAAGCCTGGTGGGCTACAGTCCATGGGGTCACATGTCTGACTCTTTGCAACCCTATGGACTTTAGCCCACCAGGCTCCTCTGTCTATGGGATTCTCTGGGCAAGAATACTGAAATGGGTTGCCATGGCCTCCTCTAGGGGACATTTCTGACCCCAGGGATCAAACCCGCATTTCTTATGTCTCCTTCATTGGCAGGTGGGTAGTGGCTCAGATGGTAAAGAATCTGCCTGCAGTGCAGAAGACCTGGTCAATTCCTGGATTGGGAAGATCCCCTGGAGAAGGGAATGGCTACCCACTCCAGTATTCTTGCCTAGAGAATTCCATGGACAGAGGAGCCTGGTGGGTTACAGAGCTGGACAGACTGAGCAACTAACACTTTCTTTACTACTAGTGCCACCTGGGAAGCCCAATGTATAATTTAGTCTTTTAAAAATTGCTGGACAGTAGGCTGTAAGTGGCACAAAGTATAGGCTCTGTTGCCAGACAGCCAGTGTTCTCTGCCACTTATAAGATGTGTGACCTTAGGCAAGTTTCTTTTCCTTTTTATACCTTAATGTCTTCAATTCTAAACTTGGGGATATTAATAGTTCCTACTTTTATAGGGAATTTGTGAGGGTTGAGATAATGCATATAAAATGCTCAGCATGCAGCTTGGTACATAGTACTTTATCAATAAATGTTAACCAGGATAATGATGATTAAAGCACATGTGACTTGATTACTAGTTGGGCACATTCCAAGCGATTTGAACAGCAGGTGGGTAGCAAAAGATCTCCTAAAATCCCTTGAGCCCCTGATATTCTGAGTCCACCAAGAGTATACGTCTGGTCTACCTTTAGAGTATACTGTCATTGCCCCCATATTTCAAAATGATTCCCAGCAAAGGCCACTGAGCTTTACACAGTGGGCCTATTAATAGACTTTTTAAAGAAGTTTTAAAATCTAGTGTGTGTGAAATAAGCTGGTAACAGAAATGTTTCTGAGTTCCTCCTGGAAATGTGGAAAAGAGATGCACAGTGACAACCTTCTTGAGTTTGATTAGGTAAGGCTGAGATTTGCATCTAATAGTTGGGAAACTGAGTCTAGAAAAACTATTAGAAGACTGATTCACAGAGAAAGCAAAATAAGAGCAACTATTGGGTTATACATTTCCAAGATTGTAATTTTAATTGAGATTAATTCCATTGAGATTGTAATTCCATTTAAATACATGTATACATTTAAGGGTATTCAATTTTTGTCTTGCTTTGTGTCTCTGGAAATATTTAAATTGCACCACTTTTACTTAATATAAACTGTTAATCCTTTGTCCACCAAAGGTTCCAACCATGTAGAAACATGGTTGTGAATAAGAATAAGCATATTAGGTGAGAGGGAAGAGATATTTAAGTTTTCCCTTTTCTTTTCTCTTTGGTGCCAAATCTGAAAGTTCAGTGTGTTGACCAGAAGACTTCCAGTCCTAAGAGAGCATTCGCACATGCATAATGAGACTGGAATGCCTCAACTGGAGAAAGTAGTCTGTGTGGTGACCACTCTCTCCAGCTAAGCACATGCCATTCCAGAAATTAATTACTGAGTTCCAATGAGACTTTTCAAAAGTTAGATCAACACTGAGGTTTAAGAAATTTTTTTTCCTTAGTAGCCAGCAGCAAACAGGAGTGTGGTTTTAAAGTGATGGTTTTTTTCCTAGCCATGGCTGCAGGTACTGAGCTTCAAGATGCTCAGAGACATTTCATTTATGGAGTTGTTCGTTTCTGCCCAGGCAGTTGGAATCAAGTAGTCTTTGGTAGGCAGTGTCTATCCTACAAAGGAAATGCAGACATTCCAATAAGTAGCCAAGCCCTCACACCGAAAACCCATTCAAATAGCGGTAATCCTGTATGATTGGGAGGGATAATTGGAGGTATCATATCCCTAGAAAACCAACAAAAGGAACAAAAGCTCATTTTGGCAATATAAAAGTACAGTTGACATCTTCTGTATAATTTGTCTGTCTGCCTCACTGACCCCTATTGCTTTGTTTAGGCAAACAGCCCAGGATACGAGGTGTGAGTATAAAATAAGAACACTGGCCCCAGGCTTGGGAAGGAGTTTCACTATTCTCTAGAACTAGTATATTGAATGACTGCACCAGTGGTTTCCCAGTGTGGAGAATGCTCTTTTCACAAACCCAGGAGCATCTCTGATCACCTTGGGACCTTGAGGACTTCCTACCCGTGGGAACATCAGAGAGATCAGCATGTCCACTTGAGGCTGTTGCCTGGATTTAAAAGGTTGATCCTGTCATAGAAAGAGCTTACTTTTAATGACATAGCCAGTGGAAAAGACCATCATTTGCGATTGTACCTGCATCTAGAACATCTACTGTGTCATTTGATATGATAGTTTTGTTTAAGGGTAAATGTGACTTTAATGACTGCTTTGTCGTTGAGGCATCCTGAAACTGGATGAGTGAATGCTGTTCTTTGGTGAAGGTGGACTGAACCTGGATCAGACAATGCCTGTCTCTGGCTATCAGTCTCCTAGTGATCAAGCCATGAAGCAGTTCCCAAGGGTGATCTTACCATTGTTCTTATCACCACTGAACATACTATATGCTGGGGGAAAATACCCAGTGTTCTCTCTAGGAAATCCAAACAATCAATTCAATAATTCAGTCTGATTTATAACCACAGTGTTTATTTTTCTTTAATAATAGGAAATGCACGACATTCCTTGACCCAGAAGTGCATCTGGCTTGTTATTCTCTTAACAACAGTGGCTTCAGTTATGCCTGTGGTGGCATTCAGATTTTTGAAGGTGGATTTATTCCCAACTCTGAGTGATCAGGTATGTTGCAGCACTGAGGGATACTTGAGGGGTTGATTCTTTGCTCTTGCAATCATGTCCTCTGCCTGACAAGAAGCCCAGGGAAGAGCTAATGAAGTTCTCATCAGCAAACACCTACAGGTAGGTGCACAGCATCACGTTGCCGTGGCTGGAACCACCCATATCTGAATGTACTAGCACTGGGAGTATCTACACTAAATATGGGTGAGGAGTCATAAATTACAAGTTGTGTATTCTTTTATATTGGCACATAGTTGATTAAAGGGTAGTTTCAGGTATACAGCAAGGTGATTCAGTTATATACATGCATCTATTCTTTTTCAAATTCATTTCCCATTTAAGTTATTTCAGAATATTGAGAAGCATTCCCTGTGCTACACAAGTCCTTGTTGGTTATCTATTTTAAATATAGCAGTGTATACATGTCCATTCCAAACTCCCAGTCTATCCTTCCCTTCCATTCTTCCGCCCAACCCCTAACTTAACCCAAACCCCAACCACATACTTCCCTTTCTGAAGCACCTACAGCATCCACAATAAAGCAAACTGCACACTTAACGATCCAATCCAGTAAACAATTCAAACACTGATATAGATTCATGTACCAAACAACAGGAATAGGAAGTCAACATCACATTTAAGACACTTTGTACCACTAACATATTCCTCTACACCACAAATCCACATCATCACAGTTAAAACAATGGATTATTAATTTTAAAAACGCACTCCAATAACAGTAATTTTGATAAGTGTAAACACATAGTTACAGCTGTGGTGCTAAGTGGTAAAGAGCCTGTCAGTGCCAGTGCAGGAGATGTAAGTGACTCGGGTGCAATCCCTGGGTGGGGAAGATCCTCTGAGAAGGAAGTGGCAGCCCACTTCAGTATTCTTGCCTGGGAAAATCCCATGGACCAAAGAGCCTGGCAGGCTGCAATCATGGGGTTGCAAAGAGTTGGGCATGACTGAAGCATTTTAGCACACACATAAATTTAAAGCATAACTTCAGCTAGTTATCAAATACACAAATTTACAATACAAAATATTAGTACACAAAATCTTTTAGTTTTATAAACTACCAATGAATAACCTCAAAAGGAATTTAAGAAGAGAGTTCCATTTTAAACAATATCAACATAATTAGAGAATGAACTTAAAGCTATTGTTAAATATTCTAAGTCTGTGAGTCTGTTTCTGTTTGTAAATAAGTTCATTTGTATCATTTTTAAGATTCTTCATATAGTGATATCGTATTTGTCTTTCTCTAACTCCACTTAGTATGATAATCTCTAGATTCCATCATGTTGCTGCAAATGACATTATTTCATTCTTTTTAATGACTAATATTTCATTGTATAAATATACCATATTTTCTCTATCTATTCATCTGTTGATGGATATTTAGGTTGCTTCCATGTCTTAGCTACTATAAATAGCAGTACAATGAACACTGGGATGCATGAACATTTCAAATATGGTTTTCTCTAGATATAGGCCCAGGAGTGGATCATATAGTAGCTCTATTTTTAATTTCTTAAGGAATATCCATACATTCTCCATAGTGGCTGTACCAGTTTACATTCCAACAACCACACAGAAGAAGTAAAACTCTCACTGCTTGTGAATGACATGATACTATACACAGAAAATCCTAAAGATGCTACCAGAGAAGTAGTAAAGCTCATCACTGAATTTGGTAAAGTTGCAAGATACAAAATTCATACACAGAAATCTGTGTATGAATAACAACACTAACAACAAAAAATAAAGAGAAACAATCCATTTACTATTACATCAAAAAGAACAAAATACCTAGGAATCAGCCTACCTAATAAGGCGAAAGAACTGTACTCTGAAAACTATAAGATGCTGATGAAAGAAACCAAAGATGACAAGTTCAGATGAAAATAGAGACCATGTTCTTGGATTGAAAGAATCAATATTATCAAACTGACTGTACTACTCAAGGCAATTATAGATGCAATACAATCTTTATCAAATTGCCAATGGTATTTTTCACAGAACTAGAACAACAACAACAAAAGTCTTAAAATGTTTATGAAGACACAACCAACCTTGAATAGCCAAAGCAGTCTTCAGAAAGAAAAATGGAGTTGGAGGAATCAAGCTCCCTGACTTCAGACTACATTGTAAAGCAACAGCATGATATGGGTACAAAAACAAAAATAGAGCTCAACTGAACAGGATAGAAAGCCCACAAGTAAACTCATATACCTACGGTCAAATTTGTAGCAAAGGAGGCAAGAATGTACAATGGAAGAAAGACAATCTCTTCAATAAATGGTGCTGGGAAAACTGGACAGCTACATGTAAAAATAAAAATAGAACATTCTTTAACACCATACACAAAAATAAAATGGATTAAAGACCCAAATGTAAGACCAGATATCATACAATTCTTAGAGGAAAACATAGGCAGAATGTTTTGCCTTTGACATAAGTTGCAGCAATATCTTTTGGTTTGTCTCCTAGAGTAATGGGAATAAAACAAAAATAAACAAATGGGATCTAATTTTGGCACAGCCAAGGAAACCATAAACAAAATGAAGAGACAACCCACAGAATGGGAGGAAAAAAAATTGCAAAGGATGCTACTGATAAGGGACTAGTCTACAAAATTTACAAATAGCTCATGGGACTCAATTAAAAAAAAAAAAAACCCACCCCCAAACTGGGCAGAAGACCTAAATAAACATTTCTCCAAAGAAGGCATACAGATGGCCAAAAGGCACATGAAAATATACTCAACATCACTCAGTATTAGGAAATGCAAATCAAAACTACAACGAAGTATCATTTCACTCCAGTCAGTGGGACCATTGTCAAAAAGTCTACAAACAATAAATGCTGGAGAGGGTGTGGAGAAAAGGGAATCCTCATGCACTAGTAGTAGGAGTGTAAATTGGTGCAGCCACTATGGAGAAGAAACTAAGAAGCTAAAACCCTAAGAAACTAAACCTAGAGCAACCATGTAACCCCTGGCAGCATTTTGGACATTTGCTCCCAAGGCAAAGGGAAGATTGATGGAAATTTACTGACTTGGGAAAGTAAAGAGTAGTAACAGAGAGACAAATAAGGTATGAGGCGAAGGGGCTCTAAATATATGTAGAAATTTATTAATAGTAACATTATTAAACACAAGGGGGAGGTGATGTTCATAATAGCTGGGTTGAAAAGTACAGGTAGAAGAAAAAACAGAAAGAATAGATTCTAGAAATACCTAAGCCAAGGGATTAACAGACCATATTTCAGTATTTCATGGAAAGAGGAGTATAAGCAACACAATGTCGTTAGATCTGGACCCAGAGAGGAAGAGAAAATGAGAAAGAGGGGACACATTTGTAGCCACGTTATGAGAAGGGGGAAATACTGAGATGAGTGACCAGGCTGATGATGTTGAGAACTGAGGTAGAAATTCCCTTATCATGAAATCCTTCCTGGTCCGGGGCCAGAGTGCCAAGAGATTCCTTCTGAAATGACTCACTCATTCCCCTCTAATGTTTGCCCTTTCCCTTTGGCCCTGTGAGCTCATTCTGATGTAAATCCAGACAATGATGGATGAGCTGAAGGAAGATGATGTCCATTCCCTCCTATGTTTATGCACACCATGATTTTCTGCTTGATGGCTTTCTCTTGACATGAAAGTCAGAATCCAAGCAATCAGTCAGCTCATCTAGAGAACAAGGTGCTAAGCATCAAACCTTGGATCTTTTCTCTCCTCAGCATTACAGGGAAATGAGATGGTACAAACCCACTCAAACAATGTTGAGCTTTTCAAAAGGTCACCAGAAAACCCACAAGAAATCAAAACCATGACAAATCTCATGGTACTTGGACCTGTCACAAGAGTTTGAAATTTATGACTCTCATTTTCTCAATTTTCTTAGTCCATCACCACTGACTTTTTGGAGCCAGAGAACCTCTAAAAGAGAAAGGAAAGGCTTACTTGGGGGAAATGGGACTGTAAATTGTTATACTGACTGAGTTTGGGTGGTGCAACTTAGAAAATCATTCTGTGCAAAATATGTTCCTGTTCATTTAAGATGGATGTATGAGATGGAGACAATTCTGAAATTTGTCTTAACACTTTTTGTTTGCTTAATAGTCTCTTGGTAGAAATAAAAACTGACCAGTATCCAGTTTTCCTGGCTTTTAGGTGAAAAAACTTGATTTTGCAGTGAAGTTGAGCACTTGGTTATTACTGATACTGTTTTTACGGAAAAGGCTTTTACCTCAGGAAGTGGCCCACTGTGTGGAGTCTGTCATTTGAATGCTCTGTCTCACCCTGGGTCTCCTTTGTCTCCAGATCCGCCAGTGGCAGAAGGCTCAAAAGAAGGCAAGGCCCCTGCGTAGCCGAAAGCCCCAGACTCGGAGATCAAGCTCGCGAAGATCTGGATATGCTTTTGCTCACCAAGAGGGCTATGGCGAGCTTATCACATCTGGAAAAAACATGCGAGCTAAAAATCCACCCCCAACGTCAGGGTTGGAAAAGACACTGTATAATAGCACTAGCTGGATTGAAAATTTATGTAAGAAAACCACAGACACAGTGAACAGCTTTAGCCAGGATAAAACAGTGAAACTGTGAGTCAAGATGAATTTGAACCACACAGTTATCTTTTCACTTCGGCTGGAGCTGAAATCAGCTAGCTCCAGGGTTTGGGGTCAGGGGCTAGGCTGGAGTAGATGGCCTCACTTATCCTAAACCTGTGGCAAACAGCAGCCAGTGCCCATCGGATAGAAATGCACTCTACTGACAACCAGGCCAGAGGGCACTGCTTAATTGATGAGTTGGTGGACAAAACTCTCAAAATACTAGCAAAGATTTTTATCAACCTAGATACCAATCAATCTGTACTTTAGAATCTCATTTATGGAGAAACACTCGTAAATCTGCATACACAGAGAATGGATCTTCAGCTGGATAAAAGGGTACATTCGCAAGGTATATATCCCAGCTGTGCAAAGCATCCTTGTGACACATTAACACTTATATGTAAGGTCAGCTATTTCCAAGATACATGTTTAAGATTTTAGAGGTACACGTTGTACACGAAGGTGCTTTCAGACTTACAGCAGCTTGTTAGTCTCCAGTCTTGATCTCTACCTGTGTGTTCAGTCAGAACAACAGATCCCCTTCATGCCCAAAGAGAAGAAAAACATGCTGGTATTCCACATTTTTCTACTGGTTTGGAGACAAAGTACACTGAGCATCTTTACAGTGGGTAGGCTGACATCTTGCTCAGATTTATTCAAGAAATTCTCAGGGACATGTTCATGAAATGTCAAAGAGAGACTCTAGATAGAAAGTATTCTAAGTACTTGTCAATGACTTTTTATAACAAACTCAGTAGTTATTTACTCTGTGTCATCCATAACTATTGATGGACTCAGCAAAGCACTGAAATTTCACTTTGATGATAGTATTTCATGTAATTAATGTATCTGCAAATACTTTTGATATTTCCAATTTTGAAAAGTTCAGATTTGAAACCAAACAAATAATCTCTTTAATTGCTATTTAAGTATGCAGGTTTAGGCTGTTCACCTGTCATACTTACAGTTCTAACATATGTGCTGAGTTTCTGGAGATGTGCCAGCCCAAATTTCAGTCCACGTGTGAGTCACCAGTGCAGTATCTGTAAAAAGAGTTCACACATATTCATGTTCAAACTCCAGTTCTGTTATTTACCTTTGTAACCTCTGGCAGGTAATGTGCCTCCTCAGGGACTCAGTTTCTTCCTCTGTAAAATGTGGATATTCTACCTACCTCATGTTGTTGTTTGAGGATTGTCAAAGCACAAATTCTTAAATCATTAAAAACAATTCTCAGTGAATAGATGATGAGTTAAGTGCCATTTAACTAATCATCAGAATAACAGAGTTTGAAAAGAGCAAATGTGAAGAACTGGAACTTAAGTAATCAGTGGGAAAGGCCTTGATGAAATGACACTGTAAGAGCCTTACTTTGGTTAGTATCCTAAAGGAAATAACCTTGGAGGGTATTTTTATATAACTTTAACCATGAAGGTAGATTTCTCTTTAAGAAAACAAAAATCATCATGTTTTATCAATTTTCTACAAATCAGTTTCCAACTTTACAGAATATTTAATCTGGTCTTTATTGAATTATTAAAGTTATATTTCTGGAGAGAGTCAGATGGCCCTTGGGTGCTTGATGGATAATAGGCTAGCAAGATATTAATGGATCACACAATCCTTTTTTTTTTTTGCTTTAATTTCCACGTCTGGGATAATGGTTCCTGAATGGGGTCAAATGAGATATGTATAAAAAAGCCTAATGCAGTGCTTTAATCATAGTTAATGCTTATAGATTTACTGTTTTTTCCTACATGCCTGCGTAGATTTATCCAGATGTTAGTTTTTAGTGTCTAATTTGTCATTAGTTTGACTGTGTTTGCTTGCTTTCTGTAACATTTTTGAAAGATTTGAAAACTCTCAGTAAATATTTTGGCACTGTTGGTGTTTGATGTGTTGTTTCTTTATTGGAAACTCATTGGGAAACTTTTGTTACATTGATCAACTGTTTTTTCTCTCTTAGGGAAAGTGTACTCATTCTTAGGATCAGAGTCAAGAACAAAATGAACCAGTTCAACCTATGTTTAAAGGATGGGAAAGATTAGGAATGGTACACGTTTGCAAATTCAGCTCAAATTAAATAAGGCTGTTTATAAACAGATAATGTGGATAGCTGTGAGAGAAGCACATTTATCAGTTTACTTTGGCCCTATGAGATCCAAATAAACTCACACACCCATTGCAAGGTCCTTCAAGTGCCAAGGATCATTTTGAACCTGAAGATAAAAAGGCCTGAAGGGTGTTGGTGATGCTTTGGGGAATAGTAAAATTTTAGTTTTACGTAAACTATCAGATTATTTGGAAAGAAAAGAAAATTAATTCTATATTCAGGACTAAAGTTGATAACATGTGTTTTTAAAGTCTTTGGCCAAGGTTTGAGCTCTTATAGACAATTACAAATTGTGTTTTCCAAAGGAGGGCTCAACATGGCAGAATGAGAGACTGTGGCGTTTGCCTCCCCCTTCTAGAGACATCAGAAATACATCTACTTACAGAATAGTTCTCATGGAAAACCAGTTGGAAACTGACTGAAGAACTCCTATACAGCTAAAGCTGCAAGAACAATCTCCTCCTAACGAGGTAGGACAGAAAAAAAAGCGTAGCGTCAAGACCCCACCCCAAGAAGAGTCTGAAAGGAAGAGAAGTCCTGCATTGGTAGATCCTCATCTAGGGCTGCAAGCAGTTCGAGCCAGTCTGGGTTTCCCAGGCCTGGGAACAGCATGGAGAAGACAAGCCCTGTTGGCTAATGGCAGAACTGCTGAGACAGATAGAAGGGCTGCAGAACCTCGGACTCAGTGCCAAGGAGTCTGTGTGTGCCAGTCATGTCAGAGAGAGCCTTGTACTGGCAGCTGCCACCTTGCTGCATTGCATTCCTCAATCCGAATGGGGCAAACACTCCAGTACCACTCACTCCTCACCATAGCTTTGTGTGAGACCTGGACCAGCTGGCCCTGAGATTTGTAGAGCTACACAGAGACAGGTCTGGGATGAGATCTGGTTAAGGCAGTAGTGGTCATTGTCAGTGTGTGCCTGGGCAGTGCTGCCAGAGTTTGCCACAGTGAGCCTCCCAGCCCAGTGTTCCAGCTCCACCCAGGCCACACTGCAGCTGAGCATGGAGGCGGAGGCAGCCCAGATCACTGGCAGCAGCTCAGCCACCTCAGTTCCTGCAGCCACAAAGTCCCGACTCCAGCTCTAGAATGGTGCATGCCCCAGCCACCCCATCATGTTGTACTAGCTCTGGGACTAACATGACAGGGAGGGATGTGACCTTGGGCTGCATCCCACTGGAGTTGCAGAGGCCTTCACAGGCAGCACATCATTCTTCTGTGAGCGTGTAGGCTTAACTTGCTTTAGCAATCACTTCCTTTGGGGCAGGGCACACACTCAGGGGGAATGGAGCCTGATTGGGCCCAACCAGCCCTGGCTTCTACCACATCACCTGGGGAGCAGGCCCTGCCCCTGACAGGATGGTGACAGTCACAGAGCACAGAGGAAATCCCACTTCATACCCAACACAGGCTTTACACCCTCCAACACCAACCACACTCCCTATCAAGGGGAAAACAGCCAGCACACCCTGAAGGAAGATGTGGCTGGTGTCCATATTAAAACCAGCCCTTTCACCAAAGATATCACACACAGTCTACACAGTGATGCTCCCATATAAAAATGCCCTTTAAGACCACAAAAGCTAAATTTCTGTGTCTCTATGAATTTAGGAGGATGAAATAAAATGAAAAAGCATAAACCACTCCCAATAAGAAGAGCAAGAGAAATGCCATGAACCAGAACTCACCGGTGTACCAGATCCTGATTTCAAAAATGTGGATTCATCTGCTGCTAAGCCACTTCAATCATGTCCAACTCCTAGAGTAATGGAAATAAAAACAAACAAAATAAATGGGACCTAATTAAACTTTAAAGCTTTTGCACAATAAAGGAAACCACTGACAAAAGAAAAAGATAACCTAGGAGAAACTTTTCTAAGAAAAATATTTGCAAGCAATATGACTGATAAAGGCGTAATAGCCTACATATATAAGCAGCTCATACAATTCAACATCAAAAACCATACAAATCAATTAAACAATGGGTGGAAGAACTGAATAGACAACTTTCTGAAGAGGAAATGCAGAGGACCAACAAGCACATGAAAAAGTGCTCAGCATCGCTAATCATTCAAGAAGTGCAAATCGGAACCACAAGAGATATTGTCTCACACCTGTCAGAATGACTATCACCAAAAAGTCTACAAATAAATGTTGTCAAAGATGTGGATGAAACGGAATCCTTATACACCATAGGTGGGGATGTAAATTGCTTCTGCCACTGTGGAGATTTCTCAAAAAACGAAAAGAACTACCATGTGGACCCAGAGATTCCACTCCTGAATATACACACAGAAAACCTCAAGTCACTAATTTAAAAAGATACATGAACTCCAGTGTTCACAGCAGCATTATTTACAACTGCTAAGACATGGAAGCAACCTATGTGTCCATCAACAAATGAATGGATAAAGATGGTGTGGTATATATTTATACAATAGAATACTATCAAGAATGAATATTTGCCATTTGCAGCAACATGAATGGACTCAAAAGGCATTATCCTAAGTGAAATAAGTCAGACAAAGACAAAAGCTACATGATATAACTTATATGTGGAGTATAAAAAAATAAACTAGTGACTATAACAAAAAGAAGCATCCTCACAAATAGTGGTTACCACAAACTAGTGGTTACCAGTAGGGAGAGGATTTGGAGGGATAAAACAGAGGTGGAAGATTGGGCAATACAAACTATTGGGTGTAAGAAAGGCTACAAGCATATACTGCACAGCGTGGGGAGTATAGCCAATATTTTTATTTATTTTTCCAATATTTTTTAATAATTAGAAATGGGGTATAACCTTTAAAAGTTATATGAAAGTAAAAATAAAATTTAAGTTATTCCTTAAATTTATATGGAATCACAAAAGACCCAGAATTTCCCAATCCTGAGGAAAAAGAACAAAACTGTCGGTATAATCCTTTCAGACTTCACATTCTATCTACTTCAATTCTATAGTAACTGAAATAGTATTGGCACAAAAACAGATATAGATGGAACTGGAGAGAAAACTTGGAGAGAAATTCACATACTTACAGTCAATTAATCTATGAGAAAGGAGACAAGATTATATGATGGAGAAAAGACAGTCTCTTCAATAAGTGGTGCTGGGGAAACTGGAAAGCCACACATAAAAGAATAAAATTAGAGCATTATCTAATACCATGCACAGAAATAAACTCAGATGGAGTAAAGACCAAATGTAAGACCTGATACTATAAAATTACTAGAGGAAAACATAGGTAGAACACTTTTTCACATAAATGGTAGCAGTCGTTTTGGATCCATCTCATAGACTAATGGAGGAAAAAAAAAGTAAATAAATGAGACCTAATTAAACTCAAAAACTTTGGTATAGCAAAAGAAACCATAAACAAAACAAAGAGATAACCTACAGAATGGGAGAAAATATTTTCAAACGATGTGACCAACAAGGGATTAATCTCCAAATTTTACCAACAGTTCATGTGGCTTGATATCAAAGAAATAGCCCAATCAAAAAATGAGCAAATGACCTAAATAGACATTTCTCCAAAGAAGGCATACAGATGGCCAAAAGGCCCATGAATATATACTCAACATTGCCAAGTATTAGAAAAAAGCAAATTAACACTACAATGAAGCATCATCTCACTCCAGTCAGAGTGAGTGAATCAAAGTTGCTCAGCTGTGTCTGATTCTCTGAGACCCCGGGGACTGTAGCATGCCAGGCTCCTCTGTCCTTAGGGATTCTCCAGGCCAGAGTACTGGAGTGGGTAGCTGTTCCCTTCTCCAGGGGATCTTCCCAACCCAGGGATCGAACCCAGGGCTCCCGCATTGCAGGCGGATTCTTTACCTGCAGAGCCACCAGAGAAACGTAAGAATATGGAGTGGGTAGCTGTTCCCTTCTCCAGGGAATCTTCCCAACCCAGGAATCAAACCCGGGTCTCCTGCATCGCAGGCGGATTCTTTACCAGCTGAGCTGCCAGGGAAGCCCTGGTAAGTATTATAGAAATGCAACTTAAATCTACAATGAAGTATCATGTCACTCCAGTCAGAATGGCCATCATCAAAAATCCTCCAAATAATAGATGCTGGAGAGGGTGTAGAGAAAAGGGAACCCAAGTACACTGCCGGTGGGAATGTAAATTGGTACAGTTGCTATAGAGAACAGTATGGAGTTTCCTTAAAAAACTAAAAATAGAACTACCATATGATCCAGCAATCCCGTTCCTAGGCATATATCCAGAGAAAACCATAATTCAAAAAGATACACGCACTTCAGTGTTCATAGCAGCATTATTTACAACTGACAAGATATGGCAGTCACCTAAGTGTCCATCAACAGATGAATAAATAAAGAATATGTGGCAGGGTGTGTGTATATGTACATATATAAAAATGCCAAGGTTTCATTTTTTATGGTTGAATATGTTCTTTATAGAGAGAAGACATAGAAGACATAAAAATGTACCAAAGTAAAAATTGCATGCTGAAAGTCAGACTCACCTTTCCTTGGTTCCCTCTTCTCCAGTAACTTGATTCAAGTCCTGAATGTTTGGTTGCTCTGCTTCAGTGAGACTACCACAGCACTAGGCCACCATTTTCTTCCGTATTTCCACGTCCCGTGATTTGAAATGAGAAATGCCCTGGGGAGAAAAAGCAGTGTAAAATATGAGACTCTCTCAATGCATGAAGCTATTCTCTCAGATCTTGGCCCTCTAGTTCTGGCTGCAGCAATCCCACTGCTGGGCGTATAGCCCCCAAAGGTGAAAACTCTAATTAAAAAGGTACATGTGCCCCAATGTTCATAGCAGCACTACTTACAAAAAGTCAAGAAATGAAACCAACCCAAGTCTCCATTAACAGATGACTGGCTTAAAAATGTGGCATATATATATATATATGCACACAATGAATTACAACTCAACCTAAGAAAAATGAAATATTGCTATTTCCAGCAACATGGATGGACCTAGATAATAATATGCTTAGGGAAATATGTCAGTCAGAGAAAGACAAATACTACATATCAGCACTTACATGTGGAATCTAAAAATATTATAAACTAATGTATATGCAAAAGACAGACTTTTGACATAGAAAACAAACTTACAGTTACCAAAGGAGAGGGAAGGGCACAGGGACAAATGAGTATAGGATGAACAAACTGCTATACAGAATATATAGTTAGGATTTATGGCTTACCAGAAGGAATTATACTCAATATCTTGTAATAACCTATAATACAATCTAATCTGAAAAAAAAAAAAGAATTGAATCACTATTCACCTGAAACTAACACAATATGGTAGATCAACTTACTCCAATAAAAAAACAAAAATTTAAAAAAGAACAAATTGTGTTTCCTATTTTTCTCTCTCTCATTTGCCCCCATATATATCTATGATCTAAAGACAGAGAGGGGTGAAGAAAGCAAGAGATAAAGAAGGGACTGGAGAAAGAGGAAGGGAAACAAGAGTTTCCAGATATATATTACTTAAGGTGATATGACTTCCTACAAAATGAATGTAACTCCTCAAAGGAAAAAATACTAGATTGTATTTGAAAAACAAATAACAAAACCTGCACAGCTAATGTGAGGTCAAGAAAATTTCATTAGTGAACTCTAGTAGTTTTCTGGTAGCATCTTTAGGGTTTTCTATGTCCGGTATCATGTCATCTGCAACAGTGACAGTTTTACTTCTTATTTTCCAGTTTGGATTCTTTTTATTTTGTTTTCTTCTCTGATTGCCATAGATAGGACTTCCACAACCATGTTGAATAAAAGGGCAAGAGTGGACATCTTTGTCTTGTTCCTGATCTCAGAGAAAATGCTTTCAACTCTTCATTGTAGAGATGTGGGGTGTGTGTGTATACACATACACACACACACACACACACAGTGGAATATTAGTCCACCATTATAAAAAATGAAACTGCACCATTTGCAGCAACATGGAAAAACCTGGAGATTATGACACTAAGTGAAGTAAGTCAGACAAAGACAAATATCTATGATATCACTTGTATGTGGAATCTAAAAAAAAAAAAAAATGAACTTGTTTACAAAACAGAAACAGAATCACAGACTTCAAAAACAAACTTACGGTTACCAAAGAGGAAATGTGTGTTGGGGTGGGGGGATAAATTAACAGTTTGGGATTAACTTAAACACACTAACCATGTATAATATAGATAATCAGTAAAAACCTACTGTATAGCACAGGGAGCTCTATTCAGTATTCTGTAATAATCTATATGGGAAAATAATCTGAAGAAGAATGGATATATGTACATGTGTAAGTGAATCCCTTTGCTGTATACCTGAAATACCACATTGTAAATCTACTATACTCCAATACCAAATAAAAATTAAATTAAGAAAAGAAAATTTCATTGGAATATGGGTCAGGAGCTCTGACTTCTTATAGCGGTGATGCTACTGATTGGTGTGAGGCGGGGCATGCCACCCAACTCCCGTAGACCTTAGGGTCAGTTCATCAGTGGAGAAATTGGTCAGCATGGTCTCAAAGACAGTTTCTTACTCACACATTCTATGAGTTGGTTTTCCCAGTACTGCCTGCAATGTATTTGCAATTGTTTTTGATGGGAAGGAGGGAGGGAGGAAGGGAGGAAAGAAGAGTGAAGGGGAAAAGATCAAAGCGAGTGCTCTCTTGAGGGCAAGGCTTGGCTCTGGCACTGGCTTCTGTTTCTCTAGAATAGTCCCTGCTGTCCTTCTATCTCTAGATCTTTCTCAGTCTCACCTCACAGAGGTGCTAAGCCTCATAGTAGTGCTTCTGTCTGAGTCAGCTGAACACAATTTCTTGCTAGTGATTCACTGAGGTCTTATAACTCCTTTCTTCTCTGTCATTTTTAATATCAAAAGTATAAGGAAATAAAAGTAAGACACTCATGCAAGGTAAAAGAGGGCCTCTTTAAAATTCTTAATACCTTATCCCTGGGCTTAGAGGAGATTCTTTGGGTCCCAGTTTCCTCAGATTCAAGTTGAAACAACAGAACTTGAGCTATTTTCTTCATAGTTCTATAGAAATTTTCAGTTTGTGTATTCTTTGAGCCTTACAGCAACCGTGTCAGTGGACAGAGTGATCATGCTGCACCCACTTTTAGGAAGAGGGAACTAAGGCACAGAGAGGTTAAGTGCTTTGTCCAGTGTCACACAGGAAGCAAAAGAGCTGGAGCTCAGTGAGTGACAGCAAGTCTGCAGCTTCTTGCCTGCAGTCCTTCCTTCCGGCACCAGGCTCTCCTGAGAGCTGGGGTCTCTCCACAGTCTAGCCTCCTTCTAAACCAATCATTTTGCCTAAGGATACAGATTCAGGGAAGCAGTGCAAATAAGTTCAATGTATTTTGAAATGTGTATTTCAGGTGTTCTCTTTCAATGAAAATTAGCAAGATTTCCACCTTTCCCTTCTGCATTTCATGAAGTTATTAATAGATAGTGGTGGAGTATAGACAAGGAAAATGCTTGACAATATATATTTTTAATTACTAGAAAACAACAAATCAGAAAGGCTTTACTTTTGATTTTTACAACCAGGACTTATATTACTCTGTTAGTATGTGCAAAAAATGCCTTGAGATTTATATATCTAGTTATCTCAGTTAAATAACTCAGAATTACCATTTTAGATTTAAAAATTAGACACAAAGTTTAATAGTGGAAGAAGCCAGAAACAATGATGCCTTCTGGACTGTAAATGGCTTTTGTGGGTCAGGGATCAGATAATTATGTGAGGCCACAATTTTCCAATTTTATATTAACATCTGGTATTAAATGTCTGCACTGTGCTCTACTGCGTCACATTTCATTCCTTGGTGAGAAATCATAAACTTTTGCAATTCTCTAACCTAAGCATTTTGCCGAACTGCCTGGAAGCCAGAATTAAATGACCCATGTGTTTAAAAATGCTCATTGCAAAAGATCTGGAGGGTCCGGCTGGGCTGATCTGTAGGACTGGAGCTATGATTTAACCAAGAAAGGGGCCTATCTGTCCTCGCGTTTCAAAATTTCCTGGCAGATCCATTCCTGTAACTGGTGCAAAATGCAAATCAGCTTGGAACTGCGTACATAAATGTCCAGAGTTCAAAAAATAATCATGATGAGCTGGCCAGAAATCTCTGGCTATCTCAAGTTTGGTTCCCGTAAGGATTATAAGGGCAAGTTTAAATTTTTAATAAACTGCATCCTTGGGTTTATTAAAAATGTTACTGGATCAGGGTGCATAGTGAGATGGTGGTGAACTTACTTTGGAAGTAATGTAATGATCAAGGAGAGATGTCGCTTCATCTTTGTCACAAATGTTTCTATGTTCCCTGTCTTCCTGAATGAGCAGAGAGGAGGATGTTTCTCTGATGATGATTTTACTTCTGGTACCCTCTCTTCCACTCTCCTCAGTGTGCAGCACTGTATAAATATGTAAGTACAAACTAATGGACAGAGACTGGATGGGAATTACATGACTCTAACACATCCTCAGAAACTGTTTTGAATAAAATCTGTATTACTTTCTTGAGACGATGACACTTTTATTAAGTAATGATTGAAAAAGAATTAATTTGGGATCATGACTGGGTGATTGTAAAAGATATTAAGATCATTATTAATATGTTCAGCAAGGACATTGACTATTAAGAATGGAGAGAATCATTAATGACTGATGCTTCCCTACTGTTAATTGTGGCTGGCATTCAGCCCTATTCTGATCACATTCTAAGTCACATATGAAAACTCTACCTATTTTTCTTTATAATGTGCCTACTTCGTCTGATCCCTGGGTTGGGACGATCCCCTGGAGAAGGGAAAGGCCACCCACTCCAGTTTTCTGGCCTGGAGAATTCCATGGAGTCCATGGGGTCGCAAAGAGTCAGACATGACTGAACGACTTCCACTTTACTTGGTCTGAACTAGATAAAAACAAAATTTCTAAGCTAAGTAATTTATAGATACTACAGGGCAGGTCAAAATGTTTTCTTGGTATTGCTCTGCTATACCAGCTAATTGTTTATATTTCCTAAAGCTATGTGTTTTGAACAATAGGAATAGTTTCTAACTGTATAACATTAATGACAAACTATCCTGAGGTTTTGTGAATGGTTTCTTATCTTTATGAATTACTGACATTATTGATAAAATATTTTTATAAATGAAAATCTTATAAATAATTATGCAGCTCATACCAGAAAAACAACCCAATCAAAAAATGGGCAGAAGACCTAAACAGACATTTCTCCAAAGAAGACATACAGATGGCTAACAAACACATGAAAAGATGCTCAACATCACTCATTATTAGAGAAATGAAAATCAAAACTACAATGAGGTATCACCTCAGAGTGATCAGAAAGGCCCATCATCAAAAAAAAATCTACAAAATGCTGGAGAGGACAGGAGAAAAGAGAAACCTCTTGCACTGTTGGTGGGACACTGTTGTTGCACTGTTGATACGGACAGTATGGAAATTCCTTAAAAAACTAGGAGTAAAAGTATCATATGACTCAATAATCCCATTACCGGGCCTATACCATGAGAAAACCATAATTGAAAAGACACGTGAACCCCAGTGTTCATTGCAGCACTCTTTACAATAGCCAGGACATGGAAGCAATCTAGATGTCCATTGACAGATGAATGGATAAAGCTGTGGTGTATATATATATACAATGCAATATTACTCAACCATAAAAAGGAACGTATTTGAGTCAGTTCTAATGAGGTGGATGAACCTAGGGCCTATTATACAGAGTGAAGTAAGTCAGAGAGAGAAATACAAATATATTAATGCATATATACATGGAATCTAGAAAGCTGATACTGATGAACCTATTTTCAGGGCAGCAGTGGAGATGCAGACATAGAGAACAGACTTGTGGACATGGGTTGGGGGAAGGAGAGGGTGGGAAAACTGGAGAAAGGAGCATGGACACATATGCACTACCATATGAAAACCAGATTGTCAGTGGGAACGTGCTGTATGATGCACGGAGCTCAACATGGGGCTTAAAAGAGGGGATGGGGAGGGAGGTGGCAGGGAGATTCAGGAGTCAGGGGACATACATATCAGTTCAGTTTAGTCGCTCAGTCGTGTCCGACTCTTTGCGACCCCATGAATCGCAGCACACCAGGCCTCCCTGTCCATCACCAATCTATGGCTGATTAATGTTGATGTATGACAGAAACTAATGCAATATTGCAAAGCAATAATCCTTCAATTAAAAAATTAAATATATACATAACTGAAAAAAAATTTTAAAAAAACCAAATAGTTATGGTTCAGGACTTCAGAGCAATAGTCCTTGTTCCTGTAACTTTGTGACCAGCTGAGAGAGCCAGACACCAACAGAGGTGACACGGAGCCATGGAAATAGTGACATTCACTAGGGACTAAAGGACTAGGCCCTCTCCTGGCTCCTGGGACCAAGCAAGACCTGAGATTCTTAGAGAAGCCAAGGGACATATGGAAAGACTAGAGGTTGAGAGCTAGTCTAACTGGATACAGAGAGATAAAAGAATGTGATACTATATACATCTCCAAATTTCTGTGGAGCAAACCCAGATCTATTGACTAATTCTTTGACTTGCTGTTTTGTATAGTAGTCATTATTATTAGCTCATTCTGAGAAGTTCTAAACTGAGATGTGTGTGTCCAGGCCAAGCTGCCTGTAGGTCTCTTGTGCTCTTTATCACTCCACACGTATCCTCAGCCCTCCTCCTTTTAGCTACACTGTGGTGGTGTTCCTTGGTCCATCCACCCATTAGGCTGAAATCAAGGGTATCAAATCTAACTCCCCAAAGGCTATTCTCAATTATATACTCATCAACTGCCTCTTACCCTTCACTTTTGGCTTTCTATCTGATCCTCCAGGCCTGAGGACTTTGTCCAAAATAGCACCATAGAGCAGTCAGAGGCATTTAGTGGACTTGCTGCTGGCCAGGAGGGCTCCCTGGTTAAAAAAAAAAAAAAAAAAAAAAGACATGGGGCGGAGAAAATGAGTAGAGTGCCTTGCTTGAGTCCTGGGCAGCTCCAAGAGGAACTATGTTTCTTTGGATATCAGTGGTGATTGAGACAGTGTGGTAAGGTGGGTAGTTTGTCTTGAGCACTGTCCTTCACTCAGTCTGTACTCTTTTCACCTTCAAACACCCTATCCAGGTTGGCCTTTATAGTCTCTGTTATCTCAGAGATCTGCTAAACATTTATAGCAGACATCTGCTGTTATCTCATACATCTGCTAAACATCTGTAGAACTGTTCCAGGTGACACTTATGCATTATAACAGGGGATAGTATAGTTTCCACTTCATGCAGGAACCCTCTTCAGAATAAGCCTACAGGTGGCATTCACCCTCTGCCCGAGTGTTCTCAGGGATGCAGTGTTCACTAGCTCAAGGCAGCCAGTCCTCTAAGAGTACAGCCCCATTGTGAGGAAATGGCCCCTTCTCCCAACCTGAGATCTGGTTGCCCCCAGTCACCACCCAGTGCCTGTTTCCACCTTTTGAGAATATGTTGAGTCAGTCTCTTCCTCATGATAGCGTCTCAAATATTTGAAAACAGGTGCTTTTCCTTCTGGCCTCCTCTCTTCTCTGAGTTATACTGCAGGTTCTTTTGACTGTCTGTAGTCTTTAAAGTGATCTGTGGTCTGATAATGGAAGTTGGAATCATCCGTAATCTCTAAAATATGTTCATCTTCCTGAGAACCTTGTAAAGATCTGTAAGGGAGTACTTTGAAGCTGAAAAAATATGGAAAAATAGACACAAAGATGATGATGAGAGGGGTGTTAAAAAGACTGGCAAGCTGTCATCCACGTCGTCAAGGTGGTTTCCCTAATACTAGTGCTTAGTGGGGATAGTCCTGGGTGTCCTTGGCATAAACAAGTTGATGAACAGTATCAAGATGGTGGAATAGGAGGATGTGGAGCTCACCTTTCCACACAAAAGACATTAAAAATATGTCAAAACGTGGAACAATTCACATGAAAAACTAATGGAAACTGGCAGAAGAACTATGCAACCAAATATGTAAGAAAGATCTCCATGTAAATGGGTGCATGCTAAGTTGCTTTTAGTTGTGTCCAATTCTTTGTGACCCTATGGACTGTAGCCTGCCAGGCTCCTCTGTCCATGGGATTCCTCAGGCAAGAATATTGGAGTGGGTTGCCATGCCCTCCTCCAGGGGATCTTCCTGATCTGGGCAGGTGGATTCTTTTACTGCTGAGCCATCAGAGAAGCCTGTGTAAATGGGTTCCATGGAGAAAAGACATAAAGTCTAAACCTCTGTCCCTAGGAGGGATCTGAGAGGAAGAATAGGTCCACAAAGATGAACCCTCACCTTGGGGAGTGAGTAGGTGAAACCACAGACTGGGCCTCCCAGTCCTGTGGTCTACATGGAGGAGACAAGCCTCCTTGGCTGTTGAGAAAGCTGTTGGAGCAAAAGAAAGGGAAAGCCTAGACTTTACCTGCAAAATGTGTAAGTACTGGCTTGCCAGCAATCAGGGAGGAAAACACTCTGGACTAGCGGCTGCTGCCTCACCATGCTCCTGAACCCAAGTGGGGCAAACACCCTGGCCCTGTTCACTCCCCACCATAATTTAGTGTGGGATCTGAGACAGCCAAGCACTGGGAAAAGACTTGGTATAGCTAGTCAGAGACAGCCCAAGGGCCTAGAGTGCAGTTGGGGTGGATAGCAGCAGGCATTGCCAGTGATTACAGTGGCCCTGGAACTGGGGCACCTTGGTCCCTGCTCCTGTCCCCACACCAACCCAACGAAGGCTCTGGCCCTGCTCACTCCATGCCACAACTTGGCCTGAGGTCTGAGCCAGGTGGGCCCAGGGGACACTTAGTTTAGCTGCTCAGGGACAGCCAGGGAGCCTGGGATGTTGTCCAGGTGGGGCGGTGGTGGCCATTGTTGGTGCTTGCTCAGGTGGTGCAGCAGGAGATAGCCTGACCTCCATGCCACGATCCATCCTCCAGCCAATGAGTGCTTTGACCCTCTCCACCTCACACCACAGCCTTGTAAAAGATCTGAGATGAACATATGGGAGAAGGGGTGTGACTGGGCTGTGTTCTAGTGGAACCACAGATGCCTACAGGTAGCACATTAGTCCTCTGTGAGCCCACGGGCCTCAGGTGGCTTCAGTGATCTCCTCCTCTGAGGTGGGGCAGGCATTCAAGGGAAATGGAGCCTGATCAAGCCCGACCTTCAGGATTTCTACTACAACATGTGGTGAGCAGATCTGGTCCCTGACAGGGTAGCAACAGTCATGGAGCAAGAAAAAGCCCTGCCTCACACTCTTCATAGGCTTTACAGCCCCCAGTACCAACCACACCCCTATCAGGGTATAGTGGCTAACACACTCTGAGGGAAGCCATGGCTCATATCCTTATCAAAACTATGTCTTGCATCCAACACATTGGTCACACACAGTGTACATAGTGACGCTCCCACATAAAAACACCTCTTCAAGAGCACAACAGTTAACTATTTCTCCTAAATTCAGAGACTGAGAAAGTTAAGTAAAATTAAAAAGCAGGGGAACAACTCCCAATTAAGAGAACAAGCAAAATCCCCTGCAAGAACAAATAAAACAAAGCTCACCAGTATATCAGGTCCCGAGTTCAAAGAGCTGGTAATGGAAATGCTAACTAAAAGAATTACTGAAAGAAACAGGGATCACTGAAACAAGGAATTGGAAACTATCAGGAAAAGCAAACAAGAAAAAAATAATTTCTGAGATAAAAAACAATCTAGAAGCAATGGATAGCTGACTAAATGAGACAAAAGAATGAATCAGTGATCTGGAAGACAGGATAGTGGAAATCACCCAGTTAAAACAGCAGACAGAAAGACAAATTAAAAAAAAAAGGAATCAACATTCAAGATCTATAGGTTAATATAAAACATGCCAACCTATACATAACAGGGAATCCAGGAGAAGAGAGAAAATGGTATGAAAACATGTTTGAAGAAATTACGTTCTTTTTGGCCATCCATTCTTTGGAGAAATGTATATTTAGATCTTCTGCTCATCTTTTGTTTGGGTTGTTTACTTTTTTGATATCAAACTGCATGAGCTGTTTGTATATTTTGGAGAGTAATTCCTTGATGGTCACTTTATTTGCATATATTTTCCTCAATTCTGTGGGTTGTCTTTTTATTTATTGTTTCCTTTGCTGTGCCAAAACTTTTAAGTTTAATAAGGTCCCATTTGTTTATTTTTGTTTTTATTTTCATTATTCTAGGAGGTGGATCCAAAAAGATTGCTGGAATTTATGTCAAAGAATGTTCTGCCTCTGTTTTCAACTAAGATTTTACAGTATCTGGTCTTATGTTTGGCTAATTCATTTTGAGTTTATTTTTGTATATTAGAGAATGTTCTATTCCATTCTTTATATATAGCTGTCCAGTTTTCCCAGCACCAGTTATTGAAAAGACTGTCTTTTCTCCATTGTACATTCTTGCCTCTTTTGTCATAGATTAATTGACCATAGGTGCATGAGTTTATTAGTGGGCTTTCTATCCTGTCCCGTTGATCTATATATCTGTTTTGGTAACAATCTCCTACTGTTTTGATTACTGTAGCTTTGTAGTGTGGTTTGAAGTCAGGGAGTTTGAGTCCTCCAGCTCCATTTTCTTTCTCCAGGATTGCTGTGGCTATTTGGGGTCATTTGTGTTTCTATACGCACTAAAAATATTCTAGGTCTGTGAAAAATGCCATTGGAAATTTGATAGGGATGATATTGAATCTTGGGTAGCAAAGTCACTTTGACAATATTGATTCTTCCAATCCAAGAACATGGTATATCTTTCTATCAGATTGTGTCATCTTCAACTTCTTTCATTAGTGTCTTATAGTTTTCAGAGTACAGGTCTTTTGCCTCCTTAGGTGGGTTTATTCCTACCTATTTTATTCTTTTTATGAGATGGTAAGTGGGATTGTTTCCTTAGTTTCTGTTTCTAGTCTTCTGTTGTTTGTGTATAGAAGTGCAAGAGATTTCTGTATTAATTTTGTACCTGTATCTTTACTAAATCCATTGACGAGCTCTAGTGGTTTTCTCACAGCATCTTTAGGATTTTCTGTATATAGTGTCATGTCATCTGCAAACAATGACATGTTTAACCTCTTTTCCAATTTGGATTGCTTTTATTTCTTTTTCTTCTTTTTTCTTCTTTAGGATTTTCTGTATATAGTGTCATGTCATCTGCAAACAATGACATGTTTAACCTCTTTTCCAATTTGGATTGCTTTTATTTCTTTTTCTTCTTTGACATAGCTAGGATTTTCAAAACTATGTTGAATAAAGGTGGTATGAGTGGACATTCTTGTCTTGTTCTGGACCGGAGAGAAAACACTTTCAGCTTTTCAGCATTGAGTATGACGTTTTCTTTGTCATATATAGTCTTTATCATGTTGAGGTAGGTTCCCTTTATGCTGACTCTCTGGAGAATATTTTTCATAAATGGGTATTGAATTTTATCAAAAGATTTTCTGCACTATTGAGATGTTCATATGGTTTTTATTCCTCAGTCTTTTACTGTGGTGAGCCACACAAATTGATTTGCAGATATTGAAAAGACCTTGCATCTCAGGGATAAATCACCTTGATCATGGTATATGATCCTTTAATATATTGTTAGACTTGGTCTGTTAGTATTTTGTTGAGGATTTTTGCATCTGTATTCATCAGTGATATTGGAAAAATGCTCAACATTGCTAATTATTAGAGAAAAGGAAATAAAAACTATAATGAAGTATACACACCAGTCAGAATGACTGTCACCAAAAGTCTACAAACAATAAATGCTGGAGAGGGTGTGAAGAAAAGGGAATCCTTCAACACTGTTGGTGGGAATGTAAATTGGTACCACCACTATGGATAAGAGTATGGCAGTTTCTTAAAAAACTAATAATAGAACTAACATGTGATCCAGAAATCCCACTCAAGGTCATATATATGGAGAAAATTATAATTTGAAAAAAATGCATGCACTCCAGTGTTCATTGCAGCACTATTTGCAACAGCCAAGACCTGGAAGCAACCTAAATATCTATTGACAGAGGAATGGATAAGGAAGATGTGGTACATAAATATAATTGAATATTACTCAGCCATAAAAAGAATGAAATAATGTTATTTGTAGCAACATGGATGGACCCAGAGATTGTCATACTGAGTGAAGTAAGTCAGACAGAGAAAGATAAATATCATATGATATCACTTCTATGTGGAATCTAAAAAATTATACAAATGAACTTATTTACAAAACAGAAATAGACTCTCAGACTTCAAAAACAAACTTATGATTACCAAAGGGGGAAAGGTTAGGGGGAATAAATTAGTAATTCAGGATTAACATATATACTAAACAAGGACTTACTCTATGGCACAAGGAACTCTACTCAAAATTCTGTAATAGTCTATATGGGAAAATAATCTGAAAAAGAATGGATATAACTGAACCAATTTGCTGTACACTTGAAACCAACACAACACTGTAAATCAACTATACTCCAAATAAAATAAAAATTATATTAAAAATTATGGCCACAAACTTCCCAAACCTAAAATAGGAAACATGTATCCTGGTACAGGAAGCATAGAAGATCTCAAACAAGATAAACCCAAGCAGTCCCATGCCAAGACATGTCAAAATTAATATGGCAAAAGTTAGACATAAAAGAGGATTCTAAAGGCAGCAGGAGACAAACAAGGAGTCACTTATAAGGAACGCTCATAAGGTTATCAACTGATTTCTCTGCAGAAACTTTGCAGGTCAGAAAGGAGTGGCATGATGTATCCAAAGCCCTGAAGGGGAAAACCCTGCAACATACGATACTCTACTCTGAAATATTATAATTTAGAATAGAAAGAGAGATAAAATATTTCTCAGACAAGTAAAAGCTAAAAGGATTCAGCAATACTAAATGTACACTAAAAATAAATATTGAAGGGTCTTCTCTAAATATTAGCAAAGAAGAAAGAATCTATAAGAAAGGAAAACCCATATAGGAAAGGCAGATATAAAATAAGGATTGAAGATTATATAAATAATCGTACATACATTAAAAAATGTAAAAGTGATTATTACAATAAGCAGTAAAAGTATAAGCATGAATATATAAAACAGGACATCAAAACACAAAATGTGGAGAGCAGTTAATAATAAATCTTCGAGAATGTGTTTGAACTTGAATGACTATCCGTTTAAAACAAGTTGGTAGAGTTATGGACCAACATACAAAACCGTATGATAACCCAAACCAAAAACATACAGTTCAGTTCAGATGCTAAGTCGAGTCCAACTCTGCAACCCCATGAATTGCAGCAGGCCAGGCCTCCCTGTCTATCACCAACTCCCGGAATTCATTCAGACTCACGTCCATTGAGTCAGTGATGCCATTCAGCCATCTCATCCTCTGGCGTCCCCTTCTCCTCCTGCCCCCAATCCCTCCCAGCATCAGAGTCTTTTCCAGTGAGACAACTCTTCACATGAGGTGGCCAAAGTACTGGAGTTTCAGCTTTTGCATCATTCCTTCCAAAGAAATCTCAAGGTTGATCTCTTTAAGAATGGACTGGTTGGATCTCCTTGCAGTCCTAGGGACTCTTGAGAGTCTTCTCCAATGCCACGGTTCAAAAGCATCAATTCTTTGGTGCTCAGCCTTCTTCACAGTCCAACTCTGACATCCATACATGACCACAGGAAAACCATAGCCTTGATTCGATGGACCTTAGTCGGCAAAGTAATCTCTCTGCTTTTGAATATGCTATCTAGATTGGTCATAACTTTTCTCCAAGAGGTAAGTGTCTTTTAATTTCATGGCTGCAGTCACCATCTGCAGTGATTTTGGAGCCCCCAAAATAAAGTCTGACACTGTTTCCACTGTTTTCTATCTATTTCGCATGAAGTGATGGGACCGGATACCATGATCTTCGTTTTCTGAATGTTGAGCTTTAAGCCAACTTTTTCACTCTCCTCTTTCACTTTCATCAAGAGGCTTTTTAGCTCCTCTTCACTTTCTGCCATAAGGGTGGTGTTATCTGCATATCTGAGGTTATTGATATTTCTCTAGGCAATCTTAATTCCAGCTTGTGCGTCTTCCAGCCCAGCGTTCCTCATGATGTACTCTGCATATAAGTTAAATAAGCAGGGTGACAATATACAGCCTTGATGTACTCCTTGTCCTATTTGGAACCAGTCTGTTGTTCCATGTCCAGTTTTAACTATTGCTTCCTGACCTGCATACAGATTTCTCAAGAGGCAGGTCAGGTGGTCTGGTATTCCCCTCTCTTTCAGAATTTTCCACAGTTTATTGTGATCCACACAGTCAAAGGCTTTGGCATAGTCAATAAAGCAGAAATAGATGTTTTCTGGAACTCTTCTGCTTTTTCCATGATCCAGCGGATGTTCTCAATTTGATCTCTGGTTCCTCTGCCTTTTCTAAAACCAGCTTGTACATCTGGAAATTCACAGTTCAAGTATTGCTGAAGCCTGGCTTGGAGAATTTTGAGCATTACTTTACTAGCATGTGAGATGAGTGCAATTGTACGGCAGCTTGAGCATTCTTTGGCATTGCCTTTCTTTGGGATTGGAATGAAAACTGACCTTTTCCAGTCCTGTGGCCACTGCTGAGTTTTCCAAATTTGCTGGCATATTGAGTGTAGCACTGTCACAGCATCATCTTTCAGGATTTGAAATAGCTCCACTGGAATGCCATCACCTCCACTAGCTTTGTTCGTAGTGATGCTTTCTAAGGCCCACTTGACTTCACATTCCAGGATGTCTGGCTGTAGATGAATGATCACACCATCATGATTATCTGGGTCGTGAAGATCTTTTTTGTACAGTTCTTCTGTGTATTCTTGCCACCTCTTAACAAAAGCAGAAGATATTAGGTGCAAACCATTTCTGTCATTTATCGAGCCCATCTTTGCATGAAATGTTCCCTTGCTATCTCTAATTTTCTTGAAGAGATCTCTAGTCTTTCCCATTCTGTTCTTTCCCTCTATTCTTTGCATTGATTGCTGAAGAAGGCTTTCTTATCTCTTCTTGCTATTCTTTGGAACTCTGCATTCAGATGCTTATATCTTTCCTTTTCTCCTTTGCTTTTCACTTCTCTTCTTTTCATAGCTATTTGTAAGGCCAGTTTTTGCTGACTGTATAGAGCTTCTCCATCTTTGGCTGCAAAGAATATAATCAATCTGATTTCGTTGTTGACTATCTGGTGATGTCCATGTGTAGAGTCTTCTCTTGTGTTGTTGGAAGAGGGTGTTTGCTATGACCAGTGCATTTTCTTGGCAAAACTCTATTAGTCTTTGCCCTGCTTCATTCTGTTTTCCAAGGCCAAATTTGCCTGTTACTCCAGGTGTTTCTTGACTTCCTGCTTTAGCATTCCAGTCCCCTATAATGAAAAGGACATTTTTGGGGGTATTAGTTCTAAAAGGTCTTGTAGGTCTTCATAGAACCATTCAACTTCAGCTTCTTCAGTGTTACTGGTTGGGGCATAGACTTGGATTACCATGATACTGAATGGTTTGCCTTGGAGACAAACAGAGATCATTTTGTCGTTTTTGAGATTGCATCCAAGCACTGCATTTCAGACTCTTCTGTTGACCATGATGGATACTCCATTTCTTCTGAGGGATTCCTGCCCACAGTAGTAGATATAATGGTCATCTGAGTTAAAATCACCCATTCCAGTCCATTTTAGTTCACTGATTCCTAGAATGTCGATGTTCACTCTTGCCATCTCTTGTTTGACCACTTCCAGTTTGCCTTGATTCATGGACCTGACATTCCAGGTTCCAGCAATATTGCTGTTTACAGCATCGGATCTTGCTTTTATCACCAGTCACATCCACAACTGGGTATTGTTTTGGCTTTGGCTCCATCCCTTCATTCTTTCTAGAGTTATTTCTCCACTGACCTCCAGTAGCATATTGGGCAACTACTGACCTGGGGAGTTTCTCTTTCAGTATCCTATCATTTTGCCTTTTCATACTGTTCATGGGGTTCTCAAGGCAAGAATATTGAAGTGGTTTGCCATTCCCTTCTCCAGTGGGCCACATTCTGTCAGACCTCTCCACCATGACCCTCCCGTCTTGGGTTGCCTCACGGGCATGGCTTAGTTTCATTGAGTCAGACAAGGCTGTGGTCCTAATGTGATTAGATTGACTAGTTTTCTGGGAGTATGGTTTCAGTGTGTCTGCCCTCTTATGCCCTCTTGCGATACCTACCATCTTTGCTGGAGCAGCGGTGAAGAGATACCCCACACCGAAGGTAAGAGAAACCCCAAACATACAATACTATCATAAAAATCAAAAGAAAGGAACTCAAGCCTATTACAAAAGAAAATCATTCAATCACAACAGAAAAAATAATAACAAAGAAACTACAAAGCCACTGGGAATCATGGAACAGAATGGCCCCAAAATTCATACCAATCAATATTCACTTTACGTAGCAACAGAATAAATGTTTTGATCAAAAGTCAGAGTGGCTGATTGGATTAAAGAAAAAACACCAAATATCTGCAATAAGCTGCCAGTAAGTGACTCACTTCATGGTAAAAACCACACCCAGAATGACAATGATGGGATGGAATAAAAATATTTCATGCAAATGGAAAAGCAACTGGAAAGCAGGGGTAGCAATACCCATATCAGACAAAATAGACCTTAAAACAAAGGCTTTAAATAAAGGCAAAGAAAGGCATTATATAATTATAAAGAGATCAATACAAGAAAATATTATAATTGTTAACATGTATTCTTGCCTGGAGAACTCCCATGGACAAAGGAGCCTGGTGAGCTACAGTCCAAGATGTTGCAAAGTGTTGGACATGACTGTGTGACTAAGCATAGCACAGCATGCACACAATACATGAGTATCTCCATATATAGATAAAATACTAAGAGACTGAGAGAAATAGACAATAATACAGTAATAATAGGAGTTTTTAACACCTCACTGACATTAATAAATCATCCAAACAGAAATTCAACAAGGCAACAAAGGCCATAAATTACACTATAGATAAGTTGGGCTTAATTAATGTCAACAGGAAACAATATTCGGTACAGGATACAGAATGCTTGGGGCTGGTGCCGGGGATGATCCAGAGAGATGATATGGTATGGGAGGTGGGAGAGGGGGGTTTCACAATTGGGAACTCATGTATACCCGTGGCGGATTCATGTCAATGTATGGCAAAACCAATACAGTATTGTAAAGCAAAATAAAGTTAAAAAAAAAAAAGTGCCTTCATGGAATACTGCCTTGTCATGATGAAGGGGCTTGCGTAGCTCAGTGACATTATGAGCCATGCCATGCAGTGCCACCCAAGACAGACAGGTCAGAGTGGAGAGTTCTGACAATGCATGGTCCACTGAAGAAGGGAATGGCAAGACACTCCAGTATTCTTGCCATGAGAACCCCATGAACTGTTTAAAAGGCAAAGAGATATGACACCCAAGGATGAGCACCCCCACCTCTCCCCAGGTCAGAAGGTGTCCAATATGCTCTTGGGAAAAGTGAAGGACAATTACTAATAGCTCCAGAAAGAATGAAGTGGCTAGGCCTAAGTGGAAACAATGGTCAGTTGTGGACATGTCTGGTGATCAAAGTAAAATCTGATGCTGTATAAAACAGTGTTGCTTAAGAACCTGGAATGATAGGTCCATGAATCAAGATAAATTAGATGTGGTCAAGCAGGAGATGGCAAGAATAAACATCAACATCTTAGGAATCAGTGAACTAAATTATCGGGAATGGGCAAATTTAATTCAGATGACCATTATATCTACTACTGTGGGCAAGAATCCTGTAGAAGAAATGGAGAAGCTCTCATAATCAGCAAAAGAGCCTGAAATGCAGTACTTGGGTGCAACCTCAAAAACTACAGAGTGATCTTACTTCATTTTCAAGGCAAACCATTCAACATGACAGTAATCCAAGTCTATGCCTAAACTACTAAGGCTGAAAAAGCTGAAGTTGAGCGGTTCTATGAAGACCTACGTGACCTTCTATGATGAAGACCAAAAAAATATGTCCTATTCATCACAGGGGACTGGAATGAAAAAGTAAAAAGCCAAGAGATACCTGGAGTAACAGGCAAGTCTGGCCTTGGAGTACAAAATGAAGCAGGGCAAAGGCTAACAAAATTCTGCCAAGAGAATGCACTGGTCATAGCAAACACCTTTTTTCAACAACACAAGAGGTGACTTTACATATGGATATCACCAGATGGTCAGTACCAAAATCAGATTGATTACATTCTTTGTAGCCAAAGATGGGGAAGGACTATCCAGTCAGCAAAAACAAGACCTGGAGCTGAATGTGGCTCACATCATCAGCTCCTTAAAGCAAAATTCAGGCTTAAACTAAATAAAGCAGGGAAAACCATTAGGCAACTCAGTATGACCCAAGTCAAATCCCCTATGATTATACAGTGGAGGTAGTGAATAAATTTATATCTGGTAAACGGAATGCCTGAAGACCTATGGACAGAAGTTCATAACACTGTATGTACAGGAAGCACTGACCAAATCATCCCAAAGAAAAAGAAATGCATAAAGGCAAAATGGTTGTCTGAGGAGGCTTTACAAATACCTGAGGAAAGGATAGAAGTGAAAAGAAAAGGAGAAAGAGAAAGGTAGCCCCAACTTAATGCAGAGTTCCAGAGAATAATGAAGAGAGATGAGAAGGCTTTGTTCAATAAACAATGCAAAAAAAAAAAAAAAAAAAAAAAGAAGAAAACAACAGAATGGGAAAGACTAAAAATCTCTTCAAGAAAATTGGAGCTATCAAAGGAGTATTTCATGCAAAGATGGGCACAATAAAGGATATAAATGGTAAAGACCTAATAGAAGCAGAAGAAATCAAGAAGTGATGACAAGAATATACATAAGAACTATACAAAAAGATCTTAATGACCCAGATAACCACAGTGGTATGGTCACTCACCTAGAGCCAGACACCCTTGAGTGTGAAGTCAAGTGGACCTTAGGAAGCACTGCTGCAAATAAAGCTAGTGAAGGTGAAGGAATTCCAGCAGAGCTATTTAAAATACTAAAAGTTAATGCTATTAAAGTGCTGCACTCAATATGTCAGGAAATTTGGAAAACCCAGCACTGGCTACAGGACTGGAAGAGGTCAATTGTTATACCAATTCACAAGAAGGGCAGTGCTAAAGAACTTTCAAACTTCTAGACAATTGCACTTACTTTCCATGCTAATAAGATTATGGTCAAAATCCTTCAAGCGAGGCTTCAGCAATACTTGAATTGAGAAATTCCAGATTTAAACCTAGGTTTAAAAAAGGTAGAGGAAGCATAGATCAAATTGCCAACATTCTCTGTATCACAGAGAAAGCAAGGGAATTCCAGAAAAACATCTACCTCTGCTTCATTGATTACACTAAAGCCTTTGACCATATGGAGCGAAACACACTGTGGGAAACTCTTAAAGAGATGGGAATACTAGAACACCTTACTTTTCTCCTGAGAAACCTGTATGCAGTTCAAGAGGCAACAATTAGAACATTACATGACACAACTGACTGGTTCCAAATTCGGAAAGGAGAATGAGAAGGCTGTATATTGTCATCTGTTTACTTAAATTACATGCAGAGTACATCATGCAAAATGCTGGGCTGCACGAGTTACAAGCTGGAATCAAGACTGCCAGAAGAAATATCAACAACCTCAGACACACAGATAATTCCACTCTAATGGCAGAAAGGGAAGAGGAACTAAAAAGTCTGATGAGGGTGAAAGAAGAGAGTGAAAAAGCCAGATTAAAACTCAACATTAAAAAGACTAAGATCTTGGCATCCAGTCCCATCATGTCATGGCAAATAAAAGGGAAATGGTGGAAGCAGTGACAGATTTCCTCTTCTTGGGCTCTACAATCACTGCGGATGGTGACTACAGCCAGTAAACTAGAAGACAATTGCTCCTTGGAAGGAACTCAATGACAAACCTAGACAGTGTATTAAAAAGCAAAGACATCACTTTATCTACAAAGGTCCACATAGTCAAAGCCATGGTCTTTCCAGTTGTCATGTATTGATCTGAGAGTTGGACCATAAAGAAAGTAAAGACACTAAAGAACTGATGCTGTCTAACTGTGCTGGAGAAGATTCTTGAGGTTTCCTTGCACATAAAGGAGATCAAACCAGTCAACCCTAAAGGAAATCAACCCTGAATACTAACTGATTCTGATGAATGACTGATGCTAGAGCTGAAGCCCCAATACTTTGGCCACCTGATGTGAAAAGCCGACTCTCTGGAAAAGACTCTGGTGCTGGGAAAGATTGCAGGCAGAAGGAGAAGAGGGTGAGAGATGATGAGATGGTTGGAGGGCATCACTGATGCAATGGACATGAACTTGGGCATATTCTGGGAGATGGTGTGGGACTGGGAGGCCTGGCATGCTGCAGTCCATGGGGTCACAAAGAATCAGACATGCCTTGGCAACTGAACAACAACAAGGACAACACATCCAAAAGAAAGCAGAATACACATTCTTTTCAAGCCTGCATGGAATGTACTCCAGGATAGACCCCATACTGGGACACAAAGCAAACCTCAAAATTTAAGAGGATAGAAATTATTTCAAGCATCTCTTCTGATCACAAAAATACAAAACTAGAAATCAACCACAGAAAGAAAAACACAAAAAGAACAAATATGTGGAGGCTAAACAACATACTACTAAAAATCCAATGGCCATGGAAGAAATCAAAGAACAAATCAGGAAATACCTTGAGACAAAAGAAAATGAAAATGCAACTTTACAAAATGTACAGGATGCAGTAAAAGAAGTTCCAAGTAATTCATAGTGAAACAGATTTTCCTTAAGAAACTAGTCTGAAATAAAACAACATAACCTACCATCTAAAAGAACTAGGAAAAGAACAAAGCCCAAAGTCAGTAGAGGAAATTAAATAATAAAGATTAGAGAGTAAATTTTAAAAAAAAAATAGAGGTAAAAACCAATAGAAAAGATCAATAAAACCAAGAGCTGTTTTTTTCTAAAGACAAAATTAACAAACCTTTGGTAAGGTTTATGAAGAAGAAAAGACATAGGATCCAAATAATTAAAATTTAAAATGACAAAGGAGAAACAACAACTGACAGCACAGAAACACAAAGAAATCACAAGAGAATACCATGAACTCTTACATGCTAAATTGGACAATCTAGAAGAAATGGACAAATTTCTAGCAACATTCAGTCTGTCAGGAGTGATTTAAGAAGAAACAGATAATCTGAACAGACCAATCACTAGAAGTAAAATAGAATCTGTAATTTAAAAAATCTGCAAACAAATGTCCATGACTGGAGGGATACACTAGTGAATTCTACCAATTATATAAATAAGAATTTATACCTATTCTTTTCAAATTATTCCCAAAAACTTGAAGAAGAGGGAACATTCCCAAATCATTCTACAAGGCCACCATTAGAAAACCAGACCAAGACACTACCATGAATGAGAAGTACAAGCTAATATCTTTGAGGAATATATTAACAGATGCAAAAACCCTCAACAACATACTAGCAAACCAAAAAAAAAAAAAACCAAAAACAAAAAACAAGAAAAAAAAAAAAACTTAAAAAGAATATACACCGTGATCAAGCTGAGTTCATTCCAGGGTTGCAAGGATGTTTCAACAGATGCAAATCAAGCAATGTGATACTCCACATTAACAAAAGCAAAGACAAAAACATGATCATGTCAACAGATTCAGAAAAAGCTCTGATAAAATTCAAGAATCATTCATGATAAAAACTCAAAGTAGATATAGAGGGAACATATCTCAACAAAGGCTATTTATGACAACCCACAGTCCCTGGCCTTCCCAGGTGGCTCAGTGGTAAAGAATCCACCTGCCAATGCAAGAGCCCTAGGAGACACAGGTTCAATCCCCAGGTCAGGGAGGTCCCCTGGAGGAGGAAATATTAACCCACACCAGTATTCTTGCCAGGATAATCCCATGGACAGAGGAGCCTGGCAGGCTACAGTTCATGGGGTTACAAACAGTTGAACATGACTGAGCGACTGAGCATGAGCATGCATAGCCATCATAATACTCAATGGTGAAAAGCTGAAAGCCTTCCTACTAAATTCAGAAACAAAATATGGATGTCTACTCTTAACATTTCAGTATAATATGGGAAGTACTAGCTATAGCAATCAGATGAGAAAAAGAAATAAAAATATCTAAATTGGAAGGGAGGAGGTAAAATTGTCACCATTTTCAGATGGCATGGTACTCTATGTAAAGAAACCTAAAGTCTCCACCCTAGGACTATTAGAACTAATAAATGAATTTAGCAATGTAGTATACAATTAATAAACAGGAATAGCTTGCATTTTTATATACAGAGTGAGATATCAGAAAGCAAAAGTTTACAAAAATCTCATTTAAAATTACGTCAAAAAACTACCTAGAAATGAACTCAACTAAGGAGGTGAAAGACATTTATACTGAAAACTATAAAACATTAGTAAAGGAAATTAAAGAGGATTGAAATATATCTCAGTTCTTGGATTAGAAAAATTAATATTTTTAATTTTTAGTGATATTACTCAAAGCAATCTATAAATTTAGTACAAACCCTATCAAAATAACAAAACAGGTTGTAATGATCTGGACAACCGCAATGGTGTTGTCACTCATCTAGAGCCAGATATCAAGGAAGTCAAGTGGGCCTTAGGAAGCATAACTGCAAACAAAGCTGCTGCTGCTGCTGCTAAGTCACTTCAGTCGTGTCCGACTCTGTGTGACCCCATAGATGGCAGCCCACCAGGCTCCCCATCCCTGGGATTCTCCAGGCAAGAGCACTGGAGTGGGTTGCCATTTCCTTCTCCAGTGCATGAAAGTGAAAAGTGAAAGGGAAGTTGCTCAGTTGTATCCAACTCTTCACAACCCCATGGACCACAGCCTACCAGGCTCCTCTGTCCATGGGATTTTCCAGGCAAGAGTACTGGGGGTGCCATCGCCTTCTCCAACAAACAAAGCTACTGGAGGTAACGGAATTCCAGCTGAGCTATTTCAAATCCTAAAAGATGACGCTGATAAAGTCCTGCACTCAATATGCCAGCAAATTTGAAAAACTCAGCAATGGCCACAGGACTGGAAAAGGTCAGTTTTCGTTCAAATCCCAAAGAAGAACAATGCTAAAGAATGTTCAGACTACTGCAAAAATTACACTCATTTCACATGCTAGCAAGGTAATGCTCATAATCCTTCAATCTAGGCTTCAATCAGTACATGAACCAAGAACTTCCAGATATACAAGGTGGATTTAGAAAAGGCAGAGGAACCAGACATCAATTTGCCAACATCCATTGGATCATAGAAAAAGCAAGAGAGTTCCAGAAAAATATCTACTTCTGCTTCACTGACTATGCTAAAGCCTTTGTGTGGATCACAACAAACTGTGGAAAAATTTTAAAGAGATGGTAATACCAGACCACCTTACCTGTCTCCCGAGAAACCTGTATGCAGGTCAAGAAGCAACAGTTAGAACCAGGCATAGAACAATGGATTGGTTCAAAACTGGGAAAGGGGTACATCAAGGCTATATATTGTCATCTGCTTATTCAACTTCTATACAGAGTATATCATACAAAATACCTGGCTGGATGAACTGGAATCAAGATTGCTGGGAGAAATATCAACAATCTCAGATATGCAGATGATACTACCCTAATGGCAGAAAGGGAAGAGGAGCTAAAGAGCCTCTTGATGAAGATGAAAGAGAAGAGTGAAAAGGCTAGCTTAAATCTCAACATTCAAAAAACCAACATCATTGGAATCTGGTCCCATCTTCATGGCAAATACAAGGGGAAAAATGGAGACAGTGGCAGATTTTATTTTCTTGGGCTCCAAAGTCACTGGAAATGGTGACTGAAGCCATGAAATTAAAAGATACTTGCTGCTTGGAAGAAAAGCTACGACAAACTTAGTATATTAAAAAGCAGAGACATCAATTTGCTGAGAAAAGTCTGTCTAGTTAAGGTTGTGGTTTTTTCTAGTAGTCAGGTACAGATGTGAGAGTTGGACCATAAAGAAGGCTGAGCACTGTTAAACTCTGGTGCTGGAAAAGTCCCTTGGACTGCAAGGAGATCAAACCAATGAATCCTAAAGGAAATCAACCCTGAATATTCATTGGAAGGACTGATGCTGAAGCTCCAATACTTTGGTCACCTGATGCGAATAGCCAACTCATTGGAAAAGACCCTGATGCTCAGAATATTGAGAGCAGGAGGAGAAGGGAGTGACAGAGATGAGATGGATGCATTGCATCGCCAACTCAATGAACATGAGTTTGAGCAAACTCCAGGAGGTAGTGAAGGATGGGGAAGCCTGGCATGCTATAGCCCATGGGGTGGCAAAGAGTTGGACATGACCAAGAGTTTGTTGTGACTAAACAACAACAATCAAATACCCATGAGACTTTTCAGAGAACTAGAACTATAATCCTAAAATTTCTGTGGAGCCACAAATACATAGAATTTCCAAAGCAAACTAGAGAAAAGAGCCTACTGGAGGTATAACCCTTGCAGACTTTACACTATACTACAAAGCTACAGTAATCAAAACAGCATGGCCCAAAATATATATACATATGTACATATACAGGTAGGTTTATTACTGCACTCTCCATTCTGTGCCATTGATCTAGAGTACAGAAATAAACCTATACACCTCTAGTTAATTTATTTGTGACAAAGGAGGCAAAAATATACATGGAGAAAAGAGAGTCTCTTTAACAAATGGTATTTGGAAAGTTGGGTAGCTACATGTACATCAATGAAATTAAAACAATCCCTTATGCCATACATAAAAATAAACTCAAAATGGCTTAAAGATCTAAATGTAAGCTTTGACACCTAGATAGGAACACTCGTAAAACTCCTAGATAGGAACATAGGCAAAACATTCACATAAATTGTAGTAATAATTTCTAAGATTACTCTTCCAAAGCAAAAGAAATACACAAATGGAACCTAATAAAGCTTACAATTTTTTGCATAGTGAGGGAAATCATCAACAAAAAGACAGCCTACAGAATGAGAAAAATATTTTCAACTGATGCTAGCAAGAAGGGGTTAATATCTGACATACAGAAACAGCTCATACAAGTCAATATTGAAAAAACAAAGAACCCAATCAAGAAGTGGGAGAAGACTTAGACATTTTTCCAAAGGAGGCATATAGATAGCCAACAGGCACATGAAAAGATGTGCAACACTGCTGATTATTGTTGAAATGCAAATAAAAGCCACAATGAGGTATTTCACATCAATCAGAATGGCTATCATCAAAAGATATAGAAATCATAAATGTTGGGAAGAGTGTGGAGAAAAGGGAACCCTTGCACACTATTGGTGGGAATGTAAAATGGTGCAGCCACTGTGGAAAACCAAATGTGGGTTCCTTAAAAAACTAAAAATAGAGCTATCCAGATATCCCGCACCTGAGTATGTATCTGGAAAAAGGAAAGCTCTAATAAAAGATACATGCTCCCAGATGTTCAGAGAAGCACTATTGACAAGAGCCAAGACACGGAAACAACCCAAGGACCTATCAACAGATGACTGACTTAGGAAGATATGGTGTATACACATACAATGGAATATTACTCAGCCACACAAAAAAATGAAATATTACCACTTGCATCAACATGGATAGACCTAGGGAATATATTTAGTGAAATAAGTCAAATAGAGAGAGACAAAAATTGTATAACTTACATGTGGAATCTAAAAAATTATACAAACGAATAGACATATAAAACAGAAACAGACTCTCAGACACAGTAAACAAACTTGGTTACCAGAGATGAGAGGGAGTGGGGGGAGGGAAAAATTAGGGGTATGGGATTAACAGACCCAAATTACCATAATAAAAAAGATAGGCAACAGTGACTTACTTTATAGCACAGGGGATTATACCCAATGTCGTGTTGTGAAGTCGCTCAGTCGTGTCCGACTCTGCGACCTCATGGACTGTAGCCTACCAGGCTCCTCCCTCCATGGGATTCTCCAGGCAAGAGTACTGGAGTGGGTTGCCATTGCCTTCTCCAGGGAATCTTCCCAACCCAGGGATTGAACCCGGGTCTCCTGCATTCCAGGCAGACGCTTTAACCTCTGAGCCACAAGGGAAGCCCCAACTTATAATGGAAAAGAATTTGAAAAAAAATGTTAATCAACGAAAGCCAATGACAAAACAAAATATATTTTATGGTAAAAGGAGGGACTTGAGGATCATGGAGAGTCAGAAAGGAGGAATAGTTGGGGAGAAAGTCATGGGAAAGACTGACTTTGGGGAAACAAGTGAAAGACTATCTGCACTATGAACAGTCTGGTTGCCTAGAGAAAGGAGGGAGGGAAAAGACAGTGTGTGGTTGTCATTTAGAAAGCCCATCACCCATGGGATGTTTAGCTAACACAATGTGGGAGACCTAGGTTCGATTCCTGGGTCAGGAAGATTCCCTGGAGAAGGAAATGGCAACCCACTCCAGTATTCTTGCCTGGAGAATCCCATGGACGGAGGAGCTTGGTGGGCTACAGTCCACAGGTCTCAAAGAGTTGGACACGATTGAGCGACTTCACTTCACTTTCACTTTACCTGCCTCAAGCCATGGAAATGAGGATCCTTGGACATTCCATGCAGGGTTGTGAGAATCATATGAGAGAATGCTTATGATACAATAGCTGAATTATTTTTTAACAATTAGTAAGTGCTGGTTATAATGCTAAACCTCATAGATATTATGTCACTCAGTCCTCACAACTGAGTGAGGTAGGTGTCATATTTTCTCCATTTTCAAGTGAGAGAACGGACAGTCATCTGACATACAGTGGATGACAGAGACAAACAGTGGAGGAACTGGGATTCTAACCCCAGGGGTCTGGTTCCTCTGTGGCCTGTACTCTTAATGCAGTGTTATCTCTCATAGACAATCTTTCTAGTTCCTGGTAGCTTAGTTTTTGGTCACAAGTGTGCACACTTCTCTTTAAAATTCTCCACTTTATCTGATTCCCTGATATACCTCAGTTCAGTTCAGTCGCTCAGTAATGTCCAACTCTTTGTGACCCCATGAACTGCAGCACATGAGGCCTCCCTGTCCATCGCCAACTCCCAGAGTTAACTCAAACTCATGTCTATCGAGTCAGTGATGCCATCCAGCCATCTCATCCTCTGTCGTCCCCTTCTCCTCCTGCCCCCAATCCCTTCCAGCATCAGAGTCTTTTCCAATGAGTCAACTCTTCACACGAGGTGGCCAAAATATTGGAGTTTCAGCTTTAGCATCACTCCTTCCAAAGAACAGCCAGAACTGATCTCGTTTAGAATGGACTGGTTGGATCTCCTTGCAGTCCAAGGGACTCGCAAGTCTTCTCCAATGCCACAGTTCAAAAGCATCAATTCTTTGGTGCTAAGCTTTCTTCGCAGTTCAACTCTCACATCCATACATGACTACTGGAAAAACCATAGCCTTGACTAGACGGACCTTTGTTGGCAAAGTAATGTCTCTGCTTTTCAATATGCTATCTAGGTTGGTCATAACTTTCCTTCCAAGGAGTAAATGTCTTTTATTTTCATGGCTGCAATCACCACCTGCAGTGATTTTGGAGCCCCCCCGCCCCAAAATAAAGTCTGACACTGTTTCCACTGTTTCTCCATCTATTTCCCAGGAAGTGATGGGACCAGATGCTATGATTTAAGTTTTCTGAATGTGAACTGTAAGCCAACTTTTTCGCTTTCCTCTTTCACTTTCATCAAGAGGCTCTTTAATTCCTCTTCACTTTCTACCATAAAGGTGGTGTCATCTGCATATCTGAGGTTACTGATAGTTCTCCCGGCAATCTGGATTCCAGCTTGTGCTTCTTCCAGCCCAGCGTTTCTCATGATGCACTCTGCATAGAAGTTAAATAAGCAGGGTGACAATATACGGCCTTGACGTACTCCTTTTCCTATTTCGAATCAGTCTGTTGTTCCATATACCTAGTATTCAGTAATTCTTAATTCCAGTTGAGCTATTTCAAATCCTGAAACATGATGCTGTGAAAGTGCTGCATTCAATATGCCAGCAAATTTGGAAAACTCAGCAGTGGCCACAGAACTAGAAAAGGTTAGTTTTCATTCCAATCCCAAAGAAAGGCAATGCCAAAGAATGCTCAAACTACCACACAGTTGCACTCATCTCACACGCTAGTAAAGTAATGCTCAAAATTCTCCAAGCCAGGCTTCAGCCATACATGAACTGTGAACTTCCAGGTGTTCAAGCTGGTTTTAGAAAAGGCAGAGGAACTAGAGATCAAATTGCCAGCATCTGACAGATCATTGAAAAAGCAAGAGAGTTAGAGAAAAATATCTATTTCTGCTTTATTGACTATGCCAAAGCCTTTGGCTGTGTGGATCACAATAAACTGTGGAAAATTCTGAAAGAGATGGAATACCAGACCACCTGACCTGCCTCTTGAGAAACCTGTATGCAGGTCAGGAAGCAACAGTTAGAACTGGACATGGAACAACAGACTGGTTCCAAATAGGAAAAGGAGTACGTTAAGGCTATATATTGTCACCCTGCTTATTTAACTTATATGCAGAGTACATCATGAGAAACGCTGGGCTGGAGGAAGCACAAGCTGGAATCAAGATTGCCGGGAGAAATATCAGTAACCTCAGATATGCAGATAACATCACCCTTATGGCAGAAAGTGAAGAGGAACTAAAAAGCCTCTTGATGAAAGTGAAAGTGGAGAGTGAAAAACTTGGCTTAAAGCTCAACATCCAGAAAACTAAGATCATGGCATCCGGTCCGATCACTTCAAGGCAGACAGATGGGGAAATAGTGGCAACAGTGGCTGACTATTTTTCTGGGCTCCAAAATCACTGCAGATGGTGATTGCAGCCACGAAATTAAAAGACACTTACTCCTTGGAAGGAAAGTTATGACCAACCTAGATAGCATATTCAAAAGCACAAACATTACTTTGCCAACAAAGGTCCATCTAGTCAAAGCTATGGTTTTTCCAGTGGTCATGTATGAATGTGAGAGTAGGACTATAAAGAAAACTGAGCACCGAAGAATTGATGCTTTTGAACTGTGTTGTTGAAGAAGACTCTTGGGAGTCCCTTGGACTGTAAGGAGATTCAACCAGTCCATCCTAAAGAAGATCAGTCTCGGGTGTTAATTGGAAGGACTGATGCTGAAGCTGAAACTCCAATACTTTGGCCACCAGATGCGGAGAGCTGACTCATTTGAAAAGACTGTGATTCTGGGAAAGATTGAGGGCAGGAGGAGAAGGGGACGACAAGAGGATGAGATGGTTGGATGGCATCACCGACTCAGTGGACATGGGTTTGGGTGAACTCCGGGAGTTGGTGATGGACAGGGAGCCCTGGCATGCTGTGGTTCATGGGTTGCAAAGAGTTGGACATGACTGAGCAACTGATGAAGTTTTTTTGTTTGTTTTTTTCCAGCTTCCAACCTATGAGTTCATATAAGGATAAATTTTCTATTACTTTCTTTAAAAGTTACCTTACCTGCTTTTGCTTCTACAGGAAAAACTTATCATATGCCTTGAGCCAATGCTAGGCTTGTATCAGTTTTCCATGAAACTCTGCTTTGGGGTTCTCCAGACAGATATACTGAAATCAATCACAGCAAGTTCTATATGCAGGTTGCTTTTGCAACTATTGCTTTGTAAATTCTTCAGTATTCATACTAAATTTTTTATAACTATTAACATTTTCTTCAGCCAGAAGAAATTGCTCCTAATTTTGAGTTCTCACCAGAGATCCAAAGAATTAAAATATTTGATCACTTTGTCCCTAGGTTCCAGATTTTTGTTCTGATAACTGCATACACATCATCATTTTCTCTCTCTCTCAAGATGCTAGATTTTTTATTTAAATGTGATCAGAGGTGGCTTGAATGGATGCATAGTCTTTTAGAAAGTTGAATTTGATTTTGAACATGTCTTTATCATATGGAGAATTGCCAATAATAAAACATTTATGCCATGCCAAGAAATCAGCCTCAATAATTTAGATAAATATTTAGATAAATATTTGCCACAGCATTCCTTTACATTCTTTCAGCTTCTTCCTGCTGGCCATCATTTTTAAGTTGAAACTGCTCCCTTTTGCCTTCCTATCCATGCAGATCAGAAATACTGGACTGTTCAGAAAGTCACCGCTTTACTGAGGATGGCCCCTTCCACCCAGAACCCCAGTGTCCTTGTAATTAGATTGTGTTAGACGATAAGAAACAACAGATAATCTCAGTGAAGTGGTTGTCACCATTCCTGCATTTATACCCCATATAGACACCTCTAGAATCTTATTACAGTTGTGCTGATAATTTATAAACCAAGAGGCTTATAAATTTTGTTTGTTCCTCTTGACTGAGAAGCCCTGTGGGAAAGAGTCTGTGTCTTATGTGACTCTGAATTTCTAGTGCCTTTCCCAGTTCCTGGCAGATGACTTATTGTCACAATACTTGCTAAACGAATGAATGGACATGATTCAGAGTTGCTGAAATAAAAATTCTATTCTGCACAAAGCATTGACGTGGTCTTTTGGCAACATCAGTCTCGGAGGACACATTTCCCTTTTAACCACAGATGCATAAATACAGTGTGTTGACCACATCCTGGGGATAAATTCTACAGTTTGCTTGCTTTAATCATACTTCTGGGTCAATATCTGGCATGCAGTAAAGCCCCAGAGGAATTACTGAGCCCTTAAAACTACCTCATCAACTGAGCTCCACACATGGAAGAAGATCAATTTTAAATGCACTGCAGTGTCTGGGGCTTTAGGCGGTGTTTCTTCTCTAATAAAAAAATTTCCTTGACCTTTTTTTCCCTTTTTTCCATCCTTGGTTATCTCCATTTGTTTATATTTTATCTTTACTTGTATCTATTCATATTGCAAACCACTCTGAGTCCTTTGGGAAATGAGGTCAGCTATGCCTAAATACATAAAAGGACACTGCTATGCCATAGGTAGGTGACTTGGATTCAAATCAGAGACTTTGGAGGGAGGCAGATGGAAATTTTCTCTCTTCCATTGGTTCATTTCATGATCTTAAGCAAGTCACTTAATTCACATTGGTTTTTTGTTTCTGTTAGTTGATGTAGACAGTTGAGAATCATACCTTCATAAACAGTGACTGGAAGGCTTTTTTTTTTTTTTAAAGAACATGACTTAGTCACAGCACTAGAAAAAACCGGTCATACCTCCTCAGCAGTTCTTTCCAGACCTCAGAGTACTGCAAGAGTTCTGTTATTCATGTCCTTAGAGATGGGATACCTCATGAGGATATTCTTGCTACTTCTTGGCAAATCAATTAATAAAGGCACAGGCTGCATATCCGGTACATATTGGGAATACAGGAGAAATATAAAAACACAGTCTTTACCCTTACAAGACTTTAGGTGAACAAGGAACAAAGCTTGGCACATGGTATATGACAGGAGTAGAAATAGTCCTGCACTCACAATCAAAAGAGTTGGGTTTCTGGCTAGGCCATGGGATCCTGAGCTTCTACCTAATTTTTCAGACTTAATTCCCTTGCTTGTCAAATAAAGCTGACTGCAGAGCTATAGTCAGGATTAAACAAGAGAATGAACAAAGAAATTTACAGCTTGCAGAGTAACATATCAGTAGCACATGTTATAATAAAGGAATAGTGTTTATATTTGACATAAAATGATGCATTTGAAAGAACTTTTGAGGCATGCAGATTCATATGTCCTTACTAGTTAGCTGGTTTGGGGCAAGATACTTAACATTTCTGAGCCTCACTTTCTCAATCTGTGCAACAGGTATATTGATGCCCTCTTTGTGGAGCTCCTGGGAATATTTGTGGCGATGTACAGAAAGCAAAAAGTAGAATTGCTGGCACATAGTATACACTGAAGAAATCGAAGTTTCCGTTTCATGGTGACTTCAGCATAACAATAGAAATCACATGTAACTTGGTGCTGAGTCATTTACCTACAGCCTGTAGGCAGTGTAGGAGTTCAGAGAAGAGGTATGCCAACTGCCTTTTGGGTCTTGTTATAAACGTTTCATGGAAGAGGGGTGATTTGAGATTGGCCTGAAAAGGGGAGCAAGCTTTGCTTAGGTGGAATAAACAGTAGTATTTACTTGGATTAACCTTCTGGGAAAAAAATGTTAGTCAAGATTTGTATTCTTGTTAGACAATCTATAGCATCTTGCATGCGAGCTTGGAAGTTATAAATATTCCCCAGTCCCTCTGAATTCCTAGAAGAGAGAGAACACATTGTTTTCATCTTTATATTCCTATAAGTACTGGCTGTAAATCTTGGGCTCTCAATCCTGTACATGTCACCTGGAGAGCTTTTAAAAATACCCTGTTACTAACCAGGCCCACTAAATACAAGTCTCAGGGTATGACTCCTAGGTGTTACTGGTGTTCTTTCAAAGCCCACCAGGCATTTATAACATGCACCCAGTTTGAGAACCATTGCTTTCAAGCATCAGCTACACATGAGTAGGTGTGTGTTCAGTTGTTGTGATGGTTGGATGGAATGGAATATGCCAGAGAACACCCTGGACTGGGATTAGGAGTTACAGGTTCTGGCTGCAGCTCTGTCCTAACTGCTGGTCGAGTTCTTTGGAATCCCTGGGCTCTGTGTTCTCATCTGCAAAACAGGGAGAGTGCACTCTTTGTCTCCTCAAGCCCTAATAGCCTATGATGTAGCCAAACAAGCACTGTTTAGCTGGAGGAGGGAGGTTTTGATGGTGGAATCGTGGGGTCTCCTCTCACTTTCCATGTAAATTCACATCTCCCTCCCCATGCTAGCCTCATCCAAAGGTGTACCAGAGGAGCCCACCAAGGACATTTGGAGATGGTTTCCTTCTTCTCTCGAAAAATGCTGTGACATTGTCAATCTGGGTTTGTTTTCTTCCTAATGAAGGAAATGTACCCCCCCCTTTATTGGAAATGCCTTCTGGAAGGAGGCAGGCCCTCTGCCTGTACTCTGGCAGCTGAGAGTGGGGCTGCTGACTGCACCCCACTTGTCCCCACAGCTGAGACTGACACAGCTCCAAATGCTTTCCATGCCTAAACCTTTATGAAGTTTCCTGTGGACCAAGTGCAGCTTGGGCCCCAGTTGTTGTTACTGGGCAAGATAACTTGAACCACATGCCTGGAGGGGAATCAAGGAGAGTATGGTTCACCCCCAGGCAAGAAGTAAATAAGTGGCTCCTTCTCATCTTCATTGTGGACACCCTCCCACAGACCAGGCATTGCTGAAGCCTGTCAAATAGTAATCACAGATTTCAGTCCTTAGAATCATTTTGCACTTGGACTAGGCACCGGAAAAGGCAGCTATCCATTTTTACTCCTTAATAAAGAACAAAGGAGACTGGGGGCATAGAGGGAAAGTAGTACACATGTGGTGGTGGTGGTCGGGGGTGGGGTCCTCATTTGGCATCTCATTTGGCATGAGTTTAGAGCCAGAGTTGAAGCCCAGATGGGGTCTATGCCCTGGTCCTTGAGCTCTTTCCTGGGTGCTGAAATGAGTTTGAGAGAGCCATGCTGGCTGGAGCCGGGAGCCAGACCTACTCACCTATTTGTGAGGGTTTTGAGGAGGGACATTTGGCCTGTTGTGGGTGGTGGCAGTGGTCATTCTGAGAATAGCATCCTAAAGGGACAAAATCAGTAGCCCTGGCATCTCTCAAGAACAGACCCTAACCGTGCTGCCCTTCTTCACTTCAGTTCAGATCAGTGCAGTCGCTCAGTCGTGTTTGACTCTTTGCGACCCCATGAATCGCAGCACGCCAGGCCTCCCTGTCCATCACCAATTCCCAGACTCACGTCCTTCGAGTCAGTGATGCCATCCAGCCATCTCATCCTCTGGCGTCCCCTTCTCCTCCTGCCCCCAAACCCTCCCAGCATCACAGTCTTTTCCAATGAGTCAACTCTTCACATGAGGTGGCCAAAGTACTGGAGTTTCAGCTTCAGCATCAGCATCATTCCTTCCAAAGAAATCCCGGGGCTGATCTCCTTCAGAATGGACTGGTTGGATCTCCTTGCAGTCCAAGGGATTCTCAAGAGTCTTCTCCAACACCACAGTTCAAAAGCATCAATTCTTCGGTGCTCAGCCTTCTTCACAGTCCAACTCTCACATCCATACATGACCACAGGAAAAACCATAGCCTTGACTAGATGGACCTTAGTCGGCAAAGTAATGTCTCTGCTTTTGAATATACTATCTAGGTTGGTCATAACTTTTCTTCCAAGGAGTAAGCGTCTTTTAATTTCATGGCTGCAGTCACCATCTGCAGTGATTTTGGAGCCCCCAAAATAAAATCTGACACTGTTTCTCCATCTAGTAATTTGTAAATATTTCCTGTTAGAGACCCAATTTGAGCTTCAGCTCTGCATGATGCTGGGGAATGTTCTCAGGCTCTGGAACCAGAATAAATTCATGTCCTTTCTAGTTAATTGCTTCTATATCTCATCCTGATCATTTAAGAACCTTAGAACTTCAGCTTCCTCATCTGCAGAATGGGAGGAATGGTAACTGCTGCAAGGACTTTTGCAAGGATTGCTGTGCTATGCTTAGTTGCTCAGTCATGTCCAACTCTGTGTGACCCTATAGACTGTAGCCCACCAGGCTCCTCTGTTCCTGGGGATTCTCCAAGCAAGCACACTGGAGTGGGTTGCTATGCCCTCCTCCAGGGGATCTTCCCAACCCAGGGATCAAACTCAGGCAGATTGGGCTGCAGGCAGACTCTTTACCGTCTGAGCCACCACTTGTATATTTAAGTAGTTGAATGGGCTCTGAAGACAGGCTGCCTGAGTTCAAAGTCCCCTCTACCATATTCCAGCTCTGTGACCTTGAACAAGTTAAACACTCTTTCCCTGCTTTGGTTTTCTTACCTGTAAAATGGTGATGGTAATAATAGAACCTACCGCATGGGATTGTGCTAAGGATTAAAAGAGTTAATACTTCTGAAGTTCTTGGAATAGTGGCTGGTACAGAGTAAGCACTCAATAACAGGAAGAGGAACATTTACTGTGCATTGCAGCCCTCTACACAGTGGCTGGCATACCAGACATGCCCAAGGGCTGCTGGTTATTATGACTACCAGGTCTGTTATCCATTCAGCAGGGGGAAAGGATATCTGCACTCACCTCTCATTTCCTCCCTGTTGACCTCCTGATATGATTCAGATGTGAGTCCCCTAAGGTGTCATCCTGGCTCTGAGGAAAGAGCCAAGTGAACAGAGCAGAGGCATCAGGCTAGAAGCCCACGCCCATGGGAAGCCCAGGCTCGGGATCAACTGATCTTTCCACAGGAAGAGGAGAAACCACAGCAGCCCTCACTTTCCCTGGGCTCTCACTGAGTCATGCTCAGTTGTTCTTGGGTCTCGTGCTATGGAGAAAGATACTTTTGCAGAATGTATGCCAGAGCCCCAGGATCTGTGCTCAGACCAGCGTGATCTGATGGGCCTGCCTGGGGCATGGGAGAGGAGAGGGTTCTGGCTTCCAGGGGTCCTCCAAGCCATTGTGGCAACTACAGAAGAAGCCAAGTACCTGCCTCACAGAAAAATGTCCTCTTCTGAGACACACGGGGAGGAGAAAGAATTCTCTGGTTAGTTCTTTAGCATAATTGCTGTTTTTTCCTCTAAAGTTAGCCATGCTTTGTTTCCACAGAAAAATGACTGTAACACACATTCATTTATTCTATAAATGTGGAGGACCCACCGTGTGTCAGGCACAGTACTAGGGAATACCCTCAAAGAGGATTTCATGAAATCCTGTTACTACTGTATAATATTTTCAGTTTGTAATAGAAGGCTATGACAAACATAGACAATATATTAAAAAGGAAAGACATCACTTTGCTGACAAATGTCTAATAGTCAAAGCTGTAGTCTTTCCAGTAGTCAGGTACAGATGTGAGAATTGAACTGTAAAGAAGGCTGAATGCTGAAGAATCGATGCTTTTGAATTGTGCTGCTGGAGATGACTTTAGAGAGTCCTTTGGACTGTAAGGAGATCAAACCAGTCAATTCTAAAGAAAATCAATCCTTAATATGCATTCGAAGGACTGAAGCTGAAGCTCCAATACTTTGGCCACCTGATGCAAAGAGCCGACTCATTGGAAAAGACCCTGATGCTGGGAAGGATTGAGGGCAAAAAGAGAAGAGGGTGGCAGAGGATGAGATGGTTGGATAGCATCACTGCATTACCAATTCACTGGACATGAACTTGGGCAAACTCTAGGAGATAGTGAGGGACAGGAAGGCCTGGCGTGCTGCCATCCATGGGGTTGCAAAGAGTCGGACATGACTTAGTGATTGAACAACAGTAGCTGCTGCTGCTGCTAGGTCGCTTTAGTTGTGTCTGACTCTGTGCGACCCCATAGACAGCAGCCCATAGGCTCCCCCGTCCCTGGGATTCTCCAGCAAGAACACTGGAGTGGGTTGCCATTTCCTTCTCCAATGCATGAAAGTGAAAAGTGAAAGTGAAGTTGCTCAGTCGAGTCTGACTCTTAGTGACCCATGGACTGCAGCCTATCAGGCTCCTCCATCCATGGATTTTCCAGGCAAGAGTACTGGAATGGGGTGCCATTGCCTTCTCTGGAACAACAATAGAAGTAGGTTCAAAATCTGATGGGGGCATAGTGGGCAGAAAGCTTACACAAGGCTTTACAGAAGAAATGACATTGGGGCTTTAAAATAATAGCGATTAAAAATTTTTTTTGGATATAGACCATTTTAAAGTCTCTACTGAATTTGTTACAATATTGCTTCTGTTTTATGTTTTGTTTTTTTTTGACCACAAGGCATGTGGGATCTTAGCTCCCCAACCAGGGATCAAATCCCCACTGCCTGCATTAGCAGGAGAAATCTCAACCACTGGGCTGCCAGGAAGTCCCAATGGTGGCCATTTTTGATCACTGAAAATCTGCATATACCTAAAAATTCCATGTGAGCCCCACCCCCAACCACCCCTCCCCCCCGCCGCTCAAGAGTAAGGCACACTTAGAATTTGCTGTTTAAGTTTTTGCTTCATGGATGATTGGACTTGAGCCTATAATCCTATAGGCAGGACCACTCAAGACTGTTGGGGTGGCCCAAGTACTCAGGAGTGAGTTCAAGAGGTAGATCCAAACACACATGAGAGCAAGCAGAATTAATGAGTAGGGCTTACACTCACAGGCTCATGCATTGTCTCTTCTACCCATATGACCTGTCCTTACAGGAAGTCTGCAGGGGCCATTTGTACAAGTTGGCTGCATCTTAAAGTCAGGGGAAAAAGAGAGAGACAGAATCCCTAAACATGGCTTCAAGACACCTTGAGTACATAAGCTATATAATTCCTCCTATGGAAATCTCTATCCTTATAGTGGGTGAGGATCTCCTGGATGATGAATGAGCCCTCCCTAAACTGTTCAACAGGTCTGCTGCTGCTGCTGCTCTGCTGCTGCTTGGTCGCTTCAGTCGTGTCCGACTCTGTGCAACCCCATAGACTGCAGTCCACCAGGCTTCCCTGTCCCTGGGATTCTCCAGGCAAGAACACTGGAGTGGGTTGCCATTTCCTTCTCCAATGCATGAAAGTGAAAAGTGAAAGTGAAGTCGCTCAGTTGTGTCTGACTCTTCGCAACCCCCTGGACTGCAGCCTACCAGGCTCCTCCATCCATGGGATTTTCAAGGCAAGAGTACTGGAGTGGGGTGCCATTGCCTTCTCCTTCAACAGGTGTCTACTGACCATCAACTTGTGCCAGGCATATGAGTCACACATGTGTCTGCCATCATCTATCATTTCTAAATAAAATGAGTGGAACTATTCCAGTATCACTAAACAGCAGAGTTTCCTAGAAGTATCTTTGGTTCTTCTCTTGCCATCTTAAATCTGTTTTACAGAGCCTTGTCTCCATTTCTACTTTTGGAGATCAATTCCTTCCTTCTTATGATCCAGACTGTACCACAGACATCTTTGAAAGGACTGATACTCACTGGCTAGTCAGAGAGGCTTGAAAGTGGGCTTTGAGCAAACGGAGACTAAGAGGGATTTACTCATCATTCATCTCCCCTTTATCCTCTAGGGTTATTTAATTTTGAGTTCTCTACTGGTGTTTTAGGGGCTTGTTTTTTATTTTATATGCACCATGTCACTGTGATTCAGAGGCCTGTTTTTCCATGATGAGTCCCCAGCTACAACACATACTCTTTGTGGTCATGGGCCATTTTCTTTTCATGTTTTCATGGTCTTGATTTCTCTCAAGGGTGCCATCAAAGCAAGCTTTAAAAAACCACTCCCTAAAATAGGACTAAAACATATTTGAGATCTGCTGGGTTGTAATGCCATCGAAAGAATGTAGTTGTAGCTCAGAGACTTTCTGGATATTCTTGAAATGACCATTTTCCAAAGCTGGCCTAGAATAAGACAGAATAAGTCTGACCCTCATCTACCTCTTCACTCATCTCATATCACATTCTTTATTTTTCAATATCAAGATTCACTAACTCTACTTCAAAGACCACTTTGCACACTCTATTTGTCTAGAATGCTTTCCTCCTCCCTCCATCCCCAAACCCCTGCTCACTTTTGCTAAGTTAATGCCCACTCACCTTTGAAAACTTAACTCAGTTATCACTTTTTCTGAGCATCTCCCCTGATTCCCTTAAACTAGATAAAAACCAGTATTTCTAACCTTCTTGCAACACCTTTACCTCTCCTTCAGGGAATTTAATTCTAACACATTTGCTATGTAATTTACCAATGCAAATATCAGCCTCCCTCTCTAGATGGTAATCTCCATGAGGCTTGTGTATACTTTTACTTACCAACTCATTCTCAACACCTACCAAAGAACAGGTATTCAATAACCCTTTTAAGTAAATGATATGAAATGAATATTTACATTTAAATCAATACACAATTATTTACTAAGTATCATCTATGGAAGAATGTGATGAGGCCCACTGATGATAAGAAAAGAAAATGCTATGAGCTGTTAAGGTGCAATGGAAAAAACAATTTTGAATGGTGGCAGAATAGCCTATGGAATGGGCCAAGAAAATATGGAAATTAAATGACATTATAAAACAAGTAAGGACTTCCTTGGTGGTCCAGTGGTTAACAGTCCACCCTGCAATGCAGGGGACGCCAGTTCGGTCCCTGGTCAGGGAACTAAGATCTCATAAGATCCCATATGCCATGGAGCAATTAAGCCTGTAGGCCACAACCACTGAGCCTGAGTGCCACAACTAGAGAGTTCGTGCACTGCAGTAAAAGATCCCCCATGACACAATGAAGATCTTGAGTCCTATAGCTAAGACCCCATGCAGCCAAATAAATGTTTATTTAAAAAGATAAAGGAAGTACACAGATTGACATAAGCTTCGTTTATGAGGGTGAAAGAATGCAGGTGGAACCAGTGAGATGAACTGATGTGTTGCAAGGTTAACTTTGTGGCACAGTTGGGTAGGAATTTGTGCATTAGTTATCTATTGCTGTGTAACAAATTATCCCCAGACTTAGTGGCTTAAACAATACTTACTTATTAATAATTTCCCTGGGACTAACTTAGTTGGGTCCTCCACTCTGGGTCTCTCACAAGGATGGGATTGGTTTCACCTGAAGGCTTATTTGGAGAATATCTACTTCCAAGCTCACTCATATCATTGTTGACGAGATTTAGTTCGTTGTGAACTCAATCTGTTAAACTGAGACCCTTGGTTCTCCAGTGGCCAATGGTCAGAGGGATCCTTTGATTCTTTGCCTGTGTATCTCTTTGAAGAGTAGTTCACAACATGGCAGCTGGCTTCACCAGAGTGAAGAGGTGAGAGGGTAAATGAGGGTACAAGTGAGGGAGTGAGAGGAAGACAGAAATTACAGGCTTTTGTAATGTAATCTTGGAAGAGACACATCATTTTTGCCATATTCTATGAGTTAGAAGCAAGTCCTCAGATCCAGATCATACTTGAGGGAATTACACAGAAAGTGAAGATCACTGGAAAGAGGAGTAGTGTTTCCAATACTGCGTACCACAATCTATAGTTGCTATTGCTAGCTAGAACTGGAAAGAACAAGACCATTACATTTATATTTGAGGGTTATGAATTGTCTTCCCGGTAATTTGCAGTTATAAAAGATGACGTGAACTAGGAAAGCATGGCTCGCACTCTTGTACATTGTAGAAATTCAAGTGGAAGGAGAAGTGGTGGGCTAAACATTACTTTCTGTTTGACTCTGTCTTAGAAGTGCCTCTGAGACAGAGGGAACAAATGGTGGAAAAAGATACAGAGAAGAAAAGCAGGATTTCGAGATAGATGTACTAATCAAATTCATGCTCTGAGACCAGGGATAAGCATTTAGAACAAAGTTCCTTGTTCCCAGTCCTCACTTGATTCTGCCACACTCCAACCTCTGTGGTCCTTTCCTAGTCCCTTTTGAAAGTCAAGAGAAATGTAAATCACATTGGGACTTTGTCATTAAAGACTTAACATTTATTTTATTAACTCTCTATTCAACATGAGCTGATTACAAACAGAAGGCTGTAACTAAAGGGGTCAAGACTGAATAGGACCACCTCCAACAGAGAGCAGAAGGCTCTTGGAAGCACTGCTGTTTCAATGACAATCTTTTCTGCCTTAATTATTTTCTTGCTGTGGAAAAGAACTACATGTATAAATCTCTCTTTCCTGGCATGTTGTAGCTTCCCAGGGTTATCAGAGCTGGATTTCATTCAGATGAAATTGTGTGTACTGCAGCATGCAGGAGAGAACTGTAACCCAACATCAAAGGAGGGATTCAGAATGGTTATAGGAAAACTGTGCTTTCTTCAGTTGTCTGCCAGTTAATATACTGGCTCTGTCCAGAGGACATGGATTAAACTCCGGAAGCTGAGCTTGGAGATGGGAAGCTACATTCTCACTTTGGTGATGAGCTGGTAGCTTGCAGGTTTGGAGAAGTGTAGTAAGACCAAATTTATGGTTCACTCTGCAAATAGTGGAGGATTGACTAGATCAAAGAGAAACCAATCTGGAGGACCATGGCTCTTAGTTTCTGAGCCTGAAACAATTCCATTTGTATTTTTATAGTAATTGAAACATAGGACATGAACACCAGTCCCCATCATAGAGCAAACCTGTGGGTCTCTCATAATAATAAACACCAAAACCATGGGTTCTTTAGGTACCCTGAATTAATTTAGATCTTTAGCCAATCAATTTCCTTACTGTAGTCCTTGGGGCTTTAATGTATTAGGGTGTCATATATGGGGATAGTGGCTAGGAATGCAATTTTTGACCAAATACCCACAATCTCGGCCAAAGCTGAGCATGAGGAGTGGAGAAGAATTGCAAATTATGAACTCTTTTAGCACTTTTTTTCAATTATAGAAATATGAGCAAAGCAATTCTGAAATTATTTTAGGTGCATTATAGGATTGAGCAAATGGGTTAATGTTGACGAAAGTCAGAATTCCTACTGTGGAAGAAGGGACATGCAAATATAGAATGAGAGAAGGCAAGAAAGAACTCTAGTGGTATGGATTGAGATTGGAGGAATCAGTGTGAACCGATATTTTCTTATAATTATGTCTATGCATGTAATATGCACAAGCAAACATACAAGTATAAGTCACTATGTATTGTGTATATATGTATGTTTGTGTAGGTATATGTCTATGTGCAGGTATATTTACCTGTAACTGTTCCCTAGCTCTGCCTATTGAAATGGCCAAGAACCAAAGACCCACTTAGTAGCAATGATCATACCTAAAACCCAGACCCTGGTCTCTAATACCATTATCTACTAAAAGGAACCAAGGCTCTTTGGATAAATAGCTAACTCCAGGGATGGGGCAGTGTATGTAAAATGTGAGCCTGGAACATCTTGTTATTCTTAAACATAAGAAAGCATTAAAAAAACAATGGAATCATGTCTCAAGGACCAAGGTAGTAACTGACAAGGGTTCTAACTGGCCAAGTGTGGGATAATATGAACATCAAAATACTTGTTTGATGATGAACTTTTGAAAAAAATTAAAAGCTATGCATCCATACTAGTAATACATGAATAAATAAATGAAAGAGCATTGAGGGCCCATGCTTATCAAAAAATACTGAGCGCCAACTTATAAATGTGGAGAGGGAATGGGAACTGGAAAATTAACATTTTGAATTATCATAGTAAAAAGTACATCAGGAAAGAAACATCAATAACTAATAAGTACGTGGAAAAGATTTGATGAAGAGAAGAATATTTGCATAATCTTAAACCATCCACAGTGGAGTTATTTCAAATTCTAAAAGATGATGCTGTTAAAGTGATGCATTCAATATGCCAGCAAATTTGGAAAACTTGGCAGTGGCATAAGACTGGAAAAAAATCAATTTTCATTCCAATCATAAAGAAGGGCAATGCCAAAGAATGTTCAGACTACCACACAGTTGCACTCATTTCACATGCTAGCAAGGTAATGCTCAAAATCCTTCAAGCTAGGTTTCAACAGTATGTGAACCAAGAACTTCCAGATGTACAAGCTGGATTTAGAAAAGGCAGAGGAACCAGAGATCAAATTGTCAACACCCACTGGTTCATAGAAAAAGCAAGGCAATTGCAGAAAAACAACTACTGCTTTCATTGACTGTGCTAAAGACTTTGACTCTATGGATCACAAGAAACTGGAAAATTCAAGAGATGGGAATACCAGACCACCTTACCTGTCTCCTGAGAAACCTGTATGCTCATCAAGGAGCAACAGTTAGAATCAGACATGGAACAACAGACTGGTTCCTAATTGGGAAATGAGTGTATCAAGGCTGCATATTGTTATCCTGCTTATTTAACTTATATGCAGAATACATCATGTGAAATGATGGGCTGGATGACTCATAAGCTGGAGTCAAGATTTCCAGGAGAAATATCAGTAACTTCAGATATGCAGATGACACCACCCTTATGGCAGAAAACGAAGAGCCTCTTGATGAAGGTAAAAGAGAAGGGTGAAAAAGCTAGCTTAAACCTCAATATTCAAAAAATAAGATCATGGCATCCAGTCCCATCACTTCATGGCAAATAGATGAGGAAAGAATGGAAACAGTGACAGACTTTATTTTCTTGGGCTCCAAAATCACTGTGAACAGTGACTGCAGCCATGAAATTAAAAGATGCTTGCTCCTTGGAAGGAAAGCTATGACAAATCTAGACAGCATATTAAAAAGCAGAGACATCACTTTGCCAACAAAGGTCCATATAGTCAAAGCTATGGTTTTATCCAGTAGTCATGTATGGATGTGGGAGTTGGACTATAAAGAAGGCTGAGTGCTGAAGAATTGATGCTTTCAAACTATGGTGCTGGAAAAGAATCTAGAGAGTCCCTTGGACAGCAGAGAGATCAAACCAGTCAATTCTAAAGGAAATCAACCCTTAATATTCATTCAAAGGACTAAAGCTGAAGCTTTAATACTTTGGTCACCTGATGCGAATAGCTGACTCATTGGAAAAGACCCTGATGCTGGGAAAGACTGAGGGCAGGAGGAGAAGGGGGTGGCAGGGGATGGGGTTGTTGGATGGCACCATCAACTCAATGGACATGAGTCTGAGCAAGCACTGTGAGATAGCGAAGGACAGGGAAGCCTGGCATGCTGCAGTCCATGGGGTTGCAAAGAGTTGGACAGGACTGAACAACAACAACAAAACTATCCACAGGTTTCCTATCAGTTGTGAGGGAGAGAAAACAGGAATTGCATAGTGGAGAACCTGAACAACTTGTCAGAGTAATCAAAAGCAACGTGACTACTGAGATAGATGGACATCTTACGGCTCTATGAGATATCTTGAGGAGGCTACATCATCATCTATGCAGTGTTCTGGCTGAGAATATATGACCTGGAGTCTAACTATAAGGAAACATACAAGAAAACTCAAAATGAGGAACATTCTACTAACAACAGAAAAAGGAGAGGGACTATGTTCCTAAAAAATGACAAAGAAAGCCTGTGGAAATGTCTCATATTAAAGAAGGTATCTCATTCCGTGTGAGTTGCTGTAACAAAAGTACCATAAACTGGGATTTTTTCTCAGAGTTCTGGAGGTCGAGGTGCCAGCAGAGTCAGTGTCTGATGTGAGCTCACTCCCTGGTGTCCATTGTGTCCTCACATGTATGTCAAGCATTGTATCAAACTACATATTAAAAGTATCTGCATGATTCTCACAGTGACACATTTTATATATAAGAAAGACCAGGCTTGTAGATATTAGAAAGACTTGGCCAGTATCATAATTAATAAATGGAGGAAGCATGATTTAACAAAAATTATGCTTTCCTGACTATGTCACGTCAAAACCCAAAAGAATAGTTTCTGAATAAAAGCACCCCAAGATGTTTTTTTTTCCTTGCCTTTCTTCCTAAGGGATGCAATAAAATGCCAAGGATGTTATTAAATTTCCATGATCATGGTAATAAAAGTACAACCTAAGCATGATTTTAATTGTGTCTCTTGGGTTTACAAACTGTGGTCCACCAACTGCTTACACTCTGTAGGTGGAATTTTGTAACTCTCCCAGAAGGTGATAATTGTACAGCAGAGAGATCCCTGAAGCCAAAGGGCTAGGTTCCATCCCTGACTCTGCATTTCAATGGCTGTAAAATGGTACCTCACGGGTTTCTGCCAAGGTTGAATGAGATAACATATTTGTAAGCACATACAGATGGAGGTGTTAATATTAGTATTTCACTTGGGTCTCTGTGCTTCTTAACTCTTCCTTGCCAAAACAATCCCTACTCATTGACAACAAAACAAATTTTAAAAATTGGGTCTATGAAAGCAAAGATTTCAGTGAGATCCAGTGACTCCCACTGTTTCCTCCAACACCATGTCCAGAATGTTCTCTCTTATCAAGGAGTTGATCACCTGTATCTGGGTCAGAATTATAAACTGCTGGAAAAAGTATACTCATAAACCCCCTGAAAAGGGGCAGAGGCTTGGCAGTGATTTTCTCCAAGGCCTACAGTACTGAACTTAACATGGTTAGTCTGCTTCAAGGAAGTCATTCTCATTTTGATTATATCACCAATGACCTCATCTCCCCCTCCTTGACCTCAGTCTCATCTGTAAATGAAAGCAGGGGATGACCTTCCTGAGCCAATGTTGATCACAGCCGTCTTTCCAGATCACTTTTAGTAAATCAGCTGGGCTGCTTTGTTAAAACACACATATTCCCCAGGTTCTACCCAGTAGCTCCCAATTTAGAACCCTTGGGCAAAAGACCTAGAAATCTTTATTTACCCCCAACCACCAAGTAATTCTAATGCATACAAATTTGAGAATCACTGATCTAAACTCCTTTTCAGATAAAGATTTCTGAGCAGGGTTTGTACATTTTAATGAATCCCTTGGTGAGCTTGTTAAAACGCAGTGGAGCTTGACCCGTATTAATACTACGCTCTCAGGCCATGCTACTGATTCCTGGACCACACTCTAAGTAGCAAGGGTTTCCGTAACAGGACACAGACACAGATGAGGTTGACTTTCTGGGATGAAAATAACATAGGTAGTGGCTCAAGGATGAGAGAAAGGCTTATAAACGGGTAGAAACCGCAAAGATTCCCTTGGCTTGAGTGATGACTTAGTTGATTGATCACCTTTAGATGACTTAGGTTCTTATGATAGAGAAGACACAAACTGAGAGATAACTTACTTTGTTAAGACCCCACTCTGTCACTTCCTAGACATGCAATCTGTAGATATCTATTTAAGCTTTCAGAACTTAAATTCTGAATCGGTGTGAATCTGTAAACACAGAGACAATAAGATACCCACCTCACAGAATGGCTCTGAGCATTAAATGTGGTCACATCTAAAAAATTCCTAGCACAGTGCAACTATATCAGTCCCTCTAGGTTTTACCCTTCCTGAGCCTTTACCTAGTTCTCTGTGTGGGACTATCAGCTCATGAGAGCCTATCCCTCTCCCACAGCCATCATAGGCACCTCTCTACCATGAAAACTCTTGACCTTCCCAGGCCACTGAGTTCTTATCACACAGCCAGTCTCTCAGACTTGGAAGGCTGACGGCAACTCTGCTATAGACAGATGGGAGAGCTGGAGTCCAATCACTTGTCAGTGATGTTCAGAGGACATATTCATAAGGCTTTTCATACTTTTCTGGCATCTTCCACCACCAGCCAGACAACAAAGGCAGTCTGCTGCACATCACATGCTGGCAAGGAAAGCTGAATGCATATGTGCTGGCTGGGGCCCCCAGCACAGCTTCATCTTTCTCTCCTGCCTCCTTTTATACTCATTTCTATGTGGTTGTGGTCCACACGCCACCTGTTTTTTTTTTTTTTTTTTGGAGGTTAATTATTTTACAATATTGTATTGGTTTTGCCATATATATATATGGAATTTAGAAAAATGGTTAATGAAAACCCTATATGCAAGCCACCTGACTATTCATGCAAGGTCCTTTTAATTTTTTTGACAGGCACTACCATCTTTTGCCAAGTTATCCAAGTAACTCACTAAACAAGGAGCAAGTTGCTGTAATATGGACTTAATGTGAAGAGTTTTCAACTCTCTTCATAGTCATTTGGAGGGATTCAGTTCAGTTCAGTTACTCAGTCGTGTCCAACTCTTTGCGACCCCATGAACCACAGCAAGCCAGGCCTCCCTGTCCATCACCAAATCCCGGAGTTCACCCAAACCCATGTCCATTGAGTCGGTGATGCCATCCAACCATCTCATCCTCTGTCATCCCCTTCTCCTCCTGCCGTCAATCTTTCCCAGCATCAGGGTGTTTTCAAATGAGTCAGCTCTTCATATCAGGTGGCCAAATTATTGGAGTTTCAGCTTCAGCATCAGTCCTTCCAATGAACACCTAGGACTGAACTCCTTTAGAATGGACTGGTTGGATCTCCTTGCAGTCCAAGGGACTCCCAAGAGTCTTCTCCAACACCACAGTTCAAAAGAATCAATTCTTTGGCACTCAGCTTTCTTTATAGTCCAACTCTTACATCCATACATGACCACTGGAAAAACCATAACCTTGACTAGATGGACCTTAGTTGGCAAAGTAATGTCTCTGCTTTTTAATACACTGTCTAGGTTGGTCATAACTTTCCTTCCAAGGAGTAAGCATCTTTTAATTTCATGGCTGCAATCACCATCTGCATTGATTTTGAAGCCCAAAATAAAGTCAGCCACTGTTTCCACTGTTTCCCCATCTGTTTGCCATGAAGTGATAGGACTGGATGCCATGATCTTAGTTTTCTGAATGTTGAGCTTTAATCCAACTTTTTCACTCTTCTCTTTCACTTTCATCAAGAGGCTCTTTAGTTCTTCTTCACTTTCTGCCATAAGGGTAGATTATCAACAAAAATTTCTTGAGCAATTGCAATGTGGCTAGAAGCATCCCAGGTGCCTAATGGAGCCTCTAACCAAATCATGTTAAGCTGCTTGGTCAACCTATAGGAAGCAAACCATGAAAGTGCTTTCCTTTCTCCTTGAGTCATCCTCAAGTTTATCTGTCTAGAATCACCTAAAGAGCTTTAAAAAATACTGATGCCTTAATCCCAATTCAAGAGATTCTGATTTAATTGATCTGAATGCAGCCTCGGCACTGGGAAATGCAAAAGCAGCCAAGATTGAGCATCGCTGTCTTAGGAATGAATAAAATCCACACAGAATCTTCCAAGATCGCCTTAATTCTGGACACCGACTGTGTTCAAGACCACCCGCTACAGGTATCTTCACAGATAGATCTGTTTAAGCCTTAAAATAACCCCATGAAGCAGTTCATATGAATTTGAGTATATTTATACACTTGGATATTTGCCTTGATTTTAGTATTTTAAAAATGAAGCTCAGAGAGGATAGGTAACCTGTCCTCGGTATTCTTGTCTGGAGAATCCCATGGACAGAGGAGCCTGGTAGGCTATAGTCCATAGGGTCACAAAGAGTTGGACACAACTCAATCAATTTAGCACACATACCTGGGACAGACAGAGGGTAATTACAGGGATAATCCTTGAATCCATGGTTCCAGACTCCCACTGTTTTTTCTGTTATTTTGTAATTCTCTAAGTTCAGAGTCTGTCATTGGACACCACTCATCAGACCATAATACATAACACATTTCTACCCTAGAGTGTATAAGTGTTATTTCCTGTGTAACTCTTATTTCCTTATTGACATATTTAAGTAATAGTGAACAGTGCTAATGAGATGATAGGGCCTTCCTGATTTGGTGGCCAATATACATGCATGATATACATAACGTGTTAAGTGTCAAGAGATGTTCAGTATGATGCTACTTATTGGGGAGGTCACTGTATGTCAGCCAAGGGCTGGGTACCCAGAGCTCATCTCCAAGAGCCATAAACTATTTCAGGAAAGAGATCACAACATTCTTCCTTCTGTGATGAAACATTCCACGTTTTCTGGAAGGTTGCACAGACCCTACTCTGAAGACAGAATTGTCTGTCAATTCTTATAAATACAGGGATTAGTTTGAATGGTGCCTTCTCTCCCAAGCAGGCAGGATAATACATTGATTTGCAGTCTCCATGCCTGAGTTATTATTCACTTGACAGGAAATGATACAAATATTTTTAAAAACTATAATTCTTTGGTGACATGAAGTTATCATTTTATCTACAACTCCTGGGGTATTTTATTAACCATGACAGGATGGAATGGAGTGGGACTGGCTGATAAAACAGATTCTCTAAACCACATTTGAGGGAGCCTAAAGATTGGGTGTCAGGCTCCTTTCTCAGGCTGATGCCACAGCTAATGGGAAGCTTATGGTAAAGAGTGCCTGTTGATCCATAAGTCAGCTTGGGACAGAAATTCAATTACGTTTTAAGGGGGCTCATGGCATTGGTCCAGTGGCTTCCCCAGACTTCTGGGCTATAGAAAGGCACCATCCAAGTAAACCACCAGTCATTCTGAAAACAGTTGTCTCAATTAATTCCAACATATAGTTTGCAATCATTCTATTATTATAATCAGTTTGTATATGTGAGGCTACATCCATGAATAAAAGTATGGATATAGCCATAAATGAAGAGGATATGCACATTAAGCTTACAAACAGGACTTTGATAATTGCTGCTGCTGCTGCTAAGTCGCTTCAGTCGTGTCCAACTCTGTGTGACCCCTTAGACAGTAGCCTACCAGGCTCCACTGTCCCTGGGATTCTCCAGGCAAGAATACTGGAGTGGGTTGCCATTTCCTTCTCCAATGAATGAAAGTGAAAAGTCAAAGTGAAGTTGATCTAGCATTCCACAATTAATAAACATTTACTCTTTACCTCCATTCATTATAATTTCCCATGTGAAGCCATTTCCTTACTAACAGTCCAGGTCTGTGATGAACTCTGAGGCAAAAGGAAAGTCAATTTTAGAGCCCTGAAAGATCAAACTATTGCTCCTCACCCAAATTTCTTATTTTCTAACAGACCTCCTCCCCATAACTGCCATTTCTTTTAAAAAGGTTTTTGTCTGGTCCAGCATTTTAGTCCAGCAACTCTTAAGAAATTATAGAAACAGACATAAAGGTCTGTTTCTATTCAACATCATTTGAAATCCAAAATTCTAGTAGAGAAACCTGCAGGTTAAACAAAATATACTACTCCCTCTTTCTATATTTCAACCTTAATTACTTTGTGAAGTAGTCAATTTTAGAAAACATCACCTGTCTTATTCATTTGGGTATCTGGACTATTGCTTTTCTCCAACATATTGTTAATCAGTATTATTTAATCCAAGCCATGCCAGAAAAGATAAAACAAAAGATTCTCAGTATTATGTACTTCATTCAGATTACACTGAAGGGAAATTCTACTAAAAGGCCTACAGGACAGTGGGAAATGGTAACAGAAAGTGGGTTCCAGCTTGGAGTTAAAGCTTGGAAAGATAGACCAATTTTGCTTCAAGTGCGTTCTATTCCTTCATACCATATTAAAAAAATCAATTCCAGATGGGCTGCAGATCTAAATATGAAAAGTAAAACAAAGTTTACAGGGAAAAAGAACATCTTCATTACCTCCGGATAAGCAAAGATCATTTTAAACAGGATAGAAAAACCACGAACCATTAGTGAAAACACTGATAAATAGGAACATTAAAATTATGAACTGTTTTCTAAACTGTCATTAATAAAATGAAAAAGGAAACCAGAGGATAGAAAATGTTTGTAATGTACATATTGGAGAGAGAATTCATCTATAATATATTAAAGAACTCCTGCAAATTGAAAAATCATCCCTAAAGAAAAAGAAATGAACAAGCATTTCACAAAAGACAGCCAAATGGTGGATAAAGATATGAAAGGATGTTCAACTCCATTAGTCTGAAGGGAAATACACAGACCACTGTACACCCACAAAATAGCTAAAATTAAAAAGACAACACAAGTGTTAAATGAAGATATTGAACAACGGCACCCTTATGCTGAATATACGCACCCTGTGCTGTGCTTAGTCTCAACCGTGTCTGACTCTCTGGACCCCGTGGACTGTAGCCCGCCAGGCTCTGTCCCTCCTCCAGGGGATCTTCCCAACTCAGGGATCAAGCTCAGGTCTCCTGCACTGCAGGCAGATTATTTTCCATCTGAGCCACCAGGGAACTCCAAGAATACTGGAACCAGCAGCATATCCCTTCTCCAGGGGAACTTCCCAACCCAGGAGCTTTACCAACCAGAGAAGCACTATATGCACCTTATGACTTAGCAGTTCCATTCCTAGGTGTGTGTGTATCTAACAGGAGAGCATACATGTTGTTTACGAAAAGACATTTACACTAGTGTTCATAGCAATGTATTTTATTAGCAAACTGGAAATTATTGATGTAAATAGATTTGATAAATTGTGGTATATGGACACAAAAATACTACACAACATTGAGAACAAACTTAAACAACCCCAAACATAATGCTGACCAAAGGAGGCACATAATGCATAACGAATGATTCCATGTTATAAAAGAAAAAAACTAGGGAAAACCATGGTGCGTTAAAACTCAGGATAGTGGTGTTCCCTTAGGTGGAGAGCGGAATAGGTTGTAATTGGAAGGAGGCACGGGGAGTGGTGGCCAGTTACATTACTTAGATATGAAGGCTGATTACATGATGGGATCAGTTTGTCAAAATCTGAGCTGTACTTACGACTTTCATAACTTTTATGAGCGTAGTCTGCCAGGCTCCTCCGTCCATGGGGACTCTCCATGCAAGAATACTGGAATGGGCTGTCATGCCCTCCTCCGAGGGTTCTTCCTGTCCCAGAAATCGAACCCTGGTCTCTTGCATTCCAGGTGGACTACCATTTGAGCTTTGGCAGATTAGCATCACCCCTAAAAGTTCCATCATGCCTCTCTGTAATCCACCATTCTCCCTTAACTCTCATCCTTTGTCTATCATGTATTTTCTGAGTATGTATTTTCTGGTTTTATAGACATGAAACTTACAGTATAGGACTTCTCGTGGGGCTTATTATTGTTTGTTGTCCAGCACAATCATTTGTTGCATGTGTCAATAACAGTTCATCGCTCTTTTCTTTAACTAGGAAAATCCCATGGGTGGAGGAGCCTGGTAAGCTGCAGTCCATGGGGTCACTAAGAGTCAGGTATGACTGAGCGACTTCACTTTCACTTTTCACTTTCATGCATTGGAGAAGGAAATGGCAACCCACTCCAGTACTCTTGCCTGGAGAATCCCAGAGATGGAGGAGCCTGGTGGGCTGCCGTCTATGGGGTCACACAGAGTTGGGCACGACTGAAGTGACTTAGCAGCAGCAGTATTCTGGAAGATGAATACAGAGACTTTTTTTCAGCTCTGGAGCTACTGCAAAATAAAGCTTCTAAGAACGTATTCATGTAAAAGTCTTTGTATGGAGATATTTCCTGTTCACTTGGGCAAACACATGAGTGGACTAGACTAGCTAGATCATATGAGAGATGTATTAACTTATTAGGGCTTCCCAGGTGGCTCCAGTGGTAAAGAACCTGCCTGCCAATGCAAGTGACATAAGAGATGTGGGTTCAACTTCTGGGTCGGGAAGATCCCCCAGAGTAGGAAATGGCAACCCACTCCAATATTCATGCCTGGAAAATCCCATGGACAAAGCAGCCTGGCAGGCTATAGTCATAGCGTCACAAAGAGTCGGACACAAGTGAAGCAATTTAGCAGGCACGGCAACTTATTAAGAAACTGCCAAACCATTTTCCCAAGTGGATACACTGTTTTCCGTTCCTATCTGCAGTGCATGAAAATCCTGATTCCTTCACAGCTCTAGTCAGGGTCTGGTATCAAAATTATACAAACCCTAAAAGGAACTGTGATATGTGTTCCCTCTCTATTAACTAATTAGAATGTAATATTATGAATTATAATGTATGAAAAAGGTTGGAATGATGATCTTTTGATTGAATCAGCTGTATAATATGTTCAGTTGCTCAGTCGTCTACAACTCTTTGTGACCCCACGTATTGCAGCAAGCCAGGCCTCCCTGTCCATCACCAACTCCCAGAGTTCTTTCAGACTCACGTCCTTCGAGTCTGTGATGCCATCCAGCCATCTCATTCTCTGTTGTCCCCTTCTCCTCTTGCCCCCAATCCCTCCCAGCATCAGAGTCTTTTCCAATGAGTCAACTCTTCACATGAGGTGGCCAAAGTACTGGAGTTTCAGCTTCAGCATCATTCCTTCCAAAGAAATCCCAGGGCTGATCTCCTTCAGAATGTATTGGTTGGATCTCCCAAGTCTTCTCCAACACCACAGTTCAAAAGCATCAATTCTTTGGCACTCAGCTTTCTTCACAGTCCAACCCTCACACCATACATGACCACAGGAAAAACCATAGCCTTGATTGGACAGACCTTAGTCGGCAAAGTAATGTCTCTGCTTTTGAATATGCTATCTAGGTTGGTCATAACTTTCCTTCCAAGGAGTAAGCATCTTCTAATTTCATGGCTGCAGTCACCATCTGCAGTGATTTTTTTTCTATTTCCTATGAAGTGATGGGACCGGATGCCATGATCTTTGTTTTCTGAATGTTGAACTTTAGGCCAACTTTTTCACTCTCCGCTTTCACTTTCATCAAGAGGCTTTTTAGTTCCTCTTCTCTTTCTGCCATAAGGGTGGTATCATCTGCATATCTGAGGTTATTGGTATTTCTCCCAGCAATCTTGATTCCAGCTTGTGTTTCTCCCAGCCCAGCGTTTCTCATGATGTACTCTGCATATAAGTTAAATAAGCAGGGTGACAATATACAGCCTTGATGTACTCCTTTTCCTATTTGGAACCAGTCTGTTGTTCCATGTCCAGTTCTAACTGTTGCTTCCTGGCCTGCATACAGATTTCTCAAGAGGCAGGTCAAGTGGTCTGGTATTCCCATCTCTTTCAGAATTTTTTTCCACAGTTTATTGTGATCCACACAGTCAAAGGCTTTGGCATAGTCAATAAAGCAGAAATAGATGTTTTTCTGGAATGTGTAATATGTTAGGCTCAGCATAAAATGAAAGCACAGGGCCTTTTGTTAAAATATTATTAAGAAAAAAGATGATGATAGGAGAACATTCAACCAAGTATGTTTGATGACACAGGGTATAAATCCATGAAGCAGGCCCTGTCCTCAGGCCCACAAGACCTCAGGATTGTTGTATTCCAGCTCCCCTTCTGTTGAGCCACCAGGAACACAAGACACTTCACTACGTATTGCCAACTGTTATGTGAGAAGATGGTCCCAGCTGTCTATAGGACATCTGCTGGGACAGCAACAGGAGGAAAACATGAGGGAAAGTAAATGCAGTATGTCTGTCAGAAGTAACAGTGCTAAGACAGGTTTTGTACAGTTGTTATGAAAAGCAGAAAAAGGTCAGGTAGCTACTGAAGACCCAACCAAGTACCAACACTAAGGCCTTGGATGTTCTCAACTCTAAATGAGGTTATGTGAAAGCATATCTGGAGATGTTCTCTCTTTTCCTTCCTTCTGCTCCCTCCCTCCATTGCTCTCTGCCAACTTCCCTCCATTTTTCTTTCTTTCCTATCTAGATCTGCATAGGATGTCTAGCTTTGTACCCAAACCCCAAGCTAACAGCCATCTCTGAGCTCATGTCAGGGGAGCTATCCACCAGCACATAAAGAAGAAAGTATCCCGTAGCTGTCTTGGATAGGTGCACAAGCCTAAGTCACAGGGGAAGGAGTGCTGAATGTGCAGAGAAATTGGCCGGATTCACAAAGGCAGGACTTACCACACCTAAGAAAGGCATTCTGGAGAAGGCAATGGCGCCCACTCCAGTACTCTTGCCTGGAAAATCCCATGGATGGAGGAGCCTGGTAGGCTGCCGTTCATGGGGTTGCTAAGAGTCAGACACGACTGAGCGACTTCACTTTCACTTTTCACTTTCATGCACTGGAGAAGGAAATGGCAACCCGCTCCAGTGTTCTTGCCTGGAGAATCCCAGGGATGGGAGAGCCTGGTGGGCTGCCGTCTATGGAGTCACACAGAGTCGGACACGACTGAAGCGACTTAGCAGCAGCAAGGAAGGCATTTCTCCTGGTGTTCCCTGAGAAATGAGTGAGAGAGAAGGCAAGTACAAAGGCAAGTGTGTCCCTGATTGAGAGGATGTATACCCCACCATCCCAGGAACGGCTGCACAGGCAACTAGGCTGATGGAATGACAGCCAGCCTTGGGCCTGAGCGGGGTCTGGGCAGCAGTTGAAAGCTTCCTGTTTGCTTTGAATAGCACAGAAGTAGCAGACAGCATGCTGGAAGTGACAAGAATATCTCACTGGCAACTTAGGTAGCTTGATGGTAGAGGATCAAGGACCATATGACATATAATGTTACCCCAACCTCACAGAATGGCTTTGCATAGTGTTCCAGAAATCACTGAGAGGAGAGGGGGAAAAGGAAAATGAAGTTCAGTTTCCCAGTAGCTTGGTAGGAGGAAGGTTAAGAATAAAAATTATTAAAAAGTCACTTTTCTTGTACACCTGTGTTTGTGGACTGAAGGTCATTGTAACCATTCTGTGATGACACTGCTTGCCAAGCTCATCCATTTCCCATTGCCTTTACTCTGCTCTCATTGAGTAACTTTTTATCTTTAATTTGGTTTCCAGTTTAGACTTTCCCAGCAGGAAGAGCATGTTTGGACTGCTGGGAGTATTGCATTTCTCTTGGCAATGAAAGCTCTCAGTATCAATGAACAAAACCGACATAGTTCTGACTTATAAATTAGTCAGACTCTTGTGAGTTTGGTTAACATGGCTCAGTTCCCTGGGACCTGGCTACACTCATTACTGTTAGGCTAGAATTTACGAACTTGCAAAATAGAAGGCCATGATGACTACTAAGGTGCATATACTCCATGAAGACTGATGACTAAAATGTCCCCCCTGCAATGTCTATTGGTATTTTTCATTATAAATTATGACATGAAAATGACAAAGAATTTTTAAAAGTTATATTAGTACAATATAGTAGTTAACAATGAAGTCTCTGGAGTCAGATTGCTCAGTTTTTCAAATCCTGGCTTTGTCACTTATATAAATTGTGATTTCTAGCAAGTTCAAAGAAATTTAATAGGGATTGTTCTGAGGAATAAAGGTATTAATACATGTAAAACATTTTGATCAATACTTAGCATTTGTCATGTGCCTTTTAAAATGTCAACACCTAAAATTTGTTTAACAAAAAACAGAAACAAACAAAAATGTTAACTCCTATTTCAAAAGCTTTGATGTTATTAAGTGTTCCTTTCCAGCCTATGTTCAAATGGATATTATTTCATATTGCACATAATTTATATCCATCCCTTCAATTTAATACTATGTCATAAATACTTTGTGTTTTCATGTAGGATTTAATTATTATTTTTACTAGTATAATTTGACTCAGTATTTTAGCACTCATCTTAAAACTGACCCCAATATGTGACAGGAGTATCAAAATGATGATAAATTAGAAAAACTGGCAAAAAGTGACAAACAGGTAACAGGCTAAAAAGAAATATAATTGGCCGGACTAGAGGTTAACCCTAACAAGAAGTCAGGAAGTCCAAATTAAAGTGATAATTACAATGTTCACTTTGCAGACTGGCAATATTAGAAGGTTTGAAAAATAAAAAGAAAAAAGTTGTAGAAAACAAGAACAGCAAATTGACATTTTCTTCACACACACTCTAAACAAAATATATAGCTTTATAGACATGTGTATGTTGTTGCTGCTGTTGTTGTTTAGTTGGTAAGTCATGTCTGACTCTTTTGCAACCCCAGGGACTGTAGCCTGCCAGGCTCCTGTGTCCTCGGGATTTCCCAGGCAGTAATACTCTAATGGGTTTCCATTTCCTCCTTCAGGGGTCGCTCAACCCCTGCATCGGTAGGCAGATTCTTTACCACTGAGCCACCTTGAAAACCCAGATATGTGTATATGCATATGTAAAGTATATATGTGTATGAGAGTAAATATAGTAAAAAAAAAAATGTCTGGGGGAGTCTGTACCAAACTGCTAACAGTGGCCACCTTTAGACAGGAAATTAAGATTGGTCATTTGGTCAAGGGGGCTCTAGTTTTTCTGTATTTTTGAATGTCTTAAAATATTCTTTGTATAATTAATGGGGAACTTTTAAAAATTAAAAGATGAATAAGATACAAAGTTCCTGAATCTCAACTTTAATATTCCATTGAGTAGACAGTTAACAGTTTACTTAGCCATTGACCTATATTTGGCAATTTAGGTTGTTTCCATTCTTCAACATTATAGTTCTTTATACAGTGCAGCTTCTTTTTCTTCTGTTGATTTATTTCTCTAGGATAAATTCCAAGAGTGGGATTACTGGATAAAATGGTATAAACATCTTTCTGGCTCGTGATATATTTTTCCACATTGCCTTCCAAAAATGTCATGCTTCTTTTTCCCCTATCATTACTGCAAAAAAAAAAAAAAAAAAAAGACTGTGCTTTCCTACCACCTGGCAGCAATCTACTTTTCTATGGCCGTCTCCTTGTTCTCAGGAATGAGCACCTTTCAATTCTGTTTCCAACCTGTTTTTAGAGCTGACATCTCTGAGAGGACTGTCAACTCAAAGTCTTTCTCCTATACCAAGGGTGTGTAATATGTTTCTGACAGACAGACAGGATTAGCCCTCCCATTACAGGAGAGAGCACTGAGGCTCACAGAGGTCAAGTAACTTGCTTGGGTCCCCTAGCTAACAATTGGTAGAGTCCTTACTTTTAATCAAGTCACTCTACTCTCTGCATCTGGTGTGATTCTCCATCAGACTAGCATGAACAGAGTTGGTCTGAACCAAACCTTTTGCTTACACAGAGGGTACGCTTGTGTCACGGCTCTCCTGCCCCATCTGGTCTCTTGGTACCAGTTCATTTTTGCATCTTCACTGCCTTTCAGTCTGTTTCCCTCTTTGTGGCCTAGTTCTCAGATGGTCAACTTGTGTTTCACACACACAAACTCCATCCTTATCTGTTTTCATCTAGTTTGACTGAAGATACTAGACCAGTGACTTTCACTTTGGGGGAATTTAAAGCAAAATGAGCCAAACAAACTGAGCCTGGACTTGGTCCCCCAAATCCAGATTCATCGATATGGGGGACCATCTGGTCATGGGCATCGGATATTTTCCAAATTTCTCTGGGAAATTTGAGGTAAGAACCTCTGCCCTAGATGTTATTCTTGATTTCTGCCTCTAGGTTTGCTGCTGCTAAGTCACATCAATCGTGTCCGACTCTGTGCGACCCCATAGATGGCAGCCCACCAGGCTCCCCTGTCCCTGGGATTCTCCAGGCAAGAACACTGGAGTGGGTTGCATTTTCTTCTCCAATGCATGAAAGTGAAAAGTGAAAGGAAGTCGCTCAGTTGTGTCCAACTCTTAGCCACCCCATGAACTGTAGCCCACCAGGCTCCTCCGTCCATGGGATTCTCCAGGCAAGAGTACTGGAGTGGGGTGCCATTGCCTTCTCCGCCTCTAGGTCTAGGTAGCAACAAACCTGGTTTCTGTTTGTTTTCCCCAGATACCCTGTTTTCCTGGGCTATCACCTACAGTCACTTAACTGTCTGCTTTGATGTCTTTCTACCTGATCTGTTCTGTTCCTTTGTGCCCTGCCCAAGCAAAAGTATGTTTGTGTTCTTACCTTCAAACCTTTGCCCTGTTCTTGCTGCTGCCTGCAACCAGTCCTCTTTCCTCTCTTCTAACCCTGTTTGGCCTTCCCTGGTGGCTCACTGGAAAAGAATCCACTTACCAATTCGGGAGACTAGGGCTCAGTCCCTGGATCAGGAAGTTCCCCTGGAGAAGGAAACAGCAACCCACTCCAGTATTCTTGCCGGGAAATCCCATGGACAAAGGAGCCTGGAGGGCTATAGCCTAGGGGACTGCAGGAGTCGGACACAACTTAGTGACTAAACAACAACAATCCTGTTGGGCCAAAGTTTTGCCTCCTCTGCACAATTCTATTGTATCACAGCCCACACAGGTGCCTGCTGCTTTTGATTTCAATTTTCACCTGCGTCATTCTAGGGGCTTTTCACGTAGTGATGGAAGTAGTGTGTGATTTTCTTGTATTGACAGGAGGAAGATCTCTTAACAGTGGTTAAGAGCACAGGAGAATCAGAAAGGCTCATGTTACAAATTCCAGGCGGCTGCTGCTGCTGTAACTAACTACTTCAGTCTTTTCGTTTATATATTGAAGGTAACAATGATATCTGTCTCACAGAGGTTGGATAAATGCATGGAAAGCATTTAATACAGTGCCTACTATACGAGAATTTTTAGAAATATATATTTAGGAATAGATGCTAATTTTTAAAAATAGGATATATAGTAATAAGAGTGATTTCTTTCAACTAAGCTAGTGGAAATTAAGGAACTTATGCATCCAATGAGCCATCTCCCTTGTCAGCTTCCCCACAGATACTTGTTATATGAATGAGTGAGTGGAAGATACCCACTTATTCTGATGATGCTACACTGCCCAGATCTCTCCCAGAAATCCTTGTTTTGAGTTACCTACAGAGCCAGTTTATGAGTCAGAAAGAAAAATACTCCTATTATTCTTCTCTCTGCTTCTTTTTACCAAAAAGGTACTTTTCCAGTTTCATTGCCCACTTTATGGTTTGGTGACAAATGACCTCTGGCTTTTTTCTTATGAGTTAAATCTAACCCAAGAGGATGAAGATGCCATGACTAAGATTATGCACTGAATATGTTACAATTCTTAAGGAATTTCTAAACAAAAGTTCTCAAAAAAGTTCCACAAGGAGACTGCAAATACCTTGAGAACAGGGACCTTACATACAAGCAAGTTTTTAACTTGTAGTTAACTGAAATTGGGTGCAGAATTTTATCTTGTATATTTTTCCAGTGAGATGAACTGTTATTTTTCTAGGTATTTATGACAAAAAGAAATAAGAATCTTTTAAAAGATATTTTATAGATGCCAAGATTCCTAATAGAGTGCTATAATATTAGTAATAAATTTAAGTATAAAAGAAGAAAAACTATGCTATCTTTCACATGCTAAAGTGATGATATTTATCCATTGTTATAGCACATATTTATTGTAATAGTGATGGATGGGTTTGAATGAAACTAAACATTCTTCTAGCCTCTCATGAAACAGCTGCTAGTGTTCTAGTGTATGGAGTGTGACCTTGGAACAAAGGCTGTTTTTCTCTCTTTGAAAGAAGAAAACTGAAGTGTCTGGATTGATACAGTTACTTTTCTGTTACTCTAGTGACACATTCTAACACATTAAGTTAACTCAAACAAATGACACTGGAGTTATAACTTGAAAGAAGGAGAAGTTAGTTTTCCATTGCTTTTCTTCCAGTTCCCAATACTATATTTTTAGAAGCATTTATTTTCAGTGGAGAGAGTCCAAAGGGAAAACACAGTGATCATGATTAAAAAACAAAATCAGAACATGGGAATTGGGAGAATTCTTTTATCCATATTTCTCCCTAGTGGTGTGTTGGTAAATTGCCTCTTTAAGAGGGGAAAAGCCCTGATCCGTAGTTTTTGCCAATTTCTGTGGTGTAAATACTCCCACCATGGCAATTTCAAGCTACCAATCTGAGGCCACTGAATGGAACTGAGAAGAGATGCCCCTAATGTGCTCATGAGCAAGTACAAGTTGGCCTCCGTAAACTATTGCTTGTAACTCTTATAAAAGGGGAATTCTAAGGGAAAGGTTTTTAGGAGAGGTTGTTTTATACCAGCACCCTTTGGAAGAAGTGTAGTCCAGTTAAAGAGAAAGAGCTAATTAGAAATGGATTCTATTGAAGATCAAAACATAGCTTAAAACATATTTCTCAAACTCTTTGATGAAATGTATCCTCTCCATCCCACACCACCTAGACTTTTTCTCTTCTTCGTCCTATGTCTACCACCATTTCCCCTTTTTGTTTTCTTGGACTTTTAAAAAATTAGATTGATTACTCTTCTGGAGGAAAGAGATCTTCCTCTTTAGAACCTAATTGGAATGGGGTGAGGAGATACGGGCTGCTCTTTGAAGGACAGAGGAGGAGGGGAGTTCTGGAAACAGTAGGACACTAATAATCCGTATTTTATCATGTTACTTTCCTATGTTTAAAGACAGAAAAGACTGAAGGGGAAAACACTACCTTCTCTCAACGTTTATGGTCTATGAATCAATAAGTCTTTATAAACATTATCTTTCAGAGAAGAAAAAGCAGTATAAATATGATTCAAGTCTTTTTATTTTCTTTCCACTCACTTATGGGCATTTCTTAATTGTATCTACATTTCTAAACCAATTTGACTGATCAAGTTTGAATTAATAAAAAGTTAAAAGCCAAGCCAATGTTTGTCTGTTCCAGCTCATTTTATTTTGGCTATCTGGTCAAAGTTGCAATGTACCCATGAGCAAGTCATTTGACCTTTCTGAACCTCAAGTTACATCATCTAACAAACAACAGGAGTGAAGTGAATGGTCTTTAAATTGCCTTCTAGCCATGAGAGTTTGTGGTCTTATATTGAATTAAATAAGCACTTCACAATTTCCTCTTATGAAATAGACTAATCTCTACTTTTAAAATGCCATTAAACCTGATAGTTTGGATAAGTGGATATATTTTATCTGACTTGACTAGTTAACCCAGGACTCTGCTGCCAATAGGAAGAACCTGTTCTTTGGACTCCAGTTTTCTCTGCTGCTCTTCCCAGCCTTGGAGATTCATCATAATCATCTGGAGGAAGAAACTCCTGTGGAACTGGAGGATGGTGCTCAGTTTAAAGATGCTCCACTAATGGTCATGAGCAATCTAAACTCTGTCCCTCAACCATTCTGACGCTTGAGGATTCATATTCTTTCAACACACTTGTCTTCTACATGTTTTCTCTTTCTGTTTCTGGCCCTCCCAGCCCATCCTGCCCCCATCTCAGGGCTTCTTAGAGGTCTAGGAAAAGGATAGCAAGTACAGTCAATGGGCATGTCTTTCCATCCTCTTTGGCATTATATAACTTGACTGTGCTGTGCTTAGTCACTCAGTCATGTCAGACTATGCGACACTCTGAATTGTATGTAGCCTGCCAGGTTCCTCTGTCCATGGGGATTCTCCAGGAAAGAATATTGGAATGGGTTGTCATGCCCTCTGAGCTGGGGATCTTCCCAACTCAGAACCCAGGTCTCCTGCATTGCAGGCGGATTCTTTACAGTCTGAGCTGCCAGGAAGCCCATCTAACTTGACTCTTCCCTGTCAAATACCTGAAGATACATTTTGTTTAGGAGACTTCCAAAAAGTAATCACAGCAACCACAATAGCTAATATCTACTGAATGCCTGTTACTTGCTAAGGACTTTACGGACATCTCATTTAGTTTCTAACAACCCTATTAATTCTAACCCTGTTCTATCTATAAAATATACTGAAGCTTAATGAGGTTAACCCAAGACCAGAATGAAGGACCAAAGCCAGATATAACAAACAATCCTAGGACTGCTTGGCCTGTGCTCCTAACCCTGATTTTTACATGGTTATATCCAAAGTTTCTAAAAAAAAAACAAAACACAACTGGGGTGCAGGGGCAGTGAAAAGCATAGGCCAAATAAAAGGTCTAAGATGGAAAGGATTAGGTGGGAACTGCATTCTACAAGTTTTTCTTGGTGAAGAGAAGACTTGGGCTGCTCAGAGGAAGGGAGCCACACACAGCTCTGAGGATCTGCTTCTTTCACTTTCCTCCTTAACTTATTCAAGAGTCTTCAGGCTCAACCCTAGCCTCTGACTCCTTTGATTATCAGACTCAATATAGGTAGTTAGTAATGTGGCAGGGTGGGAAGGGTCAAGACTCCCTGTCCAAATATCCTTGTTTCCCTGCCCTGGTATCACTCACTAAAGTATGTGAAGACTTATCTTGTGAGTAAACACTGGCAAAGGTTGTCCCCAAACTATGCATGTAGGGCCTTCTCTACTGGGCAGAAACACTGACACTAGGAGCATGACCTCAATTTTGTTCCCAAAGACTTTGAAACTTGAGTCCTAAGGAACTGATACACTGAAGACAGTATCCAGCCCTTCAGGAGCTACAAAGATACACATCTTAAAAGGCTCCTTCCTATATTCTTCTGTTTGGAGACTAGCAGTGTCCTGAGTCACCGGGAAAGACTAACAGCTGTGCTCCAGCTTGACTTAACCCTCCACTTGGAAGACAATAAAGTTACAAGGATAAGCCAAAAGATTTTAGTTTGGGGCTAGATTTTTTTTTTTAATTGATAAGAAAATACAACGGCATATATAAGTGTGGGAAGAACTCAGGAAGAAAGAGAAGATGCCTTTTAAATAATGAATTTTGATGAATTTTTTGTTTGATGGAGAGACTCAAGTAAAAACTAAATTTGATGCTTCTTAAGAAGGGAACGGCTACCCACTCCAGTATTCTAGCCTGGAGCATTCTATAGAACGAGGAACCTGGCAGACTATAGTCCATGGTGTTGCAAAGAGTCAGACATGACTGAGTGACTTTCACTTTCACTTTAATTGTACTTTGATTTTAAATGAATTAATGGGTAAGAGAAAATCCAGGGGTAAGTAGAGTCCAGGACAGATCTGGGTTTTGTGGGACCTGAATCTTATATGACTTAAAGGGGCACTTTCAAGAAAAATAATAAGAATACAGAATTAGGTATAGAACCTTGGACAAAGTTCATACAAATAAAGAATTTTGAGATGAAGCTTAATTTACGTCACAGAAAATTCTTCTATGGTTGAGAGAGTTTAAATTTTTTTTTTTTTTCCTATCTAGCTGGGAACATGGACACACTACTCTGAGAGATTCCGCACTGAGAGCCTGAGGGTTAGTGAGAAAAGTGCAAAGGAAATGATACAAAGAGGCCAATAAAATGCAGGGGAGCTACAGGGAGTTTACTAGGTGGTGTGAAATATTCAGAGAGAAGGCTATATGTATATATGATTTTAAACACCTGGATCTTCTTTAAGAAAAGAATGTGTAGAGGTGCCAACATGAAACACCTACGTGGTTTTCTGTGGTTTCCTTTACCCAGAATCTGAAAGGGGAGATAAGGGTCAATAGCTTTGGAGCCAAAGTTACTTTTCACTGTCTCTTTTGGTTTCCTAATTGTGTTTTGTTTTATACATGTATTCAGCATGGGCAATACAAACAGCCAGCACAGTTCATCTTCTGCCTACCTCCCCTCTTCTTCCTTTTTTCCCTGATTATATCAATTGATTCTTAACTGTCAATATATTTCAACTCAGGAATGAAAAGGCATTTATGAAGCATGTAGAACATTTTAAACTTTGAAAACATCTTAATCTTCATCAAATTTTTTACAACTATTTTCAAATATCTCAAAGTGTAGGGTTAGACTAAACAGGCAATGCCCCTTTTAAAATCTGGAACAATATGAAAAAAAAAAAAAGGTTGTGTGTAGGGGCGCTGAGATGGTGCCAACTCTCCAGACTGACCAGAGCTGTGGAGAATTCTAATCTTATGGAGTGGGATTGATTTGGATGGTCTTGTTACTAGTCTAAGACTCTTAAACCCATTCAGCAACTGACAGCCTGCATTTAAATTGGAAAGAAAGACTTAGAACCTTTAGTGGTGACAGCACAATCCAGCAATAAATTCCACATGAGTTAAAAGTAACAGAAAAGATGGTACCTTTAGAAGAAGAATGAATGGAACTCACAGAAGAGCCACTAAAAACAAATATCTAAGCTTTAAAATATTTTACCAGAAAATGAGCACAAAATAATATTGCAGATCAAACACAGATGGGAGAGAGATTGTTTCAACAAAAGCAGATGGGCAGGGGAGCTTGGGAGACACAATAATAGGTTCTCTCTGTCCTGAAGGGAAGCCAGTGGAGGGCAGGAAGGCCAAATTTCTCTGAAGATTGAAATTCAGCTCCTCATAATAATCAATAAAAGGAATTTTGGATGTCTCATCTCTAGTTCTTATGAGATTGTCCAAAGTGCCTTGGGCCAAGAACCTCATGCAGCAAGAAGGGAATATGAGGAAGGAAGGAAGGAAAGCATCTGGACACCCTTGCCCTAATGCAGGAGGGAGGCAGTCTTTCACTGTGCTTCAGTTCAGACCCCTTTTGATATGGCCCAAAGAGAGGGGAACCCAGGCAGAGGAAGAGAATTTTCCAACACAAGAGATGTAGGTAGGACCTGCTTGGCAGGGGAAACCGGACTAGCATTCATAATTTTGGTCCAAACAGAGACTGAGTGACCTTATAGGTAGTGAGGGTGAAAGAGGGAGTAGCTTTCCTTCTGTCCTTTTTCCTTCCTCCCCTCATTCCTTACTACCTTCCTTTATTGTTCTCTTTTATTTGTCTTGTATTCCTGGAAACTACTTGATTTACACACCCTAGAGTCATGGTCTTACAGAGTATGAGGCTTATCTAATTTTCTTCCCAGTCATTGTATATAGGCAGGAGTCTATTCCAAGTCAGAGAAGGCAGCCTGCTTGTCTGTTCACCTATATATTAATTCATGCATTCACTAAGCCTTTATGGATGGTCCTCCAGGCTCAAGGTAGTATTTTTAAAACATCACAAGACATAATTCCTGTCATCAAGGAAAGTATGGTTCAGTTCAGGGCTAAGATAACTTTACAGTAAACATTATTATTAAGTGACAAATGAGTGATATGGACAACACAGAAGATCATGAAGGGCTTTGAAAGGCCAGAGAGGGCTTACAAAGGAGAAAGGGACTTGATCTAGAGTCTGAATGGGTGGGAAAACTGAATATTCTGTAGAAGGTAAGGAAAGGTTCTTTGGGTGAGGCAACAGCATGGAGGCCTTTATTGTAAGCCATGGACTGAACATTTGTGTTCCTTTGAAAGTCTCATTTTAAGAAGGAGTAGTTTTCTTTGAGGGAGTAGTGTCATGCTGAGGCTCTAATCCCCAGTATGATGGTATTTAGATTTGGGGCCTTCAGAAGGTTCATGAGGATGGAGCCCTCATGAATGGGATTAGTGCCCGCAGAGGAAGAGACACAAGAGAGCTCTCTCTGCCATATGAGGATACCATGAGAAGGTAATTTGTCTACAAGCCAGAAGGCATGTCCTCACCTCATAATTGATCTGCTAGAGCCTCGATCTTGGACTTGCCAGCCTCCAGAACTGTGAGAAATAAGTACCAGTTTATTGAGAAATAAATATGTGGTACTCTTGTTATACAGTCTGAAGGGACTAACACAATGTATATGGAGTTGGGAAACCCATGTAGGAAGGAAAATGGGTGTTCGAGGGTTAAAGGAGACTTGAGTGCAAAAGTAGTCATAATTCTCTGCAACCCATACCCTTTGCAAGGTGACTTTGAAGCTCTTCTCATCAAACGATGAAATCTATTTCTTTATCCTTTCAACGTGAACTTGTATTACAATTGCACTGACAAATGAAATGAGGCATAAGTAATTTTGTGACAATCATGAGCCTGAAATTCAAGAGACCTTGCATCCTTTCCACTCTCTTGGAACCCTGCTAGCTGCTATGACACTGAGTCCAGCTAATAGGCTAAAGGATAAGAGATCATATGGAAGAAATCCAATTGTCCCAGCCAAAGCTATCCTAGACTATCCAAGAACCTGAAAACTCCAAAGACAAGAGATAATTCTGTCTCTGTCATCAGAGCTGCCTACTTGATCCTTCGCTAACTGTACACACATGAGGGGGAAGTATCCAACTGACCTATTGACTTGTGAGAAATGTTAATTGTTTTAAGCCACTAAGTTTTGGGATGGTTTGTTACCCATCAATATATAACTGACATAAGCAACAAGCTAAGAAACTGTGCTCTTTGTCCCATAAGCATTATGAGGATTATTATCCATAAGTATTGATATAATTAAAAAAAAACTTAATTAGGAAGTTTCCTGTCCCCATAATAGTAGTGGAATTTAGTGATAATTGTAGTCTAGGAAAAGATTTTTATTTTTATCAAAATAATGCACATAGTTTAAAAGGTTGCTGCTGCTGCTGCTAAGTCACTTCAGTCGTGTCCAACTCTGTGTGACCCCATAGACGGCAGCCCAGCAGGCGCTATCCTAGGATTCTCCAGGCAAGAACATTGGAGTGGGTTGCATTTTCTTCTCCAATGCATGAAAGTGAAAAGTGAAAGTGAAGTCGCTCAGTTGTGTCCAACTCGTCGTGAACCTAGGACTACAGCCCAGCAGGCTCCTCCATCCATGGGATTTTCCAGGCAAGAGTACTGGAGTGGGTTGCCATTGCCTTCTCCAGTTTAAAAGGTTAAATAGTACTATAAAGATTATAAAGGAAAAATGTAGTCCCAAGCTATACACATATGTGTGTCCACTACTATTTCTTGGTTCTCTATTCTGGAATGTATCTTCATTTTTCTATATACTATGTTTATACTCTTTCAGTTTAGTTCAGTTCAGTCGCTCAGTCATGTCCGACTCTTCGCGACCCCATGAATTGCAGCACGCCAGGCCTCCCTGTCCATCACCAACTCCCGGAGTTCACTCAGACTCACATCCATCGAGTCTCTGATGCCATCCAGCCATCTCATCCTCTGGCGTCCCCTTCTCCTCCTGCCCCCAATCCCTCCCAGCATCAGATTCTTTTCCAATGAGTCAACTCTTCGCATGAGGTGGCCAAAGTACTGGAGTTTCAGCTTCAGCATCATTCCTTCCAAAGAAATCCCAGGGCTGATCTCCTTCAGAATGGACTGGTTGGATCTCCTTGCAGTCCAAGGGACTCTCAAGAGTCTTCTCCAACACCACAGTTCAAAAGCATCAATTCTTCGGTGCTCAGCCTTCTTCATAGTCCAACTCTCACATCCATACATGATCACAGGAAAAACCATAGCCTTGACTAGACGGACCTTAGTCGGCAAAGTAATGTCTCTGCTTTTGAATATACTATCTAGGTTGGTCATAACTTTTCTTCCAAGGAGTAAGCGTCTTTTAATTTCATGGCTGCAGTCACCATCTGCAGAGATTTTGGAGCCCCCAAAATAAAGTCTGACACTGTTTCCACTGTTTCTCCATCTATTTCCCATGAAGTGATGGGACCGGATGTCATGATCTTTGTTTTCTGAATGTTGAGCTTTAAACCGACATTTTTGCTTTCCTCTTTCACTTTCATCAAGAGGCTTTTTAGTTCCTCTTCACTTTCTGCCATAAGGGTGGTATCATCTGCGTATCTGAGGTTATTGATATTTCTCCAGGCAATCTTGATTCCAGCTTGTGTTTCTTCCAGTCCAGCATTTCTCATAATGTACTCTGCATATAAGTTAAATAAACAGGGTGACAATATACAGCCTTGACATACTCCTTTTTCCTATTTGGAACCAGTCTGTTGTTCCATGTCCAGTTCTAACTGTTGCTTCCTGACCTGCATACAGATTTCTCAAAAGGCAGGTTAGGTGGTCTGAAATCTCTTTCAGAATTTTCCACAGTTTATTGTGATCCACACAGTCAAAGGCTTTGGCATAGTCAATAAAGCAGAAGTAGATGTTTTTCTGGAACTCTCTTGCTTTTTCCATGATCCAGCAGATGTTGGCAATTTGATCTCTGGTTCCTCTGCCTTTTCTAAAACCAGCTTATACTCTTTACAGAAATTATATGTTGACTTCAAGTTATGTCAGATGAGAATTTTTCTGTTTCTTCTCTACTTGATATTCCTTTATGTGAATCAATCCATTTAATAATTGACATTAGAAATTTAATGCCATTAAAACGAAGCAGGGCAAAGGTTAACACAGCTTTGCCAAGAGAACACACTGGTCATAGCAAACACTCTCTTCCAGCAACACAAGAGATGACTCTACACATGAACATCACAAGATGGTCAACACCAAGATCAGACTGATCATATTCTTTGTAGCCAAAGATGGAGAAGCTCTATACAGTCAACAAAAACAAGACCTGGAACTGACTGTGGCCCAGATCATCAGCTTCTTATTATATATTTCAGGCTTAAGTGGAAGAAAGTAGGGAAAATCACTAGACCATTCAAGTACGATCTAAATCAAATCCCTTGTGATTATACAATGGACATGACAAATAGATTCAAGGAATTAGATATGAGAGACAGAGGTTTGCAACATCGTATAGGAGGCAGTGAGCAAAACCATCCGAAAGGGAAAAAAAAAATGCAAGAAGGCAAAATAATGCCTTACAAATAACTGAGAAAAGAAAAGAAGCAAAAGGCAAAGGAGAAAGGGAAAGATACCCAACTGAATGCAGAGTTCCAGAGAAGAGAAGAGAGAGATAAGAATGCCTTAAGTGAACAATGCAAAAAAATAGAGGAAAACAATAGAATGGGAAAGATTAAAGATCTTTTCAAGAAAATTGGGGATACCAAGTGAGCATTTTGTGCAAAGATAGGCACAGTAAAGGACAGAAATGATATGGACCTAACAGAAGCAGAAGAGATTCAGAACAGGTGGAAAGAATATACAGAAGAACTATATATAAAAATGGTCTTAATGACCTGGATAACCATGATGATCTGGTCACTCATCTAGAGCCAGACATACTGGAATGCAAGCCAAGTGGGTAAGAGGAAGCATTACTACTAACAAAGCTACTGGAAGTGATGGAATTCCAGTCGAGCTATTTCAAATCCTAAAAGATGATATAGTTAAATTGCTGGACTCAATATACCAGCAAATTTGGAAAACTCAGCAATGGTCATGGGACTGGAAAAGGTCAGTTTTCATTCCAATTCCAAAGAAAGGCAATGCCAAAGAATGTTCACACTACTGGATTATTACATTCATTTCATATGCTAGCAAGGTAACGCTCAATATCCTTCAAGTTATGTTTTAACATTGTGTGAACCAAGAACTTCCATATGTACAAGATGGATTTAGAAAAGGCAGAGGAACCAGAAATCAAATTGCCAACATCCACTGGATCACAGAAAAAGCAAGGGAATTCCAGAAAAACACCTACTTCTGTTTCATTGACTATGCTAAAGACTTTGACTGTATGGATCACAACAAAGTGTGGAAAATTCTTAGAGATGGGAATACCAGACCACCTTACCTGCCTCCTGAGAAACCTGTATGCAGATCAAAAAACAAGAGTTAAAACAAGACATGGAACAACAAACTAGTTCAAAATTGGGAAAGGAGTACATCAAGGCTGCATATTGTCACCCTGCTTATTTAACTTATATGCAGAGTATATCATGTGAAATACAAGGCTGGATGAATAAGAAGCTGGAATCAAGATTGCTGGGAGAAATATTAACAACCTCAGATATGCAAGTGATACTACCATAATGGCAGAAAGCAGAGGAACTAAAGAGCCTCTTAACGAAGGCGAAAGAGTGAAAAAGCTGGCTTAAAACTCAACATACAAAAAACTAAGATCATGGTATTTGGTGCCATTACACTATGGCAAATAAATGGGGAAAAAATGGAAACAGTGACAGACTATTTTTTTCGGCTCCAACATCATTGCAGAGTGTGACTGCAGCAAGAAATTGAAAGATGCTTGCTCATTGGAATAAAAGCTATGACAAATTCAGATAGTGTACTAAAAAGCAGAGACATCACTTTGCCAACAAAGGTCCGTATAGTCAAACATATGGTCTTTTCAGTAGTCATGTATGGATATGAGAGTTGGACCATAAAGAAGGCTGAGCACTAAAGAATTGATGCTTTCAACCTCTGGTGCTGGATAAGACTCTTGAGAGTTCCTTAGACAGCAGGGAGATAAAACCAGTGAATCCTAAAGGAAATCAACCCTGAATATTCACTGGAATATGATATTCAGACTGATGCTGAAGCTCCAATACTTTGGCTATCTGATGCAAAAGAGCTGACTCACTGGAAAAGACCCTGATGCTGGGAATGATTGAGGGCAGGAGAAGGGGATGAAAGAGGATGAGATGGTTGGATGGCATCATCGACTCCAGCCATGGACATAAGTTTGAGCAAATTCTGGGAGACAGTGAAGGACTGGGAAGCCTGATTATGGTTCACTCCTTGGAGTTGCAAAGATTTGCACATGACTTAGCAACTGAACAACAGTTATAGCTCTGTGCTTCACAGGTGGTGCTAGTGGATTATATCTATATAACTATTGTTCATTATTTGGCAGATATAGTATGATAATTTCTTTTTATAAAATTTTGTTTTTCTCCATTGGTGCTTTATTCTTTTATTTCCTTAGTTACCTATATACTTTTTTAAATATTAAATATTTTAATTAGAAGATAACTACTTTAAAATATTGTGATGGTTTCTGCCATGCATCAACGTGAATCGGCCATAAGTATATGTATATTCTCTCCCTTTGAACCCTCCTCCCACCTCCTTCCCCATCCTGCCCCTCTAGGTTATCACAGAGCACCAGCTTTGCATTCCCTGAGTCATATAGCAAATTCCCACTATTTTATTTTACATATGCATGTACTGATTAATTTTCCCCAATATAGTAATGGATACTAAAAATTCTTTCAATTCTATTTTTCACGACAAAAGACAACAGAGTCAAAAGACAACAGAGTCAAAAGACAACAGAGGATGAGATGATTGGACAGCACCACCGACTCAATGGACATGAGTTTGAGTAAACTCTGGGAGTTGGTGATAGGCAGGGAGGCCTGGCGTGCTGCAGTCCATGGGGCTGCAAATAGTCGGACGTGACTGAGCAAATGAACTGCCTGACAAAAACATGAGTAGTTTATTCATTTCATCCTTGAGTCCTTTTGCTCTAACTTTGACTAGTTTTCTAGCATTTCCTTGTTGGACACCCCATTTCTGGGTTATCTTGTCTTCCTCTCTTGATTTAACCTCTTATGGTAGAGCATATCCCTCGATAGCTTTTGGAGTGTAAGAACTTGCATGACTGAAATATTTTTATCCTATCTCAAGCTTGCTTTGTAAAAATTTTATTTATTTGTTTTTTTATTCTGCTGGGTGTCCGGGGCTATTCTCTAGTTACGAAGAGTGAGCTAACCTCTAGGTGTGGAGCATGGGCTCTAGGCATGCAGGCTTATCCCAGGCTCCAGAGCACAGGCTTAAGAGTTGTGGTGCACAGGGTTAGTTCCTCTGCAGTAGGGGGAACAGATCAGGGATCAAAACCATGTCTCCTGAACTGGTAGGTGGATTCTTCACCACTGAGCCACCAGGGAAGCCCACGCTTAATTGTTTGACCAAGAATAGGAAATAATTTTATCTCAGATTTTCTAATGTGCTGCTTCACTGTTTTCTGCCTTTTAAAGCCACTGTTGACAAATTCCTCCAAAGATACAGACTATCAAAGTTTACTCAGGAAGAAATAAATAACCTGAGTAGCTTTAGCTTTATGAAAGAAATTTAATTCATAGTTTAGAGAACATCTGACAAAGAAAATACCAGGCACAGATGATCTTTATGGATGAATCTACTAAACATTTAATGGAGAAATAATACCAAACTGACACAAACTCTTACAGAAAATTAAATTGGATAGAAGAAAACATTTCCTGATTCATCCTGTGAGACCAGCATTATCCTGACACCAAAAACAGACAAATACAATGAGAAAACAAAACTACAGACTGAGCACAGATGTAGTAATCCTAAACAAAATTTCAGCAAATGAAATCCAGCTATATATAAAAATGATAATCTATTATGATCAAGGGCTATTTAGCTTGCAGAAGAACTGGAACTCAGACATCGCTGGCAGGAATATAAAATGGTATAATCACTTTGGAACATAGTTTGACAGTTTCTTAAAAAGTGATGGCTATACTTATCATATAATCTAGTTGTAGTTCTAGATGTTCACCCTAGAAAAATGAAAGTACATGTCCATGAAGAGATCATGAATGTGTATAGCAGCTTTATTTGTTATAGCACCAACCCATAAACAACCCAGTGCACATCAGCCAGTGAATAAACAAGCTAGAATGTCCATACAATAACATACTGCTTAGGAAACAGAAAGAAAATAACTATTGATAAAATAGGAATATAGATAAATCTAAAATTATGCTTAGTAAGAGATGCCAGACAAAAGAGATCATTCAGTGATTCTAATTACATAAAGTTCTGGAAAATGCAAACTAAACTGACAGAAAGCAGATCAGTTGTTGCCTGTGGACAAGACAGAGAAATAGCGAAAGTCGGAAGGAAGAGATTTCAAAGGGACCTAACGAAAATGTGGAGGGTCATAGGTATGTTCATTATCTTGAGTATGGCAATGGGTCTGTGGTGGTGGTGGTTGTGGTTTAGTCACTGTCGTGTCTGACTCTTATGACTCCATGGACTGTAGCTGGCCAGGCTCCTCTGTCCATCAGATCTTCCAAGCACAAATATTGGAGTGAGTAGCTGTTTCCTTCTCCACTATCAGTTCAGTTCGTCACTCAGTCGTGTCTGACTCTTTGCGAGCTGCATACATATCAAAACTCACATATGCATTTGCTTGTATGTCAATTATATTTCAATGAAACTGTTAAAAATGTGAATCAGTTTCATTTATTTGGCTTGGTAGTCATCTCTATTCTGTTTTATCATTCCCTTGAAATACTTAGTGGTACCCCCAGACTGACTCTAGACTCTTCTTTATGACACTTAAAGGAGATAGGAACACAACATCATGAAATCAAATTTCAGAAAGGCATCTTAAAGTAAATGAAAAAGTAAGCTCAAGGATATTCTTACTGGTTTCAGTTACCTGTATTTATACTGGCAGTGGAATTTGTGGACATTAATTTCCTACTAACTGGAGACCTTAAATTCAAATTGAACCAGTCAGCCAGACTTGGATGACCATGCAAATCACTTGTTGATCCTAAAATAAAAAAAGGTTTGCAGCCCCCATTCCTAGAGATCCTGACTTAGTAACTCTGAGGTGGAAGTCAATGAATATCCATAACCAAGATTAGAGACAACAGCATTGTGCAAAGTTAGCATTCTCACCCTTGTCTCCACTAGAACCCTCCATCAGATTTAGACTGCTGTCTTCTCTCTCTCTCATACCATGTTAAATCATCTCCCACTTGCCTAATTTCTATCTATGCAAATCAGTTATCTGCCCATCACAAATTCCACCTCTTCTTTTATGACTAATCATCTCTCTCTACTTCATTTCTTCTCACCTGTCTCCAAGTACTATGGCCCTTCTGATTCTTGAGTCAAAACAAAAGATCCAGGGCTAATCAAAGAGATATTCTTTCCTCTGGGTTCCAAGTCACTGTACAGAATGAAGGCTCCAGGGTTTTATTTTTTATTTTTTAAAATTAAATTTATTTATTTTTTTAATTACAATACTGTATTTGTTTTGCCATACATTGACACGAATCAGCCATAGGTGAACACAATCTCCCAATGCCGAAGCCCCCTCCCACCTCCCACCCCCACATCCTCTACTTGAATCATCCTGTGCATCAGCCCCATGCATCCTGCATCCTACATTGAACATAGATTGGCGCTTCGTTTCTTACAGGAAAATACACATGTTTCATTGCCATTCTCCCAAACCATCCCACCCTTTCCCTCTCCCTCAGAGTCCAAAAGTCCACTCTATACCTCTGTGTCTCTTTGTTGTCTCACATATAGGGTCATCATTACTGTCTTCTAAATTCCATATATATGTGTCAGTATACTGTATTGGTGTTTTTCTTTCTGGCTTACTTCAAACAATGATTTATTTTTAGAAAATCAGCTCTTTTGCATCATACAAGTCACTGAACCAAGTTCTCTTGTGCACCACCAGTGTATTTTCACTTGCTTGCTGCTTTGGACTCTGTGGACAACTAGTCCTATTCTGTTTTGGTTTTAGGGAAAATGATTAAGGCCTAGAGCTAAGCTGTTTATTTTTGCCATCCAGATTTCTGAGTAGAAGATACTTTAGATAAGCAATTTACCACTGTCTTTGATCTCAAGCTATCAGCTTCAAAGTATAACATTTAAAAATATTTTATGTGGTTTCTATTATTCTTCTTGCCTTGCATGCATTGAAGCTCGTTTTAAGATGTCTCTTCTGTTTTTGAGCATTTTTGTAAGATGGTCAAGTTAGATGTTTGTCCTTTGTGATAAAATTCAACTCCTTTATAGAAATATTCCAGACTTTTTGATTATCATATCACACAGTGGTAACATGAATGCATTGCTTTTCTCTACATGACATTTACGGAGGGTAACAGGGTTGATGCCCACTCTTAATCTTTCTGGAAGAGCATTGTCTTCTGTTTTGTTTTTTTTTCCCCTCCACTTCGTAACCACTCTTGAAGAAAACAATATTCCACTTTGTATATCCAGCACACTTGGCATAAGGGAGAGAAGTTAACACTTTTTTGCATGATGGATACAATCTTTTCTGTTTTGTTAGGTCCAAGGGAAAAAAAGTCTTATAAATAGAAAATTTGGACAAAATGTTTCAGAAGAGATGTAAATATATCATGAAGTTCCGGTCAAGTGTACATAATTGATTTTTTTTTAATTCTTTTAATAGTCTTAGAGACAGTATAACAAAACACTGGTAGCACAGCCTTTGAACTGTGGTGTGAGAGAAGACTCCTGAGAGCCCCTTGCCAAGGAGAGACTTGACAAGGAGATCCAACTGGTTAGTCCTAAGGGAAATCAACCCTGAATACTCATTGGAAGGACTGATGCTGAAGGTGAAGCTCCAGTATTTTGGTCACCTGATGTGAACAGCTGACTCACTGGAAAAGTCTCTGATGCTGGAAAAGACCAAGGGCAGAAGGAGAAGAGGGTGTCAGAGGATGAGATGGCTGGATGGCATCACTGATGCACTGGACATGAACTTGGGCAAACTTCAGGAGATGGTGAGGGACAGGGAGGCCTGGCATGCTGCAGTCCATGGGGTTACAAAGAGTTGTACATGACTGGCCAACTGAAAAACAACAACAAGCACTTAGTTATCTGTAACTAGAGAAACTAGTTTCCAGATTCAGCTCTTCCACCTATGTGATCTTGGGCAAGATTCTTCATTTGTTTGTTTATTCATTTATTTATCCCATAAGTATGTCTTAAATATCTTCTGTGTGTCAGCTATCATGAAAGCTCTGAGAATGGATAGCACATGCAGTCTTTGCTCTTATAAAGTGTGGTAGGCATAAAAATGTGCCTTATAGGTCTCCAAATATGGTAGTATAATTGACCAGGCACCTCAGATTCTGTACTCTGAAATCTACTGCATCCTGTGTTGCAGATCACAGTTTGAATGGGCTGCTCTCTGCCTGTGACTGGCTGTGACTGTCCATTCTTGGGAGACATGTATCCTTAAGATGATGAACTATGACTTGAGAGCTCATCAATGGCCTTATTGAGCACTCCTTAGACTGCACAGCAGTCTAGTTCACTTCAACTTTACCTTCTTGCCCTCTCTCCTTCCATCAGATTCACACTTGAATTAGGTTCCAGTGACTCTCTCAAATCTGTCTTCCCTTCCCTTCTCTCAAATCTGTTTTCCCTCTTGGGCATTTTTCTTACTTAAAGCCCTTGCACATCTAATCCCGCCTTGGTGCTTGCTTCTTTGGGAACTTAGGCTAACATATGGGGTATATGTTTTAGTGGATAAAGCAAAAAAAATATGGTTGAGACAAAAAAATAATATGGTAAATCCATAGACAGAGCAGCCTGTCAGGCTACAGTACATGGGGTCTCAAGGAGTTGGACACAACTTAGCAACTGAGCAACAACAACAAAAATTCAGGTAGTGATAACTGTGTAGGTAACAAAATAGTATAGTGGCATAGATGCATGTCACAGAGAGGGACTTGGCGGGAGAGTAGGCACTTTATTCTTTAGCTTACACAGCCAAGAAGGATGTTGCTGAGGTTATATTCCAGCTGAAAGTTGAATAATGAGATGTGAAGATGCTGGAGAGGAACAGCTGGGTGGTGTGAAGGGTTGGAGCCCAGCAGAACCAGTATGTTTAGGGAATATGCAGACAGGGATTTTATAAGCATCATCTATGACATCATGGATAGAGGGAGTATCAGAAAGGGAAATAAAGGCTGGTTCCATAGGACCTCAAAGGCCAAGGTATGGAGTCTATTAATACATTTTATTCTAAGTGCAATGAAAATCCACTGGAGAGAAATAGAAAGGTGACATTATTTGATTTACGTTTTGAGAGGTCACTTTGGTTACTAAGAGGAGAAACTGGAGAGGGATGGCAAGAGTGAATACAAAACAGAGCAGTTAGATTACAAGAATCTAGGTGTGAGTTGGCATAGGCTTGGATTATGATAGTGATAGGACTGGTAGAAAAAATAAAAGCACTCAAGATATGCTTTGGGAGGACACAGCACCCAAGGATACAGAGTGTATATTCTGGGCAATATATGCATGTGAAATCTGTGTTCTCAGGGACCTACTTTCAAGTGCTGACAAAGGACCAACCAAGAAGAAAGAGAGTAGATGCTTGGGGAGACAAGATGTTGGAGCAGGACATGAGCTTACTTCTTACCATGAAAATACCAAAATCACAACTACTGAACATCAACCAACCAAAAAAAAAAAAAAAAAAGGCCAAAACCTACCAAAAAAGATACCTGACACCTAAAGACAAAGAGAAAGCCACAATGAGACAGAGGGAAAGTTCTGAACCCCAGATAATTCTCCCCAGCCTGGAGGTCTGGCAATGGAAGGAGGAGCCTCCAAGAATCTGGCTTTGAAAGGCAGTAGGATTTGATCACAGGAATTCCACAGAATTTGGGGAAACAGAAACTCCACTCTGGGAGGGAATACACAAGGTCTCATTCATATCAATATCTTGGGAAGAAAGCAATGGTCTCATAACAGATTAGGCCAGACCTACCTGCTAGTATTGAGGGCCTCCTGCAGAGGCGGGAAGTGGCTATGGCTCACTGTGGGGATAAAGACACTGGCAGTGATAGTTCTGGGGAGTACTCATTGGTGTGAACCCACCTTGAGGCTACCACTTTCTTTCAAAGACTTAGCCCCACACACCAGCCTATAGGCTCCAGTGCTGGAACACCTGAGGCTAAATAACCAACAAGGCAGGAACACAGCCTCACCTATCAGCAGACAGAGTGCTTAGTCTTGCTGAGAACACTGCCCACCAGAAGGACAAGACCCAGCTCTACTCACCAGTGGGCAAGAACCAGTCCTGCTCACTAAGAAGCCTACACAAGCCTCTAAGACAGTCTCATCCACCAAGGAGGACGTGCTTCCAAAGAAGGAACAAGACAAAATCCCAGAACAGCTAAGTGGAGTAGAGATAGGAAATCTACCCAGAAAAGAATTCAGAGTAATGATGATCCAAGATCTCAAAGAATAATGGAGGCACAGATCAAAAATAAATTTACAAGAAATGTTTAATGAAGACCTTGAAAAACTAAATAACAAACAGAGATGAACAATACAATAACTGAAATGAAAAATATACTAGAAGGAATCAGCACCAGAATAACTGAGAGAGAAGAATGGATAAGTGAGCTGGAAGACAGAATGGTGGAAATCACTGCCATGGAACAGAAGAAAACAGAATGAAAAGAAATGAGGACAGCCTAAGAGATCAACATTAAAAGCACCAACATTCACATTATAGGGGGTCACAGAAGGGGGAATGAGAGAGAGATAATCTGAGAACATATTTTAAGCAATAAGAGCTTAAAACTTCCGTAACATGGGGGAGACAGAGTCAATGAAGTTTAAGAAGCACAGAGAGACCCAGGCATGATATAACCAAGGCGGAACATGCTAAGACACACAGCAATCGAACTGACAAAAATCAAGGATAAAGAAAAATATTAAAAGAAACAAAGGAAAACCCAGAAATAATTTACAAAGGAACTCCTATAAGGTATCAACTGATTTCTCAGCAGAAACTCTGCAGGCCAGAACAGAATGTCAAGATAAATTTAAAGTAATGAAAAGGAAGAACCACAACCAACAATGTTCTACCCAGCAAGACTCTTGTTCAGATTCAGCAGAGAGGTCAAAAGTTTTGCAATCAAGCAAAAGCTAAGAGAATTTAACACCACACCAGACCAGCTTTGCAACACTAATGGAACTTCTCTAGGTGGAAGAAAATGCCTATAACTGGAAACAACAAAATTATAAATGGGAAAACTTGATGGTAAAGGAAAACATACAGTAAAGGTAGGAAATCATCAGTACACAAATATATCAAAATCAGCAGTTTGAGAAGAGTACAAATATAGTATACTGGAAATGCATTTGAAATTAAAAGACCAGGAACTTAAAACAATCTTGTATAGACTTCTATATCAAAACCTCATGATAACCACAATCTGAAAATCTACAATAGATACATACACACAAAAGAAAAAGAATCAAACACAAAATTAAAATTAGTCATCAGATCACAATAGAACAGAACAAAAGAGGAAGGGAAAAAAAGGCGTACAAAAACAAATCCAAAACAATTTAAAAAGTGGAAGAACATACATATCAATAATTACTTTAAACATAAATGGGTCAAATCCCCCTCCTGCAGAGGCAGGAAGCGGCTGTGGCTCACTGTGGGGACAAAGACACTGGCTACAGTAGTTCTGGGGAGTATTCACTGGAGTGACAAATGGTGTGACATAGGCATGACAAAAACCAAAGATAAAGACTAGCTGAATAGACAGAACAACAAAACCTGTATATATGCTGTCTATAAGAGACTCACTTCAGATACATGGACACATACAGACTGAAAGTGAGGGGATGGAAAAAAGTATTCCACGCAAATAGAAATCAAAAGAAAGCTAGAATAGCAATACGCATGTCAGGCAAAATAGACTTTAAAATAAAAACTGTTACAAGAGACAAATAAGGACACTACATAATGATCATGGGATTAATCCAAGAAGATATAAATACTGTAAATATATGTGCACCTAACAATAGGAACACCTCAATCTATAAAGGCAAATACTAATAGCCATAAGAAGAAAAATCAATAGGAACACAATAATAGTGGGGGACTTTAGAGCCCACTTTCATCAAAAGACAGATCATCCAGACAGAACATCAATAAGGAGACATAGGCCTTAAATGAGACATTAGAGCAGAAACTTAGTTGACATTCTTATAGAATTCCATTAACAAGGAACAGACACCTAAAACACCTGGAGAAAGAACAACAACCCCCCACCCCCGACCCCCATTAAGTTAGTAGAAGGAAGGAAAGAAGAAAGATCAGAGCAGAAGTAAATGAAACCAAAACAAAGAAGACAACAGCAAAAATCAATAAAACTAAAAGCTGGTTCTTTAAGAACAGAATTGATAAACCTTTAGCTAGACTCATCAAGAAAAAAAAAAGGGGAGGGCTCAATAAAATTAGAAATGAAAAAAGTTACAACTAACATTGCAGAAATACAAAGGATCATAAGAGACTAGAAATGAACAAATTCCTAGAAAAATACATCCTTCCAAGTCTGAACCAGGAGGAAATAGAAAATATGAGCAGACCAATCACAAGTACTGAAATTGAACTATAATTAGAAAATCTTCCAACGAACAAAAGTCCAGGACCAGATGGCTTCACAGGCAAATTCTATTAACATCAAATATTTAGAGAAGTATAGCACCTATCCTTCTCAAACTATTTCCAAAAATTAGCAAAGGGAGAACATTCTCAAACTAATTATATGAAGTCACCATCACCCCAATACCAAAATCAGACAAAGATATCACAAAAAAGAAAATTATAGACCAATATCACTGATGAACATAGGCATAGAAAGCCTCAAAAAATATTAGCAGACCAAATCTAATAGTACATTCAAAGGATCATACCCCATGATCAGGGGCTTCCCCTAGTGGCTCAGTGGTAAAGAATTCACCTGATGGGCTACAGTCCATGGGGTCACAAAGAGTCAATATGACTTAGCAACTAAATAGTAACACCAAAAACCCCATGGGCAAGTGGGATTTATCTCAGGGATGTAAGGATTTTTCAAAATCTGCAAATCAATCAGTGTGATAGTTAGTGTTAGTTGCTCAGTTGTGTCTGACTCTGTGACTCCCCCACTGATTGTAGCCCAGCAGGCTCCTCTGTCCATGGGATTCTCCAGGCAAGAATGCTGAAGTGGGTTGCCATTCCCTTTTCCAGGGGATCTTCCTGACTCAGGGATCAAACTCAAGTCTCCCACACTGCAGGCAGATTCTTCACCATGTGAGTCACCAGGAAGCCCCAGTCAGTGTGATATACCACATCAATAAATTGAAGAATAAAAATAATATGATCATTTCAATAGATACAGAAAATGTTTTTGACAAAACTCAGCACCCATTTACGACAAAAACTCTCCAGAAAGTAGGCACGGAGGGAACATACCTCAACATAATAAAGCCCATATATGAAAAACCTACAGCTAACATCATATTCAATGTGAAAAGTTGAAAGCTTTCCTCTAAGATTAGGAACAAGACAAAGATGTCCATGCTCACAACTTTTATTCAACACAGTTTGAAAGTCATAGCTACAGGAATCAGAGAACAAAAGAAAGAGAATCCAAACTGGAACAGAATCCAAATTGGAACAGAAGAAGTAAAACTGTCACTGTTTGCAAATTATATGATACCATACATAGAAAATCCTAGAGATGCTACCAGAATACTACTAGAGCTTAATGAATTCAATAAAGTTGTAGGATACAAAATTAATACACATAAATCTGTTACATTTTTTATGCTAAAAATGAAAGATCAGAAAGAGAAAATTAAAGAAACAATCCCACTCACTATCACATCAAAATGAATAAAATACTTAGGAATCAACCTACCTAAGGACACAAAGGGCTTCTCAATAGCTCAGCTAGAAAAGAATCTGCCTGCAATGCAGGAGACCCCAGTTTGATTCCTTGGTTGGGAAGATCCCCTGGAGAAGGGATAGGCTACCCACTTCCAGTATTCTTAGGCCTCCCTGGTGGCTCAGCTGGTGAAGAATCCACCTGCAATGAGGAAGGCCTGGGTTCAATCCCTGGACTGGGAAGATCCCCTGGAGAAGGGAACAGCTACCCACTCCAGTATTCTGGCCTGGAGAATTCCATGGATGGGGTCACAAAGAGTCAGACACGATTGAGTGACTTTCATCTTCACTTTTCACTTCTAGTGACACAAAATACCTGAACTCCAAAAGCTCTAAGATGCCAATAAAAGAAATGAAAGGTGACACAGAAAGATGGAAAGATTAAACTATCTTCTTGGATTAGAAGGGTTAATATTGTCAAAATGACTATACTACCCAAGGCAATCACAGATTCAATATAACCCCTACCAATTACCAGTGGCATTTTTCACAACACTAGAACAAAAAAAATCTTAAAATTTGTATGGAGACACAAAAGACCCCAAATAGCCAAAGCAATATTGAGAAACAAAAATGGAGCTGGAGGAATCAGGATCCTTGACTTCAGACAATACTACAAAGGTACAGCTATCAAAACAATACTGGCACAAATAGAAATATAGATCAATGGAACAGGAAAGAAAGCCCAGAAATGAATCCATACACTTATAGTCAATTAATCTAAGATAAAGGAGGCATGAATATAAATAGAGAAAAGACAGTCAATAAATGCTTAGAAAACTGAACAGCTATAAGTAAAAAAACGACTTTAGAACATTCTTAGCACCATACACAAAAATAAGCTCATAATGGATTAACCATCTAAATGTAGGAATGGATACCGTAAAACCCTTAAAGGAAAACATAGGCAAAATGTTATGTGACATAAATTGTAGCAATATCTTTTGTGGTCTATCTCCTAGAGTAATGACGATAACAAATATAAACAAATGGGACCTAATTAAGCTCAAAAGCTTTTGCACAACAAAATAAATCTTAAATAAAATGTAAAGACAACCTACAAAATGGGATTCTTTGCAACCCCAAACTGAAAATGATGTGGCCTACTTGCAAATAATTTCCAATTACAAATAAAATGTACAAATAGCTGATACCAAGGGAACATTACACGCAAGGATGGGCATGATAAAGGACAGAAACCATAAGAATCTAACAGAACCAAGAGATTAATAAGAGGTGGCAAGAATACACAGAAGAACTGTACCAAAAAAAGGTCTTAATGACCGTGAAAACCATGTTGGTGTGGTCACTCATCTAGAGCCAGACATCCTGAAGTGTGAAGTCAAATTATGCCTTAAAATTACTACTACAAAAAGGTAGTGGAGGTGACGAAATTCCAGCTAAGTTATTTTCAATCCTAAAAGATGATGCTGTTAAAGTGCTGCACTCAGTATGTCAGCAAATTTGGAAAACTCAGCAGTAGCCACAGAACTGGAAAAAGGCAGTTTCCTTCCAATTCCAAAGAAGGGCAATGTCAAAGAATGTTCAAAGTACTGTACAGTTGAGCTCCTTTTACATACTAGTAAGATTATGCTCCAAATCCTTCAAGCCAGGCTTCAGTAGTACATGAACCAAGAAATTCCAGCTGTACAAGCTGGATTTAGAAAAGGCAGAGGAACCAAATTGCCAACATCCGCTGAACCATAGAGAAAGCAAGGAAATTCCAGAAAAACAACTACGTCTGCTTAATTGACGTAGTTGTTAAAGCCTTTCACTGTGTGGATCACAACAAACAAATTTTCACCCTGTGGGAAATTCTGAAAGGAATGGGAATACCAGACCACCTTACCTGTCTCTTGAGAAGCTTGTATACTGGTCAAGAAGCAACAGTTAGAATTTTATATGGAACAACAGACTGGTTCAAATTAGGGAGTAGTAAGATGATTCCTTGGAGGAGGCCATGGCAATCCAGTCCAGTATTGCCTGGAGAATGCCATGGACAGAGGAGCCTGGAGGGCTACAGTCTATAGGGTCGCATACAGTCAGAAGTGACTGAAGCGACTTAGCAGGTACAACACATGCGCAAGACTAGGCTATATGTTTTCACCCTGTTTAACTTATGTTCAGAGTACAACGTGCAAAATGCCAGGCTGGACAAATCACAAGCTGGAGTCAAAATTGTCCGGAAAAATATATCAACAGCCGCTGATATGCAGATGATACCACTGTAATGGCAAAAAGTGAAGAGGGACTAAAGAGCCTCTCGATGAAGGTAAGAGAGAAGAGCAAAAAAGCTGGCTTAAAACAACGTTCAGTACTCACTTTGGCAGCACACATACTGACATTGGAACGAAACAAAGAAGATTAGCGTGGCCCCTGCACAAGGATGACACACAAATTCGTGAAGCACTCCATATTTTACTATGGCCAATTCATATCAATGTATGGCAAAACCCATCATAATATTATAAAGTAATAAACCTCCAATCTAAATAAATAAAAATTTAAGTCATGAAATACACATTCCAAGCAAGGAGCTGAGAAGAAAGCTCATTTTACATATCAGAAACAGAGTGACATAAAGTAAGTTACCAAAATTAATATCTCAGATATTATACTGCTATGTGCACTTTTTTGTTAAAAGAAACTACTGTACCTAAGAAGCAGAATACAACACCATTTTTATTTTGAAGAATCAATTAAAGGTTATACATTAAGCTGATTGCTTTTGAAAAAATTAATTTATTTTAATTGGAGGATAATTACAATATTGTGGGTTTTGCCATCCATCAACATGAATCAGCCATGCATGCACATAATTGCTTTTTAAATGAGTTTGGCTGACATTTAAAAAAATGTGAAATACAGTCACTAAATTTAGTTTTACTATTTTTTTTGGTAAATGCAATATTCAGAGTTTTCTCTTGTACTCCACATGCCTACTGGAGAAAAAAATGGAAACCCACTCCAGTATTCTTGCCTGGGAAATCCCATGGACAGAGGAGTGTGGTGGGCTACAGTCCATGGGGTCACAAAGAGTCGGACATGACTGATGAACACTTTTCCACATGCTTATAAAGTTTTTATAAATAGATTGTTTCCTTGACCTAAAGGGATTCAAAAGTAATTTTTATGTTCTTCAATTTATTCTGACTTATACTGAGAGAGTCTCTATGTTTAATAAAATTTTTAATGAAGTTACATTTATTTTCAAATACATTAAGGGAATATCTTTTTTTTTTTAAGTTGGTATTAATCCAAAGAAGAATTTTATTAAGATGTTAATGGCAATCCCCAAGGAAACAACTAAGAAAATAATTTAAAAACATACAAGAAATGACAAGAATAAAAAAATGGTACAAAAGAAAATATGCAACACAAAATGAGATAGTAATGTCAGAATTAAGAAACCCATACAAGACATATGAAAACAAACAGCAAAATGGTACAATAGGATTTAATTACCTTAAATGTAAATAGATCAATTTTTAAATTTAAAGGCAGAAATAGAGAGATTGGAAACAAAACTCAACATTTAAAAAACTAAGATCACGGCATTCAGTCCCATTCAGTTCAGTTCAGTGGTGTACGACTCTTTGCGACCCCATGAAGTGCAGCACACCAGGCCTCCCTGTCCATCACCAACTTGCGGAGTTCACTCAAATTCATGTCCATCGAGTTGGTGATGCCACCTAGCCATCTCATCCTCTGCCGTCCCCTTCTCCTCTTGCCCCCAATCCCTCCCAGCATCACAGTCTTTTCCAATGAGTCAACTCTTCACATGAGGTGGCCAAAGTACTGGAGTTTCAGCTTTAACATTAGTCTTGCCAAGAACACCCAGGACTGATCTCCTTTAGAATGGACTGGTTGGATCTCTTGCAATCCAAGGGACTCTCAAGAGTCTTCTCCAACACCACAGTTCAAAAGCATCAATTCTTTGGCCCTCAGCTTTCTTCACAGTCCAACTCTCACATCCATACATGACCACTGGAAAAACTATAGCCTTGACTAGATGGACCTTTGTTGGCAAAGTAATGTCTCTGCTTTTCAACACGCTATCTGGGTTTGTCATAGCTTTCATTCCAAGGAGTAAGCGTCTTTTAATTTCATGGCTGCAGTCACCATCTGCAGTGATTTTGGAGCCCCCAAAATAAAAGTCTGCCACTGTTTCCCCATCTATTTGCCATGAAGTTATGGGACCAGATACCATGACTTTATTTTCTGAATGTTGAGCTTTAAGCCAACTTTTTCACTCTCCTCTTTCACTTTCATCAGGAGACTCTTTAGTTCTTCTTCACTTTCTGCCATTAAGGGTGGTATCATCTGCATATCTGAGGTTATTGATATTTCTCGTGGCAATCTTGATTACAGCTTGTGCTTCATCCAGCTCAGTGTTTCTCGTGATGTAGTCTGCATATAAGTTAAATAAGCAGGGTGACAATTAACAGCCTTGATGTATTCCTTTCCCTATTTGGAACCAGTCTGTTGTTTCATGTCCAGTACTAACTGTTGCTTCCTGACTTGCATTCAGGTTTCTCAAGAGGCAGGTCAGATGGTCTGGTATTCCCATCTCTTTCAGAATTTTCCAAAGTTTGTTGTGGTCCACACAGTCAAAGGCTTTGGCATAGTCAATAAAGCAGAAATAGATGTTTTTCTGGAACTCTCTTGCTTTTTCGATGATCCAGTGGATGGTGACAATTTGACCTCTGGTTCCTCTGCCTTTTCTAAATCCAGCTTGAACATTTGGAAGTTCACAGTTCATGTATTGTTGAAGCCTGGCTTGGAGAATTTTGAGCATTACTTTACTAGCATGTGAGTTGAGTGCAACTGTGCAGTGGTTTGAACATTCTTTGGCATTGCCTTTCTTTGGGACTGGAATGAAAGCTGACCTTTTCAAGTCTGTGGCCACAGCTGAGTTTTCAAAAATTGCTGGCATATTGAATATAGCACTTTCACAGCATTATATTTTAGGATATGAAATAGCTCAACTGGAATTTTATCACCTTCACTAGCTTTGTTCCTAGTGATGCATCCTAAGGCCTACTTGACTTCGCAATCCAGGATGTCTGGCTGTAGGTGAGTGGTCACACTATCGTGATTATCTGGGTTGTGAAGATCTTTTTGTACAGTTCTTCTGTGTATTCTTGCCACCTCTTCTTAATATCTTCCACTTCTGTTAGGTTCATACCATTTCTGTCTTTTATTGAGCCCGTCTTTGCATGAAATTCTCTCTTGGTATCTCTTAATTTTTTGAAGAGATCTCTAGTCTTTCACATTCTGTTGTTTTCCTCTATTTCTTTGCACTGATCACTGAGAAAGGCTTTCTTATCTCTCCTTGGTATTCTTTGGAATTCTGTATTCAAATGTGTATATATTTCCTTTTATCCTTTGATTTTTGCCTCTCTTCTTTCACAGCTCTTTGTAAGTCCTCCTCAGATAGCCATTTTGCTTTTTTGCATTTCTTTTTCTTGGGGATGGTCTTGATCCCTGTGTCCTGTACAATGTCATGAACCTCCATCCATAGTCAGAGAAGTAAGTCAGAGAAAGACAAATATCAGATCATATTGCTTATATGTGGAGTCTAGAACTAATGATACAAATGAACTTATTTATAAAACAGGAACAGACTCACAGAGAATGAACTTATGATTACTAGGAGGGAAAGGTAGGGGGAGGGATAGACTGAGAGTTTGATATTGACACATACACAGATATTTAAGGTAGATAAATAAGGAGGACTTACTGTATAGCAGAAAGAATTCTGCTCAATATTCCGTAATAATCTAAATGAGATAAAGAATTTGAAAAATAATATATACACATACATGTATAGCTGAATATCTTTCTGTATACCCTAAACTAACTCATTGTTGTTAATCAATGATACTCCAATGTAAAATTAAAACAAATTTAAAAGATATGCTTTGGAGGTGCATTTGTTAAAATGTTTAGCTTTCTGTGCCTTAATTTCATAATTTTAAAAATGGAGTTACTACCTGCCTTATGGTAGGCTACAGTAAGGATTAAATTATACGTGGCATGTACAATATCCAGCATACTTACTAAATGTTATCTTTTCCTTTTATGGAAAAAGTACTGGGTAGAAAAGAATAGATCCATGCTTTGGTTTAGTTCAGCTATTAACTGAAGATATGGCCTCAGTTGCGAAGGGATGGTGATTATAAATCACAGACTATTAGAGCTGTATGGGACCTTTGGGATTATTGATGTCATCCTACCAGTATGGAAAGAATAGGCAGCACAGGAAAGTAAAACCATATCCTGTAGGAAATTCTTGGCACTGAATAGGGGGTCTAACAAGGCCGTTCCTGTTATGAAACGCCAGTGATTCTAAGTATTCCATAATGTTGCTGACAATTTTTCTATATAAGGGCTCTCTGGGGTCTTTCCTAGTAATTGGGTCATTTTATTTCTGTTCTAACTTGACCTGGGTTCACAGGTTTCTCAGAAAAAGCCATAAAATAATATGTCAAATCAAAATTTATTTTCTTTTCTTTTGCTACACAATTGTGGATTTTCAATGACTCAGTCCACTGAGAGACATTCTACTTTCAACTTCCCCTTGAGGTACTGATTTCTGCCTGGGCCACTTGAAAATCTCCAACCAAGTGCAGTGATCAGTCTTAATGTCATTAAAAGTAGAACAACAAAACATCATGCTTCTTTTATCAAGTAATAGAAAGTAAGCAGCATCACTGCTGAAGTCATCTTTCCATTTAAAAATTTTTATTAAGGAAAAAATAAAACATTTTCCGAAGAAGAGAAAAATACTATAAATGCTTTCATGTACTCTCAACTCAGATTCAATTTCTACCATGGGTAAATAGCATCGGGAAAGGTGGAATCATTTTAAATTAAAAGATACTTAACAGGGTGTTGCAGTTTCAGAAATAGTGGAGACTCTGGGTGGATCGAACTGTTCCTCAGATGATAATTGTAAAATCTGGACTACACACACACACACACATATGAACTGAGAGAGTGACCAAAATCAAAACTACAGGAAAGAAGAATTTCCATGAGTATGATTTGAAGGTCTTCAGGCTTCTGCCTACACAGCTATACAGCAGCAGAAAGCCACCATCTTACTAATCTGAGCTATCAGATGCAGTTTGGGGCTGGCAAAGCAGAAAGTTAGAGGAATTATCCTGGAAGGGAGGGATCTGCACAAGGTGAGATCCTTGAACATATACATACAAAATCTGCCAAAAACTTTGGATGACCGCTAAACTATACATGGCCAGGGAAGACCTGAAGAGGTCTTGAAATATACAGTAGCTGAGAGCTGAATAAACTGAGTGGGGAGATCATTTGCTATCTACCACAAGGAAGACAGAGTTCTGAGTCTGAGTCAAGCCAAAGTAACTAACTGCCTCCTAAAATAAGACTTACTCTTCAGAAGAACATAACATAATCCAGATACCCAACCTGTATAATTCAAGGTCTGGTTGCCAATCAGAAAAGCCTCTGGATGTACAAAAACAAAAACAAAAAAACAAACCCACAAAAATCCATACGCAATGAGTGAAAATAAGGAAGAAATTTTAGAAGACTTTAAGGTAGAAAAAAAGAAAACCTCTCCAGTCCTAGTATCTGTCCTACCTGCCTAGACTTGAGGCATCTCTAGTAATTCCAGGCCCTAATTTACTCTCTCTAGGCATTATGCATTACGGATCTTCCCTTGTAGCTCATTCAGTAAAGAATCTGCCTGCAATGCAGGAGACCCAGGTTCTATTTCTAAGTTGGGAAGATCCTCTGGAGAAGGAAATGGCAACCTACTCCAGTTTTGTTGCCTGGAGAGTCCCATGGACAGAAGAGCCTGGCAGGTTATAGTCCATGGGGTCGCAAGAGCCGGACACAACCTAGTGATTAAACCACCACAGGCATTATGGAAGCACAGTTAATAATATCCAATATAGTGTCACCTCTTCCAGTTGATGCAGGTTTGATCTCAGTGGGATAGTAAGTAAATGATGGTATTGATTATGTGGTGGTGTTACCAATGTTGGTGATAATGGTGGCAGACAGAACTGAAATTCTCATTGAACATCAGGAGGTAAGAGGAAAATATTCTAAATCTCTGTTGTTGTTTAGTCACTAAGTTGTGTCAGGGTCCTTTGTAGCTATTTAATCTCATTGACTATCATTTAAATGAATCCCAGACCTGGATTGGGTTTTTCCAATTTCTTATCTTGGTAATAAGAGTGACTATCCTGCTTACTCCGTAGAGCAGTTATGAGAAAACAAATGAAATAATGACAACAATAGCTCACATTTATTGAGGAATTAACATTTTCCAGGCATGGTTCTAAGTTCTTTTTTTTATGTATTAATCTATCTACTACTAATAACAATCGAGGTAGGCAGCATTTTTACTAGTCTCATTTCATAGATAAGGAGAGAGAGATTAAACAACTTGCCAAATTAATAACATTTAGAGGTGGGAGTCTGTCAGGGAAGATGTGTGGATCAAGTATTCTCAGCACTCTTGCCTCTGTTGTTAGGATTTTAAACTGATATACCACTATGGACAGCAATTTGGAAACAGTCTTACAATTAGATGCTCACTGTTAGGAACAGGTTATTTCGCTCATGATATGCACTAAGAGAAACTCTTGTACGTGTACAATAGGAGGCATAGAAAAAAATGTTCAAGGAAACATTATTTGCCATAGGAAAATAAACCTAACTGTCCATCAATAAGTGAACGGATATATCAACTGAGATGCTCCACAACAATTAAGTGCATGTGTATCAATATAAATAGATCTAGAACTGTGCTCTCCATCATGGTAGCTAACTAGCCACATAAAGCTAATAAGCACTTGAAATATGGCTAAAGATATATATTAGAAGAATAATATTTTGGACATATTTAGTTAAATAAAATATGTACTAAATTTAATTTTGTTTCTTTTTGCTTTTAGGTGTGGCTATTAGAAAATTTTAAATTAGTATGTGGTTCAGTTACATTTTTATTGGACAGCACTGATCTATAAAATATAATTTGAGTTAAAATAAGCTATGGAAAAATTTGTAAGCACCACAAAACATATAAAACAATATTGTCTACTATTTATAGAGCATATATATGCAATTAAAATACAAAAATGTAGATTGAAATGGTACCCACCAAATTCATAATAATGCCCACCCGTGGAGAATAGATAGGGGATGGAACTTGGAGAGGAAAACAAAGGGAACCTGAATTTTATTTGTAATATTCCAAATACTTTAGGTAAACATTGTATCTAAAGCCAAAAGGACTAAATAGTAATATTTGATTGTTCTTGAGAGTAGGATATTTTTACATTTTGGTATTTTAACATTTCAAAAATGAAACAGAGCCAAAAAAATTGAATGTATCAATAAGGTCACACATACAGCACACATTCATTTATACTTTTAACAATTCTCTGTCATTAGGTGCCATATTTAACCAGAGGTTCTAGCAAAGATAAGGTCGAATGAGGACATTAAGGAGAGGTTAAAGTCCACATGCTATCATAATTGTGTATATGAGTATTCATAAAAGCCAATGATTTTTGTTGACTACAAGAGTAATATGTGCCCATTGCACAAAATTTGGAATTTAGGAAAAGTATAAAGAGAACAAACAACATTTTACCACAATCCCATCACTAATAGAAAGTCACTGGATATTTTGGTTTATTTTCTTTCAGTCTTTTTGAATATTTGGCTTTTACTTTTGCCAATATCTAGCAGATATTTTGAAACAAACCCCTGAATGAAATATGATTGCTTTGTCTTTGATCAAAATAATCTTTGCCTTGGGGCTCCAGATTTGGCTTCTGATATTTTTTAAAAATAAAAACAAAAAACCAATGGCTAATACTAAAGGCTGTACCCAGCACACTAAGCATGTTACATGCATTATATAATTTAAACCACTTTCCAATGTAGGAATCATTATAATTCCTATTTTGTACAGAGAAAAATGAGGCATAGAGAGGCTTCCTAAGCCTCTAAGAAGGCTCTTGGATGAGATGAAGTTTCAGATTCAAATGCACAAAGTTTGATAAATTTATCTCTATCTCTGTGACATGCCCTCTAAGAGTCTTTGAGTTTATAGTGAATTTGGGGGGGTGGGGTGTGTGTGTGTGTGGGTGGGTGTGTGTGTGTGTGTGGGGGTGTGTGTGGGTGGGTGTGTGTGTGTGTGTGTGTGTGTGTGTGTGTGTGTGTGTGTGTGTGTGTGTGTGTGTGTGTGTGTGTGTGTGTGTGTGTGTGTGTGTGTGTGTGTGTGTGGTAGTGATGGGGTAGTGGCATAGAACATATTCTGTGGCCAATACCTGCACCCTACACTTCATTACACTAACCTCAGACTAAAAACTGTATCTGGCCCATTCTAGGGAGATTCAAATTTCAGATAAGCAGTGACAATGTCCTCTTGAGGTTAGGCAGTGAGTCAATCCTCAAATACACTTTGTGTTGTTTTAGGTTCAGAGATCTTCTCTGTAGCCATTGACCCATCCCTTAACAACCCTCAGCAGGCTGCAATCGACACAAAGAACCTCAGAGTTCCATAGTTATCAGTGCCAGAGCCGACATACTGCTTCCTGTATCTGGACACATAAACAGGCGTAAGTGACTCAGGTCAACTTTGTTCATGAAAGCTGTTGTGGTTTAGTTGCCAAGTCGTGTCTGACTCTCTGCAACCATGGGCTGCAGCACACCAAGCTTCCCTGCCCTTCACTGTCTCTCAGAGTTTGCTCAAATTCATGTTCACTGACTTGGTGATGCCATCCAACTATCTCACCCTCTGTTGCCCCTTTCTCCTCCTGCCCTCAATCTTTCTCAGCATCAGGGTCTTTTCCAGTGAGTCAGCTCTTTACATCAGGTGGCCAAAGCTTTGGAGCTTCAGCATCAGTCCTTCCAATGAATTTCCTTTAGGATTGTTAATGAAAAGATAATTTTGTCTCACATTAACATTTGTTGAGTCTTCATTATAATTTGCCCTGGACTAAGTACTTTACATGTTTTGCAATGCATTATTTCATTTAATCTTTGGAACAACCCTATAATGAAGATTCTAATATGATTCTCAATTCACTGATAGAGAAACTGAGGCTTACAGAGGTTGAGGATGTTACTGAGGATAGAGAGATAATAATGGCGGAGCTGTCCACACTTCCAATCTGAGAACTACAAGCATCAGAGGCCATACTCTTCCTCTGTCTTTTACTACCCACACCCCTAGCATATAAAGTCATCTTATTTCCCTTTGCTAAGCAGTGTACTGGTGACAATGTTTGAAGCCAGTAAAAGAAATGTATTTTATATAGAATCCCCCAGACACTGGTATAGCCAATCAGATGGTTCTTATCTTTTTCAAACACATCTCTTCCTTCAGTTTCCCCCACCAGACCTGCCAAGTTTGGGATGGGTATCTGTTATCAACTCCTGGGCCTATCTAGTTGGTACCCAGAATGGTCCAGAACCCAGAGAAGCAGATTTTAAATGACTTGTTTTTGTGTTGCACATTGCAGCCTAGGAGAAAACTGGATGGTCACCAGCTTATAAAAATAAGGAAATGAGAACTATGCTTAAGAGGAATGAGGCCTGCCAGTGAGCAGAGACAGGGATTAAACTTTCAAAATAAGATGGGCGATGGGGGTAGGGCAGGGGATGGGTAGGCAGAAGGGTGAACCAGAGTTTGAAGGCAGCCTTAGCCAAAGAACTGACCGACAGACAGACCCTGGGCACTTAATAAACTCTAGTAACTTCATAAGAGTGGAAGATATCCTCAAGGTAATTTTTCTTCAATTCTTGTCCATTGGAGACTGAGGAGCAGTCATCACTGGGGGCCTTCAGAGTTGAGATAACGTGCTGACTGGGGAAGACCAAAGGCAGGATGAAGTCAAATGTACCTGCTGCTGGGACCCAGTCACCTCCTTGGCCTTAAAGCATCACTCAAACCAGTAGCCTCCCACAGTATTGTTAATATGGGGCCCAGTAATCACTATCCCAGGTTGTACTAAGGGCCTGAGTCTTTATAATATTGCTTATACATGGTGAGTATCAGATAGCAAGAGAACACCACGGTCCTTGATGAGATGAAGAACACAGTCTCTGAGGTCAGGAAACTAATTAATTAATGAGGGGTGGGGTTGGGTTCCAAGCCTGTATCTGAGAACTTGATTATTGAATCAGAGATAAAATGTGCACAGAAAAAAGAGTAAAATAAAAAATGAAGGGAAGGACTCCTATTTTTCCCACTCTTTGTCCTTTAACCCAGAACAAGGAATAGGAATTAAGCTTCAGCAGTATGTATCTGCATCAGTTCTCTCTCTCTTACCAGGGGTTGTATTGCAGGAAGAATTGTGTATTTTAAGAACAATGCAGCCAATGCCTCAGTATTTGGCTAAAAGAAGAGAAAAATGGCAAGGCAAGGGGGAAAATAAAGAACTGGAAAGTAATGTCCTGAAATTTCCTCTGCATATGATTTCCCAGGCTCTAAGAGCAACATTTGTCTCTGTACTCTATGTGCAGGCTTAAAGTGAGTCTCCATAGTCATCTAAACATCATAAAAAGCTGTTTTTATTATTCCCACCCTTCCTAAGAGGGGATTAACTCACTGATCGGAGACAGCCCTGCCAATTACTCTGACCTCTTTCTTGACAGGAGCTGTTGACACTTGCTTTGGTTCCTTCTTCTACAGGAAACGGGCTTCCCTTGTGGCTCAGCTGGTAAAGAATCTGCCTGCAATGCAGGAGACCTGGGTTTGATCCCTGGGTTAGGAAGATCCCCTGGAGGAGGGAAAGGCTAATAGTCCATGGAGTTGCAAATAGTTGGACACAACTGAGCGACTTTCACTTTTCCACAGGGAAGTGGCACTATATCTGAATCTCAGTGCAATACTGTCACTGGCAAGACCTCCAAGAATAGAAAACAAAACAACTAATGACATGAAGGGGATATAAAACTTATAAAATGAGACTATTGCCTGAATTGAGAACTGACTCAGAGTACCAGTCGCTCTCTCCAGTGACAACACGAATTCCCAGCAGTCATCAGGTAATGACTAAAGGGAGGTGTATGTTTCTGGGCTGTTAAGGCACCCCCTCTCTGTACATTTCTGAAGAATTCATGGGCCTACTTCATCCTGATTAAGTGACTTTGGAGAAGAGAAAAGTGGTGACTTCTTACGGAACCTTAAGGCTGGTTCCTACTCAAAGTGTTTTCTTGTAGAGAAAAACAGTATTAAATCAACTGGACTTTCCACTCGTAGTCTGCTGTTTCAGGAGGGAAGATTTGTGGCCCTTCCTTTGTGGCTGGGTGCTTGGTATTGTCACTCTTCCTGAACATCTCTGTAAGCAAACACTCCTTTGAGGTTTCAGTACACTTGTTCCTCTGCTTTCTTTAAGAAAATGCATCCTTGGAATTCATCGAATCTGCTCATTTACTTATTGGCTTAAATATATATAGAAAGAAATTTCTATTACATACATAGTTTCTGCATTCATCAGTTCTACCTGTATACTATTACAAACATGTTCTTTGGGGGCACTTACGTAGTTACGGAAAAATCTTGCCCTTAACGTCAAACCTTTATAATCACCAGAGAACTTTCTCAAAGGTGAAACTGATAAGATGAAGAATGTGGATAAGAATTAGGCTTTGTATTCAGACAAACTGAGGTTCACTCTTTGCTCTGTCACTTAAATTGCTGTTAATTTCAGGCAAGTTACCTCACCTCTCTGATTTTTTTCTTTAAAAGTGAGCATGACAAATAACTATAAATAAGGGTTGCTGTGAGGCTTATGCTATAAGCCTGGTTCATAATAAGAGTGCACTATTACTATTAAAAAATGAAACATGGACCCTAATTTTGTGGAGTTCATGGTATTATATAAGGGAAAGAAAATATTTAAAGAGATAAATAACACATCTGGACAAAACTGCTATACTTGACATGCTTTAAAAAAAAAAAAAGTAAAGCACAGACAAGATAGCCATTCATTTTTGTCAGAAAGGACCATGAGTCTCAGAGAGGAAGTCCTCTTGGATCTCACTTGGCTGATAAGTGAAGAATGGGGTTCTAGGCAGGGAAATACAAGAGAAGAGACAGAAAGCCATGAAGCACAAGAGAATGCAACCATATGGAGCTGATAACCCTGTCCACATGAAGGAAGGCTAGGCTTTCTGAACTTTGTGAACAATTGACTCCTGTTAATTTATAGGAGTAAAAGTGTACATTTTTCTTTAGCCTGATGACCAGTCTACTACAGAAGATAACTTGGCCAAAAAGGGAAGGATGGAGACACTGTGGAAGAACTAAGATGATGACCCATCTACCTTTGGTCCAGTCAGTCAAATTCAATGAGATTTGGTTCTTGACTTATTGACTTTTCATTCAAGAGCACTGCATTCTAATTGTGTGTTGTCATTCACTAAGTCAGAAAAGGCAAGAGCCATGAAAAGAGGCTTCCCAGTCATAGTTACTTTAAATTTGTTCATTAACCAGCTCATCCGTTCATAGAACATCTTATTTGTCACACCACTCCTTTCAGTTTGTTGTTTGTTCAGCTTGATTACCCAAAAGGTCAGGGCTGAATTGCTATTGAACACGGCCTGGATTAAACATGTTTCCAATGTCCAACTGACTTTTTTTTTTCTTTACATTTACATGCAAATGTACACTAAAAACTTAGAAAACCGTCTAGGTTTTCAAAGAAGCCAAAGAAATAGGGAGACTTGCAGTAAAACTCAGAAGAGCTTTCTCTTTCTGCAGTGCAGGAGAAAACTCGGTCCTTGAGAGGATGGGAGAATCCAGCTGAACAAATGCTTTAATTAAAGCATACACAGAAATCCAGAAAAGTTTCCAATGAAAAATGGTCACTGAGCCACAGTTTTGCACATTTTCTCAATGCTATTCAACAAGTTCTTGCCTACATATTGCTAAATGTCCTTCTTAAAAATTTTTTTCTAGTTCTTTTGGGAATAATCTATATATTACTAGTTTGTTTCCATGGTGGTCAGGAAAATTAACCTTATGACTTCAATTCTTTATTGTTTATTGGAAACTATTCTATTTTCCAGCATATGGTCATTTTGGCAAAATTTCCATGTGTATTTGAAAATACTGAACATTCTGTAGTTATTCTATGCATGACTGGAGTCGTTTATTTCTCCATTTAATTCTGTTAATCTTAAAAATAAGGCTATTTTACTAGTTGGATGTAAATTTAGGTTATACATCTTCCCTTTAAATTTATTAAATGTCCTTCTATTGCTATTAATATAAAATAATACAGTAATTATCTCTAACATTTAATACTGAAATAGTTAGAAGTATTAATCTTCCTTTTAAATTTGTCAAAATGAAATCTTTCAAAACTTTTATTGGAGCATAGGTGATTTATAATGTTGTGTTAGTTTCAGGTGTTCAGCAAAGTGAATCAGTTGTACATATACATATATTCACTATTTTAAAATCTTTATCTCTAGAATTGTTCAGTATTTAATTTATGTCTAGTAATACTACATAGTAAAGTATTTATAATTATTCAATTTCTTTCCTTATTAGTTGGCAACACTCTTATTTTGGATCTCAATTATATGTTTAATTATAATACTCTTTGCTTCATATAATTACAATTTTTTCTCAATTGATGAGAACTTTTAAGATCTATTCCCTTAGTGATGTTCAAATATACAGTACAGTACTGATATCTATATTTATCATGTTGTATATTATGTCACTGGAATTATTTATCTTATAACTGGAAGTTTGTACCTTTCAACCAGTTTCACAAATTCCCCCATCCCTGAACTCTTTGCTTTTGGCAACTATCAATCTGTTCTGTTTTATGAGTTCAGTTTTTTTTTTTTAACCCTCAAAACTTAAAAAAATTTTTTTAATTGAAGGATAATTGTTTCACAGAATTTTGTTGTTTTCTGTCAAACCTCAACACAAATGAGCCATAGGCATACATATATCCACTCACTTTTGAAACTCTCTCCCATCTCCCTCCCCATCCCACCCATGTTTCAGTTTCCAGAAAGTGAAAGTGAAGTCGCTCAGTCGTGTCTGACTCTTTGCTACCCCATGGACTGTACTACCATGCTCCTCCATCCACGGGATTTTCCAGGCAAGAGTACTGGAGTGGGTTGCCATTTGCTCTCCAGAGGATCTTCCCAACTCAGGGATCGAACCCAGGTCTCCCACATTGTAGGCAGACCCTTTACCATCTGAGCCACCAGGGAAGTCTCAGTTTCCTGAGACATACAGCAAATCCCTGTGGGTTATCTATTTTACATATGGTAATGTAAGTTTTCATGTTACTCTTTCCACACATCTCACCCTTTCCCCACTTTTCCCATGTCCATAAGTCTATTCTCTATGTCTGTTTCTCCACTGCTGCCCTGTAAGTAAATTCTTCAGTATAATTTTTCTAGATTCTGTATATACGTGTTAGAATATGATATTTATCTTTCTCTTTCTGACATACTTCACTCCATATAAGAGGGTCTAGGTTCACCCACCTCATCAGAACTCAAAGGCATTTCTTTTTATGGCTGAGTAATATTCCACTGTGTATACGTACCACAACTTCTTTATCCATTCATCTGTCGATGGACATCTAACTTGCTTCCACTTTCTAGCTACTGTAAATAGTGCTGCACTGAACCATGGGATACATGTGTCTTTTTCAATTTTGGTTTTCTTAGGGTATATGCCTTGGAATGGGATTGCTGGGTCACATGGTAATTTTATTCCTAGTTTTTAAGGACTCTCCATACCATCTTCTATACTGGCTATGTCAATATACATTCCCATCAACGATGCAAGAGCATTCCCTATTCTCCACAACCTCTCCAGAATTTATTGTTTGTAGACTTTTTGATGATGACCATTCTGACTGGTATGAGGTGATATCTCATGGTGGTTTTGATTTGCATTTCTCTAATAATGAGCCATGTTGGCATCATTTCATGTGTTTGTTAGCCATCTGTATGTCTTCTTTGGAGAAATGTCTTTTTCCCACTTTTTGACTGGGTTGTTTCTTTTCTGGTATTGAGTTGTAAGAGCTGCTTGTGTATTTTAGAAATTAATCCTTTGTTGGTTGTTCCATTTGCTATTACTTTTTCCCATTCTGAGGACTGTCATTTCACCATGCTTATAGTTTCCTTTGCTGTAAAAAAGCTTTTAAGTTTAATCAGGTCTCATTTGTTTACTTTTGTTTTTATTTCCATTACTCTAGGAGGTGGGTTATAGAGGATCTTGCTTTATGTTGAGTATTCTGCCTATGTTTTCCTCTAAGAGTTTTATAGTTTCTGGTCTTACATTTAGGTCTTTAACCCATTTTGAGTTTATCTTTGTATATGGTGTTAGGAATCTAGTGTTAGTGCTCTGGTGTTAGGTGTTAGTTTCTGATTTCATTCTTTTATATGTAGCTGTCCAGTTTTCTCAGCACCATTTATTGAAGAAGCTGTCTTTGATGGGCAGATCATCTTGATCTACTCAAGGTTAGCCTGTTTTAAACAGCTACTAGCTTTAGACCATTATATCTACTACTGTGGGCAGGAATCCCTCAGAAGAAATGGAGTAGCCATCATGGTCAACAGGAGTCCGAAATGCAGTGCTTAGATGCAGCCTCAAAAATGACAGAATGATCTCTGTTCATCTCCAAGGCAAACCATTCAATATCACAGTTATCCAAGTCTATGCCCCAACCAGTAACACTGAAGAAGCTGAAGTTGACCAGTTCTATGAAGACCTACAAGACCTTTTAGAACACCCCAAAATATGTCCTTTTCATTATAGGGGACTGGAATGCTAAAGTAGGAAGTCAAGAAACACCTGGAGTAACAGGCAAGTTTGGCCTTGAAATGTGGAATGAAGCAGGGCAAAGACTAATAGAGTTTTGCCAAGAAAATGCACTGGTCATAGCAAACACCCTCTTCCAACAACACAAGAGAAGACTCTACACATGGACATCACCAGATGGTCAACACCGAAATCAGATTGATTATATTCTTTGCAGCCAAAGATGGAGGAGCTCTATACAGTCAGCAAAAACAAGACCAGGAGCTGACTGTGGCTCAGATCATGAACTCCTTATCACCAAGTTCAGACTCAAATTGAAGAAAGTAGGGAAAAACCACTAGACCATTCAGGTATGACCTAAATCAAATCCCTTATGATTATACAGTGGAAGTGAGAAATAGATTTAAGGGCCTAGATCTGATAGATAGAGTGCCTGATGAACTATGGAATGAGGTTTGTGACACTGTGCAGGAGACAGGGATCAAGACCATCCCCATGGAAAAGAAATGCAAAAGAGCAAAATAGCTGTCTGGGGAGGCCTTACAAATAGCTGTGAAAAGAAGAGAGGCGAAAAGCAAAGGAGAAAAGGAAAGATCTAAGCATCTGAATGCAGAGTTCCAAAAAGAGCAAGAAGAGATAAGAAAGCCTTCTTTAGCAATCAATGCAAAGAAATAGAGGAAAAGAACAGAATGGGAAAGACTAGAGATTGCTTCAAGAAGATTAGAGATAGCAAGGGAACATTTCATGCAAAGATGGGCTCGATAAAGGACAGAAATGGTCTGGACCTAACAGAAGCAGAAGATATTAAGAAGAGGTGGCAAGAATACATGGAAGAACTGTACAAAAAGATCTTCACGACCCAGATAATCATGATGATGTGGTCACTAATCTAGAGCCAGACATCTTGGAATGTGAAGTCAAGTGGGCCTTGGAAAGCACCACTACGAACAAAGCTAGTGGGGGTGATGGAATTCCAGTGGAGCTGTTTCAAATCCTGAAAGATGACGCTGTGAAAGTGCTACACTCAATATGCCAGCAAATTTGGAAAACTCAGCAGTGGCCACAGGACTGGAAAAGTTTTCATTCCCATCTCAAAGAAAGGAAATGCCAAAGAATGCTCAAACTACCGCACAGTTGCACTCATCTCACATGCTAGTAAAGTAATGCTCAAAATTCTCCAAGCCAGGCTTGAGCAATATGTGAACCGTGAACTCCTGATGTTCAAGGTGGTTTTAGAAAAGGCAGAGGAACCAGAGATCAAATTGCCAACATCCGCTGGATCATGGAAAAGCAAGAGAGTTCCAGAAAAACATCTATTTCTGCTTTATTGACTATGCCAAAGCCTTTGACTGTGTGGATCACAATAAACTGTGGAAAATTCTGAAAGAGATGGGAATACCAGACTACCTAACCTGCCTCTTGAGAAATCTGTATGCAGGTCAGGAAGCAACAGTTAGAACTGGACATGGAACAACAGACTGGTTCCAAATAGGAAAAGGAGTACGTCAAGGCTGTATACTGTCACCCTGCTTATTTAACTTATATGCAGAGTACATCATGAGAAATGCTGGACTGGAAGAAACACAAGCTGGAATCAAGATTGCCAGGAGAAATATCAATAACCTCAGATATGCAGATGATACCACCCCTGCCGGGGTCAAGCCCCAGTGGATCCAGGGTGATTCGAAGGTGGGGATGGAATCGGCGTCCTAGAAAAAACTTATTTAATTACAGATATATAGAGAGATTAAAAATGGATAGTGTAGTAGGAAAATTAGTGGAGAAAAAGAGCCTGAATAACTGGTTTAAATGGAATACTAATTACCACCTACATAGGCCACAGGCATCTATCCGTTCTTCTGAAGGAGAGGAGGCAGAGAGGCCTCCCAGTCCGATCTTAGAAGCCAAGGCAGAGTTAGTAGGCTTGGTGCGTACCCCCATACCAGATGGGAATTCAGCCAGGAAAACGGGGAGCAAGAAAGAAATGACATGGGGGAATCAGCTTTCCAGAAACTGGATCCCATGTCTTTATTTTTCAGGTTTGTTATACATAGGGATGAATACAGAGTCACGCGAGGGTGAGCAGACCTGATCCTTGTCACAATCAGGTGCTTCGTATAAAATTATACAAAGGTCTTATGAGTTTTTACATCATCTTCTGACCGTGAGGTCTGCTGATATTTTATGGCCCTTTCTGATACTGGTCAGTTAACCAGAAATCTTATTTTTCCAGGGGTGATTTTTTCTTAAATCAGGCGCCACTCTCCAAATAAAGTTACATTCCTATAGGGTGAGGGTGTAGTGAGTTACAACTAGGAAAAGAATTTACTTAACCTAAGGTTAACATGATTAATCTTAAAGGTTAATACTTATTTCTCCTATATGCTAGTCATATTCATTATAAGGGCAGGTAATATGGAGATTTAGCAGCAAACATCAGCCCAACAAGTGAAAATCCTTTTACCAATGTTCCCTTAAGATCTACTTAGTCTTAAGATAGTGATAAAGTTACATTTTTACATAGCAAGGACACAGTGATTTATAACAAAGTACAGTGATCTATTACAAAAGAGAAAGTTCATTAACTCAAAAAGTCTAGTATTGCTAACTTTAAAAACTACTATATTTCCTTTTCTATATTCCAAATACATTGATTAATATATTCCCAGGTGCCTAAGGATATGGAGGCCTGGTGGCAATCATTGACTCAACGATAAAAAAGCCCTATGCTAATACTCCAAACTCTCTGTGCTGTTTATGGTTGAGAGGTTGTCACACAAGCTAGTCTGTCAGCAGAGAGGTTTGACCTGAGCCACCCTTGTCACACCCAGGGCAGGGAATTAGCAGTAATTATTGACAGGACAAATGAAAAAACCTTTCACCAATATAATTCCTAATCAACCCAATAATACTATACTAATAATCTTCTAACTTCTCCAAAGAGTCTGTATTTAGAAAGTTTTAAAGCATCTTGTGTCTTTGACAGTTGGGAGGTTGTAAATAATCACAACTGGCCAGACGAACCTGATCAGGCAGGCCAGAGAACCTTCAGAGTTTATAAGTTGAAACACTCTTGTCATGCCCAGGAAATTTTATTGATTTGGAGCTGCAAGTTAACTCCTTCTCTGAGAGAAATAGTTATGGGGGAGAGCTCCCCGTAAAATACTCTGGTTTTGGGGGTAGATGCTTGGGAACAGGGGTTTCCTGAGGCTTGATCACGCCTTTGCGTATGCCAAAGCCCCTTTCTTCATGACCTTTGCCAAGGGCAGAGTTCCTCACGCTGGCCCCCAACACACCCCTATGGCAGAAAGTGAAGAAGAACTAAAGAGCCTCTTGATGAAAGTGAAAGAGGAAAGCGAAAAAGTTGGTTTAAAGCTCAACATTCAGAAAACAAAGATCATGGCATCCGGTCCCATCACTACATGGGAAATAGATGGAGAAACAGTGGAAACAGTGTCAGACTTTATTTTGGGGGCTCCAAAATCACTGCAGATGGCGACTGCAGCCATGAAATTAAAAGACGCTTACTCCTTGGAAGGAAAGTTATGACCAACCTAGATAGTATATTCAAAAGCAGAGGCATTACTTTGCCAACTAAGGTCCGTCTAGTCAAGGCTATGGTTTTTCCAGTGGTCATGTATGGATGTGAGAGTTGGACTGTGAAGAAGGCTGAGCGCCAAAGAATTGATGCTTTTGAACTGTGGTGTTGGAGAAGACTCTTGAGAGTCCCTTGGACTGCAAGGAGATCCAACCAGTCCATTCTAAACGAGATCAACCCTAGGATTTCTTTGGAAGGAATGATGCTAAAGCTGAAACTCCAGTACTTTGGCCATCTCATGCGAAGAGCTGACTCACTGGAAAAGACTCTGATGCTGGGAGGGATTGGGGGCAGGAGGAGAAGGGGACAGAGGATAAGATGGCTGGATGGCATCACTGACTTGATGGACATGAGTCTGAGTGAACTCTGGGAGTAGTTGATGGACAGGGAGGCCTGGCGTGCTACGATTTATGGGGTCGCAAAGAGTCGGACACGGCTGAGCGACTGAACTGAACTCAGAAGGTTCTGAACTCCAACTTTATAACCTTAGCACCAACTACTAAAATTTGCTTAGTATTTTAGCCTCTTGCCAACAGCTTTCTGCTTTGATTTTCAGTCTCCTAACATACACATATAGCTTAGAAGACATAAAAATGCACCAAAGCAAAGACTGAATGCAAAAAGTCAGACTCACTTTCCCTTGGTTCCCTTTTCTCCAGTACCTTGACTCAAGTCCGGGATGTTCTGTTGTTCTGGCCCAGTGAGACTACCACAGCATTTCCATGCCCCATGATTTGAATTCAGAAATGCCCTGGGGGAAAGAGCAGTGTAAAACATGAGACTCTCTTAATACATGCACCTCTTCTCTGAGATCTTGGCCTTTCAACTTCTGGCTGCCTTTGCTGCTCTCTTTTCTTTACAATCTATTGTCTAATGGTATTCTGTCCAACTTTTTATCATCTGTCTGTCCTAAGTCTCTTCAGTCGTATGTGACTGACTCTTTGCGACCACATGGACTGTAGCCCGCCAGAGTACTCGTTCCACGGGATTATCCAAGCAAGTTATAATTGTTATCAATCACCTGGAGGAGGAAATGACAACCCACTCCAGTATTTTTGCCTTTAAAATTATATGGACAGAGGATCCTGGCGGGCTACGGTCCACAGAGTTGTGAAGAGACGGACTCGACTAAGTGACTGAGCATGCACGACTATCATAGTAATGTAAATGTGTATACTCTCTGAAGTACTAATTTAGAACTTTGGTATTTTGTTTAGAAAGTACAATTATTTCTGTAAAACCCTTGTCCTGATGTCTAGTCAGAGCTTGAACAGAACAACAACATAAATGATTCCTAGGATTATTCTTTATCCAAACCTTACAAGTAAGTCTTCATTTAAACTTTTATACTTGAATGGTTATTGTCCTAACTGTATCTGAGGAATATGTACTTAATCCTTTCTACCACAGCCTTATTGTTCCTTTCAATTCAGTTGCTCAATCGTGTCTAAATCTTTGTGACCCCATGGAATGCAGCAGGCCAGGCATCCTTGTCCATCACCAACTCCCAGAGTTTACTCAAACTCATGTCCATTGAGTCAGTGATGCCATCCAACCATCTCATCCTCTGTCATTCCCTTCTCTTCCCACCTTCAATCTTTCCCAGCATGAGGGACTTTTCAAACGTATCAGTTCTTCACATCAGGTGGCCAAAGTATTGGAGTTTCAGCTTCAGCATCAGTACTTCCTATGAATATTCAGGATGATTTCCTTTAGGATGGACTGGTTGTATCTCCTTACAGTCCAAGGGACTCTCAAGAGTCTTCTCCAACACCACAGTTCAAAAGCATCAATTCTTCGGAGCTCAGCTTTCTTTATAGTCCAACTCTCACATCCATACATGACTACCGAAAAGACCATAGCTTTGACTAGATGGACCTTTGTTGGCAAAGAAATGTCTCTACTTTTAATAAGCTGTCTAGGGTGGCCATAACTCTTCTTCTAAGGAGCAAGTGTCTTTTAATTTCATGGTGGCAATCACCATCTGCTGTGATTCTGGAGCCCCCAAAATAAAGTCTGACACTGTTTCCAGCGTTTCTCCATCTACTTGCCATGAAGAGATGGGACCGGATGCCATGATCTCAGTTTTCTGAATGTTGAATTTTAAGCCAACTTTTTCACTCTCCTCTTTCACTTTCATCAAGAGGCTCTTTAGTTCATTTTCTGCCATAAAGATGGTGTCATCTGCCTATCTGAGTTATTGGTATTTCCCCAGAAATCTTGATTCCAGCTTGTGTTTCTTCCAGTCCAGCATTTCTCATGATATACTCTGCATATAAGTTAAATAAGCAGGGTGACAATATACAGCCTTGACGTACTCCTTTTCCTATTTGGAACCAGTATGTTATTCCATGTCCAGTGCTAACTGATGCTTCCTGACCTGCATACAGATTTCTCAAGAGGCAGGTTAGGTGGTCTGGTATTCCCATCTCTTGAAGAATTTTCCACAGTTCATTGTGATCCACACAGTCAAAGGCTTTGGCATAGTCAATAAAGCAGATGTTTTTCTAGAACTCTGTTGCTTTTTTTGATGATCCAGCAGATGTTGGCAATTTGATCTCTGGTTCCTCTGCCTTTTCTAAATCCAGCTTGAACATCTACAAGTTCAACGTTCATGTACTGTTGAAGCCTGGCTTGGAGAATTTTGAGCATTACTTTTACTAGCGTGTGAAATGAGTGCAATTTTGTGGTAGTTTGAGCATTCTTTGGCATTGCCTTTCTTTGGGATTGGAGTGAAAACTGACCTTTTCCAGTCCTGTGGCCACTGCTGAGTTTTCCAAAATTGCTGGCATATGAAGTGCAGCACTTTAACAGCATCATCTTTTAGGATTTGAAACAGCTCCACTGGAATTTCATTACCTCCACTAGCTTTGTTCATAAGGCCCACTTGAGTTTGCATTCTGGCTCTAGCTGAGTGGTCCCACCATCATGATTATCTGGGTCGTGGAAGATCTTTTGTACAGTTCTTCTGTGTATTCTGCCACCTCCTCTTATCTTCTGCTTCTGTTAGGTCCATACCATGTCGATCCTTTATTGTGCCCATCTTTACATGACATGTTCCCTTGGTATCTCTAATTTTCTTGAAGAGATAGCTAGACTTTCCCATTCTATTTTTCCCCCTATTTCTTTGCACTGATCACTGTGGATGGCTTTCTTATCTCTCTCTGCTATTCTTTGAATTCTGCATTCAAATAGGTATATCTTTCCTTTCTCCTTTGCTTTTCACTTCTCTCTTCTTAGCTATTTTTAAGGCCTCCTCAGACAATCATTTTGCCTTTTTGCATTTCTTTTTCTTGGGGATGGTCTTGATCTCTGCCTCCTGTACAATGTCACAAACCTCTGTCCATAATTCGGCAGGCATTCTGTCTATGAGATCTAATCCCTTGAATCTGTTTCTCACCTCTACTGTATAATCCTAAGGGATTTGATTTAGGTAATACCTGAATGGTCTAGTGGTTTTCCCTACTTTCTTTAAGTATGAATTTGGCAATAAGGAGTTCATGATCTGAGCCACAGTCAGGGCCTGGTCTTATTTTTTGCTGACTGTATAGAGCTTTTCCATCTTTGGCTGTAGAGAATATAAACCAATCTGATTTTGGTATTGACCATCTGGTGATGTCCACGTGTAGAGTCTTCTCTTGTGTTGTTGGAAGAGGGTGTTTGCTATAACCAGTGCATTTTCTTGGCGAAACTATTAGCCTTTGCCCTGCTTCGTTCTGTACTCCAAGGCCAAATTTGCCTGTTACTCCAGGTGTTTCTTGACTTCCTACTTTTACATTCCAGTCCCCTATAATGAAAAGAACATCTTTTGGGCTGTTAGTTCTAGAAGGTCTTATAGGTCTTCATAGAACCATTCAACTTCAGCTTCTTCAGCATTACTGGTTGGGGCATAGACTTGGATTACTGTGATATTGAATGGTTTGCCATAGAAACAAACAGATCATTCTGTTTTTTTGAGATAGCACCCAAGCACTGCATTTTGGTCTCTTTTGTTTACTATGATGGCTACTCCATTTCTTCTAAGGGTTCTTGCCCACTGTAGTAGATATAATGGTCACCTGAGTTTAATTCACCCCTTCCAGTCCTAAATGTTCACTGATTCACTCTTGCCATCTCCTGTTTGATCACTTTCAATTTCCCTTGATTCATTAACATTCCAGGTTCCTGAGCAATATTGCTCTTCACAGCATTGGTTTTTACTTTCCATTACCAGTTGCATCCACAACTGGGTGTTTTTGCTTTGGCTCCCTCTCTTCATTCTTTCTGGAGTTATTTCTCCACTGATCTACCATAGCATATTGGGCACCTACCAACCTGGGGAGTTCATCTTTCAATGTCCTATCATTTTGCCTTTTCACACTAATCATGGGGCTCTCAAGGCATGAATACTGAAGTGGTTTACACCCATTCCCTTCTCCAGTGGATCATGTCTTGTCAGAACTCTCCATCATGACTGGGCCGTCTTGAGTGGCCCTATATAGCATGGCTCATAGTTTCACTGAGTCAGACAAGGGTGTGGTCCATGTAATCAGATTGATAAGTTTTCTGTGATTGTGGTTTGTGATTGTTCCTTTAAAGCTGCTTATGTATCCACTCTTATACATTTAAGAAAGTATATGACCTTCACCCTTCTCTCATCCTTACTTTTACCTAGCTTTAGACAACTAGAGAACAACTAACCCAGCTGGCACAAAATGAACACAAAATAAGCATTGAAAGTAAGAATAACTTAATAAAGTTACTTCATTATGTGAAAAAATAGTTGAGATATTCTTTTATTCTTCCCTTTCATTGCTAACCTATCTCTTATTTTAATAAAAAGTCATCTAAAGTATATAGTAAATTGAAGCCACTCTCCCATGCTTTATATTTAGTGAGATCCAAGGGACTGAATTTTGCAAATTCTTAGTCCATATAAAGGCCCACAAATTCATTTATTTACTCTGAATCATTTATTTACTGCTCATTTAGGTTGTCATCCAGAAGTGATTTTTGACAAAAAAATCTCATATACACTTAGCTAATCTTGACTAGTATAAACAGTTTTTGTCATGTGAATTTCTATTTGGGGATATGACATAGCTGGTAAGACATTGCTAGATTGTTCATTGCCTGGTCTCATTTTCTAAAAGTGCCTCTCCTAAATTTAGAAATAGGAACTCACTGTGTTATGCACTGAATTTCTGCCAGAGCCTGCTCTTCCATGTTTCTAGACCTTGACTAATTTTTTTCCTATGCCTTGAATTTCATTCTCCCTTTTGCCCGTCTGATGAGCTGCTTCAGTGCTCAAAAATGCTGCCTCCTTTGTGAAGCTTTTCCTAATATCCCAGCAACATTACATGCTTCTTTGGTTTTCCCCTTTCAGGTTTTCATTATAGTAAATTATAGTTGACCCTTGGACAGTGTTGGAGTTAGGGATGCCAAGCCTCTGCATAGTCAAAAATTCACATACAACTTACAGTAGACCAGGGTCAACTGTATTTATGTCTTTCTTTTTCACTAGACTCTCACAAGGGCCTAGAGCATACCTCACTCTTCTAACCTCAGTGCTCAACATGGGAAATGATACTTGCTAGATCCTCAGTACAGTTTCTTCTTCAAGGTAAAATCTACCCAATGCTAAATCATCCTAAATTTTAAAGTGTACAATTCAGTGTTTTTAATTCAAAGTTGTATAGCCATTACTCACTATATAATCTTATAAGATTTCATGACCCCCAAAAGAGATCTCAACCCAATAGCAGTCACTCCAAATTTTACCCTCCCTCCAGCTCCTGCCAACCACTGATCTGTTTGGTATCTCTATGGGTTTACCTTTTCTGGACATTTCAAATAAAGAAAATCATACAATATGTGACTTTTGTGTCTGACTTCTTTTACTTTTCATACAACTTTCAAGGTTCTACCATACTGTAGCATGAACCAGTACTTCATTGCTTTTATTGGTGAATAATCATCTTTGGCATGAGCATAGCATACTGTTGATATAGTCATCAGTTGATTGGCACTTGGATTGTTTCTACTTTTTGACTATTATGAATAATGTCATATGGATACTCATGTAAAAGTTTTTATATTCATGTGCATGTGTGTGTGCTCAGTTGCTTCAGTTGTGTCTGATGCCTTGTGACCCTATGGACTGTAGCCCACTAAGCTCTTCTGTCCATGGGATTCTCCAGGCAGGAATACTCGGGTGGGTTGCCATGCCCTCCTCCAGAGGATCCTCCTGACCCAGATTGGGGTATCAAACCCATGTTTCCTGCATTACAAGCAGATTCTTTACCCACTGAGCCACCTAGGAAGCCCCTTTTATATGCATATATAGTTTCAATTCTCTTAGATACAAAGGAGTAAAATTTGTGGTAACTCTGTTTAACTTTTTGAGAAACTGCCAAACTGTTTTCCAAAGTTGCTGTACCATTTTACATCCCTACCCATAGTGTATTGTGGGTTCCAGTTTCTTAAGATCTTCTCCAGCACTCTTATTGATTATAGCTATCCTAATGGATGTAAAGGGGGTCTTACTATGATTTTGATTTCAATTTACCTAATTAATAATATTGAACATCTTGTTATGTGCTTATTGGCCATTCATATTTTCTTTGGAAAAATTATTCAAATCATTTGCCCATATTTTGTTGTTTTTCAGTGTTGAGAGCTCTTCCCAGGAGGTGCAGTGGTAAAGAATCTACCTGCCAATGCAAGAGAGAGAAGAGATATGGATTTGAGGCCTGGGTTGGGAAGATCCCCTAAGTAGGAAATGGCAACCCACTCTAGTATTCTTGCCTGAAAAATTGCATGGACAGAGGAGACTGGTGGACTACAGTCCATGGAGTCACAGAAAGTTGGACACCATGAACAAGTGCACACAAATACACACTGCACATGAGTTGCTTATATAGTGTGGATTCTAGAACTTTATCAGAAATGTGATTTCTAAATAGCCTATTGTTTCCTCCAAATGTTACCTACTGCTTCAGGCAGCCATAGCTGCCTATGATTGTTTTTGATAGACACCCTTGGAAAAAGTTGTTTTCAGTGAGCAAGTTCTATGTCAGATTAATTAAAGACAGCCTTGAAGTGGTATCTTCTATGGAACAACTGAGCAGGTCAAAACTTCTCCAGGAAGGTAACTTTGGAGGAGTTCCAATCCCGTTCTGTCTTCTTCAGTTGCCGCCAAACTGTTGGTTTTCACCCTGATTGGTGGCTGTAGGGTTTTAATGCTATCACAAAGTTGGAGCAGTAGTGGATTGGGGTGGACTAGGGAACATTAGATCACCACAAAGTTTGCTTTTACTGTCAGGATTTGGCCATTTTTCTTGAATAATTACTCCCCAGTTTACTGTAAGCCTTTGATTAATTTCCAGAGTTCTAAAAAAAAACCAAAAAACTGATCTTGATTTTTTTTGGGGGCCAGTGTTTTTACACTTTTAAGGAGAAGAGGTTTCTTTGGAAGCCTTTCCTCTACCATTTTTTTAACTGACATCCATGGAAAATGTTTTGAATAAGTGAATGAATAAATGAATTCCTTATATGCATGTTCACTGAAATGTCTTCATGCTCCCTGATTCAGCCAACATATTCATTTTCTGAATTGACTAATCTGCTACAACCTGCAGACTCTAGGTTAATTGAGCCTTGGAATTGCCTGCTCTACCAAGAAGTGAGAGGGGATAGAAGTTGTTCTCCGTATTGAGGTGCTTTGTACTGGTTGTCCACATTTTAGCTAAGTATGGAAGGGTAGCACTTGTTGCATTTCCTGTGATGTAATTATTTCCTGTCTTCTTTCTATGGGGCTTCCCAGCTGGTGCAGTGGTAAAAATCCACCTGCCAATGCAGGAGATGCTAGAGACACAGATTAGATTCCTGGGTCATGAAGATCCCCTGGAGTAGGAAATGACTTTAAACACATGGTTTTTGATCTTGTATTTAGTATGATATATTTTTAGTTCTTTTGTTTTTGCCTTATTTGAGCAGCTATTTTGTCTTGAATTCAGGCTCTGTAAAGCCCTTGCCTTATTACTGTATTTTTTGTATTCATTATGTTTTCCCAAATATCTTAATGAATTTTGAAGTTGAATCATTATCTTGTTTTGGTCTTTCAGATCTTCCTTGGCCATCAGCCTTTCCATTTTTCCGATCCTGCCTGCCTACTACCCTTGCATTTTTGTCTTGGAGATGATGCTAGACCTTGGACCCCACTTCTTAGTGATCCTTAGGCCACAAGTCACCCTGCAATGACACCCCCTTAGCAAAATGTAATATCTCCTAAGTGCTTAAGTCTTTTGGCCTAACACGAAGAATTACTAGCATGTGAGATGAGTGCAATTGTGCGGTAGTTTGAGCATTCTTTGGCATTGACTTTCTTTGGAATTGGAATGAAAACTGACCTTTTCTAGTCCTGTGGCCACTACTGAGTTTTCCAAATTTGCTGGCATATTGAGTGCAGCACTTTCACAGCATCATCTTTCAGGATTTGAAACAGTCCACTGGAATTCCATCACCTCCACTAGCTTTGTTTGTAGTAATGCTTTTTTTTTCTTTCTACTTTACAATACTGTTTGGTTTTGCCATACATTGACATGAATCAGCCACATGTGTACACGATCTCCCAATGCCGAAGCCCTCTCCCACCTCCCACCCCACACCATTTCCCTGGATAATTCTGTACACCAGCCCCAAGCATCCTGTATCCTGTATTGAACATAGACTGGCGCTTCATTTCTTATATGATAGTATACATGTTTCAGTGTCATTCTCTCAAATCATCCCACCCTCTCCCTCTCCCTAAGACCAAAAGTCCGTTCTATACCTCTGCGTCTCTATTGTGGTCTCACATACAGGTTCATCGTTACTGTCTTTCTAAATTCCATATATATATGCGTAGTAATGCTTTCTAAGGCCCACTTGACTTTGCATTCCAAGATGTCTGGCTCTAGATGAGTGATCACATCATCATGATTATCTGGGTCGTGGAAGATCTTTTTGTACAGTTCTTCCATTTATTCTTGCCACCTCTTAATATCTTCTGCTTCTGTTAAGTCCATACCATTTCTGTCCTTTATCGAGCCCATCTTTGCATGAAATATTCCCTTGGTATCTCTAATTTTCTTAAAGAGATCTCTAGTCTTTCCCATTCTGTTCTTTTCCTCTATTTCTTTGCATTTATCACTGAAGAAGGCTTTCTTATCTCTTCTTGCTATTCTTTGGAACTCTGCATTCAGATGCTTTCATCTTTCCTTTTCTCCTTTGCTTTTCACCTCTCTTCTTTTCACAGCTATTTGTAAGGCCTCCCCAGACAGCCATTTTGCTTTTTTGCATTTCTTTTCCATGGGGATGGTCTTGATCCCTGTCTCCCATACAATGTCACGAACCTCATTCCATAGTTCATCAAGCACTCTATCTATCAGATCTAGGCCCTTAAATCTATTTCTCACTTCCACTGTATAATCATAAGGGATTCAATTTAGGTCATACCTGAAAGGTCTAGCTGTTTTCCCTACTTTGTTCAATTTCAGTCTGAATTTGGCAATAAGGAGTTCATGATCTGAGCTACAGTCAGCTCCTGGTCTTGTTTTTGTTGACTGTATAGAGCTTCTCCATCTTTGGCTGCAAAGAATATAATCAGTCTGATTTCAGTGTTGACCATCTGGTGATGTCCATGTGTAGTCTTCTCACCACCCTTTGGGTGTGCCAGGAGAAACCCTTTTTGTGACACCCGCCCCCAGGATGGATGGACAGACAGAAAGACCGCTCTTTCAGCAAAAACAACGTTCAACAATGGGACAAAGAAACAAAGACGTTCATGTTAGAAACACGCATTCAAAAAAAAAAAAGAAAGAAATATGCATTGATATTGTGGCGATGAAACAAAAAGCAAAAGCATGCACTCATCACACATATAATCTGAACCAACAAGCTCAACGCATCTGAAAAGAAAACGCAAATGTCAGAGAGCGGGTCAGTCTGGCAGCTCACTCTCACATGCTAGTAAACTAATGCTCAAAATTCTCCAAGCCTGGCTTCAGCAATACGTGAACCGTGAACTCCCTGATGCTCAAGCTGGTTTTAGAAAAGGCAGAGGAACCAGAGATCAAATTGCCAACATCCACTGGATCATGGAAAAAGCAAGAGAGTTCCAGAAAAACATCTATTTCTGCTTTATTGACTATGCCAAAGCCTTTGACTGTGTGGATCACAATAAACTGGAAAATTCTGAAAGAGATAGGAATACCAGACCACCTGACCTGCCTCTTCAGAAATCTGTATGCAGATCAGGAAGCAACAGTTGGAACTGGACATGGAACAACAGACTGGTTCCAAATAGGAAAGGGAGTACATCAAGGCTGTATACTGTCACCCTGCTTATTTAACTTATATGCAGAGTACATCATGAGAAATGCTGGGCTAGAAGAAACACAAGCTGGAATCAAGATTGCTGGGAGAAATTTCAATAACCTCAGATATGCACATGACACCACCCTTATGGCAGAAAGTGAAGAGGAACTAAAAAGCCTCTTGATGAAGGTGGAAGAGGAGAGTGAAAAAGTTGGCTTAAAGCTCAACCTTCAGAAAAGAAAGATCATGGCATCTGGTCCCATCACTTCATGGGAAATAGATGGGGAAACAGTGTCAGACTATTTTGGGGGCTCCAAAATCACTGCAGATGGTGATTGCAGCCATGAAATTAGAAGACACTTACTCCTTGGAAGAAAAGTTATGACCAACGCAGATAGCATATTCAAAAACAGAGACATTACTTTGCCAACTAAGGTCCATCTAGTCAAGGCTATGGTTTTTCCTGTGGTCATGTATGGATGTGAGAGTTGGACTATGAAGAAGGCTGAGCACCAAAGAATTGATGCTTTTGAACTGTGGTGTTGGAGAAGACTCTTGAGAGTCCCTTGGACTGCAAGGAGATCCAACCAGTCCATTCTGAAGGAGATCAACCCTAGGATTTCTTTGGAAGGAATGATGCTAAAGCTGAAACTTCAGTACTTTGGCCACCTCATGCGAAGAGTTGACTCATTGGAAAAGACTTTGATGCTGGGAGGGATGGGGGGCAGGAGGAGAAGGGGACGACCGAGGATGAGATGGCTGGATAGCATCCCGGACTCGATGGACGTGAGTCTGCGTGAACTCTGAGAGATGGTGATGAACAGGGAGGCCTGGCGTTCCGCGATTCATGGGTTCGCAAAGAGTCGGACACGACTGCGTGACTGAACTGAACTGATGAAGAATTATGTGACTAGCCTTTTTGAGATATACTAAATCTTCCTGGTCACTAGGACCCAACACACTGAACGAGTGAGTACCTTTTAAACATGTTATTTTTAAAGCAATTATTTGTTTATCAGACTATATTTGCGCATTTAAATATATTCTAATTCTGGAAATCAGTTCCCATCAAGGAGAAATTAACCTTATGTTAAAGATAAACTGAAGTACATTAAAGTTTTGGAATTTATTTGAGTAAAGATTGATTTGAATTGGCTAAACGCCAAACCAAAAACGAATAGGAACTCTTCAGTGGCTAAAGAGTTTAATCACTAAAGAGTGACTTTAGAGAAAGGCTTATAGAGCAGATACAGAAGCAAAGCAAAGCAGCTATCTGATTGGCTACTGCTTAATCTATTGCCTTCAGTGTGTCTGCCCTCTGATGCCCTCTTGCAACACCTACCATCTTACTTGGGTTTCTCTTACCTTGAGCGTTGGGTATCTTTTCACGGGTACTCCAGGAAAGCATAGCTGCTGTTTCTTACCTTGAACGAGGGGTATCTCCTTACTGCCGTCTTCCTGACCTTCAATGTGGGATAGCTCCTCTAGGCCCTCCTGTTCCTGCACAGCCACTGCTCACTCAGGTTGATCCTCCCAGCCGCCATCCCTGGCCTTGGACATGGGTGGCTCCATTCAGCTGCCACTCCTGGCCTCAGGCTCGAGCTCGGGTGGCTCCTCAGGGTTATTGCCCCTGGCCTCGGGCACGAGGTGGCTCTTCCCAGCTGCTACACCTGGCCTCAGGCTTGTGGTGTCTCCTCAGCGTCACCACCCCTGGCCTCGGATGCACGAGGTGGCTTCTTCTGGCCGCCCCTAACCTCGGACGCGGGGTGTCTCCCCTAGCCGCCCCTGGCCTTAGACACGGGGTAGCTACACCCAGCCGCAGCCCTTACCTTGGATGCAGGGTGCCTCCTCCTGGCCGCCACTGGCCTCGGATGCAGGGTGTCTCCTCCCGGCCACCACCCCTGATCTCAGATGTGGGGTAGCTCCTCCTGGCTGCGGCCACTGAACTCGGACGCAGGGTGCCTCCTCCCTGCTGCCACTGACCTTGATGTGGTGTAGCTCCTCTGGGCCAATCCTGCCCCATCGCAGCCTGGTACTCTAGGCTGTTGCCCCTGACATCGGATGTGGGGTAGCTCCTCTCGTCTGCACTTAGTGCGCCAGCCAGGCTCTCGCAGCCTTCCATGCTTAGTGAAACCATACTCACAGAAAACTAGTCAATCTAATCACACTAGGACCACAGCCTTGTCTAAATCAATGAAACTAAGCCATGCCTACGGGGGAACCCAAGAGAGGGGGTCATGGTGGAGACGTTTGACAGAACGTGGTCTGCTGGAGAAGGGAAAGGCAAGCCACTTCACTATTCTTGCCTTGAAAACCCCATGAACAGTATGAAAAGGAAAAATGATAGATACTGAAAGAGGAACTCCCCAGGTCAGTAGGTGCCCAATATGCTACTGGGGATCAGTGGAAAAATAACTCCAGAAAGAATGAAGGGATGGAGCCAAAGCAAAAACAATACCCAGCTGTGGATGTGGCTGGTGATAGAAGCAAGGTCTGATGCTATAAAGAGCAATATTGTATAGGAACCTGGAATGTCAGGTCTATGAATCAAGGCAAACTGGAAGTGGTCAAACAAGAGATGGCAAGGGTGAACGTCGACATTCTAGGAATCAGCAAACTAAAATGGGCTGGAATGGGTGAATTTGACTCAGATGACCATTACATCTACTACTGTGGGCAGGAATCCCTTAGAAGAAATGGAGTAGCCATCATGGTCAACAGAAGAGTCTGAAATGCAGTGCTTGGATGCAGTCTCAAAAATGACAGAATGATCTGTTTGTCTCCAAGGCAAACCATTCAGTATCACAGTTATCCAAGTCTATGCCCGAACCAGTAATGCTGAAGAAGCTGAAGCTGACGGTATTATGAAGACCTACAAGACCTTTTAGAACCAATACCCAAAAAGATGTCCTTTTCATTATAGGGGACTAGAATGCAAAAGTAGGAAGTCAAGAAACACCTGGAGAAACAGGCAAATTTGGCCTTGGAATGCAGAATGAAGCAGGGCAAAGACTAATAGAGTTTTGCCAAGAAAATGCACTGGTCATAGCAAACACCCTCTTCCAACAACACAAGAGAAGACTCTACACGTGGACATCACCAGATGGTCAACACCGAAATCAGACTGGTTATATTCTTTGCAGCCAAAGATGGAGGAGCTCTATACAATCAAAAAAATAAGACCAGGAGCTGACTGTGGCTCAGATCATGAACTCCTTATTGCCAAATTCAGACTGAAATTGAACAAAGTAGGGGAAACCGCTAGACCATTCAGGTATGACCTAAATCAAATCCCTTATGATTATACAGTGGAAGTGAGAAATAGATTTAAGGGCCTAGATCTGATAGATAGAGTGCTTGATGAACTATGGAATGAGGTTCATGACATTATACAGGAAACAGGGATCAAGACCATCTCCATGGAAAAGAAATGCAAAAAAGCAAAATGGCTGTCTGGGGAGGCCTTACAAATAGCTGTGAAAAGAAGAGAGGTGAAAAGCAAAGGAGAAAAGGAAAGATCTAAGCATCTGAATGCAGAGTTCCAAAAAGAGCAAGAAGAGATAAGAAAGCCTTCTTTAGCAATCAATGCAAAGAAATAGAGGAAAAGAACAGAATGGGAAAGACTAGAGATCTCTTTAAGAAAATTAGAGATAGCAAGGGAACATTTCATTCAAAGATGGGCTCGATAAACGACAGAAATGGTATGGACCTAACAGAAGCAGAAGATATTAAGAAGAGGTGGCAAGAATACATGGAAGAACTGTACAAAAATATCTTCACAACCCAGATAATCATGATGATGTGATCACTCATCTAGAGCCAGACATCTTGGAATGTGAAGTCAAGTGGGCCTTAGAAAGCATTACTACGAACAAAGCCAGTGGAGGTGATGGAATTCCAGTGGAGCTGTTTCAAATCATAGATGATGCTATGAAAGTGCTACACTCAGTATGCCAACAAATTTGGAAAACTCAGCAGTTGCCACAGGACTCGAAAAGGTCAGTTTTCATTCTAATTCCAAAGAAAGGCAATGCAAAAGAATGCTCAAACTACTGCACAGTTGCACTCATCTCACATGCTAGTAAAGTAATGCTCAAAATTCTCCAAGCCAGGCTTCAGCAATACGTGAACTATGAACTTCCTGATGATCAAGCTGGTTTTAGAAAAGGCAGAGGAACCAGAGATCAAATTGAGAACATCCGCTGGATCATGGAAAAAGCAGAAGAGTTCCAGAAAAACATCTATTTCTGCTTTATTGACTATGCCAAAGCCTTTGACTGTGTGGATCACAATAAACTGTGGAAAATTCTGAAAGAGATGGGAATACCAGACCACCTGACCTGCCTCTTGAAAAATCTGTATGCAGGTCATGAAGCAACAGTTGGAACTGGACATGGAACAACAGACTGGTTCCAAATAGGAAAAGGAGTACGTCAAGGCTGTATATTGTCACCCTGCTTATTTAACTTATATGCAGAGTACATTATGAGAAATGCTGGGCTGGAAGAAACACAAGCTGGAATCAAGATTGCTGGGAGAAATTTCAATAACCTCAGATATGCAGATAACACCACCCTTACGGCAGAAAGTGAAGAGGAGCTAAACGGCCTCTTGATGAAGGTGGAAGAGGAGAGTGAAAAAGTTGGCTTAAAGCTCAACATTCAGAAAAGAAAGATCATGGCATCTGGTCCCATCACTTCATGGGAAATAGATGGGGAAACAGTGGAAACAGTGTTAGACTATTTTGGGGGCTCCAAAATCACAGCAGATGGTGATTTCAGCCATGAAATTAGAAGACACTTACTCCTTGGAAGAAAAGTTATGACCAACGCAGATAGCATATTCAAAAACAGAGACATTACTTTGCCGACTAAGGTCTGTCTAGTCAAGGCTATGGTTTTTCCTGTGGTCATGTATGGATGTGAGAGTTGGACTGTGAAGAAGGCTGAGCACCGAAGAAGTGATTCTTTTGAACTGTGGTGTTGGAGAAGACTCTTGAGTGTCCCTTGGACTGCAAGGAGATCCAACTAGTCCATTCTAAAGGAGATCAACCCTAGGATTTCTTGAAGGAATGATGCTAAAGCTGAAACTTCAGTACTTTGGCCACCTCAAGCAAAGAGTTGACTCATTGGAAAAGACTTTGATGCTGGGAGGGATTGGGGGCAGGAGGAGAAGGGGACGACCAAGGACGAGATGGCTGGATAGCATCACGGACCCGATGGACGTGAGTCTGAGTGAACTTCAAGAGATGGTGATGAACAGGGAGGCCTGACGTGCTGCGATTCATGGGGTTGCAAAGAGTCAGACAGTTCTGAGCACTGAACTGATCTATTGCCTTATTTGGGAAAGCCTTCAGTGTGGTTGGTTGCCCTTCTTAACCTTGAGGCACTTACAGTAATTGGTTATCACTTAGGTTTCAGTTCATTTACTTAGGCTGGCAAGATATTAGAATCACCTTTGTCTAATAAGCTCTTTGTTTAATTACTTTAACACTTGCATACATTTAAAATAATTACAATTCCCTATTTTGGGATCCTTGAAAAATGCTTTTTGTTCTTGTTATTGTGTTAACTAAGATTAAATTTTTTATTCTCTTTCTCCTTTCCAAATGTCTAACTTCTATGTATAATGAAAAAAGTATTAAATCTAATTAAATAAATTGCTTTTGGGTTTCTTTTATTTGACTAATTGCTTTTCAATAGCTATGAAATCAAGTGAACAGCCTGTTGCATTTAATTTACCTATGCAATCAGGAGCCTAATGTACTCTTATTTATATATTTCATAGTTACAATAAGAGTTCACATAGATTGAATAAAATACCTAGGAATAAACCTACCCAAAGGGGCAAAAGACCTGTATGCAGAAAACTATGATACTGATGAAAGAAATCAAAGGTGACATAAACAGATGGATAGATACACCATGTTCTTGGATTGGAAGATTTATATTGTGAAAATGACTATACTACCCAAAGCAATCTACAGATTCAATCCAATGTCTATCAAATTACCAATGGCATTTTCCACAGAGTTAGAATAAAACATTTTACAGTTTGTAGGGAAATACAATAGACTCCAAATAGACAAAGCAATATTAAGAAAAATGGAGCTGAAGGAATAAGGGTCCCTTTATTTTGGGGGAGGGGTCCAAAATCACTGCATATGGTGACTGCAGCCATGAAATTAAAAGATGCTTACTCCTTGGAAGAAAAGTTATGACCAACCTAGATAGCATATTCAAAAGCAGAGACATTACTTTGCCAACAAAGGTCCGTCTAGTCAAGGCTATGGTTTTTCCAGTGGTCATGTATGGATGTGGGAGTTGGATTGTGAAGAAAGCTGAGCACTGAAGAATTGATGCTTTTGAACTGCGGTGTTGGAGAACCTCTTGAGAGTCCCTTGGACTGCAAGGAGATCCAACCAATCCATTCTGAAGGAGATCAACCCTGGGATTTCTTTGGAAGGAATGATGCTGAAGCTGAAACTCCAGTACTTTGTCCACCTCATGTGAAGAGTTGACTCATTGGAAAAGACTCTGCTGCTGGAAGGGATTGGAGGCAGGTGGGGAAGGGGACGACCGAGGATGAGATGGCTGGATGGCATCACTGACTCGATGGATGTGAGTCTGAGTGAACTCCGGGAGTTGGTGATGGACAGGGAGGCCTGGCATGCTGCAATTTATGGGGTCACAAAGAGTTGGACATGACTGATAGACTGAACTGAACTTTTGACTATACTAAAAACTATTGTAATCAAGACAGTATGGTAGTGGCACAAAAATAGAAATATACATCAATATGTCTGGGCAGAAAACCCAGAGCTAAACTCACCTAATCAATGACAGAAGAGGCAAGAATATACAATGAACAAAAGATAGTCTCTTCAATAAGTGGTGCTAGGAAAACTGGACAGCTACATGTAAAATAATGAAATTGGAACATCCTTTAACACCATATACAAAAATAAACTCAAAATGGATTAAATATCTAAATGTAAGGTCGAACAGTACAAAATTCTTAGAGGAAAACAGAGGAAGAACACTCTTTGACACAAATTGCAGCAAGACCTGTTTTGACTCACCTCCTAGAAAAAATAAGACCAAAAATAAACAAATGGAACCTAATTAAAATTAATGGCTTTTTCACAACAAAGCAAAACTAACAAGATGAAAAGACAACCCTCAGAATGGGAGAAAATATTTGCAAATGAAGCAACTGACTGAGGGATTAATCTCCAAAATATCTCATGCAGTTCAATATCAAACATCCCAATTAAAGAATGGGCAAAAGACCCAAGTAGACATTTCTCCAAAAAGACATACAGATGGCCAAGAGGCACAGGAAAAGATATTCAACATTACTGATTATTAGAGAAATGCAAATCAAAACTACAATGGAGTATCACCTCACACCAGTCGGAATGGCCATCATTAAAAAATCTACAAACAATAAATGCTGGAGAGGTTAAGGAGAAAAGGGAACACTCTTGAACTGTTGGTTGGTGGAAATGTAAGTTGATACAGTCACTATGGAGAACAGTGTGGAGATTTCTTAAGAAACTAAAAATAGAGCTACTATATTATCCAACCATCCCCTCCCTGGCATATACCAAGAGAAAATAATTTAAAGAAAACCATGTATTTAAAAAGATACATGTACCACAGCTTTCTTATTCATTTTTTGCCAATGGACATCCAGGTTGCTTCCATGTCCTAACTATTGTAAACAGCGCTGTGATGAACATTGGGGTACATGTTTCTCTTTCAATTCTGGTTTCCTCAATGTGTATGACCAACAGTGGGATTTCTGGGTCATACGGCAGTTTTATTTCCAGGTTTTTAAGCAATCTCCACACTGTTCTCCATAGTGGCTGTTCTAGTTTGCATTCCTACCAACAGTGTAAGAGGGTTCCCTTTTCTCCGCACTCCCTCCAGCATTTATTGTTTGCAGGCTTTTTGATAGCAGCTCACTACAATATTGTAAAGTAATTACCTCCAATTAAAATAAATTAATTAAAGAAATACATGCATCCCAGTGTTCACTGTGGCACTATTTACAATAGCCAGGACACGGAAGCAAACTAAATGTCCATCAACAGAGGAATGGATAAAGAATGTGTGGCACATATATAAAATGGAGTATTATTTAGCCATAAATAGGGAATGAAACTCTGCCATTTGCAGAGACGTGGATGGACTTAGAGACTGTCATACAGGGTGAAGTAAGTCAGAAACAAATATCATGTATTGATGCACATATGTGGAATCTACAAAAGTGGTACAGATGAACCTATTTGCAAAGCAGAAATAGGGAAACATATGTAGAGGATAAATATATGGACATCAAGGTGGGACAGGGAGTTGAAGTGAATTGCGATTGACATATATACACTACTAAGGATAAAACAGATAGTAGTGCACAGGGAACTCTACTCAGTGCTTTGTGTTGAAAAAGAGGGGATTGAATATATGTATACATATAGCTGATTCACTTTGCTATACAGCAGAAACTAACAACATTGTAAAGCAACTAAACTCCAGAAAAAAAAAAAGTTCATACAGATTATCAACCAATTTCTTTATCAAGTACTTAATTCTTACCTCAGTCTCTTAGTTTGTTCTTTATATAATTTAATATTGAAATAGCTATATAAGCAACATTGTTTTGAGCTCTGAACCCCAATCCAAATTTGGGTAGAAAGGATGGGTGTCTACATGGAGATGCTTTTATTAGACTTGACTCAAACATTCATTACTGAATGTCTGGTATCTAAAAACATTATTACTACCTTTCTGAGGAAACTAGCCTTGCTTTTACTCTAAAAGTCACATCACAATCACTTCAGTCGTATCTTGATTATTTTGGAAATTCCTTGTAGATATTAACTTATAAGCAAGCATTGATTCTTTAAGAGAAAAATGAGTTCCCAGCTTGGCTCCTCTAAAGATTTACTTTTATTCTAGCCAAAGAGATTAGACCAGGAGACCGGGACCAAAAAAAGTCTACACAACAAATTATGGTGTTCATATCTTAAATTTGTATGCAGTCCAAACCCTACTAAAGTGTAAAGCAAGATTGGTTTTTAGTGCAGATTTCTCATGCTGTTCGTAAATGAACAATTCCCTTCTTTTCTTCAAACACTATATAGTCTTACCCAGTAAGCCATATTTTTCAGATGTTGATATTGAGATATGGAGAATTTGGATCAACCTCATTCTTCAGAAAATAATTCACTAGGAGAGAAAGGAATAGCTGAGACAGTATCCTGTCTATGTGTGTTCCCCAGCATTCTCACCCAAGAACAAGTTAAGATTTGTTACAGTTCATACTATTGGTAGAAATTCAGGTTTTAGTCTTCTTGCAAATAAACAAACTTGTTGCCATGGGTGGTGGGCAGAAAAGTGACTTTTAAAAATCCATGCATTTTATCCACTGTGGTTCTTATTTTTGAATATTTCAAGCCAAATTAAGTAAATGTCAAGTTTTTCTCACAACTCCAGTGATAAAAAGGAATTTAAAGTCCCAGGTGCTACCACAAATATTGAAACCTGTTTAGTTTGGATGCTACCAATTGCAACATGGAACATGGGAACTCTCCCACCAAAGCCCTTCTTTAATATCCTCAGAATGAATTAAAACATGATGAAAAGATATCAGAATTAATCTCTTGTCTTTTGACTCTATGCCTTATAAAGTCAGACCTATGGATCTCCCTGTGATTTAAGATTTGGACTAGTATATTTAAGGAAATGAAGAATCAATGATGATTTCAATAACATATTTAGAGACCAGCAATAAAATCTACCAGATTTGAGGCCTATCATTTAAAGGACATAAATAAATTATGATAGCTTCTTCTCTGGCTCAGAGAGTTTATTAACTAAAGGAAAATATTATGAGTTTGTAATTTAACTTGACCACAGTACCCCCAAGAATTTTCAAGTAGTGCCAAGAAGAGTCTATAGAAGTTTAAACAAAATAAGATACTCAGAGGAAATTTCTGCTACACAGATCATTAAATCTGCATACTTTTGAAAAAAAAATGTAAATGGGCTGAGCAAGGAGAGTTAAATGTTGGTGAAGAACTTTAAGACAGCATTGTTGGATCCCTTTTGATTTCTGCCTAGAGCCATGGTTTTGATGAGAAACAAGGTTATTTGATCATGATCCTATAGTTTTAATCAGAACCTACCAAACATGCACCAAAACTGTTTTCAATTACCCTGACAAGGGCACAGATGTATGAAGCAATACATGATATCTATTTGGTTCTTTTAGATTAAGGAATTCACACAACTCACATTGATATTGCTTATAGAAACTAAAGTTGTCAGCTAAACTTCCTATGTTTTTAATGTACTATTGAGCCATTAAATCACTCACATCCTAGTCATGAGAATGTGGCCTTTATTTCTGATATGGAAGTAATATTCAGACAAAAGTTATATATAAATATTTTGAATACTTCTAAGTTTCCCTCGGGGTTCCAAATAATTCTACATACCACAAAATTTTTCTATTGTCATTGAGAATTGATTGTTTGTACAGACAACAGCCTATTTTACATAAAGTCATTGGCTGAGTTCTTTGAGCAGCACTCTATCACCACCTGTACTCCCCTGTCTGTACTGAACCTTTCTGAATATATGGGCTTCCCAGGTGGCCCTAGTGGTAAAGAACTCACCTGCCAATGCAGGAGATATAAGAGATGTGGGTTCAGTCCCTGGGGTGGGAAGATCCCATGGAGGAGGGCATGGCAACCCACCCCAGTATTCTTGCCCGGAGAATCCCATGGACTGAGGAGCCTGGCAGGCTACAGCTCATAGGGTTGCAAATAGTTGGACACAACTGAAGCGAAGGTGCATGCACTTTTGAACATAGATTCCAGCTTCCTCATGATTATCTTTCACGTAAACACAACCCCAGACCTGAATTTGCTTTCTTCCTATAGATGAAAAAAGTGAGGGAGAGTCTGGAGACGGACCAGCCTAAGAATATTTTACTATGAGTCACAAGCAAAAACAGGCCCCTCTCAGTGGACAGTGATAGCTCTGTGTTCTCTGGCTTGGAAGCACTGGATTGTCCCACTACAGAACTCATCAGCCACCAAGTGGTGGATATATAAAGATCCTATCCCAGCCCTCCCACATAGCTTCACAGGTCTCCATGAAACAACCACTCAACCCGTCATCATTCAGAAAGAGTCACAGTTTGAATCAATTCAAGCTTGGAAATGATTCAATAGTCATTTGGGTCTGGAATAAGGATCTTATTAAATGAAAACCCAAACTGGTTCAAATATTGGACCAATTACAGTCTGATACAAACTACATGTGGAAATGGTTTTAGATTTGAATTCCTTCAGACACTGAGCAAATTCAACCCAGTAAAAATATTAAGTATCATCAAAGTATCTGGGGGAAAAACAAGAGGCATCTCTTAACCAATCTTCCCCATTGCTCTATCTCACATTCCTATATTGTATAAGCGTTCAACATGGTTATGTTGTCGCAAAGACACACTCAAGCTGGGTTTCTTGGTTGATCTGGCCCACTCCCGAGGATATCAGCTAAACAACCTCCTTATGTTGTTGAAAAGCAAACACCCTTTTCAATAACACAAGAGATAACTTTACACACGGACATCCCCACATGGCCAATATCAAAATCAAATTGATTATACTCTTTGTAGCCAAAGGTGGAGAAGCTGTATACAGTCAGGAAAAACAAGACCTGGAGCTGAATGTGGCTCAGACCATCAGCTTCTCACAGCAAAATTCAGGCTTTAACTAAAGAAAGTGGAGAAACCACTAGGTAAGCCAAGTATGACCTAAATTCCTTATGAATATGCAATGGAGGTGATGAACAAATTCAAGGGATTAGATCTAGTAAATAGTGTGCCTGAAGGACTATGGATGGAGGTACATAATATTGAACAGAAGGTAGTGAACAAAACCATCCCAAGGAAAAGAAAAGCAAGAATGCAAAGTGGCTGCTCAGGAAGCTTTACAAATAGCTGAGGAAAGAAGAGAAGTGAAAAGCAAGGGAGAAAGGGAAAGGTGCATCCAACTAAACGCAGAGTTTCAAAGAATAGCAAGGAGAGACGAAAAGACCTTCTTCAACGAACAATGCATAAAACTAGAGGAAAACAACCGGAAAGACTAGAGATCCCTTCAGGAAATTGGAAATATCAAGGGAATATTTCACCCAAAGATTGGCACAATAAAGGACAGAAATGGTAGACACCTGATAGACTCAGAAGAGATCAAGAAGAGATGGAAAGAATATATGGAAGAACTGTATTAAAAAAAAGATCTTAATGAACCAGATAACTACGATGGTGTGGTCTGTCAGGCAGAGTCAGACATTCTGGAATGTGAAGTTAAGTGGGCCTTGGGAAGCACTGCTGTCAATAAAACTAGTGGATGTGATGGAATTCCAGTAAAGGTATTCAAAACCCTAAAGGATGATGCTATCAGAGTGTTGCACTCAACATCTTAGCAAATCTGGAAGACCCAGCAGTGGCCACAGGACTGGAAAGGGTCAGTCCTCATCTCAGTTCCTAAGAGGGTTTGTACTAAAGAATGTTCATATCATCAGATAACTGCACTCATCTCCAATGCTAGTAAGGTCACACTTAAAATTTTGCATGCTAGGTTTCAGTATTATGTGAACCAAGAACTTCCAGATGTCCAAGCTGAGTTTAGAAAAGGAAGAGGAACCAGAGGTCAAATTTTCAACATTCACTGGATCATAGAGAAAGCAAGGGAATTCCAGAAAAATATCTATCTCTGTTTCAATCACTATGCTAAAGCCTTTGACTGTGTGGATCACAACAAACTGTGGAAAGCTCTAAAAGAGATGGGAATACCAGACCATCTTACTGTCTCCCAAGAAATTTGTATGCAGGTCAACAAGCAACAGTTAGAACCCTGCATGGAACAACTGATTGGTTCAGGTTTGAGAAAGGAGTACAACAAGTCTGTCTGTTGTCACTCTTTTATTTAACCTATATGCTGAGCACATCATGAGAAATTTTGAGAAATGAGAAATTTCTCAAAGAGAAATTTTGGCTGGATGAGTTACAAACTGGAATCAAGATAGGTGGGAGAAACATCAACAACCTCACTAATGGCAGGAAGCAAAGAGGAACTAAAGAGTCTCTTGATAAAGGTGAAGGAGAAGAGTGAAAGAGCCACCTTAAAATTAAATATTAAAAAAACTAAGATCATGGCATCTGGCCCCATTACTTCATGGCATATAGAAAGGGAAAAGGTGGAAGTAGTGACAGATTTCATCTTTTGGGGCTCTACAGTCTCTGCGGATGTTGACTGCAGCCATAAAATCAGAAGACAATTGCTTCTTGGAAGGAAAGCTATGACAAACCTAGACAGTATGTTGAAAAGCAGAAACATTACTCTGCCAGCAAAGGTCTATATTGTCAAGGCTATGGTCTTCACAGTTGTCACGTAGAGTAGTGAGAGCTGGACCATAAAGGTGGCAGAGCACCAAAGAATAGATGCCTTCAGACTGGTGTTGGAGTAGACTCCTGAAAGTCCCTTGAACAGCAAGGAGATCAAACCAGTCAATCCTAAAGGAAATCAATCCTGAACATTCTTTGGAGGGACTGATGCTGAAGCTGAAGCTCGAGTATTTTGGTCACCTGATTTGAACAGCCAGCTCACTGGAAAAGTCAGGGCAGGTGCTGGGAAAGATTCAGGGCAGAAGGAGAATAGGGCATCAGAGGGTGAGATGGCTGGATGGCGTCACTGATGCAAGGGAAATGAACTTGGAAAAACTTTGGGAGATGGTAAGGGATAGGGAGGCCTGGAATGCTTCAGTCCATGGGGTTGCAAAGAGGAGGACATGACTGGGTGACTGAACAACAAGGGAAACCCTTTCATTCATTGGCTTTCATTAATCCCTTACCAGAAGGCATCAGACTGAAATTTGTCTTTCCTTGGATATTTGCTTGGGTATTTTCAGAGGCAACAGAATTACAAGGCTTAAAGGACTATAGGCATCAAGAAAAGTCAGGGTCTCAGCCACTGGAAACTGAGTCTCTAGAATAAAGTGGCTTTCTTCCTCTGTTCTCAGCTTAGAAGATCAATGAGGTAGACCAGGCTATCCTTCCAAGTGAAAAGTGTTTGTAAAGAAAAGTCAATAAGATGGTTGACCTTGTGAAAACTTATGAGGTAGATAAAAAGTGCCTAACAGTACTGGTTATTAAACTTAGTTGGGCCCCACGACAGGCTCACTGAGCCACAGCATCTTTGGATGGAGCCTCAGCATTTATATATCTTTATAAAGCTTCCTCAAGTGATTCTAAGGTGAATGTATCAACATTCGAGAAATACTGATATAAGGCTCATTCTCTTCCTTTCCTTAGCTTTCTCCTATAATACTTTCTTACCACCCCAAAACAGGTCTCTAGTGCTGTCTTTGATTTTCCACACTACCCAGACCATCATCACAGCCATGAAAGACCCCCTATTGCCTTCCTTAGCACCTCATACACTCACCCAGTATTCTCGGCCCTACTTACGTAAGTATAAACAAATGAAATTATAGTAAATTGCAGTTGAATCCCAAGCAAGCTTAATGCACTAAATCTTCAGGAGTAACTGTATTTTGAAAGAGGATAGAAAGTTTAGGGATAACAAGGGGCGGGCAGGGATGGGTAGGGGGGAGGTTGCAGATACTATCAGTAAAATCATCCTTCTTTAAGACCTATTTAGAGTTCCAGTGCAAAAATGACAGCAAAGGAAGACCCTGAACTCATCTCCTTCTATTGACACAAGCAATCAACACCTACATATAGAGCAATTCCTCCTGAAGAACTGAGGGCTGGATGAAAATCTTCTGTGCAGCTTAATTTATGCAAATCAAAAGGGTGGCTTTTGCAGGGCTAAAGTGCCGAGAATGTGTTTCTTCTGTGCTTTAAAGGTGGAAGGGGAATCCAAAATATGGTGCTTTCTGGTGCTTCCAGACCTGGAGAGAGTTCCAGCCCTCTTTCGTTTACAGGGAACACATAGAGAGGGGCAGGAGAAACAGAGAGACACAGTATTGAAGGGACCCCACCCCACTGCTGATGCAGTAACATGCAATAAAGAGGGATATGTCTGAAGGAACCCAGTCGCTTACTCATGGGGAAGGGCTGGACCCTGTGGCCTGTACCCACTGAAGCTCCAACAAGCCTGCCAGTTACCTGACACACACAGTCTACACAGAGGATGCTTCCACACAAGGCCACGCCTTCAAGAATGCGAGAGGTAGCTGTTTCATCTAATTGATAAAACAAAGTCAAACAAACGAGGAGATGAATGAAAGCAAAGATAAAATCCAGAAAGGGAGAGGGTGGGATGATTTTGGAGAATGGCATTGAAACATGTATACTATCAGGTAAGAAATGAATCACCAGTCTATGTTCGATACAGGATGCTTGTGGCTGGTGCACGGAGATGATCTAGAGAGATGATATGGGGTGGGAGGGGGGGAGGGGGGTTCAGGATTTGGAGCTCGTGTACACCTGTGGCAGATTCACGTCAATGTATGGCAAAACCAATACAGTACTGTAAAGCAAAATAAAGTAAAAATAAAAATTAAAAGAAGAAAAAATACTCATATTGTGCATAAACTAGACTTTAAAAGAACACTAAAAAAAAAAGACAACGAATGACATTACATAATGGTTGATGTGTCAATCTGAGGATGGTATATTTATGCACCCAACACAGAACCACCCTAAATATATAAAACAAATATTAAACAGAAAAAGGGAGAAATGAACAGTAACATAATACTATTAGAGGACTTTAAAACCCCACTTACATCAATGAATAGACCATCCAGAAAGAAAATAAAACACTGGTCTTAAATGACATATCAAATTGACTTAACTCACTTACTCACACACACACACACACTATTCCATTCAAAAGCTGCAGAATACATATATGTTTCAATGCACAGTCTCCTAAAGAGATCATATGACAGGATCATATGAAGAGATGCAGATAGAACATTTGACAAAATTTAACATCTATATTTGATAAACACTCTCAACTAAGTAGATACAGAGGGAACATACCTCAACATAATAAAGGATATACATGACAAACACACAGCTAACAACATACCTAATGGTGAAAAGCTGAGAGAACTTCCTCTAAGGTCAGGAATAAGACAAAAATACCCACCAAAGCCACTTTTATTCAACATAATACTGAAAGTCCTGCCCAGAACAATTAAGAAAAGGAAATAGTAGATAACCAAATTGAAAAGGAAAAACTGATGGTAAAGCAGTCCTTCTCTACAGATGACAGTATACTATATCCAAAAAACTGTAAATACATCATGGAATAGCATTAGAAACAACAAACTCAATAAAGTTGTAGGACACAAAATTAATATACAGAAATCCATTGCATTTCTAAGCACTAAGTGAACCATCAGAAAGAGTAAACCTCATTTACAATCACATCAAAAAGAATAAAATATCATAAATAAATTTAACCAGAGAGATGAAAGATTCTGAAACATATAGGACATTTAAAAGGAAATGGAAAATATATTGCACTCATGCATTGGAAGAATTAATATTCTTTAACATTATTATAATGCCCATATTACCCAATGCAATCCACATATGTAATGCAATCCCTATCATCCAAATTACTCATGGCATTCCTCACAGAACTAAAATAATTCTCAAATTTGTGAGAAACCAAAATACACCTTAAATAGCCAAAGCAATCTTGAGAAAGAAGAACACAGCTGGAGGCATCATGGGCCCTGATTTCAAACTACGACAAAGCTACAGTAATCAAAACAGTATGGGGCTGGCCCCCAAACAGACACATAGATCAATGAAACAGAATAGAAAATGGTTACATAAACCTATATTTATATGGTCAATTTATGACAAAGGAAGCAAGAGTGGAAAAAGTTGAAAAGAATGGGAAAAGTGGAAAATTTTCCCTATACAATGGGGAAAAAGTTTCAATAATTGTGTTGGGAAAATTGGGCAGCTACATGCAAAAGAATAAAACTAAACCACTTTCTTATACCGTATACAAAAATAAACTCAAGGTGTATTAAAGATTTAAATGTAAAATCTGAAACCATAACACTCCTAGAAGGAAGCATAGGCAAAGTACTTACTTATATCTGTCTCCTCAGGCAAGGGAAAAACAAATAAATAGGGCCTAGTTAAAACTCTTGCACTGTTAAGAAAATCATCAACAAAATAAAAATTCAAGCTACTGAGTGTAGGGCTACCCAAGATAGACAGGTCATAGTGAAGAGTTCTGCCAACACGTGATCCACTGGAGAAGGGAATGGAAAACCACTTCAGCATTCTTGCCTTGAGAATCCCATGAACATTATGAAGAAGGTAAAAGATATGACACTGAAAAATGAACTCCCCAGGTGGGTAGATGCCCAATATGCTACTGGAGAAGAGTGGAGAAAAGGCTACATAAGGAATTAAGAGGCTGAGCAAAAGTGGAAACAATGCCCAGTTGTGGATGTGTCTGGCGGTGAAAGTAAAATCCAATGCTGTAAAAAAAATAATGCATAGGAACCTAGAATGCTAGGTCCATGAATCAAGAAAATTGGAAGTGGTCAAACAAGAGATGGGAAGAGTGAACATTGACATTTTAGGAACCAGTGAACTAAAATGGATTGGAATGGGTGAATTTAATTCATATGACCATTACATCTACTACTGTGGGCAAGAATCCCTTAGAAGAAATGGAGTAGCCATCATAGTCAACAAAAGAGTCTGAAAGTACTTGGATGAAATCTCAAAAGGACAGACTGATCTCTGTTCATTTACAAGGTAAACTATTCAATATCACAGTAATCCAAGTCTATGCCCCAACCACTAATGCCAAAGAAGCTGAAGCTGAATTGTTCTGTGAAGACCTACAAGAACTTCTAGAACTAACACCAAAAAAGATGTCCTTTACATCACAGGGGACTGGAATGCAAAAGGAGGAGGTCAAGAGATACCTGGAGTAACAGGCAAGTTTGGCCTTGGAGTACAAAATGAAGCAGGCCAAAGACTAGCTAAGTTTTGCCAAGAGAATGCACTGGACATAGTAAACACCCTGTTCCAACAACACAAAAGATGACTTTACACATGGATATCACCAGGTGGTTAATATCAAAATCAGATTGATTATATTCTTTGCAGCCAAAGATGAAGTTCTATACAGTCAGCCAAGACCAGAAGCTGACTGTGGCTCAGATCACAAACTCCTTATTGCAAAATTCAGATTAAATTGAAGAAAGTAGAGAAAACATCTAGGCCATTCAGGTATGACCCTTATGATTTTACAGTGGAAGTGACAAATAGATTCAAGGGATTAGACCTGATAGAGTGCCTGAATAACTATGGATGGAGGTTCATGACATTGTACACCACAATTTTCACTGTAGCACTGTTTACAGTAGCCAATATATGGGAGCAACCTAAATGTCTATCAACTGATGAAAGGATAAAGAAGATGTGGTATATTTATATATGTACAGTGGTATATTAGTTAGAAAAAGAGAATGAAATCTTATCATTTGTGACAAGATGGATGGACCTAGAAGATTTTATGCCAAGAGAAATGTTAGAAAAGACAAATATCATATGATACCACTTATGCATTGATCTAAAAACAAAAAGTAAAACAAAATTAGACCCTCAGATACAGACAAGAAGTTGGTTGTTTTCAGAGGGGAGGGAGGTGGTAGGATAACACATACCCTTTCGGCAGGAATGACTCTCACCCTCCAAATGGACAAGGCAGGCCCCAATCAATCATATTTGTGATGATAGTCACAAATATGTGATATATGCGTGATAGTCGCTCAGTCATGTCTGACTCTTTGCAACTGTAGCCCACCAAGCTCCTCTGTCCCTGGAATTCTCCAGACAATACTGGAGTGGTTAGCCATTTCCTTCTCCAGGCAGGTTGACTAATAATGCTTTGGCCCAGTGGCTGTGGCATATTCATAAAAGATGGTGCCATTACTGGGGTGGCATCCTAAAGTACTGGCTTCTCCTTCTTGCTGCCCCTAACTGTACTGCAAAGCCATCCTCAGGGCTTCACTGGTTTGTGTGTCTCAAGCCTCACTTCCCCAACAGAAAAATGTTATGCAAAATAACCTTGATTTGAGTACTACATAAAAAGCTGGAATACCCAGTAATTTATTTAAATGAAAAGCAAACGGAATGTTCCTTGGGATCATGAGAACTGGTATATCTATATTACTGGCCACGTTAAATCCCTGCTTGCCTTTTGTACATAACTGAAAAAGCAGCTGCATAATCTATGGAAAGTGACAAGCAAAGCAGAGAACCTGTGTTAAGGGGTCTTCAATATTCACTGCTTCCAGGGATACTTCTCTTCCAAGTCAGAAGCAGAAAGTCTGGTACTGTGGCCTTTTGATTTGCCATTTCAGCTAAGATTTCATGGCCCTTATTGTTAGTTGAGATACTGCTCTCCCAAGAACTAGAGAGTGTCCAAGGCTCAGCTCACCATGACAATAGGAAATTTAACTCATGCTAATGATGAGAGCAGTATTCTAGTATTCTTGCCTGGAAAATACCACGGATGGAGGAACCTGGTAGGCTACAGTCCATGGGGTCGCAAAGAGTCGGACACGACTGAGCTACTTACCTTAGCTTTACCTTAATGATGTGAGCAATTTTGCATAGGAACCTGGAATGTCAAGTCCATGAATCAAGGCAAATTGAAAGTGGTCAAACAAGAGATGGGAAGAGTGAACTTCAACATTCTAGGAATCAGTGAACTAAAATGGACAGGAATGGGTGAATTTAACTCAGATGACCACTACATCTACTACTGCAGGCAGGAATCTCTTAGAAGAAATGGAGTAGCCATCATGATCAACAAGAGAGTCCAAAATGCACTACTTGGATGCAATCTCAAAAACGACAGAATGATTGCTGTTCATTTCCAAGGCAAACCATTCAATATCACAGTATCCAGGTCTATGCCCCAACCAGTAATGCTGAAGAAGCTGAAGTTGAACGGTTTTATCAAGACCTACAAGACCTTTTAGAACTAACACCCCCAAACGATGTCCTTTCCATTATAGGGGACTGGACTGGAAAAGTAGAAAGTCAAGAAACACCTGGTGTAACAGGCAAATTTGGCCTTGGAATACGGAATGAAGCAGGGCAAAGACTAATAGAGTGTTGCCAAGAAAACAATGGTTGTAGCAAACACCCTCTTCCAACAACACAAGAGAAGACTCTACACATGGACATCACCAGATGGTCAACACTGAAATCACATTGATTATATTCTTTGCAGCCAAAGATGGAGAAGCTCTATACAGTCAGCAAAAACAAGACTGGGAACTGACTGTTGCTCAGTTCATAAACTTCTTATTGCCAAATTCAGACTGAAATTGAACAAAGTAGGGAAAACCGCTAGACCATTCAGGTATGACCTAAATCAAATCCCTTATGATTATACAGTGGAAGTGAAAAGTAGATTTAAGGGACTAGATCTGATAGAGTGCCTGATGAACTATGGCCTGAGGTTCGTGACATTGTACAGGACACAGGGATCAAAACCATCCCGATGGAAAAGAAATGCAAAAAAGCAAAATGGCTGTCTGGGGAGGCCTTACAAATAGCTGTGAAAAGAAGGGAAGCAAAAAGCAAAGGAGAAAAGGAAAGATATAAGCATGTGAATGCAGAGTTCCAAAGAATAGCAAAAGAGATAAGAAAGCCTTCCTCAGTGATCAATGCAAAAAAATAGAGGAAAACAACAAAATGGGAAAGACTAGAGATCTCTTCAAGAAAATGAGAGATACCAAGGGAGCATTTCATGCAAAGATGGGCTCGATAAAGGACAGAAATGGTCTGGACCTAAAAGAAGCAGAAGATATTAAGAGGTGGCAAGAATACACAAAAGAACTGTACAAAAAAAATCTTCATGACCAAGATAATCATGATGGTGTGATCACTCACCTAGAGCCAGATCCTGGAATGTGAAGTCAAGTGGGCCTTAGAAAGTATCACTATGAACAAAGCTAGTGGAGGTGATAGAATTTCAGTTGAGCTGTTTCAAATCCTGAAAGATGATGCTGTGAAAGTGCTGCACTCAATATGCCAGCAAATTTGGAAAACTCAGCAGAGGCCACAGGACTGGAAAAGGTCAGATTTCATTCCCATCCCAAAGAAAGGCAATGCCAAAGAATGCTCAAACTACCACACAATTGCACTCATCTCACACGCTAGTAAAGTCATGCTCAAAATTCTCCAAGCCAGGCTTCAACAATACATGAACCGTGAACTTCCTGATGATCAAGCTGGTTTTAGAAAGGCAGAGGAACCAGAGATCAAATTGCCAAACCTTTGTTGGAACACTGAAAAAGCAAGAGAGTTCCAGAAAAACATCTATTTCTGCTTTATTGACTATGCCAAAGCCTTTGACTGTGCAGATCACAATAAACTGTGGAAATCTCTGAAAGAGACAGGAATACCAGACCACCTGACCTGCCTCTTGAGAAACCTATATGCAGGTCAGGAAGCAACAGTTAGAACTGGACATGGAACAACAGACTGGTTCCAAATAGGGAAAGGAGTACGTCAGGGCTGTATATTGTCACCCTGCTTATTCAACTTATATGCAGAGTATATCATGAGAAACACTGTGTTGGGGGCCAGCGAGAAGAACTCCACCCTTGGTAAAGGTCATGAGAAAGGGGGCTTCGGCATACGCAAAGGCGTGATAAAGCCCCAGGAAATTCCCCCGCTCCCGAGCATCTAACCCCAAAACCAGAGTCTGTCTTGTACTCTCACCTACAGGGGGCTCTCCCCTATAACCGTTTCTCTCGGAGAAGGAGTAAACGTGCAGCTCCAAGGCAGTAAAAATTCCTGGGCGTGACTAGAGTGTTTCAACTTACAGGACTCCTCTGAAGGTTATCTAGCCTGCCTGTATAGGTTCCTCTGGCCACAACAGCCCTCCAACCATGAGAGGCACCAGATGTTTTGACTTACTAAAGCCAAATTCTTGTGGGAAGTTAGAAATTATTAGTATAGTGGGTTGGTTGGGAATTATATTGGTAAAGGGTTTTTTCATTTGTTGCGTCAATAATTGCTGCTAATTCCCTGCCCTAGGTGGGACAAGGGCATCTCAGGACAAGGCCTCTCTGTGGACACATGATTGTTTACTACCTCTCAACCATAAACAGCACAGAGAGTTTTGGAGTATTTTGAGTCTTAATTAACATAGGGCTTTCTCTTGTTGTTGAGATTGCCTGATTGCCACCAGGCCTCCATATCCTTAGACACCTGGGAATATATTAATCAATGTATTTGGAAGATAGAAAAGGAAATCTAGTAGTTTTTGATGTTAGCAATATTAGACTTTTGAGTTAATGAATTTTCTCTTGTTATAAATCACTGTACTTTGTTATAAATTGCTGTGTCTTAAGAGGAACATTGGTGAAAGGATTTTCATTCGTTGGACTGATGTTTGCTGCTAAATCTCCATATTCCCTGCCCTTATAATAAATATAACTAGCATATTGGAGAAATATGTATTAACCTTTAAGCATATAGGAGAAATAAGTATTAACCTTTAAGATTAATCATGTTAACCTTAGGTTAAATAAATTCCTTTCTTGATTGTAACTCACTACACCCCTCACCCTATAGGAATGCAACTTTATTTGGAGGGTGGTGCCTGGTTTAAGAAAAAACACCTTTGGAAAAAATAAGTTTTTTGGTTATCAGAAAGAAAGGGTTGTAAATGTCAGCAGGCAGAAATGGCTTAAAGATGATGTAAAACCCTTAAGACTTTTTTTAAATGTAAAGCACCTGATTTTGATAAAGGTCAGGACTGCTGACCCCCACATGACTCTGTATTCATCCCTATATGTAACAAAAGGTATATAAGAAAATGGGAAAAATAAAGAAATGGGACCAGTTCCTGGAAAGACTGACTCTCCCATGTCGTTCATTCTTGCTCCTTGTTTTTCCGGCTGAATTCTCATCTGGAACATGGATGCTATTCCATGTGAACCAAGTTATTCAGTCTCCTTTTCTCCACTAATTTTCCTACTACACTATCCTTTTCTAATCTATCTGTAACTAAATATGTATTTTTCTAAAGAGGATGCCGACACCGTCTCCACCTTCGAATCATCCTGGATCCACCGAGGTTGGACCCCTGCAACACTGGGCTGAAAAGAAGCACAAGCTGGAATCAAGATTGCCTGGAGAAATATCAGTAACCTCAGATATGCAGATGACAACATCCTTATGGAAGAAAGTGAAGAGGAACTAAAAAGCCTCTTGATGAAAGTGAAAGGAGAGTGAAAAAGTTGCCTTACAGCTCAACATTCAGAAAACGAAGATCATGGCATCCAGTCCCATCACTTCATGGGAAATAGATGGGGAAACAGTGGAAACAGTGTCAGACTTTATTTTGGGGGCTCCAAAATCACTGCAGATGGCAACTGCAGCCATGAAATTAAAAGACGCTTACTCCTTGGAAGGAAAGTTATGACAAACCTAGACAAAATATTAAAAAGCAGAGACATTACTTTGCCAACAAAGGTCTGTCTAGTCAAGGCTATGGTTTTTCCAGTGGTCATGTATGGATGTGAGAGTTGGACTGTGAAGAAGGCTGAGCACCAAAGAATTGATTCTTTTGAACTGTGGTGTTGGAGAAGACTCTTGAGAGTCCCTTGGACTGCAAGGAGATCCAACCAGTCCATCCTAAAGGAGATCAGTCCTGGGTGTTCTTTGGAAGGAGTGATGCTAAAGCTGAATCTCCAGTACTTTGGCCACCTCATGCGAAGAGTTGACTCATTGGAAAAGACTGATGCTGGAAGGGTTTGGGGGCAGGAAGAGAAGGGTACAACAGAGGATGAGATCGCTGGATGGCATCACCAACTCAATGGACATGAGTTTGGGTTAACTCTGGAAGTTGGTGAATGACATAGAGGCCTGGCGTGCTGCGATTCATGGGGCTGCAAAGAGTCAGACACGACTGAGCAACTGAACTGAACTGTTCATTTCCTCTCTACTTTCATCTTTTGTCTTTCCCCAAGAATATTTATGATAGCCTCTTCTAAACCACTCACTCTATCAGGTGATGGTGATGGAAAGTGTCTCTATTATAAGGAACTCTTCTTCTAGTTGCTACATACAGGTGGTAGAGGTAGAGTTATAAAGAAATAACCACCAGTCTCCCAGTTCTTTCCACCTGACATATGTGCACTGCCATGTATAAAATAGATAGCTAGTGGAATCTACTGTATAGTATAGAAAGCTCTCCTCGGTGCTCTGTGGTGACCTATGTGGATGGGATTGGGGGGGTGGAGTTAGAGGGGATTATCCAAGAGGGCAGGGATATATGTATACATGTAACTGATTCACTTACAGCAGAAACACAGCATTGTAAAGTAGCTATATCTCAATTAAAAAAAAAAAGGGAAATAACCACGAGACAATGTAATAAACACTTCAAAAGAGACAGTATACTGTGAGAACACAGGTAATGGGGACTGTTAAGACAGGTTTCAGAGAGCAGTAACATTTAAGCCGAGTCTTGAGGAATAAATAGGGATTTTGTGCAGTAAGGGAGAAGAATATTCCATTCACAGACATCCCTGGGAAAGGAACACAAAGACATAAAAATATCCTCCTCCAAGAGCACATGGTTTCTTAGCTCCTTAGCTGAAGAGAAAGAATAGCCAAATGAAATGAAGAGAAAGTGTAGCTATTAAAGCATAATAGTTGACATCACCAGCTATCTCCTCACTTGATATGGAACATCATATTTTTCAGAGTTCTTACATCTTCTAGGGCTTCCCAGGTTTAGTGGTAAAGAATCTGCCTGCCAATGCAGTGACTCAGGAAACCTGATTTTGATCCCTGGATTGGGAAGATCCCCTGGAAGAGGAAATGGCAACCCACTCCAGTATTCTTGCCCAGGAAATCTCATGGACAGAGGAGCTTGGCAGGCTATAGTCCATGCAGTCGCAGAGAATCAGACACAAATGAGCACACACACGCACACACTTCCTTATGTATCTTTGGCTCTAACAATATATTGTCAGGTAGTAATCTACTTATCATAGAGCCAAAGAAACTAAGATTCCAAGGCCACACAGAACACTAATAGAGGATTTAGGGTTAGAATTCAAGATGCCTGTCAGGCTGACAATATCTGGCAATGTGAAATGAAAGGCAGAAGACTGTCTTCTCCAACTACTTAAAAACATTTCTTCAGCTGCTTTCTAGAGGTAAGCATTTCATGTCACCTTTTTTTTTTTTTTAAGTTGGCCACATCTAGCTGCCATTTACTGAGGGTATATCGAACTAAATTCACCATGTAGGTTATTTCACCGCTTTTCAGAATGACCCTGTGGTAGGTGGTGTTTTATGGCTATTATTTTATAAAAATGAGGAAACAATTGCTTTAGTAGATTTTAAGTCAATTGCTTTAGATTTGAAGTACTTTAATTAATCCAAAGATATTCAATGCAAAAGAGGCTCAGCCAGGTTTCAGGATCTGGTTTGACACCAGTGCCATGTTCTTCCGGCTCTGTTACATTTCTGGAAATGAAATCTAATCTAAAGCACAAGTCCATCTTCTATTTGTTCTTCCTCTGGGTTATCTGTATGGCAGAGTATGGCATTTTGGCCTTGTATGTGTTATTCAGAATTGTTTACTCACTGGAAATTACATCTTCCATTGTAATTTTATATTTATACATTTCTCTAGCCAAGTTATACCACATGTACTCATGTACAATCTTCAGCTTTAGCTGTCATATAAGTGTGATCATATGAATCATCCTCATGTCTCCAATTATAACACAGCTAAATAGGAAAAAATGACCACCAATGGTAAAGTTAGCCTAGTCAATATGGTTAGTTTCTGTAAAACCATAAACAAAATCAGGAAGAAAAATTTTGGGGGATTTTGCTGACAGCTTTTGTATAACCCAGTAACCACAGGAGATTTGAACATTTCCTTAACCTACACCTATCTGTTCTTAGATGAAGAAAATATTAAAATCCTATTGACTATGTATTTGCCTCAAAAGAGATCCTTCTCCTGTGATGAAGACCAATTATGTCTCTATTCTTCAAGACTTCTATTTTTGTTCTTAATTTTGAGATGTGGTGACCGGTTTTTCTACTGTCTCTGAAGCGCTATTCAGCAATCATTTGTTGATGGTATCTACAGAAAGCAATCAGGTGCACTGTTTTTCTGTGAAGGAAGTACACTGAGCTTCATCTTGCCCTCAGAGATAAGAAAGTAAACACACTTTAGTTTATTCTAATGTTCCTCTTCTCTAGCTTCTGCTTTTTGTCAGTTGTATTATTTTTACAATTTAAAGCTCTATAACAGTTCTATTTTTTTTGTAGCCATATTTTCATGACTGTTTAGTTTTAATTCTAAATTTAAATCTATTTATTATGTATAATACCACAACTGGGTTTTAAACCAGTTTCTTTATGCCAAAGTTTTAAATTTTGATTCACATCTAAGTTGGCCTGGTTTCATTTTCAAGTTTTTTCCTTTTTTATGAACAAATTATGGGTGTTATAGTCTGTGGGTTTTTTTGTATGCTTGAGAATGTCTCCTGGTTTTATATTTGAAAAGCAACTTATCTAGGCATATAACTCATACTTCTCTTAGATTTTGTCAAAACAGTTCCATTTATCTGGTATCAAGAGTTGCTGTGGGGCTTTCCAAGTGGCTCAGTGGTATATCTGCCTGCCAGTGTTGGAGACATAGGTTTGATTCCTGATCTGGGAAGATCCCACATGCTGCAGAGCAACTAAGTCCTTGTGCAACTTTTTTTTTTTTTTTAATTTCAGTTATTTAATTGTTGGCAAGCGCTCTAGAGCCCAGGTGCCACAATGACTGAGCTCATGCCCTAGAGCCCACGCTCTGCAACAAGAGAAGCCATAGCAATGAGAAGCCCGAGCACCACAGCTAGAGAGTTGCCCCTGCTTGCCACAACTAGAGAAGGGCCCTCGTAGCAACAAAGACCCAGCACAGCCGTGCCAAAAAAATAAAATAAATAAAACTATATTGGAAAAAAACACAATTGCTCTGGACAAGTTTGAGGAAAACTCCATTTTCCCCTTTAATGTTAAACTTCCACTTGGATGCCTATATTATTTCTTTACCCTTAAAGTTCAGTAACTTCATCAAGATGTGTCACAGCAGGTTTTTGTATTAATCTTTCTTGGCACTGGCACAATATTTTTTTCTACCTGCAAATTCACATTTTTATTTTGGGAAAGTTCTTTTCTGCAGTTTTCTGAATCTTTTTGTTGACTGCATGAGTATATGTGTATGTATCCTTTAGGAAGATGGGGTATTTTGTATGTTCTACCTATCTACTGTCTATTCTGTAAGTTACAGATATCCTTTTCCCCATTTTTCCTGTATACTCTTCTACAGACTGTTTTATATTCTAAGCTTCATTTTAAATTGTACTTATTTTTTATTATTTCATTATGATTTTCCTCTAATGTAATATTTTACTTCTCTCTTCCAACTTGCTCTATTAATTTGCTTATCATCCTTCACTGTTTTAGCTTCTCTTTTCATTATCTGAGACTTTTTAAACTTTAAATTTCTTTAAAATTATAGTGATTTGAATTATTTATCTTTTTCTTTAGTTAATTCTCTATTTTTCTTGTATTTGTCGTCTCTATTTCCCCTCCCTAATCTGTGTATTATTTTGATTCTTTTCTGACACATAGCTGTTTGGGGTCAGGTATTCTTAAAGAACATAATGGGGAGAGATGGGAAATGAAGCTAGAAAGCCCACAGCTTCAATTCAGTTCTAATGGAACTGCTCTCCAGAGCTCACTTTCCTACTGCTCTTAAGGCCCATCTCACCTCAGCCTTAGACATTTGGCCTATGGGAAGGCTTCCCCTTCCCCCTACACTGTCCTGTGCCTTTTAAGCAGTACTACTTCAGAGGCGTGCGTGTGCATGCTCAGTCACTTCAGTCTTATCTGACTCTCTGTGACCCTATGGACTGTAGTCTGGCAGGCTCCTCTGTCCATGGCATTCTCCAGGCAAGAATACTGGAGTGGATTGACATACCCTCCTCCAGGGGATCTTCCCCACCCAGGGATCAAACCCCAGTCTCCTGCATCTTCTGCATTGCAGGCAGATTCCTAACCACTGAACCACTGTGGAAGTCCACTTAGGAGGAGAGACTACAGGAAAGACTGGAAGGTCATTATGACTTTGCCTTCAGCTCTGTCTCCCTGCTAGCTTGTTATACCAAGTAACAAGAGTGATTGCCTGCTTCTCTTGCAGCTGGCACATGCCTGTGGATTTGATTACTCTAACTGAAAGAATATGGGTAGATCCTTTAAATATTTAATACTCATTTGTAGGAAAATCTGTGTCTTGCTTGAAACCTGAGGGTAAAGATACTAGGTGTTAATGCCTTCCCTCACCGCAGTTTCAGTTATAAGTGGGAATTGCCACTATTTTTCCATGAAACAAAGACTGACAAACTGACTCTGTTTGGATTTTCAGACTTGGATATTTGGCAATATTTTAAAAAAATGAATGAGGCATGTCACACCAAGGAAAACAACTGACGATATTTGTTGACAATAAAATTCAAGTTTTCAATATTAGAATTTTTAAAATCTTGTACTATAAACTTGACAGCTTTTCAATACATAAATACTTTTCTGATGATATCGGTGATGATTCTAACAAACATGATTTTTGATATTGCATCATAAAATTGTGTCAATGCTTGTAAGGTTTGCATGACTCCATAAACCAGTATTTTCCAAATAATCAATCATGCATGCTACAAAACCATGCATGGGGAAAAATTCCACTCAAAGTGCAAGGGAAATCAATGGATTTTAAAGTAACAGAGTAGTAACTGACTCACTGATATAGCTTTAGAATCTACATTGCAATTAACCTTTAAGAGACTATTTAATACTACTTATCGAGTTTTGGTGTAATAGCAAAGAAGAATATCCAGAATTATCTGGAAATGCTTTAAAACTAATTTCCTTTTATGACTTCACTCTGTTTGAGGCCAGATTTTTCTTCAAATACTTTAACCAAAGAAGTATATAGCAAGAGGTGGAACATAGAGAATCCAGCTGTCCTCTATTAAGCCAAACATCAAAGATTTGCAAAACTGAGTGCCACATTTATTAAATTCTCTTGTTTTGGAAAATAAGCTATCTTTACTAAAATATGTTATATTAGCATGAAATGAGACATTATTGTTATTTAAGAATAAAATAATAATTACTTGAAAATCTTCTTTAATTCTTAATACAATAAAGACATAATTCACATAAGCAAAGGATTTTGGAATCCTTAATAATTCTTAAGAATGTAGAGACAGCCTTAGACTAGCAAGTTTGAGTATCTGTATTAGGTGTACAATGTAGTACAGAAGTAAGCTGTGCAGGAATGTAAAAACAGAGAAAACATGGGTTAGAACTGGCTTTGTTCCAGAGTAGGATGCAGACAATAGATGGTGAAGATTCAGATGTGAGAAGCAAAGAAGCAACAGCGTGAGAAAAAGTGTGGTGGGGATAACAGGGTGGGTTGGAAGGACTTTGAGAATCTCTCAAGCTTCAAATCTCTGTACTCCACCTCATCTCTGACCCTTCATCTTGTCAGCACATTCCCTCCCTCTCCTCTTTCATTTTGGCTTTTACTCCGCTCTTGCTCTCATCACAGCTGAAAATGATTCTCTGCTTTTAAGGACTCATATTGGGTCCACCTGGGTAATTCACATTAATCTTCCCATCTCAAGATATTTTACTTTAATCACATCTACAAAGGCTCTTTTGCCAAGTAAGGTAATATATTGAAAGGTTCTGAGGATTAGAATATGGACAGTTTGTATTTTTTTGGACATATTTTAGGGACCATTATTCTGCCTGACAGTCTTACTTGGTATAACAAAATACCATAGATTGGGTGAATTATAAGCAACAGAAATTAATTTCTTACAGTTCTGAAGACTGGGAATTCCAAGACGAGGGTGCCAGAATGGTTCGGTTCTGGTGAGGGCCCACATTCTGCTTCAGAGCCCGTGCCCTCTCAGCCATCTTCTCATGTGCTTAGGCAGCGTAAGGGGGGAAGGGAGCAGCCTCGGGCCTCTTTTATAAGGGCGCTAATCCCACCCATGAGGGCGCTTCTTTGAGACTTAATTACCTCTTAAAGGCACCATCACTTTGGGGGTTAGGATTCAACATGTGAATTGAGCAGGGTGGCACAACATCCAGACAACAGCACTACCAAACCAATGAATATTTTTGAGCAAGGAAGTGGCATAATGGCAGTGGTACTGAAGGAGAAAGTTCCCCAGTAACTATCCAGTATGGGACTGACCTGGTGCCAAGTTTGGGGCAGAGCTCTGCCTCTGTGGAAAACAACTTCCATGTGTTTTTGATGCAATACAGATGATGAGTCCAGGAGACCATCTGCTGACATCCTGGAAGGCAGATCACTTTCCCATTGCCTTGTGCTACCCACATTTATCATTTCAGGTCACCAAGGGGACAATCATCCATAGTTTCGAGAAGCAACTTCTCGTTTTTTATCTCCAAAATATTCCATGAAAAGAAAGTACACAGAATTGCCATACTAGATCTGATAGGAGAAGATCCAGAATCGAAACCAACACGTTAGCAGAGTAGACAATTTTCCCCTCTCAGGACCTGGGATCTTAATGACTTTCACATGAAGCAGTGAAGTATTGTGGTGGGCGTGCTGTTGTTGTTGTTCAGTCGCTAAGTTGCACCTGACTTTTGCGACCCCATGGACTGCAGCAGGCCAGGCTTCCCTGTGGGCTTACTGAAACGTAAAGTCAGGCAGGATTTGAATGGGTACTGGGTTGCCACCAGTATTCTGAAGAAACAATACGCTTAAATGCTTTTGAGTAATAATTTATCAGGGAGGCTAAGTTATGAAAAAAAAGCTTTAATTAGATAAAAGAAACCCACAAGATGGATGTAGTTCAAATATTTTCCAACATAAGCTTCCTTTGGAAAGTAATTTAAATGTTTGTTTTCCTTCCCATCGCATTTATGTGTGATATGTTGTGTAATTAACTAAGGAGTACAGAAAGGGAAACCCTGTGGTATAAATTCCAGGAACAACTACAGACTCATCCAAAGGTCACTTATAAATTAGAAGAAGTCCAAATTCATAAGCTAGGCTCAAACAGAATCAAGTATCCTATACAAATAAGAAAATCAGAAGAACCATTATTTCCACCCTCTCAAAATATTTGCAAGAAAACAAGACTCTCTTTCTCCAGTCAGGCCAATAACTTATCCAGAGCATTCTTAACTACTGATGCTAAATATTACAGCATTTTGGAACTTGCAAAGTTTTATTATCTGTTCAATTCTCTTGGGTGTATTCTGTTGACTAGTTTTGCCTATGCATGTTTTCTCAGGGAAAAGATGTCATAAAGTCAGGACTATTCTTAAGCAGAACAGGCAACATTTGCTCTAACACTTTCTCATTTCTCTTTTGCAAAATTTTCTTCTGAGGAAGCTTTCACAACCTTTCTTCCTGGAACCTACCCCAGGCAGCCATGATGCTGTTACCTACGGTTCTGCACTCTCCTATTCCTATTCCTTTGACAGTTCTTTAAATTTTATCTTTTTATTTTGGACCCGAGGTATTGTCCAGCTAATTGTAGATGGGTGTAATGGATTAAGTTCCCTTCCAGGCAGTGTAACATCTGTGGCCTATGGACACCACCATTCCCACCCTAGTGTTTTTAGCTCATAATTTAGATTGGTTTTTTGAATCTGTGAATGAAAGGTGAGGTAGGTAGTGAGACCCAACAAGGGAGGGTCAGAGAAAAGTGATAAATTTAGAAACCCTGGGCATCCAGTTGTGAAAATGCAAGTACACAAAGCACTTGCTCCAAAAAGTAGGTGTGAAGAGGCTGGGAAGAGTTTTTAAAAGGAAAGTTTTACTATACCAGGGCTTCTATGGTGGCTCAGATGGTAAATAATGTGCCTGCAGTGCGGGAGACTCGAGTTCAATCCCTGAGTCGGAATGATCCCCCAGAGAAGGGAATGGCAATCCACTCCAGTATTCTTGCCTGGAGAATTCTATGGACAAAGGAGCCTGGTACGATACAGTCCATGGGGTCACAAAGAGTCATACATGACTGAATGACTGACATTCTCACACTTTTCACGTTTTCACTTTTACTATTTTAAAAATAAATTATGTCTGCTTCATAGGTTTCCTTTGCTTCGGGTCTGTCATTTTTCTGTGAGCCGTTTCATTGTGTATCAGTTGCACTGAGACGGCAGTTAAGTTCAGCCATGTGTCTAAATAGTTTGTGCTCTCCCATGGGAATCACTTGTATTTGACAATTCTGTTTGAAGTCCTTATTGCATCTGGGGGTTCAAGAGGTAGAAACAAATAAGCCTTGGGGGATGTGGGTTTATAGCACACTAATCCAGATCAAACAAGGGAAACCACCTGTTATAACCCTCACGATATTCTGCCCAACCTTGGAATCCAGAAATGGCATATCAGTGCACATGTTGAATCAAACATGAGAATTAAATATCACTCCTTTTTACTGAGCCCATAGATGATCTCAGAATCCTTATCAATGTCCCATCTAGAAAGTCCTCATCGAGCAACTATAAATGACACATGTCTGTTAACAATGTCTTCTGATGCTGATATTTGGGGCCTTGCTGCCCATAAAGGGACTGCCTCTTCCAAAGTCAATCAGTTCCTAGAAATGCAAAACAACTTGCACAGGAGTATGGTTTTCACATGCAAAGCAATCAGTCTAAAGCCCACACCATAACCACCTCCTATATCAAGCTCTCCTGCTCACTACTATCCACCTGCCAACATCACTTCAGAGCCAGGTACCAGACAACTAGGAATAGTGCCTACGTTCCAGCTCTGCTGAAGTTATTCAAAGTAGTGGATCCTAAACCTGCTGACCCTGCCTTGTCTGTTCCTTCCCACAAATCCTGTTCCCAGTTCTCCCCTCTCTTTCTCCTTCGTGCCCAACTTTGGCGCTTCCAACACACATGCTGAAGTCCTAACTTGACCCCCATGGCTCTGCATGCCCCCTTCTATTGGAATCTTGTGACTATTACAAAGTGTCTTTTCCATGGCACTCATCTCCTGATCTGTTGACTTTAGCATATTTAAGCAATAATAACAATATGGCCACCGGATGCGAAGAGCCGACTCATTAGAAAAGATTGATGCTGGGAAAAATTGAAGGCAAAAAAGAGGGTGGCAGGGGATGAGATGGTTAGATAGCATCACTGACTCAATGGACATGAATCTGAGCAAACTCCAAAAGATAGTGGAGGACAGGGGAACCTGGTGTGCTGCAGTCCACAGGGTCTCAAAGAGTCAGACACAACTTAGCAACTGAACAAGAACAACCAAAACCTATGTTAAAATGACGTAGGATGGAATCTACCTGTCCCCTGAAGCAGAATTTCCAGAGTCCTTTCTAGCTTAAGTAATCTTTTATTCTCTTATCTTAAATAGAAGAGTTTCGTACTGTTTTACAATAGATATTTCAGTTATAACAAGTCCTTGATCTTCTGAAGTTATACAGTCTTTAATTCCAAAATTTTCTGAATCAGGAATTACATAAAGAGAAATTCCACAGTATGGTCTTGTGTAAATGTCACTACTTAAGTGGAGGCAGGAGAAAATGGGACTCAGTTTCAGGAAATTTTTCATTTTGCTTTATTACAGCTGAAGGTAAAAAAATAATTCTGGTGTACTTTTTTTTGGACTTCTGTTAACTTTTTTTTACTTCCCTTAGCTCTTCTCTATTCTGTGCTTTTGGGTGAGAGGAGTAGAAGTTTCCTCCTGATAGTATAGGATGGAGTAAGTTTGGGATGTATGCTAGGAAGAATCAGGAAAGTACTGGAGTAAAATGATCCCCTTAAAAGGCACACAAACATATCACTCCCTAAGCAGTGAATCCTCAATAAATACTTTCAAAGGAATCTATTAATAATAAATGAACATGTTTTTGCTATCATTTTATTACATAGTATTTGAACTGAATTGTATTCCCCACCCCTTTCAAATTCACATGTTGAAGTCCTATCCCTGGTACCCTGGATGTGATCTTATTTGGAGACAGTTTCTTCACAGAGGTAATAAAGTTAAAATGAGGTCCTTAGGATGGGTCCTAATCCAGTATGACTGATATCCTTATAAAAAAGGGAAATTCTGGAAGCAGACACACATACAGAACATCATGTGAATATCAAGGCAGAGATCACAGTGATGCTTCTACAAGTTAAGGAACACCAAAGATTGCCAGAAAAACCCTAGAAGCTAGGGGAGAGGCCTAGAACAGAGTCTTCCTCACAACTCTCAGGAGGAACCAACCCTGCCAACACCTCGGTCTCAGATTTCAAGCCTCTATAACTGCGAGACAATAAAATTGCTGGTTTTTTTTTTTTTAAGGACATGAGTATAAGACAAAACACAAGAAACATTCCCAAATATATGAAGAACTTGATTATTAATAGTAATATTATAGAATTTTCCTGAGTGAACTAAGTCTGAATTTATATAAAGTGATTCACTAAGTAGTTTTAATCACCCCATCCTTCTTTACATTTATTTTTTGTTTGAAAAACAATTACTGCAACCTCTCTCCAAATACACTGCATAGAGATGTTGTAAGGAATCATTTGACTTTCTGGAAATTGCTTTCAGCTACTATAAATTTTCAGAAAAACATTATGTTTAAGGCAAAATTATGTAAGCATTTGTGTAACGGAATAAATAAGCAAGAAGTGTATTTCATTCAGTTCAGGAATTAATACCTTAACTGAAGTCATGATTGAAAGGTACCATAGTTATTGGAAAATCAAGAAATCAATTTAGAGTCTTTCTTGAAGAAGCTCTATGTGAATTTTCTTCTTTTGTTATTATGTTTGGTTTTGAAAATGCACCATTCACAAAACCTCTGGGAAGCTGGACAAAACAGATGTATAATCCTCTGAAATGGGACAGGACTCAAGCCAAAATATTGTTGGCTGAACATTTAAGAACAAAATGAGGAAAAGACTCACCTTTCTCCTCCACTTGAAGGTGCCAAGTCAAGCCTTCCAAATAGTCTAGAGAAAGAAGATGCCTCTGGCTCATTCTACTTGCCTTTGAGTCTTACTAAAAAAAAAAAAAAAAAATTTTCAAATGATAAAAGGAAAGACAAAGGAAACAGTAAAAGTAAAGGAACTAATTTTGTGTGGAAGAAAATTACAACTGTAGACACTCTGAGCTGTGACCATATAAAAAGAAAAACTTTGGGGAAAAAACCAAACCCTACATTATTCAATGCTTTCATTTGAAGATGAAGATATTAAAGAATGATGCGCTCCTTCAGAATCATAGCCTTTCTCTGTGTCTCGAAGACTCTTGAAAGATTTTAAAAATCTTGCTCCAAAACCATTTATAATGCTGGAGAAATTTCCTTCTTCTGCATAATTCAAATCTATTTGTCAATGGAAATTTGACATCTCCCTCAAAAACGCTAGCTATACAAGGATTAAACACTAGATATACAAGGAGAAGGCAATGACACCCCACTCCAGTACTCTTGCCTGAAGAATCCCATGGATGGAGGAGCCTGGTGGGCTGCAGTCCATGGGGTCGAGAAGAGTCAGACAAGACTGAGAGACTTCACTTTCACTTTTCACTTTCACATGCATTGGAGAAGGAAATGGCAACCCACTCCAGTGTTCTTGCCTGGAGAACCCCAGGGATGGGGGAGCCTGGTGGGCTGCTGTCTATGGGGTCACACAGAGTCGGACACGACTGAAGGGACTTAGCAGCAGCAGCAGCAGCAGCAAACAAGGATTAAATTGTTCACAGAATCCTCTGGGAGTATATGAGTTTGACAGGATTTATCTTGCTCTAAGATCAATTCAATCCTAAAAATCCTGACATCCCTTCCTCAAATAAAGTGAAAGTGAAGTCGCTCAGTCGTTTCGACTCTTTGTGACATCATGGATTGTAGCCTACTAGGCTCCTCCCTGGGTCGGGAAGATCCCTTGGAGAAGGAAATGGCAATCCACTCCAGTATTCTTGCCTGGAGAATCCCATGGACGGAGAAGCCTAGTAGGTTTCAGTCCACGGGGTCGCAAAGAGTCGGACACGACTAAGCAACTTCACCTTCACCTTTAGGCTCCTCCCTCCATGGGACTGTCCAGGCAAGAGTACTGGAGTGGGTTGCCATTTCCTTCTCCAGGGGATCTTCCCGACACAGGGGATCAAACCCAGGTCTCCCGCATTCCAGGCAGACACTTTAACCTCTGAGCCACCAGGGAAGCCCTTCCCTCAAATAGGGAATAATATAGAGTTTCATGAATATTACTCTATGGTGCTACAAAAACTAAATTGATATCATCTCTAGAATAAAGACTTATGGGGGTATGAAAGAACAAATAAAAATTAAAATACTGGGTGTACCATTTAGCCCCACTATTTCATTTAGAGACTACCCAGGTGGCTCAGCAGTAAGGAATCTGCCTGCCAATGAAGGAGACATGGGTTCGCTCACTGGGTTGAAAAGATCCCCCGGAGGAGGAAATAACAACCCACTCCAATATTCTTGCCTAGAAAATCCCATGGACAGAGAAGCCTGGTGGTCTACAGTCCATGGGGTTGTAAGAGTTGGACATGACTTTAGTGACTAAACCACCACCACCTTTCACTTCCAGGTATCAAAATGGTAAAGAACTCACCTGCCAATGCAGGAGATAAGAGATGCAGGTTTGGTCCCTGGGTCAGGAAGATCCCCTGGAAGAGGGCATGACAACCTACTCCAGCATCCTTGCCTGGAGAATCCCATGGACAGAAGAGCCTGGCAGGCTACAATCCATGGGGTTGCAAAGAATTAGACATGAATGAAGTGACTTGGCACACAGCACCTTTCATTCTGAATATGAGCCAGCTGAGGCTCAGAGATGGAAGTACACACTGAAACATCCTGAGGTCCCCTCTGTGGGTCACGCAGAACTGACTTCACCCATGTACTTGACCCCTGGTCTGCCCACCCTCTTGCTGCAGTGATTGAAGAACTCTAAATATCTCATCAGGTCTCACTAGAACCCTTTCCTGGTTGACTGAGTCCACTAGAGAAGAAGAGTCAGGGTGTCCTTATGGCCACCCCATTTGATCCACACGCCTGCTCTATAGATTCTGAAACCGCAGGGGATTCTGGGTGCAGGCCTTTGAGCAAGCTGTGCAGGAGGCAACTGAAAATTCCAGGTGAGGAAGCAGGGCCTGGAGCTCCCAAGAGCAAAGTGGTATGTGTAGCTCCTGCATTTTTCACCTTTCCTTCACGTTTACTTTTCTTTTGAAAATGTTTTATTTTGCGTAAGACTAAAGGCAAACAATATACATCAGAGACATCTTTCTCTTGAGAATTTGGAAGGTTCCACGTGGTATCTTTAGATGGGAGAGGAAGGTAAACCTTTGCCTCATTGCCAATGTCTAGCTAACTGTTCTTCAGCTTGAATCCTGGCCCATTTCAGAGGCCCTCGGTTATACATCCATTTTGTCTGACTGCCCAGGGGTTTGATGAATGGACGTATTTTCAGGATCAAAATGCCTTGTTTAGAGCAGTGTTCAAATTTTAATATGCATAGATATCACCAGGAGGGTCTGTCGAAACACAGACTGCTGAGCCCCATGCCTCGATTATAACTCAGGAAGTTTGAGTGGAACAAGTTCTGTCAAGTTCCCAGGTGATGCTGTTGCTCATTTTAGCATCCACAGTTGCCCCTTTGAGACACAGTCTTAGCAGTATTCCTGTTCACCTTACCTGCTTTCACTTCTCTGATAAGCCCCTTTCTGGACTGAGAAGCAACAGCCATGTGGGGGAGAGACAGTGAGAATAACGGTGTCATCTTCTCAGAGGAACCACCTTGCTGCTCTTACTCCTAGCTCTTACTAGTGACTATTTTAGAGTTTGTCTTAGGCTCTTTATTTCTCTTACCCCTCACAGGTAAATGACCATAAAATCCTATAGATTCTGTATCCTAAAAGTCTACAGAAACCCTCGCCTACCTCTCCAGCCCCTTTCTCGCCTCCTTGACTCAGGTGAACATGATATTTCACCCAGCACTCAGCAGCAACTCCCTAGCTGGTTTTCTTTTTCACTCCACTATCAGAGCAGGTTTCCCAAAACCATCTGATTTAAGACATCTGATCCTAAAACCGGGCTGCTCAGAATTGCTCCACTGTGTCTTCTTAGTTTTCAGGAGAAGGACAAATGGGCAACAATAGCTTGGGGATGTTTTTTTTGCCTTTTCATTATCATCTTCCTTCCTCCTATCACACCAGCACTCAGAGCATTTGAGATCAAACTTGGCAGAAGGTGGAAGAGCTTCGACTTTGTAAACCTCCTTCCACTTAAAACAGCTGTCTTTCATTTTTAGTTTAATGAGCATTTGTATCTACCTACTATGTACAATGCCTGACACTTTTTGTCTGTTCTCACAAAAGTCAGATAGGTTGCTAGGAGGAAAGAATTAGTTAAGGAGCTGCCTAAGATCATATCTGGGCTTCCTTGGGGGGCTCGGCAGTGAAGCATCCACTTGCCAATGCAGGAAATACAGGTCCAGTTCCCAGGCTGGAGAAAGGAATGGCTACCCATCCTAGTATTCTTGCCTGGAAAAATCCCACGGACAGAGGAGCCTGGTGGGCCACAGTCCATGGGGTGGCAAAAGAGCTAGAATGACTGAGCCACTAAACAACAGTTGAGAGCTCTGAGCAAGTAGTGATATGCCCTGGCATTGTGTTTTGAAAGGAGCACTCAGAGAACAGACAGTAGGAGGGAAGAGTGGGCAGAGCACAGTCAGGGAGCTACCATGCCAACTGGGATATGAGAATAAAATGGCTTACACCAGGGTACCTGGTAAGAATGGACTGGATGCTGATATTTGCTGGTGATTTGACTACAGGTGTGAGAGAGAGGAATCAAGGATGACTCCAAGTCCAAGTGTCATTTTTGTGCATGGTCTCTCCCCTAGCCCACTCCACCCCCACTATGTTTTACCACCCTCTCTAATCCTGAGGACTCACATTTCTTGACCCAGGTACTTCAGTGTACCTCACTCTCCCATTCCAGGCCTGCCTTTTTGATAGTTCCTCATACTCTACTTCTCGGAGAAGGCAGTGGCACCCCACTCCAGTACTCTTGCCTGGAAAATCCCATGGACGGAGGAACCTGGTAGGCTGCAGTCCATGGGGTCGCGAAGAGTCAGACACGACTGAGCGACTTCACTTTCACTTTTCACTTTCATGCATTGGAGAAGGAAACGGCAACCCCTCCAGTGTTCTTGCCTGGAGAATCCCAGGGACAGGGGAGCCTCGAGGGCTGCCGTCTATGGGGTCACACAGAGTTGGACACGACTGAAGCGACTTAGCAGCAGCAGCATACTCTGCTTCTAAACACCTTTATATTCTGAACTTATCCTTACTGTGTCCCAGCCTATGAATTCCTTGCATAGTGACTGGTTAATTTGTTTGCAAAAGTAAATAAAGATGAATGTGCTGGTTTGAAAATGTCATATACCCCTCCCACCAACACACTATACATTTCTATTTTTAGTGCATCATCCCTGCCTTATCTCATAATCATGAACAATACAGGAATTACAGGCATTTGAGAGGCAACAGTGAAAGATTTGAGGTATGGGAGCCTTTTCTAGAAGGAGCTACTTCATTTATATTATCCTCACAGTAATCTGTGGAGAAGGTAGTGGCACTCCACTCCAGTACTCTTGCCTGGAAAAATCCCATGGACGGAGGAGCCTGGTAGGCTGCAGTCCATGGGGTTGCTAAGAGTCAGACACAACTGAGCGACTTCACTTTCACTTTTACTTTCATGCATTGGAGAAGGCAATGGCAGCCCACTCCAGTGTTCTTGCCTGGAGAATCCCAGGGACGAGGGAGCCTGGTGGGCTGCCGTCTATGGGGTCACACAGAGTTGGCCACGACTGAAGCGACTTAGCAGCAGCAGCAGCAGCACAATAATCTGATCAGTACTTGTATTCCCATATTACAGAGAGAAGAACTGATATTTCAAAGGCTTGGGCCCAAGACATGGCTGGTAAAACAAAAGAACTGGGATCCAACCCAAACTCTCTGACTCCAGGGTCCAAGCTTTTCCCTCCATTCCAAGCCCTGCTGTAGTAGTGGGTGTTCAATTATTATATAATAATTTCGGGGTTATCAGGACACCAGGAAAGGACCTGCTCTCTAGCTATGGCACATTTCTGTTATTTCTGGACTTCAGTCAGACTGGCAAGAACTCAAAATTCTACCTGGTAAATAATTCTAATGTCTGTTTCTAGTGCTCAAAACAGTTTTATGAATGGTTTTTACTTCAGAGCTATGTCCTGCCAATTTGCTAAAACTCCAAATTGCCTGCTTTACAGTCTACAAGCCCTATATGTGCTTTTGAGTACAAACTCTGGGTCATTTTCAATCCTATAGAACAGTCTGATAGTGGAAGATGGTAAAATAAAATTAGAAGTTGGGAGTTGGGCTTTCTTTCTATCACAGATACCTTGAAATGTGGTATTTAGTATTTCCTGGCATGAGCTTGGGACTTACAAGTGTCTCACCACTTGTGTGACTCTAGCACATTAGGTCTATGCTGAATCTTTTATCCTTCACCTCTATGAGTGCAGGAAAAGAATGAACCATTAATGACCTCGTCAATTTAATGGACCGTGTCAACTTCTCTATCTAGTCCTATAAACAGAAAATCAGACTTGTGGTTTCCTGCTGCCCATCTGGATTTCCCAAACTGCCTTTCAGCCATGAACTTTGTTCTTCCTGATTAGAAACAGAGACATTATGGAGAAAGGGGATAGGGAGAGAGGAAGGAAACAGTAATGAATCTTATCAAGTCAACTTCCAGCCCTGGGATTACATCATTCAACTAGGATATGCTTATGTAGGTAAAGATACCAGTTGGTATGTGTTTCCTTTCCTTGGAAAATCCTTTGTGTCAAACTATTTTTCGTATAATACTAAAGTTTACTCATTAGTTCATTCTGGTAGTGCATTTACCTCTTAGGAAAAGCTCACCACCATAGATCTATATTAATATTTTGGCATTTAAAAGATCATCTTATATTTTAGTAAGAGTAAAAAGTTTTACTTATGCTGCTGTTAAACTTCAGCAAGCAGTCAAAAAGTCATATAGGAATGTAGCTGTAGCTTGATTAAGGACTATTAGCACTCAAATTAAAGGAGTTTAAATAGTAGCAATAAACTTTAAAAGTATTACATAATATTTTTAAAGTAACAAATAAGACATCAATGTTTATTTTTTGTTTCCCTGGGCTGTTTTTTTTTAAAGATCATGCTACTTTAAAATGATCTTTGTTAATAAAGGAGAACACTGGTGTGGCAAAGGGACTTATTCAAGCATACTATCTGCTGTTACCGTGTATAACAAGACTAATGTACTAGACACTTAACATGTGTTGTCATAGTTAAATATCTGAATCACTAAGTTCAGTGCCCTGAAAAACTAATATCTTTGGACTACATTATACGGTGGATGATCTGCAACAGTAAAATTAAATTTTATTTTGCTCAATTTTAAAATTGGTTGGCAATTCTGAGCACAGAATATTTATAATGGGCTCATTGTCCTGAAGCTTAGAATTGTCATCTTTCTTTTATTTAGTCAATAAAGTGTTTACTGAACAACTACCATGTAATAAAGTCTGGGGTGAATTAGGTACAAATTCAGTTCTAATAAAATTATGCTGCTGCTGCTGCTGCTCCTAAGTCACTTCAGTCGTGTCCGACTCTGAGACCCCAGAGACAGCAGCCCACCAGGCACCCGCCGTCCCTGGGATTCTCCAGGCAAGAACACTGGAGTGGGGTGCCATTTCCTTCTCCAAAATAAAATTATAGTCAAATGCAATTCAAATCAAAACATTTCACGCAATAAGCTCTTTCATGGAGCTTTTATAAGGTGATTCAAAACTTTTAATGGAAAAGCAAATGGTCACTAATCGCCAGGATTATTTTGCAAAAAGAAAACACAGTAAGGAGTCTTCACCAAATATCGGACTTGTAATGCAGACGGTGTGTACCAATATAGGAAGCCCAGAAAATCAGAGAGACATATATGGAAACACACACACACTCTAAATATCTTTAAAGTATTATGAACTGGATCAAAGCGCTCAAGTTTGGGGCAGCTATAGACTGAGTTCTGACCAAAAGAACATGGAGAGAGGGCGCCTCCAAGGCTGATCCATGAAGCCTTGCTTGGAATACCCCACGTTCTTTTTTCCCTGACCTGCTAGACAGCTGTAGAAAATTTGGTGGAGCTCTCTGAGGACCAAAAGACGACAGAGCCACTAAATGGGAAAAATATGAATGACTGCACAGAGTGGAGACCTTGCACCATCCACTTTGTGCACCCCCAGTATACAGCACCATCAGCAAGAAATAAACCTTTACTGTGTTAAACCATTGAAATTTAACATTGTTTAAAAAGTCAGCCAATTTTTACTAATATACTATATGATTACATTCACATCTCCATCTCATCCTAGTCAACAATGAACTCTGAGGGCAAAAACATACAGTGTTTCATCGCATGTAGCTTGCAAAAAGAGGATGAGTAAATATTTATTGAATTAATAAATATTCAATTAAGTCAGGAGAAAGAACTAATACATTTATGTTTCCCTGTACCCACTTCTCCTACAGTAATGTTAAAACAACCATGTACAGAAAAAAATTTCTTAAACATCAGAAAAATAAAATAGCAAGTTAACCATATTTCACTATTTCTCAAGTATTCTAGAATATGATATTTTGCTGCAGTAGAAAATAAGAGATTGATATGTAGTTTCCAAAAGACACAATCATGCATTCTTTAAAGCAATTAAATAAAAACACTTTTCAACCACTATTCTCATAATGAAGAGAACAAAATTATCTACGTTCTATTGGTCCAAACTAATTTTGATCCCTAAGTTGGCATTTGAAGCAGGAAAATTTCATGGTGTCACTTTCCCAATGCTCTTTTGACTACACAGGCATTTTGACACATTTACTGGAGGCAAACATTTGCCACCACTAAGTCAAAGTGTATTCAAATGGCATTTAATACACAACCTTCTCCCCTCTTTTTCTTTCTTGTCAATTAATTTTTTATTGAAGGATAATTGCTTTACAGAATTCTGTTGTATTCTGACAAATCTCAACATCAATTAGCCATAGGTATACATATATCCCTTACCTTTTAAACTCCCTCCCATCTCTCTCCAATCCCACCCTTCTAGGTTGATACAGAGCCCATGTTTGAGTTTCCTGAGACATACAGCAAATTCTCGTTGGCTATCTATTTTACATGTGGTAATGTAAGTTTCCAAGTTACTCTTTCCATACATCTCACCCTCTCCCCATGTCCATCAGTCTATTCTCTATGTCTGTTTCTCCATTGCTGCTCTGTAAATAAATTCTTCAGAACCATTTTTATAGATTCCATATATGTGCTTTAGAATACAATATTTATCTTTCTCTTTCTGACTTACTTCACTCTGTATAATACGTTCTAGGTTCATCCACCTCATCAGAACTGACTCAAATGCATACCTTTTTATGACTGAGTAATATTCCATTATATATATATACCACAACTTCTTTATGCATTCATCTGTTGGTGGGCATCTAGCTTGCTTCCATGTTTTAGCTATTGTAAATAGTGCTGCAGTGAACAATGAGATACATGTGTCTTTAACAATTTTGGTTTCCTCAGGGTACATGCCTAGGAGTGGGATTGCTGGATCATAGCCAGACATCCTGGAAGGTTTCTTCAGGGTACATGCCTAGGAGTGGGATTGCTGGATCATAGCCAGACATCCTGGAATGTGAAGTGGAATGTGAAGTCAAGCATTCCACATTCAAGTGGAATGTGAAGTCAAGCATCACACCAACAAAGCTAGTGGAGGTGATGGAATTCCAGTAGAGCTATTTCAAATCCTGAAAGATGATGCTGTGAAAGTGCTGCACTCAATATGCCAACAAATTTGGAAAACTCAGCAGTGGCCACAGGACTGGAAAAGGTCAGTTTTCATTCCAATCCCAAAGAAAGGGATTGGATTTCATTCCAATGCCAAAGAATACTCAGACTACCACACACTTGCACTCATCTCACACGCTAGTAAAGTAATGCTCAAAATTCTCCAAGCCAGGCTTCAGCAATATGTGAACCGTGAACTTCCTGATGTTGAAGCTGGTTTTAGAAAAGGCAGAGGAACCGGAGATCAGATTGCCAACATCCACTGGATCATGGAAAAAGCAAGAGAGTTCCAGAAAAACATCTATTTCTGCTTTATTGACTATGCCAAAGCCTTTGACTGTGTGGATCAGTTTACTGTGGTAATTCTGAAAGAGATGGGAATAGCAGACCACCTAACCTGCCTCTTGAGAAATCTGTATGCAGGTCAGGAAGCAACAGTTAGAACTGGACATGGAACAACAGACTGGTTCCAAATAGGAAAAGGAGTACGTCAAGGCTGTATATTGTCACCCTGCTTATTTAACTTATATGCAGAGTACATCATGAGAAATGCTGGGCTGGATGAAACACAAGCTGGAATCAAGATTGCCAGGAGAAATATCAATAACCTCAGATATGCAGATGATACTACCCTTATGGCAGAAAGTGAAGAGGAACTAAAAAGCTTCATGATGAAAGTAAAAGAGGAGAGTGAAAAAGTTGGCTTAAAGCTCAACATTCAGAAAACGAAGATCATGGCATCCAGTCCTATCACTTCATGGGAAATAGATGGGGAAATAGTGGAAACAGTGTCAGACTTTATTTTGGGGGCTCCAAAATCACTTCAGATGGTGATTACAGCCATGAAATTAAAAGACACTTACTCCTTGGAAGGAAAGCTATGACTAATCTAGATAGCATATTCAAAAGCAGAGACATTACTTTGCCGACTAAGGTCCGTCTAGTCAAGGCTATGGTTTTTCCAGTGGTCATGGATGGATGTGAGAGTTGGACTGTGAAGAAGGCTGAGCGCCGAAGAATTGATGCTTTTGAACTGTGGTGTTGGAGAAGACTGTTGAGAGTCCCTTGGACTGCAAGGAGATCCAACCAGTCCATTCTGAAGGAGATCAACCCTGGGATTTCTTTGGAAGGAATGATGAGAAAGCTGAAACTCCAGTACTTTGGCCACCTCATGCGAAGAGTTGACTCATTGGAAAAGACTTTAATGCTGGGAGGGATTGGGGGCAGGAGGAGAAGGGGACAGACAGAGGTTGAGATGGCTGGATGGCATCACTGACTCGATGGCCGTGAGTCTGAGTGAACTCCGTGAGTTGGTGATGGACAGGGAGGCCTCGTGTGCTACGATTCATGGGGGTGCAAAGTCAGACACAACTGAGCGACTGAACTGAACTGAACTGAACTGATGGTGGTTTTATTCCTAATATTTTAAGAACTCTCCGTAACGTCGTCCATAGTGGCTGTGTCAATTTAAATTCCCACCAACAGTGCAAGAGCATTCCCTTTTCTCCACATCCTCTCCAGCATTTATTGTTTGTAGACTTTTTGATGATGGCCATTCTGACCAGTGTAAGTTTTGATTTGTGGTTTTGATTTGCATTTCTCTAATAATGAGCAATGTTGAGCATCTTTTCATGTGTTTGCTAGCCATCTGTATGTCTTTGGAGAAGTATCTGTTTAGGTCTTCTTCCCACTTTTTGATTGGGTTGTTTGTTTATCTGGCATTGAGTTGTATGAGTTGCTTGTATATTTTGCAAATTAATCCTTTATCAGTTGTTTTATTTGCTATTATTTCCTCCCATTCTGAGGGCTATCTTTTCACCTTGCTTATAGTTTACTTTGCTCTGAAAAAACTTTTAAGTTTAATCAGGTCCCATTTGTTTACTTGTGTTTATATTTCCATTAGTCTAGGAGGTGGATCTGGAGAAGGCAATGGCACCCACTCAATACACTTGCCTGGAAAATTCCATGGATGGAGGAGCCTGGTAGGCTGTAGTCCATGGGGTTGAGAAGAGTCAGACACGACTGAGTGACTTCACTTTCACTTTTCACTTTCATGCATTGGAGAAGGAAATGGCAACCCACTCCAGTGTTCTTGCCTGGAGAATCCCAGGGATGGGGAAGCCTGGTGGGCTGCTGTCTATGGGGTCGCACAGAGTCGGACACGACTGAAGCGACTTAGCAGCAGCAGCAGCAGCAGGTGGTGGGTTATAGCGGATCTTGCTTTGATTTATGTCATCAAGTGTTCTGCCTGTGTTTTCCTCTAAGAGTTTTATAGTTTCTGGTTTTACATTTAGGTTAATCCATTTTGAGTTTGTCTTTGTGTATGGTGTTAGGAAGTGTTCTAATTTCTTTCTTTTACACATAGCTGTCCCATTTCCCCAGCACCATTTATTGAAGAGGCTGTCTTTGTCCCATTGTATATTCTTGCCTCCTTTGTCAAAAATAAGGTAACCATAGGTATCTGGGTTTATTTCTGGGCTTTCTATCTTATTCTATTTGTCTGTATTTCTGTTTTTGTGCCAGTACTATACTGTCTTGATGACTGTAGCTCTGTAGTATAATCTGAAGTCAGGAAGGTTGATTCCTCCAGCTGGATTCTTCTTTCTCAAGACTGCTTTGGCTATTTGAGGTCTTTTGTGTTTCCATATGAATTTTGAAATTTTTTGTTCTAGTTCTGTGAAAAATGCCATTGGTAGTTTGATAAGGATCGCATTGAACTTGTAGATTGCATTTGGTAGTATAGTCATTTTCACAATATTGATTCTTCCTACCCAGAAACATGGAATATCTTTCCATCTGTTTATTTCATCTTGATTTCTTTCATCAGTGTCTTATAATTTTCTGTGTACAGTTCTTTTGTCACTTTAGGTAAGTTTATTCCTAGATATTTAATTCTTTTTGTTGCAATGGTGAATGGGACTGATTCCTTATTTTCTCTTTCTGATTTTTCATTGTTATTATATAGAAATGCAAGTGATTTCTGTGTATTTGTATCCTGCGACTTATCTAAATTAGCTCTGGTAATTTTCTGATACCATCTTTAGGGTTTTCTATGTACAGTATCATGTCATCTACAAACAGTAAGAGCTTTATTTCTTATTTTCTGATCTTGATTCCTTTTATTTCTTTTCCTTCTCTGATTGCTGTAGCTAGGACTTTCAGAACTATGTTGAATAATAGTGGTGAAAGTGGACCTCCTTGTCTTGTTCCTGATCTCAGGGGAATGCTTTCAGTTTTTCACCACTGAGAATAATGCTTATTGTAGGCTTATCATCTATGGCCTTTACTATGTTGAGGAAGTTTCCTTCTATGCCCATTTTTTGAAGAGTTTTGATCATAAATGGGTGCTGAATTTTGTCAAAGGTTTTTTTCTACATCTATTGAGATGATCACATGGTTTTTATCTTTCAATTTGTTAATATAGTGTATCACATTGATTGATTTGCATATATTGAAGAATCATTGCAATCCTGGAATAAACCCAACTTGATCATGGTGTATGAGATTTTTGATGTGTTGCTGAATTCTGTTTGCTAAAATTTTGTTGAGGATTTTTGCATCTATGTTCATCAGTGATATTGGCCTGTAGTTTTCTTTTGTTGTTGTTGTCTTTGTCTGGTTTTGGTATCAGGGTAATTGTGGCCTCATAGAATGAGTTTGGAAGTGTTCCTTCCTCTGCAATTTTTGAAAGAGTTTAGAAGGATAGGCATTAGCTTTTCTCTAAATGTTTGACACAGTTGTCCTATGAAGTCATCTGGTCCTGGGTTTTTGTTATTTGGGAGATTTTTGATCACTGTTTCAATTCCAGTGCTTGTAATTGGGTTGTTCATAATTTCTATTTCTTCCTGGTTCAGACTTGAGAGTTCAAAATTATCTAATAATCTGTCCATTTCTTCCATGTAATCCATTTTATTGTCATATAGTTGATCATAATGGTCTCTTATAATCCTTGTATTTCTGCATTATCTTTGTAACCTCTCCTTTTTCATTTCTAATTTTGTTGATTTGTTTCTTCTCTCTTTTGTTCTTGATGAGTCTAGCTAAAGGCTTGTCAATTTTGTTTATCTTCTCAAAGAACCAGCTTTTATTAGTTTTATTAATAAAAAATAAATAGTTGTATTAATCTTTACTATTGTTTTTTTTTAATTTTTACTAGTTTTATTAATCTTTACTATTGTTTCTTTAATTTCTTTTTCATTTGTTCCTGCTTGGATCTTTATGATTTCTTTCCTTCTACTAATTTTGGAGGTGTTTTGTCCTTTTTCCAGTAGTTTTAGGTGTAAAATTAGGTTGTCTATTTGATGTTTTTTTTTTCTTGAGGTATGATTGTATTGCTCTAAACTTCCCTCTTAGAATTGCTTTTGCTGCATCCCACAGGTTTTGAGTTGTGTTTTCATTGTCATTTGTTTCTAGAAATTTTTATTTCCTTTTGATTTCTTCAGTAACCTGTTGGTAATTTAGAAACCTGTTGTTTAATCTCCATGTGTTTGTGTTTGTTACACTTATTTTTCTTGTAATTGATATTTAGTCTCATAGTGTTGTGGTCAGAGAAGATGCTTGATATGATTTCAATTTTATTAAATTTACTGAGGTTTGATTTGTGACCCAAGATGTGGTCTATCCTGGAGAATGTTCCATGTGCACATGGGAAGAAAGTGTATTCTTCTGCATTTGGGTGGAATGTCCTGAAGATATTAATGAGATCCATCTCATCTAATGTATCATTTAAGACTTGTGTTTCCTTATTAATTTTCTGTTTTGATGATCTGTCCACTGGTGTGAGTGGGGTGTTAAAGTCTCCTACTATTATGGTGTTACTGTTAATTTCTCCTTTTATGTCTGCTATTGTTTGTCTTATGTATTGAGGTGCTCTTATATTGAGATGCAATAGATATTTACAATTGTTTTGTTTTTCCTCTTGGACTGATCCCTTGATCATTATGTGGTGTCCTTCCTTATCTCTTGTAATCTTCTTTAAGATATATTTTGTCTGATATGAGGATTGCTACTCCAGATTTCTTTTATTCCCATTTGCATGGAATATATTTTTCCATCCTCTCACTTTCAGTCTATATGTGTCTTGAGATCTGAAGTGTGTTTCTTCAGCATACATATGGGTCTTATTTTTGTATCCATTCAGCCAGTATATGTCTTTTGGTTGGAGCATTTAATACATTTACATTTAAAGTAATTATTGATATATATGTTCCTATTACCATTTCCTTAATTGTTTGGGGTTGATTTTTGTAGATATTTTTCTTCTCTTGTATTCCTTGACTATATAAGTCCCTTTAACGTTTGTTGTAAAGCTGGTTTGGTGGTACTGAATTCTCTTAACTTTTGCTTTTCTGAAAAGCTGTTTATTTCTCCACTTGCCAGGTACAGTAATCTTGGCTGTAGATTTTCCCCTTTCAGTACTTTAAATCCTATCATTCCCTTCTGGCCTGCAGAGTTTCTGCTGAAAGATCAGCTGTTAAGTGTATGGGGTTTCCCTTATATCTTACTTGTTTCTTCTCCCTTGCTGCTTTTAACATTCTTTCTTTGTGTTTAGTCTTTGTTAGTTTGATTAGTATGTGTCTTGGCATGCTTCTCCTTGGATTTATTCTGTGTGGGACTCTTTGAGCCTTCTCTTGGAACTGATTGATTATTTCCTTTTCCATGTTAGGGAAATTTTCAACTATAATCACTTCAAAAATTTTCTCATACCCTTTCTTTCTATCTTCTTCTTCTGGGAGCCCTATAATTAGAATATTGTCCTGTTTTATATTGTCCCAGAGGTCTCTGAGACTATCCTCAGTTCTTTTCATTCTTTTTACTTTATTCTCCTCTTCAGAAATTGTTTCCACCACTTTATCTTCCAGTTCACTGATTCATTCCTCTGCTTCAGATATTCTACTATTGATTCCTTCTAGAGTATTTTTAATTTCAGTAATTGTGTTGTTTGTCTCCGTATGTTTATTCTTTAATTTTTCCAGGTCTTTGTTAATTGATTCTTGCATTTTCTCCATTTTGTTTTCAAGGTTTTTGATCATATTTACTATAATTATTCTGATTCCTTTTTCAGGTAGTTTGTCTATTTCCTCTTCATTTATTTGGACTTCTGTGTTTCTAGCTTGTTCCTCCATTTGTGTAGTATTTCTCTGCCTTTTCATTTTTTTTTTTAACTTATTGTGTTTGAAGTCTCCTATTCCCAGGCTTCAGGATTGAATTCTTTCTTCCTTTTGGTTTCTGCCCTCCTAAGGTTGGTCCAGCAGTTTGTGTAAGCTTCAAATAGGGTGAGATTTGTGCTGGGTTTTTGTTTGTTTTTTTTCTCTGATGGGCAAGGCTGAGTGAGGTGGTAATCCTGTCTGCTGATTATTTGGTTTGTAGTTAAATTTTGCTTATTTTTTTAGATGAGGCATGCTTCACAGGGTGCTACTGGTGGTTGGGTGATGCCGGGTCTTGTATTCAAGTGGTTTCCTTGGTGTGAGTTCTCACTATTTGATAGTCCCTAGGATTAGTTCTCTGGTAGTCTAGGGTCTTGGAATCAGTGCTCCCACTCCAAAGGCTCAGGACTTGATCTCCAGTCAGGAATGATGATTCCACAAGTGGTTTGCTATGGCATTAAGTGAGATTAAAACAAATACCCAAAAATGAGAAACCAAAGATGAACCCTAGAAAAATGGCAGTTATAAAATCAGGCAAATAATTAAAATAATGGAATATACACATATACATCCATGAGCAAAGTCAAAACAGTCCAACAAAAATGAAATATAATAGGTTAATCCAGCAAACAAAGGAAATCAAAATTATATTTACCAGTTAAGAACAAAACTCACTAAAGTTCAAAGTGGAAAACAAAACTAAAGCAAGGTGCCAAATAGGGAATAATGAAATGAAAACAAAACTAACAAATATGTTGAGAGGAAAGGAAGGCAAGAAAAGAAATAAAGAATAGATATACAATGTTAAATAGAGGTAGATGGAGATTTATATACATTAAAGATTAACTGCAAGGGGAAAAGAACAGTAGGAAAAGCAAATAAAGGAATAAGTGTAGAAAAAATAATAATAGGTTTTAAAAATTAAATTTAAAATATAGAGAGGAATAAAAAGGAAAACTCCCCAGAACTGCAAAAGCCCAACATAGAGGCAGGGGTTGATAACAACAATAAAAAATGTGACTGAGGGAAAAAAAAAAAAAAATAGCTCAAAAGCTTAATTAGATTTCATAGGGCCAATAAAATCAACTACAACAGAGGAGGGGGAAGGAAAAAAAAAGAAAAAAAAATCTACAGACGAGTCAAAACATAAGAATAATGTTTTTCCTGAGTCACTGCTATCAGAGTCCTTTCCCTCCCTGGGAGTCACAGTCCACCTCACCTCCCGAGGATGCCCTCCAACACTGTGCTGATCTCTGGACCTGCTATGAGGGCAGCTCAGATTCTCATCTGCTCCTACTCCTATGTTCTTGCCTCCTATGTCCACAGCTATCAGAACTAGTGCGTTTTCTTTTGTGGGAGCTCTCAATGACCTTTCATATATTCCATAGACACAGAGTCTGCCTAGTTGATCGTGTGGATTTAATCTGCAGCTTATACAGCTGGTGGGAAGGTTTTGGGTCTTCTTCCTTAGCCACACTGCCCCTGGGTTTCAATTGTGGTTCTATTTCCACCTCTGCATGTGGGTTGTCCACTGGGCTTTGCTCTTGAGGCTGCCCTGGAGGATTTGAGTTTGCCCCTGTTAGGGCCAGGTGTGGAGGCGGTGCAGCTGCTTTGGTCACAGGGATTCTGTCAGCACCAGGTACTCAGGGAGTTGGCGGCTAGGGCAGAAGGAAATATAGAGCTCTAGAAGGGTATGGCAACCAGTATTGGCCAATATGCTCTAGTATTCTTACCTGGAGAACTTCCTCCCTGACAGAGAAGCCTGGCAGGCCACAGTCTACAGGGTCACAAAGAGTCAGACACTACTGAAGCGACCCTGCACACGTAGGCACAAGACATTTTTTTGCCTATGGCAGCGCTGCCCCAGTGAGAGTTGAGCATGAAGGTGGCACAGCTGCTTGGCTTGCAGGGACCCTGACAGCGCCAAGAGTGCAGGGACACAGACTGCCTCTGCTGCAGGAGTTATGGCCTATCAGTCTTTTTTTGAGCCTCTTGTAGCTGGTCATCAGAAGGTCTGTTTGGCCAGTCTTTCTCTGTAGCTCCACCCATTCAGGCACTTAGGGAGCTCCCTTGCCTGGGTTCCTTCTCTGTTGTTGGAACATAAAGGTGCCCACCCTGGCTGGAGTCCTACTCTGTAGATTGGCACGTCAGGCACTTAAAGGGGCACCCTGGGTGGGGTCCTACTCTGTAGTTCAATGTGTCAAGTATTTGATAGGCCAGCCTCTCTACTGTCCAACTGCCAATGCTGGTGTGTAGGGGGAGAGAGGTTATGGTGATGGTTCTACCCCCTATGAGTGACTCAATAGTATCGCTTTGCTTCCATGGCTGCCCAGCTTTCCTCCACATGCATTTCCCACCACAATCTCCTCCCTCACATCCCCTCAATCCATCTCTCCACAATCAACAGCAGCCCTTGCCCTGGGATTGCGCCACAATCCCTAAACTCCAGCTCCCAACCACTGCACCTTCCAGGAGATCTATGTCCCTGTCTGGGGTGTGTATGGCTGCAGCAAGGACTGTCTGATTCTCATTTCATTTAGGCTGCCAGAGATCAGCTGTTTTACTCTCAGCCTTAAATGTTTCTCCTTTGACTCAGACAATTGCCCCGATGTGGGGATTGGACCCCTGCTTCAGTTCCCCCAGGTGCCAGCCAAGGGCAAGTCCAGTCCTACTAACACTTTTGTTTTCCCTCCTAGTTCCTTTGTCCTACTGAGTTTTTCGTGGCTCTATATATTCTTTTCCACTGGTCAGGTACTCCTGTCTGCTCTTAACTGGTGTTCTGCCTGTACTTTTGTGTTTCAAGGTGTATTCCTGGTGTGTCTGTGGAGAGAGATATACTCCATGTCCACCTACTCCTCTGCCATCTTGTTCCTCTCCCCTTTTTTCTTAATTACCAAGAAATATTTGCAATACATTAACCCAGGAAATCTTAGGAGACTTTCATTTTAAGGATATTAATGTATATGTTTTATTGTGTACTGAAGGATTCCCTGTCGAGAGTGAAGTATGTTGTTGTTCAGTCGCTCGGTCACGTCTAACTCTTTGCGATCCCATGGACTATAATCCACCGGGCTCCTCTATCTGTGAAATTTTCCAGGCAAGAATGCTGGAGTGGGTTGCCATTTTCTCCTCCAGTAGATCTTCCCGACCCAAAGACTGAACCCATGTCTCCCACATTGCACATGGATTCTTTACTGCTGAGTCACTGGGGAAGCCCGTGGAAAGTGAGATATAAATAGATCAAAATACTGCCCCAATATCCTCCCTTTCCCAAATACTATATATTTCAGAAAGCCCACCCACAGAAAGTATACATGTCTATCCTTACTTCTAAATTAAAAAAACAGCTGTCCTTATTAAGCAGAAACTACATGTATTGATTTTTAAAAATTAATATATGAAAAAAATATGTATTTGTAACTGAATAACTTTACTCTATAACCTGAAATTAACACATTGTAAATCAATTATACTCCAATTAAAAAAAGGAAATGCTCCAAAAAATAAATGAATTATGTAAAATAAATTAGTATGGCTATTATAGCTTTAAAAGAGAAATCAGACTTTGACATTTGAACCATTCATTCATGTAAATTGTTATAATGGACAGTTGCTTTAATGAAGAATGACAGATGGCTTTTTTTGAAATGATGAGAGCAAGTCTAGTAAATACATGTCTCTCAACTATGTGTAGTGTGTCTGCCAAATGATGTCTAGGTGTCTCCTTATCTTTACCCTACCTTACACTTATCTTGTGCCTTACTAGTTTCTTTGCCAAGGGATGGGACAGGGATAATTATGCCCCATATTTCTGGATATTAGGAGTTGAAATTTTCACATGGTTTGTTTGTGTGAAAAAGTCCACACAATAAAATGGCTGCCTTAAAAGGCAACTGCAAAATGCCATTTATCCTCTCTGCTCAACTTCCACCATTTTGCCAACTTTGGTTTTGCGTGAATGTCTTCATGCCAAAGGAACTTCTGGTGCTCAGATTCGTGATTTGATTTTCTAACTGTTAGAGCATTTTCTAGCTCAGAACAATAAAAGCACACACATTTTCTTAATATACTTCTATATATATTACTCATTGTTTTTATGATCTGCATTTTGGTCAAAAATAATCCTTGCTTTGATTACAAAGAAAGTTTTAAATATGTTTCTTGGGGGAAAGTAAAAGGAAGACATTTTGAAATGAAGTACCAAGAAAAAATTGAATGGCAATGTGTATCTGCAGTTCTGTTTAATGATGTTTACTTTCATATTCAACAACTCAATGTATTAAAATATACATTTTAATTTTCTAATAAATCAAAACTAAGACACACATTTTCAATATTTTTCTAGGTCAGTCAGTTTCATTGTGAAAACATATCTGATTTACAAGATGCTGGGCTATAGGCGTCCTACAGTGTTAGTTGCTCAGTTGTGTCTGACTCTTTGTGACCCCATGGACCATAGGCTGACAGGTTCCTCTGTCTATGGAATTCTCCAGGCAAGAATACTAGAGTGCTCTGTAACAACTTAGAGGGGTAGGATGGGAAGGGAGGTGGAAGGGAGGTTCAAGAGGGAGGGGATATATGTATGCTGCTGCTGCTGCTAAGTCGCTTTAGTCGTGACCAACTCTGTGCGACCCCATAGATGGCACCTATGGCTGATTCATGTTGATGTTTGGCAGAAATCAATACAATACTGTAAAGCAGTTATCCTCAAATTAAAAATAAATAAAAATTTAAAATACATGTACCCCAAAAATACTTTAGACATTAAAATCATATTTTAAAAAGGGAATACTAGAGTGGGTAGCCATTCCTTTCTCCAAGGGATCTTCCTGACCCAGGGATCAAATCTGGGTCTTTTGCATTGCAGGCAGATTCTTTACCATCTAAACCACCAGGGAAGCCCATAGGTGTTCTACACACACTCACAAAGGCACTTGTCCTGATCACAAAAAGAGGTAATGAGAGCAGGGAAAGATGGTTCTGTATTTAGAAACCTGAATTAGATGCTAGCAGAAGATGTAATGTGCTGAATTTAAAATGTCTACAGAATCAAATTTGACTTTTAAAACAAACAGCTTTACCATAGGAAGTCCAAATAATGTCATCGTTGTTCAAAACAAGAAGTAATAAACCTCATTAAAGAGAAGTAGCAGTGTTTTTCAGAGCCATTTTATGTCTTACAATGCTTACATATGGAAATAAAGCATATTATGATTCAGAAGAAATAAAACAACAAATTAAATACTGTCTAGACACACTGCATCTTAGGACTTCATGCTCTGTTGTTTTTATGAGAAGGATTACTCTATTCTGAATATCCCCATCCAGAAATTTCCCCAAGAAAATACCCCAGGCTTTTACAAGATAGTGGAACAGCTGTAATCCAAAAATAGTAGGATGGGGGCAGAAGGCATCAGGGAGCACAAGAGATGTCTTAGCATATTCCTTTGATGAGATGTGAAGACTGATGAATTGCTTTTACTGTTTTCTCTCAGTTTAGTTCTACAATTATGTAATGAAAAAGGGCATTTTATGAGAAAAACAATGTTGTCATGTTGATTAAGCATAATTATGAAAGAGAGGGAGGCCCCCTGAAAATAACAGAATAATTGTTCAGCTCTTCTTTCTTTCTCTGCAATCTCTATGTCTCTATCAAAACCAAAATTTTCCCTTATGATGGCTCACACTCTTATTTACCCAGAACAGACTTCTCGCTTTTTCTACAAAACCATAAAGCCATTTATTTCTTTTACCTGACATTTCTCCTCTTAAATATTCTCTGCTGCTGCTAAGTTGCTTCATTTGTGTCCGACTCTGTGCAACCCCATAGACGGCAGCCCACCTGGCTCCTCTGCCCCTGGGATTCTCCAAGAAAGAATACTGGAGTGGGTTGCCATTTCCTCCTCCAATGCACGCATGCATGCTAAGTCTCTTCAGTCATGTCCAATTCTGTGCAACCCTATGGACAACAGCCCCCCAGGCTCCTCTGTCCATGGGATTCTCTAAGCAAGAATACTGGAGTGGGTTGCCATTTCCTTCTCCAAAATATTCTCTAGGCACTTCAAATTCTACTGAACACATCCTCATTATCCTGATTGGTCATTCTGAGAAGTGTTGCAATATAATACTTGCATTCTGAAATGCCTCACCCTTGACCTTCCCTATTAAGAATCAAAATATTGGTACACAAAGAAACATAAACCACTAATGATAGGTTTTGGTTGTTTCTCAAAGTAGTTCTTGTTCTTACAGGAAAAAAAAAGGTCTGTTTCTATACAGCCTTTAGAGATATTAAAGAGTAAAAATGCTTTTAATTTTAATTAGATCCCATTTGTTTACTTTTGCTTTTATTTCCAGTATATTGGGAGGTGGATCATAGAGGATCCTGCTGTGATTTATGTCGGAGAGTGTTTTGCCTATGTTTTCCTCTAGGAGTTTTATAGTTTCTGGTCTTACATTTAGATCTTTAATCCATTTTGAGTTTGCTTTTGTGTATGGTGTTAGAAAGAGATCTAGTTTCATTCTTTTACAAGTGGTTGACCAGTTTTCCCAGCACCACCTGTTAAAGAGACTGTCTTTACTCCATTGTATATTCTTGCCTCCTTTGTCGAAGATAAGGTGTCCATAGGTGTGTGGGTTTATCTCAGGGCTTTCTATTTTGTTCCATTGATCTATATTTCTGTCTTTGTGCCAGTACCATACTGTCTTAATGACTGTGGCTTTGTAGTAGAGCCTGAAGTCAGGCAAGTTGATTCCTCCAGTTCCATTCTTCTTTCTCAAGATTGCTTTGGCTATTTGAGGTTTTTATATTTCCATATAAATCTTGAGATTATTTGATCTAGTTCTGTGAAAAATACTGCTGGTAACTTGATAGGAATTGCATTGAATCTGTAGATTGCTTTGGGTAGTATACTCATTTTCACTATATTGATTCTTCCAACCCATGAGCATGGTATATTTGGTACATATACACAATGGAGTACTACTCAGCCCTTAAAAAGAATAAATTCGACTCAGTTCTAATGAGATGGATGAAATTGGAGCCGATTATACAGAGTGAAGTAAGCCAGAAAGAAAAACACCAATACAGTATACTGACACATATATATGGAATTTAGAAGAATAGTAATGAAGACCCTCTATGTGAGACAACAAAAGAGACTCAGAGGTATAGAACGGACTTTTGGACTCTGAGGGAGAGGGTGGGATGATTTGGGAGAACAGCATTGAAACATGTATACTATCTTGTAAGAATGAAGCGCCAGTCTATGTTCAATACAGGATGCAGGACGCATGGGGCTGGTGCACGGGATGATTCAGGGAGAGGATGTGGGGTGGGACGTGGGAGGGGGCTTTGGCATTGGGAGATCGTGGACACCTGTGGCTGATTCATGTCAATGTATGGCAAAACAAATACAGTATTGTGGGGTGGGAGGTGGGAGGGGCTTCGGCACTGGGAGATTGTGTTCACCTATGGCTGATTCGTGTCAATGTATGGCAAAACAAATACAGTATTGTAATTTAAAAAATAAATAAATTTAATAAAAAAATACTGAATATTATATTAACAAAAAAATAAAAAATAAAGAGTAAAAATGCTATAAATTCTGATTTTGTTGGTAAAATCTCTATGTGTTAAAGCTATCTTCTATTAAAGCAACATTGCTTTTATAGATATGTAGGTTTGTAGTTAGAGGATGGTTAGATAGATAGGCAGATAGAGGAGGGAATTAGAGAAATAAAGAGGTATAGGTATGTGCTTTATAAAATAAAGAAATAAATGAATGAATGAGTAACTGATTTTCAGTGGTGTGGAAAGTTAAAGTGTTAGTCACTCAATCATGTCCAACTCTTTGTGACCCCATGGACTATAGCCTGCCAGGCTCCTCTGTCCATGGGATTCTCCAGGCAAGAAATTGGAGTGGGTAGCCATTCTTTTCTCTAGGGACATCCAAGTGAGTCAGTGTCTCTGCAGAGGGCTCTTTCTTGGTCTATTATCTACATGGCTTGAGTTTTAGAGAACAATCCAGTTTTCAAATATTTTACTCCAGTATTATACCAACTGTATCAATTTTAGTGTTTAGGAAATTTGGTCACCAAATTTGTAATAGAAATTAATAAATGTTTGTGTCTCACATGTTTTTGTTAGGATTTCACCAATTTTTTTTTTTTTTTTTGCTTTAAGAGAAAATACATAAATGTTCAGTTATAGGACAACTTCCAGTTTTCAACTTTCCACTTTGGTCATTTCTCAGTTCTCATCCCTCTTGACCCAACAGCAGCATTCAGTAAGTTGACCACTTTCTCCTTCTTGAATATTTTTTTAGCTTTGCCACATCACTCTCTTTTAGTTCTCTTCATACATCACTGGCTGCTTCTTCTTGGTCACTTTGGGTGATTCTTCTTCATCTACTTGATTTCTAAACACTGTCCTGCCCCAGGGCTCAGTCTTCGGATGTCTTTATATATCTACAAGTTCATGTAGTTTCATGGCTTTAAATTCCATTTATATACCACTGATGCTCACAGTTATCGTTCAACCTGGAATTCTTTTTTTTTTTTTTTTAATAAAACTGAAAGAGACACATGTACCCCAATGTTCATCATAGCACTGTTTATAATAGCCAGGACATGGAAGCAACCTAGATGTCCATCAGCAGATGAATGGATAAGAAAGCTGTGGTACATATACACAATGAAGTATTACTCAGCCATTGAAAAGAATACATTTGAATCAGTTCTAATGCAGTGGATGAACTGGACCCTATATAGAGTGAAGTAAGTCAGAAAGAAACACAAATACAGTATACTAACACATATATTTGGAATTAAGAAAGATGGTAATGATAACCCTGTATGCAAGACAGCAAAAGAGACACAGATATACAGAACAGTCTTTGGACTCTGTGGGAGAGCGGGGGGTGGGATGATTTTGGAGAATGGTATTGAAACATCTATAATATCATATATGAAACGAGTTGCTGGTCCAGGTTCGATACATGATACTGGATGCTTGGGGCTGGTGCACTGAGACAACCCAGAGGGATGATATTGGGGAGGGAAGTGGGTGGGAGGTTCAGGATGGGGAACAAGTGTATACCTGTGGCGGATTCATGTTGATGTATGGCAAAAGCAATACAATATTGTAAAGTAATTAACTTCCAAATAAAATAAATAAATTTATATTCAACCTGGAATTCTAACATGAAGTCCTTTCTGTCTACTCAAAATCTCCACACATGTTTAATACAAATTTAAATTCAGTGTGCTCAAAACAGAACTCTTGCTTTTCCCCTCAACTTTCTTTCTCCTGCAGTTAACCTTATCTCTACCAATGGCAATCCATCAATCCATTTTTGCTTGGGCAAAAAATGCAGTACTTTTCTTTAGTTTTTCTGTGAGCCTCATATACTACCATCAATATTATTGTCTCCACTTAAAAATATATCCAGAATACTACCAGTTCTCAGTATCTTTCTGTTCCAGTTTTCTTATCCACATCCACTGCTATGATCTTGGTTAGCTATTATCTCAAACCTGGATTACAGCAGTAATTTTCTTGGCTTTTTAAATTCTTGTTTTCGTACAGTCTATTCTTTTTATTAATAATTTTATTTGTTTGTTTATTTATGGCTGTGATGGGTCTTTGTTGCTGGGCAGGCTTTCCTCTAGTTGCAGCGAGAAGGGGCTACTTTTCGTTGCGTTGCCCAGGCTTCTCATTTCCATGGCTTCTGTTGTTGTGGAGCGCAGGCTCTAGGGCCAGAGGCTTCAGCAGTTGCAGTGTCTGGGCATAAGAGCTGTGCTTCCCTGGCTCTAGAACACAGGCTTGACAACTGTGGCACTCAGGCTTAGTTGCTCCACAGCATGTAGGATCTTCCCAGATCAGGGATCAGACTCATTGAAAAAGACCCTGATGCTGGGAAAGACTGAAGTCAAGAGAAGAGGGTGACAGGGTGAGATGGTTAGATAGCATCACTGACTCAATGGATGTGAGTCTGAGTAAACTCAGGGAGATAGTGAAGGACAAGGAAGCCTGATGTGCTGTAGTCCATGGGGTCGCAAAGAGTCAGACAGAACTTCGAGACTGAACAACAGGACATATATGTAATTGGTCTGAATGAACTCCCAGCTTTGTGTGTTTGTTTTGTGTGTGTATGGGGCGGGGGTGGGTTTCTCCTTGGAAAACTAGACTACTGTGTACTAGGTACACTTCTAGTGTTCTTATAGAGAGAACTAGTATTTACTGAGCACTTGCTCTGTGATAGGCCAGGGCTTTACTTGAATTATTTTATTGAATTCTTGCAACTGTGGTGTAAGCACTATGTTTACTCCCATCATTTGTTTAAATTTATAAAGCAATATGTGTAGAATTTAGGCTTTGAATCCAACTCTGGCTGATTCTAGAGACAGCGCCCACTCCAAACCGCTATTTGGCCTCCATATGGTACAGTGTTGGATTAACATACATCCCACATTTGACACCCAGCAACACTCCCCAGGGTCTAAGTGAATAAACTAGGACCTCTTTAAAATCCTCCCTCAGGTAATGCTCTTCATCTGAAACTTTCAATGATCTTTATGGTTCCCTGGTTTCTATGATAATAATTTATCTGCCTCGATATTTCAGAATTTAATGAACTAGGCTTGGCTTGCAGGATCTGGTCTCTGGAATATTAGCTCTGGTATGAAATCTAATGTACCTCTTAATTCAATCCAGATGAACCTAATGGAATCAGCCTTAAATAGGTATTACCATAAAGAAAACTATTACAAAGCCATGGGTGATGACAATTATATTATAAATGTTGTCATCTCCTAATAACATGCCAGGTTGACCAAATTCTCCACTGGGATTTCTGAATCCTACAAACTGTGACCCAGAGGACAAACTGCCCAAAGTCACTAAAGGGATTTCTACTAATAATCAGAGTATAGTGCATAATTTTATTCTTAATTCCCTAAACTTTATCCTGGAATACAGCAATACTGGATGAACACTTGCTGTGTGTCTCCTCAGTTCAGGGACTCATACGTTATTACACCATTTACTGGTATTCGTTCATGCACCATGGAATCACCGAGCATATCCAGAATGGGCCATTCCTTGGGACTAAGACTAGAGATCTCTTCAAGAAAATTAGACATACCAAGGGAACATTTCATGCAAAGATGGGTTCAATAAGGGACAGAAATGGTATGGACCTAACAGAAGCAGAAGATATTAAAAAGAGGTGGCAAGAATACATGGAAGAACTGTACAAAAAGATCTTCACGACCCAGATAATCATGATGATGTGATCACTAATCTAGAACCAGACATCCTGGAATGTGAAGTCAAGTGGGCCTTAGAAAGCATCACTACAAACAAAGCTAGTGGAGGAGGGGAATTCCAGTGGAGCTGTTTCAAATCCTGAAAGATGATGCTGTGAAAGTGCTACACTCAATATGCCAGCAAATTTGGAAAACTCAGCAGAGGCCACAGGACTGGAAAAGGTCAGTTTTCATTCCAATTCCAAAGAAAGGCAATGCCAAGGAATGCTCAAACTACCGCACAATTGCACTCATCTCACATGCTAGTAAAGTACTGCTCAAAATTCTCCAAGCCAGGCTTCAGCAATATGTGAACTGTGAACTTCCAGATGTTCAAGCTGGTTTTAGAAAAGGCAGAGGAATCAGAGATCAAATTGCCAACATCCGTTGGATCATCAAAAAAGCAAGAGAGTTCCAGAAAAACATCTATTTCTGCTTTATTGACTATGCCAAAGCCTTTGACTGGTGGATCACAATAAACTGTGGAAAATTCTGAAAGAGATGGGAATACCAGACCACCTGACCTGCCTCTTGAAAAATCTGTATGCAGCTCAGGAAGCAACAGTTAGAACTGGACACGGAACAACAGACTGGTTCTAAATAGGACAAGGAGTACGTCAAGGCTGTATATTGTCACCCTGCTTATTTAACGTCTATGCAGAGTACATCATGAGAAATGCTGGACTGGAAGAAACACAAGCTGGAATCAAGGTTTCTGGGAGAAATATCAATAACCTGAGATATGCAGATGACACCACCCTTATGGCAGAAAGTGAAAAGGAGCTAAAAGCCTCTTGATGAAAGTGAAAGAGGAGAGTGAAAAAAGCTGGCTTAAAGCTCAACCTTCAGAAAACGAAGATCATGGCATCTGGTCCCATCATTTCATGGGAAATAGATGGGGAAACAGTGGAAACAGTGTCAGACTTTATTTTGGGGGCTCCAAAATCACTGCAGATGGTGACTGCAGCCATGAAATTAGAAGACGCTTACTCCTTGGAAGAAAAGTTATGACCAACCTAGATAGCATATTCAAAAGCAGAGACATTACTTTGCCAACTAAGGTCCATCTAGTCAAGGCTATGGTTTTTCCTGTGGTCATGTATGGATGTGAGAGTTGGACTGTGAAGAAGGCTGAGTGCTGAAGAATTGATGCTTTTGAACTGTGGTGTTGGAGAAGACTCTTGAGAGCCCCTTGGACTGCAAGGATATCCAACCAGTCCATTCTGAAAGAGATCAACTCTGGGATTTCTTTGGCAGGAATGATGTGAAAGCTGAAACTCCAGTACTTTGGCCACCTCATGTGAAGAGTTGACTCATTGGAAAAGATTTTGATGCTGGGAGGGGTTGGGGGCAGGAGAAGGGGACAACCGAGGATGAGATGGCTGGATGGCATCACGGACTCGATGGACATGAGTCTGAGTGAACTCCGGGAGATGGTAATGAAAAGGGAGGCCTGGCGTGCTGCAATTCATGGGGTGGCAAAGAGTCAGACACTACTGAGTGACTGAACTGAACTGAAGCAATGAATAGGTCAGGCATTATGAAGCTTATGGTATAAAGCGAGAGCTAGTGGAGGTGATGGAATTCCAGCTGAGTGAGTGAGTGAGTGAGTGAAGTCGCACAGTCGTGTCCGACTCTTTGCGACCCCATGGACTGTAGCCTACCAGGCCCCTCTGTCCATGGGATTTTCCAGGCAATAGTATTGGAGTGTATTGCCATTTCCTTCTCCAGGGGATCTTCCCAACCCAGGGATCGAACTCGGGTCTCCCACCTATGTAGACAGACACTTTACCATCTGAGCCACCAGGGAGTCCTCCAGCTGAGTTATTTAAAATGTTAAAAGATGATGTTGTTAAAGTGCTGCACTCAACATGTCAGCAAATTTGGAAAACTTGGCAGTAGCCACAGGACTGGAAAAGGTCAGTTTTCATTCCAACCCAAAGAAGAGCAATGCCAAAGAATGTCCAAACTACCCTATAATTGTACTTATTTCACATGTTAGCAAACCCTTCAAGCTAGGCTTCAACAATACATGAAACAAGAACTTCCAGATGTACCAGCTGGGTTTAGAAAAGGCAGAGGAACCAGAGATCAAATTTCCAACTTTTACTGGATCATAGACAAAGCAAGGGAATTCTGGAAAACATCTACTTCTGCTTCATTGACTATGTTAAAGCCTTTGACTGTGTTGATCACAGCACAGACAAATTGTGTTGTGAATTCTCCATCAAATTGTGGAGAATTCTTTAAAACATGGGAGTACCAGACCACCTTACCTGCCTTCTCAGAAACCTGTATGCAGGTCAAGAAACAACAGTTAGAACTGGACATGGAACAACAGACTGGTTCAAAATTGGGAAAGAGTCTGTCAAGGCTGTATATTGTCACCCTGCTTACTTAATTTATATGCTGAGTACATTATGCAAAATGCCAGCCTGGATGAATCACAAGCTAGAGTCAAGATTGCTGAGAGAGATATCAATAACCTCAGATATGCAGATGATACCACTCTAATGGCAGAAAGTGAAGAGGAACTAAAGAACCTCTCAATGAGGGTGAAAGATGAGAGTGAAAAAACTGGCTTAAAACTCAACAATCAAAAAACTAAGGTCATGGCATTTGGTCCCTTCACTAGATTTTATTTTCTTGGGCGCCAAAATCTCTGTGGACAGTGACTGCAGCTATGAAATTAAAAGACACTTGCTTCATGGAAGGAAAGCTATGACAAATCTAGACAGTGTATTAAAAAGCAGAGATACCACTTTGTTGACAAAGGTCTGTATAGTCAAAGCCATGGTTCTTTCAGTAGTCATGTCATGTATGGATGTAAGAGTTGGATCATAAAAATGGCTGAGTGCCGAATTGATGCTTTCAAACTGTGGTGCTGGAGAAGACTCTTGAGAGTCCCTTGGACCGCAGGGGACTCAAACCAGTCAATCCTAAAAGAAATCAACCCTGAATATTCGTTGGAAGGATTGATGCTGAAGCTGAAGCTCCAATACTTTGGTCACCTGATACGAAGAGCCAACTTACTGGAAAAGACCCTGATGCTGGGAAAGATTGAAGGCAAAAGGGGAAGGGGGGCAGCAGAAGGTGAGATGGTTGGATGGCATCATTGACTCAGTGGACATGAGTTTGAGCAAACTCCAGGAGATAGTGAAGGAGAGGGAAGCCTGGCATGCTGTAGTCCATGGGGCCACAAAGAGTTAGACACAACTTAGTAACTGAATGACAACAAAGTCATGTTGTAGTGTTGAGCATAATCAGCATTAAAAAGCCCCATTCCAGCTGCTAACAAGCTGTACTTTCCAGCCACACTGTAATCTTAAATAAACACTATAAGCTCCTACACTCAAGTTGATACTGCTCCAGGGTCTCACTGAGATGAAGACTGTTCTTGAAAGACTTGAAAGACTCCTGCCTATAATAATCTACACTTCAACAGAGAGTGGATTTATTCCTGCTTCTGTGTATTCTTACTATGTATACAATTTTCTCTTTGTGGAAAACTTTTTCCTTCCATTTGTTTATCAAATTCTTGCCTTCTACCAAGCCCAGTTCAGGTTCCTTTCTTTTCTGAAACACTCTGTGACATAAAGTGTCACCTAAACTCCCAGGACATTCATTATTTGTGCCACTTCTTATCATGTTTTCTTGGATTGCTTATCTTTTCTTTTATCTACCCTCTAGGAGTATTTTACCTTTTTATCTAATATTCTGTTGTCTAGTAAAGTACCTAACATTCAATAACCATTTTACCCAGATAAATGGTTATTGATGATAAAAATAGATGTTTTTCTCTGAAACTGATGATTACCAGACCTAAATTGTAAATCTTTCCAAGGTAAACACTTTGTGACAATTAGTTTGGGGCCAGAAAGATTCACCCTTAGACTCTGGATCTTCATATTTTTTAAGGTATCTTTTCATGCCATTGCTGAATCTTCATATTTTCTTTAAGGTATCTTCTCATGCCATGGGTGCTGAGATTAGATTTTTCAGCACTGGCTTCATTTGGGGTGGTGTATTACAGAGAGGAAGCAGGGAGCACAAAATAAGAAAGGAGAAACAGGTTTATGGTTCGAGACTGGCTACAGTCCTGATACACTGTGAGAAGTAGCTGATTGTTTGGTACCAGGGATTGTATAAGCAGTATAAACAAGAAAGAATAAAGAACTGCATGAATAAAGAATTGAGTGACAATCCCAGACAAGGCACCAAGAATTAAGAGAACATAAAAAGATAATAAGTTCAAATACTTATTGTCAAAGAAACATCAAGAATGTAACAGAGGACAACTCATCTGATCAAAGGCTAGGGAAGCTGTAAGTATCCAGACCACAATCTAGGCAGTGAGAGAATGTGGAACCAAATCAAGCAAAGAATCTGAACAGCAAGGATCAGGAACTCAAGACAACAGTTCTAAATGGTCTCTGTAGTAAGTGGTACTCAGTATTTGTTGAATAAATGAATGAACAAAAAGGACACATTGGAACTAGGCTGCAATCTAAATAAATCTGACCTCAGATTCATCCCTTGCCCTTGCTCCCTCAACTCCAATACAAGATGGTCCCCTGGGAGATGGCGCTTCCCAGATGACTTCCTGGTGGGTTCAGCAGCATTGATAGGAGATTGGAGTGACAGGGTAAAGCCAGGGTTCTCTTCCCCCTTCTATATGGCTCCAGTTGGCATTTCGAGCAACAGCTGTTTCCTTCCTGCCTCTAGTTCTCAATGGGTTAGCCCATTGAGGTTCTGAACGCTGAACTTTGGTAAAACCATCCTGTACATTTGTCTCTCTAGCCCAGCAGGATCAAATAATGTAAGAATATTATATGTAAGTTTTTATTTTTTTAATAGCCACATTTTAAAAGTCAAAATTAAAGAGTAGAATTAATTTAAATACTATATATTACCCAATATATTCAACATATCATTTCTCTGTATATTCAATATAAAATATATTTATGAGCTATTTTTCATTTTCCATTCTTTTGGGGCTTCCCTGGTGGCTCAGAAGTTAAAGCGTCTGCCTGGAATGAAGGAGACTCGGGTTCGATCCCTGGGTTGGGAAGATCCCCTGGAGAAGGAAGTGGCAACCCACTCCAGTACTCTTGCTTGGAGAACCCCATGGAGGGAGGAGCCTTGTAGGCTACAGTCCACGGGGCCACAAAGAGTCAGACATGACTGAGCGACCTCACTTCACTTCACTTTCATTCTTTTTCTCAGATTCATTCTTCACAATCTCACATGTATTTTACATTAAGAATATACCATAGTTCAGATCAGCCACATTTCAAGCGCTCAAAAACAAAGTGTGGTTGGCTACCAAGCTGGACAGCACATTTCTAGCCTACTGGTGAGAGTAGTCCCCTGCTACTGCTAATTTGAGGGGATGCCTCACCATTGGGCTTCCCAGGTGATGCTAGTGGTAAAGAACCCACCTGCCAATGCAGTAGACATAAGAGACTTGGGTTCGATCTCTGGATTGAGAAGGTCCCCTGGAGGAGGGCATGGCAACCCACTCCAGCATTCTTGCCTGGAGAATCCCATGGACAGAGAAGTGCGGTGGGCTACAGTCCATGAGGTTGCAATGAGTCAGACAGGACTGAAGTGACTCAGGACAAATTAGTACCCACACTTCACCATTACTCCTTGTTTTGCTTTTAAGCTATGACATCACTTGAATAACTAACTTCCTGAACTAAAATCCCTCCATTTTAGGAGACACAAATATTGAGAACACAGTTCTCACTTGTGGACACAGTTGAGGAAGGAGAGGGTGGGACGAATTGAGAGATGAGCATGGAAATATATGCATTGCCATATGTAAAATAGATAGCCAGTGGGACCATATAAATGGTCAACTACTATTTGACAAGGAAACCAAGAAGATTCGATGGGGAAAGGAAATCCTGCTATTTGCCACAACATGGATGAACACAGAGGCCATTGTGCCCAGTGATATATAAGTAAGACAAAGAAAGACAAATACTGCATGATTTCACTTAAATGTGAACTCTGAAAAAAAAAGTCAACTCATAGGAACAGAGAGTAGTATGCTAGTTACTAGGAGCTTGGAGGGTAGAGGAAACAAGGAGATGTTGGTCAAAGGGTAAACACTTTCAGTTATAAGATGAAAAGCTCTAGTGACCTAATGTACAGCATGGTGACTGTAAATAATAGCAATGTAATGCATCATATTGTACACTTGAACTTTGCTAAGACAATAGTGTTCTAACCACAAAAATAAAGAGGGGTAACTATGTGAGATGATAGATATGTTAATTTGCTTGATTGTGGTAATCATGTCACAATGTATACATAAATCAAAACATCATATTGAACTATCGATGCTGGGAGGGATTGGGGGCAGGAGGAGAAGGGGACAACCGATGATGAGATGGCTGGATGGCATCACTGACTCGATGAACGCCAAGTCTGAGTGAACTCCTGGAGTTGGTGATGGACAGGGAGGCTTGGCGTGCTGCGATTCATGGGGTCGCAAAGAGTCGGACACGACTGAGCGACTGAACTGAACTGAAGCACATATAATTTTTATCTGTCAATCATACTTCAAGTAAGCTTAGGTGTGAGGAAAAGAGAGGGCTACAGAAGAAAACTTCAACAGTGATCACCACAGAGAGCAATTTTTGCCAATCACAGTCTTAAAATTATGGTTAACAATGTTCTGGTAATGCTGGGAAGGGTGTCTCAAATTCTTTCAGCAAACATACTTTCTCATTCAACTATCATTCAATTTATCAAGAAACTCCTTTTCTTCCCCTGATGCATAGGGGCAATTCCATGCACACTAAGCAATCCTCATGACCATTTGGCTTCCCATGCATTCTACCTATCAAATAGAAAGCACAAGCTATGCAGATTCAAAAACTTGGTCTTTCTCTCTATTTCCTCACTGGTACTCACTTCAAGGTGTCTTCTCCAAATGGCGTCCTGCTCCCTGAACATGGCAGACCCTGGCAGGAGTCTGTTGTAGTGCTTACAGTCAGAGACCTCACCTGGCGGGTCTTAGCTCTGTGAAGAAAGAGGAGATGGATTCTATTCTGCTTTTATAAGCCACAGAGAGTTAGAAGGAACTGGAGTGTCTACTGGTCCAAATCCATTTTTACACATGGGGAGCCCACGGGGATTTAAAACATTGCCCAAAGTTATGCAGCAAATATTGCAGCAGAACAGAGATTATGACCTGTTTTCTGCTTCTTGGAACAGTGTCTTATTTAATGCTGTGTCACAGATTATTACCTTAGATACTAGATAAAAATCTCGAAGTTATACTTGTTTAGCATTTAGATCTCCCAATGCAGAAACTCAAGTAACTACTTGGCCTACTAACAAATGACAGCTTAGTTAAAGTTTTATGTGTGGTATGAATTTGGGACATTGGGTTAGGATCTGAGATGCTGCACTCAATATCATGGACATGAGCATAGTGCACCAGGTTTTAAAAGTACATAACTTTCTCTCTCCTATCTTTTGCTGGATGATGCTGAGAATGATAGTTTAAAAATGGAATACAATTCATCTCAAATAACAAACTATTTTGTAGAAAATAAATATATAAAGATTCAAACTGACAAAATGCAATAAGATTCATTCTTTCACTGGTTATTGCACTAATCAAAGGCCTAGACAATAAGGAGAAAACAATAAGCAAAAGAGATCAAGTCTTTTCCTGTATGAAACTTAGATGCTGGGGTAAAAGCCACATAATAAGCAAGTGTCAAATAAAAAATAATTACTGTGATAAATATGAAGAAAATTGCAGGTTGCCATGATAGAGAATATTGGGACATTTACTTTGGATAAGATGGCTAGGGAAGGTCTCTCTAAAATGATGACACTTAAGTTGAGTTTTAAATTGGAAGGCTTTGCAATTTCCCCAAAAGAGAGGAAAGCATTCTAGAGAGAGGGAAAATGTATAACAGTGCTAACGTGATAAGTTCCAGGCTTTTAACTGTATGTGATAAACCAGGAGCATTTGGAATGTAAGCAATTCTGTCATGTAGTAAAATAAAATCAGTCTCAATTCAGACTTGTGTTATCAAATAAGGAAGTGTAGACTCAAAAGCATGTATGGACACAAGAAACTGAGCCCATTCATAACTCTGGCTTGTATGTGGTTCCTAGAGGCTTCCCATAGAGTGCCCAAATGTTGTGACTGAGAACAAACAGAATAAAACAAAAAACACCCTGGATAAGGGCCCTGAAAATAAAATGGAATATTCCATCAATAAATAGCAGTTTGAGTTTGAGATCTAGAAGGAAGGGCAATAATTAAATTTCCCACCCTCTCTCTGATCCCTTAGACAAGCCATTTTAATAGAGAAATTGTCAATAAAAAGCACAACAGTGTGAAACAAATCCTTAAATAGACTTGTTTAATGGTATGAGAGGTGAAGTAAGAAGGCAGAGTGTTGCTTTACTCTACCTCATCAGGGAACATACCCACTGGGTGACAAATTTTTCTCTGCCATGAGAATGTCTGTGAATGACTGTGCAAGTGCCCTGGGTACTGATTTTGTGGTTAAAAAATAATGTCCACAAGTAGGCAAGTTCATAAGACAGACCCCACAAATAGTGAGGGTTGACTATATATAATATATTGAGTAAGTTTCAGGCCTTGTGTCAAGCTCTTTATGTGCATCACCCTACTTAATCCTCCTGGTAACCCTATCAGATAGGTACAACTTTTATAACTGTGTGCAAACTGAGATTAAGTAAATTTTCAGAAGTCACACAGTTCGTAGGCAGTGGAGCTAAGACTCCTACCCTGGGGTCTCTGAATTCAGAGCCTGTGTTTTTAACCATTATGCTGAATTGTCTCCACGAATATGATACCTCTCATAAGATTTTCTTGCATTGGTAGAGGCCAACGGATGAAGGCCATATTCTATGTATACAATGGTCACTTCTTCAGAGGGTGAGTGTAATCTAGACCTGACTAATCCTGAAAATCATAGCACACTATCTTCTCAGTCTCTGTGCCTTACAACAGTAAAAAAACACTGACTATTCACAGGAAGAGCTTGAAAGATGTTCAACTCATATATTTAAGTCTGGATTGTTTAATAAGGAGGATACTATGCTACAAGAAAATTCTCTGAATTTAAGGCATACGATCCAAAGTTCAAATCCCTGTAGTGTTTGAGGTTTTAGAATTAGATTTTCCACATCACTAAAGCATAAAAACCAATTTTAACATGATAAGAAACATGAAGTTTTGTTTTAAGACTATTTCAAAAAATGGATAACTATAAAAGACATCATTTATTGAAATCCTATTTAATGATCAAATGAAAACACAATTGAGGCACTCATTGCTATGTGTAAGTGGTTTTGTATAAGTGATGAATATTTCAAAGCTTGCACACACTTTGTTCTTTTTCCAGATAAACACTATATGGATCTATATGGATCTATATGCTCAATCCTTGACTAAATTTTTCCTCCTATTGGCTTATTGATAAAGTGTTCTATTTTTTTAATGGATTCTGCAATGAGCATTAGTTTCATGACTGAATTCAGAGCTTGTTAAACTTAGAATACTTGTCTCCAGGGACTCACAATCACGTATTGTTCTGCATTGCTTTGTATCAAGTATCCTACATGTCAGTCCCCACAGGATATAAATAGACCATAATAATATTTAGCAATATAAAAATGAGGACAATGACTATCCTCATCCGCCAATCCCTTTCTCATGAGGGTGTGGTGTTCATTGTTTATTGCTTGGAGAGATTTGCCAAGAACAATGGCTACTCAAGCCAGTAGCATTTATTTCAACTGCATCTTGAATTGATTAAAAACTATTTCTCCAGGCAAAGAGTAGTTTCACCTTAAGCCAAAGGATGAGTGTGATTAAGGGATTTGATTGGACCATTAGAGAAACAATGACACAGAAACTGAGAACAAGATGATGGTTGTGCTCATCTTCTCAGAGGCCATGTGAATGCATAACTATTTAGGTTTGACTGAATCAAATATCCAATTTTTAACAAATATACAGATATTACTTTTTCATTCATTGGGTTTTGATAATCAAGAAAAAAATGTGAATAAATAAATTGATGATAAAAATTAGGAAATTCATCTAGTAGAGACTGGGCAGTCAACGCTTTATTTTCACTTTGTAATTGGTATACAAGTAAGAAATGTTCTGGAGAAGGCAATGGCTACCCACTCCAGTACTCTTGCCTGGAAAATCCCATGGACGGAGGAGCCTGGTAAGCTGCAGTCCAGGGGGTTGCTAGGTATCGGACACAACTGAGCGACTTCACTTTCACTTTTCACTTTCATGCATTGGAGAAGGAAATGGCAACCCACTCCAGTGCTCTTGCCTGGAGAATCTCAGGGACAGGGGAGCCTGGCGGGCTTCTGTCTATGGGGTCACACAGAGTTGGACACGACTGAAGCAACTTAGCAGCAGTAGCAGCAGCAAGAAATGTTCTACTTGGGTACAACTGGTAACACTCAGATAATTTAGGAAAATATTCAAGACATACAAAAGGAAATACTAATTCTGAGGAAGTACAGTAAGAGAAAGGGTAAGTTGGCATCTCTGCAATAGTTCATTCATTCCAGAGAAATGGGCAAGTGTTGGAGCCGAAGTAAGTTCCAAAGAAATAAAAACATTCCAGCTGGACTGGGTGACAAATAGATATGCTTCAATAATATTTACATGCAAGAAAAGAGAAGTTTTGGATAACAGTTTCCTTAACTGCTCAGAATGACTGGAAAGTATGTGAATTTAGATGCCAGTAAATAGATTAAGTAGCAGAACACTGAGAAAAAAAAAATCAAAGTAGCTATATTGGAAATCATATGTTTTCAGCTGCAAAACAACACAGAAATCTTCTGGTCCTTGTGTGTGTGTGTGGTGTGTGTGCACACTCAGTGTGTCCAACTCTTTGCAGACCCACAGATCCCAGAAGACTGAAGCCTGCCAGGCTCTTCTGCTCATGGAATTTTTCAGGGAAGTATACTGAAGTGGGTTGCCATTTCCTCCTCCAGGGGATCTTCCCCACCCAGAGATCGAACGCACATCTTCTTATATCCCCTGCATTGGCAGGAGGGTTCTCAAACATTGGTGCCCCCTGGGAAGCCCCAAATGAGCACATTCCAAAGAAAATAGGTTTTTCCTGAAAAGTCTAGTTTAATCTTGGCTTCCATGGTGGCTCAGATGGTAAAGAATCTGCCTGCAATGCAGGAGACTGGGATTTAATTCATGGGTCACAAAGATCCCCTGGAGAAGGGAACAGATTCCATGCACAGAGGAGCCTGGGAGGCAACAGTCTATCGGATCACAAAGAGGTGGACACTACTAAGTGACTAACCTTTTCACTTTTCACTACTTTAATCTAAGGGCCTTTGCAAGGAAGGCAGGGAGATTTTGTCCAAAGAACAGGTAATTTAGAAAAACTGTGAAGTTGCAATTGATTATTAAATAACAATAGGCCAGCATTGCAACAGGGGAAGAAGAGCTGTTTAGAAAAACATTAAGTTTTAGCTTATACATACTTAATGAATCTCATATTTCTAAATATCCATCATCATGTAATACATATACCCTAGTATTACAGGTGTAGTTTTTCTCTTACTGATGTTATGTGGCCAGAGGGAAGGTTTGGTGAGTTATTTATGCATTATCTACTCTAAATATTTCCTTTGTGGAAGAGAGACAGGCCATTCTGACTCCCTGACGACTGGCTTCAGTCAAAGAAGAACAGAGACAGTCTTTAAAATATGTCTCATCCTTTTTTCTAATTAATAGAATATAAATTATTTCTATTAATAAATATTTTCACTGCTCCCCTCATAATATATGTGAGCATTTCTTCGCAGAGCTTTAGCCTTTGATTCACTCTTTATAACTAATACTGTTCAAATTATTATATTTTATAGGAATATCTACATGATTCTACATGTAGATTCATGTTAAGTACTTAGTACATTCCAGGTACAGTTTAAGAGCTGAATAATCTTTCGCAAGTAACAGCTAGTCAGAAAGTGACAACATTAATCACTGAAAATGAAAATATTTGTCAATTTTGTAATAAAATAATATTGCCAGTTTCATTTTGTTTTTAGTTTATCATTAGTCAAATCTGTACTTAAACAGCTCATCTAAATTCATAGTTTAGACTTTAAGTATGAAAAAATTCCCGCATGGTTTCATCATGTATTATACATACTTCTCTGTCATTCTGTGTCAAAAATGTACAACATTAGACTCCTTGGAGAGACGGAGGTAATCTGAGTGCTTTATCTACCACGTCTTGGCCCCAAATGTGTGACGAACTCTGAACTTGTTATTAGAGAAGCTCTAACTTGGCAGAAAAGAGAAATACAGTTGGATATTTGCAGCACAGTTGGATATTTGACACACAGTGTGTCAAGTGCCATGAGAGCACAGAGAAGGGAATATCTAGCTGTATATTGCCACCCTGCTTTTTTAACTTATATGCAGAGTACATCATGCAAAATACTGGAGTGGATGAAGCACAAGCTAGAATCAAGATTGCTGGGAGAAATATCAAAACCTCAGATATGCAGATGACACCACCCTTATGGTAGAAAGCGAAGAAGAACTAAAGAGCCTCTTGATGAAAGTGAAACAGGAGAGCGAAAACGCTGGCTTAAAACTCAGCATCATAAAAAACTAAGATTAAGGCACAGGATGGGATCACCAGTCCCATCACTTCATAGCAAATAGATGGGGAAACAAAGGAAACAGTGACAGATTTCATTTTCTTGGGCTCCAAAACCACTGCAGATGGTGAAAGCAGCCATGAAATTAAAAGACTCTTTGCTTCTTGGAAGAAAAGCTGTGACCAACCTAGATAGCATATTAAAAAGCAGAGACATTACTTTGCCAACAAAGGTCCATCTAGCCAAAGCTATGGTTTTTCCAGTAGTCATGTATGAATGTGAGAGTTGGACTATAAAGAAAGCTGAGTGCCAAAGAAGTGATGCTTTTGAACTGTGGTGTTGGAGAAGATTCTTGAGAGTCTCTTTGACTGGAAGGAGATCAAACCAGTCCATCCTAAAGGAAATCAGTCCTGAATATTCATTGGAAGAACTGATGTTGAAGCTGAAACTCCAATATTTTGGCCATCTTCTGTAAAGAACTGACTCATTGGAAAAGACCCTGATGCTGGAAAAGATCGAAGGCAGGAAGAGAAGAGGATGACAAAGGATGAGGTGGTTGGACGGCATCACTGACTCAATGGACATGAGTTTGAGCAAACTCTGGGAGATGATGAAGGATAGGGAAGACTGGTGTGCTGCAGTCCATAGGGTCAGAGTTGGACACGACTGAGCGACTGAACTGAACTGGATTAGATGAGGGGAATCGTTCTATTAGGTCGAGGACTCTTTGAACGTTGTTCATTGAAAATGACAGAACTGGGGTAGGTAGAAATCAGCTTAAGCACCATCCAGGAAAAAGGAAAAACTTTACATGAAATTATGTTAGGTCATGAGGCACCATGAAGAAATGAGGCTGAACTGAACCTTATCCTATATGTAGCTCACTGAAGGAGACTCTGAAAGGTTTCATGTCACAGTATGAAGGAAAAATTGTGAGGAAGAAGAATGAAGACAGAAGAACCAGTTATAAGCCTGTATATAAAAAGTCAAGAGAAAAGTGATATATGTACAGTTATGGCTTATTTGTGTTGTTGTATGGCAGAAACCAACATAACATTGTAAAGCATTTTCTCCCAATTAAAATAAACTTTAAAAAGTCCAGGTGATTGGTAAGGTAGTGAGGATAACATGTATTTAAATTTATGTAACAAATATTTGCATAGTACTTATTTATTAAGCCCTGGTCCAAGTATAACTATTAACTCACCCTCTTAATATTTATAACTCATACAGCATCTCTATGAAGTAAGTACTATTATTACCATCCCCTTTTTTTGACTGAGGAGACCAAGGCACTGAAAGGCTAAGAATTTTGTTTAAGTCACACAGCTAATAAGTGATAAACCCAGGATTTAAATTCAGGCAGTTTGGTTCCAGCATCTTTCCCCTTAACCAATATACCATGTTACTTTTTATAACTCAGAGTAGGAGTTCATTCCATCGCTTGGATAACTAGGTAGGTGGTGACACCATTTACAGAGACTGGAAAAACACAAGGAGGAACAGATTTCTTCTGGACAAGTATAGAGCTATATGTTCAGCTTTTGATACGTTGAGTTTGAGATCCTTCTGCTCAATACTTTGTTCAGGCCTAAATCACAATGAATAACTGTTGACTGAAGCCAATCATTTCTAGAGCCCTAGTAACTGGGATAAGTTTCTATGTCAACAGTGGTCTGAAATCTTCTTGGGGACTTGATGGTATCTATGGAGGCTGAAAACAGTGGCATACCAAGGAAATTGGTGGGACATGGGTACCATATTCCTGCTGTCCCTAAATTGCACCCCTAACATGGGGTAAACAACTGACAGCTGTATATTTATACATATTTTTTTCATGGAAGTTCGGGCATATGTAGCTCTTTTTTTCCTCCCCTCAAATCCCATTGCAAAGGTAAAGACATTTTGTATTTTACTGAGCACATTTTGAGCAATAGTTACAACCCAAAGGTCACCAAGTTAGGATCACTGTGATAAAAAATTCAAATAAATAAACATCTAAAAGATTTTACTTTAATTCACTTAAGAAAAGGCAATGAAAATAATATCTGCCTAAGAGAACTAACCTCAGCCAAAATTATACCCAAACTCTCAGACTCAACTTCCATAGCTGTCAGTTGAAATAATCCTGAAATATTTAAAAGAGGCAAGTCAGGTCTATGATACACTATTGTGCCAGGGTTTTTGTCTGTTGCTTTATTGTTAGTTTTATTTTTCCCACTTGCCAAGGTTTAAAAATGGGTACAAGATAAAACAAATTTTTGAAGCAAATTTCAAATCTTTGGTGGTTGTTGAATTCCATTCCTTAATATTCTTGCCTCAGGAGAGGAGGGAAATAAAACATTTCTCAACAAATAGGTAAGTCTTGACATATTTTCCTGTCATGCAACTAGAAGATGGGACAGGGAAAGACAAGTTGTTTTATAGTTGAGTAAATGTGCTTTCATGTTCTGAGTCCTCTGGGAGTGTGTCTGAATTCATTCTGTGACTCCTAGCTCTTCAAGGTGCATACAGTTTTCTCTAATTAAATTTCCATGATGCAAGGGCTCATTCAATAGTTTACCCATTGTCCTGGAGTGCAGTGAGTTCTCCCTTAATTTCTCCCAGAAGTTCACAACTCAGGAAGTCAGAAAACCACTGCAGACAAACACTCCTAAGTTTTTGGCTAAGTATGTAGATTATATTAGGGGTATCTCTCTCCAAGTACAGGCTGTACCCATAACAGAATGACAGGTATGTCAAGCTATTCAAAATAGTCCTTCCAATACCAACACATAGGTTAGTATTAAAATACTATAATATTATCCTTAGAAAGAGTGAAGTAAATTTTTCTTTTAGATCCCAACATATATATATATATAGAGAGAGGAGGATCTTTTAGATATATATATAGGATCTTTTAGATATATATATATCTAAAAGATCCTATATACAAAAGTGACTAGAATAAATTCTGTAAAATTGAAAAAATAGTCTATAAATTCAATTTCGTCTTTTCCTCTGGACTCATTACAGATATATCAAACTGCACACAAGCCAGATTCACCAGGATGTCATAGATCCCTCAGTCTCAACATGCCCAACATCTTCTCTGCAAGACATGTGCTTCTTATTAAAGTTTCTACTACAGTTAGCGGCATTATCACTACCCAAACCAGAAATCCAAGAGGACTTTTCAGTTTTTCATTTTCCCTGGCTCTTCATACTTATCAAGAGTCTCTTGGACTTTGTACCTATCCTCACTTTGATATGATCTTCCAAATATCTCTCAAGAGCATTCTCTCTTTTCCATCACCATTGCCACAACCACTGCCTTATTTTAGGCTAACACTGTCTCTCCTCCGGGCAATTCTAATTGCCTCCAAACTAGTCTCAACTATTCCCAGTTTCTAGTCTCCCTCCATATAACCACTGAAGTGAAATTTCTAAATTGCAACCTTATCATCCCCCTTCTTAACTCTCTCTCCCACCCCTGCTTCACTGGCTCCTAAATTTTTACATAAGAAAGCCCAAGTCTTTGGTATTAGCACCCAAAGTCCTTCATGGCTTGACTTCATCAAACCATGCTCTTATTTTTTTTTTAATTCTCCAGTAATGATGTCTGCAATTCAGAATGGTCTCTGAACATCGCTAGGTTATTCATAACCTGATCCCTGTCCAAAATGGGTCAGTTCTCTCAAGAGCTACTATTTAGGTAACATCCAAAACCTCTATAAGGACCCCTCACAGCTATTTCTTTAGCTCAGGGAACTGTCCAAATTTGTCTCTTATCCAGACTCCTTGACTGTCATCATGTTTTACCCATATTTTCCCATTATGATTTACATTTACTCAGATTCTCCTCAATATTTTCTGGTCTAGTTTTCTTCCACCTGGTTCCAAACAGGAAAGCCCTCAAACAAGTAACACCCCTTCCCTATATGCTACCCTAAGTCCTTCAAACTAAATGCCAAGGGTCCATCTAGAGGGTAGGATAAGTCTATGCCTTTGTACACCAATGCCTTCTCCCTATTCTACTGATTATAAATGCCTTTCATTGTCCCTCAAAACCTACAAATGTCCCCAACCTTAAGAGGTCTTCCCTGTTCTATTACTTAAGATAGTTGTACATTCCTACATTCAGCTCTGTACCTTATACAAGTTTCTATTTCATTCATCACTCTCTATCAGGTGATCTTGGGCAATATCTTTAAGGCTATCGTGTGGCTTAATTTTAAAAGTGGGATAAATTAATTATCAGGGTTGCCATCACATAGTAGATACTCAATAAGTGTTTACCAAGGATGCTTCTAACCAGGAATAGAGAGCCATATAAAGGCCTGGGACATATTCATGCCATTATTGTTTTGTGGATTAGATGTAGCACTTCTGTCATTTAAGTTCCTATTATCTATAATAAACTTTAAAAACTTATGGCCCTGCAGATTTAATGCAATCCAGCTTCCTTGGTAGCTCAGATGGTAAAGAATCTGCCTGCAATGCAGGAGACCTAGGTTCGATCCCTGGTCCAGGAAGATCCCCTGGAGAAGGGAATGGTAACCCACTCCAGTATTCTTGCTTAGAGAATCCCATGAATAGAGAGGAGCCTAGCAGACTACAGTCCAAGGGTTCGCAAAGACTAGGACACAATTGAGAGACTAACAGTATCAAATTACCCATGACACTTTTCACAGAACTAGAACAAATAATCCTAAAATTTATATGGAACCATAAAAGATCCATAATTGCCAAAGCTATCCATAGGAAAAAGAACAAAAGAAGGAAGCATAACCAACCCAAACTTCAGACAATCCTACAAGTCCACAGTAATCAAAGCAGTGTGATACTGGCACAAAAAACAGACAGATGATCAATGGAACAGGACAGAGACCCCAGACATAAACTCACACAGTTACAGTCAATTAATTGTCAACAAAGGAGGCAAGAATCCACAAAGGAAAAAAGTCTTTTCCACAATTGGTGTTAGGAAAGTTGGACAGCTGTGTGCAAATCAATGAAGATAAAACACACCCCCACACATAAAAATAAACTCAAAATGGCTTTAAGACTTAAATATTAATAGAAGAAGTGACATCATAAAGCTCCTAAAATAAAGCATAAGGAAAACATTCTCTGGCATAAATTATACCAATCTTTTCTTAGGCCAGTCTCTCAAGGCAATAGAAATGCAAGCAAAAATAAAAAATGGGCCAATCAAACTTACAAGCTTCTGTACAGCAAAGGTAACCAGAAAAACACAAAAGACAACCTTTACTGGGAGAAAATAATTTGCAAATGATGCAACAAAGTAGGGCATAATTTCCAAAATATACAACCAGCTCATACAACTCAATAACAGAAAAACAATTCTATCAAAAAATGGGCAGAAGACCTAAATAGACATTTCTCCAAAGAAGACATACAGATGGCCAACAGGGACATGAAAAAGATGCTCAATATCACTAATTATAAGAGAAATGAAAGCTACAATGAGGTACCTCACCCTGGTCAGAATGGCCATCATTGAAAGGTCTACAAATAACAAATGCTGGAGAGGGTGTGGAGACAAAGGGAACTCTCCTACACTATTGGTAGGAATGTAAGTTGGTACAGCCTCTATGCAAACCAGTATGGAGGTTCCTCGGAGAAGGCAATGGCAACCCACTCCAGTATTCTTGCCTGGAAAATCCCATGGACAGAGGAGCCTGGTGGGCCGGAGTCCATGGGGTCGCTAAGAGTCAGACACGACTGAGCAACTTCACTTTAACTTTTCACTTTCATGCATTGGACAAGGAAATGGCAACCCACTCCAATGTTCTTGACTGGAGAATCCCAGGGACAGGGAGCCTCATGGGATGCCATCTATGGGGTCGCACAGAGTCGGACACGACTGAAGTAACTTAGCAGCAGCAGCAGCAGCATGGAGGTTCCTCAAAAACTAAAAATAGAGTTGCCATGCAACCCAGCAATCCCACTCCTGGTTATATATCAAGGCAAAACTATAGTTCAGAAAGATACATGCAACCCTATGTTTTGTAGCTGCACAATTTATAACAGCCAAGACATGGAAAAAACTTAAATGTCTATTGAAAGATGAATGGTAAAGATGTGGTACATATATATAATGAAATACTACTCTGCTGTAAAAGAGAATGAAATAATGCCATTTGCAGCAACATGGATGGATGTAGAGATTATTATACTAAATGAAGACAGAAACAGAAAGACAAATGTCATATGATATCACTTATATGTGGAATCTAAAATATGATACAAATGGACCTACCTAAAGAAATAGAAGAAAATGATAGAATGGGAAAGACTGGAGATCTCGTCAAGAAAATTAGAGATAACAAGGGAACATTTCATGCAAAGATGGGCTCAATAAAGGACAGAGATTGTATGGACCTGACAGAGCAGAAGATATTAAGAAGAGGTGGCAAGAATACACAGAAGAACTGTACAAAAAGATCTTCATGACCCAGATAATCATGATGGTGTGATCACTCACCTAGAGCCAGACATCTTGGAGTGTCAAGTCGAGTGGGCCTTAGGAAGCATCACTATGAACAAAGCTAGTGGAGGTGATAGAATTCCAGTTGAGCTATTTTAAAACCTGAAAGATGATGCTGTGAAAGTGCTACACTCAATATGTCAGCAAATTTTGAAAACTCACCAGTGGCCACAGGACTGGAAAAGGTCAGTTTTCATTCCAATTCCAAAGAAAGGAAATGCCAAAGAATGCTCAAACTACTGCACAATTACACTCAACTCACACGCTAGTAAAGTAATGCTCAAAATTTTCTCCAAGCCAGGCTTCAGCAATACATGAACTGTGAGCTTTCAGATGTTTGAGCTGGATTTAAAAAGCAGAGAAACCAGAGATCAAATTGCCAACGTCCACTGGATCATTGAGAAAGCAAGAGAGTTCCAGAAAAACATCTACTTCTGCTTTATTGACTACGCCAAAGCCTTTGACTGTGTGGATCACAATAAACTGTGGAAAATTCTGAAAGAGATGGGAATACCAGACCACCTGATCTGCCTCTTGAGAAATCTGAATGCAGGTCAGGAAGCAACAGCTGGAACTGGACATGGAATAACAGACTGGTTCCAAATAGGAAAAGGAGTACTTCAAAGCTGTATACTGTAACCCTGCTTATTTTAACTTATATGAAGAGTACATTCATGAGAAACACTGGGTTGGATTAAACACAAGCTGGAATCAAGATTTCTGGGAGAAATATCAGTAACCTCAGATATGCAAATGACACTACCCTTATGACAGAAAGTAAAGAACTAAAGAGCCTCTTGATGAAAGTGAAAGAGGAGAGTGAAAAAGTTGGCCTAAACCTCAACATTCAAAAAACGAAGATCATGGCATCTGGTCCCAAAACTTCATGGCAAATAAATGGGACACAGTGGAAACAGTGGCTGATTTTAAATTGAAGGGCTCCAAAATCACTGCAGATGGTAACTGCAGCCATGAAATTAAAAGACGCTTACTCCTTGGAAGGAAAGTTATGATCAACCTAGACAGCATATTCAAAAGCAGAGACATTACTTTGCCAACAAAGGTCCATCTAGTCAAGGCTATGGTTTTTCCAGTAGTCATGTATGGATGTGACAGTTAGACTATAAAGAAAGCTGAGCACCAAAGAATTAACGCTTTTGAACTGTGGTGTTGGAGAAGACTCTTGAGAGTCTCTTGGCCTGCAAGGAGATCTAGCCAGTCCATCCAAAAGGAGATAAGTCCTGGGTATTCATTGGAAGGAGTGATATTGAAGCTGAAACTCCAACACTTCGGCCACCTGATGCAAAGAACTTACTCATTGAAAAGACCCTGATGCTGGGCAAGATTTGAGGCAGGAGGAGAAGGAGACAACAGAGGATGAGATGGTTGGATGGCATCATCGACTCAATGGACATGAGCTTGGGTAAACTCCGCAAGTTGGTGATGGACAGGGAGGCCTGGCGTGCTGCAGTCCGTGGGATTGCAAAGAGTCAAGACTGAGTGACTGAACTGAACTGAACTGAACTGAACTGAACTGATTGATGGATTTGCTTCAGATGATCCAGTAGGAATGTTTCTTAGTAAAATGGCCATGAGTGTTATCGAGTGAAAGGAAGAAAATTCCCCACCCTGAATGCTTCCTAGACTAAAAATAAAATATGAATCCAGAATTGCAAAAACAAACAAACCGAATCTCCATTTCAGGCAGTATTCAAAACCATAGACAATGTAGATGACCTTTTCTCATGGTAAGTCACATCCGCACCACTCTATACTGCTGCATTTGGTTGAGCAATTTGTCTAGTCAAGAGTTTCTGGCAATTTGCACAGAAAAACTAGTAGAATTTTTTTCCCAACTGTAAAATATTTGTTTTATGCAAATTTCAAAAGTCTTGATACCAAATAAAAGAGGGAGAGGGAACAAAGCAAATGTAGCTGTCTTAAATTCTGACATTAGATATATTTCCTAATGGCCTCTCACGTCTCTCCTGTATCTTTAAAATCTGGAGAAAAAATGAAAGTGGTTGAGCATCTGAATATTATTAAGGCAGAACGACCACATAAACACTAAATGATCTATAAATGGCATCATCTGCTTGTGTTCATCACTCTTTGGCATGTTTTGGACCCCTTTGTTTTTATTATTAGGGAAAAACAGGAGTATGAAAAATTTTTTTAAGGAGGAAAAAAAGATTTTTCTGGATCAGGCCTATAATCACCTTCAACAATTATCTGGCATCTTTGCTTACCATTTCAAGACTTTTATATTTCTAACACTGAAACCATTAATTTGCTAAATTCCTTGCTTTATTCTGTGGAACTAGCTAAAGACAAAAGTCTTCAGGATTCCAGGGAGAACTTGCTTCTTCCTAGCTGCTTTCTGTAGACTTCCATGACCTTTCTATCTAATTGCAGCCCAACAACTGGCTAGACTGATTTCCTACACTGAGTTCGGAAAATAGTTGCAGTTGAATAAACACAATCTGAATCATTTCATGGGTGAGGTTTAACTGATGGAATGTGAAGGTTCAGCCAGTTGTGTTTTATTTACACATATGACATTCATGGGCCTAAAGAACACTAGAACTGACCACTCATGTTCTACCAACAGCAGAAGCATTTCTCTCCTTCCAGTAGCTTTGGAAGATATTGTTATGTAACCAGGGACAAAACTGAGAGAGTCTGATTATTTTTAGTGAATGTAGATCCAAGGAAAAGTATTATTTAAAATTTTTGTAAATTTGAATCCTTAAGATCCTTACATTAAGAAAACTCTGATTTATAAAACTGATTAAAGATCTTGGAAACCAAAATGCTAATACTTAAGAATAGGGCATGGTAAACTCAGAAATCCTGACAGTGAAAATTACTTGCAAAAAAAAAAAAAAGCATATAAACATACTATTGTCAAATTAAGAGCACAGAATTTCATACATCATTTCTTCTGATTTACCATTTTCCCCTTAAAGGAAAAAAATACAGGTATATTTTCTTAAGAATCATTTTTGCAGTTATTTCTTAGGTTGAATATCCTTTTGGAGAAACCTGATAGTACTGATGATAGAAATTTTGAATAGTAAATAAAAATTATGCAAAAGTGCAGACTCTCTTCCTGTCTGCCTTCCAAGTGACTGGAGAAAAAAATTACTTAAGATGCTTCTGTAAACTTTGCTCATTAATCAAATATCTGTACCCCTGAAACATGACTGCATCACAAGCAGAGAATGGATAATCCATTCTTGGGACTGACTTTGGACATAGGATATTAAGTTTCAAGTAATGACTGTGGGATCTTTGTGGAAATAGGCAGCAGACAGAGATAAATTTCAAACTGAATCTTGAGATAGAGGCAGGAATTAAAATATTGCTATGGAATCATTTATCCACTCAAGGGGAGCAGAAAGAAGAGAAAGAGAAGGAAAAACAGAATTCCAAGAATCAAAATAGGTAAAGCACCTACATTTTTTTTTACATGAATTATCCATGGGTGTACATGTGTTCCCCATCCTAAGTCCCCCTCCCACCTCTCTCCCCATCCCATCCCTCTGGGTCATCCAAGTGCCCCAGCCCTGAGCACCCTGTCTCATGCATCGAACCTGGACTGGTGATCTGTTTCACATATGATAATATACATGTTTTGGTGCTATTCTCTCAAATCATCCCACCCTCGCCTTCTCCCACAGTGTCCAAAAGACTGTTCTATACATCTGTGTCTCTTTTGCTGTCTTGCATATAGGGTTATCATTACCATCTTTCTAAATTCCATATATATGGTTAGTATACTGTATTGGTGTTTTTCTTTCTGGCTTACTTCACTCAGTATAATAGGTTCCAGTTTCACCCACCTCATTAGAACTGATTCAAATGTATTCTTTTTAATGGCTGAGTAATACTCCATTGTGTATATGTATCACAGCTTTCTTATCCATTCATCTGCTGATGGGCATCTAGGTTGCTTCCATGTCCTAGCTATTATAAACAGTGCTGCAAGGAACACTGGAGTACACATGTCTCTTTCAATTCTGGTTTCCTTGGTGTGTATGCCCAGCAGGGGATTGCTGGGTCATAAGGCAGTTCTATTTCCAGTTTCTTTTTTTTTTTTTTTTTTCCCAGAATCTCCACACTGTTCTCCACAGTGGCTATACTAGTTTGCATTCCCACCAACAGTGTAAGAGGGTTCCCTTTTCTCCACACCCTCTCCAGCATTTATTGTTTGTAGACTTTTGGACAGCAGCCATTCTGACTGCCGTGAGATGCTACCTCACTGTGGTTTTGATTTGCATTTCTCTGATAATGAGTGATTTGAGCATCTTTTCATGTGTTTGTTAGCCATCTGTATGTCTTCTTTGGGGAAATGTATGGCCCATTTTTTGATTGGGTCATTTACTTTTCTGGAATTGAGCTGCAGGAGTTGCTTGTATATTTTTGAGATTAATTCTTTGTCAGTTGCTTCGTTTGCTATTATTTTCTCCTATTCTGAAGGATGTCTTTTCACCTAGCTTATAGTTTCCTATGTTGTGCAAAAGCTTTAAAGTTTAATTAGGTCCCATTTTTAAATTTTTGTTTTTATTTCCATTACTCTGGGAGGTGGATCATAGAGGATCCTGCTGTGATTTATGTTGGAGAGTGTTTTGCCTATGTTTTCCTCTAGGAGTTTCATAGTTTCTGGTCTTATGTTTAGATCTTTAATCCATTTTGAGTTTATTTTTGTGTATGGTGTTAGAAAGTGTTCTAGTTTCATTCTTTTACAAGTGGTTGACCAGTTTTTCCAGCACCACTTGTTAAAGAGATTGTCTTTAACCCATTGTATATTCTTGCCTCCTTTGTCAAAGATAAGGTGACCATAGTTGCGTGGATTTATCTCTGGGTTTCTAGTTTGTTCCGTTGATCTATATTTCTGTCGTTGTGAGAGTACCATACTGTCTTGATGACTGCAGCTTTGTAGTAGAGTCTGAAGTCAGGCAGGTTGATTCCTCCAGTTCCATTCTTCTTTCACAAGATTGCTTTGGCTATTTTAGGTTTTTAGTATTTCCATACAAATCATGAAATTATTTGTTCTAGTTCTGTGAAAAATATCATTGGCAGCTGGATAGGGATTGCACTGAATCTATAGATTGCTTTGGGTAGTATACTCATTTTCACAATACTGATTCTTCAAATCCATGGACATGGTATATTTTTCCATCTATTTGTGTCCTCTTTGATTTCCTTCATCAGTTTTTATAGTTTTCTATATATAGGTCTTTAGTTTCTATAGGTAGATATATTCCTAAGTATTTTATTCTTTTTGTTGCAAAGGTGAATGGAATTGTTTCCTTAATTTCTCTGTTTTCTCATTCTTAGTGTATAGGAAGGCAAGAGATTTCTCTGTGTTAATTTTATATCCTGCAGCTTTACTGTATTCATTGATTAGCTCTAGTAATTTTCTGGTGGAGTCTTTAGGGTTTTCTATGTAGAGGATCACGTCATCTGCAGTGATTGTTTTCTTTTCCAATCTGGATTCCTTTTATTTCTTTTTCTGCTATGATTGCTATGGCCAAAACTTCCAAAACTATGTTGAAAGTAGTGGTGAGAGTGGGCACCCTTGTCTTGTTTATATTTTTAGACTAAAGAAATAAAAGTCAGAAGAGGCATCATCGGGAAAAAATCAGGATAGCTGAGTATTGTAGAAGCCAGGAGGAAAATATTTTAAGGGTAAAGGTGGGTTTCAAGAATGCCAAAAGGTGAAAAGAGGGCAAAAGTACCAAGACTGAGGAAAAAGAGGAATAATCATCACTGGTGACTGTTGAGTGACTATTGAATGACTTAGGGTAGAAAACAGATTTTCAGATATGTTTCATTTGGAGAACAGAACCATCCTTGGAGAAATCCTCAAATGACTAAGATTTCAGTTACCTAGGAACTGGACATGGAACAACAGACTGGTTCCAAATAGGAAAAGGAGTACGTCAAGGCTGTATACTGTCACCCTGCTTATTTAACTTATATGCAGAGTACATCATGAGAAACGCTGGACTGGAAGAAGTACAAGCTGGAATCAAGATTGCCGGGAGAAATATCAATAACCTCAGATTTGCAGATGACACCATCTTTATGGCAGAAAGTGAAGAGGAACTAAAAACCTCTTGATGAAAGTGAAAGAAGAGAGTGAAAAAGTTGGCTTAAAGCTCACCATTCAGAAAACAAAGATCATGGCATCTGGTCCCATCACTTCATGGGAAATAGATGGGGAAATAGTGGAAACAGTGACAGACTTTAATTTTAAGGGCTCCAAAATCACTGCAGATGGTGACTGCAGGTATGAAATTAAAAGACGCTTACTCCTTGGATGGAAAGTTATGACCAACCTAGATAGCATATTGAAAAGCAGAGACATTACTTTGTCAACAAAGGTCCGTCTAGTCAAGGCTATGGTTTTTCCAGTGGTCATGTAGGAATGTGAGAGTTGGACTGTGAAGAAGGCTGAGCGCTGAAGAATTGATGCTTTTGAACTGTGGTGTTGGAGAAGACTCTTGAGAGTGCTTGGACTGCAAGGAAATCCAACCAGTCCATTCTAAAGATCAGCCCTGGGTGTTCTTTGGAAGGAATGATGCTGAAGCTGAAACTCCAGTACTTTGGCCACCTCATATGAAGAGTTGACTCATTGGAAAAGACTCTGATGCTGGGAGGGATTGGGGGCAGGAGGAGAAGGGGACGACTGAGGATGAGATGGCTGGATGGCATCACTGACTCGATGGACGTGAGTCTGAGTGAACTCCGGGAGTTGGTGATGGACAGGGAGGCCTGGTGTGCTGCGATTCATGGGGCTGCAAAGAGTTGGACCGACTGAGTGACTGAACTGAACTGAACTGAGGAATCCCTGACATTAGGGTATGTCTGTAGAAAGACACACTACCTATAAATAATGGATCCAAGGTCATTACTTTACCACACATCAGAGCCACATCACCAGTGGAGGCAACTCACAAGTTCACTGAACAACTTCATTTTAGGTAGTCCATTGTGTGACTAAACACACCACTCACTCCTGATGATACACAAAGATAATTGGTGTTCACAAACATTAATTTTGTCTAATTATGCTAAGGTTCTTTAAAAGCAGTTTGTGAAATTGACACCTATTCACATCAATTCTATCATGTCCAGGGCATGCAGTTTTGGGTTTATTTTTCTTATTTTTTTCCTTCTACATTTTTAAAATTGAGATATAATTGATTTACAATGTTTTGTCAGTTTCTCCTGTACAGAAAATTGATTTAGTTATATATATATATATAACTTCAATATATACAAAAACTATCTGTGTATGTGTGTGCATACATTCTTCTTTATATTTGTTTCTGTTATGGTTTACCACAGGATATTGAATATAGTTCCCTGATCTATATAGTAGGACTCTGTTGTTTATACATCCTACATAAAATAGTTTGCATCTGCTAGTCCCAAACCCCCAATTCTTCCCTCTCCCACCTTTCGTTTGGCAACCACAAATCTGTTCTGTAAATTTGTGAGTCTGTTTCTGTTTCATCAGCTCAGTCCAATACAGTCACTCAGTCATGTCTGACTCTTTGTGACCCCATGGACCGCAGCATGCCAGGCCTCCCTGTCCATCACCAACTCCCGGAATTTACCCAAACTCATGTACACTGAGTCAGTGATGCCATCCAACAATCTCATCCTCTGTCATCCCCTTCTCCTCCTATCTTATCTTTCCCAGTATCAGGGTCTTTTCAAATGAGTCAGCTCTTTACATCAGGTGGCCAAAGTACTAGAGTTTCAGCTTCAACATCTCTCCTTCCAGTGAACACCCAGGGCTGATCTCCTTTAGAATGGACTGGATGGATCTCCCTGCAGTCCAAGGGACTCTCAAGAGTCTTCTCCAGCACCACAGTTCAAAATCACCCATTCTTCACCACTCAGCTTTCTTTATTGTCCAACTCCCACATCCATACATGACCACTGAAAAAACCATAGCCTTGACTAGATGGACCTTTGTTGGCAAAGTAATATCTCTGCTTTTGAATATGCTGTCTAGGTTGGTCATAACTTTCCTTCCAAGGAGTAAGCGTCTTTTAATTTCATGGCTGCAGTCACCATCTGAGGTGATTTTGGAGTCCCCAAAAATAAAGTCAGCCACTGTTTCCACTGTCTTCCCATCTATTTGCCATGAAGTGATGGGACCACATGCCATGATCTTAGTTTTTGAATGTTGAACTTTAAGCCAACTTTTTTACTCTCCTCTTTCATGCTCATCAAGAGGCTTTTTAATTCTTCTTGACTTTGTCATAAGGGTGGTGTCATCTGCATATCTGAGGTTATTGATATTTCTCCCAGAAATCTTGATTCCAGCTTGTGTTTCTTCCAGTCCAGCGTTTCTCAGGATGTACTCTGCATATAAGTTAAATAAGCAGGGTGACAATATACAGCCTTGACGTACTCCTTGTCCTATTTAGAACCAGTCTGCTATTCCATGTCCAGTTCTAACTGTTGTTTCCTGACTTGCATACAGATTTCTCAAGAGGCAGGTCAGGTGGTCTGGTATTCCCATCTCTTTCAGAATTTTCCACAGTTTCTTGTGATCCACACAGTCAAAGGCTTTGGCATAGTCAATAAAGCAGAAGTAGATGTTTTTCTGGAACTCTCTTGCTTTTTCGATGATCCAGCGGATGTTGGCAATTTGATCTCTGATTCCTCTGCCTTTTCTAAATCCAGCTTGAACATCTGGAAGTTCACGGTTCACATATTGCTGAAGCCTGGCTTGGAGAATTTTGAGCATTACTTTACTAGCGTGTGAGATGAGTGTAACTGTACAGTAGTTTGAGCATTCTTTGGCATTGCCTTTCTTTGGGATTGGAATGAAAACTGACCTTTCCCAGTCTTGTGGCCCCTGCTGAGTTTTCCCAATTTGCTGGCGTGTTGAGTGCAGCACTTTCACAGTTAGTGCCAGTTTCAGGCATCAACATAGCGTCTGTTAAGGATTCTCTGGTACTGATGCTGAAGCTGAAACTCCAATACATTGGCCACCCGATGCAAAGAACTGACTCATTGGAAAAGACTCTGATGCTGAGAATTATTGAAGGCAGTAGGAGACAGAGGACGAGATGGTTGGATGGCATCACTGACTCAAAGGACATGAGTTTGAGCAAGGTCCACAAGTTGGTGATGGACAGGGAAGCCTCGCATGCCACAGTCCATGGGGTCACAAAGAGTCGGACCTAACTGAGCAACTGAACTGAACTGCACATTGCTAAACCTTTATTTCTTATGAGAAACAAGAATATCACTGAATCATTTTCAAAAAGCTGCCCGAGAGGTCATTTTTTGGTTACCTGTTTGGATGCAGAGTTAGTCACACAGTCTGAGTCACTGAATTGTTTTTAATCCTCATGCTAACTCATTTATTTTGATGATTTTGTGGATTAGACCACTATTTCTTCATCAGGCATTTGAAATTCATTTTTGTTTAAAGTATAGATGCCTAATAGTGGCAATATGTGGAAATGTGCTCTATTTAGATAAATAACAAAAATGACTTAGCAAACTGTGTCCAGAACCAACTAATATTTGTTAAATCCTTCAAATATTTGTTCATTATAATGTACTGAGTTGGAAAATAAAATAGCTAACTGAATCACTAACATAAAGCTATTACTTTCTGTATTTGTTCACTCGTGGACAAAAGATACTTTGGACCATCAGTATAAAATATATAAGAATGCAAGAATGCAGGATATATGAGAATGGAATCTTCCAGTGCAATGTAGTCTACACTGTTGGGTTTTGGGCTTGTTTATTTTTGTTGTGGTATATGGTACTATTTTGTTTATACACTATCATCTTGTAAATAAAATCTTCAGTGATGTTAGCAAGCAGCAAGGGAAGAAACTGGAAGATAGTGACCTGATTTGAACTTGAAAAATTCAGAGTCTGGGGAAATCAGTAATGATGTTTACCACTCATTAACCATAGCAACTAAAGGAACCCCCCACTAACATTTAGGCATGGTAAGGTTGTCAGATTTAGCAAGTAAAATTAAAGGAGGCCCTATTAAATTTGAATTTCAGATAAGCAATGTATTTTTTGTAGCACAAGCTTACCCCATACAATATTCAGGATATATTTATCTAAAATTTTATTTGTTTATCTGAAATTCAAGTTTAATGGGGGTACCCTGTACTTTTCTCTGGCAACCCTAGGAAGTGGCAGGCAAGACACATTGCAAATGACAAAGAAGGTACCAAAGAAGTCATCATGTGTCATAGGTGACTGCTGAAAATTGGCCTGCATGCCATTTTTATCACTTAGAACTTGACTGATTTCCAAACTATATTGAGGGCAGGTCAGTGTAGACAATCTCATTTCTACAAATGTAAATAAAGTATAAAAATATAAGCACTACTCTGAAATAAAGTGAATCATTCTGTCTGGGTAGAAACAGCTGCCAAACAGTCATGCCTTTCCTTTGAACACATGTAAGGTACTTTTGAAAATATTTTTAATTTTATTGAAGTAATTATTGTACATTGTCTGAGAATAGTGGTAGTGTTAGGGGAAACACACTGACTAAAACTGCCCACCATAGCCAGACACCATAGTAGCCATTTGCATGAATTATTTTATGACAGGAGGTCCTAGTAAGGAACCCAGAACTAACAAGCTACCACCAACCATAAGAAATCGGGAAAAGTCAAAGGAGATGCCACGTGTCCTACCACCTCCCAGAATCCTTCTAGCTAGCGTCCATCTTGGCTGAGCAATATGTGCGCCACCAGGAAGGACTCTGAGTCAGAGTGATTGGCCAAAGACAAACAAATCCCATCACCATAAAACCTGAGACTGCAAGCCACGTGGCAGAGCAGTTCTCCTGGGATCCCTTATTCTATTGCTCTCCACCTGGGGGTCCTTGCCAATAAAGTTTCTTACTTTGTCAGCATGTGTGTCTCCTCAGACCATTCATCTCTGAGTGTTAGACAAGTGTTAGCCCTTTTCAGGCCCTGCAAGGGGTCCCCACACTACCAGTAAAATGATATAAAGGAGAAGAGTGGTCTGCTACCATGTCACCCCTACTATGGAATCCCACTTTCCAGAGGCAATCAATTTCATGCCATTCTATTATTTTTCCTGGTGTTTATTTCCATATTTCTAAATTATATGTATAAACTGCTATTACTATAGATAATATCTGTTGATTTATGGCTATGAAATATTAGGATACAGCTCTTTTGCATAGCAAAACTCTTCCCAACCCTCCTCATCACACACACAAATCACATTTTTTTTCTATGACCTCCCACCCATTATTGTAGTATAATTATAATGCAAACTCAGGTTGAATAAAGAGTAACACATATCATTAACAAGATACAACTACGGTTTACAGTAGAATCACATCGTGTGTATTGCATTTCTCTTTTACAACTTTTGCTTTCCCTAGAGTTAACAACAAATTAATTTTTCAATGATTACTTTTCTAGGCACTAACTAATTTATCCTCAAGTTCTTTTAAGAGAATTCTTTTTTTTTTTTTGCCTTTTTTTAATACTTTATTCTACATTACAGTACTGTATTTATTTTGCCATACATTGACATGAATCAGCCACAGGTGTACACGATCTCCCAATAGCGAAGCCCCCTCCCACCTCCCACCCCATATCATCTCCCTGGATCATCCCACGCACCAGCCCCAAGCATCCTGTATCCTGTATTGAACATAGACTGGCGCTTCGTTTCTTATACGATAGTATACATGTTTCAATGCCATTCTCCCAAATCATCCCACCCTCTCCCTCTCCCTCAGAGTACAAAAGTCCATTCTATACCTCTGTGTCTCTTTTGTTGTCTCACATACAGGGTCATCATTACTATCTTTCTAAATTCCATATATATGTGTCAGTATACTGTACTGGTGTTTTTCTTTCTGGCTTACTTCACTCTGTATAATTGGCTCCAGTTTCATCCATCTCATTAGAACTGAGTCAAATTTATTCTCTTTAAGGGCTGAGTAATACTCCATTGTGTATATGTATCACAGCTTTCTTATCCATTCATCGGCTGATGGACATCTAGGTTGTTTCCATGTCCTGGAAATTATAAACAGTGCTGCAATGAACATTGGGGTACATGTGTCTCTTTCAATTCTGGTTTCCTCAGTGTGTATGCCCAGCAGTGGGATTGCTGGATCATAAGGCAGTTCTATTTCCAGTTTTTAAAGGAATCTCCACACTGTTCTCCATAGTGGCTGTACTAGTTTGCATTCCCACCAGCAGTGTAAGAGGGTTCCCTTTTCTCCACATCCTCTCCAGCATTTATTGCTTGTAGACTTCTGGATCGCAGCCATTCTGACTGGTGTGAAATGGTACCTCATTGTGGTCTTGATTTGCATTTCTCTGATAATGAGTGATGTTGAGCATCTTTTCATGTGTTTGTTAGCCATCCGTATGTCTTCTTTGGAGAAATGCCTATTTAGTTCTTCGGCCCATTTTTTATTGGTTCGTTTATTTTTCTGGAGTTGAGCTGCATGAGTTGCTTGTATATTTTTGAAATTAGTTGTTTGTCAGTTGTTTCATTTGCTATTGTTTTCTCCCATTCAGAAGGCTGTCTTTTCACCTTGCTTATAGTTTCCTTTGTTGTGCAGAAGCTTTTAATTTTAATTAGATCCCATTTGTTTATTTTTGCTTTTATTTCCATTATACTGGGAGGTGGATCATAGAGGATCCTGCTGTGATGTATGTCAGAGAGTGTTTTGCCTGTGTTTTCCTCGAGGAGTTTTATAGTTTCTGGTCTTACATTTAGATCTTTAATCCATTTTGAGTTTATTTTTGTGTATGGTATTAGAGAGGGGTCTAATTTCATTCTTTTACAAGTGGTTGACCAGTTTTCCCAGCACCACCTGTTAAAGAGACTGTCTTTACTCCATTGTATATTCTTGCCTCCTTTGTCGAAGATAAGGTGTCCATAGGTGTGTGGGTTAATCTCAGGGCTTTCTATTTTGTTCCATTGATCTATATTTCTGTCTTTGTGCCAGTACCATACTGTCTTAATGACTGTGGCTTTGTAGTAGAGCCTGAAGTCAGGCAAGTTGATTCCTCCAGTTCCATTCTTCTTTCTCAAGATTGCTTTGGCTATTCGAGGTTTTTTGTATTTCCATACAAATCTTGAGATTATTTGATCTAGTTCTGTGAAAAATACTGCTGGTAGCTTGATAGGAATTGCATTGAATCTGTAGATTGCTTTGGGTAGTATACTCATTTTCACTATATTGACTCTTCCGACCCATGAACATGGTATATTTCTCCATCTATTAGTGTCCTCTTTGATTTCTTTCATCAGTGTTTTATAGTTTTCAATATATAGGTCTTTAGTTTCTTTAGGTAGATATATTCCTAAGTATTTTATTCTTTTGTTGCAATGGTGAATGGAATTGTTTCCTTAACTTCTTTTTCTACTTTCTCATTATTAGTGTATAGGAATGCAAGGGATTTCTGAGTGTTGATTTTATATCCTGCAACTTTACTATATTCGTTGATTAGCTCTAGTAGTTTTCTGGTCGAGTCTTTAGGATTTTCTATGTAGAGGATCATGTCATCTGCAAACAGTGAGAGTTTTACTTCTTTTTTTCCAATTTGGATTCCTTTTATTTCTTTTTCTGCTCTGATTGCTGTGGCCAAAACTTCCAGAACTATATTGAATAGTAGTGGTGAATTCTAAAGACATTTTCAATGTCAAGCACAACCAAAAATTGCATATTATTTTTTCTTTAAGGTAGCCTTTCTGAAGCCCTTTGATCCCTTGTTTTTGAACTCTACTAACTACTTACTCCTTGGAAGAAAAGTTATGACCAACCTAGATAGCATATTTAAAAGCAGAGACATTACTTTGCTAACAAAGGTCTGTCTAGTCAAGGCTATGGTTTTTCCAGTGGTCATGTATGGATGTGAGAGTTTGACTGTGAAGAGAGCTGAGCACCAAAGAATTGATGCTTTTGAACTGTGGTATTGGAGAAGACTCTTGCGAGTCCCTTGGACTGCAAAGAGATCAACTAAGTCTATCTTAAAGAAAATCAGTCCTGACTATTCATTGGAAGTCAGTGAAGTCAATTTAGTTTTCAACTAAAGGTGAAACTCCAGTACTTTGGCCACCTCATGAGAAGAGTTGACTCATTGGAAAAGACTCTGATTCTGGGAGGGACTGGGGCAGGAGGAGAAGGGGAAGACAGAGGATGAGATGGCTGGATGACATCACTCACTTGATGGATGTGAGTCTGAGTGAACTCTGGGAGTTGGTGATGGACAGGGAGGCCTGGCATGCTGTGATTCATGGGGTTGCAAAGAGTCAGACATTATTGAGCAACTGAACTGAACTGAACTGAATTACTGTCTAGTCCTGCAACTGAATACTGTCCTAAGATTATTGTTCACTGTCATAATCAGACTTCCTTATGTGTACTGTATTGATCTCACTATATCTTAGACCCTAGGCCTTTTCTCTATCTTGATTTAACTTCTTGTGTCAGTAGAGTACATTTTTAGGACTTTGGGAAGAAAAGCACATGCCTGTGTGCATGCATGAAGTCACTTCAGTCGTGTCCAACTCTTTATGACCCTATAGACTGTAGCCTGCCAGGATCCTCTGAGCATGGGATTCTCTAGGCAATAATACTGAAGTGGATTGCCATGCCCTCCTCTATGGGATTTTCCCAACCCATGAACCTGCATCTCTTACATCTCCTGTATTGGCAGGCAGGTTTTTACCACTAGCACCACCAAGAGTGGTACACAAAAGCTCTTGAGTACCACAGTGTTATATCATTCACTGAAAAAAAAAATTCAAAAAAACTCCATGGATCATAATATTTTTGAGCAAGAAAAAAATGTATGCTTCATTTTACTTAGGAGGAAACAGACTGAAATATGTAAAGAAACTCCCATCTAAGTTACATTGTTATGAAATCTACGAGAGATTATTCTTTAAAATATATATTTTTAAATCTTCTTTAAGAGGAAGCCTATAATACACTCAACTACCAGGTTAAATATGGGCAGAGCTGAGAAAGAAGACAAAACTAATTGTATCCATTATAAGGTGCTGTCAATGCAGAAGACATAAGAGACGTGGGTTTGATCCCTGGGTCGGGAAGATCCCCTAGAGGAGGACATGGCAACCCACTCCATACTCCCATGGACAGAGGAGCCTGGTGGGCTACAGTTCATAAGGTTGCAAGAGTTGGAGATGACTGAAGCAACAGCGCACAGAATGCAAAGCAACTCCGATTGCCCCTAATTGGTATAGGGCACTGCCTTATTAATAATGATCCTGAATGAAATATATTTACTGTTACAACTCAATGACCTCCATGGACCAGATGGTGCTAGTGGTAAAGAAAGTGCCTGCCTAAGCAGGAGACATAAGAGACGTGGGTTTCATCCCTGGGTTGGGAAGAACCCTTGGAGGGGGGATGGCAACCCACTCCAGTATTCTTGCCTAGAGAATCCCATGGACAGAGGAGCCTGGTAGGCTACAGCCCATAGGGTCACAAAGAGTCGGACACAACTGAGCGACTAAGCACACACACAAAGAGAGAGGGAGCTTAAGATTGATTATGGCTTCATTAATCTCTTTGAAATCAATTTAAAAAGATTAAAAAGTAAACAAATACTATATTCTTATGAGGATTCACATCTCAAATTTTAAGGGACCTCAAAACTGTTCTCCTTCAAGCAATAAAAGACGCTAATTGCACCCTAACAAGCCCGATTCAAGTAAACAGTAGTATTCTAGAATTTCTCCCAATAACTGGCATCTTTTAGTAAAAATGTAGGCCAGTCATCTCTGAGGATCCCTTCATCTTTAAGAAGGAAAGTCCAGACATCCACAGCAATGAAAAGGATCTCTATGCTATGTAGTGAGCACAGAATAAAAATATTGTTTCAGTTGAGTCTAATGAAGATAATTTTGGACAGGACAGTGCCTTTGTAATCCTTCAAATTATACTGGGAACTGGGCTTGGGCTTGAAAGTAGAAGCTTTTACCTTAAGGTAACAAAAGGCCTTTTACTGTTAAGCAATAACATCAAATTTAAATATCAAAAAATTCTCAAAATCTGCTAGTAAAGCAGTCACAACTGATCCAGAGGGCTGGGCTACAGTTTGCACTTAATTAATTAAATGGAACCTGTGCTCGCAATGTTAATTTTGGCCTGCACTGTTATGAAATCTTTTCATCAATTCTCGAAGCTTTCCTGCGTTCATGGAATTTTCCCAGCTTCTGAAATCATGTGTCAAATCGTTTGTAATCTGTTGAAAGCAATTTGTGACCTTTCTTTAAGCTTAAAAAGAAATAACTCCATCTGTTGGCTACATCACCAGAGAATTCTGGACAGAGGGAAAGGCTAAAAAGTAAAAAGAGAAGAAAGGCAGCTTTTTCTTTTGACCTTTGAAATTGTAATGTTATGTTAATTGAGTCTGAATTTGTTGTTAACAGTTATTTCATTGAACATTTCTGGGAACTGTATTAAGTCAAATGTTTATAGGAAAGCAGGTGTTTTCTCTCCCATTTGTTTGTCTTCCTGGTTTTCTACACAATATCCATTTCCCCTTTGTCTCTCTGAGTAATTTATTCTCATGATGAGCTCCTGACTTTTCCCCTAAAAATCTCCTTTAGTGAAAAGTTCCTGTTTCACAAACATTTGTTGGTAAAGAAATGTCAATAATTGAAAATCATTGTATTCCCCCAAGTGAACACTATTTGTAGCTTTATCAGTAATCATTTGAATCACAGGATAAACAATGCATTTTTGAGAGATCCCCATATAAAGATAATTTTTCATTTGTATCTTATATTAAAATATGTTAAGTCATAGAAAACCTATGCCTATATTTTTTAAAATAAGAAAAGTGCCTTTTTAATAGTTAGCCTATTTCAACTATTTCTCAGGATCTTCAATTCTTTGCATAAACTGGAAGGAAAAAAGTAAGAAATTAGAAAGAGAGAATGTCAGGTGACCTGTACCTTTCTATAATTTCTCAGCTGTCTTTGACTGTTGCTTGGTAAATATTTTAACTCCTCAGTAGCTTTCAAATCCTCCGCCATCCATGAAGAAGCATTTACAATCGTAGACCCAGCGAAGACCAGGCCAGTTCTGGGTCTCTCAGAATGAGGCAGGGTGATGTTGAAAAGAAGAGCAATATTGTGAAGCTTCTCAGAGAGACAGCCCATGTCTTGAGTCCATCAGATAAGTCAGTCCTGCATGAGGGCTGACTGGAGGCTTTCAAGAGTCAGATTAACCAGCTTCTCTTAACAAGGACAAAGGCCCATTTGCAGAAGTTGAAACAACAGCATGTAGGCAAAGAGATATAACACTAAATGGTAACTTGGCTATGATTTGTTGAACAGCAAAAAGAAAGTAGAACCAATCTTCAGGGTCACTGATGCCTTGGTTGCTACAAGTAAATCCTATGAATTATCCTGGGGCAGTGTTGCAGGGCTCTAGAAATGAAGTGTTCCCTCTGGAACATACTTGCTTTGATCAACTGGGATATTACACGACAATCCAAGTTCAAGTTTTCCTATCAGTTCAGTTCAGTCGTTCAGTTGGGTCCAGCTCTTTGCAACCCCATGGACTGCAGCGCACCAGGCTTCCCTGTCCATCACTAAGTTTTCCTTTAGGTTTTCCTTTAAATACTCAGCCTTGCCTGGAACCTCATAGTCTTAAGAATTTCAAGTAGAGTTTCTTTATTTCTTCAGAAACCAGCCCTTGAGAATTCACCAGCCTCAAATCCAAGTGGGCACAACACTGAGCAGCTAGCAATGGAGGAAGTTTATTTCATCCCCATTATCAATCTTTCAGTGATCCTCAAGGCCCATAATGACTCCTCTACTCACCTCCATTTTTATTTCCACTACCTCCAAGGAATAAATAATAACTACATATACTCTGAGGGATTGTTGACGTACTGTTTCTGGAATTTTTATGTAAACTAAATTTTCTTAGGCTGTTGTGTCATCTTGAAAAGTAAATAAGATGTGATTACAACTTGGCATTTTTACAAAGCCAAGGGCTGGACCTACTGTTGCTCCCTTTCGTTTTAGTCTGTGCCTCTAAATGTTAGAAAATCCTGTCACAGATATAAAACATGCTCTCACTTACTGTATACTACTTTGTACTTCCATTCCAGAATTTCTAATAACACAGAACATATTTTCTGCCCTTTTGGATGGTGCTCAAGCATTCTGACTTGATGTAGATATGTCTAGATCAAACCTCAAATCAAAATGTCTTTCTAATCAGCCGTCTTGTTCTGGGCTCAGATCAAGGGAGTATGAAAGCTATTAGTAGAAAGAAAATTAGAAATAACATGCTGGATAAAATATTTTATTCCTTTTAAAAGAAAGCACTTGAGAAACTAAAGTTTAGCTCGAGTACACAGCATCAACATGAGCCAAGCTAAAGGCTTTTTAACATTATCAGAAGTCAAAACACTAGAATTAAGTATGCAATATCTCAAAGATTGACTCCTTTTTTTTTCATCTTCAGCTGAGTATAACAAGACAGAGGTCTTGTTTGTGCTTTGTTTATCCTTCCCCTATCTTCCTTTCCTGGTACATGATATGTTAACCCACTCCCACTCCCCCAACTACCCCAATTACCTTTCTGGGGTCAGACATTCACCAAATTGGTATTTCAGAAGTGAGTCTTTTAAAAGTAATTCAAAGAGGAAAAATGAAGTTTTACCATCATGGCACCTATTCATTACACCCTTCTTGATGTAGGTCACTTTTGATAATGTGAAAAGTCTAATTATTTTGAAGATAGTTTTAAAGATGGGTGATCTTGATAATGGACTCTCTAGGGAAATGAAAGACTATGAGAAAGTCCAATCAGTCCTTATCTCTTTCAGTTCAGTTTGATCTGGTAGGGGGAGGGGTCTGATGGAAATAAATAACAGAGTCGTGTCCGACTCTTTGGGATCCTATGAACCACAGCAGGCCAGGCCTCCCTGTCCATCACCAACTCCCGGAGTTTACCTAAACTAATGTCCATTGAATTGAAGGGAATGGCAAACCACTTCAGTATTCTTGCCTTGAGAACCCCATGAACAGTATGAAAAGGCAAAAAGATAGGACACTGAAAGATGAACTCCCCAGGTCAGTAGGTGCCCAGTACACTACTGGAGATCAGTGGAGAGATAACTCCAAACAGAATGAAGGGAAGGAGCCAAAGCAAAAACAACACCCAGTTGTGGATGTGACTGGTGATAGAAGCAAGGTCTGATGCTGTAAATAACCAGAGAACCCAGACCAAATGCTAAGGAAGGTATACAAGATTCCTGAGGTAGAAAAAACTGTAAAATCTAAGTAGGAGAGTGAGAAGAGAGCTATTCTTTCTGAGAGAGGATCCCAGGTATCTGGAAGAGAGGAGATCACATAGGTAGCCTCTAGAGCTGAGAGTGGAGGCTCATTATGACAAAAGAATGACTAGGCTGGGAGGTGATGAGCAGAGATGGGTCATTCATCCTTCTACACACAGAGTGTACTCCAGGCAAATGGCACTGGTGATGTGAGAGTGAAGTCAAGATCTGTTTCCTTTCTCAAGGGAAATTTTTCATTTGTTTGTTTTTGTAATGGAGTATACTATCTTGCTTTCTTGTGTTAAAAGTTTACATAGGAACTGAAGGGAAAATGAAAAAAGCCTAGAAAGGACAATGGGTGTCTCTAAGTTGAAAATTCAAATCCAGAGGCTTTTATTTCAGCTTAACTATACCAGTCTCTGGCCACACTCCCTGCCTACCTGGGCCAAGGAAGTCTATTTGATGAAAACATTACTAAGCTGTGATGACCAATCAACTAGCATTCAACAGTCAATTTATGATCATCATATTCACAATAGAGAGCCACCTTCTTTATAAGTGAGAAAAAGGAAGATAACAAAAAATAAAGGGAGACAGAAGCTTTGCCCTGGTTAGCATTAGAGTGGAAAACTGTCAGTTGGGAATACTTGTAGCTGAGTTAGGTGAAAATGAAGAGAACCAATGCTTTAGCTTTTTAAATTTCAAAGCAAATATTTCAAAAGTAATTGATGAGGGCCTAGATATGAGGGAAAATTATGATGATTATACCTGGAATACCAAGTCAGTCTGTCAGGGGCTGATCTGAATTGCTTCCCAGCGCCATCATCAGTGGAATAATTTTCCACTGCCCATTTCAATCCCAAAGCAGGATAATTATCCCAATTCTGTTTTACAGCCATAAACTTCTGCCTAACAAACTGCCTAACTTCTGCCTTACAACTCATATTCTATGTTACAAAGTGAAATTCTTCCAGAGAGAGATGATGTAAGCATGAAGTCATCCCAATTTCAAAAGTCAACTCTATTTGCCTTACTGATGGTTGGTCAGGGCCACTATCATTTCATTCAGTGAATGCAGATTGCCTGCCATATGCTGAATGCCATGCCCAGTTCTATGAGACCCACGGTGTCTTTCCCTCAAGCAGCTCAAAATCACGCGACAGGGATAGGGAAGTCATAGTGAAAAATAAACACAAAAGGTCGCAACAGAAGATATAATGCGATAAATACATAAAATGACAAAGAAAGACATGTACAAAAGATAGTAAAGACTGAACAATCTCAGCCTATTTGTAAAGCAGGAATAGAAACCCAGATGTAGACAATGGACAGACGGACATGGTAGAAAGGAGAGGGTGAGATGAACTGGGAGATCGAGATCAACTTTATACATTATTGTGTATAAAGTAGATAGCTAGTAGGAAGCTGTTTTATAGCATAGGGAGCTCAGCTTGGTGCTCAGTTATGACCTAGAGAAGTGGGACTGGGGGAGGGGTGGGATGGAGGTTCAAAAGGAGGGGATGTATGTATATATAGCTGATTCACATTGTTGTACAGCAGAAACACTCCAATAAAAATAAAAATATGATTTTAAAATTGAACCATCTATGTTCATTTTCTCAATATTTTATAATATGTCTATATATATATGTACACAGAAGAAAACATGTGTGACTAATACTTCTAAGCTTTAAGCTTTCCTCTAACTTTTTACATGGTCTTTGATATACAAGAAAACTAACTGTTTTAATATATAAAAATGTTTTCACCCAGACTCCATTTTCATATAGAGAAAATTAGGATATTAAAAATACGTATACAAATTCATATGGTTTGGTTTTCCCAGTCATAGTTCACTTCTTATTCTCTCTTGGTGACATATCTCCCTCATCCTCTATCATCACAACCTCTCTACTAGATTATAGTGACTAGCTTGGGGACATGTATGCATTTAGTCAGTTCAGTCACTCAGTCATGTCTGACTATTTGTAACCCCATGAACCACAGCATGCAGGCCTCACTGTCCATTACCAGCTCCTGGAGTTCACCTAAACTCATGTCCATTGAGTCGTAGATGCTATCCAATGATCTCATCCTCTGTTGTCCCCTTCTCCTCCTGCCCTCAATCTTTCTCAGCATCAGGGTCTTTTCAAATGAGTCAGCTTTTCGAATCAGGAGGACAAATAATTGGAGTTGCAGCTTCAGCATCAGTCCTTTCAATGAACACCCAGGACTGATCTCCTTTAGGGTGGACTGGTTGGATCTCCTTGCAGTCCAAGGGACTTTCAAGAGTCTTCTGCAACACCACAGTTCAAAAGCATCAATTCTTCGGCACTCAGCTTTCTTTATAATCCAACTCTCACATCCATACATGACTACTGGAAAACCATAGTGTTGACAAGACAGACATTTGTTGACAAAGTAATGTCTCTGCTTTTTAATGTGCTGTCTAGGTTTATGATAACTTTCCTTCCAAGGAGTAAGCGTCTTTTAATTTCATGGCTACAGTCACCATCTGAGGTGATTTTGGAGCCCCCAAAAATAAAAGTCAGCCACTGTTTTCACTGTGTCCCCATCTATCTGGCATGAAGTGATGGGACTGGATGCTATGATCTTAGTTTTTTGAATGTTGAGCTTTAAGCCAACTTTTTCACTCTCCTCTTTCACTTTCATCAAGAGGCTTTTAGTTCCTCTTCACTTTCTGCCATAAGGGCGGTGTCATCTGCATATCTGAGGTTACTGATATTTCTCCAGGCAATCTTGATTCCAGCTTGTGTTTCTTCCAGTCCAGCGTTTCTCATGATGTACTCCTCATATAAGTTAAATAAGTAGGGTAACAATATACAGCCTTGATATACTCCTTTTCCTATTTAGAACCAGTCTGTTGTTCCATGTCCAGTTCCAACTGTTGCTTCCTGATCTGCATATAGGTTTCTCAAGAGGCAGGTCAGGTGGTCTGGTATTCCCATCTCTTTCAGAATTTTCCACAGTTTATTGTGATTCACACAGTCAAAGGCTTTGGCATAGTCAATAAAGCAGAAGCAGATGTTTTTCTGGTACTCTCTTGCTTTTTCGATGATCCAGCGGACGTTGGCAATTTGATCTCTGGTTCCTCTGCCTTTTCTAAAACCAGCTAGAACATCTGGAAGTTCACGGTTCACATATTGCTGAAGCCTGGCTTAGAGAATTTCGAGCATCACTTTACCAGCATGTGAGATGAATGCAATTGTGTGGTAGTCTGAGCATTCTTTGGCATTGCCTTTCTTTGGGATTGGAATGAAAACTGACCTTTTCCAGTCCTGTAGCCACTGCTGTTGCTGGCATGTTGAGTGAAACACTTTCACAGCATCATCTTTTAGGATGAGTGATCACACCATTGTGATTATCTGGGTCATGAAGATCTTTTTGTACAGTTCTGTGTATTCTTGCCACCTCCTGTTAATATCTTCTGCTTCTATTAGGTCCGTACCATTTCTGTCCTTTATTGAGCCCATCTTTGCATGAAATGTTCCCTTGGTATCTCTAATTTTCTTGAAGAGATCTCTAGTCTTTCCCATTCTATTGTTTTCCTCTATTTGCTTTGATCGCTGAGAAAGGCTTTCTTATCTCTCCTTGCTATTCCTTGGAACTCTGCATTCAGATGCTTATATCTTTCCTTTTCTCCTTTGCTTTGCACTTCTCTTCTTTTCACAACTATTTGTAAGGCCTCCTCAGCCATTTTGCCTTTTTGCATTTCTTTTCTTGGAGATGGTCTTGGTCTCTGCCTTCTCTACAATGTCACGAACCTCTGTCCATAGTTCATCAGGCACTCTATCTATCAGATCTAGTCCCTTAAATCTATTTCTCACTTCCACTGTATAATCATAAGGGATTTGATTTAGGTCATACCTGAATGGTCTAGTGTTTTTCCCCACTTTCTTCAATTTAAATCTGAATTTGGCAATAAGGAGTTCATGATCTGAGTACCAATCAGCTCCAGGTCTTGTTTTTGCTGGCTGTATAGAGCTTCTCCATCTTTGGCTGCAAAGAATATAATCAATCTGATTTTGGTGTTGGCCATCTGGTGATTTCCATGTGTAGAGTCTTCTCTTGTGTTGTTGGAAGAGGGTGATGTCCAGTGTGTTCTCTTGGAAACACTCTATTAGCCTTTGCCTTGCTTCATTCTGTAATCCAAGGCCAAATTTGCCTGTTACTCCTGGTGTTTCTTGACTTCCTACTTTTGCACTCCAGTCCTCTATAATGAAAAGTTGCAGCTTTCATGGAGTGGTGGCAGAGCAGCACAGGAGCCAAGAGGAGATATGTGGATTTAATATTAGCTTAAACTTCAACATTCTAAAAACTAAGATCATGGCATCCAGTCCCATCACTTCTTAGAAATAAATAGGGAGAAAATGGAAACAGTGACAACTCTCTTCTCTTGGGCTCCAAAATCACTGCAGACGGTGACTGCAGTCATGAAATTAAAAGACGCTTGCTCTTTGGAAGAAAAGCTATGACAAACCTAGACAGCATATTAAAAAGTAGAGACATTACTTTGCTGACAAAGGTCCATCTAGTCACAGCTATGGTTTTTCCAGTCGTCAAGTATAGATGTGAGAGCTGAACCATAAAAAATGGCTGAGAACCAAAGAATTGATGCTTTCGAACTGTAGTGTTGAAGAAGCCTCTTGAGAGTCCCTTGGACTGCAAGGAGATCAAACCAGTCAATCCTAAAGGAAATCAGTCCTGAATATTCATTGGAAGGTCTGATGCTGAAGTTGAAGCTCAGCATCTACTTTGGCCCCCTGATACAAAGTGCCAATTTACTGGAAAAGACCCTTATGCTGGGAAAGATTGAAGGCCACAGGAGAAGGGCATGACAGAGGATGAGATGGTTGGATGGAATCACCAACTCAATGCACACGAGTTTGAGCAAACTCCGGAAGATGGTGAAGGACAGGGACGCCTGGCATGCTGCAGTCCATGGGGGTCTCAAAGAGTTAGATACAACTGAGCAACTGAAGAACAACAACACTGTGTCTCCTCAAAAATTCTAATATAATATACAGGTTCTACTCAGTTAACCAATACAGAACATATCAACATTTTATATATAAAAATAGGATGTGTGATACTTCGTGGGGACACTCTGGAATTTACTCGTATTGATACAGACCATATTCTCCTTTGATTATTGAGAATCAATTATGACAATCGTCTTAAATGCATACTTTAAAAAGCAATACAGTTTTATGGTGAATAATAGATGGGTAAATAGGTGATAGAAGTGTTAAGATAATAGGTTACAGGAAGAAGAATGAAAAAAATGGTTTCATTTATTTATTTATTGGTTTATTTGCTGTGCTGTATGGCATGCAGGATCACAGTTCCCTGACTGGGAATGGAACCCACACCTCCTGTGTTGGAAGTGTGGAGTCATAAGCACTAGACTGCTGAGGAAGCAGAGTTTGCAACGATTTTTGTAATACATATTGTATGGTTATATTTTTCATACTTAAACACTTATGCTTATTCTCATAAATCTTCTTTGTTATAAATAATGATCTTTAAAAATTTTATTTCATCTGATATTATATTAGTTTATGTTTCATTTGAGTTATAATCTATCTAGTTCAACCTATCTACCCTTGCTTTTCAAATTTTTAGAACTAAATTTGGAGTCAGTTACTAAGGCATAAAAAGTTTGGCACATGGCTTAGCTGGGGGTAGCAGACACCTCAGTACAGATATCCAGAGTCTGACTGGGAGGAAATGCACTTCCCTTCACTCCTTTCCTCCTCAGTCACTGACCAGTCACAGTTACAGGCTATCATTTTTATTCTTTTGTGTTGGAGCTTTTAATTCATTTCTACAGTGAAATGGTGCAGAGTGGAAAATGAAAGATGATGAGTTTAACCTGAGTAGGTAAAGTAAACAAAGAGGTCTTAATTAGGGAGACAAGGGTGGAGAAGTTATTCATCTGTTTAAGGCAGTGGGCAGCACTTCAGAAACACTGTGATCTTGAGAAGTGAGAGGAATAAGAGTGTCTCCTTCACAATTTCTGAGCCCAGCCCTGCATCTGCTCAAATACTCTGGGCTCTGGTTCTGTGAAGAGTCACCAGAAATGTGGAGTCATGAGATAGGTGCAGACCCAGAACAAGCCAGAATGTCTACTTACCATGCCTCCTACAAAAATCTCCCTTCTCCTTTTGGCCCTAGAGATGGGCAGAGGGTGTCTCTCAGTGCATTGGCAATTAGGACGTGCTTTACAACTACAAGAGTTAATATTTTAATGTCCAAATGGGTACAAGGGTACAGGAGGGAAGAAGGGCCAGTTACAGTACTCACTACTGCTCTCTGGTCTGGTGGAAGTCTCTGGAAGGGCTCAGGAGGATTTTCAGGCACATGGTGATAATAAAAAACAGATAGAAAACTTTAATTGGCTTTACTATTTCTGAAAACTCTCTACAGTAGATAATGCACCCTCTTATTGCCTGCATCTAGGGCAGATTGCATACACAGCTCCCCCAGTGGGAAGCCACTGCTGGATTTTCACATAGATCTCAAAAATCTCAGCAGGGATATCCCATAAAGTTCTACCATCCTCTTTTACCAAAACATCCTTTTACAGACGTTTTGTCTGTTATTTGAGGAAAGCTGAGATAGATCACATCTTCCTGTTTACAGGAGATTACAGTGAGGGATGGCTATTGCTTCTTAGGTATAAGGTTAGGTAAGATTAGTCATGGAAAAGAGCTTAGCCAATAAATTTTGATCAAGATCAACAGGGTCCAAATGAGGCTTTCCCTCAATAATCATAGCAATTTCTTGATTTGATATCGAAGAGAGAACTGAACATAGTGATTTGCTGTTTTTGATGCATCATATTGACATGTATGAAGTGGAAATTATATTACACTAACTTTATTATCTTAAACAAATTATTAAAATAGTATGTGCTCCAGGCTCCTCCTTTTAAAAGATGGGTTGATAATATCTGCCCTATATTTCTCATAAATTGTTTGGTAATAAATATGAAGATGACCCAAGAGGATCTGGATAGTGTGGCAACAAGAGTTGGATAGAACCTTTCCTGCCTATTACTAACTAAGAATCAGTCCTCTTCATCTGGACTTCTGGGCTTCCTATTCCAAAAGTAAACAAATGATCTCTTACTAAAAGGTATCATTAACCGAAAAGATACACAACCTAAAATCTGGTGATTGTATTTTATTTGGCAGACTTCCTGAGGACTTAAGCTCAGAAAGCTCTGAGGGACTGCTCTGAAGAGGAAGGGAGGAGCCAGGATATACAGGGGTGTTTGCAACAAAAATCAAGTAGTTGGAACAATAAAAGATTACTGTTAATTAAAGAAAACTAGACATCTCAAGCTAATGTTTATCATGCTTTTCTCTGTATGGGAAGCTGCAGGAGCCTAGGCTCACTGAAATCATTCCTAGGATACGGACTTTGACTATCCAAGGGTCAGTATCATGTTCTTTTCCATCCTGAATCCCCTCAACCACCTGCTGGAGGTGGTTGCCATGGCTGAGGGCTTGATGGCTGCAACATCTTTAAACAATATGGCAGGCGACCTTCTCCACCCTTAGCATACCCCACACACTCCTATTGGGTATACTCACTGTTGTTGTTCAGTCACTAAATTGTGTCCAACTCTTTGCGACCCCATGAACTGTAGCACATCAGGCTTCCCTGTCCTTCACTATCTCCTGGAGTTGTCTCAAACTCATGTCTATTGACTCAGTGATAGCATCCAACCATCTTATCCTCTGTTTCCCGCTTCTCCTCCTGCCTTCAATCTTTCCCAGCATCAGGGTCTTTTCCAATGAGTCATCTCTTTGCATCAGGTAGCCAAAGTCTTGGAGCTTCAACTTTAGCATCAGTCCTTCCAATGAATATTCAGGGTTGATTTCCTTTAGGAATGACTGGCCTGATCTCCTTGATATCCAAGGGACTCACCGTATATTATTATATTATATACTTATTATCTATTATTATATAGATCTGGATTTACTGGTCTTTATTTTCTTTTGACTAAGTATTACATTTTGAACCATCACAGGCCTAATACCTTGCTTATCGTTACTATTTTTTATTTTTTGAAATAAGGCATCCCTAGTGGTTTAATTGGTAAAGAATCTGCCTGCAAAGCAGAAGACCTGGGTTTGATCCCTGGGTCAGGTAGATCGATCCCCTGGAGAAGGAAATGGCAACCCACTCCAGCACTTGCACCTGGAGAATTTCATGGACAGAGGAACTGGACAGGGTATAGTCCGTAGGATACAAAGAGTCAGACATGACTGTGCAACTTACTTTCACCTTCAACTGGAGAAGGGAATGGCAACCCACTCCAGTATTCTTCCTGGAAAATCCCATAGTCAGAGGGCCTGGCAGGCTATAGTCTAGGGGGCCAAAAAGAGTTGGACACAATTGAGTGACTGAGCATGCACACACACACAGAAAAGTATATAAATCATAAGGGTACAGATCAATTATGTTTCACTAGTTAAGAACATCCATGTAATCAAGCGCCTAGATCAAGCAACAGAGCATGAGCAGCATCCCCAGAAGTCTTCCCCCATGTCTCCTTCCAGTTACTGCCAACCCTTCCTCCTAAGGGTAACCACTATCCTGACTAACACAGTCATAGATTAGTTTTCCTGGTGGCTCTTTAACAGAAGACATGCACTACTTGCACGTAGTTCCTAATAGCTTCCCCGCTTTTGCTATATGAGCGTCTATAATTTAATAAAGGCACAGGAGAGGTACAGAGTACAAGGTAGATGTAGATGATAGCACTGGAAACTATCTTCTCCATAAAGTATTGTCAGTTAAGACCAGTGTGTCACTTTTAGCAGGCAAGTGATCTTGTCAAACTTTTGGGAAAGGAAAGCTTAATGAAGTTGGAACCGCTGTGCTTCTTTTGTCTCAGATAAATTGCAAAATACCATTTATAGAAATTTTTAAAGAAAACGAAAGCATTTCTCTGTGGCTTAACTTGATACTTGTCCAAACTTGGAAGAATTAGAGATGTACAGTATAATATAACACTGTCATCCTAGTTTTTCTCAAGCCCTTTTACCGCAATATCCCCCCACAGTACAAACGGAATCCACATGCCAAACCTTGTCCAGATCACCAATATACTTCCTGGGTGAGGAGGAGAGAGTTGGGGACAGTGGATGGGGGAAGGGGAGGAACCAGAGACTCTGTGCCAACTGCCTCAGAGCAGGAAACCTAGTTCCCTTTTCTTTCTCCCCCATATCAAATTCTCAACTGCATTCCACTGTCTGACTGGGCTGGCCACAGCTGTGGTTGTTTCCAAAATGAAGATGGAATCTAGCCACGGTTGGATTTATTATTCTCTAGAACTGCTGTTCCTCTGGGCATTATTTTTAGAAGTATCACATTGCATAGGGGCTTAATTTTTCTAACTCACTTTTGGAAAATTTTGAAAATACTTTTTCCCCTTAAATATGAAAAATTGATGTAAGAGGATTCTGTTCAATATATTTTTCCTTTGGTATATCCTTATCCCAATGGAAAAACAGAATATGATTGCTTGACCCAGCTATCTGCCTAAAATAATGTTGTTCATTTTTTTTCTTCCCAGAGTAGATAAATTATAATAGCACAACACAGCTGCATATTTGAACATAAGTCTACAAAGTGAGAGACTGTACAGTGACTTCTTGTTATTAGCTCTATTTGATTTAGATCAACCAACATTCTCTAAGAGCTTATGGTGTACCAGGCAGTGATAACATATGACAAAATGACAAGTAAGACTGCCTTGCCCACAGGAACTCACAGATCAGTGACACAACAAATGAAAAACCAATAATTACCATACAACAATTATTTGTTATAATGAAAGTACTACACATAATGTTTTGCATAAGAAGAATAATTAACTCTTACAGAATTTATGGTCTGGGAGGAAGTCACAGAAGAGGTGTTACAGCAAAGACAACAACCAGACATTTCAAGGAAAAGGAATAAAAATGTAAAGGCACAGAGGAATGGCATAGTCTAGTATTCTTCAGAAACTCAAAGGTGATAAAGACTAAGTGTATGCTAAAGGGTGGCAGTTGGTGAGAATGAAGTAGAGTTGGGATCAGATTGTGGAGGGACTTCATCTTCTAAACAGTTTTACCTAGAGCCAGTATAGTTATATTTGCAGTTTAAGGACTGATTCTTGCATGAAAGAGCCTCAATTAAGAAATAATGTTGATCTCAGGCTTAAAATATGCCAAGCCTTTAGTTTCATGCACACTCTTATTCTCACCCTGACCCCTTCTCTTGTTCATTCCCTTTCTTCAATTTTTATTACTGCCTTTCTTTCTTCATACCCCTATTACCCTTCCCCATGTTTTACATAACACTGTAAAATCTTAGAGAAAAATCCTTAAAAATATCCCATAGCCAATATGCCCAAGATCTAAAAACAACTTAGAAAATAAAAAGAGAGGTTAATAATGACCCAGTGATACACTATGTCCTGTTAATGTATTGTAAGTACATTAGGGGACATAGCCATTAAAATACAGACTTGCCTGGTAGCCTATCTGCAGGCTTTGTCTAAATGATTGCAGACTTGGTAACAGAGCCAGATATGGTTTCACCACCATCAGTCAGTTCAGTTCAGTTCAGTCGCTCAGTCATGTCCGACTCTTCGCAACCCCATGAATCACAGCACGCCAGGCCTCCTTGTCCATCACCAACTCCTGGAGTTCACCCAAACTCATGTCCATTGAGTCGGTGATGCCATCCAGCCTTCTCATTCTCTGTCATCCCCTTCTCCTCCTGCCCCCAATCCCTCCCAGCATCAGGGTCTTTTCCAATGAGTCAACTCTTTGCATGAGGTGGCCAAAGTATTGGAGTTTCAGCTTCAGCTTCAGTCCTTCCAATGAACACCCAGGGCTGGTTGGATCTCCTTGCAGTCCAAGGGACTCTCAAGAGTCTTCTCCAACACCACAGTTCAACAGCATCAATTCTTCAGTGCTCAGCCTTCTTCACAGTCCAATTCTCACATCCATACATGACTACTGGAAAAACCATAGCCTTGACTAGATGGACCTTTGTTGGCAAAGTAATATCTCTGCTTTTGAATATGCTATCTAGGTTGGTCATAACTTTCCTTCCAAGTAGCAAGCGTCTTTTAATTTCATGGCTGCAGTCACCATCTACAGTGATTTTGGAGCCCCCAAAAATAAAGTCTGACACTGTTTCCACTGTTTCCCCATCTATTTCCCATGAAATGATGGGACCAGATGCCATGATCTTTGTTTTCTGAATGTTGAGCTTTAAGCCAACTTTTTTCACTCTCTTCTTTCACTTTCATTAAGAGGCTTTTAGTTCCTCTTCACTTTCTGCCATAAGGGTGGTGTCATCTGCATATCTGAAGTTATTGATATTTCTCCCGGCAATCTTGATTCCAGCTTGTGCTTCTTCCAGCCCAGAGTTTCTCATGATATACTCTGCATATAAGTTAAAACAAACAGCAAAGAAGAAAGTTTCTCATTACTAGTGACTCGCTGGTATGCCTACCCTGCCCCAAAGTGTTTGCTAGGCCTTTGCCCTTGGTCAACCATCTCTTCCTGTGACTAGTTGTCCTCATGGACTATGACCCAGGTGATTCCTCTGTGCACATCTCTATGAACCAGCTGCCATCTTTGTGTCCCGCTGCTACCTGGAAGTCATGAGTTTACAGGGTAAAGCGGGGAGACCATCTATAGTGGCAGAGCCTGCTCTGTCTCTAGGTATACAGTCTGACCAGTTAGGGTGAACAAGACTTTGAAGAAAATGAGAAGACTGCCAAAGGATTCCCAGATGACTAGGTACAGATGGATCTGGTGGGGAGAAATGATTTGCAATTTCAGTATAAGGAGTGAGTATATGAATCTCAGGAGAGAGAAACATGAAAGTTGTTTTTTAATATAAAATTATTTAAAATTTTCTTTAAGTCAAAAAGTTTATTTATTTACAAAATGAAAATGTAGTAGGAGGAAGTTTGGCATATTTGTATTTGTGAAAATACAAATATGCCACATGGATAGAAATACAAAGACCCTCAACAAATTATTAGCAAATAATTATTAGCAAATAATAATTAGCAAACCTGGCAATATATAAATATTAATAGCATGAGTCTATACCAGGAATGCAAGACTGGTCCAACACTAGAAAATACAATTAGAAAAACGTATTTCACCATTTCAACAGATTAAACAGACAGAATTTCCTAGATGCAAAAAACAAAATTCTCTGATAAAGTTCAAATTCCATTCATTATTTTGATGAAAAACTCTCAGCAAACTATGAACAGAAGAAAACCTCACTAACCTCATAAAGGGTAACATGTGCATACACAATCTAAAGCCAAGATCATGCTTCATGGTGAAGGTCTGAATTCTTTCCCGCTAAGACTGGGAACAAGAAAAGAATGTCTGCTCTCATACTTCCACACAACATCATGCTGGAAGTCCTGGCCAATTCAATTGGGCAAGAAAAAGAAATAAAAAGAACACTTACTGGAAAGGAAGAAACAAAATGATCTCTATTCACAAATGATAGACCTGTCTGTATAGAAGCCCAATAATCCTAAAAAAGAAAAAAAAAAGAGTTAGTTTAACAAATTCACAGGATAGAAAGCTAATATACAAAACAAATCATGTTTCTAAATGCTAACAATAAACATTTGAAAATCAAAAATTTTAAAAACAGTCACAAGCATAATGGCATATAGAAGATGCTCAATAAATATTTGTTGAATAAGTGTTCAGTTTGGTTTCAAATGTATTCTATTTCTGTTTTTCAATGAATCTGCATTTCAAAATATGTTCTTCAGGATGTTTTAATAACATGGTCTGATATCCTCCAAAGCATTCTCATGGATAGTAGCAACAACAATAAGCCTTAAGAGCTAGAAGATAGCTAGACAGCTAGAAGCAGGCTTAAAATGTTATAGTGAATAATCAGTGAGTTACCCTATGTGTAACTAATATGTAATATGCTACATACACTTGTGTCAATTAACATGTATCAGAAAAAATTTAAAATTACATCTATTTGCATTATATTAGTGATCTTATGTACACCAAATTTATTCATCTTTCAACACAAATAAGGAGATAAAATTCTCACAATTAACATTCTGAAAACAGCAGATCAGATCTCCAAATGTTAGCCTTATACATCCAAGAGAAACCACAGTATTTCTTGTGAGATGGGAATATATCGTTCATGAACTAAACACATTTATTGGTTATTTGTGATTAATTTTACTTTTTCTTTATTATATTCATAAAGATGCAGTTCTTTCTAATAGCTATAGACATGTTCTATTTTAGTGGCTGAAATAGAGAAGGTCTGAGGTCCTTTTGAGGAACAAAGGGAGGCAAACATCATTCATAATTAAGCACTCAGTAAAAAAACTATTTGTATCCAACTGTTCAAGCAAACAAATGGGCCATAAATCTATTTAAAAATGAAATAAGTGCTTTAAAAGTGCTAAATATATGTCAAGCTCATCTCTTGGCACAGATAAAACTGTTACTTTATGTATAAAAATTGTACTTAAGATTTCTTTTATTTCAATAGAAACACTTATGCTTAGATCTGAATAAAACATATTAATTATATATCACTACTCTTGCACTGATTGGAAAATTTCAACTAGAGATAAGAGACATGACTCATGTTGGAATTATCAGTAGAAAAGCCTTATTTTGAAGTCTGTTCTTTATATTAAATATAAATATTTATATTATATAATATATTAAATATTTTATGTAGTTTCTTTTGCATATTTTAGAGTGATTTTAAATTAACACTGTCATTGTTCTATAGAATAAAACTGCTGTTATAAAGATAAGTTATTTGGAAGCATCTAAGTGTCAGAGAGGTAAAACTAATGTAGTCAATAAGCCTGAGCTTTTTTTAATCAAGAAGACAAATTTAAATCTAAGTTCTCTCACTTATTTGCTATGTGACTTACACTAAATTATTTAACCTCTTTGAGGATTGTCTACAGTAGACATAGCTGGTTGTCTACTCAAGTTGCTTTCAAACTCTTTAACTTTGATCTGTACTAGATAGCACATTCAAAAGCAGAGACATTACTTTGCCAACTAAGATCCGTCTAGTCAAGGCTATAGTTTTTCCAGTGGTCATGTATGGATGTGAGAGTTAGACTGTGAAGAAAGCTGAATGACAAAGAACTGATGCTTTTGAACTGTGGTGTTGAAGACTCTTGAGAGTCCCTTGGACTGCAAGGAGATCCAACCAGTCCATTCTGAAGGAGATCGGTCCTGGGTGTTTCAAAGGACTGATGCTAAAGCTGAAACTCCAGTACTTTGGCCACTTCATGCGAATAGCTGACTCATTGGAAAAGATTCTGATGCTGGGAGGGATTGGAGGCAGGAGGAGAAGGGGATGACAGAGGATGAGACGGCTGGATGGCATCACTGACTCGATGGACGTGAGTCTGAGTGAACTCCTGGAGTTGGTGATGGACAGGGAGGCCTGGTGTGCTGCAATTCATGGGGTCGCAAAGAGTCAGACATGACTGAGTGACTGAACTGAACTGAACTCATACTAAGAAATTCATTTTACAGCATGACTAAATATACACACAGATAAACATAAATTTCATAAACCATGTTAGCACCAAGTATGATGAGCTTATTATTTCTACTTTATTTGATTCCATTTTATTTCATTTTTAGTATCAATTACATTCCATTAAATTGATTTTATGATTCACTAATGGGTTGAGATCTGAAATTTGAAAAATATTAGTTTGTCCAATACCCATCCCCTTCCTCCTTACTTCTTTGCTGAAAACATCATTCAGAAGTGACTTCAGATAATATATCCCTTTAATGAAGTCAATCCAATTTAAATGCAAATTACTGATTGGGCTGCCCTTGCCAGTCAGTTCAGGGTGTGGATATAGTATAGTTCTGACAAATGTAAGAAGATATTATCTCTGGTTTCTTTGCTTAAAAGGGCACAGAGTCCCATTCATAAAAGTTCCACTCTCATGACCTAATCACCTTTCTAGAGGCCCCCTGTTCTAACACTATCACATTGGGGGTTAGGATTTCAGCACATGGGTTTGAGGAGAGCTGGGGATAGGGACAGAAACAATCAATCCATTGCACCTGGGGATAAAATTCTTAATATAGGTGGACAGAAAAAGCAGCAACTTTTTAATCCAAGTATACTACCCCTAAAAGACTAATTGGTTATTATTTAATTACAGTCAGTTGTCCAATAACCCATAATTAAAATATTTTCTATAAAATGATATACAAACTATGCTATGTGTTTTAGGGAACTGAAATTAGAAATAGAAAATATTTCTTATTATTTCTAATATATGGTTATAAAAAGGTGTTTGTCAGCAATTTGCAAATTCACTTCAACACGCAATATGCTACTGATTATTTTTAAAGTGCACAGTAAATGTAAAGACCTAATGTTAGCAACCTTGAGAGGAAAAGCAATGATTAGTAAACCTCATTTTTCTTGTTTCGAATCAAGGCTCTCAAGTATAACTCATACAACAGAATCACTGACTAGGCACTGAAACAAATTCAGTCAACTATCTGCTTGCTTAATATAGAGTTATGTGGTATCCAGTTAAACCATTTTCTATAGCTACTTCAAGTGATGTTACACAGGTTTGCTACTGTGGCTACATTCAGATGGTAGCTATAGCCAAGGGAGAAAATTCAAGAAAGCATCTCTCACTTGTCTGGGGCTTTGGTGGTATTGACTAGGGTATTTCAATTATTCCCTGTGTAGCCTTTTTTTCCATGTAGTGCCTCCAAAGATCTGCAGCATCTCTAGAAGGCTAGCTTGGGCTTCTCAAGATACCATGTTCCAGTTTTAAATATCTTGGTACATTGATTTCATCTAAGAAGTAAAATTAATCTACTTTTGGAAAAGCTTCTTAATTTCCATTGTGAAAATAAACTGAGGTGTCCAGACTTAAATCTGGAAAATATTTTTAACTTTACAAAAGTATTTTCCGAAAGCAACAAAGACTTCTGTTGTTTCAAATGTTCTCAGGAAAATGTGTCATGAAAAGAAAAAAAAGGAATTTATTTTCCCCCTAAGATTATAAAACATTAGGCTACTTGGTTCAACGTGTTTTCCTTCCATCCTTCCTACCTTCTTTCCTAAGTGATTTAAAATGAGAATTTATTAGGTGTTAAGTTATTAAAAGTTTCTCTAGAGTTTCCTAAAATGTTTGTGCAATGTTTACTTGAGAAATTGGAGGAAAATAGGGTTACAATGGCAAACATTTAACAACGTATCTCTATGGCAAAAATCCTCTATAATGAGTGATAAAAAGACTACGAAATTCTCTCTGAAAATAGAAGAAATCTAGACTCTAAAAATTCCATTAACTTTCCAATCCGTTATATTTTTTAAAAGCCCTGAAAGTAACAAAGCAATTTTTTCTTCAGATTCAAGGTAGTTACAACATTTCAAAGTATGCAATCAATGAAAGAAAAAGGAGTCATCAATAATTAGAAGATTTGAGTCTATTTGGAGCAGTGTCAAGGATATACATATGTTAGAAGAAACCATTGCTTTTGGTAGTAAGATTGTAAACATTAATGTATTGGTGTTCAAGAGTAAATAAGATATGCTTTCATACATATTTGAGTTGGTTTTTTTGAATTCCCAGCAGAGAACCAGTTGGAATCAACACTTTCATATAGGACAAACATAATTTATTTCTTAAGCTAATAGTTAGCATTCACTCTAAAAATTTAACCAGAACTTTCACTCACAGTTTCTGCTTTAGAAATTAATGTAGTTTATTAAATGTTCACGAGAAATTGTTAGTCTCTCAGCTGTGTCCGACTCTTTTACGACCCCATGGACTGTAGCCAGGCAGGCTCCTCTGTCCATGGAATTCTCCAGGCAAGAATACTGGAGTAGGTTGCCATTCCCTTCTCCAGGGGAGCTTCCTAACCTGGGGATTGAACCCCCAGGTCTCCACAGGCAGATTCTTTACCACCTGAGCCAGCAGGGAAGTGCACCTGTTAAACGTTCATGGATGCTTCTTATGACTGTACTGTATTATAATAACATAAATATTTATAACACATTTAATAACAAAACATATTACCTCTAAGTTCGACATATATTCAAGTTAAAAATGTAATATTAACTTTTCAAACCTTTTATGATGAAAATATCTCATATTTCATATCTTCTTTAAACTTTTAGCACAACCAGAAGCCCGTGAAGTATTCTCTACCATTTTTTATTTCCAACTTTATCAGCTAGAAAAATATCTGCAACATCATAAATGATCTCAAAGCAAAGACAAAGGCCAAAAGAACCAACAGTAAAACATAGTTACAGAGTTAGAATAAATCAGAGGCTATAAGACCTTTTTGGCTTCCCTGGTGGCTCAGACAGTAAAGAATCCACCTGCAATGCAGGAGACCAGGGTTCGATCCTGGGTCGGGAAGATCCCCTGGAGGAGGGAATGGATCCCCACTCCAGTATTCTTGCTTGGATAATCCCATGGACAGAGGAACCTTCTGGGCTCCTCAAAAGTCCCTCAGTTCTCTAAAGGTCTTTTTGTCCTAAGTCTTTGACTTAAGGTCTCCTCTATAAACAAAAAGACTGCTTTTTCAATTATCTATTTCTAGGTAAAAAACCATCCCCAAATGTAATGGCTTAAAATATGATTTTAAAATTTCTCATGTTTCTGTGAATTGGCAGGTCATACTGTTTCAAATGGTGTCAGCTGGAACCACTCACATGGCTGCATTCAGATGGTTGCTAAGCTGAACTAGCAGGTTCAAGACCTCCCTTATTTGTCTGAAGCCTTGAAAATGCAATTGACTGGGTCATCTCACTTCTTCCCCACGTGGCCTCCCTCTCTAGGGATTCTCCACATGGTCCTTCTCTCTAGCAGGACAGCATGGAATCCTAATATAATGGCTCGGGAATCCAATGACATGAAAACAGAAACTATCGGGACTTACTTTGTCCATATTTTTACAGGTCAAAGTAAGTTACAAGGCCAGCCTAGACTGAGGAGAAGGAAAATGAACTCCATTCCTTGAACGAAAGAGTAGTTATGTCTGTAGAGATAGGGAAAGAATTATTTAGGGGCTATCTTTGACAAGCATCATTGTCCAACTTCTGGCTATAATTCTTACCCCACCTAACGTGCAAAACTATACTTACCCGGTATCCTAAAAGCCTCACCCCATGACATCATTCATTCAAGTTCAGCATCTTATCATCTAAATCATCTCCAGACATGGCAAAAACACTTGAGGTATTGTTCCTCAGGTGCAGCTATTTGAGATTGGCTTCTCTCAGTCCAGATTTCCTAGTATAGAAAAACCACACAGGGACTCTCCTTGTGACCCAATGGTTAAGACTCCACCTTCCAAAGCAGGGACGTGGGTTGGATCCCTGGTCAGGGAATTAAGATCCCACATGCCACAAGATGTGACCTAAATAGATAAATAGAACTCCTTAAAAATAAGAAAGAAAAGGAAAAGTCACACAAACACTTCAGTCTAGATAGGGCTCAGGGAAGTGGGAGACACATAAAAAAAAATTGTTGAGGGTCCCTACACTAAGGGCATGGGTGTGGTTCTGTCCATCCCTCTGCTGGTGATTTCCTAACCCATCCCTCGCCTTGCTTCTTGGCCCCTCCCTCTGGGATTCTGGCTCTGCCAGTCATTCTTTTTCCTAAGAAATGACAAGCACTGGGTTGGAAATATTTCCTCTAAATTCTTCTTTTAAACTGAACAGTTCCTACTTTAGCTTATTTCTCTCTTCTTGTACATTATCGTCAGAAGCTACAGAAAGTTAACTGGTACTTTCACCATAAGGTGCATTTTATATCTTCTGTGCTATGGCAGGCAAAAGTATTTCCCAGTATACTGTTACCATATAACTCAGGACCTACATGCTCCAGCATTTGATCATTTCCTTACTGCCTTTCAATAACCTCAGATATGCAGATGACACCACCCTTATGGCAGAAAGTGAAAAGGAACTAAAAAGCCTCTTGATGAAAGTGAAAGAGGAGAGTGAAAAAGTTGGCTTAAAGCTCAACATTCAGAAAACAAAGATCATGGCATCCGGTCCCATCACTTCATGGGAAATAGATGGAGAAACAGTGGAAACAGTGTCAGACTTTATTTTGGGGGACTCCAAAATCACTGCAGATGGTGATTGCAGCCATGAAATTAGAGGATACTTACTCCTTGGAAGAAAATTATGACCAACCTAAATAGCATATTCAAAAGCAGAGACATTACTTTGCCTACTAAGGTCCATCCAGTCAAGGCTATGGTTTTTCCTGTGGTCATGTATGGATGTGAGAGTTGGACTGTGAAGAAGGCTGAGCGCCGAAGAACTGATGCTTTTGAACTGTGGTGTTGGAGAAGACTCTTGAGAGTCCCTTGGACTGCAAGGAGAGCCAACCAGTCCATTCTGAAGGAGATCAACCCTGGGATTTCTTTGGAAGGAATGATGCCAAAGCTGAAACTGCAGTACTTTGGCCACCTCATGCGAAGAGTTGACTCATTGGAAAAGACTCTGATGCTGGGAGGGATTGGGGGCAGGAGAAGGGGACGACTGAGGATGAGATGGCTGGATGGCATCACTGACTCGATGGATGTGAGTCTGAGTGAACTCTGGGAGTTGGTGATGGACAGGGAGGCCTGGTGTGCTGCGATTCATGGGGTCGCAAAGAGTCAGACAAGACTAAGCAACTGAACTGAAGTGAGCTAAGAGTTTGTTCACTACTCTCCGAAGCTAATTGTCTCCTAACCACTTGCATTATTTTTCTCCTGCTTGTGTAATGTAACACCAAGTTTAGCGGTCTTAACCACACAAATTTATTATTATACAGTTCTGTAGGCTGTTGTTGTTCAGTTGCTAAGTTGTGTCTGACTCTTTGCAACCCCATGAACCACAGCATGCCAGGCTTCCCTCTCATTCACTCTCTTGGAGTTTGCTCAAACTTGAGTCGGTGATGGTTAGAAACACAACACTGATCTCACAGGAATAAAATCAATATGTTGGCTGAACTATATTCCTTTCTGGAGGCTCTAGAGAGGAATGTATTTCCCCGCCTCTTCCAGCTTCTAGAGGCTGCCCACATTCCTTGGCTTGTGGTTCCCCTTATCCATCAGCAAAGAGCAACAGTGGGCTGAGTCCTAATTTTGCATCACTCTGATTTCCTCTTATGTATCCCTCTCCCACTGTAAGGATCTTTGTGTTTATATTGGCCCACCTGGATAATCCAAAGTAAACTCAAGATCTTTAATCACATCTGCAAAGTCCCTTTTACCCCATAAGGTAACATATTCATAGGTCTGGGGATTAGGATGTGGCTATCGACAGGTGGAAGAACTATATTTTACCACACTGACCTTTCAGCCTCCACTAACATTTTTCTTGCCACTCTCCAATATCCACCTGTTGCCTAGTCTTAAAGCCCATACCCCATGTTTCTGGATTTTGTTATGATTATACACCATTCCAGATAATTGCTCATCTGTTGAAAGTGAAAGTGTTAGTTGCTCACTTGTGTCCTATGTTTTGCAACCTCGTGGACTGTAGCCTGCCAGGCCCCTCTTGCCACAGATTCTCCAGGCCAAGAATACTGGAGTGGGTTGCCATTTCCTTCTCATTTGTTGTGGAATAACAAATCACACCCTAAAATGTAGCGTTTTAAAATTAATAAGTATTATTTACAATTTCTCGAAATTCTCTGTGTGACTGCTTATATGTTTTGCTCCCCATGTGTGCTGGGGTCACTTTTGCAGCTGCATGCAGCTGATCTCACTCAGTCACCAGATGTGGGACGGGCAGGACTTGAAACAAAGTGGCTCTCTGCACTTGAGCCAGACTCTGAAGAAGCTGACAGCTGACCTCTCCTTGCAGCCAGGCAGCAAGTCCTTTCTTGAGAACGAATCTGGGTAGCATGCCTTTTTGCTTACCACAATCCACCACTTGCTCCATAAATGTCTATTATTCCATGTATGTTTAGGGAGCAGCTCCTATAAGACTGAAGGGGCCTCTTTTCCTGAGAACTAAAAAGACAGAACGTAGTGGAACAAACTACAATCCCTACTGTTGTAGTAAGACTGTGGAATCCAATCAGTACTTGTCATCTCCCTCCTCCACTATCAATTCCAGATTTCTCTCACCGTCCACCTCTACCTTGGCTACTGTTGTTGGCTTACCTGGTATTGTGACCCAGACCCTCATTCCCGGAAGAGCCTGAGTTTCTGCCACCATGCAGTCCTCAGGATGAAGTTGCTATGCCTACTCACGCATGCTTGCTAAGTCACTTTAGTCGTGTCCAACTCTTTGCAATCCTATGGACTGTAGCCTGCCAGGCTTCTCAGCCCATAGGATTCTCCAGGCAAGGATACTGGAGTGAGTTGCCATTTCCTCCTCAGAGGATCTTCCCAACCCAGGGATCGAACCTGCATCTCTTATGTTTCCTGCATTAGCAAGTGGGTTCTTTACTACCAGTGCCACCTGGGAAGCCATGACAGTCACAACTTGCTAGGTGCCTCACTTGGGCTTCCTACTCTCATGGTAAGACCTCTGTCTCCTTCTGAGATAGGTAAGAAGATGACTCCTTTTCTTGCCTGCCAGTCCCTGGGTACAAGGAGCACAAAGCACTCAGATGGCATCTGAAGCTTCTATAACAATGGAGTTTTGGCTATATCTCTTAGCAGAAGTGTGTCCCTTTAAGGACCAAGACCTCCCAACACATGGAGTTCAGAGTTGTAAAGATAAGAAGCACAAGTGGCACCTTAAGGGTCATTGGAAGTGATTTTAAGGGATAAGGGACACGTCTGCTTCCACTCCTTGGCTTCCAGACCCATGCTTTTTTTTTTGTACTGAAGCATAGTGCCATATAAACATCTTGGATCCAATAATATGATACATTCTGGAGTATGGCACCTCATTCTTTCACAGTATTGCTTCTGAACTGGTATTCAGCCATAGTGTCAGCAGGTTGCTCCAAGGTTCTATCAGTCTGGCAGTTTCTGGGTGGTGAGATATGACATTATCAGTGGACACTGGTCTACTCCTGCACTTCCTTTTTAGAAAAATAGGTCCCCTAGTTTGATATGACATTGATATCCCATGCTAGTGAATCTAATAAACACTCAGATGCTGGTACTGACTGAGGCTCTGTAGGCAGGAAAAGCAACCTCATAACTGGAATATGTGATTATCCAGTGACAAGAAACAGGTGGTCACTTCAGGATAGAGGGAGCCCAACATAGCCAACTTGATACACTTGGTCCCAAGGATCAGTGACATATTGGGGACTCAGTATTTCTTTCTATTGCTGGTAGGTTGGACATTTGTCAGCAGGAGTTAAATCAGCCTTGATCAGTTCATCCCACGCCCAGTCTTCACCCCTTCCCCAGTGGACACTCCATGCATGTGCCCAAGTGCCAGCACCAATTGGCCAATGACTGAGGCAGAATGGATGATGCCAACTGAGCAATTTATTCACATCTTCTTTATTGTTTAGTGCCTCTTCAATAGTGGATGCACTCTGGTGAGTGTTCAATGTGATACAAAGACCCTCACTGTTCATGCTCACACTCATTGCCAATATGTCCATCAACAGGCCTCTATTCCAGACCTCCTATGGTTGGCCTTCCAGTATTTCTTCTCCCAGGACAATTACCAGTTCAGCCGCTCAGGCTATTCCATTCCGGATAAGCTCTGTATTCACTAAAGGGACCCACTTTCTATAAAGCATCAGTGGTACCTAGCCATCCAATTCTGTTATTCTTCTATCTCTGAGTTCCTTCATGAGTCTCAAATACCTTATAGCCTGCACTCACTAGTTCATTCTCTTCCACAGGTAAGCTCTCTCATTTTACTAGTTGAAAAAGTTGCCACCTTGAGCCAGGGGTTCCTTATGTTCCATGTGCCACATGTGATGGAGTCCTCACTGGCAGCTTAGGCCACTCCTGGGATCAGCTGTTACAGCTGGGTTCTCTGAAGATCCTGAGATGGAATTTGGGCTGCAGGTGTTTATCAGGGAGCACCTGTGAAGGGAAGGGGAAGAAGCGGGCTGGGAGGAAGCTCTAGAATGAGCTCTGCCTGACACGATGTGGGGCATTTGGCTGAAACGGCAAGGCGTTTATATCCCCACTTAGTGCTTAGTTCTCAGATCTAGGGAAGGTATAATCTCAGGTACAGTGTTTTCTACAGCTGCTGCAGATGAAGTGCTGAGAGCTAGAGAATCTGTTTCCTCCAGACTCCCTGCGACTCATCAGAGGGTCTTTCCTGGAAGGGGATCCCCCTTATCTCATGCACCCCCATAGCCACCAGAGTCTAATCCATCTGCAAACCACATTTGCTTCTAATTTCAAGATATATCCAGGATCTGACCTTCTCTTACCACTCTCCTTTTACAACTGTTCTTGTCCAAGCAAATACCATCTTTCACATCGACTGCTGCTGCTAAGTCACTTCAATCGTGTCCAACTCTGTGGGACTCCATAGATGGCAGCCCATGGCTGCCCCATCCCTGGGATTCTCCAGGCAAGGACACTGGAGTGGGTTGCCATTTCCTTCTCCAATGCATGAAAAGTGAAAAGTGAAAGTGAAGTCGCTCAGTTGAGTCTGACCCTCAGTGACCCCATGGACTGCAGCCTTCCAGGCTCCTCCATCCATGGGATTTTCCAGGCAAGAGTACTGGAGTGGGGGTGCCATTGTCTTCTCCATCACATAGACTACTGAAACAGTATTCTAATTAATCTTCCAATTTAGCATCTTACCCTCTTATAAGTCTGTTTTTCATAAAGGAATCAGAAATAAATCTTGTTACTCCTTTGCTTAAATCCTCCAGTGGCTTCACATCTCCCAGAGTAAAATCCAAACATCTACCATGGTCTCCAAGGCACTAAAGATGTGTTCCCTTATCCCCACTCCACTATGATCCCATTCTACCTTGTTCCTTTATTCCAGCTAAACTGGCCTCCTTGCTATTTCTCAAACATGCCCAGCATGTTGCTGACTCAGGACCTCTGCACATGCTTGCTCCCTCCGCAGAATGCTACTCTTTGTGTTATCTGCATGACTCCTTTTCTCCCTGCATTTAGGTCTTTGACTTTACCATGAGATTTTCCCACACAACTCTACTTAAAATAGCATCCCTTTCCTACACCAGCCACTGTTTGTCTCTTACTCTGCTTTACTTTCCTTCTTAGCATGTATTATATGCATGCTAGGCCCTGATGTGCTATATCCACTACCTAGACGAGAAGGCAGCACATAGTGGACAACCAAGAATTTTTGTTGAGTGGAAGAATCCTGGAACTTTCCTTTGCTGCTTTTTTGATGCTCTCTCTTCCTTTTGGTTTCTCCATTCTGCTGGCAAACATCCTCCAGTATCTTCCTAAGCCTCTTTATCTCAAAAAGGATATATGGGAGGTAAATTTTTTGAGATGTTGCCTATCTTTATTGCATACTCACACTTCATTGATTGTATGACTGGAAATAGAACCCAAATCATTTTCACTAGAGTTCTGAAGTCATCATCCCAATGTCTTCTACTTTCCAATATTTTTTAAGACGTCCTCTGACAACATGCTTCTTGACCTTTGTAAGACCTGTTTCTTCTCTTTGAAAACTATGGTTATTTTCTTTGTATCTGTAGTATTCTGCAATTCCTTGATGCTAAGCCTTAGTTTGTGCCTTTTTAAATTCTAAAAACCTGTGTCTTCTAGTTTTAGGGATTAAAAGAAAACTTTCCCCCCAAGATTCTCATTCTCTCTGTACTTCTAGATAAAGGACCTCATGGAGTAGTCCTTATTTTTTTCCTTCTCTTTTGCATTTCTTTGCCTTTCTGGGAGATCTCCTTCAGTGGAAAAAATAAACTCCATCCTTACTTTAGAAATGACATTTAGAAAGAAGACCAAAACAAGTTGCTTTTTGACTAGCTAGTTATTCACTCATCTTAGCAGCAGAATTACTGAATAAAGACAACGAGGTTACAGACACTAAATTAATCCACCAAGTATTTAGTGTGAAAATTACAACACAGGTAAAGGAAATTTTTTCTCCATCAAACATGATATTCTATAATAAATATGTGATGAGATGAATACTATTTAATATAACTACATATAAAATAAGATTGTGGTTGTCAGACTCTCAAGGGGATGACATAGAAACATGGTTAAAACCACATCAAAAATAAACTCAGAATGGATTAAAGACCTAAATGTGAGGCCAGAAACTTTATAAAACTCCTAGAGGAAAACACACGTAGAACATCCTCTGACATAAACCATAGCAAATCCTCTATGACGCACCTCCCAGAGTAATGGAAATAAAATCAAAAATAAACAAATGGGACCTAGTTAAACTTAAAAACTTTTATGCAATGAAGGAAACTATATGCAAGGTGAAAAGACAGCCTTCAGAATGGGAGAAAATAATAGGAAATGAAACAATTGACAAAGAATTAATCTCCAAAATATATAAGCAACTCATGCAGCTCAATACCAAAAAAAAAAAAAAAAAACCAATCCAATCAAAAAGTGGGCAAAAGACCTAAACAGACATTTCTCCAAAGAAGAAATACAGATGGCTAATAAACACTTGAAAAGATGTTCAACATCACTCATTATTAGAGAAATGCAAATCAAAACCACAGTGAGGTATCATCTCATGCCAGTCAGAATGGCCATCATCATAAAGTCCACAGAAAACAAAAGCTGGAGAGGGTGTAGAGAAAAGGGAACCCTCTTAAACTGTTGGTGGGAATGCAAACTGGTATAGCCACTATGGAGAACAACATGGAGATTCCTTAAAAAACTGAGTCTAGAACTGCCACATGACCCAGCAATCCCATTGCTGGGCATACATCCTGAGGAAACCAGAACTGAAAGAGACACATGTACCCCAGTGTTCACTGAAGCATTGTTTACAATAGCTAGGACAAGGAAGCAACCTAGATGTCCATCAACAGATGAATGGAAAAGGAAGTTACAGTACATATACACAATGGAATATTACTCAGCTATAAAAAATGCATCTGAGTCAGTTCTAATAGGTGGATGAACCTGGAGCCTATTTTATACAGAGTGAAATATGTCAGAAAGAGACAAATACTGTATATTAATGCATATATATAAAATATATAAAGACAGTACCAACAATCCTACATGCAGGGTAGGTAGAAAAGGAAACACAGATGTAAAGAACAGACTTTTGGACTCAGTGGAAGAAAGCAAGGGTGGGATAATTTGAGAATAGCATTGAAATATGTACATTACCATATGTAAAACAGATGACCAGTCCAAGTTTGATGCATGAAACAGGGCACCCAAAGCCAGTGCTCTGGGACAACCCAGAGGGATAGGGTACGGAGGGAAAGGGGAGGGGTTTCAGGATTGAGGAACACATGTATATCTGGGGCCGATTCATGTTGACGTATGGCAAAAGCTGTAATAATACTGTAATTATCCTCCAATTAAAAGAAATTAATTAAACTTACAATATTGTGGTTTTTGCCATACATTGACATGAATCAGCCATGGGTGTACATGTTTCCCCCCCGCCTTGAACCCCCCACCCCTCCTCCCTCCCCATCCCATCCCTCTGGGTTGTCCCAGTGCACTGACTTTGAGTGCCCCGTTTCATGCATCGAGCTTTGACTGGTCACCTGTTTTACATATGGTAATATACATGTTTCAATGCTATTCTTTCAAGTCTAAAAAAAAAGAAACATGGTTAAAAACAATGTGGAAAGTAGTGCTCCAGTGCATCTCAGCAACCCCACTAAAAACTTAACATGAATATGCAGTGTCCATGTAGATTAACAGATTAGGTGTATGAACAGACTCATTCCACCTAGCTAATACTCTTTCCTTTTTGTGAATTTATGGTAACTGGTATATACAAATAATCCCTAACTTTCTCCTTAACAACAAATGGTTGTTGTTAAGTATACACACTATTATCAGTAAATGTCTTTCCCTTCAAGGTTTTTATTAAATACAATGTAACAGGAAGCCTATAGTTTCAATTGCCACTTTAAACTACGGTTGGACTTTTACTTAGAATTTATAATTTTCTATTCATTATATTTTGTCCTCCAACTCTTGTATTGACTTTTTACTTCAGCAAGCACATTTTTAATTTACAGAATCTTGTCTATTGCTGGTTCTTTTTCACACTATCCTAATCATTTCCTATGAATACAATATACTTTTTAAAGATATTTAGTTTTCCTTTCATTCTCTGTTTCCTTTGGATTCCTTCCCTCCTTGTTAACTGGGCCCCTCTTTCTAATTTGGAGGCTTTCACTAATTGATGACTGGTGATTTTTGGCTGGTGGTCTTCATTGCAGGCTTACTAAGAGTTTAGCCAAACTCTTCACTAAGGGTCTTCTGTCAGCATTTGGAGGCAAAAATTTGGTAAAATTATCACTAGCAGTAACAAAGAAGACAGAAAATGTACCTAATTCACTCATGGCACCAAGTGTGACTCTGAAGCAGAATTTTCAAAGAATAAGCTGGCTGCTATGAACTGCATTTTATAATGTATTCTAACAGAAAGACAAATTCAAACATAAAGAAGTGGCTATACAAATATTACCAAGAGGGAATATAGATTCTAGGCTGGAAAGTGAAAACTGTTTTCACCAAATCAAATGCTGAATCATTAAATATAGCTTTAGGACAAACACCAAATTCAGGGTATTGCTATCACCATGGCCTCAAGGTAAAAAAATCACTTGCCAATGCAGGAGATGCAGGTCCGATCCCTAAGTCCGGAAGATTCCCCAGAGTAGGGAATGGCAATCCATTCCAGTATTCTTGCCGGGAAAATCCAATGGACAGAGGAACATGGAATGCTACAGTCCACATGGCTGCAATCAGACAAAACTGAGTGGCTGAGCACACACACATACACAAGGGAAAGACAAGGGTGTAACTATACAGTCATGTTGTACAACCTCTGAAGGGATTAAAGCGATGCCTTTCAACTGAATCAAAGGGCTACTAGAAAGATTAAGGAAATTAGAAGACTGCTATGTTCAATACATGCACATTTCTACAAACTAGGCTGTACTTGGAGCATCTCAGGCTGAACTAGTTAATGAATGTTTCTGTAATCCACTTCCACTGAAGTTTTCTAGACCTTTACCCCCAGCAGCCCCCATATTTGGGAGAACCCCAATTACCTTATTAAACCTCTTCATTCATGCAATACTTTAATCTGCTTTCCTCACCACCTGGCTTCTCTAGAAAAGAGAGCCTGAGGCACAAATTAAATCTATTACTTTATTAGAAGAGGCAGTCCAGGCTGGTGAGAGTAAAGATGTAAGGCTAACAAGGACTGGAAGCAAATGCAAATTGATAAACCAAACAGTATTTCATTTCTTGTTCATGATTTTAGTCTTAAAAGAGACATTGCTGATAATTTGGCCAGTGCGGTTGCTTAGCTACATGGTACATACTCTGGGCAAGAGGGTGAAAAACTGTGTCTCAAAATAGTCCATGAAAAAGGATAGGAATTTGTGTGAAAGCGTCTTCTAGTCCACTGATCCAAGTCTTGCAGACAACTGGCTCTCCCAGATTGCATCATCTAACCCTTTTGACAATCACTAGGGGAAACCCTGTGGCATGATGCTTCCTTGAGTCCAGAAGTGTTCGGATGGGCCAGAGATTCTGAGCATGTGGCTAGAGGACCTCAGTCAGAGCAATCACTCCAGCCTGCTAATACACAGTGTCACTATATAGGGTGATAGCTATGGCAAGGTGGTTGGTGGCCTAAGAAACAGTGAGGCCAAGGTGAGAAGCCACTTGAGAAAGATGTCAGATACTATATCCAAAGATGAGATATCTATTGCTGTAAATACATAATGCTGTATCATAATAGCTATAAAGCTTCGGAGGCATAACAATGGACATCCCTTGCTCACACATCTATAATCGGATAGGTGTCAGGTTCTACTGATCTTGGCTGGGATGGTTCACATACCTGTGGGTTGACTGGCTACTAGCCAGTCTAAGACTGGATTCAGGTAGGGTGACCAGGGTAATTTGGCTCTGCTTCATGCATGTCTTACCCTCTAGGAAGCTAAGCCAGACATGTACGTGCATTTGGCGACAGCAGTAGCACAAGAGTAAGTGGGAATACACTAGATGTTTGGAAACCCATACGGGCCAGAAAGTACTTGAGAATGCACTTCAAAGGAGGATGAAAAAAACACCATGAATACAGGGAGGAGTGAGGAATTAGGGTGGCTTTCACAGTCTCTCAGACCAAAGATAAACAAGACAAGCATAGACAAGCCATTGTTCAAACAGGTATTATTATTGTTTGGGGGAAGAATTTAAGATCTTCCTGGACTTAGCTATAAATTAGGCTCTTGTGGAGTATGTGGGCTGTCTCTTAAGACAGCTCTAAGACAGGAGCAAATGAGTTTTTTTCCTTCTCCCTTTTAACAATTATATTTTGTTGGTTTGTAGAGCCAGTTAAATGGCAATAGATTTTGGCTCAGGAAAGCTCATATTTAGCCCAGAGAAATCCAACTTTGGCCCTGCTTAAATCAATTCAGGCCTTCCTCTGTTCCCAGCGCCAAGTTCTAAGCATGAAGAAATCCATTTTAATTCCATTCTTGTAAAATAACTGCTAGTCAGTTATTGCTTATTAACTAATAGGCAAGTCAGATAGTTTATTTGGCTAAGACTATTGGGGCAAATAATGTTCAAACTTTATATAAGCCACATTCCTTTTACTGAAGAGTCTAATAAAATAGTGACCTCACTGAACCAAATCATAAATTCCAGATTCTAGACAGGATTCTGCAACTAGTCGGGTGACCCTGTGGACTCGACGGACATGAGTCTGAGTGAACTCCCGGAGTTGGTGACGGACAGGGAGGCCTGGTGTGCTGCGATTCATGGGGTCGCAAAGAGTCGGACACAACTGAGCGACTGAACTGAACTGAACTGATGGGCAAGTTACTTAATCTCATTAGGCCTCAACTGCCACAGATACATTAATCAGGGACTGCTCTAAATTACAATGTTTCAAAAGATCTATTTTCACAGTATGTTAGCAGGCATTCCTTATTCAAAAAAAGTTTAAGAAATACTAACTTGAAGTTCAAAATGTTTATTGCAGGACTTTTCAGCACTTTCATGCTGTGCCTTTTGAATCTCTAAGAAGGGGATATAACGTGCAGCAAACAAATTTTACCAACTTTTTTTTTTTTCGTAAAGACATGTCCCACTGAGTGCACTTGGGGAAATGTATTGCTAATTCTAGCACTCTATCCCATAAAGAGGACAACTTCAAGTGCAAACTTTTGAGAAAAATACTTCCCTTGTGGCTCAGTGGTAAAGAATTCACCTGCCAGTGCAGAAGCTGCAGATGAAGGTTCTATCCCTGGGTCAGGAGGATCCCTTGAAGAAGGAAATGGCAACTCACTCTAGTATTTCTGCCTGGGAAATCCTATGGACAAGGAAGCCTAACAGGCTACAGTCTGTGGGGCTGGAAAGAGTCAGAAACGACTTAGCGACTCAACAGCATACAAAAATCACTATTTCCAAAGGTATAGGCAGAGTTTTGGAAAACCAAGGTGTCAATGACCTACTCTGGGGCTAGGAACACCTAGGAGACCTTACTACGTAAATGTAAAAGGAGGAAGCATGGGTTTGAAATGAACCAGAATAACTGCTGGGAAAAGGATGCTTGGTAAGACACAGCCACCCATGGTGGCCTGGCAGCAAAGCAGCCAGGGAGATAAACAACACAATTTCATTTTCCTTTCAACTTTCAACCTACTGCTGGTCCTTCTGTTTGCTGATCCCAACCAAAAGCCGATGGGCAAGGGGACCTACCTCACAGAGCAGAGAGCAGAATGGGAAAGAATGAAAGGCAGATGCAGAGGGCAAAAAAGAAGGTATTCAGCACAGTAGGGCTCCATTCACAAGCAGCTAGATTAGATGATTAAATGATGTCCTCAGGACCCAAGTCTTTTTCTCTCTCCACTGTTTCTTTTGCTGGCTTCATTCTAAGGCAAAGTTTTGCCACCTGCAGCAGAGATGTCACCAGTAGCTCTAGGGTTATAGACATCATGCTTAGTTCACAATTTCATAAAAAGAATAAACACACGTATAGCACTTACTATATGCCAGGTGCTATTGAAAGCCCCATAGATACATTCACTCAGCTAAACCTCAACATCATCCTAAAATATCTACCGTATTACTGGTCTCTTCGGTTATCAAGAAACTGACAAGTGACTGGTAGGGGGAAAATGGAAACTGAGATTTAGATTTAGATAGTCTAGCCCTGTAGTCTAGCTCTAGAGGCTGTGCTTTTAACCAGTGAACCATACTGCTTTAAGAAAAATAACCTACCTCCTTGAACATTCATATTACTTATCAAAAGGAAACATGTGCTTATCCTGGATCAATCACTAGGCATTTTGCTTGCTAACCTGGGTCGTATGTCCATCCCTAAAACAGGACATGATTATTAACAATTCCTCCCTAAAAAGATGCAGATTAAAGAAAAAAAAAAAGCCCATCACAGGCAACATGGACTTAAAGAAACAGCCCTATGGACTAGAGCCACAATTCTAGTTCTGCCCAGGTTTGCCACCAACCTTGAACAAATTACCTGATGAGATTCTGTGCGTATAGGTGGAAAGATATGAAGATCTCTAAAGAAATATCTAATTACATCTAATCACATAGATATAAAATAACACATTATTATATTAAAATATAGTAATAAAATTGAGATCTGCCAAACTTGAGCAAGTAACTTCTGAAATAAATTTTTTGGTCAACACTATCTCTGAAAATTCCCTTAGAAATATCTTCATTTTTTAAAATATGAAAATAAATAAAACCTTAGTTTTTCAAGTGGTCTTACAGACATTACACATGAATATTTCCTAGGAATAAACAAAGCACAATTATAATTTTATTGATTTTAGCAAAATAAAATTACATAAGTAACTTTTTTGAAAAAAACTAATGGGTAAGTTTTCTTGTTTCCTTGTCTCCAGGGCACTTGGCATTCTTTATCAACTGGTGCATAAAAGAGTAGAAAAATAAAAGATTATCATATTGTCCTTTGTATTTCTCTTTTAATATATCAGTATGATAGTCTACCAAAAAGTAGTAAATAGCTTCAATTGTGGAAAGGAAGGTATCTGGCTTTCCTTTTTGATGGCGCCAAAAGCAAGTTTTTCTTGTTTTCAACTCAACTTGTAGCAACCCTGCCAAAAACAAATAAGAAAAATATAGGTATTTCTTGTTAACCACAGAGTGTGGTACAATAATGATTTCCCTTAATTACTTTAAGGATTTTTTTTTAACTTCTTCAATACCAATTCCAAATGCTATTTTCTCAAATGTATTAAGATATATACAGAAGCAATACAAAACACAGGATGAAATATTATCCATGACAGTTATTTATAAGTCTCAGACCTTACAGCAATGGGTTACAAGTGGTTAACATTTAGATGGTCATCTCTGTCATCTATTTACCAATGCCTTTTTTCACTTTAACCTGTGACAGGACTAAGTTCACCAATTTTCAGAAGAGTTTCATTTCCTTGATAAATTGACATTTTTAAGACATCATTCATTCTGAAACTCACTGAGACCAGATAGGCAGGTTAACGGTTCTTAATACTGTTAAAGCTATTGGATGATCACTTTTGGCTCTCTCTTCATGTACAGAGTACCTAGAGCTGTTTCATTAGCTGTCACATCTGTGTTTCAGAGCCTTGGGGACACAGTCAGCTAATGCTGTGCTCCTAAATATATAAAGAGGAAATGATTCATGAAGTCTTACAATAGTACTCTCTCTCATCTTTTGGGCTTCCCTTGTGGCTCAGCTGGTAAAGAACCTGCCTGCAATGTGGGAGACCTGGGTTTGATCCCTGGGTTAGGAAGATCCACTGGAGGAACGAAAAGGCTCTACACCAGTATTCTGGCCTGGAGAATTCCATGAATTGTACAGTCCATGAGGTCACAAAGAGTCAGACATGACTGAGCCACTTTCACTTTCACTCTCATCTCTTACAACTCAGATGTCAACATACAAACTCAGAAGGCTTTTAGCACCTTAGACCAGCACTCAGACTCACAATAAAATTTGCTTTTAAAATATCATATTTTATTCTAAATCAATACTCACAACAAATATAAACTGACTAAACCTGCCATTTAAGACACAATGATCATCAGAATGTAATACAATAGGAATGACCTCCACAAGACTTCCATTCAATACTGCACTCAAGGTCTTAGTTAACACAATACTACAAAAACAATAAATTAATTACATGCATAATAATTGAAAAGAGAAAATACAATTGACATCTGTTGTTGTTGCTCAGTTGCTAAGTTGTATCTTACTCTTTGTGACCCCATGGACTGCAGCATGCCAAGCTTCTCTGTCATTCACTGTCTCATGGGGTTTGCTCAAATTCATGTCCATTGAGTTGATGATGCCATCCAATCATCTCATTCTCCACTGCCCCCTTCTCCTTTTGCCCTCAATCTTTCCTAGCATCAGAGTCCTTTCCAATAAGTTGGCTCTTTGCATCAGGTGGCCAAGGTATTGGAACTTCAGCATTAGTCATTCCAATGCATATTCAGGACTGATTTCCTTTATTATTAGGATTATCATTAGGATTGACTGGTTTGATCTCGTTGCAGTCCAAGGGAATCTCAAAAGTCTTCTCCAGCACCACAATTTGAAAGCATCAATTCTTCGGTGCTCAGTCTTCTTTATGGTCCAACTCTCACATCAGAACATGACTACTAGAAAAATCTTAGCTTTGACTATAAGGACCTTTGTTGGCAAAGTGATGCTTCTGCTTTTTAATATGCTGTCTAGGTTTATCATAGCTTTCCTTCCAAAAAGCAAGCATCTTTTGGATCACAGTCTTGTCATGGTGAAATATATTGGGGTAGAGAGATTTTTAAAAGGAACAAAAGTGCTAACCATGAAAGATGGATAAATTCCACACTAAGAATTTCAGTTCTTCAAAAGATACCATAAAGAAATTTAGAAGATGAGTCAGAGACTGCATGAAGATATTTTAAAACATAATTATCTATATTCTAGAATATATAAAGAATTCCTACAAATCAATAAGAAAAACAAAACACTAGAAAAATGGACATAGATATTTCACAGAACAGGACATGTAAGCAAACAAAATGATGCTCAGCCCAATTAGTCATTAGTGAAAAGTAAATTATGACTACAACCAGATACCATATTATACCCACTCTATTGGCAAGTATCAAACATTTGATGACACAATGGTAGGAGGCATTATGAACCAATAGGAATTCTTGCACATTAATGATGGGAGTATAAACCTGTATACCCATACTTTGGAAAATAGTTGGTATCATCCTGTAAGACTGAACATTCTTATACGTAACAAAATAGCAATTCCAGTTCTAGGCATGTTTCCTAGAGGAAGCTTGCACATGTGCAAGAATGTTCATAGTAGCACTGTGTGTGATAGTAGCACATAGTAGTGCTGTAGAAAAAACCAGAAATAATTGTTTCATCAACAGAAGACTGAATAAACCTCAGTATATTCACACAATCATACATTACACAGTAGTGAAAATGAATAAACTATAGCTACAATCTTAGAAACAAAATGGTGAGTTTAAAATTTGAGTCCTGAGAAAAGTACAAGTCCAAAAAAAAAAAAAAGAAAGAAAGCAAAACTAATAATCTAAAGAAAGCAAATTTTTAATTGAAAGTATGTTGTACAATATTATGCAAGTTACAAGTGTACAACATAGCGATTCACAATTTTTAAAGGTTATACCCCATTTATAGTTATTATAAAATATCTGCTGTATTCCCTGTGCTGTACAATACATCTTTATAGCTTACTTTATATTTTATAGTTTGTCCCTTTTACTTCTTTACCCCTATATTGCCCCTCCTTCACTGGTATCCATCAGTTTGTTCTTTACATCTGTGAGTCTGCTTCTCTTTTATTATATCCTTGTATTTTTTTAGATTTCATGTATAACTGATATCATACAATATTTGTCTTTCCATTATTTCACTTAACATAATGCCCTCCAAGTCCATCTATGTTACTGCAAATGGCAAGATTTCATTCTTTTTAATGGCTGAGTAGAATTCTATTGTGTGTATGTTTGTGTATGTGTACCATGTATGTTTTCCTCTAGGAGTTTTCTAGTATCTGTCTTATATTTATGTCTTTAATCCATTTTGAGTTTATTATCGTATATGGTATTAGAGAATATTTTAATTTCACTCTTTTACATGCAGCTGTTCAGTTTTCCCAGCATCACTTATTAAAGTGAGATGAATGCTAGTTTTAGTAATTTGGACTCCTTCCCCAACAAAAAGACATCATCCTTCCCCAATGCATTCCCCTAAGCCTTTCAATGATGAATCTTCAAGAACATTATGCCACTCTTCACTTGCAGGCTTACATTTCATGATTAAATTAGGCACTCAAACTTCAAATGTTTTGTTTTGAGAGCAGTAAAACATTCATACTATTTCTCTGTAAAGTTTGGCAAAAGAGTATGTTACATTGTTAAGAGGATTCTTAATCTCAGCATTCATAATAAGAGAAACAGAGACATTCTAATACAGTACATTTGAGGGCTTAAATAGAAATTTAGAGTTGGTTTGTTCAGCTTAATCCCATCAAATGAAAAAATGTTTTAAAACCCAACGGCAATGATTTATAACAAACAAGGGTTGTTTCTTATGGAAGTAACTTGGTTTATCTGGAAACTTGTATTTCACACACATATAGAGATAATAAATATCCTGAGCCCTAAACAGTTCCTGTGGTGCGATGAAGAGTCAGAGGGACAGGGGTTGAAGTAGGACATGCAGAAAAAACTGACTCTAGAAATCTGTTTACTTCATGATTTTGAAGGAATTAAGAAATCCATTTAAAATTCTGATGTAGCACAGAACTGAAATATATGATACTTTCTATGTGATGTGAGAATGAATAATAGAAAACTTTTGTACAAATGTGATTTGAAGCCTTAAGCACAAAGGCTTAACTGATTTAAACTGTACCTCAATAATCCCCTTTATATATTTTTTCAGGCGTTAATACCACTTATGTTCTTCATTTGATCCTTTCCATTACCATATAAGGTATTTTAAAGAAAAATGGCTCAGGAAAAAAATCTTCAAACTGGGTAACGTGCAACTGTTAACTATTCAAGGGAATATGGCAGGCAGTACTCCAAAGAGCAGGGTTTTAGGGTTTCATCAATCAAACATTAGCAATAAGAATACAAATCTTATTCTGTCATCTTTTGCAGTCACTCTTCATACACACACCCTTCCCAAATACAGAAACACACAAGAACACAAACACACCATTTCTTTGTCTCTCTCTGCCTATCTTTCTCACACACATACACCCAATCACAGAGAAGCAGAATGACAAAGAAATCCAACTAACATGTATGTTTTCAAGGGGTATAAACTATATAAATTAAGTGAGTTAAATCTAGTATTGTCATTCACTTAAGCTTGAGACTAATTAACACAAGATTCCAAAAGTGCATACACTTTCTTTTCTACATGATGTACATTTTGAATAACTGCCTGGGAGAAGGTCTTCCAGTTTGAAACTGATTTGGAAACTGCTTAAAACCAACTGGATAACTCTCTTGCTCTCTAATCATACATGGGATACAAAGAAAACCACCAAAGAGACAGAAATAAACCCAAAGCTTTTAGAAAAACTCCTGAAAAAGTCTAAAGAACTGAGTAAGGACCACGCGAATAAGACAGGTAATATTCTTCATATTACTAGTTGTGTTACTTGGGCAAGGAAAGCAACTCTTTAAACCATTAATTATTAGAAACTAAGGTTTTCATTCTAAAGAAAAATATACAAACAAAACAAAAGAAAGAAATGTTAAATCTGAATTGGAACTATTCATGTGAACTCAATACATAGCTATTTATTTTTCTTGGCTCTGTCCACTAAAGCAATGATATACAAGCAGTAATAAATGTACCAGATCTTGGTTTCTAGTAACATTCCCCATTAAAAGAACCACAGTTTCTTCAAACAATTAATTCTACGTTTGGGGCAGGAAAAAGTACAAGTGAACTTGGAACAGCTTGTTGTATTAGAAAGATTAAAGAAGCCATGCCACAAAGGACCTGAAATGTTCCCAATGGCAAAATTTTAGACAATTTGGGCATCAAAAAGAATATAATCATTATAGATTATAATATACTGAATGAAAAGGAAATCTGTAAGACCATAATGATCCCAAAAAGAGGTGGTGGAAGAGAGAGGAAAAAGGAAAGAAAAAAAGAAAAGCTCATCTTTACATAAGAATGTCAGCAAACAAATGCAGAAGAAATAATAACATTAAAATTTCATTTCATCATTTTGTAATCCTTAATGTAATTACTGATTTAGGCAATAGTCTGCCTGCAATGCAAGAGACCAGATTCAAACCCTGGTCAGGAAGACCCCCTGGAGAAGGGAATGGCTACCCACTCCAGTATTCTTGCCTGGAGAATTCCATGGACAGAGGAGTCTGGGGGGCCACAGTCCATAGGGTCACAAAGAGTCGGACACAACTGAGCAACACACACACACACACACACACACCAATAAATACTAAAACCACTTTGTAAAAAGCAGTTGGGAAATAGTTCAGTGTCTTAAAAGTATTACCCCATAGATTACTAGTAATTTCATCAAAGAAAATAAACTTTATAATGGAGAGATCTGGCAATCACCACTTTAATCAAGGAATTAATGTTATCAGCAGTAATGGGAAAAGGTACACTATGTCCTCTTATTTGATGTATACAATTTTAGCTATGAATAGGGTAACTAATCACCTATTAAAGGCACACCATGTCCTCTTATTTGATGCATATAACTTTAGCTATGAATAGGGTAACTAATCACCTAAACAACTTCATTTCTGAAAGGGAATGCTACTATTAATTATATCAAAACAACATATATAAAGTAGAATTTTTGTAGACAACCATGGATTTATCCTTATCTGAAGTATCGTTACAAAAATATTTAAACTGAATCTAATATTAAAACCAGCAGACAACTGACCTGTCCTCTTCATACAAGCCCAAGTCATAAAACACAAAAACAGGGGACTATTCTACATTAAAAGAGACTAAAGAGACATAATAACCAAATGGAATCTGAGTTTACATGCTGTATCAGAGGAAAAAGGCTACAACAAATATTTTTGGGTCAATTAGGGAAATGTAAATTTGGACTAAAGATTGTAGAACTTTTGCTAACTTTCTTATAGTAATAATGGTATAGCAATTACGCCATTCTTCTTTAAGGATGTATACTTAGATATTTAAGGGTGACGTGCTGTAAAGCCTGCAACTTACTTTCAGATGGTTCAACCAAAAATATACATATCTAAGTCCACACAGATACATATAATAGAGAAGGAAGAATAAAGCAAAGGTGGCAATGCAGCTCTTCTTGAATGCATCAGTAGGTTTGAAGTTTTTGAAAGTTGAGGGAAGGAAAAGTCAAAAAAATAAATGCAACATTTTTATTCTTATTTACCTTGAAGTCTCTCATCAGTGAATATTTTGTTTGTTTGGTTCCAGGTGCTATCTATGAATACAATTTTTTTCAGTGTTGTGTCTTTGCATTTGCTGTCATTCAAATCCTGTTCTTCAGTTTTCTTGCGTTTAATGGATGGGTTATCAAGGTCATCAGTTTTGCCTCTAATGCTATTTTGACTCTTTTTTGCAGATGAAAAGAAATATCTTTTACTGAAACAGACTTAGGTCCAGGAAACACAAGTGCAACCTAAAGCAAAGAAGCTTATGTTAGTACTGTGCTATGATCTTCAAAATTAATAATTTCAGACTTAAAACTTCAAGAGGAAAAACTATGTTGAGTATCTGAGAAAAAAGCATTAGGTTTTAGTATATCTGCCTCTTTAATACATATATGGTAAAGTTTTGGTTCTTCCCTAGTAACCTACAATCATAATATACTACCAAGAAATACCTCTATACTTTAAAATAAGTTATTCACTTATTGATAGAAACCAGGTTAATTGTATCTTACATAACAAAACTAAACTCTATAATGTTTCATAAGATAAAAGGCAAAGTATGAGGTACTTTGTAAAAGAACCATTGAAAAGTGCTTGATAATTAAATAACATCTTCACCTATATAATAAGCAAAGAGAAAACAATGATACAGCCAATGCTGGTGAGGAAACAGTATAATAAGCCTTTAAAGCCATTACTGATGTCAAGTTTAAATAACATAACTCTGTGAAAGCCATTTGGCTATATAAGTCAAGAGTCTTGAAATGTTCATACTCTCTAATCATGAGATTTCAATTATGGGAATTTATCTTAATAATTCTAAACATACACATACTCACAACACCCAGAATATATGTTAAAGTATATTTACTACAGTGAAAACTTAAAAATAAAAAATCTAACTGTCAAAGAACTACTCAATGAATTATGGTACTTCCTCTCTTTCAGCATGTTTTTCAGTTCAGTTCAGTTCAGTCGATCAGTCTTTGTCAGACTCTTTGCGACCCCATGAACTGGAGCATGGCAGGCCTCCCTGTCCATCACCAACTCCCGGAGTTCACTCAGAATCACGTTCACCGAGTCAGTGATGCCATCCAGCCATCTCATCCTTGGTCGTCCCCTTCCCTTCCTACCCCTAATCCCTTCCAGCATCAGTCTTTTCCAATGAGTCAACTCTTCACGTGAGGTGGCCAAAGTACTGCAGTTTCAGCTTTCACATCATTCCTTCCAAAGAACTCCCAGGGCTGATCTCCTTTAGAATGGACTGGTTGGATCTCCTTGCAGTCCAAGGGACTCTCAAGAGTCTTCTCCACACCACAGCTCAAAAGCATCAATTCTTCGGCACTCAGCCTTCTTCACAGTCCAACTCTCACATCCATTCATGACCACAGGAAAAACCATAGCCTTGACTAGACGGACCTTAGTCGGCAAAGTAATGTCTCTGCTTTTGAATATACTATCTAAGTTGATCATAACTTTTCTTCCAAGGAGTAAGCGTCTTTTAATTTCATGGCTGCAGTCACCATCTGAGGTGATTTTGGAGCCCCAAAAATAAAGTCTGACACTGTTTCCACTGTTTCTCCATCTATTTCCCATGAAGTGATGGGACCGGATGCCATGATCTTTGTTTTCTGAATGTTGAGCTTTAAACCAACTTTTTCGCTTTCCTCTTTCACTTTCATCAAGAGGCTCTTTAGTTCTTCTTCACTTTCTGCCATAAGGGTGGTATCATCTGCTTATCTGAGGTTATTGATATTTCTCCCAGCAATCTTGATTCCAGCTTGTGTTTCTTCTAGTCCAGCATTTCTCATGATGTACTCTGCATATAAGTTAAACAAACAGGGTGACAGTATACAGCCTTGACGTACTCCTTTTCCTAATTGGAACCAGTCTGTTGTTCCATGTCCAGTTCTAACTGTTGCTTCTTGACCTGCATACAGATTTCTCAAAAGGCAGGTTAGGTGGTCTGGTATTCCCATCTCTTTCAGAATTTTCCACAGTTTGTTGTGATCCACGCAGTCAAAGGCTTTGGCATAGTCAATAAAGCAGATGTTTTTCTGGAACTCTCTTGCTTTTTCCATGATCCAGCGGATGCTGGCAATTTGATCTCTGGTTCCTCTGCCTTTTCTAAAACCAGCTTGAACATCAGGGAGTTCACAGTCCACTTATTGCTGAAGCCTGGCTTGGAGAATTTTGAGCATTACCTTACTAGCATGTGAGATGAGTGCAACTGTGCGGTAGTTTGAACATTCTTTGGCATTGCCTTTCTTTGGAATTGGAATGAAAACTGACCTTTTCCAGTCCTGTGGCCACTGCTGAGTTTTCCAAATTTGCTGGCATATTGAGTGCAGCACTTTCACAGCATCATCTTTCAGGTTTCGAAACAGCTCCACTGGAATTCCATCACCTCCACTAGCTTTGTTCGTAGTGATGTTTTTCTAAGGCCCACTTGACTTCACATTCCAAGACGTCTGGCTCTAGATTAGTGATCACATCATCATGAGACCTTATATACTGTAGAACCTCCAAGGTATGAACAATCCTAACACAAAGCAGGCACCCAGCAAATATTTGTTAAATGAATAAATGTTGATAGAATCATGGGTATTTATCCTCCATATTTTCCCCTATTTCCAAAGATTTTTGAGTGGAGATTATCTTTTTAATATGAAAAATATTAAAATTTAAAATCTTAAATTTATAAACCTCAACGTTATAAATAAGTTTTTCAGACACTTACAATGCACACCTACCTTTGCCCGATACCCAACTAGCAAAGTTCAGGGCTTCTGAGTTTTCTTAGATTATAAGCACATCATGTCTTTTTATATTACCTAGCACTATGTTCTATTACTTTGCCAACTAAGGTCCATCTAGTCAAGGCTATGGCTTTCCCAGTAGTCATGTATGGATGTGAGAGTTGGACTGTGAAGAAAGCTGAGCACCAAAGAATTGATGCTTTTGAACTGTGGTGTTGGGAGAAGACTCTTGAGAGTCCCTTGGACTGCAAGGAGATCCAACCAGTCCATTCTGAAGGAGATTAGCCCCGGGAGTTCTTTGGAAGGAATGATGCTAAAGCTGAAACTCCAATACTTTGGCCACCTCATGTGAAGAGTTGACTCATTGGAATAGTCTTTGATGCTGGGAGGGATTGGGGGCAAGAAAAGGGGACGACCGAGGATGAGATGGCTGGATGGCATCACCAACTCGATGGACGTGAATCTGAGTGAACTCTGGGTGTTGGTGATGGACAGGGAGTTGGTGATGGACAGGGAGGTCTCGCGTGCTGTGATGCATGGAGTCGCAAAGAGTCGGACACGAATGAGCGACTGAACTGAACTGAACTGATGTTCTATGTAACTGACATGATAGCTAGCTGATCAAAGAAGGAAATACAAATATATTCCTAGATCCCAAACTCAGATATTATTTACAACACAACTTTCTTTATAAATTCAACCAAAAATTACAAATATATTGATAGGAAAGGAAAAACTTACCAAGTTCTTTCTTAAACAAACGAATGTACTGACTTTTTATTTTGTTTCTAGATTTACCCATTACCAACAAATGTTCTCCCAAGAGACCTAAAAGAGTTTATGTGTTTCTTTCAGAAATATTCCAGGCCAAATTTTTTGAGATCTATAGCAACATCACTTTTCAACAAGACCAGCTGTAAAGACCTGTTGTCACCAATGTGACCATTTCAACTAGGTGAAAATCCATTAAGAATCTCGAAATGAGCAAGGAAGACCTCTTCAGTAGCCAAAATAAATATCACAAAAGCCATGTACTAAAGCTTTTAATTTAGAAAGGATTTCTAAAAATCCTTCTAGCTTAGTCTTTTTTTATTCTGGAGAAATTTCAACATTTGTAATCTGGTTTCTCAGTTTGTATCAAATTAGCCTTTTTACATGTAGTATATGAATAAGAATGGAGAAAGGAGAAAAGTAAAAGCAGGCCTAGCAATACTAGCAAAGAGTAAAAATTGGAAGAAATAACTAGTAAAAGTGGAAAGAGAGACTAAAAAAAGCCTAACATCTAGAATCATTTGATCTGTTAAGATACTGATGAAGTAAACTGTATGTTGTTAAGTGCTACAGAAGGTTAACCCAAGGCCATTAAATATTAAATTATGTTCAAGTAAGTTTAGAAAGGCAATGGAGTTTAAAATTCATATTTAGAGTCAATGTGAAAAGCTGTAAAAAAATAAGCTGCCTACTTCATCGTCCTTTTCTTCATATTCTGGAATACATGGATATGTATAAATATTTACAAATTCAGGTGCTAAGAGTTTTGCATGTACAGCAGTGCTTTTGCCATCTGTTTCATTCGGATGTTTAATGATGTCAATCTTCAATGGTAGCTAAAATTTAGAGAAAAAAGAAAAATGAACAAAACAAATAGAAAATTCTAATTTTCATGTTAATAAAAATGCTCTTTAAAGCTTAAATAGCAAGCTCACACTAAGCTCCTATAAATACACCTAAAGTTTGAAAGTCATACTTTTTAGAACAGAATACTAAGACTAGTAAGAGTCATAAAGCAAACACAAATTTATTTCTCAATACTGTTAATCATGTACTAGAACTATTTTCAACTCATTTAACAGATTCTTATAGCAATGTTCCAATGTCATATTCATTTGTCACACTGGACTGAGTCCTATTCCTTGCATTCAAATATCTGTGTCAAGAACATTTTTATAATTCCTATAAACTTTCAGGTCTGTTAATTTTATAATATATTAAACAGAAATATAAGTTCAGGCAAAAGTTTTAGATCTAAAATTCAAGTTAAAATTTTGTTCCTCAAAACATCTTTTGAGGTCAAAGGTTTTATCTTTTAATGTTAACATCATGATTCTCAGCATGTGAAATAAATTATTAATTGGAAAAAGAGTTAACAGAATGATTCCAGGAGGTGTACTCTATATAAAAATTAACTTTTCAAAATCATTTTGCCTATTTTCCTTAGTTTCATTATTTAATTACTATGAATTATGTCCTGTTTACAAAAATAATATTCTTGCAAATTTCTTGAGTTAGATTTTTTTACTATTTTGCTGACTTGTTTGGTTTAGCTTTCTGTATAATGCTTGTATGAATCCTGCCTTCAGCCATGACTATGAAAACAGAAGCCAAGTCATATCTCTCCCATCATATAAGAAATTCTCTCTCTAGGATAGATTTTTCACTGTAGAGTTCAAATGATTTATTTGTTATGGTAAGTACTGTTCCAGCTTCCAGCCCACACTAAAAGGCAACATTCTAGGTATTTACTCTGGGGCAACAGCTATTTTACCCTGGAGTACAAAACTACCTTGTTTTTTTAGAACAGATTTATTAAAGAGATAGGACTGAAACAATAAACTGCACATATTTGAAGTGTACAATCAAATGAGTTTTAACATATGCTACACCTTTGACTTCATCACCACAATAAAGACACCTGTGGCTGATTCATGTCAATGTATGGCAAAACCAATACAGTATTGTAACGTAGAATAAAGTATTAAAATAAATAAATAAATAAAGATAATGAACATATCCATCATCTGCAAAAGTCTTCTTGTATCTTCTTTCTTTCCCTTACCTCATCAACTCCCACCCATTAGGTAACTACTGATCTATTACTATTAAGTTAGTTGGCATTTTCAAGAATTTTGTATAAATGAAATCATAAATTATAAACACTTTTCTTTTGATTGCCTTCACTTAGAATAATTATTCTGAGCTTATTCATGTTGTGTGTATCATTAACTCCAGAACTATTCTTTAAAGGGGCAGTTTCTATATGCTACTAGATGATCCCAAATTGTACACAGTTTATTGTTCAGGATAGTTATGGCAAGAGGAAGCTATATATCCTAGAAGAGCCATAAACATCCCAGATAACATTGAAAACACCCCTAGTTTTCAATCCAGGGTTTCAAACCCGATGTCTCCTACCTTCTCACTTAGGCCTAGTGATAATTTATAACTTGAAGGCAACTGCTTCAAAACATCAAACCAACTTCTAGTGATAGGAAATTTACCATTTAAGTAGGCAGTTCACAAATGATTTTACATCAGTCTACCTCTGGCTGAACTCTACATCAGACTTTCCTCATGAAACTCAATCCCAGCTGATGCTACTCTATATTCCCTTTCCCCAGGGTCTTTCAGTAGCAGCTCAACATTATCTTAGTTCAGGGAAGGCAAGAAAGAAGAAAGAAAAAAAAAAAGAAAAGATCATGACAAAGTATTCTAATACAAATAAGACCAACCTTCTTATAGAGCTGAAAATTCCAAAGGCAATGACCAACATTTCTGATCAGTTGGCTATCTCTGAAGAACATCATTTAAATCAAGAATGCAAGACTGAAAGTTACTAATGTATTTCACAAATCATGAAACTAGCATTATCATGGACTAACATCTACAAAGTATAAAACAGTTATGTAATATCTGTGCTCAAGAAGTATTTTTGGGAGGCAGTCCAGGTATCTAGTTTCCCGAGTAAACCTGAAAATTATACTATGAAAGCCTAGACACAGGTCAAGCCATGGAAATACAGAAATACACGTTTGTGCTCTAGTTCACACATTTTAAAAGAAGATATATCTTAAACAATGACAGGGTACAGAGTGATACTACTAGAGTTGACCAGACTCAGTTCAAGTAGAGATGTTTTGTTTTCAAACATTTAAAGACCATCAATCTGTTCTCTACTACGTTTCCTATGAGAGATTTACCACAGAACTTTCTACCCATATTTATCAAAATACAATCAGCAGAAAACTCTAGCCTTTTTCCATGTGATTATCAACCTTCTCAAAGAGAATCTTTTCAATTCTAGTACTCTAATAAAGATGAAGCTTTCATTTGATGACCCTTTCTCACCTTAAAAAAGACATTTGTCATGACTTTTAAAAAATTAATGAATTTGTCTTGACATTAAAATTTTTTCTTCTGCATTAAAAGATATATATTAATGAATTTAATCCCTAGAGTAAAATTTATAGCTTGGGAGGTACTTACTCATTATGCAGTTATCTTCCCTTCCAAAGCAGGCTATCTAAAAGCAAATGCTGAGCCATTTGTAAAAATAAAGTCAAAACTAGAAAAATTTTTAGATTTTTTTATTAATATGTAGTAACTCACAAAATTTTATATATGGTAATTAAAATAAAACACTTCAGAAAATTTTGCACCATCCAGTAGGCCATTTAGAGTTCATCAAACTCTTGGTATAGTGTTTCAGCCATTTCATTAAAATAGTGGAAATTAGGTCATGGATTTAAAAAACAATACTCAATTATTAAATTTCTACAAAAATATTAGCCCTATATTATTAACTTTTATTATTCTGATCGCCAATCATTTTGAACAAAATATATCTTAAGATAAAACTTTTAATGGGATATTTTCTTTATGTGGCTATGATATAAACAGAAGATGAAATTATTCTGTTCATACCTCCAAACTATACTTCAAAATGTAATATTCTTATATGAGAGATGGGGATAATGGGAGAAGGGAGATAAAGGAGAAGAAGGTAGCAGAGGACTAGATGGTTAGATAGCATCACCAACTCAGTGGACATGAATTTGAGCAAATTCATGTCCAGGAGATAGTAGAGGGCAGAGGAGCCTAGGGTGGCAAAAGTCGAACATGACTTAGTGACTGTACAACAATGCAGACTTTAGAAGAATTATTGTGGTCAAGCTCTCAGTTTTTCTGAGGTAACTATGAAGCTTACTGGATTCTATACTTAGTTATTCTTGGCCAGTAAACTTTCCATTTTAGACCCCTAAGCAGACCATGGACTTGCCAAGGTAACATGTAGGCTAAAATGCAATTCAAGTAACAAAATACGAGTGTTTCAAAGTATTGTTCTTAACTGAAATTTAAATGAACCTTATCATCACATTAAACTTATTTTCTTATTGGCAAGTTCTAATGAGTTCATGTGTAGAATTTGGTCTTTTTAAGGTCCTAATAGGCAGCAGTCAACTTTCATAAACCATTTAACTTAAAGTTTGAGTCATTGTTAGACAAGTTAACATATACATAACTAAGTCTTTGATTACAGAGACATGATGGTCTACAGACCTTTTATCTATACAAAAATAGTCTTGATAGGCCACAGAAAGTATAAGGTAAGCAATCAATGCAAATCAACTTGTTTAAATCTGGCGTTAAATCACTATAACACAGCCCAATGAGCAGGCCTTAGTCTTTTCAATTTCAGTTTAGTTTAGTTTTGGTCACTGACATGTGCTCCGTCTCCATATGTAGAATGAGGCTAAACTCACGATTCTGCCTAAGCAGATATCAACCCTAGTTCCTTCAGAATATTTTCTTTTCAAGGGCAGTCCAAGGCCCTGAGGTGGTTTTTGAAGTTCCTTCATGCAGCTTGTAAACTTGTCTCTTGTAGTTTTCAAGTTTATACCACATTTTTCTATGCTGTAAATGAATTATAATCATTTATTTTAAAAAGTAACTGATTTCATTAAAAACAACACTATTCATCTCATATGCAAGTGTTTCAGCAATGTATGTCTCTTTTTCTAGAAACAAGGGGGAAAAAATAGGTTTACAGGTCTACAAGATTAAACTTTCTATTAATTAATTTTCATAATGATGCCATTTATCAAGCTTATCAGTTATATTAGAGATATATCAGATGTGTTTTTAAAATCAATTCTCCCACTTTCAGACAATTAAATTTCTCACCAACCTTCACATGTGGTATCTGTTCAACAGGTACATTTTCAACTGGGACGTAACACGTATAGCAGTAGAACATTCTTGAACCACCACACTTAAGACATTTTGATCTTCCATTTTGCTGAGCTTTTTTAAGAACTTCTTGAGATGCTAAGCATAAGTTTTGAAGAGGATCTTCTGCAGCTATGCATGTAGTTTGTGACTGCTGTATTTCCACAAATTTTGAATTATCTTCTTCCCTTTCTTTGAGAAATATAGGTGCACTGAGAGACATTTTTCATTCAAATCAAAGTTTAACTTTTATTTCTAAAACACACATTGTAGATGCACTAGAAAAAAAAGTGGGGGCAAAATAAAAAAACAAAACATTTCACTCACTGTTTCTACAAAGAAAACTACTCCATTTAATTCACAACTGTGTGCTGACTTTAGTATTTACTAACAAATGTTAATAAGTTTTCAAACCACTAGATTAGCATGCTTTAAGATATAATACTAAAAACAAATAAACTAAAAAAAAAAAATTACCCTTTAAATCTGCTGCTACTGCTGCTAAGTTGCTTCAGTCGTGTCCAACTCTGTGAGACCTCACAGACGGCAGCCCACCAGGCTCCCCTGCCCCTAGGATTCTCCAGGCTAGACCCTTTAAAGCTAGTCCCTCCGTAAAAATAGGAAGGTTGTCTCCCAGAAAAATTATTTCAAATATAAAGTTTAGGTACAAACAATCTATTTCTCAGTGATTATTTTTGCTCCAGAAACAGTACTTTTGTTCTATATTAGGAATGTTATGTTTTTATGTTAGTATCACCCAGGAATGTATTCAACCCTGCAAGCTCTAACTTTTACTTGTTGTTATATGACATCAAATCACACTCTGACATGACATCAATTCTCAGTCTGAACCTTGAAAAAAATACAAGGTGAAATAAGTAAAACTTAGTTGGTTATGTTCTAAAAGATGCAATTCTCTCCAACATAAATTAAAACACACATAAAAATATAACTAAACATCCATTAAAATGAGAGGCATCCACTATCAATTATAACTTTTTAAATATCTCAAAAGGTGAAACATATGCCTATAAAAACGTAAAGGCATACACATAAAGATTAAAGTGTACTCTTATAAACATTAAAATTTTACAGAGCAATATCAGTGTTCACCTATTCTAAGAATTCATGCTGCTTTCAAAAATATACACCATTCAGTCTTCAGGTCTAGAGATAAAATAGTAAACTGGCTTTCTCACTTAAATATTTCGTTCAAAGGAGGATGATGGTTGCCAAAACTGTTATTCAAATACTTTGTAAGCACAATATGCCTAGAGGGAAAAAGAGACTGGGGCCCTCTTAATTTGATATGCATTCCAGAGCTGTAAAATGATTCTCATAACCTAAAGCCTTATGGTATTGTGGTGTTTAACTATGAGACTCCAGGCACTTCAAGTACAAACACTGAGAGGAGAAATGCTGTGACAGAAACAGGAAACTTTTTGTGGTTTCCCAAAACGAAAGTGAACAAAGAGTCCAGTGGAACATAATACACAATATAATTTACTAACAAGAAGTTAGTGATACTAATTTAATCAGTCATCAGGAGTATTTTAGAGACTCTAAATGCAGGGAACTTGGGACCCAAATAAAGAAAGGCAAAGAAAAAAGATGTTGGTCATTGAAGGAAAAGTAAAATACACTTGCCAAATTTATCCAAGGGGATGTGTACTGATTAGGTAAGGGTTTACATTTTGGGTTGTTAGGACAAAGTGATATTTAAAAACGATTGTCCCATCCCTTCCTCTTGCCTCACGATGGAAAACATTATGTGACCTCTACTCCAAATCACCTTCCTAAAAATGACTTTTATCTTTGTCAATATGCCCTCAATGACTGGGAGAGTGCAGGATATTAAGCTGTTACCTTTTCTTGAGGCTCAGATCCTTTTAAGACTGCATGAGAGTCTTTGACCTTCTCTCTAGTAAATGCACTTAGAGATGCAGTATTCTGCACACAATTTCAGATGGTTTGCAGGTTAGATTCTAGACTCCATCTACAAATCTAGGTAAAGAAATCTTGGCTAAGATCAAAAAGTCATTCGAAGAAGAGAGAAGGCTTAAAAATCTAGGAAGAGATTCTATCAGTCTGCAGAAATCAGAGCCACACATCCTTCTCTGGCCAACAAAGGTCAATTCTCACAAGCCAATGGAGGTCTCATCACTGAACTTAGGAACTAATTGGTCCCTAAATCCTCTTGGTTTGGCTTTGTTCTACTGTTTCCTGAGGTTCTTAAAAATATTTTTAGGCTGCAATAGTCTTGAGTTATCCAGATCATGGGCTCATCCTAAAAAGTAATTGGAGTGGTCTAATTCAATTTGACTCCACTTCCCTGGGTATTCATTCCGGTAGCTATGCAGGGATTTGCATGTGCCACTATAGGGCCCAGCATTAGTGGGGAACTATGCAGGTCCCACTGCAAGGAGATCCAACCAGTCCTGAAGGAGATCAGCCCTGGGATTTCTTTGGAGGGAATGATGCTAAAGCTGAAACTCCAGTACTTTGGCCACCTCATGCGAAGAGTTGACTCATTGGAAAAGACTCTGATGCTGGGAGGGATTAGGGGCAGGAGGAGAAGGGGACGACAGAGGATGAGATGGCTGGATGGCATCACTGACTCGATGGACGTGAGTCTGAATGAACTCCGGGGAGTTGGTGATGGACAGGGAAGCCTGGCGTGCTGCAATTTATGGAGTCACAAAGAGTCGGACACGACTGAGTGACTGAACTGAACTGAACTGAACTGATGCAGTTCCCAACGGTGTCATGAAAGCCAATGTAGTTGCTTGACGTTTAATGGAAAACTACTGGTGAGTTTTTCTGGAGCCTCAAAGCGCACTCCTCCTGAGATGCCTCAGAAAAATCCCCATGTATTCCACTTGGCAGTCCGTCCATATAGCTAAATGAATTTTTTGTTGTTTAGTCATTCAGACGTGTCCAACTCTTTTGCAACCCCATGGACTGTAGCCTGCCAGGCTCCTCTGTCCACAGGATTTCCCAAGCAAGAATGCTCTAGTGGGTTGCCATTACCCTCTCTGGGAGATCTTCCTGACCCAGGGATCAAACCTGCATCTCTTGCATCTCCTGCATTGGCAGGCAGGTTTTTCACCAGCTGAGCCATTAGGGAAGCCCCACATTAGCAGAACCTTATATAAGAAGTCCTTTCTCTACAAAAATCAAACAACACAAACACCCTGAGACAGTGCAAGGGAAAGGTCTATGGCTCCTTGCCTTGCCTTACCTAAACACTCTCACATGTAGATAAGGTGGCTACAGAAGAGGCCTGCAGTTCTAAGTCATGGGGAGTTCCCTCCAAAGGTCTCTAAAACCATATGAACAAGGGATCCATCCTGACCTAATCAACAGCCTGTTTCTAATGTGTACAAATCATTTGTTGCACACACAGATTCAAAACTTTCAAAGCATACATCTTAACATCAAATATGTGTGAGAAATACAACTGGAGTTGTGGGGGTTACTGAGAGAACATAAAAGACTTCGTTCCTAAAGAACTAACACATATTTTTACCTAGATATGCACCTGTCATTTTGCAACTTGGGTTGAAAACTGATTTTGTTCTCTTTCTACCCTCTTTACCACACAAATTAATTACTCAATCAAGTTGTACCAGTTCTACCTTGCACATAATCCTGTATTTTTAGTCTCAAAGTCAGGATTCTAGATGGCCCATTGCAATCTCTTCACCTCTTTGCTTTCATGTGCTTATTACTAGTTCCAGATATTTAGCACAGAAAAATGTATTTTAATTTGGAGTTGCCTTTTAGTTAAGCTATCCTTCCTAGCAGGAGTCAACTCCCCAAGAGTAGAATCCCTCACTCTGCAATTCCAGAAGGAGGAATTCAACAAATACTTGTTAACTAAATCAAAACCATTATGAAAAAGAATCATTCACTATGCAACTGCTACTGAAGTATCTGACAGCCTTTACCTGTAATCTGCAGCCTAGCAGATTTTTCTCTTGTTTTTCCAAAATAATAAAGCAAAAGCCTCCTAGCTACAAATAAGTTAACTCCCATCCCCACCCCCCCCCCCCATCCCTATGCAGGAGACAGGAGTTGAATCCTTGGGTCAGAAAGATCCCCTGGAGAAGAGAATAGCAACCCACTCCAGTATTCTTGCCTGGAAAGTCCCATGGGGACTGCCAGAGGAACCTGGCAGGCTACAGTCCATGGGGTCGCAGAGAGTGGGACTCAACTGAGCACACAACACAGCAATGGAACATTATATAAACTCCTTATCCTGTACTTCCGGTCATAACAGTACCAAATAAAACCCACTTAAATTTTATTTTCCTATTTTTAAGAACCTGGTCATATGTACAGGTCCAATGGTCTACTGTTAAAAATTCAAAGTAACACCTTTTTCCTACAGGCTAACAGTCTATGCCCTCCTCACCACCACTCCCCCTCCCCACACACATAGCACACATCCTGTGGTAGAGACTGTCTTGCCTTAGTTTTTCATGGTACACTGGGGTTTAGAGAGAAGTAATTTTTAAATATTGTGGTTCTGAATCAAGCAGTGATTTTATCATCCAACTTCATGGAATTGGCACCTCGCAGTGTTAATAAACCTCTTGACTTTCCTACATTTCCAAGAAATAATTCAGACTGAAGGGCAGCCTCTTTGCTTATTACCTATTTATAACCTTAATATTTTAAATACACTGCATGGCACACTATGCCTGTACTAATTTCCTCCTTCAGTGATAACCAGTGTCCCGCAAATCACTCCAAACACTAAAAAATAAAGAATAGGATACCTAGTGGACTAACTTTGCCTGAACAGACTTTTCCTGGGCCGGACTGCACTGAAAATAATTGTTAGGGGTACCAAAAAAACAAAAACAAAAACAAAAAAACCCACACACACAAAACTTTTTTTGAGGAAAAATTTGGACGCCCTTTCCGCAAAGGGCCCACGAGACCTCAAATATGCTGGCGGCCGCACAGGGACCAGGGCCCCACTCACAAGCGACCGCCAGCATGACCTCCGCCGGGGCGCGGCCAAGGAGCGTCCACTCCCGCAGCTGCGGGGCTGCGGCCAGACCCCGGTCCCCACAAGCGCTGAGACCCGCACGAGGAATCAGAGTGGGACTCAGACCTGCACAGCCCGCGAGTCCTCGCACAGCTCCACACGTCTTCCGCTCCGCCGGAGCCCGAAGTGCGCGCCCGGCCCTGGTCGCGCCTGGCCGCGGCGGAGCGCTTTCCGGGAGACACCAGAGGGAGGGAGCCCGGGCGTTGCTAAGGCCGTTGCTAGGCCCGGGCTCGGCGAGGGTTCCGCGGGCCAAGGTAACGGGCGGGGAGAACCGCCGTGAGGGGGAGGGGTTAGAGGCAAAGTCCCGCCCTAGCTTTTCCAGCTGTCGGGGTGGTGCCACCCTTTTCCAGAGAGAAGTGATGGAGAACCAGGACCCTGTTCTGTGAGGCCCGGCCGCACATCTCGCCAGCGCTGCGCTGAGCTCCCTCCTGAGACTGACCGGGACCGCGGAAGGAGGACGCGGTTCTCGAAATAACACTATCAAGGTGTAGTTGCAGTGTATTGTGAAAAATGCTCTTCCTACAGAACACTTTCCCATTCGCCAATCCCTAAAATATTTTAGTTAGAACTTTGTTCCATTACTTTTTTTTTTTTAATGGCTGTGTCCAGAGAAGTAGTTCGTATGCTGTATAGTAATGAAAGCTGTTAGAAAAATAATATCTGATAATATCTACCTTAAAACTACACACTCACACAGAGTTGGGACTACTTTGTGTGCTTTTCCAATCTGAAATTAAGCGTAGTATGCGGATAGATTATTAAACCATTTTTCCTTGCCCCACCCCAAAGAAAATCTGTAAGGAAGGAATGCATGTTGAGAGCTGTGAGATTTTAAAACACATGGGCGAGATCTTGAGCAATGTATTTGCTGAATAGTGTGAGTTTAGCAATTGACAGTTAAAAGACAGAATGTTGCCCTAGGCAGGGGTCCTCAGTCTCCAGGATCTAATGCCTAATAATCTGAATTGGAGCTAATGTAATAATAGAAATAAAGCACACAGTAAGTGTAATGCACTTGAATCATCCTGAACCCACCCCCACCCCCCGTTCTTGGGAAAATTATTTTCCACCAAACTGGTCCCCGGTGCCAAAAATGTTGGACTTTAAGTATCAAGTTAAGCACACATAGTAGAGAAAATACAATATGGCTAATAAATTATAGGAATTTCAAAAAAACTCAGAATGGAGTGGTCAGTGAAGGTCTATTGGCTGGATTTTAGTCTGAAGAATGATTATGGTTTAGTACAGTGTTATTCAAAGGAATGGTGTGGGTCCCATTGCGGAGGTCCCACTTGTATTCAAGGAAATGTAGTGACAACAACACATTTTAAAAAATGAAATTGTCTAGTTTGGAAAAGCAGTGCATGGCACTTGGTAAGGTTAAGTATTACTTTGTGGAGTTTTAAATTATATATGTATGCATGTATACACACAGAAGAACTATACAAAAAGATCTTTCGGTTCAGTTCAGTCGCTCAGTCGTGTCCGAATCTTTGCGACCCCATGAATCGCAGCACGCCAGGCTTCCCTGTTCGTCACCATCTCCCGGAGTTCACTCAGACTCACGTTCTTCGAGTCAGTGATGCCATCCAGCCATCTCATCCTCGGTCGTCCCCTTCTCCTCCTACACCCAATCCCTCCCAGCACCAGAGTCTTTTCCAATGAGTCAACTCTTCGCATGAGGTGGCCAAAGTACTGGAGTTTCAGCTTCAGCATCATTCCTTCCAAAGAAATCCCAGGGGTGATCTCCTTCAGAATGGACTGGTTGGATCTCCTTGCAGTCCAAGGGACTCTCAAGAGTCTTCTCCAACACCACAGTTCAAAAGCATCAATTCTTCAGCACTCAGCCTTCTTCACAGTCCAACTCTCACATCCATACATGACCACAGGAAAAACCAAGCCTTGACTAGACGGACCTTAGTCAGCAAAGTAATGTCTCTGCTTTTGAATATACTGAGGTTGGTCATAACTTTTCTTCCAAGGAGTAAGCGTCTTTTAATTTCATGGCTGCAGTCACCATCTGCAGTGATTTTGGAGCCCAAAAAATAAAGTCTGACACTGTTTCCACTGTTTCTCCATCTATTTCCCATGAAGTGATGGGACCGGATGCCATGATCTTTGTTTTCTGAATGTTGAGCTTTAAACCAACTAGCTTTTTGCTTTCCTCTTTCCTTTCATCAAGAGGCTCTTTAGTTCTTCTTCACCTTCTGCCATAAGGGTGGTGTCATCTGCATATCTGAGGTTATTGATATTTCTCCCGGCAATCTTGATTCCAGCTTGTGTTTCTTCCAGTCCAGCGTTTCTCATGATGTACTCTGCATAAAAGTTAAGTAAGCAGGGTGACAGTATACAGCCTTGACATACTCCTTTTCCTATTTGGAATACGACCCAGATAATCATGATGATGTGATCACTCATCTAGAGGCAGACATCTTGGAATCTGAAGTCAAGTGGGCCTTAGAATGCATCACTACGAACAAAGCTAGTGGAGGTGATGGAATTCCAGTAGAGCTATTTCAAATCCTGAAAGATGATGCTGTGAAAGTGCTACACTCAGTATGCCAGCAAATTTGGAAAACTCAGCAGTGGCCACAGGACTGGAAAAGGTCAGTTTTCATTCAAACTACCACACAGTTGCACTCATCTCACACGCTAGTAAAGTAATGCTCAAAATTCTCCAAGCCAGGCTTCAGCAATACGTGAACCGTGAACTCCCTGATGTTCAAGCTGGTTTTAGAAAAGGCAGAGGAACCAGAGATCAAATTGCCAACATCCACTGGATCATCGAAAAAGCAAGAGAGTTCCAGAAACACATCTATTTCTGCTTTATTGACTATGCCAAAGCCTTTGACTGTGTGGATCACAATAAACCATGGAAAATTCTGAAAGAGATGGGAATACCAGACCACCTAACCAGCCTCTTGAGAAATCTGTATGCAGGTCAGGATGCAACAGTTAGAACTGGACATGGAACAACAGACTGGTTCCAAATAGGAAAAGAAGTACGTCAAGGCTGTATATTGTCACCCTGCTTATTTAACTTATATGCAGAGTACATCAAGAGAAACGCTGGGCTGGAAGAAACACAAGCTGGAATCAAGATTGCTGGGAGAAATATCAGTAACCTCAGATATGCAGATGACACCACCCTTATGGCAGAAAGTGAAGAGGAGCTAAAAGCCTCATGATGAAAGTGAAAGAGGAGAGTGAAAAAGTTGGCTTAAAGCTCAGCATTCAGAAAACGAAGATCATGGCATCCGGTCCCATCACTTCAAGGGAAATAGATGGGAAACAGTGGAAACAGTGTCAGACTTTATTTTGGGGGCTCCAAAATCACTGCAGATGGTGACTGCAGCCATGAAATTAGAGGACGCTTACTCCTTGGAAGAATAGTTATGACCAACCCAGATAATATATTCAAAAGCAGAGACATTACTTTGCCTACTAAGGTCTGTCTAGTCAAGGCTATGGTTTACATAGTAACCCAGTACTCACTCTGATAAATAGAATCATTTGCTTTTTAATCTGTGCACTTGAATTAAATTAGTTTAAAATGATAAATTACTTATTGCCTTCAAGATTGCTATTGCTATTGACTGCTTTGCTATTGATTCTCCTCTTTCCCTTTCTTAAAGCAGTGGCTTTCAAACATTTTAAAAAGAAACACAATGAGAAATACATTTTATAAACATGACTTAGTGTATGTATCCGTTCAGTTCAGTTCATTTCAGTTCAGTCACTCAGTCGTGTCCCACTCTTTGCGACTGCATGAATCGCAGCACGCCAGGCTTCCCTGTTCATCACCATCTCCCGGAGTTCACTCAGACTCACATCCATCGAGTCCGTGATGCCATCCAGCCATCTCATCCTCGGTCGTCCCCTTCTCCTCCTGCCCCCAATCCCTCCCAGCATCAAAGTCTTTTCCATTGAATCAACTCTTCCCATGAGGTGGCCAAAGTACTGGAGTTTCAGCTTCAGCATCATTCCTTCCAAAGAAATCCCAGGGTTGATCTCCTTCAGAATGGACTGGTTGGATCTCCTTGCAGTCCAAGGGACTCTCAAGAGTCTTCTCCAACACCACAGTTCAAACACATCAATTCTTTGGCGCTCAGCCTTCTTCACAGTCCAACTCTCACATCCATACATGACTACTGGAAAAACCATAGCCTTGACTAGACGAACCTTAGTCGGCAAAGTAGTGTTCTGCTTTTGAATATGCTATCTTGTTTGGTCATAACTTTTCCAAGGAGTAAGCGTCTTATAATTTCATGGCTGCAGTCACCATCTGCAGTGATTTTGGAGCCCCCAAAAATAAAGTCTGACACTGTTTCCACTGTTTCCCCATCTATTTGCCATGAAGTAATGGGACCAGTTGCCATCATCTTCATTTTCTGAATGTTGAGCTTTAAGCCAACTTTTTCACTCTCCTCTTTCACTTTCATCAAGAGGCTTTTTACTATGTCATAAATCACTCCAAAATATGCTGTCCTAAAATAATCATTTATTATGTTACTGAGTCTTGTGTTCAGTGGAGCATAGAGGGACAAATTTTTTCTGATAATTCAGCTATGAAGACTGTGAATGCTAGCAGAGGTCCATTGTGTCACCTCTTCATGTGGCCTGGGCTTCCCCCATGGTATGACAGCAGAGCAACCAGACTTCTTAGGCCTAGTGCTCCAAAACCAAGTGTTGCAGAGAACAAGGTTGTTTTTCTAACCTAGTCCCCAAAAGAAACAGCATTATTTCTCTCACATTCTTTTGATTGTAAGTGCACTTGAAGACATGTCCAAATTTTAGGTGAGCAGACATAGATGCCACTTTTCAAAATACCATCAGGGAATTTGTGGCTGTTTTTAAAAAACCAACACTGAATTTACTGCTGTCACTAAAAACCCCAAATTTCAGTGATTTAATGTAATAGATTTTTATTTCCCACAAGAAATCCATTGTGGAAGTTACTAGTCAGATAAAGTGTTAAACTCAATCAAGAATGTGAGTTTCTTTTTATTTTTAGTGGTTCTGCTGTTCCCTGTGACTTGGGGTTCACAGCTTACCTGACAAGAGGAAAAGCACAGTGGATCACGTAAGAGGTTTTAGAGGTCAGCCCTAAAGAAGGCATATATCACTTTGCCCACATTTCATTGGCCAGTTTAATCCAAGGTCTCTTCTTTAACTGCGAGGGAACCTGAGAAATGTAGAGAAACATACAGATATTGGTGAGCAATAACAGTTTGCCACATTCTAAGTTTTTAGCCCAAAACCCTGTAGTCCCCAACCCCTCTGCTAGATTTCATTTTTTCATTAGTTATCTATTTTATATATAATATCAATACTGTATGCATCAATACATACATACATACAGTATGTATACCAGTCTCCCAATTTCCCCCAAACCCCTTTCCTCTTTGGTATCTATATGTTTGTTCTCTACATCTATGTCTGTATTTCTTCTTTGCAAATAGAATCACCATGACCATTTTTCCAGATTCCACATGTATTCATTAATATGTAATATTTTCCTCATTCCAACTTACTTCACTCTGTATGACACTTTCTAGGTGCCTCTGCATTTCTACAAATGACCCAATTTTGTTCCTTTTTATGGCTAATATTCCATTGTGTATATGTACCATATCTTCTTTATACATTGGCCTGTTGATGGAAATTTAGGTTGCTTTCATGTCCTGGCTATTGTAAATAGTGCTTCAGTGGACATTGGAGTGCATGTGTCTTTTTGAATTGTGGCTTTCTTTGAGTGTATGCCCAATAGTGGAATTGCTGGATTATATACTAGTTTTATTTTTAGTTTTTAAGTAACCTCCATACTTTTCTTAAAAGAAAAATTTTTTTCAAGTGTTTTCAATTGTTGTTATTTATTTCATATGTCAAAATATACTACAGTTTCTTGATTTTTTTCACTCTCTAACATTATCTGTTAACTTTCTCCTTTAAGAGTCAATCATAAAGCTCTTTTATAACACCACTCCCAAGTGTGAACATTCCTTCTCTCCCCCACACTCTTGTTATCCTCTCATCTCTCAATATGGTAGTCTCACAGTTTTTGTTTAAAGTAATATTTTTAAATATTATTTGACCCTGAACCACATATGATCACATTAACTTTTAATACAACCTTTTATTTCTTTGCTTTAATAATTACCATGTTCTGTCTACTTATTAATAATCTATCCTCAGAAACTCTGCCAAAGTAACAAAACATTACAATCAAACATATTGATTAATCTAGCTGATTTTGTTTTCCTTCCAGATTTTCTCTCTAGAGCATTTCAACCTCTGATTCATTCAGTATTGGTTGCTTTTACCAATTCAATACTGCTCTCCTGTGTTAGATCCCTTGTTCCTTTTTCTTTGCATAATCCTTTGTTTTTCTGAAACATATTTTCTAGTAGTTTCCTGAGAAAAGGTAAATGAGAGTATTGTAGACAGCATAATAACCACCCTCAATGCAGATCCTATTGATATGTTTTCCTGTGTGGCAGAATGAACTTTGTACATGTGATTAAGTTAAGGATCCTTCAATGAGGAAATTACAGGATTATCTAGGTGGGTTCAACATAATCATAAGTGTCCCGTAAAATGGATTACAAGAGGTCAGAAAGAGAAGATGCTATACTACTGGCTTCCAGGCTGAAAGAAGGAGCTAAGGAGCAAAGCAGTGTGGGAGGTGCTCCTATAAGCTGCAAAAGGCAAGGAAACAGATTCTCCCCTAGAACCTCCAGAAGGAGTATAGTTCTGCAGATCCATTTCAGGCCTCTGACCTCCAGATATGGGAGATAAGTAAACCTGTATTGATTTAAGCAGTTAAGTTTGCAGTAATTTGTTAGAGCAGCTATGTGAAACTAATATAGAAAAATGGTGATTTTTTTTTTAAACTGACTTAAAAATCTGAAACATGCCATGTATTTAATTGATGGGCTGTCTGTATTTATATTTGAATTTCTAGTTTGAAAGTAATTTTCTGGAAATAATCATCTAAATTCTTATCTTTTAACCTCTGATTCTTATTTTTAACACTTTTATTCTAGTTTCCAGAACATTGCTTCAGCTTCCTCCCCATAAGCATTTTGTTGACTAATTAATTAATTTCATTATATTTGTACCTTTTATTTTTTCCCTATTGCCTCATAAAATAATGTTTTTGGTTTCAGGGATGCATTATTTTATCATCTCTCTCTAAGAATCTTAAAGACTTTTTAAAGTTTCTTTCTGTCCCCTGTATTATCTGTATCCTCTCAGATTTTATTTTCAGTTATCGTTTCTGATTTCTAGTTTTTAATTTTTATCTTTTTGATATTTTGTATCTGTTCCTTAAATATCTAGTAAGCCTTGGATTTCTGTTTGTATTGAAGAATGAAGATTAAAATAGTGATATAAAGCTCAATGTGTCTTCATAAGAGGATCGGATTTTTCATTGGAAAATTTTCAAACATTCTGTAGAATAAAAGGCACTAATGATGATAAGAGCAGAAATCAATGAAAGTGAAAACAAATGTGCACTAGAGGAAAGCAACAGGCCAAAACTAGTTCTTTGAAAAGATTAATAAAATTGAAAAGCCTTAAACTGACCAAGTAAAAGAGAAAACTCAAAATACAAATATCAGGAATGAAAGTGGTAATATCCTACAGGTGATAAAAATAATAAGAGGATATAATTAGGAACAAATATTTACGTCAAAGTATTTGATATTTTTGCTTTCCTTGAAAACTACAATTTACCAAAACTGATAAAAAGGAAATAGACAATGTCAATGACTTCATCAATTTTGAGAAATTACATCTATGTTAGTCTGCTCTAGCTGCTATAATAGAATACTACAGACTTGGTCACTTAACAGAAATTTATTTTCTCACAGTTATGGAGGTCTGAAGTCTAAAACCAAGGTGCTGTCAGTGTTGGTTCCTGTGAGACCTTTCTTTCTGGCTTCTAGATGGCAGCTTTCTCACTGTGTCCTCACGTAGCCTTTCTGAATGCACAGAGAGAAAGATCCCTGCGGTATCTCTTACTCTTCTTATAAGAATAGCACTCTTATTGAACTAAGGCCCCACTCTTAAGACCTCCTTAAATTTAATTTCCTCTCCATCTCCAAATATAGTCACATTGACGGTTAGGTCTTCAAGGTAGGCCCTAGGGAAAAACATAATGTCTGAAGTGAAGACTTCACTGGATCACCTAACAGCATTACTTATCCAAACTGACAAACAGAGGAAAAAAGTTTGGAAAAAACCCCCAGCAATCTTAGTGACCTGTAGGACCATTTCAAGCTATCCACCACAGGTGCAGTTGGAGTCCCAGAAGGAAAGATGGGAAAAAGAAAAAAAATTTTTTTGAATAAAAATGATGGATAATTATCCAAATTAATAAAAACTATAAATGGACATGTTCAGAAATTCAGCTAATCCAGACAGAATTAAGAAAGGAAGGAGAGAGGGAATTGGGGGAAGAGGGAGGGAGGGACAAACAACCCCACTGACTGCTGAAAACCAGTGATGAGAATATTTTAAAAGCAGGCAGAGGAAAAGACACATAACATATAGGAGAACAAATATTAAATGATTAGAAATGTTCCTTTCCCCTTTGCTATTTGCAAGATTATGAGCAAAGTTGGTGTGGTTTCTTTCTTAAATCTTTGATAGAATTTACTTATGAAGCCATTTGAGTCTGGAGTTTTCTTTGTGAGTTTTTCATTACAAATTCTATTTAATTGTCATAAGTTATTTACCTTTTCTAGCCACCTCAGAGAAATTAAAATGTATCCACAGAATTGTATGCATTTATAATAGCAGCTTTCTTCCTATAATAGCTCAAATCTTTAAATAAGGCAATACGTATACACACATACACACACACGCATACTACACATAATAATACTCAGCAATAATATTTGATGATCTTGGATATTTCTCAGAATTCATATATTGAGCAAAAGAAACCAGATACAAAAGAGTATGCACTGTTATTCCATTTTTATGAAAGTCTAGACCAGGCAAAGTTAATCTACAGCTAACTATAGTTACATAAAGCAGATTAGTGTGGCCTAACACCAGTGGTGGGATATTTTTGCATGAAGTTGTAGGAATCAACAATAAAGTAGCACAAGGAAACATTTTGGAAGTGATCTAAATGTCAGTTTTCATTCCAATCCCAAAGAAGAGTTTGCCAAAGAATATTACAACTATTGTACAATTGTGCTCCTTTCACATGCTAGCAAAGTTGTGCTCAAAAAACTTCAAGCTAGAGTTCAGCAGTACATGAACCAAGAACTTCCAAATGTACAAGCTGGATTTAGAAAAGGCAGAGGAACCAGAGATCAAATTGCCAACATTCGTTGGATCATGGTGAAAGCAGGGAATTCCAGAAAATTCCCTTCTGCTTCACTGACTATACAAAAGCCTTTGTGTCGATCACAGCAAACTATGAAAAATTCTTAAAGAGATGGGAATAACAAACAACCTTACCTGCCTCCTGAGAAACCTATGTGCAGTTCAAGAAGCATCAGTTAGAACCACACATGGAACAGCTGGCTGGTTCAAAACTGGGAAAGGAGTATGGCAAGGCTGTATATTGTCTCCCTAGTTATTTAACTTACATGCAAAGTACATCATGCAAAATGGCTGGCTGGATAAATCACAGGCTGGAATCAAGATTGCCAGCAGCAATATCAACAACCTTGGATATGAAGATGATACCACTCTAATGGCAGGAAGTGAAAGAGGAACTAAAGAGCCTCTTGATGAGGGTGAAGGAGAGTGAAAAGGTTAGCTTGAAACTCAACATTCAAAAAAACTAAGATCGTGGTCCCATGAATTCATGGCAAATACAAAAGGAAAAAGTGGAAGCAAGGACAGATTTTATTTTCTTGGACTCCAAAATCACTGTGGATGGTGACTGCAGCCATGAAATTAAAAGACACCTGCTCCTAGGAAGGAAAGCTTTCACAAACCTAGACAGCATATTAAAAAACAGATAGATACATCACTTTGAAGACAAAGGTTCATATAGTCAAAGCTATGGTTTTCCAGTAGTCATATATGGATATAAGAGTTGGACCTCAAAGAAGGCTGAGCCCTGAAGAATTGATACGTTCCAATTGTGGTGCAGGAGAAAACTCTTAAGAGTCCCTTGCACAGCAAGGAGATCAAACCAATCAATCCTAAAAGAAATCAACCCTGAATATTAACTGGAAGGATTAATGCTGAAGCTTCAATAATTTGGCCACCTGATGCAAAGAGCCAACTCACTGGAAAAGACCCTGATGTGGGAAAGATTGAAGGCAAAAGAAGAAGGGGGCAGCTGAGGATGAGATGGTTAGATACTATCACCAGTTCAATGAACATGAATTTGAGCAAACTCCAGGAGACAGTGGAGGACAGAAGCTGGCATCCTGCAGTCCATGGGGTCACAAGAGTCAGATACAACTTAGCCACTGAACATCAACAAAATATTACACAATTTTTTTTTCTTTAGCCACAGACTTTATTATTTGAATATTTGCAACTATGACTCTATATACAAATTTTAATTTCTTACAAAACTCTACATTCCATATTGCTAGGTCACTTCACTCTGTTTTATGCCACATTTCCATCAAAAGCATTTCCCCAAATCACAGTCTGCCTGATTGTGTGTTTGTTGTTGTAGTTTAGTTGCTAAGCTGTGTCTGACTCTGCGACTCCGTGGACTGTAGCCTGCCAGGCTACTCTGTCTATGGGATTTCCCAGGCAAGAATAATAGAATGGGTTGCCATTTCCTTCTCCAGGGTACATTTTTAAAAATGTTTATTTATCTAACCGTGCCAAGTCTTAGTTGTGGCATGCAGTATCTTTTCTTTTAGTTGTGGCATGCAAAATCTTAGTTGTGGCATGTGGGATCTAGTTGCCTGAACCAGGACTGAACTAAGAAGCCTGCTTTGGGAGCTCAGGGTCTTACCACTGGAGCACCAGAGAAGTCCCTAAATGCTACACATTTTAACTGTCATGAGGGTACATGGATGTATGCATTTGCCACTTAAAATGGTAATTTTTTTCCATAGTAATTGTGTAGTAAGTAAATTATACCTCAATATAGGTGATTTAAATAGAAAAATCATTTATATTTCTATTAACTATCAAGAAACCATAGAAAAGGATCTGTTTAAAATACATTTGTGGCTTAAATACTTAAAACATACCATAAAAGAGGAGTATACAATGGGATAAATCTAATGAAAGATGAAAAATCAATCCATACACTTAAGAGCTGTGTAATTTACTGTATGTGTGTTTTACTTTAACAAAAATATTAACAAAAATAAGTTGTACATATGACTTGATAAAAACAAGCCATAAATGAAACTATTATGTTAATATTAGAAATGTTAAAGTAGGCATGATTAAAGATATTTTAAAGGAATTGTGGAGATAAAATGGGTATAGGAGATAATGAAGCAGAAGAAAGAGTTAAAGATAATTCAGACTTTAAACCTGAATAATTGTGAAACCTCTATAATTAAAAATAAGAATAAGATTTATCTACCAAGGACTTGTGTTTCAAGCAATGATCATGAATTGTGTTTTGAAAATACTAGGTTTAAAGTTAAAATACCTAAATGTAAAATATTTATGTTCAAGTCTGCTGTGAATCTTTAGAGTAATGTGTCATTATTCTGAATAAAAATCAGTTTAAACAATTACAGAGAATCTAAAAATTCAGGCATTAAAGATTACCACAAATCTCATAGCTCTGAATCCTACTCCACACTGATGATATATTAGAGACAATATAGAAGTATTATAACTGATTTTGGAATTCCAGGGTAAATCACACATGAGTATAATGTATCCTTTTTATACCTGACTTTACTCAAGTTGCTAGTAATTTGCTAAAGATATTTGTATCTCTGTTTTTGAGGGACATTTGGTTTATAATTTTCTTTTTGGGGGTAATTTTGTCAGATTCTGTTATCAAAGTTATACTGGCTTTATAAGTAAGTATTCCCTCCTCTATTTTTGAAAGTTGCTTTATCATCTTCTTTCAGTTTTAATGATTATAGTTTTTAAGGATTTGCCCATTTCTTGTAGGTTGTTAAATTATTGACACAAGTTTTAAATTATATGCCCCTAAGTCATTTAATCAGTACAGGTTCCCTAATGACATCCTTTTCATCCTTCCTGTATTGGTCATTTATTTTTTTCTCACATTTTTTAATTCAACCTACTAAAGAATCTTTTAAAACTCTTTTAAAAGACCAACTTTCCATTTGTTGAGTTCTCTATTTTCTTATTTTTATTCAGTCTTCTCATATCTTTTAATTCCTTTTTCTACTTATTTTTAAATTCTTTCCAGTTTTTTTAGCTTTCTTAGCACTGTGTTTTCCTCTAAGTATAGGTTTAGGTATATCCCACAAAGTTTGATACATTGTGTTTTCATTATGTTTCAGTTAGAAAATTTTCTAATTTTTTTATTGCTTCCTCTTTGAGCTAGAAATGGATTATTTAATATTGAAGGATTCTCTGGTTATCTTTTTGTTACTATTTTCTATTATAGTCAGAGAACATACCCTGAATGATTTCAATTATTTGGAATTTTTGAGTCTTGTCTTATAGTACAGCATAAGTCCATCTTCCATGTTTTATTACTTAAAAAGACTGTGTATTCTACAGTTGTGGGATTTAGTTGTTCTATAAATATCAATTAGGTTAAGTTGCTTGATAATGTTGTTCAAATCTTCTATCTCCTAACTGGGGTGTGTGTGTGTGTGTGTGTGTGTGTGTGTGTGTGTGTGTGCTTGATTCATCAGTTACTCAAAGCAATATGCTAAAATCTCCAGCTATCACTGTGGTTTTGCCTGTTGTATGATCAGACCCCTCAAAATGGCAGTTCTCCTCTTTGAATATCCTCTGCTCAACCAGTTACTTCACTAGACAGTTATTATTCTAATCCTTGGACCAAAGTAGCTTTACCTGCTAGTTTATCAAAGGGAAACATTTGCCGTCAGTAGCCAGTGGGGCTGCAAAGGACCCGCCTCTGCTAATTTACCTAGTAGCTGATGAGCCAGTCTGAGGTTATAAAGAAAGAAGAAAGTCGTTCAGTCGTGTCCGACTCCTTGCGACCCCATGGACTGTAGCCTACCAGACTCTTCCGTCCATGTGATTTTCCAGGCAAGAATACTGCAGTGGGTTTCCATTTCCCTTCTCCCGGGGATCTTCCCAGACCCAGGGATTGAACCCCGGGTCTCCCCACATTGTAGGCAGATGCTTTACCATCTGAGCCACCACGGAAGTCCACAATCTGAGGTTAATTGCCCCTATAAATGGTAGCCTCCTTTTCCCGGAACCGTGAAGATTACTGCCATGTCCAGACTGCCTTTTGGGTTGAGGTGTAGCTCCAGGACTTTGGACTTATAAGATTTCAAACTGTTGATGTTTCTGTCACTATTTATAGGTTCTTTCTTCCATCTCACAACTGAACAATTACAAGGCTTGCAGGCCTACAAGGTGTAGGTCAATGCCTGTATTTCCCTTTAGTTTTATAAACTTCTGCCACGTTTCTTTTGAATCTCTTTTAGTAAATGCAGACGCATTTGTCATTGGTATGACTTAAGGAACTAACCTTTCGTTAATGTGAAATAGCCTTATTTATGTCTGGTAATTTTCCTTATCTTAAAGTCTACTTTGTCTGATATTAATATAGACACCAGTTTTCTTATGTTTAGTGTTTGCATAGTTCTAGAATTCTCATTTGTTTCTTTTTTGGAATTTGAATATCTCTTGAAATACTCATGGCTTCATGCACTATAATCAAACCTATACTGTAAAGTCTATAATACTTTTAAGTCCTTGATGCTAATTACAATAACTGGATCCTCGGTGAATTGGTTTGTATTGACTGTATTTTCTTTTGATTATGGATCCCATTTTCCTTCTTTGTATGCCTTAAAATTGTTTTATTGTGTATTAGGCATTCTGTGGAAAAAATTGTGGAAACTAAAGTTTAATTTAATTTTAGTTTTGAGAGCATAAGCCCTTTTCTCTCCTTAGCACTTCAAGTGAGAGGCTGATTTTTTAAAATCCTCCTAGATCTGATTTGGGCTTTAGGATTGAGTGCAGCTTTAATTAGATTGAGCTCACCTGTGACTAACTCAACCTCCAACCTCCCTCTTGAGAGCCACTTCTTATCACTTGTCAGTGTTGAGTTGGGACACTTGTGGAATGAAGTTTTAGATGATTTCAGTTCACCTTTGGACCCAACTCCGTCTGGGCTACTGAAACCCAAGTACTATAAGCATGTGTTAGCTTGTCTAGGTTCTGTATCTTTCCAGCCCCTCCTCTACTGCTGCTTTCTTGACAAAACTCAGAAGCAAGATGTGGGCACCTGGGAAGGGACTATTTGGTTGAGTCATTTATATTTTTTCATTTGGGCATCTTTCAGACTCGTCTGTTCCCCAGCTCATGCAGACACTTGAAGCCCGGCTGATTTCTCTTTATCTCTTCAAAGTTACTGCCCCATGGCAGGGCAACTTTTCCCTCAGTTGCCGCACAGAACTCACGGTCAGGTAAGGGAACTGCCACAACTTTATACTTACTTAAGAAGGAGATGTTTCTTTCTGGATTCGGGTCACCAGGGTTTCCTAGGAGGGCGGCGTCATGGGCTTGCAAGCTGTGCAGTTGCATGCATCTACTGATAAGAAGGACCCTATAGTAGGTTTAATGATCTGATGTTATCATTTTAAAATTCTTATTTTCTGAGCACCAGGACTCTAAATTGTCACACATTATATAGTCGTGCTTAGTGGCATCCACCACTTTTCACGAACCCCATAGAAAAGTAAGGTTTTTATTTGGTCCAGGGTTTTCTTGTTGTTACCATGGAATCATTAGCATTTTGTATCCTACTTCCTACCAAGGTCATAAGCCTGTTTAATTTATGCCTTACCTCCTTTTAACTTTCCCCCTAGAGAACTCTGGAATTTTATATTGAAATTAACTACAATTTTCCTATGCATATTTCATTTCTTTAATTCATTTTTCTAATTCCCTTTAATTGAAATGTGGGTATTTTTAGTGCTTTCTTCTAGAAGTGGTTTGACATCCATTACAAGGTAGGGAGAAAGGGTACCATTTAAATTGTTGTAATTATATTCCTTTGTATTCTGTGCATTTCAAAAATACTGATGGCTTTCCTCTAGTAAAATTGCTATTCTCACTATCCCTGAAGATACTATATCATGAACATTTTTTTTTGTCTTTCAGTATTGTGTGCACACCATCTCTTATTTTTTTCTTTTCTCAGTTTGACTAGGCCTAAAGCCACATGTTTTTCATAAAATTTCTTAACAGCTCTACACATCTTTGCTTCTGTATACTTATCTTTTATAATGACTGTCACATATGCTCTTTATTTTGTTATTGTATTATCTGTTGTACATTTACTTATATTCTTCACATATTTTAAACAGTATTAAGACAATGAAATATTCTCTTCAGCCTCAAATGTGTAGTCATTTTGTAAAGCATGGCCTTGTGATTTTGTAATCTGGGTCATTGTATCTAATGATGTGAAGTATGTTCTAGTAAATTAAACTGTAAGATTGTCTTTTCAGATATGTCATCTTCAGAGCATTAGAGTATTATATTAGTATATTCTGAAGTCCTGTTATTTTTGCCTTCTCATTGATTTTTCATTCTTTAGAAATGGTTTTATTATTTTTTAAAAATACCTCCACATTTCTTTGACATTAGTCTACTCATTTATTCATTAATTTAAGAACATTGCCAGTTTATGTGCATAATTTACAACCATTGGCCAGCCACTACATGAAATTTTGACTCTTCAGCAGTGGTTACACTACATTTTCTGTCCTCATAGAGAAACAAATTTGCTGTTGTTACCATAAAGAATCTTTGGGGGAACCTAGGAAGACTTCCTAGAAAAGTGACTTTTAATTTGATGTTTGATATAAGAGTTAAATAGGTCAAGAATGAATTGAAGGGAGACAGTTTGGAACAGGGATCCTTCTAAGCAGGAGGAAGAATATGTATGCAGTCTCCAAAACAAGGAATAGCAAAATATCTGGATTAAAATTAATCTGTCTAGTGAAAGACTACATTTTCAATTTACAAAGAAACTAACAAAAATGGGATTATAATTTATTACATTGAAACATTCAAAGATTTATCTTTACCAGGTCACTTTTCTGCCTCTTAAAATATTTCATCAGTAAGAGGAGAATGTTATTATACATTATTGACTCTGAATTTATTGTAGACACCATCCAAGATAGCCCAAAATATCTTGGAACTCATGATGGAATTAGAAATGAGGACGTTGAGCAGGATTCATATGTAGCTTTTCTCTAGGAAAAGTGTATGAGAAGGAGGCCTTTTATAGAATTTGGTTCGCAGACTCAGAATTTAAACATTAATCTCTGTCCCTTTTCAAAGTACAAGAACTTTACAAAGAGAATAGTTTACAATATCTTACTTACAGCTCTGAAAATTATAACTGAAGTCCAGTATCATAATATACTTAAATAAATTAAGTATAACCATCCTATAAACAATATGAAATTTTGTTAATGAACAATATTGATTTTACTTTATTAGAAAATGCAAGAACCTCCGAAGAACATTGAAGAATTTTTAAAGCTTCAAAACTTGGTGAGTAGAATATCCTGTTTTATGGGACCTTCACCACTGGTACATATATCAGCCCTTTTCCTTTAGGACAATACAGCAATTCTTTTTGATTGCCCTTAGAGTTACCTTGACAGTTTCAAAAGAAATTGTTGAGAGTTTGGTTGGAATTACAATAGACTTTTGAAATTACTTTTAGAAACAGTCCTTTTAAAAAAATACATTTGTGTCAATTTATGGCAAAACAAATGCAGTATTGTAATTAAAAAAATAAATAAATTTAATAATAAAAATAAATAAATAAATAATAAAAATACATTCTAAAATCACATAGTGTTATAGCTATAAAGACTTTAAGTACCACCACTCATCTATCAACCTCCTTAAAATGTGATTTTTTTAAATTTCAAAATAACCGGTATTTTTTTTCTGGTTATAACTAAGATAGTCATTTTAGAAAATTAAAGAGAAAAGCACTAAAAAGATAAGCATCTTAATTTTATCCTTTATAGATTAACCAAATATATCTCTGTATTTAGAGAAAACATAATCTAATCAAGCTGGTAGAATTTTAGGATACTTTATTCATAGTATAATTATATAATATAATTCAATATCTTAAACAAGAGTTGTAATATCTCAAGTCTGACATAAAGGTGTATTTTCATAAACCTTCAGGCATGTTGTAAAATCTGTTCAAGTTCATTTCCATTTTAGCCTCTCCCCACTCTCCCCAAATTCATTTCCAATTTTAGCCTCTTGCCACTTTCCTAACTTCCCTAACAATCAGGATGACCCCTAACATAAGGACTGTGTTTTCAAATGTGGCTGTCATTCTAATTTGACAGTGTTTGTCTCCAGGGAGTGTATCTTGTGATCATATCTTATTTTTCAGAGATCTTTGTATTTTTGACACATAATATCCAGATTTTAAGGCTGGAAAACTTCCCCAAATGGTTATGTGTTTTGTTTAAGGCATATGTTTTTAGGATTTGTGAGACAGCACTGATGCATCTAAAATTCTCTTTTTCCAAAATGGCGGGGGGACCTAGGTCCTGCTGGGGAAGTCTTTCAGCATTAAACTCTGGGTATTATCCAGGCATCTGCTACCATTACAGGATATAGTGGATTTAGGAAGCTTTCAAAGGAAGAAAAATGGAAGTAGAATAGGCCAAGGCAAAATTTAAAATTTCTGATCTGCAGACTTCAGATTTATTCCCATTTAAGCTAAATTCCCAGAATATCTTACCCACATTCTTCTTAAAAGAGTTTCATCCTATGAAAACTGCTACTCTTCCAGAAAGCATTCTCTTATTCACAAACCTTTGATTATGTCTGTTATCTTTCTTTGTTTTGATATTCAACAACTCAATGAAAAGATTATCTTGTATTTAGATTTGCAATTATTAATGTTGTGATTCCCCTTTCCTTCCCTTTCCTTCTTCTCCTTCCCTTCCTGAACAATGTAGTCCTAAAGCCATCTGGGGGTCAAAACAAGGCAGCATCCACACTGGTAGGGGAAGGAAATGTGCTGTGGTCACCTGGAGCAGGGTTTCAGAACTCTGCCACCATGCTGAAGGTATCCATGTGACCCCACAGGTGTCAGAGTCCAAGGGGGTGAGGATGGTATTCACATGTGACCAGCGTGGGGAGGTGGTTCTGGGAAGTGAAGAGACAAACTGTGGCCTGGTTTGAAAAGTCAGAGCCTAAGCAGAATGAGAAGGGCATTCATATACTGAAGAGTCTAGCAGTGGATAGGAGAGATTGGTTACCTGAGAAGATTGATCAAATCAGTACATATATTTAAGATAATGTCAGTTAGATTTTTCACTCTTGGAGATGGTAATTATGATATGGAAAAAGAGAAAACTAGAATGTTTGGAACTGGAATTAAATTTATCAATATGAACTCATGGCTTTTATTAAATAGAGGTTAAGACTGAGGAACTATTGTAGATCAAAGGGGATTAAAGACATATGATGCTTAAATGCAGTGTGTGATACTGAACTAGACCCTTTTACCATGAAGAGCATTATTGATTTATTGATGAATTTGAGTAATCTCAGAGAATTATATAGGAATGATGTAACAATGCCAGTTTCCTTATTCTGATGGTTATAGTTGGTTATGTAGGGGAATGTTTTCATTCTTCTGAAATAAATGCTCAACTATTCAAGGATGATGGGGGCATCAGTCAAGTAGGCAACTTACTTTCAAATGATTCAAGAAGAAAGGTTTTTGTAAAGCATTTGAAACTTCTAAAGTTTATGGTTTTTTACAAATTAAAAAATATACATTTAATAAAAATCATGCTGTAGAATAAAACTTCAATTTTAGTTCATTGATTTTTGAACTGTTTAAATTCATTCAAAAATGATTTAAGTTGTATTGTCTCACATTTTCTGCAGGATCATTGGCCAAAGAAAATCCCTTTATGGGATAGTGATAAATTGTTACACACTATGAAGAAAATAAAAGAAGAGAGTTCATTCACTTCCATTTATACACATCTGTGGGGAAACGTCCTGCGAGTAGATGATGCAGCTATGGCCATGGAGTCAAGATTAGCAGAATGTTCAATTCTTTTGAAACACCATGCTTCTGAAATATTTGAGTGGAACAGAATAATTTCCAGGACAAGTAAATCTATTTTTTATATACATAATTGTCAGTTGTATGTGTGTCTGTTGTGTTTGTGTCTGTGTGTGTATTCTCATAAAGAATGCAATCCTAAGGTATAAAGTATCTGAAAACACAAATTTATTTTATTTTAAAACCTCTTCATTTCGAAATGGTCCAATATGGCTTTTTAGTTGAATGTGACCATTTGGATTCAAAGAAAGTGTTGCTGGGACAAAACCTAAAACAGTTCTAAACTTTGAGCTGGAGCAAAGATAACTGAATATCAGGGAAACAGAGTTGCATTAACAAATACTGGTACCAGAGACAAGCAAGTCAGCAAGAATCAAGATATAAAAACAGTTAGACCTATAACCAAAATAAAAGGGCTGAGACTTCACTTATATAAGCTAAGTTAGTTTGTAAGAAATACATAGCATTCACTACTGGATAACTGCAGACTGAATGAAAAGCTTATCTGTAAATAATGATAATTTTTACTGCTTTTCAGTATTTATATAACCTTTATCTAGTTGTATTTTTAACACTTTGAGAATACTTTTAGATACTAACGGTGATTATTATTCTTTAATGGACAAACCTGTCATATATGTCTTAAGAATGATATTGGGTATACTTACATTTTTTGTGTATTAAACAGATGTAATTATTTAGTTACTTAATATCATTTTCAGACCTTGAGTTTTCAAAATCTGAGTGTGTTTAAATACAATGTTATTAAATTCGCTACTGTGAGAATTTTCTTATGGAGTTTTTAATTATTTAAAAATTTTTGAAATTATACAAGCTACATATATATAGCTGTGTCTATGTAAACATACAGGGAGAGAGAAAGCACGTGTGCATAATTTAAAAAACAACTTTTTATATACTCATTGTCCTCAATATGTAAGTGTTAGAGCTTAGACTCAAGTCTAGATTATCTGACTTCAAAGCCCCCATAGTCTTTCACTGGGCCATGCTCCAGAGTCCTGTACCATACTGTATTTAAGGTGACCGTGAAACAACCAGATGTAAGTGGCTGAGCTGTTTGAAAAACTTAGGGTTGTTCAGTAAGAAAGGAAAGGTAAAATTGTAGATATAGGAACAAAAAACAGTACTAAAGACAGACTATTTGGAAGGTGACATTTCTAAATAGCAAAAGGAAAAGATATAATTTAACTCAGACTAGCATTATGCGTCTAGCATTATGCTTATCAAAATATTTAATTGGAGTTTGGGACCCCAAAGCTGATGCTCTGTGACAACCAGGAGGGATGGGTTGAGGTGGAAGGGAGGACCAGGAGTAAGAGGACACATATGTGACTATGGCTGATTCATCTTGATGTATGGCAAAAACCACCACAATATTGTAATTATCCTTCAATTAAATAAAATTTAAAAATTTAATAACTGGTTGATATCATTCTATAGTTTTATATATAATTTTCTTATATATAGTTATATATAATCTGCTTTTCAATTTTAAAGGATATTTATGTATTTACATGTTGCAAACTCTCATTTGTTAAAGTTTCTCATGGAAAACTGAAACAATACAAGGCATTTCTAAAGAAGTACCATAAGGAAAAGAAGATAATGGTATGGTATTTGTTTTCGTCTTGCTTGAAAAACTATTTCACAGAAAATGTCACTATAATTTCATAAATAAGCATTGATAACATTCAAAATTTTCTTTTAGTCTTTATCATCTATCTATCCCTTTATTTTTAAAATATCTGGGCTCATAGTCATCTTTATACACTCAGTATGACTTTTGGTGTTCTCACATCACTGAAATTTATTTGAAGACTTATTTTATCCTCTGGTTATTTAAAAATTTATAACATCTTATACATAGGGGTATATGTTCCAAATGTCTTTTCCTTTAGGAAAAATAACAGTTTTTATTGCCTATAGAATTACTTTGTTAACTTTAAAAAAAAACTCTGAGATTTTGATTTGAATTATAATAGGCTTTATTTGAGAAACTTCGTCTTTTTCAAAAATACATTCTAAAATTAAAGCTAGAAAAATTTGAAATGCAGCCATTCGTCCATCCACCTCCTCAAATATTTTTTGTATGTACTTTGTATGTTATTTTTTCCTGGTTATGACTAAGGTAGTCATTATAGAAAATTAAGCAATAAGCACTAAACAGGATAAGCATCCTTATTTTATCATTTATAGATAAATAACATATCTCACTGGAAAAACTATAGCCTTGACTAGACGGACCTTAGTCAGCAAATTAATGTCTCTGCTTTTGAATGTGCTATGTAGGTTGGTTATAACTTTTCTTCCAAGGAGTAAGCGTCTTTTAATTTCATGGCTGTAGTCACCATCTGCAGTGATTTTGAAGCCCCCCAAAATAAAGTCTGACACTGTTTCCACTGTTTCCCCATCTATTTCCCATGAAGTGATGGGGCCAGATGCCATGATCTTCGTTTTCTGAATGTTGAGCTTTAAGCCAACTTTTTCACTCTCCTCTTTCATTTTCATCAAGAGGCTCTTTAGTTCCTCTTCACTTTCTGCCAAAGGGTGGTATGTGTCATCTGCGTATCTGAGGTTATTGATATTTCTCCCAGCAATCTTGATTCCAGCTTGTGTTTCTTCCAGTCCAGTATTACTCATGATGCTTTTGAACTGTGGTGTTGGAGAGGACTCTTGAGAGTCCCTTGGACTGCAAGTAGTTCTAACCAGTCCATTCTGAAGATCAGCCCTGGGATTTCTTTGATAGGAATGATGCTAAAGCTGAAACTCCAGTACTTTGGCCACCTCATGCAAAGAGTGGACTCATTGGAAAAGACTCTGATGCTGGGAGGGATTGGGGGCAGGAGGAGAAGGGGACGACCGAGGATGAGATGGCTGGATGGCATCACGGACTCGATGGACGTGAGTCTGAGGGAACTCCGAGAGATGGTAATGAACAGGGAGGCCTGGCATGCTGCGATTCATGGGGCCGCAAAGAGTCGGACACGACTGAGCGAACGAACTGAACTGAACTGACTAGAGGGACCTTTGTTGGCCGAGTAATATCTTTGGTTTTTAATAAGCTGCCTAGATTGGTCATAACTTTTCTTCCAAGGAGCAAGCATCTTTTAATTTCATGGCAGCAGTCACCATCTGCAGTGATTTTGGAGCCCCCCAAAATAAAGCCTGTCACTGTTTTCATTGTTTCCCCATCTATTTGCCATAAAGTGATGGGACCAAATGCCATGATCTTAGTTTTCTGCATGTTGAGTTTTAAGCCAACATAACTAGTTATATAAGTCATTGTAAATTTTGTATTTTCAAAGGATTTCAAAAATTTCTAATTAATTTTATCAAATATTTTTCAAGATCTCTTAAAATGACCTTTTAAATGAATTGGCAGTAACAAAACTTTTAATGATAATTTTGTTAAGTATATCTTACTGGATTTTGTCAGGATTTCAAAATTTATTATTTGTATTTTTGTGGCATATTTCCCCAGATTGTATTATCAAGAAGTAGTTTTGTGTTACTATTAGTCTGCTCTTTGAAAACTTCCAGTGTTTCTTTGTTTTCTGGAGACTAAAACCAGGACTTCAAGATTAATATCTTTTAAAATCCCATCTTTATTGACCAATTATGTCTGTAGCTCTCAAGCATACAGCTTTATTTCTTATAACTGATCTCGCTTTCCTTCTCTTTTTAATCCTTTTACCAATACTTTAAATGGCAATAACATGATCCTCTTTCATATGGCAGTATATACTCATCCTTTCTAATTGTTTCCTATGTCATCTCTTAAATGATATGTGTATGTGTGTAATCTATATGAACTTGCCTGCAAGGTAGTTAGTAAACAATATATTAGCATATCTAGAACACCCAAACTAGTCTAAACAGAAAGGTTCCTGTTCTCTGTGTAAAGAGGTGTCATGGACATGAAGATATGCCACCCAGATTCCCCTTCAAGGAAGGACCTGTTGCCCCAGCTGCTAAAAGCGTTGTTAGTGGACATCCTTCAGCTGTCAGCTCCTTCAGGGATTGCTCTCACAGACAGAACCTCCCCTCCCAAGTTAACTATCATCTAGGAGTCACTCACTCACACTACCGCCCAGGACTCACACTCACAAGTTGGAAACAGAAAGACCTGACTGTTCAACCCAGTTCAGGACAACTGCTATGGGTCCTTTCAGTTTTAGAGCTCTGCTCAGGGTCAGGGCTGACTGACTTGCCTCACAGCTGACTTTTCCATCTTCTATCTCCTCTTGCCTTCCGTAGATAATCAATCCCCACAAACATTCTGAACACTAAATTGGTGTTCCACCTCACAGTCTGTTTCCCAGAAAAATCAAACTGCAATAAGTAGTTGGTATATATTTCTGTTACAGCTCTTATGTCTTTGTGTTTTGTATATGTAGCTGACTCCCTTCTTACCCTGAGACTAACCTGAGGGCAAGGAATATTTTTGTATTCTCGGCATCTTATATAGCAATAGCATTCTGTCTCTCAGTAAGACACACACACACGCACACACACATAGTAGAGTTACAAAATCTAAAAATTCTTAAATTTAGAATTTTAAAGATTTTATTTTATATTTTTCAGCTTTCAGATGAAATGGAGACAAAGAAGGATATAGAGGTATTTAAAATTTCTATTCTATGAGATTATATATCAAAAATATTACATGGAACTAAAAGAATGTTTAAAGTAACATAACAATAAATATAGATAATGGCCCCAGGAGAAAGAGTTGAAAAAAATACAGAAGCTATCTTTTTATGACTCATCAATTTCTTTATGTGTAGCCTGTCTAATCCCAAGGATGGAGGAGCCTGGAAGGCTGCAGTCCATGGGGTCGCCGAGGGTCAGACACAACTGAGTGACTTCACTTTCACTTTTCACTTTCATGCATTGGAGAAGGAAATGGCAACCCACTCCAGTGTTCTTGCCTGGAGAATCCCAGGGATGGGGGAGCCCGGTGGGCTGCCGTCTATGGGCTCACACAGTCGGACACGACTGAAGTGACTTAGCAGCAGCAGCAGCAGCCTGTCTAAAATTTGTTGTAATTTAAGTTAAAATTAGTTCTGAAATAACTGCTTTTAAGTTTATTATTTTTTTGTTTATTTTTTTCCCTTATGGGAAAGCCAAACTTTGGCAATAACACAACATTTTATTTATTTATTTAAGTATAATTGCTTTACAATATACTTGTTTCAGGTGTATAGTACAGTGAATCAATATTTTTATGCACTTTGCTCCATTTAAAGTTGTTGCAAAATAATGACTATATTTTTCTGGTCTGTAAAATCTTTTCTTGTTCCTTCTTATGCATGCATACATGCTAAGTCTCTTCAGTCGTGTCTGACTCTTTGTAACACTATGGACCATAGCCTGCCAGGCTCCTCTGTCCTTGGGCTTCTCTAAACAAGAATATTAGAGTGGGTTGCCATGACCTCCTCCAGGGGATGTTCTAGATTTAGGGATGGAACCCTCATCTCTTATGGCTCCTGAAATGGCAGGAGGGTTCTTTAACCACTAGCATCACTTAGGAAGACCAATAGTTTGTATAAATACTGCTTTTGCCCTTCCCTTTTCCCCTCTTTCCAGTTATCAAGATTTTAATATATCAACTATATTCCAATAAAAATTTAAAAGTAAATAAATAAATACATGCTCTCTGGTTCTCTTCTCTGGTGTCGTACTATATATTTAGATTGATAACCTTTAAAAAAGAATTTGGAATACAGTCAAGTTATAATGGGTATTAGTTTCACATGTACAGCAAATTGAAGCAGTTATACATATACATATATACACTATTTTATGATTCTTTTCCCATATGGGCCTTTACAGAATATTGGGCACAGTTCCCTGTGCAATATTGCAGATTATTTTTAGTAATATATTTTACATATAGTGGTACATATGTATAAGTTCCAAACTCAAAATGTATCCCCCTCCTTTTTCCTGGCAACCCTAGGTTTTTTATCTAGGTTTTTTATCCATGACTCTACTTTTGTTTTGTAAATAAGTTCATTTGTATCTTCCCATTATTCAGATTCCACATATAAGCAATATCATATGATATTTATCTTTCTGTGTCTGTCATTTCACTCGTATGACAATTTCTAGTTCCATCCATGTTGCTGCAAACGACACTATTATTTTTTATTGATGAGTAAAATTCCATTGTGTATATGTATCACGTCTTTATCCATTCCTCTGTTGATGGACATTTAGGTAAATTTTTGACATATGAATATGCCAAGGCTCTTACTATCATAGAAACAGATAGTATGAAGATTTTTTTTAATGTGGGATAAAGGATAAAATATATTTACTTATTTTTAGTAAAAGTTTGTAATATAATTGCTAATGAATACTAGTAGAATTTTTACCTGTCTTCTGTAGTTATGTGAAAGTGAAGTTGCTCAGTCGTGTCCGACTCTTTGCGACCCCATGGACTGTAGCCTATTAGGCTCCTCCGTCCATAGGATTTTCCAGGCAAGAGTGCTGGAGTGGATTGCCATTTCCTTCTCCAGGGGATCTTCCCAACCCAGGAATAGAACCTGGGTCTCCCACATTGCAGACAGATGCTTTGCCATCTGAGCCACCAGGGAAGCCCTAAGTAATTCCTGTTCTGTGATTTTTCTTCTTTCTAGGGTTGTGACTTCCCAGGATTCAGAACAAATGAGCTTACTCAGCTGCCTAGACATCTGAATGCTGAACGAATTTATCTTTTTATTTTAAAGGCCCATAACTTTGATGTATGTAAATATTATTTTATTTCTACTATTTTATAAGTTTTGAGAATATGATTTAATGAATTAGGCCTTTATTTAAAGCTATGACAGATTAGGTATTAAGCAAAATTTAATTCTTTCAGGCATTAAGTCTAGCAGGAAAGACCAGTGATATTTTTATCACCTTGATAACCAAAAGATAATATATATGCTTCTCTGTTACTGCCTCAGGAGTCTGAGGTTGCTAGTGTGCATTGATTTGGCACATGACTGTAACAGGTGTTTACCCCCTCTTCCCACTCTATCAGCTCATTATATGTTAGCCTGCTCATTCTGATGTCAAGATAATTTAGGAGAACCCTTCCCCACAGCCCCACCTTTTGAACCTTCAAGTTTCTGAGGGATTTTAAAGAAATATCTCTACAGAAATATCAATAGCTAGTTTATTGAAAAACTGCACACAGGAAGGTAAATAGATCATTGGCCATTGAATGCCAGGTATAGGATGAGGTTTGAGTGGTTTTTGGTATTGATTTCCCTCTCACTTAAATATTAAGTGATCAACTAAAAGGTTTCTGTTTCCTGGGGACTTGGACAATGCTCCTTGTACCTCCAGGCAGACTCTGAGATGGACTTGGCTCTTAGTCCCTCTTCTTGGAGCTTCCCAGAAGTGCTTGTGGTAAGAACCTACCTGCCAATGCAGGAGGGGTAAGAGACTTAGGGTTCAATTCCTGGGTTGGGAAGATCACCTGAAGGTGGGCACAGCAACCTACTCCAGTATTTTTGCCTGGAGAATCCTATGGATAGAGGAGCCTGGCTGGCTACAGTCCATGGGGTCACAAAGAGTTGTGCACAACTGAAGTGACTTATCATGCATGCACACAGACCCTCTTTCTGTCCTTCACCACTAGCCTTCCTGTGGCTCTTTATTTCTCAACACAAAATCAATCTTCTCTCCTACTATAGTCCCCTATAGATGATCAGAAGGAGCACAGTCAACCATTAAACTTGGATAAATCATTGTCAGCCATTATTTTCTGCCCATTCCTCACTCTCCACGATGAGAGTGTATCATTTTAATGTTTCATCCTCAAGGAAAAATATTCCACGAAATAATCTGATTAACCTCATTTGGCCTCCTGTTTTCCCTCCCATTAGGGAACCACAGAACTCCATTGAAAACTCCACCTAAAATGATTTAGTAATGATACCTTTTCTTATTTTCTATGCTAATGCAGATGCTTCTGAATTCTCTTTTATATTTTATGGGATATTGATGAGAGGGGAAGGCTTAGTTTTCCCTCATGCTACAATCACCTGATTTCATTTTTTTAAGATAAAAACTATAGGTGGCCTGATTATGCCTGGATCATGAGCATGTTTGTTACTTTGTCTGATTATTTTCCAAAGTTTCCTCAAGGAAAAGGTTTTATTATAAAGAAATTAATATAAATTATTGTTAAAATAATCTTAGGAATATTCTAGACATTCTATAATCTTTAATTTTAGCATTTTGTATTATAAAATGGGATTATATTTTAACCATGGATGCATGTACGTCTAACATAGATCACAAGTCAGACACATAAACAAGACTTAGAAGTACAGCTGTGAAGAGTATTTTGTATACTTGGAGGATGCCAGCATTTTTTAAAGAAGTGGGAAAGGGAGGAGTGTAAACAGATAGGGGCTTGGGGTAAGCAGTGCACAGGATATGACAAGCAGCTAGGTTTAGGATATTTTAGTTTATGTACCAACAGTATGGGCTTCCCTGGTGGTTCAGTGGTAAAGAATCCACCTGCCAGTGCAGGAGATGTGGGTATGACCTCTGAGTTGGGAAGATCCCCTGGAGTAGAAAGTGGCAACCCACTCCAGTATTCTTGCCTGGAGAATGCCAAGAACAGAGAAGCCCTAGCAGGCTATAGTCCATGGGGTCACAAAGAGCCAGACATGACTTAGCAATTATCAATCACAACAAGCAATGGTATATCAAACATAGATAACCAGTGTTCTATTTCTTAATACACCTACTTGATTTGAAAAAGAAATTTAATGGGCCTGTTGTCATCGTTCAATTGCTGTGACCTCAACTCTTTGCATCCCCATGGACTGCAGCACGCCAAGCTGCCCTGTCCTGCACCGTCTCCTGAAGTTTGCTCAAATTCATGTCCTTCGAGTTGATGATGCTACCTAACCATCTCATCCTCTGACACTCCATTCTCCTTTTGCCTTCAATCTTTCCCAACATAAGAGTCTTTTCCAGTGAGTTGGCTCTTTGCATCAGGTGGCCAAAGTGTTCAGCAACAGTCCTTCTAGTGAGCATTCAGAGTTGGTTTCCTTTAGGATTGACTAGTTTGATCTCCTTGTTTTCCAAAGGACCCTCAAGAATATTTTCCATCTCCACAATTTGAAAGCATCATTTCTTTAGCACTCAGCCTTCTTTATAGTCCAGCTCTCACATCTGTATGTGACTACTGGAAAAACCATAGCTTTGACTATATATGGACCTTTGTAAGCAAATTTATGCCTTTGCTTTTGTTATGTTTGTCATAGCTTTTCTTCCAAAGAGCAAGTGTCTTTTAATTTCATGGCTGCAGTCACTGTCTGAAGTGATTTTGGACCCCAAGAAAATCTGTCACTGCTTCCACTTGTTCCCCTTCTATTTGTCATGAAGTGATGGGACCGGATCCCATGATCTTAGTTTTTGAATGTTGACTTTTAAACCAGCTTTTCCACTATCCTCTTTCACCCCAACAACAGGCTCTTTAGCTCCTCTTTACTTTCTGCCATTAGAGTGGTATCATCTGCATATCTGAGGTTCTTGATATATCTCCTGGCAGTCTTGATTCCAGCTTGTGATTCATCCAGCCTGGCATTTTGCATCATGTACCTGCATATAAGTTAAATAGGGTGACAATATACAGCCTTGTACTCCTTTCCCAAGTTTGAACCAGTGAGTGGTTCCATGTGTGGGTCTAGCTGTTGCTTCTTGAGTTGTATACACGTTTCTCAGGAGACAGGTAAGATGGTCTAGTATCCCCCTCTTTAAGAATTTTCCAAAGTTTTTTTTGTAAGCCACACAGTCAAAGGTTCTGAGAGAACATTGTCTTCTGAAGGAGGTAATGAGAAACCCCATCAGTATTCTTGCTGTGAAAACCCTGTGAACAGTATGAGAAGGCAGTTAGCCTGCTACACATGTGCAGTGCAATGGCATTCAAATAGATGACGAAATTGAAGTGAAGAAAAAATAAGTGTAGGAAAATAATATCAGAAGGAATGTTATTTCATAGATATGCTTATTGTAACTTCCCAAGAGTCTGAACTTTATGAATCTAAAGCTTGGAAGGAGAACATTAAAGGGTTACTGTTACGTGCTTGAAAGCGAGGTAATCCATGAAATTGACTGGATTCACGTTACCCTGTCCAAATAACATTCTTGCACATACAGTCATAGATTAAGTTTCTTGATAAAGTGTGAATTATCCCCTGTACCACCCAGAACAGAACCTTGACTACAGATGACGCTCAGTAAAAATTTTATTGAATTAAGTGAAAAGAGACCTAAATTATGAGAAAGCTGAGCCAGAAACATACACATATACACAAAATGTCTTAGGGAACATTAGAAGTAGTTTTATCCAACCTATTAAAAGAATCAGTAATAGGAGAAAAAGTTCCAAGTCAGATAATGTATAGGCTTCAAGGTATGTTTACATTTATATGAATCAAAGTGTCACAAAAGGTAAAGGTTAATGGAAGAAAGTAACATTTAACTTTTTAAACTGGGTTTGGATTTTTTGGCTGATTTCTATTTTTTGTTGTTTTGACTAAAAACTGATAATAATTTAAAGAATTTGGAATTTTCCTGAAAGTAAGTGTCACTAAGCATAACCAAAGCTTAGAACAGAAGCCAATCATGTAATTAGTTTACACTAAAAAGCATGCCTCTTGAAATTTGGAAAGTATTTCAACAAAATTCAGATTTTTCTCTTGTATTTTAACTTTCTACTTTTTTTCTTTATGTTTTTTTGTAATTAAGGAGTACTAAATAAGTTGGAAGCTCTTACCTCTACTCTATAAAGTACCTCTGAAAAAGTAGTGCCCTTACAGAATGCATGATAAAAAATCTCCTTGGTATTAAAGTTTGCAGGTTTCCCTGCTGACTCAGGTGTAAAGAAACCTCCTACCAATACAGAAGATGCAGGTTCAATCCCTTGATGAGGAAGATCCCCTGGAGAAGGACATGGCAACCCACTCCAGTCTTCTCGCCTGGGAAATCCCATGGACAGAGGAGCCTGGCCAGCTACAGTCTCTTGGGTTACAGAGTCGGACAGGACTGAACTGACTGAGCACACATAAAAAATTTGTACAATATCCTTTTTGTAGACTTGTACTTGAGGCAGAGAAGTTCCTACCTGTGGATTTCATTGAAAGAAATCTTGAACTGTACTGAATCTGGCATTTAAAAATTTATAGTGAATAAGATAAAATGATCCACTAAATGTACTTTTTTTAAACCAAGACTTAGTCTCTAGTAGTCATGGTAAGTTAACTTCATGTGCCCGTTTTGATGAATTGCTAAGAAAGAATACTATGTTTAGTTAGGCTCTAGACTTATGATGGGGCCCATTGGGTTAGAATCCCATCATTGTTGATATCTGTCTTTATCATAAAAGGAAAACCCTAGCATGTGTCCTGGATTTGTGCTAGTCCTGGTCTAGCCTACACTGCCATTTCAATGACTGCTGACCAAATGTGATTACTAAGCATATGAAATATGCCTATTGTAACTCAGTTGAATTTTTTTATTGAAAAGTAGTTTAACAGTGTTGTGTCAGTTTCTGGGGTACAGCAATATGACTCAGTTATATTATATATATAATATATATTATATATATATACACTTTTTAAGGTTTTTTTTCCATTATAGGTTATTACAAGGTATTTCCACTATAGGTTATTACAAGGTATTGAATATAGTTTCCTATGCTATACAGTGGGACCTTCTGACTTATCTATTTTATATATAGTAGTGTGTATCTGTTAATCCAAACTTATGATTTATCCCTCTCAACTACTTTCCCTTTTGATAACCTTAAGTTTATTTGCTATGCCTGTGATTAGCTGAATTTTAAAATTTATGTACTTTGAGTTGAGTTCAGTTCAGTTGCTCAGTCATGTCCGACTCTTTGCGACCCCATGAATCACAGCACACCAGGCCTCCCTGTCCATCACCAACTCCAGCAGTTCACTCAGACTCACGTCCATCGAATCAGTGATGCCATCCAGCCATCTCATCCTCTGTCGTCCCCTTCTCCTCCTGCCCCCAATCCCTCCCAGCATCAGTCTCTTTTTTTTTTAATTTATTTTACTTTACAATACTGTATTGGTTTTGCCATACATTGACATGAATCCACCACAGGTGTACATGAGTTCCCAATCCTGAACCCCCTTCCCACTTCCCACCTCATATCATCTCTCTGGATCATCCTCGTGCACCAGCCCCAAGCATCCTGTATCCTGTATCGAACATAGACTGGCAATTTGTTTCTTACATGATAGTATACATGTTTCCATGCCATTGTCCCAAATCATCCCACCCTCTCCCTCTCCCTACGTTCTATACATCTGTGTCTCTTTTGCTGTCTTGCATACAGGGTTATCATTACCATCTTTCTAAATTCCATATATATGTGTTAGAATCTTTTCCAATGAGTCAATTCTTTGCATGAGGTGGCCAAAGTACTGGAGTTTCAGCTTTAGCATCATTCCTTCCAAAGAAATCCCAGGGTTGATCTCCTTCAGAATGGACTGGTTGGATCTCCTTGCAGTCCAAGGGACTCACTGGAGTCTTCTCCAACATCACAGATCAAATGTATCAATTCTTCGGCACTCAGCCTTCTTCACAGTCCAATTCTCACATCCACACATGACTACTGGAAAAACCATAGCCTTGACTAGATGGACCTTTGTTGGCAAAGTAATATCTCTGCTTTTGAATATGCTATGTAGGTTGGTCAAAACTTTTCTTCCAAGGAGTAAGCATCTTTTAATTTCATGGCTGCAGTCACCATCTGCAGTGATTTTGGAGCCCCCAAAATAAAGTCTGACACTGTTTCCACTGTTTCCTCATCTATTTCCCATGAAGTGATGGGACCTGATGCCATGATCTTTGTTTTCTGAATGTTGAGTTTTAAGCCAACTTTTTCACTCTCCTCTTTCACTTTCATCAAGAGGCTTTTTAGTTCCTCTTCACTTTCTGCCATAAGGGTGTTGTCATCTGCATATCTGAGGTTACTGATATTTCTCCCAGCAATCTTGATTCCAGCTTGTGTTTCTTCCAGCCCAGCATTTCTCATGATGTACTCTGCATATAAGTTAAATAAGCAGGGTGACAATATACAGCCTTGATGTACTCCTTTCCCTATTTGGAACCAGTCTGTTGTTCCATGTCCATTTCTAACTGTTGCTTCCTGACCTGCATTCAGATTTCTCAAGAGGCAGGTCAGGTGGTCTGGTATTCCCATCTCTTTCAGAATTTTCCACAGTTTATTGTGATCCACACAGTCAAAGACTTTGGCATAGTCAATAAAGCAGAAGTAGATGTTTTTCTGGAACTCTCTTGTTTTTTCCATGATCCAGTGGATGTTGGCAATTTGATTTCTGGTTCCTCTGCCTTTTCTAAAACCAGCTTGAACATTATTTACTTTAAATATATATAAATTTTAAAATTACTTGATTCAATTATTGAACAACTTTAAATTAAAGTTAAAAATAATAACCATATATTTTATAAAATCTAATTATGATCTAGTATTTTTGAAGATAATACAGTGTTCAAATTGAGATGTGCTGTAAATATAAAATATACACTATATTTCAAGGACCTAGTACCCAAAGAAATGTAAAATATTTCATTAATTATTTTACAACATTTATTATAATACATATTTCATATTTTAAATATATTTGGTTAAATGTCACTAAAACTTCACCTTTGTACTTTGTTAAAATGTCTACTAGAAAACTTAATATATGTATGGCTAACATTAAATTTCTATTGAGCAATGCTAGTCTATGACTATTAAATACATACTCTTTATAAAGCCTATTTATATTAATGTGTCTTATAATACATATTAATTTGATCATATATATCTTTTTTCCATAGGGAAAAGTTTTTAAAATCTGGAGGACTCATTTTCTCTCAGAAGCCTCTATTGCTCTTTTGCATGATTGCTTTTGGTGGTGGTTTCTCCATAAATTTAAGGTAAAATGTTTTTTTAAAACTTCTTTTTAAAAAGTTGATTTGCAGCATAATTTTTCATTAGCAATAACACTGGTGTTTTTTTTTAATGTTCTTCTGATCCTATCACAAAGCTTGTTTTTTAGTGTTCTGCATATATTAGAAGTCATGTTTGAAATCTAGAGTTCTTTTAGAGGAGTTAAAACCTTAATGTGGATTTCAAAGATCCAGAGTCTGTATTAGTCAGAAAAAGGTTAGTTAAATCAAACACTGTAGTAAATAATAAAGTTATAGATTTACCCAATAGTATAATGTACTGATGAACACTAAAGAGAAAATCCACTGCAAATCAGTGACATTGAAAGAGGTTTCACTTCGAAAACATAATATATTAGATGTGGAGAGGGTCCTCTCAATTCAGAAAGATGAAAACTCTGCTTAGGATTAAAAAGAGAAAGACATGGGTATCTGGGAAGCAATAAGAGAATGGAAATAAGCAGTATGCGAGTCTTACATCAAGAATATGAGCCTGGAGAAAGTGGTTAATACCAATGGCTGCTGTGTGGCCTCTGGATCTAGAAGAATGAAAAGCAGAATAATGTTGGGGATCACAGTCCATGCATTAAGGTGTGCTGCCCCATCAAGGAAGTCTGATATTAGGCTCAGTTCTTCACCTCCCCAGCTCAAATTGCCCAAAGAAAACTGCTTATGGATTCTTTCATACAATGAAGGAATGAGTTCTATTGATTTTTCATAAAACTATTTGAATAGAACATTATGTTCCTTGTGGCTCAACTGTTAAAGAATCTGCCAGCAATGCGGGAGACCTGGTTCGATCCTTGGGATGAGAAGATGCCCTGGAGAAGAGAAAGGCTACCCACTCCAGGATGCTGGCCTAGAGAATTCCATGGGGACTGTATAGTCCATGAGGTCACAAAGAGTCGGGCAACAACTGAGGGACTTTCACTTCATCATCATAGATGGCAGCCCACACCAGGCTCCCCCGTCCTTGGGATTCTCCAGGCAAGAACACTGGAGTGGGTTGCCATTTCCTTCTCCAATGCATGAAAGTAAAAAGTGAAAACGAAGTCACTCAGTCGTGTCCGACCCTCAGCGACCCCATGGACTGCAGCCCTGCAGGCTCTTCCGTCCATGGGATTTTCCAGGCAGGAGTACTGGAGTGGGGTGCCATTGCCTTCTCTGCCCCAAGCCACTAGTACAATTTAATCACCAACAGCACAATATGAAATAATATATAATCATACTCTAGAATATAGCATGATTTGGTATGTTGACTCTGAAATTTATTTCAGTAATTGTTAGGTGACTAATATAAAAGCAAATTTCTTTTATTACCTGTGACTTAGTGGTAGATTGAGCTGGTAGAAAAAGTGCTGGGCTTGAATCTAGGAAACAGTGACAGACTTTATTTGGGGGCTCCAAAATCATTGCAGGTGGTTACTGCAGCCATGATAAAAAGATGCTTATTCCTTGGAAGAAAAGTTATGGCCAACCTAGACAGCATATTAAAAAGCAGAGACATTACTTTGCCAACAAAGGTCCATCTAGTCAAAGCTATGGTTTTTCCAGTAGTCATGTATGGATGTGAGAGTTGGACTATAAAGAAAGGTGAGCGACGAAGAACTGATGCTTTTGAACTGTGGTGTTGGAGAAGACTCTTGAGAGTCTTAAACTGCAAGGAGATCCAACCAGTCAATCCTAAAGGAAATCAGTCCTGAATATTCATTGGAAGTACTGATGCTGCAGCTGAAACTCCAGTTTTTGGCCACCTGATGCAAAGAACTGACTCATTTGAAAAGACCTTGATGCTAGGAATGATTGAAGGCAGGAAGAGAAAGGGACAACAGAGGATGAGATGGTTTGATGGCATCACTGACTCAATGGACTTGAGTTTGAGTAAACTCCAGGAACTGGTGATCCACAGAAAAGCCTAATGTGCTGCAGTTCATGGGGTCACAAAGAGTCAGACACGCCTGAGTGACTAAACTGAGCTGAACTGAACTTAATCCAAGAAGTTAAAATTTTAAATCTGGTGTTCCCAGTAGTTAGGGTGACATTTCAATACTTTGGCTGCCTGATGTGAAGAACTGACTCATTTGAAAAGACCCTGATGCTGGGAAAGATTGAAGGCAGGAGGAGAAGGGAAAAACAGAGGTTGAGATAGTTGGATGGTATCACCAACTCAACAGACATGAGTTTGGATAAACTCCAGGAGTTGGTGATGGACAGGGAGGCCTGGTGTGCTGCAGTCCATGGCATTGCAAAGAGTCAGACATGACTGAGTGACTGAACTGAATTGAACTGAGGGTGAAAGTTTGGGTTAGCCAAAAAATTGCTCTGAGCTTCAATAATCTCATCTTCAAAACAAATAAAAACAGATTTAAAAACCTCTCTCTTTTGGCCTAAAAGTAACATAAATAAGAGCCCTGCTACTGCTAAGTTGCTTCAGTCATGTCCGACTCTGTGCGACCCTGTAGATAGCAGCCCACTAGGCTCCTCTGTCTCTGGAATTCTCCAGGCAAGAATACTGGAGTGGGTTGCCATTGCCTTCTCCAGTGCATGAAAGTGAAAAGCAAAAGTGAAGTCACTCAGTTGTGCCGACTCTTAGCGACCCCATGGACTGCAGCCCACCAGGCTCCTCTGTCCATGGGACTTTCCAGGCAAGAATACTAGAGTGGGGGTGAAATAAGAGCCCTAGTAAACTGTGAAATGCTATGTAAGTGTAATATGGATTCAGTGCAACAGAATTAAGATCTGGCTTTCAGAAACAAGTTTGAAAGTGTTAATCACTCAGTCGGGTCCAACTCTTTGTGACACCATGAACTGTAGCCTGCCAGACTCTTCTGTCCATGGAATTCTCCAGGCAAGAATGCTGGAGTGGATAGTCATTCCCTTCTCCAGATCTTCCCAACCCAGGGATCAAACCCAGGTCTTCCACACTGCAGGCAGATTCTTTACCATCTGAGCCACCAGAGAAGCCCCCAAAACAAGTTTATCCATTAGTAAATGATGTAACTAGATAGTTACTTACTTCTTTCATAAAAACTTTAAAAATTACCTATTGTATCTGCTTATTGGAAGTTAGAAAATGCAATTAAAATTGTTTGTTTACATAGAAGTTGTTTAAATGGTATATAGGGTATATGGTAAATGTTCAATGGATACATTTATCATTATTATTATTTATTATTATATTCATAGTGAAAATACAGTGTTCTAAAAATTCCTAGCTAATGTATAGGCTAATGATAAAAGTTTCCCTGATGATGTTTGACTAGAAGAATTCCAGAAATGATATGCCCTTAAAGGTTTCAAAATTGTCCGTGGGACTTTGGCTCTCAAAATGATCCAGAAGCCTAGAAGTGTATCACTTCTACCCATAAAATATCAAAAATAATCCATATATAACCCACAAAAATAACAACTTTTTTGAACTCGTCATACAGAGTAAATCTGAAAGCAAAGAATGTTACCAGGGAAGAGTAACTGTATAATGAGGATTTCCCTGGTGGCTCAGATAGTAAAGAATCTGCCTGCAGTGCAGGAGACCCAGCTTCAATCCCTGAGTCCAGAAGATCCCTCGGAGAAGGGCATTCCAGTATTCTTGCCTGGTGAATTCCATGGACAGAGGAACCTGGCAGGCTACAGTCCATGGGGTTGCAAGGAGTTGGACACGACTGAGTCACTAACATAAATACAAAATAATCAGTTCATCATTATGACATAACAATGAAATATTTATATACCTAATTAAAATGCTTTGAAACACATTTAATTAAAAATTTAATACTTAAAGGAGAAAGACAAATCTATAAACATAGTTAGATATTTCAGCACCTCAGTCTCAGTAATTGGTAGAATATACAGAAATCAGTTAATGATATAGAATGATGTAGATGATTTGAGCAACACTTTGTTAACCAACTTTATGCATCTAATTGATATTTATTAAGCATTCCTGTTAATGACCATAGAATACACATTTTTCTCATGTACATATTAAATCTTTACCAACTATATTCTGGGCTAGGAAAACATTCTAATAAAATTAAAAGAATTCAAGTCAAGTTTTTAGACCAAAATGGAATTATAGTGTAAATGGATAAACAGAAAGCTATCTGGAAAATTCTCAAATATTTGGAAACTAACATATTTCTCAGGAACTATGGGTCAAACCAGAAATCAATAGGGAAATTGAAAAATATTTTGAGCTTATTGAAAATGAAAATGCAGATTAAATTTGTGAGATATACTTTAAGCAGTATTTGGAAATTTAAAGCATTAAGATGCCTATATTTGAAATATGGAACGTTCTCAAAAACCACGACCCCAGCTTCTAGTGTAGGAAACTAGACAAAGAAATGAAAACCCAAAGTATGCAGAAGAAAGGAAATAATAAAGACCAGTTGTTGTCGTTTTTAGTCACTCAGTCATGTCCGACACTTTTGCAGTCCCATGGACTGTAACCCACCAGGCTCCTCTAGACATGGGATTTTCCAGGCAAGATTACTAGAGTGAGCTGCCATTAATGTATGAGTTCCCGAACAACCAGTAACTCAAAGAATAAATCACAGGGGAGATTAGAAAATAGCTTGAGACAAATGAAAACAAAAACAGAACATACAAAACTCGCAGGGAAAAACAAAAGCAGTGCTAAAAGAGAAATTTAGTTTTAAACAAATCAGTAAACAACATATCCAGAGAAGGCAATGGCACCCCACTCCAGTACTCTTGCCTGGAAAATTCCATGGATGAGGGAGCCTGGTGAGCTGCGGTTCATGGGGTCGCTAAGAGTCGGACACGACTGAGCGATTTCACTTTCACTTTTCACTTTCATGCATTGGAGAAGGAAATGGCAACCCACTCCAGTATTCTTGCCTAGAGAATCCCAGGGACGGGGAGCCTGGTAGGCTCCCGTGTCTGGGGTCACACAGAGTCAGACACAACTGAAGCGACTTAGCAAACAACATATCAACAACCTAAATCTATCTAGTAAGGAACTAGAAAAAGAAGGACAAACTGAACCCTTAGCTAATAGAAGGAAAGAATAAGAATAGAGTGGAGATAAATAAAATAGAGAATTGAAAAATAGTAGAGAAAAGCAATAAAATCAAAAGTTATTCCTTGAGATCAATAAAATTGACAAACCTCTAGCAAGAGTAAGGGAGAAGGAAATGGCAACCCACTCCAGTATTCTTGCCTAGAGAATCCTGTGGACAGAGGAGCATGGTGGGCTGCTGTTCATAGGGTCGCACAGAGCTGGACACAACTGAAGTGACTTAGCAGCAGAAGCAGCAAGAGTAAGAGGACTCAAATTAAAGTCAAATGAAAGTAGGAACTTTACTATCAGCAAAGAAATAAGAAGGATTAAGAGGACTGTGAACAAACATATAATAACAAATTGGATAGCCTATATAAAATGGACAAATTCCTAGAAATATATAATTTTCCAAGACTGAATAATGAAGAAATAGACAATCTGAATAAGTCTATAACTAGTAGGGAGATTAAATCAGTAATCAGAAACCTCCCAACAAAGAAAGTCCTGGACCAAATGACTTCACTGATGAATTCTGCTAATATTTAAAGAAGAATTAACACCAATCCTTCTCAAACTCTTCTAAAAAACTGAAGAGGAGGGAATACTCCTAGCTCATTTTATGAGACCAGTATTGTTGTGATACCAAAGCTAAAGATACTACCAAAAAAAAAAAAAAGTACAGTTCAACATCTTCTTTGATGGATATTGATACAAAAGCCTTCAACAAAATACTAGGAAACTGAATTCAGCAGTATATTAAAAGGGTTATACAGCCTGACCAATGAGCTTTATTCCTGGAATGCAAGAATGATTTAACATACATTAAATAGCTAGATCTAATGAGCACATCAGTAACTTGAATATCTATCAGCTGTAGGATAACTTTTCTTTTGAAGTATATGAAAACATGTATAAAAATGTACCATACTATTTTGCTACTCAGTCTCCTGTGAAAGCATATTTGATGTGTACATTACACTGAATTGTATTAATCAGAGAAACATGTTCTGAAACTTTCTGTCTAGATATTTCTTCATAAATGATTGTAGGTTGTGTAGCTGAAACATGCCAACTTTATTCACTAGTAAATTATATATAATCTCATTTAATTCTCATACAACCCTAAATCTTAGAACCACTTCCCATTATATAAATGATCCAGAATGTTTAGCTATTAACATTGTCATTATTGTTTCTGCTACTATTGTTTCTCCATCTGTAAACTCTTTACAGAAGTGTGACAGCTGTATTGGGAATTAGGAGACCTGAATTCTAGTCTGGCTTTCAGTTATTTAACTGTGTATCAGTTCACTTGCTCAGTCGTGTCCAACTCTTTGCAACCCAATGGACTGCAGCATGCTAGGCTTCCCTGTCCATCACCAGCTCCCAGAGTTTGCTCAAACTCATGTCCATCTAGTCAGTGATGCCATCCAACCATCTCATCCTCTGTTGTCCTCTTCTCCTCTTGCCTTCAATCTTTCCCAGCATCAGGGTCTTTTCCAACGAGTCAATTCTTCACATCAGATGACCATAGTATTTGAGTATCAGCTTCAGTCATACTTAACTCTGTATAACCTTAAATAATGCTCTTAAGCTTTCTGGACAGTAGTGCAATCACTAAATTAGAGAGGTTTAACCTAGGTGATATCTAACTTCCATTTTATTTCTAAGATACTATATATTTATGAATCCCAGCTCATATGGTTTTCTAAATGATAGAAAACTACCAGAGAATTTAATCATTTTTGGTGTTTATTATCAAAACCTATTAATGCCAGCTTGTGCTTCTACTGTTGATATCATAAATGAATTTGGACTCTTAATTCATCTCTTCATTGCTTAATAGAGCAAGAATTCGAGGTGCTACCTTAAGACTTTACTATAATGTTAGTAGTATTATTATCTATAGATTTCTTCCTTCTTACAACTTACATGCAGAGTACAGCATGAGAAACGCTGGGCTGGGTGGAAGAAGCACAAGCTGGAATCAAGATTGCTGGGAGAAATATCAATAACCTCAGATATGCAGATGACACTGCCCTTATGGCAGAAAGTGAAGAGGAACTAAAAACCCTCTTGATGAAAGTGAAAGAGGAGAGTGAAAAAGTTGGCTTAAAGCTCAACGTTCAGAAAACTAAGATCATGGCATCAGGTCCCATCACTTCATGGGAAATAGAGGGGAAACAGTGTCAGACTTTATTTTTTGGGGCTCCAAAATCACTGCAGATGGTGATTGCAGCCATGAAATTAAAAGACGCTTACTCCTTGTAAGGAAAGTTATTACCAACCTAGATAGCATATTGAAAAGCAGAGACATTACTTTGCCAACAGAGGTCCATCTAGCCAAGGCTATGGTTTTTCCGGTGGTCATATATGGATGTGAGAGTTGGACTGTGAAGAAAGCTGAGTGCCGGAGAACTGATACTTTTGAACTGTGGTGTTAGAGAAGACTCTTGAGAGTCCCTTGGACTGCAAGGAGATCCAACCAGTCCATTCTGAAGGAGATCAGTCCTGGGTGTTCACTGGAAGGACTGATGCTAAAGCTGAAACTCCAATACTTTGGCCATCTCATGTGAAGAATTGACTTATTGGAAAAGACCCTGATGCTGGGAGGGATTAGGGGGGGGGGAGGAGAAGGGGACGACAGAGGATGAGATGGCTGGATGGCATCACCGACTCGATGGACATGAGTTTGCGTAAACTCTGGAAGTTGGCTATGGACAGGGAGGACTGGCATGTTGCAATTCATGGGATTGCAAAGAGTCGGACACAACTGAATGAATGAACTGAACTGAACTGATGGCATTCTATGTTTTTAGTGTTTTGTGTCACTGTTTTACTAGTTCTGGGTCTGGCTCTCTCATTCCAGTAATTGCTTTAATTTTATACTGAGTTACTTATTATGAAAGATTTGGAATGGCTATAGAATAATAAAAGGTAACTATGTCATCGACAACCTTGTACATGCCAACCACTATTTAAGAACCTTCATTAATTCATCAGACATTGGTTTTCTTTCTGTGTGCCAGGCACTGTGCTGAGGGCTTTAAATACAAAGTCAAACAAAATGTGATCCTTGTCCCAATTGAATTTTAAGATACTACTTTAAGGCATGTATATATTACCTACATTTGCAGATAAGGAAACTAGGACTTGTCCAGGATAGTGCAACTAATGAATAATGGAACCAGCATTTAAATTCAGGTCTGCATGATGCCAAAAACCCATGCTCATTCCATTATATCAACTGATCTGCTGTTTGAGAATAGATAGAATTACTGACATTATGTAAACAAATTCTAATTTCAAATTGTAATATCAATTGTTTTAATTCCATACCTGTTTTATTTTTAAGCCTGACAGAGAAAGTCAAGATTGCTTGTTTGATAGAATTTCAGAAAGCTATGTGTCACTTTTCATGAGCATACCTCTAAGCCGAAAGGATACATTCTTTCAGGTAAATACAGAAGTTAACTGGTTATACAAATTATATTTATAGCAAATGAAGTATAAAAGTTATTTAAGCACATATGAAAATGTATTTTGTTACTTTGAAAGCAAAATTGCCTCAAGTAGAGTAAAAAAGCTAATATTTTAAGTTATGTCCCCACCCCAGAATATTGTATTCTGCTGAAAGCCTTACAGAATCTATTTGTTTGGATACTGAAAAATATTGACTTATTCTATGCATATCCTTGATTTTTTAATCTACAAAATTATTTTCCTTTTACTTTGTAAAGTATATTTTGGTCTAAGAGGACTTAACCTCTTGTGTTAATGCATAAGTACAACACTAAGCACCTGTTAACAGTAAAGAACAATGAACAAATTCATGAATCAAATGTTATTTCACTATGTTAAAATAATTTGGTTAAAATATTTTATGTTCTTGAGTAATGTGAAGTGAAGATGCATGGAATGAAGATACATGGAATTTCCTTGAGTATTTTGAAATGTAAACATCTAGCATTTCAATGAAGTAGACACATTCAAATACTTTGTTGAACTGCCATCTGTAAAATCATAAATACATGAGTATTTTCAAGTCAGTAAATGTTTTTATAGATAAATCCTAAAATAAAATAAATGTCTATCAAGAAAACATAAAATTTCCAAATATTTATACTGAATCTTGATCTTCTTACAAAAGTGTACATACAGTATTATAGAAGGAAGCCAGCAGTGGGCTGGGAATAAGGAGTCTGCTACTAATTACACAGGTGATCTTGCAGACATTCAGTCTCTCAGTGCCATAGCCCGTTATCCATCAGATAAAGAGTTTGACCCATGATTCATAAATTGCCTTATAGAACACTGATATTCTGGAAGATAGACTAGGATTTTCTCTGCTAATATAAATTTATTTTTCTTATTTACAGGAAAAAATATTAGTGGTTACGATTTTTGGTTATTAAATTGCCTAGAGATGACAAAACTGGCAGGATTTCTCCTATCTATAATCCTTCACCTAGTCTGTCCTTTTGTGGTGGGTCTTGTCTATCTAATTCGTGGTTTGATAAAATCAAGCATGCTTTAACACAAGCCTTAAGAAAAGAATTTTTAAAGCCTATTTAATGTGAACAAACAAGCAGTGGCACCGTTACATATTCCTCATTCGCTGATTTCTAGTCTTGCATTTATTGTCCAGATGTTCTCATTGGGATGATGTGCCTTTTGATATCAAGATGTTATCTTTATAATCCTTCTCAAATCACGACTTGATTTTTCCTGAAGTCCCTATTTTCAGTGGCATTTTCCAAGGAGAAATTAGAAGTTATTTAACAAAGATTCAAAGCCTCACTTGAGAACAATAACACGTATACCTTAGTGACTGGACCCTTCCCCCTGTTTCTATGCTGTGAACCAGACCACCTCCCTACATATCTATTACCTCCGATTTATAAGTAGAACTGCAGCCTCATCTCTCATTGACTAAATTCTATTTTAACTCATTCAAATAATTGGGAGTTTTGTTACTAATTGGCTCATCTGAGAAAAGCTATTAATATTTAAGAATCAAAAAATTATCTTCAGGTCTCACTATTCAGTATAAATTAATTGAATCTGAACATACGGTTTTTATTTCATTTTCTTCCAATGTCATACAATGATATTCCCTCAGAAAATTTCCCAACACCATCTGACACTTCATCTCTTTTCCCACTAATCTCCTGAAGCTGAGATATACACAGAAAACAAAATGTAAAAGTTCCCCTTACCTAGTTCAACTTTTTAATTACTAGCATAATTTTGTATACCACAATTATGTAACTCTTTCCAGTAGCATTTTAAAATGTCCATGGCTGATTCAATAAAATTAAATATATCAGTGTTTTTAAAGCATTCTTGCCTGCCTTTTTTTCCCTACCTCAAAAAAACTAATGAAATTCTTTAAAGAATACCGTCACTTACCAGCAGATTTGAGCACTGCTGAGGTAGGTGACTATATTAATTTCCTATTGCTGGTGTAAAAACCATCATGAAGTTAGAGGCTTAAAGAAATGGAAATTCATTGTTTTATAGTTATGTAGATCAGAAGTCCAAAATGAGTCTTATGAGATTAAAATCAATGTGTCAACAGAGCTAATTTCTTTAAGAAAACCAAAGGGAGAAATCATCTCTTGCATCTTCCAGTTTCTGGTGTCTGCCAGCCTTCCAAAATAGTAAATAGAATATTTTAAATCTTTAACATAAAAATCTGGTATCTTCCCCTGTGTGTAGTTACTCCCTGAGAGAAACTTAGTAGTCAAGTGACTTTAAGTCTAATAGAATACTGGTAGTGCTGTATATTAGTTGATATTCACTCAGGGCTTTACAATTGGGGTTCAGTTCAGTTGAGTCACTCAGTCATGTCCAACTCTTTGTGACCCCATGGACTGCGGCATGCCAGGAGTCCTTGTCCATCACTAACTCCTGGAGCTTGCTCAAACTGTTGTCTATCAAGTCGGTGATGCTATCCAACTATCTCATCCTCTGTCGTCCCCTTCTCCTTCCACCTTCAATCTTTTCCAGCATCAGGGTCTTTTCCATTGAGTCAGTTCTTCACATCAGGTGGCCTAAGGATTGGAGCTGCAGCTTCAGCATCAATACTTCCAGTGAATATTCAGGACTGATTTCCTTTAGGATTGACTGGTTTGATCTCCTTGAAGTCCAGGGGACTCTCATGAGTTTTCTCCAACACCACAGTTCAAAAGCATCAATTCTTTGGTGCTCAGCTTTCTTTAAAGTCCAACTCTGACATCCATACATGACCACAGGAAAAACCATAGCCTTGACTAGACGGACCTTCGTTGGCAAAGTAATGTCTCAGCTTTTTAATATGCTGTCTAGGTTGGTCATAGCTTTTCTTCCAAGAAGAAAGCTTTTATTCCAAGGAGCAAACAATATAGGATAACCTCAATAACAATTGAGGATATGCTACATTAACTCACTAAATGGACTTCGATTATTTAAAAACATGCTTTTATTTCTCACCACACACACACAAAATGATAATTGTGTGATGTAACTGAGGTATTAGCTGATGCTGTGGTGGTAATCATATTACAAATACAAATATATCAACATGTTGTATACCTTAAACTTAGGCAGTATTATATGTCAATATATTTCAATTATAAATGTATATATACTTTTATTATAATGACTGGAAAGAGGGTATACTTTTTCTGAAAGAGGATATCAATAACAGGGTGAAATGAAATAGTGTAGAACCATTAAACCTTAACTGTTAACTTCATCCTTTATCCAAATTAAATTTTTTCCCCTAAATGCTAACAAATAGCTAAACTGATATGACTTTATTTTCAACTCTTCTTTGTTCATATTCTTCAGTTGTTGGAAGTACAAAGAGGCAAAAAGGCCAAAAACAAGTTATAAGGAGAAAAAGGGACATGTATTTCACAAACTCAATAACTTCTTTGGTATTTGAGATAATGTTACATGAAATATGAAATTATTTTAATATGATTCTGTTTTGGTAGGTGTATCCTGATTGTTTGGCACAAGCTATCTATGCAACATTCCAGGAAGCATTTCCAGAATCTAGTAAACTCTTTAACGATGAATTTAAAGAAGATCTAGGGAATAATATTTTTCTTTGGTTGTCAGGTATGAATGTCATTTAAGTATTGATCACTACTTTGGTACCTAAAATTTTGAATTGCAGTGTTTTGTTTACTCTAGTCAAAAATTTTCTAGTTCTTTGTCTTACAAAACAGAATATTGATGTCTCTGTTTCAAAATAATGATGATTTTCTTCTGAAAATTCTGTTACAATAAAATTAATCACGTATTAACTTTAGAAGGCAAATAATTTTATAGGCAGTGGAATTCTTGTAGAAACCAAAACTGCCACAGAAAGAAAGCTGTATGATACATATTTTATATTTTTAAGAGAACTATTTCAAGCTGCTTCTTTTAGAACACTGCTGGCATTTTTATAGCAAATAATACTGGGTAAATTCTAGAGCTAACTGAATTATTTACATAACATACCATCATTAATCAAGGGGGAAAATGTTTGAATCATGATGTGTGTGTGTGGGGGGTGGCTAGGAGTTCAGTTCAGTCAGTTGTATCCAACTCTTTGAGACCCCATGGACTGTAGCACACCAGGCTTCCTTGTCCATCACCAACTCCAAGAGTTTACTCAAACTAATGTCCATTGAGTCAGTGATGCCATCTAACCATCTCATCCTGTATTGTCCCTTTGACTTCCTGCCTTCAATCTTTCCCAGCATCAAGGTCTTTTCCAATGAGTCGGTTCTTTGCATCAGGTGGCCAAAGTATTGGAGTTTCAGCTTCAGTATCAGTCCTTTCAATGAATACTAGGACTGGTTTCCCTTAAGATGGACTGGTTGGGTCTCCTTTGCAGTCCAAGGGACTCTCAAGAGTCTTCTCCAACACCACAGGTCAAAAGCATCAATTCTCTGGCCCTCAGCTTTCTTTATAGTCCAATTTTCACATCCATACATGACTACTGGAAAAACCATAGCTTTGACTAGACAGACCTTTGTTGGTCAAGTAATGTCTCTACTTTTTAATAAGCTGCCTAGGTTGGTCATAACTTTTCTTCCAAGGAGCAAGCATCTTTTAATTTCATGGCTGCAGTCACCATCTGCAGCGATTTTGGAGCCCCCCAAAATAAAGTTTGACACTGTTTCCACTGTTTCCCCGTCTATTTCCCATGAAGTGATGGGACCAGATGCCATAATCTTTGTTTTCTGAATGTTGATCTTGAAGCCAACTTTTTCACTCTCTTTCACTTTCATCAAGAGGCTCTTTAGTTCTTCTTCACTTTCTGCCATAAGGGTGGTGTCATCTGCATATCTGAGGTTATTGATATTTCTCCCAGCAATCTTGATTCCAGCTTGTGCTTCATCCAGCCCAGCGTTTCTCATGATGTACTCTGCATAGAAGTTAAATAAGCAGAGTGACAATATACAGCCTTGACGTACCCCTTTTCCTATATGGAACCGTTCTGTTGTTCCATGTCCAGTTCTAATTGTTGCTTCCAGACCTGCATACAGGTTTCTCAAGAGGCAGGTCAGGTGTTCTACTATTCCCATCTCTTTCAGAATTTTCCACAGTTTATTGTGATCCATACAGTCAAAGGCTTTGGCATAGTCAATAAAGCAGAAATAGATGTTTTTCTGGAACTCTCTAGCTTTTTCGATGATCCAGCAGATGTTGGCAGTTTGATCTCTGGTTACTCTGCCTTTTCTCAATCCAGCTTGAACATCTGGAAGTTCATGGTTCACATACTGTTGAAGCCTGGCTTGGAGAATTTTGAGCATTATTTTACTAGTGTGTGAGATGAGTGCAATTGTGCAGTAGTTTGAGCATTCTTTGGCATTGGCTTTCTTTGGGATTGTAATGAAAACTGACCTTTTCCAGTCCTGTGGCCACTGCTGAGTTTTCCAAGATGGAGAAGCTCTATACAGTCAGCAAAAACAAGACCAGGAGCTGACTGTGGCTCAGATCATGAACTCCTTATTGCCAAATTCAGACTTAAATTGAAGAAAGTAGGGAAAACCACTAGACCATTCAGGTATGACTGAAATCAAGTCCCTTAAAACTATATTTTAAGTAGGAGTGGCAGAACTCAAAACACTGAAGGGAAGTAAAATTCCATCCTGAAGTACTTAGCTGGGAGATTTAGACACTTAGGTTTAAAACTAAGGTGTTGGGGAGAAAAATCTCTCCAATATTTTTTCTGAAGACTACTATACCATTATGGACTACCAGAAGTTATTGACTGTTCTCTAGTACTGAAAAGTGAGTGAAGTCTAGTTCTTCTCATAAAACTTTCTGTTTTTGACTACTCTTTTATAATTGTTTTGTGTCAATTCTTAGTAAACAAACCATTTCTTTTTTTAATTGTATTTTTTTTTTACTTTACAATATATATTGGTTTTGCCACACATCATATATATGGAATTTAGAAAGATGGTAATAACCAAACCATTTCTATAAGAAAATGTTTCGTGTTTTAAGGAAGGAGTCCGTGGGAGGTAAATTCTAGAAAACAACATGGAGCACCAGCCCCCTCCATCAATATACACAAGACAGGAGTCTCCTAATTACAGAGAAAAATCCAATCAATTCAAATATAATAAATAAAAGAGAATGAGCAAAGCATTCAGACCAAAAAAAATATTTACCATAAGAGAAAAAGTGAAGAACAGAGCAGATTTCCTCCAGAACTGTTATAGACCACATTGTGTTCCCCCAAAATTCATATTGATTTCTGTATGTAAATATTATGAGTCACTTGCTTACTTAATCCTTTTGTTTGAGTTTTATCATTCATTGTCTAGGGTTTTCAAGTCATCTATCGTATCATCTGCAAATATAGTTTTCATACTTCTTTTGCAACTGTTATGCTTTTAACTAGTTTCTGTGATGTAGTCAAGCATGAATGTATGTAATATGCTGAGATGAGCAATAGCAATGAGTTAGGAGATTTATAAGTTAAATCCAGTGGGGATGTCTACTTTAGCCCGTCCCTATTGGTCTTCAAAGCATTCTGTACACAAACTGCCTAAGTTAAAGGCAAGAACACTAAATATAGATCCCTTATCTGATTTAAATATCAGAATAGTTTGCTCACTTCTAGCCTGAATACATTTGTTTGCAAATGCATATTCTTTGAAAAAGTTAGGTTAAAACTCAACATCCAGAAAACTAGGATCATGGCATCTGGTCCCATCACTTCATGGCAAATGGATGGGGAAACAATGGAAACAATGGCAAACAGACTTTAACTTGGAGGGGTTCCAAAATCAGTGCAGATAGTGACTGCAGCCATTAAATTAAAAGACATTTGCTCCTTGGAAGAAAAGTTATGACCAACCTAGAAAGAAAGGAAAGAAAGAAAGAAAGTGCAGTCACTCAGTCGTATCCGACTCTTTGTGACCCCATGGACTGTAGCCTACCAAGTTCTTCTGTCCATGGGATTTTCCAGGCAAGAGTACTGGAGTGAGTTACCATTTCCTTCTCTAGGGGACCTTTCCTGTTGCAGGGATGAAACCCTGGTCTCCCACATTGTAGGCAGATACTTTTACCACCTGAGCCACCAGGGAAGACCAACCTAAACATGTTAAAAAGCAGAGACATTACTTTGCCAGCAAAAGTCCATCTAGTCAAGGCTATGATTTTTCCAGTAGTCATGTATGGATGTGAAAGTTGGACTATAAAGAAAGCTGAGCACCAAAGAACTGATGCTTTTGAACTGTGGTGTTGGAGAAGACTCTTGAGAGTCCCTTGGACTGCAAAGGAGATCCAACCAGTCCATCCTAAAGGAAATGAGTCCTGAATATTCATTGGATGGACTGATATTGAAGCTGAAACTCCAATCCTTTGGCCACCTGATGTGAAGAACTGACTCATTGGAAAGACCCTGATGCTGGAAAAGATTGAAGGTGGAAGGAGAAGGGGACAGATATAGTTGGATGGAATCACCAACTTGATGGACATGAGTCTGAGTAAACTCTGGGAGTTGGTGATGGACAGGAAAGCCTAGTGTGCTTCAGTCCATGGGGTCACAATGAGTCAGATATGACTGAGTGACTGAACTGAACTGATTCTTCCAACATAGACTATTTATCACTGTTGAACACTTGCTTCAATACTTCTCTGTGGGCTGTTTCACCTTAGGAGAAAATATTTGTGTAGTGAAAGGATTGATATTTATTGCCTCTCCTTCACATCAGGCAAAGAAATGGTTTAAAGTGAAGGGTAGGTGTGGCTAAAATAGGAAGCTTAAGGAATCCTTGGGATGAAACTGTACCTTAGCCTCAATGATGATATCGTATTATAGTTTTACAAGGTGTTATCATTGTGGGAAACTAAATAGAGGGCACAGGGATCTCTCTGTATTATTTGTTGCAAGTGCATGTAAATCTACATTCATCTCAAAGTTAAAAAAATTCAAACCTGCATTTTCTTAAGATAAAAGGTAGCTATGCAAGTGGAATTATATGAATATTCTGGACAACTACCAGTATCTACTAAAGCTAAACATATGTTAAATTTGGACTAGCATATTTCTGACTCTCAGGTACATACCCTCCAGAAATCTACATATTTCTATATACCAAAAGTACAAAATGTTCATAGCGGTGCTATTTATATAATAATCACAATGAACTGTCTAAATCCCCACAATAATATAAAATTTAGATAAACCGTGGAGTATTCATATACTGAAATACTGCCAGCAATGAGGATGAGTGAACTATAATCATATACAGTAGTAAACAAATCACACAAACAGGTTGAGGGACTAGGTACAAAAGGTAGATCCTGTATGAGTTCTTTGATACAAAGTTCAAAATCTGACAAAACTAACCCATGGTGTTAGAAGCTGAATATTTTGTTTCTGAGGGCTGGTAACATGGACACTGTGTATTAAACTTGAGAAGATTAACTGACCTGTACATAATTGTTCATTTTTATTTTTATGCATGGATAAGAATTTAAGTTGAAAACAAAGGCAGTAGTGGTAGCTGCACTAGAGCCTCTAATGATTTATTTAACATGAATGTGTTTGTACAGATTTCTGTCACAATGCTTTTTCTCACATTGCATGTCTATCAAGACTCACACATTTTCTGAGTTCTATGCTCATAAATGACCTTTTCACCTTTTACTATGATTTTATCTTTCAATTGTGGTTAATCATTTTGTTTTGGCTAGAGCACTTGTTGAAGGAATTAAAAAGACATTTTTCTTTTTTCTTTGTTGGAGAAATATTTATATCACAGATCTAAAATAATTCAATTTCTCCTCCTTAATATATGAAAAATTCCTTTTTAAAGATGAAGTCATTGCTTTATTTGTTTCTTTGCATTATGTTCAGTTTGATAACTTACATTGTCAGTTGGATTTCATTTTAGTTCATTTTTCATAATTTTTTTTTGCCAGAGTTCCTTATTTTTTGTTGTTGTTTAGTTGCTAAGTCATGTCTGACTCTGCGACACCATGGACTAAAGCCCCACCAGGCTTCTCTGTCCATGGGATTTCTGAGGCAAGAATACTGGAGTCAGTTGCCAGTTCCTTCTCTAGGGGACCTTCCCAACCAAGGGATCGAACATGTATTGGCAGGTTGATTCTTTACCACTGAGTCACATGGGAAGCCTTCAGTTCAGTTCAGTTCAGTCGCTCAGTCGTGTCTGACTCTTTGTGACCCCATGAATCGCAGCACGCCAGGCCTCCCTGTCCATCACCATCTCTCGGAGTTTACTCAGACTCACGTCCATCGAATCCATGATGCCATCCAGCCATCTCATCCTCTGTTGTCCCCTTTTTCTCCTGCCCCCAATCCCTCCCAGCATCAGAGTCTTTTCCAATGAGTCATCTCTTCACATGAGGTGGCCAAAGTACTGGAGTTTCAGCTTTAGCATCATTCCTTCCAAAGAACACCCAGGGCTGATCTCCTTTAGAATGGACTGATTGGATCTCCTTGCAGTCAAAGGGACTGCTGTCTAGGTTGGTCATAACTTTCCTTCCAAGGAGTAAGCATCTTTTAATTTCATGGCTGCAATCACCATCTGCAGTGATTTTAAAGCAACATAAATATATTATCTAAGAGTTCTGAAAGTCATAGATCCAAAATGAGTTTCACTAACTAAGGTAAAACCAAGATGTTGGGAGAGCTGTGTTATTCTAGAGGCTCTAGGGAAAATCTCTTTGTAGCTTTTCAGAAGCTGTTTCCATTTTTTACCTCATAACCTTTCATCATCAAAGCCCATAATGACTAGTCATATTTCTCATATTTCATCATTCTAATACTCTCCATATCTATGACTCTTCTGAGTACAGTGGGCTCACCTGGACAAGCCAGCATACTGTCCATATTTTAAGGCTAGCCAGTTATTAACTTAATTCTGTCTGCTTCCTTAATTCCTCTTTGCCATGTAACATAACATATTCACCATTTGGGAACATTAAGATATAGAAGACTTTGGAGGATACTTCTGCCTAGTATAGAGACACATTAAGATTTTGTATGATTGGCTAGGTTTTAGCACAAGCTTTATGACTATCCTATGTGGCAGCTTTACAGTGAGTAAGATGAAGTTTTGTGCTCTGACTTCTGGCTTCTGCTTAGGATGTAAAAAACTAAAATGACATTACTTCCACTCTTCTACCTGAAAACACTATCTGCAAATTTGAAACTTTCTCGGAGCCCATCAGAGGTTCCAACCCAAAATCTACAGAAAGACAGATGCCTCCACGTCAGCACTTGCTCACGCGGGACAGATGCAGCTAAATGCCATACAAAGGCAGTAAGAAGAATTTAGCCAAAATTTCTAATGAATTACTTAGAGCTGAGTATGGTCTAGTGTGAAGCACTTAGGAGCTTCATAAACAAGGAGGAAGTTGACATTACAAGTTTCTCTCCAGATATTTTATAAGTAATAATTGAGGATGGTATGACAGTCTTGAGAAAGCCTGGGGGAATATAAGAGAAACCACTACAAAAAAGGCATTAAGCCTTGCCTGGACCCTTCTCTTCTGTCTCCTCTGTGTTAACAACAACAACAAGCTTTAAGTCATAGCAGGAGGAGGGAGAGAGGTTGTGAGGAGGAAGGGCAAATCCAGTTGCCCTTAGTGAAGGAGTGGAGATGTGACTTACCCCAGAAACAGAACTACCTATCAAAAGACAAAGAAATAATCAGAACCAGTTTCAGATAAGGCACAGGTATTAGAATATTAGACAGAAAATTTCAACTACCTATGATTAATGTTGTAAATGCTCAAGTGGAAAAGATGGATAACATGTATGATCAGATATGTAACTTGAGTGAAACATGGAAACTAAACAAAGAAGGCCACATAGACCAATGGAAGAAAAGTGAGAACCCAGAAATAAACCCGCACAAACACAGTCAACTAATATTTGACAAAGAAGCCAAGAATACTCAATAGGAATATGATACTCTCTTCAATACATGGCATTGGGAAAGCTGAATCACCACATATAGAGTAATGAAATTTGACTCCTATCTTATTGTTGTCCAGTTGCTAAGTTGTGTCCGACTCTTTGCAACCCCGTGGACTGCAGCACACAAGGCTTCCCTGTCCTCCAGTATCTCTCAGAGTCTGCTCAAACTCACATCCATTGAACAGTGATACCATCCAACCATCTCATCCTCTGTCTCCTGCTTCTCTTCCTGCCCTCAATCCTTTCTAGCATCAAGGTCTTTTCCATTGAGTCAGCTCTTTGCATCAGGTGGCCAAAGTATTGGAGCTTTAGCATCAGTCCTTCCAATGAATATTCAGGGTTGATTTTCCTTAGGATTGACTAGTTTGTTCTCCTTGCTGTCCAAGAGATTCTCACAAATCTTCTCAAGCACCACAGTCTGAAATCATCAATTCTTCAGTGCTCAGCCTCTTATTGTCCAATTCTCACATTCATACATGACTACTGGAAAAACCATAGCATTGACTGTATGAACCTTAGTCAGCAAAGTGACATCTCTGCTTTTTAATATGCTGTCTAGGTTTGTAGTAGCTTTTCTTCCAAGGAGCAAGTGTCTTCTAATTGCATGGCTGAAGTCACCATCTGCAGTGATTTTGGAGCCCAAGAAGAGAAAATCTGTCACTGTTTCCACTTTTCCCCCTTTTATTTGCCATGAAGTGATTGGACTGGATGCCATGATCTTAGTTTTTTGAATGTTGAGTTTTAAGCCAGCTTTTTCACTTTCCTTTTTAATCCTCATCAACAGGCTCTTTAGTTCTTCCTTGCTTTTTGCCATTAGAGCAGTAGCATCTGCATATATGAGGCTGTTGATATTTCTCCCAGCAATTCTTGATTCCAGCTTACTATTGATCCAGCATGGCATTTTGCATGATGTACTTTGCATATAAGTTAAATTAGCAGAGTGACAAAATACAGCCTCGACATACTTCTTTCCCAATTTTGAACCAATCTGTTGTTCCCTGTCTGGTTCTGACTGTTGCTTCTTGATCTATATACGGGTTTCTCAGGAGGCAGGTAAGGTGATCTGGTATTCGCATCTCTTTAACAATTTTCCAGTTTGTTGTAATCCACACAGTCAGAGGCTTTAGTGTAGTCAGTGAGTCAGTGAAGCAAATGTTTTTCTGGAATTCCCTTGCCTTTTCTATATCACTCACAAAAATTAACTTCAAATGGAGGAAAGAACTGAAACCATAAAACTCTTAAGAAGAAAACGTAGTGAAAAAGCTCCTTAATATATGTCTTAGAATAATTTTTTGGATATGATACCAAACACACAAGCAATAAAAGCAAAAATTAGTAAGTGAAACTACATCTAACTAAAAAGCTTCTGCACAGTAAAAAAATCAACAAAATGCAAAAGGAATTTATTAAATATATGTGCAAATCATATTTTATAAGTGATTGATACCCAAAAGCTAAAAGGAACTCAATTAAATAGCAAAATAAACAAAAAAACTATCTGATTTTAAAAATAGAGGAACTGAAGACATTTTTCCAAAGAAGAGATACTGATGTCCAACAAGTACAGGAAAGGATGTTCAGCATCACTAATCACCAGGGAAGTGCTAGTCAAAACCACAGTGAGATATCACGTCACACCTGGTAGAATGGCCATTTTCCAAGTGACTACAAATAACAAATATTGATGAGGATGTGAAGAAAAGAGAACCCTTGTTGTTGGTCAGAATGTAAATCGGTAGAGCCACTGTGGAAAATAGTATGGAGGTTCATCAAAAATGAAAACTAGAGCTACTGTGAAGTCAGCAGTCCCACTTCTAGCAGCGAGACTGCATCTTTCTCCTGAGCTCCTGCAAGGCTTTGGTGTGGAGTGAGGGGAACTGGGCATTTGCCCTTTGGACTGGGAAGTGTGATGAGGTGGCTGCCATCTGTGCAAGTCTCTTGCTGCTCTGATTGTTAGCAATCCGACACACACACCCACCTCACAAGTAGAGTCTAGGCTTCTCCAGCTCTCCCATCTGTCTCAGTGGATTTCCCAGCAGACAAGGGGGCTCCCCAGGGCAAGGATCCACCTGTGTGGACCCACCCTAATGCCTTTCCCTCCTCCTGCAATTGTGCCCAGTTACATGGAGATCTTTCTTGCAGTTTTGGCTTTATAAAGGATATTCTGCTGGTTTCCAATTAGTCGTTTGTTTGTTTTAAGTTGTCTTCCATGTGTAGATATATTTTGGATGCGTTTGTGAGAAGTGAGCTCCATGTCTTCCTACTCTGACACTGATCCCCCATTCAATAAAAAACTATCTTTTAAATATCCTGATCTGTTGACCTTTCCATACCCCAGATTTTCCACTAATATGCTATATATTTTAAAACACAGACAATATTGAGAAACATTTAAATGAATCATTTTGAATATTTTATCTAGTGGCAACTAATGTAAAATAAGCAATGACCAAATTTTAAAACTCTTTGAAAATTCCAATTTGATATCAAAATATAACAAATAATCCTCACTGAATGCTCACTACTGGGAAATATTGGATATATTTTATGAGTATGTCAGTGTATGTTAATATGTTTATTATATTTTATTTATTTTTGTATTCATGTTTCCCAGTTACTGAATGCTTTAATATATACAAACTCAGTTAACCATCAGAATAAGCATATGAAGTATACTAAGGAATTTATATTGTTCTCATTTTTAGTGCTGAGGATATAAATGTTTTTTGTGGTTAAATCAATTATTCAACCCTACACAGCTTTTGGAACAAAAGTGGAACTTTTAAAATAGAATTTATTTTTATTACTTTTAGAGTGCTACAATCTATTCAAAAACATTATTTTGAAAATAATAGATACAGAGAGGGAAAAATTTTAAATGGAATCATCTATTGATTGTTGCTCAGAGGCAATCATGTTAACAATTAAGCTACAGTCACACATCTGTATAAGGTAAAATTGTCCTTCACATAAAAACAATACTATGATTACTTTTCTATGTTAATAAATACTTACAAGGTAACTTTTATGGATACTTCATGATCCACTGTTCAGTTCAGTTCAGTCGCTCAGTCGTGTCCGACTCTTTGTGACCCCATGAATTGCAGCACGTCAGGCCTCCCTGTTCATCACCATCTCTCGGAGTTCACTCAGACTCACGTCCATCGAGTCTGTGATGCCATCCAGTTGGGATGTACTATTGTTGGATATTTAGGTCCTTTCAAGTTTTCACAATGTTAATCTCCCCTTGTGTCTGTTTATGAGCTTAGCTTGTATTTTTGAGTCAGAAAGGTATATATCATGTTTATCTCTCTTTCGATTCACTGTCTTATATGGTAAGACATTAACATTTCTATGTAGAGATTCCCTCATTTGAAACCTAAGACTGACAGTTCTCACAGGACTGTTGTGAGAATTAAACGTGTACTCAAAAAAAGGGTTCAACAGAAGATGTTTTTAAAATGGTAATTTCTTTGGTTAAATATACATTTTGTATTAACAGGTTTACCACCTCAAAAGGATTTTGGACCCACTGGAAACTGAAAGAACTCTCCACAACAACCATTCATGGTAGCAAGAAAATGCCTTCAAAATCTATAAAGGACATGATTGCTAGAAATCAAGAACACATATCAGCTTGTAAGTAAATTTATTATATATTGCTTACTGAAATAGCAAAAATCAAGTATATCATTATTCATTTATCAGAATTTTTTAATGATTATTTTCTGGTAAGAGTCTTAAAATAACATTTAATTTATAGATGGGTATTATAGTAATTTGAATACTGCTTTAAATCTTTAGTTTTTCATTATAAAAATTACATGTACTTAAGTCCTTTTCTCATTTGCACTTATTATGATTTTAATATTAATTTCAGGGAACTTCTCAGGTATAAGAATGCTACAAATACTCTTACTTTTTGGCTGTATTGCTAACTGGTTAATAATGTGTTTTACCAGTAGGTAAGCTTAAAATGTTTTATTCAGTAAATTTAAATAATGCCTTTGTAGAGTATCAGTTTTGTGGCATATTTATCAAGACTTAACCTAATATGAAAAAAACAATCTACCTGCTTTTATCTAGTACTTTTTAATTTCCATTTTTATTCAATTCTTTAATCTACTTGTGATTTATTTGTTACAAGGGAGACAGTTGGATTCCAGTATTTTGTTTCCAAATGCTCACTTTTTAGATAATCCACTTACAGACTATTTGAAATACCAATTCACATGGATATATTTTTGTGTTCTCTTCTACCTGCCAAATTTCTGATACAAGACCAAGCTTCTTAGTTACTCTATATTCATAAGCACTTTAGGCAAGCTCATGTCTCTCTAATTTATACTGTATTTCAATACTAATCACTGGTCTGGTGCTCAGGCCTCATTACTGACCGACTAAACAGAATCTCAGACTCAGTATTTTTTAAAGGTACTCAGATGACTTCAATTTGCAGGCAAAGTTAAGAACTCCTGGTGTAAAGAGAAATACCTTTCCATTTTACTTCTTGATATAGGCTGGTAGAAGGAGGGACTAACCTCCTCAATCTACTCCTCTGAAAACTCTCTCTTCAGTTAGTTTTTTATTCTAAAATTGTTTAATTGGTTAATTACTGCTTTTCTGATTAGTACTTTGGTTTTTGCCACTCTTATCTCTATAGATAGCATTCTGTCTGATTTCTGTCTTTGAGTAGTTATGTGAAATTTCTTATTTGCTAATGTTACCCTGGTTTTTATAGAACTTCATTCATATTTGTTTTTTTGTATAGAAAGAGAGATAATTTACTGTTTTGACCCAATCTTAAACATCTCTTTTTGCTTCTTAGTCTTACGTGTGAAAAAAAACTTATAAAAATAGAAAATTAAGGGACTTTAAGTTTTTTCAAGTTTTAACTTACAGAAAAGTGTTTACAATAGTGTAAGGGATTCCCATATATCCTTTATCCACCTGTTGCTTGAATTTGTTCTATTTGTTTTATCATTCTCCTTTTTATATAAGCATTAAAGCTATAAATTTTCCCAATTTACTGTTTCAGCTACTTTCTGCAAATTTTGATGTTATATTTTCATTGTCATTTAATTCAGAATATTTTCTAATATCCAGCATAATTTCTATTTTGATCCATGGGTTATTTTAGAAGTATATTACTTAATTTTTTTTAATTTAGGTTTTTTTCTGGATATCTTAAACTTACTGATTTCTACTTTAAAAAATAGTGATCTGATCTACTTTTAAAAATAATGATTTCTACTTTTAAAAATAGTGATTTGTACAGTCTTTTGTAGTGCATTGAGATTTGTTCTATAGTACAGTACATGATCTGTCTTGGTAAACATTCCATGTGCACATGAAAAGAATATATATTCTGCAATTATTTTGTCTCAATTAGAACAAGGTGATTTATCGTGGCTCAGATGGTAAAAGCATCTGCTTCAATGTGGGAGACCCAGGTTCAGTCTCTGGGTGGGGAAGATCCTCTGGAGAAGGAAATGTCAACTCACTCCAGAACTCTTGCCTGAAAAATTCCATGGATAGAGGAGCCTGGTGGGCTCCTGTCCATGGGGTCGCAAAGAGTTGGACACAACTGAGCAACTTCACTTTGACTTTTCACTTTAGATCTTCTATATCAGGGTTCAGTAAACTATAGCCTATGGCCCACATCTAGCCTATGAGCTAAGAAGGGTTATAAAATGACAAAACATTAAAGAATATACTACAGAGGTCATATGCAGCCCACAAAGCCTAAAATATTGGATTATCTGGCCCTTCATAGAAGTTTGCTAACTCTGGTTCTGTATCTTTGTGATATTTTATTTAATTGTTCTGTTTAGTTCTGAGGGGTGATATTAAGATCTCCAACTACAAATGTAGAATTATCTATTTCTCTCCTTAATTCTATTGATTTTTGCTTTATGCATTTTTAAGTTATTTGGTACATATACATTCATGTATTATGTTTTCCCTTTAATCATTATGTTTCTTTGTATCTATGATAATTCTACTGAGTGCTATTCTGTCTGTTATTACAGCCACTTCAGCTTGCTTTTGTTTGTGGTTTGCATAGTGCCTCTTTTCCCATCATTTTACTTACAGCTTCTTTGTGTTTTATGTTTAAAGTATACCTCTTATACATGAGAGATAGTTGAATCTTGGGGTTTCTTTAAGTCTTGCAATTTCTTCCTTTTAATTGGAGTGATTACTTCATTACATTCAACATAACTATCGAGTCAGTTCAACATAACTATGGATAGGTTTGTTTTACCATGTTCCTGTTTGTTTTCAGTTTTATCTCACCTGTTTTTTGTTTTTCAGTTCTCCTTCTTTATCTTCACTTGGTTAATCAAATATTTTTAGTGTTCCATTTTTATTCCTCTATTGCCTTAGTGATTTCAGGCACATCCTTAAGTTGCTGAAATCCTGCTGAATGTTATCTTATTTCACTAAGATGAGGGGACTTGGAGAATGAGAATTGCATGTGCTCCGCTCCTCTTTGTCCTTTGTGCTATTGTTGTCACATATATTAGAAGATCTACATAAATAATGGCCCCACATTATCTAGTGTTAGGGTTTTTGCTCCAAATAACTACATGGTTTATCTCACCTTTACTGAGCTCTAATTGATGTGTAATAAACCACACATATTTAGAATATAAAATTTGACACTTTGACATATATATAAACTCATGAGACTATCATAACTTTCAGGATAGGAAACATATCCACCATTCCCAAAAGTTCCTTAGACTTTTTTGTAATTCCTCCCTCCTTCTCAATCCCCAGGCAATTACTCAGGTGAGCTTTGTCAGTACAGGTTAGTTTGCATTTTCTAGAATTTTATGTAAATGAAATCAAAGAACATGTGCTATCTTTTGTTGGCATTTTCTACTCTGCATAATTATTTTGAGATTCGTTCATCTTGTTGCATGTATTAATAGTTTGCTACCCTGTATGTTGCTGAGTCCATAGTAAGGATATACCATGACTTCTTTATCTGTTCACAGGTGGGTAGACATCTACATTGTTTCCAAGATAAGTTATTATAAGCTTACTTATAAGCTATTATAAGTAAAGCTGCTGTTAATATTCATTACAAGTCTTTGTGTAAACATAGAATTTCATTTATCGTTAGTAAACCTCTAGTAGTGGAAGTCTGGGTACTATAGGAAGTGCATTACAGCAGTTTAAGAAATTGCCAAATTTATCTAAAATTTTACTTCCTACCAGTATACAAGTTATAGTAATACTCTACTTCCTTGTTAACATTTTGTATAATCTTTTAATTTTATCCATGCTTGTGGGTTATACTGATATTTGCTGGTGCTGCTGCTAAGTCGCGTCAGTCGTCCGACTCTGTGCGACCCCATAAACGGCAGCCCACCAGGCTTCCCCATCCCTGGGATTCTCCAGGCAAGAACACTGGAGTGGGTTGCCATTTTCTTCTCCAATGCATGAAAGTAAAAGTGAAAGTGAAGTCGCTCAGTTGTGTCTGACTCTTAGCAACCCCATGGACTGCAGCCTACCAGGCTCCTCCGTCCATGGGATTTTCCAGGCAAGAGTACAGGAGTGGGGGTGCCATTGCCTTCTCTGATACTGGTATTTAGCTAGGTTTTATTTTGATTTCTCTGATAACTAATTATGATGAGCTTCTTTTCATGTGCTTGTTTGCCACCTGTAGGTGTTCTTTGCTGAAGTGTTTATTTCAATCTTTTGGCTATTTTTATTTAGGTTGTTTGTGTTCTTTTAATTCTGTTATAACCGTTCTTTATATATTCTAGATGTAGGTTCTTTAACAGATATATAGTTTATAAATATTCTTTTATAATCTGTGGTTCCCTTTCTATTTTATAATAGTGTCTTTGGAAGACAAAATTATATAGTATGGTGAAATCAAATTTATCATTTTTTCCTATATAGTTTATGCTTTCTGTTTCATATTAAAGAATATTTTATGAAGCTTAATTTCAGTCAAGATTTTCTCCCATATTTTCTTCTAGAAATTTTATAGTATATAATTTTATAGATTAAAACTATAGCTCTTACATTGAGGACTCTAATTCATTTTCAATAATTTTTGAAAATTATGTGAAATAAGCATTGAGGATCATTTCTTTGCATATTGTTCTACAACCATTTGTTGAAAAGATTTTCTTTGCCCATTAAATTACCTTGGAACTTCTGTCAAGAAAGCTTTTGACAACACTTGTATTGGCCTATGCCTGAATACACACTTGTACTCTAAATTGTGTTTCAGTGATGCCAGTACTAAACTACCTTGATAAATGTAGTTTTATAACATGTCTTGGAGTCAGGTACTATAAATTCTCCACCTTTGTTGTTCTTCTAAAAAATTATTTTGGCTATACAGAGTCTTTTCATTTCTGTATAATTTTAAACCACTTACAGTATTTAAAGTATATACTCTGAAATTTTAATTGAAATTAGGTTAAATCTATCAACTCAAGAAGCATTGACATGTTAACAATACTGATTTTCCGCTCCATGAACATAGAATATTTCATCTATTTAGGACTTATTTCATTTACCTCAGCAATATTTTCCAGTATTTTTTCTGTATAGATGCTGCACACATCTCTCAAGTAATATTGCATATGGTATTTTTAATTTCAGTTCCTAATTTTTCATTGATAATACATAGAACATATGATAGAAAAATATGTTTGTGTTGATTTTATATCCTGCAATCTTACCGAACTTTCTTATTATTTTTAGTAGACTTCTTAGATTTCTTAAGATTTTCTTCATGGACATTCATGTCATCTGAGAATAAAGAGCATTTTTTTTCAATCTATAAGCCTTTTATGTGTTTTACTTGCCTGTGGTTAAGATCTTTAATTGACTAAAAGTGGTAAGAGTGGACGTCCTTGCTTCATTCTTGATCTTAGATGAAAAATGTTAAATTTTTGCTGAAGTTTTTTATAGATGTCTTTTATCAGGTTGGGGTAGTTTCTTTCTCTTCCTAGTTTGCTGAGAAGTTTTTGTTGTTCTTGTTCTTTTTATAACAAATATATGTAGAATTTTGACAAATGCTTTTTAGCATTTGTTGAGATGAACATATTGTTTTTCTTTTTTAGTCTTTTGATATAGTGAATTACATCGACTGATTTTTCAAATGTTAAGCCAACCTTGCATTCCTGGGATAAATCCCATTTGGCAATTATGTATTAACCTTTTCATGTACTACTGAATTCAGTTTGCTAAAATTTTGTTTCCTTTTCTGTACTTTCCTATCACATTTTAGTAATAAGTGTAATGTTTCCCCTTCTTCTCTTTTCTGAGAATTAGTGTAAAATTGGTATTTATTCTTCTTTAAATATTTGGTAGAATTCATCCAATGAAGCCATCTGGGTCTGGAAAGTTCTCTGTGGTCAGATTTTTTTGGTCAGATAAAAAGGTCAATTTCTCTAATAGATACAGTGATCAAATGATCAGTTTCTTCTTAAGTAAATTTTGTAGTTTTGTGAGTTTTTATTTTATTCCTTCATATATTTTTGAGTGTGTTTTTTTTCTGTGATGCGGTCTAGTTATTAATACTTAGAAATATTTTGGTCTATTTGAGGCTTTATTTTAAGCTTCATTAGGTGGAACCAGAGAAGTCTTTTGTTTAGCCTAACTTGCTTCCCCTGCTGAGACAGTTCTCTTCTTTAGTATTCTACTCCATGCTCTGTGTATTGCAGATTTCCCATCTGGCTGTCTGGAACAAGAGCTTCCTCTGAGCCCCAGGCATTGTTCTGTCTGCTCCTTCCTGCGTTTTTTTAAAACCAACCTCAAGCAAAAATTTAAGGATAACCTTCCGAAAAGCTCCAGAAAGCTCTGTATGTGCTTCTGTCTCATCTGTATTATGCTGGCTTGTGAATTTCAGCTTTCCCTGACCTACTTGAATGTTAAATTTTCTTTTTCAAATCAGTTCTGTTTGGATTCCCACCACTTGCACTGTGGCCTGAAATTTCTTTTTAGAGACAAAAACAGACAAGTGTTTCTTCTTTAGGTTTTCTTCTCTTGGCTGAGGGGGCGGGGATTATTCTCAGTGTTGCCTGTTGTCCAACACATGTAAGTCATTGTTTTACATATTTTTTCCAATTTTTTACTTGTTGAAGAATAAGTAAAAGTGGTGAGAGTGGGTATCCTTCTCTTATTCCTGATCTGAGAGGAAGTGCTTGCAGTTCTCCATCACTGAGAATGACATCTGCTGTAGCTTTCCCATGCATTGCCTTTATTATGTTGAGTTATGTTCCCTCTATGCCCATTTTCTGGAGAGTTTTTATTATAAATAGGTATTGAATTTTGTCAAAAGCTTTTTCTGCATCTATTGAGGTGATCATGTGGCTTTTATTCTTCAGTGTGTTAACATGATGTATCGTACTGATATACATATGTTGAAGAATCCTTGCATCCTTGGGGTAAATCACACTTGATCATGGTGTATGTTTCTTTTGATGTGTTCTTGGATTGGGTTTTCTCATATTTCTTTGAGGATTTTTGCATCTGTGTTCATCAGTGATGTTGGCCTATAATTTTCTTTTTTGGTGACATCTTTGTCTGGTTTTGGTATCAGAGTTATGGTGGCCTCATAGAATGAGCTTGGGAGTGTTCTATCCTCTGCAATTTTGGGGAATAGTTTGAGAAGGATAGATGTTAACTCTTCTCAAACTGTTTGATAGAATTTGACTGTGAACCTATCTAGTCTTGGACTTTTGGTTGGAAATTTTAAAATCACAGTTTCAATTTAGTACCTGTGATTGATCCATTCATCTTTTCTATTTCTTCCTGGTTCAGTCTTAAAAGATTGTATCTTTCAAGAATTCTAGGTTGTCCATTTTATTGGCATATAGCTGCTTGTAGTAGTCTCATGATCCTTTGTATTTCTGTGATGTCAGTTGTAACTTCTCCTTTTTCATTTCTAATTCTATGGATTTCAGTCCTCTCCCCATTTTTTTCTTGATGAGAATTCTATGGGCTCCATGTTAGAAGGTTCAATTTCCCCTCCTTTTTCTGTCTGCTTTTAGTCTTTCCCTGGTATCTTCAAGTGGTTGTTCAGTTGTTAAGTCATGTCTGACTCTGCAACCCCATAGACTGCAGGAGCCAGGCTTTTCTGTCCTTCACTGTCTCCTGGAGTTTACTCAATTTCATATCCTTTGAGTCAGTGATGTTATCTAAGCATCTCGTCCTCTGCAAGTGGTTAGTGCCCTTTCTTTATTTTTTTTTTATTTATTTTTTTTATTTTTATTTATTTTTATTTTTTTAATTAAATTTATTTATTTTTTTAATTACAATACTGTATTTGTTTTGCCATACATTGACACGAATCAGCCATAGGTGAACACAATCGTCCAATGCCAAAGCCCCTCCCACCTCCCACCCCACATCCTCTACCTGAATCATCCTGTGCATCAGCCCCATGCATCCTGCATCCTACACCAAACATAGATTACCGCTTCATTTCTTACAGGAAAATACACATGCTTCACTGCCATTCTCCCAAACCATCCCACCCTTTCCCTCTCCCTCAGAGTCCAAAAGACCACTCTATACCTCTGTGTCTCTTGTTGTCTCACATATAGGGTCATCATTACTGTCTTCTAAATTCCATATATATGTGTCAGTATACTGTATTGGTGTTTTTCTTTCTGGCTTACTTCACTCTGTATAATCGGTTCCAGTTTCATCCATCTCATTAGAACTGAGTCAAATTTATTCTTTTTAAGGGCTGAGTAGTATTCCATAGTGTATATGTACCACAGCTTTCTTATCCATTCATCTGCTGATGGACATCTAGGTTGCTTCCATGTCCTGGCTATTATAAACAGCGCTGCAATGAACATTGGGGTACATGTGTCTCTTTCAATTCTGGTTTCCTCAGTGTGTATGCCCAGCAGTGGGATTGCTGGGTCATAAGGCAGTTCTATTTGCAATTTTTTAAGGAATCTCCACACTGTTTTCCATAATGGCTGTACTAGTTTGCATTCCCACCAGCAGTGTAAGAGGGTTCCCTTTTCTCCACATCCTCTCCAGCATTTGTTGCTTGTAGACTTTTGGATCACAGCCATTCTGACTGGTGTGAAATGATACCTCATTGTGGTCTTGATTTGCATTTCTCTGATAATGAGTGATGTTGAGCATCTTTTCATGTGTTTGTTAGCCATCCGTATGTCTTCTTTGGAGAAATGCCTATTTAGTTCTTTGGCCCATTTTTTTATTGGATCATTTATTTTTCTGGAGTTGAGCTGTATAAGTTGCTTATATATCTTTGAGATTAGTTGTTTGTCAGTTGTTTCATTTGCTATTGTTTTCTCCCATTCAGAAGGCTGTCTTTTCACCTTGCTTATAGTTTCCTTTGTTGTGCATAAGCTTTTAATTTTAATTAAATCCCATTTGTTTATCTTTGCTTTTGTTTCCAGTATACTGGGAGTTGGATCATAGAGGATCCTACTGTGATTTATGTCGGAGAGTGTTTTGCCTATGTTCTCCTCTAGGAGTTTTATAGTTTCTGGTCTTACATTTAGATCTTTAATCCATTTTGAGTTTATTTTTGTGTATGGTGTTAGAGAGGGGTCTAATTTCATTCTTTTACAAGTGGTTGACCAGTTTTCCCAGCACCACCTGTTAAAGAGACTGTCTTTAATCCATTGTATATTCTTGCCTCCTTTGTCGAAGATAAGGTGTCCATAGGTATGTGGGTTAATCTCAGGGCTTTCGATTTTGTTCCATTGATCTATATTTCTGTCTTTGTGCCAGTACCATACTGTCTTAATGACTGTGGCTTTGTAGTAGAGCCTGAAATCAGGCAAGTTGATTCCTCCAGTTCCATTCCTCTTTCTCAAGATTGCTTTGGCTATTCGAGGTTTTTTGTATTTCCATACAAATCTTGAGATTATTTGATCTAGTTCTGAGAAAAATACTGCTGGTAGCTTGATGGGAATTGCATTGAACCTGTAGATTGCTTTGGGTAGTATACTCATTTTCACTATATTGATTCTTCCAACCCATGAGCATGGTATATTCCTCCATCTATTAGTGTCTTCTTTGATTTCTTTCATCAGTGTTTTATAGTTTTCAATATATAGGTCTTTAGTTTCTTTAGGTAGGAATATTCCCAAGTATTTTATTCTTTTCGTTGCAATGGTGAATGGAATTGTTTCCTTAACTTCTTTTTCTACTTTCTCATTATTAGTGTATAGGAATGCAAGGGATTTCTGAGTGTTGATTTTATATCCTGCAACTTTACTATATTCACTGATTAGCTCTAGTAGTTTTCTGGTCGAGTCTTTAGGATTTTCTATGTAGAGGATCATGTCATCTGCAAACAGTGAGAGTTTTACTTCTTCTTTTCCAGTTTGGATTCCTTGTATTTCTTTTTCTGCTCTGATTGCTGTGGCCAAAACTTCCAGTACGATGTTGAAGAGTAGTGGTGAAAGTGGACACCCTTGTCTTGTTCCTGACTTTAGGGGAAATGGTTTCAATTTTTCGCCATTGAGGATAATGTTAGCTGTGGGTTTGTCATATATAGCTTTTATTATGTTGAGGTATGTTCCTTCTATTCCTGCTTTCTGGAGAGTTTTTATCATAAATGGATGCTGAATTTTGTCAAAGGCTTTTTCTGCATCTATTGAGATAATCATATGATTTTTATTTCTCAGTTTGTTAATGTGATGAATTACATTGATTGACTTGCGGGATATTGAAGAATCCTTGCATCCCTGGGATAAAGCCCACTTGGTCATGGTGTATGATCTTTTTAATGTGTTGCTGGATTCTGATTGCTAGGATTTTGTTGAGGATTTTTGCATCTATGTTCATCAGTGATATTGGCCTGTAGTTTTCTTTTTTTGTGGTGTCTTTGTCAGGTTTTGGTATTAGGGTGATGGTGGCCTCATAGAATGAGTTTGGCAGTTTACCTTCCTCTGCAATTTTCTGGAATAGCTTCAGTAAGATAGGTGTTAGCTCTTCTCGAAATTTTTGGTAGAATTCAGCTGTGAAGCCGTCTGGACCTGGGCTTTTGTTTGCTGGAAGATTTCTGATTACAGTTTCAATTTCCATGCTTGTGATGGGTCTGTTAAGATTTTCTATTTCTTCCTGGTTCAGTTTTGGAAAATTGTACTTTTCTAAGAATTTGTCCATTTCTTCCAAGTTGTCCATTTTATTGGCATATAATTGCTGATAGTAGTCTCTTATGATTCTTTGTATTTCTGAGTTGTCTGTCGTGATCTCTCCATTTTCATTTCTAATTTTGTTGATTTGATTTTTTTTCTCTTTGTTTCTTGATGAGTCTGGCTAATGGTTTGTCAATTTTATTTATCCTTTCAAAGAACCAGCTTTTTGTTTTGTTGATTTTTGCTATGGTCTCTTTTGTTTCTTTTGCATTTATTTCTGCCCTAACTTTTAGGATTTCTTTCCTTCTACTAACTCTGGGGTTCTCTATTTCTTCCTTCTCTAGTTGCTTTAGGTGTAGAGTTAGGTTATTTATTTGACTTTTTTCTTGTTTCTTGAGGTATGCCTGTATTGCTATGAACTTTCCTCTTAGGACTGCTTTTATAGTGTCCCAAAGGTTCTGTGTAGTTGTGTTTTCATTTTCATTTGTTTCAATGCATATTTTGATTTCTTTTTGATTTCTTCTGTGATTTGTTGATTATTCAGTAGGGTGTTGTTCAGCCTCCAAATGTTGGAATTTTTAATAGTTTTTCTCCTATAATTGAGATCTAACCTTAGTGCATTATGGTCAGAGAAGATGCTTGGAATAATTTCAATTTTTTGAATTTATCAAGGTTAGATTTATGACCCAGAATGTGATCTATTCTGGAGAAGGTTCCGTGTGCACTTGAGTAAAAGGTGAAATTCTTTGTTTTGGGGTGAAATGTCCTATAGATATCAATTAGGTCTAACTGTTCTATTGTATCGTTTAACGTTTGCGTTTCTTTGTTAATTTTCTGTTTAGTTGATCTGTCCATAGGTGTGAGTGGGGTATTAAAGTCTCCCACTATTATTGTGTTATTATTAATTTCCCCTTTCATGCTTGTTAGCAATTGTCTTACATATTGCGGTGCTCCTATGTTGGGTGCATATATATTTATAATTGTTATATCTTCTTCTTGGATCGATCCTTTAATCATTATGTAGTGGCCTTCTTTGTCCCTTTTCACAGCCTTTGTTTTAAAGTCTATTTTATCGGATATGAGTATTGCTACTCCTGCTTTCTTTTGGTCTTTATTTGCATGGAATATCTTTTTCCAGCCCTTCACTTTTAGTCTGTATGTGTCCGTTGTTTTGAGGTGGGTCTCTTGTAGGCAGCATATGTAGGGATCTTGTTTTTGTATCCATTCAGCCAGTCTTTGCCTTTTGGTTGGGGCATTCAACCCATTTACATTTAAGGTAATTATTGATAAGTATGCTCCTGTTGCCATTTACTTTATTGTTTTGGGTTCGGGTTTATACGTCCTTTTTGTGTTTCCTTTCTAAAGTCTATCCTTTAGTATTTGTTGGAGAGCTGGTTTGGTGGTGCTGAATTCTCTCAGCTTTTGCTTGTCTGGAAAGCTTTTGATTTCTCCTTCATATTTGAATGAGATCCTTGCTGGGTACAGTAGTCTTGGCTGAAGGTTATTATCTTTCATCACTTTAAGTATGTCTTGTCATTCCCTCCTGGCCTGAAGAGTTTCTATTGAAAGATCTGCAGTTATTCTTATGGGGATCCCCTTGTGTGTTATTTGTTGTTTTTCCCTTGCTGCTTTTAGTAATTGTTCTTTGTGTTTGGTCTTTGTTAGTTTGATTAAAATATGTCTTGGGGTGTTTCGCCTTGGGTTTATCCTGTTTGGCACTCTCTGGGTTTCTTGGACTTGGGTGATTATTTCCTTCCCCATTTTAGGGAAGTTTTCAACTATTATCTCTTCAAGTATTTTCTCATGGTCTTTCTTTTTGTCTTCTTCTTCTGGGACTCCTATAATTCGAATGTTGGAGCGTTTCATATTGTCTTGGAGGTCTCTGAGGTTGTCCTCATTTCTTTTAATTCGTCTTTCTTTTTCCCTCGCTGATTCATTTATTTCTACCATTCTATCTTCTATTTCACTAATCCTATCTTCTGCCTCCGATATTCTACTATTTGTAGCCTCCAAAGTGTTTCTGATCTCATTTATTGCATTATTCATTATATGTTGACTCTTTTTTATTTCTTCTAGGTCCTTATTAAACCTTTCTTGCATCTTCTCAATCCTTGACCCCAGGCTGTTTATCTGTGATTCCATTTTGATTTCAAGATTTTGGATCATTTTCACTATCATTATTCGGAATTCTTTCTCAGGTAGATTCCCTATCTCTTCCTCTTTTGTTTGGTTTGGTGGGCATGTCTCCTGTTCCTTTACCTGCTGGGAATTCCTCTGTCTCTTCATCCTGGTTATATTGCTGCGTTTGGGGTGGCTTTTCTATATTCTGGGAATTTGTGGAGTTCTCTTTATTATAGAGTTTCCTCTCTGTGTTTGGTGTTATATCACTGGTTTGTCAAAGTTTCTTGATCAGGGAGGCTTGTGTTGGAATTCTGGTGGGTGGATCTGGATTTCCTCTCTCTGGAGTGTTGTGACGTGTGAAGTAATGGGTTATGAGACATCAATGGTTTTGGAGTATTTTGAGTTGCCTATGTATTGAAGCTCAGGGGCTTGTTCTTGTGTTGCTGGAGAATATGCGTGGTATGTCTTGCTCTGGAGCTTGTTGGCCCTTGGGCAGTGCTCAGTTTTAGTATAGGTATGAAGGCGTTTGATGAGCTCTAGTTGGATAATGTTTCCTGTGTTCAGGAATTCTTTGTTGATCACAGGATTTGGAATTACACCTCCTGATTCTGGTTTTCAGATTTATTTTTAGAGTAGCCTCATGATTTCTCCATCTATTCAGCACTAATGTTAAAACATCTAGGTTAATGATGATAGGTCTCTCCACCTTGATGGTCGTCCCTAGAGGATAGGTGGGTTACTTGGAGGAGAGAAGAGGGATGGAGTAGTTAGAGGTGAGTGGAATGGGATGAGGTGGAATCAAAAGAGGGAAAAGGAAGTTAGCCCGTAGCCACTTTCTTGTGTGTGCTCCGAAGTCTGGACCGCTCAGAGGTGGTCACAGAGTTATACTTGGAAGAGGAGAGGAAGGAAGTAGATAGAGGTGGTCAGGAGGATAAAAGAGGGAGATGGGAAGGAGGGATACAGATCCGGTCAGTGACCAGTTCCCTTAGAGTTCTCCTCCTTCTGGAATGCTCAGAGGTTCATAGAGTTGGGTAGAGAGGGGGAGGGTGAGGGAGGAGACAAAAGCCACCTGGTAGGGAAAAGAGAGATTCCAGAGGTGGAGAGAGTGGTTAAGCCAGTAGTCTTGCACTCATGTAAAACTGGGTACTAAGGATTAGGTTTTTAAAAGTACAAAATTGGCAACAAATACCAAAATGCCAAGATTAAAAAACTGGAGTATAGATTGGATTTTCAAAGATAGATTATTGAAGAGAAGAAGAATGAGGAGAGAGGCATTTTAAAAAAATAGAGAAAAAGGAAAAAAAAAAGTAAAATATAATAAAAGATTCCAGAATTATTAAAAGACAACTTCCTTCACCATTAAGACTACATATAGCGTTTGCTTAAATGATAGGGTTTTTTTTTTTTAGTAATATTAGGTTATAAAAATAATAACTAGAAATATAGAAGACTTATAATTTAAGGAAGTTTAGGGGGAAAAAAGGATGAAAAAGAAAAGGATAAACAAATTTAAAAGGAAAAAAAATAATTTTTAAAGAAAGAAAAAATTCTTAAAAAAAAAAAATCACGCTTCCACATCACCCCCCCAAAAAAAATTTTTTTTTTTATCATAAAAGTAGAGACGGCGTATCTGTCGCTTTCTCTGTCGTTGAGGACTGTGTGGGGTCTACCAAGGCAGTTCCCTCTGTTTGCCTTCCTCTGTTTGCTGGTCTCTTCCGTGTCTGATTTCTGTCTTGCCACAGGGAGGGTGGTGGTGAGCTCTGCACTAGGCTTGCCCCTTCCCAATCCGTGGGATAACCGTGTGGGGCCTGGCCTATGTTTCATGCAATTCCCTGGTTTTAGCCGCTCAGGATTGGCGCTCAGGAAGTCCCCTCTGGGTGCTGGGTTTGGTCCCAAGTCCGAGTGGCTAGGGAGTTTGGCGCGGACTATTGTTGCATCTTCTGGGCTTTGCGGGTCGCTCAATTTTCTGGGATCTCCGCCGGGGCTCTTTTTCAGGCAGATGATGACCACTCAGATACCCCCAGAAGTCTCATCAAAGAGGCCCGCTTGCAATTTGGTAGGTAATGACTCTCTTGAGCTGCGACTGCCCTCTTCCCGGCTTAAAGCTCTGGCTGCCCGTCGCTGATGGGGGATGGTCTGCAGCCGGCTATTTCCGATCCGTCCTTTGTTCTGTGTGCGGGCCTGTCAGTGCCTTATGTTCGGGCGTTTCGCGTGTTAGTTATCCCCCAGTCTCGTTTGCTAGTCCGGGATAATTCGTTCTATCCACGCACGGACCCGATTCTGGCCCAGTTACGCCCCGATTCTCGAGAAAGCCCTGCAGCCTACGTCTCCGAGGCCCAATTCTTAGAGAGCACTGTCGCGGGCGCGCTCCTCCCCTGCCCAACCCCCACTGCTGTCGGACGCAGGCGTTTGCGCTGCTTATCCGCTGGGGGTTATACTGTTGAATTCGTAATCTGTTGGTTTTAATTATTTATTTATTCTTCCTTCTTGTTATGTTGCCCTCTGTGCTTCCAGGGCTCGCCCCATGCACAGCTGTGAGAAAGTTCCCCAGTTTTAGGGAACCTCTCTCTTTAAGAGTCTCTTCCTGGGACGGGATTCCCTTCCCGTGCCGGGGTTCTCTCCCTACCTCCTTTGTCGCTCTCTTAGTTCTTTAAAATAAAATAAAATAAAATAATTCCTACCAGGTTTTGAAGCCAATGATCTGCTTTGCTGGATGCCTGATGTCCTCTGCCAGCAGTCAGAAGTTATTTTGTGGAATTTGCTCAGCGTTGAAATGTTCTTTTGATGAGGTAGAGAGGGAGAAGGTGTTCTCCCCATCCTATTCCTCCACCATCTTTTTCTCCTCCAGTGCCCTTTCTTTAAACACTCAAGAATTCATAGCTTTTATCTATGGGAGAGTCAGACTGATATAAATTAAATGTTTGGTTTAAATACTGAGTTTATTTTTCAATTTTAATATCAAAAGTGTCTCCCCACCAGAAGCAGCTCATCGGTTCTCATGATTTGAAGCTCCCCTTCTCACTCTCCATAGCTACCATTTGCCTGTAATTTGCTTCAGTAAGTTATTGTAGCAGGTTGTGGTAAATTTTCAGGTATTTTTCATGGGCTTAGTTTGCTTCCTTTTGAGAAAGGGATGCCAGCAAAGGAGAGAGTGGCTTTGAGTGAGCTGTCATCAGTTTCTCTTCCTTTAACTTTCTGCTCCTCAGACGTTTATGTCACCATCCTTCTAAGGAACTCAGTCTTAAAATTCTCCGTTTCCTACTCTTAATCAAATTCTGGTACATTTTTAATACCTTCTTCCCACAGCATATTCTTCATCTTTAGTCAGCAGTTCTGAATTCTGGAAACGTACTTGAAACAGGTGTTGTTTCTCCAAGGTGTGCTTTCCCCCTTGTTTGTGGTTGCCCGGGGTTATTTTGCATAATTGAGACTTGATATGTTTCAGAGAATTTAGATAAACACTGGCCAGGATGACTGGGAGTGAAAAATAGAGACATTAATGTATGGAAAACATCCACATAGAGCACTTGAACCTCCTTAGAACCTGTTTGGAGAAAAAATATAGAGTGTACTTAAACCTCACTAAGGTTATTACGGTCAGGCTGCTTGAAGCATTATCTTTCCCTCCTGCCTTTTTCCCACCTTCCAATGTACTCAAAAAAATTGAAAAATTGTAATGAATCAATTATAAAATATTTTATTTCCTGAAAGCCTTTTTTGCCTGTTGTAATGTGCAGGACCCTTCTCCTTGATGGGAGAGAGACCTGAATCTAGGTCGAAAAGCTTATGTAAAAAGAAACTATAATAAAAGGGATACTCTGCTTTTCAAAATAAATAAATATCAAAAGTGTCAAATCACATTTTCCTATGAAACTATATACTGCTTCATTATCTTGTTATTTAGTCTAATAGAGGAGTCTAAGCCAACCTATTTTTTTCTTCCTATACAGTTAATCAATAAAATTTAGTTTTTACTTTTACTTTACTTAGATGTTCCAATATTTTAAAATTTATCTTTAATTTTTAAAAATTTCATTAAAACATGTCTTGATAATTTTCATAAGCTTTCACAATGTCAAAATTTAGTTAATATTCTTGGATCTCCCTAAGCTCTTTTGTAGACCTAGTAAAGATTTTAGCCAAATGTTTCCGGTGAGACATAGACAACTTATATGACTAAATTGAAGAGGGAGGGAAAGTGACACTGTTTCAGATATTAAGGAAAAAGTTTCGTTTCACCATTGGAGACTATCCCCTGACATTAAGGAAATAAAATCTCCATAGAAAGGCCTCAGATTCTGTTTTCATATGGAATACTTTGACAGACTAAAGTTGCCTTCTTTTGCCTCATAAAAAAATGAAAATATTTAGGGATCAATTTTAAAAAGTAGGATAGTCTTCTACAAGCTACTCATCTGGTATATGTTTTATAAACCAAGAACAGTTTTGTGTTAAGTGACTATTGAAAGGGCCCTGGAAGTGAGACTGAAAGCAAAAATCAAGTCCCTAGGGAAGATCATGGTTTTCAACATCATGTTTTATACTGTGGAGGTTATCATTCTACCAGGTGTTTCCAAAATGACCTCTAGTAAGGGGCATCTCTTTGGATTCCCCAATAAGCATCTCATTTCAGTGGCTGTGGTTTCCTAAGTAAGTTCCTGCCAGTGGGGATGTGAATCTATAGAGTTCTCCTCGTGTATACTTTCCCATCATGTGGTAAAGTATACTTATTATTAAAAACACTTTAAAATTTGGTCCTATTTCATAGGTTTCTATATCAGGTTTTGTATTTAATTTCTGGTGCTCATGCAGATTTTCCTATTTGTATGTTTCGTAGTTATTTTACTTAGAGTTGAGAGATAGATCAAAGTGGTTATATTTACCCCAATACTTTACATGGAGTTTCTTTTTAGATTTGCTTTTATTATTATATTTTATTTAACCATTTAGGAAAGTATAGAAAATACTTCCCACACATAACAAATATTTGCATTTTGCCATATTTGTTTTTTAAGCCTTTTATTTACATATCTTTTGTACCATCTGTAAATCTGTCTCTCCCTCCCCAAAGGTAATGATTATATGGAAATTTGTGAGCATTCTTTCTTTCTGTAATATATAACATTGTTTTTTACATTCTTTATATAAATAATATATATGTAAAACTTTTATATTTCAATGTTTAATTATAGTCAACATTCAAAAATTTAAAATAATCAGCTGATATTAACCAATATTTCTGGCCAACAAGAGAATATAGTTATGTGGTCTCAGAGTTTATAGTGACCACTGAAAGTGGTTTTCTCTTATTAAGGAAATACTGCTTATGAGCTTTTATCTCAATTACCTTTGTTCCAAAAATTGTTTATTTATATGTTACTTCGTGATGTGTGTATGTGTGTTAGGCTCTCAGTCGTGTCTGGCTCTTTGTGACCCCATTAACTATGTCCAACAGATTCCTCTGTCCATGGAATTCTCCAGGCAAGAATACTAGAATGGTTTGCCATTTCCTTTTCCAGGGTATTTCATGATAGTCCTAGTTTTCTCAGAAGTTATTACTTTGCAGTATCCATTTTATGCAATCTAAAATATAGAATTGCTCTAAGTGGTGTACTACCATGCTTTAAAGAGATTTTTATCCTTTATTTTTAATGAAATCATTTAAAAATTTTGGAAAAACATAAAATTTGTCTTTGTTCAAACACTCCTGATTTTTATGTTAGTAGAAAATCTTTACAAAATGCTTCATCTATTTTATTTGCCTATAAATATTTGAAAAATACTTTTTTATATTAGATTCTAAAAAAATCATTTTCTGTTTCTGGATAAGGCATCTAAGTCTGGGATATTATGGCAGGTTAGAGGTTTAATTATAATTTATTTTCATATACTGACAAAATTAAATTTTAATACTTTTTTTTAACTTGGGGAAATCTTCAATTTGAACTATGTACTTGATAAAATGTGTTAAATTATTAGAGCCTTGTTATTAATATTCTTATGTAATAGGTTGCTTTTATTATAAATTATAAAATGAGAAAACTGAAACATAAATTAAGTAATTTTCCAAAGTCAGATAAATGATAAATGGTGGAATATGAATTAAGAAAGTGAAAGTGAAGGACAGGGAAGCTTGGCATGCTGCAGTCCATGGGGTTGCAAAGAGTCAGAAATGACTTAGCGACTGAACAACAACATGAATTCAGATTCAGGAAATTCTGGCCTTAGAGCCTGAACTTTTTAACTACTTCACATTCAGCCTCTCTGACATTTAAATTTACAGGCTTATAAGTATATTAAGGATTAAAATTTTCATCATAGGATAAGAGTTTTAACCTAGGAAAATTACCATGGCCTTATTTCCTCTTTCATGACTAATGAGAATGACTGTTTAGATTCTTTCCTGAGATCAAATTGTAATAAGTGAGAAAGGAAGAGGAAAGCTGTTATTGTCTATGTGTGCTCAGTTGCTTCATTGGTATCTGACTCTTTGCGACCCTGTGGATTGTGGCCTGCCAGGTTCCTCTGTCCATAGCATTCTCCTGGCAAAAATACTGGAGTGGGTTGTCTGGACCTCCTCCAGGGGATCTTCCTGACACAGGGATTGAACCCAAAGAAGAATGGAGAAGACTGGGGAAAAAAATCTCACTTATTTCCTGACTATGCATATGGATACCTCTAGAAATAGTAAGCAGTCATTTGGAGAACCGGAAAACCTACACTGTGGGGCCAGAGTGGCCCAGAGGTACAGTGACAGCAAAGAATTAGAATTTCTAATCCTCTGAAGGGGCTTTTCATTATAGGGGACTGGAATGCAAAAGTAGGAAGTCAAGAAACACCTGGAGTAACAGGCAAATTTGGCCTTGGAATGCAGATTGAAGCAAGGCAAAGACTACTAGAGTTTTGCCAAGAAAATGCACTGGTCATAGCAAACACCCTCTTCCAACAACACTAGAGAAGACTCTACACATGGACATCACCAAATGGTCAACACCAAAATCAGACTGATTCTATTCTTTGCAGCCAAAGATGGAGAAGCTCTATAGTCAACAAAAACAAGACTAGGAGCTGACTGTGGCTCAGATCATGAACTCCTTATAACCAAATTCAGACTCAAATTGAAGAAAGTAGGGAAAACCACTAGACCATTCAGGTATGACCTAAATCAAATCCCTTATGATTATACAGTGGAAGTGAGAAATAGATTTAAGGGACTAGATCTGATAGATAGAGTGCCTGATGAACTATGCCCTGAGGTTCATGACATTGTACATGAGACAGCGATCAAGACCATCCCCATGGAAAAGAGATGTGAAAAAGCAAAATGGCTGTCTGGGGAGGCCTTACAAATAGCTGTGAAAAGAAGAGAAGCAAAAGCAAAGGAGAAAAGGAAAGATATAAGCATCTGAATGCAGAGTTCCAAAGAATAGCAAGAAGAGATAAGAAAGCCTTCTTCAGAGATCAATGCAAAGAAATAGAGGGAAAGAACAGAATGGGAAAGACTAGAGATCTCGTCAAGAAAATTAGAGATACCAAGGGAACATTTCATGCAAAGATGGGCTCGATAAAGGACAGAAATGGTCTGGACCTAACAGAAGCAGAAGATATTAAGAAGAGGTGGCAAGAATAACAGAAAAACTGTACAAAAAGATCTTCATGACCCAGATAATCACAATGGTGTGATCACTTACCTAGAGCCAGACATCCTGGAATGTGAAGTCAAGTGGGCCTTAGAAAGCATCACTACGAACAAAGCTATTGGAGGTGATGGCATTCCAGTTGAGCTATTTCAAATCCTGAAAGATGATGCTGTGAAAGTGCTGCACTCAATATGCCAGCAAATTGGGAAAACTCAGCAGTGGCCACAAGACTGGAAAAGGTCAGTTTTCATTCCAATCCCAAAGAAAGGCAATGCCAAAGAATGCTCAAACTACCACACAATTGCACTCATTTCATACGCTAGTAAAGTAATGCTCAAAATTTTCCAAGCCAGGCATCAGCAATACGTGAACCGTGAACTTCCAGATGTTCAAGCTGGTTTTAGAAAAGGCAGAGGAACCAGAGATCAAATTGCCAACATCCGCTGAATCATGGAAAAAGCAAGAGAGTTCCAGAAAAACATCTACTTCTGCTTTATTGACTATGCCAAAGCCTTTGACTGTGTGGATCACAATAAACTGTGGAAAATTCTGAAAGAGATGGGAATACCAGACCACCTGACCTGCCTCTTGAGAAGTTTGTATGCGGGTGGGGAAGCAACAGTTAGAACTGGACATGGAACAACAGACTGGTTCCAAATAGGAAAAGGAGTACGTCAAGGCTGTATATTGTCACCCTGCTTATTTAACTTATATGCAGAGTACATCATGAGAAACACTTGGCTGGATGAAGCACGAGCTGGAATCAAGATTGCTGGGAGAAATATCAATAACCTCAGATATGCAGATGACAACACCCTTATGGCAGAAAGTGAAAAGGAACTAAAAAGCCTCTTGATGAAAGTGAAAGTGGGGAGTGAAAAAGTTGGCTTAAAGCTCAGCATTCAGAAAATGAAGATCATGGCATCCAGTCCCATCACTTCATGACAAATAGATGGGGAAACAGTGGAAATAGTGTCAGACTTTATTTTGGGGGGCTCCAAAATCACTGTAGATGGTGACTGCAACCATGAAATTAAAAGACGCTTACTCCTTGGAAGAAAAGTTATGACCAACCTAGATAGCATGTTGAAGAACAGAGACATGTTGAAGACCTTTGCCAACAAAGATCCATCTAGTCAAGGCTATGGTTTTTCCGGTAGTCATGTATGGATGTGAGAGTTGGACTGTGAAGAAAGCTGAGTGCCGAAGAACTGATGCTTTTGAACTGTGGTGCTGAAGACCCTTGAGAGTCCCTTGGACTGCAAGGAGATCCAACCAGTCCATTCTGAAGGAGATCAGCCCTGGGATTTCTTTGGAAGGAATGATACTAAAACTGAAACTCCAGTACTTTGGCCACCTCATGCAGAGTTGATTCACTGCAAAAGCCACTGATTCTGGGAGGGATTGGGGGCAGGAGGAGAAAGGGACAACAGAGGATGAGACGGCTGGATGGCATCACTAACTCAATGGACGTGAGTCTGAGTGAACTCCGGGAGTTGGTGGTGGACAGGGAGGCCTGGCATGCTGCGATTCATGGGATCGCAAAGAGTCAGACACAACTGAGCAACTGAACTGAACTGAACTGAATCCTCTGAAAGAAACTGAGTCTTCAGTGGGGAAGCACAGGTCTTTTACACACCGCTTTTTTTTTTTTTTTTTTGGTACGGGAACTAAAAGGGCAATTGTAGCACTTTAAAAAGATAAGAAGTGAATAAAGTGCTCTTATTTTTCTATAAGTAATTTTTCCTGTAGACCTGCCTAAACTGTAACTACTAGGAACTCTGGGGTGGAAGCTTGTTCAAATCTTTGTTTTTATTTGAACTTTCAGCCTCATATTTCTTTAAAAGCTTAAAGCTGTCCTATGAGATATTGCACTAGTTAGTGGTTAATGAGTCCCTCTCCTGCTCGTTCTGATTCAGCGATCCATTCTATAAAACTTCACAGTCAATAGAATTAATAGACTAAAAGAGGAATAGAGATGCACTCATAGAAGTCTTGGTTTAGAAGTTACCTGTATGACCTCAATCACATAACATTAGTAAGAACAAACCATGACTAAACTAGGTATAAGAAGGGCTGTCAAAAATTCTGGTTGAAAAGTGGTACTTAGTAATAGATATATACTGTGGAATGGGGAGCACACATTTTGCAGGACACGGAAGTGTCTCTGCTACAAGAATTAAAGAATAGTGCGTTAATCCTTATAAATGAGTGCTTTTGTCATGGCCAATGATAAAATTTGAACTTTCAAACAATACCAGACCACCTGACCTGCCTCTTGAGAAATCTGTATGCAGGTCAGGAAGGAACAGTTAAAACTGAACATGGAACAACAGACTGGTTCCAAATCAGAAAAGGAGCATGTCAAGGCTGTATATTGTCACCCTGCTTATTTAACTTATATACAGAGTACATCATGAGACATGCTGGGCTGGATAAAGCACAAGCTGGAATCAAGATTGCTGGGAGAAATATCAATAACCTCAGATATGCTGATGACACCACCCTTATGGCAAAAAGTGAAGAGGAACTAAAAAGCCTCTTGAGGAAAGTGAAAGAAGAGAGTGAAAAAGTTGACTTAAAACTCAATCAAAAAACTAAGAGCATGGCATCTGGTCCCATCACTTCATGGCAAAGAGATGGGGAAACAGTGGAAACAGTGTCAGACTTTTTTTTCTGAGCTCCAAAATCACTGCAGGTGGTGACTGCAGCCATGAAATTAAAAGATGCTTATTCCTTGGAAGGAAAGCTTTGACCAACCTAGACAGCATATTATTAAAGCAGAGACATTACTTGGCCAACAAAGGTCCATCTAGGCAAGGCATGGTTTTTCCAGTAGTCATGTATGGATGTGACGGTTGGACTGTAAAGAAAGCTGAGTGCCAAAGAATTGATGCTTTGAACTGTGGTGTTGGAGAAGACTCTTCAGAGTCCCTTGGACTGCAAGGAGATCCAACCAGTCCATCCTAAAGGAAATCAGTCCTGAGTATTCATTGGAAGGACTGATGCTGAAGCTGAAACTCCAATACTTGGCCACCTGGTGCAAAGAGCTATCTCATTTAAAAAGACCCTGATGCTGGATAAGATTGAAGGTGGGAAGAAAAGGGGATGACAGAGGATGAGATGGTTGGAGGGCATCACCAACTCAATGGATGTGAGTTTGAGTAAACTCCAGGAGTTGGTGATGGACAGGGAGGCCTGGTGTGCTGCAGTCCTTGGGGTCACAAAGAATTGGACACAACTGAGTGACTAAACCATGCTGATCTTGTCATGGCCAATAATAAAATCTGAATTTTCAAACAAAAATTCTGAAGAACTTGCATCCACTACAATGATCTTGACAGTTTCCCAGTCCTTGACTTCTCTGGTACATCAGTGGTGATATTAATGAATGTTATTTTTTTACTATAAAGAAATATGTCAATATTTAGAATATGTGCATTACTCACTGAACCAATATTTTTCAAATGACTAATGCATTGTATTTTTAAAAATCATATATGTATATTAAAAAGTATGACAGATCAATGGATTTTAATATAATAGTACACAAAGCACAGTTATATTTTCAGAATCTACATTGCAGCCCACCATTAAGAAACTAGAACTGTCAAGTTTGGGTATAGTATTCAATCAAAGAAAATTCACAGCTGTTAAAATACTTTTCTTTTTTGACTATTTGTGTGATACTGGGTTTTATTAATATGCTTCAATTATATAAATACATACTTCAAAAATCTGTCTGAAAAATGCAAACGTAGATATTGGAATCCAGCTGTCTTCTACTAAGACAACTGTGACATCTAGTCTTCTACTAGGGATCTTTTATATAGGAAACAGTGTAACTCTTCTCAAAATTTTTCTTGATAAATTTTGAGTTATCTTTTTCAAAAATGATGCAATTTATGTTAATTTGAAATCAGTTTATTAGTTTTAATGAAATAATAAATACATGTTTAAGATTTATGTTTTAATTTATAATATAGGAAATACTAATAGATATAAAAACCCATATAAATAAAAATTCTTAATTGTCCTTAGTTATTCTTAAGAGTATAAAGTAGCCCCGAGCCCAATATTTTGAGGACCACTGTCCCACAGGAAATCATTGCAAAGGGGCCTGGCCCATGGCATCTTGGAGTCACCATATTCTGCTTATAGTTTTGTAGTTTCTGTGTTGCTTATCTTTAAGCTGTACTCAGTCATAACTGTGGAGAATTCTCTAAACATAAGACTCAGATAATTCATTTACTAAGGACATAAGCATGTGTCAATTTGGAGACTTTTCTACAGTTTCTAATGTTTCCTCTATTCTGATGTATTTAACTTGCACATAAAAGACTTAAAGCACTTTTAAAGACTTAGAGCAAAAGGCTTGAATGTCCTTGAGCATGTCATACAATCCCTCTCAGCCTTATTTTTTCAACCTGAATAATTGAGGTGATTGGAATAGATTATTTCTGTAGTTCCCTTTTCTAAAATTTCGTTACTCTATGCCTCCTATCTAGGAACACTGAATGAACTCCAAAAGTGTTTTGTCAAATGTTGAAGTGGAATTAGCAGTAGAAACTGGTGGCACAGATGTATTATTTTGGAAGTCTTCACCCTCTTTTTCCTTCAATAGTTCCCTGTGTGTGTGTGTGCTTCTTTGTGCTGGAGGAATGCTAAGGCAGGTCAAGAGCAGATCCAGGGTGACACATGAATATATACATTTTGTGCATATGTATGACTTTCAAGGAATACAATAACTCCATGTATGCTGCTGTCTCGAAGTTGCTTCTTCTAATCCAAAACAATTTCTTCTTCTTGACATTTGAGATGCTTATTGTCCTTTGAGATTAACTTTTCTCCAGAATTTTAAACTAAAAGCACTTTCTGTTTTTCTTTTTAATGAGATATACAGACAGCAGATAGTTAAAAGTTGCCTTCTAAACAAAATGGTTTATCTCCCTTTTTAGGGCTGGAATGTAAGCAGTTGTAGGATTTCAGTATCCGGAAGGACTCAGCATTTACAAGCCAGCTCCCTTTACCAGTATATTAGATTATTTACAAGATCAAAGTTTTAATGTTCATTTTTCTTATTGTGGTACAACACAACATAATATTTTAAACTCAGATGAAGATCATTCTTGAAAAGCAAATTTTACACCTTTCCCCTAATCTTTAAGCTAAAATTTTCCTCTTTATCTAGTCTTTAAGGTTAAAATAGTATCATGGTCTATAATTTTTAAATAGACTATGGTTCAAACCACAAGCAATAAAAATATTCTTATATTCAGTTAACATGTAACTTTTAAGTACCTACATATTCATATACAAACATTAGTTGATATTTAGCAAATGACATATTCCAAAAATGATTAAAGTAATCGCCAGATTGATTAGATACTTGAACTTTAACTTGCACTTTCGTCATTTTGCTGCCTCTTCACTGTGAACAATGCTTAGGAACAATTAAAAATAGAAAAAACTATAAAACATAAAAATAAGATAACCCTCTGAGAATTAAGCCAGTAAAATCTCAACATTGTTCTCTTCAATATACATCATTGAAGGAAAACCAAGAAATTTGCATGGCTAAAGTATGCAGAATTCCCAAGACACTAATAAGAAGGCCAGAGATATAAACTCTGAAAGTGGTATTAATTTGAATAAGTTGTATTGTTGTACTATTATTGGTTACTTTTATATTATGTGGAGAAAGACTATGAACAAAAGTGGGGTAAATGACATGTAGCACAGAATAGACATAGCCCAAAGAGCCAGAAACAAGTAATGTTTTTACAGAACTATCCAAATTTGATTGTTGTGAATTAGATTTCATAATATCTTGAATAATATATCTGTTAAAATCCTTTAGCTTTATTTTGCTGGGATGTAACTTTTTGGTTAGTTCTAAAAGGACATCTTTTTTGGGTGTTAGTTCTAAAAGGTCTTGTAGGTCTTCATGAAACCATTCAGCTTCAGCTTCTTCAGCATTACTGGTTGGGGCATAGACTTGGATAACTGTGATATTGAATGGTTTGCCTTGGAGACGAACAGAGATCATTCTGTCGTTTTTGAGGTTGCATCCAAGTACTGCATTTCAGACTCTTTTGTTGACCATGATGGCTACTCCTTTTCTTCTGAGGGATTCCTGCCCGCAGTAGTAGATATAATGGTCCCCTGAGTTAAATTCACCCATTCCCGTCCATTTTAGTTCGTTGATTCCTAGAATGTCGACATTCACCCTTGCCATCTCTTGTTTGATCACATCTAATTTGCCTTGATTCATGGACCTGACATTCCAGGTTCCTATGCAATATTGCTCTTTACAGCATCGGATCTTGCTTCTATCACCAGTCACAGCCAAAGCTGGGTATTGTTTTTGCTTTGGCTCCATCCTTTCATTTCTTCTGGATTTATTTCTCCACTGATCTCCAGTAGCATATTGGGCATCTAATAACCTGGGAAGTTCCTCTTTTAGTATCCTATCATTTTGCCTTTTTATGCTGTTCATGGGGTTCTCAAGGCAAGAATACTGAAGTGGTTTACCATTCCCTTCTCCAGTGGACCACATTTTGACAGACCTCTCCACCATGACCTGCCTGTCTGGAATGCTAAAGTAGGAAGTCAAGAAACACCTGGAGTAACAGGCAAATTTGGCCTTGGAATATGGAATGAAGCAGGGCAAAGACTAATAGAGTTTTGCCAAGAAAATGCACTGGTCATAGCAAACACCCTCTTCCAACAACACAAGAGAAGACTCTACACATGGACATCATCAGATAGTCAACACCAAAATCAGATTGATTCTATTCTTTGCAGCCAAAGATGGAGAAGCTCTATACAGTCGACAAAAACAAGACCAGGAGCTGGCTGTGGCTCAGATCATGAACTCCTTATTACCAAATTCAGACTCAAATTGAAGAAAGTAGGGAAAACCGCTAGACCATTCAGGTATGACCTAAATCAAATCCCTTATGATTATACAGTGGAAGTGAGAAATAGATTTAAGGGACTAGATCTGATAGATAGAGTGCCTGATGAACTATGGACGGAGGTTCGTAACATTGTACAGGAGACAGCAATCAAGACCATCCCCATGGAAAATAAATGCAAAAAAGCAAAATGACTGTCTGGGGAGGCCTTACAAATAGCTGTGAAAAGAAGAGAAGCAAAAAGCAAAGGAGAAAAGGAAAGATATAAGCATCTGAATGCAGAGTTCCAAAGAATAGCAAGAAGAGATAAGAAAGCCTTCTTCAGAGATCAATGCAAAGAAATAGAGGGAAAGAACAGAATGGGAAAGACTAGAGATCTCGTCAAGAAAATTAGAGATACCAAGGGAACATTTCATGCAAAGATGGGCTCGATAAAGGACAGAAATGGTCTGGACCTAACAGAAGCAGAAGATATTAAGAAGAGGTGGCAAGAATAACAGAAAAACTGTACAAAAAGATCTTCATGACCCAGATAATCACAATGGTGTGATCACTTACCTAGAGCCAGACATCCTGGAATGTGAAGTCAAGTGGGCCTTAGAAAGCATCACTATGAACAAAGCTAGTGGAGGTGATGGAATTCCAGTTGAGCTATTTCAAATCCTGAAAGATGATGCTGTGAAAGTGCTGCACTCAATATGCCAGCAAATTGGGAAAACTCAGCAGTGGCCACAAGACTGGAAAAGGTCAGTTTTCATTCCAATCCCAAAGAAAGGCAATGCCAAAGAATGCTCAGACTACCACACAATTGCACTCATCTCACATGCTAGTAAAGTAATGCTCAAAATTCTCCAAGCCAGGCGTCAGCAACACGTGAACCGTGAACTTCCAGATTTTCAAGCTGGTTTTAGAAAAGGCAGAGGAACCAGAGATCAAATTGCCAACATCCGCTGGATCATGGAAAAAGCTAGATAGTTCCAGAAAAACATCTACTTCTGCTTTATTGACTATGACAAACTCTTTGACTATGTGAATCACAATAAACTGTGGAAAATTCTGAAAGAGATGGGAATACCAGACCACCTGACCTGCCTCTTGAGAAGTTTGTATGCAGGTCAGGAAGCAACAGTTAGAACTGGACATGGAACAACAGACTGGTTCCAAATAGGAAAAGGAGTACGTCAAGGCTGTATATTGTCACCCTGTTTATTTAACTTATATGCAGAGTACATCATGAGAAATGCTGGACTGGAAGAAACAACAAGCTGGAATCAAGATTGCTGGGAGAAATATCAATAACCTCAGATATGCAGATGACACCACCCTTATGGCAAAAAGTGAAGAAGAACTAAAAAGCCTCTTGATGAAAGTGAAAGAGGAAAGCGAAAAAATTTGCTTAAAGGTCAACATTCAGAAAACAAAAACATGGCATCCGGTCTGATCACTTCATGGGGAAACAGTGGAAACAGTGTCAGAGTTTATTTTGGGGGCTCCAAAATCACTGCAGATGGTGACTGTAACCATTAAATTAAAAGATGCCTACTCCTTGGAAGAAAAGTTATGACCAACCTAGATAGTATATTCAAAAGCAGAGACATTACTTTGCTGACTAATGTCTGTCTAGTCAAGGCTATGGTTTTTCCGGCGGTCATGTATGGATGTGAGAGTTGGACTCTGAAGAAGGCTGAGCACCGAAGAATTGATGCTTTTGAAGTGTGGTGTTGGAGAAGACTCTTGAGAGTCCCTTGGACTGCAAGGAGATCCAACCAGTCCATTCTAAAGAAGATCAGCCCTGGGATTTCTTTGGAAGGAATGATGCTAAAGCTGAAACTCCAATACTTTGGCCACCTCATGGGAAGAGTTGACTCATTGGAAAAGACTCTGGTTTGGGGAAGGACTGGGGGCAGGAGGAGAAGGGGACTCCAGAGGATGAGATGGCTGGATGGCATCACTGACTCGATGGACGTGAGTCTGAGTGAACTCCGTGAGTTGGTGATGGACAGGGAGGCCTGGCATGCTGCGATTCATGGGTTGCGAAGAGTCAGACACACTGAGCGACTGAACTGAACTGAACTGAACTGAACTTTCTGGTTACTAATTTAGCTTCCAAGATAATTGTCCACAGTCTGCCATTGGGTGACTTGCAAATGCCTCCCCTAGTTACATTGGCCTGTAGATTGATAGCAGTGGTACTAGATAACATAAAAAAGCATTAGGTTCTTATTGTATTATTACATGCATTAACATGTTCCAGTGAGTACTATGGAAATATCAAGCTAAGGAGAAGTGAATAACTTGAATTCGAATACTTCTGAGAGATTGTCACTAGGTTGAACAGCAAGTTCATGTCTTGCTGTTTTTAGTGAAGTACAGTTGATTCACATTGTTATATTAGTTTCAAGTGTACAATAGAATGATTCAACATTTTTCTATGTTATGCTCCATCTAAGTTTATTATAAAATATTGGCTGTGCATTGCATCCTGTATCTTTTTTATTTTATACCTAATAGTTTTTGCCTCTTATTCCCATTCACCCTTCTTGCCTCTGTCTCCACCCATTGCCCCACTGGTAACCACTAGTTTACTCTCTGTGAATCAGTTTTATTATATTCATTCATATGTTCTACTTTTTAGATTCTTTATCCATTCATTTGTTGATAGATACTTAGGTTGCTTCCATATTATGGCTATTGTAAATAATGCTGCTGTGAACATTAGGGAGCATTAACCTTTTCAAATTAGTGTTTTTGTTTCTTGGGATCTATATCCAGGAGTGGAATTTCTGGATCATATGGTAGCTCTAGATTTAATTTTTGAGGAACCTCCATATTCTTTTCCATAGTGGCTATACTAACTTACACCCCCACCAACAGTGTTCAAGAGTTCCTTTACTCCACATCCTTGGCAAAATTTATTATTCGTTGTCTCTCTGATGATAGTCATTTTGACAAGTTGAATGTAATATCTCATTGTGGTTTTGATTTGCATTTCTCTGAGGTTTAATGATGTTGAACATCTTTTCATGTGCCTGTTGGCTATCTAGATGTCTTCTTTAGAAAATTTTCTATTCAGGTCTTCTGCCCATTTTTTAATCAGGTGGTTTTTTGACAGTGAGTTATATGAGCTCCTTATATATTTTGGATATTAACTTTTAGCAGGCAAATCTTTTCCCATGGAGTATGTTGTCTTTTTGTCTTGTTATTGATGTCATTTACTGTGTAAAATCTTTTCATTTAATTAGGTCTATTTGTTTGTTTTTGCTTTTATTCAGTTTTGAACAGAAGCTCAGATTTGGCCATTGGGGTTAAAATGGAAGAAGGACATCAGAGTGGAGATGTCTAGTAAGCAGCTACATTCAAGAGTCTGGAGCTATGGAGAAGAACTAGAACAGGACTAAAGTCATGGCATTGATGGTTTGGGAAAGAGGGAGTAGAGAAGGAGGTAACACATAGGGGATATTCAAAGTACAAATGGTAGAAAAGAAGTCCACAAAGAAGGAAGAGATGGTACTGATGAACCTATTTACCTATTTGACTTTTGAGAGTCCCTTGGACTGCAAGGAGATCAAACCAGTCAATCTTAAAGGAAATCAATCCTGAATATTCATTGGAAGGACCAAGGTTGAAGCCCCAATACTTTGGCCACCTGATGCTAAAACCCAACTCATTGGAAAAGACCCTGATGCTGGTAAAGATTGAAGTCAGGAGGAGAAGGGGATGACAGAGGATGGGATGGTTGGATGGCATCAGCGACTCAGTGAACGTGAGTTTGAGCAGGTTCGGGGCATTGGTGAAAGACAGGGAAGCCTGGCATGCTGCAGTCCATGGGTTTGCAAAGAGTCAGACATGACTGAGCGATTGAACAACAACAAATTTTGCCAGGGTCCAGCCCCCGCAGGATCCAGGGAAACCTGAAGGAAAAACGGCATCGGCGGATGATTTAGAGAGAGATAAGGAAAGAATATTGTAGATAAGAAAACAGAGGAGAGAAAGAGGCTGATATTCCTTGATTTACGTAGAAAGCCAATAAAACCTCGAGACAAGAAATTTACCCTGTTCACAGAGGCCACAGGTGCCTTCTCAGTCTACTGAGGGAGTGGAGACACAGAACGTCTTCCCATTCAGGTCTTAGAAACCCGGGCAGATAAGTGAACGCAGGGGAGCCTCTATGCTCCAAGGGATCAGCCTGAAAAAGAGGAGGGAGGGAGAGAGAGAGGGCAGAAATGATTGACATGAGGAGACCAAGCTACTTCAGTAAGCAAGGCCCATAGCTTTATTTTTTAAAGGTACTTTTATACTTGTCTTATACATAGAGGGAAATGAAAAATGCAAAGTCATACAGAGTCAGCCCAAACATTACATCTGTTTTGTCTTTATCGAAAGCAGGATTTTTTTTGCAAATCTTTCCCATAAACAATATTATATACATTATCTTTTGGCCTTGGAGGCCTGTGAACATCTTATGACCCTCTTTTGATAAAGGCTTCTCAACCAGAAAACTTATTTTCCCTTGAAATTTTTTTTCTTATATTTCTAATCTATGTCAGCCTCAGAAAGTATTAAACAAGTTACATTTCTCACTGAGTAAAGGTGCAGTGAGTCACAAGAAAGAAACAATTAGCTCAAAAGTCTGATGTGGTTAATTTCAAGGTTACACTTGTTTTTCTTACATTCCAACTATGTTAATTAATGCCCTCCCAGGTGCACAGTGGATAAGAGATATGGGAACTTAGCCACAAGCATTGGCCCAATAATGAAATCCTACATTAACACTACTCTAATTACTTTTAACTCTTTGAAAGGCTCTATGTTTTAGGCTTTCCATGCCTCTCACAGTTGGGAGGCTGTAAATAATTATATGCATAGCTGCAAGAGTCTGGATATACCTGCCAAGCAAGCTAAAATCCTAACAGAGGGGGTTTGATTAGAAATATTTCTCTCATGTCCAGGAGACTTATTCGCTATGGCCCTAAGTGGATTTTCTCCAGAGAAAGGTAGTCAGGAATAGTCTGTTAATGTCAGAGGAGTTGGTGAAAGTCATGAAATAGTAAAACAGACAGATTCTGGTTTGGGGGTAGATGCTCGAGAAAGCCTAGGGAGCCCCTTGAGTCCTGAAGCCTTGCTTAACAGTTCTCTTCCATATGACCTTGTCATGGGTGGGATCTCCTGTCGTGGCTCCCAGCAAAATTTTATCAAATACATTTTCTACTCCTCTCTCTCTTCTCTTTCTGGGACACCTATAATGTGAATGCTAGTACACTTGTTGTTGTCCAGAGCTCTTAAGCTATTCTCATTTTTGAAATTTGTTTTTTTTCTTGCTATTCTGATTGTGTGATTTCCATTATTCTATCTTCCAGATAGTTCATGCATTCTTCTATATCACCTGTTAGCTGGCTTTTAGTCACTAAGTCATTTCTGCCTCTTTTCGACCCTATGGACTATAGCCTGCCAGGCTCCTCTGTCCTTGGGATTTCCCAGGCAAGAGTACTGGAGTCACTGCCATTTCCTTCTCCAGGGAATCTCCTGACCCCAGGGTCAAATCCACATCTCTTGCATTGGCAGGTTGATTCTTTACCACTGAGATACAAGGAAGCCACCTAATCTGCTGTTAATTCCCTGTAATGTGTTTTTCATTTCAGTTATTGTATTAAGCTCTGACTGGTTCTTTTTGTATTTTCTAGTTATTTCTTAAAATTATCACGGTTTTCATCTATTCTTTTCTCAAATTCAAGTAATTTTCTTACTATTATTGCTTTGAATTCTTTATCAAATAAACTGTTTATGTCTGTTTCATTAGCATTTTGGGGGTATGGTTCTTATTCTTTTGTTTAAAAAAATATTCTTCTGATTCTCATTTTGTTTAAATTTCTGTCTCTGTGAAATTAGGTTAAACAGTTACCTATCTTGATCTTAATGGTGAGTACTTGTGTGGGAAAGTCCCTATTCAGTCTTCTTATGGCCAGTGGCTTTCATGGGTGGCTGTACCTGAAGGGATCAAGGGCCAAATTTTTCCCTGGGGTGTGTTGGCAGCCTCCACCTTGATGCAAGGTAAGGCTAGAGTTGAAGGGGCTGGAGCGAAAGCCAAGTGCAACCTGACACTTCTCCTTTGCTCAGTGGCCATCACCATTCTCTCAGGGGATAAGGTCCAAGAGGTTGGCGCAAGAGCCCTGAGAGAGGGGTTTCTCCAGGATTTCTCCTCCAGGTGGCTGGGACCTGAGGCCTTGGGGTTGCACTTCTCTGCTGGTTTCACTTTTCCTCAGTGTCCTTGCTTTGGTTAGAGGTTGAGTCAGGCCAGAAGGGTTGGTGCCACACTACTGAGCTGGCTCGCCCTGTGTGGGCAGGAACGTGCTGAAGTGTGTTCATTATTTCTTCCCTGGTCTAGTCTCACTGCCTTCTGTGTGAGCAGAGATGTACTCTCTGGCAGTGGCATTCTTTTCCCTGGAGCTACCCTCATTCCTTCCCAAGTGTGTGCACCAGGTTCCTGCTGGCATGCTGGCAGTGGTTGCCAACACTCCTTCAGGTGGGACTCAAATGCAGTCACACTTCAGAGAGGACTTGAACCTACAGTCTCTGACTTAGGATAGGGCTCAAACCCAGTTGGACCTCAGTTGGGACTCCAACCCAAAATATTTTAACTGAAACCATGTCACCCATCTCAGGATTTAATGAACCTCAGGTTCTTTATATCTTGGCACATAATGTATTCAGTAAGAGGCTAAGTGATAGCAAGAAGTAGATTTATTAATAGCCTTTGTAAAGAGGTTGCAGGAAAATGGGGCGTGAGAAGGTGATCAGTTCCTGGGTGAGGCTCTGGGATTGGCTGTCCAGTGGAGGTCTTTGGCTCCATGCAGGAAAGAATTCAAGAGCGAGCCATAGTAAAGTGAAAGCAGGTAGACATTTCATAGACAGAATGCAGTTTATCTCAGAAGGTGAGAGCAGTCCTGGGAACAACACACTCCACAGATAGAGTGTAGGTCTTCTCAAGTTAAAGAGTCCCCAAAATATGGGGTGGTTAGTTTGCATGAACTGGATAATTTCCTAGACTAATGGGTGGAAGGATTATTCCTACTATTTTGGGGAAGGGGCAGGGATTTCTAGGAATTGGGCCACTGCTCACTTTTTGCCCTTTTATGATCAGCCTGGGAACTGTCATGGCATCTGTGGGTGTGTCATTTAGCATGCTAATGTATTGCAGTGAGCATATAGTAAGACTCAAGTTCTACTGGAAGTCAAATTTTCTGCCATCTTGGGCCTAAGGTGTTCTAACCAGTTTATGTAGTATCCTGAATGGCTATGTCATTCTTTTAAAGGTTGTGCCCTGCCCCTTCCCTCCTGTCTCACACCCCCTCACTTCTCAGGAAGAATCCCTGAGCCTGTCACATACCCCCTTGTCTTCTGTACCCTCTACTAAGGATGCAAGTCCTGACCAGATCACTTCTCCTCCCTTCCTACAAGACTCTGTGTGAATCTTTCTTCATAGCTTTGGTTGTAGAAGAGCCATCCTGTAAGTTCCCAGTGAGAATCATTCTATATGTAGTTGTAGTTTTTATATTTCCATGAGGGGAGGTGAGTCCAGCATCCTAGTATTCTGTCATCTTGAACTCACCCCACGAAGGTACATTTTTATTCATTTGCAAAAACTACATATATATACTGCATAAATAATTGGAACAACACTTTGCAATGAGGTGTGCTTATTATTCTGTCACTGAATTAGAATTGGTTTATCCATTCATTCAGTGAATATTTGCTGACTGTTTACTCTGTGTCAGATACTATTAAAGGTGCTTGGGATGTGTAAGTGAAAAAAATAAATAGGATCTTTCTTAAAAAATTATAGCCTAGTGAGGAAGGAAAGACAATGGAATAAACACGGTGGACTAAACTATAAGGTTTATGGTGAACAGTGATAAGATTGGACAGATAAGGGAACCAATTGTTTGACAGCTTTGGATGTTATTTTAAAGAATTTAAACACAATATGCTGCTGCTGCTGCTGCTAAGTCACTTCAGTCATGTCCGACTTTGTGTGACCTCATAGACAGCAGCCCGCCAGGCTCCTCCATCCCTGGGATTTTCCAGGCAAGAACGCTACAGTGGGTTGCCATTTCCTTCTCCAATGCATGAAAGTGAAAAGTGAAAGTGAAGTCACTCAGTCGTGTCCAACTCTTAGCGACCACATGGACTGCAGCCCACCAGGCTCCTCCGTCCATGGGATTTGCCAGACAAGAGTACTGAGACGGAAATATAAACACAAGTCAATAAATGGGACCTGATTAAACTTAAAAGCTTTTTTACAGCAAAAGAAACTATAAGCAAGGTGAAAAGATAGCCCTCAGAATGGGAGGAAATAATAGCAAATGAAACTAGAAAACCCAATGTGCAATGAGCAGCTAATATGGATTCTTTAACTGACAATGGACATCATCAAAGTATATTTTACGGAAATTATGGGAATAGGTAGTATCGGGAAACAGATGGTGAAACAGTGGAAACAGTGTCAGACTTTATTTTGGGGAGCTCCAAAATCACTGCAGATGGTGACTGCAGCCATGAAATTAAAAGATGTTTACTCCTTGGAAGAAAAGTTATGACCAACCTAGATAGTATATTCAAAAGCAGAGATGTTACTTTGCTGACTAAGGTCCATCTAGTCAAGGCTATGGTTTTTCCAGTGGTCGTGTATGGATGTGAGAGTTGGACTGTGACAAAGGCTGAGCACCAAAGAATTGATGTTTTTGAACTATGGTTTTGGAGAAGACTCTTGAGAGTCCCTTGGACTGCAAGAAGATCCAACCAGTCCATTCTGAAGGAGATCAGCCCTGGGATTTCTTTGGAAGGAATGATGCTAAAGCTGAAACTCCAGTACTTTGGCCACCTCATGTGAAGAGTTGACTCACTGGAAAAGACTCTGATGCTGGGAGGGATTGGGGGCAGGAGGAGAAGGGAACGACCGAGGATGAGACGGCTGGATGGCATCACTGACTCGATGGACATGAGTCTGAGTGAACTCTGGGAGTTGGTGATAGAGAGGCCTGGCGTGCTGCAATTCATGGGGTCACAAACAGTCGGACACGACTGAGCTACTGAATTGAACTGAACTGAACTGAACTTAGATGGGAAGGAACTTGACATAAAAATGATTAGAGAACATTCTGGAGTAGCTAAACTCTAGATATGAGATGTGAGGATGTAGAAGGATCTAGAAAGACATTCATCTGAGCTAGCAAGAGTCTAGCTAAATTTTCATGATAATAGATATTCAAAGGGAAGAAGAGATAAGAATAAAAGCTGACTACATTTTGAGCATAAATATTAAGGAAAATGTTTATCTACTTCTGTGTACTAAAGTTTGAAATATATATTGGGGGAAAGTTTTCTGAAAATCAAATTTGCAGTCTGCATTTTTGAAGGATTTCTTGTCTAATAATTCTGTTACAATTATCTTCATACAGTAATTAGAAATATAAAGAAATATGTACAAAAAGAATCTCATTTGGTGAAAAATCTGAAACAACCAAAATAATGAACAATAGGAGATCAGTTAAATAAAGTCTCATCTAGTCTAGTTGGATCCCTTAACTTCATTAAGTTGATTAAGAGAAAACTTTTGTTAAAGTTGAGACATTAAGTGGATATATACATGCCTTAAATATTTCCTTTACTTCAAACTTTTGTACATTCGTCAATTTTTTTATGTGGGGCTATTGCCTTTTCCATACTAATGGGCATATGATACCCATTAAAAGATTGTCTACAGTGTTCAGTTTGAGTTTCTTTAAAATGATATGAGAATTTAGTAATATCTGCCAAACAATCTGAGTGCTTAATTGTTGACTTTTATTACTTTTTCCTCTTTTCTTGCTGATACCTAACTTACCATCTAAGTTTTTAATCACTTAACTTTTTCCATTGCCACTCCATCAGTTCTGTTCAGTCACTCAGTTGTGTCTGACTCTTTGCGACCCCATGAATTACAGCATGCCAGGCCTCCCTGTCCACCACCAACTCCTGGAGTTCCCTCAAACTCATGTCCATCGAGTCGGTGATGCCATCCAGCCATCTCATCCTCTGTCATCCCCTTCTCCTTCTGCCCCCAACTCCTCCTAGCCTCAGAGTCTTTTCCAATTGGCCACTCTAAAAGCTTTGGCTTCCATTCTAATACAGAAAATAAGTATATTTTTGAATAGAAAGATTACAGTATCTGAGATATAATTTAACAGAATCTAAACTCTCTCTGCTCTGTTTGAGAATGGCATTTTGTATGTGTGTGGTAGGAGTTGAGAATGGGGGAGTGTCCCTTTTTCACTTTATACTCCATAATTGTTCCAATGCAAAAAGACTTGTAGCTCTCTTTTCAGTGTTTGTATTTATTTTAGCCCCAATGTGACAGCAAAATATGGAAATACCTAGGAAAACCTAGTGTCTAGAAGCACTGTACACTTTAGAATAATATTAGAAAATATGGAATTAGGTGTGAAGCAACATAAGGTTTTGGGGGTGTTTAAGGAAGAAATAAGGATGAGGAATCAAGTATAATTCCTAAAATGTCCCCTCTCCACATGTTGCCATCACGTAGCTAAGTGGTTCTCAAATGCATAGGCCGATTAAAATCTCCTGGAGAGCTTTAAAAATACCATTGCCTGAGCTGCATCCCAGATATACTGATGCAGTTGATCTGAAGTGGGACCTAAGCCTCATTATTAAAAAAAAATTTCCCAGCTGATTCCAATATGTATCTTGCATTAAAATCAATTTTTTTTTCAAGTGTGTTTAGCTCTTTTACTTAGGTGGTGTTGGGTAACTTATAACTGACTACCTCCACTATCTAGGACAACACTCTGTGGTTTGAGGAATTTCAATTGGCATATATGATCTTATTCTCTTGAGGGAGGGGGTTATCTTCACTTTGGTTATGAAGACAGAGTCATTTCCTTCATGTAGAGAAGTAATACTGTTAGTTTTCCAGCTACATTCGAAGATCTAAGGAGGCATAACTCAAGCTAACAGACAGTTCAGACTGTGGTTCAAATCTTTTTCATTTATCCTAAGTGGCATTGTACTATAAAGTATCCCTCAGTAAAGGATCAAGTGTGTGCCACAGAGGGTAAACCTACTTCATCTTTCTCTGCTGAATGGCTCACCACTGAAAGCCACGAATGACTCATATTAGGCCAAAGAATTGATGCTTTTGAACTGTGGTGTTGGAAAAGACTCTTGAGAGTCCCTTGGACTGCAAGGAGATCCAACCAGTCCATTCTGAAGGAGGTCAGCCCTGGGTGTTCTTTGAAAGGAATGATGCTAAAGCTGGAACTCCAGTACTTTGGCCACCTTATGCGAAGAACTGACTCATTGGAAAAGACTCTGATGCTGGGAGGGATTGGGGGCAGGAGGAGAAGGGGACGACAGAGGATGAGATGGCTGGATGGCATCACTGACTCGATGGGCGTGAGTCTGAGTGAACTCCAGGAGTTGGTGATGGACAGGGAGGCCTGGCGTGCTGCGATTCACGAGGTCACAGACATTCAAACATGACTGAGCAACTGAATTGAACTGAACTGAGGCCCTAGAGAAGACTGTCTTTATGGCAGTGACCTTAAAATCATTGTTTATGACTTGTGTTAGGCAGCTTTTAAGGTGGCCTCCAATAATTCTTGCTTTCTGGTTTGTCTGCCTTTGTTAATTCTTTCCCCCTGGATATAGGCAGAAGTGATGAAACAGTACTGAAGATTAAGCTATGAAATACTGTGGCTTCCATTTGGGGCACTCTTTCTCTCTCATTCTTTATAATTCCTTTCTCTGTGGGAAACAAACTGCCATGTGGCAAATGGAGCTTTGGCAAGGTTTATGTGGTTAAGAAGTGGTATTTCAAACCCACAACTAGTGAGGACCTAAAGTAAATTCCTCTTTGAGCTGAGCATTGAAGGAACAAATAACTGCGGGTCTGGCCAACACCTTGATTTTAGCCTTACAAAAGATTCTAGCTAGGGACACCTAGCTAAACCTTGCCCAGGTTGTGGACCACATTAGCTATGAGATAATTAAAATCATTTTTAAATCATTAAGTTTTAAAGTCTTAAACCAATTTAAGCCATTAAGTTTTAGGACAATTTGTTATATAACAATAGATAATTAATATGTGGCTGACTGGATATGTCAAGAAAAAGGCCTTCAATCTTCAAGCTAAATGTCATTATTCATCTCATATTTCACTTATTCGAATACAAGTTCTATTGATATGAAAAGTAAATAAATTTTTATTATTTCATAAATTCAATTTGAGGATTTAGAAATTGGAACCATATAATAACCAGGAAGTAAAAGGAAACTGAAATGTTTCTCAGGTAAGAGTAAATACAGGAGTTATCGGAAAGAGACTAGGACTTTCTCTGTTGCTTCCCATCAAGTCTTCTCAACTCAAGAAAAGTATGTTTTCTAGACAAGCCACTCAAAGTTAGAGGATGAGTGGAAAAATACGTGGGAGGAATATTACCTTCATTGAAAGCAGCAGCTTTGCTGAATAAATATAGAAGTGGAATAAAAAGTAGCTGGGGGAGGGGCCATAGAAGGGTAGGACATTGAGATACAAACTATTTTGTCTAAAATAAGCTACAAGGATAAGTTGTACAAGGCAGGGAATATAGCCAATATAATAACTATAAGTGGAGGATAACCTTCAAAAAGTATGAATCACTGTATTGAACACTTATAACTTATATAATGTGTATCAACTATACTTCAATAAAAAAATTAAATTTAAAAAAGGAATATCCTGGAAACAGTGCTGAAATGGCTAGACATGAAGTTTTTATGAACTATATCATATTAAGATCTGCATTAAGAACTCAAACCAGATAGACCAATTAATAGGTGTTCTCTAAAAACTCTGTTTTAAGGCAGTTGTAGAAATGTTCAAAGCTGATTATCATTTGGTGCCCACAAGTTAGTCATAGTGACCTGAATCTATTCTAATAGAGTAGTGGTATATTCTGATTGACAGGTAACCACTCATTGTTGTTGCTGTTCAGTTGCCCAGTCATGTCCAACTCTTTGCAACCCCTTAGACTGCAGCATGCCAGGAATCCCTCTCCCCCACCATCTCCCAGAGTTTGCCCAAGTTCACATTCATTGCATTGGCGATGCTGTCCAGCCATCTCATCCTCTGATGCCCTCTTCTCCTCTTCTCTCAGTCTTTCCTAGCAGCAGGGACTTTTCCAGGGATTCATCTGTTTGAATCAGATAACTGAAGTACTGGAGCGTCAGCTTCAGCATCAGCCCTTCCAGTGAATATTCAGGGTTTATCTTCCTTAAGATTGACTGGTTTGATCTCCTTGCTCTTCAAAGGACTTTCAGGAGTCTTCTCCAGCACCACAGTTCAAAGGCATCAATTCTTTGGCATTCTGCCTTCTTTACAGTCCAGCTCTCACAACTGTATGTGACCACTGAGAAGACCATAGACTTGACTATATGGACCTTTGTTGGCAGAGTAATGCCTCTGCTTTTCAACACACTGTCTATGTTTGTCATAGCTTTCCTGCTAAGAAGCAATTATCTTCTGATTGCATGGCTGCAGTCACCATATGCAGTGCTTTTGTAGCCAAAGAAGAGGAAATATGTCACTACTTTCACCTTTTCCCATTTATTTGACATGCAGTAATGGGGCCAGATGCCATGATATTAGTTTTTTTTAGTATTTAGTCTTAAGTTGGAGAAGGCAATGGCAACCCATTCCAGTACTCTTGCCTGGAAAATCCCGCGGGCGGAGGAGCCTGGTAGGCTGCAGTCCATGGGATTGCGAAGAGTCAGACACAACTGAGCGACTTCATTTTCACTTTCATGCACTGGAGAAGGAAGTGGCAACCCACTCCAGTGTTCTTGCATGGAGAATCCCAGGGACAGGGGAGCCTGGTGGGCTGCTGTCTATGGAGTCGCACAGAGTCGGACACGACTGAAGCGGCTTAGCAGCAGCAGCAGCAGCAGTCTTAAGTTGATTCTTTCACTCTACTCCTTCACCCTCATCAAGAGGCTCATTTGGAGAGGGTGCTCAGGGCTGGTGCACTCTCACGACCCAGAGGGATGGGATGGGGAAGGAGATGGGACGGGGGGTTCAGGATGGGGAACACATGTAAACCTGTGGCTGATTCATGTCAATGTATGGCAAAAACCACTACAATATTGTATAGTAATTAGACTTCAATTAAAATAATTTAATTTTAAAAGAGAAAGAAAAAAAAGAGTCTCATTAGTTCTTTGCTTTCTGCCATTAGTGTGGTATCATCTGCATATCTGAGATTGTTGATGTTTCTCCCACATCTTGATTTCAGCTTGTAACTCATCCAAGCCCAGCATTTCTCATGATGTACTCACTCAGCCTATAGGTTAAACAAACAGTGTGACAGCAGACAGTCCTGTTGTACTCCTTTCTCAATCTTGAACCAGTGAGTTGTTCCATATACGGTTCTAACTGTTGCTTCTTGGCCCACAAACAGGTTTCTCAGGAGACAGGTAAGATGGTCTGGTATTCCTGTCTGTCTAAGAGCTTTCCACAGCTTGTCATGATCCACACAGTCAAAGGCTTTAGCATAGTCAATGAAACAGGGATAGACATTTTTCTGGAATTCCCTTGCTTTCTCTGTAATCCAGCAAATGTTGGCAATTTGATCTCTAGTTCCTTTTCCTTTTCTAAACCCAGATTGGACATCTGAAATTTCTCGGTTCACATAATGCTGAAACCTAGCATGCAAGATTTTAAGCATGACCTTACTAGCATGTGAGATGGATGCAGTTGTGTGATAGATAGCATCTTCTTTGATACTACCCTTCTTGGGAATTGGAGAAGGAAATGGCAACCCACTCGAGTATTCTTGCCTGGAAAATCCTATGGATGGAGGACGCTGATAGTCTATAGTCCATGGGGTTACAAAGAGTTGACACAACTGAGCTACTTCATTTTTCACTTTTTTTCTTGGGAATTGGGATAAGGATTGACCTTTTCCAGTCCTGTGGCCACTGTTGGGTCTTCCAGATTTGCTGACATAATGAATGCAAAACCTTGCTGGCATCAACCACTCATACTGGTCCTTAAATATTTTTAATGTCACTGTAGTTCATAGTAAACTTTTATAATAGATAAAGTTTTGGTTTTCTTTAACCAAGTGTCATCTGTGTGTAAAGTTGAACCGTGTGAAGTACAGGCTGTCTTGTGTCTTATTCATACCTAGGTATATGGCAGTAACATAGTAGTGCAAAAGAAGCCACATGATAAAACATATACATCTTTCTGATATATCACCTTTTTCCACTTGTGTGAATTTTATATTAAAGCAGACATAAGTGTATTATAGAATAAAATGTAGAAATCACATGAGTTTTAAGAAAAATTTTCAAGAAATTTTGTGTCTTTGGTGGGATACCTTTTCATTATTCCTTAGACTCATTCTCTACCTCTACTATTATTGGTGTTTCAGTAGGAAATTTTAGAGGCATTGATTTCGGGTATTTGTGGTTACAGAATTGCCTTTAGTACAGCCAGTTCCAGGCTTCCCGGTTGGCTCAGTAATTAAAGAATCTGCCTGCAATGCAGGAAATGCACGAGATACAGGTCTGATCCCTGGGTCGGGAAGATCCCCTGGAGGAGGGCATGGCAACCCACTCCAGTATTCTTGCCTGGAAAATCCCATGGACAGAGGAGCCTAATGGGCTTAAGCCCACAGAGAAGCAAAGAATTGGACACCACTAAAGCAACTGACGCACACACAGCCACTTCCATAGGCCATCTCTATGTTCTTTAAGAACCAGAAGGGGCAAACACTAACAGATGGACACCAAGAATTGATATTCAGCATCCTTTCTTTTCTATCATTAAGTTGAACTTTTGCCAGCTCAAAGCCTGATAATTTATATTATAGCATTTTTATGTAAAAATATTTTAGTTCACTAACTACATCGAAAATATATTTTTATTCTTTTGTTAACTATTCAGTTTTTTCCTTCCTAATTCTTGAAAACCAATGTATTTAACCAGCTTTCTCTTTCAAAGAACATTTAGAAAAGATTGCTCTGTTTATCTGGCTAATTTTCACAATGCTCTCCATTTGTAAATAAAGAGGTGCATGTAAGAGTTGAATAGGAATCAGAATTGGAAATTTCATTCTTTTCCTCCTTTTGATTCAAATCATCACAGTATAGACTACTTATTATATATCAAGTGAATTGCCCAAACATGGCACATTTGCATGTAAATGTAAAGGTTATATTTCTATAGGAATACTTTTTTTTTAAAGGCTATTAACTAATAATTGTAATCATCTAAGAGCAAGAACTCTTGTGGCAGCTCTGAACCTAACCTGCTGTGTTATTTGGGATCTATTAAAAAACAATCTCAATTCCCTGGTCTACAAATGAATAGTAATGACTAAGATTCCTGCAGTTGTAAGACTCTTGAATTCTAAGTATATGTAATTAGTACAGATTTTATTTTCTAAAACTTGCACATTAAGTGTAAATAAAGAGGGGAGGATAAAGAATTGTTAAGTGTTTCTAGAAACACTACTGGATCAGATTTACTGCTAAATATTGATTAATTCAGTCTTGCTTTATAATTTGTTCATGAGTATAACTCTAGTCAGAGTATTTGATACTAATATAGCTCATAGCTTATATACATACATACTATTTCTGTTTAAATTTCCATATAACCATGTTTCACCCTAACCTTTTAAAATTAGTTAAAATTAGTTTCATTATGAATTTGCTTTGATATTAAACATTGAGTGAATTAATATAAAAAATTGAGTATGGGTAGAGACACTCTGCTAGGCGGTAAGGAAAACAAATAATGAGAAACATCGATTCTTTTCTTCTCTTGATATGCTCCCAAGATACCGGGCACAGAAGCCTGATCTAGGAACCTAGGTTAGCAAGGCCCTGGAGTCAAATAATAAAGACTACTAGGCATGGCATTTCCCCAGAGTATACCTGAGGACAAGCAATCCTTCATGGCTTCCTACAGCCTCATCATGTAGGTGAGCCACAAGAAAATAAAATGAATCTGTTATTTCTGTTGACTTGGCCTTTTCATGTAACTCTTACCTATACATGTATTATGAGATATTTGTATGAAATAAAGGGACTTAAATGACAAATAGTTTGAAATCAAAACCACCATTGTTATCATATCACCAGTTAACTTAGATAAATATTGGCCTTCTATTGAACAATAAAGTACTACGAAGATCTTCTAATGGAAGTATTATGAACTAGAAATTTATCTTTCCAATAAGTCCATCAATATACAATCACAATAAATAACCTCAGATATGCAGATGACACCACCCTTATGGCAGAAAGTTAAGAGGAACTAAAAGCCTCTTGATGAAAGTGACAGAGGAGAATGAAAAAGTTGGCTTAAAGCTCAACATTCAGAAAATGAAGATCATGGCATGCGGTCCCATCACTTCATGGGAAATAGATGGGGAAACAGTGGAAACATTGTCAGACTTTATTTTGGGGGGCTCCAAAATCACTGCAGATGGTGACTACAGCCATGAAATTAGAAGACTCTTACTCCTTGGAAGAAAAGTTATGACCAACCTAGATAGTATATTCAAAAGCCGAGACATTATTTTGCCTACTAAGCTCCGTCTGGTCAAGGCTATGGTTTTTCCAGTGGTCATGTATGGATGTGAGAGTTGGACTGTGAAGAAGGCTGAGCGCCAAAGAATTGATGCTTTTGAACTGTGGTGTTGGAGAAGACTCTTGAGAGTCCCTTGGACTGCAAGGAGATCCAACCAGTCCATTCTAAAGGAGATCAACCCTGGGATTTCTTTGGAAGGAATGATGCTAAAGCTGAAACTCCAGTACTTTGGCCACCTCATGTGAAGAGTTGACTCATTGGAAAAGACTCTGATGCTGGGAGGGATTGGGGGCAGGAGGAGAAGGGGACGACCGAGGATGAGATGGCTGAATGGCATCACTGACTCGATGGACGTGAGTCTGAGTGAACTCCCGAGAGATGGTAATGAACAGGGAGGCCTGGCGTGCTGCGATTCATGGGGTCGCAGAGTCGGACCGACTGAGCGACTGAACTGAACTGAACTGAACTGAATAAGTCCATCATATGTAGCCTGACCTCAAGCCTTGATTACTATTCAGAGTCTCAATCCCTAACTATAGAGTCCACTTCAGACATTATATCTTCCCCATTCAATAGGAAAGCAACTTTCAATGCTGACATATTTCAAATGGCAGAGATTTCTAGAGATTAGAAAAACTACTAACTTAAGTATGCATATTTTAAAAGTATTTTACTTTTCTTCTCATGAACTTAAACAAAGTTTAACTTTTAAATCCTGTAGCTCCTTTTATCTGCAGTGATTTTACTTATAAGATCCAATTTAGTTGACGAGAATATGTCGCAAAACATATTTCACATTTTTGTATTGTTCCCTGTGAGACATCTATTGTAAGAAATGCTGCAGGCTGTCATTTTTGTCTGCCATCCAGGATTTGCTGGCCTGACTGCTGTGTACTAGACTTGATGTTGGTCACAAGGGGGAGGGGGACTTGCAGTGGAGCCAGACAGTTTTGTTATTGCTTTAGAATTAAAAGCATATGAAACAGATACAGCTTATTAAGGTTGTTTTTTTTTATAAATAACATAAACTTAAATAACAAAACAGTAAAGTTCAAATACAACTTAAAATAGAGTTTAATGCTGTACCAGAAGAGAAAAGCACGATTATTTGCGGGAAGAACATTATTAAAAGCCATATTCCCGAATATGAATTATACAAAAGATAGATTATGTTACTTCAAAAAACATAAAAGATTTTTGAATTTTACTTTTAGGGATTATAAAATGTTATTTTGTGGTGAGTGAGATGAAATACAGTATTATCATCATTATTGCTATTTTATATACAAGATTTTTTTAAAACATCCTGTAAGCAATACCCTTTCAATTGGAGCAGCATTACAAATTTTGTTCTTGTTAATTGGTAGGTACAAGCATTTTCTAATTCTATACTTTTATAAAACTACCACTTTGACTCATTTCCATGATCGAATTTTTGAGAAAAATACTTGTTTCTTTTCTAATTAGAGTGGTTCATAATTAGAACGTATTCAAATACTGCTCATCTTCCATAGTTAGTGTTGGCTTGATTATCTGACATCATTCCAGCAGCCTTTAGGTCTGACACATCTTATATAACATCATCTGCATTATTATTATTATAGCAGCCATTTTATAAGCAGATAGAGTATTTAAATAATCATTATCAGATAATCAAATCTAACATACTCTTAAGGGTAAATTAACTTAAGAAAAACATTACTATTACTAACATCATGATTGTACAACCAGTTTTACAACTTTTACAACTTTTAGTTACTAAATCTGATTTTTGTGTATATTTTTTCAAATCTTTCTTTAATGCAGTCTCTTAAAATAAACATAAATGCGCAAGTCCAGCTTGATCAGTTTTTCAGTAGTTTTCCAGCCTTTCTTGGTTAGTTTTAAAAAGAGAAAAGAAAAGATAAAAAGAAAACAGTCCACTTAAAGAAATCTCCTGCTGGAACTGGTTTCTTATATGCCATATATGATTAGGTTATTGCCATAGGAAGAAAGTGGGCTGTTTTTTGTTCTTTCTTCGTTTTTTTCCTCTTACTGGAACCCCTTTGATTTAAGGCAACAAACATTTCTCCTCCACTGTGTGTCCATTTAGCTGATGCATATGTGTTATAATGATTTTCCAGAATTAATTCTTTGAAGTTGCAGTCTTCGTTGCATTCTTTCTACAATGAAGAACAACAAACAACATTATCCAAATGATTTTTAGAAGGACTCAAACAAAGAATAAGCATAGTATTTGGTAAAATTAAAACCTACACGACTTTTTTGATCAAGAATAATGCAGTTTGTTGGATAGCGTATTTGAAAAAAGATCAAATTTTTACGAAGCTAAAATGCTATACATTTAGTTACGCAACATAGTTCCAAACACGTTGCCTTTCGGCAATCAGTTGCTACTATTCTTAAGAGCTATTTTCCTCTAATTGGCAGCTCTCATATTACTATGCCCAAGTCACTCTTTTCCTAACCTTGAGATTTTTATATAATTAACAGATCCTCTGACTGAGCACACACACACATACTCCTTCCCTAAGCTGGTCATTTTTTACAACTTTTATTCATTTACTATTTTACTACCTGTGATAGTGGTGGAAAATTTTAAAGTTAATTTGATCATCCATCCAACTTGTCATTCATTCAGTTAAACTTATATTTTTGTTGTCTATGCCAGGAATATGAAAGAAAAGTCAATTATACTGTATTATAGTGGGATAAACTGTTACATATTTTGTATTGTAATAAAGCGGGAACAATGGGAATGCTTACAAGTCAAAGTCCTTCATTGTGAGATTGATGTTGATAAACAAAAGTCTGAATTTTTTTCATGGACTTTAACAAAAAGAGCTGACAGATGGAAATTTTCTATTTTAAATATCTAAAGTGCAAATGAAATTTTAGAGCTAGAAGGATCCTTGCATGCATGAATGCTCAGTCACTAAGTCACATCCGACTCTTTGCAGCACTTTGGACTGTGCCCCACCAGGCTCCTCTGTCCATGAGATTCTCCAGGCAAGAATACTAGAGTGGATTGCCACTTCCTCCTCTAGGGGATCTTCCCAACCCAGGGATCAAATCCATGTCTCCTGCATTGCAAGTGGATTCTCTACCACTGAGCCATTAGAGAAGCCCAAAAGGATCCTTAAGGGTCAGTTAATCCAGCTTATTTTACAGATGATGAAACAAAGGCCAGAGAGCTTAAACAAATTGTCCAAGATGACACAGAAAACATTTTTCCCTTAATTCCTAAATAGAAAATGTTTTAATGAAATCATTGAATTACATAGTTTGAGAGGAATTACTTTCATTTTTACTTTTCAGAAAAGGAAGATACTTTTGACAAAAATAAGTTTGAGAAATTAAGTCTGAACTATCATCTATCAATACCTTTGCATAGAGCTTTCCTTCCTTGTTCATTGCAAGATAATATTCACTTTCCACTCCTTTGATTGCTACAATTCCAACAGCCACTGTCCTGATTTCCATGATGTCTGCAAGGAATCACAGAAAGATATGTCATTTATTCACTTAGTTTTACAGATTATCCAGGAATGACCATTTGTTCTTATTTGTTTCAATTGGGAGTTAAGATTATTAATGTGATTATTCACTCAGCCTGATACCCTGACCCGCTCAGAACATATAAATACAAACAGTCCTTATTAAATGTGGGAAGTGCAAACTATCAATTTTTTTATTTTGCAGAAAAAGATATTTGGTTTCAAAAAAGTTATGTATTTGAACCTTTTTCTTCTCTAGATTACATTTCCAATTACTATAATCATTGTTCAGTTGCTAAGTCACACTTTACTCTTGGCAATGCTATGGACTGCAGTATCCCTGGCTTTCGTATCCTTCACTGTCTCTGAGTTTGCTCAAACTCACGTTCATTGAGTCAGTGATGCCATCCAACCATCTCATCCTCTGTCGCTCCCTTCCCCCACTGCCTCCTCTTTCCCAGCATCACGCTCTTTTCCAGTGCGTCCACTCTTTCTGTCAGATGGCCAAAGTATTGGAGATCCAGCTTCAGCATCAGTCCTTCCAATGAATATTGGGTTGATTTCCATTAGGATTGACAGGTTTGATTTCCTTGAGAGTCCAAGGAACTCTCAAGAGTCTTCTCCAGCACCATAATTCAAAAGCATCAATTCTTTGTCACTTAGCCTTCGTTATGGTCACTTATATACATGACTACTGGAAAAACCATAGCTTTCTCTATATGTCAGAAAGTGATGGCTGCTTTTTAATACACTAAGTTTGTCTTAACTTTTCTTCCAAGGAGCAAGTGTCTTTTAATTTCATGGATACAGTCACTGTCTGCAGTGATTTTGGAGCCCAAAACAATAAAATCTGCCATTGTTTCCATTTTTTCCCCATCTATTTGCATGAAATGTTGGGACTAGATGCCATGATCTTGGTTTTTTGAATGTTGAGTTTCAGCCAGCTTTTTCACTCTCCTCTTTCACCTTCATCAAGAGGTTCTTTAGTTTCTTTTCACTTTCTGTCATTAAGATGGTGTCATCTGCATATCTGAGGTTGTTGGTATTACTCCTGGCAATCTTAATTCCAGCTTGTGAGTCATCTATCCTGGCATTTTGCATGATGTACTCTGCATATAAGTTAAATAAGCAGGGTGACGATATATAGCCTAGACATATTCCTTTCCCAATTTTGAACCAGTCAGTTGTTCCATGTAATGTTCTAACTTGCTTCTTGACCTGCCTACAGTTTTCCCAGGAGACAGGTAAGGTGGTCTGGTATTCCTATCTCTTTAAATATTTCCCACAGTTTGTTGTGAACCACACAAAGGCTTTAGTGCAGTCAATGAGACAGAAGTAGATGTTTTTCTGGAATTCCCTTGCTTTATCTATGATCCAATGGAATTTGGCAATTAGATTTCTGGTTCCTTTGCCTTTTCTAAACCAGTTTGTACATCTGGAAGTTCTTGGAGAATTTTGACCATTACTTTGCTACCATGTTACTTTTCTTGTTCCTAAGTTCTGCATAAGCAGGAAATTAGATCTCCAGTGGTAACAAATTTGCCTGCCAATGCAGGAGATGTGGGTTCAATCCCTGGGTGGGGACAATCCCCTAGAGAAGGAAATGGCAATCCACTCCAGTATTCTTGCCTGAAAAATTCCATAGACAGAGGAGCCTGGTGGGCTACAGTCCATGGGCTTGTAAAGAATCGAATATGACACCAACTAAACAGTTGGTCATAGGCTAGGTCAGCTGGTTGCTGCTGCTTTGCTGTCACCCAGGAGATCCAACCAGTCCATTCTAAAGGAGATCAGTCCTGGGTGTTCTTTGGAAGGAGTGATGCTGAAGCTGAAACTCCAGTACTTTGACCACCTCATGTGAAGAGTTGACTCATTGGAAAAGACTCTGATGCTGGGAGGGATTTGGGGCAGGAGGAAAGAGGACGGCAGAGGATGAGAAGGCTGGATGGTATCACTGACTCGATGGACGTGAGTCTGAGTGAACTCTGGGAGTTGATGAGGGACAGGGAGGCCTGGCATGCTGTGATTCATGGGGTCGCAAAGAGTCGGACATGACTGAGCAACTGAACTGAACTGAACTGAACTGAAATGAGCACAACTGTACGACAGTTTGAACATTCTTTGGGATTGCCCTTCTTTGTGACTGGAATGCAAACTGACATTTGTGAGTCCTGTGGCCACTGCTGAGTTTTCCAAATTTGCTGGCATATTGAGTGCAGCACTTTAACTGCATCATCTTTTAGGATTTGAAATAGCTTAGCTGGAATTCCATCACCTCCACTAGTTTTATTTGTAGTAATGCTTCTTAAGGCCCTCTTGACTTCACACTCTAGGATCTGGCTCTAGGTGAGTGACCACACCATCATGGTTATCTGAGTCATTAAGACCTGTTTTGTATAGTTCTTCTGTGTATTCTTGCCACCTCTTCTTAATCTCTTCTGCTTCTGTTAGGTCCATACCATTTCTGTCCTTTATTGAGCCCATCTTTGCATGAAATGTTCCCTTGGTATCTCTAATTTTCTTCAGATCTCTAGTCTTTTACACTCTATGGTTTTCTCTATTTCTTTGCATTGCTATAATCATAATAACAATAATACTTAATGTTTATTGAGTTGATACCACATGCAAAGGATTATTTACGCACTCTTATATGTTAATACATTTACTTATCACCAAGACTATATGGCAAGCACTCATATTATCCCCAGTTTATAGATCAAGAAGCTCAGGCACAAAGAAGTTAAGTAATTTGCCCAGGTTCTCTCAGCTGGTAAGTGGCAGAAGTGGAATTTGAACCTGAGTGGTCTGGCTCTTAATCACTATATAATACTGTGAAATTATATAATTAGTAACATATTTACTTTTGTACTTAAACTTTATAGTAATGATTATTGCTGACATAATATATTTTGAATATACTGAAATTGAATATAATTCCAGTTAAAGCAATTAAAAATTATTATAAGCAGAACCTACTACCTTTAAAAAAGATTAACTATTTAAACTGATAGTTTTGATAATAAAAACACAATTATATGAATACTGCTCATATAACTTTATACAATTTTAATTATTTCTAACCATTGTTGAAATTGTTTTTACAAAACTTGTAGTTACTACAGGACTGTTACTCTACTGTTTTATTTAATTATATATCCTTTCCTTAAAGGCTGCTTTTTAATGATTCTTATCAAAATACAGTAAAAAAATTTTAAAACCATGTAGAAATTTAAAGTTTTGTAAACCATTTTGTGTAACTACTGTTAATTATACTTTGAACTAGAGACATTCTTAAGCACATTCTTCCTGTGCTTAAGACAATGAAAAAATTCAAGTGAATATTATATGCATAAATCAAGTCCCCAGAAACTGTTTTCTAAAATATTCACTTAATTATAGGAAATTCTAATTTTTATCTCATGCCTTCACTTCATCCTCTTGTTTATTCTCCAGGCTTTTAGTTTCCCTATTCTCCAGTAATAGAATTGTTACCTGCTTCATCAGGATTAATGTAGCCTAGTTAATATGTGTCATCTGTTTCCCATATATGCCACATATAGACAGAGAAGGCAATGGCACCCCACTCCAGTACTCTTGCCTGGAAAATCCCTTGGACGGAGGAGCCTGGTGGGCTGCAGTCCATGGGGTTGCTGAGGGTTGGGCACGACTGAGCTACTTCACTTTCACTTTTCACTTTCATGCATTGGAGAAGGAAATGGCAACCCACTCCAGTGTTCTTGCCTGAAGAATCCCAGGGACCGGGGAGCCTGGTGGGCTGCCGTCTATGGGGTCGCACAGAGTCAGACACGACTGCAAAGACTTAGCAGCAGCAGCCACATATAGGAACCATTTCCCACTATACTATGCTTAGCACTAGTCAGACCCCATCCAATTCAGAGTTCTACAGCTGCTCAACTGGAAATTGAGGTCTTTGAAGAAAATGCAGAGTAACAGATATTTATCTTTTTAAGTGTTTATGGAACACTGTCAGAATGCATAGAACTCTATGGTAATTTAGGATACAAACTAAAAAAACAGCACTGGTTTCTGAACTCCAAATGTTAATCTAATATAAACAACAAAACACATACATACAAACACATGTGCATGTAGGCATGCCAAGTCGCTTCAGTTGTGTCCGATTCTTTGAAACCCTATGGACTATAGCCTACCAGGCTCCTGTCCATGGGATTTCTCAGGCAAGAATACTGGAGTGAGTGCTATTGCCTCCTCCAGGGGATCTTCCTGACTCAGAGATCAAACTCATGAGTCCTGTGGCTCCTGCATTGCAGGCTGATTCTTTACCGCTGAAATAGCAGGGAAGCCCTAAATACATATGTAGATGCACCTTAATTAAAAGAGAAGAAAATTTTTTGAAAACAAAGCTCTGAAGGAGAGGCTAAGGGAAATGTTAACAATTGCTTCCAAGGCTATGGACGATGTTATGCTGATGTGTTCATGCAGTATTCAACAAACCTTCAGTGAGAGCCAGTTCTGTCCTCAGCTCAGTTCAGATCTGCTCAATTAAAACCCTGTCCTCTTGAAGCACTTTCTCTAGCAGCTAACTCTTCTTCTTGTTCAGTTCAGGAAGATCAAAGGGAAATAATTTATGCAGCAAAATTCAGTTAGTTTAAATTTATATCAATAAAATGAAGAATTGATTCAGCATATTTGTAATACCTTCAAAGTTGGGTAAATGTATCTATTAAAGGACATATGAAATAGTTGCTTTCTGAAGATCTTACCACTGTAAAAACTTTGTGAAGAAGTCAGTGTTTACCTTTCCTTCAAGTCCCTTTATTTCTGCTATTTCCCTCTTATTCAATATTATACTTTCTCTTACATAGAAGAGTACTGATGCAAAGGCTTAGAGTATCTTTCAGGGCCAGATTTAATTAGGGAATGAAATCTGTCATATTTGCTGGCTTTTCTTTTATAGACCAACTATATATAAAATATAACTGTAGAATGATAGAGGTAATATTAATTACAGTATGTAGGCACTTTCCCTTTAGGCTCAGTTGTGGTAATACATTCTCATTGTAAAATCTGGATTTATGTTTACAAGAAGTTCATGTTTATATATAACATAATAAATGTGTTCCCAAATATGTAAGGCATATTACATGAGTGTGTTGAGTTGTTACCCTAATGACTGTGGTAATATAATGACAGACTTCAAAAAAATCAAAGAGATCAGCTCACACAATAGAACATGAAAAATGAAACAATATGTCAAGTAAATTGGCCATTTAGCCTCATTAGCAATATTTTTGTCAACAATATTGTCAACAGAAGTATCAGTTTATTCATTAGGATGTCTCCCTTACAAACTAGGAAATATGCCCAAAATGGCTTCCCTGGAGGTTTTTTCCCCTGTTCATTAAACCATTTTGCCTGTTTGTTATTTAAGCCTGTATTATACTGAGAATGAGAAATGAGGAACCTAGGTATAAATTGCTACTATATTTTTTAAAACACTATATTTTTTAAAACTTCTCCAACATCTCCTCCTAGAATTTTAGGTGTTTCCCTATCAAATATCCATGCTAATTCTTTGTCTTATAATTAGTAGAATTTATGATTTTAGTGTTTGAGCATTTCTTGCTTGAATCAATTTTTTAAAAATTTATCTTTTAGACAAGTTTTAGGTTCACAGCAAAACTGAAGGGAAGGTGCAGAGATTTCAAGCTAGTTTTAGAAAAGGCAGAGGAACCAGAGATCCAATTGCCAACATCCGCTGGATAATTGAAAAAGCAAGAGAGTTCCAGAAAAACATCTATTTCTGCTTTATTGGCTATTTCAAAGCCTTTGACTGTGTGGATCACAATAAACTATGAAAAATTCTGAAAGAGATGGGAATACCAGTCCACCTGACCTGCCTCTTGAGAAATCTCTATGCAGGTTAGGAAGCAACAGTTAGAACTGCACATGGAACAACAGACTGGTTCCAAATAGGAAAAGGAGTATGTCAAGGCTGTATATTGTCACCCTGCTTATTTAACTTATATGCAGAGTACATCATGAGAAACACTGGGCTGGATGAAACACAAGCTGGAATCAAGATTGCCAGGAGAAATATCAGTAATCTCAGATATGCAGATGACACCACCCTTATGGCAGAAAGTGAAGAAGAGCTAAAGAGCCTCTTGATGAAAGTGAAAGAGGAGAGTGAAGAAGTTGGCTTAAAGCTCAACATTCAAAAACCTAAGATCATGGGTCCAGTCCCATCACTTCATGGCAAATAGATGGGGAAACAGTGGAAACAGTGACAGACTTTGTTTTTCTGGGCTCCAAAATTACTACATGTGGTGGCTGCAGCCATGAAATTAAAAGACACTTGCTCCTTGGAAAAGTTATGACCAACCTAGACAGCATATTAAAAAGCAGAGACATTACTTTGCCAACAGAGGTCCGTCTAGTTAAGGCTATGTTTTTTCCATTAGTCATGTATGGATGTGAGAGTTGGACTATAAAGAAAGCTGAGCTCAGAAGAATTGATGCTTTTGAACTGTGGTGTTGGAGAAGACTCTTGAGAGTCCCTTGGACTGCAAAGGAGATCCAACCAGTCCATCCTAAAGAAAATCAGTCCTGAATATTCATTAGAAAGACTGATATTGAAGCTGAAACGCCAACATTTTGGCCACCTGATGCGAAGAACTGATTCATTTGAAAAGCCCCTGTTGATGGGAAAGATTGATTCGGGAGGAGAAGGGGACAACAGAGGATGAGATAACCATATCTGGTTGGATGGCATTACCAACTCAATGGACATGAGCTTGAGCAAGCTGGGTGAGTTGGTGATAGACAGGGAAGCCTGGTATGCTGCATTCCATGGGGTTGCAAAGAGCTGGACACCACTGAGTGACTGAACTGAACTGAGTAATAGTTTAGAAACCTGATGTGATGACATTGTGATATTATAAAAATATCTGGATTAATAAAATATATACCAAATCAATTATATTTCCTCCTACAGAAAATTAAAATGAATTATAAGCAACAGTATATGCCAGTTGCTAAAAAAAAACAGAATAGAAAATAAATTCAATAGTTATTCAGAAGAAAAAGGTATTACATATCCTAGGTGGTCAACAGAGGATTTGAGGAACAGACAGAACTTGAATTACATCTTTAAGAAGATATAAGGTTGACATAGTTAGAATGGAAACATCATGCTAATTGAGAGATAAAAGTTTATGTAAGATAATAGAGTCTATGATTCATAACTCATTTTTAAAAGATAGAAATTAGAGCTATCTGGAGTAGGAAATGTATCAAAGAAATAGAAAAAGGTAGAAAAGAAGTTAGGATGAGTTTGTTGAAGGCTTTGATTGCCAATTTATTAATAAAAATTTTTAACATTTATTTGTTAACAGTGAGGAGTCTTTGAATGTTTGAAATTTGAAAAATGTCAGATTGTGTTTTAGGAAAATTAATTGGATATGCAGAGTAGATAAAAAGAGAAAATTTCTAGAATTGTACAACCCTGGTTTTCTTCTTATGCTAATATTATGAGCTGTCCCATAATATTATTTTGGCCATTAGTTTGATTTTTAAATAAGTCAATAGTTTTAAAATGTCTTAGTTTAATTTTGAATACAGGAAGTATCAGTAGTTGTAAACCCATATGAACAGAAGCTCTTTGGGTCCTCAATAGTTTTTAAGAGTATAAAGTTGTCTCAAGTCTAAAAAATTTGAAAACATCTTTTCTAAATTAATTTTATTCCTTCTGGTCTTTTAGTTGTACTTTGTATATTGTACCCTTGTTATTGTAGTTACATAGCATTGGTTATTTTATAAAATACTGTACATACATAGATTTATAAATAAATATCCATAGTACATGTATATAGAAATATTCAATATACTCCAAAATGTCTGGAAAATTTCTTAATGATATTTTAAAACATCAAGTTGCAAATTATAATTAACATGTAAGTAAATAGTAAAGCATGTAAAACATTTAGGCTTGATCAACTTTATTACTAATTTAATGTTAATATGGTTTTAATTAAAGAGTAAGTCTAAGATATGTGTTTGCACTGCTTTGATTTTTGTACATTGGTCACAAGTGCATGAACAATAAAGAATTCTAAATGTGTGTTGTGTATTTGACACACTAAAATCCTGTATCATAGTATTATATTTTTTAAATACCCTGCATGTGATTGCTCAAATTATTATTAAATGTGCATGTGAGCATGTACACACAATATTGTAAATTCAAAGGAATTGCCTTCAAAGAACATTATACTCATGATTCTGTCTGTCTTGGATGTCTTCAGTCCCTCCTTTTATTGCCTTTTGTTCACAAAAATACGCTTTCCAAATTGTTCTCTCAATAAAGCTGTTTTAAGATATTCATAGACCCTACGTACTATTGTTTCTCAAGACCACCCAACAGAAATCTAACATTAAAATGTTTGGAAAATTTCTTAATGATATTTTAAAACATCAAGTTGTAAATTATAATTAAATTATGTAAGTAAATAGTGAAGCATGTAAAATATTTAGGCTTGATCAACTTCATTACGAATTTAATGTTATTAAGGCTTTAATTAAAGAGTAAGTCTAAAATATGTTAGCACTGCTTTGATTTTTGTACACTTTTTTTTATTTTTGAAAGCATATTTTTATAATCAAATGACAAAATACGTCCATATTTTTCACTTGATACAGTATAACTATTTAAAACTTTTATATAGATTTTCTTTTGAAATTACTTGGTCTAAAGTAACTCATTTTATTTATCATTTGCTATTTTTGAAAACTCATTTCTGCATATATTGTACTTTCTAGGGAATTCTTGCAAAGAAAAAATTATCAAATTGTTTTTGTATGTTATGAAAAAAGTACTATTAAATTTAATAAATAACAGAGTGAAGTAAGCCAGAAAGAAAAACACCAATACAGTATACTGACACATATATATGGAATTTAGAAGACAGTAATGATGACCCTATATGTGAGAAAACAAAGAGACACAGAGGTACAGAATGGACTTTTGGACTCTGAGGGAGAGGGAAAGGGTGGGATGGTTTGGGAGAATGGCAATGAAACATGTATATTTTCTTGTAAGAAACGAAGCGCCAATCTGTGTTCAATGTAGGATGCAGGATGCATGGGGCTGATGCACAGGATGATTCAAGTAGAGGATGTGGGGTGGGAGGTGGGAGGGGGCTTCGGCATTGGGAGATTGTGTTCACCTATGGCTGATTCGTGTCAATGTATGGCAAAACAAATACAGTATTGTAATTAAAAAAATAAATTAATTTAATTAAAAAAAGAAGTTGGCATAATATATCTTATAAGTTAAATATTTGATAATCTCTAGTTTTTAATTTTCCTGTCAAATTTTACTGTCAGTGTCTAAGTTTCAAAGTGTTAAATGCATTTATAAGTACTTGATGTGCTCATGGGCGCTAGGCTTTGTGCCTGTGGGCCAGATGAATATAAGGTCCATGCCTCTAACTCTGAAATCTTTTCAAAAGACTGCCCTGCTCCCTTTTCATTTAACACCAAATTTCTTGAACATACAGACTAAATTTGTTCACTTTTCCTCAAGTTAACACTTGCATCCTAACTTTTAATCTGTTTAATGGCTTATCTCTTCAAGGCCAGCAGTGACCTCATAAGTGCCCAAGCCAGGGTAAGTGCCTATTTTCAACAGTCATAAACATTCTCTGAATATTATGACACTGTCAACATCCCTCATTCTATTCCTAGTTCTCACTCTTTCTCTAATATTGCACTATCCTAATCTATTCATTTATTTTAAGATGCTTAATTTTGTGTAGCCATATGTATCAATCTTTCTTGATAATTTATTATATTTTTTTATGCTTAAAAGTATTTTTCCATTCTACTGTCTGAAATACATTTATTTCTTGCTTTTGTGATTTAAGTTTAAAATATATCTCTTAAATTCTTTTGGAATTAATTTTGGCACATGGTTTGAGATGAAATTCTAAACTGATATTTTGTTCCTGCAAATAGCTAGCTAATTTTTTTCAATATTAGTTATTAAATATTACATTGTTCATTTTGTTCATTACATTGTAATGAAAGTCATTACATTTTTCAACTGATACAGTGCCTCTCCTTTACCTTATATTGGCTGTCTTGTTTTGTCTATTGATGTATCTTTCTGTCTATATACTCACATTAATGTATTTTAAGTTACCAACTGCTGAAGTGCCTCATTATACTTATTAGATAGCTCTGATCCTAGGTATTACTACATACTCTCAGATATATCCTCTAAAATTCTGCAGGATAATCAATACTTTTTCCATATAACAGCACTTCAAAGAGATTAAGACATTGGTCATACCAAGGCAAAGTATCTGTAGTTTCTTCAGTCATACATTATACACATGGATTCCAGAATCTCCATTAGTTATATTAGTTACCTAAAACCAGTTTTTAGCAAGCACTAGATCAATATAGTTAGCCCAAGATAGAATACTGCTCATTATTTCCCTTAATATAAGCCATAAACTACAGTAATCTCACTGTCTTCCTTAATAATATTTTAAATCATTTCATTATTTTAGAATATTGATATAGTAAAAGTGTGCCTATCAAAAAGAAATTTTATTTCGGACTTCCCTTGTGGCTTAGCTGGTAAAGAATCTGCCTGCAATGCAGGAGGCCTGGGTTTGATCTCTGGGTTGGGGAAGATCCCCTGGAGAAGGGAAAGGCTACCTACTCCAGGATTCTGGCCTAGAGAATTGCATGGACTATCCATGGGGTCGCAGAGAGTCAGACACGACTACATTTTCAAGATTATTTTATAAAGTTTAAATATAATATAATGATCCATATTTATGTAAATAAGTATCAACTATTCCCTTTTAACACATGATTATTTTATAATATATCTTCAAATTAATTATTTTTAAAGCATTATTTGAGGATAAATAAATTTCAGAATGATCTTAAGTGGTATATGCAGATTGAAAATGTATTAAAATAAATGTAAATTAAATAAATTAATAAATCACATAGTGTTAAAAATGTAGAAATACAATTTGCTATTCTAATCTGATTAATAGAATCCTTCTACAATTTCATCTAGTTTTTAAATGCTGAGGTAAGAGAAATTATTGTTGTTCAGTTGCTAAGTTGTGTCCAACTCCTTGTGACCCCATGGACTGTGGTATGCTGATCTCCTCTGAGCTGCACTGTCTCCTGGAGTTTGCTCAGATTCATGTCCATTGAGTCAGTGATGCTGTCTAACCATCTTATCCTCTGCTGCCCCTTTCTCCTTTTGCCTTCAGTCTTTGCCAGCATCAATGTCTTTTCCAATGAGTCAGCTCTTTGTATCAGTCTGCCAAAGTATTGGAGCTTCAGCTTCAGGATTAGTCCTTCCAACAAATATTCAGTGTTGATTTCCTTTAGAATTGACTGGTTTGATCTCCTTGCTGTCCAAGGGACTCTCAAGAGTCTTCTCTAGCACCACAATTCAAAAGCATCAGTTCTTTGGTGCTCAGCCTTCTTTATGGTCCAACTCTCACATCCATACATGACTACTGGAAAAATCATGGCTTTCACTATATGGACCTTTGTCGGCAAAGTGATGACTCTGCTTTTTAATATGTTGTCTAGGTTTGTCATAGCTTTTCTTCCAAGGAACAAATGTCTTTTGAACCTGTCACTGCTTCCCTGGTGGCTCCGACGGTAAAGCATCTGCCTGCAATGCGGGAGACCCGGGTTTGATTCCTGGGTCGGGAAGATCCCCCGGAGAAGGAAATGGCAATCCACTCCAGCACTCTTGCCTGGAAAATCCCATGGACGGAGGAACCTGATAGGCTACAGTCCCTGGAAAATCCCATGGACGGAGGAACCTGATAGGCTACAGTCCATGGGGTCGCAAAGAGTCGGACATGACTGAGTGACATCACTTTCACTTTCTGCTTATTAAATTCACCAAATTCTTAAAGATAGTTTAGATTTCTGTGCCTCTTTAGTTTTTTCCTTCTTGGCTTCCTTCCTGAATTAGATTTTTTTAACCCTCTCTAAAAATACTTATCTTCTCTGAAAAACTGTAGCTAGAAAAGAGTCTCAAGCCTTTTCACTTTCACATCTAGCCAAAAATAAATAAAGTTTGTATTCATATTGCACGTTATTGGTAGCCATCTCAGACACAAAGACAAACACAACAAATACACCCCATGTCACTCCAAATAGTTCCTGATGTTTTTACATCCTGGAATTTCTCCTGGCTAGTTGTTGAGTTCCTGAGAGCATTTATTTCCATTCTTTCTGGATGGTTCCCTTCTCACTGCCGACAGGCTATGTTTACCTTCTAGGAAGTGGAGCGTAATACTGGAATGAACCACCTTGTTGTCTAACCTAGCATCTTTCAGTCAATATGATAGAACAGAGTTTATCAACATACACTTCACAGCAATGGTTCAGATTATTTCTATCTCATTTACTTACTCATACTTCTTACTCTGCCCATTTCCTCAGGTTCTAGGCCAAATAGATGTTGAGGCTGAGATAGAAGAATAGGGAATTAGAGAAGTCAAGGATCATTGTAAACCTGGCTAATTTTGAGAATGAGCACATGAGAAAAAGTTAGGGTGGGAATGATAATGTGTTTAAGTTTTATAAAGTTTGAAGCGATGGCAGTTCTCTGTATCTTGTTCTTGAATTTTGCATAAGAAATCACTCTGTGATCTAAATTCACAATAAAATTCTGGCTATCCTAGATGTATAAAGTTGACAGAAATTTTTGTAGTAATAAAAAATAATTTTGCGTAGCACCAAAGAATTCTGCGTGATATTGGACTTTTAAAAATATGGCAGTAATGTTCAGTTCAGTTCAGTCACTCAGTCATGTCCGACTTTTTGTGACCCCATGAATCGCAGCACGCCAGGCCTCCCTGTACATCACCATCTCCCAGAGTTCACTCAGACTCACGTCCATCGAGTCCATGATGCCATCCAGCCATCTCATCCTCTGTCATCCCCTCCTCCTGCCCCCAATCCTTCCCAGCATCAGAGTCTTTTCCAATGAGTCAACTCTTTGCATGACATGGCCAAAGTAGTAATGTTAGTGTTTTTAAAAGTTTTAATATTTACTCAGCATTCCCAGTATTCACAGTGTTAAAGGGAAGTATCTGTCGATATAACTTGAAGTGGCCTCATAGGTACTCCTCTAACCCTTTAATCTGTAGTCTACTGTCACATCCTGGAACGTCATCATTATCCATACTCTAATCACAGTCCCAACGTCTTCAAAAGATGAATGAGTTGGAAGGTCTCAGTTTGATTACAGTTGTATGCAGCGCTTAAATTTTACTTGTGGGAGTGAGACTGAGACATGTATTGTATAATTACTCTTTCTATTCAATACCATCATCTGCTGATAAACTGGAATCAGTGGACTCTTTAATTCTGCTGTGGAAATGAGAATTGTTTGAAGTGGCTAGCTAGTCCTTAGTTCTTTCCTTACAATTATTTTTCATTTTGAATTTGCTAATTATTATGGCAATATATTTTAGCCAATAGCTTCTCAGTCATATTATTGCTGTTATCAACCACTTTTAAAGGCGTAACTTACTCATGACAAGTTCTTTGTGATTAAGATTAGTTTATTCATTTATGCCACTGTGTGTGTGTGTGCTCAGTCATGTCCAACTCTTTGTGACCTCCTGGACTGTAGCCCACCAGGCTACCATGTCCATGGAATTTTCCGGGCAGGAATACTGGAGTGGGTTGCCATTTTCTACTCTAGGAAGTCTTTCCGACCCAGGGACCAAATCTGCATCTCTTGCATCTCCTGCACCGGCAGGCAGATTCTTTACCACTAGCACCAACTGATGCCAATAGTTGTTATAAATGAGCGCCTCAACTAATTTTAGTCCGCTTTTAGTGAAATCAAAGCTGTAAGTTTTTGAATTTTTAGTGACAACTAGTAATTTAATCCATAAGTCACTGTTTTGTCTTTGACTACAAAAAGAAAGCTGTTTTTACTGTTCTGACTCTAAGAAAGGGAATAAAAATTGTTGTGCTATTAAAAGCCAAATGATTTATTGGTCTGAGATTTAGAGTGAAATAAAATAATGCTTATAAATTGTATATATATAATTTTTAGAACCAAATGTGAAATATTTTGATAATTAAACTAATTTTAATGCTCCTCTCCTTCAAGTAGAAATGGAATTATGTTTAATTTTTGAAGTGTCTCTAAAAGAAGTAGCAGTTTATTTATAGATGGTACTCAGTGAAAAGAAGGATATATTTACCTCTAATCAAGGATTAATTATTTAAAGCAAATGTGTCCAAAAGCATAGTAACATAAATCTTATCTAGAACACTGTAGATAAATTGCTTATAAGAAGACAAAAGACTCATATACTACTACTTTAAGTCTGTGTGAGTCTTAAATTAATTTTTAAGATGATTTATGAGTCATTTATTTTCTTATAAACAACTTACACATGGAACTTATATATGAACCAAGTTTTATCAAGATATGAAAATCATATAAGATGCATTTGCTTAAGGATGTGTAACTGCCAGTATTTTGTTTCCAGATGTCAACCTGAAACATAAGCAGGTGATCTTTAGTAATGTGCACATGCTGTTTAGAATTTATTTCCTCACAAGTTATAGTAAAACAAACACCAAATTATCTTAGATTGAAATAAATTTGTTAAGCAAAGTGACTGCTTAACGTGAAAGACAGATTTTAGTTTCAGGCTAGTGCTGGTTAGGACCATCAGGTTGGTGTGCTGTGCATGGGACTTTGCTGCCTAGTGGCAACAGTTCAGCGTTTGAGCTGGGAAAAAAAGTAAGTTCATTTCCCTGTGTTTCTCTATAGGACGTCACTTGGATAGGTGGTATGAAAGACTTTGTGGAGGTGGTGACCTCCAGCAGGTTCCAGATTCTCTTACTTTGCCCATGAACCCTAGAATTCACTATTGTAAGATGACACAGTTGATACATGTGGTTGATAATGCTAATCTTGTCTTTGGATCACATTATCCTAAAAAAGCACGCCCTGTAACTGTTAAATAATAGATCTAAGACAGAACTTTGGAATACACTAAAAGAAATTAGAAAACTAATCAAATCAAAGCCAGCAAAAAGAAACACAAGTAGATAAATTATTACCAAAACCCAGAAAGTGTAATTCCCATCAAACCAGTAAGAAACTCAAAACAGTTCCATGATTGCATAATTGTTAGTATCAAATGTAACTGAAATGTTCCGCAACAAGAGAATTGATTCCACACTATCATCATCACTGGGGGAGGGGGTGGGTGAGAGGGTAAATCAATTATGGTTCTTATCACTCCTATATCTATTATATAATGATGTGGAAAACCACTTAAATAACTTGTTGGGTTAGGTAAAAAGAATCATGTCCTTCATTCGGGAATTTTTAAGAAAATAAATGAAACACTAGAAAATCTTTAGAAAGTACATTGGCTTGCGGTACAGTGATGGCAGTGTTTTGTTTTGAAAGAATTTTAGTTGCAACAGCTTGTTTCAGCAGGGTTAGAACTATGCCAGAATTAGAAGCAAATTATTCACTTGTGCAGCAAATAGGATGATTCCACTGGCATATTCCTGAATAATGTCATAGGAACACCACTGAACTGTATTACACAGAATTAAATTTCTATACCAATTTATTGACCTTTTTCCTTATCATTTACAGCCTCTCTGTAATAAACGGGCCGATTTTCCTCTGTGAACCAGGGAAAGCATATTCCCTCAGTCAGCCAGGAGGAAATACTTTGCTTGCCCTGTTATCTTTGTAGGTTCTATACTTTTATTCAGAAATTTTTTATGTTATCACGTAAAATATTTACATCTGCCAAATACACTTTGCTATGTTCTAAAAATGGCTCCAAAATTATCACAAGTACAGATACCATAATACCAGATAAATATCAGATTTTTATGTGAAACAGAAAATAATCTCTTCCTACTACCTAAAAACTCTCTCCCATTTTCTGACTTTTCCTGAAGCCTCAAATACATTCCAAAGGAAGCCAAATTTTTATTACATAAGACTAGAGAGAAGGCTCAAAATACGAATATACCGGGAGATATAACACAGAGACATAAATTCATATGTGTTGTAAGTGTCTATATCTTCTCCGAGAGCAAAATTTGACTGTGCTAACTGAATAAGTATAAGGACAACAAGAATGAAACTGAAAGAGGAAATGGTCATAAAAGGGAGAAATTATGGACACTCTCATTCACACTTTGCTTACAACTAGCTCTAGGAGTCAAGACGTCTGTAGGTTTCACCTAATTCACAGAGACACCAGCTTAGAAGATAAACCACACATCCACCTTATCCCTCTTTTTAACTTTTTTATGTCCTATGAAGTTTTGCTGGCAGATATATAATGTAATCTTCCCTCTTTAATTTATGTTTAAATATTCTGCCACCCAGACAATAAGATAATTCTAAACACTTGGTTTTTAGATCATGCTGGTAATCAGCATTGAAAAATTAAAGCATGATTTAAAGCCATTTTGGTCATTGGCTCTTAATAAGTCTTAGGCACTCATTCTTTGCTAGCAGTCCTAACAAAGACTTTTATTAATACAGAGTAGTTATGTTTTCAACAGAATGAAAATGGAAATAAAAGAAAATTTTAAAATATGAATTTACAGAGAAAGATACTTAAACTATAAAAAGGCAGTCCAGCTACCTGAAACTCTACCAGAAACTATCACATTTGCCCTTTTTGTATTACGAAGTTTGTGTCTAGTATTTGTCTTCCATTTCCATTACCATCACTTTAATCTAGTCCTTCATTATTTGTACCTAAACTAGTTCTTAACTAGACCACTCTCCAGCCTCTCTGACTTTATATTTACCTATTTTTATTCATAAAGGACATGTTATAATGGTTATTCTTTTGCTTCCAAGCTTTCAATGGTACACTCTGTTAAAAGCAAAACAAAATAAAGCCTCTTTTCCTTGGAGTTCAATGCCCTCCAAAATTTGACTCCAGCCTACTTGTACAATTTTCTCCCATTGTTCCTCTACAACTTACATGGGCCTTTGGCTCCAAACTGATTTGCTCGTTGTCTTCCTCTCCCATACAAACTGCCAGAAACTTTTCTTGCATCTGCCCACCAGTTCCCGTAATTACATAGAGTCTCTATTTCAGTATTTCCCAAACATTGCCTCATGGACTGGCTGCATGGAATCACATGACGAACTCTTTAAAAGTTTTCAAACGCCCAGTTCCTACTCCTAAGAAGGTCTGATCCAGTAGGTTTGAGGGGAGGCTTAGGAATCAGTATTTTAACAGCTTCCATTTAGCAACATATTTCTTTCAAAGCCAAATTAAAATTCAAGTTTCTCCATAATGTTTTACAATTTTCTAATCTGTCATCATCTATTTTACTTTAAGAATGCATTGCTATACTACAAAAGCAATCACCTCTATTTTATTGTTCCTCATAATTTTAGCCTATTTTTTAATCTTATTTACAAGCTATTTGAGGAGATTATCTTACAACTTCTGCAAATCTCTAGTACTTAAATATAAGGCTTTGTACTTGGTAGGCTCTCATTAAGTGCTGAAGGACAGAATAATGCATAAACCCCATGGTAACTAGTGTGTCATACTTTAAATCAGCAAATGTAAATTTTTAATACTCTAGGATTCAAAGAATTAATGAGTGTCTTAATCATGTTAAACATCAGAAGAACCTAAGGGTAAAGATTGATTAACCAGAAGTATTTGTTAAATTTTCCTTTAATTTTCATTACATTTTTAGAGATCATCTAATTAGATAAGAAGCACAAAATTCCACAGTTTATTCAAACTATAGTTCATCTCAGATCATATTTTATGATGCCAATTCAGTCAGCTCCATGTTTAATTCCAAACATCTTTAATTTTCTAATCAGTTATGGGTTTTATTTTTAGTTTTGGCTAAACCTCTCTTGAACCTATTTATATTTTTAGCATGCAGTACTTATATGTGTAACAACTTACGTATGTTTTCTGTTTGCTGTGTAGTATAGCACATCTATTTTTCTGCCTTGCTCCTAGCACATTAAAGCTTTAAGTGCATGCTAGTTCTAATATTTCATAAGTTGACTAACAAGTCTCTATTCTGCTCATCCATATTTTTATGATTTCATAGACACTGAATATAGTTCATCTTAATAAACATTTATTTATCTAGATGATAGCCCAAATTTTTTAGCATATGTCTTACATCATTCATTCATTCTAATTCTAGGATGCTTCCATTGTACTGTGTAGTCCTTATTCATGCTAAGCAAAGAGGATGACATCTGTGTTCTGGATGTAAATCTACCATGTTGTTTACACAGAACTATTATAATATGTTCTGTTTTGCATCTTACTTTCTTCCTGATGATGCCCAATAATTTATTGGTCTTTTGACTAAAAGTATATGTTAATACCTTTAGGAAGACATCCAGAGTGATTGGTTGATGCTTTTTCATGAGGAAGTTATTGTTCAGAGCCCTTTGTTTTATAAATATAATTTAAATTTTACTGCAAACTCATGAGAAAACTTATCTGGCAGTTTTTGACTTACGTATATACACATATTATCTCTTCCAGAATCTTATCATCCTTAGCTTATTTTACTAATTTAAAGATGATAGCATAATCTGTAAATTTGGAATTTTCACCATATATTCTTACTGTTAGAAAATGTTGACTAACTGTGATCATTTTAGTGATCCCTGAGCAATCTCACCATTATATATTTTCAAAGTACTCACTCAGACTAATTCTTTATTTTGGGTTTGTACTTTTTCTTTAATCGGTGATTCTCAGAATGATAAGCTAGGTGTTAGGGAGGGGACAGGCATTTTTTAACATCCTTCAGGGGAAAAGTTTTCAGAATTACTAGTTTTTCTTTTTTTTTTAATACTTTATTCTACGTTACAATACTGTATTGGTTTTGCCATACATTGACATGAATCAGCCACAGGTGTACACGATCTCCCAATGCTGAAGCCCTCTCCCACCTCCCACCCCATATCATCTCTCTGGACTTTTCAAAGATGGGGAGGAAGTATTAGAATCTTCATGAAATATGTGCAGTTTTAAAAACTCCTAGTAGAATTACACATTCTGCACATATTTCATGAAGATTCTAATACTTCCTCCCCATCTTTGAAAAGTCATGCCCTGCTCAACCCATCCCTTATGGGATTATTGCTGTAATTAGACAATGATACTAATAAAAGTATTCTGTATACAACAGGCATTTGAGGGTGGTCAAAGTTCACAAAGGCAGGTTTTAAAAGTATCTCTTCAATGAAAATGATCAGCTTTATTTTAGGACTGTAGTATAACTTCTTAAAAAAAAACTTGGGTTTTGAACCCCATCATATAATTTTGAAGATCAAAAAAATGATGCCGACCTGCTTATTTCTCAAAGAGCTATAGTAAATAGGTACGGTTTTTCCTCTTACATAAATTGTCTTGCCTTTCCTCAACACCTATTATACAAAATCATGAAAGTTTGTAGCAACATAGTAGTGAAACAGGAAAAATTAGGCAAGAGAGAGAAAGTGACAAAGCATAAAATAGAGAGAAAGAGAAAAAGCATAAAATACCATGGCATTTGGGGCTTGGTTTGCTGTGCTTGTAGCATATACAAGGTGAACTGCCAAGAGAAAAACAATGAACATGGCATAACCAGATCATGAAAACCTTATGTGGCTAGTTGAATTTAGGTTTTTATCCTGTAGGAGACGGGAGCCACTGAATGGTTTAGGAAGATGTTTCTGTTAGTAGCGTAGGAGATGGATTGCTAAGAGGCAAGGCCAGTGAAGAGATGACAGCTCTGGTCTAGACAGAGGCTGATCAAGTCCTTCTCCAAGGCAAGGGTGATAGGGGTTGGGGTTGGAGATGAGTGTACTTGTTTCCTCAATACATTATACTGTGTATATTACTAATACTGATTCTCAATCCTACTTTGAGACACAACCTCATGCAACAACCTCAAAGTATTATTGATGCTTAGTGAATCTGATGTTATAGCTACCACAGCACAATTCCAATATGCCAAAATTGAATGTATAAATGTCCAAGTTAGGGACAACTGAAGACAATTTTATTATTTTCTTTAATTTATTCTTTAGAGAAGACAATTTTATTATTTATTTTGAATGTAATATTAAATTTATAATTTATCAATTATCTTCCAGAATAGTTATATCCTTTGTATATTCCATAATATTCACTAGTCTCAGCTACATTCATGTTATATCTCACTTGTTCATCGTTCAAAGTTGTGTTCTAACTTGACTGAAAGAAAACTAAGCTAAACAGGAGAAGAGAGAGCAGTCATAGACTCTGAATAAAGATAAGTTAGCAAAAAAAAAAAAAGATAAGTTAGCTTGCCTCCCCCTGGTAAGAGTCATTGTGATTTGCCCTCACCTTCCTGCACCATGCTTTCTAGCTGTGAGCTGAGAGTGGACCCTGCACAAGGAATAGCAGAGTTAAAACAGAACGATGAGAGAGTTTAAGCTCTATTAGCCCACACTAATATAAAAGAGAATCGAGGGACTGAATTAAAGATATTTCTGAACAAAAGCTGGATCTCTAGCCAGTGTAAGAAAAAGAAGGATTGCAGAACAGCTCCACATTAAGAAACTTTATTCAAGAATTATCTAAATTTAGTAGATATATATTTTAGAAGCGTGCTGTTTATCCTGCAAAATACTTTCATTGGAAAGAATTTTGGTAAAATATTTTAAATAATGGGATCCCTTTTATGCATTCAGATGTGATTAAGTTGTAAGAAATGCGATCATCAATTTTTCAAAGTTATATCTATTATGTAAACCAGAGTGCCTATTAACCATATACAGTTAGTGACATTTCACCTCCTTGATTTTAAGTTCAGTCAATGCAATAATTAGCACAAGGGAATTCAGCTCAATTTTCTATGATATCTCTTCTGTGATAATACTTAGAGTATCAAATTTTTTCCTCAAGAAAAAGTCAGGATTACCCTTACACTTTTGATGCCCTAAGAATATGCATATTGTATCTTCACTACCTGGATGCACAGTTTAGACTATTCTAGCCAATACAGTGCAGATATCAACCTCATATGATCAAGTTACATAAAAGTACATGGTTTTTCACAGAGAGACAAGACATCTAGCATTAAGTGTGGAGAAGTGCCAGAGAATGAAGTATACAGTTTTTTCAGATCAGCTACAGGTTGCATTGAAAAACATACCTGATGTCAAATAAGCCACTGTTCTTTTTATAACCATAGTAATGACCAAGGAATACGTCTGTTTGATAGTTTTTGAATCTAAATACAATGAAACAAAGTTTTTGGCTGTGTAACTGCCATGTCTAGAATTATACACAAATCTATTGTTCAGTGTATGGGAAATACAGAAAAACTAATTGGTAGCTCTCTTTGAGAAATGAATTGCTTTTAAGAAATGTGTGTTAAGTCACTTCAGTCATGTCTGAATCTTTGCGACCCTGTGGACTGTAACCCACCAGGATCCTCTGATTCTCCAGGCAAGAATACTAGAGGGAATTGCCATTTCCTTCTCCAGGTGATCTTCCAAATCCAGAGGTAGAACCCACATCTCTTACATCTCCTGCATTGCCAGGCAGGTTCTGTACCACTAGCGCCACCTGGGGGCAGCCCCCTTTATTTATTTCCCTTGAGGAAATAGAGACCTGCTATTAGCCCACATGATAGGAAAAACTCTCAGTGGCAAAACAGTAAAGAAGAGAAAAGATTGGTGTCAGTCCAAGAAGGAAGGACTTCTGAAAACAGGACAGTCTTGAAAAAGTCCATCAAGATGGGCAGTATTTGAATCAGTGAGAAACAGACTAGAGAGAACTAGACTAAGACGAATGGAAGAGGTAGGCAAGGGGTAAGATGGTACATGGATGCCAACTATCCACCCTGGATTCTGACATAGTTTAGCTTGGGCAGAATTTCTTTAAGAAAGAAATATAAAAATCAATATATGAAAAAAAAACAAATAAAACAAAAAACAAACATATGACTCTCTTCTTTAATAATTACTTTATACATGAAGACCATACAGCTTTGCTCTCTAATATGCCTCCACTCAGTACAGAAATTATATTGCCAAGTCAAAGAACTTGTACAGTTTTTACAAGTGCCAGAGGGGTTTCAGAATCGTTCAATAATTAATATATGGCTGATTTTTTTTTCAGGCTATAATGAATGCAATGTGTGGGGGTTAAAATATTTGTTTTATGACTTGACTGTTGTTAGAACATTTTGGAATTCACTAATACTCCCACCTCAAATACTTGGTAATGATTGCATACACTGTGAAGAAATGTCAAAATATAAGTAGTAAAAACAAAGGAATCTTGGTATGACAGACTTGGAATTTGAGCTAATTTGATTTCATGTATATTCCAGAACCTACAGTGCATTCAGAAATTATATGTGGATACCCAGTACATACCTACAACACGTAAATTATATTTTATTCCACTAAACTTTTACTTTTCAGTAAGCATAACTATATGTCTGAGCATATTGCTTACTGTGTGTTTATCAGTGATTACATGTGATGTAATTAAGTGTACAGTTTATCAATTTCTAGGGACAATGAGTTTTGGGGGCTTTTTGTGAGGGGTAAGGCATGGGAGAACTTGAGAAGTAACTTCAGTAGGTACCAGGGAGAGGATATTAGTGTTCTTCCTCTCTTCAAAGTCCAGGGCCTGCCTCTTGTATGATACTTGATGTTCTGGTCTGACTTTTCATGTATTAGTTGCCATAGCACTAACAAAATGTGAAGTCTGGTTTTGGTAGAGACAAATGAGGCAGTGGTGAGGTATGGTGCCAAGCAAGGAAGGTGATAACTGTGGAAACTTCAGCTCCAGGCAGTGGGTGTGCTGGTAAATATCTAACAATTGACTCTACAGAAGAAAAGGCTCTGATTTGTAGTATTTGCCAGTTTCCATGGTGTAAGTACTCCCACATGTCCAATTTCATATCATTATCAAGCTCCAAACCTAGTTTAAGAGATAACTGTGGAGCTGGTAAAAGATACAACCCCGTGACTCTCAGGAGTCAAGATGATCTGGCCCCAATACACTCTGCTTCAGGCTTCAGGTACATTTCATGCTGTGACCCACAGCCTGCTCATGGCCTCTGAAAATGTGTTTGATCATTTTTAAAAGCATAAAATAATAATATACCACATCATACAAATATTAAACTATGTTCCATATAAACAGTGTCAGACTTTATTTGGGGGGCTCCAAAATCACTGCAGATGGTGATTGCAGCCATGATATTAAAAGACACTTACTCCTTGGAAGGAAAGTTATAACCAACCTAGATAGCATATTCAAAAGCAGAGACATTACTTTGCCAACAAAGGTCCGACTAGTAAAGGCTATGGTTTTTCCAGTGGTCGTGTGTGGATGTGAGAGTTGGACTGTGAAGAAAGCTGAGCACTGAAGAATTGATGCTTTTGAACTGTGGTGCTGGAGAAGACTCTTGAGAGTCCCTTGGACTGCAAGGAGATCCAACCAGTCCATTCTAAAGGAGATAAGCCCTGGGATTTCTTTGGAAGGACTGATGCTAAAGGTGAAACTCCAATACTTTGGCCACCTCATGCAAAGAGTTGACTCATTGGAAAAGACTCTGATGCTGGGAGGGATTGGGGGCAGGAGGAGAAGGGGACGATAGAGGATGAGATGGCTGGATGGCATCACTAACTCGATGGACATGAGTTTGCGTGCACTCTGGGAGTTGGTGATGGATAGGGAGGCCTGGTGTGCTGTGATTCATGGGGTGGCAAAGAGTCAGACATGACTGAGCAACTGAACTGAACTGATGCTCCATATTCTATGAATTTCATAAAAACAAAATTTACAGAATAAGAGATAATAAAAGAAACCAAGCAGACTCTTAAGATACGTTAAGATAAAGATATAGGAAACTGTAACCACTTTATCAGATGGGAAAGGAGAAGCATTAAATATGATGCTGAAATGCAGGTTCCTTCTTAAACAGTGTTCCCTCTTCTACCTCAAAAAAAAAAAAAAAGAAAAGAAAAGAATACTACACCACAAGAATATACAACACTGTATGGATGTATGAGGATGAGGACATTCAGAAAATGCACTAGATTTACTAATAATAGGTATTCTGAGAAAGCTTCTGAGCTTGCTGCAGGCATCCAGTGCACCTGACACACAACTCCTGTTGAGAGCTTACCTTCCATGTTTAAAGCTGCCAAACATACAGATCTCTCCTCCAAATTACCCCTGCAGCCAACTGCAATGTGGTAGGAGAAACAGATACACGCACACACACACATGCATACACATTCCCTCTCTTGAACAAAGACTGAGAGCATTCTGAAACTTCCCCAGAAACTTTTAGGATACTCTGTAATGTTTGTTGGAGAAGAAAATAGCAACCCACTCCAGTGTTCTTGCCTGGAAAGTCCCACAGACAGAGGAGCCTGGTGGGCTACAGTCACATATTTGTATTCATATCACCAAAGAAGGACAGGATATGGTCAAGTATTGATTACAAGAGAGTAGTCTTTTTTAAAAAGTAGGAAATAAGGATAATCAAAGGAATTGTCTTACTGATCTGGACAGCAGATCATATTTTTACAAACAGTGGTAACTCTTGCTGCTGCTGCTGCTGCTGCTAAGACGGTTCAGTCGTGTCCGACTCTGTGCGACCACATAGACGACCTCCTATCAGGCTCCTCTGTCTCTGGGATTCTCCAGGCAAAAACACTGAAGTGGGTTGCCATTTCCTTCTCCAATGCATGAAAGTGAAAACTCAAAGTGAAGTCGCTCAGTTGTATCCGACTCTTAGTGACATCATGGACTGCAGCCTACCAGGCTCCTCCGTCCATGGGATTTTCCAGGCAAGAGTACTGGAGTGGGGTGCCATTGCCTTTTCCAGTGGTAACTCTTATAACTTAATAAAATTTTGCTCTTTAACTATAAGTAATCAGTTAATTTTTAGTTTTTATTAAGTGGTAACTCTTATAACTTAATAAAAACTAAAAATTAACTGATTACTTATAGTTAAAGAGCAGAATGTTGGGCAGCCTAGTGAAAAAAGTAAGCAAAATACTTGTGCAGGAAAAAAAAAATTTGAATTTATCTGCAAAGCTTATTTTTTGTCTTTTAGTTAAATTTATAGAATAAATTTTAAAAGACAAAATTTACGAACTTCAAAAGTATCCACAACTGTAACGAATCCCACTGCTTTTATGAAACATTATCATGAAGTTGATTTTGAGTTTTGTTGTCTGGTGTATTACATTTTCACTTTGTATGAGAGTTAGAAAATATGGGAACATAAAGTTCACTCTGATTTCTATAAAGACAAAAGTTTGGCAATAGTAAAAGCAGTTTCTAGTCATTGCTTTCTTAAAGAGTTTCTTCTAGTGAGTATTATTTTTAAATGCATGAAGTGTGTTGAACCTTAAATTGGGAAACAGGGAACAGGAAAATCTTGGATGAAAAATAATCCAAATAAAACTAAAACCTCTAAATGATAATTAATTAGAAACACAAGTTAACTAGGCTAGAAGTGCATGTTTATGAGTTTAAATGACCTTTACATATGACTCAAAGCCAAAGAATAGCTTTTTGTGGATTGTGACTATTTAAATGCTTTTTGTTGTTGTTGTTCTTTTGTCCAGGGAACTAGTAGTTTATGTTAGTAGTTATAAATACCTAGGCTTACTCATCTTACCAAGCTGAAGCCCTCACCTTAGCACCTTTCACTAAATTTTCAGAAAATCTTAACATATTTTAATTCATTTGCTCCCCCAACAACAGTTTTGCTATGAAGTGAATATTGGATTGGGAAAAAAATTAAGAAAGTATTATCTAACCAAATGAAAAAATATCAGTAATAGACATAACACTTTTAATGCTAACGTTATCACAAAATGAATTAATTGTTCAATTTCTTTTTACTATTATAAGCCCTTTTTAGAAATATACCATTTAATCAAGGACTATAAAAACTCATAAGTTTCTTTAATATAATGCACCCACAAACTATCTAATTTTTAAAAAAATAAAGCTTCAACGCTTGCCTTCTGTTTTCTATAATAAATACTGAATTAATAATGCATCGGCAATCTATCATCATTGGTACCTTGAGACCACTTCAAAGATTCTGAAGATCATGCTGGTAAACTCATTTCCCAAGTCTGCACTCTGGTTTCTCTCCTCTTGAAAAATGAAAATGGTAAAGTTTCCTGTTGTTGGAGGAATTTTGACTATACATTCATTCTTATAAAAGCTATTGCTATAGATTTTTAAGAATTGATGCAAGTAGCTATATTTTGGGCTTCTCAGATTGTGCTAGTGGTAAAGAGCCTGCCTGCCAATGCAGGGGACATAAGAGATTCGGGTTAGATCCCTGGGTCTGGAAGAGCCCCTTGAGGAAGTCATGGCCACCCTCTCCAGTACTGTTGCCAGGAGAATCCCACGGACAGAGACGCCTGGCAGGCTACTGCCCATAGGGTCACAAAGAGTCAGACACAACGGAAGTGGCTTGGCCCAGCACAGCTATATTTTACCAAATTTCAAGTTAAGTCCTCTTGATTTTCCTGTTTTGTTTAATGGCATCACAATTTTCCAAATCATCTAGTTTATGAATGTAAATGCTTTTTTAAAAAATTCTTATTTCTAATCTGCTACATCTAGTTACCAGTGCTATGAATTCCACCTGTGGGATAGTTTGCCAGTGTTTTTGCATTTCTATTACCAATACCATTGTTACCACACTTGGAATGTTATAGTATTAACTGAACTCTCTCTCTTAACCCACTCTTTTTCCAGTCCAGTTCACCCAGGAAGCAGCTTCCTGCTTTCCTAAAGAAACAACACTGCTTATAAGATTTTGATAATCCTCCATGGTCCATGAAATGCAATGCAGAGTCCTTGCCTTGCATTATAGTCTTCATATTTCACTACCATTGTGTAGTAATAAAAATAATACTGGTTTGGGATATGGCTTTAAATCTGGATTCCTCTAATTAACAGCTCTGTGCTCTTAGCAGAGTAACTAACTTTTCCATTTCTGAGTTTTCATCTCTGAAATATAGGGGCAATCCTGTCAATTTTTTTTAAATTACATGTACTACATTTAGCAGGCTTCCCTGGTGGCTCAGTGGTAAAACAAACAAACAAAGACACCTGCCAATGCAGGAGACATGGCTTTAATCCCTGGGTTGGGAGGATCCCCTGGAGAAGGAAATGGCAACCGTACTTCAGTATTCTTGCCTGGAGAATCCTGTGGACAGCTCTCCAAAAGAGCTGGACATGACCTAGTGACTAAACAACACTACGCTTAACAGTGTTATGCACATTGTGGGAAGGGTCATGTATCCTTTTCCCATCTTATCACTCATCAACGAAGTTAGACTGCCACTGATCCTCACAACTCTACATCTTTTGCTCATTGAGACTACAAAGTAACCTTCCACCCATGTTCATCTGTCTATGTTTTGTTCATCTCTGAGAGCTAAGCTCAAGTATGTGATCCTCCCTTCTTTTGCCCTTTTCAGGAATTCCCAAAATATCTCTCTTATTCCTTTGAGAAAGAACACTTACAATATCCTGCTTTATTTTGGTTACTTGTGTAGTTATCTTTCCTTTTAGAGCATCAACTTCTTGAGATAGGAGAAGCCAAACATATGTATATAAATGCTTGCCCATGGTAGAAATGCTATAGTTGTGAACAAATGGATATATAGTTTTTCAGAAATTTTGCTTCAAATGTTACCTACATAGCATTACATTTTACATTAACCTTTCTTAACCCTGTCAAGTAATTTTAATTGGCAGAAACAACATGTCATGTAAGATACTATCCAGCTGCTTTCTCTTTCCATTGTTACTTTCAACTTTTAAATATGTTTCTACTTCTTTTACAGAGAATGCTATTATATAATATGATCATCAAACATATTGTGGGAATTTTGTTAATAATTTGGGTCTCAGAGTAAAATAGGGTAAAAAAAAACTCTGAAAAATTAACTCTGAAATGTGTCTGGAATAAGAAGTGAAAAAAACTCAATAAAATATGATTAACAAAAAATTCTCTAATACCTGTAAAGTTTTAGAATGTCTTTTGAAAGTAGTTATAAAAGGCAGAAAAATTAAAGCAGGTAACAGCATTTGAGCCAGGTCTTATTTATGTTCATGGAAGCCCTTCCACAGTTTTTCTGATATTTTCCTCCACAACACAGTCCCCATTCTGGAGCAGTTTCCAACACACTTTTAGTTCTACAGTGAAAACAGGGAGAAGCATATTTCTGAGTACCAAAATAAAAGAATAAAACCGTGGTTCAATAATACCCAATGGTAAAATGATGACATACTTCAGACAAACTGAAAATTTTCTCATATTGACTATACCCAAAGTAGAGCAGTTTTCCTAAAAGTATATTTTCTTATTTCTCCTACTTTGAGCAAGAAAATAGCATGCACATCTTCTTAAAACACTAAAAGCATTCTTTTAAATACTGCCATCTAAAACGTGTGTCTGTAGGAGTAAGAGATGTTTGGTAAGAAATTAAGTTGTTAAAAATATTCCTTACAGGACTTTTCTGTAAAATCTGTTTATAACTGATAGTTATAATTCAGTAAATTATACTATTAATTCAGAAAAAAAAATACTGTCTTATATATCTCAGAATGCTGCATTTATGTACCTATATGGTATAGCACTTACTACTTTACCATGCCCTTATTATACTTGCATTACTTCAGAGAATACAAAATTGTTTTGAAAAATTCTGAATTTTGATGCATGTTTTTTACATATGGTGTTCATCAAAGAATGGATATTTAACAAAAGGAAAAAATATTGAAATATAGATTGACTTTGATTTTCATGCTAGATGAACTCATAACGACTATGACGGCAATGGCACCCCACTCCAGCACTCTTGCCTGGAAAACCCCATGGACAGAGGAGCCTGGTGGGCTACCGTCCATGGGGCTGCAAGGAGTCGAACATGACTGAGCGACTTCACTTCACTTCACTTCACTTCATGACCTCTATATATTAGGGATACCACATCTGCCTGGTTAACCTTTGTATTCAACACCTAGCACAGTGATGACATGTTGATAAACAGGAATGTCACCTAGACATCAATGAACAGACATTCCACCTAGACTTGAGGTTCTTAATCTTTAGCATGCAGACAAATCACCTGAGAGAACTAATAACAGAGATTTTGATTCAGTGGGTGTGGACTGAGATATAGAAAACATGCTTTTAATAAGTAAAGTTGGTGACTTTACTACCCTAACACAGATGGTCCCCAAACTAAACTTTACATTGTTCTGCTCTGTAAGGATAGTCCATGCTTTCAGTCCCAGCTCTCTAAAACCCCTGGCATTGGCTGATGGAGGGTGGTGAGACTGAAGGCCTGTAGAGAGTGTTTCATGAGTACAGTTGTTGTGGGGAATAAATAGATCTTTAAGATTTCATCTATATTAAAAGTATAGGTAAATTGAGTGGAACCAATACTCATTAATAGGGAATTTCACAGAAGAATTGAATTTACTTGGGGACATGTGAAGTGAAAGTTGCTCAGTCGTGTCCAACTCTTTGCAACCCCGTGGACTGTATAGTCCATGGAATTCTCCAGGCCAGAATATTGGAGTGGGTAGCCTTTCCCTTCTCCAGGGGATCTCCCCAACCCAGGGATTGAACTCAGGTCTCCTGCATTGTGGGCAGATTCTTTACCAACTGAGCCACAAGGGAAGCCCAAGAATATTGGAGTGGGTAGCCTATCCCTTCTCCAGTAGATCTTCCCGACCCAGGAATTGAACCGGGGTCTCTTGCAATGCAGGCGGATTCTTTACCAACTGAACTATCAGGGAAGCCCTGGGGACATGCTGATAGGTAAATATTTTCTATATACAAAGCAGGGACACAATAAATATTGGCTATCATTATTATTACCAGGATTTTCACATAGGTTAATATTCTTCCCCCATTCTCTCTGTATGTTCTGTTTTTCTGGAATTCAATTGGAAATGGGAAAAGGGGGAGGAACTTACATGGGAGAGATCTAACAGGTGTTTTCCCTCTGTGGACCTCTGGATGATCCTTGATATGTTTCAGGGATTCCAAGGCAATTTATTTAATCCTTTCTTCTGAGAGTGAGTGAAGTCGCTCAGTCGTGTCCGACTGTTTGCGACCCCCCATGGACTGTAGCCTACCAGGCGTCTCAGTCCATGGGATTTTCTAGGCAAGAGTACTGGAGTGGGTTGCCATTTCCTTCTTCAGGGGATCTTCCCGACCCAGTGATTGAATCCAGGTCTCCCACATTGTAGGCAGATGCTTTACTGTCCGAGCCACCAGGGAAGCCCAGAATAACATGCTAATTCTACTTCAGTGTGGCATGCTGGCAGGCACTCTGATTTTTGTTGTTGTTAAAGTGTGTCCTAGATACGTTTTGTCTCCTTACTCAATAGACAAAGAACGAGATTAACTATAGGCCAATGGAAATGCACAGAAGTGTGAAAAATACTGATACATTTGAATCACAGCAAACAAAACTGTATAGGTAGAAGAAAAGAAAGAGGGGAACAGCAAGTGAGGTTGAAGCCAAATATTTGAATTTGGTCCTGTAGGTGTTATATAACCATCAAATTATGAGCACTATAAGTAGGAATACAATGATCAAGTTTTGTGTTTAGAAAGACACATAGTGACAGTCTGAAGTATGGATTCAAAGCTGAAAAATGGAAAATGTAGATATTTAAGAGGTTAGTGGGTAGGACTGTGACAAGAGCCTTAACTAAATGAATTTCAAGAGGAATAGCTAGATAGTAGAAGAAGAGAGGAAAGGGAAATGAATTAGTATTTACTGATAATCTCCTGTTATATATACATTATACAGTTTAACCTTTGTGCAATGTATTTTACAAGTGAAGAACTGAGGTTTGAGAACATTAAATTTATAGCTCTAAATTATAGACTAGGGGTAAAGCAAAATTTCATACCCAGGCCTGTATGACACATCTTTTTATTGTACCACACTGCCTCTCAGCTGTAACAGTTTCTGAGGAGATTTGAGGAATCAAGCTGAGAAATACTTAAGCAATAGAATAGTAGGAGGGCTCAGTGATAGAAAATGTGAGTAAATGAAGAGGAATAATGCAGCTGGGTCAACTGCATGGAGGATGGCATAGCTCTTATGTAAGGAATGGAAGACAAGAGCAGATTTGAGGAAGGTTATGAGTTCATTTGGGAACATACTGAACTTGAAATGCCTGGAGGCTATCAAGAGAATTATCTAGTAACAATTAGCTGTATGACCCAAGAGCTCAAGAAAAGAAAGAGGAATGAAATTTCAGATTTCAGGATAATCAACATATGGGTCATAAACAAAGTGACACTTATAGATACAATTATTTAGGACAATATGAGTAGAAAATGACTGTCATCATAGTATAGAATATAGAATGGGGGACCAAACATGCTATAACTCTTCATGTACATTGTTGCAGTATTTGCAGATGATTTTCCAAGATTTCCACAGGTTTAAAAGAAAGGAGAACAGTCATCATTATATTGGCAGCCCAGGTTTTGGCAAGAGCAACATTCTATGAATTTGGACTGTCTGGAAGGAAAACAAGGTTAAAGTGATAAGTCCTGACTTTAGAATATTTAAAATATCTTTTCAGTTTAGTTTCGTCCTCTTTTTGTCCTTTTCATAGTAAGTTAGACATTTAGTAGTCAACATTTACTGGGTACTTATATATACTATACCCTTTGCTGTGCTTAACATATACTCATTGTTTTAATAACCTCATAATCCTATAAATTGGGCTTCCCTAATAGCTCAGCTGGTAAAGAATCTACGTGCAATGCAGGAGACCTGGTTTCATTCTTGGGTCAGGAAGATCCCCTGGAAAAGGGATAGGTTACCCACTCCAGTATTCTTGGGTTTCCCTGGTGCCTCAGAAGGTAAAGAATCCACCTGCAATGTGGGAGACCTGGGTTTGAACCCTGAGTTGGGAAGATCCCCTGGAGAAAGGAATGGCTACCCACTCCAGTATTATTTTCTGGAGAATTCCATGGACAGAGGAGCCTGGCAGGCTACAGTCCATGGGATGGCAAAGAGTTAGACATGACTGTATTTATATTTACTATACCCTTTGCTGTGCTTTACATATACTCATTGTTTTAATAACTTCCTAATCCTATAAATTGGATAATATCTCTGTTAATAAACAAGAAAACAAGATTCATAAAGATTATGTAATTTGTCCATGGCTAATAATGTTTGCATCTTAGCTTGGACCAAGAAGCTGTCTTTAATGTAGTTACTTGAATGAAAAAAAAACTGGCTTGAAACTGCAGAACAATTCTGTGTAGACTTTTCCCTCAGGTGACAGAAAATAGTATTTTGATTTCTCTAATAGCTTATGGTTACTTATTAATTTGTTTACCAAGCATCATATTTTACGGATAGTATAGAAATTAATGTCAACTAATGGCACCCCACTCCAGTACTCTGGCCTGGAAAATCCCATGGACAGAGGAGGGGGTGGGCTGCAGTCCATGGGGTCGCTGAGAGTTGGACACAACTCAGTGACTTCACTTTCATTTTTCACTTTCATGCATTGGAGAAGGAAATAGCAACCCACTCCAGTATTCTTGCCTGGAGAATTCCAGGGACGGGGGAGCCTGGTGGGCTGCCGTCTATGGGGTTGCACAGAGTCAGACATGACTGAAGCGACTTAGCAGCAGCAGCAGCAGCAGCGTTCATTTAATTTTCACATATCTGAATTAGTAAGGTAATTTAATGTTCAAAACTCTGACTAGTATTGCTTATCATTATATACATACATTGAATATGTACATGTTTTTGTATATCAGGTATGCCTTAATAAAGTGATTTTTAGAATTTACAAGCTTCAGAAGGAGAAGGTGAGATAAATTGAGAATGTAGCATTGATATATATATACACTACCATGTGTAAAATAAATTGCTTGTGAGAAGCTGGTATAAAGCACAGGAAGTTCAGCTTGGTGCTCTGTAATGACCCAGAGGGGATGGAGCTGGAGCGGTGGAGAGCAAGCTCAGGAGGGAGGGGATATATGTATACTTAGAGCTGATTCACACTGTTATACAGCAGAAACTAGCACAACGTTGTAAAGCACTTATCCTCCAATTAAAATAAATAAATAAAAATTAGGAGTATCAATCCTCAATAAGGCCTTCACTGCTAAAAGGTATTTCTCATGATTTGAGATATACTTAAAAATTAATTAGTAATAATTTATTAGTGACACACTTATGATAGTCTGTCATTTCATATTTACTCAAAATATCAGTGTAAATGAATCTATTGAAAACTAAGTACAGATAAATGTGAATTGTGGAAAAGACATAACAGGATGTGGGAAAAATTACAATATAAAGACCAAAATTTCAGTAAACTTATGATTTTTAAACTTTAGTCTTATTATAATCTGACATATAATTGTTATGGTTAGAGTTTGTATTGGCTTAACCTTTGAACATGTTATTAAACTTTATTTCCAATGATGGATACATGTCTGTCTAAATTGAATGTTGCATTAAAAATTTACTGTTTACATTTTTCAACACTTGACAGAAGAAACTTTGCTCCTTTGGTATTAATTTTGTACCTGATAATAGTTTTAAATTTTTGTTTATAATTTCTTCTCTCATAGAACATTAAGTTCTTTGACATATAACTGTATTAAGATATTATTATTATATTTCAATGTTAGTGTTATTATAGTAGTTATCCAATTTTAGTTGCTTCTCAGGTGGCTCTTGGAAAAGAAAATGGCAACCCACTTCAGTATTCTTGCCTGGAAAATCCCAGGAATGGAGAAGCCTGGCAGGCTGCAGTCCATGGGGTCGCACAGAGTCGGACACGACTGAGCAACTTCACTTTTCACTTCAGGTGGCTCTAGTGGTAAATGACCCGCCTGCCAATGCAGATTCCATCCCTAGGTTGGGAAGATCCCCTGGAGGAGGAAATGGCAACACGCTCCAGTATTCTTGCCTGAGTAATCTCATGCACAGAGGAGCCTAGAAGGCTACAGTCCGTAGGGTCGCACAGAGTTGGAGTCGACTAAAACAGCTTAGCACACACACATGCACACAGTTTTTAATAGAAATTGGCAAAATCTAAGTTGCTTAGAATTTAATGACAGTAACATTCATTTCACATATAAGTAGTTGGTTAATATTTTAGAAGCAACCATGTGTTAATGCTACAAAAATTGTTTAACTTTTTCGAAGTCATTGGATTTATATCTGATTCAAAATTTTGGTGCAGTTAAACTGTCTCTTAAAAACCAGTTTTGTAGAATTTGAATTCCCTGCCTCCCCCACATGTAGATGGCACTGAACAGGACAATACATTTTCTTGGTCCATTTAAGAGTTGATTAGCTGAAGATATGCTAACTATACCTCTAAACTAGTTGTATTTTCCAAACAGGCTCAGTCCACATGTGAAAAAGAATAACAAGGCAGCTCCAGAGAACTTAAGCTATCCAACTGCCTGGGACAAATGTTACGGAAAAATAAGATGAGGTTTATTTTCCAATGCATTATTATGACAAGTTCAACTTTAATTTTTGTTTTAATTGGATTTAAAAATTAAGAAAGTAATCGAAAACCTATAGTATAGGAATCAAGGGACATAAAGGAAGTTTGTCTCCAAAACACGTATTTTCCCCATATTCTTGCCTGCAACCTTCCTGAAATCTTATCACTGGAAACTAATTGCTGCATATAAAGCATCATATCCCTAGGGGGTCCACAGCTAAAAGGCATATACCCTGAGGAAGTTTACACAGTGAGCTGTTAACCATTATAATATCAGTTTAAAAAATGGATTTCTAATTGCATGGTTGGTAGAAAGGAGGGCTCTGAAAAATCAACATTCAGGAAAGTCTTGAAGGGTCACAGCAAGGGAAAGAAGGCTGTAACAGCATAGAGACAAAGGCCCAGAGCAAGGAGCTCTAGACAGTCAGGAATTACAGTAAAAGTCTCAAGATTTGGAGGAAAGGGCTAGCCTGTAATAAGAGAAAGCTGATGAAAGATGAGGAGGAGATCCATGAACATACACTTCCTCAGTTACTCAGTTAATGTCTCCTGTCAGCTCTGAGTCTTGACATATACACTAAATTCACTTTCTGCTCTCCTAATTCCATTACGGGTTTCTTTCTAGTGAATTGCCCTCTAAGAAGGCACATTAATCCTACAGCTTTATGTTTTTCATTTGTTTCTCATATGGACTTATACTTTAGCACACGCATTACTATTCCTCTCTGTATGGGTCCATATTTGTATGAATGTGCAATGTCACAGTCTAGTTTGTTATTCAGCATGACATTGTCTTCTCTTCATAAATCCGTGACATGTTTCCTCCATGTGTTTCTAAAGGCCTGTTTCTCAAGTCAAGAATCATCATATTCAAAATTACCAGGATGACGAGATCTCTAAAGTTAAGCAATAGCAAGGAATATCTGACCTCTTCACATGTAACTTTATTTTTTTAATAATTGACTAGAATATTGAGATGATACCAACAAGATGCAGTTTTAGAAAGGTAACGTCAAAGTGCTATAAAATACAGAATAAAATCGGCAATTTCACAAGTACAGAAGCAGAACAGACTTGACTTGGCAACAAGTCATTTGAAAGTAATGTGGAACTTTTAGTACAAAAACTTAAGATAAGCCAACAGTGTAGTACTTCTGCTCCAAAATATATTAATTGCAAGGTTTGGCTGCTTTATAATAGAAGGGAAGTGGTGCTGAGGAAGCAGTTGTCCTGCTGCTGCTAGCCTCACCCTGCTCAATGTGGAGCTTTATGTTCTGGGTGCCTCATTGTAGACGGCATCCTTGGAGGACTAATAGATGGTAAGAGGCTAAGAAATTGCATTGAAAGGTAATGGCTGAGGGAATTTACATTGTTTAGCATAGAAAAGATCAGCTAAATAGAAATATAACTGTCTTTATATACTAAAATGACTGCCCCGTAGAGAATGGTTTAGTGGTAAAGGAGTAAAAATCATTTACTAATTCATGGTCTTATTTTAGATTATGGATAGACTGATTTCATGGTAGTTACATTCCATACAGAAGTTAAATAGCAGAGAGTATTAGAAGCTCAGTATGAGAATGTGTAGATGGAAATTACTTAGAGCAGCAAGAAAAGCTTGGCCTTGGTAACATAGCCTGAGATAGTGCTGGAAAGAGTACATAATTCTCTGTGGACTGAAAGCATCTTTCATGTCTCTAATCATAGCCCTATGTCTTAGTCAGCCCAGCATTTTAAGTGGCCAAAAACCACTTAAAATTGTTACAGGATTTTTAGAACTAAATGAGATCTAGATCACCTGGTTTAATCTTCTTATAAAGAATAAAGGAAAATTAAATAATTTGTAAAATTCATAATACAAGCCACAGGTAGGAACCAGAACTCTGGCCTACTGACCCCCTGTTCAGGTGTCATTTGTTCATTACACTAGTTAAGTAATTACTTAAATAATATTAGGGGCATCATTTTCTCTTTGTCATATAAAATATTAGTTATTAGAAATCTCTCACTTATTTTGAAGTCACTTACCAAACCTTTTTCAATGATAGAGAGTATAACCAAAAAGTACAGAAAGTAGGCATAAAGGCTTCTAAAGCACAAAAGAAGAAGTCCTAAAAGCTTATAAACAAACTAAACTCATTTAACTATACATATTTGAAGTCTCAAAGAAGTTTTTATTCAGACAATAAGTCTATTCAGAATTACTCAATCCTTCTGAGGCTTTATTTCCTCATTTTTAAAAGAAAATAATAGTGCCTCCATCATTCAGTTTATCTGAAAATTAAATTAGTTGTCACATGTGACTTGCTTAGCTTTGTGCCTTACACACAAAAGAGTTTCAAAAATGTCAGGCATTATTATTATTCACTAGTCAAATATTAGAGACGTGATACAGTGTTCCTGGCTTCTGTTAGAGAACAGGAATGGACTTTTCTAAAATTGTCCAGAACTACATGAGGATCTATAACGAGTCTAGTGGTCATTTACCATGAGACTAGATGAAATCATCAAGGAATGATTATAGACAGAGAAGATCTCCATTATTTCTCTAAGTAGATGAAAGTGTTTTATTAGTCTTGTCAATCTATTATTCATACACAGAGGAAAATAACATGATGAAGGGCTTAACTTAAAGCAGGAGTAATTTCTTAATATGGGAAACTGTTTCAACTGTTTGGGTAATATAATACTGAAATGAATTGCAAGAGGTTCCATTCTTAGAGAGATTCAAGAAAAGGTGTGATACATATAGGTCTTGGATTTCTTAGACTGCTAGTGGTTAGGGGAGCCTTTCTAATCCTATCAGACTGTGACTGAAACAGGAAAATGAGACCCACATATTTAAAAAGCAACATTAATTTATTATAAGAAAATGTATACATATATAAACAGAGATATAAATGTTTATGTTCATTAAAAAACTAATATATGCTCATCAAGTACTTGAAAATCACTAAAAAAAAAGTAAAGAGAATCACCTGAACATACCATAGTTATAATCTATTTATTTTCATTTTCCTGTCTATTTTTATAAAGTTGTCATTATAAGTAGGTTTTTAATGCAATAAATAGAAATTATTCTTTTATATTGCTTTTTAAATTCAAGTACAGGGAATTTGCTCATTTGTTACTAAACATTACTTTAATTTGATATTGAAAGTGAAGTTGCTCAGTCATGTCTGACTCCTTGCAACCGCATACAGTCCATGGAATTCTCCAGGCCAGAATACTGGAGTGGGTGGCTGGTTCCTTCTCCAGGGGCTCTTCCCAACCCAAGGATCAAACCCAGGTCTCTCATACTGCAGGTGGACTCTTTACCAGCTGAGTCATCAGGGAAGACCAAGAATACAGGAGTGGGTAGCCTATCCCTTCTCTAGAGAATCTTCCCAACCCAGGAGTCAAACCAGAGTCTCCAGCATTGCAGGCAGATTCTTTAACCAGATGAGCTACCAGGGAAGATATTGTGTGTAGTAAAAAGCAAAGAAATGGAGAAAAGAAGCTAAAAGAGTTAGGAAGAAAAGAGAGAGAAAAGAAAGAAGCAGCAGAAGAAAGCAGGGAGGAAAAGGGAGTGGCAAGGAAAAGCAATTAGGAGATATGAGGAGAAACAGAAGAGTTGGGGAAACATCAGGAGGGTGATGCCAAGGAGAAGGTTGAAAAGAGAAGTCTTAGTAATTTATGAAAGTTTTTGAGGTCATCTCCAGTCATCTGGTGCTCCAACACCATAGATATTAAGCAGGAGCATAATGCATTGATTCATATTTCTGCCCTTTCAACTTCAGATTAATTAGTTTGTTAGATAATGGTTATAGTTCTTTATCTGCTCTTCTGCATTAAAATAATCAAAAACACTCAAATGGCTAGAGCAGCCTATAAGTGCAGAAGACTCTTCTGATTGCAGAAGCCAAAGCTAAATCACTGAAGCATAAAAGCTTGAGGGTTTGACATCTACCTTAGATTTTCAGTAGAGTTCAGTTCAGTCACTCAGTCATGTCCGATTCTTTGTGACTTCATGAACCGCAGAACGCCAAGCCTCCCTGACCATCACCAACTCCTGGAGTCCACCCAAACCCATGTCCATTGTGTCAGTGATGCCATCCAACCATCTCATCCTCTATAGAGATCTCTTCAAGAAAATTAGAGATACCAGGGGAACATTTCATGCAAAAATGGGCTCAAAAAGGACAGAAATGGTACGGACCTAAGAGAAGCAGAAGATATTAAGAAGAGGTGGCAGGAATACACAGAACTGTACAAAAAGATCTTCATGACCCAGATAATAATGAAGATGTGATCACTCCCACTCACCTAGAGCCAGACATCCTGGAATGTGGAGTCAGGTAGGCCTTAGGAAGTATCACTACAAACAAAACTAGTGGAGGTGATGGAATTCTAGGTGAGCTATTTCAAATCCTGAAAGATGATGCTGTGAAAGTGCTGCACTCAATATGTCAGCAAATTTGGAAAACTCAGCAGCGGCCACAGGACTGGAAAAGGTCAGTTTTCATTCCAATCCCAAAGAAAGGCAATGCCAAAGAATGCTCAAACTACCGCACAATTGCACTCACCTCACATGCTAGTAAAGTAATGCTCAAAATTCTCCAAGCCAGCCTTCAGCAACATGTGAACCGTGATATTATAGATGTTCAAGCTGGTTTTAGAAAAGGCAGAGGAACCAGAGATCAAATTGCCAACATCTGCTGGATCATGGAAAAAGCAAGAGAGTTCCAGAAAAACATCTATTTCTGCTTTATTGACTATGCCAAAGCCTTTGACTGTGTGGATCACAATAAACTGTGGAAAATTCTTCAAGAGATGGGAATACCAGACCACCTGACCTGCCTCTTGAGAAACCTGTATGCAGGTCAGGAAGCAACAGTTAGAACTGGACATGGAACAACAGACTGGTTCCAAATAGGAAAAGGAGTACGTCAAGGCTGTATATTACCACCCTGCTTTTTAACTTATATGCAGCATACAACATGAGAAATGCTGGGCTAGAAGAAGCACAAGCTGGAATCAAGATTGCCGGGAGAAATATCAATAACCTCAGATATGCAGATGATACCACCCTTATGGCAGAAAGGGAAGAAGAGTTAAAGAGCCTCTTGATGAAAGTGAAAGAGGAGAGTGAAAAAGTTGGCTTAAAGCCCAATATTCAGAAACCTAAGATCATGGCATCTGGTCCCATCTCTTCATGGCAAATAGATGGAGAAACAGTGGAACGTGTCAGATTTTATTTGGGGGGCTCCAAAATCACTGCAGATGGTGACTGCAGCCATGAAATTAAAAGATGCTTACCCCTTGGAAGGAAAGTTTTGACCAACCTAGACAGCATATTGAAAAGCAGAGACATTACTTTGCCAACAAAGGTCCATCTAGTCAAGGCTATGGTTTTTCCAGTGGTCATGTATGGATGTGAGAGTTGGACTATAAAGAAAGCTGAGGGCCAAAGAATTGATACTTTTGAACTGTGGTGTTGGAGAAGACTCTTGAGAGTCCCTTGGACTGCAAGGAGATCCAACCAGTCCATCCAGTCAGTCCTGGGTGTTCATTGAAGGGACTGATGTTGAAGCTGAAACTCCAATAGTTGGCCACCTGATGTGGAGAGCTGACTCATTTGAAAAGACCTTAGATATTAATCTGCACAAAAAGCAAAAGGCAAGCAGCTGTTTATTCAATTTATTCCTCTTGTTTAAAACTTTGATTTTTTTACCTCCATCATGTTGGTGATAATTTAGTTAAACTAGTTTTAAGTCAATAAATGTTAGTTGCTCAGTCATGTCCAACTCTTTGCAACCCCATGGACTGTAGCCTGCCAGATTCCTCTGTCCATGTAATTCTCCAAGCAAGAATACTAGAGTGAGTTGTTCTTTTCTTCAGGGGATCTTCCAAACACAGGGATGGAATCCGGGTCTTCTGCCTTGTAGGCAGATTCTTTACCATCTGTGCCACAAGGGGAGCCCAATAGTAACAAATATAGTCATTCTAAATAAAAACAGTCTTACGCATTAATAGCTTTAATGGGCAGTCTACAGTTTACCCAAATCAGTTTCTTCAATAATTACTGATAGTTCAGAAAGCTATCAATTTGCCTAATTGATTGCAAACAGCTATCAAAAGCTATCAATATGAAATTATCACTATTACCAGAAAATCCACCTGAAGTACATATATCGTTGATGATGAAATTTATTTTAAGCATAGCAAATAATACATTAGTGCATTTTCTACCAAAATTTACTTAACTACAAGTAAAAACATACAGATTTCCCATCAACTTTTGTATAGCTTGCTGCTGCTGCTGCTGCTGCTAAGTCGCTTCAGTCATGTCCGACTCTGTGCAACCCCATAGACAGCAGCCCACCAGGCTCCCCCGTCCCTGGGATTCTCTAGGCAAGAATACTGGAATGGGTTGCCATTTCCTTCTCCAATGCATGAAAGTGAAAAGTCAAAGAGAAGTCGCTCAGTCGTGTCTGACTCTTAGCAATGCTATTGTTAATCATGTATCTAAAGTCTGTTTTTAAAAAATTAATTTCAAAGAAACATAAAATCTGACCATAATGCTGCTGCTAAGTCGCTTCAGTAGTGTCTGACTCTGTGCGACCCCATAGACAGCACCCCATGAGGCCCCCCATCCCTGGGATTTTCCAGGCAACAACACTGGAGTGGGTTGCCATTTCCTTCTCCAGGGGAACTTCCCCACCCAGGGATCGAACCCAGAGCTCCCACATTGCAGGCAGACGCTTTAACCTCTGAGCCACCAGGGAAGCCCCAACTAAAATAAAGTGACTGGTATATTTGAAAGTACTGACCAAAATTTCACAAATTTCTTCCTCAGTACAATATTGTTTTATGCAGCAAATAATAAATAGGAACTTTATTTCCACAAGTACAAAATGAAAATAGTCAAGAAAGATTTCAGTAAATCCAGAGGCTGCTGACCTGGTCATGAAAGATAATTAGGGGACTCTGAGATGCTGATCTAACCTTGAAGATGACATAACAAGGACCACTCAGTCTCCTCAGAAAACTGTGAAATTGTCTGAGACAGAGTGAGCCAGTCCTTTATTACCTTTGTTTTGATTTTATAGCAACTTTCTTATAACATTCTTATGGCAATGACCTTCAAATCTAGAACATGAGAAAAACATGTTGATGATAATGTTAACATAACCAACAAAATGTAGAATCTTGGGTGTCTGAAGAGAAATTATCTTCCATGTAAGATGTCATACATTTTGTTTGAATGCACTCCAGGAAAATAGATGTTGTTTCACCCTTTATACATGGCAATGATTCCTATTGGGTAGTGTTTTATTATGAACTGGACTATGACTTGAAGGGGGTTGAGGTGGAGTTTCTTAAATTAATTGTAGGCACTAATTTATTTCATTTACACACTTAGCACAGTTCTTTTTGTTTCTTATTTTAAAATTATAAGTCTAAAACTGTGTGTATTTTTGTATCTGTAAACAGAATGTGATTTATTTACTATAATTAAATTTTTTTAAAGTATTTCTTCCTGCACACAGATGTCAAACATGGAGTACAAATTCACAAATAGAGGAGGAGATGATTTCTTGAAAAGTTATGCTTGATTCCTTAGATTTTAATCTTAAAATATCTGAAAGAAAATTCTCTATTACTTATAAGTACTAATTACTACAGTGAATAAGACTATATTTCAAAACAATTTTTATATGGGAAACCCCCAAAACAAAGTTTGTTTGCATGGAGATTGAGAAGCTCTTGTGGTGGCACATGATTTCTTTGCTATTGATTATGTTTTTCTCTTTGACCTTTTTAATGCATCTCTGGGTACCCAGCAACCTAGGTTGCAGTCCTGGATCTACCACTGACTGACTGTGTAACTTTGGCTTACTTCCTAACCTTACAGAAGCTCAAAACATACTTACCCTCTAAGCAAAGCTCAAAGTATTTTTGCCAGGAGTATACAAGAAGAATTTCCTTTAGTTAATATTCTCAGGTTCTTACAATTGTCCAAAGAAATAACAATACAGTGCAAGATTATTTGCAATTATTTACCACGGGTCTGGTGGCTTATCTCCATAAATTATTACAATGATATATTTGAGAAAGCCCTACATTAGAATAGGAAACCATAGTCTTGCATATCTGACCTTTAGCATGATTTCATTGAGTGATTAGAGTAATATTAGTTGAATCACAACTTCTCCAAGAAGATGAGCCCCCATGCCCTCCGCCTCTTCTAGGTACTCTGGTTACATCTGTCAAAATCTCTGTGGACCTCAGGACTTACAGAGCATCCCTCTCTGCCTTTTGTCTCTCTTTTCTTAATGTATCTGTAATCTGTATTGCTTTTCCTTCTCTCTCTCTGCTTCTTCCTTAGCTTGTGTCTTTCTCTATTTACTTCCTCATACCTCTCCTTTAATTCTATCTCCCCACCTCTGACCTACATCCTCTTCTTTTGTTTTCCTATCTTCTCTTTTTGTACTATGAAGTTAAAATGTGTTTTAAAGCATTTTTCCCATTTACTAGCTCTGTGTTGCTACTTTCCCTACACCATACTCTCTATCTAGCTGGGACAAGACACCATTCTCCAAAATCTCCCTACTGTAATCATACCTTTTTGCACACTTGTTCATGACTTGGAAAGCTCTTCACCCTCTGTCAAAATCCTTCAACCAATCCCCCTTTATTCAAATGCACTTTTTAAAATTTTCTTTTCCTAATTCTTCTACTATGTCCTTTTTACGTCTTTAGGCTCATCAAGAAGTATTCACTTTCATTCTCCTGATCTCTCCTTTCTTCATATGAAACATATTAGTAACTTTCAGAACTTACTAGATTATTTCCTATAAAAGCCCAGTAAAGACAAAAGTTATTTGTCTCCATAACTTTTATTGTACAGTGTCACCTTACACATTAAAGGTGCTCTATAAATATTGAATTGTATTCTCAATTTAAACCCTAATCATCTAGATCAAATTGCCTTTTAATTTGATCAAATTGCCCTTTAATTTGGCTTCTAAATGGCTCCTGTATCTCTACTCAGTTCTTGCCATCACTGCAGTTAGATGCTGCGCAAACAACTCAACAGGTTTGTTAGGAAAAATGGATGGAATGTGACAGTTACAGATAGGTAAGACTGTGTGTGAGGGCAGAATTAGTTTCTGTCTTCAGTTCTGTTTTATTGTCTCCCCAATGACTAGCACAGTTCCTGGCATATTATGTGCTTAACAATGTCCATTAAGTGAATGAATGAATATTTGCGGTCAGTGTTTGGTGACAGCTCACTGTAACCTCATAAGAGACCTTTAGCTAGAACCACTCAACCCAGGTGCTCCTAGACTCCTGACCTTCTGACACTATGAAATAATAAATACTGTTTTAAGTTGCTAAATTTTGGATAATTTATTATTATGCAGCATTTATAGCTAATATGCCTTCTGTTTATTCCCATCCCATCCCTCAGTTGCTTAGTACCACTGGTGAAAAGTGAAATCGCTCAGTCGTGTCCGACTCTTTGCAACCCTGTAGACTGTAGCCTACCAAGCTCCTCTGTCCATGGGATTCTCCAGGCAAGAATACTGGAGTGGGTTGCCATTTCCTTCTCCAGGGGATCTTCCCAACCCAGGGATCAAACCCAGGTCTCCTGCATTGGAGGCAGATGCTTTAACCTCTGAGCCACCTTGCAATTGAAATCTATTCAAACAATTTGCTCTAACCGCCATCTTTTTATATTTTAAAAAATCTGAGACCCAGAATAGTTCAGTATTTCTCCAAGGTCAATTAATTACTAGAAAAAAGTTTAAAACCAAAGAAATAATATGGTATTATTTCTGTATCCCTATGCTGCCTCTGACTTTATAATCATTTGTCTACTCCTAAGTATTAAATAACATGTATTAATGTTTATATTAAAAGAGCACTGTGAAGATAAAATTTTTCATACTATCTTTGCACTAACATCATATTTATTCCCTTTCTTTTGCCTCCTTTAATTGGGAAAAGTCCTAAATGTACTAGAAATAAATTGAGAACATAGTAAATGTGGACAAAAGAACCAATTTGCCAATATACCATTTCTTTTTCAACCTTTCATATGTGCTTGTTATAACAAACTCTGCGACTTCTTTTATTTGCTTTTGTGTTTGTTCTGTTTGAATTTAGTGGCCTTTAGAGAGGGGAGCTGTCTGGCTATACTCCCAAAACTGACTGATTTACTCTCTGAAATCCAACTGTATATATGTATGTATTCTATAACAATTATGAAGATACTTACTAATGAACAGAATTATAAATGATTTTAACAAATGTCAGAAATAAGTCTACAAACAATAAATGCTGGAGAGGATGTGGAGAAAAGGGAACCCTCTTACACTGCTGGTGGGAATGCAAACTAGTATAGCCATTATGGAAAACAGTGTGGAGATTCCTTAAAAAATTGCAAATAGAACTGCCTTATGACCCAGCAATCCCACTGCTGGGCATACACACCGAGGAAACCAGAATTGAAAGAGACACATGTACCCCAATGTTCATTGCAGCATTGTTTATAATTGCCAGGACATGGAAACAACCTAGATGTCCATCAGCAGATGAATGGATAAGAAAGCTGTGGTACATATACACAATGGAATATTACTCAGCCCTTAAAAAGAATAAATTTGAATCAGTTCTAATGAGATGGATGAAACTGAAGCCGATTATACAGAGTGAAGTAAACCAGAAAGAAAAACACCAATACAGTATACTGACACATATATATGGAATTTAGAAAGATAGTAATGATGACCCTGTATGTGAGACAACAAAAGAGACACAGAGGTATAGAATGGACTTTTGGCCTCTGAGGGAGAGGGGGAGGGTGGGATGATTTGGGAGAATGGCATTGAAACATGTATACTATCGTATAAGAAACGAAGCGCCAGTCTATGTTCAATACAGGATACAGGATGCTTGGGGGCTGATGCACGGGATGATCCAGAGAGATGATATGGGGTGGGAGGTGGGAGGCGGCTTCGGCATTGGGAGATCATGTACACCTGTGGCTGATTCATGTCAATGTATGGCAAAACCAATACAGTATTGTAACGAAGAATAAAGTATTAAAAAAATAAAATCAATAAAAAAATAAAAACAACCAAATCAAATTTTGCAGCATCTTTAGCAATTGTTAAGCAAATAAACTGAAGGTTTCCACCCCAACTCAGAGGAACATAAATGGAGATGTTTTGTACAAGGCAAGCTGGAGTAGAGTTTTTATTTAATAATAAGAAAAAGTCAAGTACTCATTAGGGCCTATCATAGAGATGAAAATTTCAACTGTTTATAGTTCTTCACATGCAAATGATCCTACTGCATGATGCAAACTAATGTGTGATGTTTTAATAATATCAGTGACAGTATAATGATACATGTGTTAATAACAAAAGCTATGCTTTGAAGTTAAGCCTACTTGGGTTCATATTCCAACCCTGACAGTCACTAGCTTTAGAACCCAGAGCAAGCTACCTACCTCTGTGAGCCAAAGTTGCCTCTGCAAAATGAGCGTAACTCTGCCAGGCACACAGTAACAACTCAGTAAGTTTACCTCTTTAGTAGTTATTTTCATGATCCTAAAATAATATTAGTAACTTGTGTTATCATTATAGGGGTAGAGTGTAACTTTAAAACACTTCATTTCTTCCCCTTCAAAGTCTCTTAGCATCTTGTGTTGACTATAAGGAAACTAGAAGTTTTAAAGCAGTATTCTGAATATGAACTTCTTGAACTTTAATATATAATGTTAATCACAGTGAATTCATCAGGCTTACTATTCAATATCTACTGTTTATAAGTTAACTGACTACTCAGATATTTCCAGAAAACAATCCATCATTGCACACAGAAATTTTTGATATGATGATTTCAATCATCAGCTAGTACTGAACACCAATCTTTCTTAATTAAAGTGAACACACCTAAATGGGCTTCCCTGGTGGTTCAGACAGTAAAGATTCCACCTGGAAAGTGGGAGACCTGGGTTCAATCCCTGGGTCAGGAAGATCGCCTGGAGGGGGCATGGCAACCCACTCTAGTATTCTTACCTGGAGAAGCCCTATGCACAGAGGAGCCTGGTGAGCTACAGTCCATGGGGTTCACGAAGAGTCAGACATGACTGAGTGACTAAGCATAGCCTCACAACACCTAAATAGGTACAACAGGCCTATATATTTTTATTGAGGTGTAGTTTACTTACAACATTATATTAGTTTTAGGTATGCAGCATAGTGATTCAAAATCTTTATAGATTATACTCCACATAGAGTTATTCTACAATATTGGCTATATTCCCTATGCTGTACAGTATATCTTTGTAGCTTATTTATTTTATACATAATAGTTTGTACCTCCTAATCTCCTATCTATGTCTTGCCCCTTCTTTTTCTTTCTCCCTACTGTTAACCACCAGTTTGCTCTCTATATCTGTGAGTCTGTTCCTTTTTGTTATATTCATATTTGTTTTACTTTTTAGATTCCACGTATAATTGATAACCTACATTATTTATCTTTCTTTGTCTGAATTATTTCACTAAGAATAATACCTTCCAGGTCAATACATGGTGTTGCAAATGACAAAATTTCATTTCTTTTCAGGGCTGAGTAGTATTCCACTGTGCATATATGTGTGGTTTATATTACATCTTCTTTATCCATTCATTGTTGATGGACACTTAGATTGCTTTCATATCTATGCTATTGTAAATAATGATGTGTATCTCAATAATACTTGAGATACAGTATCTTTTGAATTAATATTTTCACTTGTTTTGGATAAAAAGTACATTTTCATATCTTTCAGTTCCAGGAGTGGAATTGTTGGCTCATATGGTAGTTCTGTTTTTAGAAGTTTAAGGACCTTCCACAGTGGCTGCACCAATTTACTACTTTCCCACCAGCAGTGTGCATCCCTTTCTCCACATCCTCTCCCACATTTGTTATTTGTGGTCTTTTTGGTGATATTCATTCTGAGAGCTATGAGGTGATACCTCATTGTGGTAGCCTATGTATCATTTTAAAACTAGAACTTGTTTACTAGCAAGCTGGCCAATTTCCTGCGCGTTTTTCCTTTCCTTCTGTAAAGTGAACTGTGATTATAAGCTTACAATGAAGAGGTGAAATTGATAGTTGCTCAGTCTTGTCTGACTCTTTGTGACTCTGTAGCCCACCAGGCTCCTCTGTCCATGGGATTTCTCAGGCAAGAATACTGGAGTGGGTTTCCATGTCCTTCTCTAGGGGATCTTCCTGACCCAGGGATTGAACTTGTGTCTCCTGCATTGGCAGGCAGATCCTTTACCACAGAGCCACCTGTGCTTTGCTGTGCTTAGTCACTCAGTTGTGTCTGACTCTTTGCAACCCATATACTCTAGTCCACCAGGCTCCTCTGTCCATGGGGATACTCCAGGCAAGAATACTGGAGTGGGTTGCCAGGCCCTCCTCCAGTGAATCTTCCAAACCTGGGATCACATCCAAGTCTCCCACACTGCAGGTGGTTTCTTTACCATCTGAGCCATGAGGGAAGCCCACTGAGCCATCAGGGAAGGCCATTATTCCAATCAGCAGAACTTAAATTATGCCTTCAAAGAAAGTTCCCTTTACAGAAAATAGACATTTTATTTTTAGTAAGCAGGGCAATTAGACAAAGTTGGAAAATTGATAAAGGGCAAATGTTCTCATATTTTTAATAGAATAAAAGGTTTACCTTTATGACTTTAACACTGATAACTAAAAAGATATTAAATTTCTTTCCATTTCCCAAACTTGCAATACTTTCTTACTACCAAACATCTAGAAAAAGTATTTCCTCTGAAGGTAATACATTTGTCTTTTCCCTTTCATCCTGTTCATCCTTTTGGTCATTTTCTACCTACCCCCTAAAAAAACCCTCCATGCCCCTCTCCTCAAATTTAATTAGGTAACACCCAATGTGCTCTCAACTTTCTCCAGTCTGACTTATAGTTCATACTGCACCATCAATGAACCTGTTAATTCTCTTAATACCTGGACTTTCAATATGGACTTTAAATTGCTGTAGCTTCAATCTGCAATAGGGAAGATCAATAACTTGATTTAACAAAGAATGAAAAAAAAAAGAAATCACCAGTCTTTCAAAGTTTTGTGTGATGTCTTCATTATCCAAACAAACAAGGGAAGAAACTTTTCACTGCCTATGGTGAACTCCCATGAGAACTGCCTCAATATGAACCACACTAACCAGGCCTGTGGTCAGAAGTGCAGTTAGAGATATCACAAGTCACTAGAAGACCATCTAAAAGTCAAGCTACTGAAGCTGAAACAAATTGAGAGTACATTCACCAACTCTGTACTTCCCTCCAGCTCTCTCTTCCTGTATAAACATGTCCTCTTCTCTATTCAACATTGTCCAAGATCAATTTTATAAGTGCTACTTGAGAAACCTATATGCAGGTCAGGAAGCAACAGTTAGAACTGGACATGGAACAACAGACTGGTTCCAAATAGGAAAAGCCATACCTCAAGGCTGTATATTGTCACCCTGCTTATTTAACTTATATGCAGAGTACATCAAGAGAAATGCTGGGCTGGATGAAGCACAAGCTGGAATCAAGATTTCTGGAAGAAATACCAATAACCTCAGAAATGCAGATCACACCAACCTTATGGCAGTGAAAGAGGAGAGAGAAAAAGTTGGCTTAAAGCTCAACATTCAGAAAACAGAGATCATGGCATCTGGTCCCATCACTTCATGGCAAATAGATGGAGAAGCGATGGAAATAGTGACAGACTTTATTTTGTTGAGCCTCCAAAATCACTGCAGATGGTGACTTCAGCCATTAAATTAAAACACGCTTGCTCCTTGGAAGAAAAGCTATGACCAACCTAGACAGTACATTTAAAAGCAGAGATATTATTTTGCCAACAAAGGTCCGTCTAGTCAAAGCTATGGTTTTTCTAGTAGTCATGTATGGATGTGAGAGCTGGACCATAAAGAAAGCTAAGCACCAAAGAATTGATGCTTTTGAACTGCAGTGTTGGAGAAGATTCTTGAGAGTCCCTTGGTCAGCAAGGAGATCCAACCAGTCTATCCTAAAGGAGATCAGTCCTGAATATTCACTGGAAGGACTGATGCTGAAGCTGAAACTCCAATACTTTGGCCACCTGTTGTAAAGAACTGACTCATTTGAAAAGCCCCTGATGCTGGGAAAGATTGAAGGCAGGAGGAGAAGGGGACAACAGAGGATGAGATGGTTGGATGACATCACTGACTCAATGGATGTGAATTAGTGTAAACTCCGGGAGCTGGTGATGGACAAGGAGGACTGGCTTGCTGCAGTCCATGGGGTCGCAAAGGGTTGGACACAACTGAGCGACTGAACTGAACTGAACAACTGAGTAGAAGGTTGGCTTTAGTTCTTCATTAAAATTCCTAGCTCTGCAGTTTCCATTTAGAAATTTAAATGTTTTACCCAAATCAGGGGTGAGAGCAGGGAGGATGTGGATGGTGTGGAGGGCATGCTCTGTTGTCAAATAAGTTTGGGAAACTATATATAGTCTGCTATGCTAAGTCACTTCAGTCGTGTCTGACTCTGTGCGACCCCATAGATGGCAGCCCACCAGGCTCCACCATCCCTGGAATTCTCCAGGCAAGAACACTGGAGTGGGTTGCCATTTCCTTCTCCAATATTTCCTTTCCTTCTATAGTCTTTCTTTTCCTTCAATATTTCCTTTCAATATTTCCTTCCTTTCCTTCTATAGTCTGCTAAAGTTCCCTTATAGCTCAGTTGGTAAAGAATCTGCCTGCAATGCAGGAGACCCTGCTGTAATTCCTGGGTCAGGAAGATCCCTGGAGAAGGGAAAGGCTACCCACTCCAGTGTTCTTGGGCTTCCCTTGTGGCTCAGCTGGTGAATCTGCCTGCAGTGCAGGAGACCTGGGTTCAGTCCCTGGGTTGGGAAGATCTCCTACCCACTCCAATATTCTGGCCTAGAGAATTCCATTGACTGTATTCCATGGGGTCGCAAAGAGTCAGACACAACTGAGGCACTTTCAAAGTTCTGCAATTCATGCTAATGAAGTATAGGCTCAGTGAATTTTCTCTGTGAAAAAACTTGCTCAGCTTTTTTAACATAATATTTTCCAATGAGCTGCAGAAACTGTGCTATAGGAAACACCATTAATTATCTTGAGCGACACTAGTGTTCTAAGAAATAAAGTTTGAATTGCTGCTGTAAGGAAAATCTGCAGGCTGAGATTTTGATTTTGAATTTGATGTCAAATCATTTTCTCATTTATCTACAATTATATCTGATGTTCATATAGGCAGACGAAATGGAAAATATTCCAGTAGCTTTTAATGGAACATGATAAATATGCTATTTAAGGATGTTGAAATATGCCCCACTTCTCCTTTCTAGTATTAAACAGAAAAATAAACTCAGTTTCAGAATAGTCTGTATAAATAAGCAAAGATTATTACAGATTTTTGTACAGATTTTCAAATTTATTTCAGAAACTCATGCAGTATTCTATTATCATTTCAACCCTCTGTACACTAGTTTATTTTTGTTTTCACCTCAGAAACCCTCCCTCTACTCTCTTACCAATCCATTGTACTCAATTTCCCTTATTCTGTAAGGGCATCAAAAAGTTAGTGAAATACTGTACATTAACTATACTTCAATTTTTAAAAATAGGAAAGCTATATTTTATAAGTATCCTTTGTATTTAAGTCCTCCCTAAACTTAAAATATAAAATTCACTAATGTGTATATAAAGTCCTCTTTCCTTTCACCTCTTGCCTTTCCTCTCCTGTTCAGGGCCAAAGATATTTTCTTCCTTTTTATTCTCAGGACACTAGTGAATGGCTCTATCAAGTGCTTGTTGCCACTCCATTAGGAGTGATCACATTCTGCTTCAGGAAAGTTAACTGATGTTACTGAAGAATCTCTGGAGACAATTCTCCCAGGTATATATCAAACTTTTTTTTATTCAAGAAGGATATTGTCTGACTAACTGGCAAGTTTTGCCAGGACATGGGCATTGAATAGTTCTCCTCCCTCCTTCCCCACTCTAATTTCTTTGTCTTTATATATTATTATACAAACACAAATAGTTGACTAACTTTAATAATGTGTTTTCCTTGTTAGTAAATTTGGTATGGCTTCTCTACCTAAGTCAGAATCAGGTATCTCAAATACAGATATGAATCTTGGTCAAAAAACTGTCAAATGTTCAGTGGGTCTTTGATGTGGTTTTCATAACCACGTGAAAGGCAGATAATTTTTATTTTCCAACGTACTTTGCTTGTAGAGAGATTGGATATGAACTGGGAGGGCATTATCCTAAGTGAAATAGGCTAGATACAGAAGAACAAATACTATATAACATAGCTTTCAGGAAAAATCTAAAATATTAGCCACCTCTCACAGAAGCAGAGAAAAATAGTGATTTCTAGAGCCTGGAGGGTGGGGAAAACAAGGAGATATTAGTCAAAGGATACTAAGTTTCAGTTATGCAAGATGAATAAATCCAAGAGACATACTCTTCACTGTAGTGTCTATAGTTCACAATATTGTAGGTATACTTAAATATTTGCTAAGAGGATAGATAGATCCAACCAGGCCATTGTAAAGGAAATCAGTCCTGAATATTCATTGGAAGGGCTGATCCTGAGGCTGAAACTCCAATAATTTGGCCACCTGATGGGAAGAACTGACTCATTTGAAAAGACCCTGATTCTGGGAAAGGTTGAAGGTGGAGGGAAAGGGGATGACAGTGGATGAGATGGTTGGATGGCATCACCGACTCAATGGACATGAGTTTGAGTAAGCTCCAGGAGTTGGTGATGGACAGGGTGGCCTGGCGTGCTGCGATCCATGGGGTCGCAAAGAGTAAGAAATGACTGAGCAACTGAACTGAACTGACGAAGATAGATCTTATGTTAAGTACTTTTATTACTACTACTATTAATAATAATAAAAAGATCAGGAGAAAACTATTGGAAGTGATAGATATGTTTATGGTGTAGATTATGATGATATATACTTACCTTTGAATTCATCAAGTTGTATACTTTCAATAATTACAACTTTTGCATGTTAATCATACCTCAGAACATTTTTTAAAGTTTCAATATAGTTTAGAAAAAGCAGGAATTCATACGGAAGCCCATTTCACTTAACGTTGTTTTTTCTCCATATTACTTAGGTATATGCAATTCCTGCCTCTTTTATGTGCCATATGTGAAATTAAAACATAGAAAGGTATTGTATTCCAGTAGTAATGTAAAAGAAGTTACTGTGCGGTTTTAATGCAGTGGAAAAAAACCTGGGCTCTTTAGAAAAGAAAGAAAAGAAAGCTTTGCTTTAATCCCTAACTTACAAACAGAACAAACTTTTAGGCTCATAGCCTTTCACTAATCTGGATAAACCCTCTAGGCTTGTAGTTTCTTTCCTATTGGATTTTCTAGACTGGAGCTTGTCTCTTTAAATCACTGCTTTTGTAGGGTGGCCATAGGAGGTGAAACCCTAATTTGGGGGCATCGGTTCATAATCATAAATGGCTAATTTAAGTGCCTTGCAAGCTAGCCTTGATGCCTGTACTCCAGTTTCTCTGCTTGTAGCACCACTTGAAAGTGTCAGAAGGGAATAAGACCTGCCTGTTATTGTGAAATTGGGCCACAGGACCTATTTTTTTCCCAGCGATGAACTCGTTCATCAAAGATGCCTTCTTAAATAGTAGCTAGAAAGCTGTCATCACATGGATTTCCAAGCCAGTTCACCAAATGTTGGAGCCACTAAGATTTGTCAAAATGTTGAATCCTGATGCATTATCCAGAGACTATTCCTGATGGGCCCATTTCAAAATCCTCCAGGGCAAAGGTGAACTCTGGAACCCTCTAAGGGTTCCAAAACATTCCCAGGACACCTAGGGGGATCCTGCTGGATTAGAAGCCTTGGCACCTTTAAGTAGTGGTTTTCAACCTTAGCTGCACTGCAGATTAGAATCACTGGAGAGCTTTAAACAAGCACTGATGCCTGGGTTCTTCGTGCCTTCACAAGATTCTCCTTTAACTAGGTGGTGGTTTCCCCAGTAATCTAATGTGCGCCCCGTAGTTTTGTAGCCATGTCAGGATTATCTGGGGAACTTTTGAAATTCTGATGCTCAGGCTGCACCCCAAATAAATTTAATGAGAACTTTTGTGGATGGAACCTGGTATCAATATTTTTAAAGTCCCCCAGCTAATTACAATATTTAGTCAAGGCTGAGAAATAGAAAAGTCTAAAAAGAAAGCCCTTCCACATAGATCTAAAAGGTGGCATCTTACATCTGCTTCAATTCACCTGGGGCTCTGAAAGCTCTAAAACTATAGGCTGAAGAGTTGTGATACAACTGAGTCACAAGGTAAAATGCTTGATCAGATACTCTGGATTGATAAGAAATGAAAGTGATGATCAGTTCAGATAAGAATCTATAAAATAAACAAGAAATACACCTGTGGCCATGAGATGTTATTAGCATTTATTAAACACCAGACACTGGTATTAGCCTAAAAACAGAGGAAGACCATAAAATGGAAAATTATTCTTAATATGAGTTTTCAAAGGATAGCTAATATTTCCAAATTGCTGTTATTTCCAAATTTTCCATAATTTAAACCTTGGGAACTTATTAAGGAAATGCAGGTCACCAAGTCTATAGGATTCCATTTTGTCAGTAATTCTACAATTTTGGTTCAATTACATAGATATGTTTGTCATTGTTTACTTTTTTTAAATGAGGTTTTTGTGATTTTTTTATTTCTTACTTTGACAGTGTGAGTTAACTTTTCTTTTAGATAACCTACTAAGAACTCTTTGAAGCATAAGTAAGTTTACCGTCTTTATATTTAGAGGAGATAAGTATATTTGTTAGCTACTAGCAGAGATTCTTGTTGAGCAGGAACTTATCCAAAGAATTGTTGACAATTAAATCGCTGAAGATTTTGTGGTCAAAGTCAAATCCAACAACAGTGTGTTTATTTTCTTTTTGCCAATTGTTAGGCCATATCCCATCACAGTCTAACAATCCAAAAGAGAATATTGCCAAATCATTGGCCAGTTTTCAGAATGGCTAACCCTTTTCTTACTATGGAACTTTCAATGCTTAATTGTAACAAGTGAGGCATACTTTTTCTTGAATCAATGGCTTATGGCTATTACGAATTCCTTCTCTAAAGAAATGGGAAGAGAAAAACTTTTTTTAGTAATTGAGTCTCAAGAGCAAGAAAATCATTCCAAGGGACTGAGTTCACATCTGTCTCTCAGGGCAGTTGTCATTTGCCCAAGTGCGCTGCTGCTGTCTCTCACTTGGCACCTCAACTCCCAGCTTAAACAGCAGCTATTTGCGTCAGGTGTGGAGTGACTGGCCCTGTCTGCTGATGGGCTGCCTGCGCCAGTTCTCTAAATTCCCCCCTCTGGCCTTGTCCCGAGTGGGAAGCTCTGTCTACACCAGTGGAAGGACTGACCATCCGTTGCCAGCCCCTTTGTGAGATTATTAATGCTCTACTTCCGCAGAGAATGTGGATTCTTATTTCATTCTGGAGGGGCATTTGTACTTTTACTATCATTATTATTAATTCAGGTTAGGTTCTAGTTTCATCTCTTAGAAGCCTACTAAAAAGCTAAATGTGGTGCCACCAGAGAACAGGTTGAGAGGAGAGGCTTTCTTGCCTCCTGGGTAAGATTAGTGTGCTATCTCAGGACCAGTTCTCCAGTGATAACTTCTCTCTCTTCCAGAGTCAGAAATGCAATTCAGCAGCTCCTGGCCTCTTATGAATTCTTATTTTTACATAGCCGGGTCTTGCTTATACAGTTACTAATACAAGTCTTGTTTCTGTTGGTATCCCTGGTGCATTTTTTCTGCCATTTACTCAGTCTTATTTAGATATAAAATATTTCACAAGATAGCACTGCAATTAAGCCTGAAGTGAGACTCTTACAACCCAGGGTAGCTTAAATGATTTTCTCAATTCCCTAAAGATGTGAGGGGCTTCCCAGGTGGCTCAGTGGTAAAGAATAGGCTGGCCAGTGCAGGAGACATAGATTCTATCCCTGGGTCAGGAAGATCCCCTGGAGAAGGTAATGGCGACCCACTCCGGTGTTCTTGCCTGGGAAATTCCATGGACAGAGGAGCCTGGCAGGCTACACTCCATGGGGTCGCAAAAGAGTTGGACACAACTGAGCAACTAAACAACAACAAAAATGTGAGACACGAGTCGTCATATCCACTCCCTATCACTCCCCTTCTCTTCCTCCAACCCTCCACTCACCTGCCCCAGCCTAACACTTCTGGAAGCAGAATTATACACCCAGATTTTTCACTTTACCTACCTACTCCAATCCATTATCTTAGCAACGTCTTATAAACCACATTCCTATGAAGGAGCGGTGCTTCTGCTGGTGAAACAAGCAGTCACTCAGGATCTGTTTTTATCTTCAGGCTATTTTCCCTTTCATTCAAAGCAAAGCCATGAAAATGGACTAGGGACTTTCCTATGGTAACCCAGAGAGCCACTGTTCATGTAGATGATGCCCAACTTTTCGTACCAAATTTTATCATCTAAGGTATTTAAATGCATCCCATCTTAAAAGGCCTCCAAAGAAGAACGTTCAACAGTGTATGAATGAAGTTAAGGCATCAGAACACATGAAATTCAAAGTTTAATTTTGATCTTTTCCACTTCCTGTACTTGGTATTTCAACCTAGTAGATAAGCCAGTTACCTTTTACTTCCTCATTTTAATGAAATAGGAAGGAACCAGCTTTTGTTCATTTATTCATGAATTCAGTTAAGGATTGAGAGATATAAACAATAAGTTTTGTAATTTCAGTTTTTTGTTTTCTTTGACTTTTAAACAAATTCTTCTGAGCAATTTCTTTGTACCTGGATGCAGTAGCTTCAACTTCACCTACGGCAATTTGCATTTTTGTACAAGGCACTCAATTTTAAAATTAGTAAGGAAATAAATATTAGAATTCTCTTCTATGTTATTATATAATAAGAAAATGAATATCAGAATTCTCTTCTATGTTATTCTCTGTATATTTTTTAATGGAGTATCTTAGGATTTTCTGTAGACAACAGTGAGTTAGCCTCTATTTATGAAGAAGTCTGACAGGCTTATTCTTCAGTAAGATAGCAGCAAAACTTGACAACGATTTGGAGCCTACTGAAAGGATCCAGATGTAAGCTTCCCTTTCTAGGAGAATTTACCTGGAAGTATATACTATATATAGTATATACTATCAAGAAAGTATATACAGTCTATGAAACAGCTTATAGAAATAAGATTATTTACATAATACATATTATTTCTTTTACTACATTGGTATTGTGACTTTCTTTCTTTCTTTTTCTTTACTTCCTCACTTTCTTTGTTTCTTTATTTTTTACTATAGAATTAGTGTTACAAGTGAAATTATGTACCATATTGGCTTTATGGTTCTTCAAGGTCAGTGCTAAACTGTGTTTCAAACTATGGAAAACTTTAGCACTCTGTGTATGTTTTAAAATACCTGAGTTTCATAGTTTCAAGAAATTTTAATACAAAATAAGACACATATATCTGAATGCATTCTTACTGTAGGTATTCCAATTTTAGATGTGCTAATTGATCCCAAATAATTATAAATACTGTTCACTTTCACTGAATTTTGCATCTAATTTTTCACTTTTTCATTACTTGATAAAAGCAGTCAAAAGGAATTAGCATATGGAAGAATTCTGCAGTGTTTAGGCTCAATAATTTTACTACTACAATTTGAAATTAGTTCTGACAGCTCAACTTATCATTAAGATGATATTCACTTTCATCTCATTCAATAGGTATGGTAATTATATGACAATTGAGATTGTTCACATTTATGTTATATATTCTAAAGTTTAGAATAAAATAGACTGTAAGAACTAAAATGTATATTGGATCATCTGTACATTTCCCACATCTTACAGATTAAAACATGAGACTTGGAAAAAGTAAGAAGTTGTACCAGAGTCAGTCACAGGCAGGGATTGGGCCTATCTGTCATAACTTCCACCTGGGCTCTGTTTTCTCCATCAGGTTCTGTTATCTATTATAAATCTCAGTAACTTTTAAATAGGCTTCCGTCATGGCTCAGACGGTAAAAATCCTCCTGCAATTCAGGAGACCTGGGTTTGATCTCTGGGTTGGGAAGATCCCCTGGAGTAAGGGAATGGCTACCCATTCTAGTATCTTTCCTGGAGAATTTTATGGACAGAGGAGCCTGGCAGGCCACAGTCCACGGGGTCATTTATTGATATGAGAGAGAAGCCTCTCAGTCGTGTCCAACTCTTTGCAACCCCATGGACTGTAGCTGACCAGGCTCCTCCATCCATGGGATTTTCCAGACAAGAATACTGGAGTGGGTTGCCATTTCCTTCTCCAGGGGATCTTCCCAATCCAGGGATCAAACCCAGGTCTCCCACATTGTAGACAGGACACTTTACTATCTGAGCCACCAGGGAAGCCCTTATTGATATGAGCCAGATTCTTTTGCTCACATAGAAATAGCTATCCACAAAACTTTCCTCCAAATAGTTATTTCCTTAGCTAAACTTCAGTATAATCAGAACAATATTCTAGAACTAACATGATAACATTATTAATAGAGGTAATAATAACCATACTGTTGGCAATCCATTAAAATGGCCTTAACATTCTATATCAATTATAGTTTAAAAAGTAGTTTCTCTTATTTTCATATTGGAAACTAATTCTCCATATTCCCATATTGGTTTATTATTAATAGTTTAGAAGCCTAAAAGACATTTATTAAATAAGCAGCAAAGTTTTTAATGTTCACTTGTAAGCCTGGCACTTGTAAGCCTGGCACTATGCTAAGCAAATGTTTACACTATCACCCCCATGCATTCTTTTTCAATTAAATTTAACATATGTAACATTATAAAATCATATGTTATAACATTGTTCAAGTGCTAGTAATGCAAACAAAATTTCTTTTCACTTAGGGATTTTAAATTCTTAGTGTACATGTTCAGGTATATATTTTACTCCATAAAATTTAATACTTTTGAAATTGGTTATTAATCATAACTGCTAAATGATCAATCCAAACCTGATATATCAACACAAAAAGAATAACTGATTATTGAAGAAAATATAATTATCTACATTTGATTCATGAAATTAATGTCTCTTTCAACTCACTTTTATTTCCTCCTTCACATTTATATTTCCCTTAAGGTAACATAGAACTTTTATGGCATAGAATATGAAGATAAAAAAAATGTTAGGAGGAGCCTGTTTCTGTGCCTAGGTAAATAATTAAGCAATCAAATACAAGTTCCTATGACATGAACAGATGAGGAGACCACAGATTCTTATCTGTTTTATAGTTATATATAATTGCACAAGTAATTTAGCACAATTCAGTATTTGACACCATGGAAATATTTCTTTAAGAGAAATCAAATTATTTTTTTGAAAAGAATCTTTATTTCTTCAAACTAATGATAATGCATTTTTGGTGAGCATTCACTGAGTATTTTAGTAGAGTTCCTAGTGAGCTTTGCTAGAAGACAATAAATCACATTTCAGTATAAATAATAACATTTATTTTTGCTTAACATATGAGTATTTGAGCTTAGGACATGGAGAATATATTTTCAAATTGCCTTGGTTTATCAGCTCCAACTGTAATATTATTATATTTGCCCTACTCAAGGAGATATTTTGGGGAACATAGTTTATCCCAATTAAAAGCCAATAGAAAATTACATTTAATTGTTTTCAAAAAAAAGGGGAAATTGAGAAAGCATGTCACTTGAAAATTGATCTTTTCACAGATTGTTAAGGCTCATAAGCTTTTCTGTAAATAAGAAAACATTACTTACTGTAATTATTCTTCATCTCTTGAGTCCCTTTGACTTTGCCTCGTTTATCAATCCTCAAATACCACTGTGTTCGACAGAAGAGTCTTCTCACTCTTATATCTCCTCCTTCCATGTAATCATAACTTCTTGTATGTCGCTCGGGGCTGGAACAGTTCACATTTGTAGCCATTTGCTCTGGAGTCATGTCATTGCAAGCTAAAGATATAGTGCCCACTAGACAGATAATGTGGAAGCATGATCTGTAGAGCAAACTTGGCAGGATCCATGTCAGTATCCATTTGCGCATTATAGTATAGTGCTCCGGGTGTTCATGAATAACATAATGAAAATTAAATCTTGAGTTGATTGTTGCTCCTAGGTCATTGACCTCTTCCTATCTGTGAACTGTAGATTGGTTTAAGGAAGAGCAGTTGCACTCTCCAAATTGTTAGCCTTATCCTTTTAGTTCCTGATAGCAGTATAGGAGTCCTCCTTAAATAACTCTCTGTCGGTATATCCTTATAAAAGCAGGTTGTAATGAGCTCAGTTGCTGAGATGCTGTTTGCTACTTGACTTCTGTTTGCAATGAGAGATTAAGAATGGAGAGGGAGGAGAGAGAGGAAGATGAAAAGTGACTGTATAAATTTCAGTGGGCAAATACTATTACAACATACTGTATAATTCTTACTGTGAAGGTACATTTAAAACAGTTTTCACAGAGGATGTCAGGGTCCTTACCACTCTATTTGTAGACTTATAAAAATTCTATATTAGTAGAGATTAATCTGAACATGATTGTACCATTCATTCCAGTCCTTATTTGATAAGAAACATCCGGCAATTTAGAGCTGTTCATTTAAATTCAGTTCTAAAGTTCTTATTAACAAAATATAAATGCTTTTTTCCTAGATGTCTTTATTCTTTTACGGTTGTGGTTTGACAGTTATTTTCTTCTGAACTGCCCACAGTTCTCAAGTTAAACATCAGAATTGCTCTGGAGAATTTCAACCTTATCTTTATGCAAGTTCTATAACGTAATTACTGTAGATAATCACACGGCTCAAAAGTCTGGTAACTTTACTTTTCCCCTCAGTACTAAAACCAGAGAAATAGATAAACTACGAACAAACATTTAGCATTATTTTTTAAGACAAGTAACAGTCACTTACTTGTTCTGTTGATAACAGCTGGATACACAAGAATTCCATGTCTGTTGTCTGCCCTGTGCAACTTGAGCCTCTCTGCTGTAGCTACAAACTATTTCTCAGCTGAGAAATTCTCCAGCGGAATCATAATTGTTTCCATAAATCAACAGCAGGCAAGAGGATTTTCTCTGTGTGTGTGAGCGCGTGTGAGCTTGTGTGTGTGTGTGTGGAGCCTTTTATTCAGAGCTTTTCGATAAATACCTTTGCTGACCTCATTGGAAGCAATTAAAACTTAACCAGTAAGCTGTTGAATACAACAGTGAGAATAAAATAGGCTTGTATAGTATTCATTCAGTGGTCATGAGAGGGAGCTATGAACATGGTTTATGCTCAGATCTACAAATGGGTACCTACTTTGTAGAAACAAATCTCTGATTCTGAAGCAGTTAGAAGGGGAAACAGAATGTTTTAGGTTGTCTCATAGCAGTTGAAATAAGTTGAAAAATATTGCTTTGATCACATATGTAAAGGGATCTTTTTGCAGGAAATCTTTTACATAGATTTATGAACCATACATTGCTACTATTATTCCTTTGTGTTCAGAATGTTAGAATAAAACTAATATGTATTAAGTCACACCTTAGTGTCTTCAAGAAGTGTATAGCTGAGTTAAGGGTATATCTCTTCATATAGAGATATTTCACCATTGCTTATAACTTTATGTCTTATGTTCCTAGACTGAAAGTAAGAATAACAATATTCTTACTTGAATAGAGCCATTAATTACCAGTATGACCTTGGACAAGTCACCTGACGTTTCTGAATCTCAGCCACTATACTTGTAAAATTAGTCTAGATGATTCTATGGTGCCTTGTAGTTTTCAAATTCTGTAACCTGTTACTTACCCTACTAAGATCAGGAAGAGGATACATACTTTTAAAATTATTATTCCTAAAAATTAAAAATATAGAAAAATTTATATGGTTTTATATTGGTTATCAATGGTTGACTCTTGTCCTCAGTAAGAACATTGATGCAATAAATACATGTTCATTTAAGGATGGAATTTTAAGAGGTACAGCTCATGTAAAAAAGAATGCTATTTTACTTTCCACCATGAGTTATTCTCCCCTTTTTTTTAGCATGTATGTATTAGTTTCCTGTTCTAGCATGTATTTATTAGTATACTAGAGTTTCATTAGGTATTTGTTGCAAAATAATTGCATTGTTAATCTAAAGCAATATTTAGGAATACATATTAACATTCTATTTCCCATGTTAATACTCTCAGCATGGGCGCGCGCACACACACACACACACACACACACACACACACACACACACACACACTCATATACACACATACACACTGCACTTGAAATGCACTACTTTACCACCAGGTGGTGCACGTAAACCAAATAGGAAAAGAAAATCAAGTATTTAATACATTCAATTGTATTATAAATTATATTATAATTTCCCTTTGTGTCTATGCTTTGTGGGAACAGAATCAAGAGCACAGCATAGTTTAAATTTACTCAATTAATCTTTAGGCACCAAATATGACTTTTCTAAGTTTATTAGAGCAGAAGGGGATGACCCTTCCATAATTGCCTCTGTTGAAAACTAGATGACTACAAAATATTCCATCATGTATTTCTCTAAAAGGAGGAAAAGAGAACAAGAAAATATGATGCTACTATATTATAAATCATATCTCCATTAGTTTTGTAGGCAACAATAATGAGCAGGGTTAGAACTCCTAGAACTCAGATATTCCTTCTAAAGAAATGAAAATTATTAACAGCTAATTTACATGTAGATATTCAAGAGCTACTAAATTCATCTGTTCCACATTGACCTTACAAATTTTATACTAAGAAATCATGGAATCAGAAGTCAAAATTTGCTAATTAAGCGCTCAAGACTTAAATTCAAAAATGATGACGAGTACTTAGTGCCTCACTTGTTGTATAAGTTTCATTATAAAATTAAAATCAGAAACAAAGTAAATATGAAATTGTAATCTGTGTACTCTAAGTTCATTGTTGTTGTTCAGTCATGTCTGACTCTTTGTGACCCCGTGGACTGCAGCACACCAGGCTTCCCTGTCCTTCACTATCTGAATTTGTTCAAACTCATGTCCATTGACTCAGTGATGCCATCCAACCATCTCATTCTCTGTTGCCCTCTTCTCCTGCCTTCAATCTTTACCAGCATCATGGTCTTTTACAGTGAGTCAGCTCTTCCCATCAGGTGACCCAAGTATTGGGGTTTCAGCTTCAGCATCAGTCCTTCCAATGAATATTCAGGGTTGATTTCCTTTAGGATGGACTGGTTGGATCTCCTTGCAGTTCAAGGGACTCAAGAATCTTCTCCAGGGCCACAGTTCAAAAGCATCAGTTCTTTGACTTTCAGCTTTCTTTTTGGTCCAAATCTCTCATCTGTATATGTCTACTGGAAAAATCATAAAAACTTTGACTATACAGACCTTTGTTGGAAAGTGATGTCTCTACTTTTTAATACACTGTCTAGGTTTGTCATAGCTTTCCTTCCAAGGAGTAAGCGTCCTTTAATTTCATGGCTACAGTCACCATCCGCAATGATTTTGGAGCCCAAGAAAAGAATATCTGTTACTACTTCCACTTTTTCCCCATCTTTTTGCCATGAAGGGATAGGACTAGATGCCATGATCTTCGTTTTTGAATGTTGAGTTTTAAACCATCTTTTTCACTCTCCTCTTTCATCCTTATCAAGAGGCTCTTTAGTTCTTCATTTTCTGCCATAAGAATGGTATCATCTGCATATCTGAGGTTGTGATATTTTCCCCAGCCATCTTGAGTTCATTAGATGCCATTGTATGTTGTGATTTGAAAATATGATAGCAGTAATATTAGTGAATGGATTAAATCTTAACAAGGGAATAGGTATCCTTTGATTATTAGTTTATACAATGCTGTGTGCATGCTATGGGCCTACAACCACCACAGCCATAATGAAGAGCCTCACTTATCTCTTATTATATTTCAAAAGGAATTATCCAGAAACCAAACTAACTTAGGTATCTCTAGATGGGGTAAACCTTCTGGGTTTTTTAAATTTCATACTAGTAATAACATTAACAAGTATTTATTGTTCTTGCTTTAATGTACACATGATGACAGGCTAAGCACATAAAATACTTTGCAGAAGTGCTCTTTTGTTTTTCCAATTTGAGTTAACTTCATTTTTAATTGGAAACATCTCTATCTCTTGAGCTTTAAAGTTGTAAAGCAAATGAGATGGATGAAATTGGAACCGATTATACAGAGTGAAGTAAGCCAGAAAGAAAAACACCAATACAGTATACTGACACATATATATGGAATTTAGAAGACAGTAATGATGACCCTATATGTGAGACAACAAGAGACACAGAGGTATAGAGTGGACTTTTGGACTCTGAGGGAGAGGGAAAGGGTGGGATGGTTTGGGAGAATGGCAGTGAAGCATGTGTATTTTCCTGTAAGAAACGAAGCACTAATCTATGTTTGGTGTAGGATGCAGGATGCATGGCGCTGATGCACAGGATGATTCAGGTAGAGGATGTGGGGTGGGAGGTGGGAGGGGGCTTCGGCATTGGGCGATTGTGTTCACCTATGGCTGATTCGTGTCAATGTATGGCAAAACAAATACAGTATTGTAATTTAAAAAATAAATAAATTTAATTATAAGAAAAAAAGAAAATAAAATAAATTTGTAAAACAAAGAACTCTTGTATCTATTTCTAAAAGTTCACTTTTTAAAAAACTGTTCTTAGTAAGTAGAGATTAGTACCTGGGTTTCTTCAAAAGAAACAGTGCGAATACTTGCCTACTTGATTTGGTGATAGACTATATGAAAAGAATATAAATGATCTATTTCAGTAAATATCATAAAAACATAGGTAGCTGTTAAAGTAATGATTAACCTTCTATTTTGCTTAGGCAACTTCCATTATGTCCTTATTTCAAAAGAGGTAAATGATAGAAAATATTTTTGTTTAATGAATTTTGCATTCTAGTCATTAATTTTAAAACTATGTCACATTCATAAGTATGTATAATATAATTAATAGGGGAAACATCATTAAATATTTTAATTCTTTTACATTTTTATATTCTATCCTGTTCCACATCCTCCAAGTTCCCATCCTTTACCTATAGGTAATCATTGTTATTACCTATATTTAGTTTCTGGTGTATCTTTCCAGTATTTTGTATGCATATGTAGGCAAACTGAATACATATGTGTGTATACATTGTTACTTGTTCTCTTTGTATGGAAAAGGTAGAATATCAGACACAATGTTCTGCATGTTGCATTTTTACTTAATTAAAAAAAAATCTTCCCATCTCAGTATTTAGAAAATACCTCATTGTTTTTTACAACTGCACAGTACCCCACTGAATGAATATGTCACAATGTTTTTGACTAGCTTCCTGTTGTTGAACAATTAATTTATTTCCAGTCTTTTTCTATTACCAAAAAAATGACACAGTGAATAAAATTATAAACATATCATTTGAATGGATATTGCCAGTTTACTCTCCACAGAAGTTGAACTAGTGTTATAGTCTCACTCACAGTATATATAGTGCCTGTTCAGTATAGTGTATTGTCAAACATTGGGGGTTTTGGTAATCTGACAGATGAAAAAAGCATTTTATTGTTTTTCTTGCATTTCTCATTTTATGAAAGAAAGTGTCCGTCATGAACAAGTACTATAAAATACACAGTGCTATGAGTGACTACCATAAGTGGCAACAGGAAACTTTCCCTGTGATAATGCCAGTAGAGCTGCAGTTTAAAGGATGAAAGGAAGTTCTTTCAACCAGGAAACACCAGTGGGCTCTAGGAGAGAGAATGAGAAGGACTTTGGTATGTAAAAAAGCTGGAGAGGCAAGCAGGGTCCTGGTGGGCTAAGTCAGAGTTTGATCTTTATCCTAAGAGCAATAGGAGGCTATTATGGTATGATAATCAGAAGAGTGACATGATCAAAATTGTACTCTATGCCTCTATTCTGACCCAAACTAATTTAATTTCTGCCAGGAGAATAAGTTTAAGAAATACAAAATTGTGTTCCTTTATCCTATTTTTTCTGTTATTCATATTTTCAAAAAGATACCCAAACTTTGTGATTGAAAAGGAAAGATGGAGGAGAAGAAAAAGTCATATATACCTCACAACTTGGGTAAAGCCCAAATGGGCTTCATAGGGTTGTGCTAAATGCCCTGAAAAGAAGTGAAACATCAAAGTGTCTTTGAAAAGAATGCCAGAGAAGGTAGTCCATAGATCAGGCAGCACAGAGAAAAATCTATCTGGGGAGCCACACTCTACATTTCTGGCACTACCACAGCACGCAGCAGAAGCAGCAAAGCTCCAAAGAAAAGACTGCCTATGTGTCTGAAAACAGACGGACTCCTAAGCACCCCTCATAAATATTTTTCATCTTTTAAAAGACATCTGGAAAAGCAGAGAACCCAGACCTGAAGAAACTTCATGAGCAGTCAGTAGACACCTACAAGTAACCAGAGTGGACAAAGGACACAACTGAGTCCCTTGTCTTGGGCCTGAATTCTGTCTCATCTTGAAACAGGAGGGAACCCAAGCGATAGTTGACATAAGTTTCTACTAACCAGTGGTGAGAGGTCAGGGGGTGAAATTCTCAAAGATGAAGCCAGGATCATTTATAAGGTTATACGTTACCCCTTGCATATTTGAGATTGTGATCCAAGATTTATTTCTGCTACATTCTCATCACTATCACCAAATTATGGATTTATTTTCATCTTTTATTCTGTCAGTCCCATTTCATCAATTCAGCCTCAACTTTGGCTCATGCCATTCAACCAGTATTACTCACTTCCTTAGTTCATTCACTTAACTATTTATCAAATAGTTATTTGGTACCAGATGTTTTCCCCAGACTTTCGGAGGTACAGTGAGTATTCTAGAAGTGGTCTTTGCACTTACAGAGAATGCTTTCTGGTGAGAGAACATAAACACAGCTCTTTGGCCTGTGTATATGACAGAGGCAGCGTGGGTGTGGGTAGGAGAGAAACAAGGTGTCCAAGGAGATAGGAGATAGAGGGGTAAATGAATACAGGGACCTATTTTAAGTTAGAAAGACCCATCTGAGGAGATAAAGTCTGCGCTGCCTGGAACAAGACTGATGTTGGTGTGTTCCAAGAACTGAAAGAAGGTCAATATGTTGAATGAAGTGCATGAGTAGTGGGGAAAGTTGTGAGAGATTAGTGAAACTGAAAAAGTAGGCAGGAGCCAGATCATAAAGAACTTTGAAGGTCATGGTAATAAGAGTTAGAGGTTATTCTAAGTGTAACGGGAAGCTGGAGTACAGGCTGTTCTACTTATAAACCTTATAGACCTGGGCAAAGGCGCTAGTTAAACTCCAAAGAAAAATGTCAAAAATAATTGAGCGAGTGTGGGGGTTCCTATAAATCTTCAGTCATGCAAACTTTGTGTTTACACTTATACCCTAACATTTTAAAGCTAACTGTATATGAGATACAAAGTCTGAGTCATATGCTCAAAATTGTGTGCCTGTGACTCAACTATATAAATATCTCCAGTTTACAAGTGTATCTAGATTCCTTGTGTCTCTTGAGTCTATATAAAATTGTAGTTTAATTTTAGAGTTATAAAAAGTTATCTAATATGCTAAACTAGAAATCAAGTTCTTCAAATTATATTTTTAACTTACTAAATAACTTTAGACCTGGAGCAAGATCTCCAGAGTTACTACTTCTTTTTTCCCAATTCAGAAATATCTATATAATGAAGTCAAATTGTACAATTTACTCTTGATTGCCTAGACTCTTCTTAAATTAACACTTAACTTTAGCAAAGAATCTATCTCCTTGATTCAATGCTATACAATAGTGCCTTTTTGATAACAAGTGCCACTCTAACAGTTGGAAATTGTTGTAATGGCTATGGAGAGAGTTTTGCTTCAACCCTAGGAAAACATTATGGAAAACAACAAAGACTCTGAGCAATTAGGGTTACTACATTCTTTGCTTTAAATTGTCATTCTTTGGTTCCATGTTCATTGTCTACATAGCAAAATGAGTGCTAAAACTATCGTTTTTCAATGTTTAATGGATGTCATTGTGGTTTAAATCTGGTCACAAAAGACCTTTCTGAGGAGGTGAGATTAAACTGAGATCTGAAGGGTAAGAAGAAACCAGAAATGAAGGTACTGCATTACAGGCAAAGGTAACAGGGGAAAACAAAAGCTCTGAGGTAAAAAGGAGCTTGGTATGTTCTAAAAACTAAATGACAGTGTAACTGGAGTTGAGTGAACAAGGGAAAAGTTAGGTGATATGAGACCAATGTGTGTAGGATCTTTTTGTTTTAACTTTATTTTTGAGGATAATTGCTTTACAAATTCGTGTTGGTTTCTGTCATACATCAACATGAATCAGCCATAGGTATACACAGGTCCCCTCCCTCTTGTCTGTGTAGGATCTTGATATCAATGTTGGGGACTTTGGACTTAATTCTAAGTATAATGTATAATAATCAATGAGTAACATCATCATCCTGAAAACTGTGAGAATGATTTGGAGGATGGCAAAAGTTGAAGTAAGGAGACAGTTAGGAAGCTGTAGCTGTAATTCAGTTTGGAACTGATGATGCCTTAGACTGGGATCAGAGCAGGGAGAGGAAAGAAGTGGGGAGATAGATTTTGGAGACAAAGTTAGGTGATGATTCAGTGTGAGAAACAAGAAATAGTCAAGGTTAAATTCCAGATGTCTGACATGTGTAACAGGATAAACAGCAGTGTCATTTGCAAAACACAGATAGACTGGAAGAGAACTGACACTGGAGGCAGTTCGAAAGTTAGGTGAGAGGAATGCTATGAACCCAAACCCTATTCATTCTGGATCCAAGGGATCTGCACCTCTCATTCCTTTAAAATAAGAACCAGTACTGCTAAGTCATTTCAGTCGTGTCTGACTCTGTGCGACCCCATAGACGGCAGCCCACCAGACTCCCCGTCCCTGGGATTCTCAAGGCAAGAACACTGGAGTGGGTTGCCATTTCCTTCTCCAATGCATGAAAGTGAAAAGTGAAAGTGAAGTTGCTCAGTCGTGTCTGACTCTTTGCAACCCCATGGACTGCAGCCCACCAGGCTCCTCCGTCCATGGGATTTTCCTGGCAAGAGTACTGGAGTGGGGTGCCATTGCCTTCTCTGAAGAACCAGTAAACATCTTGCAAATCAATTACCACAGAAGGGTGGAATTAGAAATAATCTCTTTCTAAAGTACTCAGGTGCAAAAGCAAAAACTTCTTACAGCAGTCTTGCACGTGTGTGTGTGTGTGTTAGTCGCTCAGTTGTGTCTGACTCTTTAAGACCCTATAGACGATAATTTTCTAGATATTAGAAATTTTATTTAAAAGATTAATATTATATTAAAATCTAATATAAAAGTATTAGAAACAATATTTCTAGAATATCTACAACCAGAATATCACAGTTCCCAATACTATAACACATGAAATTATCAGAAGGCAAGCTGTGTCGTGGGACCTTTACAAAAGCCTAAAGCAGTTTATTTTTGTTTCAGCCATAAATGGGTTGCAAAGTTGTCCAAATATAGTTTAATGTGCAGTTGAGTCAATTCAGAAAGAAGTTTCTAATGACAATGTTAGCATTCTCTCTGGGTATTTTACCTAAGAAAGAATTACCTTTATAGTCTAGAGGAATGTTGTAGTAGAGTAGTTCATACCAGCATATAATGCTACAGTGAATTATATAACAAGGAATATCAAAAACTAAACTTTTGTACCTCTAATGTCAAGAAAAAATAGTGAAGTTAAAAAAAGGCAGTCATATCAGTCATTTGATAGTAGCCATAAGAACACCAAAAGACTGATTTTTTTCTAATGAATTTTTGGCTGCTTATCATTATAGCTTTGATTTCCCTAGCCCAAGAAGCTTGGAAATTGGAAGCATTGTTTCATGAGTTTAGAGCATTGCTGAATTAGTAAAAATAAAAAACTGGAGTATATTTTAAAAGAAATACTGTTTATTAATGCCAAGAACTATATGTGTAATAAATCATACTGTCACCTGGCTTAACTGAACAAGAAAAACAGGGAAATAGATGATTAACTTGTCTACAAATGTGAATGTGAAAGTTCTGAAAGATGTTTGAAAGTTGCTTTCTCTCTTAAATATTTTTAAATCTCCTCTGACAACTGATTTGTCCTACTAATTTGTACTAGCTTAGAAATATCTGCAAAGCAAAAAGATAAACTTCAATGGAAACTCAGTTTGAATGGAAACAAATTCTGAATTAAGGGACTCCAAATGAATGCAGTTTTACTATGTGTTAAATTGTTCCAAGATAGAATGTTTTGTTAGGATAGAATTCACTTTATTATTTTTGACTTGGATAAATAAAGAAAACAACACTAGTTCTTAGTATAAGAAAAGGGGGTGGTTAAAGACTAATTCAAAAATTGTAATGAAATTATGTATGGTGTACTCCTCCTTTCCCTGGATTGACTTCTTTATGCCTTCTGTTTATTTCACTTAGCATGTTGACATTTATTAATATATTATATTTCTAATATAATCAAATATAAAACCAAGAAGCAAATTCAAAACATCAAAAACATTATTGTTCTTTTCATCCCTCACAAAAGGTGGAAGAAGTGAAAAATATAAAATTTCTGGATCATTTTAACACACTTAGAGCATGTTATATTTTAAATTTAAAGGGGCTTTTTTTTTCTTTTCAGCAGTAGTCCTCATCTTTTTAGTACTTAAGTTAGTCCTTTTAGACTGATAGATCATCTTGTCTCTTTTTTCCCCCTTTTTGGTTTATACGTAAAAATTCAATTATGTGCTTTCCTTGTTGATTCAAATATTTACTAAGATTTAGGAGTTTTTTGGTTCTGTTTTGAATTCTGAAACTTTTTTATCATATCCTATTCATTCTCCTTCCCTTTCTCTGCATTTTTCTCCTCTGCTTTTTTATTCTCGTCTCTCTCTCCCTCTCTCTCCTTCTGTCTCTCTCTCTCACACACACACTTTTTCTATTATACCCATGCTTCAAGTTTCTAGAAACCTCCTTTAGTCATTCTTATATTAATTTTCTACTTGTTTGTCATTTTTTTCAGTCTAGTCTTGAAAAACACATCTGGTTTCTATTCCAATCAGTATTCCTCTGAGAATAACCTTCATATTATAGAAGACAAACAATTCTCAAATAACCCATAATGATGCAACCTCTGGTAATTTAAACTTTTATTCAATAATTTTAAAAGAGCTATTCATGTACTCTAACTTGGCAGGCTTTTCTTTTTCATTTAAGATAAAGTTTATAGAGGTGGGGTTTGTATGGGTAATCATTTAAAGCAAGTTAATATTTGGAAACTTATTCTTTCAAAATGAGAAATCTTGGAAACCAAACATGGAAAATGATTCATTCTTCTCATTAACAATTCATTTTTGAGAGTTCACAAGTTAAATGACACATACAAAGTGTTACGGGAGCAAGATAGCAAAGCCTAGGTACTGAAAAAAGAAGACAACAAATTGGAGCCACTAAGAAACAGCAAATAAATATTAAATGAGAAATTACTAAGAGCTGCTAGCTACACAGTGTGAGAGGATATGGTGTTTAGAGGTAATACGGAACAACTGACCTGTGATGACCTTTCACCATTCAGATGTTATCTTTGCAATCAGATATACCTCGACTTGAACTACTGTAGCTCTTGTTGACTGGGGAACAAAAAGCACAACATGAGAGTTGTGAGCTAAGTTTTATTTGGGGCCAAAGGAGGACTAGCCTGGGAGACAGTCTCAGACAGCTCTGAGAAACTGCTCCCAAGAGGTTGGGAGGAGAGGATGCTACATATACAAAATTTTATATATACAAAATTAGAGTATGTGCAATCAAGCACACATTTTGGCAGAAGTTGCTGTTGTCACCAGGAGCAGATGCCCATTAATGATTTTAGTGCTATTCTAGATATGAGAAATATGCAAGATATTGGGCTCATTAAAGTTTTCTCCTGGAAATATCTAACTATGTGAAGGCCTCGTCTGCCAATTTTTCCAGGAGCACAGAGTGCCTCTTCCTGATCTCTGCCCTGAACTCCTTTCAGAATGTGTTGAAGGTCAGCAAATGCAGCAGCTAGTGACTTTTTTCTTGTAGAACCAGGTAGCAAAAAAAAATTTGTAGTGACAGGTCCCCTCATGGTATTAAATTCAATCATAGTTTGAGAGGTATTTCATGACCATTTTGTCCCATGGTGCTAGGAATGATCATTCATAGATCACGCAAGGATTTTTTTGATAGGCCACTCAATGTGCTATTACTGAACTAGGTCCTATTAACAGTAACCAAGTGTCTCTGGACTACCTATCTTACTAGTCTGTTATGGTCCAGAAAATGGTTCCCTCTAGTTTTTCTTCCCACATCAAGAGTTGCACTATTATAGTCTTTGTTCTTATATAGAACTATATAAGTGATTACTTGCTTGAAGTTACCCAGTCATCATTTTATCAAAGGCTCAGTAACACATTTAGTAACACATTACTAAATGTGTTACTAAATGTGTTAGTAATGTTTAAGAAACAGCAATGTTATAAAATAGGTAGTGTATAGGTAATATAGCTAGTATTATTAGTAAGATCATAAGTAATTTATTGACTTAAATTGATTGAACTCCCATTAGGTGTGGCTCAATATATCACCAGGCTTCCCAGGTGGTTCAGTGGTAAAGAATTTGCCTGCCAAGCGTGAAACACAGGTTTGATCCTGGGTCAGGAAAACCCTCTGGAGAAGGAAATGACAACTCACTCCAGTATTCTTGCCTGGGAAATGGACGAGAGGAGCCTAGCAAACTACACTGTTAGGTCACAAAGAGTCTTAGTGACTAATAGTAGCAGCAGCAGTGACTAAATAGTAGCAGCAGCAGTATATCACCAAGTCGTCTGACTTATCTGTTCTGTAACAAGTCTTATCTTTAAAGGAAATGATATGATATTTGCTTTTCTCTGACTTACTTCACTTTTTATGATAATCTCTTAAGTTAATTCATGTTGCTGCAGATGGCATTATTTCATTCTTTTCAATGGTTGAATAACTGTGGTGTTAGAGAAGACTCTTGAGAGTCCCTTGGACTGCAAGGAGATCCAACCAGTCAATCCTAAAGGAAATCAGTCCTGAATATTCTTTGGAAGGACTGATGCTGAAGCTGAAACTCCAATACTTTGGCTACCTGATGCAAAGAAACGACTCATTGTAAAAGTCCCTGATGCTGGGCAAGATTGAAAGCAGGATGAGAAGGGGATGACAGAGGGCGAGATGATTGGATGGCATCACCAATGCAATGGACATGAGTTTGAGTAGGCTCTGGGAGTTGGTGATGGACAAGGAAGCCTGGCGTGCTGCAGTCCATGGTTGCAAAGAGTCGGACACAACTGAGCAACTGAACTGAATATTCCATTGCATATACATACAACATCTTTATTTATTCACTTATCAATGAATATTTAGGTTGCTTCCATGTCTTGACTATTGTAAATAGTGCTGCAATGAACACTGAGGTGCATGTATCTTTTTGAATTACAGTTTTTCCTGGATATATACACAGGAGTGAATTTGCAGGATCATATGGTAGCTATATTTTTTAAGGAACCTCCTCACTGTTTTCCATAGTGGCTGCACTAATTTACATTCTGGGGCAGTTTCCTTTTCTTTACACCCTCTCCAGCATTTATTATTTATATACTTTTGATGATGACCATTCCGACTGGTGTAAGGTGATACTTCATTTTCTTTTGATATAAATAATAATTAGCAATATTGAGCATATTTTCATGACCGTTTGGGCATATTGGGCATATTTCACATGCCTTCTTTGGAAAAATGTCTATTGCAGTCTTCTGCTCATTTTTCAGTTGGTTTGTTTGTTGTTTTGGAGATTAATCCCTTGTCATATGCATTGTTTGCAAATGCATTCTCCCATTCTGTAGGTTGTGTTTTATTTTAAATAAAATTTAAAATAAATTTATTATAAATCAAACCATTCTATTTATGGTTTTGTTCCTGTGTAAAAGTTTTAAGTTTAATTAGGTCTATTTAGTGGTGGTTGTTTTTATTGTTTCCCCTACTTCCATTTCTCTAAGAGACAATCCAAAAGATATTGCCACAATTTATGTCCTGCCTAGGTTTTCCTTTAGGAGTTTTATAGTATTTAGTCTTACATTTAAGTCTTTAATCCATTTAGAGTTTATTTTTGTATATGGCCTTGCAGAATGTTCTAAGTTTTTTTCTTTTACATATAATTGTCTAGTTTTCCCAGCACCACTTGTTGAAGATACTGTCTTTTCTCATTTGTATTAAGTATATTCTTGCTTTCTTTGTTTTGCCTAAATTGACCGTAAGTGTATGGGTTTATTTCTGGGCTTTCCATCCTGGTTCATAGTTCTGTATTTCTATTTTTGTACTAGTACCATACTCTTTTGATGACTGTAGCTTTGTAGTATAGTCTGAAGACAGAGAGCCAGATTCCTCCAATTTTGTTTTCCTTCCTCAAGATGGCCTTGATTATTCAGGGTCTTTTGTGCTTCCATACAAATTATAAGATTTATTTGTTCTAGTTCTGTGAAAAATGCCATTGGTAATGTGATAAGGATTGTGTTGAATCCATACATTGTCTTGGACAATACAGTCATTTTGACAATATTGATTCTGCCAATACAAGAACATGGTATATCTTTCCATCTGTTTGTGTCATCTTTGATTTCTTTCATCAGCATATCATAGTTTTCAGAGTACAGGATCTTTTGCCTCCATAGATCTTCTTAGATGCTTTTCTCTTTTTGATTTGATGGCTTCCTTAATTTCTCTTTTTGATCTTTCATTGTTAGTGTATAAAAATGCAACAGATTTCTATTAATTTTGTATCCTGCAACATTACAAAATTCACTAATGAGCTCTAGTAGTTTTCAATAGCACCTTTAGGATTTTCTATATTTAGTATTACATTGTCTGAGAACAGTGACAGTTTTACTTCTTTTACAACTTAAATTCCTTTTATTATTTTTTCTTCACTGACTGCTGTGGCTAGGGCTTCCAATACTATGTTGAATAATACTATGTTGAATAAAAGTGGCAGAAGCAAACATCCTCACCTTGTTCTGGATGTTAGGGAAAATTCTTTCAGATTTTTAACATTGAGTATAATGTTAGCTGTAAGTTTATAAAATGTGACCTTTTATTATGTTGAGATAGGTTCCCTCTATGCCAACTTTCTGGAGTTTTTATCATAAATGGTTGTTAAATTTTATCAAAAGTCTTTTCTGCATCTATTCATGACCATATGGTGTTATTATTCAACTTGTTAATGTCACATTGATTGATTTGCATTTATTAAAAAGTTCTTGCATCTTGGGATAAATCACCAGTTGATTATGGTGTATAATATGTTTAATTTATTGTTCCAGTCGATTTGCTATTAGAGTTTTAATGTCAATTTCTCCCTTTAGTTAGTATTTGCCTTATATACTGAGGTGCTTCTATGGTGGACGCATATATATTTATAGTTGTTACATCTTACTCTTGGATTGATCCATTTATCATTATGTAGTGTCCTTCTTTGTCTCTTGTATTTATTTTGTTTGATATGATTACTACTACTACAGCTTTCTTTTGATTTCCATTTGCATGAAATACCTTTTTCCATCCCCTTACTTTCATTCTGTATGTTTTTCTAGATCTGAAGTGGGTATTTTGTAGACAGTATATATACAGTCTTGGTTTTTATCTATTCAGGCAGTCTTGTCTTTTGGATGGAGCATTTAAGGTAATTATTGATGTATAAGTTCTTGTTATTTTAAAATTGTTTTGTTTTGTAGGTCTTTTTTCTTCCTTTCCTCTTTTTTTCCTCTCCTCTTGTGATGTGATGGCTTTCTTTAGTGTTGTGTTTAGATTCCTTTTGCTTATTTGTGTCATAACTACTGTAGATTTTTGGTTTGTGGTTACCATGAGGCTTTTATGTAGAGTTTATATATGTATATATGAATGTTTTAAACTTTTGATGTCTTAATCTCGAATGCATTTCAAATACCTAAATAAGCACTGCCCTCCTGTTGCAGTTATTGACTTAGATATTGTAGATATATGTGGATGATTGTCAACCTTTACTGTATGTTTTCCTTTACTAATGAGCTTTCCCACTTTGTAATTTTCTTATTTCTAGTTGTGGTCTTTAAGCCTGAAAAAGTTCCTTTAGCATTTGTGAAATTAAAAGCCGCTTACTCCTTGGAAGAAAAGTTATGACCAACCTAGATAGTATATTCAAAAGCAGAGACATTACTTTGCTGACTAAGGCCCATCTGGTCAAGGCTATGGTTTTCAGTGGTCGTGCATGGATGTGAGAGTTGGATTGTGAAGAAAGCTGAATGCCAAAGAATTGATGCTTTTGAAGTGTGGTGTTGGAGAAGACTCTTGAGAGTCCCTTGGACTGCAAGGAGATCCAACCAGTCCATTCTGAAGGAGTTCAGCCCTGGGTGTTCTTTGGAAGGACTGATGCTAAAGCTGAAACTCCAGTACTTTGGCCACCTCATGAGAAGAGTTGACTCATTGGAAAAGACTTTGATGCTGGGAGGGATTGGGGGCAGAAGGAGAAGGGGACAACCGAGGATGAGATGGCTGGATGGCATCACTGACTCAATGGATGTGAGTCTGAGTGAACTCCAGGAGCTGGTGATGGACAGGGAGGCCTGGCATGCTGCAATTCATGGGGTTGCAAAGAGTCAGACACATCTGAGCAACTGAACTGAACTGAACTAAAAGCTGGTTTTGTGGTGCTGAACTCTTTCAGCTTTTGCTTGTCTGCAAAGCTTTGGACTTCTCTTTTGAATATGAATGAGAAGCTTCTTGGGTAGAGTATTCTTGGTTTTAAGTTTTTTCCTTTCATCACTTTATATCTTGTCATTCCCTTCTGGCCTGCCAAGTTTTGCTGAAAATTTAACTAATAATTTTATGGAGATTCTCTTTATTTGTTGCTTTTCACTTATCACTCTTAATATTTTCTCTGTCTTCAATTTTTGTTGATTTGATTATTATGTGTCTCAGCATGTTTTTCCTTGGGTATATTGTATATGGACTCTCTGTGCTTCACGGACTTGAATGACTGTCTCCCTTCCCATGTTAGGGAAGTTTTCATCTAGCTTCAGATATTTTCTCAGGCCCATTCTGAGTTACAAGAAATTTTTAGCAAAGAGTTGGAAGATAGAAAGGATAACCAAGTGGAGCTGAAGAATACAATAAGTGAAATGAAATAGAGAGAATCAGTACAGAATAAATGAGGCAGAAGAAAAAATCAGTGAGGTGGAAGACAGAATGGTAGAAATCTGTGCCATGGAACAGAATAAAGAAAAAATAATGAAAATAAATGAGAACAGTTTTTAAGAAACCTCTGGGACAATATCAGGATGCACTAACATTCACATTATATGGGTCCCAGAAGAAGAAGATTAAGACATTATTTTTAAGTCGACAGTTCTAAAATACAGTTATTCCTAAAGATTCATGCAAAGCTCTTCTCTCACTATATTTAATTTACTGACTAAAAAGTTAATTCTACCAAGTTATTTTTCTTGCTGACATATTTGCAACAGATGGCTTACTTCATTTCTATTAAACCTTGGTACAATAAATTATTATACTTGATATTGATCACTCTAAAAACATGTCTATATTAATTAAATTGACAAGCAATTAACTCAATAAATTCAAATTAATCTTAATACTGTTTCTCAGTTTACAGGAACCTAAAATTCATGTGGGTTAGTTTCTTTATATTTCTGGGAATTTTTATAAGTGCTTAATTTCCTTTAAGCCCATGAAGTAGAGCTCATTTATAAATTAATTTTGATAGTACAATCCAAAGGTAGAGAAATATATATGTATAGACAGACACAACCATATATCTAACAGCTTCATTTTAAAGCTTAGTCATGAATTAGGTACTATAATATAAAACTCACTAGAATAGATAATGATAATCTATTAGATTATGAGAAATGATAATCCAGGCAACATAAAACTTTTTAAAATTCTAAGTAGATTTTTCGTGCTCATTTATTTAATAAATATTTGCTGAACAGCCACTATCTGACAGATTCTGGTCTGTGTACCAACTGCCATGGTAATACAACACACTCTCTTACACAAAGATAAACTTAAAATGGAATAAAGATCTAAATGTGAGACCAGAAACTATAAAACTCTTAGAGGAAAACACAGGCAGACACTCTTTGACATAAATCACAGCAAGATCCTCTATGACCCACCTCCTAGAGTAATGGAAATAAAAACAAGAATAAACAAGTGGGACCCAATTAGACTTAAAAGCTCTTACACAGCAAAGGAAACTATAAACAAGGTGAAAAGGCAGCCCTCAGAATGGGAGAAAATAATAGCAAATGGAAGGACTGACAAAGGATTAATCTCCAAAATATACAAGCAGCTCATGCAGCTCAATAACAGAAAAACAACAACCCAATCAAAAAATGGAAGAAGACCTAAACAGACATTTCTACAAAGACATACAGATAGCCAACAAACACATGAAAAGATGCTCAACATCACTCATCATTATAGAAATGCAAATCAAAACTACAATGAAATATCACCTCACACCAGTCAGAGTGGCAATCATCAAGAAATCCACAAACAAAAAATGCTGGAGAGGATGTGGAGAAAATGGAACCCTCCTGCACTGTTGATGAAAATGTAAATTGATGCAGCCACTATGGACAATATGGAAATTCTTTAAAAAACTAGAAATAAAACTACCATCAGTTCAGTTAACTCGCTCAGTCGTGTCTGACTCTTTGCGACCCCATGAATCACAGCATGCCAGGCCTCCCTGTTCATCACCATCTCCCAGAGTGCACTCAGACTCACGTCCATGGAGTCCATGATGCCATCCAGCCATCTCATGCTCTGTCGTACCCTTCTCCTCCTGCCCCCAATCCCTCCCAGCATCAGAATCTTTTCCAATGAGTCAACTCTTTGCATGAGGTGGCCAAAGTACTGGAGTTTCAGCTTTAGCATCATTCCTTCAAAAGATATCTCAGGGTTGATCTCCTTCAGAATGGATTGGTTGGAGCTCCTTGCAGTCCAAGGGACTCTCAAGAGTCTTCTCCAACACCACAGTTCAAAAGCATCAATTCTTCGGCGTTCAGCTTTCTTCACAGTCCAACTCTCACATCCATACACGACCATTGGATAAACCATAGCCTTGACTAGACTGACCTTTGTTGGCAAAGTAATGTCTCTGCTTTTGAATATGCTATCTACGTTGGTCATAACTTTTCTTCCAAGGAGTAAGTGTCTTCTAATTTCATGGCTGCAATCACTATCTGCAGTGATTTTGGAGCCCCCAAAATAAAGTTTGACACTGTTTCCACTGTTTCCCCATCTATTTCTCATGAAGTGATGGTACCGAATGCCATGATCTTTGTTTTCTGAATATTGAGCTTTAAGCCAACTTTTTCACTCTCCACTTTCACTTTCATCAAGAGGCTTTTTAGTTCCTCTTCACTTTCTGCCATAAGGGTGGTATCATCTGCATATCCGAAGTTATTGACATTTCTCCCGGCAATCTTGATTCCAGCTTGTGCTTCTTCCAGCCCAGCATTTCTCATGATGTACTCTGCATATAAGTTAAATAAGCAGGGTGACAATATACAGCTTTGACGTACTCCTTTTCCTATTTGGAACCAGGGTAGGACAAATTGGGAGACCAGCATTGAAACATACACATTACCATGTATAAAATAGAGAACCAATGGGGAACTCAAATCTGGTGCTCCGTGTCAACCTAGACAAGTGAGATGGGATGGGAAGTGGGAGGGAGGTTCAAGAGGGAGGGGACATATGTATACCTATGGCTAGTTTATGTCAATTTATGGCAGAAACCAACACAACATTGTAAAACAATTATCCTCTGATAAAAAAAAAACAAAGCAAACAAAAACAAACTCCCATCCGAAAACAAAAAGCATGATATCTGCCCCATAGAGCTTTTCTAAAATTATGCTGCATCATTTTTTTAATACATACTCTGACAAGAAAATGGAGTAGATAAAAAATAGTTCTTAGGAAGTAAGAATATGATGGCTAAGTAAATATCTTAGCAGAATGGCTAAGCAAGAGAGTGAATATGGCTAAAAAAATAAATGATTAGGCTTAGAATATCACAGCATTCAAAAGTACTACAAAAATACAGAAGGTTAAAAAAAAAACCAGAGAAATGTTGTGATATGCAGTATGAATTCAGACAGTCCATTCTTTACTACAAAACGAATTCCAGAGAGAATATGAAGGGAAAGAGGGACAGCAAAGAACACCTCACAAAGCTGAATAAAAATCAAGTCTTCAGACTGAAATGGCCCACCCAGGATCAAGTAGAATGGATAAAGACCCACATTTTAGTGAAACCTCTGAACTCGGAAGATTGAGAAAGTTCTGAAAGTTTCAAAATCAAAAGCAACACTAACTATTTATAAAGGGATGAAATCAGATTGGTATGAAATACATTATTTGGTAGATATGGTCCTAGAAAAAAGTGCAGAAATACCTACAAAAGTCTGAATGAAATGACATTAAACCAAAATATGTATCAGTCAAAGTACCATTCAAAAGCAAGTTTAAATAAAAATATCTTTGCACAAACAAGAATTTAAAAGATCTACTAGCTACAGACTCTGTCTGAAAGAATATTAGTGCAGCAAAATAAAAAATATTTCCAAGATGAAAAGTGGGATACAAAAAACAACTACTACTCAACAATAAGGAGAAACAAGTCACTAATATGCATGACATACGCGTTAATCTCAAATCATTATTCTAAATGAGAGAAGCTAGACCCAAAGGCTACATATTATATGGTTCCACTTATATGACCTTAGAAAAGGCAAATACTGTAGGTACAGAAAAGAAATCAGTGACTGCAGTGGAGAAAAGGACTAACAAAAATGGGGGACAGGATTATCTGGATAATGGAATTATTCTGTGTATTGATTGCGGCGCTGATTAGACAACCACATTCTTTTGTCAAAATTCAAAGGACTGTACACCAAAAGGGGGGAAAAGAGAGCTATGTAAATTATGTCTCATAAATAAAGAAATAAATAATGCATATAAACACAAATATACTAGTGCAAATAAAGGGGGAACATGATAAAGACTAAAAAATTAGTAAAATGTATATTTAAATCTCAGTGTTAAAAATATTTTAAAACTATTTTGAACTAAAATCTTAAATGATAACAACATTGGAAGTGGTGGGAGGTAAGTTTAGGAAAAAAACAAAAATTTACTGGGACTATGCATATATTTAAATAGAGAATAAAGATATAAATATATTCTAGATCTTAATAAAAAACACTAAATATTTTTAGATTAATCCATCATTTCAGTTCAGTTGCTCAGTCGTGTCCGACTCTTTGCAACCCCTTGAATCACAGCACGCCAGGCTTCCCTGTCCATCACCAACTCTTGGAGATCACTCAAATTCATGTTGATCGAGTCGGTGATGCCATCCAACCATCACACCCTCTGTCGTCCCCTTCTCCTCCTGCCCCCAATCCCTCCAAGCATCAGGGTCTTTTCCAATGAGTCAACTTTTCGCATGAGGTGGCCAAAGTATTGTAATTTCAGCTTCAGCATCAGTCCTTCCAATGAACACCCAGGACTGATCTCCTTGCAGTCTAAGGGACTCTCAAGAGTCTTCTCCAACACCACAGTTCAAAAGCATCAACTCTTCGGCGCTCAGCTTTCTTCACAGTCCAACTCTCACATCCATACATGACCACAGGAAAAACCATAGCCTTGATTAGTTGGACCTTTGTTGGCAAAGTAATATCTCTGTTTTTGAATATGCTATCTAGTTTGGTCATAACTTTCCTTCCAAGGAGTAAGCGTCTTTTAATTTCATGGCTGCAATCACTATCTGCAGTGATTTTGGAGCCCCCTCAAAATAAAATCTGACAGTGTTTCTAGTACTTCCCCATCTATTTCCCATGAAATGATGGGACCAGATGCCATGATCTTCGTTTTCTGAATGTTGAGCTTTAAGCCAACGTTTTCACTCTCCTCTTTCACTTTCATCAAGAGGCTTTTAGTTCCTCTTCTCTTTCTGCCATAAGGGTGGTGGTGTCATCTGCATAGCTGAGGTTATTGATATTTCTCCCAGCAATCTTGATTCCAGCTTGTGCCTCTTCCAGCCCAGCATTTCTCATGATGTACTCTGCATATAAGTTAAATAAACAGGGTGACAATATACAGCCTTGACATACTCCTTTTCCTATTTGGAACTAGTCTGTTGTTCCATGTCTGGTTCTAACTGTGGCTTCCTGACCTGCATTCAGGTTTCTCAAGAGGCAGGTCTGGTGGTCTGCTATTCCCATATCTTTCAGAATTGTCTAGTTTATTGTGATCCACACAGTCAAAGGCTTTGGCATAGTCAATAAAGCAGAAATAGATGTGTTTCTGGAACTCTCTTCCTTTTTCCAAGATCCAGAGGATGTTGAAGATTTGATCTCTGGTCCTCTGCCTTTTCTCTATCCAGCTTGAACATCTGGAAGTTCATGGTTCATGTATTGCTGAACTCTGGCTTGGAGAATTTTGAGCATTACTTTACTAGCATGTGAGATGCGTGCAATTGTGCGGTAGTTTGAGCATTCTTTGGCATTGCCTTTCTTTGAGATTGGAATGAAATCTGACCTTTTCCAGTCCTGTGGCCACTGCTGAGTTTTCCCAATTTGCTGGCATATTGAGTGCAGCACTTTCACAGCATCATCTTTCAGGATTTGAAACAGCTCAACTGGAATTCCATCACCTCCACTAGCTTTGTTCGTGGTGATGCTTTCTAAGGCCCACTTGACTTCACATTCCAGGATGTCTGGCTCTAGATGAGTGATCACTCCATCGTGATTATCTTGGTGGTGAAGATCTTTTTGTACAGTTCTTCTGTGTATTCTTGCCACCTTTTCTTAATATCTTCTGCTTCTGTTAGGTCCATACCATTTCTGTCCTTTATCGAGCCCATCCTTGCATGAAATATTCCCTTGGTATCTTTAGTTTTCTTGAGGAGATTTCTAGTCTTTCCATTCGGTTATTTTCCTCTATTTCTTTGCATTGATCGTTGAAGAAGGCTTTCTTATCTCTTCTTGCTATTCTTTGGAACTCTGCTTTCAGGTGCTTATATCTTTCCTTTTCTCCTTGGCTTTTCACCTCTCTTCTTTTCACAGCTATTTGTAAGGCCTCCCAAGACAGCCATTTTGCTTTTTGCATTTCTTTTCCATGGGGATGCTCTTGATCCCTGTCTCCTATACAATGTCATGAACCTCATTCTATAGTTCATCAGGCACTCTATCTATCAGATCTAGGCCCATAAATCTATTTCTCACCTCCACTGTATAATTGTAAGGGATTTGATTTAGGTCATACCTGAATGGTCTAGTGGTTTTCCCCAGTTTCTTCAATTTAAGTCTGAATTTGGCATTAAGGAGTTCATGATCTGAGCCACAGTCAGGTCCTGGTCTTGTTTTTGCTGACTGTATAGAATGTCTCCATATTTGGCTACAAAGAATATAATCAATCTGATTTAGGTGTTGACCACCTGATGATGTCCTTGCGTAGAGTCTTCTCTTGTGTTGTTGGAAGAGGGTGCTTGTTATGACCAGTGCATTTTCTTGGCCCACATCCAAGGTAAGAGAAACCCAAGGAAGACAGTAGGTGTGGCCAGAGGGCATCAGAAGGCAGACACACTGAAACCATAATCACAGAAAACTAGCCAATCTGATCACACAGACCACAGCCTTGTCTAACTCAATGAAATTAAGCCATGCACTGTGGGGCCTCCCAAGATGAACGGGTCACAGGGGAGAGGTCTGACAGAATGTGGTCCAGTAGAGAAGGGAATGGCAAACCACTTCAGTATTCTTGCCTTGAGAACCCCATGAGCAGTATGAAAAGATTAATCCCTAGCAGAATAGAAATGAAATTTAGAACTTCTAAAGCAGATAAGAAAACAGTAATGGAAAAGAATCTAATAAGAAAGTGAAACAGAAATAACTGAAAAGTTTGGTTAAAAGAGGAAAACTAAAATAAAATGGCAAAAATAATTTTAAACCCATTAATCATCATAATAAATATGACTATGTTAAATTTTCATATCATAAAACAGATTTGAAGAAGTTGTTATAATGAAACATATACTTTCACAAATAAAATTCCAGCTATATACTGCTTGTAAAAGACACACCTAAAATTATATGACACAGTATTATCTCACAGGGCATAAAAATATATAGTATTTTACATAATTTAATATTAATTCTTAACATTAAGAATAATATTAGAATATAAGACTTTTTAAAATGAAATAAATTTAGTTTGATGAGACTTAGAGGAAAGCTTCATTATTTGGTAGAGGGCAATACAACAAACCTGTAGAACATCATCGTTAATAGTGAGACATTAAGAATAGAGACACTGCTCAGTTCAGTTTTGTTATCGCAGGTTTGGTCAACATAAGAGGGGAAAAAAATGAAAATTTTATATGTTGAAACCTGTAGGGCTAAAGATAACTAATCTAATGCTTGCTCCTGTCAAGATTCTCTTTGCTTATTACATGCCTTTTTATTTCAATAATTTTGAAAGTGTACTGTTCTAAACCATTTTTTCCTAAGTCCTTGTTCAAATGTGTTAAATAAGCTCTGGTTCAAATGTGTTGAAAATCTGCTGATGTTCTCTACACGTCTGCTTGCTTTCCATCAGCTAGCAACTGTATCTTGGTTGAAGGGCTACCAGAATTTACTTTGCCCTCATACAGAGGGCCAGAATTAATACCCTCTGAGGGTAATTCTTACCTGATAACTGAGGAGAGAGTATTAATATATGCCACAACTTCCCAGCACTGCCATCCTTGGCTGGGATAATTCTGAGGCATGTGTTTTGTACATTTTTCCCCAGAGAGTTCATCAGTTCATTTCAGTGTAGTGACTCAATCGTGTCTCTTTGCAACCCCAAGGAGTGTAGCACACCAGGATTCCCTGTCCATTACCAACTCCCAGAGCTTGCTCAAACTCATGTCCATTGAGTCAGTGGTGTCATCCAACCATCTCATCCTCTGTCGTCGCCTTCTCCTCTTGCCTTCAATCTTTCCCAGCATCAGGGCTTTTCAAATGAGTCAGTTCTTTGCATCAAGTGGCCAAAGTACTGGAGTTTCAGCTTCAGCATCAGTCCTTGCAAAGAATATTCACTGATTTCCTTTAGGATTGACTGATTTGATCTCCTTTCAGTCCACAGGACTTTCAAGCACCACAGTTCAAAAGCATCAATTCTTTGGTGATCAGCTTTCTTTAAAGTCCGACTCTCAGATTTATATATGCTGCTGCTGCTGCTAAGTCGCTTCAACCATGTCCGACTCTGTGCGACCCCAGAGATGGCAGACAACCAGGCTCCCCCATCCCTGGGATTCTCCAGGCAAGAACACTGGAGTGGGTTGCCATTTTCTTCTCCAGTGCATGAAAGTGAAAAGTGAAAGTGAAGTCACTCAGTTGTGTCCGACTCTTAGTGACCTCCATAGCTTTGACTAGATGGACCTTTGTTGGCAGAGTAATGTCTCTGCTTTTTAATATGCTCTCTAGGTTGGTCATAACTTTCCTTCCAAGGAGCAAGCATCTTTTAATTTCATGGCACAGTCACCATCTGCAGTGATTTTGAAGCCCCCAAAATAAAGTCTTTCACTGTTTCCATTGTTTCCCCATCTATTTACCATGAAGTGATGGGACTGGATGCCATGATCTTTGTTTTCTGAAGTTTTAAGCCAACTTTTTCACTGTCCTCTTTCACTTTGATAGAGGCTTGTTAGTTCCTCTTCAGTTTCTGCCATAAGCGTGGTGTCATCTGCATAACTGAGGTTATTGATATTTCTTCTGGCAATCTAGATTCCAGCTTGTGCTTCATCCAGCCTGGCACTTTGCATGATGTACTCTGCATATAAGTTAAATAAGCAGGGTGACAATATACAGCCTTGACATACTCCTATCCCTAATTGGAACTAGTCTGTTGTTCCATGTCTGGTTCTAACTGTTGCTTTTTGACCTGCATACAGGTTTCTTAGGAGGCAGGTAAGGTGGTCTGGTAGTCCCATCTCTTTCAGAATTTTCCACAGTTTGTTGTGATCTACACAGTCAAAGGCTTTGGCATAAACAATAAAGCAGAAATAGATGTTTTTCTGGAACTCTTGCTTTTTTGATGATCCAGTGAAGGTTGGCAATTTGATCTCTGGTTCCTCTGCCTTTTCTAAATCCAGCTTGAACATCTGGAATTTCACAGTTCACATACTGTTGAAGCCTGGCTTGGAGAATTTTGAGCATTATTTTACTAGCATGTGAGATGAGTGCAATTGTGCGGTAGTTTGAGCATTCTTTGGCATTGTCTTTCTTTGGGATTGGAATGAAAACTGATCTTTTCCAGTGCTGTGGCCACTGCTGACTTTTCCAAATTTGCTGGCATATTGAGTGCAGCACTTTCACAGCATCATCTTTCAGGATTTGAAATAGCTCACCTGGAATTCCATCACCTCCACTAGCTTTGTTCGTAGTGATGCTTTCTAAGGCCCACTTGACTTCACATTCCAGGATGTCTGGCTCTAGGTGAGTGATCACACCCTCATGGTTATCTGGGTCATGAAGATTTATTTTGTATAGTTCTGTGTATTCTTTCCACCTCTTAATACCTGCTGTTTCTATTAGGTCCATACCATTTTTTTCCTTTATTGTGCCCATCTTGGCATAAAGTGTTTGCTGGTATCTCTAATTTTCTTGAGATCTCTAGACTTTCCCATTCTATTGTTTCCTCTATTTCTTTGCACTGATCCCTGAGGAAGGCTTTCTTATCTCTCCTTGCTATTCTTGGAACTCTGCATTCAAATGGACATATCTTTCCATTTCCTTTGCCCTTAGCTTCTCTTCTTTTTTTCTTAGCTATTTGTAAGGTCTCCTCAGACAACCATTTTGCCTTTTTGCATTTCTTTTTCTTGGGGGTGGTCTTGATTACTGCCTCTTGTACAGTGTCATGAACCTCCCTCCATAGTTCTTCAGGCCCTCTATCAGATCTAATCCCTTTAATCTATTTCTGACTTCCACTGTATAATCTTAAGGGATTTGATTTAGGTCATACCTAAATGGTCTAGTGGTTTTCCCTACTCTCTTCGATTTAAGTCTGAATTGGGCAATAAGGAGTTCATGATCTGAGCCACAGTCAGATCCCGGTCTTGTTTTTGCTGACTATATAGAGCTTCTCCATCTTTGGCTGCAAAGAATATAATCAAGCTGATTTCGATGTTGACCATCTGGTGATGTCCATGTGTAGCGTCTTCTCTTGTCTTGTTGGAACAAGGTGTTTGCTATGACCAGTGCGTTCTCTTGACAAAACTCTGTTAACCTTTGCCATGCTTCATTTTGTACTCCTAGGCTAAATTTGCCTGTTACTCCAAGTATTTCTTGACTTCCTACCTTTGCATTCCAGCCCCCTATAATGAAAAGGACATCTTTTTTGGGTGTTAGTTGTAGAAGGTCTTGTAGGTCTTCATAGAACCATTCAACTTCAGCTTCTTAAGCATTACTGGTTGGGGCATAGACTTGCTTTACTGTAATATTGAATGGTATGCCTTGGAAACAAACAGAGATCATTCTGTCATTTTTGAGATTCCCTAGGGGATTATAATCTAGTCACCCACTATGTAACTGGCTTGATACTGCATCTTTCATTGGCTATTTTATTTTTCCTGTTTCACTTCCTTGTGTAATCCATGTTCCTTGTTTCTCCCAATGATCTGCTTACACTGGAATCCTTGGTACACAGTCTGCTTCTGTGCTAAGTTATGCATAAGCATAAATGATTATAACCATAGCTATATAAGTGCTTTTATTTGCCTCATTTTTCAAATGCTGGCAGAGTCTGCAGCTTATTTTAAGAATGATTTAACCAAATAAGAGAAAACAAGTGTGGCAAAATGTTGGAATGGCATAGAGTTCTTTCCCTGAGTTTCAAAGAGCAAATTTAATCAGAGAAGTGAGAAAATACAGAAACAAAGGAAAGCAGTCAAACAAGACAAAATAATAGTAGTTTAGCCATAAAAATCAAGGACTTTTAGTTCTACTTCAAGAATTATAGATAATATCCTGAGTCTTATCCTCCGGTAGTATTGCAGACAGTAAAACTCTCACTGGTTGGGGATATGGATTCAAAAGTCCAGCAATAAAAATAAAATTTGGAAGAGATATGACTACAAGGTAAAATACTTTTTTTTAATTTTTATTTTTATTTTACTTTACAATACTGTATTGGTTTTGCCATACATTGACAAGAATCCGCCACAGGTGTACATGAGTTCCCAATCCTGAACCCCCTCCCACCTCCTACCCCATTATCATCTCTCTGGATCATCCCCGTGCACCAGCCCCAAGCATCCTGTATCCTGTACCAAACATAGACTGGCGATTTGTTTCTTACATGATAGTATACATGTTTCAATGTCATTATCCCAAATCACCCCACCCTCTCCCTCTCCCTTAGAGTCCAAAAGTCCATTCTATACATCTGTGTCTCTTTTGCTGTCTTGCATACAGGGTTATCATTACCATCTTTCTAAATTCCATATATATGTGTTAGTATACTGTATTGGTGTTTTTCTTTGTGGCTTACTTCACTCTGTATAATTGGCTCAGGTTTCATCCATCTCATTGGAACTGATTCAAATGTATTCTTTTTAATGGCTGAGTAATAGTGCATTGTGTATACATACCACAGCTTTCTTATCCATTCATCTGCTGATGGACATCTAGAGATCCAATTAATTAATTGTAGGCATATATGAATCAGTGTAATTTGATTACCAAATAGTTAATGAAATAGGTACAGCATGTCTAGGACACAAGAATAACCACTCATTGTACTTGTTAGACAACACTGAGAGCAGCATGTGAAAATAAGGGCGAAATAGTAAATAGACTATAAACCTAGTTATCGTAATATTGACTATCTCTGTGGAAATAGAGTTTACTATTATCATGTTATTGTTTCATAGTTTGCTTTAAGATTGATAGAATGGTTATCCCTATTTGACAAAGGAAGACCCTAATAGGTTAAGTAACTTGTCAGTTTCTCACAGTAAGTAATGGTATTGAGACTTGAGACATACAAGAGTAATATGAGAAAATTCAAGCATGCTGGATGCTCTGTCCTATTATGTCTGAAATGTCTGTTTCACTTTCACATTTAACACACCTTTGCAGATCACATATTTCTATGTTGGTAGTAAGTTTTATTTTTGTTTTGTCATTTAAAATTTTTATTTAGTTTCCATTGTTTCTGTTAATAAAATCTTATCATTGCTTCTTTGAAGGAAATGTATCATTTTTCTCTGGTTGTTTTTAATATTTCTTCCCTTTATCTCTACTGTTCAGCAGACTGAGTATAATATACTTAAGTATGGTTTTCTTCATATTTGTACTTTATATTTGGAGTTCTAAATCTTTAAAAATCTGTCAGTTGAACTTCTTCATCAGTTTAGGGAAATTCTCCATCATTATCTCTTCAAATGCTCTCTACCCCAATCTCACTGTCCTCTCCTTCAGGACTCCCATACCCCATGTATCTTATAAGGTTTTGTTTTCTCCATTCTGTGTTTATGTGTGTGTGTTTCAGTTTCGATATTTTCTTTGGACTTCCTTCAAGTTCATTAATCTTGTCTTCTGTTAAACACACTCAATTAATTTTTCATTTCAGTCATTGTATTTATTCAGTTCAGTTCAGTCACTCAGTCGTGTCCAACTCTTTGCAACCCCATGAATCGCAGCATGCCAGGCCTCCCTGTCCATCACCAACTCCCGGAGTTCACCCAAACTCATGTCCATTGAATCGGTGATTCCATCCAGCCATCTCATTGTACTTATTAGTATGTATTTATCTATAAGTACATCTGTATGTAATTATAGATCCAGAATGGATCCTTTATTCAATTTTATAGATCCTGATTTTTAGTGTAATTTTCACCTATTATGTTCATCTTTTCTTTTCATTTCTTGAGCATCTTTATAATATCATTTTAAAACCCTTTGTCTCTAAACTCCAGTTTATGGATCATCTATGTGTCTCTACCTATCACATACTTTGCTTGTCTTACACTCTTTTATTATACATTAAGCATTGGGTATAAAGTAACTATAGACATTTAGACAATATTATTTTCCACCAGAGATACCTCTTGCTTTTTCCAGTTAGTATGAGGGACTAAACACCATGCCTTAATCAGTGACTGAACTGGGTTACAGATAGAATACAGCTTTGACAAAATTCACCAAACTCTAGGTTTTCCCTGTTCTTTGGGCATGGTCTTTGTGGGTTTTTAATTAAGAACTTAGGAAGTCTCTATATCCTCAGCCATGAAATAGGGAGAGAGAGTTAATTCTATGCTTTGAATGTTTTGAGCTTAACTCTTTAACCTCCAATGACACACATCTTCAAAATCTGACATATTGTCCTAAGGGAAAGACCAACCAGCTATTTGTGAAATGTTGTCTCCTAGCCACTGTCTAAGACCTGGAAGAAACTTTGTCCACCCTTTGAGAAGCTTCTATCCCAGCCCTGTCCCAGCTTTCCATACCACAGCAGAACTATATAAATATCCCATGGTAAAAATTACCTGTGGTGTACCTGGGGGTTGTCTTGATTTTATACCAGCCTACGTGATTGTTAAAGCTCTGATGGTTCATCTCTTCTCTAACAGAGTACTGCTTCCACCAGACCTGATTCTCAGTAGTACCCCAAATTAGTAGTTGCTTTCAAGGGGTGAAATAACTGGAGGTCTGTCAGCTCACCTCTCTGGAATTTCCACTTGTTCTACCATTGTTTCCAGTGTCCTTTAAAATGACATTTTTGTCATTTACCGTGCTTTTTCTAATTATTAAAGTGGAAACATTGGTCTATAAGACCTACTACATCTGACTCAGAGTAAAAACCTCAAGTAGGTTATTTTAAAAGAATGTTTATCCTTCTCACATACAAAATAAATTCTCAGAACAAAACCTTCTAGAAGGTTAAATATGAAGCAATGAGAAAAGATAATAATGGAAAAAGATAAAAGTATTCAGCAAAAGAAAGCTGATATAGTAATATTCATATCAGACAAATTAAAGGAATAAAGCACTAAAAGGAAGAGAGAATACCTACTGACAAATAATCCAACAGAATGTATTAATATAATATGTGAAGATGTCTATACCAAAAATATTGCCTAGAAACATAGCAAAAATGTTCAGACTCTCAAAGACGAGCTTACAATTTTTCATATAAAATCCATAATACTTTAATTCTCCCCTCTTAGATGATAATAGTTAAATCTAACAAAAAGTGTTAGTAAATAATATATATCAGGAAAACACTAGTGATTATGACATGTGTGTGTGTGAGAGAGAGAGGCTACATGCAATAACTTGACTGTCCATTCAAGTATAGGTACAGAAAGAACATTTCCAAAAATTTTCTGCATACTAAGTCAAAAATAAAATCCCCAAAATATATAGATCTTACTAACCCTTCTTCCCTTTTTACCTCACTACTGTAGTCAGTAGTTCTAGCTACTTCTTTGTATTCACCCCCAACTCCTTTTACAATATGCCAATGAAAAATAATTAAAATAATTAAAAATCATTCTCCATCTTTCCCATATCTGAAAGTGTACAGCTAAATGTACACAGAGAACACATTCAACCATGCTAACTAGTCTCATTTTTAATTCATAAGGTCACAACTCCAATGGGCCTTAACTCTTTCAGGTAATCATACAGTTTCCTCTAGTCCTTTATTTCTACCACTCATGAAGACTACTATTTCCCCCTTTAATCTTTTCATATCTCCAACACTCTCCCTTAAACTCAATTTCAGATAGTAATTTTGCTCCCTACTTCAATGAGAAAATTAAGACAATGAGAACTTCCACAAACTTCCACCACCACATATACCCAGTTACCAACATTATTTTCCATATCCTCTGCTTTCCCAGGCTTCCCAGGTGGCGCAATGGTGACGAATCTGCCCGCCAGTACAAGAAACATGAGAGACACAGGTTTGATCCCTGGGTTGGGAAGATCCCCTAGAATAGGAAATAGCGACCCACTCCAGTATTTTTACCTGGAAAATTCCATGGACAGAGAAGCCTGGTGGGCTACCATCCATGTGGTCACAAAAAGTCAGACATGACTGAGTGAGCATGCATACTCTTTCCCTTCTGTGCTCCTGTCTAAGGTCAACTCTGCACAGCACTTCACAAACATAATGTTCACTTACTCTCCTAGTGATCCTATGAGACCAGTGTTCATGATACTGTTTTACAGCTGAGGGTACAGGTTCAAAGTCACATCATTAGAGAGTAACTGTTGCAACACCGTGTTACCTACCACCTTATTACTCAAAAGGCAACTCCATGGACTATGGTATAGCATCCCCAACATCTGTGGTGTTATTAAACCCCATACCTAATAACAAAATCAAAAACTGTATTTGAAAAAGATCCCCACAATTATTTCCTTCAATGAAGAACACTAGCTATCTGTGCCATTCTCTTCTTTCCCATGGTTTTCCCACTGTAATATAATGGTTCCAATTATTTTAATAATAAAATTTGTTCTTAGATCATATTGTAGTAGCACTCAGTCTTTCTCTCTAAGAAAATTTTATTAAGAATGACATGTCTTCCCAAGGTACTAACTAATTCAGACCTTCCATAAATTCTATTAGTGCTTTGTGTTCTTAAAATGAAACTTCTGATGGTGTCTATTCTCTTGGTATGATTGATTCCATTAAGTTTGAATTTTGTTAGTCTCAGTAGTCAGGATAGGAGCTTAGTGGTAGCAGATCAAAGAATTTGGAATTACCAGCCTTAAAAGGGCCAATTCTTATTCTAATCATTCATTTTAATTATTAATTTCTCATTCACATAGAAATCTTGGTTTAATTAAAAGCAGAAATTAATTTTTCAAACTTGTTCTTGCAATATGAGCTTTCTTTAAGACATATTGTTAGTGGTGAATGTTGATAATCCACCCGTGGAAGAGGTTTGAAAGCCTAGAATTTTTTTTAATGGTGGAATAAAATGCTAGTTTCTTTGTTTAGGACAGAAGTCTAACTTACAGTAATTATTCTGATGGAAAGATTTTGGTGAAAGGGTGGGGAACTGACACTGCGTCACTAGGACTTCTGCTAGCATTTTTCCCATTAGAGCACAATGACTCTAAACAAAGTAGAAATTAGATGGGTGAACCACAGTACCCTTCATTTAACATGTACACTAAGAGGAAAACATAATGAACTCTTGCAAAAGTTTTATGCCTGCTACATTTGACCTCTCCATCCACATTTTGAATGAAGCGTATGTATTTCATGTAAGTCATACATAACACTGACAGCACCAAAATGTGAATTCTTTACCACTTTGATTTTATTATTTCAAAGTTTTGATTTTTAACTAATAATACTATGATTTATTCCTCTGTGGTAAAGGTAACTATACATTCCTTGGCTCCTTTTTTCTTCATGATTTTCATAGTGGTTGGGTTGGTCCATTCCTATTTCATTTATAAAATCTATGATAATTTCAGATAATCAGGCTTATTAACAAGTTTATGACTTAAGGGGTAAAACCACATCACTCACATCATTCGTTAAGCAACTATAGTATTTAAATTAACTCATAATTATGGGCCAATTATTTCAATCATCATCAAAGATTTGAGTTCAATGTGTTATTTCCTGACAGACACACAGTAAAAATCTGCTTACACTAGCATAGCCGCTTCATCTTAATCTCCTTTGCTCTTTTTCTTCTTCATATTCTTAAAACAGTCCCTAAGGTAACACTTTCCTGCAACTAGGGTGGTCTCCTCAAAGTCCTGTTAAAATACTTTGTTATCCAACCTCAGCCCTATGTATATGCCATTGGCCTGAATTCTTTCTCCATGTCTGAATTCCTGCAAATCTGATCAGTTTTTAAGTGAGCCTTCTCTGATTGACTCATCCCACAAACAATCTCTAATTCATCCTTAAAGTTTTATTTCTGATACAATCTATTTGCCTCTTTATCTTATATTAACTTTTGAATAGATGTTGAATTTTTCACAAGTATTATCTGCATATGTTTTGTCAACCTACTTGATTACAGTTGGTTACTGAGGCCAGCAACTGTATACTTTTGATTTCTCTTGAAATTTGTAGTGTTTTTGACAAAGTCTGCAAAGAAAGCATTTCTTGAAGCAATGCGTGAAAAATTGAATAAATAGAAAATAGGTTTAGGTTTAAAAATCACATTTGTAGAGTTTTTCCCCACTTGATGGAGGTAGATTAATTTAATCTATCTTCTCATGCCTTAATTCATATAATTTAAAATGGGGAACATAATTTAAACAAACTAAAAAAATGTCTAAAATACCTCTTTTACACAGGAGGAAATTTAGATTCAACTGGAAGTGGGTCACTGGAGATTACATATACAGTTGTAATCAAATTCATTTTTTCACTGCCCAGAGCAAGTTGCAAATGCATAATTATCTTCAAAGAGACTAGATATTTAGTCCTACCATGTGCCTTGGAAGGATGAAAAGGTGAATACTTGTGAACACCTCGACTGATTAACACCCTCTCCTAAGAGAAGCTCTACGTAATGTAATGAATGTTGTTGATATGTAAATACAGCCATATTTGAGTCTATAAGATTGCACTATGTTAACCAAGGGCATATAAAAACAAAGTATAATCTGGTAAAAATGGATCTACAAGTGGCCAAGAAAATTCAATTCTAATATATATCTCTTTGTCAGTCTACCTCAGCTCAAGAACATGTCTCAGATTTTCTACAGAAATAGATAACACTCAATCACTCCTCAATATTTTCTCTCAATGAATCTTTTATTAAGTATGAAGTAAGAAAGAGTTTGAATTCATTTTCCTTAAAAATGATGGTAGTGACAATATTGTCTAAAATTTACATAACCATTACAGGATGCCAGTTACGTGTGATTTTGCCTATATGATCTCATTTTTATCCAGTTAACAAGTCTATAATTTAATCATTATTATCATTTCAAAATTATATTTCAAGGAACTGAAAGCTTAAATAATTTTATTTGCCCAAAGTCACTTAGTTTTCAAATGGCAGAGCTGATGTTTAAATCTGTGTCCATCTGTCTCCAAGGCTTAACTAATACACTACTCTGATTCAGGAATGCACATTAAGTTCACATGCACGTGCTTCAGGCTACTGGTTAAGTGAGAGTTGGAGCCACTCTTTTAGTGAATAGGAGAGGGAAATACCTTGAAAAATCTCCCAGACTGTGACTGGAATTGTCTTGGGAAGTACCTGCAGAAATAGCTTGTGTATTTTTAGAGCAATTTTTGGAGTATGATTAAGGTCTTGAAATGTTCTGCCACCAGTGGAAAATTCACCATGAGTTTAGCTGTGATATTTTTCAAATAAAAGCAATAATCATGGTCTGAAAAGTAGAAACATATTTATAGAATAACACATGCAAAATATTGTCCCAATAAATAAAAATATTGTGTCAAAAGTAGCCACGATGGCACAGTAAAAAGACCTCCTCTGAAAAGCACACCCAAATCAGAACTATCTGCTGAACAGCCATCAGTGAAAAAGACTAGAACCTACCAGAAAAGTCTTCTATAGCTAAAGACGTAAAGAAAAACTATAGCGAGACTGGTAGGAAGGGTAGACTTACCATATAATCAGATCCTCTATCTCCTGGATGGGTAAACCACAGAATGGAGAATAATTATATTTTAGAGGTTCTCCCACATCAGGCTACCCAGTCTAGGGATCTGGTACTGAGAACAGAAGCCCCCAGAGTTTGGCTTTGAAGGTTAGTGAGGCTTAATTGCAGGAACCCCACTGGACTGGGGAAAATAAAAACTGTACTCTTAAAGGAAAAACACAATATCCCTGCTGGGCTTAGGGAGTCTCCTGGGGAGGGAGGAAAGGGGCTATATAGACTCTGGGCACAGACATATTGGGTAGCATTGTTGGCAGTTGATATCTTGGCTCATTAGCTCTAAGACCTGGCCCCACCCAAGAGTCTACAGACTCCAAAGTTGGGAAGTCTCAGGCCAAACAACTAACTGGCAGAGGTATAGCCCCACTCAGCAGACAGCCCACCGAAGGACTGAAGAGCCCAGAACTCCCTCTGTATCCATCCCTAGACACTGACCAGCCCACCAGAGGGTCTTGGCATTTATTCTGCATAGGGTAAACATGAAGGTCTTTTTGCTTAAACTATCTATTCATAACAACTAGAAGATAGGTTCAGTTCAGTTCAGTTCAGTCACTTGGTTGTGTCCAACTCTTTGCAACCCCATGGACTGCAGCACCCCAGGCCTCCCTGTCCATCACCAACTCACAGAGTTTATTCAAACTCATGTCCATTGAGTTGGTAATGCCATCTAGCCATCTCATCCTCTGTCGTCCCTTCTCCTCCTACCCCCAATCCCTCCCAGCATCAGGGTCTTTTCAAATGAGTCAGCTCTTCCTATCAGGTGGCCAAAGTATTGGAGTTTCAGCTTCAACATCAGTCCTTCCAATGAATATTCAGGACTGATTTCCTTTAGGATGGACTGGTTGGATCTCCTTGCTGTCCAAGGGACTCTCAAGAGTCTTCTCCAACACCACAGTTCAAAAGCATGAATTCTTCAGTGCTCAGCTTTCTTTATAGTCCAGCTCTCACATCCATACATGACTACTGGAAAAACAATAGCTTTGACTAGAAGGACCTTTGTTGGCAAAGTAATGACTCTGCTTTTGAATATGCTGTCTAGATAGGTCATAACTTTTCTTCCAAGGAGCAAGTGTCTTTTAATTTCATGGCTGCAGTCGCCAACTGTAGTGATTTTTGGAGCCCCCAAATTAAAGTCTGTCGCTGTTTCCACTGTTTGCCCATCTATTTGCATGAAGTGATGGGACCAGATACCATGATCTTCGTTTTCTGGATGTTGAGCTTTAAGCCAACTTTTTCACTCTCTTTCACTTTCATCAAGAGGCTCTTTAGTTCTTCTTCACTTTCTGCCATAAGGGTGGTGTCATCTGCATATTTGAGACTATTGATATATCTCCCGGCAATCCTGATTCCAGCTTGTGCTTCTTCCAGCCCAGCATTTCTCATGATGTACTCTGCATATAAGTTAAATAAGCAGGGTGACAATATACAGCCTTGATGTACTCCTTTTCCTATTTGGAACCAGTCTGTTGTTCCATGTCCAGTTCTAACTGTGGCTTCCTGACCTGCATTCAGGTTTCTCAAGAGGCAGGTCAGGTGGTCTGATATTCCCATCTCTTGAAGAATTTTCCACAGTTTATTGTGATCCACACAGTCAAAGGCTTTGGCATAGTCAATAAAGCAGAAATAGATGTTTTTCTGGAACTCTCTTGCTTTTTCAGTGATCCAATGGATGTTGGCACTTTGATCTCTGGTTCCTCTGCCTTTTCTCAGTCCAGCTTGAACATCTGGAAGTTCATGGTTCATGTACTGTTGAAGCCTGTCTTGGAGAATTTTGAGCATTACTTTTTTGCTAGCATATGGGTAAGCACAATTGTGTGGTAGTTTGAGCATTCTTTGGCATTGCCTTTCTTTGGGATTGGAATGAAAACTGACCTTTTCCAATCCTATGGCCACTGTTGAGTAATATCATCTAAGTATGTATTTAAGAATAATTCAAAATTGAGCATTTTTATTTTTAATTATTCCTCCCAAAGAGAATATTTTTGTTCATTTCTTATTTATCTTTTCAGTGTTCTTTATACAAATGAAGGCAAGTACAATAGATAGTCTATCCCTTTTATACTGAACATAGCCTATTGTATACTTTCAGTCAAGTAATATACTCTGTGTACTGTTCTGCAACTTGCTTTCCTCACTTAATGATATTACCTCAAGATATCTTCACATCTGTACAGAGATGTTGCTCATTTCTTTTTACAGCTCATAGTATTCCAACAAATAGGAGTACCATGGCTTTTTCAACTGCACCTGACTATTAAATACATAGATTGTTTATAATCTCTAAATTTTACAAATCATGCTATAATCATTAAACTTGTACATGTGTGTTTTTGTACTTGTGTAGGAGATTGTGAAGAATATATTCTTAGGGGAGGGATTACTGAGGCAAAGAAAAAATGTCTGTGTTACTGCTAGATATTGTCAAATTCCTCTCCATAATGGGTTGTATGTCTTTGAGCAAGTTTTAAAGTAGAGAAAGTATATGGTTCATTACCTTTCTTGCCCATTCTAACTCCCAATTTAACCTAACTTTTGTTTCACTCTTAAAATACAGGTTCCTTGCCAGCCAATTTTTAAATCTCTGCCAGAGACAAGTGCCTAGTTGCTTACAGTATTTCAAGCTAATATTGAATATCTTTTAATATGTAGCATAAATAATCAATCCAAGTAACCGTCTTTAATTCTTTAAGGTTTGTCATCAGCCTCACATACTGTAGTCTAATTTGTCTATCTGGTAACTGGTAATAATTCTCAGTGCCAAGATCTAGTACAAACTTCTCAGATAACCTGTTTTCTCTGTTCTATATTGAGGTACCCTTAGTAACTAGCCTGTGCTTTTAGCCTGATTGACATGACTGATTAAATGATATAGTTCTCCTTTAAGATAAGAATCCCTATGTGCCCTCATGCATATTTATGCTGGTTACAAACCAAAAAAAAAAAAAAAAAACCAAGTCTTTCCTTATCTGAGTGTGTTGTCAGTATATGGAAAAGGTGGTCTCTGACATGCCAAGGTCCAAACCTCCTATTCCACTTAACTAGAGGGTCATGGAAAGAGTTCTGAACTCAGAAGCAAAGCCCTAGGTCCATATCCTCTTCCTCTACTCTCAATAAATGGTAGGGTAAGAGCAAATGGTAGAGCAAGACTTAATCTTAGAAAAAGTCGTAGAGTTTCCTGCACTTTAGTTTTCTCATCTGTAAGTTGTGGGAAATTTACTTAGCTCATAAAATGGTTTATGAGGACAGCATGAAATAGTGTAAGTGAATAAATCTGAAAACTCTAAATCCTTGTTAAGTAAAATGAGATGGAATATTCATTTCCTCTGACTGGGGCATGCGTGCATGCTCTATTGACTTTTGGGGACCCCATGAACTGTAGCCCGCCAGGCTCCTCTGTCCATGGACTTTTCCAGGCAAGAATACTGAGGTGGGTTGTCGTTCCCAACTCCAGGGATCTTCCCAACCCAGGGACTGAACCTGCATTTCTTGCTCCTGCATTGGCAGGCAGATTCTTTACCACCTGGAAGCCTAGATTGACTGGAGCAAGCTATTATGTAACAATATCCTAACCTCACACTTTTACCTCTCTCCATGTTTAATGTACATCACTGGAAAAATAAAAATAAAAGACATACATTCATTTCTGAAGAAAAAAAGAACAGAATTTAAGAAATTTTTTTTTGTTTGTTTTAGCTATAGACTTCAATATAACGAAAATTTTACAGAACCCCAAAGCATATACAACGCCTGGATTCAAGGAAGAATCAAGACCATCAAAACTACCAACAAAGGTCTGAAGTATAATGATCATAAAAAAAGTTCTACTTTTTAAATTTTCAGTATAATTAATTCAACAGTTTCACATGGACAATGTAGGTTATTATAATCTTGATATATATTTGAGTAAAACTGATCAGAAGAGACTTATTAGGGAGACTAACCTTAATACTGCTAAGTTGTGTTTATTTCTGAAACTATCCTCATCTCTAAGGAAAAAGAATAATGTTTATCTTTTCCTCATAATTCTGGCACTGCTTCTACTTGGGCTGACATACAAACATGGCTCTGACCTCAGTAACCATCAGTCAAAGTTGTAGACAAAACATCAAAGGAGTTTTCAACAGTGATTGACCTGTCCCTGCCTCTTAAACCATGGTACTGGAATAAATGACCACATGTAGGTATTGTTACTCTTCAGTCTTGAATGCTTGCTTTCTCCACAGTTTTAAAGGTGCCTCCAAAATAGAGATCCTATGGACTTACTACCTTGTGTTGCTTTAGCCAAAATTTGATGAGACTGTTGTCTTGAACTTCTGAATTTGATCTCTTAATTTGTTGCCCAGTTAAGTTTTAAATCTGTTGCAGTCTTTATTGATAAAATTTGATCTGAATTATCTGGTTAAGTCTGACCATTATTTTAAATTTTAAATTATGCCTATAAAAATCACTTTATGAAAGTCATATTCATATATTTCCAGGTATTTAATAATCCAGGTATGTAAAATCTCTTCCAAATGTCACAGTCCTGCCAAGGATGTTTTGCCAGTGCTTAGGATAGAAATTGGTGACCTCTGAGAGTCAGGTTTATGGAGATGGCAATTTTGCACCATCTTGGCTGCAGGGGATGGGAGGGCAGAGGAGGGGATGGGAGTAGAGGAGGAGGGCAATGTTGGTAAATTTCAAAATCAGGAAAGTATGATAGAAATTGTATAACTGATCTTCAACAAGCACTAAAAATGGTTTTTCGTACTTTGTTTATAAGTTGGAGAAATATGGATGGAGGGATTTATAACTGACTAAATGACCTTTCTTCAGATGACACTTTAAAAGCTAGAAAGCAAATGGCAGTTATGTCTTTGGCAGTACACCATATTGCTGCATCATTCACACATTTTATTGACAACTTTGATGAAAATATGGTTGCCATTTTTCTTAGCTATGTAGAAGTCATAAGACTTGGAAGAATTATGAATGACCAAAAGTTTGCAACAGGCTGGAATAACAGACCTGATCTTAGAAGATAAACTGTTATTGTGGAAAAAGTATAAAGGTCCAAAATTATAACTTCTTAAGTATAGAATAATAAAGCCTTGGCTTGGAGGCATCTGAAAAGATTTGGGAATCACTCCCCTAGTGACTCAGACCATAAAACGTCTGTCTGCAATGCAGGAGACCCGGGTTCGATCCCTGGGTTGGGAAGATCCCCTGGAGAAGGAAATGGCAGCCCACTCCAGTATTCTTCCTTGGAAAATTCCATGGACCACAGAGCCTGGAAGGCTACCATCCATAGGGTCACAAAGAGTTGGACACGACTGAGCGACTTCACTTTCACTTTCAACAGTAAGCTCTCTCTATGTCAAAAGTAGAATGTCATTGACCCCAAAATCTACTGTATTCATGAGCTGTCTAAACATATGTGCTGATTGGACATGCATTATGTTCATTTTGGAGCCCTGCATTGTGAAAGGGTATAATAATCAAGATAATAAAGGGCTCTGAAAGCATAGTGTTTGAGCAATTGCCAAAATATGTAAAGATGTTTCCACTAGAAAAGATGAGACTGGAGCCCATAATAACTGTTTTCAAATATGTAGAGAGCTACAGTAGATTAGTAGCAGGATTAGAATTTTTCTATATGGCTCAAAAAAGTTTTTACTAATACATACTAAAGCTGTACAGAGACATGTTTCAGTTCAATGGAAACAGAAGTTTTCAAAGCACTTTTTTTTTCTAAGTGTCTGACTCTTTGTGGTCTGTAGCCTGCAAGGCTCCTCTGTCCATGGGATTCTCCAGGCTAGAATACTGAAGGGGATTTCCATTCCTTTCTCCAGAGGATCTTCCCTACCCAGGGATCAAACAGGAGTCTTTGGCATTGCAGGCAGATTCTTTACCATCTGAGCTACAAGGAAATCCTTCTATGCACTAGTGTCATCCAAATGCTGAATGAGTGCTTATGGGTTCCCAGTGTCCATATGAGCATAGACAGTACACACTTTCAAACCTCAAAATCAAAGCTTAGCTTTCTATCCACTGTCAGCAATTATTGTTTAGTAAACTAACAGAAAAGCTGAAGGCTGAAACCATTCCTTGGAATTCCTAGTTCATCCTCTGTGACCCTTCCAAAGTTCATTGGATTGCCAGGTTCTTCAAATTTAATACTAAATTGACTTTGGCTATAAAAGTTTTGTTTTCAGTTCAGTTAAGTTCAGTTGCTCAGTCGTGTCTGACTCTTTGCAACCCCATGAATCGCAGCATGCCAGGCCTCCCTGTGCATCACCACCCCCAGAGCTCACTAAGACTCACATCCTTCGAGTCGGTGATGCCATCCAGCCATCACACCCTCTGTCATCCCCTTCTCCTCCTGCCCCCAATCTCTCTCAGCATCAGAGTCTTTTCCAATGAGTCAACTCTTTGCATCAGGTGGCCAAAGTACTGGACTTTCAGCTTTAGCATCATTCCTTCCAAAGAAATCCCAGGGCTGATCTCCTTCAGAATGGATTGGTTGGAGCTACTTGCAGTCCAAGGGACTCTCAAGAGTCTTCTCCAACACCGCAATTCAAAAGCATCAATTCTTCGGCGCTCAGCCATCTTCACAGTCCAACTCTCACATCCATACATGACCACAGGAAAAACCATAGCCTTGACTAGACGGATCTTAGTCGGCAAAGTAATGTCTCTGCTTTGGAATATGCTAACTAGGTGGGTCATAAATTTCCTTCCAAGGAGTAAGCATCTTTTAATTTCATGGCTGCAGTCACCATCTGCAGTGATTTTGGAGCCCCCAAAATAAAGTCTGACACTGTTTCCCCATCAATTTCCCATGAAGTGATGGGACCGGATGCCATGATCTTTGTTTTCTGAATATTGAGCATTAAGGCTACTTTTTCACTCTCCTCTTTCACTTTCATCAAGAGGCTTTTTAGTTCCTCTTCACCTTCTGCCATAAGGGTGGCGTCATCTGCATATTTGAGACTATTGATATTTCTCCCGGCAATCTTGACTCCAGCTTGTACTTCCTCCAGCCCAGCGTTCCTCATGATGTACTCTGCATATAAGTTAAATAAGCAGGGTGACAATATACAGCCTTGACGTACTCTTTTCCTATTTAGAACCAGTCTGTTGTTCCATGTCCAGTTCTAACTGTTGCTTCCTGACCTACATACAGATTTCTCAAGAGGCAGGTCAGGTGGTCTGATATTCCCATCTCTTGAAGAATTTTCCACAGTTTGTTGTGATCCACACAGTCAAAGGCTTTGGCATAGTCAATAAAGCAGAAATAGATGTATTTCTGGAACTCTCTTGCTTTTTCCATGATCCAGCGGATGTTGGCAATTTGATCTCTGGTTCTTCTGCCTTTTCTAAAACCAGCTTGAACATCAGGGAGTTCATGGTTCACGTACTGCTGAAGCCTGGCTTGGAGAAATTTGAGCATTACTTTACTAGCTTATGAGATGCATGCAATTGTGCAGTAGTTTGAGCATTCTTTGGGATTGGAATGAAAACTGACCTTTTCCAGTCCTGTGGCCACTGCTGAGTTTTCCAAAATTGCTGGCATATTGAGTGCAGCACTTTCACATCCTTCTTTCAGGATTTGAAACAGCTCAACTGGAATTCCATCACCTCCACTAGCTTTGTTCATAGTGATGCTTCCTAAGGCCCACTTGACTTCACATTCCAGGATGTCTGGCTCTAGGTGAGTGATCACACCATCATGATTATCTGGGTCGTGAAGATCTTTTTTGTACAGTTCTTCTGTGTATTCTTGCTACCTTTTCTTAATATCTTCTGCTTCTGTTAGGTCCAGACCATTTCTGTCCTTTATCGAGCCCATCTTGGCATGAAATGTTCCCTTGGTATCTTTAGTTTTCTTGACGAGATTTCTAGTCTTTCCCATTCTGTTGTTTTCCTCTATTTCTTTGCATTGATCGCAGAAGAAGGCTTTCTTATCTCTTCTTGCTATTCTTTAGAACTCTGCATTCAGATGCTTATATTTTTCCTTTTCTCCTTTGTTTTTCACCTCTCTTCTTTTCACAGCTATTTGTAAGGCCTCCCCAGACAGCCATTTTGCTTTTTTGCATTTCTTTTCCATTGGCTTCCCTGGTTGCTAAGAGGTTAAAGCATCTGCCTGGAATGTAGGAGACCCCAGTTTGAACCCTGGGTCAGGAAGATCCCCTGGAGAAGGCAATGGCAATCCATTCCAGTACTCTTGCCTGGAAAATCCCATGGAGGGAGGAGCCTAGTAGGCTACAGTCCATGGGGTGGCAAAGAGTTGGTCACAACTGAGCGACTTTACTTTCACTTTCTTTACTTTTCCATGGGGATGGTCTTGATCCCTGTTTCCTGTACAGTGTCACGAACCTCATTCCATAGTTCATGAGGCACTCTATCTATCAGATCTAGGCCCTTAAATCTATTTCTCACTTCCACTGTATAATCATAAGGAATTTGATTTAGGTCATACCTGAATGGTCTTGCGGTTTTCCCTACTTTCTTCAATTTAAGTCTGAATTTGGTAATAAGGAGTTCATGATCTGAGCCACAGTCAGCTCCTGGTCTTGTTTTTGTTGACTGTATAGAGCTTCTCCATCTTTGGCTGCAAAGAATATAATCAATCTGATTTCAGTGTTGACTATCTGGTGATGTCCATGTGTAGAGTCTTGTCTTGTGTTGTTGGAAGAGAGTATTTGCTATGACCAGTGCATTTTCTTGGCAAACTCTATTAGCCTTTGCCCTGCTTCATTCCATATTCCAAGGCCAAATTTGCCTGTTACTCCAGGTGTTTCTTGACTTCCTACTTTAGCATTCCAGTCCCCCTATAATGAAAAGGACATCTTTTGGGGGTGTTAGTTGTAGAAGGTCTTGCAGGTCTTCATAAAACCGTTCAACTTCAGCTTCTTCAGCATTACTGGTTGGGGCATAGACTTGGATTACTGTGATATTGAATGGTTTGCCTTGGAAACGAACAGAGATCATCCTGTCGTTTTTGAGACTGCATCCAAGTACTGCATTTTGGACTCTTTTGTTGACCATGATGGCTACTCCATTTCTTCTTTGGGATTCCCATAGTAGTATATATAATGGTCATCTGAGTTAAATTTCCATTCCAGTCCATTTTAGTTCACTGATTCCTAGAATGTCGACGTTCACTCTTGCCATCTCGTTTGACCACTTTCAATTTGCCTTGATTCGTGGACCTGACATTCCAGGTTCCTACACAATATTGCTCTTTACAGCATCAGACCTTGATTCTATCACCAGTCACATCCACAGATGGGTATTTTTTTGCTTTGGCTCCATCTCTTCATTCTTTCTGGAGTTATTTCTCCACTGATCTCCAGTAGCATATTGGGCACCTACCGACCTGGGGAGTTCCTCTTTCAGTATCCTATCATTTTGCCTTTTCATACTGTTCATGGGGTTCTCAAGACAAGAATACTGAAATGGTTTGCCATTCCCTTCTCCAGTGGACCACATTCTGTCAGACCTCTCCACCATGACCTGCCCGTCTTGGGTTGCCCCGCGGTCATGGCTTAGTTTCATTGAGTTAGACAAGGCTGTGGTCCTAGTGTGATTAGATTGACTAGTTTTCTGTGAGTATGGTTTCAGTGTGTCTGCCCTCTGATGCCCTCTTACAACACCTACCATCTTACTTGGGTTTCTCTTACCTTGGGCGTGGGGTATCTCTTCACGGGTGCTCCAGCAAAGCGCAGCCACTGCTCCTTACCTTGGACAAAGGGTATGTCCTCACCACCGCCCTTCCTGACTTTCAATGTAGGATAGCTCCTCTAGGCTCTCCTGTGCCTGCAAAGCCACCACTCCTTGGATGTGGAATCTTAAAAGTTCTCAGAGTTTTCTGCCGTTATCTTTTGTGGGGGTAATTGGAAGCAGTGGGACTTCTGTTAATTATTTTGGCTACTTGGTATATCTTTAGCAAGAGTTCTTTGGACAACTTGAGACCCAAGAGTACTCAAGTACCCAACTTGAGTACCCAAGAAAATGGCTAAGGCTCCACAAAACACTGGATTTGCATTTAATGCCTATTTCTGCTCTTGACTGATGGAACTATCCTTTAAAAGTCATAGATTCTCATAGAGGAGGACAGATCTGTGTACTGTGGTTTTCCTAGTTTAGAAACTAGTAACTGCAGAAAAAGAAATGTCTATATCTAAAACTTCAGTAAGATAGAGTTTCTGTTTTATTATTACCAAGGCAGAACTCAGAAAAAGGGTCATTAAGACATCTTTCTAGACAGGCAAGATCTCCTTTTAAACTTGAAAGAGCTCACTCCAGTTTTGCATGCAGTTTTTGAGATCAGGCTAGATATAACCTGATATGAATTGTCTTCAAGACAATAGTGGGATTACAATAGTCTCACCATTTGAAATAATTCTTGAGCAGCAAGAATTGACCATAAGCAAAAGAAATATGAGAATTTTATATATCAGTTAAAACAAGTGAGAAAAAAATCTTTCCCCATAGGAAATGGAATCAACAATAAATCTCTCATCTGGGAATTAAAAAAATTGAGGAAAGACAACATATGAGTAGTTGCTATACTTACCTTGTATTCTACAAGAAGTCAATAGTAGAATATTGAAGCAATTATAATTATGGTGATTGTCTCCCTGGCACAGAATTCATGGTCCAAGTTTCTTTCATCAGCACTTTGATGGGCTTCTGGCCTCCATTGTTCTGATGAGAAGTCACCTGTTAACTTTTGGGGGTTCTCTTATATGTCGTTTTTCTCTTGCTGTTTTTGAAATTTTTCTTTTGTCATTTTTAACACTTTTGACTATGATGCATCCAGATGTGACTTTATCCTACTTGGAGTTAAGTTTCTAGGATGTGTTTTTTTAAAACTTGGAAAGTTTCAGTCATTATTTCTTCATATTTTTCCCTATCCCTTTTTCTGGGGTTATGCTCATTTTTCTCTTTCTGTTCTTCAGAGGTCATTCTATTATTGGCCTGTGTTCAATCTAAAAGACTGCCAGAGCCTTACAACACACACTCATAGGCTTATAAGCACTTTCATTAAGAAGAATGCCTTGCAAAATTTCCCTTTGTTTTAATATACCAGATAATAATTGTATTTATAGTTATAATGCAGATATATTTAATTTATAGTTCTTTAAAAATACACAAAAGTAATAATTGACTCTTCTTTTTTCCCCCTACCTCTTACAGTCACATTATATCAGTAGTGGTCCAGAGTTTAACCGTGTTCTCTTCAATATTGGAGGTCAGAGTCCACTGATTTTATATTATCTTAAGATGCATGAGGTAGCTGGTATTTCCAAAGCCCCTAGACAAGTCAGGATTAAACTCACTGAAATACTGAAAGAGCCATATCCTTTTTAAGCTTTGCTTTAATGTGATCTATCTCCAAAATATTCAAAACTTTTAGCTTTTTTTAATGTCTCAGTTAAGAAAAAAAATCATTGTCTTTTATAACTAATGCTCTGTTTAGCACTGAATTATATTCAAAACTTTCATAGCATGTTTGGCTAAAAGTATTTTCTCTTTTAGATCTAAGGCTGTGATTTTGCATGTAAGATAAATCAAACAAACATAAAACTCAAGAACTTAAAAAACTGGTATATTTAGCTCATTAGTAAAGTGTTCCATTTCAAACATTTGTCAGAACTGTGGGTCATGGGCTTCTAGATTTCTCCAGAATAAAGTTTCAGACATAGCTTAGCTATGTAATCCTTTATTCAACTGAATATTTCCTAGCTTAATGTATAAAAATATATCAGTTGGCCAAAAAGTTCTTTTGGGTTTTTCCTTTTTTTTTAATCCCAAACACATTTTTTGGCCAACCCAATAATTTAATGAAGTTGGAGCTCTTTGGTTGCAGCAGGGATGTCTGTTTACATTCTTGTCCCCCTTTTGCGTCACTGATTCTTGCCCAGGTCTCACTAGGGACATGGATGAACACAAAGGGATATAGTAAATGTTCTCTAAACTGGGGTGTATACAACTCTGGGTGGAAAATATATATATTGTATCTATTTATATCTTTAAAAATAAAAAAGAAATTACACTTGACTAATATTTAGAAGACAGGTACCCTCACTCAGTTGACATTTCAGTCTTCACTCTACTGTATTGAGGGATAATAATGACATTTTTGCTCTTATGTTATTGTCTGAGGTTCACAATTTATTGCTGATTTCTTTGGATGGTTAAGCAGAGTTATAGATTATATCATGTAATTTAACTAAATTAACACTTACTAGTGGACCAATAGCTTTAAACATTTCCCTGAAAAGAAACTTTGGATTGATGGTAATATTTATAATGCAAAACTATTTAAAAAAAAAGACTGAATGATATTTCCCTATTTCTTGAAGGAGCTCCTTTTCAGTCACACTGAGAGACAAAATTAGTGGTGATCCATCAGTTCTGCTGAGACATAGGCCAAAAAATAAAAATTTTCAAAAACATCAATTGAAATATGGATAGACATCATTGTTACAACAATGAGCCTAGCCCTAAATGTACATTGTACTTTCAAAATTAGCAAATAATAGTATGATGCCGTTTAATTTGCAAGGCATTTATATACTGTATAGACCTCAACACAAATCTCTATAATTTGGGGATAAAAGGTTCGGTGTACCATTAATAAATATCATGTTAAATTTTATTTTTAAATATTTTATTTCATCTCACTTTTCTATTTGTAGATAGCATCTTTTATAATATGCCTAATATATTAATACAGATTGATATGTGTATAATTTCTAAATTTTAAATTGTACCTATAAGGGTGTGTGCTCACATAGCTTTTACTCATAGGATACATGATCCTAGAAGTGTGGAGAACACTGCTCTAGCAGATTCTGAGGATTCTTTGTAGGACACCTCTCTCATATTTCAGTCCAGATAACCTCCAGAGTCTCACTGACCACAGGGACATAGAATTAACTTGGATGACTCTGGAACACAAAGAGAAAGGCAAACTAGAGAACTAATTCAGTCTGTTCTGAGACTTGTAATTTAAGGATGCTCATCAATCTTGAATTATTCAAACTAATGTTTAAAATTCAAAATTTTTAAATGTTTAGGAGTGAAACTTGAAAGATATCTAAAACCATTCATAATAGATTATTTTTATTTTTAGCTAATTTTTATTGTGATTGTAAAAATGTCTCTCTTTATATTTCCGATGGGTATGGACTTGTCAAACAGCAATACAAGGTTTCATAACACCAATTTACTGAGAATGTGGGAAGAGTGTAAGTATGGGTTGAGGTGGGAAAAGCAGAAAATGGATATCTAGAACATGAAACCATTTAGGAGAGTATTTCATTTCCTAAAGATCTGAAAGAAATCACCATTCAGAAAGTGTCGGCTATGGACAAAATTAATTTAAAAAGATACATACCACTTCAGTGTTCATAGCAGCACTATTTACAATAGCCAAGACATGGAAACAATCTAAATGTCCATCTGCAGATGAATGGCTGAATAAAATGTGGTATGCATATATAATGGAATATTACTCAGCCATAAAAAAGAATGAAATAATGCCATTTGCAGCAACATAGATGGACCTAGAGATTATCATACCAAGTGAAATAAGCAGAAAGGCAAATGCCATATGATATCATTTATACCTCTAAAATATGACACAACTGAACTTACCTGTGAAACAGAAACAGACTCAGAGACATAGAGATAGACTGTGGCTGCCAGGGGTGGTGGTGGGGGATGGATGGGGAGTTTGGGATCAGCAGATATAAACTATTATATTCAGAATGGGTAAATAACAGAATCCTACTGTATAGTAAGGGAATTATATTCAATATCCTGTGATAAACCATAATGGAAAAGAATATGGAAAAATGTGTATATAATTAATCACTTTGCAGTACATCAGAAATTAATACAACATTAAAAATAAACTACACTTCAATAAAACAAAATTGTTTAAGAAAGGAAAGTAATTGACTTTCCATAATGCTTTCTGAGCTTGTAAAATGTAATACCTCCTGATAAGAAAAAATATTCCTAGATCTAAGGATGAACAAAATGATAATGATACCTTACATTGATCAGCACTTTACAGTGTTTCAAAGCATATATTGACTCTCTCTATGTATTATTATGAGAAATGGCAAAACTCCTGAGACAGTGGGAAGAGCAGGTACTCATACAGTCACTCTTCAAATGAGGAAGTCAAAGCTCAAGGGTGAGTAGCTTGCCCAGGTGATTCATGCAGCAGAGCTGGCAACAGTCTGCTGTTCTGCTCCTTGCCTGACATGACAGTCCAGGCTGGTGGTTGGCGACACAGCCCAGTAATGTTTTCGACAAGATCTTTATTTTAACGTGTTTTTCCTTTAAAATTTTTTTTTGTTGTTTTGGGATTTTTTTAACTTTTAATTTTATATTGGGTTATAGCTGATTAACAATGTGGAAGTTTCAGGTAGACAGCAAAGGGACTCAGCCATACATATACATGTATCCATTCTCCCCCAACTCCCCTCCCATCCAGGCTGCCATATAACATTGAGCAGAGTTCCCTATGCTATACAGTAGGTCTTTGTTGATTTTCCACTTTAAATATAGCAGTGTGTACATGTCAGTAATTTTTAACTGAAGTATAGTTGATTTTTACAATATTATATTAAAATCAAGATCTTGGTAGCTGCTAATGAAATTTGGGTCCAGATTTCTTATATCTGTGATGACTGTACGATCATTAAATTTATCTTTCTCCTGAAAGTTTACATTTACAGCTATTTATTTACATTTATATTTACAGCTATTCAGAGTATAGAATATTTTTTATCAGTTTTCTCTGGGCTTATTGGAGTCCTCTGGCTTTTCTGAAGTGGAAAAATAACACTCTGCAGTAAATGCATCTATTCAGAGTGAAGGAGTAGGAGATAGTAGAGAAAGTGGAAGAGATAAATAACAAAAACAAAAAAGACAAATTTAATTCATGTTTGGGATTGGCAGACTCTAAAATGGTCCTCAGTGGTTCCCGCCTTCTGTTTTATGCCCTTGTGTAATTATTTCCCATTGGTTTTGGGCTGAACCTACGACTTGCTTCTAACAGATAGAATATAGCAAACATAATGAAATGTCACTTTTGAGATTCAGCTACAAAAAGACTGACATCAGTCCTACTCAGCCTTTCTTGCTTGCTCTTTTGGAGCCCTCTGGGAGAAACCAGCTACCAAGTTGCGAGCTGTCCTGTGGAGACTCCCCAGAGGCAGGAAAATGAGAAAGGCCTCCAAGTCAACAGTCAACAAGAAACTGAGACCCTGTTATTTGGACCCTAAGTGTAGTAGGAAATAACATATTTTTATTGCAATAAAAGCCCTATTAATATGCAAAAACAAACAAACAGACAAAAAAGAAACTGAGACCCTTAGTCCAACAACCCTTGAGGAGGTAAGTCTTGCCAATCATCACATGAGTGAGCCTAGAAGCAGCTTCTCCTTCATTTGATCCTGAGATCATTGCAGCCCTTGCCATAGTTTGATTGCAGCCTGTGAGGGACCCTGAGCCTGAAGTATCCAGCTAAGCTGTGCCCAGATTCCTGACCTGCAGAAGCTATCCAATAATGTTTCTTGTTTTATGCTGCCAAATGTCAGGATAATTTGCTATACATGGATAACTCACCATGTTTGAGCAAAAGTCTGATTTAGACAAATGTCTTCACTAATTTTACAGCCCCTATATACCTCAATCCAAATATTTATCACATCGTAGTATAATCATTTCTCTACTTGTTTTTCTCACCCAGTAGAGAATAAAGAATTATTTGCCTCCATATCCCTGACACCAGGGGGAAAAAAAAAATCTTAAAATACGTATTAAATAAATGTCTGATGGGTGGGTATATAACAGTTTTATAAAGATAAGACCAAATTTCATTTTATTTTTTGACAAAATTTGACATTATTGTTAAAATTAAGAAAGCTAGAGGATAGAGATAGAAATTTAGGAGTCATTAGTCCAAAGTTACTCATTGAAAATGTCATTATAAAATGTTTTTAAACTTTATTAAAAAGTTACTGTATACCAAGCACTGTTTCTAAGTACTTTACATTTATTAGCTCATTTAATTGTCCTGTTAACTTCTGAGATAATTATTATTGTTGTCCCTAGTTCACAGATAAGGAAACTGAGGCACGGGAAAGTTAGATAATTTGTCTGAGGACACCAGAGTAAGTGATAACACTTGGAGTCTATCTTGACAATCTGGCTTCTGAGCCAATGCACTCAAAATCTCTGGTGCTGAATTGTTTACCTAAGGGGCATGTGTAATTCCAGAAGATAAGACCATATTCTAGTCATTAAAAGCTTGGAATTGACATGTACATACCACTATATTTAAAAGAGATAACAAACAAGGACCTGTATATTTAAAAGAGATAACAAGCAAGGAAATGCTGTTCAGTATTCCATATTAACCTAAATGGGAAAAATATTTGAAAAAGAATAAATACAAGTATATGTATAACTGAATCACTTTGCTCTACATTTGAAATTAACACAACATTGTTAATCAACCGTGCTCTGGTATAAAATAAAAATGAAAAAAAAACATATTCTAGGGTTTTAAAAATAATCACAATTATGGTTTGGGAGAGGGTTGGTAAGAGGGAGAGAAGCCAACAGAAGACAAAAGAAAACAGATGCCTTGATAATGTTGTCATATTTGAGAATATATAGTTAATTCAAATTTCTACAGCTGGTCCTGTATTAAATAACTTTTATAGTTTTTCCTTCAGACATATAAGATTGCATGATTGAGCACATTCTATTTCAAAATGCTTTATTTCTTTGGAAACAAATTCTCTTTTTCCACTCATTAAAGATCAGTTTTATCAGGACTCGCAGAGAGATATATCCTGCCATACTTTCAAATGGATATCTCGAACAGACTCTCCTTCCAGCCAGTTCATAAAGACTGCATTTCAGCGGAGGTTCATGCATGGCATTCGTATTCACTGTTTTCATTCCTTAGTTTTTTATTGAAGTATAGTTGATTTACACTATTGTATTAGTTTCAGGTATGCAGCAAAGTGATTCAGTTTTACATATCTATCAGTTTTACATATCTATATTCATTTTTTTTCAGATTATTTTCCCTTATAAGTTACTACAAAAGTGATTCTTATGGCACACTTTTTCAACTAAATTCAGAACAATATGATATTTGATCAGTATGCAATTTTAAAATCAGAGTCTTGTGGAGCAGATCCATTTGGTCTGGTCATCACAGGTAATATTTCTTTTGACTCAGAATGATTTGCTAAAGTCATAAAAGAGAAGATGAAGATTGCTTTCTTGTCAGTGTCTCAGGGCCCACATATAAACACTGAGAAGACTGGAGATGTGTCTAGAGAAGGAGGGAGGGAGGGAGTGTAATCATACGTCACAAGGTGCTGTGGATTCTGACATGATTTTTAATGTATATTTATAAGGAAAATTATCAACTTTTACTAGATAATATACATTAAATCATTACTAGTAGAAAATTTAAAATTTTAGTGAATGATCTTTGAATTTCTCTTTTTAATGTGACTGCTTAATACTAGTGTTTTGAGTAAAACAGAAAAGAAAAACTGACTTCTAGGACCCAGAGCTGAATGTGTAGTATGTTTTCAAACTGGGAAGAATCTTGTGCAAAATGTATTTGGAGCTCCTAGTTTTCCCTTCTCATGTTTGTCTGCATTTTTGTAGATTACCTCAACTCTTTTATGTGTAAAATAACTATTAGAATTTTGAGTATTTTTTAGTTTGTTTTTTAGTTTCCAGTAAACTAAACTCTTAAGTCTAATAATTATTTTACATGTAAAAGAAATATTATTTTTTTAAAAGAAAACTCAAAAACAAAATGTTGAGTCTCATTAAAAAGTAAAGTCTATAAAGCTGTATCTGTATTTCTAACCTGAGTTTATAATGTTCATTCACATTTTGGTGCAGTTTGGGAAAAATCTGAACTCAATGCAATGTCATGATGAGTGTTTTGTCTTACTATCAACACATGCTGCTACCACCACACATTTCTACAGACTAACATGTAAAAACTATGAAGAGACAGTGATTAAACTACAATTAAAACTAATACAGGATATATTCATATCAGCATTTATCCCAGCATAAAAATAAAACCTACACAAAGAAACCATCTGTTGTGAATTATCCATGATGGGGGAGATTCAAATAGTCAATAGAGGGAAAAAGAAACCCTGAGACTCACAGTAGATCACCAGTTCTGTATAACTCTCCATCTACACAGAATCTAGTGGGAAATTACTTAGAGCCATGTGCAATTCCTTTTACTTCTATTCATAAAAATCTTCCAATAATCTTTGTCACACGTGCACATATAGATTTTTTATCACTAATATGTGACTAACAATTTGTGTGTCATTACTAAAAGTTACTATGAATTGTACCTTTCAAGTCAGTTCATTTCAGGTAAATTAACATATATTAAGGACTTAGTTCTAAAAGGTCTTATAGGTCTTCATAGAACCGTTCAACTTCAGCTTCTTCAGCGTTACTGGTTAGAGCATAGATTTGGATTACTGTGATATAGAATGGTTTGCCTTGGAAACGAACAGAGATCATTCTGTCGTTTTTGAGATTGCATCCAAGTAAGTACTGCATTTCAGACTCTTTTTGTTGACCATGATGCCTACTCCATTTCTTCTAAGGGATTCCTGCCTGCAGTAGCAGATATAATGGTCATCTGAGTTAAATTCACCCATTCCAGACCATTTTAGTTCACTGATACCTAGGATGTCGACATACACTCTTGCCATATCCTGTTTGACAATTTCCAATTTGCCTTGATTCATGGACCTAACATTCCACGTTCCTATGCAATATTGCTCTCTACAAGACCTTTTAGAATTAACACCCCAAAAGATGTCCTTTGCATTATAGGGGACTGGAATGCAAAAGTAGGAAGTCAAGAAACACCTGGAGTAACAGGCAAATTTGGTTTTGGAATACGGAATGAAGCAGGGCAAAGGCTAATAGAGTTTTGCCAAGATAACGTGCTGGTCACAGCAAACGCCCTCTTCCAACAACACAAGAGAAGACTCTACACATGGACATCACCAGATGGTCAGCACCAAAATCAGATTGATTATATTCTTTGCAGCCAAAGATGGAGGAGCTCTATACAGTCAGCAAAAACAAGACCGGGATCTAACTGTGGCTCAGATCGTGAACTCCTTATTACCAAATTCAGACTTAAACTGAAGAGAGTAGGGAAATCCACCAGACCATTCATGTATGACCTAAATCAAATTCCTTATGATTATACAGTGGAAGTGAGAAATAGATTTAAGGGACTAGATCTGATAGAGTGCCTGATGAACTATGGACGGAGGTTCGTGACATTGTACAGGAGATAGGGATCAAGACCATCCCCATGGAAAAGAAATGCAAAAAACAAAAAATGGCTGTCTGGGGAGGCCTTACAAATAACTGTGAAAAGAAGAGAAGCAAAAGCAAAGGAAAAAAGGAAAGATATAAGCATCTGAATGCAGAGTTCCAAAGAATAGCAAAGAGAGATAAGAAAGCCTTCCTCAGCAATCAGTGCAAAGAAATAGAGGAAAACAACAGAATGGGAAAGACTAGAGATCTCTTCAAGAAAATCAGAGATACCAAGGGAACATTTCATGCCAAGATGGGCTCGATAAAGGACAGAAATGGTATGGACCTAACAGAAGCAGAAGATATTAAGAAAAGGTGGCAAGAATACACAGAAGAACTGTACAAAAATATCTTCATGACCAATATAATCACAATGGTGTGATCACTCACCTAGAACCAGACATCCTGGAATGTGAAGTCAAGTGTGCCTTAGAAAGCATCACTACAAACAAAACTAGTGGAGGTGATTCTTGAAAGATGATGCTGTGAAAGTGCTGCACTCAATATGCCAGCAAATTGGGAAAACTCAGCAGTGGCCACAGGACTGGAAAGGTCAGATTTCATTCCAATCCCAAAGAAAGGCAATGCCAAAGAATGCTCAAACTACCACACAATTGCACTCATCTCACATGCTAGTAAAGTAATGCTCAAAAATTTCCAAGCCAGGCTACAACAGTACGTGAACTATGAACTTCCTGATGTTCAAGCTGAATTTTGGAAAGGGCAGAGGAACCAGAGATCAAATTGCCAACATCCACTAGATCATGGAAAAAGCAAGAGAGTTCCAGAAAAGCATCTATTTCTGTGACTATGCCAAAGTCTTTGACTGTGTGGATCACTTATAATAAACTGTGGAAAATTCTGAAAGAAATGGGAATACTAGACCACCTGACCTGCCTCTTGAGAAACCTATATGCAGGTCAGGAAGAAACAGTTAGAACTATACATGGAACAGACTGGTCCAAATAGGAAAAGGAGTATGTCAAGGCTATATATTATCACCCTGCTTATTTAACTTATATGCAGAGAATATCATGAGAAATGCTGGGCTGGAAGAAGCACAAGCTGGAATCAAGATTGCCAGGAGAAATATCAATAACCTCAGATATGCAGATGACACCACACTTATGGCAGAAAGTGAAGAGGAGCTAAAATGCCTCTTAATGAAAATGAAAGAGGAGAGTGAAAAAGTTGGCTTAAAGCTCAACATTCAGAAAACGAAGATCATGGCATCTGGTCCCATCACTTCATGGAAAATTGATGGGGAAACAGTGGAAACATTGTCAGACTTTATTCTGGAGGGCTCCAAAATCACTGCAGATGGTGACTGCAGCCATGAAATTAAAAGACGCTTACTCCTTGGAAGGAAAGTTATGACCAACCTAGATAGCATATTCAAAAGCAGAGACATTACTTTGCCAACAAAGGTCTATCTAGTCAAGGATATGGTTTTTCCACTGGTCATGTATGGGTGTGAGAGTTGCACTGTGAAGAAAGCTGAGCGCTGAAGAATTGATGCTTTTGAACTGTGGTGTTGGAGAAGACTCGAGAGTCTCTTGAACTGCAAGGAGATCCAACCAGTCCATCCTAAAGGAGATCAGTCTTGGGTGTTCTTTGGAAGGACTGATGCTAAAGCTGAAACTCCAATACTTTGGCCACCTCGTGCGAAGAGTTGACTCATTGGAAAATACTCTGATGCTGGGAGGGTTTGGGGGCAGGAGGAGAAGGGGACGACAGAGGATGAGATGGCTGGATGGCATCACCGACTCAATGGATGTGAGTGTGTGTGAACTCTGGAGTTGGTGATGGACAGGGAGGCCTGGTGTGCTGCAATTCATGCGATCACAAAGAGTCGGACACGACTGAGCAACTGAACTAAACTGAACTGAAGGACCTGGTAATCACATTTTTGAAAGAATAAATTAGCTACAAGACAAATGTCTGGGGGATTAAATGGCGTCTAATCCAGAACCCTTTTATCTAGTTTTTTTCCAGTTCTGTTCAGTCACTCAGTAGTTCAGCAACATAGGGGAAATTTTACTCTAATTTGAGCCCAGATTTGAGCCAATGTCCTCTATGTGTATCAAGCAAATGGCTTGGAGTAGATAAATGTCAAGTCCTTTTGGATCCTGAGATTTGTGAATTGTTGGAGGAATTTAACTTTCTGCATCATTGGTAGTTGAAGCAAATAAGAGAGAAGTTGCCCAAGTTTTAGGAATTTTATGAGGCAAAACATGCAAGAAGACCATTCAAAAAATGTACTGTAAACCTGGCTAGTCACAACACTGTGGGGGATTCTGAATATAATTTAGTTTAAGAGATGAGCCATTGGTTCTTATTCTATAGGCTCAGTTTTGCGGAACTAGCCCACAAAAGGCAGTTTTCTCTTCCTTACTGTTCTCATATTCTGATAGTTTCTCTAAGAAAAAAGAACAGTTTTGACTAGATAGATAGTTTAGAAAACCATAATTAGTAGATATGTGATCCATTCAATGATATTTTACAGTATTATATTAAACGGCAATCTATACTATTTAAAGCAAGATTTAAAGAAATATAAATATGTATATACTGTTAGATAATTACTCTGTTTTTTATCTTCCAAGAGCTGTAGTGCCTAACAGGGTAGCCACTAGTTATTGTTGGCTATTTTTTTAAATTCAAATATAGTTCATATATGTTACAGTTATACAATATAGTGATTTGCAATTTAAAAGTTATACTCCATTTATAATTATTATAAAATATTGGGTATATTCCTCATGTTGTACAATACAGTATATCCTTGCAGCTTGTTTTATATACAATAGTTTGTACCTCTTAGTTCCCTATCTCTATACTGCCCCTCCCATCTTCCTTCTCCCTCCTGATAACTGCTGGTTTGTTTTCCAAATCTGTGAGTCTGTTTTGTTATATTTACTAGTTTGTTGTATTTTTTAGATTTCACATATAAGTGATATCATACAGTATTTGTCTTTCTCCATATGACTTATTTCACTTAGCATAATACCTTCCAAGTTCATACACATTGCTAAAATGCTGAAAATGGCAAAATTTATGGCTGTGTGTGTGTGTGATATGTGTATACCACATCTTCTCTATGCATTCATCTGCTGATGGACATTTAGTTTGGTTCCATATCTTGGCTCTTGTAAAGAATGCTGCTATGAACATTGAGATGCTTATATCTTTTGAATTAGTGTATTGGTTGTTTTTTTTTTTTTTTTTTTAGGATATATACACAGGAATAGAATTGCTGGGTCATACAGTAGCTCTATTTTTATGTTTTAGAGGAAACTCCATACTGTTTTCCACAGTGGCTGTACCAATTTAAATACCCACCATCAGTGTGCAAGGGTTCCCTTTTCTCCACATCCTCACCAACGTTTGTTATTTCTCTTCTTTTGGTGATAGCCATCCTGACAATTGTGAGAATGTCTCACTGTGGTTTTGATTTGCATTTCCCTGATGATTAGTGTTATTGAGCATCTTTTCATGTTCGCCACTGTATTTCCTCCTGGGGAAAATGTATATTTAGTTCTTCTGCCCATTCTTTAATCGGGTCATTTGGGGCTTTTTTGGATGTTGAGTTATATGAGTTGTGCATATGCAATGAATATTAACTCCTAATCAGTCATATCATTTGCGGATATTTTCAGCAAATAAAGTAGGTTGTCTTTTTGTTTTGTCAGTAGTTTTCTTTGCTATACAAAAACTTTTAAGTTGAATTGGGTTCCATTTATTTATTTTTGCTTTTATTTCCTTTGCTTTAGGAGACAGATTCAAAAATATTGCCACAATTTATGACAATGGGTGTTCTGCCTCTTTTCTTCCACAAGTTTTATGGTTTCTGGCCTTACATTTAGGTCTTTAATCTATTTTTAATTTATTTTTATATATGGTGTTAGAAAATGTTCTAGTTTTATTCTTTTTTAATATAAATCTAATTGGAGGCTAATTACTTTACATATAGCTATTCAGTTTTCCTAGCACCACTTACTGAAGAGACTGTCCATTGTATGTTCTTGCCCCCTTTGTCATAGATTAATTGACTGTTGGTATGTGAATTTATTTCTGGGCTCTCTATTCTGTGCCATTGGGCTTATGTGTCTTATTTTTGCCCTAGTACCATTCTGTTTTGATTACTGTAGCTTTGTAGTATTGTCTGATGTCAGGGAGCATGATCCTCAAGGTTGTTTTGGCTATTAGGAGTCTTTTGTGTTTCCATACATTTTTAAACTTATTTGTTCATATTCTGTAGAATACACTCTCAGAATTTTGATAGGGATTGCTTTGAATCTATAGATTGCATTGGGTAGTAGGGTCATTTTAATGATATTAATTCTTCTAAACCAAGAACACAGTATATCTTTCCATCTGTTTTTTTCATCTTCAGTTTTTTTTATCAGTATGTTATGGTTTTTTGAGTACAGGTCTCTTACCTCTTTAGGTAGATTTATTCCTAGGTATTTTATTCTTTTTGATACAATGATAAATAGGATTTTTTTTTCCTTAATTTCTCTTACATATAGTTGTTGTTAGTATATAGAAATGTAGCAGGTTTCTATATGTTAATCTTGTATCCTGCAGCTTTACCGAATTAATTGATAAACTCTAGTAGTTTTCTGGTGGTGTCTTGAGAATGTATATAGTCTGTGTACAGTATCATGTCATCTGAAAACAGTGACAGTTTTACTTCTTACTTTCCAATTTAGATTTTCTAAATTTCTATTTTTTGTCTTTTGATGTGTCTATCCAGTGTTGAATAAAAATGATGAGAATAGGTATCCTTGTCTTGTTCCTGATCTTAGAAGAAATGTTTTGTTGTTTTATTTCCATTTAGTATGATGTTACCTGTGGATCTGTCACATATAGCTTTTACTATGTTGTGATAGGTTCCCTCTTTGCCCTCCTTCTGGAAGCATTTTATCATGAATGAATGGATGTTGAATTTTGTCAAAACATTTTTCTGTACCCATTGAGATGATCATGTGGTTTCTATTCTTCAGTTTGTTAATTTAGTATTTTATACTGATTGATTTGTGATATGGAAAAATCCTTACATCCCTGGGATAAATCCCACTTGATCACTTTTAATATATTGTTGGATTCAGTTTGCTAGTATTTGAAGATTTTTCATCTATGTTCACTAGTGATATTGGCCTACGATATTCTTTTTTGTGATATCTTTGTATGATTTTGGTATAAGTGTGATTCTGGACTCATAGAGTGAGTTCAGAAGTGTTCCTTCCTCTGCAGTTTATTGAAATTGTGTGTGTATTAAATAGCCATCTGTGGCTATTTAAACTTATAAAAATAAAATCAAGGATAAATAAAACTTCAGTTCATCACTTACTAGTCACATCTTAAGTGCTCACAAGCTCTCTGTGACAGTTGTCCAGTGCAGATATCAAACATGTTCATCATCACAAAACAGTACTGTAGACAGCACTGTCTTAAGTAAGAACAAAAGTTTAATCCTTCACAGAACTTGAGATATCACTTTTATATATCAGACAGCCAGCATGTATAGAGCTCTCTTCTACCTTGCCACTTTTTAGCTTTCCAATTTTAGAAGTTTTGTGGCCTAAGAATACATGTTATCTTGTTCATTCATTCTTTAATTCAACAAAATTACCAATCAAGTTAATTTCCCATCTGTTCTTAAAATTTATTGACATTTTGCTTCTTTTTAATTGGATTTTTTCCTTTTATCCTAGTTTTATTTAATTTTTGTTTTGCTCCAAAATAAGCTACTTTTGTCATTGTGCAAGGTTTTGCTTCAATCCACAGTATAAAGTATGCCACACTCTGTATAAGCCCTCAGCTAAATAACTTCGTAAGTAACCTAGACTGTATAAAATTCTGATTGCCTTTTTATAGTCCTATTTCTAATCCATGAATTTCCTTTATTTTATTTATATTGATACTATTTAATTTGCATTGATAGTAGTTACCTAAAAAAACCTAATAACTCTTTTAGGACCTCAAAGATTCCTCAAAGGATAAGATTTTAAATTTTTAAAAATTTATTTAAGCTTTATTTAACAGAGCACTTTATAAGCAGAGAAACATCATAGAGTCATAATAAGATAAAGGATGTATCAAATATTTAAATTTTGCTTTTCAAAGAGAAAAGGAGGTTTTATTTTTTTAGTTTTAGATAATTGTTATTTGAAGCTGTTCTAGACTTGCTGAGTAGGTTGCTAAGTTTCTTCCTTTCACAAACTCAGCCAATTAGGAGTGAGGGCCAGGTTAAGAAAAGGAGAGGTGGGGAATGAGTATCATACATTTTTTAAAGAACTTGAGGAACAAAGGAGTTTTGTTTTACATGAGTAAGTATGTGCATGTGTGTGGTGTAAGCATTTTGCAGCCACCTTGAACCAGAGACAATTACTAAATTGCTTGTAAGATCTGGCCTTTTTTGGTTACTGATTCAGTTTAAATTCTAGTTAGAGTTTTTTCTTTTCCTTTAATAAAATGCATAAGACATAAACCACAATTCAGCAAACTTATTATTGAACTAAATAATGAAATAAAAGATGCTGGTTGCCTTAGGTAATCACATTCCAGGGAGTGCATTGTATCAATTTTTTAGCCACAATTTGGACTTTAGATTGTAAACATGGCTCAATGGAAAAATAAGAGGGGAGCAAGAGGGGTTCTCATCCTAGAGATTTAGTAAGAGTTCAGTTTTATTAATTTTTTTAGTGTAAATGTGGGTAAAGCCCAATTTGTATCAAACGAGAAAAAAAAAAAAACAACCTTCATTTTCAGATAGTTTAAATGATCCTCAGACATTGAAAAAATAGATATTCTTTCTATACATGTATTAGCCAATGAAAAATTAGATGGAAAAGTCACAGCGTGAATGATTAAAATTTAAAAGTGAAATATTAAAATATTTAAAATTTAAAAATAAATATTAAAAATTGACTAAATTATAATTTTTTGTTTACTCAACCATCTCTCCTCCTAGGAGATGGGCAAGCAAAGGAGAAACTGAATAAAATCTGTTCTGCTACAACACATTTTCCCCAGAAAAATCACTACCATTTCATGGCTCCAGGTGATTCTACAAGATGTTCCAGGGTTTCAGAAAGTAGAAACCTATTGTAGCTTAGAGCTGAAGTCCTCAGTATTTAAGAAAAAATCACACTGGCTCCCTTAAGTGGTTGCCTCATATGTATTTGTTCTGTTTTGTTCCATTTTGGTTGACCTCTGGGAAGTGGGGACTCCAGAATTTTCCTCTGTAGGAGGGACTTAGATATTCAATCCAGTTACAAGCAAGAGTCTAGAGAACCAGTATTTGCAAAGCAAACCCAAAATTTGTGTGTTTATATGGAATAACTTTGTGGAGGGAGTAGGGGCGATGGAAATAATGGGGATGGCTAAAGTTCCTCCAAACAACCCTTGGAACATCTCATTTCAAGGTTGTAAATTTCAAAAATAGTGGAATCTCCATAAAATTAACAACTTGTTTATCCACCTTTATCAAGGAGTGAACTGTTACCCATAACTAAATTTCCCAGAGCCAAGCATTTGAAGCACCAAAACTTTTCTGTTAACCATTTTAATGAAAAATTTTCTTAAAGATATTTCCTACTTCCCTGATTTTTTAAACAGTATAGCAGAAAGTAACTTTATGATGATGACGACTAGACTTCTCAAAATGAAATCTAAGACTTACCTGCACGGAGATATCAATAAGAATCCCTGTTCAGTAGAAAATGCGTAGCAAATACTCCCTGAATACATATTAAGCACCACAACTAGTACTAGTCCTACGGCAAAGACAGAATCCGTGTCATCTGTGACAGGAGGCGGCATAGGGCACTGTAGTAGCACAGAGCCAACGTGAGAGAGTCCTGCAGTAAAGGAAAGCAGGTTGCTAGGCTTTAATAGTCTTTAGGCCTAATTTTCGGAGAAGGCAATGGCACCCCACTCCAGTACTCTTGCCAGGAAAACCCCATGGACGGAGGAGCCTGGTGGGCTGCAGTCCATGGGGTCGCAAAGAGTTGGACACCACTGAGCAACTTCCCTTTCACTTTTCACTTTCATGCATTGGAGAAGGAAATGGCACCCCACTCCAGTGTTCTTGCCTGGAGAATCCCAGGGATGGCGGAGCCTGGTGGGCTGCCGTCTATGGGGTCGCACAGAGTCAGACACGACTGAAGCGACTTAGCAGCAGGCCTAATTTTTATAGTTCTGTCTCCTGCCTCAGAAACTGCCTGTTGTCCCTTCTCATTCCTATTAACTCCTTAAAGCCAAACACCATCTCTTATTCATCTTTCTTTTTTATTATTTATTTTCATTGGAGGATAATTAACTTACAGTATTGTGATGATTTTTTGCCATACATCAACATGAATTGGCCATAGGTATACTTATGTCCCCTGCCCCAACCCCTGAACCCTGCTCCCACCTCCCCCCCCACCCTATCTCTTGAGGTTGTCCCAGAGCAAGGCTGAGATGATATAAGAGAATAATGTTGAAACATCTACATTACCATATGTTAAACAGATGACTAGTGAGAGTTTGATGCCTGAAATAGGGCACTCATCTTTGGTTCTTAAGGTGGAGCAGACGTCCTGGCAAGAACGTTTGTTGAATGCTTTTAGTTAAACCTGTGTTAATATTTCCAATAGTCCTATTCCTTCAGTGCTCTAGACTATGCTAATAATATATTAAATTATAAAACTCACTAAAACAGTAACCCTATTTTACACATCATTCCAGGCCATGTAGCATCTGGGTGAAATCCCAGTGGCGGTACTATCTTTTATAGAGTAAGGCACATGTATTTAGTAATAGAATTTTTTTTAACTTCGGTATACTGTGAATCAGAGAAGGCAATGGCACCCCACTTTAGTACTCTTGCCTGGAAAATCCCATGGCCAGAGGAGCCTGGTGGGCTGCAGTCCATGAGGTCACAAAGAGTTGGACACGACTGAGCAACTTCCCTTTCACTTTTCACTTTCATGCATTGGAGAAGCAAATGGCAACCCACTCCAGTGTTCTTGCCTGGAGAATCCCAGGTACGGGGAGCCTGGTGGGCTGCCGCCTATGGGGTCGCACAGAGTCGGACACGACTGACGTGGCTTAGTAGTAGTAGTGGTATACTGTGAATGCATGACACCGCTGCAAATCCAGCATTACAATATTTAGCAAGGTATAAACAAGGTAAACATTATACAGGAATTCAGTTTTTAGGTTTAAGAATCAAATGAATTCTACTGTATAGAGGAGATCCTGGCCACTGCTTGCTACCTACCTTCCTTTTGCTTCTTACACAATAGCATTATGTGTAGAATGAGCACTTGAACCTGGGAATCTCAGAAGCAACTCTGAGAATGTTCCCAGAAGTATCTCTAAGGGATATGAGGAAAACAGCAAAGTCTCCTGTAGCCTCATCCTGGGATATTATTTTTGGTAGATAGGAGCAAAATTTGCCTTTGAGTTGTTCTTTTTCTGAGACACACACACACAGGTGCGCGCACACACACACCACCACCACCACCACCACCTCTCCAAGCTCTCAAAGACAAGGTACTTCCCTTCAAGAAGCCTCAGTTTCTACATCTATACTATAACAAAATTGGACCCTACAATTTCTGAGGCCCACTCTTTCCCTAATACTCTGTGATTCTAAAAGGAAATCAAATATCCCAGAGTCTGAAGAGAGGGCTTCTATGTCTCTATGTCCTGGTTTGTCACACCCCAACTACAACTGTTGAGAGGTCCCAGAACAGGACCGTTTTGTTTGTACCCAAATTATTCTCCATGTAGTGCCTTGCCCAGTAACCAACCTCCATGGAGCAGTGCACAAGAAAATGAAGTATGACATTAATTCAGACAGCAGAATTGGGAAACACGTTACCACAGTCTTCCTGAAGGACTAGAATATAGCCATTCTTCATAAGCTTTAAAGTACTCTTGTCTTTTTACAACTGATTAAAATGATGACTTCAAGTATCTGAAAAGAATAAAAATTAGGACATTCAATAACAAATATTAACAGAAGTCTACTGAAAACCATCACCACTGAGTAGGGAAAGGAAAAAGCTGGGGTTTTAGCACCAACTTCTTACACAGCATGAATATATTAATACAATTATGACCAAATTTTGTGGGCAATGAGTGACTTTATAAAGAATGTGTACCCAGTTCATTTCGGTGATGACATGTGTTCAAAACTAATAATTTACAAGAAGTTACAGTTATTTGTCTCAATACCAATAGTTTATAATGAATGTGCAAAGAAAAGAAAATTCAATTAGGTCAGAATGAGAAACATCATCTTGCTCCCCAAACTGATACTTTATCGTGGAACTCATACTCAAGAGAACAAAATAACTTTGTAAAAGGATAATATCTTTGAAATTCTAACAGGCACTCTGAAGGAGAAATTATAGGCATAACTCATCTCATTGCACTTCACAGATACTGCATTTTTACAAATTGAACATTCATGGCAACTGTGCATCAAGCATGTCTATCAGCCCCATTTTTCAAACTGAATTTTCTCACTTCTTATTTCTGTGCCACATTTTGGTAATTCTCACAATATTCCTAACTTTTACATTATTGTTACATTTGTTATAGTGATCTATGATCACTCATCTTAATTTTGCAAATAAACTTTTCATTGAATTACAAGTTTAAGAAACATGCACCATTGTGACACTGAGTCAGGCTTATATCTTTCATTTTTTATTGAAGTATAGTTGATTTACAATATTGTGTTAGTTTCAGGTATACAGAAAAGTAATTCAGATATATATATATACTTTTTCAGATTATTTTCATTTTGGGTTATTACAAGATATATTACAAAATATTGAATATATATTTGCTGTATAGTAAATTATTTTTGCTTATCTATTTTATATATAGTAGTGTATATCTGTTACTCCTATTGTTATATTTGTCCCATTCTCTTTCCCCATTGGTAACCATAGGTTTGTTTTCTGTCTGGAATCAAACATTAAGTAAATACATTCATTTGTATTATTTTTTAGATTCCACATATAAGTGATACCCTGTATTTATCTTTGACTTACTTCACATAGTATAATATTATCTAGGTCCATTCATGTTGCTGCAAATAACAGTATTTCATTCTTTTTATGGCTGAGTAACACTCTCTCACATACACAACAGGCAGGCATGCACATGCGTGTGCACACACACACTACTTCTTCCTGAATCAGTCGCCCTTTGAGTTGTTTTCATGTCTTGGCTATTGCAAATAGTGCTGCTGGGAACAGTGGAGTGCTTGTTTCCTTTCTAATTACAGCTTTCATTGTTTCCTGATACATGTGCAGGACTGGGATTGCTGGATCATATGGTAGCTCTGTTTTTAGTTTCTTCAGTTCAGTCTTTTCCATACTATTTCCCATAGTAGCTGTAGCAGTTTACATTCCCATAAATAGTGTATTTGAGTTCCCTTTTTCCATACCTTCTCCAGCATTTAGTATTTGTTGACTTTTTGCTGATAACCATTCTGATCAGTGTGAGGTGATTCTTCATTGTGGTTCTGAATTGCATTTCTCTAATAATTAGTGATGTTGCACCTCTTTTCATGTGCTATTGGCTATCTGTGTGTCTTTGGAGAAATATCTATTTAGGTCTTCTCTCCATTTTTTCTCAAACTACTGCACAATTGCATTCATCTCACACACTAGCAAAGTAATGCTTAAAATTCTCCAAGCCAGGCTTCAACAGTACGTGAACCATGAACTTCCAGATGTTCAAGCTGGTTTTAGAAAAGGCAGAGGAACCAGAGATCAAATTGCCAACATCCACTGGATCATTGAAAAAGCAAGAGAGTTCCAAAAAAACATCTATTTCTGCTTTATTGACTATGCCAAAGCCTTTGACTGTGTGGATCACAACAAACTGTGGAAAATTCTTTAAGAGATGGCAATACCAGACCACCTGACCTGCCTCTTGAGAAACCTGAATGCAGGTCAGGAAGAAACAGTTAGAACTGGACAAGGAACAACAGACTGGTTCCAAATAGGAAAAGGGGTACGTCAAGGCTATATATTGTCACTCTGCTTATTTAACTTCTATGAAGAGTACATCATGAGAAATGCTGGGTTGGAAGAAGCACAAACTGGAATCAAGATTGCCAGGAGATATACCAATAACCTCAGATATGCAGATGACACCACCCTTATGGCAGAAAGTGAAGAACTAAAGAGCCTCTTGATGAAAGTGAAAGAGGAGAGTGAAAAAGTTGGCTTAAAGCTCATCATCCAGAAAACTAAGATCATGGCATCCGGGCCCATCACTTCATGGCAGATAGATGAGGAAACAGTGGAAACAGTAGCTAACTTTATTTTGGGGGCTCAAAAATCACTGCAGATGGTGACTGCAGCCATGAAATTAAAAGATGCTTACTCTTTGGAAAGAAAGTTATGACCAACCTACACATCATATTAAAAAGCAGAGACATTACTTTGCCAACAAAGGTCCATCTAGTCAAGGCTATGGTTTTTCCAGTGGTCATGTATGGATGCGAGAGTTGGGCTATAAAGAAAGCTGAGTGCCGAAGAATTGATGCTTTTGAACTGTGGTGTTGGAGAAGACTCTTGAGAGTCCCTTGGACTGCAAAGAGGTCCAACAAGTCCATCCTAAAGGAGATCAGTCCTGAGTGTTCATTGGTAGGACTGATGTTGAACCTGAGACTCCAATACTTTGGCCACCTGATGGGAAGAGCTGACTCATTTGAAAAGACCCCGATGCTGGGAGGGATTGGGGGCAGGAGGAAAAGGAGACAACAGAGGATGAGATAGTTGGATGGCATCACCAACTCATTGGATATGGGTAGAGTGGACTCCGGGAGTTGGTGATAGAAAGGGAGGCCTGATGTGCTGTGGTTCATGGGGTTGCAAAGAGTCAGACACAACTGAGCGACTGAACTGAGCTGAACTCCATTTTTTATTGAATGGTTTGGTTTTTTGATATTGAGTTGTATTAGCTGTTTATATATTTTAGACATTAACCCTTTCTTAGTTTCATCATTTGCAAATATTTTCTCCCATCCAATAGGCTGTCTTTTTGTTTTGTTGATGGTTTCCTTCCCTGTGCAAACGCTTTTAATGTGATTAGGTCCCATTTGTCAATTTCTGGTTTTATTTCTTTTGCCTTGAGACCAATATAAGAAAATATTGCTACAACCTATGTCCAAGAATGTTTTGTCCATATTCTCTTCCAGTTTTATGGTGTTATGTCTTATACTTAGATCATTAAACCATTTTGTGTTTATTTTTGTATATGGTATGAAGGAGTGTTCTGTTTTGTTGATTTACATGTACAATAGCTGTCTAACTTTCCCAGCACCACTTATTGAAGAGCCTATTTTCTCCATTGTATAATCAAAGTAGATTGACTGTAGGTATGTGGGTTTATTTCTGGACTCTATATTCTCTTCCATTGATTCACGTATCTCTTTCTATGCCAATACCATGCTGTTTTCATTATTGTAGATTTCTAGTATTGTCTAGTCTGGAAGAGTTATGTCTCCAGCTTTGTTCATTTTCCTCAGGATTACTTTGGCAATTCTAAGTCTTTTGTAGTTCCATATAAATTTTAGGATTATTTGTTCTAGTTTTGTGAAAAATGTCATGGGTATTATGATAGGGATTGCATTACATCTATATAGATTGCTTTCGGTAGTATGACTGTATTTACAATATTAATTCTTCTAGTCCAAGAGCATAGGATATCTTTCCATTTCTTTTAATCATCTTCAGTTGCCTTTATTAGCATTTTATAGTTTTTAGTGGAGAAGGAAATGGCAACCCACTCCAGTATTCTTGCCTGGAGAATCCCAGGGACAGAGGAGCCTAGTGGGCTGCCATCTATGGGGTCGCACAGAGTCAGACACGACTGAAGCAACTTAGCAGCAGCAGCAGCAGCGTAGTTTTTAGCAAATGGTTCTTTCACCTCCTTGATTAAGTCTATTCCAAGTTACTTTTTAGACTCAATTTTAAACAAGAGTTTTTTTTTTTTTTACTTTCTCTTCCTGATATTTCATTGTTAGTATAAAGAAAAGCAATATATTACTGTATATTAATCTTGTATCCTGATACCTCAGTGAATTCATGTACCAGATCTAATACATTTCATGTGGAGAGTTTAGGGTTCTCATAGAGTATCATGTCATCTGCAAATGGTGACAGTTTTACCTCTCCCCTTCCAATCTGGATACCTTATATGCTTTTCCCTCGTTTGAGTGCTGTAGCTACAACTTCTAATATGATGTTGAATAAAAGTGGTCATAGTGGGAATCCTTGTCTTGTTCCTGAATTTAGTAGGAAGGCCTTCAGTTTTTCACCGTCAAAAATTAGGTTGACTCAGTTTGTCCTAAATGCCTTTATCATGTTGAGATATGGCCCCTCTATACTCACTTTGGTGAGATTTTTTTCATAAATGGATATTGAATTTTGTCAGATGTTTTTTCTGTGTCTATTGAGATGATCATGTGGTTTTTTTGTCTTTCCTTTTCGTAATGTCATATATCATAGTGATTGATTGGAATATTTTGAACCATCCTTGCAACCCTGGGATAAATCCAACTTGATCATGATGTATGGTCCTTTTTACATATTGTTGGGTTCAGTTTGCTAATATTTTGTTGAGGATTTTTACATCCATGTTCATCAAAGATATTGGCCTGTAACTTTCTTTTTTGGTAGTGTCTTTGATTTTGATATCAGGATAATGATGGTCTCACAGAATGAATTTGAGAGTGTTCCTTCCTCTTGGTATTTTTTTTTTGAAATGGTTTGAGAGGAACAGGTATAAGTTCTTTGTATGTCTGGTAGAATTCCCCAGGGAAGCCATCCAGTCCTGGATTTTTGTTTGCATGGAACTTAATTATAGATTTTATTTTATGTCTATTGATCAGTCTACTCAAATTATGTTTCTTCTTGACTCAGTTTTAGCAGGCCATTTCTAAAAGCATGTCCATTTCTAGGTTGTCCAATTATTGGCATATAATATAACTGTCCATAGTATTATGATTTTTTGTATTTCTGCAATATCCATTGTTATTTCTCTACTTTAATTTCTTACTTTGTTTATTTGGGTCCTCTTTCTTTTCTTCTTGGTAAACCTGGCTAGAGGCTTGTTGATTTTGTTTTTCTTTTCAAAAAACAGCTCTTGGTTTTATTGATGTTTTCTATTGTTATTTTGATCTGATATTTTCTGATCCTTATTATTTCCTTCCTTCTGCTGACTTTGCATTTTGTTTGTTCTTTTTCTGACTTCTTAGCTGGTAGGTTAGGCTGTTTGAGATTTTTCTTACTCCTTGAGGAAAGCCTGGATCACTGTGAACTTCCCCTGTAGACCTGCTTTTGCTACATCCTATAGATTTTTTAAGGTTGTATTTCCATTGTCTTTTGTCTTAAAAATATTTTCTGGTTTCTTCTTTGATTTCATTGTTGACCCATTGGTTTTTGTAGCATGTTGTTTAGTCTCCGTGTGTTTGTTCTTTTCCTGTTTCTCTTTTTGTGGCTGATTTTTGGTTTCATACACCATTGTAATCAAAAAAGATATTTAAGATAAGCTCTCATGTTCATTCTCAGTTGCTTCAGTCACATTTGACTCTTTGCAGCCCTATGGACCACAGCCTTCCAGGCTCCTCTCTTTATGGGATTTTCCAGGCAAGTATACTGTAATGTGTTGCCATGCCCTCCTCCAGAGGATCCTCTCAACCCAGGGATCGAACCCATGTCTCCTGCATCTCCTCCATTGCAGATGATTCTCTTTACAGCTGAGCCACTAGAGAAGCCTGAAATAACCTCTAGCCTCTTAAATTTGTTGAAGCGTGTTTTATGACCTAATGTGTGGTCTGTCCTAGAGAAGGTTCCTTGTATGCGTGGAAAGAATGTGCATTCTGGGTGCTTTGGATGTAATCCTGTAGATATCAATTAAGTCTACCTAGTCTATTGTGCCATTTAGGACCACTGTTGTCTTATTGGTTTTCTGTCTAGAAAATGTGTCCACTGATGTCAGTGAGATGTTAAAGTTTCCTACTGGTATTGTGTTCCTGTCAATTTCCCCTTTATGTCTGTTAGTATCTGTTTTATATATTTCAGTGCTCCTATATTGGGTGAATGTATGTTAATGAGTGTAATATCCTTTTCTTGTATTTGTCCCTTTTTCATAATATAATGTCCTTTTTTGTCTTTCCTTATGGACTTTGTTTTAAAGTCTAATTTGTCCAATATGAGTATTGCTATCCCTGCTTTCTTGTCATTTCCATTTACATGAAGTATCTTTTTTCATCTTTTCACTTTCAATCTGTGTGTGTCTTTCATCTTGAAGTGAGTCTCTTGTAGGTCATTGTATAGGTTCTTGACTTTTATCCAATCTGCAGCTCTATGTCTTTTGGTCAGAGGATATGGTCCCTTGACATTTAAAGTAAGTACTGATAAGTGTTACTTATTGCCATTTTAAGCCTTGTTTTCCTGTTGATATTGCAGTTCTTTTTGTGTCATCTTTTCGGATTTTCCTTTTGTGCTTTGATGGCTTTTTTGTATGCTTGAGTTCCTTTCTTTTTGGTATTCGTGAACCTATTATATGTTTTTGATTTGTGATTACCCTGGTTTTCAAGTATGCTTACCCCTAATTATATCTACTTGATTTAAATTGATAGTCACACAAGCTCAAACACATTCTAAACAATCTACATTTTTATAGTTCCTTCCTTCACTTTCTGTGATTTTGATGTCCTATTTTACATATCATTCTTTTTTTTTTTTTTTTGTTTCACTTACGTATTTATGAATGGAAAAAATTTATAATGCAAATTCACTGATTTAAAAACTTAGGTACAAATTACAACATTACAGGTAACCCTTTGTTTTTGTTTTACGTGGAGAACTTAGACTCAGTTCATTGCAAGAGACCGAAGTACGAGTACTCCAAGTATTACACAAATTGGAAGCATCTTGGATTTTTTTACATAAATTTGTATGCATGCTTTAAACAAACAGTATATTTCAAGAATGAGAGAGTCTAAACAATAAGTAAGACCAGCACCAGCATTTAAGTTTTCTGATTTTTAGTATTAGTCTGACAGAGTGTTAGTAACCATGCTGCACTGAGACATGTGATGGCACGATCTGAATCACAATTTATTAAATAGACCCCACACCCCCAGAATATTTAGGCTGGTCAGCAAGGTAACAATGTGTAAGTAAGTATGTAAGCATAATCCATGACAGGCAGCCTTGGGTAGAATGCTGCTCAGCAATCCACAAACTGCCTCAGAGATTTGTGCTTATAAGTAGACATTCAATTATACCAATAAAACAGCATGTTCTGAAAATATGGGCACATTTTAAAACATTTTAAGACAATTCTGTTAACTATAATAGTCCCACAGTATGACTGAGTGATAATAAGAATCTACTTTAAAAGCAAAAATTTAATCAGTATAGTGCATGATTGATTCCACATAGTTTCCTGGAACAGACCAGTCACTCGATTGCAGACTCCTTCATACCAGCCATCGTCGTTTTTCTTTATTACATAGATGATTGCACCCTCCATAAATGACAGCTCATCATCCTTGTCTTTTGTATAATCGTATATTGCCACAACTTGCTGATGATTACAGTTATAATCATTTTTACAAAAATAATTTTTTAAATCTGTGTATTAGTTTATCTAAGTGATCTTCAATTTTTAATATATTTGCCTTTCCTATTGTGACTTTCCCTTTCTTATACATTCTTGTTTCTTTTCTGTTTAGAGAAGACCTGTCAATATTTCTTCTAGAGTAAGTTTAGTACTGTTGAATTCTTTTAATTTTTGCTTGTCGAGAAATTCTCTCTCTCCTTCTATTCTACATGATGATCTTGCTGAACAGAATATTCTGGGTTACAAGCTTTTTTCCTTTCAGAACTTTGAGTATATCATGCCACTCCCTTCTGGCCTACAAAGTTTCTGAAGAAAAATCAGCTAACAGCCTTATGAGGCGTGGGGATCACATATAACTGACTTTTTTTTTCTCTTGCATTTAGAATTTTCTCTTTAACATTTGCCTTTTAATTATGATATGTTCTGGTGTGTGTCTGGGCTCATCTTGTTTGGGTGTTCCCTGTACTTGAATATCTGTTTCTTTCTTTAAATTTGGAAAGTTTTCATCAATAATTTCTTCAAATATACTTTTAATCCCCTTTTCTCTTCTTCTTCTGGAACTCTTCTTCTTTATGCAAAGGTTGGCATGCTTTATATTATCCTATAGATTTCATATGTTGCTGTCCTTTTTTTCATTTGTCTTTCTGTCTGAGCTTCTGATTAGGTGATTTCCATTAATCTTCCAGATATCTTCTTCTGTTATTTAGTTGCTATTCATTGCTTCTAGATTGGTTTTTATCTCAGCAACTGAGTTGTCTAACTTTGATTTGATAGTTTCTAGTTCTATACTACAGTGATCTGCATTGTTATCAATAATCTTTTAATTCCTTTAGCACCTTTATTACTTCCTTTTAGAATCCAGGGTCTGGTAGACTGGTGAGGTCTCTTTCCTTTTTGTTCTTTCAGGGGATTTCTCTTTTAATTTGGAGTAGTTTCTCTGCTTTTTCATTTTACTTGACTTTATGAATTTAGGGGAAATAGTTAGCTTTAAAGGGGGAAACACCCCTGTGTAGACTATGAATCTAATATTTTGGTGCGGAGGCTAGTTTCAGTGTAGGTGCTAGCAACATCTTTTCTCAGAGTATGCTGGCTATTATCCTCCTGATAGGAAAGTAATTGGTGATGTGGTGTCCAGAGCCTATTCTGGATATTGGGTGGGGCCTCCTTCTTGTTCTGTGGCTGTCTCAGCCCTGTCAGGGTGGTGTCTGCTCCTCAGTTGTTGGAATAGAAGCCCTGAGGGTCAAGTTCAGTCAGACTCCTTTGCCTTTGAGTGCATGGCCTGCTTCAAAGGAGACAACCATGCAGCAAGTGAGGCCAATATGGTCACAGCGAATCTATACATTATCCACGCAGGTGTCCGCAGTTTTGCCTAGAAGCAGCCCAAAGTCACATCTTCTCCTCTGTTGTGTTCATAGTATTAGATTTTAGTGTGGAGTGGGCATTGCAGCTGTAGGAACTGAAGTAGTTGTGCTGCTGCCTGAGACCTGGGTTGTCTCTGTGCCAAATGTGGCTCCAAGTTGGTGTGTGAGGTGGGTGGATCCAGTAAACTCCCTCTGGGAAACCAACCACTGCATACTCCTACCCAGGGGCTCTCCATCTGAGACTCAGCACCCACTGAGCATTTCTGTGGTATGTTTTGCATGCACCAGCAAACTCCACCACAACTGCACCTGGCCCTGCCACGCAAGCAGTGACAAAGGACTCTGAAGTCTGGCCCAAAATACACCCCAGACTATCCAGGCTATCTCTACTAAGCCAGATCAAGTCCTCTCCCAGAGTCTGTCTGCCAGAGAGTCAGTGCTTAGTCACTGCACATGTTTGTAGCCCTGCCCAGGGCCCACTTCAGACTGGGAAATGTGGCAAGCCAGCTACCAGTCTCTCTCTGCCCTGACTATAAGCAAGTCAGCACAGAGGCACTCCTCACAAGTAGAGTCTGGGCTGCTCCAGCCCCTCTGTCCCAGCTTATTTTCCCAGCAAACAAGGGGGCTCCCCAGGGTTTGCCCTGTGTGGACCTTTTCTCCCTTACAGATCCCTCCCCTGGAAGCCAGTCCTGTCCTGATTCCTTTTTCCCATCCTACTTGGTTATGCAGAGACTCTTCTTGCAGCTTTGGTTGCATAGGAGATCTTCTGCCAGTTTCCAGTTGATTTTCTGTGAAAAAGGTTCCACATGTAGATGTACTTTTGATGTGTTTGTGGAGGATGGTGAGCTTTACATCCTCCTACTCCAACATCCTGAGATTCCTCCTCTAGGTTTATATCTTTATGGAAAACTATACTCTAGACCCTAGATATGATTAAGGGGTTAAAATAAACTTGGCATGTATAATAAACAGGAGTAAACTTCTCTCTCAAATCTATATCAGAGAATTTCTATCCTATTCAGGATAACATAATCATCTAGACCCTCCCAAACTCTGTGCTTGGTAGGATGAAATATGGTCTGCTATCCACACTGCTTCCCAGCAACTCAGTGATGCTGTTAACAGGTTCTGTTAACAGAAAAAGAAATTTATCACTCTGGCATTGCTGAAAAAGTAGTCTGGAGTATGCAGAAACCAAGTGTTCTTTTCCTTGATTCTAAGACCTTAATATTCAAGCACTAATTATTCAATCATATTTGATTTAAGTTATTTCCTGAGTAGTTTACAGCATCACAGGAAGACATTAATTTTATACAAGTTTATTGTAAGAATCTTTGTTGTAAAGCCATTCGTGTCTTTCATTCTGGCTATCTCAATTGAGATACACTACTCAAGAAATTACCTGTCTCAGGAACCATATCCATCGAACGTTTCCTAACATTCTTATACCAGATAATTAAGATTTAAATGAGCATCAGAAACATCCTTGAAGGGAACTTAAATACGTTTTAAATGAGCAAATTGCATTCAGAGAAAGATGGAGGTGATACTGAAGGGTGGTTCAGGTAGAAGAGTGGGACCATGGAAATACAAACTCATTCCCTGTGTCTTAATGACAGCAGAGGTTTAAGAGCTCCTACTTTATCAATGAACCTAAGGTATTAACACAAGATGAGGGCTGCCATCCTTTCAAGTCACTTTCTGATCGCCACTTCAGAAGGGGAAGCAAGTGTCTGCTTTGCCAGACACAGACATGGGTTAAGACCAGGGCTAGGGACACGGACACTGCTATAACATGAACAGACAGTAAAAGAGACCCAGATTCATTAGCAGAACATTTATATCTTCTGCTTGCTACCTTTTTCCATGCAGTTAGCAGAGGCAGCCAACATATGCTGCCAGTCACTTTCAGAGTCTCTCAAAAGCCAAGAGATTTTGAGGTTTCAGTCTATATAGAAATGAAGAAATGTCCAGAGTTACAAAAATGTTAGTACAGTTTTATTATTTACATTTAACAAATCACTGCCTTTAAATCACACCAAAAAAAAAAAAACCATGAACATAGTAATTATGGGATTTATGAAACTATAAGTCCTTTGCACTATGGATGGTGTAGTCTAGATTGTGGATATAAATTTGCCATGGTCTGATGGATGTTGTCTTCTTTTGGTCCTTTCAGTGCAATCCCAGACATAATATTCACATTTATACTTGAGATCTTTCATGCCTGAGAAGCCCCGGCAAGATGGCTCCCTGAGTCCCCCTTTGAAGGATACTGTTTACCTCTGCCAAATTTTCCTAGTTGAAAATCTTTCCTTAACCATAGGCCTATCACACCACCTGCACCAACTTATCGTGATATTCTAAAGGAGGCAAAAGGACAATTTGCAAAGAACCAGAAGGATTTTAGAATGTAAGTTTACTTCACACTAATGATAAATATAAAATCATAGACACTTTTAAAACTTGAAGTGACCACAGAAATTATCTACAACTAAGCTCCTTATTTTACTGACAAGAAGAGTCACCTCTGAGCATCTTATAATAGACTGATTCCTTTCAGGTAAGTGTTAATGTATGTTGTAACCATGGCAACCGGGCATGTGTCAGGGATTGAAAGAAGAAAGGAAGCTTTCCTGTGGTGGGGGTGGGGGATGTACTCCAATGTGGAGAAACCAGGGGAGAGTTCCAGAGAACAGAGATTGGAGTATTATTCATTTACAAGGATAAGCCCTGGAGAACAGACAAGTTGTTTGCAGTAGAAGGAGTTCTTGGAGCAGGGGTGGTGTGGAGGAAAGGCAAGGGGTCTTTTCTGAAATGTTTTTTGGGGAAACATTTTAAGTTTTTGGGCTTAACTGAAAATTATTACTCTTAGCCAGTTATAGTATTCTTATGTGCCAGGAAGCATGAAATGACTTAAGGAGGATGTCCATCAGTTTTTCTGAGAACAAACTGGCAGGGTCCAATTCTTCTGCCTATGATACCAAGGTCACTGCCTAGCTGTCTTATTGCCCTTAAAGGGGAGAAAGGATGAGCATCCTACCCTTTTGGTACCAGATGCTGTTCAGGAAACACATCAAAGAGAGGCAAACCCAAGAGTTGTCAGCAAAGTCCTATTCCATCCAGCAGGCAGGACAGAAGTCTGAGCTGGTACTTCCCCTGGGGCCCCATTTCCTCCCACTGACACACACACACGTGCATGCACACACACAGACACACATACAGAACCCTTAGGCTTCCTATTTTCAGTGGGACGAACAGGGACGGGTACCTTGTAAGACAGATTATGTGGAAGCAGCAAGCTTGAGTCCAGACCATGCTTAGCTGACATGGATGATGCCTTTGGTGCATGTTTATAAGGGGAGATGTGATGGGGAACTCCTCATACCAAAAGTCATGCATTGGGAGAGATACTGAAAAGTTTTTGTAAGGAACTTTACTGATATGTGGAAGGCAGCAAATTGTTGATTTATTCTTTCTCAATGAGAACTGCCTGCATTATTTTAAAAATTTAACTCCAAACTTTGATTTTATAGAGAAAACCACGTAATTAATGAAGAAATAAAACTCCTAAGACAGCGACAGGAAAAAGTTGACAAGGAGTTTCGTAGGTTTGTTTCTTATTCAAATTGTAGTGCTTAAAAAATGTTTTAATTGAATAAATGTGTTATGTAAACCACAATGGGTTTAGTATGTAAAAATTCATTAACTGGAATATCTGCTGAAGTTTTCTACTCAATAGTTCATCTGGATTAGCACTATTTTATCCATATAATCACTTACTCTGCAATTTAATTAATTTATAAACATTATCATCATCTCCTTTTATTCCACCAGGCATAGGACTTAAGCTGAGGGCCTTTTAAAGATCCATAACCATGCCTTGCCCTACAGAAGATGTGAACTATAGAAAAACAACCTATTTAGTTGGTCTCAGGCTAGTTCTTTGCCCTCTTCTGCCTCTGCTGCTTACCCTATGCATAAAAACATTGCACCCCCTGAAACAAAGAAAGTTAGGCACATGTTATTTCATAAATGAGGGTATAAAAAGAAAACTATAAGGCATTGGGACTAACCCACTTCTTCCAGTATATCCACATAAGCAAGGATAAATGTCCAATGAGTACAGCACTTCAAATAAACCACAATTTTCTTCCAGTCACACTGCCATACTTCTGACTGCTATTTTGCAACTTGTAAACCCGGTCTCCCAGTCACATAAGAAAATTCAGCTCCTTATTTTAAAAGCTTGGTTCACTTTTCACCAAAACTTTTATCACCCAGCTTTCACCTTCACAACACACAAATTATAAGATCTTATTTCTAGGTTCTCAAAAATCAGATCTATAGAGGATAGGATTTCTCACCACTCAGGATATGCAGAAGAATGTAAACCAATTTTCAGAGCAACTAACAAGAAGCACTCAAATATGTGTTATGCAATGGCACACTGCTGGAGAATGTGAAGGGGGAACTACTCAGATGGATATCTTACTCCAGTGAGCCTGTTAAATTTACAGGCAGAGTGTTCAAGTTTCTATCTATAGTCTTCAAAAAAAGACACTCATGGAAAGGAAAGACAAAGATGGGAGATAGGTAGTGGTGATGGCTGCAAAACTTTGCAAATATACTAAAACCCACTGAATTGTATACTTTAAAAGGATGGATTTTAGGGTATGAGATATATCAACAAGGCTGTTATTTAAAAATAAGAAGAGGGGGACTGTAAGTTAAAAGTGGGTTGAAAATGGATTGACTTAACAAAGCGAGATGAACCAGTCTCAGAATGACTTGCAGTCAAAAAGACTCTAAGAGAATATTACTGAAAAAGGGCACCAGGGATATTTTGGAGTATATTTAAACAGTGCTATGAAGAAGAGACCCAAAACAACCATAAGAGCCAGATTAAGAAAAGCAGGATAGGAGAGCACAAGAAGGTAATAAATGAGGAGAAAACCCAGGCTGAAGAGATAAAATTGGCAGAGATAAAGTAGAAAATGAGTGAGGGAGCGTTTGTCAGTCAGAGAATACTAACGCAAGAGACCTCTAAGAAGTAGCCTTACTGCATGCGCTCGGGGAACCCTAGACTAAATGCTAAAGAAACACAGAGCAGGCCTTATGAGGGGTTGGCTAATACAAACTTCATGCTTAAGCAAAGTGTGTTTGGAATTTTTAGAAAATTTTACTTCCTATAGATTTCACGGTATAATTTTAAAATGTTTCACTTGAAAATTGCCACTGAAATTAATATCCTTCTTCCCTTTTCATTTTCCTTTCTCTTACCTATGTTTTTCTTCCTAATGTTTTTCCCTGGTCCCAAGTTCCTATCCTTACTTGCTTGGCCTGCCTCTGCTCCTGTCTTCATCCATAATCTATGGAAAGGTTCCTGCTGCCTCTTCAATTCAGTTATTTCACTCCTCCATAAATATTTCTTGAATGGAGTAGTTGGTGGCCAAAATCATGATAGATTCCTGGATCTCCACTCTCAGTGAGCTTACAGTTTAGTAAGCACTCTCACCCTCCGTCCTTTTTCATCTCTCTGTTCCCCGCCAAGATCTTTCCCAGACCAGTTCCTCTTCCTCTTCCCTTCCCAGTGACTGACCCTACCATCTCCACTGGAGCACGGTGAGTGGAGTCAGTGAAGGGAACACCGTGCGAACCCTCTCACTGAAGAGGGTGTTTCACTGCTGGGATGCAGTGTCACACAGTGATTACAACAGAGTGCTCTAGTCTCATTGCTTGGGTACAAATCCTCTATTACTTGCTAGCTGAAGGACTGTGGACAGGTCACTTAACATATCTAAGCCTCTTTCCTCATCCATAATACAGGATAATAGTAGAATTTACTTCCTAGGATTATTGTCAGAGTAATTGAATTAATATATGCAAAGTGGTTGATGCTAGCATATTAAACCCCTGTAAATGCTGGCTCTGAGTTGGTATCAGTATAAAAACAGTTAGTTTGCTGACCCGTTGTCTTGTTTTCACAATTAGACTCCAAGCAAAGGCTACCAAGAAACCCTTTGAAGTTAAGAGTGATTTTGAGAATTTCCTCCATCAACTGGTAAGTTGTTTTTTTTCTGAAAATAATTGAGAATTCTCTCTTTAGCTTCTTATGAAGACTGGAAAATACTTAATAAGCAATATATCATTTTCATGTCCAGGTTACAGTAGCAGGATAGAATATATTCTTGTTATTTAATCATCCACATGTACATTTAGTCTAATCTCTGTCTCATGATTTGTGACAAGCTCATGCTCACTCATCCCCATCTTTGCTTCTGACCAGAAGCATTTTATACAACTGAAAACCTCCAAATGCAGTCAGAATTTCAAACTAATAGAAAATTATTGGTGTTTGAAATCATATTCAGTAATAATTCAACAAAAATATATTGGATGAATGACCCTTACCCTCAATTAACAGGAATGTAAGAAATGATAAGGCTCTAAATAGGACTCAAGTATAAGAAGGAAAGAAAAGGCAGTTTTCTTTGTTCCCTTCCCTTCTCCTTCTCCTTAACTTACAGGCAATCCTGTTAAAGCTAAAGGCCCTTCTTCCCTTCCAACAAGAACATGTAGAGAATAGTGTACAATAAATCTGAAGGTTGGACATTCTGAGGTCAGGAATAAGAGAGAACTTTTCATTTTCAGCATGCCAGGCTTCCATACAAAAAATCTAGAGCAATCCTCATTGGCTATTGCTGTAATGTCAAAAACAGATCAAAGAATCTAATCAAAGTCCTATGAACCAGAAAGGTAACAAAGGAGTACATGCGTGCTAAGTTGTTTCAGTCGTGTCCAACTCTTTGCAACCCTATGGACTGTAGCCCTCCAGGCTTCTCTGTTCATAGGATTCTCCAGGCAAGAATACTAGAGTGGGTTACCCTGACCTCCTCCAGGGGCTCTTCCTGACCTATAGATCCAACCTGAGTCTCTTGCATCTCCTGCACTGTTGGGATGTTATATATTAAACAAATAGAACAATTCTTCCACACACAAAAAATTATTCCTCCCATTATTTCATGATCTCTCTTGACTACTACTGCTAGAGACACAGGTACAGAGAAATATTTATTTAGTATAAGAAAATTGTGGAAGTAAGCTGGTAAAGAGCAAATGACCTCAGCTGGTGAACAGTAGATGGCTTGAGTATTAGGGAAACTACATGAGCTGTGGAAAGCATAGCACACTGGAGAGTCTGTGCCTCAGCTAAACATGGCCGCTAATTCCTCACGTCTGGGTCACTGTGATTCTGCAGGAATGGAGACCAAAGTGTTATGAGATCTTTTACCATTTGCAATCTAGCTGCTGCTGCTGCTGCTGCTATATCACTTCAGTCATGTCTGACTCTGTGAGACCCCATAGACGGCAGCCCACCAGGCTCCTCTGTCCCTGAAATTCTCCAGGCAAGAATATTGGAATGGGTTGCCATTTCCTTCTCCAATGCATGCGTGCATGCTAAGTCGCTCAGTCATGTCCAACTCTGTGCAACCCTATGGACAGTAGCCCACCAAGCTCCTCCATCCACAGGATTCTCCAGGCAAGAATACTGGAGTGGGCCAGATTCTTCTGTAAAATTCCTGTTTAGGACTCGAGTTTTTACATACCCTGGAGGTCAAACTATATAAATCTGTAGATCAGACACAGCTTGTGGGCTGCTGGTTTGCAATACCTGGTCTACCTGCTGAACACGGAGCTCTTCAAAATCTGGTTCCAACCAATATCACTGATCTTATTCTCCACTATATCCATCCCAAGGCAAACCCTTCACTCCCACCAAGTCTTCTGAACATACAGTGCTTATCCATAATCATATACTTTGATCATCTGCATTGCCTATTCCCCAGCTTTCAAATTCTATTCATCCTTAAGAAAGAAAGAAAGAAAGTCTTCCCTCCTGGCTTCCCTTCCCTTGGGCTTCCCTGGTGGCTCAGAGGGTAAAGAGTCTGCCAAGACCCAGGTTTGATCCCTGGGTTGGGAAGATCTCCTGGAGAAGGAAATGGCAACCCACTCCAGTCTTCTTGCCTGGAGAATCCCCATGGACAGAGGAGCCTGGTGGGCTACAGTCCATGCAGACCTGAAGAGTTGGACATGATTGAGGGACTTCACTTTCTTTAGCCCTCTCCTTTCCACAAATGAGTTCAACAGCTTTCATAATTTCTAGAATAACACTAGGTGATGGTTTCACTGGAAAAACAGTTTTATTCAAGCCAGACATCAAGATAAACATGGGAGTAGATTCAAGCTTAGAATGGCTATGTCCTCCAAAGCAGAGTGTGCACAAGAAATGTTTACTTACCTATTTTATAAAGAAGGTTTCTCATGTGAAAAATTTAAATCAAATAGCAAAGCAAAAGCAAGTGCATTTTTATAATAATTCAAGTATCTTCAAAGAATTATATATCAATCAACCACAGATCTTCTGTGGAAAAATGGAAAATTATTAAAGGATTATAATTTTAAATCAATTTTTAAATACAAGCAAATTTGACTCAAGTTTTCTCAAGTATTTACCTTTCTGCTAAGACTAAAAATGTACCAAAATTTATGTTAGAATAATGGATTTCCTAGTGCTGTATATGACTGCTGTTCTTTGAGAAATGTTACAACTAGTTTTGTCTCAGCAAGCTGAGAATAACAGAAAATTGTGATAAACTCCTGGATAATTTATGCCAAATAACTGCTGCTCCTCAATTATCTGACTATGCCAGCAAAATGTTTTTTGGTCTAAATTGTGATATAATTCAGGGAGGCCTTCCTGTAGTCTGTCTAGGGGACAGCCACTCATTAACCATAACCATGAGGCCAAACTTTCTGCCCATTTTGATAAACAGGCACCTACCAACAACCCTACCCAATCCCAGAACCCACTCTCAGCCTTTTCATACCTCGCCTGCATGCCTCACACCTGCCCTACATTGGTTTACATATACAAACAAGCCTTGCTAGACACACAGTGAAGGAAACAAGGCACAGATGGATTTTCCTAGAATAGTAAACCTGCATCCTGGACTAGAGAGGCATTTTTAAAAAGGTAGGATAGAATGGGAATAAAGTAAATTCCATGAATAAACTGAATTATCTGAATTAATATTTGGATAATTATCTATTTCCATGTGCACAGAGATAACTAGAAGTATTTTTTATCTAAAGTTTTTCTTTTATGATAGAGAAAGCTCAGGGCCAAAAGAATTTAAAGTAATTGTTATATGATATCAAATGGTTAAAAATATTAAATCAGCCTGGGATTTTCTTCCTGAATCCATTTTTGAAAAAAACTTAAGTGATCTCCCTCAAGTTAATAACTGGGGAATCTCACTTTCAAGTACAATATCCAGAATACAATATCCAGAAAAATCTGTGAATCCTTAATAGTGTATTATTTTAATAGCGTTTTGAAGCTCTAACTGAGAGAGAATTTTTGGCATCACTGTCATCATCATCATCATCATCAACAGAAGACCCTGAGGAAGAAGAACGCCAGGAGAAACCAGAAGTAAACTGTATTTAAGAATATATGTTGAATTCAGGTAGAATCCATGAGGTACCAGTATTAACGGCCTTTTACCATGTGTCTTTAAAATTCTTGAAATCAATAAATCTAAGTAAATTATCTTAAGAGATCTCTATCCAAGCGTAATCTTCACCCTTATTGGTAGAAAACATATTTCAGGTGGAAAAATCATCTTTATGAAGCATGGGGAGCTTTCAACCATTTCTTTGGAAATATATCTTGATAATAGCAACCATTTCTTCATAATACAAAACAAAAGGAGGATTAATTTACTGTGGCATAAGAAGTCCTGCCAGTCCCTAAATGCTCTAAATAGTTTCTTGGAGATTTTTTACATTGTTTAGGCCTCAAGGAAAACCAAAGCTCCACCTCCAGGTTTGGTAGCAAACAAACTCTGCTTCTCCGGCGCTAAGCTTCGGTCGCTCCTCTGGTAATAGGCTTTGTGCACATTTGCCAGGAAGCTGGACAGCTTGTCAGCAGGTACTATTGAAACTGTGCAGCCTCCCCATCCTGCTCCAGTAAGTCGTGATCCTTGAGCCCCAAATTTCCTAAAACAGTGAGAGAAAAAATTAGAACTTGCAAATGAAAACGAGAGTTGATTTTCCTGGTGCTTCAGAGCACTCCAACAACTAAGGAGAGATTATATGGTGTGCTTTGTTTTGTGGGTTTTCGTGGTGTGTTTTTTTTTCCCGGTATTGTCAAACATTTTAGGACATTACAAAATTTGTACTATTATCAGAAGGTAATTTGAAATTTAATTGTATCTAAAACTAGCCCCAAGTTTTGGCTCTTCAATAAAAATTTCTTGTTTCATGAAAGTGAAAAGTGAAGTTGCTCAGGTGTGTCCGACTCTTTGCAACCCCATGGACTGCAGCCCACCAGGCTCCTCCATCCATGGGATTTTCCAGGCAAGAGTGCTGGAGTGGATTGCCATTTCCTTCTCCAGGGGATCTTCCTGTTTCATGAGGGCTGGCAATAACCCCCTGTAGTCTTGATTCCATAAAGCCAGCATTTGAAGAGTTATATAACAAGTCTTCAGGTGATCAAGAAGAGGGAGTAAAAAGAAAAGGTAGTACACACAATCAACAGTATGAATCAGAAGGTTGCTCCATAAGAGGGCAAATCAAAATTTGAAGTCCAAGTCTTATACATACAAGTGAGAGCGTCCTCTGGTGGCTATTTAAGCTGCATTCAGTCACCTAGAAAAGATAGCCTAGATTTGTGCTAAATGAATTTATCAACAAAGAATGTTACTAAACTCTAAGTTAGTTTTACTTGCTAATCTCTAAAGGGAAATTATGCAAACCTTTCCACAAGAGGGTAAGTGGTTCAGCAGGTCCATCCCCATTTTCCCTGTGCCTTCAGGAGCTGGTTCTGATGACTTGACTCAGAATTTCTCATCTGAACAAAATGTGTGGTTGAGATGGAAATGACTATATAAGCCTCCATGCAACAAGAGGTAATTTTAGTCACCATCAACCAAGCACAGTTTCAAACCTAAGATTTACACCAAAGTGAAAGGCCCTACACAAGTACAAAGATTACTCATCTTTAAAAGATGCAATTTATCCTGACAAGAACAGTTCACATGTGCTTCCAAATTCATACTAATAAAATTTACTCCAAATTCATAGCAGATTAAGAATTTCATAATTAATTTAGCACAATTCTGTCCCTTTTTCCATCTAAATGAGCTACTTTATTTCCTGGAAAATATCAATAGAATATTACCCCTATTCTAGGACATGAGAATTATTGCACATCAGTAATTCATTTCCCCCTCAATGATTTTCTCAGTTGATTTCTTTTCATCATCTGTTATATTCATTAAAATATGTTTTTCATATGAAAGTAGATGTCTAGAGAAGAAAACAAAAATGCTTGCAAGCAAATAGATTATTCATCTCCTCCTGCCCTTCAAACATTCAGTTTATGGCCCAGTAGGTAAACGGAGCCTAAACTGAAGTTTCACTTACCCTGAGATTCTAGTATTATCTTGAGTTCCTAGGCTGGCAAGGGGCTAGTTTGCAATTTGATGGAATTTAAAAAAAAAAGTCATCACACAGCCATATCAAACTATCTCTTCTTGTGGAAGATGCTGAGAAAAACAGAGGTGTCACTGAAGTATCTTTGAAAGACACTAAAATCTAAGCATCAAAGACAGCATGGTATAGTTTAGAGAACAGTATGCCCTCTTATTTGATTTTCTAAGATCCAAACTATGCCATTTTTCTGGACTCAAGTCAACCAAGTCTTTTATGGTCTTCAGTGAACTTCTAAGCATATTTTCTTACACTTCCTCATTTGAATAGTTTTTGAAAACTGTGGTCTCAAAATTGAATCTAAAGCAAACTGAAAGTGTTTCTAACTGGCTGCAAAACCCATAGGAATTGTGCCAGGGGGCCTGTTTTCCTGACTCTCCTACCAGTTTCCAGAGGGCAGACACTAGAAGTCTTTCTAGGTAAATCATTCACTTTTAAGTCTCCGGAGCTGCTCTGTCACCAGCCTGCCTGCTACAAATGAAAATGAACTAGATTGCATCAACCACATGGTCTGAAATCATCAGGGCTGAAATTTCCCCTGTAGAGAATGGTAAGTGCTGTTATAAACAGCTCTCTACTCCTGAGTCAGTGGCACTTGTGATCACAAACCAGGCGCTGCCCCAACAGCTAGTCAGCAGCCTGCCCAGTTATACACACTCACAAAGGCAGCGAGATACTGGTGCCCCTGCTGGTATGTGGCCATAGAAATTGTGTGAGAGAGCCAGAGTTAGTAAACCAATAAGCTTTAAATCAAGAAAAAAAGTAGGTGAGCTAAGGGTGTTGAGTGAACTTTTCACAACTGCATTTTTTTTCCTGGGAAACTAGTGAGACATTAAAAATATAGCTCCTGAGCTATGGCACATCAGAGAAGCAATACAAGAACTAGGAAAACCAAACCCCTAAAATCCCAAATACCACTTTGATGCTTGTGGTCAGTTGATTGGGACTAACATGGAAAGTTTGGTCAAAACAACAAAAGCAGCCTCAGCCTTGTAAGGCATGATCTACAAAACAAAGACTAGGGCAGATATAGATTATAAAGAATGTTCCCTTTGATCCCTTTTATCACTAAAAAGTGTACTCCTATAATCAGCTTTCCAGACACCTAAGTGTAGCCTGAATAAAATTTCCTACTTTTAAATGAACTGAGTTGACCATAAAGCACTGACTAAAGTAAGGCATGGATCACAGGTGGCCTTGAGGGAGGAGGTGGGGAGAGATCCAGTAAGTCCCAACTTTGCCACAAATTGCAGAGGGAAAGCAGGGAATTGTGCCTTGTATTTTAATTCAATTTTATTTTAAGATATATATTGATATATTTTATAAATAGATACTATTTCAGAAAATCTTGAATTTAGGGACAGGTTATTATCTAATTTCAGCACAGCATAATTCCAGGCATTTGGGAGTTTCTAATAATTAATGTTAAAAAATTCAATTATGTGAAACAAAGTAAAATAATAAAGGAAAATAATGATCCTTATCCAATTATAAAATAACTATCTTAAATAAACAAAATGTAAATTGTAAGAAGTAGCTCAATTTTAAATATATTGAGTAAAATAAAATAATTTGAAATAATTATATGTGTATTTTATATATATGTATATATATATATATATATATCATGAGTAATGTACTCTTTTTCTGGAAAGACTTCTAGCTTCTTCTGTAAGTATATAATTTTCTGATTAGAATCTCAGGAAAACACAACTTCTAGAACCATTTCTATGATTTTTATTAGAAACACTTTCAGACTGCTCTTGATTCAAGAAACCATAGACTTCAAACAGTGTTCAAATAAGAAAATATAACCATATATCCATTTTACAAATTTAAGCCACAGAGGTCATGGAAGACCAGTCGGTTTGTCCTGCAAATGGCATACATATTGGGGGAGGGGAGTGTAGGAGCAGGGGGACAATAAACAGAGGACAGAAACCCAAAAAGAAGTGAGCCCCTAAGGCAGCTAAATGGCTCTCTTCCTTTTTCTTGACAGTGTTCAGATTAGCCCATAAGATCATGAGGAAAGGAGCACACACAGGTGGATTTACACTTCACTCTTCTCTACTCCCACTGCTTAGGAAAATGGCTGCAAGAAGCTAAGCCGCACAGCCAGCCATGGGATAAAGTTGTGGGAAAACTTCTGAGGAAGCCCACAAATGAACTTCTGTAACCTTTGTTGGTCTTTTAAAACTTGTCATTTATCTTCCTTAGTAACTTGGGCAATAACACCTCAGTGAGTCCTCTCTAATTTCAACAAGTGTTAAAATGGAAATAAAGGCATTAACTATTTTTAAAATATTATATAACCAGGGGAACCTATAAAGAATGAGCTGTCTCATATATAACTGACTTGGTTTCAAAATTGTTTTGTTTTCCTCAAGAAATCCCATTTTCTTAAAATTTACATTTAATTTATTTAAAAGAATCATTTTATAATTGGGCAAGCTTCATCTATTTTCTTCATTATTTCACGTAATTGAGGTTTTCTAATTTAATTTAAAAAATAAGCAGTCTAACTGAATAAGTATAATTTCCTTCTCCCTCTCTGGCCCTTTCCTTGGATTTTAAACTGATTTTCTCTTGAAAAGCAGTAAAAGGCTCCACTGTAACAAATTCAAGCATCTGTGATCTCTTCTATCCTTTTCCCCCATTCCTCTCCACTTGAGTCATAAAGCTGTCCTATAGACGAGCTACCTGGAGACACCTAGCTCAGATCACACTAAGATTTGTAGGTGATGCCAAATATTCTACATATCAAGTCCTTCATTCACTCAGTCAGTCAGTTGTCTTTTCAAGCAAATAGTTTCCAAGCAGGCCTTCCAAAAAGTGAAAGTAGTGAAAGTGAAGTCACTCAGTCGTGTCCGACTCTTTGCGACCCCGTGGACTGTAGCCCACCAGGCTTCTCTGTCCATGGGATTCTCTAGGCAAGAATACTGGAGTGGGTTACCATTTCCTTCTCCAGGGGATCTTCCTGACCCAGGGATCGAAGCCAGGTCTCCCGCATCGGAGGCAGATGCTTTAACCTCTGAGCCAAAGCTAACCGAATTTTAAGTGCAGCAAGCGGACCAGGGAAGGTGGTCTAAAGAGAATCTCTGGCAGTGCTCCTCCCCAACCTCAGCTTCCCTCTTCCCTCTTCTGAGCACCACAAGGCAACCAACCTTCTCGGGCTGCCCTGTCTTAGTCACAACTTGCTCGTTGGTGTTAGCTTTTTTAAGGAGACAGGGAATTACGGAGGTGGTGGTGGTTCTTAAACAAAACAGTACTCTACCAGATGATGACTTTATGGTACCAGTGGCCCACATCAGGCCTTGTCAGGTCCTTCCCAGCACATCTCACACTTGCTTGCCCACCAAGATAGTCGTAAAGCTGCAAAAGGAACCAGGGCTTAACAATGTTGCCATTTTAATTTGGACCTTTTTCATTTACCATTTACTACTCTCCTATTGTCTTTCCCTCCTGTTTTAACCATTCTGTTTTACAACTATCTTGCATTCTTCTGCATTCCTCCCTTTTCGCCTCATACATCCACATAAAGGAAAGTATCAGAGCTTTTGAAAATGGAGTTTAAACTACAGTTTCCTGTGGGACACAAATAACCCTATGAAAAGTATGTGCTGACTTAGGAAGTCATGGCATTAATGACTGCTGCTGCTGCTGCTAAGTCGCTTCAGTCGTGTCTGACTCTGTGCGACCCCATAGACGGCAGCCCTCCAGGCTCCCCTGTCCCTGGGATTCTCCAGGCAAGAACACTGGAGTGGGCTGCCATTTCCTTCTCCAATGCATGAAAGTGAAAAGTGAAAGTGAAGTCGCTCAGTCGTGTCTAACTCAGCGACCCCATGGACTGCAGCCTACCAGGCTCCTCCATCCATGGGAGTTTCCAGGCAAGAGTACTGGAGTGGGATGCCATTGCCCTCTCCCATTAATGATTACATCTACTTAATTCTCCCAGAGTATCCTCCTCTGAGGTTGCTCTGCTACTCAAGACCTTTAGTCACTAGCAATCAACTGGCATATTTGGATAATATCACCTGCTGCCCCCAGTGACAGCAAAGAGAAAATTATTTAAGAAGCTAAGAGGCCAGACAACTATTCTAGCCACTATTTCCAACATGCCAAAAGATAATCTTTCAATATGGGACACTCAGTCCAAACAATCCATATAGAATAAGAAAGTAATTTCAATACTTAGCAATTCCAAACAAAACAACCATAAAAAAAGAGAATGAGCTCCTTACACCAGACCCAACTGAAAATCAGTACAGCAGATGAAAATGGTCTAGACAGAGACAGTTTAGCTGCCATTAAGAAAAGGAGTTTCCAGAAACAAAAAGCAAAAGGCATGTTCTTCTCTACCCTTTTAAAACACAGCCACTAAATCTTCCACTAGAAGCACATTTTCAAAATATATATATATAGATCTACGGACTGCTAGAACAGAAAAACATATTGGAGATCATAAAGCAAGGTGACAGTTCAAAGTCACAAAGCTCAGAATGAAACAAGGCAGAGCTAGAACCCATCCTTCCTAAATTCCAGCCCAGTTTTCATCCTTCTCCACACATTGCCCTTCCCTGCTCAACATGGCTTTGCTCCATGTTCAAATACTGCAACCTATAGAAAACCAAAGCCTCCATCATTAAAACTTTAATAAAGGAAAATAGGTTAAAGTCCCTCATTCAAATACATCTCAGCCTCCCTGGTGGCTCAGATGGTAGAGAATCTGCCTCCAATGTGGGAGACCCAGGTTCAGTCACTGGGTTGGGAAGATCCCCTGGAGAGGGAATGACTGATTGACTAACACTTTCACTTTCAGTATAACCCAAGGAGAGAGAAACAAGTGTGGCAAAAAAAAAAAAAAATACTGGATGGAGAGCTAGGCTTTCCCAATGACATTGTTACCTTTTTCCAATCTCTTACCCTCTTAGAATTCTCTTGGATCTCTAAGGCCTCTCCCTGCTTTCATTTCTTATAGAACTAGAAGATCATTCTGACCCAGAAATGTGAAGCCTGGCCCCCCAAAATATGGCTTTCACAGAAACAAGGAAATTTTCTCTGGTCAAAAACCCAGAAGTCATCTTGATTCATCACTTTCACTCATGCAGCAATCTTCTTGACTCTTCCTTCAAGGCACATCTGGCATAAAATCAGTTCACACTTCCATTGCCACTTTTCCTACTCAGAGTCCTTCCAACGGCCAACAAGCTTCAGGGGTATGATTCCCCATGGCCTCTCCTACTTCATCCCCTGCTGCCCTCTCCTCCTATACTGCTCTCCATGTGGACTGTTCCTCCTGGACTGTTCCTCACATGTGACAGCCACTGTTCTCATTTCTTCACTTCCTTCAGGTCTTTGCCCAACTATCTCTTCAGAGAGGCCTTCTTCAGCCAATCAATATAAAGGCTACCCACCCACCCCTAGGACTCTCCAGGCTTTCTGTTTTTTTCATACCACTTATCAGTCCCACTCTATTTTTAGTTGTCATTTTCCTCTTTACCCATGTGAATGTATGCTGCATAAAGACAAGAGCTGGTTGACCATGCCAGAACAAGAAAGTCCATTTGAGAATTCCAGGAGGCTGGCAAATACCTCTCCATTGCTTTTTAGATGGGATCCAAACTATCCTACTACCTTCTTAGCAAAGATGCTTCTGCTTAATTTATGCAGAAATCATTCCACTTCCTGTTATTTCCAGAAATGAACAATATCTGCCCTTGATAGTTTCAGAAAAGAGTACTTTCAATGAAACAAGCTCTGAAAGCCTTTTTGGCAGAGAGTGAGGAAACACTGACAGAGTGATTCTCAGCAAGGTTGTGTTCAAGTCTCTCAACAAGTTGGGTTACACATGCCATTTACAATCACTGGAGCTACTTGGTTTAAACTTTTCAGGCTGGGTGTGTGGCAATGAGTAAGGCAAGCCGCAGGCGCCAACTGGTTAATTATATTTTCATTGCTAATTGTAGGCAGTTCTCTATGACTTTCTCACAATGGAAAGAACATCAATCCATTTGAGAGTTCTCCCAATTTCCCTTTCTGTCCTCCAAGGTCAATGAGTTCCCTTCTGGGCAAAGGAACCATTCTACTCTATTGTCCCAATTCTCCAGCAATTATAAGGATGTTGTTCTCAGGCTTTATGAAAGAGTTTCCCTCTTTACATTTGTGTTTCAACTGTCCATTCATAAACTGGACTTTCTTCAATCCTTTTCCCCAAATTGTCTAACCTAAACCTGGAAAACAGGAAATGCTGCCTCTGAGTAATTCCTACAGCATCCTCTCCCCTGATACACTTCTGTTAGGCTTGAGGTCCTCTTTCCTTTCTTTCTCCTCTTTTGAATAAAACTGTTAAACTTAGGGCACCAAACAGGAGATGCTGGTGGAGCTGCAGTATAGTGGAAACCATTGCTTAAAATACCATGAGAACGTAACAACAGGGTCTATGTCTGAGAAAATCTCCCTGAAACATCATCCAAAAATGGAAATGTCTTTTTATGATGTTGTGAAGAACTGACTCCAAACCTGGAACCTCATAAAGCCACAGAGTTGAGTCTCCAATCTTTTATCTTACATATTTTCAGAAGGGAACAAGTCTAGCTGTATGTCACAGACAAACCCTCTGATACAAAGTGGGAAGGACCTTCGCTGAAATTACAGAAATGCTGCTTTTTTCCATTAAACAGTTTCCCTGGTGGCATCCCACTTTTTTCCCCATTAAATAGTTTCCCTGGTAGCATCTTGCCACACTGCTCTTTCAGCCTCACCGACAGATGTCCACCAGCTGGTCCAGCTCAGGGCAGCTACACTCGTACATGTCCCGGCAGCTCACGTGGCTCTGGTTCATTAACTCCCCCAGTAGCTGGACTATGTTGTCAGGTGTTTCTTCACATATCTTCTTAAACTGGAGCACTCTTGCAGCCTCACTGTACACATGCTTTGCCCGCTGGTAGAGTTTGAAGGTGAGCACTTAGGAAGGAAGATTATGGTGGACAGAATTAGAAATAGTTCCTGGCCAGGAAAAAAAATATTTTCAAAAGAAAAAAAAGAGTTACTGGACAAGTCAGTGCAAAGAAAAATACAGTTATTGAGAACTTCCATTTCTGTCTTTATTATTAATACCTTAGATTTTAAATAGGTCTTTCTGAAAGATTTCCTTATAGTCTAAATTACTCTTTTCAAGTCAATTTTACTTTAAGGTCACACATCTAGAAAGTGGCAGAGCAGAACAAGTCATGACTTCTTACCTCAGAGCCACATTCTTTCCACTGTGATCCACCAGAAAGAACCCCTGAAAATGCTTATACTAGAACTTTTATTTATAAAAATGTTTCTTAGAGATAAGCACAATTACTTCTGTATGTGTATGTGTAAAAAACACATGTATATACTGTAGCATTATTTATCACAGCAGAAACTAAGAATGAATCCACATTGCTAACAACAGAAAATATTTTTAAAATCATGCTATATCTGTTAAAAAATATTATGCTATACTATTGCTACTAAAGCATCCTACTACTCCATGGGAAATTATTCATTATTAAGTGAAAACATAAATATAAAACTGTACATTTTAATTTTAAAAAATTATAAGAAAGCACCAAAATGTTAACAGTCATCATCTCTGTGGTGCATTGTGGGTGGCTTTACTTTCTCCTTGACATATTTCTGTGCCTTCCAGATTATCCGGAATGACTCTTACTTCAGTTATAGAAACTTGTCCTACTGCAATGACTGTGTTTACAGTACTCATATGTTCACTTGAATAACAACCAAAACCTTCTTGCCATTTTCACCTATGCTGTACAGTGGCTGAGTGAGTGTGGTGCCTCTGGGAAAAACTTGAAAAATACACGGAGGCTAATCTGCCTGTCCTGCTGGGAAAAGCCTGGGCTAAGAATCCAAAGGTCTGTCATATCTTCTCAGCCATGTGACAACTCACTGTACTTGTAGCTATTTTTATAGAGCTCTATTTCCCCATCTTCAAAATGAAGTTGAAAATTATTTCTCAGGATCCTTTCAGCTCTAACATTTTGTGATTCTATGAAGAACTCCCTCCAAGCATTCCCCTCATATTGTTATATTTTGAGAAGAGGATGATAACTGTTGTACTTTCTGCCCTTTCTACTTTGCTATCTGCCCCAGGAGGCTGACTTGGATAGACTACACCAGTGGGCTCCCTTGCCTTTAGATTAGAAAAAGGGGGAAGATCAACGAGAGGTGGGAAGGAGGAGAGTGAAGTTGTAGGACCTCCCCGGCTCCCTCCTTGCAGAGCCACCTGAAGCTGGCCCTGTCCCCCAGCTGAAGGACACTGAACATACTTTCAAGGTAGCCTTTTCTACATGATTCTCTCTTCCAGGGTCTGCCTCCAGGTTCCTCTTCCCTAGAATATTACTGCTTTTTCAGTAGTGCTTTTATAATTTTATATTAAAAAATAACAAATGCATGACAACATACTTAACAACCAACAAATTACATTAAAGTTTTAGGTTACATTTTTTCCCTCCACAGTACCACCTTCATAACTCATATACTTATCATATACTTTCCATCTTTCCATAGTAATTGTCTCCACAAAGTTTGCCAACTCCTGAAGACAGAAACCAGGTCTTCTGGTTCCATGCATTTGATAGTCTGCAACCTTGTACTCCACAGAACCTTCACCAGTGCCTTACATGACAAGTGCACAGTGGGTGTTCACTGTTGACCATTCAGAAGGATGATTTAACTCCAGTTCAAAATCAAGATACCTCCATTTAGACACTGTTATGTAAAAAAAAAAAAAGTGCAGTGCCAATACTCACAGCTTACTAAAAATGTACAAGTTGAGAAAGGGGGACAGCCAGATTCCCTTTGGTATTGAATCTACAACTACTGATACTACACAGGATGAAAAACAAGACAATAAATGAACTTACAAGTTAAATGTAGGTGGGGATAAAAATACAACAGCATGCTTCGCTCCATCAGTAACCAGGTCATGTGACTCAGTGCACACTGCAGTGTGAATTTACTTCCATCAATAGGTTCAATGGAAATGGGAATATTACATATTATTGGAAATTGTTATATATTAAAATATATTATTTTAGTGTCTAGGTATCAAAATATCTTAAGGTAAGAAAATCTTAATACCCAATACTGGCACATAGCATCTGCAACAAAGTTGTCTGAAGAAAAAGCACTAATAGAACTCCTTCAAAATCCCTGAATAGAGAAAGGAAAAGATGGGCCATTGGTAGGCATGTATCTACATTAGACAGTACCAGTAATTTTATGCATGTTAATATAATCCATGTATATAAAGAAAGCTGAGCGCCGAAGAATTGACGCTTTTGAACTGTGATGTTGGAGAAGATTCTTGAGAGTCCCTTGGACTGAAAGGAGGTCCAACCAGTCTATCCTAAAGGAGATCAGTCCTGAGTATTCATTGGAAGGACTGATGTTGCAGCTCAAACTCCAATTCTTTGGCCACCTAATGTGAAGAGCTGACTCATTTGAAAAGACCCTGATGCTGGGAAAGATTGAGGGCGGGAGGAGAAGGGGACAACAGAGGATGAAATGGTTGGATGACATCACCAACTCAATGGACGTGGGTTTGGGGGACTCTGGGAGTTGGTGATGGACAGGGAGGCCTGGTTGGTGTGCTGTGGTCCATGGGGTCACAAAGAGTCTGAACTAAACTGAGTTGAATATAATCCAGATTATAGAATACAAATTTTGAAAGGGAGGAAAATGACTTTGGTAACTATAGTTTTAAAATATTCTTTTAAAAGTTGACATTGAAACAAAATGTTTAAAATTCTAGCTTTAGGATTCCATATGTTTCAGTTATATTTGTGAACTATTTCACCTCCCTAATCATGGGCCAAGTTGCAAAATGAGAGCATGGGAGTAGGGTGGAGGGCATACATAAGAAAGAGAATATTGAATATTGGTTCATTTTTACTGTAATGTTTCATTTCCAAAAAATCATCTAGTTTCCAGGTCCACTGATATTTATGGCTGCAGCACAAAAGGCACAATAAAACAACATCCACTAACATTGTAAAATAGTGCTACTTAGCTAACAAATTGCTCTGCTATGTCACAATTTGCAAAGAATTTTTAAACTTCAAATTATATACAGGACAACAAAGGAAATACAATAGCATGTTCCGTATGCCCATCACCTAGACTGAACAATAATTTTTTGCAATATTTGCTTCAATATTTTGCTAGTGTTTTAAAATAAACTATACATGTGACATTTCCTTCCTATATATTTCAGAGTGCAACTCTATAAAATAAGGACATTTTCTTACATAACCTCTGTATCATTATCACATCTAACAAAATTATCAATGATTCCTTAACATCGTGTCATATTCAATCCATATTTTAATTTTCCCAGTTGTTTCAATTTCAGTCAATTTACAGCAGGATCCAAGCAAAGTCTACACATTATATTCAGTCTTATGTCTAATAAATACTTTTTAATCAAGAATTTACAGTGATTTTTGATATTCTGGAATGTCAATGTCATATATATATATGTGCATGTGTGTATATATATATATATATATAATACAAATATATCCTATAATAAAATTCAATACTAACAACAACAACAAACATGCAAGAGCATGCTTTGGTTTTCCTCTAGGACTACATAGTTCTTCTAGATTAAATATTTTTCCTTTAGGATTAAATATTCTCAAGCAGAAACTATCTAGAGAGATGTGGGGTTTTTTTATATTAAACCTCAGGACTGGTGTTCTGATTTGTGATAAGAAACATTCAGAAGGTACTGAGCAGATTACTAGAACCTCCCTGTGTCTGTTTTGTCGAGTGTTTCACAGCAAGGCTTCAGTACAGGAACGCCTAATGAGGACTCTCGCTGGGCATTCTGAAGGTGTGTGAGAGACTGCAATGGCTCACACCCCTGAACAGTAGTAACTCAGACAATAAAGGAAAGGGCATCTGTTTTCAATTGTGTTTACAAACATCTTGCCAAAGGCTGCAAGAGATTTGGAGACCACCCTTCGGGAGGGAAAGCGGTTCTGCATTGGCTGGACATCCCAAATGCTTTTGGATCCAGGGTTCTGGCTCGTTATATGCTGGCAATTCAGCAGGTCTCTCTTGTGTAGATACCAGAAAATCCAGGAAAATCTGAAACTCTGTGGACAAAGCTTTCTTCCTTGTCCAGTTAACTTTTAAAATGGATGCTTCATCTCTCTTATAATCCTTGAGGGCAATTATTAAAGGATGAGGAATTGTTTCTTACTGCATGAATGCTCACTGCTATATGACTACTTCCAACACAAATACAGTTTGAGAACATAATACCAGGTGCCATTTTCCCGAAACACTGCCAGTGTCCTGTGCTATCCAGGGAAATCTGAGGCTTCAAAGTAGGATATATCATGTGAATTCTAACACAATCATTTTCTCCTCTGTGAATCTTTGGTAATTTCTGAATCTGATCCTGAAATCATGGCAGAGATTCTGAGATCTAAATGATCACAGCCATATACATTTAAACAGTAATAATTGTACAATAAGTTCACTTGAATAATTTAGTTGCTAGTTCTAAAATTTCCTTTCCTGATGACTTCCTTGCTGAGCCTCCAGCTCACCACACAGGCTCCTGCCTTGGGCCCACTCTATCAGCTGTTCTGTTGCCCTAGAATGTTCTTCCCCTGATCTTGACATGGCTAGCCCTTCATAGTCATTCAAGTCTCAGATGTCATAGCATCAGGAAGACCTTCCCCCATCTCCAACCCAGAATAATCACACCCACACACAACACACACACACACACACACACACACACATTCTTTCCATCCTATTTTTTTCCCGAAACTACTTTATTTATTCTCACAAATACTGTCCAATTTTCTTATGCTTATTTGTTCAGTGGCCTGTGCTTATCTCTCAACACTGGAAGTTCAACTTCAGAAGAGCAAGTTCAGTTCAGTTCAGTTCAGTAGCTTAGTCGTGTCTGACTCTTTGCGACCCCATGGACTTTAATACACCAGGCTTCCCTGTCCATCACCAACTCCCGGAGCTTGCTCAAACTCTTGTCTATCGAGTCAGTGATGCCATCCAACCATCTCATCCCCTGTCATCCCCTTCTCTTCCTGTCTTCAATCTTTCCCAGCATCAGGATCTTTTCAAATGAATCAGTTCTTCACATCAGGTAACCAAAGTATTGGAACTTCAGCTTCAGCATCAGTCCTTCCAATGAATATTCAGGACTGATTTCTTTAGGATTGACTAGTTTGATCTCTTTGCAGTCCAAGGGACTCAAGAGTCTTCTCCAAAACCACAGTTCAAAAGCATCAATTTTTTAGTGCTCAGCTTTCTTTATAGTCCAACTCTCACATCCATACATGACTACTGGAAAAACCATAGCTTTGACTAGATGGATTTTTGTTAGCAAAGTAATGTCTCTGCTTTTTAATATGCCGCCTAGGTTTGTCATAGCTTTTCTTCCAAGGAGCAAGCATCTATCTTGCAAGAACCCTGTGCTACAAATGACAGGAAAGACATGTGAAATAGAAGCCCCTACTATGAGAGACTTATGACTCAGTTAAATAACACAGACTATGAGACCACTGGACAATGACCAAGTGCAACAGATATTCAAGAGCAGGAAATACTAGAGGTGGACCAAGAAGATAGGATTTTGGGGAAAAGAGCCATAGTGGGAAGTGCCAGAGCCACAGAGCTTCCTTGCTGTGAGCACAGGATGGCCAAAGGCCCAAGCTGGGAACAAACAGAGTATGTTTATGGGCTGGAGGAAGCAAACTGATCAGACCCCAGGCCAGTTTCTTGAAGAGGCTGTCCTCACACCTGAGACTTTAACATCCTCTGCTACATACATTACACAAAAGTTGCACACTCACAACCATGGTCAATAACCAACCACAGTGATGCTTTCTTGACCCACATACTTTTTAAACAGACGTTTTAAGAATCTAGATTTCTGTTTTCCCTTGAAAAAAAATGAAAGGCCTGGCAGTGGTGAACCTACCTTCTTGCAAAACTGTTGGCTGGAGCCGAGGAGCAGCCAGCCCATTTAGACAGGGCATGCAGTGTATTTCCATTTACTTCCCACCATTCCCAATTATCTTATGCCTGGACTGCCTCACTGGTTCACATGTCTGCCTGGTCTCTGTAGGCATCTGTGTGTGGGACTCATTTGCCATAAAACTCTCTATTACAGGAATTCTTGGCTAGAGACAGAAGAGTGGACAAACCAAGTGAGTCATCAACAAACCACTGTTACTAAGGAAGGTCCCCCCCTTAGGTTCATTGAGAGTTCCATATGGGAGAAATGTCCATATCTTATAAACTCTACTCTTTGGTCTTATTTCTGCTCCACAGACATTTGTAAACACAAGACAGCCCTTGAGAGATCTGAAGAAAGCTCTCATATCTTATGTTTTTACACATGGATAAGGATTCACTTTATGCCAGTTTTATTAATAGCAAGGGAACAACAATGAATAAGATAAGCTCTTCACTCTCAAAAAGTGAGTCTTAACAAAAGACAACAGGTGTTGGTGAGGATGTGGAGAAATGAACCCTTGCACACTGTTGGTGGGAATGCAAAATGGTGCAGCCTCTATGGAAAACAGCACAGAGTCCTCAAAAAATTAAAAATAGAACTACCCTATGATCCAGCAATCTCACTTCTGGGTATATATCCTAAAGAACTAAAACCAGGATCTCAAAGAAGTATTAGCACATCCATGTTCATTGCAGTTCTATTCATAATAGCTACGCTGTAGAAGCAAAATGTCTATCAATGGATGAATGGATTGAAAAATGATGTATACATAATAGAATATTCAGTTCAGTTCAGTTCAGTCACTCAGTCATGTCTGACTCTGCAACCCCATGAACCACAGCACACCACGGCTCCCTGTTCATCACCAACTGCAGGAGTCTACCCAAACCCATGTCCATTGAGTTGGTGATGCCATCCAACCATCTCATCCTCTGTCATTCCCTTCTCCTCCTGCCCTCAGTCTTTCCCAGCATCAGGGTCTTTTCAAATGAGTCAGCTCTCTGCATCAGGTGGGCAAAGTATTGGAGCTTCAGCTTCAACATCAGTCCTTCCAACGATCACCCTGGACTGATCTCCTTTAGCATGGACTGGCTGGATCTCCTTGCAGTCCAAGGGACTCTCAAGAGTCTTCTCCAACACCATATTATTCAACCTTAAAACTGGAAGAAACTCTACAATATGCAACAATATGGACAGACCTCTTGAGGACATTATACCAAGTGAAATAATCCAGACCCAGAAAGACAAGTAGCATTTATATGAGTTAGCTAGAATCATCAGATTCATAAAATCAAAGGCTAGAATGGCGGTTCCCAGAGACCAGGGGAGCGAAAAGTAGAGAGTTAATCATCAGTAGACAAACAGACAAAACATTTCAACTAAGTAAAATGAATGAGCTCTAGAGACCTACTGTACAGCATTAACCTCTAGTCAACAATAATGTATAGTACACTTAAAATTTATTAAGAGGATAGATTTCATATGTGTTCCTACTACAATTAAAAAAAAATGTTTAGTTAAAAAAAAAAAAGAAGAAGCAATAGTCTACTCAGTTCAGTTCAGTCGCTCAGTCGTGTCTGACTCTTTGCAACCCCATGAAGTGCAGTACACCAGGCCTCCCTGTCCATCACCAACTCCTGGAGTTCACTCAAACTCACGCCCATTGAGTCAGTGATGCCATCCAGCCATCTCATCCTCTGTCATCCCCTTCTCCTCCTGCTCCCAATCCCTCCCAGCATCAGAGTCTTTTCCAATGAGTCAATAAAGGTGCTTAATATGCAAGTCACCACAGTGAACAATCACCGCCCAATTGCTCGGGGTCTCTTTGAAGAACCATAGAGAACCATGGTTCCAACTTGTTGGAAGGGAACAGGTCCCCCTATGCAAGGGAAGGGAAGCCTGGGTCTTTTATTCACAAACAATGCCATCGTTGCCCCTAGAGGGGTTAACTTCTCCCCAGAGATGTGCCTGGGCAGCAGAGCAAATTTCAGTGACTCTGGAGAATGCCCCAGGAGGGCAAAGAGACATTCATACTAGCTACTAGCTTGACAGAGTTACTGGCAATGCTGGAAGCAGGTAGGCTGAGGGATGGGGAATAGTGGTCATGATCTTCAGAGTTCACCAGTAAAATGTGAAAACAACCAAGTCTAAAAGATGAGTTAGGTGTCCAGCAAACCACTTAAAAGGCAGAGTGAAAGGAATGGGAAATTAAGGCAGAAGGAACTTCATGAACAAAAACATGGAGATCCAGAAACCATGAGGTGCTCTAAGCAGGGCCAGGCCTGGTTAGTACTTGGATCACAAGGTGCTTTTTAAAGAATTCATAGGACTTGGATATGATTGTAGCATAGAAAGAGGATGAAGACCAGTAGCAACAAGAAATACAGTAAAAGTAAAATAAAAGCAGTAGGCAGAGGTCTCAGATATGCAGATGACACCACCCTAATGGCAGAAAACAAAGAGGAACTAAAGAGCCTCTTGATGAAGGTGAAGAAGGAAAGTGAAAAAGCTGGCTTAAAATTCAACATTCAGAAAACTAAGATCATGGCTCTGGTCCCATCGTTATGGCATATAGATGGGGGGAAAATGGAAACAGTACAGACTTTATTTTCCTGGGCTCCAAAATCACTGTGGATGGAGACCGCAGCCATGAAATTAAAAGACACTTGCTCTTTGGAAGAAAAGTTATGGCAAACCTAGACAGCCCATTAAAAAGCAGAGACATTACTTTGCCAGCAAAGGTCCATATAGTCAAAGCTATAGTTTTCCAGTAGTCATGTACAGCTATGAAGGTTGGACCATAAACAAAGGCTGAGCACTGAAGAATTGATGCTTTAGAACTGTGGTGTTGGAGAAGACTCTTGAGAGTCCCTTGGACAGCAAAGAGATCAAATCAGTCAATCCTAAAGGAAATCAACCCAGACTATTCATTGGAAGGACTGATGCTGAAGCTGAAGCTCCAATAGTTGGACACCTGATGCGAAGAGCCAACTCATTGGAAGAGATCCTGGTGCTAGGAAAGACTCAAGGCAAGAGGAGAAGGGGGTGACAGAGGATGAGATGGTTGGATGGTATCACTGACTCAGTGGACATGAGTTTGAACAAACTCAAAGAGATAGTGAAGGACAAGGAAGCCTTGACATGCTGCAGTCCCTGGGGTCACAGTGAGTAAGACATGATTTAGCGACTGAACAACAAGGCAGAGGTCAGATTATAAGGGCTTTATATGTTATGCTAAGTAAGGTTTTACACACTGTATCCTGTACATAAGTGGTTCTTGGCCTTTCTACAGTTATAGAGCCTTTTGAGAATAGAATAAAAGCTATAAACCTTCTCTCCCCATCTGAGTGCATAAATATATGAAATTCTACACACAGTTCAACATACAGTTTCCAGAACACTGTCCTTGGATTCAAGTTAAGAATTCAAGCTGGAAACAAGAAAAGATTACTGGTCTTTAGCAATTATATAGTCAGAATTATTGTTTCTGAACAATAGAGACCTATATGAACTAACTTAATTGAAAGGAATTAATTTTAAAGTATTAGAGAACTCACAAAATCTATTAGGATTACATATTCCTAATCTCTATTAGAATTTGAGAATCCAGCTGGGAATGAGCCAGGCGCCAAGTGAAATAGACAGTGAGGACCATTGCTGAGGTCTCCTCCACAAGTCTGGTTATAACACTGGATTCTAGATACTTTGTCAATGGACCTCTGCGTAATAGACGGAAAGCCCAAACATAAGCATGTGCCAGGACACAGGAGGAACCAAGGACTCTTGCTCACACTCAGGTGACAAGACCTGTGAGAGGAAAATCTGACCCCTCAACTTTTACCATAGGAGGCAAACCATCCTTCCTTCTCCAGCATGCACATAACAGATTTCCCCAGGAAAAGGCCTGGATGCCAGGTAGTTAAGCTACAGTGTCTGCCTCAGCAGCAGTGAAGTACCACAGCTCTGTTAGCACTTAAATCTTTTCTCCAGACCAACCACCCAGTTTCCCTCACATGACTGGATTTCAAGTCTCCTCACTGATAATTTCTCTGAATATACATTAGTCCGTGTATGCCCTTCTTAAGAATGGTCTCCTCCCATCAGTCTGAGGAATGCAAAGTAGAGCTGGACAGTCATCTCCCTCATTCTCAACACAGTGAGTTTCTTCACATAAGCCTCGTAATACCAAACTGCAAAAGATTATGTGGTCATGGAAGAACACAGAACATTGGTCTTCAAACTAAAAGTGATAAATATTTTGGGAATTGGAGTTAACTTGGATAAAAACTTCATCTTGGGATAATTAATCAAAACAAAATAAATAAATAGCCTGGTCAGAGAGAACTGGAAATCTTATCATGTAGGTGTACAATTAATCTTTTTGAGGCTCCCATACCCCAAAATGCTTTCCCACTCTTTGAGGGGGGAGCGCTAAAAGCAGTTGTGGTTTTAGCTGTCTGCACAATCATGGAGCTGCACGCTACTAGCCAATTCCTCTCCAAACACATAGCTCCACTGGGCTAAACTAGGAGTTGGTTTCCAAGAACAGCCATGCAGAGGTGGATGGGGAAACCACTTCAAAATGCACTCCAGAGTGCCTGTTTTCCCTATGCAGCACAGTTATAATAAGTCCCTGCTCTGAGGCATAGAATCTTGGGAGTATTTAAGCAGTAGAATGGAAAAACACTATACAGTTCTCATTGAAGCTGGACCACAGTTTCAAATTTATTTCCGCAGTAATAATATTTTTCATAAATGTGAAGTTTCTGAAATGGTCAAACCCACAAAAAAATAAACAGCTATTTTCAGCCACATTAATATCCCACTCCCATGCTGCAAAGATTAAATTAAGTTAGCATCATACATTTAAGAGGAAAAAGTCTTTAACTACCTGCTTTTAAAAGCAAAACCACTGATGAAATATATATATATATATATATATATATGCATTTTCAACACAAACCACATTAATCCATGGAAAACTACATTCCAAGAGGCACTTGTGAATATTTTCAAATCCACAGCATAATGCCATCTTGTCTGTAGAGAATAACAGCATCCCCACATATTTATAGCTTCCCTCTCTCAGATTTTCAGGAGCAGAAAGAGGCAGCACTGTTTTATAATAAATTCTACTCCTCTGATCTTGAAACCTTTGCTTCATTCTGCTACAGGCACTGTCAGCTGCATTCTGCTTTCTGGCAATATAGTGAACTCCTGTTAACTCCAGCGCCATTCAAATGACAAGACAGAGTCCACTGCTCCCTTCCTTCTCATTCTGTACTTTCCTACTTTGGGTTCTTACCCCAGGTCTGAACAACTGCTCTACCTTCTAACCGGTCTCCCTCTTACCACCTATTAACCTGTATTGTTGGTGCTGTTGTTCAGTCAATGAGTCCTATCTGACTCTTCTGCAATTCCATGGGCTGTAGAGCCCGCCAGGATCCTCCGTCCATGTGATTTCCCTGGCCCATTTTCTTCTCTAGGGGATCTTCCTGACCCAAGGATCAAACTTCAGTCTCCTGCATTGGCAGAAGGACTCCTTACCCATGAGCCACCAGGAAGCCCATCAACCTGTATACAGCTACCATAATAAACTTTCCCAATCACCATTTTGATCATGGTGTTCCCCAATATTTCATTGTATCAAATGCTGCATTATTGTTCCATGGTCCAGTAAATGAGGGCACACACAGTCAAATCCAGTGGGACACAATGGGTCTTCTGAATGTTCATGACCTTTCCAACCTTTTATGGTGTGTCGATAACATGCTTTGCTTGCAATACCACACTCCATCACTGCCTGTCCAAGAGTGGAGGCCCATGTCGGTATGCTACCCAGACTAGTTTTGTAATCCCCAGATCTCAAGGCCCCTCTTCCATGAAGCTCTCCCCAAACATTCCAGACATTGAATACCACTGAATACATGGTATTCAGTGACCTTCTAATTACAATGGTCACACACTACTTTAGGAGGGCAGAGACTGTGCCATCTTTGTCTTTGTAGCTCAGCCTAACACCCTGTCTTGAATAGAGCAGGTTCTCAATAAATATCAGCTCCCATCCCAGCAGCAGAGGAAGAAGCTGGAACTGCTGGCTGGATGAGCCTCATTTTTGTTTGCCTCTCTTTCTTGAGGAAACTAGTTTCCCATTAACTTCCTAGAACTGCCTCAACACTTTGTTTTTAGAAAACATTAAAGGAGCAGACAATCTCAAGTCAGTTGAAAAAGAGCTCAGGGAATTGGGCAGAAATCTTGGTCAGAACTGAATGAAGGACTATGGAAAATAATGGTCACACTTGCCTAGAGCTGGCCAGTGCTGGTATTTTAACCTAAAGGGAATGAGTTCTTGTCTTTGCTTTCTCCCATGAACTGAATTAAAGAGAGAACAAAAACATAAGAGACAAAGAGGAAGAAGAGGCAGAGGAGAAATCAGTAGTTATCTGAGAATAAGTGGTATATTTCCATCAGAACACTTTAATCATTATTTTATTGTTTTCTTCCCACAACATGATAAATAAATGAGGGCAAGAACTATTCTGGCCTTACAGATTGCTAATGCATAGTCTCTAGCACAATGCTTGAATAGTTGCTCTCAACTGAGTACCAGTTGAATAAAGGAATAAAAATTTGCTTCTATTCTCTTACATTACTCACTTATTTGCCAGTATGATCAAAAGTAGTACTTTACCAAAATACAACAACAGTTTAAGCAAGTGAAAAGCTATGTTATGTGCCACACAAAAAATCTAATCCCAACTAGATTATATAGGATATTTCCAAGAGTTTGCTTCTGAGCAGTGTACTCTGGAGCAGACCAAGAAGGTGACCTGGGTACTGGATAAGGGGCGAACTCATGGCGGGGGCTTGTCCTGATAGCCTTGTGGTGAGTACTGAAGACAATATGCCTATGCTGCACCTAGACTTTCCAAAGTGTAGAATTAGGGAAGGTAAAAATGTTTCAATTTCACAAACATCTAATGAGATGCCCCTATTCTCAAGGTGTGTGCAGTATAATTGGTGATAGACTGAAAAGAGGAGCATCCCCAATGGCTCAGTGGGTGAAAAATCCACCTGCAATGCAGGAGACTTGGGTTTAACCCTGGGTCAGGAAGGATCCCCTGGAGTAGGAAATGGCAACCCATTCCAGTATTCTTGTCTGAAATATCCCATGGACAGAGGAGCCCAGTGGGCTACAGTCCAAAGGGTGCATAAAGAGTCAGAGATGACTGAGCATGAGCATCCTGAAAAGATAGATAAGGATGCTGTTTCACAGAAGCCCATGGTTGCAAATGTGTTTGTGCAGCCCTCTGGGAACCAGGGTGGGAAGTGAATGCTCACAGGCATGAGTTTGTTTGTGGTTTCTCTGTGTTTGTGTATGTGCTTCTCCATAAACAAGCAGTGTGTACACGTCAGCCTTTTCCCCCTTTATTAGATTCATTTTACCTTTATTTTTGTCCATATGACTCTTTCCTTTTTGATCTTCATCTGTCCCCCTTACCCCTATAAGTCTGAATGACAGAAATGAAGTACATATCTTGTTATTTCTTGTCTTAATTGACTAGAATTTTATATCTGTTGGTCCTGGAAGATTTCATAGTTTCCCGTTAAAAGAATAAACATACTGCTTTCCTATGGAAGTAGTCCCTTGGTCTTTTTAATGTTGCATCAGTAGTCCTTGACAGAAGAAGGGCTCTGTAACATTAAAGAAGTCCAACATTAATGGCCTGAGGGATGTTCATTCTTGTGGTCTCTCCCACTTCATTGCCTCCTAAAGACAATACAAGGAATCACCTTCCTCAAACTTAAAAAAACCATACACAGTCTCTACCCTTAACATAGAGTGGTGCCTTGTCATGTTTTCATCTGTAATTTACAGCATGAGTGACAATCAATTGATATTTCATGTGTTTAAAACTTTGAATATCTAATTTTTCCAAAGAGGAAGTACAGAAGGCCAACAGGCACATTAAAACATGCTCAACATCACTAACCCTCAGAGAAAGGCAAATCAAGACCACAATGAGATATCACCTCACAACTGTCAGAATGGTTATAAAAAGAACACAAATAACAAATGGTAGTGAGACTGTAAATTGGTGTAGCCACTGTAGAAAACAGTATGGAGATAGCTCAGAAAAAGTAAAAATGGAACTACCATATGACCCAGCAATTCCACATCAGGATAGATATAAAAAAAAATTCAAAAACATACATACACCTCAGTACTCATAGCAGCACTACCTCAGAAAGATACATGCACACCAATATTCATGGCAGTATTATTTTTAAGTGTCAAAATGTGGAGGTAACCCAACTGTCCATCAACATATAAATGAATAAAGATATGATATATATACAAACATATGATACATATATGATATATACATATCACACACACAATAGACTACTACTCAGTCATAAAGAATGAAATTTTGCCATTTGCAGCAACACAGATGGACTTGAGAGAGAAAGACAAATGCTGTGTGGTATCATTTATATGTAGAATCTAAAAAATACAACTTGTGGATTTAACAAAAAAGAAGCAGACCCACAGATACAGAGAACAAACTAACATTTACTAGGAGGGAGCAGGAGGGGCAATAGAGGCGTAGGGGAGTAAGAGGTACAAACTATTAGGTATAAAACAAGCTATTAAAGATATACTGTAAAACACAAGGAGTATAGCAAATATTTTATAACAGCTATAAATGGAGTATAACCTTTAAAAATTGTGAATTACTATATTATACACCTGTAACATAGCATTTTACAGCAGCCATACTTCAGTTTTAAAAACTGTGACTGTCTATACAGATACAATGAATAATAATTTTTGTTGTCATTACTATTGATATTTGGCAGTAACCTGCAAAAATGGTTAGATACATGCATAGTAACTCACCTCGGCTAACTCACATGGAAACAAATTGGGAACAAACATATGTAAGTAGGAAGAGGTACACAGTTTCTAATTCAGAAGTTTTTGCTAGGAAACTTTCTTCCACCTGAAGCTAAGTACTTTGAAAATAATAAAGGCATAGGGAGTGAACCTATTAATATCAAACAGCGAAGAGGTTTTCCTGGACCATGCCCTAAGATTCTAGAATGATATTTTCCTGAAAAGAGATTGAATGCCACAAGATGGGGAAAAAATGATAAGCTACAAGGACTAAGAAGACTTTCACCAGGCAAACTGCAGATAAAATGCCAGTGTGAGAGAAATGTGCATCTTAAAAGATATCATAGTATGTCTAATCCTCAAGTGAAGATAATTTGGAATCTTGTCAAAAAAATATTCATCATCCCAATTGTCTGAAAGGAAATGTCAGCTTCATATTTTAAGATGAGAAAATAAGCTGGTTTCGTTGGTATCGGCAAGATTTAAATGGGCTGAGACTCCTAGCTGCACAGCACAGGTCAGTGTGGTTTTCATTAGTCAGAGCTGTTTCCAAATGTTCCAGTTTTCCTTATATATGTTGAGACAGACTGCACTTGCCACCCACTCTGAAATTCATCACATCCACTTGACCTGCTTGAGCCAATGACAGAGAATAAGAGGCAGCTGTTAAAAGTCAGTGAGCGATCAGCCACAGTCCCTTCCTCAGATCACAGTGATTATGGGCAAACATGTTGAGATGGAGCCCCTGCTGAACCCAGGTCCCTGATTGTCTCAGGTGAACAGACCATCTGCTGACTTGTGACGGAGAGGTGGAGTGGGCAAGAAATGAACTTTTGTTGGGTCAAGCCCCTGAGATGTTGGAACTGGTTGTTACTGAAGAAAAATCACCTTGAACACAACAGTATAGGAGAATAAACACTTTGACCAAAATAACCAGAATTAACTATAAGAAAAGCAACTTTGTATACAAAGAAAATATTTAATTATATGGAAACCTAAAAATTTGAAAATGAAATCAAAGGTAGCAAAAATAAGGAAGGAACATAGAAATGACAAGATTGACCTCTTAGGTAGGCAGGATTACAGAAGGTGGTTTCCTAAGGCACACCAGCAGAGAAGCACCAGGGTATACAATAAGATGTCAGCCATCCTCATGCTTCATTCTACTCAAAGCAGAGCGTCTAATAAACTCACAACTGATCCTTAAATAATTTCATCTTGGCTACTGTAAACAGTGCTGCGATGAACACTGGGGAGCATGTATCCTTTTGGATCATGTTTTTCTCCAGATATATTCCCAGGAGTGGGATTACAGGGTCATACGGTACTTCAATTTTTAGTTTTTTATGTTCTCCATAGTGGTTGTACCAATTTACATTTCCACCAACAGTGTAGGGAGGTTCCCTTATCTCTAGACTCTCTCCAGCATTTGTTGTTTGTGGATTTAAATGTGTGTCCAAATGTGTTTAAGGGCTTCCCTGGTGGCTCAGGCAGTAAAGAAGCCACCTGCAAAGCAGGAGACCCGGGTTAAATCCCTGGATGAGGAAGATCCCCTGGAGAAGGAAATGGCAACCCACTCCATTATTCTTGCCTGGAGAATCCCATGGACAGAGGGGCCTGGCAGGCTACAGCCCATGCATGGGGTTGCAAAGAGTCAGACACAGCTGAGCCACTAACACTTGCATTTTCCAAGTGTGTTTATGGCACAGTTTACAACCTTGAAAACAACTATTTCATGTAGGTACTCTGAACATGAGGAACATATTAACAAACATATACAACAAATGTTTTAAAAGTACTCAGAATAGTGCTTGTCACATAAGTGTTCACTGTTAGTTGTTATGAATAATATTATTAATGCACATGAACAGATTTTCTTAAAGGCTCAAAATTACCCCACTCCAATACTCTTGCCTGGAAAATCCCATGGGCGGAGGAGCCTGGTAGGCTGCAGTCCATGGGGTCTCGAAGAGTCAGACACGATTGAGCAACTTCACTTTCATTTCTCACTTTCATGCACTGGAGAAGGAAATGGCAACCCACTCCAGTATTCTTGCCTGGAGAATCCCAGGAATGGCAGAGCCTGGTGGGCTGCGGTCTATAGGGTCACACAGAGTCGGACATAACTGAAGTAACTTAGCAGCAGCTAGATTCAGCAGGTGTGCCAGGAGAAGCAAGGTGCACCCAGGTAGACCCTCAGTGGTATTGACTGCCTGCTTACTGTTGGACGTAGCTCTCCGGAGAGGCCAGAGAACCGAGGCCCCGAGAGTCTTTGTTACTGGTCTGATACAGAACTCTGGGATAGAACAAGAAGGGGAGGGGTTGGGCAAGGCTGGGAAAGGGCTGTGCCTTGACATCTTGTTAGGGCATAAAGGGTGTTTTGGTTCTGCTTCTTTTGGAAGAGGATAAGTGTATCTTAATACTATTTTTCTAGTGACTTAAGTCTTTAATTGGTGGCTCAGACGGTAAAGCGTCTGCCTACAATGCAGGAGACCCAGGCTCAATCCTTGGGGAGGGGAAGATCTCCTGGAGAAGGAAATAGCAACCCACTCCAGTATTCTTGCCTGGAAAATCCCATGAATGATGGAACCTGGTAGGCTACAGTCCATGGGGTCGCAAAGAGTCAGACACGACTGAGCAACTTCACTAAGTTTTTATGTTGACTAGACCCTTAAGAGTTGGACACGACTGAGCGACTTCACTTTCACTTTTCACTTTCATGCATTGGAGAAGGAAATGGCAACCCACTCCAGTGTTCTTGCCTGGAGAATCCCAGGGATGGGGGTGCCTCATGGGCTGCCGTCCATGGGGTCGCACAGAATCGAACACGACTGAAGCGACTTAGCAGTAGCAGCAGACCTTGCGTACATTTTCTAATTGGCCTCCTACCCATTACTTCTCCATATGAACAGAAGAAAATTAGTTTAATTTAGCAAGCATTTACTAGGTGCCACAGGAATTCCAGCACAAGCTGGAATCAAGATTGCTGGGAGAAATATCAATAACTTCAGATATGCAGACTTATGGCAGAAAGTGAAGAAGAACCAAAGAGCCTCGTGATGAAAGTGAAAGAGGAGAGTGAAAAAGTTGGTTTAAAACTCAACATTCAGTTCATGGCATCTGGTCCCATCGCTTCACGGCAAATTGATGGGGAAACAATGGAAACAATGACAGACTTTATTTTGGGGGGGCTCCAAAATCATTGCAGATGGTGACTGCAGCCATGAAATTAAAAGATGCAATGCTTGCTCCTTGGAAGAAAAGTTATGACCAACCTAGACAGCATGTAAAAGCAGAAACATTACTTTGCCAACAAAGTTTCATCTAGTCAAAGCTTTGGTTTTTCCAGTAGTCATGTATGGATGTGAGAGTTGGACTATAAAGAAAGCTGAGCACTGAAGAATTGATGCTTTTGAACTGTGGTGTTGGAGAAGCCTCTTGAGAGTCCCTTGGACAGCAAGGAGATCCAATCAGTCCATCCTAAAGGAAATCAGTCCTGAATATTCATTGGAAGAACTGATGGTGAAGCTGAAACTCCAATACTTCGGCCACTTGATGTGAAGAACTGATTCATTTGAAAAGCCCCTGATGCTGGGAAAGATTGAAGGCAGGAGGAGAAGGGGACGACAGAGGATGAGATGGTTGGATGGCATCACCGACTCAACGGACATGAGTTTGAATAAGCTCTGGGAGTTGGTAATGGACAGGGAAGCCTGGCATACTGCAGTCCATGGGGTCACAAAGAGTCAGACATGACTGAGCGACTGAACTGAACAGGAAAATAGAAATGCACACAACAAGGACCTTTTCTCAAGGACACAAATGCTATGAAAGAATGGTGCCTCATGACTCACATTTAGCTGCTATGACTATTTTAGGATTTATTTCTGGGGGATGCCATCATGGTAACTATTGTATATGAATTTCCTATGAGGCTAGAAGAGCAGTTTCCAGCTTGCTATCACAGCCACAGGTCACCAGAGTCTATGGGGCCTCTGTTATCAGAAGAGATCCCCCCTTCCTCCTTTCCTAAAACATGCACGATATTCCTGAAGTTGAAAGCTTAATATACAAGGATGATCTTCCTAGAGAGAGGAAAATGTCCTATTAGAAGGAGGATCAGAGTGTTTGAGAGAAGAGAAGGATTAGTCTTACTGGTCTAACTCTCTCCCACATCTTCGACTCCTGGGCCTGCCCAAATCACATTAACTCAAGAAACGTGGGGAACTCAAGGGTCTGAAGGTACATAGTATGAAGAGGCGGTCAGGCTCATAGGTTCATTCTGGGCCTACTTCAGTTCAAGATGACTGTAAGTCATCAAGTCTGTAAGACTGCTACAGGGGTCAACTTCTTAAAATGTACTGGGAGAATTTGTTTCATTTCAGCTCTTTTAAAATTCTCACACAAGTGAATGAAAATTCCAGAATTCTCTGATTTTACTGGCTTTATAAACAAGGCCCCCATTATTATTAGCCTTGTAAGATAAGAATGATTCAGAGCCCTGACCTACCCCTCAGTGACCAGGCTCTGACTGGTACACAGCACACAGCACAGTCACGCTTGTGATTCCTACACACTAGCACTGAGCTGTCCCTACAGAAGTGGAGAGTATTGAGATGCAACATCTTTAAAATCATACTGAATAGGCTATGTCTGCACTGCATTGTCAGTTCCCTAAGTATCTGAAGAGGCAAGGTGAACAGATGGATAGGAGTAGATGATGTGCATACGCGAAAGAGGAAGAGGAAAAGCGAGGAAGGAAACATCAGCCCAACTGATCTGGCCTAACAGTTCAGCCCATTTCTTCCTAGAAACTGAAGAAGCTTTACTCCTAGCACGATCCTGCCCTCTGCGGCCAGACAGCTAGAAGTCAACAGGAGCTGAGAAGCAAAACAGAGGGACTAGGCAGAGAGGAAAGGAAAAAGGGAAAGCAAATTTTCTCCACACTTGTATTCCAGAACAACTAAAGCATATTTTTTGTGCATTAAAAAAAATAGTGTTTTGATTTATTCTTTTATATTCCTTCAGAGGGATCTATTATCTTGTTAGGGCTTCCCTGATAGCTCAGCTGGTAAAGAATCCGCCTGCAATGTGGGAGACCTGGGTTCGATCCCTGGGCTGGGAAGATCCCCTGGAGAAGGGAAAGACTACCCACTCCAGTATTCTGGCCTGGAGAATTCCATGGATTGTGTAGTCTACAGGGTCGCAAAGAGTTGGACAACGACTGAGCAACTTTCACTCATTCACTCACTCATTATCTTGTTAAAACAAAAGACAAAACTAAAGGACTCATTTTTATTTGGCCTTATTAGAAGTTCATCATACAAATTTTAAAGATTTCTGCTCAACCAACATCTGTAAATTCTAGAAAGACCCTTTGGAGTTTCTTTTAGGCTCTTTATAAAAAAATTTTTCTTCAAAATTCTTATAAGAACAACTCAATGTGTTAAAATCATAGAATGTAGTACCTGATATCTTATGAGCTATTTTTAAATCAATTTCCTTTATACTGAGAACACAATTGGAAACTGAAATTACTGACTCCTTTTATATTGTGAAGTACCTTTATATTTCTCCATTAGATTAAAAAACTACTCTTCTTTGATGTAGATAATCCATTAGGACTACCTTTTTATCAAACAAGAAAATTCCACAGCCCTTCTCATGGCTTTTCTGTAACACAAAAGCTCATGCACATTCTGACCAAGTTGAGTTTGCTCCTTAAATTAAGCAAGCTACTGGATGCCATGCTTTACATTTTCTAAGGCAAGAGCACCAGAATGCGAAATAGCCAAAAGGAAACTCTGTAATCACCAGGTAACCAACTTTCATCACTTCTCTTTATTTGTAAGAGAAAATCATAGGAAAGAAAAATCAAAACTTGATATTACCTCCCTTATTGGTACAGGATTGCTAAAGCCAGTTTATTAATACACTAATATTAAAAAATAAAGGCAGCAAGAGTATTGGATCTGGCTCCAGCATTTACCAGCTCTCTAGTTTTGTACCTACATGCAATTTTATGACCTTAGTTTCCTCATCTATGAAATGAGGATAACCATGTGCCCTGGGGTTGTTATGAGATTCAAATCAAATGATACAGTTAAGAGTACTGTATAAACAATAAAGTTAGTTTTTGCTTGTCTGTCTGTTTTCTTACTGCAGATATCTTCCTAAGCAGCAAGGAGATTAGTGTCCACCCAGCAGAGTGCTTCTAAGCACAGGGCCACCCAGCCTGGAACACAGGCTTAAGTGAAGTGACGTGAAAGTCACTCAGTCGTGTCCGACTCTTTGCGATCCCACGGACTATACATTCCATAGAATTCTCCATCCAAAATACTGGAGTGGGTAGCCTTTCCCTTATCCAGGGGATCTTCCCAACATACGCTGAGCATTCCCAAAGGGAATGATCCCAGAACATCCCTCCTTTGTCAAACTAGTGCCCAAAGCACCTGACACATTTTCTGCCTCAGTTTCTATTTAGTCCTTCATGGACTGCCCTGTTTATCCTCCAATGTGTGTCCTTGACTTATCTCCCATGCTAGATACACATGTGCCTCTCTCCTGACTCTCTCCACAGCCTCACCTTTTTCTCTGGGGTCACACCTAAGAAAACACCCTTCCCAAATCAGCCTGGACCCTGGCTTCTAGAAACCCAGACCTTATGCCACATTTTTACATAACTCCTATCTGTGGGTGGGCGTGCATGCGTGCATTCTCAGTCGCGTCTGACTCTTTGTGACCTTATGGACTGTAGTCTGTCAGACTCCTCTGTCCATGGGATTCTCCAGGCAAGAATAGTGGAGTGGGCAGTCATTTCTTCCTCAGGGGATCTTACCGACCCAGGGATTGAACCCACATCTCCTGCATTCCTGCCTTAGCAGGTGGATTCTTTATCACTGGGCCACCTGAAAAATCATCTTTAATTTTTTTCTTAAAGAATAATCCTTAAAATTTTCCTCAACAGTTCCTGGTGATAAATTATAGCCATTTAAACAATGTCTAAAGGATTTGAGAATTTTGCTTTGTGTGTGTGTGTGTTTAATTTTAATGGTCTCTGAGCATTTCTAAATCTAATTATTAGAAATCTGGGGAAAAGAACATGGCCTTTTGGAACTCTGACTGGTTTAGCAGAGGCTGCAAGCCACAGTTTGACTGTAAACATCTCTCCTTGTACTCTCACCTCAAGGTCAACATCTCCCAACTCACACTCATATCCAGGTTATCCAGGTAAAAAAATAAAGGAATTCTGGCAGAAATAGAACAGAGGATCATGGATTTCCATGACAGGAAAATCTGTCCAAGTCAAAACTAAGCATGTTAAAGTGTAGACACCTGGAATAGTAGGGTGGTGTCACCCTCCTGAGTCCCCTGTTGAAGACACGTGTCATCTATGCCTCCACTCATACATTCTAAACACAGTGCCACATTCAATAAGAACCACATTTTCTAAAGGAGTAATAGAAGCATTTACCTAAGGAATTAGACCAATCAAACACAGACTCAGAAGGAAGAAGACAATGATATAAACAGATTTTGATTTCTAATGTTTTTTTTTTTGCTTTTTATTTTTTTATTTTGTTTTAATTAAATTTATTTATTTTTTTAATTACAATACTGTATTTGTTTTGCCATACATTGACACGAATTAGCCATAGGTGAACACAATCGCCCAATGCCGAAGCCCCCCTCCCACCTCCCACCCCACATCCTCTACCTGAATCATCCTGTGCATCAGCCCCATGCATCCTGCATCCTACACCAAACATAGATTACCGCTTCGTTTCTTACAGGAAAATACACATGCTTCACTGCCATTCTCCCAAACCATCCCACCCTTTCCCTCTCCCTCAGAGTCCAAAAGTCCACTCTATACCTCTGTGTCTCTTGTTGTCTCACATATAGGGTCATCATTACTGTCTTCTAAATTCCATATATATGTGTCAGTATACTGTATCGGTGTTTTTCTTTCTGGCTTACTTCACTCTGTATAATCGGTTCCAATGTCATCCATCTCATTAGAACTGAGTCAAATTTATTCTTTTTAAGGGCTGAGTAGTATTCCATAGTGTATATGAACCACAGCTTTCTTATCCATTCATCTGCTGATGGACATCTAGGTTGCTTCCATGTCCTGGCTATTATAAACAGCACTGCAATGAACATTGGGGTACATGTGTCTCTTTCAATTCTGGTTTCCTCAGTGTGTATGCCCAGCAGTGGGATTGCTGGGTCATAAGGCAGTTCTAATCCTAGCAATCAGAATCCAGCAACACATTAAAAAGATCATACACCATGACCAAGTGGGCTTTATCCCAGGGATGCAAGGATTCTTCAATATCCGCAAGTCAATCAATGTAATTCATCACATTAACAAACTGAGAAATAAAAATCATATGATTATCTCAATAGATGCAGAAAAAGCCTTTGACAAAATTCAGCATCCATTTATGATAAAAACTCTCCAGAAAGCAGGAATAGAAGGAACATACCTCAACATAATAAAAGCTATATATGACAAACCCACAGCTAACATTATCCTCAATGGCGAAAAATTGAAACCATTTCCCCTAAAGTCAGGAACAAGACAAGGGTGTCCACTTTCACCACTACTCTTCAACATCGTACTGGAAGTTTTGGCCACAGCAATCAGAGCAGAAAAAGAAATACAAGGAATCCAAATTGGAAAAGAAGAAGTAAAACTCTCACTGTTTGCAGATGACATGATCCTCTACATAGATTTCTAATGTTAAAGCTGCATACCAAGAGAATTCAGGAGGAAATTTGGCTGAGGCTAGATGGCTGGATTCAGAGAATAAATCAAGTGAAATTAATCTAAGAGACTCTAGAATCCCACAGGCTGATTTATGTTCATGGTTGTTTTCTTGTTTGTTTTGTTTAACTTATTGCAAAAGGGGGAATCCTTTGAGGATGATAGTGTTATTCGCTCAGTTGTGTCTGACTCTTTGTGACCCATGAATTGTATGTAGCCTGCCAGGCTTTCCCAGTCTGTGGGATTTTCCAGGCTAGAACACTGGAGTGGGTTGGAGTGGGTTGCCATTTCCTTCTCCAGTTGAGGATGATAGAATTACAAAATAGATTCATTTGTTCAACATAGGTTTTGTTTGCACTCAAGAAACCTAAATAAATTATAGAATGTGGGCCAATAGGAAAGTTATTTTAGATAACAGTATTCACAACTTTTATAAAAACAATGAAATTATTATTCTTTATGGGGCTAAAACTTAAATATAACATAAATAGTAATGCATATCCTATGATTAGAAAATTATCCTTTGTGTTTTCCAGAGTTTTCTGAGAAATTACCTTATTTAAAAAAAAAATGCTACTCAAAAGAGGGGTGGGAGGTGAGGGAGACAGGCAGATGCAGAGAAAAGAAACAGGGATATAGACAAAGAACAGGCTTCACACTGAGATGGATACAGATAAGAATTTATTGAGCTTTTACAATAGGTAGGAACCATATTTCAGAAAAGAGGAATGGGCAGTGATGGTTAGCATTAAAGGAAAGACAAAGAGGTAGTTAGTGAGTGGGATGGTTCAGCCAGAACAACATTGTCCAAATGGGGATGTATGGGCTCAAAGAGGAGACAAGACAGAACAGAGTTAAGGCCAAATTGAGGAGAAACTTAACATCCACATTAAAGAGTTTAGGCGATAGGTAATGGCAGACCTCTAAAGATTTCTGAACTAAGAAACGACATCATGAAAAGGCTGCTTTATGAAGATCATTTGACAGTGAATATTCTCAGTGTCTATTAAGGTCTCTTTGCCTCTTAACCAAAAACCCCAAAATCTAATTATATAGTTTGGGTCTTTACTTGCTCTATATCTTTATTTAGATGCCTTGCCACATCACCAGAAATTCATCACCCCTACCTCCAAAATCATTTCCCATCTTTAATTCCCTAACTTCCCAGCATCCGTACCTCAGCCTTCCTTATCTCCTATTTCTTTTCTTCTTCCCTTTCTTCCCTCCTTCCTTCCCTTCCTTTCTTCTGCTACTGCTGCTGCTAAGTTACTTCAGTCGTGTCCAACCCCATGCGACCCCAGAGATGGCAGCCCACCAGGCTCCGCCATCCCTGGGATTCTCCAGGCGAGAACACTGGAGTGGGTTGTCATTTCCTTCTCCAATGCATGAAAGTGAAAAGTGAAAGAAGTCCCTCAGTCGTGTCCCACTCTTTAGCGACCCCATGGACTACAGCCCACCAGGCTCCTCCATCCATGGGATTTTCCAGGCAAGAGTACTGGAGTGGAGTGCCATTGCCTTCCTTTCTAGACACAGGTAATTATCAATTCCAGCTGAACTCCCTTTATAGTTTTAAGAATCTAGTCACTGAGATACCCACCAACAATCCCCCATTTCAGGCTTTTCTGTGATGGAGAAGAAAGCAGACATCCCTTTAGCCAATATTTTTGGCATCTGACTCATACTGCATACACCACCTCTTGACATATTTTTCGAATACCCCATGTCTCATGTCTGTCATCTAGACTCTACTTTCTGCCTGAAATGGCCTGTCACCACTCTCCTCTGGGAAGGCCATAACTTTCTTTTAAAATCTAGCTCAAATTCAAGCCACATTCTCTAGGCATTTAGTCACTCTCCTCCACACTCAGGACTCATAATAAACGGCTTTATTACCATGGGTATTATCTACTGTGACTGTTGTGAAGCACCCTCACCAGTCAGACATTAAGTCACTATAAAGTAGAAACCATGTCCTACGTATCTCTGTATCCCAGCATCCAGCATAATACCCAGTCCAGTGAAGTTAACATATATATTTGCTAAATATAAGAAACTGGATGATGTCTTAAGTCAAAGAATAAAGACTATTCCCCTGGAAGCACTCCCTATCCAATGACCTACCCAATGTCTTTATTCAACAAACATTTTATCAGTTTCCCCATTATCCATAAAACACTTGCACACAGTATTTAACAAAGTGTTGATGATGACCTGTCTACAAAATCAACCCAATATATATCACTCACCATTATTTTCAGAAAACATTTAATTGTCTGTAGTTCTCTGGATTGCTCTCTTACTCCTCTCTGCCTGGAAGTTTTTCTGCCTGTCTACCTAGGAAATTTCTATTTATCCTCTAACTTTTGTCTGGTTGCTGTCTCCTTCGTAAAGCCATAGACCCAAGAACACCTCCCTCACTGCACCCATTACTTCCTGCTGGATCAGTCTTTTCTTTATTTGTTTCCACCACTATTTTGTAAACTCCTTAAGTATCAAACCCTGTTGTGTTTATTTCTGTGTTCCCAATGCTCAGCCTTGGGACCTAGAGTGGGGGAAGGAGGAGAGGGAAGAGAAATAGCAGAAGTGGCTGATGTTTATGAGTACCTCCATTACCAAGCATTGTTCCTAGCACATTACACCAATTACTTCTTTAAGTACCTCTTTCTCTTATGCCTATTTCTTGGAAAAACTAAGATAACAGAAAGATTAAAAACTTTCAAATCAGGTCACAAATCTAGTAAATAAAGACGTCTGGAAAAAAATAAAAATAAAACAGAAGTCTGAGATCTTAATCCAGGCCTTATGGCGACGCTTTGGTCTCCTGCCTTTCTGGAGTGGTGTCAGCAAACTTTATCTGCCAAGAGCCAGATAGTAAATATTTTAGATTTTGTGGGCCATTTAGACTCTGTCACAACTACTTAAATCTGTCATTACAGTACAAAAGCATCCATAGCCCATATAGATGGCTACATTCCAGGAAGATTTATTTAAAAAAAAAAAAAAAAAAAAAACAGGCGCAACTCTGACGAAGTCTATAGGCCAGTTTGTTCATCTAGAAATTCAACAAATATTCATCAAATTAAATTGGATCTAACAGTGTTGGAAACCAAAACCTTTTCCCTGCCCTCAAAAGATTTCCCTATCTTATCCTATAGCTGCCAGCAATTGTAGCAATTGCCTGCCTTTAGCAGGCAAATCCACTGTAGGCACTCAAAATCCAGTTGTAGAACTGAAGAGAATGGGGTGGAAATGGGGCCCTGATCTTTCTGCTAAGTTCTCATCCTCAACTTTACCTCACGAAGAGACTACTAGCTTAGCTAGATGTCGCAGCTCCCACCATTGATGTCTCACAAACAGATAACCTTTACTTCTCAGAAGCCACTCCAAGGCTCTGGCTCCAACATTTGCCTGGCTTCCATCTCAGGTTTTTTTGTTAACACTATAAAAACAGTAGACAAGCAGAAAAAGCCTCCATGCTTAAGTGAGCCACATGTGTCAGTCTAAGCAGTGAAGACTTCCTGGTGTTTCAGAATGTGGTTCCACAGCAGTCATGAGTACTGCTCTAACCTAGATCCTTTCATATAAGAAGTATAACAATCAGAAAAATGAGTATGAAAAAGAAAGGATAAGAAAAAGAGATTCTTACTGAACTGTGAATTTCTTTTTTTTTTCACTCCCTTTCACCTAAATGACAAAAGCGGCATCATACAATACAGCCATTTCAACTGACATATACATACTACTGTATATAAAAGATGGCTAATAAAAACTTACTGTATAGCATAGGGAACTCTCAGTAATGTACTATATGGGAATGGCATCTAGAAGAGTGGATATATGTATACGCCTGGTTGATTCATTTTGCTGTACAGCAGAAACTAACAACATTGTAAGTCAACTATATAGTCTAATTAAAAGTTACTTTAAAAAAGGAACCATTTGATTTGCTGAACCAGTATTGCTTTAGATTTCACAATATTTTAACATCCTATTGGAACTGAGCAGAACCCTACAGTACCCTCCTCCCCTGCCCCTTAGTACAAAAACAAGTGGTTAATGATTAGGGCAATAGAATCCCAGACTCAGTGTCTGATGCACTTTCCTGAGTTGTTCTATAGATACTATCTATAACATCCACTAAAAGAAAAAGGTAACTGCATGATGACCAAATTGCAGACATGACATAAACTGTTTCAACTTGAGCAGTACTGAATCTATGGCTAGCACAATTTCAAGAACTCGCCTCAAGAGAATGAGATTACCATTATTGCTCTTAATAATCTATATCTTTGTGAGCATCAAAATAATTGTAGCTCTCTCTGCCTATATATGTTGCTGCAGCAGCAACATATATGTTAGTGGACAATTGAAATTGACAGCAAAGAGATGCTACAGACCCATGGTAACACTGTCTACTCTGTAGAATAAGGCATCCTGCCTCAGCATGAAAAAGTTACAGAAGAAAGACCTTCACCCCTAATATCACAGAAATGGAATGATGTTCTGACAAGCAGGGATTTGCAAGCAGCTCTTTATAGAAGACCAGCCCCGGCAGGAACCCCCTGCTCTTGTCACTTTAGGAAAGCTATATTGTAACTAATTTTTAAACAAGGTACCCCATGCTCTACTCATCAACCCAAGGACATCTTGCAAATCTTTTAATCACACAAAATCCTGCCTCGTTTGTCAATTTGTTGTCAATCAAAGAAGTAGAAATAAAGACTAATTAACAGATGGCCAGATTTCTTCCCTAGTTTCCCGTTCAGTAACCTCCTGAACAAATTCTGTGAACAAGATCACATCTAGAGAGAGATCACAAGGTGTCAACAAGCCTGCACACAGTGGGGAATGGCAATGACTCTGACCCCCTATCTCAGTGATTAACTGAGATTGCTTTTGTTTCCTTTAAAAGCTTTCATGGCTGAAGAGAATCTTCAGAGGTGGCTTTGGGGGATGCTGAGTCCACCATCTCCCAGGATTGCTGGCATTCTAATTAAAGCCACCTTTCTGCAGACTTGGTGAGTACATAATTGATTTTGTAAGTGGCAAGCAGCAGGACCAGAGTCACTGAATCTGTTCGTTCAGTCGCTCATTCGTGTCTGACTCTTTGCAGCCCTATGGACTGCAGCGCGTCAGGCCTCCCTGTCTATCACAAACTCCCAGAGTTTACTCAAACTCATGTCCATTGAATCGGTGATGCCATCCAACCATCTCATCCTCTGTTGTCCCCCTTCTCCTCCCACCTTCAATCTTTCCCAGCATCATGGTATTTTCCAAATGAGTCAGTTCTTCACATCTAGAGGCCGAAGTATTGGAACTTCAGCATCAGTCCTTCCAATGAATATTCAGGACTGATTTCCTTTAGAATTGACTGGTTGGATCTCCTTGCAGTCCAAGAGACTCTCAAGAGTCTTCTCCAACACCACAGTTCAAAAGCATCAATTCTTCGGCTCTCAGCTTTCTTTGAAGTCCAATTCTCACATTCATACATGACTACTGGGAAAACCATAGCTTTGACTAGATGGACCTTTGTTGGCAAAGTAATGTCTCTGCTTTTTAATCTGCTGTCTAGGTTGGTCAAAACTTTTCTTCCAAGGAGCAAGCAACTTTTAATTTCATGGCAGCAGTCACCATCTGCAGTGATTTTGGAGCCCCCCAAATAAAGTCTCTGTTTCCATTGTTTCCCCTCTATTTGCCATGAAGTGATGGGACCAGATGCCATGAACTGAATGTTGAGTTTTAAGCCAACTTTTTCACTCTCCTCTTTCACTTTCATCAAGAGGCTCTTTAGTTCTTCTTTGCTTTCTATTGGATAACACTATGAATTACATGTCCTGATATCCATTATCTTCAAAACAGGCAGTCACAAAACTAGTGATACGAACTATACTAACTGCATGACAAGGGTTATATATGTTTCTAATGGTTATTCAGATCCTGATTCAATTCTAGTGAGAAATAATTTGTTGTTGAAATTCACTGAAAAAGGTAACATAACTTTTTCTAGGTGCCACAAGATGCTTCCTACAAAAATTTTAAAATACCGAAACAAACTATAAATGTACATTTACTATATTATTAGATCATCACTTTGGTTTCTGATCCTTAAACTGAGTTGGGCTCACATTTGAAAAAAACACATGATGCTTCCAGTGAATTTTCCCTAACCACTGTAATTCTGTGGTTGGCATAGGCCAAAGCAGGAGAATTACAATGGTGAATTGGGAACTTCTTGAGGGCAAGAGTGTGTGTTATTCACCTTTGCCTCACAAGAAAATCCAGCATATAGCAGATCAGTAAGAATGAATTTTGAATTTAATGAAGCCAAGAATCTAGATAATTAAGTTTACTGAAATAAATACATTCTCCAAATTCCCTCAAGCACGCTTCAAAATCAGTAAAAATCCGTGGGGCATGGAAACTTTCCACCTGGGGTGGGGGAACAACACATGCCCTATTTTCTCCAGCAGACTCACCATCTTGAGTGTTTGGACTGAGAATTTGGGTCTTGAGTTCCTGCAGGCTAATTCCCAGACATTTGCAGATCTCCTCAGGGCTGTAGGGTTCAGGGTGAAGGGCGTCCTCTGTGATCAAAAGCATTTCTTCCAGACTGATTCCCAGTTTGGCCTGCACTTCCTCCAGCCGCAGCACTTCTTTCCATGGCAAGCTCTTGTGCTTAGCCAGGAGCTGCAAATTCAAACCAAGATATACAGTCAGTTTTCATCCCAGAAATTGATATACACTATTTTAATAAGCGAAATTCAACTTTAAGCTTTTTTTTTCCATTCAACCTATTCACAATTCCCACCACTGCTTAAAAATGAACTCTGAATTCAGATGTTTGAAATTAAACATGCTTGTGTGACACTCACAGGCTAGTTAAGTATTTTTCCTAATAATAATATTAATAATAATAATAATCCCCTACTGATTTTTTTTCCTGTCATCACTTTCCCTCAGGGCTATTTTTTGAATAATTTTGTCAGTTGGTCCCTATTCAGTTCATCCTCCAAACACCGCTCTCTATAAAGTCTACAAAAAACTACTAAAATCTTACACATGACCTGAGTCCTGAGGTAGACACTGAATGCCCGATTTCATTACAGCACTTCCTGTTTACCACATGCCTCTTTGAAATGGCTAACGAATTTAAGTATCTGGCATTTGGAGTCAAGTCCAAGATTTTAAATGAAAACCTCATTGGTGACCTTATGAAAAACCATTTCATTAGGTCGTTGGTGGTAGTACAGCTGTATGTTTCTCCAGCCTCAAGAAAAGGGTCTGGCTTCCAGTTACATCCTGAGTCACCCCCCTCAATCTGCTGGGGAGAGTGAGTATAATCCAAACCTTTGTAACCAAATCTACTCACAGGAAACACACTCCAGAATGTGTGTCCCTCATTCTCCTCAAACCACTGACTGAGACCTTCAGAGCAAGTGACAGTCAAAATAATGAAGGTATCTCTCACCCTGGAGGTCTATAAAATTCATTCCCAGAGTGTGAGGACCACAGGTGCAGACAATGCAAACAGCAAAAGGAGCAAGCAAGAGAAGGGAAATGTGCATCTGATTTACTCTTCTATTATGATGATGATTTGATTTTCTTTCTTTTGACAGGAAGCAGATTTACCAAAAGACCATTATACTTCGGTTAAGGCCACTCACTTCTGAAGAATGTTAATAACAGTAGTTTCTTATATTCGTTAATCCTCTTTTTAAAACTCTGGCTCATACATTTGAAAGGAGTTAATGATTTTAAAGCAGAACTAGAGGAAGGGGACAATAGAATCACGCGTTTCTATTCAATTATTTCACAGAAAATGGCGCCATTTTTTAAAGCAAAGACACAGACTAAGACCTATCTTCTGACCTTGTTTGCTTAACACATTTAATGTTTATTGCTAAGTCACTTCAGTCGTGTCCGACACTGTGCAACCCCACAGACAGCAGCCCACCAGGCTCCCCCATCCCTGGGATTCTCCAGGCAAGAACACTGGAGTGGGTTGCAATTTCCTTCTCCAATGCATGAAAGTGAAAAGTGAAAGTGAAGTCGCTCAGTCGTGTCTGACTCTTAGTGAACCCATGGACTGCAGCCCACCAGGCTCCTCCATCCATGGGATTTTCCAGGCAAGAGTACTGGAGTGGGTTGCCATTGCCTTGACTGACACCTCCACAGACAGATTCATTCATCCATTAAACTCATTCATTCATGGTCCCAACTGGGGTATTTTTGGAATACCTAATGTATCCCAAAAAATTTCAGAAAAATTATAGACATACATAAAACAAAAGAAAAACATACAACATACAACATATTTATTTTATACAGAAATAGAGCTAAAGTGGACAATCTAGAATTATGCTTTCTCAAAACACAGATTCAAATCCAACTGAGATAAGCAATGATGTTAAGAAATTCATACTTGTATGATGCCATCTGATTTAAATGTGATTTTTACTTCTTTTCACCCGACAACTCTGAGAAAGGTATTATTACCTTATTTAAGAGATGAGAGTGACTTATCCAAAGTCATATAGCTAGTAAGAATAGAGTTGGAAATTTGTCCCACATCCTGCACCTTTTTCTTACTTCCCCAAAGTCACATTCCTAATGGGCTATGCTTGATATCTATGTCACACTACTCAGTTCAGTTCAGTTCAGTTGCTCAGTCATGTTCAACTCTTCGTGATCCCATGAATCACAGCACGCCAGGCCTCCCTGTCCATCACCAACTCCTGGAGTTCACAAAAACTCACGTCCATTGAGTCAGTGATGCCATCCAGCCATCTCATCCTCTGTCGTCCCCTTTTCCTCCTGCCCCCAATCCCTCCCAGCATCAGAGTCTTTTCCAATGAGTCAACTCTTCGCATGAGGTGGCCAGAGTACTGGAGTTTCAGCTTTAGCATCATTCCTTCCAAAGAAATCCCAGGGCTGATCTCCTTTAGAATGGACTGGTTGGATCTCCTTGCAGTCCAAGGGACTCTCAAGAGTCTTCTCCAACACCACAGTTCAAAAGCATCCACTCTTTAGTGCTCAGCTTTCTTCACAGTCCAACTCTCACATCCATACATGACTACTGGAAAAACCACCTTACTCATATGATTTCAAATCACCACTCAAGTCTTAGAAATGGTTTCTAAACACAAACTAAGATTTGTGTTAGAAGTGAACATTGCAATGATTAAAAACACTTTGATGGGTTCCTTCTAAAATAAGAAGGAAATGTGGAGAAAAAAATCAAAGAACAATCCCTAAGTGATGAGAATGGGCTCTTCCTAAGAACCCTTCAGTACATACCATCTCCAAGTTCCCAATCCTGGTGTCACTTCAACAAATCACATTGCTTCAGGAACTTGGTCCCAGGAAACTGTCCCAGGACTGTGTGGGGAGAAAGTCTGCAAAGTTGTTTTCAAAGGCTGCCTCTCTGTGTCCCTTTGTTCTACAGGCAGAGACACTAGCAGTTACTCTAGCAATATCCCAGTTTGCTATTGGGCCCACTTAGCTCTCAGCTGGAGGGTCCAAAGAGCCAGTTCAGTGTGTATTTCAATTAACTCTACCACATGCCCTCAGTGACAGCTGCACAGCCATGAGGCCCTAAGTAGTCCACTACATTGTAGGAGTCAAGTAGGGAAGCCGCCTAAACCTTTTGAAATTTGGCTCAGGAAACGTAAAGATGACTTGCAGATGAAGGAAGCGGATGCGTAAGATCTGTTGCCCAAACACAGAACCTCGTGAAGGAATTTGCCACTCACAGCCCGGGTGCCTGGCCCTACTTCACATTCGTGAAGCAGGGCTAGGGTCATTTTGTGACAAGTTCCTCACTCTGGGAATATCAGGCTGGGGATATCAGAGAAAGCAATTCTAAGCCAGCATCTACCATTTTCTTTTCACTATTCCAGATTCCATTCCTGGGAGGTTCCTGAGCCTGGCTGATGCTTTGTGGAAAAGAAAGCAGTCTATGAATATTTTGTCCATAGTCGTGCAAAGAAGTAGATAAATTGTGCTGAGACCCTGTCTTAGGCTGATTTCTCCTGGAAGCAGGCCCCAAGACAAGAATTTGTGGGGAGAGGGTGATACAGAGAAGTTTTGGCAGAGGAGTGGAAAATGAGACAGGAAGAGAAGCCGATACAAAGTGCAATGATATGGGAATTTGTGAGGTTGGGCCTGCTGGGCCCTCTGGGACCTGTATGTATACACCTCGGATGTGTCCAACTCAGACAAGAAAGATCAGGTATTTATCCCCTAACTCTCATCTACCATTGATTGAGGGCTGATTCCAAGGGTTTTAGCTCCCCCAGACTTACAGGTTGTCCCATATGCAAAATCAGCACTCTCCTCCAACTGGAAAACATCTTCAGTCCAGGAGGCTCCCTGGAGCTTCCAGTAAGAGAGTTTGTGGTAGGGAAGTGCTAACATATGGACCCTAACTCAGAAGCCGATCTGTCAGAACCCACCTCTCTCTGACTTTCTCATTGCATTCTGCAGTATTAACAAATCAATGGGGAAAGTACCAAGTCTTTCTCCTTACTAGGTCAGCAAAGGATAAAATTTCAAATCCCTTCTCTGAAAAGTTATTTTCCACACAACAAAAGCAGCTGTGTTGTTGGTGGTCTGGGTTCTATAAATCACACATGCTTATTTTTAAATCTGAAGAAACACATAACAATTTGAGGATTAAAAACAATGATGAAGAAAATCATCTGTAATCATCCCAATAAGATAACCATCAATTTCCCATCTTACATCCTATGATACATTTTTATGCATACTTCATGCATACCTATACACATATAGTTTGATATAAATGGGATTATACATAACTTTTATTGTGGATCCTTTTTTTTTGCTATCTTCCCTCACCCTCTTCCAGCTACATGGAACCATCCCCCAGCGACTTCTGTGCCCATGTTGAGTTCATAACCATCATGAACACATTCACAATGTTGACCTTCCTCTGTGTTAGTCATTCCCACTCTCCGTGTTCTCCATATTAGTTTGCAGGCCACAGAATAAGTCTGAAGAAATCTGCAAAACTGTGCAGAATGACTCTGCTACAATCCTCACTGTACCCTCAGCACAGTCTATCTTTTTCTAAGGCATCCTCAAGCCTGGTGCTCTGGAGCTCATGCATGCCTAACTCTTAAAGGGCACAATGCAAAAGAAGGCTGGACTCCTGCACTTACTTAGAACAAATCACAACCCATTTTGACTGGAAATTCCCTATTTGTAAAATGCAATATATAATGGCTACCTCATATGCTACAGTAAAGATTAAATAATGTCTCTCTGGTTATACCTTCCCCACAAGACACCTTTTCCTGGGCCTTCAAACATATACAGGTGTTTCCACTCATCAAATTCTTATAACTAAAGCTACTGCTCTTCATTGCTCCTTCTCTTTTACTGTCTGACAACTAAAACCAGTGACCCAAGTCACCACTTCTGAGCCCTCTGTGGCCACTCTCACTGTTGAAGATGGTTTCCCAGAGGTCCTTCTTATCTCCAAAAGAACTTCCAAAGCCACAGGATTTCTCAGTCCTCTTATTCCTTAATAAATTGGTGGCTTCTGGGATTCTTCACTACCTACCTTCTTCACATTCTCTGTAGCACTGAATTTTCCCAGCTGCCCTCTCACCTCTCTGGTCCTTACATTTCCATCCATGACTCAGTTTTCTCCTTTTGTTATTACTAAAGATATCTCCCAAGTTTAATACCCCCCAGCCTTCTGATCTTCTCTTGTCACCTTCTCTCTAAACTCCATTCTGGGTTCAGCAAACTGAACTCAATCCTTAGTCTCAACCATTATCTCAAAACAAAGACACCTGAAGGTTTTGCCCAAGCCAAGAGAAACATGCCAAGCTCCAATTTCTAACCACTTGTAAGAAAACACAGGCAAGTGTCATCACTTCCCACTTTCCTATCACCTTCCATCCTATGTTCCCCATACCTATGAGTCGCAGCACTATGCTTTCCATCACTTCAGCTTAAAACTACAGCCCTTTGCAACCCAACACTTCGCCTTCACTTGCACACAACTGCATGCAATGCATGTTCGCTCCTCTGAATGAGGCACTCGTGGCTCATGACTGCATGCAGCTCACAGTCAACCCAAGGAGACAGGCATCAAGAAGCAATTATACAGTAGTGAAGAACTTCCTCCATGTGACAAACTGCTATAGTGGAAAAATATAGGATGTGACAAGAGCATATAAAGGACATTTAACTTAATGGAAGTGGGGGTGGGGGGTGGTCAGGGAAAACTTCCTCAAAGTAATAGCATTTATACCAAAAGGAAGACAGAAACCCAGTCACAGCCTTATATCTGACCTTTCAACAGCTCTAGTCAGAGCTTCTTTCCTTTTGCATCCCTAAGCCTGGCTGATCTTCAGCATGGCACTGAAGACCCTGCTACACCTGGTTCCACTGACACAGAGACCCTATTCCCAGTGTGCGCATGCCCTGCCCAGCGACCAGGACTCACTGTCCTGGGAATACTCCATGCCAGCGTCCCAGCAGAGTGAGCTCTACTAAATCAACAGGCTGAGTGAAACTGGCTACATTCCTGGGTGTTTGTTTTTTCTCCATTCAGATTCCAAAAAAACTGCAGAAGCCCTGAGAACGTTATACCCACTTCTCACCACACAAAGACTAAGCTCCATATTGACCATTAAGTGGCAGGAGCTGAAAACTACTGAATGAGTGATGGCAGCTGACAAGACAGGCTCTGTTAAAAAAAAAAGTCACACTGTACATTTTCCCTGAAGTGTCAAAGGACTGCATGAAACCTTCTTTATTGCTTCACATGATGCCACAAGGAGCTCAGGGTATGCAAAATGCCAACAGCATAATTTCCCTTCCCTCCTGCACCACACATTTTGTCCCTCAATATAATTAAGGGATACTCTCTTCTAATAGACATAAAGCATTTCTGGGAAAGTTTAAGCCACTGAATATATATTAAATATGAAAAAGTTTTCCTCATTAAAGATTTCTTGTTACTTTGTTAATTTAAGAACATAAAAATGTGCTTCACTTAAAAGAATCATTTACGCAAGTTATAATTATAAATCTCTATTGTGTTTGCCTTGAAATGTTTTAAATTTCAGTTGAAATGCCTATAAAGACTCTAACTTTAAGTGCATCTGCATTAATTACTTTTGGGAAGCTGTTAGAAGAAGAACAGGGAGGAACAGAAAGAGAGGAGGAAGACATAAGAACAGAAGAAACTGTGAACATTAAAGAAAAACAAAGAAAAACCATCTTTATTAGTTTAGTGTCCTTTCCTGTGCTATGGAGACACAAAAAGGTACTCATTTTTCAAAAAGGGATCTTGGGAAAACAGGAAGGCAAAAATAAGTATTACTTATTACAGTTTTGCCATGTGGAGCTCTACCTAATCAGTCTCATTTTCAAAACTCTCTTGAGTTATCATTTCTCCACTGACCCTTCATTTTTATTGTCTGAAAGCAGAAAGTTTACTCAGAATAAGAGAAGCTTCTTTACTTTTTTAACATGAGAGTTTATTTCCTGATTTAATGAGACCATTTCCAAATAAAAATTATACTCATTCACATGTTGCTGAAAACAGAAAGATGGCACCATATTATAAGGAAAACATGCTTAGCTGAATTTCAGTCTACATTTGCTAGGCATAAGCATATTCTTAACATCAACATCTATCTGCATAGCTTATATTAGCAGTTTTCTATATTGGCAATAAATTTTATCTTTATTCCTCTTTTGTACATATATATAATCTTAGATTCTCATGATTTGCAGCAACATGATTTACAAAATATTCTGCATCTTGATAAAGCCCTTCAATTTTCTTTCTTCCACATTTCAAAAGAGAGAAAAATTCAGAGTACTTCAAATAATGAGTTTTATCTACATCAGTAGGGAGGAATGTGTGGCAGGAAATCAGTTTCACTGACCAAAGTCCCTCTAAAATGCACATGGCGTTATACAGTTAAACTCAGAAGACGGCCTCAGGAACAAAAGGTTCTGCAGTAGATTAAGGTTTTCAGCTACCTCTTACGAAGGAGAAACCCTTTTTCTATTAGCTTCAAAAGACATCCCCTCACATCCCATTCTGACAACTCTTTACTACAGAGATTCAGCACCACAATTTTATTTCTCTTTTTCTTCTTGTATCTTTGGAAAAGAGTCATTACAACATGAACCCGCTTTACGTATTTTGAACTTGTTTTGGCTCTCCTATAGATCTCTTTGGCTCTCCTATAGATCTCATAGATGATATCTAATTTCATGATAAAACTCTGAAAACAATGTTGTGTATGTTTGAGGTCTCCTCAGGAAGGCAGCACTTACTCATCTATCTCAAAAAGTCAACAGGAATAAGCCCTTAAACAAATAAGACACTAGTTTCTTCCATCTCCTAGAAGAAGCTTGCCCTAAAAAGGAAAAACAAAATTCACTGAAGTCTTTGACACTGAAAGGTTAACTGCACTACTTCTCATATATGCACTGATCAGAAGAGTTTAATATTAAAACATTTCTCACTAAAGGTATTCAGTGAATGCTTCTTAAGTAGATTTAAGACTTGACTGGCAAGTGTCTTCTAAACTGGGGAACACAGAACACGAACCTTGTGGTTTGTGTTTCTCTAGTAGACACCTAGCTTGCATTTTTGAGGGACCAATGATGGCCAATGGTGCATGTAAGAGGACCAAGAATTGAGGCTATTATCACTTTTGTTGAAGAAATATGATTAGTTATGGTCATCTCCCAATAATCACCTCCAACTTAGCTTTCTCCACCCATATACCTAACCCGTGGCCTGCGTTTCACAGATATAAGTTGAAGTGTCATCGTCTCCCCAGTGCCATGCTACAAGACTCAACTGTAAAGTTCAAGTAACTTCTAAATAGCTAGAAGTTGCAGGGCATACCTACTGGTTTATTTATCTCCTGAGTTGGAAATCAAAGTGCTCTATACTAAAAAAAACTTCAGCTATAATACTACTGCTGTCAGAATGTCGCCCTAAATTTTAGGGAAAGAGACAAAATAATAGGGAAGAAAGAGAAAAGAACAAGAGAAAGCCTACTTCAAGTTTCACTAATTTGCCAAGTCCATACCTTTGCAGCCAGCCGACATTCCATCACCCTGATATTGAAATGAGAAGTTGCTGCCTTATTCATTTCCACACAACTGTTGGCAATCACAAACACTGCTCCACTTGGGAGTTTCACATCAGTTGCCCTCAGAGGACTAAATTCTATCAACTTGGCCTATTGGGAAAAAAATGACAGGTGAGATATAAAGTACTAGAATTCAAAACCTGCTTAAACATTTATGATTTACCTTAGTAAAAATGTTCCCCAAAATGCATTCATCAATTCAAATATTTTTAATCTTTATTTTTAACTGGAGAATAATTGCTTTACAATGTTGTTTTGGTTCATTAGATAGCCTAGTGTAGGCTCTAAAAAAAAAAAAAAAGAAAGAAAGAAATCTGAGTCTTAAAGGATGAACTAAAGTAGGACAGACAGAGGGTTTGTTTCCCCAAACAGAATGTCAAGAAGAGGAAATAGTACATAAAAGTTCAAAGGCCAAAAACAACATAAGGTGTTAATAGTTTTAGGTATTGCAATTTAGCTATAGCTTGGAGGTTGAGGGCTGAGGCGTGGTGAGATGATAGAATTAGAGGGCTGGTAAACCAAGGGTCAGATTATGAAGTGCTTTGCAAGCCCAAAGAATTCGGACTTTGTTAAGACTCTAGGGCTAACTTATATTAACAACAGGACTCTTGCCGTCATGTCTACTTGTCAGGTCTCATCCAAAACACCCAGAGATTTTTCTTAGCATTAAACCAGGTTTCCTCATGTCTCCTGTCTTTGGCTTAGGGAATCAGCAACAAATACTCTTAATAGGAAGAAATCCAGGTATTCTTGGAAAATAGCCAAGCCTGTAGGACGACTAAGAAAAGATTTTTTTTTTTTAATGTCTGTTTCTGTTTTGGAAATGGACAGTTTATGGCAACTACCAAAACCTCTGTTCTGCCTATGGGAGTTATAGCCTAGCCAAGGGGAAGTAGTATTGGGTAAGGAATTCATTCCTGGCTTCCTGTCAGCATTCTTCTCCCTACCACTAAAGCCCCAAAAATGTTGACAGAGAAAAATGATACCATAGAGTAAATTATGAGAGAGAGGGGTTGTGAATATATGTAGCAAGAGAACTAACATTGGGGTTTAAAACCAACAGGAGATTATGAAAACGCCATGAGATGCAGTGATGTGGGACAAGAGCGGGAAAAGAAGTCCCAGTAACTAACGAGTTGAGAAATAGCATACTAACAATGAATTGGAAGGAGGAAAAAACCCTAGACACAAGAGGAAAAGAGACTTGAGGTACAATTCTGAAAGGTTAAGGGAGAGGTGATCAACATGAAATGGAGTAGGTGAATTGGTGATAAACTTGAATTACAAAGGAGTTAAGAAATATCATCCTAAAATACAGCCTAATAGAACAGGCCACCCAGAAACAAACACACTGAGGACCTTTCTGCATGAACTTTCCCAAGCTGACATTTCCAAATAGTTCAATGTCACCTACAGTTCCTTCTTCTGCAAGAAATGATATGGACTGGTCCATCCCTCCTCCTTCAGTGCCAATGTAACGCTCACTCTTGGCACAGATTTCTGCAAGCTCCACCTGGAAAAGTAAAACAGATTTGCACTGTGAGTACATCATAATCTGTTGCTCATTCATTTTCCACTCCAGACATGACAGATGGGTTTGAATTCCAGGGCAGTTCTGATCCACTGATGGTAGCTACCTATAGCATTAATTAACAAAAATCCAAGGATACTCAAGTTCCTTATGTAATATGGCAAAGCACTTACATATAACCTATGCATATTATCTCCTACACTTTAGATCATTTCTAAAATACTTATAATACCTATAATAGAATGTAAATGCTATGTAAATAGTTATAAATAAAATGTGAATGCCATGTGAATAGTTGCTCAGTTCAGTTCAGTCGCTCAGTCATGTCCGACTCTTTGCAACCCTATGAATCACAGCAGACTCTTTGCAACCCTATGAATCACAGCACGCCAGGCCTCCCTGTCCATCACTAACTCCCAGAGTTTACCCAAACTCATGTCCATTGAGTCAATGATGCCATCCAGCTATCACATCCTCTGTTGTCCCCTTCTCCTCCTGCCCCCAATCCCTCCCAGCATCAGGGTCTTTTCCAGTGAGTCAACTCTTCACATGAGGTGGCCAAAGTATTGGAGTTTCAGCTTCAACATCAGTCCTTCCAATGAACACTCAGGACTGATATCCTTTAGGATGGACTGGTTGAATCTCCTTGCATTCCAAGGGACTCTCAAGAGTCTTCTCCAACACCAAAGCTCAAAAGCATCAACTCTTTGGCGCTCAGCTTTCTTCACAGTCCAACTCTGAATAGTTTGCTAGTGCCCAGCAAATTCAAGTTTTGCTTTTGGGAACTTTTTAGAAATTTTCTTGGAATATTTTTGATCCATGGTTGGTTGAATCCATAGTTGCAGAACCTGAATATATAAAGAGGCTGACTGTATTTGCTATCCCTAAAAGATTCCTCAGAGCAAGCAGTTTCTCCCATCTTTTTATTTGATCCATCCCTCTCTAATCTGGCATCATCAAAAATCTCATATGGGCACTCATTCATTTCTGCCTCAGCTTGCTTTGTCTTCCAACAGTGTACTACTGCACAGTCTCCCCACAGCCAAAGTGAGGTCACCCAGCTTCATTTTCCAATCCAAAAGTAATGCTGCTCTTTGGCATTCTATTAAATGCAAGAATCAGGACCAGCATCATCTCATCAAACACATCTTCCTCCAATCAAGATGTCGAGGCCCAATAAATGAACAAATTTCTAATCCAAACTGGAAATGTCAAAATATGTTTAAAAATCTTCTATGGCTTCCTATTGATTAATAAAATAAGTTCAAATTCCTCAACGTGGCATTTCAAAGCCTTCCAAAATATGCAACCAATCTGCACATGAAATCATATTATCTACCACTCTTTTCCAATTATATTTGACTCCATGACCGTCTCACACATTTACGTAACCTGGAATTATTTCCTGTCTTCTCTCATATATATCCTATTGCCATTCAATATCCAGCTTAGTGGCTACCTACTATGGGCAAGTCACTGGACTGGCGGACTGGCCACTCAAATCTTCCTCCATCATACAGTCTTCCTTCAATACTGTTCCCATTTTGGCATCCTGTTTCTCTACATCCCTACAATACTGATAGTTAGTATCATCCACTTACTCTATTATTCATTCACTCATTCATTTTTTTTCTTCTAAGACTTAACTTAATCATTTATTTCTCACCTATTTCACTGAAAGTTTCTCCTAAAGTGATCATTCTAAAGCACTGCTATAATTATCTCTTGCTTGGGTGGTTGCCAATGCTTTGATAATCATACTTCTCATCGCGGTACACATCTCTAATCACTTATCCCTTGCTCACATCTCCAGCCTGCTCTCCTACCACTAACCTGGTAAACCCCAGGCTCAGACCAGGGTTCTTTCTGTTCTTCATCACACCCAGACTCCCTCAGTGCCTTTAGCAGTGTGATTTTCTATCCTCCCTCTACTCAAGCATCACCTCTCCCTGAAGCCCTTGCCACCACTGAAATGCACACATCTACCATATACTCCCTCTTCTTCTCTTCCTCTGTAAAACTCTATGGCCATTTACCAAACTGTGCTTTAAGTATGGCTTTCCTTGTGTTTTTATCCATCAGTCTATGGGAGGCCACATAGTGCCCAGACCAGAATCCACTTAACAAAGCTGAATCACATAGTATTCATTATTACTCTTTAACAGTGTCAGGTTTCAATCACACCTATTAATATTTACCCCAGAAAATTGCCAGTCTTGTGAGAAATGGATAGAATTAGTGTTTATTCTGTGTTCCCTACCTCACACAATCCTGAGCATATAGAAAATACTCAATAAACACCTGCTGCTTTCACTTTCTGAAACTAGCTGCCCAAGCATCACCTGACAGATCCTGTGTCATATCCCTTCCTGGATTCACTAATGCTAACTGCCTCATGACACAAGGTAAGCTGTGTGTGGCCTGATGAACACATCAGAGATGGCAATGTTCCATAATAAGTACATTTTTTTAAAAAATTAGTAACCAACAGGTCAAAACACTTGGATTTTAAAATGTAAAAAAATAATATACCTAGGAGAAGTACATGCATGATTCTATGAGGACTGAGGAGACATGGGTCCCTACATAAGTGACAGGGGCCAGTGTGAAAAATTGCCTTCCCACAACAGCAATGCCAGGTGGCGCAAGTGGGAAAGAACCTACCTGCCAAGGCAAGAGACACAAGAGCCACAGGCTCGAACACTGGGTTGGGAAGATCCCCTGGAGAAGGGCATGGCAGCCGTCTCCAGCATTCTTACTTGGAGAATCCCATGGACAAAGGAGCCTGGCAGGCTACAGTCCATAGGGCTGGACGTGACTGAAGTGACCTAGCATGCACAACAGGAACAGCAGTCATGTTTACACGCTAAGTTCCTGGCATTATCTCTTTGTGAACATTATCTCGTTTAGGTCTCCAAACAACCCTCTTCTTATCCTCATTATACAAATGAGGGAAAAGAGACTTGGAGACATAGATAGTGGAGAAGTCAAGATTTGAATTTCATGTGCCTAACTCCAAAGTTTCTGTTATTTTTACACTGGACTAATTACACCCCTACCCCTCACCAAATAATATACTCAAATAACATAATCTACTTTTTCTACCTCTTAAAAGAGATATGAAATGATAAATGAGATCCTCAAAATTTAAGTATTCTCCTTCTTAAGGAAAAAGACACTAAAGCATCAAGAAGTATACGCTTATTGTTTTTAAAAAAATCTCTGAATGTGTGGCAACAACTGAATAGTTCAATGGAAATATGTTAATTTTTGCAGACTATCTCCTCAAGATTCAGAGGGACCCAGGACTCCCCAGCATCTCTGTGTCAAGGAGAGTCCATCGGCAAGGTTCTGGACATCCCCATCCTTTGCTGCTACTTTTCGTGCTGAACTCTGACATGTGTATCTCATTACTAGACAGACAATAACCAAGAGTTTTAACGAAGGAAAACAAAAATAAAGTGAAGATAAGAAATTGGAAAGATGAAATGAAGGATTACTCACTTTACAGTCCCTCCAGAATGCATGAGGAATTTCGTGGTAAATATAGAGGAAAGAAACCAGTATCAGAAGCCTCAAGTCTTGGTTAGAGCCCCAACTCTCCTGCCAACTAGACAGATGTGACCCTAGACAGATGGATTAACTTTTCTGAGTTTCCATTTCTTCATATAGTATTAATAAACCATAACAGTTTTCAGAGAATTTATTGACCTGTTACTATGTGCCAGGTACTGTTCCAATTGCTTTGCATGAATTAATCATTTACTTCTCATCATGACTCTATAAGATAGATATCTCCTCTTCATTTTACAGACAAAGAAACTGAGACTAAGCTAATAATTACTAAAGCTGAAATTCAAACTCCACTTGTCTAATCCCAGACTCCATACTCTTAAATACTACACCATATTACCTCCCATCTATAACATGGAGAAAATACCTACCTCTCTAGCTATTATTGTGATTATCCAATGAATTAGATAAAAACATCCCATAAACTCTAAAGAAGCATATAATTTCAAATTTTATTATTTTTATATAATGAATGAGAAATCACTTGATTTATACAAGTGAATAGCTAAATCTCAAGTCAAATGTAAAAACAGGAATAATTAATCTTGAATTCAGGACCACTTTTTAAACTGTTCAGAGGGAGTCCTCTGGTGGCCTAGTGGTTTGGATTTCAGGCTTTTACTGCCATGGCCCCAGGTTCAATTCCTGTTTGGGGAATTGAGATCTTGTAAGCTGTGAGGATAGAAAAAAAAGGGGGTGGGGGATTCCCTCCCTGGTCTGATGGTTAGGACTCCATGCTCTCAATACAAGGGCCCAGGTTCAACCTCTTCTCAGGGAACTAAGATCCCACAAGCTGTGTAGCATGCACTGCCCCTAAAAATAACAATTTAATTATTCAGGAAAAGAGAGAACTTAAACGATTCTGGGTGACCCTAGGAGAACCAGTTCAACAGTACGGAGTAATGCAACTCAAGACAAACAAGAGAGTTTGTATTCCATTTAAAGCATTCCAATCTAAAATTTTTTGAGGGGGAGGTGGGACATGGAGAGGGCAATCCCTGCTTGCTGAACAAAACATGCCTGTAGTATAAACTATAACTACAGGCTCAAAGGCTGACTTTCCCAGTGGCCCTTGCCCTTTACCTCCACACTAAAAGCAAAAAGGTCAAATACTAAATGGCTATGAGATGTGAAGAAACTAGAAACAAAAGGCTTTTTTGGTTGTTTGTTTGTTTTTAATTTCAAATCCTTTTAAAGGAAAAATTTGCACACTCTAACAATAAGCAAAAATTAGAACTAGGCCCGCAGTCTTAGCCAGAGGTGGCATGACATGAACTCAGAGAACCATTAATGGAGGACCTTAACAGCAGGGAATGGAAATAGGAGCAGAGAATGCCTTTCATTCTGGGTGATGCTGGGGAAACATGTGAGCCTGCCTCGCCCTTTCTCTCCTTGGGGACACTGAAAATAGAACCATAAAATGTTCCCCAAAAGGTATAATCAGGCAGAGTGACTTGCAAAGACAATAAATACTCCATACATGCTTGAACTATATAAAATATCAGAAGATTTCATGAGAATAAGAAGTCTTCAAAAACACATTAACAAAAGTGTATGGAAAGAAGTCCATCGGAAGTTAACTTCAAGAACAAACCAAATCAAATTTGAGGTCCCAATTCCTGATGCTTGAAGCTCATCCACTTCTCCTAACCCCCCAACCCCTCCTATACACCCCCTTGACTCAGACACACACAACACCTCAATACACTCACATGCAACCTGAGAAAAACAGTAAAGCCCTAACCAAGGAGGAATTCATCACCCTCCCTCCAATGTATTTTCAAGCATTTCAAGAACCCCAGGCATCTCCAAACTTCTAGTCACTTGTGGCATTTAGCTCTATCCCTTCCTGAGAATCATTGGGGAAGACAATCTGATTACATGAGAAACTCTTTCAAAAGTCTGTAGCCAATAAACTCATTTCTATTTTGACTCCTGCCCTCTGGACAGTTAGGAGAAACTTGGCATTATTCATAGATCTTCTTTTAAAGGTACTGAAGATAGTTAATGAAGCTAATTTAGCCCTTTGTGTGGTTCTTCTCTTGAAGCGGCCTGGGAAAGAACCAAAAATCACATGGGCTCCCAAATTAAACAGTGTACCCATATTCTGACCAGTGGGGATCCAGTAAGAGCAGAAATAACAGTGTTAGGTTTTAATAGTCACTGAGAAGGAAGATTCATGAATGTGCTGCCTAGCTAACACTGGATATTCTTAAAGACAATAATAATACAAAAGACTTCAAGATATTAATACAGTAAACTTTATTTTTGACAGTTTTTACTAATGAGATTATTAAAAGTAGAATAATGACATAGACAAAAAATGTTCATCATTTCCTATGGAAAGCCTTGCTAATCAGAACACAGACCCTAACCCAGACAGCATCATCCAACTGTTGTCAACCACACTTAGTGCAAGTTAAGAAAAAGGAAGAAAATGAACAGCCCTACTCATTCATTCAACAGTCATTTAAATACTAGTGTCCTACAGATAGGTGGAATGTCTTCCCTCAAGGAGCTCATGAGATTGATATTGTCTTCAGGTGAACAAGTCTTCCAAAAGAAACTTCTTTCTTTCAAAAGAAAGCTAGTGTTCCAGACAATGATTTGCCCCCTACATGTGCTATCCACCCACCTCCATGCAACTATCTGCCCAGGAGGCTGCCCAACATGAACTATATTGAGAGGTTCCCATGTACTCTGCTTCCCATTGGGTTCTTCCAACAGAGGATTCTGGCAGGAAATGAGGAATGGTGAGGCGGGAGGCAGCGAGTTGACCCTGATGAGGTCACTTTCAGACCCAACGGCATAACAACCCAGCTACAACTAGTCCTGAGTATTCCCAGTATCTCCAGCTACTTAGATCATCCCTATGAAATAAACTGCCCTTGATGAATGGGTGTACCATCTACTTTTGCTATGACCCTGACATATCAAGATAAAGTGAAAATGTTAACGGCTCCCCTGACTTTTCTTTACCTCAGATATTTTCTCAGCTTTCTCTCCAATGCAATCCTTCTTCACACTAACTTTCAAAATGCCTGGGTGCTTACCTGGCGCTATTTTCAAATTCTTCCCTGGCAAACCTATTTAGTAGACCCCAGCCAAGTAGGAGAAACTTCATGAAATAGTACCAAGGTAAATCTAAAAGAAACTGATGTAGGCTTGCTTTGTTTTGTAACATGATTGATGACCGAGCTCTAACTTGTATACACTTTGAAGTGTTCTAAAGGTGGGGGCGGGGGGGGAGTAGGGTTTCTTTGATTAGAAAAAGAAGAAGGCTATTATTTCTTCTTCACATCTCTAATTCAAAGAGATTAGCAACTTTCATATTTTTAACTTCAAGAAAATTTGCCTCAGGACTATGATAGCCAGTTCCCAAATGAACATAAGAGATGCAACCCACTTGGATGGATCATGCTGAGAAGTTCCAGTAAATAATGCAGGAAAGGAAAAAGGAGGACTTCAAATATTTAAAAGATCAGTATCTATGAAGAAACAACACTGAAGAGGATTCCCAAAAATAAATCTGAAAAACCAGCTAAAATCTAGAGCCATCAAAGAGTATGTGCTCACAAGCGTGTGTCACACACACACAAACAACAAAAAAACTCCTTCATCTATATTGAAGAGGATATGATCCAATGAATCTGGGAAAAGGCTAGTAATTGGGGAATGTGGCTCTCAAAATATTTAGCATGCTTAGTGGGGGCAGAAGCACAGTATTCAAGGCATCTCCCTTCCAACTGTAAAGAAAGAGACAAAGACCACTTCTCTAACCTACCTGACCTGCAATCTGAGTGATGGAGGGATCCAGGCTCTGAGAGGAGGCCTTCAACAAGGCAGGAACCCTGTATTTTATGTGAAACAGTTTGGGATTCCAGGTCCATGGGGAACATGAGAAAATGTCTATGGTAGGTTTCTCATAGACTTCAACCATCATGACTTGTATTGGATGAGGTTGATCATTCTTAGGTGTCTGGCAACATACAATCTTTAATAAAAGATGATCTGTATGTGTGCAGATGTGTGTGATAAGACTATTAAAATGATAACATAAATCCAACAAAAAATAATAAGATGCAAAAGAAGGAAAGAAAACAGCACTCTGTGCGCTACCCTAAGTGAGGCCCTCAGACACAGTAACAGGGTCTCTAGGGGACAGGTTGGAAATACAGACTACGGCCTTAGACCTGCTGAGTCAGAATCCGTCACTTAACAAGAACCCCAGGTGATTTGTATTCACATTAAATTTGAAAACACTCCTCTAAAATATTTCCTACACCAGGGCCTTCTTAATAAATTAAGCACATAGGAAAGAATCAGTAGGAAAGGAAGGGAAACTAAGAAATGCTGAATGTCTTCTAAGGCAAGATACTGTAAGGATATTTCATATGTGCTAACTGCTTAGTCTCCAAAATGACCATGAAATGTCAAAAGTATAATTTCTACTTTATAGAGGAAGAAACTGAGGCTCAAAAAGGTCAATAAATTAACCTAAGCTGCCCCTGAGAAATCCATAATTGAAAAGGACACATGTACCCCAAAGTTCATTGCAGCACTATTTATTATAGCTAGGACGTGGAAGCAACCTAGATGTCCACTGACAGATGAATGGATAAAGAAGCTGTGGTACATATACACAGTGGAGTATTACTCATCCACAAAAAGGAACACATTTGAGTCATTTCTAGTGAAGTGGATGAACCTAGAGCCTATTACACACAATGCAGTCAGTCAGAAAGAGAAGAACAAATATATATTAATGCATATATATGGAATCTAGATGGTACAGATGAACCAATTTGCAGGGCAGCAATAAAGATGTAGACATAGAGAACAGAGTTGTGGACACAGAGGGGGAAGAAGAGGGTGGGACAAATGGAGAGAGTAACATGGTAAAATATACACTATCATATATAAAACAGATAGCCAGTGGGAATTTGCTGTATGACTCAGGAGATCAAACTGCTGCTCTGTGACAACCTAGAGGGGTGGGATGGGGTGGCAAATAGGAAGGAGGTTCAGGAGGGAGGGGACATACATATACCTATGGCTGATTCATGTTGATGTATGGCAGAATCAACAAAACACTGCAAAGAAAGTAAGCTTCAATTAAAAATTAATTTTTTTAAAAAGATATATAGGGAAATGTCCCTCCTCCGATCCTACCTTCTAAATAACCAATGTTAATAGCTTAGGACATTAGTTTTTTTATCAGTGTCCTCAAAGCTACACACATCTCTCTCCCTCTCCACACAGACACACAAGAATTTTTCCCAACTTTCCATGCTGTGCTCAGAAGGAATTGTATTATACACATGATCCTGAAAACTTATTTTTTCACTTAACGATAAATCATGGATTGTGAGAAAAAAAGTTAACCTAAGCTAAGAGTCAAAGCCTGATAGGGTTGGCCCCAAAGTCCACCAAGCCACCTCGTCTGCCTGCCGCAGAGCATGGAGGCTGTGCCCAGACCCTAGGCCCTTGTAAGAACATGGAGCTAAATGCACGCATACCGGAACTGAATATCCCTTCTGTTAAAATGAAAAATGGAATTGACCGTGGGGACCCTAGGATGCAGATATTTCTGAATCATCACAACTTCACTCCATTTTATTTCCAGGTTAGAAAGAAAAAAATCCACCTAGCTAGATGGTTTGGGGCTTGAAGGCCTTTTCTGTTATCCCTTTCCAAATACAATCCCACATACCTCCCCCAACAAACAGCCACAACCCAAAGTGATCACAATATAAGGCTGACATTTTGGTATGACTTCTACAGCCTAATGATAATAATGGCAGCTAATACTTTGAGTCAGACATTGTTCTAAGCACTTTTCATGAACTACCAAATCCATGAAGGAAGTTTTTATTGATAAATGTACTTTATAATGAAGAAACAGAAGCAAGGAGAGATTAAGTAAATTGACCAAGAACATTCAGTAAGTAAGCGGAAGAGTCAGAATTTGAACTCAGAGTTTTGGCTCTAAGCTCTCAACCACAATACTATTCTTTACCCCCAAGGGGAGTAGAGGTTCAAGGGTGAACAAGGAACTCAAAATATAGAAGTCCCAAAAAGCTTTCTGGGCATACTTTTATCTATCATTAGCACAATTAATTCAATTCCTTTCATTGTTTAAATTCAAAACAAAGAAGGAAAAAAGGAAGGGCAGCAAACACATACCAAGGTAATTATTATTGGGAAGATGGGAGGAGGCAAGACAGAATTGGGGAAAAAAAGTTGTTGTGGGAAGACAGCAGGAGGCAGAAGCCTGGCCAGACTGATGGAATCAGACAAGAATATGAACCAAGTCATTGCTACTAAATACCAAAGGGCCTACAAAGGCCTGTGGTATAGGCTGGTGCTGCTTGCTTGGCTGGCAGACCATTTATTTTGGCTCTGACCTTTGAAGAATGCTAAATAATGATGATAATAATGGATGGGCTGCAGGCCTGCAATCTCTGTGGTTTGGCAAGTGTGTCCTGGAACTGCACGTCCCTGCCCGTGGTCAGAGGGACGCTCCCACTCTTTGGGGAAGGTTCTTCATGTGGAGTTTTAAGCAGCACTGTCCTGACCCACCCTCAAGGTCCAAACTGCAAGAAATCTGATTGCAAGCCAAACTGGACTCTCCAGGAGAAGGTAACTATTCTTATTCCCCCAACATAATTGTTTAAATTAACACTTGTTAATTTTCCTCGTATCACTCCAATTGCACAGAAACAGACTCAACCAAAAGAGAACAGAATAACTCCCATGATTCATCATCTAGTTTGACCAAATCTGTAACTCAGTGGACACATCTCTCTGGGAGAAAGGATTCAATGTGTACAGTATTCAATTCACAAAGACTTTACCATGGAGTGGAAAGAATCTTTAGGGTCAGGAAATGGTGGAGAGTGTTAAAAGAGTTGTTACAAGGGAAATGTGAGTTGTGCTCAAACATTATGCCAGGAGCATCTACTGAAGGTCATTGTAAGAAACAGTCACATGAATATCATTTTGCATTTGTTTTCAGACTGCTGGAGAGATTGCTTTGTGTGCTATAAGAAATCCATGTGACAAACGTGTTTTAGAATTTAGTACCCCTGGAGAAAACATTGCCTTCTCTGGAGACCTGGAATGGTTTCTCTGTTTTGATCACAGTTCAGTTCAGTTCAGTTCAGTCACTCAGTTGTGTCCGACTCTGAGACCTCATGAATCGCAGCACGCCAGGCCTCCCTGTCCTTCACCAACTCCCAGAGTTCACTCAAACTCACGTCCATCGAGTGGGTGATGCCCACTCCAGCCATCTCATCCTCTGTCGTCCCCTTCTCCTCCTGCCCCCAATCCCTCCCAGCATCAGAGTCTTTTCCAATGAGTCAACTCTTCATATGAGGTGGCCAAAGTACTGGAGTTTCAGCTTTAGCATCATTCCTTCCAAAGAAATCCCAGGGCTGATCTCCTTCAGAATGGACTGGTTGGATCTCCTTGCAGTCCAAGGGACTCTCAAGAGTCTTCTCCAACACCACAGTTCAAAAGCATCAATTCTTCAGCACTCAACTTTCTTCACAGTCTAACTCTCACATCATTTCATGACCACAGAAAAAACCATAGCCTTGACTAGACGGACCTTTGTTGGCAAAGTAATGTCTCTGCTTTTGAGTATGCTATCTAGGTTGGTCATAACTTTTATTCCAAGGAGTAAGCGTCTTTTAATTTCATGGCTGCAGTCACCATCTGCAGTGGTTTTGGAGCCCAAATAAATAAAGTCTGACACTGTTTCTACTGTTTCCCCATCTATTTGCCATGAAGTGATGGGACCAGATGCCATGATCTTCATTTTCTGAATGTTGAGCTTTAAGCCAACTTTTTCACTCTCCTCTTTCACTTTCATCAAGAGGCTTTTAGTTCCTCTTCACTTTCTGCCATAAGGGTGGTGTCATCTGCATATCTGAGGTTATTGATATTTCTCCCGGCAATCTTGATTCCAGCTTGTGCTTCTTTCAGTCCAGAGTTTCTCATGATATACTCTGCATCTAAGTTAAATAAGGGTGACAATGTACAGCCTTGACATACTCCTTTTCCTATTTGGAACCAGTCTGTTTGATCACAAGATCTATATAAATTACTCTTTCCCTTTTACATTGGCTTCCAATAATATCAGTAAATACAGTTAAACAAAGCAATTATATTGAGTAATTAACTTAGGGTGGCTCCCCAGGTGGCACAGTGGTAAAGAATCTGCCTGCCAGTTCAGGTAACACAAGAGACACAGGTTCAATCCCTGGGTCAGGAAGATCTCTTGGGGTAAGAAATGGCAACCCACTCCAGTACCCTTGACTGGAAAATGTCATGGACAGAGGAGATGGGGGGCTACAGTCCATGAGGTCACAAAGAATCAGACATGACTGAGGGCCCACACACACACAATTAACTTATGTGTGCTTAACTTGGTGTGCTTTCATTCTTCTTTCCTTTGCCCTGGTTTTTAATTTCCTAAGTTATTCATCTTATTGAACAAATATTCTTGGAGGTATAATTCCTAGAATTTTCCATAAAAAGTAAATAGGCACTCGGTACAAGTGAAACAAAATTGAGACCTAACAGGCATCAAGTGTATAGCCACGTTAAATAGGGCAATGATAATGATGGAGTATATTCTAAGAAGGGAGAGTAAAAATGTCAAGGAAGCCCAATAACCATATCCCAGAAGGAACTAGTGAAAGAATAGTGAATGTGTGAGGAACCAGAAGATTTTCCTTAAACTTCAAAAGACTGTAATATCAAAAGAAGGAGGAAAGTCAGAATTTAGATAGAAAGGGTAGGTTGTGATTAAATATAAGAAAAAAATCTTCCCAATGACCAAAATGGTCCAGGAATGAAAAGGGCTAATTTGTGAAACAATGGAATTACTGGAGATACTCAAGTGGAGGTTAGAAAACTATCTCTTATGAATGTTGAAGAGCAGAATTACACTTGGGTTGGGAGGTGACTACAATAAGTAACACCTAGATAGAGGGTCTCTGAAATCTAAGGTTCAGGAGCAGGAACCTCTTAACTTTAAATCCTGGGAAAACTATAGATTTCTTCACCTTCCCCAAGAACATAAATATTATATTCAACAAAAGATGAAGTTGAAAACAGAATCCCCAGAGACAAAAGGATTGGTACAACCCTGAGTTAGGGAACTCCTGTTTGCTTCAAAATGTATTTCCAAGAAAAGGGATTTCCTGCCCTTGTGGAGTAGGAGAGGGAAATGAACAAAGAAATTCATAAAACACTAAGGAATATCCATTCTGGTCCATCTACCAAAAGTGGGTTCTCAGACACATCTCTAGTTCCCATCCATCATCTTCATGAGGCCCCTTCAGGCACACACTGACTTGGAGCTACCAGAGCAGCTTACATCCACTCTCCGTGCAATCTGCCAGGTTCCCCCTGCACTGCGTGATGTCTGATGTAAGGGTAGCCAGAGACAGAGTCATGTGATCTTTTATATAACATTTTAGACATACATTCAGAGCTCTATACCACACACTGAGTTTCCCAGGTGGCACTAGTGGTAAGAACCCACCTGCTAATGCAGGAGATGTAAGAGACGTAGGTTCAATCCCTGGGTTAGGAAGATCCCCTAGAGAAGGGTATGGCAACCCACTCCAGTATTCTTGCCTGGAGAATCTCATGGACAGAGGATCCTGGCAGGCTACAGTCCATGGGGTCGCACAGGGTTGGACACGACTGAAGCAACTTAGCATGCAAGCACATACTACACACTATGGAGAACCAAACGTAGTGCCAAGACTCAATATATGCTTTCGTGAATGGATGATCTTATTACAAATCTAGAGTGTAATTCAAAAGGCAGAAAAACTGACCAAGAGTATTTGTCCTTTGGAAAATAAATGTCTGATTGCAATCTCTTTCTTCAAGTTTTCATTCCTTGTTAAGTACCAACATGTAGTCATTCCTGACACTCCCCAAAATTATAAATGTCATAACTAGTGGGTTCAACAAAAGACTAATATGAAAACAGAAACACTCTCCTGGATCTAAATACAGAAATGCCAGCCAATAGTTCAGCAAACTATTGGCAGGAGGTTTCAAGGAAGGGCAAATAATTTCTAACAGAACAGAAACTAATCTAGCCCAGGATATATACTCAGTTGGTAAGGTAATTTGTCACAAAACACACCCATCCACTTTATACACCATCAAAACATGGAATGGGAGGCACTGACATTGTCTTAAATGGGGTAATAGAAAAGATGGGGAGAAAAAGATAATGACCATTTCCAAGAGAGACCAGAGTAAGGATGGTCCCTGGCTGCTTTGCAAGATATTAATAGATGCTGGACTCTCCATTCTTGGACCAGACAGCAGCCTGAAACATCAGTGACTGTCCTGACCACCGGTGCCTTGGATGGCTCTGCTCACTTTCGCTCCCCCACTTCATGAGTCTTTCCTTCCACTTCTTCTGGGAGAATATATTACTTATTCCTACAGCTTAAGTTTTAGCTCTTCAAAGCATTCTGGAATACTCTGTGCTTATGACAACATATGATGTAGTAACTTTGAAAAGTAAGTCATGTTTGCTTAACTCCGACTCAAGTTTCATATCTCAACTTACTCCATGAAGTCTTCCCTAAAAGCTGCCCCTTCCCATGTAAACTGGGTTCTTCCTATTTTTCTTTCTCATAGTCTATTTTCTTCACAGCATTTATTACAATCTGTATATAGACATTTGTGTATGTTTGTTTAACATTGGTCTCTCCCATTTGTCTAAGCTCCATGAAGGGAGGGAGCATGTGTCTGTTCACCTCTGTATTTCTAATATCTACCCTATCTGATGAAAATGAATGTTGAATGAATAAATGAAAAAATGAATATATAATGTCAACATCTATTCTCCTACTAATCTGCCATATTCAAGACAAAAATCTCCACCCAAGAAATGAATATGTACCAAAGAGAAACCTTGAAACTGCTCAGTCACTACTCAATGATATCATGACATTGGCACATCTTGGAGAGGGTGAAATACCACTTACTTTCCCTTTTATGCTTCATTTAGATTCATTCTTTCTTCTACTTCTGTGTGCTACCATTATTGAAGGGATTCGTGTTCCCCATCTTGAACTGAGGCCCTGGGACAGAGACCTTTACCCTTTTACTTTGCTTCTATACTACTTCTTCATACTGATTTTTAGTTTATCTTAATTATATGACTTAGCAACTAAACAATAAATTTTAGGAAATCAATAGACCAATTGTTTTCAAACAACTGGTACCAACCCATTACCTAATTATGGAATCAATTTAGTGGTTCAAAATATGTTTTTTAAATAGAAGCTAAGAGAGTATTCTTGCCTGAAGAATTCCATGGACAGTCCATGGGATCGCAAAGAGTGAGATATGACTGAGTGGCTAACATTTTCACTTTCACTTTTCAAGAGAATGGAATGGAAAGCACTGCAAGTAGAAAACATAAGCATTGTTTTGTGAAACTTTTCAGAGTGTGTTTGCTCCTGCATATGACATGTTACATTGCAATATAACACACATTTTACATGAGTCATGGTCCAAAATTTTAAGAAACTTTAACTTAAATTAACTAATAGTAGGGGAAATCTCGATAGCAATCTACAGATAGGTAGTTTATAGGTCAATGCTGATTTATGAATTCAGCTTTCCTTTCATTAAATATTAACAAGTTTCCTACAATCTGCATAGAAAAATCTGATTTCTAATACTTTCAGCCTTAAACTATGCTGAGATTCTCTAGTTCTTGATAGTGAGGCTAAAAATATAACCTGTCCCAGAGTCAGGCCAAAGCAAGTCTTCAGCTATAGGAATGTGGCCTTTTCCCTTATGGATTCATCCTATTTCCTCTTTAATTCCTCTCCTAGCCAGAAAAAGCCCTTCTCAATTCTCCCCTATCTAATAAGCAGACCTAATACTTCTCTTCTGAGCCACTCTTTGAAGTCTCTCCAACTATGATTGAATCCTAGTTCTTTCTTTGTACTCTGAGGTCTCCTCTCCCTATCCCTAACTTACCCTTTGTCATGTAATAAAAAATACATACTTGATTTTTGTTCTAGAACCTAAAGCCCTTAGATCCTCTGGAGTGATGAGTGTCTTTTATATGCTAGTGAGAAGACTGGTAATTAGGAGGCTCCCACCTAGCTCCAGAATGGGGGCTGGTCCCCAAAAAGAGCAATGCATGGACTAGAGTACTGGGACTTTCAGCCCAGCCCACTCCCACAACATCACCTCCAGGGAACAGAGAGGGGCTAGAATTAAATCAGTAACCAATAGGCCATGATTTAATCAATTGTGCTTACATAACGAAGTCTCCATCAAAAAAAAAAAAAAACCTAAACAACAGGATTTGGAGAATTTTGATTTGGTGAGCAAACACAGTGCTGGCAGGTTAGCACACATGAAGAAGGCACAGAAGTTCTGTGGTCCTTCCTCACCCAGTACCTTCTCCTATGCATCTCCTCCGTTTGGCCGTTCCTGAGTTGTACTGTTTATAATATACCAGTAATGGTAATTACAGAGTAATAGTAAGTATTCCAAAGTTCTGTGAGTCACTCTAGAAAATGAGTGAACCTAAAGAGGGAGTTGTGGGAACCTTTAATTTTATAGCTGGTTGGTCAAAAGGACAGGCGACATGACCACCGGAGACTTGCACCTGGTATCTTAAGTGGTCAGTTTTGTGGGACTGAGTCCTTAACCTTTAGGATCTGACACTAACTCCAGGGAGTGTTGAAACTGAATTGGATTGAATGGATTGAAGGATACCCAGCTGGCATCTGGAGAGCTAGAGAAATGGTTGGTATCAGAAAAATGCCACACATTGGGTGTCCGAAGTGTTGTAAAAATCGGTCATATCCCTCCTTCCTCCAAAGTCCCAGCCACTTCTCTCTTTCTTTTAGAGAGAGAGAAATATTCACATAATTACGTTTTCTCATTCCCCAGGCTCCAAGACCATGTCCACCATCGCTTCTCAATTTTTAGTATATATGTGCTGCTGAAAAAGTACCTCATTGCCTTTTCATAAAAACAGGTTTATGATCTGACCTCTGTTTAGTTCCTCTGCCATAAACTCCTGCTGTTTTGAACACATAGTCCGTGCTCCTGTCAAAATGAACTAATTTCAGTTTTCTGATAATCCTAAATTCTCTGTGCCTCCATGTCTTTGCAAATGCTATTTCACCTGCACTCATTCAAGAAACATTTACTGAGTACCAACTGTTGGAAAGGTACTATGATAGGTTCTGGGCATATGACAGGAGGGTAAATGAGAACACAATTCTATACTCTTCTCACTTAATAACTGTGGTTGATTGCTCTTTCACTGAGAGTAAAATCAAGCAGCAACTCCTCTGGGAAGTATTCATGGCCTCCTAGAATTGAGTTACATACTCTAACTCTGGGCTCTATCATAGCACTTATTAGTATAACATAGTGGTTAAAACATATCAGTTTCCTCATCTGCAAAATGGGAGCTGCAAAAATTACTCATTTCATTGGGCTGTTGTAAAAATTTTTAAAGCCTAGAATACAGTTAGTGCACAATAAATGCTGGCCATACTTATTGGCCAACTAGGAATCAATATCCCATGCCACTTCAGGTTCTTTCCACCTACCATTCCCATGGCCTGGAAAGTTCTTGCTCTGAAATATCTGTTCAAACGTCACCTTAACGGACACTTTCCTTCATCCCCTTAAAAGATATTAACACCCCCTACCACTCTCCACCTCACACCCTGGTTTGTTTTCTTCAAGGCTTTTACCATCTTATGTTATCTTTTCCTTTATTTTCTGTCTCCCTTTAATCAAATGTAAACTCTATGAGAGAAAGCACTTTCTTGTCACTACCCTATCTCCAGTGCCTAGAAAAGTGCTTGGTACAAAGTAAACATTCTATAAAATTTTGCTAATTGAATCAATGCATGCACTAAATGCGGGTTCTTTGAATCATAATATTTTCAGAAGGTACAAAGATTTTCTTTTCTTCACAGTATTCAAGATGATAATGAGTCCAATGAGTTGTTAAGATTTTGGTTTACTTTTTAATTTAATTTTAAAATACTTTTAAGTTCCCCAGTGCTTTTCACTGGATTTTATAATAAGAAAACTAAATCTCAAGGAAACTATAATGATTCTTGATGAAATCACAAAAAAACTGGAGTTTTAAAAATATGTTTTTACCCATTTAAGACAGAGGCTACTGTCCATGTCTGCTTATGGCTCTAGGAACCCACAGCTCATCAACTAGCCCCGAAACTAAAACTCACACTTAAAAATTGTTCATATTCTCATTGCCATTACTTTTAGTCAACATTTATATATTTTAATTATAATACAACAAGTAGAGAATACATCACTGATCTTAAATTTCTGGTCAACAAGCAAACTCCCACTTAACTACTTTATCAGTTCAGTTCAGTTCAGTCGCTCAGTCGTGTCTGACTCTTTGCGACCCCATGAATCGCAGCACGGCAGGCCTCCCTGTCCATCACCAATGCCTAGAGTTCACTCAGACTCACGTCCATCAAGTCTGTGATGCCATCCAGCCATCTCATCCTCTGTCGTCCCCTTCTTCTCCTGCCCCCAATCCCTCCCAGCATCAAAGTCTTTTCCAGTGAGTCAACTCTTCACATGAGGTGGCCAAAGTATTGGAGTTTCAGCTTTAGCATCATTCCTTCCAAAGAAATCCCAGGGCTGATCTCCTTCAGAATGGACTAGTTGGATCTCCTTGCAGTCCAAGGGACTCTCAAGAGTCTTTTCCAACACCACAGTTCAAAATCATCAATTCTTCGGCGCTTACCCTTCTTCACAGTCCAACTCTCACATCTATACATGACTACTGGAAAAACCATAGCCTTGACTAGACGGACCTTAGAAGGCAAAGTAATGTCTCTGCTTTTTAATATGCTATCTAGGTTGGTCATAGCCTTTACATATTGTTATAACTACTTTATAACAATATGTAAAGGCTATATAATACCTATCTCCTTTCTCCAGTAGAGAGGAAACTAGGAAACAGAAAATTAAACTAAGAGGGCATGAGACTTTAATAAAGTATGAAGAACACAGCTGGCGATAAAGAGGTGTTTCCACCTCATCAAGAGAAATCTGCACCTTTGAGCACATTTGACTGAATTCTAATAAGGTGGATGAATCTAAAGCCTAATAATATACAGAGTAAAGTAAATCAGAAAGAGCAAGACAAGTATATATTCATGCATATGTATGGAATCTAAAAAGATATTAATGATGATCCTGCTTGCAGGTCAGCAAAGGAGACACAGAGAACAGAATTGTGGACATGGTGGGGAAAGGAGAGGGTGGAACAAACTGAGAGAGTGGCGCTGAAACATACACATTACCATATGTAAAATCAGAGAGTCAGCGGAATTCACTGTATGATGCAGGAAGCTCAAATGTGGTGCTGACAACCTGGAGGGCTGGGATGGGGTGGGAGGAAGTGTCAGGAGGGAGGGGATATATGTATACCGCTGCTAAGTCACTTCAGTCCTGTCGGACTCTGTGTGACCCCAGAGACGGCAGCCCACCAGGCTCCCCCGTCCCTGGGATTCTCCAGGCAAGAATACTGGAGTGGGCTGCCATTTCCTTCTCCAACGCATGAAAGTGAAAAGTGAAAGGGAAGTCGCTCAGTCGTGTCTGACTCTTCACGACCCCATGGACCGCAGCCTACCAGGCCCCTCTGTCCACAGGATTTTCCAGGCAAGAGTACTGGAGTGGGGTGCCATCACCTTCTCTGGATATATGTACACCTATATTAAAAAGCAGAGACATTACTTTGCCAACAAAGGTCCGTCTAGTCAAGGCTATGGTTTTACCAGTGGTCATGTATGGATGTGAGAGTTGGACTGTGAAGAAGGCTGAGTGCTGAAGAATTGATGCTTTTGAACTGTGGTGTTGGAGAAGACTCTTGAGAATCCCTTGGACTGCAAGGAGATCCAACCAGTCCACTCTGAAGGAGATCAGCCCTGGGATTTCTTTGGAAGGAATGATGCTAAAGCTGAAACTCCAGTACTTTGGCCACCTCATGCAAAGAGTGGACTCATTGGAAAAGACTCTGATGCTGGGAGGGATCGGGGGCAGGAGAAGGGGACAACAGAGGATGAGATGGCTGGGATGGCATCACCAACTTGATGGACGTGAGTTTGAGTGAACTCTGGGGGATGGTGATGGACAAGGAGGCCTGGCGTGCTGCGATTCATGGGGTCGCAAAGAGTCAGACATGACTGAGCAAGTGAACTGAACTGATGGCAGATTCATGTTGATATATGGTAGAAACCAACACAATATTGTAAAGCAATTATCCTCCAACTAAAAATAAATTTTTAAAAAGAGAAATTTACACCTTTAGAAACACCTCTATTTGGGTAGCCATGTATGTAGTATAGAAATGGACCCAGTTTCATAGGAATGGATCCAGTTTCACTGACTGTCTTGCTCCTTGAACACCTCCTATATAATACTCCTTCATCTGAAAATATAAGAGGCATGGGATAAAATTCAGAAAGTTTAAGTTGGATCCCAAGAGGGATAGTCTTTACTAATACCATTACCATGGCAGCTCTAATTCACATGCTTAGACTTATGAGACATGCTTTCATATATGCATAAGACAGACAAAACTCTTAGCAACTAAGGAAACTAGCACCTGGCACAAATGCCTGGAACCAAGGATTATAGTCACATTTTCAATAACTGGTGTGACAGACACCATCTACTCTGAATGCATAGCAGCCATAGTAAACAGAGATATTTGGTAGATCACCTTACATAGAAGATAACAACTCTTTAATAAATATATATAAATGAATAACTCCTCTGGATTAAGTTTAATTGCAAAATTGATAGACTCTCAAACGGTTATACTAAATAAAAGCCCAAATAATTGTTTATATTTCATCAGCAAATTATCACATTGCAAATGAGATCACAATTTTTTTCTTAATTCACTTAGGCACCAAACTGCACACTGGGGATCCAAAAAACAAAAAGAGATAGTCTCTACAACATGGGGGAGATAGCCAATATTTTATAACTATAAATGGAGTATAACCTTTAAAATCTGTGTAGCACTGTATTGTATACCTATAACTTATATATCGTTCAGCTACTATACTTCAGTTTTTAAAAAGGCGGGGAAGGAGGGATAGCCTCTGTGCTTGAAGACCTCACCGGAGTCTAGAAGAAAATATCTTTCTAATATAAAATAATAAGTGTGATAGTATAGTTAATGTTATGGTCAGATATACCAGGGAGTTTGATCAATGCCAGGTGGGAAGTAGGGGAGGGTGTCCCTTAAACAGTTTACTACTGACTTAACCCACAGTTCCAGGTGGCCACCTCGCAAAAGCCTGCCGACTGACACGGATGATGAGCAAGCAAACACATGACTGGTTCAGTAACCAACAATACAACCACCAGTCTCCTCCTACAGATGAGGCATCAACCTTACAAGCAAAGGGCAGCACTTTCGTATAAGGTACCAACTAGATGACTAGAGAAACCTAAAAGATCAAATAACCACTCTGACTTCTATCAACACCACCCACCTGGGAAGGAAGAAGAGGTTAATACACAGGACGTCATGCACATGACAGGCAGCTATCTGCCCATGTCAAGGCTCTTGAGTCCACCTGTTCTCTGCAGAAGCTCTGGCTCAAATCCGACATTTATCTAGACAGACTGTAGTATCATTTTTATAGTTAGATATACTATTAATCAACCTTTTTAATCCAACATAAAGCTTGAAAGAATATGAAGCATAAACCCCTTAAAAGATTACAATAATTAGAGATACAGAGACATGTAAATATTTGTTAGTCAAACCAAATTCGTGTTGCCTGGTATTTTCTTCAGAGCTTGCCCATGTCATTACACTGAAATGTGATATATACAAACCCTGAGTGACTGCAAGTGAAATAATGTGACCCTACGTAAACAGTGACAGTTTAAAATTATATTTGCTTGGGTTATTTTTATGCTAGATATCTCAAACAGTTTATTCCAAGCTTAGTACATTTTGTTTTCTAAACAAAATAATGAAGGAGAACATAAAAAAAAAAACTTAAAATAGGAGTACAACAATCATTTTAATTCTCTGACAAATTCCTTGACAATTTGTGATTTTTAACTAATCAGTAGTTTTCACTCAACAAATACATATTGTAGTTATTAAAACACATAATAGAAGACTAAATTGTTAGAGTATCTGTTTTCACTTTTAAAGGACTTTATAGACTATTTTTAACTATTCTTAACAAGACTAATCCAGTTTTGTGAAAAAGGGAATTTATATCACAAACTTAACCTAAGGCATTCTTTTGGATAGGCAGCACACTCCTACTTATTAGTTCAGTTCAGTCACTCATTCCTGTCTGACTCTTTGTGACCTATGGACTGCAGCGGGCCAGGCTTCCCTGTCCATCACCAACTCCCAGAGCTTGCTCAAACTCATGTCCATTGAGTCAGTGATGTCATCCAACCATCTCATCCTCTGTTGTTCCCTTCTCTCCTGCTTTCAATCTTTGCCAGTATCAGGGTCTTTTCCAGTGAGTGAGTTCTTTGCATCAGGGGGCTAAAGTATTGGAGCTTCACCTTCAGCATCAGTCCTTCAGATGAACATTCAGGACTGATTTCCATTAGGAGTGACTGGTTGGATCGCCTTGCAGTCCAAGGACTCTCAAGAGTCTTCTCCAACACTGCAGTTTAAAAGCATCAATTCTTCAGTGCTCAGCTTTCTTTATGGTCCAACTTTCACATCCATAAATGACTACTGGAATAACCATAGCTTTGATTAGATGGAATTTACTGGTAAAGTAATATCTCTGCTTTTTATACGCTGACTAGGTTGGTCATAGCTTTTCTTTCAAGGAGCAAGCGTCTTTAAATTTCGTGGCTGTAGTTACCACCTACAGTGATTTTCCGTTCAGTTCAGGTACTCAGGAGTGTCCGACTCTTCGTGAACCCACAAATTGCAGCACGCCAGGCCTCCCTGTCCATCACCAACTCCTGGAGTTCACTCAGACTCAAGTCCATCAAGTCCGTGATGCCATCCAGCCATCTCATCCTCTGTCGTCCCCTTCTCCTCCTGCCCCCAATCCCTCCCAACATCAGAGTCTTTTCCAATGAGTCAACTCTTCACATGAGGTGGCCAAAGTACTGGAGTTTCAGCTTTAGCATCATTCCTTCCAAAGAAATCCCAGGGCTGATCTCCTTCAGAATGGACTGGTTGAATCTCCTTGCAGTCCAAGGGACTCTCAAGAGTCTTCTCCAACACCACAGTTCAAAAGCATCAATTCTTCAGTGCTCAGCTTTCTTCACAGTCTAACTCTCACATCCATAGATAACCACTGAAAAAACCATAGCTTTGACTAGACAGACCTTTGTTGGCAAAGTAATGTCTCTGCTTTTCAATATGCCATCTACGTTACTCATAACTTTTCTTTCAAGGAGTTAAGTGTCTTCTAATTTCATGGCTGCAGTCACTATCTGCAGTGATTTTGGAGCCCCCAAAATTAAAGTCTGTCACTGTTTCCACTGTTTCCCATCTATTTGCCATGAAGTGATGGGACCAGATGCCATGATCTTCATTTTCTGAATGTTGAGCTTTAAGCCAACTTTTTCACTCTCCTCTTTCACTTGCATCAAGAGGTTTTTAGTTCCTCTTCACTTTCTGCCATAAGGGTGATGTCATCTGCATATCTGAGGTTATTGATATTTCTCCTGGCAATCTTGATTCCAGCTTGTGCTTCTTTCAGTCCAGAGTTTCTCATGATGTACTCTGCATAGAAGTTAAATAAGCAGGGTGACAATATACAGCCTTGAGGTACTCCTTTTCCTATTTGGAACCAGTCTGTTGTTCCATGTCCAGTTCTAACTGTTGCTTCCTGACCTGCGTATAGGTTTCTCGAGAGGCAGGTCAGATGGTCTGGTATTCCCATCTCTCTCAGAATTTTCCACAGTTTATTGTGATCTGCACAGTCAAAGGATTTGGCATAGTCAATAAAGCAGAAGTAGATGTTTTTCTGGAACTCTCTTGCTTTTTCCATGATCCAGCGGATGTTGGCAGTTTGATCTCTGGTTCCTCTGCCTTTTCTAAAACCAGCTTGAACATCTGGAAGTTCACGGTTAACGTATTGCTGACCCCTGGCTTGGAGAATTTTGAGCATTACTTTACTAGCATGTGAGATGAGTGCAATTGTGTGGTAGTTTGAGCATTCTTTGGCATTGCCTTTCTTTGGGATAGGAATGAAAACTGACCTTTTCCAGTCCTGTGGCCACTGCTGGCATATTGAGTGCAGCACTTTCACAGCATCATCTTTCAGGATTTGAAATAGCTCCACTGGAATGTCATCACCTCCACTAGCTTTGTTCGTAGTGATGCTTTCTAAGGTCCGCTTGACTTCACATTCCAGGATGTCTGGCTCTAGATGAGTGATCACACCATCGTGATTATCCAGGTCGTGAAGATCTTTTTTGTACAGTTCTTCTGTGTATTCTTGCCACCTCTTCTTAATATCTTCTGCTTCTGTTAGGACCATACCATTTCTGTCCTTTATTGAGCCCATCTTTGCAGTGATTTTAGAGACCCACCCAAAGTAAAGTTTCTCACTGTTTCCACTGTTTCCCCATCTATTTGCCATGAAGTGATGGGACCAGATGCCATGATCTTTGTTTTCTGAATGTTGAGTTTTAAGCCAGCTTTTTCATTCTCCTCTTTCACTTTCATCAAGAGGCTCTTTAGTTCTTCTTTGCTTTCTGCCATACAAGTGGTATCATCTGTATATCTGAGATTATTGATATTTCTCCCTGAAATCTTGATTCTAGTTTGTGCTTCACCCAGTCTGGCACTTCGCATGATGTACTCTGTTTTAAAAATATAACAGGATAAACCTAAATCATATGATGTGATTCACTGAGAAGGACATCACCCATGTGTTTCTTGGGGGAAAGTGAATCTTGATCTGACAATTAGGCAACTATCTTGACACATCCATACTGAGGGAACCTGAGAAAAGAGAAGAGGTCTAGACTCTTCAAAAATGTTAATCCCATGAAAAACTAAAAACCGTGGGAATTGTTCTAGAATAAAGAAAACTAAAGAAGTGAAGTGAAAGTGAAGTTGCTTAGTTGTGTCTGACTCTTTGCAATCCCATGGACTATAGCCTACTAGATTCCTCTGTCCATGAGATTTTCCAGGCAAGAATACTGGAGTGGGTTGCCATTTCCTTCTCCAGGAGATCTTCCTGACCCAGGGATTGAACCCAGGTCTCCCACATTGTAAGCAGACGCTTTACTGTCTGAGCCACCAGGAAGCCATAAACTAAAGAAACATGACAGTTAAATGCAATGATTGGCTCAGGGAAAGAAAGAAAAAAACAGAGGAGAAGCTATAAAAGACATTATTATTAGGGTAATTGGAAAATATGGATACAAACTAATATGCATGTGAGGTAACAGTATTGCATCTACGTGAAAATTATTTTTGGTTGTATTGAACAATGACTTGTTCTCAGAAGAAGTATTTGGGGACTATGTCTGCAATTTACTCTCAAATGGTACAGGGGAAAAAAGTAGAAAAAAGATAAATGTGGCAAAATACTTATGAGGACTGAGGTGAAAGACATGTGCATGTTCATTGCCTGTCTGTGTATTTTTCTATACATTTGGAAATTTTCTTGTGATGAAAATTTGAGAAGACTCATAGAGAACAGACTTGTGGTTGCTAAAGGGATGGGATTACTAGACGCAAACTATTAAACAAAGAATGGACAAACAAGAAGGTTCTACTATATAGCACAAGGAACTATATTCAGTATCCTGGAACAAACCATAATGGAATAGAAAGTGAAAATAAATGTTTATATATGTATAACTGAGTCACTTTGCTGTATAGCAGAAAGTAACACAACATTGTAAATCACCTATACTTCAGCTAAAAAATAAGTTTTAATTAATTAAAAGTTGAGAAAAATTTTAAGTGCTACACTGACAATCCATCTAGGAGTTCTCTGGTGGTCTAGTGTTAGAATCAGTGCTTTCACTGCTGAGGCCTACATTTAAACCCTGGTTGGGGAACTGAGATCCTGCAAGCGGCACAGCATGGCCAAAACAACAACAACAAGAGAACCTAACTGTATGTGTTATAGTCAACTTTGTTGTCAACAAGTAATAATGTATCATAATTTACAATATTATGCAAAAATAATTTCAAGCAAATCAATGAAAATGGCTAAATATAAAGTATCCTGCATTAAAACATAGGTTTCTGTAGATTATTCCTAAAGGAAATATACATTTAAACTCTTTTTCTGACAAATTCTTACTTTATCAATTTTCTTTTCCTAACCATAGCAACTTTATTTGAAAAATGACAATATTTATAAAAACTAACAAATACTTTAAGTCATAAAAATCAACATAAATATAACTTAAATTATATAAAGCAGCACTTTCTTATTTTTATATTTGTAGACTTCTCTACAGCATGTAGAATTTAAAATATTTTAAATTTTACTGATTGCTTGAATTTTTGCATATATTTTACAAAGCAATGACACAATTTTATAAAAAGAAACAATCAGATATTCTCTGGATATCCTTGTAACCATAGGAGTCATGACCAATTTTACCTTCTCTGTAACTTACTTAAATTATAGGAGATTATGGGTTTTAATGACCACACATAAAGTTGCATAGGGCTCTGTTCCCACTTGATTTAAACAAATACAGTCAAAATTAACAACTGGTTAATAGCCCAGAATGTCTTCTTATGTGGGATGTTACCCAAGATCTTTGAAACAATTATATTTTATTTGCATGCTTAAAATAATTAAATCAACATATTGGTCAAAGAGTAACCTGGGTGGCACTCATTAAAATGTATCATTTGAAAGTGATACCAAAAAAAGCCAAACTCCTCTTACGTTGTCCTTAGTAAGACCATACTGGTGCTGATACAAAGCAGGGCACCCGAGAATTAACAGCACAACCTGGGTTTCTAGACGATGAATTTAAAGAACTTACCCTGTTTATAATAAAATATGAAATTAAATGGGATTCCCCACTCCTGCTCCCACTATCGCTCCAAAGAAATTGATATTCCATGCGAAATAATTTAATTACAGGGTAAATTACTTTAACATGTCAAATTGCCAAACTGGCAGTTGAATAGTCTATATGTGTGAAATAAAACTTTAGCAAATGTTAACCTCGCCCTTCAGACACCAGAAAAACAAATCCATCTCCTCTGAAAAATTTTAATCTCTAAAAGATTTACTTTTGAAGAAATTTAAAAAGAAAAACAACAGAAACTCTGGCTTTTACATTACTCACCTTAGTCACTTACTGTGGGATCTCTTGTCATATAACAGTAAAATGATAACCAGAGAAATATGAAGTTGTAAATTAAGGGTAAAAAGCATGAAGTATACCACACTGGACAACAGAAGAGACTGATAATAAAAAATTAAGTAACAAGGCAACTGGCAGTATTTACAACACCTATCTCTAACCAGTGTCAAAGGTCTGGCACCTCAGTAGGTCAGCTTCAGAACAGCTTTACAATTCCATGTTTTACATTATATAGAAAAGCAGGATCTTTTAAATACTAAGCAATAATTTAATTGAAAATTCAATAGGTATGGCTTTTCCTCTTTAACTTCTTTTCCTGAAAGGTATGGAATGAGGATCGTGACACTGTACAGGAGATAGGGATCAAGACCATCCCCATGGAAAAGAAATGCAAAAAAAGCAAAATGGCTGTCTGGGGAGGACTTACAAATAGCTGTGAAGAGAAGAGAAGTGAAAAGCAAAGGAGAAAAGGAAAGATATACCCATCTGAATGCAGAGTTCCAAAGTTAGCAAGGAGAGATACGAAAGCCTTATTCAGCGATCAATGCAAAGAAACAGAGGAAAACAACAGAATGGGAAAGACTAGAGATCTCTTTAAGAAAATTAGAGATACCAAGGGAATATTTCATGCAAAGATGGGCTCAATAAAGGACAGAAATGGTATGGTCCTAACTGAAGCAGAAGATATTAAGAAGAGGTGGCAAGAATACACAGAAGAACTGTACAAAAAGATCTTCACGACCTGGATAATCACGATGGTGTGATCACTCATCTAGAGCCAGACATCCTGGAATGTGAAGTCAAGCGGACCTTAGAAAGCATCACTACGAACAAAGCTAGTGGAGGTGATGACATTCCAGTGGAGCTATTTCAAATCCTGAAAGATGATGCTGTGAAAGTGCTGCACTCAATATGCCAGCAAATTGGGAAAACTCAGCAGTGGCCACAGGACTGGAAAAGGTCAGTTTTCATTCCTATCCCAAAGAAAGGCAATGCCAAAGAATGCTCAAACTACCACACAATTGCACTCATCTCACATGCTAGTAAAGTAATGCTCAAAATTCTCCAAGCCAGGGGTCAGCAATACGTTAACCGTGAACTTCCAGATGTTCAAGCTGGTTTTAGAAAAGGCAGAGGAACCAGAGATCAAACTGCCAACATCCACTGGATCATGGAAAAAGCAGAAGAGTTCCAGAAAAACATCTACTTCTGCTTTATTGACTATGCCAAATCCTTTGACTGTGCAGATCACAATAAACTGTGGAAAATTCTGAGAGAGATGGGAATACCAGACCATCTGACCTGCCTCTCGAGAAACCTATACGCAGGTCAGGAAGCAACAGTTAGAACTGGACATGGAACAACAGACTGGTTTCAGATAGGAAAAGGAGTACCTCAAGGCTGTATATTGTCACCCTGCTTATTTAACTTCTATGCAGAGTACATCATGAGAAACTCTGGACTGAAAGAAGCACAAGCTGGAATCAAGATTGCCAGGAGAAATATCAATAACCTCAGATATGCAGATGACATCACCCTTATGGCAGAAAGTGAAGAGGAACTAAAAAGCCTCTTGATGAAAGTGAAAGAGGAGAGTGAAAGAGTTGGCTTAAAGCTCAACATTCAGAAAATGAAAATCATGGCATCCGGTCCCATCACTTCATGGGAAATAGATGGGGAAACAGTAGAAACAGTGTCAGACTTTATTTATTGGGCTCCAAAATCACTGCAGATAGTGACTGCAGCCATGAAATTAGAAGACGCTTACTCCTTGGAAGAAAAATTACGACCAACCTAGATAGAATATTGAAAAGCAGAGACATTGCTTTGCCAACAAAGGTCCGTCTAGTCGAGGCTATGGTTTTTCCTGTGGTCATGTATGGATTTGAGAGTTGGACTGTGAAGAAGGCTGAGCGCCAAAGAATTGATGCTTTTGAACTGTGGTGTTGGAAAAGACTCTTGAGAGTCCCTTGGACTGCAAGGAGATCCAACCAGTCCATTCTGAAGGAGATCAGCTCTAGGATTTCTTTGGAAGGAATGATGCTAAAGCTCAAACTCCAGTACTCTGGCCATCTCATGCGAAGAGTTGACTCACTGGAAAAGACTCTGATGCTGGGAGGGATTGGGGGCAGGAGGAGAAGGGGACGACAGAGGATGAGATGGCTGAATCGCATCACTGACTCAATGGACGTGAGTCTGAGTGAACTCCAGGAGTTGGTGATGGACAGGGAGGCCTGCCGTGCTGCGATTCATGGGGTCACAAAGAGTCGGACATGACTGAGTGACTGAACTGAACTGAAGACTATAATCTAATGATGACTATCTATGATTCCCTAGACAGAGGGGGCTTCCCTCATAGTCATCTGGTAAAGAATTCTCCTGCAATGCAGCAGACCCCGGTTCAAATCCTGGGTTGGGAAGATCCCCTGGAGAAGGGATAGGCTACCCACTCCAGTATTCTTGGGCTTTCCTCATGGCTCTGCAGGTAAAGAATCCGCCCGCAATGCGGGAAACCTGGGTTGGGAAGATCCCCTGGAGAAGGGAAAGGCTACCCACTCCAGTATTCTGGCCTGGAGAATCCCTATGGCCTGTATAGTCCATGGGATCACAAAGAGACATGACTGAGTGACTTCCACTTTCAGACAGAGTGAGGCAAATGGAACTCCCATCCCGACCCTGAGCTCCAACTGGAACTCAGATAAAAAATGGGAAAGGATATTCACCAAAGTCCTGGGGGAAACAAAAGCAAAGGTTGGAAATCTGCTCAAACATCCCAATCTGGAAACATCCAACGCTGCCCTTGAGGGCCACCTAATGACTCTACTTTCACCTAACCTTAGACATTTCGCAGAATGGGCAGAGAAGCCCACCTGCCAAGGCCCTGAAGCACCCTACTCTACCACATGATTCCCACTCTATCATGGCTCTCTGTCATGATATCATGGCATCTCCATAAGGAGATGACTCCTTATGGGCAGAATCAGCAAGACTGCATCCAAAGAGTATCACCAATTGCCTCAAGCGGAATATTTTGCAAACCAACAGAGTGGGACTTTATCCAGAGAAGAAAGGTTCAAAATAGCAAATAATAAACAAAATGTATAATAATATGCTTCAGCTTAAGTGTCACTTCCTACATCATGAAGTTATTGCTATCCACAATAAAACTCAGGTTTACCAACAACTGGTAATTGTTTCATTGGTCATTTTTCTCTTCCTCCCTTCTCTTACTTTAACTCTTTGTACTAATCACACAACCAAAAGTAATCTTTCTCCAAGTCATTCTCTATCATTGCTAAATTTCATTCTCCTTATAGAAATTAATATATATGAAAGTATCTTTCCCATTTGTTTCTTATATTCAATATCTGTCTCTCCCTTTTAGAATATAAGCTCCTCGCCTATTCTTATTGCTCTGGGCCCAGTTCTAGTACAGTGCCTGGTTCAGTAAACATTGTTAAATAAAGAAATGAAAAGTAATGTTCCTTTTACTATCCTAAATCCATTCAGTGTTCATGGAACTCTGCACCTACAGTTAGAAAGAAAAAAAAAAAAAGGCGTCTAATGAAACTAGCCTAGTCATTTTCTAGTGACCCAGAGTACCCCACATGCAGAGAAAATATACCTTTTGTTAACTGGTATAAACTATTATTACATTATTATCATCATCTTAATAATCTGGTGATGGTAACAATAGTGATCATTACCACTTATGAGTTAGGATACGTATTTATGTACATTAACCTTGGCAACAACTTTACTGGATAAATATTACCTCAGTTTTACACACAAAGAAGTTCAGAAGTTAAATAATATCCCAAGGTCACACAGCTCAAGGGTATAAGCTAGGAATCCAAGGTCTGGTCGACTCCAGAGGCCATGCTCTTCCCATTACGTCATGCTGTGAGATGCTGAGCTGAAATCATCTTCTTTTCATTATACCCTTAGTCTTCATGATCAGGCCAAGTTCCTTTCCTATCTTCTGATCCCTTATCAATTTTGCTACTATTAAAATTAAGAAATTATATCTGTTCATCCAAACTCTAATCTCTAGTAGGACTTCTAAAGCATCTGTATACTCAGTAACCAAGAAAAATGTAACTTGAGAAATATTTTTTCCTTGGTTATTCACTTGGGGGATACCTGAATAAAATATTATTAAATTATTTTTAAGGTGAGGTGAAGTCACTCGGTCGTGTCCAACTCTTTGCTACCCCGTGGACTGTAACCTACTAGGCTTCTCCGTCCATGGGATTCTCCAGGCAAGAATACTGGAGTGGATTGCCATTTCCTTCTCCAGGGGATTTTCCCGACCCAGGGATCGAACCCGGGTCTCCTGCATTGAAGGCAGACGCTTTAACCTCTGAGCCACCAGGGAAGCAATGGCTACATTCTTCACTGCTTACTGGCTTCAGTAAAATAGCTTACAAATGTACTGTTTTTCTAGTCTCACTCCTAGCATTTTCATCTAGAATTTGACCCCAACCTCTTGCTTTTATAATCAAAGGACTTAGAATAATTAAGTTGCAAAAAGTCATAATAGTCTTGCTAAAATGCATCCCAACACGGAAAAAGTAAAACTTATAAATTGCTCAACATGCTTTTAAGAGAGTGAACTACTAAAATTTTAATAGGGAAAAATATTTTTAAAAATAAAAATTATATCTATAAAGACTAAGTCTAAAAATCAAATTTGAGAAATAGGAAAACTTGATAAATGAGACTTTCTTATGAGTTTTCATTAAATTTTTCAAAGATACTAAATTAAACGCCATCACTTCAAGGGGTGTGGGTATTTGCAAATTAGGTTATTGCACTTAGTTTTAATAGCAGGAAATATGCAGTGCAACTTTGAAAAGCTTCACAGTGATTTACAGTGTATCTGAATCTTTCCTCAGAACCATGGGAGCAGGATTTCACTCTCAGTTCTCACCCTTACTTTTGTATGGTTCCTTTCTTTTTATTTACCTTTTTCACTTACGAATTTATTTTAATTAAAACTAAGAGCATCTACCCAGAAGTAAAAATGTGTGTGGTCAATCAAAAGCGTGGTTACTCCAGGATCTCAATCTAGTGGACACTAAAATTATAAAGTTTATTTTGTCCAACAAATTCCCAATTGCCAAGTTTATTAAGCAAAGTAATTGTAGGAAAGAGAAAAAAAGAAATGTGGTAGGTATTTTCACAGGGATAAAAACATCAGTTAGCAACACTAGGAGAGTCACATTACATTACTACACTATAACAAGTACCTTACCCACAGTGTTCCAATATCATTAGGGTTTGAACATAACTTTCTAGTGTTTTGGGTTTTTTATCCAATAATGATTTGTTACTAAAACCCAGAATCTTGAAAAATCCAACAGAAGATTTGGATCATACAAGCATAAGTTTAATTATTATTATGCAACTCTTCAAAAAATCATAAGTCTTAATAATTTATTTATCCCTTAGATCACAGAATCCTAGTGCTAAAGGGTCCTCAAAGATTTAGTAGTCTATCTATATTCACTTATTATGCCAGTGAGGAAACTGAGATGCAGAGACAAAGCCTTCCCCTTATTTACATACCTGGAGATAAGTGGCAGCCTGAATCAGATCCAGGTCTGTTTTTCAGTCACATCCTCTCAGAGTAAAAATAAATGCATTCTCCTACAAGAAGATACTGTTTTCTTTGGAACAAAGTATTCATGTTATGTTTTTATTTAAGTCATTCAAATGTAATACTAATAACTGGGGGAAATGACTATTTAGCATGATGTTAAGTGATAATTCACTAATTCAATCCAATCCAATTAATTGCCTCCTTTATACCAGATATTGGAAAGATGCTCACAAGAAAGTAATACAATCGCCTCTTTCTTCAGGGAGAGAAGTTTTTAAGATTTCCTTTCTGCCAGACTGGGTGCACTTTTTTATTCTCAACAGATTTATATGTCCTTCAATACTAAAAAGACATCTCCACTATCAATTACCAGTGCCTCGCTCAAGCCCTAAAAGGGCTGAATGAACCTGGGTCCAACTACCTAACGACTATACCCTCCACAAATTTTGTTTTGTTGTTGCTGCTCTCTTTGCTGTTTGGTGTTTTTATACCTTACAGGGAAGTAGAAGTAACATCAACATGTTATAAAAATAAAACCTGCCTTACCTTTTTTATATAACAGAGTGTCAAGTAAATGATCCTCTAACTACTCTCCCAGAAGTCTCTGAGAGGTTAAGACTATGAGGCTGGCAGTCAAACCTTACTTTGTAGAGTTAAGTGGCCTGGCATATGGATCACTGTAAAGTTCTTTGAATTTCTCCAAGTGCTAAACAGATGCTAAATTGCATTATTCAGATTCAAAAGTACATATTTTACTGTTAGGAAAATATTCCTACTTATAATATAAATCAGTAGTAATTTTACTTCCCTTGAATAAGCTTCTAAAAATATGAGGTCAAACATGTGGTAGATCTAAGAGCCCTGGGGTTTATTTAATAAAGCAGGTGGCTTATTTCGGAGAAATCTTCAAAAATCCCTGAGTCTGTCAGGCTATTTGTGTTCAAGTGCTTTAAAGGAGTAGAGCATTTTCAACTCAAGGAAGATAAAATTGAACATACATACATACAATGATCCCATCCTATTAGTTCAGTTCAGTTCAGTTGCTCAGTTGTGTCCAACTCTGTGACCCCATGAACTGTCCAATTCTGTGACCCCACGCCAGGCCTCCTTGTCCATCACCAACTGCCAGAGTTCACCCAAACCCATGTCCATCAAGACAGTGATGCCATCCAACCATCTCATCCTCTGTTGTCCCCTTCTCCTCCTACCTTCAATCTTTCCCAGCATCAGGGTCTTTTCTTTTTTTTAATTTTATTTTTACTATATTCTACATTACAATACTGTATTGGTTTTGCCATACATTGACATGAATCAGCCACAGGTGTACAAGAGCTCCCAATCCTGAAACCCCCTCCCACCTCCCACCCCATATCATCTCTCTGGATCATCCCGTGCACCAGCCCCAAGCACTCTGTATCGAACATAGACTGGCGCTTTGTTTCTTACATGATAGTATACATGTTTCAATGCCATTCTCCCAAATCATCCCACCCTCTCCCTCTCCCTCAGAGGCCAAAAGTCCGTTCTATACCTCTGTCTCTCTTTTGTTGTCTCACATACAGGGTCATCATTACTATCTTTCTAAATTCCATATATATGTGTCAGTATACTATACTGGTGTTTTTCTTTCTGGCTTACTTCACTGTATAATCGGCTCCAGTTTCATCCATCTCATTAGAACTGATTCAAATTTATTCTTTTTAAGGGCTGAGTAATACTCCATTGTGTATATGTACCACAGTTTTCTTATCCATTCATCTGCTAATGGACATCTAGGTTGTTTGCATGTCCTGGCTATTATAAACAATGCTACAATGAACATTGGGGTACATGTGTCTCTTTCAATTCTGGTTTCCTCGGTGTGTATGCCCAGCAGTGGGATTGCTGGGTCATAAGGCAGTTCTATTTGCAATTTTTAAGGAATCTCCACACTGTTTTCCATAGTGACTGTAACGAGTTTGCATTCCCACCAGCAGTGTAAGAGGGGTCCCTTTTCTCCACACCCTCTCCAGCATTTATTGCTTTAGAGTTTTGGATTGCAGCCATTCTGACTGGTGTGAAATGGTACCTCATTGTGGTCTTGATTTGCATTTCTCTGATAATGAGTGGTGTTGAGCATCTTTTCATGTGTTTGTTAGCCATCTGTATGTCTTCTTTGGAGAAATGCCTATTTAGTTCTTTGGCCCATTTTTTTATTGGGTCATTTATTTTTCTGGAGTTGAGCTGCATAACTTGCTTGTATATTTTTGAGATTAGTTGTTTGTCAGTTGCTTCATTTGCTATTGTTTTCTCCCATTCAGAAGGCTGTCTTTTCACCTTGCTTATCGTTTCCTTTGTTGTGCAGAAGCTTTTAATTTTAATTAGATCCCATTTGTTTATTTTTGCTTTTATTTCCAGTATTCTGGGAGGTGGATCATAGAGGATCCTGATGTGATTTATGTCGGAGAGTGTTTTTCCTATGTTCTCCTCTAGGAGTTTTATAGTTTCTGGTCTTACGTTTAGATCTTTAATCCATTTCTAATGAGTCAGTTCTTCACATCAGGTGGCCAACATATCGGAGTTTCAGCTTCAAGATCAGTCCCTCCAATGAACACCCAGGACTGATTTCCTTTAGGATGGACTGGTTGGATCTCCTTGCAGTCCAAGGGACTCTCAAGAGTCTTCTCCAACACCACAGTTCAAAAGCATCAATTCTTCAGCGCTCAGCTTTCTTTATAGCCCAACTCTCACATCCATACATGACTACTGGAAAAACCATAGCCTTGACTAGACAGACCTTTGTTGACAAAGTAATGTGTCTGCTTTTAATATGCTGTCTAGGTTGGTCATAAATTTCCTTCCAAGGAGTAAGCCTCTTTTAATTTCATGCCTCAATGTATTTGTTTAATATGACCAAAGTGACTTTTGCTCCAGAATTATCAGTTTAAAAGAATTCAAACAAAAACTGGTTTGAAAACGGTTGGATATTTACAATATAAAATATGTGAATGCTTTAGATAGATAGATAGAAAGAGAGAGAGAGAGTTCTTATGGAGTAATAAGATGATGATTAATGAATACTCCAGAAGCAAATGAGCTAAGTAAACATACAGAGTCAAAAAATGCAAGTGACTAATAAAAGATGTGGAAAAGTTGTTATCTAATAATCAAACATATACCCATGATAGTATCTATCAGAATGGGGAAATTAAAAGATTTATAGAATGTCAGTAAGGCTGTGGGGAAATGGACTCTCATGCAGTGTTACTGCATATTACAACTGGCCCTTAAACAACACGGGTCTGAACTGCACAGGTCCACTTAATACCAGATATTTTTCAATAGTAAATGCTATAGTACTATACCATCTGTCTGTGTTGGTTGAACTCATGGATTCAAAGGAATTGGTATAAGGAGGGTCAATTATAAGTTATATGAGGAGTAGCCACATATAATTATAAGTTATATGAGGTGTTGTTCAAGGGTCACCTGTAGGTGGTAATATCTTTCTAGATGACAATTTGACAATGAACTTCAAAAGTTAAAGCAATCAGAAACAAGGCAAGGATGTCCTCTCTTACTATTGCTTTTCAGTATCATAGTGGAAGTCCTAGTGAGTGCAGTAAGATGAGAAAAGGAAATGAAAGCTATGCAGATTGCAAAGGAATAAATAAAACTGTCTTTGTTCACAGATGACATGATTATCTAGGTTAAAAGTTTGTTTAAAAATCAATCAAAAAACTTTTGAAACTAACAAGCAATTATAACAAGGCTGTAGTATACAAGATTAATATACAAAAGTCAGCCACATTCCTATATAACAGTAATGACAAGTAGAATTTGAAATTTAAAATACAATATTAACATCAGCAAACAAAAAATGAAATACTTAACTAAATCAAATAAAATACAATCAGTACAAGGAAAACTAAAAAACTGATGAACAAAATAAATAATGCGGCAAAGATAGTCTTTTCTCCAAATGGTGCTAGAACAACTGGACATCCACATACCAAAAAAATGAATCTAAACACAGACCTTAAACCTTTACAAAAATTAACTCAAACTGGATCACAGACCTAAATGTAAAGCATAAAACTATAAAACTCCTAGAAGATAACATACGCGAAAACCGAGATCATCTAGGATTTGGTGATGACTTTTTAGATACAACAGTATCTAAAAGATACACAGTCTGTGAAAAAAGAATTAATTACCCAGACTTCATTAAAACTAACCATTTCTACTCCACAAAACACAATGTCAAAAGAATAAAAAGAGAAACTACATATTGGGAGAAAATATTTGCAAAAGACATATCTGATAAAGGACTGTCATCCAGAGCATACAACAAACTTTTAAAACTCAGTGATATGGATACAGATAGTAACAGACACCTCATCAAGGAAGATATACAGATGACAAATAAGCATATGAAAAGAAGCTCCACATCATGTATTATTGGGGAAGTGTAAATTAAAACAGCAATGAAATACCTATACACACCGATTAAAATCGCTGAAAGCCAGAATTCCAAACACTGACAAGGTTGTGGAGCAGTAGGAACTCTCATTCATTGTTGGTGAAAATGCAAAATGGTACACCTACTTTGAAAGACAGTTTGTTTCTTTCAAAATTAAACATATTCTTAACATATAATACATTCCAGTAATTGCATTCCTTGGAATTTACCCAAAGGAGTTTAAAAATTATGTCAACACAAAAACTAGCACATGGATTTTACAGCAGCTTTATTCAAAACTAACAAAAACTTGGAAGCAACCAAGGTGTCCTTCAGTAGGTAAATGGATAAAACTGTTACTAACATACAATGGAATATCACTCAGGACTAAATGGAAATGAGTTATCAAGATATGAAAAGACATGGAGGAAATTTAAATGCATATTACTAAGTGGAAGAAGCCAATCAGAAAAGGTTACAGACTATATGATTCCAACTGCATGACATTCTGGAAAAGATAAAACAATGGAGACGGTAAAAGGTCAACTGTCACCAGGGGTAGGGAGGAGAGAAGGAAGAACAGGCAGAACATGGAGGATTCTTAGGGTTTGTGAAACTATTCTGGATATATGTCATTATATAAACTTGTCCAAACCCATACAGTGTACAACCTCAAGAGCTAAACATAACATAAATGGTGACTGTAATATGTCAATATAGATTCATCACTTGTAACTAATGTACCCTCTGGTGGAGAATGTTGATAATAAGGGAGGCTATGCATGTATGGAGGCAAGGGGTATATGGAAAATCTCTGTACTTTCTGGTCAATTTTGCTGTGAAGCCAAAATTGCTCTAAAAATAATGTCTATTTATTACTAAAATGAAAATGCCTTTAATCCAGTAATTAAGGAAAGAATTGATCAAGTGTGGAAAAAGATCTGCATGAATATTCATCAGAGCCTTTTTTATAATAGTAGAAAGGCGGAAACAACCTAAATTTCCATAATAGAAGTCTAGTTAAAGAAATTATGCTAAGTTCTTGGCAGGTAAATTTTTTACCACTAGTGCCACCTAGGAAACCCTGAAAAATATTATTAACTATTAAACTGTATCTAATTAAAAGACCAAACAAATTATGGTATGACATAATATTAAACAAGAAAGCAATTAAAAAGAATCTACATTTGAAAGGTTCTTTATGTATGCTAATATAGAACAATTCTAAATTTATATTTAAGAGAAAAATTCTCAATTTATATTTTAAGTGACCTATGTATATGTATATATGTGTGTGTGTATATATATTCCTGTATTTACACACATAAAATGTTCTATGTAAATCAGCAAAAGGGGAAATATTACAGTGGACAGAGTATTTCTAGAGGACTCACACAAAAATCTTTAACAGTGGTTGGCTCTAGAATTGAAGGAAGCCTTACTTTTTAAAAAAGAAACACAGAGAAGAGTATATAAAGCATAAAGATCAATAATCTGTCACAAACAGAATGCCCCTGGAATCACCATCAAGGTCAAGAAAGAAGTATTGCCAGAACTCTAGACCCTTTACATCCCCACCTAATCATTTCTTTCCCTAATTCCCAAAAGGTAGCCACCATATTGAATTCTATTTTCTAATTTACATAGAGTCATTCACAGTCATTTACAGTCATTTAATCATGATTAAATTGTTAAATTTTATCAAATGCTTTCCTGTATCAAGATTACTACATTTTATTCTGTCAATATGGTAAATTACATTGATTTCTTTTGATAAATGAAACCTGAAATTCTTGGAATAAACTCAAATTGGCCATGATATATTATCCTATACCCTATTTATTATCTCATTTTTACTGGATTAAATTTACTAATAATTTTGTTAAGAATTGTCTACATCTAAAATCATGAGGGAGATTAACGTGTACTTCCCTTTTCTTGTAATGTCCATGTCAGGTTTGGTATCAGGGAAGCACATTTACTTTGATCTTTGGCCTTATAAAAGAAGTTGGGAAATGTTCTCTCTTTTCATATTCTTTAGAAGAATTTGTATATGCTACTTTTGTGTGCTGTTCCTATTTTTAGGTTAACCCAATACCTACAACTAAACTGTAAATGAATTAAACCTAAGGACTATACCTAGGGCTTTCTCTTTCTGCATGGACGGAGGAGCCTGGTAGACTACAGTCCACGGGGCTGCAAAGAGTCAGACACAACTGAGCGACTTCACCTTCACCTAAGCATCCAACCCTTTGCTTTGGATGAACAGAACTAGAGAAAACAATCATTATCTTGCCAAAGAGTATAAAATCTGCCAACCTATGAAAAAACATTCAAATCAAATTATTAGGCATTTACATGAAAAATTATCATTCATTTCCACTCATTTCGTATTTAGGACATTAGAAAGATCCCAGAACGCTGGGGGCTGGACCATCTCCAGCGTGCTCCCTATATCTGCAATACTGAGTATATTGCATTGCAAGAGTGGAAAATGCATATACATACTGCCAATCAAATCTGTCTGAGCTGGAATCCAGGTAACTCCATTCATAAACAATTTGTCTTTGATCACATTATATAAATTCACTGAGCCTCAATACTTTCCTCTGCAAAACTGAAATAATAATAGTAATAAACTTGTTTTACAAAGGTACCATGAGGTTAGAGATGATGTGTATAAAACACCCAGGTACTTGATTATAAAGGGGGGGTATCTTTTACTCTCACATAAATTCTAGTACAACTTTAAGTCCATATTTTTCAGTAGTAATCTCCAAATTTTGGTGTCCAAAACATATCATAAATAGTCTTCATCAGTTAACCTTTTCCCTTGAGTCACTTTACAGTTTATCTATAATAAATAAAGTTTGTGTCTACAAAAACAGCTGTCTCCTTTCTGTTCTCATGGCCAGCAATATACTTAAAATCTCATGCAGTTACAGACTTCCCTGACTACTAACTTATTTTCATACCTTACTTACTTTCTTGCTAAACACTTGCCCTAAACTTTTCCAAAATCTCAACAGGAAGGTCAGAGAACTGGAAGTATTTGGCTAATCTGACATTCAGCCCTGTGAATTTAAAGGAACAGCTGCTCTTACTCTCATTTTAGAAACAGAAGTTGAGGCATGGGGTGGGGGGGGTGGCGGGGGGAGGTGGGAAGGGGGTTTCATACAAGTTATAGACCAAATTGGTTACAAAGGGGGACAAGCTATAGAGAGCCTTCCATTGTTCTGCTTACTCTATCAAATACTAGTCTGGGGCTCAGCACAAGGTTAAGTCTTGATCAATTGGCTACAATCATCTCTATTAAACATAAATGAATGGAAATATCAGATGACAAACCCCTCTGAATTTGGTAGGACTATTTACTATTGTATTGTTATCTTTTATCTTTTCTCTGTATACCATAAAGGTAGAAGGTAAGGGTTATGAACATATGTGGTATATTAATATCACCTACATTGGTCCAGTTAATTCTTTAAATACTGAATAATGTTTATATTATTGCTGTGTGCAAGTCAAAGTTTGGAGACATCAAAACATGGTGACCTAATAATGAAAAGAATCTAAGAACTGCAGCAAAAGCTCAAGGCACAACCAGGCATGGCTATGAATTTTCAGCAACAGTGGTTTCATTTGAAACCACTTGGAAACAGTGACCCTTATTCCTCCAAACTGTTGCTCCCTAATTAGTCTTGTTTGCCTTCGTTTATGCTAATGGTAAACATGCATTTAGCCTAAGAAAGGAAATGGAAAAACAAAAAAGCAGAGGTGACCTAAACAACCTCCGTGAAGCAAGGCTTCTAATCGGCAAATAACTTAGTCATATCATCCAAGTGAATCCAAATCCCTCAAAATCATTAAATAAAAGATTCCATTTCCAATCCTACTCCTAAAAAAGACTATAATCAAAGACACAAACACTATCCCATGTAACTAAAAGAAACCTGGTTCTTTCTTATGATAATACAATATGAACAGTTTTATATGCACATAGTAACAATAGTAGCTTAAATTTTCAAACATTTTTTAAACACAGGCCACCCAATGCTCCTACTAAGTCCTCCTGGTGTTTGTACCAGTGAGCACATGGCTTCAGTCCATGCTCAACACTTAATTAAGAGATTCTTTTCAAAGATTGTACTCTGGATTTATCATCTTTTCTGAGGCCAGGCTGCTGCAGTTCATTAGCAGTCAACATCTGGCTGGAATGTTTTAAACTACTATTTTCCTTAACCATTATATGGATGAGGTTTTTGTTATTCTAAGCAAAATGAAACAATGTCTTTGTATGGACTTCTAAACATAATAATTAGTGACAGTGCAAATTATTTTCTGATTTTTCTTATACTGTGTAGCAAATTACTATTAAAACATTTAAATCGTAGTTTAAACCTTTGTATAATAGTGAGATTCTTTTCATTTTGTAATGTAGACCATGCCTTTACTTTTTAAATACAAGGTCTCGTTCTAAAGGCCAAAAAATATTTAACATAAATGTAGTTACATGCAAAGAAAAATTATCTTTAAACTTTCTCAAGGAAACAGCTCTTAAAAACTCAGAAAAATAAAAACTTGGACATATCTGGCACAGAACTTTGGACACTCCAGTTACTTTGCTTCTAAACCTCAAAGGTCTCTTATACACAGTATGGATTTCAAACTTCAAAAACACTCCTCTGAAGAGTATCAACTCATGTCTACACAATTAACTTGCCACTGAAATTAACTAAATCTGTTTAGGGACTTAAGCAACTAAAAACATCCCTGTAGTCAACTAAGTTTTTAAAAGGAATTTCATGAGGCTGCATAAGACTTTCTAGGCCTCAGCTGACACATATTTACAAGTCTGGCTCAGAGAACTGTTATAATGCACTTATGGGCTCACTCTGCCTGAAATGTCCTTGGGCCCTTCCCAGGACTTTGTGTCAAGACACAGCTTTCTTTGCCTTTAAAATTTTTTAGAACTCACTACTTACTTAAAATCTTCTTCATCCAACTTTATCAAGGAGCCATTCTTACAAACTTATTTCCCATTTACATATAAAATACTTCACCCCTTGGATGGGGCTTCCTCGTAGCTCAGTCAGTAAAGAATCTGCCTGCAATGCAGGAGACCGGGGTTCAGTTCCTGAGTTGGGAAGATCCCCTGGAGAAGGAAATGGCAACCCACTTCAGTATTCATGCCTGGAGAATCCCATGGACAAAGGAGCCTGGCAGGCTATAGTCCATGGAGTTGCAAGAGTCGGATACAACTTACCTACACCACCACTACCTTGGATGAGATAGGCGCTCGATTATTAAGACTTCTGTTAGCATAATATTCCACCGTGTGCACTCAAGTTCCATAAGGGCAGTGACTGTTCCTTTCCTTTTTCTTTTTGAAAAATTGTTTCCTCTCTTGCCAGTATAAGCTACAGTATAGTACTCCCAGCTGAAAGAACTCAAATCGGTGTAAATCCTATCTTGCTATCCTCAGCTCAGAGCCCTCCAAAGGCTTTGTTTGGCTTGGAATGAAATTCAAACAAGACTGACCATGTGGCCTCTGGCCACCACTCTCAACTCTCCTTCCACCAGTCTGCCCTCTCCCCTACTCACCACACCCCATCCACACAGGCCTCTACTATTCCTGGGATGTGAACAGACCTTAGGTCTCTGGCATTTGTGCACCTTCCGCCTCCTCTCTCTGCTCACTCCCTCAGGTCTCACTTCAGATGTCTCCTCCTTAAAGGAGACTTCTAACTCCCTATCTAAAGTAGCTGCTTCCCCTTTCTACAGCCTATTTTTTCTTTCTAGCTCTAGCTGATATTATCTTATATATTCATTTGTATAGCTCCCATTCATTATCTCCCACCAACACCACAACCACCAACATGAAATCTCATGAAAGCGGAGGCTTCACTGATTTTATTCACCATTGGTACCTAGAACAATACCTGGCACATAGCAAGTGTTCAATAAATGTCACTGAACGGTTGCTTTCAGAACCCTAGTAGAGGAAAGAATTTGCATGTAGAAGCCAATCAAACACACCTTACTGGCCAAAGTGGGTCTTTAGAATTACAACCTGTTTTGCAAGCCAGCCAGCTGTCTCTAAGGTCCATAAGAGGAATTTAGTCCTTCTTGGCCTCCAAGGACAACTCCAAGAACACACAGAAACTAGACACAAGTCTACAGCAACCTAAATCCTGAGCTAGCAAAGTAGGGGCATACCTTACAGAATGCCTCCCCAACTAACATTTTCCTGATAGAACATCTCTTGGTTTTTGATACTTAAACTTCATAGACTGTATATATCTCCCAGTACAATGCTTTTTAAAAAGTGCTTGTTTATTTAAGAAAAAAATATGCTTATATCCCAAAATGTAAATACTATTGGCCTGCATCCCCACAGGCCTACAAGGCCTGTGTTTGCCCAATTTCAAGACCAAAGAAAGAGTCCAAGTCAGCAACAGTGACATCTATGGTTTAATGGATGGGGAAGCTTACATATCTGAAGCAGGGTCCTAGAGCAACATCCCACTGCATATCGCAGTTGGCAGTAGCAGTCTTAGCTACTGGGGTAGGGGGAAGTGGAGATGACAAGTTATTTGCAAAGGATACAGGTAAAACAGGGACTGTAATAGTATAGGTTGTACAGAGAGCAAGAGAACAGCCATCGTGAGTGGCCTGACCATACAACAACACTGGTAAGGAAGTAAGTGTCTGCAATACTGGGACACCAGGTGTCCATAAAGACTCAGTGTACTACTATGTAAAGCAACTGCTTGTTAACAACCCTATTAGTTGTTCAATGGTCAAGAAAAGTGCTGGGCTTCCCTGGTAGCTCAGTAGTAAAAGAATCTGCCTGCCAATGCAGGAGACACAGTTTCAATCTTTGATCTGGGAAGATCCCATATGCTGCAGAGCAACTAAGCCTGTGTGCCACAGCTACTGAGCCTGTGCTTTGAAGTGCACAAATTGCAACTAGTGAGCCCAGGTGCCTCAACTACAGAAGCCTGCACGCCCTAGAGCCTGTGCTCCATAACAAGAGAAGCCACCACAGTGAGAAGCCAGAGTACCACCGCTGCAGAGTAGGCCCTGCTCGCCACATCTAGAGAAAAGCCCAAGCAGCAGTGAAGACCCAGCACAGCCATAAAGAAATGAAATTAATTTTTTAAAAAAGAAAGGCAACTGTTCTAAGTATTTTTCATTGTATTTCTAAGTTACTCATTTAGTGGGATTTTTTACTGTGTTTTTGTAACATTGTAGGAAATTAGATATTCTAAGTTGAAGAGCAACACATTGTAGTTTTTCCTATTTAAAATAATAAGAAATAGGCCTCCACTTAAATGATTTTGTGCAGAACACATGATTTTTTTAGATGTTTTGATTTTTAGAATTGCAACCTGTTTTGCAAGCCAGCCTGCTGTCTCTAAGGCCCAAAAGAGGAATTTAGTCCTTTCTTCTTGGCCTCTGAGGACAACTCCAAGAACACACAGAAACTAGACACAAGTCTGCTGCTGCTGCTAAGTCATTTCAGTCGTGTCCAACTCTGTGCAACCCCATAGATGGCAGCCCACCAGGCTCCCCCATCCCTGGGATTCTCAAGGCAAGAACACTGGAGTGGGTTGCCATTTCCTTCTCCAATGCATGAAAGTAAAGAGTGAAAGTGAAGCCACTCAGTCATGTCCGACTCTCAGCAACCCCATGGACTGCAGCCTACAGCAACCTAAATCCTAAGCTAGCAAAGTAGGGGCATACCTTATAGAATGCCTCCCCACCTAACATTTTTCCTGATAGAACATCTCTTGGTTTTTGATATTTAAACTTCATAGACTGTATATATCTCCCAGTACAATACTTTTTAAAAGGTGCTTGTTTATTTAAGAAAAAAATATGCTTACATCCCCAAACCTAAATACTATTGGCCTGCACCCATTAAGCAAAAGATGCCTGAATGTTCTTGGATTCACCCAAAACCCACCAAAAGCTTCTCCCCAGGCCTTTCTGATTTGGTGACAGTCTAGCAGCTCATCTGTTCCCAGTTTCTAACTTTGACTCATTGAATCTCTTCTCATGTCTTCATCTTCTAGTTACCTTTCATTTTATTCACCTTTCTTCTCCTTTTCTTAATCTTTACCAAGGGAATATATGCATATAATCTAAAGGATCGAAGGAGCTAAAAGGCTTACCACAACAAAAGCAGTTTCTAGCTCTCACCATCTATCTCATCTTCATCCTCAGTACAGTGTGCCCAGAGTCGAACACTTTCAGCTAGCTCTTGCTTTAAATTATCAGATAATCTGAGTAAAATGCTATTTCATAGATATTCCATATTAATTTCACCTACTGCCTTCTTATGATAAAGGAGAATTTTAGCTGTCTTACCACCTACCTTTCCTACCTTTCTCAATAAATTTATGCCAAAAAAGTTTGGTTAAATCTGTATTTGGTGTATTAATTATTGAGGTTATTATTTATCTATGAGCCAAATAATGAAAAATAATTGATTTCCTTTCTGGGACAACTTTTCCCTATATTTAATAATTGCTGAATTTCCTCATTTGCTTAATTTGTACATCCAGCTAAGCATTCCTATACCCTATAAAATCTCTGCAAAAATCACTCTCAATTCATTTTTCAACACGGTCAAATAGGTCAGATTTATCAATTCTTTATTTTCCTGATAAGATTTATCAATTCCATTTTTTCTTCCCCCATCAGGTTCTATGATGTACTGAATGTTTTCTAAGTTTCTGGGTGTTATGGATGTTATGCTGGGATTTCCCACCACTGATGTTCTATAAATACCCAACTCCTCTCTCCTGTATTAGATTTCCCATCTCCAAGTTCCCATGTCAACTTCTTTCTTGGTTTACTCCCGAGTTTTGGTTGATTACATGTTGTAGACTTTTAGAATTTGCATGTTTGAGAGTGTTTTATTCTGTCCTTTTATTTGATCAGTTCATTTATCCTAAGCTAAACTTCATTCATATTTTGAAGACATTACTTTGTTGCCTTCCATCTTCCAAAGCTATTTTTAATATTTTCATTCCTGTTCCTTTGATTATGATCTTTTTTCCATTTTTCTCTCGCTTTCTCAATCAGTTTTGAGTGTTTTCTACTAATATTCAAGTTTCAAAATTCCCAGACAATATACTTTGGTTGGTTTTCTTTCTTTTTTTAAATGGAAGGAAAAGCTTTTTTTTTTTTAACTGAGGAATAATTCGGGGTTTTTTTTCCATTTATTATGCTGAGTACCCTATGAGCACCTTTCAACTTGAAAATACATATTTTCATTTTGGAGAAATGTTATTTTACAAAATAATAATTTTCTGGGAACGCCCTGACAGTCCAGTTGTTAGGACTTGGTGCTTTCACTTCAGTCGCCCAGGTTCAATACCTGGTCAAGCCATACAGCGAGGCCAAAATGACAATAACAATAATAATAATAATTCTCTAATGATTGTTTATTCTGTTTCTTCTTACTGGTTGGATATTGTATTTCCAGGATTGATCTATAAGTTTTCTTATTTTTCTCTCTTTTATTGTCCATCCCTTTTTCCTACTTTATCAGAATTCTTCCAGCCTTTATACTGAACTTTTTTTTCAGCTGCCATATTTTTAATATCCAAAAGCTCTTTCTTACTGTTTGTTCCTTTTTAAAAGTAACATTCTATTTTTTTTTTCCAACATTTTACTCTCTGAGGACAACAGGATGAAATTGAAGGAATTTTTTGCTCTTAGTATTGTCTTCTGTTTCCTCTGAGTTCCTTTTTCCTTTGTTTACTTCATGGTGAAGGCCTTCTTCCAAAGACCAATTATCTTTTGACAGCCCATCATCCTTAAGAGTGAGTCATGGGTTTCTAATATGGTCATAGAGTAGCTGGAGAATTTTGCTGGAAGGGGGCCACTAAATGACAGTATTTATGGGTCTTTTCTCTAGGATGGCTCATCATGGTTTAGTTCCTCTGAGAAGGAGCTTCTAATATCCCTGCTTGGGTGTGGAGTGGTAAGGCTGCCAGTATGCTAGAGCTGATCAGAGAAAGGGAGTTGTACTGTTCAGAAGCAGAATGTCCTTTAATCTCCTAGTTTTCAATTCTATTCTGGTCCAGCCTTTCTCAGTGCTCAATGTCCCCAAGTCCAGATAATCTTGTTTCTCCAGAGACTCCTACAAAGGTGGGGGAAAATGGCTTCCTATTTAGCCAGGTAAGGGTGGGCTCTGAGAGTCTGGCTGCTCTTCATAAAGACTCAAATAAATTTCCACCCACCGTATCACCCTGCTTCTTGTGATATCCAGTGCTTCTAATTCCTAAGCCTTTCCAGAGAGCTGTGAGTCACCTTGCTTTCCATCTGCACCACTCTCCACAGGCACTTGGCTTTGACCTTTCTACCACTCTGCTAAGTCATGCACCATCCTTACACCCACTTTCCATCTTTGTATCTTGTGGTTTAGGGTTATTTATTAATATGTCTCCTTGATTTATCAAAGATGGAACTTAATGCCTTCTTTTCTTGCTTTCCCTATTTGGAGATGATTTTTTGAGAAAAGAATAAGGAATGAGGGGTAAAGAAGGAGTAGGTATCTGTTTATTCAGATGGTGGCTCAGAATCTGCCTGCAATGCAGGAGACCTGGGTTCAATGCCTGGGTTGGGAAGATCTTCTGGAGAAGGGAACAGTCACCCACTCCAGTATTCTGGCCTGGAGAATCACCATGGACAGAGGAGTCTGGTGGTCTATAGTCCATGGAGTCGCAAAGAATCAAACATGACTGAGCAACTAAACACAGCACAGTCATCTTGAAACTAGAAGTCTGTAGCATTGTTGATTTTACAGATCTTTTATCACAACATACTCATAATTTGTCTTCCAGACCTTCTGGGTAACTAGCCATCTTACTTTACTGGTTTCAGATATGCAACATTTAGTTTATTAGTAAATTAACAAGTTCCACACCTATCTATCATATCCCATTTGCAGTAACTGCTGTTTGCAATTGAATAGAGCACTGAATTTACATATAACTGGGAAGAAATTGTTTATTAATTGAAAGGGCATTAGTTACCAGTGTCTCATGGGCTTTTTCTTATTAGATAGGCTGACCATTCTTTGCTTGCCTTCCTGTCCCTCCATTCTCACACTTCTCTGTACCACCAGGAAACTGATTTCTGTGAATAACTTCCCTAGCCCATCCCAACTCACATCTACTTCTACCCCTTTCACTCTTTCCCTGCCTCGCTGCATTTCTGGCAACATTACTCTATAGCCGCAGCTCCCGAAGTATAATGGCTTCAGGTTTCACAGGGAAACCCTTGAGTTGCTTCCCTTGACCCTCCCCATGCCTCTAAATAGTCTCGTTATTAAACTCCCTTCAGTTATACCCTGTGAGCCATTCATTTCCTATGAAAACACTGACTAATATATCAGCACAAAAAAAAAAAAGATTTTGAAATAACTCATCTCTAAAGTCCCTTGAGTTTTTGTGTTCTATAATTTTTATAAGAGTCAAGTATATACTTGGCACTTAACTAAAGACTTTGGGCAAACTTGGGGCTTCTTTTCAGTCAAGATTTCTTCTTACTATAGCAAAGAAACTCTTCAAACAAATATGCTCAGGCCCTAGAAAATATAAGCACTGTCAGTATAAGTTAGACTAATATGAAAAGTTAGGGCATACATATTGTTCCCTTTAGGCAAGGGAGTGAGATAGTCCTGGTAAAGTACATTTGTTTTTGTTTTTAATTTTTAAAAATTCAATACAATTCAGTTCAGTCACTCAGTCATGTCCAATTCTGCGACCCCATGGAATGCAGCACAGCCAAGCTTCCCTGTCCATCACCAACTCATGCCCACAAGTTGGTGATGCCATCCAACCATCTTATCCTCTGTTGTCCCCTTCTCTTGCCTTCAATCTTTCCCAGCATCAGGGTCTTTTCCAATGAGTCAGTACCTTGCATCAGGTGGAAAAAGTATTGGAGCTTCAGCTTCTGCATCAGTCCTTCCAATAAACATTCAGGACTGATTTCCTTTAGGTTGACTGCTAGGATCTCCTTCCAGTCCAATGGACTCTTAAGAGTCTTCTCCAACACCACAGTTCAAAAACATCAATTCTTTGGAACTCAACTTACTTTATTGTCCAACTCTCACATCCATACATGACTACTGGAAAAGCCATAGCTTTGACTAGATGGACCTTTGTCAGCAAAGTAATGTCTCTGCTTTTTATATCAGCTTTAGGTAATGATATAATGATTCAATATTTGTATGTATTATGAAATGAAATCATCCCAAGTTTAACATCCATCACTATACCTGGTTACACAATTTTTTTCTTGTGATAAGAACTTTGAAGATTTACTCTCTTAGAAACTTTCAAATAAGAAATTCAGCACTATTAACTATAGTCACCATGCTGCACCCCCATTACATATTTATTTAACTGAAAATTTGTACCATTTGATTCCCTTCAGCCATTTCACCCATCCCTCACCTCTGGCAACTACTAATCCATTCTCTGTAACTATGAGCTTGGTATTTTATTTTTACTTATTTTTCTTTAGTGGTGGTGGTTTAGTTGCTAAGTCTTGTTCAACTCTTGCGATCCTATGGACTATGCCCGCCAGGCTCCTCTGTCCATGGGATTCTCCAGGCAGGACTAGTGGAGTGGGTTGTCATTTCATTCTCCAGGGTATCTTCCCGAGCCAGGAATCAAACCTGTGTCTCCTGCATTGCAGGCAGATGATTTACCAACTAAGCTATAAAGGAAGACACCACATATAAATGAAATCATTGAAACAACATTTGTCTTTCTCTGTCTGACATTTCACTTTAGCATAATGCCCTCAAGGCCCAGCCATGTTGTCACAAATGGCAAAATTTTATAGATAAAAATATTCCGTTGTGTATACACACACATACACACACCACATCATCTTTATCCATTCATCCATCAATGGTTATAGGCTGTTTCCTTTTCTTGGCTATTGTAAATTATGTATATGGGAATGCACATATCTTTCTGTATCAATGCTTTCATTTTCTTCAAATAAATACCCAGAATTGCTGGAATTGCTGGATCATATGACAATTTAATTTTTAATTTTTTTGAGGAATCTCCATACTAATTTTATAGTGACTGCATCAATTTACATTCCCACTAACAGTGAGCAAGGATTCCGTTTTCTTCACATACTCAGCAACACTTATTATCTCTTATCTTTTTTATCATATCATTCTCACAGATATGATATCTCATTATAGTTTTAATATTCATTTCTCTGATTTTTAATGATGTTGAGCATCCTTTCCTGTGCTTTTGGCCATCTGCATGTCTTCTTGGGAAAGCTATTTAGATCTTCTGCTCATTTTTTAATTGGATTACTTGGATTTTGGGTTTTTGTGGGTTTTTTTGCTACTGAGCTGTATGTGTTCTTACATTTGGTGCACAGGATGATTCAGGGAGATGATATGGGGTGGGAGGTGGAGGGGATTCGGCACTGGGAGATCGTGGACACCTGTGGCTGATTCATGTCAATGTTTGGCAAAACAAATACAGTATTGTAATGTAGAATAAAGTATTAAAAAATATATTGATCTCTTGTCAGATATATGATTTGCAAATGTTTTCTCCCCATTAGTAGCTTTCTTCCCACTTCGTTGATGGTTTCCTTTGCTGGCAGAAAGTTTGATATAATTCCTTTGTTTTTTGTTTGTTTTTGTTTTGTTTTGTTTGCTTTTGCTGCCTTTGCTTTTGGTGTCAAATCCAAAAATCATCACCAAGATCAATGTCAAAGAGCTTACTGCTTAGGTTTTCTTCTACTACTTTTATGGCTTTAGGTCTTATATTCAACTCTTTAATATATTTTGATTTATTTAGGGGTATGGTGTAAGATAAAGGTCACTTTCATTCTTTTGCATGTGACATCCAGTTTTGCCAACACCATTTACTAAAGAGACTGTCCCTTACCCATTGTGTGTTCTTGGCTCCTCTGTTGTAAACTAATTGACCAATATGCATGGGTTCATTTCTGGACTCTCCATTCTGTTCCATTGATCTATGTATCTGTTTTTATACCCAATACATTTGCTTTTTTTGACTTTGAAACACAGAAACAGCCAGAATTAATTCCAAAGTTACAAGGTTTCTTTTTATCTCCTATTCTTCTTTTCCCTTAGATATTCCACCATCAGAAGGCCAGGAAAATGTGAAAGATAAGTTTTACCAATCCTCCCTTTAAAAAGAATGAATTCCTTGACCTCTGTCCCAACCACAGACACCAAATTATCTCTTTTTCAAGGCATATCTAGACTTTTTGTATACACTGAAGTTTTCTACTTTCTCACCTCTCATGGATCCTTCAATTCATTCCTATTTTAAGCTGCTCTTGTCAAGGTTTTCTTCAGCTTCTTTGATACTAAATTCAATGGATACTTCTTTGTCTTACTTAACCTCTCAGCAGCATTTGACACCACTGCTACTCTTTAATGAAATATTATTTTCCTTACCTTTGCTGTTACCTGACTTTTCTACTTTTTCCTCCTAAATGTCTGATTGCTCCTCAGTCTCTTCAAGTGGACATCTCTTCCTCTGTCCATCCCTCAAATCTTCATGCTTGTTGGAACTCTATCTTAGTCTTCCTTATCTTTCTATCTACATTTTTCCACTGGATGGTCTCCTCCACTCCTATGGCTTCAGAAATCAATTATATACTAATGACTCTCAAGTAGACCATGTCAAGTCTGAATATTCCTCCTGGCTTTCAGAGATACTCTTTGTAACTAAACACTAGGTAACTCCATCAGTGTGCCCACAAATTCCTCATACTCATTTTGCTTTCCCTTCAAACCTAATTTTTCATCTATATTCCTTATCACAGTGAAACATAACAAGCCAGAGACCTGGGTATAATCCTTGATACTCTGGGTCCCACATTCAATAAATAATCAAGCCTTATTGATTCTATCGGAGGTATACCTTAAATTTATCATCTAATTCTCTCCCCATTCTCACTTCTACAGAAGTGGCATCTCTCTACTGCTAAGACAATTATCCTCAAGTCTAGATCTTATAATAGACCCAGGGCAATCTTTTCAAAATACAGATGTAATCAAGTTATTCTCTTCCTAAAGACTGCAATGGTTTTACAAACTGCTATCCAAATAAAGCCCAAATTGCTCAACATGGTTTACAAGGCCCAACATCTGGTCTCCTACCCTGTATTTCAAATTATTATGTGTGAGCTAAATTAAGCCTCTTTTAATTCCTCCAACAAGCCATGATCACTCTTACTCTAGACAACTTCACATGATGTTTCCTCCACTTGTAACATGACTATCCAATGTTATCAGTGTTATCCTGCTATCAGTAGCTCTTTTTGGCCTATCAGTACATCTTGACCAACATCTATGAATTCCTTTGTCTCAGCTTGGATGTATTCAGTTCAGTTCAGTTGCTCAGTTGTGTCAGACTCTTTGTGACTCCACTGACTGCAGCATGCCAGGCCTCCCTGTCCATCACAAACTCCTGGAGTTTACTCAAACTAATGTCCATTGAGTTGGTGAGGCCATCCAGCCATCTCATCCTCTGTCATCCCGTTCTCCTCCCGCCTTCCATCTTTCCCAGCATCAGGGTCTTTTCCAGTGAGTCAGTTCTTCATGTCAGGTAGCCAAAGCACTGGAGTTTCAGCTTCAACATCAGTCCTTCCAATGAATATTCAGGCCTGATTTCCTTTAAGATGGACTGGTTGGATCTCCTTGCAGCCCAAGGGACTGTTCAAAAGCACAGTTCAAAAGCATCAATTCTTTGGCACTCAAATTCTTTATAGTTCAACTCTCACATCCATACATGACTACTGGAAAAACTGTAGCTTTGACTAGATGGACCTTTCTTGGCAAAGTAATGTCTCTGCTTTTTAATATGCTATCTAGGTTGGATATAACTTTTCTTCCAAGGAGCAAGTGTTTTTTAATTTCATGGCTGCAGTCACCATCTGCAGTGATTTTAGAGCCCCTCAAAAATAAAGTCTGTCACTGTTTCCATTGTTTCTCCATCTATTTGCCATGAAGTGACGGGACCAGATGCCATGATCTTCATTTTCTCAATGTTGAGCTTTAAGCCTACTTTTTCACTCTCCTCTTTCACTTTCATCAAGAGGCTCTTTAGTTCTTCTTTGCTTTCTGCCATAAGAGTGGTGTCATCTGCATATCTGAGGTTATTGATATTTCTCCCAGCAATCTTGATTCCAGCTTGTGCTTCTTCCAGCCCAGCATTTCTCATGATGTACTCTTCATAGAAGTTAAATAAGCAGGGAGACAATATACAGTCTTGGCGTACTCCTTTCCCAATTTGGAACCAGTCTGTTGTTCCACGTCCAGTTCTAACTGTTGCTTCCTGACCTGCATACAGATTTCTCAAGAGGTAAGTCAGTTTGTCGTGATTCACACAGTCAAAGGCTTTGGCGAAGTCAATAAAGCAGAAATAGATGTTTTCCTGGAACTTTCTTGCCTTTTCAATGATCCAACAGATGTTGGCAATTTGATCACCAGTTCCTCTGCCTTTTCTAAATCCAGCTTGAACATCTGCAAGTTCATCGTTCATGTACTGTTGAAGCCTGGCTTGGAGAATTTTGAGCATTACTTTACTAGCATGTGAGATGAGTGCAGTTGTGCGGTAGTTTGAGCATTCTTTGGCATTGCTTTTCTTTGGGATGGGAATGAGAACTGACCTTTCCAGTCCTGTTGCCACTGCTGAGTTTTCCAAATTTGCTGGCATGTTGAGTGCAACACTTCACAGCATCATCTTTTAGGGTTTGAAATAGCTCAACTGGAATTCCATCACATCCACTAACTTTGTTCGCAGTGATTCTTCCTAAGGCCCACTTGACTTCGCATTCCAGGATGTCTGGCTCTAGGTGAGTGATCACACCATCCTGATTATCTGGGTCATGAAGATCTTTTTGTACAGTTCTTCTGTGTATTCTTGCCACCTCTTCTTAATATCTTCTGCTTCTGTTAGGTCCATACCATTTCTGTCCTTCATTGTGCCCATCTTTGCATGAAATGTTCCCTTGGTATCTCTAATTTTCTTGAAGAGATCTCTAGTCTTTCCCATTCTATTGTTTTCCTCTATTTCTTTGCACTGATCACTGAGGAAAGCTTTCTTATCTCTCCTTGCTATTCTTTGGAACTCGGCATCCAAATGGGTATATCTTTCCTTTCCTCCTTGCTTTTCACTTCTTTTCTTTTCACAGCTATCTATAAGGCCTCTTCAGACAGCCAGTTTGCTTTTTTGTATTTTTTTCTTGGGGGTGGTCTTGATCCCTCTCTCCTGTACAGTGTCATGAACCTCTGTCCATAGTTGTTCAGGCACTGTTTATCAGATCTAATCCCTTGAATCTATTTCTCACTTCCAGTGTATAATTACAACGGATTTGATTTAGGTCATACTTGAATGGTCTAGTAGTTTTCCTTACTTTCTTCAAGTCTGAATTTGGCAATAAGGATTTCATGATCTGAGCTACAGTCAGCTCCCGGTCTTGTGTTTGCTGACTGTATAGAGCTTCTCCATCTTTGGCTGCAAAGAATATAATCAATCTGATTTCAATATTGACTATCTGGTAATGTCCATGTATAGAGTCTTCTCTTGTGTTGTTGGAAGAGGGTGTTTGATATGACCAGTGCATTCTCGGCAAAACTCTGTTAGACGTACTATGTTCTCTAAATCTGGATTAGATCTGCTCCCATAGCACACTAGTATCCACTTATCAAACTCTGTTATAGTTGCCTATTCGCTAGTCTCTGTTCCCTTTTTTAGATCATAAGTACTATTAATATGAAGGGTAAAACTATACCTATTATATTACCAATGCCTTGACCATTAGCTGGCACAAAGTAGGCACTAGGGAAGTAGTGATTGAATGATAAATGAATAAACAAATAAACCACCAGATTAAACATAGCACCAGTGGAAGCAGATTTTACACATGGACTTTCTTTCCCTTACTTTCTCTCTTCTCAAGAAACAACAACAAATTAGTTATCCTTACCTCCAAATAAGCAATTGCTTACAAAGGACTAATTAATGGCAGTTAAAGAGAATTTATCTGAGCCTTTGCCTTCTTAATTTCTCTCTTTCTTCCTACAAATAAAATTTTTGAACTGAAAGTTTAAGCAAATCAAAGAAAGACATGTAGCTGACTTTCTCTTGATCTGCCTGTTGCCCAATCTATATTCCTAGACATCTGTAAATGTGGTAGTACATGTACAAGAGATAAAAAAGAACATATGATAATTTTTTTTTGAACCAGACCTCCAATACATTAATCAAAACTGAACATACCTACTCTGAACTGTGAAATCAGAGATTTACGTGAACTTGTAAAGTTGAGGCTTTCTGACCTCTTGTAGAATTTATGTCTTCTTTAAATAAGCATTTCCTCTTTGCAATGAAGTATTTTTTTCAAGTTTATTTTAGCAACTAAGCTGCTGGTATAAATAGATATGTTATTCAGTTCCTTTATTGCCTGGTTTTCACCCTTTTACCCATTTCTTGTCAAATATTTAACTGAAGTTTTTGGGTGAAAATAAGCAGGCCCAATTACGAAGCCTAGAATTTCTTCCCTGAAGTTCACTTGTTAATAAGGTGATTTAAAAAGACCTCCATGCATTCAATCTCCCCACTTAATCTAAGAGAATTTTGATACAGTTCTTCACATATTCGCTTAGTGTTTGGAAGGTATCAACTACCTTGTAGTTTATCACAAGCAGAACTTGCTAAGTTTCAACTCATGCCCCATGTGTGCAGTCCTTTCAGGTAAGACAAAGTTTTTCAATCAAACAAAGGCATTCTAATTTTGAGATCTGGATACTAGTACTTTAGAAAGAGGGGATTCTATCAGGTTAAATCTTTCAAATTGGTTACCTTGGATAGGTTCATGCCCAGCACTGTGAGTGTCACCAAGCCAGCACAACAGACCAAAGCACTGGAGCTGGAGAGGCCAGAACTCGGTGGGATGTTTCCATCTACCAAGCAGTTCATTCCAGTCAGGTCACTGAGACCAAAGTGTTCCTAGAATAGAAGGAAAAATAGCACTAGTAACTCTGCTTGGATTCAAGGAGCAGCAGAAAGTTCTTTCATTCCTCAGAAAGCAAAAGCCTCACAATGGACTTATTATGCTACTTATAGAAACAACTTGTGCAACTCAATTTAGTTGAGTTCATACATGACATTTTATTTAATGGCTGTTGGCCACAGAGCACTATAATTTGAAGACTAATTTTTACTTTGTTGAACAAAAAGCTACTGATCCATTTCCTAAAATTGCTTTGAATGGTCTTTTTCATGAATATGAATTGATTTAAACAAATATGGAGAAATATTAAACAATTATAATTCAAGTAGCAAGACAAGAAATACACAGTTATTACTGAGGCAGGTTAAATCTCTATATAGCACATCCTAACACTCTGTCATTGTAAAAGTCTAACACCAAGCAGTGGTTTGTTTCTATGCAGTATTCTATGTAATGCTTTTCTTTAGAGGACCTTCCAACCTTTCTCAGTTCTATTTTATTTATGGAAAAACCTAGGTACCAAAGAGTAAGAGACTTTCCCAAGATTACATATAGGGAAATGGAAGTAGGACTGAGGCCTCTGATTTCTGGTTGAGAACTTCCCCACTGCAGTCAAAAACCTGGGCCAGCATACTGTCACTGTGATTTAATGTAAGTCAGCGATATGAGGAAATCCAGATTTTTACCCGAGTTTATAGATACAATTTATCCATATGGTAGCTTTCAAGACAGCCAAATTAGAACTCAGCCACAAATGAGAATGCAGACTCTTAAAGCAGGGAAACTCTATTTCTACAAAATAGGAAAGTCCAAAAAAATAATCAGACTCTGATCTCAAGATCAAGCTCTAAGATACATAGATTAATATGTAGGGTGAGGACACTTAGGATGACATCATATCATATCCTTTGTGGTTTGGGATTGAAAATAAATTCAAGGTAACTTCCTTCTCAAGAAAAAGTACCACCATGTTTATAGATTATTCAAATGGTTCAAGACCAAAGTACAAAATACTACCATGTTACATAATTATGCATTTCATCATACATATTATTCTAGGGAGAAATTTCAATAAACTAGATAAAATAGCCAAAGTAACAACAAAACTCTGCAAATAAAAGACCAGTTTTTTTTTCCTTTTTTTTAAATCTCTTTTCCCCCTAAACTGGCAAAACTCATCCACCACAAAAGAAGAGATTCAGTTGGATGTACTTCTCTTCTTGACTTCAAATGATCTAAAAATTTCCTTTCCAGAAATATAAATTATAAACTGAAATATTGCTGCTGCCAATGCCCTTTCACACAGAACATCAGACAGCTTGTTTAAAAAAATCCTTGGAGAATGCTATATATTTAACCATAAACTGATCCACAGGGTGTCTTGAATGTGAATCATACTTACAAACTTATCATGCAATGTTTAAATTAAAATGTACAACAGATTCAAAATGCAAATGGGCTTTGCCAAATTCAGAAATAGTGCTATCCCATAAGGATAACATGTTTAATTTAATATAAACAGATTATCCACTGGAACTTTCTAGTATTTGAATTTGAAGGTTTCTAAAAGGCCAACATTTAAATTACTTCTCTGCCAAACATTCATTACACAGACCCGCTTTTGCACGTAAGCTGTCAAATCAAAAGGGAAGGCTGTAAGACCTGAAATTCTCAAATACAACACAAGGCACATTTGTTCTTTTGGTCACTTTATCCATATGCTACAGAAGGCATGTTGCTACAAGAAAGATGAAATTGTATTTGCCAACAAATGTTTCCAAATACTATAATTCCCACTAATGCTCATGACAAGCCAAATGATTTGAAGATTTAAAACCTGCCAGTAACTTTTCCTGTACGTTGTTACCATCTGTCTGGGAAAAAGAAAGGAAGGAAGAGATGGGGGCAGGAGAAGAAAGGGAAGTAGGGAGAAAGAAAGATACATACAGAACCACCATAATTAGAGTACAGGATTATACAACAGAAATAAATGTGATGTATATCTGTAATGGATTTGCCACTGAATCCTACACTACTCATGACAAAGTTTCAGATAGCACCATCAGACAGTAAAGAATACAAGCTCTCTAAAACATGAATTTTAGCAAACAAATTGACTTAGAAAATCAATTTTATTTCTTCCTTCATACTTTTTTAATTAGGAGAGAAAGTAGAAATATTTCATCTTCTCATACATGACATTGCTGCTGCTGCTGCTAAGTTGCTTCAGTCGTGTCCGACTCTGTGTGACCCCATAGGCGGCAGCCCACCGGGCTCCGCCATCCCTGGGATTCTCCAGGCGAGAACACTGGAGTGGGTTGCCATTTCCTTCTCTAATGCATAAAAGGGAAAAGTGAAAGTGAAGTCTCTCAGTCGTGTCCGACTCTTCGCGACCCCGTGGGATGGCAGCCTACCAGGCTCCTCCATCCATGGGATTTGCCAGGCAAGAAGAGTATTGGAGTAGGGTGCCATTGCCTTCTCTGAGATATTCAAAGTATTCAGTGTTTCCAGGAAAACCCTTATTTTCCTTATTAAAATCACTATATCTTTTTAAACCCCATCTGAAGTAGTAATAACAAAACTAAGTTAGCATTGATTGAATGCCTACTATGTGTCAAGCACTGTGTGATCCTTCCAACAACTCTTTGTTGAGATAATAATAACATATTTCACACACAGCAAATCTGAGACTTAAGGAGTTAATCAACACAGCTGAGTAGAGTCTAGACTCAAACCCAGGACTGTCCAGCTCTAAATTCTATTACAGTGTGCACTTATACATCACTAGAACAAAATGTAAATAATACTGCCAGAATGTATCTTTCAAAAGAAAATTTCAACAAAGATTTGAAAACTAGAACAAAGTATCAAATGCACATGACTTATGAACAGCCACTACAGCTCCTGATGACCACCACCCAGAAACAGTCATATCGACTCTATCCCCTGAAATACATTCATGAGCAAAACAAAGCAGAAACATCAACCCTGAAAGGAGACAAAAATGATATAGTAAATGAAATAAATCTTGATATAATAAACATCATAACCTCAACTGCTAGTAGCTGCTTTATACTGATTTACCTGAATTCCTTTAAATCCACATAGGAAATAGTTGTGCCACAGAGGCTTGGTTTTGTCAATCTGGATGTTATTAGCACTAGTACTGAAGTCCCTGCAAAAGCAAACAACAGTTAATTGAAGTCGAGGCTTTGTGCTACAGAATGGATAGCTGACTGCTGCCATCTTGTGCCAGGACAATAACAGTGACATTTTATTTTCAATTTGCTTCTCATATACGTACTCCACAGTCCACCCCAAAAAAACAACAAAAATCTCCAGCTGCTAAAAATTAAGAAAAGTTTTGGTGACCTTAATAACTAAACTACTTTCAACTGGCCCTTTTACTTCCTGAAAGGGAGAGAAATGAATATATTTTAGCATAATCTACACCACTGTATTTCACAATGGCCCTTATTAAGTTGGTATAAACCACATAAATGCTTATCCTTTGGGCCTGCTGTTTGACATACCTTTTACTAGAACACAAGTACTCAAAGCCTTCTTTCCCCACACTCTCTGCCACCCATCCAATTTTACCATCTGCACAGTTTAAGAAAAAGAAGAAATAAACTAAACAAATGATGCTTCTAATGGATCATAACTCAGTGAGTAAAATGAGATTCCATGATTCTATATGAATATAAAATAACAAATGAATAAATAGCTAAATGAAGGAGAATGGAAAGTACTTCCTTAGAGCAAAATGCCAACTAACAGAAGAAATAATAAAAATCAAAAAATCACTATTTGGCAAACTCCATGACAATCATTTCAGGAAGGAATCATCAATGGATGCTAAAGTTACTGAGTAAAAACTTGATGAGAAACAAGGTATCTATGTAAACTTGAAGTATTTCCTTACCAGATATCTGCTGAAAAGGAAAAAAAATAGTAACTTTATGGTAATCTGGCAGACAACTCCTTAGCCAAATGATCAAAATTAACAACAGTTAAAGGAACATCACGTGCCTCCTTGATATGATCCACTGAGGACACATCAGTTGACATGTGGGAATTTTTCATACTGTTTTTGTGACTTCCTTGAAAGTCAAAAGTTATTTCAGAATGAAAAATAGATAGGCTTCTAAATAAGCCCAAAGAATAAAATATGTGAAGTGGGAGAGGGGTGGAGATCAAATCAAAAGTGAGGAAATAAGTAACATTCCCACATTGACTGAATGTTCTTCATATATAGCTTACTAAATAACTATTATGAGCTACTCACTGCAGAGGTGCCTTCCAAGCATTATCTTAATAACATGGACATATTATCTCCTAAGAAAAATATGGGATGACCACTTAACTGTGCAAGGCATTCACAGGAATATAAAGGTAAAATGTGAAGGGCTTATCTTTCAAGCCTCTGTAATCTAGCCAAGACAGCATGAGCACAAATCACACTCACATTAGCACTCTCATGTGATGGTATGTAACATGAGGTGGGATGCAAGTGCAAGAGGGCACCTGTTGGGCTGCACTCCATAAGCCTGCAAATCTTGTAGCTGCCCAGGCTTGAGATCGAAGAAAGAGCCTAGAGACAGCAACAGAGATATCAATGGTCTGTTGGATCGAGGATCTTACAAGTCTGCAGCAAAACACGCTGCCCCACTGTGTACGGCAGACAAAAGACAAGACATGGCAATAATCTTTCTATTCAGGGAAGAAGGAGACTACCATTTATAGGGGGAATTGATGTCAGGTTGGCTCATCAGTTACCAGGGAAACCAGCAGCTGGGATCCATGGCAAGCTCATGATTAAGCACTATTTAAGCCCTATGATTAGGGTATAGGTGAAGCAGGGACTGGTACAGCAGATGTACAGAGAGCAAGAGAATAGCCATTTTGAATGGCCTGACCATACAACAATTTTTATAGTTAGCACATTAGCGTATAAAGGGAAAGATTTCCTGGAGGCTCAGAGAGATCTAGTGATTCTCCATGGACCCAAACAGCCTGACTCCAGCTCTCAAACACTTTACTATCACCCACAGGAATTAAAATTTATTGACTATAGTCAGTAAGAGGTCCCAGAATTTGGAAAGCAGAAAAGATTATGTTAGCAAAACTGAATGGGCTCTGTTCCAAGATAAGCAGATCTTGGAAGTCACCACAAAGAAGAAGGCTGGGGGACAAGGGTGATGATATACTACGGAAACTAGAAGAGGAGGAAATTTGGGCATATGTAGGAAGTTAGATGAGAAACATCAAAGAAAAAGCTAATAATCCCCAATCTAATTCCTTCAGACTTAGAAACATAGCTTAAAAGCCACAATGTGATGTAACCACACATTTAAGAAAGTGGATAAAACATTTAAAAAAACATGTTGGCAAACATGTGGAGCAACTGGAACTCCAATACACTGGTGTGCAAATGTAAAATTATACAACCACTTTCGAAAACAGGAAAATTCTTAAGATAAACCAGACAGTCCACACCTGGGTATTTACCAAACAAAACACGCATCCATACATAGATTTGTACAAAAATATTCATAGCAGGTCATACCTGAATGGTCTAGTGGTTTTCCTTATTTTCTTCAATTTATGTCTTAATTTGGCAAAAAAGAGTTCATGTTATGACCCATAGTCAGCTCTCAGTCTTGTTTGTGATGACTGTATAGAGCTTCTCCATCTTTGGCTGCAAATATAATCAACCTGAACTCAGTATTGAACATCTGGTAATGTCCACATGTAGAGTCTTCTCTTGCGTTGTTGGAAGCAGGTGTTTGCTATGATCAGTGCATTCTCTTGGCAAAACTCTGTTCGCCTTTGCCCTGCTTCAGTTTGTACTCCAAGGTCAAATTTGTCTGTTACTCCAGGTATCTCTCGACTTGCTACTTTTACATTCCAGGTCCCTATAATAAAAAGGACATCTTTTGGGGGTGTTAGTTCTAGAAGGTCATGTAGGTCTTCATAGAACCGTTCAACTTCAGCTTCTTCAGCATTACTGGTAGGGGCATAGACTTGGATTACTGTGATACTGAATGGTTTGCCTTGGAAATGAACAGAGATCATTCTGTCATTTTTGAGATTGCATCTAACTTCTGCACTTCAGACTCTTTTGTTGACTATTTCTTCAAAGGGATTCTTGCCCACAGTAGTAGATATAATGGTCATCTAAATTAAATTACCCCATTCCAGTCCAATTTAGTTTGCTGTTTTCTAAAATGTCAACGTTCACTTTTGCTATCTCCTGTTTGACCACTTCCACATTGCCTTGATTCGTGGACCTAATATTCCAGGTTCCTATGCAATACTGCTCTTTACAGCATTGGATCTTAATTCAATCACCAGTCACATCCACAAGTGGGTGCTGTTTTTGCTATGGCTCCGTCTCTTCATTCTTTCTGGAATTATTTCTCCACTGATCTCCAATAGCATATTGGGCACCTACTGACCTGGGGAGTTCATCTTGCAGTGTCCTATCTTTTGCCTTTTCATACTTTTCAGGGTGGCAGATAGATACAAGGGATTATTAGATATGACAAAGTGTCTGAAGAACTATGGATGGAGATTCATGACATTTTACAGGAGGCAGAGATCAAGACCTGAGAAGGCAATGGCACCCCACTCCAGTACTCTTGCCTTCACTTTGACTTTTCACTTTCATGCATTGGAGAAGGAAATGGCAACCCACTACAGTATTCTTGCTTGGAGAATCCCAGGGACGGGGGAGCCCAGTGGGCTGCCGTCTATGGGGTCACACAGAGTCAGACACAACTGTAGTGACTTAGCAGCAGCAGAGATCAAGACCATCACCAAGAAAAAGATACACAAAAAGACAAAATGGTTGTCTGAGGAGGGCTTACAAATAGCTGTGAAAAGAAGTGAAAGGCAAAGGAGAAAAGGAAAGATATACCCATTTGAATGCAGGTTTTCAAAGAATAGCAAGGAGAGATAAGAAAGCCTTCCTCAGTGATCAGTGCAAAGAAATAGAGGAAAACAATAGAATGGGAAAGACTAGAGATCTCTTCAAGAAAATAAGAGATACCAAGGGAACATTTCATGCCAAGATGGGCACAGTAAAGGATAGAAATCGTATGGACCTAACAGAAGCAGAAGATGCTAGGAGGAAGTGGCAAGAATACACAGAACTGTACAAAAAGATCTTCACGACCCAGATAATCATGATGATCACTCACCTAGAGCCAGACATCCTGGAATGCAAAGTCAAGTGGGCCTTAAGAAGCATCACTATGAACAAAGCTAGTGGAGGTGATGGAATTCCATTGAGCTATTTCAAATCCTAAAAGATGATGCTGTGAAAGTATTGCACTCAATACGCCAGCAAATTTGGAAAATTCAGCATGTGGGGCCCTAAATGAGAAACCTCGGAGGAAAAAAAAAAGGGGGGGCCAGTTTGACAGTTGGAAACCGTTGGTTTGACAGTTGGAAACCGTTGGTTTGACAGTTGGAAACCGTTGGAAACTAAGATGTTGCCGGGCAGAAGTGATAGGGGCGGGGTCTATGTTTGTCAAAGTTTTTGATTGGCTCTCTTGATTTCCATGCAAATGAGGATTTGACCTTTAACATGATTGGTGCGACTGAAGGCACATAATGACTTGACCTCTAATGTGATTGGTGCAACTATGGAAAGTCCCTCCTAAACCACCCCCCTGCTTGCCTATATAAGCTGGGTGTTTGTAGCAATAAAGTGGAACCGCTTCGATGGAACCCCTGTCGCGTCTGATTGTCTCTCGCTGGCCGAGGGGCTGGGTTGGCGGACAGCAGGCTCACCTCTCCTCGGGAACCCCTCGGTTTTGCTGAGGGAAGTTCCACTGCCTCCACTCTTTCTGTGGAGTGCACCCCCAGCAGAAACTGGCACCCAACGTGGGGCACGAAGCGGACGGACGGAGGTAGTGTCACCGTGCGGCTCTGAAAGAGGAGCAACGAAGGACCCTAGCAGGGTCACAGCACAGAGCTCCCTTTAGAGGAGTATCGCCCGAGGTAATCCGGATTTCGAGGTGGGCCCCCTCCTTTATGAGGGAAGTGCCAAAAACTCTCTTATTTTCCTTCTCCTCTTCTTTTCTGATCTGTCCTTAATTCCTTTTTCTGGAGTTTCAGTGAACAGGCAAACGGTTGTGGAGGCAATTGATAAGTCCTGGCTAGGGCCACTCTCTGGCGGACTTTGAAGGCCCCACAACAGGTAAGCCTCAGTAACTAGAGCCCAACCGGGTGAAACTCCCCTTTAATCCTTCTTAACTGAGGACATGGCCTAGAATCTTCCCTGTGAGCACGGGTCAGGCACTTAAAGGCCATTATGGCACCTGCCACTTGAAGACTCCTGTGACAGGATAAGGGGGTCACAGAACGGGCTAGAAACCTCTAGGGTGCCCGCCCCCAGCAAGAAAATTTCCCTGCAACGACGCAGGCACATAAACAGTTCCAAAAGCATACCATAAGCCCAACTTTCTGGCCGCCACCACTCCCGGTAGGATTTTTGGTAGTTGTCCTCAGTGACTTTTCTGTCTATTCTCTCTGGGTAGCATGGGAAATATCATTAGCAAGTCTGATAAGCCTGCACTCAAGGCGCTGAGATATATGCTCATAAGCAGGGGACTTGAGATTTCTGATGCTCAGGCTATTAAGGTCTGGGGGACCATTGTACCGTCAGCCCCCTGGGTTGCTTCAGCTAATCTGTTTTCTTGGGACACTTGGGATCGAGTGCAAACCCTTGCTAGGCGGAGAGAGGTTTGATACGGTGAGGAGACCCCCTTAGGGTTCTGTCTGATCGTTTCGGCCCTCAAGCTCTGCTTTTCACGGAGCGAGGAGCATGTCACTGATACAGGTGCCCCCAATTCAAAATCAGAAAAACAATGGGAAAGGTTTGACAAGGAACGAGTCATGTCAGACCAAAATACAGCGAAAGAGACTGTAGGGAATAGAGACTGTAGAGCGAGTAGTGGACTATGGGAGCCTTTTGGGGATGATAAAAGGGCAGAAGAGAATAGAGACCCCTTTGCCTTGGGACCGGGAGCCCAGGGCAGAGATCTGTACCCCCCCAGCCTCCCCTATTTGAGGAAGTTTTGGGAGCACCTTAGGCGCTGAGATATATGCTCATGAGCAGGGAACTTGAGATTTCTGACACTCAGGCCATTAAGGTCTGGGGGACCACATCTAAGGGACCCCTAGTTCCCCAAAATCGGTCGATGTTTTGGCTGCAGACAAGAGGGACACTTTAAAAGAGTGCCCTCAAGGCGGGGGAAGACCTACAGGTCAGTGACCTCCCACTATCTCATTTATGTACACCATCTTAGGGGTCATCAAGATTTACCTGGATTGCTTTAAATGGGAAATTCCCTAGCTGATACAGCGGCCTCCCTTACAATCCAAGCTTGTAACTTACAAGATGCCTATGATCTTCACGATCTTACTCATATAAATTGGAGAGGGCTACATAAAAGGTTCCCACAGATCCCTATTAGAGAATTAAAGAAAATTATACATACATGTAAATCCTGTCTTCCTTATTTACAAGTACCACCTTTACAGCCCCCAGGAGTAAACCCTCGAGGGCTAAAACCCAATGTGCTATGGCAAACTGATGTAACCCATTATTCCCCTTTTGGAAAACTTAAGTATGTCTTTGTGTCTATTGACACTTACTCTCATGCCTGCTGGGCTACTGCCCACACAGGATAAAAAGCAAAACATGCTCAAAGCCATTTTTTACAATGTTTTGCGACGTTGGGCCTTCCCCATCAAATAAAAACAGATAATGGCCCTTGTTTCATCAGCCAGAGCTTACAGAAATTCTTCCAACAATGGCACATTCATCATAACACCGGAATCCCACATAACCCTCAAGGACAAGCCATAATTGAGCGCCACCATCAAAATTTAAAGGCTCAATTACAAAAACAAAAAGGGAGAATAAGCCCTCACCAGCAACTTGGAATGGCACTCTTTACTCTAAACATCTTAAATTTTTCAAAAAATGAACTGATACCATGTTTTCAAAAACATTGGTCTAATCAAGAAATAAAACCTGAAATACAAGTGAGATGGAAAGATCCTATCACTGGTCAGTGGAAGAGGCCCGATCCACTCCTTACAATGGGGAGAGGATTCGGATGCATATTCCCCATTGGGGACCCCAGCCCTATATGGGTGCCAGCAAGGAATCTTAAATTTACACTACAAGAGAGGTCAAATCTCAAAATCTGACACAGATTAAAGAGACATTCACATATTGAGCCCAAGAACAAAAAGTTCTTGAGGCGATCTTTTCTTTCTTTACAGATCATTGATGTGGCGACTCTGGTGGACACTGCTCCTGGTGATCATCGAATTACCTATCCTCTCCTTGCTGACCTCATTACCTATCTTCTCCTTGCTGATCTTCATCATTGCCATCTCAAACCAGCTTGAACACCTGAGATCCGCCATAACGGGACTTAACAACAGTTGGACTTTTATGCAAGAGCATTAGAGACTTTGACTGTCTTAACAAGGTTAAATTGTGATGTTAGATATCATAATTTCTGTTTTATGGCTTTTCCAGTTCTTAGTGAAATGTTAAAAAGGTTATGCTTGCCCAGGTCATGGAAGAGGGCCCCCTGTTGGGGACCCACAAAACCCCTGGATTAATTTAGCCCTTCGAGATTAACCGAAACAGAAGAGTTCTAGATGCCCATCATCTAGAGAGATTCCGCCTAGCCCCCAGGAGGTGGCTGGATAGTCAATGATGGGTAAGACCCTCAGAGGAGGGCAACCTAAGACAGGCACAGCCGCGAGAGGGGCTGGCAAGGCTGGCCGCCTACAGCTTTACGCCTTGCTCTACAGAATATCATCAATACAAATGTCTCGAGGGCTTAAATAAAATAAAAAGGGGAGATGTGGGGCCCTAAATGGGAAACCTCGGAGGAAAAAAAAAGGAGAGGGCCAGTTTGACAGTTGGAAACCGTTGGTTTGACAGTTGGAAACTGTTGGAAACTAAGATGTTGCCGGGCAGAAGTGATAGGGGCGGGGTCTATGTTTGTCAAAGTTTTCAATTGGCTCTCTTGATTTCCATGCAAATGAGGATTTGACCTTTAACATGATTGGTGTGACTGAAGGCACATAATGACTTGATCTCTATTGTGATTGGTGCAACTATGGAAAGTCCCTCCTAAACCACCCCCTGCTTGCCTATATAAGCTGGGTGTTTGTAGCAATAAAGTGGAACCGCTTCGATGGAACCCCTGTCGCGTCTGATTGTCTCTCGCTGGCCGAGGGGCTGGGTTGGCGGACAGCAGGCTCACCTCTCCTCAGGAACCCCTCGGCTTTGCTGAGGGAAGTTCCACTGCCTCCACTCTTTCTGCGGAGTGTGCCCCCACATCAGCAGTGGCCACAGGACTGAAAAGGTCAGTTCTCATTCCATCCCAAAGAAAGGCAATGCCAAAGAATGCTCAAACTACCACACAATTTCACTCATTTTACATGCTAACAAAGTAGAATTCTCCAAGCCAGGCTTCAACAGTACATGAACTGTGAAGTTCCAGATGTTCAAGGTGGTTTTAGAAAAGGCAGAGGAACCAGAGATCAAATTGCCAACATCTGTTGGATCATCAAAAGGCAAGAGAGTTCCAAAAATCATCTATTTCTGCTTTATTGACTTCGCCAAAGCCTTTGACTGTGTAGATCACAACAAACTGTGGAAAATTCTTAAAGAGATGGGACTACCAGACCACCTTACCAGCCTCCTGAGAAATCTGTATGCAGGTCAAGAAGCAACAGTTAGAACCAGACACAGAACAACAGACTGTTTCCAAATTGGGAAGGGAGTACGTCAAGGCATTATATTGTCACCCTGCTTATTTAATTTATATGCAGAGTACATCATGAGAAATGCTGGCCTGGATGAAACACAAGCTGGAATCAAGATTGCTGGGAAAATATCAGTAACCTCAGATATGCAGATGACACCACCCTTATGGCAGAAAGCAAAGAAAAACTAAAGAATCTCTTGATGAAAGTGAAAGAGGAGAATGAAAAAGTTGGATTAAAACTCAACATTCATAAAATTAAGATCATGGCATCCAGTCCCATCACTTCATGGCAAATAGATGGGGAAACAATGGAAACAGTTACAGACTTTATTTTTGCGGGGGGTGCTCCAAAATCACTGCAGATGGTGACTGCAGCATGAAATTAACAGACGCTTGCCCCTTGGAAGAAAAGTTATGACCAACAGAGACAGCATATTAAAAAGCAGAGACATTACTTTGCTGACTAATGTCTGTCTAGCCAAAGCTATGGTTTTTCCAGTAGTCATGTTTGGATGTGAGAGCTGGACCATAAAGAAATCTGAGCACCAAAGAATTGATGCTTTTGAACTATGGTGTTGGAAAAGACTCTTGAGAGTCCCTTGGACTGCAAGGAGATCCCACCAGTCCATCCTAGAAGAATTTAGTCCTGAATATTCATTAGAAGGACTGATGCTGAAGCTGAAGTTCCAATACTTTGGCCACTTTATGGGAAGAACTAACTCATCTGAAAAGACCCTGATACTGGGAAAAGACTGAAGGCAGGAGGAGAAGGGGACAACAGAGGATAAGACAATTGGATGCCTTCACCAACTGAATGGACATGAGTTTGAGTAAACTCTGGGAGTTGGTGATGTACAGGGAGGCCTGGCATGCTGCATTCCACAGGGTAGCAAGAGTCAGACACAACTGAGCAACTGAACTGAACTGAACTGATTCATAACAGAATTATTCATAATAGCCAAAAGCTGGAAAAAAATCCAAATATTCATCAATGGTGAATAAAGAAATTATGGGTTCTTCATGAAATGCATGCTAGATAACACGTGGACAATTCTGGAAGGCATGCTGCATATGTCCTAAGGGTCCAGTGGAGTACAAAAAAGGGAGTTACCTGCCTTGATAATTCACCTCTGCTTCCCTAGTTGAGTCTCCATCCTCTTTCACTACTGCTCCTGGTACTATTTCCCAAATGCTCTCCCTCCTTCCACATCTATCTCAGGCTCTGCTTTTGTGGGGAAAAAGTGAAATTCCCACATTTACCATGTGAGAATGTTAAGTGAATCTGAGTAAATCAATATAACAAATGATGGCACCCAGTTTTAAATGGTTACAATGACACAAAATTGTATTTGAGATAATGTAAGATTTTCTTTAAAGGGTCCTGCTGCTGCTGATGATGATGATGCTAAGTCACTTCAGTCGTGTCCGACTCTGTGTGACCCCATAGACAGCAGCCCACCAGGTTCCCCGTCCCTGGGATTCTCAAGGCAAGAACACTGGAGTGGGTTGCCATTTCCTTCTCCAATGCATGAAAGTGAAAAGTGAAAGTGAAGTTGCTCAGTCGTATCTGACTCTTTGCAACCCCATGGACTGCAGCCTACCAGTCTCTTCTGCCCATGGTATTTTCCAGGCAAGAGCACTGGAGTTGGGGGTGCCATTGCCTTCTCCATGCCTTCTCCTTAAAGGGTCCTAAATGTACATAACATCTCAATCATCCAAAATACATAGAAAAATGATCTTTCACAATAACTTTCACCTAAAAGTCAGGAATTTTTATTTAACCTGGTATAAATACATATAAAATATTTGCTGAATGAATGAATATTACTGCAAGCAAACTGTCCAATGAACAATAAGCCAAAAATATAATGTGCCAGTTACATGCCAAGACCTTTTTTATAATTAACAAACCAGGTCCTGCTTAATATAAGTAAGCAGGACTTATCCCAGGAATGCAAAGAGTTCAACTTTGGAAAAAATACATTGGTATAATTCATAATATCTTAAAACTTATCTTCAATACTGCACAAGCATTTGATAAAATCCAATAATCATTAAGTGACTTTTCTAATCTTAGTAAACCAAGAATTAACAAACAACAGAGAATTTCCTGGTGGTCCAGTTGTTAGGACTTGGCATTTTCACTGCTAGGGCCAGGGTTTTAATCCCTGGTCAGGAACTAAGATTCCACAAGTCACGTGGTAGAGCCAAAACAGTAACAACAACAAAAATATGCCCTTAACTTGATAAAGCCTATGTACTAGAAACCTATAGCTACTGTGTTCCAGACTCTATGTTTGACACTGAGGCTAATAGAGTACTAGAGAGGTAACACTACCTGAAGTCACAGAGCTTACAATCTATGGAAATACCGGCAAGAAGGCAGATAATGATTATACAACATGGTAAGATGTTATGATAAGAGAATGAGAGGGTGGCCTAGTAATACAAGAAAGGCATACACCTTGACTTTGCTAGAGATAGCAAAGCTCAACAGATGATACATATCTTCTGGGCAAAGAGTTATTTTCATCCTTTTTGACCCAGTATCTAAAATAATGTCAGCACACAATACATCTTCGGTAAATGTTTCTCAGACTTTCCAGGTGGTTCAGTGGTAAAGAATCCACCTGCCAATGCAGGAGACATAGGTCAAATCCCTGGGTGAAGAAGATCCCCTGGAGAAGGAAATGACAGTCCACTCTAGTATTCTTGCCTGGGAAATCCCATGGACAAAGGAGCCTGGCAAGCTACAGGTCCATGGGGTAGTAAAGAGTTGGACACAATTTAGTGACTAAACAACAACAACAGTAAATGTTTCTTAAATAAATGAACAAAATGAACAAATATTAGATTAAATAGAAACAGATTCTTTTGAAGTCAGATACAAATTTTCAATAAATTAAATGACATTATAAATTTGGTATTTCCTAAAGATACCATTTGAGTACAAATACAAAGACACACACATATACCCATGCACACATCACACATACACATACACAGTAGCAGTTCTAAATACTCACGGGTACAAGGGATTGGTATTGGCCAGCTGGAGAACATGCGTTTTCACAGGTTCCACAGCTATTAACATATCTTGTTCTACAGCCATAGGAAGAACAGAATATCCACAGTAATCTATATGCTCTCCTAGAATAAAGAGAAAGCATTTTTTAATTATTGCTGGCATATGAAACATGAGAAACTCAAGTAAGCTGACATATAGGAAAAACTTGACCACTAGCCTGGTTTTAACAGAAAATAAAAATACTAAAGGCAGAAAGTGATTTGATTTTCTTTCTCTCACTGACATCTGAACCAGGAACTTTTGCTAGAATAAGTATATTAGTTATTAGTTTCTGCTAATATTTCAACTTCTTTAAATATTCACAAGTTTTTCCACTTTCTAATTCATAACAATTATATTTGAATATTTATGTTTTGTGACTAGTTATATGGAGCATCAAGAAAAGCAATGTCTCCTTTCTCTGTTGTTCCTTTGTATTAACTTCTTCAATATGGACAATGGAAACCTTTAGCATCTTCTCTCTTATATTAATATTACATGAGTACCACTCTTTTCCTTTAATGAGATAGCATTCATTGAGTAAGAATTACTTACTCAGGAAAATTGTTATTCCCTAAACTAAGGGAAATTTGGCTCTCCTCTGAGGATACTGATGCTTTGCAATTCTTGCTCAGTAGCACGGAGTGGGTGATAACCTCCTCCCACTCTGCTGTTTCCAAGACTTTTTCCTGTCCTGTGATTTGGAGGTTCAAACCACATTTTCTCGTCTCCACCACATGCATCTCTGACTATCTTAGACATCTGCTCCTCTCTGAAGACCTTTGCATCTCATTCACCCTCTCCATCCCAATCTTGTAAAATAACCCAATCCAAGGCCCAAGCTTCCTAATCCCTTGACCTCTGGAGAATTTGACCTCCTCTCTGCTTCAATTATCTTACTTCCATGGTCTTGACAAATCCAGTAATGACCACAGAACTCCTTATCACCTAGAACTTTTCTACCTATGGATTTTTGTTCCAAATATCACATTCTTTACTAAAACTTTCCAATGTGCCATTCATTCCTCTTAATCAGTTTATCCTACTTAACCCGTTTTTCAGATTCAGTTCTTTGCCCTCTCTAGCCTATAGGCTCCCTCTTACCTTTATTTTTCTACCTAGCATATTTTTCAGGGTTCATTACTTCATCTACCCCTTCTGGCAGTATTAGCAACTTCTTGATGTTATTTTCATTCTCTGTAACCTCCGTCCAAAACAAAATCCTAAAGCTAGATCAAATGTAGGCAACTGACTAGCTGAGAGGCAGTGGGGAGATGAACAAATCTGCAGATTGTTATTGCTACAATTCCATGGTCTCCAGCTCTAATCAGATCTCACTGTTACAAGCAAACTTTTTTTTTTTTTCCAGTTATCTCCCTCTCCCATCCTTGACAAAGCTGTTTCAAACTTTCTGCCATCTCTTTAAACGTCCAACACCTCCAAACCTTCCCCAAAAGGACTCCCTCAACCTTCTATACCAAAATTATACATTTATTTACATCAACCTGCATCCTTTTTTTTCCCACCTTCTGTTTAAAAAGACTCAAAGTGGCCTTCTTCCTATGCTGTAGATACCAACCCTTCTTGCCCTCTTGAGAATCCTTCTCTCTTTTCTCAAATATCTTTGATCTCTTTCTCTCTACTGACTTTACTCAATTCCCCTTTTCTACCTCATTTAACCATGTTCAAATATCTCATATTTTTTAAATCCTCCATATTTGCTTGAAAATCAGCTTTCCTGAGTTAATAATTGAAGCTATATTTTGGGTACACAGGAGTTCGTTATACTAGTTCAACTAACTTTTTGTATGCTTATAAAAGAATCCACCTGCAATGAGGGAGACGTGGGTTTGATCCCTGGGTTAGGAAGATACCCTGGAGAAAGGAAAGCCTACCCACTCTAGTATTCTGGCCTGGAGAATTCCATGGACACAGTCTATGGGGTCATAAAGAGTTGGACATGACTGAGCGACTTTCACTTTCACTTTCCAGTATAGAAAGTTTTCTTTTTAATCCTCCTTTGATTTGGAATTTTCTCAGTTCTCTTGATAAAACATATTCATTCTCCAGGCCACCACATTTTTAAAAGCAAGGGATTATTGGGCTTCCCTGTATTCTTCTAATCCAATGAATAAATGTAAAACCATCAAAATTATTCACTGTAGTCAAAAAACTTAACCTGCAACACAGAAAAATCTTTCTACCTCTCATGAAAATAATGGGAACAACCAGGTTTCAACAAACTTCTGAATTTTAAAAATGAATGGACAAAACTAACATCAATAAATGGATCGGGAAGGATGAAAATATAATATTTTCTTATGAAAAAGCTTAACTTGCTATAGTAGATACATGTGAAACATTCTATTTTTCCAGTTCTCCTGATATATTAACAAAAATTTGGATCTTATCAAAGGAGGAAAAAATTTAGAAAAAGAACTTTCTAAATACCTATTATATTGACTCTTCCTGGTGCTCGAACATAAAACTTGGGAATGGATCCAAACTTAGAATTAAACATCTCTTTTAGCTTCAGCAATCTGAAAACAAGAGCAGCATATTTCAGAATATCCAGATAATAGAAAAACCTGTGATACACACACACAAACACCACACATATTTCATACACATCACCACTGTTATCTTTAAAAATAATGAAAGCAAGCTACTTTACTGACACTTCTTTGAAAATCCCTGGATGAAACAATACTGTAACCCCTAAGTGACACAGGAGTATAGCTAAGCACACAGAAGAGTAAAAAATTTAATACAGACATACACAAAGAAAAACTTCTTCCCTTCAATTATGAAGAATATAACTTTCTGTATAATTTCTAAATAATATTCAGAGAAGAATCTCTTTATACTAAAAAATGTAGCATGGAGTAGTGTATCAGTTTCCTAGGGCTGCCACAGTAAAATTTCACAAACTGGATGACTTAGAACAACAGAAATTTATTGTCTCTGAGTTCTAGAGACCAGCAGTCCAAAATCAGAGTTTAGCAGCACCTCTGAAAACCTCTGAAACCTAGAGGGGGAAATCGTTCCCTGCCTCTTTTTAGTTTCTGATGGTGACCATCAGTTCTTGGCATTCCTTGGCTGATAGCTGCATCACTCCAATGTTTGCTTATGTTATCACATGTAATTCCCCTCTGTGTGTATCTATCTGTGACTGCTTTTCATTCTTATAAAGCCATCAGACTTACTGGATGTGTGTGTGTGTGTGCGTGCACACACACATGCATGCATGCACATGTGTTAATTGCTCAGTAATGTCCAACTATTTGCAACCTCATGGACTATAGCCCGCCAGGCTCCTCTGTCCATGGAGTTTTCCAGGAAAGAGTACTGGAGGGGTAGCCATTCCCTTCTCCAGGGGATCTTCCTGACCCAGGGATTGAACCTGGGTCTTCTGCTTTTCAATTCAATATGACTTCATCTTAACTTGATTACATAAGTAAAGATGCTAGTTCAAATAAGGTCACATTCTGAGGTTCCAGGTAGACATGAATTAAGAGGGATGCTATTCAACCTAGTATAGTCAAATGAAAACTAGACTAGATATCACATCAGGAGACTACAATTTTAATTCCAATGGGGCTTCTATTTCAATGCTAAAGTTTGGAAAATCATTTTCCCTTGGATCCTCATCTGTAAGATTAGAAAATTTGAACTAGATATTCCTTATAGGTCCCTTTCAGATCAAAAATGCTTATATTTAATAATTTTATACTGTTAAATCATCTCAAGTCACTTCTATGAAGACCTACCACTGTTTGTAGTCCCACAATACATTGTATCTGAGTAATAACAGCAAGACAGTAAATATCTAATAGACCTACTATATTCAAGACATTCATTAATTAAATAATTGATCTTAAAAATCAGCTAGTTACAATAAAAAAAATCATACCAAAAAATTTAAGAAAAGAGGAAATTTGTTATAATGATAAAAAGATACGCTGAATATTCTTGGAAGTTATTCAAGATGACCTCCTAGAACTGGGACAGCCATCAGAAACTCTATTTACTGATGGGCCTGTGTTTCCTCCCTGTTGGTTGATTGGTCTGGAGCCTGCAGGCTGTTGGGTGGGGCTAATGGTGGCCTCCCGGGAGAGTTCACCATCAGGGTCCTTGATCCTGCAGTGAGCCACAGCTGCCTCCTGCCTCCAAAGGAGACCCTCCAATACTAGGAGGTAAGTGTGGCCCAGTACCCTATAGGGTCACTGTTTTTTTTCCCCCTGGGTCCTGGTGTGCAAAAGACCCTGTGTGCTCCCTCCAAGAGTGGAGTTTCTATATCCTGCAGGCTTGTGGAATTCCTGTGATCAAACCACACTGGCCTTCAAAGGAAGATTCTCTGGGGGTTCCTCTTCTTGTTGCCGGACCTCAAGGCTGGGAAGCCTGACATGGGGCTCATTCTTTCACTTCTGTGGGAGAATTTCTGTGGTATAATTGTTTTCCAGTTTGTGAGGCACCCACCCAGGAGGTATGGGATTAGATTTTATCACAATTATGCCCCTCCATCTTGTTGTGGCTTCTTCATTGTCTTGGATGTAGGGTATGTTTTGGTAGGTTCCAGGATTCTTGGAAATAGCTGTTTAGCAGTTGTGACTTTGGTGTTCTCATCAGAACAAGTGAGCTCACGTCCTTCTCCACCATCTCACGCTCTCCTGGGTCATCCAGGAAGCCAGAGCTGATGTTTGTTTTGTTTGTCTGTTTGCTTCTATTTATTTATTTATGTTTGGTTGTTCTGGGTCTTTGTTGCTTTCCACAGACTTTCTCTAGCTGCAGCAAGCAGGTGCTACTATGGGTCGCAGTGTGTAAGCTTCTCTTATGGCAGCGTCTCTTGTGGATCACCGGCTTTAGGCGCGTGGGCTTCAGTAGTTGCAGCATGCGGACTCAGTGGTTGTGGCTCTTGGGATCTAGAGCATGGACTCAACAGTCGTGGTACATGGGCTTAGTTGCGCTGAAGCATGTGGAATTTTCCTGGGCCAGGGATCAAACTTGTGTCCCCTGCACTGGCAGGCGGGTTCTTATCCACTGCACCCCCAGGGAAGTCCCAGAGCTGATGTTATAGTGGAATGTTCATCAGCATTCTGCATCCATTCAGATGCTAGCTTCTTGTATTTGTCCTACAGAAATGAAGTGTCTTTTACTTAGTCATTTAAATCATCTCCACTACAGATGATCATTCAAGGATATAAAGTCTTCTTCTTTCTCATTGTTTCACTATTTCAGACTTCTATTATTTTCTGCATGCACAAACTAGACAAACCACTAGCTAAGAAAATGGGGCTAATAAAAATCAAAATAAGAAATGACAAGGATGAGACAACATTAAACAAAAGAAATTTTATAGGTCAAAAGAGGGACTCACTTGGTGGTCCAGTGGCTAAGACTCTGCACTCCCAACGCAGGGAACAAGGGTTTGATCCCTGGTCAGAGAACTAAATCCTGTGTGCCACAACTAAAGATCCCACGTGCTGCAAGTAAAACCTGGCATAGCCAAATAAATAAATAAATAACAAAAAGTGCTTTGTAGAAAAGCCAAGTACTCTCTCTTTTGTCACCAACCAAACCACAGCACACCAGCTTCATCTCCTAACCACTACAAAAACCTCATGCTAGTCCCTTTTCCTTGTTCTTTAAAGCCACTTTTGATCAATTTGGGTGGCCTGCTCCACCCTCCCCAGAAAATCTCATTATGTGAATAATAAACTTCTCATACCCTCTTCTTCATGTGGTATTACCAGTCTCAATATTCAAACCAAATCTGAGGGTGGGGGTCCATCCTGTTTCTGTGGGATAGCCACAATAGAAATCCTACAGAAAATGGATAATTTCCTAGGGAAATAAAATTTATAAAAACAGATCCATTTCCATAGAATAAATAAATTCATCAAAGAACCACCGACACATATGCATTAAGCCCAGATGTTTTATAAGAGAATTCTACCCAAGCATGATCATCAGATAGCCCATATGTTCCACAAGTTGTTCCAGAGCATGGAAAAATAAAGAAAAATGGTCTAATTCTTGTTATGAAGCAAGTGTAGCATGGATACCTAAACCAGATAAACACAGTCCAAGAAAACGCAACTACAGACTAATGTCACTTTTGAATATTAATGCAAATGTAATTAACAAAAGATTAGTTAAGTATAAAGCAGCACATTAAGAAAATAGTTCAAGTGGAATTAACTCCAGGAATGCAAAGTTGAAAATATTAGGATAATCCATTAAAATAATATATCATATTAAATCTAAGAAGAAAAAAATTATAAGACTACTTTCATAGATGCTAAAAAGTCATAAAATTCATTCCCAAAGGTGTTTATCTTTTTTCTTAATTATTTATTTTTGGCTGCACTGGGTCTCCGTTGATGCCTGCAGGCTTTCTCTAGTTGTGAGGAGCAGGGACCACTCTAATTATGGCTTGTGGGCTTTAGATTGCAGACTCAGTAGTTGTGGCGCATAAGCTTAGTTGCCCCACAACATGTGGAATCTTCCCCGGACCAAGGATTGAATCCAGGTCCCCTGCATTGGCAGGCAGATTCTTAACCACTGGACCACCAGGGAAGGCCCCAAAGGTGTTTATCTTAACGTGATTACATATATCTCAGTCTTGAATCCAAGAGCTAATGAGGAAATTCTAGAGACATTTCCACTAAGATCAAAAATAAGACAAAAATTTCCACTGTCTCCACATCTAATCATACAGTACTAGAGATACAGGTAATGCAATTAGACACTTCAGTCCAGTCATTCAGCTGTGTCTCACTCTTTGTGACCGCATGGACTACAGCACACTAGGCTTCCCTGTCCATCACCAACTCCTGGGTTTGCTCAGGCTCTTGTCCATCAAGTCAGTGATGCCATCCAACCATCTCATCCTCTGTTGTCCCCTTCTCCTCTTGCCTTCAATCCTTCCCAGAATCAGGATCTTTTCCAAGGAGTCAGTTCTTCCAATCAAGTGGCCAAAGTATTGGAGTTTCAGCTTCAGCATCAGTCCTTCCAATGAATATTCAAGACTGATTTCCTTTAGAATTGACTGGTTGGATCTCCTTGCAGTCCAAGAGACCCTCAAGAGTCTTCTCCAAAACCACAGCTCAAAAGCATCAATTCATCGAGGCTCAGCTTTCTTCACAGTCCAACTCTCACATCCATACATGACTACTGGAAAAACCATAGCCTTGACTAGATGGACAGAAAAACCATAGCCTTGACTAGATGGACCTTTGTTCAGAAAGTAATGATTCTGCTTTTTAATATGTTGTCTAGGTTGGTCATAGCTTTTCTTCCAAGGAGCAAGAGTCTTTTAATTTCATGGCTGCAGTCACCATCTGCAGTGATTTTGGAGCCCAAGAAAATAAAGTCTCTCACTGTTCCATTGTTTTCCCATCTGTTTGCCATGAAGTGATGGGACTGGATGCCATGACCTTAGTTTTCTGAATGTTGAGCTTTAAGCCAACTTTTTCATTCTCTTCTTTCACTTTCATCAAGAGGCTCTTTAGTTCTTCATTTTCTACCATAAGGGTGGTGTCATCTGCATATCTGAGGTTACTGATATTTTTCCCAGCAATCTTGATTCCAGCTTGTACCTCATCCAGCCTGGCATTTCGCATGATGTACTCTGCATATAAATTAAATAAGCAGGGTGACAATATACAGCTTTGATGTACTCCTTTTCCTATTTGGAACCAGTCTGTTGTTCCATGTTCAGTTCTAACTGTTGCTTCCTGACCTGCATACAGATTTCTCAGGAGGCAAGTAAGGTGGTATTCCCATCTCTTGAACAATTTTCTACAGTTTGCTGTAATCTACACAGTCAAAGCTTTTGGCGTAATCAATAAAGCAGAAGTAGATGTTTTTCTGGAATTCTCTTGCTTTTCTATGATCCAAAGGATGTTGGCAATTTGATCATTAGACAAGAGAAATAAATTAAAAATCAAAAAAAGCAAAACTATCTCTACTTGGAGATAATACAGTAGGCTATCTAGGGAATTCCAGAGGACTAATGCTAAAACCAACTTAAATAATAAAAGAATTCACAAAGACAGCAGAATATAAAATAAATATCCAAATATGAATACCCTTCCTATGCAAAAACAATCACCAGTTAGTACTACAATGGTAGAGCATACCTTATTCACAGCAACAAAAAAACACTAAGTATTTAGGAATAAACTTAACAAGAAATATGTAAAATTTATTTAAGAAAAGCTTTAAACACTCTTGAAAGAGATAAAAATAGTTTCAAAGAAATGGAAAGACATCCCTTGTTCTTGGATAAAATGACCCAACATCATGAGGATAATTATCCCCAAGTTAACTTATAAATTTAATGTAATCCTCCCAAAAAATACCAACGAGCTTTTTCTTATAGAGATAGACAAATTGATATAAAAATTCAAACTAATTTGAAAATTTGTGGAAAACTAATATGCAGAAACAGTGGAGAAAACATTTTAAAAAGAAACACTATCAGGAAGGAGTAGCCCTGCTGCTGCTGCTGCTGCTGCATTAAAACATATACTATAAAGCTTCTGTAATGAAAACAGTGAAGCTTCAATACATACAGAGACAAGCAGACTTCAACAGAATAAAAGGTTCAGAAATAGACACAAGTACATATAGAAATCTAGTCTGTGAGGAAACTGGCATCTCAAATCAAGACGCAAAGTAATAAACAATGCTAGTACAACTGGTAAAATTTTTGGAAAAGATAAAATTAGGTCCATCTCTCACACAAGAATAAACTCCAAGTGGATCAGACACTAGGAAGAAATGCAAGTGAATTTCAGTATAACTCAACAAAGAGAAAAGTTTCTCTATGACTCAAAATTCTGAGGCAACTTTTAAACTGACAGATTTGACTACAAAAGATTTTTAGAAACATTTACATGACAGAAAATGTCATAATCAAAATCAAAATAAAACTAGCAAACTAAGAGAATATATTTACAGCATATGTTACAGATATATTCTTTATATTTTTGACAAAAACTCTGAAACCGTAACACTCCTAGAACAGAACATAGGCAGGATATTCTTTGAAATAAATCATAGCAATATTTTTTCGAATTTGTCTCTTAAGGCAAAAGAAATAACAGCAAAAATAAATAAATAATATCTAATTAAACTTAAATGCTTTTGCACAGCAAAATAAATTATCAACAGAATGAAAAAACAGCCTACTCAATGGGAGAAAATATTTGCAAATGAAATGACCAATAAAGGGTTAATATCCAACATACATAAACAGCTAATACAACCATATATCAAAAGATAGTCCAATTAGAAAATCAGTAGAAAACCTGAATTTTCTTTTTCTTTTTTTTTTTTTTTTTCAAAAAAGACACACAGATGGCCACCAGGCACATGAAAAGATTATCAACATCACTAATCATCAGAGAAATGCAAATCAAAACCACAATGAGATAACACCTCACCCCTATCAGAATGGCTATCATCCAAAAGACACAAATGTTAGCAAGGATGTGGAGTAAATGGAATCACTGTACACTGTTTGTAGGAATGTAATTTGGCACAGCCACTATGGGAAAAAGTATGTAGGCTCCTCAAATAAACTAAAAATACAACTACCACATAATACAGAAATTTAACTGCTGGGTATATATCAAAGAAAATGAAAACACTAATTCAAAGAGATACATGTACTCCCAATGTTCGTAACAGCATTATTTACAATAACCAACATACAGAAACAACCAAAATATACATTAATAGATGAATATGATGGATATATATATATATACACACACACACACACACTCAGTGGAATATTACTCAGAAAAAGAATGAAAATCTGCCCTTCGCAACAATGTGGATAGACCTAGAGAATATTATGCTTAATGAAATAAGTCAGAGAAAGATAAATACTCTATGTTATCACTTACATGTGGAATTTAAAAAGTAAAACAAACAAATGTATATAACAAAGCATATACAGATTCACAGATATAGAGAACAAGTAAGTGATTACCAATGGAGAGAAGGAAGCAAGGAGGAGCAAGGTAGGGCCCAGTGATTAAGAGACATAAACTACTAAGTATAAAACAGATAAGCAACAAGGATATATTGTACAGCAAAGGGAAATATAGCTGATTATTTAGTAATAACTTTAAATAGAATATAATCTATAAAAATATTAAATCACTATGTTGTACACCTAAAACAAATATAACATTGTAAATCAACTACAATTTTAAAAACTCAAAAACTGAAGTGAAAAATGAACAAAAACTTGATAGAAAAATGTGCGAAAGAACAGTAAATTCATAAATGAATCTTAAGCACATGAAATTAGAGATATGCAAATTAAAACTACACCAAGATACTATAAGACTGGTGAATATTAAAAAGTAACAACACACTCTGTTGGTGAGGTTCTGTGGAAAGAGGTACTGGATTGGGAATGCAAAGCAGGACAACACATTTGAAGGTGAACTGGGCAAAACTTTGTATCTAACAAAAATACATTGGCACTAAATTTTACCCAACAACCCTATGTGAAAAATTTACCCTAAAGGTATTCTCCAGCAATATGAAAATACATATTCATGAGATTACTCATGAATTACAGAATTGTTGTAACAGCAAAACACTAGAAACAACCTGCATGTATGCATGCTAAATTGCTTCTGACAAGTCTGACTCTTTGCAATCCCATGGACTATAGCCCACCACGCTACTCCTGTCCAAGGAATTGTCCAGGCAAGAACACTGGAATGAGTTGCCATTTCCTCCTCCAGAGAATCTTCCCGCCCAAGGGATCGAACCCTCCTTTCATATATCCTGCACTGGCAGGCAGGTTCTTTACCAATAGTGCCACCTAGGAAGATAAGGTATGGTCTATTTACAAAATGAAGTAATATGAAACTATTAGAAGAAAATATAGCTTCTAGAAATTTTTATCAAGTGACTGTCATAATATTTTGTTATAAGAAAGAAACAAAGTGAAGCACTGAGATGGCTTCTTCTAGTGAGTCAACTCTTCACATGAGGTGGCCAAAGTACTGGAGAGAGTTGACTCACTGGAAAAGACTCTGATGCTGGGAGGGATTGGGGGCAGGAGAAGGGGACGACAGAGGATGAGATGGCTGGATGGCCTCACCGACTCGATGGACATGAGTTTGAATGAACTCCAGGAGTTGGTGATGGACAGGGAGGCCTGGCATGCTGTAATTCATGGGGTCACAAAGAGTCAGACACGGCTGAGCGACTGAACTGAACTGAACTGACCCAAACTAAGGAGTTAAAATTCCCCATCCCTCCTCAGCTTTGACAGGATAGAGAAACAGAAAAGAGAAACATACAAAGTAGTTGGAAATAATCCCTTAACAAGACCCAGAAAAGACTATGTGTTAGTCCTATAAGACCTTTAAAAAAATTTTTTTTTCATAAATGGTTCTAACAGAAGTGGTGGAAAGCCTTCCCATCCAATCTTGGGAATAGTATAACCCTTATACTAACACTTACAAATAGCCCCCAAAAGCAAACTATAGGCTACTCTTACTTGTTAAAATGTTATTAAAAAATATAACTAAAATATTGGTAAATTTAATCCAACATATATTTTATAATATATGTAACCAGAGCTTTTTCCAGGAATATGAAGTAGTACTAGGAACTATGTTGATTAAATGTACTATTCTAACATAATAAAAAGGGAAAAACCTCGATAACTCCATGATCTCAAAATAAGCAGATACATATGTATACATATATGTATGTATATATAGGTCTTCCCTGATAGCTCTGTTGGTAAAGAAACTACCTGCAATGCAGGAGACCCCAGTTCGATTCCTGGGTCAGTAAGAGCCCTTGGAGAAGGGATAGCTCCATGATTTCAAAATATGCAGAGATATACACACACACACACACACACACATATATTTATGTATATATAGGGCTTTCCTGATAGCTCAGTTGGTAAAGAATCCACCTGCAATGTAGGAGACCCTGGTTCAATTCCTAGGTTGCGAAAATCCCCTGGAGAAGGGAAAGGCTACCCACTCCAGTATAATTCAATAGACATTCCCAAGTTTTAAACAAAAGTTTAAAAGCCCAGTATTACTGGGCTTCCCTTGTGGTTCAGCTGGTAAAGAATCCATCTGCAATATGGGAGACCTGGTTCAATCCCTGGGTTGGGAAGATCCCCTGAAGAAGGAAAGGCTACCCACTCCAGTATAATTCAATAGACATTCCCAAGTTTTAAACAAAAGTTTAAATTTAGAAGAAAATAGCTCTTGACATACTAGAAAAAAAGATAATGTCCTTAATTTAACCAAGGCTACTTGCCAGAAATAGCAAGCATCACATATTTGATGACAAAAATATTAGAAGCTTTCCCATTAAAATCAAAATCAAGACAAGGACACTATCGTTCAACACTGTAACACACTACATAAAATATAAAATGTCTACACAACAAAAACATAAAGTCAAAGGAAAATTGCTAAACTGGGAATGATATACCTAAAACATATAAAACATCATACGAGTTTATTCAAAAATATTTATTCAAAACATACATACACATATAAAGAGTTTCTAAAAACTAACTAGAATCAGACAATCTAATAACATCTTTTCGGGGGTGGCAGGGCCATTTGGCAGCAACTATTAAATTTTTATTTTATTATTTGAAACTATCAAAATTTTAAATGTTTATTACCTTTGACCTAGGTTCCATTTTCATGAACGAGCTTAAGGAAACATAAAAATGCTTAAGGATAAATATATAAAGATTTTTACTGCAGCAATGCAGCAAAAAATTGGAGAGAAAAATTGAGAGAAAAATTGGAAACTTCAATGTATACTCTAATAATTGAGTGGTTAAATAGTCATATTAGTAGTATGAAATTGTCATTAAAAATAAAATATATCTTTATGGAGTGATACATCAGAATCTCTAAGACATATTATTAAGTGGAAAAAAAGTAAATTATAGAAAATGAAATATGATTCTACTTATGAATATAATTTGTATAAAAATGTTAACAATAATATTATAAAGATACAATGATACCAAAAGGATACACTGACATTACAAGGAAACAAAACAAACCAAACTTCTAAGAAGGGAAGTAAGAATTGGCAGTAAGGATAAGAATCAGATTATAAGAAAAAGAACTGTTTTCAGGCTTTACTGACAATACTTTTTAAAAATTCAAATCTTTCATATTAAGAATGTGTTTATACTGCACATTAATCATAGAGCCAAAAGGTGGAAGCAACTGAAATGCCTATCAATTGATGAATGGATAAACAAAATGTTATACGTCAATACAGTGGAATATTATTCAATTATAAAAAGGAATGACATACTGATAACATGTTACAACATGGTTGAACCTTGAAACATTGTATTAAGTGAAAGTAGTCAGTCACACACACAAAAACATTTGATTCCATTTATTTGAAAGGTTTAGAATAAGCAAATCTACAGACAAAGAGTACATTAGAATTTGCTTAGGGCTTGCAGGTATCAAGGAAGTGAAAGCTTAATAGATGCAGAGTTCTTTGTGGGGGTGGGGATGGGAATGTTCTAAGTTTGATTATGGTGATGATTGCACAATCCTGTGACTATACCAAAAATGATTTAATTGTAAATTCTAAACAATTGAACTATATAGTACATGAATTTTATATCAATAAAGCTGTTACCAAAAAGCAATAATAATCTAACAATTTAAAATTTAATTTCATTTGACTTCCCTTGTGGTCTGCTGCTGCTGCTGCTGAGTCACTTCAATTGTGTCCGACTCTTGGACCCCACAGACGGCAGCCCATGAGGCTCCCCCCATCCCTGGGATTATCCAGGCAAGAACATTGGAGTGGGTTGCCATTTCCTTCTCCAATGCATGAAAAGTGAAACGTGAAAGTTGTGTCCAACTCTTAGCGACCCCATGGACTGTGGCCCACCAGGCTCCTCCGTCCATGGGATTTTCCAGGCAAGAGTACTGGAGTGGGGGTGCCATTGCCTTCTCCCCTTTGTGGTCTAGTGGTTAAGAATCCACCTTCCAATACTGGGGATGCGGGTTCAATCTCTGATGAGGGAACTGTAATCTCATATACCATGTGGAAACTAAGCCTGTGTACCACAACTAAGACCTGATGTAAGCAAGCATGAAAATAAATAATAAAATAAAAACTTTAAAAACTAAAAAAAAAAAATTTTTAACAAAACTTAATCCCAAAGAGAAGGAAAAAGAAAAGAATACACAGAAACTTAGATCAGTAGTTCATTTTATTAGCAGTGAATTCAGTTAAATCTAGATAGTACATCTATAAATCGATCTATTTAGAACAGTGGTTCTAAATGCAAAGAAATGCTAAGAATGAAAACTTAGAACAGTGGGATATGAAGTACAGGAAGCAAGCAAGACTGGAATACAGAAAAAGAAATTAGAGTTTCTATTTCTATTTGATTTTTTTTAATGAATAAAAAAGAAATTAAGTTTACTAAAATATATGACGCGGCTAACTAGTCCCTTTACTCAGAAGGTCATGTGCCCTGGTGGCTCAGATGGAAAAGCATCTGCCTGCAATGCAGGAGACCCAGATTCGATCCCTGGGTCGGGAAGATCCCCTGGAGAAGGAAATGGCAACCCACTCCAGTACTCTTGCTTGGAAAATCCCATGGATGGAGAATCCTGGTGGGGTATAGTCCATGGGGTTGCAAAGAGTTGGACACGACTGAACAACTTCATGTCCTTAAAAAAAAAAAAAAAGTGTCTTGTGAAGCTGAAAAGGCATTGCCAACTAAAACTGACACCTGCCACCTACCTCTATAAGGATTAAAATGCAAGCTGCTGTGACCACTGACCTTCAACATACCCTGAAAAGGAGTTCAGGGTGGAGATCAGGAATGAGGCACTTAATGCTCTGAGGAAAACCAGCAGAACAGGACTTCTGATATATATTTTCAGAAGATTTTTAGTCCAATTCTTGCATCTCATCATATTTAGAAAAGTATTAACATCCTTCATGGTGACATCTGCTCCTTGTGACTAGCAGTAACCTTCATGAGACTAGCAGCAACTTTCTGCAAAATAGTGTTTGCGTGATAGCAAGTAGTCCACTTCACCAGAATCACACACAATACTGACCTTCCGTCCTACCTCTTCAGAGCAGTTTCTAAGAGTTATCTGAAATGCTGCCTCCCAGGCTATCGTCCTCATTATGCCCCAAATAAAACTTAACTCACAACTCTCATGTTGTGTGTTTTTCCAGTTGACAGTATCCTGAAGAAAGAGCAGAAGTTCCCAAAAGGACAATCTGATAATGGGCACTCATGCATGTTTTTCCCTTTCAGCATATTGTAACATATGACCAGTTAGGTGGGTTTGTAGATATACTATCTAGACTTAACTGGACTCACTCCTGATAAAATGAGTAAGTGGCTCAAATATTGCTTGAAGTTAATAACTATATTAAGTGGAAAACAAGAAAATGGCAAAGTGCACCCTTAACAGACTACTATATAACCTCTTCTGTAGCTAGCACAGAACACTAAGTATTAACAACAAATGTCTGCTGCATAAACAACAGGGCTTCCCAGGTGGTGCCAGTGGTAAAGAGCCCGCCGGACAATGCAGGAGACATAAGAGACACAGGTTGGATCCCTGGGTCAGGAAGATCCCCTGGAGGAGGGCATGGCAATCCACTCCAATATTCTTGCCTGGAGAATCCAATAGACAGAGGAGCCTGGTGGTCTACAGTCCTTGGGGGTTGCAAAGAGTCAGACACGACTGAAGCAACTTAGCACACATGCATGCATGGATAAATACTGTAAAGGTCCTTTGAGGCAAGAAACAACTCAAAGGAAATTTAGTAAACAGTTCTTCACTTTTAGTATATGTTACCATCCCCCTTCTCATAAGGTAACTACAGAGATATGTCAAGCATTATGACTAAAATGGCATAAAATGGAAACACAAATAATATATAACACTTCTAACTCATTTAAGGCTGTGCTGGTCTCCAGAATCAAAAATTACATATCTTTCTCATAACTAAAGACCCACTCTTTGATGTTTCAAGGGTGAAAAAGCATTTTGAAGTTTTAGTATGCTGTAATATTGTTAACTGTCACATGACCATCATAAACCAGGAAGTAGAGAGAACTTTAGGACTTAATTATAGAGAAAAAGTTAACAGAGAACAAATACTAAAAAGTAGAAACAACAAAAGGGGAGCAAAGCCAACCTTAGAAAAGCTATAGAGCTAATACCCAGCAGGTGGAGATTTCTGTCCTATGTCAGAAACAAGTATTTCCATGAGGTATTTGCAAGATGACTGCAAATGAAAATATCCCCCAAGTTGTATCACTTAAACTGATAATTATTCTGTAGCTAGGTACTGGCAGCAGATTAATTCCCTAAGTGAAGGTGCATAAGTTCCACTATTTGTTTAAAAGGATGCAGAGACCAAGGGGTTTTTGGTTTGGGGGTCATTTTCCTGTTTTTGTTTTGGCTGTATTTGATTGCTTTCAATATTTTAAAAGAAAGACTTTAAAAAGCACTATCAGCTGGCAGGCAAAACAAAGAAGAGGTTCAAAATTAATTTAGATTTTTCTGCTAAAGCCCAGCAGAAAATGTCCCACCCTTCTGCAAGGGAAAGAAGGATCTGCATGGATGAAGCAAGACACACACCCCTTGGTAGTGGAACAAGGTTGGACAGACTTTGCGGCGCGGTCTTCTTACAATCCCAGCCAAGTGACCTTGTAACATCCCAAGCATTCTGTCTCCTCTACGAAGGGCCGAAAGCCCTGACAGCCTCTACATCTATCCAACCCAAGCGAGCCGAAAGCGCGGGCATCTCCTCTCCCCCACCTGGGATGTTCTGCCACCTGGACTCGAAGCACGGCGGGGCCCTCCGTAGCCATATTTTGCTAATCCTTCTTTATTCTGCAGTTTCAACCGGCGAAGCAAGACTTCCGAGGTAATCACGGGACATCTGCAGCAGGAGCCCGTTCTTCCGGGAGACACCGGCATTCACCCCGCGGAAATCCTGCCTCTTCGCTGAGGTGGCTGCTTCCCAGTCGGCCCCTCCCGTGGCTCCTCCTCCCTGGGCTCTGGGTCTCGGAGCCTTTCCAACAGCTGTCAGGTATTGCGGCCTCGCTGCTCGGAGCCCCTGAGCCCAGCACAGCTAAGGAGGTTTTCTTTCTGCATCCTGAGCATAAGTCTGAGCACAGAATTATAACTTGGCACCTTAGTTTGCTTTTATTATTATTATTGTTAGAGGGTCTTTTTTTTTTCTTTAATGGCCAGCAGCAATTCAACCAAAATAACACTAAACTATTTATTGCTTCTTAAATAGATTACTTCAAAAATTAGACTATCAAATTGATGCAGAGCTTGACTTAAACATATTTGCATTTATTTCCAGAATAGAGGCATTGGTGGGCCTTCCCAGAACATAATAATGAAAAGAAGAAAATACATGTCTTTCCAAATGCCAGATACTCTTAGCCTCCAATTCAACACCTTGCGTTTTCACTTGCCTAGAGACATTCTCAAGAAGCACACCACCCCCATCTACCTCCTCACTCTTATTACTGCTTTCTTTCCTTCAGTGTTCTCACAAGTTCCGCATATTTATTGTCTGTCTCACCACTTTCACCATCACTACCACTAGAAGGTAAACAACTTGAAGGTAGGAAGTGTGACTCTCCGGCAGCTAGAACAGTACTTGGGAGACTGGTTTTCTAATCAACAAGTAAGATGAGCTGAATGAATGACTGAAAGGTAAAGTGACTTGCCTTTAGGGCTGCTCTGTTAATTGGTAGCAAAACTTGAATTAAACTTCAAGTCTATTAACACTCTAGTGTACTTATCTCTGAATGCTGAGACTAAACCCATGCGAAGCCAGGTACCAATACACCTATCCCAAGTTTTCCTATTTGAAGAAGTTTGGGCTGACATGCCCAAAACAATAAGATTACTGGCATACCCCAGAGACATTCAACAATTTGCCATTCCTGAACTTCTATATGTGTGTGCTAGGGAAGGGTAAAAGGGAAATGAAGGCTGAATTATGAATTGACAGTGTCAAAGGCTAGCTAAAAGGACTCACGCCCCTGCCACCCTGAGCTGTTACTGTAAATGAAACATCATAGAAACAACATTGGTCTGGTCTCAGATCTGCTGCTGCTACTGCTGCTAAGTCTCTTCAGTCGTGTCCAACTCTGTGCGACCCCATAGACGGCAGCCCACCAGGCTCTGCCATCCCTGGGATTCTCCAGGCAAGAACACTGGAGTGGGTTGCCATTTCCTTCTCCAATGCATGAAAGGGAAAAGTGAAAGTGAAGTCGCTCAATCATGTCCGACTCTTTGCGACCCCATAGACTGCAGCCTACCAGGCTCCTTTTCCCATGGGATTTTCCAGGCAAGAGTACTGGAGTGGGTGGCCATTGCCTTCTCCAGGTCTCAGAGCTACTTTCTCACTATTATTTCAGTCCCTCCTTATCACTTGGAAATGAAGCAGTTATATCTCTTTTTTAGATCCCCAATAAATCCCAGTAGGATGGTTATTGTGGTTTACTCTTGAGTAAGGCTCACTTACTGTCATTTCTGTAAATAGGTTTGAATGTGGAAAGACCCCAAGTGAGAAAAAAATGTAAAATTCTTAGGAACATCAATAAATATGGAAAAGGAAAGTATGTCAACACACTTTCTATGGTCATTGAAAAATAAGTAAATTTTGAAGTTCTGAAAATACTATGTTTTAAAAATTGTCCCAAACAAGCTCGTTTTATATGCTTGCTTTGTTCTCACAACTTGCAGGATCTTAGTTCCTGGACCAGGGATTGAACGCCAAACCTGGCCCCAGCAGTGAAAGCACCATAAAGGAAATCCCTGGCAGTCCTCAGCACTTTCATTACTGGAGCCTGGGTTTAGGATTCAGTCTCTGATTAGGGAGCCGTCTATGGGGTCGCACAGAGTCAGACACAACTGAAGCGACTTAGCAGCAGCAGCAGCAGTAGGGAACTAAGATCCTGCAAGTTGCACAGTGTGGCAAAGAAAAAGATAAAGAAAATACTGACTATGGATGCTTTGGTTCATAAAAGAATATTTTCTATTAAATGTGTATTTGATGGTCAAATATTAACTTTGATAAATGAAACATGATGGCAAATTATTAGGCAAATCTTGAATACATTTCTATTGCAGTCTCAGCAAAACTGATACAGACTAGAAAGCACCTTTTAGAGCAACCCCTTTTTGAAATGATGGCCCCTAAGTGAAAGAGTAAAGGCTGGAATCAAAACCCAGGTCCCAGACTCCTACCCCAGCCTATTCTGAATGTGTGACCTCTGGTAAGACCCTGAGACCTTACTGAAGTATGCTTAAAAAAATTATTGAGACAATTAGTAATTTTTGTCCCCAAATTAAAGTGTATACCTTGTAATTTTAATAAAACATTGCTCTTAAAATAACTTATTTTCAAACTACTAAAGAACTCCAAATAGAAACCAAAATTAACATTGCTTTCTTATACTATCTTCCTTATGCCAGGCTTCCTGATATGTAAGTAAGCACTCCACATATTATTATTCTCTTTAAATCTTCCCAACAACCTTATGAAATGAAAAAATATTGCTCTTTTTTCAATTTTAAGATATTCTTTTGGTCCTTATTAGACCTATCTGATAAATGCTTAATGTCTAAATTTTACAGAATTTTTATTTTCACAAATCTTGAACCTCTCAGTTCTTTATTTTTTGCATGTGTGTGCTCAAGTTGCTTCAGTCATCTCTGACTGTTTGTGACCCCATGGACTGTAGCTTATCAGGCTCCTCTGTTCTTGGGATTTTTCAGGCAAGAACACTGGAGTGGGTTGCAACCATTTCCTCCTCCAGGGGATCTTCCCGACCCAGGGATGGAACCCGCAGCTCCTGCAGCCCCTGCACTGCAGTCAGGATCTTTACTGCTGAGCCACCTGGGAAGCCCCTTCTACACATGGCCACACTTACAATAAGGTTTAAAGTCTAAATGATAAACTAACATAGGAATAAGGATAGAGATGAAAGACTGGGGGTAGAGACAAGATAGGTACAGATTCTGAGAAGTAGGAAAAATCTGAAGGAAATAGGGGAAAGCTCTGGTTTAAAAGAAGTCAAAAGGAATAACAGGAATCTCTGAAATCTGAAGTCAATTGTTAAAAAGTAGAAGTTTGATAGTACCCAAAATTAAAAGGAGGTTGTATGGGGAATAGGAAAGGGAATACAGCTACAGATTCCATGCACAAATTATCTGTCAATTGTCAGTTGAAGATTGTGCTGCTTTAGCTAACAGGGGAATCACAGAAGGATTAATGCAAAACATACTGAAAGAACTTGCTCATTTCAGTAAAGAAAAGAAACAAAAACAATCTTTGAATTATAGTATAATTGTGTCAGTTCCCTACTTGGACTCCACATATACTTCTTGCTAAAAAACACATTCATGGACTTCCCTGGCAGTGCAGTAGTTTAAGACTCCATGTTTTGACTGCAGGTTGTATGGGTTCCATTTCTGGTCGGGGAACAAAGATTCTGCATGTGGCATGGCCCAAAAAAAAGCGTGTTCATGGCACAAATGGCAACCCACTCCAGTACTCCTGCCTGGAGAATCCCATGGATGGAGGAGCCTGGTGGGCTGCAGTCCACGGGGTCACTAAGAGTCGGGCACGACTGAGCGACTTCACTTTCACTTTTTACTTTCATGCGTTGAAGGAAATGGCAACCCACTCCAGTGTTCTTGGCTGGAGAATCCCAGGGACGGGGGAGCCTGGTGGGCTGCCATCTATGGGGTCGCACAGAGTCGGACATGACTGAAGTGACTTAGCAGCACGGCACAACAAAACCAGGGAGGTACAGTCACCATTTGGGGTGAGAATAAACATGAATGGGCATCAGAGATATGAAAATGGCAAATAACATTGCAAGAGATTTTTCAAAAGCCAATGTAAAAAAAGAAGCTCTAATCATGCCTGTGTGCATGCTTAGTTGTTCATTCTCTTTTCGACGCCATGGACTGTAGCCGGCAAGGTTCTTCTGTTCATGGGATTTTCCAGGCAAGGTTATTGGAGTGGATTGCCATTATCCTCCTGCAAGGGATCTTCCTGCCCCAGGGATCAAACCTGCATCTCCTGCATTGGCAGGCAGATTCTTTACCACTGAGCCACCTGGGAAGCCCCTCCTATCATGCCTGTAATGCGGAAATGTAATGAGATCATGCAAAGTGTACTTATCAGAGGTCCCCTCAAGAAACAGTGGGTATTAAATGTCAGTAGAAATAACATTTTGAAAAGCCACTTAGGTTGGTAAAATCAAGAGATATGCTCCAACAATAGTCAGCAATTTGCCTTTGAAGGAGAGAGAGTTCCTTCCCTGAGAAAAAAATATATAGTTTACACTACAGCTGAATTGCATGACATAATGTTATACTGTTTACTCCCCCAATTGATTTCTGGATCCATTTTTTACCCTTCTCTACCCTCCTGGAAGCTGATCTCTAGGGATAGCACCCGGGTTCCTTTACCTCTGGCTTCTGGTTGGGATTGGTCACTAGCAGGATATCAGAAGATAGTAAACAGAAAAATTGAGATATCTACCACTCCCCCTCTACACTACAAACACACATAAATTCACCTGCTCCACCTCACCTTTTCCATAGTTATGGCAGTAGCTATGTTTCCCTATAACCACAGCTGCTGTTGGAGGGTCCATCTTCCAGGATTCCCACTCCTGCTGGGCTCTGGTAAAACTGGTTCTTCCCTCTGCCCCTTTAAGCCTTCAAGAAATGGGATTTCCAGCCAGTTGCTAGTCCCTGTGTGTTTAACCATCCTTGTGGGGAAAGTTCCCTCAGCCCTATCCCCTCTCTGTAAATAGTTCTTTCAGCAAACTCTTTTCAGTTACCGCCCCACTTTCTCTCCAGTAAACCATGAGTTTCCAGTCCAGATTTGACTAATACAAAAAGAGTCCTCCACTTTTCTGCCCTTTTAACATACAGTGTTCAGCTTAAGTAAATGTATTAAAAAAAAAAATCTTTAGACAATTAGTCTGAAAGCACTCCAAATCATGAGCCTGTTTGGGGTAACCACATGTCTCAATCTAGCAGTAAGGAATCATGAATGCTAGCATATACTTAAACACATCACATTTGCACTGAGAATGCTGAGTGTCAGGGGATTCAGAAATAAGATAGTTATGTCCTCAAGGAGCTTTCAGTTTAATAAAGAATAAATACAAAATAATCATAATATAGGATAACATAAAATTATCAAAAACATATTTTTAAGGGTCAAATTCTGTTGGGAATCAAATGGTCTATTGCCTTCAATAAAACTGCCAAGACAACTCAATAAAGGATTATTCATTTGGACAAATAATGCTGGAACAATTTGATAACCATATGCAGAAAAAAAATAAACCTCTATATTTCCTTCACAGTATATATAAAAACTGAACTAGGTCATAGATCTGAATGTACAAGTTTAAACTACATAAAACTTCCAGAAGAAAACATAAATCTTAGTACACCTGAGTGTGGCAAATAATCCTTAAATACAACAAAAAGCATAAAGAACACTTACAACTCAATAGTAGTAACACAATCCAATTTAAAAATGGGCAAAAGGATGCTCGCTTTGGCAGCACATTTACTAAAGCAATCTAATTTTGTACATCAAAAGAGGGTTGGATAAAAAATATGTGCTACATATATACAATGGAATATTATTCAGCTGTAAAAAGAATAAAATAATGCCATTTGCAGCAACTTAAATGGACCTAGGGATTCTCACACTGAGTGAAGTAAGACACAGAAAGACAATTATATGGCTTATATGTGGAATTTCTTTTTAAACGGGTACAAATGAACTTATTTACCAAACAGAAGTAGAGTCACAGATGGAGAAAACAAACCTATGGTTACCAGGGAATGCATTGGGGAAATAAACTGAGAGATTGGAAAATAAAAATAAAATTAAATTAAAAAATAAACTGAGAGATTGGGATTGACATATACACACTATTATATATAAAATAAATAACTAATAAAAACTTAGCACAGGAAACTACTCAATACTCTATAATGGCCTATATGGGAAAAGAATCTAAAAGTGGACACATGTCTATGTATAACTGATTCACTTTGCTGTACACCAGAAACTAACATGACATTGTAAATCAACTATATTCCAATAAAAATAAATAAAATACAAAAAGAAACATTTTTAAAAATGGGCAAAAGGACTGAGGAGATATCAATATTTCACCAAAGAAAAATTGACGGCAAATAAGCATATGAAAAGATATTCAACATTAGTCACTAGGGAATGCAAATCAAAACCACAATTATACTCCTGCCAGAGTGGCTAAAATTAACACAATTGACCACACTCTGTGTTGACAAGGATGTGGTATAAGTAGAAATCTTATACAATGCTGGAAGATAATCAAAATGGCAAAAACAGTTGGGAAAACAATTTGAGAGTTTCTTAAAAATTTAAACATAGACATATTTGCAATCCAATCATCACACCACTAGGTATTTACCTGCACTCATATCTATGGCTATACAACAATATTACCACAAACTTAGGAGTACAAAATAATACAGACTGCTTATCCACAGTTTCTGTGGTTCAGAAGTCAGGGAAAAATATAGCTGGGTCATCTGCTTTAGGGTCTCACAAAGTCTTATCTAAGGCCCAACAGGGGAAGTTTTGATTTCCAAGATCACATGGTTGCTAGATGCTTTTTTAAAAATTACGTATTTATTATTTTATTTTTGGCTGTGCTGGTTGTTTGTTGCTTGGTTCAGGCTTTCTCTAGTTGTGGTGTGCCTGCCTCTCGTGGTGGTGGCTTGTTTTGTTGTGGAACACCAGCCTAGTTGCTCCACGGCATATGGGATCCTCCTGGATTAGGGATCGAACCTGTGTCCCCTGAACTGACAAGTGGATTCTTATCCATTGCGCCACCAGGGAAGTCCTGCTAGCAGCTTTAATTCCATGAGCATCATCAGACTAAAAGTCAGTGTCTTGCTGACCATCGGCCAGGTAACCATCCTCAGCTTCTTGCCACATGGTCGTTTACAACATGGTCAATGCTTTCTCAAAGTCAGCAAGGGAGACAGTCTCTCCTCAACAAGATGAGTTTATAATCTAGTCTAATATAATCATATACACATAATCATGTACATCACGTTTACTCTATCTTAATAGTTAGAAACAAGCCACATTTATTTGCTCAATAAGTCTGGGGGCAGGGAGATAAAGGAAGTCACAGATCCCATCTACATTCAAGGTGGAAGGGACTACACAAGCACATGTACCTTAAGAGTCTGTCTACAATATTACTCAAGAGAAGTGAAACATATGTCCACACAAAAACTTGGACACAAATGTTCTGTACACAAATAGCTCTAATTATTTACATTAAGCCAAAAACTGAGAAAAGAAAATCCTCAAGTATCCATCAATAGGGACTGACTTCCTGGTGGCCCAGTGGTTAAGACTCTGTGTTTCCACTGCAGGGGGCACAGGTTCAATCCCTGGTCAGAGATCTAAGATCTAGCATGCCACATAGCATAGCAAAAAAAAAAAAAAAAATCAACAAGTGATATATCCATACAAGGGAAACCTCAGCAGTTGATACATGCAACAACATGGATGAATCTCAAAATAATTATAATGAGTGAAATAAGTCAGGCAAAAGAGAATACATATTATATGATTCATTTAAACAAAACTCAAGAAAATGTAATCTATAGTGACAAAAGTAGATCAGCAGTTGCATGAGAAAAGTGAAGGAAGGAGGAGACCATCAATAATCAAGGGGCAATAAGGAAACTTCTGCAGTGATAAATAGTATCTTCATTACCTTGGTTGTAATGATTTCACAGGTATATATGCATGTCAAAATCATCAAACTGTGCATTTAATTCTAGATAGTTTCAGTTCAGTTCAGTCGCTCAGTCGTGTCCGACTCTTTGTGACCCAATGGACTGCAGCATGCCAGGCCTCCCTGTCCATCACCAATTCCCGGAGTTTACTCGAACTTATGTCCATTGAGTCAGCGATGCCATCCAAGCATCTCGTTCTCTGTCATCCCCTTCTCTTGCCAGTCTTTCTCAGCATACGGGTCTTTCCAATGACTCAGTCCTTCGCATCAGGTGGCCAAAGTATTGGAGTTTCAGCTTCAACATCAATCCCTCCAGTGAATATTCAGGATTGATTTCCTTTAGGATGGACTGGTGGGACCTCCTTGCAGTCCAAGGGGCTCTCAAGAGTCTTCTCCAACACCACAGTTCAAAAGGATTAATTCTTCGGCACTCAGCTTTCTTCATACTCCAGCTCTCACACCAATACATAACTACTGGAAAAATCATAGCCTTAACTAGACATACCTTTGTTGACAAAGTTATGTCTCTGTTTTTTCATATAGCTGTCTAGGTTGGTCTAGTTGCTATCTTTTCTTGCAAGGAGTAAGCAACTTTTCATTTCATGGCTGCAGTCACCATCTGCAGTGATTTTGGAGCCCAAAAAATAAAGTGCCCACTGACGCTCTTTCCACTGTTTCCCCATCTATTTGCCATGAAGTGATGGGACTAGATACCGTGATCTTAGTTTTCAGTATGTTGAGCTTTAAGCCAACTTTTTCACTCTCCTCTTTCACTTTCATCAAGAGGCTTTTTAGTTCTTCTTGATTTTCTGCCATAAGGGTGGTGTCATGTGCATATCTGAGATTATTGATATTTCTCCCAGCAATCTTGATTCCAGTTTGTGCTTCATTCAGCCCAGCATTTCTCATGTTATACTATGTATATAAGTTAAAAAGCAGGGTGACAATACACAATCTTGGCGTACTCCTTTTCCTATTGTTGTTGCATGTCCAGTTCTAACTGTTGCTTCCTGACCTGCATGCAGATTTCTCAAGAGGCAGGTCTGGTATTCCCATCTCTTTCAGAATTTTCCAGTTTGTTGTGATCCACACAGTCAAAGGCTTTGGCATAGTCAATAAAGCAGAAGTAGATGTTTTTCTGGAACTCTCTTGCTTTTTCCATGATCCAGAGGACGTTGGCAATTTGATCTCTGCTTCCTCTGCCTTTTCTAAAACCAGCTTGAACATCAGGAAGTTCACGGTTCACGTATTGCTGAAGCCTGGCTTGGAGAATATTGAGCATTACTTTACTAGCATGTGAGATGAGTACAGTTGTGCGGTAGTTTGAGCATTCTTTGGCATTGCCTTTCTTTGGGATTGGAATGAAAACTGACCTTTTCCAGTCCTGTGGCCACTTTTGAGTTTTCCAAATTTGCTGGCATATTGAGTGCAGCACTTTCACAGCATCATCTTTCAGGATTTGAAATAGCTCAACTGGAATTCCATCACCTCCACTAGCTTTGTTCGTAGTGATGCTTTCTAAGGCCCACTTGACTTCACATTCCAGGATGTCTGGCTCTAGGTGAGTGATCGCACCATCGTGATTATCTGGGTCATGAAGATCTTTTTGTACAGTTCTTCTGTGTATTCTTGCCACCTCTTCTTAATATCTTCTGCTTCTGTTAGGTCCATACCATTTCTGTCCTTCATTGTGCCCATCTTGGCATGAAATGTTCCCTTGGTACCTCTAATTTTCTTGACGAGATCTCTAGTCTTTCCCATTCTCTTCTTTTCCTCCATTTCTTTGCATTGATCGCTGAAGAAGGCTTTCTTATCTCTTGCTATTCTTTGGAACTCTGCATTCAGATGGGTATATCTTTCCTTTTCTCCTTTGCTTTTTGCCTCTCTTCTTTTCACAGCCATTTGTAAGGCCTTCCCAGACAGCCATTTTGCTTTTTTGCATTTCTTTTCCATGGGGATGGTCTTGATCCCTATGTCCTGTACAATGTCATGAACCTCCGTCCATAGTTCATCAGGCACTCTATCTATCAGATCTAGGCCCTTAAATCTATTTCTCACTTCCACTGTATAATCATAAGGGATTTGATTTAGGTCATACTTGAATGATATAGCAGTTTTCCCTACTTTCTTCAATTTAAGTCCAAATTTGGTAATAAGGAGTTCATGATCTGAGCCACAGTCAGCTCCTGGTCTTGTTTTTGCTGACTGTATAGAGCTCCTCCATCTTTAGCTGCAAAGAATATAATCAATCTGATTTCGGTGTTGACCATCTGATGATGTCCATGTGTAGAATCTTCTCTTGTGTTGTTTGAAGAGGGTGTTTGCTATGACCAGTGCATTCTCTTGGCAAAACTCTATTAGTCTTTGCCTTGCTTCATTCCCCATTCCAAGGCCAAATTTGCCTGTTACTTCAGGTGTTTCTTGACTTCCTACTTTAGCATTCCAGTCCCCTATAATGAAAAAAGACATCTTTTTTGGGTGTTAGTTCTAAAAGGTCTTGTAGGTCTTCATAGAACCATTCAACTTCATCTTCTTCAGTGTTACTGTTGGGGCATAGACTTGGATTACTGTGATACTGAATGGTTTGCCTTGGAAACGAACAGAGATCATTCTTTCATTTTTGAGATTGCATCCAAGTACTGAATTTCAGACTCTTTTGTTGGCCATGATGGCTACTTCATTTCTTCTGAGGGATTCTTGCCCGCAGTAGTAGATATTATGGTCATCTGAGTTAAATTCACCCATTCCAGTCCATTTTAGTTCGCTGATTCCTAGAATGTCCACGTTCATTCTTGCCATCTCTTGTTTGACCATTTCCAATTTGCCTTGATTCATGGACCTGACATTCCAGGTTCCTATACAATATTGCTCTTTACAGCATCGACCTTGCTTTTATCACCAGACACATCCACAGCTAGGTATTGTTTTTGCTTTGGCTCCATCCCTTCATTCTTCCTGGAGTAATTTCTCCACTGATCTCCAGTAGCATATTGGGCACCTATTGACCTGGGGAGTTCCCCATTCAGTATCCTATCATTTTGCCTTTTCATACTGTTCATGGGGTTCTCAAGGCAAGAATACTGAAGTGGTTTGCCATTCCCATATAGTGGTATGTATGTGTCAGTCCCAACCTCCCAATTTAGTCATCATTTGTATTGCCATCTTTTGGTCATAGTTCTTAAAAGTCATATTTATAGCAATAATACTTTCTACCTATAGACAAAATTTTCCTTTCCTTCTTTGCCTCCCAATATTTTTTTAATGAGAAATTTCTAACATACTGAAAAATTTAAAGAATTAGTCCAGTGAACATGTATATACTCCTATCAGCTTTATTTGTATGTGTGTAAGTATTCCTAGAATCAGTTGAAAGTATAATAAAATGTACAGATCATTACATATCATTCAAATGCAGCTGTGTGTTTCCTAAAAATAAGGACATTCTCTTATCACAACATGATTGTTACACAAGGAAAATTAATTATTCCCTCATGTCATCTGATACCCAGTGCATGTTCAAAATTCCCTTATTAAACATAGACTTTTAGAAATGAAAGAGCCTTTACTTGTATCACTTCAGTCCCTAAGGCTTCCCAAGCATGGAAATTAATTATAATTTTTCACATCCCACACCAGAGATTCTGATTCAGTAGGTCTGGGGTAGAACCCAAGAATCGTTCTTGTAACCTTAAAATAAAACAATCTCCCCGTAAGTCGTAACTATATATCCTATTTCATCTAGGATAGCCTAGTCCTATTATCCCATAATAATCATCATGAGCATCCATCACTCTCAAAAGTCTGTACAATAAATCACATGATTACTCTATCTGTAACCCATACTACTTCAGAAGGGAAAATAGAATCCCAAGGTGATTAATTACTTTTTTGCTCAGAGTAATCAGCTACATAGTTTTGCATTTTTAAGTCAGTATAGTAATTCTGAAATGATCTATTAATCATGTGCATGTGATCATATGTAATAAAACTGCATGTTTATTTACATTGAATTTATTTATATATTTTGGTACCTTTTAATGTAATTCCTTACTTCTGTAATGTGGAAAAATTATTCAAGAAGTTAGTGACTAGGAACACTAGGAAAAGTACAGCCACATTTTGAGTGTAATATTCTTGGCCTCCACATTTCACACAGTTAGTCTGGAAGTTTTCTGAGAGTAGTTGAAAAGGTTTTCACAGCGTTTAGCTCACTGCTTGGGTACACAAATGCAAGTGAATGTTGTTGTAGAAATAAACACGTCAATTTTTCTATGCAGGCAATTCCCTTATATATATATGTCTACACATCAGAATCTTTTTCTATCCTCAAAACTTCATTTAAATATTTTTTTCATTCACATATCCTATCCTAAATACTTTGTACAGTTAGGCTATTCTCTTTTCTTGACATCAACTTTATTCAGCGGTAAAGTAAAAATGGAAGTCACTGAGTCATGTCGACCTGTTTGCGACCCCATGGACTGCAGCCTGCCACGCTCCTCTGACCATGAAATTATTCAGGCAAAGATACTGGAGTGGGTTGCCATTCCATTCTCCAACACAACTTTCCAACCCAGGGATCAAACCCGAGTTTCCTGCATTGCAGGAAGATTCTTTAACATTTCAGCCACCAGGGAAGCCCCAAAGACAGATGGGTCATGCTAGAGAGTTTGGACAAAATGTGGTCCACTGGAGAAGGGAATGGCAAACCACTTCAGTATTCTTGCCTTTGAGAACCCCATGAACAGTACGAAAAGGCAAAATGATAGGATACGGAAAGAGAAACTCCCCAGGTATGTAGGTGCCCAATATGCTACTGGAGATCACTACAGAAATAACTCCAGAAAGAAAGAAGAGATGGAGCCAAAGCAAAAACAGCACCCAGTGGTGGAGGTGACAGGTGACTGGAGTAAAATCTGATGCTGTAAAGAGCAATATTGCATAGGAACCTGGAATGTTAGGTCCATGAATCAAGGCACATTGGAAGTTGAAAAACGAAAAGGCATGAGTGAATGTCGACATTTTAAGAATTAGCAAACTAAAATGGAGTGGAATGGGTAAATTTAATTCAGATGAACATTGTATCTACTACTGTGGGCAGGAATTGCTTCGAAGAAATGGAGCAGTCATCATAGTCAACAAAAGCATCCAAAATTCAGTACTTGGATTCAATGTCAAAAAGACAGAATAACCTCCGTTTGTTTCAAAGGCAAATCATTCAATATCACAGTAATCCAAGTCTATGACCCAACCAGTAATGCTGAAGAAGCTGAAGTTGAATGGTTCTATGAAGACCTACAAGACCTTATAGAACTAACACCCAAAAAAATGTCCTTTTCATTACAGGGGACTGGAATGCAAAAGTAGGAAGTCAAGAAACACCTGGAGTAACAGGCAAATTTGGCCTTGGAATGTGGAATGAAGCAGGGCAAAGGCTAATAGAGTTTTGCCAAGAGAATGCACTGGTCATAGCAAACACCGCTTCCAAAAACACAAGAGAAGACTCTACACATGGACATCACCAGATGGTCGACATCAAAATAGGTTTGATTATATTCTTTGCAGCCAAAGATGGAGGAGCTCTATACAGTCAGCAAAAACAAGACCAGGAGCTGACTGTGGCTCAGATCATGAACTCCTATTGCCAAGTTCAGACTTAAACTGAAGAAAGTAGGAAAACCACTATCCCAGTCAGGAATAACCTAAATCAAATCCCTTATGATTATACAGTGGAAGTGAGAAATAGATTTAAGGGCCTAGATCTGATAGATAGAGTGCCTGATGAACTATGGAATGAGGTTCGTGACATTGTACAGGAACAGGGATCAAGACCATCCCCACGGAAAAGAAATGCAAAAAGCAAAATGGCTGTCTGGGGAGGCCTTACAAATGGCTGTGAAAAGAAGAGAGGCAAAAAGCAAAGGAGAAAAGGAAAGATATACCCATCTGAATGCAGAGTTCCAAAGTTAGCAAAAAGAGATAGGAAAGCCTTCCTCAGCAATCAATGCAAAGAAATAGAGGAAAAGAAGAGAATGGGAAAGACTAGAGATCTCGTCAAGAAAATTAGAGGTACCAAGGGAACATTTCATGCCAAGATGGGCACAATGAAGGACAGAAATGGTATGGACCTAACAGAAGCAGAAGATATTAAGAAGAGGTGGCAAGAATACACAGAAGAACTGTACAAAAAGATCTTCATGACCCAGATAATCACGATGGTGTGATCACTCACCTAGAGCCAGACATCCTGGAATGTGAAGTCAAGTGGGCCTTAGAAAGCATCACTACGAACAAAGCTAGTGGAGGTGATGGAATTCCAGTTGAGCTATTTCAAATCCTGAAAGATGATGCTGTGAAAGTGCTGCACTCAATATGCCAGCAAATTTGGAAAACTCAAAAGTGGCCACAGGACTGGAAAAGGTCAGTTTTCATTCCAATCCCAAAGAAAGGCAATGCCAAAGAATGCTCAAACTACCGCACAACTGTACTCATCTCACATGCTAGTAAAGTAATGCTCAATATTCTCCAAGGCAGGCTACAACAGTACATGAACTGTGAACTTCCTGATGTTCAAGCTGGTTTTAGAAAAGGCAGAGGAAGCAGAGATCAAATTGCCAACGTCCGCTGGATCGTGGAAAAAGCAAGAGAGTTCCAGAAAAACATCTACTTCAGCTTTATTGACTATGCCAAAGCCTTTGACTGTGTGGATCACAACAAACTGGAAAATTCTGAAAGAGATGGGAATTCTGAAAGAGATGGGAATACCAGACCACCTGATCTGCCTCTTAAGAAATCTGCATGCAGGTCAGGAAGCAACAGTTAGAACTGGACATGCAACAACAATAGGAAAAGGAGTACGCCAAGATTGTGTATTGTCACCCTGCTTTTTAAACTTATATACATAGTATATAAGTATGGAACAACAGACTGGTTTCAGATAGGAGAAAGAGTACGTCAACGCTGTATATTATCACCCTGCTTACTTAACTTATAAGCAGAGTACATCATGAGAAATGCTGGACTGGAAGAAACACAAGCTGGAATCAAGATTGCTGGGAGACAGGATACAGGATGCTTCGTGCTGGTGCATGGGGATGATCCAGAGAGATGATATGGGGTGGGAGCTGGGGGGGATTCAGGAGTAGGGGCTCGTGTACACCTGTGGAGGATTCATGTCAATGTATGCCAAAACCAATACAGTATTGTAAAGTAGAATAAAGTAAAAAAAAAAGATTGCTGAGAGAAATATCAATAACCTCGGATATGCAGATGAAATCACCCTTATGGCAGAAAGTGAAGAGGAACTAAAAAGCCTCTTGATGAAAGTTAAAGTGGAGAGTGAAAAAGTTGGCTTAAAGCTCAACATTCAGAAAACGAAGATCATGGCATCTGGTCCCATCACTTCATGGGGAATAGATGGGGAAACAGTGAAAACAGGGTCAGACTTTATTTTGGGGGCTCCAAAATCACTGCAGAGGGTGACTGTAGCCATGAAATTAAAAGACGCTTACTCCTTGGAAGGAAAGTTATGACCAACCTGATAGCATATTGAAAAGCAGAAACATTACTTGGGCAACAAAGCTCTGTCTAGTCAAGGCTATGGTTTTTCCTGTGGTCATGTATGGATGTGAAAGCTCGACTGTGAAGAAAGCTGAGCGCTGAAGAACTGATGCTTTTGAACTGTGGTGTTGCAGAAGACTCCAGAGAGTCCCTTGGACAGCAAGGAGATCCAACCAGTCTATTCTGAAGGAGATCAACTCCGGGATTTCTTTGGAAGGAATGATGCTAAAGCTGAAACTCCAATACTTTGGCCACCTCATGTGAAGAGTTGACTCATTGGAAAAGACTCTGATGCTGGGATGGATTGGGGGCAGGAGGAGAAGGGGACGACAGAGGATGAGATGTCTGGATGGCATCACGGACTCGATGGACGTGAGTCTGAGTGAACTCCGGGAGTTGGTGAAGGACAGGGAGGCCTGGCATGCTGCGATTGATGGGGTCACAAAGAGTTGGACACGACTGAGCAACTGAACTGATACATAAAATAGATGGGGAAACAGTGGAAACAGTGTCAGACTTTATTTTGGGGGCTCCAAAATCACTGCAGATGGTGATTGCAGCCATGAAATTAAAGATGCTTACTCTTTGGAAGGAAATTTATGACCAACCTAGATAGCATATTCAAAAGCAGAGACATTACTTTGCCAACAAAGTTCCGACTAGTCAAGGATATGGTTTTTCCAGTGGTCATGTATGGATGTGAGAGTTGGACTGTAAAGAAAGCTGAGCGCCGAAGAATTGATGCTTTTGAACTGTGGTGTTGGAGAAGACTCTTCAGAGTCCCTGGACTGCAAGGAGATCCAACCAGTCCATTCTAAAGGAGATCAGTCCTGGGTGTTCTTTTTAAGGACTGATGCTAAAGCTGAAACTCCAATACTTTGGCCACCTCACGGGAAGAGCTGACTCACTGGAAAAGACTCTGATGATGGGAGGGATTGGGGGCAGGAGGAGAAGGGGGACGACAGAGGATGAGATGGCTGGATGGCATCACCGACCTGATAGACATGGGTTTGGGTGAACTCTGGGAGTTGGTGATGGACAGGGAGGCCTGGCATGCTGCAATCATGATGTCACATAGAGTCGGACATGAATGGGCAACTGAATTGAACTGAATTGATATTTAAAACTGAAAACTAGTAAGAACCTGCTGTATAGTACAGGGAACTCTGCTAGAGTAAATATTCTATAATGGACTATATGGAAAAAGTTTTAAAAAAAACGAATATATGTATATGTACAACTGATTCACTTTGCTGTACTCCTGAAACTAACAGAACATTTTAAATCAACCATACTCCAGTAAAGATTTTTTGAATTATTAAAATAAAAACAAAAGCAAATGAGTCCTAATAGATCCAGGGAATTCCCTACTGATCCAGTGGTTAAGACTCCATGCTTCCCATGCAGGGAGCACAGTCAGAGAACTAAGATTCTGTATCCTGGGGCAGCCAGAAAAAAAAAAGTAAAGCAGTTACTTACTGAGTAACTGCCAGAAGGAAAAAAAAATAAAAATCCAGCCTGCAATTCTTCTTGGAATTTTACCTAAGAAAAAAATTAGTGACAAAAATACTCCCTCCAAAATAGTTTAAAATAATGTTATTACTGTATTATTCGAAATGTATAACAATAATAGCATGCTTAGGTCCTCTCCAGAAGGAAATAGCAACCCACGCCAGTATTCTTGCATGTAAAATCTCATGCATGGAGCCTGGTAGGCTACAGTCCTTTGGGTCGCAAAGAGTCGGACACGAGTGAGCAACTTCACTTCACTTAAGTAAATTACACTGCATTCAACCAAGGGCTTATTACCCCACTATTAAAATAATCTTTGTCAATAATATATTGCATACATTGTCCTATACTGTTACATAACTAGATGCAAAAAAGCATCCGAAATTATGTCTGTGCTGTTAACTATATAAAATTTGTGAATTCAAGTGGACAAAACTGAAGTTTATATGGAAAATGCTGTTTGAAAAGCAGTATTTTCTCCCTTCATGTCAATTTCAATTTTTATTAATATTTCGAATTCTGATGATGCTGTGCAACAATAATGATTTTTTTAAAAACAGTTGTTAACTGCTACCTTAATTTGGTCCCATAGGCAATAAAGTTTAATTTATAATTCGTTGAACAACTGAATAAAACTTCAAGTACCTCAATAGATTGATACTTAATTTAGGATATCTACAGAGTTGTTTTGCCGACTACAAATATAACAAACATTACGTGTAAACCGTGCTGCTGAAAGGGTTCCAAACATCACAGGAACACCCACCAAAATGTGTGAGCTAAATGCACATCCGTACTCATGGCAAAAATTCTACTACCTGTCACACAGGATAGGCATGTCAGACTTTTCTCCGCGAAAGTCTTCTAGTCCCAAACTGCCTCTTACTTTCACCAGGCTGAAATGGTTCTAGAGTCCCAGGCAAGGGAGGAGACTGTTCCGTTGCCCAGGAGGCTGGAAACCGCACGTTGTGAGAGAAAGGTTTCCAAGGCCCTTCAGCTGAAATCCGAAGCACTTGAAGATTCCCTAGTTGCTAGGTTTAGTTGCTAAGGCACCAACAGTCTCACAGGAAGAGGGGCACGGTGCAATCGCTTTTAGCGTCGTAGCGAATCCTCTCGAAGTCGAGCTCATTTGTTCCGGGAGGAAACATTCAGCTCCTCTAAGAGTGTCTGGAAGGCGAGAAGCTGGGAGTGACGCCTCTGAGCCGCGGAGGATTGTGGGAGGAGGTTGTCTCCACTTTCTCCTCCCCCGCCCCCCCGTCCCAGCCAAGATGTCTGACATGGAGGATGATTTCATGTGCGATGATGAGGAGGACTACGACCTGGTGAGGCGCAGGGAACAGAACTCTGGGGCTAGAGGTGGTTTCTGGCTTTAGGAACCGGGGCAGGGGCGGCCGCGGCCTCTCCTCGTAGAACATGTGCTCCTTCCAGCCTCTCCCGATGCAGTGACAGGACGAGTTTACCTCCTCCCCCCTTCCCGCACCCGGCCCGCGCCCTGCTTCTCTAGCATGGGGGAAGGGAGGGTAAAGGAGGCGGTGAAGGGGGTCCCGAGCGTTGAGCTCCAAATCCGAGCGCTTCCTTGGTTTGCAAGGACACCCCTGGCCTCCGGCTTCAGGTTCTCATTGCCTCCTCCCTATCGCGCGAGCCGTTTTGGGGACCGTTCAGTGGTCTAGGCCCCGGCTCTGCCCTTTCGGGCCCAGTCTTCCTGTTCCCTCTTCTTCATACTTGAAAGGGTGCGAAATGCTGGGAGAGGGGTCCAAAACTAGGGGGCCTTCCTGCTCCCAGGCCTGACGCCACTTGTGAATATAGAAACAGAGCTTAATTAGTCTTGTCCAGGCTCCGTTTTGGTATAGTAAAGGTGCAATAGAGAACTGAGCCAGGGTAGCTTTTGAAAAGTAGTTTTAACACTTGTATAAAGAGAAAAGCTGGGGAGGACGTTTTACTTTTTGTTTGTTTGGGCTTTGGGAGGTGGGGTGGTATAAGAGAATTGACTCAATGGCTTTTGTCTTGACTTAGAAATTTCCCAGTATTCAGAGTTTAAAATATCAACAGTGTAGAACAAAACGAATTTATGCAACCGAATGGTGATTTTTAAAGATTCAAGGTTTAACTTATGAACGGACTTAAAGTCTTTAAAAATTCACTAACATTTCAAGTTGATATTCAGAAACATTGTGTGGGAACTAGGAACGATTATCTGGACCACGAATTAGCGTCAACTTGGCTTTGCTTTTTATTTGGGGGAGTTTTGTGCATGGTTCTTGTGTGTTATGGTGATGCTGCATTATCGTAAAGTTATGAAGTAGATCCTCAGGGAATCTGGCTCATCTTATATTTTAAGTGCCAGAGAGTCTCAAGATAATTAATGTATCATTTTGAATTAGTTTAAATCTTCTTTGTATAGTCGTTTCTAATTAATCTTTCACTTTTAAAGGAAAGCATTTGCAAAAAGGAGAGGAGAATGTTTGTTATTACCTGAAAGTCAGTAGTGCTGATAATTCTTAAAGGTAGTTTTGCTAGTAGTAAGATCTCTGCCTTACATTTTAGTTTGTGCAGACTAAGCCAGTTTTAGGCATTGCATTAAATCCTTCAAGAATGTTACTTGTAATATTTCGTGCATTTTTAGTTATTACATGTTTACGTATATTACAGGTATTTTTTAACTGTGGAAGTGTTTCTTTTAACTGTTTTACTTAGTTTCAGTTTGTGTTTTTACTTGTTTGCACTTACATCTTTTCTAAGCAATAGTTTTTTGAATACGTAACTTACTAGCACTGTGAGTGAAACTGTAATGTAGAAATGGCAGTGAGAATCTTAACTGCCCCTTGAAGTACAGAGTTCATTTTTGCAGGGATTTTAATTAAATACAAATGATTTAACTTGGCTATGTTTCTCCTGCCTTTGAGGGCTTACACCACATGTATAATATAAAACTGAATGTGTAATTTTAACCTCTTTTTTTAATTTCTTAACCCAAAAGGTGAGATTTTACACAACCACATAATTAATGATCCTCCCCACATTCTGTTAAATAGTCCTGCCTCATATCTCTCTTACAGAGATATCATATTATTTTTTACTTCCTTAATTTCCTTAAGCCACTATAAACCTATATTTATTAATTTTTAAGCATACATTAAAAAAGACCAAGCAAGGCTGGTTGCCACTTCATGCTTAATCTGTTGCCAAAAGAGAAGTTGTTTTTGTTTTCTAGTATTTGTCTGAGCCTTTTTTGTTTCTTTGGACTTAGAGTCTTGAGTCGGACATGACTGAAGCGACGCACCAGCAGCTGCAGCAAAGAGTCTGAATCAATTACTGTTTTAGGGAAACTTCTTTTTATTTAAAAAAAAATGTTTGTTGGATAGTTCATCACCTCATTTTAGTGAAAAAGTTAATGAGAGCCATGAGTAGCCTAACTACAGATACATTCAGTATATATTTTATCAATTGTCTATTGATAAATTTTAATGCCCGAAATCACTTCTTGAGCTAATAGAAGAGAGAATTGAATTAAGTTGATGTTAAAAAGAAGATGAAACAAGCATGAAATTAATTCAGCATGCTTTATCTGTTATGTCTGAGATCCTTTTGATTTCTGAGGCAGAAGCAGATATTTTCTAAGCATAGTAATTTAGGTAGCAGTGAATGGAGAGAAGATGGTGCTGGTAAATGTGTTAATTCAATGTTAACTTTACAGATTTACATACAATAGTGTTAATAAATAACAGCTAATAATAAATACTATTGTGTCATTCATTAAGTTAATAAGGCTATTGATGAGTTAAACTGTGTTATAATTACCCAATCCAACCATTCAAGCTTGAACTTGATTAATACTTCTAACAGTCTTTTTAGAAAGGATTTAAGACAGAGCGACTTCATACCAGAAAGTATTTTTTAGTAGTTCCTAATATAGGTAGAACATTGTATGTTTGAAAAATATTATTATAAGGGGAAAATAAAATGGTGAAAAGATAGACTAATTCCATTTTTTAAAGTATATTACCAAACAATGAGCCTGATTATAGTCGTCGTGGTGTGTGTGTGTGTGTGTGTGTGTGTGTGTCACTCACTCAGTCGTGTCCAACTCTTAATGACCCTGTGGACTGAAGCCCACCAGGCCCCTCTCTCCATGGAGTATTCTAGACAAGAATATTGGAGTAGGTTGCATTTCCGTCTCCCTTAATCATCCTGGTTAGGTTTATAGTTTTGATTATTAAATGAATGTTTATTACTGTTGTTGCCAGTTGTTACTGTTGTTGCTAAGTCGCTTTGAACTTTTACAGCCCTATGGACTGCAGCCCACCAGTCTCCTCTGTCCATGGGATTCTCCAGGCAAGGATACTGGAGTGGGTTACCATGCCTTCCTTCAAGGGATCTTCCCCACCCAGGGGCTGAACCCATGTCTTTTACATCTCTTGCACTGGTCAGGTTATAGTGTGATTAGTGAATTAATGTTTATTACTATTGTTATTCTTGCCTTAACAGATAGCTGTTTTAATGCCCTAGAAATTTACTTCTTTTGGAGAGGGGTAGAGAAAAGTCTTAGCTACAGGGTATCTTACAGAATCTGTCACAGTTCAAACAAATGATGTCATATTATAAGGAACCTTAGAACATGGTTTGCTGCTGCTGCTACTGCTAAGTCGCTTCAGTAGTGTCCGACTCTGTGCCACCCCATAGATGACAGCCCACCAGGCTCCGCCGTCCCTGGGATTCTCCAGGCAAGAACAGTGGAGTGGGTTGCCATTTCTTTCTCCAGTGCATGAAAGTGGAAAGTGAAAGTGAAGTTGCTCAGTCCTGTCTGACTCTTAGCGACCCCATGGACTGCAGCCTACCAGGCTCCTCTGTCCATTGGATTTTCCAGGCAAGAGTACTGGAGTGGGGTGCCAGTGTTTAGCAAATTAAAATTTAACATTTTTGTTTTCTAAAAAGATTTTTAATTGACATGAATACTTTGAAAAAGTAGTAGATTAATAGGGCTTCCCTGGTGGCACAGACAGTAAAGATCTGCCTGCGATGCAGGACACCTGTGTTCGATTGCTGGGTCTGGAAGATCCCCTGGAGAAGGAAATAGCAACCCACTGCAATATTCTTGCCTGAAAAATCCCATGGACTGAGAGACTAATACTTAATACAGCACAGGGCAAAAAAAAATAGCTTCAGGGTTTTGTGTGTTTAATATTAAGACATTGATGTCATCCATTGTGCATATAAGGAGCTTGCAGATTATAGGTTATTTTATTCTGAGACTCTTGTCTCCGTCAGTTACAGCTTGACAAAATGTTGGGGATCTTTAAGAATAGATTTACAAACAGTATAATTTTTGTGGTCTGGGCCAGTGTTCTTTCTCCTGTACACACATCTGGAATTCTGAATGTAGTCTTCACAGTAACAAAATTTGATTATACAGTTGAGGCTTTTGAAAAGAACGTAACAGTCCAATGTTTAGAACTAAGCACTTTCACTGCCACGGGCCCAGGTTTGATCCTTAGTCTTCCCTCATAGTTCAGTTAGTAAAGAATCTGCCGGTATTACCGGAGACCCCGGTTCGATTCCTGGGTTGGGAAGATCCCCTGGCGAAGGAATAGGCTACCCACTCCAGTATTCTGCCCTGGAGAATTCCATGAACTGCATGGGGTTGCAAAGACTAAGCGACTTTCACTTTCTGGGGAATTAAGATCCTGCAAGCCATGCAGCGCTGCCCCACCCCACCCCCCTAAAGGGCATGTTTAATTGTAAATAATTGGAAACACCCCCTAAGTTATCAATAGTAGGACAATACTATTAATATTCATGAGGTAGTAATAGGTGAAATATATCCATGTAATGGAAAGTATGTGAGCATTTCAAATCATGCTTCTAAAGAATATTCAGTGATATGAAAAGAAAAACTTGGTAAATTAGTCAGGACTCTTGTGTGAGGGAAGGAGAGGACAGGAATACATGTCAAATCAACTTGAACTGTAAAGAACATATATTGGCTCACATCACCAAGAAGTGTAAATGTAACAGGAGTCATGACTCAGATAACGATGCTGGGTCTTCTTCTGCCTTTGTCTCTCTTCCTGGGCTGCCTTCCTCACTGTATTGGCTTAATTGCCTTCATAATATGTCACAAGATCTTGTAATGTGTTATCTTCCTCGCATTATAACCCGAAAGGCAAAAGGGTCTTCCTTGCTAACTCTAGCAGTGAAACCCTAGGGAGAAGAACTCCGGATTCACCTTAGCTCTGGGCCTTCTGTGAACCACTGACTCACTGTAGAGAGAGAGGATAGATGGCTTGCCCTCTGTAGGAGAGGAGCACTGTGTTTGGAAATCCTCATCTAAGAGAGGAAGGATCAGTCACCATTGCTGTGCACACAGAGAACACATGTCCACTATAGATATGTAATCCATATTACAATGTTATTGGGTGGCAGTAAAATTTGTTTTACTTGGTGGGAAAATATAGAATAAAAAGGTCTGGAAAATACGAAAAGTGTCAGGAAAATTAAAATGTTTATTTCTTGCAAACTTTTCAGAGTGAATCTGTATTTTATTGCTGAGAAGAGAGAGGGTGGTGTTTAGGGTACAGATGATGAACAAAATCTTACTTTGATCTTGAGGGGCCAGACAGTGATTTTGTCATTGCTTAAAATTTTTTAGAATTCTTCAGAACCTGAGGCATCTAGCATTTTAGAGTAGGTAATACATGCACATGGTTCAAAAACTTGAAATGTTAAAATTCCCTTTCCATTTTTGTTCTTCAATTGCCCATTTCCCATTCCTTCCCATAGGTAACCAAATACAGATTTTTATCCCCCCGTACCTTTTTTAAACCAGAATTAACATATTAAATATATTGTGCTACACTTTGTTTTTTATTTTAAAGATTATTCCATAGACATATGTCAAAAGATTACTTATTTCTTTTATAGCTGCATTGATTGTGTGGATGTACCGTAAGTTTATTTACTCAGTTCTCTGTTGATGAGGATTTGACCTGTTTTCTTTTGCTATTTTAAATGGTAGGTGGCTTTTTTTTTTTTTTTTTTTTTTTAATTTCCACGGTAGCCAGGTTTTCTCTATTCTGTAGGTGTCAAAAATTCCGAGTCAGGTTTGATAAATAAGTTAAGCCCCCAAATTTGGATGATGCTGTTTTAAGTTGGAAGCATCTAACTGATAGTTAGTTTCCTTAAAAATTTCTGAAGCGTTACTTAATAATCCATGTTAGTATAGTTGGAATAATTTACCACCTCTTAACAGTTACTGCTTAAAAGAAGATTGGTTTGAAATGTAAGTTTGGGTACATTTTCAAAAGGCCTCTCACATTACCTCATAGGTGTACCCTATATAATGAAATTAGAGTGGTTCAGACAAAGGTAACTAATGATAAGGATACCATTATAAGATCTTCCGTAAGTAATGGGAGATAGCTCTTTTGTGCTAAGAATAAGATAAATTAAGATTCTTCACCCCTAATGTAAATCTGTAAAGTGTGACTATCCAACAGAGTAAATTTGTGCTTCCCAGAAAGGAACGCATGACCCTCAGCAAGAATTAGAGACTTCCTGTTGGGTTCCACCCTCATAACTGACAGGCTGCTGCTACTGCTAAGTCACTTCAGTCATGTCCAACTCTGTGACCCCACAGACAGCAGCCCAGCAGGCTCCCCCGTCCCTGGAATTCTCCAGGCGAGAACACTCGAGCCGGTTGCCATTTCCTTCTCCAGTGCATGAAAGTGAAAAGTGAAAGTGAAGTCACTCAGTTGGGTCCGACTCTTAGCGACACCATGGACTGCAGGCTACCAGGCTTCTCCATCCATGGGATTTTTCAGGCAAGAGTACTAAGTGCCGAGAGGAACTGAAACATCAAGTGTGAGTGATTTACATAAATTTACATGACATATTAGTGGGCACGTCAAAACTAGAGCCCACGCCTAACGACTTTAATGATGTCTTGTTGGAAAATTTAATTCAAAAACTGGAAGTTTAGGACATAAAAGAATGTTCTAATGTATAGCATAGACAGATTAGGATCCACTACCTTGAGTGAATTTTTTTTTTTTTTAAGTGTGGTTAATTTTATTAATGGCTAAACCACAAATGGCTACCTTGGATTAAATTTAGTCCTTAAGGATACTGAGACTTTACCTTTGGAGAAGAAAATGGCAGTCCACTCCAGGACTATTGCCTAGAAAATCCCATGGACAGAGGAGCCTGGTAGGCTACAGCCCATGGGGTCTCAAAGAGTCGGACACGACTGAGGGACTTCAATTCACTTCACTTCACCTCACCTTTGGCACTAGATGTGCAGCATCTATTGTGTAAACATGATCGAGGCTTGCGAAGCATTGTTAATGGTGAGTCTTCTGTTTCCCTCAAGCACATTTCTTAAGACCTCTGTTGACAGGAGACACAAGAATAAGTACATGAACTAGGAAATTGACCCTTTTTGACTCCAACATAGAGTCAAAATTGCTGCTTCCTGTGTTGTGTTATTTTGAAACAGTCACGAACTTTTCATTTCAATAAGCAAATACTTCCTGAGCATTTTGAGATATGCCAGTTTCTGGAGATACCAAAATCAGTAAAAGTTAATTCCAGCTTTTGAGATGCTCATGGTGGGGTAGAGGAGGGGGGTTGGAGGCGGGAGGTGGGAACAACATACATACAGAACTGTTCCTCAGAGATACACTTGTCATGTAGAAGCATGACTCTGGAGAAAATTTGTTTTGCTAAGAAGACTTAGAGAAAGAATCACAAGGTGAGCCTTCAGGAATACAGCATTTCCAGGAGTGTAAGGGCTGGAAATCGTCACAGGAGAAAAGTGGGAAGCTTGTTGGAAGGAGCAGTGGTTTAGAATTCGGGGAAGAGAGACCAGTTTATGCCAAAGCAGAGATTTTAAAGAGCATATGTTTGGGGGAAGGAAGACTAAATTTGGTTGGTGTAGATGGTTAAGAGATTGCTTTGGATAGATGTCAGGACATGAGTTATATAGGTTGGAGCTAATGTGCACTTTAGTGGATTTTTTTAAAAGCCCTTTTAACACTGTTCAAGTGCTTGCTTTTTCATATATTGCTTAAATTCTTTGATTTTTGATTAAAATATTCTTAAAATTTCAGTATCTCTCTTAAAAGCATTTCACTTATACTTTTATAGTTCTTGTATCTTCATCTGACATAAGAGAATTCAGTTTAGCAATATTTAATATTTTCCTATATTCCCTATTTTGACTAATGTCACTGTGTGTAACCAAATCGTCTATAGTCATTAAGGATAACTTTTTCCTCTTTCTTGTGCCCATGTGATGTGTCCTTTTATTTTACATCCTTAATATCACATATACTTACTCTGTCCTCTCCCTTTTCTCCTGGTCTACTACTTGGAATCAGGCCTTCATCATCTATTGGCTAAACAGTTGTAAGAGTATCCAGTGGGCTACTTCCTTACTACCAGAGTGCTCTTCCTAAAACACAGATCTAGTTATGTCTCTATAAAATCTTTTAGTGGGTCCTCATTTGATATAAACTCTGCTAGACCTATATAGTTCTATTCCCCTGTCTGATACTAGTTTATCTCTCATCAGCTCTACATGCATCCTGTGCTTCAGCCCAATCAGACTACTGGTAGCTCTTCTGAATATGCAATGCTGATTGATACGTTCATGCTTTTGCATATTTGTTTTGTTTCAGTGCTTTTTTTCATCCCTGGGAAAATGCATTCCTACTTTTAGACCTGGTTGAGGTAACTTTTCCTTCTAACTCATTCAAGAGTAGTTAATTACTCCTGATACACCACTGAACCTAGTATGTGTCTCTGTTACTGCTTCTATTGTATTATATTGGTGTTTCATTTGCATATCTGTCTCAGACCATGAATAGCTTAAGGAGAAAGACTTTATTTTCATTTGTTGAGCACATTTAATTGCTGGTTTATACTAAAGATCATTATCATTGAGTGTAAACACTGTATGCTTACATGCTCAGTCACTTCAGTCATGTCCCACTCTCTGTGACCCCATGGACCACTGGCCCACCAGGCTCCTCCATCCATGGGATTCTCCAGGCAAGAATAACAGAGTCAGTTACCATTTCCTTCTCCAGTAAACAATAGACATAAATAATATATTATAGATACTCTGTACAACAGAATTAGTCCAAAGACTTCACAAAATATCTTCGGTTTAAAAATATGCCAGTGTGGTAACTAAATAGCTTGCTGTAGTTCAGTTCGTATTGAGGTATGTGATTTACTGAGCTGCAAATGTCAGGTTAGTGGTGTCATGGAGGCTGTAACATGGTTATAAGAAGCAAATCAGTAACATATCAGTTGTGCCAATTCTTATGCATTTATCCATTCCAGCAACAACACTTAAGAATTGAATTGCAGTTGTGCAAAAAATAGTATACATTTCACTTCTTAATCCATGTAATGTGAAAAACCAAAAGAATGTATTCACAAAATGTTAAAGGCGGGATTAAGTCTTATCTCAATCGTGATTCAGGGGAGTTCATATAGAGTTTAGAAATAGCATTAATCTGGAGCCAGGCGGTGCCAGAAGTTGCAGGTAGTCAGTCTTGAACTACAAGAGGCCTTCAGACATGGTAGGAAATGTAAAGATAACTTTCTTCAACTGTGTTATAATCAGTTCAGTAATTGAAGTTAACCTTCTGCCAACTCCATGTCTACCTCTCGGCTTTCTACTTACCTCCTAGGTCCTGGGCTATTTTTTCCCTAATCCGTTGGCTAAGAAACTATATTTTACTTCTAAGTTCGGGAGTGCATTCTGAAGATTTGGGTTGCGGAAAAGTGATTCTCTGGTTCTAGCTAGTCCCGTATATTATTGAACAGTTACTAGAGAAGAATTGATTTCTAAAGGTGTAGAGTACGTGAGTTTTTTAGCTGGGATTATTTACTCCACATCTTCCCTGAGTAGGCAGATGACGCTTAAGCTATAATGAGACGCAGTGTTTAACGAGGTTAAGAGAGGTAGAAAGAAAAAGAAATGGCATGTTCAAGGTAGAATCAATAAGGACTTTTATGTTCCAGCAGTATGACTGTTCTTACCTGTTCAGTACCTCATGTTACAGTTTCGTGTCTGCCCTTCCTCTTTTCCCCTTTCTCTTTTTGTCTGACCTGCAAACTGCCATTTAGCTTTCAAAGCCTGGCTCAGAAGCCATCACTATCAAAACATGATTCGATGTGTCCACTTGGCTTGTTCATTATTTATTAATTGCTTTTTTAATCAGTTTTATTATAGCCAAACCTGAATTACAAAGTGAAGAAGTGAATGAATGATTATGAACTTTACTCACTACTCAAAATTTGACCTTATCTGTAAGAGAAGTGTTCCAAAGAATTTCATATGATCTTAAATTTGTTAGACTGAGTTAGACTTTCCCAGAAAGTATCCTTACTTGAGGAAATAATTACCCTCCAGAGGGCGCACATTACAAAGCCATGGTGGCCAAATAAAACTGATGCTATGCTAACATCAAACATCTCCTTCCATCTGCTGCTCATAGGAAAAATTCATCTTGTGTTTACATATTTTTGAGCTTTCTCATATTACCTCTTTTCTTTCATTTGCCTTATGAGACAATACAGAATTTTTCATAAATTGTGCCCCCAAAATTTAAGTGTATTTGGATTTAGAAATAACTGTAGTACTATTTTTATCTTTTTGTGTTTGCTTTCAGGCACAATTCTGAATTCCACATAAACTTGCCCTTTGTAATGACTTATAGCTGAAAGAAATCTCTCTACCTAAAATAATAGTTTCATTAACACTAATTTATGTATATCTTACAATCCTCATCATTAAGTTGAATATCCTGAAACTACTTTAAACTCTTATTTCTACTTCTCCACAAAATGATGTTACTTCAGTGTTTTCTTTCTTCATTATTGTTTCATAACCAGGAACTGAATTTATGTAATGAAAAGTCACATAAAACTATATAATATAAATTAATTTTGTTTTACTTATTTTGATGTTACAAGACTAGCTGAAGTATAGTAATATAACTAAACAGCTATTGAGTAATATGAAATACACATAAAGCAAATATTTTTATTAACGTATAGCTTTACTTAGCAATAGATTACTCTGCTTTATATAGCTCACCATCCTAGGTAGTTAGCCATGTTAGAATAATAAAATTTAGACTTAGGGAATAGCGAAAGCTAGATTATGAAACTAAAGAAAAAATAACTAACATTTAGTAATAAGTAATACTACTAATGAAAAGTATTTACAGTTTGCTTTTGTGTTGATTCTGTATCTTTCAGTACAAACCTATTTCTGAATCTGTGTAACCATCCCTTACTTGCAGAAAATGGCTTGGTGTCACTCATTCCAGGGAACCCTTTGCTGATGTCTTTGTTTCAGTTCAGTTCAGTTGCTCAGTCGTGTTCGAATCTTTGAGACCCCATGGACTGTAGCATGCTAGGCCTCCCTGTCCATCACCAACTCTGAAGTTTACTCACACTCATGTCCATTGAGTTGGTGAGGCCATCCACCTCATCCTCTGTCGTTCCCCTCTCTTCCCGCCTTCAATCTTTCCCAGCATCAAGGTCTTAAGTCTGTCACTGTTTCCTCTGTTTCCCCATCTATTTGCCATCAAGTGATGGGACCAGATGCCATGATCATAGTCTTTGTATAGGCTCAGTGTTTTCTAATAGTTTGCCTTTAGTCAGAACATGTTTTCTGTTTATGTCTTTCAGCCACAAATTTAATGCCTTTTCCACCTTCCCTAAGTACTTTTCACACACCTTAGCCATAACTTTTGCAACAGCAAAACTAGCACAAATTTCTTTTTCCTTCAGTTTCACAGGTAGAAGACTTGTTATTACCATGGATCTTACCAACCTCAGCATACATTTTTTTCTTACTGAGAACTTTTACTTTTTCAGTTAAACGAAGCACATCAGGGCCTTTCTTTGGCATATCTGAATTTCTAGCATCACTGTTTTTGAACTTTGGGGCCATTATTAAGTACAATAAGGGTGACTTGAACACAATCACTATGATATCACAATAGTGGATCTGATAACTGAGCCTGCTGTTTAGTGACTCACAGGTGGGATATGTCAGACAAAGGGATGATTCGCATTCGAGGTGGGGGCGTCCGGGAGGAGATTTCATCAAGATTTGTTTGTGCTACTCAGAATGATTTGCAGTTTAAAACTCCTTGATTGTTTATTTCTGGAATTTCCCAGTTTCCAGACCTCAACTGATATTCAACTGAAACCACAGAAAATGAAACCGTGGATAAGGGGAACTACTGTATTCTGCTAACCACTTGATTTTGGCTTTTCCCCTTGTTATTTCAATAATGGTTAATGTCAGTGGAATTTCTACCATGTATTTAAATTGTGGTGGATTTTTTTCTTATAAATGTGTAGTTTTTCTCTTAACAGTATTCACATTTTAGCAATGTGTGGGTTTCTTTTCTTGTTTCTTTCATTTTAATATCTCTTTCTAACACACAGGAATACTCTGAAGATAGTAACTCTGAGCCAAATGTGGATTTGGAAAATCAGTACTATAATTCCAAAGCATTAAAAGAAGATGACCCAAAAGCAGCATTAAGCAGTTTCCAAAAGGTTCATATTTTTTCTGGTTGATGCTGTGTTTTGTGTTTTTCTAAATAATGTCTTAAATCAAGTAAATTGCAAATGATTTTATCTCAGAAGTATGTTTGGATGTTTCGTGATAATCCTGTAAAAGAAGTTTGCATTATGCAATATAAGCAAATATTTCAAAGGGGCTATCTTTTTTTTCAATCAAGTTATCTATAGAGCAGGACCATTGTCCCGAAAAACTTGTACAGTTCTGGCAGAAAGAGAAGCAATGAATATGCTGGTCAGTAGTTATCCTTGCGATCGTGTTCCTTTGTCTTTTGGTGCCAAAGCACATAGGTGTGGTTTCATTATAAAATAATGTGATTTCTTTCATACTGATAAACTTTGGAGTTATTCTTAACCAGTGAAGTAACAAGTACTTCTGGAACTGTATAATAATCAAGAAGTAGTTCTTATTTAATCTTTTGATGAAGAAACTTCAAAATAAGCCCACTTGTCCTTTCATAAGCATTTAAGACTGTTTTCTTTTCTTAAACCTTTTAAAAATGGCTTTGAAAAATAGAGTTCTTAGGGCACTGTTTTTCATGCATATGATGTAAAATCAATTTACAAATTAAATATTGTTACTAGAAAATAACAATATTAAATTATACTAAATTCTTTTTAAAGGTTTTGGAACTTGAAGGTGAAAAAGGAGAATGGGGATTTAAAGCACTGAAACAAATGATTAAGATTAACTTCAAGTTGGTAAGATTTGTTTTGAGAGGAATTAAACTGGTAATGAAATTCTATACTTAAAAGCTCATGGCAACAAAATGTCATATCTCCTTTCCTGAAATAAATCTGTTGATATGTTTACATATTTAGCCTAATTTTCATTTGTGACTATAGTTATACTAAGTTTTAAAAATTCTCCGTGAGGGTCCTTCCTGGTGGTCCAGTGGTTAAGACTTCTGCTTCCAATGCAGGGTCTGCGAGTTCAGTGGGGGAAATAAGATTCCTCATGCCTCAGAGCCCAAAAAACAAACAAACAGAAGCAATATTGTAACAAATTCAGTTAAGACTTAAAATGGTCCACATCAACAAAATATTTTTAAAATTCTGCATAGTATACAAGGTTTTCTATAAATTAACTTATATGCTCTGAGGAAAGATAGACCCTCTGCCAAAATATTTAATGCTGGAAATTTTACTAATAGTCCTTCATTTCCTCAGGTCTTTCATGTTTCCTGGAATAACTACAGTTTTGCAAATAGTCCTGCAAAGAATAGCAGCAGTAGCTACATCCACTATTTAGTAGGGCCTTAGGTGGGAGGATTTTCCCCCTTTTAGAAGTAGGGAGGACTTTTCTTGAGAGTGGGATGAGTACCTGGGCTTGAAGGAATTTTTTTTTCTTTCACATTTTACTAGAAGAGCTTACCAATAATAGGGAGAGAAGAAATGCATAACTATGTTAGAGAGCTTCCTGATGAAGGAGTAAATTTTCAGGGAAGAATATTTTAAAAGTTGGTCTTACTAATTTTTTTGGTCTATGAATATTTTAGTAGTTTTTATGATTTAAATAAATGTTTATTGTGCAGTGAGGAACAATATCTGAAATTTGGAAAATCTATAAATTCTAGTTTTTCAAAGGCTAACATCATAAATTTAATTCATTTACTGAGTAATCTAGTAATTTCAAATTTAAGCTAAAATGTTTGTAGTGTTTCTGTCATATATAGTTCCTCTATTATTGAAAAACTATTATTTTTTAATTAGGTAATAATAGGTATTTCTATAATCTTAATCATATGTACATATCTCAGTAAGTAAATTATGTACCTAGTAATGCATTTTTCTTCCCTCACAGACAAACTTTCCAGAAATGATGAACAGATATAAACAACTATTGACCTATATTCGGAGTGCTGTCACAAGAAATTATTCTGAAAAATCCATTAATTCTATTCTTGATTATATCTCTACTTCTAAGCAGGTTAGAGTCTGTTTTTGGCTCTTGGTATTTATCAGTATGTTTATACTTAAGAGCTTTGTTTTTTGTTTTTAAGGCCTAGAAGTTCTCTTTAAGCAGTTATGCTAGTTTTAATTTTAGTATGTTTTTAAAATAATGTATGCTATTTTCTTGGCTACAGGATAGTATATAGTATTAAAAGGGAATAACCCAAGCTTTATGTCTTCAAATAATATCTTCAGATAATAACATAATCTGCACACAAGTTTTACAGGCTTATAGTAGACTCCCATGCAGTTTCTAATAAACATCATCAGCACTTCAGCTAGCCTTCTTGAACTGTTAATAAACTAACAGTGAGTCATAGGTTCTTTGTGTAGATTTGATTAGATAGAGATCCTTGGAAGAAAAATCTGTATTCATCGCAATTAGTAGTTTGCGTTACTCATTATGTAATCAATAAATGGTTCTACAAAGGATAGGTGGATGATGAAAAAAGGGCTAATGATACTACAGTGGGCATGAGGAATGATAGTGCTTTCATTATTTTAGTTTTTGATTATTAAGAAAAGCGATGATTTTAGTTTATTGCTAAAATACTTTCAATTGGATTATTTGTTCATATTCTTCTAAGCAACGTAGTCCTAAGTTTCAGCTTTACTGTGCCATGATATTTGAGCACAAGAAGTATTTTCTGTATCACTAAGCGTTTCTCAGAACATTTGATAATTTTCATACTCAAAAATGTTCACCTCAGAACCAGTCTTTCATTCTGTCTTTTCTACTAAATGTAATTTTTATTTCTTGAAGTTTATTGTTTTTATATCTAAAATATATGTAATGGAAATAGAGGAAGATAAAATTATGTTTAGAATATTAACACTTCATGGCACTAATTCAGGGCTTCCCAATATATTGGGGCTTTTCTTAAGTGGAAAAATATTTCCTGAGTTTTACAAACATGTCACATCATAGTATTTTTTTGTACGTTATTTTTAAATATTATGTCAGATGGTGGGCAGAACTAAGTAATTTTCAGCAAGATTGTATGTTGCTTCAAGCTGTTATATGTAAACTTTCTGTCTTTTAAAAGTAAGTATAGATACTAGTTAGGCAGCACTTACTGACTGTAGTAGACAGTCATGAATAAATAGGCAGCCTTTTCTGAAAGTATCAAACTTATCTGTTGCCATGGCCCTCTTACCCCCTGATCCTGTTAAATATGTAGAGAATCAGGTATTCACACAAAGGTAGAGCAAGAAGTGGGAGGAGGGGACAGAGGAGCTTGTCATAATGCAAAACAAATGGCATTTTCCATTAAAAGAGTCATATTCAGACTGAACCGATGGTGTTAGACAAAGCTAAAATTGTGCATAAGTTTTCCCTCCCCTCAACTCCAGCAGTTTATCAGTAACTTAAAAATTTGTAGTCCAGTTAATTGATTAGTCACATTTATAGAAGAATTTTTGAGGAAAGAGGCTTATTCTTTGCTTCTTTAGCAGCTTACTTAGTGTTTGCCACTTGTTGCTGCTGCTGCTGCTAAGTCGCTTCAGTCGCATCCAACTCTGTGCGACCCCAGAGACAGCAGCCCACCAGGCTCCCCCGTCCCTGGGATTCTCCAGGCAAGAGTACTGGAGTGGGTTGCCATTGCCTTTTCTGGTTTGCCACATAGTAGTTCCCAAATAAGAGTTGAGTGCATAAGATACATGCCATTCATAATAAACGAGGTTCTCAAAGAGTTGGACACTACTGAGCAACTGAGCACACACACAATGCTTGTGCTTGCCATTTCCTTCGCTAACATAAAATGAGTTATTAGATTCGGAAGGACAGTCTTATACTATTAGAGCATTAGACATTTTCTGGGTTTTATTTTAAATACATAAAAACACATGTTGTCACTTTTTATAAATTTGGTCTATACTTTTGCTAAGGTTTTGTTAATTTTGTGGACTGTCACAGACATTCAGTGTGATATCCAGTAAGATACAGCTAGTGTATCTTATGTATATTAAAGTTCAAAGATGCACTTTTGGTTTGCTCAAATTAACTTTATTAACAGGTACAAATTTGCTGTTTACAATTATAGAATTCTGATTTTTTATGTCAGATGGATTTACTGCAGGAATTCTATGAAACAACACTGGAAGCTTTGAAAGATGCTAAGAATGACAGACTGTGGTTTAAGACAAACACAAAGGTATAATTGCTTTTTGTTTTCTTTTGAAGAGTGGGTGGGCATCCTTGATAAACTCTAAAGATGTACCTTCTGTTGAAATCTTTTCATTCTAATAAGTTTATCTTTTTACAGCTGGGGAAATTATATTTAGAACGAGAGGAATATGGAAAACTTCAAAAAATTTTACGCCAGTTACATCAGTCCTGCCAGGTAGCTTTTCTTTTATTTTTATCTTATTATTTCTTCATAAGAAAAAATTATATTGGAAACATTGCTTAGGGATATTTTCAAGCATCATCACAAAAATAAAATTTGGAAAATAAGTTACCAGAAAGCTAATTTTTTCTGACTATTACATTACTTCCTCTGTTAATCATAATTTCAGTCCTTATTTTTGAAGAATGAGGCATAGGTATCAATAAACAGACCAGTCATTAATATTAAGAATAATAAGCATTTCATATTTAGTTATACACCCTATGAAAATCTGAAAGGATGTTGTAGACATACATTTTAAAGATATTTTATACTCTCGTTTTCATGTATGAATCCTCTGTAACAACACTGTCCTGTAGAACTTCATGTGATGTTAGAAGTATTCTGTATCTTTGCTTTCCAATATGGTTACATCAGCCACATGTCATCAAGCACCTGAACTGTGACTAGGGAGATGGAGGTACTGAGTTTTTCATTTAACTTATAAACAAGGCGATGGTACCCCACTCCAGTGCTCTTGCCTGGAAAATCCCATGGACAGAGGAGCCTGGAAGGCTGCAGTTCATCATGGGGTCGCTGAGCATCAGGCACAACTGAGCGACTTCACTTTCACTTTTCACTTTCATGCATTGGAGAAGGAAATGGCAACCCACTCCAGTTTTCTTGCCTAGAGAATCCCAGGGACAAGGTAGCCTGGTGGGCTGCCGTCTGTGGGGTCACACAGAGTCAGACATGACTGAAGTGACTTAGTAGTAGTAGTAGTAGTAGTAGTAGCCATAGTACACCTCTATAACTTTTAAGTGTGAGCTGTAATTTTGTATTTCGTTTTTTGTCTTGATCAATAAATTACTTGATACTAGTTCAAATATTAAATAGAAATGCTGTTTTAAATATTTTATGCTCTTTCAATGCCATGTACTTTTTTTTCAGGACCATGTTGCAGGTTGATTTTAATGATTTAAATGTATAAAAACATGTAAACTTTTACCAACTATCTTTAAAAATGCACATACACAGATCCATATCCAATACAGAATCTTTTCAACATTATCATTTTTCATACTATGTACTATTATATATTTTATTTCTGTGAATGAGGAAAAAGTTGATCAGAAAAGTGTTATAAATCATCTTCACATATTTTCATTTAATAATGTTACCTTTTTTGGTTTTTATAAACATAAAAATGTTTTATGTTTCATAATAGTTTCAGTTTATAAGGCGAATCAGTCATTTATGGATTGTTTTTTATCTACACGTTCTTAAGGAAGGCTTAGTCTGATGCATAAACAACTGTATTCAGTTCCATGTGAAATGAAAATCGTAGAGAAGGCATTTCTAACTGAACCAAAGTCTTTGAGTATATACATAAGGAATATGAAAAACCCCTCTGCAGAAGTTTTTGCTTGGTTTATTTTGTAGCATAAGGGAAATGCTATCTGGATTGTAAATTGCATTAAAGCAAAGGAGAAATGCATGATAATCTGAACATACAGATTGTCTTACATATCATATTTATTAGTCTGGTTGTGTTTTGTTAGTGGATAACTAAAGGAAAGTCTTAAGTTAGAAGACCCAATAAATAATAAATTTTGGCTTTGTGTATGTCAGTGCTTGATATTTATGATTATCTGTTTTTCACAGCTTGTGTTTGTGGGCTGTTGATCATCTTTCAAAGACAAACTCAAATGTCACCACCTTTGTTACTCCTCTGACATCCCCCAAGAGAATTAATCTTCTCTTCCATCCTTGGTACTTCATTGGTGCTTCAGCTATAATTATTATCATTTATATCATAACTTACCTGTTGGCATATTGGTCTTCTGTATTGTGAACTTTTTGAGACCAGAACATCAGCTTATTTAACTTTGTATTTCCCCAAGGTAGACTGAGCACCTGGCTAAGAAGGCACTTGATTGAAGGCACAAAGTGCTTTTGATTGAATCAGTGTATCTAAAGTGGTTGTGAAGATTTGGGGAAGACTATAAATAGTCTCCTGGATAAAACAAAACATTACAACTTTAGTACATTAAAAAAAAACACCTCCTAATCGAATAACTAAAGTACAAAGGCCATGTGGGTTCCTTTTGGCCATTGAAGGTCATAATCTTAGTAATCTAGGTGCCAGTTGAAATTTGTAATTCATTTTCCCACAGAATTACTATCATAAATGTAAGTTTCTCAGGCCAGCTCAAAAATCACACTGTTGACTCTGAATTCTGTCTTCACTGGATTTTCCTTATCTGTTTTCCTAGACTGATGATGGAGAAGATGACCTGAAAAAAGGCACACAGTTATTAGAAATATATGCTTTGGAAATTCAGATGTACACAGCACAGAAAAATAACAAAAAACTTAAAGCGCTCTATGAACAGTCACTTCACATCAAGTCTGCCATCCCTCATCCATTGATCATGGGAGTTATCAGAGGCAAGTTTGGTTTGCAAAGGTTGGGCAGTGTTATGGGAAGATAATCAAGATGTCTTTGGATTTTGACTGATTAACTCTGAAGGTTGTTTCTATTTTAGTGAAAATAAATGGCAAAGTAGTAAAGTCAAATGAAATGATCTAGTCTTGGTAAGGAATTAAGATGAATTTTTGTCTTTTTGAAATTTATATCAGTAAATTATTAATAGAAAATTCACCATCAGAAGTTCTATTCTTGAATTGTAATGTATATAAAATTACCTTCTGTTTTACTGATTTTTTTTTACTGAAATATTATTGATTTACAATGTGTTAATTTCTGCTGTATAACAAAGTGACTCAGTTATACATATATATGTACATATTTTTTATAGTCTTTCCAATTATGGTTGATCACAGGATATTGTATATAGTTCCCTGTGCTATACAATAAGACCTTGTTGTTTATTCTGTACGTAATAGTGTGCATCTATTAATCCCAGACTCCTCCCCCTACTCCTCCTTGGCAACCACATGTCTGTTCTCTATGTCAATGAGTCTGTTTTGTAGATAGATTCATTTGTGGCTTTATTTTGTATAAGTGATATCGTACGGTATTTGTCTTTCTCTTTCTGGCTTACTTTGCTTAGTATGATAAACTCTAGTTGCATCCATGTTACAGCAAATGGCATTATTTTGTTATTTTTTTATGGCTAATATTCCATTGTATATATGTATCACATCTTTATCCATTCATCTGTCAGTGTACATTTGGGTTGTTTCCATGTCTTGGCTATTGTGAATAGTGCTGCTGTCAACATAGGGGTCATATATCTTTTTGAATTATAGTTTTGCCCAGATACATGCCCAGGAGTGGTATTGCTGGATCATATATAGTAATTCTATTTTCAGTTTTCTGAGGAACCACCATACTATTCTCCATAGTGATTGTACCAAGTTAAATTAATTGTAATAACTTACATTATATTAAAATAACATATTATTTTTACAACTAAAATAGTGTAGGAGGGTTCTCTTTTCTCCACACCTTCTACAGTATTTGTTATTTGTAGACTTTTTAATGATGGCCATTCTGACTAGTATGAGTTTGGTACTTTATTGTAGTTTTGTTTCAAGAATTTCTTATTATTTTTATTTATGTTTTCTGGTTTCTCTGGGTCTTTGTTGCTGTGCATGTGCTTTCTCTAGTTGCAGCAAGTGGGGGGCTACTCTTCACTGTGGTGCGTGGACTTCTCTTACTGCAGAACACAGGCTCTAGGCACACGGGCTTAAGTAGTTGCAGCATGTGGGCTCCATAGTTGGAGCTTGCAGGCTCTAGAGCTCGGGCTCTGTAGTTGTGGTAGCATGGGCTTAGATTCTCTGCAGCCTGTGGAATCTTCTCAGACCAGGGATCATGCCCATGTCCCTGCATTGGCAGGCAGATTCCTACCCACTTGGAGCACCAGGGAGGTCCACCTCATTGTAATTTTGATAAAATTACTTTCTATTTCAACTGAGAATAAAGATTTGCAAATGCTTGTTTGGCTGATGTTTAATGAAGAGCTTAGTTTTTAGAATTCAGTATGTGCCCTTTGTCCACTTCAGGAGCTAGTACTCTTCAGGTTTAGAATTAAAAGACTAGAAGCTACTGACATAGTTTTCATTTGATTTTTATAAAGTGGTCAGTCTTACTATTATAGAAGTGAAAATGTCCTCTTTTCTCCTGTTTAATTCTTTACAGAATGTGGTGGTAAAATGCACTTGAGAGAAGGTGAATTTGAAAAGGCACACACTGATTTTTGAAGCCTTTAAGAATTATGATGAATCGGGAAGTCCAAGACGAACCACTTGCTTAAAATATTTAGTCTTAGCAAATATGCTAATGAAATCGGGAATAAATCCATTTGACTCACAGGAGGTATGTTTGTGCTCTAATTGTTCATTTCTGTCAGCTGTCTCTTGTGAAAATAAATGTTATTCTTTATTTGTACATATACATGATTAATCCTTTTCTCTTCCTAACCAGGCCAAACCTTACAAAAATGACCCAGAAATTCTAGCAATGACAAATTTAGTAAGGTAAGGTTTAATATTTCAGTCAAGATAAATTACCTTAAAGCAATGAATAAAGAAGAGAGCAGAGAGAATTTTTCAGAATTCAGTTAATACTCAATGTATTATTTTGACTTGAAGTATACGAAAGTTTGTAAAATTTTTGAACTCATTGATTATACTGTTTCTATTAGTCACAAGATTTTGTAAGTATATACTGCTTTTTTTTCCTCATTATCTTTGTGTATGTATACACATACTGTTTCTCAGTAGAAAGCTATAGAGGTTTTAAAACAATTTCACAGTGTTACAGTTTCTACCTACCTTAATCCAAAATGAAATTATGAATTGGTCTACATAAGTCAAAATTTTTCAGTGAGACAGTTTGCTTACTTGTATATTTGCTTAATTGACAAGATTTTAAAAATCGCTTTAAATAAATTTGCCTCAGCTGATTTTCTAATGTAAGGAGCGGCAGAAGGGTCATACTGGTAGGAAACCTAGGGATTTATTGTTGCCTTCTGTGGAGAAAGATATGACTAATGATGGCTAATACTGAAAAACCTGCCATCACCAATTAATATTAAAAAGGAAAAAAAACAAGCAAAAGCCTAGAAAAGAAGACATTTTTATAAAAGAAATCAATGAGCAAGAAAAACATTTCTTTGGACCAGGAATAAATGTAGCCAATGATTTATTGTGCTTTCTTTGTAGAAAACTAGGAGAGAGACTTACTGGGTTTCAAGTCCATTGTTCTAGACTATACAGCTGACTTTACTAAGACAAGGAGAGTGTAGTTAGGGGAGTGAGGCAGGGTTGAGTTTTTTGTTTGTTTTCAGATATATATAGGTAATTTAGATGACCAGACATTCTCTTAGTAGTCTTTTTTTTTTTTTTAAAGAAAGTACTGTTGGGTGATAAATTGCAAGTTGCCTAAATGTAAATTTTATATACTTACAGTCTATTTCATTATATTTAAGCTCAAAAGACAGTTTCTTTGTCTTTATATCAAACAATTTATTCTGTTTACATTTGGCCACATTAAGAGATTATTTGGTTAGAGATTAATTTCATAATACTTCAAAAAAATTAGGTTAAATTTCTAAGCAACAGTTTAACTTGAAAACTCTTAAAGAAATATTGCAGGAAAGTATTTCCCTGGACATTAGTATTTTGTTCAGATTAAATTGGTTAAATGTATTAAATGGATTAAAGTACTGATTTGTCAGACCTTATCTCAGTTTAGTGCAGAGAAGCCTTTGTATTGGAACTCTAAAACTTATTTTAATGATAAATTTTAAAAGAAGTAGCATGTGGTGTCCCACATTTTGTATAAGGTTCTTTTTAAGCTACTTAAACAGTGGAAGAATGCGTCTTGTGTGTGTGCAAGTGCTTTCACTATTTGAATATATCCTTCTGTAGTATATTACAATAATATATTTGGGATAGGTAAGAAAAGTAATGCTTCCTAATTTTATCTTCCTAGTCAGTTGCCAGCAGACTAGAGGAAAATAATTCCTGTTGAAGCAGTTGAATCACCTGCCCTTAACATGAAGTTACATTGCGACCCAACAGATGGAAGCACAGCAGAGGGCGTGCAAAGTGGCTGATGATATGTGTTACATATAAAGCAGACAGTGGTGCCATTTCCAGAAGGTTGGCTTCTTCCTTCTCAGCACCTTTAGCAGTCCCCATAGTGCCTCAGGGAGAAGGCAATGGCACCCCACTCCAGGACTCTTGCCTGGAAAATCCCATGGATGGAGGAGCCTGGTGGGCTGCAGTCCATGGGGTCGCTAAGAGTCGGACACGACTGAACGACTTCACTTTCACTTTTCACTTTCATCCATTGGAGAAGGAAATGGCAACCCACTCCAGTGTTGTTGCCTGGAAAATCCCAGGGCCACAGGAGCCTGGTGGGCTGCCATCCCTGGGGTCACACAGAGTTGGACACGACTGAAGCGACTTAGCAGCAACAGCATAGTCCCTCAGAGAGTTGATAGTAGATACCTCAGACAATCATGAACATAAATCAGCCTTTTACCTGCAGCAGGGTCCATCACTCTCTACTTTGTGCGTGTATCCCATCTGCCACCAATATTTCTGCTATATAGTTTACTGGAATTTTAAGGCTAAAGAGAATTGAGAATCAAATGTTCCCTTTAAGAAGTTTTGGCAGTTGCTGGTACCTTTCTAGAAGATAAAAATTAAGGAAGCTGCGTTTATGAGTAAACTTCAGAGAGGATATACTGTCTTTGTATTCAAACTCCTCCATTCAGTAGTATACATGAAACCTGGTTTCTTGGAGATTAAACGCACAATTTAACTTAAAAGCATCAAGCATTAAACAGTTACTAAATATTTGTCAGCTCTTAACAATACTAAGACTTTGAGGTTTTAATTAGCTGTGTATAACATATAACCCCACATGATTTGTCTTTCTTTTATAAAACCAAATGCATTAAAAGAAAATTCATTTTATTTTCGGAAGGATCTGTGTATGTTTAATTCTAATTTCTATGACAGAAACTGTAATTTAGAGTTTTCATATAAAAATTGAGAAACAGGCTCTTTGGATTATCTGATTTAATATATGACTTCTTCATGTTTGACAAAATTTATGTTTTTCTTTTTTGTTAGTGCCTATCAGAATAATGACATCACTGAGTTTGAAAAGATTCTGAAAACAAATCACAGCAACATCATGGATGATCCTTTCATAAGGGAACACATTGAAGGTATATGTTTTCTGCTGACTGAATTCTGTTACTTTCTTTGCTACTATCAAACAATACTTAATGGAGCTACGTGGAATTAAGACATTTTTCTTTTGTTTATTGCAAAATATAGACTTGTTTCTAAATGCTGTCATAGAATAATATATTCCTTAAAATTATAAAGCTATTTTAAAGACATTACTAGGTACTTTCATGTTATTAATGTAATCAAGTTCTACATGATGTCCATTTCATTTAAAAAGAGGCTGTCACTTTTACCTTCTGATTTAGATATTATTGCATGTTTATTACTGACATTTAGGTTCAAAGTAAATTTTTAGGATTTACTTTTGACAACAGAAGCCTTGAAACAGCCTGCTATAGATAATGCTAAGATGCACTTATATTGAAAAGGTATGTAACAACAAATGTATGAGATTTTTAATAAGTTTTGATTAACAAAGATAAAAATTGTTGCTCTGTTCTAGAGCCACTTATACCTCCAGTGTTCCTACCTATTATGGAGCTATTTGAGGGTTTTTAATAACTAGAACAATTCATTCAAATGCTTAAATGCCAGATGCATCAAGAAAATCCAAAGAATACTTTGGAAGTAATGTTCTTTTGTTCCTCACCTTCCTTTCTCTTTCACTTGACAGACAAAGTTCTTATTTGAAGTGAGAATACTATGTTTTGTGTGTATAAAAAAATACAGAAGCCTTGTGCCTGAACTCCTATTTTTTTCAAAGGACACTGTACATGAAGAACTGGGAAAAACTATAGAATCACCTTATAAAATGTAATATTCTAGTTTATGAGAGAACATAAAGTAAGGAACTTGACAAGTTGGTATAAATTAGAGCTTCTTGAAAGAGGAAATGATAGAGGAAATGATGAGCAGTGAAGTGTTACTGAGAATGCAAGAGGTATTTCAAATAGTATTACAACATTAGCAAAAGCAGATGGAAACAAGAAAAACTTACTTGAAAGAGAGCCGCTAATCCTGTGGTACATCTGTTGAACTCAAATGTTTTTAGACATAAATTGCTTATTCTCTCACTAGACAGAGAGAGATGTTTTAAGAAGATAAATGATACAGTTAATTAATACAATTTAGGTGTGCATAGTGATTCATAAAGATACACAAAGTAATAAATATAAATGTATTATTTTAACTTTTGTCTTTCAGAGCTTTTGCGAAACATCAGAACACAAGTGCTTATAAAATTAATTAAGCCTTACACAAGAATACATATTCCTTTTATTTCTAAGGTACTTATATTCATTATAATTTGTATTTATAAATGCAGTATATATTTAAAAGAGTTATACTTGGTAACAATATTTTGTAAAATACAGCATGACTTAAGGTTTTTCCTTTTAATGTGAATTTTTCTGTTTTCCTGGTGTAAATTGAGTTAAAAGAAATGAGAAAGGAGGAGTCATTACATTTCATTTTAAAGATTCCTTCAGCCTCAGTAAAATTGTAAGAGAGAAAGTAGTGGCTGAAATACATAATTGATGTATATTGTTAACCCCAACCACAATAAAATTAGAGTAGGAATATACTTTTAAAGTTAACAGAGCAAAATTTTATCAGACCTGTGTTGTCAGTATTCTGAACAGATAGTGAAATTTGTTTTAACGTTTCTCTTTTTAAGTGGTAGAAACTAATTTAAAATAATATTTATATAGAATCATAAAGTCCTCTAAAAAGTTAATTCGTAGAATTATAATGAGTCTTTTGTCTTAGGAGTTAAACATAGATGTAGCTGATGTGGAGAGCTTGCTGGTGCAGTGCATATTGGATAAGTAAGTACTTGACTTTTTTTTTTTTTTTCCACGAAATGTTTAGGACATAAAGTTTGAATAATGATGGCAAAGATAGCAGTCGAATTCTTGAGTTTTCATTAAAAGCACCCTTCGGCTGTAGTTTTCTATTGAGAGAGATACTTGTATGTGATGGCTTTTATAAATGAATGATCATATTAAGCACATGATCTTTGAAAAAGTTCTAAATGACTTTTCAAAAGATTTCTCATTCATTGTATGACCCTATATGCCTGCCTGCTCAGTTGCTTCAGTTGTGTCCAATTCTTTGCAACCCTATGGACTGTAGCCTGCCAGGCTCCTCTGTCCATGGGATTTTCCAGGCAAGAATACTGGAGTGGGCTGCCATTTCCTTTTCCAGGGGGTCTTCCCCACCCAGGGGTTGAACCTGTGTCTCTTATGTCTCCTGCATTGATAGGGGGCTTCTTTACCACTGAGCTACCTGGGAAGCCCCTGACCCATCTATACAGCTAGATAATTATTTAATGAATAGTATTATTTCATTTTTAAAGTACAAGGTATGGTATTTGTTACTTTGGAAATGGTATCTTTCTTAAAGGCAAGAAATGTTATTTTTAAAGCTTCTCATATTACATTTGCTCTTGATTAATTGGGTTGGGTAAGTATATGTCTGTTGCTTCTTTCAGTGAAATTGATGAAAGGTGGCTGAAGTCTGGTTTCTTTCTGAAGTTTGAATAAGCTAATGAATGTTAAATTAATGCTGATTGCAACCATTTAATGTAGACTGCAGTGGGGGGTTTGTTTTTACATTTATGGATATTGTGACTATTTTATAAAGTCTAAAAGATATGTTTAGTGAAAATGGTTTGTAGACATGTCATCTTTTATTTATTTCCAGCACTATACATGGCCGAATTGATCAAGTCAACCAACTCCTTGAACTGGATCATCAGAAGAGGGGTGGTGCCCGATACACTGCACTAGATAAATGGACCAACCAACTAAATTCTCTCAACCAGGCTGTAGTCAGTAAACTGGCTTAACAGAGAACAAGCTTTTACAGACATACTTAAGGCAACAGTGCAGAGATGTAACCCTTAAAAGAACTGGGAATGGCAAAACTACTGTCGGTTGATGTGTCCTGAAAATTATTGGAGTTATGGCAGAAGTGCTTTTTTGATCAACTGGTTTGTGTTTTGCTGCTGCATTTATCCCAAGAAAAAAAAACAGCTTTAATCTCCAGAAGAAAACCAAAATGCCATGGGATTTATGCTGTATTGAAATCTTGCCCTAAAACATACAACATCATAGTAATTTGTCGTGGGCAACATGACCAGAGAGAAGATTTTTGTCATGATTTTAAACACACTGACACGCTACTGTTGGTTAAATTTAAACATGTTTTACCTGCAGAAATTCTCTCACAAATAACCTGCAATAACTTGAAATGCATACCCTTTTGAACACTTCCTTTTCTCATGTATAAATTAAAATGTTTGCTGCATTTTGCAAAATGTCAATTCTCCAAAAATGTGTCCGTATATTTCTGTACCTGCAGTGTAGTAAAGGTTTAGATGAAACCCCATAATTATAGTGGCATACTGTCACTTAGGTTTCAAGCAGCAAAATAAACAGTGCAGCTCAGAAATTGTAGTTTGGTTCTTGATGTGTTTTTATTACATGTGGGATTTTTGTTTTGTTTTTTAGTACTTAGAAATGTCAAATTATTTTTCTTCAGTTAATAATTTTAAAAAGCCTGGAAGTAAATAAGTTGGTTATTTGCTTTCAAGTTTTTAAAAGTAGTCTTTATTGATAAGGAGAATTAGTTTCTAACAAAAAACTTGCATAGTACTTAACTTTGACAGTGATACTTTAAAGGAATAATTTTGTTTTTAAAGAATGATACTCCTTTTAAAAGATTCTAACTCTCAGAATGTTCACTTTAAACAAATATGCCAGAATATAGACAGCTAAATGAATGTTACCCTGCATAGTGATCATGCTGGAAAATTATTTCCTAATTCCAGCAGTCTACCATTGCTCAAAACCTCTTGGGTTTTACTCTTTGAGAACTGCATTCAGAGCTAATTTAAGTCACACACACTGTTAACTTTATGATTACATAATTGTTAAAAAAGTATTATCCAGCCTTTGCTCTGTGTGCTGTGCTGTGCTGTGCTCAGTCATGTCCAATTCTTTTGTGACCACTTGGGCTCCTCTCTCCATGGGATTCTCCAGGCAAGAGTGCTGGAGTGGGTTGCCATTTCCTCCTCCAGAGGCTCTTCTGGAGACCTAGGGATTGAACCCGTGACTCTTGCATCTCCTGTATTGGCAGGCAGATTCTTTACCACTAGCACCACCTGGGAAGCCCTGATTGTTCTATAGTTAACCATTATTTGGCACCAAATGTCTTTTTACTGTTTCCAAAAATTATATCTCTTTTTGAGGTAATAGTAGGAATATGCAACTGGCTTTGAAGGCAATCCCAAAAGAGCTTTAAAGGTATTTTGAGCAGTGGTAGCATAGTTAAGAGAATGAACTGTGGCCTTTGAAGGTGACAACCTAAAAGGAGACACAGCTCATTTGAATGTATTGAGTTTTGGATGTATTTGTTTCATTAAAAAAAAAAAAAGTTCACATTATTTTATAGTGTCAAAGGAAGAACTAAGATTAAGATAATTTCTTTGGTTTTTCTATTGCTTGTTATTATGTAAAAAGTGAGTGGCAGTTAAGAAGGAAGACTGTTATAGCTAAAGAATGACAACCAAGAATTTTTGAACTTTAAATCAGATTTTATAAACAGTGGAAGGAGCATGGACTTAAAACAAGGCATGCTTATTCAATTTTGTCAAAATTTTACGAAAATATGTGATATATATTTATACTAAAACTATATAATCCTTAGATTTAGGAGAGCAATCAGTTAATGTCTTTAGCAGATTAAAGCAGTATTAAATACAGGTGCAACTTGAAAATGTAGAAAACTGAAAGAAAATGAAAGACAATGTCTCTGGTAGGGAATAAAAGAGTTTAAGATATTATAAAACTATGTGTATTTTCTTCTCTTTTGCATAAATCATTTGTGGAAAATGTGCAGAGGTTTTTTTGTTTTTTTTTAAACAGGAGTGGTCATAATTAGGATTTATTTTTCAACATAATTTAAAAACTCTTGTTACCCAAATAAAAATGACAAGTTTCTGTGCCTGTATTCAAATATGTATGCATGTGATACAATTGGAAAAAAGACTTTGCTTATGTTTGAATTGATGGAATTAGAATTCAGGGGATTTGAAATATGGTTTAATCTTTAACCCTATCCTCCAAGCTGTAACAGGCCCAGTTCTTCTGTGGTATCTTTGCTGTGTGCAGTGGTGCATCTTCCAGTTTCTAGAGGGAAAGCATGCACTTGTTATTTTGGGGAAGTTAGGGTTAGTAGCTAACAGTATCCAAGGTTACACCATAATCTTTCATTTATTGTAATTGTATCTATCACATGGGCTTTGTTTAATATTCCCTAAATATGGATTTGTTCTTTTTTAAAAGTCACTTGTTCTGTTTGTTTTTAAACACAGGTTTTTGGTAAATCTTAACAGCCTAACTTAAAACTATTTGTTACATCACCCCCCCCGCCTTTGAAGATTTTCTGTGTTTTTGTGCATCAAATCTTTTAGAGGTGAACTCTTAAGAGATTGCTTATTAAAATATAACTAAATTTAAGAAAAGTTTAAAAAAATTGGCAAATTCTTAGTATTTAAGTTGCTCATTAAATCTGGCCCTCTTTTCTGAGAACTGTAATAACAAGTAGCTTACGCCATATTTCTTTTTGCTTCTAAACCTGGATAAACTCACTCCACAGTAATCTTTGGCTGCCACGAATAGATACTGTTTCAGGAACTGGATTTCCATTACTCATTCTAGCTCTTATATTAATTTTTCAGTTGTTGAGTAAATATTTTTCTCTACATCTGATGTAATATAACTTTTTAAAAAGATATTTATAAATGTACTAAGAATTGCTTTCATTACAGGAGTCCCTTCAAACTAAAGGTTATAGTGTATTTCAAGACTACTAAGAATCTGATTTTACATGGGAGTATAGATTTAATGAAGCCTGTTTTAAATGGGTGACACTGTGGGCAATGTATTTTTATCGCCTTATAATAGGATACCAGTTTGTCACTGACTAAAAAATAGCTATTTCTTATATTTAAAATATCAATAATAGTAAGCATTTTTAAAGCAGTTTTCATTTTTAATCAGTAGTATTTGTAATTCCTCAGTAAACTCAGGTAAGTACACTTTTCTTTTGTGTTGGGGCTGGGAGTGAGGGTGTCCAAAGAAGCAAATTATGCTGGTATAGAGTAACAGTCAGTTTACTCCAAGAATAAAAAGGTATTTGCCTGGTATTTTCCTCTTAACGTTTTTTTGTAAGGACTTAGAAATACTCTAAGCATTTATTTATCAAGCCTGCTTTTTAAAAATAATCTTACTCTAATACTGCTTTAAATAAACCTCAGAAACTTTCATTTGATTTAAAATATAAAAGCAAAAACTAGAGTGTACAGATAATCTAGTAAAGCTAGGAATTTCATTCTTTATATGAGATGTATTCATCTTTATGTAGAATTTATAACATTTGGAAGGAGATAAACATGGTTTTGAACTTAGATGTAACAAAACAAGGAATTGGCGTTTGTGTTTTTTGATAGTTTTGTTTTTAGATATAATTGACATAAAACATTTTAAGGAATTGACTTTTGACCATTTTGTTTCAAAGTGTAAATACTTAGAATAGGGACTTAGAACAAGAGGCTGGATGTCAGGTCTCAAAACTTGAAGCTGAATGATTTTGGTCTTCTATTGTGTGAACAAAATTCAAAATTTATCTCCTCTCCACCCCCCCCTTTTTTTCTGGAGCTTTGCTTGTTTTTGTTTCTTTGAATTAGGTTCTGTTTCCCCTTCTAATCCTCCTCAGGTAGTATCCTATATTCATTTTGATAGTTCTAAGTAGGATAATTTGTAAAAACTTCCTTCTTGTAGACATACAGAAATTAACTTTTTAAATATCAGTGTATTAGAAGTTCTGCTTAACTCTAGATAATTAGATTTTACTACATATCTTCTAGCTAGTGTGTGCCCTTAATCGCATGGGTTAATCAGTGATTCAAAAGTTGTGTTTACTTCACTTTGAATCACTAGATGAGATTTGAAAAGGTCAAGTTTTGGAATTTTTAGGAAAGTTGAAACAGTGCCATTTGAAGTATTTATGTTTAATGATAGTACCACAGAACAACTGTGTCAGTGAATTCTAAATCTCAAAATTTAGTGTCAGTTTGTTTTTAAATCTGAAAAGATTTGTTTAACCTGATAATATCCCAGAAGAAACTAATGTGTGGTCTTTTAAATTTTACTCCTTTAGTGTCATATGTTATTTTTAAATCTGTTAGAATAATTAAAAGTCAGCTCTTGCCATTAAATCTTAGAATATCAAAGGTAGATGCCAACCATACCTTAAAAACCTTTTGATAGGCAAGAAAAATATTGTTTCACTTACGTTACACTGTTTGGGGCCAACTTTCTTCTTGGCCAGGATTTTATATTGTAAACATGTTTGGGATAACCACACTAATGGCTAGCCAGTACTATTGTGTGTATGTTTGTTGATGTATGCATATTTGTAGGAGTAAAAAATTCACTCCCCAGTCCATCACAGTAGTTTTTTTTTCCAGTTTCCATAATTTAATATCAGTTGTTTCTTACTCAGGCATACATCACTGAAAGAATGGCCAATGTACCAGTAACTTCTATGTTATGACAGGTTTCATGTGGAAGACGATGTCCAGATTTAATGTAGAGGTATTGGTTGATTGTTAATTCTGAAATAAGGCATCTTTAAATGATAAAGATTAGGTTTTTTGGACATTATCCTATGAGTTTATGCAGCTAAAGTAATCTAGAACTTTTAACTATCCCATAAAGTTGTCAGAAGTTTTTGCATGCTTACTGAATTAGTAACATATTAGTGCTGTGTTGAAAATCTAATTTTTGTTGAGATGTTTGCCTCCTACTATTTACTAAAATAGTAAGTTTTATGCATCTATTTTTGAATAATGCTGAGGGTAATTAAACTATATATCAACAAAGAAATGAAATGTTATGGGAAATGCAAACGTTTGATTTTGCAATTTGTTCCATCGTAGTTTGCATTATGAGTTTTCTGAATTTTCTTCTTAAGCTAGTGTTAAAAATGACCTAAATTCCTTGAACTCACTCTGTGGTAGGAAGCAGGTGACTTAAGAGTATGGCAGAGAATGTCTATCTGAAATTGGAAGTCTCACAGATTAACTCTTGAGAATCGACTGATAAGTGCATGATGAGTTACAAGAGGCTTTAAGACTTAGGTAGTCAAGGATTTTTGACTTGAAGTACACATTCTTTATCAGTAATAAAAATTACATGATGTGCCTCAGATATTTTCTGTGTAAATATTAATTAGCACAAGACCAGCACAATGGCTTTAAACAATGCACTTTATGTATTTGATCAAATAATTCAATATATATACTTCAATAAAATAACTTTTTAAATATTTTAAGTATGTTTCTCAGAAAGCAGTACTGAAAATCTTACTCATTTGGTTTGGAAATCAAGATTTAAATATTTTCCACTTTTAAGATTACTTTGTTCGGCTTTGCACCATTCATGGAAGTGTTGGCCTCTCCTGAACCCTGTTTAATGATCTGTCATGGAACAATTCATGTTGCAAGAAAATGTCTCAGGAATTAAGCCTTCAATATAAAATTAAACACTTCTAAGCAGGAAATTAAGTCAAGTGGGGGAAAAAATGTACTCTCCCAAATCCCTATTCTGATCCTCTAAAATGAGCACTTCAAGGGGTGCAAAGTCTTAAGAAACCACTGAAGAAATTTTTTTTGTAAGTAAAAATAATATTGTTCCCAGGTGTGACCTACAACCTAGTAGAATGGGTCAACCCTGATCTCAGAGTACAGTAATGCATCAGCTTTTGAAAGTAAAAAAGCTTTAACAGATTAATAGCCCTGTAGCCAAGATTACAGTGTAAATGTATAAAACCGGTGTTACGGCACATTTCAAATTTGGGCCTTCCAGGTTGTGGCAATAGGAGGGAAAGAGTGGGGCAGCTTAACTGCTTCCAGTTTCAGCAGCATTTGAAACAGTGGAAGGGGCATGAGTTAGTAGTATCCCAGCAGGGAGCTAAATAAGCACCATACATCTAGTATTTTCACTCGTGTTTTGGTTTGTTGTATTTAACAGTTTTACAGCCCCTTAAAATTACTCAATTTTAAGAGTAATGAATGGAAATTTGCAATTTTCTTTCCAGAAACCTATTTTAAATTTTATTGTTACGGTTAATCTTCTGAGGGTTAATGGCCTTCAACTGAAGAAAGGTTACCTATCTTGGACCTGTTAAAAGCGAGTTGTATTGTGAATGAGTATAGACCACAAGCTGATGTACTTTTTGTGTAGGTTGGTATTTAAAACTTGGTCTTTCTGCTTTCTCGTAATCATCTTCACCAGTCAGAGAGGGGGAAAAAATATAAAAATACTTAGATACTGAAGGAGCATGCCCTTTTTCTAACTCCCTGTCTATTTAACAGATAAAAATTATGTGCCTACTATATGCTAGGGACTATGTGATATTTCCTAAGGTTGAAGGACACCATAAAGGACACCTGTGCTCAAAGAGCTTATTTCTATAGGGAGAAACAGATCATTTCAGATAGAGAAAAAATTCTATTGAATCAGTTAAAATGGGGAGGCATCTCTGAGGATATGAAAGTTTCGCACAAGAGTAAGAAAAGGGGTTGGCTCTGCAGATCTATAGGAAGAGCAGTCCAGAGAGAGCGGTTAAGTACATCTGAGATGGGACAGGTATAAAATTCAGGAAAGGTAGAGTGTAATATTAAGAGAACTGCTTGAGGACCAGATGGTTTGAGATTTTATTCTAAATACAGTGGAAAGCCATTGGAAATTTTAAATTCTTAACGTGTGTAATATTAAAAGAAGATTCTGGCTCTTGTGTGGAGAAATGATTAATTTTGGGGGACAGTTTTGTGATCTGGGAGACTATGAGTCCATTGCAGAAGTCTGGGACATAGAGGCTTTTTAGACTAGGATTTGGAAACAGCACAGAATCAGGATAGGCAACAGGACTTGCTTAGAATTAGTCTGAAGGTTGTAAAGGAAAAACATCAAGAATGGCTCCCAGGTTTCTTACTGAGCAGCAGGTAGATAATAGCATTAAATGAAATGGGATGACTGAGGAAGCGTGTTTCTAGGCAAGAGGCAGAGCCAGCAAAAGAAACAAAAGTGACCTAGAAGCTTGATAGTAAAGAGTAGTATAACCAAAACTAGGAATTTCAAAGCAGAGTGATGAACCAAATGCTGCTGTGAGATTAAATAAGATGACAGGAGTGGAGAGGCAGGGGCCTCAGATTTAGCAAAATACAAGTCTTTGGGGATGCTAATGAGCGTCTTTAGTGGAGTGATGATGATGTTTCAGCTCTTCAACTGGACTGTGAGAAACTTCTTCAGTCGCTGGCTTTCGTTTAGTCCGTATTTTTACATCTTGTGAATGTTAGATAGGATAATGGGAAAATTTGAAATACAGCAGGTTGAAATTCCAGACGATAACAGCCTTCTGAAGTATCTATAAAATTGTTAAAACTCATTTTCCTGTTTTCTAACACTATTAATTTATGTGCTTAATTTAAAAATCTTTGATGCCTTTTAACTATGAAATTGTATGAAATCCATAGCTTTAACCTAACTTTTTTGTAAATATTCCTACAAAAGCTGTCAAATCTAGTGCTTATGAAGACTGGATTCATAAAATATGTAAGCAACACCCTTTCAGCTTATGTACTCTCATTATATCTTGGCATATCAATATAGCTGAATGGTAACGTCACCAAAATAGTGAATTCTTGAAATGTTTGAATTTATCTTCAAGGAACTATTTCAAATGTAAATAATGGTGTAACAATTAAGGGCTTCCCTGGTTGCTCAGTGGTAAAGAATCTGCCTGCAGTGCAGAAGACCCAGGTTTGATCCCTGGGTCGGAAGCTCCCCTGAGAAGGGAACGGCTACTCACTCTAGTACTCTTGCCTTGAGAATTCCATGGACAGAGGAGCTTGGGCTACAGTCTGTGGAGTCACAAAGAGATACAACTGAATGATTTAAGCATGTGAAGAGGAACATATATTTGCTTATACACTTGAATGCCTGTGAAGCAATTTGAATAATTAAACTTATAGATATTCAGATCTCAGAATTACAGTAGTCATTTTCTGTCATCAAAAGTTAGGAACCAAATGACAAGTGAGATTGTGCTTTTAAGGACAAACCAGTATGACTGGTTTTCATCTTAAAAATGCCTTTTGCAGCTTCCCAGAGGAGAGGAGAGGTAAAGGAGAAAGATCTGGGGAGTGGAGACACGTCTTCAGCTGTCTGTGATTAAGACCTTGTCACTTAACCTCTCTGGGCGCCAGTTTCCTTTGTTGAGTAATTCTTTTTAACCTCAAGTATTCAAAATTGAGAAAATCATAATCCTGAGCATATGATATACACTGTCATGTTTTTTCAATTTACTTTGCTTATGTTTATTTAGATACATGTATATGCTGGAAAAATAATATGCATATTTTTAGCTTCCATAAGTGGTATCAATTTTTGTTATTTTATTATTTCTAAGTCTAATCTCCTATTTTATCTCTTCCATCTCATACATTTGCCACAATTTACCTTTCCATTTCTCTAGTGATAGACATCTGTGTTCCTTTCATATCATTACTACAGCAAATAATTCTGTGACAAATATTTTGGACTTGTACAAAAGTTACTCTGGGGTATATATCTGGAAATATGGGACTTGGGGCATAATACTTAATTGTCCTAAATGCTGCCAGGTTACTCATCAAAATGATTGCACCATTTATGCTCCATCTAGTAGTGCATGAGGGTTCCAATTTTTTCCTGCCCTATCCTTAATAATATCTGACCTCTTAAAGTGATATTTCATTGTTAATTTTAATTTGCACTTTTATAATCACTAATTAGCTTGAACATCTCTTCATACACTTATTAGCGATTCAGATTTCCCTTTCTATGGGCTACTATTAACATTCTGTTCCTGGCTTTCTCTTTTTCCTGATTTGTGGGACATTGCTGTATTACTATATTCTACATAGTAACTCCTCATCTGTTTTTCAGATTTGCAAATGTTCTCTGAAGCATTATCTCCGGTTTCCTTCATTGAACAGAAATCTTTCATTTTGGTATTAAATCTATCCATTTTTTTCTCCCTGTCACTTTTTCTCCCTATCCGTACTTTTCTGGATCTTATTTAAGAAGTCCTTTTCTTAAACTACTACAAAAATATTCTTTTATACTTAATCCATTTATATTTAGTCCTTTGTTTGGAGTTTGTATGTGTGTGTTAGTCACTTAGTCATGTCCAACTCTTTGTGACCCCATGGACTGTAGCCCACCAGGCCCCTCTGGCTGTGGGATTCTCCAGGCAAGAATACTGGAGTGGGTTGCCATTTCCTTCTCCAGGGGATCTTCCTGATCCAGGGATCAAACCCCGGTTCCCTGCATTGCAGGCAGATTCTTTACCATATGAGCTATAGGGAAGTCCCTTATTTGGAGTTTCCTTCTGTGTATAATTTGAGGTAGGAATCAAGCTTTATCTTTTCTGTGTTATGAGCTAATTTCCTCAGTGCTATCTATTAAATTATTCTTTACTGATTAGTGATGCTACCCTTTCAACTACCAAGTTTCTCCATATGCAAAGGATATGTTTCTGAACTCTCAAATCTGCTTACTGTTCTAATTGTTCCTTTGTTATTGTTTAGTCACTCAGTTGTGTCCAGCTTCTTCCTGTGGTCCCATGGCCTGTAGCCTGTCCATAATTTGCTTGGCAAGAAGACTAAAGTGGGTTGCCAGTTCCATCTTCAGGGGATCTTACCAACCCAGGGATCGAACCTACATTTCCTGCCTCAGAGGCAGATTCTTTAGTTCTGAGCCACTGGGGAATTCTCACTTGTTACTTTACCATTGTTCTATTCACTTTGTGTTTTTATTACTGAGTAATGTCTTAATTACAGAAGAATCTCCCCACCCAGTTTGCTGTTTATTTTGAAAATCATTTTAGTAATTGTGGACCTTCATTTTTCTATATTACTTTTGAATCAATTATTGAGTCAGTTTGTCAGTTCCCTTAAAGTCCTATAGAGTTTTAATTGGAATTTATTAAATTTAGAGGTTAATTTGTCACTTTGTATGTCATCTTAGTTTTTTGTTTTTCTCTATAAAGATCTTGAGCATTCTTTGTTATAATAATTTCTAAATCTTTCTAGTTTATGTTCTCTTATTACCTAAAACATTGTTAGTTGGTTATTGTTGGGAAAAAATAATGATACTGATATTTGCATACTGTTGTATCTGTCAGCCTTGCTGAACCTTTTCCTGTTAACAGTCTGTTGATTTACCTGTATTTTCTATGTAGATAATCACATTATTAAGAAAATAATTATATTTTTATGCATTTCCTTCCATCCCTATTCCTTTTATTACTTTGTCTAATCTCACTTCATTGCTCAGGGTTTCCAATAACAAATGAAACAGTAGTGATAACAGCCATCAGTCTTGTCTCAAAGAAAAAGAATCTTGAGCTTCTCCATTAGGTATGAGATTTATGGTCATCTTAGGGAGTTAGCATTCAATAAATAAAGTTTCCTTCTATTTCTAGTCTCCTGAGAGGGTGTGTGTGTATGTGTGTGTGTGTTAATCACAAATAGGTTTTGAGATTTGTTAAATGTCCCTGGACCTAGTAAGATGAACATATGATTTGTCTCTTGTCCATTCATGTAATGAATTATACTTGACTTTCAAATGTTAACTCATTCCTCCATTCTAGGATACTGATGATTATATATTCTTTTCCAATAGTGTTGGACTTACCAGTCAGCATTTTATTTAGTAGTTTTCCATCATATTTTCAAATGTAATTGAACTATAATTTTCTATTTATGAACTATTCTTAATCAGTTGAGTTTTTTAATATCATAAAGAGAATAGACAACTTTCACTCTGTTTCTATTTTTTAGAACAATGTATGTAATATGAGCATAATCCCTTTTTTGGAAGAACTCACTTTTAATGCTGTTTGGACTGAAACTTTTGAGAAATAGTATTTTTTAATTATTTAATTCCTTTAATTTTCATCCTTTCAAATATTATTATTATTCTGTTTTACTGTTCTGCTTCATCTTTTGTCATTTTAACATTACATTTGTTTTCAGAAATATATTTTGTCTAGGTCTTCAAATTTTTTAGGATATTTATGCTCATTAAATATATAGTATATTTATTATAAGCATAAACTTATACTTATTCCCCACTTTTTGTCCTGTATTTTGTCTATCTTATTAGTCTTTCCAGAGTACCGGGTTTTGTTCATCTTGACTATTGTTTTTGTTGATCTGTTGTTGATTTCTGCCCTAATCTGTATTATTCCCTTTATTTTCATTTCTTTGAACATACAGTTTTTTACTCTTTTTCTGGCTTTTTGAGATGAATCATTTTCAGACTTTGTTTATTGATAATTTGCTCGAAACTTTTTATTTAACATGTAAAGTTTTAGTTGACTTTAATTTTCTTTTTAAGCCAATAATATTCAGTGTAGGGATTATTTTTCATTTCTAAACATTACAGAATATTTTCATTTTAATATATGATTTTTGATTTGTTGATTTTTTTATTTTAATACATGCAATTTAGAGAATATAGTCTGTATAGTATTAATTCATGGAAACAGACTGAAATTTGCTTTGTAGCTTCATATAGACAAATTTTTATAATTGTTCCATTTATGTATTAAAATATATATTCTGTAAACATTCTTTCAACTATTTCGTCAAGCATGTTACTTGTTCAGGTCTTCTATGTTTTTCTGTAGGCTTTTTTTTTTTTCCCCTTTTGCTGATATGTCAATTTCATAGAGGAATTTGTTAAAATCTCCAAATATAATTTGATTTATTTCTCCCTGTAATTCTGTTACTTGTTTATGTATTTTATGGCATAATTGTTAGCAGCGTATATGTTCATGATTGTTGTATCTTGTCGCTTTTACCTGCAAACATGTCCCTTATGATTTTTTTTTCCATATGATCTGTTTTGTCTCATTAAAATTGCTTCTTTAGTTTTGCTGTTGTTGCTTTTATTTGCCTGGTATTATTCTCTCTTTTCAATCTTTTCATATTCCTTCATTTTTCTTTGGACAAGAGCATCTTGTGGACAACATTTTGCCGAATTTTATTATCTTAAAATTCAGTGGGAAGGTCCTCTGTCTTTGGAATTTATTTTACAAGTTCAAAAAATTATCTTGGTATTTTTTCCTTCAACAGTTTTGTTTTGAAATAATATTAGATTCATTGAAGATAGTACAGATACTCCTCACCCAACTTCTTCAGATATTAACATTTTATTATGATGGTACATCCTAGAACTTATCTATCTCTATATCCATGTGTTTTATGTCTTCTCATCAACAAAATAAAGTACCTTCATATTTCTGTCCCCCTTCCTTCTGGCCTATTTCTTTCACCCCAACCATCATGTTGAAATCATTTAGAGTTTTAATTTCTGAATGCTGTGAATATATTTGAACACATTGGTCATTGCTTATTCAGAAATCAAGAAACAGTATTTATTTATTGCTGAATGCATTCAGAAAGAATCTTTTGTGGTAATTGCTCTGAGTCCTTAATATGCCTATATATGTTTGACTCATCTTTACCTATAAATAATAATTTAACAAAAAAATTCTAAGTTTAATTTCTTCAAAACTTTAAACACTGTATACCTATGGCTGATTCATGCTGATGTATGGCAAAAACCAACACAGTATTGTAAAGCAATTATCCCTCAATTAAAGAAATTTTTAAATTAAAAAAAAAAATCTTTTAAGCACAATATCCTTTTGTCTTTTTTGCATTCAGTTTTGCCAATAGAGAAACGGTCTGATTCTTGTTCCTTTGCATGTAATCTATATATGCTTTTTCAAAGATTGTAAAATTCTGTTTTTAATGTAATTTTATTTTGATATTTTTAGGTGAGGAGCTTGTTTTGTTTTTATTATCCAGCCTGTTTGACATTCTTTCAATATAAGGATTTATATCTATATTTAATTCTAGAAAATTATCTCTCGTTTGTTGTTCAGTTGCCAAGTCATGTCAAACTCATCGTGACTTCATGTGACAGCATGCCAATTTCTTCAGTCTCTTGCCCTGTTTTCATTCTTTTCTTTCATTCTTGAAAGGCTGTTAAATGCATGTTGACACAACACTCTTGTCTTTCATGAATTTAACTTTTTCTCATTCTTTCCAACTTTTTCCGCTTCCAGATCTATCTGTCTTTTTGACCTAATATTCCAGTTTACTAAGTTGTTCTTCAGTTATATCCATTCTATCCTGCAGCCCATTCACTGAATGTTTTAGTATCTCTAGTTTTTAAATGCTTCTTCCAGATTTAACATATTTGATGTGAAACATAAGGATATCATGCTCATTTAAAACTTGTTGGTCAAATCCATTAATTCTGCTTACTCTATTGTAGACTATTTACTATTTGTTTCTATTTTTCTTTTTTTTATTTTGAGGCCATGCTTTTAGTTACACAGAAACTTAAAATGTTTGTTTTCCTGGTAAATTAAATCTTTTGTCATTATAATGTATACCCCTTTGTCCCTGGTAATACTTCTTGCCTTAAAGTCTATATATGTATTTTCTTATATTAGTGTTTCAGATTATATGATTTTTCTATTTTTTAATGTCAACCTTTCATCTTTTAGATGTGTCTCATAAACACCATATAACAGGGCTTGAGGTTTTTTTTTAATCAGTCTGACAGTTTTATTTATTAGGAGCATTTAGTCCATTTATATTTGAAGTAATTACTGATATATTTGAGTTGAAGTCTACCATTTTACTATGTACTTTCTTTTTGTCCCACCTGATCTATATTCCTTTTTCTGACCTGTCTACTTTTGAACTTATTATTTCTCATTAGTGTGTGTTTTTCCTTTTATTAATTTAAAAGTTATACACCTTTCCCTTTCTTTTAGTGGTTATCGTAGAGATTATAACGTGAATTCTTTTCTATATGTATATAATTGTTTTTGGCTGTGCTGGGTCTTCGTTGCTGTGTGGGCTTAGTTGTGGCAAGCAGGGGCCACTCTCTGGTTGTGATGAGCAGACTTCTCATTACCCTGGCTTCACTTGTTGCAGAGCACGGGCTCTAGGGTGTGCAGCCTTCAGTAGTTGTGGTATATGGGCTCAGGAGTTGCGGCTCCTGGGCTCTAGAGCACAGGCTCACTAGTTGTGACACAGAGGCTTAATCGTTCCATGCACTTGGGATCTTCCTGGACCAGGGATTGAACCCATTTCTCCTGCATTGGCAGGTGAATTCTTTACCAGAGTCACCAGGGAATCACATAACGTGGATTCTTGGTTTCTCAAATTATATTTCTAGTCATTGCAAAGATTTTATAGTCTCCCTCCCCGTTACTTATTTGCTATTGTATATTTTAATAGTCACTCCCTCCTTTCTCCTATATACATGTACATATGTAGCCCCTTAGGACAGTACTATTGTCGTTTTATACAGTCATATTTATTTTGATTTACCCACATATTTACCAGTAGTCTTGCTCTCTATTCCTTCTTGTATGTCTAACTTTCCATTTGAGATAATTTTCCTTTCGCCTTAGAACTCTGTGGCACTCTCTTGGTTTTTATCTATCTGAAAAGGTCTTTATTTCACCTTCATTTTTGAAAGATATTTACACTGGAAATAGAAATCTAAGTTTGTTTTTGTTTTGTGATTTTCGTTGTATCATCCCTCCCCAGTGTTACTGAGATATAGCTCAATACATAACATTGCATTCATTTAAAGTGTAGAAGTGAAGTTGCTCAGTCGTGTCCGACTCTTTGCAACCCCATGGACTGTAGCCTATCAGGCTCCTCAGTTCATGGAATTTTCCAGGCAAGAGTACTGGAGTGGGTTGCCATTTCCTTCTTCACGGGATCTTCCTGACCCAGGGATCGAACCCAGGTCTCCCACATTGTGGGCAGACACTTTACTGTCTGAGCCACCAGGTACAGCATTATTATTCAACATCAAAATGATTACCACAGTAAGTTTAGTTAACATCCATCACCTCACATAGGTATAATTTTTCTTCTGATAAGCATTTTTAAGATCTACTCTCTTAGTAACTTTCAAATACACACTATAGTATTAACTGCACTCCTTTCCTTCTGAGACTCCAAATAAACATGTTAGACTATCTCATCTGTATCTCTCATCCTAATTTTGATGTTTTTCCTCCCCCTGCTGCACTGTTTTCTTTTCTTTTCTTTTTTTCTTTTTGCTTTTCTGTGCTTTGACTGTTCTTTTGCACATTCTCCAAAGATTCTATTCTTTCTTCAACTGTATATAATTTGTTGTAAGATGTTGAAAGGTATCCTCCTAAAATTCACATACACATAGACTGCAAAATGTAATTTTTTTTTTTTGAAGCAGAGTGTCTGCAGATGTAATTAAAGATCTCAACATGAAAGCATCCTAGATTTTGGTAGTTTCTAAATTCAATAACTTGGGTGTTTATAAGAGAAAAGAGAGGAACATGTGGACACAGAGACACCTAAGGAAGAAGGCAATGTAAAGACAGAGGAAGACATTTGAATTATGCTGCCCCACACCAAGCAATGCCAGTAGCCACCAGAAGCTCGGAGAAAGGCAAGAAAAAATTTCACCCAAAGCCTCTGGCGAAAGTGTGGCCCTGACAATATCTTGATTTTGAACTTCTGGCTCCAGAACTGTGAGAAAATAGCTTTATGTTATAAGACAGCAAATTTGTGATAATTTTAATGACAGTCCTAAGAAACTGATATACTCATTCATTAAGTTTTTCTCCAGTTCTGTAAACTAACTTCTCAGCTGATCAGTACATAGCCTTATTTTATGTATGTTTCTGTTTAAAGATACCTTATTTAAGACACTATTGATTTATTAATTCAGCCGAAACGTTTAACTCGAGATAGCCCTTAGGCATTGTGCTTGGGTGCCATTTTAAACAGTAAAATCATCAACAAAAGCACAGATATAAAAACATGGCTCTAGATAGATCTTGAAGTAGACAGTCATTTTCAGTAAGAGAGCTGAAACGAGAAGACAGAATGTCACCTTCTTTAACCTCAACTGGGAATATCGACCCTGGTGACTCAGTTTTTCATCACACCACAACACCCATGTCCACAAATGATTATGAAAGCATTGGGAGTATGGATTTCAAGTTGACAAATGAACTTTGGCAAGTAGGTGACTTTACAAATATGAACTCTGCAAATAATGAGAATCAACTGTATAACTAAGTCCAGGAATGCTTTAATCTTCTATTAAGGAAGTCAAGATGAGAAGAGATTTTACGTAACTATAGAGCTACAGTACTCCATATAGTACTTTGTATAGAGTTTGAATACTGGTTATTGCAGAGGATGGCCCAACATCCTCAGCAAATTAGCTAAACTTTCTGTGGTCCCTCACAGCCAGCTGGTCCCAGCTGCCTGAAGCTCCCATTGTAACGCATCTTCTACATTATCTGTCCAAGTAAAAGGACATCTCATTCTTCTACATGTTTCTCTCTTCCATGATAGGTTATTCCATTACTCCAACCCACTTTTCTTTAACACCAGCTCCCACTCATATCCTAACTCAAGTGGCCTAGGCTTGGGTTCTGCCATCCCCTCAACCATTATTGCTTATCTGTTTATAGTAGGGTGGGGGTGGGGAGGAAGCTGAGTGGATAACCTGGCTCAGAACACCTATTTTCAGAATAGTAAAAACTGAAACTAATCCAAACAGTGAGTCTTCTCTCATTCTCTCATGAGTCTTAATATGAGTCTTCTCTCTTTTTTTTTCTCCAGGTACATGTTGATAATGTATGTTTTATATTTATGTCAAGGACAGCAAAATTTCATCCAAAGATGGGCATAATAAAGGACAGAAACGGTAAAGATCTGATAGAAGCAGGAGAGATCAAGAAGAGATGGCAAGAATACACAGAAGAACTATAAAAAAAATCTTAATGACTCAGATAACCACAATGGTGTGGTCTCTCACCCAAAGCCAGACATTCTGGAGTGTGAAGTCAAATGGCCCTTAGGAAGCACTACTGCCAATAAAGCTAGTGGAGGTGATGGAATTCCAGCAGAGTTTTTTGAAATTTTAAAGGATGATGCTATTAAAGTGTTGCACTCAATATGTCAGCCAAGTTGGAAAACCCAGCAGTGGCCACAGGACTGGAAAAGGTCAATCTTCATCCTAATTCCCAAGAAAGGCAGTACTAAAGAATGTTCAAACTACCGGACAGTTGATCTCATTTCCCAAGCTATTAAAGTTACATTCAAAATCCTTCAATCTAGTCTTCAGCAGTACGTGAACCAAAAACTTCCAGATGTTCAAACTGGATTTAGAAAAGGCAGAAAAACCAAAGATCAAATTGCCAACATTCACTGGATCATAGAGAAAGCAAAGGAATTCCAGAAAAATATCTACCTCTGTTTCATTGACTATGCTAAAGCCTTTACTCTGTGGGTCGTAACAAACTGTTGAAAGCTCTTAGAGAATACCAGACCACTTACCTGTCTCTTGAGAAACCTGTATGTGGGTCAAGAAGCAACAGTTAGAACCTTATATGAAACAACTGACTGATTCAAACTTGAGAAAGTTCAACGATGCTCTTTATTGTCACCCGGTTTATTTAATGTATATGCAGAGCACATCATGTGAAATACCAGGCTGGAGGAATTACAAGCTGATAAGATTTCTGGGAGAAATAACAACCTCAGGTACGCAGATGATACCACTTTAATGTCAGAAATCAAAGAGGAATTAAAGAGCCTCTTGATGAGGGTAAAAGAGAAGAGTGAAAAAACTGGCTTAAAAACTCAATATTAAAAAAACTATAAAGATCATGATATTTGGTCCCCTCACTTCATGGCAAATAGAAGGGGGAAAAGTGGAAGCAGTGACAGATTTTCCAAATCACTGCAGATGGTGACCGCAATCATAAAATTAGAAGATGACTGTTTCTTGGCAGAAAAGCTTTGACAAACTTAGTGTATTAAAAAGCAAAGACATCACTTTGCTGACAAAGGTTCATAAAGTTAAGGCTGTGATCTTTCCAGTAGTCATATACAGATGTGAGAATTAGACCATAAAGTAGTCAGTGTGACAAAGAGCTAATGCTTTTGAACTCTGGTGCTGTAGAAGACTCTTGAGAGTTCCTTGGACAGCACAGAGATCAAACCACTCAATCCTGAAGAAATCAACCCTGAATCCTCATTGGAAGGACTGACACTGAAGCTGAAGCTCCAGTACTTTGGTCACCTGATGTGAACAGCCGACTCATTGGAAAAGACCCTGATGCTGGGAAAGATAGAAGGCTGAAGAAGAGAGCAACAGGATAAGATGGTTGGATGGCATCACTGATTGAGTGGACATGAACTTGGGCAATTCTGGGAGATGATGAGGGACAAGGGGCCCTGCTGTGCTTCAGTCCATGGGGTCACAGAGAGTTGGACACAACTTGGCAACTAAATAACAAGGACTGAATCCAGCTAGTTTCTTCTTTCCTTTGACTGAATCAGTGTATTTAAAGGTGTGGTTTTTAGAGTGTTAATATCAGGGACATCAGGTATAGAGGAATAGATTATAAGATGGTTTGGGGGAATTCAGTAGCAGTTCAGTGGTTGGGGCTCTGCTTTCACTGTCAGGGACATGACCTCAATCCCTGGTCAGGGAACTAATATGCCACAAATAAATAAGATGGTTTTAGAAAATACAGAGAGGTTAGTTGAGACCTACAGGTCCACAGTGACAGAAGAGACATTTTTAGTATTTTCTTTTGATTTCCTTTACAGAAACTCTAGTCCTCAGTCAGCCCAAACTGTTTTACTAAGAGGTGTCAAAAGTTCTGTCCTGTAACAAAGAGCAGGGTGTTCATGTTGGTCATGTGCTCTCTTGGCAGTTAAGCTCAACAAGGTGAAACTTCCTGCTCCATAATCTTTTTCACACTATTCATATATAGGTTCACTCACTATCCATAAAGCAATTAAAAATTATTATAGTGTAAGTAGAAGTGCTACAAGTTTCTGCATCAGACACTTGCAGAGAAAATTATTATCTATCTGCCTACCTTCAGTTCAGTTCAGTCGCTCAGGCATGTCTGACTCTTTGCAACCCCGTGAATCGCAGCACACCAGGCTCCCTGTCCATCATCAACTGCTGGAGTTCGCTCAACCTCATGTCTATCAAGTCGGTGATGCCATCCAGCCATCTCATCCTCTGGCGTCCCCTTTTCCTCCTGCCCCCAATCTCTCCCAGCATCAGAGTCTTTTCCAGTGAGTCAGCTCTTCGCATGAGGTGGCCAAAGTACTGGAGTTTCAGCTTCAGCATCATTCCTTCCAAAGAACACCCAGGACTGATCTCCTTCAGAATGGACTGGTTGGATCTCCTTGCAGTCCAAGGGACTCTCAAGAGTCTTCTCCAACACCACAGTTCAAGAGCATCAGTTCTTCGGTGCTCAGCTTTCTTCACAGTCCAACTCTCACACACATACATGACCACTGGAAAAACCATAGCCTTGACTAGACGGATCTTGTTGGCAAAATAATGGCCCTGCTTTTTAATATGCTATCAGGTTGGTCATAACTTTCCTTCCAAGGAGTAAGCGTCTTTTAATTTCATGGCTGCAGTCACCACCTGCAGTGATTTTGGAGCCCAAAAATAAAGTCTGGCACTGTTTCCACTGTTTCCCCATCTATTTCTCATGAAGTGATGGGACCAGATGCCATGATCTTCGTTTTCTGAATGGTGAGCTTTAAGGCAACCTTTTTTACTCTCCACTTTCACTTTCACCAAGAGGCCTTTTAGTTCCTCTTCACTTTTTGCCATAAGGGTGGTGTCATCTGCATATCTGAGGTTATTGATATTTCTCCCAGCAATCTTGATTCCAGCTTGTGTTTCTTCCAGCTCAGCATTTCTCATGATGTATTCTGCATATAAGTTAAATAAGCAGGGTGACAATATACAGCCTTGATGTACTCCTTTTCCTATTTGGAACCAGTCTGTTGTTCCATGTCCAGTTCTAACTGTTGCTTCCTGACCTGCATACAAATTTCTCAAGAGGCAGGTCAGGTGGTCTGGGATTCCCATCTCTTTCAGAATTTTCCCGCAGTTTATTGTGATCCACACAGTCAAAGGCTTTGGCATAGTCAATAAAGCAAAAATAGATGCTTTTCTGGAACTCTTTTGCTTTTTTGATGATTCAGAGAATGTTGGCAGTTTAATCTCTGGTTCCTCTGCCTTTTCTAAAACCAGCTTGAACATCTGGAAGTTCATGGTTCACAGTATCTGCCTATCTTAGAAGGCCTCTATCAAAAAAAAACTGGCATTTTGTCATGCCTTCACTAAGACTTCTGCATTTTGGAAGGTTTTTCTTTACGCTTTGAATGCTTATTCTTAATTATGTCTGCCATACAATTTGGGGCTTTTAAAGGAGGGTTATTAGTGACTGTATTCTCTAGGTTAGATTACATATTACTATACCCCCATATCAAGAGACTTCTTACCAGAAAATTTTAAATTTCATTAGTTAAATGTCCATCTTTCTATACAAATACAGGGAAATTTTATTCTAATAAGTTATTTGTCTGGAGGAGGAAAGATGGACTAGGAGTTTGGTGTTGACAGATGCAAATTATTACATTTAGAATGGATAAACAACAAGGTCCTATACACAGGGAACTAAATCCAGTCTTCTTGAATACCATAATGGAAAAGAATATTTTAAAAAGAATGTACATATGTATATAACTGAGTCACTTTGCTTTATAACAGAGATTGGCCCAACGTGTAAATCAACTGTAATTTAAAAAAAAAAAAAAAAAGCTTTTTAGATGTTAATTCCCCACCAGGAATCAAGTCTGTGCCCTACTAGTGGAAATGTGGTCTTAATCATTGAACCACCAGGGAAGTACCCCCTCCCCAATTTTTTAATACAAATGCTCTTTAAAAAGTTATTTGGCTTTTCTGTCATAATATCTAAGAGATCAGGAGAGGGTGCAGGATTAAAAGCAGAGTACCTAGCCAATGCAGGGGACCCATTCCCCTTATGGCCCAGCTACAGCCCTTAGATTCATTATTCTGACTCAACGAAAGAAAATTGTTGAGCAGAATTGAGTGTGGCAGCATATATCCAGGTGAACAAACAAGTGGTGATCCCTGCCAACAAGAAGTGTGGCTGGCGGCAATGAGTCAGAAAAATTTCTTCTGGACTTAACCCTGTTGTGTTCTCTCATTTTAGTGAAAATGCTCTGGGTCAGTCCCCCATATTTACAGAGTAACCCTGGAAGTCTTGGCAGTAATTCTCAATGGGAACTCCTTGTTTCCAACATGAATGGGTGTAAGTAATGACCATGATATTATCATAATTCTGTGTGTGCATAGACACACACATTTGTTTCATAACGATTTCAGATGACAATTGTTTATCCCTTCTCCCAAAATTAGAACTAAGGTATTAAGACCTACTTTCAATCTGGCAGTATAAAATTTTTTCTGTATGCATTTCACACGGCTTAGAAAATCATTCTGCAAATACTGACATGTTCATTGTTTAAAAATTAAACTCAAGAATACACAGAGGGATATAATGAAAAGTAGAAAACTCCTGACTTAAATCACCGCAAATTATTGTCTGCCTTTCCAGAAATTATCTGTACATACAAAGGCACATAATTTTGGCATAAATGGGGTCCAGCTAAATGTTCCTTCTCTTGCTTTTTTTTGTAGTGTGTGTACTTTAGGCAGATACTGAAGCAGTACTAAAAGGCACAGCAAGACAGTGTCCTCCCTGCTGCAGTGCATTTCACAGTGTTATAGTATTTTCTTTTGTTCTTGACTATAACAAAGTGCCTGCGAAGTGACCTTTGGTTTTGGTATGTATGGCAGGAACACAAGAGTTTCACAATAAACAATATTTCACAATAATGACTCATTATTTGGAAAAAAAAATTAATCCAGCACATATCTTGGGAAATGTCATCCTGCTTCTGGTGGTCAGCACACTTGGGCTGGGATTCCTGTCTTGTTCTACTGCATTCCATATTCCATCTCACAAAGAATGGGATTGTGAGAAAACTCATTTTAATAGTGGGAGGTTCGATAAAAAATTTTTTTACTAAAATATGCCCACCATTCTCAAGACCTATTAGCTAGTAAGATTTTTTTTTAATAAGCTCTACAGAAAGCTTCATGCTTATTATTTTTAGTACTGCAAATATTTTATTTTGGATTTTAAAAAGACAACTTCCACCAGTTAATTATTTTAATGCCTACTATGTGGCAACTTAATACCAAATGCTTTATGTGTATTATTTCACTTAATCCTCACAGCAGCTGCTCTTTTCTGTATTTCTTTCAGTTAATGAAACAGAGGCAAATGAAGGCTAAATAAAATGTTCAAGATGACACTGCTAAGTGGGGATGCTGAGCCTGAAAGCCAGGTCCCTCTGACTGGTTTTGTGCTACCTAGTATGTCTGTCCTCTTAAGCAAGACCTAGCCCTTCTCTTGCCTGTTGCCTTTGTACTGCTGGTGCATATCAATCAGCATGTCTGGGTGTTAGCTTAAACAAGGTATTGCCTGTTTGAACTTTTGCTTGTTTCTTTTGATTCTTCCTTCCAGAAAGTCACTCAGCCCAGGCTACTTTAATAGAAGAGGGGCCAGCAGATATGTGGAAGCAAAGCATTCATGCTGGCCAAGTGACCTCTTTGTGAAACCCAAAAAGACAATCCTTTGAGTCTGTGCACCACCCATGCCTATTCATGATGTGCTAGTTTTCACTTTGACATGGAATCATGGAAAATGTGTGTATCTTGGTTCCTAGAATAGGTTAAAGAGAAACTCCTCATATATGCTCATAAATCCTCTTCTGGCCTTCAGGAATTTTGACTCTACCCTCTTAACTGTCACACTCTTGACTCTCCTTCCACCTACCCAATATATATATATATATAAAACTTTCTAAGAGACATGATCCAAGACCACTCTATTTTAATTTGTACACATACACCCAACTGCCTGTCCCACTTTGTTTTTCTACTGCTACTATCTAATAAACTATTTTACTTATTTTTGCTTCTGGTCATGTCTTCCTTAAAATGCAAACTGTCCTAGTGCAAGAATTTTATCTGCTTTGTTCACTGCTATATCTCCAATAACTAGGACATAGTAGTAACTCCCACATAGTAAGTGCTCACCCCAAAAAATAATTCCCAGAACCTCTGCCTCCTTTTCCTGTCTAACTTTTTTAATTCTTTATCCCAACCCATACTTACTGGCACCCCTAATCTTACTGGCACCCCTAATCTGTTGAGACCCCAACTATTCTATGTTTCTTATGTGCTTCATTTTATCTTCCCAGCCAACTTCTCCATTTCTTGAGGGCAAAGACAACATAGGATTTATTTTTTATAATTAATAGCACCTAACACAGTGTTATTGGAGAAAGAAATGGCAACCTACTCCAGTATTCTTGCCTGGAGAATCCCAGGGACAGAGGAGCCTGGTGGGCTGCCATCTATGGGGTTGCACAGAGTCAGACACGACTGAAGTGACTTAGCAGTAGCAGCAGCAGCAGAGTGTTGCGCATGCTGTCAACATTTGTTAGATTCTTGATGATGAGATTTTATCCACAGTGAACCAGAGTCTTTCAAAGTAAGGCTGCCGGTTGGACAACCGTAAAAATACTCCAAAGGGGCCAGGCAACTGGGTGAAAGCTACTCTTCCTTTGCAAATTCTCAAATTCTTTGTAATAGAACTTCTCACAGCTCAGAAAAGCCAAGTAGCGTTCATTGTTTATTGGGAACTTAAGGAAAGAAGGAGGCTATGTAGGAACCTTCAGTAATTTCTAAGACAATGGCATAGGGCAATACTATCCCCTCAGCCACCAGCTAGATCAGCTGAGAAGAGGACAAAAGAGCCAGATCCAGGTGTGCATCTAAGTGCTAAAAGGTGGACTTTATTTTTATTTTTTTTACTTTATTCTACATTACAATACTGTATTGGTTTTGCCATACATTGACATGAATCAGCCACAGGTGTACACGAGCTCCTTGGGTAGAAGTTATAAACGATTCAGAAAATCATTCCATAGTTTCTCAAAAAGTTAAACATAAGGCTACTATGTGACCCAATATCTCACTCCTAGGTATCTACCTAAGAGAAATGAAAACATATGTCCACCTGAAGACTTGCACAGGAATGCTCATAGGAGCACTATTCATGATAGCCTCAAACTGGAAACAACCTAAATGTCCGTCAGGTGATAAATAAAGTGACAAAATGCATTCAGTTAGATAATGTAAAACTGAGCAAGAAAAGGGAACAAACTAATATACGCCACATGGATAAACCTTGAAAACATCCTGCTAGGTGGAAGAAGTCAAACATAAGACCACATATTATATGATTCTATTCACATGGGAAATTCAGGGAAGGCAAATTTATAAAGACAAAGTAGATTAGTTGTTGCTTAGGGCAGAGAGTGGAGAGAAGCATTACCTGTAATGGGTGTGAGGAGTCTTACTGGGGTAATGAAAATGTTCTAAAAACTGATTTGTGGCGATGATTGTGGCACTTGGTAAAGTTATTAAAAATCGTTGAATTGTATCCATGCAATGAGTAAATTTTATGATGTATAAAATATACTTTATTCTTTTTTAAAGTTTATGTACCTTTTTCTGATTGTAAAGGGAATACATACTCATTATAAAAAGTATAACAAAATATAGAAAAGAAAATGATCAGTATCTATCAAGAGATAACATTTTGCTTATTTCCTTGTGTTGTGTGATTTACATAACTGAGATCATTCTTTACATGTCATTTTAAATCCTAATATTCTGACCAAATATTAAAAGCATTTCATCTCATAACTTTTTAATACATATCAAAAGCTGAGGAGGGCTTCCCATCTTGCCAATGCAGGAGAGATGAGAGACACGGGTTAGATGCCTGAGTCAGGAAGATCCCCTGAAGGAGGACATGGCAACCCACTCCAGTTATTCTTGCCTGGCAAATCCCAGGTATAGAGGAGCCTGGAGGGCTACAGTCCATAGGATTGCAAAGAGTTGGACATGACTGAAGCGGCTTAGCCCACAAGCACAATAGCTGAGTAATATTTCATCATAGAGATTTATCATAATTCATTCAACTACCCTCCACTGCTAAGTATTTCAGTTTTATAAAGAACATGTGCTAAGCATCTTTGTACCCAAAAAAATCACGAAGGCTTATTTTTCAACCTAGTTTATCCATTGTTCTTAGTATATCTTACAAGTCTCAAATCTGGAAACCTGATCTTTGAAATATGGACTTCTTTATCTTCAGGTGGTGAAGATGGCCCTGCTTAATCATAGAGGGTCACTCATGATTTCAACATAGAGTGCAGATGACAAAAGAATGAAGCTGGTCAACTGGGCCTGCTTGTGTCAGGAGCTGGGATCTGCACCCAGAGAGCAAGGACTCCAGTGCTGCAAGAAGTCTGAAGCAAGCCCCAAAACCCCAGCCTGTACACCAAGACAGTAAGTAGATACCTGGGTGTCAAAAAGTTACCTGAGGTCAGGAGTGAGCTGGAGTCTGCAAGCCGACAAATATCCAAGGAGTAGGAATTCATCAGCTCTCACAACCCCTGAAAGAATTTAAGGTAGATCAAAACCCAGCACCAGCAATGGAATTCATATGTGAGCCTAGCCCTAAGGCAGAAACTTACCTGCCCTCTCACCTGCTGTCCAAAAGGGCACTGTGTATACCAGCAGATGGGAACAAGTTAACCCTCACACCTGTCCAGAGTAGAAGCCCTAGAGTTTTAGGGCGTTACCAACCCACTATCCTGCTTTGAGAAACATCTTTTAAATAAATAATTTCAAAGCTAATAACAAATGGAAACTGATTTCAAATGCTGTGTGAAACAAAGGTATTCATTGTTTCATCCTTCAGTGAAATTAACCATATATGTTCTAAAATTGACTATACACAAATCTCAGTTAATATAGGAGAAACTATTGAATTGTACATTTTGAATAGGGGAATTGTATGCAAATTATATTACAGTAAAACTGTTTACACTATTTAAATTAGGTGAAAAAAGTGTGCTGTGATGGGCTCCATTTCAAATTCTAAAAGGTAGGGCCTGTGTAAATTTCTACCCATGTTCAAAATCTATCCTATCTGCTTCCCAGTGAACCCAAGTTTTCTACACTGAGGACTGATCCTCTGTGCCATTCTACTGTTTCATCCAACCCTCAAAGTCCTATGGGAAACCCTACAGAATGGTGGTTAAGAAAACTGTGCCACTTGCCCCCAGGGAATTAGCACACAGTCATTAAAAGGTCTGTGAAGAAATGGGCAAATAAGATGTAGACTCCATATACTACATGCATCGCATTACAACCACATAGGAAAAACCTATGCAAAAAAAAAAAAAAATGTTTAGAAGAAATAAAACAAATCAAATCAAAGGTGAGAATGAAAGTGATATTCCTCTAAAGATTTGCTTTGTAATATTTCCTTCCCATCAAAAGATAGTATTTCATGGTTTTTCCTAGAAGGGTGGGATGGAGGTGGAAGATGGGAGGGAGGCTCAAGAGGGAGGAGACTTATGTACTCGCCGATTCACATTGATGTATGGCAGAAACAAACACAATGTTGTAAAGCAATTATTCTCCAATTAAAAGTAAATAAATTAACAAAATAAAAGAGTTCTGGAATCTCAAAAAGATAACATTGCATGGTTTTTAATGATAAGTTACTCTCTGAGAGATAACACCACCTTCAGTTCTGCTCATAAATTTTACTCTAGAAGACCTGCATTTTTCCTGTGACACAAGGAATCCAGGGAAATATGAAAACTCAGGGTGCTGTGAGGGCTTAAAGAGGAGAAAAAACCGAACAGAGGGAAGGGGAATAAATAAAATTACCTTTTCTGCTCGTTTGGAGTTTTTGTTTTAACCATATGAAAGAAAATAAAGTCAATTTGAAATTATAACTATGTAGGACAATCTGCTTTATCTTTCCTTATCTTGGTCTCATCTATTTTGAAATATTTTCTTCATGAATTTACGAAATACTGAATGCTAATCTTTTAGCTCTCAAAGAGAAATTTTGTGTCAGGCACTGTGCTCGGTCACGTCCGCCCTTTGCAATCCTAAGGATCCTAAAGGACTGAAGCCCACAGAGCTCCTCTGTTCATGGAATTCTCCAAACAAGAATACTGGAGTGGGTAGCTGTGCCCTGCTCCAGGAGATCTACCCAACCCAAGAATCAAAGTAGGGTCTCCTGCCTTGTAGGCAGATTCTTTACCAGCTGAGTTACTAGGAAAGCCAGAGCCAATTCAGTCCTTTCGTATTGGCAATGTGAACACCAAAATAAAACAAACACAAAGGAAAGCCTTTAGCCAAACACCATAACTTGATGCAAAGCACAAGTGTCACCTTATGCTTCAGCTTGCTACAAGTTTGATCCACTCTGGGAAAGGTGTTGTACAGTGTGAGGCCATTTATTCTGTTCTGGGGCTGACAGGTAGTTTCAGCTCTGCTTAAATGAAGCTTGTAGTGCAACAGAAGGGGTCTTAAAATTATGTAATTGAACTGTTACCTTGAAAATGAGAAAACTAAGGTCCAGAGAAGCAAAGACCTACATAAGCCAGGGCAGTGGCAGAACAGGATCCAATAACAGGCCCCTGCTTGTAGCCCAGTGCCAGGCCTTCGCAGCGAGGGCCTGCCAGTGCCTGGTCCTCGTCTCTACTCATGACTCCTTCAAAATCAGTCTGATTCAGATCTGGATGGCTACTCCCAGGGCTGTCGTGATTCAGAGGCGAGCGAGTTCCAGACCTGCCCTGCCGGAACCAGGACACATCTGAGCAGTTGAGGTGGTAGATCTGAGTGGTTTCAGAGCACCAGCAGATCTGATTAGCTAACTAGTCATTGGATAATTCTGCCTGTAACTGTTCAGGGGCCAGCACCACCAACTCTCCTCACTAGTAACAAACAGGAAATGCCTAGTCACAAGCAAAACTCTAGAGGTCCCAAGAATCTCTGCCAAGTTGGTTAGGTATAGACTGTTCACTCGAGAAACAAGGCTAGGGAAGCCCCTGGCCCCCTCTCTGACATCTCTGACACTCAGAAAGATGCATTAGTTCAGGGATGACAAAGGGATCCTGTGTGGTAGCTGAAAGAGGAAGGTGATAACTGTCCCCGAGAAAGGTCTGGATGTTCTCTTTTGACAGTCAGACTGAAATGGTGTGGCCAGGGGTGAAAGAGTCTTCAAAAGAGAAAATGCCCCACGCTTTTGAAGTCTTCGATTTGCTTCCCGCTATTCATCAAGCGGAGAGCCGCAAAGTGTCCTACAACGTCAGCAATATTTTTCCAGCACATTTGAGATGTGCCTTGAAGGACATAAACAAGAGCAGCAACAGTTAAAAAAAAAAAAACAGTGTCCTCATATGTTTTAAGAATCAGCAAGATTATATATTCTACTAAAGAGTTTTAACCAGTTCTTCTGATCTTTTGTTAAGGTTTAACTAAGTATTCATAGGTAACTGCTGAATTCCCCTAATCTAACAGAATTGTTTTCATATGAAAATTGAAGCGTAATCATTTAAAGTGAATTGGAGAAGGAAATGGCAACCCACTCCAGTATTCTTGCCTGGAGAATCCCAGGGACAGAGGAGCCTAGTGGGCTGCCGTCTACGGGTCGCACAGAGTCGCACACAACTGAAGCGACTTAGCAGCAGCAGCAGCAGCAATCATAAAGTGGAGTACACCAACTCTACTGAAGGTTTAGTTCAATGGATAAGAATATTTCTCTAATGGATTAAAAAGCAAAACTAGAAGTGATCTTGTTGTTGTTGCTTAGTCATGTCCAACTCTGCAACACCATGAACTGTAGCACACCAGACCTCCCTCTCCCTCACCATCTCCCAGAGTTTGCCCAAGTTCATATACATTGAATCGGTGATCTTAGAGATTATTTAATTTAATCTCTTTATGTTAAAATGCTTTTTTTCCCCAGCCACACCACACAGTTTGCAGAATCTAATTTTCCCCGCGAGGGATCAAATCCAGGCCCACAGCAGTGAAAGCCCCACCTTGTAACCACTGAACAATTTGGGAATTCCCCAAATGCTCTTTTTTAGAAATTGGAAGATTCAGCCTAAATTTTTTTGCAAAAATAGGTTAGCATAGATTGGTAAAACTCTAAAGCATGCTATTCACAACGTAAAGATAGATGAAGGTCTTATTTCAAAGCCATGATACCGAATGACTATTTAAAATTACATTTATACTATTGGAAAATTGGATTTAATTATTCTGACAAACCAAACTAGCATTTATAAAGTTACAAGGAAATTGGGCAAAATAGGTGAAGAGTATTAAGAGGCACAAACTTCCAATTGTAAAATGGGATATAATATACAGCATAAGTATAGTCAGTAATACTATAATAAATTTGTATGGTGACCCATGGTTACTGCACTTATGATGATCATTTTGTAATATATTTAAATGTTGAATCATTAATGCTGAACACCTGAAACTAACATAAGTCAATTATACTTCAGTTTTTAAAAAATTAAAAGAAAAGAAATCATCTGTAATTCATGAGCTTCATCTGATTATTCAGAAAATATTTTTGTGCAGTACCGAATGTGTCACTGTTTAAATTATCTTACTAGAATAAAAAATATGTTTTAAATATTTAAAAACATACATGTATACATACATATGACTTCTATGTATCATTTAAAAATAAAAATGAAACTTCTAACAGATCCACTTGAATTTTAAGAAGGGATGGATTCAATAATTTTATCATCATCATCCTCTTTTTTAATTATTCATGAACTGGAAAATAAAGATGATTCCTGCTTTTATAGTTTTAATTGTTTTCTCAGTGTGTTCAAGGGCAGGAAGAAAACTTAGGTGATATATCTAATACATTGTATCCCAGGATAAATATTTGTATATACTCATAGAGTGAGCTAATGAATGAGAGCAATGAAGGGAAATTAGGCAGGAATTAACATAAAAGCCTTTTCATACTGTTTCATAACCTCAGATATGCAGATGGCCCCACTTTATGGCAGAAAGCATAGAAGAACTAAAGAGCCTCTTGATGAAAGTGGAAGAGGAGAGTTCAAGATCTGACTTAAAACTCAACATTCAGAAAACTAAGATGATGGCATCTGGTCCCATCACTTAATGACCCACAGATGGGGAAACGGTGACAGACTTTATTTTCTTGGACTCTAAAATCACTGCAGATGGTGACTGTAGCCATGACATTAAAAGACTCTTGCTCCTTGGAAGAAAAGTTATGACCAACCTAGACAGCATATTAAAAAGCAGAGATATTACTTTGCCAACAAAGATCCATCTAGTCAAAGCTATGGTTTTTCCAGTAGTCATGTATGGATGTGAGAGTTGAACCATAAATAAAGCTGAGCACCGAAGAATTAATGCTTTTGAACTATGATGTTGGAGAAGACTCTTGGGAGTCCCTTGGACTGTAAGAAGATCAAACCAGTTCATCCTAAAGGAAATCATTGAAGGACTGATGCTGAAGCTGAAACTCCAATTTTGGCCACCTCATGGGAAGAACTGAGTCTTTGGAAAAGACCATGATGCTGGGAAAGATTGAAGGCTAGAGGAGAAGGGGACGACAGAGGATGAGATGGTTGGATGGCCTCATCAACTCAATGGACATGAGTTTGAGCAAGCTCCGGGAGTTGGTGATGGACAGGGATGCCGGGTGTGCTGCAGTCCATGGGGTGCAAAGAGCTGGGCACAACTGAGTGACTGAACTGAACTGAACATAAAAACTTATATTTGAGTTTTTTTAAAGTTGCATCACTAGGAATTTTTAGCTTAGACAAGAGAAAGCATAAAGAGGATGACACAGCTATTTTCACATACTTAATATACAATAGGAAAAGGAGTACATCAAGGCTGTATATTGTCACCCTGCTTATTTAACTTATATGCAGAGTACATCATGAGGAGCTCCGGGCTGGAAGAAGCACAAGTTGGAATCAAGATTGCCGGGAGAAATATCAATAACCTCAGATATGCAGATGATACCACCCTTATGGCAGAAAGTGAAGAGGAACTAAAGAGCCTCTTGATGAAAGTGAAAGAGGAGAGTGAAAAAGTTGGCTTAAAGCTCAACATTCAGAAAACGAAGATCATGGCATCTGGTCCCATCACTTCATGGAAAATGGATGGGGAAACAGTGTCAGACTTTATTTTTCTGGTCTCCAAAATCACTGCAGATGGTGACCGCAGCCATGAAATTAAAAGCCGCTTACTCCTTGGAAGGAAAGTTATGACCAACCTAGATAGTATATTCAAAAGCAGAGACATTACTTTGCTGACTAAGGTCCGTCTAGTCAAGGCTATGGTTTTTCCTGTGGTCAGGTATGGATGTGAGAGTTGGACTGTGAAGAAGGCTGAGCACCGAAGAATTGATACTTTTGAACTGTGGTGTTGGAGAAGACTCTTGAGAGTCCCTTGGACTGCAAGGAGATCCAGCCAGTCCATTCTGAAGGAAATCAGCTCTGGGATTTCTTTGGAAGGAATGATGCTAAAGCTGAAACTCCAGTACTTCAGCCACCTCATGCGAAGAGTTGACTCATTGGAAAAGACTCTGGTGCTGGGAGGGATTGGGGGCAGGAGGAGAAGGGGACGACAGAGGATGAGATGTCTGGATGGCATCACTGACTCGATGGATGTGAGTCTGAGTGAACTCTGGGAGTTGGTGATGGACAGAGAGGCCTGGCGTGCTGTGATTCATGGGTTCGCAAAAAGTCAGACACGACTGAGCGACTAAATTGAACTGAATACACATTCAGAAAAAGAAGAATTGACCTTTCTCTATAAGTTAGAACTAAGAGACCAGTGGGAGGTAAATATTGGACTATGAGAAATAGTTTATTTCAGTTACAATTGAATGCTGAAGAATGGGTACCTCAAAATATTTTGGGGTAAGTAAACTCCTGGAAGGAGTTCTTCACTGGAAGGACTAATGCTGAAGCTGAAGCTCTAGTATTTCGGTCATCTGATGTGAACAGACAACTCATTGGAAAAGTCTGTGATGCTGGGAAAGATCGAGGGCAAGAAAAGAGAGCATCAGAGTATGAGATGGCTGGACAGCATCAGCAATGCAAAGAACATGAACTTGGTCAGACTCTGGGAGATGGTGAGGGACAGAGAGGCCTGGCATGCCACATTCCATGGGGCCACAGAGAGTCAGACATGACTGGGTGGCTGAACAACAACAAACATCTGAATGTGGTCTAAAGTGTATTGCTACATAATAGAAAAATTGTGGCAATATAACAAATTAAAATCAAAGTATGCAGTATGTAGTTAATCTTGGGACTTACCTGGAGGTCCAGTGGTTAGAACTCTGTGTTTCCACTGCAGGGGGTATTGTTTCATCTGTGGTTGAGAAACTAAGATCCGGCATGCAGAATGTCACAGCCAAATTTTCAAAAAATTTTAATAAAAAGTATACAGTTAATCTGATAAGTCTTTTTAACAAAAAATGTTTTTTAAAACTTTTAATCATATCTTTTAATACTTTTAAAAATTGACTTTTATTTATCCACATTGCTTTGAACTTTAGGCTGTATGTCGATTATTAAAAAAAAAGCCTACATACAGGGAATGCCTGCTGACTGCAAGAGAGTATTTGTCTCACTCCAAGCCATATTCAGTTTTAGGCCACCTAAGAAACCTATCAACCCAGAGCATCCCATGACACAGTTTAAAATGCTTTTCACTATAGATGATACTTGTACTATTGGAAAAATATAATATGTATTACCTGTCTGAATTCTTCAAATACAGTGCTTTTCCCTTAACCGTACAAGAAGGAAAAGTAATACAGTTTCACTAATACATGCCTACATACATACTTGTGGTTGTGCTTAGTTGCTCAATCATGACCTTTTCTTTACGACCCCATGGACTGTAGCCTACCAGGCTCCTCTGTCCATGAGGATTCTCCAGGCAAGAATACTGGAGTGGTTTGCCATGCCCTCTTCCAGAGGATCTTTCCAACCTAGGTATCAAACCCAGGTCTGCTGAATTACAAGCAGATTCTTTACCATCTGAGCCACCAGGGAAGCCCACATACATACTTAAATACATATGGATAATTAAAAGGTAAAAAAATGAAATTCTGGAATCCTTCATTCTAGAGTATTCAGAGGTCATTGCTATATATTTGTATATTCAAAACCAGCAAATAAAATAGAAATTCTGTAGTATATTTGCTCTCTTTTTCATGTTATATTGTTTTAAATAGACATAATGATTACTTATAATGAGAAATAGTCTGGTTAGGTCTTTGACATTTTATAAAAATAATTCTCTCCTGTTTCTTAGTTCTTTACCCTGTGATATTAAGATATTCCTGACCTTATTCCCACAGACCACCTCTTTAAATAAAAAAATTTATAGGCATGTGTCCTATCTACTTGAATGCCTTGTTTCAAATTACAGGCTGAGGCTTTAGCAAATTCCTTAAAGTGAAATTTAAGAAAATCTTCAACATTTTGTAAATCATATCCTATTCAATCCTATTTTCAGTCTTTTTTCCCACAGCAGAAAAATCCCGAATTATGCAGCGTTCCAGAGCATCCTCCTTTTTATTTAATTATTTTGGAGGATGAAAAGCTTTTTCATAGCACCCCCACAAAATCTGTTATACCAAGCACCACACAGCCACACAGCGTGTTGAGCCCTACACAATGCCTGCAATTGTTTCTCTCCTCCTCAGCTTCTTGTCTTTCCATCCTTGGGGTCCACGTTTGTACACATTCCCTCTTCTGAACACAGGTTTAACAGTCACATATCTGGTAACCACACACGTCTCCCTAAACCCATCTCAGAGTGTTGGAGAGTTGTTCCTTTTGCATCAGCCCATATGAACTCTTCCTCAATCCCACATGATCTGCTTCGGTCAGGGACCACACTAACAAAGAACTATCAACAATTCTGAAGCCAGAGTCATCTGTTTTGGTAACGACTTCTAGAAATATAACTGACTTGAACTTTTTTTTTTAATTGAAATGTGATTGGTTTACACTATTGTGTTAGTTTCTGCTGTACAGCAAAATGAATCCATTATACATATACATATGTCTGCACTTTTTAGCTTCTTTTCCAATATAGGCCATTACAGGATATTGAGTAAAGTTCCCTCTGCTATACAAGTAGATCCTTATTATTATCTATTTTATAGATAGTAGTGTGTATGGCCTCCACTCCAGTATTCTTGCCTGAAAAATCCCATGGACAGAGGATCCTGGTGGGTACAGTCCATGGATCACAAAGCGTCAGACACGACTGAGCAACTAAGCACACAGAGTGTGTATATGTCATGCCCAATCTGCCTCTTCCCCCTCTGTTGCCCCCTGGTAACCATAGTTTGTTTTTGTACATCTGTGACTCTATTTCTATTTTGTAAATAAGTTCATTTGTACCGCTTTTTTTTTTTTAGATTTCGTACATAAACGATATCATATGATTTGTCTCTCTCTGATAACTGACTTAATAACTACATTCAACAAGTGATTTCATTCAAATATCCACCCAGGTATACTGCTGGCCAGCAGCTTAATCCAGAAGACACCACTCAAACTTAGACTCTGTTTGGTTTTATGTTTGTGAGAGTTGTTTTCGTGTTTGTTTTTGTGATTTCAGTGAAACATTTAAAAATGTTCTCCACCAGTGTTACTTCAGCTATGCTCCCCAGACACAGAGCATGAGGCCTTGGATTATCAGTTTGTCCCAATGCTGACCAAGTGTGATCCCTGAAGTCACTCTCTCACATCTGTCGGAAGTGTCGCCCTCCTGGGCAGCTCTGAGTGACTGTGCTTCACCTGAAGAAAGACCAGTTTCTTTCTCACAAATTTTGTGAATCTTGTTACTGACCAAGTCTCTTCCTTGCCAGAAAGACCAAATCCATCTGTGGGGCCCACCTGTAGCAAGTATACAGGACTTCAAGGTACACGGCCTCATCTCATGACTTGACTTGTCTTGTCTTATTTTTCTCACTATGTCTTTTTTATGACTCTGTCATTTTGTATATTTTTGTGAGCTGCCTAAAATTCTCTCCGAAGATGTAAGTCAATAAACTAATTTTACATCAATTTATTATTTTGTACTACATAAAAAGAAGTCTGACTGAACTCATTTCAAAGAACCAGTCTTATTCAGGGGCATTTATTTAAAAGTTATGTAGAGTGCTCCTTTCTAGAAGTTGTCAAAATTTAAAAGTTCGTCACAGGACTTCCCTGGTAGTCCAGTGGCTAAGACTCAGCACTCTCAATACAGGGGCAGAGGGTCAATCCCTGGTCAGGGAAACTAAGAGCCTGCATGCCCCAGGGAAGACCCTGTGTACTGCAACTAAGACCTGGCACAGCCAAAAAAAAAGTTCATCATCAATGTTCTCTCCCTGTTAACCCTTCTCTGTTTTTTGTAGAAAGAGGATTGAAAAGACAACTGGAAAGAAAGGAGAATATTAGACATAAAAACTGAAGTTCATTTTGAAAAGAGAATGTTTAAAGGAAAAACAGAAAATTGGACATACAAATTCAAATTCATTTATTTGTAAATATGTCATGTATATTTAAAAGAATGTAGCATTTTGAATTGGAGAAGGAAATGGCGAGCCACTCCAGTATTCTTGCCAGGAGAATCCCAGGGACAGAGGAGCCTGGTGGGCTGCTGTCTATGGGGTCGCACAGAGTCGGACACGACTGAAGTGACTTAGCAGCAGCAGCAGCAGCATTTTTAAAATTAATTAATTAATTTTAATTGGAGGATAATTACAATATTGTGATGGTTTTTGCCATACATCGACATGAACCGGCATTGTTTTAAATATACAAGTGTGTGGTACTAAAGCAGACTCAGAGTCCCTTGGACTTCAAGAAGATCGAACCAGTCAATCCTAAAGGAAATTAACCCTGAATATTCACTGGAAGGACTGATGCTGAAGCTGAAGCTCCAGTGCTTTGACCACCTAACATGAAGAGCTAACTCATGGGAAAACCCTAATGCTGGAAGGATTGAAAGCAAAAGGAGAAGAAGGCAGCCGAGGATGAGATGGTGAGATAGCATGACTGAATGAATAGACATGAATTTGGGCAAACTCTGGGAGATAGTGAAAGACAGGGAAGCCTGACATGTCATAGTCCATAGGGTTGCAGAGTCAGACACGACTTAGTGACTGCACAACAATAACATGCATTGTTTTATTGAACTAGGGTTCTGTTATTCTGGGTGAATTGCTAGAATTCATACTCAATTTTATAAAAACTAGAAGCTAAACAGACAAAATATCTAGTAAATAAATTAAAAATGTGAATTATCTTAAATGCACTGAGGAAGGTAGGTTATGTCCTATATACAGTTTAATCTCAAATCAATTTCTCCCTTAATTGTCTGGACCTTTAGAACATTATTTCATTTGGTGGGTGGTTTGAGACCTTAGACTTGCTTTTAGTTAGAAGGTGACTAAGATGTTTAGTGGAGGAAGGGGAAGAGTAACTGGTCATTGATACTTGGTGGTAGAATTAAAGAAGGGTGAAGAGTTCTTAAAAATCAGACATGTTTATTATGGAAACGGAATGCTTTTCTTTAACAGGCATGCAGCTTGTGGAATGTTAGTTCCCCAACCAGAGATTGAGCCAAGGTCCTTGATAGTGAAATCATAGTCCGAACCACCTGACCACCAGGGAATTCCCAGAAAAGGAATGCTTTTGTAAGAGGATTTGCTACCAAAATTATCACTGAAGAGAGAATGTCTTGTAACTAGATCAATAGAATAGCATTATTGAACATTATCTATAATATGTTTTCTATGTGCATATATTACTATGCACACAAGTGGATAGAAATACCTTATTAATACCTTTGTATTAATAAACAGGCTGCAGTTTAAAGAAAAGGGAGTGATAGTTTGGTGGAGAATAAAAACTCAATGCGAATCTCAGCCTCTCTACACTGCAGCCCTACTGTCCCATTTTCTTGCTGGCCATCTTGGACCATGAGGCCCTTGTGGGTTTGACTTCAGAGTAAATTATATGTTGACTTTCACAACTTGTTTTGGGGACTTAATAAAATCCTCAGACTCTTGAGTAACTGGCTTCTGCCCTCATTGGGCAGATGTAGCAGAGCTAAGACTAGATAGAGTTCACTGATCTTGTGGTTGTCATCACTTATCATTATAACTGATTGTTCTTCTGGAGGAGGCAAATCTTGATTTTCTACATGACTGTTGTTGACAGATCTTAACTCTGACTTTCTGTGGTTTCTCTTTTCCATTTACTTTAACTTTCCCTTCACTTCCTGCTTAAACCTAAAACCTTCAGTCCTTGTGTAAATTGACATTGTGTAACTTTTATTTCACAAAATAAATTCTCTATAATCTCACCTTGTTATCTATTACAAACTTTGCTAAAGGTAAAACAAACATCTTAACCAAGTGCTTGAAGTGCAATGCTTAGCCTCCTCTAGTCATTTTAGCAGAATCTAATTTTATTACAAACTATGTATCACATAAAATCATAGCTACCGTATCTCCCTCAAGAACCTCCAGCTGTCCTTTCATCTACAGACCCTGCATTTCCTTTTGAGAAAAAGGCAGTATTTTGTGGCCTCTGACTACTTTGGCTCAACCCATAAGCAGCACTAACAGTAGACTAATTGTCAGTGAAATTAGCCTATTATCTGTCATTCTCTCCCTTCCTCCACTTTCCAGCTAAGTGCAGCATCAAAGGCAAACTCTGCTGCTGACTTGAAACAAATTATTTCGTCTCTGAGTCTCAGGTTTTCTTTTGCACATGTTGCTGTTCCTCCTGTGCTTTCCTTGTGCTTCTAACCCTAACCCTAACCCTAAAGGAAGCGCAGCACAGCAACATGCATATCTTGAGTTTTGGTCTAAGTGGGTCCAATTCTTCCAATAGAGTCGGCACTCAATAAATGTGAATTTCCTTGCCCTCAAAGAAGGAGCTTATAGGTAATTACAAACATGAACTGGCACACAATACATGTTTTTTAAAAATCACTCTTCCATATACCTATCAAAATGTTGAAACAAAAAGTACATCCAAATTAAGCTTGGGGAAAAAAAGTTTTTAAAATTTGTCCCCACATTTAAGTTTAACTTCAACTTGACTTTCAAATGATGATAAATTCATTCTCAAAGCATTTTACACTTCTCCTTGATAGTATTCATCACAATATTACAACTGCAATTAAATGCCTTGAACCCAGGCATTTTGGAGTTCTATCTTGAAAGGAGGGACTGTGCCTGTCTTGGGCACTTCTCTACCCCCAGTTGACCCACTGTAGATGATCTCAATAAATGTTCTAGCCATCAGTGAGTGAGCATTACAGTGTGTGTCTCTTTTAAGCAGTACTTCTGAAAAGCTGTAGGTCAATCACTTTGAAGATTTTTTTTTTTAATTGGACCATTTTAAAGTCTTCATTGAATTTGTTACAACATCGCTTAGGTTTTATGTATCAGTATTTTGGGCCATGTGGCCATGAGACATGTGAGATCTTAGCTCCCCAACCAGGGGTCAAATCTGCACCCCCTACATTGGAAGACAAAGTCTCAACCACTGAACCACCAGGGAAGTCAGTAATTTTTAATCTATCTTCTTCTCTTTCTGATGATGGTGAAGTTATCACTCATTCTTTCTCCTCATTTCCAGATGCTCTTCACTTGGAATTATCTCATTAAAAGAATCCCTTTTTCATTGATCTTCTTCTCTGTAAATAAATGATTCAGTAATTGGAGGAGATAGGCTAAAAGGCAAAGGATTCTATTCAAAGAAATGCTATTGCAAAATCATTTTATTAAAGCAAGACTTTTGACATGTGAAAACATGATCCTTGTATTTTTGTCTAGTAGTGTTAGGTTTTTACCTGTTACAACTTCATAAAAGTTGTGCACTGATATATCCTTAGAACACTCAGTAAATGTTCTCAAAACATTTTCCTAAAAGAAGAAAAAGCATGTATTTAGATAAAATTAATTTTAGTTTCTCTCTTTTTCTAAGCAAAAAAAAAACCCTACATTTTTTGACACTTTCTCTTCATTATTTATGTGAAAATTCATTGGAAATTTTATCTTAAAATCCATACATAGAACAGAGGAACACATTTAATATTTCAGTGAAGCTGAGGACAGGGAATGGAAAGAATGTATAACGGCTTTGAATTCTTCAACTGCTTTCTTCCCTGGGAGTGGGGGCTTGGAGGGGGAGGCTTTTCTCTAAGAGTTATTGTGATAGGATCTTTTGACAAAGGCAGCTCTTTTTATTGTTTTTCAGGCCCTTATGGGTTGGGATAAGGATTTATGGGGATGGAACCATGCAGATTGAACACTTGAGCTGGGAATTTTTATACTTCAAAGAAATTTCTGAAGAACATGAGATTCTTTTGCTTTGCAAAATAGTTTGAAAAACATTTTTCTACTGAATAGGAGCAGTTTCCATCTTACTCTGGCCTCTAAAACAAGGTTTTCTGTGTACTTAAGAATTACCTTGAAGTTGTAAAGAATAAACATTCAGTGGGTGTGGGGCTGAGCTCAGGGTCTACATGTCTACCAATAGATTATGAAATTCTTATGAACAATAAACTATGCTTCAAGAAACACTATTTTAAGAAAGAAGTGGACAACTGATTTTTAGCTGGGCTTCAACTCCACTTTTCCTGATTTTCCTTCTCCATTTCCAATCAGACAGGTTCCCAGATTACCTACCCATATATTCTCTGTCTGCTTCTCATTAGGATCTGCCTACTAGAGAAGATCGATGAGAGGATGTAGCCCCCCAACTCCCGGCCCATGTACTTGTTCATCAGTCCCATCCTGCACTTCTTTTTGTAGCCCACTTGCTTGTGGTGGTCTCAGAATAGTTTTCTATCCCACTTCATTCCTTTGTGTCCACAGACTCACTGTTAATATTTATCCAGGCGTTTTGTACTGGATCTCTGTGAACCACAATGACTATCTAAGAATGAATCAAGAGTGAGGTAACCAAGGAAACCATATCCAGGAAGAAGAATAATAGAAACTGGGGTGTTAAGCTTAGAAAAGATTTAGATGTGATTTGATAGCTGTCACTGAGAGAATGGATGTCCTGTAGACGTTAGCTTAAATCATTTTGTGGAGTTCCACAACTCCTAAGTAGGACCACTGAGTAAAAGTTACACAAAAGTAGATTGTGGCTAAGGAGGAAGCGAAACTTCCTAATAAAGTTGTAGTCTTGCAAAGTTGCAAGAATCCATTCACTAGGACTGTTCAATTTAGTAAAGGAAAACATTCTGTTAGTGAGGTTCAGGATTCATTCATTTGTGGATGGTGCCCCAAATAGAGGTGATACAAAGATAAATAAGACACGTTCTGTGTTTTGGAGAAGCTCAAAGTCCAGCAGAGAATTGGACATGTGAACAAATACACTGAAGAAGAGCATGTTGAGTCCAATAGCAGAAGAGTAGACAGTGTTGCAGCCCTCAACTGGCATCAGTCATGGCAGGTGAGTGAGCAAGTTTCAGAGATTCTAGACCTTGGACTTTGAGCTACCTTAGCTGACACCAAGTAGAGTGGTAACAAGCTTCCCCCAACCCTCAAGCCTGGCCCAAGCTGCAGATTTTAGATATATTGAACATATATATATATATATATATGTATATATACACATTTTTTTAGGGTGATTTGTTAGGAAGCGGCAGATAACTAGAACAAGGGTGAAATTAATTAATCTGTGTAAAAAACATTAAAAAATGCTTAGTACATAGTAAGTACTCAATAAATACTAGGTATTATGGTTATTTTATTATCATGTTATAAAAATGATGTTATTTAAAAAGCATTCTGTATCATGATATCGCTCTATGAACTGCCTGCTCACATTTTCTGCCTTTTTCACATGCTTCTCCTTTTTCCCTACTGTCTCCCCTACTGTTTGCATTGCTCATGGCCACATGGAACATGCCTGCAAGGAGCTAAGTATTTCACATTTGCAATATGCTTATCCTTCCCCTGGGCTATTGCAGTATGCTCCCTCCTGGTCTAGCCACTTTTAGATTGTCCCTCTGATTCATTCTTTCACACAACAGCCAGAAAGGTTTTTTAAAAATTCTAGTCTGACCATATCACTCTTCTACTTAAAATCTGTTGACGATACCCCACTGTTCTTAGGACACATCTCCCAACCTGTGGCTGCAAGCCCTGGCGGTCTGCCCTCTATTCAACTCCCCAGTTTCATGTCCTTAGCTCACGGCACTCCGACTAGCCTGACCTGCCTGTGCCTATTCTCCTTTCTGCCTGTGGTCCCAGAACACACTATTCATTCCAGTCTCCTTAAAGAGACTTTTTATTGGTTTAACTCCTCCCTGGCCTTAAGGCTTCGCCTTAAGTTTTACTTTCTCAGGGAAGGCCCTATGTTCCATGTGCTTCTTAACATCAAATAAACAATAGTTTGTGTAATTATTTGTTCAACATCTGCCTCACAAAGGCAGGGAGGATTATTTCTGCACAGAGAGAGAGAAAGCGAGTTCCCATATATCTACTGAACCCCACACATGCATAGCGTGCCCAACTGTGTTCAGAGTGGTTCATTTGTCACAACTGGTAAAGCTACCTTTGACACATCCTAATCACTCAAAATTCATAGTTTGCATTAAGTTCTTCTTGGTATTATACATTCTATGGGATTCAACAAATATATAATGACATGTAATGTTCATACACTATGCACTAGGGTAGTTTCACTGCCCTAAAATTTCTTTGTGCTCTGCCTAGTCTTTCTCTCAAATCACAGGTAACCACAGATCATTTTCCTGTCTCCATAGTTTTGCCTTTTCAGAATGTTATATAGTTGGAATCAAACAGTATGTCAGGAACCTAATTTTTCTCTTTTATTGGCCATGCCTCCTAGCTTGCAGGGTCATAGTTCCCAATGAGAAATGGAACCTGGGCCTCTGGCAGTGAAAACACAAAGTCTTAACCACTGGACTATCAGGGAATACCCCAGGATCCTAGTTTTAACTAACACTTATCTCCTCCTGGGATGCAAAATGTTCATCATTAAATAGTGTAGGATTCAGAAGCAAAATAAGAAGAAGTAGAAGATAGAAAGAAAGAGTCGAACCAAGAAGTATGCTAAGCATTGTGACAGAGTGCTTTAGCTAGTTTAAAAAAGTGTTAGTGGATCAGTCATGTCTGAATCTTTGCATATAGACCCCATGGACTGTAGCCTGCCAGGTTCCTCGTTCCGTGGAATTCTCCAGGCAAGAATACTGGAGCCATTCCCTTCTCCAGAGGATCTTTCCAAACTAGAGGTTGAACCCGGATCTCCTGCATTGCAGGCAAATTCTTACCATCTGAGCTACCAGAGAAGACTCTCAACTAGGTAAATAGTAGGTCAATCAAGAAATCCTAAAGAAAACAAAAAGACTTCCCTGGCAGTCCAGCAGTTAAGACTTCTCGTGGGTTTGATCTAAGATCCCACATGCCCTGGAACATGGCCAAAAAAAGAAAAGAAAAAGAAAGTAATCCTTCATTAATGAGCTGGTATCTTAACTGAGCAAGCAGGATTTAATAAATTGGTGACGTCCAGAGAAATTTGTTTTCCAAACAAAGCAAACAAGACAGCAATTACATGGATGTTAGAGGGGAAAAAAGAAAGGCAAACATTTTTTAAAAAAAAACAGGAAATGCTGCACAGATTTTATTGCATTTAACTCTCACAACAATCTCAGCAAGAAGGTACTTTTAACCAAGGCACAGAGAAGTCACTAAGCTCTTAAGAAGCAAGATAGGATTTGAACTCCTGATCCAGGAGAGAAGTACTTGACTGCTGCACTATGAGCAGAACCTTCAGATTCTGCAAAAATCAGATAATAGCAACTTGCTCTAGGACAGCAGCAGATGGGTTCAGTGACATGAACAGATTTGAATATTACTAAAGAAACATGACTATACCAAAGCCTTTGACTGTGTAGATCACAATAAACTGTGGAAAATTCTGAAAGAGATGGGAATAGGAGACCACCTGACCTGCCCCTTGAGAAACCTATATGCAAGTCAGGAAGCAACAGTTAGAACTGGATATGGAACAACAGACTGGTTCCAAATAGGAAAAGAGGTACGTCAAGGCTGTATATTGTCACCCTGCTTATTTAACTTATATGCAGAGTACATCATGAGAAACGCTGGACTGGAAGAAACACAAGCTGGAATCAAGATTGCTGGGAGAAATATCAATAACCTCAGATATGCAGATGACACCACCCTTATGGCAGAAAGTGAAGAGGAGCTAAAAAGCCTCTTGATGAAAGTGAAAGAGGAGAGTGAAAAAGTTGGCTTAAAGCTCACCATTCAGAAAACGAAGATCATGGCATCTGGTCCCATCACTTCATGAGAAATAGATGGGGAAACAGTGGAAACAGTGCCAGACTTTATTTTTCTGGTCTTCAAAATCACTGCAGATGGTGATTGCAGCCATGAAAAGACGCTTACTCCTTGGAAGGAAAGTTATGACCAACCTACACAGCATATTCAAAAGCAGAGACATTACTTTGCCTACAAAGGTCCGTCTAGTCAAGGCTATGGTTTTTCCAGTAGTCATGTATGGATGTGAGAGTTGGACTGTAAAAAAAGCTGAGCACCGAAGAATTGATGCTTTTGAAGTGTGGTGTTGGAGAAGACTCTTGAGAGTCCCTTGGACTGTAAGGAGATCCAACCAGTCCATTCTAAAGGAGATCAGTCCTGGGTGTTCTGTGGAAGGACTGATGCTAAAGCTGAAACTCCAGTACTTCAGCCACTTCATGCGAAGAGTTGACTCATTGGAAAAGACTCTGATGCTGGGAGGGATTAGGGGCAGGAGGAAAAGGGGACGACAGAGGATGAGATGGCTGGATGGCATCACCGACTCGATGGACGTGAGTCTGAGTGAACTCCGGGAGATGGTGATGAACAGGGAGGCCTGGCGTGCTGAGATTCACGAGGTCGCAAAGAGTCGGACACAACTGAGTGACTGAACTGAACTGAACTGAAAGAAACAAGAGTAAAAGGACTCTGCGAATGACTGAAAAAAAAGCAGGAAAAAAGGAAAAAGGAGAGTATGAGTATGTTTTGAGCCCAAGGAACAGAGGACTCAACTGAAAGTGAAGTATGTCAGAAGCAAGGAGGCCAAGGGATGGTTTGGGGCTCCAGGTTATCACTGAGGACCATCCTCAGCTAAGATACCTCCTCCAGTAATTGTCCTATTTTTCTCTTTTCCAGAACAACCAAACTTATAATTTTCTCTTTACATTTCTTTGCTTCTCTCTCCTTCTACTCCAGTCTGGCTTCTGTCATCATTCAACCACAAAATTTGATGTGCACATTTCAGCTTTTGAAAGAACAACTTTAGCCCAGATACTCCTCCTCAGATAGCCTTATATCCCAAAACTTAATGACATGTCTATTTGGATATTCCACGGTTGCTCCAGGGAGAAGGCAATGGCACCCGACTCCAGTACTCTTGCCTGGAAAATCCCATGGATGGAGGAGCCTGGTATGCTGCAGTCCATGGGGTCACTAAGAGTTGGACATGACTGAGCGACTTCACTTTCACTTTTCACTTTCATACATTGGAGAAGGAAATGGCAATCCACTCCAGTGTTCTTGCCTGGAGAATAAGCCTGGTGGGCTGCTGTCTATGGGGTTGCACAGAGTCAGACACAACTGAAGTGACATAGCAGCAGCAGCAGTGGTTGCCCAAAACTCAGGATGGCCCAAACAGAACTTATCATCCTCCATTTTGGTGAACTACCAGTAATTACCCAGACAAGAAATATCTACGTGATGTCTTTTCATTTTTAAAACAGCTTTTTTGAGGTGTGATAGAAATACTTCAATAAACTAAAAATATTTTCTCATCTACATTTAAAAATACTTACTCAAACTATAGTTTGTCACTTTACTGTCACTATGTAAAATTTTAGTTTACATAAAATTATAAAAATTTTATGCAGAGTCACAGAGCATGTACTCTTCTTTTACTCAGTATAATTATTTTGACATTCATTCATTATCCATTCATTCATTAAATACTAAGTACCCACTGTATGTCAGGCACTGTTCAAGGCACTGGACACAAAGAAGTAAACAAATCAGACGTGTGCCTGGTCTCTAGGAGCTTTGAGCCTGCTACAATGTGCTCTCTTACCCTCTAATAAGAATCTAAACCACCTTCCTTCCTTTAACTTATCCAGCAGTTCAATTTGATTTGTTAAACAATATTTCAACATAAAGGAATTTTTAAAAGAAAAACATTTTATCTAAAATAGCTAGATCTATGGAAGTTCCCTGGTGACCCAGTAGTTAGAACCTTGTGCTTTCACTACCTTGGGCCCAGATTAATTCCTTGCTCAAGGAACTCAGATCCTGCAAGCTGCATGGGATGGCCAGAAAAAAAAATTTTTTTTTTTTTGTAAAATAGCTATGGCTTCTCATAACTGTTTTGATTTTTCCGTGTGCTTTACTAGTGTATGTTCATATATAAAAACTGGAAGCAAACTAAATGTTTGTCAGTATGTGCTTTCCTGGTGGCTTAGACTGTAAAGAATCTACCCATAATGCAGGAGACCTGGGTTAGATCCCAGGAAGATCCCCTGTGGAAGGGAATGGCAACCCACTCCTGTATTCTTACCTGGAGAATTCCATGGACAAAGAAGCCTGGCAGGTACAGTCCATGGGATTGCAAAAAGTCAGACACTTTCACTTTTTCTTTTGTTGGAATCATTAAATTCGTACAACCATTAAAAATGATGAGGTAGATCTGTAAATGTGAGCACAGCATAAATGTATTCTCAAAGTCTGCTTACGTCAAGTTTTCTCAAACTTTAGCATGCACCAGAATGTTCTGCAGGACTCTGCAGAGTAATGGAGTGGGAGCAAATCTGAGTTCTGATGGAGTGGGGGAAAGGAAAAAAGAGATAGGGGAAAAAAACAGAGAAATGGCCAAAAGGACTTTGGAAATGATGGGAATATTCAATTTTAGGGCAAGTTTTTAATTTTCTTAAATTTCTTAAATTGAAATTTAATTTTAAGGTGTGTTCTGTACTGCATTTGTCTCTAAGTATTTTGATGTCTGTTGTGGTCAATAGTGCTTTGGAGAGTGGAGAGATCCGATGTGTCCTCTATGGGGTGATGTGGAAGGGAAAAGGGACAGCATATGCAAGAGGTGGGAACCAAGGCAAGGCCCCAGGATTCAGCAAAAGCAGGACTTCAGAATCAGAAGTAACGAAGAGAAATGGAAGCCCTAGAGTCCCTGAGGAGAAAAAGGGATGAAATGGTGCTCAGAACCATTTTTATTTAAATATTACGAAAATGATGTGCCCATAATGCTAGAGGACTTAGCGATACAATCAGTTGATATCTAGCTAGGGGGCCATATTGCCAGATTGAGCATAAACCACAAGGCCAAGTGTGACAACACTTGTATGTGTCAAATAATGAGGGCAGGGTCATGCTAGGAGCAGAGGGTTGATACAGAATATAAGAGAATATGCTTACTCTTAGAATAGACTCCCTCTCAAAAAACTGGTAAGTTCAAGCTGTAAAATAGATTATGGAGAAAATAACTTCCCCTATTCCAGCAAGGATTTCCTAGTCAACAAATGTCTAATTCCACACAATAAGGAATGTTAACCTTGCAATCTGTACCTTAATGTCATGTGGCATCCGTACCAAACAGGATAGCAGTAACATGAGAAGTACCTATGGTAACAGTGCTCTTTCTTTGTGATGATAAACTAACATGGGTTCCAAAGTCATCAGCCATTTAACGTTCTGAAAAATATTGCTTTGTGGTGTACAAAATTTACTTCTCCACCAACAATACAATTACTCAGCCTTTTGTGGAAAAAAAGAGTATAAAGAATACCCTTCCAACACTGCCAAGAGGGCTAGGTACAAATGGTCGCCTGGTACGCTGTGTTTAATTCAGTCCAGGCAGCTATGAGCAGCTTGATGTCAGGGACTGTGTCTTTCATTAGGCCCATTACACATTCTCCTTAAAGTAATTGTTTTTGTAATAGTGCATCTAGGGTTGTATGTGTCTTATAGTAACCCCCCAAAATGACACTAGGTCAGAAAGTCCTTCTCTATAAAATGACTGGATTAAATTGCACCCTTGCAAATGTTGAGGGCATCATTTTTGTCAGATTCTTAATATGTTGAAGTGATTTAGAACTGGTTGGAGTGTTCTCCCAAATCCACCCACTCTTGAGTCAACCTTTTTTTTTTTCTCCCCTTTTCTGGTTACACCAAGCAGCATGTGAGATCTTAGTTTCCTGACCAGGAATCGAACCTGCACCTCTTGCATTGGAAGCTCAGACATTTAACCACTGGACCACCAAGGAAGTTCCCCATTCAGGAATTTCCTTAATAAAGAAGAGAATCTGAAACCCTAGAGACCAGGGTCTCCATTAAGCACTGTATGACTCCAAGCGTATCAGAGATGATGGGATGAAGATTCTCTGGGGATCTGCAGTCTACTCTTCAACAATAAATCACTCTAAGTGAAGGAGCAGCACAAAGGATCACATATTATATGATTCCATTTATATGAAATATCCAGAATAGGTAAATCTATAGAGACAGAAACAGTTTTTGCCTGGGGCTGGGGAGAGAGGCAAAAAGCTGCTTTATGGGTAAGGATCTGTTTTAGGGGGTGATAAGATGATTTGTAACTAGATTGGAAGTGATTCTTGCCTAGAATTGTGACTGCATAAAATGCCACCGAATTGCACACTTTAGTTAATTTTATGCTATATGGCATTTACGTCAAAGAAAAAAAATACAAGTCACTTATAACCTTGTACTAGGTCAAGATTTATATCAAATTTCATGCTCTGAAGTTAAAAATAATATGGTATTATTTAACTGCAAACATTTAGTGAGGGTCTACTTAACTATCTTATTCATCCTGAGTCTATAGTTCCAAAAAGTTTATTTGCCAATGGGCTTTTTAAATGATGATGCTAATAACAACAGCCACTAACATGTATTGTATAGTTTCTATGTTCAAGGTACCCTTCTAATCTCTTTAAGGATGTTAACTCATCTAATTCTTACAGTAACCCTATGAGATGGGTACTGTCATTATCCTAATTACTTACCTAAATTTGGCTACAAGAGCCATAGGTGGCAAAAGTGAAAGTTGCTTAGTTGTGTCCAACTCTTTGTGACCCCATGGACTATACAGTCCATGGAACTCTGCAGGCAAGAATACTAGGGTGGGTAGCTGTTCCCTTCTCCAGGGGATCTTCTCAACCCAGGGATCAAACTTAGGTCTCCCACATTACAGGAGGTTTCTTTACCAGCTTAGCCACAAGGGAAGCCCATAGGTGGCAAAGCTGAGCTCAAAACTCTTATCTGACCTATTCAAAGCCTATGTCTGTCATTTATGAATCTGTTTAGACAACTGATACAGCCCATGGTGGTACACACAACTGATCTAAAGCAACCTTGTGTGATAACCAAGCTCTTTATATGTTTTTCTAATAGCTAAACTATATATCTAGTTTTCAAGTGAATGAATGCAATAATGGGGACTAGTTGATGAACAACTCCCTTGAAGGAAGAGATGCCAAACAGAATTGATTCAAGTAAAGGGGACAAAGCCAGAATGGGCCTTACAAACTCTTAGTCTCTTGGGAAATACCTTAATAATTCTGCTTACACCTATTTCAATCAAACTTTTGTCTTTTGGCTGCACTGGATCTTCATTGCTATGAATGGGCATTCTCTAGCTGCAGTGTGAGAGCTTCTTATTGTGGTTGCTTCTCTTGTTGCAGAGCACCAGCTCTAAAGTGCACAGGCTTCAGTAGCTGTGGGGCATGGGCTTAGTTTCCCTGTGGTGTGTGGAAACTTCTGGACCAGAGATAGAATTGGTGACCCTTGCATTGGGGGTGGATCCTTAACCAGTAGATCACCACAGAAGTCCTCAATCAGTCATTTTCTAATGGCAAAGATGTTCTACACCTAGGTTCCTATCTTCCTTCCCAGGAGTCTTCATCTCTGGAAAGGAAGTGTTTTACACCCTCCACAAAGATGTCACTGGTAAGATCAGCTCTATGAACACTGTAATGTTGAAGAAGTTCTGGCTTGTTCAGTAATTCTGGCAAAAAAAAAAAAAAAGCTCATGAGACAACATTGTGGGCAAAGCCCTTACTGATTTTTGAAGAGCTGTGGCTGAGAAAACTCAGCCATTTTTGTATGTGTGGCTGTTTGTTAATCCTATTAGGTTCTGTGAAGTACCCTGAGGCATATCTACTCAACCTTCTGAATATGATGCAATCCTTGGACTACAGTGTTCTGTGAATATTCTAGATCATCTTGATGTCAGGTGATGTGACCTGTGGCATAAGTTCTGGGCTTCCCTCCAGCAGCATTTGAAAAGTGTATGTTTTTAAGGTGGCCCTTCTGCATGCAGAATCCATGCTCTACATCTTTAAATCTGTGACTCACCACATCCTCTAAAAGTGGTTCATATGCCTGAAAATGATCTGCAGATATTACAGGACACACATTCCTTGTGTTCAGCTACTTCTGTTGGCCAGAGTTTCTGCCTTAGTTAAGGACAGCATTTAAAGGAGTGCAGGGTCTCACTAGTTGAGGCCCTTTTGAAATGTCAACTATTAATTGCTCAAGGGGCACAACTGGAGGATTTGATGGTAAACTCCATAAGCCTTAATATCTCATTTAATACTCTCCTATATGTCACACTGAAACACAGCAAGGGTTTGCAAGATGGAGTGCAGTGCCCTCACAGGAGGTGAATTCCCTTTTTGAAATTCAAATCCCTAACTGTTGACTAACAGTGGTGGTAAGAAGTGTGCTTTAGTCAATACCATACTAGACATCGCCTCTCAATGTGCTGCATGCTTGCTTCACAACTGCCTACTTGTCATCTCTACTTGGGTGTCTTAGGCAACCTCAGACTTGTGTGTGTGTTCAGTTGCTCAGTCATGTCCGACTCTTTGCAACCCCATGGACTGACTGTAGCCCATCAGACTCCTCTGTCCATGGGATTCTCCAGGCAAGAATACTGTAGTGGGTTTACATGTCTTCCTCCATGGAATCTCAAATTAATATGTACAAACTGAACACTTTGCTAACTATCTTCTCCCAGACTTTTCCAGTCTTAGTAAATGGCTCCATTATTATTCACCCATGTTCAGTCTGAAAATTTAGAGATGAGCTTGAATCTTCTCTTTCCGTCACAGTCAGTTCAGTCACTCATTCATGTCTGACTCTTTGTGACCCCCTGGACTGCACACCAGGCTTCCCTGTCTATCACCAGCTCCAGGAGCTTTCCTGAATTCATGTCCATTGAGTCGGTGATGCCATCCAACCATCTCATCCTCTGTCGTCCCCTTCTCCTCCAGCCTTCAATCTTCCCCAGCATCAGGGTCTTTTCCAATGAGTCAGTTCTTCGCATCAGGTGGCCAAAGTATTGGAGCTTCCACATCAGTCTTTCCAATGAATATTCAGGACTGATTTCCATCAGGATTGACTGGTTTGATCTCCTTGCATTCCAAGAGACTATCAAGCATCTTCTCCAACACCACAGTTCAAAAGCATCAATTCTATAATTCTCAGCTTTCTTTATGGTCCAACTCTCACATCCATACATGACTACTGGAAAAATCACAGCTTTGACTAGACAGACCATTATTGGCAAAGTAATGTCTCTGTTTTTTAATATACTGTCTTGGTTCCCTCACAACCCCCATCCAAATCCTCCAGATCCTCTTATCTTTATCTGCAAAATATATTTCACACCGAAGAGCCCTTGTCCTCTTACTTTAACTACTGTAACAACCTTTCAACTTGCTCCCCTGCTTCCACCCCTGCTCTCCAGTATGTTATTTAACCAGATATAAGAGCGATCTTTCTAAAGCAAATCAGACCTTGTGACTATCTACTGAAATTCTTCCAACGATTTCCCATCCTGTTTACAATCCAATTGAAGCTACTTGTTATAGACCAGCAAGCTCTGCATATCTCTGTGATGGAGCTTCTTTCCTCTGCAGTCTATTCTAACCTACTGGTTTTCTTAAAAAAAAAAAAAAAAATATTTATTTATTTGGCTGTGTGGCTTGTGGAATCTAGTTCCCTAACCAGAGATGGAACTTGCTTTTGGAGCATGGAGTTTTATTCACTAGAAAAGTCCCCTAACTTGTTTTCTCACTTTTGTTCAAGCTCACCAAGCTCATTTCCATCTCAGAGCCATTGAACTTGCTGTCCTTTTTGTATTAAATATTCTTCTCTAACTGTGTGCATGGCTCATTCCCTTACTCCTTTCAGGAGTAAGTGCTTAAATGGCACTTTTTCAGTGAGGCTTTCCCTGGCCAGTCTATCTAATACAGCCATTCTACATTTTTTACCCCTTTACCAAACTTTAATTCTATTTATAGCATATACACTTGTGAAATATTTAAATGTGTTGAATGCATGAATGAATGGTGTATCACTCTTACCAAGAGTGCTAGGGAGTGAATTTTTATCACCTAATTTTGTCCAACTTTCTACATAATGGCAATGTATTTTTTCTCTCTGAATATAGCATGTGTAATTCTCTCAGAACACCCTTTCCTCTGGCAGGAAAAAGAATACCTTAATGCTTTTGAAACTAAGCCCAAACTAATCACACTAACATACAATTTCAAGAACAGAAAGGCACAAAAAACAGCAATCTAGATCTCGGAAAGAATAAGAATGAATAGCACTGGGCCCCAGATTCCCACAGCATGCAAACATCTTTCCCCTTCAGCAATGGAACTGCAAGATGTTATGAGGCTGCCGCAGGACTGCAGGTGGTATAGACAAAGACTCAGAACTGAGTTACAAAAATCCAAAGAACTTTGAAAGTGCTACAGTGCTATCAAGTGCTAACCCACAGGACCCAACTTCAGCAAACCCAGGGATACTGGGCGGTCTGGGCTTATGCGTCTCACTCAGTTCCGTTCCAGGTAAAGCATTGCAGTATGAGTCATACTCCAGAGCCAGGGCTGGCAGCTGTTTTAGGGCTGCATCCTTCTGAGTAGAGCATTCACAGGGTGAGAAAGCAGGCAGAGAAGAAAAAGCTAAAGGATGGGAGATGGGAAATGTAGGGGCAGGATGGGAAGAAAGAGGTGGAGAGGAAGAGACTTGCTGAGGTGGGATGGAGATGGATGAAGAGTAGGTGTGGGCGGGATTCCCTCAGAACTCTCCTCCGTCTCCTGTCCCTCCCACTGCCACCACTTTTAGTCTAGAGTCCCAAGGAAGTGTCTCACTACAAGGAAAGCATGGTCTCCTTATGTTCCTTTGTTCACTGTATTCAAATTCAAGTTTTGCTGCTTTTAACTATATCGATCTTCTCGACCCAGATAATAATGATGATGTGATCACTAATCTAGAGCCAGACATCTTGGAATGTGAAGTCAGGTGGGCCTTAGAAAGCATCACTACGAACAAAGCTAGTGGAGGTGAGGGAATACTAGTTGAGCTATTTCAAATCCTGAAAGATGATGCTGTGAAAGTGCTGCACTCAATATGCCAGCAAATTTGGAAAACTCAGCAGTGGCCACAGGACTGGAAAAGGTCAGTTTTCATTCCAATCCCAAAGAAAGACAATGCCAAAGAATGCTCGAACTACCGCACAATTGCACTCATCTCACATGCTAGTAAAGTAATGCTCAAAATTCTCCAAGCCAGGCTTCAGCAGTACGTGAACTGTGAAATCCCTGATGTTCAAGCTGGTTTTAGAAAAGGAGAGGAACCAGAGATTAAATTGCCAACATCTACTGGGTCATTGAAAAAGCAAGAGAGTTCCAGAAAAACATCTATTTCTGCTTTATTGACTATACCAAAGCCTTTGACTGTGTGGATCACAATAAACTGTGGAAAATTCTGAAAGAGCTGGGAATACCAGACCACCTGACCTGCCCCTTGAGAAACCTGTATGCAAGTCAGGAAGCAACAGTTAGAACTAGATATGGAACAACAGACTGGTTCCAAATAAGAAAAGGAGTACATCAAGGCTGTATATTGTCACCCTGCTTATTTAACTTATATGCAGAGTACATCAGGAGAAACGCTGGTCTGGAAGAAACACAAGCTGGAATCAAAATTGCCAGGAGAAATAGCAATAACCTCAGATATGCAGATGACATCACCCTTATGGCAGAAGTGAAGAGGAGCTAAAAAGCCTCTTGATGAAAGTGAAAGAGGAGAGCGAAAAAGTTGGCTTAAAGCTCAACATTCAGAAAACGAAGATCATGGCATCTGGTCCCATCACTTCATGGCAAATAGATAGGGAAACAGTGGAAACAGTGTCAGACTTTATTTTTGGGGGCTCCAAAATCACTGCAGATGGTGACTGCGGCCATGAATTAACAGATGCTTACTCCTTGGAAGGAAAGTTATGACCAACCTAGATCATATATTCAAAAGCAGAGACATTACTTTGCCGACTAATGTCCGTCTAGTCAAGGCTATGGTTTTTCCTGTGGTCATGTATGGATGTGAGAGTTGGACTTTGAAGAAAGCTGAGTGCCGAAGAATTGATGCTTTTGAACTGTGGTGTTGGAGAAGACTCTTGAGAGTCCCTTGGACTGCAAGGAGATTCAACCAGTCCATTCTGAAGGAGATCAGCCCTAGGATTTCTTTGGAAGGAATGATGCTAAAGCTGAAACTCCAGTACTTTGGCCACCTCATGCGAAGAGTTGACTCATTAAAAAGACTCTGATGCTGGGAGGGATTAGGGGCAGGAGGTAAAGGGGACAACAGAGGATGAGATGGCTGGATGGCATCACGGACTCGATGAACGTGAGTCTGAGTGAACTCCGGGAGATGGTGATGAACAGGGAGGCCTGGCGTGCTGAGATTCATGGGGTCGCAAAGAATCGGACACGACTGAGCGACTGAACTGAACTGAACTGAACTATACCAAGTCTCATGTAAACTATTTAAATAATTTATTTTTAAAAAATATCTATGTAATGGCTTTTATTTTACTGTTTGGCCACAGGGCATGCAGTGATCCTATCTTAGTTCCCCAGGCAAGGATGGAACCCACGTCCCCTACAGTGGAAGTGCGGAGTCCCAACCACTGGACCACTAGGGAGCTCCCTCATGTAAGCTAATTTAATGTGTGTTTCAGTTTCCCCTCCTGAAAGAAAAAAAAAAAAGACAATTCTTCCCTCAAGGATCACTGTGACAATTCAATGAGATGCTTTCTGGGAGGGGCTCAGTACTGTTACTCGCACAGTGTAAGCTCTTGTTATTATTACTACTCAGCAAGGGGTCATTTTGAACAACCTTTACATATGTTCATTCTTGACTGCCAGGGACTGCAGTTCCTATTGTTTCTTTTTCAGAGAACTTCACCAGTTCAAAGCCTGTGAAATGCAGCTTGTTAGGGTTGAGCACAGCTGGGAATCCAGAGACCCCAAGGTCCCCTGCCTGGTGAAAGCCTGGCCTGTTACAAGTAAATGTGAAGAAACATGGCAGACGGCCAGAAACAACAAGCCTGGGATTGCTACAGTTGTCTTCCTCAAGGGTTCTGCCAGCTCAGACTGTGGAAGGACTGGGAAAGAGGCTGGCATTTTACAAGCACGTGTGCATGTGCGTGCTCAGTTGCATCCAACTCTTTGAGACCCCATGCAGGTGAGACAATAAAAACACCTTGCCATGTAGTTTCTTGCTGACTCTGGTGCTGATGGATCTTTGGGGATGATACCACCATGAGGGAGTTTTCCCTGTATTTCCGACACGATTTTAGAATGTTATGTTGTTACCTTATTTATCCTCTCAACATTTATCAAATACCACCTTCTACCCACAAGCTGAGATAATGCTGCTGCTGCTGCTGCTGCGTCGCTTCAGTCATGTCCAACTCTGTGCAGCCCCATAGACGGCAGCCCACCAGGCTCCCCGTCCCTGGGATTCTCCAGGCAAGAACACTGGAGTGGGTTGCCATTTCCTTCTCCAATGCATGAAAGTAAAAAGTGAAAGTGAAGTCGCTCAGTCGTGTCTGACTCCTAGCGACCCAATGGACTGCAGCCCATCAGGCTCCTCCGTCCATGGGATTCTCCAGGCAAGAGTACTAGAGTGGGGTGCCATTGAGATAATGCAGGGGCTAGATTGTCTAGAGAGGGGGACTGATTTGATATCATAACGTAAAGATGCCAGTTGTTGCTAAAAGGAATAGGAGTGATAGTTGAGATCCTATGGAGAAACCCTGTTGCGTTCTCAGGTCAGTGACAGGTATCTGGACCTCCTGGGTAATACATTCAGTTGAGTGACGCATTCTCTGGGATCAGTCATGTGCCTCATCTCTGAGTCCTCCTGTCTGCTTCTGGCTCCTCCCCAGCTCCCAGATCTCCTTTATACAGGCTCTGGGCAGGGGAAGCCATTATTTCTTCCTACCTCATTTCAAGAGAGTAAGCCAACATTCTTTTGTATAATAGTTCTGAGAGCCTCTAGGTTACATAAATTAAAACTAAACTATAATAGCGATGCATGTAGATGCACAGAAACTAGAAAAAAATCCTTCATATATTCAAAAGATGAGGTTCTGAGTGACTTTCTTTTTCATTTTTCTCTTATTGCTATGGTATTATTATGCAAAACATTTAAAACTCAAAGGAAAAACATTCTCTCATCTATAACATATATTTCTTTTGATGGTATTCTGTGGAGTGGAATTCTTTTCAGAGGCTTTATCTCTGCCGGCTCTAGTTATTTAGCTAGCGCTTGTCATTTTCCCTTCTGAGACAGATACATTTCTTGCTCAGTCTAGCTGATTAGAAGCCTTACGAAAACTTGGTACATACCAGGGTGAATAAGAGTTATGTATTCACAGGTTCAGCTTCATAAATTCCTGGCTTCAAAAATCAAGCCCTGCTGATGAAGTGAACTTCTGCTGGCTCAGAAAGGACATTCCAGAAAGAACCCAGGTTTGGGGAGCTGAAGATATGAGTCACTGACTTGAAAAAATCTAAATAGCTTATTAACAAAGGTTTTTAAAGTCAGGGAGGAAAAAAACCCATGTTGAGTTGAAGGAGATTTTTCAATTTCAGATTTACATAGCACTTCAGAATGAAGGGGAAATATGAGAGATTTATTGTTTTCACTATCATAAGGGAATGTCCTCTAAAAAGACTGAGATTTGGAACAGTTCATGAAAATAATCGGAAGGACATCATAATGAATCTGCAAAGTTATTTCCTGTTTTAAGCTGGCCTGGCTTAAAGACCTTACCACAATAAAAATGAATGTCATGTCTAATTTTTTTGTGACTCTCCAAGTTCCTTTATGCAATAAATTAATTCCTTTTCAACTCACTCTTACCTAAACTAGATTATTCATAAGGCAGTTTATAGTTTTATATGGTTTATCTTAGCATTCACTAATTATTTTTGGATGTTATCATCTTCTGTTTTCATTTTATTCACATTCAACCTGTATTCTTGCAAGAACTGAGGGGGTGTGGGGTTGCCATTTAAACCTACCACTTAATTACCTCTCTTCCTTCTTCTGGTGAGTGCCTGAGTCATCTGCAAAGGCAAGTTCATTCATTCATTCAACAAACATTGTTAAGCAACACTGTTTTCAAGGCGTGTACACTCAGAGACAGGAAATAATTACATAAATAATTATATACAATACACAAACAATTTAAGGTAGAATGTGGCACAACTAGCTAGCGGAATTTTGAGGAGGACCTTTTTCATCAAGGAAATGACTTTCAAGATGAAACGGGCACACAGAGTAGGAAGTACCACATGAGCAAAGTCAGGGTGGTAGGAAAGCACAGAATACATTTGGAGTAAGCAGTGAGCTGTCCCTGAAGTGTTTAGGCTGGGTAAGGAGCAAGTTCAGATTGTCCAGCTGGAATAGCAACAGTTAATACACACTGAGGGCTTCTGAGTTTCTAAGCATTGGGACTACCCAGCAATGGACAAAACAAACAAAATCCATGATCTCGTGGAGCTTATATTCTCGTAGAAAATGATTATCAGTAAACAAACAAAACAAAATAAATAGTGTTTTAGGTGGTGATGAGTACTGTGGAAAATGCTAGAATGGGAAAGGGACTATGTGCATACCTATGTTAAAGAAGGTGGTCAGGGAAGGCCTCAACCAAGGGTCACATGCATTCCAACTAAGATCTCACATGAGAGCTTGAGCCCTGTGGGATAACTCAGACAAGAGTGGCAGCTTGGAGGCTGGGAGTATGAACAGGGGAATAGCAGCAATCTTTGCATCACACCACTGATACTCTCAATGGGACCTTTTACTTATCAGTTTGCTACTACTACATGGAAATTTTGGTGGATTTACCTTATATGGAAAAAATAAGCAGATATTACCTCTAGAAAATTTCAGTTAATACTATCTTTATGCAGCTTTAATTCCACGGCCTATCACTTTAAATACCTTCTTGATATTAGATCATGTTACTGCCCTGCAAAAAAACGAGATATATACTCAATTTCAGCTATGTTCTAGCCTTGTTATATGACCAAAATGCCAAATTCCCATTGGTTCAGCCACTATGGAAAATGATATAAAGTTTCCTCAAAAAATTAAAAATAGAACTATCATTCGATCCAGCAACCCCACTTCTGGGTATTTATTCAAAGAAAATGAAATCATTATCTTGAAAAGTTAGCTGTACACCCCTGTTTATTGCAACACTATTGACAATAGACAAGATATGGAAACAATCTAAGTGTTCATTGACAGATGAATGAATAAAGATGTGATATATGCATCAGTTCAGTTCAGTTCAGTTGCTCAGTCGTGTCCGACTCTTTGCGACCCCATGAATTGCAGCACGCCAGGCCTCCCTGTTCATCACCATCTCCCAGAGTTCACTCAGACTCACATTCATCGAGTCCATGATGCCATCCAGCCATCTCATCCTTGATGAAAGTGAAAGAGGAAAGCGAAAAAGTTGGCTTAAAGCTCAACATTCAGAAAACGAAGATCATGGCATCTGGTCCCATCACTTCATGGGAAATAGATGGGGAAACAGTGGAAACAGTGTCAGACTTAATTTTTGGGCTCCAAAATCACTGCAGATGGTGACTGCAGCCATGAAATTAAAAGACGCTTACTCCTTGGAAGGAAAGTTATGACCAACCTAGAAAGTATATTCAAAAGCAGGAACATCACTTTGCCAACTAAGGTCCGTCTAGTCAAGGCTATGGTTTTTTTCTGTGGTCAGGTATGGATGTGAGAGTTGGACTATGAAGAAGGCTGAGCGCCGAAGAATTGATGCTTTTGAAGTGTGGTGTTGGAGAAGACTCTGGAGAGTCCCTTGGACTGCAAGGAGATCCAACCAGTCCATTCTGAAGGAGATCAGTCCTGGGATTTATTTCTCTGGACGGAATGATGCTAAAGCTGAAACTCCAGTACTTTGGCCACCTCATGTGAAGAGTTGACTCACTGGAAAAGACTCTGATGCTGGGAGGGGCTGGGGGCAGGAGGAGAAGGGGATGACCGAGGATGAGATGGCTGGACAAATTCTCTATTAAAAAGACAGAAATTCTGCCATTTGCGGTAACTTAGGTGGACCTTGAGGGCATTATGCTAAGTGAAAAGGTCGGAGAAAAACAAATACAGTATGATCTGACTTATAAATTGGAATCTGAAAAAAATCACAAGCTCATAGATACAGAGAACAGATTGGTGGTTGCCAGAGAGGGAGGAGAGAAGGTCGTTAAAGTGGTTGAAGGTGGTCAAGAGGTACAAACTTCCAGCTATACGATACATCCTTGCGTGCTGTGCCTAGGGTCATGTCTCATACTTTACGACCACATGGACTGTAGCCCACCAGTCTCTTCTATCCATGGGGATTCTCCAGGCAAAAATACCCAAGTGGGTTGCCATGCCCTCCTCCAGGGGATCTTCCCCACCCAGGGATCAAACCCAGGTCTCCCACATTGCAGGCAGACACTTTACCTTCTGAGCCACCAGGGACGTCCTTGGGATGTAATATATAGCAAGTGATTATAGTTAAGAATACTGTGCTATGTATTTAAAAGCTGCTAACAAAACAGATTTTAAAAGCTTGCATCATGAGAAAAAAGTTTCTAACTGGTGATGGATGTTAACAACTTATTGTGGTAATCATTTTGTAACATATACATATATTGAGTCATTATGTTGTATACTTTAATACAATGTTATATGTAGATTATAGCTCAATTTTTTAAATTGTCAAATTCCTATTTCACTTTCTGGCAATCCTAAACTTGGTATGCAACCCCCATTAGGTGATCTCACGGGGTTACCATCATTTCTAATCAGCATGACTATATAAGCCATGGGGCTTCCCTGATGGCTCAATGGGTTAAAGACATAGGAGACACAGGTTTGATCCTTGGGTCAGGAAGATCTGCTGGAGGTGGAAATGATAACCCACTCCAGTATTCTTGCCTGGAAAATTTCATAGACAGAGGAGCCTGGCAGGCTACAGCCCATGGGGCTTCAAAGAGTCGGACATGATTGAGCACATGGGACACACATATATAAGCTGTAAGAACACAGAGAGCATTATTATTAATATATAGATATATACTTTTAAATATAAGTAAGCATTTTGGATGGAATCCTTATGTTGAAATTCTATTAACAGTTTAAATACAGAGTAAAGTAATAATGGTGATTGTGAAAGTTGTTAATTTTATGTAAAAAGATTATGCAGAGCTTTCCAATATTTAAATAAATAGGGGAATTAACTGAAAGTTAATACAAGAAAGATTTGACTAGATAAATTTAGGAAGAAAATGATACCCTCTTGAGCCAAAAATATACATTTAATTTAGTAATAAAGGCATGCAGAAATAAACACATGATAAATTAAAACTCTAAATGAGAGTAATAATCTTAGATCTGCTTATGAAAATATTAAAGTATTTTCTTCAGAGCACAGGCCCTCCAGCTTCTAGAGGGTTCCTATGAAATTGGATCTTCTCCATCGGCCAGGAGATAAAGCAAATAGAATTTATCGTAGTCAGCTTCTATTAGAAAGGAAGGGAAGTTTAACAGCAGGTGCAATGTTACTATCACATTACATATTACAATATTACTGTGTAGAGAAGCACTCTCTAAAGAAGAACTAGCCAGGAAATACTTTGCCCCTCACTTGACCGTGGTTGAGAGTAGGCGGTCCTTTAAAATCACAATGTGTAATGGTGTGACTTCAGGAACATGTAGAAACTATCATGCTGAGTTGTTCCTGCATTAGTTGAAACTTCTAAAGGTTGACTGCTAAATTTTTTATGATAAAATTGTAATAACCCAATTCTTATATAAACATTCAGATTTGTTCTTATACACTGTGTTGCAGGTGGATCCTTTACCATCTGAGCCAACAGAGAAGCCCTCTATGCACTGCTGCTGCTGCTGCTGCTAAGTCGCTTCATCCATGTCTGACTCTGTGCGACCCCATAGACGGCAGCCCACCGGGCTCCCCCGGCCCTGGGATTCTCCAGACAAGAACACTGGAGTGGTTGCCATTTTCTTCTCCAATGCATGAAAGTGAAAAGTGAAAGGGAAGTCGCTCAGTCATGTCCGATTCTTAGCAACCCCATGGACCACAGCCCACCAGGCTCCTCCGTCCATGGGATTTTCCAGGCAAGAGTACTGGAGTGGGGGTGCCATTGCCTTCTCCTCTTATACACTAGAAGGTAAGTACTAATTTTAACATTTATCTTTTCAGCACTCAGTCAAAACATGAATTCCATGCACCTCTTTGAAATCTTTTGAAATTAAAGTTAAATCCTAACTCCTTACCATGGCCTATAAATTTCTAACATGATCTGGCTTGGCTCTGGTCTCATGTACCATTCATTGCTCATGCCACTCTCCTCCCGCTACTCTCTATTCACACCTGTCTCCTCCTGTTCCTCTAATGACAAGATTTTTTTCCTCCTGGGCCTTTGCTCTTATTTCCTTCTACCTTTTGTATTCTTCAAATCTCAGGCCAGATATCACCTCCTTAGAGGTCAGCCTATGAAAGCAGTCCACCTCCACCTTTATCTGCATTAATCACATTAGCATGCTTTATTTCCTTCATAACATTCATCTCTACATGAAATTATCTTCTTTTTAAAATATACTTATTATCTGTCACCCAGACTTAGCAGTAAATTCCATGAGAGCAGGAAGTTTGCTTGTTCAACATTGTATCCTTACTACTTAGACTAGTGCCTGGCACAGAAAAAGTGCTCAAAAATATTTGTTAAATAAATGAACATGTAACATGACATACATGCTGTCTGTTTTTAACTGAGTCCCAGAAGGACAATAGATAGGTGCCAGTTTCCCCTACATTTAAAATCAGACGTTAGTCTACCATGTAAAATATGCCAAGAAACTGTGGCTCAGTATTATTCATCACTAATTTCCAGTTCAATGTTGGAGGATGGTTGGGGGATCTGATGACTCAGAAGAGGTATTGCTTTGAAGATACCTGATACATACTCACACCTCCCACAGGGGAAAAAGAGATGCTTCCCCTTACCTCAAGCTACCTGAGAGGAGGTTTCAGGAAAATACTTGGAGAACTTGATACATGTCACCTGAAGTCTGGGGGAATACAGGAACCTGAGATCTGAATCTTTCCTGAGAAAACCAAAGTCAGATCAGAGAGAATGCTGCAAACCAGCTGCATGTTCACCAACTGTGGATACATGTGCATTTTTCTCAGGGGAAAGTGTCCTTATGTTAGCAATTCACTTTGTAACACACCAAAAGTAAGATTGATTAATGGGATACTAGACAGGTGGATGGATGGATATGTGATAAATCAAGTTAGCAAACTGTTCCCAAAGATGGTGGTAAAAGCTGTTTTACAAGGGAGTCCAGCAAGAAGGCTGTTTGGCTGAGACACAAGGGATCTAGATGAGGGTTGAAACTTCAGAAACCCAAGGGCTGAAGGCTACGATCATTAGTGATAGCCTGAAAGTGCCATGCATGGCATACATCTGAGACCCTTGAGAAGTTCTACCATATTCCCTTCACAGCCCAAACCTGGAGGAATCTAAAACCTTAACCAGCATGTAGTTAACAAAGAGGAGGCAGAGACATAAAGATAGAAAGCAAAACAAAAGTGGCCTGTGTTGCGTCCTCTACTGCAGTTTCCAGCCTGAAGCAGAACTGAGCTTGGGAAAAGGGAAAGCTTTAACCTGGAATGAAGTTTGTGTGATCTTCATGAGATTTCATCCAACACAGGGGAAAGAAAAGTGGCCTTCAGAGAATTTGAAGACAAAAATATAAAAGCATTCACACTTTACTGAATCCTGCTCATTTAATACAATGTACATGTCTAACAAAACCCAACCCTGGCTGAAAGAATCCTAATTTAATAGCCTATCAAATGTTCATTTATTCAACAAATATTTATTGAGCAACTTCTATCTACCAGACATTGGTGTAGGTAGTGAATTTACAACAGTGAAAAAGATAAGTATCTGACTAAAGTAGAGAAGATTTATTTAATTTCTTAAAAAAATTTTGAAATGTAGTTGATTAGTTTCAGGTATACAACATAGTGAATCAATATTTTATAGATTATATGCCATTTAAAGTTATTACAATATATACTTGTTCCTTATTTATTTTATATGCAATAGTTTGTGTCTCATAATCCCATAACTCTGTCTTGTCCCTCTTCCCTTCCCTCTCCCCACTGCTAAACACTACTTTGTTCTTATATTCTTGAATCTGTTTCTGTTTTGTTATACACATTTGTATGCTTTATTTTTTAAATTTCCACATATAAGTGATAATATGAGAGTATTTGTCTTCCTCCATCTGACTTATTTCACTAAGCATAATAGTCTCTAGGTACATCCACATTGTTGCAAATGGCAGAATTTCATTCTTCATTATGGCTAGGTAATATTCCATTGTGTATATATACGACATCTTCTTTACCCATTCATCTGCTGATGGCCTTGCGTTCCTTCTATATCTTGTTGTTGTAGTTTAGTCTCTCAGTCATGTCTGAGTTTTTGCAACACCATGGACGGCAGCATGCCAGGCTTCCCTGTCCATCAGCAACTCCTGGAGCTTGCTCAAACTCATGTTCATTGAGCAAGTGACACCATCCAACCATCTTATCCTCTGTCATCCCCTTTCCTAGTGCCTTCAATCTTTCCCAGCATCAGGGTCTTTTCCAATGAGTTGGCTCTTTGAGTCACATGGCCAAAGTATTGGAGTTTCAGCTTCAGCATCAGTCCTTCCAATGAATATTCAGGACTGATCACCTTTAGGATGGACTGGTTGGATCTCCTTGTAGTCCAAGGGACTCTCAAGAGTCTTCTCCAACACCACAGTTCAAAAATATCAGTTCTTCAGCACTCAGCCTTCTTTAGGGTCCAACTCTCACATCCATACATGACTACTGGAAAAACCGTAGTTTGACTAGATGGATCTTTGCTGGCAAAGTAATATCTCTGCTTTTTAATATGCTGTCAAGGTTGGTCATAGCTTTTCTTCCAAGGAGCAAGTGTCTTTTAATTTCATGGCTGCAGTCACCATCTGCAGTGATTTTGGAGCTACCCCCCAAAATAAAGTCTGTCACTGTTTCCATTGTTTCCCCATCTATTTGCCATGAAGTGATGGGACCAGTGCCATGATCTTGGTTTTTTGAAGTTTGAGTTTTAAGACAGCTTTTTCACTCTCCTCTTTAACCTTCACGAAGAGGCTCTTTAGTTCCTCTTCACCTTCTGCCATAAGGGTGGTGTCATCTGCACATCTGCGGTTACTGATATTTCTCCTGGCAATCTTGATTCCAGCTTGTGCTTCATCCAGCCAGCATTTCTCATGATGTACTCTGCATAGAAGTTAAATAAGCAGGGTGATAATATACAGCCTTGATGTACTCCTTTCCCAATTTTGAACCAGTCTTTTGTTACATGTCTGGTTCTAATTGTTGCTTCTTGACCTGCACACGGGTTTCTTAGAAGGTGGCTAAGATGTTCTGAAATTCCCATTTCTTTAAGAATTTTCCACATTTTGTTGTGATCCACACAGTCAAAGGCTTTAGTGTAGTCAATGAAGCAGAAGTAGATGTTTTTCTGGGATTTTCTTGTTTTTTCTATGATCCAGTGGATGCTGGCAATTTAATCTCTGGTTCCTCTGCCTTTTCTAAATCCAGCTTGAACATCTGGAAGTTCTTGGTTCACATACTATTGAAGCCTAGCTTGGAGAATTTTGAGCATTACTTTGCTAGCATGTGAGAAGAGTGCAATTGTGTGGTAGTTTGAGCATTCTTTGGCATTGCCTTTCTTTGGGATTGGAATGAAAACCGACCTTTTCCAGTCCTGTGGCCACTTCTGAGTTTTCCAAATTTGCTGGCATATTGAATGCGGCACTTTAGCAACATCATCTTTTTAGGTTTGAAATGGCTCTATATCTTGGCTATGGGGAATAATTCTATGAACGTTGGAGTGCATGGATCTTTTCAAATTAGTGGGACTTTTATTTTTGGACATATACCCAGCAGTGGCATTGGTGAATCATATGGTATTTCTATCTTTAGTTCTTTGAGGAAACTGCATACTATTTTCATGGTAGCTGCACCAATTCATATTCCCATCAACAGTTTACCAGATTCCCTTTTCTCCTTATCCTCACCAACATTTGTTATTTGAAGACTTTTTAATGAGAGCCATTCTAAAAAGTGTGAAGTGATATCTCCTTTTGTTTTTGATTTACAGTTCTCTAATAGTTTGAAAGGACTGATGCTGAAGCTGAAACTCCAATACTTTGGCCATCTCATGTGAAGAGTCAGTTCATTGGAAAAGACCCTGATGCTGGGAGGGATTGGGGGCAGGAGGAGAAGGGGCCAACAGAGGATGAGATGGATGGATGGCATCACCGACTGGATGGACATGAGTTTGGTTAAACTCCGGGAGTTGGTGATGGACAGGGAGGCCTGGCGTGCTGTGATTCATGGGGTCGCAACTGAGCGACTGAACTGAACTGAACTGAATAATTAGTGATGCTGAGCATCTTTCATGTGCCTGTAAGCCATCTTTATGTCTTGTTTGGGAAAAAAAAAAAAGTCTATTCAGCTTCTTCTTGCACATTTTTAAAATTAGTTTTTTTAAAAAAATATATATATATAGTTATATGAGCTGTTTGGGCTTTCTCGATGGCTCAGCAATAAAGAATCTGCTTGCAATACGGGAGACACAGGAGACTCCAGGTTCTATCCCTGGGTTGGGAAGATCCCCTGGAGGAGGGCATGGCAACCCACTCCTATGGACAGAAGAGCCTGGTGGCCTATGGTCCATGGGGCTGCAAAGAGCTGGACATGACTTAAGCAACCAAGCACTCCATAGCATAGCACATGAGCTGTTTATATATGTTGGATATTAATACCTTTTGGATATCTTCTCATTTCTTTGTATCATTTTCAAATTTCTTCATTAGTGTTTTACAGCTTTCAGAGTATAGGTCTTTCACATTCTTGGTTAAGTTTATTCCTAGGTACTTCTTTTTGACGTGATTGTAAATGGGATTATTTCCTTAATTTCTCTTTTTGATAGAGACTTCAGGCTTTTCTATATATAATATCAGGTCATATGTAAATAATCAGAGTTTTTCTTTTCTTCCAATTTTCTTCTCTTCCTTTTATTTCTTCCTTTCTGGTTGCTGTGGCTAGGAAAACTAGAGAAGTTTTGTTTTGTTTTTCCTAAGTGAAGTCAGCTCAGTCATGTCCGACTCTTTGTGACCCCATGGACTGTAGCCTACCAGGCTCCTCAGTCCATGGAATTTTCCAGGCAAGAGTACTGGAGTGGGTTGCCATTTCGTAAACTGCGTTTAAAAAAATATTTATTTGGTTGTGTCAGGTCTAATTTGTGGCACATGGAACTCAGCAGTTATGGTGCAGTGGGCTTAGTTTCTCTGTAGCATGTGGAATCCTAGGTCCCCAGCCAGGGATCAAACCCACATTCCCTGCATTGCAAGGCAGATTCTTAACCACTGGACTACCAGGGAATTCCTGAGAAGTTTTAAAAGTTTAAAAGAATGTTATAGAATGGTAACATTCTATATTTTGATGATATTTGGGTTACATAGGTACATGTATTTGTTAAAACTAGAGTTCAATATTTACTTATAGTGTTTATCTTTTGATGTAAAATTTACACATAATAACATGCACAAGTCTAAAGTGTTTGCTGAGTTTTGAAAAGTGCATGATCATCACAATTCTGCTTTCCTCCACTGTCAGAAGATAATCTTGCCTCCCATTTCACTGATAAAACAGAAGCCATCTGACAAGCATTCTCTCAACTTAGAATTTCTTCTCCTAGTTTTTATCCTATCCTTTCCAATCTTCTCAGAAGCCTTGCTTTATTGGATTATTCCTCTTCTCCAGAACTCTCATTTCAAGGAGTGAGCTTGTTTAGGAACTAATGCTGGATTCTCTCTACTACTTGAGTCCTCACACATGCCATTCCTTTTCCTTGGAACAATTTCCCTATTTTCCTCCCCCTTACTTATCATAAACCCTACTTACCCTTCAGGTGTTTCCTTAGAGTCTATTTACTTAGATATAATTTCCATGACCTTCCATCCCATACTATGGCAGCAACTATTGAGGTTCCTGTTTCATGACACTCAGCTCACCTTTATTTGTTTTATGTTATGTCTTGCCCACAAGACAAACATGACCTCTGTCCTCGGTGTCTTATTAACTACTAACCTCCAGTACTTAGCCTAGCACCATATTTCTTGCTGAATGAAAGACTTAATTAAAATTCAATCATCTGTAAAATGTAATGTTTTAAAATGTCTTCTCTCCCTTCATAGATTTAAATTTTTATTCTAATAGTTATTAGAATAGTAGCTTTCCTAGGATTGTGTTAAATTAGAAGGGCATTGTGACATTTTTGTTCTTATAATTTTTCATAAATCTGTTCTAAAATTTAAGTAACTGTCTTGTACATAAAAGATCCTCTGCAAGAACTATTTCAAAGTCATAAAAATTCTATAAAGTGTAAAGATTCTTCAAGATCCTATATTTCAATTTCCTTAAGTCATTCTTTAAAGGAAGAAAACCAAAGTACTATGGTACTTTTATGACTGTACTGTTACTGATATTTTACTCAGACAGGAGTATCTTATGGCTAAAGACACCATGGGGGAAATTCTAAAAATTCAGAGTTCTTTTTACCTTTCAAGTGTGAAGCAAGATGATCATCTGTTAGTTTACATAACTACATATTATAAATAGTTTAGTTTTTCTGAGCAAACCTAAATTCATTCAGCATTCACTGATAGACACTAGAGACTTAACATTACACGAATCACTCATGCATGTAACCATCATATATATATGAGCCTAAGCACATAAACACAGATACACATATATATGTACACACACACACAAAAAAAAATTTGAGGAAGTAGAGCTACTAAAACTATATAAATGAGAGCTCTGTACATACAAATATGTTTCTCCTTAGAAATAATTTCTGCTGCCAGCCTTGATGTAAGTCTTATTAACTTTACATAACTCCTTTCACCAGGTCAAAATATAGTACCAACTTAAGTACAGTTGGGGGCTCCATAGACCACCTCTTCGTGAAGTCCTATTCAAATAAAACTAGATTATTGAACCAGACTAACTGAAAAGGCAACGCAAGTTTTTACTGAAGCTTCTCAAAATTCTTCTCCAGCTGTGTATCTCCACACCAGCCCTTCAAAACCAGAGCCACCTCTACTCTCTTCGTTCACTTCATTTAGCTTTGATGCTTTGATGCTGTTGAACTGTGGTGCTGGAGAAGACTCTTTAGAGCATCTTGGACAGCAAGGAGATCAAACCAGTCAATGTTTAAAGAAATCAACCCTGAATATTCACTGGAAAGACTGATGCTGAAGCTGAAGCTCCAACACTTTGGCCAGCCTGATGCCAAGAACTGACTCATTGGAAAATACCCTGATGCTGGGAAACCTTTGAGGGCAGGAGAAGGGGGTGACAGAGGATGCGATGATTGGATGGCATCCCCCGACTCAGTGGACATGAGTTTGAGCAGACTCTGGGAGACAGTGAAGGACAGGGAAGCCTGGCATGCTGCAGTCCATAGGGTGGCAAAGAGTTGGTCATGCCTTAGCAACTGAACAACAAGCTTATATAGCTCTTAATTTTTCTTCCTCATCCTGGAACTGAGCAGCAAACAAGAACTCTTAGGGAATGTGTTGGAGGATGTGTTTGAGGAGATATCCAGAGGCAATCCACAATGATTACCAAGTGTCCAATTTCATGGCAGTCTCTTTCCTCAAGGAACTAAGGAACCGAAGATAAGAGGAACAATCAATAAGCACGGTGGAAAGGCAACATACCAGAGTATGTTACCTGTTGAGTGGTGGGAAAAATTAGGCGTTGCGAGACAGGGCAGAGAAGCCTAACGGTGAGCCTAGGGTTGAACTTGGTCCTTGACAATGAATTACCTAACCACTATTTGTGGAGCTTCCTGTCTCATTTCTCAGTAGTCGCCATACTGTGGTATTCTCCTTTATAGTTAAGGCTTCCTTTAGCCAGATGACGTAAGAAAGAATAACATACGTACAGGGAGCTAAAAGCTGTTCCGATATACCAGAGGAAGTTTGGGATGAGAAAGTGGTCTCTGGGCTTCCACCGTGGCGCAGTGGCAAAGAACCCACTTGCCAAGCAAGAGACACCGGTTCCAACCCTGGTTCGGGAAGATCTCCTGAAGTAGGAAAGGACAAACAGCTCCAGTATTCTTGCCTAAAAATTTCATAGACAGAGGAGCCTGGCGGGCTACAGTCCATGATAGGGTTGCAGAGTCCCACAGGACTGAGACTGACAGACTCAAGTGGTCTCCGAGGTCGCTCAAGTCTAAAACGCGGTGTCCAAGTGGCTCCACACTCTTTAGTTCGGCAGTCCAGAGGGGCAGTTGAGTCCCACGCAAAGCGCAGAGTGGCTCAGGGAACATGCTCCTCGGAATGTCCAGCTGGCCTCAGCCGCCAGAACCGCCAGCTCGCATTGGGTTTCCGCCAGCTCGGGCCGCCTGCGATCACTCCGCCCATTGCCCCTGTGGACCTCCGCCCCATTCTTTCCCTTCTGCGCTCCGCCATTTCCGACTACGCCTCTAGCTCATTTAGGCCCTCCTCGGCTTCCGTCCCAGGTGATCCCTCCCCGGGGCTGCCGCTGCCTCCTCCTCCCGGAGCTGGGGCCGCCTCCTCGGCCAGTGGCGTAGCCGGACTCTGCGTCGCGGCCAGCTAGATAGGGGCGGAGGTCCGGAGCCCGGTCTCGACTCGAGCGGGGGCCATGGAGAAAGCGGCCCGAGGCATTCTCCACACCGACTAACGTGGGCCCGTTGCGGCTGCAGGCGCCATGGACCGAGCCCCCGCAGACCAGGTACGCGAGCTTGAGCCAGGCCGGTCGGGCCGGGAGCCGGGGGTCGCGGCTTCCTCCCGGGCGGGCCCTCGTCTTCGAGCGTGGGCCCAGACGGCCGGAGCCTTCGGGTTCCTGCTGGCGCAGACCTCCTTTCCCCGAGATCCTGGCGGCGCCCGTCTCTTGCATTGTTTCAGATGCTCTCTCGAGCTCGGGGGCTTTTCCAGCCCCGATTACCCCCGGGCTGGGGATTTGCTTTTGGCCCCCCTGACTTGTTTGGTGAAAGGAGCCAGAAGATTCCCAAGTTGTCCGTTCTTTCCCGAGAGAGGGTTTATAACTTCACCAAATTCTAACCCCCTCCCCCTTCACTTCAGTTCTGGAATGTGTTTTCAAGGTGGAAAGGCTTCTCACTTAGAAAAACTGTCAGGGAATGTGATAACTACAGACGAAGGAGGGGTTATGGGCTTTTAAGACCTACGTTCCCTTGAGCGAAGCATTGTTTTTGCAATGGTTTTATGGAGGTGTTCCTTTTTAGATATGAAACACTGCGGTTTCCCTTTGCCCTTCTAGCCAGTTATTTTGCCAAAAAAAATAGTGTTTTTAAAACATCGATTTTATATTTTAAAAGTGTAGGACCCGAAGGACGAGTTCTTTTCCGAGCCCGTTTTCGTATTCACGAAGTCCCATTAGTGTTTTCAGTTGCATCAAATTATTGATTATCCAAGCTAGTAGGTGCTGGGAGGCTAGGGTGGTGTCATTATTTTTTAAAAAAGAAAAAAATCTAAAATAATAGTTTTCTTCCCTCCAAAAAGTTTCAGTATTTTCCATTCTGAGATCTGTATGAAGGGATTTAGTTTGATGAAATGAAAGTTTATTCACTGTCCATTCCCCCTGTTCAGTTGAAGGCCTTGCCCAGTAAATGAACTTGGCAAATAGATGAAGGAAAAAAGAGAGATTAGGGGTTAGCCTGATTACTTTACAAATGGATAATTAACACCTGAATCACGAGACAAGATTTCCCAAATTCTTGTATTTGTATATATGTAGCTGGTGTATTTTATGTGTATATATGTAGCTAGTCAGAGGGAGTTCAGATTTTGAAATTGATCTCCTTCAGCAGACAGCAACTTCCTGGTTGTGGATATTTGTGTGTTTTTTTCTTCTTTTTTTTTTCCTTTGTATAAAAATCTTTATTTAAAAAAAGCTTGTGTGAATATGACTGAAAACACAGGCGAGTTTTATGAAACAGTCTGTGTATTTACCAAAGCAAAACTGATGGGGGCCCCTTGACAAATTAATGGAGGCTTTCCTGTGACCCAAGGTATTTTATATGCCCCCTATATCCAGTTTAATGAAAAAGTTTTTCAAAGTACCTATCAAAAAACGCCTGAAATTTCAAAGCCTGAGACGTGATAAGGGATTTTCTTGAATGATTTTCCAGTACGTGTGTCACTAATGAAAGGGTTAAACATTTTGTTACTGCACTAGGATGACAGAAGTGTAACTAGTAATGCTGTCAGGTATATACTTATGGTTCCATGTATATGGTTCCGTGTATATACTTATGGTTCCTTTCATCCTAGAGGAAATGTAATTAACTATTTAGATGGTAACTTTGAGCTTAGTTATTTGTATGTAATTATCTTGACAGCAAGTGCTCTGAGCAAATTCTTTAGAGAGCCTCTTTGTCTTTCAACCCGTTTCTTTCCAGAGTCCACAGCCTATTAAAATTTTGTAGAAATTTAAGCTTCAGAAAAAAACATAAATGTAGGTTTTCCGTTGAAGAATTTTTCTTTTTTTTTCTCTCCAGTTCCTCCTACCTCTTCCCTTAGCCTAATCCTAGGGGATCGTGAGAGAATAATTTGAATCAATTTCTCTTTCCCTGACACATATACTCACAGGAAGCTGAGATCCCAAGAAGTGATGCTACTTTGCCTAGTTCATGCTGGGATCCATGAATGACCTGGAAGGAGTCTCCTTCATTTTAAATTAGCACTTTTCTGATGGCAAAACTCCATTATTTTCATTATATTCTTATACTCATCATTGAAAAAAGGCACAGAACTATTAACGTAATGATAGATTAGGGGCTGGAATTGAGATCTGTCCACTGTGTGGAGTTCTTGATTGCTTTCACTATACCACTGAGTAATGTAATGGCTTTTCCAAGTTATTTGGGGTGTACTTTTATATTTCTACCAAATGAATTTAATAAGTAAAAGTCATTAAAAACAGATGCCACATGTGCTGAATTTCCATTTTTCTCTCAAAACATTTATTTTAAACCAGTGTTGGTTTATATGCAGAATTTCTGGGAATGTCTACAGCGTTAAAATTTATAATATTATAATGGTTGACTATTCATAGAAGTTTGATTTTTAAAGACTAGTACTAATACAGACTTTCTGCATTTTGTCTTAAATCCTTGGAGTATTGCACAAGTGTAACTTAAAAATATCTAAGCATGTTTTGCCTGAAGACATTCATGTTGTAGTTCTTGGAATTAATTTTTGTTTATATATATATACATATATATGTGTGTGTATATATATATGTATATATATAAAAATAATGTTTGTATAAAAGGATAAATTCTGTGTGTGTTGATCAAAATTATAAAAAGCAAGTTACTGGGAATACATGCTAGCTAGTAATCTTAATTGTAGTAATGACTATTTTTGAAAAAAAGTTATAACCATAAGAGAATCTCAGGAGTGACCTCTTTTAGCAAGACTATGTTAAATCAAATTGAGTAGCTTATTTTAATTGCCAGAGGTAGTTCTGAGAAAGGATGCTGCTTAGTACAGTGCATTTTTAAAAAATCTGTTTTGTTTATTTAGTTGTGCCGGATCTTAGGTGTTTTTTTTTTCCCTGTCTTAAAGGGGGAAAAAACTGATATAAAGGGATGTGAAGACTAAATAATGGAGTTTGTTTATAAAGTTTTTGTATTTCTATTTTTAGGACATTTAGGACAGTGTTTTGAGATTTTCTTTTTTTTAATAAACAATGACTTTAGAGGTGACAGAACACTTGAGGTTGACAATCACTTTTGTATTATCAAATAATTTAAACTCTGGCTTAGTTTTTAGTACATTAATGTTAGATAAGTTCTTTTAAAGTAATTTGCAAAATTATTGATCACTGATGCCTTTAATTCTTAGAAAACCAGATGTGTGATAAGTGTACATGGTTTCATGCAAAGAGCTGTTCACCAATAAAGGTATAATATTATCTGGGTTATAACTTTTTCTTTAAATAATTATAAATGTCAAATAGAGTCAGCACTGCAAACTAAATGTATTTTGAATAAGTTACTCTAAAATGTTTGTTATTCAGTAATACTTAGAGTTAGCTTTTATAGATCTAAGTAAGCTAGCTATTGCCTTAACATTTTAAAAATGCTTTTGTAATCAAAAAGAAAGTAAATAATGCTCATTTAGTGAAAATATCATTTGGAAATTTAAAAGGCATTTTCCCCCTAAGCTTTTAAGTCAAAGGGGAATTTAAAAGTGCAGTTAAAAATTTTTTAAACATAATAAAATACTGCATATTAAAATGTATGGGATGTGGCTGAAGCTATACTCTGAGGCAAAGGCATAGTCATAAATGTTTTCGCTGTTCAGCATTTTAAAAGGATGTTAGAAGTTAAGCATCCAAGGAAAGAAGTGGGGATGGGGGGAGAACTCCTCAAAGAAAGAGAGAAGATAAATAGATATTCCAAACACTAGTATTAAATTTAGAAAGTTAGGTTTTAAAAAAGTACCATCAGAGTTTAACAAGATTAAATGTGGTCCATTTTAAGAAAAGAAGGAGAATGTATGAACAGGAAAGCAAGTAGGCAGAGTCGAAGTTAAATGCTGTGATTTTTCTCTCCAGTATTTTCTAAAGTCTTGCAAAATTTGATAGGTATAACTACTGATTTATTTTGGCAAGTGGCTTTTTCAGTAAAAGATGTTCCAGCCAGAAAACAATAAAGCCAGCAGGTATCTCTTAAGCACTTTTTCCTGCAGAAGACATTTATTTTATCTTTGGTCATGATATATAAAACATCTTAGTGTTTGATATATCCTGTTTACCTTAATATAGCAAGAACGTGGAGGGTTTCCATAGTCTTGTTTTTTCTGTAGGTGTGTAGTACGTACTGACATTTCACTGTGGGAGCATGCTTTATTATGTTCTACTTCAGTTTTGATTTTAAGTGGGTGTCATTTTTCTATTGCTTAATCTGGAGAAATTATTTGTACTCTTCTGAAAGTTCTATCTCAGAGGAATTTAGAATGCATTTTCTGTTGTGTGCTTCATACTAGCGTGGTGCTCTCTGCAGTACATGCGCTCATTGTGTATTTGTTAAATTATACAGGCTGTCAGTGATCTGAATGCATTTGTTTAATAATCTTTTTGAATAAGGTTTCTATAGTTTCTTGTTCAAATACGGGTTTCTGGGATTATGATTTTTCATTAACTTGGAAAATTCTGAAGTAATTTCTGAAAGGTAAAGTAATTTTACAGTACAGTGACTTCCCTGGTGGCTCAGACGATAAAGCGTCTGTCTACAATGCAGGAGACCCGGGTTCAAGCCCTGGGTTGGGAAGATCCCCTGGAGAAGGAAATGGCAGTCAACTCCAGTACTATTGCCTGGAAAATCCCATGGACAGAGGAGCCTGGTAGGCTACAGTCTATGGGATCGCAGAGTCAGTCACGACAGTACAGTTCCTTTTTTTTTTTTTTTTTAAGCAAATAGAACAGGAGTAGATTTTGTTCTGTTTAGACTTCTTCCATATTTTTATTTTCTTTAAGGAGACAAAAATTGGCTATAAAATTTCTGATTTCTTAACGATCATGGCATAAATAGACTAAATAGAAATACAAACTGAGGCGCATCATTGTATGAAGTAACTAGTTAATCTTTTCATAACATTTTGTTGTCTACTATGTAAGACATTTTTTCCTTTAATTTCTATATTAATATAATTGAAATAACTGCCAAAATCTGTTACTTGCTTAACATATTATCTGTATGACCTTTATTATGTGAAATTAAAAAAAAAGTTTGCCATATGAACATTACTTTTCAGGCCTGAGGACAACTGAGGCTGCATTTTGATGTATGATGCTGAAGGCCCCAGAGTCACGACAAACAACGTTTAAAACCATAGGGAGTTGTAACTATAGGAGAACGTTTGCCAGTCTGTTCCTACTAGTGACATCTTCTGTTTGTGCAGCTGTTGACTACAGCAGCTTGTCTCTTTGGCAAAAACAAAGGATCATTTCAGTGTTAGTGAGTTTATTGTTGGATTCCAATATCTAGAATTGAACTTAGAATAGAAGCCAATACAGACTTTAATTTTGGGGACATATACTGTGTATATGTGCAGGTATTAGTTATAAATTATGCATGACACTTTTTGAATAGTGGTTGCCTAAATTCACAAATATATAAAGAACAGATGAGACTAGGCATAAAAAACTTGTTGCAACTTGTTTTTTGTTTTGGGCTAGTCTGTGTGGCTTGTGGGCTATTTGTTTCCTCACCGGGATTGAACCCATGCCCGCTGCAGTGGAAGTGGAGTCCTAAACACTGCACTGCTGGGAAAAAGCAAGGATATGAATTTGTTGTTACCAAAGTAATTTATGAGTTGGTATTATTTGGGGGTATCAGGAAAAGTTATTTTTAAATTGCCTTATTTCTTTATATTAGTATTCTTAGTTTTTTTTTTCATATGGGACTGAGAATTTAATATAACCATATAGCTTGAATTAGAAAAAAAAAATGCAAACATCTTCTAGCCCAGATTTATAAAGCTGTTCAGGATTCTCATATGTTCAAAGATTGATATTTTATACCTCAATAAGTTTTGAGTCCTAATAACTATCATAGTGAAAGTCACTGACCTATGCTATTAACATTTGTTTTTGCCTCCTATGTTGGAATTCAAGAAACCAAGTCACACGTAATTTATGAGTACAATTATCTTATCTACTTCAGATTTGGTCAGGAGTACAAAAGTAAACACCAAAGTTACATCAGGTGGGGAGGAAGGATATTGAATTGATACTGCTGTATAGTTCAGATTTCTTCCCCTAGGCATGTGTTTTGGAATGTTCACAGTTAACTCTTTTTGAACAGTTTCAAAGAAGACTGTATATTCAGCACGTATATTTAGCATGTCAAGTCTTTTCTTGAGATTTTTTTGGATTTTCTACTGATTACATTTGTGAGAAACATGCATGAAATTTACTCAGAGAAATATGCCTTGATGGGAGCTTCTAATAAATGCCGTCCCAGTGGGGAAAAAGTTCTGGTTAGGTCTGTTGCTTTCACGTAGTTGATTTGAGTTGTTGAAACGTTGGATTGCATTCCACTCACTGATTTTGCAAAGTGTTTATCTTTTAATATTGTTTGTGGGTTTCCCTTCCCAAGTCACCTTGAGATGTTTGTGGCTTTTTAACATTCTTCTTTTACAGAATGTGCCTATAGATTTTAAAAATTTTAGTTAAATATAGCAAAACCAGAAAAATGCACAAAACCAGTGTACAGCTAAATGTTATTGGATGAAGACCTTGTGTCACCCATGTTAGGATATTGGATTTTGTTGGGTGCCTCAAAAGCTCTCCCAGGTACCTCTTCCCAATCACAGCTTCCTCTTTCCTGAGAGTAATTCCTATCCTGACGTTCATGGCTCTTCTTTACTTTTCTGCATAGTTCTGTCCCCAATTTGTGCATCCTTACTATTGTAGTTTACTATGTCTGTTAAACCTCTATTTATAAGAAAAGATAAAAATAAACTAAAATAGAACACGAATTCTGGATTACCTTATGTCCTTGGTTTGTTTGCTGGCAAGCTGAAGTGCTCACTTTTTTCTCGATTTAACTGTGAAGCAAAAGTTTTTCTACCTTGTGCTAAATTGTTTTTTTTCATTTATTGTAGACATTGTCCTTCCTTTTAATTTAACCATACTAATCTAATTTCCTACATTAGACAGAAATAAACTTTTTTAGGTTATTCAAACAAATATAGAGTAGTTATCCTTCAGAACTCTGTTCAGTGATTTTTTTCCACTAACAAAATTAACTTAAAACACAATGTTTTGTCTGAAGAGCGAGTTTGTGTTTTGTTTTGTTTTTTTACTACTGGCTTTATTTTTGGACTCCGAGGTATGACTTCCTTGTACTCTTGATTGTTTTAACAGCTTTGGTTATGTAAGAAATGACTTCATTGAAATGTAGTAACCTTTGATAAATTTTTTCATCCAATTGATGACTTTGTTTAAATAACATAATCAGATTAAATTTTTTTAAATTTGACCTTGCTCTTCCTTTGAATGTTTTGTGAATACTGAGAAGACTGTCTCTTCTATTGTTTTATTGTTGTGAATTTTTATCATTTAAGTTTTTCCTTGTTTGTTAGTAATGTGTTTCACTTTCTCTTTGAAGAATGTCAAGCTGTCAGCTGAGGTAGAACCATTTATTCCCCAGAAGAAGAATCCTGATACATTTATGATCCCTATGGCACTCCCAAATGATAATGGAAATGTTTCTGGTGTAGAACCAACTCCAATTCCCAGCTACCTGATTACCTGTTATCCATTCGTGCAAGAAAACCAGTCCAATAGGTAATTTGTTTATTATTATTTTCTTTTGGTGGGGGAAGAAAGGGGTAGGGAAGTGTAGAAGTTTGTTTGCAAAGCACACATCTTAATTTTTTTCCTTTTGTAACTTTTAAGTATTAACTATTTCTCTACTTTCTAAAAGGGAGTAAATGAAACCAAATGATGTAGAAATTTAAAAATTGTTGGCATGGATTATTATTATTTTCTCATTCTTTCTAAGAGAAAATGGAATTGTTTGTATCTCCTATAATCAGTTATTAAATTTTTTTTGAAATAAACTGACTCAACAGGAGGAAGAAATTATTCAGAAAGAGGTGAACAGAAACCCTTTTTTTGAGGATAGGCATATAACCTACGGAGAAGGCAATGGCATCCCACTCCAGTACTCTTGCCTGGAAGATCCCATGGATGGAGGAGCCTGGTAGGCTGCAGTCCATGGGGTGGCGAAGAGTTGGATACGGCTGAGAAACTCACTTTCCTTTTTCACTTTCATGCATTGGAGAGGGAGATGGCAAACCACTCCAGTGTTCTTGCCTGGAGAATCCCAGGGACGGGGGAGCCTGGTGGGCTGCCATCTCTGGGGTCACACAGAGTCAGACACGACTAGGACGACTTAGCAGCAGCAACAGCAGCATATAATCGTAATTGCTAAGACAGTCTGTTCTAAGAAGAATATATCAAGGGATGGCCCTTAACTTTGAAGCTTTTGTGGCTGGTTAGCTTATTATATCTCTAGACTCTGATTGTAGTTTAAATTTAGTTTCTGTGCTATAGTCACGGAGGGATTTAGCAAAATGCTTACAGCCCGGATACTGTGTGACCTAGTGGTTAGGGTGTGTCTTGTGATAGTCACGATCTAACCCTGCTTAGACTGAATGATTAGCAGTTCATTGGTGTAGTTCATTTTATTGCTGTATTAAAGTACTTTCGGCATGTTTCATATTATATCACACATTCAAATTGTACTTCTCTAGCACTGTAGGATAATTGGATGAGGTAGCTGGACTCTAGCCTTTGCCCAACCACCCCTGAGAGCTAAGGCAAGTCAATATTTCTGCACATGTTTAACCATTGTGTCACACTAGTGTGTTTAGGCACATTCTTTGAGAAATTCTGGATATATGTCAGTAAATTACTCTCAGGTATTAAATATTCAAGTTAATACTCTAGAACTCTTTAATAGTTTGAGGCATTAGACACAGTAGAAGCTAAAGGATTCTGCTCAATTGAGTCAGGGTAATATTACATTAAAAATCTTTGACCTATATTGGACTATGCTTGAAGTAATTTATAAACTAAAAATACTATTGCAGTATTTGACAACGTGGCCAAGTGTACAGTATAATAAGTTTAACTTTTCTTATCTTACCAAATAATTTTTGAGAATTTGTGAGTAGGCCAGCCATCAGATTACTGAAACTATTTTTAGAATTATGGCAGGAAACATTTTCCCTTGTGCTTTGTCACGGAATAGTAAGGAAAAGCTCTGTAGTCTGGCTCCCTGTGACCTCTCAGTCATCAGCGGCAACTGTCTGCAAAGACTGATAAGATGGGAAGGACTGGTGCTTTATAGGAAGGCATCACACTAGAAGAACTCTAATGCTGGAGATGAGATGGCACTGAACAAGCTTGCCTTTTTCTTTTCTTCATCTTGGACCTCTGGTGCCTGCTTCCATTGTCAAGAAGGGGAGCCAGGGAGAGAGCTGGACTTGGCCAAGTGGTTAAGGGAATATGGGAAAGGAGTAGGAGGCCCTAGGCCTGAACTAAAGAATGGAGGTGGAATAATCAAGTCACCTACTGTAAAGACCACCTTATACAAGGATCACCTTACCCTCCTTTTTGCAGAAGGCTGTTACAGTTAGTTGCTGCCACTGAATGGGAACTTTGGACTGCCATTACAGGCAGATTCAGCAGATGGGTGTTTAACTTTTAGGCAGAAATATTGTGAGGCTGAGGGAGAGAACTACAAATAAGAATACTCCGTACATTTTAAATTTTGAAATCCAGTAAACTGTCAGGTTAAATTTCTTTTTGTGTGTGTGTGTATATGCACTCAGTCGTGTCTGACTCTTTGTGACCCTTTGGACTGTAGCCCACCAGGCTCCTCTGTCCATGAGACTTTCAGGCAAGACTACTGGAGTGGGTTGCCATTTCCTACTCCAGGGGATCTTCCTGACCCAGAGATCAAACCCACAGTTTTTGGATCTCCTACATTGCAGGCAGATTCTTTACCACTGAGCCATCAGGGAAGCCCGAACTCCTTTATACTGTCAATTAAAATTGTTTTTACACATGCATAAAAACTAATTATAGCAAGGAAATTGATAAAAAATGATCTCTTTTTCAGAATTATTATGAGGCTGTAGTTGGCGCTAGTGGTTCAATCCCTGAGTTGGGAAGATCCGCTGGAGGAGGGCATGGCAACCCACTCCAGTATTCTTGCCTGGAGAATCCTATGGACAGAGGAGCCTGACAGATTGTGGTCCATAGGGTCACAGAAGCAACTTAACACATTTTATACTGTTATTTTCTTTTATTAAAATAAGTTGAAAATTTGTGTTATTTTCAGACACGCATGTCAATAGATTTGTTCTTTTCTGATTTGGTTTTACAGACAGTTTCCATTATATAACAATGATATACGATGGCAACAGCCTAATCCAAACCCTGCTGGACCATACCTTGCTTACCCCATTATATCTGCTCAGCCACCTGTTTCTACAGAGTATACATATTATCAGCTGATGCCAGCACCATGTGCACAAGTCATGGGTTTCTACCATCCTTTCCCTGCACCTTACTCCAACACTTTTCAGGCTGCAAATACTGTCAATACTATAACCACAGAATGCACTGAGCGTCCAAATCACCTTGGACAGGTCTTCCCATTGTCTGGCCATCGAAACAGAAATAGTAATAGAGGACCAGTGGTACCAAAAGTAAGTGACCAAATTTGATTGGCTTTTGTGTTTGATATTTCTGTTGTTAGTGTAAGTAATTGCTACTTGTATTGATTAGCCTTTACTACTGAGTTTTACTTTTTAAAAACAATTAAGGATGTAGCATTTTAAAATAACTTTTTCCATTACTTTTGTTCCTCGTTCTTTAAATGGTGATATGATTTACAGTCACTTTCACGTGAGAGAGTTTACATAAGCATAATGTACAAATATTTCCAAATTATTTTAATTTAGTGATAAAAATTGCATAGTGACACAGTTTTAATAAGAGATTAGTTTGGCTCCTTTCCTAGCAGTGTTAAGTGGCTAATATACATCTAGATATTTCAGTCTTCAGAAATAAGCAGGAGATACTATGGAAAAGAATATTGTGATGCTCTAAGTCTCTTCAGCTTCATTGTTTTCTATTCTGTCAATTTTTAGTAGAAACAGCACTTTGTTCTTCAGAGAATGCTTTACTATATTACATGAACACAGGGTCTCCTAGGGCTAAAGAAAATTAAAGATAAATGTGCGAAATGACTTTTTGTCAACAGCAGCCTTTTGACTAAGTTTAAAAAAAAAAAAAGACACAAAGGCCTTGAAATCACAGGAGAATTAAGGTTAATTCTAGGTGTCTGTTTCTTAACTAAAAGATTACTTTTCTATTGAAGCCATAGTGTCAAAGCAAATAAGAAAAACCAGATTTCTTCTCAGCACTTTTGAGCTAATGGAAAGCAGCGTGATTAGACGCCTTTTACATCTGTTATTGTCAAGGAGTTCATACTTTCCTAGATTGCATTAGCCCAGCCTCTTCGGTGAAAAGTCTATGCTGTCTTCTGGCATACTTTTTCAGGTTAAAATACAAACAAGCTGCAGAAGTTGCTTTGAAAAGGTTATTATTTTTTGTCCATGGAAACTTTCTGGGTCAAGGGAAATCCTTTTGGGATATCTGAGAATGAAAAGAAATAAGTATTGGAAATAGACAATAGTATATAACTTTCAAGTATTGGAGTAACATGATTTCTCAGAGTGGATTTCCAGCACTTTAAAAGTTATCTAAGAAGTTAAATTTGGAGTTCTTTTTATAAATTGCTATTAAGTGATGGATACTCATATTTTAAAAAAGTGAAGGAAAGGATCAGCTTTTTAATATTTTCTTTTTAACTCTAAAGCAGAAATTTCTTTTGTACTTCATTGCTCTCATGAAACTAAAATTGAGCTTTTGGATAAGTTACCACCCTTTTACTGATACTGCCTTTTTAAATAAAGATTTAAAAGCCTTATTTGATGTGATTATACTCTTATTATTTATTACTAAAATTTAAAATGCAAATGACAATTAAAATGAATATATCTCATTAATTATAATAGTATTAGTGGTTATTTGAAAAGTAGTATATAAATGTGTATATAATACATTATATAGCCTACTATGATTGGCTGTTAATGAAATCCTAACACAGTAACCCTGTTTCCTCATGGATTGAGAGTTACTCATTTGTAGCCTGCATTTAAGTATATTTTTAAAGGATGTATTGATATATTCTATAATGTTTATTAGTACATTGAATAAGATTTTAATTTTTTTTTACTTCAATCAGCAACAACTTATACAACAGCACATAAAAAGCAAAAGGCCACTGGTGAAAAATGTAGCTATTCAGAAAGAGACAAGTGCAGTAGGTCCCGATAATCGATCAAAAATTGTGCTACTGGTAGATGCTTCACAGCAAACTGGTAAGGCAAGATTTTTCTTATGTACATACATCATAGATTTAAAAATATTTTTTATTTTATTGAAATTTACAGTTGATTTACAGTATTGTGTTAATGTCTGCTGTACAGCAGTGATTTCATTTATACATAAATATACAGTACATTCTTTTTCATTTTCTTTTTCTTTATGGTTTATCATAGGATTTTGAATATAGTATTCTGTCCTCTACAGTAGGGCCTTGTTGTTTATCCATTCTATATATAACAGTTTGCATCTGCTAATCCCAAACTCCCAATTCCCCCTCCCCCAGCACCCCCCCACACACATTTCAGCAACCTCAAGTTTGTTCTCTATGTCTGTATACATTGATTTTTATCTGTTGTCGTGCATTGACGTTGTAATTGTAGACTCTACCACTTTTTAGGATTTTGGACTTTCAGTCTTCTGTTTATCCTGCTACTTCTTTAGGAAAGATAAAACAGTCCCATGTTCTTAAAGTACTTTCAACCTGGTTGCTGGCTTACATAGTTTTGAGCAGAATTTGAGGTTTCCTTATCCCCTTTTAGTAGTGAAGCAGTTCAGAAATCGGAGATGGAATTTTGAAGACATTATAGAAATTTGAGGGACTCATTTTGGTAGAAGTTAGAATTATACATATTTTATTTTTATTTTTCATATGTTTTTAATAGCTAGATTAAAATCCCTTTTAAAACATTCTGGTTTCACGCATCATAATGTGGCGTAAGATCTGAACCAGACCTATTAGCGGTAACATGTATCCTCAAACAAGTAAGAATTTGGTGCTGGTTGTATATCATTTTGTTAAAACTTTTTAGAGGACTGTGTAAACATTAAAGTAAAAAGCTTTATCCTGACAATAGGTAAGAATTAATAAGTAGTTTTAAAATTCTGTTTTCTAGTTATATGTGAAATTTCATTTTGTATCCCTGATATTTAGCTTAATAGCTATCCAGTAGATAGCTGTCTTCTTTCACTCATTGTCATTTAAAAATCCTTATTAATGATCCAGGACTGGATCTATTCAAAGGCATGTTTGCTTTTTACCTTTACAGTTTTTATGAAAATGCTGTCTGTCTTGAAATGAATTAGATGGTACATACTTTCTTTCATTTGTACTGTACCTTTTATGTTGGACATCCGTTCAGTTATCCTTTGACAATTCCTTAGGTTCATTAGGAGTAAGAAAGAATCTGGGAATCAGTTAAAAGGCAGCTTGCTGATAGTACAGTTTGTAGGGCGTAAAGTGATAAGATTTGATGGACACTGACAAATGCTTGGAATGGTTTATGATAAAGAGCCATAAGGTAGTATGTGACAAAGTTCTGGTATGTTTTGGTTATTCCTAGACACAGTGACCCATTTCTACGTGCCTTGAACCCTAGAACTACTTTAAAAATTTGTTCTAACGTCTTTGGTTTGCTCATTAAGTGACCACAAAGACAACCTTCTGAATCTCAAGAATTAGAAAGTAGGAAGATGAAGATATAATTTGAGTAGAAGATTATACCTTCTATCAGTATTCTTATTCTTCAGATTGTTCTCAGTTTATCAGGATGAATTGATGTCAGTTATAGGTAGAATGCAAATTATGGTTTAAGGAATTTGTAATACATTTTTACTCTTGAACACAAGCTTGTATTATTTAAGAGAGTTTAGTAAGATGGCTAGGTATAAGATAATACACAGAAGTTAATTATAGTGTGTTACCAACAGTTAGAATTTAAGAAAAGATATCATTTACAATAGCAACAAACAGGTTTCTGGGATAAACCTGACAAAGTATAAGACATTTATACTGAAAACTAACTTTATTATAGGACATTTAAAAAAACCTAAATCGCTTGCTCATTCAGGATGATTTGATGTTGCAAATGGCATTTTTCCCTTTGGTAATCTACAGATTCAGTGTATTTCTGATCAAAATTCCAATGGGGATTTTTTGAGAACTTGACAAACTAATTTCTAAAATAAAAGAGCACTGATCTGAAAAGAGCCACGACTTCCCTGGAAAAGAATGTTTCCTCTTGGGAATTTCCTGGTGGGTCAGTGGCTAGAACTCTGCATCCGCTTTGGGGAGCATGGGTTCAGTCCCTGGTTGGGGATTTAAGATCTCACATGGCATGTGATATGGCCAAAAATATAAAATTTTTTAAAAAATTGTTTCTAATAGCATTTTTAAAAAATACTAAAAGAAGAATTTTTTCTTCTAGATAGCAAGACCTACTAAGCCATTTATTTTTTTATAGGCTTATATAAAAATATATAAAATACAGTATACAAAGATTAAACAGAACAGAGTCCCAGAAACAGACCCATGTATGTGAAAACATACACAAGGAAAATGACAGAGATAGCATTATAGACCCTTAACATATATATCATGCCAATCTTATGTTTTTAATTATTTAATTGATTAATTTTTATATCATGCAAATGGATGTTCCAGATGGATTAAGGACTTAAATGAGAAAGCCACATGTAGAAGACAATATAGGCAGATATCTTTATGTTTGCATGGATAAAACTGTTTATAAAATTAAGAATTTCTGTTTATCAGGAGTGAATGAAGGGGCTTCCCTGGTGGTTCAATGGTAAAGAATCTGCCTGCCAATGTAGGAAACTCAAGTTCAATCCCTTGTCCAAGAACATCCCACATGGCACAGAGCAACTAAGCCTGTGCCACAACTTTTGAGCCTGTGCTCTAGAGCCTAGAAATGCAACCTGAGGCCACGAGCCACAGCTACTAAAGCCTGCACAGCCTGGAGCCTGTGCTCTGCAGTAAGACAAGCTGCTGCAGTGAAGTTTGAGCACTGCAGCTGCAGAGCAGCTCCCAGTACTACATCTAGAGAAAGCACACACGTGCAGCAGCAAAGACTTAGCACAGCCAAAAGGAAAAAAAAGTGAAGGAACAAGCCACAGATCTTGGAAAGGATTTTACCATGTATGTAGCTGACAAAGGATTAGTATGAAGACATATAAAGAATTCATAAGAATCAGTAAGAAAATGTCTCACCTTGCGCTCAGGGCCCCTGGAATGCAGTGCTGCCAGGGGGCTGAAACACTTTGGCAGAACTACAGGAATCTTTGTTTTGACCCAGTTGGCCTACTGAGGACAGTGTATCCAAATGGAATCTCCTCCCAGAAAGAAAAGGAACTGTTTGATTAAAGGTGTGTATACTGCAGCAGCACAAAAAAAACCACTGAAAACTTCTCAATGCCCAGTAACAGGCAACAAGTCAAAAGAGGTGCCCAGGACATCCACTCAGTGGACTAATATGGAACCTTCATATATTATAATTAACAAAGAACATATGTATAATTAAACAGCACAACTGAAAATTACATTGATTCTGTACAAAAGTTATATATAGAAAAATTGTGATTGTGAGAAAAGGGTTGTGGGGAAAAATTATGTAGTAAAAGGAATTTTAGTGGTGTGTTGGGTTGGGAGGAGTTGCTAAGAGGTCTTGTTTTTTAAAATGTCTTGTAATTACAATTTATGAAATACAACAATGAGAAACAGGCAACTTAGTAGAAAAATAGAAATCAAATTTACAGAAGTACTGTTGTTGAGAGCAAAACCCCAGAACAACCCAAGTGTCCCATCAGTGGTACAAAGGACAAAGGCACTCAGGTGTATTCATACACAGGCATTCTAGATTTTGGTGACCTTAATGAATTATAGCCACATGCATCAGAATCTCAAAACCAGTCAACATTTGAGGGAGAGAGCAGTGGCAGAGGAAAGCAAGTTACAGAATAATGTAGATGTGTGATTCCATTTTTATAAAGGTAAACTTGCAAAAGTACATAATTTATGTTTTGGAAATACAGAAGTCCACAGTAAATCTACTTTAAAAAGTGAAGGAGTGATAAACACAATTCCGAATAGCCTCTGAGGAAGGAAGAGAATAAAGTGGTGGAGGAAGCATGCAGTGGACTTCAAAGGATTGGTGAAGTTTAAATGGATGATAGTGGTTTGTTTTAATTATATAATATTAAATACACAAATAGTTATGCAGATACTGTTCTTCATAATAAATACATGTTATAAAGCAACTTGTCAGGAACATCTTTTGCCGATCTTTCAAAAAATTTCCACCTATTTTCTTTGTTTACAAAGTTAGATATTGTTCTTTTCTTACAATTTTAATGATAATATAAAAGAATTGGTCGGCTTGTTCCTCAAGAGGAGTTGTCTCACTTTGCTTGCCTTACAGATTTCCCATCAGACATCGCAAACAAATCTCTCTCCGAGAGCTCTGCCGCAGTGCTCTGGAAGGCCAAAGGCAGGAGGAGGAAGAGCCTCCCACCCGACTGCCGAGTCCTCTAGTGAGCAGGGAGCTAGTGAGGCTGACATTGACAGTGACAGTGGCTACTGCAGCCCCAAACACAGCAACAACCAGCAGCCTGCTGCGGGGGGTTGAGAAATCCCGATTCTGGCTCCATCAGTGTATGTGACGTTACTTTACTGCTCATCTGTCATCTGCGTCACTGTTCTTTGTCTCTTTGCCTAAAGCTGAAGTATCTATTTTCATTAATAGTTCCTATAATGCGATGGTTAAAACTGTTTTGTATGTTTTACTATTAATATAAAAATACTCATTTATGGAGAAGTATCTTTTCTAAGATTATAGTAAGCGTGCTTCACAGTAGATGGAATTGTGAAATGTTTTACAAGGTATGTGGTGTTTACTCTTAAGCAGAAAATAATTGTCTTTTTTTGCTGTTTCTATTTTTAGCATGTGGACTCATCTATATGTGCAGGTACTTATTTTCTGCATAGTGTTTTTGCTCTATTTTCTTCTCTGTCCATGTTACAGTTTTGCTTTTAAGCATGAAGCTTGCGGATGCTGCAAAAAAAATTAGAAGTCTTCCAAAGAAATGGCAAGTTAATTTGAAAGTATGGTTTTGTTGATGAAGTTGGGAAAATGTCAGCTGGAGGTATACTGCAAGTTGACACTTAACATTACCAAGAACTAGAATGCCGCTTAAAGTTTATGGAAATTTTCCAGGGTTACATTTAGAATGACTGAGTTTCAACACATGATGTTAGGGGCCACTTTAGGTTTTGGCATCTTTATAATAAATTATATAAAATCTCATTTTTTATAGGTGGTGTAAACTGGTCTAATGTCACTTGCCAGGCAACTCAGAAAAAACCTTGGATGGAAAAAAAATCAGACATTTTCTAGAGGTGGAAGGCAGACTGAACAAAGAAATAATTCACAGGTAATTTGGATTAGGTTGGAGAAATAGGTGTGAGATGAATTATTATAAATTGTGGCTTTGAAGAGCATAATTTTTGTCGATGCATGTTGTGTTTAACATGGTAATCTGTAAATTTGAAGTAGTTAGCAAATAAAACTTATTTAAATAATGAAACAAAATGGTAACATGTTGAATAGATGGTATATATATTGTACCATTTTCTACTTTTCTCTGTTTAAGAAATGTATTTGGATATTTTATAACTTAAAGAATACAGTTCTGGTTCATCTTTTGTGACATTTTCCTATCTATATAAAAAAACATAAAGCATATTAATGCCTTATTGATATTTTTTGACCTTCAGGACTGCAGCCTTGTCCATGTCTTCACTTGACTATAAACACCACAAACCATGCTTGGTGCTTGGTGCAGTACCACAGTGATGGCCACCTGATGCTATAATGTGGCCAGACTGGGTAGCTTCCTGGGTTTGGGGGAGCGAGATTTAGCTGAAGTACAGCAGAGCAAGTTATATACAGCCACAGGCTTCCAATAACTTCTTTCTGCATTGGTTGTCTGTGAAATCAGGGAGGCGTTGATTGGTCAGTATTTTTCCTTTTTAATTTTTAGATAGCATTCCTGGATTTCTTAAATCTTGTTAATGGGAATTAAAGTTACCATATGAGTAGATCTAGATGAACTGAAATAGAATTAAGTTAATAATGGATTGAATAAACCAAATACTTGCCTGTGCCTTTGCCTCCCTGCAATGACGTTCCCTAGCATTAATTATGCTGTCAGGGAAACAAGTAGAATAGTGCCCTCTTCCCTACAGTTATTGCAAAAATGAGTCATTGTTGTTGGTGGCAGGCTTGTGAAGCAGTCTAGCTTTATTTGATCAAAAACAAAAGAGCTGAAACAAGAATTGTTTATATAGATTAGATAAAATCTGTGGAATGTTTGGTCAAGTACTAAAATTTTATCTTGAAATTGCAACCTGCCAAGCTTGCAGCCTCAGCATTGGTACTTTTGGTATCAGTAGTGCACTAGAGTTGGAGAAGGTGATGACACCCCACTCCAGTACTCTTGCCTGGAAAATCCTGTGGATGGAGGAGCCTGGTAGGCTGCAGTCCAGGGGGTTGCAAAGAGTCCAACACTGAGCAGCTTCACTTCTTTCTTGCATTGGAGAAGGAAATGGCAACCCACTCCAGTGTTCTTGCCTGGAGAATCCCAGGGACGGGGAGCCTGGTGGGCTGCCGTCTGTGGGGTCGCACAGAGTCAGACACGACTGAAGTGATTTAGCAGCAGCAGCAGCAGCAGCAGTCCACTAGAGTAAATAATACTTATACAGAAAAATGTTTTATCTCTGCCTCAGAGCTAATGAGAATGGTGAAAAAACACAAAACAGAAAATTATGGAAATGCATAAACATTTGTTTATTTTGTATCTCTTCATTCCAAAAGAACTGGAGCCAGATGTTGAACAATGTGTTTTCTACTTCTGAGGCTTTGTTATACTTTTCTTAAGTGTGCAGTTGTTTGATTTTTTGATAGGCAAAATCTTTTTCTTTTACATCAAAATATTTCCCCTTTGCAATCTCTGATTGTTTTAAGGCTTAAAAAGCCTTTTAGAAATGTAGTAAATATTCATTTGTATTTTCTGCTACTTTTTACAGTGTAATGTTTTCAAAACTTTTTATCCAAGGTTTTCTTTTTGAAGCGTGGTACAACATGATGATGTCAATCTTCACAGTAGTTAACCAGTTATCTTAATGTTTTAATATATTAATTTTTTTCTGATTTACTCTTTTAGTCACCTGCTAATCTCTTATGTTTTAGGTTCTGTTTTTGAGCTTTTTTTCCCATTTATTATTAGATTTGTACACCTGTACCATGTAGTTTTAACTACTGAACATGACATGATTTTTTAATACTTTTACCAGTGTCTTAACATTTGAAACAGCAGGTTTTTGTCTATACTCTGCTGTAGCCTTAATTGTAAAGGATAGAGTCTAAAATTTTAAGTTTTATTTTTGAATAAAATAAAAATGGTTTTATTTTGTGAATAGATTGAAAAAATATATGAAAAAGGTTATACAACAGATGCTCTCATTTGCATCCTGTCTCCACATGTATTGTCTTCTGACCTGTACGTGTGTATTTGCCCAGAGTCTCTTCATGTCATTATAAGTAAATAGATACGTATGTATCTCACGTTTTATTCATTGTGTTCTGGGCTTTGTTCATATCTCTTAACAAAACGGATAGATACTTTGTTAGAGATGTTGCTTTATTTACTCAGAGGGTTTTTGCACTTTTTTTTTTCTAAGCTACTCCTAATGTTGGGGCTTCCTTTGTCACTCAGTTGGGAAAGACTGCCTGAAATGCAGGCGACCCAGGGGATTCGGTTCCTGGGTTGGGAACATCCCCTGGAGAAGGAAACGGCAACCCACTCCAGTATTCTTGCCTAGAAAATCTCATGGACAGAGGAGCCTGGCCGGCTACAGTCCATGGGGTCACAGAATCGGACACGACTTAGCAACTAAACCACCACTACCACCTGATGTTGATGCATCCTTGTTATTTTTCTGGAGTCCTGTTGATGGACACTTAAATTGTTTTTAAAGTGTTGCTATTGTTGATGTGCTACAGTGTTATTTTGAAATCTGTGTGTAGAACAGCAGAATATATTCCTGGATAAGTATTGCTGAGTGAAAAGGTGAAGTCACCTCTGTTATTAGGTAAATATCACCAGATTGTGCCATTTTGCATTCTTAACAGTAATGTGGAGAGTGCTTATTTCCATGGAGCCTCAGAAACCATGTGTTTTCAAGATTTTGGATTGGTGCCAGTTAGGAGAAATAGTGTATTCATGTAGTTGAGCATCTTTCCATATGTTTAAGGACCATTTGTATTTTTCTGTGAACTTATGTTCTTTGCCCATTTATTGTGACCTTTTTCTCTGTTTTTGTACATTTTAAAATCATTTTAATCAAGCTCTTACCAAATTTAAAGAAATTTTAAGAGCCTTTAGTCTATGAGTTGCAAATATTTTACTAGATTTTCATTTTTGACTTTGCTTAATAATTGCCATGCACAAGTTTGTTTTAAATACTATTAAGTTGATTTTTATAAAGAAATTTGTCTGATTTCCTTCATGTGTTTATGCTCTTGTGTTTTTTACATTTAAATCTTTATTCCATTTAGAGTTTGTCTTAGTGGATGTTGTGAGATATGGGTCCTATTTTGTGTTTTTCATGTGGCTACCCAAATCTCCCACCACTGAACTGACAAGTCCAATCCATTACTTCATCTATTTGAGATAGCCACCTTTATCACCTATTAAATTTCCATATATTTTGAAATCTTGTTTCTGGATTTTCTGTTTTGTTGTTTGGTTGTTAAATTAATCTATCAACTTTAGGAGAATGGACATCCTTTATGATGTGGCATCTCTCTAGAAAAAAATACGTCATTCTCTTTTTGAGTCACCTTTTGTGTTTAGAAGTATTGTATAGTATTCTGAAAACAAATTTGTACATATTCCTCATATGTTAATTCTTAGTGTTTTTCTTTTTTGTTACATAAATGGTATGAAAACTTAAACCTTTATATATTAATTTTATGCTAGTCATTTAAGAATCTTAATATATGTTTGTTATTTCTGCTTTGTTCTGTTCTGTATGCCCAATCTCTGTTAACAGAACTCTTTAGAAGAACTTAAAAACAAAGGTTCATTTCAGGAGGTAATTGAAATACTTGCATATTTGATCCCCATGAACTTTGTTGGAACCATTAGTTGGGGATTTTAATTTAATTCTCAAACTTTGTCTCCAAGAATTAAGTTGCATTTATTTTTTAAAAGAATTGTTTTTGTGTTTAGAACAACATTATATATTAACTGTGGCTTACAGGAAGGCTAACATTTTGATGTAAACCTGTTTGGAAGGTAGATTTACATTTACTTTTTGTGAAAGTGACTGTACAAAGGAATGAAGATTTCTACTCAAGAATTCTCTTGCTTCCTATTCATCCCTATGTTGGGGATTGATTGTTAATACTCATTTCAGTGTGAATAATTTATGTGAATTAAGTCGTTTCTTTGGTACCTGGACATTGTAAATTGTGTTTGTTTTGCCATCCTTGTGTGAGCTTCTTTTCATGAACCAATTTAAAAAATACTGTATTATGAAAATTTTTAAACAGAGATTAAAGTTGAAATAATTTTATAGGAACATTGATTGCTAGATACTGTCAAAGATTTTTCTAAAATTGGCTTCATCACATGGTGTATTTTTCTATCCGTCTCTCTATCCATGTTCATGAGTCTGTTTTAAGATGAAGTGAATATTTAAAATCAAGAATCTGTTGGGTCCCTGGAAAATTATCTTGTTTCTTAACAAGTGCTTACAGGTTGTAGGAAGTAGCCCAGTTTTCGCAATAGATCGTCTAAGGAAGAATTACATTTACTGTATGACTGTGCTCTAGCTTATATAGTTCTGCCATACAACTTACTTCCCAACAGAGTGTAAAAATTCTCTTTCTTATTGGCAAGTCTTTTTAGACCAGTTGATTAGCATGAGAATTGCCAGGTGCTTCCAGGGCTTTGTGTGCATATTTTTATTTCATATCCAAAGCCTGTATACCAACATCTGCAGTCCACGTCCACTTCAAGTTCTGTTTATTAGGATTCTTGAGTAACTGGTAAAGAAGAGTGTACTTTTCACATCTTCTCTAAAGTGTCCTGGTTAAGAACGGCATTTCATTAAGTTGCATTGGGTACTTAAGAGAGGGAACGTAATTGTCTTAAGATAATGCTTTTCCTTACTCTTGTGTTCTTTGCATGACAGTTGAACAGTTTGCAGATGTATTAATGGGATAATAATTTATGTGACTGAAATTTTTATTCTCTTAAATCTGTTTTCTTATAAACATGATTTAAAATTTTTAATATTTCTTAGGATTAAAAAATATGAAAGCTGCAGATATTAAAAGATCTAAAATAGTTTTTTATAAAAGTTAATACCTAGTTTCTCTCAATGGTAACATCATTCAAAACTATAGTGCAATGTCACAACCCCGATATTGACATCAATGTAGTCAGGATTCAAAACAGATCCATTACTACAGGGATCCCTTATGTCACTGTTTTATAGCCATACTCCCTTCCTTTCCTCACCAGCTTCTCCTTAAACTCTAGAATCCGCTAATGTGAATCTACTAATCTGTTTGCCCATTTTATGATTGTGTCATTTCAAGCATGTTGTATACATAAACTGATATAGTCTCTTTAGGATTGACTTTTTTCACTCGTGTGGTTTTCTGGAGATTCCTACGGATTGTTAGTTATATCAGTAGTTTGTTTTTATGATCGCCTACTGTTTTATAGGGTGAATATTCCACAGTGAGTTTAGACTCTCATTGAAGGACATATGGGGTGTTTCTTGTTTTTGGTATGACACATAAAGCCAATATAAGTGTTCATGCATGGGGAGGGCTAACATGCACTAATTACCACATTTTCCTTATATTTACCTCATTTGTCAAAGTTTTAACCTTTTATAATAAATTATGCACTTTATGAAAATTCATTGAGTTGTATACTTTGGGTACATTTCTGTATGTTATACTTCAGTAAAACATTTTACTTAAAAATAATAGATTTTTCCCCTCCTTTGGGGTTTATTTAGGTTGGATTCAGATGCCGGGGACATAGTACTTCCTCAGAAAGAAGACAGAATTTGCAAAAGAGACAAGATAATAAGCAGTTAAACCCCAGTCAGTCTCACAGAGGCGACCCAAATTCTGAGTCTTTATATTTTGAGGTACTTATTTCAAACTATAAATTGTTATAGCAGATGTTCCCATTAAGAAATTAATTTTTATTACATTATGATAAGTACTTTTTAATGTCTTAACCTATCACTGCTGTTAGATTGTAGTTACCTAGAAGTATAGATTCACGTTTTTCTTGGTTATATATAGTTAGTCTAAACATTACCTTTATTAATGTTTATTTTTAAATTTTTGTCATGAATATTCATCATTTTGAAGTAACATGCAGAGATAAAACTTAATTTTATATGACTTTTACCTAATATGAATCTTCTCCCCATCTTTAATTATCAGTGTTCAGTCTATTTTGTTAAGGGTTTCAAATTTGAAAATAGTTAAATCTGGTTAATTTGTGCTGCTAGTCAGGGGAGTCTTGAGAAGGAAGATAAAAGGCTATTTTACTTTCCTAATAGGCAGACAGTTTATATTCTAATGGCAGTGTTTTTATTATTTATTCATCTAACTGGCACTCATTGGAGGCCTGTTATGTATTTAGTAAGGTGCTCTGCATGATACATTAAAGTGACTAAACACACTACCCTTAGGGAGATTACTGTGTAAAGAGGAACGTAGGTATGTACACACCTGGTAATTCTTAGGTGTGGTTAGAGTTGAAAGGAGTAGTAAGTTTTGGGTTTGAGGCAGGATAGGGGTAGCAGTTGGAATAGGTTTTAAAGAATGAGTAGAGTTAGTGTCAAGATGGTGAACAACGTCCCAGGTAACTCATTTGAATAACTAATCATTTTTGTTAACATAGTTTCTATAAAATGGCTTAATAGTTGCATTTTAAATATACTGGAAGCCAGAGGCTAGAGATGAATAATATGTTACATAAGCTTGATAATTGCCCTGAAGGACTTGAGAATGCATCTGAATGGTACCTGTAGCAGATTTTTATTTACCCTTAATCATGATTCATTCCATAGTTATATTTAAAGATATTAGATAATTTTGAGTGTAAAGGAGGATATTGGTTAAGAAATTACTCTAAATAGGGAATTTATTTTCATTTTTAAACTTTTAATCTTATTGCTAGGTATATGTAGCATTGAGACAGGAAATTATAGTAATGAAATTCATGTTAAGCCATTTCTTTAAAAGCCAAATTATGTGAAATGTGATAAAAATCCTTTTGAATTTCTTTTTATTTACCTTGGGTAGAATTATTAATAAAAATGGAGTTGTAGATACAGAAATCCAAAGGATGGATGTATGGATATGTCCTTATCCTTGAATAATTAAATTAGCTTTGTGTTAGCCTATGAGAAATGAGACTTCCTTTTTAAGACTGACTTAAAATAGTTTAATACTGAGTTAATTACTTCCCCATTTCTCATTACCCTCAAGCATTATAAAAGGTTGTTCTTAAGAATTTATTGCTTTGGACGATGTTTTTACTTAAAATGTGGAACTATTTCAGGATGAAGATGGATTTCGAGAACTAAGTGAGAATGGAAATGCTAAAGATGAGAATATGCAACAGAAACTTCCTTCAAAAGTAGTAAGTGACTTTTAAAAATGATAAGTAAAATGTATGAATGTCTTTTGAGACATGATTGTGTTGGAAAGAAATGCTGCGGGAAGTATAAAGACTTGGGCAGATGGTATTGAAGAAACACTGTATTTAGTACTGATTTAGTATTTTCAGCATAGCCAGAACAGACACTCTCCTTTGAAATTCATAGTTCCATATCAGAGAAGTTAATACCATTTATTAAATGACATCATGCAACATACACTCCATGCTAACATTGCCCCAGTTGCTGTGAAACTGTACTTTGGAGCGCTTCTGTTTTTAGTACAGAATCCAGACGGTTATATCACCTACTGCAGTATGCTGCTTTGTTGCTGTCGTTTTCCAGCCTCCCAGTCTAGAGGGGTCCTACCGCCTCACTCTGTTCTTCATGACACTGAATCTTTTGAGCAGTCTAGCCCAGTTATACTGTAGGACTTCTCACATTCTAGATTGTCTTTCCTTATGATTAGATTTTTGTGGAATCACTAAAAATGTTTTTCTCTGGTTATCATAGTTGGATGATTTACCAGAAAACTCACCAATCAATATAGTTCAGACTCCAATTCCCATTACAACCTCAGTTCCTAAACGTGCCAAAAGTCAAAAGAAGAAAGCTTTAGCAGCAGCCCTTGCCACCGCTCAAGAATATTCAGAAATAAGTATGGAGCAAAAAAACTACAGGTATGTATTCATTTTTATGAATAAATAGGTAGTTTGGTAGGTTTGGGGGAGAAGGTGGATGGAAGAGTGACAGATACAGCTATCTTAAATTGCCACTTTTTTCACCTTCTCGCACGGCTTGCAAGATCTTAGTTCCCTGACCAGGAATTGAACCCACACCCTCCACGTGAAAGCGTTCATACTATAACAAAAATATTTTCATGTTTATCTTGCAGGAAGCTTTATCAAAGGCAGCTGGAAAAAAGAATAAAACACCTGTGCAGCTAGATTTGGGAGATATGTTAGCAGCTCTGGAAAAGCAACAGCAAGCCATGAAAGCACGGCAAATTACTAATACCAGACCTCTGTCATATACAGGTAATAGCATTCATCTGAGCAATATGTTATTTAACTTTGGCAATATATTATGGATATTGTTAATCTAAATTATATATACCTAAAAAAAACCAGAGTCTAATTACCCAGCAGCTCCTCTCCTGCCACACTGTTACCTACCTTTCATTCACCCCAACCCCCAGTCCATCTTTAAAGGAGCGATCCTCAAATATAAGTTCAGAACTCTTCAGAACTCTCCAGTAACTCATCTCCAGTAACTTGGAGTGAAGCCGGAGTTCTAAGTCATATCTCAGCTGACCCTGTTACCTTTTGGTTCTCCTCACCATTCTCCCTTGGCACACACTGCTTGAGCCACTTAGCCCCTTCCTGTTCCACAGACACTGCTAATGTGCTTTTAGCGCAGTTCTTTAGGCTTACTCTTTCCTTTACCTGGAACTCTCTTCCCTCAGGCATGAGTATAGTGTGTTCCCTCAGGCCCTCTGAATCTCTGTGCAGATTCGTCAGTTGGTATGTGTCATTAACTAGCTTTGAAGGTAGCAGTAAGGACCACAAGTAATTTGGCTCTATAACTGTTATGTTATCCAATTTAAAACCAAATGGGAAGCCTAGGAGTTCTGATCAAACCTTGTGTGTATGTGGGAGAGAGAAAGATAGTGGGAAGGAGGGAGAAAATGATCTTGCTTTCTCCTGAAACAGTTTTTTTAAACAAACCTCATCAGAGTTAGGCTCAGCAGTTTTGAAGTGCTCCCTCATTTGTTTTCATAGTCTTTGTTTTAGAGAATGAGGAGTAAGATAAAGGAAAGGGAAAGGCTCCAATAAAAAGCACTGATGTTGAGAGGCAGAATTGAATTTTCTGTTTGTTTTGTTCCTATGTAAAGGATCTACTGTTTTTAAACAAAAAGATAAGTAACAGTTTACAGCTTTAATTGTGTGTGCAAAATGTTTAAACCTATAGTTAATTACCCATCCAGTATGAACCTTAGCTTAGAGTAACTGTTAGTAAAAATAATATTGAGTACATCCTAGGCTTTAGAGTTACATGCTGTTGAGATGAGGAGAGTGGTAATAACATCTTACTAAGAGTAAAGGAGCCTGGGAAACGGAACTGAGAGTTAGCAGTGTTTAGGGTCAGTGTGGTCTAGGGCTGCATGCGGGGGCTTTGGATTTGAACTACCTCCTGGATCCTGTTTTTCCATGTATTTCCTTGGCGAGTTATTCAGTCTTCCTGTGCTTCAATTTCCTCATATTAAAATAGAGATAATACAGTACCTGCTTCAGGATTGTTTTGAGGGAGTAAATGGGATGATACATGTAAAGTGCTCAGTAATGTGTAACTGATTATTTAGGGGAAAAGACTATTAGTCTGTGATACTTCCAGTGGCTTATTATGTTACAACTTTGATTCATTTAACACATGTTAATATATACAAATGTAATTATCTATATGCAAAGCTTGGTGTCAGGAACTGTGGAATGACAGATATGATTAAGATATGTCTGTGGTCAAGAAGATTATAGTGTAGTCAGAAAGACATAAACACATAACTCATAAAAAACAGTGCTACAGGAACAGTGCCAGCGAAGTTTAATGAACTTATAGAAGAGTGAGTGGTTTATGTCAACAGGACCATATGGGGCGGATGTTATAAATGACTTCAGATGTGATTTGAACTGGACTTTGAAGAGAGAGTGAAGTTCTTGACAGATAGGAATGAGATTAACCTCTAACCTGTCACCATGTTTAAATTGGTAAGGGTTGATTATAAAGAAATCAGCTTTCTGGGGAGTCCAAAAGAAGGATGGGACTATGGCAGAGATATAAAGGATTTTAAGAAAGTTAATAGGATTTCTTAATTGATGGAATGTGGCAACAAGTCAAAGATCACTCCAAACTCTGACTTAGAGCATTGTGTGGGTGGTAGGGGATATGATGATTCCAAATAGACTAAGGATCATGGAAGAAGAATTTTCTTGGGAAGAACAGACTCTGGCCCTGTTGTATTTGAAATGTTAGTTAGGGAGATCTTGGTGGTTCCTATTTAACATAGTTAGGTGTATGCAGTTCAGGTTAGAAGTCAATAAATTTCAAATAGGGATGATTATTGTTATTGGAAATATGTAAGATTGTCAGAGGAGAGAAAAATTAGGATAAAAGATGTAGGACGCTCAGACTTAAAACACAGAAGAAAAAGAACCAGAAAAACAGATTGAGAAAAAGTAAGAAAAATAGAATGGAACGTAACAGAAGATGAAGATAGAATTTTCAGAAAGAGGAAGGATATGGTCTTTGGTAACAAATGCTAAAAGGAAAAAAAAACCTAGCAAAGACTCAGATTTGGTGATTGTAAAATTATATGTGATCTTGGCAATAGCTGTTTCAAGAAAGTGGGTAAGATTATAATGATTTGAAAAGTAATGAGAAAGCCGACTATTTGGAAGTTACAGAAAGAGAGAGGGAGTGGTGGTGCCTTAGAAGCCAGTCAGGGGAGAGGTTTTGTTGGTTTGCCTGCCTTTTTTCATCCTTTCACGTAGAGGAGATTTTGACTTCTTTGGGGAGTTAGAGAAGAACTTGAAAGATTAAAGGGGAGAGGGATAGAGCAAAGGCCTTGAGGAATTAATCCTGAGATGGAATTACTAGCTGAGGTGGTTGGTGAGCCTTGGGTGGGAGTAAGGATGCCTGCTGCCTCCTCTCAGGTGGCTTAAAGCTTATATTGAAAAGCATCTGCTCAGGGAAGTAACAGGAAAGCTTTTCTGCTAGAGTGAGAGGATTGAGATGATTAATAGAGGCAAGGTTTACTGAAGGGTAGGTGGTATGCCCTGGAGAATGAGAGTAACAATCAATCAGGCTTAAACAAATTGCTTGAATAGTACTGAAGAATACAGCTGAGAGGGAAAATCACCATTTTTTACAGGCTGAAATGAGAGGTGACAGAGAACTTACCTTATATAAGGGTCATTCTTAGATTCATTAGCAATAAGAAGAGGTACAGAGTTTTGAAATTTCAGAGGTAGAATGGTTCTTTGGAGCTGTATCTGAGGGACATTGCACGGCCATATACTGGTTCTGCTATTATGATGTCAGTTTTCCACAAGAAGAGGATGTTCTTGTTCTTAGACATTTATTATTAGAAATTTTGAAAGTATGTGGAGTTGGCCATAAGAATAAAACTAATGTTCTTGTTTGCTTTTAGTGGTCACTGCAGCTTCTTTTCACACTAAAGACTCTACTAACAGAAAACCTTTAACCAAAAGTCAGCCCTGTTTGACATCCTTTAATTCTTTGGACATTACTTCCTCCAAAGCAAAAAAGGAAAAGAAAAGGAAATTGCAAAACTAAAACGGCCCACAGCACTTAAAAAGGTAAATCAAAACCTGGGGATGTTTATTTTACAGGATAAATAAGGGTTTAAATCTGTTTTTCAAATGTAGTTGTGGCATTTTAGCCAACAAATTATTGTGGAAAGTTTGTTAAGCATGCATCTTCATGATGACTAGTTAATTTGAGAGGTTAGGGTCTCAGCATCATGACTGTTTTCCTGTGTTGATCAAGACCCTGGAGAATGAGTTCTGTCTGTAAGGTTAAAACAGAAAAAAATTAAACATTTAGGTATCCAAAACTTTGGACCCTAGGAATCAGAAGCCTGAGATTCTAGTACCAACTTAAGACTTAGTGTTTTGTTTTAGCAAACCTTTCTTACCTTCATCTTCTTCGTCTTTAAGTTGGAGATAATATCTGCTCTCTTTAATTCAGTTTTGTTATTAGGAGGAGCAGGATGAGATAATATATAACCAAATAAACCTAATGTAACTCTGTGGTCTGGTTTCCACACTTTATTTTACCCATTTTGGGGAAAGCCCTAGTTTGTCAACTCGGATTTAAAGAATGAAGCAGATCTGGTTTAATAGCTGTAATATTATATTGCCTCGCTTTATTTTGGATATAGTACTTCCTTCAGCTTCACTGCCTAAAATTACATTTACCTTTTGCCAGTTGCCACGTAGCCAGACAAAATCTTCATGTCCATTTTTAAAAAGTGTATAATAGTGAGCATTTTAATCATTCAGTACATACTTAAAGAGTAATTTAAGACTGGTAATGACTTTTTAGGTTATTTTGAAAGAAAGAGAGGAAAAGAAGGGCCGTTTAACTGTGGAGCACAATCTTTGGGATCTGAGGAACCAGTAGAAATGCACTTAGATTTTATTGATGATTTGCCACAAGAGATTGTTTCCCAGGAAGGTAAGATCACTCCTTTTCCCTTTCTTCTCATAAAATGGTCCGGAGTTTTTAATTGGTAGGAAACAGCACATGACTAGTTACTCTCCTAAATATGCTCCATGTTTTATCTAAGTTTTTTTTGTTTGAGAGTTTATTTGGAAGATGCTTCTGTAAGGAGATATTTAAAGGAGGGGCAGGTGTTAATAGGAGTTTGTGGCAGTTTTGAAGCTTAAATCCTGAATTTATTGTGTACTCTCATAATTATGATCTCATTAGTGTCCCGTCTGTGACTGTCACGGTTCCTTTTATTTTGTCTTCTTGTATATCCAGAACACAGTTGGCTATCTTTTCTTTGCAGGACTGCAGTTGACCCTTGAACAATGCAGGTTTGAATTGCACAGGTCCACTTGTACACAGATATTTTCAATTAATTTTGTTGAATTAACACATATGCCACAAAGAGAGGAGAATTGTAAAGCTTGTTGCAGTGCAGAGTCCAGTTGGTTGATAGGATTCAGTCCCATACAGTGGGTAGCCAGCACATGATTCCAAGTGGGACCTCAGGAAAACTGAAGATACCTTCAAAAATTTATACTACTGTGAAAGAAAGATTTTGAGAGAGACCAGACTAGGTCCCTTTTTCTATTGCTATTTATTCTTCAAATTTCAGCAAAATATTTAAATCCAGTTTACACGTAGATGTAGTAGCAATATTCCATTGGGTTTAGAAAAATAAATTTACTTCTAAGACTTGTGCCAATATATTTGGTTAGGGTTCCTCTTTACTCTCAATTAAACATCTTTCCCTTTGTATTTAGGTGTTATCTAATTATCCATTCATTCAACAAGTGTTTTTGAATACTTACTGTGTGTACTTTAATAACTGGAGTAGGGGTGGGAAGCTCAGGAAATGTAATAAAGCTATGTAGTAGGCCGTCCCTGTTACAATAAATTTACAGTCTAGCAGAGAGATAAGGTATATATGTAATTTTGCAAATTAATGGACTGGACAAATACTAACTCATTTCCTGAGTTCATTTGTTTGAGAAGGAAGCAGTAACTAAAGGAAGCAGTTGAGTTGAAAGATGACACACGCGGCTACCTGAGCACAGGAGCAAAGACCAGATGAAAGAGAAACTTGGGTGGTGCTTGGAGAGTCAGGAGTGGTGTGGAGGGAATCAGAGAGGTAGAATCATCATCGCTAGCAGCAGTGGGAATTTTAAGGCAGCTTTTAAAAATTATTTCTAAGAAAGAAGTGGAAAATAGAAATATAGGAGGCAGGTAATTTGATCCTGGAAGGAGGTGCAGAAGCAAATACGTCTTTTTGTTCTTCAATTTAGATCCTCTAAGGGTACGTGTTTTAGGTTACTTTGCCTTCTCTCATCTTTTTCTGTGAAGACTTATAGGCTGTGCTTGATTTTTTTCAGAGTATATTTTAAGACCTAATAGGAAGATTTGATATTTATAGTATATGAGAAATATTTGTGATAGGAACAATGCCCAACTTGGTAGCTTCTGGAGAATCTGAAAGTGACACAAAAGATATACTGCCATTCTAAGTTGTTTTGATTGGTGTAGGGCTTTTCAGCATTGGAAATTGTTAAATTCTTTCTCCTCACCCCACTTCTCCACAGATACTGGACTGAGCATGCCCAGTGATACATCACTGTCACCAGCAAGTCAGAACTCTCCATACTGCATGACACCTGTGTCCCAAGGCTCTCCAGCTAGTTCTGGGATAGGCAGTCCAATGGCATCTTCAACAATAACCAAAATCCACAGCAAAAGATTTAGAGAGTAAGTTTTAGTCTCTATTGAGGTTGAACGGTTTAAATATCTTGACTGTAGTCCTGAATTTAATATTGTTATTATTTCTTGGTGGGTTGAGCCAACAATACCAGGGATATTTAGTTTTTCTTTCAGATTTAGTTTAACAGCTGGTTTTATTATATGGAAAACATTTTATCTGTGTTCATGTAAAAGTGATTTGACAATAAATATTCTTTTTATAGCAACTAGTGTTCATCCCTAGGAAATTTGGCCTCTTAGAGCTTATCTATAAAATGCCATACTATGACATTTTCGCTCTCCAGAGCTTTTGCTTTTCGGTTTATATTGTCCTTTAAAAAACTCTCTAATCAATGACAATTCTAAGACCCTACTATATGAAGTCAACCTATTACCTAAAGCTGTTTGTTTTTAAGTGTATATTTCTAAGTTTTAAAATGCCCATCTGTGAATAATCTTGAACTGAGAGTCATTGCTCTGAAGGATTTGGGAATATAAACATTTGTGTGGATGAATTAATTTTACCTTTATTCTTTCTTGCTTACAAAAGAATCCCAGGGTAAGAGTAATGTGAATTCAAACCACAACGGTTTGTTCTGTTCCTTTTTTTTAATATTACTGTTTTGAGCAAATACCACCTAGATTTGAAAAGTTAATTAGTTAAGTGTCAACAGATAAATACTTGGAGAATAAAGTTTTGCTCATGTATGAAATAAACAGCTTGGAAGAAAAGCAGAATAAAGAAAGTTGCATTTTGGGCATTTATTCTTTAATTGCATTCCTTAATTTTGTGTACTTTATTAGTCTTGTTTACAATCTGTCTGGTTGTATCTTCTGTTCTGAAGTAATGTCATCATACTCGTATGTATTTAAACATTTTTCACATAAACATTGGAAAAACCTCCAACATTATTTTTTCACTAGAGAAAGGCAAGCCTGGATTTTCTCACCATGTAATGTTATTTACAAGTGGCAATTTGCTGGCCTGGCATTCTTAGATTAGAAATTACCCCAGTTCTCTTTGTTAAATACCTGTTTATGATAGAGATTATGGATGAGAACTAGCAAAGTAGAATATATAAGTAGTTTACTTTTATGGGGTCGCAAAGAGTTGGACATGACTAAGTGACTGAACTGAACTGAACTTACTTTAACTTAAATGGCTTCCTTACCCTTGAAATTAAGTACTGCAGTGGCTTCGCACTTCACTTCCTGTTTTCTGAGCTGTTCAATTCAGTTCAGTCGCTCAGTCGTGTCTGACTCTTTGCAACCCCATGAATCGCAGCACGCCAGGCCTCCCTATCCATCACCAACTCCTGGTGTTCACTCAGACTCACGTCCATCGAGTCGGTGATGCCATCCAGCCATCTCATCCTCTGTCGTCCCCTTTTCCTCCTGCCCCCAATCCCTCCCAGCATCAGAGTCTTTTCCAATGAGTCAACTCTTTGCATGAGGTGGCCAAAGTACTGGAGTTTCAGCTTCAGCATCATTCCTTCTAAAGAAATCCCAGGGTTGATCTCCTTCAGAATGGACTGGTTGGATCTGAGCTGTGGCCATATGTTATCTCACAAAGAGCCCCATTCAGTTGCTTTGCCCAGTGTAAGGGCATGTGACTTTTACCTCGAAGATCTCTTTGGTTTTGACTTCAATTTAATTACTGAATTCATCTTCTCTAGTCATAGAGTTTCAGGGTTAGAGGGACCATTGAAGCTGTAATTCCTATTTTTATGGTTCAGGAAGCCAGTGCCTGGAGACTGTGATATATCCAAGCATGGATGATATACTGTTGGTATTAGGCATTTGATTAGCTTTATGAAATCAGCCTGTTTCTTATTAGAGGCATCCTTAGTATTCATTGGAATAAAATAACTTTATGCATTATCTCCTTACCAAAAAATGCCTGTTTTTATCTAATAGAAGGCTAATATTTGATTCATACCCTTAGGAATTTAGTCTATTTAGTACTATCTAAACACCGATAGTACTTCCCCAAGGTACATAAAAGGCAATCTGTTCTAATTCAGAAGAACTCTTATTTTTCTCATTGATTGAAGTATTTAGGAGATTAAGACTTGGTTTTTTTAAAAATGAAAACCTGTTGCTGGATGTATTTTTTTTCCTAAGTGATTTTATAATTAGCTATTTTTTATTTCCTTTACAGGTATTGTAATCAGGTTCTTTGTAAAGAGATTGATGAATGTGTGACTCTTCTTCTTCAAGAGCTTGTCAGCTTCCAGGAACGCATCTATCAAAAGGATCCTGTGAGAGCAAAAGCAAGGAGACGGCTGGTTATGGGTCTTCGAGAAGTTACTGAAACATATGAAGTTAAATAAGATTAAGTGTGTTATAATTTCTCCAAATTGTGAAAAGATCCAATCCAAAGGTATGAGCATTTTACTTTTGAAGTCACTGTGGAATATGCAGTGACTTTTAAAAGTGGAAGCTATTTGTCTTCTTTAGGAGAGTTTAGGTATAAAACATAATATTGAACATGAGGAAAGAAAATGAAGTATTACACTTATTTCATTTTAATAAAATTGAGAGCAGATTGTAAAGAAAATCCCCATTTATGAACCCTGGTGAAGGATTTAGGTTGAGCCAGCCAAGTGTCCCCTTTGTTGTAAAAATTTTTCAGTAGAATTTATTTACAGAGGTAAAGAAATGCACTTTTACAAGTTTACTACTTTAAAATTTTTTACATTACCCTTGATAGCTCTTTTCTCTTAAAAAGAATTAGGGAAAAGATAAAAGTGTCTGCTTCTGTTTATGGTGTAGATTTGTCTAAGAAATCAGCAGTAGCAGAGGCTTTGGGTGAGCCAGCATACAAGCACTTTGTACCATGTCATGCACCCTTTTGTCCTTTTTTTCGTGGAAGAGCCACTTCCACGAAAATGATTTGAGTAGACAGATGCATCAATAGCAGTAACAGGCATATTCTGCACAGGGGAGACATACTAGTAAAAACAGTCATTTATAATCAGTCTTCCTGCATGTGATGGGCTGCTTACATGAGCTGAGAGACTGGATAAAAGGCATCAGCTACTATTAACGATTTTAATTAATTAAATGAAAAGTATTTATTTTATTGAAATTTGATTCCTGTTGTGCTAATCCCTGTGGAGAAGCAAAAATACTGGCATTGTAGGAATATGGTATTTAATTGGAGAAAAAAAAATGTACCTATAACCATAGATAGGAAAATGTGTGCAATAGCCTAAGTGACCCCAAGCATTCATAGAATCCTTTGCTGCTGTGTCTTTTGCTTTAGCTCTAGGGTGCTGAAATAGCTTCATTTAGGAAGTAACTAAAATAAAACCTCTGTGTCTCAGGTGGCCTGGATGAGGCTCTCTATAATGTTATAGCCATGGCACGGGAACAAGAAATTCCATTTGTGTTTGCCCTTGGAAGAAAAAGCTCTAGGTCGCTGTGTGAACAAGCTGGTTCCTGTTAGTGTAGTGGGAATCTTCAACTACTTTGGCGCTGAGGTAAGACTTAGAAGACACAGTCCCTCAGTGGCCTCTGCCACCACCCCCATAGTACATTTTCTTTGGATACATGCCAGTGTTGTGTTTGAGAATTTGCAGAAGTGATATGGTGACTCTCCAGGAATGAGTGGAAAATTCTTGAGTATTACATTTCCTTTTTAGTATTGAAAACATTTATTTAAGTTAATCCTATAGCATTTTGAGAAGATTTTAGCTCATATTTCTACCTCAGTGGGTTTTTTTTTCCCTGGGTTTAGATATGTAGTACTTGATAATATATATAATTGTTAGGTAAAGATGTCCAGTATTGTGTAATATAAAATGATTTTCTTCAGTTTATATGTTGAGTTTATTGTATGCTATTAGGAGTCAAGCGAGAAAAGAACTCTTTATTTGGAGAGGATTTTCCTTTAGAAAACCAAATTCCTAAACCTGTTGAGAGACCAGTTCTTCTCTTGTGATAGTTGTCTTCCTCTCCTAGTCTGCTAACACAAACTTTGCCCGTAGGAGCTGCTAAATGATAATGTTACTTATTTAGACTAATGCTTATTAACTGATAACATAAGATTGGTAATTTTTTTGTTTTAATATGTGGGGTTCTTTTTAGTGTATCATTTGACTTTCTTGTGATTTTTTTACATTGACGTATTTTCAGTTACATTTGTTTTAAATTGTACACAATCTGGTGCATAAAATGAGACTTTTATGAAGTTGAAGCTAAAGTATTTTGTGTCACCGCTGATGAACAGTTTTCCTCTTCTCAGCCCTACTATTTGTGTATATTTAAGTGTCTCTTTCCCTATCCAGTCCCTATATTTGTATAGTCCCATCCCCCTATTTATTCAGTTCCCATTAACTTTTCTGTGTCCCCACCTACTCTCTACAGTTACGCAATTAATATTTGTGCTTGCCACAGGAGCCCATGCTTTTCTCAGTTACAGATATCACACTGCCTCGCTGTAGTTGATGTGTTTCTTCATGTAACTGAATTCCTTGCGGGCAGGCCTCTTGTCTTTGTGTCTTACAACCTTTTACATTACTTGGGAATGAACAGGTGATCAACGTTTAATAAATTGTGTGGTAGATGTATATCTGCCTGCTATGTTAAACTATATCCGAGGATTTGGATGGTAAATAGCTCCATGGTGGAGACGCATAGGCTTCCCAGGTGGCTCAGTGGTACCAAAGAATCAGTCTGCAATGCTGGAGGCGCAGGTTCAATCCCTGGATCGCGAGGATTCCCTGGAGAAGGAAATGGCAACCCTCCCCAGTGTTCTTGCCCGGGAAATCCCGTGGACAGAGAAGCCCAGCAGGCTGCAGACCATAAGGTCGCAAAGAGACAGACACAACCCATTGACTAAATAACAACAAATGACACGTACTGAAAATGTCGTCCTTTTTTGTTCACTGTTCAAGTTTGTGGAATAGGATCGAGATCAGGAAAAGCAGACTTGTTTGTTTTTAACTGTATTGACTTCTTACTGATTGAATGTATTAAGTTATTTGAATGCTTTTATATTATAAAATGTTTGCCAGTTTTATTTGTACATTGCTTTACTTGCCTTTTCCATTGTGAGGTAGGTGAGTTACTGTTTACCAGACACTTTCGAAGAATGGAGGTCAAGGAAATACTGACACATGGTCAAGTGTGTCTACTTGCAGTAAATATGGTAGCCCATATAAGTTAAATTTACCATCTAGTAAGACTAACCTTTGAATTACGCTTTCAGTCTTTACACTGATACTAGAGACTTTTACTCCCTAACAGCTTCTCTGTTCAATTGTGTTTTCTATCATTTTACTTCCAACAGTTTCTATATTTTATTGTATTATAAAACCAATGTAAATCTCAAAAATTATGTATCCATATGCCTGTTTTCTTTGTTGGCTTCACTTAAGTGCATGATTTGTTGAATATTGCAAAGACATATTTATGATATGTTAACATGTTTTTAATGAAATCCATCCTCCTTCCTTTTAAAAATTAAGTAAATCCTGAATATATTTTTGATACTACTGTCACCCACCTCTCTTCAAAAATCAAAACAATTAGCAACAGTTTTTATTGTATCTGCTGCTATAAAGAATTTAAGCTGCAGCTGGGTAAAGCATGCTACTTATGTTTTTTTTCTCGTTTAATTTATAGAGACATATTTTTCCATAACACTATGGCACTTTTTTTTTTTAACCATGCTTTCATGTTATGGTTTATACTTAAATGACAGTGCTTTATTTAGGGAAAAAAACAGTTGTGCTGTACTTTTCCCCATTTTCTAAAAACATAATTTCATGTACATAATTAAAGCATATTCTTACAAGTAGCCAGATTGTATCTACCATCTGAAATTTTTACTTAATGTGTTGGGATATATATTGCATTATGATACTAAATCAAGACATTAAAGAGGAGTAGAATGTTGTTAAATTGTGATGTATGAACCACTAAAAGGATCTTCCTATAGGTTAGATGGTAAAGAATCTGCCTCCAATGCAGGATACCGGGTTCGATTGTGGAGTCAGGAAGATCCCCTGGAGGAGGGCATGGCAACCCACTCCAGTATTCTTGCCTGGAGAATCCCATGGACAGAGGAGCCTGATGGGCTACAGTCCATGGGGTCAAAAAGAGTCAGATACGACTAAGTGACTAACACACACACACACACAAGAACCACTAAGTTATTTTTTAATTAGCTTTCTGTGACTGTGGAAACTTCAGTTTGCTTTAGATATTGTTAAACCTCCTAGTTACTGAAGTACAATTGTAATGCAATATGAATTTTGCCACTTGACTAACGCATGTGTGCTCCATTACTTACCATTTCACTGGGATTGATAATTCTATTCATGTTCATTCTGTTTTGCTGATGGAAGAACATCTGGTTAACTCTATATTGTGTTTCTAGGTTCTTTATTCAGTGTTTACAATTTGTCTTTCATTGTTTTCAAGGCCCAGCTAGCCAGACACTAGCTAGCCGATCACTTGACTTCTGTTTGGTCTTTTAAAGCATTCTTTCAACAAACAAACATTATAGGGAGCTTTTAATTCCTATGGAGGCTGCCATCTCCTTCTGCATCCTTGGACATCACCCTGCATACACCCATTCTCTCATATTCGAACCCATATACAATTCTCCACTGCTCCCCAAGCAAGCCTTGAACTTTGTTAAATCTGTGCCTTTGTTTATGGTTTTGCATGCTTGGCTAAAAATGCACTGTCTCCACCCCCTCAAAGCTATGCCAGATTTTCAAGGTATATATCAGGTGTTACATTGCTTTATGAACTCTTCACTGATACCCAGCAGTTAGATGTTTCCTCCAAAAGCTAAACACTTCGTACATCTCTAGGTATTTAAGTATTGTGCCTTGAATCGTTATTGTGTCCTGTCCTTTCCTTTCAGCCATATAGAAGGCTCCTTGAGAGCTAAGTGGTGGTTCCAGTAGTCTCTGAACCCATTGTAGTGCTGGATGCTACAGGGTGCAGTTGTTGAGTTAATAAACTCTGCAAGAACTTTAATATAGTGCATAATTTAGTGGCTAGTACTGAATCAAGAATTTGCTTCAGATTTATGAGAATCAATAAGTTACAGAGAAAAAAGAAAATAAGTTACAATATTTTATAGAGTTCTGTGGTTTGCATACTTTTGGATTTTGTGCTGATGGAAAGTGTATCCGGCCCTGAAACAGTAGAGATATTTATTGCTAATGATAATAATAAAGAGTATAACACAAAATGGACTAGGCCATATCTTTTCTTTTTTCAGAGCCTGTTTAATAAGTTAGTAGAACTCACTGAGGAAGCCAGGAAAGCATATAAAGATATGGTTGCCGCAATGGAACAAGAGCAAGCCGAGGAAGCCTTAAAGAATGTGAAGAAGGTGCCGCACCACATGGGGCATTCTCGGAATCCCTCTGCAGCAAGTGCCATTTCTTTCTGTAGTGTTATTTCCGAACCCATCTCTGAAGTAAATGAAAAGGAATATGGTAAGTTGTTACATACCATTTTAAATGACTGAAATTTTGAAATAATTTAATGATTAAAGTCATTTTCTAAATGACTTTCCGTGACTACCTTATGTTTCAGTTTTCTGATTTTGTAAATTTTGCTCACATATTTGGTTTAAAAATTGCATTAAACACATCCATTAAAAGTTAAGAAAATATTTGGGGCTAAGAGTTTCTGTTAGACCCTGAAGTTAGTTACATTTCCAAAATCTTAAAAAAATCCCAAAGGGATTTAAAAAAAAACAAATGTACCATTCTTCTGACCTATAAGTAAATTCTAGGAAGTTTTATTCTAATACTTTATACTGTTTTTTAATTCACTGTCATTCATATAAAAATACTTATTGAACATCTACTTTGTGCCACACCCTCTCAGTATAGAGGAGAGATTAAGCCTAACATCATGTTTATTCTTGTGCAGTTTGCAATACAGTGTAGAGAAAGCTATTATCCAGATAATTTGAGAATGTGACACTGGGGCTAGGAGGTGATTAAGCCTCATCTGTCTTTGCTACTGCTAAGTCACTTCAGTCGTGTCCAGCTCTGTGCAACCCCAGAGATGGCAGCCCACCAGGCTTCCCTATCCCTGGGATTCTCCAGGCAAAAACACTGGAGTGGGTTGCCATGTTCTTCTCCAATGCATGAAAGCGAAAAGTGAAAGTGAAGCTGCTCAGTCGTGTCCGACCCTCAGCGACCCCATGGCCTGCGGCCTTCCAGGCTTCTCCTTCCATGGGATTTTCCAGGCAAGGGTACCGGAGTGGGGTGCCACTGCCCTCATCTGTTTATATAGGTAAAAATTAAAACTATTAAGATTAGGGCATGTGAGACAGGTGAAAGCAATGGATGAAAGACAAAATTCTGTAGGTGAAAATCTGAAGATGAATTCTTACAGGAAGCCAAGAATGAGTGGTCAGAGGGTTTGTCTCAGAAGCAAAAACTTTAGCAGAGATCCTGATAGTTTATACTTGACTATTAAAATTTTGTATCTAATAAGTAAACAAAAGTCCTGAATACTATTCAGTCTAAACTTAGCAAACCTAGACGTGTGACATTTGTCCTAAGTTAAATCTGATGGTAGTCAAAAAGAAATACAGACTAAATACAGCATTTATGTGTGAGATTTAAGGTAACAAATATTGACTGTAATCTGCATCTTAATAGTTAGTTGCTTTGCCTTGTCTCTATAATACTTTGTACGAGAATACTTGCTCACTTTCTTGATCTCATTTCTGAATCACTTCCTGGTTCTTTTTAAAAATAGTTTAGCCACCTCCTTCAACATGACTTCTTTTTCTTCCTTTCTCTCTTCAATCTTACCTGAAAGTTTACTAAACAGCCTGTTGCCACCTAAAATTTAACATGTAAAAAACTGGGTCATTCACCTTTGGAACACTTTGATGATGCCCCAGACCACAGGCAATTAACAGGCTATTGTGCGTCTTTTAAAAACTCTTTGGTCAGGTAAAGGTGATTCTGGCTTAGAGGCAGACATATTTCTTCGACTAAAATGATACTAGTTGAAAACAAGATAAAGGGCAAACTTTGTAAATGAGATCAGTTCTCTATATTGCAATGTGCCAGCTCTCAAAGATAAACTGTATAATAAATTCCTAAAGCTGTGGATTTAGGGAAATGACCATGATCTGGGCACATTTGGGCACATGATAAAAAGAACCTGTCAAAGAGTTAGGCTGAGATGTTTTCAAAAGTACCAGATTGAAAGTGTTCAAAGATCAAAGCCTTGATTTTTCCACACTCTGCCTGGGGCATTTAAGCATAATTGACTAATTTCTGAGTGTCAGATTTGTCTTCAGTAAAACGAAGAGGGCTCATCTAGGTCCTGTAAGGTTTTATTCAAAACTAAAGTTCTCTAAACTAATGGTTGAATTCTAAGAAGAGTTATGATTATACTGCGGAAGTGACACATTCAGGGGATTAGGTCTGATAGACTGAGTGCCTGAAGAACTATGGATGAAGGTTCGTGACATTGTATAGGAGGCAGTGATTAAGACCATCCCCAAGAAAAACAAATGCAAAATGGTTGTCTGAGGAGGCCTTACAAATAACTGAGAAAAGAAGCAAAGCTGAAGGCAAAGGAGAACAGGAAAGATATACCCATCTGAATACAGAATTCTAAAGAAAAGCAAGGAGAGATAAGAAAGCCTTTTTCAGTGATCAATGCAAAGAAATAGAGGAAAACAATAGAGTGGGAAGGACTAGAGATCTCTTCAAGAAAGTTAGAGATACCAAAGGGACATTTCCTGCAAAGATAGGCACAGTAAATTACAGAAATGGTATGGACCTAACAGAAGCAGAATCTTCCTAACAGAAGCAGAATATTAAGAAAAGATGGCAAGAATATACAGAACTATACAAAAAGATCTTTATGACCCAGATAACCATGATGGTGTGATCACTCACTTGGAGCCAGATATCCTGGAATGCGAAGTCAAGTGGGCCTTAGGAAGCATCGCTATGAACAAACCTAGTGGAGGTGATGGAATTCCTGCTGAATTATTTCAAGTCCTAAAACATGATGCTGTTAAAGCGCTACACTCAATATGCCAGCAAATTTGGAAAACTCAGCAGTGGCCACAGGACTGAAAAAGGTCAGTTTTCATTCAAATCCCAAAGAAAGGCAATGCCAAAGACTGTTCAAACTACCGCATAATTGTACTCATCTCACACGCTTGCGAAGTAATGCTCAAAGTTCTGCAAACCAGGTTTCAAACAATATGTGAACCAGGAACTTCCCAGATTTTCAAGCTGGATTTAGAAAAGGCAGAGAAGCCAGAGATCAAATTGCCAACATCCCTTGAATCATAGAAAAAGCAAGAGAATTCCAGAAAGACATCTTCTGCTTTATTGACTACGCCAAAGCTTTTGACACTGTGTATCATAACAAACTGGAAAATTCTTAAAGAGATGGGAATACCAGATCACCTGACTTGCCTCCTGAGAAATCGTTATATAGGTCAAGAAGCGCCAGTTAGAACTGGACATGGAACAACAGACTGGTTCCAGATTTGGAAAGGAGTACGTCAAGGCTGTATATTGTCACCTTGCTTATTTAACTTACATGCAGGGCACAGCATGCGAAATGCTGGACTGGATAAAGCACAAACTGGAATCAAGATTGCCAGGAGAAATATCAGTAACCGTACATATACAGATGATACCATCCTTATGGCAGAAGGCAAAGAAGAACTAAAGAGCCTCTTGATGAAAGTGAAAGAGGAGAATGAAAAAGCTGGCTTAAAACTCAGCATTCGAAAAACAGATCATAGCATCTGGTCCCATCATTTCATAGCAAATAAATAGGGAAACAATGGAAACAGTGAGAGAGTTTATTTTCTTGGCTCCAAAATCACTGCAGACAGTGACTGCAGCCATGAAATTAAGACGCTTGCTCCTTGGAAGAAAAGCTATGACAAACCTAGTCAGCATGTTAAAAAGCAGAGGCGTTACTTTACCAGCAAAGGTCCGTCTTGTCAAAGCTATGAAATAGTCATATATGGATATGAGAGTTGGATATGAAGAAAGCTGAGCGCCAAAGAAGATGCTTTTGAACTGTGATGTTAGAGAAGACTGTTGAGCGTCCCTTGGACTGCAAGGAGATCAAACCGGTCAGTCTTAAAGGAAATCAGTCCTGAATACTCATTGGAAGGACTGCTGTTGAAGCTCTAATACTTTGGCCACCTGATGCAAGGAACTGACTCTGATTCTGGGGAAAATTGAAAGCAGGAGGAGAAGGGGACGACAGAGGATGAGATGGTTGAATGACATCACTGATTCAGTGAACATTGAGTTTGAGCAAGCTCTGGAAGTTGATGATGGAAAGGGAGGCCTGGCGTTCTGCAGTTCATGGGGTTGCAAAGAGTCCGACATAACTGAGCAACTGACTGAACTGAACTAAAGATTCTGGTGTATCATCTGATTTACAGGATACCAACAAAATGAGTGAAAATAATCATAAATTAATTTACTTTGAGAATAAAGCACAAAATTACTCTATTGGTATCAGATGTATTTGGCAACAGACATGAAGCCCACTGATGTGGCCTCAAAAATTAGTGTTTAATTATTTCACTGTGTTGTCAAGATCTCTAGCTCTTTCCTTCTTGCTCTTTTCCATTTTCAGTCTGGGACTTCTTCTTGTGCTTCTCATCTCACATCCATAAACAGCTGCATTGGCCCTGTCATCACAACAGTAGTCAAAAAGCAGAACGTTCAGGCAGTGGTCTCTTCTCACCAGTGAAGGAAGCAGTTTTCAGAAGCCGCCACCTTCTGTTTCATTTGGCCAGAGCCAATCAAGTCACTGCATTTAGCTGCAAGGGAGATGTGGGGAAGAGCTTATTTGGCAAAGGAGAGTGGGATAGTTGTGATAGTCTGAGAATAGTTTTAATTCCTCCTGTGGGACTGAGGTCAAGTCCATCCCAAGTTTGGGGGCTCTGTTAGGCAGGAGGAAAATGGGGAATGACAATTGGGTAGAAAACAAATAGTATCTTCCATACCATCCTTGTGTAAGATTTTGAAAATTTTTTTTTGTGATTTCCACAGTTAAAAGAAAAGCGAAGCTGGGAAAGGGTTGCTAACCATTGGTAGAATAGAGAGGCTCCTCATCGTCCAGTGTTACTGTTCTTTGTGTGCACCTTAATTATTTTGTTTGCTGGTGTTTTCCTTCCACCTGAGCTGAGTCTCAGTTCTGTCATAATTATGTGAGACAGTTTCAAACATAAATCCCAATTAAACTGTAAGTTTTTTTGAGATAGAGATTTGGCACATAATGGGCACTTTACCTATAGTAATAATAGCTCACTTACTGAATTCTTACTAGGCGCTTTTTTTAACTTTTATGTTTATTAAGACATTTAATCCTCTGAGTAGTCCTTGGAGATAAGAAATCTTGTACAGCATTTTACAGATTAGAAAGCTAAAATGAAATGAGGTAAATAACTTGCCATTGTCACACAGCTCATAAGTTTCAATGTAAAGCCTATATTCTTAGCCAGTGTGATGTGAATTTCCTGTCTGTTGAGTGAATTCTCAGTAGGACCATACAGTAGATTTTCAATAACTACTTATAAGGGAGGACTACCTGTCTGTCTTGGGTTTCCAGCTCATTCTCTGCCACCATGCCTTGTTCTGTCAGCTCTTGAAGTGACTTGGTGTTCCTTGACTGTATACAAGATGGAGAGCTTCCCTGTGTACTCACTGAAGGGAGAAATGCACATACCTCATCCTCTGACAAACCCAGTAGTGATTTGAAAGTTGAAAAAGGCACTTTTCCAAAGAACCAAATAACAAAACAGAAAGCACTGAGGGGTTCATAAGCAAAAGAACAGCTATATTGAATATGTTCTTCTAAAATAAGCAATTTAGAAGCAGGTTCGCTTGGATCAGTAATATTTCCAGGTTTGTTTAAATTGCTTCCTAATCCTTTTTCAAAAGTGGACTTCCAGATGTGCTGTTCTGGCTTTAGACTGCCTATATTTTTCCCTCCCTCCTACCCACCAACCCCTCATCCAAAGATGGCATTTTCATACTTGCTTGTTTCTCCTCCCCATCACAGTCATGTGTTTGTGTGCTCATTAGTTATTGATCAGGCTTCACCTGTTACTCTGAGGTGGCAGCCTGGGCCCTCCCTGCGTACGTAGAACTTAGTGGCTCTTTGCTCATTGTGATAAGTCTCTTGATGGCTAAACACATAGTCCCTTGTCTCTGCTTCCAAGGTCATATCTCCCCTTTCCTTTCCTTTCCAAAGGACCCATCTGGCTTTCAGCTTACCTGCCTAGTAGCAGAATGCCCAAGATAAAACCTAGAGAGAGATCAGCTCTACTCAGTCTTATGACCTCCTTTTTTCTCCTGTTTCTTTGGCTCACGGTCAGGGAGAGGTGAGGCTTTTTCTGAGACCCCATGTGAATTGTTACAGTGCTTTTGAAAGAGGAAAATAAGTGTTGGAAGGAAATATAAATGTGTGCCTAAATTTTGTAATTTTTTTTTTTACTTTTTAAAGTTATTTTCTACATAATTAACTGTATATGTGAAATTTTCAAGTATTGTAAAGGCTTATTTTCCCAGCACATACTGCATGCTAACCTGGGAACACAGAGATGGGTGGGAATGAGGAGGGAGGAGGGGTAGAACGGCAAACACAAAACAAATGCATTTGAACCAGATATGCAGGAAGTGCTGTGGGACTGCAAGTTAGTGACCGTCTTTCCTAGGAAAATCAGGAAAGGCTTTACCAAACAAATGACATTCAAGGGTGGTTATCAGAGCTGAGTAGGACTCTGAAGGGGAAAGGAGGAAAGCACATGTCATACAGAAAGAACAGCTTGTGCAAAGCCAAGCATAGTAAATAGGGGATGACTTCTGTGAGCAGTGAAAATTCAAAGTGACCTTGACCTGGAATGCATGACAGAGGGTTGAAATGAATGGGACCAGAAGGAAGATTATGAAGGGGCTTGGTTATATACTAAATTAAGGAGTTTGGATTACTAAGATAATAAAAAGCCAGTTAGTGATGTGGTCAGTTCACAAAGCCGATTAGAAAGATATTGTAGAAAAACACCAACACAGTATACTGACACATATAAATGGAATTTAGAAAGATAGTAATGATGACCCTGCATGTGAGACAACAAAAGAGACACAGAGGTATAGAACGGACTTTTGGCCTCTGAGGGAGAGGGAGAGGGTGGGATGATTTGGGAGAATGGCATTGAAACATGTATACTATCATGTAAGAAACGAAGTGCCAGTCTATGTTCAATACAGGATACAGGATGCTTGGGGCTGGAACACGGGGATGATCCAGAGAGATGATATGAGGTGGGAGGTGGGAGGGGGCTTCGGCATTGGGAGCTCATGTACACCTGTGGCTGATTCATGTCAATGTATGGCAAAACCAATACAGTACTGTAATGTAGAATAAAGTAAAAATAAAATTAAAAAAATTTTAAAAAAAGAAAGAAAGATATTGTAGATGTACAGCAAAGTAAAGAAGGCTTGAATTAAGGCAGTAGTGACCAAATTAGTAGTTTTGAGCTCTGAGTGACATGGTATAGTTATGAGTTCAATGGAGAAAGAGAATTAAGAATTACTATAAGGTTTCTTCTGCTTTGAGTCTGAAAATGACATTATTAACTGAGAATGAGAATAAAGGAGGAACGCTAGATTTTTGTCAGAGGTAGGAATGCAAGCAGAGAGAACTGTTCTACACTTGAAGTAACTGCAGAAAAGAAAGATTTTTTCCCCAAAACCATGTGCCCTAACTTCAGGTGGCCAAAACATGGTATGTAGTGACAGAGGATGAGATGGTTGGATGGCATCACCAACTCAATGGACATGAGTTTGAGTAAACTCTGGAAGTTGATGATGGACAGGGAGTCCTGGTGTGCTACAGTCCATGGGGTCGTAAAGAGCAGGACACGACTGAGCAACATGTAATTGATAGGTGGCAATCAAGTATATTTGTATGAATAGACTTGTATGAATAGACTTGTTTTATCACTACAATTTGATCATTCTGCCTATAAAATGTAGATATCAGCTACAATGCAAATAAAAGGAAATTTTTATTTTTTAAGAAAAGGCAAAAATAAGTAAGTGCTGCTGCTACTAAGTCGCTTCAGCCGTGTCCGACTCTGTGCAACCCCATAGACGGCAGCCCACTAGGCTCCTCTGTCTCTGGGACTCTCCAGGCAAGAATACTGAAGTGGGCTGCCATTTCCTTCTCCAGTGCATGAAAGTGAAGTCGCTCAGTCGTGTCCGACTCTTAGCGACCGCATGGACTGCAGCCTACCAGGCTCCTCCGTCCATGGGATTTTCTAGGCAAGAGTGCTGGAGTGGGATGCCACTGTGGGACTACACCAAATCAAACAGCTCTCTGCAGCAAAGGAAATCATCAACAAAATGAGAAGGCAACCTGTGGAATAGGAGAAAGTATTTGCAAATCATATATCTGATATATGTATCCAAAACATACAAAGAACTCATACAACTCAATAGCAAAGAACAATCAGATTTAAGAATGGCAGAGGATCTGAATAGACATTTTTCTAAATAAAGACCAGTAGGTGGATGAAAAGCTGCTTAACATCACCAGTCATCAGAGAAATCCCAAACAAATCCACAATGAAACATCTCCTCACAACTTGTTAAAATGCCTATTGTCAAAATGGCAATAAATAACAAGTGTTTGCAAGGATGTGAAGCAAAGGGAACCCTTGTACACTGTTGGTTAGAATGTAAGTTGATGCAGCCACTAAGGGAGACAGTATGGAGGTTCCTCAGAATATGAAGATGAGAACTATCATATGATCTAGCACTTCTGCTTCTGGGTATTTATCTGAAGAAAATAAAAACATTAGCTCATAAAGAGGTATTCACCTCCATGTTTATTACAGAGTTATTTATAGTAACTAAGATATGGAAGCAACTTAAATGTCCATCGATAATTAAAGAGATGAAGATCAGTGGATAAAGATGTGTTGTGTGTGTGTGCTGGGGAGGGCTATGAGTGTGTGCAACATACATTGGAATATTATTTAGCCATTAAAAAGAATGAAATCTTGCTGTTTATGATAACAAAGATGAGCCTTGAGGGCATTAGTGAAATAAGTCAGAGAAAGACAGACACCATATGATTTCATTTTTATGTGGAATCTTGAAAAGAAACCCCCAAGTGCATAGATAGAACAGATTGGTGGTTGCCAGAAGCATGGGGACTAGGGGTAGGTGAAATGGATGGAAGAGGTTAAAAATTACCATCTTCCAGTTATAAAATAAATAAGGCACGAGGATCTAATGTACAGCATTGTGACTACAATAATAATATTGTACTGCATATTTGAAGGTTGCTAAGAGGGTAGATCTTAAGGGGAAAAAAATTGTAATTCCGAATGGGGATGAATGTTGACTTCTTGTGGTGATCATTTCTCACTACGTGCAAATACTGAATCATTATGTTGTACACCTGAAGCTGTTATGCTTTATGTCAGTTACATCTCAGTGATAAAAAATTAAATGGAAAAAGTAAAACACACAAAAAGTATGTGTGAGAGTTGCTCTTCATCTCCTGATTCCTAGTACATTTTTGCTGTAACCTGACTACCTGTTGTTAAAAATAATACAGACTATCACCACTGTATTATATAGTAACATTTTTTTGACTCCAGGGTCACTTGCTAAGCCAAGCAACATAACATATATTATAAAACACATTTTCACAAATGTTAGAAATGCATGGCTTCTTTGCTTATAAATGGAAACACAAGTTCCATTACAGACCGAGAGACAGCTTTTAGATAACTTGCTAAACGAGCACAGTGTTTACCTGTCCAGTCAGAACTCTTTCTTTCTTTTTTTTAATCAGAGCATTTCTAATGGGCATTTTGGCTCTGCCATCTGTAACTTGTGGATCCTTGATCCCAGGACACTTCAGGGCCAGAAAACGTTAGGCAGTTCATTGATTTTTGTGAATACATGAGAGTCAGTGAGCCTCTAGTACTGCTGGATCCTCTGCATTCTGAAGTATTAATATACTTATTTTGACCTCTCTGTTGAAAATTTTTTGAGAGCTGTTTTCCATTTATAACGTTTAAACTAGTGCTAGAATAAGCTAAGTTTTTAGTTTTTTCAGTTAGTGAGCCAACAGATTTCTGTAGCCTATTCTTCCCACTTCTAAGAGATGCATGATTCCGAAACTGTTCTGATTTTTTTTTTTTTAATCTGTTTGATATTTGCAGAAACAAATTGGAGAAACATGGTGGAAACTTCCGATGGGCTGGAAACATCAGAAAATGAGAGAGAAGTTTCTTGTAAGCACAGCACATCTGAAAAACCCAGCAAACTTGCATTTGACACAGTAGGGGCTGTTGGTAAGCAGGCATCATTAGTGACTGCAGGCAGTACTACCTCAGCTACAAACCCTGGAAAATCAACAGTGGGCGATAAAGAGGAAGTGAAGCCAGATGACCTGGAATGGGCCTCACAGCAGAGTACAGAGACTGGCTCTTTGGGATGGCAGTTGCCGGGATCTTTTGAATTCCTCCATCACCAGCACCACCAGCACTCTTGTACCTGGCATGCTTGAAGAAGAGGAGGATGAAGAGGAGGAGGAGGAGGAAGATTATGCTCACGAACCCATATCTGTAGAAGTACAGCTCAATAGTAGAATTGAGTCTTGGGTCTCTGAGACCCAGAGAACGATGGAAACTCTTCAGCTTGGAAAAACCCTTAATGGTTCTGAGGAAGATAATGCCGAGCAAAGTGGGGAAGAGGAAGCAGAGGCGGCTGAGGTGCTAGAGCCAGGGATGGATAGCGAGGCCTGGACTCCTGATCACCAAGCAAGCCAGGAACAGCAGAAGCCCAGCAGCTGCAGCTCGCTGAACAGGGAGCACTCTGATTCTAATTACACACCCCCAAGTCTATAACTCAGGAAATGCCAGATGTCTGTCTCAAGCTACTTAAGGGTTACAGCCATTACAGATCTTTCATGCTTCATCTCAACATTTTGCACTGTCTAGTATTTAATGTATTTAATTCCTGACAAATATTTTTTAGCCTTCTTCTACTTGTTTTGTGATCCATAGCTTAACTGTTAATTAGCATCTGTGTCTTTCTAAGAACTGTGTGGAAAATTCAGAATTGTTTCAGCTTTTTTATGGACAATAATGATTTTAAAAGAAGACCAGGTTTTAAAGTAATTTTAAAATGCCTATTTAGTCATTTTGAAAGCTACAGATCAAGATTCTAAGGACAGGAGCAATTACCAATATTTGCTTCAAGACTACAGCTCCTATACTCTTATAAATTGTCTGACCAAAAAGTTGTTTGGGTTTCTTTAAAATAAAAGAAACCTGGAGGTAGAGTTAGAAAACTTAAAAAATGGCTGAGGGTAACTAAGTTCACAGTGGTTCGTGTTAAAAATTGATGCAACTTGTATTCAGTCCACAAATGCTTATTTCAGTAGTCACTGATCATTATAATTGATTAAAGTTGGTTGGCTAAGTAGAGCCTCCAATACTTAGGGCTGGCAAGGGAACCACCATGACAGATGAGAGCTGGCCTTATTTGTGCAAAGTGATAGGTGTTTAAATAGTGAGAAGTTGCCCGTTAGAGGGCCTTCTGGTTTCTGGGTTCACATTTGCTTCTTAATTACCTCAGGAATGCTCTTGTACATAGTTGTATTTGCATAAAATTAGGCAAATTTTGACAGGTGAATAACTGTAACCGTTTGTATGACTACGGCACTTACATGTAAATTATCCAGAAACAAAGTCTTACACTAGTGTGTTCTCTTGCATGCTTCTGATTTGGGATTCTCTGGACTTCAGATATGGCTTTGATTGGGTATTCAGACTTGTCCAGAGTGAAAAATTGTTGCACCTTAAACTACTTTGTCCCTAACCTTGAGCACCTGCTACATAACACTGACCATAGTTACTGATGGGAGTCAGGGAAAGGAACTGTATGCAGTTGTAACATGTATCCTGATAAGCAAGGCTTGGAAGAAGAAGTTTTGAAGAAAAGAGAAAGTTGTTCTAATTGTGCTGAAACTGTTAGATTTTATAGTTTGCAGGTAGGCGCAGGTATTAATTCTAGATCATTGTTTATCTCTGCCCTTCTTCTGGGATGTTTTAACTCTTGGGAGAAATTAAAGTTAATGAACTAAATGTTTTACTAATCAGTCACCACCTGGTGGTTACCTTTGCAAGTTTATAATGGTGGGAAAATTAGGAATTACCTTTTTTCTGTCTTCCCTCCAACCACCTCCAGTTGGCCAGTATGTGTGTGCGTGCACACATACACACAGCTGCATGCCAGCTTTACACTTTCATCTCCCATAAGCAGGCACAGAACTGAAGAGGAAGGGTTGTTTTCCTTTTCCAGGTTTTATGGGGCAGAGAGCTTTGCCTCACCGAGGTGAATTGGCCAGATTCTTTACTGAAGCATTGGGACTACTGTTCTGGTATTGATGTTTTATAATCCTGGCATTTAATTACTGGTGAAACTAGATTCTTGGTTGATGACTGACTTGTTTGTGAATTGTGAAAGTTTATGAGCATTGCTGTGTAGGAAATGTCAGTCTAACAACTTTATTAGTGTGCTGAAAGGGGACGTTACTGTAGTGTCCTGTCTAAATTGTTCTTCAGCGTAGACTTCTTAGGCACAAAGTGTCCAGTACTTAAAGCAATGTAGCATGTTAAGGAATGAAGCCTCTCAAGTGGTAATCATGGATTTATATGTGGCAGATCCTAGTGTCTCTGTACATTTGGAAGTGTTCATTGATTTAAAGAAATGATAGAGATTTTGAATTACTGACAGTCTTAAAAGTAAATTGAAAACTTTTCATACTTTTTAATGGTGTAAATTTCCTTTGCTTGGTGTCAGTGATTCAGATAATTCTTGATCTTAAAATAATGAATGGCTTTTAAAAGGTTTCTTATATTTTATACCTCTACTGAATGAGAATTGTCATTTTAGATTTTTGACATTTGTATCAAAAGGGAAGTTGAGGAACTCTTCAGAACACCAGTAGCTTTGAATTTTGCTATAGACTTCAGAAGTGTTCAATTATGTGTTTGATAAATGCTCTTGCATGTGCAGGATCTTCTGCCAGCAAAGCAAACCAAGGGACCACAGCGTTTTTATATGAGACAGTTGACCTCTAGAGGACAACCCAAAATTTATTAAAGGAAACGCTACTATGTAGGATGTGTGCTTAAGTAATTATTGATAATGTCTTTATAATTCATTTCCTTTATATAAATTCTGGCATGTGTGTATATTGTATGCAAGTGGAGGTGTGAAATTAGGAAAGGATTTTTTTCTGGATCTGGGTGAGTGGCTCTTTGGAGATCAAGAGAGAGCTAATGGTAAGAGTAAGGGTTTATCATCACAAGAAATAAAAACATAGTGATTTTTTTTTTTTTGTGTGTAGAGATTGTTTTACTGGCAATAATTGATATTAGATTTCTATTTCAGTACATAAGTATGAATTCAAGTATGAATTGCACTCCCACAATTAGATTTCTGCTTCAGTAGGTTTGTTTGCTGTGAAGATTACTTCTCAAAAGACAAAATGTCCATATTAGCTTGACACTTGGTTTAAAAATATGTTTGTAAATGATGTAATATATTTCTTTTGACTAAAGATGGGGGGGAAATGCGTGTTATACATTGAAAAGTTTTTAAAGGCTTTGACTGGAGGTCCTTTTGCAGAGATGGTATTTTATATGCTTCCAGTATTTGGAAAAGAATTAGTCAAAAGGAATTCACATAGTTTAAATATTGAGAAATTAATATCCAAATAATGTACTTGCCTGATTTCTTAATAAGCTGGGGGAGGTGGGTGGGGTGGGGAGTTACAGTGTGCAAATGAGTAGTGAACTTCACATTCATTTTTTCAACTCTAACATAAAACTGTTCAATCCTAACACATTGTTACTTTAATATATGTATAAAGAAGTATTACTGTTTGTAAAGCTGCTGTTTGCTTAAAAATAAACCTGTCATTTAAGTATTTTCTGTATGTTGTGCCAACAAGGTAGAACATTAACTTATCCGTTTACTTTACCTTTTTTGATTTTTAACAATTTTTTGTGAAGTAATTTATTATCTTCCTCCTACCTTGTTCCTTCCAAACTTTACACACTTCCAAGAATCAACCAAACTGTTTGCCTAATCTGAAATCTGAATCCTAATTAATGATAAAAATTTAAACTTTGTTGGCACATCACACTTTAAAAGGGTTTGTATTATTTTGTAATTTAATTTCTAAATATACCACATGAATTTATAATTTAATGTCTTAATTGTAATGCTCTAATTAAAAGCTAGCAAAATTATTATGAATTATAACATGAAGGGATTTTCATCTTGTTCTTTTGCTGTATGAAGAATGATTGTTATATCACATTTTAGAGGGTAATAACAGCTTTTTGCACTATGTAAATACTAGTGGAGATTCTTCTGTAACTAATAAAATGATTATTGAAATGTAGTCTTGTCTTTTCAGAATAATTGCTTAGGGGATTTATGGCTTTCCCAATGTGTAGGATAGAGAAAGTAAGAGTTCAGCTTATGGTATCCCTTAGTGCTCTCTTGGGTTAATCCAAAGAAGGCTATGAAATTTGCAAGATGACGTCATTAGTAAAAATCTCTGTTTTGGATGGTTAGTGTGATCTGTGTCATGGGTCTAACAATCTTGCCAGAGACCATCTTAGTGTTAGGAAAAGGCTTCTAAAATTCCATCTCCTTTTTATGCTAATTACTCTGTGCCAGACATTGTTCTAAGTCATTTCCCAATATTAATTCATTAATCCTCACAGCATCCCTGTGAGGAAATACTGTGATAATTTCTCACTTTTAGATGATGAAACAATCGTGGAGATGTTAAGTAACTTGCCCAAGTTTGAACAGCTGGTAAATAGCAGAACTAGGATTTAAATTCAGTCCTGTGGTTGGTATGCTTTTTTTTTTTTTTTTTAATAATTGGAGTGTAGTTGATTTACAATGTTGTGTTTCAGGTGTGAATCTGTTACACACATCTATATATCCGCATTCTTTTCCTGTATAGACCGTTACAGAGTATTGAGTAATAGAGCATGGCCAGTCGTTCACAACTTTTAGCATGGGACTGAATGGTAGTGTGCATCCATTACCCTGCATCTCATTACCAGGCATCAGTTACCCTGGGACCACTGGCGGTCTTGTTCAGCCATTGGTCATCGCCCCAGTGGGCCCATGCCCCAAGGGACCAATTGTCAGTGAAAGATTGTTAGTGGCCCTACTCAGCCATTGGTTGGTGCTGCAGCCATTGGTTGGAGCCCCTCCCCAAGCAAGCAACTGTCAATGAGAGACTGGTGGCAGTCCTGCTCAGCCATTGGTCAGTGCTGCAGTGGGGCCCTCCCCCAAGCAAACACCTGTCAGCAACCCTTAGTCGGTCTGTGGAGAGAGAGTTCTTGCACAGAGTAAGGTAAGAAGGAAATCTTGGCCTTTGCTTGGGGCCCTCCAGCTCACCCAGCCTTGGGCCAGTGGGTGAGCAGTGGGACCCAGGGAACAGAGGGGAGTGTCCTGCAGGGCTCTAGAGCCCTTGCCAAGGCCACCGACTGACCAGGCCCAGACTTTGAGCCAGCAGTGAACCTCTCCCTGATTCCCGCCTTTGTACAGACCACAAGTCCTGGCCCCCACTGTTTAGGGTGGCCTGAGGAGCCTGAGGGTTGGCTGGATCCTGGGCGCCTGGCTCCATTAGCGACGACAGCTGGGCAGGTTCTGGGGATCTGGCCCTGGGATAGCCAGCTGTCAGCTGAGATCTGCCTCCTTTTAACCAGGACAAGGTCCTCAGAGTGTGAAAGTCCTGGGAGCCTTGCCCTTGTCAGAAAAGAAATTTGGCAGAGGTTTCCAGGAACATCATTCCCTGTCCATGACCAGATCTCAAGAACAAAGGTCTGACACAAGAAGTTTGCAACAACTAACCACATCCCTCACTCACCTTTCCTAGAAAAGGGCTTTGCTGAAAGTTTTTGGGAGTTTGGGGGTTTTAAGGCATGAGCTACTCTCCTTGCATGGCCTTCAGTAAACTTTTTTCTGTTCCAAACTCCAGTGTTTTGGTATCATTTGGCCTCACTATCGTTTGGTGTCACTGCGGGCACACAGACTTGTGTTTTCAGTAACAGGAGTATTTGTAACAGCAGGATGAGTCGAGTTCCTTCCCTGTGCTATATATGGCTCTTACTAGTCATCTGTTTTATATATTGTAGTGTGTTAATGTCAGTCCCAATCTCCCAATCAAGTCTGTGCTTTACTTCACTATGTCGTGTATGTCAGCACAAGATGCTCAGCGTGTGCAGGCTGAGCAGTGCTCCCGCTCATTGTCACGTGGCCTGTAGTGTGCAGTGTGCCATGTGCCAGGACTGAACTGATGGCCCCAGAGACTGAATTTATTGGGCCTCACCTGGTCACCTCTTGCCTGGAGTTGTCCTAGATCTTGTCATTATATTGCAATTAAGTAAGGGGAATCCGAAAACTCATCTGTTAGGAATAGTAGGTTCTTTAGTTTTCATGATGAAAACAATTTCTAATGATCACAAAGAGAAGAATCACAAATCCTTTCATATGTATTGTAATAGTTTGTGGACCAAAATTTGTACTACTGACAGTTCCTTTCCTAACAGTGATCAGTTTTTCTTTGACCAGAAGAGGGTGTACATGGCACCTGAAAACAAAGGTGACTATGTAATATTGATAAATGTTTTTAAGTGAAGGGAGAGGAATGAGAAGTTCCCTGAACTATGGGCTTAACCATAAAAGGTGCTTAGTGCTGATTCTAAGCTCAGAACTCAGGAGCCATACATACAGGTATCCTTTAATTTTAGAAAGAGAGCACCATCAAGACATTTAGATCACATGTTAAGTAGTTCAGTTTTTTAAAATTTCTAAATTAGCAATTCAGTATTTTAACTTGACTTGGGTTCTGCTAACTTGTATGAAATACGACACCTGCCTTATTAGATAATAGGCATTAATGGCAGCCTTGTGGATCATAGGGCCAAAGCATATTTCAGTAGAGCTCCCATAATGCAGAATTTGGAAAGAGGGCAAGATGCTTCCATTTTGGGGGCCCAGTCTCAATTCTTTTTATTTCTCCTTACCCTTCTCCTCCCATGTTTTTTCACACTCTGAGTAATTATTTGGCAGCCTTCTGCCAAGCAGAGGTTTATTCTTGCAGAAATGAGTTGGATAATTGTTTGGCTATAATCTGCCTTCCTGCATCCAAGTGTCCAGAGGGTTAGAGCAAGTAAGATACTGAATTGCATGAAATTTGAAGCTCCTAACTGAGCATAGTGTTCTTTGGCCACTTGCTGAGGAACCAGAGAATGCAGCTGTGAGCTAGTTAGCTGTGGTTTGGGGACTGGAGTAGTCAGGTTTCTGTGGAAGGAATGAGTGCTTTGTCTTCTCACAAACTTGGTCATAGCCTTGAATTACCCAGATAATAGCTACAGTCTGCCTATGGTGGGACTCTGACTTAAGGCAGTTTTGATTGTATCCTTATCTATTACAGGAAGAGTGGTGTGAGTAAAAGTGCTTCCTACTTGTGTCTAGACTCCTCGGGTTATCTTTTCCTCTTTGTTTTCTTTAGTTGAGACATTTTCATTGCTTTGCAAGTGCTCTGCTTGAGAATAGGATAATGATTGAAATTTAAGCAGTTAATCTTGTGTGTTAAGGAGGAATAAGAGAAATGTTTGAAAATCATTGGTTTCTCAAGCATAGTGTAACTGGGAAGGGTTAATTTTGAATTTATGCTGGCTCTGCTTCTGTGATTTTAACCATCATCCTGCCACTTTTTTGTTTATGTGTGTTAGTGGCTTTATCGTGTCCGACTCTTGGCAACTCCATGGACTGTAGCCCACCAGGCCCTCTGTCCTTGGCATTCTCCAGGCCAGAATACTGCAGTGGGTAGCTGTTCCCTTCTCCAGGGGATCTTCGCAACTCAGGCATCGAACCCAGGCCTCCCACACTGCAGGCAGGTTCTTTACCACCTGAGCCACCAGGGAAGCTGATACCCAGAACAGGCCATGGTAATTAAGTCAGTCAACCTAGATTCCTTGAAAGTTTGAACTGGAGGCCACAGAAAGCAAATTGGAGTGGGTGTGCCAACACAGTAGAGAGGCCACTGATGCTGAAAAGGCCTCTGTGCACCAGTGCTGAATCAAATCTGAGGGACAGAGTTTTGGGTGAAGTAGAAAAGAAATCACTTTATTGCTTTGGCAGACAAAAGGGACACAGCAGGATCGTGCCTTGAAAACTATGTGTCCCAACCCTGGAGGATTTGGTGAGGAGTTTTATAGCAATGGCTTCTCTGTGGCTCAGATGGTAAAGAATCTACCTACAGTGCAGGAGACTCTGGTTCGATCCCTGGATTGGGAAGATCCCCTGGAGAAGGGAACCCACTCCAGTATTCTTGCCTGGAGAATTCATGCTCAGAGGAGCCTGGCAGGCTACAGTCCAGGGGGTCTCAAAGAGTTGGACACGATTGAGCAACTTTTTCTTTATAACAATGGTTCAAGTTGCTGATAAGGATCAGAATGTGTGCAGGGTCTGTACTCTAATTTGGTCTCAGGTGGTCTCCTGATCAACTTCTATATTTCCTTTAATCTGGCCTCTGTCGGTCTTCAGATTAGCTTCTTGAGGCTATAAAACTGTGATCTCTGGAATGAAGAATGCTAACATCTTCCATTTGTTGGGGTTTTAGTTCTGTAAAGAGCTCAAAGATATTGTTATGTGTATAACTAGAGCTGGAAAAAGGGCCCTGCCCAAAGCTGTGCTATTGTTTCTTTGTTGCTTCTCCCTTATCTCTGCACCCCTCCCTTCCCTGATTAGCAACTGTTTGAATTTAATCTTTGGGACCCAGGGAAAGTCATGGAGGCTGGAGTCTATTCATTACAAACAAGAAACAGGGGACATAGAAAGGCTCTCACGTGCAGGAGCCCCACCACGAGAGCAACAGAACAATGATCTGCCTTCTGTGCTGACAGCATATGTTGTGTGGATCACAACAAACTGGAAAATTCTGAAAGAGATGGGAATACCAGACCACCTTACCTTACCTACTTCCTGAGAAATCGTATGCAGGTCAAGAAGCAACAGTTAGAACCAGGTACAGAACAATAGACTGATTGCAAATTGGTAAAGGAGTACGTAAAGGCTGTATATTGTTACCCTGTTTATTTAACTTATATGCAGAGTACATCATGAGAAATGCCAGGCTGGATGAAACACAAGCTGGAATCAAGATTGCTGGGAGAAATACCAATAACCTCAGATACACAGATGACATTACCCTTACGGCAGAAAGTGAAGAAGAACTAAAGAGCCTCTTGATGAAAGCAAAAGAGGAAAGTGAAAAGTAGGTTTAAAGCTCAACATCCAGAAAACTAAGATCATGGCATCTGGTCCCATCACTTCATGGCAAATAGGTGGGGAAGCAGTGAAAACAGTAATAAACTTTATTTTGGGGGGCTCCAAAATCACTGCAGATGGTGACTGCAGCCATGAAATTAAAAGACACCTGCTCCTTGGAAGAAAAGCTATGACCAACCTAGGCAGCATGTTCAAAAGCAGAGACATTACTTTGCCAACAAAGGTCCGTCTAGTCAAAGCTATGGTCTTTCCAGTAGTCATGTATGGATGTGAGATTTGGACTGTAAAGAGAGCTGAGTGCCGAAGTATTGATGCTTTTGAACTGTGGTGTTGGAGAACACTCTTGAGAGTCCCTTGGACTACAAGGAGATCCAACCAGTCAATCCTAAAAGAAATCAGTCCTGAATATTCATTGGAAGAACTGATGCTTGAAGCTGAAACTCCAATACTTTGGCCACCTGATGCAAAGAACTGATACATTGGGAAAAGACCTTGATGTTGGGAAAGATTGAAGGCAGGAGGAGAAGGGGACGACAGAAGATGTGGTTGGATGGCATCACCAACTTGATGGACATGAGTTTGAGTAAGCTCCAGGAATTGGTGATGGATAGGGAAGCCTGGCATGCTGCAGTCCATGGGCTCACAAAGAGTCGGACACGACTGAGCAACTGAACTGAACTGAATGCTGACAGATTTACATTTTTAACCTGTTCCTAGGTCTTTGATCACTACTTTTTAATTATGGAGAGCTTATCTGTTTTTAACAACCAACAGAGTCTTACAAAAATGACCTTTAAGGTTTCTTCAAACCCAAGTGGTCTTATGGTTCTGTGAAGAGAAGTGTTCACCATAAAGTTTGACAACTTTTTACCTTTGTGGTCACATGTGGCAAGAACCAGCATTATGTCAGGGTGGGTGGCTGGGGACATAAAGAGTGGTCCCAGGGTTTCAGTGGGCTCTGCATGTGGGACACAAGAGGATCAGGGTCCTCCCTCCAGGTGGAACTGTGGGTGTGGGAAGCCTTTCAGCCACTCCAACCACTGTACTACAGCCATGTAGGGCATCCAGAGCCAGCTGGTCCAAAGGCTTGAGATCATCCTTGACCCCTCTTCTTCCCACACATCACAACCTGTCAGGAAATTCTGTTCGTTTCATACCAAAATATATCCAGAATTCAATAACTTTTCACTCCTTCTGTCTTCACCATCTCTCATCCGGATTCTCACAGCCATCTGACCCTTGGTCACACTGTCTTCACTCTTACCCTCTCATGGTCTGTTCTCAGTATTGCAGCCATAATAATCCTATTACACACCTAACACAGATCATATCAGTTTTCTGTTCTAAGCCTTCCAGTGGCTCCAGCTCACTCAGAGAAGAAGCCACCATCTTTGTCTACAGTGGTCTACATGCGTGTGCGCACACAGAGACCTTCTCTGACCTCATCTTCTGCCACACCTTTCCCCTCAACCCTTGCTCACTCTATTGGCCTCCTTGCTGGATTTGGAACATGCCTTCCCTAAAAGTTCAGTTAGTAAAGAATCCACCTGCAATGCGGGATCCCTGGGTTGGGGAAGATCCCTGGAGAAGGGAAAGGATACCCACTCCAGTATTCTTGCTTGGAGAATTTCATGGACTGTAAGTCTATGGGGTTGCAACTGAGTGACTTGCACTTTCACTTTTCACATCAAGCATGCCGCTGTCTCAAGGCCTTTGCACTGTCTGTTCCCTCTGATGGAAAGTCTGTTCACCCCACCCACCCAATCCCTCTGCCTCCTTTGGATTTTTGTTCAAATGCACCTTTACAGTGAGGCCCCAGGGGAGTCATGGACCTACTTTATCTGAAATGTAACACATCTTTACCATTTTATTCCCCAAACCTGCTCATCCCCCCACCTCATCTGTATTTACTAAGCTCTAACTTTTATTTTTATTCATCTTGTCTCTCCTCCCTTACTAAACTCTGTGCAGGCTGTGACTTAGGACTGTTTTGTTTCTTCTTAGCCTCAGCACCTAGCACAATGCCAGGCACAAAATAGGCACTCAGTAAATCTTTTGAATTAATGAGTGGAAGAAGGCTTAAGTAAGGAAGGCAGCCTTTGCAGAGCAGCCATGCTCTGTGCAGCCACTCATACTCTCTGACTTCTTGACTTCCCTTGTTTTCCCTTTTGTTTATGGTCTGGGATTGGAAGAAGAACTAACCTGAATCTCAAGAGAAAACCTTTACCCTAGCATAGGGGGCTCCCTGAGATACTCTATATTTAATGGTCCTATGTTGCTGATAAAGCTTCCTAGGTGGCTCACTGGGTAAAGAATCTGCCTGCCAACTCAGGAGACGCAGAAGTTGCGAGTTTGATCACTGGGTGGGAAAGAGTCTCTGGAGGAGGAAATGACAACCCACTCCAGTATTCTTTCCTGAAGAATCCCATGGACAGAGGAACCTGGTAGGCTCCATACAGTCCATGGGATCGCAAAAGAATTGGACACGACAGAGTGCACATTGTCACTGATCACTCAAAACAAATGGTAGGTTTAGTATCTAATGATTCCTTCATACATGGAGGTGACAAGTATGTGAGACATTTCTATGAGATTAAACAGGAAGAGGGCAAAGCAACTTCTGGTATATTTGTAATGTTTCATTTTTAAACTATATGATCAGTACATAGACTGTGGTGTATTATTCTTTATATACTTATTATATGCTTGAGATATTTAATAAAAATAACCAAAAGGAATGGGCCAACTAAAATACAACCATTTTCTATTCTGTAACTGATTTCCCAAACTTTGTACTCAGTCTGCCTTCAATATATTGACAAAGAAAATTACTGCAAAAATGTAGCTGGAAGTCAGGATTAAATCCCTGTCTTCACTGATTTAGCAAATAGTTGCCAATAGCTACAAATTTTATCTTCTTGCCATATACCATAAACTGTTTCACTTCATCCATCACCTGGCCTAAGTTAGGCAATGAGAAATATGGCTCACACCTATGGCTTTCCCATCTGCTCTCTTGCTGGAACAAGGTGCTTTAATCTTCATGGAAGGATTGAATATTGTGTTGGCAACCCACTTATCTGGTTTCCTTAGCAACAAGAGCATAGTATTTAAGGTGATGGCATCCCTTGCTCAGAATAGAAGCTGAGTAAGCCTGATCCTGGTGCCCTGAGTCTGCTCAGGGATATTTTACCCCTTCAAAGGCTCTTCCACACCTGGCTATTCAGGCAGCAAACCGCTAAAGTGACAGTTACCTAGCAGACCACTGGACCTGTTTCTACAGCCACCTCACCCTTGCCAGTTATAATGGCTCCTATCTTCAGTCCCTGGAAATATTGACCAAATTCTCCATTCCAAGAATTGAAGAAAATTTTTTCATGTCCTTGCAACTTCTGCAGCAATTTAGGTTGGCTGCCACCAGTTTCCATGAAATCTGAACAAGACTAAAGATGATGAAACTGCCCAGGCATTTAGGAAAAGCACAAAGGGGCTGGGGGGCGGGGGAAGAGCTTTTAAAGGAAATTGCTATTAAGGAACTGTGGCTAAGCATCTACTGTTTTGTCAAACAGTTTAACAGGTTTCCTTATTGTCAGACTTTTTAGAGCTTCTAATATCCTAATATATTTTGACTCTCCATAAAGGGAAAGCTTTATTATAATGTCAGGCAGCAGTTCCTCAACATGTTGGACCAAGGAACACAGAATTCTCCAAATTTACTTGGGCATAGAGTGTTTTCTCTGTGGAAAAACTATGAACATCCTGGGGAACTAGTTTTTCATGTAATGTGCATCAAAACATGCTGCTTATGCAATGAAGGTCCAGGAAGATGGGACACAAGGGACACTTGGGCTGTTCTAACTCAGAGGTTCTCAACCAGGATTGATTATTTCCCCAGGGGACATTTAGCAATGTCTCGAAATATTTTTTATTGTAACAACTGGAATGGGTGCTACCGGCATCTCATGGAACAAGACCAGAGAAGCTGCTGAGCATCTTACAATGAACCAGACAGCACCCTCAACTGTCTACAATGCCAGGGTTGAAAAACTGGACTGACTGAATGTCAGGATGTTTGATTAGTCCTGAATGGGTTCAGGGCCCCAAGTAGGCTCACACAGTGCAATCCATGCTCTTGATTTCTGTTTCTGGCACAGGTTTAAACATTCTCTAATGTTCCAGAGTGAACTTATCCAGACACATCCAGATCCTCTGGATAAAACAGGCCTTTCTTCCCCACATACCCTGGGGAAAAGGATGAGGAGAGTTCATCCAGAGCTTCCGATCACATGCCAGTGCCTCCTCCCACGAGTCCCATTTATTTTTTCCCGTCACATGGGGAGGCGTGTGAGGAGCAAGAGGGCAGGGAGGCACCTCTGGGAAGGGCTGCTGAGTGAATGCTCCAAGAAAAGCACGAGTCAGTGCTTACGGAAGGCCTGGGGAATGAACCGGTTTTACCCTAACCACACAATCGACTCCAGCAGGAGTGGTGGGGACAACACTGTAAAGTGGAATTCAGCCCCTGCCTTGGTGCCCCTGCTGGTTATTCTAACCTCTTCTCAGGGAACAGCTGCCCAGCCCACGCCCTTGGGCAGATGCAGGGCTTAGAATCGCTTGAGAAGCCTTTGTATTCCTAGACAGGAGTGTATATGTATGTTAATTGCTTAGTCGTGTCCAACTCCTTGCCACCCAGTGGACTATAGCCCGCCAGGCTCCTCTGTCTATGGCATTCTCCAGGCAAAAATACTGGAGTGGTTTACCATTTCCTTCTCCAGGGGATCTTCCCCACCCAGGGACTGAACCCAGGTCTCCCCACTTTGCAGGCTGATTCTTTACTGTCTGAGCCGTGGAACATAAAACTCCTACCTACACTGGATTACTCTCTTCTTTAAGTCATATCTTGGTTTGCCTAGGGAGTGAGGAGATCCCGGGATTCATTTTAAAACCAAGACCATCCTGGCTAATCTAAGGAGAGTTGGTCTACTATTGTTCATAGATATAGGGAGACTTATTAAGTCACAAAAAGAGGGCCCTTTGTTATATCTAATTGAATTAATGAAGTATTGATGATTATGTGGCTATGACTGAATTAGATGCCCTGGTAGAGCTGAGACAATCACAGTACTCCTGACCCACACAAGGCTGTGTATTGAGAATGTGTAAGTGGTTTGCTTGGAACTCAAAACATTTTCCCAAAGAAATTACATTAAAGTGTTGGTTATACTTGCAAGCCAAATGAAATGATAGGTACCCCACCCCTGACAGGAAACAAAGCTGTTGGAAATGCAGGGGTTTATCTAACCTGGGCAGACACTGCTGCTGTGATTTTCCCTTGTTTCTGGGAGAAAGTACCTATCATTCAGGATAATAGGTACACAGTCACAGTTTCCTGATCTTCCTGACTCAGGGATCAAACCAGGTCTCCTGCATTACAGGCGGATTCTTTACCCTCTGAGCCACCATGGAAGCCCCCTCTTAACATGGAAATGAATATACACATGCATGCCCGCATACACACATGCATGCATGTGTTCTGTTTCTTTTTTTTTTTCAGTGAAACCCAAATTCAGTTCAGTTCAGTTCAATCACTCAGTCGTGTCTGACTCTTTGCGACCCCATGAACTGCAGCACGCTAGGCCTCCCTGTCCATCACCAACTCCCGGAGTTCACTCAAACCCATGTCCATTGAGTTGGTGATGCCATCCAACCATCTCATCCTCTGTTGTCCCCTTCTCCTCCTGCCCTCAATCTTTCCCAGCATTAAGGTCTTTTCAAATGAGTCAGCTCTTCGCACCAAGTGGCCAAAGTATTGGAGTTTCAGCTTCAATATCAGTCCTTCCAATGAACACGCAGGACTGATCTCCTTCAGAATGGACTGGTTGGATCTCGCCGCAGTCCAAGGGACTCTCAAGAATCTTCTCCAACACCACAGTTCAAAAGCATCAATTCTTTGGCGCTCAGCTTTCTTCACAGTCCAACTGTCACATCCATACATGACCACTGGAAAAACTATAGCCTTGACTAGACGGACCTTTGTTGGCAAAGTAATGTCTCTGCTTTTGAATATTCTATCTAGGTTGGTCATAACTTTCCTTCCAAAGAGTAAGCGTCTTTTAATTTCATGGCTGCAGTCACCATCTGCAGTGATTTTGGAGCCCCCAAAATAAAGTCTGACACTGTTTCCACTGTTTCCCCATCTATTTCCCATGAAGTGATGGGACCAGATGCCATGATCTTCATTTCCTGAATGTTGAGTTTTAAGCCAACTTTTTCACTCTCCTCATTCACTTTCATCATGAGGCTCTTTAGTTCCTCTTCACTTTCTGCCATAAGGGTGGTGTCATCTGCATATCTGTTATTGATATTTCTCCCAGCAATCTTGATTCCAGCTTGTTCTTCCTCCAGCCCAGCATTTCTCATGATGTACTCTGCATATAAGTTAAATAAGCAGAGTGGCAACATACAGCCTTAACGTACTCCTTTTCCTATTTGGAACCAGTCTATTGTTCCATGTCCAGTTCTAACTGTTGCTTCCTGACCTGCATACAGATTTCTCAGGAGGCAGGTCAGGTGGTCTGGGATTCCCATCTCTTTCAGAATTTTCCACAGTTTATTGTGAACCACACAGTCAAAGGCTTTGGCATAGTCAATGAAGCAGAAATAGATGTTTTTCTGGAACTCTCTTGCTTTTTTGATAATCCAGCCCCAATTAGTGAGCTCTGATTGTAGGAGAAAATTGGCAGTTGTGTGAATATCAGTACTCCACCCATTCCTTTAAAAATGTTTTGAGCAATAGTAGACTACAAAAGTTTTCAGTTAAAATAATGATTGCTAATTTTATTGATTGAAGTATAGTTGATTTACATTGTTATATTAATTTCTGCTGTATATCAAAGTGACTCAATTATACACATATATACATTCTTTTTATATTCTTTTCCATTATGGTTTATCCCAGGAGATTGGATATAGTTTCCTGTGCTATTCAGTAGACCTTGGTTGTTTATCTGTTCTAAATGTAAGGCAGTAGTTTGCGTATACTAACCCCGAATTCCTTGTGTATCCCTCTCCTTTTCCCCACTCCCTGCCACAACCACACGTCTGTTCTCTGTGTCTGTGAGTCTGTTTCTGTTTTGGAGATAGGTTCATTTGTTCTATATTTTAGATTCCACGTATAAGTGTTATCATATGGTAGTTGTCTTTTTCTTTCTGACTCATTTCCCTTAGTATGATAACCTCTAATTGCTTCCTTGTTGCTGCAAATGACATTATTCATTCTTTTTATAGCTGAATAATATTCTATCATTATTATCATCTTCTTTATTGATTCATCAGTCAATGGACATTTAGGTTGTTTCCATGTCTTGGCTGTTGTGAATAGTGCTGCTATGAACATAGGGTTGCATGTATCTTTTTAATTATAGTTTTGTCTGGATATGTGTACAAGTGTGGGATTTCTGGAATCATGTATGTGGTCTGTTTCTTACCTAGACTCCCACCCCAGTAGGACAGTGTGAGAGTCAAGGTTTCCTCTGCTAGGGTATTCAGGTCTCAGGGTAGACCTGAGACCTGGGGTGGAACACCCCATGCTGGGGTGTTCAGATCTCAGGTAGACATTCTCCTATCTGTGGCCTTCAGATATTGATGACTGTGATGGGAAGGCCAGCAGACTCCCTAGAGACTGTCAAAGAGAGACACAGGGCTGACAGCCTGTGACTGGGGACGTCGTGAACTGAAGCCAAGGCAGAGTTTCCAGGACATAAAATCTTTGATATGGAGGGGAACCAAAGAGATGAGTCAGTTCAAGTCCCTCATTTACAGATGAGGAACATAAGGCCCAGGGAACCGAAGGAACCTGTCCAAGGTCACAGACTTTTGGTGGCATATTTAAAAAACCAGACTTCCAAATCCACAGACTCTTGTCACTCCATCCTTTGCCTTAGAAACTAAGAAAAACCCTGGGGGTGTCCCCTTACTCATAATTCTACTTTTGAAAAATAAATTCTCCAAGGAAAGCTTTGTTTTCTGGCCAAAATAGTTGTGCTTGCTGAGGTGGGAGTGATGGAACTCCTGAGACAGAGATTGCCAAACTTCGCTGCCCCCCACCACACCGCAGACCCTGCAGCTTCCCTGCAGCGGGGTCTCCTCTACATGGAAAATAGCAGCAGGGCAGCACCACCAGCCACCACCAGCCTCTACCAATCATCACCATACGTACCTCCACCAGTTCCAGAGGGGGCTACCTTGCTCCTGGTCATTTTCTTACCTCTGTAAATGTTCTTAAGCCTCAAGAGCTGTGAGACCACTTCCTGTGGGTGTGTGATGGTGATAGAGGGGGAAATACAAAAGCTTTGCTGAAAGATTTCATTCTGGTGTTTCATGCTGTTCTGGCCACAGATGTCTGCTGGACTATTAAAATCTCTTTTCTAATCTGGAAATGCCAATTAATTCTCTCAAGGCCATGCTGCTTTTTGCAAGGGTCTCAGGTGTCCAGAGCGGGTAGACGTGCTCTGGATATTCAACTACTATATTAGTAATGCGTGGAGTATGCCGAGTGGTTCACACGTTACAAAATGCTCTTGTAAGACTCTTTCCTAGACTCCTGTAGCCTCAAAAGGCTGAGCCATCTTTCCCCAGCACTGTCCCAGCCCTGACACCTGCCCCAACTCAGCTACTGGTGTTGACATTTCAACAGTTTAACTCATCAGATAGATGCTTTCTCCTTCCCATCAGCCTTGATTCTCTTTTCCCCCAGATTTCTGCTTCCTTCCCTTTTTCCTCCTCTTCCTCTCCCTCACCAGCCCCATCATTTGTTGGCGTATAGCAAGCTCTGGTTTTCTATCTGCAACAAATATTTTCTGATTGCTAAGCCCTCTAATTATGTCCTGATGATAGAACAGTGAATAGATAGAACTGATCCCTGCCCTCCATATGTCGTCAGTTTAGTGGTTCCTTTACTGCCAGACTGACCGTGTCTCCAGGGCTGCAGCATCTTGCCTCTCCTTTATTCACAGAACTTAAGGCTGGGAGGATTCCTTTACCACCACCTTCATTTTATTTTACACACACACACACACACACACACGTAAGTGCTCTTTCTCAGTCTCTCAGTCTTTCTCTCTTTCCACTGTTTAGATTTTTCCTAATAAATCCCATATGTTTTTAGAAAAAAAAATGCTTGTTTGACCCCAGGAGGACAATAGCACGGCTATTCCTGTTCATCTAATGGATGAAGAAACTGAAAATAAATTTGATTATTATTCAGATTTATCCAGTGGCAGAGATGAGATTAGAACCAGAGTCTCCTGGATTCAGTATCTTTTCACCAAAAATAAAGTAGTCTTTTAAAATATTCTAATTGTCTTTAACAAGAATACTGGAGTGGGCTGCCATTTCCTTCTCCAGGGGATCTTCCTGACCCAGGGATCGAACCTGCATCTCTTGCATTGTCAGACAAATTCTTTTCCACTGAGCCACCAGGGAAACCCCTTCAACTAGACACATCATTCAGAATTAAAAAGTGCACAGTGAAAAATAAGAATACTCCTTGCTTATCAACTCTTCCCACCCTCCAAATTCAACTTCCTGGAGACACAGCCTTTCAGAGCTAAACTAGGCCAATGCCAGCAATATATATGGGTATGTAAATACATAGTGTGTGTAAACATAAATGAAGGACCGCTTTTATTCACTAAATGTGTTTTCCACTTCTGCATGTGCACTGCCTTCCATAAGCATGAGTAAGGCTCATGTGGCTGGGAGGAGTTACATGCACATGCTCTGGAGTCAGGCAGATCTAGGGCGGAAGTGGCACTGATCATGTTCATGTTTCATAAAGTTTTCTTGAACTTCCGTATTTTCATCTGACAAATGTACATAATAACATTCAAGTGAGGCTGCATCTGTAATGTGTTCAGAACATAATACATGTGCTCCGTAAATGATGGCTGTTTCCTATGTGCCTACTTTGTGCAGAGCCTGTGCTGGTACAGGAGAAAGGAGATGAGTAAGATAAGATGTTGGCCCTTGAAATCCTTATCATTTAAAATAGGGGAAAGGCGATCTAATAAGCAAGCAAATGATCATATAGCAGAACGAATGGAAGCACTCAATCAACGTAGAGGATAAGAACATAGACCCTCTAGATTCAGAATTCTGGGGTTCAAATCCCATTTTAAATAAGTAATCTTTTCCTGAGCTTTTTTGTCTACAAAACAGAAGTAATAGAGATGGAAGGATTAAGTAAAATAATGCATTTAAAACTTCCTGGCACATGATAGAGATTCAATAGTGATTTTAATAATTATAGTATCTAATTCTACATATGAATAAATGCCACAATAGAAATATCTACTACAATAGGTGCCAGGGTAGCAAGAGGAGAAGGTACCATTGCAATGAAATGAGAACCACGACTTCAACCCCCTCCCCCGGGGACTCCCACCTGCCGGGCCCTGTTGCTGGCATTTCACCTGCGTCCTCGCACTTGATGCTCACAGCCTCCCTATGAGCATGGCATTACTCCCTGTTCATAGAAGGAAACCGAGGCGGAGGCAGAAATGGCAACTTCACTCTCATCCTCCTCATACCACCCAAATCCCCAAATAAGAGAGTCACTAAGACTAGGGCGCCGGGGACCGAGGGCATTTCCTGATGGCATCTCTCCTTGCTCTCCAGCCTTGCATTGAGTCCTGCTGTGGCTTGGGACTGAGGCAGGGATGAGGGGACTGCTCCTGCATGAGGGACCAAGCGCCAAGTCTTGAGGTGTGCCCATGGCCACTCACAGCTGTGACAAGACGAAAAATGTGCAGACCTGGGGCCCGGCCAGCTCAAGAGAATTGGGATTCCATCTACCCCTGCCCTTGCCTTCCCAACATCTAAGTTTCAAGTGGAGACTGGAGGGACGAGAGGGAGAGACGACGAGCAGAGATGGGAGTAATTAGGCATCTTATTAAAGGAGGGGCATCTTATTAAAGGGGGACCCAAGGGAGTCCTTTCAAGGGGCTCCCTGTGCCACTGCTGTGATGAGTGCCAGCTGTGAGCAGCACCCAGCATGGCTCACATGGAGGTAGCCCAGGGGGTTGCTGAGTTGGCAAAATATCAGAGGCTAGTTTCTGTTGCTATCATCACTGTTGTTAATGCTATCATTTAATCATTTATGTGACACCTTTTAGTTTATGGAGTACTTTAAAATTTAATTTTGGCTGTGCTGGGTCTTTGTTGCTGTGCATGGGCTTTCTCTAGTTGCAGGGAGCAGGGCTACTCTAATTGCCGTGCATGGGCTTCTCACTGTGGTGGCTTCTCTTGTTGTTGAGCATGGGCTCTAGCGAGGGCTTCAGGAGTCGCAGTGCTTAGTTGCCTCATGGCATGTTGAATATTCCCAGATCAGGGGTGGAACCCATGCCCTTGCATTAGCAGGCAAATTCCCAACTACTGGACCACCATGGGTATAAAACTCCTACTCAGCACTTTTATACCCAGCATTTAAGTTTATGTCAAACATGCTTGCAGTGTTTATGTACAGTTGGGGTATGTGGGTGTGGGGAGGCTGGGAATCACTCCTCACTCTACTTCTGTTTTCTACCTTCTGCAGTAGACTGGGAAGGTATTATTAGCCTAGTTTCAGCAATAAGAACACTCAGGCTGTGAACATTTAAGTGTCTTGCCCAAGGTCACAGAGCTTATATGTGGCCAAGTCAGGGGTTTGATCTATAGTATTCTTGTGGTAACATGCTGTGATGCTCCATGTTAATACCCTATGAGAGATTCTGCCCTGTACCAAATAGCCTCTTGGTACTACATTCTTTACCAGCTTAGACTAGCTTGTGTCCCACAGCCTACTAGGCCTGAGAGAATAAAATTCTCACTGGCATATCTGAAATCTTCTACTGTGTTCTAGGGACACTTCCCTTACCTAGGTTTTGGTGCCTCTTTGGGGCTCAATTGTGTTTCCCCTGTACTCATACAGTAAAACCCTAACCCCCAGTGTGGCTATATTTGGAGGCAGGCCTTGAAAGGGATAATAAAGTTTAATGTGAACCTAATGGTAGAGCCCTAATCAGATAGGATACATGCTAAGTCACTTCAGTCGTGTCCCACTTTTTTCGACTCTATGGACTGTAGCCTGCCAAGATCCTCTGTCCATGGGATTCTCCACGCAAGAATACTGGACTGGGTTGCTGTGCCCTCTTCTGGGGGATCTTCCTGATCCAGGGATCGAACTCAAGTCTCTTATGTCTCCTGTATTGGCAGGAGGGTTCTTTACCACTAGTGCCATGTGGGAAGCTCCAATTTGATTGGATAGGTGTCCTTCTAAGAAGACCAGATACCAGCATGCTTTCTCTCCACACACGCACAAAAGAAAGACCACATCAGGACACAGTGAGAAAACAGATATCTGAAAGTCAGGAAGAGATCTCTCACCAGGAATCAACCCTGCCAACACCTTGATTTTGGGCTTATAGGCTCCAGAACTATGAATCTGGTGTTAAAGCCGCCAGTCTGTGTATCAATATTAGGAATACTCAGATTTTAAAAAACAAATGAAGAAAAAAAACTTTATTCAAAAGTTGACTACCACGCTAGGTACATTTGCATAGGCTTTCTCTTTTAATACTGACAGTAAGTGAGCAGCAAGGCTAGGAATGAAACTCAGGTCTGAGATTCACAGTTTGTGCGTCAGCTCATTTATTCATTATTTTGCAGTTGTTTCTAACTCTCTCACCTCTCCAGAGCAAAAGATAAAATTACAAAATTGAAGTACAACTAGAGAGAGAGAGTGTGTGAGTGTGTGTGTGTGTTGGGGGCTGGAAGAGTTCGTGAATTGCTCTATGTTACACTTACTCTTCACTCTGCTTCAAACCCCTGAAATCATTCAGGAATTCGTCCAAAAGCCTTTTTTTCCGCCTTAAGTTCCAACAGAGACCTCGACCAAGACAGCTGAACTTGTGCTAGTTTCAGGCGAAATACAGTAAAGGTCAGGTGGAAGCACGGTAGCCTTTAACCTCCAGCCATTGACCTTCCGCTGTTGATCAACAGGCAGCAGCTATCAGGCCAGATCACAGGGGTGTCCACTCTCTTTTGGGAAGAAGCAAGAGCAGCGTCTGTACTGCGGACAGCTGGTTAGGGTCTGTTGGAAAATAATCTGCTCATCACCTGTTCCTGTTCTCCCCACCCCAACACAGGCAAATTCTTACTGCTCTGTAAAACACGTTTGTGGGCCCCTTCAGCGTCACTGGTTCCAGTAATTCATACTGGCCTTCCTCTTCTTCCTTGGCCCTGGTCAGAGGACGCAGCTATTGACACAAATTCTGACTGATCTCCCAGCTAGCAGGCAAGCACATTGCTCTTTTCATCTGAATTTCCAGCATCTTGGAGAAAGAGCTTGGCCATTCCTATCGCCAGATCCCTGAGGAGGGAGGAGAGCCTGCAGGCTCCTTCTGTAACCTTCCTTTGACTTGGACTCAGAAGACAAAGGTGAACTTGAGTGCTGTGGGGACACAGCTTCCCTTTATGCTGCCACCAGGCCCTGGGGCCGCCTCCTCTCCAGCACTGAGGCCCTTTTGTCCTGACGGGGCACCCACGGCCTGACTGCCCACACTGTTAAAGCGCAGTTTCAGCTCCCTCTCCCCCTCCTCCGTGAGTCGCTGTGCCTGGAGAGGGGCTTTTGAGTTTTGGGAATGCACACTGGCCCTTTTCTTCTCTGGGCGCCTGCAGCTTTGATGCTGCGCGCCTGGCAGCCTGGCGCTCCGCTGCTCTTTTCAGGGAGGCCGTGCGAAAGCGCGCACAGGGCGCTCCTCGCCCCGGGTTTCCCGGGAGAGGCGCACAGCACCGCCCCCCGGCCCCCGCGCCCACCCCCCGACCCGACCCGCGGCACCACCCGCGGAACCGGCCTGGGAGGAGCCCCGCCCCGTGCCAGAGTTCATCTGGGAAGGGGATCATTCAGCTCTCTTTCCAGAACTTGTAAACAGGCATCCTCATAGACCCAATTCATTCTATGATCTTAGATTTCTTTCACTCTAATCCTATTATTAAAAATTTCCAAACGTGCAGAGAAGCTGAATAATACAGTGGATACACAATATCCATTAGCAAGTAGCATTTTGTATGGAAGGGTTTAGCTATAAGGGCTATCACTGCCCTATGGTGCTGTGTGTGTGTATAGAAACTCAAATACCACCACCTCTGCTTGTTAAATTATGGCACATTTGCATAATGGTGTGCATGAGTGTTCAGGCGAATGGAACTCTTTGCCACTCCGTGGACGGTAGCCCTCCAGGCTTCCCTGTCCATGGGATTATCCCCGGAAAGAGTACTGGAGTGGGTTGCCATTTCCTTTTCCAGGAGATCTTCCCCACCCAGGGATCAACTCCTGTCTCCTTAGATCCTTCATTAGCAGGCATATTCTTTTACCACTGAGCCACTTGGGAAGCCTGTTGCATAATGGTACCACACAGCAATTAAAATAACATTGTACATTTAGTGACATGGAAAAATGTAGGGTTGTTGTTAAAGGTGCGGGGGGGGAGCGGTAGGAAATTACATGCACAATATTATGTTATTTTTGAAAAAATGTTTGTGAGTAGGGAAAGAAACTACCCTGAGGTTATATATTACAATATTAGCAAGAATGAATCTGAATTATTATATGAATGAATTTGATTTTCATCTCTGGCTTGTTTTTATTTTTTTCAATGAAGTACTTCTATGTAAGGTGAGAAAATGGATTTAAAACATGTATGGTCATCTCAAGAGGCTGACATGGCTCCCTTTCCAGCACCATTTATTGTAGCAGGAGTCCTGGGCTGCTCCATCTCCTATGCAAACCCAGCTTCATCGCTTGTCTCGGCCATTTAGAGCTCTACGAGTCCTACCCAGTTTCCCAAATACGAGCACCGGGCCCTCTTTCCCTTCACTGTCCTCACTTCTCTGCAGCAATCTAGATTACTCCCTTTCATCACAGACTCTTTAGACAGGGAGTTTCTTAGCTACTGAAGAATAGAGTCCTAACATGCCGTTCACTCCTTGCCTCCTCCCCGTGCCCTCTCACACCCCAGCCCTGGAAGATGAAATTCCTCTTCTTCAAGAGAAGGCCAGGGCCTAATCCAGGAGCTCCATGATGCCCATGGGTCCTGAGTTTCTTTGTGAGAGACTTGGCCCCAGTTAGACACCCAGGAGAGCCACTGCTTTAGTGTGGGTTCTTCAGGAAACTTTAGCACCAGCTGGATAATATTTTCATCACCATACAAAAAATGGTGCTTTCAGAGACAACAGCAATAAGAGCTCTCTTTGTACACATATTTTTAGTTAACAAAATAAGTTCATATAATTTTATAGTGGTTCCCAGAGCAGCATCAAAAATCATTTGGAGATGGACAGTTGCCAACTTTTATTTTGCCACGTAAAACCATTTAAAATCTACCATTTTTTATCATCATTACTTCGGAATAGAAAAGACATTTTACCACGTATACAAAATAGAACAAGCTTGAATAAATAAATAAATAAACCCAGTATTTAAACTTAACTTCATAAAATCCTTACTACATAAGATACACCTCTCCATCTATGTACATTTAATATTATTACTATTTCCTTATAAACTGCAAAAGCTTTTTCACAAACACAGGCTTAGGAACCAACATTGGGAACTATTTTTCCATTGTGTTTGATGCATATGATCAACTACTTGCAAGTGAGAAAACTGAGTTTCAGAGATTATCCACTCATAAGTGGTTGAATGAAGATTCAAATTCAAGTCTTTTTGATCCAGAAAGAGTGATTATCTCCTGTTCCAGATTGTGTCTGTATAACCAGGCTGCCTTTGTGGTTATTTCAGGAAATAGTTGACAGAAAATAGGCCTGATTTGCTTTTTCAAAGTCTTGACTAGACTTGGGTTACTGGAGTAAACTCAATCAAATTTTATCTTCGATCCAAAAATCACTGAGCTCACTGGATGGTATTAGCCTTTCAGAGAAGTTCCTCCCTGATTTCATTATTTGCTTTACCAGCAAAACTATCCTTACAGTTGGTTTCAAGGGTGGGAACACATATTAAACTTCTAAACCACATGTATGCATCTACTGACTAATGCCTGAAGTGCTTCAAGTTTGCTTACCTACATTGATGTGTTTGAAAAACAGATCATTAAAAACTTGGGAATAGAGTAAAAAAAAAAAAAAGTGAACAATATAACCTTTTAATATTATATAGAAGCCTTGTTTAACAGACTTAACCAAGATTATTTAATAATCGAGGGAATGTAGCTGTATGACTTTGCTTTTTACTATTAATTAAAATTGCCTGGATAAATATCAATAACCTCAGATATGCAGATGACACTACCCTTATGGCAGAAAGTGAAGAGGAACTAAAAGCCTCTTGATGAAAGTTAAAGTGGAGTGTGAAAAAGTTGGCTTAAAGCTCAACATTCAGAATATGAAGATCATGGCATCTGGTCCCATCACTTCATGGGAAATAGGTGGGGAAACGGTGAAAACAGTGTCAGATTGTGACTGCAGCCGTGAAATTAAAAGACACTTATTCCTTGGAAGGAAAGTTATGACCAACCTAGATAGCATATTGAAAAGCAGAGACGTTACTTTGCCAACAAAGGTCCATCTAGTCAAGGCTATGGTTTTTCCAGTGGTCATGTATGGATGTGAGAGTTGGACTGTGAAGAAGGCTGAGTGCCGAAGAGTTGATGCTTTTGAACTGTGGTGTTGGAGAAGACTCTTGAGAGTCCCTTGGATTGCAAGGAGATCCAACCAGTCCATTCTGAAGGAGATCAGCCCTGGAATTTTTTTTTGGAGGGAATGATACTAAAGCTGAAACTCCAGTACTTTGGCCACCTCATGGGAAGAGTTGACTCACTGGAAAAGACTCTGATGCTGGGAGGGATTGGGGGCAGGAGGAGAAGGGGACAACAGAGGATGACATGGCTGGATGGCATCACGGACTCGATGGATGTGAGTCTGAGTGAACTCCGGGAGTTGGTGATGGACAGGGAGGCCTGGCGTGCTGCGATTCATGAGGTCACTAAGAGTCAGACTCGACTGAGCGACTGAAGTGAACTGAACTGAACTGACTGAAGGGTTCAGGCTCAAGTTACATGTTAACTTGTAGGCCTTGTCTAGAATAGAGGCAAATAATTTTTGTCCAGTAGAAAAGATAACCCCAAAGGTTATGGTTTTATGGTCCTGTAGAACATTAACAAGTTTTGTCCCTAACTTGGCAGACTTAGTTCATTACACCTTTCCTGGTAGACTGTACAAACTCCCGATCTTCCCATCCCCATTTGAAACAACGTTACCATATTGCTGGTTCCATCCTTTAGTTTTATTCAGTTTAACAAACTGCATAAAATTTAGTTAAAGGCAGTTACCACCAATACCACTTAAAAATATTATAAATTATTTGCCTCAGTGTGAATGAGAACAAATTTTGAGGGTTTGAGGAGGATGAGGGAGAGGTTACGTGATGGAAAGGGAAGATTAGCTAAACTTGTTAGGACAGTTTCACCAGAATATCTTCATTTTTTCACATAGTTCCTTTCTCTTTAAGCACCGGCCAGGAGAATGGCATCCTAGGAACAGAATTTACAAGGAATAATGACTGGAGAAGAGGTTGAAAAGTTAGTTGGGGCTAACCATGCTGAAGAACTAGAGTTTTATCATATGTATCATGAGTCATTAAAGGTTTAAATCCAGGAACTGATATGATCATAGTTTTGAACTAGAAAGATCATTTTGATAAGAGTATATTGGATGTGTGGACTGAGAGTCTCAATGAGAGATGACCATGGTTTGACCTGTATGTGAATACAGGTGAATGGAAAGTTGAGGAAAAATCAAATGGTAATTCAAAGGAAAAACAGACAGATTTGGTGAGTGATGAGATATAGTGCATGAAAAGAGCAAGGAGTCTGAGATGATAACTGGATAGATGGAAGGATGATGATGGTGATCAAAGTCTGTATTTTTGACTTGCTGAACTTGAAGATTGTCAGAAATTTGAGCTTATGAGTTTGGACTGAAAAGAAGATTTGAGGGCTAACAGTGCATTGGTTATGAACAGATGCCACGTACATGAATATGAATGTTGAAGAAAAACGTATCATTGGGAAACCTCTCCACCACTGGCTAGGAAACAATTGCATAGTTCATCAGAAGGCATCCTCTTTAATGACGATGAACTACTGCCCGATGAACCGTGAACAGTCCACGGCTTTTCAGAGCCACGAAAAGTTCACTGCCCAACACTAGCAAAAATATTCATTTCCCACAGCCATTTTACTTTGTGGAATTGGAGACTTAGGAAGACAAAGCGCATAAATATATGTTTTGGGAAGGAAAGATTAGGCTGGAAACACCTCTTAGAGGTCATGTTGCAGTCCGGAGAAGCACAGGTGGCCTGACCTAAACCTTACAACCTCTCATGTCTTCCCATCTATTGACAAGCCTGATAAGAGCAGAACTGGGTATGGCAAAACTTGTCTATCCTATTTTGTGCCCCTCCCCAGACCCGCTTTCTGCAATGCTTTTTATTTAACCTCCATACTCCACCTATAGGATCAACATGATGTCAGCCTGCAAAAGTAGAGAGAAAAATGTAATTAATTGCCACATAATAACACCTAGCTTCAACAGTTATCCACATACAGCCATCTTGCTTCATTTGTGCCCCATTTCCTACTTTTTCTCCACTGTTAGATTATTTTTAAGTAAATTTCAGTGATCACATCACTGTGTCACTAAATACTTCCATATTGTTGTTCTTCAGTCACCAAGTCATGTCTGACTCTTCCAGACCCCATGGACTGCAGCACACCAGGCTTCTCTGTCCTTCACCACCTCCCGGAGTTTGCCCAAGTTCATGTCCTTTGAATCAATGATGCCATCCAACCATCTCATCCTCTGTTGCCCTCTTCTCCTTCTGCCTTCAATCTTTCCCAGCATCAGGGTCTTTTATAATAAGTCAGCTGTTCAGCTCAGGTGGCCAAAGTATTAGAGCTTCAGTTTAACATCAGTCATTTCAAAGAGTATTCAGGATTGATTTCATTTAAGATTGACTGGTTTGATCTCCTTGCTGTCCAAGGGACTCTCAAGAGTCTTTTCCAGGACCTCAGTTTAAAAGCATCAATTCTTTGGCACTTTGCCTTCTTTATTGTCTGGCTCTCTAGAAAGACCATAGCCTTGACTATACAGATCTTTGTTGGTAAAGTGATGTCTTTGCTTTTTACACACTGTCTAGTTGATCATAGCTTTCCTGACAAGAAGCAGTCGTCTTCTAATTTCAAGGCTGCAGTAACATCCACAGTGATTTTAGAGCCCAAGAAGAGAAAATCTTTCACTGCTTCCATCTTTTTCCCTTCTATTCGTCATAAAATGATGGGACCAGATGTCATGATCATAGTTTACTGAATGTTGAGTTTTAAGCCCGCTTTTTCATTCTCCGCCTTCACCCTCATCAAGAGGTTCTTTAGTTCCTTTTCATTTTATGCCACGAGAGTGGTATCATCTGCGTATCTGAAGTTGTTGATATTTCTCCTCACAATCTTGATTCCAGCTTGTAACTCATCGAGCTCAGCATTTTGCATGATGTGCTCTGCATATAAGTTAAATAAACAGAGTGACAATAAACAGCCTTGTCCTACTGCTTTCTCAGTCCTGAATCAGTCAGTTATTCCATACAGGGTTCTAGCTGTTGCTTCTTGACCGGCATACAGGTTTCTCAGGAGACAGGTAATATGGTCTGATATTCCCATCTCTTGGAGAAGGAAATGGCAACCCACTCCAGTATTCTTGCCTGGAGAATCCTGTGGATGGAGGAGCCTGGTGGGCTGCTGTCCATAAGGGTCGCACAAGAGTTGGACACGACTGAAGCGACTTACCATGCGTGTGTGCACTGGAGAAGGAAATGACAGCCCACTCCAGTATACTTGCCTGGAGAATCCCAGGGACAGAAGAGCCTGGTGGACTGCCGTCTATGGAGTCGCACAGAGTTGGACATGACTGAAGCTACTTAGCAGCAGCGGCAGCAGCATTCCCATCTCTAAGAGTTTTCCACGATTTGTTATGATCCACACAGTTAAAGGCTTTAGAGTAGTCTATCAAACAAAGGTAGATGTTTTTCTGGAATTCCCTTGCTTTCTCTATGATCCAGCAAATTTTGGGAATTTGATCTCTGGTTTCTCTGCCTTTCCTAACCCAGTTTGAACTTCTGGAAGTTCTCGGTTCACATAACACAGATAGAAGCCTAGCTTGGAGGATTTTGAGCATAACTTTACTAGTGTGGGAGATGAGAGCAATTGTCCAGTAGTTTGAACATTCTTTAGTACTGCCTTTCTTGGGAACTGGGAATGAGGATTGAGCTTTTCCAGTCCTGTGGCCACTGCTGAGTTTTCCAAATTTGCTGGCATATTGAGTGCAGCACTTTAATAGCATCATCTTTTAGGATTTGAAATAGCTCAACTGGAATTCCATCACCTTCACTAGCTTTATTGGCATCAGTGCTTCCTAAGGCCCACTTGACTTCACACTCAAGGATGACTGGCTCTGGGTGAGTGACCATACCATTGTGGTTATCTGGGTCATTAAGGTCTTTTTGTACAGTTGTTCTGTGTATTCTTTTCATCTCTTCTTGATCTCTTCTGCTTCTATTAGGTCTTTACTGCTTTTATCCTTTATTGTGACCATCTTTGAATGAAATGTTCCTTTGGTATTTCCAGTTTTCTTGAAGAGATCTCTAGTCTTATCCTAGGATTATGTTTTGTCAGAGCTCTCTACTATGACCCGTCCTTCTTGGGTGGCCCTACCTGGCATGGCTCATAGTTTCACTGAGTTACACAAGCCCCTTTGCCACGATAAGGCAGTGATCCACAAAGGGGAAATACTTTCATATGTATCTTTAAAAGATAAGAACTTTTAGGGGGCATGCTGCTGCTGCTGCTGCTAAGTCGCCTCAGTCGTGTGCGACTCTGTGCGACCCCATAGACGGCAGCCAGCTAGGCTCCCTGTCCCTGGGATTCTCCAGGCAAGAACACTGGAGTGGGTTGCCATTTCCTTCTTCAGTGCATGAAAGTGAAAAGTTAAAGTGAAGTCGCTCAGTCGTGTCCGACTCTTCACGACCCCATGGACTGCAGCCTACCAGTTTCCTCCGCCCATGGGATTTTCCAGGCAAGAGTAATTAAAATTTAGGGAAAATTTTAAGATGTTCTAGATCAGAACGTATGGGCTCAATATCTACTCAGCCTTGCTACTGTTTAGTACAGCTTCTACCTTGGACCTCTGTTCTAATAATAATATGTGTGTATGTCCAACCTTTTGCAACCCTATGGACTGTAGCCTGCCAGGCTTCTCTGTCCGTGGGATTCTCCAGGCAAGAATACTAGAGTGGGTTGCCATTTCCTCCTCCAGGGAATCTTCCTGACCCAAGGGATCAAACCCATATCTCTTGCATTGGCATGCTGGGTCTTTACCATTGAGCCACCTGGGAAGCCCCATCTCACAATGATAGCCTGCTATTTGTCACACACCCATTGAGACCTTACAGTAATGCAGTGTATGTGATAGACATTATCTTCCTTATATAGATAAAGAGAAACTGGGGCTCAGAGAGGTGAAATAACTTGCCCATATTTCTAATAGTAGTCCACTCAAAGAAATCTAGACTTTTAAAATCATTCTTCCAGCCATTGTCTGCTGCCTAGTCTGAAATCTACTCCATATTTTGTATTTGCTACAGTAGCAGTCCACTCCTGGTATCAAAATCTGTATTCATTTTCTACTGCTGCTACAACAAATGACCACCAACTTAGGTTAAACCACAGAAATTTACTATCTTACTAGTCTACACATTCATTAGAGTAGAGATCTGCCATAGGTCTCACCAGGCTGAAATCAAACTGTTGGCAGGGCTGCGTTCCTCTCTGGAGGCTTTAGGAAAACATTCAGAGTTTTGTTTTTGGTTTTTGCTCATTTGGGTTGCTAGAATTCAGTTCTTTGCAGCTCTTAATTCTAATATTCCTATTTCATTGTTGGTTGTCAATTGAGGGCCCTTCCTAGCTTCCTTGACTCATGGCCAGCCTTCTTCTTAAAAGCCAGTAACGTCAGGTTGAGTCCTTCTCATGCTTCGAATTTCTCCTTCTTTTTCTGTCTTAAATTTCCCAGCTCTTACCATAGCTGGGAAGGGTACATTGCTTTGAAAGCCTCATGTGATTAGATTGGGCCCACCCAGATAATTCCCCCATCTCATGATTTGTAATCTTAATCATATTCTGTGATGTTGTGATTTATAGTAGGAAATATATATTTGGTCTAAAACTTATAGAGTTTCTTGGGCTTTCCCTGGCTATCCAATGGTTAGGATGCCATACCTCCAATGCAGAGGATGTGAGTTCAGTCCCTGGTAAGGGAACCAAGATCCCACATGCTCTGCTGCATAGTCAAAAATAAATAAATCCTATAGAATTTCCTAACTGATAAGAGCAGCAAAGTTGTCTTTTGTCACATTGATGGGGTGACTTTTGGAAAGCACCTCGTTAGAGCGGTAGAGGGTTGGAAATTTTAGTTCCAGTCCTCAGCCTCTGGGGAGGAGGGAAGGTCTGGAAGTTGAACAGATTGCCAGTGACCAATGATGTAATCAAGCATGTCTATGTAAAGAAGCACCCATAAGAACCCAAAAGAATGGGGTTCTGAGAGCTTCCAGACTGGTGAACACCTGGAGATTTTGAAAGAGCGGTGGACTCAAAGACAGTATGGAAGCATCATGCCCTTTCCCCACACCTTGCCCTATATATCTCTTCAGTCTGGTTGTTCCTAAGTTATGTCCTTCATAATTAACCAGTTATCTAGTAAGTAAAATGTTTCTATGAGTTCTCTGAGCTGCTCTAAGAAATTAATCAAACCCAAGAAGGAAGTTGTTGGGACCCTCAGTCTTTAGCTGGTCAGTGAGAAGCACAGGTAGCAACTTAGGCTTGGGATTGCCATCTGAAGTGAACGGCAGTCTTGTGGGGACTGAGCCCATAACCTATGGAATCTAATGCTATATCTGGATAGGTAGTGTCAGAGTTGAGTTGAATTGCAGGATACCTAACTGGTGTTGCCAAGAGTTGCTTGGTGGTGTAGGGGAAACACAGCTCCTGCACATACTGGAATCTGGTCGTTAGAACACCTCTTACATTTGCCAAGTTTCTTTTATCACGTTTCCTATATTAGGAAGTAGATATCTTTGGGGGGTCTTTAGTCTGCCTACCATATTATCAGCATCCCTGTTTGAACCCAGTTTGGTCTGACTGCATTCGCACTTTCTTCACCAGACACCATAGTCGTTTCATAATGACCTAGGGGCTCTGCTTATTGTGTATCCCTGTTCTTACCACTGTATTTGTATCAGTGCTTTGGGATATAAGTAACAGGTACCAACTAACCAAGAGCTGCTTGAGCTGCTTAAACCAGTAAAGATTTATTTTTCTCACATAATGATATATTTAGAGATGATTACTATTCTTGTTACAGTGATTCAATAATGCAGTGATGTCAAGTCCATGGGCTTGATAACTTGGCTGATCTTTCCTTCATGATTGCAAAATGGCTGCCAAAGCTCCAGACAGTGCATCTACATTCAAGACAGGATGTGGGAAAACAGAGGGGAGGCTCTAGTTCTCTCGGCCCCTTGTATTAGGAAATCAGATGTTTCCCCAGAAGCCCGCATGAAACTTTCATTACATCTCACAGACCAGAATTGTGTCACATGCCCTCACCCCCTGCAGTTGCAAAGAAGCCTGAGAAAGTGAATGTTTAGTTTTTCCTGGTGGAGATGGGCAAAGGAAAAGAGGATTGGAATGAAGTTCAGATTAGCTAGTTTATAATGCCAAAATTTCAGTTGGTCCAGGACCCTGTCTTTGGCTCTCTTTTTCCAATCCACAATTAGAATTGGTATCCTGCTCCTGGGTCAGACACCTCCTGATGACTGACCACCTGGCCAATATCACTCACTCCTTGTAGGACATCCCTGACCCCAATTAATCAGTTATATTGCCATCTGGGTACATCTCCTGTTACTGCCTGCTGCTGGCCCTGGAAGCACCTGGCCGCCTTTCAGAGGCCTAGAGACTCCACCAGTCCCTTTGGCTATGTACAGACAAGTTTCTATTCTGAAAGCACCTGTTTTTAAATGAGTCATTTTATAGCTTTGTGTGAGTGCACATATGTGCAACATGGTACACATTCATGCAGAAAAAGGGGAAAATAGGCCACATTGACCAAAGACATTTTAATTCTATGGTAGCTTTAAATTCCATCTAGGTAGAAATTTAAATGGGTCTATCTTTCTTTTTCTCCTTTGCCTTTAGCGTCTCTTCTTTTCTCAGCTATTTGTAAGGCCTCCTCAGATAGCTATTTTGCCTTTCTGCATTTCTTTTCTTGGGGATGGCCTTGATCACTGCCTCTTGTACAATGTCACAAACCACCAGTCATAGTTCTTCAGGCTCTCTATCAGATCGAATCCCTTGAATCTACACCCATTTGAATGCAGAGTTCCAAAGAATAGCAAGGACAGATAAAGCCTTCCTCAGTGATCAATGCAAAGAAATAGAGGAAAATGATAGAATGGGAAAGACTAGAGATCTCTTCAAGAAAATTAGAGATACCAAGGGAACATTTCATGCAACGATAGGCACAATAAAGGACAGAAATGGAATAGAAGGTGGCAAGAATACACAGAACTGTACAAAAATGATCTTCATGGCCCAGATAATCACGATGGTGTGATTACTCACCTAGAGCCAGACATCCTGGAATGAGAAGTCAAGTGGGCCTTAGAAAGCATCACTATGAACAAAGCTAGTGGAGGTGATGGAATTCCAGTTGAGCTATTTCAAATCCTGAAAGATGATGCTGTGAAAGTGTTGCATTCAATATGCCAGCAAATTTGGAAAACTCAGCAGTGGCCACAGGACTGGAAAAGGTCAGTTTTCATTCCAATTCCAAAGAAAGGCAATGCCAAAGAATGCTCAAACTACCGCACAGTTGCACTCATCTCACATGCTAGTAAAGTAATGTTCAAAATTCTCCAAGCCAGGCTTCAACAGTACATGAACCATGAACTTCCAGATGTTCAAGCTGGATTTAGAAAAGGCAGAGGAACCAGAGATTAAATTGCCAACATCAAGAAAGCAACAGAGTTCCAGAATAACATCTACTGCTTTATTGACTATGCCAAAGCCTTTGACTGTGTGGATCACAACAAACCATGGAAAATTCTGAAAGAGATGGGAATACCAGGCCACCTGACCTGCCTCCTGAGAAACGTGTATGCAGGTCAAGAAGCACCAGTTAGAACTGCGCATGGAACAACAGACTGATTTCAAATTGGGAAAGGAATATGTCAAAGCTCTATATTGTCACCTTGCTTATTTACTTTACATTCAGAGTACATCATACAAAACGCTGGGCTGGATGAAGCACAAGCTGGAATCAAGATTGCTGGGAGAAATATTGATAACCTCAGATATGCAGATGGCACCACCCTCATGGCTTCCCTGGTGGCTCAGACTGTAAAGCATCTGCCTGCAATGCGGGAGACCTGGGTTCGATCCCTGGGTAGGGAAGATCCCCTGGAGAAGGAAATGGCAACCCATTCCAGTACTCTTGCCTGGAAAATTCCATGGACAGAAGAGCCTTGTAGGCTACAGTCCATGGGGTCGCAAGGAGTCGGACATGACTGAGCGACTTTACTTTACTTCCAGCCTTATGGCAGAAAGTGAAGAACTTAAAAGCCTCTTGATGAAAGTGAAAGAGGAGAGTGAAAAAGTTGGCTTGAAACTCAACATTCAGAAAATTAAGATCATGGCATCTGGTCCCATCACTTCATGGGAAATAGATGGGGAAACAGTGGAAACAGTGTCAGACTTTATTTTGGGGGGCTCCAAAATCACTGCAGATGGTGACTGCAGCCATGAAATTAAAAGACACTTACTCCTTGGAAGACAAGTTATGACCAACCTAGGCAGGATATTAAAAAGCAGAGACCTTACTTTGCCAACAAAGGTCCATCTAGTCAAAGCTATGGTTTTTCCAGTACTCAAGTATGGATATGAGAGTTTGACTATAAAGAAAGCTGAGCACTGAAGAATTGATGCTTTTGAACTGTGGTGTTGGAAAAGACTCGAAGATCCAACCAATCAATCCTAAAGGAAATCAGTCCTGAATATTCATTGGAAGGACTGATGCGGAAGCTGAAACTCCAATATTTGGACCACCCGATGCAAAGAATGGACTCATTGGAAAAGACCCTGATGCTGGGAAAAATTGAAGGCGGGAGGAGAAAGAGATGACAGAGGATGAGATGGTTGGATGGCATCACTGACTCTATGGACATGAGTTTGTATAAGCTCCGGGGAGTTGATGATGGACAGGGAAGCCTAGCGTGCTACATTCCATGGGGTTGCAAAGAGTCGGACACAACTGAGCGACTGAACTGAGATAGAAATTCTTTCGAAAATATTACTATAGCAGAGAAACTACTTTCTATCAGAATATCTATTATCTTCTCCTTCCCCAGTAACAGGCTTTGATTTTATATGCAGCAGCCATGTACCCAGACAAAAGACTTCTTCATTCTCAGATAAAGAAGACTTCATTTTCTCTTACAGCTAGTTACAACCATGTGACTAAGTTCTGGCTAATGTAATGTAAGTGGAAACATTGTATTGGGCTTCCAGGATGTTTCTTTAAAGAGAATGGGCCTTCTTTGTCCTTTCATCCCTTTCACTGCCTGGAGTAGAGGTGAAATAGCTGGAGCCCTATCTGCCAGTTTACAAGAAAAAGAGATATACTTTAAGGATGGCTGAGAGTTGACACTGTCCTTGGACTTCCTACCTCCAGAGAAATAAATTTTTTTGTTCAAGCCTCTCTTATTTAGGATTTTTGTGTTATTTGCAATTGAACCTGACCCTAAGTAACTCATCTACTTTTTGTCTACGTGATGTCTAACTCCACATGGCACTTTCATATCTATTATCCCATTTTCTACAGATAGGGAGAATATCCATTCTCCTGTTTCTAGCTGGTCCTGGTTCCAGGAGAGTCAGTGATGGCCAACAGCAGCCATTAGAGAGCCGTTTACCTACCCAGGTTGAACACCATGGGAAAACTGGAAATATTGGGTTCAGCAGGCAAAAAGACGATGTTGTTTTCAGAGTTAATGACACCTCTAGGGGAAACTCTGCCTCCATTTTTGAAGCTAGGCTCTGACTGTTGGAAACCCAAGCCTTCACTACCCTCACTTCCTCATCTTTAAAATGGCACTGGTCTCTACCAAGAACTTTATATAAATATTGTCTTGTGGAAATTTTTTTTCTGAAGTAGAGCTTCACCAATCTTTTTTCATTCCTCACTGATTGGCCTTTGGACTCATCCTTAGTGAAAATTCTTCAGGAGTAGGTAGGTATTGCCCAAAGACAGCTCTTCAGGGGTACCTCTGCTTTGGGATAGACATGGTATCCATGGCTGGAGTTAAGAGTCCTAGTGCTCTGATATCACGTGCTCCACTTTGTTCCAAGGTAGCAATTGGTCCAGGATCTCCCAAAGTTATTTGTCTTGTTCTATTTCCACCTTCCTCTTCTTTCTAGCACGTCCTTCCTCTACCCCAGCTCCCTCACTGGGTTCTCTTCCAAAGTTGGGCAGGCGTTTTTGCCCAGGCCCCTTCTCCCTCACTCCTTTAAGAAATCCAAGCAGGACCTGGCTGATTTTATCACGGCCCACCCTGACCCAGCACTTCCTTGAAACTGCCTGTTATACCCAAGAAACCCAGCCTGGGCAGGCTGTCCCTTAAGGTGACATTTTGATTCACAGCAAGGCACCCTTGGGAGGGGTGAGTTGTGTGTGTCTCAAAGCAGAGGCGGCATACACAGTGGTCTAAGCAGAACTTTGCTTCCCAAGGGTGGTGATGAGAGGGGTTAGTGTACTCTGATGGTTTAGTGACAATCATCGTTTTCTCATCTATTATTCATACTTTTACTCCTGGCAATCCTATGAAGTTTTTTGTGTGAATTTTATAGATATGATCTGCAAAGAGGAGAGGGGAGCAAAAACTGACAATTAGTGAGCACTAAGTATGAGTTAGGGTCTTGCACACACTGGCTGCCATCACAGCAGGGAAAGGCATGCGGCTGTAATGAGTCAGCACTTGGTTCTAGACAAGACCCGCTGCAGGGCCTGTGCAAGCCAATAAATCAGAGCAGCTTACTGTAAACTCGGAACCTTGACTGTGTCTTCTGCAGCACAGAGATGACAGGCCTAGGATCTAGACTTGAGCTCTCTGGTGCCCTGGGAGGCAGCGGGGTACAGTGGCTTCAGCACAGGCTCTGCAGCCAGGCAGAGCTACTGGAGAGATCCTGGCATCGTTGCTCAACAGTCAGGGGACCTTGGCCAAGTCACTGAACTTGTTCTGATCCTATATTCCACATCTGTAAGGCGGTGATGAAAATAGTGCCAGTCTTCAAAAGTTGTAATGATTGAATGTGAATGAAGGTAAACTGTCTTTTGTTCCATAATTCTTAGGTCTCATTAATATTATTCTCATTGTTACTAATTGAAGAGGATGTTCTGACATCCTGGGAAAAAGGAAGTTATCTGCCTTGCCCACCCACCCACCTGGAATGGAGATTTACTCAGTTAATGAACCTGCTCTGAGGTTGTTGGGGCAGTTTTTCAGCTTCTGCCTTTGGGCTGAAAGCTGCCTGGCTGGGCTGGCTGAGCCTCTAAGGTCATTCCCCACTCCCCAGCTGCCGATCTGGTTTCTTTCACCCTCATAAAAGGCCCAGGCAGAGATGACTATGAAAGCCAAGATTTCCAGGGTCCTCAGGGTCAGAGAATCAGTCCACAGAGGCCATGGCTGCTTTCTTACCTTACCTGGTCCCACCCAGTTCCCTTCCCTCCTCACCCTTTCTGGGACTCATTTCTGAAGAATAGGGACTGGTCTGAGCCCCCAGCCAGAACAGTGCCTGCCTGGGTGATCAGGCCCTCCTGGAGTACCTCGTCTTCTAGGCATGAAGTGAAAGTCGCTCAGTCATGTCCGACTCTATGAGACCCCATGGACTATACAGTCCATGGATTTCTCTAGGCCAGAATACTAGAGTGGATAGCCTTTCCCTTCTCCAACGGATCTTCCCAACCCAGGGATAAAACCCAGATATCGACCCCAGGGATTGAACCTAGGCATGAAGACCTCAGCAAAGATTCACATCAGCCTGGTGGGCTCCTATTGTTCCTTCCAGCTCCGTGCTGGCGTCCTCAACTTTATGCTGTGCTGTGCTTAGCTGCTCAGTCATGTCCGACTCTTTGTGACCCTATGGGCTGTAGCCCGTCAGGCTCCTCTGTCCATGGGGATTCTCAGGCAAGAATACCGGGAGTGGGTTGCCATGCCCTCCTCCAGGGGATCTTCCTAACCCAGGGATAGAACCCAGGTCTCCCACATTGCAGGTGGATTCTTTACTTGTCTGAGTCACCAGGGAAGCACAAGAATACTGGAGTGGGTAGCCTATCCCTCCTCCAGGGCATCTCCCCAAGCCAGGAATTAAACCCGGGTCTCCTGGGTTTGAGGAGATTGCAGGCAGATTTTTAACTAGCTGAGCCACCGGGGAAGCCCCAACTTCTCCTGCTTTGTGCTAATTTTTCTTTTTAGTTGCCTAGGATGATGTAGACTCTACTCGGTAGGGAGTAAGAATACCAGCTTCAGGGGCAGGCAACCCAGGTTCAAATGGCTTTTCTTCACACTGCGAGTCATATACTTGGTGAGGCAGGCACTGTGTGGCACATGGTGCCGAGTGCCCTACAGGGATTATCTCATGAGCCCTTATAGCATCTCCATTAGGCAGCTGTTCCTAACAGATGAGGGCATTCAGGCACAGAGAGGTAAAGTAACTTTCTCAAGGCAGCATAGCATGGGATCTGTAACAACGAGGGAACCCGTGAGAGAGAAGAAGAGAGGTAAGGTGGAAAGAAAAAGGAGGTTTCCTTTTGTGATTTTGCCCAGAGCCTGTCTCCTCAGCCCCAAGGCTGTGGAGTCCAACTGGCTTAGTCACTCCCCTCAGTTTTGTCAAGAGGAGATCTGATGAGAGAGAGGGGGGGTCAGTAAACATTGATAGGAAAATTTATGAAGATGCAAAAAAGCCTTCCCAAGAAAAAACCATTCTAACAGGTTTGGCAGACAGGATGTGAAAAGGTGCAGAATTTCTGGGGGCGAGCCAGGGGGAGGGGAGCAGGAAGTCAGGGAGGATGCATTTGTAGCTGGTCAGGAGTTACCTTTTAATTCTGTGTCTGGATCTCAAAGGAGTTCAGGCCATCAGAGTCATAAATAAACATGAGCCTAATATAGCCTTGTGGGCAGTAAAACAGTGAAGGTGGTGTCCCTGACTCCAGGGGCAGCCGATTTGTTTTAATTTTTGAATTAATGAGCAATTTCAGATGCAAGAGCCTTGGCCCACCAAGAAATGTAACTTTCAGCTGAGATTTTCCTCTCCCCTTCTGATATGTGCTTTCCACATCTTCTCAGTGTTTCAGCACTTTCCTCTTTTCCATTCCAGAAAGAACCTGCATTTCCCTTTCTCAGCTCCTTTCCTGGCTGGTGTGTGCTAAGTCTCTTGCAGTTGTCATCATGTCTTCAGAATGCATTTGATAGGTACAGGAAGTTGCACCAGAGGGAGATGGAACCAGCAATCAATAAAAAAAAACTATATTTCTAAGAAGAATGCATCACGGGGCTTCCCACAGGAGTTGTGTACCATATGTTCTAATATCTGTGGAACAATGGATCTAATTTTTAGTTCTTCAGCTTGGCTTTCCCAGCCATCTCAGCAAAAAGAAAATGGACATTTTAACCTGCTGCCCAGCTTACTGATGACTTATACTAAAGATTGCTTTACCCTTTAACCCCTTCATTGTTATCACAGAATAAAATCTCTCCCTTCTCTTCCTCCAGCTTTATTTCTCCTGGCTACTAGTTTAGTATATTTATGGTGCATGAGTCATCAAGCTGCCCTTTGATTGGATAAAAACCAAGCACCCCTGAGACCATCAGTCAATTACAGCTATTCTCAGCTTCATTCACAGATTTATTAGCTTGCACACACAGAGAGAAATTCATTCAGCAAAGTTCATTCATAAAAATTTCAACACGCTGCGTATCATCCTGCACATTTCAGCCTTCTGTTGCAGAGGGGCTTCTGAAAGCTCTGAGGGGAGTCAGGGAGGGAGGGAAGCTCCGAGCCAGGGTGGGCAGGCTGGGAGGGGATCTGAGGAACACAGAAGGACCACAAGCCAGAGAAATAATGCGGAGGAGCGCCTGTCACTAGTACTGCTGGCTTGTGGCCCAGATGGGATGCAAGACAAGATCTTCCAAGAGAGGGCAGCCATCAAGAGAAACGAACTCAGGCAGAAGGGCCTTTGGCTCATACAGACATTTCCTACCCACCCCCTCTTTTTTTTTTTTTAAACGAACAATCACTGGAACAAATAAAGGGTTAATAGGCCAGACATTGCCCCGCCCTGTGGGAACCGGAGGGAGCAGGTTTGAAAGTTCCTGTGTGCAGAAGGGAGGATGGGGGTGGGGGGCGCTAAATATTTCTGCAAGGCTCCCGCACCGCCAGCGACGCGGCGGGACCGGCTGGCTGGTTCTCCGCCCGGTTCGGTGCCCAGGAGTAGGAGGTGAGCGATCCTCGCCGCCGCGAGGCTGGGTCCAAGCTTTCCCAGCAAGGAATCCCCGGCGAGAACATCGGGTGCTGCCGCTGGGCCACAGACTGGACCGAAATCAGCTGGGTAGGCGTTTTCCCCTGGGCTGTTACCCTCGAGGACCCGGAGCCGAGGCGGGCGAGCGCGAGAGCGGAGTTGGAGAGGTGGCTGCTGCAAGTTGCACGGGGCATTGAGGCATTTGTTTCCCGTTCCGTTTATCTGGCAGACGGCGAGGCGATTTATGCAACAGTATCCTGTTTCAGCACTGCCAAGGCTATGCGAGAACGCGGTCAGGACAGCCTGGCAGGACTCGTGCTATATGTAGGACTCTTCGGGCACCCCGGGATGCTGCACAGGGCCAAGTACAGCCGCTTTCGGAATGAGTCCATCACGTCCTTGGACGAAGGCAGCCCGGGAGGCTCGACCGGGAGCAAGGGCTCTCCGCAGCCTCCTTACCCCACCCTGGCACCTCACCTGCCCGCTGAAGATGCTGCCTTGGCCTCCCAAGAGAGCCCCACCCCATTGTGCACCTTGATCCCTCGCATGGCCAGCGTAAAGCTGGCCAACCCAGCCACCTTGCTGAGTCTGAAAAACTTTTGCTTGGGTACCAAAGAGGTACCTCGACTCAAGCTCCAGGAAAGCCAGGACCCGGCTCCCAGCAGCCCGGCTTCCCCTGAAACCAGTTTCAGTAGGGCCGTGCCAGCACCTCCGCCTCAGCGGGACCCCCTGGGGCACAGGGCGACCTCTTTAACTCCTGACGCCTGCCCACTTCCCGGCCCTGGGGAACCAACCCCCGGAACAGACAGGACAGACACTCTGTGCAGCACCTGTTGGGGCTGGGCATGAGCTACTATGTGAGGGTAAGTCTATTTCCCTCTCTGCACTCCTGCAAGGGTCTTATTCTCTGCTTTCTGAAAGGGGCTGCGCATCATCCGGCCGAGTTTTAGGGTTGGAGAAGTCATCATGGGGCTTCCCAGGTGGCGCTAGTGGTAAAGAACCCACCTACCAACGCAGGAGACCTAAAGGACACGGGTTCAGATCCCTGGGTAGGGAAGATCCCATGGAGGAGAGCTTGACAACCCACTCTAATGTTCTTGCCTAGAGAATCCTAGGAGGAGCCTGGCAGGCTATATAGTCTATGGATAGGGTCCCAAAGAGTCAGACATGACTGAAGCAGGCTTAGCATGCAAGCACATAAGACATTGTGTAGCTGGAGCGGGCGGAGAAGGGAAGGTGGTCTTATAGGTTTCCCTACAAATATCTGGCCTGTGCTGAAATCACATGACTTTTGGTTCAAGGGCACGAACTGGTGCTACATGTTAGTGTAGGTAGTTGCCAGGGATAGGGGCAACCTCTCATAGAGAAAGCTGAGATGTCCCTGCTGGACTGAGCATTCTGTACAAGAAGAGTCAAGAATTTCAAATCTAATTAGTGATTAAGACTCAGTAAATTATACAGGCCATTGTATTTCAGTAGAGATTTTTGTGCTGGAGGAATACATAGTGTATAAGGGACCTGAATTGTTTTTAAAAATCTAATTCAGCATTTAACAAATACTTCTCCAAACATGGCTGAATCTCTAATCTTGTGTTAGGAGGTAGTCTTAGGTCTTTGGTGCACATTTTTTTTTGTCTTTATTGCCTACACTGTGGCCATGGGGCCTTGTCGATGAGCCATGTGCAAAATCAAGGTCCTTATTGGCCTTGCATCTGCCCTTTTCTATTCCATACCCGAGTAAAAGAAGATTTGACTTCTGTTCTTCTAGAGCTTACGATTTCAATCAGGGAAACCAACAAATACAGGTGAAATAATAGAACAATATTTAGCAACATATATCTAGTGTGAGATGCTGAGGGAATTCAGGAAAAGGGAAGGTTGTTGTGGTCTGGGATTCATTCATAGGGGAACCCTCAGGGAAGGTGCATCTTGGAAGAGCTATCAGATCTGTATTGGCAGAAAGCGGGAGATTCCTGGCAGTGCAAAGAATTGGAACAAAGTCCAAAGGCAGATATCACTGTGGTTACTGCAGGGGAGCATCATGCTGGGCTTAACTGAAAAGAGAGGGAATGCTGGAGGGTAGCTGGTGGTAGAGAGCATGGCTGGCACTTGTTGATGCTCAAACAAATATGAGTAAAATAAGGCAAATTACAGACAGATCTCGGGTAGCTTACGGGGGAGGGAGCAGCTGACCAAAGCTGTTAATGCCCAATAGGGAGTTTGTAACACTCTGACTGGTGAACGGGAACCTCCATAGGTTTATAATCAACTACAACCTGATGAAGGTGGTTTTAAAAAGACCAATCTGTGAATTTATTTGTGAAGCAGGGAAAAATGAGCAATTGGGAGGTCAATAAGAAAGATACTCTAGTTTAGGCACCAGGGGTGGTAATATGGATTAATGTGAAGATGAGAAAAACAGATGAATGTGAATCTCTGTGAAAAGAACCTCAAGAGTCTTGGATGACAGAGCAGATCATTTCAGATCATCATACAAATAATAGACGGGTGAACATTTATTGAGCAGTGAGTAGACTGTTGAGTGTGTTTCTTGCTATTTATAGTAGCTGTGGATGATTATTGATAGAGTTGTGTGGAATGAAAGATAACTTCGGATGTAAGCCTCCCAGTGGGATTAGCGATGTTAGTGAGAGAATGAGTTGGAAACAGGGTCACATTATGTTTAAAGTAATGATATCTAACTGGTTCTAATTTGTAGGTAGCATTTGTGTAAGACTAGCACTCTCGTGAGAAGTCTGATCTGAAAGTAGACATTTGAGAGATAGCCCAATAACTGTATCACATACAGACAATTAAGATCTCAAAGAATATTAAATAATGAATGTTGAAAGGGTTACAGGGAAAGCAGGCTAGGGGCAGCCTTGGTGAATTGATGACAAAAACCTCCAAGGAAGATACATTTATAGGACACTCAGCTCTTACCCTCCCTCACACTGACACAGCTCATCATGGAAATAGTTTCATGTATCAACTAAAAGTTTGTGGGTACTTCTTATTAGTCAAGCTTAAGTATCCTCGAGGCTCTAATGGGAGAATGTGATTCTCCTACCCCATGCTCGGCACCTGCCTTCCCATCACCTGGACATCCTCTGTCTTCTGCTTTGCCTTTCCTTCCCTCTTATACTTCCTTCCACCTCCCCACACCCATACACATGTACAGTTTCTAATGTGAAAGAAATTGCTGTGTGATCTCCATTTCCCTGGGGTGTGTCTCCACTGGCATTTTAGATTTTTAATGAGGATGCCATCTGTCTTTTTCCTGGTGATAATGACGGATCCTAGGAAAAGCGCTGACCTCATGATCTATGTGAGTCACACTATGTTGCCAATAGACAGTAACATGAAACACCAGTGAACACTTCTTTTAGGAAGTAAAAAATACATGGAAAACCCGAGTTTATTAATTTTTATAAAACCCTAGCTTTGACAGATGGAAGGAACTCAAAATTTATCAAGCTCAGTGCCTCTATGAAGAAACTGAAGATTAGAGAAGTGATTTCTTTTTTACGGCGACACAGGTGAGTCAAAAGAAGAGTTAGCAGCAGAATCCAGTGGCCCTGTGTGTGCCAGTCTTTGCTCCTTTCCCCACAGGTGTTCATCCTGGTTGAGATTCTGCTCAGAATTCTTTTAGATGTGATGTGCACTCATTTTCAAAGATGAAATGCCAACCTGTCAATTTACAGTGAAAATTATTGTGCCAAGGAAACCAAAATTGTGATCTCATCTGTAGAAAAATGTGCATAGGAAGAGTTAAGGTTTCTTGATGATGATGGAATCAGAGTAGAGAAGTGAGAGAGATACTCTTTTGAAGAATTTATTTTAGGATGATAACACCTGTTTATAAGTTTTACATGTACAACATTACATTTCTACTTCTGTATACACTGCAATGTGCTCGCCACCAAAAGTTTAGTTTCCATTTTTCACCATAGAGTTGACCCCTTTACAAAGCTGTTTCACCCCTGCCCCTTCCCCTCTGATAACCTCTGCTATATCCTCTGTATCTACGTTTGCTTTATTTATTTTGGTTTTTATATTCCACACATGAATGAAATTATATGGTATTTGGCTTCTCTGTCTGACTTATTTCACTTAGCATAATACTCTCAAGGTCCATCCATATTGTTGCAATTCTTTTTATGGCTAATATTCCATTGTGTGTGTGTGTGTGTGTGTGTGATATATGTATGTATATATATATATGCATGTATATATATATATACATACATATATTGCATGTGTGTATATATATGTATGTATATATACATATATATATACATACATATATTGTGTGTGTGTATATATATACATATATATATATGTGTATATATATATGCATGCATGCTAAGTTGCTTCAGTCATATCTGACTCTTTGTGACCCTATAGACTGTAGCCCACCAGGCTCCCCAGTCCATGGGGATTCTCTGGGCAAGAATACTAGAGTGGGTTGCTGTGCCCTCCTCCAGGGGATCTTCCTGACCCAGGGAATGAACTTACATCTGTCTCCTGCATTGGCAGGAGGGTTCTTTACCACTAGCACTACCTGGGAACATGTGTATATCTATATCTATATCTATATCTATACACACATATATATATATATATTTCACATCTAATTTATCTGCTCATCCATTGATGGGCACTTAGTTTGTTTCTGTACCTTGGCTAATGTAAATAGTGCTGTGATGAGCTTAGCAGTGCATATATCTTTTTGAGTTAGTGTTTTGAATTCTTTGGATAAATACCCGGCAGTGGCATTATTGGATCGTATAGTAGTTCTATTTTTAAATTTTTGAGGAACCTCCTTACTGTTTTCCATTGTGACTATACCAATTTACATTCCCACCAACACTGGATGAGAGTTCCCTTTTCTCTACATCCTCACCAACACTGTTTGTTTCCTTTTTGATAATAGCCATTCTAAGAGCTGTGTAGTAATAAGAGAGATTCTTGATGGCCAGTGGACATAGGGGCAACTCTTTTAGGCAAAAGACAGCCACATATTCTTATTTCTTATCCACATCATGTGAGTGCTCCTCTCCTTGCCCCAATCTGTTTTATTCATTCTCTTATCTATTGAGAAAGTATGTACTGTAGACCAAATGTGTGACAGGAACTATTCCAGGCCTTAGGGACAGATCAGTGAATTAAGAGACCAGATCTGAATCCTCATGGAACTTACATCCCAGTGAGGGAAGCTGAGTCATTATTGAATAAACCAGTAAATATGTATGCATAAGTAAATATAATATGTCATTTGTAGTAAGTGCCAGAGAACATTAACGCAGGGGAAGTAAGAAAGGCAGTTAGTTGGCTGGAGATGGAGGATATTGTATTCTTTTTTTGTATAAAAATGGCATAGTTGGAGTTCCTTTTAATTTTACTGTCTTGTGTCTTTTATCATCACAATAAGTACTTTGCCATCTATTCTAGGTTGGAGTTGTCTTTAGGTTAGATATTCTTTTAAAAATGACTCTTTTTTTTGGTCTTATGATAGAAAATCAGTTATACAGCTGAGAATACTTTATGAATACCAAGAAACTATTTTTGAATAGTTCAAGTTCAGACCTTAAACTGCCTGAAGGTTTCTCAAGAAAAGTGGTCTAGCAGACCATTCTTTGAGAGATACCAAATTAGAAATGGACAGCCAGACTGGGTCTGAGCAAAGTCGTGAGGTGGGTGAGGTCTATTAAATGTGGCCACATGGTGACGTTTGTTCCCACCATAACATTACATTTCAGATTTTTATGAGGTCTTTCCAATTCACTTTGTCTAGCAACAAACATTCATGTGGAGGTCTCCCAGGTGCTCAAAGTGGTCTGTGTATGGTGAGCATGGAAGATATACAACACGACCAGTGCTCTCGTGTAGAATGAGAGAATTGATCTCAGTGACCTTGAAGGTCCCCATCACCAGCATTCTTCTCCTTCCAGTCTTACTGATACATAATTGACATGCAGTCCTATATAAGGTTAAGGTGTACAGCATACTGGATTTGACTTATATACATCATGAAATGATTACCACAGTAAGTTTACTGAACATTCATCATCTCATATATTAATGGATACAAAAGAAAAAGAAAAAGAAAAATATTTCTTTGTGATGAGAAGTCTTAGGATTTACTCTCTCAGCAACTTTCACATATAATGTATAGCAGTCCCAACACCAGCATTTACAGGCACTAAAGCTCCTTTCTCCATGTGGGAGGTATTGAAATATTAGTTTCCTTTCCCATACCCAGTTCCCAGATTGCCTACAACTTAGTTCAGAGACTAAATAAATCAGAGGCAAAGAAACTAACCCAGACAGAACTGCCACAGGTTAGCACAGTAGTTCTCACAATAAAACACGGAGAAAGGCTGTTTTTCTCTGGGTGAGGACATCGAGACTCAAAGAGTGTATTGTCTGCCCTACACTTTACAATGTAAGTAAAGAGCAGGCTGAAGATGCAAATCCAGGTTTATCTCACTTCAGTGCTCTTCTTCCCACCCTCTCCCCTTACCTCCAAGCAAGTCAGGCAGTCCCGCAGGTTCATCAATGGAGTAGCCAGACGAAGGACCATACTGGGCAGGAGAACTTTTTATAGGACCAGCCCACAGAACTTGCCTGCTTCCGCTCATTTGCATGATTTCAGTCTCCTCACTTCAGCTGCACCTGGTGCAACCGTTTCCACAGACTGTATTAGTATCCTAGGGCCGTTGTAACAAGTGTCACAAGCCAAATGGCTTAAACCGCAGACATTTGCTCTCTCTCGGTTCTGGAGGCTAGAAGTCTGAAATCAAGCTATCTGCAGGGCCGTGGTCCCGCGAAGGCTCTAGGAGAGAATCCTTCGATGTCTCTTCTAGTTTCTGGTGGCTGCTAGCAATCCTTGGCATTACTCGGCTTGTAGAGGCATCACTCTTGTCTCTCCCTCCATCTTCACATGTCTTTCTCTCCTGTGTGTCTAAGGACACCAGTCATTGGATTAAGGCTGTCACTAATCCATTATGACTTCATCTTGACTTGATTGTATCTGTGAAGACTCAACTTTCAAGTAAGGCCACATTCATAGGTTTTGGGGGTTAAGACTTCAACTTACCTGTTTGAGCTATGCAATTCAACCCATAACAGTTCCCCAAAACATTTATTGCAATGTGTTTGCCCACAGAAACTTTCTTGCCTATTGGGCTCATCACTTTGGAGTGCAAATACGATCTTTTTACTTCCTTTATAAATCTAATGGCATGTTCGTACCATCCATCTTCCCTTTTCTAATGTTGTATCTTAATACTGAGGCTGTAGACGAGTATTGCCTATTGTCTCCACTAGATGTGGTCCATGGTACTGTGATGTTCTGTCTGCCCCAACTGTCTTTTCTGTAGGAAATCACTGGTCTAGGGATCATGAGCTCCAGGTTAAAGTAATGGCTCTGACACTAGCCAGCTGTGTGACCTGGGATGAGTCATTTCACTTCTTTATTTTCTTATATTTGTAACAAAGTGAACAGAATGCTATCTATGATCCTAAGGCCCCATGTCCCCTTTCCCATTGTTTGAAATCTCCTATTAGGATCTCTTTTCTGAAGGAAGTAACTTTTCACACCTTTGTCTCAATAGCGAGGAGACAGATATGCCCTTTGCACCCTCTTGCTAACTCTGAGCTGGCTTCACCAGTAAAGCAGAAACCTTGCACTGGCACGGATACAGGTGGTCAGCACTTTAGAGAGATGGTGAGAGAGGAGTCGGGTGGAACGGTGTCCGAGTATGGGGTTCCAAGGAGGAGTGGAGGGAGGGCAGGTCCAGGAGGCAGGCCAGTGTGAATGATGGTGGCCAGTACTCTGGAACCATGGCTTTGCTTACTTGGTCTAGCCAGTGGGGCCATGCTGGGACTTGACATCCAATCCAAGGTCCGTAGGAGTACCAGGAATTAACCCTTCTCTGTTTTCTCTGGGCAAATGTGATAAAGAAAAGGCCCTGCCACACACATCAGCAGTCTAATAACTCTAACCTTGAAAGTGGAAGATTTCTAACCCTGGGGAACCCTTGAAGAGACTGTCCCACAGTTTATGCAAAATCGTGCCCCCTTGGTTGTGTGGATTAGTCGTGTGTGCACAGCGAATGGAAGTGGCTTTCTGCCTATACTGTTTTCCTTTTTTTTTTTTCAGAGTTATTGGTGGATAAAAGAGACATCATACAGGTGGGAGGAAATAATTCTAGCTAAAACTGACTCTTTGGCAATGAGGGTATTATATTTTCTTACTGTTTCCTTCTTGAAGTAGATGTAGAAGTGGATTCTGCTGGAAGTTAGGAAAATCCTGGCATAGTTGACCCATTGTTCCTGTTCGGTTTAAAACTGCACATATCCCTTGATCGGACCAGTCCTTGCTCACCCCTGACCACTAGAGCATTAGTTGGAAGATAGTGTTTCAGAGATCACCATATCCAAAACCTTCATTTTGCAGTTGAGGAAAGAGGCTCAGAGATGTGAAATGACTTGCCCCAAGTCACACAGCAACTTAGTGGTAGAACCCAGACAAGAACTGCCAGTTCTGTCTGTGCTGTGCTTCGTCACTCAGTTGTGTTCGACTCTTTGTGAACCCATGGACTGCAGCCCACCAGACTCATCTGTCCATGGGGATTTTCCTGGCAAGGATACTAGAGTGGGTTTCCATGCCCTCCTCCAGGGGATCTTCCCAACCCAGGGATCGAACCCAGGTCTCCTGCATTGCAGGTGGATTCTTTACCATCTGAGCCACTAGGGAAGCACAGTTCTGTCTATAACACTTTTAAAAAAAATTGAAGTACAGTTGATTTACAGTGTCATCTTAACTTGTGTACAACACAGTGATCTATCTATGCTGCTGCTGCTAAGTCGCTTCAGTCGTGTCCGACTCTGTGCGACACCATATAGAGGCTGCCCCGTCCCTGGGATTCTCCAGGCAAGAACATTGGAGTGGGCTGCCATTTCCTTCTCCAGTGCATGAAAGTGAAAAGTGAAAGTGAAGTCACTCAGTCGTGCCAACTCTTAGCGACCCCATGGACTGCGGCCCACCAGGCTCCTCCGTCCATGGGACTTTGCAGGCAAGAGTGCTGGAGTGGGGTGCCGTTGCCTTCTCTGGATCTATCTATCTATATATATTATTTTTCAAATTATTTTCTCTTATCAGTTCAGCTCAGTTGTGTCCGACTCTTTGCGACCCTATGAATCGCAGCACCCCAGACCTCCCTGTCCATCACTGTCTCCCGGAGTTTACTCAAACTCACGTCCATTGAGTTGGTGATGCCATCCAGCCATCTCATCCTCCATCGTCCCCTTCTCCTCCTGCCCCCAATCCCTCCCAGCATCAGGGTCTTTTCCAATGAGTCTACTCTTCTCATGAGGTGGCCAAAGTATTGGAGTTTCAGCCTCAGCATCAGTCCTTCCAATGAACACCCAGGACTGATCTCCTTTAGGATGGACTGATTGTATCCCCTTGCAGTCCAAGGGACTCTCAAGAGTCTTCTCCACCAACACAGTTCAAAAGTGTCAATTCTTTGGCACTCAGCCTTCTTCACAGTCCAACTCTCACATCCATACATGACCACTGGAGAAACCACAGCCTTGACTAGATGGACCTTTGTTGGCAAAGTAATGTCTCTGCTTTTTATAGTTTATTATAAAATAAATAATGTAGTCTCTGTGTATACAGTAGGTCCTTGTTGGTTATCTGTTTTATATATAGTAGTGTATATGTCCAACGTTCTATTTTCTGCCCCATCTTGCCTCGCTTTCCCTCACTCCGCATAAACTAAATGTGCTATGCCAAACATATCTACATGATTGAAATATTGAATACATGTCTTTTTTAAAGACCAGAATAAAAATGCTTTTCTGTTAGGAAAACAGCCTTTAAAAAGCAATGCGAAGGAAAAGGAGATCAAGAAAGAGTGGAAAGGAGCCCAAAATGCATTGGTCTTGCCAGTTTTACCCTTTTGTTTATGGAGGTCCCGGTGGGTGGCAACATGTCCATGTTGGACCAGGACTTGTACAACATGCATGGACTGACCTTATTTCCTTCATCTTCTAAAAACCCTTGGGGTCATTTCGCATATGTGGCTTTTCCTCTCACTTCCATTTTCATGTTACTTTAAAGCTAGTACTATACTGTGTCATCACATGGGCTGGATGGAAGCATCCCTGTCTCCCCGTGTGACAGTCCCAGCATAAGGAGAGTGATCTAGAAGACACACAGGGCTCAGGGGGCAAGGCCATGTCACAGTGTCTTCTTCAGAGCCGGGTTATGAGGTGGCTGGGGTCTCTTCCCCTCTGCTAAAAGTTATAAGCTTTGGATCTCAGGGTGGTCTGGTCAGATTTGCAATGAAGTATCAAAATCATGGTAACCAAAAGATGTAAGTCTCAGTGTTGTGCGCAAGTAGCTACTACGTGAAAAGTTGCATCTGAAAGAGTTTTCTGAAAGAGTATTTGGGAAAGTCAAGAGGCCTCAAAGAGCTGGGCTTTTGAAAACATTTGTTGGGGGGCATCATATGAGAATTTATTGATAGCATAGCAATGATGATAAGGACGTATAAATTTGCAACCGTAAACTCAGATGTACAAGTTCAGTTCAGTCACTCAGTCGTGTCTGACTCTTTGTGACCCCATGGACTGCAGCACGCCAGGCTTCCCTGTCCATCACCAACTCCCAGAGCTTACTCAAACTCATGTCCATCGAGTCAGTGATGCCATCCAACCATCTCCTCCTCTGTCGTCCCCTTCGCCTCCTGCCTTCCATTTCCCCCAGCATCAGGGTCTTTTCCAATAAGTCAGTTCTTCGAATCAGGTGGCCAAAGTATTGGAGTTTCAGCTTCAGCAACAGTCCTTCCAATGAATGTTCAGGACTGATTTCCTTTAGGATGGACTGGTTGAATCTCCTTGCAGTCCAAGGGACTCTCGAGAGTCTTCTCCAACACCACAGTTCAAAAGCATCAGTTCTTTGGCACTCAGCTTTCTTTATAGTCCAGCTCTCACATCCATACTCGACTACTGGAAAAACCATAGCTTTGACTAGATGGACCCTTGTTGGCAAAGTAATGTCTCTGGTTTTTAATATGCTGTCTGCTGCTGCTGCTGCTAAGTTGCTTCAGTCATGTCCGACTCTGTGCAGCCCCATAGATGGCAGCCCACTAGGCTCCTCTCTCCCAGGGATTCTCCAGGCAAAAATACTGGAGTGGGTTGCCATTTCCTTCTCCAATGCAGGAAAGTGAAAAGTGAAAGTGAAGTCGCTCAGTCGTGCCCGACTCTTAGCGACCCCATGGACTGCAGCCCACCAGGCTCCTCTGTCCATGGGATTTTCCAGGCAAGAGTACTGGAGTGGGGTGCCATTGCCTTCTCCATTGATATGCTGTCTAGGTTGGTCATAACTTTCCTTCCAAGGAGCAAGCGTCTTTTAATTTCATGGCTGCAGATGTACAAGAGATGTCATTAAAATATGTGTGTGTTTATATATTTAAACTGTAAATATTCAAAATCATATGAAATCCAGCACTAAGCCCTCTCTTGTTTGTTTGACAGTATTTTCCATTTTGGTCATTATTTGTCCCCCAATCTCAGCATCACATAATGAATCAAGGGGCTTTAATTTGTGCCCCTAAACAGGGAAATAGGGGAGAGGCCTCTTGCCTTCAGTTCATTGTTTGTGGATGGTTCCCTAAAGGCAGGAGCACCCCAGCATTTGATCTTCTTTTGCCCATTAGGATGTTTACCTTCTCTGGGAGCTCCTTTTGAGAATCCAGCCTCTCTAGCTGCAATCATGTGACCTGTGGGAGGTTCATGGGATTGAGAGAGGGAGGGAGGGAAAAGAATGCAGAGTACAGGCAATGCCTACCCAGAAGAGAATCTGGAACACAGCGGTCGTAAATCAACAGTTTAGTGAGTGACATATTTTGTCTGGTCAAATTAGAAAAAAAATTTCTTTTGCTCAGTACCAACATTTTAAAAACCAAGAATGTTCATATAAAACTCTGGATTTTTCTGGCTTCTTAGAAGAGCTGACATCTCTAGGCTAGCCATCCTACATGTTAACAAATGACCAGAGGGTGGGCACTGAGCCACAGTCCCACTCAGTTGCACTCACTTCCATCACCTGTCTGTCTGGGTCCCCAGCCACACCCCTCCCCCGCAAGGTGGCTGAGTTTGCATAACCACCTGTGACACTGTCTTTTATTTTCCACTTTGGAATACCTGGGAGAGAAGCTGAGAATGTCCTCTTCCTGGGCACCATAGTGGGGCTTCTTTCTTTATGCAGTGGGATGGAGTATTGGGAATGGGTGAGAACCAGGAAACCGGGATGCGGCCTTCTCCACTCAGAGGGTCTCTTCCCATCCTCACAGAGTTGCAGAGTTTTCAAGAGTAGTGGGGCTCCAGGACTAGTGCAGGCCATTCCTATTTTGTGAAAACGTGTCAGGCAAAGTTGATTTGTGTTATCCTTTCTTTGGAATGATGAATTTTCCCACAGAAATAATGTCGAAGATTGATAAAGCTTTCTCATAAGGCTGGGGAGAGGATTAAGTGAAAAAAATTATGTATAAAGATTAGCACAGAGCTTGTCACATGATAAGTCTCAGGTCGGGGGAGAAGAATGAACTTCCAAAGTTCTAGGAGTGCCTTTGGGCAAAAAAAAAAAGAGGGAGAGAGAGAGAGAAAACTAGCTTCGATTTTGGTGTTTTTACCATTCCCTTCGGCATCCTTTCCCCTGGCCAGCAGTGCCATCCTGGTAGAACTTTCTTCCCTAAGCCTTTCCGTTTGGTGCTCACCAGGGCAGGCTTGCCCTCTTCTCTAAAGTTGCCTACTATTTCTTTACTAGTCAGCATTCCTCTTCCCTCGGTATAGCAGAGGGAAAAGCATTTGCCTTTGGAAAAATATTTATTACTTCATCAAATCTTCATTCTGGTATTTCTCAAAGTTTGCCAAGCATCAACTATATCGGTTAAAAATACTAGTTAAAAGTGAAAATTTTTACCTTACCCCAACCCCCACATCCCCCATCCCCCCACCCTCCAGCCATCCTGAATTTGCTGGTTCAGAATCTCTGAGGCTGGGCCCCAGAAATCTGCATTTTAAACAACCCCCCATGGTTGGAGAAGGAAATGCTAACCCACTCTGATATTCCTGCCTGGGAAATCTGATGGACAGAGGAGCCTGGTGGGTTATGGTTCGTGAGGTCAAAAAGAGTCGGACATGACTGAGGGACAGAACACCAACACACACACACCCACTATGATATTCTGATGCACAGAAAATTTGGGAACCTCTGCTGAGTCCAGCCGGTGCAGTGGTTCTCAGTCAGGATGATTCTGCTACATTTGGCAATGCCTGGAGACATGTTTGGGTGTCATAACAGGGGAAGGGGAGGGAAGTACTGCCCTTCAGAGACTAGAGGCCAGGGATGTGGCTCAACACTCTACAATGCTCAGGACAGCCCCCACAATACAGAATATTCAGGCCCAATGTGTCAGTAATACTGAGGCTGAGAAATCCTGAGTCCCAGGGACAAAGTGCATAAACCTGGGCTGTGCATTTGGAGGTAATTGTGAATAAGGAAAGAATCAACATCTGATTCAGCATTTGACTCCTAAAAATCTAACCCAAGTAACTTCTAACTTTCTCAGGCCTTCTCCTTTATCCTCTCTCTTTTTTTTAAATTATTTATTTGTTTATTTATGTGGCTGTGCTGGGCCTTAATTGCAGTATGCATGGTCTTTGATCTTCATTGCAACATGTGGGAATCTAGTTCCCTTATCAGGGGTAGAATCCAGGGCCCCCTTCATTGGGAGCACATAGTCTTAACCACTGGACCACCATGAAAGTCCCTCTTTTAGTCTCTTTGAAATCCACAGATTCTCTAAAATTGTAGTTTATTTTCACCTCCACCTAAACAATACTGCCGTGGCTTCCATATCAGGATCTCAGATGGTGGGAATGAGAGTAAGGGCCCTGTGTTGTTATGACTCAGTTGTACATCAGATAGGTCCACACTGGCAAAAGAGTTGACCTTTACTCAGGTGCTTTCTGGGCTCCGTGGCATTTGTAGATTGACTTGGTATCCTAACCAGGGTTTTCTGCCATTACTGATACCTTCACTTCTATAGGGAAATACCTTCAGAATTTAAAGATAACTTACACGTAGATTTTAAGAACAGAGCCTGTCTTGGGTTGGAAACTTCCTCTTTTTAGAGGGAAAGAACTGCTGGAAAGCAAGCAGCTTGAGCAGAAAGCATATGCCCTATAAGTATAACCCCAGAAATTAGATTTTTCCCCTCAATGTCATCAGAGAATAATTTATGTGAATCATTCTTCGGGGAATGGTGAAATGCATAATTCAAACCTTTTTTTTTTTTTTTTTTTACATAGTGCCAACTCTGGGACCTTGAAAGGCATTGTCTCTCCATGTCCTCTTTTCACAGCATGACTCCTTTAACCCTGGACACAGGGCTCAAACTGATACATTGACTACAAAGTACTGTTTCATAGTGAGTTAAGTGATCCAAGGTCGCGGAGCTCATCAGCTGCTGAGCAGGGACTGTAATTCAGGTTTCCCTACTCCCAGGCCAGGGCTCTTTTCACTACCTTCTGTGCATAAGATGTAATCTTGTATGAGGCGGCTACAGAAAGGAAAGGAGAACAAAGGTGTCCACACAAATTCCTGTAATATGTGGCAGTGCTTAATAGATGACACCAGAGTGAGACAAGCGAACCGTCCGGGAATTCAGGGAGGAAAGGGGACTCCTTCCATTCAGGATGATTATAGAAAACAGGGTTTCTGAGTCTTGAGAATGGATGGGGTTTCCATAGGCAGAGATGGAGGAAGAGCATTCTAGACAAAGAGCATGACAGGGTGAGGCGTGGAGGTGGGAGAGTGGAGGATATATTTTGAGGAACAGAGAGTACAGGTGGGCTTGGTTGGATGATGTGTTAGGTATGTGCTGGATCAGGGCACGGGCTGGTGCTATAACAAAGTTGTATAGTATCCGAGAAGTTGGATTTTCCAACAGAAAACTGTTGAATAATTTTTGAATAGGGAAATTGCAAACTTGGAGGTATGTTTTAGAAAGATTACATGGGCTGCAGTGCTCAAAGAGGACCCAGAAGAAGGGAGGCTGGAGAACAGGAGCCCAGGTGAGAAGTGGGCTGGGAAGAAAGGCAGTGGCAATAGGAACAAGGAAAGATGTGAGACCCACTCAGTGAGGACAGGATTAGGAAGGAAAGGTCTGGGCATCAGGGGTGAATTCCATTTAGCATGCGCTGCCTTCAAGATGACCTCAAAGCATCCAGGTGGAAATCTCCAGAAGAAAATGGGATAGTTAGGTCTGAGGAGAGGGTCTGCTGTTGTTGGCATCAAAGCCCAGGGAACGGACGAGGCTACCAAAAGCAAAGTGTAGAACAGAGAGATGCATGCCACACTGAAGTCCTCTATGGAGGGAGAGGAAGAACAGGCCTTGATGAGCAGGATAGAGAGATTACAGGGTCCTCTAGGGAGAGAGGGGAGAGAGTTTCAAGGAGAGAGAGGTTGGATAAAGGAGTGTCGAACCCATAGAAGATTCAAGGAAGATGAGAACTGAGAAAGAGCCATGGTTTGGCCTTTTATCTTCTTATTCCCCATCTCCACTAAGATATTCACATTCAACTGCTGCAAACCAAGCATAGGGTTGGATGCTCGAAACCTCTACTCTCTCCCCTTGCCTTCTCAGGAAGTAGTATCTCCCACTTTCCAAGTCAGGACTATACACTGTCATACTCCACCCAGCCTTCAGTTATCAAGTCCAGTCGGTTCCACCTTTAGGATGTTTCTCGTGTACCTCCATTTTTCTCCACCTTCACTGCAATTTCTAAGGAGGATGCTCTACTAGGCAGCATGTTCAAACTTAATGATCAGCTTCTTATGGAACTATTTCATGAAACACACTTTGTGAAACTCTATAACGGTAGCTTTCAATTGAAATTAGGAGATGAATCATCATAATATAAGATATATACCTATAGAAAATAGATACTTAGGGTACTGGACTCTTAGGAAGCAGACAACCTCTATTTGGGTAGTCAGAGCAAGCTCCCAGGGAGATGACATTTAAGATGGTCCCTAAGGTTGGACAGAAATCTAACCACAGGGATTATTTTTTAAACAGGATATTCCAGATGGAAGGGACATAGATGAGGAAATGCAGGTTATGTACAAGGGAGAGCACTGATTTCAGTTTGGCTCAGTAGGGACTGCTTTGGGAAAAAAAAATCAGTGGAGAGTAAAATTTGAGCCAGATTATATACAGCAGGCCTTAAATATCAGGCTAAGGAGTTTAGATGTTTAAGGAGGCATGAGGATCCATTTGTGCTAGAGAAGGGAGTGACTGGAGGTGGGGAAGCCCTTTCAAAGGTTATTGCAGAGCTAATCAAGGTGAGAAGTGTCTATCTGAGGGTCTTGGTAGAGGGAATGAAGTAAAGAAACGCTGGTAGAGACATTATGGGAGAAACATCTGATGAAGGGGCAGAGAGGGAGGGCAGATTCCAAGCCAACCTTTTACCTCTAAAATGTTAAGGTAAAGGCTTAGGGTGAGATGGGAAGACATGCCAGTAAAAGACATGGGGAATCACAGAAGAAGCAGCAGAGCTGGAAGGTGAGAGGTTTCATTGCTGGCTTATGGAGCCTGGAAGTCATGGAGATTCATCTAGACAAAAGGGAGGTGTCCTGCTGCCAGGCAGAGTTGGGGGAGAATCTGGCTGCTTAGTCAAGCTAAACAATTGAGTGTTCTTATCTGACAATTGTCTGGGTAAAGCAGAGAGATTTTAGGTAATTTTAGAGGGTGGTAAAGTGTTTTTTAATGTGTAGTAGAAGGCCTCTTTTGTGATGAAATATTTTGTATACTGTATACTTTTGACCCTTAAGTTAAAATTATATAAATATGCCTTTGTGTTGTTGAATCAAGGCCTTTTCTCTGTTTTGTACATACAGTGCTTAATATCCCCTTCCACCATTCTTGCATAAATCCGACTCGTAGTTTATCATCTACATTCCTTCTTTCAATTTCTTTAGAGTGCGATGAGTTCTCAAACACGTCTTCAAAGCAGTCTGAGTACAGAATCAGTTTCATTTTTAAAAATATCCTTTAGAGTTGACTTATCCACATTTAATTTAACGTGATTTTAAAAAAGCAACTTACCTTCGTAAAGTTAAGTTTTGATGTAACTTTAGAGAAATTATAACCTTTTAAAAGAATCCACACTCATATTTTATTTTGTTCAATATCTACTTGTTGCTGTTGTTTTTTTAGTTGGTAAGTCATGTCCTATTCTTTGTGACGCCATGGACTGTAGTGTGCCAGGCTCCTCTGTCCTCCGCTATCTCCCAGAGTTTGCTCAGATTCATGTCCATCTAGTCTGTGATTCTGTCTAATATATTGGATGATGTGATTTCAATAGCAATGACAGCTGCCATATGCAAGTATGGTACAAATACAGTGGGATTCTTGGTGAGTCCACAGTTCAAATGGTGGCGGCAGATGTAGACATTCCACTAACCTGCTGGCTGCAGCAAATTGGTGAAGTGGTAGGCAGTTAGCAGAGTTTTATTGTAGTATTGTGTGTTAACAGTGCAGCAGCTTGGTTTGTTGATATGTCTCAAGATCCCTAATTTTTTGTTGTCACACGGAAATGCTTTGTTGCATAGTTGTAACCAATGAGCATGTTTTCCATTCTACTTTTTTCCTACTAAACTTGACAACATTATCTTGCCCTTGAAAAGCAGACAGCATTTAATGAATACTGTTGGACTGACTCTCCAAACGTAAGGTTTCTGTTCAGGGAAAGTGATACACAGAGAGAGAGTATCTGAAGACAAACTAGGAAATAAAAACCTCAACTAGGAATATAACAGATATCCTGATTGTCCATGAAGAATCCTACGCAAGACCCTGTTTTCAGGAGATGAAACTGAATCAGCAACTATAAAGGTCTCTCTGGGGATGGAAGTTTAAATTTAGAAATTCATCTATGGCCCTAAGCCTTTCTCTTTATGAAGAAAACCAAAACACATGCAGGATTTGAGTTTCCGCCACTATTGTGTATATTTACCAGCTTGAAACTAAGAAGGCCTACCCTTTTTTCTCTTGATAACAATCTGCATTTTATATGGTGCCCTTTACATCTCCATGACGTTTTGTAAAATTAAGCCAATAGAATAACTTTGTTACAAGAACAGATATAATTTTTTTCAAGTGTATTTATTTTTGGCTGTTCTGGGTCTTTATTGCTGAGCACGGGCTTTCTGTAGTTGCGGTGAGAAGGGGCTGCTTTTCGTTACACTGTGTGGGGTTCTCATTGTGGTGGCTTCTCTTGCTGCCAAGCATAGGCTCTAGGATGCCCTGGCTTCAGTAGCTGCAGCAGGCGGGCTCAGCAGTTGTGACTCACAGGCTCTAAAGTGTAAGCTCAGTAGTTGGGGCATAGTTGCCCCGTGGTATGTGGGATCTTCCTAGACCAGGGATTGAGCCTGTGTCCCCTGAATTAGCAGGCAGTTTCTTAATCACAGGACCACCAGGGAGACTCAGGCAGTTGTAATTTATTCTTGGTAGCTTTTGTTTGTCACTTGGAAAAAATATATCTCTCAGGTGCAATAACATTAAATATTAGAAATATGCTCTACTCTACCAAAAGCCAATTTGACTTTACATATCTCTTTCCCATACTCAACAAAATGGATATATTTTAGCTCTTATCTGCTCGGTGCTCCTAGGAATACAAAGCCCTCCTGGATCCTGATAAATGAGGTTGTTCTCTCATTTGTATTTTTTAAAATGGAAAAATCAGGACTAGAATAAGGGAAGAAGAGCTATGAAGACTAACCTGAGTTCTTTGTTTAACTTTTCTTTATTGTGTTTTCTGAAATGTCAAAGGTAATACATGCTCATTTTGGAAAAAATTCCAACAATGCAGAAGGTAAAAGGTAAACACTCCTTCTCTAGGGTAATTTGCCATGATTAAGTTTACTTTGTGTTCTTTCTTTTTCCTGAACATTGCATATATGTGTGCGTGTGTGTGTGTGTGTATCTGTGTGTGCACACAGGCACGCTAAGTTGCTTCAGTTGTGTCTGACTCTTTGAGACCCTATGGACTGTAGCCCACCAGGCTCCTCTGTCCATGGGGAGATTCTCTAGACAAGAATACTGGAGTGGGTTGCCATGCCCTCCTCCAGGGATCTTTCCAACCCAGGGACTGAACCCAGGTCTCCCGCATTGCAGGTGGATTCTTTACCTTCTGAGCCACCAGGGAAGCCCATATTAAAAAGATACACACACAAACAGACATAGTTATTAACACAGATGAAGATTATATTAGGCACCCTGTCTGCATCATGCTTCTTTTGAAGGGCTCTAGCTGGTAGATTAGATTGGGGCACCCTACTGTGTCAGTGCGTGCTGATCCTTAGTGGTTAGCATAGTGTCCTGGAGGAGGGTCGCGCTTCTGGTTTTTCCTCTGTGGAGAGACAGGTCCCTGACTTTCTTGGCCCTGAAGGGAGACCTCACTGCCCTGTACTGCTTCAGCTTGCCGTCCTCTGTCCCTCAGCTTCTCTCCTCACCTGCTCAGTTGCTTCCCCAAGTCGGGTTCTCTCAGCCCCAGGGGATCCTGGTCTTCCGTCTAGGGACATGAACCTCCATGCAGTCTGTAACTGGGGATGTTGAGATCATCAAGACAGACCATTTCCCAAGGGAAGTGAGAGAAGCTTAACTAACACTAGTCACTTTGCGACAACTCACAGTGTGTGGGGGCATGTCTGTCAATGTGAGCATGTATGTTGTTTTGGAAGGCAAAACTCTTGGGTTGTCTCTGAATATTTCTATTAGAGGAAAACACTGGGCTTACATAAATTCTGGTGTGCATTTTTGGCTAGCAATTGGTTCATTCTTAGTCTATAGACTAGCTTATTTAGGGCTAGAAAGGATGACATCATTTTAGGCTCTTGGTTTCTGTTTCATCATTCAGCTTTGCCTTAGCTTCTAGAAGTCAAAACTGATCATATGTGATTACCTTTGAATGGATGAGAGAAGGTGCGGACTCGGGGGTGATATCCTGGGCAGACAGGATCCTCTCCCTCCTACCCACTGACCAGAATGACTTTGCTGGGGAACACTGCGAGGCCTGGTATTTCAGCCAGGAATGGAACCTGTGGGGTGGGATGGAGGAGAACCCTGGACCAAAGGCTTGAGTATTTTTATGTTGGTTTTCTTTTGGTTTTCTGAAAGGGTGTTAGAGATGCTATTCAGGTGCTCTCTCTGGCAGCACATATACTAAAATTGGAAAGATGATATTCAAGCTAAATGAAGAGATAACTTGGAAAACTTTTTGATTTGACCATAAAATATCTTGGAAGTACTAAAAGTTTGAAATAAATGCCTAAAACTTTTCAAGGTAGTACATCCACCCCCACCGCTGACTCCCCATCACCACACATTTTGGAGGGACAGCTCACAGGAGCTCACACACGCCTGGCTGCATAATGCTGGACTCTTAGAACCTGTCTGAGTTATTTCAAGTATCTCTTCTTAATCCCTTCAGATACAGAGATGAGTTAAAAAAATATGTTAACCCATCTGGAGTAGCTCTAAGCTGTTCACTCCAAAACAAAGAAATCTTTCTTCAGCACTAGACCTTAACATTCTTTCCCCCTCTCCCCAAATTGCAATTTGATTTTAAACAAGGGAGAGTGGGTTCTTAGCTCTTATTTATTTATTTATGTGTTTATTTGGATATGCTGGGTCTTAGTTGTGGCATGCAGGATCTTTGATCTTTAGTTGCAGCGTGCAAACTCAGTTGAGAATCTTTAGTTGTAGCTTGTGAACTCTTAATCTCAGGATATGTGATCTAGTTCCCTGACCAGAGATCAAACCTGGGCTCCCTGCACTGGCAGCTTGGAGTCTTAGCCATTGGACCACCAGGGAAGTTCCAGATCTTACATTCTTTCTATTTTACAACAAACAGTCATAGGTTGCAAAATTCTGAGAAAATAAAGACTAAGACTTCAAACACTGTATCACTATGCCTGGCCCAATGATAGGAATGCTCTGTGGAGGGAATATATTCAGAATGTATTGCACAGAGGGCAAAAAAGAGGAGTGGATGGAGCCCTGCAGCAAACCCCAGTGTGATGCAAGTACAAGAGATTCTGGATTGAGGAGTGTGGTGAATTTCCAAATCTCTCTCCAGAAAATAAAAGAATCGGTTTTTCTAACTAGGCTCTCAGCTATGAAGGGAAGGAGCAAGAGGAGAAGGAAAGGAAATGGGGAGGAGAAGGAAGCAGAAGGATGAGGTGGGGTGTGGGCAGTGACTGTGGGAGGCCCTGGGTCCTGGCAGGGAGTGAGTATTGATCTTGGAGGCCTCCAGGAAGCATAATATGCATACTCACGGTTAATATATTTATTTATGATTTATATCCTGCTGACTTCCAGAAAGGTTTTAAGGTGGCTCACCTGCTAGTGAGCTAATGCTTCCTACACACACTGAGCAACGCTGAAAATGAAAGGGCAGAAACTCTGTGAGTCATCACTCGACTGTTTAAGTGAGCTGTGAGCAAAGAGGGAGGCTGTTTCTTCTGAATGAGATGCCCACGATGCTGTCAACACTGCTGGTAGGAATCCTGATAAGTCAGGCTCCTTTAGTTGATATCACCAGGAAATCACTGAACTTCTCAGATTACTGAAGCTTCTCGTTTTAGAAGTTGGTCTTTTAGAACTTGAAATATTTTATATGGAAGCTTCTGTCTACTGAAGATTATATGCTTCTTTCTCTTCAGAGATGCTTGATGGCTGATTGAAAAAAATTCTTTGAGAAGGAAGTGCCAGACTTTTCCCCTCTAGATCTATGTTTGATTTTTTAATAACAGTTTTATTGAGATATAATTCACATGTCATGAAATTCACTTTTAAGTATATAATTCCATGGCTTTTCATATTAATATATTCTCAGGACTATGCAATCATAACCATTGTTTGGTTTTAGAACATTTTTATCACTCCAGAAAGAAGCCACACAACCATTAGCACCCATTTCCATCACACTCTTCAGGCCCTAGCAGCTGCTAGTCTACTTTCTGTCTTATATGTTTGCCTGTTCTGGAAATTTCATATAAATGGCACCATGCAATACATGGCCCTTTGTATCTGGCTTCTTTCACCTAGCATAATATCTTCAAGATTCATCCATGTTGTAGCTTGTATTAGTACTTCATTCTTATTTTTGGCTGAGTAACATTCCATTGTATGGATAAACTACATTTTGTTGACCTGTTCATTAGTTGATAGATATCTGGGCTATTTCCACTTTTTGGCTTTTATCACTAATGCTGCAGCGAGCATTCATGTATAAGGTTTTATGTGGATGTGTGTCTTCAGCTTCTTGGTTCTGTATCTGTGAGTGGCTACAGATTAGAATGTAACCTAACTTAAACAGAGCTCTCATTCTAATAATCGTGGTGCTATGTTGGGACCCTTGGACGTGGGTTAGCTCCTCACGGCTGCCGCCCCTGACCTCGGACGTAGGGCTGAGAGGAGCTACCCCCATGTCTGAGGTAAGGAGCAGTGGCTGCCCTTTGCTGGAGCAGCTGTGAAGAGATACCCCATGTCCAAGGTAAGAGAAACCCAAGTAAGACGGTAGGCACTGAGAGAGGGCATAAGAGGGCAGGCAGACTGAAACCACAATCACCCACAACAGGCCAGTCTGATCACACAAACCATAGCCTTGTCTAACTCAGTGAAACTGTGGGGGCCACCCAAGATGGACGGTCATGGTGGAGAGGTCTGGCAGGATGTGGTCCACTGAAGAAGAGAATGGCAAATCACTTCAGTATTCTTGTCTTGAGAACTCCATGAACAGTATGAAAAGGCAAAAAGATAGGACACTGAAAGATGAACTCCCCAGGTTGGTAGGTGCCTAATATGCTACTGGAGATCAGTGGAGAAATAACTCCAGAAAGAATGAAGGGATGGAGGCAAAGCAAAAACAAAACCCAGTTGTGGATGGGACTGGTGATAGAAGCAAGGTTCGATGCTGTAAAGAGCAATATTGCATAGGAACCTGGAATGTTGGGTCCATGAATCAAGGCAAATTGGAAGTGGTCAAACAGGAGATGGCAAGAGTGAACATCGACATTCTAGGAATCAGAGAACTAAAATGGACTGGAATGGGTGAATTTAACTCAGATGACCATTATATCTACTACTGTGGGCAGTACTACTACTACCTTAGAAGATATGGAGTAGCCATCATGGTCAACAAAAGAGTTCAAAATACAGTACCTGGATGCAATCTCAAAAATGACAGAATGATCTCTGTTCGTTTTCAAGGCAAACCATTCAATATCACGGTCATCCAAGTCTATGCCCCCAACCAGCAATGCTGAAGAAGCTGAAGTTGAACAGTTCTATGAAGACCCACAAGGCCTACTAGAACTAACACCCCAAAATGATGTTCTTTTCATTATACGGGACTGGAATGCAAAAGTAGGAAGTCAAGAAACACCTGGAGTAACAGGCAAATTTGGCCTTGGGTACAGAATGAAGCAGGGCAAAGGCTTAATAGAGTTCTGCCAAGAGAATGCACTGGTCATAGCAAACACCCTCTTCATTTCTGAATACTCTACACATGGACATCACCAGATGGTCAACACTGAAATCAGACTGATTATATTCTTTGCAGCCAAAGATGGAGAAGCTCTATACAGTAAGCAGAAACAGGACTGGGAGCTGACTGTGGCTCGAATCATGAACTCCTTATTGCCAAATTCAGACTGAAATTGAAGAAAGTGGAGAAAATCACTAGACCATTCAGGTATGACCTATATCAAATCTCTTAAGACTATACAGTGAAAGTGAGAAATAGATTTAAGGGACTACATCTGATAGATAGAGTGCCTGATGAACTATGGACAGAAGTTCATGACATTGTACAGGAGACAGGAATCAAGACCACCCCCATGGAAAAGAAATGCAAAAGGCAAAATGGCTGTCTGGGGAGCCCTTACAAATAGCTGTGAAAAGAAGGGAAGCGAAAAACAAAGGAGAAAAATAAAAATATACCCATTTGAATGCAGAGTTCCAAAGAATAGCAAGGAGAAATAAGAAAGCCTTCCTCAGCAATCAGTGCAAAGAAATAGAGGAAAAGAACAGAATGGGAAAGACTAGAGATCTCTTCAAGAAAATTAGAGATACCAGGGAACATTTCATGCAAAAATGGGCTCAATGAAGGACAGAAATGGTCTGGACCTAACAGAAGCAGAAGATATTAAGAAGAGGTGGCAAGAATACACAGAAGAACTGCACAAAAAGATCTTCATGACCCAGATAATCACAATGGTGTGATCACTCATCTAGAGCCAAACTTCCTGGAATGTGAAGTCAAGTGGGCCTTAGGAAGCATCACTACCAACAAATCTAATGGAAGTGATGGAATTCCAGTTGAGCTATTTCAAATCCTGAAAGATGATGCTGTGACAGTGCTGCACTCAATATGCCAGCAAATTTGGAAAACTCAGCAGTGGCCACAGGACTGGAAAAAGGTCAGTTTTCATTCCAATCCCAAAGAAAGGGAATGCCAAAGAATGCTCAAACTATTGCACAGTTGCACTCATCTCACATGCTAGTAAAGTAATGCTTAAAATTCTCCAAGCCAGGCTTCAGCAACATGTGAACTGTGAACTTCCAGATGTTCAAGCTGGTTTTAGAAAAGGCAGAGGAACCTGAGATCAAATTGCCAACATCTGCTGGATCATCAAAAAAGCAAGAAAATTCTAGAAAAACATCTATTTCTGTTTTATTGACTATGTCAAAGCCTGTGTATATCACAATAAACTGTGGAAGATTCTGAAAGAGATGGGAATACCAGACCACCTGACCTGCCTCCTGAGAAACCTGTATGCAGGTCGGAAACAACAGTTAGAACTGGACATGGGACAACAGACTGGTTCCAAATAGGAAAAGGAGTACATCAAGGCTGTATATTGTCACCTTGCTTATTTAATTTCTATTCAGAGTACATCATGAGAAACGCTGGGCTTGAGGAAGCACAAACTGGAATCAAGATTGCTAGGAGAAATATCAATAATCTCAGATAAACAGGTGACACCACTCTTATGGGAGAAAGTGAAGAACTAAAGAGCCTCTTGGTGAAAGTGAAAGAGGAGAGTGAAAAAGTTGGCTTAAAAGCTCAACATTCAGAAAACTAAGATCATGGCATCCAGCCCCATCACTTCATTGGAAATAGATGGGAAAACAGTGGAAACAGTGGCTGACTTTATTTTTCTGGGCTCCAAAATCACTGCAGATGGTGATTGCAGCCATGAAATTAAAAGATGCTTTCTCCTTAGAAGGACAGTATGACCAACCTAGATAGCATATTAAAAAGCAGAGACATTACTTTGCCAAAAAAGGTCCGTCTAGTCAAGGCTATGGTTTTTCCAGTGGTCATGTATGGATATGAGAGTTGGACTGTGAAGAAAGCTGAGCTCAGAAGAATTGATGCTTTTGAACTGTGGTGTTGGAGAAGACTCTCGAGAGTCCCTTGGACTGCAAGGAGATCCAACCAGTTCAATCCTAAAGGTGATCAGTCCTGGGTGTTCATTGGAAGGAGTGATGTTGAAGCTGAAACTCCAATACTTTGGCCACCTGATGAGAAGAGCTGACTCATTTGAAAAGACCCTGATGCTGGGAAAGATTGAGGGCAGGAGGAGAAGGGGACGACAGAGGATGAGATGGTTGGATGGCATCACCGACTCGATGGACATGGGTTTGGGTGGACTCCGGGAGTTGGTGATGGACAGGGAGGCCTGGCATGCTGCAGTTCATGGGGTCGCAAAGAGTCAGACACAACTGAGCAACTGAACTGAACTATGCTAGGACCCAGGCCCTCGGAAGTTAATGAATGTGATGGGTTGTTTGTCTTGAACTCCAAGTCCCCATATGGCTGAGCTTTTAAAGTTTGTATGTCTTTTTTTCTTTTTCTTTTTATAATTTATCAGATTCTTTCACTTAGTCAGTTGTCACTCTTTGCTTTTGATGGTGAGCCTGTTTCCAGAACCCAAAACTTCAGTGTGGGTTTTGAGCTCCTGAGAGGTCCACCTTTTGCAACTGTTTCTAAATCAAGAGTTAAGAGACTCTAAGAATATGAGGGCCATGGAACAGATTCAAATCTAATTTCAAAACCTGCAGCTATATCCAGTCATTTCATAGCTTGGAGGATAGTCACCCCAACCTACCCACAGGTCTGTAGTTATAAGATTTAAATGTCATTTCTGTAGGCCACAATGTTTTAGAGTGGCTTGTTAACAACATTATCGAGGCAGTGTGTTTTGTGTGTGTGTTCAGTCATGTCTGACTCTTTGTGACCCCATGGATTGCAGCTGGCTAGGCTCCTCTGTCGGAGAAGGCGATGGCACCCCACTCCAGTACTCTTGCCTGGAAATCCCATGGACAGAGGATCCTGGTAGGCTGCAGTCCATGGGGTCGCTAAGAGTCGGACACGACTGAGTGACTTCACTTTGACTTTTCACTTTCATGCATTGGAGAAGGAAATGGCAACCCACTCCAGTGTTCTTGCCTGGAGAATCCCAGGGATGGGGGAGCCTGGTGGGCTGCTGTCTTTGGAGTCACACAGAGTCGGACACGACCAAAGCGACTTAGCTTAGGCTCCTCTGTCCATGGAATTTTCAGACAAAAATACTGCAGTGACTTCCCATTTCTTCTTCAGGAGATCTTCCTGACCCAGGGATTGAGCTTGTGTCTCCTTCCTCTCCTACATTGAGAGGTGGATTCTTTACCACCAAGCCACTTGGGAAGCCCCACTGATACACTAGCTGACAAATATAGCTACTGTGAAGTCATTAAAAATCATATTTTGGAATTTTTTAAATAATTTGAGACAAAGGTTATAATATGCTAAATTGAAATTATGGTGTAATTATAAAATTATAATTGAATTTATGAGATGTTAACTAAAAATCTCAGGATAGAAAGTTACTTTTAAAATGGCATTAAAAATATTTTTATACAGTATATACATTGTCAAAGGAATAAAATAAGCAACATGTTAATAATGACCATTTCTGATTGATACAGTTATGCTCAATTTTAGCTTTTTATTGTCTGTCTTGAAATAGGAGCTCAATTAATATTGGCTAAATAAACTTTGAATAAATAAATTTCCATATTAAAAAAAGGAGAGTAAATAGGCTCTGAGTAAAAGATTGAGGTGCTTTCCTAAGAAACATAACACAAACATGAACTTTAGTGTTAACTTAATTTTAAAACATCTCTCTGGGCATTTACTTCTGTATTCTCAGCCATGTTTAGGACATTTACAGTAGCCAAGGATGAGACTTCCGTTTAAAGTGTTATTATAAAGGCTATGCCTTTTGGTAATAGGAATTAAAATGTTACTTTTGCTCTTATACAGGAAAATTTGGACTACTGAACTGATTCTAGTCCTAAATCTTTTCACAGAGCTCTCATTTGGAAGGAAGGGACCCTCAGAGGAGCCCTGACTCCTTGGCTGCCATTTGCAAAGCACAGGTTAAGAGGCCTCTGTATCATTTTGGATTAGGTTATCACAAAAGCTCAAATAACTAGAGTTTAAATAGAACAGAAATTTACTTTTTGCGCATGTGAAAAAAGTCCATTAGTAAGTAGACAAGAGCTACATAGTGGTCCCACAATCATCAGTAACCTAGGCTCCTTCCGTCTGTGTGTTTGCCCATCTTTTAACACGTGACTCTCATCCTCAGACTCTCTCATTGCAGTATGGCCACTTGAGTAGCCTCTATCATGTCCATTTTCTAGGCAGCAGGAAGAAGGAAAGGCAAGGACAAAAATCGTGCACCCCCTGTCTGAGTTAGCCCATTTTAAGTAGCTTTCCTGAAGTTTTGCCCGATGACATTCTCTTATATCTCACTGGCCTCCTTGCTTCAAGGGAAGCTGGGAAATGCTAGTTTTAAAAGCTGGATATAGTCAAGGTTCTGCTAGCATGGAAGAAAGAAGGAAAGGAAAAGGAGGGGAAGAAGACATAAGCAGGCCATCCAGAGTCTCTGCCCTGGTCTCCTAGGAGCTCACGGTTTAGGATAGGTAAGACAAAGGCAGGTCATCACACAGTGTTGCAGAGCTGTGCAGAACTTTACAGTTGTCTGTCCCTGGATCACTTCAAAGTGTGTAGGCGTAGATTGTTGAAAAGGATGATTTTTGGTAATGGTGAAACTGTCTATCTCATTTCTTCAGTGGGAGGATTAGAGGCCTTTCTGGAGGATGCAGGATTTCAGAAGGGTTAAAGAAAACAGTGCTATGAGAAGAGATCCTCTTTGGGTGTTTTGGGAATGGTTGGTCTAGAGCCATCTGTGTAGTGTCACCCTCTCTCCTTGGTTTCTGTTTGTGTCCTCACGAGTGCTGTTGGTCAGGGTGTTCAGGGCCATGGTTAGAGGTTCAGAGTATAGTTAGCTGCCAGGGAAGGAAAGAAGCTTCTTGATTTCCATGAGAATCTCAAACCTGAACTAGACTCCCATTATTAGCTATTATCGATTGACTTCTCTCTGCCCCTAGAATCTTTCTTCCTGTTCCTTCTTTTTGAGTACTTACAATGGACTATATATTCTTGTAGAAAGTCATTATTCAATTTAACAACCGATAGTACTAATGATCTATCTCATGCTAATGGACTTTAAAGGAAATGTAGATCTTCCTGTTTTCTTTCTCCTCAACTAAAAATGCTGAGTTTTTGGTTTTTTTAAAGATACAAGCTGTAAAATAAGCAAATTGAATCTGAAAGTCTATTTGAGTTTCTTTCTGAAAGTGTCACTTTAAGTAATCTAAAGGCATTATTTGAGTCTGATTCACAAATCTGTCTTGGAATTCATTGGGAATTTAATGTCTGATAGGGTGAACAGGTTAGCAAATGTCTATACTTGTTTTGAGCTTTGTGATATTCCAGGACCTCATTCAAGTCATTTATTAGGGGTTGGGGACAAATAGTCTTTTCCGATGCAAAGATTTTATGAGTCTAGGGTTTATTTGGCTGTGCTGGGTCTTAGTTTCAGCATGCAGGATCTTTTTAGTTGCAGCATGTGAATTCTTGGTTGTGGCATGTAGGATCTAGTTTTCCAGCCCTGGATCGAACCAGAGTCCCTTGCTTTGCAAGCTCGGGGTCTTAGCCACTGGACCACCAGGGAAGTCCTTCAGGGTTTTGTTTTTCAAATATCGACTTGATCCGATCACAATGTTTATTCTGAAACAACCCTGTGGTTGCTGAAGTGGTAGGATAACGCTACAGCCCACTGTTAACAGTGTTTCTACTTATACAAACTTAGGCTTGGTCATGATTATTTAAAAGAATTAAGAATCTCCAAATACCATCCAAACATATTAAAAGGGAAAATGTTTCTTCCAACTTTGAAAGCTGTTTAATCTGGGTACTTGGGAGAATTTGATTCATTATTTAAAGAATTTCTTTGAATCTGGCCTTACATATTTCCGGAGTGGTGGTTTCCACTTCTGTCTCCTGGGGGCTGTGAGCTTACTGCTCTCTCCTCCTATTGCCGTCAACTTTTCTGTCACGTGAACATAAGCATGCTCAAGTCTGTTCCATCCTTAAAGTAACCTCTTCCTCTGGCTTATCTTTCCTCTTGTTAAAATATGAAGTTCTCAAAACAAAAATAAACTACAGAAAGCACTCTGCTCACTGGTTTACCTCCTCACCTCTGGATCACACACTAAATGTCCTGCTCTCTGACTTCTACTTTTCTGCTTTACTGATATTGGTCCAAACGTCAGCTAAAGCCAACTATTAAAACTAATAGTTGCCAAATCCCAGTGGATATGTCCCAGCCTCTGGGCTGTTGGTCCTCTCATTGTCCTGAATTCAGTTAACGATCTCTTCCTCTGTGAGACTCTCTCTGCCCTCAGTGTCCACCGAGTCAGACTCTTCTGGCTCTCCTTGTGCATTTCTGACATTCACTTTGTGTCTTTAGTGACTTTCCTCTGCCTGTGCTTTCAATTCTGAGTGACATCAGACAAACCACTTTATGCTTTTAATCCGTGAAAAGTAGAGGGGTTGAAATGGATAATCTCTTAATTCCTTTCAAGCCAGTATCCTTTTAGTCATATTATCAGGAGTTAGAATTCACTGAAACACTCTTGTGTTTCATGTACAAAGACGTGTAATGAGAGATGATTAGCATTTGGGCTGCAGTCTTGCAAAGGCATATTGTTGGCTGCTGCTTTTTCGGAGAAATCATGAATGCTAAAAACTAGTACGGCATCATTCAGCAGCTTATCACCGAGTGGGAGACTGACTAATGTGATTTGTGGTTTCAGCATAACTGCACAACTGACCATTCACATAGGACCTCAGTGCTGTGACTGTGAGGACGGGTGGCGTGAATGAGGCTCTTTGGCCACCATGGCCTTCAGACGTGACCACACACTGTGCATGGGTTCCGTCCTAGAGACTGGAAACCACTGTCATACAGATGCTCCTACTGTGGCCATCGGTTTGACTAAACGTGGCAACTGGTGACAACAATGTTGGCCTTTTCCAGTAGCATTTAATTAAATGGTGCCTAGTTTTTAATAGTAATGTAGTTATGTATACTACTACCCAAAATTTCAGATTATGTGTTGAGGGCAGGATTCAATATGATAGATGGGTAAAATTTTAAGGGTATTTGATGGGTGTGTCAAATAGGGGGAAGGGTGCAGATACTGTGGGGTAGAGAAAAGTGAGTAAGAGAGAGAGATTGATAGAGTTGCTAAAGTTTGTCTACCTTGTGGTAGTGCTTGCAGATGCTCTTATTTGTGAGTGTACAGTGTCCTTCGGATGATGGCACCCCCACTCCAGTACTCTTGCCTGGAAAATCCCATGGACAGAGGGAGCCTGGTGGGCTGCAGTCCATGGGGTCACGAAGAGTCGGACACGACTGAGCGACTTCACGTTCACTTTTCACTTTCATGCACTGGAAGGAAATGGCAACCCACTCCAGTGTTCTTGCCTAGAGAATCCCAGGGACGGGGGAGCCTGGTGGGCTGCCATCTCTGGGGTCGCACAGAGTCGGACACGACTGAAGCAACTTAGCAGCAGCAGTATTCCTTCAATAAGTGTTTAATTTTACAATAAAACTCTGTGTCCTGAGTACTCAAGCCTGAGTCCTATTTGTGTGATTTGGAAGTAAGGGTTATATTTTAATTTTCTGAGGTGCTCAGAACTGAGAAATAAGGACATTAAAACCCAAAGATGTAGCATTTTAAGTGGATTATGGGTTGGCAAGAGAGACCATCTAATAATACCATCATTAGATTAGATTAAGTTCTTCATTAGACAAGGATACAAATATGTTGATAGGTCATCCACTAAGGCATTCTGCAAAGATGTTGCCTTGGCTATAACAGTAACCACATTAAGGCCATAGCCAACAAAATTGTGGACATGTTGCACCACTGATACAGTGGACAGGGACCTGCATCATTACTGAGTATAAAGCCGGAGTACCCTGTTAGCTTCTGTGCCAGGGCCCATCCCTGGCTGCCCTGTATGGGGAGGAACAGGGCTGCTGCCCCTTGGCACCCCTGAATGGGAGCCTTAGAATACCAGATGGGCACCCAATGGCAGGTCTGGTAATTATATTAGCTGTATCTGTATAGTGATGGTGCTGGCATTTTGCCTCACCTTTCAGAGCAAAGGACATCCAGCAACACTCTCCTGGGAAGCAGATTAACTTCTGTGAGTCACTGCTTTTCCATCTCATTTATGATTCATGACCTGGGCTATATTTTTAGCTTGTATTTATTTGGGTCTGTGAAGTGGGCTGGTCGGAGCGTTGTTTGGAAACTTATGGAAGCATGAGGAGAAACTGACATCACACTTAATTTTTGTTATTGTTGTTCAGTCCCTCAGTCATGTCCGACTCTTTGCGACCCCATGGACTGCAGCACGCCAGGCTTTCCTGTCCATCACCGTATCCTGGAGCTTGCTCAAACTCAAGCCCATCAAGTTGGTGATGCCATCCAACCATTTCATCCTTTGTTGTCCCTTCTCCTCCTGCCTTCCATCTTTCCCAGCATCAGGGTCTTTTCCAGTGAGTCGGTTCTTCATATCAGGTGGCCAAAGTATTGGAGTTTCAGCTTCAGCATTAGTCTTTCCAATGAATATTCTGGACTGATTTCCTTTAGGATTGACTGATTTGATCTCCTTGCAGTTCAAGGGACTCTCAAGAGTCTTCTTCTCCAACACCACAGTTCAAAAACATCAGTTCTTTGGTATTCATCTTTCTTTATAGTTCAACTCTCACATCCATACTTCTCTGGTGGCTCAGATGGTAAAGCATCTGCCTACAATGCGGGGGATCCGGGTTTGATCCCTGGGTCGAGAAGATCCTGTGGAGAAGGAAATGGCAACCCAGTCCAGTACTCTTGCCTGGAAAATCCCATGGATGGAGGAGCCTGGTAGGCTACAGTCCATGGGGTTGCAAAGAGCTGGACACAGCTAAGTGACTTCACGTCACTTCACTCACATCCATACATGACAACTGGAAAAACCATAGCTTTGACTAGATGGACTGTTGTTGGCAAACTAATGTCTCTGCTTTTAATACACTGTCTGGGATTGTCATAGCTTTTCTTCCAAGGAGCAAGCATTTTTAATTTCATGGCAACAGTCACCATCTGCAGTGACTTTGGAGCCCAAGAAAATAGTCTGTCACATGCATCAGATAGCTTGAAACTTGGTTATAATCATCAGACATTGTGTGACCATTTACTGAGAGCCTACTACATCCCATGTATTGTATGGGGCTCTAAGAATGCCAGGTAAATGGACCCAGTTGCTAGCTACCAAGATCGTATTGAGTTTCACAGGCAGACAGTGAACCAGATAACTAATATACTGTAGTTACACTTATCTACACCTCCAGCCGTATCTCTGGATTTTAGTCATATTGAATGCTTTTGGAGCACCTCTTCTTCTTGCCCTTTCCCTCTTGCACATGCTCTACCTGTTGCCTGAAAATCCCTTCCCATCCTTTCCTTAGTTGCCCATCATGACTCACACCAACATCTCTTCTTCTAAAAAATCTTCCCTGATTCCCTGAGGCTGGGTTGGAGCCCCTCCTACACACTCCCATAGCACCTTACATCCTAGTGTTTATCACACTCTATGAAGAGTGCTCTTAATTGAGGTCCCTTCATAGTAGCTGAGGCTTATTCATCACCTTCCCCAACTAGGAGGCAAATGGAACTGAAGAGGAGAGTGAGGGAACACTGTCATCCCGGGAGAGCCACTGCCTGTTACTGAGCCCTTCTCATGCTCCATCACTAGCCCACCACCAGGCCTGCATCACCTTATTTGAGCCTTATAATAAACTTATGTAACAGGTAAGTTATTGGCCCTATTTTATAGACGAGGAAACTGAGGCCTTAGATGCAAGTTATTTGCTCATAGTGTCACAGCTAGTACATGCACAGCTGAGTTCAGACCTGGCCTGCCTGGTTCCCAGAGCCCATGCTTCTAGACTCTGTTCCTTTTTCCCTTTCATGGTTACCATAAAGGTCAGGATAGACTAAGTCATTCTATGGTAATAAGCAATCCAAGCATCTCAGCAGCTGAGTCAAAAAAAAAAAAAAAAAGGTTTATCTGTCACTAATATCATGTATCCACAGCAAAGTGGCTCGGGGTCTCTTACTCTGTTTTCTCCCTCAGCACCTGGGCTAAGGGGAGGCTCTGTCTTGGTGCCTCCCTAATTGAAAGAGAGGAAATTTGAGAAAAATCACTCCCAAAGCAATAGTCTGCTTGCACAGATTCACTAAATCAGGAGGTGCACCAGCTTCCAAGGGGCAAGAGAAGTGCCATCTACTCTGAGGTAGGCAGGTGAACATTGGAAATATTCGCCGAAATGCACTAACAGCTCTCACATAAACACAGAAAAGAGTGGAAGGAAGGAAGGACGTATAAAACGAAAGCAAAAGGGAATGATAGTATCTGGAAAAATGAGGACCTTCCAGGGAATAGGACGAAGCTTGCCTCTTTAAACACAGATCTCTAGTTAAATGGCTATTGGGATCAGTTATTCAGTTTATTCTTCCTGTAAGCAGCACTGCTAAGGCTGCTTCTCTTCTAAACATATTAATGCCTTGACACAACTTGGGATTTCACTGGATCTATCAGCAGAGAGTAGTCAATTGCTATTTCCAAAGGCAATATAATCTGAATAGGGCCAGTATTTCAATTATTATTTTCATTAATGAGGACCAGTCCACCAAAATAGAGACTGTCTTTAAGAACAACAGAAAATAGCATTCTCGAATTCCTAGGATTATACTTACACAATGATAAAACTTTCTTAAAAATTTCTTAGAAGTCTGGGTTATGGGGCATTTGCTCTTCCCCACAAAGGACTCAGCATGAAGCTATTGGTTGCGGCTTTTGAATCTCAACAGTATTAAAATTGAATATAAGATAATAGGTCCCCAAGGAGTTTCTGCCAAGAGCACATTAAGAATATTTTATATGGAGATTTCACCTTTGTATGATGCAATTTTTGTTCCTCCAAACACAAAGGGTGATCAACTGTGTGGAACTGACTGTTTTAGGTGGTGGTTGCAGTAATCAGTCTTGAGTTCCTATAAGTTATTATAGAATATAAAAAACACCTGTCACCTACAGAAGATGCCTGTCTTTCCCACTCTTTCTCTTTATGCAGCAGCAAGAATAATAATACCTATATATTAAAAAGAGAAAAGTATTTTAAAAGTTTATACATATGTTGTTCTTGTTGTTCAGTCGCTAAGTTGTGTCCGACTGTTTGCGACCCCATGGACTGCAGCACGTCAGGCCCCTCTGTCCTCCGCTATCTCCTGGAGTTTGCTTAAACTTATATCCACTGTGTTAGTAAAGATATCTACTCATCTCATCCTCTGCCACCCCCTTCTTCTTTTGCCTTCAGTTCTTCCAGGCATCAGGGTCTTTTCTAATGAGTTGGTTCTTTGCATCAGGTGGCCAAAGTATTGGAGCTTCAGCTTCAACATCAGTCCTTCCATAGAACATTCAGGGTTGATTTCCTTTAGGATTGACTGGTTTAATCTCCTTGCGGTCCCAGGGACTCTCAAGAGTCTTCTCCAATGCCATAGTTCGAAAGTGTCAATTCTTTGGTGCTCAGCCTTCTCTCTCTCTCTTTCTATATATATAAAATGGCTGTTTGGGCAGGTGAATAGAGGAGAGATACAATGCAGTATCTTCAGTCCAGATGTTTTCAGATCCCTGAATTCATTTTCATTTTACAAATGTCCCTGGACTCTACCCAGGTGGAGCCTGGGTCACTGCAGGGAAGTAAGCGTCACAGGGAGTCTTCTCTTACCTGATGCAAGTTCTGTGGAGGATCTGCTGTCAGCAGATGCCTCATCAGTAGGATGAAGCACATCCTACTTGTTATATTAGCGATCAAAATCACTGTGCAGTAGCTTGTATCTTTTATAGATGTAGAGTATTGATTCTCCAACTTCTCCAGGTCAGAGAGATGATGTGGAACAGCATAGCTTTAAGCAGCAAAAGATCTGTGTTCTCTGAGAACCAGCCCCTGTGACCCTTGAACAGAACACTAAACCCCTAAGAATCAATTTCTCATCTGTAAAAGGGGTACTATATACCTCTTTCTGTTCTGTGACAGTTTCACTATGAGGATCAAATGAGATAACACTTGTGAAAACAGATAGTGTAAATCGCTGTTCATACAAAAGCACGTGATCACATAGGATGTGATTTACCTGGCTGGCCCCAGCAGCAGAGAGAGCCATTCATGTCTTCCAAGAAATGAGTATACAGTTATTCCTAGGGAGAGGTCAGTGCCCTCCACATGCTCTTGATGCGGTTTTTACCTCAGGGATGACCTCAAGCAGAGTGACTGTGTCTGTGCTCAGGTCTGTAGGCAGATATGAAACCACTCTCAGTTCAAAAAAATGCCCATGTGTAAGGGATTTTCAATGTGAGTAGGACTGTTGGTATGAGATACTGCACAGTCGCCTGGTGTGGTATACAGATGGTTATCATATTTTTCTTGCCCACAGACAAACAGTACTGTTTTTCAGATGAATTGAAAGTTTTCTTTTGATGCTTGTAGGCAGTTTATATCCTAAAATATTGGAGTGTCAACAAAGTGCCAACCAGATTAAGGTCTTTACTGTTTACCCGGGCTTCTGGCCCTCAAGACTTTCTGTCTGAAGGATCCAGGTTGCCCATTGTCAAAGAGAAATGCTTCTTCTGAATAAACTTAAAAATGCCCTTATTCTAAAAATCCCCAGGAGATTATATTTAAAATGTTGTCAGTTCTGCTTGCCATAGTGGGACTAGGAATGGAATTTTAAAATATAGGTGCCTCTTCATTTGCTGCTGGTGAAGGCATCTACTTAGCGGGGGAAGAGCATCTGTGAGATCTGGGCCAGAGTGATAGGGTTAGCTCCCCTTCACAGCCCTGCTTTTCCTTGGACAGGAACCCTGGAGATAGAGAGAACCCTGGAGAACCCTTCCTTCTTTTGGAAGGACCAGCAGAACATACAACTTACTTTGGAAGATTCCATCTTTGTAAATGTTAAGGACTCAGAGTGTTAAAATTCCCTCGTTGCAAAGACCTCAGGGGGAATAAGTGTTCAAATTCAGATTTTCAGGCTTTTGAACCTGGAGCAGAGCAGTTTTCATCAGGGTAGATGTTTGGATTTTAAAGACCTGTTCAGTTTAATCAACTGATGTTTTCTTTGAGGGACTACTGTATACCAGCCAATATTCTAGTTGTTGGGGATAGAGCAGTCCTGTTGTCTGTTACTAATCTTCTAGTGGGGGAGACAGACTATAAGCAGTAAATATTCTGAAGAAAAGCAAATACAAGAGGACAGAGAGTGGTGGAGAGCAAGAAGGTGTCAGCAGCTCTGTGCTCTTGGTGGGAAGTTTCAAAGGTGCTGTAAGATCATCTAAGAAATCAGTCACGTCTGACTCTTTGAGACCTCATTGTCTATACAGTCCCTGAATTTTCCAGGTTAGAATAATGGAGTGGGTAGCCTTTCCCTTCTCCAGGGGGTCTTCCTAACCCAGGGATTGAACCCAGGTCTCCCACATGGCAGGCAGATTCTTTACCAGCTGAGCCACAAGAGAAGCCCAAGAATACTGGAGTGGGTAGCCTATCCCTGCTCCAGCAGATCTCCCTGACCCAGGCATCAAACCAGGGTCTCCTGAGTTGCAGGCGGATTCTTTACCAACTGAGTGATCAGGGAAGCCCATCTAAGAAAAGGTGGTGTTAATAGATTCTCAGGTAAAAACAAACTTATGGTTCCCAAAGGGGAAAGGGTCAGGGGGATCAATTGGGAGTATGGAAATAATTGATACACATCACTCTATATAAAGTAGATAAACAAGGATTTACTGTGTAGCATAGGGAAGTAACTATATTCAATATAATGATATCATGTAATAACCAATAATGGAAAAGAATCTGAAGCTACATACTTGAAACTAACAAAATATTGTAAATCAACCATAGTTCAATTTTTTAATAAAAGAAGAAGAAAGGCAGTGTTTGCCAGGACCAGTTGTGCCTCTTCACTTGAGGCTTGTCTTACTGATTTTCCTCTAAACTTGCTCCCCATTCTAGAGGCAGAGTCCCCCTCCCCAGCATCCACCTGCCCCAGCTTTGCATGGATTCAGTTCAGTTCAGTTCAGTTCAGTTCATTCGCTCAGTCGTCTCCGACTCTTTGCGATTCCATGAATCGGTGCTGCACTAAATGGGGAAGGACTTGCCACTCCCTTCTCACATGACACACACCCAACTCAAACCTGGCGAAAGGAGGGCTTTGACCAGCTTTACTTCAGGATTATTTTAACTGGAAATATACCCCTTTAAGAAAGAACACATTACAGATGGTCCAATTAGGATGCAGGTTATTTTGAGACTTCCTGAACATTATTTCTTGGCTCCTTCATTCAAATAAATCATTTATTACCCCGTAAGAGGTGCTGGGGATAATGATGACTAAGACTCACTCCCTGCCCTTGAGAAGCACGCAGTTTAGCAGTGGGCAGACATAGACATTTAAATAGATAAATAGCAGCATCACTGGGTGAGTACAACCTTCGGGTGTGACCAAGATATTCTGGGAGCCCAAAGGAAGAGCAATGAACTCTGCCTCAAGGGTGCTGAAGATTTGAAACAACTATAATGATCTGAAGCCTTATTCATAGATGGATTATTCATCCATTCACATATATTTCCTGAATAGTTTATATCAGGATCACACACTGCCTGCAGATATTATTTGTTTGGCCTACTGTTGTTATTGCTTGATAATAATTCTGTTGAAATATAATTACATTTCATATAATCCACCCATATAAGGTATACAATTCAGTGGATTTTAGTATATTCACAGAGTTGTGCAGTCACCATCAATATTAGAACATTCTTATCAACTCCCAAATCAACTCTGTAACCTGTAGCACTCACACCCCACCCCCTCAAACCTTCCAAGCTTCCTTTCTAGCTCTATGAATTGATTTATCTATTCTAGTTATTTCATATAAATGGAATCACACAGTATGCGGTCTTTTGTGACTGCGTTCTTTCCCTTAGAAAAATATTTTCAAAGTTCATCCATGCTGTACCATTTATCAGTGTTTCATTTCCTTTTTATTGCCAAACACAAGTCCATGACATCATGCGCCACTTTTTACTGATCCTTTCATCAGTTGATGGATATTCAGGTTGTTCCTACTTTTTGTTTTTATGACTAGTGCTACTGTGAACATTTGAGTGAAAGTTTGTGTGTAGACCTATGTTTTCACTTTTCATGAGTGAATATCTAGGAGCTGAATTTTTGAACCTTATGGTAGTTCTAAGTTAAACTTTCTGAGAAACTGCCAAGCTGTTTTCCGTTGTGTCTTCACCATTTTATATTCCCATTACCAATGTATGAGGGTTCCAGTTTCTCCGTATCTTTGCCAACACTTGCTATTTTCAGTTTGTTTGTTTGTTTAAATTATAGCCATCCCAGAGGGTGTGAAGTGGCACATCACTGTGGTTTTGATGTGCATTTCCTTGGTGATGAATGACATTGAGGAGTTTTTCTTGTGCCTACTGGCCATTTGTATATCTTATTTTGAGAAACGTCTATTCAGATCATTCATCCATTTAAAAGTTGTATTGCTTGTCTTTTTACTATTGTGTTGTAAGTGTTCTTTATGTATTATAGATGCAAGTCCCTTATCAGATAAATCATTTGCAAACAGTTTCTCCCATTCTGTGGGTGATCTTTTCATTTTCTTGATAGTGTCCCTTGAAGTATGAAAATATTTGATTTTTATAAGATTCAATTTATATATTTTTTTCTTTGGTTGCTTGTACTTTTGGTGTCATAGCCAAGGTTATGATAATTTTGCGTATTTTCTTTTAAGAGTATTATCATTTTAATTCCCATGTGTAGATCTTAGATACATTTTTGAGTTTATTTTTACATATGATTTGGAATAGAGATCTGATTTCATTCTTTTGTGTGTTATTTCATTCTGTAATATCCAATTGCTCCAGCACTTTTTGTTGAAAACACTGTTCTTTCCCCACTTAAATTGTTTTGGTGCCCTCATGAAAATTCAATTGGTGGACACGACTGAAGCTACTGAGCACATGAGGGTTTATTTTTGGACTGTCAATTCTATTTCACTGATCTATATGTCTTTCCTTACGTAATTACCAAACCTGTTTTGATTGTACAGCTGTGTCAGGAGTTTTGAAATTGGGACATGTGAGTTCTCCAACTTTTATCTTGTTCAACATTGTGTTGGCCCTTCTGGGTCTCTTGAATTTCTATGTGAATTTTAGAATCAGCTTGTCAATTTCTGCAAAGAAGCTATCTGGTATTTTGCCAAGAATTGAGTCAATAGATCAATTCGAGGAATATTGCTATCTTAACATGAAGTCTTCTGATCTATGAACTTGGAATGTCTTTCCAATTATTTTGGTCTTCTTAAATTTCTTTCAACAATACTTTATAGTTTTCAAAGTCTGAATTTTGCATTTATTGTGTTAAATTTATTTGTAAATATTTTATTGTTTTTAATTCTATTCATAATGTAATTTTAAAAATTTAATTTTTAGATTGTTCATTGTGACCTGCTGGTTTTAAAATTTAGGAAAATTCATAAAGTCTTATTTCTGACTTCTCTTGAAAAATCAGATCTGGTTTCCTAAATGGCAACAAGGGGCTAGAGTGAGTAGCTTGGGTTTTGTCTTTCTTGTATTCTGTATAGTTCCAGATTTGCCTTTATCTCATTACTTTTTCTGTCCTGATCCATTTACTCATTAATATCTTAATTATTAAGCACTGAACCTTTGACCTTTATGATTATTCTTTTTGAAAATTAAGTTGGATGAGATTGTTTAAAAAAATTAATATGATCTAAACCTTTAATATAATTATTTTTATATACACATCCTATCTTTTCTTATAAGTTGTTCAAGCTGCATTTTACTCATTCATCTCAGGAGCATTGGTGAGCTAGGCTCAATACTGAGGATACAAAGAAGAAACAGACACCATTCCTATTCCAAAAGAGGTACAGACACACTGGCCAAAAAAGCCATATGGACAATTAGTATTTTATAAAAGGTCTTCTGGATGTCCATACAGTGTGTGGAGGAGGGTCCAGAGAAGAGAGTGGTCAGACTGAAGGTAAGAAAGGAGAAAAAGGTCTTCCCTGATGACTCATGGTAAAGAATCTGCTTGCCAATGCAGGAAACTGTTTGATCCCTGGTCTAGGAGGATCCCGAGTGCCATGGAGCAGCTAGGTCCTGTGCCACAACTATTGAGCCTGTGCTCTAGAGCCTGAAAACTACAGCTATTAATCCCATGCACTGCAACTGCTGAAGCCTGCGTACCTTTGCACCTGTGTTCTGCAATAAGACACGCCACTGCAATGAAAAGTGGTCCCTGTTTGCTGCAACTAGAGAAAAGCCCGAGCAACAACAAAGGCTCAGCACAGCCATAAGTAAATAAATAAATAAAATTTAAAAAGAAAGGAGGAAAAGAGGAGAGGCTTCATGGAAGTGACTTTTGAATGATGATAGCTAGTCTTGTCCATTAAGCTAAGAAAGTAACATCTCTTCCTGAAGACTGATGTTTTCTCCAAAGTGTAATTCTTGGACCTGCTGTAGCAGAATCCATGAGTCCTTAATAAAACGCATTCTTGTGGACCAACTAAAGCAGAATTTTTCAGAACCCCAGAAATCTGTTTTAAAAAATGTTCCATTTAAGTTTCCTTGGTAATTCCGAAGCTCTCTAAAGTTTGAGAAGCTCTGCTTTAAGAAGGTGGGAGATCTGTGAGAGTTTTAAGTGGGAATGAGGTGTGATAGGGTGGAGTGATATGGTACACCTGCATTTCAGTAAGGTGCTGGCAACACTGGGAAAGGCAGATTCAGAGGGTGGGACAACAGAGACTCCTTCTTAGCGGGGATTGCATTCTAAATTCATCACTAGGGTGAAAATCAGGTGGAATAAAGAATACACTGGGAAATCTCTGAAATCTCTATAACACCTGTGCACCTGGACCATCAAGGTTCAGTTCAGAGTCAATGGCTTCTATCTCTGTTTGAATTTGCAGAGAGGTCCCTTTTCCCTGGGGCAGAAGTCAAGTCTAGTTTGAGTAGCAGAGTTGGGGGCTGAGGGGCTGAATAAAGGGACTGATCTTTTACTTTCTGCAGGTCAGGCTGATAACAGTAGTTGAACTGAGTAAATCAAACATTCGTATGATGGGAGTCCACTCTATTGCGGGTGAGAGACAGAGTGTGCCTAAACGAGAGCAGATACAAGAGGTGACTAAATTGATGGAATTTGGCCCCTGGTTGGATGAGGGGGTTTGAAAGAAAGGGAAGAGTATGTGAACCAGAGGCTAGAACAGGTCGCTAGAGTGGACAAGATCATTGGTTTGCTCAGGGAGTTTCAATAGCGTCTTGAGACCGGAAGCTACTGTAGTGAGTTGAAGCGAAAGTAGGGAAGTGGAGACAATGTCTCAAGGTTGTCCTCTTCCCACTTCCCCTGTTTTTAATGGGAAGGCTTTAGATGCTATTTAGAGGTGGCAGAAAAATCCTGCTATGTCTTTAGGCCACGATGGTGGCTTCTACCATCTAGCACAAGGGCAGGCTCCTTCTAAGGAGGGGAAAAGGCCATTGCAAAACAAGAGTTTAACCTTACTTGGTAATTAATAAATTGTGATTCCAAGAGGTTAAGTGGTAGACTTTATTTAATTTTTAAACTCTAAAATTATACCACTTACTTATTTTTTCAAACACAAACAATACAAAAATGTAAAGTAAAAAGTAAAAGTTTGCCTCTCTCCCATTCCCAGAGGTAATATGTATCCTTCAGACATTCATTCTGAGGATATAAGAATATATATCCTTTTTCTTTAGATCTTTGAAGGTCACCATTCTGTAAGAGTCCAGATGAAAAGTTCCCACAAACCAGCTCTCAGTCCTGTTCTCTGAAAACCCCAGTAATAATTTCTTCTCTGGAATGCAAAGCCCAAGATACACAGGCCATGAATAGACTGTTCACCTCTCCTTAGAAACAAGTGGTTGAAGCTCAGACAGTACAAAAATATTATGACTGCCCTCAGGCAAGAAGGGAGTGCGTGAGCGGGGATCTAGGTGAGCCATCTGTCAGGTGCTGAATGGAAAGGTTGTCTGAGCGCTGTCACGTTCTTACCACCCCTGATACCTTGAATAAAGGTCTTCAGTGTCCTCTCCCCATCACAGGGTCAGGTATTAGGGTGTGTCTTCTGTCTCGGGTGCCACATCCTGCTGGCCCCGGAAGAGCTTGGATTCATGCCTACTCTTACCACGGGGCCCCCAGGTGGGTCACCTTCTTTCCCACCTGGGAAGACCAAAGGAAGAGGCAGAGGGGGCAGCTGGATGACCTCCTCTCTTTTCAATTTTCCTGTCCCACAAGGCTCACACACAGGTTCCCAGAAATGGACTGTGGCCTCCAGAATAAGCCCTGATTCAGTCTCACTGAATAAGTGAAACTGAGCCAGCCATTTCCCATTAATAGGGCTTAATTTCTTCATCTATTAAATGGAATTAACCATGACTAACCTCATAGAAAGAAAAGATAAATCATCTCTTTCATGGTTGTCCTATTCTCATGGGGCTAGATTTCTTGAGAACAGACACCGTGTCTTTGCAGACCTACACTTAATACATGATTGAGAGGTAGGGTTAGTTTATACTGACATCAGCAAACCAAACTCTTGCTCCCGCAGGCCTGGACATTCAGCCACCTTCCACTTGTTCAGTCAGGTACCTAAACACAGACACTGACAGTCTTTTTATGCACCGTGCCCTCCCTGCTTCTTCACAGCGATGGTTTCTGAGAAATGGGCTGAGTGAGTCAATGGGAGGAGCAGGTGCATCCGGCATTGATTTTCTCCCTTCACCTTGCCCCGAGTGCCTTCCACCTCGCATGCCCGGGGTGGGTGGGGAATGTGCTCACTGTCACGATCATCTCAGACCGTGACTCACGTTTCCCGCAGCGAGGCCGGCAGAAGGTGTGCTGTTGCTGACAGACAAGTATGTGAAGCAAAACAGAAGTTTCAGTGAAGGGAGGTGGTTTGGAAACAGCTCCTGGGGCTGCCTTAGAAGGATGGGACTGAGGTGGTTTTCGCCATGAAGTGTGATTAAAAATAAAACCTTACATTTATACACAACTATGGATAAAATAGCTAGCTAGTGAGAACCTACTGTATAGCACAGCGAACTTTATTCAGTGCTCTGTGGTGACCTAAATGGGAAGGAAATCCAGAAAAGAGGGGGTAGATGTCTGTGTATAGCTGGCTCACTTTACTGCACAGCAGAAACTAATACAACATTGTAAAGCAACTTCAGTTCAGGGCAGACGCTCAGTCGTGTCCGACTCTTTGTGACCCCACGAACTGCAGCACGCCAGGATAAACTCCAATTAAAAATGAAGAACAAAAAAAAAAAAAAAGAAGAAGAAGAAGAACAAAGCTTGGAAGATTCCCTCTCTGTCTGTCCTCTCCTACTCTCCACTAAAAACCTGTTCCCTTGTTAACCGGAATCCCACGGTCGGTGACTCACATCACTGGGCTGAAAACTGCCCCATTTGACACCTTCTGTCACTGAGCTGTTGAGGCTCAGAGCATCTCTGCCCCAGCTTTCATGCTTTGCCTCATTTCCCCCTCCTATCAGCTTTATCACTCAGGGCTTTCCCCACTCCTGGAACACCTGGGGAGTCAGGCCCTTTCTCTCCACCTTCCCCTCAAGTCTCTTTGTGAGACCTCAGTTCTGCTATACTCCTTCCTCATCCTCCAGGATGGAGAGAACAGTGAGAAATTCACTCCCTCTGCTCATGTTAAACTACTGTTGGAGCTGAACAGTAGACACCTCCTTGACTCTTTCATCCAGTATTTACTGGGTAGTTTCTGTGGCCCAGGCACTGTCCTGGGTGCTGGGAATTCCATGCTGATCGTGGTCCTTGCTCTTATGGTGCTTACAGTCAAGGGGATGAAGACAGGTAATAAGCAAGTTAACAAGTAAACTTGATTATTAGTGGCATGATGACAAACGGGGGCTGTGATGAAGGGTGCTAGGAAGGGTCTCGGAGGCAGTGACATCTGAATTAAAACCTGAAGAATGAAAAGGACTCAGTCTTACAGAGCAGTGGGGAGGATCTAGGCAGAGCTAGCAGTGGAACAGCTAGTGCAAAGGCCCTGTGTTTGGAAAGAGTTGGCTGAATTTGAGGAATAGAAGGAAGGCCGGTGTGGCAGCGAAGTGCACAGGAGCAGGGTGACAGAGCCAGAAAACACAGGGTTTAGGTCAATACTAGAGCTCCCATGGAGAATGTGAGGCACAGGAATCTGGCTGGCAATTGTCTTGACCAGCAAACTCTCCCCCTACACGAGGCTCTGGACAACACTTGGTGCACCGACCTGCTCTTAGGATGTGAAAGGTACAGAATTCGCTGAGAAATACTTGGAGAAATAGTCCCAGGGTGTCTGGAGAGGCACCCTCAGCCCCCGCCATCTTTCCGCCAGCAGAAGGAGGCTAGAAGGCTTCCAAGGGAAAGCTAAACAGGAACCAGATCATCTCCAGGAGCCCACAGATCACTTTCAATCAGACCGCTTGGCTCCCATCGCATTTCCGAGCTCATTCCCAGAGAAAACACTCTCCCTCATCAACTGAGGCTGTGCTAAGAGGGTTACTCCCACTGCCTCACCTGGCAGAGCCTCATGGGCAATTCCTAAGCCTGCCTCCCTAGGCTTAAAGCCTCTCCCTGATTCCAGAATCCAGTTTTTAACTCTCAGCTTGCTGTTTCCTGGTTACCCCACCAGCGTCGTTCAGTGAACAGGTCCCAAATCGCCTCATCTTCCTTTCTCCTGGTTTTCTTCTTTCTGTTAATGGAATCACTGTTCCCCCTGCTACCCTGGCTGGAAACGTCTGAGTCATCCTTGACTCATCCTTCTTTCTTATTCTCTAGATCAAATCAACTGCTGGATTGTGTAGTATCTATTTCCGAGATGTCACTCGAATCTGTCCCCTCCTTCCCACCATCCCTCCTCAGGGTGAGCTTTTATTACTTCTCAAGAGGAGCATCCTCACTTAGTCCCTTGCTATTGACCCACCTTCCTACTGCTGCTGACATGAGGCTTCTCAAACACAGAGTAATCCCATTTTTGCCACATTAAATATGAATATACTAACTGTCTTTTAGCTTTATGAGCCTCAGTGCCTTTTCCAATACTCCATGTTCAAACTAGATTTATTCCTTCCTGGTGGAGGACATGACTTTTCTTTCCTTGAATCCTCTGAATAAATGAGGTTGCAAAAGTAGAATTTTCTTATGTTACTAAGCTTTGGGTTTATCTGCATTTATCTCCCTAGAACACTTGATATTTCTGTATTATTTGTCTCACATTTAGTTTTGCTTCCTCTAATATTTGAGCATCCATGTGTACCATGCGCTGCTCTTAGAACACCTTAGGAAATAATTAAATAATTAAACTCTCACAACAATTGTATCCCTATGTTGCTAGTGGCAAAACTGAGATAAAAAGAAGTTGAGTAACTTGGTGAAGCTCCATAACTAATAACTGGCAGAGCCAGGATTCCAGTTCACACAGGCTGGCCCCAGAGCCCAAGCTCTCATATCCCTGAGCGCACATTGTCAGGGATGACAGCCATTTTCCTGATACCATATTAATAGTTTGGATTTAGCTGATGTTTTATAACTGAACTGAAGCTTAAGGCATGTGTCCATTAATAGTCAGAAATATCAATGGTAGGCTGAATGTACAAATGTGATTTGCTATCAGGAACTGATTTAGGTGTTTCCCCAGGAAAACACCTCTGATGCTGAGAACTATTTTTGTGCCATTTTTTCCTACTTGTTCTTCTTCTTTTTTTTCTCTCTTATTCCAGTACATGGGCTGTATTGAAGTGCTGCAATCAATGAGATCACTGGATTTTGGAATGAGAACCCAGGTTACAAGGTAAGAGAACAAAAATTTGACAAGCTCGGAGGGCTATAGTCTAAAGTCACAAGAGTTTCTCCCTGCAGGAGTTCCATGCAAGGCTTCAAAGGCACTGTGGGTTTTTATTCGTAAGGCTGGAAGGTAGAACAAAGCCCAGTGACATTGTGAATGGTTCTGACTCATCATGTGAAGGATTTCTCAATTGTGCAGCAGAGCATCTGCATTTCATATGAGAACTGATAAGATGATGCAGTCAGAGAAATAACTGCTTTCCCAGATACTTCAGTTCAGTTCAGTCGCTCAGTCGTATTCGACTCTTTGTGAACCCATGAATCACAGCACGCCAGGCCTCCCTGTCCATCACCATCTCCTGGAGTTCACTCAGACTCACGTCCATCGAGTCAGTGATGCCATCCAGCCCTCTCATCCTCTGTCATCCCCTTCTCCTCCTGCCCCCAGTCCTTCCCAGCATCAGAGTCTTTTCCAATGAGTCAGCTCTTCACATGAGGTGGCCAAAGTATGGGAGTTTCAGCTTTAGTATCATTCCTTCCAAAGAACACCCAGGGCTGATCTCCTTCAGAATGGACTGGTTGGATCTCCTTGCAGTCCAGGGGATTCTCAAGAGTCTTCTCCAATACCACAGTTCAAAAACATCAATTCTTTGGCACTCAGTTTTCTTCACAGTCCAACTCTCACATCCATACATGACCACTGGAAAAAACATAGCCTTGACTAGATGGACCTTTGTTGGCAAAGTAATGTCTTTGCTTTTGAATACGCTATGTAGGTTGGTCATAACTTTTCTTCCAAGGAGTAAGTGTCTTTTAATTTCATGGCTGCAGTCACCATCTGCAGTGATTTTGGAGCCTCCAAAATAAAGTCTGACACTGTTTCCACTGTTTCCCCATCTATTTCCAGTGAAGCGATGGGACCAGATGCCATGATCTTCGTTTTCTAAATGTTGAGCTTTAAGCCAACTTTTTCACTCTCCACTTTCACTTTCATTAAGAGGCTTTTTAGTTCCTCTTCGCTTTCTGCCATACGGGTAGTGTCATCTGCATATGTGAGGTTATTGATATTTCTCCCAGCAATCTTGATTCCAGCTTGTGTTTCTTCCAGTCCAGCGTTTCTCATGATGTACTCTGCATATAAGTTAAATAAGCAGGTGACAATATACAGCCTTGATGTACTCCTTTTCCTATTTGGAACCAGTCTGTTGTTCCATGTCCAGTTCTAACTGTTGCTTCCTGACCTGCATACAGGTTTCTCAAGAGGCAGGTCAAGTGGCCTGGTATTCCCATCTCTTTCAGAATTTTCCACAGTTTATTGTGATCCAAACAGTCAAAGGCTTTGGCATAGTCAGTAAAGCAGAAATAGATGTTTTTCTGGAACTCTCTTGCTTTTTTGATTATCCAGTGGATGTTGGCAATTTGATCTCAGGTTCCTCTGCCTTTTCTAAAACCAGCTTGAACATCAAGGAATTCACGGTTCACGTATTGCTGAAGCCTGGCTTGGAGAATTTTGAGCATTACTTTACTAGCGTGTGAGATGAGTGCAACTGGGCGTTAGTTTGAGCATTCTTTGGCATTGCCTTTCTTTGGGATTGGAATGAAAACTGACCTTTTCCAGTCCTGTGGCCACTGCTGAGTTTTCCAAATTTGCTGGCATATTGAGTGGGGCACTTTCACAGCATCATCTTTCAGGGTTTGAAATAGCTCACCTGGAATGCCATCACCTCCATTAGCTTTGTTCGTAGTGATGCTTTCTAAGGCCCACTTGACTTCACATTCCAGGATGTCTGTCTCTAGGTGAGTGATTATCTGGGTCATGAAGATCTTTTTGTATAGTTCTTCTGTGTATTCTTGCCACCTCTTCTTAATATCTTCTGTTTCTGTTAGGTTCATATCATTTTTGTCCTTTATTGAGCCCATCTCTGCATGAAATTTTCCCTTGGTATCTCTAATTTTCTTGAAGAGATCTCTAGTCTTTCCCATTCTGTTGTTTTCCTCTATTTGTTTGCATTGATCGCTGAGTATCCCAGATACTAGAAGTATTTAAAATAATATATAGAAATAGGATATTACAGGATCTCAGACCTGTTGAAGAAGTCTCTGAAAGTAACAGGAAAAAACTTTTCAAAGCAGTAAGCCCAAACTCGTCCCATTTATGGCATCCCTGACACAAGAAGCTGTCTATTTCTTGTCTGTGTCTCTCTCCTCCACATACAGTGAGCTGGATGGAAGGGTTGAACCAGCAGAGCCTTACCCAGAGTGGCCCCAGGAAGCTTAGGGAAAGAACCAGAGTTATTTTTACACAGAGTGCAAGTCAGAAGCAGAAGCACAAGGTACGGTTCTTTAAGGCCAAATTCAAAGCAGGCATGGAAAGGAGAATAACTGAGTGCTAAGACTTGTAACTGGGAAAATCATGACGTGAGGGGCATGAAGTGAGAAGACTGGATTGATATGAATCAATGTGATTCAGAATGAAGACCTGGGCATCTGTGGTGTGTGGTGCCATTGTGCACTCCTCAGTGCCCGTCTGCTTCCATGGCTGCTGGTCACCATTTCCATTATAAAGAGAGGATAACTTTTCCTGTTGCTCGTCCCATGGAATTCGAGGCCTGAAAAGATAGTCCTCTTAACCAAAAGATTTGGGGAAAGGAATCATATGCTGTTTAGGAGTATTAAAGACCCTGAGAGGTTCTGTGCTATAGTTTAAAAATTGTTAATTTCATCAAGATTCTTTAAATTTATTTGGCCCCATAATTCTTTTTTATGTAACATAAATAAACACTCCATGTATTTTGGGGGTTCCATGAAATGAACTTTTAGAAAGGCTATTGTAGACTTGTTTACAATACATTCAAATCTATCTTTCCAAACTTTTCACTGATCTTTGGGACTCCCTCAGGAATTAAACAGATGAAGTCGGATTCTTCCCCACTCATCCACCCTGTATTCTTGGTGCCTATTTCAGTTCTTCGCACCTGGAAGAGGCTCAATGGATATTTATGGAATAAATGCATGGCTCTATCTGATTACTTTCCAGGATTTGGAAATGGCTATATTTTCCCTTTTCTTTTACAGTGTCAACTATCCTTTAAGTAAGGATATCCTTTAAGTAAGAGGTTTCTAGATTACTTCCTACCCTTTTAACCCTAATTTGGGCACATTTCAGGTTTTATTTCCTTATGATGATGCTTAACCCGGAGAAAACCCTTCCTCCAATCCTGAGGAAGTTACAGATGGGAGGGAGAGGGTCACTACCCCAGAAGCTTGGTGTAGGGGCACAGTAGGAAGGAATGCCACTGTCCATATCTGAGGATGACTGTTTTTCTGTTCTTTCCCTCATCCATGCAGTCATTGACATATTCTCCTTCACTCATATATTTATGGAGTGTTCATTAAGTGCCAAAAACTTTTCAAGAATTAAGGACACAGGCACCTCTGATCTTTTAGAACTTACATCATAGCTGGAGAAACAAACTATGGCAAGGAAGCAAATAAATATGCAATATACTTTCAGGCAGTAATTCGTGCCATTACTATAAGAATGAAGCAGGGTAAGAGGACAGAGATGTATGGGTGGGCTTTTAATTTCTTTTTCTAGTTATAAATACACTGTATATTTATTTAGAACACTTAGAAAATACAGATAAATATGAAAAAGAAAATCACTCATAATCTCACCTGGAAATAATGTCTACTAGCACTTTCTGCTTTGGCATACCCTTCTGATCTTTTCTTTCTTACATGAGCTTACAATGATTTTTGCAGACAATCTGAAGAATGTTTGATTCTATTTCTCCCACGTTGACCATTTTTCCCGTTGCTAAATATTCACAAGCATTTTTGAATTGTGGTAAAATATGTATAATATAAAACTTACCACTTTAATCATTTTAAGTATGCAGCGCAGTGGCATTAAGTCAGTTCATGCTGTTGTGCAACTGTTACCATCCTTCTCTAGAAGTTTTTCATCTTCTCAAATTGCAACTTTGTGCGTTAGAAAATAACCCTTCATCCTCTCCTCCCCCAGCTCTGGCAACCGCAGTTCTATTTTCTGTCTCTATGAATATGACTGCTATGGGTACCTCAGGTAGATATATAGAGTTATATAGTATTTATTCTTTTGTGACTGGTTTATTTCACAGAGCTTAATGGCGTCAAGATTTAGAACTAGGTCAAACAATATAAATGTTCTGAAGGCTTTAGACATGGATTGCAAGGTTGTTCTGCAGAAGAACTGTAATAGTTGGTGTCCTTCCTCCCTGTCACATATCTGTTTTTTTTATTATCTTTTATTTTTATTGTATTTAAATTTTTTAAATTTTATATTGGAGTATAGTTGACTAACAATGTTGTGTTAGTTTCAGGTGTACAGCCAAGTGATTTAGTTATACATATATCTATTCTTTTTCAGATCTTTTCCCTATATCATGTATTACAGAGTACTGAGGAGAGTTCTCTGTTGATTATTTTATATATACCAGTGTGTGTATGTTAATCCTAACCTCCTAATTTCTATCTTTAAAAAGTATTTATGAATTTGTAAGTCTATGTTTTCCTATTGTTTAATAAATGGCAGAAGACTATTTTTTCCCCTGCCATGAAGATTCAGCTTATGAATAATATATAGATCCAAGGGAAGGTGGCTGGCATAGTATCTGGATTTTGTTTCTTGTAGATGTGTCGATAATTCTTCGTAGATTCTGGCATTGTAGATTGCGTTTTGGGCAGATTTGTGGAAGCTTGAGTGTGAATCACTTTCCATAAAGCCTTTAGTTTCACACCCTACTTCACAAATATTTACTCTTTCCTTCTCTCAATTTTTCTTTATCTCCTCTCCTTTCTTCTTTCAACTTACATATATTTTCACATTCAGCCACTATTCAAGTTGCTTTATTATCAATTGTCTTGGATGTTATTAATATATAACTATTGAATCAGGTTCAAATTGTTTAAAATGTCAATGTCACATAGTCACTGAGTTTCATTTAGCTCATAATCCTACTTAATCTAAGAAAAAAAAGTTCAGTGGACCAGGTAGAATTCTAAAAGAAAGAACTTCATTTTGTGTGACCACAGCTGTGTGTGTGTGCTTAGTTGCTCAGTCATGTCCAGCTCTTTTGCGACCCCATGGACTGCAGCCCACCAGGCTCCTCTGTCCATGGAATTTTCCAGGCAAGAATACTGGTGTGGGTTGCCATTCTCTTCCAGGGTGTCTTTCCCCACCCAAGGAGAGAACCCTGGTTTCCTGCATTACAGGCAGATTCTTTCCTGCCTGAGCCACGCCCACAGTTACCTCCCGACATCTACCATCAAGCAGAGGATTAATCAGGTGTGGATGCTGATAAACTGGTGTAGCTAATTGCTGCTCTGGATACAAACAGATGTATTCAGTCTGATGTCCTATCCATGTTAATTCATCTCCCCATCTCCATACTAGCTGGTACACTGTTCCAGTTAATAGAGAGACAGAAATATAGAGTTCTGGACAATAAAGGAGGATCCACGGTTAACAAACAACATTTGCATCAGCAGTTGAAACGGAAGAGAAAAATGGAGTCAATTCTTATCTTTATTAGGGATCTTTCTACCAGGTGTTTAGGGGTTGAATTCACAGGACCTCTGGAACATAGAAAATACTCACAGAAGAGAAAAAGAGAAAGAAAGACAAGGAGGCCATATACTATGTTGGCAGTTCTGGATTATACTCTTTTCAAGGCTCTTAGCAGGCTTCTCTGACTTCTGATTTAGTCACTGGGGAGCCCTTCCAATGGCTTTTACTATTGTTCCTCCACAAATTCTCACCCAGACATTTAACCACTTGACCGATTTAGGACCAGATCTTAATTTTTAATAATCTAGTGTTTATGCAAAAGGGCAAAGGAGGAGGTTGTTCCTAATAGAAAAGAGAAACAAGATGATTAGGAAAACAAAAACTCACAGTGATAGTTTGCCTTCAAGATGTCTGGAAAACAATGTCAAAAGGAAATAAGAGAAGGGGAAAATGAAAACCTTACTAAGGATGACATAGTCATTCCTCTCTTTAATAAAAACATTCTCATCATAATTTTTATTTTAGGGGAGGGGATTCAAAAATTTAGTAGGATTATCTCATTTAATTTCCAATAAAAACTCTCATTCTAGGAACTTCCCAGGTGGTCCAGTGGCTAGGACTCGACGCTTTGACTGAAGAGGACTTGGGTTCAATCACTGGTCTGGGAACTAAGATCCCACTTGCCATATGGCATAGCTTGCTGCCCCCTCCACACACACACAAAAAAAAGCCCAACCAAAAACCTTTCATTCTACTAATGAGGAAATGAAACTTAGATTAAGTAAGTTGCCCAAAGTCATACAGTGAATAGGCACAAGGTGGAACTTTAGCCTAGCACTACAAGAATCAAGAAACTTTGTTCTTTGCTGCTATTTTAATATGTCATGATAGTTACGTGGTATTTTCCCCTTTAATTTACTTATTGTAGAGAAGTTCATTAATAGATTTTATAATATGGAACAATCATTGAATTCCTGCTATAAACTCTTCTTAATTTTTATACCATCATAGGTAGTAGTTACATACACATTGTTAATATTTTATTTCAAATTTTTGCATCCTTGTAATAAGTGAGTTTTCTTTTTGAACTATACTCACGAAGTTTTGGTTTTAGGAATAGGTTAGACTAATAAGAATGATTTCAGAATGTGTCCATATTTTCTGTGTATGCAGCACTTTAAAAAATATTGGAATTATCCACTACTTAAAAATCTTTGGTGCTAGCCCAAACAACTCTCTGGACCTGTTAGAGTTTCCCCTCCATTGTCAAATCTTCTCTTTTTTATTAGTCTTTTCAAATTTTTATCCTTTGGTAAAATAATTGGATAATTTTACCTTAATAGTTGGGTATTTTACTTAGATTTTTCAAATTTATCACAAAATGTTGGCCACAGTATTTGTATCTAATTTTTAAATAGCCTCTATATATGTGATTATACTTTCTTCTTTATTTCTAATCTGTGTGTGATCTTTTTAAATCACATTTGCCAAAGGTTTGTTTATACTATTGCTCTTTTGAAAGAACCAGGTTTGGTTTTATTATTCAAATCTACTTGATTTTTGTTTTCTAATTTATTTATTTCCTCTCTAGCTTTAGTATATCTTTCCTCCTTTATAGGTCTATTTTATGCTGTTCTTTCTTTAATTCTTAAGATTATTCTTTCATAATTTCTTTATTTTTATTTTTTATCCAGTTTTACTAAGATATAATTGACATAAAACACTGTGTAAGTTTAAAAGGTACAACAAAATGATTTGATATATCTGTCCATATATATATCATGAAATAATTGTCAATAAATTCAGTGAACACCATCATCTCATATAAATGCAAGGTTGATTAAAGAAACAGAAAAAAAAATTTTTCCTTGCCACGAGACCTCTTAGAATTTACTCTCTTAACAACTTCTGTATATAATGTATGACGGTGTTATTTATCATATTGTACATTACTTCTCAAGTACTTATTTATCAGCTGAAAGCTTATGCCTTTTGACTGCCTTCATCCAGTCCTCCTTTCCTCCTCTTCTGCTGTGCTGCGAAGTCGCTTCAGTCGTGTCCGACTTTGTGCGACCCCACAGACGGCAGCCCACCAGGCTCCCCCGTCCAGGCAAGAGTACTGGAGTGGGATGCCATTGCCTTCTTCATTCCTCCACTTCTGGCCTTTGGTAACCACAAATCTGATTTTTTTAAATGAGTTTTTGTTTGTTCTGGCAGTATAATTGACCTACAACATTATGTTAATTCCTGGTGTATACCAGGATAACATAGTGTTGGATAACATAGTGATTTGGTATTTCTCTACATTTCAAAATGATTGCCACGATAAGGCTAATGACCATTCATCGTGATTTTTAAAACAAAGAAAAAAACAGAACGAAAAACGCTAATTTGATCTGAAGTGCATAGACACACTAAAAATTATTATCTCACAAAAACCTAAAGCTCATTCCCTCCCTTGCATAAGCATTCACATCATGCAAAGAAGAAAAAAATCTTCCCTCTTCCACTAAGGATGCCTTCTTCTTTGTGTCTAGGTGAGAACCTGCCTCTGATATGGAGGAAGGAATAAATTACACATCAGGGTAAACCCAGTAAGTGAATCTGGTAGAACAGGGCTTGGTTTTCAACCCTGAAGATCAGAACTTCATAGGAAACATGGAGGGACTATTTAGTTCATCCCCACAGGACATAATTTATCTCAAGGGCAGGGCACACTGTTGGTGGGAGGGCCCTCTAGATCATTGTATTTATTGCTTCACATATGTAATTGCTTTACATATGTAATTCATACTTGGCAATAAATTCAGCCAGGCTAAGTACAAAGCACCCAGCACAGGATCTGTCCATGCCAGGCTCCAGGAGAGCTGGGAAATAGTGGATTGTGGTGGGTTTTTGCCTCATTCCTGTGATGGCCACACCTGGGGGAAGGAATAGGAGGTGTTAGAGGATGGGGTGGTGGGTGCTTCCTTTTGGGGTCCTGTCTTCGATTCATTTTCCCTAACTGATCACAAGGGGTTTATTTATCTGCCACATTCCATTCCATGGGGTAGAAGACCCAGAGTAGTATTTTTGGAACTACTGTCAACAGTAAGCAGGCTATAATGAGTGATTGGTACTAAGTAAAGCAGCAAGGAAGTAGAGATCATAATTCAGAGGATGTTGTAATTGGACTAATTTCCTGTATGTAATGTTATTGCTTCTGGGCACTGATTCTGCAAATTTAATTCATTGTTTTAAAATTTTGATTCTTTGGCTTCAGCAGGACATTAAAGGCACTTTTTCAGAGATAAATGCATACTTGTGTGTGTGTGTGAGCAACCATTACATGCAAAGCGAGCCAAAATGCAGCTGAAATGAGCATTTACCTGTGCATGAGGTTTGTAAGCAATGTGAATGTCAGGAGGGAGAGTATTCTGTAGAGGTCAAATATCTGCATGCTTGGTGGCTAAACTGAGACGTCTGTTTGTTTGAAGACAGGATGGCATTTATTAATTTTCCTAAGGAATGTATGAATGAGATTGATTATAGCCATGCATGGATAAGCATGTGTATGTCTGTGTAAAATTTGGAGTTATTTCCAGCATCTGGTGTATGAGTTTGTGTTGACTTGTGAGGAGACCATGCAGTGAGGAGTGGGACTGTAGCCCACATGGCACTCAAAGTAAGGACTCCAGAGCGGGGATAAAGAGTATTAATTTGCCAGACCAGGGGACACCCCCAGTGAAGACATTTACTGAGAACAGTGGCAAGGAGAAAAACATCAGGAGTGTTAAAGTTTTAGTTCATAGTGGTCATGCTAAGAATTAATACTTACCGGAACAGAATGTACAAGGTTGGATAAAGCAAGTTTCATTTTCATTGTTCAGAAAGGAATGTGAAGACCTCAGCAAGGGTCTGGGTTCCCAGGGTCAAGATTTATGACCTTTATCAGCTGGTGAGACCAGTTACAATGACATATGACAGTCAAATCCTCCTTGGCAGGCATTGATGTAAATGGAAGTACTTCCTCTAACACGGGTGTAGACATCAGGAAACCCTTGTGGAGGTTTCACATGGTGTGAATGTGTGAATAATGACAACTTCTGCTAGTTTCAAGCTGTGCTGACTCGGTTCCTTACAGCCTGTTTAGGACTGAAATCTTGCTTCTCAGATATCTGAGATGAAATAGCCAATTACATCCCTTTCAGAAGTCTTCAAAGATACAGTAATTTTAAAAAATGTTTGCAAGCAATTGAGAAGGATTCTGATAGGATGACAGAGTCAAATACACAGAGAGAGGGTGTGGAAGTCAAGGGCTCCTTTTGCTCACAGTCGTTAGCACAATGTCACATGTGGGTGCAATTTGAGCACAAGTAGGACCAAGAAATACAGTTACTAAGGCAACCCACAGAATGGAGTGGAAAAATACTTTTAAAATCAGATCTCTAACAAGGAATTAATATTCAGAATATATAAAGAACTCCTACAATTCAACAGCAGGAAACCAGATAGCCCTATTAAAAACTGGGCAAAGGACTTGAATAGACATTTCTCTAAAGAAGACACACAAATAGACAATAAGCACATGAAAAGATGCTTAACACCACTAATCATTAGGGAAATGTAATAAAAACCACCATGAAATAGTACTTCACACTCATTAGAATGGCTGTTATTTAGAAGGAAACCCCAAAACAACAACAAAAACCCCAGAAATTAAATGCTGACAAGGTTGTTAGAAATTGGAACTCTTGTGCCTTGCTGGTGGCAATGTAAAATGATTCAGCTGCTGTGGAAACAATATGGCAGTTCCTAAAAATTAAAAATAAAATCATCTTATGATCGCAATTTCACTTCTGTGTATATATTTAAAAGAATTGAAAGCAGGTACTCAGATGTTTGTACATCTATGCTCATAGCAGCATTATTCACAAACTCATAAGATGAAAGCAACCCAAGTATCCTTTGATGGATGAATGGATAAACAAAACATGATATATAACATGGTATATACATACAGAAGGAAATCTTGCTGGTTCTGATGACCTGGATGCAACTGGAGGGCATTATGCTAAGTGAAATAAGTCAGACAGAGAGAGAGATGAATACTGCATGATATCACTTATGTTGTGATCTTTTTATAAAAAGTCCAACTCATAGCAACAGAGAGTAGAATGGTGGTTACCAAAGGATGAGGCATCTCAGGGCTGGGAAATGGGGAGCTACTGGTTAAGGAGAACAAGCTTTTGTTTTAAGATGGTTAAGGCCTTTATGATCTAATGTATAGCATAGTGACTACAGCATACGAATGCAGTGACTAATACTACTTTGTATAATACAATTTAAATTTGCTAACAGAGTAGATTTTAAGCAGTCTCACCAAAAAAAAAAAAAAAAAGAGGTAAATATGTGAGCTGATGGATGTGCTCATTAACTTGATTGTGGGAATTCTTTCACAATATACAGAGCTATCAAACTATCACTTTGTGTACTTTAAATATACTATGCTTTTATTTGTCAATTGTATCTCAATAAAGCTGCAAAAAAGTAAATTTTTACACATGCTACAGCATGAATAAACCTTGTGTTAGACCATTCAGGCTTCTGTAACAAAATACTACAGATAGGGTAGCTTATAAACAACAGATTATTTCTGACAGCTCTGGAGATTGGATGTCTGAGATCAAGGTGCCAGCATGGTGGGGTGAGGGCCTTTTTCTGGATGGCAGAATGATCATATCCTTCCTTGCAGAAGGGCCTAGGGAGTTCTGTGGTACCTCTTTTATAAGAGCATTAACCTCCGTCATGAGGGCCCCACCCTCACGACCTAGTTGTTTCCCAAAGGCCCCAATTACTAGTACTATCACCTTTGGGTGTTAGGATTTCAACATAGAATATTTGTGGAGATAGAAACATTTAGCCTACTGCAAAGCTTGAGGATATTGTGCTAAGGAAAAATACAAAAAGACAAATACAAAGACGTAGACAAAAAAGTAGTCTGATTTCCCTTGTATGAAGTGCCTAGAGTAGTCAGATCTAGAGATAGAAAGTAGATTGGTAGTTGCCAGGGGTTAGAAGGGAAGGATATTAGTGCTCCATGGGTACAGAGTTTTAGTTTGGGAAGGTGAAAAAGTTCTAGAGATGAGTGGTGCTGATGAGTGCATGACAATGTGCATGTACTTAATGCCACTGAACTATACACTTAAAAGTTATTAAAATGGTAAATTTTATGGATGTGTACTATATATGTGTTTTACAACAATTTTTAAAAAGTGTTGGTTACTAGATGAGTTATATTTTTGAAGTATTCAAGGTTGTCTAAGTTTGTTTTGCTGAAAGTGTGCAAAGCCAGTAAGAGGAGGACAGCGGAAGTGTCAAAGCCTGTTTCTAGCAGGTCCCCCAGCTGAGATAATCTGGGGAAGAGGGCATGTAGGCTGTTCTAATTTCTTGAAGCCCAACCAGAAGCTCTGCTGGCCAGGAGGGCTGCTGCAGGACAGGAGGTGAAAGTAGTTAACGGTAGCTGATATTTGTTTCACTTGCCTTGCTCGCTTATGAAGCACATGCTCACCCTGAGAGGAAGGTACTGTAATTCCCCATTTTGAGCAGGGGATGCTGAGGCTCAGAGAAGTCTTTGTGACCATTCCCAGACCACACAGCTATTTCCCTGAGCTCAAACCCAGGAACCCTTACACCAAATCCCGTCCCTATAGCCCTTAATGTTTCCTAGTGACATTGCTTTGGTTTGAAGCTAAGACACTGCTCTTATAGCTGTGGATAGACTAAGATGGTGGGGGACAGTGCAGGCAGTAAATGCAGGCCTGGCTCATCTTTTAAAAATCACTTCTAAGCGAGGAAGCAACTCAGCTATGACCGTCTCCATCGCTGACGTCAGGCCTCTGGGACATCTGATTCCTAACATTCTTTTTCACTATATTTTTCTGATTATAAAAACTAAAATTGGCTTATTGTGGGAATTGAAAAATAAGGTAAAATTAAAGAAAAAAATAAACAAATTCCTGGAGGTAACTAGTAGTGGCAGTTTGGTGTAAGATTTTTCCAATCATTTGTTTGAAAGCTAAGGTGAGATTAGATAGTGCTTATTAACTTGTAGCATGCTTTTATCATCTAATGTACACATTTTCTAGGTCATTATGTATGAATAGTACCTGCTTTGACCTGAGCTTTAAGGTGTAAAAATAATTTTAAGTACATCTCCTTGCCGTGGGTATATTTATTAAAAGTCTTTGGCTTTAAGTAGCAGAAAGTAACTCTAAGTAAGCCAAAAGGAGAATTTCCTGAAAGGATATTGAGGCAGCTCCTGGAATCTGAGACGTGAACAATCAAACAGATAGGAAGGATAGAGTCAGGACTGCTGGGGCATCAGCAGCAGGGCTGCAGGGATTCCCCACCTCTGGTTTTCTCATTTCCAAATGTCAAATCCCCAGGTAGGATGGTGACTGGGGCCCGATGCTGGGCCAGTCAGCCTTGGCCAGGACAGAGTTGCATTGCGGCAATATGATAGTTCCATAACACGCGAATATTGTGCTTGTGCATGTGCTAAGTTGCTTCAGTCGTGTCCAACTCTGTGCGACCCTGTAGACTGCAACCTGCCTGGCCTCTCTGTCCATGGAATTCTCCAAGCAAGCATACGGAGTGGAGTGCCATGCCCTTCTCCAGCTCTCGTATGTTGGGAAGGGCAATTACTGGGAGGAGGAAAAAGTAGCTTGTAAAATGGCAGTAGTAAATGCAGTAAAAAAATAGATTCCTACCGCAAAGGGAAAAGAAGACAATAGATCAATTTCTTTGAATACCTTAAAAAAAAAAAGATTGGGCATATTTAAATCATCCCCCAAATGCTCCACTAAAATTTAAGGAATTGTTAATCAAAATGTTGTTATTAATTTTTGAACATAATTCAATTGCCCTGTATGATGATGCAGTGTTTGTGTATTTCAGGAAACACTGAGGCTACAAGTGTAGGTATTGTGTATTTTATGCAGTTTTTGTGGGATACAGGGCATTATTCTAGTGTTTTAGGTATTTGTAGAGGTTTATAAAATGGTGATTAGTTTTGTTAATTCTCCTTACAGTATCTGTATTTAATTTGTTGAGAAATCCTTTGTCAGGAATGAAACTTCCAATTATAATGCTTTTTCCATGGAAAATATGATGCAGTTTATGAAATTGTTTCTAAAAATATGTTGCAGCTGAAATCAGAACCTGCTAATTTATCCATATGAATCTACAGAAACTTACAGATGTGCATATATTATCCTATGAACACATATGCACTCTTCCTCTAACAGGCAGTATACACACTTTCACTGATCTAAGCTATCTGTCTATATCTAAGTATGGATTTTAGGGGATGGCCTCAAGTGTTTGAGGAGAAACAGATTAATTTAAAGCTTAAAATGCATGAATGTTAAAGTGTATGCATTTGGGGACGACCCTCAGCATTTTTAGCTTCAATTGCTGAATGAAATAACTTTTTCTGGTGTTTTTTTTCCCTCAAGCCTTCTTTACTGTGCAGAGCCAGTTGAGAATGTATCTCCTTTTTGGCCCTTTCTGGTTTCCTTTAAAAGTCAGTACTGAATGTTTGTAATACCCCAAGCATATTCCAGTATATTCTGTGCAAATGTCTCTACGACCAAGAAACTGGGTTTCTAATTTTGATTTTGATGGATACACTGGTCATTTCCTGGTCTGAATCATTTAACAATGCAAGTGGAATAAGCCTTGGTACCATTGCTCCTAGAAACACCAGTACTGCGGTTGCATAGGAGCCTCCTGAGAAAGCTTAGTGTGGGCCTCAGAGTGTGTCTGGCTAAGAAGGGATTGAGTCCCTATCCTTTTCAGTGGGGCAGTCAATCACAAGGGCTCCATCATCCATCATCTTTGGGCCTTGAGGTTCTCCCTGGAAGCCTAGTGTATGGAATTTGGCCTGGATTCAAGATACCATATATCCAGAAAAGTCAAAGATGCATTTGCTTTTAAGAAGTGAGCTAGATGGAAAACAGTAAAAATTCATTAAAAAGTAATCTCAGCCTGACTTTTCTTTGATAAAAAGAGGCTTTGTGGTCAAAGGAAATGCTAGACAGTTGGCAGTCTCTCCACCTGCCAGTCAGATTTGCTCCATTTCTTATCAGGATTCTCCTTAGGAAAACTGAAATGCCTAATGGAACAAATGCAGGTTCTGACCCATTTACTTAAACATGAGTTGGAGCTTATGAGAACTGTACCTCCTCTAGGAAAATGTGAGTTTGCATGCATGTTTGAACAAAAAGGATATTTCACTATTAGCTCTGACAATGCAGATTTTTAAAACGGGAAGATATCTTCTAGTTAAGTATTTATGCCAAAATAAAGGAGCATAATTCTGGCAGCAGCTCATTAGCAGGATTTATGGATCTAGAAACGGATGCTGAGATGGAGAGTTAAATGCAAAATGTATAGTGGGGGAATTCTTAAGATCAACACATAGGAGAATGAGGGTTGTAGGTCTGGACATGGTGGCAGTGTTGAATAGTGATGCCATCTCAACAAAGCCCTCAGCATATCTCCTGGGTGCAGAGACCAGGCCTTTGAACACTATTGATTTGTCATGTCATGTCATTTGTCATGCCTCTTGGGAGGAACATGTTTATGGGCAAGGTAACTAAAGGAGAAGACAAGTTCTGGGGAAGGAAGTCGGCTGTGAGACATGAGGAGTGAACATTGCTACAACCAGGGTAACGGGTACTTCTGTTCTGAAGGGGGATCTGGGTTATGCAAGGGGACGAGGATCATACTTTGTTTCAGTGCCGTAGAGCTGCCTAAACATTTACATACTGAACATTCAGGATGTCCAAGGCAGCCCACTGGGTGCCATGGAGGCATCTAAGGAAAATCAAGTAGGCATTCTGCCTTTATAGAAACTTGCTGTATGTATAGCAGACATAATTGGGGCTCTTCTACAACATGTTTTCTCTATAACTCCAGTTATAACCAGAGAATATGCTGTTGGGTACTAAACATTGTAAAAAACAGTTTAGAACCAGTTCGCAAAGCAGATAGACATTTTAAGGATAAAGCAATAATTATGGATAGCATTTTTTGAGGCCTTGTTCAGAGCACTATCATTATCCCCACTTTATAAATTTAAGAAACTGAGACAGCTTTAAAAATGTGTTCAGTGTCACAGAGATTATAGGAGACTGTTAAATTTTGAATTCTGGCTGTTGATTGCAGAACACACTCAACCAGCCTTTTTTAATTACCATAGAAGAGTTGTAGATAAATTAGAACCATCCACTTTTCCCCCTGTTAACATTTATAGTAATTTTGCACTTTTGTTTTTGTCTCTCCCCCAAGCACTTTGTTCTGTATCATGTACAAAATATCATGTCACTTAATGAAACTTAGTTGATATAAAAGAAGGATTTCAGTTCCCCTCTCCTTTCATTGAATGTTGGTAGGAGAGACAAAGAATGGAAGGTCATAATTAAGAGTATGTAAAAGCAGTTCCATAACCCTGATGTTTACATAGTAGAAAACTCATCTCTTATAAGACCCAGCTTCCTGTTCCAACATACTGAGCAAGACCAAGGCCAAGTATGTATAAACAGTCTGTCTGTTATGATTAAAAGGTTGTGTTTTAATAGGTTTTTTTGCCACGTACAAGCTAATAGCTGATTGTGATCCCTTGGCCTCTTACATTAATTTCTGGTTAGCTCCAGAAGAAGGCTCAGCAAACCACCTGCTACCTGATTTTGATTTTGCCATATTTTGAGCCAAGAATGGTTTTTGACTTTTTAAAAATGATTGGGGGTGAGGGATCAAAAGAAGAATATTTTGTGACTTGTGAAAGTTAGATGGAATTCACATTTGTGTCTGTAAGTGTTTTTGGCACTCAAGCATGCCCATTCACTTAACGTGTTGTCGGTGGCTGCTTTTTCAGCTGCAACTGCAGAGTTGTGTTGTTGTGACAGACTATATGGCTCACAAAGCCTAGCAGTTTTTACTCTCTGGCCCTGGACAAAAGAGGCATGGTGAGTACTGCTATGAAGAGGTTCTCAATCTGACTCAGCTCTATTGGAAACACTTGAGGGAGCTTTTAAAACTCCCAGTCAAGTCCACCCTCACCCACTAAATCAGAATGTCTGGAGATGAGACCCAGTCATCAGGATTTGTTAAAGCTCCCCAGTGTTTCCCCAGTGTGCAGCAACAGTTGCAAACCGCTGTCTAGAACATGAATACATTTCGAGGGGCAGATAGTCTAGACCTCTCAACATCCAGGCTGCCAGATACGGGAGAGAATGCAGGTCACTTATCACCACCCATGTGTGCAGGGGATCATGGGAACAAAGATATTCAGCGTCTTCAGATACCCTCTGATGAAAGCCTTTCCCGTGAGAAGAGCAGAGATAAAAGAGGACAGAGGGGAGAGGAAAAGATTATACTGAATATCTATCCTAGCACATTGACTGACTAAATTGAATACAGATTTCCCCCAATGGAACATAATTAAATGCGTAGCCTTCCCCACCATAGCCGCCTGGAGCAAGTGACCTAATTCCTTAATGTCCACAAACACAGCCATCTGAGTGAAGCTGCAGAGCACAGAACCAGGCACCCTGTGAGTGCGTTCAAGTAGAAGTTCTAGTTTACTCTGTGGACCTTGAGCTGATCTGCTTTAGAATGACTTGGGAGGCTGTTAACCTGCAGATCTATAAAATCAAATCCCAAGAACAGTCCCAGAAATCTGCATTTTTAACCAGCAAGCCAGTTAACTCTTAAGAACTTGGAAGTTTGATCGCCACTTAACCTAAATGGTTATCTCAGTGAATTCTTAGCTGATATGGAGGCCAAAGTTGTCCCACCAGTGGACCCAACTGGCTAGGCCAGTTACTGATTTCCTTCTAGAGGCACACACACACATTTTTGAAAAATGGACTTACCAGATAAAATCTATAGTATATATACCAAATAGCCCATAAAACACTGAGAGTTATTTTTTTAAACAGTGGTGGGAGATGTACACTCATATTACCCATTACTGTCTTGCTCAACATTATAGATACTTTTATGGCAAACTGTATTAAGTATCTTAAATGGCACCAAATTTTTCTTTTATGAAGATAGGCCTATTTTTGGAAGTAGATAAGCATCATTTGGAGTGAAATATGATGAATAAAGGTGGGTGATTATGTTGAATCTGTTTTTTTAATTCATTAAAAAATTCTTAAGTGACCACATTATATGATCAGTATACTTTTTAACCTCAAAAGACGTGCCTTAATAATAATTTGGAATATTTTGTCTAAAACAGAATGGTTTTAGTTTATTCCAAAGTAAAGGCGAACAGTCTTTTGGATTTACCAATTCCAGTGTGTTTTGTGTGAAAACAACCCCATATCTCATTTTGTTTTTGAAGGTGTATAAGCCACGTTGCATTTTGAAACGTGATTGTTTTATGAGAAATCGTTGTGGGGATAGGAGAAGATCAGGACTTCATTTCTGTTTACTAGGGGAAGACTTGCAGGGGAGGTGCCATCATGGAGACGGAATGGCCTTTCAACTTCATTAAAGTACAATTCATAGGTTAACCTTTGCATCAGAGCCAAAGGGCAGAATCACAGAACAGACAGAACAGCCTGTGTTCTGTGGTGGCTTGGACTGGGTAGAATTGCAAATGTACTTTATAATCAGATTTTGAGTAGAATTCAGGTTGAACAGAGTGGTGAGATAAGTCCATGTGAGAGTAAATGCTGTGGGCATTCCTAAAAGGTTTGATTTGACCCTCCTGGGACCCAAAGTGCCTGTTTCCAAAATGAAAGGATATATTTTACTGGCTGCATCTACTGTCCCAGAGTGCGTGGGCAGTGCCCTTGATAATAACACAAAGGGAGTTTGAAGTTTTCCATTTTCTGCTAGTCTAGGGCCATTGACCGCACTCATTGTGTGCTTATCTCCATGGAGGCAGGCTCATGTTCTAAAGTGTCCTGTCTGAGGCTCGCATATATTCTTGGAGGTCTTTAATTTCACCAAGCTGAACAAAATTGTACGTATAGATCACTGAGCTTTGATGTTCTGAAGGTAAAGATTTCAAAAAAGCAGGTACTAGTTTCCTAGAACGATTGGAACAACATAAAACTAACATGATGTGGAGTCTGAATTACAATCCTCACATTCATCTATAGGAAGGCAGTTTGAGACATTCAGGTGACAACTTGTCCCTGCACATTATTAACTGATTCATTTAAATATTCATGTTGGAAATGAAAAGGGAAAATCCCTTGTGACTTGGTTCTACTTACATATTTTTGAATTCTTTTTTGGAAAGGCTCTTTCAGGGAATAAAAGTTATTCTCATTTCTATTGGTTTAGACAAAAGGAACCGTGTGTGTGTGTGTGTGTGTGTGTATGTGTGTGTGTGTGCATGTGTGTGTGTTGGGAGATGGGGAGAGTTGCCTTTAACTGCTTTCCTGGGCTATTTGCCTGGTTTCATGTGACACATTTTCTGGCTTTCCTATTTACTGAAGAACTGCGTTTTGACATTCACTAGAAACAATCTGTCCCACAGGCTCCCACCCTCCCTTAAATGCTCCACTTTGTCTTGGATTAGGATATTGCCTTCCAAATTAAAACAAAAACAAAAATGCGCAATGATTGGGCAGCATTGCTTCCAGAGGAGCTTAACTGTTTAAGGGTTAAAGACATGGAAAAATTATAACTTAAGTACTGTAGTGACCAGGGGTTGATGAAGAAAGGTAGCATTGTTTGGGTGACGTTTGGGCTCTGTTAAAACAGACAAAATATCTTTTTCGGTCTTATGGCGTAGGCAGGATTTTATATGCTTAAAAGCAAATCTTCAACTGCATTCTCATTCTCTTACATCAGCCTGCTTCTCCCCTTCCCTCTCATGTGGCAAAACAATAAACAAAGTGACCACTGTTGGTTCTCTGGGTCTCTCTCTCTCTTTCTAGTACAGGCTCCCAGGATGGAAATCTTTAGCCATTTAAACTCTGAAAAGTCCTGCTCCTCTAAGAGAGGACGTTTGGTGAATGTTTGCTTGCTGGAGAGTGTCCCATGGTTGTCAGCTTCCAAGGGGTTATGCAGAAATGCAGGCTGCTTGGGCAGCTGGGGTGGTGGCACCCTCATCTTGGGAGGAATCCCTGCCTCCCGGGATCTCTGTTTTCTTTTTCCTCAGCATGTGTAAAGTCAGTGCTTTAGGTTGCAGGGGTGTGGCAAGAACACCAAAAGCACTGAAAGTACTATTTGTTCTTGCAAATGTTATAGTTAATCTCTTGGTCCCAGTCTAAGGGGAAGAAAAGATCTTTGAGAAGAAAGGCAACGAAAGGCAAGCACATATGTGCCTTCTCTGGCTGGAGTTTCAGATTTGTTAATACTGATGTAAGCAAAGAAGGCAATGGCACCCCACTCCAGTACTCTTGCCTGGAAGGTCCCATGGACGGAGGAGCCTGGTAGGCTGCAGTCCATGGGGTCACGAAGAGTCGGACACGACTGAGCGACTTCACTTTCACTTTTCACTTTCATGCATTGGAGAAGGAAATGGCGACCCACTCCAATGTTCTTGCTTGGAGAATCCAAGGGATGGGGGAGCCTGGTGGGCTGCCGTCTATGGGGTCACACAGAGTCGGACACGACTGAAGCGACTTAGCAGCAACAGCACGAAGCAAAGAAAACAGTTGGAGTGGTTTAAAGCAGTAGTTTTAACCGGAGATCTGTGGGTTCCCAAGAGGCCCACAGATGGTTTTCCAGGGGTGATACTGAGGGGTGAGAGCTGGGGCATTGGACCCATTAAAATTGAAAAGAAATATTTGTGCAAATATGCCTTTGTTGGAGAGAGATCTATTGATTCTCTTTCAATTCAGTTCAGTTCAGTAGCTCAGTCATGTCCAACTCTTTGCGACCCCATGAATTGCAGCACTCCAGGACTCCCTGTCCATCACCAAATCCCGGAGTCCACCCAAACCCATGTCCATTGAGTCGGTGATACCACCAACCATCTCATCCTCTGTCGTCCCCTTCTCCTCCTGCCCCCAATCTTTCCTAGCATCAAGATCTTTTCAAATGAGTCAGCTGTTCGCATCAGGTGGCCAAAGTATTGGAGTCGCAGCTTCAGAATCAGTCCTAACAATGAACAACCTGGACTGATCTCCTTTAGGATGGACTGGTTGGATCTCCTTGCTGTTCAAGGGACTCTTAAGAGTCTTCTCCAACACCACAGTTCAAAGCCATCAATTCTTTGGCACTCAACTTACTTTATAGTCCAACTCTCACATCCTTTCATGACCACTGGAAAAACCATAGCCTTGACTAGACGGACCTTCGTTGACAAAGTAATGTCCTGCTTTTTAATGCTGTCTGGGTTGTACATAACTTTCCTCCCAAGGAGTAAGTGTCTTTTAATTTCATGGCTGCAATCACCATCTGCAGTGATTTTGGAGCCCAGAAAAATAAAGTCAGCCACTGTTTCCACTGTTCCCCATCTATTTGCCATGGAGTAATGGGACCAGATGCCATGATCTTAGTTTTTGAATATTGAGCTTGAAGCCAACTTTTTTCACTCTCCTCTTTCACTTTCATCAAGAGGCTCTTTAGTTCTTCACTTTCTGCCATAAGGATGGTGTCATCTGCATATTTGAGGTTATTGATATTTCTCCTGGCAATCTTGATTCCAGCTTGTGCTTCATCCAGCCCAGTGTTTCTCATGATGTACTCTGCATAGAAGTTAAATAAGCAAGGTAACAATATACAGCCTCCTTGATGTACTCCTTTTCCTATTTGGAACCAGTCTGTTCCATGTCCAGTTCTAACTGTTGTTTCCTGACCTGCATTCAGGTTCCTCAGGTGGTCTGGTATTACCATCTCTTTCAGAATTTTCCACAGTTTATTGTGAGCCACACAATCAAAAGCTTTGGCATAGTCAATAAAGCAGAAATAGATGTTTTTCTGGAACTCTCTTGCTTTTTCCATGATCCAGTGGATGTTGGCAATTTGATCTCAGGTTTCTCTGCCTTTTCTAAAACCAGTTTGAACATCTGGAAGTTCACGGTTCACGTATTACTGAAGCCTGGCTTGGAGAATTTTGAGCATTACTTTACTAGCGTGTGAGATGAGTGCAATTGTGTGGTTGTTTGAGCATTCTTTGGCATTGCCTTTCTTTGGGATTGGAATGAAAACTGACCTTTTCCAGTCCTGTGGCCACTGCTGAGTTTTCCAAATTTGCTGGCATATTGAGTGGGGGCACTTTCACAGCATCATCTTTCAGGATTTGAAATAGCTCAACTGGAATTCCATCACCTCCACTAGCTTTGTTTGTAGTGATGCTTCCTAAGGCGCACTTGACTTCACATTCCAGGATGTCTGTCTCTAGGTGAATGATGACACCATCATGATTATCTGGGTCGTGAAGATCTTTTTGTACAGTTCTTCTGAGTGTTCTTAATATCTTCTGCTTCTGTTAGGTCCATACCATTTCTGTCCTTTATTAAGCCCATCTTTGCATGAAGTGTTCCCTTGGTATCTCTAATTTTCTTGAAGAGATCTCTAATCTTTCCCATTCTATTGTTTTCCTCTATTTCTTTGCACTGATCACTGAGGAAGACTTTCTTATCTCTCCTTGCTATTCTTTGGAACTCTGCATTCAAATGGGTATATCTTTCCTTTTCTCCTTTGTTTTTCGCTTTCTTTCTTTTCACAGCTATTTGTAAGGCCGCCTCAGACAGCCATTTTGCTTTATTGCATTTCTTTTTCTTGGGGATGGTCTTTCTTGATTCCTGCCTCGTGTACAATGTCATGGACCTCCGTCCATAGTTCATCAGGCACTCTGTCTATCAGATCTAATCCCTTAAATGTATTTTTCACTTCCACTTTAGTCTAAAGTAAAAAAAAAAATAATTACTTTATTTTTGGCAGTTCTTTGTTTCTATTGTGATAAAATCACATAACATAAAACTTAACCGTCGTGATTACCATTTTAAAATGTGTAGTTCAGTGGTATTAAGTACATTCACACTGATATACAACCATCATCACCATCCATTCCCCTAATTCTTTTCATCTTGTAAATCTAAAGCTCTGTCTCTATTAAACAGCAACTCCCCATTCTTCCCTAGCCCCTGGCAATCACCATTCTCCTTTCCATGATTTTGATTACTGCAAGTTAAGTGGCGTCATGCAGTATCTGCCTATTTGTGACTGTCTTATTTAACTTCATAATGTTCTCAGCATTCATCACGTTGTAGCATGTGTCAAAATTTCCTTTCTTTGTAAGGCTGAATAATATTCCATTGTATGTATGTACCACATTTTCTTATCCATTCATCTGTTGATGGATACTTGGATTGTTTCCATGGTTTAGCTATTGTGAATAATGCTATGGATGTGGGTGTACAGTATAAGTATTTTTAAAAGCAAGTTCATAAGCACAAGTTTCCGCTTTTTTCTTTTGAGTTGTATATTAAGAGATTTTCTGAATCTGTGAAGCGTCTGGTGTCTCAGCTTAAAGTTCTGAGTGAGCGTGCTGTGCACACACATGTGTTCTTCCCCCAAGGGCCAGGCTCTGGATGCTGTTATTATCCCTAAGGAGATAATAAGCCAGTGTATGGAAAGCAAAGGGCTGGGACAGCATGGGCCTGGGACATCCTTATGAGCCTTCCCCAGAGCTGACCATCATCACTTTGCCTCATTCCCTTGACGGGCTTTCACAGCCGTACTGCATAAAGGAACCCTTTTCTATGTAGGGAGTGAGCAGAGGAAGGACCATATATTTCTCCTCCCAGTCCCTAAAGCCTAGAACTGCCCCCTTTTCATGCATCTGGCAATATGGTGCCTCCAGTGGTGAGTCTGGGTTTGTAAGTCAGACTTGGATTTGAATTCTGTCTCTCCCACTATCTGCTGAATTATTTAGAGGCAGTTATTAAAATTCTTTGAACTTTAATTTCCTCATTTGTAAAAGGGGGATAAAATACTTACCTTGAAATAATATTATTAAGACTAAATGAGATGATGTCCATATGGTGCTTAGTACTGAACTTGACATGTAAATAGGATGCCTCTTCATTAAAACTTGAACTCCTGCTAGAAATCTAAAGATAGGGATTTCTAATGTGAAAGCATTGCTAAATCTGGGCAAGAGTTTTTCTTTGTGAAACTTTGGAGAGTGAAAATCAACAAGTCTATCAAATAAAAGAAAAATCTGCTCTTAATGGCTATAAAGATGGAGGCATTAAAGGGTAAGCTGGGAGGGAACAAGAGAAATAAAGGTCTCTTATTATCTGTAACATGAACACTCTCTGACTTCTGCAGTTGTTGGCAAAAGAGAAAGAGGCTGTGTCACTCCATAGGGACATTGTTGACATGCCCTCACAATACAGGAGCAAAACTCTTGCTGAAGAACTAACTTGCGTTCTTTTGAATATTTTAAAAGAATGTAATCAATTGAACGATGAAGAAAAATAAAACACTGCTTACATCTAAACATCAGTAGAATAAAAAACAGGAAACGGCAAATCACACATATAAAAAAACCCTCTAAACCAAGTTACTATTTAATGCTTTTTCTATGTCCCTGTTATACAGAATTAATTTTATATAGCTGCTACCAACATGCATATGCTATTCCAAGTTCTTTTTCCAACTAATTTATGTAGATTCCCTCCATATTTCTACAGTCCTAATATTTAACATTGCAAGTGGCAATATTTATGTTGATTTGTTTTGTTGGGGTTGGTTTTTTACTCTAAAATGAATGTTTCTTTTACATAACTACTCAATGCTGTTTCAATACAAATTCTTCCTTCCTTGTCAAAAACTCTGATAAATATTATGACATTTGTCATCTTTTATATTAATACTAAGTAAGGCCACCAGCGGTGGATAAATATACCTGAAGTGGAATTATTCCCTTTTTTCTGTCAATACTGGCTTTGTAATCTTCTTTCTGTGTGAAATTAATGAGAGTGGAGCAAGTATCTTACAGTTGTTTTAATTTTTAGTTCTAAAATTCTACTGAATGTTAACATTTTCCTGTTTTTAAAACTGAATTATTTCTAACCCCTTTCATATGAATTATCTAATCAGGAAGTTGGCAAATTATGGTCCTTGGCTGAGTATGGCCAACTACCTGTTTTAGAAATAAAGTTATTGGCACACAGCTGTGTTTATCTGTTTGCATGTTGTTTGCTGCTGTTGTTAGGTTCCAATGGCTGAGTTCAGTAGTTGCAACAGAACAAAGTCTAAAATATTTACTATCTGGCTTTATTCAGAAAACGTTTTCAGACTCTAATCCCATCTCTTAGCTCTTACTCATTCTTGTTTCTACTACACTTTGTCCTCCTGCAAAATATCAAAGTACTGTAGCTCCCCACATGTTGTAATTGTTTTTGTTTGAGTATCTTCACACATGCTTTTCCCTCTGTCTGAATTTTCCCAATTCCACCCCCGCCAGAAAGGCTCACCCTTCCAAACTCTTCTTGAAGTGTGCTCATCCTATAAAGTATTCCCTTTATCCACATTCACAACTTTACATTTTGGTAGATGTTATTGACAATTGGAATAAGAATCAAGAAAACAGTGCTTGGGAAAGCACTTCATAAAAGTTATAAAATTTACTACTTCTAATAATAACTGTTATTATACTTGGCAACATCAGTGTCCACTTTTGTTTATACTTTTATTTCAACCCATTTACAGGGAGCTTTTTAGACCAAAGCACCCCAACTGGCTCTCACAGAGTACAGGATCTAAGAACACCTTTCCCATAATCCCTCTTTGTTAAATACCAACAACAAGGGTGCCAGGTCTAGTTATTTAGGCAACGCTGTAGGCTGGTTCAGATCAATTAGATGTGTCTCATCAATTACGGACTAACATTAAGATAACTCAAACCATCAGCCAGCCAAGCAAACAAAAGAGCCCAACTCTCAGAGGTGTCTTGTTTGACTCAGAGAACAAGGTTGGAATTCTGGAGAAACAACAAATATGCTACATCAAAAAGCTGCTTTATCCATTTGTCGCAGATAATTATGTTGCGTACATAGCTCTGCACTACTAATGTATAGAGCTATATATATAGATCTCTATTTCTTGCCTATCTAATCCATATTTATTTTTAATGGGTCTGTATTCCTTTCTCTGCATCTCCCTTCCTTTGAAAATCAAAACATCTCATAGAAAATATTTTCATGAAATCTAATACACAGAAAAACTGTAATAATCTGTGTGTGTGTACTAATTTAATGATGATGTCCAGTGGATCCGGAAGGAGCTTAGAGATTTCCATTTGCTTTGTGAAAAGTTTAATATGTGTGTTGAAAGCCACAGGCGAAGGTTCAGATTACGCCAAGGGAAAGCTTGGGTGGTTCTGAATGCTGAGTCCCAGAGACAAAAGCTCTTAGTTATAACTGCGTTTCTGGAGAGGAGGGCGCCAGTGCATTCACCACTTCCATTAAGGAGCGACTACCTCTTTTAGTGGTGCTTTTCTCTCAGGAAGTGCAATATATAGTAAGGGCAGAAAAATAAGCAAAGGAGGAAATTTGCTATTGATTTTCTTTTCTTCTGTGAAATTACATGAAAGCTCAATGGCTTGTAGCAGTAACTTAGTCAATAAGGTTCCATTTGAGACCACCTTGAAGTTTAATTCTCTCCCGATCCTTTTAAACTTCCTCTAGTGTTGGATTCTTTTGTATTTAATTGTTTTTAGCAATGAGATGCTATGAAGCTTTTTATTCACAACACCACAGGGGATTCTGCTAAAGATAAAACTGTGAAATATTCCAGACAGTAAAGTCCTATCCATCCTTTTGGTTGGAAATCAACAATGCTGCAAGCCAACCTTGAAAACCCAAGGGAAATAGACATATAATAGAATATACGACTCCTTATTATAAGGCAGTTTTTCAGTATTAGAGAGTTGCTGGATCTTCTTGGATTTGCGCTGTGGTGAGAATAAGCTCAGTTTTCTCCTGTGGTGTGGAGGAGGCCCTTTATGTCAGACCATTATCTGAGTGTACATTTTGGTCATAACAACTTGCTAACGTTTACTGAACATTTATTATGTACTTGATAGTTTGCTGAGTCTTTATATGGTTTCTGTTCTATAGGGAAGCAATAAGTCGCCTGTGTGAAGCTGTCCCTGGGGCAAATGGAGCCACTAAAAAGCGAAAGGTAAATAAATAATGGTGTGGTTTTTTGTTTTATATTTCCTTAACTATGGGAAAGAAAGATAATATTGAAATAGTTGTTTGTTCATTCCACCACATGACCCAAGGTCCAGAATAGCCTTGATTAGTTGGCATGCTATCTGAGATGCACTCAAAGTTGTTCTCCTTCAGATTTTCTGACTCGCCAGACATTGTCTGAAATGATGATGCCTGGCCGGACAGAGTGGAGCAAGCACCTAAGTCTTTCCAAGTTAGAAAAAATCTGGTTGCAGGGCTGGGTCTTTGCTTTGAGCATGGCATCGCATCTCTGTAAGAAACTTCATTTTTGTTTCTGTAAGTTAAGTTGTTGACAAAATGACCAGTTTTGGTACCTTCCAATTTCAATATTTTATAATGTATGTATTCTGCATTTTAACATTTTAGGCTTTTAAGACTCCATGGCCTATTTTCAAATGGAAACATGGGTGCTGGTAGCAGTAGGATAGTAAATGAGTAGAAGGAGCTTTTATGCTGAAAGAAAGCACAAGACTTGATGTTAGACTTGGGTTTAAACCCTGTCTCTGCCCCTAGTAACTGTGTGACCTTGAACAAGTCATTTCACCTTTTGGATCCTTGGCTTCCTCATCTATAAAATGGGAGAAAATAGCACGTACTTTATAGTTAGGTAAGAATTAAACGAAGTGATGTGTACATCACAGTGTTTAACATGGTGTCTGGGTTACATAAACTTTCAATGATAATGTTAGTGTTGTATTAGCACATTACCGACCAGGAGTTTTTGCAGAAACAAATGCCTGCGGCCAGTGATTTGTTATGTGACTGAATAATGAAACACTCTGGTCAATCTTGTTTGGGTAACAAAAGATGTATTAATATGTCTCTGCCAATTATGTATTAAGTTATTAAACCTAGAATAGTTGCTTCAAGTCCAAAGGAGAGATTCAAAGGCTCTTAAGATAGCCATATCAGTTATAGAACTGTAGATTGTTTAAGAGGGGAAGGATTTTTAGAGATCTCCCAGGTAAAATCCTCTCATTTTGCTAGCTTCTAAACTATGGCTCAAAGAGACTTGCCTTGAGTTACGAGAATGATCAAGGTCACTGCCAACTGTCAAAGCCAGGTTTTCAGTCTCAGCTTAGTGCTCTATTGCCATACCACCCTGTCTCATTTTTTTTTTGGCCACCCCGCATTTGGGATCCTACTTCCCAGACCAGGGATCAAACACGTGCCCCTTGCCTTGGAAGCATGGAGTCTTATCCACTAGATCACCAGAGAAATCCATGCCTCATATTTTTATCATTGCTCATTATTTCTTAAGGCTGAATCCATTGTCACCCAGAGTGACTCAAGTGAGCCACATAGTTACAGGAAACTTTGATGAATGGCCCTTGAATTCTATTAGAACTACTATTAGTAGTTTCTTTGACAGAACCCATGATCTGTCTATAGCCTCTAACCTCCTCTTGCCTCTCATAACCTCTTCAATAAGAGGTTGTAACTGGATGATCCCAACAAATAGTCTTATTCACTTAAGACTTTCCCATTTCAGGATTAGTGGGAGTCCACAGTGGAAAACAAAATAAAGCAAACCAGGCTATCATCTTTCCAGAAAGTAAACATGTAAAGAAAAAAGAGAAGTTATTGAGTTAATCCCTTGGTAGCTAGATTTGTACAGAATGTACATGTGCCCTTGGTTGTGGCCAACTTTTTGCAGTCCCACGGACTATAGCCCGCCAGGCTCCTTTGTCCATGGGATTTCCCAGGCAAGAATACTGGAGTGGGTTACCATTGCCTACTCCTGAGGATTTATTGAGTACTTAATACATGCCAGGGACTCTTCTATGCACTTCATATTTTTAATATTCTTTTTCTTCACAATTTGAAAAATTGTGTTAAAATACACATAACATCTACCATTGTAACCATTTCTAAGTATATAGTTCAGTGAATATATTCATATTGTTGCTCAATCATCACCCCCATCTATCTGCATTACTCTTTTTTTTAAGAAAGAAAATCATTTATTTGAAGAACAGAATATATTTAGAATTGTTTCTAAAAAAGCCCATTTTCCCCAAGCCTTCACTATGTAATTTCTTATTAAGCAATGAAGTTATTTTATACAATCTAGTTAAACAATTTAATGGGACTAAGCCCATAACTCTTTTTTATCTTGTAAAACAGAAAGTCTATACCCATTAAACAATACATTTCCATTGTTCCCCCTCTCCAGCCCCCTGGCAACCACCATTCTACTTTCTATCTCTATGATTTTGACTACTCTAATTATCTCATATAAGTGGAATCATGCAGTGTCCTATCATGATAGGCTTATTTCACATTACCTCACAAAATGTCCTCATGGTTCATCCATGGTGTAGCATATGTCAAAATTCCCCTCCTAATTAAGACTGAATAATATTTCATTGTATGTATATATCACATTTTGCTTATCCACCGAGTGTTGATGGGCACTTGGGTTACTTCCATGTTTTAACGATTGTGAATAATGCTGCTCTGAGCATGGATGTACAAATATCTCTTTAAGTCCTTGCTTTCAGTTCTTTTGGATATATAATAAGAAGCAGAATTGCTAGCTGCTGCTACTGCTGCTAAGTCACTTCAGTCGTGCCCGACTCTGTGTGACCCCAGAGACGGCAGCCCATCAGGCTCCCCCATCCCTGGGATTCTCCAGGCAAGAACACTGGAGCGGGTTGCCATTTCCTTCTCCAATGCATGAAAGTGAAAAGTGAAAGTGAAGTCGCTCAGTTGTGTCCAATTCTTAGCGACCCCATGGACCGCAGCCCACCAGGCTCCTCCGTCCATGGGATTTTCCAGGCAAGAGAACTGGAGAGAATTGCTAGATCATATGGTAATTCTAGTTTTAGTTTTTGAGGAGATGCTCCCCTCAACAAGCTGTTGTACCATTGTACATTTCTACTAATAGTGCACAAGGGTTTCAATTTCTCCACATCCTTGCCAGCACTTATTTTCCCTTCCTTTCTTCCTTCCCATCCTTCCTTCTCCCTCCCTCCCTCCTCTCATCTATCCATCCCTCCCTCCCCTTTTTTCTTGCTTGTTTTCTTGTTTTCCTTCCTTCCGACTAGTTATAGGTCTACCCAGATTTTCTATTTCTTTGTGATTTAGTCTCTGTAGGTTTTATGTTTCTGGCAATTTGTCCATTTCATCTAAGTAATCCGGTATGTTGACATACAGTTGTTCACAGTATTCTCTTACAGTCCTTTTACTTTCATAGAATTGGTAGTATAGTCCCCACTTTCATTTCTGATCTTTCTAATTTATCTTCTCTTTTTTCTTTTCTTAACTTACTTAGCCAAAGGTTTGTCAGTTTGGTTGATCTTTTGAAGAACCAACTTTTGATTTCTCTGATTTTCTGTATTTTTTTTATCTCTGCTCTAATCTTTATTATTTCTTGCCTCCTGCTAACTTGAGTTTAACTTATAAATTTTTTTGATTTCTTTAAATTGCAAATTTAGGTTTAAATTTTTATTGAAGTATAGCTGAAATACGATATTGTGTCTGTTTCAGGTATATAGCACAGTAATTCAGTTATACATGTATATGTCTATGTATATTTCTTCTTCAGATTCTCTTCCCTCATAGATTATTGCAAGATATTGAGTATAGTTTCCTGTGCTTTAAACAGTAGGTCCTTGTTGGTTATCTATTTTATAGATAGTAGTATATATGTTACTCCCAATCTCCTATTTTGTCCCTCCTTCCACTCCCTAAGTTAGGTTGTTGATTGGAGAGCTTTTTTAGTGTGTGTTTATACCTATAAATTATAATTTATAATGTTATATTGTAGTTATAAAAGCACCGCTTTCCCTGTGTTTCATAAGTTTGGGCATGTTGTGTTTTTTGTACTCTTTTAATCATCACAGAAAAACCTAGGCGGCAACTTTTTCTCTTTTTAGATCTGTGGTGTTCAAAATGACTTTTGTGAATTCAGTTAATCCAAACTCTCATGGGAGTTCCTTTTATATAAAGTATGCCCCTACTCCCAGCACCTGGGGAGAAGGGCATGTATGAGAAAAAGTCTAAGGGCTCAGATTTCACTACTTACTCAAGAATTCTGCTGCATTTCAATTTTAAAAAGTTTATATTAAAAAAGCATTCCATCTCACTTGATTTATTTAAAGTAAAATAGAAAGCATGTGGGCTTTGTCCCATTTTAAACATTAAAAAAAAAAACCATAAATATTCCTTCTGTAACAAAATCTGTAACTTAGAATGTTGTTTTGTTATTTTTAAAGCCTCCAGCTAAGTTCCTATCAACAGTTCTTGGCAAAAGTAATCTTCAGTTTTCGGGAATGAATATAAAACTGACCATCTCAACATGCAGTCTCACACTGATGAATCTCGACAACCAACAGGTAAGATTATGAGTGTCATTTATAGTTTAACATATCTTCTGTTTTTCTAGAACAGTCTAGGCATACCAAAAGAATAAAGTTTCAGACAGTGTGCCTAAAACTTAATAATACATGGGAGGAAATATCTGCCAAGGATTTATGTATAACAATAATTAGAACAAAAGTATTATTAAGACATCACTGGGATATTTAACTGCCTAATACTTGCCCCTACTTAATTGGCTTTGTTAATAAGAACGAAGGCACAGAGTTCATAGTAAATACCATTTGAAATATTCTCAAGCCAGTGATTTATTATTCTCCACCACCCTGCCCCAAAGAGAAAGCAATTCCTTCATCAGGACCGGGATACAGATGAAGGACAGAGGAAGAAGGGTAATGTTAGGGCCAGTGTTCTAGCTAACCAAAATTTAAGCAGAAAACATTTTTTTCAATCCTTACGATTGAAAAGCCTTCTTGAATGCTATTGTGTAAACAACTTTTTCATCTTTGATGATTTGTGATGCTATGGTGTGGCCAAATTCTCATTGTAAATGTTATTTCTTAAAAAACAGCATTGCTGAAGCAAATATAAAAGATACATAGTCATTGGGCTAAATGTGTACTTTAAACTAGGACATCCTTTGACTTTTTATTTTTAAACTAAATTCCTTTATGTATGCTAGACTCTTAATTTTTCTTTGTCTAATATGTAATGAATTTTCTTTGTCTAAAATGTAATGAATTTTCTTTGTCTAATATGTAATGAATTTTCTTTGTCTAATATGTAATGAATTTTCTTTGTCTAATATGTAATTTGAATTTCTTAGTACTTAAGGTTTTACTTTGTGGAGTGCTGTTGTTCAGGGACTCATAGAAGGTTCAATGTGTACTTGGCACTGAAAAAAACACTAAGAGGCTTTGATGTCACGTACAGGTAGAAAGCCTGATTTGCCACTAACAAGCAAGTTGTCTTCCCACTCAGTTCTTAGCATCAGTGAAATGAGTTCTTATTCATGGAGCTTCTAAGAAGATCAGTTTCGCAGCAGAATGTGTCTGTGGGGTTACTTAGCGGATTAAGTAAGATCATGGATATAAATCAACGTAACAGTGCCCTTACGTGGTACCTATTATTTTTCACTCAAACATTCTTCCTTGAGGCCTTTTCATATACTCAGTACTTAGCAGGGAATGCATATTGTAATATGTAAAACTATAAAATAGACAGTAACATATAAGTATAGTTGTAAACGTTTGTATTTCTATTTTCTGGCCAAAAATTCTCTTGTGGTTTTGAGGTTTGCTTTATTTTTTAAATTCGAAAGCAGAATAAAATAACATTGTTTACCCAGTAGTATAAAACACCACAGAAGAAAATGTTTAATATGAGATAGTTTAAAATGGATTAATTGGGTCATGATTGGATATCTAAGAGAGGCATACCATTGGTACCTGACAACAGAACATTTGGGGCTGTCCTTGGAAGATGCAGCCTATCTGGGTGGAAGGCAAAACATTCAGTCTTTCAGGTGCTTTGTCCTCAAGATATTTGTGGCTGTAAAATTTGTTTTTAGTTTTCACTCATGTGAATGTTACCAGCTCTGGTACCATTGCTTTTTGTTGTATATGCTTTCATTGAGTATAGGGTTGTGTTGTGTGTGGTGGGGGCATAAGTTATTCTCAAAATCTCTTTTCCCTCCACTACTCTTTTCCAGGCCACTGCAATTAGAACTGGTACAATATATCCATAATCTTTTAGGCAAATAGAAGGAAGGGACACTGGGCATAGGTGGCTTTTACCACCAGTAGTTACAGCAGAGGTGCTTTGGGAAGTGGCTCCCGTCCTTTCTACACTGCTGGTGTTGAAGGAGCTCTGTTCAGCCCACTGCTAGAGTGGGGACCAAAGTTAGGATCTCATTGCTATCAGGGTCAGGGGCTGATTTTTAAAAATAGTTTTGAACTATTTTGAAGACCTGGGGAGAATAGCCACGGGGGGTGGGTGGAGTTGGGGCTGTGTAAAAAGATGTGCCACTCTGGATGCTTAAACTCAAGAAGCTTTATAGATCCCATTAAAAGGGCAGCTAAAATGTCCCAGGGATAAAGGCAGCAGAAAAAGTGACCTTCTGGATGTAGCATGAGAAAATGACTTATTAAATTTTCCTTAAAGAAAAATATCCTTTGAAGTTCTGAGATAAATACAAATACCGCCCCCTCAAATTCTAAGATATACTTTGGACTGAAATAAAAATAGCTTCAAATTTATAGATACATTCATACAGGACAGAACACTTATGGGTCAGATGGTTCAAGTTTATCTTCCGTCACTGAGAACATCAAGAATGTAACCATTTGCTCCCAGAAAATGTCTCACAGAACCTCAGAGGCAGAAAATAAGATTAAACACAGAAACACGCAATGCTTAAAAATTTTAAAACTTTGTATTTTGAAATGGGAAAAAACATTTTGGAAAAGCAAGTTACAGGTTTTTTTTTAGTCCTTGTTTTAAAAATTCAAGCAGCGGACTTCCTTGACATAAGGTTTTAAGAAATGTCAGTCTCAGTAGCTCCCATTCTATTTCTTTACTCATTTCTATAGTCCTATCACTGACTTCTTAACAGCTACTGAAATTGAGAAGGATAATAGATAACAAGGTAAAACAGGCAGAAAATGGAGAAATCTTTTATCTCCAGGAGAGGCAATTCAAATACCTAGAGGCCAGGTAGGTAATGCAAAGTGTCTGGGTTCATGAAAACACAACGGTGCAAGCGATGATAGATGATGAGTGCCACTTGTTCTCCACAGTGGGGAGAAAAGCTGGGGAACATGACAAACAGAATACTTCCCCTGCGTAGAGGCCAATCCCATATGACTATAGATCCAAGGGCTGCCGGATCTTCCTCTACTTTTGGCGGGGGGGAAAGAGGGAAATCTGGGAGTTTTACTGATCTCTATGATTTATGAGATGTTGGTCTTGAAGAAATTGAAATTATAAGCATGAGCCAAACAAAATAGATCTGTGTCCTCGAAGGGAGCCAATGTGGGACATCCGATATAAGCAAACATCTACCTAAGTATGGATAGACCTAGAAAGTGCTCCACAAATCACACTACACACTCAGAAGTTTAACTTCTCTCCCGATTCCTCATCTCCACTGCTCCCTACATCAAACAGGCTTAGAATTTCCCCCAGAACTCCTTTCTTTAGTTTACCTATTTATAGAGATGTATATATCTTCATTTGAAGAAGGAAATGGCAACCCATTACAGTATTCTTGCCTGGAGAATCCCAGGGACAGAGGAGCCTGGTGGGCTGCTGTCTATGGGGTCACACAGACTTGGACACAACTGAAGCGACTTAGCAGCAGCTTATATCTTCATTTAATTCTCACAGTGTATACGGTTCATTCAAGTATTCTTATTTTCAATTCAGGACCCTGAGGCAGAGATTAATCTCTTGTTACAGAGCTAGCAAGCAGTGGAGCCTAGGTTCAAGTTAGGTAGGCTTGGTTTCAGTCTGTGGTAACTGTAATGTTTAAAAATGTTGCTATTCTCTTTCAGTAAATATTAACAAGTATTAATGTCAGCAGTCTCTTAAGTTACTGCCTATTTTTAAGACTAACAAACCATCAAAAGAGTGAGTTAAGAGTCCAGGTCTTTCTCTAAATGAGCCTTCAAACCTAACAGGGAGTAGTTTTCTTTCCCTTTGCTCCTGCTCCCTACTCAATTTCTAAGAGAAAGAGAGTAAAACTTGTAGTTTGTAGATGTTTTTTTCTAAACCTATTTCCTGGCATCTTATCTGGAGATAAACGCAACTAGTCATTTCATATATATTGGCACTTTTCTTTGCCCAGAGTCCTATTAATTCACATCATACAAGTAGCTATCTATCCAGACTCATACTGCATCTATAAGCTGTTTGAAAATGCAAAGAAGTGAGCCATGGGAGACCAGTAGGATTAAAATTTAAGTGCCAGTGTTTAACCTCCTTTTTTGTCTTCCCCCATCTATCGCTCCTCTCCCTGCCAAGCTAGTGTCTGAATTATGATCATCCTTGTCAGCCCTGTATTATACAGAAAAGAACCCCCCTCCCTAAAAGAGAGGATGACTGCAACATAAGTAAGGCTCTGAGTTGTCCTGTATGTTGGATGTATCCTTTACTGCCATAATGCAGCAAAAACATCTGGTACCTTTTTATTAATCTTAAAACATGCTGGTATACTCAGTTTCACTGGGCACAGCCTTCTAATTATATTATTCATAGAACTTCAGCATCTTACTAACCACCACGAGATGCTTACTGATTTGGCAGGTTTTCCCAGCTTGGCAAATTCTCTTATAGGAATTTACTAAATTTAATTTACACCAATTAATTTGTAATCCGGTATTTGAAGCTGGAGCACTTTCCCTTATAAAGTCATTAAATTTAAATCATAAAATGGTTGCAATCACACAAACAGTATAGCAAATAAAAAGTAGAATTTGAGAAGGTATTATACAATTAAACAAAATACAGAGAACAAGAAATCTTTATTATCTTGAATGCTGGTGCATAACCAAAAGCAAGCTTAATTAGAGGAGGAGACAGAGGGAAACTTCAGATACTGAGGTGGATTTCTGGGTAGAAAACCCGTTAAAACTTTTAAGGGTTGTTGATAGTGTCTTTTTTTAGATGTAGGGCTTTCCTTTTACTGGACAATGTTCATTTAACAGTTCTTACATTATGAAGTTCAACCAGAGTCTTTTGCCTGTAAAGTTAAATGAAAAAGAGAGCAAGTGAAACAGAAAATTCTCTAGTATATACTGATGTTTCAAAGTTTGTGTTCTTTGTACCTTCATGTACATTTTACAGTCTAAATTTGAAACTTTATTAAGGACATCTTAAGTTTTGACTTTTAAATATGTTCAAGGCAATGAATTTTCTTGAATTAAAGATTACAGTAGCTTTAAAAATGATCAAGATATATGTACAAACAAAATCTCAGTTATTCTTGGAAACACATTTTAAGATATAGCACACAAGACACACACTTCTTTTGGGGCTAGATTATCCTTTGAAATATTGAAGAATACTCGGTAGAAGATTTATTTTACACTAAAAATTTAGCCTTAACCACAGCTCGGATAGACGACAAAATTGAATCTTTAAAGTTTTCTCAATATGCTTTCAGTCCAAGTAACTCAAAGACATCTTATGTCCGAAGGTGGATACATCAGTTACTTTTTCTCATATAATTATCATCAGTGGGGTCTGGTACTGGCAGTCTGTCTTGGTCATAATTTATTCTTGCAAAACCATTCCTTACAGTGAAACATGAAAGATTATCTTCCTCAATGCAAGGAAATTACTCTGAATAAACAACAAAGTCAAAGTCATAAGTGTCTCTGGACATTCTTGAAAACAGGTTTCAACAGTACTATGATACTCTTCTTTAACAATTTTCCTTTTCCATAACTGTGCAGTCACTACCTTATTCTACTCTGCCAAAAAAAAAAAAAAAAATTGGCGGGGTGGGGAGATTGTTTTTCATTGGCACAGAACTATTTGGAATGAACCCAAAAGACAGTGGAATGCTGGGTCTCTCCTCAAGCAGCTTCCTCCTCTCTTAACAGCATTTAACTACTCTCTGTCAATGATCTCATCACAGCCGAGTTCTTCGGTCAGACGATTGACAACCATAAGTGAAAAAAGCTCTTCGATAAAAGCCAATTGATCAAACGGGGTCTTCTCATAATGCATCTGGAACCCGCCATCCAGAGCCGCTTCTCTGGCTCTAGAGGTTCTCAGAAACATCTTGTTGGCTTCTTCAAGGGCCGCTGACACTCTGTAGCCCGCACCACTGAGCGGCTCCTCCTCAGGATAGTCATAGTCGTCCTCCCAGTCATCGAATTCCTCGCCCTCGTCCTCGCTCTCGAAATCAGGGCCCGCGATCTGGCCTGGCTGCTCCCCGGGGCTGGGCCGGCGAGCGAGGCCTCGGGGCCCCTGTGGCTCCGCCATTGGCTGGGCCGCCTCCTCCTCCATGGGGCCTTCCTCCTCCAGCTGTGGCGGGGCCCCGGCGCGGGAGGGGTTCGGGGATAGCTCCCGGCTGCCGCCGCCTACCTCCATATGCGGAAGGTCACTCTCACCAGGAATCACATCCATCTGCAGATCGTTGCTCTCCTCATAGAGCTCCGGACAGCTCGTTCATTTCAGACATAGTGCAAGCAGCTCAACCTCCTCACAAGGCGTTCGTTTTCCACAAGCTCGGATATACGCGGGCGTGCGGTTGTGCGCTTGCGCAAGCGCTGTGCGCTTGCGTGACCTCGTGCGTGTGCGCGACCCCCAAACACCGCCTCCTGCTCGGAGCGCTGCTCTGGTTAAAGACAGGAAGGCTTGGCGTGCTGCGATTCATGGGGTCGCAAAGAGTCGGACACGACTGAGCGACTGAACTGCACTGAGTGCCCCGCATCCCCCTCTGGGGGACATTCCCAGTGCTCGGTGGTCTGCGCTCCGTGCGTTCGAATTTCAGACCTAGGGCTGTGCATTGCTTAGCCTCCACCTTACCTAACCGTTCCACTGCTTATGATGCTATAAACTTGAAAATACTCTATATGCCTTCTGTAAGACCCCTTACAGAAGGTGGGAAAGATTGAGGGCGAGAGGAGAAGGGGACGACAGAGATGAGATGGTTGGATGGCATCACCGACTCAATGGACAAGAGTTCGAGTAAACTCCGGGAGTTGGTGATGGACAGGGAGGCCTGGCGTGCTGCAGTTCCAAGGGTCGCAAAGAGTCGGACACGACTGAGCGACTGAACTGAATTGAAGACCCCTTAATCTTCCTCCCCTCTCGCCCCTCTCCTTTCTCGCTATCCTCTTTCTGCTGCTCCTTTTCCCTGCGTCCCCAGGCAGTCGCATCTGCTCCAAGGTTTTAACTAACTTTATCTCTGCGCTGCTGCTGCCAAGTAGCTTCAGTCGTGTCCGACTCTGTGTGACCCCATGGACTGCAGCCTACCAGGCTCCTCCATCCATGGGATTTGCCAGGCAAGAGTACTGGAGTGAGTTGCCATTGCCTTCTGCTATCTCTGCGCTAGTGACCGCTAAATGTGCACCTGAAAACCACAGGGTGTTCTCAGCCATACATCAGCATATTAAAAACTCACCCATCTCTCTCTTCTATTTTTCTCATTTAAAAAATGTTAAATTCACAAATAAGCATATTATCGGTGTTCTTTAAAAATATGCAGAGAAGAAATACATGGGTCCATTTTTTTCCCCCGCATGAAGGTGACTTTACACTTAATTTGCTGTGTGTTCTTTAAATCTTTTTCCATGCATTTATATGAATCTTTTAAGTCCTCATGGAAAAATCTTATTTTTTAACATGTCTTACATAATTGCCTTCAACTTATAAAAAAGCAACCCCCTAAATCTTGTAGATTTAGCTGTTAGTATACACAGACATATGTTTTCATAGTATTGTGTTTGTATAGCTATACTGTAGTTGACTTACTATGCGCAAAGAATTTTCCCTTTTTTTTGTATTGTATGGGTAAATGAATATGTTCATGTGCCAATACTTCTCTCTAGTAAAAACCTAGAAGTGGAAAGGTGGAATTACAGGGTATGCAAACTTTAGTTTTAATGAACATCAAATTCCTCTGAAAGTTATTGTACAAATTTAAGCACTAGGCAGTGGTGTTCAAGAATAGCCACACCCCTGCTACACATGATTTTGTTGAACTTTAACAACTTTGTCAATTTAATGGTGTCTTGTTTTATTTTTTATAGCCTTGATTTTCTTTGCCGGTTATCTTTCAGTATGTTTATTGAACATTTGTATTATTTCTGAAAACTAAATGATCTTATTTTGGTGTTTTTTTTTCTTATTGATGTAGGAATTTTTAATAAACTGTGTGAAAACTTTGTTTCACATGCTGCAAATATATTCTCTTTGCCTGTTGTTTCTTGTTTTGGAGATCTTTTCTTATACAAAAGTCTTAAGATAAGCTTTCATGTAGTCAAATTTAAAAGTTTCTTTCCTGTATGGTTTTTTTTTTTAATTAGGATGGATTTGCCTACCTCGGAGAACTTAAGCATAATCTTTTATCTGTCTTTTAATGTCTGTATGGCTCTTTTGTGGTTCAAACATTTATTTATAAATATGAGGACAGGATTTATTTTTATATTTTTCATATATGTAGCTGATTCAGCTGACTCTGCTAATTTAATCACTTGTCCTTTTGTCTGCTGTTTGGTGCCACATTTATCATAGACTAAAAGAGCACAAAAGTGTCAGTCCTTTTTAGTCTTTGTAGTCTAATGAATTTCTATAGTTTTATAATATGTCTTAATAATAAGGAAAATCTTGTCTCTTCTTTAAAAAATTGCCTTAGTTCTTCTTGCACATTTATTCTTCCAGTGTGAATTTTAGAAGTAGTTTAAAAAGTTCCCTGAATGGCACTGGTGGAATTTTTATTGGAATTGTATGGAGTTTATAAATTAATTTGAGGGAGAATTGATGTCTTTATAACATTGTCTTCTCATCCATAAAGGTGATATATGTCTTTCTGCATGTTCATAAGTTATTTATACTGTTCGCTGAAGTTTTCCAAAAAGTTTTATGTAATTCTTATTAGTTATATACTTAGGTTCTCTTGTAAAATATACCTCTCTCCTCTTCCCCATACAGTGTCAGATTGGCTGTTCCTGGTGTATGGGAATGATGTTGATCTCTGTATATTGATTTTGTTTTTAGTAATCATTTTAAACTGAAATATAAATACAGAAAACAAATATAGAATAGTGCACAAATTGTAAATATATAGCTTGATTATCACAAAATGAATTTGTTTCTGTTAACTACTACCCAGATCAAGGAACATCATTTGCAGGATTCCAGAAAACCACTTGTTTTCTCTTCCTTTGCCCCCAAAGTCACTACTATCCTGACTTCAGAAAAATGAAATAATCTTGCCTGGTTTCAAACTTGATATAAATTCAGCTGTGCAGTATACAGTCTTTGTGTCTGGCTTCTTTTGCCCCAGAAATATGTTGTTGCTGTGTAGTAGTCCCATGTTTGAATATCACAGTGATCATCATTGGGATTGTTTCCAGTTTGGGGCTATTATGAGCAAGGCAGTGGTTATCTTTCTTGAGTTCTTTTGGGATATGTATTTACACAATTCTTTTGGATATGCATCTAAGAGTAGAACTGTTAGATTCTGTTACACAAATCTGAAGGCAGGATTAGTCAATTGATACATAGTTGATTTAACGAATCTCTAAAAGAGTATGACAAATAGGTTTCTGCAAATTGGTCATTACACTGTGGTTTCCAAATAAGGAAGCCTAGAATCTCAAGTAAAAGAGACAATCTTAGCTAATTTATTTGGTTTATTTGGATAGTCTTACTTCATATTGAAACTTTTAATGTTAGCAACTTAGTAAGAATGGTGGCAAATGACTGAAACTCAAGTCAAAGTAACTTATATAAAATAAATAAACTAGAAAAAAATATATAAAAAATAAATGGAGGGGGAATGTATTCATTGAGGTGATGAAACAAATGTTACCTCCTGCTATTTTACTGTTTTTGACTCTCAGCTTTGATTTTTCTCCAGAGAAGAATAATTTTCTAGCAGGCTTTTCCCTCATGACAGCCAAAAGATGACTCCTAGAAGCTTTGGGCTTGAACTAAGATATTAAATGACAGAGAGAGATGCATTTTCTCCTATTAGTCTCCTCATTTCCTCCTCAGAGATGTTGATCATCTTTGCTGTATCTAGATGGATGGTGTTTTCTGATTGGCTAGGCCTGGATCATTTGTCCAGCTTCAAGGGGAAGGGGCAGTAAGATGCAGTAAGATCAAACCCACATGAACCTCCTGGTCTAAATAAGATTATTATAGAACTTGGATGGAGTGGTTTCCAAAGGGATGTTGAGCAGGCAAAATCAAAACAAACAAATGTATGCACATTACTGTCAGATGGTATATAACTAGGAATAATTAGTTTGTAGCATCATATGTGTTTAACTTGTGTTTTCCAGATTATTGCAAATCATCACATGCAGTCTATTTCTTTTGCTTCTGGAGGGGATCCAGTAAGTATGAATTCATTAAATTTCTTTTTTTTATAAGAGTTAAAAGAAATTTCTTTGTAAAGCATATTAGCCACTACCTGTCTTTTCCAAATATCTTATTACGGTTTGGTTCTGACAAAATATTTCCTGTCACTGACTTTGTAAATACTTGGATTAGTGGATAAACTAATAATACTCCATTGTGTTACTAGCCGGGGAGTTATCATCTGAGAAGCTTCTTGTAGATAACATCAAATTCATAAAAAACAAGTATTTATACATCTGTCCATGGTCCTTCCTCAGAACTTTACAACATAGAGTTCCAGGCAGATCCTCCTCCAAATCAGTTGGATATGACACTTTTCAACAGAGAGTTCCAGGCAGATCCTCCTAATCAGTTGGATTTGGCACATGAGGGGAAGCCTGTTTGCCATTCTGGCCAGCAGCCAAGGCAACTAAGTCTAATCCGAAATGAGCAACTAAGTTTTCAGAAACTCAGGCAGGGAATGTTGAGCTGGGGAGAGAAAACCTATTGTTCCAACCAAGAGGCCACGTGATGCTCAATTGTCATGAATTGTGCAGGTCTGAGTTGGTGCTCTCCCTCCAAGCGTTCTCTGCAGAGTAGAGGGTCATTCTTGGACCTCCAACTACATCATTTCTAGATCAGAGCAAAAGGAGATGGGCACTGAAGCGAGGAAGCCTGTGACCAACCAAGAAACCCATCTGTTTAATCCAAGGGAGCAAGAGAAGGATTTTGCTTCTCTGTGACATTATGACATTTTTCTTGTACCTGTAAATGTGCAGGGATTTTCCCTGATCTTGCTGCTGCTGCTAAGTCGCTTCAGTCATGTCTGACTCTGTGCGACCCCATAGATGGCAGCCCACCAGGCTCCCCCATCCCTGGGATTCTCCAGGCAAGAACACTGGAGTGGGTTGCCATTTCTTCTCCAATGCATGAAAGTGAAAAGTGAAAGTGAAGTTGCTCAGTCCTGTCCAACTCTTAGCGACCCCATGGACTGCAGCCCACCAGGCTCCTCCATCCATGGGATTTTCCAGGCAAGAGTACTGGAAAGGGATGCCATTGCCTTCTCCTGATCTTACACCCAGTCAAAAATCTGCATATAACTATCCCCAGCTCCTCTCTATCCGCCCTCCATCCAACCTTGTAATCTGACCTCAACAGCGACACCAAGGGATATGTTTGGTAGCAGAGAGCGTCAACTTCTAGTCTGAAAAGGCCAGCACTGTCACTTCTCTTCCTAACCCTCTATAACTTGACCATCCACGAAGGAACTTGAACACTTTTGTAAAGCAGTGTAAAGTAATGAGTTCTGTAAGAGCAGTGGGAAAAATAATTGTTGCCGTTTGCCTTAAATTTCCCTTTTCAAGTTTTAAACGTCACTATCATTTAAAAATTGGTATGAAAATCCTCATTTACCCTAGACATGCCCTGCATGGCGTCTATCATAGTTCTCCAGAATCCTGATTCTTTTTAGACTATCTTTATGTGTCTTTAGTTCTTTAAACCAGCCGAAGTACTGCTGCTACCAAAGATAGTAAAGAATTTGTAGCTAGAAGGCAATGGCACCCCACTCCAGTACTCTTGCCTGGAGAATCCCATGGATGGAGGAGCCTGGTGGGCTGCAGTCCATGGGGTCGCTGAGAGTTGGACACGACTTAGTGACTTCACTTTCACTTTTCCCTTTCATGCATTGGAGAAGGAAATGGCAACCCACTCCAGTGTTCTTGCCTGGAGAATCCCAGGGACAGCGGAGCCTGGGGAACTGCCGTCTATGGGATCGCACAGAGTCAGACACGGCTGAAGTGACTTAGCAGTAGGAAAATTTGTACCTACTGAATTGAGTGGCACCTCTGTGTTTTCTACAGGTGGAGAGAAAATCTGCTGATTTTACATAGAAAACTGGGGTAACCAGAGCCTTGGCATTAGAGGTTCCCCCAAGTGAAGTTTTACCCTCAGGTCAGGAAGACAGTATGGTGGAGTGCCAGGCTCTGGAGTCAGTGACTTGAGTTACACTCTCTTTAAGTTTCAGGGTCCTCGTCTGTAAAACGGGAAATGATCCCCCTTGCCTCAAAGTGTTGTGAGAATTAAGTGAAACGGTGCATGTAAACTGCTAGCATAGTGCCTGGCACAGAGTGAGAAGAGAGAACTGCCACCAGTATTGCTAATACATGTCTAATGTCTCTACTTTCTTAGGACAGTGGCTGAGATAATTTACAGCTTCATGGCTAATTGAACCCAAGGGTTTGGAAGCTAAAAGTCTCCATGACCTAATGTGGTACCTTCTTCCTACCAGATTCCTTCCAAAGTTTCAGAAATACTGGGTGTTCTTCTCACCTCTTAACCTTGCTCACCCTCAATTTTACTCCCTTCTCAAAAACAATTTACTTGTCTCCCTTTAGTCAGCCCTGAAGACAGTTCTTGGTAATGCTTTTGTATCTGTATATACTTTCTCCATCTCAAGAATGCATTATGAGTATGAGAAAATTAAATATGCTTCTTATATTTCCTCCCATTGTTTGTGCTTTTAACATTCTTTAAATTCTCCCAAATATTTAGTTTTGGAATTTTAAGAGATTCTTTTGAACATGAGGAAACTGAGGCCTGGAAATATAAGAAGTGTATTTAATTTTCTCATGCTCACAATGCATTCTTGAGACCTCTTTCCCATCAGCTAAGACAGCATCATACCACCTCTTCAAGTTTAAAACGGGCAGCCAAGCCCCCACAATTGTGTCTTTGCTTCTAAATTTTTATAATATAAAGCTCATTGGTACAACCTTATTTATATATAAGATATTTCAAATTTTTTGTCTTTTTGTATAAGATTTACTTAGGTATGTGTTATTTTTTAAAATAACTGAAGGCAAGTTATACTGATCCTGAGATCCGTTTCCTGTATGATTCATTGTGGGTTATTAAGTGATTGTCCTTGAGGGTATTACAAACATGGACTTTTATTTCCTGCCGGTTGATTTCATCGTCCCTCTAGAGAGTCATACTTCTCATCTGCAAATGGCATTGTGTGTATTTTTTTCTGAGAACTGAGATAACAAAAAGCATCTTTAATTATTAAAATCTTATCATTCATCAGCATACCGTTTTCAATAAAAGTCAAAATTACCAAGTAGCTTTTTGTTTGTTTTTACAAAGCCAGCAACACATCTCTCTTTTAAAACATAAGTTGAAATGGTGCTGTTATATCTTCTTTTTAAGTGTCTTTATTTTTATACAGTTATTAAAGGTAAATTTCATTTACAGTTATTATAAAATATTGGCTGTGTTCCCTGTGTTATACAATACATCCTTAAGCCTATTTAAACCCTAGAGTTTGTACCTCCTCTCCCCTTCCCCTATGTCCTGCTCTAGGTACCACTAGTTTGAAGCGCATCTTTTGGAATTCCTTAGGATTTTCGTGGGTTCTCTATTTCAAAAATGATCTCTTCTTTCTATATATTGATCAAATAAATGCCTTTTATTTTTACTATATTATTCCTTAAGTTGCGCTGCATAAAAGCAAGCTAACCACTACAAAACCATGTCCCTTTAATCAGCTTATTTTCTGATCTACATGGTATCTATTTGGACAACTGGGAAATCATGATGTAACGTCCTAGTTTATGACAAACTTTGTGCTTACATAACCCCTGGTATTTCAACTTTCAACACAGGAGAGTAATAGTCCCTAACCATTAAAAAGAATATTTGGTCCTAACACAGTGCCTACCTACATTCTCTTTTATTCTTAGTGATATTGTCTGCCTCTAAATTTTTAATCTTCAGATTCTCTCCCCAAGGGGCAAAGAAGGTAGATTCTACAATTGCTAAGTATGTATTATATATTTGGTTATGTTTCCACCTAGGATGCTTTCCTTTGCTCTTTAAACAGAAACCTTAGTATCAGTCTTTGCCTGAATATCATACCCTAAATGTACTCTTTTATCTTTCACCAGTACAATCTGTTCATTTTAAATGCAATCATTTTCCCTTTTTTATAGGATACTACAGACTATGTTGCCTACGTAGCTAAAGATCCAGTTAATCAACGAGGTATGGAAAGCAACTTCTAGATTTTCCTAAGAGTTGGTATATACCAACTTTTGAAAGTAACAAGCAATTATTTTCAATATGTAAAGTGATGAGTATCGCTAGAGTATATTGGGGGTCTAGAAATATTATGTAAATATGTGTTTGAAATAAATAGCCCTGCCAGCAGAGCAGGAGAAAAATTGTAGGTGGGATTTAAATCCCTTCAACCAAAAGTCTTACCATCTATTTGTATAAACGAAAGGGAAGCTGTTTCAGTAAGGATAGGTGGGCTGGCTGCTACATCCGCAGTGGACAAATGAACTGCATACAAGACCCAAGTCAGTGAGGTCATGAGTCTATAGTTGCCTTGGCAAGTGTGTGTGCACATGTGTTTATAGGTGTTAACCCTGTGCCTTGCTGTTTAAGAGCCTGGCATGCCACTCTGAGTATCTGGCTTTTTCTCATCTTTTAGATCTCAGTTTTAATGTCTCTTCTTCAAAAAGACCTTTTTTGACTGATAGCATCTACCATCTCCAGTAGTATATGCCACTCTGCTGGGTTATAACTTTGTTTCTCTTCTACTGACACTTATACTACATTTTAATTAGTTTAGTTACTCACTTGTTTATGTGTTTAGTGTCTGTCCTTTGTACTAAAAGCTACTGAAGGGTAGGAGCTTGTTTCTGTTACTGTTGTTTGCCAAGCACTCATCATATGCCTTGCATGTAGTGATGATCAGTAACTATTTTTGTTGAATGACAGAGTGAATGGAAGAGGGAGTTGATGAGTTGTCTCATCCCAGAATTTAGTAAGATTGCCTAAGAAACTCACCTGCCAGCCACATTTTGTGTCAAGGGCCTGAAGTTAGGCCATTGAGACTCTGTAGACAGACATGCTGAGTGTTTCTTCTCATCCCTGACTCTGGGATATTCAGACTCAATTTAGGGACGAGTGCTAGGCTGCCTCCCCTCCTTCAGTTCAGTTAAGTTCAGTCACTCAGTTGTGTCCGATTCTTTGCGACCCCATGAAACGCAGCACACCAGGCCTCCCTGTCCATCACCAGCTCCCAGAGTTCCCTCAAACTCATGTCCATTGAGTTGGTGATGCCATCCAACCATCTCATCCTCTGTCATCCCCTTCTGTTCCTGGCCCCAGTCTCTCCCAGCATCAGAGTCTTTTCCAGTGAGTCAACTCTTCGCATGAGGTGGCCAAAGTATTGGAGTTTCAGCTTTAGCATCAGTCCTTCCAATGAACACCCAGGGCTGATCTCCTTTAGAATGGACTGGTTGGATCTCCTTGCAGTCCAAGGGACTCTCAGGAGTCTTCTCCAACACCACAGTTCAAAAGCATCAATTCTTTGGCACTCAGCTTTCTTCACAGTCCAACTCTCACATCCATACATGACCACTGGAAAAACCATAGCCTTCACTAGATGGACCTTTGTTGGCCAAGTAATGTCTCTGCTTTTGAATATGCTATCTAGGTTGGTCATAACTTTCCTTCCAAGGAGTAAGCATCTTTTAATTTCATGGCTGCAATCACCGTCTGCAGTGATTTTGGAGCCCCCAAAATAAAGTCTGCCACTGTTTCCACTGTTTCCCCATCTATTTCCCATGAAGTGATGGGACCAAATGCCATGATCTTCGTTTTCTGAATGTTGAGCTCCTTAACTAGAGCCTATTAGTTGAGCAGTACCCTTTATCACCTCAGGGTGGAGTTTGCCACCAAACATTCATTAAGTATGTATGGAGGGGAATTTGGAAATTCAAAGAGCTATAAAAACATGAGGCAAAAATGCACGTGGCATACTGGGGAGCAGGGCTTCCCTGGCGTCTCAGTGGTAAAGAATCTGCCTGCCAAAGCAAGAAATGCAGGTTCAACCAATCCCTGGGAAGATGACTTGGAGGCGGAAATGGCAGTCTCCTCCCAATACTTCCGTATACTTGCCTGAGAAATCCCATGGACAGAGGTTGGCAGGCTATAATCCATGGAGTCACAAAAGAGTTGGACACGACTTAGCAACTAAACAACAACAACAAATACTGGGGAGCAGGTGAATAAACACACTTAATAGGATGCAGATTGTGTCTGAAGGGGGAAAAAGTCAAAAAAGGACATCTAGAGGGCAGATAGGAGAGAGCTAATAAGTAGAGACAATCTTATGAGCAGATGGGTGGAGAAAGCAGCTTACAAAGCAGAGATTTAGGAAGGTTCATCTGGCAGCAGGGTGCATGGATGGATTCAGGGATGGGGCAGGTCCATTTAGAAATGGACCTGCCATCATGATTGTCAGAAATGAAATTGTGAGGCCCACCTGCTGGCAGTACCCAGCACAGCGTAGATGCTCAGGAAATGTGGCCCAAGAGAGCGTGGCTCGATGAAATCGGAAGAACGGGTTTTAAATACTGTGCAATACTCCTTTAAAATAGACTCTAAACTACATAATAAAGAATGGATATTGCTCAAAGAGTAGATGGGAGGGACAGGAGCTAGTGAAGGAAGGGGAGTAGGAATGGAACATAACAAAGGATACCAGAAGAGCAACCTCTTTTAATCAAGCCTGAGCTTCCCTGAAGTTGTTTAGTCACTAAGTTGTGTCCAACTCTTTGTGACCCCATGGATTTAGCTCACTAGGCTCCTCTGTCCATCCTAAACTTCAGTTTCTTTCTTTTTTTATGTGAAAAATTATTTTTAATTGGGGGAAAATAGCTTTACATTGCCTCCCTCTTGAACCTTCCTTCCCTCCCCCATCCCACCCCCTAGGTAGCAGTAACATCTACTTGCTAACATTGTTGAGAGGAGTAACAGATAATACCGACAAAGCACTGTCTCCTTTCCTGTCTTCTCATCTTTCTGTCTTCTTCGGGAAACAGGTCTGTCTGATAGCTAGATGACTTAGAAACATAATGTGATTTTCTTAGGCAAAGAAGTTAGTGTCTCCTCATCACATTCTGCTCCTTTTCTTGTCCCCTGGCCCCCTTCTCTAGTGTACTTTCTCTGCGAGAAGCCATTCTATTTATGGCATACCCACTGTTTGCACACCCCTCAAGTGTTAAATCCTTTCCCCTCACCTGTGCCTCTGGACATTAATTTCTGTACAGAGGTACTGACACAGCTCTTGAGTCCACAACTAATTATTAATTATGTACTAAGACACAAGAGGATGAAGTAATTGTTGTAGAAGAAAAATAATGTCTGGCCACCATGGGCTCATCATCATGGGGGAGAGAAACAGAGCCTGTTCAATGTGCACGAGAAGAGGGGAGCATGGGAACAGTGCCCGGAGCCTGCCAGGTGCTCGGGTAGGCTTTGTGCAGTAAGTGAATAAAGGCACAAGTGGAACGAGAGCTTAGGGCTGTGGGTTTGGGTGGTGGGTAAAGGTGGGTTGCAAAGAAAGCCAAGAGTAGAAGTAGAGATGCCATGGCTGAAAGGGAAGAAACACTGTCAGGGCTTAGAATGCCAGCGAGAAGGTTACTGGGGGCTGTTGAAGTTTTTGAGCTTTATAAAGAATTATTCTGGTTTCTGCCATTCTATCAAAATTATAAAACGGTAACTTTTCTGGCTTTGCTTCTGTAAAGGTGATGTTGAGGGCAGGAAAGTGGTCTGGAATTGTGGAGTTCAGTTTGGAGGACATCTCACTGGTCCTGAGTAGGGCTGATGATGCTCTAAACTACATGGGCAGGAGAAGGGACAGTCTGGACAAAATTGTGAAGTAAGTTCTTGGGAGCTATTTAAATACGAGCATTGATAAAGAAATAGAAATCAGGTCATCTCGAGGACTTAATGAGATATTGTATTCAATGCATGTATCTCACTGCCTGGCTCATTATAAGTATGCAATAAATGATAGCCATTATTATTATTATTCTGGTCCTGAGTGATTTGAAGTGGCTTGCCAGTAAAAGAAAAACAAAAACATAAACAGGCATTTTTACAAATAGGAAAAACAATCCAATAGAGAAAGAAGAACAAAAAAAAGTTATCATATATTTTGTGCTCACCACATGCTAGGCATTGTCAGGAATACTTTCTGCATGGTCTCTTTTCATCCTCACAACAGTCCTATGAAGTAGATATTAATGTTACTGCTTTTTAAAGAAGCAAACTCTGGGATTGAAAAGGTAGTTTTACTAAACTCACCCAGCCAGTAAGCACCTGGACCAGCTTCAGGTCTGGAGCACACACAAAAGAAGATTACCAGGCACCAAGAAACATAAAAGAAAAACAAAAACTTACTCACAAGCAAAGAAACACAAATTATAAATAGATATCATATTTGTCTTTTATAAAAGGTAAAGTGTGATTTGGAGTTGTAGTATCTTCTGAACACTTCTGGCAGGAGTGTACATCCAAATGTTTTAGAAATCATACTGAAAATTTGCATCAAAACTTTAAAAAGTGTAAACACTTTTAAAAAATGACTTTATTTCTGGCTGTGCTAGGTCTTTGTTGCTGCATGCGGGCTTTGCTCTAGTTGCCTCGAGCTGGGGCTACTCTTCGCTGGGGTGTGCGGGCTGCTCCTTGTGGAGGCATCTCTTGTTGCAGAGCACAGGCTCTGGGGTGCTCGGACTTCAGTATTTGCAGCATGCGCACTCAGGAGTTGCGGCTCCCAGGCTCTAGAGCACAGGCTCAGTAGTTGTGGTGCACAGGCTTAGATGCTCCGCAGCTTGTGGGATCTTTCCGGAGCAGGGATCAAACCGGTGTCTCCTGCACTGGAAGGCAGATTCTTTACTACTGAACCATCAGTGAAGCCTGTGTAAACAGTTTTGAATCAGCAGTTTCACTTCTAAGGAAATGAGACACGTACAAAGATTAATCAATAAAGATCACTGGTGGCTCAGCAGTAAAGACTCCGCCTGCAGTGCAGGAGATGCAGGAGATGGGAGTTCAGTCTCTGGGTCCAGAAGATCCCCTGGAAGAGGGCATAGTAACCCTCCAGTGTTCTTGCCTGTAAAATCCATGGACAGAGGAATCTGGCGGGCTACAGTCCATAGGGGCACAAAGAGTCTGATAGCAAATTATTTAAATGAACCCATAGGCTGTTCTTCCATGCAGCAATTAATGTTATTAAGAGTGTTTTGAGTTTACCTAGTGACCAATACAGCTTACCCCTGTAATTGCTGTAAATGAAGAATTGCTTCACTTCTTACTTTAAACTTGTGCAGTGCAAGACAGCTTGAATATTTTCTCTATTTATGGCTGTAAAATATATGTGCTACTGTCCTGGTGACATTGATAAACTGTGATCTGACAGCTGGCTAGTTGCTTCAGACGGATTTCTTCCAAAGGGCTCGTAGACTCTATGCTTCGGCCCCCACAGCACCATCTGGTGGGTGATCTGAGAAGCTGCACTTTTGAATTTCTGCTGCTGCTGCTTCTGCTAAGTCGCTTCAGTCGCGACCTCATAGACGGCAGCCCATTAGGCTCCCCCGTCCCTGGGATTCTCCAGGCAAGAACTAATTTTCCCATAAAAACCAAAACCAAAAGCAAGCGAACAACAAAAGCAAAACTGGTCTATTTAAGCATAAAGCATTAAAGAAGGGTCTGTTATTCTCCAAGATTTGTACTAAGCCTCTTGTCCATGACAATCCAGTTAAGAAACCAAATGAAAAAGAAAAATATGAATCCAAGATTCTTTTCAGTTCAGTTCAGTCGCTCAGTCGTGTCCGACTCTTTGCGACCCCCATGAATCACAGCACACCAGGCCTCCCTGTCCATCACCAACTCCCAGAGTTCACACAGATTCACATCCATCGAGTCAGTGATGCCATCCAGCCATCTCATCCTCTGTCATCCCCTTCTCCTCCTGCCCCGAATCCCTCCCAGCATCAAAGCCTTTTCCAGTGAGTCAACTCTTCTCATGAGGTGGCCAAAGTACTGGAGTTTCAGCTTTAGCATCATTCCTTCCAAAGAAATCCCAGGGCTGATCTCCTTCAGAATGGACTGGTTGGATATCCTTGCAGTCCAAGGGACTCTCCAGAGTCTTCTCCAACACCACAGTTCAAAAGCATCAATTCCTCAGCACTCAGCCTTTTTCACAGTCCAACTCTCACATCCATACATGACTACTGGAAAAACCATAGCCTTGACTAGACAGACCTTAGTTGGCAAAGTAATGTCTCTGCTTTTGAATATGCTCTCTAGGTTGGTTATAACTTTTCTTCCAAGGAGTAAGCATCTTTTAATTTCATGGCTGCAGTCACCATCTGCAGTGATTTTGGAGCCCAGAAAAATAAAGTCTGACACTGTTTCCACTGTTTCCCCATCCATTTTCCATGAAGTGATGGGACCAGATGCCATGATCTTTGTTTTCTGAATGTTGAGCTTGAAGCCAACTTTTTCACTCTCCTCTTTCACTTTCATCAAGAGGCTTTTTAGTTCCTCTTCACTTTCTACCATAAGGGTGGTGTCATCTGCATGCTGCTGCTGCTGCTAAGTTGCTTCAGTCGTGTCCGACTCTGTGTGACCCCACAGTGGCAGCCTACCAGGCTCCCCTGTCCCTGGGATTCTCCAGGCAAGAACACTGGAGTGGGTTGCGATATCCTTCTCCATATCTGAGGTTATTGATATTTCTGCTGGCAATCTTGATTACAGCTTGTGTTTCTTCCAGTCCAGCATTTCTCATGATGTACTCTGCATAGAAGTTAAATAAGCAGGGTGACAATATACAGCCTTGACGTACTTCTTTTCCTATTTGGAACCAGTCTGTTGTTCCTTGTCCAGTTATAACTGTTGCTTCTTGATCTGCATACACATTTCTCAAGAGGCAGGTCAGGTGGTCTGGTATTCCCATCTCTTTCAGAATTTTCCACAGTTTGTTGTGATCCACACAGTCAAAGGCTTTGGCATTGTCAGTAAAACAGAAATAGATGTTTTTCTGGAACTCTCTTGCTTTTTCCATGATCCAGCTGACGTTGGCAATTTGATCTCTGGTTCCTCTGCCTTTTCTAAAACCAGCTTGAACATCAGGGAGTTCACGGTTCACATATTGCTGAAGCCTGGCTTGGAGAATTTTGAGTATTACTTTACTAGCGTGTGAGATGAGTGTAATTGTGTGGTAGTTTGAGCATTCTTTGGCATTCCCTTTCTTTGGGATTGGAATGAAAACTGACCTTTTCCAGTCCTGTGGCCACTGCTGAGTTTTCCAAATTTGCTGGCATATTGAGTGGGGCACTTTCACAGCATCATCTTTCAGGATTTGAAATAGCTCCACTGTGATTCCATCACCTCCACTAGCTTTGTTTGTCGTGATGCTTTCTAAGGCCCTCTTGACTTCATATTCCAGGATGTCTGGCTCTAGGTGAGTGATCACACCATCGTGGTTATCTTGGTCATGAAGATCTTTTTGTGCAGTTCTTCTGTGTATTCTTGCCACCTCTTCTTAATATCTTCTGCTTCTGTTAGGTCCAGACCATTTCTGTCCTGTATTGAGCCCATCTTTGTATGAAATGTTCCCTTGGTATCTCTGATTTTTTTGAAGAGATCTCTAGTCTTTCCCATTTTGTTGTTTTCCTCTGTTTCTTTGCATCGATCACTGGAGTAGGCTTTCTTATCTCTTATTGCCTTTTTTGGAATTCTGCATTCAGATGCTTATATCTTTCCTTTTCTCCTTTGCTTTTCACTTCTCTTCTTTTCACAGCTATTTGTAAGGCCTCCCCAGACAGCCATTTTGCTTTTTTGCATTTCTTTTCCAACTCTCTTACATCCTGCTTAATAGAGCACCTGATACTCAAGAATAGAATTGTAGGTCTGTTCACAGATAGAACATTCTTTTCATTTCACAATGAAAAGAACCCAAGTCTGTGTCTAATTCAGACATGGAGGTCAAAGCTCAGACCCCACTACATCACTGGAAATTCAAATTGTTTTTGGGAGAATTGGGATTTTCTGTATGCTTGTTTTTCTTCCTTCTCATTAGCTAAAGATTGAGAAATTCTTGACCAACGTGGTGCTTATCTGAGTTTTTGGAGATGGGTCTAGCAATGGGAATTGGGCATATTTGTATGTGATTCAAAACCCATTCCTGTCTAGGTCATGACCAATCTAAAACAGAACAAAGAGCATTTTCACAGAGCAGCATATAAGTGGCAACAAAAGCACTGTCAAAATGTGTTTGCTCCTGAAAGTGGTGAGGCTGCAATGGAAACTTGCACAGGGTCAGGCATCATGCCCAGCTGTTCCTTTCCTGGAGATAGGCACCGCTCTTTTTCTTCTCTTTCTGTTTAACCTTTAAAAAGTAATATGACAGTAACACGGTTATCCAAAGGAAAGTAGAAAATCATGTTGGTAAACATCAGTCCAGGAAAAGGACCAAAGCCTCAAGTATCAGAATCAGAAAAGTTGAGAGAAATAAAACGTTTTGGTAGTGCATGAGAAGTGGCAGAGGACGATTGGTGAGTTTGGGTCATTCATTCATTCCTGTATGCCCACGTGCCTTGCCCTGTTCCTCGGAGAGTTTAAAGTGCCATAATCAAGGGAGAACAGGATTTCTGTAAAGCAGGAAGGGACTTCAGAGATCATGCAATGCCCTGTCTTGGCAGGTGAGGGCCTGGGTATAGCATACCTTTTTCACGTAGACTGTGGTAATATTAGCCATTGAGCTGGGACCTGCATCTTATCACAGAGTTCTTTCAGTCATTATTGTTTTCTCATCCCTTTCATGGGAGATAAACTTTGGTTTTTCTTATTTATTTATTTATTTACAGTTGAATTTCCCACCTCTCCCACTATCTTTTCCATCTTTATCTCAAGACATCTTGTTTATCCTAAGAGAAAATTAAATAAAATTTTTTCCATTTTGATTTTTTAAAATATTTGTTTTTAATTGTTGATGATTGCTTTACAATATTGGTTTTATTTCTGGCCTTGACTTCATTTTTAATTGGACCAGGAATTTATGAGATGAAAAAATAATTCAAGTGAGTTACCTTTTTTTACCATAGTGTAACACAACTATTTTGGGACTCAACCAAAGGACCCATGTCCAAGGGCACTTCATAGGTTTAAGGATGTGAAACCTAACCAGGAAGGAGGAGACCATTTCCACAAATGACCCAAATGGTCATTTGTACCACTCAGTGGTCATGAAACCTTCCCCGTGATAGGGGCTCACTGCCAGTCTCACTTCAGTAGAACTGAAGATGATTTCTCACAGCAGAGTTATGGGTGTGATTCAGAGAAATCAACATTAATTCATTCAACACATACTTTTAAAACACCTCAGTGCATTAGTCACTGTGTGACGCTAGTGTAGAGAAGAAAAGGGGCAATATACAATGGCAATCTGAAAATAGACCACACATTTTCCTTTGGTAAGAAGGCTATTAATTTATAGACATTGTTAATCGGGTTTTCAAAACTGTAATTAGCTCCTAAGTCTATTTCAAGATCCAGGTTGCTTCTTGAAAGGAGCAACCTTACAAGAAGTGATCAATAACCCTTTTGGAGATTTGCTATCTTAGCATCATTTGATTTAGTAATACCATCCCCTGCCTACATACACACACACCTCCCTTCCAAAAGTTCAGACATAAATTCCTTAAGTAAATGTCCAGCTAATTCTGAAATCAGAATTGTCTGATATTCTTCGAGATGATTATCAACATAAAGCTAGGAAACCATTGTAGGTTGTACATAACCTAGTGTTATAGGCTCTGCAAATCCAGTTAGGTGTGAATGAATTTTGTGAAAGTGTTAGTTGCTCAGTCGTGTCCGACTCTTTGCGACCCCATGGACTGTAACCTACTAGGTTCCTCCGTCCATGGGATTCTCCAGGCAAGAATACTGGAGTAGGTTGCCATTTCCTTCTCCAGGGGATCTTCCTTACCCAGGGATTGAACTTGGGTCTGCTGTATTACAGGCTGATTCTCTACCATCTGAGGCACCAGGACTTGACTGAATTTTATTTTACTTAAAATAAATATAAAATCCTTCTCAAGACTACTCAGAGCCTAAAAACATGCCTTCATCACAATAGGTATCCTCTTTTCCTCAGATATGTATCCCTTTTAGTAAAATATTCCATATTGTTCCTATAGTCCTGTTTCACAGCTTCCTTTTTATTTATTCTAATTCCCTAGGTACCTACTTAAGCCTTTCCTGCTCTCAGAAAATAGCTGACAGTTTTTACAACATTCTTGTATATATTGAACAATTATCAAGCTTTTCCCTTATTCCTCAATTCTTCAGGCTATACAGACCAATGTATTTTTGAAAATCTTCTCATGAAACTTATTACCGTATCATAAGTCATTTTTATGATTTTAAGCCATCCTTATGAAACTTCAAATTCAATTCATTCATATATTAAGGCTCTGAGTACAATACCATAGTCTCATCAAGGCAACTGACGTTCCATGTGATGGGGAGATTAATTTACGGTCCCCTGAACACAAGCTCTTGTTTTTACTTAGCAGTAGGAGATTTGCTAATTCACCTCTGATGTCCTGTCAGCTGCCCCCTCCACAATTTAATTCTTTAATTTGCTAGGGATAGCTAGCCCTTTCTAGTAACAGCTTTTAGGGAAAGTATCTATAAAAACTTTAATATCTTTTGATAATATAAGTCTTCATGAAATCTTGATTTGGTGCTTATTGGAGATAGTTCTTTAGTAGGGTTTCAAAGACAGGGATTACCACACCATCACTGATTCGAGCAGCAATGACAGGGCAAAGGGATGGCTAGAGGAAAGGGTAGTCTAAAGCCCCTGTCTTCACCAGCAGCTCACCCTCCATTTGTGAGGGGTGCATTTAGAAAGTTATTTTGTTTTTAGTCATCCGTAGAGTACCATGCAAAGACAAGGCAGCAGACATCGTCTTGTCAGGTTGTTGCCCTAAAATCATCTTTTGTATTGAATTCTAGAACTAGCAAGGAACATGAATCACATTATGAGTCAAGATCAGTCTGCCTTTATTAAAGTGTGAGCCCCAAACACCTGCCTTAAGACTGGAATTTATAAGTGTTTTGAAGTATTTCATTGTAAAATGCGAGTGTTTCTTCTCTTTGATGCATATAAAATATGAAGTATGTGATTTCAGAGCTGCAGAAAACTTGGAAACCTACTTCCTTTTATTTACCAGTTTATGTTCTGGAAGTATTTCAACTTTATAAAATCTTCTCTTACTGAAAATTTATTGCAATTTTTGGTATGTCCTCTTGCAGCCTGCCACATACTGGAATGCCGCAATGGAATGGCCCAAGACGTCATAAGTACCATAGGACAGGCTTTTGAACTCCGGTTTAAACAGTATTTGAAAAATCCTTCTTTGAATACTTCTTGTGAAAGGTCAGCCAGGAATTCTATGATTATTTGACTTACCATACTTTGTTTTGTTTTAAAATTAATATGGCATTTAAAATGGACTAATGAAATTAGTAATTTCTTATTTACCAATAGATACAGTTTCCATACAAACTTAATAGTGACATTTTTACTCTTCTTCCTTTCTTATTTGTCTAGATATTTCCTCTTGCTTTGTAATAGAATAGAGGAAACACTAAAAGTGAGAAGGGGTTGACCCTGTTTCTCTGATGTTATATAGAGCTCTGAATTAATTAGGTAGTGTCATAAAATGAGCAAGAAGAAATTTCTCAGGTTTGTTGCAACCCCAGATCCCTTGCATATCAGTTAAAATAATTAGAATTAAGAAAGAACAAAATCCTAAGAAATGTGTGTAGCAGGAACTCCTGTTTACTGGTGTGTAGTGCAGATAGCTCAGCTCCAGCCAGACCAAAGGGTAGAGCACGACGCAACCCAGGGCTCAGGTTGTCCTGTCTGCAGCACAGAAAGTCCACAGTGAAAGCTGAAACCTCTCAGGCCTCTCAGACTCCACCACGTGTGGAATGCAGTGAGGTCCCTGGCTTGCAGAATTCATACCCAAGAAATAAAATTCTTGGACACTTGTAAATACATTTCTGGAGCCCCCCTAATTTATCATTTTGTGTATCAACAAACACCAGACTTGGAGATCTCCTCTCAGAGGTGGTTTAGCATGGCAAAGAAGAGGGGCTATCAGCAGGCCTTGATGCTGAATTTTTTCTAGGGTGGCTCTTGCATTTTAGTGCTGTCTTTTCATTGACATGTGAAGAACCCAACAAAGCTGTGGGTTGTCAGTGGAGTCAACTCAGTCCAAATGGACTTGATTTATTTTTCTCTCATAAGAAACTTTGACTAAATCCAGTTTGGAAGAAAAATCTGTTTTTTGTTTTTTGATTTTTTTTTGCCCTGTTTCTTAAAAACAATGCATGTTTACATGAATCTACCCGCTTGCCACATATGGTTCTAATATTTATGAATCACGTATACTCCAGATTTGTGCAGACAAGATAGCTGGCCATAGCTCTTGTTTTTTTTTTTTCCCTCTTCGTCTTGGTTTATAGCAAACTGAGCCAGGCCCTCTGCTCAGTATCTAAATTTTCTTTGAGCAAAAGTATTTCCAAAATGCTGCAGTGAAAGTGGGCTGAAGAATTCAAGGAAAACTTTGTATTTTTATTCGATTGACAAAAACAACTTACATTCAAGAAGTTAGTATATATATATATATATGTATGTGTACATATTTTATCACTGAGAGGAGACGTGAAAGCATCATGCATGGCACTTTTTGTTGGCTCACCCCACTTTGATTGTCTACAGCAAGCTAAACAATTCAGCCATCTGGTTGCTTCTATCCAGATGTTTGACATCACTTAAGCACAGCTATACTCTTAAAGCACAAAAAGTTTTTCAGGGTGATTTGCATGATTCTGATCTCTCTGCATCCCCTACAGCATATGAATTCCCTCCTAGCCTCTTGGGGATCCTTTTTTCCCTTACAGCGAGGAGGTGCCTGTGGATGGCCATGCTGAGGAGAGAGAAGATCATGAGTATTACAATGAAATCCCGGGGAAGCAGCCGCCTGCAGGTGGTGTTTCAGATGTGCGGATCAAAGTTCAAGCCACAGACCAAATGGCTTACTGCCCCATACGGTGTGAAAAGCTGTGCTATTTGGTAAGTAATAGTTTATTGCTATTGTAGCTAGCAAGGCAGTCCTGTCCTATCACTGAGCTTAATTTGAGGATTTCCAAATGCTAGTTTATAGAAGATATCATCTTCCTCAATACAGAGCCAGAGAATGAATCATTGTCGGAGCCTGTGCTAAGTAACTTTTACTCCTAATCCCCCAACCTCATCCTTAGCAGGTGACCTCACATCTTACTTCTCTGGAAAGACTAGGGCAGTCCAACGTGTAATCCTCAACTTCATCCTTCCCTGTCTCCCAAGTGTTCCTATGTCCTCCTTGGTTCTCTTCCTTAGCTACTGTCTCCACAGCTAATCCTTCCCCGAACTCCCGACCCTATTCCCTCCCACCAGCACTGTGCCCTTGTTCTGTCCATCAATCTGTATTTCCATCTTTATTTTTTTTCTCTGTATACCAGTTCTTTCTCTGTGTCTGCAGATAAACTTGTACTCCCCCAACCCATCTAATAATATGCCACCTCCCTTTCATCCACAGACTTATAGAAAACACTATTTCTGCATTCACATCCACACTACACTTCCAAAATCTGATCTCTGCTTGACAGCTTGATAGAAATTTCTTTTACAGTGCTCACCAGTGGTTTTTTGGTTGTTTGGTTGTCAGTTTAATTGCTAAATCTATTTCCTTCAGTATTTTGAATCTGCCTATAGCATGTGATACCTGTTGGCTTTCTCTTCTTTTTTTAGACCTCTTCTGTTAGCTAAACATTTCCATGTGTCATTCATTCTGCATCTTTAGTTGCTGCTTTTCTTTCTTTTTCTTGTTTTCTAAAATTTTATTATGAATATATTCAAACATAGAAAAAAGTTGAAAGAATTACACATGACTACTCAGCACCTAGATTCTATAATTATAATTTTACTCTATTTGCCCTGTCATCCTATGTAGCTATCATCTATCAGTGCTTCTTATTTTTGATGCACTTCAAAGGAAATTGCATCTTACCTTTTTTTGATCTTGTTTTCTTGCATGCCCACCCCTGTGAAACCAAGGATCTACTTTACTGCCATGGACTCCCTTTCCAATGCTCTGCCCTAGGCCCTGGTTTTTCCTCTGACATGCCACCTGTGTACACACTCGACCAGCTTCTTTGTCTTCAGCCATACCTGCCTTTCCAGCTGTGATTAAACTCAGCTTTTTACCTTGACTTCAAGCCAGTTTCCTCTTCTGATGTGCTCAAGTTTATTAACAGCATTCTCTTTCACTATCTACAGTTTTTTGTTTTCTCACACTTTAGGCGATATATCAACTCAGTCTTTAAGACCTAGGATCCTACCATGAAAATATCTTGAATCTGCTCAGCCTATATCTTTCCTATTGCAGTCTTTCTAAGTTCTGGTCCAGATTTGCTCAGGTGACCCTGAAAGCCCCTTCTCTGTCTCCGGTTTCATTCCCTTAAACCCTCCTGCATGGTACTGATGGATTAATCTTTCTAAAGCATAGATATTGCCCTTCTCAAAGGTGTCAGTGGATCCCATACTGTTACTGAAGAGAGATGTGTGTACGGATAATCAAAGCCTTTGATAGCATGAGATTTTTCGAGGATGAAAAGTGAGTCTGGCATACACCTCAGTAGAGTAGGGTTCCAATCTGCCAACTCACAGTTAGATAGAAGTTTGCTAGATGGCCAGTGTTTGTACAAGTGTCCTGGAAATCACACTTTCTGGCTGAGCTTGGACTGAGTCCTGGAATGTGACCTCCCAAGCAGAAGCAATAAACCCTCAGGGTAATCACCTTCCGGTTATGACCACCCCCCCACCCCCACCCTAATCAAACCCACCTCTGCAGCTCCAAAACAGTTCACTGGGAAAGGAGGCTATACTTCCCATTCAATATATCAGTTTCTTTTTCTCACTTTATCTCACTTCCTGTGTCAGAAAGTGGTGTTTTCTACTAGATTCTGCTGGGAGCTTTATGTGTCTTTTGCAAGTTTATGGACTTATACTGTGTTTGTAAATGTTTCACAATTTGTTGTTCACACAGCCTGGAAACTCCAAGTGCAGCAGCATGTATGAGAACTGTCTGGAACAAAGCAGGGCCATAGGTAGGTACAATTGCATTTCCCTATCTGCTGCACTTCTTATTCCGTTTATGTTATGTGATTGTATGTGGCCCACGCTCTTAAATATTTCATGGGAAAGTCAGGTGTATATAACCAAACACTCTGAGAAGCCTTCCCACACTCTGAAAAGCGCAGGATGCTGTGTGTGTCAGTGAGAAAGCTGTGGTTCTCGCTTGCTCCTGTGTGCTCTTCCACACTACAGTTCTGCTTTAAGGAAGCTTTCACTGCTTTGAATATCATGAAAGCTTTCTCACCAGAAAGGTGATTTCTCTACTCACAACTCAAGGGAGTTCCACTTCAAAGAATATCAGACAGTAAGCTAACATGAAAACTGATGCTTGTCAGATCCATTAGGATTAAGAGAAAAGCTTTATTTCTGCTTGGCAAAGGGAACAAAAGAGATCTGAAATGTGAGAGTCCCAATTAGAAGTTCATACACCCCATACTTGCCAGGGCATTAAATGTCTTATTACTACACATGTTAAGTGGCATTGGGGCAACTCTTCCACAACACGATTGTAGGGCCTACATAGACTATCACGTTGAAAATGTATTTTCATTAAAACATTCTACTGCTAGTCATTTTATTCTTATAAATTGTTAAAAGTATTTCTTTGGGAAGGAAAGTTTTGTAGCTTTAGAGTAGAAGATAACTGGACATTATAAATAATGCACTGACGGATAGAGCAGGATAACTACGCTTAGGCAGTCAAATTAGCAGCAGCTTGCCAACTAGAAGGTAGTCTCTTACTTCCATGGGTCTTTGCATATTTCTTATAGAATTTTTTCAATGTAATCCATTAATTTTATTATTTCTTATACAGTAGGGATACATGAGGATTTTGGTACCGCTATGATCATCACTTTCCTCTACCCTGCAAAATAATAAGAGTTATGAACTAAGGTAGTATTTAAAATTTTTTAAAACATAGTTCTTTCTGAACTATGCCATTCTTTAAGCTTACGTAAAATTCTGAATGCATTCTTAATAATAAGACTAAAAGCAAATTAAATTAGTATCAAGTGTAAATGTATTTTTAAACCTGTATTCTCTAAGAGCTGCAATTCCTTTGTTCTTTCCTTTTTTTCTTTACTCTGGAAATTTGCTAACCTAGGATTCAATAGTCAGGAGCCTACCACATGTGCTTTGTACTGTTGTAACCATTTTCTACCTGTGCTGAAGGTTACTTTGAAATAGCTCCATGTCCTATTTTATCTCATTCTATGTTCTTCATTTATCCAACAATGCACTCAGTGATCATCAGGACCTCTGTGGATCAGGCATTGAGCTAGTGCTGGGGGTGGAGACGCAATTGGCTCTCATGAAGTTTGCAATGTAGCCAGAGGGCATACCTTAAACCAGTGCTTACAAATATGATGGGCATTTCAAAGCCCAGGATACTGCGGGAACAAATGAGAGGGAACCCTAGCTTAATCTGGAGGACTAGAGGGGGTCTCCTTATCGAAGTGACAACCAGACAAGACCTGGGGGCCCAGAGAGGGAACGGGAGATGGAGCAGGGGGAAAGGAAGGTATAAATGAATGTGTGCCAGGACCACTTCCGTGATCACTGCAGGGAGAGAGTACAAGGGGAGGCAGAGGTGAGTTTTGGATCTGGGACAGAGTCCTATGGAACTCCAGAATGTTTCCTCCTACCCCAGTATGTCTCTTCCCAGCTCATCTCCCTGCTCTCCCTTATGTAGTCGTCATGGCATGCTCTTCTGACCTCAGCCACCTGGCTTCTAGGGGAACTCACTGGGTGAAAATCCTCAACCTCTCTAGAATAATGTTGAATGTGCTAAATCACAACAACTACCATTAGAAAAAAAGGGGCAAGGTTTTGTTTTGTTTCCCTCAAAAGGTCTCACCTTGATTTTTATTTTACATTTTTGAAGTTTCATTCCCCTAGAGCAATGCTATTTCAACTTTACTCAAGATTTTTATTTTTGTAAGTACATGCTTATCATATAATCTTATTGTTTCTGTTTATCTTGGTTTTATGTCTCCTTTAAATCAACAAACAATGTAACCCTTTATTCTTTCATGCTTTATACATGGCCTAATCTATTACCAGATCGAAACTCAAGAACAGACTTTTGTAAAAATGCTTATTTGGAGCCTGAAACCTGTTTTTCCACAGAATTAATTTTAGCCATGATGGCTGTCTCCTGGACAAGTGACCATGTTCCGCTATTTTGGTTTCCTATGCTAAAGCTTGTGTATATATTTTGTAGTGACCAATACAACAGTAGGAAATTCTGTTGTAAGCATCTGTTCTTCAGTTATGCGCGGTGGAGTAGTCTCACGACCGATCCCGGCTTCAGTACACTGTCTTCCTTTTTGGTGGCCCTAATGTGACAGTTCGTAGCTGGGAACTTTTCAGAATCTTGGGGAGGTGACAGATGGTGTCTATAGCTTGAAAATAACCCTCCAGCTGGATATCCTCTTCACCTGAAAAGCACTGAGCCTACCGCATTGTTTTCTTAGAAAAGCAGGTTCTAACTCCCAGGGGGAACCAGAGTACTCTGATGCATTTCCCCAGCCCTTAGCAGCTCAGCCCATGGAGGGATCGAGGGACTCAGCCCCTGCTGCGGGGACCATGACAGGTCCCTCCCACTGCGGCAGTAGGACTTTCCTACCTAGATAGTCGGTTCATCCGCAGACACCCAGAAATCAGGGGTTCCTGTCTTGGGGCCTGCCTGTGATGACTTGGGCATGTGTTTAACAGTGATCTGAAATTCATGACCAGTCTCTAAGAGGAGTTGCCAAAATAGCAAACAGACAGTTTTTAATGGCTTTTCCCGGAGATTAATATGTAAGCATTTGAGAGACACCTATTCAAATATTTTAAATAAATTTTAGCTTTTTAATTCAAATATATTTATTTATTAAAATAGACTTAAAATTTGAATTCTGGTGTATAATAAGTACTGCAGTAGGCTTCTTGTTGTTGAAGGAGTTAATTATATTATTGCCAGATGTATAAAAAAATCCCTGTCCTTAATAATAAATTCCTTGTGGAAAAAAATAATTAACAAAATAGCATACTGTTTCCTAGCCTTCAAGTTAAAATGAAAATATTGATATTTTTAATCAAAAAGATGTTAAATTCCCACAAACCCTAAGGGCTTTCACTTTAAAACTTTGGTACCTCCACTATACACACTATGTAAGTATTTATTTTCTGCCACAAATCTTCTCTTTGGCGGACTGGATAGTTTCTCAGAGTAATGCTTGGCACCAAGAACTTTTGGAAAGCATAATGCCTGGTATGTGTAGTTAAGCTCTCATCAGCCACACACTTTACCCTAGGAAGATTTTAAATCTAGGCATAAGGTGAGGTGTTTTTTTTTTTTTTTAATTTAAGACCACTTTGCTTACTTAGATATAATGGTGCATTTGAAAAAAAAGGAATGGTGGTTTTTAAGAGAGACTATATAGACATTGGTGCTTTTGTGTAAGCCTGTGAGATGGTAAACTTAATGTGTTCAGCTCATGCCAGTGCTCTCTGAGGGGCAGATGAGTCAGCACCCTATGCTAAAGGTTAACTTGAGGTCTTCAGGATGTGGTAGGGTCACATTTGCTAAAAAAGAGAAACTGGGTAGACATTCAGTCATCTGTTCATTCAGCTGATAGACATTTTTCTTTTGACTTGCTTCATACCAGGCATTGATAATGAAGAAGATACATGGATAAATGGGTTCTAGTCTCTCCTCGGGACTCAAGGAATTTGCAGTCTTAAGGGGAAGACAGAGACATAAATAGAGACCTACATTTTATTATAGAGTAGCACCTTACCCAGCTTGGGATGGGGACGGGGAGTGAGGAGTGTGGAAGGCTTCCTGGAAGAGTGGGATTCAGAACAGAATCTTAAAGGACAAATAGGAGTTGGGTCAAGAAATGGGTGGCGAGGATGTTACAGCCAGATATAAGCATTGTGTGCAGAGGCCCAGCATCAGTGAATAAACACACAACTGAGCAGTGAGAGGAACGCCTGCTGCAAGGTGGGGATCGTGCTCAGTGAGGTGCTCACCCACATTCTTTAGTTTAATCTTCATCATGCATTTTAAATCCAGCATCCTTATTTTACAGATATGAAAACTGATGCTTAGAGAGGTTAAGAAACTTGCCCTGGGTTGCACAAATAGTAAGAGGGGCCCCTGGGATGATCTGAACCCAGGTCCATGTCAATTTAGAAGCAGACCTTTTATACTTTTGATCACATTCCACTTTCAGTAAATTTCTATGAGCAGGCACTCCTAAGTAGATATTAATTCAATGATGCATAAGTTCTCTATACATATTATACATGTATTATAAAATACACAACAATAGAAAATTTCAGTTAGAGTTAGCAGTAGACATTTTTTAAAAAAATCTTGCTAATTGCAGTGGCTGAATACTATCTTTAGATAATTATCTCAAGGCCCAGTGTACATCTAGAGCATTACTGATGAAATAGACATAAATTCACATTTTAGTCTTGATAATTTTAACTGTTAGGAAGCCAAAATTCTGATCTAATTAGATTATTCTTGTTCATAAACTTATAATGTAGCTAAGGAGGTGCTTTTATTCAGTAAAAGAATGATCTTCAATCCTTGATTTCCTTGCAGTAATCTTTTAGCTACTTGTGAAAGTATTTGTGAAAGTGTACTTGTGAAAGTGTTTTAGCTATTTGTGAAAGTAAGGTTAGTTTAAACGAGGTCACCTAATTCATAAATCCACTTAACTAAGCAAATAAAAACAGTCATATGTTGCCAAAGGCAACAGAGAAACAAGGTGCCTTATCGCCCCTTCCTCTGTTAAATCCCACTCCTCCCTCAGAATATCCCATGTGTGAATGAGACATGGGACAGGGTGATGGGTAAGGACTGGACAGAGAGGAACAAAGGAGGATCAGGTAGTAGGGCTTTAGTCTTGACTGGGCTTCTCCTATTTGTTGTGTTCTTAGGTTTCCATACTTGTGTATAAGAATCATAGCACTATTCACTAAGATGCAAAATCCATTGTGAAGCTGGTCCCCTGAAAGGGTTTAATTGGCTGGAAGGACTGATGTCGTTTAAGTGAGACAATGAAGTTTTAATGTCACTGCTCCAGGTGCAGACTCACGGGAATGTTGTATACATATGACCAGAGCTGCAAATGTACTTGTTTAAACAGAAAAGCAAGAGCATTCTATCCTGGCATTTGCAGGACAGGACCAGTAGAGTGGTACAAATCACTTCGTGCCATCAGGTAGTGAAATATGGTTCAATTATCCATCCATTCAGTAACTATTTGTTGATGTCATAGTGTATGCCAGGCATGTGCTAGAGGCAAGGGCTGCAGCTGTGAAGAAGACAGACAGGATCTCTGTCTTCATGGAACATGCAGTCTAGAGGCAGTACAGATTTTAAGAAATATAATAACAGAATCGAGTTAATTACTCTTGTGATACGGGCTTCAGAGGAAAGCAGAGAGACATAGTCTAGTCTGAGAAAGTCAGAGAATGCTCTGTTGAGAAAGACATGTTTAAACTGACCTCACCTAAGGATGAGGGTGATGGAGAAGGAGAGGGGGAGGGCATGTCATAGAAGATGGCCTTATGGTGGGGATTATTTTGCAGGAAGGCCAGTGTGAGCAGGGGCAGAAATAGGAGGACTAAGTTGCTAGGGGTGCCCTGGAGCAGGGTCTGGCTTGTTGAAGAGTCTGAGTTGTATCCCAAGAGCAGTGGGAAGCAGGGAATATGTTGTTAAACCTCTGAGAAATAGGATCAGATTTTCAGTTGTAAAAAGATCATTTTGGCCACAAGTATTAAATAGGACGGAGGGGAGAAAGCGGAGTAAGGGAAAGGAGGAGCTAACCTGAGGGGCGAGTTCTTTCCATTAGATGACAGAATGAACAGCAGCAGCTGGTGTAGGGCTGAGCTTGGCGAAACAAAACTTTGGCAAAGAGGGAAGAAAGACTTCTCACGGTTAATAATTTAAAATTAAGTAATGAGTCTTTTGAAAAGCTGTTTAAATAAATAGTAGATATTCAAGTTCCATATGGTATGTGCAGTCTTCTTGGTTCCAGGGCTACAATCCTGAGCAGCGTCATTTGTGGGTTTGTGCTGTTAGCTGGACAGTCAGCTCCCTTCCCAACACCCCCCATCCCCACACTATCCCCCTGGCTGTTTCCCCTTCACGTTTTCCTGGTTTGTCTGCTGTTGAAGCAAAGGGTCAGCTGAGGGACAGGCGGGGAGGGGCAGGGAGGCCAAGAAAGGATGCTTTCCCTCAAAGACTGGTTGTTATTTTTACAGGTCAAATCTCCAGGTTAATATTCATTCCTTGCACGGCATGGGTGTGGCTTTCCCCTTCTTGTCAGTGCTGGACTCAGCCCTGATTTTATTTATTGTTTACAAAGCAAAAACACCATACAATGATCTTTACTCACTACAGGTAATGCACACAAGAGAGGGGTGCCGTCCCAGCGAGAGGCGTCACTGATGAAGCACTCTTGTCGAGGGGATCTTTTCGATGACCCCTGCTACATCAATACACAGGCTCTCCGAAGCACACTTGGCCCAGCTGGAAATCAAAGCTCACCTCACCCACTGGGGAGCCCATGCCACCAGGAGAGTAAGTGGCTGCTCTTTGCCTGTGTCAGTTTCCTGTGCTACTGTAACAAATTACCATTAAACTGGGTGTCTTAGAACTGGAGAGGTGTGTTCTGTCACAGTGATGGAGGCCAGAAGTCATGAATCAAGATGGCAGCTGGGTTGGCTTGGCTCGTCCTGTGGCTCTGGAGGAGAACTGGTTTGATGCCCGTCTCCTAGCTTCTGGTGGCTGCCAGCAGTCCTTGGTGTTCCTTGTCTTGAGACATGCCAACCAGTCTCTGCTTCAGTCTTCACTGGCTTTACCCCCATGTCTCAAGGCTCTCTTTCCTTTCTCTTACAGGACAGCGCCTTTCCCTTATAGGTGGGCCAGAAATCCAGGAAGACCTCATCTGGTGATCCTTTAATTACATCTGCAAGGACCCCTTTTGCTAATTAGGTCACATTTGCAGGTACCAAGAGTCAGGACTTGAGCATATCTTTTGGATGCCACTCTTTAGTTCACTGTCTCTCATTTTTAAAATGCTGTTTCCTTAGCCTCATTTTTCAGGGAGTTAAAAAAATTCTTTGTTATCTCAATCCCTCTCTCATCACAGTTAATATAGGTTACAACTTTGTAAAGATGTTATGGATTTCAATGTTTGAGAACTTTGATTTTGAACCATCTTTTCAAACACTTTGAATCGACTCCCAATTTTTGCCTTCTGCTGTGTGCTTTTCCTGAGGGAAGGATTGTCAAAGCCAAGAGATCATGTTTGTTTGCATGAGGAACAATGGCCTCTATTTCAGTTCTGTTTAGTGATGATGTTAATTTTATTCACTGAAAAAACCTTTAATAAGTCATCTGTATAGCGCTAAAATAAGATGACATCTTTCTTCAACTGTATACTATGAGTTAAATACAGTAAGACAAACATCATTTTCCTGCCAGATTGCTTCCTGGAATAAGTCTATAAAGAAGAGCATAAATACATAAAAGCAAAACAAGTCAAAAGCCTATCGGTTCAGTTCAGTTCAGTCGCTCAGTCGTGTCCAACTCTTTGCGACCCCATGAATCACAGCACTCCAGGCCTCCCTGTCCATCACCATCTCCCGGAGTTCACTCAGACTCACGTCCATTGAGTTCGTGATGCCATCCAGCCATCTCATCCTCTGTCGTCCCCTTCTCCTCCTGCCCCCAATCCCTCCCAGCATCAGAGTCTTTTCCAGTGAGTCAACTCTTCTCATGAGGTGGCCAAGGTACTGGATTTCAGCTTCAGCATCATTCCTTCCAAAGAAATCCCAGGGTTGATCTCCGTCAGAATGGACTGGTTGGATCTCCTTGCAGTCCAAGGGACTCTCAGGAGTCTTCTCCAACACCACAGTTCAAAAGCATCAATTCTTTGGCACTCAGCCTTCTTCACAGTCCAACTCTCACATCCATACATGACTATGGGAAAAACCATAGCCTTGACTAGACGGACCTTATTTGGCAAAGTAATGTCTCTGCTTTTGAATATGCTATCTAGGTTGGTCATAACTTTCCTTCTAAGAAGTAAGTGTCTTTTAATTTCATGGCTGCAGTCACCATCTGCAGTGATTTTGGAGCCCCCCAAAATAAAGTCTGACACTGTTTCCACTGTTTCCCCATCTATTTCCCATGAAGTGATGGGACCAGATGCCATGATCTTCGTTTTCTGAATGTTGAGCTTTAACCCAACTTTTTTGCTTTCCACTTGCACTTTCATCAAGAGGCTTTTAGTTCCTCTTCACTTTCTTCCAAAAGGGTGGTGTCATCTGCATATCTGAGGTTACTGATATTTCTCCCGGCAATCTTGATTCCAGCTTGTGTTTCTTCCAGTCCAGCGTTTCTCATGATGTACTCTGCATAGAAGTTAAATAAGCAGAGTGACAATATACAGCCTTGACGTACCCCTTTTCCTATTTGGAACCAGTCTGTTGTTCCACGTCCAGTTCTAACTGTTGCTTCCTGCCTATAATCAGCTGAAAAATAAACAAACAAAAAAAAGCTTTTCATAAAACCGAAGCTTATTGGACTCAAGAGATTAACTTGGTGTCAAATTTGGCTCACTTCAAAGATGGAGAACCAGTCACTGAGAAAGTTCTTTCACTAGCCCAGGAAGTAGGTCTAGACTGCCAAGGGTAACTTTTCGCCTCATGTGGCTGCAATAACAGAATGGAATTTGAAAGGAAATTTTGCTGAGGCTGGGCTTCACTAGACCACCTTAACTTTCTAGAATGAGACAAAGGTTTTCATTACTATCCAAGTGGCAAGTGAGCTATCTTCTTGCAAGTTTTCCAAGATCACTCTTGGCAGTGAAAGAACCCATTTGGGTTCTCTGGAAGCAGACTCTGAGATAGAGCTGGACATGCAGGATCTTTATTGTGAGCAGTACAGGAACGGAGGGGAAGAAAGCAGGCTTGGGCAGAGGGAGAGGTGGAGCAACCAGGCAGGCCTGACAAAACCTCAGCCACCTGTAGAGAGAGAACGGAGGCCCATCAGTGTGTTTCATGCTGGGCCCAAGGGCAGGGCCTTTTAGCCCCACTTAGCTCAGTCTTTAGCTCTGGGCCCATGAGGGAGGGCAGACCATTGGGCAAACAGCTCTCTGCAGCTAAGGGATACCCTGAAGGGATCTGGGGTACTTAGGGTACTTGGTCCTTCCTTGAAGGGGGATCTGAGTAGTGCATCTCCGTGTCCACCACAGAGGGCATCTTGTGCCATGAATGATGGGATATGCAGTGAGTTCAGCTTTCTGGAGTGAATTTAACTGTTTAATGTTGAGTAGCCTGTGTGGATAACGTAACACATATTAGAGGGATAGTGTTTTTATTTTTGTCCACAACCATGGCATGTGGAACTTCCCTGACCAGGGATCAAACCCATGCCCCCTGCATTGGAAAAGTAGAGGATTAACACATTGCACCACCATTGAAAAAAGTTTCTGGACCTAAGGTTTTGAAAGTAACTTTATAAGAGCATACAGTCAGTGTTTTATTAGAAAATACATTTAGTGAGTGGTCCAAATTAGGTGATCTGGGATATTCCGTCATTTACAACTGAAGCAAAAAACTTGGCCTTTTTCATAGGCAGTTCAATAATTTGAAAGGCAAAATTAATCCATAACAACATTCCTATCATTAGTTGAAAGTAAATAAGGTTTGTTCTGTCCAAAATTGTAATGTCAAAATGTGTTTTCATTGATTCCAGTCCCTTTCTCTTTTTTCATCCTTTTTCCCTCTCCCTATCTTTGTGGCAACATGTTTAATAATTTAGGTCTCTGGTCCTCTCTCACTCTTTATTTCCTTGAGAATTTAATATACCATAGCCCTCCTGGCCTTCTTGCTACCTACCTTCATGAGGTTAATTTCAGTGTATCATCACTCCCTCAAAAAAAAAAAAAAATTTAACTCCAAAAGTGTAAATAATGTTGATTTAAGAAAATCTAGTAAGACGGAGTGGGCCTTTCTTGGTAGCTCAGTTGGTAAAGAATCTGCCTACAGGGCAGGAAACCTGAGTTCAATTCCTGGATTGGGAAGAGCCCCTGGAGAAGGAAGTGGCAATCCCCTCCAGTATTATTGCCCGGAAAATCCCATGGACAGAGGAGCCTGGCAGGCTACAGTCCATGGGGTCACAAGAGTTGGACACCACCACAGTACGATGCAGTAAGGATAACTTTATACATAATTTTCTGCAGAATGTCTTAAATACACCTTTTAACATTTCCTCTGTAGTGTTTCCCACTGTTTCTTTCCTTCGACAAAAATTCTCTTTAGCTTCTTCAGGCATACTTAGCCTTCCTTGCCCAGATTAGTTGCTAATTAGTTTACTAAAACAAACCAAAAACAAATCCAGAGACAAGAACCTATTATATCTTAAAAATGCCTTCAGGGCTCCTCAATTCATCCTTTCATACTGCTATTGGAAAAGCTCTGACATAATCTTTATTCTGATCAAACAAGGCAGAAGGAAATCATTCGTACTGAAACTGTTTATTTTTTATTATTCTCCGTCTTGGCTGCCGTAAGAAAAAACAACCCTTAAATCCTATAGTGTAAAAAGGACTGAAGTTTATTTATTTTACCCACTATCCCCAAAGATAGATGGTAGCGGACTTATAGAACAGCTTTGCCAATCTGGACACTGGCTTCCATCTCTGGTCTAAGAACTTTGCTTTGGTCTGAGTTCCTCTATCTTTAGTCTAAGAGCTCAGACTCTCACCATCACATCTGTATTCAGCCAGTGGGAAGTGAAGAATGACATGACCCAGAAGTGGCAGACATCATTTGTTCTTAACCTGCCATTGGCAGAACTTAGACATGCTCCCATACCTAGCTTCATGTTACTCTAGCTGGGTGGCCATGTGCTCAGCTAAAACATAAGGAATTCCATAATGTAATGAAAGGGAGAATAAATACTGATACACAATTAACTGTCCCTGCCACAGCACACATTTCTGCCACTCAAATATCTATGAGCTCTTATTTTCACATAGAACATTTGGCCTTGCAAATACAGCAAATAATTACAGTATCCTGCCTAAAGTCTGTGACACATGGGTGATGGTGAAGTCCTCTCAGTCAAGACTGGATGGGGATCCTATTTGCCAAGTTGTCTGCCCCCTTCCACATCCAAAATTAAGGAATAAGAGGAATAAGAATAGCCACAATAAAAATCCACGTTCCCAGAAGGGAAGCAAATAAAACACACAGCAGTCATTGGTCCATTAAAAAAAAAAAAAAGTCGCTTCAGTCATGTCCAGCTCTTTGTGACCTTCTGGACCTGTAGCCCACCAAATTCCTCTGTCCATGGGATTCTCCAGGCAAGAATACTAGAGTAGGTTGCCAAGCCCTTTCCAGGGGATCTTCCCAACCCAGGGACTGAACCCAGGTCTCCTGCATTGCAGACAGAGTCCTGGGAGCTCAGACGGTAAATCGCTGGTCCATAGTGATTACCATGGAAAAGGAAATGGCACCCCCACTCCAGTACTCTTGCCTGGAGAATCCCATGGAGGGAGGAGCCTGGTAGGCTACAGTCCATGGGGTCGCAAAGAGTCGGACACGACTGAGCGACTTGACCCACTCACTCACCCGGTGATTACCAAATCCTGCCAGGCAGTGACTGTGAAGACTCCCTGAGCTAGACGTGGAGAAGTAGATTTGCATGGACTGGTTCAGCATTATAGAAAGAATTTCCATGTCCACTGTCACCTGGGTTGTTGCTGCTAGCATCCTTCACGTGTCCGTCTAAAGCAGATGTGGGATAAAGCGCCTTTCTTGGGGTTTCACCACTTGTGCTCCTTATTTCCTGTTGATGTGGACTTGAGGGATTGGAGTTTGCTTTAGAGGGCAAAAAGCCATATACTGAAAGGGACTATGATTTCTTTTGCAATGAAACTTCCTTAAAAACTCAGTAGGATTTCACTCTGTCCATTTAGACTCAATTCCACATGAAATTTCTCATAATACTCCTTCACTGTCGTTTTATTGCCTGAAGGATGCCTTCTTTCTTTCCTATTATTTGTAATTTCTGTGTTCTTTTTTCTTGATCAGTTTTGAGATTTATTAATTTAATTGTTCTTTCCAGAGGAATCAGGTTTTATTTAATTTTTGTTTTCTGTTTCATTGACTTCCATTTTTATCTTTATTATATCTTCCTTCTATTCTTTTAAAAATTTCTCCTCTTTATTTAGCTTGTACTATGTTTTCTTCTATTGCCTTTGTAGTTTTATTTCCAAATAAATTATTTCACCTAAACTTTATATTTTCTATGAGACATAGGGATCTAGCTTAATTTTATGTAGGTGATCTAATTTTCCAAACTACATTAACTAAACAATCTTCTCTTTCCCTAATGCCACTCTCCATTTTACTAGATTCCTCCTATATATGGGAAACTCTTTCTGGGCCTTTATTCTGCTTTTTATATTGGCCCACTTATTGTTTACCAGTATATTGATTACTATGTATGAATTACTGTGGCTTTGTAAGGTATCTTTATAGACATGTACTTTTTCCTTTGTCTTACATACTGTCAGATAACACCTTTTTTTTACCATTTCCCCTATCCCTCACTCTCTGTTTCTGGCAGTCATCAATCTGTTTTCTGTTTCTGTGAGTTCTGTTTTTTGGGATTTCACATATAAGTCGGATCACATAGTGTCTGTCTTTCTCTGTGTTATTTCATTTAGCATAATGCCTTCAAGGTCTATCCTTGTTGCAGTTGGCAAGACTTCCTCCTTTTATGGCTAAATAATGTCCCACTGTGTATTTACTTCATCTGTTCATCTGCCAGTGGAATACTTAGGATTATTTCCATGTCTTGGATATTGTAAATGATGCTGCAGTCCACATGGGGATATAGATACCTCTTTGAGATAATGATTTCATTTCCTTCAGATATATACCAAAAAGTAGAATTGCTAGATCATATGGCAGTTTTTTTAAAAATTGTTTTTGAAGAACCTCCATACTATTTTCCACATGGCTGCATCAGTTTACATTCATTTGCACCAACAGTGCACAAGGGTTCTCTTTTCTCATCAAGACTTATCTCTTGTCTTTTTGATGATAGCCATTCTAACCAGTGTGAGGTGATATTTCATTGCAGTTTTGATTTGCATATTCTTAACGATTAGTGGTGTTGAGCACCTTCACATATACCTGTTGGCCATTTATGTGTTTTCTTCGGAAAGATGTCTATTCAGTTTCTCTACCCATTTTTAAATCAGATTGTTTTTCTTTTGATGTTGTGTTGCATGTGTTCATACATTTTGGATATTAATTCATCAGATAGATGATTTGTAAATATTTTTTCCATTTTGTAGGTTGCTTTTTCTTTGATGGTTTCCTTTACTGTGCAGACTTTTGGTCTGAAGTACTTCCACTTCTTTGTTTTTGCTTTTGTTGCCCTTGTTTTTGGTGTCAAATCCAAACACCATTGCCAAGATTGATGTCAAGGAGCTTACCTCTTCTTTTCTTCTCAGAGTTTTATAGTCTCAGGTTCAAGTATTTAATCCATTTTTTTCTCTTTCATTTTTACTTTTTAAATTATGAAATTATGATGACACATTTACAGGACATTTGGAAAATACAGAACAAAGTTACATATGATTCCTCTCAGTCTTAGTTCAGTCGCTCAGTCGTGTCGGACTCTTTGGGACCCCATGAATCGCAGCACGCCAGGCCTCCCTCCCTGTCCATCACCATCTCCTGGAGTTCATTCAGAGTCACGTCCATTGAGTCAGTGATGTCATCCAGCCCTCTCATCCTCGGTCATCCCCTTCTCCTCCTGCCTCCAATCCCTCCCAGCATCAGAGTCTTTTCCAATGAGTCAACTCTTCTCATGAGATGGCCAAAGTACTGGAGTTTCAGCTTTAGCATCATTCCTTCCAAAGAAATCCCAGGGCTGATCTCCAAGGGACTCTCAAGAATCTTCTCCAACACCACAGTTCAAAAGCATCAATTCTTCGGCGCTCAGCCTTCTTCACAGTCCAACTCTCACATCCATACATGACCACTGGAAAAACCATAGCCTTGACTAGATGGATCTTAGTCGGCAAAATGATGTCTCTGCTTTTGAATATGCTATCTAGGTTGGTCATAACTTTCCTTCCAAGGAGTATGCGTCTTTTAATTTCATGGCTGCAGTCACCATCTGCAGTGATTTTGGAGCCCCCAAAATAAAGTCTGACACTGTTTCCACTGTTTCCCCATCTATTTCCCATGAAGTGATGGGACCGGATGCCATGATCTTTGTTTTCTGAATGTTGAGCTTTAAGCCAACTTTTTCACTCTCCTCTTTCACTTTCATCAAGAGGCTTTTTAGTTCCTCTTCACTTTCTGCCATGAGGGTGGTGTCATCTGCATATCTGAGGTGATTGATATTTCTCCCAGCAATCTTGATTCCAGCTTGTGTTTCTTCCAGTCCAGCATTTCTCATGATGTACTCTGCATATTTAAAGTACATAAATTAAGATTTTCAATTGGAGTTTCAACATCAAACTCTCAAAAATTAGCAGAGTGAGTATGTAGAAGAGTAGAAGGATATGGTAGGCCTGAAAAGCACCATGAACCAATTCAATATAATTAAGATTTATATAATTTTCACACAACACAAGGATACAAATTCTATTCAAGTTATCATAGAGTATGAACTAGGAGACATGGAACATATCCAGGGACATAAAACTAGGTGCAAAATTCTTTAATCCATTTTGAGTTGATTATTGTGAATGGTACAAGGTAGGCATTCAGTTTCATTCTTTTGCATATGGTTGTCCAGTTTTCCCACGCCATTTTTGAAGAAAATATCCTGTTCCTATTGTGTGTTTTTGGCTCTTTCGTTGGAAATTAATTGACCCTGTACATATAGATTTATTTCTCGTCTCTCTGTTCTGTCCCGTTGATCTATGTGTCTGTTTTTATGCCAATATCATACTATTTTGACTACTATGTTGTTAGTATTAGTTGCTCAGTTGTGTTTGACTCTCTGTGACCTCATGGACTGTCAGGCTCTTCTGTCCATGGGATTCTCCAGGCATGAATACGGGAGTGGGTTGCCATTCCCTTCTCCAGGGGATCTTCCAGCTTTGTAATATAGTTTGAAATCAGAACACATGATGCCTTCAGCTTTATCCATCTTTCACAAGATTGCTTTGGTTATTTGAGATCTTTTGTGGTTCCTTACAAATTTGGGGGATTGTGTGAAAAAAAAATTCCCATTGAAATTTTGATAAAGGATTCTGTTAAATTTGTAGATTGCCTTGGGTACTATGGACATTTTAAAAATATTCTTCTAATTAATGAGCCCAGAATTTCTTTCCATTTGTTGGTGTCTTCAGTTTTTTTCATCAATGTCATAGTTTTCAGTGTACAGATCTTTCACTTCCTTGGTTAAATTTATTCTTAGTATCTTTTTCTTTACGACATTATTGTAAATGGGATTGTTTTCCTAATTTCTCTATATCATAGTTTATTATATAGTGTATAGTTCAGTTCAGTTGCTCAGTCGTGTCCGACTCTTTGTCACCCCATGAACCGCAGCACACCAGGCCTTCCTGTCTATCACCAACTCCCGAAGTTTACCCAAACTCATGTCCATTGAGTTGGTGATGCCATCCAACCATCTCATCCTCTGTCGTCCTCTTTACCTCCTGCATTCAATCTTTCCCAGCATCAGGGTCCTTTCAAATGAGTCAGCTCTTTGCATCAGGTGGTCAAAGTATTGGAGTTTCAGCTTCAACATCAGTCCTTCCAATGAATACACAGAACTGGTCTTTAGGATGGACTGGTTGGATCACCTTGCAGTCCAAGGGACTCTCAGGAGTCTTCTCCAACACCACAATTCAAAAGCATCAATTCTTCTGCGATCAGCTTTCTTTATAGTCTAACTCTCACATCCATACATGTCAGTTCAGTTAGTTCAGTTGCTCAGTCGTGTCCAACTCTTTGCGACCCCATGAATCACAGCACGCCAGGCCTCCCTGTCCATCACCATCTCCTGGAGTTCACTCAGACTCACGTCCATTGAGTCCATGATGCCATCCAGCCATCTCATCCTCTGTCGTCCCCTTCTCCTCCTGCCCCCAATCCTTCCCAGCTTCAGAGTCTTTTCCAATGAGTCAACTCTTCGCTTGAGGTGGCCAAAGTACTGGAGTTTCAGCTTTAGCATCATTCCTTCCAAAGAAATCCCAGGGCTGATCTCCAGAATGGACTGGTTGGATCTCCTTGCAGTCCAAGGGACTCTCAAGAGTCTTCTCCAACACCACAGTTCAAAGGCATCAGTTCTTTGGTGCTCAGCCTTCTTCATAGTCCAACTCTCACATCCATACATGACCACAGGAAAAACCATAGCCTTGACTACATGGACTTTATTTGGCAAAGTTATGTCTCTGCTTTTGAATATACTTTCTAGGTTGGTTATAACTTTTCTTCCAAGGAGTAAGCGACTTTTAATTTCATGGCTGCAGTCACCATCTGCAGTGATTTTGGAGCCCCCAAAATAAAGTCTGACACTGTTTCCACTGTTTCCCCATCTATTTCCCGTGAAGTGATGGGAGCGGATGCCATGATCTTCGTTTTCTGAATGTTGAGCTTTAACCCAACTTTTTCACTCTCTTCTTACACTTTCATCAAGAGCCTTTTAGTTCCTCTTCACTTTCCTCCATAAGGGTGGTGTCATCTGCATATCTGAGGTTATTGACATTTCTCCCAGCAATCTTGATTCCAGCTTGTGCTTCTTCCAGTCCAGCGTTTCTCATGATGTACTCTGCATAGAAGTTAAATAAGCACGGTGACAATATATAGCCTTGACGTACTCCTTTTCTTATTTGGAACCAGTCTGTTGTTCCATGTCCAGTTCTAACTGTTGCTTCCTGACCTGAATACAGGTTTCTCAAGAGGCAGGTCAAGTGGTCTGGTATTCCCATCTCTTTCAGAATTTTCCACAGTTTATTGTGATCCACACGTCAAAGTCTTTGGCATAGTCAATAAAGCAGAAATAGATGTTTTTCTGGAACTCTCTTGCTTTTTCCATGATCCAGTTGATATTGGCAGTTTGATCTCTGGTTCCTTTTAGTGTGTAAAAATGAAACTAATTTTTGTGTATTAATTTGTATCCTGTAATTTTACTGAATTTGTGTATTCTAGTAGTTTTATTTCTGGTGGAGTTTTTATTATAGTTTTCTGTATATAATATCACCTGCAAATAAGACAGTTTTACGTCTTCCTTTCTGATTTGGATGTATTATTTTTGTTGCCTGATTGCTCTGGTTAGGACGTCCAATAATATGTCAAATAAAAGTAGTGAGAATGGGCATCTTTGTTCCTGATCTTACAGGAAAAGCTTTGAGCTTTTTACCATTAAGTATGATGTTAGCTATGGACTTATATGGCCTTTACTATGTTGATGTACGTTGCCTCTATACTGACTTTGTTAAGAGTTTTTTTATCAGAATGGATATTGAATTTTGTAAAATGCCTTTTCTGTCTCTATTGAGGTGATCATATGGTTTTTATCTTTCATTTAATGTGGTGTGTCACATTGATTTGTGGATGTTGAACTCTCTTTATACCTAAAATAAATCCCACTTGATTTTTTAAATTTATTGTTGATTTTTTTGTGTTAGTATTTCTTTAAGATTCTTACATCTATATTCATCAGTGATATTGGCCTGTAATTTTCTATTCTTGTGGTGTCCTTGTTTGGTTTTGGTATTAAGAGTAATGCTGGCCTTGTAAAATGAGTTTGGAAATGTCCCTTCCTATTTTTTGGATGGGATTGAGGAGAATTGACATTAATTACTCTTTAAATGTTTGGTAGAATTCGCTAGTGAAGCCATCTGGTTGTGGACTCTTTTTGTTGGATGGTTTTGATTAGTTGTTCAATTTTCTTGCTAGTAATTCCTCTGTTCAAATTTTTTATTTCTTCATGATTCAGGCTTGATGGGTTGTATGTTTTTAGGAATCTATCCATTTTTTTCTAAGTTATCCAATTTGTTGGCATATAATTGTTTAGAGTAGTCTCTTATGATCCTTTGTATTTGAGTGGTATCACTTTTATCCTTTTTCTTTTATAACTTTTAGAAAAGTTATATTTTTAACAAATGTTTGGATGATTGAAATTGTAATAATTTGGGAAACTATGTTAGGAAAATAATGTCCGTATCCTCAGGCTGACCCATGATCTATTGCCTCTTTTCAAGATGATATAATGTCTGTTTTTCTTTTGTTTTGTCCTTGTCCGAGAGCACTCCACAATCTCAGAATAAACTAAAGCCATCATGCACTAAGATGTGTGTGCCTAAACACACTGTGTATGCATCTCCCTCACACTCACGTAACACTGTATCGCTTGCTTATACAAACAAACACCCAGCTACTCATCAGAAGTTCTCTATTATGCCTCAAAGCAGGCAGTGCTAAGGCCAACTACAAATATTATTCATCGAATCTGGACACATTCCTTCAGCCTTTTTTCTGCTAACAATAGATAGAGCCTGATTGTAGAGACGAATATCTTTAGCCATTAGATACAGACTAAAGACATTTTCAAAAAGATATATTTGTGAATACTGTGTTGAAATTGTGATATACAGAGAGATGCTCTTCAATAGAGAAAAACCTATAATGTATTAACAGGAGACTGGATTATGTCCACAGAGCACTTGTCTTGTGTAACTTGTAAAACTTAAAGTCTAGAGGATTTCTCATTTGTGAGACCCTTGCGTTAAGGGTATATAAACATTGCTTTGCATTTATAAAGAGAAATCTGGCTTCTATGTGAAAGATCCTTTGCACTTAAAAAGACAAAATCTGATTTCTGTGGTTATTTTCCTAGTAAATTTACTATATTAAACATACAACTTTTGGGAATCCCCTGAAAGTCCAGTGGTTAGGACTCTGCCCTTCCACTGCAGGGGCCCTGGGTTTCATTAAGGTCTTACATGCTGTGCAGCGTGGCCAACAAAATAAACAGACAATTTTTTATCTGGATTCAGACCTAAGAATTTTATGTTATTGCTTCTGGATATGTATGTCGTCCTGATGGCCTTGCTATCTACTTAGAGACCTTTGTAGAGTGGTTGGACCAGTTTTGAAAATGAAAACATTTTCTTACCTAAACCAAGGGTCTTATAGTGTGGTGATTAAGAATCTGGGCTCTGATGATAGATCTCATTTCAAATCCCAGATCTACAACATATTAGCAGTGTGACTTTGGGTTTCATTTAATCTTTTTAAAGATCCATTTCCTTCCTGTCTGATTTTGAGGATAATATATGTAAAGCACCAAGCAGTATCTGTTGTACTTAATAAGTGGGAACTACATAATAGTTGTTATTACTGTGAGTACCAGTAATACTGTAACAGGCTACCTGAATGTACCTTCTTAATCCCCCAGGCTCTCAACTTTGGATAGCATTTATTCTGTAGAGCCACTGGGCCTTGCCTCAGACCATACCTCCCTGATGTTTTACCTTCTTCTACTTGATCAATTCTGCTTCGTCCAGGCAGGTGAATTACAAAAACAGCAGAGTGGTCATTTAATAGGAATGCTGTGAGCTTTAGCATAGCTTTAAAGTTTATGGACAGAAGCATCTCAGAAACACATTGGTAATTTGGATTAAAGGAAAAAGCTAGATGCTAAAAGTGGGCATAGCCCAAGTTACTGTAGGCATTTTCAAAGCATCTGGGAATGTTTTAGAAGTTATCTATAATCCAGGTACAGCATAAACCTCTTTCTCCTTAACCTACAGCCCTTGGGACATAAAGAGCCTCTCTGCACTTATGAAAGCAGTTCTCATGAGTCAGTCCCATTTCTCATTTGAAAGGAAAACTCCTGCACCTGGGCAAGCCTTTCCCTGTAACAGAAGCCAAAGGCAATGTTTGGATCTACCATTAAATTAGAGCCCATTGGAAGTTCTGGAAACAAAAACCCCAATTGTTCTAGAAATAGCACTATTTAAAAAGTACCTGGCACACAGTAGGGTCTCAAGTTATATTTTCTGAATGAATGAATGACTGAATGAAAGGATGGATGAGGAGGTAACTTGGTGGTATCTCTGTTTTTTGACTTCAGCAGCACCAGAAACTGTTCAGCCAGGTGCCACGGCCCAGCCTGCCAGCTCACATTCTTTGCCACACATTAAGCAGCAGCTGCGGAATGAAGACTGCTACCATGGCAAGCTGAGCAGGAAAGCGGCAGAGAGCCTTCTGGTGAAGGATGGGGACTTTTTAGTTCGAGAGAGTGCAACATCTCCTGGCCAGTACGTGCTGAGTGGGCTACAGGGAGGCCAGGCAAAACATCTTCTCCTGGTGGATCCTGAAGGCAAGGTATCATTGACCCACACTACAGTCTCAGAGTCTTGTGACTCAGGTTACCCTGAATGATAGGTCTAAAACTTGATACTGAATGAAGAGTGTTTAAGGTTAAGGGTTTACTTTGTCTTGAACCCTCCAGCTGGAGCAGGAAGTGGTAAATAGAGGCTAGTGGAGGAGTTTGAGTGGGAGTCACCCTAGGGGATCACTTAAAGGGCAGCCTCTTTCTGCCCTTCTTAATGCAATTCAGTGAATTAAATGAATACCTGCTGCATAGAAGTTTAGGGATTCACAGTTAACTTGCTGAGTATCACACAGAGACTTTACTTTTGGGGTGCTTGTAATTTCATAAAACAGATGCTTAAATAATTAAGAGTGAATAAGCATAAGAATAGTTCAGCCAAAGTATTATGGTATTTCTCAGGATAGAGGGGGTGCTTTGGTTGAGGCTGACTGAACAGGCTTTATTGCAGGATCTGACATGTACGATGAACCTTGAAAGAGGCCAGACATTTTAAAGGTGGACATTTGGAGCATAGGGAAGGATCACAGGAGCAAACAGAGCAGTAGAATAATATTAAACCAAAAGAGGTATGGTTAGAGCAGAGGGTGCCTGTAGACAGAAATGAGCCAGGACAAGAAAAATGAACAAAATAATAAGTCCTTCTCTATAAACAATTACTTTAAACATAAATGGATTAAATTTCCCAAACAAAAGATGCAGAATAGCTGGATGGATAGCTGAATAGACAAGATCCAACTATATGTATAGTATTTATAGGAGACTCAATTCAGATTTAAGGACACATACAGGCTGAAAGTGAAAGGATGAATAAAGATATGCCCTCCTAACCCAAAGACAGCAGAGGTGGTCATACTTTTACGATGCAAATATTTATACAAATAGGGACATGATAGACTGTATCAGAAAGTAACATGGCAAAGAAGTTGGTTGCAAATTTGGATTAGGTGACAAGTGTTTACCATTTTCCTAACTGGAATGACAGTTTCTTTAAAAAGATAATTGGGAATGAGAAAATAGTTTACTAAAGGATACAGAATTGAAAAGTACCTTTACTTTTCTTTGTTCAGCCAGTTATCTCATTCAAGGATATGTCTGTTTTTACCCTGTGGTTGTTTATCCCTTTCAAAAGAACTGTTATGATTTTGCCTAATACATTTGTATTTCCTTTTCAAGGTGCGGACCAAGGATCATGTATTTGATAATGTTGGCCACCTTATCAGATATCACATGGATAATAGTTTGCCAATCATCTCTTCTGGAAGTGAAGTAAGCCTTAAACAACCAGTGAGAAAAGATAATAATCCAGGACTTTTACATTCCAGCAAATGACCATTTGGGAGTACCATCACACTGATGCTTCAGGAAAGTTCACTTTGTATTAGGACACAAAGATAACGCCAATTTGGTGTCTAGGTACATTAGAGCACAAACTGTAAAGTGTATCTTTCTGAGACCATGGACTAGGTCCTTTATAAAACAAAGAACTGACAAAAATTGATCTTCAGAGAGTGAAAATCAGAAAAGGGGAAGAGGATGTGTCCATTTGAAAAGAAATTATACATATGCACGGATGTCACTTTGTAAGGCCATATTGTGTTGATAACAAGCTAAAAGCACAATTAAATTTTACATGCTAAAGACAACTTGAATGAACCGCTGGGGCTGCTGGGGCAGTGGTACGTGCCTTTCAACTTGATAATTTGGGGACATTTTCATATTGGGGAAATAAGTTCCAAATGTCTTCATATTCTATAACTATAGAACCATTTGCCAAAAGAGTTTTTCCTTGTTATAAAAATCAGAAGCAATTTGCTTAATAGTTACTGACTTTATTTTCTATTTAGCAGCATTTTCACTGCAATGTTAAAATAAATTTGACATTGAATTTGGACCGTGTCTATGCCAGTGGAATCAAATGAAAGGCCACTGAAAGCACTGGTCTGTTTCATTGGCCTGTCCCATTTGCTAGTTAAAGGTTGGAGCCCAAATTCTTTGGCCTAGTATTTCTCAATCTTTGCTATTTGGACTGTTTGCATGTAACATATGACAAGCTAAAGAAGCCAAATGTATCAGTCATTTCTTGTTTCATTGCATTCTCCCTTCATCCCTCTCCTCCTCCTCACTCCCCCGACTCCCCAAAAGAGCTTATGAGTGCATGGATTTAAAAAATGACAAACCAGTTCTTCATGGTCAGTCTCCATATTGGTTTTATTCTTATTTAAAGTACTGAATTTATTTTAAAGTATGGGGAAATATCCCCTTGTTTGGCAGTGACTGACTCATAGTCCCTCATCTACATGTATCCTTAGCACCTTTTCTAGATATGACCAGACAAAATGTACCAGGGAGAAAACACTGAATGAAAAAGTTGAAAGGTTTTCCACATGTTGGCACACTTGGTAAACTGATGAGGTAATGAACCATTGTGTAGGTTAAAGCGCTGGACTTGGTCTCAGTATGATCTTGAGCAAGTTGCTGAATCTGTCTGGACTCCAGATTCCTTTGTCTATAAAATGAGGGAGCTGGACTAGGTAAATTCAGAGGTCCATTTTAGCCCTACCATAATATGAATTTATAAAAAGTGAATTTTCCCTCTATTGGAGGTTACTGTTGATAACCAGTCTCTATAATTAATCTGGAAACTAGTTTTTTTGCTTTAGTCTGTGTCTGTACTCACTAAGTTCATCATTCAGATAGCAGAGATCTGCAGCCTTTCAGTTAAAAACATTGGAACTTTGGAAAAATGTAAGTAGTGGTGGTAGAAGTAGATTTGGTTATTTTGAGTAGCAGAAAACAGCTTTGCATATAGAGATATGGCCATTACTTTAGAATTTTTTTATCATGAGTTATCTGGACAGTTGCCTTAATTCCACTTCACTTTGGCTATGTAGATAAATCTTTGCAATTGTGAAATATTTGCTAAATTTTAAATAAAATATGAGAAACTTCTTTTGAATAGAAATCATCAGAAATCAAGCACACTGAACTCTAATTATGTGAAGGTTTATGCTTTATTTTACTTAGACTGTCATTGCCTTCTTCGATATGTCGTTTATAAATAATGTATTTTCCCTCAATTTTGCATACATTATAATTCTTGATTATTTGTCCTCGTAAAGAGGATCAGCATGGGTATAAATCAGTGAAATTTATGGGTGATCTAATCACCTTAACAGGGTTGTGGTCTCATTTTAGTTGAGCAGAGTGATAACTGAGTTGGGTGGCAGGAAAGAGTTCTTGATGCTATTAGATGCAAAGAATATGACTGGTGTGAGCAGTACACATAGGTGATCAGTGTTGACTGTAATGGTGTAAGTAGTTAAATGGGCAAATACTGCACTTACAGCAACAGGCACAGTTAAAAGAAAATGAAACAACAAAAGAAGTTTGATTGCATGCTATTTCAATGTCACATTCTTATCATCTGTCTTAAAGCAGAAGTCCATTTGCATATATCTGTAAACAACTTTTCAAAAAAATAAATGATTATTGCTTTATGACAATTGACAGAATATGTCTGATGTTTGGGATTTGGAAAATTTATTGTTTGTAGAATGTGTCAGGGACCTGACAGGAAACAGATGGCTCATTTAAACTGGGTAACCGGAGAAAAGTTTAATAAAGGGACTATTTACAAAGGTCTGGGCAGAGTATGGGAAACCACAAGGGAGGAGGCAGTGCTCTTCAGCCAGTGGAGGAATAACGGGAGGGAGCAGTAACAGAATCTGCAGGGAGAGTCCTGTGAAAGGGCTGCCTATTAGGAGCTGTGGCCTACAGAGGAGGGGCTCCTAATCAGCCCTGGGGACTCCACTGGGAGGAGGCTAAGGGGCATTCTACTCTCTGGGCAAAGGATAGCCTTTCAGCAAATGATGCTGGAGCAACAGTACATCTGTAGGTGTAAGAAAGAACCTCACACTTTATGTAAGTATTAACTCATATGGATTATGGACTTAAATGTAACATGTAAAACCATGATAACTTCTAGGAAAAACACAGAGGAAAATCTTCAGGCTATGAGTCCTTAGGCATGATCCATTAAAGGGAAAACTATTATGTTGTACTTCATCAAAAGTACGAATTTTTGCTCTGTGAAAGCTCCGTTAAGAGGATAAAGGACAAGCTTTGGAGAAGGCAACGGCAACCGACTCCAGTACTCTTGCCTGGAAAATCCCTTGGACGGAGGGAGCCTGGTTGGCTGCAGTCCATGGGATCACTAAGAGTCGCACATGACTGAGCTACTTCACTTTGACTTTTCACTTTCATGCATTGGAGAAGGAAATGGCAACCCACTCCAGTGTTCTTGTCTGGAGAATCCCAGGGATGGGGGGAGGCTGGTGGGCTGCCGTCTCTGGGGTCACACAGAGTCGGACATGACTGAAGCAACTTAGCATGGACTGGGAGGAAATATTTGCAAACCACATATCTAGAATACATTAAAAAAAAAACTCAAAAAAAGTCAACAGTAAAAATTCTAATTAGAAAATGGGCAAAAAAATGCATAGACATTTCACTGAAGATACACAGCATGTGAAGAAGCATATGAAGTTGCTTTATTTCACTTGGGCTCATTTCACACGCTAGCAATGTTATGCTCAAAGCTAGGCTTCAGCAGTACATGAATTTAGAACTTCCTGATGTACCTTAGCTAGTAAGGAAATGCAAATTAAAATCACAATGAGATCTTACTACCCACATAACAAAATGAGTAAATGAAAAATAATGACAACATTGTGTTGGCTAGGATGAAAAGAAAGTAGATCACGTGTGCATTCCTGGTAAGAATGTAAAATAGTACAGCCACTTTGGAAACCAGTTTGGTAGTTTATTAAAAAACTAAATATGGAACTTACATTCAACCAATAAGTTGTACTCCACGGCACTGGTCATACAGAAATAAAAACTTATGGTCCCACAAAAATTTGTACAGGAATGTTCATAGTAGCTTTGTTTTTAATGACCTACAACTGGAAAAATCCCAGATGGTTCTTTAATGTATGAATATTATACAGACTATCATCCATGGAACAATACTCAATAGTGAAAAGGAATGAGATACTGATACACATAACTACTTAGATCTGCAGAGATTTAGGCAGAGCAAGAAAAACTAATCCCCAAAAGTTAAGTACCACAGAGTTACATTTACATAACATTCTTGAAATGTTTTTATAAAAGTATAGAAATAGAATCGGTAGGAAAGAGGGAAGTGGGCACAGTTGGAAAAGGCAACATGAGGGATCCTTGTGTGATGGAATTGTTTTGAATCTTGACTGTAACAGTGTGGATGCCTTGGCTGTCTTATTATACTACTGTTTTGTGAGATATTATCATTGGTGGAAGCTTGATAAAAGCTTATAGGAGATCTCCCTGTATTATTTCTTACAGTTGCATATGAATCTATGATTTTATCAAAATAAAAAGTTTAAGTAAAAAGTTTGGGAGTAAAAGATATGGCAAGAGATTGTAGGAAGATTGCCACTTTAACCCTTGGCCAATTAACTGAATATACTGAATCCATGGAACAAAGTGGTTGGATCATCTTGGTAGTCCTAGGTCCCATTATTCTAGGACTGGGAGGGGTCATTTGGCTGAGCTGCATGAGACCACCTCCATTTCTTACTCAAATGTAAATGTTTGATGTCTTCTCCAGAGACATATTAATAAGATCAAAGAATAGCAAACATAGACTGTCCAGAATCTGTTGGATCTGTTGAGCCATTTCTATGTGTTTTGCTCCTAACTGCCTGTACAAGTGACTCTGTTCATTCTAAGGACAACTTCAGGCTAGGCGAGCTGCTTTGAGTTACCCAGAGCCAGAAGTGCCTGTGGGCTTCCTCTTCTCTTCCCTGGTGCAGGAGCAGAAAAACTCAGCCGATTACCCAATCCTGATTATACGCTAGGGCTCCCTAGGGGTCAGGCTAGGCCAAGCACTACTCCTGAAAGCACACCACTGCCTGGCTTCTTCCCCTTCCCTGTGCAGCTTCCTCAGTCCCTAACCACTTTCTCTGGGAAACCCTTCCTTAGTAAATCATTTGCACTCAAATTTTCATCCCAAAGTTTACTTCTGAGAACCTGACCTAAGATAAAAGAATGTCAAATAACTTTAAATTTGTATTCCATTATTGGACAATAATATCTAAGTGCTCAAATATATTAACATTTTTAATAAATCCTATAATTTCTTATAAGTGGTATCATTATGTTTCATTTTGTTAATATCCATTGAACTTGTTATGTAGGCATATAGAACACCACTTTGATAATCTTGTTTTCCTACTTCTTTTTAATCTACAAGTTCTGAGCGGGCATGAAACTCAGGGAAACACTGTTCAAACTCTATATGACCCAAGCTTGCTCAAGTCAGAAGATATTTTAAGGTTCAGATTATCACAGAACCAAGGAAAAGATGAACTGTCAGGCTTCACAAAGTACAGGAGCCAGGCAGATCCATGGCTCTGAGTGGCAGAAATTCATGATCGTCAGTCTGAGTTTGCACTATATATGTGACACAGCTATGGAAGTGGTATATTTCCCGTAACATACAGAAAGTGTAATAAAAATCTGCTTCTCTTCTGTAGGGTTACAAACTTAACTCAGTTTCATGGAGTTTTATTTCTGTTATCTGGGAAGGAAATATGTTTGGCTCAGCTTGGGTCTTGTGCTCACTTTTGACCCAGTCAGGTATGGCTAGGTCTTGGAGTGGTGGGGAGGTAATAGTGGCTGAGGGCAGGCATAGATTCTGTGATAAGCTGCTTAATAAGGAAAGATTCAGTTCAGTTCAGTCGCTCAGTTGTGTCCAACTCTATGCGACCCCATGAATCGCAGCATGCTAGGCCTACCTGTCCATCACCAACTCCTGGAGTTCACTCAGACTCACGTCCATCGAGTCAGTGATGCCATCCAGCCATCTCATTCTCTGTTGTCCCCTTCTCCTCCTGCCCCCAATCCCTCCCAGCATCAAAGTCTTTTCCAATGAGTCAACTCTGCATGAGGTGGCCAAAGTACTAGAGTTTCAGCTTTAGCATCATTCCTTCCAAAGAAATCCCAGGGTTGATCTTCAGAATGGACTGGTTGGATCTCCTTGCAGTCCAAGGGACTCTCAAGAGTCTTCTCCAACACCACAGTTCAAAAGCATCAATTCTTTAGCGCTCAGCTTTCTTCACAGTCCAACTCTCACATCCATACATGACCACAGGAAAAACCATAGCCTTGACTAGATGGACCTTAGTTGGCAAAGTAATGTCTCTGCTTTTGAATATGCTATCTAGGTTGGTCATAACTTTCCTTCCAAGGAGTATGCGTCTTTTAATTTCATGGCTGCAGTCACCATCTGCAGTGTTTTTGGAGACCCCCAAAATAGAGTCTGACACTGTTTCCACTGTTTCCCCGTCTATTTCCCATGCAGTGATGGGACCAGATGCCATGATCTTCGTTTTCTGAATGTGAAAGATTAATGGATGCTCAAAAAATACTCTTGAATATATAATACTACAAATAAAAATCTGATATTCATCAAATAACCGTATTGAATAGTGTTTCTACATTTAAAAGCTCTTTCACACAATCTTATTTCATCCTTGTAGCAATTCTGCAAAGTATATATTATCACTTCTGTTTTCAAATAAGACCTTTGAGGCATGGAAGGATTAAATAGTGGACAAAAGCTAGTAGGTAGGAGAGCTGAAACTTGAACTTGGATCTTCTTTAAGTTCAGTGCTCTTTTGTGGATAGTACTCCTTATTACAGGATGACCTGATATCTCTGACACCAAAGAGAAGGTAGGAAACAGGAAGGAATGATGGCTTAGCTGCAGCTTCCTAAATGATCTGAATCAGAGGGACCGCATCACAACAGTCATTTCCCCTTGAAATGTAAAGGAGTTTGGTAGAGATAGTTCCTCCTAGCTCACAGGTATGTCAAAATGCAAGGCGTTTGACCCAACATTTGACACAAAACATCCAACATTCTATAAATAATCTTTGAACCATTCAAGGCCCCTGGAACTTTTTCTCTCTTTCTTTGCATTTGTCTTTATTACCCCCAGGATGCGTCTGTGTGCTTGTGTTTCTCTGGACTTGTTAAATGCATTCCTTGTGCCTTACCACACCTTACCTCTGTAGCATGCCTTTTCTATTTCTCCACACTTTACATTCTTCTTTTGGCTATCTTATTTCGGCCTATTTCTCCAGTCTTACCTTTAAATACAAGAATCTTTTATTTGTACTGACTACCAGGAGTTGGTGATGGACAGGGAGGCCTGGCGTGCTGTGGTTCATGGGGTTGCAAAGAGTTGGACACGACTGAGCAACTGGACTGAACTGAACCCTTCCTATTGCAACCGCTCTTGCTGATCAACTTGCCTGTTAACTCTTCCTCTTATTCCAGGAACTTTCCCTGAGAGATCCTTCCTTATATGCTTACTTTTCCCCAGAATTAGTACTATCTACTCATATTGCATGTAGTAAACTACTTTTTGTGTGTGTGTTATCACTGGTCTTTTTATGTAAGCATCTTGTACCTCAGAGTATGGAGGGGGCTGGGGTCATGCCTCCCACTTTATATTCAAGCACCTGCTGCTGCTGCTAAGTCGCTTCAGTCATGTCTGACTCTGTGTGTGACCCCAGAGACGGCAGCCCACCAGGCTCCCCCCGTCCCTGGGATTCTCCAGGCAAGAACACTGGAGTGGGTTGCCATTTCCTTCTCCAATGCATGAAAGTGAAAAGTGAAAGTGAAGTTGCTCAGTCGTGTCCAGTCCTCAGCAACCCCATGGACTGCAGCCTTCCAGGCTCCTCCATCCATGGGATTTTCCAGGCAAGAGGAGTTGAGTGGGGTGCCATTGCCTTCTCCAATTAGACCAGGAATTAAACATGATAGACAGTCAGGAAAACAGTGTTGATTATAATATATCCATGCACCTGTCCGTGCTAAGTCACCTCATTCGTATCTGACTCTGTGTGACCCTTTGGACTGCAGCCCACCAGTCTCCTCTGTCCATGGGGTTTTCTAGGCAGGTATATTGGAGTGGGTTGCCATGCTCTCCTTCAGGGGATCTTCCTGACCCAGGGTTCCAACCTTCATCTCTTAATGACTCTGGCATTGGCAGGTGGGTTCTTTACCGCTAGTGCCACCTTAGAAACCCATAATATGTCCATAACTCCACTCAAATCCATTTTTAGAGGCAAAGGCCTCTGACATTCTTTGTTTTTCATCTTTTGTCATTTAAGTGCGTAAGTTTCACTTTTATATATAGTGATGAGATCTGGATTTCGGGATAAAGGATTTGGATTCAAATTCTGTCTCTGTTTCACATGAACTGTGTAACCTTGAACAAGTCACTTAATTATTATTATTTTTTGGTCAGCTTCTTCTACTGTTAAATAGTATCCTAAAACCTGTACTAGCCCCTCACAGGATTGTTGTGAGGAAAAGTGAGTCAGTGTCTGTAAAAGAAGTTACCAATGTGTAAAGCACTATGTAAGGGATAATAAACACTGTCCCTTTATGTGCTTCCTCTCCCTTAACATTCTTTTTTCCCTTCCATCTAAGAAATAGCTCTTTATGGATAGGGATCACTTAGCACTCTTGATGTAACATTTCATTTTTACCCTTAACTTGGGACATTACAAGTACCTTGCTGATGGACTGTGGTGAGACGTGGAAAACCCATAAGCCTAGTTCTTACACACCTTGGCTCATATTTCAACAACTGCCATTTACCTGAATGCCTTTTATTTGCTTTTTCTGAAAGAAAAAGCCTTTATTTTATTTGTTCATTCATTTACTCATTAATCAAGTTTATTTTGATTGCCTACCAGGGGCCACGAAGCAAAGTAGTGCCTTTAGATATTGTTGGACTTAGTGAAACAATCACATAGCAACTGACTACAGTAGATAGTAAGGATTATAGTAAGAGATGTACACTGTGTGCAGAGTGGAGAAAGATCATTTCTACCGAGGAAGGGAAGCGTGTGTCATGAAAGACTTCAGAGGAGGTACTCCTCTATCTTAAAGACTGAGTAGGGGGAGTGGGCAACTCAGTAGAGGTGAAAGAAATAAGCAAAACAATACCACTCTGGGATTCAGGGGCAGCCTGGCCAGAGATTTCACTCACCTGTTGCTATGGATTATGTACCAGACCCTTATGCTTGGGTTACAGGGGTCAGTATAGGCATCGGGGGCAGGAGGTGGGGGGAGATGGTGGAGGTAGCAAGAGGCAGCTAGTCAGGTTATGAACAACCTTTAACAGTCCTTTTATTCCATACTAGTATATATGGGAAAGGGTTAAAAGGATGTATGAATCTACTGTTAATAGCTCCCTCCTTGATAATTCACTGGGACCATTTACCCCAGGAGGTTAGACATAGTAGACAGCTTTACTGCACACTGGGCTGCATGGTCTTAAAAGAACAGGTTAAAAATAGAAAGAGGCACGTGTACCCTAATGTTCATCGCAGCACTGTTTACAATATTTAGGACATGGAAGCAACCTAGATGTCCATAGGCAGATGAATGGATAAGAAAGCTGTGGTATATATACACAATGGAATATTACTCAGCTATTACAAAGAACACATTTGAATCAGTTCTATGAGGTGGATGAAACTGGAGCCTACTATACAGAGTGAAGTCAGAAAGAAAAACACCAATACAATATTAACGCATATATATGGAATTCAGAAAGATGGTAACAATGACCCTATATGGGAGACAGCAAAAGAGACAGATGTAAAGAACAGACTTTTGGACTTTGTGGGAGAAGAGGAGGGTGGGATGACTGGAGAGAAAAGCATTGAAACATGTATATTATCATATATGAATAGATCCCCAGTCCAGGTTCCATGGATGAGACAGGGTGCTTAGGGATGGTGCACTGGGATGACCCTGTGGGATGGGATGGGGGGGGAGGTGGGAGGGGGTTCAGGATGGGGAACACATGTACACCCATGGATGATTCATGTCAATGTATGGCAAAAACTGCTACAATACTGTAAAGTAATTAGCCTCCAATTAAATAAATAACAGAAGAGGTTAACAGGGATACCTGGCATGCTGCAGAGTCGGACAAGATTTGGCGACTGAACAGCAATATCGAAGTGACAAGAACATTCACACTCGAGGAAATTCAGGTAGTAAATAAACGTGGGAAATATGTCATTTCGTCAGTAAAGAAATACACAAACAAGACGGGACCTAGTAAGCAAGAAGACTCAGGCTGTTAAGGTGATGGGGAAGCAGGCACCCATCACCTTAGAGAATCGGGTAAATGCGAAAATCTCTAAGGTTGGGGAAAGTGAGGGATTCTGTGTGTTGCAACTGAGAACTGGAATTCAGGCGTGGGGAGCGTAGTGGGCGCGAGACGCTGCACCAGATGGTGAAGTGAGGGGCAAGAAGTTGGAGCGAGACCAGTTCCTCCGCGCCAATGAAGGCCAGGTGCTTGGGCGTCTCTAAGTAACTGATAAGCCCGCCCTAACACTTTCGTAATTGGCTCAGGAATCCACCAATAGGTACACAGGAGGAACTTCCCGCCACCTCTGGCGCCCGCTTTTAAACAGCCGTGTAATATTTGCAACTGCGGGCGGACTTCTCAATCTAGCTTGAAAAAGGCGGAGACTTCCGCTTTTATGCCCCGCCCCGAGCCAGCATGGCCCCGCCTACCAGGCCCGCGTCTAGACTGCAATTGAAGGAAGCGGCTGCTCCTCAATGGCCTCGGGGCTCAGTTGGTTCGGTTGTGAGCAGGAAGAAGCTAGCGGGTTAGAGCTGGGCTGAGGTTATTTTCCTAAAAGGTGGTGTTCCTCGGGAGCTTGAGTGTCACCGCTGTGACAGCATCCGCGGCCTCCGGTGAGTTTCGCTTCTTGGCTGGGTTTGGGGCTGGGATAGGAGGATGTGCGGGGTCCTTGGGATCCTGGTTGAGGCTTCCCGGAGGACTGATCTCCTCCCTCCCCAAATCCCGGCGTGGTGGATTGCTTGCGGGTCGCGGGGCTCCGCCTTTGACTTTGAAGTGTTAGCCAGATCTCAAGTTCCTATTTAGGAGTGACGTTTGGGAAGCATCCTCGCCTCCTCCAGACTGCTAGGGTAACCCCGAGACCCTGCCCTAGGGACCCCCGCCGTAGTTACCCGGCGCTGTGCCTGGCTCACAGTGGGCGCTCTGTACACGTGTGTCGACCGAGTGCAGGTGACCTGACAGCCCAAGCCAGCAGCCCCAGGCATCCTGGGCTCTGTGGTCCTTCGGTCTCGCGGTACCTGTTTGTTGTGACATAGTTGAAGCCAAACGGAGTTCCTTGGTAAGGACTTGGCTTATTCTTCGTTCAGCCTGTGGGTCCGTACTCGCAGCATCCTCGGCACCCTGAATGTATTTGTTCAAGCTGTTGTCCTTAGTATTGGGCACAGGTTATTGTCATTAGCCTTTATGTCTGTTTTCTGTTTTCTTTCCTTACACCAAGTCCTGATAAACTTTGTAATCTTGAACAGTGCTTGCAGGTAATTGTTGAATGAATAGAACAGGCCTCCTAATTAAGCCTAATATGTTGCAAGTCTGAAACAGACTAATGTTCTCTGGCTGTTTCCATTCTTGAAGCTAGTATATAAGCAAGTAAGTAGCATTTCCTACCCCTAGGGCATTTAAGAACCACTTGTAGCACTTAGCCTTTTCTGTCTTACGGGCATGAACTTGAGTCTGATTTAACCTGAAATTTGCCATATCCTTCACAAAGAGAGACAATGTATATGCACTTCCTACATGTGAATGCACTCAACTAAATGAGTTGAAATTGAAGCCATGAGAAAAGTACAAGAAATAAGGACATAAAGTGCCAGAGTGACTAAATTAATGAAGGAATAGGATTGGGGGAGGGGCATCTTGAAGAAAGTGTTATTTTTATCCCAGAAAAAGTTGCATTATTTGAAGGAGGGTTTCACACATAAGGCACACTCACCTTTTCTCAGATATACTGAATGCTGTCCACTTAACATCTTCTGTAGCTGGCAGAGCTGTATTCATCAGTAATATGTTATATAAAAAACAAAACTAAAACGTATTGATTGACACACACTATAGGGCACTTTACATACACAAATCTTGTGGATCCTCAACCAATCTTTGAAATAGTATAGGTTTTATTAAATAAAACCCTATTTTATTAATGAAGAATGGAACCAGCTGTGCAAGTTTGCACAGCTGATAAGCAGGCTAGCCAAAACAAAGCCCAGGTTGTTTGAATGAGTACTCTCTTTCTAAACCACATACAGCCATGTTGTGTCCTTTAAGATCGATCTATTTCTAATCTAAATAGATTTCTGTGAAACTTCTTTCAGCCTTCTTTTCTTTTTCAGCATAGTTAATTTGTGCTGTGTACTTACTCTATTATAGGGTTTGTTTTCAGTTCAGTTCAGTCGCTCAGTCATGTCTGACACTTTGTAACCCCATGAATCACAGCTCTCCAGGCCTCCCTAGCCATTACCAACTCCCGCAGTTCACCCAAACTCATGTCCATCAAGTTGGTGATGCCATCCAGCCATCTCATCCTCTGTTATCCCCTTCTCCTCCTGCCCCCATTCCCTCCCAGCATCAGGGTCTTTTCCAGTGAGTCAACTCTTCACATGAGGTGGCCAAAGTATTGGAGTTTCAGCTTCAGCATCAGTCCTTCAGAGAACACCCAGGACTGATCTCCTTTAGGATGGACTGGTTGGATCTCCTTGCAGTCCAGGGGACTCTCAAGAGTCTTTTCCAACACCACAGTTCAAAAGCATCAGTTCTTCAGTGCTCAGCTTTCTTCACAGTCCAACTCTCACATCTATACATGACCACTGGAAAAACCATAGCCTTCACTAGATGGACCTTTGTTGGCCAAGTAATGTCTCTGCTTTTGAATATGCTATCTAGGTTGGTCATAACTTGCCTTCCAAGTAAGCGTCTTTTAATTTCATGGATGCACTCACCATCTGCAGTGATTTTGGAGCCCCAAAAATAAAGTCTGACACTGTTTCCCCATCTATTTGCCATGAAATGATGGGACCAGATGTCGTGATCTTCGTTTTCTGAATGTTGAGCTTGAAGCCAACTTTTTCACTCTCCACTTTCACTTACATCAAGAGGCTTTTTAGTTCCTCTTCACTTTCTGCATAAAGGTGGTGTCATCTGCATATCTGAGGTTATTGATATTTCTCCCAGCAATCTTGATTCCAGCTTGTGCTTCTTCCAGCCCAGCATTCCTGATGATGTACTCTGCATATAAGTTAAATAAGCAGGGTGACAATATACAGCCTTGACGTACTCCTTAATTAATGCATAAATATGGAATCTGAAAAAGTTGGTATAATTGATCTTATTTACAAAGCCAAAGTAGAGACACAGATTTAGAGAACAAACCTATGGATACTAAGAGGAAAGGAGTGGGTGGGATGAATTGGGAGATTCAGACTTGATATATGTACGTTATTGATACTATGTATAAAATAGATAACTAATGAGAACCTATTGAGTAGCACAGGAAAGGCTAATGAGTGCTCTGTGGTGACCTAAATGGGAAGGAAAAAAAAAGGAGATAATATCTCATTCACTGATTTAACACTGTAGTTCAGTCAGTTCAGTTGCTCAGTCGTGTCCAACTCTTTGTGACCCCACAGACTGCAGCACGCCAGGCTTCCCCGGTCCATCACTAACTCCCAGAGCCTACTCAAACTCATGTCCATAGAGTCGGTGATGCCATCCAACCACCTCATCCCCTTCTCCTCCTACCTTTAATCTTTCTCAGCATCAGGGTCTTTTCCAGCGAGTCAGTTCTTCTCTTCAGGTAGCCCGGGTATTGGAGTTTCAGCTTCGGCAACAGTCCTTCCAAAGAATATTCAGGACTGATTTCCTTTAGGATGGACTGGTTGGATTTTCTTGCAGTCCAAGGGACTCTCAAGAGTCTTCTCCAATACTACAGTTAAAAGCATCAATTTTTTGGTGCTCAGCTTTCTTTATAGTACAACTATCACATCCATACATGAGTACTGGAAAAACCATAGCTTTGACTACACGGATGTTTGTTGGTACAATAATGTGTCTGCTTTTTAACAACTATATTCCAATAAAAATTTTTAAAAATAGTACAAAAAGTTACTTGTAAAACAGAAGTATTGGTTGGGTGCATCACTTGTGTAAAGTGTGCAGGAGATAGATTTTAATAATTCTGCCTTTAGAGTGCCTATAAGATGAGGTAAAAACAATGCTGCTTTTGCTTTTTAATACTTTATGCAATTAAACATCCATTGATCTTTGTCATTGCAAAGAGGGAAAAGAAAACAAACCAGGGACAACAAAATGAGTACTAAATGGGACATATGACAGAACAGTCTTGGTAATAGGTTCAGAAAAGAAGTTATCTAAGAAGAAAGTATTAACCAGCTTGCTGCTAAAAAAAAGTACAGTTACTCAGCATCTTGATTTTTTTAAATGATTAAAATATAGAGAAATACTTCATTATTTTATTAGTGACACATTGTTGCCAAATTTATTCAGAAGTACTTTTGCTAGGGCACATGCTCTTTTTGATATATTGATAGTTTTCAAGATGGTGTCCCCAATTCACACTTTCACCAGCAATTCATGAGGATGCCTGTTTCTATAAAATAGCCACCACTAGGTGTAATCGAAGTTTTCCAATTTAGTGGTTGAATATCATATTCATCAGTTGTCCATTTTAATCTGAGTTGTTCGATTTCTTTTTGTCTGTGCTGGGTCTTCGTTGCTGTGCACCGGCTTTCTCTAGTTGCTGGGGCTCCTCTTGTTGCAGAGCGCAGGCTTCAGGAGTTGTGGCACATGGGTTTAGTCGCTTGGCAGCATGTGGGATCTTCCTGGACCAGGAATTGAACCCATGTGCCCTGCATTGGCAGGCAGATCCTTATCCACTGTACCACCAGGGAAGTCCTCTTTCTCATTTCTTTGTCAGAATTGTATTTTGGTACTTTGTCTTACATTTTGCAAAGTATTTATCTCATTATTATTATTATATCTTTATATATATATATATATATAAACATTTGACTTGCTAATGATTGTTTTTGCTACATACAATTTTTTTTTTCTGGTTAAGTTTCTGTCAAGTTTTTCCTCTTTATGGCTTCTGAATTTATTATCTTGCTGTTTTTTTTTAAAGCAACTTCTTTTATTGTTCTGAATATTAAAGCCTCTGGTAGAAGTAGTTAGTATATGATTAATATGCAGAAGAAACACATTAGCTTTTATTTTACATTTTAATTAAAACACTAGTTATCTTTTTAGTCACTTTTTTCAATGCCAAAGTAAGTTTTTCAAATATATTTTTATGCCTAAAACAGTTTCTTATGGTCTCTGACAGTTTGTACTTTTCAGAAGGAAAGCTAATTTGTACCTTTTCTTCCCCAGTGGAGAGAGATTTTGTTCTTTCAGATAGTTTCAAAAATTTCTTCTTTATGATATGGTTTGGATTTAAAACACCATTCAAAAAAAAGATAGTTGTGTCTTTTACATTTTCTTCACTTGGAATTACTTTGTATAATTCACTGTTATCTATTAACTATTCGAGAAAAAGTAGTTTTTGTTTTAATAGCTATATTTAGCAATAGGCTATTGTAAATCTCAATGTTCTTTTTCAGTATTCAACAGGAGTTGATGGCAGGTTAGTGAAGGATAAAAAACCCCAAAACCAAAACCCTTTCTCCTTTTACCTAATAAAAGAGAAGTTAATCCAAATTTTGCATTCTGGCTTTAAGTATAAAATTCAGGAAAAGGTGGACAATATCATAAAAATTAGAAGCAGGAAAGATTATATCTGTCTGGACAATTCGGTCTTTAAGGTCCAGCTTAACTATAGTTTTTAAGGTGCCAGGATTTAAAGGGGTTGTACTTTCAATGGCACCCCACTCCAGGACTCTTGCTTGGAAAATCCCACGGACGGAGGAGCCTGGTGGGCTGCAGTCCATGGGGTCGCTAAAAGTCGGACATAACTGAGCGACTTCTTTCACTTTTCACTTTCATGCATTGGAGAAGGAAATGGCAACCCACGCCAGTGTTCTTGCCTGGAGAATCCCAGGGATGGCGGAGCCTGGTGGGCTGCCATCTATGGGGTCGCACAGAGTCGGACACAACTGAAGCGACTTAGCAGCAGCAGCAGCAGCAGCAGCAGTACTTTCATTATCTATTATCTATAATATTTCATTATCTGTTATGGATAATATTTCTACTGTCTTTAGTGAACTTGATGTTCAGCTGAAGTACTGAAAAATCCCTAGAGACGTGAGCATGTGTGCGTGTTTTCCCCCTTAGCGCTTCAGCTACATTCTAGCCCCTTCGCCATATTCAGATCTCCATATTCTGCTGTGTACAGAGGGTTCTTGTAGCCGCGGAGTGGAGACAGGGCTTAGATTCCCCAAGTGTCTGTTTTCCCTCTCAGTGAAGAAGGGTGCGTGTCCCTTCCTCTGTGTTTCTCTGGCACAAGAGCATGTCTGCTCTAAGAAGCAGAGGCTGGAAAGGTTTGTTGACATGAGGAGTTTGAATTCCTAAAGCTGAAATAAATGTGGTGGTTGTAGGAACCAGAGAGGAGAGGAGTAAAGAAGCTGAACCACAAATTAGAGCTTGGCCAAGAAACACAATTCAGTCCTTGAAAAACAAACAAAATTTGACCTATGGGAATTATCAGCATTGACGTTTGTATTTGTGTTTACGTGTAAAATCATATTTCATCTATTCTAATATGCATATTTTCTTTTCACGATTTTTTTAAAGGCTGCTCCCCACGCTGACAGGATCTTAGTTCCTTGACTAGGAATTGAACATAGGTCACAGCAGTGAAAGCACTGAGTCCTCACCCCTGGACTGCGAGGGAGTTCCCTTCTTTTCACATTTTAACATCTGCAAAGTTGGACCTCATTTTAAAATTAATGATTTGTCATAATTCAGTTGGCCACATCTTTTTCTTAGCAGTACAAATGAAACTGTGTTATACAATCAAGGGCGCCTTTAATCTGATGAAGTGGGATAGCTTTTGCTGTAGAGCTACATAAAAGTAGCTTACATGGCTTACATAAAAGTTTGTGATCTTAGTCCTCAACTGTTAACATGCAGGAGCTAAGTTCTTCATGGTAAAATGTGTTTGGATTGCCGGGTCTGTGCTTCACATTCACTTTCAATTTAATGACAGTTTAGAGTCTGAAAAGTGCAGTCCAGGAGCTGTGGCCCAGGCTCACATCAAAGTGCGTTTCACTGGCACACACACGAGTGGACTGAATAGAGAACAGTATTAGGCTGGGTAATTGATGGTGCCTGCCTCCTTTTTTGTCAGGATTCTTTGGAGCTTTGAAATTCTGGGTAGGTTCTGTGGACTGTCAGGTTTCCTAAGTATTATTTAAACCGTTAGCCATCTTTTGACCATAAGTACTTGAAAACCCATCTCTTGCTGCCACAGCAGTGACCATTCTTCAGGGAACACTTGCTGTTGCTTTTGGACAGTGGTATAGCTTTACATCCTTCACTCATGTTTTTCCTGAGTGCTTTTGCTAGAACCTGATTTGATCAAGCTTAAGAGCTGGAATCAAGATTGCCAGGAGAAATATCAATAACCTCAGATATGCAGATGACACTACCCTTATGGCAGAAAGTGAAGAGGAACTAAAAGGCTCTTGATGAGAGTGAAAGAAGAGAGTGAAAAAGTTGGCTTAAAGCTCAACATTCAGAAAACGAAGATCATGGCATCTGGTCCCATCACTTCGTGGGAAATAGATGAGGAAATAGTGGAAAGAGTGTCAGACTTTATTTTTTGGGGCTCCAAAATCACTGCAGATGGTGATTACAGCCATGAAATTAAAAGATGCTTACTGCTTGGAAGAAAAGTTATGTCCAACCTAGATAACATATTCAAAAGCAGAGGCATTACTTTGCCGACTAAGGTCTGTCTAGTCAAGGCTATGGTTTTTCCTGTGGTCATGTATGGATGTGAGAGTTGGTCTGTGAAGAAAGCTGAGCGCCGAAGAATTGATGCTTTTGAACTGTGGTGTTGGAGAAGACTCTTGAGAGTCCCTTGGACTGCAAGGAGATTCAACCAGTCCATTCTGAAGAAGATCAGCCCTGGGATTTCTTTGGAAGGAATGATGCTAAAGCAGAAACTCCAGTACTTTGGCCACCTCATGCGAAGAGTTGACTCATTGGAAAAGACTCTGATGCTGGGAGGGATTGGAGGCAGGAGGAGGGGGACGACAGAGGATGAGAAGGCTGGATGGCATCACTGACTCGATGCACGTGAGTCTGAGTGAACTCCAGGAGTTGGTGATGGAGAGGGAGGCCTGGCCTGCTGAGATTCATGGGGTCGCAAAGAGTCAGACACGACTGAGCGACTGAACTGAACTGAAGAGCAGGACATTTAACACATTTTTGTTGTGTGCTCTGTGGAGTTTGCCAGGTTGTAAATGGTTGTGTTTTTTTGGTAGCAATCATTAACACAGCATATAGTGGCTCTCTTTCTGAAAAACATGACATTTGTATTGGTGATATTCAAAAGATGAAATAAGAACTTCCCTGGTGGTCCAGTGGTTAAGATTCCATGGCCCCACTGCAGGTTCGATCCCTGTTCAGGGAACTAGATCCCACATGCCACAGCTAGCACAGCCAAATAAATATTTAAAAAGAATGAAACAAATTGTGGTGGATCCTACCTGTGTCATATTTAATATATCAAATTAGAGTATTTTCTTAAAATTGTTATGTTTGAGCATATCTGTGGTTTATTATTTATTTTTGTGTGTGGACAAAAATCTTACTGTTTTGCGTTATGCTTTCCAGACCACAAGAAAGGTCTAGTCATAGGTTTATTAGCTTTTGGCATTTTTTTGTCTTTGTATGAATTTTTGTTATAATAGCTATTTTCTGTGAATCATTATTTAATGTGTAAGGACTCTCTTTATATTGATACTTGGGACACTGATCACTTGTCTTGCACGAGTTACATATAGCTTCTCCTGGCTGCACTTGTCTTTTTGTGTATGGCATCTCTTATGTAGTTTGCTCTGCAGTTGTTTTTGTGGGCTGTTTAAAAACTAAGCATCTTTTTGTTCCTGCAGAAGAACCATGTCACTAGACTTTGGCAGTGTGGCCCTGCAGACACAAAATGAAGACGAAGAATTTGACAAAGAAGACTATGAAAGGGAGAAAGAGGTAAGTTATTCCGAAGAAGAATTCCAAGCCTAATCTTAAACAATTTTATATTCTAACCAAAATTATATCATTTTGTGTCGTTTCAAAGGATTTATAGTTTTTCTTTTCCCCTACCCTGAAACTTGATTGGCATTTTAAATGGTAGATGAGTGGAATTCCTTTTTTTGAGACAAGAATAAAACACAACTGTGTATGATGCCATCAGTTAAATGGTGAGATTCTTTAAGATCTTTTCATTTAGGAAGTAGTGGTTGATCTTGGAAGCAGAGAGATACTTGCATGGGCAAGTCAGCAAGGTTCTTTGCCTCAGGTATTCCACATCCTAAGTGGAGGCAGATGATAAACAAGCAAACAAAGTAATTTGTGTGAGTGATAATTTAGCACTGATAAATGATAGGGCAACAAAATATAGTGGTATTAAGGCAACTGGCTGGGAACTGGTTGGGAAGGTCCCTTGGAGGAGGAAATGTTTGAGCTGAGCCTTGAGTCATGAGATGAAGCAGAGATACTGAAGCCCAAAAAGAGTACTCTAGCCCAAGATACAAGTGTTAAGCCTGGAAATTGAGAAGAGAAACCTCCATATCTGTGAAATAGCCAGAAGGCTGTGGTGTTGGGATTGTGTGAGCAAGGGGTTAGTGATGGAGGCAGGTGAAGAGGTGCCAGATCATGGGATGTCATGGGAAGATGTTTGTATTTTTTTCTAGGAGTAGTGGGAAGCCAGTGGAGGATTTTAAGCAGGGAAATGATGTCTGTTTATATATCTTAAAGATCTTTCTGAATGATGTGTTTGGGCAAATAGATTTAAGGGGAAAAGGAGTAAGTGTGTTTACACTTGGCCCAGTAGTAATAGTAGCAGCCAATGGGAATCAATTTAATTGTTATGATTGTTTTTAGTTTGAGTCAGATTTCTTGATTGACTATAATAACAGGTTTTTGTACGGAATGTTGATATGACCCATTTTCATTTTTTAAGTGTTTTTTAAATTTTTTGTTCATTATAGTTGACTTACAATGTTGTGTTAGTTTCAAGTGTATAGCAAAGTGATTTATTTATCTTTTAAGATACTTATTCTTTTTCATTGTAGGTTATTATAAGATATTGAATATAGTTCCCTGTGTTATATAAGAGGCCCCATTTGGTTATTGCTTTTATATATAGTAGTGTATATATGTTAATCCCAAACTCCTAATTTATTCCTCCTCACCTTTCCCCTTTAAACATGTTTGTTTTCTATGTCTGTGGGTCTATTTCTGTTTTGTAAATTCCTTTGTATCATTTTTTTAGCTTCCACATATAAGCGATATTATGTTTGTCTTTTACCATCTGACTTGCTTCACTTAGTATGATGATCTCTAGGTCCATCCATGTTGCAAATGGCATTATTTCATTCTTTTTTATGGCTAATATTCCACTGTGTATATACACCATTGTGTAAATCTTCTTTAACCATTCATCTGTCAGTGGACACTTAGATTGCTTCCAAGATAGAATCCATTTCCCAATATGTCAAATAATCATTTTTAGTCTTGCCTGGAAAATCCCATGGACGGAGGAGCCTGGGAGGCTGCAGTCCATGGGGTCGAGAAGAGTCGGACACGACTGAGTGACTTCACTTTCACTTTTCACCTTCATACATTGGAGAAGGAAATGGCAACCCACTCCAGTGTTCTTGCTTGGAGAATCCCAGGGATGGTGCAGCCTGGTGGGCTGCTCTCTATGGAATCACACAGAGTTGGACACGACTGAAGCAACTTAGCAGCAGCAGCAGTTACCATGGACCATTTGTATTAATTGGAAGCAATGAATGGGGTCAGTTGCCCATATGGCTGGCAATAGCATTAGGCTAGAGACAAAGCTGGCAGCTTGGTGGATTTTGTCTATAGATATGTGTTGTTTGTTTGCACCGTGTTTTTGAAAAATTGAATCTAAATTTAAAGATTGGAAAGTTTCATGTAGGAGTCCAGAGTATCTGGCCTGTCTTGAAATAGGCCACATGTGGCCTATTTCTGCACACACTAGTAGACGGGCTGGAGCTAAGCAGTGGCTCTCCTATTCTAGCTGGCCTTGGTGCCTTCCACCCCAACCCCCAAACAAAACAAAGCAAAACATGGACTTGTGCCCTTGAACCCACTAGCTTCACTCTTGTAAATTTTCTGCCAAGTCACTGAGGGCATTGGAGTTTGTGACTCTTGCCAGAGTTTCCGGATTTTGATAGGGGCCTTCACAGTGATTGTTGTGGCAGAGATGGGGTTGAGGGTTCTCTGTTACTTTTTGAACTCACAGCATGAGGTTTTCATGACTTTGATGGCCTTGGGTAGTTCACCGGAATTTAGCTACTGGGATTCTTGAGAGGATCAGTTTGAGTTATTTTTATATTAGACTTTAAAGAAGAGAAAAAATAATCCTGACAGGTGATTTCTTTTCGTTGGAAATGGTGGGTAGGATATTAGAGAGAACTTACTACCAGGTGTATGTGTGGTGAAAGTTTTAAATGCGATATTAAGGAGATAGTTAATTCTAGATGATATAGAAGATAGCCATTGGAATCATTCTTTGATAGATTATGTGCTGGAGTAGGGAATTTCTAGAGGAAAAGGTGATCTTAAGAGGTTAAGTATTTGAGAGTGATTGTTTCTAGCACAGTAGAAGAAAATAGCTAGCTAACTTTGACTCTAACATGATTACTATGGATAATAAATGTTATCCATATGTTAATGAATGTTAAATGTTATCCAAATGTTAATAAAAAGTGTTTCATATTTATTAATAAGTATTTTACCTTTTTAAAAAACAGCTGCAAAGGAAGAAGTGAGATCAGAGGTTAGAATTTCAGTGAAAAATAAAATTCAGAATTTTTCTAAAAAATTCAGCCATATATATATATTTTGTCATAAGTTGGTCAGTTTAGTCGCTCAGTCATGTCCAACTCTTTGTGACTCTGTGTTTTTCACCAACTCCCAGAGCCTACTCAGGCTCATGTCCATTGTGTCGGTGATGCCATCCAGCCATCTCATCCTCTGTCGTCCCCTTCTCCTCCTACCTTCAATCTTTCCCAGCATCATGGTCTTTTCCAATGAGTCAGTTCTTCGCATCAGGTGGCCAAAGTATTGAAGTTTCAGCTTTAGCATCAGTCCTTCCAAAGAATATTCAGGACTGATGTCCTTTAAGACGGACTGGTTAGATTTCGTTGCAGTCCAAGGGACTCTCAAGAGTCTTCTCCAACACCACAGTTCAAAAGCATCAGTTCTTCGGCACTCAGCTTTCTTTATAGTCCAACTCTCATATCCACACATGAGTACTGGGAAAACCATAGCTTTGACTAGACGGACCTTTGTTTGTGAAGTAATGTTTCTGCTTTTTAATGTGCTCTCTAGGTTTGTCATAGCTTTTCTTCCAAGGAGCAAGCATCTTTTAATTTCATAGCTGCAGTTACCACCTTCAGTGATTTTGGACCCTCCCAAAATAAGGTCTGTTACTGTTCCCATTGTTTCCCCATCTATTTGCCATGAAGTGATGGGACCGGATGCCATGATCTTCATTTTCTGAGTGTTGAGCTTTAAGCCAGCTTTTTCACTCTCCTCTTTCACTTTAATCAAGAGGCTCTTTAGTTCTTCTTTGCTTTCTGCCATAAGGGTGGTATCATCTGTGTATCTGGTGCTGCTGCTAAGTCACTTCAGTCATGTCCGACTCTGGGTGACCCCATAGATGGCAGCCCACCAGGCTCCCCCGTCCCTGGGAATCTCCAGGCAAGAACACTGGAGTGGGTTCTGCGTATCTGAGGTTATTGATATTTCTCCTGGCAGTCTTGATTCCAGCTTTGTCATGGCGAGTTAAAAATAATAAACCACCTGATCAAACCTAAGTTCATTTTCATATCCAGAAACCTTTCCACCTCCTCAGTCTCCTGACCCTACAGTAGCAGAGTAGTTTAAAGTCTTAAGAAGTTAAAAAGGAGAATAATCTTTTCATGCCTGCCTGGTTGGGGTTGCTTTGGGATTGCCAGGCAGATTTGAGTGTTAGCACTGGGCTTCCCAGGGCTGCCTGCCAATGCAGGATCTGCAGGTTTGATCCCTGGGTTAGGAAAGTTCCCTGGAGGGGGAAATGGCAGTCCACACCAGTGTTCTTACCTGGAAAATCCCATGGACAGAGGAGCCTGGCAGGCTATAGTCCATGAGGCTGCGAGGAGTCAGGCATGACTGAGCAACACACACACACACACACACACACACACACACACACACACACGACTAATGCACATTGCTTTCTCTACTTCATGAATCACTTTGTATTCAGTTCATTTGTGTAGGGGGATGCTTTCATTCCCAAAGATGTCCCAAGCAGGCCATATCTGTCTCATGGGCTACTTTGCTAAGGACTTGTGAGATTTCCCTCTCTGTAAATGGCACAATAACCACTTTAGAGATTCTGACTGTCTCATATGAATGGCCAGTTGCTGATACAACATGCTTTACGAAGCCGTTTGATTTTGACACTTTGGGATCTGCTGGGATTTTGTCCACAGTTGCCCCTAAGTCAGTGAATAAGCCATAGTCAACTTCCGGCCTCCATGCCATCCTAATTAGCACCTCTGCAGTGACGATCTGGACTTTTCTGTTTCTATTCGCTCCCTTGTTTGCATCGAAGAGTAAATGGAGAAAGTGCATTTACTCTTTGGAAAAGGAAAGAGTTTAGTAAAGTGATTTCAATATTCAGAGGACAGTTGGACCAGTGGAATCTCAAGACACAGACGACCACAGATAGACGCATATTTTGAAAAAAAAAGAGAAAAACTCCAAGAATTTTTCAGAAAAGTAAGGCACCATAATCATCTCTGAATCACCACAGTTCTGAATGGTATATTGGCAAAAGTTTGGCCATTGTGTTCCAAGGCATAGCAGACAAGTGTATAACCCACAGCCTCACCAGAGTTTCACTGGAAGCTCCACCTCTTATACAGTGAACCGAGTAGATTAGAGTACAGGCGAGGGAGGGTGACAATACGATGGAGCTGTGCTATCATATCAGTTAATATTCATATCACTCTTTCCTCACAACTTATTGGAGTTCATTACTTTGAGAACTACCAATGTAGCTATTCTTCTTGCAACTAAGTAGACCTCATCCAAAGTATTCTAGGCACATTTTTACTTGTGCTGGTCCAGAGAAGAATTCAAAAACTCATTCCTTAACGCATTCATAATGTAACAATAGTGTCACTGACTCAGCTGACATGTGTTTGAGCAAACTCTGGGAGATACTGGAAAGACAGGGACCTGGAGCGCTGCAGTTTGTGGGGTCACAAAGAGTCAGTCACAACTTAGCTGACTGAACAACAGCAGCAAATGTTCATTTCAGTCGCTCAGTCCTGTCCTGCTCTTTCCGACCCCACGGACTCCATCACCAGCTCCTGGAGCCTACTCAAACTCATGTCCATCGAGTCAGTGATGCCATCCAACCATCTCATCCTCTGCTGTCTCCTTCTTCTGCCTTCAATCTTTCCCAGCATCAGAGTCTTTTCAAATAAGTCAGTTCTTCGCATCAGGTGGCCAAAGTATTGGAGCTTCAGCTTCAGCATCAGTCCTTCCAATGAATATTCAGGTCTGATTTCCTTTAAGAGTGACTGGTTTGATCTCCTTTTGCAGTCCAAGGGACTCTCAAGAGTCTTCAGCACTCAGCTTTCTTTATGGTCCAACTCTCACATCCATACATGATACTGGAAAAAACCATAGCTTTGGCTAGGTGGACCTTTGTTGGCAAAGTAATGTCTCTGATTTTTAGTATGTTGTCTAGGTTTGTCATAGCTTTTCTTCCAAGTGGCAAGCATCTTTTAATTTCATGGCTACAGTGATTTTGGAGCCCCCAAAATGAAGTCTGTTACTGTTTCCATTGTTTCCCCATCTATTTGCCATGAAGTGATAGGACCGGATGCCATGATCTTCATTTTCTGAATGTTGAGTTTTAAGCCAGCTTTTTCACTCTCCTTTTTCACTTTAATTAGAGGCTCTTTAGTTCTTTGCTTTCTGCCATAAGGGTGGTGTCATCTGTGTATCTGAGGTTATTGATGTTTCTTCCAGCAGTCTTGATTTCAGCTTGTGTTTCACCCAGCCTGGCATTTCACATGATGTACTCTGCATATAAGTTAAATAAGCAGTTAATATAAGTTAATTAAACAACAAATGTAACAATGTGATTTTGTAAAACATTTTCCACCTAAAGTCACTATGTAATTTCATCTTGGAATATTACAGAGATACAGTTGTTGCTGTTGTTGTCATTGTGGTTGCTGAAAGCCCCAAAGTTACTGGTAAAGTTGCATGCGCTTTAAGGTAGGTTGTCATTTTGCAGGAGCTGGCGTGTACTTTCCTCAATGTCACCAGTTCTACAGTTATTGTTTGGTTGTCCTATGGCTCAGTGGTAGAGAGTATGCCTGCTGTGCGGGAGATGTGGGTTCAATCCCTGGGTTAGGAAGATCCCCTGGGGAAGGGAATGGCAACCCACTGCAGTATTCTTGCCTGGAGAATCCCCATGGACAGAGGAGCCTGGCGGGCTACAGTCCATGGGGTTGCAAAGAGTCAGACACGACCGAGCGACTGTAGCTCACACATGTATGTATTTTGGAGCCTATGGTTTGGGGTAGAAGGAATTAGTAATTTGTGCTTATCAAGATAATACTTGCTGATGATCGTTCCCTTAGTGATGATGTATTCAAAACCTGGAAAATGATCTTGAGTAGAAAGATAAGTCGTTTGAGTAGCAATGGCAGACAGAAACTTGTACCTGGGAATACAGATTTGAGCCCCTCTTGGTTTTTATACCGGAGAAGGTAATGGCACCCCACTCCAGTACTCTTGCCTGGAAAATCCCATGGATGGAGGGAGCCTGGTAGGCTTTTATACTGGTACTTCTCTGGAGAATAGTAAGCTCAACTGAGCTTGGAATGGTGTAGTCTAAAGACTGTTTCCATCATGAAGCCTTTCTTCTACTTTTAACTGCCTTGTATGGATACATTTTTGATGTTTTTGTCTCCACTAGGGGGAGTTGTAAAGCTAGCATTTGTTTGCATTTTATATTCTTTGATTTATTTCGTGAATTTTCTTGTCATCACCTAAGTGAAGCAAAGAAACAAATAGTGGAGTGTTCATATTGTATTTTTGTTGTTGTTGTTCATATTACATTTTGTTTTCCTTTAGCAATTTCTTATACTTTATCTGGGACTTTCCTGGTGACTCAGTGAAAAAGAATCTGCCTGCCAATGCAGGAGACCTGGATTCAGTCCCTGGGTCGGGAAGATCCCCTGGAGAAGGAAATGGCAACCCACTCAGTAGGACTGCCTGGGAAATCCCATGGACAGAGGAGCCTGGCAGGCTGCAGTCCATAGTGTCACAAAAGGGTCAGACATGACTTAGCGACAACAACAAATACTTTAGCTAGATGGTGCCTTTGAAGTGTTTCCCATAATATATAGGTATTTTTCAGGAACTGTCACAATGGGAACAAAAACACTGAACTCTGGCTGACACTTACTTGTATACAAACAGGTAGGACTGTTTTCCAGTGGCCAACTGAATGTCATGTGGAAGAAGATAGGAGTGGGAATGGAGAGATTCAGTTTCCCCTGCCGGCCCAGGGGCTGTAACTCTTGCTTTTGTGGGCATGCCCCTCATCTGCTCTCGGCCTCATCGTGCTCACCTTTAGAAGGAGAGATTTGGCTTGGAGAGTCTCCAGTGTTCCTTCCAGGCCTAAACTTCTATTATGTGTCACTTGCAATGTTGCTGATATTTGTCTAATAAATGTTGCTGTGTTTCTTTTACAGATGTGTGGCAATCTAGGCAAAGTCTTCCCCACTAAGATTATAAAATGTGTTTTACCTAATGGAAAGGATTAAAAAAGAGTTTTGCAAGGCAATGGCACCCCACTCCAGTACTCTTGCCTGGAAAATCCCATGGATGGAGGAGCCTGGTGGGCTGCTGTCCATGGGGTCGCTGAGAGTCGGACACGACTGAGCGACTTCCCTTTCACTTTTCACTTTCCTACAGTGGAGAAGGAAATGGCAACCCACTCCAGTGTTCTTGCCTGGAGAATCCCAGGGACGGGGAGCCTGGTGGGCTGCCGTCTATGGGGTCGCACAGAGTCGGACACGACTGAAGCGACTTAGCAGCAGCATGTAGTGTAATTCATAGACTAAAGCTCTAGCTGCCAAGTTATTTGGCCCTTTGTCAGTCCCATATTGGGCCTTTTCAAGGATGTTTTTATTAATAACTTGGCTCTGAGGCTAAAATGAAGATTCTACCTAGTGTGTATCCATGAAAGCATTATTTCACAATTCATATTTAAAAATATCAGAATTGGTTCATCAGTGTACTTGTTGGGCAGCTTGTTCAGAAGGCAGATGAATGCTGTCCACTCCATTTGCTGCTGTTCTCTGGAGAGAAGATGTATTATATGCTTTGTAATCTGAGAACTCTTGCTTTCGTGAATATCAGGGATTATAGACTCTGAAGACAGTCTGTTTAGTTAATTTAAGCTGAAGAATCTTAAGAAAAGGTTTACATGTTCGTTGTTTTACATTCCCCTTGAACTAGGCTTTTTGGTTGTTCTATGTAGATTATTGTAGAAGTGTTTTGTTGCTAAAGTTCTTTGAATAAAATGTCCTCAAATAATTTTTTTTTTCTTTATTTTTTCAGGAACAAACACACAAGCTAGTAAAGGGAGAGGATTTTATAGGCTAGTTTAAAATGCATTTCAGTAGGGATCTTAGCAATGCAAATTATCTTTTTCTAGGGAAAGTAGTTTTTTAATTATTAAACTCAGTTGATAACTCAGTCATATCCCACTAAGAGGATTGTATTTGCAACCAAAAGACAGTTTTACTTACTCCCACATTTGGAAGTAATAAGGGGAATTAGATCTTGCCGTTTATAAGGATTGTTATCTTTGTCCTTGAATCTGTATTTGGTAGTTGGGTGGATCTTTAATGAGGTAATTTTATAGTTTCTAAAATTTTCTGTTTGGTAACATGCATAAGTTGATATGATAATTTTGTGTTTTATGGTACAAGGTTCAAAAACAAAATCTGTTTGACAGTTGTATGAGGAGGGCACCCTTTGATCCCAGGAATGGAAGCCTGGGGTAGGTGGTATTTTGTTCCTGAATGGCCTTAGTGGGAAGCTCATTTAACCTCTCTCCTCAGAGTTATAGAGCCAAGGAGTATAGCCCAGCTATGACAAAGATCTTGAGCAATTTTTTGAAGGTGAATGAAATGATTTTAAAATGTTAGTACATTTTGTAAAATATTTCATAAAACACTAAATACAATAGGGATGTTTTGCTACTTGACAAGTTTACCTGTGGATCCAGAAGCATTTTGAAGAACTTAATTGGTTATGCTCAAATTAATTTTCTTCCATGGATGCCAATTTTGTTAATTTTGTGGTGTCACAAAGAAAGCTATAAGAACTGCTTAATTATTGTGTAGCTTTTTCTATCTTCATGGGAGGGGGTGGAAATTGTACTGTTTAGGTGTTCCTATTAAGGTTTTTCTGAATTATAAGGCTGTGTACTTGAACTTCACTGAAGGTTTAGAAGAAAATGTTTTTTCTTTATAGGAGTCCTTATTTGATTTAAGTATAAAACATTTATTTTGATTTTATTCCCCGTGTTATATGTGGATATAGTCTTTTTCTTTAAAGTTCTCATAGGTGCTTTTTTTTCTCTTTGTGAATTCTGTCTTTGTAAAATCACTTTGCCACCTTTCTCTTGAGTCCCATTGTGGTATCCTACTATATTGATGTGTTCTGTTTTAGTGTTTGTTATTCTTTTTATCTTTAGGTCAACTCTGATACGGCTAATTCACAAAATGACTTTTCAGTTACCTATGTGAGCAGGTGGCCAATAAGTCAAGGTCCTGGTTGTTAATGTCAATTTCATCAAGATAACTTTTCATTGGAATAGAATATTTTTCTCTTACTTCATTTTTAGAGAAACCAATATATCGAGAACACCTTCAAACAAACAATCTACTCAATGTTAGAAATATCTATGTGGGTAAAGAAGTGTCCCCCTTCCCTACCTCACATACCCCATTTATTCCCAAGTTTGACTTCACCAAAACTCTGTTAACAGTTGGGGCATTCTTTTCAGACATTTCTTAGGATAGTTTTATTTAACTTTTACCATATGCATTTTAAGAGCATCTTTTAAATTATAAATGTAATACTCAGATATGTTTTATAGCTACACTTCATTTATTTCATCCTAATGGCAGAGAAGTAGGGGGAAAAACCTACCATATACTAAGCAACATCTCATTTTTTTCTTCCGGATTTTTATAGAGTATATCTTCAAAACTGATTTATTACATAATTTTATGGGATTGATTTATATACTGTGGAGGAACTCGGTCAACTTACTAATAATCTCACAGATGCTTAGGTTTAAAGAGAAGTCATTATAAGCAGTCCTTTGACCCTTTAGTAACATAATGTTTGAATCTTCTGATTATTACAAATTTTAAGTCGTTATACTGGGATTTGAAGACATTTACAGATATTGAAATTCAACAAATTAGACAATTCATTTGTCTCTTTGTCAGTTTATCTTGAAACTTGAGTGAATTTATCTAGTTGTTATAAGGCAGAATGCTAAAGATATGATTTTTCTGGAAAAAAATTGGAGAGCAAAATCATGTGCTCTTATGTCAGTTTTAGTTATACTTTTGAGAGTATTGTATCCATAAAAACCTGAATCATACAGCCTTCTTTCTACTCAACTGTTTATAAGAACCAAGCATTGTGTATCTTTTCATCATTGAATTGGATGGCTCTCTAGTAATTAGTTACTCCCCAAGAGGTTTCCATCATATTATTGGCGCTTCTAAGGGCTTCCAAGGCCACCTGCTGCTGCTGCTGTTACCACCGCCTGGGTACAGTGCATCTGGCCACTCAGAGTCCCGGGAGGGTGTCTGATTGCCAAGTCCTCCAGGTCTGATTACTGGTAGAACAGGATTCTGAGACTCAGATCTGCCCCCGGATAACATGATACAGTGATGGTGCCATTATTATGACCTGCTGTGTTTGCCTAAAGAAGTTTTAAAAGCTTTCCTTCTGTGCGTGTATCTGAATCTAAGACCTCTAGAAAAGATAAAGCCTTCCAATATAAATCCTGATGTTTATGTGTTCCCCTTCCCTCAAGTGAACTGACGAATATCATTCCTGTGGATGACCTTTATTACATAGAGAAATTAGGAAATTCTTTGTCTTCTACAGTCAAAATCACTGGTGCCAAGGCAACTTTGGTCTGGTATCTTGAGTCTAAGCCAGTGTTGTACTGACGCTGACCTTCCTGTCTCAGTTGCAGCAGTTACTCACAGACCTGCCTCACGATATGCTGGATGATGACCTGTCTTCCCCCGAACTTCACTATTCGGACTGCAGCGAGGACGGCAGAGAGGAAGAGTAAGGACCTGAAATCCCTTGCGTTTGTGTATCACAATGCTTTGAGTTTTTTTCTTTAGATACCCTGCAGGCAATCATAACAGATATGATTGTAAAATTGTAGACGACTTCTTAATCCTTTAGGTAAAATTTGGAGGGCAGCCACGTTAAAATCTTGAGGTTCTCTATGGTGTCTCTGTCCAAATAGATGAGAGGCCCTAATTTAAAATACTGATTTTTCCCAAGCACACATCATTCTGAGCAATTGGAGATGAACTGGACTGAGCATCAAGTGCTGCCTAAACCTCCAAATGTAAATGTAAGTATCTGGCATGAACTTGACTTTGAGGGTGGGAATAGATCTTAGTACTTTTCTCTTACTCTTGTTATCTAATAGGTCTATAATGAGATTCGGGATATATGTATTGGAGAGAGAAGCAGCAATGGCTGGGAAGAGAATCAAAGTAGAACTGAAGACCAGCATCCTGTCTACCATCCTGAAGGAGGTGGAGATGAAGGCGGAAGTGGTTATAGTCCTCCGAGTAAATATGAACAGGCTGATTTATATCACCTTCCTGAAAACTTTAGGCCATATACCAACAGTCAGAAGCAGGAATTTAATAGCCAACCAACCAATGTAATTACATTTTCAGATACTCAAAGGAATCGTTTTCAGGTATTGTAAAAACTTGACTTTCAAGAAATTTGTGCATGTGTGTACACACATTTGCTGTGTGTGTGTGATTCAGCAATGTTTGTGAAAAGTGCAGTAGTAACATTTAAGGACAAATAATGGTGAGGGTGCATTTATTCAGCCTCATGCTGAATTAGTCGTGCAGTTTTCTGTTTACAGTCTAATTAAATCACCTTAAATGAGAATTTTAAAATAGAGACTTCATGGAAATAATTAATCATGAAAAGTCTGTCAAAGAATGGCCACCTTTGTCTACTGAGGCTTCTGGCTTCTACCGTTAACCCTGCTGCAGTGAAAAGCTACGTTCAGGTGCCCTGATAGAGTTAGAAGTGGTTAATGACACCAGTCAGTGACCTTGATCATCTAGCTCGTCACCCTTATCACAGATTTTGCATCAAATACTTGAAAGCTGATTATCTGTTGTGATGATACAGCAGTAGACAGGATGAATGTTAAGGAAAGAAATACTTTCCCCCTCTGCCTCTGGAGAGGTTGATGAATAAGACCTTAGGATACAGTTAGCTGCTTCTTAGATTTTCTCAGTGACCATGAATGCCTCATTTCACCAGTAGATATTCTGTGTTACCTGATGACAGGATAATTTTTGGTTGTTTTAAGGTGGTCGCTTCCCCTTACTTGCTTAATTTCCCCTTACTTCCCTTACTTCTCTATAAACGTCATTCATCCCCCAAATGTTACTGAGTACTTATTACATTTGAGTCATTGTATTATATGTTATTACATAGATGTGTTTTCTAAATTATTCTTAAATGTTTATATACAATCTCACTGGAATTCTTGAGTGTTATTTATGGAATTGGTTCTATTATATGCTCAGAAGTACAACTACAATGTGTGAAATTACATATTTCAGGCTTTCTATGACCTTTGTTAAGTAATAGTAAGTGCTATTTTAAGCAGAGATGTATGTATAAAATTTGTTATTGTACTGCCATTAAGTTTTATAACAAGTTGTCTAATTCAGATAATTTTTGAAGAAAAGAGCAAATCCTAATTGTCAACTTTGTCTCTCACCTCATAATAGCAATTTGGTATGTCACAAGGTCCTAGCTGTCAAGCTTTGGAATCATATAAAGTGATGTATAAACCTTTTCAGTCTTCTGCCCAGAATAATGGCTCACCAGCCCAGGACATTGCAGAAAGTGACACACTTGAAAGCCTGCAACAGCAATTTTTAGGAGCTAATGAAAGTAGGTATCAAGTTTAAATTTCTTAACCATCTATTTGGAGAACTTTGAGAACTTGGAGCATGTTCAAGAGTTATGATTTTAAGTAAGATAATGAAAATTTTTGAAAAGAGTCCAGTTTTAAAAGATATATCCTGAAGTTTGAATAAGCTGACATGAAGTCTAGAATTGACTTCAAATATCATGTTGGGGGGTAAGTTTGCATGGGGATGTAGATAAAGTGAGACTGGCCATGAGTTCACAATTGTTGAATCTAGGTGATGGTTTCATGGGGGTTATTGTATTCTTTTCTCTACCTTCTTATATATTTGAAATTTCCCTTAATGAAAAATTAACCAAAATTTTCTCAGCTGTGTATTGCAGTCATTCTATTTGGTTAAGACTTAATTAGCTTCATATAGCATATCTTTCTTAACAGAAGCCTAAATTGGAAAATGAAATGTAGTTTTCTTTTTAATCTTAGATTTTTTTCTTTATATAGAAATGTAATTTAGTAAGTCAACCATTATCTTAATTTTTTCTTTTGGTTTTTAGAGTTTTACTGTAATGGACAACTTTGATATAAATGACTGTATACTCAGAATGAAAACTAAACTTACATCTCAGGTTTAGTCCTGTGACACTTGCTAAAAAATTTTCTTTTGAATAGTATATGTATCAGTGAAAGTGCTACTAGGGAATTTTGAGGAGATCCAAATGTTCAAAACTAAAAACCAAACTTGACTAATCTGAATCTTTGTTTTCATACATCCAACTTTTGTCATCCTACTCTCTGGCATGTGAAATAACTTCTAGTTATTGATGAAGAGCCGGTGTGATTCTAGAATGTGAACACAAGTGTGTTGTTTTTGTATTACATTTAAGAAGTAGGGGAAAAGACATATCAGATATTCTGGGTTTCCTGGGCAGCATACACCAAAGAGAAAACTGAACTCTAGTGCCCTAACTTCATGGTGCTGCTTCCATCTTATGCTCAGGCTATAGGATAGTTGCAAGGGACACCTTTTCCCCCAGTGAGCTGACAGCAAATATGTGGGCAACCTCTCTCTGTTCCTAAGGTTTTGTGGAATGAAGAGATGAGGAGGTGGACAGTGTGTGTGGCATAACTCTTTTGGGGTTAAGTAAATAGACATCACAACGGTGGCCTGACACCTTGATGTTAGTCTTTCAGTTCTGCTGTGTTTGGTTACATTTATATTGTCTGGTCATTTTGCATATATCACTTTCATCACTTCCTTAACAATCTGCATTTTAACAATTCATTTTCTGTTAGTTACACATTTGCCTAAATTTGACATCTGAAAGTTAACTAACTTAATGGTAGTGCTGAATTTAGTGATTATAGGTTCTTAGTAGCAGTAGTTTAAAAAAATGAGTTTGAAGAGAGTGGCAACCCACTCCAGCACTCTTGCCTGGAAAATCCCATGGACAGAGGAGCCTGGTAGGCTGTAGTCCATGGGGTCTCGAAGAGTCAGACATGACTGAGTAACTTCACTTTCACTTTTCACTTTCCTGCTTTGGAGAAGGAAATGGCAATCCACTCCACTGTTCTTGCCTGGAGAATCCCAGGGATGGTGGAGCCTGGTGGGGTCGCACAGAGTTGGACAAGACTGAAGTGACAGCGTTATAGCAGAGTTTTCAGCCTTCAGTTAGGGGTTTCAACCATATCTCTTTTAAAAAAGAAGACTTTTATTTGTTAGCAAATAGTAGCATTGTTCTTATAGGAAAATATTTGTCATTGTGTAGTTGAAAGATTATCCTGCTTCTACGAATCACTTTTTTCTTTTTCTCCCCCAGTGATTTTTAAGTGGTCCTTAAAATGACTTTATTCCTGAAAAAGACCTCAAAAATTTTTTATTAATCTATTCTTTATTAAGTCAGCAGTTATTTGTCAGTATAAATGAGTTCATTCTTGCTTAAAGTAAAATATTTTGAGAAGGATGTCTAGAAATTTTTTCAAGTGGTTTTATAGAAGTCGATGTACTTTTATTTTTCAACTTAATGAGAGCTTGGAGCTCTATTCCATTGTCATTGGTAAATACTTATTTTTATTAGCCCAAATGGTAGTGATTCAGAGGTATACATTAACTAATGACTTTTCAGACTTTCCTGGCAGTGACCATAATAAGAAGTACATTTTTTTTTTGCATTGTGATGAGGTCTGCAATATTTATATAAATATTGTATAAATAATTTTCACATAGTAATACTTATTTATGCTACATGATACACTCTGATCATATTCTGTCTTGTTATTTCCAAACCAAAATTTGGACCTTCTTGCCTGCTTTCAATAAAGCCAATCTAACCAACACCTGGTGTGGTGAAGGAAAAAGTGTGTCGCTGAGTCGTGTCTGACTCTCTGTGACCCCGTGGACTGTAGTCCGCCTGGCTCCCTCTGTCCATGGAATTCTCCAGGCAAGAATACTAGAGTGGGTTGTCATTCCCTTTTCCAGGGGATCCTCCCACCTCAGGGCTTGAACCCAGGTCTTCTGCATTGCAGGCAGATTCTTTGCTGAGCCACCAGGGAAGTGCAGCATTTATGATACGGTGCTGTAAGAGGAGTCCTGGAGAGCTGAGGCTTGAAAAGCTCAGACTCTTTAAATGGCCCTTGAGTGCCACACTTGCCTTCGCTACAACCAGGTGTCAGTAGATGGGCTTTCCTGCGTGCGGGTGAGCAGACCCAAGCTTTTGGCTTGGTAACACTGTTTATTAAAAATGCTAGTCACAGTCTCCTGAATTGATTTCATGATACCCTAAGTTGTATTTGCAGTTTGATAAAACATTGCCCAAAATGACCACAAATTTATATTTTGATATGCTTTTATGTAATAAATTGTCTTTAATTCCCAAGCAGACTCTGCAGAAAATATGCAGATTATTCAACTTCAGGTTCTTAACAAAGCTAAAGAGAGACAACTGGACAATTTAGTTGAAAAGTTAGATGAAAGTGAACGTCAAGTTAGATATCTGAATCATCAGCTTCTGATAACCAAAGGTAAGAAAACAAGTGTTGGGTGCTGTTGTGTTTGAGGTCTGCAGAGCTAGATAGCTTGTTTCCAGTAACCTCATTTTAAATATGAAGCGTAGAGATTTGATGCACTTGATGAAGGGCTTATGATGAATCAGTCAGAGCAAAACAAAAATCCAGGACTTCTGACACATTGCCTTGGACTTCTTTCCAGAACATACATTTTGAGGTCCTCACTTTTTCCCCTTTTTAATATTCTGTTAGACTAATAGAATCAGTGAACATTACATAAATATGCTGATAGCATTCCATCTCAAAAAGCTATCGATTCCTTATGTAGTTTACTTTGGATAAAGTATTCCAATTCCCAGAGAGACTTGTGTTTAGTTTGCAGTATGTTTTCTGAGCCTATGAATTAGCATAACATTTCAATCCAAGTAAGAGTTAGTGATCCTGAACTGCTTTGAGAGTGCCAAGGAGAAAATGTGGTCATCTCTGGGAGAAGCAGAGTGTAAACACAGATTTCAGATTATAATTGCTCACTCTGTGCTTTCTGTAGTTTCGGTCAGTGTTGAACTCTCATTTGTATAATAATTTTGTGACTGAACTCCAGGTTATTTCAAACTTAATTGATAATGAAAAGATCTTTTTGTAATGCTCATGAAATTTATTTTGAGAGAAGAACTTGTGAACTGTTACGGTAAAGTATGTGGGAAGAATTAAAGACTAGGTGAATTTAAGAGCTCATTGAAAGTATGTATAAAAAGTAATTTTTCCTCAGAGTATTTCTTTGATCAACAGGGGCTTGTCATATCTATGTAGCTTCTCAAGTAACAGATATTGAAATGATTTTTAGGGAATCTTTTGGTCCCTAAAGAGATACAGTAAGATTTTTGAAGAGAGTGGTGGTTGTTCTGTAAAAAAAAAAAAAAAAAAAAATTTTATGTCACTCACATTCTTTTTTGAAGCTTTTCTGATTTTCTCCAAATCAAGTGAAGTTCATTATCTGAACTGAATTAAATGCAGCAACATTTATATGTGATAAAGATCTGATATTTGATAGATTGTGGCAATTAGGATCCCTCTGCAGTAACATATTACTTATATAAAATTTTTTAATGTTCTAGATGAAAAGGATGGCTTGGCCCTCAGCCTTCGAGAATCACAGAAACTCTTTCAGAATGGAAAAGAAAGAGAAATACAGCTTGAAGCACAAATAAAAGCACTGGAGACCCAAATACAAGCATTAAAAGTCAATGAAGAACAGGTAAATATTTGATCTTCATTATTTCTGGTAAAAAGTTGTTGATTACAGTGACATGTTAGTTGCTTAATGTTTTGTATTGTGGGACTAAATTTAGAAAAACTTTGAAGTTTACACATTCTTCTCCCATAAGTCAGTCTACATTTCTTTCCCTTTCCTTGGAGGAACAGGTCTCCCATTCACCTAGTCATCTATCCACCAGAAATCTGGAGGAGAGCTCAGCTTCTGTGTTCCTTTGTCTAGTCAGCCACTGTGTTGTGTTGAGACTCCTCACTTCTGTCCACACGTCCCTAGTTCAGTATTTTATTGTCTTTTGCAGAAGTCTCATATGTAGTGTCTAATCTTTTACCCCTTCTCTTCTTTCATCTGGCCATCGAGTAGTCTTTCTGAAGCACAGTTCTAGTTATGTCTTTCCCTTACTTAAAGTCTTTCAATGACCCTGCTTTACTTGTGGGATGAAATAGGGTGTCTGGATGACCATCTGATCTTGCCTTTCTCTTCTCTCACTCTTAAACTCAATAGTCTGTTTTTATGTACTCTTATGTGCTGTCTCTTATCACTGGAATGCCCTCTCCTCAGCACATTGCTATTTGATTAACAAGCTCCTGCTCAAGGCTTTTCTTTTCCTGAGTCTTCCCGTTTTCTTCCTCAAGTTGGATGATCACATCTGTTATAACAGACCTAGAATAATCTTGAAGGCCAGAACGGGTTGCCCTCATCTTAGTAACCTCACCACATAAGCCCAGAGCCTGGTACATTATAGGTGGTCAGTACATGGTGAGTGAGTTATAGTGTTCAAAATTGACCTAACCTCTGAATTTTTTTTTCTTACATATTTCTCTTTTCCTGCTCTGATAATATCACAAGTATAGCTTTGTTTTGTGTTCTGAAATCTGATAAACAAGGGTTACCCTTATAATTATTGAAATATTTAGTAGCTCTTTTTACACATTTCCTTCTAGATCTTGCAAATCAACTTCCCATGCTTTATAAAAAGTCTTGTTGGGATTTTGATTAGTGAAGCATTGTGTTTACCATTTTATGGATGGTTAACCAAGTCTTGGCGAGGTCACATTACTTTTCCAGGATTACAAAGCCGGTTACTGACAAAGCATCAGAAACTAAATTTTCTGACCCCAACAGACTAGCCTTTGAAGTGGTGGCACATTCTTTGATTAATGAGAAGGGCGGCCATTTGATCATGGGAAATAGTCACAAGTCATTGGTAGCCATGCCTGCCAGTGAATGATTCATGTGAGTAATGCCGTTTTGGTGGTTACAAACAAAAGTGACTTGGTTCTAGATGAGATTTGTGGCTAGTTCTGAGGATGGAAGAGTTTAAACAATGTCTCATGTCTGGTTCTTTCTCAGCCATCAGTTCTTAGCTGAAAACAGAGAGGACTCTAAAGTAGTCTATTGCTTCTCATTCCCACTCCCCTCTATTGTGCCATATTTTATCACTCTATTTTAAAACCATCTGAAATTATCTCATCTGTTTACTTATTGTCTGTCCCTTTTCAACAGAAAGTAATAAGACTTTAGGCCTTGGCTGTCTTGTCATCTTGTCCTTAAGTGCTTGGAACCCTGCCTGGCACAAAGTGTCCACATCATTTACTGAACAAATGATGAATGTCTTAAGTAGTTTAAGTGGTATCGGGATAAATAGGCAATCTCTGGAATAGAGTGAAGAAGCGACCTCATTTGAAATTTTTCATTTTTATGTGTAATATAGACTATCATTTTTCAAAACTTTTGAAAAATGATAGTTATTAAAGAGTTGCTTTTATGTCATTACCTACATAATCTTTCAGTAATCTTTGTATAAGTTAGAGCTTGCATTTATAAAAAATAACACAGCATAAAATTAAAACTTAAAATTAAATAAATTTTAAAAAGCAACAGAATCAGCAAGTACATTAATTTTCTATTGCTGCTTTAACAGATCCCCACAGGCTTAGTGGCTTAAAACAGCAAAAATTTATTACCTTACAGACAGAAAGCCAGAAGTCTGACATGGCTCTCATTGGGCTAAAATCAAGGTGTCAGTAGAGCTCTGTTTTCTGGAGATCTAGGGAGAATCCCCTTTTTTTGCTTTTTCCAGCTTCTAGAGATCCCCTGCATTCCTTGGTGTATGGTCCATTTCCATTTTCAGAGCTAGCAGTCACAAATCTGACTTTTTTTTTTTGCCTCCGTTTTCATCATTAAAGTACCCTTCTGGATACAGTGGGTCTGCCCTGGTAATCCAGGTCAGTCTCCTTATTTGAGGTCATCTGGTTAGCAACTTTAATCCAGTCACAACCTTAATTTCCCATTGTCATGTGACAGAACACATTCAGAGGTTTCAGGAATTAGAACATGGGTATCTTGTGGGAGTTGTCAGTAAACCTGCTACACAATTCCTTCTCCACAACCATACAGTTACAGTTTAAAAAGCCTCCTTTTAGTACACGACCACTGAGAAGTGTCATCGATCTTTCCAGCAGCAGTTGTCTTTAACCTCCCTTCTGCTTTCCTCCCCATCCCACCCCTCATGTCTGATTCATGCTGCTCTTTGGCAGAAACCAACACAATTCTGTAAAGCAATTATCTTTCAATTAGAAAATAAATAAATTTTTAAAAAGTTGTCATTTTTCCATGACCTAACAATTGGACTTCCCTCCAACACTTGGAACACAGAGTGATGCAGACAGCACTGAGATGGGCACAGAAGCAGCAGATTCCTTGCCTGGAACCCACATTGCCATCATGTTGTGCAAAATCTTCTCTCGCTTTCTTCAGACACTTCCAGATTCTTTTTCTTTGTGAATAATCATTCCAGCAACCATGGGCCTGGTGGATCCCAGCTAGGGAACTAGAGCCACCGTGGGGAGACCTTTCTTCTCTTTGTTCTTGTTCTTGTTGTTTAGTCACTCAGTCATGTCCGACTCTGCAACCCCGTGGACTGTAGCCTGCCAGGCTCCTCTGTCTATGGGATTCTCCAAGCAAGAGTGCTGGACTGGTTGCCATTTCCTACTTGAGGGGATTTTCCCCACCCAGACATTGAACCTCACGTCTCTTGTGTCTTCATCAGTGGCGGTGGGTTCTTTACTACTGAGCCACCAGGGAAGCCCCTACTTCCATTTAGTTAAGCATGGTTGAGTTTTAGAATTAAAATTCATGAAGATAGCACAGAGTCAGAATACTGTAAACGTGTATCCTGTGTGTATTTTCTAGATGATTAAAAAGTCCAGAACTACTGAAATGGCCATGGACAGCCTGAAGCAGCAGCTGTTGGACCTGCATCATTCAGAATCGCTTCAGCGCACGAGGGAGCAGCATGAGAGCATTGTGATGGGCCTCACAAAGAAGTATGAGGAGCAAGTGCTGTCCTTACAGAGGAAGTTGGATGCGACCCTTATTGCACTGAAGGAACAGGTTGGAATGATTTCAAATAGCAACTATTATAAACAAGTAAAGCCATGACTGACATCTTGCAGTTCATCATATAGAAATGCTGGGTGTTTGAGTATGAGTAAAATTTAAAAGCCTGAAGAGTTTTATCTGTGGATATGCCCCAAAGACATACTTTTGGAAATCCTTCTTCTGGTAGGACAGATTAGTGCTTTCTCAGTTCTCATATTATTACTTCTTCATTTGTCGAATATTTATGCATATTGTTTATATGTCCTCAGTTCAGTTCAGTCGCTCAGTCGTGTCTGACTCTTTGCAACCCCATGAATTGTACCATGCCAGGCTTCCCTGTCCATCACCAACTCCCGGAGTTTACCAAACTCATGTCGATCGAGTCGGTGATGCCATCCAGCCATCTCATCCTCTGTCATCCCCTTCTCCTCCTGCCCCCAGTCCCTTCCATCATCAGAGTCTTTTCCAATGAGTCAACTCTGCACATGAGATGGCCAAAGTACTGAAGTTTCAGCTTTAGCATCAGTCCTTCCAATGAATACTCAGGACTGATCTCCTTTAGGATGGACTGGTTGGATCTCCTTGCAGTCCAAGGGACTCTCAAGAGTCTTCTCCAACACCACACTTCAAAAGCATCAATTCTTCGGTGCTCAGCTTTCTTCACAGTCCAACTCACATCCATACATGACCACTGGAAAAACCATAGCCTTGACTAGACGGACCTTTGTTGGCAAAGTAATGTCTCTGATTTTGGATATGCTGTCTAGATTGGTCATAACTTTCCTTCCAAGGAGTAAGCGTCTTTTAATTTCATGGCTGCAGTCACCATCTGCAGTGATTTTGGAGCCCCCAAAATAAAGTCTGACACTGCTTCTACTATTTCTCTATCTACTTCCCATGAAGTGATGGGACCGGATGCCATGATCTTAGTTTTCTGGATGTTGCGCTTTAAGCCAACTTTTTCACTCTCCTCTTTCACTTTCATCAAGAGGCTCTTTAGTTCACTTTCTTCCAAAAGGGTGGTGTCATCTGCATATCTGAGGTTATTGATATTTCTCCCGGCAATCTTGATTCCAGTTTGTGCTTCATCCAGCCCAGCGTTTCTCATGATGTACTCTGCATACAAGTTAAATAAGCAGGGTGACAATATACAGCCTTGACATACTCCTTTTCCTATTTGGAACCAGTCTGTTGTTCCATGTCCAGTTCTAACTGTTGCTTCCTGACCTGCATATAGGTTTCTCAAGAGGCAGGTCGGGTGGTCTGGTATTCCCATCTCTTTCAGAATTTTCCACAGTTTATTATATGTCTTAGAAGATTCCAAACTGAAAAGGAGTGTTCTGGGAGCTGGCCTGAAATTGAGTGGTTGTCCTGGGAGATTAACCAGGAGAAGACCTTTCTTGGGTTTCCCAGTGTTTGGTTATTAACTTGTCAGTAAATATTGTCTAGAAATGATTCTTGAGAGAAGAGTTGATTTTGAGACTAGTGTAATAAATAGGGAAGAGATTCTGATCTGAAATCATTTAGATATGAAACATGAGCATGTTTCACAGTTTTTATTTTAGCTTTGCCCCAAAGGGAATAAAATGTAACCCAGGTAGTGGGTTTTCTTGTGCTCCAAAACCCCAGATGATCAGTTGAATGAATAAAATTTCAGGGATTGTCTTTCTCAATGTAATTTAAGAATTAATTTAACCCAAGGAAAGAAGAGAAGAATATTAAGATGTGAGGATCTAGAAAATCCCACCCTACTTAAAATTCACACTGATTTGGGTTGTTCTTTGTTATTTATACAGCTGACTCTAAATTTAGGTAGAGTACTATAAAACTGCATTATTGGCAATAATAATTGTTTGTATATCATTTCATTTTATTTTACTTTTATATGTGTTTATATGAATTTTTATTGGATTTATTTTCCCATATAGATTTTTTAAAGATTCTTTTTATGTAGAAAAATACTGTGAATTTGATCAGCGTGAAGGATAAGTAGAGGGTGGGGAAAGACAAAGACTTTGACAAATTATTAAAGTCTAAAAAATAGGTAAAAAAGAAAATTTATTAAAGTCTACTTTCTGTAATATTAAAACAGATAGAATATGAGATATGGTTTTATTAAGCATGGCTCTGTTTGGGTAGCAGTGTGAAAACTGCTATGGAGAGTGGTGTTTCCTCAAATGATGAGAGGAGTTGGTATCAGTGGCTTTTCCATGTTGGTTTGGGGATCTCTCCATTCTCTACTGACTTAGGCACACTTACACAGGGGCAGCCTGGGAGCAGTTCCTAGTGTGTTTTAACCCCTGTACTTGTTCCATTCACTTTTCTCTCCTCTTCCAACCCTTCAGCTGAAGAATCCTAGACCAGAAAACAGAACAGAGTCTTCATTCTGTGCTGACTGTCTTTGGATCCCTGAACCATATAGTGAAGATGTTGATTAAGGTCTTGTCTACTGTTATATTCTGTCAGTGATTTTTCTTTTTTTCCTTTATTTAAAATGGATCAGAGCATAGCACTGATGTTTGCTTCTGTGTATTGTTCCATAACTGCATTGCAAAGTGGTGATTCTAAAGTGCCTAGTGTTTTTTTTCTTTCTGGGAATGCTTTTCTTTTTTGGTATCCCTGTCATGCTGTCCATTTGCTATCATTTGGCTCAGCAGTATTTTTAATAAAAGGTCAGTTCATATTATCTCAGAATCCAAGCTGAGAATTCTAATTGGAAAAGGTGCTGTAAAGATCAGCCAAGAGCCAGAAAATTGGCTGCCTGTAATCAGGAAGATGCACGAGTGTGTTCTATAGAGACGGGCAATTTAGATTTTCTTACCATAACTGTTAACCATGCATACGTACTGCCCTTTGTCCTCTTTTTTTTTTTTTTTAATATAGAAGTTGTTGAAGAGAAGCAAAATCTTTCCCTTTTTGATAAGCCTTTTCCTGCTCCACTCCACTCAGCAGGATACAAAGAAGAATAAAACAACTCTTGAGAAAGAGTAGCATGGAGATAAGTAGTTGGTGTAGCAGATGAACAAGTTTGCTAATGTCTGGGTTCTCAGTGGCTCTCACATAGTCACACAACTGTGTACCTGAGTACATGCCAGTGTTACCTGAGTAGATGATCACACACTGTATGATTTGTGAGTGACAGAGATTGTTAACCTGGCATCTCCTAAAGCAGTCCATGACTAGGCCCCAGGGAGCTCATGAATCTCTGAAACTGTGAGTGTGATTTTCTCTTGGGTGTCAGTATATGCAGTTTTCTTTGAGAAGACCCGTGAGCTTATTCAGATTTTTCAAGAGGTTCAGACCTGCCCCTTGCAAAAATTTGAAAATCACTGTTTTGTAAAAACTTGCTCTTGGAGGGAAAGGACTATACTTGTAAAATAATCATATTATTTCATTTGTTCAGCAAACTTTTACTGAAACATCTAAACATCAGGATGTAAACAAAGTTTACATAGATTTAAATCTATTTTGAAAGACAAAACTCAGTGCAGAAGCTACCTAATTCCACGTGATGGGAGGAGTAGCAATCCATCACATAATTGTGTTTATATGTGTTATAATGTTTGTGTAACTCATGTATTTTGAGAAATACATGGCATGTAAAATTGTATTACTAATTTAATATTTTCTTTAAGTCATCAGCTTTTCTGGTAGAAAGGATCGTATACACTCTCAACATGTAGCAGTTCTTGTTATTTTGGCTGAGTTACTCTTGGGTTGTGTGTGTGTGTGTGTGTGTGTGTGTGTGTGTGTGAGTGTGAGTGTGTGTGAGACAAAGAAGATGAGAAGAAATGAGCTCTTGCAGCTCATAATGTTCCTTCACTGACAGAATGCTTATAGCATGCTATCTCTGAGGTGCTTTCCTCCCAGGTGTCTCCTTTCTCTTCCATTCACAGAAGTGTCACATGCTGAGATCTCTGTTCAGGTGTCTGAGCTGACTTCTACTTCTTTCTGATACGGTTGACATCTCTGATTAGCTCCTCGGTGGTTTAAGTCTTTCTTCGTTCTGGTCTTCTTGAAATCCTCAGCTTCTGTTGAAGTCATGGACTTTAGTTTCTATGTTATGACCTTCAGCTGATCTATCTTCTATTCTTTTATATGTATTTAAGCACTTCCTATTGACTGAGAGACTCCAGCAGACCTGTGTGCATGTGGCTTAATTCTCATTTTTTTCCTTTGTGCACTACAAATTTGTTCAATTCTATTTCATCTTGTACGTTCAGCTATTATCTCTTTATCACTGCAGTTGTCTCATTCAGTCTTCAAAGACATCTGCCTCTATCAATCTTGAACTGAATGTTCTCACTCAAGCTAATTGCAGAAAAGATAGAACCATTTATTTTTGTTTTGTTTCTTGGTGGTTAAACTGCATAGTTTTATGAGTATAATCTGTTTTCCTGAACTTGTCAACAGGAAACAGCATGGCTTAATTGATTGTTGCCTAAGACCCTTGCCTCTGCCCCCTGCATTCTGCCATGTGGCTTTTGGGGATCTTAGGTCCCTGACCAGGGATTGAACCAGAGTCTTGGCAGTGAAAGCCCAGAATCCTAACCACCAGGCCACCTGAGGGACTCTTAATTAGATTGTTGCATATAGTCAAATTATTTCCATGGTCTGCCTCTTCATTGTAATAGTTTTCATAATTACCTTTTCTTGAACTCTTTTGGGCCAGTTCTCAGTCTCTTGTAAAAGCTATTGTGACCTCCCCAGCACATAAATGTGAGTTGTCTCCCCACCTCTTCTTGCTCACACATTCACATTGTCATGACTATTAGCTCATTCGTTGTGTTTGCCATGTTACTCTGGTGCTTTAGAACCAAACTGGCCTGGGAATCAGCAGCAGTGTGCCAAGAGGTTTGCACTGTTGAATAAACATGGACCAGGTTCCAGAAGCTTCATTTTGCTCAACAATTTGGTAGAAAAACTTTAAAGCAAACATGACACATTATGAAATAGAATACAAAATGCTCATGAATTTTTAAGCTAACAGAGGGAACTTCAGAGTCTCTTTGCTCTACTTAAGGAGAATGTTAGTATCCCTATGAAGTGATGTATTTTCTATTTGTAACTGTAAGGCATTATTAGGCTTTAGATTATGGTAAAATCAGGCCCCAAATGACTTCTCTCTGTCTCAAAGTCCTTTCTTGATATGCCTCTTACTATTTATTTTCTTTAGACTTGTTCAGGTAACTTCAGCCAATTACCTTGATTTTCTTCTGTGCCTCTCACATGCTCTGCTCTTTGCCTGGAAAGGAATTCAGCCTGTGTCACACTTCTTAAATGAGAGCGATGATGATTTCTTCTACCTGGCTTTGGGATTCCCATGGCTCATTACTTCCAAACACAGTTTCTTTTTGTACACATACATTTGAATATATTATATACCTGCTCTAGATTCTCTATATATCCCCATGTAATTACACACATGCACACATTTATCCCGTTTTTCTTTGTCATTTTTCAAATGTTTTTGTAGCATTCACTATATATAATGCACTATATAAGCACCTTCAAAGAGACTGTTAAGAGAAAAAGACATATAAAAGATGGAAAACGTGAGAGAAACAGGTCAAGTTTAAAACCAGGTCAGAAGAAGGAGAGCTACTTGTTGGCTATTCAGCATAGAGTGAGTTTCCATGTGTTTTGTCTGTATCCTTGCTGACTTGGGACACAGATTCCATGGTTCAAGGTGGTTTGCCTAGTGTGTACACACAATTATACTGAGAGTGTAAAATGCAAATAGGGATGTAATACATTTCCTTTGGCTTGAATAAAATCCGATTTTATAATAACAGTGTTGTAGGAATATAGAGCAGAGAGAGACTTTAGAAGCCATCAGATTCAAATTCAACCTAAAGGAAAAACAGACTGAGCAGTTGGTGACTGACCAGTTTGTTCTCCGGACTCAAACTTGCGCACTTGACCTTGTAAAAGAGGTGATCCTGTCAGGTAATGATTTTATATTTGATTTAAAATCCAAAGATGTAAGGTCATAATTGTTAGTTTAATATACAGTAACTGATTATGAAAAGGACTTCTTGGATGCTTTTTCTGTTTAGGAAGATATCTGCTGTCATTTGAAAGATCAGGTTAAACAGCTGGAAAGGAATCAAGAAGCAACCAGATTAGAGAAGACTGAGATCATTAACAGATTGACGAGAAGCCTGGAGGAGAGTCAGAAACAGTGTGCCAACCTGCTGCACTCAGGTGGGTGTCTGTGTGGGTGCTGGCTCCCCAGAGGCTAGGAGAAAATGTGGAGCGAGCATAGTAGGATCCATGAATTACTATAAAAATCTGGAAAACAACAGAGAAGTTCATCAGTGACAATTTTTCTTAACATTTTTATTGGTGTATGTCTATGATGATGTGGTATATTTTCATTAGATAATTGGGGAAATCCAGACAAGTATAAAGTAGAAAATAAACATAGCCAATAATCCTACTATGCAGAGACAACTGTTACTGTTGTTCACAAATGAACATGTATAGACAGTTCCCTGCTTCTGTACCTAGTACATTTTAAAACAAATCAAAGCTGAATGTGCAAAAATTGAATAATTCAGATGACAGGTACAATGTTTGAAGAATGGGTTATTCAAAAGCTGAAGTCTGTCTAAATATGTGTGTGTGTGTGTGTGTGTGTGTGTGTTTTGGTGGGGACAAAATTTGCATCATACTCCATTTAGGTCATTTCAGTTTTTGTATCCTTTGTTCCACATGGCATTACTTACTGAGCCTTTTTGGTTGCCATGAAAGGCTTTGAAAATATGATTATCTTTGGTTGCCTAATACTCCATCATTACTTTGCTTAACCATTTCTTAGATGCTCATTGTCTTCTGAGGAAACTCAATAAAGTCCTTTTTAAATGGGAACTGTTTAACCATTTAAAATATTAGGTCACTGGATTTCTAAGGGTACAATCCTAGTTTGCCTCTTATACGTGTGGAGGTGGGAGTGGTGGAAATTAAAGCACTCAGAGAGAAGCTAAAGGCAGCAAGATGTCGTTTTCTTATTGAAAGGTAGAAATGGGTTCTAAAGAATTTTCACTTTGGCGATCTGTGAGCTAGAATGTTCTGCTCCTGTAAAAGGACTTGTGGAGTGTTAAGGTCTGTAGACATGGCTGGTTTAATTTTTGGCAAGGTCACAGTAGCCCATGTCTTCAACTTCTCAAGGACCTTTGGGCAGCTGTACTAAATCTTGAAAATGTCAGCACCACACATATGCTTTCTGAGTCCCACCGGCTATAGCCTCAGTGGATGTAAGTTCTTCTGTGTGTCATAGGCAGTTTGTTCCGTTACATCTGACGTATTCTGTGGTTCTTTCTCCCACAGGTTCAGTACAGGAGGTGGCTCAGCTCCAGCTCCAGCTGCAGCAAGCACAAAAGGCACTCGCTATGAGTGAAAACATGAGCAAGGCTTTGCAAGTGAGTGCTGCCACCAGGAAGAGACTTTCTGGGTAACTGAATTAGGCGATGGTTACCTCACCTTTTGAACCTTGGATTTCTCTGTATATGGTGGCTGGACCATCTCCAATCCAGCCCACAGGAGTCATTCACAACCTTACCCACACAGCTGGGTAGCCAAGCCCAGGTCTGCCCACCTGTGGAGCAAGGGACCCATCCCTTCCTTCACATGGCACGTCCTTTCATCTTGGGGAGTGTCCCAGAGATAGGTTTATCTACAGGTGTGGGAAACCTACAGTTGAACTGTAGTCTTCTCACATCCTCTTCCAGTACCAGTCATGTTTCCCACTGGAGGAAGAGTTCAGTATTCCTTCTCTGGAAAGATGTATAGTATTTTGTGCCTTTTCACCACTGGCAGACTAAAACAGTCTCCTGTGTCCACTGCTCTTAGTCAACATGCACTGGCACCAGCTTCTCAGCTCAAGGGAGGCTTTTTGTGAAGGACAGAATGCCAGTGAGGGAGGTGGGAGAGAGGTGTTTACATCTGCTTTCTCATTCGCTTTATTTGTTCAGTTTACCTGAAAACCTTGATATGTGTTGGCCTTTACATTTTTAATGTATGCCAAAAAATGTATTTGAAGTAGCATTTCTGCCTTCTGTTGATCATTAAAATGAACTTTGAAGAATAGAAAGAATGACTGATTCCTTCTTATAAAAAAATGAAAATGGCTTTCAATTATTTTGTGTTTTAGGAAGAATTAAAAGAACTAAAAGATGAAATTTCTCTCTATGAATCTGCTGCAAAACTTGGAATACTTCCAAGTGACTCAGAAGGAGAATTAAATATAGAACTAACTGAATCATATGTTGATTTGGGTATTAAGAAAGTCAACTGGAAAAAAATCCAAAGTTAAGAGGTATGGAGAAAATACTTTACTATAGAAGAATTCACATTAATAAGCAAGTGGCACCAGGCATGAAATGATGAACTGCCCAGGGGTTCCTTAGTGCAGGACAGTTTATTTTAGTAACTTCTAATGAACTGCCAATGTCAGAAATCAAAATGAACAGAAACCTCAAGTGTTGCTATTGTGCTGTCTTAATACCAATAGGCACGTCAGTTCCAATAAGGTTAAAATAACTTAGTTAAAATATACAAGTTAAGTTCTACTACTTAAATTATGTATCTGTTTTATTAAGGCAAGAGCATATTATTTTTATTATGTTAAAACTGCGGGTTGAAAGCAGCCATTTGTCAATGGTATATGAGAAAATGAGCATTGATTTCCCCTGGAACCTTACTGTGACCTCATTTATTTATTTATGGCTATGCTGGGTCTTGGTTGCTGTGCACAGGCCTTCTCTAGTTGTGGCGTTCGGGGCTACTCTCTAGTTGTGGTGCATGGGCTTCTCATTGTCGCGGCTTCTCCTGTTGTGGAGCATGCGGCTGTAAGGCACATGGGCTTTAGTAGTTATGGTGCTCAGATTCAGTCGCCCTGCAGCATGTGGAATCCTCCCTGATCAGGGATCGAACCCATGTCCTCTGCATTAGCAGGTGGATTCTTAACCACTGGACCACCAGGGAAGTCCCTGTGACCTTACTTTTAAAATAGAGATTCTGTCTTTTATCCTTAATACGGCTATTTTAATGCTGCTTATTTAACACATATATTTATAGGAATCTCATGGAAGGGTGTGCGTCATGGTCCCTGCTGGGCCTAGTGGGGAAGGGAGTGGTCATGGTAGAAGAGAGAGCACATGTAGATATCATGAAACACTTAAAAGATAAACACAGGAAAGGATGTATAGTTTGAAGCATTTGCTATTTGGAAGGGACTATGCAAGTCTCTGGGAGAGGAGTACAGAAGATGAAAGAGACGCTCTCTCTTCCCACAGGGAATTTATATTTTGTCTGATGAAGAGAGGGAGACACACTTATAAGCCACTAAGTGCTGTGTGCTAAATGCAGTGCTTAACATACGAAGGGGGCATTTAGCGATTTCTTCTTCTGGCCTGGGATAAAGATGAAAGATAGATTTATTTGGAAGAGATTGCATTCAGGCTAAGGAAAGCCTTGAACGCATTCTTGAATGAAGCCACCACCTTCCAATTTACAGTTCAAGACTGAGTTTGCCATCATTAGTGTTAAACAAAGTGTTTACTACCTGGTGTGTTTCAAGTACCATGCAACTAAATACAAACATATGAATCCTCTGAAAAGTTTGTTCCACAGTAAGTTTTAGAACTTACCTATTTTAGTGCTGTGATTCCATTTTCAAAACAACAAAATGAGATGCAATAAGTTAAGATCTCAGTCGGGTGATGCTGTGGAACACAGTGTTACATTAGTTGAGTGAGGTTCCACTTATCTGGAAGTCAGTCTTCAGGGACTCATCTCAACAGAGCACAACTACAATCCAGACAGACTCCAAGAAGCAAACAGCAGACCTGGATTGTGTGATATATTTGTTAGAAGCCACCTTGGGGCTCATAACCCAAGGCCATATTGACTTAGATTTGTTGGTACCCCATGTGTGCATGTGGGTGCTTGGTAGGTCGCTTCAGTCGTGTCTGTCTGCGACCCCATGGACTATAGCCTGCCAGGCTCCTCTATCCATGAGTTACCTGATTTCCTAAGTGACCATGGAGTAAATGGGTCGGGGAGCTGGGAGAGGTGCTGCCAGGACTTCAGCTGGCCAGCTCAGTCTCAGCAAGGAGAGAGCGACAGGAACCCGCAGTGCTGGAGCGGCCAAGCAGCAGGGTAAGCAGCTTTTATACATCCAGGCCTATTCTGACCCACATCAGAATGTCCACAGTTGTGATCCTGAGTTATCAAAGGAAGCCTTCAGCTTTGGTTAGTTAATTATAAGCAAAAGAGGATGAATGTGCTTTAAACAGATTTACATAAAAATTTAAAGTTAAAATGTAGTCATCTGGAAAATTGACTGCTGTGAGTGGCTCATTTCCTGTTAATGCTGAATTAATTCTTAGGGGCCAGTGGAAAGAGAACGGTTTTTAAATCTAGAATTGTTTTGAATCATAGTCTTGCCTTTTATTACTAACTTTCTGACCTTGGGCAAGTTTCTTAACTTTTCTGAGCCCATCTTCTTATCAGGCTTTTTCTATCAAGTAAGAGTATAGCATATCCCTTGGGGGCTTAAGACAGATAATGACTATAAAGGGCCTCATGTAATAAATTCTAGCACATATTAGGCATTTAATCAGTGGTAGCTGTTAACTATATTATTTAAGAGATGCTTGGCTACAATATACCATTGATCAGATTTTATATTAATCTTGGAGTATAATTCTTTACAATGTGTTTCTGCTGTACAGCAAAGTGAATCAGCTATATGTATACATATATCCCCTCCCTCGTGAACCTCCTTTCCCTTAATCAACTTTTGATTGGACACATTTAATAAAGTCTTTGATCCTCATTTAAATCTTGGGGAAAAAGTGGGAGACATATTATTTTAGAGTTGGGAAAACCGGAGCTCAAAAGAGCAAACTCCTTAGCTCAAGAAGATAGACGCTTAGCCACAGATCTAGTACTTCAGCCCAAAACTTGACTGTCCTGTAAATCTGTTGGTTCATATTTGCTAGACTGTCAAACCTGTTTGCCCTAAACTTCGTTCTTCTATGTTTTTTCAAAAGAGGATTAAAGATTTAGTTTCTGCCAAAAAGATATCTCTACAACTTATTACTTTATGCCATAATTAGTCTGGGAACTGGGTAAATAATACATGTATGTATGTATGTATGTATGTATGTATGTATGTGTGTGTGTTTATATATGTAGGTTTATCTTTGATGTAGAGTTATTCCATCTTGACATTTACTAAAATATATTTACTTTGCCCTTTCTATTTAATTAGTAATCATCACCCAGATCTTACAGTAATTTAAAGCCCATCCCTGGGTTGTAGCCCTGTGGCGGGCCCAAGGCAGAGTCTCCTCTTAGCCAAGGACCCCGACCAGTTTTTGTGAAAACCTTATATACCCTAAGTGTACGTGCCCGAATCCACCTCCCCAAATTCCCTGAAACTAGTCTGAACAAAAGAAAAGAAAGGTAAAATCAAAGATAACCTGTGATTCATATGTCTTAGGCCTAGGTAGTTAACAGTGGACAATTATCAATAGGCCTGTGGTCATACCCTAATAAGCATAATAGAATTTATGATTCTGTTCGGTCACACAGACAACTGGGGGTCTTTTAGGCGACTGAAGGTCTAGGTACGAGCCTGGGGCTCTTCCATGGGTGGGGGCATGGTCTGGTTTTCCATTTGGTATGGGCATATAGCTCAAAGTCCACAGTCCGGCCCAAGATGGAGTCCTGCTTTCAAGATGGAGCCTGTTCGGTTTCCTCCTTCACCTATGGCTAATAAACTCTAGACATCACATGGCTATTACACCAGAAGGAATGCTAGTGTTCAACCAGGAAAGTGAGGGATAACTAAAACAGGTGGTTCTTCATTGGGGCTAAGGAAGGAGATGTTCAGTGAAGTGCAGGATAAGTGAAGACATTATCTTAGGATCACCCCTCCCACCGTTTGCTACATGGCTCAGGAGGTAAAGAATCTGCCTACCAACGAGGAGATGCTGCAGTTGCAGGTTTGATCCCTGGGTTGGGAAGATCCCCTGGAGCAGGAAATGGCAACTTATTCCAGTATTCTTGCCTGAAAAAATCACAAGGACAGAGTAGCCAGGTGGGCTACAGTCAGTCCATGGGGTTGCAAAGAGGCGGACATGACTGAACACACGCTATTTACTTAATATCCCTCCCACCAGTGCTTTAATGGATAAGAATTTAGCTTTGTTGTTCAATCACTTTGAGGAAAAAGTAAAAGTATTCTTAATTCAAAGTGGGAAGAGGTACAGGAGAGATTAGATTTGTACCTTTTCTCTGCTGAATCATGTTTCTTAGAACAAAAGGAAGCAACACTTTGCCAATGTTGAGAACTTTAGTTCTTTGTTGACTTGAGCTCCTTTCAAATCACTGACCCAGATATTAGCGGCTCCAAGCTTTTATTCCGAACCACCATCTCCCTCAAGCTGCTGCTTAGTAAACCTTAAGGGTTTAGCCTCAGTGCTCTATTTCACATGCATGGAATTGGAGTAGCTAAATCTGCATGCAGCCTGCAGACAGCTTCCCTTCTTCCTTATTGTAGTTGGCTGTGAAGCTCAAATAATAAACATTTAACACGTGGAAAGCGTTTCCCCTCTGGTCTCCTCAGCAGGTTTCATCAGGGACAGTTTATTTGGATTGAGGGGAACCACCCTCCCCAGGGCTCACTAGTGAGCCTAATACAGAGCTGGTCACCACTGCTGACTTTTCCCTTTTGGAAAAGAAGAGAAAATTATTTTAGCTAGCACTTTCTCTGCTCTCTGACTTTCTGTCTCTAGGAGTACATGGTGTGCTGTTTCAGTGGTCAGTGTTCAGTAAGAAAAGCATAATTTGTTATCGGCTTGAAAATTAGTTCACCATGTTGTATAGCACTGGAAGATGCCTTGCAATATGTTTTATATTTCTTATGTAAATTCTATTTATCTTATATATTTCTATATAAATAGAAGTGGTTTAGGTTGGTGAGATCTACACATACACACATATTTACACTATAGTAAATATTTTAAAAGTTGTGTATATTGATAAACATGTAGTACATTGCCAAGAACTCCTTTTGTAACATTAAAAAAACCTAATATTTTGTTCATCCTCTTTCTTTTTCTGTATACGTATATGTATGTATATATACAGTATGCATATATCTGTGTGTATATATTTAATGTTTCATTTGGAATCATCTGAAACTGAAAAATTAGAGAAATTATGTCAATCTGGATACTATTCTTTTTCGTTTTTCTTAGAAGCAGACTTTAATTTTTTAGAACAGTTTGATTTATAAAAAAATTAACATAGTACAAAGATTTACCCCATACTGTACATCCATTTTCCCCTATTAACGTTTTACAACAGCATGGTACAACTCTTGAACTAATACTGATGAATTATTATTAACGAACATCCATAGTTTATTTAGATGTCCTTCGTTTTTACTTGGTGTTCTTTTTTATTTCGAGATCACATCTAGGATACCCCTTTACATTTAGGAGTCATTTTTCCCTAGGTTCCTCCTGACTTTCCTTGTTTTTGAGGACTTTGACAGTTTAAGAAATGCTGGTCAAGTGTTTTTAGGAAGGAAGACCCTCCTGGAATTTGAGGTTTTTCTCAGTGGGTTTTGTGGAGGAAGACCACAGAGATGATGTTCCGTACATACTATGGTACATCATACTACGGTACATACTATCAGCTGTTTATTTCTTCTCAAATGTAGCTTTCTCTTTTTTATGGAAACATTAGAAGATACCAGTTAAAAGCAGCCATAATCTTACTTCCCCTCCCAGGAAGAAAACTACTATTAACATTTTGGTATATAACTTCCACATTATCTGTTCTGTAGGTTTCTAAAGGATAAAATATTATTGAATATACTATTCTAAAATGTGTCTTTTAACTTGGTACGTTCTGAAATCCTTAGATATCAGTAAATATTGTTATAAACACTTATCAGTGGATATTTGGAACTATATTTTAGTTAGTAATACACTGTTTAAAAATTTCTTTTAACCATAAGTAATGGAGTATTATAACTAAAAGCATACTTGTAGTCTGGTCTTTATTCACATCTTTGGTTTATTTCCTTAGATGTGGGTGAATAATCTTGTCAAAGAGCATGCGTGTTTGAGGCTTTTGATAGGTGGTGTTGCTCATATCTTGATAGTAACTATTTCTATGTACCCTGGCCATTGTTGAAGGTTATCACTTTTCCTGTTTAAAAATTTTATGTAGTTAGATACATCACTTTTCCCGTTTGATTTCTTGATGGTATTTTTCTAGTACTTTTAATAACTTTGCTTTTTAAACCTTTTAAAACTGTAAAATATAACACATAAAAGTGTATGAAATATAAGCGTACAGCTTAATGTGTGATTTTAAAATGAATTCCCATGGAACTGTCATCAAGATCAAGAAATAAAACATTGCCAGCCCATATTCCTCTTTCTAGTCATAACGTTGAGCTTACTTACTACTGACTTTTTTAAAATTAAATTTATTTATTTTTTTAATTACAATACTGTATTTGTTTTGCCATACAATGACACGAATCAGCCATAGGTGAACACCATCTCCCACTGTCTTAACTCTTAAATTATTTTGGTTTTCTTGTTATCTTTTAAAAGCTAGTTATTCTTGCCTGAACAGTATATGTTAGATTTGTCTTCATCTAGAGGGAACTCACGTATCAGGTGGTTTTTCTTTTTCTATAGTTTTATTTGATATACAGTTGACCCTTGAGCAACATAGGTTTGAACTGTGGTTTGAATGTAGATTTTTAAAATAAACATAGTACATGCATTTTTATTTTACAGATGGTGGAAGGGGGACCAGCGCCCCCAACCCTCTACGTTGTTCAAGGGTCAACTATATTTCCAGGACCATAAAATTCACCCATTTGGAGTGTACACAGTTCAGTGTGTTTAGTATCCCCAGAGTTGTCCATCTATTACCACAACCTAATTTTAAAACATTTCAGCTTCCCCCACAAGAAATCCGATACTTATTACCAGCCATTCCCTGTCATCCCGTCTGTCTTCACTGTGCTGTGCTTAGTTGCTCAGTTGTGTCTGACTCTGTGTCACCCCAGGGACCGTAGCCCATCTGGCTCTGCCCACGGGGATTCTTCAGGCAAGAATACTGGAGTGGGTTGCCATGCTCTACCCCAGGGAATCTTCCCATCCCAAGGATCGAACCCAGGTCTCTGCATTGCAGGTGGACTGTTTATCATCTACCGGGGAAGCCCAAGAATATTGGAGTGGGCACCTATCCCTTCACCAGGGGAGCTTCCCCACTCAGGAATCCAGCTGGGGTCTTCTGCACTGCAGGTGGATTCTTGACCAGCAGCCCAGGCAAATACTCGTTTTCTTTCTACCTCTATGGATTTTCCTATTCTGTATATTTCACTTTAATGGATTTATATAATATGTGGTTAGCTTTTTTTGTGATTGACTTCTTTCACTTGGCATATAGTGCTTTCAAGGTTTATCCATGTTGTAGCATGTATCCCTACTTCAGTCCATTTTATAGCCAAGTAATATTCTGAATATATTCTGAATAAGTAATATTGTACTAATATAGCACATTTTGCTTGCTTATTCATCACATTTATTTGGATCATTTTACTTTTTGGCTATTACAAATAATGCTGCAAATTTTTGAGTGGACATGTTTTTCAGCTTTCTTAGATGGTTTATATGGTAACTTTATGCTTAGCATTTTGAAAAATGGTCAATTTTCTGAAGTGGCTGCACTGTTTTACATTGTCACTGGCAATGAATGAGGGTTTCAGTTTCTTTATATCTTCATCAGCACTTGTTATTTTTTACTTAAGAAACTGTAGTTTCGTGGTAGATATGGAATAGTTTCTTATCATGGTGATTTGCTAATGATGTGGTTTTTACTTGATGGCTAATCATGTTGAACATTTTTTTGTGTGTTGATTGGCCATTTGTGTATTTTCTTTGGAGAAGTGTCTATTCACATCTTTTGCCCATTTAAAAATTGGGTTATCTTTTTACTGTTTTGTTTTAACAGCTATTTATATATCCTGAATTTAAGTCCCTTGTTAGATACATGATTTGCCTATATTTTCTCCTATTTAGTGAGCTATCTTTTCTCTTTCTTGAGAGCACGCTTTGAAGCACGAAAGCCTTTAATTTTATGAAGGCTAATTTACGTATTTTTTTTTCCTTTGGTTGCCTGTACTTTTCTAAGAAACCATTCTCTAATCTGAGATTCTGAAGTTTTATACCTGTTTTCTTCTAAGAGTATTATCTCTTATATTATGTCTTGAAATCTATTTTGAATTAAGTTTTTGCATATGATATGAGATAGGAGTCTAACTTTATTCTTTTGTATGTGGATATCCAGTTGTTTTGTAACATTTGTTGAAAAGACTTTTTCACTAAATTGTTTTGGCATGCTTGTCAAAAAATGAATTGATAGAAAATATGAGAGTTTATTTCTGAGCTCTCAATTTTATCTCATTGAGCTATATATATCTTTATGCACTAGATTGCCATATCTTTGTAGTAACTTTTGAAACTGGAAAATGTGAGTCTTCCAACTTTGTTCTTCCTTTTCAAGATTTCTTTGGCTAATCTGATTCTCTTGTAATTCCATATGAATTTTATGATCAGTTTGTCAATTTCTGCAAAGAAATTAGGCAAGATTGTGGTAGAGATTGTATGGAATCTGTAGAACAATTTGGAGAAATATTGCCATCTTAATAATATTGTGTCCTGATCCCTGAATGTTGAGTTTTTTTCCATTTATTTTGATCTTTTTTTATTACTTTCAGTGTACTAGTCATACACGTTTATAATTTTGTGGTTTTCTGTTTGCCAGTCATGCTTTTGTTAAACTTGCTGCAGTGTTTTATTCTCTTGGCTATTCTTTTTGCTCGATTGTTTTCTCTTTTATTTATTTTTCTGACCTCACCACATAGCTTGGAGGATCTTAGTTCCCCAACCAGGAATCAAACCTGTGCCCCCTGCAATGGAAGCATGGAGTCCTAACCACTAGACCCACCAGGGAATTCCTTGGATTGTTTTCTTAAATTTATTTTCAGGAAGTTCACTACTGGTGTATAGAAATACAATTGATTTTATATATTGATCTTGTATCCTGCCACATTGCTTAACTTGCTAATTAGTTCAAATAATTTTTTAGTGAATTCCTTAGGATCTTTTATAATAGTCATGATCACGTCATCTGAAAATATATGTATTTCTTTCTTTCCGATGCCTTTTATTTCTTTTTCTTGACTAATTGCTCTAGCTAGAAACTCTAGTACAGTGTTGACAGAAGTGGCAAGAGTAGACATCTTTGTCTTGCTCCTTAATTTACATGGAAGTATTTAGCCATTCTCCATTAAGCATGGAATCTAGTTGTGGGTTTTCTGTAGATATAGGTTTTCTTTAGATTTTTCTTTCACCAACATTTTGGTTGTGAGACTTAGAGTACATCGTAGCTGTAGCTACATTACCAGTTGTGGGAGCTCTTTCATTTACATAGGTAAATATATGTGTGTGTAGCTTTCATTTGTATGAATATTTCACAGTTTATTTTCCTTTCTACCATTCATAGATTCTTAATGTTATTTTCTGGTGCAATGTACATACATTTCAATTGGGCATATCCTTAGAAGTGAAAATTCTCGTAGTACGTGTGTTTCAACTTTAATAGATACTGCCAAAATCTTTTCCAAATTAGTGTGCCAATTTACCTCCCCACCAGAAGTGTATGAAAATTGTAGTTGTGCTTTGTCTTCTTGGTAACACTTGATATTGTCATTAATGTGTAGTGTTATTTTATTGTGATTTTTATTTGCATTATCCCAGATTACTAATGAGATTGAGTTCTATTTAAGAAAATATGTCTATTGTGTTTATTGATGGCTTGGGTATGGGGGGAGGTGTGTGTGTGTGTAGAAGGCCTTGCTGTGTCCCTTCTCAGTTTTTACATGATTTTTTTTTGTGTGTGCCTGTGTTCTGTTGATCTATAGGGGTTTTTTTGTTTTTTGATATCTGTTCTAGATAGGCACTCTTTGGTTATGTGTACTGCAAATATCTTTTTTCACTTTGGACTCGTCTTTTTATCCTTTTAATGTGTCTCTTGATGAATGGAAGTTCTTAAACATCAGTCAAATTTTTCCATCTTCTTGGTTAGTGCTTTTATAGTCCCTTTAAGAAAAACCTTTCCTTACTTCAGGGTTATGAAGTTATTCTTTTATGCTGCCTTCTGAAAGCTTTTGCTTTGCTTTATACTTTAGTTTTACCATCTACCTGTAATTGCTGTTCTTGTTAGGGTTTTCCGACAATTCTTGCTAGTTTACACTTCCATGTTTAACTTGTTCTGTTCCAGGAAAAAAAATCTTGATAATATTTTCACTAGGATCATGTTAAATATACATATATACATTAACCCAGGGAGAACTGATATCTTTAAGATGTTGGATTTACTTATTCAAGAATATAGCATGTCTTTTTATTTGCTTAAATCTATTTGTCTTTTAAGAGTGTTTTGAAGTTTTTCACATTTAGATTTTGCAAAATTCTTGTTAAATTGATGTCTAGATATTTTATTTGCAATAGTGAATGGCATGCTCTTTTCCATTATTGCTTCTGAGTATTGTGTGTATATATGATTTCTATATTTTAGGTTATAACATGTTACATTCTAATTCTCTTTATAGTAGTTTTCCGTTAGATTTAAGGTTTTTTAGATATAATTGTATCATCTGCCAATGGAGATAGTTTTACTTCTTCCTTTTCACTTATGCTTCAAATTGCTTTCCCTTTAAACTTAAAGTTCCTGTATTTTATTTAGACATTAGTAGTATAAATGTTCTTTCCCAAAGTGGTTTTACCATTTTGCATTTCCAGAAGAAACATCTTAGAGAGTTTCAGTTGTTCTGTGTCATTGCTAAAACTTGATAGCCAGTCTTTTAAGATCTGAGCACTTCTAATGTGTGTGTAGTGATGTCTCATTGTGGTTTTAATTTGTATTTCTCTAATGACTAATAATGTTAATCATCTTTTGATGTGCTTTGCTTCCTCTCTTCTTGACATGCTTAATTGACATTTGCATATGTTGCTTGGTGTACATATATGGACTGGTGTGCTGTAGTCCATGGGGTCCTGAAGAGCTGGACATGACTTGGCTACTGAACAACAATATGTTGTTTGGTCTTCATATATTTCAGTATACAAACCCTTTGTGTCAGATATATGTGTTAGTGTTTTCCTTCCCTCTCTGGTTTATCTTATCATTTTCTTATGTTATCTTTTGAAAAGCAAAAGTTTTTTTATGAACTCAAATTTATTTCTTATTTACACTTCATGGGTTTTGTACAGTTCATGAGTTAACAAAATTTTTCTGTCATGATTTTAGAAATTCGGTAATTTTGGCTCTTGTATTTATATTTGTGATTCATTATGAGTTAACTTTTAGTATAGTGTGAGGGAAAATTTGATTTTTTTAAATTCTAGTAAATCCAATTGATATAATCCCATTTGTCAGAAAAACTTTTCTTTTCCAGTTGAATTGCCTTGATATCTTTAATAATCAGTTGATTATTGTGGGCCTAATAATCAATTATGGGCCTATTTCTGTACTCTCCATTCTGTTCCAGTGGTCATTTTGGTGGGAGCAGTCTTGATAATGTAACTTTATGGTTTTGAAATGGGTTGACCAAATCTTTCAACTTCATTGTTTTCAAAATTGTTTTGGCTATTCTAAGTACTTCGTATTTAAAAATAAATTTTATGATTAGCTTGTCAACTAATACAAAATTTGTCCTCTGGACAAATTTGAAACTTAAATTTCACATTTTGAAATGTGTTGAATCTATATAGATCAGTTTTGGGAGAATTGACATCTTAAGAAATTGCTACTTGTCACTTCAGTAAAGCTGAGGGGATTAAATAAATGGAGTCTTTCAGTTTCTGAATATGCATGCTATACTTCTCTCTTCATCTAGGTCTTCTTCAGTTTCTCTCAGTAATGTTTCATAGAGTTTATTAAATGTTTGGTGTTTTTGGTGGCACAGAAGTCTTAACTGTGGCACGCAGGGTCTTGAGTTGTGACATGTGGGGTTTAGTTCCCTGACCAGGGATTGAACCTTGGCCCCCTGCACTGGGAGCTCTGAGTCTTAGCCACTGGACCACCAGGGAAGTCCCAATGTTTAGTAGTTTTCAGTGTAGAGATTTCCCTTTAGCTGAATAATTTCTTTGGCATTTGTTCTAGAGCATGTCTGCAAATTGTTAGTTTCCTTATATGGAAATGTTATGTTTGCTGATTACAGAATTCTGGATCAACTGTTCTTTTATTTCAGCACTTTAAAGGTATGCTCTCCCACTGTCTCTGGCCTTGGTAGTTCCTGAATAGAAATCTGTTGTTATTTGAATCTTTGTTTCTGTATATAATGTGTAGTTTTTTTCTCTTGCTGTTTTTAAGAGTTTTTTTCTTTTTCTTTTTCAGTTTTTAGCACTTTCATTATGATGTGTCTAAGTGTGTTTTTCTTTTAGTTTATCTCATTTGTGGTTCACTGAACTTCTTGAAAATGTAAATTATGTCTTTCACCAAATTTTTGAAAATGTTGACTATTATTTCTTCAAATACTTTTTCTGTCCCTATCGCTTTCTCTCTCCTTCTGGTTCTCCAATTACATATAATGTTAAATCTTTTTATGTTGTTCCACAGTTCTCTGAGACACTGTTCATTTTTTTCCCACATTAGATAGTTGCTACTGAACAGTTTTCAAGTCCACTCACTCTCTCCTCTGTCATTTCTATTCTGTTGAACCTGTCAGTTGAGGTGTGTGTGTTTTTTTTTAACTTTTAGATATTGTATTTTTAATGATAAAATTTCCATTTCGTTCTTTTAAAGTTTTTATCCCCCGCTGAGAATTCCTACTTTTTCATTCATTTCAAATATGTTTGCTTTACATAAGGGCTAGATATTTACCACTTTAAACTTTCAAAACTCTCTGTAATATTTCTAGCATTTGGGTTTTCCTTGTTAGTTTTATACTGAGTAATTTTAGATTGTATACTAGACATTGTGATTTTTTTTGTTGTATAGAGACTTGTATGGGTGTTTCAAATCTTGGTTTATTTTTCTGAGCCTTTGCCACATTGATTTGAATCTGTCCTGTGTATTATGTGCCTCTCCAGGGTTAGTCAGTGTGAGACTTGTGTGGTTCAAATTTCAGAGAAATTCTCCAAATCTTTGCTGATTAGATGCATGCAGTCTGTTCTCTGCATGCATAGTTCAGGGCTTAGACTAAGGCTTGCTTATGCATAGAATCCAGAATTACTTCCCCTGGTCATCTCCCCAGGAATCTTCCTGCACTCTTTCTTTATCATTGGTTTAGGCAATTTGGTGTTGATATAACTTATAATGGTTTTCATGGTTTTTTTGTGCTTGAGATTCATTGAGCTTTTAGGTTTTAAGGGGTTTTAATTTTCATCAGATAGAAAAAATGTGGTTATTATTTTTCAAGTATTTTTTCTGTCAGCCTCTCCACTCTTCTGGGACTTAACTACAGTTAAAAATTTAATATATTCTGTTATATTAATTTAATATACTTTATGTATTTCTGGTCTTCTCTTGTGGTTAAGTTTGCTGTGTCTTTATGTCCATGGATCTTTTCGTATGCTGTATTAAATATGCTGTTAATCTCATATAATAGGTATATTTTTTCAGATATTTTTATTTTTGTCTCTGCAAGTCGACTTCAATTTGGGGAGGAAAGTCTTCCATTTCCCTCCTCATTGATTTTTGTGTCCACCCGCCACCTCCTTGAACATATGGCATATACTATCTGTCATCCCCGGCCATTTTCTCCTGGTTACAGTTCATGTTTTCTTTCCTGCTTTATTCACGTTTGGTAAATTTTGATTGGATGCTGGACATTCTGAATTGTATGCTTTAGATTTTGGACTTTATTGCAAGGAAAAAAAAACCTATTATTATTTTTCTGTGACATACTTAAGTTACCTGGAATTCATTTGATCCTTTCAAGGTTTCTTTGTAGGCTTCATTAGATCAGATTTAGAGCAAACAGCTTAATCTGGGGCTAATTTGGCCTTATTACTAAGGCAGTATTTGATGCTGTGTGACTTAGGAAGTCTCTCCACTATGGTTCATTGAAATACAAAATATTCCCAGCCCTACTCTTGCTGTGGCTTTCCTTGCCTCGCCGCTATCTTGAGGTAATTTTCTCACATATACCACAGGTCTCCAGAGCCCTTTTTTCTGTGTAGCTACCTTCCTCACAGTGTTTTGCTCCCCAGATTCTAGCCATTTTAGTTTTCTCATACTGAATTCTGCAACTTGGTGAGATTGCAGAGTGGACTCCTGGGTTTCCTCTTTCTATGCTGCACACTGGAAACTCTCCCAGAAGAAAGCTGCAGCCATTAGAGGGCTTACCTTGCTTGCTTTACTTTTCTCAAGCATCACTACACTATGCTGCTTGTTGTCCAGTGATTGAACACCACCATTTCATTTATTTTATTTAGTTTTCTAGCATTTTTTAAAGACAGAGAAAACTGGCCCTTTTAATCCATTATGGCAAGGAACAGAAATACTCATTCCAATTTTAAAATTTATTGACCAGCTATAGTGGGGATTAAATTAGCATGGCATTTATTTGTGTTATTTTTTTTTCTTTCTGGTTGCTCAGATATCCACCCAGACTTGTGTTTTAATAAAAGAGAGACAGAAATTGTTGATTAGGATAACTAGTGTTTTACTATTCATTTCCTCTTTATTTTCTCATTGTTTCTCTTGGAGTCATGAAGGACATGTGTATATAGCATGCAATTTATCAAAAGTAAAAATACATGCTCTGCTGAAGTTCATATGGTTGAACTCCTTGCAGTGAGGTGGCAGGCTATGCTTAAGAATGGTCTTCCTGTGAATGAACTTATTTCTATATAGGGATGTATCAAAGACAATAACCTGTGTATGACAAAGCTTAAAATTGTTTTTGAAATATGAGTATATAGTTGGATGGGTTGCAAAGCATGGTTACCACTGCAGTTAGTTGCTTTTAAGGAATAGTCATGCTTGATTTGTTACTGGATTTAACCATAAATACGATCATTTTTCCATTAGCATTGTGCAGCAAGAAGGCCCAGATGAAGCACTTTCTAAAGAGGAGCTCATCTTGAAGCTGAAAGCAGAGGTGCAACGTTTGCTGGATAGCAACTCTGTGAAGCGTCATCTGGTGTCTCAGTTACAAAGGGATCTCAAAAACTCTCATAAGAAAATCGAAGATCTCCAAGTGCAGAAGGATGAAAAAAGCATTGAGGTAGAATTTGTAAAGCTGTTTTTCAAGACTGAATAAAGAAAACACTTATAGTTTTCACATTTAAATTAAACTTTTGTCTTTCAGGCATTCATTTGACTTTTTTATAAGTAAAGTTATAATTAACTAATTTCTGACTGTGCTGGATCTGCTTTGCTGTACACGGGCTTTCTCTGGTTGCAGAAAATAGGGAATGCCCTTTAGTTACGGTGCCTGAGCTTCTCACTGTGGTGATTTCTCTTGTTTCGGAGTGCAGGCTCAGTAGTTGTGGCTCCCAAGCTCAGTTGCCCCTTGGCATGTGGAATCTTCCCAGAGTAGGGATCAAACCCATGTCCCCTGCATTGGCAGGGAGATTCCCAACAACTGGACCACCAGGAAGTCCATAAATGAAGTTTGAAGAAGGAAATGCAACTTAAAGGAATATAATTTCTGGTTAGTCTTGGCACTTAGTAAATGAGATGCCAATTAGGTAAAATTCCATAACCACAAATCCAATGAAGTGTTCTTTATAACAAGGTATCTGCATTTCCTCAAGATTGGCTTGTTCCAGTAGTGCTTTAACATCTAGTTAGACTTGCCACAAAATGCCCTAGCAATTTGTCTGATATTTCCCTGGCCCATGTTCTTAAAACAATAGTCATTCTACAATGAAAAAAAAAATTAATTGTATAATGGTATTAGAGTTGGGAAAGGCATGTCAGATATGTCAGAGTCCTTGAAACCCACCTTTATATCTTTATAAAGTAAGTTGGTGTGCTTACTTTATAGATAAGGTAAATGAAACTGGAGGAATTTGTGACCCTTCTGGGCTTAGAGTGAGTCTTTGGGTAAACTGAGACTGAAACATTGGACTAATGAATAGGTCTGGGTTATTTCTCCAAGATCATGCTATCAGAGGTCTTTAGGGATGTCCTCTTTCAACAGCTGCCTTTTTCACTCTTCTCTGTCTCTAAATCCCAGCTCACCTCTATTCCCATTGGAAAGACAGATCTAGAAGCTAAGAGGAGAGGGAAGGTAATATATGAGTGTAGGTAGGTGGGACTTGCCTGGTGGTCCGGTGTTTAAGACTCTGTGCTTCTGCAGAGGGCGCAGGTTCCATCCCTGGCCAGAGAATTTAAGATCTTCCATGGTGTGTGGTGCTGCCAAAAAAAAGATGTAGGTAGTGTATTCCTTTTCCTCATGGATGGAAATAATATTTTGCTTCCTACTTTGGTACTGTTTTATCTCTTGATCCTTTAAGCTAGGAGTTGTATTCATTAAAACAGTCCTATTAAAGCAAAGTGTGCAAGATGTTCTCTGGCGCTTATTATTGTGGAATTTTAATCGTGCCTAGTTTGCTTTCCAGAAATAATAGTGTGCTCTCACTGTGAAAGCCCTGCCCAGTTTGGTTCTTTCTTCTGAGTAACTATATTTGATGAGCACATTGATTTCAATGTTAATAAGCAAATGAGAAATGGGAGACTGTGCTTCCACACAGCACATTTAACATCTTTAAACCAAGCTGTTTTAACTGTTTCCATATGTTTTTTTATAAAGAATGGAAATGAAAATTTGTTAGGTTAGAGTTGATTAATTTAATAAGCATTTTGGTGTAAGTGTGCTAAGGATAGGAGCCTGATTTGGGGTCTGAACCTTAGCTCTGGTGTCTTGTTGCTTTCTCTTTTCCATATTGAAATCCCTAGTCAGCATTTGCTGTACAGGTACACTTTCACATGTGTGGAAATGGCTGGTGGCCATTCCTTGTGTTGTTTTTAACCTTTCCGTTTGCCTCCACACTCTACAGTCTGTTTTATCAGTAGATTAGAGGGAGCCATCTCATCTTTGAATACCTTTTTTTTCTTTTTATTGCCAGGTAGCCTTCTGCCATTGGAGAAGGCGATGGCACCCCACTCCAGTACTCTTGCCTGGAAAATCCCATGGACGAAGGAGCCTGGTGGGCTGCAGTCCATGGTGTCGCTAAGAGTCAGACATGACTGAGTGACTTTATTTTCACTTTTCACTTTCATGCATTGGAGAAGGAAATGGCAACACACTCCAGTGCTCTTGCCTGGAGAATCCCAGGGACGGGGGAGCCTGGTGGGCTGCCATCTACAGGGTCGCACAGAGTCGGACACGACTGAAGCGACCTAGCAGCAGCAGCCTCAGCCTTCTGCCATAGTGATTTCTCAGCAGTCTAGATTTGGTTTTTCTTAAAGTGAGACTGAATTCAGTCCTTGATGCTTATGGCAATTTTGCTTCAACTTAACTATATAGGAATCTCTTGAGAGTATTGTGTTTATAATTCTGTGAGTGTTTTGCTCAGTAAATATTTATTGAATTATTACACATGTTGACCCATTTCCTAGATGGGGAAGAGGGAGAGGAAGTAGTAATTTAATGGACAGATGGGTTTTTAAAATAAGCACTGAAGTTCTCAGTCATCTCATTAGCAGATGAATGCCTTCAGACTTGGCCTTTGCCTCCTGTTTCTCTCATCTTTTTCTAATCAAGCTCCCTATTTAGTCTGTAAAGTCAGACAGCAGGGTTGGGGAGGCATGTGGATGAAAAGAAAATCATTCAGTTTAGGGTTTTTTTTTTAGCTACTTTATGCAAAGTCTAATGGGATTCAGCAATGAAAGAAACAATGGCCATTCTGTGAAGGAACTTCAATTCTAGAATATCACTATCAGTGGAAATATAATAGTGCCATATATATAACTTAAAATTTCTAGTAGTCCCATTATAGTAAAATAGGTGAAATTGATTTTAATAATTTATTTAACCTAGTATATATAAAATATCATCTTCTCAATATGTGATCAATATAAAATTATTAATAAGACAGTTTATTTTGTGTGTGTGCTCTGCCCTTGAAATCTGGCATGTATTTTCTCCTTACTGCATGTTTCTATTTGCACAAGTCACATTTCAAGCGCTCAACAACCATCCGTGGTTACTGGCTGCCATAGTCAATACTACAGATCTATAAGAAGATGGACATGTATAACTTTGTGTAATAAGGATGATACTAATTACAAAGTGCTGTGAGAAGGAATAACTAGCTGGTCTTGTGGGTGGTGTGGGGTACTAAGGTAGCCGTAGTGAAGTCTATGAGGGAACTTTTGATCTCTGTCTTCAGGGATAAACCCAGGGGAGAAGGTGGAAAGGCACATTTCAGCCTTGAGCGGACGTACATAAAAGGATGTAGCAAATAAGCTAGAAGTTTATATTATATGAACTTAGTCTTTCTGAAATCTTTAACAAAGCTCGATTCATTAAATGTCTCTTGATTTTGTGTGTGTGTGTGGCTGCGCTGGGTCTTTGTGGTGTACTGGCCTTCTCTGGTTGCTGCACACGGAGCAGCAGCTTTCTCTGGTTGCTCTTGAGTGCGTGGGCTCAGTCGGTGCAGCAGGTGGGCTTCGTTGCCCTGCAGCATGTGAGATCTTAGTTCCCTGACCAGGGATTGCAACCCAAGTCCCCTGCACTGAAAGGCAAACCCTGGACCACTAGGGCAGTCCCTCTATCGATTTTTTAGAAAGAACGATCATAGCTAACATCAAATCCAGAGCTTAATGAAATGATGTTGAACTTTTGTGCTTGCTAAGAGAAAGAACACAATAATTTAAGCTTCCCTGGATGTCTTTTTAAAGAGAACTAGGCCATCAGAATCCTGCCCTAAAGAAGGGCAACAAAAATATAATCTTTTTTGACAGATTCTTTCATAGATGTTTTAAAGGTATTGATATATTTATTTCTGTATAAATGCCTTTAATATGTTTATATCCATTTCTATTCACCTTATATAGAACAGTTTAAAGTTACTAGAGTTTTTTTTTTTGCTTTTATGTCATATGATTATTCATAGCAGTGCTGCTTTATAACATTTCCAGGGTAATATGTGATCAAACTGAGGAGTCTGCCCATACCACTATGCAGTGATTAGGGGTGGGTCAAATACTATGCTGTTCATTCCAGTTGAACAACTGGGTCATTAAGGTAGAATGTGGCAAAGGCCTTAGAAAAACCAGACTGGCTTACTAGCAGGCAGGGACCACATTGACACTGAATTTTTTGTAAGCTTAAGAAATAAAACACAGAGCCCTTTCTGTGTGTGATACTTAATAGTGATCGTTACCTTACCACAAGCTGTGGTTAAAGCCATACTCTGATTCCAGGGGACTTGATAGGCAATGTTTAGTAGCTAACTCAGAAGGGTCCTGGCTAGAATTTTTTGAGACATAGGAAGATAGTATAAGATAGTATATTACATTTCTTGTGTTTTTAAGATAATGCCTTCTGTATTCCAGCTTTAGAGAGAGAAATTTGGTTGCGACATTCAGATGGTCCTTCTCTTTTGAAAGACATTCTTAAGAGTTTTGTGCCAGCAATTACTGCAAGTCCCAAGTCCCAGTGTGCCTGCAGTGTGAAAATATGTCAAAATTGAGTGCAGTAACTAGCCATGAAGATTGTTTTTTCAGGGTAGCAGTATGGTTACTTTTGTTCTAAGTAACTCACTAATAGAGAAGGAAGCACAAATGAATGTCATAAACCTTAAAAAGTAGAGGCCATGTTTTAAAAAAAAAAAAAAAGCCATTCTAATAAGTCAACAAAATCCTTTAAAGTCTCATTAATACCCCCAAGTCTGCAAAGCTAGCAGAGTAGATAGTCTTATCTCCTCTCTCTTCTGACTGGGACAGGAGCAGCGGCTTCTGGGACATGCTGCCAGGTGAACCAGCAAAGCCAGCAACTAGTGCAGTCTCCCTCTGAAGGAAATGAAGACTAAATGGGAAAAAGGAGCCAAAGCCTTGGGGTTCTGTCACCCCACGTAGAATGAGATACACATACCTCTTCTTCCCCCAGTTAGTAGAATGAACTTTGGTACAGATATACTTTAAACACTGTAGGAAAGACCTCAGAGTTCAGGTAAAGAATAAAACCAACAGGTCAATTAGAGTAGATATTAAAAAAAAAACAAAAACTTTGACCTCTTCAATGAACAAATAACTTATAAAAATGGATAAAATACTCAGATAGTAAGAGGAAAATGCTAACCTATATATATCCGGGGAGATGAAGAACAAGTGAACAGTGAAGGCATGTAAGAGGTTGCTCTCTGATGGTGGTGACAGAAGAAATGCAAATAAAAGAAATTTTGGAGATCCTTTCCCCATCAAATACAATAATCATTCAATCAGTGACCATTGGTGACAAAGAGAGCTGGACAGACTTGTGCTACCTGATGGTATACATGTGTACCAACTTTCTGGAAACAATTTACCAAAGTCTATCATGAATTCCTATTGAGTAAAACGTATGAATTAATATTGATTAAATATGCTAAGCCTAATGGGTGAGAGTGTGATGAAAAATAGAACGTTTGCATAGTCTCAAGTGTCTCTGAATAATACACTTACTATTAATTGCGCAAAATAGTAAATTTATAGTGGAAGTGTCTGCAGACAGGGCCTTTGACCTTCATCAGTTAGTTGATCAATACCAGTGATGAGGCATATTGATGTCATATGTCTCCTCAGAAGTGTTCACATCACTTCTTTGGTATTCATGCAAAAATGCATAACCTAAATTTAATAATGAAGTAACATCAGGAAAGCTCCAACTGAGGGACAACCTACAAAATAAATGATTAGTACAAGTGCTCTTCAAAAATGTCATGGGTTTGAAAGAAAAAGACTGAAAAAAACTGTCCCAGATGGGAGGAAACTAATAAGATGTGACAACTAAATGCAATGTAGAGTTGTAGATTGTATCCTGAACCAGAAAAAGAACATTTAGAGGAAAATTGGAAAATTTTGTATAAGGTTTGTAGATTGGTTAATAGTATTACATCCTAGTTAATTTACTAGCATTGATAATTGTACTCTGATTATTTGTACTGTTTTTGTACTTTCTTTGTAATATGACATTGTTTAAAAACGAGTGCTTAAAAATTTTTAAAAACCTGAAAACTTTTGATTTCTCTTTAACATTTAGACTAAAACAGATACCTCAGAAAAACCAACTAATCAGATATGGCCTGACTCTTCTGACATGATTGTCAAAGATGATATACTGCGGCTTAAAAATGAAATTCAAGTTTTACAGCAACAAAATCAGGTGATTAAAAAACTTTCCTCTATTTTATGAGAAATCTCATGACCTCATTCAAAAATAGAGAGGTACTATGACACACTTCATGGGAAATAGATGGGGAAACAGTGGAAACAGTGTCAGACTTTATTTTTCGGGGCTCCAAAATCACTGCAGATGGTGACTGCAGCCATGAAATTAAAAGATGCTTACTCCTTGGAAGAAAAGTTATGACCAACCTAGAGAGCATATTGAAAAGCAGAGACATGACTTTGCCAACTAAGGTCCGTCTAGTCAAGGCTATGGTTTTTCCAGTGGTTATGTATGGGTATGAAGAGTTGGACTGTGAAGAAAGCTGAGTGCCAAAGAATTGATGCTTTTGAGCTGTGGTGTTGGAGAAGACTCTTGAGAGTCCCTTGGACTACAAGGAGATCCAACCAGTCCATTCTGAAGGAGATCAGCCCTGGGATTTCTTTGGAAGGAATGATGCTAAAGCTGAAACTCCAGTACTTTGGCCACCTCATGCGAGGAGTTGACTCATTGGAAAAGACTCTGACGCTGAGAGGGATTAGGGGCAGGAGGAGAAGGGGACGACAGAGGATGAGATGGCTGGATGGCATCACGGACTCTATAGACGTGAGTCTGAGTGAACTCCAGGAGATGGTGATAGACAGGGAGGCCTGGTGTGCTGTGATTCATGGGGTCCCAAAGAGTCGGACACGACTGAGCTGCTGAACTAAACTGACTGATGACACAAAGGTATTAGTGGACAAGTAGATTAGCAGGTAATTAGGATTCCAGTTATTTCCTTTTACTATTGGTCATGTGGTAGTATCTTCTTTGGAAGGTAAGTTAGTATAATTCCAGCTTTCTGTCTGCATAATTGTACAGCTATTGGAAGTATTCTTTCCCCCTTAGTCAGCTCTTGACCAAAAAGTAAAACCTTGCTTGTTTATATGGTTGGGAAGATTATTGTATTCTAAGACTTGTTAGAAAGCATCAGTTAGCCAATTGTTCACTGGCTGAATGCTTTTATACAAGTTTTTAACGTTTACTCCAATCAGAAAGCTACTTGATAAGCCTATACTCTTACAAGGCCTGAAGAGACTTTTATAGAATTATGAAAATGATATTATGTCAAATAATGCTACAATGAAAGAGAAAAGACACAGAGGATATCAGAAAATAAGATTAGTCAATAAAGGTCTTTATTTCCTCTAAATACTTTATTCTTTTGTATCCAGGAACTTAAAGAAAGTGAAGAAAAACTGAGAAATACAAATCAAGACTTATGCAATCAAATGAGACAAATGGTACAAGATTTTGACCATGATAAACAAGAAGCTGTTGATAGGTGAGGTACAGACAGAGGCCTCCCTTCTCCCATCTCCTATTCTCCCTCCCTTACATACCCCCTACAAAAGATTCAGGTAAAATGATGTGGGTGAACCCTCCCCATTGAGATCATAAATTGGAGAAGATTAGTCCCTGGCTTCTCAAATTAGAATTTGGAACACACTTTCCATAGAAATAATGTTATGTAGTGGGTTGAGTTCTATAGAACCATCCAAATTGTAGTTCACTGAAACAGTAAAACTTAATGGCTTAACTATTTTTTTTTTATAAGAAAGAAATTTGTGGGAGAAAATAATGTCTTCTAAATACAAAGTCATAAACTTGGAAACAGACTTTTGGAACATAACTTATGTGTGAGTTGGGTGATTTAGTATTTGCGTTTATAGATAACTTAGAATTTTAGAACCACACCCTCTGTTATTTCAATTATTTTTTTATAAACAAGTTCTAAACACAGACTGTTATACTCTGTGTCAAGGACTAGGGCATTCACACATCTAGGTTTCTAATTTTTGTTTAGGAACATTTGCAGAAAGAAAATGTTGAAGATTCTCAAAAGATCATCTATTGAAAGTTAGCTATTACTACTTTTGGTTGGGGAAGACCAGTCTGATCTTAATTGCTCTATGCATTTGTAGGGAAGGAGTGGGAAGGAAGGGAGGGAAACCAGTTCATCTCGCTGTTTCTGGTAATGCTGGGCACTGCCTTAGATTCCGCTGTCTGTTGTCTGTCTCTAGGTGTGAGAGGACTTACCAGCAGCACCATGAAGCCATGAAAGCCCAAATACGGGAAAGCCTGTTAGCAAAGCACGCTTTGGAGAAACAGCAACTCTTTGAGGTTTACGAGGCGACTCGCTTACAACTTAGGTGAGAATGCAAGTCTCGCTGCCCTTGAAAGTGTAGAGACAGCTTTCTCTTCTCCCATCATTTAGAGGAAAATTGTTTGTTCTGCAGCCTTACATTTTGTTGCTGGTTTTGTGTATCCAAGGTCTGACTTAGATAAGGTGAATAAGGAGATGGCGGCTGTGCAGGAATGTTACCTGGAAGTGTGCCGAGAGAAAGATAACCTAGAAGCGACTCTCAGGGAGAGCGTGGAAAAAGAGCAACAGGCACAGGAGAAGAAGGTACAGAACAAGTTCATGTTTTCTCACTTCATGGCTCTTTGAAACCAGTACACTCATTCCCTTGTGGAACACGGAAGTCTTCTATAGAAGGCTCTTTATGTTTGACTGATCGACACGAATTCAGCTCACAAAGTTCAGTAAACATTGAAATGATTATTAAAGCCCTGGTAGAAAATGGCAGATCCATAGGAGAAAGTGATTCTTCCTTGTAGATTTCTAAGAGACCAAAGAGAGTTCTGTAAAAATAAGGGAGGTGGACCCGAGTCACTTGGAGTCTGAAACTCAGATCCTCGTTTTGTGTGTGTATTTGCTGCTCAGGTGGTTACTCGCAGGCCTGTGAGCACTGCATGAAGTATCCCCCTTGGAGACCTTTTCCTCTGACCCATTTCTCTCAGGACGTAAGCATCCATTTATTCTGGGGAAACGGGCAGGAATTTGAACTGGGGTGTTGTGATTCAGGAGGTGATGATGTGGGGCTGTGGAGAGGAAGGTCAGTTTAAGTGTGCCCTCTGTCCAGGGAGATCTTGTTGTTCAGGGAAGCTGGAGGGGCTGCAGTGTCCTTTGTGCTCCTGCCTGAATCTTCCAAGTTGCCCTTGGCGAGAGTCCAGGAGTCAAATCACTTAAAAGCAGTCGCCCCTCCTGTCTTCTTCCCTGTCCTGACCTGAGCCTGATCCAGACACCCATCCGCCTCTCCTTTCCCTTGAGACCAGGCTGCAGACCACAATCTGAAAGCCACCTGCATCAAAATTAGAAAATATTTTTAAAGGCTTGAGGAAATGTTTTTAACAGAGATTTCTGAATAAGTTATAGTAAAGCTTGGTGATTGCTACCACCAGTCTTGAAAAGAATGTAAGGAGCAGGTGAGGCAGTCTAGTTCATTTAATATTTTGATTATTTTTGAACAGGTTAATATGGTAGAAAAACATGCCATGTATACATACCATCGAGTGAAAAAAGAACTAAGGGGAGATTTTTAGTTTGTGCTGGTGAAATAAAAGCTAGAAAGTGTCTTAAATTACCTAGAAATGAAAGACTTAGCTCAGTAATGTTTAAAAAAATTAAAATAGGGTGAAGATCTAGTGTGATTTTTTTCTTTCTTCCTTCCTTTAAATATATAAATTAGCAAGAATATAAGAGCATTTCTCTCAAAGAGGTCTTTCCTTTTGGAAGTATATTTCCTAGTAATTTTAAAAGAATCAATTTGGCTGTAAAATTTACCCCCATAATCGATCAGTTGCAATGAATAGCTGGTACTAACTGGTATTTTGCCTCATAAATTCTTGTGCGCTGGGGCAAGAAGGAAAGTTAAAACTATTTAGGCCTTCCAAAAAAACCTGTAAGTTACTTTTTTTCTTTAAAAGTTTTAGATTGCCATACAATAAAATTGATTGTTTTTCATTTGATATCCTATTTTATAGATTTTTAACCCATGCGTGTATTGAAACAGAACAGTCTCATCACCCTAAAAGACTCCTCTGCACTATCCACTTGTAGTTATACCCATCCCTCACTTAAAGGGCCAGTGTACTTAACAGCAGTAAAAGTTGAATTCCTTTCTTCTCTGGATATTCTTTAGTTTTTTTATTTAGATTTATGTAAGTCCTTTACAAAGCTTAGTAGTCTTCATAAGCCAATCGGAATAGAACTCCTTTACATTTATGAGATTTTAATTTTTTCATATCCTCCAGAACTAGACAAAGATATGTATTTACACACCAGTGTACTTTCCTAGGAATTGTTTCACATTCACACAATGGGAGAATCTTACTAACTTGAGCAAGCTAGGGAACTGTTAGGGTAGTCCTTATCCACAGGACATCAGTCATTTTCCTTGCAGTTGGTCTTCAGGTCAAGAGCTTTGCTTGGATACAAAATGTCTATGACAGGCAATGCTGTGAGTCCCCAGTTGTATTTTCCTTTTTCATATGTCAACTTTCTGCAGCGCTCATTGAATCAGGCTGCAGGTTAAGTACAAGTTCAATTCCAGTCTTTAAAGCTTCTATTAATAGATGTTAACCTGGCTTGTTCATAGACACAGGAACCTTCAAACTGGGTAGTAATCAATAAAGGCTATGAATCTGTGAGCTTCCCTGGTGGCTCAGACAGTAAAGAATCTGCCTACAACGTGGGAGACCTGGGTTTGATCCCTGGGTTCAGAGGATCCTCTGGAGAAGGAAATGGCAGCTAACTCCAGTATTTTTGCCTGGAGAATTCCACAGACAGAGGAACCTGGTGGGCTACAGTTCCTGGGGTTGCAAAGATTTGCACACGACTGAGTGACTAACACACAGACAAACATGAATCTGTTGACAAGGAAAAGATGATCAATGCTGCCATGCAAAATGCCATTCCTACACAGAGCTAAGGCTTGCTTATACAGTTGAAATCCATGATAAATCAGTCCTTAGAAGTTGGATTTTTTTGACTGTCAGAGACATGCAAAACAAGTTTTAACATTTTAAAACTATCCAAGTATTCCTTCCCTTGAATGATAAAACTTTTTAAATTAAATATTCCTATAATATGTTCAAATGGCAGATTCCTGTGACCAGTAAATTTGCTTTTCTTCTGTAGAGTTGGAAGCAAGGTTTTCCTCACTGTGGTGGATTGCAGAAACGGCCACACTTTCTTCCTGTCCCTGAATGTGGGTCTCTTTGCAGTGTGGCTTTGCAGCTGTTCTCAGTTATAGATAGTCTGTTTCTCTTCCCTTGAATCTAGCCTTGGTCAAATGACTAACTGGCTAATGGGATATTAGTAAAAATTATGTAAAAAGACATTTAAAAGCATTTATGCTTTTATTTATGGTCCTTGAAGCTTGATACTCTTAGGAACCCTGTGTCCAAGCACTATGTGAAGGATCTGGAATAACCTGCTCGATGATGAGACATGTGACCAAGTCTCTGTGTCATCCTGGTGACATTGAACAAACCACTAGGCATGTGAGTGTTGTCATCTTAGACCATTGTAGCCCCAGTTGTCTGCAGAGATCAGCTGAGTAGGCTCAGGCCATGACCACCACCCAGGTGACGCACAGAATCATGGGAAATAATAGATGTTTGTTGTTGTCTATGTATTGTCTGGTTTATTATACCGGGCCTTAGAAAGCATCACTACGAACAAAGCTAGTGGAGGTGATGGAATTCCAGTTGAGCTATTTAAAATCCTGAAAAATGATTCTGTGAAAGTGCTGCACTGAATATGCCAGCAAATTTGGAAAACTCAGCAGTGGCCACAGGACTGGAGAAGGTCAGTTTTCATTCCAATCCCAAAGAAAGGCAATGCCAAAGAATGCTCAAACTACCGCACAGTTGCACTCATCTCACACGCTAGTAAAGTAATGCTCAAAATTCTCCAAGCCAGGCTTCAGCAATACATGAACCGTGAACTCCCAGATGTTCAAGCTGGTTTTAGAAAAGACAGAGGAACCAGAGATCAAATTGCCAACATCTGCTGGATCATCAAAAAAACAAGAGAGTTCCAAAAAAACATCTGTTTCTGCTTTATTTATTAAGTCTTTGACTGTGTGGATCACAATAAACTGTGGAAAATTCTGAAAGAGATGGGAATACTAGACCACCTGACCTACCTCTTGAGAAAACTATCTGCAGGTCAGGAAGCAAGAGTTAGAACTGGACAAGGAACAACAGACTGGTTCCAAATAGGAAAAGGAGTATGTGAAGGCTGTATATTGTCACCCTGCTTATTTAACTTGTATGCAGAGTTCATCATGAGAAACGCTGGGCTGGGAGAAGCACAAGCTGGAATCAAGACTGCCAGGAGAAATATCAATAACCTCAGATATGCAGATGACACCACCTTTATGGAGGAAAGTGAAGAGGAACTAAAAAGCCTCTTGATGAAAGTGAAAGAGGAGAGTGGAAAAGTTGGCTTAAAGCTCAACATTCAGAAAACGAAGATCATGGCATCCGGTCCCATCACTTCATGGGAAATAGATGGGGAAACAGTGGAAACAGTGTCAGACTTTATTTTGGGGGGCTCCAAAATCACTGCAGATGGTGACTGCAGCCATGAAATTAAAAGACGCTTACTCCTTGGAAGAAAAGTTATGACCAACCTAGATAACATTGAAAAGCAGAGACATTACTTTGTCAACAAAGGCCCATCTAGTCAAGGCTATGGTTTTTCTAGTGGTCATGTATGGATGTGAGAGTTGGACTGTGAAGAAAGCTGAGTGCTGAAGAATTGATGCTTTTGAACTGTGGTGTTGGAGAAGACTCTTGAGAGTCCCTTGGACTACAAGGAGATCCAACCAGTCCATTCTGAAGGAGATCAGCCCTGGGATTTCTTTGGAAGGAATGATGCTAAAGCTGAAACTCCAGTACTTCGGCCACCTCATGTGAAGAGTTGACTCATTGGAAAAGACTCTGATGCTGGGAGGGATTGGGGGCAGGAGGAGAAGGGGACGACAGAGGATGAGAGGGCTGGATGGCATCAGAGACTCGATGGATGTGTCTGAGTGAACTCCGGGAGTTGGTGATGGACAGGGAGGCCTGGTGTGCTGTGATTCATGGGGTTGCAAAGAGTTGGACACGACTGAGCAACTGAACTGAAGCTAATATATTCACACATATAGACACACAAAAAATTAGTAGCAATTTTCTTCTTTGCGTCAAAAGGAAATGCAGATACACATAGAAACAACTCCTAAAGGCAAGGCACACACAGATAAGACAATTTGGGGTTTTTTTAACAGTCAAAACAAAAATAACAGTGATATATGGTCTGTGATGTGACAAGAGACAATTTTCTTGACCATGTGGATGAGGCTATCCTATAGTCCTAGTACAACTGCAGTCCCCATGATGTGAGTGAAGAAATGGGTCCCTCAGTCTGTAGGAGGTTTTCCAAAACCATACAGCACTCAGCAAACTGATAACATCTTCTTGGCATGTACCAGTGGTGGAAAGGACTCAGCTAGCAATTAAGACAGAAATAATCAAGGTCAGCTGTCAACCCGAAAAAAAGCCAGACAACCATATAGTCATGTTATCGAAGAGTCAGAACAAAAGATCTGTCACCAAGTAGCACTAGGTATTGTAGTCTGTGGTCTTCACCGTGTTTCTTCTCATTGCATCTTGGTGGGACTTCCAGAAGACCCGTTTGGAAAAACTTTCAAACAAATGCTCATATATAATTTTGATCCCTGAGTAGAATTTTATTAGCGTTTTCAGATCAATTGTGTTTCTAGAATAGAAAATATTATAGGAATAGTTCAAATTATTAAATTTTAACTAACACTTGACAGTTCTTATTTGTTAATGCTTTAGCTAGTTTTGTAAGGTTTTGAATTTGATAATGAAAAAAGTACTAACATGGATTTGTCAAAGGATGCATAACTTTTAGAAGAGAGCAGAAAGAGACTTCCCTAGAGTTCCAGTGATTAAGATTCCATGCTTCCCCTGTAGGGAGCACAGCTTTAATCCCTGATTTGAGGAACTAAGATCCCACATGCCTTGTGCCCTGGCCCCTCACCCCACAAAAAGAATAGAGCAATAACTTTGGGCTTATCTCAGAATACAGATCTTTTCAGAAATGTAAGTTTTCCTGGGCTCTGATACCTCACTTGTTCTGTGATGGCTGGACTGTAAACATAAATGTCAGTTTCACTTTTAAAAAGGATATTTGGTCTTCTGGGAGTATTTACTTATTAGATGTATTTATTGTACTAGATGCCTTTTCTTTTAATGTATCCAACTGTAAATTTCTTATCCAAATATGTGAAATACAGGCAAGTTTTTTACAAGACTACTTATTCAACTGATTGAGTTAGCATATAGGAAGTTCACTTGTCTTTGTTGCTATTGTTTATTACATGCATATAACTACTATCTTATAAATTTGGCTTGAAGGATGTTAGTGTCATATGAGATACTTATTTGAATTTTGTTTAAAGAGACAGCTATTGGAGGAAAGAGAAGAGTATGTAAGGAAACTACAGGTGGAACTTGAAGAAAAGTACCAAGACACCCTTGTGATGGAAAAGGACAAGTGGCTGAAAGAACGTGAAAGTAATATTAAACAGCAGGTTGAAAATGAAGTGATATTAGCGAAAGAACACTGGGATAAGGAGCAGAAAGAGGTGTGGGTTAAAATTTCTTTCTAGTCACTATGTTTAAAAAATGTATAGTACTAACTGTTGAGAGATAGCTCTTCCTGAACTGACATTATTTTTAATAGCCAAGTACATATACAGTATTCTTGCCTGGAGAATCCCATGAACAGAGGAGCCTGGCGGGCTGTAGTCCATGTGGTCGCAAAGAGTTGGACACCACTGAGCAACTAACACACACACACACACACACACACATAATCATTCATTTTATGTCTTTGAATTGGGCTATTTGCAGTTTATACCAGTTTTATTTTTTAAAACTTCCCATCCTTTAGCTCTTTAGCCTAATTTGGGAAATGTGTTTTGAGGGGGTACTTTCTTAATTTTTCAAATGAAACAACAATCAAATTTCATATGGTGAAATGATTCTGATAACTTGAGACCAATATAATTAACAAATACTTAACATACACTGTGGATTAGAAGATAGAAGTAATGATTGGGTAGGCTTGGAAGTATAAAACTTCTATTAACCTCTGTAGCAAATGAGGTTAAGAAATGCTCATAGTTTCCAAGAAAATGAAGAACCAAATTATGATCTTAAAAACTTAGTTGGAAGTGAAATATGTTCTCAAACTTGTTTAAACTAGGTTCTTTTGTCCTTGCTATTGCTATTAATTTGGGTTGGGGCTATCTCAAAATGCAATTCTAGACCATTGTCCTGTCTTTTGACCTTCTTACTTACTCATCTCCCATCCCTTCCCTCAAATTTCATCAGTCAAGTGCTGGCACCTGAAATTCCTTCACTAGTCATTTTTTAATATAAAAATACATTCTGGAGTGTGTCTACCCATGTATCTATACAAATATAGATGTCACAAAACAAATGTCCTATTTTTAAATTACTGCAAATTATTTTTTAGTTGGATTTTTTAACCAGTTATTTACTAGGTAGAGGAATGAGACAGCTATAATGCTTTTGTGAGAATGTCAAGAAAGGATAAATCAAAAAAGACCACTTAAGATAGCCCTTTTAAGAGAAGCAGTACAGCCAGCAGCTGTGGTAGCCAGGGAAGTAATCTGAACCCCTGGATACCCAGGAGGTGGGAAACTTTAAGGAAAAGCAAATTTTGTTATTTCACAATTTTGCCCACTACTAATTATGTTTTGGTCCATCCTACTACACTGCTGAAAGTCATATCATTAAGACATGCTTCCAGTAATGCCCTCCTCTTGAATGCACAGCTGACTCAGTGCAGTTTATTATAACAAACAAGGTTCTAATGTGTTCAAGTAAGTCAAACTATTTTTTTAAATGTTCAACTTTAGGTTCATTCATTATACTTAACCCATGCCTCCTTTGTGGAAACTCTGATCTTGATGGAAAATCACGTATTCACAGCAGAGATTTTCTTCATTTTTTTTTTTTTAAATCATACCGTCATTGTATTGGCAATGTGAAAGTTTCCATCTTGAGAGCAAGATAACCTGATCTTATACAACATACTTAAATCTCCCATGTGATTTGTGTCCCGTAGATAAAGTCAAAGAGTAACTTTCAGGATTTCTGTGAGGATATGTTCTCATTGACTACATTTCGAAACCTCACATGATTACTGCAGCAATGTCTAGATGGTTCTCAAACCATCTGTGGTTGCTTTTTTGGCTACCTCTTCATTCTAGTTTTTGCTTATTTGAATATTTTTCTGTTCATGTGATTTTTCTTCTGAAAACAGATCAAACAAGAACTGATTCAACAGCTTGAAAAGGAGTGGCAGTCTAAACTGGATCAAACTATAAAGGCAATGAAAAAGAAGACCTCAGATTGTTGCAGCCAAACTGACCAAGAAACCACCATTGATGTTATTTCCAAGAAAGAGATGGCACTCATGACAGAAGAAAAGAAGCGAAAGGTCCAGCAGAATTTAGAGCAAGAGAAGGAAATAGCCATCAAGGGGAACTTGAAGAAACTTGAGTCTGAACTGGAACTCAAATATTGTGAAAATATCGCCAAACAGGTAATAGGCAGGTTTACTATGGCAAAATTATTGGAACTGCCTAATGAAAACCTGTAAAGTGCTGCCATTGAACTTGTTCATAACTTTATACTTCAATATTTTGTGCACCCTAGGGTAGAGTAACAATCTTATGTTCTAAAATTTTCACTGTATTTCTGTCACAAAAACTATCGCCTCTCAGTTTTTCTATATGTTCTTCCAGTGTACAAAATGTTTGCTCCTCTGAGGTTGGTCTAAATATTAAGATGACTAAGGTTAATGATGATGGTTTGACATCTGAATGAAGCACAATTTATTTATGTATCTTTCGTATCTAACTTTATGGAAAACATTTCGCTCACGTAGTTATAGATAAGTACGCTTAAAGTGAATAAGATATTTAACAATATTTGTGTTGAGACTTGAATTTGGAAGCCTGCCCTTTAAATGCAACTTTGTCTGTAAATCCTGTGGCCAAAAAGTGGTGTCATCACCTCCCCTTGGAAGCACTCAAAAGGTAGCTCCTTTTCCCTGTTATTTGCTTCCAAGAAAGGCCAGATAGAGAAAAGCATAGCTCTGTGTTCATGGAATAAAGCTGAGTTATTATTTTGTCAATATTATCTATTACAGCGATGCTTAAACTTTTTGTTTTCAGGATGTCTTTACAATTTTAAAAACTGAAGACTTGAACAGCTTTTCCTATGTTGGTTGTATATATTTTTTTACTGTATTGGGAAAAAAATGCAAGAAAACTTTAAAAATAAGAGTCCTCATGCACGTCTGCCTTTGGCTGTCAGGGAAGTGGCACATTATATAGCAGGTAGCCTCTGGAGAACTGTACTATTCGCACGTGAAAGAATGGAAGTAAAAAGACAAAGGAGGTTCAAATAGTTTGATAATTTTGACCTCACAAACCACCTGACAAGGTTTCTAGCCCTCAGAGATCCTCGGACCTTAATATAATATTGTTTATTATACATTTAAAAATTTTAGATCTGTTACTTAATGTAAAGTCTTAAGATAATACTTGAAGCAAAGTTTTAAAAAAATACATGCCTGATTTTGATAAATACTTGAAGTCTGCCTATCTGTTAAATTGTTATACATGATTTTATAAGGGATCCTGAAAGTATGGAAGCATAGGCAAGTATATATAGTTGTATTGAGGACATTTTCAGTCAGTTAAAGAAATAATTTTCTCAGCTGTTTAAGTTTTGAACAGAGTTAATAAAGTGTTTTATTGGCAGAGAGCCATATTTAAGGGTGTTGGTTTGGTATTTATTACAGATCTTGTGAAGAAAAACAAAAAGCAGGACGTTATAGAAAGGAAATGTTTGCAGTAACTTAGGAATATAAATTTCTGTAGGAGCTTTATCTTTTCTGCATGTTTTTAACTCCCTAGAATTTACCTATGAATTTATTTAGCATCTTAGTGACAAATTCAGCCCCTTACATCAACTCTGCTTTTGTGTATATGTATGGTCATACGTATATCTTGCTATCTTGAACAAGGAAATAGGAAAGATTATTTAATAAATGATCTCTGGTAACCTGTAATTAATTTACAACCAGATCACCCTCATAATTCAAGCCTTATATTTTTGCTTGACTTGAAGTATCCCCCTTACTTTATAGTCACAGATTCATCCTTGACAGCAAGAAAAATTGCTGAGTATAAGGCTCTAAACTGTATTGGTGCATTTGCCTGTGTGCACATATTGATATGTCAGGCACAAGGTCTGAGATGGTGGTGGGTATACTGATTGGACAGAGGCCGACACCAAGCAAGCTTCCTGCATTTCTTCTTTTTCACCCTGATATAAATAGGAGTTTGCTGGAAGTGACAATTTGTACAATTTTCTATTAATGGTGGTGGTGGTGGTTTAGTCACTAAGTTGTGTCTTACTCTTTGCAACTCTATGGACTGTAGCCCACCAGGCTTCTCTGTCCATAGCGTTTCCCAAGCAAGAATACTGGAGTGGGTTGCCCTTTTCTCCTCAAGGGATCTTCCCTACTCAGGGATTGAACCCTGATATCCTGCATTTCAGGTGGATTCTTTACTGACTGAGCCACCAGGGAAGCTCTTTCTATTAGTTGTAGTGGCTATTAAACATGTATAATTTTCTGCTTCCTGGTTTGGTATTTGCATGGGCCAGTATGGAACATTTAGAACAGAAGGATTAAGTTCACTGCTGGGGATAAGGGTTGGGGAGGACTTGAAATCAGTTTACTCCAGTGCAAAACAGTGTAAAATGCACAGGAAATCATAGAGGCTTCCTGCAAATGGGATCTTTCTGAAATTGTATACCTTACTTTACCTCCCCATCTCTCGCAATTGCTCTCCTGAAGGTAGAAACAGCTGTGCAGAATGCTCGTCATCGGTGGCTGGAAGAACTGCCAGAGCTCGCAGAATATAAAGCACTTGTAAGAGCAGAACAGAAGAAGTGGGAGGAGCTACAAGAGCAGTCAGTGGCCAAACGGGTAAGAGCTCTCCTGGGAAGAACCTTCAGGAGGACCTCATCTCCTTCCCAGGAACTCCTGCCTGCTCATAGCATTGTGGAAGGATTACATGTGATAGTGCCTATTGAGCATTAGCTCAGGACCCAACTAGTGGGATCTCTTCTCAGCAGTATCATGTAGCTGAGGGGAAGAGAATGTTTTTCAGAGTCAATGAAACTCTCACAGTCTGGAACCTTACCCATGGAACAAAATCTTTTTCTGCTTTGCCGTATTTTTAGGAGAATCAGAGAGCAGTTAGCTATTTGATATCCTTTCACACATATAACTTGTTTTGTGTGCTGTGTCAGTAGCCTTACACTTTCCCTGGTAGATAATCAGCATTTCTTTCCAGAGATGTCATGTTGCTTGACTAGAAGCATCATGTATTACAACCATTTGTATTCTCCCAACTTACTTTATTAGTATAAACCAATTCTAGTCAGAATACCAATAAACTGAACTTAGTTTTGAAATTTGACACAATAATTTGAACATTTCTTTGGAAAACTGAAAGGGCTAAGAAATTTAAAATATTCTGGAAAAGAAGTAGTAGTCCAGCCCTAACACTTAATAGAATATGTTGGAAAGCAACAATTCAGACAGTGTTGAGTCACAAAAATAGAATTCTTTTTCATTCAGTACTATACAGACTTTGAAGATAGGTCCAACAACGAATAAGAACTTAATTGTTTCAAAACATGGAATAAGGAATTATTCTATATGAAGTAGTCTTATGATAGCCAGATAGCACTTTGGGAAAATGGTTTTCCCATCCCAAACATCACAATTAACTCTAGATTGATTCAGAAATTAAGCATTTTAAAATGAAAGTATAGGAAAATTAAAGGAAATTGAATATTTTAGATTTGTATCATAATTCACTAGTAAAGCAACAGGCACAGTAGCAAAGACAGGTAAATAGGATAAAATATGTACACCACTTAAAACATTTTTGTTTATGTAATAAAAATAAGGGAAGTAAGTGAATCAAATAGAACCATTATATGTGATAAGAAAAACAATACAAATTTATGAGAAACAATCTATGGATAAGTACCCCAAATATATAGACATACAGTCTTCATGAGAAGTCCACAAATAGCAAACTTAAGGTGCTATTTTATGCCATATGTTTATATCCTCTCTGAATTATAATACATAAAATATAATAGCAGTTTCAAGCATATGTTACTCTCCTGTTGTCACAACAATTTTGGGAAATAATGTGTGTAAAAGACTTTGTAAATGACTCATATGTTGTATTCATAGTCTTATATTCCACAAATTACTTAAGGAATAATTCAGTGTAAGTAAAAAATCTGTTTTAATATTTTTCTCAAGTTATATGGTGGTACATGGATGTTCATTATAATATTCTCTGTATTATTTTAGTTGTTGTTCAGTTGCTAAGTTATGTCCTACTCTTCACAACCCCATGGACTGCAGCACGCCAGGCTTCCCTGTCATTTACTATCTCCCAGAGTCGACTCAGCCTCATGTCCATTGTGTTAATGATGCCATCCAACCATCTCATCCTCTGTCACCCCCTTCTGCCCTCAATCTTTGCCAGCAACAGGGTCTTTTCCAATGAGTTGGTATTTCAAAAGGAAATTTAAGAGGTAGAGAGAAAGAGGAAACTCTATGATGATGTACTTATGTCTCTTAGAGTTTAGAAGTTAAGAATAATAAGTTGATCTTTCCGTAAGAACACAGAGTCTTGAATGGATATATGCGAATGTAGAAATACAAAAGCAAGAGGACCGTGTGTTCCTTCTCAGACTTTCAACAGGCATGAGCGTCACGTGGAGGAGTTGTTAGAGCAGATTCCTGGGCTTTGCTCCTAGAGATGCTGATTTGATGGGTCTGGAGTGAGTTAACATGTTGTAAATCGTTCCTCCAAGCCAATGAGGTAGGCAAGAGCCAGTTTTTCAGCACTGGCCGAAAAGTTCTTGTATGATTAGAGGGATCCATCAAAATCTGTAGAAATTTAAAGCCAGTTTCCAGAATCCAAAAGTAGTCAAGTTGGTTCAGTGGTTCTTCAGCTTTGCTGCACACTGGAAAAACTTGAGACTCTTTAAAAATGCTGCTACCTGGCTCCCACCCCTAGGCTTTATGTTTTAATTGGTACAGGGTGTGGCCTGGGCATCAGTCAGGATTTTTGACAGCTCCTCAGGTAATTCTAATGTGCAGCAATGTCAGGAAGCACTAAATCAATTAATGCTGCCAAATTCCCCTGTAAAACTTTATATGAGAGGTTGTATAGTTTTGGTGAGGTTGGGCGGGTCACCCAGTTTCCCTGAGACCTGACCCCTCCACCCTAGTTACCTGCTGATCATTTCCAGGCATCCACTGTAACATGCCCTGTTTTCCTTCTTGGGAAAGGAAACATGTTTCACATCGCTACTGAATTATTTTACTGGTGGTAAAAGAATTTTGCTATGAATTCCTTTGTAAAGCTCATCTTAGATAGTGGGTTCCTTTAGTAAACTTAAAGTATGATTCAAAATTTTTGACTTATATCCAACTATTTAGGAACACATTTTATTGAGTAAAGATATATAACATGTCTGGGAATCTACATAGTTGAAGACATTTGCTATAGTCATGTAATAGCTGAGAATTAAGGAAGCTGATGCCCCATCTCCATAGCCACAGTGTATATATGGTAGTGATTCATAGTGGTCACCACCATCTGGGCCAGACCAATTCTTTTGCATTTGTATTCTTGTGTCTTCTCTGATTTAGTCCAGGGAATATTAGAAGTGAAAGGAACTTGAGGCTGTCATCTAATCTGCTTGTTATATAGAAGACTGTGTAAAACAGATGAAGAAATTTTCTCAGCCTATGCAGCCAAGAGTAACAGTAAATTCATAATATTTTCTGAGTCTTATTGTTTGCTATGCTCTGGACTAAGTGCTTTAAATGGATTACTTATTTTTGTCATTTAATCTTATAATTTTTTGCTTATTTAAATAATTTAAATTAAAAAAAAACAATTATCAGATGGGCATTGTAATTGTCTCCAGCTTATAGATGAGGAAATTGAGAATCAAAGAAGTTCAGGAATGGGAAGTTGTTAATTTCAGCAGTTTATCTCCAGAACCTGTATTATATGAGGCTGCCTCTGTAGTCCAAGTCAGGATTTGAGCTAGAGCTCAAGATTTTTGATCCCCTATTAATTTTTGCTTGTGTTCTATTGATGCCTATGACCTACTCATCTTGTTACTCTGTTACAAAGAAAGATTAATGAAAAAAATGACTTTTCTGCTTGATATTTTATGAACTGATTTAAGCAGTAGAATTGCATTAAATTACATTATGTTTGCCAGCAAGTTATTGTTCAGGTAAGTGTTACATTCCTAAAAATAGTAAGATTTCCTTATGAGGCTGCTTTTTGCTTCACATAAAAGATGATTTATTTTTGGGTGGCTTAGATTTGAGATAGCATCTGTATTAAAATACAAATTTTTTTTTCTAAAATTAGTTTCAGATAATTATGTAATTGGTTATTTTTTTTGGTCACTTTAAATTTCTCGTTATCCATGTAGAAATGGATATTTTATTTTTAATTTTGTTCAATTTTTATTTTTAAATTTTATTTATTTTTGTCTCACATAAGACAAAAATATTAGATGATTTAAAATGAGGGCAAAGATCCTCACATTGAGTGTAAGTATATTTTAGGATGAGCTAATGTCTTATCTAAATTTACTTTTTCTCTTTAATTTTGATTTTAAATCTCTAGTTTGACAAGTTCAAAGATTAACCCAAACAGTAACTTTAATTTTTTTTTATTGATGAAAAGAATCATAAAAGTTTTCATTATATATTGTTTTACCCTTTAGATATTGTTTGCTGTTTCTGAGGCTAAAGAGAAATGGAAAAGCGAGGTTGCAAATATGAAGAAAAATGTCCCACCTGGAAAGGAAATGGAAGAGAAGATTCATTCTCTGCAGAGAGAGCTTGAGTTAAAGAATGAGGAACTCCCCGCGGTTGTCAGGGCTGAGCTGGCAAAGGCCCGGAGTGAATGGAACAAAGAAAAGCAAGAAGAAATCCACAGAATTCAAGAACAAAATGAGCAAGATTACCGGCAATTTTTAGATGACCATCGAAATAAAATTAATGAAGTGCTTGCTGCAGCTAAGGAAGACTTTATGAAGCAAAAACTGAACTACTTCTTCAGAAGGAGACAGAGTTACAGATGTGTCTAGACCAGAGCCGCAGAGAATGGACTATGCAGGAAGCCAGGCGGATCCAACTGGAAATCCATCAGCATGAGGAAGACATCCTAACTGTCTTGGAGTTTCTCTTAAAGGACACCCTGAAGGAGCAAGCCAGTGATTCAGAGAGTGAGCCCTTTTGGAACTCTTGTCGACTTGTTCTTCAAAATGGATGTCAGCGCAATATTTTGAAAAACTTAAGGCCTGCATACAGAAAGCATTTCAAGATATACACTCCTTACTTACAGAAACCGTCAACTCAGACTGGGGGAAGGTATGTTCCTGATAAGTGAAAAGAGCTATGATTCAGCATCATGTATGATTATTGAAGTTGCATTTAGTATTTCTTCCTTTCTTCATTCTCCAGTTTAATAGATGTGAGACTTTGTGTTTTTACTAGTGGTTTAAAAAATCTTGAGCAAATTCAAAGGATTGCAATATATATATCTTTTTTGCCCCCAAAACTTTGCTCCTTCATAGTGCACAAATATGAGCACAGCTTTTATATTCTAGATATCTTTTTTCCTAAAAAAACAAAACCCATGCTGTTCTTTGTAAGGACCTCAGATTTCAGAAATGGAATAACTTTCATTCCGATTTTGGGGGCATGACAATTTTAAGAAACATGCATCATATTAAACTAGAACTTCTGAAGAGTTTGAAAGCCTATTGCTTACCCTTGAATTTATATCTCGGGCAGACAAAAAAACACTGAGTCCAAAGAATATTGTTAAAGAAGTAAACAAGTAGAGGTATGATTTAATCACACAAAACTCTGAGGCAGAGTTCTGTTGCTGTACTTTGTATGTGCATGTAGAATGGATTAGTTGTATTCTTTTCATTGTATAAGTATTCTCTGACACTAGCTTTTAGTTTGTGTGGAAAATCTGATAAAACCAAAGTCTTGCTGCCTTATCAATAAAGACATTAGATAACATGAAAATTCCAGAATGGTATTCTAGCCATTGTGAGCAGCCAATATTAACATACGTTATTTGAGGTAGAAAAAAATGCCAATATTGTAAGTTTTGTCTGATAGAAAAGTTGAAACACGAGTTAAGATTCATTAAAATACTATGATTAAAGATTTTCAAGGCCAGGATTGAGCATTTGGTATTAATACCTACTGAAAAGAAATATAGACTATGAAAGAAAATCTGGGTTCTAATCCCATACTTAGTGATATCTAGTTTATTACCTTGGGTAGTCATAAATTATAGTTGCTCATCTGAAAAATAAATACAAATCCCTGGTCTAATTCCTTGGATTTGGGTAGGATACAAATGACGCAGCTTGGTCTTTCTGCATCTTGTATTTGACACAATACAGAATTGTAGAGCCAAAGGAACCTGAAAGATCAGTCTGCTCCATCCTAATTCAACCCAGTTGATATTTTTATTCTTGATTTCACAAAGATGTTACTGCCTAATAGTTACTTTTAGTGTAAAATTCACTGGGTAAGACCAATTCCCATGAAAACTGCTTAAAATACTTTATTGAGAATTTTTGGATAAAGTATAGAATTAAGAAAAATATTTATGGCAACTTAAAGGGTAAGAAGTGATGGGCAGATTATGTTACATGCTTTCAAGTTTACTTTCCTGAAGCAAACCTTTGTCTGCTGTAAAAGTCAAGGAACTCGCAACACCATTCTCCTAATGTTAACATATAATCAACCCTGGGGCCTTTTATAGGGTATGTAGTTGTGCAAGCTTCCCAGCTGGCACAGCAGTAGAGAATCTGCCTGCCCCTGCAGAAGACACAAGAGATGTGGGTTTGACCCCTGGATCAGGAAGATCCCTTGGAGAAAGAAATGACAACCCACTCCAGTATTTTTGCCTGGAGAATTCTGTGGACAGAGGAGTCTGGCGTGCTCCGCAGTCCATGGGGTCACAAAGATCTGGACATGACTGAGCGGCTGAGCACACAGAGCTGTGTGAGCAGGATAAGACCCTGTGTGTGACTTTGTGTGTCTTACACATATATGGACACAGATTCACATAATTTGGCTCAAAACTGAGACTTCTGCAGCTTATGTTGAGTGGGATCAGATTCCATTCTCGGGAAAAGGGTGACTCTGAAATGCCTTATTTGGCATTTGTTCCAGAAATTTGTCACAGAAGAGTAGTATTTAGCCTTCTGCTATATTGGAGCTAACTCTGCTCAGGACCTTGAGATAAAAGCAATGATTAAAAAGCAGTGATTATAAATTTGCAATGGAAGTATACCGTAAATGTAAAGAACTGTGATTTATAATTAATTAAATTTGTGGTTTTTTGAACTTCTCATGAAACTTAAGACTGGAAAAAGGTTATCCATACATATAAAACAATTCCTCATTAAAATTACTTAAATGTCAAGATTTAACTTAAAAAAAAGGTTTTTTTCAGCTTTATTGAACTATAATTGACAAATAAAATTGTAAGATGTTTAAAGTATATATCATGGTGATTTGCTATACATATACATTGTGAAAGGGTCTTCCCAAGTAGTACAGTGGTAAAGCATCTGCCTGCCCGTGTAAGAGACGCAAGAGATTTGGGTTTGATCCCTGGGTGGATTCCACCATTTAGTTAATTAACACATCCATCACCTCACCTACTCACTGTACTTTTTGTTGATGAGAACAATTTAGATTATCAAGATTTTAAATGCTGAAGTTGCAGTGAATTAAAAATACAGTTTCCAATAAAATGAATGCCTTATCAAACATGTTATTTATATTTATATACTAAGTATGTTAATATAGCCATTCATAATGGCTAAAAGAAAAGAGAAATAGCAATTGGAACACAATTTTTAAACAAATTTAAGGACATAGGGTCTTACCACCAGTGTCAAGTTAAAACTAAGACAAAAAGATTGCTCCTTTTTTTGCCATCTTGACTTTTCTCCAGTTCTGAGCGGAAACTGGGAATATTAGCTGCCCTTGGGATCATTTTTTATTACTCCTTTGGCCTCAACCTTATAGCATCTTGATTGCCTGGAGTTTGCAGTCTTCGTACCTGTTGACCTCTGCTTCTACTGGGCTGCATGGGTAGCTTTCCTGACAGTGATTCAAAATCAAGGCTCCCACAATGAAGCATATATAAAGAATTGTAAGTAATTAAACAAGACAGCTTTCTCAAGATCATCTGGTCTGTTTGGGGTTCACTGGTTGTCCAAAATCAGAAAATATATTGCCTTAAAAAAATGCCCCACCATCAATGAGTTAGTAGCTGTGTTGCCAGAACAGAACCTAGAATGCAGAAAGTGTTCAATAAATACTAGTGAGGAAATGGTCTTATAAAAGATTTTCACTTAGGTGAGCCTCAGTTTCTCTCCTTAACTTTAGAACTGAACTGTCTTTCCTTGTCAACAAATGACAAAGTATTTAGATACATAGCATACTGTGTAAGTTTCAAAAATTTTTATTGTTGTTACTTTCAATTCATGGAAGGCATAAACTTAGTATTATAAATTTCTAATGAATTTGCCCCCTGTTGTAGTGAAAATGTTTTGGATTTTCAAGAACAATTCTGATTGCTCATGTCAGTCCTGTGGGTTGATCACATAAACTGTTAAAATATCTTAAAAGTACAAACAATATCTCCATCTGTCCCAAAGCTAGTCTACCAGTCCTCTGTTGGATAACAGTCTCATTTGGAACTTATAATCATAGGAGTCTAGCTGATAGCAATGACAGTATTCACGTAAAACCTAAGAAAAATGTGGATAGTTTAGGCCAGATTTTTTTAAGGCTGTGTTTTCTTTTTATATTTTTAATATTAGCATTTTAATTAGAGTTTTAATAGGCATTAACTATGAAGATAATCTGTTTCAGAGAAATATGACCAAGATCTCTAAGGATCCTGCCATGGGCAGAGGAGACCCTGGAGTCCAGGTGATGCTTCCTGCACCTGCGTCTGGACACCATGCTCTGCCTTTGGCGGCTGTACAAGAAGCAGAAGCTGGTAATGGGATTCTGTTCCTACTTATCTTTGCAATATCCATAATCCCAGTTCCCGAGGGTTGCTTTGAGGATAAAAGGAAATCAAAGACGTGCCCACTTTTCATGAGTGAACAAATGGGTGATATGACTGCCACTTCATGTTCATCCTCTCCCTAGGTTCATTTTACATTAGGAGACAGGGTTGCTGTAGGCTCTCGTATTTCTTCTCTTTTCATGGTCTTCTCTCCATTCAAGAGTGACTCGTATTATAAAGGTAATAATGAAAATTTTAGTAGAGCAGTCATGTTTTCATTCCCTGGCTTTGCAGAGGTTACACATGAGAGAATTGCCAAATCACTGAGACTTTTCTATTCAGGTTACTGAAGCTTATTTCAGCTGTTTTTAATAGAAATCTTTCTGAAGTGTGCTAAGTGTTTCCTGATGTATTTGGGGTTTTCTTCAGGTGGGGGCAGTGTTTTTAATGTCTCCCTCTCTACCACCTGGCATATAGTGAATGGCACATAGTTTGTGTTCCTTGAATATCTGATGAATTAATAATTTAACTTAGTGACTTAGAGTTGTTAGTTTGAAAAGAATTGTACCATGCTGCAGCCCCTTGAGGTATTCAGAGTTCACTGGGGAATCTGGGCATATACTGTCCATTTATTGGGATTACTCCTTGTAAGTTCCAGTCTTCTTAGGACATCCACCCCTTGTGGCCTGCTCCCTCCCTTCACCTACAAACTATACATACTTTTTCTGTTTCTTGTGTGCTGTCTCCATTGTAACCTGGAAAAGAACTAAAGCTTGCCAGAGGAAATCATGTACAAAGTGAATAACCTTAGTTTGCACACTCTCAAATTCAGTAGGCTTACTACCAGAGTCCCAGAGAACATCTGCCTTTTCTAAGACATCAGTTGATGGTTACTTCCTTCATCGTCTGACCAGAGACCCTCTTCCCTTACCTCTAGGTTCTAGATGGTTGCGAATATCTTTTGCCAATTAAGAAAATACTAATTCAACAATTAGGGTAATACTATCCTAATTTGTATTTTGTTTCCTACTTTTCAATGTCATTTTATGTCTGTTGTTATATTTAAAATAACTTGAAAGTTACTTCCTAATTTGTGAAATGCATAGAAATGAGTTTTAGATATCATTTGGCTTTGGGAGGTCCAGTCAATATGAAAGAAATAAGTTTTGACTTAGGACAAATCAGACTGTAGAAGGATTTACATTCTTTCTTTAATCTTTTTTCCCTAAAAACAAACCCATTAACATTAGAAAGGATTGAATAATCCAAAACATTTACTATGTGATCAAGCCCCTCACCACTATTAGTAGTGTGGTTATATTCTCTTAATATTTTATCATTTTAAAAGCTAATTTAAATATTAATTGTAAAATAATTGATACATGCAAAAATATATGTAACGCACATGTAAGTTATCAACCCAACAACCAGGAACCCACTATTTGACTTAGGAGGTAGAACATCACCAGTACTGTTGAAGATGCCTGTGTTTCATCATCATTGCATCCCTGTAACTTCCTCACCAACTGAGGTAATATTCTGATGTAAAAAAATAAATTTCCTTACTTTTCTTTATGTTTTGACCAAATATAGGTATCCTCAAAAAGCTATTGCTTTGTCTTTTAACATTATAAAAATAGTTTAATACTTGTTTTAGTCTTTGTAACTTGTTTTTTCCCCAGTTAATATTGAGCTTCTAAAATTTGTCTTTGTTAATATATATGGCTCTGGTTCATTCATTTTCATTGTTGTATAGTATTCTGTTGTATGAATATAGTATAATTTATCTGTTCTCTTGTCGATGGGCATTTGGCCTGGTTTCCAGTTTTACAAAGCAGTACCTTCAGTGATGTGTGTAAGTGCCATGTATGGTGATGTTTCATTAATCCTTTGATGTTTGTAAAAATAAATGATACCATTTGAAAGAAACTGAAAAGTAAGAGAGCTAAGAATAATTTTGCTGGACCAATGTTTTTACATCAGCATTTTAGATACTAGCCTCTGAGCCTGTGCCAGTTTGTATTCCTACTTATTATATCAGCTATATAAATAGTAACAATCTCTATCATTTTTGTACATTACTTATATTTTATAAACTTTGTATGTTACTAGTAGCCATAGCTATTCCTTATTGTATACTTGCTCTATGCCAGGTTCTGTGCCAGCCAATATTTGTACAAAGTTTATACCTCCTGATGGTTTTATATATTTTTTTTTAAATTTGGAGATAATGTCAAATCTTACAGAAAATTTGCAAAAATAAAAATAGTTGCAAAGATCGCTCATATTCCCTTAACCTAGATACACTTAGTGATAACATATTACCCCATTTGTGTTCCTCCATGTGTACATGTCTGTGAACGTTTCATTTCTTTCTGAACCATTTGAGGATAGGTCATATACATTTTAGGACTTCCCTGTTGGCTCAGATGGTAAAGCATCTGCCTACAATGTGGGAGACCCAGGTTCAATCCCTGGGTTGGGAAGATCTCCTAGAGAAGGAAATGGCAACCCACTCCAGTATTCTTGCCTGGAAAATCCCATGGATGGAGGAGCCTGTTAGGCTACAGTCCATGGGTTGTAAAAAGTCAGACACAACTGAGCGACTTCACTTTCACTATATACTTTATGCCTTTTATCCCCAAATACTTCAGTGTGTATTTTCCCCAAATAGGGATTTTTCTTAGATACTTCAGTAGTAAATTTAACATTAGATGAAAATATGTGTTCTATAGTTTTATCAATCTGCTCTTTGTATTCTAATTTTGTCAATTGATCTAATAAAGTCTTTATAGCTTTTTTTCCCCTTACGGTACTGCAGTCTGTCTGGGGTCACATATTATATTTAGATGTCATGTCTCATTAATCTCTTTTAATCTAGGGTATTTCTATGGCCTCTCTTTGCCTTTTTATGACATTGATATTTTTGAGAGCTATATTCTTCACTCTCCCAAACACCTGTCAACCCCTGGCTTTTAATAGAAGTTTCCTCATTTTGAGTTTGTCTGGTGTTTCCTCATGATTTGTCCTCGACTGTGTTTTCTTAGTTGGGCCACTGCACAGGTGGTATGATACCACACCTGGAGATGTGTGATGTTCATATTTCTCGTTGTCCAGTTTCTTCATTGTATAATTACTGTGTTTTTTCCTCCCTCACAACTAATAAGGAATCTGTGGGGAGATACTTTCAACACCATAAAAATGTCCTTCTCCTAGCAAAATATTCTAGTCTCATCTTGAATGTACCCTGTCTTAGTACTGGAGTCAGCCATTTCTTGAAGAACCCTGGTTCCTTTTAGTGGACAATTGTATTTGATACAAAGATCTGAGCATTGTGTTTCAGAGCAGTTTTAAAAATAGATGATATTATTCAATTTTCCATATTAGGAAACTGAGTCTCAGAGGTTAAGCAATGCAGCAGCCAGTAAATAGTGAAAACAGGATTTAAATTCAAGTCTCTTTTTCTTAAGCATCATTACTTTTTTCAGTTACACTATAGCCTGTAGTCATGTCATCTGGTTTCCCTCCTTCTCATAGTGTAAATTGATATAAAAGTGTGCTATCATTTAATTTTTGCAGATAAGAAAAAGATCCTTGAAATTAAAGATTCATGCTGTGGACACTGCTTCCAAGAACTTGAAAATGCAAAGCAGGAATGTCAAGATCTGAAAAGAAAACTGGAGAAATGCTGTAGGCATCTTCAGCATTTAGAAAGGAAGCACAAAGCTGTAGTGGAAAAAATCGGAGGTTAGCATTTGAAGTATCACTGCTACAAGAGTAAATCTCCTTGACCCTGGTTGGAATGTTCAAATGTGACATTTTAGTTAATGGAAGCACTGATTATCTTTGGGAATTACTATAAACTAATTTGGATCTTATTTTTATTAGGCAAATAATTCTTGCTGAACTTAGTCCTTCTTTTTTGATTGAATAGCTTTTGAGTGCTTACTGTGTGTCAAACAGTGTTCTAGGCACTGAGGGTACAGCAGTGAAGACATCAGACAAAATTCCACTTCTGATGGAGATGTACAGGACTTTTCTGTTCTCTTGCTTCAAAAAGCTTATCATTAGAGGAGAACTGAAAACATTAATGAATAATTGCAGCTCTGGGTAGCTGGCAGTACGTTCATGTAAACTAGGAAGAAAGGATGTTAGTTGATTCTTCCTCCTATTAAAGTTAAGGAAGGCTTGAGTAAGCCTTGAAAGATGAATGTGTTTGCCAAAGAGAATGGCATTCCAGGCAGAGGGAAGAGACACGAACCAAGGCGTCTGGGTCTGATGCGGCCTCCTCTCTGCCCTTTCTGCACAATGCTGTCAGGGAGTTGTCTAAAAGGCCTGTCTTCTGCCTTTTCCTGTTGCCCTCTTGAAGAAGGGAGCTATTGGGCTCACAAGGCTGTTCCCTCTTACCTTCCACAGGGTGTTGACTTACACCCTGTGCTCTATATTCCTTACCTTTGAAATATTTCAGATGCCCGAGCTGGTCAGGAATTTTCTTTTACAATATTGTCATTCTGTCCTATGCTTTCCCCTTTCATTCTTGTTTTGGCCCTACTCTTGCCCATCCTTTAGAATTCAATTGAGAAGATAGCTTGTCTTCAGAGCTTTGATTTTTGCCAGTGTGGGCTAGGCGGGCTGCTTCTGTGTGGCCTCAGGACATTTGTCTCCTCCGTTAACATTCTGAATCTCACTTTTTGATTACTTGCCCAACATCTTTTTAACCTGTAGATTTGTTGAGATATTATCTCATTTATCCTTATAGTCCAGTACCCATTATATAAAAGGTAGTAATAAATGCTTGATTGAAGGAAGGACTAAATGCAAGGGTCCCAAACAATGTTTCATCCAGACCCAGGCAGGTAGGTTCACTTTTTTCCTCCATTCACCTCTGTGAATGTCCACTTGCTTGGACAACAGTCGTCTCTTTCTGCTTCCAGTCTTGCCCCTCCAATCCATTCTCCATCAGGAAGCTAGAGCAGCCTTTTGGAAAAGTAGATATGACTGTGACACTCTGTTGTTTAAAGTGCCTCAGTGGCTTGTCTGGCCCTCGGTGTAAAACGCAGTTTGACGTAATTTAAGAAGCCCTTCCTGATCCCACTTCTGCCAGGCTTTCAGGCTCCTCTCCTGCCCAGTCCTCTTATTCTCTCACAGAGCTGTGGCAGGGATTTCCCCTGACTCTCTGGGCCTTTGTGCACCTCCTCCTTTACCAGCAACATCTGTCTCCCCATCCTGGTTACAATGCCTGGCTAACTCCTACTCGTCAACCCCCTGGGACATGATTTCCCTATAGAGGCTTTCCTAAGCACCTCAGACTTCCCAGCCTTAGCATAGTACCTGGCATCATAGCACACTCGGTACATATTTTTGCCCAAGAGAAGCCACCTACTCCCATTACTGCTTCCTAAGTCTGTTAAAGATAGATCATAATTGCTTTAAGGCTGAGAAAGTGTTTCAGCTATTTTGAGATAAAAATTTTAACAACTGTAGCTCCGTGATGATTGCTTAGGTCTTTAACAGAGGCTGGAGAGCGAGTAAATTTGTCCAACTGTGGAGGTAAATTTCTCCTCCTGTGGAGGAGGCTGTTGTAAAATTTGATGAAAATCAAGAAATTTGTTTTATATAATAAAATGATAAGGGTAGTAGTTTGTGGTTATTTACGGATAATAATATTTAGCACTGTACATTGTGATTATACAATAGTTATTTTACATAGTGCTTTTGAGGCTAATAACTTCTGTAATTTGTGGACTTAGAAATAATCCAAGAAAGTTTGTAGTTGGCTCAAAACAGCGAGCTAATAAAAGAGGTCAGAGTCAGAATTTAAGCCATTTGATAATTTCAGTGTTTGTGTTAATGTAAATCTGCTAGTTGATAAAATTTTTGCTATTTTGGTTGCTTTATTGTTTCTTAAATTCCATTTTCCACTGTCATGGTAGCATTTATTGAAAAGTGATGGAGTAAGAGTGAGTGGTTTAGAAATATACAAGCTGTATCCATCACGGGGAGAACAGAATGATTCACTCCCCAACTTGTAGAGTGTGTTGAAAGGCTGGTATAGTGGGAAACAAAGGGTGTCATGTCCATGTTTATTAGACATTATTATTGCCAGACCTTGTATAAGGTGCTGTGCATTTACTATTTTATTTCCATTATAGTCTTCAAGGTCGGTAACACTATCCCCATTTTTCACAAGAAAAACTCAGTTTCAGAAAGATTCAGTGATTTGCCTAAGCTCATCCAGTGGGTAAGAAGGCCTTAAACTTGTGTCTCTCTGACTCTGAAATTTATGCTTTGTCCTCTGTGCCACATGGACTCCATCAGTCTCTTCATCTTGTTTTAAAAGTTCAAAAAGTTGAAGATCTTATGTTATGTTTGAAAATGGCACCTACTTAAGCTTAACTTTTTTCTCTTAATTTTGTATTGAGGTGCTTGTTCAATGATCAGTTTATATGTGCATAGACTGCATACCAAGGTCCATGAGGGACATGGAATTAGGAAACCTGTATTGCTAAATAAAGCCTTCCATCTAACTGGAAAGCAAACCACATGCATATAAGGCAATGGGAGATTTATTCCAAGACAGTCTGTAACCCCAAATAAGTTGAAAATAGAGTACAGATTTAAAGTGCTAAGAATATAGAACAGTGGATAGTCAGATTTGGGTTTATCAGGGAACAAATGACATAAGGAACAAATGACATAGGGAACAACTGGAAATTTGGCAGTCTCTTCTATGAACATTTGTGCTGGTAATTTAAGGGAAAGACAGAGAAAAAGAGATTGACCAATATACTATAAACTTTCTTTTTTAGAAGAGAATACTAAAGTCGTTGAAGAATTAATAGAAGAAAACAATGACATGAAGAATAAATTAGAAGAACTGAGAACACTTTGTAAAACACTACCACCAAGGTAGACTTTTATTATTTCTAAGAACCTGTTTATTTCTGAGTATCTTTACTTTTTAAAAATCAACAGTCCTATCAATATTATATCAAGAATATCAATTACTGTTATTGTTGCGTAGCAAAAATATGAAAAAAAGAGGATCTTTTAAAATTCTATTCCCAGAAGATACTCTTTATTTAAAGTCTTTGGGTTGGGAAGATCTGCTGGAGAAGGGAGAGGTTACCCGCACCAGTATTCTTGGGCTTCTCTGGTGGCTCAGCTGATAAAGAATCTGCCTGCAATATGGGAGACCTGGCCTTGATCCCTGCTTGGGGAGATCTTTGGGAGAAGGGAACGGCTACCTGCTCCAGTATTCTGGCCTGGAGAATTCCATGGACTGTATATCCAAGGGGTCACAGAGAGACATGACTGAGTGACTTTCACTTTCATACAAACACAACATGTGCACATGTTTTAAAAATTGAGACTATTATATAAGCTACTTTGTGGCCTTTTATTAGTATTGTAAGAGAAACTTTCCCCCATGCCATTAGATAAACTTTTATAATCTGCTCTTCAGTAACTGCATAGGTTTTCATCACGTGGGTTTATTGTGATATAAGTAACCGTAACACTTGTTTGCCTTTTTCTCCTAAATACTTAGAGATCCTCAGATGTGAATTTTTAGTACACCTTAGCTTGTTTTATTAGAATATATATATATATTTAAAAATTATATATACATATTTTTCAAATTACATTTTTCACTTAATGTCTGTATATTTTTAGGTCACTGTCAGAAGGAGCTATTGAAAGTGCCTGCCTGCCATGCAATGAGGTGGCCTTGGAAGAACTTCGTGGGCAATACATTAAAGCTGTAAAAAAGATTAAGCGTAAGTCTCTAAAAATCCCTAAGGTTTTAAGGTGGTTTGGGTCTTTTTGTAACTAATAGTAGTAATTTGGGGAATTTTCCAAACAACCTTAAATGAGATATTACCTGTTTTTAGAAGAGATCATTGATAGCTTTTCTAAATTATGCCGTAATAGGTGATTTTACCCAAGTAAATTTGGGGTTTGCCACTAAAATTTTGGAAGTGTCACAAGGATAGAGGTATCTTTATATTGTTAATTATCCTGGGGTTTTGGGGGACTAAAATGTATGTGTATTATATATTTTAAAGTATAATTGACACATCACTATATTAGTTTCAGGCCTGTAACATAATTGATTCTGCGTTTGTTTATGCTTTGAAGTGATCACCACAATAAGTCTAGTTTGAGTAGCATGATGAAATCTCAGCCATCATGCTGTGTCTGCCTGTGGAAGTGAATCACCCCTCTGTCCAGCATATTCTGCCTGTTGGTAACTTAGTACTCACCTCGGTTATTGAACCCACTATCACTATATCGTAGTGGTTGTGTTCATAACCCTTCTTTTACCTAGTAAAGGCCACAAAGTGTAAGAATAGGGATGTTAGCAATTCATATATGCCAAAGAAAAGCTGGAAAGTGCTTCCTTTAAGTAAAATGTTATAAGTTCTTGACTTAATAAGGAAAGAAAAATCATATGGTGAGATTGCTGAGATCTATGGTAAGGACAGATCTTCTGCCCATGAAATGGTGAAGAAAGAAAACAATTCATGATAGTCTTGCTGTCACACCTCAAACTGAAAAAGTTACAGATACAGTGGATGATAAGGGCTTAGTTAAAATGAAAAAGACATTAAATACGCACAATAAGATATTTAGAGATCACATTTACATAATTTTATTAAATTGTTAAAATTGCTGTCTTACTAATTACTGTTGTTAATCTCTCACTGTGCCTAATTTATAAATTAAATGTTAAGAAGGTGATGTATGTATCAGAAAAAGTGTAGTATATATAGGGTTCAGTACGTGGTTTCAAGCATCCATCAGGGGTCTTGGGATGTACTCCTCGGGGATAGGAGGGGGCTGCTGTAAGGTATTCTTCACCAGAGTCGCCTGTGCTGTACTTCCTCACCCTCATGACTTTGTAGTTCCTGACCCTCTTCCCCGTTTTGCCCACTGTTCAGCCCTCTCCCTCTGGCAATCACTAGTCTGTTCTCTGTTTATTTGCTTTGTTTTTTAAGATTCCACTTGTAAATGAAATCGTACAGTATTTGTCTTTCTCTGACAGTTCACTTAGCATAATGCCCTCAGGATCCACCCAGGTTGTCACAAATGGCAAGACTTTGTTGTTTTTTATGGCTGAGTAGTATCATTGTGTGTGTGTACCACATCTTCTTTATCCACTCATCCACTGATGGATGCTTAGGTTGTTTGAATAGCGTGGCTATTGTGTGTAATGCTGCAGTGAACATTGGCACGCATGGATCTTTCTGAATTAGTGTTTCACTTTCTTTTGAAAAATATCCAGAAGTGAAATTGCTGGATTATATAGTAGTACTATTTTTCATTTTTTGAGGAACCTCCATGCTTACTGTTTGAGTATGTTTGAGGAACCTCCATAGTGGCTATTCCAATCTACATTCTCATCATGAATTTATAGGGTTTCTCTTTTCCTCCACATGCTCACTAAAACATCTTGGTCTTTTGATAATAGCCATTCTAACAGCTGTGAGGTGATACCTCACTGTGATTTTGACTTGGATTTCCATGATGATTAGTGATGTTGAGCATGTACTTATGGGTCATCTCTGTTTTCTTTGGAAACCTATCTATTCCTCTGCCCAATTTTAAATCAGGTTGTTTGTTTCTTGTTGATACTGAGTTGTGTGAGTTCTTTATATATATTTTGGAAATTAATTCCTTATTGGATATATAATTTGCAAATATCTTCTCTCATTTATTTAATAGGTTGCCTTTTTATCTTTTTGATGGTTTCCTTTGCTGTGCAGAAGCATTGTAGTTTGATGTAGTCTCACTTATTTATTTTTGCTTATGTTGCCACTGCTTTTGGAGTTGGGTCTAAAAAAAAATCACTGAGACCAGTGTCAATGAGTTTACTGCCAATATTTTCTTCTAGGAGTTTTATGGTTTTCTGGTCTTACAGTCAAGCCCCTTATCCATTTTGAATTGATTTTGTATATGTTATAAGAAAGTGGCACACTGATTCTTTTGCATGTGGCTGTCCAGTTTTCCTGTTACTATTTTTTGAAGAGATTGTCCTTTCCCCATCATATATTTTTGCCTCCTTTGTTGTAAATTAATCAACCACATGTGGGTGGGTTTATTTCTGGGCTCTATATTTTGTTCCATTGATCTCTTTGTTTTTATGCCAAAACCACACTGTTTTTTATCCTTCATTTTGTTAATGTGTGGTATATTGCACTGACTGACTTGTGAATATTGAACAGTCCTTGCATACCTGGGATAAATCCCACTTGATCATGGTGTATGCTCCTTTTAATGTATGTGTCTGTGTTCATCAGTGATATTGGCCTTTTTTTTTTCTTTTGGTGGTGGTCTTGTTTAGTTTGGCACCAGGGTAATGCTGGCTTCATAAAATGTGTTTGGGAATATCCCCTTCTCTGTTTTTGTTTTTGTTTTTTTTTTAAACAAGAATTTGAGAAGGGTAAATATTATATCTTCTTTGAATGGTTGGTAGAATTTACTGGTGAAGCCGTCTGGGTTTTCTTAGTGAGTCTAGATAAAGGTTTGTCAGTTTTCTTTTTCAGAGACCCGGATATTAGTTTTATTGATCTTTTCTCATTTTTGTTGTTGTTGTTTTTCTTTTAAGTAAATCTTGGGTTTTTTCCTCTCTTCTTTCATTAAAATTTTTTTAATTTAAGTATAGTTGATTTACAACATTGTGTTAGCTTTTGGTATACAGCAAAAGGACTCATCTATATATAATATATATTATATATAATATGTATATTATTTTCCATTATGGTTTATTATGCTGCTGCTGCTGCTAAGTCACTTCAGTCGCGTCCAGCTCTGTGTGACTCCATAGACGGCAGCCCACCAGGCTCCCCCGTCCCTGGGATTCTCCAGGCAAGAACACTGGAGTGGGTTGCCATTTCCTTCTCCAATGCATGAAAGTGAAAAGTGAAAGGGAAGTCACTCAGTAGTGTCTGACTCTTCACGACCCCCATGGACCGCAGCCTACCAGGCTTCTCTGTCCATGGGATTTTCCAGGCAAGAGTACTGGAGTGGGGTGCCATCGCCTTCTCCGATGGTTTATTATAGGATATTGAATATAGTTCCTTCTGATATACAGTAGGACTTTGTTATTTATCTCTTTTTATATATTAGTCTGTATCCACTAATCACAAACTCCTAATTTATCCCTACCCCCACCTCCTTTCCCCTTTGGTAGCCATAAATTTATCTATGTCTGTGAATCTGTTTCTGGGTAGTATTTTTTGGTGGTACCATGTGGATTATAGGATCTTAGTTCAGTGCCAGGGATCCAATCTATGCCCCCTAAAGAGTAAGTGTGGAGTCCTAACCACTGGACTGCCAGGGAATTCCCTTTTCTGATTTGCAAATAAGTTCATTTGTATCATATTTTAGATTCCACATATAAGTGGTATCATATGGTATTTGTCTTTCTCTTTCTTCACTTAGAATGATCTCTAGGTTAATCCATGTTGCTGCAAACGGCACTGTTTCGTTGTTTTCTCTGGCTGAGTAGTATTCCATTGTGTGTGTATATATGAATACCACATCTTCTTTTTCCATTCATCCATCGATGGACATTTAGTTTGCCTCTGTTTCTTGGCTATTGTAAATAATGCTGCTGTGAACATTAGGGATGCACGTATCTTTTGAATTAGAGTTTTCACTAGATAAATACCCAGAAGTGGTACTACTAGATTGTATGGTGACTCTAATTTTAGCTTTTTGAGAGACTTCCATTATGTTTTTCATAGTGGCTGTACCAATTTACATTCCCACCAACGATGTAGGAGGGTTTTTCTTTTTCCACACCGTCTCCAGCTTTTGTTATTTGTAAACTTTTTAATGATGCCTTTCTCACTGGTGTGAGGTGATACCTCGTTGTAGTTTTGATTTACACTTCTCTAATAATTAGAGATGTTGAACATCTCTGCCTGTGCCTGTTGGCCATCTGTATGTCTTCTTTGGAGAAACGTTTATTTAGGTCTTCTGCCCATTTTTTGTCATGGACTTTTTCTATTTTTTTATGTCTCTAATTTATTTTTGTTCTCATTTTTTAAATTTTCTTCCTTGTTTCTCCCAATGTTCCTTCCTTCCAGTGTTTCTCTATATATTTTCTGTCTAGATGAGCTACCTATTGATGTAAATGGGGTATTAAATCTCTCTATTATTATTGTATCACTGTTGATTTCTCCTTGTAGGTCTGATCATACTGTTTTATATGTCTTGCTGCTCCTATGTTGGGTGAATAAATTTTAACAAATGTTATTTATATCTTCTTGTTGGGTCAATCCCTTTATCATTTTCTAATGTCCATCTTTGTCTTTTATTACAGTCTTTGTTTTCACGTCTATTTTATTTGATATAAGTGTAGCTGCTAAGCTACTACAGCTTTCTTTTGCTTTCTGTTTGCATGAAATGTTGGTCCATCCCTTCACTTTAGCCTTTATATATCCTTACATGTGAAGTGAGTCTTTTTAACATTTCTTGTACTTTCTGCTTATTTTATGGTTAAGTTCCCTCTATTCATCCATTCTTATTTGATGAGCATCTTTATGACCATTAGTTTGAACTCTTTATCAGGTAAGTTACTGACCTCCATTTCATTAAAGTTTTTTTTTTTTTTGGAGTTTGTCTAGTTCTTTTGTTTGGAACATATTTCTATTTCTTCATTTTGCTTAACTCTCTATGTGTTTAATTCTATGTATTATGTGAAACAGGAGAGCTACCTCTCCCAATCTTGAAGGAGTGGTCACAGAAAGACTAGGGTGTGTTTAGGGTGCTGTGTCCTGGGGGTTGTAGATTGCCAAGAATGGTCTCTCCAGCTGTTTCATTCCCGTGGGGCCCAGAAACACAAGCCTTCTAGTCACCAAGACTGGGTGTTCAAGGGATGTCCCCTATGTGGACTGTGCACACCTGCTGGGTTTTGAGTGTCAGGACAACCAGGGAATGCAGAGGTGGGACAAATGGCTGTAGTACAGCAGAGGAAGAGTGAGAAAATGGTGCCTGTAAGGGCCAGCACTTGAAAGGCAGAAGTCGAGTGTGAAAATGGCTCCTGCTAGCATCTCTGATCCTAGGAGAGTTCTAACAGATTCTGCACTTCTGACAGATGCTTTAAGATCATCAAGTGCATCTCCTTCACATAAGGTCTAGGCATGTATCATGCTGTTGTTTTTACACTGGGTTCCCATCTTGAGTGAGTCTCTGCATGGTCCTATAAGAATGGAATCTCAGTTTCCTACAGTACTTTGTGTCTCTTGGATGTAAACCTATGTTTTGGAGGCTCGTCTCTCTGGTTCAGGTCCCAAGAATTGGGGCATCTGATGTGGGTTCAAACCCCTTGCACCTCAGGGAGAAGCTTTGTTTTTGTGCTGTTATTCCTAATTGTGAGATGCCATGTCCAAGGTGAAGGTTTTGAGGAGACTGTGTCTACCTCTGCTACTCACCTTGATATGTTTGCTTTGCTGTGGGTGACTCTTCTGCTAGTTCTCAGGTTATTTTCAGAGACAGTTGTTCCATACGTGGCTATAGATGTGGTATGTCCATGGGAGGAGGTGAATTCAGGATTTCCTGTATTACCATCTTGAACTGCTTTCAGCATTTTTCTTCTTGGACACTAATATTAAACTAAAAATTTCATAATCCTACAACTTAAATCACTAGTACCCGAAAAAATGCTATATGAATTTTAAATGAGATATTATTTTTTTCCATAAGCTTTTAAAGACAATAGAAAATTGATGTTATTAGGAATTATTCTGTGGTTTCTCATTATTTTCATAATGGATTATGTCATTAATATAAATTTGTTTATCAAGACTTTTATGGTACTAGGTGATGTAATATAACCTGCAGAACATTTATGTGGTTTGTTTTCCTAGTAGAAAACTTCCCAGTCTTTAACTGTAATATCACATAGTATATATGTCTCAGAACAATACCAGTGTTTATGTATGAGATATGTATATATGCCTCCTAAAGCTTGCATTCATTTTAAACAAAATGAGTGGGAGAGGTCTCAAGTTTCAATTATAATTCGTAGATCATCAGAATCATGCTGTAGATGCTTTGAAAATGCCACTTAGTACAGAGAATGTTTCTTTGTTGTTGCTGGTCTAACAGAGTCCATGTTACTAGGAAGAAATTAACTTTTTTGTTGATAATTATATTAATTGAAAAGTGAAATTTTAAGCATTTTTCATCCTAATGTGAGAACTTATTGTGTATTTATGTGTATTACATTTTAGAAATTGGTTGGATATTTTGTATTGACATGTACTCTATTAAAATTTTTCCCACTTGAAATAATGAAAAATAGTCTTCCGCTTAGCATTTTTGCATAGAATGTGTAATTTCCGGGAAGAGCTTACTGATAATGAATGAGATTCCTTTATGAATTAGACTCCTTAATATAATGGGGATGGTGATATTAAACCAGTAAGATATAGCCCTGGATTTAGAACAAAAAGTTCATCTTTAGTGATTCAGTTAAGTTCAGTTCAGTCACTCAGTCATGTCTAACTCTTTGCAACTCCATGGACAGCAGCATGCCAGGCTTCCCTGTCCATCACCAACTCGTGGAATTTACTCAAACTCATGTCCATTGAATTGATGATGCCATCCAACCATCTCATCCTCTGTCATCCCCTTCTCTTCCTGCCTTCAGTCTTTCCCAGCATCAGGGTCTTTTCTAATGAGTCAGTTCTGTGCATCAAGTGGCCAAAGTATTGGAGCTTCAGCATCAGTCTTTCCAATAATATTCAGGACTGATTTCCTTTAGGATGGACTGATTTTATCTCCTTGCTGTCCAAGGGACTCTCAAGAGTCTTCTCTAATACCACAGTTTAAAAGCATCAATTCTTTGGTGTGGTAGTTCCAATGAAAGCACATTGAGTTAAAGATAAAAGGAAGACTTGAAAGCTATGAACTATTATTAAGTGTGAATGTCAGGAGGTGTCATGAGTCTCAAATCTCTCCCTGCAATAGCGTTTTGTATACCTCTCATGGATTATAGTATTATATTTAGTTGGATATTCATAAGTGCTATGGAAAGAATTGAAGAAATAATGAAACATAGGTTTTCAGAGCACAAGTAAACAGAAGGCTATGAATCTCTCCAGCTTATATTGCCTCCTTTCTCTCTGTGCCTACTTCTCTCTTCCTTGCTGCCTCACCCTTTCAGTGTATTTCTTTTTTCTCTTGTCTTAACTTGACATGTAATTGAAAAGCATAAATTTCTGTGCCTCATGTTAATGATAATTTCTTATCTCAGTGTTTAAAAATATGACAGTTTCTGTAGGGGATATGCTGTGTTTCTCTGACCATATTTGTGTTCTGTCATCTTTCTAAGTGGACTTTTAGATTACTTCTCCTTTTAGTCTACCAAAATGGTGACCGAAATATTCCATTTTAATGATGGTGGAAAGCTGTAACATTTAAGCTATATCTCCAGTCACTTCATCTCCCAGAAAATTGGTCTGAAGTCTGCCTCTCTTATTTCGAAAAAACTGCCAATAAACATGCATTTTGTGGGGATCCCCCGCCTCCAGGTGATATGCTTCGTTATATTCAGGAGAGTAAGGAAAGAGCTGCAGAAATGGTGAAAGCAGAGGTGTTGCGAGAACGTCAAGAAACTGCCCGAAAGATGCGCAAATATTACTTGATTTGCCTCCAGCAGATTCTGCAGGATGATGGGAAGGAGGAAGGGTAAGTTCCGTCTAAACAATGTGTCCTGAGAGTGGTCATTTTGTAAGCATTTTCTTTAGCCACAGAATTATCTGTATCTACATGAGTAGAGGGTTAAGAGAGGCTTAATGCCTGTGCTCCTGTTAATGGTGGCAGAACATATAGGAAAACAGAAGTCCTGGGGCTAAGGAAACTCATTTTCTTCCTCTAAACTCTATTAATTTTATATTCTGGAATTCCCCACAGGGCTGAGAAGAAGATCATCAATGCTGCTAGCAAGCTTGCTATGATGGCAAAATTGCTGGAAACACCTATTTCTAATAGATCCCAGAGCAAAACTACACAGTCAGGTATGTGAAAACTTGAAAGATTTTTCTCTCTTTCTTTTAGATATTTAATGTTTTTAGTAGGAGAGTCGGAATGTAAGGAGTGATAGCTAATTTAGCAAATTATATGCATATTTTACTTAAACTGGAAAACAGTGTAGAGTTTCCAGTTCAAGTAGGCAGACTGAGCTTGCCCATCAGCTTCATTTTGCTACTTCTATTCCTAGAAAGGATGGAAAAAATTTTAAGTGGCAATATAGAAGGAGAGAAAGAAGAAATTATAACTGAGCTTTTAAAAGTTATAATTGCTAAATCAGAGGCTGTGAGAAATCCCTAAAAGAAGACAGGCGTTTTAAGATTGAAGATGGAAACCTCAGTTCAGAGCTCCCAGAAGATGACAGTTACAAATGGGAGCAAAATGGAAACTGTTCCACACAGGATGGTAGTGATATATTCCAGAAGTAGTAGGCCTAGGGGATACCAATGGGGTAATTGGTATTCCAGAGCAACCAAACCAGGTGGGGGCACCCTCTTTATTTCTGCTTACTTCCTTTCTGAACCCCAGTATTAAGCTGGGTGAGAGCAACAGAAACAGAGTCTGGGGACAATCAGTACTCTAGGTGGCTGCACACACCAAGGAGAAACTGAGAGCTCACGTGCCCAGAGTATCAGCAATTAGGTCTTTCTACTCTGCTGCTCATTCCTTTCCACTCTACTAACAACTCCTTTAAACAACTGGCAGATACTGTGCTCAAGACATCTAAAAGATATGCATTCAACTGAGAATTACTATATATTTATACAAAGCAGCACCATGAAAAAAGAAACCAAACTTAAAACATAGCAAAAAAAAAAAAAAAGCTGTCCTCAAAGCAGAGCTTGCTGCTGCTGCTGCTAAGTCGCTTCAGACATGTCCAACTCTGTGCGACCCCACAGATGGCAGCCCACCAAGGCTCCCCCGTCCCTGGGACTCTCCAGGCAAGAACACTGGAGTGGGTTGCCATTTCCTTCTCCAGTGCATGAAAGTGAAAAGTGAAAGTGAAATTGCTCAGTCGTGTCCGGCTTTAGCGACCCCATGGACTGCAGCCTACCAGGCTCCTCCGACCATAGGATTTTCCAGGCAACAGTACTACACCTACAGAAATAGAATTAATAGAACAAACAACAGGATGTGAGAATGTTAGAAAAATACAGTATCCTCAGAAATATGTAAGAGGGTATTGTAGAGGAAGCTAACAATATGCTAAAATTTATGTTATTTTCAAGAAGAAGATACAGATACTTGTAACTCTGGAGCTTGCTGGAAAGATACAAGTTTAAGTATATGTATAAAAATTTAAGGCTAACACATGGGGAAACTAAGCCTATGCACCACAGCTGCTGAGCACGTACTCCAGAGCCTGTGAGCTGCAACCCCTGAGCCCACGTGCCACAACTAGGAAGCCTGTGCACGCTAGAGTCTGTGTGTCACAACTGCTGAAGCTTGTGTGTCCTAAGCCTGCGCTCTGCGATAAGAGAAGCTACTTCAGGGAGTAGTCCTCACACCCCAACTAGAGTGTAGCCCCCACTCACTGCAGCTACGGAAAGCTTGTACACAGCACCCAAGACCCAGCATAGCCAAAAATAAATTTAAAAGAAAAAGAAAAATAATTAAGGCTAACTAATACATCTGGAAAGCATAGGTAAATGGAAAATAATAGTAGATTGAAACAGTAGTTGCACTAAACATGAATTGCTTAAAGTCAGTAATAAAAGAGCATAATTTTCAAACAGTTTAAAAAATTCTAGACATATGTTATTTCAGATAAGACCATCATCAACAATTCAAAATACAGGGCTAGAGAGTGATATACCAAGCAATGTAGATTGATATTAGATAAATTATAGAGTTAAAAATAGTATTAGGTAAATGAGAGTTACTATTAAACTGACCAAAGTGAAAGTTCATAATGATAAAAGATACAGCTTCCCAAGAAGCTACAAATGAGAAGCTTTCCCAAAGCTCAGTTGAACTTCTGGAAAGCGAGAAGAAAAGATTGTTCGGAAATTCCTGAGTTGAATGTTGGTAAACATTCTTCAAATAGAAGCACAAAGAATATTTGTGTAAATTTTGGAATGGTGATAAAGGAATGGTGATAACCTTGGCTATAAAGGGTGATGTGAACCTTGGCATATAACATGAGAAGTTTTCTGGATTCAGTCTAATGTTACCAGCAGTTTTAAACCCTTTAGATGGATTTTAGGGGCCAAAGTACCCAACTCCCACATATGATGCCTCTGATTCTATGCCTTGTGGAGTTCTGCCTCTGATCAGATTTAGTGTCTTAGCTAATTAAATCAGAAACTATTTTAGCTTTGAAAGAATGTGTTGTGTGTGTGTCTTGAATTGGGGTGAGGGTGGGGGGTCCTTCCAGCAGATTTTCTTCATTAGAAACTCCATTCTTGACATCAGAGCAAGTTGGAAATGTTGGCTGTTGAAATGCTGTACCACCTATTGCATAAAATAATAGATAGCTGGATAATAATGATAGATTCCAATGACGCAATTACTCAGCTTTATCATATATATATATATATATATATATATATATATATATGATTTAAAAATGTCCAGTGTTGATGTCTTTTCTTCGAGAATGATTAAAATATCTATGCATTGCTTGGGAATATATAAAAACATGTTTTTCCCCCTCCTCTTTCAGTGTTAATTTTCTGCTAATTCTGTTTTCCCCTGATTTTGTGTTCCCTTGTACATAGGAGTATTGCCTCTGACTTCAGAGAGGCTGACTAGAGTTGAAAAATCAAAAAGAAATGATGTGAATCAGAATATACTATGTCACACAGAAAGCAAATCAAACAATCTAAAAACGATCCCCAGAAGTATGTGCGACCAAGTTCCTAAGAGGAGGCCTGCCTGTAACCTACAAAGGCGATTAGAGGATGTGGAGCGTGGAGATGGAAAGCCCGAGTGTTCCAAAGAGTCCCATCTGGACTTTCAGTTCAAGGATAACAGTCATAAACATGTAGACATTTTGCCAAGGAGTGTTTCTCCTGAGTTTGTGCCTTGCGAAGATGAAAGAAGCTTTGGTTTGCACAAGAAGAAAGACCTCCTTGGTGATCCTGGCTCTGAATCACTCCAGCACTCAAATGCACACCCCTTCCTTGGAACCTTTGGAAATAAACCTTCATCTCGATATACCCCTGATCTTTCTGAGTCTGAATCCACACACATTACTTTTCAAAGTCCTAATGAAAGACTTGGTTTAAAAGTATATAAATGTAATCCACTAATGGAAAGTGAAAACGCTGCATCTGAGAAAAGTCCGAGTTTGGGTGTTAAGGAAATTCCAGTAAAGGATGGAGTGGACCTGAGTGACTCTGCAGGCTGGCATTCCAACACTGCCACTCTACCCTACAGCAGTCATGAAGTGTCATTTTTGCATGATGGGCCGCAAGACACCCTAGATTCACTCCTTGAATCTGTGAATTTCAAACAGTTTTCAGCAGCCAGCTGTCTTTCAGACTCAGAGAAAAACAACATGATTCATCAGCCTATGAAATGTCAGAGTGGTCATGCTCCAGACCTGTCAGAAGAAACCACATATTCCCAGCCAGAGAAGAGCAGCATGACTCTTGGACACCCACCTCATCATAAAGCTGATATATTAAAGTCAGAATTCAAAAAACTGAGCAGTACAGTACCACCTGCTGTGTGTTCGCTGCCTTCGAGAAAAGTAATCGCTCCTCTGTCTAGCCAGCAAGATAGTGGCTTTGATAGCCCATTTGTCAATCTAGACTAATTGTTGTAGGGTATTTAAGAAGAATCATTAATATATTGACAAGAAAACCGAAGGGAAGACTTGAAACTGAAATATTTGTGGGCCCTGCATATTTAGAGATGTTTTAGTAACATCTGACTATCATATAAGTAAAGTATTCTCATAAAATTACTTGAGATATTAATGTTGCCTTCATCTTCCAAAGACTTTGGTGGTGTGTGTGTGATCTGCTTCTGTGTGGTGCTTGTATTTGGTTGCTAAACCATCTATTTTTATACTTATAAATTAGCTCTCTGTGCAGTTTTAAATTATTTAAATAAACTTGCATATGGTCTGTAGAATTATTATGAATTGTTTTTTAAATCACAATGTAGAAATGTTATATTGGCATATTTGAAATTCATCCAGAAAAATATATCAATTTTGATTTGTTATGTATGATCAGCCAGATTTAATTTTTGAAGCCAGCCATGTTTAATGAGTCTATATATTTGCTCTGCACATAGTTTACCTGGAAATATCTGCTCAAAATTTTGATCCTGCTTTCAGTTACTGGAAATGAAGTATTGCAGGCATTGCCACAAACTATGTACCTGTATCCTCACTTCATTATTTCAAAATTAGCTTGAATTTTTTTTAGTTGGCGTTTGTGTTATTTCCAGATCTACTGTGACACACAGAGACTTTGTCTGTCTTATGGTTTCACAGTCTTTCCTTCATCTGAAGCATTACTTTTAAAAATGGAAATAATCTTTGTCATACAGCCCCAAATTTTAAACTATTAGATTTTTATGTTCATTTATAGTGCAGAATTGGCTAACTTATTAATGCTGTGGTTGACGGTTACATTCTAAACCAGGCAGAAATGAATGACAACTTGAATATGGTTGCCTCTTTTTGAATTCCTAGAGACGGGTATTAAAGTATTAGGAGTTTGCAGGTACTTCCTGAAAATGCCATAGCTTTCTCTCATCTGTCACCCCAAATGTATTATGGACTGTATTTGTGGGTTTATCCCATATATTTGGCTCCCCAGGTGGCTCAGTGGTAAAGAATTTGCCTGCAATCCCTGGTTTGGGAAGATTCCCTGGAGGAGGAAATGGCAGCCCACTCCAGTATTCTTACCTGGGAAATCCCATGGACAGAGGAGCCTGGGGGCTACAGTCTGATTTGTCCACCAGGCTAACTTTTATGATGGCTGGGTGGGTGGCAAGGAGCATCATCCTCCTGCTGATAACCATCTCTAAAAGCAAGAACCTAGAAGTGGACCTTTTAGGAGGTGGAAAGTTCTGTGAACTGGTGACCAGATATCGATAAACCTAAATATTAGTACTGATTTCAGTGCTTGAGTTGACATGAAGCTGGAGAAAGGAACACGCTGCCACCTCTTCATTCTGAAGATACAGTGCCTTTTCTCCAATGATTAGGATGTCATTTCTCACTCTAGGAAAACTAAACCAGCTAAATTTATCTTCCACATGGATCTGGTTGGTTCTTGATTATTTTGAGTCCTGGATATTACCAAACTGAGAATCAAGCCCATTGCTTTCCTAATTTTTCATCTTTGTCTGTTTGTTTTAAATCCTATTTTAACCCTTAGCATCAAGGCTAAAAGTGGAAATCTTCTTGCTCCTTTTGTGGTATCCTTAATCTCTTTTTGGTATCCATAATTTCAAGAGTATTAGGTTGCTTTATTTCACACACTTTACACATAACCACCAAGGAAGGTATACATTGGTTAGTGTATATGTGAAGGGAGCACACAGCCAAACTCCCATAGTTTAAATCTGTCTGAAGGGTGATGTCAGAACAAAGAGAAGAGAGGAGCCCCATAAATATCATTGTCACATAGATCTCACTTCATCATGGTTTTAATTTTTTTATGTTTCTGTACTTCATTTGTTAACATCACGTTAGAGACTTTCAGTGCATGCTCACAGGAGATACTGATCTCTAGTTTTCTTGTTATACCTGTCTTGCTTTGATGAAAACATAATACTGGTCCTGTAGAATAAGTTGAAAAGTTCCCCTGCCTCTATTTCTGAAAGAATTTTTGTAGGATTGCTATAATTTATTTGTTGTTGGATAGAATTTATTGGGTAAAGCCATCTAGCTTAGGCTTTTTGTGTATGTGATAGGAAAGGAGGGAAGATTTTTAAGTAATGATTCTCTTTTTATTATTATAGAACTTTAGATTTTCTATTTCTTCCTTAGTCTTGGGTGAAATAAGGGACATTAATTACCAACCCTTCAGAAATTAGAATGATTATAAGAGAATATGACAGGCAACTTGACATGAACAAATTGGACAACTTAGGCAAAATGAAACCTTTCTTGTCTAATACAGGTACTTAAACTTCTGAATTTCCCTCTAAGCACTGTATAAGGCATACTTATAAATTTTGACACGTTGTGTTTTTGTTTTCATTTAGTTCAAAATATTTTCTAGTTGCCCCTATGATTTCTTTTTGGACCTATGTATTATTTAGAAATGTATCACTTACATTTGAGATTTATCTTTTGGGCCTAGCATATGACCTAGCCTGGAGAATGTTTCACATGCATCTGAAAAGAATGCATATCTCCTCTCATTTGATAGAGTGTTAAAAAATATGTTAGGTCAAGTTGGTTGATAATATTGTTCAGATCTGCTATAGCCTTGCTGATTTTTGGTCTACTTGTTCTGTTAGTTATTAATACTGGGACATTTTCAACTATAGTTGTTAATTTGTCTATTTCTCCTTTTGATTCTCTGATACTTGCTTTTATCAGTGAGACAAGTATGCCAACAACTCTCTCTGCAGTTTTTATTTTGTACTGTATTTCACATTCATGTTAGAAGGATGGCATTTGATGGATTTAGAATTCTCTGTTGGCATTTCCCCACCCCTTCCCCAGGCCCTTTGATTATGTCATTCCACTGCCTTAAAGGCCACCATACGTTTGCTGAAAAGTTAGCTGTGAATTACGTTGTTCATTTATTCTGAACTGGTTTTAGGTACATATATCTTAATATATTTGTTACATAAAAGGTACTGACCTTTTATCATTATAAAAACTTTTTATCTAGTAATATTTCTTAGAGTTCATTTTTAAGTTATTACTACAGCCATTCCAGCTCTCTTATAATTATTGTTTGCATGCCATATCTTTTTTGTCCTTTATTTTTTAACCTATTTATGTCTTTTGATTTCAAATGGGTCTCTGAAAGACAGCACATGGTTGGATCTTGCTTTTTACACAGTCACTATTTGCTTTTGGATTGGAGATTTTTAGTCTCTTTAATAAGATTATAATTGGACTTACTACATTTGCCATTTTACTTTTGACTTTCTCTGTTATTCATTTTCTCTGTTTCTCTCCTGTGATATATGTCTGTTTTTTTCCATATCTTATGCCTTTTTTGTTACTAAGTTGTTTGTTTCAGTTCAGCTCAGTTGCTCACTTGTGTCCGACCCTTTGTGACCCCATGGACTGCTGCACGCCAGGCATCCCAGTCTATCTCCAACTCCTGAAGCATGGTCAAACTAGTTTTCATTGAGTCGGTGATGCCATCCAACCATCTCATCATCTGTCATCCCCTTCTCCTACCCTCAATCTTTCCCAGCATTGGAATCTTTTTAGTGACTCAGTACATTGCTTCAGGTGGTCAAGGTATTGGAGTTAAAGCTTCAGCACCAGTTCTTCCAACGAATATTCAGGACTGATTTCCTCTTGGATCTCCTTGCAGTCCAAGAGACTCTCCAGAGTCTTCTCCAACACCACAGTTCAAAAGCATCAATTCTTTAGTACTTAGCTTTCTTTATAGTCCAACTCTCACATCCATACATGACTACTGGAAAAACCACAGCTTTGCGTAGATGGACCTTTGTCAGCAAGGTAATGTCTCTGCTTTTTAATATGCTCTCTAGTTTGTCACAGCTTTTCTTCCAAGGAGCAAGGGTCTTTTAATTTCATGGCTGGAGTCACCATCTGCAGTGATTTTGGAGCCCCCCAAAATAAAGTCTGTCACTGTTTCCATTGTTTCCTCATCAGTTTGCATGAAATGATGGGATTGGATGCCATGATCTTCATTTTTTGAATGTTGAGTTTTAAGTGAGCTTTTTCACTCTCCTCTTTCACTTTCATCAAGAGGCTCTTAAGTTCCTCTTAACTTTCTGCCATAAGGGTGGTATCTGCGTGTCTGAGGTTATTGATATTTCTCCAAGCTGTCTTGATTCCAGCTTGTGGTTCATCAAGCCCAGCATTTCGCATGATGAACTCTACATGTAAGTTAAATAAGCAGGGTGACAATATACAGCCTTGACGTACTCCTTTCCGTATTTGGAACCTGAGAGGTCGGGCATGTCTCGACATGCCCCCGGAAAAGTGCCACGGACAAGTCCCGGTGGTTGGCCAACGCCCAAACAGGAACCGGGAGCGGACCAAACTTCCGGGGACCGACCCCCATGGCCTGGCCCAATCAAGTGCCCACTCGGAGCTCTTGGACACCAACCAGCCCGCGCTTTTTACCTTATATGGGGAAACATGGTTTGAACGCCAGCCCTGGCTATAAAACCCCATCCTCACCCCCTCATACCTCGCAAACTCCCTTCCCTTGCTCGCTCACCCCCAGGAGTTCTGCCCGAGAGCGACTGCCCAGTAAAGGCTTCCATCGATGGTCCCTAGAGGTGGCTCTTTCTTCCCGAGGTGTTTCTTACAGAACCAGTCTGTTGTTCATGTCTGGTTCTAACTGTTGCTTCTCGATCTGCATACAGATTTTTCAGGAGGCAGATCAGATGGTCTGGTATTCCCATCACTAAGATTTTTCCACATTTGTTGTGATCCATACAGTCAAAGGCTTTCTCATAGGCAATAAAGCAGAAATAGATGTTTTTTGGAAACTTCCTTTGCTTTTTTGATGATCCAACAGATGTTGGCAATTTGATCTCTGGTTCCTCTACCTTTTCTAAATCCAGCTTGAACAACTGGAAGTTCACAGTTCACGTACTGTTGAAGCCTGGCTTGGAGAACTTTGAGCATTACTTTATAGCGTGTGAGATGAGTGCACTTGTGCAGGAGTTTGAGCATTCTTTGGCATTGGCTTACTTTAGGATTGGAATGTCTCTGGCATCCGGAGTCTCTGGCAGAGGTGTGGGTCAGCTGTGGCCTGCTGCAGGGTTGGGTGCACTGAGTGTAGCAGTGTGTTCATTGGACCTTTTGAAGGAGGTTCATGGGACCATTATCTTCATTACCTCCACCATAGTTTGGCCTCAGGTCAAATAACAGGGAGGGAACACAGCCCCACCCATCAACAGAAAACTGTATTAAAGATTTACTGAGCATGGCCCCACCCATCAGAACAAGACCCAGGTTCCCCCTCAGTCAATCTCTCCCATCAAGAAGCTTCCATAAGCCTCTTATCCTTCTCCATCAGAGGACAGAAAGACTGAAAACCACAATCACAGAAAACTAACCAATCTGATCACATGGCCTATAGCCTTGTCTAACTCAATGAAACTATGAGCCATGCCAGGTAGGGCCACCCAAAATGGATGGGTCATGGTGGAGAGTTCTGACAAATGGTCCACTGGAGAAGAGAATGGCAAACCAGCTCAGTATTCTTGCCTTGAGAAGCTCATGAACATTATAATCATAAAGGATTTGATTTAGGTCATACCTGAATAGTCCAGTGGTTTTCCCTACTTTCTTCAATTTAAGCCTGAATTTGGCAATTAGGAGTTGATGATCTGAGCCATAGTCAGCTCCCAGTCTTGTTTTTGCTGACTATCTTTGGCCACAAAGAATATGATCAATCTGGTTTCAGTATTGACCATTTGGTGATGTCCATAGGTAGAGGCTTCTCTTGTGTTGTTGGAGGAGGATGTTTGCTATGGCCAGTGCGTTCTCTTGGCCAAACTCTATTAGTTTTTGCCCTGCTTCATTCTGTACTCCAAGACTGAATTTGCCTGTTACTCCAGGTGTTTCTTGACCTCCTACTTTTGCATTCCAGTCCCCTATAATGAAAAACACCTTTTGGGTGTTAGTTCTAGAAGGTCTTGTAGGTCTTCATAGAACTGTTCAACTTCAGCTTCTTCAGCATTACTGGTCAGGGCATAGACTTGGATTATTGTGATATTGAATGCTTTGCCCTGGAAGCGAACAGAGATCATTCTGTCATTTTTGAGACTGCACCCAAGTAGGCATTTTGGAATCTTTTTTTGACTGTGATGGCTATTTCATTTCTTCTAAGGGATTCTTGCCCACAGTAGTAGATATAATGGTCATCTGAGTTAAATTTACCCATTCCAGTCCATTTTGGTTCACTGATTGCTAAAATGTCAATATTCACTCTTGCCATCTCCTGTTTGACCACTTCTAATTTACCTTTACTCATGGACCTAAATTCCAGGTTCCTGTGTAATATTGCTCTTTATGGCATTAGACCTTGCCTCCATCACCAGTCCCATCCACGACTGGATATTTTTTTCTTTTTTTCTTTGATTCCATCTTTTCTTTCTTTCTGGAGTTATTTTTCAACTGATCTCCAGTAGCATAGTTGACCCCTACCGACCTGGGGAGTTCATCTTTAAGTATCATATACTTTTGCCTTTTCATACTGTTCATGGGGTTCTCAAGGCAAAAACACTGAAGTGGCTTGCCATTCCTGTCTCCAGTGGACCACGTTTTGTCAGAATTCTCCACCATGACCCATCCGTCTTGGGTGGCCCTATATGGCATGGCTTATAGTTTCATTGAGTTAGACAAGGCTGTGGTCCATATGATCAGTTTGATTAGTTTTATGTGATTGTGTTTCAAAGCCAAAGGGAAAATCTCAGAAGCAATAGGAAAATAAACAAACCAAATCACTGTAAATAGAAGAACAGTATGATTTCCAGCTAACTTTTCATCAGACATATCATGACCACAAGGCAGTGGAATGACATAATAAAGGCCATGTTGCTTGTTTGTTAACTTTTCTATTATACAGATAGTTATTCACTTTAGTCACTCAATCTTGTCCGACTCTGCGACCCCATGAACCGTAGCATGCCACGCCTCCCTGTCCATCACCAACTCCTGGAGTTCACCCAAACCCATGTCCATGAGTTGGTGATGCCATCCAACCATTTCATCCTCTGTCATCCCCTTCTCCTCTGCCCTCAATCTTTCCCAGCAATCAGTGTCTTTTCAAATGAGTCAACTCTTTGGATCAGGTGGCCAAAGTATTGGAATTGCAGCTTCAACATCAGTCCTACCAATGAACACTCAGGACTGATCTCCTTTAGGATGGACTGGTTGGATCTCCTTGCAGACCAAGGGACTCTCAAGAGTCTTCAACAACAAAGTTCAAAAGCATCAGTTCATCGGTGCTCAGTTTTCTTTATAGTCCAACTCTCAAATCCATACATGACCACTGGAAAAACAATAGCCTTGACTAGACGGACCTTTGTTGACAAAGTAATATCTCTGCTTTTTAATATGCTCTCTAGGTTGGTCATAACTTTCCTTCCAAGGAGTAAGCATCTTTTAATTTAATGGCTTCAGTCGGCAGTGATTTTGGAGCCCCCAAAAATAAAGTCAGCCACTTTTTCCACCGTTTCGCCATCTATTTGCCATGAAGTGATGGGACCGGATGCCATGATCGTAGTTTTCTGAATGCTGAGTTTTAAGCTAACTTTTTCACTCTCCTCTTTCACTTTCATCACGAGGCTCTTTAGTTCTTCTTCACTTTCTGCCATAAAGCTGGTGTCATCTGCATATCTAAGGTTATTGATATTTCTCCTGGCAGTCTTGATTCCAGCTTGTGCTTCCTCAAGCCTAGCATTTCTCATGATGTACTCTGCATGTAACTTAAATAAGCAGGGTGACAATATACAGCCTTGCTGTACTCCTTTTCCTATTTATGTTATTATTTTAATTGATTTTTAATGTTGTTGTTGTTGTTGTTTTACTATTTAAAAAGTTATCTTCTGACGAATTGTGGTTGACTAGAGAAGGAAATGGCAGACCGCTTTTGTATTCTTGTCTTGAGAATCCCGTGAACACTGTGAAAGGAAGAGAACTGACAAGCAAAGGAGAAAAGGAAAGAGATACCCTTTTGAGGGCAGAGTTCCAAAGAATAGCAAGGAGAGAGAAAGCCTTCCTCAGTGATCAGTGCAAAGAAATAGAGGAAAACAATAGAATGGGAAAGTCTAGACATCTCTTCAAGAAGATTAGAGATACCAAAGGAACATTTTATGCAAAGATTGGCACAATAAAGGACAGAAATGTTATGGACCTAACAAGTAGAAGATGAAAGAAGAGGTGGCAAGAATATACAGAAGAACTATACCAAAAATATCTTCACAATCCAGATAATCACGGTGTGATCACTTTTCTAGAGCCAGACATTGTGGAATGTGAAGTCAAGTGGGCCTTAGGAAGCATTCTATGAACAAAAGTAGTGTAGGTGATGAAATTCCAGTTGAGCTATTTCAAATCCTAAAAGATGATGCTGTGAAAGTGCTGCACTCAATATGTCAGCAAAATTTGGAAAACGCAGCAGCGGCCACAGGACTGGAAAAGGTCAGTTTTCATTCCAATCCTAAAGTAAGGCAATGCCAAAGAATGCCTAAACTCCTGCACAGTTGCACTCATCTCACTCGGTATAAAGTAGTGTTCAAAATTCTCCAAGCCAGGCTTTAACAGTACGTGAACTGTGAACTTCCAGTAGTTCAAGCTGGATTTAGAAATGGCAGAGGAACCAGAGATCAAATTGCCAATATCTGTTGGATCATCAATAAAGCAAGAGAATTCCTAAAAAAAAACACATCTATTTCTGCTTTTTTGACTATGCCAAAGCCTTAGACTGTGTGGATCACAACAAACTGTGGAGAATTCTTCAAGAGATGAGAATACCAGACCACCTGACCTGCCTCTTGAAAAATATGCATGCAGTTCAGGAAGCAACAGGTGGAACTGGACATGGAACCACAGACTGGTTCCAAATAGGGAAAAGAGTATGTATATTGTAACCCTGCTTAGTTAACTTACATGCAGAGTACGTCATGAGAAACACTGGACTTGATGAAGCACAAGCTGGAATCAAGATTGCTGGGAGAAATATCCATAACTTCAGATATGCAGATGAGAGCCTCTTGATGAAATTGAAAGAGGAGAGTGAAAAAGTTAGCTTAAAACTCAACATTCAGAAAACTAAGATCCTGGCATCTGGTCCCATCACTTCATGTCAAATAGATGGGGAAATAGTGGAAATAGTGGCAGACTTTATTTTCTTGGGCTCCAAAATCACTGCAGATGGTGACTGAAGCGATGAATTTAGAAGATGCTTGCTCCTTGGAAGGAAAGTTATGACCAACCTAGACAGCATATTAAAAAGCAGAGACATTATTTTTCCAACAAAGGTCCATCTACTCAAGGCTATTGTTTTTCCAGTGTTCATGTTTGGACGTGAGAGTTGGACTATAAAGCTCAGCACTGAAGAATTGATACTTTTGAACTGTGGTGTTGGAGAAGACTCTTGAGAGTCTCTTGGATTGCAAGGAGATCCAACCAGTCCATCCTAAAGGAAATCAGTCATGAATATTCGTTGGAAGGACTGATGTTGAAGCTGAAACTCCAGTACTTGGCCATGTGATGGGAAGAACTGACTCATTTGAAAAGACCCTGATGCTGAGAAAGATGAAGGCTGGAGGAGAAGGGGATGAGAGAAGATGAGATGGCTGGATGGCACCACCAACTCAATGGACACGAGTTTGAATCAACTCTGGGAGTTGATGATGGACAAGGAGGCCTGGCATGCTGCAGTCCATGGAGTCGCAAAGAGTTGGTTGTGACTGAGTGACTGAAATGAACTGAAGTTATTTTCTAAGTGGTTATTCTAGGTATTACAATAGACTATTACAGACTCGTTCAGATTAAAATTGACTGACTTCTGGTATAATATAGTAGGTTTCCTCTAGTATGACTTTATTTCCTTTCCCTTTCTTTGTGCTATTAATTGTTGTATATATTACATCTTATGTATTATATACGTGACAACATTATTATTATAAGTATGGCTTTGTATGATGTCTTCTGAAGAATTTAAGAGAAAAAGAAGGTATGTGTGTGTGTATATTCCTTTATATTTCCCACATATTTACCATTTCTGCTGCTCTTCATTTTTCACCGTGGGTTCAAGTTACCAAGTCTGTTCTTTCCTGTCATCTGAAGGATTTTCTGCAAAGCAAGTATGCCAGCAAGAAATTCTCTTCAGTTTTCATTTTGTACTATATTTCAAATTCATTTTTGAACAATAGCATTTGATGGATTTAGAAGTCTCTGTTGGCCTTCCCCCACCTCTCCACCCTTGGCCATTTGATTATGTCATTCTACTGCCTTATGGCCACCATATTTTTTAATAAAAAGTTAGCTGTGAATCGTATTGTTCTTCTGTATGCAGTGACTTGATTTTTTAATTTCATATTCCTTTTAAGATTTCCCTTTGGCTTTCATCCATCTGAGCATGGTTTGTTTGGGTGTGCATTTGTTTGTGTTTATCCTGTTTAAGGTTTGTTGAGCTTCTGGGATTTGTAGATTAATAGATTAATATTTTTAGGAAACTTAGAAGCTTTTTTTGCCCATTACTCCTTCCATTATTTCTTGTCTGCCCTGTGTTTTGTTCTCCCTCCCTTCTGAGGATCTCATGTATAGTGATACACTTGCTGTTGTGTCACAGGTCTCTCAGGATCTGTAAATTTTTCTTCTGTCTTAATATCTTGTTTTTCAAATTGGATAATTCTTATTCATCTGTTTTCAAGTTTGTTGATTTTTCTGCCATCTCAATTTTCCTGTTGAACCTATCCAGGCATTTCCATTTCAGTTACTGTGCCTTTTGATTCAGAATTTTCACAATTCTTTTTATAATTGGTATTTGAGATTCCCCCTTTGAGTCATGGTCATGATTCCCTTTAACTCTTTAATCACTGTGTCCTTTAATTAAAAAAATTTACAGTAGCTGTCTTGTAGTCTTTTATTATTATTATTGTGGTATGAATATTTAAATGAGGTTTACCTTTTAAACAGAATTTTAATTGCAGAATACAATATTGTTAACTATAGGCACAATATTGTACAGCAGATTTCTAGAATGAATTCATCTTACATAACTAAAATTATATATCCTCTTAACCCAGCTCCCATTTCCTCCTCCTCCTAGAAACCACCTTTCTATTCTGTTTCTATGAGTTAAACTATTTTAGATATATAAGGAGATTCATGCAATATTTGTCTTTCTGTGAGTTGTAGTCTTTATTAAATTCAACATCTGAGCACGCACACAGTTTCTTTTGAAAGCTTTTTGTCTTGAGTGTGGGCCATACCTCTATTTCTTACATACTTCATAAATTTTCTGTAAAATAAAGATTTCATGTAACATATTGTATCCACCCTGGGTTTGACATTTGTTCCTTTGAGAGTGGTGGCTGTCATTTGGTTGTTGTTGCTGTTGTTTTGTTAGATTTGTGATTTGCCTGGACTTAATCTAAAAATCTCTCCCCTCCGTTATGTGTCTGCTGATTTTTCTGCTCAATTGGTTTTAATTTGAATTTTTAGTTTTTAAGCTTGTTTTTCTTAAAGGGATACCTCTGCATCTATGCAGTTTAGGTTGTAAGAGACTGTGCTCAAAACCTTTGAGTCAGTAGATCTTCCACCCTTGGCTGACTTATCTCTGGGTGTGTGGAGCATGTGTTAAAGTCCAGGCAATATGTGGAGATCTCTGGCTATTTCAGGTTTCTCTACACAGGTTTCAGCTGCTATCCGAAAGTAGAGCTGCAGGCTTTGATTGTTTTTGTCCGTCTAACTGTGCTGTTTTCACTAACAGTTACTCCTGGGTGTGGGCTTTGCCTTTCACTCCAGGTCAGTTCCTCTCACTCTACCAGAGCAGCTGTTGTTCCCACTGCCATCCTTGCCCTGTTAGCTCTTCCTCACCCATCAGGCCCCATGGAAAACGGGAGTAGCTCAGGCAAGGATGCTCAGGGCCCACCGATTCCACAGTTCAGTAGCTTCTCAATTTATTTCCCTTTGCTTTATTTCCCTAGCCCTGAAATGGTTGAGTATTTTTTCCAGAGTTACGGTTATTTTGGTGGGAAGGAAAGGAGCGGCTGACCTCTTCTCTCTACCAGTACTTCTCTTTTTTTATTAAGTATGGGTGTTCAGTGTCCAACTACTTACTGTTTCTGTATTTTTTCCAGTATTTTATCTTGAAAAACTTCACAGTCTGTAGAAAATAAACACCTGTGTAGATTTACCAATTGTTAAATTTCTAATTTGCTTTATGTTTGTAAATATACATAAATATGCATGTATATAATATGTAATTTTTTTTTCTTTAACCATGAAAGTTAGTTGCAGACACCATGGCAATTGATTCTTAAGTACTTCAGCATCCATCTCCTAAGAACAAAGATATTTTTTAATGTAAATGCAATCATATTTAGGAAATTGAATATTGATAAATAGACACAGTCTCTATTCAGATTGTACCAATTAACACAATACTGGGTTATAACTTTACAAAAAATCTTTTCTCTTTGCCTTCAAACTGTGGACTCATTGCTGTTTTTCCTTTATAAAAATACTCAGCTATTAATTTTTCAGTCATCATATATTTATGAAGTATAACAATTGCTGGTTACTGTTCTAGGGGATGCAACATTTATCAAAATGAATGTATGTGTTAATATCCTCATTAACTCTCACATTCTAGAAAGAGGCAACAATATATATGCATAATTAATATAGTCCTTTAGAAGCTGATAAGTGCTATGGAGAAAAGTAAGGCCAAATAAGGGAAAGATGGAATGAAAGCTAGAGGTTGTCATAATTTTAAATGAAATAGAGGAATTAGATTATACTGACCAGGTAACATTTAGATAAAGACTTGAAAAAGATGAATACAGCTTCATCATTTTTAGATCGTTACCCTCTGGAGCTCTTATTACACACAATCTTATCCTCTGTATCTCTTAACTGTCATTTTGTGTATTTTTAAAAATCTCTTCCTGTGCCGCTTTGTGGAATCCTCAGTGTTGTCTTCTAGTTTGCTTGTTCAGTCTTTATTAAATTTGTTGGGTTTTTTATTTACTGAATTTCTAGTTGGTGTGTTTATACCTACACCTTTTCATCTTTTCTGTAGTAATACTGTCTTTTTTTGAAGAAATATTTAGATTCTATTTCCTTAAATTTTTATATTTTTATTTTTGGCTGTACCACATGGCATAAGAGATCTTAGTTCCCCAACCTGGGGAAGAACCTGCACCCCCTCCGGTGGAAGTGTGGAATCTTAAGGACTGAACTGCCAGGGACCTCCCTTCCTCATATTTTTAAAGACTTAAAGTTACTTTTAGGATAATTGTTGATATCGCTTGGGAGTGAGGACGTATCCAAACTGTTGCTTTTGTTGCCCTTTGTAGAACCAGTTTCCCTCTGTGTCTAGCATTCTAGCAATCTAACAGTGAAGAGGATGTTTTTCCTTCTGAGTTCTGTTTCCCCACCCTGTCTAGATTTTTGTAGTTGCCTCCACCTGGACCCTTGGGTTCCCAGTCCAAGATCAGATCTTATATGGGTGGTTTCTGATCCATTAGGGTTATTCTGAATTTAATCACTGCCCTAGCAGGCAGCTTGGCCCAGGTCCTGGCTGCAAGGCTCTGCCTGTACCCTCCACACTGTTTAGGTGCACAGCTTTTATGTAAACTATGGCCTCGGATAGAGGCTGTAGTTTTTCAGTCTTTCTAGGGTAAGGGAAGCCTTACTTGAGTTACTAGTTTAAGCAGTTGTCTTGTCCTTTGTCCTCTTCCAGTAGGATGCTTTTAGTCCTTGCTACTCTGAGAAACTCCTGGCCACCTATGAAGCTTTTCACGTACTTTATTTTCAAGTCTTCATATATATCTTGCTTTTTAAAATGTCTCTTTTTGTTTGCTTTTTATTTTCTTTTCAACATTGCTGTGGCATTTAGGGGATGTGTGTGCGTGGTGAGTTGCTTTCGTCATCATCCAACTCTATGCAACCTTATGGACCATAGCCCGCCAGGCTCCTCTGTCCATGGGATTCTCTATAAAGAATACTGGAATGCGTTGCCATGCCCTCCTCCCGGGGATCTTCCTGACCCAGGGATCAAACCCACATCTCTTATGTGTCCTGCATTGGCAGGCAGGTTCTTTACCACTAGTGCCACCTGAGAAGCCCAGTTATTGGATACATCCACAGTATTGACTTACAGTGCCATCTATGACCTAAAGTCTGCTTTGCCAGGAACTCTGTGACCTTGCCTATTTTCTTAGCACCTCTGTGTCTCAGAGCGTGCTCTCATTGAGGTTTAGACATATCTCATAACTAGCTAATAATTGAGGTCAACCACATCTAAGAGTATATGAAGTAAGAGTGGTAGGAAATACAGCTGGAAAAGTAAATCAAAGCTAGAAAATAGATGGTCATGAATTCAGAAGCCAAAGAATGAGAAATGCAGTTGCTAAAAAAAAGTAGAGTTGTGGAATGTTCAGTTCAGTTCAATAGAGTTGTTCAGTTGTGTCCGACTCTTTGTGACCTCATGGACTGCAGCATGCCAGGACTCCCTGTCCATCACCAACTCACAGTTTACTCAAACTCATGTTTATTGAATTGGTGATGCTATCCAACCATCTCATCTTCTGTCATCCCCTTCTCCTTCTGCCTTCAATCTTTCCTGGCATCAGGGTCTTTTCAAATGAGTCAGCTCTTCACATCAGGTGGCCAAAATATTGGAGTTTCAGCTTCAAGATCAGTCCCTACAGTGAACACAAAGGACTGATTTTCTTTAGAATGGACTAGTTGGATCTCCTTGCAATCCAAGGGACTCTCCAGAGCTTTCTCCAACATAACAGTTCAAAAGCACCAATTTTTCAGAGTTCAGCTTTCTTTATAGTCCAACTCTCACATCCACACATGACTACTGGAAAAACCATAGCCTTGACTAGATGGACCTTTGTTGAGAAAGTAATGTCTCTGCTTTTTAATATGCTGTCTAGGTTGGTCATAACTCTTCTTCCAAGGAGAAAGCGACTTTTAATTTCATGGCTTCAGTCAGCATCTGCAGTGATTTTATAGCCCAAATAAATAAAGTCTGTCACTGTTTCCACTGTCTCCCCATCTATTTGCCATGAAGTGATGGGACCAGATGCCATGATCTTAGTTTTCTGAATGCTGAGTTTAAAGCCAACTTTTTCACTCTCCTCTTTCACTTTCATCAAGAAGCTCTTTAGTTTTTCTTTGCTTTCTACCATAAGAGTTGGTGTCATCTGCATATCTGAGGTTATGGATATTTCTCCTGGCAATCTTGATTCCAGCTTGTGATACATCAAGCCCAGTATGTCTCCTGATATGGTGGCTCAGAGGTTAAAGCATCTGCCTGGAATGCAGGAGACCCGGGTTCGATCCTGGGGTCGGGAAGATCCCCTGGAGAAGGAAATGGCAACCCACTCCAGTACTCTTGCCTGGAGAATCCCATGGAGGGATGAGCCTGGTGGGCTACAGTCCATGGGGTCGCAAAGAGTCGGACACGACTGAGTGAATTCACTTCACTTCACTCTGCATATAAGTTAAATAAGCAGGGTTACAATATACAGCCTTGATGTACTCCTTTCCCTATTTGGAACCAGTCTGTGGTTCCATGTCTAGTTCCAAGTGTTGCTTCCTGACCTGCGTACAGATTTCTCAAGAGGCAGGTCAGGTGGTCTGGTATTCTCATCTCTTGAATTCTCCACATTTTGTTGTGATCCACACAAAGGCTTTCAAATAGTCAATAAAGCAGAAGTAGATGTTTTTCTGGAACTCTCTTGCTTTATTGATGATCCAAAAGATGTTGGCAATTTGTTCTCTGGTTCCTTTGCCTTTTCTAAATCCAGCTTGAACATCTGGAAGTTCAAAGTTTATGTACTGTTTAAGCCTGGCTTGGAGAATTTTGAGCATTCCTTTATTAGCATGTGAGATGAATGCAATTATGCAGTAGTGTGAGCATTTTTGGCATTGCCTTTCTTGGGATTGGAATGAAAACTGACCTTTTCCAGTCCTGTGGCCACTGCTGAGTTTTCCAAATTTGCTGGCATACTGAGTGCAACACTTTCACAGCATCATCTTTTAGGATTTGAAACAGCTCAACTGGAATTCCATCACCTCCACTAGCCTTGTTCGTATTGATGCTGTCTAAGGCCCGCTTGCCTTTGCATTCTAGGATTCTGGATCTAGGTTGGTGATCACACCATCGTGATTATCTGGGTCATGAAGATCTGTTTGTATAGTTCTTCTGTGTATTCTTGTCACCTCTTATTAATATCTTCTGCTTCTTTTAGGTCCATACCATTTCTGTCCTTTATTGAGCCCATCTTTGCATGAAATGTTCCCTTGGTATCTCTAATCTTGAAGACATGTCTAGACTTTCCCATTCTGTTGTTTTCCTCTATTTCTTTGCACTGATCACTGAGGAAGGCTTTCTTATCTCTCCTTGCTATTCTTTGGAACTCTGCGTTCAAATGGGTATATCTTTCCTTTTCTCCTTTGCCTTTCTCTTCTCTTCGTTTCACAACCATTTGTAAGGCCTCCTCAGGCAACCATTTTGTTTTGCCCGTCTACATTTCTTTTTCTTGGGGATGGTCTTGATCACTGCCTCCTGTGTCCATAGTTCTTCAGACACTCTGTCTATCAAATCTAATTCCTTGAATCTGTTTGTCACTTCCAGTGTATAATAGTAAGGGGTTTGATCTAGGTCATACCTGAATGGTCTAGTTCTCCTTACTTTCTTCAATTCAAGTCTGAATTTGGCAATAAGGAGTTCATGGTCTGTTCCACAGTCAGCTCCTGGTCTTGTTTTTGCTGACTGTATAGAACCTCTCCATCTTTGGCTGCTGCTGCTGCTGTTAAGTCGCTTCAGTCGTGTCCGACTCTGTGTGACCCCATAGATGGCAGCCCACCAGGCTCCGCCTTCCCTGGGATTCTCCAGGCAAGAACACGAGTGGGTTGCCTTTTCCTTCTCCAATGGATGAAAGTGAAAAGTGAAAGTGAAGTCGCTCAGTTGTGTCCGACTCATAGTGACCCCGTGGACTGCAGCCTACCAGGCTTCTCCGTCCATGGGATTTTCCAGGCAAGAGTACTGGAGTGGGTTGCCATTGCCGTCTCCTCTTTGGCTGCAAAGAATATAACAATCTGATTTTGGTGTTGACCTTCTGGTGATTACATGTGTAGAGTCTTCTCTTCTGTTGTTGTAAGGTGTTTGCTATAACCAGTGAGTTCTCTTAGCCAAACTCCATTAGCCTTTGCCCTGCTTCATTCTGTACTCTAAGGCCAAATTTGCCTGTTACTCCAGGTATTTCTTGACCTCCTAATTTTACATTCCAGTGCTGTATAATGAAAAGGACATCTTTTTTGGGTGTTAGTTCTAAAAGGTCTTGTGGGTCTTCATAGAACCATTCAACCTCAGCTCCTTCAGCATTACTGGTCTGGGCATAGACTTGGATTCCTGTGATATTGAATGGTTTACCTCAGAAACGAACAGATATCATTCTGTCATTTTAGAGATTCCACCCAAGTAGTGTATTTGGACTCTCTTGTTGACTATGATGGCTATTCCATTTCTTCTAAGGGATTCTTGCCCACAGTAGTAGATATAATGGTCATCTGAGTTAAATTCACCCACTCCAGTCTATTTTAGTTTGCTGATTCCTAAAATGTCAATGTTCACTCTTGCCATCTCCTGTTTGACCACTTCAAATTTGCCTTGATTCATGGACCTAACATTCCAGGTCTTCCTTCTGTGGAAGGTTAGGTAGCGTGATTTAGAGAGATTAGTGAGGCCATGCTATAGAGGGGCCTTCAAGGTGCAGAGGAAATAGGGAATAACAAGAGGACAGTGTCCTGTTATAATTAGGCAGGAACAAAGATTAAGCCAGAGTAGAAATGGTTGGAAGAAAGGTTACAAGATTGAGAATATTGCAGCAAGTTTAACAGGATCTGCTGCCTGATTGGGTATAAGGTCAAGGGAAAGAGAGGCACTGAGAGGGGTTTAGAGCCTGGGTGATTGTGAAGAATATTGTGCCATCAACAAGTGTTGGAGAATCAGGACAGGGTGAGTTTTAGTGGCTGTGCCCTCCATTGAATACTGCAGTGCTTGGCCCTTTGATGGGTAATGATTGCAACTAATTTACAGATAATAACTTCATGCCGAGCATTGTGTCAAGCTCTTTGCTAGCTCATCTAATCCTCACAACAGTCTTTTAAAGTAGGCTCTATAAGGGTACTTTTTCAAAATTGAAGTATAGCTGATTTACAATAGGATGTTAGTTTCAGCTGTACAGTATAGTGCTTCAGAGTTTTGGGGTTTTTTTTTTTTTTTTTTTCAGATTGTATTCCATTATAGATTATTACAAGATACTGGGTATTATTTCCTATGCTATACATCTTTGTTGTTTATGTTTTATGTGTAGTAGTTTATATCCATCAATCCCATACCCCTAATTTTCCCTCCAATCCCATGCTTTGGTAGCCATAAATTTATTCTATTTCTGTGGATCTATTTCTGTTTTGTATGTACATTCATTGTTATTATTTTTTAGATTCCACATACAAGTGGTATTGTACATTCTTTGTCTTTCTCTGATTTATTTCACTAAGTATAATCTCTAGGTCCAGCCACATTGGTGCAAATGACAGCATTTCATTCTTTTTATAGCTATGTAATATTCCGTTTATGTACACACCACATTTTCTTGAGCCAGTTGTCTTTTCATGGGCATGTGGGTTCCTTCCACGTCTTGGCTATTGTGAATAGTGCTGTTGTGAACACTGGGGTGCATGTATCTTTTGAATTAGTGTTTTTGTTTTTTTTCCGCCTGATCTACGCCTAGGAATGGAATTGCTGGATTATAAAGTAGATTTATTTTTAGTTTTTAAAGGAAACCTCATACTTTTTCCATAGAAGCTGCACCAATTTACATTCTCACCAACAGTGTACAAGGGTTCTCTCTTCTCCACATTGTATCCAACATTTCTTTTTTGTAGGCTTATTCATGGCAGCCATTCTGACAGGTGTGAGGTGATGCCTCACTGTGGTTTTGAGTTCCATTTCTCTAAATAATTAGTGATGTTGAAGCATCTTTCCATGTGCCTCTTGGTCATCTGCATATCATCTTTGGAAAAATGTCTGTTCAGGTCTTCTGTCCATTTTTGACTCAATTGTTTTTTATATTGAATGGTATGAGCTGTTTATGTGTTTTGGATATTATTTGTATCATTTGTTCTATCATTTGCAAATATTTTCTCCAATTCTATGGGATTTTTTTGTTTTGGTTTGTTTTCTTTTACTGTGAAAAAACTTCCAAGTATTTTTATTTTAAAAATTAATTTATTTTAATTGGAAGCTAATTACTTTACAGTATTGTGGTGGTTTTTTGCCATACATTGATATGAGTCAGCCGTGGGTGTACATGTGTCCCCATCCTGAACCCCCCTCCCACCTCCCTCCCCATCCCATCCCTCAAGGTCATCCCAGTGCACCAGCCCTGAGCACCTTGTTTCATGCATCAAACCTGGACTGGCAAGCTATTTCACATATGATAATATACATGTTTCAATGCTATTCTCTCAAATCATCTCACCCTCGCCTTCTCCCTCAGAGTCCAAAAGTCTATTCTTTGCATCTGTGTCTCTTTTGCTATCTTGCATATACGGTCATCATTAGCATCTTTCTAAATTCCATATAAATGTGTTAATATACTGTATTGGTATTTTTCTTTCTGGCTTACTTCACTCTGTATAATAGGCTCCAGTTTCATCCATCCCATTAGAACTGATTCAAATGCATTATTTTTAATAGCTGAGTAATAGTCCATTGTGCATATGTACCACAGCTTTCTTATCCATTCATCTTGCCTCTGGACATCTAGATTGCTTCCATGTCCTAGCTGTTGTAAACAGTGCTGTGATGAACATTGGGGTACACGTGTCTCTTTCAATTCTGGTTTCCTCGGTGTGTATGCCCAACAGTGGGATTGCTGGGTCATATGGCAGTTCTATTTCCAGTTTTTTAAGGAATCTCTACACTGTTCTCCACAGTGGTTATACTAGTTTGCATTCCCACCAACAGTGTAAGAGGGTTCCCTTTTCTCTGCACCCTCTCAGCATTTATTGCTTGTAGACTTTTGGATAGCAGCCATTCTCACTGGCGTGAGATGGTATCTCATTGTGGTTTTGATTTGCATTTCTCTGATAATGAGTGATGTTGAGCATCTTTTCATGTGTTTGTTAGCCATCTGTATGTCTTCTTCAGAGAAATGTCTGTCTAGTTCTTTGGCCCATTTTTTGATTGAGTCATTTATTTTTCTGGAATTGAGCTACAGGAGTTGCTTGTATGTTTTTGAGATTAATTCTTTGTTAGTTGTTTCATTTGCTATTATTTTCTCCCATTCTGAAGGCCGTATTTTCACCTTGCTTATAGTTTCCTTCATTGGGCAAAAGCTTTTAAGTTTTATTAGGTCCCATTTGTTTATTTTTGCTTTTATTTCCATTACTCTGGGAGGTGGGTCATAGAGGATCCTGCTGTGATTTATGTCAGAGAGTGTTTTGCCTATGTTTTCCTCTAGGAGTTTTATAGTTTCTGGTCTTACATTTAGATCTTTAATCCATTTTGATTTTATTTTTGAGTATGGTGTTAGAAAGTGTTCTAGTTTCATTCTTTTACAAGTGGTTGACCAATTTTCCCAGCCCCACTTGTTAAAGAGATTGTCTTTTCTCCATTGTATATTCTTGCCTCCTTTGTCAAAGATAAGGTGTCCATAGGTGCGTGGATATATCTCTGGGCATTCTATTTTGTTCCATTGATCTATATTTCTGTCTTTGTGACAGTACCGTACTGTCTTGATAACTGTAAAAGCTTCTGAGTTTGATTAGGTCTCATTTGTTTCTTTTGTTTTTATTTCTTTTGCCTTGGAAAACTGATCTAACAAAATATTGCTATGATTTATGTCAAAGTGTTTTGCCTGTGTTCTCTTCTAGGAGTTTTGTGGTATCATAACTTAATTTAGGTCTTTAAACCATTTTAAATCAAGATTGCCAGGAGAAATATCAATAAACTCAGATATGCAGATGACACCACCCTTATGGCAGAAAGTGAAGAGGAACTAAAAAGCCTCTTGATGAAAGTGAAAGAGGAGAGTGAAAAAGTTGGCTTAAAGCTCAACATTCAGAAAACGAAGATCATGGCATCTGGTCCCATCACTTCATGACAAATAGATGGGGAAACAGTGGAAACAGTGTCAGACTTTATTTTTCTGGGCTCCAAAATCATTGCAGATGCTGATTGCAGCCATGAAATCAAACGATGCTTACTCCTTGGAAGAAAAGTTATGTCCAACCTAGATAGCAAAATCAAAAGCAGAGACATGACTTTGCCAACAAAGGTCCATGTAGTCAAGGCTATGGTTTTTCCAGTGGTTATGTATGGATGTGACAGTTGGACTGTGAAGAAAGCTGAGCGCTGAAGAATTGATGCTTTTGAACCATGGTGCTGGAGAAGACTCTTGAGAGTCCCTTGGACTGCAAGGGGATACAACCAGTCCATCCTAAAGGAGATCAGTCCTGGGTGCTCTTTGGAAGGACTGATGTTAAAGCTGAAACTCCAATACTTTGGCCACCTGATGTGAAGAGTTGACTCACTGGAAAAGACTGATGCTGGGAGGGATTGGGGGCAGGAGGAGAAGGGGATGACAGAGGATGAGATGGCTGGATGGCATCACCGACTTGATGGACATGAGTTTGAGTGAACTCCAGGAGTTGGTGATGGACAGGAGGCCTGGTGTGCTGCAATTCATGGGGTCACAAAGAGTCGGACACAACTGAATGACTGAACTGAAACCATTTTGAATTTATTTTTACATTTGGTGTGAGGGAGTGTTTTCATTTCAGTAATTGACATGTAGTAGTCCAAGTTTTCCGAACACCACTTGAAGAAACTGTCTTTTCTCCATTATTTATTCTTGCCTCTTTTGTCATAGAGTAATTGACCATAGTTACATGGGTTTATTTATGGGCTCTCTATTCTGTTCATTGATCTATATGTCTGTTCTTGTGCCAGTATGACACTCTTTTGATTGCGTTAGCTTTGTAGCATATTCCAAAGTCTAGAAGGGCTATGCCTCCGTCTCTGTTCTTTCTCTTCATATTTGCTTTAGCAATTCTAGGACTTTTGTGTCTTCATTTGAATTTTAGGATTATTTGTTCTTGTTCTGTGAAAAAATGTCCTTGATATTCTGATAGGGATTCCATTAAATGTGTAGATTGCATTGAGTAATATGACCATTTTAGCAATATTCTTCCAGTTCAAGAATATGGGGGTATTCTCCATTTCTTTGAATTATCTTCAGTTTCTTTAACGTTTTATAGTTTTCAGGATATAGGTCTTTCACCTCCTTCAGTTCAGTTCAGTTCAGTCTCTCAGTAATGTCCGACTCTTTGCGACCCCATGAATCACAGCACTCCAAGGTTATTCCTATGTTGTTTTTCATGTGGTTTTACATGTGTTTTTTCTTTCCTCTTTCTGATATTGCATTATTAGTGTATAAAAATACAACAGGTTTCTGTGTATTCTTGTGTCCTGCTACCATGCTGAATTCATTTATCAGTTTTAATCTCCAACTTTGGGGTCCCCTGTATAGAGTATCATGTTATCTGCAAACAGTGACAATTTTACCTCTCTCTTCCAGTCTGGATACATTTTATTTCTTTTTTTTGTCTGATTTCTGTTGCTAGGACTTCCAATACTACGTTAAACAGGAGTGGTGAAAGTGTGCATCCTTGTCTTGTTCCTGAATTTAGCAGGAAGCCTTTCAGTTTTTCACTATTGAGGATGACTTTTGGGTAAATGAAATTGGGGCTTAGAGAGGTTAAATAACTTGCTCCGGGTTAACACAGTTAACACATGGCAGAGCCAGAAGTCACACCCAGGCCTCTGTCTTTTTTAAAATAAACTTTTCACTTAAATTAGTTTTAGGTTCACAAAAAGGTTGCAAAGATAGTACAGCGTCTGTATACCTCCTACCCAGATCCCTCTATTTTTTTAATTTTTAGTTCTTTATTTGGCTGTGCTGAGTCTTTGTTGCTTTGCGGGGGCTTTCTCTCGTTGTGGTAAGCAGAGGCTACTCTTTGTTGTGGTATGTGGGCTTCTCGTTGTGGTGTCTTCCCTTTTCGCAGAGCACAGGCTGTAGGTGCATCGTCTTTAGTAGTTGCAGCTCACAGGCTCTAGAGTGTGGACTCAGTAATTGTGCCACACCGGCTTAGTTGCCCCAAGGCATGTGGAATCTTCCTGAAACAGGGATGAGTTCCATGTCCCTCGTGTTGGCAGGATTCTTATCCACTGCACTGCCAGTGAAGTCCTCTCACTGAGGACTGTTAACAGCCTCCAGAATGATGTATTTGCCACAACTAAGGAACCAATTTCATCTAGCTTATTTCCCCCTTTATTGTTTTACTCCAGAGTTCATGGTCTTAATCCCTATACTGTCTTTATTTGGCTTGGTTTCTGGCTTCCCCAGTGGCTCGGCAGGAAAAGAATCTGCCTGCAATGCAGGAGACCCAGGAGATGTGATGATCCCTTGGTTAGGATCCCCTAGAGGAGGAAACTGCAACCCGCTCCAGTATTCTTGCCTAACAAATCCCATGGACAGAGAGAGGAGCTTGGCAGGCTACAGCCCAAAGGGTTTCAGCAAATGAGACATGACTAAATGACTACAAAGCATGCATGGGTGAATTAGAATTCATTTTAAAGGGAAGTTCTTTCCTCTTTCCTCTCCTTCTGCTTTTCCGCCCATGTCAAGCTTCTCTACATGTAAATTTTGTTTAACTTGCTTTCTTGGTAGGACATGGGGAAAAAAAAAAATAGGTCTTAGTGGAGATTTATGGATTAGGGCATTATATGGAGTTTATGTTGTGATTCTGAATTTACCAACACAACTGGGAAGCCCATATTATAATAGAACCATCCTTTGTAATTTTAAAATCCAACCAGTAGTGGTTCATCTAAAAATGAAAAGACATTTAGAAATTTTGAGCAGTAAATATGCCATTCTAAAACTTCTTGATATCATTATAACATTTTTTTCTTAAGGACCAGAACAGGAAATTAATTAGAAATCAAAATGTTAAGTGCAATTAAAGAGAAACTTCTTTATTTTTAAAAGTAACATAAATGGAATGGCTTTTTTCCATAAAGTTAGGGAATAATATGGAAATTTTGTGATCAAATTACATCTTGTGCTCTTAAAAATGTTGTCTAATGAGTAACTTGAATAGAACTAACAAAATATGTGGTTTTAAAATTTGTTTTGTTTTGGTTCAGACATAGTCCCTGCCTGAAGAATTTTGTTTTCTCACAACAAATTTGATTTGGCAGTTTTATTAATCATGTTCTGTACTTTATGAACTGGACCAAATTTTGCTTCCTATTCTCTGATCTTATGAACCATAGAAATGCAGTTCATTTATAAGAACATAGGGTGAACCCAGTTCTTGGATTATCACAATGGCCCTATAGACACTAATGGTTTTATTGGCTGCCAATGTGTCTTTCTGGAGATTTTTTTAAAAAAAATGTACAGTTTCACAATTTGCTCTGCAGAAACTCCAAGACTGATTATTCATCAAATAGTTACTTTGATTTTTGAATGCCCAAGTATTCCCATGAATGAATTCAGATTTCTGTTTTAATTGGCCAGAAGTTTTTCAGAATTCTTACCTGCTGGGTTTCTTAAGGCTTGGCTCATGTATAAACTCAGAAAAATAGCATATGCCTTTGGGGTACCTATTAATATAATGGGCCAGTTGGCGAGGGCCACTTTCTAGATATCTTACCTACTGAAAGCAAATTATCATCTTCCAGTTGCCTCCTGAATAAATGTGTAGGAAGTTCACTTTTAAAAGTCTTTTCAAATCTAATTGTTAACATATATTTGCCCAGTCTGAAGCAAAAGTGAATACCAGTAGAAATTCCCAACTTGTTCAAAATCAAAACATTAACCAGAGATTAACCAGAGGCTCCCTTAGGAGAAAGGAAAAGTTCTATTTTTCTTGGAAGAAGTCTTCAAAGATTATAGATCCAAACACACGTGGGTTTGAGCAGCATAAGATTTTTAAAAAGATCTCGAAAAATGAAAATATCTTGTCTCTAAGTTCCTCAGAGTAATTAACATATTGTAGCTGACAAATTCTGTGGCCAAATAGACAGAAGCCTGAAAGTTGAAAAATCTGGAATGCTCTGACTTCCCATCTCTGCCTAAGAGCATGGACAAACATCAGCTGTCTCCCCCTCTCCATCAGCCTGCTTAGAGTCAGACTCCCAGAGAAGGGGCAGAGATAAGTGGCAGAGGGACCAAATCCCAGCGCCAGAACTTAGCTTTCAAAATGTTCCTTGGGATGAAGGCTCAATTCAGAACACCCACTTGGCCAGAGAAAGGGTTTTGGAAACAGCAGAGTGGCTAACATTCTTCATTCTTTTGTGCTCATTTTCCAGCAAGGACAAATATTTGATTATATAATGAAGAAGTTATGTCTCCTGGCACCCAAAGAACTGACCTACAATGACAAATGTGCAACTTATTAAGCAAATTCCATGGGGCCTGCAACACGTACTAGTCGTTTTCTCAAGACACGTAGTTGCTTTACCACCAAGAGCCATTTCCCAGTGCTTCCAGCTGGCAAATTGCACTCTCATTCGGATCCATTACTTCATAATCACACAAAACTTCTCTGTGGCTTTTTTAAAACAGAAAATAACTTGATGTGCTCTCATTTGGTTTTGCTGCCATGATTCTAGAGACCATAGATAATCACTTAAGCCCAAGCCTATGATGTGCATTTCTATTGGAGAAAAAACAGAGCAAGAGAGCCCCCTCCCCATGAGTCTCATCTATACTGCCTCTTTGTTTCCTTGATTGAGAGGCACATCCTGAGCAGAGATTCCTGGTTTCTATTTAAATGGCTCCAAGATGTGTTCCCTTTGTTCTGGAGTGCTCACTAAAGCTAGTCCAGAAAACTTGGCTCTATGGGCTACTGGAGTTTCTCCTTTTCCAACAAAACACGTGGGATGGGTGGTCGTGCCAACGGTGAGCATAATCACAGCAGCTCATTAAGCTGACTGGCACAGATCCCGTGTTTGCTGAGGAGGAATAGTATTATGAGCGGAAATACCTCCATGGGGAGTATTGCATCGCTGTCATTACAGGTTAAGCTTTGGAGAGCCTTAGGAAGGAGATAAGGATTGCAGTAGCTGCTGATTGTGCATATCTCACTTGTATCCAAACATACATTGCAACTGTAGTATATAGAATGATTTATATATATATGGTGAGAATTTGTTCATAAGTGAGTTTGTATTGTTTTTAAAATACTCATAGATAAAAACGGTAGTTGAACCTTTCAAGATGTAAAGTGAAAAGCCTCCTTTCCAGCTCGGACCCCCAGTTCCCTAGTTCTCCACCTTATAGCAGAATCTTCTACTCTCAGTCTATGTACACAGGTGTATTATGTACACAGGTGTATACACACATACAGCTGTTATTTTATGTAAGTGGTAGCATCTTATATTCTGTACCTTCCTTTTACAACAAAAAATTTAAAGCAAGCTTTTTTAATGCTAAAAAATAATGAAAACTGGATATTAAAAAAATCAGTCACATAAGTATGGGGTGGTCCTTCACTGATAAGTTACAGCTGCAGTGTAGGGTGAATTTCCAGTGGGGGCAGCCATCATTACCCCAAGGTTGGAGGGAGGCAACCTGGCAAAGGATAAACATAGCCTTCTCTTCTGCCTTACTGTCCTGCTCTGTGTCTCTTCCTCTAGACCTTCCCTCTGTGCTTTGTCCACCATCCATCCGCTTTCCCACCCCTCTCTCTCTCCCTTCCTTTGCAGATTATTCACGCAGTCCTTTTAATCAACTTTTTTCCACCTCCATCTCTTCCACCAGGCCACTCTTCTGGATTGTTTGACTAGTGCCCATTCTTGCCTTTGAAGTTTTTCTTCTTTAGTTGGAGGGCAACAGCTGCCTGTGGTAGTGAGGGTCATGAGAAGGACATTAAGGGTCATACACACCAGGCTGCGTCTGAAGAAGTTGACATTGAGCTGGTGTCAAAGAGGGGGTTTCAGGGTCTGGAATCAGATTGCCTTCCCTGCCTGCTCAACTGTAAGAAGTAGTGTTTTCTGCCAGGGTTCAACCAGGGAGGGAGAACCAGTAGGAAGGACAGAGAGAGAGAGGGGTGAAGTAGGTAGGTAGGTAGAGAGATAGATATTGAGAGACTTAGTACAAGGAATTTGAGTATGCAGTGGTGATGGCTAAATGAGCAGGTCCAGGCTATGGACAGGCAGTCAAGAAGAGAGGACTGCAGTTTCAGCCACTGTCTAGAGGCAGGGGCTCTCTTATAAGGCCTTCCAGCCTATTAAGTTAGGCCTCCCAGGATAATATCCCTAACTGAAAGTGATGATTTTGTGTGACTAAAAATCACTCAGATCAGCAAACTCCCTTCATAACAACACTGAAATTAGTTTTTGATTGAGCAACTGGAAGAAAGGACGTGAATGTAACAGAATGTCTGTCATTTTCTTTCCATCCTCCAACTCTTACAACAGAATATCATTTCTAGCCCGCATTGTCCAGAAACATATGAGAAAGGGAATTCTGCATCATACAGTTTAACTCGAGAAAATTGAAATACTATGAAATCATCCCAAATAGTTAACATACCGAATAGTTGCTAGATGAATGCCCCAGTCCTCACCAGGTATCCTAGAAGGACTTGGAGCTATTTTGCTTTTTTTTTTTTTGCTTTCCTGCTGCTTTTGTGGTGTCCTTAAGAAATGGCATGGGCAGAAGTAGGACATTCCTTACCCGTCTCTGGCTTCCAGTTGGGTTTGGCCAATGGGTTGTGCTGGCAGGAGATAGAAGAGAAGAATAGCGAAGTCCAACTGTTTAATTCCCTGGCTCCAGCCCTTGGATTATCTCAGGATGCCTGTGTCCCTGAACTAAAGGGAATACTTCCTTCGAGGCGTCCTTCTCTACACCGGCACTTCTCAAGCCGTATGTGCTGAAGGACCAGGTTTTGTTGTTTTCATTTCATCATCGACTGATCTTGTTGACCTTTTATAGTAAGATACTATAGGCCTGTATGTCTCAGTAAAGTCAAATAGTTATAAAAGTTTTAAGCTACATTCTCTCAATTTTTGTACTCTCATCTCATTGTGGACCACTGACTATACCATTCAGATATGACCTAAATCAAATTCCTTATGATTATACAGTGGAAGTGAGTAATAGATTTAAGGGACTAGATCTGATAGATAGAGTGCCTGATGAACTATGGACGGAGGTTCATGACATTGTACAGGAGATAGGGATCAAGACCATCCCCATGGAAAAGAAATGCAAAAAAGCAAAATGGCTGTCTGGGGAGGCCTTACAAATAGCTGTGAAAAGAAGAGAAGTGAAAAGCAAAGGAGAAAAGGAAAGATAAAAGCACCTGAATGCAGAGTTCCAAAGAATAGCAAGGAGAGATAAGAAAGCCTTCCAAGCAATCAATGCAAAGAAATAGAGGAAAACAACAGAATGGGAAAGACTAGAGATCTCTTCAAGAAAATTAGAGATACCAAGGGAATATTTCATGCAAAGATGGGCTCAATAAAAGACAGGTATGGTATGGACCTAACAGAAGCAGAAGATATTAAGAGGTGGCAAGAATACACAGAAGAACTGTACAAAAAGATCTTCATGACTAAGATAATCATGATGGTGTGATCACTCATCTAGAGCCAGACATCCTGGAATATGAAGTCAAGTGGGCCTTAGAAAGCATCACTACAAACAAAGCTAGTGGAGGTGATGGAATTCCAGTTAAGCCATTTCAAATCCTGAAAGATGATACTGTGAAAGTGCTGCATTCAGTATGCCAGCAAATTTGGAAAACTCAGCAGTGGCCACAGGACTAGAAAAGGTCAGTTTTCATTCCAATCCCAAAGAAAGGCAATGCCAAAGAATGCTCAAACTACCGCACAATTGTACTCATCTCACACGCTAGTAAAGTAATGCTCAAAATTCTGCAAGCCAGGCTTCAGCAATATGTGAACCATGAACTTCCAGATGTTCAAGCTGGTTTTAGAAAAGGCAGAGGAACCAGAGATAAAATTGTCCACATCCGCTGGATCATGGAAAAAGCAAGAGAGATCCAGAAAAACAACTATTTCTGCTTTATTGACTATGCCAAAGCCTTTGACTGTGTGGATCACAATAAACTGTGGAAAATTCTGAAAGAGATGGGAATACCAGACCACCTGACCTGCTTCTTGAGAAACCTGTATGCAGGCCAGGAAGCAACAGTTAGAACTGGACATGGAACAACAGACTGGTTCCAAATAGGGAAAGGAGTACGTCAAGGCTGTGTATTGTCACCCTGCTTATTTAACTTCTATGCAGAGTACATCATGAGAAACGCTGGGCTGGGAGAAGCACAAGCTGGAATCAAGATTGCCGGGAGAAATATCAATAACCTTATATATTCAGATGATACCACCTTTATGGCAGAAAGTGAAGAGGAACTAAAGAGCCTCTTGATGAAAGTGAAAGAGGAGAGTGAAAAAGTTGGCTTACAGCTCAACATTCAGAAAACGAAGATCATGGCATCCAGTCCCATCACTTCATGGGAAATAGATGGAGAAACAGTAAAAACAGTATCAGACTTTACTTTTGGGGGCTCCAAAATCACTGCAGATGGTGACTGCAGCCATGAAATTAAAAGATGCTTACTCCTTGGAAGGAAAGTTATGATCAACCTGGATAGCATATTAAAAAGCAGAAACATTACTTTACCAACAAAGGTCCAGCTAGTCAAGACTATGGTTGTTCCAGTGTTCATTTATGGACGTGAGAGTTGGACTGTGAAGAAAGCTGAGCGCTGAAGAATTGATGCTTTTGAACTGTGGTGTTGGAGAAGACTCTTGGGAGTCCCTTGGACTGCAAAGAGATCCAACCAGTCCATTCTAAAGGAGATCAGCCCTGGGTGTTCTATGGAAGGACTAATGCTAAAGCTGAAACTCCAATACTTTGGCCACCTGATGTGAAGAGTTGACTCATCGGAAAACACTCTGATGCCTGGGAGGGATTGTGGGCATGAGGAGAAGGGGATGACAGAGGATGAGATGACTGATGACATCACCGACTCGATGGACATGAGTTTGGGTGAACTTTGGGAGTTGGTGATGGATAGGGAAGCCTGGTGTGCTGCGATTCATGGGGTCACAGAGTTGGACACAACTGAGCGACTGACTGGACTGAACTTATTTTGCACACTGGACCCTACTTACAGGCCCCACTTTGAGTTGCACTGCTTTCCATGACTCTTTGGGTCAGAGTAACCTCTCCCTCCTCTCATCGCTTAAAGCTTGGGGATAGAGTCAGTCCAGTTATTACTAGCCCTAGGGTTCCTACATTAGCTCTGTGGTTCCCCACATCTATACCTTTATAAATAAACCATTCTCAAATCATCCCATTTTGATTTTTATGTTTTCTGTTACAGATTGCACTACTCTGTTTTTAAAAGCATGGTCAGTACTTTTACCATCATTTACTAATTTATCAGTTCAATGTATTTTTCACTTAATATTTAACTGGCATGGCTCATTAAAATTTTGAAATAATTTTCTCAATCTGTGCATGTGTTATTGAATTATTTAGATTGTAAACTTAGAATGTTTAGACCATACTTTGAATCTAGAAAATGGAGTCATATGGTATACTAATTTGAGTCTGAGGCCTCCCTGAAGAATTAGTGGCTTTTCAGAAAGCTGTTTGCAAGAGGGACCTAAGTACCTCCAAGGAGATATCGCATCAGGACGGAGAGGAGTCCTCATAGTGAGAGAGAAATTCTGAACATGGCTTGGTGTTTGCCTCGATTACTCTGTGGGCTAATGCCTGGGGCCCTTGGATGACAGTGTAGTTGTATTTAACCACCGAAAGCTGGTTCATGAAAACCTTTTAAAAATCGACATTGTACGTTAGCACACCTAACTTCTCCCTCTGACAATGTGCAAAGCAAAGGAGATAGTAGTTTGCTGGCAGAGCTGGTGGTGTCAGGGATGTGTGCAGTGTTCTGGGGAAGTAGTACAAATGCTAGGCATCAGAACATTATATAGAAACTTACATGACACACATGTGAATTTCTGAACTTTCCTATGTTTGCTCACATGTAGATCAGATAAGTATGTCCCAAATAGTGCATGGGCACAATTAGAATTTAAATTTGAATTTCAGATAAACTAAAATACTTGTTTAGTGTAGGTATATCCCCTAATATTGCATGGGACTCACACTAAAAATTACTTGTTCATCTGAAGTTCATATTCATTTGGGCATCTTGTATTTTAACTGGCAAACCTAGTCATTAATCTTCTCTCCTTGGTCATAAAGGTAGGCATGTGACTTAGGCCTGGATAGGGATGCATATAAGACTCAAGCTTAGGCAGTCGGTCTCCTTCTAGGATTTTATGTATGGTTGTTGAAAGAAAAAGAAAGACATTGTCTTTCTGAAATGAAGTCAGTTTTGAGATCCTCTTCAATTAGCCAAGTGAAGGAAAGCATATACTGACCAGATGCAATACAGTGACTCTGGAATCAAATGACAGAAAGAGGCAGACCTGGCGACACTGTCCGCATAACATAGTTTGAGTTGGATTTCTATCTCTCGTAACTGAAGAGTCTTGCTTCATATTTTGTGACCCTGGAAAGATTACATGAATAGTTCCAGGTCACAGAATTAGAAGTCAGTTCACCTACCTAGAGCTTGTCTGACCCCTAAGTTAATGCTTTCTCTACTTTGTCATTCTGCAACTACTAGGAAATTAAAAAAATCATGAACCCCTGAAGAAATAGAGAACACGTGTGTGACTAGATTCTTCTAATATTTGGTCCTCTGAGCTGAGTCTCTAGTAGAGCCCTACCAAGGTACCACCCTCCTTCTCCTTCCTCTGTTCCTTCTTCCTGTCCCTTGAAACTGACTCCCCAATAATAAAAACCAGAAGCCCAAGTCTCCCAAAACTACTCTGAAAGAAAAGATGAACTAATTATGTTAAAATCATTGTTCTTGAAAGTAAAAATGTTAAACCTATGGGTCAGGGGTCTCTAATCATCTTAATGTGAGGGGACACCCCCCGCCACCTAAGACATCTTTCCTTCAGCCTTCATGGTACAAAGAACTAGGATCACAGTTAAGGTTATGAGGTCTCTTTACATCTTACTAGTCAAGTGTTGGGAACGCAGGAGTTGCTCTGCACTTTCATTAAGAATAAGTTGTCTTTTCTGAATTAAGAATCAGGGCCTCATTTTATCACTGTAACTCAGTTGTAAATAAAAAGAAATCTAGAGATAAAACAGGCACCGTGGTTCTCAGGAACTGCTCTTGTTCCATTAGCAAGAGTACAGACAATCCCTAGCCCCAGGCTTAGGGCTTTATTCCACAGAATAGAAAATTTCCACATGGAAAGTGTGATTCCCTCACATTTTTGTATTTTAAAGCAACTAAGTGAGATTGGTCCGAGACAGTAGACATTAGGCAGTAATTACAAATATAATTTATACAGGATATCCAAATTGAGTGGTGGTATGCTGTCATCTAATGTTTTACTCCCCTCTAGTGGATTTTTATATAGCACACGATACCATAAGTATGCTATAGGATAGCAGATTTTAGAGGAAAAAATAATTTTAAATGTATTTAAAGCATGTTCATGTTCTCCAGAATTGCTATGCAACTCTTTAGAATTCCAAAGGTAAAAGACTTAAACTTGGAGTTCTCTTAGTCTTGTCAAATTTCTATACAATTCTTTGGAATTTCAAAGTTAAGAAACTAAATTTGCTGTTATTTTAGTACATACTCCTATTTTGCAGGTGAAGAAACCAAGACCCAGAAAGGGGAAATGATTCACCCAAGATCACAAAGTTGGTTTCTAACTGAACCTCTCATTACTAATAGCAACATGGAACGTGTAAACCTCTGGTTTCCACTGAAGTAGCCAACATGTCCACTCAGATGCTTGTTAACTGAGGCAAGAATTATGTCTTGGAGGAAACTGGAAATCAAATTCAGTAAATGTATTACTGGTTCTGAGCACTCTGGAGAAGAGTGGCTTGCACTGGGAAGGTAAAGTTAAGTGTTTACCTTAATAAGTGCCTTATTTTAGATTCGACATATAAATGATATCATGGTATTTATCTTTCTGACTGACTCCACTTAGTTTGGTAATCTCCAGTTGCATCATGTTGCTGCAAATAGGATTATTTCATTCTTTTTTATATCTGAGTCGTTGTCCATTGTATTAATATATATGTACCACACCTTCTTTACCCAATTATCTGTTAATGAACATTTGTTTCCACGTTTTGGTTATTGTGAATAGTGCTGCTATGAATATAGAGGTGATTATCTCTCTTTTAAATGTGATGTTGTCCAGGTATGTGCCCAGGAGTGGGATTGCTGGATCATATGATAATTCTGTTTTTAGTTTTCTGAGGAACCTTCGCACAGCTTTTCCATAGTGACTGCACGAACTTGCTCTCAACAGTAAGGGAGGGCTCCCTCTTCTCCACACCCTCTCCAGCATCTGTTATCTGTAGACTTTTAAATGATGGCCATTCTTTCTCACTGTAATTTTAATTTGCATTTCTCTAATAATTAGTGATGCTGAACATCTTTTCATGTGCCTGTTGACCATCCGTATGTCTTCTTTGAAGAAATGTCTATTAAGGTCTTCTGCCCATTTCCCAATCGGGTTGTTTGTTTTGTTGTTTTTGTGGAAAATTGTATGAGCTGTTTGTATACTTTGAAGATTAATCCCTTCAGACAAAGCAACTATTATAACTATACATAATGATGTAAAGATGGAAAAAGTATAAAAATATTCTTACAGTGAATCAAAAGATAGAAAATTTCAGTAAAGAAATAAACCATGGAAAGAACAAAACATATTTAAAAATTACCTTATATGTAAAATTTGCTTGATGGGCTTAATAGTAAAAGGAGATGATAGAGGAAAGAGTCACTGAACTTGAAGGTAGATCAACAAATATCTGATCTGAATGTCAGTGAGCAAAAACACTTAAAAAAGAGGTATTTGTGGAGAAGGCAATGGCAACCCACTCCAGTACTCTTGCCTGGAAAATCCCATGGATGGAGGAGCCTGGTAGGCTGCAGTCCATGGGGTCGCTAAGAGTTGGGCAGGACTGACTTCAATTTCACTTTTCACTTTCATGCATTGGTAAGGAAATGGCAACCCACTCCAGTATTCTTGCCTGGAGAATCCGCGGGAGAGAGGAGCCTAGTGGGCTGCCGTCTGTGGGGCTGCACAGAGTCGGACACAACTGAAGCAGCTTAGCGGTAGCAGCAGTGGTATAATATCAAAAGGTTAACCCAGAAGAGAGGAGAAAAGGCAAATGAGATGGAAAGAAACATTTTAAGAAATAATGGCCAAAATGCCCCTAATTTTGTGTAAATTATAGATTTACATTTCACGCCAGTCAGAATGGCTGCTATCCAAAAGTCTACAAGCAATAAATGCTGGAGAGGGTGTGGAGAAAAGGGACCCCTCTTACACTGCTGGTGGGAATGCAAACCAGTACAGCCACTATGGAGAACAGTGTGGAGATTCCTTAAAAACTGGAAATAGAACTGCCTTATGACCCAGCAATCCCACTGCTGGGTATATACACCAAGGAAACCAGAATTGAAAGAGACACATGTACCCCAATGTTCATCACAGCGCTATTTATAATAGCCAGGACATGGAAGCAACCTAGATGTCCATCAGCAGATGAATGGATAAGAAAGCTGTGGTACATACACACAATGGAGTATTACTCAGCCATTAAAAAAATACATTTGAATCAGTTCTAATGAGGTGGATGAAACTGGAGCCTATTATACAGAGTGAAGTAAGCCAGAAAGAAAAACACCAATACAGTATACTAACATATATATATATATGGAATATAGAAAGATGGTAATGATAACCCTGTATGTGAGACAGCAAAAGAGACACAAATGTATAGAACAATCTTTTGAACTCTGTGGGAGAGGGTGAGGGTGGGATGATTTAGGAGAATGGCATTGAAACATGTATACTATCATATATGAAATGAATTGCCAGTCCAGGTTTGATGCAGGATATAGGGTGCTTGGGGCTGGTGCACTGGGATGACCCAGAGGGATGGTACGGGGAGGGAGAGGGGAGGGGGAGTTCAGGATGGGGAACACGTGTATACCCATGGCAGATTCATGTTGATATATGGCAAAACCAACCCAATATTGTAAAGTAATTAGCCTCCAATTAAAATAAATTTATATATATTTTTAAAAAGCTCAGCAAACCCCAAGTCAGAGCACAATCCAACAGCTGAAAACTAAGAATAAAGAGAAAATCCTGAAAGCCACCAGAGAAAAATAATACATTACATATAGGAGAACAGCGATTTGAAGAGCATTGAAGTCTCAGAAACAAGGACAGAAGACAGTTAACATCTTTAAAGAAACAGTAGGAAAAAAAAACAACTGTCAGCGCCAAACTGGATATCCACAAAAATATTATCCAATAAATGAAGGCAAATAAAGACATTTCAGATAAAAGAAAGCTAAGGAAATTCAGAGAACTTGTCATTATAACTCCACTAAAGAAATGCTAAAAGAAGTTCTTTGGGTTGTAGGGAAATAAGCTCAGATGGAAACCTGGTTCTTCAGAAAGGAAGGGAAGATTAAAAAAAAAAGAAACGAAGGGAAGAAGGGAAAACACTAGAACTGTAAATATAAAATATTTTTCTTTTAGTTTGTTTAAAATACATGACGATTTTGAGCAAAACTTATTGTCTCATGGGCTTGTAATGGAAAGTCAACCCTTGACAACATGGATTTGTACTGTGTAGTTCCTCTTATATGCAGATTGTTTTCAATAAATACATTAGAAAAATTTAGAAGAATTTTGAGACATTTTGAGAAAACTCACAGATGAACTGCACAGCCTAGAAATAGCAAATAAAAGAAATTAAGAAAAACGTTAGATATGTCACAAATGCAAAAAATATATGTAGATACCAGTCTATCCTTACAAAAACATAAAGTGAGTGATGCTTTGTGCTCTTATAATTGGTGGAACTGTGTATCAGCCTGTCATCATAGGTAATTGGTTTTTCATTAAAAAAGTATGACAGTTTCTGATACTATATTATGAATATGACTAATAGTGTATATCATAAAATTTTATAATGATGTATTCATTAGTGTATAGGCTAGGCTGCTGCTGCTGCTGCTGCTAAGTCACTTCAGTCGTGTCTGACTCTGTGCAACCCCAGAGATGGCAGCCCACGAGGCTCCCCTGTCCCTGGGATTCTCCAGGCAGGAACACTGGAGTGGGTTGCCATTTCCTTCTCCTATGCATGAAAGTGAAAAGTGAAAGTGAAGTCACTCAGTCATGTCCAACCCTCAGCTACCCCATGGACTGCAGCCTACCATGCTCCTCCGTCCATGGGATTTTCCAGGCAAGAGTACTGGAGTGGGTTACCATTGCCTTCTGAAGCAATTGTATCAGTTATACTCAGCTACTATAAAGCTTCTATAAATCATATTGCTTTTTTTGTTAACAGTGCATGGCATGTTATATCTATAAATATGAATTTATTTTTCACATTATCTTATTTTTGATGTCTAATTAGAAATACATATAACATTTACATGTATCATATAAGACAGGATTGATATAGATACTGACAGATAAGTCATCTTGGTACACAGTTGATGTAAACTTACAGTGTTGATGAATATAGTGCAGTATTATTCTCTTCCTTATATTTTCTTAATGATTTTTTTAACCTTTTTGGTAAGAATACAGTATATAACACATATAACATACAAAATATGTGTTCATCAGCTGCTTATGTTATTGTTGAGGCTTGTGGTCAATACCAGGATATTAATAGTTAAGTTTTGGGGGAGTGGACAAAGAAATATATAGATTTTTGGCTGCACAAGGGGTCATATTGTTCAAGGGTCAACTGAATATAGGTGTAATATTATGCATATGACAATTATAGCATAAAGGATGGAAATGACTGTTAGGTAGACCTATATGGTTATAAGTGTTGTTCATTTTACATGAAGTATTACAGTGATATTATATTTTGATAGCAGTTTGGATTGAACAGATGTATGCATTTTTCAAAACTCGAAGTACATTACAGATTTGTACATGTCTGTATATGTGAATTTTTTCTTGAAAGAAAAGTAATATAAACAGTATTAAACTCTAGTTGATAATATGCAAGCCATAACCTTTAAAGAGATGTATACAATGTGATGCAGTGTTAAGAATCCGCCTGCCAGTACAAGAGACAAGGAAACACGTGTTTGATCCCTGAGTATCCCTGAGTTGGGAAGATATCTTGGAGTAGAAACTAGCTTCCCACTCCAGTATTCTTGCCTGGAAAATTCCATGAACAGAGGAACCTGGCAGGCTACAGTCCATGAGGTTGCAGAGTTGGACATGACTTAGCAACTAAACAACAATGACTACAGGGTGGGAGGAAGAGGGCTGCTGATGCTGGAGGCACCTCTCTGACTAACTATATCAGTGTCTTACATTTGTTTGAAATACATGAAAAATTAAGAGAGATTTATGTATGACTAGTTGTTGTTTAGTCGCTAAATCATGTCCTACTCTTTGCAAGTCCATGGACTGCAGCACATTAGGCTTCCCTGTCCTTCACCATCTCCTGGAGTTTGCTCAAACTCATGTCCATTGAGCTGGTGATGGCATCCAACCATCTTATCCTCTGTTAGCCCCTTCTCCTTCTGCCTTCAGTCTTTCCCAGCATCAGAGTCTTTTTCTAGTGGGTTAACTCCACATCACATGGCTCTACACATCAGCTCCAATGTATGGCTCTAATGTATGGCTAGAGGAATGCATAAATGGATAGGTATGTGATAAAGCAAGTATAGTAAAATGTTATTGGTATAACCTAAGTAGTAGATATATAGTTGTTGACTGATGAATTTTTTTAACTTTGCTATATGTTTAGAATGTTTATTAAAAATATCGGAAATATGATTAAAATGACATTTATAAAGATTTATATTAATATGCTCCTTTATTGATTTTATAAGTAATGACATTTATTACTGTTGTAAAAATGACTTTTAAGATGGCATAAGGACACCTTTCAAACCCAGCTGTGAAAATAAACACAGCTTCCAGAAATGTATTTAATGTGGAAGTATCTTAGCTTGGGCTGCTGTAACAAAATATAGACTGGGTGGCTTAAACAACAAGTATTTATCTTATGTTCTGGAGACTGAGAAGTCCGAGACTAAGGTGCTGACAAATTTGTTTCCCGTTAAAAACCGTGGTTCCAGAAAGCTGCCTTCTCTGTATTCTCACATGTCAGTAGAGAAAAAGTTCTAGTCTCCCTTCCTATTCTTATAAGGACTTACTCCCATTATGGGGGCCCCACTTTCATGATCTCACCTAAACCTAATTACTTCTCAAAGGGCTATGTGCTCAGTTGTTCAGTCCTGTCTGACTCTGTGCAATTCCATGGACTTTAGCCCGCCAGGCTCCTGTGTCCATGGGGATTCTCCAGGCATGAGTACTGGAGAGGATTGCCATACCCTTCTCCAAGGGATCTTCCCAACCCAGGGATTTTCCCAACCCAGGGATTGAAACTGCATCTCCCACGTTGGCAGGCAGATTCTTTACCACTGTACCACCTGGGAACCATCATAGAATTGACAGGATACTTGAGTGTCACCATATTAATTTGAGGGTAACACAGTCATTCAGTTCAGACCAAGAAGTTACTGAAAAAGCAAGCTCCACAGATGTCATCATATAGCAGTGCCACTTTTAATATTTTGATGAATACTTTCAGTATTTTAAAATATTATATATTCTCTCTTTTGTCAGGTAATTTTATCATGACTTTAAATATTTCTCTAAAGTATGATTTTAATGGTAAATTACATGAAGCTATTAAATTAATAAATGTTCCTCCTTGACAAATTATTTCTGAATTTTCATAGAAATGTCCACATATTATAAAAAGAGATCACAGAATAAGAATCAGAAGGCATAAGACTTCTCAGTTGTAATGAGTAAAATTAGAAGACACTGGAACAGTGCCTTCAAAATTGGAAAAATGATTTTCAATTCATAATTCAATACTTAGCCTGTCAATAAAGTGAATAATGCAAATTTACCTCAAATAAAAAAACAAACCCAGTATGAGATATGCTTCACCAAAGCAAGCTGGCAAGCAAAGTGAAAGATACAGACTCCAGAACAAGGATCTAATGCAACACAGTGGAGAAGGAAGGACATTCACAGGATGCTTGTGAAGGGAAGTCCCAATGGTACAGGCCTAGAGTGGAATCAGTCTGGAATAATGGGAAAGGATGGCAATAGCCAAGACATTAGCTTTTCTTTATTTCTTGGAAAAAAAAAAGGGAACTTAAAGAATATCTGCCCAGTTGAACTTGAGACAGTATTTTTAGTTCTGTTGAATTGTGGATGAAGTAGGAGAGGTATGTTTTTAAAAAGTTGAGGAATTATAAAAGACAGTATATCCTTTAGAGAAAACAAGATTGCATGTGGAAGGAGATCTATTGTATACTATAAGCTCATTCCTGAATAATATTTGTTTGACTATAATAAACAATACACTGATATAAGCAAGAAGAATAAACAGTTATACTGAGATAATCAGGGAGAAAAAGAATATATATGTAGGGGCAGGCAGGGTATGTGAGCCAAAACTTTATTTTCCATAGTTGGAAATAAACTGTAACACTAAAAAAAAATTAAAAGCATCAGTATAAACATGTTATTTAGAAACTAGAGGAAAGACTTGAAAACACAGATAAAGGAACTGAAAATTATTGTCCCTGGAGGATAGTACCTAGGCATAGGAAAGGATGGGGCACTCTTTTGCTGTTGCTGTTTTTCATGATGTGTTTTTCTTTATAAATTTCAGAAACTATTAATGGGAGATGGGTATGTATTCTGCTGGTCCAAAAGTTGAATTCCTTGTATTCCAGAGTGGAAGAAGCTCTGAGAGGGGTTTACAAAGGCTAACCACATTATCCTGAAACTCCACATAATTGCATTGCATGGTTATACAACTGCCTTTAGTAGGCCCTGTCACCTACATGTAACATCTGGTGTCTGGGTAGAATTTCTTACATCATCACCAGACCCATCCTGTGCCATTGTCCACAAACTAAAATAATGACTGGTTATCTCAGAGATACAGTTGAACTGCTGCGGTGAAAGAATGACTCACCTGCAGGCATGCCAGCTGGTTAAAGGCTGGGACGGGCTAGAAATACAGGGCCACCCAGGACTACTACAGCTCCCCATCACGGAGAGGCTTAAACAAAAGCTAAATTAAGGCTTTAGGGGAATGTTGCAGGGACTTTTGTGTCAGGCATAGAGTTGCAGTGGACAACTCTGAAGTCCCTCCACCCAGAAATTCTATAAAGATTTATTCTTAAAAAGAATGGCTAATGTTGTTCCATCAATCACTAAGTTGTATCCGACTCTTTGCAACCCCATGGACTGAAGCATGCCAGGCTTCCCTGTCCCTCACTGGCTCTTGGAGTTTGCTCAAATTCATGTCCACTGAGTTGATGATGCTATCTAACCATCTCATCCTTTGCCACTCTGTTCTCCTTTTGCCTTCAGTCTTTCCCAGCATCATGGTCTTTTCCAATGAGCTGGCTCTTCACATCAGGTGGCCAGAGTATTGGAGCTTCAGTATCAGTCCTTCCAATGAATATTCAGGGTTTATTTCCTTTAGAATTGACTGGTTTGATCTTCTTGTAGTGCAAGAATGGCTACAGTTAGTATTTAGGGTGAGATTAGAACTTGGGAAGAGGTGTTAATTACCTCTCTACTTCTTTTTCTATCAACATTAATTTATACTCTCTGTCTTGCCATTTTCTGTCAAATGGTCCATGTGTGTTTTTAAAAAAATGTATATTATCCATTTCAGAAGTCCATGTTCCATATGTGATCATTGGATTAAGCTTGACAAATATGTTAAATTTTTGCTTAAATTTTCTGTGTCCTTACAATTTTTTGTTCACTCAGTCTGTAAACTTTATAGGTATGTGAAATCTCTCAGACAGTGAACTGATAAATTTCTCCTTGTAGTCATGTCCGTTTTTCTTTATATACTTTGAAGCTACCTTATTATATTGATACACATTTAGGATTCTTATTCCTTCCTGGTTTATAAAACCTTTTTTTCTTCCAGTTTTATTGCGATGTAAGTGACATACAGCACTGTATAAGTTTAAGGTGTATAAGTTGAATGATTTGACTTACATACATCATGAAACTATTACCACAATAAGTTCAGTGGATACCCATCATGTTAATTCGATACCAAATAAAAGAAAATATATGCTTTTTGTCTGTGATGGAACTCAGGACTTATTCTTTTAACAACTTTAATATATAACATACAGCAGTGTTAATTCACTAATCACATTGTATGTTATATTCCTGGTACTTACATGTCTTATAACTAGAAGTTTGTACTTTTTAACTGCCTTCATTGAATCCCCATCCACACCTCCACTGCTACAGGTAACCACAAATCTCATAGAAAAAGTCTTTTTTTTCTATGAGTTTGTTTGTATGCATTTTGAAGTATAATTGACCCATAATGCCATGTTCATGTATTGAACACAAGATTCAATATTCTATAAATTACAAAATGATCACCACAATAAGTCTAGTTACTGTCATCAAATAAAGATATTACTTTATTTTTTACTATGTTCCCCACACTGTACTTCTTATCCCCAAGCTCATTTATTTTTTTACTGAAAGTTTGCATCTCTTGATTTCTCTCACTATTTCGGGTATCTCCCCCCGCCTGCCCCCAACTTCCAGTCCTCTGGCAACCACTAGTTTATTCTCGGTGTATGACACTGTTCCTGTTTTGTTATGTTTGGTACTTTGTTTTTCAGATTCTATGTAAAAATCCATCATAATATTTGGCTTTCTCTGACTTACTTTGCTTAGCATAATACCCTCTAGGTCCACCAACATTGCAAAAGAGCAATATTTCATTTTTATGACAGTAATATTCCATATATTTATATGCATATATACTATTGTGTGTATACAGCACCAATTCTTTGTCCATTTATTCATTGAGAGACAGATTGCTTTCACATTTTGGCTACTGTGAATAATGCTACGAAGAACATAGGGGTGCATACATCTTTAGTGTTTTTGGTTTTTGGGGGCAGTATTGAGAATTAGGATTGTTGGATTATATGATAATTCTATTTTTAATTTCTCGTGGAACTTCCTTCTTGTTCGCTGTAGTGTCTGCCTATAAAAGTATGCCTTCCTTTTTCACCACATCCTTGCCAACATTTGTTTGTTGTTGTCTAGTTACTTAGTCGTGTCTGACTCTGCAGTCCTGTGGACTGTAGTACGCCAGGCTTCCCTGTTCTTCACTGTCTCCTGGGGTTTGCCAACACTTGTTATTTGTTGTCGTTCTGATAATAGCCATTCTGATAAGTGTGGAGTGATATTTCATTGTGCTTTTGATTTGCATTTCCTTGATGATTATTGATGTTAAGCATCTTTTAATGTGTCTTTTGGCCATCTATATGTCTTTGTTGGAACTGTGTCTACTCAGGTTTGCCCAGTTGTTTTTTTTTTTTAAATTTTATTTTTACTTTATTCTACGTTACAATACAGTATTGGTTTTGCCATACATTGACATGAATCAGCCACAGGTGCCCAGTTTTTATTTTTATTTATTTATTTAAAAATTTTTTTTTAATTTTATTTTTACCTTATTCTATGTTACAGTACTGTATTGGTTTTGCCATACTTTGACATGAATCAGCTGCCCAATTTTTAAACAGGTTGTTTTTTTGATTGTAAGTTGTATGAATTTTTCTGTATTTTGGATATTAACACCTTATCAGATATATCATTTGCAAATATTTTTTCCAGTTCAATAGACAACTTTTTCATTTTTATTGATGGTTTCCTTTGTTGTACCAAATGTTTCAGTTTGGTGTAGCCCATTTGTTTATTTTTCCTTTTGTTTCTCTTGCCTGAAGAAATAAAAACAAAAATATATTAAAAATATTGCTAAGACTGATACCAAAGAATGTACTGTCTGTTTTCTACCAGGAATGTTAAGGTTTCAGGTCTTACGTTTAAGTTATATCAGGTCTTACATTTTGAGTTTATTTTTGTATTTGGTGTGAGAAAGTTGTCCAGTTTGATGCTCTTGTATGTTGTTGTCCAGTTTTCATCTTTTCTCCATTGTGTATTTTTGCCTCTTTTGTCATAGATTGCTGCTGCTGCTGCTAAGTCATTTCAGTCCTGTCCAACTCTGTGTGACCCCATAGACGGAAGCCCACCAGACTCCCCCGTCTTTGGGATTCTCCAGGCAAGAATACTTGAGTGGGTTGCCATTTCCTTCTCCAAAAGATTAATTGCTTATAAAAACATGGATTCATTTATTGGCTCTTTATTCTGTTCTATTGATCTATATATCTGTTTTTGTGCCTGTACCATATTATTTTGATTACTGTAGCTTTGTGGTATAGTTTGAAACCAGGGCATGTGATACCTCCAACTTTGCTGTTGTTTCTCAAAATTATTTTGGCTATTCAAGAACTTTGGTTTTTTTATGACGTTTTAAAACTTGTTTGTTCTAGTTTATTAAAAGAAAAAAGCTTTGATATTTTCATAGGGATTGCATTGCATCTATAGATTCCCTCAGGGATTATGGTCCTTTTAACAGTACCGGTTCTTTCAGTCCATGATCAGAGATATCATTCCATCTTTTTGTGTCTTCTTCAGTTTCTTTCATCATTGTCTTATAGTTTTCTTAATACCTCTTTTACCTCTTTTGTTAGATTTATTCCTAGGTATTATATATTTTTTTGATGCACTTGTAAATGGATTGTTTTCTTAATTTCTCTTTCTGATAGTTTATGGTTAGTATATAGACATACAACACATTTCTGTGTAATTTGTAACCTGCAAATTTACAGAATTCATTAATGAAGTCTAGTATTTTTTTTCTGGTGGTGTCCTTAGGATTTTCTGTGCATATTATTATGTCATTTGTGAACAGTGGACATATTCTTGCAACCCCCAGGGCCTGTAGCCCACTAGGCTCCTCTGTTCATGTGATTTCCCAGGCAGGAACAACAGACTGGTTCCAAATAGGAAAAGGAGTGCGTCAAGGCTGTATATTGTCACCCTGCTTATTTAACTTATTTACAGAGTACATCATGAGAAACACTGGGCTGGAAGAAGCACAAGCTGGAATCAAGATTGCCGGGAGAAATCTCAATAACCTCAGATATGCAGATGACACCACCCTCATGGCAGAAAGTGAAGAGGAACTCAAAGCCTCTTGATGAAAGTGAAAGAGGAGAGTGAAAAAGTTGGCTTAAAGCTCAACATTCAGAAAATGAAGATCATGGCATCCGGTCCCATCACTTCATGGGAAATAGATGGGGAAACAGTGGAAACACTGTCAGACTTCATTTTTTTGGCTCCAAAATCACTGCAGATGATGACTGCAGCTATGAAATTAAAAGACACTTAATCCTTAGAAGGAAAGTTATGACCAACATAGATAGCATATTCAAAAGCAAAGACATTACTTTGCCAACAAAGGTCCATCTAGTCAAGGCTATGGTTTTTCCAGTGGTCATGTGTGGATATGAGAGTTGGACTGTGAAGAAAGCTGAACGCCGAAGAAGTGATGCTTTTGAACTATGGTGATGGAGAAGACTCTTGAGAGTCCCTTGTACTGCAAGGAGATCCAACCAGTCCATTCTGAAGGAGATCAGTCCTGGATGTTCTTTGGAAGGAATGATGCTAAAGCTGAAACTCCAGTACTCTGGCCACCTCATGCGAAGACTTGACTCATTGGAAAAGACTCTGATGCTGGGAGGGATTGGGGGCAGGAGGAAAAGGGGACAACAGAGGATGAGATGGCTGGATGGCATCACCGACTCGATGGATGTGAGTTTAAGTGAACTCCGAGAGTTGGTGATGGACAGGGAGGCCTGGTGTGCTGCGATTCATGGGGTCGCAAGGAGTTGGACACGACTGAACTGAACTGAACTGAACTGATACTGGAAAGGCTTACCATTTCCTTCTCCAGGGAATCTTTCTGACACAAGGATCAAACTGTGTCTCCTGGATTGCAGGCGAAGCTAAGACCAGGGAAGCTAAGTCCATGATCTATGACTCTTAACTTCTTTTTCATGTTTTCTATTTGTATATCTCTTGAGTTACATTCTGCTTAATTCTTTCAGCCCTATTATTCACTTTGTAAAGCCTTTTTTCAGCTGTGTCTAATCTGCTGTTTCTAATTCCAGTTTAAACATTTATGTGGTTTTCAAAAAATGATTTCTCACTAGTTTTTATAAACTCTTTCTCCTTGCCATATTTTTGTCTTCTTGTTTTCTTTAAGCATATTAAATAGTTATTTTACTTTAATTTTTGTTTATTCTAGCATATCTAGTCTTTACAGGTATAATTCTGAAGTCTGTTGTTTGTTCTATTTCTGACTCATAGTGTTCTGTTTCTTTATGAGTTTTGGTAATGTCTTTTAATGAGAGCTCAAGTGCCTTGGAACTGCATCCTTAGGAATTTACCAATATCTGGGTTTAATTAAGGTATGCTACTCTGCAAAGAATTAGGTTTGCAGCTCAACATAACTGTGAGGTCTTTCCATACATTTTTCTTTTTTTTCCTTTTTTTTTTTTTTTTTCTTTTTTATTTTTTTTTTTGCACCCAGTAGAAATTCAACTGCAAACTATGACTTTGGTAAGAAATTCCAGGAGAGAATTTTTTTTCCTTCTACCTGAGTCAAGTATGAAGTAAGGAAATTTTCTTATATTTTACCTCTTCAAGGCTTTTGTTTTTTGTTTTTCTGTTTTGCTCACTAAGAGCTTATCTTCCAAGGGGCTCACTTTCTTCTATATCCCTTTTCCCATTGGCCACCAGAGATTGACAGATGGTTTTCGTGCGACATTTGGCTTCAATGCTGACTCACCCTCTCAGCTCATGCTTTTTTTGTTATTTGGGGCCTTGGGAAGTTTTTACTTCCTTTCCACATCAACTATTCATTTAATGACTTGTGCATTTTAAAAAATATACATAGCTTTTATTCAGTATTTTAAAGTGCATTATACTAGGATGCAAATACTAGCATATTGAAGGAATTATAAATACTTTTGCTTCTTTTATTTCTTTATTGATTCACCCCTCTTTTCTTCTCTATTGCCTTTATTCTTTTTAATCCTTTTTCATTATTTCATTTCCTTTTTTGTCACTGTGTTTTTTTCATCTGTCCTTGCTATTTTTCTCTTTCTTGTCTGCTTATTCTTATGTTTCTTTTATTACTGTGTTATCCCTCTTGCCCTTTCATTCCTTTCCTTGTTTCTTTCTGTCATTCATGTAATTTTTCAACAAAGGCCAAAAAATAATTCTTACTTTAAAACAGAATGATACTTTAATAATCTCTCTTTTTTTTAGAAAGTTAGCTTAACCATCAATTAGGAAAAAGAGGTTCTATGTCACTGGAATTAGATCAAATATATAGTGCCTTTCACATAATAAGTGCTCAATAAATGTTTGTTTTTGAATAAAACTTCACTAAAGGTTCTAAGTCTACTACGGTGAGCACATTGTGGAATCAAAATGTTGCCAAATAGACTGTACCTGTGACTCAGTCAAGCCTAACCCAAACTGACAGAGAAATCGATGGAATGTTAATTGATAGCAGCTGGATGACTGGCATGAGTGCAGCCACAGCAAAGGGCCAAGGATCTCTCAAGGAGTATAAAATTTACATTTATCAAAGACCCCAGAGGCTTTTTAATGAGAATGACCTCTGGTTAAAATTAGAGTTAAAGGAAATAAAGATAGTAATTTGGAGACTTTGCTCTTAGCCTGTTTTCTACTTAATAGCCACTGACTTAGAAAATGAAACTACGGAATTTTCATAATAGTAATGACTTAGCCTTAATGATCTGAAAAAGCCCATTAGGTGGGTTCATGACTTGTTGGTTAGCAACACTGGAAAATATACTTACTAAGTGGAGAAAACGGGTATAAGTCCCAAATTTTACAATACTCTTATCAGTGTCTTGGCTGGTAGCAAGCAGAGTGTGGTGACTGATTTTTGCCTCTTAGAGTAGCCTCAGAGAGATTGCTTATTCACGGGAATTGAAAAATAATCTAGATGGGTTTGAAGGAAATTAGACTGAAATTTTTGTGGATTACTGGCTTACTGGATAACTACAAGACCTCCCACTATACAAAAAGTCCTAGGTTGATACTGGAATAATGTCACAAGGCAAAACCGTAGTGCAGGTTCTAAGATACATTTTGTTTAGGGGACCCAGACAGTTTCCTTTTAGGGCTTGGGATTTTCCCAAGAGAAATTAGTAATCACCCAGTCCACTAAATGGGGCCTCTGGTTTTGAATATAAAGCTGACTGATCCGATTAGATAGTAATACACTAGTCTAACTTTTGGTATGTTTAAAATATTGAAGTATAATTAGTGTTTAACTGTATACGGGTGGTTTTTTTTTAATCTATTTTTTTTTCTTCCTAAGTAGACAGCTTTATTTTCTGTAGCATTTTAAAGTAAATTCCTGACATTGTTTTATTTCATCTATAGATAAAATCCTGGCTATTCCTGAGAAGGGTCAAAGTTATACCCAAGTGGTCTGGTAGATATAGGAAACCACAAGACCTGAATATGGTCCATGATACTTCTTCCTTACATGCTAATGCTAACATTTGCTTAGTCATTTCTATGTATGTGTCAAGAACATTTTAAGTGCTTTACATTTGTTAGCTTATTTAATACCCTTGACAAACTTGGAGGGAGTTGACTTACTTAGGAATCCATAGGATATCAAGCCAACTCTATCATCACCTAGACTTGGCACATGTCCCACTGTGTAAAAGTGCTGAGAACTGTAGCCACTCTTAGGGTTTTTCCTTTTTCTTTCTCTCTAAGTCTCAGAAGGATGGAACTGACTTTAGTGATTACTGGTGTTTTATTTATATGTAAAAAGTTATTTCTCTGAATAAAAGACCATTAATTCAAGAGACAATGTTCTGTCTTCATTGTTTTAACTTCAAAAGTATTCCTTTATCAGACTAATACTCTATGGCATCTTTACTTTTTTTTTTTAACCTTGAACAGTGTTATCTAAGTATGGATTCTGCTTCTTTATCATAATCATGAAAAAAGGAAGAAGGTATATTGAACAGAAAAAGATAACTGAAAATGAAAGATATACCCATCTGAATGCAGACTTCCAAGGAATATCAAGGAGAGATAAGAAAACCTTCTTAAATGATCAGTGCAAATAAATAGAAAAAAGCAATAAAATGGAAAGAATAGAGATCTCTTTAAGAAAATTAGAAATACCAAAGGAACATTTTATACAAAGATGGGACCAATAAAGGACAGAAACGGTATGACCTAACAGAAGCAGAGTATATTAAGAAGAGGTGACAAGAATGCACAGACCTATACAAAAAGATCTTCATGACCCAGATAATCATGATGGTGTGATCACTAACCTAGACCAGACATCCTGAAGTCCAGAGTCAAGTGGGCCTTAGGAAGCATCACTATGAACAAAGCTAGTGGAGGTGATGTGATTCCAGGTGAGCTAATTCAAATCCTAAAAGATGATGCTGTGAAAGTGCTACACTCAATATGCCAGCAAATTTGGAAAACTCAGCAGTGGCCACAGGACTGGAAAAGATCAGTTTTCATTCCAATTCCAAGGAAAGGCAATGCCAAAGAATGTTCAAAGTGTAGTAAAGTCGCTCAGTCGTCTCTCACTCTTTGCGACCCTGTGGACTCTGTCCATGGGATTCTCCAGGCAAGAATACTGGAGTGGGTTGCCATTCCCTTCTCCAGGGGAATCTTCCCAACCCAGGGGTCGAACCCGGGTCTCCTGCATTGCAGGCAGACGCTTTATCCTCTGAGCCACCAGGGATTCCAAGAATGTTCAAACTAGCACACAACTGCACTCATCTTGCACATTAGCAGAGTAATGCTCAAAATTCTCCAAGCGAGGCTTCAACAGTACGTGAACTGAGAACTTTCAGATGTTCAACCTGGATTTAGAAAAGGCAGAGGAACCAGAGATCAAATGGCCAACATCCATTGGATCACATAAAAAGCAAAAGAGTTCCAGAAAAACATCTACTTCAGGTTTATTAACTATGCAAAGCCTTTGACTGTGTGGATCACAACAAACTGTGGAAAATTCTTAAAGAGGTGGAAATACCAGACCACCTTACCTGCCTCCTGAGAAATCTGTATGTAGGTCAAGAAGCAATAGTTAGAACTGGACATGAAATAACGGACTGGTTCCGAATAGGGAAAGGAGTACATCAAGGTTGTATATTGTCACCCTTTTAACTTAATATAAGTACATCATGCAAAATACCAGACTGGATGAAGCACAAGCTGGAATCACGATTGCTGGGAGAAATATCAATAACCTCAGATATGCAGATGACACCACCCTTATGGCAGAAAACGAAGAACTAAAGAGCCTCTTGATGAAAGTGCAAGACGGGAGTGAAAAAAGCTGACTTAAAACTCAACATTCCAAAAACTAAAATCATGGCATCCAGTTCCATCACTTCATGGCAAATAGCTGGGAAAACAATGGAAACAGTGACAGACTTTATTTTTTTGAACTCCGAAATAACTGCAGATGGTGACTGAAGCCATGAAATTAAAAAACCCTTGTTCCTTAGAAGAAAAGCTATGACCAACTTAGACGCATATTAAAAAGCAGAAATATTACTTTGTCGACAAAGGTCTGTCTAGTCAAAACTATAGTTTTTCCAGTAGTCATGTATGGATGTGAGATTGGACCATAAAGAAGGTTGAGTGCTGAAGAACTGATGCTTTTGAACTGTGGTGTTGGATAAGACTCTTGAGAGTCCCTTGGACTGCAAAGAGATCCAACCAATTAATCCTAAAGGAAATCAGTCCTGAATATTCATTGGAAAGACTGATGCTGTAGATGAAACTCCAATACTTAGACCACTTGATGGGAAGAACTGACTCATTAGAAAAGACCCTGATGCTGGGAAAGATTAAGGGAGGAGGAGAAGGGCAGACAGAGGATGAGACTGTTGGATCCATCACTGACTCAATGGACATGAGTTTGAACAAGCTCTGGGAGTTGATGATAGACAGGGAGGCCTGGTGCTGTACTCCATGGGGTCACAAAGAGTTGGACACAGTTGAGCAACTGAACTGGTATTGAACTGATAGACTTAGTCTAGAGTTAAGCAGCTTACTTTCCTTCAGAAGGAACAAGGAAAGTAGATAAGTTGATAGGGTATAATACTATATCCCTCTGCTATAAATTATTATCTACTATGGTGATTGTTCAGGTTTAATATTATAGGTTGGAAAAAGGAGTCTTTTCCAATTCTGTAACTCAAAGAAGTCTGATCATTTGCATTTTAACTCAAAAAATAAATTTAGAGAGTCATTTGGATGTTTTAAAGGGAACAGGTGAAGAAAAATAAATGAACCAATCAAAAAATGGGGCAAAGAACTAAATAGGCATTTCACCAAAGAAGACATACGGATGTCTAACAAACACATGAAAAGATGCTCAACATCACTCATTATCAGAGAAATGCAAATCAAGACCACAATGAGGTACCATTTCACACCAGTCAGAATGGCTGGGATCCAAAAGTCTACAAGCAGTAAATGCTGGAGAGGATGTGGAGAAAAGGGAACCCTCTTACACTGCTGGTGGGAATGCAAACTCGTACAGCCACTATGGAAAACAGTGTGGAGATTCCTTAAAAAATTGCAAATAGAACTGCCTTATGACCCAGCAATCCCACTGCTGGGCATACACACTGAGGAAACCAGAATTGAAAGAGACACATGTACCCCAATGTTCATTGCAGCACTGTTTATAATAGCCAGGACATGGAAACAACCTAGATGTCCATCAGCAGATGAATGGATAAGAAAGCGATGGTACATATACACAATGGAGTATTACTCAGCCCTTAAAAGAATAAATTTGACTCAGTTCTAATGAGATGGATGAAACTGAAGCCGATTATACAGAGTGAAGTAAGCCAGAAAGAAAAACACCAATACAGTATACTGACACATATATATGGAATTTAGAAAGATAGTAATGATGACCCTGTATGTGAGACAACAAAAGAGACACAGAGGTATAGAATGGACTTTTGGACTCTGAGGGAGAGGGAGAAGGTGGGATGATTTGGGAGAATGGCATTGAAACATGTATACTATCATGTAAGAAACGAAGCACCAGTCTATGTTCAGTACAGGATACAGGATGCTTGGGGCTGGTGCACGGGATGATCCAGGGAGATGATATGGGGTGGGAGGTGGGAGGGGGCTTCGACATTGGGAGATGGTGTACACCTGTGGCTGATTCATGTCAATGTATGGCAAAACAAATACAGTATTGTAATGTAGAATAAAGTATTAAAAAAGATTTATGGAACAAAAAAAAATATTTCATTTCCTAATTTAAAAATTTCTGAATATAGAGTTTTGTCTTTGAGAATTCAGATATATAAACAAAGATTTTTCACTGGACAAAGGCTCTAAGTAGGAATATTCCTCCAAAATCATGTAGCTATTTTCGTATATAACTGTATGAAAGTGTGTGTGTGTGTCCTTGAAGCACTCTTATGAGTTCACATTTATGTTTAATGTGTAGTCCTTGGAAGTACTTTTGGTCAGTATTACATATTTCTAAAGAATCAGATAGTAGTCATAATGCTTTATATTGAATAATCTATCCTTTCTTCAATTGTATAATTATCCCACTTGTTTTCCAGAGTGATTTCTTAAATATAATTGCTTCAGACTTTTTATTCTGTATCATTAGTGTCCATAATTCTGGCACCAATATTGTAATTCAGGTAACTTCAAAATAAATTTTTATGTCTTATAAGGGAATTCTTCTGTATCAGAATTCTTTTGTATCAAAAGTCCCTAGAAAGTTCTAACAAATTCTGATTCTCAAACACATTCTGCACCTACTTAATCAGACCCTAAGCAGAGTAAGTCCAAGAATATGTCTTTTTGGAAAGCTCCACTTCAACCAGTTAATATAGAGCGATATCTATCAAAATAGTTAATGGCTATGCAGCCTACCAGGCTCCCCCGTCCATGGGATTCTCCAGGCAAGAGTACTGGAGTGGGGTGCCATTGCCTTCTCCAAAATATAATATCCATTCTATTGTATATATTTATTGCTATTACAAACGATATTGTAACAAATACTCCTGATCCATAGGCATTTGTCCTATAATTTACTTAAAATCAATGCCTAGAAATAAATTTTCTGAGTTAGAGTGTGCATATTTTTATGTGTTTTGATGCTGAACACCTATTGGTCTTCTAGAACTATTTAATGCTCCCTCTTCAATAACCTCAGATATGCAGATGACACCACCCTTATGGCAGAAAATGAAGAGGAACTAAAAAGCCTCTTGATGAAAGTGAAAGAGGAGAGTGAAAAAGTTAGGTTAAAACTCAACATTCAGAAAATGAAGATCATGGCATCCGGTCCCATCACTTCATGGGAAATAGATGGGGAAACAGTGGAAACAGTGTCAGACTTTATTTTGGGCGGCTCCAAAATCACTGCAGATGGTGACTGCAGCCATGAAATTAAAAGACTCTTACTCCTTGGAAGAAAAGTTATGACCAACCTAGCTAGCATATTCAAAAGCAGAGACATTACTTTGCAGAATAAGGTCCGTCTAGTCAAGGCTATGGTTTTTCCAGTGGTCATGTATGGATGTGAGAGTTGGACTGTGAAGAAGGCTGAGCACCGAAGAACTGATGCTTTTGAGCTGTGGTGTTGGAGAAGACTCTTTAGAGTCCCTTGGACTGCAAGGAGATACAACCAGTCCATTCTGAAGGAGATCAGCCCTGGGATTTCTTTGGAAGGAATGATGCTAAGGGTTAAACTCCAGTACTTTGGCCACTTTATGTGAAGAGTTGACTCATTGGAAAAGACTCTGATGCTGGGAGAGATTGGGGGCAGGAGGAGAAGGGGATGACCGAGGATGAGATGGCTGGATGGCATCACGGACTCGATAGACTTGAGTCTGAGTGAACTCTGGTAGTTGGTGATGGACAGGGAGGCCTGGCATGCTGTGATTCATGGGGTCGCAAAGAGTCGTACACTGAGTGACTGAACTGAACTGAACTTGTTATTGTAAGAGAGTAGCCAGTACCCATGTCTCTCCTAATTCTGGGTTTTCTATTTAATCTTTGCTCATTGTATAAAGAAAGACTTTTCCTGTAGTTTTAATTTGCATTTTATTGAATGTGCTTATATGAACATGGACAGGCAAGATTTTTAGACTGAATTCTATGAAATTATTTCTTTTAGGGAGAAGTGTGTCTGTGAGGGAGTTGAGCCTGGAGGACCTTAGGAAGAATGAGCAGGAAGCACTGTAGAGAGTTCACTCTTGAGGGAGATGGGATTTGGAGCGAGTCTGTTGTACTTGTTTCCCCAGGTCCTTCCTTGTAAGGAAAAGTATTAATAGTTCTAAAAATTAGTGAAGCCTGGAGGTTATTATCTTGGGGTGGAGTGGGGCTGAGGGAGAAGATTTATATATAAGAAGTGGAACTTTCTGTGAACATGTGGACATCAGATGGTTGTTCTGAAGTGGGAGAGGCCATATAAGGGAAAACCCAGGTGGGAGGTTGGAGTGCAGTTGGTGAGCAACCATGCAAAAGAGTAAGTCTCTTGATATTTCAAGAAATATCAAATAGGAGACTAGATTTCTTACAAGTACCTATGATGGAGGTTTAACTTATTTTATTTGTTCCTTTTTTTACATCTCAAGTGTTTTTCTTGTTTCATAGATAACGTAAATATTTTCCTCAATTTGTTGTGTTCCTCTGTAATGTTTATGGTGGCCTTTGTTTTTTGATACATAGACATATTCTTTTATGATTTCATCTTTAGTGCTTGGCTGTTATTCATAACTTTCTAGATGAAATTTTTAATCATTCTAAGGTTTTAAAATGGCATTGAAATCCTGTGAATTTGATGAACTTAGGTAAAGTTAATACATTAGTGATATTGGATTTTTCAGTTTGAGACATTACCTCTACCTTTGTATTTATTATATTTATTAATTTTTATTTTATATTGGACTATAGTTGCTTAATAATGTTTCACGTTTATAGCAAAGTGATTCAGTTATACACATACATGTATCTATTCTTTTTCTACTTTTTGCCATTTAAGTTATTACTGAATATTGAGTAGAGTTCCTTATGCTGTACAGTATGTCCTTGTTGGTTATCTATTTTAAATTTAATACATTTGTGTTTTTAATTTTTATATTTTTCAGAAAATTTCTCTAGTTGCATTGTTTTGCTTTCTTTGTATGCTGCTCTGGCATATTCCTTAAGTTTATTCCTAGAAATTTTTAATTTTTTGTTCTGTATTGTAATTTATAATGGACTAATATTGGAACAAAAGGAAATGATTTTATGTATTCATTTGTAAAAAGCTGATTTCTTGCTAGTTTTGATAGTCTTCCATTTGCTTTTCTTGTTTGGCTAGGAAGGCAGTCATTATCAGTAAACAGCAATGATTTTGCTTTTTCCTTTTCAAAAAATATATATCCTTTGTTTTGTTATCTTCTCTTATTGTATTGGTTAACACTTTTAGAATAATTTTAAATCATCGTGGTAATAGGATCCATTCTTGCCTTTTATCTACTTGAAAAGAGAATGTTTTTGTAGCACTGATTCTCACAGTCCCATCTGATATTCTTTAAAAGAAGAGTTCAGGAGTCAAATATGTTTGGAGTCCCATATTTATACATTTGAGCTTCCCTGATGGCTCAGAAGGCTTTGAAGTATCTATAGTAAATATATTTGTTTAAATTTGTTTAATATATGCTTGTTGTTTTCTAAAAGTCCTTAATCAGTTCAGTTCAGTTCAGTCGCTCAGTCATGTCTGACTCTTTGTGACCCCATGAATCGCAGCATGCCAGGCCTCCCTGTCCATCACCAACTCCCCGGAGTTTACCCAAACTCATGTCCATCGAGTTGGTGATGCCATCCAGCCATCTCATCCTCTGTCGTCCCTTTCTCCTCCTGCCCTCAATCTGTCCCAGCATCAGGATCTTTTCCAGTGAGTCAACTCTTCGCATGAAGTGGCCATAGTACTGGAGTTTTAGCTTCAGCATCAGTCCTTCCAGTGAACACTCAGGACTGATCTCCTTTAGGATGGACTAGTTGGATCTTCTTGCAAACCAAGGGACTCTCAAGAGTCTTCTCCAACATCACAGTTCAAAAGCATCAGTTCTTTGGTGCTCAGCCTTCTTCACAGTCCAACTTTCACATCCATAGATGACCACTGGAAAAACCATAGCTTTGACTAGACGGACCTTTGTCAGCAAAGTAATGTCTCTGCTTTTCAATATGCTATGTAGGTTGGTCATAACTTTTCTTTCAAGGAGTAAGCATCTTTTAATTTCATGGCTGTAATCACCATCTGCAATGATTTTGGAGCCCCCAAAATAAAGTCTGACACTGTTTCCACTGTTTATCCACCCATTTCCCATGAAGTGATGGGACCGAATGCCATGATCTTCATTTTCTGAATGCTGAGCTTTAAGCCAACTTTTTCACTCTCCTCTTGCACTTTCATCAAGCGGCTTTTTAGTTCCTCTTCACTTTCTGCCATAAGGGTGGTGTCATCTGCATATCTGAGGTTATTGGTATTTCTCCCGGCAATCTTGATTCCAGCTTGTGCTTCTTCCAGTCCAGCATTTCCCATGATGTACTCTGCATAGGAGTTAAATAAGCAGGGTGACAATATACAGCCTTGACGTACTCCTTTTCCTATTTGGAACCAGTATGTTGTTCCATGTCCAGTTAATGTTGCTTCCTGACCTGCATATAGGTTTCTCAAGAGGCAGGTCAGATGGTCTGGTATTCCCATCTCTTTCAGAATTTTCCACAGTTTAATGATGAATTATAAACCCCCTCATCCTTTATTTTTTTAACACAATAACTATAATCTTATCCAGCTCATGCTCTGAATGTTTAAGCATGCTATTGGATTTGATTTTAAACAATTTTAAACTCACTTTATACAAATCCCTTTGATTCCTTTTTTACTAGCAACTGAATGACAGTTCTTACAAAATACCTTTTAGTATTTAACTAAAATGATTTAAATGCATTTTTCCTTAGATCAATGTGATAATTCATATTAATAGATTTTAAAATATTAATCTCCCTTTGAATTCCTGAAGTGCACTGTTCCATGACCATGAGATTTCATATGTGTATGTAGTATTATTTGCTAATGTTTTATTTCATATCTTTGGATTTATTTTCATAAATGATATTGATCTCCAGTTTTCTCTAACATATTGTTATCAGCTTTATGCCAGCTTTATAAAATGAATTAAAGTCTTTCCTACTTTCTCTATAGCAGGCCAGTATTATAGCATAAAAATTCTCTGTTCCTCGAGTATTTCAAAGAACTTGCTGTTGAAACACATAGGATCTGATATTAATTTTGGAAGTAGCCACTCCATAGGGGGAAAAGCCACCCTTTCATGGCTTTTCATGGTATATCCAGATTTTTCTCCTTAGTCAGCTTTCATGGCCAGTGGAGTGAATCAAAGGACACAATTAATGGCCTCTTTGTATTTGTGTTCTTTGCAGTGCGGCTTTGTAGCTCTTCCCATGAAAATGTGAATTCCCTTTCTCTGTGCCTTAAATCTTGACTGACCTTGTAACTTGCTTTGACCATTAAAGTCTGATAGAATTGACAATGTGTCATGTCCAAGCTTGGGCCATAAGTATTTAACTTGTGTGATTCTGCTCTTGCAACCCTGCCATTTTTATTTGAATAAACCCAAACTAGCCTGCTGGATAACGGGAGAACACATACAGGAAATAGCATGGGTCTCGATCCCATCCAGGGCCATCCTAGAGCAGCCTATAGCCAGCCATCCACTGAGCACAGATGGTGCAAGATTCCAGGTGGGATTGGCAGAGCTGTCCTATCAGTCTGCAGCTGACTGCAAACTAATAATAGAGCCCAACAGAATCAGGAGAACCGTACAGTTGACACACAGATGTATGCAGCTTTAGTTAACTAATAGTTGTATTTCCTTAGAAAATTATCCTTTATGAGGATAGTTTAGAATTTATTACAGTAGTTTAAAATGGCATTCTTTTATGAATTTTCTGTATTTCCTTCATATCAATAGTAATTTGTTATTGTTATTCAGTTTTTCAGTCATGTCCAACTCTTTGTGACCCCATGGACTGCAGCATACCAGGCCTCTCTGTCCCTAACCATCTCCCAGAGCTTGCCCAATTTCATGTGCATTAAATCGGTGATGCCATCTCATCCTCTGTTGCCCCCTTCTCCTTTTGCTTTCCCAGCATCAAAGTCTTTTCCAGTGTGTTGGCTGTCAGATGGCCAAAGTATTAGAGCTTCAGCTTTGGCATCAGTCTTTCCAATGAGTATTTAGGGTTCATTTCCTTTAGGACTGACTGATTTGATCCCCTTGCTGTCCAAGGGACTCTCTAGAGTCTTCTCCAGCACCACATTTCAAAGGCATCAATTCTTCAGTGCTCTGCCTTCTTTATACTTCCGCTCTCACGTCTGTACGTGACTACTAGAAAGATCATAGCTTTGACTATACGGACCTTTGTTGGCAAAGTGATGTCTTTCCTTTTAATATGCTCTCTAGGTTTGTCATAGCTTTCCTTCCAAGAAGCAACTGTCTTCTAATTTCATGGCTGCAGTCACCACCTGCAGTGATTTTAGAGTCCAAGAAGAAGAAATCTGTCACTACTTCCATCTCCACACCCCCATTCTATTGCCATGAAGTAATGGGACCAGATGCCATGATCTTAGTCTTTTAAATACTGAGTTTTCAGCCGGCTTTTCCACTCTTCTCTTGCACCCTCATCAAGAGGCTCTTTAGATTGTCATCGCTCTCTGCCATTTAGAGTGGTGCATGCTAAGTCGCTTCAGTTGTGTCCAACTTTTTGTGACCTTATGTACTGTTTGTAGCCTGCCAGGCTCCTCTGTCCATGGGGATTCTCCAGGCAAGAGTACTAGAGTGGGTTGCCATGCCCTTCTCCAGGAGATTTTCCCTACCCAGGGACTGAACCTGTGGCTCCTGCATTGCAGGCGGATTCTTTACCACTGAGCCACCAGGGAAGCCCTCATTAGAGTGGTATTATCTGCGTATGTGAAGTTGTTATTTCTCCTGGTAATCTTGATTCCAGCTTGTAACTCATCCAGCCCAGCATTTTGCATGATGTACTCTGCATATAAGTTAAATAAACAAGGTGACTGTATACAGCCTTGTACTCTTTTTGGTAATAATACCTTCTCTTTAAGTCTTAATGTCTTTACTTTTATGTGTAACTGTTTAGTTTTACAAAAGTTTTGTTTATTTTGTCTTTTCAAATGATAAGCTTCTAAATATCTTAACTGTAATATGTTCTAGTATATTATTCTCATTCTCATTTTTCTTTTTTGTACTTTCATAGAATATATTTTGTTGCTATTTTTTCTAGATTTTGGGGTTAAATTCTGACTTCAATTCTGTTATTTCTTGTTTAATGAAAATGTATTAAGACTATGAATTTTCCTCTCAATTCAGCTTTGGCAGAATATCATGTTTTAAGATACAACATTGTTGTTCTAGTTATGTCTAATTATATCTAACTTAGTCACTTTTGTTTTTTTTTCTCTAGAAAATTAGATATAAAATAAATGTTTAGTTTTAGTTTTAGTCTTTGAAGTTTTCTATTTATCCTTTAGTTATAAACTCCTAATTTTATGGCACTCTGATCAGAACATAGCAGAAAATGCAATTTCATTACAATTTTGAGAACTTGAGATTTTTTTTTGGTGGCTTGGGATAATATTACTTTCTGAAAAGGAACCACTCAATTTTTAACCAAGTAAACCTCTTGATGTGGCTTATTAATAAGATGTGAGACTCTTTATAGCTAGGGTGTTCAGTAATACATTGGGTAGTTAATGTAATATTATAGAAGAGAATTATAACACAAACAAGAAGGAGGTAATAGGAAATTTTCATAAGGAATGTTAATGGAATTGCCAGGATAAGCAGAAAGGGAAAAGAAGTTCTGGTTAGCCTTGGTCTTTGTTGATAATATTGCTTTATTGTTTTAGTTTAAAGAAGAAAGTGAGAGTAGGTTGCTTTTTCTCTTTGGGACCTTTCTGTAGAGGGCAAAGACTCAAGACTGTGTAAATTAAAACATCCTGAATGTTATCCCACCTGCCCTATCCTACTTCCACTCATCCTAGTCCCTGTGTGCATGCTAAGTTGCTTCAGACGTGTTTGACTCTTTGACTCCCTAAGGACTGTAGCCTGCCAGGCTTCTCTGTCCATGGGATTCTCCAGGCAGGAGTACTGGAGTGGGTTGCCGTGCCCTCTGCCAGGATCTTTCCATCACAGGGATCAAACACGCATCTCTTATGTCTCCTGCTTTGGAAGGCAGGTTCTTTACCACTGATATCACCTGGGAAACCCCTATGCTAGTCCATGGGAATGTAATTTTTATGACTTGGGTGAAAAGAGAAATTTTGCCAATAGCTACCAATAGGTGTAGCATTCATGGTGTGGATCTGCATGTAAGTTCTATCACCTAGCCTGATCTGGGGAGAAAGCTATGGGGTTCCCCACCTGGGCAGCTAACTGGGAAGACAGTTCATAACGTGAACAACCAGGCAGTAATGATCTAGAATGCTTACATACAGTAACCTGCCAACCCTTGGAAATGATTTTTTTTTTGCCAGCAATAAATAAGATATCCATGACTACATTCAAATTACTGAGTTCTAGTCAAGTTATATTCTCAATATATACTGATATGATCCCAGTAGATAATTTCACTGCTTTTCACATCTTTGTCAATGAAAGACAGATATAATTCATCAGAAAATAAAAAAGAATTTCAGCTCTTTTCACAATTAAAAATACAATTACTTTCTTCTTTTTATCTGACATTTTAAAAATACAATTTTATCCAATTTTGTTACTTTTTAATCTCAGTGGATAGGAGAAGAGAAGGGCAATGATTATGGTTTGTTAATGAGCCAGAGCAAACCACCCCTGTCAAATGGATGATTTGAAGGAGAAATAGTAGTAAATCTTGACTAGATTCTGAAGTAGATAAACAGAATGAAATCACTCAGTCTCTTTTTAGGGGGAAAAAATGCTTCTCACATCAGGAAGGAAACCACCAGGGGGCCTAGTGGTGTACAGGCATGTAAGTTATCACTGTATCTTTCTACCGTATCTTAAGTTGCCAAGAGCCGTTAGCAACTGCAGATGTCAGATTGTTTGTTTTCTTTTTCTAGATCAATGTTTGTGAAAAAGAGAAAAAATCCAACACATTTAAATGAAATTCTGTATTTGAGGTTGAAAATCTAAAGTCCAAAAGACTGAATCTAGGCCTTTGCTTAATAATTATTCTGTATATGAGAACAGTTCTGAAAACAAGTCTATTTTAGTTGCAAGTTCAACTTCAATAGCATTGTTAGTGGGGGTGAATATTTATGGGTAAGCCGTAATTGTGAATTTTGTTGCTGACTGTATCTGTCAGTGGTTGATGCAAGTTATAGAAATCATCCTATAGAGGACCCTGTCCTCCATGTACCTCCTAAGTCCTTGTTTAATATTTCTGTGTATCATTCTCCCAGATTCTATTGGGCTTTGCTTTTTACCACCCAGACCTCTCCAGAGGACTGATCTCATGATCCTGGAGTCACTTTATCTGCATGCACAGGGCGTCTCCCCCGCCTGCACCCACAGTGTGGCCCATGGCCAGTGACAGATGGTGTGAGGATATGAAAGCCCAGCTAGCTGTCTTGGCTCAACTTAGGCCAACCTCTGAGGTACAATTTATCACCACAGCACTTTTGTGGGATCTGGCTGAGACTGGAACTACATACCTAAAATTGTACCCTCACTTGGCTTCTACCCTTTCCCAGTCCCACTCCCCTTCCACCCTTAAAAATTTCTCCTAGAAGCACTTCATTAATAAATTACTTGTATACAAACCCTCACCTCAGACCTGCTTCTGGGAAACCTGACCTAAGGCAAGCTCAAGTGTTTTAAGAAGAAAGGAAGTAGATGTTTTCAAAGTCACCAAAAGAGAGCAGACATCAGAGGCTACCCTTAAGTTTAAGAATATACTTGCCACGGTCATAATCCAGGGGAAACTGCCGCCACCATGGGTACAGCTACTCAGTGGCCAAAGTTGGGGACTAGACATCAGAATGCTGTGCCTGGCTACTCTCGTGTAGATGCCGTGTCTTTAAGACATTGCTTTCAGGTGGAGCTATCTAAAATCTAGAGCATGCTGGGCCTGACTCAGTTCCAGTTTCCTACTTATGATACTGCAACTGCCTATTTTAAATGTAGAACCTAGCTGCAAGGGAGTCTGGGAATTGTAGTTTTTACTTCCTAGTGTTGACAGTATAGAAAGACACCCTAAAAGTAAGTAGAAGCAGAAACTGGTGGCTAAATGATCATAATCACAGCACTAGGGGGACAGGAAATGAATTGACATGCATTAACTTCAGAGACACTGTGTGTAATGTTTTTTGTCTGGGACATGTGTCTGTTACTCTCACTTCCTACTGTATGTAGCCCAGAGTTGGCTAGTTTAGTGTTTGTTTTAGATCAGAGTTTTTCAAACTTTAGTTTATCAGTAATTAAGGGATCATGAAATTAATGTATGTATTTTTTTAGCAAAAAAATTACAGAATTGAATGAAACTGGACAGAGAAATTGTATTGTTTCATGAGATATCTGTTTTAGTTTTATATGAATATATGCATGTGTTGGGCTTCAGCCTAGATTATATTTCTTAGTATAGGTCATGGTCAAAATGCTTGAAAAACCGTCCCTTAAGTGTAACTCCCTCAATTCCATGGTATTTTAAGTCCGGGTGTGGTACTTCTCCTGTGTATTGCAGAAAACTGTGATTCACTTAATTATGTCCACACACAAATACAAACACACACATATTCAATATGTATGCTGCTCATAGAGGAAAGGTCAGATACTGTGTTTGCTTTGCTTTCTGTTACCTTTGCATGAAGTATGTCACATAGTAGTTGTTTAAATCTGTTGAATGAATAAAGGAAAAAAGGATTGTTATGGACTTTTTTTTTTTTCATCATTTAGCTTCTCTTCAGCTTAGTAAGAAAACTCAAGACTCAGAGATAGCTTTGAAGAAGTGTATGAGCTAGAAATAAGATTAGTAACAGGAGAACTTAAGCTAAGTGAAAGATATCCCAGCACAGATCAAGCAGTAAAATGGAGCAAGAGCATTGTGGTTCCTCTCCACAGAGGAGAAATTCTGACCAGATCAGCACAGGGCCTCCCCGTCTAGCCTCACTGCAAAAGCTAGTCACCAGCTCCACAGAGCAAGGGAGTAGGAAGCATGTGGAAACACATTCCAAATGGGTATCTATAATTTGTTGACTAGAATTCTCATCCAAGCATGGGTTCCATTATTTTCAGTGTTTATGCACTCCCTGTCTGTGTGCTCAGTTGCTTCAGTCAACTCTGACTCTTTGTGACCCCATGGACTGTAGCCCTCCAGGCTCCTCTGTCCATGGGATTCTCCAGGCAAGAACACTGGAGTGGGTTGCCGTGCCCTCCTCCAGGGGATCTTCCTGACCCAGTGATTAAACCTGTGTCTCCTGCATTGCAGGTAGATTCTTTACCACTGAGCCACTGGGAAAGGCCATGTACTCCCTAGGAAGTCTGAAATCAACAAACTATTAATGGTATAATATGTAGATTCCTGTTAGGCGTACCTACCTAACCACAAAGTGAAGATTCTTATGAATATAGCCAGTAAACAGTTCCTTAGCCCTTGGAGAATTCTGCTGGAGGGTGGCTGTGTGCAACTGCTGGGTTACTTAATGGAAAGTATGATGGGGAGTTGAGTCCTACTATAACAATATATTAAAAATAATACATGAATAAAGCCAGCCTATATTAAAGGTTTATTAATGTGCCAGGGACTATGCTAAGAATGTTATGTCATGTAATTCTTACAACTCAGTAAGTTTTATCCCTATTTTACAGAACAGAAAACTCAGACTCAGAGAGAGGAACTAATTTGCTCAAAGTGGTGGAGTGAGGGCCTGGTGGTAAGGACTCAAACCCTTGTCTGTCTCACCCCTGTGCTTATGCTCTCAACCACTCTGGCAAAGCAAGTGGTGACTAATTGTTGAATCCCTTCTCTAGCCCTTAATTATTGCTTTCTGCTTCTTTGTGGCCCGAGATTTATTTTAATTTTTCCTGTGGTTGATGACCCATGACATAAGATTCCACATTCGTATACTATAATTGCAAAAAGCTTATGTGGATGGCCAAGAAAAACTTCCCTTTCAGATTGCAATCATTTGAAAACACTTGCCTCTACTCTCAAAGCTTGTATTTATGGTTGGAATGCGTAAGCATTCCGAGTGATTCTGCCTGTTCATTTATTAAAAAAAAAATTTGTTAAATACCTACTATCTTCCAGGCAGAATTCTAGACATTGGAGATACTGACCAAGCCCCTGCTCTGACACAGTTTACATTCTCATATAGAGATTATCTTATTGGAGGAGATAGACAATTAAATTTAAATTTGATGTATATAATATAAAAGGTGGTTGAGGGAGGAGAAAATAGTGGTAGGGAATTAAACAATATAAACTATTGGTATAAAATAAGCTGCAAGGATATATTATACAACACAGGAAATACAGCCAATATTTACAATAACTATAAATGAAGTTGTTGTTGTTTAGTCACTTAAGTCATGTCCAGCTTCTTTTGCAACCCCATGGACTTTTGCAACCCTGCCAGGCTCTTCTGTCTGTGGGATTTTCCAGGCAAGGATGCTGGAGTGGGTTGCCATTTCCTTCTCCAGGGGATCATCCTGACCCAGGGATTGAACCTGCATCTCTTGCATTGCAGGCAGAATCTTTACCATCTGAGCCACCAGAGAAGCCCACCTATAGAGGAACAAGGGTAAGAATCACAAGACATCCTGGTAGTCCAGAGGTTAAGATTTTGTACTTCCGCTGCAGAGGGTGTGGGTTTGATCCCTGGTCAGGGAAATACTGTATGCCACCTGATGAGGCTTAAATAAATAAATAAATTATTACAATAGACCTATCATGTAAGAAGAAAGCAAAGTACTTAAAGTGATGAAAGAAGAAGAAAAAACAAAAAAACCCCAACCAACCTGCATTCTATGTCCAGTGAAATTGTCCTTCAAAGTGAAGGAAAAATAAGGCTTTTCTCAGGGAAACAAAACTGAGAAAATTCATTGCCAAAGACCTGTCCTGCAAGAAATATTAAAGGAAGATCTTTAGGGAGAAGGAAATTTGTATTGTTAGAAACTTGGACTGTGTAAAGTGAGGAGAAGCATCAGAGAAGAAATAAACGACCATATATTAAAATTGGTTATTTTTCTTATTCTTAATTGTTTTGGTAGATAGCTGTTTGTTTTAATTAAGCATAATAGCCGTGTATTGGGTGATTATATTATATGGATAAGTGATGTGAAGGGCACTGCTGTCGTAAGGGACAGGAAGAGTGGGAAGGGACATATTCTGTTGTGAGGTGGCTGTACTACATGCGAAGTGCAACAGTGTTATTTGAAGGTGGGCTTCAGTTAATTAAAACTGTCAACCATTCAAATTTCTTTTAAAAGAAGTCTCATTGCTAAGGGATAAAATGGAATTATATAAAATGTTCAGTTCAAATCAGAGAAGGCAAAGGGAAAAACAAGGAACAAATACAGTGAGTGGAAAACCGTTACAAAGATGGTAAATGAGTTTGCATTATATATCTTTGGCTAAAATACAGTGTTTAGGACTTGCACATCCTCTTAAGGGGGCTTTTGCATTGGCATTCAGGGCTCAGTTCCAAACAGATCGGGTGTGAGGGTGCGCCCTGCCTTTGTGGGACCTGGAGCAATAATGCCCTCAGTTGGGCTCCTTTGCCTCTTGTTAGGCCTCTTCTGCCTCCGCTGCCTCCTTTGTGCAATTGACTGGAATGAAACCCAGGGAATCTTAGACCAGAGGGAACGCTGTCGACCAGTGTTGGGGAAGAGGTGTCTGCCAGAGGGAGCCTGTGCTGACTGTTCTGCTCATTTCTCTGCCCCACAGAGCCCACAGGAAAGATGTTTCACTCAGAATTTTCTGATAAACTCATGTAGGTAAAAATGACAGTAAACCCTTGGGGAAATAATCATGCAATTTATATCCTGGAATTTCATGACACCATCGACTCCTGAGAATAATAAGCAAGTTCTGGCTCTCTGCTTCACCCACCGGAATAGTCTAATTTCCAGGTGCATTTAATGAAATCTTAGTTTTGCTATAAGGCATGTATCATAAAGGCTTCAAGACTTGATGTTGATCTAATAAGTAATCATTGGATAAATATAGTCAATAGACATAATGTTAAATTTTGGGATTCCTATGGAGTAAGTGAAAGGGCTCTTGGCAAGGCAGGGTCTTCAGAAATATACCCGTGTTTTTCCCATCAAGCATATCCTTCCCCATGATGTTTTCTATCTCTTCTTCCTGTATTAAAATTCTATTTTTAATCTTTACTTTTACTGTAAAACTAGCATAGGCTCATTTTGTCATATTAAACTGTATGCAAGTGATTCACTGTCATATTTATTTGTCACTGAACTGAGTCTATCTTTCATGCCTTATATAAAACTAACATTTAACTTGATCATGATAAATGTGCTTTCTAGTACTAAAAAGTAATTGCCTAGGGTTATAACATTCCAAAGTGACAAAAGATCCAGTTCTCACTATTCAGTTTTTCCTAAGGATTCCAAGAATGTCTGTTAGGAAAAAAAAAAATAGGATCTGTCTTTATTTTCCATACTCAACAAATACTGGTCAGTTCATTTGCCATCTAAAGTCCATCAAGTGGCAATCACTGTAGACTGTCACTGTAGAGTACTACAACTTCAAGTTCCCAAGAGGACATTTAAAATGTTGCCCATATTTTAATGCATTCAGATGCTTTCATACAATTAGACCAATACTTCTTAAATTGGTGTTCCATGAGGTTAATTGCTTGCCACCAAAGTTTTTTGCTGAAATATTTTTGAGAAATTGTACCAAAATAACTTTAAAAGTATACTACACTAATATAAATTTCTAGAACATGGTATATTGTTAAATATTTGGACAGTGTTTAATAGGACAGTTTTCAGAGTCCCTGCATGATGAGTTTAGTAGTAAACAAGAAGTTTTAGTATTTTTAGTAGACATTTTCAAGAGAAATTATGATGGTATATTAAAATTCAAGAAGTCTGAACTCACAAAAGTGTAAATACCTTAGTAACCTTGTTTGGCTTTGTGCATGAGGCAATCACTAATCCTGTAGGGATGGGGGTTGAAGATAAGATGATAACATTGATGACAGAGCCATTGTTATGGCTCATTAGAAGAGATGAAAAGATCCTTGCTGCTGCTAAGTTGCTTCAGTTGTGTCCGACTCTGTGAGACCCCAGAGATGGCAGCCTACCAGGCTCTTCTGTCCTGGGATTCTCCAGGCAAGAACACTGGAGTGGGTTGCCATTTCCGTCTCCAATGCATAAGAGTGAAAAGTGAAAGTGAAGTTGCTCAGTCGTGTCCGACTTTGCAGTCCCATGGACTGCAGCCCACCAGGCTCCTCCGTCCATGGGATTTTCCAAGCAAGAGTACTGGAGTGGGATGCCATTGCCTTCTCCAGAAAAGATCCTTAGGACAGATCAAATACTTACAGTAGGGAGCTAGAGATGGGAATGGGGGGGAATGAAGATTCCTGATAAAGAACTTGGGAGTTGAAAATAGGTCAAGGGGCTGGTGTGAGGAAGAAAAGAAGAAATGACTTCAAAAGCCGTACAATAGAGAAACTAGATCTTTAGAGAGAACATCTAGAAATGAAGCAGTAACATCCTCTTGCTCGACAATATTAAGGAGCCTTCCTAGTTGCTGGCAGTTTATGGCATCCTGTGCAGACTTCTTGCTAAGAAGAATGGAGGTAGTCAGAGAGAGCTCATACATGGTGACTAGGGAAGAATGCATTTCTCCTGGATTACATTTCCAAGACAAGGTGGCCAGTGCAACCCAAGCTGTTGCTATGCACTTCTGCAGGTTATGGTGGAACAAATTACATTGCCCCAGGAGATAAGAACTGCTTACCTAGTGGTTACCACTCCTGAAAATGAAGCCAAAGGGCATGTAGAATATAATGAACTTTGGAGTGAAAAATAATCTGGGCCCCCAATATAGATTGTCTCTCACAAGTAGTGTGATTTAGGAAGTTACTTAACCTTCCTAAGTCTGTGTTTTGGTTTTTATTTTCATTTCTAAAATAGGTATGAAGGTGAAGGTGAAGTTGCTCAGTTGTGTCCGACTCTTTGCGACCCCGTGGACTGTAACCTACTAGGCTTCTCCATCCATGGGATTCTCCAGGCAAGAATACTGGAGTGGATTGCCATTTCCTTCTCCAGGGGATCTTCCCGACCCAGGGATCGAACCCGGGTCTCCCACATTGGAGGCAGACGCTTTAACCTCTGAGCCACCAGGGAGACAAAAAATAGGTATGGTGTCTGCTTATTCAGAATGTACCAAGATGTCTAGAATAGAATTTTGCACATAGAAGCCACTTACATGAATACATTTTATTATTTTTTTTTCTTCTGTGTATTTTAGCCACCTCTATTTCAATCTGAGTTAAATTCAAAGAGCATTTTTACAATAATTAGTATGTGACATCCATGTATTAATAGCATCTTTGGCTTTTTTAAAAGCTCCAGATAGCTTTAATTAAGCTTTGATTAAAATTAAAAGGCCCACAAGTTATTTCAGGTGAGAAACGTTAGAGACCAAGAAGCAACATATTTTTAAAAATCAAAATTTGACATTCTGAAAAATACTATGGAGGTTCATTCTCTGAGTTCATAGTGTGAGTGCTCACTTTCCCTCACTGTCTCCCTCATCCCTGGTTTACTTTTCTTTTAGGAGTGACTTACAGCTCTGAGGGGTTCCATGCCAACAAAGCTCAGGTCCTTAGGCCACAAAATTTCACTTAGGAACTTGAATCAGCCTACACCCAGAAGGAAACACATGTTGCAGAAGGCCTGATGCTGAAGCCTGGGCACAGTACATAGAGTGAGATGGCAGCACACCAGCAGGTGGCCTGATGGACATATGGATGTTCTCACTGTCCACATCCTTCTCAGCACGCGGTCCAGGGAACTTTAGACAGGATTACTCCCTTTCTTTAGGCAAGTCCATTGATTGGCAGTCAAACTTGGGCTCAAATTTGATAAGTGCTTTAAAATGTAGTGATTAAGAGAAACTTTGGAATGTGGTAAGACCAACAAAGCAATTGCCATTGGAAAGATGGCAGTTCTTAAGAGAGGGGGTAAGTGATGTCACGGCAAGGGTGGGGATAGAGGGCACATGGAGAAGCACCAGGGTGTTTGAAAGGCAGAGGAAAAGGGAAGAACAGTTGGCAAAAGGCTTCACTGTGTTTTCTGCAGGGATGGGATTTATAATTGGCATCAAAAGTATTGTTATACCCTGGGCTAGGCAATTTGTGTTACGTTCTCATTCTGTCATTGGTTTCTTTCTTTTTCCTATTTATTTGTCTGTGTTGAATCTTAGTTGTGGGCTTCTCTCTAGTTGCGGTGCATGGGCTTAGCTGCTTCACAGCATGGGGGATCTTAGTTGTCTGACCAGGGATCAAATCGACATCCTCTGCACTGGCAGGCAGGTTCATAACCACTGGACCACCGGGGAAGTCACCCCACCATTGTTTTCTTAATGCTCCATAATATTAAAAATTATGTAAAATATTCAGATTAAAATAGAGTTATCAACAAATCCAGAGGCAAAGGAAACTTTTAGGTTAAGGTAGGATGGTTTTGACTGTCCAGAATCTGCATAATGGCTGAGTATGAGGAGCATTCAGAGCTTTCTGCATAGTTATACAGCAGGTAACTCAGACTGAAGATGGTAGACTTGACATTTTTGTGCTCCCTGGAGAGTAAAGAAAAAGAAAGTGAAGTTGCTTCATCATGTCTGCCTCTTTGCAACCCTATGCCCTATAGTCTGCCAGGCTTCTTAGTCCATGGGATTTTCCAGGCAGGAACACTGGAGTGGGTTGCCATTTCCTTCTCCAGGGGATCTTCCTGATTCAGGATTGAACCCAGGTCTCCCACACTGCTGGCAAACTCTTTACCATCTGTGCCACTTGGGAAGGCAGCCCCCTCTACCCCCCCTCACCCCAACCCTCCCACTCCAACCCCCCACCCCAGCCTCCCCCACCCACCACCCCCTGCCACCAGGGAGTAGGCTATATGTAAATAAACTGTAACCTGTGCAGCTATAGTGTCATAAGATAATAGATGGGAGCAACTCAAAGAGAGATGTCAATAGGGCAGCAGGACCCGCAGTGTAAGTCTGGGTTTTCTTCTCATGAGTAGCAGGCTACAAAGAGCTCAGCACCACTTCTGGTCAAAATAGAGGCAGAGTTATTTGCTGTGTCTACATAGAGGGAAGTTGCTGCTGATGTCAACCCCAACACACCTTAAATAGGGAGGCCAAAGGACCCCGAGACAGGACCAGCTGGGAAACTGTATGTGGAATGAGTCAGACTAGGAAGTGAGCAGAGGCAGTGTTGAGATGGAACAGAGGATCCTGACACAGTGGAGGAGATGGCCATGTTGGTGTACACCTCCCCATGGATTTCTGGTGTTTGTGTTACTGGTAATTTTTCTGCAGCACTGGATAGTAAATTGAAGGCTGAATGGGGTGGCGACTGCCATCTAAGTGCCCTTGGGGATGACCTCTTACTTCTGACTCTGTTGAATCCTTGCCTTGGATCCTTGTCTTTTTGTCTTCCTCAGCTACCTCCTAATCCCTTCCAGTTTGTATATTTCCCTAATGATATCTGACTCATGACTGGCCCTCTCGAGAGTCTGAGGAACATTTTATATTAAGTGCCTGCTTTGGTCACCTCTGTGAAATCAGTTGGGGTTTTGTACCATTGGATCATTTATTTTTATGTGGGGCCACCTAAGAGGGCATTGGCTTTCCTGCTATCTAAGTTTGCCCTCTCCCCTGTGGTGTCTGGCTCCAGACTTCTGGTGATACCTCAGGGTATATCTCCTTTGCATGTGTTTGGCCACCCAGCTGCCAGCTAGAACCAACTTAGATGTCCTGGGTGGTAAGATTTAATGAGTAGATTTTATTAATTCCTAGATAATAAAATTTAAAAATAAGTCTTCAGATGGATTTAAAAATGTGTCATGTATTATTTTAGGCATGTGAACTATGAAATAATGGCAATAATGATGTGTTTAAACCCATTAAATCATGTAACTGGCTGAAAATGTTCCATAAAATAGAGTGGGAGTAATAACCGTAGGTCCAATTGCATTCTGAAAGATGACCACACAGGGACTAGGCAGATTCAAGAACATGAATATACTCTGAGGCAGAAATCATTTTAATGGAATTTGCACAGAGAACATATGTAGTTTATAAGACAAGAAAAGTGTGACGGTTTAGACATTCAATAATTGATGCAGAGGTCAAGTGTGATAGTCCTGGGATGTGTCAGTCCATGCTGGGGAAGTCCTGCCATTTGTCAATCAGTGTTGGACAAGTTCTGTGTGTAAAGGAACATGGAAGGCACTGCGGAATTCACACCTGATTGGCTCTCAGGTGCTTTTACGCATCCCATTCAGTTCTCTCATGAATCCTGGTAAGGTGGACAGAGAAAATAGTCATCTCCCCATCTCGCAGATGAAGAAATGGAAACTGTGATACCTTTCCAATTTTACTCCACACATGAAGCAACTGCAGCTTGTGCTAAAACGCAGATTTTGGTACTGTGGATCTAGAGTGGAGCTTACAATGTTACATTTCTAACAAGTTTCTAGATGCTACCAGTGCTGCCATGTGCAGTGAGCTCTCACAGGGTGTGAGAGATTCCAGCTGGCTCACCAGGAAAAATCAAAGTTACAAGCCACAGTGGAAAAAATCAAGGGGCATCATATGTTTACCTGAGTAAGTTTGGGCTTCCCTAGCGACTCAGAGGATAAAGAATCTGCCTGCAATGCAAAAGACCCAGGTCTGATCCCTGGGTCAGAAAGACTGAGTTTTACACTAATGCTTTTGGCCAGTAGTTAGAATATTTAGTGCATACCTCCACAGCAGAACTTACCGTGATGAACTGTATCTTACTGAACACTGAGCTGCTTCCTCTAGCAGCCTGTAGGTTCCTTGAAGAGAAATAATAGCAGTGATGTTGGTGTTCGGGTTAAGGGGATGAAGTGGTAATAAGTAATGACATACATGTCAGTCTGAGATTGAATAATAGGTAAAATTTTTTCATCGTTTACCTTGTGCCAGACATTGTATTAAGTCTTCACATTACTGCCCTTAATCATTACCACAATCTTTGCCATGAAATAAGTACTATCATATCCCTAATCAAAAAGAGGTATTTAATGGTTAGAGAAGATGAGTAGCTTAGAGCTGATCTTCGAACCCAGGTCTGTCGAGTTCAAGACAAGGGCCATGTTTGACTGGTCTTTGTATTTTGAGAGCTGTGATTCAAGGGGAAAGGGGTGGCTCTCCAGTTCTGTGGGACCAAGAAGAGGCTAGGCTTCCTCATATTTGTCACAATAGAATAGGCTGCCCTGATGGAGTGAGTTCTCTGACTCAATGGTTTCTTGAACTAGGTGGGCAGTTGGACTAACTTGGTGATTTTCCAACTGTGCTTTTCAGTGCTGCCTCAGTGGTAACCTGAATGGAGCCTAAAGTATAGGCTTAAAGGGCAGGCTCTGGACCCTCTTTTTCTTTTACCAGAGTAGCACTGTTTTATCTGATTTGTTTATATGAGTTGGTGTAAGGTTGCATTTGAATAAGTACTTCTGCCCATGAATGGGCAGAGCTTGGACTAGAATGCAAATCAACTGACTCTTCTAATTCATGCTATCCTGATGCCCAGACCTAGTACCCACTTCCTCACACAATTCACTGACAGAGTTACTGTTCTGAGGCCCAGTAGTTTAGGGAAAAGAACTAAAAGTTCAGTGACCTTGGTAACAAAAGCTGACCCCCCCGTTAATTAGCTGCAGAACCTTGAGTAGTCATATATTTATTCATCAAAAATTTATTCAACCTGGCTATGGATCAGGCACTGTTTGGTGCACTAGGAATATAATAGTGGAAAAGGGGAGGTCCCCACTCTCATCAGACTCACATTTAAAGGGTAATAGAATAAAAGGTAGATAGATAAACAAGGTGAAAAGTGAAAGTACTAGTCATTCAGTCATATTTGATTCTTTGTGACTCCATGGACTAGAGTCTGCTGTGGCCTGCCAGGCTTCTCTGTCCATGGAATTCTCCAGGCAAGAATACTAGAGTGGGTAGCCATTCCCTTCTCCAGGGATCTTCCTGATCCCAGGGATCAAACCTAGGTCTCCTTCATTGCAGGCAGATTCTTTACCATCTCACCCACCAGGGAAGCCTAAGATAAACAAGGTAATTTCTACTAATAAGGACCACCACACACACTGAAAAAATAAAACAAGATCAGACAGTGGAAGTGAGAACCCGTGAATGAGGATTTACCTTGGGTTGTAGCAGAGGCTCATGAATACCACTTAACTTTTTCACCTTCCAACAGGATGGAAACTTCTCTAGAAAAAAGATCCATGTCTCTTCTAGTTGGATTCATTCTTTTGGTGTTGGCTGACCATACTCAGTGGGAAGGAGCAGACACGCTCAGATCTTCTGAGATGCCCTCCTCAGAAGGCCTGCCTGGGGACCCTGGACAAGTGCTCAGGTAAGGACAAGAAAGCCCTCTGTGTGGCTCAGAGGTATTCTGGGTCTTCCTCCTCCTTGGTTCTTACAGCCTGCCTAAGCTGTGAACAAATGTTGTAAGAAGCATTGGAAACACTGGCTTCTGCACAATTATGCTGTTTCCTCCTTTTGCCTTTCTTGGCAAGTGGTTTCCTTTGTAAAAAGAACGCCAAAAGACCCAAACTCCAGTTAGAGATTTGTCACTAACTAGTTGACTGACCTTGGGCGTTCCTAAAATTTTAGGGAACAAGAAGATCTTAGGGAATTCTTTATCTACACAGGAAATGAGATTCTAAGAGGTCGACCTTCATTCAGTGTCATTCAGTGTGTGCAGTCAGGCCTAGACCCTCAGATTTTCAGGGTGGTGTTCTTTCTATCATAAAATGTTCTTGCCCTTTCTCTGGGCCTCCGGTACCTCCTCTGTAAAAGGAAGAGAGTGACTTGACTCATGGGCTTGAAGAGTGCACAGATGTGCTTTGTCCAGCCAGCACAAGGTTGTAAAAGTCCTTCAACGGGAGTCCTTGAGATAGGTCATTCAGTCTCCAGTTTGACATAGACCCTGTCATTTCCATTTACTGTTGTCACCTACCTGGCCCTTGTTTGCACAACTTTAGGACCCTGGACCAGCAGATTGGTAAGATCCCTTCTAACCTTGAACATATCTGACCCTGTCTTTCTTCTCCTTTCTCATTTTAGACAGCAGTTGGGATTTCTGATGGGAAAAGAGAATCCTTTGGACTGCCTTTGTCCCTTTCTGGCAAAAATACCACCCATCAAATCAGAGAGGAGTGAGGAATTACAAAAGTTTAGTCATCTCAACCCAGAGAGGCCAAAGTCTGACTAAAGACAGCCTCAACTTATTAAGTTTAACTCATAGAAAACCACCCGGCAAGATCAAGGGGGCAAGTTCCTTCGGGCTGCAGAAGAAAGGGCCCCTTATAGCTAAAACTCCACCCTTTCGGGGGAGACCCCTGCATCACACATGCAGAAAGTATGCGAGGCTGGAACACCATGTTTTCTGGGATGGCAGCGTCCCAGTGGATCCAATCTGAAGCTTAGTGCTGGGAGGAGCAATGTTGGCCGCATATACTGGCCTTGAATGAAACAATGACTATGCATGCTTCAGGGAATTTTACTCAGTATGAGATCACCCCGGCTGTGCTGGGCTTTCTTTACACAGCCTGTTATCTATAACGGCGGAGTTAGAGAAGGCAATGAGTTGAAGTATCCCAGGGAGACTTTTCCCTGCCCCACAGAGTGAAGTTCCTTTTCCACCCCTGCCGTACCCCTGCCTACAGAACACTGGCCTCAGATTCAGGGATGGATTTTAGCTCATGTCTCTCCGCTGTAGAAATGCACATTGCCACAGGGCTTGTTCTGTCAAAAGACCTGTGTAGCCCGATGACAAAATGTCAGTTCCATTTTGCCTCATCTTCCTGATCTCTTTATCCATTCACATACTCGTTAATTCAGCCCTTGATGCCTGCTATAAGTGCTTACTATGTCTTACTATGTACCAGACATTACTCTAATTCTTGGGATACATGAGCAAACAAATCGAGAAAAAAAAAATTCTCATGTTTACCTTCTATCTCTGCAATAGTTGGTAATTCTGTATGAATCCTAAAAAGGTCTAGAGTTTTTATGAGTATCTTCCTAGCCACCTGACAGTCTCTTTGATGGCATTTTAAGGGATACTAAGAGTCTAACACACTTTTTCTTCACTCACTTTTCTCCTTACACCCACTGTGACTGTGGGGAGAAAATATATGATTTCCCAGATTCTGTACCTCTTTTTCTTCCTCCAATTTTATAAACACTAGAAAGCCTCAAGGCTTAATTATAGCCTTAACTTGCATCCTAGACTTCCAAATGCCCCAAAGGGGCTTTTAACGCCCTTGGTTTATACCTAGAGTTTAAAGGCATTTCTTCAATGTTCACATGAAAACTCAAGCTGCCTATAAATGACCTGGTCTCTCCACAACCAGCTATCCATCCTGGTTTTGATATCTCAGTCTTCAACACCAGTTTTTGTTTTTTTTCCCCTTCTCATTTTCCAGGTTTGAAACCTTGTCTTCAGTCACTTCTGATATCTCTGATACTCAGTCAACTAATCTACTGCCTTCTTCTCTTTGCTGTCACTGCCTCCCCCAGCTCCTCTCCAGCCCATTCTTGGATCAGAACATCAGCCTTGCAGGGAACCTCCCTGACTTCAGCCTCCCGGCCCTACTCCAATCTCTCCTGCACGTGGACACCAGACGACTGTTCCTTAAACACTGCTTTCATCTCACCATCCCCTACCCCTATCAAATGTAACTCCCTTGCCAGGTTTCTGAGGCCCTTCACGGTCAGACTCCCCTCTACTGATCCAACAGCTTTTTCCATTTTCCTCCACACGTACTTTCTGCTCTGAGTTGGGTGGGTCTTTTAATGTCCTCCAAACACACAAAGCTCATTCCATTTTTGTTCATGTTTTTTTTTTTTTTTTCTCCCTAGCCTGGGCAGCCTTCTCTTTTCCTTTAGCCTAAATATATAATGTATCTGTTGCTTGGAGTCACCTCCTCCATGAAGGCTTTGTTGACCAGCTAAGAATCCCCTTCCTGTGCGCTTCTGCAGGTCTGCAGTTTAACCACAGTGTCTAGTGATTGTTTACATTAGTCTTTACTGGTTTGTCTATTGTTTCATATATTAATCACATTCCAGGCTCTTCGGCCAGGAACTATAGATTATACTGTGACACATATAGTCCAGTGTACTACACTGTGTTACATCATACTATTCAATTTTGTACCTAAGCTTTTGAGCCTAAGTGCTTTGGCTGATTTTAGTAACGTAGACTCTGTCCCACCCTACATTTCCCCATGAAATAGAATGCTATTGCACTTAATCATCTCTACCATGTCAAAAGATAAATACAAGTTTATTTTTGTTAAGGAAAAAGTATATATAACTAGCCATGTTTATCCCATCTTTCAGAATCCTTATTTATGCACATAGATACATAATGGATTTTCAGATACCTGGTTTATTCTTGTATTCTTGGTCCTATCTTTTTAGATTTGCTTGAAAATATTAGTCAAATAAGAATTAACTAAACCCTGCACTTTAAAAAATCCTTTAGTCATCTGACCTCAAAGGAGAAAAATAATTTTAAAAGATTATTATGGAAGTTCACTCCTCTTCACTAAAGGTATTTTCTTATCACAGAGCTATGATTTTATAATCGTTTGTATCGAAGTAAAATCACTTTAAGGCCGTCAACATGAAAAATAATTTGCTTAGAAGAAACAAGGATATGGTTGTTTATCCTTTGGCAGTATATGCAACTTCTAACTCAGTGAGTTAAAAATCTGTTCTTTTCAGAATATAAATTAACTGTTGGGAATCTGTGTACCAAATGATTATGTGCTGCATATTTCTCTCTTAATTCATGCACACCATGTATTGTATAACATTACCTCATATGCCGTAATCATCACGTGTCACATGCAAGATACATAAAATACATCATGAAGGTCCCACCAGATATCAAAGCCATCCAAGTTCTAATTAGCTTATTCACAGACTGTTTCTAGTTCTTGCTCCAGAACATATAAACATCAGAAATAAGAAGTCAGTCTAAATGTTTGAATATCCTGTTGTAGTAAATTATAATATCTCAAGTTTGCTATTCTTCAGTTATCTGTATGTTTAGTCTGGATTTCTTTCAAGTGTAGTACTTCTTTTTAATATCACTTTGGAGCAATTTAAAAGATGACATAAACAGAAACTCCTTTTCATATTGAATAGGCTTGTGAACTGTGAATTATTGCATGTGGGTCGGTCACCATTTTAATGCACTGTAGGTTTTTCCAGAGTTAAACAACTCTGTCTTGCTTCATTGCAGAGCAAAACATACTCTTTTTAATTCAGGAGAGTCCACAGGGGATAGCAAAATCTGTAGAAGATAATGGAGCTGATTTTCTTTACAAATCTCATGGATATATTAAGGTTTCTAGCTATTTGGGATCTGTACTGCCTCAGTGGAAGATAATACCCAAAACTTGGAGGACAGACAAGGAAAATGCATGGTGTGGCTTGGCCTCCATTATCTTTTCAACGCAGGGTGATTGTGTCCAGTGAATTCAGACATAGAGAATATGAACTCTGGCCCATGACTGTGATTGTCCCTTACTCATCAAAGTCACAAGCCTTATAAACACATTTCTCCTCCCTACTCCATTTTCCTCTTCTTCTGACACATGCTTTATGTAGCCTCTACTTTTCCCATGTGCTTCAGGGTCTGGGACAGCATGAAGAAGGCCAGGCAGGTTGGGGAAACTCTGTGTTAAGAATAGTTATGTGCTCCCCTTATCTTATACCAGTCAGAATGATCATCATCAAAAAATCTACAAACAGTAAATGCTGGAGAGGATGTGGAGAAAAGGGAACCTTCCTACACTGTTGAAGGTGAAGTCGCTCAGTCGTGTCTGACTCTTTGTAGCCCCATGGACTGTAGCCTACCAGGCTCCTCTGTCCATGGGATTGGCGGGAATGTAAATCGGTACAGCCACTATGGAGAACAGTATGAAGGCTACTTAAAAACTAAAATCAGAGATACTATATGATATAGTAATCCCACTCCTGGGCATATGTCTGGAGGAAAACCATAATTTGTAAATATACATGTACCCCAGTGTTCATCATAGCACTATTTATTAATACAATAGCCGGGACATGGAAACATCCTAAATGTCCATTGACCAAGGAATGGATAAAGAAGACATCATGTGTATATATATATATATATATATATATATATATATATATATATCTCAGAATATTACTCTGTCATAAAAAAGAATGAAATAATACCATTTGCAGCAAGGTGGATGGTTGTAGAGATGGTACTAAGTGAATTAAGTAGACAAAGACAAATATCATGTGGTATCACTTAACTGTGGAACCTTCCCTGGTGGCTCAGACAGTAAAGAATCTGCCTGAGGTGCGGGAGACCTAGGTTCAGTTCCTGGGTTGGGTAGATCCCCTGGAGGGAGGGCATCGCAACCGACTCCAGTATTCTTGCCTGGAGAATCCCCATGGACAGAGGAGCCTCGTGGCTACAGTTTCTGGGATAGTAGAGAGTAGGACACAGCTGAGTGACTAAGCACAGCACAGCAATTGTGGAACCTAAAAAATTGTTACAAATGAACATATTTACAAAAGAGAAACAGAAACAGAGTCACAGATGTAGAAAACAAATTTATGGTAACCAGTGGGGAAAGGTGGAATGGGGATAAATTGGGAGAGTGGGGCTGACATATACATAGTGCTATATTATAAACTAAATAACTAGTAAGAACCTACTATATAGCACAGGTACCGCTTCTCAGTACTGTATAATGACCTATCTAGAAATAGAATCTAAAAATGAGTGTATATATAACTGATTCACTTTGCTGTACAGCAGAAACTAATATAACCTCCACTAAAAATTAATTACAAGATAATGTAAATAAGCAACAAGAAAAAAATGAAGTTATGTGCTCCTTGCCTTGGAAGAAAGAAATTCTTCCTTTCAAGAAAACTGGCTGCATTTAAACAAAAAGTAGTCCTCACTCTTTACAAGCCCCACCCATTTCTATTTTAGAAAGCAGGACCCTGTGCCTCTTGAAACAAAACCCTCAGGCCAAGGTTTAAAACGTCCGCAGTTCAGAAGCTCACTCAGGTACTCGCTGCCAGTCAGGAACCAGTGGTTAATTGTCAGGGATCACCAACCATCTAGTGCAAGGTAGCTGGCTGTCTCTATGTTCACTCTGGTAAATCTGCTAGAAAGAACCCCCAGTCTCAGGGTGGAGGGAAGCGCCTTTCCAGAAGACCACAAAGGAAAGAAAAATTCTAAGAAATCTTGCCAGCTTGGATTGTAATTTCAGCACTTTTATGACGAATTCTTGTAACATTTACTCATTTTTCCAATTTTTTCCCAGAAAAGGGTACATCTCTGCCTCCCAGGGTTTTGCAAGTAATGCTGAAACATTTTTGTAGCAGCTGTCATTGAATGATACTTACTTTTCTTCTAGTTTTCATCATGAAGTTAGAATTCATTGATGTGGGACATATGAGGTATTTTTCTCTGTGGTTTTGAGACCATCTTGAGGCAGCAGCAATAAAGGAAATGGGTGGAGAATTGTTACTGACTCTATTGAACTTGAGTTCTCCCAAACTGAACACATTATCTTTCTAGAAATTTATTCTGAGCTCCCTAAACACCAGATTCCTTTCTTTTGCTCATTCCAACTTTATCTCCTCTCTCTTTAAGCAGTCTGAAATGTGAATTATTTTTCCTAGTGAATGACATAGAGTAACTATGGAAGAGGGCTTTGCAAATGGTAAGTAGTTAATAAATAGTTCCAGAATAAGAGAAATTCAATTGTAGTTTTAACTGTCCATGCTTCATTTCAGTTCAGTCACTCAGTTGTGTCCGATTCTTTGCGACCCCATGAATCGCAGCATGCCAGGCCTCCCTGTCCATCACCAACTCCCGGAGTTCACTGAAACTTACATCCATCGAGGTAGTGATGCCATCCCGCCATCTCATCCTCTGTTGTCCCCTTTTCCTCCTGCCCCCATTCCTTCCCAGCATCAGAGTCTTTTGCAATGAGTCAACTCTTTGCATGAGGTGGCCAAAGTACTGGAGTTTCAGCTTTAGCATCATTCCTTCCAAAGGACACCCAGGGCTGATCTCCTTTAGAATGGACTGGTTGGATCTCCTTGCAGTCCTTGAGAACCCCATGAACAGTATGAAAAGGCAAAATGATAGGATACTGAAAGAGGAACTCCCCAGGTCAATAGGTGCCCAATATGCTACTGGAGATCAGTGGAGAAATACTCCAGAAAGAATGAAAGGATGGAGCCAAAGCAAAAACAATACCCAGTTGTGGATGTGACTAGTGACAGAAGCAAGGTCCAATGCTGTAAAGAGCAATATTGCATGGGGACCTGGAATGTTAGGTCCATGAATCAAGGCAAATTGGAAGTGGTCAAATAGGAGATAGCAAGAGTGAACGTCCACATTCTAGAAATCAGCAAACTAAAATGGACTGGAATGGGTGAATTTAACTCAGATGACCATTATATTTACCACTGTGGGCAGGAATCCCTTAGAAGAAACTGAGTAGACATTATGGTCAACAAAAGAGTCTGAAATGCAGTACTTGGATGCAATCTCAAAAACGACAGAACGATCTCTGTTCGTTTCCAAGGCAAACCATTCAATATCACAGTAATCCAAGTCTGTGCCCCAACCAGTAATGCTAAAGAAGCTGAAGTTGAACGGTTCTATGAAGACCTACAAGACCTTTAAGAACTAACACCCAAAAAGATGTCCTTTTTATTATAGGGGACTGGAATGCAAAAGTAGGAAGTCAAGAAACACCTGGAATAACAGGCAAGTTTGGCCTTGGAACACAGAATGAAGCAGGGCAAAGACTAATAGAGTTTTGCCAAGAGAACACACTGGTCGTAACAAACACCCTCTTCCAACAACACAAGAGAAGACTCTACACATGGACATCACCAGATGGTCAACACCAAAATCAAATTGATTATATTCTTTGCAGCAAAAGATGGAGAAGCTCTATACAGTCAACAAAAACAAGACCAGGAGCTGACTGTGGCTCAGACCATGAGCTCCTTATTGCCAAATTCAGACTTAAATTGAAGAAAGTAGGGAAAACCACTAGACCATTCAGGTATGTCCATGCTTGGGGAGATGAATTCCAACAAATCATTCTTTTCTTGCCCTTTAAAATAATGTGTACTTCTTTTTAACATGTTTACTTCTTTCTTGCATGTTTGTAGAAAATTATATATGGTATAAATGAGATAATCAAAGATCATCTGTAATTGCCTCAGTACCATGACAATACAGAGCTGTGGCTGCACTGTGCTGGAGCAGCTATGAGGAGGTACCCCACATCCAAGGACAGAGAAGCCCCAGCAAGACGGTAGGTGCTAGAGCGGCAGCTACATGATGCTGGAGCAACTGTGAGGAGATACCCCATGTCTAAGGACAAAGGAGAGAAGCCCCAGAAAGATAGTAGGAGGGGTGAAATTGCATTTAGAATCTAACCCCATCCTTGTCATAGTTGCTCAGAGGGCTCAAACAAACCTTGTGCACACCAGACCCACAGACCCCACAGAGACTGAGACAGAGCTGTGTTTGAGTGTCTCCTGTGGAGATACAGGTCAGCAGTGGACTGCTGCAGGAGCGGGACTCTGGGTGCAGCAGACTTGGTTATGGCATAAGCACTCATGGAGGAGGTCACCATTAACCCATCACAGAGCCACCAGAACTTACACAGGACTGGGAAACAGACTCTTGGAGGGCACAAACAGAATCTTATGTGCACCAGGACCCACGAGAAAGTGACCCCATAAGAGCCTGACCCAAACTTTCCTGTGAGTGTCCAGGAGTCTTCAGTGGAGGCATGGGTTGGTGGTGGCCTGCTGCAGGGTTGGGGGCAGTGAGTGTAGCAGTCCATGCATGGGACCTTTTGAAGGAGGTCACCATTGTCTTCATCACATCCACCATAGTTTGGCCCCAGGTGTATAACAGCGCAGAAGAATTGATGCTTTTGAACTGTGGTGTTGGAGAAGACTCTTGAAAGTACCTTGGACTGCAAGGAGATTCAACCAGTCCATCCTAAAGGAGATCAGTCCTGCGTGTTCATTGGAAGGACTGATGCTGAAGCTGCAACTCCAATACTTTGGCCACCTGATGTGAAGAGCTGACTCATTTGAAAAGACCCTGATTCTGGGAAAGATTGAGGACAGGAGGAGAAGGGGACAACAGAGGATGAGACGGTTGGATGGAATCACCAACTCCGTGTACATTGAGTACATTGTAAATTGAGTTTGGGTAAGCTCTGGGTGTTGGTGATGGACAGGGAGGCCTGGCATGTTGTGGTTCATGGGATCACAAAGAGTCAGACATGACTGAGTGACTGAACTGAACTGAACTGAACTAACAGGGAAGGAGCACAACCCCACCCATCAACAGAAAACTGGATTAAAGATTTACTGATCATGGCCCTGCCCACGCATCAGAATAAGACCCAGTTTCTCCCTCAGTCAGTCTCTCCCATCAGGAAGCTTCCATAAGGCTCTTATCCTTTTTCATCAGATGGCAAACAGACTGAAAACCACAATCACAGAAAACTAACCATTGTGATCACATGGACCACAGCCTTGTCTAACTCAATGAAACTATGAGCCATGCCCTGTAGGGCCACCCAAGACAGATGGGTCATGCTGGAGAGTTCTGATAAGACGTGGTCCACTGGAGAAGGGAATGGCAAACCAGTTCAGTATTCTTGCCTTGAGCACCCCATGAACAGTATGAAAAAGCAAAAGGATAGGACACTGAAAGAGGAACTCCCCAGGTTGGTAGGTGCTCAATATGCTACTTGAGATCAGTGGAGAAATAACTTCAGAAAGAATGAAGAGACGGAGCTAAAGTAAAAACAATACCCAGTTGTGGATGTGACTGGTAATGGAAGTAAAGTCTGATGCTATAAAGAGGAATATTGCATAGAACCTTTAATGTTAGGTCCATGAATCAAGGCAAATTGGAAGTGGTCAAACAGGAGATGTCAAGAATGAATGTTGACATTTTAGGAATCAGCAAACTAAAATGGACTGGAATGGGTGAATTTAACTCAGATGACCATTATATCTACTACTGTGAGCAAGAATCCCTTAGAAGAAATGGAGTAGCCATCACAGTCAACAAAAGAGTCTGGAATGCAGTACTTGGATGTGATCTCAAAAATGACAGAATGACCCCCATTCATTTCCAAGGCAAACCATTCAATATCATAGTAATCCAAGTTTATACCTGACCAGTAACGCTGAAGAAGCTGAAGTTGAACGGTTCTATGAAGACCTATAAGACCTTCTAGAACTAACACCCTGAAAATATGTCCTTTTCATTATAGAAGATTGGAATGCAAAAGTAGGAAGTCAAGAAATACCTGGAGTAACAGTCAGATTTGTCCTTGAAGTACAGAATGAAGCAGGGCAAAGGCTAATGGAGTTTTGCAAGAGAATGCACTAGTCACAGCAAACACCCTCTTCCAACAACACAAGAGAATACTCTACACATGGACATCACCGGATGGTCAATACCAAAATCAGATTGATTATATTCCTTGCAGCCAAAGATGGAGAAGTTCTATACTGTCAGAAAGAACAAGACCAGGAGCTGACTGTGGCACAGACCATGAACTCCTTGTTGCCAGATTCAGACTTCAGTTGAAGAAAGTACAGAAAACCACTAGACCATTCAGATATGACCTATATGAAATCCCTTACGATTATACAGTGGAAGTGAGAAATAGATTCAAGGGATTAGATCTGATAGACAGAATGCCTGATGGACTTTGGAGAGATGTTTGTGACATTGTACAGGAGACAGGGATCAAGACCATCCCCAAGAAAAAGAAATAGGAAAAGGCAAAATGGTTGTCTGAGGAGGTCTTAAAAATAGCTGAAAAGAAGAGAAGCGAAGGCAAAGAGAAAAGGAAAGACATACCATTTGAATGCAGAGTTCCAAAGAATAGCAAGGAGAGATTAGAAAGCCTTCCTCAGTGATCAGTGCAAATAAATAGAGGAAAAAAATAGAATGGGAAATTCTAGAGATCTCTTCAAGAAAATCAGATATACCAAGGGAACATTTCATACAAAGATGGGCACAATAAAGGACAGAAATAGTATGGACCTAAGAGAAGCAGAAGATAATAAAAGGTGGCAAGAATACACAGAAGAATTATACAGAAAGATCTTCACAATCATGATGATGTGATCACTCACACTCACGTAGAGCCAGACATACTGAAATGCAAATCAAGTGGGCCTTAGGAAGCATCACTATGAACAAAACTAGTGGAGGTGATGGAATTCCAGTTGAGCCACTTCAAATCCTGAAAGATGATGCTGTGAAAGTGCTGCACTCAATATGCCAGCAAATTTGTAAAACTCAGCAATGGCCACAGGACTGGAAAAGGTCAATTTTCATTCCAATCCCAAAGAAAGGCAATGCCAAAGAATGCTCAAATTACAGCACATTTGCACTCATCTCACACTCTAGTAAAGTATTGCTCAAAATTCTCCAAGCCAGCCTTCAGCAATATGTGAACTGTCAACTTCTAGATGTTCAAGCTGGTTTTAGAAAAGGCAGAGGAACCAGAGATCAAATTGCCAGCATCCGCTGGATCAATGAAAAAGCAAGAGAGTTTCAGAAAAACATCTATTTCTGCGTTATTGACTATGCCAAAGACTTTGTGTGAATCCACGATGAACTGTGGAAAATTCTGAAAGAGATGGGAATACTAGACCACCTGACCTGCCTCTTGAGAAACCTGTATGCAGGTCAGGGAAGCAACAGTTAGAACTGGACATGGAACAACAGACTGGTTCCAAATAGGAAAAGGAGTACATCAAGGCTGTATATTGTCACCCTGCTTAGTTAACTTATGTACAGAGTACATCATGAGAAACACTGGGCTGGAAGAAGCACAAGCTGGAATCAAGATTGCCAGGAGAAATATCAATACCATCAGATATGCAGATGACACTACTCTTACGGCAGAAAGTGAAGAACTGAAAAGCCTCTTGATGAAAGTGAAAGAACAGAGTGGAAAAGTTGGCTTAAAGCTCAACATTCAGAAAACGAAGATCATGGCATCCGGTCCCATCACTTCATGGCAAACAGATGGGGAAACAGTGGCTGACTTTATCTTTCTGGGCTCCAAAATCACTGCAGATGGTGACTGTAGCCATGAAATTAGAAGATGCTTACTCCTTAGAAGGAAAGTTATGACCAACTTAGCATATTAAAAAGCAGAGACTTTACTTTGTCCACAAAGGTCCGTCTAGTCAAGGCTATGGTTTTTCCAATGATCATGTATGGATATGAGAGTTGGAATATAAAGAAAGCTGAGCGCTGAAGAATTGATGCTTTTGAACTGTGGTGTTGGAGAAGACTCTTGAGAGTCCCTTGGACTGCAAGGAGATCCACTCAGTCCATCCTAAAGGAGAGCAGTCCTGGGTGTTCATTGTAGGGACTGATGTTGAAGCTGAAGCTCCAGTACTTTGGCCACCTGACTCATTTGAAAAGACCTTGATGCTGGGAAAGACTGAGGGTAGGAGGAAAAGGGGACGACAGAGGATGAGATGGCTGAATGGCATCACCAACTCAATGGATGTGGGTTGGGTGGATTCTGGCAGTTGATGATGGACAGGGAGGCCTGGCGTGCTTGTGGTTCATGTGGTCACAACTCGGACATGACTGATCAACTGAACTGAACTGAATTACCATACTGTCGATCCACTTTATTTATTTTACTCTCCTCAACCCCTTTTCCTCTGGTGATAACTACTCTATTTTCTGTATCTATGTGTTTATTTTTGTCTGGTTTGGGTTATTCATTTACTTCTTTTTTGTTTATTTGTTTATATTCTGCATAGAAGTGAAAGCATACAGTATTTTTCTCTGACTTATTTCATCAAACAGAATGCACTCCATTTCCATTTGTTTTGTCTCAGATGGGAAGATTTCATTCTTTAGCATGAGTAGCAGTCTACTGTGTGTGTATGCATATATATACGTGTGTGTGTGTATGGGTGTATATATGTATATATATTATATGGCTTCTTGATGTATTTATCAGAGGGCTCTTAGTTTGTTTCTGAATCTTGGCAATTGTAAATAGTGTGATGAGTATAGGTGACAGAGGATGAGATGGCTGGATGGAATCACTGACTCGATGGACGTGAGTCTGAGTGAACTCAGGGAGTTGGTGATGGACAGGGAGGCCTGGCGTGCTGCGATTCATGGGGTCGCAAAGAGTCGGACACGACGGAGCGACTGAACTGATAGGTGTACCTGTATATTTTTGAATTAGTGTTTTTGTTTTCTTTGTGTAAATATCCAGAAGTTTGGGTCATATGTTAGTTACATTCCTAATTTTTTGAGGAATCTCCATACCGTTTTCTGTAGCAGCTGCACCAATTTACTTTCCTACCAAGAGTGTATGAGGGTTCTCTTTTCTCTGCATCCTCACCAACTTTTGATTGCCTATTTCTTATTTCTTAACTTTTTGATTTATTTCCTGTTTTTTAACTTTCCATAACATTGTGAGAGTTTTCCCAAATCATTAGTGAGGTGATTGTAATAGGAATATCATATAATATCATATAACATATTCATATGAATATATTAATATCTTTATTACCCTTTGTTACTCCACAGGATTATTTCTAATATTTCAGTCTTATAAATCTTGAGATAAGTGTGCTGTGACCCATCTTATATAAAAGTCTGTTTTTAGTTCTGAGTGTTTCCTTAGTGTTGATTTCTGGAATCAAAATTACTAGGTAAATATGTATTGACATTTTAACATATTTTTATTATATGCAATTTAACACACAAAGCATAATGAAAGAAGAGTAAAGTGAAACCTATGTACCCCTCACTCCAGCTTCAACAATGCTCAACTTATGAACAGTCTTGTTTCTTCATTATTACCCACACTCCTCCCACGCCCCCACATCCCCCAACATTCTGGGGTGTTTTGGAAGCAGATAATACCTTCTAGGTCCATCCACATTGTTGCAAATTGCAAGATTTCATTCTTTTTTAATGAGTGAATAATATTCCATTGTGTGTGTATGTGTGTGTATATAGTGTTTCATTTTTATTTTATGAGTAAATAAAGAAGCACGATGGAGCAAAATATCCTAATACAGTTTGCCTCATTTTAACAACAGAGATTTGTGTGTGTCTGTGTATATATATATATACACACAGATAGACACAGATAGACAACATTCTCTTTATCCTCATCTATTGATGGACACTTCAGTTGCTTCAATATCTTGGCTATTGTGTTAATAAATAATGCAACAGTGAACATAGGGGGCCATGTATCTTTTCAAGTTACTGTTTCTGTTTTCTTTGGAAAAATATTCAAAAGTAGACTTGCTGGTTCATGCAGTAGTTCTTTGTTAATCTTTTGAGGAACGTCCGCACTATTTTCTATAGTGGATGTACCAATTCATAGTCCCACCAGTAGTATCTAAGGGTTCTCTTTGCTCTGTATACTCAGCAGCACTTGATTTTTGATGTCTGTTTGATGATAACCATTCTGACAGGCGTGAGGTGATATCTCACTGTGATTTTGATTTGCATTCCCTAATGATTACTGATGTTAACCGTCTTTTCATGTGTCTTCTGGCCTTCTTCTTGAAAACTGTTTATTCAGGTCCTCTGCCATTTTTAAATTGGATTGCTTATTGTTTTAATACTGAGCTAATACTCCCAAATATTTGCAAGTATCTTCTCCCATTCAGTAGGTTGCCTTTTCATTTTGTTGATGGTTTCCTTTGCTGTACAAAAGCATTTTGCCTGATACAGTCCCATTTGTTTACTCTTGCTTTTGTTGCCCTTGTCTGTGGAGACATATCCAAAGAAAAATATAGCTAAGACAGATGTCAGTGAGCATACTGTCTATGTTTTTTTCTAGAGTTTTATGGTTTCAAGTCTTACATTTAACTTTTCATCCATTTTGAGTTTGTTTTTGTATAAAGTGTAAGAAAGTGATCTAGTTTGATTCTTCTGCATATAGTTATTCAGTTATCCCAACAGCATTTATTGAAGAGATTGTCTTTCCCCTATTGTATATTTTTGCCTCCCTTGTCATAGGTCAATTGACCATGTAAGTATGGGTTCATTTCTGAGTCTTTTGTCCATTCCATTGATCGATGTATTTGGTTTTATGGTAGGATGATAGATAGTTTTTTATTACTGTAGCTTTGTGCTTAGTCACGCAAATTGTGTCCAGTTCTTTGTGACCCTTTGGACGGTAGTCTGCCAGGTTCCTCTGTCCATGGGATTTGTAGTGTAGTTTGAAATCAATGGGCCTGACATCTCCAGCTTTGTCCTTTCTTGTGATTGCTTTGGCTATTTGTGATCTTTTGTGGTTCAGTACAAATTTTAGGATTATTTGTTCTAGTTCTGTGAAAAATCCCCTTGAAATTTTGATAGGGGTTGCACTGAATTTGTAGATTGCTTTGGGTAGTATGGATGTTTTTTTATAATATCAGTTCAAATTCATGAGCACAGTGTATTTTTCCACTTATCTGTGTTATCTTCAACTTCTTTCATCAGGGTATTAGAGTTTTCAGAATACAGGTCTTTGACATCCTTGGTTAAATTTTATTCACAAGCCTTTAATTCTTTTTGATTCAGTTGTATTTTTTCTCCTTTTTCCTTCTGATAGTTCATTGTTAGTGTATATAAAACAACATATTTCCGTGTTTTAATTTTTTATTCTGCAACCATTTCATTTATTAGTCCTGATAGTTTTTTGGTGGTATCTTCAGGACTTTCTCTGTGTAGTATCATGTCATCTGTAAACAGTAGCAGTTTTAACTTTTCCTTTTAGATTTTCATGTCTTTCTTCTCTTTTTCTTCTCCGATCGCTTTGGCTAGGACTTCCAAAACTATGGTGAATAAAAGTGATGAGAGCAGGCATCCTTGTCTTACTCCTGATCTTAGAGGAAGAGCTTTCAGCTTTTGACTGTAGAGTACTTTTGAAGTTTTTACTGGAGTATAGTTGAATTACAATGTTGTATTACTTTCTTCTGTACAGCAAAGTGAATCTGTTATACATATATCCACTCTTATAGATTCTTTCGCCATATAGGTCATTACAGAGCATTGAGCAGAGTTCACAGTGCTATACAGTAGGTTCTTATTAGTTATCTACTTATGTGTGTGTGCTCAGTCTCTCAGTCATGTCCAGCTCTTTGCAACCTCATGGACTAGGGCCCCCAAGCTCCTCTGTCCGTGGAATTGTCCAGGCAAGAATACTGGAGTGGGTTGCCATGTAGTAGTGTGTATAAGCCAATTACAGTCTTCCAGTTTATCCTTACCTCCACCCTCCTCAACCCCGCTGGTAACCATATGATTGTTTTCTACATCTGTAACTCAATTTCTGTTTTATAAATAAGTTCATTTGTATCATTTTTAAGATTCCACATATAAGTGATATCATATGATATTTGCCCTTCTCTGTCTGACTGACTTCACTTAGTATGACAGTCTCTAGGTCCAAATATTCACTTTTTTTTTTTTTCTGGCCCCACAGCCTGTGGGATCTTCACAGACCAGGGATTGAACTCAGACCCTTGGCAGTGAGGACATGGAGTCCTAACCAGTGGACTACCAGAGAATTCCTCATGTGGAGTATTGTATTAGCTATGAGTTTGTCATATATGACCTTTATTATGTTGAAGTATGTTCCCTCTATACCGTTATATTGAGAATTTTTATCATGAAGAGGTGTTGTTGTTTTTTTCTGTTTATTTATTTTTAATGAAAGATAACTGCTCCACGACACTGTGCCAGTTTCTGCCACACATCAGTGTTAAATAGCCACAGGCAGGGTGTTGAGTTTTGTTGAATAATTTTTCTGCATCTGTTGAGATAATCATATGATTCTTCTTCTTTTTTTTCTTAATGTGATATATTACCTTAATTGATTTACAGATATTGAGCCCCTTGTATCCTGGAATAAATTCCACTTGATCATGCTATGTGTGCCTTTTATTGTATTCTTGAGTTGGGTTTGCTAATATTTTGTTGAGAATTTTTACATGTATGTTCATCAGTGATATTTTCCACTAATTTTCTTATTTTGTGATGTCTTTGGTTTTGGTATCAAGGTGTTACTATCTTTATAGAATGAATTCAGAACTGTTCCTTCCTTTTCAATTTTTTTTGAAATAGTTTCAGAAGTTCAGTTCAGTTCAGTCACTCAGTCGTGTCCGACTCTTTGCGACCCCATGAATCGCAGCACTCTAGGCCTCCCTGTTCATCACCATCTCTCGGAGTTCACTCAGACTCACGTCCATCAAGTCCATGATGCCATCCAGCCATCTCATCCTCGGTTGTCCCCTTCTCCTCCTGCCCCCAATCTCTCCCAGCATCAGAGTCTTTTCTAATGAGTCAACTCTTTGCATGAGGTGGCCAAAGTACTGGAGTTTCAGCTTTAGCATCATTCCTTCCAAAGAAATCCCAGGGCTGATCTCCTTCAGAATGGACTGGTTGGATCTCCTTGCAGTCCAAGGGACTCTCAAGAGTCTTCTCTAACACCACAGCTCAAAAGCATCAATTCTCCGGCGCTCAGCCTTCTTCACAGTCCAACTCTCACATCCATACATGACCACTGGAAAAACCATAGCCTTGACTAGACGGACCTTATTCTACAAAGTGATGTCTCTGCTTTTGAATATGCTATGTAGGTTGGTCATAACTTTTCTTCCAAAGAGTAAGTGTCTTTTAATTTCATGGCTGCAGTCACCATCTACAGTGATTTTGGAGCCCCCCAAATAAAGTTTGACACTGTTTCCACTGTTTCCCCATCTGTTTGCCAATGAAGTGATGGGACCGGATGCCATGATCTTCGCTTTCTGAATGTTGAGCCTTAAGCCAACTTTTTCACTCTCCTCATTCACTTTCATCAAGAAGCTTTTTAGCTCTTCTTCACTTTCTGCCATAAGGGTGATGTCATCTGCATATCTGAGGTTATTGATATTTCTCCTGGCAATCTTAATTCCAGCTTGTGTTTCTTCCAGTCCAGCATTTCTCATGATGTACTCTGCATAGAAGTTAAATAAGCAGGGTGACAATATATAGCCTTGACGTACTCCTTTTCCTATTTGGAACCAGTCTGTTGTTCCATGTCCAGTTCTAACTGTTGCTTCCTGACCTGCATACAGATTTCTCGAGAAGCAGGTCAAGTGGTCCAGTATTCCCATCTCTTTCAGAATTTTCCACAGTTTGTTGTGATCCACACAGGCAAAGGCTTTGGCATAGTCAATAAAGCAGAAATAGATGTTTTTCTGGAACTCTCTTGCTTTTTCAGTGATCCAGCGGATGTTGGCAATTTGATCTCTGGTTCCTCTGCCTTAAATGTTTGGTAGAAATAACTATGAAACTCTCTGATCCCAGACTTTTGTTTTTGATTTTTAAAATTTCAGATTCATCTCATTACTGATAACTGATCTGTTCATATTGTCTTTGTTTCTGATTCAGTGTTGGGAGATTTATCTAGGAATTTACTCAGTTCTTCCAGGTTGTCTGTCTTATTGGCATATAATTGTTCTTATTAATTTCATATGCTCCCTTGTATTCCTGTGGTGTTTTTGGTAATTCTCCCTCTTTTGTTTCTGATTTTATTTGGACCCTCTCTATTTTTCTTTTTTTTAATTTATTTTTAATTGGAAGATTATTGCTTTATAATATTGTGTTAGTTTCTGCCATACATCAACATGAATCAGTCATAGGTATACATATGTCCCCTCCCTCCCACCCCATCTCACCCCGCGGGCTTGTCAGCATTGGGTTTGAGCTCCCTGTGTCATAGAGAAATTTCCCACCGGCTGTCTATTAATGTTTTACATATGGTAATGTATATGTTTCAGTGCTACTCTCTCAAATCATCCCACCCATTGCTTCCCCCACGATGTCCACAAGTCTGCTCTTTATGTCTGCATCTCCTTTACTGCCCTGCAGATATATGTTCATCAGTACCGTCTTTCTAGATTCTATATATATGCATTAATGTACGGTATTTGTTTCTCTCTTTCTGACTTACTTCACTCTGTATAATAGGCTCTAAGTTTGTCCACCTCATTAAAACTGACTCAGATGTCTTCTTTCTATGGCTGAGTAATGTCCCATTGTACTAGAACTTCTTTATCTGATCATCTGTCAATGGACATCTGAGTTGCTCCCATGTCCTAGCTATTATAAATAGTGCTGCAGTGAACATTGGTGTACTTGTGTCTCTTTCAATTTGGTTTCCTCAGCGTATATGCTCAGTAGTGGAGGGTCATATAATTGTTTTATTCTTAGTTTTTAAGGAATCTCTATAATGTTCTTCATAGTGGCTGTATCAATTTACATTCCCACCAGCAATGCAAGAGGGCTCCCTTTACTCCACACCCTCTCCAGTATTTGTTTGTAAAGTGATACCTCATTGTAGTTTTGATTTCCATTTCTCTAATAATGAGGGGTATTGAGCATCTTTTTCATATGCTTATTAGCCATCTGTATGTCTTCTTTGTCTTCCCTGCTGACTCGCCAGTAAAGAATTCATTGGCAATGCAGGAGACCTGGGTTTGATCCCTGGGCTGAGAAGATCCCTTGGAGAAGAGAATGGCAACCCACTACAGTATTCTTGCCTGGTAAATCCCATGGACAGAGGAGCCTGGTGGGCTGTAGTCCATGGGATCACAGAAGAGTTGGGTGTGTCTGAGCCGCTAACACTTTAACTTTCATGTCTTCTTTGGAGAGATGCGTGATTTGGGTCTTCTACCCAATTTTTGATTGGCTTGTTGGTTTTTCTGGTATTGAGCTGCTGGTACAATCTGGAGGTTAATCCTTTGTCACTTGTTTCATTTGCTATTATTTTCTCCCATTCTAAGGGTTGTCTTTTCAGTTTATTTATTGTTTCCTTTGCTATGCAAAAGCATTTACATTTAATTAGGTCTCACTTGTTTATTTTCATTTTTATTTCCATTATTCCAGGAGGTGGGTCATAGAGGATCTTGCTGTGATTCATGTCAAGGAGTGTGCCACCTATGTTTTCCTCTAGAAGCGTTATAGTTGCTGTCCTTTACATTTAAGTCTTTAATACATTTTGAATTTATTTTTCTGTATGGTGTTAGGAGGTGTCCTTGCTTCATTCTTTCATGTGTATCTGTCCAGTTTTCCCAGCCCTACTTGGACCCTCTCTCTTTTCTTGATGAATCTAGCTAAAGACTTACCAATTTTGTTATCTTTTCAAGGAAACTGCTCTTAGTTTCATTGCTCTTTTCTATTGGTTTTTAAGTTTCTATTTCACTTGTTTCTTCTTTGATCTTTATTATATCCTTTCTTCTATTAACTTTGGGTTTTGATTGTTCTTCTTTTTCCAGTCCTTTCAGGTGTAGGGTTAGATTTTTATTTGAGGTTTTTCTTGGTTTTTGGTAGGCTATATTGCTATAAACTTCCCTCTGAGAACGACTTTTGCTTCATCCCATAGATGATTTTGGAATGTTGTGTTTTCATTTTCATTCATCTCAAGGTATTTTTTGCTTTACTCTTTATTTGTTGACTCATTGGTTTGCTTAGTAGTATGTTGTCTGGACTCCACTCCATGTATTTTTTCAGTTTTCTTGTAATTGATTTCTAGTTTTCTAAAGTTGTGGTAAGAAAAGCTACTTGATATGATTTCAGTCTAAATTTATTGAGACTTGTTTTGTGGATTATCATGTGATGTATGCTGGAGAATGTTCTATGTGCACTTGAGAAGAATTTGTAATCTGCTTCTTTTGGATGGGATATTCTTTATTTATTAAGTCAATCCTATCTGTCATTTAAATGCAATGTAATTCTTAAATGCAAATCTTACAGATTTTCTATCTAGATGATATATCAGTTTTTGTAAGTAAAGTGTTAAAGTCCCCTACTATTATTAAATTATGTTGATATCTCCATTTATATCTGTTAGTATTTGTTTTATATATTTGGGTGCTTCTATGTTGGGTATGTAGATACTGATATGTATCCTCTTGTCTGATTGATCTCTTTATTGTTATGTAATGCCCTTCTTAGTCTCTTATTACAGTTTTTGTTATAAAGTCTGCTTTGTCTGATATAAGTATTGCTACTCCAGCTTTTATTTCAGATCTATTTGCATGAAATATCTTTTTTCTATCCCTACACTATCTATGTGTATCTGTAGATCTGAAGTGAGTCTTTGTAGGTAATACTTCAAAAAACAAGAAAAATCTCAAATACGCAATCTACCCTTATACTTAAAGGAACTAGAAAGAGAATAACAATAGGTATGAGTCTTTTTTTTTTCGTTCATCCAGCTCCCTTATCTTTTATTGGAGCATTTAGTCCATTCACATTTAAATTGATTATTGATAGGTATATAGTCATTGCCATCTTGTTAATTGTTTTCTGGTTGCTTTCTAGTTCTTGTCTGTTCCTGTCTTCTTTCGTTCTCTCCTCCTGTGGTTTGAGGACTTCTTTTAGTGCTGTATTTGTATTCCTTAGTTTTATGTTGAAAGTTTTTTTGTGGTTAGCATGAAGTTCATCTGTAACAACTAGTGAATACAGCAGTCTGTTTAACTTGATGGTCCCTTAAGACTGTAATAATTCTAAAATTATTACATTTTTCTAACCCCCAATGTTATGCTTTTGATGCCATACTTTCCATCTTTTATTTTGTGTATCACTTGACTAATTAGATATTGATGAATTTATTACTTTCTTAACCTTCATATTAGCTTTATCATTGTTGATCCACTACCTTTACTATATGTTTGCTTTTACCAGTGATATTTTCTTCCCCATAATTTTCTTGTTTCTGCTGTGTGCTGTGCTGTGCTCACTCACTCAGTCATGTCCAACTCTTTGTGACCGCTATAGGCTGTAGTCCGCCAAGCTCTTCTGTCCTTGGAATTTCTCAGGCAAGAATATTGGAGTGGACTGCCATCTCCTACTCCAAGGGATCTTCCCTACCCAGATCAAACCCACGTCTCTTGCGTCTCTGCATTGTCAGGTGGCTTCTTTACCTCTGTACTACCTAAGAAGCCTTTCTTGTTTCTAACTTAAGCCCTTTTCTTTTCTATTTAATGAGGTCTCTTTAACATTTTTTGTATGACCAGTTTAGTGGTGATGAACTCATTTAGCTTTTGCTTGTCTGGGAAACTCTCTGTCTTTCTATTCTGAGTGATAACCTTGCAGATACAGCACTCTTGTATGTAAGTTTATTTTCCCTTTAAGTTCTTTGAATACAAAAACTTAACAGTCCCTACTGGCCTGTAAAGTGTTTGCTAAAAAAATCAGCTTATAGTCTTATGGAGGTTGCTCTGTAGTAACAGTTGTTTTTATTTTGCTGCTTTAAGATGATCTCTTTAACTTTTGACATTATAATTATAATGTGTCTTGGTGTGGATCTCTTGGGTTCATTTTGTTTGGGGCTTTCTGTGCTTCTTGCGCTTGGATGTCTGTTTCCTTCACCAAGGGAAGCTTTAAGCCATTATTTTTCAAATAGGTTTTCTGTTCTTTTCTCTGTCTTAGCTCTTTGGTATCCCCCTATAATGTAAATGTTAATATGATTGATGTTGCCCCAGAAGTTACTTAAAATATCATTTAAAAATATTGTATTTTTTTTCTTTGCTGTTTTGACTGGATGATTTCTATTACCTTGTCTTTCAGATTGCTGACCTGTTCTACTGTATCCCTTAATCCATTGTTGATTCCTTCTAGTGTATTTTTCATTTCAGTTATTTTATTGTAAAGTTCTGATTGATTGTTTTTTATATTTTCTGTCTCTCTGTCAAAGTTCTCAGTGAGTTCATCCATTCTCCTCCTGAATGTAGTGAGCTTCTTTTTATTGCTTGGAACTCTTGTCTGGTAAACTGCTTATTTCCATCTCATTTAATTTTTTTTTCCTGAGGTTTTGCCTTGTTCTTTAGTTTAGAAAGTATTCTTTGTCTCCTTGTTATGCCTGCCTCTCTGTTAGGAATATCAGCTGCATCTCCCAGTCCTGGAAGCGTTGCCTGATGTAGAGTGTGTCCTGTGTGGCCTGGTGGGGCAGTCCCCTAGCTCCCCAGGGCTAGGTGCCCCAGGGGTATCCCCTGTGTGGGTTGCATGTGTCCTCCTGTTGCAGTCAGGCCACGGTTGCTGTGGATACACTAGCAGGTGTGGCTGGCCACCAGGCCAGCTAGCTGGGAGTCCTGGCAATGACTGCTGCAGTTGTCTGGGGTTGGTCCCCAGCCTGACTGGCTGAGATGTTTGGCTGCAACTGCCATGGGTGTCCTGATGGGCAAGAGTGGCCTCCTGGAGGGGGAGCTGCTTTGGAGGAGTTCTGGTGCCAGATAGGGCTGCCCACCAGGTGGGGCAGGGTGGGAACTGCCTTGGAGGAGGTCAGTTCTTGCTCAGGCATGTAGGTTGGGTGAGGCTGGTCCTCAGGGGGAGAAGTGGGGCAGAGAGCATGGTATTAGCTACTCTGATTCATAGTGACAGATATGGCACCCTTCAGCACTGGGCCAGTGAGATGACAGGAAAGTAAAGGGAAATGGTGTCTGCTAGTGCTTCCACTGCCAAAGAAAGTCCCACCAGATCCCTGCCCTTCCGACACACGCCCTGAAATTAGTCAATGAATCTCTCTCTTGTATGACCTAGGTGCTTTTCAAGCTCCTGCCTCTGCCCTGAGACTTGATGCAAGTCTGTGAGTGAACACTTCAAGGGCAGGCTGGATTTCCCACAGCCCTTCAGCCCTTCTGAACATAAGCCTTGTTGGTGTTTAAAGCCGTGCCTTGTGGGGGCTTCCCAGTGCAGGTCTCCTGGCCTGGGGAGCCTGAAGTGGGACTCAGACCCCTTACCCCTCAGGGGGAAACTCTAAGACTGTGGTATCCTTCCTTGTTGTGGGTCACTGCACTCAGGGTGTGGATTCTGACTAGACTGTTTCTCTGCCCCTCCTCCTGATCTTGATGTGTCTTTTTCTTCATACGTTTAGTGGTAGGAAATCCGTTCTGTTAGTCTTTAGGGTATTCTCAGAGAAGGCAATGAAAACCCACTCCAGTACTCTTGCCTGGCAAATCCTATGGACAGAGGAGCCTGGTGGGCTGCAGTCCATGGGATTGCTAGGAGTCGGACACGACTGAGCGACTTAACTTTCACTTTTCACTTTCATACATTGGAGAAGGAAATGGCAACCCACTCCAGTATTCTTGCCTGGAGAATCCCAGGGACAGAGGAGGCTGGTAGGCTGCAGTCCATGGGATCGCTAGGAGTTGGACACAACTGAGCGACTTCACTTTCACTTTTCACTTTCATGTATTGGAGAAGGAAATGGAAACCCACTCCAGTGTTCTTGGCCTGGAGAATCCCAGGGACGGGGAGCCTGGTGGGTTGCCGTCTTTGGGGTCACACAGAGTTGGACACGACTGAAGCAACTTAGCAGCAGCAGCAGCAGAGATAGTTATTCTATATGTAGGTGTAGTTTGAGTATGTTGGAGAAAGAAGGTGAACTCAGGATCTTCCTGCTTCCCATCTTGATCAGGACCCTCAGGCAGCTCTTATGAAATACTTCTGATCTCTTTGTCTCACTGATCTGTTTGGCAACACACCCCCTGCAGACTTCTTTCAGTTTCATTCAAGTACAGTGGTATAGCCTCTCCCTTAAGATGGCCCCATGGCCCTTTGCATGCCTCTGACCTTCTGCACACATCTAGTTCCCAAGAAAACTCATGCTTGGAAGAATGAAAGAGTTGATGCTTAATGGATAAATGTTATTTCCTTTCTTTTCCTGGATTCACTTCTAAGAAGCATTTTGCAGCGTTCTTCATCCATATGCTAACACATCTTGTACTGACTCCATCTTTCTTTTTTAAAAAAATTTTGTTTCTTTAATTTTGGTTGTGCTGGGCCATTGTTGCTGCATGCAGGCTTTCTCTAGTTGCGATGAATGGAGGCTACTCTTCATTGTGGTGCACAGGCTTCTCTTTGTGGTGACTTCTCTTGTGACAGAAAACAGGCTCCAGACGCAAGGGCTTCAGTAGTTGTAACGCTCAGGCTCAGTCGTTGCGCCATGTGGGTGCTAGGCCACAGGGTTTCAGTAATTGTGGCACACTGGCTCCGTAGTTGTGGCTCGTGGGCCCCAGAGCACGTGGGCTCCAGTAGTTATGGCGTGAGGCTCAGCAGTTGTGGTGCATGGGCTTAGTTGCTTCATGGCATGTAGAATCTCCCCAGACCAGAGATCAAACCTGTGTCTCCTGCACTCCCAGGTGGATTCTGTTCTACTGTACCACCAGAGAAGTCCCTGACTCTCCATCTTTCCCCACACTGTGGCCCTGTAGGCAGTCTCAATGGCCCCCAAGGTACTATCTCATGGTATTCGTACCCGTGGGTAATCCCCTCTCCTTGACTGTGCGCTGGACCTAGTGATTCTTCTAAAAACAGACTATAATGACAGCGGTAGGCTGCCACTTCTGAAATTAGGCTATAAAAACACCCTGACTTCTACCTCATTTACTCTGTCTCGCTCGCTTTCTTTCTTTCTCCGTCTTGGAACTTAGCTTTTGGGGAAGACTGCCTGCCATGTCGTGAGCCCTGTGTAGAGGCCCACATGGCAGAGAACAGATGTCATCAGCCAATAACCAGTGAGGATGTAAAGGCTGTCGACATCCACCTGAGTGAGTCCAGGCTCGAGGTGACCACAGCCCCCAGCATTTGGCTTGTTTGCAGCCTCTTGAGGGACCCCGAATGAGAGGCAGGCAAATAAGCTGCTCCTGGATTTCTGATGCACAGAAACCATGAGGTAATAAATGCACTGTTTTAAGCTACATTCTAGGGTATGCACTTGTAACACAACAATAGATAATGAATACTTCCTACATCCTACATCCCCCTTATCCTTCACTCCTGTTCCTCATGTCACACACCACAATAAAGTGCTCACATATAGGATTTGGTCTCATGCTGTGCTTCCTGAGGAACTTTGACTAAGACATATCTTCATGTTTTTGGTGTTTATTTGTTCATTAGCTTATTCTTTACATGCCATGCAAACTTATTTATTTACCCTACTACTACTAAGTCGCTTCAGTCATGTCCAACTCTGTGCGACCCCATAGACGGCAGCCCCCAGGCTCCCTCGTCCCTGGGATTCTCCAGGCAAGAACACTGGAGTGGGTTGCCATTTCCTTCTCCAATGCATGAAAGTGAAAAGTGAAAGTAAAGTTGCTCAGTCGTGTCCGACTTGTAGCAGCCCCATGGACTGCAGCCTACCAGGCTCTTCCATCCATGGGATTTTCCAGGCAAGTACTGGAGTGGGGTGCCATTGCCTTCTCCGTTTATTTACCCTAGTATAAGGTAAACGCTTTTGATTTGCTCACTAGTCTCTTTTCTTAGCTCAGGGTAGTTTTCCTCAGGACAGTGGTGTTTTTGGCTGTTGTTTCTGTACCAAGTGGTCTCATTTTTTCCCTTGGGAATGCTTTTAAGTTTTTGCCATGCATCACTCTTCCCTGCCTGTTATCTTCTTTCACTCTCTTTGTTTCATTTTTCCTTTGCATTCTGACATATATTCTCATGTTGGTTTTTCACATTTCTGATTCAGTTTTCAGCTATGTTACTTTCACTACCAGCTTCAAATGATAGTGGCTTATATAACTGATAAAGATACCTTTTATGAAAAACTCTTAGATATTTCTAATTAAGTTCTATATTGCCCCTTGCTTGGCTAATGATATTTTTGAGATGTAGAAGGTTATGGTAAAAGCCTAGAGCCCTGGGGAGCTCAGGAGAGGAGCAAGTCAGTGCAGGATCAGGTAGCAATGCCTTGAGGACAATGTAGAGAGAGTGACTGGGTTGCTGTTGTCTTTCAGTCACTAAGTCCTGTCTGACTCTTTGCTACCCCATGGACTGCAGCACACTAGACTTTCTTGTCCTTATTATCTCCTGGAGTTTGCTCAAACTCATGTCCATTGAGTCGATGATGCCATTCAACCATCTCATTCTCTGTCATCCACTTCTCCTCCTGCCCTCAATCTTTCCTAGCATCAGAAACTTTTCCATGAGTCAGCTTTGCATTAGGTGGCCAAAGTACTATAGCTTTAGCTTCAGCCTCAGTCCTTCCGATGAACATTCAGGACTGATTTCCTTTAGGATTGACTGGTTTGATCTCCTTGCTGTCCAAGGGATCTCAAGAGTCTTCTCCACACCACAGTTTGAAAGCATCCATTCTTTGGTGCTCAGCCTTCTTTATGGTCCAGCTCTCACATCTGTACATGATTATTGGAAAAACCATAGCTTTGACTATACGGCCCTTTGCTTGCTTCAATAATAAGCACAACTATATTATGACTAGCCTATATCTCCCATGAGATTTCACCGTGAAAAGTACAAGCTGCAGAATATTATCCTCTTATATGTTCCCTTAAGACTGCTGGTAGCCTTTCTGTGATTTTTTTATCTCCTTCAAAGCTACCCTTGATATGCATTTGAATTAGGTTTTATTTATGTCAGAATATTTAGGGTGTGATCACACCACTGTGGTTTATTCCAGGTTCCACCCTCTCCTAAAAATGGCCTTGGCAGTAAGCAAGGAGTGTCTTTATTTCACAGCTGAGAAAAACTGGTTCATAGAGAAGTTAGATAATTTATCCAAGATCAGAAATTGAAGGGAATGGCAGATAATTTTATAATATTCTCCAATATGTAGAAATTATTCATTTTCTCAATTATACTGTTTTGAAATTAAGTATATTTAAAAGTTGGTTTTTTTAATGGGGATGAATTTTGGTGGTCCTCAAAATTTATCTTCAGTATATCTAGTTTTCCATTTCTGTTTTTTTTTTTCCCACCTTCTGTCTTTTTCTCATTTATGTTGATCTGTGATGTTTCAACAAATGATCCCTTATCAAAACCTGATCTCAGTAGAAGAGGTGAATCTCTACCCTCATATAAGAGAATCATTTATTGGTGTTTGGGGTACTACTTGGCCTTCCCTGGCGGCCCAGATGGTAAAGAATCTGCCTGCAGTGCAGGAGACGTGGGTTTGATCTCTGGTTTGGGAAGATCCCTGGAGAAGGAAATGGCAACCCACTCCAGTATTCTTGCCTAGAGAATTCTATTAACTGAGGAGCCTGGAGGGCCATGGTCCATGGGATTGCAAAGAGTCGGACACAGCTGAGTCACACACACACACACACACACACACACACACACACACAGTACTACTTCTCCTTGAGAGTTACAAATGAATGAATCTCTAATTGTGGAATTTGGAAATTACAAAAGCTGGGGTAGAGAGCTGGAGAGCTGAAGACTGAGGAAAGGAATTTGGAAAGTTCCTTTTCTTGGTTCTTGGAGCTCACCATGGAAGTCCCACTTACTTTTCCTGTTGTTGATATATGCCTTCCAGTGACTGTCGGGATGCCCCAAGCAGACTACATCAAGAATAGTTATCTTATTTGTTCAGGCTTACATACTAAGAAAAAAAAATAGACTCTATTTTGAGATCAGTTTTAGATTCACAACAGAAATGAAGAGAACATACATATTGTTTGCAAGTATCCCCTAACTGTCCTCCACTCCAGCCTGCCCACCAACATCCTACATCAGGGTGGGACATCAGGATGAACCTACACTGGCTTATCATCATCACCTGAAGTTCATAGTTTACATTAGGCTTCACTCTTGGTGTCATACATTCTATACGTCTGGGCTAATATAAAAGGACATTATGGCTTTGTACAAAATAGTTCTCCTATCCTAAAATCCTGTGTTCTTCCTATTCATCTCTCCCTCCCCAGCCCCTGGATATCACTGATTTTTTTTTAATATGGACCATTTTAAAGTCTTTATTGAATTTGTTCCAATATTGTTTCTGTTTTTGGTTTTTTTGTGTTTTGTTTTTGGCCACAAGCCATGTGAGATGTTAGTTCCCCAGTCAGGGATCAGACCTGCACTCCTGCATCGGAAGGCAAAGTCTTAACCACTGGGGAAGTCCCTATCACTGATCTTTCTACTGTTCCCATAGTTTTGCTGTCTAGAATGTGATATAGTTAGAAATACAGCATGCAACCTTTCAGATTGGCTACCCTCACTTGGTAGTAATAAGGTTCTTCCATATCTTTTCATGCTTGATAGCCCATTTCTTTTTAGTGATGAATAATATTCCATTTTCAGGGTGTATCAGTTTTTATGTCTGGTTTACCTAATGAAGTATATCTGGCTGCTTTCAAGTTTTGGCAGTTGTGAATAAAGCTGCTGTGAACATCCAGGTGCAGGTTTTTATGTGCAATAAGGTTTAAATGGAGTGTGATTGTTGGATTGTATGGTAAGAGTCTGTTTATAAGAAACTGCCAACCTGTCTTCCAAAGTGGCTTTACCATTTTGTATTCCCACCAGCCATGAATGAGAGTTCTAGTTGCTCCAAACTCTGGTCAGCTTTTGGTATTGTCAGTATTTTGGATTTTGGCCATTCTAATAAGTATATAGTAGTACCTCATTGTTTTACCTTGTAATTCCATGGTTACATATGATATGGAGCATCTTTTCAAATGCATATTAGTCATCTGTGTATCTTCTTTGGTGGAATATATGTTTAGGACTTTTGCCTATTTTAAAATATGGTGTACATTTTCTTACTGTGAAGTTTTAACGAGTTCTTTGTATATTTAGAATAACAAGTCTTTATTAGTAAGTCTTTTGCAAATATTTTCTCCCATACTGTGGCTTGTGTTTTCATTCTCTTGAGACTCACATTTCTATATATAAAAAATAGTTTCTTTTTCATGTTCATTTACTTCCTGGTTCCTGAGAAGCAGCCAAAAAAGTGGAGGTGAAATGAAAAGGACATTGTGTTCTGGTTCCCATGGGGTATGGAGATCCTAAAATGTACAGTTTATTTCTTGTACCTTTTAGCTACTGAATTATATGCATCGCATCACTAGCAGCTTATATAGAGGAGCCAAGGAATGGGGTGTGTGGTCTCTGGAACCAAAAATTACTCTCAGGGATTTCTGCTATATCCTTCAGAACTTTGTTGTTTTGGAACTTTCAGATTACAAATCTCTTTCTGTGCCATACTGACTGCAGGATCAGCCTTGTCTCACAGACCTAGTTATCAATAAAATGAATTAATTTCTCCAGTGTATATTCATATCATTGTGGTTTTAATATCAAATACTTTTTATGTACTATTTGCATATCTTCTTTTGTGAAACTTAAATATTTAGTACTTTTAAAAATGAGTTGTTTTCATATTATTGAGTTGGAGGAGTTTATTATGTATTCTTATATAAGTCCTATGTCAGATATATATATATATGTATATATGCACACATGTAGATAGATACATAGATCTGAAACAACCACTTCTCCTTTTATCTTTACATTTGCTTAACAGTATCTTTGGTAAGCAAAGGTTTTAATTTTGATAAAGTTTAATTTATCAATTTTTTCCTCTTATGATTAGTGCCACAGGATTGAAAAAGGTCGGTTTTCACTGTGGTTAGAAAAGGCAGAGAAACCAGAGATCAAATTGCCAACATCTGTTGGATCATATAAAAATCAAGAGAATTCCAGAAAAACATCTACTTTTCTTAATTGACTACACCAAAGCCTTTAACTATGTGGATCACAACAAACTGTGGAACATTCTGAAAGAGATGGGAATACCAGACCACCTGAGCTGTCTCCTGAGAAACCTGTATGCACATCAAGAAGCAAAAGTTAGAACCTGACATGGAAAAACAGACTGGTTCCAAATTGGGAAAGGAGTATAATATGGCTGTATATTGTCACCCTGCTTATTTAACTTATGTGCAGAGTACATCATGATAAATGCCAGGCTGGATGGAATCAAGATTGCAGGGAGAAACATCAATAACCTTACATATGCAGATGACACTGCCCTTATGGCAGAAAGCAAAGAGGGACTAAAGAGCCTCTTGATGAAGGTGAAAGAGGAGAATGAAAAGCTGGCTTAAAACTCAACATTCAAAAAATGAAGATCATGGTATCTGGTTCCATAACTTCATGGCAAATAGATGGGGAAACAATGGAAACAGTGACAGACTATTTTCTTGGACTCCAAAATCACTGCATATGGTGACTGCAGCCATGAAAGTAAAAGACACTTACTCCTTGGAAGAAAAGCTATGACCAACCTAGACAGAAAAGCAGAGACATTAATTTGTGGTCAAAGTTACCTCTAGTCAGAGCTATGGTTTTTTCAGTAGACATGTATGGATGTGAGAGCTGAAGAATCGATGCTTTTGAACTGTGGTATTGAAGAAGACTCTGGTGAGTCCCTTGTTCTGCAAGGAGATAAAACCAGTCAACTATAAAGGAAATCAACCCTGAATATTCACTGGAAGGACTGATGCTGAAGCTGTTCCAATACTTTGGCCACCTGAAATGAAGGGCTCACTCATTAGAAAAGAACCTGATGCTGGAAAAGACTGAAGGCAGGAGAAGGGGACGACAGAGGACAAGATGGTTGGATGGCATCACCGACTCTATGGATATGAGTTTGAGCAAGCTCCGAGAGTTGGTGATGCACAGGGAAGCCTGGTGTGCTGCAGTCCACGGGGTTCACAGAGTCGTACATGACTGAGCAACTGAACTGAACTGGTGATTAGTGCTTTTGTTTTTCCTATCTAAACAATCTCAGGCCCCCAAAGTTCAGAAAGATACTACCCTACATTCTAATCTAAAAATTTTAAGTTTTTATTTTTCATATAAGTCTTTTCTGAGTTTTTCATATGGTGTTAGATTAAAGTCAAGGCTCATTTCTATCCACGTGACTATCAGTTTTCTATTATCATTTATTGACGAGACTGTCCTTTCCTTGTTGATTTACCTTGGCATTTGTATAAAAATCAATGGCTCATGTACATGTGCTTCTACTTCTGGACTCTATTGTTTCTTCCATTGATTTATGGAATATCCTTTTACCAGTACCATACTGTCTTGATCACTCTTTTGATTACTTAGTCATAGTGTAAGACCTGTAACTTTGAGGCTTATGTTTCATAATTGTTTGGGGGAAATTCTGGTTCACCCAAGATTGCGTAACCATATCCCTCTTAACTCATTCTCTTTACAAATAAAAATCTCTGCACAAAACACAATTTTGAGCAGAGAAAGTCTCTGAAAGGCAGAATAAAGAGGATGCGCTGCCTAGAGATTTCAGGACTTAAGGAAGAACAGATGATATGTTTCTGAGTTTTCCTATAACTTCTCATATATCTTGAATAGGGAGTTGAAGAAACCTCCAACCCAGAACCGCCAACAGGCACAGACAAACAGCTCCCCGAAATCTCCCAAAACCAATAACTCTCTTTCTCCTTGTCAAAGAATGGGAAAAAGTGTGGCCTAACAACAAAAACATTTTGGGCCATATCTTCCCTACTCCATCCAAACAGTAATGGAAAAGCCACAGCATCCTCTCCAACCCCTCAAAAATATAGACAGTGTGCTCCAATCCCCCAGTCTGTTAGCAAGGCTGAGTAGGAAGGTGATCTTCCAATCCCTGCTCTGATTTTCACATCAGGGTAATATCTATAGAGTCCAGTGAGCTAACCCCTTGCCCACTGAGCAGCAAAGGAATTAAGGAGACAGCACAGGGCAGTGGTATTTACCACTAGGTTGAAAGAAGAGAGACGAATCCACAGTTATAGTTGGGGACTTTAATACCCTATTTTTAGCAATTGATAGAATTACTAAACCTAAAACTGCTCCAGCTATTCTAGGTCCTTTGTCCTTTACCTATAAATTTTGAATCAGTCTTTTAATCTGCATAAAAGCCTACTGGGATTTTAGTTGGAATTATATTTATCTATAGGTTACAGATATATAGATCAGTTTAGGAAGTACTGACTTTGTAATATTGAGTCTTTCAATCTGTAAACTGTTATATTTCTCCATTTATTTAAGTCTTTAAATTATTTTTGCAGCATTTTACAAGTTAGTATATAGGTCTTGTGCACATGAAGTTTATTTTCTATTTTTGATTGTATATTAAATAAAAATATCTGTTTAAAATGAGAATATCTTTATTGAGCCTTCCAGATAATTTTGCTGGTTATAGAATTTGGGGCTAATATTTTGTTTGTTTGATTCACCTCTCTAAAGATATTATTCCATATTTTTCTTTCCTCCATAGTTTCTGATGAGAAGTTCACCTTGATCTCTGTCATTTTTTCCCTGTATGTAGGCTGTCATTTCATTGTACCCTTTCAGGATTTTCTGTTTCTCTTTGATTTCCAGCAGTGTCAGCATAGTTTTCTTCATGTTCATTCTTTTTGGGGTTTGCTGAACATCTTCAATATGTATACATGGTTTTCCCCCAAATAGGAAAATTTTAGGTCACTATTATTACGAAATTTTTATGCTGTCTGCTCTCTCTCCTCTCTCCTTCTGTAATGTCAAATACACACGTGTTAAACCCTGATGTATTCCCATAAGTCCTTGAGATGCTGTTAATTTTTTTCTCCTGAGTTCTTTTATCCCTGTATTTTCCATATTGGATGATATCTATTGATTGATACAAGTTCACTGACTTTTATCATCTCAATTCTACTGTTAAGCTCATCCAGTATATTTTTAATGTCAGATATTCTATTTATCAATTCTAGAATTTCTCTTTTTTATAATTTGTTTGTCTACCTTTTCATTCATCATGGGCATATTTTTCTTTACTTCATGGATCAGGATTATAATACCTACCTTAAAAATGTTTGTCTGCTAATTCCAACATCTGAATCACTTGAGGGTTTGTCTCCTGGAAATTACTTGCATTTTTCTTTTTCTTTGTATGTTTAGTATTTTAGATTGTATCCTAGACATTGTGAATTTTAATTTATGAAGACTTTGATTTTGTTATAGTTCTCCAAAGAGAGTAGTGGTTTTGTTTTCTTAGGAGGCAATTACCTTACTGGACTCCAACTATGATCTCAGTTTTTGGCACTAGTTCAAATTACAATTCACTTCTTACATCCTTAACTGGATTTGTAGGCAGTCTGTCCACTTATACACATTTAAGGGTTAAGCAGATATGGGGGATGGATGTATACACAGAATTTGTGGCTCCTCCTCTCACGTGTTCTCCTTTTTGGGCTTATACTCTCACTTCCTAGCAGCTGTGTTGCCTCAAACTTTGCATTCTATTTCTTTGGTCCTAAAGTCTGTAGATTGTCTCTCAAGTTGTAGGCATCCTATACAATGCTGGTTGCAGCCTCTCATCAGACTTATGGCCATAAAAGAATGGAATATGCCTTTAGTGCCATATTCTTTCTTCAAGTGTCAACTCTCCTCCATAATCTGATTCTTTTTGTTCACAGTCCAGTATTTTAGGTAATTTTATTGTTGTTGTTGTTTTGTTTTTATACATTTTCCAGGATTTATTATTATCATCTTTGGAAGAGTCAGTCCAGTAGGAGCTTATTCTGTCAAACTAATCATAGTATTTAAAAATTTTAAATCATAGTATTTAAAATTTTTTAAAAATCCATTCAACATAATTTTTAATGCTAGCAAATATAATTATAATGGATTTTTATAAAGTTGTGTGCTGAATCCTTGCTGAATTTATAGTTTCAGTCACTTTTTAATAGATTCTTAGTGCATTCTGTAGATTCTTGGTGTGATATCAACCATCATTCTAAATTTGGAACATACCATCATACTGTTACTTAACCTTTTAATGTCTGTAGAATTTTTAATAATATCTCTTTTTAAAATTCCTGATAATGGTAATTTGTGTGTTCTCTCACTTTATCTTGAAGAGTGCTGAACGTACACTATCCATAACAGGCTTTTAGAGTGTTGAAAATCCTGGATTGCACTCAGGGAGAGGGTGTCACCTTGGGCTAGGCAGTTCCGAGTGGCCGAGGGCAATGTCCAGTTAGGGACCCAGCTGTGAGCTGTTAGCAGTTAATGTTCCCAGCAACTGGGGGATGGGCCCATCGGTCCAGAAGAAGAGATCTTGGCAGAGAACAGCATTATCCACTTTGGAAGAGAAAACACATTTCGAGTGTGAGATAAGTTTGAGCAAAAGCAGTGTGTTAAATAGCAAGAGATTTGCAGAGACAGTATGAAATTGGGCTTGATGAGGGCCAAGAGGCAGAGAGGTAAATGTGGAAAGGGCCCCAAATAATGCCCGGCAACTTGGGTTCCCTGGGCCCCTAAGGGCAAGGAAACTGGTAATGTCTGTCCTAGAAACCATGATATGTCTGTCCTAGAAACCATGACATGTCTGCCCAACCAATGATATCAACTTTAGCTTCTTTTTTGTTTTTAATCTTTGCCATCTAAAAATTTATTTATTTAGCTTTGCAATGTCTTAGTGGTGGCATGAAGGATCTTTGATTGTGGCATGTGGGATCTAGTTCCCAGGGATCAGACCTGGGACCCCTGTATTGGGAGCTTGGAGTCTTAGCCACTGGACCACAGGGAAGTCCCTAAACTACTTTCTAATGCTGAAGGTTATCTTGTGCTGATGGGCACGTAGGCTAATGGAAATGGATACATATTTGTACTTACTACAGAATAAAACCTTTCAAAGCATAGGTCTCCAGTGAAAAATTAATAAAGGAAGTCTTTGGTGGTAAACAGTTGGAGGTCTGGCCTGGAGCATCAGGTGAAGGCATTTAGGTTTAAAGTCAGCAGCAAGAATATACTTCTAGGTTTCTGACCAAGAGAGTAATTCTAATGTAATCTCAAACCTTAAGTAAATGTAAATTGCATAGTATCAGTTCAGTCTCTCAGTCGTGTCCGACTCTTTGTGACCCCATGAATCGCAGCACGCCAGGCCTCATTGCATAGTATAGATAGGTTTTAAATAAAGAATTCTCTTCTCTTAAAACACATCGGTAAGCCTTTCTTTATTGATATCATTTGAGTATCCCACATGCAATTATAATATTTATCATTCTCAAATAGTTTTCATTCACAGATCATCCAGAAGTGAGTGTGATACGTGGATGTAGTTTCTTAATTTTCTCCCCAGATTCCAGTTACTCTTCCAAATGGAGATGTGTAGATCTTTTTCATCCTGATGCTGCTTGGAGCAGAGTCCATTTCTGGTGTCCCACCTTTCCTCCTTCAGTTCAGTTCAGTTCAGTCGCTCGTTCATGTCTGACACTTTGCGACCCCATGAATCGCAGCACGCCAGGCCTCGCTGTCCATTACCAACTCCCGGAGTTCACCCAAACTCATGTCCATCAAGTTGGTGATGCCATCCATCCATCTCATCCTCTGTTGTCCCCTTTTCCTCCTGTCCCCAATCCCTCCCAGCATCAGAGTCTTTTCCAATGAGTCAACTCTTCGAATGAGATGGCCAAAGTACTGGAGTTTCAGCTTCAGCATCATTCCTTCCAAAGAACACCCAGGACTGATCTTTAGAATGGACTGGTTGGATCTCCTTTCAGTCCAAGGGACTCTCAAGCATAATTCTTCGGCGCTCAGCTTTATAGTCCAACTCTCACATCCATACATGACCACTGGAAAAACCATAGCCTTGACTAGATGGGCCTTTGTTGGCAAAGTAATGTCTCTGCTTTTGAATATGCTATCTAGGTTGGTCATAACTTTCCTTCCAAGGAGTAAGCATCCTTTAATTTCATGGCTGCAATCACCATCTGCAGTTATTTTAGACTTAATTACTCAAAATTATTACCCTGCTTGCCTTCCGAATCTCTTCCTAAGAATATATCTGAAACGAAAAGAACAAATGCTGGTTAATAAGAGAGGGTTATCTGTTCCAGATCGATTTGCAGGTTTATTAGCAATCAAAACTCTAAACTCTAGGAAAATGCAAATTTTAATTAGCTGGTAAATGTAATTTTTATAGATGCTCACAAATCTAAACCCCAGATCTCTCCAAAGCAACTCCCTGCATCTCCTTTGCCTCCTGGCTACTCACCTGGGTTTAGGTGTCTTCAGAATTGCCACATAAAATAAGAATCAAACTCTCTGTATTTTCCCTTCTGTGTTCACAATTTCTCACCACTATTCCTCAGTTTTGTTCACCACCCTCATCCAACCAGCTTCAAGTTTCAGTGTCATCTGGCTTCCCTTCCCCATTGCTTTTCACATCCAGTTGTTCAGCCAGCTGTGATGATTCTACTAAGAAATCACAGTCATTTTTCTCTTCTGTTTCATGTGTGTTCTCACATCCCTGGAGCATACCCTCATCACCAAGACCCAGAGACTACATTAGCCCCCTGACCCCCTTTCTTAAAGTTTTCTGTTCTTCAGTCTTTATAGCATGGTGACAAAACATTAATTTTCTAGATCATGTCACACCTATGCTCTAAGTTCTTTAATGAGATGTATTTCTCTATAGTCTTCAATCTTCTGACCCCAACCAACCTTCTGATCCTGTCTCTTTTTCTCCTTCCCTTTTATGCTGCCCACCTAGTTTTGTCCACTTTCTAAACATGTTAATATACTTCCATATTTTGTCTTTGGTCTTCCCTTGTATAAGAGTCTTCACTCCCATAGGAGAGATGGGCTCCACTGCTCATCTGTAAAGATTTTTCTAATTTTCAACTGTTGGCTAACTTCCTCTTATCTCCGTGGCCTCTCTTGCTCCACTTTGTCTCTCCTCTGAACATTTAGAATCCTGATTCTCTTTGTCTTGTTTTTGTTGTTCAGTTGCTAAGTTGTGTCTGACTCTCTGCAACCCCTTGGACTTCAGCACTCCAGGCATCCCTGTCCTTCACTATTTCCTGGAGTTTGCTTAAGCTCATGTCCTTTGAGTCAATGGTGCCATCCAACCGTCTCACTCTCTGTCACCCAATTCTCCTCCTAGCCTCAATCTTTTCCCAGCATCAGGGTTTTTCCAGTGAGTCGACTCTTTGCATTAGGTGGCCAAAGTATTGGAGCTTAAACTTCAGCATCAGTCCTTCCAATGAATATTCAGGATAGGTTTCCTTTATGATTGACTGGTTTTGATCTCCTTGTTGTCCAAGGGACTCTCAAGAGTTTTCTCCAGCACCACAATTTGAAAGCATCAATTCTTTGGCTCTTAGCCTTCTTTATGGTCCAGCTCTCACATCCATACATGACTACTGGAAAAACCATAGCTTTGACTGGACAGACCTTTGTTGGAAAGTAATGTCTCTGCTTTTTAATATGCTGTCTAGTTTGGTCATAGCTTTTCTTCCAAGGAGCAAGCATATTTTAATTTTGTGGCTGCAGTCACCATCTGCAATTGTTTTGGAGCCCAAGAAAATAAACTCTGCTACTCTTTCCATTGTTTCCTCATCTATTTGCATGAAGTGGTGGGACTAGATGCTATGATCTTCATGTTTTGAATGTTGAGTTTTAAGCCATCTTGTCCACTCTCCTCTTTCTCCTTCATCAAGAGGCTCTTTAATTACTCTTTGCTTTCTGCCATTGGGGTGGTATCATCTGCAAATCTGAGGTTATTGATATTTCTCCCGGCAGTCATGATTCCAGCTTGTGATTCATCCAGCCTGACATTTCACATGATGTACTCTGCATATAAGTTAAATAAGCAGGGTGACAATATATAGCCTTGATGTACTCCTTTCCCAATTTTGAACCAGTCCATCATTCCATTTCTGCTTCCAGTTCTAACTGTTGCCTCTTGACCTGCATACAGGTTTCTCAGGAGGCAGATAATGTGATCTGGTATTCCCATTTCTTTCAGAATGTGCTACAATTTGTTGTGATCCACACAATCAAAGGCTTTAGTGTAGTCAATGAACCAGAAATAGATGTTTCTCTGGAATTTATCTACTTAATAGTTAAGTGTATATTACTTATTCTGTTAGTTCTACTTTCTTAGTGAAAAGGGTTAAAAAATGTTATGTTAGATATAACTGTGACCCCATGTCAGCCTTCAACTGAAGGTGAATCTCAGACTGATCCTTCTCTTTTGTGGAACAACAGGAGAAGCTGAAAAGGGGAGAACTCCCTCTACACAAGGTCTGTGGGTTGGGAGGGTAGGCTGCAGAATCCTAGGAGAGAGGGCTGGGGAGGAGAGGAGAGAGAACCAGGGTGAGGATGGGTAGAGTAGTTGATCCAAGAGATTTGGTAAGAGTGAAATAGTTTGAGGGAGGGTTTTAGCAGTACAGAAATAAGTCTTGTTATGTGCAGCATGGGACAAAAATTCCCTTTACACCTCCTCAAGAGATCGTCAGTAAAGACTTACAGTACTTTTACTGAAGATTGATGTTTTTCATGAAGTCAGATTCTGCTTCATTTTTTGTGTGCTCAGGACTGAATATGTCCTCCTCAAATTCATATATTGAAGCCCTAATCTTTATTGTTATTATTTAGAAATGGGGTCCTTGGGAGATCCTTAGGATCAGATGAAGTCATGAGGGTAGGGCATCCATGTTGGGATTAGTGGCTTTATAAGAAGAGGAAGAGAGAGAGATTGCGCATTCCCTGCCACATGAGGGCTCAGAGAGAAGCCTGTCTGTAAACCAGGAAGGTGGTCCTTACTAGGAACTGAATCAGCCAGCACTCTGATCCTGGACTTCTGGCCACCAGAACTGTGAGAAACACAACTGTCTGTTGTGTAAGCCAACCAGACTGTGGTATTTTGTTACAACATGAACCGACTAATACAATGTGACACTGTGTTGTGATAGGCTTTCAGGTGAGGACCAGAAGGGCTAACTCTGTGCATACATACACACACACACACACACACACACACACACACACACACTTCTTATCTAGTCTGTAAATTCTTTTGGAACATTATCTTTGACTTCTTAGTATCTCATATGATGCAGTGGAGTAGTGTAAATATAAGAATCCCCTTGCTACCCTGGCTGTTTGTCTTTGGCAATCCTGGACCTCTGTGCCCCTCTTCACCCAGTTCCAATAGATCTGAGATCTGTCATGGTCTCCAGGGGCCTCTCCCAATGAGGTGTGTGGGTCCCAGTGACCATGCAAGGAGACACATTAGGGTTTGGGAAGAAAAGAACATGAAGACACATGCACACGCTCACACAAAATCATCCTTTAGGGTTTTAGTTTTTTGTATGTTTTATAATGGACATGCCAAGTAGAATAAGCATATGGTGGATGCTTCTTGGTAATTACAGTATTAGAATTAAAATCTCCTTTGAGAGAATATAGTTAAGGATTCCCAAAGAAGAATTTGCTTCAGGGAGCTAGCTGGTCACTTTAGAAATACAGATTCCGAGGGCCTGTCTCAGTCCTTCCACCTCAGCCTGGAGCGTGTTAGGGGCAAGAACATGAAATTTAATAAACTCCCTAGTTCATCCTGAAGCAACCCCCCTCATGGTTCAGTTTCTTACTGAAATCTAACCCCTCCTTTTCTTGAAGAGGAAAGTGACTCTTAAAGGACTAAAGTGACTTGCTAAGGACACAGCAGATTTGTAGCAAAGTCCAGACCCATGTCATCTGTCTTCTAACCCTGTGCTTGTTCCATCTCACATAAAACATGGTTGAATTTCCAGCTCCAGGCATAGCTTCCTCGCATTTCCCAGACTCTCTCTTCACCCGGCCTATCACTCTGGACGCTTCCCAGGGGTTTATTATCTGTGGAAAGATATCCAGAATGATGTCACTAACATCACTGTGAGCAGAGCCATGCAGAAACCGAGAAAGTTCAAGCTGCAGCATGTTATGCTGCACAAATGACTTGGTTTCCAGATGGAACTCACAGGGGGCAAAATTTTAAAACCACTAAGTCATGTTGATTGTGATTAGCAATGCAAAAGCATGTGAGCTTTTGAAGATGTGAGAAACACAAGAGGAGGACTTCTCACAAACCTATCTGCAGCATAGGTGGAGTCAATGCATAGTAGCCCTGGCAATTACAAGAGAGAATTAAGAAGGAACCGCTTTAGAGAGTTTGCCAACAGATTTGTTATCTCTTTCCGTGGAACAAATTAGCTCAAAATTTAGTGGCTTGTAACACCACACGTTTATTATCTCATAGTTTTTGTGGGTCACCAGTTGGGCACTGCTTACTAAGTGCCTCCAGGCTCAGTGTCTCTCACAGCTGCTGTCAAGGTGTTGGCTGGGGCTGCAGTCTCAGCTGAAGACTTCCAAGCTCACTCAAGTGGGTGTTAGCAGAATTTAGTTCATCCAGGACTATTAGACTGAGGGCCTTAGATCCTTAATGGCCTGAGACCTCCCTCGGGTCCTTGCCATGGGCCTCTCAGGGCAGTTCAGAACATGGTGGTTGGCTTCCAGCAGTCTGAGCAGGCAGGAGAGGCAGAAAGGGCAAACAAGATAGAATCCAGGGTCTTTTGCAGTTTAATATTGGAAATGATGCCCCTCCCATCAGCCCCGCCATTCACCAGGTCCAGCCCACATGCAAGGGGAGGGGATTACCCAGGGTGTGAGTACCAGGAGGTGGGGCTCACTGGGGGCCATCTTGGAGGCTGCTGACCATGCCCGTGGGAGGACTAGGTGGAGATACCCAGCAGGAACATGGACATCTGAGTTGGAAGCTCTAGGGAGATATCTGGGCTGCAGATACAATCTGGGAGTTAGAAGCATTTTATGAGCAGGAGGTGAAATCATGGGAATAGATAAAGTCAGCCAAAAAGAACATTTTTTTAAAGGTATTCACTAATTACTACTATCTACAAATTGTTAACTTCTTAGAGAAACTTCAGACTGAGAGTAAAAACTAAAACGTGTAGAAAAAGATAAATGTCACCAACCAAAGCTACTTGTCACTCCTAATGTGATTAAAACTTTCAGATTAGGCCATAAAAATCTGGGCTAGGGCATGTGGCTTTTCCTGTTATGATTAGAATATCATTAAGATTCTGAGAAAAAGCTCATTCCCCTGAAAAATTCCATAAAATAGGTGACTAATTGAAAACTGGAAGGTCTCCTGATGAAGAAAAATAGTCCAGTTCATTTTCCATCAGTTTGAAGGTACAAATCTCATGGATCTCAGTGTTTCCAAGTTTGGGGTAGTCAATATTATAAATATTCATATAATTTGATTAATAGGATTCATTTACAGGTCGACTCCCACAGGCTCACAATACACCTCCCCTTGGTAAACACCCAGCCCAGGGCGTGTCACAGAAGCCTTGGAGAGCTAAGATTATGTCACAGTGAAGGATGAGGAAACACCTCCTATGTCCCCTTTGGCCCATGATCTTTTCTCCCTCTGTGCCTTTGCCTCATGCTCATTTCTTTCTTCTGGAATGTTCTACCCAGATAGTTCTATGCAGCCAAATCCTACCCTCCCTTCAAGGCTCTGCTCAGATTTTGTCTCTTCCACTAAGGCTTTCTGACTGCCCACCCCACCCCCACCTACCTCCTCTCTGGACTCCTGCTTTGGTGCCACTCATTTCTGAAGACTAATGGCTGGAGCCACTTTCTCTGCTTGCTTTTATCTTACTCATCAGGGGTTGGCAAACAATGGCTTGTGCGGCAAATGTGTCCCCAGTGTCTGTTTTTATATGGCTTGCACTTGCAAAGTTGTTATTGCATTTTTAAATTGTTGAGAAAGCCTGAAGAATAGTATTTTGTTTCATGCAAGAATGATATGAAATTCAAATTCAAAGTCCATAAAGTTTTATGTTGGTCAATAAAATGCTTGCGGAAATTTGCTCTCTTCTGCCTCTCGGCCCACAAAAGCTTAAAATATTTAGTATCTGTCACTTTGTAGGAAGTTCACTGACCCCTGCTACAGGCACTCAGTTCTTGCCTCCTGAGAGAGGGTGTAGCCCTTCGGGGAGGACGCATCTCTGACACTTTCTGGTGGCTTCTGCAGAGTCTATCATGGTCTGGAGCACAGAGCTGGTGTTTAGTAAATACTGTTGAATGGAGTGGAGAGGGAATGTGTTTTTAATTTGAGATGGATACAATGTTATGTCCTTTCTTGCTGTCCAGGCCTTTTCTTTATTCCCCTCTGCTGTTGGGCTGGTATCTGTTATGTCTGGTAGAAAAATGACAGGGAATACCAGGGTGGGTCACAGAACTCATGGAAAACACAAATGAAATGAAGTCTGGGAACCAGAGGTTTTGTTTTGGGTGGAGAGGAACTGTTTGCTTTGGGGGATTGAGGTAATGAAAGTTATTTCAATAACATAATTTAACAGTTGTACATGCTTTCTGCCAGAAGTACAGCTAGGCAAACCTCACCCAGGGACCCCATTTGCAAAATGCGAAGGGTAAACTCTGAGTGTTAAGCAGAGCACAAAACTATAATACACACCTTGGTTCTACTATGTTAAAATACACCATATGGTCAAAGACTGGAGGGGAACTGAAGAAATACAAATTGTTGTGTTAGGGTGATAGGATTATGGGAAAATACTTTTTAAAAGAACCCTTTTCTTTAGTGGCTAAAGTATTTCTACAACAAACAAAACTTCTGAAAATGATTAAAATGAAAAAAATTTTTTTTAATTTATTTTTTTATTGAAGCATAGTTGGTTTACAGATTATGGCAGTTTTATATATACAACAATTAAAATGAAAAATCCTATTCCTTCTTTTTGTGAAGTTGTGAAGTCACTCAGTCGTGTCCAACTCTTTGTGACCCCATGGACTGTAGCCCACCAGGCTCCATCCATGAAATTTTCTAGGCAAGAGTACCGGAATGGGTTGCCATTTCCTTCTCTAGCATGCAAAATTTTTACCTGTTTCTTTTTTGCTCTTTTTTACCTTCCCCCTCTCTAAAACATAATTTTACAGAGAAGTGGGAATGTCTTAGGATCCTGACTATAAATACAGACACAAACATGTACAAATAAAAGAGACATTGATTTATATAATTTTAGACTGTTCTCAGTTAAACTCTAAACTATCTAAAACACTAAGTGGGAAGAACATTAACAAACTTCCACTTAACACAGTACCTGCACAACCAAGGCTTAATCAATGGTAGATGTCACTATAAAGCCCTATTCCTGTGCCCTAGATCTTGTAATTCCTCTAGACAGAAAGGGCATCTCCGTCATGATTGAATCCTTATTTTCTGACATACTGTCTGGCACACAGTGCCTGGCTTTCAATTAAAATGGTTAAATGAATAAATAAAGAATAATTTTTAAAAGTGGGGGGATATAACATGGAGACACGCTGTTAGTAAAAGGACTAGTTTGCATCTGCTAATCCCAAACTCCCAATCCATCCCTTTCCCCACCTCTGTCCCCACTGGCAAGCACCAGTCTACTCTCTACATTGGTGATTCTGTTTCTGTTTCATAGATAGGAAAAGGCAACTTAATTCTACCTTTAGTTTTTTTTTCAAGCCAAGACTCATTCATTCATATCATGTCCCAAGAGGGAGTAAATGGACACAGAAGCACAACTAGGCAATGTTACTCTGTGGCTGGAGGGTTTAGGCCTTTCCTTAACACACAGAGTGATAAAGAAGCCTGAGGTGAGGTTTTGAAGTAGCCATCATATCACCCTCTTGAAAGTAAGTTAATGCATCTTTTTGTTCATTCAACAAATACTCTTTGAGTCCCTGTTATGCACACAGAATTGTTCTATGTGATGGGGGTGTGAGGAGCTAGAAATGGAAGCAGAGAGGCAGGGAAGCTGACTCTAGTATCTCTTAGTATCCTTTCACTTCCCAGGAGATCTTAGTGACTGCTGCATGGAATAAATGGAGCTCTCAGATAGGATGCAATAGGTTCAGATTGCATGAAGCTCCATGGATGAAACCTTGGCTTCCCAGAAGACATCAGGGAAGTTTTATGGATACAAGGAGTGGCTCCAGTCTACCACAAAGATTTAACTGAGATTTTGTGACAGATGGATGAAGTGATGAAATGAAAAGTACCCTTAATTTGTTGTAAAAGGCATTGTTTTGAATCTAGCCCTGACGCTATTTCTAGTTCTATGAAAATAAGCAAATTTCTCATATTTCTGAATGTGATTTTATTCATCCATAAAACTGAGACAGAAATATTTCCCCACAAGTTTGTGTTAGTTATCTATCCCTGTGTACTAGACTGTCCTAATAATTAAGTGGCATAATACTATAATGAAAATTATGTGTGTGTGCATGCTTAGTTGCTCTGTTGTGTCTGACTCTTTGTGACCCTTTGGACTGTAGCCTACCAGGCTCCTCTGTCCATGGCACTTTCCAGGCAAGAATACCAGAGTGGGTTGCCATTTCTTTCTCCAGGGGATCTTCCTGACCCAGGGATTGAACCTGTGTCTGTCTCCTGTGTCTCCTGCATTGCAGGCAGATTCTTTACCTACTGAGCCATATATTCTATAAATTCACTGGGCAACTTTTCTGCTGATCTGTTAGGATCATGTGTTGTTGTTTTTGTTGTTCAGTCACCAAGTCATGTCCAACTCTTTGGTATCCCATGGACTGCAGCATGCCAGGCCTCCCTGTCCATCACCATCTCCTGGAGTTGGCCCAAGTTTATGTCCATTGATGCCATCCAGCCATCTCACTCACTGTCACCCTTTTCTCCTTCTGCCTTCAATCTTTCCCAGCATCAGAGTCTTTTCCAGTGAGTTGGCTCTTTGCATTAGGTGGCCAAAGTACTGAAGGACTGCCTTCCGTCCTTCCCGTGAATATTCAGGGTACCTTTAGGATTGACTGGTTTGATCTCCTTGCTGACCAAGGGTCTCTCAAGAGTCTTCTCCAGCACCACTGTTCAAATGCCTCAATTCTTCGGCTTTCAGCCTTCTTTATGGTCCAACTCTCACATCCCTACATGACTACTGGAAAGACCATAGCCTTGACTATATGGACCTTTGTCAGCAAAGTGATGTCTTTGCTTTTTTTTTTTTTTTTTTGAGGTTCTTTAGTACAGATTTTATTTTATTTTATTATTATTTTTTAAATTATTATTAAATTTATTTTTTAATTACAATACTGTATTTGTTTTGCCATACATTGACACGAATCAGCCATAGGTGAACACAATCTCCCAATGCCGAAGCCCCTCCCACCTCCCACCCCACATTCTCTACTTGAATCGTCCTGTGCATCAGCCCCATGCATCCTGCATCCTACATTGAACGTAGATTGGCGCTTCGTTTCTTACAAGAAAATATACATGTTTCGTTGCCATTCTCCCAAACCATCCCACCCTTTCCCTCTCCCTCAGAGTCCAAAAGTCCACTCTATACCTCTGTGTCTCTTTGTTGTCTCACATATAGGGTCATCATTACTGTCTTCTAAATTCCATATATATGTGTCAGTATACTGTATTGGTGTTTTTCTTTTGGCTTACTTCACTCTGTATAATCAGTTCCAATTTCATCCATCTCATTAGAACTGAGTCAAATTTATCTTTTTAAGGGCTGAGTAGTATTCCATTGTGTATATGTACCACAGTCTTTGCTTTTTAATACACTGCCTAGGTTTGTCATAACTTTCCTTCCGAGAAGCAATTGTCTTTTAATTTCATGGCTGCAGCCACCATCCGCAGTGATTTGAGCCCAAGAAGAGGAAATCTGTCACTGCCTCTACCTTTTTCCTTCTATTTGCCATGAACTGATGGGACCAGATGCCACGATCTTAGTTTTTTCTAAAATTGAGTTTTAAACTGGCCTTTTCACTTTCCTCTTTCACCCTCATCAAGACTGTTTAGTTCCTCTTTGCTTTCTGCCGTTAGAGTGGTATCATCTGTATATCTGAGGTTGTTGACATTTCTCCCCCACAATCTTGATTCCAGCTTGTAACTCATCCAGCCCAGCATTTTGCATGATGTGCTCAGTTCAGTTCAGTTCAGTTCAGTCACTCAGTCGTGTCCAACTCTTTGCAACCCCCATGAATCGCGGCACAACAGGGCTCCCTGTCCATCACCATCTCCCGGAGTTCATTCAGACTCACGTTCATTGAATCCGTGATGCCATCCAGCCACCTCATCCTCTGTCGTCCCCTTCTCCTCCTACCCCCAATCCTTCCCAGCATCAGGGTCTTTTCCAGTGAGTCAACTCTTCGCATGAGGTGGCCAAAGTACTGGAGTTTCAGCTTTAGCATCATTCCTTCCAAACAAATCCCAGGGCTGATTTCCTTCAGAATGGATTGATTGGATCTCCTTGCAGTCCAAGGGACTTTCAAGAGTCTTCTCCAACACCACAGCTCAAAACCATCAATTAATTCTTCGGCACTCATTCTTCGCCGTCCAACTCTCACATCCATACATGACCACAGGAAAAACCATAGCTTTGACTAGACGGACCTTAGTCAGTAAAGTAATGTCTCTGCTTTTCAGTATACTATCAAGGTTGGTCATAACTTTTCTTCCAAGGACTAAGTGTCTTTTAATTTCATGGCTGCAGTTATCATCTGCAGTGATTTTAGAGACCCCCAAAATAAAGTCTGACACTGTTTCCACTGTTTCCCCATCTATTTGCCATGAAGTGATGGGACTGGATGCCATGATCTTCGTTTTCTGAATGTTGAGCTTTAAGCCAACTTTTTCGCTTTCCTCTTTCACTTTCATCAAGAGGCTTTTAGTTCTTCTTCACTTTCTGCCATAAGGGTGGTGTCATCTGCATATCTGAGGTTATTGATATTTCTCTTGGCAATCTTGATTCCAGCTTGTGTTTCTTCCAGTCCAGCGTTTCTCATGATGTACTCTGCATATAAGCTAAATATACAGCCTTGACGTACTCCTTTTCCTATTTGGAACCAGTCTGTTGTTCCATGATGCTGATGTGCTCAGCATCAGTTAAATAAACAGGGTGACAGTAAAGAGCCTTATTGTACTTCTTTCTCAATTTTGAACCAGTCAATTGTTCCATATAAGGTTCTAACTTTTGCTTCTTGACTTGCATACAGTTTTCTCAGACAGATATTATGGTCTGATATTGCCATTTCTTTAAGAGTTTTCCAAAGTTTGTTATGATCCACACAGCCAAATGCTCAATCTTAGTCAATGAAACACAAGTAGATGTTTTCTGGAATTCCGTTGCTTTCTCTGTGATTCAGTGAATGTTGTTAATTTGATCTCCGGTTCCTCTGCCTTTTCTATACCTAGCTTGTACATCTGGAATTTCTCAATTCAAGTACTGCTGAAGCCTATCTCGAAGGATTTTGAGCATAATCTTACTAGCATGAGAAGCGAATGCCATTTTCTGATAGTTTGAATATTCTTTAGTACTGCCCTTCTTGGAAACTGGGAGGAAGATGGACCTTTTCCAGTCCTGTGACCACTGATGGTTTTTCCAAATTTGTTGACATATTGAATGCAGCACGTTAAGAGCATCATCTTTTAGGACTTTAAATAACTCTGCTGGAATTCCATTACCTCCACTAGCTTTATTGGCAGCAGTGCTTCCTGAGGCCCACTTGACTTCACACTCAAGGGTGTCTGACTCTAGGTGAGTAACCGCACCATTGTGGTTATCTTGGTCATTAAGATCTTTTTTGTACAGTTTTTCTGTGTATTCTTGCCATCTCCTCTTGACCTCTTCTGCTTCTATTAGGTGTTTACTGTTTTCTCCTTTATTGTGCCCATCTTTGTGTGAAATGTTCCCTTGATATCTCCAGTTTTCTTGAAGAGATATCTACTCATTCCCCCTTCCATTGTTTTCCTCTATTCTTCGCAGTGTTTGTTGAAGAAGGCCTTCTTGTCTCTCCTTGCTATTCTCTGGAACTCTGCATTTAGTTGGGCATACCTTTCCCTTTCTTCCTTGCTTTTCAGGTCTCTTCTTTCCTCAGCAATTTGTAAGGCCTCCTCAGACAACCACTTTGCATTCTTGTCTTTCTTTCCTTTGGGATGGTTTGGTCACTGCCTCCTGTACAATGTTATGAACCTCTGCCCATAGTTTTCAGGTACTCTGTCTACCAGATCTGATGGCCTTGAATCTATTCATCACCTCCCATGTGTAATCACGAGGGATTTGATTTAGGTCGTATCTGAATGGCTAAGTGGTTTCCCCCACTTTCTTTGGTTTAAGCCTGACTTTTGCTATAAGGAGGTGATAATCTGAATCACAGTCAGCTCTTGGTCTTGTTTTTGCTGTCTATATAGAATTTCTCCATCTTTTGCTGCAAAGAATGTAATCAATCTGATTTTGTTATTGACCATTTGGTGATGTCCAAGTCATCTCTTGTGTTGTTGGAAAAGTGTATTTGCTCTGACCAGTGTGTTCTCTTGGCAGAATTCTGTTAGTGTTTGCCCTATTTCATTTTGTACTCAAAGCCAAATATGACCCCATATGTAGCTGCATTTAATTGATGAGGGTCTCAGAGTAGCTGGGACATACTTTTTATACTGAACTTCTTAAAGCCATGGCCATTTTAGGGCAGCAGCTAAGAATTTGAAGGAGGAATCTGCTAGGTCGTTAAGGCTTGGCTTTGGAAGTCAGGAGAAACCTGAGCAGATTCTTTTATGACTGGTGGAGTTTTTGAAATGAAGAGGGGAACTAAGGGAATTCTAGTCCCATAGACCAAAGAGTATCATAAGTTTTCAAGAGAGGTGGCTCCTGAATCATCTGGCATCAAGAAAATCTTATTGCAAATACATAATTTTCTTTGTGACTGAATTTTGTGACTGGTAGCAAACTGCTCTAATGTGTGTTGATTGCCTGGATTGGTGTGTTTCTTACATATTTAAAAGAAATATCTTTTACCAATCTCTCTTTTTAAAAACCTCCTTTTCCCCCTTTCCCTCCAACTCTTTAGTTAAACCATGACACTTATCTCTCAAAAGGGGACTATACGACCTAGGGCTCCCATCTGACATGAAGAGGAATTAGAGAGTCTTTACTGAGGAAGGGACCAAGGAGAAAAAAAGAGGGCTAAGGCCTAAAGAAAGCATTTAATCTAAATCTCTCCTTTAGAGGTAAAACCCTGGAAAGCAGTTTAGGGATAGGGTAGGAGGTAATACAAATGTTCAGAAATGCTGGAATGTTCAGACTTTCAGGGCACCAGGGTTTGCTCTTTGCTCCATGAGCAAAAACCTTAGAAAAGCTCTATGGTCAGCTGCTGCTGTCCAACACACCACTGAGCAGAGCACTCTGAGAGTAGAGTGTCTCACATGCTGCTGGAGTATAGAGAAAACAGGCAGTTTCTAGATTCCCCAGAGGATGCAGAACAGTCCAGAAAACTGGTGGGCAGGACAGGGCCTCTGTAGATCTCCAGTCTATTTCTCTTGAGCCACGGTCCCTCTGCCTAGACTTTTTTCCTACTCTGAATACCACCCTTACCTCTTCCTACCTGGGGAGCTTTTAAAAATGCCTGTGTTATGGCTCCACTCCAAACTATTTAAGTCAGAATCTCCAGGGGTTGAGTCCTGGTGTCTGATTTTTGCAGGTTCCCAGGTCATTCTACTGTATAGCCCAGGTTGAGAACTACTACCCTAATTGAAGTTTAGTCATCTGTTTGGATTTAAGTTAAACATCACTTCCTTAAGAAAACCTTCACTGATCAGTCACAACCTAGGTCAAGTACTCCTATTATATGTCCTCTGAATAACCAGGACTTCTTCCTCTTGGCATTTAAAAGTTGAGTCATCATTTGTTTCACATCTGCCTTTCCCTGTAGACTACTCTGTGAGGGGAGAAACATTTCTGCCTTGCTTACCCAGGAACTTGGTTCAACCATACACCAACTGGTACACAGTTGGTGTCCAGTAAATGCATCCTGAACAGAGGCTTGCCTTTACTCAGTCTTGGGTATGTGATCAAGGCTTCAATTCATGAATCTGCTAAAACGATTTTTATAGGGCTATGACTTTAAATAGGCGTCATGTTTTCATCTTTGAGACCATGGTGTCATGACACTTCAGCAGACTCATCATCACCATTATAACCCTGTGCAGCCAACGTTACTCTTGCCATCTTGCAAGTGAAAAGAAGTTAAATAACTTGCCCAGGTCCCTGTACTGTATTGCCTGGGCACAAGTAATTGCTGGTAAGGAAAACCCCTTTCAACAGGATTTCTGTTAGTTTGTGCTGAACTCTTGTTTCTGTCTTGACAGCTGGTGGCTACTACATGGGGGATTTTCTGGGGGTCTCCAGTTTCAGTGCCTAGGGCCTCTTTCCCCTAGGGGAAATCGACTGTGATTTCCTGCGCTACTATACCCTTACAGGGTGCAGACAACATGGGGCCTTGCCTATAGAAGGATATCATAAATGCTGTGTTCTTCAAAGTCACCGTGCCATGTTTATCCTGGAGAGGCAGGTGTGTGTGTGTTTGCGTGTATATAAGAGAGAATAGGAATGTCTGGGGAGGCGCAAGAGGGTCCTCCACGAGAAGCGTAGGATTAGTTGTAGGCTGGGCCCGAGGTCCGTCCCTTCACTGCCTCCACCCCAAATCCCAGGTTCCAACGTTCACAGGCCTCTGGGTCGGAATCCCACTCAGACTCTTGAGGGATCTTGGGTTCAGCCTGGGTGACTTGAACTGAAGCTCAGAACCATGCCTCCTCTCTCGCCTGCACATCAGCCCCTGAGTCCACAGCGGGGGGCCCCGCTGACTTGCCCTGCCCCGGTGTCCGGCCTCTGCTCGGTGCCCGGCCCCAGAGGCGCAGTGAGGCGGCCACCGGGGAGACCGAGATGGGTCTCCATTCGCGCTGGGGCCTCCGAGCTGCCCTCTCCAGCGCGCATTCTTGGTACAGGTGGCACAGCTTCACGCGCAGGCTGGGCTTCTCAGATCACGGGAGAGGTTAATCTTGGGTCTAGATCTCCCAGCCGTGCAGCGGGTGAAACCGCTACTCGACTTCTTCCCGTTCCCTTAACTCCTCACCCCAAAACGCAAAATCCCAGGCTGGGCAGGACCGGATCACCTCTGCCTCCTCCCATTGCGCCAATCCTGCGAGCGAGAGAGGCCCCGCGCCGAGGCGGTGGCTGGCAAAGGGGAGTGGAAAGGGAGGATGGATGGGGCCGAGGGGTGGAGTGGTGATGAGGGGATGTAGGAGGGGGTGTCATTTTCTTTTTCTTTCTTTTTTTTAGAAGTATTTCTCTCGCGAGAAACCGCTGCGCAGACGATACTTGAAGAGGTGGGGAAAGGAGGGGGCTGCAGGAGCGGCGGCAGAGACTGTGGGTGCCGCAGGCAGACAGGCGGCCACAGCTGGGACAGCTGCGGGCGGAGCGGGGCAGCGGCTGCCGCGGCCAAGACCGAGGAACAGCCGCCGCCGCCGCCTTGGGAGCCGGATCCGCCGCTTCTCCAGTGGGTGCAGCCAGGGTCCCCATAGGGATCGGGCGGCCGCCGCGGCTGGGGCTCCAGCCACGGAGGCTTTTGCGTTTGCGCCGCGCCGAGGGCAGAGACAGGGACTGGGGTGAGGGGCTGTCCCGGAACGTCCAGAGCTGGCGCTGGCCCTCCCCTGCCTGACAGCTTCCTGGCCCGGGGCTCCTGGTGCCGGGCTCGGCGTCAGATGTTGAGGGGTGGTGGCAGTGCCCGGAGCCGGCCGGGGATGGCGCGGCGGGCTTCCAGCCCGGCGGCTTGGCGGAGAGGACAGACTGGGGAGCTGGGGCGTCAGAGCGCGCATTGCGCACAATTCGTGCTAGTAAAAATACACCCAGCGAGCTCGTCCCGGGGTTTAGATCTGCTCAGGACCTGGGGACTTTTGCAGCGCTTTTTCAGGCGGCGCCCAGGAGGCCAAGGAGTTGGCTGGAACCGATGCCGCCGGGGGGCCTGGGGCTTTTCAGCCAGCTGTGGACCAAACGGTCCTTCACTTACCCAAAGTGCGCCACGCGCAGGCGGTGCGCGGGTTGGGCTCGGGAATGGGGACCCTGAGGCTTCAGCATCCTGATGCCCTGAATGTCTCCCCCGCCTCGGCGATTTGTCTGTTGCAGCTGGCAGGGGCCGCCTGAAGTGGGAGCAGCGCCTGGAGAAGGCGGGAGGAGCCCGGCCCGGGGGACGGGCGGCGGGAGAGCGGGACCCCGGCGGCGCGGCGCGCTCAGGGGCGCAGCGGCGGCCGCGGACACAGCCCGGGGCGCGGCGAAAGGCGGCGGGAGCCGGCGGCCGCTCGGCATCATGCGGCGAGGGGTGCTGCTGGAGGTCGCCCTGGGATTTACCGTGCTCTTAGCGTCCTACACGAGCCATGGGGCGGATACCAATTTGGAGGCTGGGAACGTGAAGGAAACCAGAGCCAACCGGGCCAAGAGAAGAGGCGGCGGAGGACACGATGCGCTTAAAGGGTAATGGATTGGGCCAGCTGCTTTGGTGTGGGTGTCCCCTTCCTCTTTTCCCAAGTATCAAGATCCAGAGGAACTGTCAGGGTCGATTCTCGACGGTAGAAGGATCCTTGATAAGACTTCCTGGGAGCACCTTAGAGATGCAAGGGTTACCCAGTCCTCGCTGCAGTTCCTGGCCAAACCACCTTGCTTCTACTCTTTACGAATTTCTGCCCCAGAGTAGAGGTCAAGTCTAAAAGGAATCCTGGGCCATTGTCGAGGCTGATTTGGGGAGGCGAGGAGGGTTCTTTGAGGAAGAAGGGGAGGAGCTGCGACTGAAAAGAGGGGCAGCCCATCCTTTCCCTTCATACCAATTCCGGTTGTGTGTAGGGAAAGCAATCGCATGGTGGGCATCTTAGAGGATGCTCTGTTTGTAGGGGAGCAAGGAGAGAAAGGGATTCCGGGGACAGCCATTCAGAGGAGACACATACTAATAAATAGTTGGTTCTCCTTGAAGTTGCGCTTATTAAAATTAGGGACTTTTTCCTTTAGATGTCTACACTGGAAGCAGAGCAGGGCAAGTGTTTCTGAGAACTTGTTTTGCGGTTTTAAGAAGCTCCTTATTTCATGGGGGCAGTAATGCTGCTGTGGCAGGCTTTGAATGAGTGTTTTTAACCAGTCGTGTGTGTGTGTTACACATGTAGTTGAACATTGCTCCAGTCTCCTATGCCCCTATTACAGAAAATGTTTCAGCAGGAAGTATTTAAATTAGGCAGGTTGACTGCATAAATATTGTCAGTTTCCCGAATCAAAGAAGGGTGGGAGTGCCCTTCCCTTAAAATTGTGCAGATTGAAAGAGCAGTATCTCCGAGAGTGTTTAAATTCAAGACTCCATAGAAGCAGCAGGATGGATTGTAAAAGACCCATTTTGTCTCTTTGAAGGACTCTGTAATGAAACCAGAGAGGAAATACACAGAGGTTTCTGTTAATTTGTTGCTCTTTTAAATATTAAAAAATCTTTTTTTGTTTAATTGGGATATAGTCGCTTTACAGTGTCGTGTCAGTTCTGTCGTACAGTAAGGTGAATTAGTTATATGTATACATATATCCACTGTTTTTAGATTTCCTTCCCATTTAAGTCACTACAGAGCGTTGTTCTTTTTTGAGTAGTTGTGTAGTTTGACCACATGGCCCTGAGTGATCAAATGATGGTTTCCACTTGGCTATGTGGCTGAACCTTTCACATATTCTTTTTTGTTATGGGTTGTTTTAATTATATGTATACAGTGAAATTTGTGTCTGTATGGCTCAGGTACAGAAAGAAAAAGTCCAATAAACTGAGCAGATGAGTTTTTGAGTGCTGGTCTAGATCTGGGGGCAACACAATGGTCAGAGCTAAGCACTTAGACCTTGGTGAAATATGCAGGATTTTCTGACCCCAGGAAACAGTTTTGATTAACTTAGTCCCATCTTGGTCTTTGTTGAAAATAAATCAAGGATTCCAGCAAGTGCTGGAAAGGAAATTTGCTTATCATATTAAGCCTGATACTGATCAGACAGCAAATATTTTTTGCCCTGTGTGCATGGCCCATGGCAAGTTCAGTAAATAACTGAAACTCTGATTTTCATCCATTCTCGAAAGGACGTGATTTAGTCTAGCATTTTTCCTTTAAAAATATATTTCTGCTATATATATATTATATATGTATATATATGTGTATGTGTATATATATATATACATATATGTGTGTGTGTGTGTGTGTGTGTCTTAGAAGCTAAGCTTGACAGCATTGCTCCTAGGCAGAGATAGGAAGTAGGGGGTTTAATTCTGTGGATGAAGGTCTGCAGGGAGACATTAGGCCTGGCCAGACATTTGTCTCATCTCTCTGGGCTATCACCAACCAGCCTGTTTCCTCAGGAGGCGCTGACTCAATGTGAAAACAGAAACTAAGCCTTGCTTTGTTGCTTCACAGGATGTCCATGCTTGTACTCACATCAACACTTAGTTTTTTCGGTTTTATATATATTTTTTAAGTTTATAAAGAAAGACTTCTCTGTGTTTAGTTAGTATGTAGTTGCTGAGATTTTGCATATATATGAAAAATTTAGCAAATAATTATAATTAACCTTTGTAGCATAACTATATATTAATATACTATAATAATGAACCTTTATAATATAAAGGCTTTTATTTTTATAAATCTTATGCTATTTACAATGTTATATGCATATAGTGTATGCATTATATATATATATACATATTTGAAGTAAACAATTAAACTTTAAAAGGATATACAATTAAAAAAATTTCCCGTCTACCTCTGAGACTGTTTTCTTATGTATTTTTCTAGAAATAGTATGATACACGTACAAATATATGCACATATATATATAAACTCACTTAGATATGTGTATATATCCTTTTTAATGTCTGGAATGTACTATACATACTATTCCCAACCTGTCTTACTTTTGTATATCTTTACTACATCCTTCTATCATAGGGATCTACCTCATGTGTTCTCTTGGTGTACAGAATCCCGTAATGTGGCTGGAACAGTTTCCTAATGATGGCTCTTTAGATTATGTTAAAGTTTTTGCTATTACCAACATTCTTCTACCTGCATGTTGGTGCCCATGTGAACATTTATGTGTAATATAAACTGATGAAGGAAAATATAATTGATCAAAGGTCTTCCCATAGGTTTGAAATGAATGCCAACTCTGTTCTTAAATTTGAATAGCTTTTAAAATGTATTCTCTCTGCTTATTGCTATTACAATCTTACATGAATAAGTCTTTAACCACACCATGCTGTATACATCATCAAGATGAGAAGTTGTATATTTCATTTTTCCAGTTATTGCTTAAAACTCCTATTTTGGCTAGTTAAAATATTAGCAGCTTCAAAAATCAACCTCTTTGACTACAGTGAAACCTGTTTGCCATTTTGATGTACAGTTTATAAAATGAAAGTGATCTGAAATCCCCAAGTCTGCCTGATGCCCAGTTGGTGGCAGCAACTTTCAGCACCTCACTAATATTTCCTCTATTTAAAAGGTGCTTTAAGCTCATCAGTGTCTGCCACCCATTGATCTGGGCTCCCCTGCAAGTTACTGTCTTCTTGTCTTTCTCTGATGTGACAGGTAACCGCAGAATTTGCCTGGGCATTCTTGGGATATGTAGTACTTTCCTGTCAGCTTCCTCGAGTCCCTGTCTAGGGACCTGCATGGTTTCCCCCTCTTTGGGTATAAAGTCCTAGCTTGTCCTTCTCTCCTCCCATCCTGTTGCAGGTGTTTTTTTTTTTTTTTTTCCTCTCTCTCTCTCTTCCCACTGGGCAGGAGAAGTTGTTCCACAGTGGAAATTTAAGCATCCTCAAGTTTCTTCCCAGCTTTCAGTGTGTTTTCTTAGAGTAAATCGCCAATTTCTGTTTTTACAGGAAATCCTTTTTTTTTTTTAATGGAATGAGTGTGGTCCCTATTCACTCTGCAAAAACTGCATTTCTATTTTGAAATGAGGGTTTTGCAAGTTTTAAAAACATTTTCAAGTAATAAATGTATAATAATTTTTGTTTGCCTGGGCACAGCTTAACATGTATGAAATGACTTTATGAGACATAATAAAATCCTAGCTTTATCGTTTGAATTTCAGGTCACAAGAATTTTCTCAGCTAAATTCTTAACTTCTTTGATTATGCAAAAAGTGTGCAAGACAATCTAATTTTTTAAAAAGATAGCTCAACTTGAATAGCAATAGTCCAACCAGTCTATCCTAAAGGAGATCAGCCCTGGGTGTTCTTTGGAAGGACTGATGCTAAAGCTGAAGCTCCAGTACTTTGTCCACCTCATGTGAAGAGTTGACTCATTGGAAAAGACTCTGATGCTGGGAGGGATTGAGGGCAGGAGGAGAAGGGGATGACAGAGGAGGAGATGGCTGGATGGCATCACCGACTCGATGGACATGAGTTTGAGTGATCTCTGGCAGTTGGTGATGGTCAGGGAGGCCTGGTGTGCTGCAATTCATGGGGTCGCAAAGAGTCAGACACGACTGAGCGGCTGAACTGAACTGATGCATCATTTACGTTTGCTTTATTGCTTTAGCTCCCAGATAAGGAAATATTACAGTTTCCCATCAAAGGGAAAAATTCTTGAGAGTGAATCCCCCTTTTCCCAAATCTCTGATAAGATGGATTGTTGCACTTTTATCCGTATTGCCTGGTTTATAAGTATATAAGACTGGTTGTATTTCACACAATTTGTCCCCTTGTGCCTGATTTCTTTGGTCTTTGTTTATTTGTTTATTTTTTTCCAGGGGTCTTATTACCAAAAAATACATGCAGAACTGTTCATACACAGGATAGATTATGTGACGGCAAACTCTGAGGGATTAATTACACAGAATCTGTTTAACAGGGCTCACAGAAAAAATTCTGCAGACTTCATAAAGTCCATTTTACTTTATAAAGAGGACTTTAAGACTCCATCCAAAGTCAGATAGGCTAATAACTAAATATGAGGCAAAAATCCTGCAGTGATATGGTTTGTCCTTTCATTTATTGAATAGATTAAGCTAAAGTATTGCGACACCATGAAAAAGAGAGATATTTTTAAATAAAAGGTTTCAGCAATTCCACTTTTTAAACAAGACGGGAGACAAAGTATTTATTTCTGGGATTCATTTTGTAACATTTGAGACATAAAACTTGGTATTAGGATACTAAGACATGGTTTGCTTGCTTTTTCCTACAATGAACCAAGCAATAAGCCTAACCAATTTGTGAATTTTAGCCTTAATTTCCAAAGTGAAAATAAGATGTTTTCTTAAAATAGAAATAAACTGTATTAACAATTTCTTTGTGTCTAGAAATCCAACAAATAGGCCTATTCTAGAAACAGGATTTTGTTTCATGAAATTTTTAAAGAGAGCTGAAATAAAATATGAGGGCTGAGTTATATGGCAGACACATGGGAGTTTCTTTTAAGTTTGTTAAGCTTGACTTTCCCATTAGATTGTAAAATCATCAGTGGCAAGAAATGAGCATTTTAACACTAACTTGTTGAAGCAGGGATTGAAAGAGTTCATTAATTCAAAAAGTCTTGATCGAATGCTACCTTGAATTTAGCTTTGTGGAATGCTGGAGACATACTGTCCACAGCCTGGAGGGGTTGAATATTTCCTAGGAGAATAAGATGCATTAAAAAAATTGGGAGGCAGCAGAAAAGTAGGAAAAGGCATGGGGTCTAAGAGGAAGTAAAAATAAATAACAATAACATCTGTAGCAGTGGAAGTGACGTTAAGATGACTTTTATGTGCCAGGCATGGTTCTCAGTGTTCTGCGTATGACAGCACATTCAGTGCTCACCCCATCTGTATAGGGCGAGTCCTTTCATCACCTTCCCTCTACAGCTGTGAGAGCTGAGGTATGCAGAGGTTAAGTTTTAAAGACAAATTCTTAATATTAAATTTTCTTTCTCCATTAATTTTAGTTATGGTTTTGGTTTTCATTCCTCTGGACAAAAATGCAGAACTAAGACATTGGTAAAATTCCACTTAAAATTCCTAATATTCCTTCATGCTAGTTCACAAATCCCAGGTATAATTAATAATGTAGTAATGTAATATTTTGTCAAACAGGAAGCTTTGATATTTCTACAAAGACTAATAAAACACAGAGGGGCTTATAGCATGTCTGAACGGTGGATTCTCTGGATAGCACATGCATTTTAGTATTATATCTTGAACTTTTATTGAGGATGTCAGGTAACCATCACAGGCATCCTTTATCTGCATTGCCCATGGTTCTGAACTGGAGACATTCCTCATTATGTCATTCAGAATCTCTTGCTCTCATATCCCATGTGAGAAACTTCTCTCAGGACAGAAGTGCACGAGGTGTTTCTCTTTCCAGGGGAAACTGGTATGTCTTAAGTTTTCATCAGTATGATGAGTTATTTAATTCTTTCATTTCATTTTTCACCTTGGTTGCCTGTAAGCTCAGAGTCATTAATATAGTGTAATTTTTTACATTAAATTGCAGCAATAATGGTAAAGAATAGCAAGCTCTGCAGAGAAGGCAATGGCACCCCACTCCAGTACTCTTGCCTGGAAAATCCCATGGACGGAGGGAGCCCGGTGGGCTGCAGTCCATGGGGTCGCTAAGAGTTGGGCACGACTGAGTGACTTCACTTTCGCGCATTGGAGAAGGAAATGGCAACCCACTCCAGTATTCTTGCCTGGAGAATCTCAGGGATGGGGGAGCCTGGTGGGCTGACATCTATGGGGTCGCACAGAGTCGGACACGACTGAAGCAACTTAGCAGCAGCAGCAGCAGCAAGCTCTGGTATATTGTTTACTATTGCATTGTTCATGTATTACTCATTTAATATACAATTATACATACATATCCATTTAACAGATGAGGAAACTGAGGGATACAGTTTTTCAGTGATTTTAGTTATTCCTTCAGGGACATAAACTAGTAAGAGATAGGGCTGGGAAATCTGGCTTCCTAGTCAGTGCTACTTAACCATTGTATTTTGATGATTCTCAGTTACAATAAAGCCTATACCTGATAAGTTTCTTCCTTTCTTCCATATTCGTGATACCTTCATTTCCCAAGAATCTTCTGCCATTGCTGTGGAGAAAGGCTCAGTGTTTATTGAAGGCAGATGCTCTCCCATGACAAGCGAAGTATCGTGGTGGGAATGGGTTTACTCAGAAATGACTTGGCAGTGGATGACTGTCAGGAACCAGCAAACGATGGAACATGCTGCCTGTTTTGAAATAAAATTATATTGAATACAGCCACACCCATTTGTTTATGTGTTATCTATGCTTTCACACTTACTGGCAGAGTGAAAGTAGTTGTAACAAAGATGGCAGGGCTTGGCAAAACGGAATTATTTGCCGTTTCGCCCTTTACAGAAAAAAGTTTGCTAACCTCTGGTCTGTGTAATAGAGTCCTTAGTAGGACAGAAAACTTACTGAAGGCTGAGTTTTTGTTTGTTTTATCACTAGGGATATCTAGAAACCGGGCACATACTAAGTATGCCATAGGTAATTTTGAATGATTGACCAATTTTAATTGACTAATTGGGTAAGGTCCATTATATATATATTAGAGCTTGGAGGAAGTACAGGAGAGAAATAAGGAAAAATTTGAGTGAAAAAGGCATGAAACAGAAAGTGTATAATAATATTCTGGTGATTGAGAGACATTGAGTTCAACAGGCAGGGTTTGCACTTGTGACTCAGGGTTTGTGCTGCATGTCTTTGCGGGCACGGTTCAAAGTGTAGCCTATGAAAACAGAGCCCCCTGGAAGTGTGCAGTGTGCCACCATGTATGTCTGTCCATAGGCCAGGATGGGAGAGGGACTAAAGGGCGCGTGATGTTATACTGTCTGATTGTTGTGAAAGCTGAGGATGGCGACGTAATACAGGATTCTAAGATAGGAAGATGATCAGATCTTAGCCACTCTGGCCGAGGTGTAAAAGATATATGATATAGCGAGTAAGGAAACTAGAGGCAGGGAGACTTGGAAGGCAGGTATAGGAGCCCTGGGGAGAGTGCATGATGGTCAGAGCAACAGTGGCCGGGGAGATGTGGTGGTGGTGATGAGAAGGCTCAAGTGGCAACATGAGCAGTACTTGACCATTTGGTTATGAGAGGCAAAGGCAAGGAAGCTTCCAATGTACAGGTACCTCCATGTACATTGGAACTTATTGCATGTAAAAACATTGTAACATTATTAATGAGAAACTAAAGAGAGAGTTATTCCTAGTCTCCTTACTATAAGGAAATAAGCTATTTTATTTGTGTTTTGCTTATCTTATTGCTACGTAACCAATTACCCAAACTTAGTGGCTTAAAACAACAACAATTTTATTATTTCTTATGATCCTGCAGGCCAGGAATTTGGACAGGACGCAGTGGGGAGTCTTGTCTCTGCTTCCCACAATGTCTGTTGGGTCTGAAATGAGTAAGATGGCTTCTCCACGTGTGTTTCTGGTTCTGTGATTGTGGACTGGTGCCTGCAGTCCTGTTTACTTTGGTGTGGTTGAGCTAAATGGATGGACAGAGAAAGGGATAAAAGAAGCAAAGAGCCACTTGTCTGACTCTGCTGGGAGCCTTCCAGATTTCAAAGCTCTCTCCTATGTGATCTTTTGCCTGGGCCAGCCCCTGGGGATAGGCCACTGCGTGTGTTTTTGCAAATGGGAAACTGAGCCCCAGGTGCCGCTACCAGATTTTGTTCAGGTTAAGTGTCTATTGGGGCTGGATGGTGAACAATAGCCTCTTCATCTCTGGTCACATGTTTTAACCCCACCAGTTGACCACAGACTGAGATGAATGGCTAAAAGCTGGCTGGAAGGGCCTGAATGAGTTCATATGTTATCAGTGTTGGCTGGGTTTCTTGGTTCTCTTCCATATAGTCTCAGATTGTCTCCCTTTCCCCGTGGATCATCCAGCAGCATCGCCAGACTTTGTACAAGGCAGCTGAGGATACCAAGAAAACAAAAGTGGAAGCTATCAGACTTTCTTCAGACAGTCTTGTCTGAAATTCTATGCAAGTCACAGACCTTGCTCAGATTCAAGGGTGTGGGCTAATAAGCTCTGCCTCTTGATGGAGGCGAGGGGCAGCCTGTGTCTACAAGGAGAGGAGGAATTAAGGGGCAAAATCTTTGGAGAGTAGCTACCACAGTGAGGCAGTGGGTTTGTGAGAAGTCTAGTCCGATGTTTCAATTCTAACTTCATCTAGTCTGATTGACTTTGTTTCCCATCATGGTTTCTTCATTATATTTTGCTTACTGCCACCTCAGAATGCTACGTTAGTATCTCTGTGATCTTTTAGGTTAGTGTTAAGGGCTTTGCTCTTATTTTGGCTACAGTTCTGCATTTAAAGAATTTGCAAATCCCAGGAATAAGACTATAGTTCCTAAAAATCTGGCAAGTTATGAAACTCCTAATTCCCTCTCCCCACAATTTATCCTCTAAGAAGCTCAAGGACAAATTTAATGCACAGTCATTTAATTTTGTTAATTTAGGTATCTGATATGTTTTATCTTCCTTCTATATGGAATTTTACTTTAAATTTCTGTTAATAGCTCCCTTTTATATATCTGTTGGTGTTATTCACCTCAGAAACACTTTTTTTTGGGAATCTGGGATTATAATAAAAAAATAGATGTACAGTTGTCAATAGAACTGATACGATAGTGAGCTGAACTCTTTTTTTTTTCATTAATGGAGTAGCTATATTGTTCATAGAATAAAATTGGATTAGGAATACAGTCAAGTTTGGATTATGGATCCAAAACTCTATTATGTCAAATCCTGGTCTTAAGTTCCTGTGAATTTACCACTTTCTCAAGTGGCTTTTTTGTTGTTGTTGCTGAAGTTATCACTGAGTCTATTTATTCAGTCCCCTCTGAGGGGAAGGGAGAGAGGAAAATTCACTATCTCTGCCATTCCCAGCCAAAGATGTATTCCAGACGGCAAGCAGGCCCAGAGTGGGGGAACTGCTCCATTAGACAAGTGATTTGGTTCAGTGTTTTGAAGGGTTGTGAATTCCTAGACCATCAGTCATACTTACATTCAAATATAAGTATCCAAACACATCTAAGTCCAAATATAGTACAACCATTCTGTGATGTTGGTGTTGGGACATAGGATTTATGTCGGCCCTATGGACTCATTATGTCTGCCGTCAAGTTCGCGGTTTTGAACTGAAGCATAGTAATATCTCTGTTAATAAAGAAATGTATTCCAGAGACAGACAGGTTTTTGTTTTGTTTTTCTGTTTCTTCTCCTTTGCCTCCATCCTCTTCCTCTTTGCCTTCTTTCTCATCATAATTTTCCCCTCCTTTCCTTTTTCATTGTTATCTCATCTTTTTCTTTTCTTGTAACTTTGTAAGCTGAACTACCTACCAATAAAATAGGGATGATGAAGATCAAATAAGGGTTAAAACATTAAGAAAAAGAAATTCTTAATAAAATGCTCATTTTTGACTTGAGGGTCTTGGGGTATTCAAAAGAAAACCAGGGGTAATGTTTTTGTTAGGAGAGGGAAGAAGGATTGAGGGAGGCCAGAGGAGAGAGTTCAAAGAAAGTTCTATAGTGGAGTTCCATCAGCCAGTGGATCTGGGCTAGACAGAGCAGGTGCCGGCGTCTAACAGATCCTGATGACGACTCCTGGCAACACTGGTACCAAGCTCTTCAGGAGACTGAGGGCTTTTGGAGGGGAGTCAGGACACGAAAGAAGGACACTTGGATGTCAGAAAACATTCCTGTAAAAACATTCAAAGGAATGTAGTAGAAAAGCAGGTTAATCCATTGTTTATTACAAACCTATATATATGGTGCCATGTTGCTCGGCGCATCTCCCTTGCCTCATGGATAATGGTTCATTGTCTGCCATTTCCGCTGCCCATTCACTGCTAATTTATAATATCATATAATCAGACCCTAATAGGTTGGTACCTTCACTGAGTAGCTTTTAGAGACCCTTTTATTTGTAGATTTTTTTTTCATGATTCAGATTTTCTTCCATTGTCAGTCCATCCACCTTCACAAAAACATTACAAAATATTTATAGCGGGACCAACTTTAGAAATTTATCGATACTTAAACTGAGGCCCAGAGAAAGTTCATTAAAAGTGTTCAGGGTGCTAATTTTTTCTTAATTTCATAGGTGTGGAAGCTGAGTCACACCATAGGAAAAGGGGATTTACATAGAAGTATGTTGTTGGGCTTCCCAGATGGTGCTAGTGGTAAAGAATCCTCCTGCCAGTGCAGGAGATGCAGGAGACTTAGGTTTGATGTTGTTGGGTAGGAGATTATGCTTCTTGTTTGTCTTCATACCCTGGAGAGGGTGACTGTTATCTGTAAGTCCTCAACTGTACTGCAAATAAGCAAAATTCCTGCATTGCATGGGCATGGGCATTTTTCCTGTTCCTGTTTATTTGGCCTCAGGCAGTGTGATCAGTCTGTGGGCAGCCTTGATGGCAGGCTGGACACTGGGGTTTTAGCTCCCCCAGTCCTACCCTGCTGTCAGTGAAAGCCTCCAGATTAGGTGGGGTTGAGTGGGGTGGGGCTTTTTAAGGGAGGTAGTTGCTAGTAAGGGGGAGGGAGAAAGAGAAATGGGAGGCTCCTCTGGGAGTCTCATGGGTGTAACCCTCCCATCCCCACACTCATACTGATAATTAGCAATTAGTCCTGAGATGAACCCTGGCAATTCTAGGTCTATAGGTTCAGACTCTTATCTTGTAACTTGTATCTTGTAACTTGTCTTGATTCAACTACCTGCACTACCAATTTATACATTTAGATTCCATGAAATAAGTGTGCCTGTGAAGAAGAAAAAAACAGTCTTAAATTCTTCTGTATCATCTATCCCACCAATTTTGTAGAACACTTGCCTACTCCAAGTGACAGCGATTTATTGAGCATCAGCTGTGTTTGAATTGGACCTAATGCTGAATTCTCAGAATGGACACCCTGTCTCAAGCCTGTTGATACTACTATCTTCTTCCAGCGACTCTAGGCAGAACTACATGTGAGCTATATTTCTCCCTTTGCTGTCGGTGTTAATGTCCAAGGCGACATGACCAAGTACCTTTCAGGGAAGGACTTGAGATGCAACCTTCAAGTCGACACCTAGTTTTTAATCTTTCACGGACTACTGCTGCCTCCTCCCCCAGAGTTGAGGCCACTGACCTCAGGTTTGCAAATTTTATATCCCATTACCACCCTGTGAGCTCTGTCCTCCCTAGGGCCACATAGTTGATGTTTTAGCTGGAATCTGAGAAAGTGTCTGCACATTTCCTGCAGAGTTGGCTAGGAGTGATTTGGCAGTTCAATCATAAAAACCCAGAGCTAGTGGCTGGGGTATACGTTATAATTACTTCACACCGTTTCCTATTTGAGCCTGGTTGTGGGTAGCTGGGTAGAGTGGTATTGCTTGTGGGATTATATTTGAAGGACCAAGGAGTCATTTTCAATGAACTCTAATAACCCGTTGGCTGTGTTTCCAGGGAGGCTTGGAAGTGTGGATACAGACATGCCTGGGGTCAGATTCTGGCTCCATCACCTACTAGGCAGGAATCTCTGGCTTGACCTGGCTGAGCCTCAGTTTCCTCACTTGTAAAATGAGGTTGTAATATTCACCTCTCTGAGTTTCCTAAGACTGAATGAGAGGATACATTTCAAGTTCCTAGTACAGTGCCTGATGGATTTATCTACAGTTGCCTTCTCCAATATAATATATATAACTGTATATATACAATACAATATCATTGCTATCTGGCTATCTAAGTCTCCACTTTCTCATCTTGGAAATAATTATTTTCAGAAACATAGGAAGCAAAGTTGAACTTCAAAATTTTTTAAATTATAATCTTAATGGAAATTTACTTTGTTTGTGAAGGTCTGGTTAAAGTGAAGTTGCTCAGGCGTGTCTGACTCTTTGCGACCCCATGGACTGTAGCCTACCAGGCTCCTCTGTCCATGGAATTTTCCAGGCAATAGTACTGGAGTGGATTGCCATTTCCTTCTCCAGCGGATCTTCCCAACCCAGGGATTAAACCCAGGACTCCCGCATTGTAGACAGACTCTTTACCGTCTGAGCCACCAGAGAAGGTCTGGTTATGTATACCTAAAGGCAACATGCAGATAAGATTTTTATTTTTCAATTTCCCCTTCCCCCAGATTATTTATAATTAATATTGCCCTCCACCCCCTGCCAATTCCTCCAAAAAGTTTGCATTTTTTTTTGCTGGCAGATCTGGCAAATGGCTTTGTCTCCTTCCTGAGGAACCTTCCCCCCGCCACCCCCAAGAACCTTTGTGAAAAGAATTTATATTTCAGGAGATGGAAGCACTAGTCTGAAAACCACTTTCATTGGAAGTATTGCAAAGAGATGCCCTGAGAGTTGGGACTGTTTGTGGTGAGGTTGTTGGGTATTTTGGAAATGGGCTTTAATTGCCTTGTCAGAGGAAGACTTTGGTTATGATCAGGTAGACAGGATGACCGCTGGTAATTCCAAGTCATACTGCCTTTCATCTCATGATCTCACAGGTAAAGAGAGAAACTCTTTCCCAGCTTCCACACATCCAATCTCAGGGAGAACTCTGGCCCTGCTCCTGTCACGTGCCCCTCACTGTGGCCGAAGAAATGGGACAAGTGGGCTGGCCAGGACTGAGGGATGTGGAATGGCTTCCTCTTTCCCAAGAGGAGTTAGGGTAGCAAAAGGAGGAAGAGATGCTGAATGAGAAACACAACACATCTGCTCTGGACCAAGAAACCTCTCCTTCCCACTTTATTCCCATATCCCAGGACTCATTTCATCAGTTGTTGCTCTTCTCTCTGGACGCCTGTGGACAGGACTTGCATGCACGATCTGGGGCTGGACTGATTCAGATTGTCCACCCTTTCAAAGAGCCATTGCCTTCACTTTCCAACTGAGTGTTCCCATCCTTTGGCTTCATGCCTCGCAGCAACATAATGCTCAGTCAGTACAAACGGGTTCTTATTTGTCATTTTTCTTCTGTGCCCTGTTTCTTTTGAGAAATTGAAAATCTTTGTAGTTATTTCATTTTCCTTTAATGATTCCCATTTTGATTTTAATGAGAGTTGGCTTTCAAGAGATCTTAAACTCTTGAACATCTGGGAAAGTGGGCCAAAACATACTTTATCTTAATTTAGGCAAAGCTTTGGTAGAATTCCTATACCCTTGTGCCCTTACACATTAACCTCTAGTTAACTGATTGGCAATAAACTCTAAGAAATTGTGGTTGCTTTATATTCATTCACAGCCTATAAAAATAAAAACTTCTTTAAATAAGGAATAATTTAAACAGATAATAGTTATTTTTCTGCTTGTCGTTAAAAATGTTTGAATTACCTAATACCTCTTATTCCCATGGGATAAATCACACAACCAAAGTTAATAAAAAAGCAAAAATGCAGAAACAAACAAATACCAGGTACTTTGTCTGCTCTGCTAATTTCCCAGGAAATAAATAAACCTCTAATAAGAAAATAATCTTTTATTTTTAAACTTTTGAAAACCTTTCAAGAATCTTATAAGAATATGCAAGTCAGGTTTTCCTTCTTTTTTTTGGTCAACAGTTCTGACATTATGTTAGCGAACATTTGGCAGAATTCTAGACAAGAGGATCTAATTTAGTCTTGGATTGACCCAGGTGCTTATTTGCATTTGGGCCTCTCCCTTGAAACATTGTCACCATTGAAGAATCAGGAAACATATCAGGCTTCCTCACTAAATTATTTCCTCCTTTCATTTCCTATTTCCCATGACTGTAAGAATTCTTCTATTCGTGAAAAGGCAAAATTCAGCCTTCTTATGGACCTGATGCAAATTAGTCCCCTTTCCTTCAAACTCTTGTTAACTGATGGATTTATGTTTTTGTCATAAAGAAAGATGTGGTGTCCTTATGAAAATGACTCATGTCAGAAAGTAGTTCAGTGCCCAAGAAAATCCACTCCCTGGGCTGTTATTTTCACAAGGGTGAGTAAGTCATTTGTTCTGAACATTAGCCTTATTGAGTAGCTGCATATGTGAGATTCACAGAAGCATTTTGGTTAGTTCTTGCCTCTTGCTTACGATGGTAAACATGTTGGAATTGGACTGTTGTTGGCTTTTATTGGTAGTCCACATCCCACTCAAAAATGTTGAGTTACATAACAGGTAGAAATGGTTCTTATATGAAGAGAGAAAAAGCAAAAGTGTGGGGTTGTGATGTATAGAAGAGAAGGGCTACAAGAAGACCTAGGCCAGATGCTGCTGCAAAGTTGTTGTTTTCTAACATTTAATATGGAAAACTTCTAATATATACAAAACTAGAGAGAATACTACAGTGAAGCTCCGATTTCAGTAGTTATCAAGGAATGGCCAGTCTTATTTTATCTACTTCTCTTCCCTGTCACAGATTATTTTAAAGTAAATCCCTAAAAATAATTAGTCACCATTTCAATATGCATCTGTAAATGATAAGGACTCTTTAAGAAACAAACACAATATCACTATCATTTTTCAAATTATCATTAATTAAAAATATCAAATATCCAGTACTTGATATTATTTTTATATTTGATAATATTGTATAAATTTGATTAGTATCAAATTTCCCTGATTAGATTATAAATTTTATTTTTTATAGTTCATTCAAATCAGGATCTAAATTAAGTCCATCTTTTAAGAGTAATTGGTTGATAAATCTCTTAAATATTTTTAAATATATAGATCAGCCCTCTTGTCATTTTTACTTATAATTTATTTATTGAAGAAATTGATTCATGTTATATATCACTTCTAAAAATCTGAACTCAGAAACAAAGAGAAGAATGGTGATTTCTAAGGGCTGGCAGGTAGGGGAAATGGGGAAATACTGGTCAGAGAGTTTACAGTTCTAGTTATAAGGTGAGTAAGTTTTGAGGATCGAAGGTACAACATGATGAGTATCACTAATAATGTTGTATTATATGCTTGCAGGTTGCTAAGAAAGATCTGAAATGTTTTCACCATACACACACACACATGCACATGTACACAAAATAGTAATTATGTAACCAAGTGGAGCTAATACTTTGGTGGTGATCATTTTGTAGTGTATAAATGTATTAAATTGTCATGTACTATACGTTACAATATTATCTGTCAATCCTGTCTAATAAAGCTGGGGGGATAAGAAATTGGTTCACGTCCTGTAGAGCAGTGGCACTTAAAATGCCAGACCATTAGCTGCTTGTTTTCAATCTGTGATGAGATGAAAATCATGTGCCAGTAAATGCAGTGTGTCACTAAACACACCATTTAGCTGAGTTGTTATTTTTTTTTTCATAGCAAGGCTTTCTAGATGAAGGAAGCAGTGAGATGATTTACATTCCAGCTTAAGTTCCTTATCTCATTATAAATTAATAATATATAGTGTGTGGACGAGCACTGATCTGTCCTTGGGCCATCCTTGGTGCACAGAGCTTCAGGGTTTTCTTACAGTCTGTTGATGACTGCATCCCAGGGGTGGTGGTGGCCACTGTGTTCTGTCTCCTGTTGCTGTTGTGACTTGCTAGTTAAAGCTGGGAACTAGATTCAATTCAGAATCAACTTTTTGGCAAGAAGACTTTGTAAGTGATGTTTGTACTTCCATTCAAAGACATCTTCCTGTCTGCCAGCCTCTCTTTTTGTAGTGTTAGCTGCCATTGATGATCATTGTCTAGGTTCTTTAATTTATTAGGCTAGAAGAATGGGAATATTTGAATTCTGTCATTTCTGCTTTGTTTATTAGCACTGAAGAGTTTTATGTCTCGTTTTGAACTTACCCTCAGTGCCTCACACCCAGCAACATCTGCAGTGCTGCCAGACATGCTTTTTCCGCACTTGTCTAAACTGACCCATGACTTTGAGGGTTGTGGAAGAATTATTTAATATCTAGTGCTGAGGCATAGCAGTGATGAGGTCTGACATTGTGGAAAATTTACAGAGAACAAACCAAGCATTTGAGAGGGCAGACAAGGAAAGATATAATTCTGCAGGGGCCCATTCCTTTCCCCTCTGCCCATGATTTTTTTGTGCAGGTGAAGACGGAGACTCGATGTGTCAATTTTGTTTACAGTTTCAGGCAAGGGGGTCATAAAAAGTTGGTGAGATTTTGAACTATGAGTTGACAGAAGAAGACATGTACAGATATTTTAACATTCACAAGTGAATGATTTTACCCTCATTTCTTTTATTGCTTTTCCAGGAATACTCTTTTTATTTAAGAAATAGGCACTTTAAATTACACTTATTATAGTAATCATTTTACCATTTAAGTCATATAATTAAGCACCTTAAGCTTATACGGTGTTGTGTGTCAATTAGTAAGTTTAGTCACTTCAGTCATGTCTGACTCTTTGTGATCCCATGGACTGTAGCGCACCAGGCTCCTCTGTCCATGGGATTTCCCAGGCAAGAATACTGGAGTGGGTAGCCATGCCCTCCTCCAGAGGATCTTCCTGACCCAGGGAGTGAACCCACATCTCTTATGTCTTGCATTGGCAGGAGGGTTCTTTACCACGAGTGCTGCCTGGGACATATGGCAATTACATCTCAGTAAAACTTGGGAAAACAATCAAAAGAAATAGGAACTAATATAGCTTTAGTGATTCAAATGAAACGTTCTGTAAAACACTGGTCTATCCAGAACCCCTTGGGAAAGGTGTGCAGGGATAAGAACTGCCCCAGTGGTTTCATTCTGAGTGTTTGTGGGGGATTGTGTGTGTGTACATGTGCTCGTGCTAACATACAAGTTGTATTTCCTGTGTTTCGTGTCAGTGAAAGATGCATGCCATTCTTTGAGGTCTGACATATTTCTACTGAATGATATCAAACTCCCTGGGAAACTGGTAGACTTTTTAAGATCAGAAGCTTTGTCGTTGGGAGCTGCTACAGAGGGGGTTTGGAAACGCTTCCCTGGTGGCTCAGAGTGTAAAGAATCTGCCTGCAGTGCAGGAAACCTGGGGTTTGATCCCTGGGTCGGGAAGATCCCCTGGAGAAGGAAATGGCCACCCACTCCAGTATTCTTGCTGGAGAATTCCCTGGAAGAGGAGCCTAGCAGGCTACAGTCCATGGGGTTGCAAAGAACTGGACACAAGAGCAACTGATTTTTACTCTTACTAGGTAAGGAGGTGGAATGGGTGGAGTCCCAGCATCAGTTCCTTCTCAGAGGTTGTCACTATGTGGAAGCATTGTGGTTTTTAGAATATCATTTGGGTCACCCTGGCCTTTGTGTAGCTTATTATCTTCCTAAGATGGGTCAGATATTTGCCTGCATGACCTGATAATTTTGCTTGAAGCTGCTTTTCAAAAGACAGGACGTACCCATGTTCAGCATATACACAAAGCACATTCCAGTGGCAGCTAGGAAGTAGGTGTTGAATTATCTGCATTTTGAGTCTCTACATTGCTCCCCACCCACCCACTCCCTAAACACTGAGCATGTTAAGAGCTGAGAGAGGTTTTTTTTTTTTTTTAAACCGGGGTGACCAGGGCAGGATATTCATCATGTAGAAACTTTCAGAAACAAAAGTACTGGTCTGTAGGAGTGAATATTCCCAAGATGTGCTCCTTTTATCATTGCTTTTCTTTTCTGGTATACTTTGTGAGGTGTGTCTCAAAATTTTTGGTTCTGCAAACCTCAGAAAAGAAAATAAGAGCACGCGAAAAAGTTATACACAAATGAGATTATAAAAAGGAACACATTCTCTCCGGGGTATTTATGGAAACATCTTTCTAATCTCTAATCTAAAATCTTTAGTACTAGCCTTGGAATGTTTTATTAATAAATTCTTTTGGTTTTTAATTAGTGATTTATGACATGTTTCCATTGGGTAGCCTTTGAACTATTACTTCACTTCTCTGAATTTCAGTTTCCTCATCTGAAAATGAGCACAGCAAATCATAGTCTTGATAGAATTTAAGGGAAGAGTCACACAATCATTTTGTAAATTATAAAGCTCTCTAAAAGTTGTTCATTATTATTTTTATTCCACATTGAGACTTCATATGGACTAGATAAATTCAAGATTCAATCAAATTCTCTTACATTTTATTTAGGCTATTTTTATTCAAAAAACTTCCAGATAACTAATTTTTTAGAAGTAAATGCTTACAACTTGCTTAAATTACAAAGTTAAAAAAACAAATTGTCAAGTTCTTGATTCAAAATTTATGAATTGTTAATTTCAATGAAATAATCTCAACTATAGCATGCCATTAACTGACTTCTTTTAGAAACAAACTCTGTCAATGATATATTTTTCCTTTTTTTTTTTTTTTGGTTCCTTAGCAACACTCTTGTGTCTGTTCTGATAAGAGTCGGTATAAAAATGATTTTAAAAGATCCATTGCCTGTTGACTCTTATGAAATAGAGTTTGAGATACAAGCTCTTCAAAGCTTTTGAAGCTGTAAAATATTTTCAAATGATCCATCTGAAAGAAGGAAAAATTTTACTGTCATACTCCATGAATTCCATTTATGTGGGTCTTTTGTTATTTGATTTTTCATTTTAATTTTTTAAAATTAAAAAGTGGATGGAACCATTGATTTCTTATTACAAATTATGTTTTTCATTCCTTTATTTTATTATTTGGTTTCTTAGAAACATATTTATCTTTTGTCAAATTACATTCTCACCACTCTGACAGAATTCTCACTTCGATTTCTTAGCTGGAAGTACATGTGAAATCCTAAGCCTTTATTTACCATTTAAGATGCAGGTATTGTGCCAGGTGCTAGGGCTGTATAGATAAATCTGCACTTTCTGTCTTTAAAGGGCTCACATTCTATATAAAAGAGGGTAATTACTCAGTTCCAGGGAGTCTGAAATGCTCAAATAACCTGAGTATAAGAGCAAAGCCACCAAAGAGCATTCAAAAATGACCTGTTTCCTTGCTTCATTTGGAAGCCACTCTTTCTAGAAATGGCTCACTGAACCTTTGGTCTGTGGACTAGCACTGGGTCCTGATGTTACATCATAGTTGCTGGGATCTTCTGCTTTGTAAAATAATGCAGGTACATTGAGAATTAGAATATCCAATCTCTCCTCGGTTTTTAAGTTACTGATTTATGGGCTTAGGGATATCCCATACTGGGCCTAATGGGCTCCTGCTGGGGGTTGGGGGTGGGCCTGGGCCTGGGGCTGGGCAGCCTTCCAGCCTGGCTGCCCTCTCAGGGTTGCGAGGAGTAGCCTGAGTTTAAGGTGGTTGGTGCTCACAGCTCACTGGGCAGCTGGCTGGAGCTGCAGGGACCATGGGTCTGAGTGGCCAAGTTTCCCTCTGGTTGCCTGCCGTGGAATGTGTTTTCCCAGAGAAACAGCATTTTAGGGCTGTGGTCAGGTTCCCAGACCAGCCTACAATAGCCCATTTAGCTGATAATGTGGCCGAGAGACTGCTATTTGACTAGCCCGGGGGACCAAACCACCACCTATTAACATTGTTTCTATTGGAAAAGCCTGTCCAAGTTCTAAATACCAATATAGAAATGACATTTTGGAACCCTACCTGTTTGTCAGCTGGGAGCTGCCAGTCCTCAGAACTGGAGAGTTGAATCACTCTGCCCTCCCAGCTGCTGAAGGACACCATTCTTTCCCCTCAGCCTGATCCCATTGGCTCGCTTTCCTGTCTTTTCCTGGGGCTGCCAGGACATTCAGAAGATATTATCTCTTTGGACAGAGCTCTCTGTTTGAGAACTTCTGGAAAGTGGTGAGAATCGTGGTTTCAATCCCTTATTTCTTCTGTGGGTGGTAAAGAGGTGGGAAGGGACCAGTTGGCCCTTGGGAGTGGTGAATTCGTAGGACCATCCTGGGCCTGCCTGTTCTGGATCACCTGCTTACTTTACTTGTTTGCATTTCAATCATTTCTAGAATTTTGCCCACCCTTTAGAAAAGTACAGTGTGGCTTTGGCTTGGGTAAATGGAGCAAATATCCCAGTCTAAGAAAATAACCACGCTCGTCTTGAACTCATGGGTAAATCCAAGGGATTGCTGGGTTCTGGGAAACAGTTCTTCAGAAGCACCATGAGTTTATGTGATACCATTGGTTAAATCCTTGTAAAGGCTGGAGAGAGGCAATTATGAGGCACATTTTTGTTGTTGTTTGTTTTTTTATTTTTTCCTCTTTTGAAGAAACCCCTCCTCATCCTTATAGGATTGAATAGTAATTTCAACTTCATAAACAAATACACCTCTCCCCATGTTTAGATGGGAGTTCCTTTTATACTTACAACCAGCGGGCAAGATACAGATCCCTTGCCTTGGAGAGAAGTAGTTTTAGAAAGTAGGTTTAGAAAGCTAGCCAAACCATTACCTTTAGAACTTTGAGAGGGGTCACACGGGTGGTTTAGTGAACTGTGCAGACTTGTGTGTTCCCAGTATTGTGTAATCCACGGTTCTAGACATAGAAAGTGCCCTGTGTGGTCAGTAGGATCAGGACTTGCCGCACACATCCGTGTGCTTCTGGTTTTCGTGGGTCAATGTCTGATTTCCTGTTCCAGTGCACCCTGTGGCTTTAAATTCTCCTTCTTTTAAAACTTTTTTTTTCCCCCAAAGTAAAACACAGACTTGCACATGTTCCAGGTCAAGTCTCAGTGTAGTCGCTCACTCATGTCCAACTCTTTGCGACCCCATGGACTGCAGCATGCCAGGGTTCCCTGTCCATCACCAACTCCTGAAGCTCACTCAAACTCATGTCCATTGAGTCGGTGATGCCATCCAAACATCTCATCGTCTATCATCCCCTTCTCCTCCTGCCCTCAACCTTTCCTAGCATCAGGGTCTTTTCCAATGAGTAAGCTCTCCGTGTCAGATAGTCGAAGTATTGGAGTTTCAGCATCAGTATCAGTCCTTCCAGTGAACATTCAGGACTGATTTCCTTTAGGATTGACTGGTTGGATCTCCTTGCAATCCGAGGGACTTTCAAGAGTCTTCTCCAACACCACAGGTCAAAAGCATCAATTCTTCAGTGCTCAGCTTTCTTTATAGTCCAAGTCTTACATCCAGGCATGACCACTGGAAAAACCAAGCTTTGACTAGATGGACCTTTGCCAGCAAAGTAATGTCTCTGCTTTTTAATATGCTGTCTAGGTTTGTCATAGCTTTTCTTCCAAGGAGCAACTTTTAATTTCATGGCTGTAGTCACCATCTGCAGTGATTTTGGAGCCCCCCAAAATTAAATCTCTCACTGTTTCCATTGTTTCCTCATCTATTTGCCATGAAGTGATGGAACCAGATGCCATGAATTAGTTTTCTGAATGTCAAGTTTTAAGCCAACTTTTTCACTCTCCTCTTTCACTTTCATCAAGAGGCTCTTTAGTTCCTCTTCACTTTCTGCCACTTTGGTGGTGTCATCTGCGTATCTGAGATTATTGATATTTCTCCCGGCAATCTTGTTTGCAGCTTGTGCTTCATCCAGCCTGGTATTTCACATGATGTACTCTGCATATAAGTTAAATAAGCAGGGTGATAATACACAGCCTTGACATACTCCTTTCCCGATTTGGAACCAGTCTGTTTTACAATGTGCAGTTCTATCTGTTGCTTCTTAACCTGCATACAGATTTTCCAAGAGGCAGGTCAGGTGATCTGGTATTCCCATCTCAGAATTTTCCACAGTTTGTTGTGATCCACATAGTCAAAAGCTTTGGTGTAGTCTATGAAGCAGAAGTAGATGTTTTTCTGAAATTCTCTTGCTTTTTCAGTGATCCAACAGGTGTTAGCAATTTGATCTCTGGTTCCTCTGCCTTTTCTAAATCCAGCTTAAACATCTGCAAGTTCTCAGTTCACGTACTGTTCAAGCCTGGCTTAGAATTTTGGGGGTTACTTTGCCACTGTGTGAGATGAGTACAATTGTGTGGCAGTTTGAACATTCTTTGGCATTGCCTTTCTTTGGGTTTAGAATGAAAATTGACTTTTCCAGTCCTGTGGCCACTGCTGAGTTTTCCAAATTTGTTGGCATACTGAGTGCAGCACTTTCACAGCATCATCTTTTAGGATTTGAAATAGCTCAACTGGAATTCCATCACCTCCACTAGCTTTGTTCGTGGTGATGCTTCCTAAGGCCCACTTGACTTCTCATTCCAGGACATCTGGCTCTAGGTGAGTGATCACACCATCATGGTTATCTGGGTCATTAAGATCTTTTTGTATAGTTTTTCTGTGTATTCTTGCCACCTCTTCTTAATATCTTCTGCTTCCATACCATTAGGTCCATACCATTTCTGTCCTTATTGTGTCCATCTTTGCATGAAATATTCCTTTGGTATCACTAATTTTCTTGAAGAGATCTCCAGTCTTTCCCATTCTGTTGTTTTCCTCTATCTCTTTGCATTGATCACTGAGGAAGGCCTTCTTATCTCTCCTTACTGTTCTTTGGAACTCTGCATTCAGGTGTTTATATCTTTCCTTTTCTCCTTTGCCTTTAGCTTCTCTTCTTTTCTCAGCTATTTGTAAGCCCCCCTCAGACAACCGTTTTGCCTTTTTGCATTTTTTTTTCCTTGGGGATGGTCTTGATCACTGCCCCCTGTACACTGTCTGGAACCTCTGTCCATAATCCTCAGGCACTCTATGAGATCTAATCCCTTGAACCTATTTGTCACTTCCACTGCATAACTGTAAGGGATTTGATTTATGGTCTAATGGTTTTCCAATTTCAGTCACCTATAAAAGATTGCAAAAGGATTTAAATTGGCTGCCACTCCAAAATGATCTCCCAGATTTGGAGAACTGCCTTAGCAACTTGGTTTCCTTAGCTGAGAAATGCTGAAGGTGTGTGTGTGTGTGTGTTTGTCTGTGTGTCTGTGTGTACGTCTGTTTGTCTGTCCTTGATATGGCAACCTAAATTCTTTGGCTTTCAGGTTCTTGGGCTATTGCTTTGGATCGACACAAAATTTCCACAAAACACAACTTAGGGCGTACATAAAATGAAACTGTGGAAGCCTCATCCTCTCTGTGTCGCTGGTGCAAACAGATTAGGGAGGGATTCTAGCAGTGCATCCAGAGGAACCTCTCCAGTCTGCCTGCTGAGTTCTGTGATGCTCATCTTTAGGAACTGACCACAAATGCTGGCCCCATCAGTGACTTTGATCAGACACAACAATCTTTCATGAGAAAGTACACTTCAAACTTTTGCTGAGATGAGTCACCTTTTGGATTTATGGTTTTCTTTTGCTGAAGAAATAAGCAGAATCAGATATTTATATATGAGTGTTTTCTCTACATTGATATTATAGTTTCTCAAAGAAATGTATTGATCCTTGAGTTATAAACATTGATAACTTCACTGATTAGAATAGATTAATGATCAGAATACCAGCAAAATGGCCAAGCTATGAAACCATTATGCATTACTATTTAACTGTTTGCAAGTGTTAGTAACTTATATGCAGAGTACATCATGAGAAATGCTGGGCTGGAAGAAGCACAAGCTGGAATCAAGATTGCCAGGAGAAATATCAATAATCTCAGATATGCAGATGACATCACCCTTATGGCAGAAAGTGAAGAGGAACTAAAAGCCTCTTAATGAAAGTGAATGAGGAGAGTGAAAAAGTTGGTTTAAAGCTCAACATTCAGAAAATGAAGATCATGGCCTCTGGTCCCATCACTTCATGGGAAATAGGTGGGGAACAGTGGAAACAGTGTCAGACTATTTTTGGGGGCTCCAAAATCACTGCAGATGGTGATTGCAGCCATGAAAATAAAAGACACTTACTCCTTAGAAGGAAAGTTTTGACAACCTAGATAGCATATTGAAAAGCAGAGACATTACTTTGCCAACAAAGGTCCATCTAGTCAAGGCTATGGTTTTTCCTGTGGTCATGTATGGATGTGAGAGTTGGACTGTGAAGAAGGCTGAGCGCCGAAGAATTGATGCTTTTGAACTGTGGTGTTGGAGAAGACTCTTGAGAGTCCCTTGGACTCCAAGGAGATACAACCGGTCCTTTCTGAAGAAGATCAGCCCTGGGATTTCTTTGGAAGGACTGATGCTAAAGCTGAAACTTCAGTACTTTGGCCACCTCATGCAAAGAGTTGACTCATTGGAAAAGACTCTGATGCTGGGAGGGATTGGGGTCTGGAGGAGAAGGGGACAACAGAGGATGAGATGGCTGGATGGCATCACTGACTTGATGGACGTGAGTCTGAGTGATCTTCGGGAGTTGGTATTGGACAGGGAGGCCTGGCGTGCTGCGATTCATGGGGTCACAAAGAGTCGGACATGACTGACTGAACTGAACTGAACTGGAAGTGTTCGTCACTCAGCTTTGTTCAACTCTTTGAAACCTCACAGACTGTAGCCTGCCAGGCTCCTCTGTCCATGGAATTCTCCAGGCAAGAATACTGAGCTGAGTTGTCATTCCCTTCTCCAGGTGATCTTCCCAATCCAGGGATCAAACTCAGGTCTCCCACATTGCAGGCAGATTCTTTATTATCTGAACCACTAGGGAAGCCCATATAACTGTCTATAACCATTTAAATAGGCATGGAATATTCTTCTCTTAAATAGATTAATTTATAAGAAATAGTTCTCACTATGGGACAGTTTTCTATGTTGGCCTCATTTATAGCTGGGCTGTTTATGACACCGAAGAGATGATATTAATCTTTGTTAATTATGATTTGTACTTACTGAGGCATTTAGTCAGTGTTATCTTGTATGCTTCTTAACAGACTCCAAGATGTTCCTGGCATAACAAGCATTGTTTCTGTGTTTGAAGAACTGTTAGATTGGGATCAGAGGGCCTACGGGTGGGTTTCACAGATGAGAATCTGTACATAAAATTATTTAAAGTATATAATTGCAGTATAACATATGTAGGTTTTTGAGAAGTATGTCTGGAATTGTGTTGGTAGTTTGAAACATGATGGGATTAATCAAGGAAAAGAGATTAGTGTTATGAGGGGAGATTGAATTATATGCTAAACACAAAGGTAGAAAAGAAAGTGAAAGTGACAGTCACTCAGTCCGTCAACTCTTTGCAACCCCACGGACTGTATAGCCTACCAGGCTCCTCCGTCTGTGGGATTCTCCAGGCAAGGGTACTGGAGTGGGTTGTCATTTCCTTCTCCAGGAGATCTTCTCAACCCAGGGATCGACCCCGGGTCTCCCGCATTGCAGGCAGACGCTTTAAGTGTGTGTGTGTGTGTGTGTGTGTGTGTGTGTGTGTGTGTGTGTGTGTGTGTGTGTGTTGGGGGAGGGGCTTGTACATGAGTGACAGCTGAGTCCCTAAAGTGGAGGAGCAGAGCAGGAGTGTAGAAGTTGATGGCACTGAAAGGTATCTGAAGCTAATAGTGAGATGTTTAACATTTTATGGTGATTAAAAGTCTATCTCTGAATCCCAGGAGAATAGAATTAGGCATGGTGAATATGAAAAGATGCTTAGCAACTAATGAGAACCTACTGTATAGCTCAGGCAACTCTAGACGGTGCTCTGTGATGACCTAAATGGGAAGGAAGTCCAACTGCTGTACAGTAGGAACTAACTCAATATGGTAAAGCAACTGTACTCCAATAAAAATTAATTAAAAAAAGAAGCAGCTTAGCTATATTGTCCTGATGGAGCAGAGAGGAACTAGGAAGCCAGGAAAAAGGAATGTGATATTAGTCCAAGAGTGAAACACTAGGATTTGGACAAGGGATTTACTAATGGGGTTAGAGGATTTGAGAGCAATTTCAACAGTGGGATGAAATAAAACTAGTGACCCCTCTTAGCAACTGGGAAACATCAAGTCATAACTCAGACAGCCCCCTTCCAAGCTTACCTCGGGTGATGAGGCCAAGTGCTCTTGTTCTGAGCTTCCTTAGCTCCTCAGGCAGACCCAGATGTCTGTGTTTTACCTGTCATATTTGTCTTCTTTCAAGAGCAAAGACTCTTATCTTAGTCACCTTTGAGGGAATGTAACAGTTTATTTATAATTGCATGATAACAATATTATTGTTATTTTACTTTTAAATAAACTTTAAAAGTTCTAATAAATTTTAGAACCGTTTTAAATTTACAAGAAAAAAACAACAGGAGGATAATACCAAGAGCTCATATAAACCCTGGACACAAATTTCTCTGCTGTTAGCCTCCTATACTAGTTTGATACATTTATGACAATTAACCGAACCAATATTGATACATTTTTGTTAACTAAAGTCCATTTTTATTCAGATTAGTTAATTTTTTAACCAAATGTCCTTTTCAATGTTCAAAATTCCACCCAGGATGCCACATTACGTTTAGTTTTCATGTCTTCTTAGGACGTGACAGTTTCTCAGAATTTCCTTGTTTGTGATGACCATGACAGTTTTGAGGACTATTGGTCAGGAATTTTGTAGATTATCCCTCAATTAGGATTTCTTGGGAAATGCTTAAGGAGTAGTGAGTTATGCTTCACCTTTTTGAAAGCAGAGTATCTACATAAATTATTTGGAATTTATTAGCACAAAAGACTTTGCTCTTTTCTTGCCTTTATTTATTCAATCATTTATATATCAATGTTGACTCATAGACATTTATTTTATACTTTGGATTATAATCCAATACTACTTTTGTTACTCTGCTACTTAAATGTTTCTAGCTTTGGCCACTGGGAGCTCTTCATTTGGCTCCTGTATCCCTATCATATGTTCATCATTGTGAGTTCTGTTTCTTTCTTTGGCAGTTACCTTCTACTTTCTATCGCCACGTGATACTCCAGACTCACGTTGTGCACTTCTTGCCTAGTCCTCGAGTCAGCCATGTCAGGAGAAGTCAGCCATTCTCCTTTTATTGGAGAATGGTACTAGAAACCATGATCTTGGTGTTAAGTATGCTTCTCTTGAAAGTGAAAGTGAAAGGGAAGTCACTCAGTCGTGTCTGACTCTTTGTGACCCCATGGACTGTAGCCTATCAGGCTCCTCTGTCCATGGGATTTTCCAGGTGAGAGTGCTAGAGTAGATTGCCATTTCCTTCTCCAGGGGATCTTCCCGACCCAGGAATCAAACCCGGGCCTCCCGCATTGCAGGCAGATGCTTTACCGTCTGAGCCACCAGGGAAGCCATTTTTATTTCTTATCTAACACAGGGCCATAGAGTCTCACTGAATATGGTTGAATTGCTTTGTGCTTGTCTACAATCATCTTGTAGACAAGGCGGTTATTCACATGCCTTATTGTGTGCTCAGTAGTGAATTTACTGGCTATACCAGATGATGAATTATGTGATCTTGGATATCTTGTTGCTGTTGTTGTTCAGTTGCTAAGTCTTTGTGACCCCGTGGACTGCAGCACACCAGGCTTCCCTGTCCTTCATTTTCTCCTGTCTCTTGGAATTTGCTCAAACTCATGTCCATTGAGTCAGTGATGCCATCCAACCATCTCATCCTCTGACTGTTGGAGGTAATAACAGACCATTTCATTCTAGAGGCCCTGAGAATAGAAATTGAGAGAGAGAGAGAGAGGGAGAAGGGACAGGAAGGAAAGAGGGAAAAGAAGCAAAGGGAGGAAAGCCTTGAGAAACAGACAGACACTGGCTTTGGAGGCAAGGATAATGGAGTGACTAATCTAACAGAGATGGGAGAAAGCAAGAAGAGGATAAAGCTCCTGCAAACCAGGAAGATGGTTCATCTTCCTGTTCCTTTTGAAATCATTTTCATTCAGAAAAATTGTGTGTGGTAGGTTAGAGAGATTGGCTGACTGGCTTAAGTCTTCCAACGAGAAAGCCAGGATTGTCTGTGTCCCAGCCAGTGTTGATCCAGACAATCCAGAAATACGTCCCTGGGTCTGGAGAGCCTGGCTGATGCTTGAGGAGGCCATGGAAGCCAATTTCAGTGCTGGGGTTTGAAGTTTCATTACTCGATTTGTTGTGGCTGGCAGATGGGTTGGAATGGTCACATGTAGTATTCAGATCACTGCTGTGACCTCTGGCTTCAGCTAAGAAGAGAGCCAGAATAAAATAAATAAAGTAAGGGTGGAGCAGTTGCAAAGTTTGCTGAAGCAATGGAGTCATTTATGAGATAGCACAGATGGTTTTTCTTTTTACCTGGATAAAATTTGTCAAAGTACTCATAAAATAATGATGTGTGGTTCCACAGTGTATATAGCTCATTCGTGTATTATAGATTTTTCATCTCATTTTTTATAAAATTGTAATTATTTTTAAACTCTGAAACTGGACTATTAGGATGTCTACCTTGAGGTGTGTTACATGGGCACCTTTTGTCATGTGGTGGCATACGCTTTTTGATACCTCTCCATACTTAATGCTCAAGAGGACTAAATGATAACTTTATCCCCTGAAGGTCAAAGAAGCCAGCAGGGTCTTTATCATTAACCTTTACTTAATGCTTATTATTCTGTTTGTCCAAAGTTTTATCACTTCACAACTGAGAAACTCATGCATATAAAATAAGAGTCCCTTGAATGTGTTTTCATTACCCTGGTCTTGTCTGAAAAAGACTTTGCCTTTGGGATAGGAAACAGAAAGCTATCCTGGCTGTAAGAGGCCAGACTCACAGAAGTGGGTTCTGGCTTAGGAATGTGGACACACTGCAGACATCTCACACAGAGGCCAATTCTTGCAATGACGTGGTCAGACGTGGTAGAGCCCAGCTGTTTGCTCCATTGAGAGAGGCTTTAGCTAGCCCACACAATCTCTGAGCGCTGTGTCTGAACTGGATCCAAATATCCAGCCTGCTGAGGCTCACCCCTCCCGAGAGTGACTGGAGTTCGGTTGTTGCAGGGCTAACATTCAGAGTAACTGGTAAGAAATGTTACAAAGAGTAATTTAAAAATGTACTGTATAGCAGTAAAGTGGAATAGAAGCATATCCTTCCCGCCATAAACTATTTAAGAATCAGGTAAAACAGTTTATGTCTGTCTTTGGTCAGTTGATGGGCATTTTGTGATATTTTTAATCTATGCCACTATCAATGCTGCTGAGTGGATATCATCTTATTACCGAACTACATCTTTGCCTTAAAACAGTGTGCTCTAAAATAAGATTTCCTGGGTTCAAATCCCCATTTTTTACTTCCAAGCTATGGATGGCATCATGGGCTCAATGGATGTGACTCTGAGTGAACTCCAGGAGATGGTGATGAACAGGGAGGCCTGGTGTGCTGCAGTTCATGGGGTCGCAAAGAGTTGGACATGACTGAGCGACTGAACTGAACTGATGGGACTTTAGCTAGCTAGCTTGTTTACCCTTCCCAAGACAGTTTCCTTACTGTTAAAATAGTAATAATAGAATTTAGCTCAGAGAGTTTCTATGAAGATGAAATAATGTATCTTTAGCACGGTATATCTTTTCTTTTTGAATTTTACCTTTAATTTGCTGAATGCTTCTGCCACTTGCATGGAGCTCTAACTCTGACTCTTTTTTAAATGATGGGTTGGTGGGTATATCTGATGAAGTACAGAGGAAGAAGTATGAACGCTACACTTTTATTTACACAAAAAGTAACTTCATTAATGATTTGTCTTCTTTATTAATGATTTTTTATGCTGAAACCTGAGAGTAAAATCTTTTAGAATGGAAATAATCCAACATGTCTACTTTAGACTTCAAATATCTTAGTGCTTTCCAACTTAAATAAGACATTCATTTCTAGAATTACACCTGTTTTTCTTTTTTTTTTCTGTGTGTAAGTAGAATAAGTGCCATCCAGTTAGTTTGCAGTTCTCAAGACCAAAGTCAGCAGAGGAGAAAACTTATATCTTTCTAATACTTTGTATTAAGCCACAAGACATAGTAGTGTTTAGTGTTGTTGAAGTACAAATGGTAACAAGACAAAGCAATTATCATTTGGTGATATTGGTTGAAGTTAAATAATATATTGCCTATTAAAAAGGACACAGTCACACCAGTCAGAATGGCTGCGATCCAAAAGTCTACAAGCAATAAATGCTGGAGAGGATGTGGAGAAAAGGTGACCCTCTTACACTGCTGGTAGGAATGCAAACTAGTACAGCCACTATGGAAAACAGTGTGGAGATTCCTTAAAAAATTGCAAATAGAACTGCCTTATGATCCAGCAATCCCACTGCTGGGCATACACACCGAGGAAACCAGAATTGAAAGAGACACATGTACCCCAATGTTCATTGCAGCACTGTTTATAATAGCCAGGACATGGAAGCAACCTAGATGTCCATCAACAGATGAATGGATAAGAAAGCTGTGGTACATATACACAATGGAGTACTACTCAGCCCTTAAAAAGAATAAATTTGACTTAGTTCTAATGAGATGGATGAAACTGGAGCCGATTATACAGAGTGAAGTAAGCCAGAAAGAAAAACACCAATACAGTATACTGACACATATATATGGAATTTAGAAAGATAGTAATGATGACCCTGTATGTGAGACAACAAAAGAGACACAGAGGTATAGAATGGACTTTTGGACTCTGAGAGAGAGGGAGAGGGTGGGATGAGTTGGGAGAATGGCATTGAAACATGTATACTATCTTGTAAGAAATGAAGCGCCAGTCTATGTTCAATACAGGATGCAGGATGTATGGGGCTGGTGCACGGGATGATTCAGGGAGAGGATATGGGGTGGGAGGTGGGAGGGGGCTTCGGCATTGGGAGATCATGGACACCTGTGGCTGATTCATGTCAATGTTTGGCAAAACAAATACAGTATTGTAATGTAGAATAAAGTATTAAATAAATAAATAAAGTCCAGAAAGTCAGACCATGAAAACAAATCATGATTCAACACTATATAGAATTTTAAGAAATGCAATGAAATGAAAATATGGTAATTAATGAAAGGGAACTATGAATGCTTCATTCTAATGAAGCAGGAAGTAGTCTGTTTATGAGATAAGATGTTCATACTTTTAAAGTAAAAATTGTTTTAAATCAAAGAAGATGATCAAAGTATAACAGGACATATTTTTTAAATGAATAGTTATAGATGGGTATTAATTGAGAAAGCAAAAGAACTTTCTATTTCCCCAGATCTCCATCTCCCGAGGCAACCAGTTTTAACCATGTCTGTTTTTATTCTTCTCACATTTATCCTCTTGACACCATGTACTGTGTTTGTACTTCTGTGTCTACATTTAACAGTACATACTGGCTTCTTGCCGTGAAAGATGGGGACACAGCTCACCTGGGTCTATACTTTTACTCTCTCTTCTCTTTCCCATTTTTTAAATGATTATTGAATGACTTTTAGTTACTGGTATTTTTAAAAATTAGGTTCTTAAACCTCTATTTCCTGAATCAATTGCTTTATTTCTCTCCACACTTTTCTTTCCAACTTGTTTCTTGATTTATGACACATGATGGTTTAAAACATTTACCATTGTAAATTGCAATGTCTTCCATGTTTTGTCTGTAGGTGGATTCTAAACATTGAAGGAACAATAAAGAATGTCTTATTACTGTGATTTTTCAAATACCTTGGAAAGTCTTTTGAATATCTTGCTTTGTAGAACTGATTTTGTACTCTTTTTACCTACCTTTTTTTTTTTAACCCTGTTGTTATGTGTTTACTCCATAAATACACTCATTCTTGTCAGACAATATGTCCTGGTTTTTGTTTGAAAAACGTAGTTACTCTGAGTACAGGACACCCTACAAAAGGCTCAGGGATTCTCTGAAGCTCTTCCAGGGTTTGGTTTGGAATTGCATTGATTCTAGTGGAGTTGTTGGTGGGGAAGGTTTGAGGTGGTTGACTTTGGCCTGGATTGTCATTTTAGATTGAGAGCTTTTATGAAGTTGGGTGTTCTCCTGCCCCAGCTGTCTGTCCTATCTCTTCCTCTCACTCCCTTTCCCAAGATGGAGTTGCCCTGGGAAGTTCTGGGCACTCCGAACTGAAGTTTAGGGCACTACTTTGTCACAGGAGGGACAGAAAGTGGACAGCATTTGGCTTGGAATTCCCAGCAAAGTTTCTCTCTTCCTTAATCTCTCATGGTTCCTTTGGCTGAATAGCTAATTTAGATCAGAAGATAATTCCACCACCATGCTGCTGCTGCTATGTGTTTTCATTGTCCTTTTCATTTATAAGCTTTTCATGTTCATTAGGATAAGGAAATGGCACCCCACTCCAGTACTCTTGACTAGAAAGTCCAATGGACGGAGGAGCCTAGTAGGCTGCCGTCCATGGGGTTGCTACGAGTCGGACATAACTGAGCGACTTCCCTTTCACTTTTCACTTTAATGCATTGGAGAAGGAAATGGCAACCCACTCCAGTGTTCTTGCCTGGAGAATCCTAGGGACAGGGGAGCCTGGTGGGCTGCTGTCTATGGGGTCGCCCAGAGTCGGACACGACTGAAGTGACTTAGCAGCAGCAGCATGTTCATTATTTTATCTGATTCACACACATTTGATGTGGACACATTCCATTATCCCAATTGTAGAGAAATAAACTAAGGCTCAGAGAGTTCCCAATACCAGGCACATATTAAAGCTCTATCCAATAATTTTCTGTCTAGCATTGGAATAGCCCTGGCTAATCCTATCCTGGCTAGGTATGTATATGGGGCCCTCTCCTTGGCTCTTCCATCCTTCTTCTTTCTCTTTCTGATGTGAGCATCAGTTGGTCTGAAGTATGCATTTTTCCCTGTAGGATGTTCCAGTTTCTCTGGGGCTATAAAGGGAGTTCAGGACAGGGCAAGAATTTAAGCTCATTTTCCAATCCTGCATTTGGTTAAAGTGGTGAGTTAAGGGCCTAGATCTGATAGATAGAGTGCCTGATGAACTATGGAATGAGGTTCGTGACATTGTATGGGAGACAGGGATCAAGACCATCCCCATGGAAAAGAAATGCAAAAAGCAAAATGGCTGTCTGAGGAGGGCTTACAAATAGCTGTGAAAAGAAGAGAGGCAAAAAGCAAAGGAGAAAAGGAAAGATACATGCATCTGAATGCAGAGTTCCAAAGAACAGCAAGAAGAGATAAGAAAGCCTTCTTCAGCGATCAATGCAAAGAAATAGAGGAAAACAACATAATGGGAAAGACTAGAGATCTCTTCAGGAAAATCAGAGATACCAAGGGAACATTTCATGCCAAGATGGGCTCGATAAAGGACATAAATGGTATGGACCTAAAAGAAGCAGAAGATATTAAGAAGAGATGGCAAAAATACACGGAAGAACTGTACAAAAAGATCTTCATGACCCAAATAATCATGATGATGTGATCACTAATCTAGAGCCAGACCTCTTGGAATGTGAAGTCAAGTGGGCCTTAGAAAGCATCACTATTAACAAAGCTAGTGGAGGAGATGGAATTCCAGTTGAGCTATTTCAAATCCTGAAAGATGATGCTGTGAAAGTGCTGCATTCAATATGCCAGCAAATTTGGAAAACTCAGCAGTGGCCACAGGACTGGAAAAGTTTCAGTTTTCATTCCAATCCCAGAGAAAGGTAATGCCAAAGAATGCTCAAACTGCTGCACAATTGCACTCATCTCACATGCTAGTAAAGTAATGCTCAAAATTCTCCAAGCCAGTCTTCAGCAATACGTGAACTGTGAACTCCCTGATGTTCAAGCTGGTTTTAGAAAAGGCAGAGGAACCAGAGATCAAATGGCTAACATCCGCTGGATCATGGAAAAAGCAAGAGAGTTCCAGAAAAACATCTATTTCTGCTTTATTGACTATGCCAAAGCCTTTGACTGTGTGGATCACAATAAACTGTGGAAAATTCTGAAAGAGATGGGAATACCAGACCACCTAACCTGCCTCTTGAGAAATCTGTATTCAGGTCAAGAAGCAACCGTTAGAACTGGACATGGAACAACAGACTGGTTCCAAATAGGAAAAGGAGTACGTCAAGACTGTATATTGTCACCCTGCTTATTTAACTTCTATGCAGAGTACATCATGAGAAACGCTGGACTGGAAGAAGCACAAGCTGGAATCAAGATTGCCGGGAGAAATATCAATAACCTCAGATATGCAAATGATACCACTCTTATGGCAGAAAGTGAAGGGGAGCTAAAAAGCCTCTTGATGAAAGTGAAAGAGGAGAGTGAAAAAGTTGGCCTAAAGGTCAACATTCAGAAAATGAAGATCATGACATCTGGTCCCATCACTTCATGGGCAATAGATGGGGAAACAGTGGAAACAGTGTCAGACTTTATTTTGGGGGGCTCCAAAATCACTGCAGATGGTAACTGCAGCCATAAAAGACGCTTGCTCCTTGGAAGAAAAGCTATGACCAACCTAGATAGCATATTCAAAAGCAGAGACATTACTTTGCCGACTAAGGTCCGTCTAGTCAAGGCTATGGTTTTTCCAGTGGTCATGTATGGATGTGAGGGTTGGACTGTGAAGAAGGCAGTGCACTGAAGAATTGATGGTTTTGAGCTGTGGTGTTGGAGAAGACTCTTGAGAGTCCCTTGGACTGCAAGGAGATCCAACCAGTCCATTCTGAAGGAGATCAGCCCTGGGATTTCTTTGGAAGGAATGATGCTAAAGCTGAAACTCCAGTACTTTGGCCACCTCATGCGAAGAGTTGACTGATTGGAAAAGACTCTGATGCTGGGAGGGATTAGGGACAGGAGGAGAAGGGGACGACAGAGGATGAGATGGTTGGATGGCATCACTGACTCGATGGAGGTGAGTCTGAGTGAACTCCGGGAGATGGTGATGGACAGGGAGGCCTGGCGTGCTGTGATTCATGGAGTCACAAAGAGTCGGACACGACTGAGTGACTAAACTGAACTGACAGGAGGGTTCTGTGCAAATATAGTGAGAATATGTGAGTACCCCTCAACAGAAAAAGTATTTTAGCTCTGCAATAGTTTTTAAAGGCTTGTACTTATGGGACTATAGTATTTATACCATCAAGTCTTGGGATAGCTGCTATTTTGTGAAATTGATTGTAAAACCTTTGATCTGCCTTATCAGCCCCTCACCTTGAAGAACTGGCGTCAATGTCTAGGATCACAGATGTGGCAGAGTGAAATGAATGGTTTCTTCTGGGTGTCTGTGTTATATCCTCTGCCTTAGTTTCCAGTGTAAAATTTGCTAAATCTTTACCCAGTTGTTCCCCTAAAGTGTTAAATATGGATCATTGGGATCCTGAATGCATGGCTTTGTTCCAAAACATGTGATGAACTGTCTGTAAACAAGAAATCCAGAGTGACATGGACTTTATTTTCCTGTAACTGTTGGTATCAACTATGCTTACAAACTTTGGCTAAAGAAATATTTACATGTTTTGGCTTTTTTTTTGTTTTCTGACTAATGTTGGAGTTTGCATTCCTGTAATTCTGGTGAAAGGAAGAATTTGGTCATATTTTAGAGGGTAGATTGGCCATAGAAAAAAATTACACACAACTTCAATGAGTAAAAGTATAAGACCTCACATTCAGTAGACTTTATGATGACTTTTCTTAACTAGATTCGTAAATGTATTGTTCAAACTAGACTCATATAACACCATAAATTTTTATATCTATGCATTGTGATAGAACTGCATTTTGTTTCTATGGTTTTTATTTTCCTGATGCTCTGTGTACATTGGTGATATTAAGCATATCCTTATTGGTATCATTATGTTAAAATGTACCAAACTGCTAAGCCACCATTGAGTCCCATGAGCTTACTGTTCTTGTCTGCAAAGATTCATATTGTTGTAATAACTCGGGAATTTTTTCCCTTTAATTTAGTCACATATTCTCTTTTGAGAAAAGAAAATGGAGTTATCATGATTGAATTTTTTTTGTTGTTTTTATTTCAGACCCAATGTCTGTGGATCACGTTATAATGCTTACTGTTGCCCTGGATGGAAGACTTTACCTGGTGGAAATCAGTGTATTGTCCGTAAGTAATAGGCAATCTATTATTTTTCATCGTTTTCTTTTGTTTGGTTGCATGGTGATTCTTAGTATTCTATCCTATGTAACTACATACCATTAATATGTTTATAGCAGAGCCTTCCAGCTCTAAGATTTTCCTACTTCCTCTTAATCCAGCTTGGGAATATATTAACTCAGGCAAGCCACTGTTAATATTTTAATTCAGTGACTTCCTTTAGAATGTTTCTGAGATAGAGGGAATAGAGCCGCAGGGATTCTTTGATTAAGGTTTCAGGTCATTGCATCCATTATTCCTGGCTGCGTAGAGTATGTCATCACTTTGATGGGGTTTTTAAAAAGTTTACATTGCTGCCTTCCTTATTATAATTTCTGTGTTGGGCACCTACAAGCCTACCAAACCTTGCATGTTGAATTTGGGTGATGGAGGCTAAAAGGAAACCTAACTCTTAGACAAAGAGGAGAGGAGGCAGACAGAGCATCATATGAAAATAAGCGAAAAGACTGGGGGAGGAACTCTGATGGTACCAGAGATTCCTATATTGATTCTGCTTCTGTGGCAAAGCTCAGATTCGCATATCCCACAAATGTTGTGTGACAAGCCTCATGCCAGACAAGGTGATGTTTAATGGAGATACTAAGTCAGGTTAGTTATAGCTTTGGTCCTCCATGAACTTTTGCAGTCATCACACCTGTGAAATAATTTTCAGTTTTTGGAAAAATCCATTAGTATAATAGGGAAATTTAGAGCTGAGAAGCATTTAAGGAATCATGTCATCCCCCTTCTCATTTGACCAAAACTGGTCCGTGGAGAAGAAGAGATTGTTTCAATCAGCATTCTCTTGGTGACCTGAAAAAGTTAATTTCCTTCCCAGTTCTTGATTTTGACTAAAAAACATATTCATCTGGCCCCTTGTGGTTTATGTCAAAACCAAAACTGACTGAGAGACGGATGTGATGGTTTTTGGAGTTTTCTAAATGAACTTGACAACAAAACCCTTTCCCTAGTGTTCTGTGGAATCTCTGAGAATTGCTACCTTCAGGTATTTAAATAAATGTGTGTAGAGCCTTTTGAAAGCTTATTTCTTAATAGTTTTCAATCTCCATCCTAGGCTCTTCTGACGTTTTGATGCACTTTCTATCAAGGGCATTAGTTTTGGCCTTGCGTATTTCATTTACTTCTTGCAAGTCTGTGCAGGAGTTTGACGGAAAGAATCAAGTCTATGAGTATAAAAGAGTAGTGACCAAATCTTGGTCTTGATAAGCATAAACCATTTGCCATTTGAACTTATTCTTCAGTCCAGTTAACAGAGCATTTGGTACCAGTATGATATTAGTCTCTGGGTGGCTTGAAGATGTTAATGGCTTCCTGAGTGTAGAATCAGTACTATTAAGTGGATTCACACTTCTCAGACTGTTGATGTGGTTCACAACAGGACTAAATGTGTAGGATACAAGTTGCTCTGTAGATCAGATGTTCTCAGCTGGCAGGATCTGAACCAGGAAGGAGTCTGAGCCAGGCATGAAATTTTTTATTAAGATTACAAAATTTTAAGCATTTACAATAAAATAGGCTACCAAGAATACTGCTACAAGTTTTATATCACTAACTCTGAAGTTAGTGTAAAAACAGAATGTGTATGTGTATTAGTCGCTAAGTCATGTTTGACTCTTTACAACTCCATGGACTGTAGCCCACCAGACTCCTCTGTCCATGGGATTTTCCAGGCAAGAGTACTGTAGTAGGTTGCCATTTCCTTCTCTAGGGAAATCTTCCAGACCCAGGAATTGAACCCAGGTCTCCTGTATCGCGGGTGAATTCCGGCATGGCAGGCAGATTCTTTACCCACTGAGCTACAGAAAGCCCCATACATACATACATACATACATACATACATACATACATACATACATATGTATGTATATGGGTTTCTCTGGTGACTCAGCGGCAAAGAATCCTCCTGCCAATGCAAGAGACACAGGAGAAGCAGGTTTGATCCCTGGGTTGCGAAGATCCCCTGGAGGAGGAAACGAACCCACTCCAGTATTCTTGTTTGGGAAATCCCATGGACAGAGAAGGCTGGCGGGCTACAGTTCATGGGCTCACAAAGAGTTGGACACTACTTAGCTATTGAACAACATATATATGTGGTGTATGTATATGCAGGAATATATATACAAACACATAAATATATATATGTGAGAGAGAGAGAGAGGGAGGAAATGGCAACCCACTCCAGTATTCTTGCCTGGGAAATCTCATGGGCCGAGGAACCTGGGGGACTACAGTCCATGGGGTCACAAAAAGTTGGACCACGACTGAGCGACTAAGCAACCACAATGCAGGATTTTTCTCATTTTGTTTTCCTTTTATAGACTATCCTGGGCTTACTGACAGGTTGTGAGCTGTGGAATAAGTAAAGAGAGGCTAGAGAACTGCTCATACGGATAAGGGAGCTTCCCAGTCTTAGATTTACTCCAACAGGTTTCTTTTATAAATGACTAGACCTGAAGCCTAAGGCCACACAGGTCACACAGAGTTATCCAGGAACTTGATAGCTTAAGTTTCCTCACTGAGGCTTGGGGCCCTGTGAGTCACCGTGCTCTGAAGCCATGTGCTAACAGGCCTCTGGTTTATCCATAGCCATTTGCCGGCATTCCTGTGGGGATGGATTTTGTTCGAGGCCAAATATGTGCACCTGCCCATCTGGTCAGATAGCTCCTTCCTGTGGCTCCAGATCCAGTGAGTATAACATGTCATTATATATAATATTATTTTATGTGGTTATGCCCTATTTTCTCCTAAATTTGCTTTTGGCTTTTCTCTTGCCTGCAATACATTTTTTTTTTTTTTCACTAGAACATCTGCCTTCTCTGCTCTGCCCAAAATATTTGAATGGCTCTCCTCAGTCTGGCCTCCCATTTCCCTTCTTCACTCTTTATAGGGAAATTATCTGCGGGACATAGTTACTATGGATAATTAAAGATTGTGGCCTCCTTCTGTGTAGGTGTCATCTTATTTATCTTTGTATCTCCAATGTAAATACCATAAAAGGTACTCAATGACATGATCATTTAATGAACATTTTTGACTCAAGGGAACTAGGCATTCTTCCTTGTCGTACTGAAGTAGGAATCTGATTAAACACTTTTTACAACTTGAGACCCCCTGCCTTTTACAAGAGGACAATGTTAGAAGTCATCATGGCAGTTTATTGGGGATGATTTATCATGAAGCACAAACATATTTTGCCTTTTAGAATTTTACCACTTTGTTCATTCCATGATGCCAAGGAAATATCCACAGTTCATTATTCAGAGACTTTGCTGGCATATTCTGTTGTTTTTGTTTTTAAATGTGGGTGCTCAGCAGTGAATTAGGGGAAATGTGGGGGGTTGGGAAGGAGGTAAGTCATTGTTAAAAAATAAAGTTCATATCAATATAAACAGCCCCTCAACATCTTGACAATAACCAAGGCAAAAATCTTAGGTTCCTTTTACACTTCCAATTTCTGGTGAGAAAATACACTTCCCTTACAGCATGTTCTGGTTTTTACATGGTTTTGAGAGTATTATGGAATATTGTGAGCTTCCCAGGTGGTGCTAGTGATAAAGAAACCCACCTGCCAATGCAGGAGATGTAAGAGACGCAGGTTCGATCCCTGGGTCGGGAAGATCCCCTGGAGAAGGGCATGGCAACCCACTCCAGTATTCTTGCCTGGAGAATCCCATGGACAGAGGAGCTTGATGGGCTATAGTCCATAGGGTCGCAGAGTCAGACACAACTGAAGCAACGTAGCATGCATTGTGGAATAAGTGCATTCTCTTTTGTCGATTGCAAGTAGAGACTTGAGCATGATCAAGATCCTGTTACCTATTAAGGGTCCTAACATTTAACTGTGGTTCTCATGAACCAACTAACAGAATGGGGCCGATAGTGCAGGGCAGCAGACCTTCTTGGTGCCCACTCACATACCTTGGCATTCATGGGTTACACAAACAACTCTGCCTTTAGAGCTCTGTAACATTTTTCTGGCCAGGGAGCATGAATGGCAAGCTGGAAAGGCTGAGAGGCTTAATTAGAAGCACCTTTTAACCAGTGACAAATGGAAAGTGGTGGATTAATGCCCGTACTTCCTTGCCTCTCATTTTGCTTAACTGTGAGGTGTGTTACGGGCTGTCTTCTAAGGTTCCCTAGTGGGGATGGAGCCCAAGCTGCCCGTGTAGGAACAGGCTTGGGAATGTACTTCATTAGTTTCCTTCCGTTACCTGTCTGACTTTCCCAGTCTCTTTACCAGTGTTTCCTGAAATTACTTCTAAAAGAAGCACTGACATTTGAGTTAATTGTCTCAGAATTTGCTTCTGGTGGAAACCAAATGGAGACAGATGAGGAGTAAATACAGACAGTTATAGGTTGGGATAGAAATTCTCCTGTGGGCTGGGGCTCATTTGCTTATTGCGATGAGTACAGTAGTTCTTTTTTTTTTTTCTTTGCTATTTTTTTAACTTTTTATTTTGTATTGAGGTATAGCTGATTAACAATGTTGCGAGAGTTTCAGGTGAACAACAAAGGGTAGAATGTTCTTTCTTGATCTCAGCTTGGTTTTAAATGTGTGTTCTCCAAGCAACAAGAGGTTAATTCCATGTATCAGGAGCACTTGAGCTGGAGGAGTAGGAGGAGGCAGAGTGCTCAGTTGGCAGCACTTTGGGGGAACATGCTGGATGTCTCCACCTCTATCAGGGTGATGACCTCCAGGCCGCCTCTGAGGAGTGAAAGGAGACTACATAGCAAGTTGGGAGTAGAACCATCCCTCAGATTGGTCCTTTGACCAGCCCCTAACACACCATCCCATAAGGGAGAGAAAGTACAGTCAGGTGGCAAACTGGATATCCAGCTGGAAAGGTCTTCAGTGATAGTGTGAGCTGCTAATGATTTAGTCAAGTAGAAATCACGAGATGTGGAGAAAAAGAGGTTAATAAGATCAGAGGGAAAAGCCGTGGTTCTAATAGATTTCAGGCTAGTGGCGAGGTGGGAGGAGTGCAGTGGTAAGGTCCTGTGGGCCAGATTAGGGTAGAGGCTGAAGTCCAAGACTTGTGCGTGGTAATCTTTGAGGAGGTTCGGGTCTGTTTGTGGTGCTTGTTCACTGGACAAAATCCCCAAGTACTTTGTGGATGAGAGCGAAGTGAGGGGCAGGACACGGATTCATGAGGGTTTTTGAGGCATTTGGAGCCTTTAAAATCATTGGCTTGGACTCTACCTGAACTAATAACGTCCAGACAGCTTGCACAACTAGAGCTGGCAGAATGTTTTATTAATAAGTTAAGGGTAGCTGAGGACTGATCAGAATTCATTTCTGTTCTTTTAAAATGATGTTCTAGGAAACAGCTCTGCCATCCTATTGAAGAACTGCCTGCCCATGGTGTGGTAGACACATGTGGGTAGGTCACTTTGCTAACTCCCCTGGTAATAGAAGGATAATCTAACTCAGTGAAATGTTTGCATTCACAGCTTGTGGTTCTGGTAAGAAGGAGTAAATTTAGGTCATTTTACCAATATTTCCTGTGAGAAACTGTTTACTTGTTATGTGATGGAGTCAAGGAGGTCCAGGTGAGTTGTAGGACCTCAGAGGCTTTAGCCTTCTTATCTGAAAATATAAAGAATGAAAGGAAGGTTTTTCTTTCAGGTCGTTTCCAACTTGTGTCCTGTGACTTGTAAAATAGGAAATGATCTCTTAGTGACCTGAATAAGAGATTGCATTTCCAGAAAGTCCAAACTGCCAGCCAGCAATTTCTTTGGCCACCAGGAAGTCATGGCTTCCGTTAACCTATTGGGAGTCTTGCCACCAGTTGTTGAGGCACCAGGGCAAAAGAGAATTGGCTAGACAGGCTCAGAACAGTGGGTTTTCTGGACTTTAATTCTAGGTATATTAGGACTGCTCTCTACTATCCAGTCTCTGAGGCCAGAGATGGATCCTGAGCAATTCTAATTCTCATAAAGACCTGTCATGGGTGATCCATGAATTTTCTCACACTCTCCTTAAATATATATAAGTACAATAGATAAGTAAAATAGATAAAGTATATAAAATAAATATCTAAAATAAATAATATAGATATATAAATAAAATAGATTATGTTTTTAAATAGTATACAGTATATTATTATAAAAGGTGTTCCCTAAATTTCATATTTTAGAATTTTGGTTGAATTTATTCTTATTCTATTTTATTCTTTATGCTTCTTAAAAGGATTAAAAAAAAATTAAACTTACTAGTTTGAGTTAATGGTAGATTCACATCCAATTGTAAGACGTGCTTCGTAGCAATCCTGGGTGTCTTTTACCGAGTTTTCCTCATGTTAATGGCTTGTGATACTTAATACAACCTCACAACCAGGCTACTGACATAGATACAGTCAAGCTACAGAATGTTGCCATCACCACCGGGATTCTTCATGTTTCTCTCATATCCATTTCCTCCTACATCCTCCTTAACCCTGGCAACCACTAATCTGTTCTCCATTTCTATAATTTTGTCATTTCAAAAATGTTATATAGATGGAATCACATAGTATATAACCTTTGGGAATTTTCTTTTTCACTCGGCATAATTCTCTGGGAATTCATCCTTTTGTGGTTGTTCTGTGTATCAGTACTTTGTTGCCTTTTATTGCTGAATTTACATGCTATGAATGTAAGCTTTGTTTAGCCATTCACCCATCGAAAGATATCTGGGTTACTTCTAGTTTTTGGTTATTCAAACAAAGCTGCTATGAACATTTATGTACAGGTTTTTGTGTGAACGTAAGTCTATTTCTTTGGGATAAATGCCCAGAAATGCAATTGCTGGGTTGTATGGTAGTTAAATATTTAGCTTTTCTAGAAACAGCCAACTGTTTTTGGAGTGGCTGTACCATTTTACATTCTCACCAGCAATGTATGAATGACCCAGTTTCTTTGCATTATCACCAGCTATCAGGGTTGCTGCTGTTTTCAATTCTAGCTGTTCTGACAGGTATATGGTAATTACATCACTGTAATTTTAATTTGTGTTTTTCCTACTGGCTTATAATGTTTATCATTTTTTTCCTGTTCTTATTTGTCACCTGCATATATCTTCTTGAGTGAACTGTTGTTGTCTCTTCACATCTTTTGCCTAGATTCTAGTTGGATTCTTTACTAATTTAGTGTTTTGAGAGTTCTTTGTTTACTTTAAATCCTAGCCCTTTGTCAGCTATGTAATTTGCAGACGTCTTCTCTCATTCTATAGCTTGCCTTTTTATCTTCTAATAGAACAAAAGTTTTAAAATATGTTTGAGTCCAATTTATCAATTTTTTCTTTAATGGAAAATAATTGTGCTTTTGATCTCAAGTCTGGGAACTCTTTCCTGAGCCATAGATCCTGAAGATTTTCTCCAGGAAAATCTTTCTAAATGTTACATTTACATTGAGGTCTAGGTGTAGTTGATACCTATGGATGTCTGATTCCTTTAACCCACTTATTGGTTTGGCCAAAAAATTCATTTGGGTTTTTCCATAGGCTGTTTTTGACCAACTTAATATTTCCAAAAGGCTGTCCTTCATCAGTAGAATTACTTTTAAAATTTTGTCAAAAATCAGTTGGGTATATTTGTATACATCTACTTCTGCTTTCTCTATTTTATTCCATTGATTTATTTGTCTGTCCTTTCTCCAGTATCGTACAGTCTTGATTACTGCAGCTTATGGTAAGTTTTCAAAATTGAGTAGACTAATTCCTCCCACTTAATTATTCTTTTTCAAAATTGTTACTCTAGTTCCTTTGCTTTTCCCTATAAATTTTAGATTCATCTTGTTTGTATATACAGAAAAATATTCTCTAGGATTTTGATAGAACTGCTTTAAATCTGTATGTCGGTTTGGAGAGTATTGACATCTTTACTGTTTGGAACCACTTTTAGTTTGGATAAGATTTTATCGTTTTTGATTCATTTCAGTTTAGTTAGAATTTGGGGTACTTGTACTCCCAACCCCAATCCAAGCTTTACGGATGTAAGAAGCCCAGGGGAACAATTGTAGACCAGTGGGTTAGCAAGTTTGAGCAAGTATGGTGCAGCCATTGCTGTAAGTGTAAGTATGAGGATACTCAGAGGATGGGAAGGTGTAGCACTGTAGCTGGTCTGGGAGCAGTGACCTTGGAAAGGTTTTTCAGCAAAGTGTGGGTTTTATATGAACAGAGAGAAGAAGCTTGGGTGGAATCTGCTCAGCTTTGTCCATAGAAACAATTGAACTCTTTGCTTTCTAGTTAACCCTCTATGGAAGTGCCTTTATCACTGCTATCATATAACTTGTCTTTCTTTGTATCTTTTTCAGCTTTGCTGGGTTTGTTTTGTTTTGAGATACCTTAGTGAAGTTGCTCTACTAACTGGTGTGTCTTTAGGCACCACAGACTATGCACGTAAAATGTCATTGCCTCGCCCGGTGAAAATCATTTTTGTCCTACAGTGGTCCTGGCTGCCCCTATGGACTGTTTTCTCAGGTTTTGAGTCCAGAAGTTAGTCTAGCTGTTTGTCTTTTACTTTTCCAAGGGCTTAAATTAAAATCATATGTTACCATACAGATGCTTATTTGCAAATGGCTCCCAGTGTTCTTTCTGCCTCTTGTGCCTGCTAAGATAATGGAAGAATTTTAGGATCATTCCCAGCCTAATGCATCCCAAAGAAAATCATTACCTGAGATATGTAGACCTAAGCACCAGCCCTGCATCTCTGCTGTTCCAGTAGTGTGTTCACTTTGCTGTCTTTGGGCTGATTGTTCTTAAGAATTAACTTGTGCTGGGCTATAATCGAAAGAAAGTTTCTTCTGCTCTTTCTGATGCCTGGCAAATGGAGGGCATTCCGTAAATATTTGTTGAATGAGTGAAATGACTGACCTCTACTGGAACATACATAAAATTTGTTTGGGACTCCATATAGATAAGGGTTAATGGCAACATTTTCGTTAGTTCTAGGATGTTGAACCTTACTTGAAACCCTTTGAGGCTTTCCACCCATCTTGGAGGGGAAGTTCTCCTTAGAGCTAAATGCATGTGGCAGCATAGACCTGTGCGCAGGCATTTGAGTGCATGTGGCAGCCATAGACCTGTGCACAGGCATTTGAACTCCCCTAATATTTTCAATTTCTGGTTAAGTCTTAATGTTGATTGAGTTTAGGAATATATTCTAACTTGAGGTGTTTAGAGCATCCTATGAGTTCAAATGGAGCCCTTATTTTTCATTTGGCTTTTTCTAGAGAAATACAACTTGGTCTCCTAATTGCCACGTGTCTGGAATTTTTGTCACATAAGAGTAAATCTAGAATTTGCATCAATGGCAGGACTGAAACACAAATAAAACCAGTTTGTATACTCTCTAAACTATAGTGAAGCTTCGTATCCAGTTCCTTTATTCCCCACAGAAATCCTGAATGAGTGCTCCTGCCATTAAGGAAATACTTTTTCTCCTAAAGGTCTAAGACTCACAAAGAATGCAAATTTGGTAAACATGTTTGTGGCAAAGCAGGTGGTTAAAATCTTATTATCAATGGACATGAATGTGAGCAAACTCCAAGAGACAGTGGAGGGCAGGGGAGCCTGATGTGCTTACTACAGTCCAGGGGGTCACCAAGAATAAGATGCAACTGAGCAACAGCAGCAATCGGTTGATGAACTTGCTCCTCTGGCCTAAGGATACATGGGTCACCGGTTTATTTGGACCGTTGGACTAACCGTGCCTTGTTGTTTCACAAGTCTGATCAAGGGCTTTTATTTTTTAAAGGAGAAAGAATATTTTATGCTGGAAAAAGTTTACCTGAAAGATAGGGTAGAAAAAAAGTATAAGAACGTATCAGGGAGGTTTTTTATTATATTCCATTTAAATATAAACTTATCATTCTTTCCAGAAAGAAGAACTCATTCTGTTTTTCAATTTAAACAAGTCATGTAAAGTCACTGTTTAAACTACTGTTCGCTTTTTTATCTCAAAGTAGCTAAATGGCTTTGTTGCTCATGTGGGAATGGAAATTAGCTCTTGGCATGAACCACTTTAATTGAAATCAGTTTGTGGGTTGAGTTCCTTTGCTGCTTGACAGATGACATCATTTCCTGTGCTTTTCCCAATCTTCACTGTTTTGCTAAGATAGGATAAAGCTAAGTTTAACTTCAGATTTTAAAGTAAATTACACCTTTTCCTGACCTACTTAGACTATTATCCAAGTTTTTCACCAAATCATTTCTTTTGTATACTTGTAAATAGTTATTTAGTTTGAAAACACATTTTGGCCAAGACATTTTAATAGAACTGTAGGAGCTTAAAATAACTGTTTTAATCAGTTTCCTGGGTTGGTTGATTTCTATAACAATGTTCTGACAGAGAAGTTATTTCTGCTTTTATATATGGGGAAACAAAGATAAAAATATTTTTAATAGCAACCCACTCAGAGCTATGCAAGTGCTTAGGACAAGATGGGCAACTTCACAGTCTCTGTGTTTGAGTATAGCTTGTGGTGTCGTTATCAGGGACCACAAGTTAAATAAACAGAAATTAATTTGGCAGAGTTTTATACAGCACCTACAAGTAGGCAGGGAATGCTCTGAGCACTTATGGAGATATAATTAATAATCGTGATGCTTCCCACCCTGTGATGCTTGATGTTTTTAAACAAATGGGCTACAGATAGGAGAAATCACTTAAAAATAGTTTTGGTTATAGAACATACCTTTCTGAAGAGAAGTGTAAAGTACTCTGGAGTCAGAAGAAAGAGAGTTCATATCTAGTGGGGAAGAGAAGAGAGAATAGAAGTCAGAAAAGATCAAAGGAAAGAAGAGACATTTGCTGTGGATCTTGGAGACAGGATTTCAGGATTTGGTAAGAACATTGTGTAAGTTGTATGTTGGAGGTTGAGAGTTTAGGACAAAGACAAAGAGATGGGTGAAAGAGGAGATTCCATGAAGAGAATAGCACATAGTACCAGGTATTGGGTACAGCACTTTGTAGGTACTCAGAAATATTTGTTGAGTGAATGAATGACTGATAAAGAAGCCTGGGAACAAATTGTTGTTATTGTTCAGTTGCCCAGTCATGTCTGACTCTTTGCAACATCATGGAATGCAGCTTGCCAGGCCTCCCTGTCCCTCACCATTTCTTGGAGTTTGCCCAAGTTCATGTTCTTTGCATCCAGCAGTCTCATCATCTGATGCCCTCTTTTCTTTCTCTCCTCAATAATTCCCAGCATCAGGGATGTTTCCAATGAGTCATCTGTTCACATCAGATGACCAAAATACCTGGAGCTTCAACTTCAACATTAGTCCTTCCAGTGAATACTCAGGGTTGATCTCTCTTAAGATTGACTGGTTTGATATCCTTGGTGTCCGTGGGACTTTCAGGAGTCTTCTCCCAACATTGCAGTTAGAAGGCATCCATTCTTTGGTGTTCTGCCTTCTTTATGGTCCAGCTCTCATAACAGTACATGACCACTGGGAAGACCATAGCCTTGACTATATGGACCTTTGTTGGCAGAGTAATGTCTCTGCTTTTCAGCACACTGTCTAGGTTTGTCATCATTTTCCTGCCAAGAAGCAGTCATCCTGATTTCACCGCTGCAGTCACCGTCCACAGTGATTTTGGAGGCCAAGAAGAGGAAATCTGTCACTACTTCCACCTTTCCCTCTTCTATTTGTCATGCAGTAAAGGGGCTGAAGAATTGATGCTTTTGAACTGTGGTCTTGGAGAAGACTCATGAGAGTCCCTTGGACTGCGAAGAGATCCAACCAATTCATTCTAAAGGAGATCAGCCCTGGGTGTTCTTTGGAAGGGCTTGATGCTAAAGCTGAAACTTCAGTACTTCGGCCACCTCATGCAAAGAGTTGACTCATTGGAAAAGACTCTGATGCTGGGAGGGATTGGGGGCAGGAGGAGAAGGGGACGACAGAAGATGAGATGGCTGGATGGCATCACCAACTCGATGGACATGAGTTTGAGTGAACTTTGGGAGTTGGTGATGGACAGGGAGGCCTGGCATGCTGCAATTCATGGGGTCGCAAAGAGTCAGACATGACTGAGCAACTGAACTGAACTGAACTGAACTGAAGGGGGCCAGATGTCATGATCTTAGTTTTTTTAATATTTACTCTTCAGCTGGCTCTTTCACTCTCCTCCTTCACCCTCATCAAAGAGGCTCTTTAGTTCCTATTCTCTTTCTGCCATTAGAGTGGCATCATCCTCATATTTGCTACTGCTGCTAAGTCGCTTCAGTCGTGTCCGACTCTGTGCGACCCCACAGATGGCAGCCCACTGGGCTCTGCCATCCCTGGGATTCTCCAGGCAAGAACACTGGAGTGTGTTGCCATTTTCTTCTCCAGTGCATAAAAGTGAAAAGTGAAAGGGAAGTTGCTCAGTCATGTCTGACTCAGCGACCCCATGGACTGCAGCCTACCAGGCTCCTCCATCCATGGGAGTTTCCAGGCAAGAGTACTGGAGTGGGATGCCATTGCCGTCTCTGCCTCATATTTGAGGTTATTGATATTTCTACCGCCTATCTTGATTCCATCTTGTAACTCATCCAGTCTAGCGTTTCTTAGGATATGGTCAGCATATAGGTTAAACAAACAGGGTGACAACAGACAGCTCTGTCACACTTCTTTCTTGATCTTGAACCAGTCAGTTGTTCTGTACAGGGTTCTAACTGTTGCTTCTTGACCCACATACAGGTTTCACAGGAGCCAGGTAGATGATCTGGTATTCCCATCTCTGTAAGAGCTTTCCACAGTTTGTCATGATTCATACAATCAAAGGCTTTAGCATAGTCAATGAAACAGATAGATGTTTTTCTGAAATCCCCTTGCTTTCTCTATAATCCAGCGAATGTTGGCAATTTGATCTCTAGTTCCTCTTCCTTTCCTAAACCCAGCTTGGGCTTTGGAAGTTCTTCATTGCATCATGCTGAAGCCTAGCATGCAAGATTTTAAGCATGACCTTTCTAGCATGGGAGATGAGTACAACTGTCTGGTGATTAGCACATTCTTTGGTAGTACCCTTCTTGGGGATTGGGATGAGGGTTGACCTGTGGCCAGTCCTACATCTTCCAGATTTGTTGACATCATGAATGTAAAACCTTGATGACATCATCATTTAGAGATTTGAATAGTTCTGCTGGAATTTCATCACATCTATGAGCTTTATTAACAGCAGTGCTTCTTAAGGTCCACTTAACTTTGCATTCCAGAATATCTGACTCTGGATGACTAACCTCACTATCATAGTAATCTGGTTCATTAATATCTTTTTAAATATAGTTCTTCCTTGTATTGTTTCCATCTCTTCTTGATCTGTTCAGCGTCTACTAGGTCTCTACCATTTTTATCCTTTATTGTGCCTGTCTTTGGGTGGGATGGTCCCTTGATGTTTCCAATTTTCCTGAAGAGATCTCTGGTCTTTCCCCCTTCAGCTGTTTTCTTCTATTAAGGCATTTTTCAGTGAAGAAGGCCTTCTTGTCTATTCTAGTTGGTTTTTTTTTTTAACTCTGCGTTTAATTGGAACATATTAGGGGTAGGCAAAGGAGCCCTGAAAGACCCATACGACCATCCAGAAGAGGGCCTTAAATGCTGAGATGGAAGAGGTTCTTGGTACAGTAGAGATGGGCGCCTTTGATGGTGTTTTAGGATGTACATGACATGTTGTTGAAAAGGTGCATCACTCTCAGCTTACCTCTTTGGTACTCTGTGAGGGCATAGGGATTGGGTTTTGGCACCTTCCTTTTCCTGTTGTGATGCTGAGAGCTGTGTAGCTCTTTATAAAAATAGCCCTTTCTCTTGAAATCAGCAGCCTCTTTGTGATACTGAACTGAGCATCCTAGCAGAGTGTACTGAAGAAGCAGGCTGCTGGGAGGAGCCTCCTCTCTGCTCCTGGGAGAAGATGGAGGCCCAGTGCTCCACAAAGGCTAAGCATACGAGCAGCTGATTTCTGCTCTTACACAGAAAAGGGGGTTCTTTTCTCTTTATGTGAAATCATTGAGGTTTTTCTCTAGGAATTTACTCCCACAGGACAGAGTAAGCCGAATTTCCATGCCCAAGCCTGGCCTCCTCGTATAGGGATGTGTCAACAATGATGAATGATTAATTCAATCAAGCCTCTAGTCTTCTCCAAGTAAGGTAGTTGATTGTTTCTAGAGGACTAAGGAACAGCCTGGGATTTGGAAAGTGTTTGAATTACTGAAATAGAGACAGCCTCAGCACTGAAGGAATGAGGGGCATATGCTGTGCTGTCATTGTCTTTCCAGAGTGTCTTTCCCTCTGGCCAGCTCTAGCATCTCATCATCTCAGTCTAAGTCAGCCTGCTGCCCGGGTCTTCCTGCCTTGGGTATTGAAGCTCTCACACTTCTGTAAGTGACAATGTGATGAAGAGTGGATTTACGACACTGCAGGTCTTAGATGGTTTAAGGTGACAATTTAAACAAGGTGCTCTTTCTGAGCCGAATCCAGCCATCTTCATTATCATGCAGTCTTGTTATTAAGTGTCCTTGTAGGTCTTCTTTCCCTTCGTTCTGCTGCCTCCTAAATTTCTTTTAACACCATTTCTTGGAATTTGTCACTATGAATGTCTTCTGCCCACCCACCTGGGACCCTGCAACTTTTAACAAGAAAAATATTGCTATTGTAATCTTGCCTCGTCTCGTCCCTCAGGGCACTATTTTCTTGGTGTAAATTACAGAAATGACCTTGAATGGTAAGGTCTGCTAAATTAATGAAGTCTTTGAGCATTCTTAAAGTCAGTATGAAAGATACAGTTACATTGAACTGTAAATGATTTTATGCATATAAAATATGACATGTTTAGCATTGTCAATTAGGTTATTTCTGCATAAATATATGATTATTGATAAACCATTTTATTTTCTCTTCAGATCACTACAAATCAACTTCAGTGAACTGCTGAGATCTATGTACTTAAATTGCAGAAATAAATCAGTCCTTTTTTTCTTTCTTTTCAAGTCCAACATTGTAACATTCGCTGTATGAATGGAGGTAGCTGCAGTGATGATCATTGTCTGTGCCAGAAAGGATACATAGGGACTCACTGTGGACAACGTAAGTAAACTGTGTAGATGTTAATCTACATTAACAAAAAAAATACAGAGATAAGTGATGGTGGCTTTTCTTTGACTGCCTAGGATATGGCATTTTTACAGGTGCCCACTAACTCTTACAGGTGAACAGATCACTTCCAGACACACAGAACATCAAATTTCTGATTAGAACCTCGGAACCAGGTTATTTGATTCATTTTTCTTTCATTTACCTTCATCACCCTGCTTGCCTCATTTCTGATTTGCAGTCACCACCCAAGGTGCAGAACTGTTTTCATTCCACATGTATGTCTTGCATTTGATTGCCAACATCTCCTCCTGGATTTTCTAGAAGCATCCTCAATAAGGTATTTCAAAACTCAACCTCGTCTTTCTCCCCAAACATGTTCTTTTTCTTGATTAGTGGTGTCTGCGTCTCTCTAGTTTCCTAGTCTGTATTCTGCTGTTATAATACTTCTGGTCAGTGTATTGGTTTACACATACACTGTTTATTGTGTGTCTACTGTGTATCAGTCCCAGTGCTTTGCAAAGATGAAAATTCCTCTAAAGAATTTATTTTTTACTATACTAAGAATACCCTGAAGAAAATTTGAAAAGCTTATATATATAAAAAGTAAAAATTTCTACAGTCCCACCTTTCCAGATGTTATCTTCTAGTCTTTTAATGCATATTTGGTATATGAGCTCTTACTATATGCATAATTTTTCATATAACTTTTTTACTTAATATTTTATTAGAAGTTAGTTCGATTTTATTGAATGTTTTAAAAATATATTTTAATGGTTGCATACTAGTCCATTATATAGAGGTTTTACTGTTTATATATTGCATCCTTAATGATGAACATTTATTCATGTTGTTTCCAATTTTTGCTCATGTGTATGTATTTGCTATGATGAATAATGCTATGATAAGTAAACCAAAGTTTATTTAATATCCTCCTGACTGTATGTACGCTATGATATAAGTAAGAATGGGGATTAAATCTTTGACAGCCCCCAGCAATAATATGGAGGGAAAAGAGGTAGGACAGCCTCCTTACATGGGAGACCCTTTAGCTGAGTGTTAGGGGTGGGTAGGAGTTCTTTTGTCAGATGTTGGGAGGTGGGCCTTTTAGGCAGCTGGCTCAGCGTAAGCCAAAGTCTAGAACATGACTAGCATGAGATGCCAGGCTTTGGTATTGCTAGGACTTAGGTGCCAAGGGGAGTGATGGGAAGGGAGCTAAGGTTGAAATAGAAGTCATGGGCCAAGTTTGGAGAGTCTTTATGCTTCTCCAAACGTGTTCTCATCCAAAATAGAACCATGCAGTCATGCAGGGGAGGGAAGTGAGAAAACAATAACCAACATTCATCTACTGAGTTATTTACTCCGTTTACCATGTGCTCGGCACACATTCAGACTCTTTACATGTATTAACTCATTTGATATAGCAATAGCACTTACAGGAGGAGGCCTTTATTATTAATACCTACATGAGATGAAGATGCTGGGATACAGGGACTTCAGTGACTTGCCTAAAGCTATACAGGGAGTAATCAGCAGAGATGGGATTTGAACCCATACAGTCTAACTTCACAGCCCAGGCTTTTAATGTGAAATACTGGCCTAATATACTTCACTCACAACAGTTTACAGTGAGGAAGATCTCTGTGGCCACACTGCAGGGGCTGAACTTGAGGGAGAAGGAACAGGAAGCAGGAAGACCAGTACTAAGGTTGTGGCTCCAGAGATGGTGGGATGGGGTGGATTTAAAGGCATTTTCAGAAAGGGGATCCAGAAGGAGCCACTGTCATCCTCCTGTTCCCTTTCATGCACCTGGAGGGAGCAGAGCCCAGTGTACAACAGGCACTCAGGTAACAGAGTAGATTTTGAAAATCTTTCCTAGACTTAAGTTTCCTAATCTGTAAACTGGGAGGCAATCTCAAACTGGGAGCCTAATCTGCAAATTTAGGCAATCTCAAACTTTCTTTTCTGCTAAAATCTCTTATTACCTGACTATAAATTAAGAAGCAAATTAGAACAGTGGACATACATAAACCTCTCTAATTTTGTGATGATAAATGGTCTACTGCTCTGACTTGTGGCTATAAGGGGTTGTCTCGGTCCAAGTACACTGATCCCAGTGGATGTCAAGATAGAATTAGATGAACAAGAGATTTACTAGGGAAAACCCTAACCTTCAGACTATGATGCATGTTACACCCCTGTGCAAGGAGAGAGGGAAGGAAAGACTATCGCAATTGTGCGAAAGAAGCCTCAGACTGTAGTGCAACCTCCAAGAAAGCTTTGGTCAGGCTGATAGGGAGTCCAGAATCAAGACTGCCCGTCACAATAGCTTCATGATGGGCAGAAATGTCCAGTCTCCACAACACTTAGTTGCTGAGGGGTCCCCACCAGGTCATTGGCATGAACATAGTAGCAGATCAGCCAACTAAGCTGCTCACAGTAGGTTTTCTTGGAAGGAGATCTGAGTAGCTCAACTGCTTGACTGCCACAGGGTATAGGAAAAGTGTATGGGGAATATATGAAGGGGGAATTAACGCAAATGGAAGTGTTAGGGAAGCCTCTTGGAGGAGTGAGGTTTGAGCTGGGCTTTGAAGGGTGTGGTGGGACTGGCAAATTTGGCAGAGACAGCCTACCACCTGTGGATAAAGATGCCTAGGAAGAGGCTATGCTTGAGTGACTCGCAGGAAGTTGTACAGAGAAGAGTTAATCAGGGAATGAGCTTTCAAGTCTTATTTTAATGTCTTTCTTGACAAGTAAAATGTCCCTCCCTCAACGATGTCTGGACTTATCTTACTAGTATTTTCCAGAGATTCTCTTGTAACACTCAATTGGATCTTCATTATGGTACATAAATTACTGAGGGTCAGTATTTGTGTTTTGTCGTTGGCAGTTAATAGTGTGATTTAACATGCTGCATTTTTGTAAAGATGGCCAGTGTTTTCCCTCATGAAAACTGTCTGGAAATGAAACATAAATCATAAGCAAAAGAATCAGCTTGTAAAATGCAATTCTCATCAGGGTTGTCTCTTATAAACCACCATTGTAGATACAGAACTGAAAAGCATTGCTCAGATGTTTTCCAGAATGAAACTGCCAACATTAACACAGATATATACTCACCTATTCCAAGTAGTTTTACCTGAGTTGTCTGAGGGATATCCAGGAAACTGGAACCATACCATAAATGTTTAAAACAAATACCACAGTGACTATTTAGAGTTTTTTTTTATTGTAATCCTTTCAGGGAACAGTCAGTGTTACTTTATTAGCATCTACTCAGGTGAAGTTTCTCAGCTTCTCTCTCCTTATTTTACAGCTGTCTGTGAAAGTGGCTGTCTTAACGGAGGCAGGTGTGTGGCCCCGAATCGATGTGCATGCACTTACGGCTTTACTGGACCCCAGTGTGAAAGAGGTAATTTTTAAAAATGTATCTGCGTAAAGATGTTCTGGTGGCTAAAGCTATGATTGATTTCAGCAAGCATTTAGCTTCTTGCAGCTGCTGCGTGAATTTTGTTGAGCTTTGATGAGGTTTCTGAATTGTCATTGGGAAGGTTCCTAGGATGATATGACAGTGGCCCCAGGCCTCTGCGTGTTATTCAGTAATTCTTGTCAGTGGACTGCAGGACTCAATAGTGAGCCTATGCAAAAGTACCAGTTGGCATCAAGATAAAAGAAGAAAATTTTCCATAAAGATTGAGCTCATTATTATCCTCGTAAGTTAGGGAAGTGGCTCCAAACAAAACAACTGTGTGGAAATGGGAAACATGCAGAATGAAACAAAAATTACACCTAAAGATCTCTCAGGACCTATTGGCTATAGTGGCATACAAGCATAGCATTCAGACTTCACTGGAAATATTAATTGCCAAGAAACTGTGCTTTCACAGCTGTGATTTATCCAGTACTCATTGTGGCTCATCGACGCTGTGTATATTCATCCTCACTTTGCCCTGTGAGATGATCGAGGCTCTGGGAGGTCAAGGAAGCAGCCTAAGGACATACATAATAGGCAGCTTTAATGTGAATGTGGCTTTTCTGTTTTCAAATATACTGCTGCTCTTAATTGAAAAAAGATTTCTACCTGCTTTGCCTACCCATCCATGCAAACACGACATTGAGCTATATGTAGACGTGCAATCCCCTAACTGTTGCTTTGTTGATTATCTTTCTCTACCTTGATAGGCATGTTCTCATCATTCCTAGTTTTATAGTGAAGGTTGAGGTGATTCATTTCATACCAAATGGCAAAAATACTCTTGAAAAATACTGTATGAAAAATATTCATGAACATTTTAAACTGCAATCATCACTTTTCTCCAAAGCTGTATAAAGATCATTTTATTCAAAGATGAAAAGTGAAGATTCAGTTGCAAGTGTTGACTATATGTTATTTAAAAACGAAGAGTAGAGGGTGGTATGTGAGAAATTGTTTTCTGTTTACATTTTTATGAGTTTATCTAAATTCAGTTCTTTGCTGATGAAATAGCAATTCCTGTTTTAGCAAGTAACTCTACTATTACTGGATAAATTATATTGAATTTCTGTTCTCAAGGCCACCACATGGTATAGATATGTGAGGCACTGTGAACTCTTGGCCTTTCCATTGTACTTGGCATCATTTTGGAGTCCCTTTTAAAACTGCTTCTTTTTACAATTTGATGTATTTTTATTGACTTGGAGCTAATGTATAGCTAATAGTCTCAAGAGTAACAAAGACAACTGTTTTGATTAGATAGTATCATTCTGTGGCCTTATTATTTTACTCATTGACAATGATATAGGATTTGAATTGTTGAGATTAAAACTTCATAACATGTAACTTGAGCAATGTGTGAAAATAATTCGACAAGTGATAAAGGTGGACTTAATTTATTTTAGAAAAATCACTGATAGAATGAAAGTTACAGGGCATTTTACCTCTAGGAATTTACGGTAAAGAATACTGATACCCATAGTTATAGTTATTGATAACACAGTCTAAAACTATTTGACCAACTACAGTTATTTCTTTGACCAAGATTAAGAAATGATGTGAGTGGATTAAGTTGCTAAACTAGTCATGAAAACTGGCATATTTACTTAGGGATATCTCCAAATTTTGGCATGTCTTTAACTGCTCTCCTCTGTGATAAAGGTATCTGAAAATTTGTACTTAGGTATAAATACATGTTGGCCCCAAAGAATCTTCACAGTGGTCACCTAAATCAAATTGACCACTGAATGGCAGATTTTCAGGCATTTGTGTTTGTGGAGAATGGGGAGGAAAAGGCTCTCTTTAAGCATTGCTGTTGTTGTTATTCAGTAGCTCAGTCATGTCTGACACTTTGCGACCCCATGGACTGTAGCATGCCAGGCCTTCCTGTCCTTCACCATTTCCTGGAGCCTGCTCAAACTCATGTCCATTGAGTTGATGATGCTATCTAACCATCTCATCCTCTATCATCGTCTTCTCCTCCTGCCTTCAATCTTGCCTGGAATCAGGGTCTTTTCTAATGAGTCAATTCTTCGCATCAGGTGGCCAAAGTATTAGAGCTTCAGTTTCAGCATCAATCCTTCCAATGAATATTCAGGACTGATTTCCTTTAGAGTTGACTGGTTTGATCTCCTTGCAGTCCAAGGGACTTTCAAGAGTCTTCTCCAACACCACAGTTCAAAAGCACCAATTCTTTGGTGCTCAGCCTTCTTTATGGTCCAATTCTCACATCCATACATGACCACTGGAAAAACCATAGCTTTGACTAGACGGACCTTTGTTAGCAAAGTAATGTCTCTGCTTTTTAATATGCTATCTAGGTTGGTCATAACTTTTCTTCCAAGGAGCAAGTGTCTTTTAATTTCATGGCTGCAGTCACCATCTGCAGTGATTTTGGAGCCCAAGAAAATAAAGTCTCTCACTGTTTCCATTGTTTCCCATCTATTTGCCAAGAAATGATGGTACCAGATGCCACGATCTATGGTTTTCTGAATGTTGAGTTTGAAGCCAACTTTTTCACTCTCTTCTTTCATCTTCATCAAGATGCTCATTACCCTTTGCCTGTTTCACCTGATGATAGTCTCAAACCTTCAAAGGGAGAGGGAAATATGAGTGTTATTTCCCTCACCGCATGGGAGAGGGGGGTTTCTTTGATTCCAGGATTATATTTCCATTTATAGTCTTCTCCATTTTCTGTTGTTATGGAAGTCATCTCCTTACCTCTCTAAAGAATTAGAGACAGTATATCCTTTTATTAAAATGAATGCTTGTGATTTCAAGAGTGATTAATAAAAATGTCAGTCAGCACAAATCCATCCTGAAGCCTAGAAAAGTATTCAGTGTTACTTCTGATGGTGGGTCAGTATACTTGTTAAGTTGTGTAACTACTTAGGCTAGTTCCATTATGTTTTCATTGGAATATGGCTCTTTACTTTAAAAAATGAACTTCCGGAAAGTCTTTACTGATTTCCTTTCCTTCTTCCTGGAGACTGAGACCATGTCTGCTTCTGCATTCTCTCTGAGCACACTCTCCACACCTCTTTTGATAGCAGTTACGACTGAGTGTCTTCACTTTCACTTTTCATTCATGCATTGGAGAAGGAAATGGCACCCCACTCCAGTGTTCTTGCCTGGAGAATCTGAGGGACAGGGGAGCCTGGTGGGCTGCCATCTATGGGGTCGCACAGAGTCGGACACGACTGAAGCGACTTAGCAGCAGCACCACCACCACATTGTATTGAAATAGCTCATTTCCACATCCCGCTCCCCCACTAGATTATAAGCTCTTCAGCAGCAACTGTGGTTTCATCATCTGTTAGATTTCCAAACCAAACTCAATGCCTGATGCATAGTGTATGGCCAGTAAATGTTGAACTGAAATTATTTTGAAGCACCAGAAAACCACCTGGCGATATGATTATCAGGTGGTAAACAAGTATCCCCTGAAAGGAATTGCTTCTTGCCTACTTGTGGTCAATCCTAGTATTTTTCACTGGTTTCACTTTAAGCAGAGCTAACAGTGCTGATGCCTAATTGAATTTGGCCCCATCTTTCAGAAGTTTGGTCTTTCAGGGTCAAATGACTGTCATTTTTAAGTTGAGAAAGGTGCATAAAAGAAGATATGTTTTGACCTAAGCCAGGTAGCAATAAACAAATAATCTCTTATCATGATGTAATACACAGGGAAGGCGACATTTCTAATGTCAGTTACAAGCACGTCTTAGGATAAGCATCTTCATTCTGGGAGAGCTTGGAACTTTATCTGCAACTGCTTCAGAGAGTGAAGATAACTCTTCAACTTATATTGAAGATATATTTGCTATCTAGATATAGAATGTTTTTAAGGGATGATACTGGCAGGATTTCGATCACTTTAAGCCAGTAAGTGAATCTTAAGAATCCATGAACATGCTGTTTTGGTTTGTAATGGAGACAAGCAGTGGATCCATGCTTGGATTACAAATCATAACATTTATTCAACCAATGCAGTCAGACTATGAAGCAAAATTTGTCTCATTTGTAGCTTTAAGCCAGTAAAGTGAATATTTTTTATAAGAAATTTTTGCCAATCTGTCTGACTGTGCAAGTGGCAATGATACTCTGGCCTGTTTACATCCAGAGAAAGAAAAGTAGAGGCCTGTGACTTGTTTGGCCTGTGATGTTGAAATTTTAAAAACTGAATTAGAGTAGCTTTATTTATAGTCTCCAGTTTGCCACAGTCCCTACCACTCCCAGGATGTCATACATCCTGCTCACTTTGTTCATTTAGCTTACCTTTTAGCCCCTGTGGGCATTTGAGTTTGCCACCTTCTAGTACATTCTGTATTAAAGGTTGCATCTCTTTGTGTTTTCTTTCACACCCCAAGTTTCTTTCATTATTCTCCCTCTTATGTATTTTTTTTTCTGTAAATTCACATTTATGATTTTCCTGATTGCCCCTCTGCCTCATTCTTGCCCTCTCTCTGCTTGGGTCTTGAGGAGCCAATACAGCTTATCATTGCCTAAGCTCAGTGGTACGATATGTTCACGTTTGTTATTAGAATACTGAAATGAGGTCAGTGCCTGTTTTGGCAGTGACAACATAAGCTGGTTGTGTATTGCCATAGTTACTGCCAACAAGACTGTTGGAATCACACTTTCTCTTGCCCTCTTGTCTCAGAATGCAGGCTATTTAAAATCTTGTTAAATGCTCTTCTAGTAAATCCAGTAAATCAAATAAGTGGATGAGACTTCTCCAGGTACTGAAAAAGAGAGAAGAATGTTGGAGATAGACCTGAACTTGGAGATGGGGAGGGGTTAATGATGAGCAAGCCCAAGGAAGAAGAGAACAAAACATAGACACTGAGAAAACCCGAAGAGAACCAGGAGAAGCAACAGAGCAGTGAGCACACGAGGAGGACTTCAAGAAATAGAATAGACTTTTCATGCATAACACTTGACTCTGGTGATTTACAACAACCTTATGAGAAAAGTCCTAAGATGAGTCCCATTTTCTAGAGGAGCAAACAGAGGCAAAGGGAGGTCAAAGAGCTTGCCCAGGGTCTGAGAGCTTGTAAGTGATACAGTCAAAAGCTAAACCCAGTTAAGTCTGGCTCGTAAGCCTATGCACATAACCACTGTGCCATGTGTGGGTTTTACTTGGGAAGAGGTCATTAGTAAGCATAGAAAATTTTCTGAGAAATTATAAGTAGAAATCTAGAATTAAGAGTTTTAGAGTGAAAGTTATAGATTAGGTGGAGGAAACAGCCCTTCAAGAAATTTGGCTAGGTAGGTAGTTTTCCTCTCTGGAGGGAGAGTTGAGCTAAGTTGCTTTTAAATCATTTTAAAAGCCAAGAGAAAGGAATCTTGAGTGTTGCTTGGGTGTGTGTAATGCAGGGTTTGGGGCTATTTCTCTGTTTGATTGATTTTGATGTTTTAAATATAATAATCCATTCTTGGAGAGAAGATGATTCCTGTCTGTTTGCAGTACATATAAATTGACTCCAAGTGACTGAACCAACATTCTTAAATATAGACATAGAAAATGAATATTGTCATTTAGTGCAGTTACCATGGAAGGTTGTATAGTTTTCCTACAATATTACAAATGTTTAAGCCATATTCGGAAACTCTTTTTGGAATTACCTTTACAGAGTCAGCAGTTCATTCAAATGAGTATGTGACCAATTTTTTTCTTCTTTGTGAGACTCATTTTAGTTTTTAGCCTAAAATAGTGTCAGCTCTAGAGACAACAGTCAATAGTTAAACACATGAGGTATTTGGTGTCAAAAATTGACTGATTAAAAAGCAGTGAAAAGAATTACCTTGCATGATTCTTACAGCATATGGAATTAGATCAATATTTTAATGTCAGATTTTATGTGAGCCAGAGTGTGAAGCCTTTTGGAAGCATAAATTCTAATAAGAAGAAGTTTTCTTTCATTACTCCATCTAGAGGTCTTCATTATGTACTGTCTGAATGTAAGCATGGACAAGAATTATTCAAAATCCTGAATCATTTGTTCAATGCTAATTGCCTACCCAAGTCCAAACTGTGAAGACAATACTTGGATTTTTGCCAAATCAAAAGGTCTCTTGGCTGTTCTGCTGGCTAATAGTAGAAAATGTATACTAATTTTACTGAGCCATTAGCTTTAAGAAAAAGGAACAGTGGAGGTCAAATATAGAGTAGAATAAGAGTGAAAGAATGGCAGTACTTCATAGTCCATCAGAAGGAAGGTGAACTAAGTCTGGGCATCATTTTTGCTCTTTTAAGTTGTTCTAGATTTAGTGGAGCCAGAAAAGGCATTTAGTTTTTGTTTTTCTCCAGTAGCTGAAGAATAGAATGGAGGATAGGTAGATTGGTAGTAATTCTCCTTCATTCTCTTATGCACGGTTGATATATGAGAAACTGTTATTTTCCTAACTTAGTTTCTCTGATGGTTCACAAATGATGATTTTGCATGGGGATCTTTTTTAATGCTTCACTGAACAAAATTCAAAAAACTATCCTGAGAGTAGTTGATTAGCCTTTATTTGTTAAGCCAGAAAAGTAGTGTCTTCAATGTGTCTAATGAATGGGAAAAACTAACATACAGTGATCCAAATACATAATAACCAAGTGATGCAATTCAGAGGCATTTGCCTCTTTAAAAGAAAGTAGAATCATAACCTCAGAGGGTTGTCTAGATAGCATCATGGAATCAAGACCTGATTTTCTTGTGCTTTTTTTCACCAAAGTTTTTCTAGGAGGTATTGATGAAATGTTACTTCTTTTCCACTCCCACCCCACCCCCAACCTCATTTGGAAGTAAGTTTTACAGAGCTGCATTTATGATACTAATTTTACATAATTTTACACTTTGAGTCAGTTCGGTCACTCAGTCATGTCCAACTCTTTGTGACACCATGAACTGCAGCATGCCAGGCTTCCCTGTCCATCACCAACTCCCAGAGCATGTCTATCAACTTGGTGATGCCATCCAAACATCTTTTCCTCTGTCACCCTTCTCCCCCTGCTTTAAATCTTGCCCAGCATCAGGATCTTTTCCAATAAGTCAGTTCTTCACATCAGGTGGCCGAAGTATTGGAGCTTCAGCTTCAGCGTCAGTGCTTCCAATGAATATTCAGGACTGATTTCCTTTAGGATGGACTGGTTTGATCTCCTTGCAGTCCAAGAGGCTCTCAAGAGTCTTCTCCAACACCACAGTTCAGAAGCATCAAATTCTTCTCACATCCATACATGACTACTGGAAAAACCATAGCTTTGACTAGACAGACCTTTGTTGGCAAAGTAATGTCTCTGCTTTTAATATGCTGTCTAGGTTGATCATAACTTTCCTTCCAAGGAGCAAGCCTCTTTTAATTTCATGGCTGCAGTCACCATCTACAGTGATTTTGGAGACCAAGAAAATAAAGTCTGTCATGGTTTCCATCACTTCCCCATTTATTTGCCATGAAGTGATGGGACTGGATGCCATAATCTTAGTTTTTTGAATGTTGAGTTTCAAACCAGCTTTTTCACTCTCTTCTTTCACTTTCATCAAAAGACTCTTCAGTACTTCTTCACTTTCTGTCATAAGGGTGATGTCATCTGCATATTTGAGGTTATTGATATTTCTCCTGGCAGTCTTGATTCCAACTTATGCTTTATCAAGCCTGGCATTTTGCATAATGTCCTATGCATATAAGTTAAATAAGCACAGTGACCATACACCCTTGACATACTCCTTTCCCAATCTGGAACTAGTTCATTGAATTTTACACTTTAGGTGGCTATTATCAAAGTTCCCAGAGTATATGCCATAGGCTGATTCCTATTCTCAAAGTGTCTTTGGAGATCAGAGCTCTGTGAACTCTGCTTGTTTTCTTTTCTCTATAAAGGTAACAAGAAGAACTCTGCAAGCCTAGCTTTTGGTATTTAGTCTTAATGGAAAGTAAATACGAATGTGTAGATGGCAGAGGCAGGATGCGTTTAATGTTACTATGCATCTGAAGTGGTATTGCAATATTTGGCAGTTGATGGCTCATTGAATAAACTTGATTTTCCTAGAATAGTCTCAGGAAATACATCTGTTGACATAGATATTCAGTTTCCATGCTTTAGGAACTGTGGTCATGTATTTTAGGAAATACATGCTACCATACCATGCACACCCTTGGTATGACCAATAGGACTGGTGGGGTGCAATCATAATGCAGTTTAATTTTTGTTTCCCATGCACCGTCCCTTTCAATCCACTTAGTGATTAGTTTTCTCCTTGCTGAGGGTTGAAATCTTCTGGTCCTTTTCAAACTTTCTCCCTGGTGGGTCTTTTACATGAGCAAGGGCATCTATGTTATTCTTTTTTTTAAAAAATTTATTAAAGTATATTTGATTTATAATGTGTTAATTTCATCTGCACAGCAGTGTGACTCAGTTACACACACACACAGAGTGAAAGTGTGTGTATGTGTGTGTGTGTGTGTATATATATATATACACACACACTTTTTCATGTTCTTTTCCATTATAGTTTGTCACAGGATGTTTGAATATAGTTCCCTGTGCTAGGTAGGACCTTGTTTATCCATATGATATATAATAGTTTGCTTCTGCTAATCCCAAACTCCTATTCCTTCCTTCCCTTATCCTCTTTCCCTTGGCAACCACCAGTCTGAGTCTGGTTTTCGTTCATAGCTATGTTGATGTATTTTGTATTTTAGATTCCACATATGGCCTCTCTGTTCTGAACCTAGAGCATCCACTGGTACCTCCAGCCATTTGAGGCCTCTTTGCTGCTCCAGGCAAGCCCTTTGAGAAAGATCTAAGCTCACTCCACATCAGCTTTCTCCTGCACTGGCCCACAGCTAGTTATTAGGAAACACTCATGCACTTTTTTTTTTCCACAATAAATCGCCAGAGTCAAACTAACTTTGGCATGGTTACAGCCTCTCCTGTGAACCATGTCCGAGTATCTGGCCAGCCAGTTTCCAGGCATTAGACAGTTCATGGTCCACAGTGTCCTCCAGCTTGTTGGGGATGCATATCATACATCATGCAGTCTGTGAAGTCTCCTGTGAAGCGAGTTTTTATCAGTTAATAGCCACATTTAATATTTGGACCACTTTTCTGTTTTTGGATGCTCAAAATACTGGAGCAGCACTGACTAATAGAAATATAATGCAAGCCACATGTATAACTTTAACTTTTCTAGTAGCCACCTGAAAAAGTAAAGGGAAATGGATAAAATTAATTTAAATATTTTAATTAGCCCAATATATCCAAACATTTTATTTTAATAGGAACTCAGTATTAAAAATTATGAAATATCTAGCATTCTTTTTCCGTACTAAATCTTTGACCTCTAATGTATATATTATGCCACATCTCAGTTGAGGTCAGCTAATAGCCACATGTGACTCAGTTCAGTTCAGTTGCTCAGTTGTGTCTGACTCTTTGTGACCCCATGAACCACAACATGCCAGGCCTCCCTGTTCATCACCAACTCCCAGAGTTCACCCAAACCCATGTCCATTGAGTTGGTAATGCCATCCAACCATCTCATCCTCTGTCGTCCCCTTCTCCTCCTGCCCTCAATCTTTCCTAGCATCAGGATCTTTTCAAATGAATCAGCTCTTCGCATCAGGTGGCCAAAGTATTGGAGTTTCAGCTTCAACATCAGTCCTGCCAATGAACACCCAGGACTGATCTCCTTTAGGATGGACTGGTTGGATCTCCTTGCAGTCCAAGGGACTCTCCAACACCACAGTTCAAAAGCATCAATTCTTTGGCGCTCAGCTTTCTTCACAGTCCAACTCTCACATCCATACATGACCACTGGAAAAACCATAGCCTTGACTAGACGGACCTTTGTTGGCAAAGTAATGTCTCTGCTTTTAATATGCTGTTTAGGTTGATCATAACTTTCTTTCCAAGGAGTAAGTGTCTTTTAATTTCATGGCTGCAGTCACCATCTGCAGTGATTTTGGAGGCCAGAAAAATAAAGTCTGACACTGTTTCCCCATCAATTTGCCATAAAGTGATGGGACCGGATGTGGATACCATATTGGATAGCACAGTTCTAGAGCTTTGTTTCTGGTAATACATATCATCACTTCACTTCCGTCTCTATTATGTCTCCAGTTTTCTTTCTTCCTGCTGCTTTCTTTCAGCTTTTAAGAAAGCAGCATCTTAGAGAATCACAGCTTGGGTTGATGTATAAAAGTAAACCAATAAAAAAAAAAAAGTTAGAGACCTCAGATCAGAGTCCAATTTTTCAGTGGAGTTTTGTTCAGATATAAGTGATAAATGAAATGTCTTGTAGTCATGTCAATTATATATAGCAGTGATCAGAAATATTTCATAAATGCTCAGCCCTTGGCTAGGTACTGCAATGGAATCATAAGGGAAGTATATGGCTCTTATCATCAGGTACTTAAACTAATTTTTTGGAAAGATAGAAATGCAGAAAAGAGTTAAAAACCAAGCAGAGTAAAGATGTAATTAGACAGAGTAGATGAGGGAAAGTGCTACAGATGAAGGGAAGAGATAGGACAAAGATGCAGAGGCTGGAAGCGACCAGGGGAAAAGGGAAGAAACCGTCACCCTTAGGAGATCCCTGCTATGCCAGATTTTCGGTGTTTGGAGACCACCTAGGAGAGAAGAGGAGGGGGTATGATGTCAATTTGCTTAACTCCAAGGAAAGGTCTACTTCAAACCTCGCTGTGGTACCTTTCTATTCTGCTGAACTGTGCTTCTGCACAATTTCTATATGAGGCATGGTGCTGGAGTTTTAAAATATTCTCCTTTGTATATATAAACTAGTGGGTGGACTGGCCTATTTCTGAAACTGTTTTAGCTTAATCCTATGAATAGCAGTCTGGAGACCCTACTACTTTTGCATGCTCAATTGAGAGTTCTTGAAAATACTTAGTGTTTATGTTCCCTGGTAGTGATGGCCTCTAGAGAGTCTGTGCTGTTTTTGGTTTATAAGTGTATATTGAACAAATATATGGGACTTTGTGGTCCAGATGATGTGCCAAAGTACTTTTCATAGAACATTAGTCCCATGGAGGTTCCACGAAATGAAGTTTTCATGGTCAGTAGGCTATTGGAAATTCATATACTATGTCCTCATCTTGAAGAGGCACTGGATGTGTTAGCATATTAGCTCTTGAAAGTCCTGCGAGAAGGGAACTGCTTTTACTTAGTTTAACCCAGCACTTTCAAATTGATTAATTTTAGAATTAATTTAATTTATAAATTAAATGTAACACATGGGGTTTGGTTCTGAAATGTTCTAAAGTATGATGATGAATGGAGAAAGAAAGTGTGGTATATAAATAAAATAGAATATTACTCAGCCATAAAGAGTGAAATTCTGCCATTTGCAACAACATGGCTGGACCTCAAGATTATCATATTAAGTGATGTAATTCAGAGAAAGACAAATACTGTATATTATCACTTATATGTGAAATCTAAAAAAATGAATGACTATAACAAAACAGAAGCAGATGCACAGATACAGAGAACAAAAAGAGAGGTTACAAGTGGGAGAGGGAAGTGGGGAGGGACAAGATAGAATAGAGGATTAAGAGATGCATACTACTATGTATAAAACAGATATATATTGTATAGCACAGGGAAATATAGCCTTTCTTATATAATGTGTAAAAATATTGAATCACTATGTTGATTCCTTGAAACTAATATGATATTGTAAGTCAGCTATGCTTCAGTTAAAAAAAAATAGTATGACTTAGGCAAAGTGAACTCTCCCATTAAATAGTGATAAATTCCTTGTTCTGAAAATTTGATGTGGTTGTCTTTCATGTCATCTGGTTCTCTTCAATCTTTGGGGGTACTGCATACCAGATTTAGCAGTATCAGATATTCTTGGAGCTAGAACTTCCTTTTGTAGATTGGTTAAATTCTTTTCTTTCACAACCAGGATTAAAACATATTGCTTCCCCATTCTTTCCTGACCATAGGGACCTCCAGTACCAACCCCCTTCAGTTTCATTGCAACTTTGCTGACATCACCACCTCTGTCTGCCTGGACCCTAGTCACATTTCCCTTTGATGGTTAATGCATGTGTTAAACTTGTGGTGTGTGTCATGCACTTTAAGCCAAATCAGCCATTTTAATATTTTTACTCCTCTAATTAATTCTTGTTTTTCTTGCATTTTATTACATTTTAAAATAATTGAGTGACCTAGTCCTTGTCTTTGGGGATATATACTGATGGATTTTAATGCTGTTTACTAAGAGGCAAGGGATGAATATTCATCTTGTCAAAAAAATTTTTTCCTTGCCATTTATTGATTCTTGTGTTGAAATACTTACATCAGTATAAAAATATCTATAATCCTATTCCATGGCTTTTAAGAAGCCTTATAAGCAAGTTATAATATTTTAAGTTTTCTTAAAAATAATTTCAGACTTCCCTGGTGGCTTAGTGGTAAAGAATCTGCCTGCTGATGTAGGACATGCAGGTTCAATCCCTGGGTCAGGAAGATCTCCTAAAGAAGGCAATGGCAACCCACGCCAGTACTCTTGCCTGGGAAACCTCATGGATAGAGGAGCCTAGCGGGCTACATCCATGGGTTACAAAAGAGTCAGACATGACTTAGTGACTAAACAACAACAACAAAATATTTTTTTCACTAAATGAAACACAAATGACTTTAACCTAAAATATATGTATATGCAGAAATATGAATATATGTAAATATATATATATTCAGTATTTTCTATAAAAATTAAATTCAGCCTACAGACTCCAGAATTTGGGAATTACAAAATTTGCTAATTTAGCTTGAGTTTGGGGCTAATAATATGCTAATTTATATATAATTTTCCAGCCAGATATGATCCCTCCCATAGACCAAAGAGCAAAAACTATATCTGATTCTTCTTCCTGCCTCACTGAGTACCAAGCTCACTGCTATGAAAAGGTTAGGTGTTGATTTACTTAATTTAACTGTGGGATATCAAGATTGATGAGAGAGAATATTTAAATGTGAAATATATTTTAATACAATTTTATGTCTGTTGAATACAACATTTTTTAAAAAATGCTCTGAAAACTACTCTGAAAACAGTACCTACAAGTATGTCTTATCGTAGGTACAAAGTGAATATGGTTATTGATAATTGAAGTATGTGGGGAGTGAGTTCTGTGGGACACATGAAATGTTCTCCAGCTTTCCTACCATATTCCCTTTGCAGCAATCCCTTTCCTCTGAAAGTTTTCAGAAGAGATTTTTAAGTAAACAAGTGCTTGGAATATTTATTTCCTCCAGAAATAAAGAATCTTCTAATGGCAAAACTCATAAAATAGGACCATTTCTATCTCTTTCCCCAGAGAGCCCTCATCTTCTTGCCTGCCTTCTCTTAGGAGACATTGTTGACCTTCACTGTTGGACACTCAACCAGGCAAAAAAATAAGACTTGAAGTTTTGGGGCAAATTTTACCTACATTGAAAATGTTCTTCAAAATATATATTAGTTCTTAGGGATCATCATCTGTCTGATGGGGATCCATCTAGTGAGATTGTAAGGAAGATTAAGTGAAATAATTCACACAGTACTTAACATAGGGCCTGGCACATACTCAATACATGTTTAATAGGTATTTGCTATTAAATGATCTCATTCTTATGAAAATGAGAGTAATCTTGTTTGAAAATGTTGTTTCATAAACATCATGAAACTTCCAGCTACCTCCAGAGTTAACCTCAATGTAGAGGCCCCATTGGGACTATGCTTTCCACTTAGAGGTTTTGTTCTCTTACTGGACTAGCATACTTTTTTGCATCTTCTACACGGATGAAGCCCAACATTCTTATTTGGATATCCTATCAATATCGTATCAACTATATGCTTTCCTTTAATACACACCCAATTGTTGTATTGTAGCAAAGGCTAAGACCCCAGCAGTGCAAATAGTAATAAAGGGAGAAGAAAGTGAAGAGGTGAGTGACAACCATTTCCATGAAATGTCATGGTGACTGTAGCCCTGAAAAACATCTATTTTCACAACAACCGACCAACGGTTCCTAAATAATTTGCTTACTTACATGCACAGGTACATAAAGGGAATGAGCTTGTTTCTTCATTCAAGGCCAGCCGTGGAATATAAGAGGTATCTGGCTATTTTAGAAGTGCAGCATTCTGAAGTCGATGAGAGGTAATGGAAAATTATCCATCAGCGAAGAAATTAAACACCTGTCTGAAGTATATATCCAAGCTTCTAGGTGGACGTGAGAACACAAGTCTGTAAATGTAGCATAGTCACATTTGTGTGGTGAGGTGCTTTTACTACAGGAACTACATGCCATTCTTCTTCAGTTGCAAAGGACCAAAAGTATTAGTCCAAGAGAACTGAAGCTAGAAAAGCCAAACATTTTAAGCCCGTACATTTCTAACCTCACTCATTAGAATTCAGTTGTGTCAAATGTATCCATAAAAAGATATGATGGTAAGCTGAAAGGAAAATGTTCTAAGAAGAAGAGATGTGAGCTGATCCATCATGCATTAGTTATATCCCACACACTGTGCTAATGACTGGAGATGTATGATCATACATGAAACACACTTAGCCCTACCCTCTGGAGTTACATTCTAGTGGAGGAAGTGGAGATTAAAGAAATAAACACAGAAACACCTAAGTACCAATGTGCCAAGGGCCATGCAGGAAAATAGAGGAGATGAGAGTAGAGAATAGTGACATGTATGGGCTTTTGGTCATGTTGGACTGTTTAGAGAGCTAGGGCTCTCTAAAGAATAAGTTGCCAGCCATTTCTAGAATGCTGCTGCTGCTGCTGCTGCTAAGTCGCTTCAGTCGTGTCCGACTCTGTGCGACCCCATAGACGGCAGCCCATCAGGCTCCCCCGTCCCTGTGATTCTCCAGGCAAGAACACTGGAGTGGGTTGCCATTTCCTTCTCCACTAGAATGATGGGAGCTATCTAAATAGAAGGAAGAGTGTGTATAAAGGTCCTAAGATGGCAACATCTGTATTGGCAAACATCTGTGTATTTGAGGGGAAGAAAGAAAGCTTTATGGACAGAGTTCAGACAGAGTGAGTGATGGGAGACGAGACAGGAGCACTGGTCAGGAGAATGTTGTGAGGAAGTGTGGCGCAGAGCACATTTAGATGAGTGCAGTGGTGCCATGACATCAGGGAATAATAAGAGCATTGTCGAATTTTCTACAGATGGTAGAATCCTGGTAGCTCATGTGTCCATGAGAATCTGCCCTGAAGAACCCTCAAGCACTGACTCAGGGTAGGAAATCTTGTAGATTTCCTTTGCCCTTCAAGGCAGAGGGATCTTGAGTTTTATGTTACATGTATTGCTTTTCCTATAATCCTTGTGCTTTTATAAGGATTATAGGAAAAGCTAGGGGGACTCTGACCCTTAGCTTTCCCCCAGGAAAGTAATTAAACTGGAACTTAGATGCCCTTAAAATACATAAAACAAGTACATCATGAAAATGGTTTGTTCAGGCATCAAGTATTTTGAGATAATGCATGCTTTTGAGTGGACGCATGCAAACTTGTCCCCTGGGGAATGCCTTTGGATGTCATAATAGCATTTCTGGTATCAATAAATCATTCACTACTTGGACAAGTCATGGCCACCACCTCAGTCACTAGATACATTTGTAATGGTTTCTGTGAACAATAACAACAGCCACCTAGCAACATACTGTTGGGTCATGTCATTTTTATAATACCACATGTGGTTTTGTGGGCTTTGGGTGGATAAACTGTGTCTAATATATCTTGAAAATTAAACAGCAAATATTAGTGGAGGAGCATTGTGCACAATACATGAAATCATGCTGCATGGCGTATGAGTTTATATAAGAATGACATGAGGATGTTTTTGCTAGCTTTTCAGTCCTTTTCTGTTCCATGACGGTAGGTCAGTATCTCTCTTGTTTACCATTTTATCTCTAATTTGGGGCACCTAGTAGCTCGATAAGTATTTGTTGAATGGATGAATGGATAAGTGAATAGTTTTTAGGAGAAGTTTATTGCATTCCTTAGAACTCAAATAAAAAATAGGTGACTTATCATCTCTGTATTTGATGGATTATTTTCTCTTTGCCATTTTTAAGCCATGAGGAGTAGCAAATATAGCCAAGTGAATTCTGCAAAAACTTAATATTTTAGAGAAGCCAAAATTAAATGAATGATCCCTTCCATCTACTCTGTGCTTTACAGACATACACATGACCTCATTTGGTCCTTGGAGCAATCTTGAAAGACTGTTCATATTATACAGGAAAGGAAATGCATTGTGTCTCATCTAAGGCAGGGCTGTAGGAATGAGATCTCTGTTTTTTTAACTCAACCGATACTGTGTGCATCCTTTTTCTCTAACAAATATTTGCCTGGCTCTTAGATCTACAATCATTTCTAGGATTGATTTTAGCTGTTATTAGTTATCTTTTCTTCTGAACTCTTTCTTCTTTCCTCTCCATCTCATGTACCTCTTTGTTTTTAGTTTATTATTTTTATTGCGTTACAGTTAACTTACAATATTATATTAGTTTCAGGTGTACAGCATGGCGGTATGAGATTTTATAGACTATTTTTCATTTATGGGGTTCCTTGGCTCACATGGAAAAAAATCTGCCTGCAATGCAGGAGACCCAGGTTCAATCCTTGGGTCAGGATAATCCTCTGGAGAAGGGAATGGATACCCTCTCCAGTATTCTTGCCTGGAGAATCCTTTGGACAGAGGAACCTGGAAGGCTACAGTCCATGGGTCACAAAGAGTCAGTTATTATAAAATACTGGCTATATTCCCTGTGAAAAGTGAAAGTATTAGTTGCTCAGTTATGTCTGATTCGGTGACTCCATGAACTGTAGCTTTCCAGGCTCCTCTGTCTATATTCCCTGTGCTATACAGTATATCCTGTAACGTATTTATTTTATACATAGTAGCCTCTTATTCCCCACCCCTGTCTTGCCCATTCCTGAATCTGTTTCTGCTTTGTTATATTCTCTAGTTTGTTTTATTTTTTTAGATTCCACATGTAAATGATAATATAGAGTATTAGTCTTTTCCTGTCTGACATATTTTGCTAAGCATAATCCCCTCCAGGTCCATCCATATTGTTGCATATGGCAAAATTTCATTCTTTTTATGTTGAGTAGTATTCCACTGTGTGTGTGTGTGTGTGAATGACATCTTCTTTATCTATTCATCTATTGATGCACACTTAAATTGCTTCCATATATTGCCTATTACAAAAATTTGGTACTATGAACACTGGGGTGTATGTATCTTTTGAATTAGTGTTTTTATTTATTTGGATACATACCTAGGAATGGTGGAGAGGGAAATGGCAACCCACTCCAATATTCTTGCCTGGAGAATTCCTTGGACAGAAGAGGCTGGTGGGCCACAGTCTGTAGGGTCACAAAGGGTCAGACACGACTGAAGCGACTTAGCACGTGTGCACCCAGGAATGGAATTGCTGAGTCATGTGGTAGTTCTATTTTTAGTTTTTAAGCAACCTCCATACTGTTTTCCACAGTGGCTATACTAATTTACGTTCCTACCAACAATGTACAAGGGTTCCCTTTCCTCCACATTGTCACCAACATTTGTTGTTTGTAGTCTTTTTGATGACAACCATTCTGATAGGTGTTAGTTCATATCTCATTGTGGTTTTGATTTGCATTTCTCTGTTGATTAACAATGTTGAGCATCTTTTCATTTGCCTGTTGGCTTTCTGTATGTCTTCTTTGGAAAATGTCCATTACATCTTCTGCCCGTTTTTAAATTGGGGTGATTCTTTTCTGGATGTTAACTTATATATGAGCAGTTTATATAGTTTGGATATTAGCAGTTATTGGTGATATCATTTGGAAATATTTTCTCCCATTTGGTTGTTTTTCTTTGTTTTAATTGTGTCAATGGTTTCCTTTGCTTTGTAAAAGCTTTTAAGTTTAATTAGGTCTCATTTGTTTATTTTTGCTTTTGTTTCCTTGGTCTTAATAGAGCCAAAAAATATTGCTATGATTTATATCAAAAAATGTTCTGCCTACATTTTCTTCTAGTTTTTGGTTTATGGTCTTATATTAGGTCTTTAATCCATTTTGGGTTTATTGTTATATATGATATGAGAAAATATTCTGATTTCATTTTTTTACTTGTGGCTGTCCAGTTTTCCCAGCACCACTTGTTGAGAGACAGCTGTTTTTCCATAGTACATTCTTGTCTCTTTTGTTGTAGATTAATTTACTCTAAGTTCATAAATCATTATAGATTAATTTCCCATAAAAGTGTGGGTTCGTTTCTGGGCTCTTTATACTGTTCCATTCATCTATTTGTCTGTTTTTGTGTCAGTGCCATGATGTTTTGATTACTGTAGCTTTGTAGTAGAGTCTGAAGTCAGGGAGCATGATACCTCCAGCTTTGTTCTTTATTCTCAAGGTTATGTTTGCTATTTGAGATCTTTTGTCCTGTACCTCTTTGATTGTCATTTGGGCTGCTAATACTTTCCATTCTCTGTATCTCTCAGTCTCTAGACAAAGTTTTAAAATAAATTTAGGTGACTAAGCAAATATCTCAGATTGAATTGGCTGGGGAGAACTTGATTTTAATTGTAAGTAAATGTTATATGATGAAAACACTTTTTCCTAGGCTAAAGATCAATATAGTGATGGATGTGGGAATTTAGCTGAAATTGAACAGTGACTAGAATAAAAAGGGAATGTAGTCCCCGTGGAGCCTGAGTATACACAGGCATAGAGAATCTAGCTGTATGAATGAATGTACTGCTGCTGTGTCATTCTGCTCTGCTGTAACTCCCATTGCATGACGTTAGACCAGCTATATTGGAGTCTGTGTTTAGCGAAAGTCTTGGTTTCTTTTTGTGATGAGTTTGTTTACTTGATGCACATGTCAGGAGGTTTGCAGTTTTGTTCCTATAAAAACAACTGGGGATTTAGAGTTGTGAAATAGTTTTATCTAGAGCATGAGTTCCATGAGAACAGGAATTTTTGCCTATTTTGTCACTACACCTTGAATAATGCCTGATGCATAGGAAATGCTTGATAAGTATTGAATTGAAGACTAAACCTGGCAGATACCCAGCCTGTCACTTTTAGCAACAGAACTGGATTCAGAGTGGGCCAAATAATTTACCGGTTTGTGACTATGATGATGTACGAGCTAACTCTGCTTCACTTATTCAGTGACAGTCGACTCAAGCCGAGCTGGAGTTGAAGTTTAGTTCTTGTCTACCTGCCTGTACCAGTGTATGCAGTTCTTATTCACTGTTTCAATGGGTAGCTTCCTACTCTTCTGACTTACTGTACTTGATTATAAAGTTGTAATTAGTTTTAGCTTAACCCTGTAGGACAGAATAGTAACTATAGCTAATCTGTGGCTGAAAATAGGGGGATAAGAATGAAAAGAATTGAAATGGATTGCTTTGAGTAGCCTAAAGTGACATGGATTAATATGCTATCAATTTTCTTCTCCTGGGAAACATTTGGTCACAAGGAGATCTGGCTTTCAGAAGACATTCAGATTTGAGTGTGTGGCTTTTGGCATAGTCTAGCACCACTGGAATGGTCTAATTAGGTTTTTTTCTTTTTTCCCATGCCCTTACCATCGTTCCTCAAAAGACCCAATCTAATCTCTTGACTGTAGAGTTATCTGTCATCTATAAGCTAAGTATTTTTCTTGCCAAGTTCCATTGAAAAGCCAATTTCTGGAATGCACTTGGGGCAGTATATAATAGTATGTGAAGCATCTCAGAAAGCCTAAAAGTTAATATCAGAGGGGTTATAATATGGAATTTTCGAGAAGCTAAGAGAGAAAGAGACCAATTGATTGACTGATCTCCAAAGAGCAGGGGATATAGTTCATAATGCTAGGAAACTGAAGATTTTTGACAGATGCTGTTTAGTTGCCCCAAGAAATGCAAATGTCATGTTTGTTAGATTTTCAGGAACTAATGGTCCAAAAGACTCTGTGTTTTCTTTTAGCTATGGTGCATGCATAGTGGCTGTATGTTTTTCTTTGACAGTGTCACGGTCTGGGTAGGTATGAAGATCTGTTGGCTGAAAAGCAACTGGGAAAACTGGAGAGGGAAAAAAAAAAAGAAAATTAAAATAAGATGTTGGATTGAGAAATAACATGAAGGGTGAATTATTTCAGGCTTTCTTTTTACTTTGGTAATTGCAAGAAAAAGAAGAAACACAAATGTCATAATCTGTTTTCACTTTCAAAATTTACATTTTGTAGCTACCCAGTGACTCCTATTTATTTTTTAAACTCTAATTATACAGTATTAAACATATTTCAGAAACTTCTTCTTCACTAAATAAGTAAAAAATGTTAACATGAGGTTATGCTATCACAGCAAGTATTCACATCCAAAATATTTCAAAGAAACTACAGGGAAAGCCAATTACTGTCTTGAGAAACAAGGAAAAACTTGTTCCTTTATCCATCACAAATTTATCCTTAGACTCTTTTTGTTTGGGCTCTTTTCCCATATTATCTTTCATTAATTTGTTCCAGGTTAAAACAACATTTGTATAAATGTAAGATTAACTGATTTTAGAATAAATAAGTTATTTAATGGACTTCCTCTTTAACATCAGGAAGTTAATATTAATGATAACTCTCCTAGTCCTAATGGTTGCTAAAAAGGATATGAACCCTACCACATTTAGGGCAGTTTGGATTAATTGAGTCAAAGTGTGCATAGATTTGATTAAATATGGAATTCACGCTTCCTAGGACATGGTGCCTGAAAAGCCCTGATTTATAACTTTTCTTTCCTTAATACTTTGTGAAGGGATAGGACATAGAGTGCTCTTGTTTTACATAATTCTCTGGATCTGTGTAGACTGAAGTGAGACTTTAGTTCAACGAACTCCACCTCTGCATTAGAAGATTGCCTCAAGTTTTTCCTCATTGCTCTTCCAAGTCCCGAGCTAGTCCAAACATCCATAGGCCACAGAAGCCTAACTTCTGGGAAGTTGAGACGTTATAGAAGATAAAAAATGGAAGTACCAACTCCCTTCCTTGTTTTTTTGAGAGGGTGTTAGAAATATATGTTCAACTGTATGTATTTGAAACCATATTGTAAAAAAAGAAAAAGAAGGGCCATTATTAAAACTAAGCCACAGACATACAGGTCTCATGTAAATATTTTGTTTCATACATGAAATTAGTCCTAAATTCAATTAATATCTTTTCGAGATTTGATTTTTGCCAGGAAATTATCCATCACACACACATAAAGAACAGCTTAGCATTTGTCACTATAATTGCTACATTCAGACATTTATCGTGACACCCCATAAGACTTTTCATTGCTCCTGGTGGCATCTCTGATCCTTACATGGCATTTGCATGGCTTGTCCTTTCTAAGCTGTGTTCGCCACTTGGGTATATGGTCACTGAAAGTGTCTATAAGCTTCACCAACTTGGAGATGTGTTTTTGCGGCTGACATTTTTTACTTAAAATTAATCACAGGATGCACTTTGGAGAGCGCAGGTCTAGAAATGGAACATTAACAGAGGATAGTCAAACCACAAACATGTCTGGTCGGTTTGGTTCACAATGTTGCCACACAGCCTGAAAAAATAACATTATTACCAGCAAAAGTATTGTCTTGTCTATAATATTCATTTCATCCCCTGAACATACTTTTTGAGCACACATGGAGAGAGAGGTATCCTGTCCTCTTTACCTTAGAGATGTGTGAATCCTTTTCCTTATTTTTTTTTTAACAAATGAGCTAAAAATGAATTTGAACCATTTGCCAACTTTTGAAATTTTGATTAAAAATTTTTTTTTCTTCTTATATTTTTGAACTAATAGAATCACTTTCAATCCCCTTCTCCCATGCCTGGCCAAAAATACATATTCAAATCTTTGAGTTCTTCTTGTGGACAGACTCTTCCAAGATCGTTTTTGGTATGAAAAGTATCATTCTAGCAACAACCATGTAATAGCAGCTTAGTTTCTTTTTGAATTGAATTGTTAAGCTGCACAAATCCATTGTTTTTTTGTGCCAACTGAAGATTGCTTTTACAACAAAATATATATCATAAATATGCTAATCGTACCTTGTATGCCATCTCAGGTCTTATGGGAAGGGGCTACAAATAGGATGATCATGTTGTGTTAGGTAGGTCACTTCCTAACTTTCATTAATTAATTCATGCATTATGGAGAATCACCAACACACAAAATAGAAAAGTAGAAACGACACTGTTGAGTAATCACAAGCTGTTGACTATGCAGTCTTCTGGAAAGGAGGGGCAGTGAGCATTCTTTGGACCTTTTAATTCGGGAAAGAACAGGCTATGTTTATTTAAGAGACTCATTCGTCTGTTTCCTGATTGCATTCTTATTGTGCAAATGCCAGAGTGTATTACAATGGATAAAATGGGGAAAAAATAAAGTATAATTTAAGTGGGCCAGGAAAGAGTGGTGGTAGATGTTTGAATGTTCCCTTGGAGTTAATCAGTGGTTCATAAACCTGAAATACTTTATCTCGAGAACTGAGTTTCTGACTCAAGTTACACAGGAGAAAGTATTAGTTGGCTTGAGAAAGGGAAAACCTTAGTTCACATAAATTTGTACACAGATCCCTTTATCATGGGAGAACAGTAATTAGGGATTGAGAACCCTGAGAACATGATTGTGACCTAGTTATTCCTGTACTGCAAGTGCTCATTGGAGGTACTGGCTAGACCTGCAAATAATGAATTAAGAGATTCCAGCTGGGATATGATGAAAGCATTTTTGGGAATCTCTGTATCTTGGCTGGACCACATGGGTTATAACTTGGAGAGGCCTAAACTAGTAGTAGTATATGACAGATTTATAGCCCAATTGATGTTGGGCATCAGAAAAAAGGCTGAGGTTAAAAAAAAATGACTTGAGAATTATGAGCTTTTAAAGAATTGCCATTGAAAGGGAGGCTGAAGGAGGAAAGCATGAATTCCTTATATGAAGGGAAATAAAAATAATAAAGATTGATGGTGAGGCATTGAATGGCAAGCATAGTAGTTTGTTTTCCACAGCATCCCTCTCCTCCAAGACCCCCCTAATCCACCTTCTGTGCTTTGTAGCACTCGCTGCCTCTTCTTCCACCCAACACTCTATGTAACAAAGCAATGATCTAGCTCTTCCACTACGTAATTAAATTTTATGAGGATAGAGGTCCTCATAAAGAGTCAGAGGAGTTACTTTTCAGACCTCCACTTTCAGCTACTTTTCTATTTCTTCACTGTCAGAGTGGTGTTTGACACAGAGTAGGGTCTCAATGAAAGTTTATTGAGTGAACGAACAAAAATTTTATCTTGGTCAGACTTTCCTTTTTCCCTCCCCCCTCACTCCTTTTTCCTTCTGGCAAGTACTTACTAATGATGTTTGTTGTTGTTGTTTAATTGCTAAGCATTGCCTGACTTGTGAGCCCATGGACTATATATAGCCCACCAGGCTCCCCTGTCCATGGGTTTTCCCAGGCAAGAATACTGGAGTGGGTTGCCATTTCCTTCTCCAGTTCTTCTTGACCCAGGGATCAAAACTGAGTCTCCTGGTTGGCAATGGATTCTCTACCACTGAGCCACCTGGGAAGCCCACTTACTAGGATATACCAGGCCACAAAGACCAATAAAACGAGATTCCTGTACTCACCGAACTTACATTCTATTGGTTCAAATCTAATTTTTCAAATAAGACAGTCCAGGGTAGGGTTCTAGCGCTGGGATGGACATTTGAACAAGGAGTAATGAGAATCTAGAAACAAAGAAGTATTTAAGTCAGACTGAGAGGTCAAGGAAGATTTTTCTTGAGGAATGAAAAATTAAAGATTTATGGAACCTGGAAGGGTTTGTATGTGTTAATGAAGAGAAAGACCTGGTCTGGAAGAACAAAACAGCGTTATCAGGGAAACTGTGGGTAGCTCATTGTGAATGGAGAGATGATGCCAGAGCAAATGGAGCTTGGAGGTAAGTAAACTGGAGTGCAGTTTAAAAAGCATTGACCTGACAAGGTGTTTCAGTGTTTCCACTGATGGGTCAAATGTACTGAGACTTCATAATACTTTAGACAAACAGGCAAGACCACTCCCTATGACCATCTTACCTTGTCATTTCCCAGCTCCCATTTGCCGATTCCCAGCGTGGTATCTTAGGCTGAAGAATAGGAAGAGCTCTAAAGGAGGGTTGCTGTTTCCCTGCCAGAACATTTTTTGGAGTATGGAGACATTCATGTTAGCTTATAATGACTGGTTGCCAGGTTATAGAGGCTATGTTAGAATGACAGTCCTTCAGCCTAATTTTGTCATCTGTGAGTGTGAACAGTGGTTATCGCTGAGGGGATACTCTAGCCTTCCATGTTATTTACACATGAACCATTTCCAGTCTCTAATCTTTAGACGTTCTCTTCTGGAACCTGTTTTTCTGTTTAGCCTCTAGGAATGCCCAGCTATTGGGTAGTATAAGTGGTAGTTCTTGTGTTAATTTGATTTAATATAATCCCCAAACATTCAGTACTATTATCTTTTTTATATGATGGGTTTACCATCCATATTTGCTAGTTTAAATTGGCATTTTAAACAAGAAGAGTTTGGAAAAAGATATATGTATAACTGAATCACTTTGCTGTACCCCTGAAACTAACATAACATTATTAATCAGCTATACTCCAATATAAATAAAAATTTTTTTAAGATGGTATCCCATCTCCAACCAAAAATATTAAACGAACAAAGCCACAGTGATTTTCATAAAAATCAGGTGCTATTTTATGTCTTACTTTAGTTTCCAAATGGGAGACTCCTAGTTGGCCTGATCACATGTCATCTGGAAGCCACTGCACACTCTTGACCTTTCCCGTGTTCTTGATCATTTTACCAGTTCTTGGAATATTTCTAACTCATTGTGTTTATATATTCTTTATAATAATAAGAGGAGTAGAAGGTGTTTAGGATATGGATGTGTCTGTACATGGTGCCTACACAGAATAGATACTTAGTACATATTTGTTGACTGGGAAGATGTGAGATATTTTTAAAACATGCACCTGCATTAGCAACTTTGACTGTCTTTAGGAAAAAGTCCAGACTCCTTTGCAAGAGCCTCCAGACCATTTGCAATCTGGAACTTATATACCTTTCTGTGCTTGTGTCTTGTTTTCACATCTAACAGTTCACATTTTGCAATACGTGTCCACACCTCCATGCCCTTGCCTTTCTTACTGACCTGCCAGATATGAAAGCTTCTTACCCTTAGCCCTACTGCAGAAGAAGGATTTCTTTACCATTTCCAAAACAACTTGTACATCCTTCTGTGATAACATCCATATTGTCATTCCCTTTATGTTCTTATCTCCTCATGTAGGTTATACACCAAAGACAGAGGCTCTGTCTTACTTATCTTTGTGTGTTAGGGTCTGATATTGTGCTTCTGACCCTAGTGAGGACTCAGCAGTGTGTTGTAAATGAATAAATGAGGTGACTAGGCCAGTGCCAGGCCCCGAGGATCAGCCATTCTTATGATCCCTCCTCCCCACCATGAGGACAGGAGCCCTAAACTCAGAACGAACGGGCAGGATGAACAGGCCAAAGATACCAGGGATCTGCAAGGAAGGGTGATCATTGCCAGCTTCTAGAAATCCATGGGATTCTGGCCTGTCTGCCCAGCTGGCTCTTTGGAGAGGAGTCTCTGAATGGAGCTGACCTTGGTTTCTTGCCAACAAAGTCTTTCCCAAGAGAGCAGGCTCAGTTGGAAACCTGAAGTCTCATTTGCAGTTTTTCTTTAGTTGTTTGCCAGGTTAAAGGAAGTATGACAGACTTCAAGGGACTGATGAGAATCCGAGATCTACTTGCTGGGTCACAAGTGGTAATTGAGAGCCATGTTTTAGGAGCACAATAGAGATTAGTTTCCTTAAAACTGATTTTATGTTTGCTGAAGCTTATTTAATACCCAACTGCCCATCCATTTCAGTTTGTAAAAGCTTATTGTCTTACAATAATAGGCATTGGGCTTTTTATTTTTATTACATAATAAGCCACATTCTTTAATTCATGATTTATTAGATTCTGTTGAAATATAATGAGTAGTGGTGTTTAGTACAGTGATGTGATAGAATATCATTCATTGTACCATGTGAGCTACAGTTATGCCAGTTCCAACATCTGAGTTGGATTGTTATGTATTCTGGACCATAATTGTCACATAACTCAGACTGTGTAGATATAAATAAGTGATTCCCTGGTGGCTTAGCAGTAAAGAATCAGACTGTCAATGCAAGAGATGTGGGTTCAATCCCTGGGTCGGGAAGATCCCCTGGAGAAGGAAATGGCAACCCACTCCAGTATTCTTGCCTGGGAAATCCCATGGACAGAGGAACCTGGTGGGCCACAGTCGGTGAGGTCGCAAAAGACTTGGACACGACTCAGCAATTAAATAACAGATATAGATGCAAAAATACAAACTTTCAAAACTTGCTGCTGCTGCTGCTAAGTCACTTTGGTCATATCCAACTCTGTGCGACCCCATAGATGGCAGCCCACCAGGCTCCTCTGTCCCTGGGATTCTCCAGGCAAGAACACTGGAGTAGGTTGCCATTTCCTCCTCCAATGCGTGAAAGTGAAGTCGCTCAGTCGTGTCCGACTCTTTGCGACCCCATGGACTGCAGCCCACCAGGCTCCTCCATCCATGGGATTTTCCAGGCAAGAGTGCTGGAGTGGGGTGCCATTGTCTTCTCCATTCAAAATTTGAGACAATCTCAAAAGATAGATTTCAGAGAAAGATCTTTCCTAATTGAAATGCCTTTTAACTTCCTGTTTTCGGATAATGTTCAAACTCCTAAGCTTGGGAAACAAGACCTCTCAGGATCTGGTCCTTGCCTACCTCCCCATCTTCTTCCTCTCTGGGGCTGCCTGCCAGCAGGTACCCTTCATTTGTCAGGGGAACCACACCCATTTCCTCTTTTTGTACTGCTGTTTCACATGTAAAGGTTTTCCAAACGCTGGTTGGCTTTGTCTACTTTCAGTGCTCTTTGCCTCTTGTTTAAAATTTTTTTGAAATGTAGCAAATTACAGAGAATAATAAGGCAATATGTAAAATTTCCACGTAGTGTTAATAGATGGTAGCACTTCATGATTTTGCCTCTTTGTAAAATGAACAAACCATAACATATCCAAAAAGTTGGTATTTTTCTCTTTTTTTTCTTCCTAGTTCCGTTGCTTTTTTCTTTCCAGAGACAAGTGTCGTCACACTTTTCTAGACAGAAGAGCTCATGGCCCTTTATAAATGTGTAGATTTTCCTGTATACTTTCTCTCCAGAATTTTAAGAGCAGACCAACTTAGACAATCCCAGCGCTGCCCTCCTATCTGGGAACTCTTTGCTTCCTGTGGTTTGTGGGTTCTTTGTCTTGTTTTTAACAAACAAATTCAATTGCTGCTTCTTTTTTAAAAAGTTTTCTAAAATTTCTGGTCTGGTGTTTCTTCAGAGATTTTGTGAAAGTTTTTAGATTTTAAATTTTACTGGGAAAGTTGGTTGACTGTCCCTCGTTCAATCTCCCTCCCCATACAAATACAGATCTTAATTATAAATAACTTTTTACAGAAATCATATTATCTTTTCATGAACTTGATAGTTGTAGCAGTGAGAAACTTTCATTAATAATGTTCAGAATTTTTACTTCAAGCCCTTTAAAAATTCTGGTTCTTTAAAAATATCCTGATATCAAAATAATACATGTTTATAATCAACAATGTGAAAAGTATTTTTTAAAAGTCAGAAAAGTGTGAAGCAGTTGAAAGAGATATTCACAGGTTCCTGGACAACTAATATTTAATATGCTCATTTGATACAATCTGAAAAAGAGGGAAAACTACCTAACCTATTAATATGTGTCGTGCTCAGTCACTCGGTTGCATCCAACACTTTGTGACCCCATGGACTGCAGGCCACTCAGCTCCTCTGTCCACAGGATTGTCCAGGGAAGAATACAGGTTGTCATTTCCTGCTCCAGGGGATCTTCCCAACCCAGGGATCAAACCCGTGTCTCTGACAAGTCTCCTACATTACAGGCAAATTCTTTACTACTGAGCCACGGGGGAAGCCCTAACATACTAATATAATCACAGTTAATATTTCCTTGAATTTACTTATTTTTAGTTTTTATTTTTCTTTACAAAGTCATTCACTTTGTAATCAGGGCATAAATGTAGTTTGTATTGTATATTTATCCACACAAACACATTAAAAAATATTGTATAAGCCTGTGTTCCCATCTTTTTGCACCTCTGGACTCTACCTTTAGTTTTTATTTTTCCATTATATCACCATGTGTAACACCTTTGTACATAGAGCTTTTTCTATTTTTAAAGTAAAATGAAGCTATTAAAGCCTGACTGTCAGCACCTTTAAGTTCTTGATACGTACTGTCAGTGAGCTCATGTGTGCTTTTGACTGTCTGGAGTCCTGGTTTCTCCTCTTTCTTAGCAACATATACATTTTTAAGTAAGCAAAAGAAAATAAATCCCTGCTCATTTCTAGTAAGAGTCATCAACTCTTTCAAGAATTAAATTCTTAAATCTTTATCTTAATAACTTTAAATATTTCCCCCAATATTTTTGTTTTTATTGGTATACAGATATTTTTATTTAATGTGACATATGAATCTTTTCTTTATGGTTCATCTATGGCCTTTGAGATTAAACAGTTCTCCTGTTTCCAAATATTTGACAAATATTTTGATTCATTTTCTTCAGATTTTTTTGTTTTGATTTTTAAATATATTTGATACTTTAGTCCAATTTGGATTTGTTGTAGACTGGATGATCACTAAAGTACCTAGTTTAAACTAGTGATGTATACGGTGATGGGGAGAAAAATCCCAGGATTTATTTTACATTTCTTTGTATGTGTCTCCTATAAGAAGTATTATTTAAATCGTACTAATGCTGTGCTGTGCTTAGTCGCTCAGTCGTGTCTGACTCTTTGCAATCCCATGGACTGTAGCCCGCCAGTTGTTCATGGAATTTTCCAGGCAAGAATACTGGAGCAGGTTGCCATTTCCTACTCCAGGGGATCTTCCTGACCCAGGGATTGAACCCATGTCTCTTGTGTCTCCTGCACTGGCAGGCAGATTCTTTACCACTGCACCACCTGGGAAGCCAAAACTCAGACTGATGGATGTTAGTAAGATGTTGGGCTAACCTAGGACTTTCCATGCTCGTGACACCCTGCTGTGGCTCAGGAGTCTGACATTTGAAGGGTGTATTGCCGTTTGTTTTCTGTTAGTCTTCCAGCTAATTCACGCTGGTCTTTGGCCTTGGAATTGAATCTCTGGTCTGTTGGAATCGTGATCTCTGCCTTCCAACAGACAATTCACATTCAGCATTAGTCAACAAATCCATTTTCGCTAGGCTCTGGAAGGTGTAAACACAGGGTCATTCATCTGCAGGCAGGATGCCTTCCAGTCACTGTTCCTCTGGGACCTGCTCACCCATCTCCTGCGGCCTGGCCAGCAGAGGCCAGTGTGCCTGGCTTGGCCAGCACGTCTAGGCCAGCTCTCCCTCCTTAGCTGGCTGAGAGCCTTTTTTTTCTAGCTTCTCTGCTCCAGAATAAACAAAAATTCTGTTTATAGCAACAACATTGTTTTTGTGTTTTAAAGGAATGAGTATGGGACAAGTGATTCAGTAACTGATCAAGAACTGACTTTAAGTAAGACTTTGTGGGTGGAACTGCTTTTGAAACTACCGAGTTTAAATGTAGTGAGCTCCCTTTTAACCAAAGCATTCAACAGAGATGGGAAGGCACTTTTTGTTTTGTTTTGTTTTTCAAGTGGGAAAGTATTTTAAGTAATGGTGTACTGGAGAGTCAAGCATTTCATGAGGATAACCTTTTCACTGTAAGGTTCTAAAGTTATATGAACATCTCACTTCCCACTTCCTTTTTCTTTTCTCAGTTTTCCCAAAGTTTATAGTAGCAGAGGCCCCCAAACAACATTTGAAGTTCTAGGGTCAGTTTGGAAAAATGAATTCTAAAAAATATAGAAAAAATATGATTGGAAAATGTGTTATCTGCCCCATGTGGTTAGAAACACAAAACTTATCCAGTAAGTAACATGGGAAAACATAAAGAGTAGTAAGTTCATTTAGCTAAAATAGAACTACTACATCTAACTTCAGACTTCTAGGGTTTCTGTCCTAAGTCATTTTAGTCATGTCCCACTCTTTGCAACCCTATGGATCATAGTCCACCAGGCTCCACTGTCCATGGGATTTTCCAGGTAAGAATACTGGAGTGGGTTGCCATTTCCTTTTCAGGGGGTCTTCCTGACCCAGGGATTGAACCCTTGTCTCTTAGGTCTCCTGTACTGGTTGGCCGATTCTTTACCGCTAGCACTAACTGGGAAGCCTTTCTAGGGTTTAGTGTATGACTGTAACAGTTGATAATATGTGCATGCTTAAGGTAAATGTAATAATTGATAAGCCAGTTGATTTTTTAAAAGACAGCTTTATGGAAGGTTAGTTTATATACCAAAAATTTCACTCATTCTAAGGGTACAATTCAATACTTTTTAGTAAGTTTAGAGTTATATACTGGAGAAGGAAATGGCAACCCACTCCAGTGTTCTTGCCTGGAGAATCCCAGGGATGGGGGAGCCTGGTGGGCTGCCGTCTCTGGGTCGCACAGAGTCGGACATGACTGAAGTGACTTAGCAGCAGCAGAGTTATATACCATTGCAATCATCCAGTTTTATAGCATTCACATTACCTCTCAAAAGATCCCTTGTGCCTGTTTGCAAACAATTCCAGCCCGAGCCCAGCAACCACTAATGTGCTTTATGTCTCTATTTCAATTCGGTCAGTTCAATTGCTCAGTCATGTCCAACTCTTTGCAACCCCATGGACTGCAGCAGGCCAGGCTTCTCTGTCCATCACCAGGTCCCAGAGCTTGCACAAACTCATGTCCATTGAGTTGGTGATGCCATCCAACTATCTTGTCCTCTATTGTCCCCTTCTCCTCCTGTCTTCATTCTTTCTCAGTATCAGTGTCTTTTTCAGTGAGTCAGTTCTTCACATCAGGTGGCCAAAGTATTGGAGCTTCATCTTCAACATTAGTCCTTCCAATGAACATTCAGGACTGATTTCCTTTAGGATGTACTGGTTTGATATCCATGCAGTCCAAGAGACTCTCAAGAGTCTTCTCCAACACCACAGTTCAGAAGCATCAATTCTTTGGTGCTCAGCTTTCTTTATGGTCAGACTCTCACATCCATACATGACTGCTGGAAAAACCATAGCTTTGACTAGGTAGACCTTTGTCCGCAAACTAACGTCTCTGCTTTTTAATACGCTGTCTAGGTTGGTCATAGCTTTTCTTCCAAGGAGCAGTTCAGTTCAGTTCAGTTGCTCAGTCGTGTCCGACTCTTTGCGACCCCATGAATCGCAGCACGCCAGGCCTCCCTGTCCATCACCATCTCCCGCAGTTCATTCAGACTCACATTCATCAAGTCAGTGATGCCATCCAGCCATCTCATCCTCTGTCGTCCCCTTCTCCTCCTACCCTCAATCCTTCCCAGCATCAGAGTCTTTTCCAATGAGTCAACCCTTCCCATGAGGTGGCCAAAGTACTGGAGTTTCAGCTTTAGCATCATTCCTTCCAAAGAAATCCCAGGGCTGATCTCCTTCAGAAGGAACTGGTTGGATCTCCTTGCAGTCTAAGGGACTCTCAAGAGTCTTCTCCAACACCACAGTTCAAAAGCATCAATTCTTCAGTACTCAGCCTTCTTCACAGTCCAACTCTCACATCCATACATGACCACAGGAAAAACCATATCCTTGACTAGACAGACCTTAGTCGGCAAAGTGATGTCTCTGCTTTTGAATATACTTTCTAGGTTGGTCATAACTTTTCTTCCAAGGAGTAAGCGTCTTTTAATGTCATGGCTGCAGTCACCATCTGCAGTGATTTTGGAGCCCCAAAAATAAAGTCTGACACTGTTTCCACTGTTTCCCCATCTATTTTCCATGAAGTGATGGGACCGGATGCCATGATCTTCGTTTTCTGAATGTTGAGCTTTAAGCCAACTTTTCCACTCTCCTCTTTCACTTTCATCAAGAGGCTTTTTAGTTCCTCTTCACTTTCTGCCATAAGAGTGGTGTCATCTGCATATCTGAGGTTATTGATATTTCTCCCAGCAATCTTGATTCCAGCTTGTGTTTCTTCCAGTCCAGCGTTTCTCATGATGTACTCTGCATAGAAGTTAAATAAGCAGGGTGACAATATACAGCCTTGAGGTACTTCTTTTCCTATTTGGAACCAGTCTGTTGTTCCATGTCCAGTTCTAACTGTTGCGTCCTGACCTGCATACAGATTTCTCAAGAGGCAGGTCAGGTGGTCTGGTATTCCCATCTCTTTCAGAATTTTCCACAGTTTATTGTGATCCACACAGTCAAAGGCTTTGGCATAGTCAATAAAGCAGAAATAGATGTTTTTCTGGAAGTCTCTTGCTTTTTCCATGATCCAGCAGATGTTGCAAGCATCTTTTAATTTCATGGCTTCCGTTACCATCTATAGTGATTTTAGAGCCCAAGGAAATAGTCCGTCACTGTTTCCACTGTTTCCCCATCAGTTTGCTATGAAGTGATGGGAATGGATGCCATGATCTAATGTTGTTTTAAGCCAGCTTTTTCACTCTCTCACTTTCATTAAGAGGCTCTTTGGTTTCTCTTTGGTTTCTGCCATAGGGTGGTGTCATCTGCATGTCTGAGGTTATTGATATTTCTCCCGGCAACCTTGATTCTACCTTGTGCTTCATCCAGCCTGACAGTATGCATGATGTACTCTGCATATAAGTAAACAGGGTGACAATATACAGCCTTGATGTACTCCTTTCCCAATTTGAAACAGTGTCTGTTGTTCTATGCCCAGTTTTAACTGTTGCTTCTTGACCTGCATATAGATTTCTCAGGAGGCAGGTCAGGTGGTCTGGTATTCCCATATCTTTAAGAATTTTCCACAGTTTGTTGTGATCCACACAGTCAAAAGCTTTGGTGTAGTCAATAAAGCAGAAGTAGATGTTTGCTTTTTCGATGATCCAACAGTTGCTGGCAATTTGATCTCTGGTTCCTCTGCCTTTTCTAAATCCAGCTTGAACATCTGGAAATTCTCAGTTCATGTAGTGTTCAAGCCTGGCTTCGAGCATTTTGAGCATTACTTTGCCACCGTGTGAGATGAGTGCAATTGTGTGGTAGTTTGAACATTCTTTGGCATTGCCTTTGGCATTGGATGAAAATTGACCTTTCCAGTCCTGTGGCCACTGATGAGTTTTCCAAATTTACTGGCATTTTGAGTGCAGCACTTTCACAGCATCATCTTTTAGGATTTGAAATAGCTCAACTGGAATTCCATCACCTCCACTAGCTTTGTAGTGATGCTTCCTGAGGCCTACTTGACTTTGGACTCCAGGACGTCTGGCTCTAGGTGAGTGATCACACTATCATGGTCATCTGGGTCATTAAGATCTTTTCTGTATAGTTCTGTGTATTCTTGCCACCTCTTAATATCTTCTGCTTCTGTTAGGTCCATATCATTTCTGTCCTTTATTGTGCCCATCTTTGCATGAAATATTCCTTTGGTATCTCTGATTTTCTTGATGAGATTTCTAATCATTCTCATTCTATTGTTTTCTTCTGTTTCTTTGTGTTGATCACTGAGGAAGACTTTCTTATCTTATGTCTTTGTAGATTTGCCTTTTCAGTACCTTTCATTTAAATGGACTTCTATAATGTATAGTCTTGTATCTGTCTATTTTGCATAACATTATATTATGTTTAATGTGTATTAGTAGTTTGTTCCTTTTTTTCGCTGAGTAATATTCCATTGTGTGACTATATCACATTTTGTTCATTCAGTCACTAGTTGATGGACATTTGAATTGTTTCCAGTTTGAGGCTAATAACCCTACTATGAACATTCACGAGCAAGTCTTTGGCCATATGTGTTCACTTTTTCTTTGGTAGATACCTCAGTATGGAATTTCTGGATTACATGCTAAGTTCATGTTTCACTTTTAAGAAACTGCCAAATTTTTTTCCAGAGTGGTTGTACCATTTCACACTCCCCTTAGCAGTCTGAGGGTTCTAGTTTCTCATAATATCCTCACCATCACTTGCTTGTCTGCTACATTGTAGCCATTCTAGTGGGTATGCAATGGTGTCTCATAGTGGCTTCTCATTTGTATTTTTCTCATGACTAATGATGTTGAGCATTTTTCATTTGCTTCTTAATACATCTTATTCGGTTAAATGACTATTCAGATCTTTTACCACTTTGAAAATAAGGTAATTTTTCTTCTTCTTTTTGAGTTTTAAGAGTTTCTTGTGGTTTTTGATGCATTCTTTATCAGGTATTGCAAATATTTTCTCCTGGTTTTACCTGTTTTTATTTTTAGTGGTGTCCTTTGAAGTGTAAAGCCTTTTGATTTTGATTACGTCCAATTTATCAGTCTTTTTTTTCAAAATGAAGTATGCTTTTGGAATTGTACCCAAGAACCCCTTGCCTAAGACCTTAGAAATTTCTCTTTTAAGTTTTCTTCTAGCAATTGTGTAGTTTGAGGTTTTATAGGGCCTCCCTGGTGGCTCAGATGGTAAAGAATCTGCCTGCAATGCAGGAGAAAGTCAAAGTGAAAGTCACCCAGTCATATCCAACTCTTTGTCACCCCATGGACTATGTAGTCCATAGCATTCTCTAGTCCAGAATACTGGAGTGGGTAGCTGTTCACTTCTCCAGGGATCTTCCCAATACAGGGATTGAACCCAGGTCTTCTTCATTGCAGGCAAATTCTTTACCATCTGAGCCACTTGGGATGCCCAAGAATAGTGGAGTGGGTAGCCTATCCCATCTCCAACGGATTGTCCTGACCCAGGAATCAAACTGGGGTCTCTTGCATTGCAGGTAGATTCTTTACCAACTGAGCCATCTGCAGGAGACCCGGGTTCAATCCCTGGATGGGGAAGATCCCTGGAGAAGATAATGGCAAACCACTCCAGTATTCTTGCCTGGAGAATGCCATGGACAGAGAAGCCTGGCAGGCTACTGTCCATGGGTCACAAAGAGTTGGACATAACTGAGTGCCTATCAGATTTTATATGAGTCTGTGATCCATTTTGAATTAATTTTTGTGATGTGTTGAAGTAAAGGTCATTTTTTTTCAGTAGATATACACAATTTTTAGTACAATTTGTTTGTAAAAAAAAACAACAACTCTTTATCTTGTTGAATTTCCTAGACAATGTTGTTGAAAATTAATTTTGGAAGGGTTAATTCCAGTCTGTTTAGTCTGTTCCATATATCTATATCTCTACCCCTACTCTAGTACCATAGTCTGTTGACTACTGTAGCTTTATAGAAAGTTCTGAAGTGCTCCAACTTTATTCCTCTTTTCCGAATTGTCTTGGTTATCCTGGGTCATTTGTATTTTCATATACATTTGAGCTTCAGCCTGTCAATATCTTCAGAAACTCCCTGGGATTTTAGTAGCAGTTGCATTGAATCTATGGATCAGTCTGAGGGGGGGATATTACATTAACAGTATCGAGTTTTCCATTTCTCTCATTTAAAATTTCTTCAGTTCTCTCAGAAATGGTTTGTAGTTTTCCCTGTGCAAATTTTGCACTTATGTTGTTAAGTTTTTTCTTATAAATTTTATTCTTTTTGATGTAATTGTGAATTAAATTGTTTTTTAAATTTCATTTTCAGGCTGTTCATTTGTATATAGAAATAAGACTGCTTTTTGTATATGGGTATTTTATGACCTTCTTTAACTTGTTTATTAGTTTTAGTAGTTTTTGGTAGATTCCTTAGGATTTGCTGCGTACAAGATTGTGTTGTCTGTGAATAGAAATAGTTTTACTTTTTCTAAAGTGTGTTTTTAATATCTTTGCATTATTGCAGTGGCTAGACCCCCAGTTCAAATTCAAGAGAAATGGCAAGAGCAGACATCCTTGCTTTGTTTCTAATCTTAGAAAGAAAGTATTTATTATTTCACTAATATTTTTGATGTTAGGTATAGGTTGAGTAAGTTCACTTATATTTGTATTCTATTGAGAGTTTTATCATGAATGTACATAGAATTTTGTCATATGCTTTTCCTGAATTTATTGAGATGATCATGTGGTTTTTGTTCTTCATTTTACTAATATGGTGTATTTGTTGATTTTCAGATGTTAAGCCAACTTTGCATTCCTGGGATAAATCCTACTTGGTCATGGTGTATAATCTTTTTATATGATGTTGGATTCAGTTTGTTAGTATTGTGTTGAAGGTTTTTGTGTCTCTGTTCATAAGGGATGTTGGTTTATAGTGTCCTTTTCTTATGATTTTTTGGTCTGACTTTAGTGTTTGGTTAGCACTGGCTCATGGAATAAGTTGAGAAGAGAGCCAGTTGACGTTGTTTTTTTCAGTTAGTCTCAGTAGAGAGCAGGGAAGGACAGTATAGAAGGATTTATATATGGTGAAATTCCACTTAAAAATAATTTTTAATCTACTGTAAATAATAAATCACTAGAAAATGCCACAAAAATATACAAATGCTAGTTTCATTTCTAAAATGAATTTAGCTTATATAAAACTATTCTGTGAAAATTATACAAAAGTTTCTACAGGCTGCTTACTACTTTTTAAAATTTTGTGATAAAATTGATATAACATTATATTAGTTTCAGTTGTACAACATAATGATTGATACTTATATATATTGTGAAATGATCACCATAATAAGTTTAATTAACATACATCACTAAGCATATAATTTTTTTTTCTTGTGATGAGAACTTTTAAAATTTACTCTCTTAGCAACATTCAAAAGGTTTATCACTCAGTCTCTGTACTTACCTCCTCACAGACTGAACACAAACAGTTCTCACAAATCTTTGTGAGAACCAGCTTTGAGTAGCACTGGTGTAGACTCATGCTTCTCAACCTTTAATGTGCATAGAAATCACCTGGGAATTCTGTTAAAATGGATTTTCATTTAGTAGTCTGGGACAGAGCCTGAGGTTTTCCATTTCTTTCAAGCTCCCAGGTAATACCTACGATGCAGGTCCACGAACCAGACTCTGAGTACGAAGGCTATGAAATATAATACAGATAATAAAATAAATGTGATATTTTTTATAGCCCTGTTGTAAATTGCTTTGAGACATACTTTGGTTTTTCAAAGATTGTTGGGTTGTTAATCAACAGTCACGATTGTCTAGATACCAGTTGTTTTTCTTGGCATCTGATCTTCCCTGGCTTCCAACTGCTCATCCATGAATCCAGCGTGTTGGACTAGGAGATCTCTGAAGTTTCTTCCAGATCTCACAGTCTGTGATTTTAAGCATCCGTGTCAAGAGAGTGTTATGGCTGAATTTGCATTTTCTTTTTACATAAACTTAATAAAACATGAACCCAAAGTCTATGTCACAGTAGTTCTTAACAAGATGTTAAAAATTAATAGCAAACATGCTTTACTAAATTTTGGATGATACAGAAAGATTAATATCAACATTCAAAGATTTCTCCATGTTTGAAGTCTTAATAAAAGCAGGTGGGAGTCCTGTTTAAACTTATAGTTGGAAATCAAATTAAAAAATAATTGACTTGCTGTGGAGAGACAAGTGAAATAGGTGTTTACACTATGAAATTCAAGTTGACACAAAATAGCTGAAAGGCTTTAATTTCAGCCAAGTTGAAATGATCTCATTTTCCTTTCTATTTCACTTTATTTGCTGAGATACTTGAAACATTTTCTCCCATTGCTTAAAAGCAAGTGAAAAGGGTGGTAAATCAGTGGTAGAAATGTGTTGTCAAAACCTCCAGGGGCCATATCCTCTTATCTTCAGCACATATTAATGTGACCTGCTCTTCTTTCTACAAGATGATTACAGCACACCCTGCAATGCAGGGTGGAGGCCTTTGGTTAGCCTCCAAAGAAAGTGACTAATAATTGACCTAATGTACAGAGCACATGAATAACATATTCTTTGGGTAAAGAAAAAATATGGTTTGCAGGGTGTGTGAGACTTCATATCCCTGTTTTCACTTCTTCCAAAAGATTTAAGATAGTTACTTTATTAAATTTTTAAGTCTCAAATTCAGATCATGCACTTGGTGCCACTGTGCAATTCAAGACCAGACTCCTGCCCCCAGCATTTTCTTAAACGAGTTGTTTAGAATTTTGAAGAGGAATAATTTTGTTACCTGTAAGTCAGTGGCCTCACACAGTAAAACAATTTTAGTTTATGTACTGTTAAACAATTGTTTCCCTTGACGAAGAGATTTGAAGTCTCCAAAATATATAGGAGTTTTTACTTGCTGAGGAGATTAGTGGAAAGTTAGGACTTTTCTTTTTTCATTTAACATGTTGAACATCACTTGAATAATACACTTACTGTATTTCTGTTATTCTTGGATGGTCTGCAAGATATTTTATTTGGTGGATTTCCTTTTATTCATTTTGTAATAATGGGGTCAACTCGGCAGACCTTTTTATTTTTTATTGACTAACCCTTTATTATGTTATGTGCTAAGACATATCCATTAATGTTAGGAAGGACATGGATCAAAACATGTTACAATGATTCTTTCTGGGTGGTGAGATTATAGTTAAATTTTGTTTTCTGCTTTCTGATTTTTTGGGTACTTTTTGAATATTATGCAAAGGCCATTTTTTAAAAATTAAAATAATCACAGCCATAAAAATTAACAAAATATAGAATTTCTTGCTATTTCTCTAAAAAGAGAACTTTCCATGTATGTATTTAATATATATGATGTACCTACTATATGCCAGGCATTTTGGTGAGTTTGGGCTGATAAGGTAGGTTAGATCAAGCTGTTATCCTGGTTGAGCTCAGACTCTAGTCATCGTTTCACCAATAAATGGTACCCCCCTCCCCAATGAACTGTTATTACCTGTGAACTGATAATCATTCCATTCCTCTCCCATGGGGTTTTAAAGAGGGTTAATTGAGATTGTATATGTAAAGTGCTTGGTCTAGCCATTGGCACATAGGAAACTTTGTTCATTATTATTGTGCTTTGAACATTCATGATGATGGGAAGTTATCACCTCCAGAGGCAGCCCAGTCTATGCCTGGCCCATCTGGGAGAAAGTGAGACCATACTTCCTAGGCAGTATCTGTCTCTCAGGGACCTCCCTCATTCCTGCAGTTGCTGTTACTCATGACATCCCTTTAAATACCCTTAGCTCTTTGGGCTATTACCTTAGTTCCTCTGAAGCCAGATTTCACTTGAATCCACCTTAATTTGTATTATGAACAGTAGTGAGAACAAATCATCTAAAGCAACTCAGATGGAGGGAGACATTGAGTCCAGGAACGTCAGCTCCCTCCAAAATGTCTTTTCTTTGACCTCACAGCAAAGCACACATAAAACCCACTGGCTTTGAATTACAGAAAGGCTTCCTTGTCCCAGCAGATAATTTCTAAGACATATGCTTTATTGATCTGGTTGCAGGGGGCACTGTCCGACAAATAATCGTATATACTCAGAAGCCTTTTCAGGGGATCGTGTAAGGGTTAGGGTAATGCTGGTGTCTGTATGATGACAAGGACAATGGGCAAGCAGAGTTCAGCTAATCACAGGTTTATTGTTCTACAGTTGAGCTGCCACAGCGTCGCTCTTGAGCTTTCCAAATGCCTGCCTCCCATACCAAGCATTACAGTCTTCCCCTAGAATTTCCAGACCACCCACTGTAACAATATAGTATATAAAAGGATCCAGATGCTCGGAAAGAGAACGGGTGAAGTGCAGAGCACGCGTGATACCTTCTCGTTTGTCCTTCTCAATTCTGAGCACGGTTTTTACATAGCTGGCTCACTAGAGAGATCAAACTTCATCTCCAAGTCTCCTTTCCAGAGCATTTAAAAATGTATACAAGAATTAAAGTCACCACCCCAAAATATGCATTTTAAGATTGTACTTGATTCAGGGGTCTATGTGCCTTCCCAACTTTGCACCTCTCTTCACCATTCCCTAGAGAATAGGAGAGGAACAAATTATGGGATGTGCACACACGTTGAGCTCTAAAGACAGATTGGACACACAGAGTAGAGTGGGGAGCGTATCACGTAAGAGAATGATAACCAAGAGAAAAGAATACCAGATATGAGTGAGGTGTCCATTTGCAAAATGAGAGAAGAGAACTGGCTAAACACAGAAGTTATTATAGCTTAATGCCTAATTTCTTGCAAGTTTTAAAAATGCTTCATTTTATACACATTTTGGAAATGAGTGTATACTTGGAATTTAGGCCATTTGGCCATTTTGCGGTGGTTCAACTTGTGGTCCATGCATGGCTTTGAGATAGTTTGTTTGAAACACATTTAGTAGATGCGACCCCTTCCCAAATACTCCATTCAGGACAAGTTATTTATAAGAAGGAATTGTTTCACATGAAACTCATTAATTTAGTATACTACCGCCCTTTGATTTTTCTTGGTGGCTATGATGGTAAAGAATCTGCCTGCAATGTAGGAGACCAGGGTTCGATCCCTGGGTTAGGAAGATCCCTGGAGAAGGGAATGGCAACCCAGTCTAATATTCTAGCCCTGGAGAATTCCATGAACAGAGGAGCCTGGCAGGCTAAAGTCCATGGGGTCGCAAAGAGTTGGATACAACTGAGTACTTTCACTTTCACCTTCAGCCTCCTGTATTCTCTCTCATCGTCCTAATATCCCCAGTGCCTCTTTATCATGTTACTATATTTAAAAGGTTTTTGGTTTTGTTTTGTTTTGTTTTTTACTTAAAATTATCTCTCTTGCTCTAGAAAGTCAGCAGTGGTAAAACAGGAGCCCTCAGCCTATTTTCTGCCATGTCTTCAGTGCCTAAAATGGTGCCTAGCACCCAGTAGGTTCCCAGTAAGTATCAGTGATAAAATTTGGCCCATCAAAGGAACTCTGGACCAGATCATGAGGACATCTTCTTGGTTCATTTGTTGACTTACTCATTCATTCATCCCCCAAGTGTTTACTGAGAGCCTAGTATTTGTCAGAGACTAGCGCTGGTTAATAGGTAAATCTTGCTCTGAAAAAACTTACAAATAGATAAAAACACATCCAACTATAATACAACCTCTTCATTAAAGAAAGAGAACAGTAATGAACGTGGTGTTGAAAATGTTTCATTAAAATTTTTAGTCTTTCAAAATATTTCTTAAAACAGTCAATCAGGTTTTCCCCTCTAACTTAAAAGCTGTGGGCAAAGAGGTTGTGAGCACAGAGCTTGTGTGGGCTGCTGTCTTTGCCTGGTTTAGACTGGGATCCCACACTTGTAGGGAAGGTACTTTTCCCACACCACTCACAGAACTTTTTCTGCCTGTTTGCACGTTGGCATGTCAATGTTTGAGTAGTGATCCACCAGTGGGCCATCACCCATGAAGGGTCATCTCTAAAAAATAGCAAAGCTTTATCTTTGAAAGTGAAAATGCTTTGGTTTTAAAATTATGTTTCTGTTTCTAATGAATCCAACGTTTGGATTTGTTTAAAGGCATGCACATTTCCCTTTGCTGATGGCAGAAAACAAAACTTTCATGCCCATGCATGAAGAGTTGTTTCATTTAGAGTCTCCTGACATTGACTCAATTACCCATTTTTAATACACAACCTGGCCACAATTTGGGGGAAAAAAAATGCATGAAAGTGAAGAAAAACCATAGGTTACTATGTTGTGTCAAAATCTGTAAAGTTCCTCTAAAAGAGACACATCACACTAACCCATGATCTCTTTGGAGCCTACTGTGCATCAGGATTGCCTAAGATGTGACAGGATCACAGCATGGACCTTTGCAAAGGAACCTTTGTGACCATCTGACCCAGTCTCTGCCTTTTGCAGAAGTTGCTATGAAGATCCGGTGAACCTAAGTTACTAACCAGAAGTCACAAAAGTAATTGAGGGGAGTCCAGACTTGACTCTAGTCTCTTCATTTCCATTGTAATGTCTCCTAAAATGTGGTCCATCAACTGCTTTCATCCTCATTTCCAGGGTTGCTCAGTAAGAAAGTAATTCCTGTTCCTCACAAGAATCAGGATTGTTGGGAGTCCAGCCTAGAAATTTGCATTTTAATAAGATCCTCAGTTATTCTTATGTACATAATATTCTAGTCTGAGAGGTGAAGCCCCTACTTAAGAGAGAGATTATTTTTCCGTAGTCTAACGGTAGGAAATTTTTCTTTTGAAGGTTGTTGATTCAGTGGCTCAATTGGAAATTGTTGATAAAAGTCTGAAAAGATAAATGTGAATACTTTAAAATTTTGAAGAGTCTAATGAAACTTGAGTTAACATTTAATATATTCTCATCTGCTTGTGTTTTCATAAACACCTTTATGGATGAATGTTGAGGACATTAATAAGCTGGTTACATGTTTGATGGGAGGAACTGGGCAGAGGGTAATGAGTGGTTAATGAGATTTTTCAGTGAATACTGTCTGATGCTTCTTGAGTTTTGAACCCTGTGAGTCCATTGCTCATGCTGAATTTTAAAATCATAGAAAGGTTTAAAGTGTTGACATTCTTTGGGACCTTAGTGGGTGATTGCTCTGACTCTGCCCAGGCTACATGAATATAAAACACTGGAATCTAGATCTCTCCATAGCAGAAGGCAATGAACATTTCCAAAGGTCAAGGCCAGGAAGGGAAAGATTGCCGATTCAGCTAGTTTTAAGGAAATCACTAGTTGGCTTGAAAAGATAAGTCGTTATGACTGTGTATATATACCCATAATCTTAAAGCCCTCCCTGACAGACCACTCATCACTGGGAATTCAGATGACCTTGGGCAGATCACTCAGTCCTCTTGGGATTTAGTTTTCTAGTCTGTAATAATAATGATGAAAGTACACTCCTCTTCAATTTGCCATTATTTCATTCAGCCTTGACAACAGCTTCATGGGGGTGGGTAGTATGGTACAGTCTCCATTGTTCAGATGAGGAAGTTATGGCCCAGAGAGGTTAGTTGGTTTAGGAAGGGTCACATAGGGGTGGGGCATCTAACTTCCAGTATTGAATTCTTTTCGCTATGACATAAAGTGGCATGACTTGGACACTTTCCAAAGCCCCTTCTAGAATTAAAGTCATTGAACATATGAGCTATTCAAGAGTTCAGTCAAGTTTTGTTAGTCTTTGGAGAAATCCAAAAGAAATTGAAGCCACAGGTCCTCAGTGTTAGGAGCTCGCATTTTAATTATAGTATTGGAACATTCTTATATGAAGAAGACCAAGGAGGAATGACACATTCAGTACATACCAAATGCAAAGTATAATACCTAGAAGCTCTCATATCACATAGCACAAACCGTGCCTAGGTACCAAGTGGTCATGTATGGATGTGAGAGTTGGACTGTGAAGAACTGAGCACCAAAGAATTGATGCTTTTGAACTGTGGTGTTGGAGAAGACTCTTGAGAGTCCCTTGGATCTCCTGCAAGGAGATCCAACCAGTCCATCCTAAAGGAAATCAGTCCTGGGTGTTCATTGGAAGGACTGATGCTAAAGCTGAAACTCCAATACTTTGGCCACCTCATACAAAGAGTTGACTCATTGGAAAAGACTCTGATGCTGAGAGGGATTGGGGGCAGGAGGAGAAGGGGATGACAGGATGAGATGGCTGGATGGCATCACTGACTCGATGGACATGAGTTTGAGTTGGTGATGGACAGGGAGTTGGTGATGGACAAGGAGACCTGGCGTGCTGCGAATCATGGGGTCGCAGAGTCGGAAGCGACTGAGCGACTGCACTTACTGACTGACTGACCAAGAGGGTGGGGAGTTCCAATTCCCAGAAAATAACATTCCCCTCCATAAATAAAAATAAAAACATTCTTTGAGCATCCACTGGGGAAACGATTTGTTACTTATTATCTCATTTATACATCACCACAACCCCTCTGAGGAAAATATTATCCTGCTTTTATAGATAAGAAAATTGAAGCTTAGAGATCAAGTGATTTGAATATAATTATATTGTAGGTGGTAGCGTATTGTAGGTAGTGTTTTATGGGTGATCCAGGTCACTAACCAGGATCCTATACTGGTTTTTGATGCGTAAGCTTCACTTCATGCCTGTTTCACCTTCATGTTGGAGAATGCATAGTATGGTTTTGGGTAAGGATGTGTTGTAGAGAAAACTTAACCAACCAATCCCTCCCAACACCAAGGGCAGGCTTGGCTTTACGTGAAGGCAATTTAAGTCAGCTGTAGTGTGTTCGTTGGTGAAAGAGGGGCCTAGGGGTTCTGTATTCAGGCCTCAAAACGGTCTGTTCTATCAGCCTAGCTTCTCTTGCATTACCTCATTTTATAATCTGTTACCTCATTTTGTTTCCCACATATATGGAGTCAAAATAGACAAACTCCCTCTTGCAGATAAGTGATGACTGAAAGCAAAGGATGGCATACTCAACAATTTGACAGGCTTGTCTCCATGAAAAAGAGTTTCATGGATAAAGTACTTTTAGTCTTTCTCATCAGTATAATTCATCTGTTACTTTTCTGCTACCAGATATGAAGACTTTCCTCTATCATCCTCATCTCTTTATATGCCATCATCAGTTTCCATCTTTTCCCCACTGCCAGAGTGAATCCATTCTGCACTTGAATGCTACAGAAACCTCTTGACAGTTCAGAGTCTTAGCATTTACCCAGTTGTCCTGGGAATTGAGGACAGTTTACATTGTTTCCTTAGTTCACATGGACACAGGCAAGTTCATAGCTTGCCTGGGCTGGCAGACAGTTTCTGAGGATTGTAAAAACTGTGCTTTGCTCGGGTCCCTGGCTCCTTGTAGAGGTCTGCCTGCCTGTCCTTGGTCTGTGTCCTCGGCAGGCCTTTTGCTTGAGTCAGACTCCTCTAATGAGAGAGTTCTTGGGTTTCAGTCTGGGGGAACCCAGCCTCCACCCGCCAGACTTCCTGGAGAGCTCTCTGCCGATGCTGAAAGTGCCTGGAGCCTTGAGGATTGGATCGCGCTGCCTTTCGAAGGGGTCTCAAAATTCCTTAGACATAATATATTTGTGGCTACAATTTGTTAAGAAAGGAACCAGAGTGTTCCAGCCAATAAATTGTCAAAGGAACACATACCTAAGATAGAGAAAATGGTTTGCAGCGCACAATCCTATGACTCCCTTTTCTGGTGCTCTGCATTCAATATTTCCAGTAACTTTAAGTAAAGTTTATTTCTAAGCAGACCCCTGGTTTCTGCTCTTTGCATTTACCAAAACCCTTGGGGCATATGTTGAGTGAGGGCAGGCCTTTTTATTCACCTGCTTCCTGGCCTGAATAATAGCACTTTTTGTTCCTCCTGTGAATTTCAAGAGCTCTTGAAACAGCTTTTTATGGAAAATCAGGTAAGTAGGGCTTCTCTCTAAGAATGCGTCTATTACTGTATATGCAGTGCTCTTTAGCTCCCTGAGTGAGCTCTGAGAAGGAAGTCGGAGCTATGTAGTACCAAAAGCTACTCTTACATCATTGCAGAGATCACAAGGCTTTACAAAAATTAGCTATCAAAAAAACAGACCCAACCATATCACCCCAAAGAGGCTTTGCTTTTTTGAAAACACATTTGATGTCCGTTCCCACCTAATCTTCTCTCTGAATCTCAGCTCTGTTGTTCATTTATCTCTGTTTTTATATTAGTGTATACTGTAGCCAGATATTTTATGTGATTTGGGGGGGACTTTTCATAATTTTGCCCAACTTCATAGGTATAGAATTCCCAATGCTAGTTGTCAGTGTGCCAAAATAGCCTTTCCTTTAGCAAAATAACTTTATGCTTTGCTTGACTGGGCTATATGATGACTTAGATAAGTTGTGCTTCTCTTCACCACACTTTAGGGAGTACCTGCTTAGAAAGGATTTTATATCCTGGCTTGGAATAGCTCTAAAAATTTAAACCCTCTCTCTTGAAATTACCAAGATACCACAAAACTATACCTCCTGGTAATAATGTTAAAATGGTGTTCCAAATGATACCCCCAAATTTATAGAATCATTTATATCCTGAACTATGCTATTATACTTAGATAAACTGGGGGAAGGTATTCTGAGATGGGGAATAGTTGAAGGAAGCAAATGTGCATGTATAGAAATAGAAGAAATTTGTTGTAGGATCAGAGATTGAGCAGTTCAGATGGAATGAAGATAATTCAAGAAGGGAAGTGGAAAATGAAACTGGGTGGCCACTTGACCTGGCCAGGAGGACTTGGGGTGTGAACCAGCCTGTGTGGGTTGTTCTTTGACAGGGAAACATTTGCCCGGAGAATAAAGCCACTCTAATTTGTGACTTAGCCACCAAATGAAAGCCTAGTTATTCAGACCTCAAAGCCTTAACCCTAGCAAATTCATTTCCTGGTGGTGCCATGATTGTATTTTAGGCATAGCATTTAAGGTAAGTGTCGATTCATTCATTCATTCATTTAACTCAAGTGTAGCTGATTTGCAATGTTAAGTGAGCACCTTGTAAATGCAAGCATATCAAGCGATGGCCAATGTCATAGGGACCCTCCACAAACAGCTAAGTGTGCTCAGAGCAGCCCCAGTGGAGGAAGGATGCTGTAGAAAAAATCTAGTAGTAGCCTAGTACCTTTCCCTCAACCTTCACCTGATCCCTTTCTCTTCACTGTCCCAACCTAGACCCGTCTTGCCTAGCCTTTTCAATGAATACTTGGCTTGAACTTAGTCCACTCAACTTTGTCACTGACACACCCGTTGTACTGACGGAATCCTGGCTTAAATGGAGCTTGCTCAGCTGTGCTTTAGACAAACCCTTCTGGCTGACCTGGTTTAATCCTGGCTTTCTTGACGCCATCTCTGGCATGTTCTGCAGTTAAAAGGACTCTGCTGCCCCTTCCATCGCTCCCCGGAGGGGAAACCAGTTGCCACTTGGAACCAGAGCTTATGAGGCTCCCATCCAGAGTAGTAACATGATTTAGGGAGAATAGTAGTGGCCTACGAGGCAGGAAACCAGTTCTAGTGCTGGCGCTGCTTTTCAATAGCCGTGTGACCTTGGGCAAATCATTTCTCTGCCTTCATCAGTTTTTCATCTCTCAGGAAGTGTTAGGACCTTTCTGATCCTAAAAGCCAGAGATGACATAATGTTAACCAGCTTGTAGGAATGGAGGTTTTGGTTCTAAGTACTCATCTTTCCACCTACCAAACTGCTTCATTGCATAGTGTGGACTCTCTCTGTTGTAGTTTTATAGTATGCATTCAACCCCCACTGTCTTGGGGCAGATGATTCTGCTTATTAATTTATCTTACATTAAAAAGCTTTTTCTTCAGTTAAATCATTGTGTTTTCAGTACCTTTTGGGGTGATGACTTCAAAAATATCACTAGTATAAACTATGTACTTGGGACCCTTCTAGCTATTTGACAATAATATTTCACCTAAACCTTAACAACCATGTAAGGAGCTGTTGCTATATCCACTTGTCTCATGAAGGAATTGAGTGGCGCAGTAGATGGGGCTGGAATTCGGATTATACTCCCCTGTGACCACCGTGTGCCACTATCTTCACCATGAGAAGTACCTGCCATTGACATAAGAAGTACCTGGTGTTTTGTGCAAGAAATTGCAAGGAGACTCTCTTGTTAAAGGTCTCAAAGAAAATGATCTTTAACTACATTTCAGATGCTTGGAATTTATGCTGTGCCAAGCACTTTTCCACTTAATTTTAAATCCATGGGTATTTCAAGGGAATTTAACCCATATGTTTCTGATTCCCTTGTACTTAACTCATCAAAGAGGATTGTTTTGTAAAACTTAGCCTCTTCTTATGAGCACTTTCAAGCTCATATTTGGCTGGCATTGACTGGATTTCGAATCTGCCATGGTTGAAGCTTGATTTTAAATCCTTCTTTCCAACCACTATTTCATGGTGGTTTTATTCTGTGAGTGGATGGAAATTGAAGGTGAGTCATAAAGACTCTTCTAAAACTGTACCAAGATTCCACTGATATAAAAACGAGAGCCACTAAACTTTGAAGTTGGTTGTACTCACCTAAAACCTTACCATATTAAGCCGTTGACCTATGCATGGATATAATCTGTAAGGGTAAAAATTAAATTTATAGATACTACATTTTCTCCTGAAATGGTGTAGATGTAAAATTGTCTTTAAGAGATAAAATATCAGCTGGCTCACTGGAAAAGACCTTGATGCTAGGAAAGATTGAAGGCAGAAGGAGAAGAGGGTGACAGAGGATGAGATGGTTGAATGGCATCACCGATTCAGTAGACATGAACTTGGGCAAACTCTGGGAGATGATGAGGGACAGGGAAACCTGGCATGTTGCAGTCCATGGAGTTGTGAAGAGTTGGATACGTCTTGGCAACTGAACAACATTTGGGGTGGTGTGGTATATTACTACATTTAAAAAGCCCTTTAGCTTAGAATCCTCTATTTGGGAAAGACTTTGGGGTGTCCAGCCAGTGAGGAGTTTCTTTCAGAGGTCACCATTAGAAATGCAGCAGGCAAAAACCTTGTTTATTATCTTAGCATGTAGATGAGTTGGGTACATTCAGTTCTGATAACCTGCTGAGTTGGAGAATTAATTAACTTCACATGAGCTCATCTAAGGAATGTGTATAATTGCTAGGAGTTGTGCTTGACTCAAAGGGAAACAAGAACAATTTTTGTATCTGGTTAAATAATTCAACAAACATATATATTGTCTTCTGTTCCTGGCATCTGGGAATAGAGGGTGAAAGTTCAGAGATGAACAAGAAACTATCCCTTCTCCTAGGGGATTTACGTTCAATAGGCTATACCTGTATGTGTGAGTGCCAAATAGACAATGGAAAGGCAGTGCATCAGGGGAGCTTGGAAGGTGAAAATGTTCATTTTGACTGAAACAGGGATTGTGTGTGTTTCTTGGGCTTCCCCCAGAATGAAATGTTTAAGTTTAGGCTTGGAGGATGAGAAGGTTTTTGAAGGGGGAGGGGCATTCTGGGATGAGACAAGCAGACATGTTCTTGGAGAATACAGGCTGTGCCAAATAGTTTTCCCAGATCTCTGCCCTATGTGTAGACGTGGGGTGGGGTAAGTCTGCAGAGGTGGATCAGAGCTCTGAAGCTCAAGCTGAGTTAAAAGGGATTGTGTGCGTTCCTCAGTAACGAGCAGCTGGGGTCAGCATGACAGCCTTTAACTGGGCACAGATTTTTAGTGCTGGAAACCTCCAGTCTTGAATCAAGGGGAGAACATGGCAAAGGGTCAATAAGACATGAAGGAAGTGTGTGAAATTTACATAAAAATGGACATATGTGCCATATATAGATGAAATGAACATGCAGTGTGTATGCTATTATGTTTGAATAGTGTAGAAATGAGGGTCAGTTCTATCTGATGCAGAAAATACAAATCCAGTGATGCATCACAGTATCATTGTCATAGAATAAGAACTACTATTAGATAATAAATTAATTATTTTGCAAAGTTTATCTTGTATTATTCTTACAAGCACCCTGGCTATTATTATCTCTATTTATAATTAAGAAAAGTGAAGATAAGAGAGTAAATAATTTGCCCATGGTCATATTAGGGGCTTCCTTGGGGCTCAGCTGGTAAAGAATCTCCTGGCAATGCTGGAGACCCATGTTTGATCCCTGGGTCAGGAAGATCCCCTGGAGATGGCTACCCACTCCAGTATTCTTGCCTGGAGAATTCCATGGACAGAGAAACCTAGCAGGCTATAGTCCATGGGGTTGCAAAGAATCAGACTGAGCGACTAACACTTGAACTTTCTATCATGGTCACATAGTTGTATAAGTGGCTTACATCTCTGTTTATAGATATGATGTGTATATGTGTATGTGGCTTAGCCTTTTCTCTTGCTAATACTTTTCAATGCAATATATGACACATTTAAAGAGTGTGTTATGCATATATTATTTTCAAAGCTAATAAAAGAATATATATCACCCAACATAAGCACTGAAACAATGCCAAAACCTATTTGGGCTTCCTCATCCTATCTCAGGCTTCCCTGGTTGCTCAGCTGGTAAAGAATCTACCTGCAATGCAGGAGACGTGGGTTCAATTCCTGGGTTGGGAAGATAACCTGGAGAAGCAATAGGCTACCCACTCCAGTATTCATGGGCTTCCCTGGTAGCTCAGCTGGTAAAGAATCTACCTGCAGTGCAAGAGACCTGGGTTCAATCCCTGGGTTGGGAAGATCCCCTGGAACAGGCCATGGCAACCCACTCCAGTATTCTTGCCTAGAAAATCCCCATGGACAGAGGAGTCTGGTGGGCTACAGTACATGGGATTACAAAGAGCTGGACACGACTGAGTGATTAAGCATACACACATGCACATCCCATCTCCATCTTTTTTCACAGAGGTAACTACCTCTGTTGTCAATTTTAATGTATATATATTTCAAATGACACCAGAATTGCGTCTGTACTTTCATGGTTTAGGGTGAATATGTTAATAGAAACAAAATTGTAGTAATTTGTATTTCATGCTAACACCTGAACACCACACTGAGAGTTTAAATAACTCAAGATTTAAAAGTATGGAAAGTGGGACAGACACTGATACAAACATTGCTTTAGTCTCAGGGGTTCTGGTTCAGTCCTGGGGTATAGGAAGATAAAAATAAATGAGACCTAAAGGGAGGTATGAAGTAACAGACAGGGCCTGATCCAGAATTTGAGAGATTTAAGTTCTAATTCCATCTGCCATCAATTTACTTTATGACATTGAGAAATTACTTCACCTCTCTCAGTTTTAATTTACCCGTATATAAATTACATGATGTCTTTTGAGAAAAGCAAAGTAGTATATGGGAGAGCACAGATTTTAGAATCAGAAACACCAAAATTAGAATTTTCATCCTGCCACTTCACCTTTGGGTAGCCTTGGGCACCTTTCTTTACTCTGAGTTTTAGCTTCCTCTTTTATAAAATGGTGTGTTGGGGGCAGGTGACGTCTCAGAGAACTGTTGTGAGAATTAGGTGAGACAGCTTGTAAAAGCAGCCAGAACAATAATGTGTAAATGTTTGTTTTCCTTCTATAAGATTTCTTCCAGTTCTGAAATGAGAAGTTCCGATTCTCATCTTATATGTAAATTTTTGAAGCACACCAGTTCATAATTATGGCATTTCCTGTTTAAAGGACTAAGCATTTCTTTCAAACTAGACTTGTCATTAGGAAATTTTCCAAGGGCTCGATAAAGCTTTGCAAATTAAGAACAACTGGGATGAAAACAAACAAACAGACAAACAAAAGCCAGTTCCACTCACACAGGAGTGACGAGAAGAGAGTAGAAAGGAAAGTGTGATGAAAGTTCATGTCCCCACCTTTCCCTTTGCCTTCTCTGAGACACATCAACAGATTATGAAGCTAAGAATTATTTTTATTGGTTAGGTAGACCATCTGCATCTGCATGAAGTATCAGCACTATTACCCCATTTCAAGGCTGACTAATTCCCCATGTTAACACAAAGGCAATAACTACCTTCCAGTCTCTCTGGACTCACCCAACCGCTTTGGCATTTACATAGTTCTTCTCTTTCTGTTCAGTACATTCTTATTGACATATAGTTTGAAATTGCCACTGTTTGGGAAGAGCTCCAGAATTCCATTAGTTCCAGATGTCCACTGTATTTGTTTATGCTTTTATGATTGTTATGGTAACAAATCAAATACATATAACAATTGGGAACCTGGGGGAAGGGATAGTGGTCTTTATTTTCAGTGAAGGGATGTGTATGGGGCACACCCCGTTAAAAATACCTCAACTGTTAAGAAAATAGCAAAGGGAATAATGGTCTTTTCAAACCGAGGCATCAGTGAGCTTATTTTAAAAATGGAATGTATTTTACAAATGAGAGTTGGCAATAACTCTTGTGATGGTGATGATGCATATGGCCATTTCGCTGTTGATTAATTTAAAACGTGTGGACATCAGAGAGCAGAATATTTAGCAGAGGCTACTCATATCCCAATGCTAGACACTTTATCCATTTGCCAGGAAGGAAAATCAAGTTGATTTTTAGAATATGAGTTCATGAAGGAATAATATCTGGAATTCGCTTTTGAATTTGGGTGAAATTTATTTATGCACTTGACCTGCTTTGCTCAATCTTTTTTTCCCCTCAATCTTTAAAATACGTGCTACGTAAAAATTCCAGAAATGTAGTATCCTATTCTTGGATCATTCCCTCAACATATGTTGAATGACAACAGAATCTATGTATTTGGTGTCTCAGAAATGAGTTTGGGTGAAGTAATAGAAAACCCAACCACACTGGCTTTAATAAATAGGGGTTAATTTTTTTAATGTCACAGATGAATTTGGAGTTATAAAAATATCACCAAAGACCAAGGCTCTTTTTTTCTTTCTGTTTTACCACCCTTGGTGCATGGACTTTTGTCCTCGTAATGCCAAGTTGACTGATGGACTTATAGGTATCATCTAAAAGGTGAAATGAAAAGGATAAAGGACCAGGGGTTAGTTCAGATGAGTGGGTTTCATTTTATCAGAGAAGGAAAAGCTTTCCTTGACACTGTATCCTATACATCTCCTCTTGCATCTTATTGACCAGACCTGGGCACATGTCCACTACTAGTTGGAAGGTAGCTAAGGAGAAAAGGATTGTAGAGGAGGTGGATCGCTGTCTACCCCTGCCTTTCAATACACCCCGGGTAAGGGCTTCACGAATCCAAGCTTGGACCTGATCTACACATCAGCCTTCACTTTTGATCTGTTTTGCAATTCCCAGCTATTGTTCACGAGAGAGTAGAGATGACTTAGAACAAATCTTTCAGCCCTTCAACACAGATTAAAATATATATGTCCTGGCTTCCCCAGCGGCTCAGCAATAAAGAATCCACCGCAGTATAGGAGATGAAGAAGACATGGATTCCATCCCTGGGTCAAGAAGATCCCCTGGAGGAGGAAATGGCAACCCACTCCAGTATTCTTGCCCAGGATATCCCATGGACAGAGGAGCCTGGCCGGCTGCAGTCCAAAGGGTTGCAAAGAGTCAGACACAACTGACTGAGTGAGCACACACAAGCACACACATCCTGCTGTCTGTGCATCAGTAGCATTATGTTTTTAAGAATAGATCAGCAGTCTGTAACCATGATATGCGTGGGGGAAAGGGAAAAGTAGAACTCAGACCTCTTTTATGCATGAGATAGAAACCGACTTTATATGCATAGTTTATTACTCATGCAACCCCTGGAGATAGAAGAAACTGGTTTAAAGTATAACTTCTCACTGCCACATTGATAATTTGATATTGAGGATACAAATCAAATGTGATTGATTCAGGGAATCACACGCAACTAGTTACAGGTTGGGCAAAGGGATTGAATAGTGTAAGTGATTATGATTTTGACTAACTCAAAAGATAAGGAATTTTCCATATTCATCCATTTAGAAGTACTTGAATGCTTGTTATGGATGCACAGACTATTCTAGGCCCTGGGAATACAAAGTTTAATGAGATGAAATATTTATCCTTAAGCTTCACAGTCTGATAAGAGACAGTTAAATAAGCTAGTGATTACTATGAAGTTTAATTAGGACCACAGAGGGAGGAAGAGGAAGGTGATCTGGGAAGATTTCCAGAAGAGCCATTAACTGGAAAAATAGGGGAGGAAGGGCGTTCAACACAGAGGGAACAGCATTTGCAAAGACGTGTGGATTGGAAACAGCGCCATGAGCTGAGGAACATTCAGTGTCACTAAACAGGGATTGCACATTTGGGAGTGGCAAGGGACAAAACTGGGTAGAGACCGTTTGGCAAAACACATTAGGTTCCAACTTCAATTCAGGTTCCTCCTGTAGGTTAGAGGAGAAGGGGATCTTCAGCACAGTGATGACAGGTTACAGAGAAGGAGAGAATTCAGCCGCTTTGGGGATGATAAGTTCTGCAGGGTTTGTGGGGGTGATTGAGCATGGGGTATGAGGGCTTCCATGACACCCTCATCCAGGTTTATGGACTGGGTGATCTGGGCTACGATGACAACCTTCAAAGATGACCAAAAAGTGAAGAGCAAGTCTGGTGGATGAATGAGCTCCTGTCAGACACATCTTTCTCCTCCACACTCTGCCCTTCTAGGGGATGGAAGCGACTTCCCCTCCCTAAGCTGACTGCCACTGTCCTGACTCAGGCCAGCTGAAAGGCCACCAGGGTATCTGAACGGCCCATGGCTCAGCCAGCTTGAAGTCCATCAGACAGTTGGAGTGTCTGACTCAGGATCCATAGCACATTAGTTGCTGAGCTGATACTGGAAAGCAGGTGTCTTGACTTTCGAAGCTTACCATCTTTCAGTTCTACCCCCAGGATATATTCTGCCTTAACAGGTGGGATAAAATTATCAACAGGTGCTTGCTGCTGTTTGGAGATAATCAGCTAGAACGTTGTGTATTACTAGGAGTTAGCTGGAGAAGGCAATGGCACCCCACTCCAGTACTCTTGGCTGGAAAATCCCATGGACGGAGGAGCCTGGTGGACTGCCGTCTATGGGGTCTTACAGAGTCGGACATGACTAAGTGACTTCACTTTCACTTTTCACTTTCATGCATTGGAGAAGGAAATGGCAACCTACTCCAGTGTTCTTGCCTGGAGAATCCCAGGGACGGGGAGCTTGGTGGGCTGCTGTCTGTGGAGTCGCACAGAGTTCGACACGACTGAAGCGACTTAGCAGCAGCAGCAGCAGCAGGAGTTAGCTTGGGTTTCCCAGGTAGCGCTAGTGGTAAAGAACCCACCTGCCAATGCAGGAAACTTAAGAGATGCAGATTCGATCCCTGCATTGGGAAGATCCCTTTGTTCTTGCCTGGAGAATCCCAGGGATGGGGGGGCCTGGTGGGCTGCAGTCTGTGGGGTCATAAAGAGCCAGACACAACTGAGGTGACTTAGCTAGCTAGCTAGGAGTTAGCTACCAATTTATGTATGTTTGTGATAATTTTCTTGAAAATGTATCTGTTTCTATGTGGCCCCCACTTGAGTTACAATTGACCTGAGAATAAAGCTTGCTGAAGTGGTTTTGGTGTGAGCTTGTGTTAGGAAGGGTTTTATATTTTCTTTTTTTTTAAGAGAATGTAAAGTTATGTATTCCATAAAACTCAGATAAATCTGAACTAATTATCAAAGTAGTGCCACAGTCTTATGAATGACTTTTTATTAAATAGTACAGAGGCTTATTGCCTTTTTCAAGGAAGAGATACCTTTAAGAACTTGATGAAAAGGCACAGATCTGCACACTGTATTGGATGAACTTGGCTGGTTTCAAGTAACAAAACTAGCTTATGATGCAGAAGGAGAGACTTGTTATGAGGAATCCTGGCTGCCCAGGAACTCAAGGGCAGTGGTGCAGCAGGCTTTCTTGAGGGCTGGGAGCAGGGGCCAAATGCTCTTGCAGGTTTCCTTGGGTGCCTTGTGGTCTCTGTTTGCTCCTCCCCTGCAGACCTAGTCCCTACTCCATGCAAATAGCCTGCTCTGTGCTGCTTTCAGTACATCCTAGCCCTCAGCTCCCAAGTAACAACATCTGAGGTTCCAGCCACATGGGAGTGAAGTCATTCAGTCGTGTCCGACTCTTTGTGACCCCATGGACTGTAACCCACCAGGTTCCTCTGTCCATGGGATTTTCCAGGCAGAAACACTGGAGTGGGTTGCCATTTCCTTCTCCAGGAGATCTTCCCGACCCAGGGATTGAACCCAGGTCTCCCGCATTGTAGGCAGATGCTTTACCATCTGAGCCACCAGGAAGCCACATGGGAAGATTAAGGTTAATAAAGATTAATTTTAATAAAGATTAAGACCAGTTCTCTCCAATCCCATTTCCAAATTCCTGGAGGAGAACATATGATTGGCCTGCTCAGACCTAGCACTCAGATACAAGGTCCTCTCTACTCTGTCTCCAGGTCTACTATGCTGCTACATGAAATTGACATATAATTTCAGGGCACCTTTGCATCTCCTGAGACCCAAATGTGATCTTCAAGAACTCCAGACTAGGGAAATTTGAATGCCAGTAGCCTATCAGTTGGAGAAGGCAATGGCACCCCACTCTAGTACTCTTGCCTGGAAAATCCCATGGACGGAGGAGCCTGGTGGGCTGCAGTCCATGGGATCGCTAAGAGTTGGACATGACTGAGCTATTTCCCTTTCACTTTTCACTTTCATGCATTGGAGAAGGAAACAGCAACCCACTCCAGTGTTCTTGCCTGGAGAATCCCAGGGATGGGGGAGCCTGGTGGGCTGCCGTCTATGGTGTCGCACAGAGTCGGACACGACTGAAACGACTTAGCAGCAGCAACCCATCAGCACTACCTTTTAGCTGTAAAATGTATATGGAACATACATTTGAATAGAAGGTATTTGCACAGGCATAGAGCTTGAGAGAGCTTGCTCTGTGCAGGAGTTGTGAATTTTGAATATCAGTGGTTAAATCCCAGGATGGTGAATACGACATAGATTGAATTATAACACTCTCCAAGGTTGTGGATATTATATTCCTAACTTTTACCCTTAAAGGTTTGGAAATTCAATTTTAATTATTGTTAACATGCTTCGTAAATATCCAAGGGAATACAATATAGACCTGTTCATACATTCAGAGAGCCAAAATCTGGCTCACGTTGTTTTTTCTTCCACAGTTGGAGAAAATTGTGGTGTTCAGCTTGCCTCTTGGGGCATGTTAAACCACTTTTAATGCTGTCTCTTATTATTTTCTAACCATATGCACTTTCCACACGTATCTAACTAGCTGCTTTAGATGAAACCCCAATGTCTGGCCAAGCTGATGTAAATCTTTAGTAAGTGGTAAGAAAGAACAGGGTAACACAGTGCCTCTTTAGTGTTCAGACAGGACACAGTTTAACAGTTGTAGACCTCATAGTCTCGGGCACAACTTTAGATATTTTTACCAGTTCCATAGAGTGGAAATTTCTGAACCATACAGCATTCTCCCACTGGCTGCACTAGGCAAAACTTAGCTATAACTGGCTTTTCGTATCTGCCTATATTGTATAGTATTAATATTTTGCTCTTCAGATCATTAACCTGGAATGACTGGGACATCATAATTATTTCCAAAGAGCTTGGTGCGTATTTGTGGAATTGCTATCCTGTGCTATAAAACAGTGATCATGTGCAAGCATATAAATGTCCCCGATCATCAAAACCTGTGTGTTACCAGTAAAGTTGCCAAGAGGCCACCATGGTTGTCCAGTTAGTGAGACATTTTCAGTCCATGGAGTAGATCTTGAAAATGGATGACTGTAAAATAACAGCAGGAACTCAGTTCTGAGGTTCTAAGTGCTTTTTAGTCTTCAGTCTCTGCCATATTTTGATAACAGTCAAGCACAGATTTTTGCCAGGAATCTTCTTTTGTTGACTCATTAACCCTAGTGATTGGGTTTTGCTTCTGTGGCCTCGCTCGTCCCTCAGCTTTGGTGCCTGCCTTCTACACAGTTCACTCACGTGTTCTGAGTAGTGCTTGTTCTTTCTTCCAACTTGTCTGTCTTCAGTTGAGTTCAGCGCCAGACCCCGTGCTGGAAGCAGTCTCAGGAATTTTCATTCATCAGACATTTTCTTCCAAAGAAAAATTCTGAGAATAGGAGGGTCACCTTGAGAGTATATTAACGTAGTTCAATTGTGTGTATCATGTGTGTGTATGTGTGTGTGTGTGTGTGTGTGTGTGTGTGAAAGAGGAGAGAGAGAGAGAAGCAACATATGTATCACATACTCATAAGCAATTGAATATTTGGTAGGAAGCCAATTCTAGAAATAACACTTCCCAACCAGCATATCGAAACTATCTCACTGTCATTTATCTGTCTTGATATTACAGCCCATATTTATATGAGGCACTTCTCAGATGTGGTTAAATAGCTGAACTTTTGTCCTTGCTTTAAGTTTTTCCCCAGATCTCTGAGAATTGATAATATCACTGGAATGTGGTATGTATCTGTTTCCTGTAGAATGAACTTAGGGCTGCCAGCTAGAATGCTAGTGGTCTTGGATTCCCTTGCCCTGTCATTTCATAGAAGCAGCAGTGAAGTTCCCCTGGAGGAAATCCCACCCACCACGCCAGGATTCCGTCACATATCATTGGTCTGAGCCGTGTGTACTTAACACTCAGGTTTCTGGGAGACTTAGCCAAATGTATCTGAAGTAAGAATTCCAACCATAAAATTTATATATAAATATCTGAATGTGATACGATGAAAGGCTTGCTCACAGAGGAAGGAAAGGAAGAGAAATTTCTGGAAAAAACTGAAATACATAGCACAAGATATCATTTCATTATGCGTAGGTTTTGTTTTGGTAGCATCAAGACTGACACGGAATACAGTTTTATTCAGGGCCAGCCTCATCAATTCAAATCACCTGTCCCCATTGGGAACTTGATTGTGAAAGTGTTATTGTTTTAACTGCTAAGTTGTGTCTGACTCTTTTGTGACCGCATGGACTGTAGTCCGCCCGGGCTCCTCTGTCCATGGGATTTCCCAGGCAAGAACACTGGAGTGGGTTGCTGTTTTCTTCTCCAGGGGATCTTCTGACCCAGGGATCAAACTCACATTTCCTGCATTGGCAGGAGGATTCTTCACCAGTCTGCCACCTGGGAAGCCCTGTGAAAGTGTAAAGAACCTTTATATTGGTCACTGGTAGGTAGAGCCTAGTCTTCCATCAGATTCTCCACTTCAGTGAGTGACTGGCCATATATCCAGCTACTGAAGTCAGAAACCCAGGAGACATCCGTGTCCTTTCAGTTTCCCTTACGAGTCACACCCAGTCCATCTTTACATGCTGTTGGTCCTGACACCTGCCAAGGACATCCCCCACCTGTCGACTGCTCTCCATTTCTACATCATCACCTCCTTTAGTCACCACCATGCTTTACCTCATTTCCACTCTTGAACCTTCTAAGCAGAACTCTTAGAAAATAACACAGTGTGTTTTCAGTGGCTTCCTTTTGCATCTAAAGCCAAACCCAAGCTCCTCGTCTTGGCCTGGAATGTGCTGTGTAATTCAGTCCCTGCCTAACGTTGCACCCTCATTGTGTGCCTTGTTCCCCTTCCTCTCTCACTGGTCAGCGTGGCCTTCTTTTGTTATTAGAGAAGCCAGGCTATCTCCCAGCTCTCTCCTAAACCTGGGAAGCAGTTACTCTCATTTTCACAGCTGGCCTGCTGTCAGCTTTTAGGCCTCAGTTTGAATGTTGCCTCCTCCAAGAAGTCTTTCCTGATAACTCGTATCAAGGCAAGTATCCCCAACTACATTTTTTAAAAATCACACCAGCATATTTATTTAATATGTAGACTAAATCACAAGATCAAATCTGTCATTCCTTTTAATACATTTACCTATATTTATTGACTACCTCCCCCAACCAGGTGGTAAACTACATGTGGTTAAGGACTTTATCCTACACTGCCCACTGATACAGCACAATTAGTATTTGTTGAATGAATAAAGGTATCCCAACTGCATGTTATAGTTGTCAAGTTTACTCATTGAACCTGATCATTGAAGTCAGAATGTCTGATTATTTTATATTTATATTTATTTAGTATTTATTATTTTATATTATTTTATTTTATGCAGTGGGATTTTTTTAATAGTAGTAAAATACATAAAGTTAGCTGTTTTAGCCATTTTTATGTGTATGGTTCGGTGGCATTAAGTACATTCACATTGTGAGTAGCCATCACCTCCATCATCTCTAGAACTTTTTCATTTTCCCAAAGTGAAATGCTATATCCATTAAACAATAACTCCCCATTCTTACCTCCTCCAGCCCCTGGCAACTACTATTCTACTTTTGCTCTGTGAATTTGACTATTTTAGGTACTTTATATAAATGGAACTTGTAGTGGAATATTTGTAATCAATTTGTTTTAATTACCCCTTTACTAACATAGGATTTTACCCTCCACATGTGAAAATCTCATTTATAATAATAATATTCCAAAAAGTAGTAATAATTTTCAAATTTTAGTGATAAGATGTTCCATTGGACTCCTCTGGAAATTTAATTTGCTTTTCGTAGAACTTATATTTGGGACTTCAGCAGTATTACAGGGCACTTTTGAGATATAAGAGTTGATCTAAGAATATGTTGGTCCTGGAAATTTTTATATTGAATAGCATTGATCATCAGGCCCTTTACTGTTATGTCGTTAATCCTGCTTTTGGATGGTAGAGAATGTTTTCTACTTCCTGGCTTTGAAGAAAATACAAAAGAACAAATAAATCATATTGTTACATAATACTATTGTTTTTGTCTTGCTGTTCAATAGCTGATGCTCTGTGGTGAAACTGCAGTTTGGTTTAATGTGGCACTCATACAAGCCGTTTTAACAGTGAATAATATCAGAGCCAGCTGGTTCTTTCATGTTGAATTTGCAGACCATTAAAACTGAAGACACTCTGTGATCTGATCATCTTGATGGTAAATATATCACCCAAACCAGAATTTGACTTTTAGCCACCACTCCAACCATTTTTATTTTTTCTAATAAAGTAGTTTAGAGATAACTTTGGGGGAAAATGGAAATCAGTACAGACTTGTAGGACGTGCTGTGAGGGAATGAATAATGTCAGGTAAGTGATTATTTGGAAATGAGATCTTCTCTTCCCTGAACAAGATTGCTTACTGTTTTCTTCATCATGGAGTAGAGTAAAATGTGGTAATAATTTTCTGTAGTCAAATTGCTGACACACAAAATTGGGTCCGTAGAACTATGGCCTGGATTTTGAATTGCTTAGTCTGCGTGTTAGATTAAATGCTGTACAGCACATCACCTTGCTATTGCAGTTTTGAATGATATTTGTTTAAACTTTATATGTCAGTACTTTTAACTTACAGATGAAAGAAGTTGAAAGTCAAAGAAAATATTCACACAGAATAGTGTTCTTATTCCTATGCTTTGTTTCTAAAATGGTTTTTAGAAAATTAGTTAAAATTAAGCTGTATCTCAGATACAGTTGGGGCTTCCCAGGTGGCACAGTAGTCAAGAATCCACATGCCAGTGCAGGAGGCACAAGAGACTAGAGTTTGATCCCTGGATTGGGAAGATCCCGTGGGATCCCCTGGAGTAGGAAATGTCAGTGCACTCCAAGATGTGGGTTCAGTCCCTGGATTGGGGCGATCCCATGGAGTAAGAAAGGGCAACCCACTCTAGCATTCTTGCCTGTAAGATTGCATGGACAGAGAGGCCTGATGGGCTATAGTCCATGGAGTCGTAAAGAGTTGGACATGACTGAGCTGCTGAACACTAGCAGAAGCAGTTTCCAAAGTAAACATTTTCTGAAGTGTAGTTTAGTAAAATTTGCCAAAAGGTCATATTCTTTAAATAACATTGTGTAGACCATCTTTCATAGGCAATCTTGCATGTAGTATTTTATAGAAATGTAGGATTAGAAAGTAGATTTAAAATGTATTGGGTCATTTAAAAAAATAAAAACCAGCTTGAATGAAATAGGAGAGGCACTACTGCATAAGAAAATTAGGATTTCCACCCCTCCCTAAGAATTTTTATTACCAAGTATTTCAAACCTCCATTAAAGTTGAAATAATAATATAAGGATACTCACATACCTTCTGCCTACACTAAATATTTGTTAACATTTTCCCAGTTCTATACATATACTCTCTATGTATATCAGTTCAGTTCAATTGCTCAGTCATGTCCAACTGTTTGTGACTCCATGGACTACAGCATTCCAGGCTTCCCAGGCGTCCATCACCAGTTACCGGAGCTTGCTCAAACTCATGTCTATCGAGTCAGTGATACCATCCAACTGTCTCATCCTCTGTTGTCCCCCTTCTCCTCCTGTCTTCAATCTTTCCCAGCCTCAGTATATATGTGTGTGTGTATATAATATATACATACATAATATATATTAATATATGTATTATATATTATATGTATATATGTATGTATGTTCCATATTATATATAATTTCATTGTTGTTATTGTTCAGTGCTAAGTCGTGTCCAACTTTTTCCAACCCTATGGACTGGAGCACACCAGTCTTCCCTATCCTTCACTGTCTCCCAGAGTTTGCTCAAACTCATGTCCATTGAGTCAATGATGTCATCCAACCATCTCATCCTCTGATGTTTTCTTCTCCTCCTGCCCTCAGTCTTTCCCAGCATCAGAGTCTTTTCTGGTGAGTCAGCTCTTCACATTAGGGAGCCAAAGTATTGGCGCTTCAGTGTCAGTCCTTCCAATGAATATTCAGGGTTGATTTCCTTTAGGATTGACTGGTTTGATAACTCCTTACTGTTCAAGGGACTCTCAAGAGTCTTCTCAGCACCACAGTTCAAAAGCATCAATTGTTTGGCTCTCAACCTTCTTTACGGTCCAACTCTCATATCCATACATGACTACTGGAAAAACCATATTATTGACTATGTGGGCCTTTGTCAGCAAAGTGACGTCTCTGCTTTTTAATACACCATCAAGGCTTGTCATTCTCCCGCTGGACAGCCCAGGGATTGAACCTGGATCTCCTGCATTGCAGATGGATTCCTTACTGTCTGGGCAACCAGAGAAGCCCATATATAATTTTATGTATATTTAATTTGTATATATTTAATGTAAACTATATATTTAATTATAAAATATATGATATCAGTGTGGTTTATAATGTATATAATAAATATATGTATTATTATCTATGTATAATTATATATTATGACTGACTCATTGGAAAAGACCATGATGCTTAGAAAGATTTAGGGCAGGAGGAGAAAGTCGTGACAGGGAATGAGATGGTTGGATGGCATCACTGACTCAATGGACATGAATCTGAGCAAACTCCAGGAGATAGTGAAGGACAGGAAAGCCTGGTATGTTGTAGTCCATAGGGTCACAGAGAATCGGACACAACTGAGCAACTGAAGAACAACAGCAATACATTTACAGTCTGTTTTGCTAAATCACTTGAAAATTAAATTGTATATATCATAGCACTTTACCTCTAAAAAATAAGGCCATCTCATATATAACCACAATCCCATGATCACATCTAAGAGAACAGTTCCACAATATCTTCTAGTGTCCAGCTCATATAAAATTTCTCCAGTTGAATCTTTTTGAAACAGTATCCAGTAAAGTTTTGGTTATTAGTATCTTTTTAATCTAAAGTAATAATTCCACCTTCTTTTTTGTGTATAAGCAGTCATTTACTTTTGGAAAAGTTCAAGCCAGTTGTCTTTGAAAATCATGTATACTTGGTTTTCTGATTCCTTCTTCATGGTGTTATTTTATTCTTCTATCCCTGTATCTCCTCTTGACTAGAAGCTAGGTCTGGAAGCTTGATTTAAGTTTTGACTGTTTTTGGCATCAACTTCTTAGATAATGTTTAGCATTTCATATTTCATTATATCAACAGGTGTGTGGAAAGATTTCAAAGTGTTCCACCGTAGGGCAGTTCTGGAGGAAATGAAAAGTTAACTTTTGGTGTTACTGACGTGAAGTTTGATCAGTGTCTTTGGATCCCCCTGGGATTTTACTCAACTACCAGCACCCATAGTGGATAAGGAAGCTGGAAATGGGAGTTTATGGGAGTGCAGTGATATCGTGCATATAAATGTGCTTTGTCACACTGGAAAGATAGAGCTCGGCAATGTGAATTCATAGACTGTTAGGACAGTAGAATAGTTGGCGGTTAGCCCTCTTAAATTTTGATTTGTTGTTTGGCTTAGTGAGCTTGTAGTCAATGTAATTACTAAGGAGATAATAAAGTGCCTCATAATCAGTCAACCCTGTGGAAATGAATACTACTTTGTTGTGATTAGAATGCCCATCCTGATTGAGAGACACAGTTATGTAGTGATGTTGTGTGGCAGTGATCCCAGTTGATGGCCTGTCTCACATTTCTAAGGTTAGACATTCAGGTGAGCAGTCAGCTGTGTTGTAAGCCCTTTGCAAACTCACTTATGGATGCCCAGGCACCATGCCACATCTACTGAATCATCTTCCATGATGGAGGTGTATGGCAGGGCAGGGCTGAGGCTCAGGCGTCATTCAGTTCAGTTCAGTTCAGTCACTCAGTCATGTCCGACTCTTTGTGACCCCATGAACCGCAGCCCGCCAGGTCTCCCTGTCTATCACCAACTCTCGCAGTTCACCCAAACTGATGTCCATTGAGTCGGTGATGCCATCCAACCTTCTCGTCTCCTTCTGCCCTCAATCTTTCCCAGCATCAGGGTCTTTTCCAATGAATCAGCTCTTTGCATCAGGTTGCCACAGTATTGGAGTTTCAGCTTCAACATCAGTCCTTGCAATGAACACCCAAGACTGATCTCCTTTAGGATAGACTGGTTGGATCTCTTTGCAGTCCAAGCATCAATATTTTGCAAAACATCCCCAGGTGATTTGGTTAGGTCCTAAGGCTAAGAATGATTGGAATAAGAGGAAATAGTAGCAATTATGAGACTGATTATGATCATGGAACTTCTTTGCCTTCATTTTGCTCAGACTGAAAGTTCTCTCAAATCCTTCCTCGAAAGGCTGTATTGAAATTCTACATGTCAGGAGCTTACCATGTCCTAAGCCAACCTACCTGGAAGGAAGAAGCATGCTGTGACCCTCTGTGTTGTGGATAAATTGATATCTTATTGTTTTGTTTGTAATTTTTATGAAAAGATATATTTAAAATAATTGGAGCCTGGTGCCCAAAATTATATCCTTGTGTCTTCCCTGCAGTTTGTGGTTTAGTGACTGGGCAGGAGTGACAAGAAATCATTGTACCACAGAATATTCTTTTTCTATGAATGATGCATTTGCTTCAGGGTGAAGTCTGATTGCAAATGAAAGTGAAATAATACCACAGGTCACAGCGTTCTGAGCTGTAGATCTGGGAAGGAGCTGAGGATGGGAGGTTGCAGACGTACATTGGTTCAATCCCAAGCCTTGAGGCCAAATCTTTTGGGACTGGGGAACAATCCTCGAGCCTAACCACTCATAATGGGAACGTGTAGATGCAGAATTTCCCATGAACTAGCCACACTAGAGTAAGCCAGTTAAAAACAATTAAAATTGCCTTTTTATTTTAGAAAACCTTGGCCTATTGCCCTAGTTCATAGAGGTCTTATAAGAAAGTGATTGTAGAGCAATCTGTGAACACAAAATGTTTTTAATGCTATATTTTATTTGCACTAGGAATAATGATTTACATTGCAGGAATGAGTCAGATATTATCCAAGCATTGAATTAGGCACATTCCCTGTCTAAAGCTGGGACTGTCTGAAAAAGAGTATATAAATTTAGCCTAGTATCACAAAAGTGCTATGGGAATAATTGTAAATAATTGGATTATTAGTAAGGAATTGGGAGTATGGGCAGATTTTTTTCTGTGGTTGGCGTATTGGACAAAAAACAACATAACTTTGGCAATCTAAATGAAGCACAGGACAAAACGCACATGCTGCCAGATAGGAATGACATTTGAAAACCGTGTTAATACAGCATTTACCTTCCAAGAGATTTTTAGATCCAATTCTGTTTCATCCAGATTATGCCTCTCCTGTGATCAGCCATTTTTGTTGAAAACTTGACTCTTCAAGTACCCTTACATCCACTTACTAAGCTGCACTGTCAAATAAGCTGGTTTTTCTCTTTGTAGTGATAAGAATCTAGTGAGGAAATGTGTCAGGTCAAAAGATTTCTGTTGTACATATTTCAACTATTTGCCAAATATGTAGTGTATTTAATAAAGATGGATCCCTGTGGGCTCTAGAGATGCCTAATGAATATTGTCAGAATTAACAAGTATTGTTTCTATTCCATGTGTTTCATATTGAAATGAGGGCAAAAATTATTGACCCTGGAAAAGTCTTAAGGGTTATTTTTCTTTTGATGAAAACCTTCCAGTAGGAATTCATGTCTGAAGTCTTGAACCAGTGTTAATAGGACTGACTCAGATTTTTCTAGCATTTTCTAGTGTGCCTTGAGTTTGCTGGTGTCACTCAGAAAACACTGTATTTGCATATACCCTGAATCTTTGCATTCCTTATATGTAAGAATTCAGTAGAGTATCTTGGCAAAACAGAAGAAAAACAAACCCAAACAGTGTTGAAAACTATTAAAATTCATGTTCCATTATGTTTTATAAACATTGAAAAATGACATACCAATGTGAGTCTGTTGGATTAAAATATTTACATTTGTCTCAATAAGTTAGAAAGAAAATAGGAAATAAACCTAAATTTCTGTCTTTGTTACCTAACATGGAAGATTTAATTTTATAAGTAAAAGATTATGTTGCTATGATCTTTCAGTCTCAACTGTAAGATGTATGTGGTCATAAAAGTCTTGATGTGTGTTGCATAAGATTAAATTAAATTACTGGATCAGTTCAGTTCAGTCCCTCAGTCATGTCCGACTCTTTGTGACCCCATGAGTCACAGCATGCCAGGTCTCCCCGTCCATCACCAACTCCCGGAGTTCACTCAGACTCACATCCATCAAGTCAGTGATGCCATCCAGCCATCTCATCCTCTGTCGTCCCCTTCTCCTCCTGACCCCAATCCCTCCCAGCATCAGAGTCTTTTCCAGTGAGTCAACTCTTCTCATGAGGTGGCCACAGTACTGGAGTTTCAGCTTTAGCATCATTCCTTCCAAAGAAATCCCAGGGCTGATCTCTTTCAGAGTGGACTGGTTGGATCTCCTTGCAGTCCAAGGGACTCTCAAGAGTCTTCTCCGACACGACAGTTCAAAAGCGTCAATTCTTCAGCACTCAGCTTTCCTCAAAGTCCAACTCTCACATCCATACATGACCACTGGAAAAACCAAGGCCTTGACTAGACAGACCTTTGTTGGCAAAGTAATGTCTCTGCTTTTCAATATGCTATCTAGGTTGATCATAGCTTTTCTTCCAAGGAGTAAGCATCTTTTAATTTCATGGCTGCAGTCACCATCTGCAGTGATTTTGGAGCCCAAAAAATGAAGTCTGACACTGTTTCACTGTTTCCCCATCTATTTCCCATGAAGTGATGGGACCAGATGCCATGATCTTCGTTTTCTGAATGTTGAGCTTTAAGCCAACTTTTTCACTCTTCTCTTTCACTTTTATCAAGAGGCTTTTTAGTTCCTCTTCACTTTCTGCCATAAGGTGGTGTCATCTGCATATCTGAGGTTATTGATATTTCTCCCAGCAATCTTGATTCCAGCTTGTGCTTCTTCCAGTCCAGCATTTCTCATGATGTACTCTGCATATAAGTTAAATAAGCAGGGTGACAATATACAGCCTTGACGTGCTCCATTTCCTATATGGAACCAGTCTGTTGTTCCATGTCTAGTTCTAACTGTTGCTTCCTGACCTGCATATAGGTTTCTCAAGAGGCAGATCAAGTGGTCTGGTATTCCCATCTCTTTCAGAATTTTCCACAGTTTATTGTGATCCACATAGTCAAAGGCTTTGGCATAATCAATAAAGCAGAAGTAGATGTTTTTCTGGAACTCTCTTGCTTTTTTGGTGATCCAGAGGATGCTGGCAATTTGATCTCTGGTTCCTCTGCCTTTTCTAAAACCAGCTTGAACATCTGGAAGTTCACTGTTCACATATTGCTGAAGCCTGGCTTGGAGAATTTTGAGCATTACTTTACTAGTGTGTGAGATGAGTACAATTGTGCAGTAGTTTGAGCATTCTTTGGCATTGCCTTTCTTTAAGATTGGAATGAAAACTGACCTTTTCCAGTCCTGTGGCCACTGCTGAGTTTTCCAAGTTTGCTGGCATATTGAGTGCAGCACTTTCACAGCATCATTTTTCAGGATTTGAAATAGCTCAACTGGAATTCCATCACCTCCACTAGCTTTGTTCGTAGTGATGCTTTCTAAGGCCCACTTGACTTCACATTCCAGGGTGTCTGGCTCTAGGTGAGTGATCACACCATCATGATTATCTGAGTCGTGAAGATCCTTTTTGTACAGTTCTTCTGTGTATTTTTGCCATCTGTTCTTAATATCTTCTGCTTCTGTTAGGTCCATACCATTTCTGTCCTTTATCGAGCCCATCTTTGCATTAAATGTTCCCTTGGCATCTCTAATTTTCTTAAAGAGATCTCTAGTCTTTCCCATTCTGTTGTTTTCCTCTATTTCTTTGCATTGATCGCTAGGAAGGCTTTCTTGTCTTTTCTTGCTATTCTTTGGAACTCTGCATTCAGATGCTTATATCTTTCCTTTTCTCCTTTGCTTTTCTCCTCTCTTCTTTTCACAGCTATTTGTAAGGCCTCCCCAGACAGCCATTTTGCCTTTTTTTACATTTCTTTTCCATGGGGATGGTCTTGATCCCTTTCTCCTGTACAATGTCACAAACCTCAGTCCATAGTTCATCAGACACTCTATCTATCAGATCTACTCCCTGAAATCTATTTCTCACGTCCACTGTATAATTGTAAGGGATTTGATTTAGGTCATACCTGAATGGTCTAGTGGTTTTCCCTACTGTTTTCAATTCAATTTAAGTCTGAATTTGGCAATAAGGAGTTCATGATCTGAGCCACAGTCAGCTCCTGGTCTTGTTTTTATTGACTGTATAGAGCTTCTCCATCTTTGGCTGCAAAGAATACAATCAACCTGATTTCAGTGTTGACCATCTGGTGATGTCCATGTGTAGAGTCTTCTCTTGTGTTGTTGGAGGAGGGTGTTTGCTGTTATAACTTGATGGTAAATTATGCAGCAATTAATGTCATATTTTGAAATAGTATTTACATGGGGAAATGATTTGGGCAATATTAATTTTTAAAAATTGCAGGATTCAAATTTGACTGTTGGGTATAATTCCAATTTTGTGATAAAAAGATAAAGCTTACATATAAAATTATGTAGGATAATATAAGAAATTAGGTCTCATTATATATGATTTTTATTTTCTTATTTATGTGTTATTGCCTTGCTCTGCTGCTGCTGCTGCTAAGTCACTTCAGTCCTGTCCGACTCTATGCGACCCCATAGACGGCAGCCCACCAGGCTCCCCTGCTCCTGGGATTCTCCAGGCAAGAACACTGGAGTGGGTTGCCATTTCCTTCTCCAATGCATGAAAGTGAAAGGTGAAAGTGAAGTCGCTCAGTCATGTCTGATTCTTTGCGACCCCCATGGACTGCAGCTTACCAGGCTCTTCCATCCATGGGATTTTCCAGGCAATAGTACTGGAGTGGGATGCCATTGCCTTCTCCATGCCTTGTTCTAAGTAACTGAAATAATTATTTTTGAATCAGAGAAATATACAAAAGATTATAATATAAAGTAAACAACATCTGTCAGAGAAGTATTTATTAAATTCCCTTAGTAGTATTTGGGGGTTCCCTGGTGGCTCAGGCAGTTAAGAATCTGCCTTCAATGCAGGTGACCCGGATTTGATCTCTGAGTCAGGAAGCTCCCCTGGAGAAGGTAATGGCTACCCACTTCAGTACTCTTGCCTGGAGGATGCTACTGACAGAGAAGGCTGGTGGGCTAGAGTCCATTGAAACGCAAAAATTTAACATGATTGAGTGACTAACCCACACAAGTACTATTTGGAAGAACTGAGCCAAACAAAGAATGATGGCTTAAGCATTTGACTTTGTCCAGGCACTTACTGTGTTTAGGAGCAATTTGGTTGTACATCACGATGGCGCTATGTGACTTCTTTATTGACAGAATGAAATGAGGACAGAGATTTTTATTCAATAGCTGAAGCACTTTTATATTCTTGTTTGAATACCGTGTCTGTGGAAGACAATAATAGATTTTTAATAGATCTGGCATATTATGAAGGATATTAAAATATACTTAGAATTTGATAATATAAAAAGCTAATCAGGCTTAAAAAAATGTAGAACAGAAAAATACAATAGTAAGCTGAGGAAGTATTAGGAAATAGGGCTGGAAACATGGGCGGGGCAGCAAAGGTCTAAGGTTAGCTTTGAAAAGATAACGCTAGTGCTGTTTATGTACCAATTACACAACTTTTGGCCTGTTTGCATATTCCTTACTAGTGTTTACTTAATATTTTTCTTTATATTTAAAGTTCTTTTATTCATTCTCATCATAGCAAACACACCTATGAAATTATGAGTCTGGTGTGTTTGTATTTTTTAATAATATGAATTAAAATTAATATGTAACTATTAAAACCATGTGATATAAAACTGCCTTGTATCCCATTATAGCACACTTTGGTAAGTGCTGGAGTAGAGAGACAGAGATGTGGAGATAAGGACTTGACTTTTGGACCATTCTGCCTCTCTCTCAAGTGCTGCCATAATTTGGGCTGATTTCCTTGCTATACTTGACTGGATGAAGCTTTGTGTTTGAAATTTCCTAGAAGGCTCATCTTCCAGCACAGGTATTAGAGCAGTGCCATTGACCACAGGTGACCCATTCTAGCAAGACAGAAGGGAGAGTGAGGAAGAACATTTAGTGATGGGGAGCAGATGGGGTCACAATTGCAACAGAGAGAAAAGAGGACGAAATACACAGGATGGAGGTCCGTCAACTGGTAAGAGTCAGCTATTGCCCAAATATTGTCATGGTTCAGCCTGTTCACTCTTGTGGGTACTTTGATAAAGAGTTGTCCTGAGTAAATTTCATCTCCTGTCCCGTGAACTAGTTAGAGAAAGAAAAAGAACATCAAGATGAAAATATAGCCCAGTCACACCCCATGATTTTCATAAACCTGTAGAATTCAGGGGTGAAAGGAACTTAAATGGGGTCACTTAGTCCACCTTGGACTCATAGGAAATGCTCTATCTGTGCACTTCTGAAAATGACGTGAGGAAGCATGCAGTGTTGGCTTGTGGATAGGAGTCCTGAGTCTTGCCAAAGCCCAGCCTCCCTTATCTGCCAAGACCACTGCAGGACAGAAGGGGCCATTACAGCCCAGATTTCCACCACGGGAGGCTGGTGATGGCCTGGCTTTGGTCCGCTGTGCTCGCTATATCATCATCTTTCTTGTTTGCTGGCTGCTGAATCCAGACTGACTTTCTCCCTTTAGGGGAAGAAAAAAAAGGAGATTTTATATTGGGCAAGAATACTTGAAAGTGGAACTTCTCCAGGGGTCTCACCTTATCCCTATTTGCTTTAAGATGATCCTTTTGCCTGTGGGGTATGGTGATTTCAGATCAGTGCCCTCTTTTAAATATCTGATGTCCTTTGCAGAACTAACTGTTTTGGTTGTTGTTCTTATTTTGAATGAGGTATTTATTTTTGTTTTTGTTTTTGGTTTGTTTGTTTGTTTGTATTTGAAGTAAGATGGACCCAATCAAAAGAAACAAATAACTACTTCCTTTTTCAAGAAACTTCAGAGAAAAAGGTGTGCTGACTTGCCTTGTTACAAGTTTGAAATTCTTTGTTTTCACCAACCTAAATAATAATAGACTGTAAGCTTAATGAGTTCAGGGGTTTGATCTCTTAATCACCAAAGCATCTATATAAAGCATGGGAACTGATTTGTAATAGTTCCTGATACATTTTCTTAGGTGAATGAATGTGTAAATAACATTATTGTGTCATTTTTGGATAGCATGTCCCAGTTGTAAAGTATTTTCCATTAGCTCATGTGATCCTCACAACAGCATCTTCAAAGTGGATAGAAGCTGATATTTTTATCCTCATTGTGTAGATGAGGTAAATGCAGTTCAGAAGTGGAATGGTGTACCCCAGGCTCATATGGAAGTTGGTCATGTGTGGTTCTTTCTATTCCTGAAGACCATTTCGCAATTCAGAATCCGGCAAGATGGGTCCAGCTGTTCTTCTGTGTGATAGTTCCTGCTTTTCTAGACCTTCATGGAATTCTCCTTCTTTATTTTCAGATTACAGGACAGGTCCATGTTTTACTGTGATCAGCAACCAGATGTGCCAGGGACAGCTCAGCGGGATTGTCTGCACGAAAACGCTCTGCTGTGCCACGGTCGGCCGCGCCTGGGGCCACCCCTGTGAGATGTGTCCTGCCCAGCCCCACCCCTGTCGCCGCGGCTTCATTCCAAATATCCGCACAGGAGCTTGTCAAGGTAAAGCCCGGGCCAGTGGAGTTATTAATGGATCCATCTTATTTGCTCTGGAGAGCCATTCTCCAGTGAAGTTGGAGAGAATGGAAAAGCAGTGTCAGAGGCATAACTTCACGATTTCGCTGACGGCATGATCTCCAGCTTAGGCATTAAGGAGCGTGGCTCAGGAGAGAGCAGCTGGCCCCTCTGGATTTTTCCCTTGCCAGCAGTCCCCCTACCCCCGCCCGCCCTGACCCCCAAAGTGTTTCCCAGGAGTGCTATGATTTTGTGTACAGCAATGCTGCACATTATAGTAACGCTGTGCATAAACATGAAACAACATTTGTGACAAGGTAGTTTGTTTTCTTAGTTTTTTTTTCCCCCTTCATTTGAAATTGCTGGAGTTCCTCTGTCTCATGGGTTGTACTTAGTTGACCTGAAAAAAATTGTTCCTCTCTCCATTTTACATGCTACATTATGCTTTTTCTTTTTTATAAAACAAGTCAGAAATAAATTAGGATTTGTTTCGCAGTTTTAAATATCCCCAGATGTCGCCCGCTCGCTTCTTCTCCTGCCTCCCATAGAAGCCCTTACTCTGGTTTTGGCCTTTACTCCTGTTCTTCCAGCTGTACAAATTCTTTTATTGTCTGGATGTCTGGCAGGAAATAGGAGGAAGTGAACAGAGGCAGCTCTCCACTAAACTGATGGGCCTGAAAACTTCCAGCCTGTATCTGTTTCCTTTAGACATCTTCAGTGCTTTTTAGAAAGTTGCAGTATTTTCAGAAAATTCAAGGTATGCTTTTCAGAGGCACATAGATCCTAGTTTGGTTTTGTTCTGTATGTCAATTCTAAGGATAATGTGCAATGAAACAGAGCTTGAGCTTAATCACACAGTTCTGTGGAACTCCTTTAAATTATATGTCAATAAATTCTATTTCACATGAACACTGCTGATCCTAGCCCTTTGAATGCATCCTTCTGAATGTTAGGAGTAGCAGGAAGTCACTTTGAAACCCTAGAATCACAAAAGAGTAGATTGTACAATTTTATGTAACAAAGAGTAAGTTTCATTCTGCTTTTCCTCTGGTGCCTTCTTATTTTTCTCATCCTTGAAAAGTCTTAGGGAGTTTTGAAAAAAATGTTGGCCTTGGTGTTCCGAAGATGGCTATTACCCCTGAACTCACCATCAGTGACGAGAAAGCCAGATTTGAGGGCCCCGCTGCCTGTCCATGAGCCGTAGACAGAGGTGGAGGTGCTGAGAGAATCTGGGGGAAGAGAGTAAAGAGAGGGAGGGAAATGCTGTTTCTCCATAGCTTTGATAATTCATTTTGTACAATCCAGACTTTTCCACCGTTTTCTTTCTGTTCCTTTCTGACTCTGCTATTCAACATCCCAGGGGAAAAAGAGGTTTTTTAATAAGAAGAAAATTCATGAAAACCCATGGAATCAAAATGGCACTTATAGTACCACTTGGAGAATGAAATTCTTCATGCTTTTTTTTTTTGAAAGAATTTGTTATCAGCTTGGGACACTGTTTCCCTGCTAGTGTTTTTAGTCCTTAGTCTAGATGAGGGGCTGTGGGCAGTGGGCTCAGAGAAAAGTTTACTCCATCTTCAATCTTGGAATATATGACCGGCGGAGTGTCCCTCATACATATTTCCTCTTGGCTAGAAATCATGATTGACAAGACTATCTAGTTTTGCTTCCATGTCCAATTTTAATTTCAAATAACATTTTAATGAACACATTCAGCATATCAAGAATGGAAAATTCTGGTGTAAGACAAAATTGAGATCAGCTATAAAACATAATCTAATTATACTCACATATTGTCATTGATTTGTGAGGCCAGGACATTTCATTTAAAACAGCAAATGACAATTTATACCAAAATAAATTGCTGTTCAGGCAGCAACCCTCCTCCAACATGGCAACTTGTTTCAAAAACACAGATTACTAGAGATTCTACAATTGGCAATTGCTCTCTCACTTCACACAATGAAGAGTAAAACTAAAAGGCAAATAGGCTTCCATGTTTCCAAAAAAATAACCAGAGGAAGAAAAGTTAGACTGCCTTCCTAGAGTTTTTTTTATTAAACCAGAGTTTTGTGTGTATGGATGAAGAGATTGAGAGGATATACATGTACATTTACCAGCATCTTTCTAATGAGCCTGGAATGATAACTTTTGTTCCTGGAAAGTTAATATTTGGGGTTCCATGTAGGACCACAGTTATTTCTTGAGTGCTGAGGCTTTAGCAGTGAATGAAACAAACAAAGAAACTGCACTTTGGAATCTTGTATTGAAAACATCAAAACAAAGCAAACAGATATTTATTAGGTCAGCTGGGGATTGGTCTTATGGGAAAACATGAAAGAGTTAGGAAAAGTGATGAGTGATGAGGAGCAAGGCAGGTGGCATGGAGAGGGTCCCCTGCTGCAGTAGAGCAGAGATCTGATCGGGGACAGCATGAGCCGTGCAGCTCTGTGGAGGAACGATAGTCCAGCCAGGGGCCCTACTGCCAAGCCCTGAGGCAGGAGCAACTTTGCTGTATTTGAAGAACGGCAGGGAAGCCAGTGTCGATGGAGAAGAGTGAGAAAAGGGAGAAGGTTAGGAGATGAGATCAGAGAGCAGAGGGGTCAGTTAGACTCTTGCAGGACTTAGCATGGAGCTGGGACAGGAGCCGACTTACCTTTAAAAAGGTTCCCTCTGGTGGCTGCTCTGATGTCTCTTCTTGGCTTAATTGCCTGGGTTGTTTAATTTTTATTGTGCAAGACAATTCTCCAGAATTTATGGTGAACATTTTCCATTTCATTTGTATAAAAACATGAGCTGTCTTATGTAGTCTGAGTGATCTCATTCAAGTAAATTCTGTTTGAACTGAATCACTCAATATAACTCTTAAAGACAGTGTTACTATAGAAATGTATTGCATTTTGACTCTAAGGATTTCTCGAATACCTCTAGTTACCGTTGTCAATCTTTTCATTATCGTATCCTTATACTCTGCCACGTGCATAATAAAGCTCACAAAAGTTAGTACCAACATGCTTCTGTATATGAGGAAAGATGGAAGATGGGAAAATAAAAGAATACCTGTGACTTCTAATAGAGCATTACTGACAAAGTTATGTTACTCAAATTATTCATTTTGCATAATATAATCGAGAGAAACGGTTCCTCTCATCATGTTCCACCTGCGGTTATGGACAGATAATGCATTGATATGAATGTGATAACTGTGAACAAACTATCATATTTTCTTCTGCAATGAATTTGATATGAATTTCTTTCTCTCTGTCTCGCTCACTTCTAAAATCTGACAGATGTGGACGAATGCCAGGCCATCCCTGGGCTCTGTCAAGGAGGAAATTGCATTAATACTGTTGGGTCTTTTGAGTGCAAATGCCCTGCTGGACACAAATTTAATGAAGTGTCACAAAAATGTGAAGGTAAGAAATATCGTGCTTTGCAGTTAAGGGGTAGAGGGGCGGACAAAACTCACATCAGTGATAAGCTATTTTCAAATTGTTCCTAAATCCTTCTGTCTTGGTTATTCCTGTGAATGTATAAATATAATATTCTTACCAGGAATAATATGCCTTTCTGCTATTGAACCAGAAAAAGCCTGCAGCTTTTTCCATTTTTATAGACCTAAAGTAAGGGATCCATCTGAATCAAATTAAATATTAAAACATGAAATGTTCTTGAACCAATATCTGGGTTAAAATGTTCAAGACACATGTTTTTGCATAGTTCTAGAGACATGAATTTGAATTTGATCATTACATATCATTCAGAATGACATATCTTCTGTTGTTTTTCTAGTTAAAATGTATGTTTGATTTTTTTTCCTCCCTGTGGAGAGATCTACTAACTCATCTATTTATGCTCCTGTACAAGTTTAGGATTTTCTTTTCTTCCTATCAAATGGAAACCTTTTAATGTGAATCAAACAAAAATAACTTGAGGTAAATTTATATATTTGAATTTGTAGATTGAACTTTTAAAAATATGTGTATGGAGAATGTGTTCATATTCACCATGTCTGCTCTTTGCCAAAATGAGGCCTGGGTTCCAAGTGTAATAAATATATTTTTTTTTCATGAGAGGGAAACATCCAGGAAATAAAAGTAGGCAGCATTGAATTCTTTTCTTTAGTGAGTTCATGTATTGTATATATGTAATGTTTGACAGTGTAATAGCCTTCTCAAGGCAACATCTCTCATCAGGCTGAGCACAAAAGACTTTTCCTTCATTCTCCACTCACTGTCTCTGTGGTGAGAGAAGGTTTCATTTTGAGGCAAGCACTTTTGTTGAAAGCAGTTGCTGTTGTATCTATACTCTTAAAACCTAGCAATGAGGAAAACATACTAAGTCATTTGTCAGGAATTGGATCATTAATCTTTCCTTGTTGATGGCCAGGGTATATCATATGTGCAAAAGGCAGCTTTAAATATGAATTACATTTAAGAAGTTTAACATCTACTTGCCCTGAAACTGAATAATCTGTGATAAAATTATCTTTATGGGTTAGACTTGTTTTTAAGTTATTAATCATCCTATAATTTGTAATGATATGTTCTTGAACATGATATAAACAGGTGAGGTAGCTGTGAAAATACTTAGGTTCTTTCTAAGGAAGTAGGGCTTCTTAAAAACATTGTTTCAAGCCAACAAAGTTGACTCCATAGGCTAATGTATTTCAGAAGTTATATTGTGGATTAAGTTAGAAGTAGAGAAGGCAATGGCACCCCACTCCAGTACTCTTGCCTGGAAAATCCCATGGACGGAGGAGCCTGGTAGGCTGCAGTCCATGGGGTTGCAAAGAGTCGGACACGACTGAGTGACTTCACTTTGACTTTTCACTTTCATGCACTGGAGAAGGAAATGGCAACCCACTCCAGTATTCTTGCCTAGAGAATCCCAGGGATGGGGGAGCCTGGTGGGCTGCTGTCTATGGTGTCGCACAGAGTCGGACACGACTGAAGCGACTTAGCAGCAGCAGCAGCAGCAGCAGAGAATGTTGATACTGAAAGGGCAAAGAATTTACTTGGTTTTACCTTTTTACATTATAAATTAACAAATTGTCTTGGGTATGTTAAGTGCCCTGACTAAGTCATCAGATAGTGCTGAAATTTAACTTCTTTTGATTCACACTCTGGCCCTTGTTGTATCATATTATATTGTCTTTTTTCCTGGATGCAAGTCATGGCTCCTACTTTAATAACAATATTTCCTAATATTTTGGAACATTAAAAATATTATGGTATAGATTTCCGGGTAGTATCATACATATGTTTTATGTCATTCATAAGCTTTATGGTTTATCATATGAAAAATCCACATCAACAGTGTGTCATTTTTAGGCTTTCTCAGCTTATTACATTCAGCTTCAAGAAATGTAGTTAGCTTTAGGGCAACATGTTACATGACTTGTCCAGTCTGTGTTTTGTTTTCTGGGATTATAATAGCTTCCAATTTCAACTAGAAATGTTTTCCTGTGACCCTTGCTTTCATTTAGACCAGTGAATCTGCATCAGTCAGGATTGCTCGTTTCCTTTCATTGTGAACTAGACAGAAGATGCCCAGATTTAATGTTCAGACTGAAAGAAAAGTGATTCAAAACACTTTCATTAATGCTAAGAAACCTATTAGAGTAGTGTGTCCAATGAACCAAAAATTCAGTCTGAAAATTACTTAATCCTTTTCCACAAATATGTTTTTTTCTGGCTACATATTGAAGTCAGTAGCCAGATAAAAACAGAATACTTTGGCTAAACCTTTTTTTTTCTTTGCCATCTCCTGTTACATTAAATTTAGATGATGGTTTTTTCCACTTCCTTTTAATTTTTTCTATGCAAAATTGACATGAGAAGACACTATCCCAATAGTACTATATGGACTGTGACCTGGAGACTGGTTTGGGCACTGTTGCCCTGTCTGACTCTGGTTGGAAAGTAGTCAGAACATCCTCTGAGAATGCTTGGTGAGGGGTCCCCTCCTTCGACTCCCTGGCTGTGGGAGTAGGGTCATCTCCAGGTGGTAAATAGAAGGATTTCTGGAAAATCTGGCACCCATCACAGAGAATATCAAGAGCCCACATGTCCCCTAGGAAGATGGTCAGGCCATGGGCTAGGGAAGTGTTCTATGTCCTTGTCAAATGGTTCCAGAGCCTTTACCATTACTTTGAGTGGTTTTTACATGTCTCTTCCTCTTGCTATGGAGAGGAGGGAACTGGGTACTTGGAAGCCCAGAGTCATTTTTTACAATTCAATCAAAAATTGGTTTTATCGAATTTATAAGATGCCAACCTCCATACCCTCAGTGATGGCAAAAGCAGCTTTGTGTGACATCCTCCTTTTGCATAATGCTACCTTACTTCTTAAAATATCCCCTTTTTCCCAAAACTTTTTGGAAAATCATGTCACGAAGTTTTATAGCAACATGTCCAATTTAGGTACCTTTGAAATATAAATTAACAAACTGGAGCAGTTAAATAAAAATGATTAAATTTCCATAAATTTAAGAAGAAAAAGATTAAAATTTATAGCTGTGATTTGGGAAAAAGGGAAGCAGAGTTCATGCCCACCTTTGTTGTTGATTTTTCCAGTGACTCTAGAGTGTGCACACTGAAAGAACACACGAGCCTTTTCTTTTTGGAAACCAAGTCCGTATTTGCATAGGTTACTGTGGGAGGAAATTAAGAAATAAAAAGTGTAATTAAAGGATTACGTTTTATTTCTGGAAGAGGTCCCTTGGATTCCTAATTAACCACTAATATTTTGGGATTTAGATTATCACCAGCCCAGCCTTTAGCAATTATAACACTGCGTGACGCAAAGGAGTTTCTTCAAAATGCAGCTCTTAAGTCTGTGCACTCCCTAATATATGAGCCAAAAACCTGAAGACTTCCCCTTTCTAAAATAATGGTGTGTTTATCTGATGCAGGGGCTCTCATCCTCTCAGGCACCAAGGAGAATTCCTGGGGCCATTTAATACATTTGCTATTGATCGGGCTCCATCCTCCACAGCTGGGGCAGGCCCTGACTCATTGTTCAAGCTCCCTGGTTCCCATCCAGTTGCTGAACAGAAAGTGTGATAGAGGCACAGGAGCCCTGGGAATAAGGCAGACCTCGCCCTGGCAGTGTCCCTCCTCCTGTGTGTGATCTTGGACAAGTCAGTTACCAGCTCTGAGTTACACTGGCTTTCAAATGAGGAGGTTGAATAAGGTGGTATCTGGGCATTCTTTCTAGTTCTGCAATCAGGCCTCCATCTTCACATTTCTCACTGTTTCTCTCAGTTGGGATCAGACAGCTGGTGCTGCATGAATAAGGAACCATGCAAACTGGCAAGCATGGTGTGACTATAAATTACAAATAAGGCTGATGTGGGTTTTTTGACACCGCTTGAAGAATTAGCTTGTTAGCTTTGTAGCCACCTATTTTATACTGGATTTCAGGTGTCTAATAAAGCAACAATAATAAAAAATCTCACAGGCTTGGTGGCACTTAAAATTATTAGTGTCACATAATGCTTTTGAACAACTGCCACACTTTTTAGTCACTTTTTTTCTTACTTTGTTAATAATCTGGACAGTCGGGATCTAGAGAGTCATGTTAGCTGGTTTCCCCGTCTCTCAGTCATTGTGACATCTGTGGTCCTGGATGAAGCTCCTAGATGCTTGTCTCAGAACTGGGACCCAATCCCTTCTACCTGCCCTCCACCATCCTTCCTCTCGTCCTGCTAAAGGAGTCCTAGGATAGGCAAGAGGCTGAGGGATGGGAAGATGGCCTGGAGAGCGCAGATGAAACAGAGAGGTAACAAGGAAGACCAGCAAAGACCGGGGCAGTAAATCAGGAGGAGAGGGACCAGCCATCAGTGCCTCTTCCTAGGTCCACAGCAAGAAGCCAGTGAGGCCAAGGGTATGCTGCTTCCCAGCAGCTCTGTCCTGCCCCAGAGAAACAGAGCGAGCTATTCAGAGCATAGAAGTAGCTCTTCTCAGCCAAGTTCTGCTGCTACTGCTGCTGCTGCTAAGTCGCTTCAGTCGTATCCGACTGTGCGACCCCATAGACGGCAGCCCACTAGGCTCCCCCGTCCCTGGGATTCTCCAGGCAAGAACACTGGAGTGGGTTGCCATTTCCTTCTCCAATGCATGAAAGTGAAAAGTCAAAGTGAAGTTGCTCAGTTATGTCCAACTTAGCGACCCTATGGACTGCAGCCCACCAGGCTCCTCCGTCCATGGGATTTTCCAGGAAAGAGTACTGGAGTGGGATGCCATTGCCAAGTTCTATTCCCCACCAAACCCCTCACAATGGATTTACTTTTGTGGCTGGCATTTGATACAGATTGATTTTAGTTGATCAATTGATACAAATGATCAATTAGTTGATCATTGATACAAAAATGCTGAGAAATCCACTGATCTCAAGTTTTCTCCTATGTGGGATCCCTGTTGTTCTATTAAAAGAAGATAAACTCAGTGTGCTAAGAGCCTGGAAAAATAACAGTACAAATGAGTTTCAGAGTATCAGTGATTTTGATTCAGATGCTTTATTTCAGACTTTCACTGTTAGGGATTCCCACCACAGCCTGCTCATGGAATCACGACTCACTCCACTGCCAGGAGGTGACGAGACTGAGAAGCGGGTGGTTCAGGAAAGTGCAGAAGCCCTAGACTCAGGAAGGGAAAGGGTGTGTCACCGAGGAGGGGATGTTGAAGGGGATTCAGAACCATTTAATGAGCTCCTTCAAATTGAACAATTTGACCTGGTACTCTAGCTTTATTTTTGTGCACAGTAAAGAGGTACACCCTACAGTGTGTTTCCTGACCTGCTGACCTTTGAAGGTGTGCATCTAGGTGGAAACTCTGCCTTCCTCCCTGTCCAGCCCCTGGCAGTTGGAGACTTGGGTTTAACATCACTTTATACATGAACCTCTTTGTTCTTGTTTTGGATTTTATTCATGCCAGTTTTCTAAAGACCTAAGTAGAATGCACTTAGGTCTTTAGAAAATTATAGAATTATAGAAATCAGGTTCTATGATCATGTCTATAGTGCGAGGGTTAGATGCGTTGACATATAATGCATTTGGGCAATGCCTGACACTCAATAAAAATTAACTCTGATTATTGCTGTGTTGTCTTAAGGGTCCAGATCTAAAGTAGCCAGCATGTGAAAGAAGATGTTTCCTCCACCTGGCCAAAATTAATTATTGTTTTTAAATAACTTTTTTTCTGATATAGCCTATCTACTTGAATAACGTCTTTGGATATTGATGTCTGTTAAGTGACCTTAATGAGGATGACAGCAGTCTTTTTACAAACACATAGAAAAATGTTTCTTTTAATAGATACTATCTGCTCACATAATTTTTGAGAGGTGTTAGTTATGTGACTCAGACATTAACTTTTAGGGATACTTTGAGACAGGTGCACTTGTCTTAATACTTTTGTGTTATAACTTCCTCTCTCCTTTAGATGAGGTTGTCAGATCCTCTAAACTCTTTGATATAGCTGTTTTGACTTTTGTTGATTTTAGCTAGGAGTGTGACTGGTAAATACAGAAGAATTGATGTTAAAGAACTGCCTTAAAATGATCCTTGAGATTATGGTTAGAGAAGGACTGATGTTGAAGTTGAAGCTTTAATACTTTGGCCACCTGATGCGAAGAGCCAACTCATTGGAAAAGACACTGATGCTGGGAAAGATTGAGGACAAGAGGAGAAGGGAGCAACAGAGGATGAGATGATTGGGCGGCATCACTAATCTAATGGACATGAGTTTGAGCAAACTCAGGGAGATAGTAAAGGGCAGGGAAGCCTGGCGTGCTGCAGTTCATGAGACTGCAGAGAGCTGGACCCAAGAGTGAGTGAACAATAAGGTTATGCCAGTTCAGGACTCTTAGGCTCTGTCCTTGGCTGTTTCTCTGCTTGACCTTCACTGACTCCACAGTGATGTTTTTACCTGTCAGAGTAGAATATGCACCTTTCCCTTGCACAGCTTCACAGGGACGATCTGTCTGAGTTAGCACTGATTCTAACAGTGACATATTGGCTGATTTAGCCTCTAACCTAGCCTAGAAGAAAAGGGGTTTTGCTTTTAAGAAGGTTAAACTGCATGGAAACAGTGTCACTGCTGCCTTTTGACTAACCTGGTGAACTTGAGTCAGAAGACACACTCAGAACTCATATTTTGTTTTGCCAGTGAAGAGCAGTCCTGAACCTAGAGAAGAAAGGTTCTTATTTTTAAACTCCTTACAGTGGCAATCTAGCCATTGCAGTGCTCCAGGAAGCTTGGCTCAGACTGTCCCTCTCCCTAGGTCAGTGCAGAAAGCCCTGCTTGTCTTAGAGAAGAGGCCATGCAGATCCCTGGGCTTTGAGTTCACTTTTAGCCTAAGCAGGAAGCCCTCAATTTCTTCTCTCCCCTCACTGGTGCACATCTATTGACAACGGTCAGTGTCTGATTGTGGCTCTTGCAAAGCTCCCTTTGAAGAAAATGGTCAGATTTGTCCTAAGCAACTCCCACTGCTTCCTTAAGGAAAGGGAAGTGGCCTTATGGCCTCAGGCCCTGAGGACTAACCACAGCTCTGACCTCAGCCGACCCCACAGGGGATTGGGGGATTTGAGTGGTTTTCATAGTTGTACCCTTTGGAGCAAGATGACCAGACTATTATTCCTCCTCTACAATCAACCAGTGGATGTGGGCGCCTGGGAAGGATGTAAGCTCAGATGAGACAGCCCTCGGAGCTCAGGCAGTCCCGAGAGGAGCTGAGAGCTGGAGGCCATCTCTGGACAGCACTCCCAGATCTGGGACAAGTCATTCCCTGAAAGGGTATCTGGTGAAGCGTCTCAGTGTCTGCCACAATTAACTCCCTGGACCCACAGAAAATCATCATAGTGCAGTTTGGGAGCCCCTGAGAACACCAAGTTGGCCATGTCTTGGTCAGCAGTCAGACCACATGGTCTTCTCTGTAGGGTTTCAGTATCTGTGGAAAATCAGATCTAAAATTCAGGTAGCGATGCAGAACATAGAGTGAGTAGAAAGGGAGCTTAACTCAATGCAAAACATGAAAAGGGAAAATAAAATTTTAAACAAAATATTTGAAACAGCATGCTGTAAAGGACTTGAAACAACTGTCCAAATTTACATTTTAAAGGCAAAATTTCTTTCATTTTGCTCTAATCTTGCAAATCTGGTAAATTTCATGGGTAAACCTGTGTGGAAATAAGAAGCACTCTGACTTTGAATTAACAATTCCATGGGCAGGTTTGTTTTGTTTTTTTTCCCCTCGTGGTGCTGGGAAAGATTGAGGGCAGAAGGAGAAGAGGGTGTCAGAAGATGAGATGGTTCGACAGCATCACTGACGCAATGCATGTGAACTTGGGCAAACTCTGGGAGATGGTGAAGGACAGAGAGGCCTGGCCTGCTGCAGTCCATGGGCTCACAAAGAGTTGGACACGACTGGGTGATTGAACAAGTACAGGCAGCTTTTATTCTATAAAGATCACTATTTCTGGGGACATGATTTGACAAGACTTAAACTCTGAATTCTTGGAATGACGGACGGTTTTATACTGTGTCCTAAGAATACTGAAGCTCTTCTTTTCATTCCAGATATTGACGAATGCAGCACTATTCCTGGAATCTGTGATGGGGGCGAATGTACGAACACAGTCAGCAGTTACTTTTGCAAATGTCCCCCTGGTTTTTACACCTCTCCAGACGGTACCAGATGCATAGGTAGGTGTGATTATAAACAGCATGCAGTTTCTCTTAATCAGTTCCGTAAGAAACATCATTCTAAACAGCTTGTCAAGGGAGATACATATTCTTACTTAAGGTAAAATGTACTTTCATGAAGATCTATTAAATAGTTGACCATTCTTTTAAAGAACAGAGGCACCTGCAGTCTTGCTTTGAAATTTCTGCCTCCCATAAAGAGATGGTCCGGGAGACCCCACAGATATACTCAGTGTGAAATTACCTTTGCAGCGATGTGACTGTCACACCTGGAAGCCATCCTCAACACCTCTCTCTCTCTACCCCCGCCTTCAGTCATTTCCTGGGACCTATGTTAATTCAGGTCAGAAGTTTTGCAGTAATCTCTTCATTGCTATCCATGCTTTGTGGTTTCCCGACAATCCACCTTCTTAGATTTATCTTCCTAAAATGATGCTTTGATTAAATAACTCTCTTGCTCAAGAACCTCTGGTAGTTTTCCACTAGGATTTGGTAATTAGTGGTTTTCAGTTTATGTCCCACAGAATCTTCATGGGACTGCTTAGCCCTCTAGGATTGCTAGGATGGGAGAAGGGGCAGGAAAAAAGGGGTAGGCTGAGTGGAAAAGTTTCCTGCCACCCCACCCCCATAAACACATGCTAGGCAATTTTCCTTTTAAATGGATGAGTGTTAGGTTTCCATGTATAACATCAATTAAACAAGAGGTTCTGTTGTTAAAAAAAAAAAAAGGAGAGAGAGAGATTTGACAATTGCTGGTTTTAATAGTTGCTGAGACTTCCTTTAAAGTCCAGTATTCTAGAATAAAGTATGGAGTTCAAGAATGCACAGCCCAATAGTGAAGGAGCTGCACTCTCTGACCCCTTCCAACCTCGCAGATTTGTCATTATAGTCTCCCCTTCTCACCCCCAAAATGGGCCATTCATAGCAATTCCTTCATTCATGTTGCAGCACTCAGGATACACCCCTCAACTCCAGCCTCCTTTCAACTTCTCCTCAGATTCTCTTTTTTTTAATTTTTATTTTTACTTTATTTTGCTTTACAATACTCTATTGGTTTTGCCATACATTGACATGAGTCAGCCATGGGTGTACATGAATTCCCAATCCTGAACTGCCCTCCCACCTCCCACCCTGTATCATCTCTCTGGATCATCCCTGTGCACCAGCCCCAAGCATCCTGTATCCTGTATTGAACATAAACTGGCGATTTGTTTCTTACCTGATAGTATACATGTTTCAATGCCATTCTCCCAAATCCCCACCCTCTCCCTCTCCCACAGAGTCTAAAAGTCCGTTTTATACATCTGTGTCTGATTCTCTGTCTTTGAAGGTATCGCAGATCAGATTACCTAAAAGTGATTTCCGCCCCCCCTCCCATCATCCCAAACCTAAGGATACACTCATTATACGTGGTTTTATAGGGAAATTCTGTGTTTCTATGTGTTTTTATCTCTGTAATGAAGAAGATAGTTCTCCTTAAGAAACACTATTGCTATCCTTAATTTCCTGGTGGTGGTTCTCAGCACAAGTCTTGATATGTAGTAGGGCACTCAGTAAGTATTTGAATATCAACCTAAGTAATTTCTTATTATAAGGGCAAAGTTAGGAAGCCTGTGGTGAAAGGCCCTGGAGAAAAATGAATGCTATCGTTTGATGTTTGTTTCTGGCTCAAATTTTCAAAGACAGCTTCACATCCTCACCACAGGCCACGAATTTTAGACCAGAACAGAATTGCACCAAAATTCTAAATTCCTTTTTAGTTAGTCACACATAATAAAAGCTGAGGGCAGTCTCCCAGTTGACATTTGAATAAGATCAACTCATGAGGGAAGCATATCTGAGTTTTTCTTATAAACAATGGTCGTGGTGCCTGGATGGCCTAGTTTTCCAGAATCTATCCATAGATCTTGGAATTGCATAAAAGGATGGCAAGTACGGTTCATGTAGCTCCATACTAACCCGCTGAGCATATGACCTCTGGTGCATCTGCTTAGCAGAAGTTCTTTCCTGGCCAGATAATAGGTAGACTTTGTTGTTGTTAACCTCCAAAGAGTGCAGATGGCATTAAAATGATTAGCTTTAATCATTTTAACAAATTTACATGTCAGAGCGTTTGCATTTTTAAAGTTCTTTCCTTTCTGCCTGATATATCCACACTAACTTTTTTTATGAAAGGAGGGAACTAGGATTCCTGGGTCACCTCCTAGGTGTGAGATATTTTATGGAAATTGTATGACTTAATGTTCAAAACAGTACTATAGAAGGGGAAAAGCCAAGGTTTAAGAAATTTAGATAAATAATTTCGTCCAGTTGTATTTGGAGGCTGAACAACACCCTTCTGAATAATCAACAAATCACAGAAGAAATCAAAAAGAAATCAAAATATGCATCAAAACGAATGAAAATGAAAACACAACTACACAGAACCTTTGGGACACTATAAAAGCAGTCCTAAGAGGAAAGTTCATAGCAATACAGGCATACCTCAAGAAACAAGAAAAAAGTCAAATAAATAACCTAACTCTACACCTAAAGCAACTAGAAAAGGAAGAAATAGAGAACCCCAGAGTTAGTAGAAGGAAAGAAATCCTAAAAATTAGGGCAGAAATAAATGCAAAAGAAACAAAAGAGACCATAGCAAAAATCAACAAAGCAAAAAAGCTGGTTCTTTGAAAGGATAAATAAAATTGACAAACCATTAGCCAGACTCATCAAGAAACCAAGAGAAAAAAATCAAATCAACAAAATTAGAAATGAAAATGGAGAGATCACGACAGACAACTCAGAAATACAAAGAATCATAAGAGACTACTATCAGAAATTATATGCCAATAAAATGGACAACTTGGAAGAAATGGACAAATTCTTAGAAAAGTACAACTTTCCAAAACTGAACCAGGAAGAAATAGAAAATCTTAACAGACCCATCACAAGCATGGAAATTGAAACTGTAATCAGAAATCTTCCAGCAAACAAAAGCCCAGGTCCAGACGGCTTCACAGCTGAATTCTACCAAAAATTTCGAGAAGAGCTAACACCTATCTTACTGAAACTATTCCAGAAAATTGCAGAGGAAGGTAAACTTCCAAACTCATTCTATGAGGCCACCATCACCCTAATACCAAAATCTGGCAAAGACACCACAAAAAAGAAAACTACAGGCCAATATCACTGATGAACATAGATGCAAAAATCCTCAACAAAATCCTAGCAATCAGAATCCAGCAACACATTAAAAAGATCATACACCATGACCAAGTGGGCTTTATCCCAGGGATGCAAGGATTCTTTGTATCCGCAAGTCAATCAATGTAATTCATCACATTAACAAACTGAAAAGTAAAAATCATATGATTATCTCAATAGATGCAGAAAAAGCCTTTGACAAAATTCAACATCCATTTATGATAAAAACTCTCCAGAAAGCAGGAATAGAAGGAACATAACTCAACATAATAAAAGCTATATATGACAAACCCACAGCTAACATTATCCTCAATGGTGAAAAATTGAAACCATTTCCCCTAAAGTCAGGAACAAGACAAGGGTGTCCACTTTCACCACTACTCTTCAACATCATACTGGAAGTTTTGGCCACAGCAATCAGAGCAGAAAAAGAAATACAAGGAATCCAAATTGGAAAAGAAGAAGTAAAACTCTCACTGTTTGCAGATGACATGATCCTCTACATAGAAAATCCTAAAGACTCAACCAGAAAACTACTAGAGCTAATCAATGAATATAGTAAAGTTGCAGGATATAAAATCAACACTCAGAAATCCCTTGCATTCCTATACACTAATAATGAGAAAGTAGAAAAAGAAGTTAAGGAAATAATTCCATTCACCATTGCAATGAAAAGAATAAAATACTTAGGAATATTCCTACCTAAAGAAACTAAAGACCTATATATCGAAAACTATAAAACACTGATGAAAGAAATCAAAGAGGACACTAATAGATGGAGAAATATACGATGCTCATGGGTCGGAAGAGTCAATATAGTGAAAATGAGTATACTACCCAAAGCAATCTACAGATTCAATGCAATTCCCATCAAGCTACCAGCAGTATTTTTCACAGAACTAGATCAAATAATCTCAAGATTTGTCTGGAAATACAAAAAACCTCAAATAGCCAAAGCAATCTTGAGAAAGAAGAATGGAACTGGAGGAATCAACTTGCCTGACTTCAGGCTCTACTACAAAGCCACAGTCATTAAGACAGTATGGTACTGGCACAAAGACAGAAATATAGATCAATGGAACAAAATAGAAAGCCCTGAGATAAACCCACACACCTATGGACACCTTATCTTCGACAAAGGAGGCAAGAATATACAATGGAGTAAAGACAGTCTCTTTAACAGGTGGTGCTGGGAAAACTGGTCAACCACTTGTAAAAGAATGAAACTAGACCTCTTTCTAACACCATACACAAAAATAAACTCAAAATGGATTAAAGATCTAAATGTAAGACCAGAAACTATAAAACTAGAGGAGAACATAGGCAAAACACTCTCCGACATAAATCACAGCAGGATCCTCTATGATCCAACTCCCAGTATACTGGAAATAAAAGCAAAGATAAACAAATGGGATATAATTAAAATTAAAAGCTTCTGCACAACAAAGGAAACGATAAGCAAGGTGAAAAGACAGCCTTCGGAATGGGAGAAAACAATAGCAAATGAAACAACTGACAAACAACTAATCTCAAAGATATATAAGCAACTTATGCAGCTCAACTCCAGAAAAATAAATGATCCAATCAAAAAATGGGCCAAAGAACTAAATAGGCATTTCTCCAAAGAAGACATACGGATGGCTAACAAACACATGAAAAGATGCTCAACATCACTCATTATCAGAGACATGCAAATCAAGACCACGATGAGGTACCATTTCACACCAGTCAGAATGGCTGCGATCCAAAAGTCTACAAGCAATAAATGCTGGAGAGGATGTGGAGAAAAGGGAACCCTCTTACACTGCTGGTGGGAATGCAAACTCGTACAGCCATTATGGAAAACAGTGTGGAGATTCCTTAAAAAATTGCAAATAGAACTGCCTTATGACCCAGCAATCCCACTGCTGGCATACACACCGAGGAAACCAGAATTGAAAGAGACACATGTACCCCAATGTTCATTGCAGCGCTGTTTATAATAGCCAGGACATGGAAGCAACCTAGATGTCCATCAGCAGATGAATGGATAAGAAAGCTGTGGTACATATACACTATGGAATACTACTCAGCCCTTAAAAAGAATAAATTTGACTCAGTTCTAATGAGATGGATGAAATTGGAACCGATTATACAGAGTGAAGTAAGCCAGAAAGAAAAACACCAATACAGTATACTGACACATATATATGGAATTTAGAAGACAGTAATGATGACCCTCTATGTGAGACAACAAAAGAGACACAGAGGTATAGAATGGACTTTTGGACTCTGAGGGAGAGGGAAAGGGTGGGATGGTTTGGGAGAATGGCATTGAAACATGTATACTATCTTGTAAGAAACGAAGCGCCAGTCTATGTTTAATGCAGGATGCAGGATGCATGGGGCTGGTGCACAGGATGATTCAGGTAGAGGATGTGGGGTGGGAGGTGGGAGGGAGCTTCGGCATTGGGAGATTGTGTTCACCTGTGGCTGATTCATGTCAATGTATGGCAAAACAAATACAGTATTGTAATTAAAAAATAAATAAATAAAAATTAAAAAATAATAATAATTTGGTCCAGTTGTTTAAGCAGTTAATAAATGAGGGAGCTCATATTCCAACTTGGGCTGAGTTCACAGTCCAGACCCCGCCTACTGCTTCTGACCCCTCCCAAATTAACACTGGATGCAGTAAATCTTTGCTTGCCATACCCTTAAGCAAGCACCATTTCTGCCTCCTTGGAACTCCATGGTACCCATAATTAGCAACTTGCTATATAGAATGATCTCGATGACATTCCTGCCTTCTTTACTGCTGATATTTCCTGCCTTGGTAAACCACAAAGACCCCTAAAATTACCCCCAGTGACAAAAAAATATGTATAGTCTCCAACTTATGAACAAATCCAAGGTTTGTTGGCAAGCTGGTTGCTTGGAATTAGTGAATCTAAGCAGTAGGAAAGCCCATGTGTAGATCATGGAGTGTAGTATCTTTCTTTGACATTTCTTTGAACCATGATATTCCACCTGTTACCTTCTGTTATCATGTTCAGCAACTCACAGGTCTCACCAGTCCCAACTCTCCCTTTGTCCTGAAAGATATTGCAGCCTTACTGCATTTTATTTTTTGCTCTGTGATCTTACTTTGGCACTTTATAGTAGTTTTCATAGGGTTGTCTTTTCATATTACTGTGTTCCATCTCATCAATTCCTAGGAGTCTTAAGATGCTGTGTACCTAGCATGGGCCTCACAGCTCCTAGCTCCCAGTTGGCCACACTAGTATTAATGATTGGTTAGGGGAAACCTGTTGACAGGCTAGGATGACCTGCAAACACACATATAATCCATCGTATACTTGTTTTGATATAATGTGATTTCTGGGTCCGGAGAATAAGGCCAGGTGATTCAGAAGTAGAGAAAAGAAGAAAGTTTCCTTCTCCTCTTCTGCCAAGTGTCTTGGCTAGGTCTACAGTTCCTCCAGCCTCCGTTTTCTCCAGGGGATCTTCCCAACCCCCAGCAACTGAACTCCAGTCTCCTGCATTGCAGGCAGATTCTTTGCGATCTGAGCCACCAGGGAAGTCAACCTCCCTTTACCTCCTCCAAATCTTACCATTTTTTCCCCTCAGTTCCAATTCCTATAGATCTTTAGATTACCTTAAAGCCACCCCATATCCTCTGGGCAAAGTGATCTAGCACCAGATGATTTCCTGGCACTGCCATCCGATGACAAAACTTCAGGCTGGTGTGTCCAAGGGTCAGTGCCTCTGAATGGTCTCTGCCTTTCACAAATCTTCCCATTGGTTTTCTTTATAGTTATGTGAATGTGTATTCTCTTAACAGAACCCCTCCTTCAAAAAAAAAAAAAAAGAAAAATGATTATTGTAGATGCAGGTGCCATTTATAAATCAGGACCTGCCAGCAACCCAAATGTGGTTGGTAATTGTTCCAGCGTCAGCATTCACCATTTTGTTCAAAAGTCTCTGACCAACTGATTTATCATATAAGTCAGCCAGCTAGGCAGTAAAATAATATAGATAATTTGCAAAATAATAGACATTAGCTCATTAGGAGTTCGCAGTTGGCAGATGTAGGTCTCAGTTTTGCTCTGAAAGATAGCCCACACTGAAAATTGTATATACAAATTTTGGTCAAGTGTTTATACTGGGTTTTGACCACCAAATTCACTTGAAGCTGGGACATAAGCCAGTTTTTGAACATCTCTTCCCATTCTTAACAGTCTTTGGTTTTCATGCCCAAAATATTAATCCTGGAGTATATGATGTATTAGTGGCTTTAAAGCAATGCAAATTAGAAAGCAGAAAGTTCTGTTTTTCCCCTTCTTTCTAGGGGAGATGCCACCCATAGCTCCACAGAGCATTCTTTGTCTTCACTCCCCTCTCCATTCACTTACCCTGGATCAAACTCGTTCTGCCTCTTTGCTGAGACTGTTTGTCTGACCAAAGGTGCAGGAGCTGGGACCACAGAACATTTCTGGAAAGCACACTCATACATGCTAGTGGTTTTAAGTACTTTTTAGAAATAATCTCATATCCTTTAAAGCTGACCCACAATTTTCTCTTAATGATTTGTCTAGATTTGTTGTAGCCATCTTCACTTGACGTTAATAATTTAAGTGTTTCCAAGCTAGCCTTGGTTTTTTCCTTGTCTTTCATTAATTTTTTGCAACCTGTAAGATTTTAAGACTTTGTGCTTTCAAGAATGATGTAGATGAAAGCAATTATGGGTCTGATCCTCTCTGATCAAATGATGGTTAGTATGCAGACTTACAGGAAACATAGGGACAGGTTTTTAACTATAAACAAATTCCTCACCTTACAAAAGGATTTCCCAGAGTATTCCTTCATATGACAAAATACTGGTTACATTTAAAATATTGGTTACATTTCCAAAGTTTATTTTCTAGAACTGTACAGAGATGCATTTTACTTGGAGAGGTATACCCCTAACATGTGACAGATCAAGGTGTTCTGCAGATGGCTCCCTGCCTCTGCTACTCCATGGCATGACCCCAAAGCCTCGTGGAACAGTTAGGGTTTTTCCTTTGTCATCGGCTCTTCTCTGGTAGCTCAGAGCTGTACTTCAGCATGTCAGTGTTGACACAACAGTCAGACATGATGTAACCCAGGAAAAGTGATATGTATATGTGTATATATAGGCTTTCCTGGTGGCTCAGTGGTAAAGAATCTGCCTGCCAATTCAAGGAGCATGGATTTGACCCCTGATCCGGGATAATCACTCATGCTGCGGAGCATCTAAGCCTGTGTGCTGAGACTGTGCTCTAGAGCCCATGGGCTGCCCCTGCTGAAGCCCGTGTGCCTAGAGCCCGTGCTCCACAGTAAGAGAGCAACTGCAATGAGAAGCGCACGTACCACAACGAAGATTAACCCCCACTGTGCACAGCTAGAGAAAGCCGGGCACAGCAATGAAGACCCAGCACAGCCATAAATAACTCTTTTTAAAAGTGATAGAAACATCTTCCCCTGTTGCTTTGAGAAGATAACTTTCTGCCAAAATAAACTTTTAATTTCTTTAAGAATTATTGTATCCTTTAGCACTAAGAACTTGCAACTGTGTACCTTTTGAACTTGTATATCATTCGTGCCTTATCAAATCTGTTAGGGCCTTAGGACCAGAGGAAATCTTGACTAACAAGCGTTGGCTCTGACTGCGAAGTGGCTCATTCCTTTTCAAAAAAACAATCTCACAAGTCTGACAGTTTCAGACTGAAAAGATCTTTTAGAAATGTAGACTATCACGCAGGCTTCATATTGTTTTTAAATAGATTTGTATCAACATTTGCCTAAAGTGGCTCAAATTAAGTCGTTTGAAAGGAAGGACAACACAGCCTCCCTTCAGTAAAGAGACACGACTCTGTCACCGCCTGGGATTTTCTTCATCTCTTTTCCGATGGTCTGTATGGTTATAATCATTCGTCCCCATCTTGGGGATGGAATGCGGAACTTGGGCCAAGCGCCCCAGTGCTAGGGGCAGAGGGTGTGAGACAGAGGAACAGGAGCATTGTTCCCTGTGCAGGGCACACAGCTTCCCTTCCAGGGCACCGCTGCTTCCGTCAGTCTGTTCACCCGGCTCCAGCCCCAGAGGGAAAGAGGGAGGTGTGGGGGCAGGAGAGAGTCTTCTCTAAGTTTGATCTCAGTGACGCATGTGTGGGGGTTTCTTTGTCTTCTCAGACGTCCGCCCAGGATACTGTTACACGGCTCTGGCAAACGGGCGCTGTTCTAACCAGCTGCCGCAGTCCATCACCAAGATGCAGTGCTGCTGCGACGTCGGCCGGTGCTGGTCTCCCGGGGCCACAGTCGCCCCGAGATGTGTCCCATCCGAGCAACTGGTAAGAGCCCTTCCGTTTATCCACGGAGCATCCCGTCTCCACCCCTGCAAGCCCTAGTGATAATGTGCATGCTGCAGTTCTCGTGGAAACCTGGGTAAGTGAATACGATTCCAGAAAATAAGAGAGAGGACCTTCAGAGAAATTTCCCCAGGGAGTGAACAGGGGAAACAGAGGTCTGTGCACATGACACTGTTCTCAGGTACTTAGAATCTTACTTAGCTTGCGAATTACTGCTGGCTAGCAGCCTGACCAGTCTGGAAGAACTGGCTCTTCCTTATCCTCATGTATTTCTTTCGGCTCTCATGTAGGGCTCAAAAGCTCACTAGAATAAGAGTCAACTCATTCAGAGCCTTTCAGGTGAGTTCTTGTGGGCATAAATTCTTCCTGCCCTAATATTTGACACTCCCCTCTTCTTCCTTGCCACGTAGTCCTGTGGAATTTTGTTTTGTTTTGTTTTGATTTCTCTTCCATGTCTTATTCGTTTCCATGTAAAGCTCATTTTCTCTCATCTGGACTATTTGAGTAGCCTCCTACCTGGTCTCTCTGAAGTCCACAGCTGCCACAGAACATTTTCCAACGCCTAACTCAACTGAAATTCAGTTTTAAAAAATTGTGTCTGGGGAAAATGTAGGGAAAGATGTCCAGAAATTTTTTTCAGAATAAACTCAGGCTTATCTAGTGGTCCAAGTCACTCCATTTCTTGAAAATAAAGTGAAAGTGAAGTCGCTCAGTCGTGTCCGACTCTTTGTGACCCCATGGACTGTAGCCTATCAGGCTCCTCCGTCCATGGGATTTTCCAGGCAAGAGTGCTGGAGTGGATTGCCATTTCCTTCTCCAGGGGATCTTCCCGACCCAGGAATCAACCTGGGTCTCCCGCATTGCAGGCAGATGCTTTACTGTCTGAGCCATCCCTGAAAATAAAATTTTACTTTTTAGCAGAAAAGTCTCCAAATCTGATCCCAGTTCATCTTTTAATTCTTGTTCTTTGTAGTAGCTTTATTTTCTAATTAAATTATATAATTCAGCTTTCCTTGAACCCAGCCTGTGCATTTCTAAACTCAAGCATCCTTTCTACTCAAACTTCTCCTCAGTTCAGGTCCTTACTCCCCACTCCTCACCCCTACCACCTCTACCTGTTACATGTCCTATTGTTGGTTAAGTTCCCACTCAGATATGACTTAATTCTTGCACATCCCAAGATAGCCACAGCAGAAAGTGCTACCTTCTAGCTCAGTGCTCTAGGTTTGTAGTGTTGCTATGATACAGATACCATCTGCTCAGCTTTGGGCCCGTATGTGTTCCTGTATTGCTTTTTTGCTAGCTGATAAATTTCATTAGGGGGTCTCAGTCATCATTACAGTGCCACATTCCTTCTGCTTTTTAACACTTCACCAGTACTTGGCAAAAACTTGCTGATGGGAGGCATTCGGTTAGTGTACAACTTATTAGGTTACATCTTTCCCACCAGTTGTAAGTAAAAACTGGGGTTATAGTCACTTCTCAGTCTGGTTCCTGAAAGTGTGTTTCAATCAGGGAATTTTAGGAGAGAAAGTCAATATGAGGATGGATGAATGCAGAGTTAATGAAATACTTCAGAGTATGCTATTCACAGACTATGAATGCCCCGAGATCATGGATTATAGACCTGTCACAGATGTTATTATAAAATTTCTGTTTATTATTGAGAATTATATATATGGATTAAAAAGCAAGAAAGTCTTTTCAATATTTTAACATATAACAAGCTATATATTGCCATATATTTTGACTGTCTACAGCATAAAAATATAATGCTGCCTCCTTAGTTCATTAGTGGGATCATATAGTAGATGACTATTTAGAAGCACATGACTTTCCACTAAGACATACAGCATGGATATCAGGAGAGTTGCTTTTTAAATATGTATGTTAATTTAGGAATCAGCAGCATTGATGTGAATTCTTTCCTGTTTCCATCAGGCCTTGAATAGAAGAAAGAGGATTAGAGTAGGTGTATCTGCCTAAAGACTTACTTTAGGGCACATGGAGCAGAAGGCCTGAGTCCTCTCTGTGACTTCCCAGGCAGCTGCTCTCCCAGGGGTACCATCGAAAGATGTACAACTCCAAGATAGGCTCAGAGTAGAGCAAATGGATAGAGCCAACTAGTTTTCAGGTAGATGTGTGTGTTTGCTCTTTGTTTGTTCAAATGTTTCATACCAATACCACAGAGCTCTAGGTTCTTAGTTAATAAAGAATGATAACATAGGAAAGATTATTTCAGATTGGTCAGCTTTTCACTTAAAAAAATAATCAGTTTCATCTCCAAGTTAAAAAGAAATAGAAAAGATGGACATCAGTTGAACAAAATTAGCCCCATGTTGCTGATTCTGAATGTAAAGAGGCTCAATGGAACGTTCTTAAACTAAAGTAGGAAAAAGTACAGAGCCAGACTGATATACTTTCGTGGAGAGGTTTGAATTTAATGGCATGCTTGGGCTTCCCTGGTGCCTCAGTGGTAAATCTGCCTGCAGTGGTGGAGATGCAGGTTTAATCCCTGGGTAGGGAAGATCCCCTGGAGAAGGGAATGGGAACCCACTCCAGTATTCTTGCCTGGAGAATTCCCATGGACAGAAGAACCTGGCAGGCTATAGTCCATGGGGTCACAAAGAGTCGGACATGACTGAGCGACTGACACACTCTAAAATAATATAACCAAATTAGCAGAAATGTTGATAAGCTACCCAACTTCTTTTATAGGAATCCTAAAAGACCTTTAAAAAAGAAGATTGATTGGTGCTTGGAAGCTAAGTACAATTGCAATTCAACTAAATCTAGCATAGTTAATAAATTCCTCTTATGTGCAATTTTCCAGGTAAGGCTGAGAGTAGGAATTAATTGTGAGTTAGATATGATCCTTGGTTAAAATGCTGTACAGTCTTAGTGGTAGAAAGGTGTAAGAAAGCAGGTAGCCAGGAAATGATAGATATGGCACACCCAGGTAATAATTCTATAAGAAAGATCACTGTGATTTGAAAACAGGGAATGTAGCATTCTGATTCAGGGAAGCATAAACAACATATAAATCCTTTCCAAATTCAGTCAGGCATCACTGAATCTCTGTGGATTAAAATTCCAAATCAATAATGCAGTAATAGAATTCTCTGAAAACATAAACTTAATCTGAGTTGGAAATGTCAGATATGATTGAAAACGTTTCAGTAATGGATCAGAAAATAACAACAAAGGACATGGTAGGTAGGTATGTTTAGCCAACTGTTAATGGACAGTATGCCCAATGAGGCTGAAATATGCATACATTTCAGTAAGACATATTACTGTGTCATTGAATAAGTCAGATTTTAGTCCACAAGGAAAATAAAAATACTAGCCTAATTTCTATTAATGGATGAAGGTAGCATGAAAAGTTTCTATGGGAGAATTCCTGTGTGACAGAGATAATAAAATCATCAACATTCTGGAAAGAGGGGAAAAAGAAAATTTAAAAGTCATATAGTTTATTTTTGAAGTGAGCTATGACAAAATACAGCTATTTGTAGGAAACATGAAAATGGATAGTTAAGAAATACCCTTCTCAAAACTTGAATCCTGCTTAAAAATATCAGTTTGGAAGTCTCCTCCCCCCCCACCCGAAATGTGCCACAAGTCTAAACATGATTTATTCTAATAAGGAACTGGCATTGTGGAAAGTAGGAATCGGTCTGTATGTGCAGTCGTAGGGGGAAACAGCTGATCATCACCCTTGGTGCTTCTTCTGCCCCGTGGGCTGTTTCTTCTCTGTCACTTTTTTGTCTTTTACAAATAGGTGTTCATCAGGGTTCTGTCTCCTTACTCCCTTCTCTTTGCTTTCCACACCTTCCTCCTGGGAGCTTACCCATCCCCATGACTTTAAACACCACCTGTCCACTGATAACCCCCAAACTTAGCGGCAGCCCTGACTTCTTCTCTAGGCTTCAAACTCTCTTATAAAACTGCTATATGACATCTCCATGTGGATGTCTGATATCTCAGAATTCACCTGTTCAGCTTTTGGCTTCTGTTCACCAAACCTGCCCCCATCGCACTGTTTCCCATCTCAGCCCACGGCACCGCGTCAGCCTTGCTTCTCAAGTGGAGAACTACAGCTCACTCCTGATTTCCTGCTCTCCTCAGCTGTGACTTCCCTATGATTTCCTATCCCCTTATTTCCTGACATTTGTTCCTTCCCTGAGCACAGTCCATTCATCTTATCTCTGAATACGCTTCAGCTGTGTTTACCTCTGTCCGGCTCCATCATTAGCTCCCTGGTCCAGCCATCCTTGTCTTGCCCTCGGGCTTCTGCAGCAGCCTTCTCTCTCTCTGGCACATTCTCCAGATCCAGTGAGAATGATCTTCTGAAAATGTTCGTCTCATCATGCCTCATCCCCGCTAAAGACCACCAGCAGCTTTCCAATGTACATCAAATAAATCATGTGTTCTTTAGAGCCCTGTTGGAGCCATGGGTGGGAAGCCTGGGTGGAGATTGTGGCATCTTATTCTATTCTACCTCCAGGTCAATTTTGACATAGGTAAAGACTTCTCAGGTTTTAGGAGGGGGTGTGTGGTACTACCATGGGAAGTTTTTATCTTTTCGGGGTTTTGAATTATTGTTTCTGTGTGGTTGCTGCTCTAGGTATTAGGGATGGGAATGAAGTCTGTTGGCTCTTTGCGTTTTCTTCAGTTGACCTATGTCATTTGCGGATCAATTTTATTCAGAATTCTTTTAAACAGTAAGCGTGATTCCCATGGGCCTGTGACATATGCTAGCTCAGCTATTGCCTTGTATTTTTTCCAGAGGATTTCAACAAGCTGTGCTCCGTCCCTATGGTAATTCCCGAGAGGCCAGGATATCCGCCTCCACCCCTTGGCCCTGTTCCTCCCGTTCACCCTGTCCCTCCTGGCTTTCCTCCTGGGCCTCAAATCATGATCCCTCGACCACCAGTGGAATATCCCTATCCATCGCGGGAACCACCAAGTAAGAATTCAAAAAGTCATCCAATTACTTTTCTTGCATTAATTAGGTTAATTTTGTTGTCCTTGTTTATGCTGCTTAAGTCATTAAATTTAGAATTCTTAAATATTGCATTTGCATAGTCTTGTGTATAAAGTTCTCAACTGGCCTATTGCATAGAGGAAAATTGGTAATTTCGTGTTCTCCAGAAATTAGCATCCTTTTGTTATTGATATTATGGGAGAGATTTAAATCTGATTCATAGAGGGGAGGTGTAAAATTACACTTTGGGTTATGTATCATGCAAAGCAATTTTGCAAGTAGTTAAATATTAAGCTTTTCCCACCAACTGGTGGCTTGAACATGAGGCAGAGAGACGGGGGAGGGAGAAGTGGGCAGAGGAGCAGGCTACCGCTGGGCTGCAGTACCTGGCTCCATGCGCCGGGAGGCACAGGTACTCTGTAGGCAGGAATGGAAACACTCTCTGTTGGTACCAGATAACCTTTGCCCAACGAGTGTCCTCCTTCCTTTAAGGTTCAGCATCTTCCCTGTTATTACAGAATTCAGTGCTGATGAAAGATGCTCTAATTTTAAATAATTTTAATGGGGTCTCATGCTGTTCTTTTAGGGTGCTACCAGTCAACGTCACTGATTACTGCCAGCTCTTTCGCTATCTCTGTCAAAACGGCCGCTGCATCCCAACCCCTGGGAGCTACCGGTGTGAGTGCAACAAAGGATTCCAGCTGGACCTCCGTGGGGAGTGCATTGGTACGTGATGAACCGCTGGGCTGGCGCCGAGAGGCTGCTGCAGCTCTGCTCCATGACTGGATAGGTTTTCTATGGCTGCTGTAACAGATTGCCTCAAACTTAGTGGCTTTAAAGCAGCACAGATTTATTATCTTATATTTCTATAGGTTAGAAGTCCGACGTATTTCTTACCAGACTAAAATCAAGGCGTCAGCAAGGCTGTGTTCCTTATGGAGGCTCTTGAAGAGAATCCATGTCTCTGCCTTTTCCAGCATCTAGAGGCTGTTTCCTTGGCTGACGGGCTGTTTCTTCATCTTCAAAGCCAGCAGTGTAGCTTCTTCAAATTTCTCTCTAACTCTCTGGTTCTCTCTTCTAACACTCTCCTTCACGTTTAAGCATCTTTGTGATTACACTGGACCCAGCTGTATACTGGGCTTCCCTGGGGGCTTAATTGGTAAAGAATCCGCCTGCAATGTGGGAGACCTGGGCTCGATTCCTGGGTTGGAAAGATCCCCTGGAGAAGGGCATGGCAACCCACTCCAGGATTATTTCCTGGAGAATCCTTATGGACAGAGGGACCTGGTAGGCTATAGTCCATGGGCTCACAAAGAGTTGGACATGACTGAGTGACTAAGTACAGCCCAGCTCAGCACAGCCGTGTATTTCAGGAGGAATGGATATTCTACCAACTAGTAGCTTAACTTACCTCCCCTTGCCATGTAGCATATTCACAGGTTCTGGGGATTAGGACATGAACATGTTTGCAGGGCCATTCTTATGTCTACTGTTGTTTGTTGTTGTTTAGTTGCTAAGTCGAGTCTGACTCTAGTGACACCATGGACTGTAGCCCACCAGGCTCCTCTGTCCATGGGATTCTCTGGGCAAGAATACTGGAGTGGGTTGCCATTTTCTTCTTCAGCTGATCTTCCTGACTCACAGATCAAAGCCAGTCTCCTGCATTGACCAGCAGATTCTTTACCACTGAGCCACCAGAAAAATCCTATGCCTACTATAGTGGCTTTTAACTTTCATTGTAAAATGAATTCAAGGCATTGCTGATAACTCTAACTTCGTATTAAAGCCTGACCATTAAAACAAAGCATTAAAAATACCCCCAAATTATGAAACTTTGCATGTGTTACTAATTTGAATGAATAACTCACCAACTATGTCTAGTTAGTCATTAAAGACTGAAGCAAGGAAGTTTAAGTTGTTGACAAGGCAGTCAAGTTAGTGAAGAAGGAAATCTAACACAAGAATAAAATGTTTTGGAAAGCCTCTTCGAGTAGCCCACTAGGAGAGAGTGCTTCCATCCTTAGAGGTCCTCCAGAGCGAGGTGGGAGAGGGAACATCTAGCTCAGGGTTGAGATCAGACCTGCATCTGCCACAAGAAGCTTGTGACTTCAAACGAGTGGGTTATCTTCCATAAGCCTTAGCTTCCTTGTCTTTACAGAGGAATAAAACCCAGTTTACTGGTAAGTATACCGGTAGCTCTGAATGACTATAAAACTAGTGAGAGCCTATCTGGGGGCAAGGTGGTGGTGGTGGCATCCTCAGTGGTGGGCGAGACGTGTCCTTCAAACTGCCATAGCTTCACGGCTTGTTGTAATACTCTTAAAGCAGCTCAGAAAGGAATGATTAGATATGGTTGGGCCTTCTTTTTATTGAAGTAACGAATTTCAAGAGACACTCGGAATCCTACCCAGAAACCACTTTTGAAACGTTAGTCTGTTTGATTCCCTTAGACCAGACCCAGGGAAGAGAAAATGTTTATTAGCTTGGAGTGTTGAGTTGCTACTATTTGGCATTTTACTCTGAAGAATGACACAGGAAAATAATACACTGTAACTGCTCAACCCGACCAATCTTCAAGTGGCTGGTGGCATCGTTATTGTAGTAGAAAGAAAAAGGAAACTTTCATTACGCTATTTAGTTCTTGAAAGTGTTTTAACATGTAAAGGAAATCAACAAAATGGTCTTAGAGTTATGGCCATCTAACTTCTTACTAAAATACACCGTGCTTTGCAGATGTTGATGAATGTGAGAAGAACCCTTGTGCTGGTGGCGAGTGTATTAACACGCAAGGCTCTTACACCTGTCAGTGCCGACCTGGTTATCAGAGCACACTCACGCGGACAGAGTGCCGAGGTATGTTCAGTCTGAGCCTGGCATGGGGGACGTGTATGCTAAGTAAGGAGTTTGCTTTGGAGGAATTCCATGCAGCTTAAATAACCCTTTCTTGGAGAGACAAGATACTCCCATTGCCTTTTGCACTTAATTCCACATATTGTTACTCCGAATTATCTTATATCATAATTTTATGTTACATCATAAAATCTGGCAAACGTTCTAGTTATTTTAAAAAATGCTTCTGTACCTATGGGAATATCTTCTTTTTACCAACCTCGCCTGCCCCCTTTTTTTTGCCTTGTCTTTTTGCCTTGTCACTATTGTCTCTTAAATTTTAATCAGAAAGCTAGGGAATAGGGTTGTCCTTTGTTGACAGAAAAGCAGAGGAAACTTTCAGGGGAAATTTTCTGCAATTAGTTGCTGAATGGAAAGGCCTGAAGGATAAGAAGTGCCTGTAAATTCTTGCTGCTGATTCATGTGGTCAGCAGTAGCGTCAGCTAGGGGCAGGTTGGACATGCGGCAACTAAAGCCCCACTTGAGATCTGCTGAATCCAAATCAGCATTCGAACATGATCTTCCAGGGATCCTTATGTGTGTTAAAGTTGGAGAAGCCCTGCCGTAAAGTTTCCTCATAAAAATTTGCCTTCAGTTTTGTTTAGGAGTTGACTTATTAGTCCACCCAAAAGTCATGTACTGAGTTTCTTATTTTTTTTTAATGTTTTATTTTGTATTGTAGTATAGCAAAGTAACGATGTGACGGTTTCAGGTAGACAGAGCAGGGACTCAGCCATGCATATACATGTATCCATTCTACCCCAAACTCCTCTCCCAGCCAGGCTGCCACATAACATTAAGCAGAGTTCCCTATGCTATACAGTAGGTCCTTGTTGGTTATCCATTTAAAATATAGCAATTTTATACTGAGTTTCTGAGATAGAAATAATTAAGATGTGCTTCCCATTTCAAGGGACTCAAATATCTGTATCTCTATAAATTTGGTGCAGAATGATCTATTATCATTGATCAAGTAAAGGCAGATAAAAGCAAGAAAATTCTCTGTTGAAATTAAATACAGGGAAATATAGGGAAGTTTGTATTGCTTTAAAAATTTGTCAGCCATTAATGAGTTAATTTTATTTGCCTCTTTTAGCAAAAGTTCTTTATATGAGTTGAAGACATACAAGTTGTTGTTTGTTTTTTTTTTTTTTAGTGACTGTTTTCAAAATCTTTGAATTTGGTTCTCACTTAGAGATTTCTTGCCATCAGTGTATCTTAGTACACTACTTAAAATGGCAATTTTGAGCAGAAAAACCTGGAGAACAACATTTGCATCTGTTAATATTTCTTTTAATGGTCTACTTACTGAATTACAAGTATAGTTTGAATTTTTAACTGAGCTTAGGTCCTTCTTTATGACTTTTGCTTAAAATAATCAGTGCATACACACAGTATATTAGGCATTTTTCAATAGTGGAAAATAAACTGAAACCAATGTTTCAGAAGACAGCACTATTAAATAAGCAAATAGAAGACATCATTGAAAGCACTCCTCTAGGGTGGGAACCAGCCAGTGTAGGTGCTTGTTACTGTCATCAATCTGAGACTTAATTTATTAGAGACTGAGGATTACCTAAAAGTCTCAAGTACTGTGTTCTTTAAGAGCTGCTGCTGCTAAGTCACCGCAGTCGTGTCTGACTCTGCGATCCCATAGACGGCAGCCCACCAGGCTCCCCCATCCCTGGGATTCTCCAGGCAAGAACAGTGGAGGGGGGTGCCATTTCCTTCAGTGCATGAAAGTGAAAAGTGAAAGTGAAGTCGCTCAGTCATATCCGACTCTTAGCGACCCCACGGACTGCAGCCAACCAGGCTTCTCCATCCATGGGATTCTCCAGGCAAGAGTGCTAGAGTGGGGTGCCATTGCCTTCTCCGTCTTTAAGAGCTAGTGCTAAGTTTATCTCAAACACGAGACGTTGATAACATGCTCACATTTGGAGATAGATGACAGTGGTCCCAGAGCGGTCAGAAAGGCTGTATACTCAGCTGAGGAGGAGGACAGGAGGAACTGAACAGAAGGGGACAGTAGAAACACAGAAACACAGACAAGACTTTGAATGGCAAGCTTTTCATTTATTTTTGTAAGGCAGCGGAGCCCCGATGGCATTTTCAAATTAGTGAGGAGAGAAAGAGCTGAACTCTTTATCCTGTTTATTTTATCCTTGGGCCTCCATTTATTATAGAATCCTTAAAGAAAAAAAAAAGTAGATTATAAAATCTTAAAAAAAAAAGTCTGCTGAAGAATATGTGGCTTTTACTATTTTTTTTTTAAGAGTATGGAACGAGTCAGATTTTAGTAAGGATTAAGAAATAAATGAGAGAGAAAACGATTGTAGGTTGTTGGCACAAAGATCAGACAGAAGGAAAGCCCAGACTGCCTCAGCTAGTCCAATGACTCGTGTGGAAACCACTGCTGGATCTGCCCAGAAAGAAAGTGCGTCTGAGGGTCAACCACAAGACACCGTGCAGACACAGGATAGACAGTCAGAATAACCAGTATGCCATGAGTGCACATTCTTGTCGCCCAGAGGACTTTTAGAGCACTTACACCCAGGGACACGTGGCCTCCACTCAGCGTGGAGAGGTCTGCTCCCATCCGGCTCTGCTCAGCGCCCTGGCCTCTGTCTCCTGGGGAATAAGCCCTGGCATAGGTTATGTGCTAGGTAGACAGGGTGGTTTGCGTTCATCCCCTTTGATGTTCATCCAGGCATGTAGCCTGGAAACTGAGGGGACTAGATAATCCAGGGTACCTTGTTGTCCACTTTACGTTAATTATTAATCTTTGAATGCGAGATCAGATGCAGGTTGTTTGAATTATTGTCATTTTTAACACTTTTGTATCCTGCTCTGTTATATAATTTGGCATAATTTTTTAACACAAAAGAAAAAAAAAGGGAAAATATCCCCAAGTACCAATATTTTGTTTGGTAGACAGAATACTCATGAAGTTGTAAAAGAGACTAGGAATTTATAAACAAAACTGTATTTGGACCAGAATTGCCATAAGGAAGATAGACATTTACGAGCCAAATGATTGATAGTTTTCAGATGGAATTAAGTTTTTTAACTGTGTTTTTTTAAAATGGCATTTCTGTTTAATTATTCTGATACAGCTATCATCAGATTTACCTTTTTGATCATGTCTTAAAAGAAATCGGCCAAAGTTCACTGTAAATAATGGTATATTCTGGCTCATTAAGTTAGCTGGGAAATGATACAGAAGAACCTATTTTGTTTACAGAATTGAGATTTAGAGAGTCTTATTAGAAATTAGAGTTAGATTGAATGCTGTTATGTCAGTATCTTTTCTTTCGTATGTCGTTCAAACTTTTATTAGTCATCCTAATTACATTTCATGTTGTTTAATTCTATATTCATGTTGAAGGATATTATTTAGTAACTGAAACCCAAGACTAAGATCATGAGTTTGGAGATGGTGAGAAGGAGCAGTAAAATAATTTTAAATCCACATTTCTTTCTTTTTAACTCTTTCTTTTTAGACATTGATGAATGTTTACAGAATGGCCGTATCTGTAATAATGGACGGTGCATCAACACAGATGGCAGTTTCCATTGTGTGTGTAATGCAGGATTTCACGTCACACGAGATGGGAAGAACTGTGAAGGTAATATAATGTAATAATAATGTTATTTGGCTTTTTCCGTTGCAGCCAAAAATCTTTAACAAGACAAGCTCAAATACTTAGTAAAAGGTATATATTCACCTGTGGTTATCTGGGAGGAAACCTAACTTTTCAGTAGTATTAATTCCTTTAATTCATTTTTGTGTGAGTCAAGTAACATTTTAAACATAGGAGCCGAGCTTGCTTTTCAAAGATTCCTAATGATGAAACTTCTATAGTATAAATCATTACTTATGAATTTTAAAGTCAGAATTTGTACATTAAAAGAAAATAGAACACACATAATATCATGCATTCTTCAATCACTTAAAAGTATTTTGTTTAAAGTATCTGTGTAGTAATGAAATATTACTAATGAATATCTGAAAATGTAAAATTTAAGAGAAATATTGATGATTGAGAGTCAGCCTTCATATTGCCTGTTGAATTAATCACTCACTTTGAATTGAGCTTTTTCATTCTGTCTTTTCCTCTGCCTATTTTTTTCTGAAATTGAGAATATGACAATTACTAATGAGTTTCTACTTCTTAGACCTTTAACAAAAAATGAAGAATGCTCCTTATCATCTTTCCCAACGTCTTTGGGAAAGACCCCAAGAATCTATTCATACGTTAAAAGAATTTCAAAATTGTTCTTAGAAACATTTTTGGCAGAATATTATCTCAGTGATTCAATTCAAAGACTTAATGCCAAAATTCTCAGTTGGGATAGAATCTTGTTTAAAAAAGAAAAAATCATAAATTACTTTGGTCTGACTAAAGCCTGTAAGTGAAAACACACTGTGTCTAGAAAAGCAAGTGCCTCCTAAGAGCTGCAATGTTAAATAAAGCAGCATATTGATGAATTTCAAGAAATACCCCTATGATCAAGAGATCCTAATGGTTAACTGTCATGGTTATGCTCTATAGTTGTCTTGCACTTAAAAATGCTTTTTTGCTACCCCTATTAAAGTTCAAACTACAAGCAGTTCTCTGGTTTCTCCTTTTCAAAGAATCAGGAAGTAGCCTAAATACATTTCAAATTTCATCATTCTTAATTTTGATTTTGTTTTTATTTTCAGTATATTAGAAGTTATACAAATCTCTAAATATATATACTGGGTTGGCCAAAGAGTTTGTTCAGGTTTTTCTGTAAGGTGAAATTTTTGGCCAACCTAATATTTATATGAAAATATATGTTTATATGAAATTTCATATTTATACAATCCTATATGAATGTAATATATGTACATATGTGTATACATATACACATATATATTTCATAATCTGTGTATGTTTGTGTATACATATATATGTATATATGCATTCTTTCTAAGTTGCTTCAGTCATGTCTGACTTTTTGTGATTTTATGGACTATAGTCTACGAGGCTTGTCTGTCCATTGGATTCTCTAGACAAGAGTACTGGCATGGGTTGCCATCCAGGAGATCTTCCCAACCCAGAGACAGAACCCGCATCTTTTGTGTCTTTACCACTAGCACCACCTGGGAAGCCCATATGTGTGTATATATATCCACGTCCTATAGTTTAGCCCTATAGTTTGCAAGCACAGGTCAAAAATTGAGAACTTCAAATACATATTTCATATGTCACTCTTCTTGTTGTATGCTATAATTTGGATGAAAATTAACCTTAGACAATAATAAAAAGAAGTAGAGAAGTGTGAAGAAATAAAATTATATTGATCCAGATTGGCGTCCTTTGTACGCTTACTTATCTGGTCATTAAGAAAATAAATCTATATTTTTCAGATATGGATGAATGCAGCATAAGGAATATGTGCCTTAATGGAATGTGTATCAATGAAGATGGCAGTTTTAAATGTATTTGCAAACCTGGATTTCAGCTGGCATCAGATGGGCGTTATTGTAAAGGTCTGTGCTGTGAAACTCTCAGTCATATTATTCACCTGTTTTTCCTCCTCTCTACATTGCTTAAACCTACCACATTTCCCTATTAATTCTCCCCATTTATAGTACCCTTAGTTCTGGATTAGTAAACCTGACTGGAACTTCTTAAATTAAGCCATCCAGAGAGCTATGGTTTATACTCAGAAGGCTGTTCTTATTTCAGAAAGGATGTTTTGGTGTCTTCTCAAAAGAGCCTAAGGCTCCATAGAAAATGAATGAGAAGCTGAACTTTCATTTGGACTACCAATAGCCGTGAGCATCTTATTCCATGAGCTGAGTTTCATCTCTTCCTTGCAGTTGAGGAATAATTGCAGTTGGCTTCTTGATGGCTGCCATTTGCCATCTCTTATATCTTCACTGAACAAAATATCGTAGACAGTTACTACAATGATCTCTTAGTTATTACCTCAAAATACCTTAAGAAACACAATTTCTTTAAACTTTATCAAGTCACATTAAGCAAAAAGGGAAAATAAGATTAAACAGAAGAAATAAAGGAACCAGGAACCATTGTTTAGTTCTGTAACTTTTGGAATAATCTTTTTGCTTCAGGTAGTGAAGCAAAATGAAAATTTTTATTTGTGCTATTGAACACTGAGGTCCTGAGCAAAGTCATCAGAGATAAGTTTGTGCTTAGTGTCTCTTGCCTAATGTAGTCAAGGATGAGTAACTATTGCATGTGTGTCCACGATCTGAGTTGGAACCAGACCCTCAAGGAACACCATACTGAAAACAGGTCCAGGACATCTGCTAAAATACGGCATGCATTCAAAGCCTTCTGCTTGTCACTTCAGATGTATAAGTGTAGAGTGTCAAACGATTCAAGATTGAGAAGGCAGGAGCGAGTTGTATGGTGCCTCTCTGAGTGCCCCTGGTGGGCAGCTTTGGTAAAGATGTTATGGTAGAAAGCCTTGTGTTTATTAAGTCTTCAGCATGATATGTATTTTCTCTAGGCTTAAAAGAGCTTCTAGCCCTTGGTTGTTTACCTACATTCTCTATGACCTTCACATCAGTGGCTCTTAATATTGTGCAAATCTGCCTTCACAGCAAGAGAAACTTTTTTCTTTTTTTTTTTAAATTAGAAGTAGGAAATTGGTTTCTGTACTTTTGAGCTATGTGTCGGGAGGAGCTTATAGTCAGGAAGACAAGATTAACACATGGAAATATTAAGACAGCATACAACAAAGCACTAGATTGTTAGATTAAGTGCTGTACAAGTGAGAAAGAAAGGGAAGGGAATGATTGCTGGAATATTTGGAACTAGGCTTCCAAACAAAATAACACAAGGAAATGTGAAAGCCCCTTTGTGAACAGACCTTTTTGAGAACACACACTCCTCTTACCTTGGAGCTTGCTAAGATCCCCTTTCGATGCCTACAGGCTGCCAGTGACCCAGGCCACAGCCTCTTCAGGGAGGCCAATAGATGATGCTGATGTAACTGTTTCAGAGCACATTATGACCTCATAGGTGAAACTAGGTTTTGCAACTGTTTGCAATTAGTCAACTAGTGTCTTATTGATAAACCGATTGTTCCATTCATCTGAAAGTGCCTGATGATTAAAAGTTCTGCTCTGACTTTACCATTGTAGCTTAAGAAACAGAGCTAGAAAGAGAAGGGAAGAATGCTTCCTATTCTTCCCTATGTCTTCTTTATTTTGATACATAGAGTAAATGGAATGCATATACTATAATAAGAATAAAGGAAGAAAAAGGAAAAAAATTTCTTATATGCTGTATTTCTTTTCCATAATTTTTCTCTTGATATCACGAAATAAGATTTTCTCTGAGTGCTAAGGACTTGGTTCTGATCCCCCAAAGCTGTGACTGTTCAAAGCTAAATGAACAATGCTAATTTATTCTCTACAGTTGACTAATCTGATGACCAGCCTGGCATCCCTTGATCAGTCTCTGAAGGTTGAGGCCACTCACTTTGAGCAATGCTCTCTGGATCCCCATTCCATCTCTGTCCCCAGTAAAAAGACTTTGTGTTACTTTGCAGGCTGTAGTCACCACTGCTTTACTGTAGCTCTCAATTTGAACAAAAAAGTGACCTGAATAACTGAACCAATTTGAGTTCATGTATTTAAATATAACTGCTGTTTTAAAATACAATCTGTACACGGAATCTTGGACTATCTGAATGTATTTTGTGCCAAATAACACAAGCTGAGTAAAACGCAGAGGTGTTTCAGTCTCAATTTGCCTTTTTAAGGTCAGAAGAAAGGAAATATTCACATATACTCGTTGTATATTATAAATGGAGTTGTTATAAAATGACTTGTTTCTAAGTGTTATATGTTTTCCAAAACAGAATTTTGGTATCATTTCTATTTCCTCATATTTATGGGGAAAATATCTGCTATTATTAGTATGTGCCCAATAAAGTCTTTTACCAGACCTCCCTAATATACACATATGATACTGTAAAATATTTGTAATGTGTAAGAGAGGTTTTTCTTTGCTGGGTTCTGTTTGCTTACACTGCTGTTGTTGGCTTGGAACGGTCATCAAAATCATCTATATTCATTTTCTGTTCCTTTTTATGGTCTTCTATCTAGGCTTTAGTTCTGTGTCTCCTTAGGCCATTCTAATTGTCCCAGAGATTTAAAGTGTGAGTTAAGGCATGAATGATAACTGGAATGGACACCAGTCTGAGTGTTGGATGCCAAAAGGAGAAGCTTCCTGCCCAGGTCAAAGATGCAGTTTATTATCAAGCTAGATTTCTGACAGTCCTGGAAGAACTGCCATGTGAAACATTACACAAGACCCTTTGTCTTTTAGCTGTCACTTTCCTTCTTCTTCCAATTCTGTTTTTACTTTATGGTTCTTACTTTGGATTTAAAAAAAAATCTCAGGAGAATGTTATTGAAATAGCTTTATATGGAAAAGAAATAAACTCAGTTTATCTCTCAGTTTTCGTTCCTCTTTCCTCAAAGGAAAATGAAATGCATCTCGTTGAGCTTTTATTGCTGATGCTGCACATTATTGTAAATCTTCTCTATTTTCAAGTCTTAGACTTGTAAGCACATTATGGTTTTAGATGAAGTGACTTCATTTTTAATATGTGCTTCTCCCCACCACAGATATTAATGAGTGTGAAACACCTGGGATCTGCATGAATGGGCGTTGTGTCAACACTGATGGTTCCTACCGATGTGAATGCTTCCCTGGACTGGCCGTGGGTCTGGATGGACGTGTGTGTGTTGGTAAGATTACAGCCGTAACTAGATGTACTATAGAGATCCACCCTCTGTCAGTAAAATCAACCAATAGCAAATGTACTCTACTGTAGCAGGTACGATACAATTAATATCTGTGGGCAACAGACCAACAGGGTCAGTTTTTTTCTTGTATAAAGTGAATATTAATTCAAGGGATAGAAAGATGAGCTGAGATAAATGAAAACCAAAGGACTCCACACCTCTCCTTCTTCCTTGTGCTAGTTGTCCTCAGTTTTCTCCAGCCCTCCTTTGTTGATAATGGTCTTTGAATTGACCTATATGTCCCTAATTATCTCACGATGGACATTTCATTTTCATCTAAGGAACTGAATGTCCAAAGGGAGGTAGAGAATTCAAAAGAGGATAGAGATGATCAAGAAACTTATATGATAATAGTTTTTGTGGCTTTATAAGAAGTTTCTGATTTGTTAATAAATAGATACAAATTTTATCCAAATTATTCTTAAAAAGGGATTTTTCCCAATCTCCTTTGAACTGGGAAAAGATTGGTCATAGCTGGAAATCCCCTCCTGGTGGTAAAGATGATACTGCTTAGTTATACCAACATCTAAGATTTATATAATTTTACAGATCAAACATCCTCCTTTTTGAAAGTACATCTAATTCAGATACTCAATAATTGTATGATTATGTTGGAGTGGGCTGAATTTCTAATAAAAATCTTGTTTATCATATGGTGAAACTGAATGATCATCCATCATTCATTCATCATTTATTAACTGCCTTCTCTGTACAAGCCTGGGGAAGAAAACAATGAGTGACATATAATCCTAGCCCTTAAGGATCTCACAGTGGCTAAACCATAATAGTCCCTAGAAAACTGGAACAGTCTAGTAATCGGTTTCCAGTGCTTGGAAGCTGAAGAATTTCTTTTGTTTTCTATTGAGGTCTAATACCAGAGGCATTCTCTGTGAGTAAGAACAGTGACAATGGCTAAATAAAGCCAGCTTCACCTTTAACCTGGGGGTTCCCATCTGTTGGAAATGCTAGTGTGATGACAGATGCTGCTTCCTCTTCAGACAACACACATGCGGAGCACATGCTATGGTGGATACAAAAAGAGGCCAGTGTGTCAAACCCTTGTTTGGTGCTGTTACCAAGTCTGAATGCTGTTGCGCCAGCACCGAGTATGCTTCAGGGAGCCTTGCCAACCATGTCCTTCACAGAATTCAGGTATGTTGTGTCATGGGGATGCCCTAGTACTGCCAGCCTTCTGCCCCCATCTTCAGTCTTTGTATTTATGGAAGTCACAGGGAAAGATTACATGATCCGCTACAGGTACCTCCCATACCTTGCAGGGATCTGAAAAGGGCTGGCCAGGCTTTGATCACACATTACCCACCAACTCAGCTATCATCTGGATTAGGCTGCACATTTATGCTTTCCATCTGAATTTCTCCAGCTCAGTAATATTCATGTTCTTTAGGGTACATGCAACTTACCTTGTTTTCTAAAGTTGTTTCACAGTGTTACACATTTTGCAGGAGCTGTTACAAAAGCAGAATTTTACAGAGTGTAAAAATAAATAATTTTCAGATTACTTGACTGTTTCCAACTTTTTTCCAAAAGTCCATTTGTGAATTTTGTTCAAATCCTTCATGTTGACTTAGGTGTGCGTTCCTAAATGATTTTATTCCACTCTAGGGAAAAGTATTTTTCTCAATTCAAAGTGACATAGCTTAGCGAAAAGAAAACTGGTCAGTGAGTCAGAATTCCACTCTCCAGCCACAGGCAGGCAAATTACTTAATTGGAGAGTTCAGGTTTTTTTGTGAATTTTTGTTTATTTAGGAATATTTCTTACCTAATTTCAAAAGGATTTGAGATAGTTTATATTAATGAACAATTATAAAATTGAATAATATGGAAAAGGAATCCTTGGCCTTTTAATCTGAAAATGAATTGTCATAGATAATCTAGAAGATCTTCTCCAGTTGTAAATTATTTCTATTTGTAAGACAAAAATAGTTTATTGAAATGAAAGCAATAGACTGTCAACATTTGAATGTAATTTTAAGTTACTTTGGCTGTTGGCTTCTAATGTCCTAAAATAGAGTAAGTCCTAATATTGAAAACACATAGCTCTGACTGGTTGATTTACGTGTAAGATACAGTTTATTTTTGGCCTAGATACTATCAATTAAAGATGAACTCACAATTTTTAAGCATTCGCCATCTTGAGAATGTTATTATTTGAAATTAGACAGAAATTAAAATCTGTTAGAAGAAATTAGAGAAAGTGAAGTGGAAGACTTTTAAAGTCTTTAAATTGGGGGAATGCCAGTTAAAGAAAGCAAGCTTTATTTCGGATGATTGCTTCACCTGGTGAATAATATACAAATTATCATTAACTGTATGATCACTAATCAATGAAATGCATGTTTGCAACAATACTTCAGTTTTATAATATACAAATGTAATTCTATCTAAAAAGATACTTCCATGTAACTTTATAGTAGTGTATTATTAATATTATTTGTTTGCCTGTTGCTTTAACTTTTCAAAGTAGTTTCCTTGCATATTTTGAATTCACAAGGTAGATGAGTATCCTGAACCCTAGTACCCAAGAATATAGGTGATTTGTTCATGTCTTGAATGAATAGAATAGCAAAAACTTAGAATCCAGGACCCTTGGTGCATACAGTTCTTTGTTTTTACGTTTTCCTCTGGACCAAGTACGTCTCCAAAGAATTCTTGTGATATATAGGAAAGGGGTAGACTTATAATAAGATGACCCAAAGAGAGCAGATTTCTGTAAGCATTAAAGCTTAAAGATAGGCACATTTGAAGCTTAGTTCCACTAGCTTCTGTTTTATATTTGAATGAATTTACCCAAAAGTGGTCCGCTTGTGGAAATAGTTCCATTCAGTTTGGTTTCTCCACCTCTTTGTTAAATGAAAATGCCAAATAATGAAGGATCAAAACGTAGGATGTCCCTTATTTCAGGAGAGAGGGGAAGTTTTAGAAGGTACTGAAAGTATCCGAAAAATGTCTTTAGACACTTTGATGAGCAGTACTAACCATTTAACATGCAAAGCTCATCTCTGTGCTCTGGAAGTCAAATAAACGATATATGAAGATACATCTCCCTGACTGCTGAGCATTTACTCCTTGTAGCAATCAGTCAGGAAAATGATGATTAGGAATTTCTCTTCTGCCCTTCTTCTACTGTCTCTGGGGCACGACACTATAGTTAGCTCAGAAACACCCACCATGTATTAAGTGCTTGAGTTGTGCTGGGCACTTCACATGTTCTCTCAGTAAATCTATAGAACTACCCTGTGAGTTGGGTATCCTTTCCTACACTTTATAGAATAGGAAACTAGAAGAGGAGACCTGTTCCCGAGACCCTCGGCAATAAGCATTGTCATCAGTGTTCAAACCCATGCCGATCTGAATTCACTAGAGTCTAGTACCAGATCCTGCCCCAATGGAAAAGAATAATGACCACAATTTGCTTCCACTTAGGCCAAGCATCAACTAATTTAGTGCTAATTATAAAACTGCTTTTAGCAAAACTGGCATACTGTTGTTTTTTTCCTGTTTTACTGCTTAACACTATTTCACCAGTGCTTTAATTAATGAAGTGAGAAAATACAGAGGATGTATTTCTCTTTGCTACCAGTCCCTGGTTTTCAAACACAGTGGCAGCCACCTTCCCATCAGTTCCCTTTTGGCCCCTTTTAAGATGATTTTAAAAATTAAGGGGTTTTACCACTTTTCTCGGGCTTCCCTGGTGGTGCAGAGGTTAAAGCGTCTGCCTGCAATGTGGGAGACCTGGGTTCGATCCCTGGGTTGGAAAGATCCCCTGGAGAAGGAAATGGCAACCCACTCCAGTATTCTTGCCTGGAGAATCCCATGGACGAAGGAGCTTAGTGGGCTACAGTCCATGGGTCACAAAGAGTCAGACGTGACTGAGCGACTTCACTTTCACTACTTTTCTCAAATTTATGTTTGCTGGAAGACAGAGGCTCTGAAGGGTTAATGGTCATTTTTTTTTTTTTTTTGATATGTATAACTTCTTTGCATCCCCTATCATCAGGAATGCAATTTTCTGGCACGTGGAATTAATAGGTGTGTTTTCTTCAGCACCAAGGTGCAAGTGGCTTCTGTTAAAAAGGCCCATCCCTAATTTTTAATTCTCCTATTGCTTAAGCACAAAGGATCTGCATTTGACTATGAAACTCTGTAGTTGCCTGAATCCACAGGCAACTATGAGAAAATTAGTTTCTTTTCCTGGGATTAAGTGTGATTTCCTATTAGTTCTGCATTTCCATCATTCACTCTTAGGTTCATCTAAATATTGTTGGAATTGTGTCTAAAACACTGTATGAATTTTAAGAAATAGAAATCTGATTCCATCACAAATTTGGGAACGTATTCTATATACTGCCATTTCCTCAATAAGATCCAGTTTTAACATTATGCAATATTTTCCCTATGGATTTAATATATAGAATGAGTCTGGCATCCTGATGAATATTAACTCTAAAAATACACATACATGCAGGTGTACACACCCTCGTATTCTTGTGAGGGAAGGCTAGATAATTTGCAGAGAAATGAGAAAATGTTAAGAACTTGTTCTGAAAAAAAAAAAAAAGCTCGAATGAAGAAAAAATGTATTCCCAAGATGGTGGGAGAGAGTTTTATTAACAGTTAAGAAACCACATTTTAACAGGCACATTTCACTGTAAGTGTAAAGTGTTCCCTGGTGAACAAAATCAAGTCATAGGAAAAACACCTTTTCCTAAAGCGCTTTGCACAAGGAATTGCTGGAACTTGCGTATATCCTTACAAGTCGTTTTCCACGGTGATTGCGGAGCCTTTAAATGGGAGCCTGGTGTGACTCCCCCTGGGGGATGCCTCCTTTTCCGTTACCACTTTATTTCAGTTCCACTCACTTTGGAGGAAATGATGTGTGCAAAGCCAAGGGCAGGATCGACCTGTTCTGCAAACAAGGGAATCATTTACTATCTGTTAATTTATTGCAGCGGAGTATCAGGCGCTCTGCAGCAGTGGGCCAGGAATAACGTCAGCAGGCAGCGGTAAGGACTTGTTTTGAAATTTACTACCTTAAGCATGTGCAGAGGCAGCGCTGGGCCTTCCTGTGGGTTTCCAGTTGGTCCCTTTACACCGGTCTGATCTGAACCCCCTCTCTGACTCTCACTGTGTGATCTACCTGGGACACTTGGAAGCCCCCAGTGGCGGAACGGAACAGTGGCGCCGTGGGTCCTGGGGCTGCTGGGTGTGGGTGTGGGGCTCCATACTGAAGTACTGGGTCCTCTCCCAGGGTGGTGGATGTGAGCGAGACACAGTGGCTGTGGTGGCTCATTTATGAGAAGGGGCGGCCTGGCCCTTCTTTGGGTCTACTGCTGTCGAGCACAATTCAGGGTTACAAGTTCAGGTGCACCCCTTGCACATTTTGAACATTTTCTTATCTAGCAAGTGGTCAGTCATTAACAGATAGCAATAGGGAGCCATCTTGTATTTTGTAGCAGGCAGTGATAGCAGTGAGCTGAAAGAAAATGAAATGTTTAAGTGTAGGAGTTAGAACTAGAGAAATACTGGTGCCATGAAAGAAATTAAAAGGGAGAATTGAAACAAGTATAAACACAAATAAGAAAGAGGAAGAGATTAATGTATAATATTAAACTAAATGATTTGATTCAAGAGAATTATGGCTGAATTGATTGTCACTTCATTTTCTTGATTGGTTTCATCAGTGTGTATGGATGAGGAAGGGCTGGGGGTGGATATTTGGAGGCAAAAAAAAGTAAGGAGCTGTATAATGAAAGAATTAGTAGGGAATAAGTAAGTTGTGATAGGAATCTGAGGAAGAAAAAAGGTCAATCTTGATTTATAGAAGAGTCAGGGAACAAGATTTGAGACCAGCCACTCACTGATGGTCACTTTGCATCACCCTTGACTATGAGAGCTCTCCTTGGTCTGGAAGCACCCAGAAGAGGGTGCTCATCCTCACCTGGCCAGAGTAGCAGAGGTTTCTCCAGAGCGGGTGATGATTGTGCACGTTTTGAACCAATGATTAGGCTTGCTCCAGGCATTCCCAACACAGAGTGAAGAGGGCATTATGTATGGTTCATGGCAGAGTAAAGGATTTAAAGTGAGTAAATAACATTCATATTTTAATTTAATCTTGAGGATAGTATCAAACCTCTGAAAGTCTGAACCTTGAGAATGACATAATCACTTTGTTTTTAGGCTAAGTCTGGTGGCAATATAGAAGGTAGACAGAAGAGGGACAAGCTGATGGCAGGGAGACCAGTTGTAGGAACTTGGACTCTGTATTTGATCTACTTTCCCATCTTGGTGTTTGGACAAGAGAAAGTCCAGGGGTTCTCCTTTTGATTAAGGGTTGGTAACCTTGTGGTTCTAGCTCATATGCCAGTTTCCTCTCAGGGACTGATGGAGGGAAGGCTTGATTCAGAGTATCTTGCAGTAAGAAAAAAAGGGATCAAGTTGCTTATCAGGGAGAAGCCTTTTTATTTTCACAAGGTCCTGATGTCTTTACATTTATGGTAATTTTTTGACAGTCTGTTTGACATTTACTTTAGCATGTTAATGCTTATGAGCTTTTTTTGTGGTCCAGATATAAATGAATGTGCATTAGATCCTGATATTTGCCCAAATGGAATTTGCGAAAATCTCCGTGGGACCTACAAATGTATATGCAACTCAGGATATGAAGTGGATTCAACTGGGAAAAACTGTGTTGGTAAGAAGCTTCACTGTTTTCTAAGACATTTCATGCACCATGCATTCTTTTGCTGCTTGAGCAAACTGCTTGAGTACCTTAAGGACTTGACAGATGGATGCTCTATACTGCGGGTATCAGCATAGCTGCATCCTGATGGCTTATATCTTTTTGTTTAACTACGCCAAGGGTGGACCATGGCAACCGTCCCTCTCATACAGTATACAGTTCTCTAACTGTGCAGGTTGAAACTGAGTGCCCCCTACTGGATGCCTTTGTTGTTAAGGCTGCTACCAATTGTCATTGTGGGCAAAGTAGACATAACACTTTTTTCAAAGAAGCAGAAATCTTACTTTAAGTATTTTTTACCTGCTTTCCTTCTTAATATGTGGCATTTGCACTCACATAAGAAGAACTAACAACAAATCAGAGCATCTTCTCTGCCCCCATTCAAATCAGCTTTCCCCCATGTTTCAGGCTAAATATGTACCTAAGAAAATGGAAGATAGAAGCAGATCAGGGGAGAGACAGACTTACCACAACACCCTCTTATTTTGACTAGTAGGTTTCTTTTTGTCTCCCTAACTTGTATTGCTGGCCCAAACCTGGCCTTTCAAAAGGAGAAGTCTACATTTATGATATATACTGGATTTTGAGAAATGATTTCTATCTCTCTCATACCCTTAATTTTAGGGCCCCTTTTTTGGGGAGAGTATGGTTGTTATTTGAGTACACATAGTACTTTCAAACTAGACTCACCTCAAAAGTTTTACGATTTCATTTTTCTATAAGAACCTCTCTACACTGGCAGACTTTAAAAATCATTGTTTATTTGGACATGCCAGAAAGACACAGAGATGTTTTAGCTTTATCCTGAAATTACCCCATGCGAAACAAACAGAGAGTCTGGGAGGCAGAAGGGATTCTTCTTTCAGAGTTCTAGTGTCTATTCCAAAGTCGGGCCCATTATCATCAGAAGGATGTTCATATTTCAGGACTTCCTGGTGGCTCAGTGGTAAAGAATTCTCCTGCAGTGCAGGAGACATGGGTTCAATCCCTGGATTGGGAAGACCCCCTGGAAGAGGAAATGACAACCCACTCCAGGATTCTTGCCTAAATAATTCCATGGACAGAGGAGCCTGGCGAACTACAATCCATGGGGTCACAAGGAGTCGGACTTGACTGAGCATGCATGTTCATATTTCAGGTTGTGTTCAGAAGTGTGAAGTTAGAAATCAAAGATCCACTCCAGCCACTTTCCAGAGAATTCCAGGGATTGGCTATTTCATTTCTTAATCCTCAAGTCCTTAAAGTTCCATATTCTTCTGACATCATCTGTTGAGAATTGCAATAGTGACCCTTTCGGGAAGTGTTAGCATTTGTTATACAATTTTGACGGAATTCTCAGCATGCTATTTGCTCAGACAATAACATCACTTTATATTTGGTTTTCCCATATTTTAAGTACTTTATAAACACAGACCTCCACATCTATGAGTTTTGCATTTGCATATCTAACCATCCTCAGATCAAAGATATTTGAAAAAAAAATTCCTGAAAGTTCCCAAAAACAAAACTTGAATTTTCCATATACCAGTAACTATTTACATAGCATGTATGATGTATTAGGTATTATACATAATCTAGAGACACAGAGGTGAAGACGACTGAAGTGACTTAGCAGCAGCAGCAGCAGCAGAGATGGTTTAAAGTACACAGGTGGATGTGCATAGGGTATACACCAGTACTATACCATTTTATATAAGAGACTTGAACATCCACAGATTTTGGTAACCTGGATGGCAGGGATGGGGTTCCTGGAACCAATCCCCTGCAGAAACCAAGGGATCACTGTAAGTTGCTGATTGAAGTATATTTACTGATGTGAACCCATGCACTTCTCTAGTACTGAATTTGTGTATACTTTATGTAAGGACCACTAGCTTGTCAGATGATAATCTAAGCAGAATCACTTGGTGTGTAAAAATTCCTTATGAATGTGTAGCCTGCTTTGTGGGCTGTATGATGTAGTTTAGCTCAGTGTGGTATAGCAGACTGTTTAAGTTCCACACTTCCTCAATTATCTAAGTAATACATAGCAAAAGTTTGATGTTGTATCAGACAGGCCTATTACCCAGCTCTCTGAATCTCTAGTCTGCAATTCTTCATGGCAATTTTAAGCTCTACAGCTTTCTTCATACTTTATAAACATAACTGGAGACCACTTAAATTATTCTGAAGAAGAAACACCCATCCTGGAACTCATACTTATTAAAGATGGACCATACTTTCTAAATATTTAGTCAATTCCTTAAAACAGTGGGATTAGTCCTTTTAACTTGGGCACAATGAAACAATTATATATTGGGTTGGCCAAAAGTTCATTTGGGTTTTCCTGTACCATCTTATGGCAAAGAAATAGAAAAAAACCAAACAAATATTTTGTCCAACCCAATAAGTAATAATTTTCAGCAAATCTAAGTTGTTTTTTTTCTCCCTGCCAAAGAAGTGAATTAGATGGTCTGGTGGTTTTAGACTTTGTAGATACCTAGTAAAAATAATCAGATCAGTCACCTATTTTCTAAAACTAGGTTATTTTGGCAAAAACCAATGGTATAGGAATTTTGCTTCTTCCTTGAATTAATCATGTCATTATGTTCTTAAAAACATAACTTAAAAAAGCAAAGAAATTGCATGCGAAGGATAAGATCTTTTAAAAGTTTATGTTTTCTTTATTTTCCAGATATTAATGAATGTGTATTGAATAGTCTGCTTTGTGACAATGGACAGTGTAGAAATACTCCTGGAAGTTTTGTCTGTACCTGCCCCAAGGGATTTATATACAAACCTGAACTGAAAACCTGTGAAGGTAGGAATAGTTTTTGTTCTTATACCATGTACTTTTTTGCCTTTTGGAGCTCCACTGGAAAAGCACAAAGACAGATTAAAGCCACTTCTTATTTTAGACAGTTGTGTCATGTAGTTGAAATTCTGTGATGCTGAATGACACTTGTCTACACTTCATAAGCTGCTGATAATACTTATCTGCAAGTGCCCTTTAGTCACCATTTATTTCACATTCAAATGCTATTTAAGATTATCCATTTTATTTTTTCCTGCATTTGGTATTTTATTTGCCAACATTTAATAGATTAAGAAAATATTAGATATATGCTATTTGAGTTAATCATTCAGAAATCACGCTTACATTTGCTCCAGATTTTCTGAATTAAAAAGATTCAGCCATGTGCTGAACATAGAGATGTGCTCAATTATTATTTTTGGCATTCCATCTAGTCTAGGGAAAAAAATCTATCTAGACCAGCTTTATTGTCTAATGAAGAATATGTGGTAGCAGTTGAGACCAAAGTTTAAAGATTCATTCGTGCCCAAGACTAGTTTTTAGCAGTAATGTAGACCTATTTTTGTTTCAGACATCGATGAATGTGAATCAAGTCCTTGCATTAATGGAGTATGTAAGAACAGTCCAGGCTCTTTCATTTGTGAATGTTCTTCTGAAAGTACTTTGGATCCAACAAAAACCATCTGCATAGGTATTTATCTTTCCGAGAATGATTTTCCTGGTTTATCAGTGCTGCTGTATTTAATGCCCACTTTTATTGTGGAAGGGTTTCAGTATGGAAAAACAAAATTTTAAACTATCATTATCCCAATGTACATGTTTGAATTTTGAGATAGATTCTGTTAATTGTCTATTAAATATCATCACTCCCCTGCCCCTACAGAAACCATCAAGGGCACTTGTTGGCAGACTGTCATCGATGGGCGGTGTGAAATCAACATCAATGGAGCCACATTAAAGTCCCAGTGCTGTTCATCCCTCGGGGCTGCTTGGGGGAGCCCATGCACCCCATGCCAAGTCGGTAAGAGAAACGGCTGCCATGGCTCCTCTGCTCACGGGGCATTTTACTTGGAACTTTGTTCATTTAAGTTCACGTGGGAATTATAGAAGAGTTCATTCTGATGACCTCAGTGAAACATGTTGCTGTATAGGAAATTAAGAGAAGTGTCACAGGCAATGATTGTATGTGATTTGGTTAATTTATTCTTTTCTATCACCACATTGTAATGTAGTTATCTGGTGTGGCTGTCCCAGATCAGCAATTCTTATTGGCTCTCTCCGGAACTTCATGATTAAGGGTCCTGAGCTTTTTACAGGCACAGATTTTCTCCCTCCCACAAAAAAATTGATGTAAAGGAACCAGAGTTCACAATTAAAGTTATTGCAAAACTGAGGTTTGAGATCCTTGCTAATGATTCTGTTGATTCAGTGTTTGGGTATATAAATGTGTAAACTGATAATAATGTGACTGCTGCAGGGTGTGAGACCTGCCAGTTCTAGACTTTGTTTTCCACATTTATGTTACAGTAATCCTATAGTATGATTCATGTTTTAGGGGTCACAGCAAGAGGGAAATCGAGTCAGTTTCCTTCTTAGTCATCACCATAGTGTGATCTTTAGGGTATCTCTGAGTCTTTCAGAATCTCACAGGTGGACTGAGCTTTATTCAAGGAGACATTTCATTCTTCTCCCTCACCTATACAATCTCAGTGACACTTTGTTGCCTCAGAATTATTCATAGCAATAAAATCAATTCCAAGTTAAAGGGCCTCTGTCATGTTTCTAATATTGTCTCATAAAGTCTGGATATTGTTATCTCAGATTTTTTTTTTTTGCTTTTTGTTTGTTTTTTTGATACAGATCCCATATGTGGGAAAGGCTATTCAAGAATTAAAGGAACACAGTGTGAAGGTATTTATGATTATTTATAAATCATAAATTTCTGCATGCATGAAGAAGAATGCTTGAATTAACTTGGACTGCATAAAGCTGTCATGTAACTTCCCAGTGAGAAATATGCAGCAAGGGAAAAAAATAATGAGAACTGCTGAACCTGTAACAGACATGAATTTCACAAGCATGTGTGCTCTTGCCAGTGTCAGAGCTCTATGGCCAAAGGGCAGAGTGTCTTGAAAATGATTTAGGCTGACCGTAGTTTTGAGTGACTACAATTTCAAAATGTTATCTATAGGGAAGAAAAAAAAGGAAGCTTGTGATGAGGCTGTAAAACTTGGCGTTTCTCTTTATTTTGTCCTGGATTCTTTTGTTGTTATTGTTGTTTGTTTCATGGGTATGTGTGATGAGAAAGACACACTTCTATTGCCTCAGTTTTGAGAGTCTACATGGATTCTTTCTACTTTCCTGTGATTTTTCTTTTCTCATGGAGTTCCGGGTAGACAGACATAGGTCAGGGTGACTAACACAACCTGACATGACACAGCAGCTGAAAAATTTTAAAAACAGCAATTAGTCCCATATGTGGAATGAAATGAACTTTTTTTCCCTGCTAAAATAAAGAGGAACACTACAACCCCCACCCAAGAGCTTGCTTTCCAAATGATGACTGAATCCTTTGGCCTCTCTCTGGTCCAGACCCACTGTTAATAACTTATCTGACCTCAGCAGCATATTTTGGTATACAAGTGGCCCCAGAGCAAAAGAGCCCCAAAAAGGTAAATTTCCCCCTCCCCATTTATTTTTCTTATAAGGAAAGATTTAGAATTTTTTTTTCAACATCCCTGGCTTGGAAAGTTATTTCTTCTAAATAGAGACATAGTGTGTGTGAGTTTCTTGACTAATGCTCCCCCTTTTGGCATTAGCAAGTAAGTGCCTTTCTTTGGGTTAACTTGATGGTAAGTATTTTTCCAAAAACAGTGCAGAGAACACAATGCTCTCCCTTAAGCAAACTGGGAAGGGCTAATATGTTTGAGACAGATGCAGTGAATGATGAACGAATGAACATGAGCATCTTCCAGCTCTCTCCAGCCCAAGCTGGAACCACCAAGGCTTTGACAGGATAGCTCGAGACCATTGCTGAGTTAAACTAGATACACACTTTCTTGGGACAGCTCAGCACCTCTCAAAGGAGACTCTTTTGACTGGCCGCACATATTCCCCAGTGGTGGATTTTTTTTCTGTGCTTATCTTCAAGCTATTTCTTCTTTGCTAATTTGAAAGATCAGACTTATGTTTCTTAATTCCAGCCATCTGGTCTAGTAAAGCTAATTAAATGGCTCCTGGGAGCCTTAGCGCTTCCTGGTAGCTCAGATGGTTAAGAATCTGCCTGCAATGCAGGAGACCTGGGTTCAGTGCCTGGGTTGGGAAGATCCCGTGGAGAAGGGGACCTGGCAGCCTGTAGCCATGGGATCACAAAGAATCAGACGTGACTGGGTGACTGACACTTCTACTTTCTTTCTTTCTTTTTAAATTTATTTATTTATTTAATTACAATACTGTGTTTGTTTTGCCATACATTGACATGAATCAGCCATAGGTGAACACAATCTCCCAATGCCGAAGCTCCCTCCCACCTCCCACCCCACGTCCTCTACCTGAATCATCCTGTGCATCAGCCCCATGCATCCTGCATCCTACATTGAACATAGATTGGCGCTTCATTTCTTACAAGAAAGTATACATGTTTCAATGCCATTCTCCCAAAACCATCCCACCCTTTCCCTCTCCCTCAGAGTCCAAAAGTCCATTCTGTACCTCTGTGTCTCTTTTGTTGTCTCACATATAGGGTCATCATTACTATCTTCTAAATTCCATATATATGTGTCAGTATACTGTATTGGTGTTTTTCTTTCTGGCTTACTTCACTCTGTATAATCGGTTCCAATGTCATCCATCTCATTAGAACTGAGTCAAATTTATTCTTTTAAGGGCTGAGTAGTACTCCATTGTGTATATGTACCACAGCTTTCTTATCCAATCATCTGCTGATGGACATCTAGGTTGCTTCCATGTCCTGGCTATTATAAACAGCGCTGCAATGAACATTGGGGTACATGTGTCTCTTTCAATTCTGGTTTCCTCAGTGTGTATGCCCAGCAGTGGGATTGCTGGGTCATAAGGCAGTTCTATTTGCAATTTTTTAAGGAATCTCCACACTGTTTTCCATAATGGCTGTACTAGTTTGCATTCCCACCAGCAGTGTTAGAGGGTTCCCTTTTCTCCACATCCTCTCCAGCATTTATTGCTTGTAGACTTTTGGATCGCAGCCATTCTGACTGGTGTGAAATGGTACCTCATCGTGGTCTTGATTTGCATGTCTCTGATAATGAGTGATGTTGAACATCTTTTCATGTGTTTGTTAGCCATCCGTATGTCTTCTTTGGAGAAATGCCTGTTTAGTTCTTTGGCCCATTTTTTGATTGGATCGTTTATTTTTCTGGAGTTGAGCTGCATAAGTTGCTTATTTATCTTTGAGATTAGTTGTTTGTCAGTTGTTTCATTTGCTATTGTTTTCTCCCATTCAGAAGGCTGTCTTTTCACCTTGCTTATCGTTTCCTTTGTTGTGCAGAAGCTTTTAATTTTAATTAGATCCCATTTGTTTATTTTTGCTTTTATTTCCAGTACACTGGGAGTTGGATCATAGATGATCCTGCTGTGATTTATGTCGGAGAGTGTTTTGCCTATGTTTTCCTCTAGGAGTTTTATAGTTTCTGGTCTTACATTTACATCTTTAATCCATTTTGAGTGCACTTTCTTTCACTTGGGAGCTTTACCTGAGATGTCTGTAGTACCCAAACTTGTCTCTAAGAACTCCCACAAACTCCCTGTATTTACAACTCAAAAATTACTCCCTGGGACTGATAGAGAAGCAGTAATATCTTTGTTAATGGATGAGCTCTATCTGGTTGCTTTGTAAACATCCTAGAAATTCTGTATGAATTATTTAGAAGCAAACTAGTTTTCTACTTAATAAGTTCAAAATGGCCTTTTCAGTTGTGGGAATATGACTCCCTGAAGGGAATAAAGTAGAATTGTGCTGTGTAGATGTATTAACTTCGCGCTTTCTTTTTTCTTCTTAGATATAGATGAATGTGAAGTGTTCCCAGGAGTCTGCAAGAATGGCTTGTGTGTTAACTCAAGGGATCATTTAAGTGTCAGTGTCCCAGTGGGATGACTTTGGATGCCACGGGGAGGATTTGCCTAGGTAAATACTGAGCTCATTACTTTTCTAATGAACATTTCTTAACAATTATTCAGAACTCAGAAGATAGAGCTGAATATTCAGTTCCAAGTACAGACACACACACATCCCAAATTCAGCATTTCTATTAGCATTCATAGTGGTTTCCTTGACAAATAGCCTTCCTGACTCAGCTCTTTATTCCTTATAAAGAGTAGGGAACCTGACAGTTCTTTAATGATATGTAATTATTTATTAAACTGCTACCATCAAAAGTATTATTCTAGAGCTCTTAAATCTGTCCTCCATATGCCATGGATGTAGAATTCTAGGTGATCAGTAAGGAGAACATTTTTGCTTAACTGGAAACTGTAGCCTCAGCCTGCTAGGCAAGCCTGCCATTATCCAGAAAGACAGGTCTTTTCAGGAAACTCCTGTGGGTATCAGCAGTAAAGACTGTAACAGCCTGAGTAGTGAACCTGAGGAAATGAGGGCTGTTGTCTCCATCAGCCATGGGGTGACTCACCATGACAGCTGCTAGAACCCAAGTGACAATGATGTGGAAGAGACTGGACACAAAACTTTGATTTTCAGAAACCTGCCCTGTGGACTCATTGGCAGCAGATTTGAGATCCTACAGTCATGCATGTGGAGTCTTGAGCTTTTTCTGGTGTTACTGTTATGGCTTCTGACTCCCAGGAATAACATCCTTTGGATCACTAGTTTTGGAGTCCATGACTCTGGAAATGATGCTCAGCCACATTGTGTATCTGAAACCATGTGACCCTGAAGAGCATCTACAGTGAAAGGCCACTGTAGGTGGTTGAAAGAGTGGCATGCATTTAAAAGATACAGCTCCTTTATGAATTAGGATTAATCATCCTTTAAATGTGAAACTTTATGGTTTATAATATAAGCAATGCAGAATATAAAAGCTGGAATTTGTAACTAAGGATGTCAGTTAACCCCATTTTGAGCCTTTGCTTCTTTGTGTAGGAGGATTCGGCATTTAATGAGAACCTTTTTCCAGGTTCTTAAATTGAAAGATGCTTCTGTGTTTAGTCTAGGATTCATTTTGAAATTAACTATTTTAATAGAGACAACCCAAATGTGGAATTTCACAGAAGGCTTCCATAGCTTTCTAGCATTAAAGGAAGCCCACATTCCCACATGTACACAGAAGAATGTGCACATAAGCACATGCTGAGGTGAAAGAAATACCTGAGAAGAGGAGTCAATGGCTCTTCCTTGCTGTTTTCCCTCTCTAATCACAAGGAAGGCAGTCCTCATTTCAGAGTTCACCATTCTACCTCTCCAAAAATGAAGTGGATATGAGGAAAGGGTGCTGGAGCCAGCTGAGATGTTTTCCAGCAATAAAGACTGCAGTTGGCTTTCAGCTAGAGCCATGTCAAGACATCATAGAGTACATGCATTGGTAATCAGCCTGGTTGGATAATGAGGAATATATTTCCCAAAAGAGCATTGCAGGATTTCTCCGAATACTGCTGCTTCTGGGGAATTATCAGAAAATGCCTAACATTGAAAGGATTCTTGCCACACGAGGAGATGCAAAAATATGAGCTGCCAGCAAGCCTTTATGAATCAGGAAAACCCACCACAAAGCCTTTGAGAAAAAAAAAATGAGCTTCAGTCAATAAGTTTATAGTAAATTACTGTGTGTATTCCACTTGGCCTAACACAACGCTGGGTGTTTGAGGCAGTGAAAACAGGGTAGCTCTCCTCAGCCTGCCTCTGTTTGCTCTCTTGGGCAGATATCCGCCTGGAAACCTGCTTCCTGAGGTACGAGGACGAGGAGTGCGCCCTGCCCGTGGCTGGGCGCCACCGCATGGACGCCTGCTGCTGCTCGGTCGGGGCAGCCTGGGGCACCGAGGAGTGCGAGGAGTGCCCCATGAGAAACACACCTGAGTACGAGGAGCTCTGTCCCAGAGGACCCGGCTTCGCCACAAAAGAAATTACAAATGGCAAACGCTTCTTCAAAGGTACAGTGCTTTCAGTGCTTGGCTGCTCTTCTTTTAGGTCAATAGGATGCCTTTTCAGGAGTGCAGAGTTCTGCCAGCAGAATTATAGTAAAAATCATCAGCGTGGTCATCCCTGGATCATTATCTCAGGATGCCTTCTTTGCTTTCTGAATTTTATATGGCAAAATATTCACTCCATTACGAAACTTCTTTTTCTGCATCTTGGGGCTTCCTGTGGTCACTTTCCTCTCCCATCTAGTCACTATTAAGTATTATAGTAGATTTTGATATTATCCTAAAACTAAGCATAAATGAAAGAAAAATCTTGGGAAATGTTTATGCCATCTGCTGAGGCCTTAGAGATGACCTTTATCTTGTCATCTGTGGTTCATGTATTTGCAGTATTCATTTGAGGTATTCATGTCACCGTGGTCCACCTGAGTATAGATAATGGTGTGAGAAACCCAATGGCAGGTCCTCCTTGTCCAAATGCACTGAAATTCATTCCTGTAGCAAACACACTCAAGTTACTTAAGATATTTCAAATTTTATCTTCTTTTGCTAAACATAAAACTCATGTTAAAAAAAAAAAAAAAGTCGTCACAGATTTAATCTAATTCCAAACCTGAGTTACCATTTTATGCACCATGATACAAGAACATGTTTACTTCAGCTTGTGGAAAAAATCATAATTGGTTACTCAATATTCCAGTTATTCAGGGATGCCCAACTTTAGCTCCCAGTGTAGAATTTTAAGTCACTTTCACATTGTGTCTGAGCCTACTTGTTATGCTTCACAATTAAATGAACTTATAAAAATGGGAAGTGAGTATATAAATATTACCATCTGTAATTAAAAGTGTAGACTTTTTTCCTACTGAGCATTTGGTTCAAGAAGTCCTAGAGATAAAGTTGTACCATCTAGAGAGACAGTTTCCAGGTAGCCTTCTTACATGTCTCTCAAGAAAATTCAGAAAAACTTAGGTGATTTGAATTCAAAGGTTGTGATGGTCCATTGCCAGAGAAAGACTAGATGTTCCTGAGATTTAATCTGCCAGTTCTGTCTCTCATAACATTTGGTAGAAATGAACTTCATATCTTAAGCTCTAGGTCTTAAGAAAGACCCCTATAAAGGGAAACTCAGATCACATGTTACAAGTGCAATCCCCACATATGTAAGAAATACTTGTACACTTTAATTGTATTAATGAAACCTTCATGTTAATTGAGAAAATATTTTAAATCAGTACTCCTTATTTAGAATGTGTTTTAAATAGTATACAGCATTTATAAAGAATTTAAATTATAAATGACATCTCTTTTGAAATTATTTTTAGGTATAAAAGAAGTGTCAGGAAGCATAAATGAATGTCTCATTCCACTACATACTCAATTTGGTTGCTATAGGACAGTCTATTTGAAAATCTTTTACATGCTTTACATATAGACACTAGTGACTTTAGCATTTTTATTCATCCATTCAGCAAATAGTTCAGTGTTTGGTATGTATCAGATAGTGTTCTGGGCTTTAGAAGGCCAAATAAACCCACTCTTTACTTCTTTAATAATACTTTATTACATGGAGACGTTTAGAAGTCTAAAACTGTTTACAAAGTCCTATTTCTGATAGTCATCACATTTTTTAAAAGCATATGACCAAGACCTTAAATCAAGCCCTTCTGTCTCCCCGGGTTTCACATGGGGTGTGGATTCCTCCTAATGGATCACTTATGGATTTGTCCCACACTTATTTTTCTTGAAGACATCAACGAGTGTAAGATGATTCCCAACCTGTGCACCCACGGCAAGTGCAGGAACACCATTGGCAGCTTCAAGTGCAGGTGTGATAGCGGCTTCGCTCTGGACTCCGAAGAAAGGAACTGCACAGGTCAGTGAAGGGGGCTCGCCCTGGAGGGACACCCTTGGGCACTCTTAGTCTTTAACATGTGGCCACAAGGAGTAAAGCTGTTCTGATGCTCACCTGCTGCCTACTTACCACTTTTGCGCAGATATCGACGAATGCCGCATATCCCCTGACCTCTGTGGCCGAGGCCAGTGTGTGAACACCCCGGGGACTTTGAGTGCAAGTGCGATGAAGGCTATGAAAGCGGATTCATGATGATGAAGAACTGCATGGGTGAGTGCGTGACCACTGGATCAGCCCAGGGAAGAAACAAGCCAAGACGCTTGGGTGACTCATCGCCTGTGTGGGTTCTCCCTGCTCCCCCAGTGCGCTGGTCTCCTGACCAGTGAGTCAGGCGTTGGCCTGTGGCAAGGGAGACTGACATACGGAAGGAATGAGGGAGTTCGTGCTGTGGGTTGGTAGGTGGTCTGTAGGTCCCTGAGAAGTGACCTGGAATAGACACCCTGGGGAAGAAAGAACAATTCAAACACAAGCTATGTTTTAGGAGTCACATTGTAGAGTTTCTATTCATCTTTTCTCTAAAAGGAGATTGATTAAGATAGTTGCATTAAATCAGGTTCCCTAGCAATAGGCCTGAGATGGGGGTATTTTTTTAAGTGCTCTTAGGAGAAACCTGTAAGAAAGGGAGGGAAGCCGCTTAGGGCAGGGGAAGAATAGAAGCAAAGTGTTAGGCTGGATTTTAGCTTTAACCTGATCCCACAAGGGCCTTGGAGTGTGAACAGCACTCAAGAGTTGTCCCAACTCAAGGGCAGGAAGCTGAGATTTTATACTCCCAAGTCAGTTCGGCTATGAGCAGCCCCCCAGCATGGGAGGGGGTATAATTTCTCACCTCCCAGCCATTTCTGAGTAAGGTGGGTATCAGTTCTCCAAGAAGGGAGCCTGTGAGCCACTAGCAGCCAGGACTTCCAGCACCTGGGTGCTGAATGCACTGCCCAGGTCATGGGGGTCTGGGGCAGGACACCTCCCACATCATCAACAGGGGTCATTTCTGTGTTGCAGATATCGACGAGTGTCAGAGAGATCCGCTGTTGTGCCGAGGAGGCGTGTGCCTGAACACTGAGGGAAGTTACCGCTGCGAATGTCCCCCTGGCCATCAGCTGGCCCCCAACATCTCGGCGTGTATAGGTAAGGAGGAAGACCGCTGACCTGGGGCTGGTTATTCAGCCCACATCCTAGTCAGAGTCAGAGGCTGATGGCTGCATGTTTGCTATTCTTATTTTTAAACAGACATCAATGAGTGTGAACTGAGCGCACACCTCTGCCCCCATGGCCGCTGCGTGAACCTCATAGGAAAATACCAGTGTGCCTGCAACCCTGGCTACCACTCAACCCCTGACAGACTGTTTTGTGTTGGTAAGTTCTGTAGCTTATGCTATTTCTTATTTTCTTTAGTCTCTTTCTAAAGCACTCAAGCCATGTTCTCTGAGTTCCATCTCCATCACTAGTTGCTTTTACTTAATGTTTCCAGTTTTCCTGGAAGTAAAAGTCTTCTCGTGGTGGCTTGCGATCTTTGGATCTGGCCTCCCTCATCTGTTTAAAGAACCAGTTCAGTGAAGACTGTAGAATGTTTTAGCTCCAGCAAGTACCATTTGACCCACGCTGCTCTAACTAGTGAACGGTAGCATATGCTTTGTTTCTGCGTGTGCACACCCAGGCACATCAGCAAGTGATTACCGATTGCCTGAAATAAGTGCAGTCTGATGAGTGCTGGGAAAAGACAAAAGGCGCAGGGTGTGATCTCCGCCCTTAGGTGGTTTGGAGCAGCTCAGATTCCAAAGAATAATTATTGGGAAGAAGACCATAGTGTGTTTATAGCTCACAGAGCAATAGAAGCCAGGTCTGGCACTCCTTAAAAATGGAGTTTTGTGGGACAGGCATTTTGCTTTGTGGCTGGCCCTGGGGAGGTGTAGTTGTCCTGGGAAGAGTGGCGCAGAAAGCCCTGTGGCTTTATTGTGCTCAGAGTCAAAGTGAAACCTTGTAGAAGACCGCCAGTTTTTGCCTGTGTTGGGGTATACCCCTTGTGGAACTGCCAAGTCTCACATGGTTTCCACCCAAAATCATAAATCAGTCCAGATTCTTCTGACGCATGGCCCCAAGCAACTCAGAACTCCAACTCAAGCCTTTGACGGGGATTGGAACTTCAGCCAAACTGAGCGTCAAGTTTGCAGCAGAATCTGTGACCCAGAAAATCTCACCCACATGCCCATTGTTGTCACTGAGCTGTGTTCCAGCACCCAGTACTTCTGCAGTGCATGTGGCACACCATATATGGTATCATTAAGCATTCATCTAACTCCCCAACTACAGTGTAGGTGTTACAAAGGCAGTAAGTATGTCCATCTCATTCACTGTTAGGGTCTCATCTCTAGCACACAGTTCAGTTCATTTTTCAGTTCAGTCGCTCAGTCATGTCTGACTCTTTTCAACCCCATAGACTGCAGCACACCAGGCTTCCCCATCCATCACCAACTCCCGGAGCTTACTCAAACTCATGTCCATCAAGTCAGTGATGCCATCCAACCATCTCATCCTCTGTCATTCCCTTCTCCTCCCACTTTCAACCTTTCCCAGCATCAGGGTCTTTTCCAATGAGTCAGTTCTTCAAGTCTGGTGACTAAAATATTGGCGTTTCACCTTCAGCATCAGTCTTTCCAACAAATATTCAGGACTGATTTCCTTTAGGATGGACTGGTTGGATCTCCTTGAAGTCCAAGGGACTCTAAAGAGTCCCCCAACACCACAGTTCAAAAGCGTCGGTTCTTCAGTGCTCTGCTTTCTTTATAGTTCAATTCTCACATCCATACATGATTATTGAAAAAGCCATAGCTTTGACTAGATGGACTGTTGTTGGCAAAGTAATGTCTCTACTTTTTAATATGCTGTCTAGGTTGGTCATAGCTTTTCTTCCAAGGAGCAAGCGTCTTTTAATTTCATGGCTGCAGTCACCAACTGCACTGGTTTTGGAGCCCAAGAAAATAAAGTCTGTCACTGTTTTCATTGTTTCCCCATCTATTTCTCATGAAGTGATGGGACCAGATGCCATGATCTCAGTTTCCTGAATGTTGAGTTTTAAGCCAATTTTTCACTCTCCTCTTTCACTTTCATCAAGAGGCTCTGTAGTTCTTCACTTTCTGCCATAAGGGTGGTGTCATCTGCATATCTGAGGTTATTGATATTTCCCCCAGCAATCTTGATTCTAGCTTATGCTTCATCCAGCCCAGCATTTCACATGCTGCATATAGGTTAAATAAGCATGATGACAATATACATACAGCCTTGACATACTCCTTTTCCAATTTGGAACCAGTCTGTTGTTCCATGTCCAGTTCTAACTGTTACTTCTTCACTTGCATCCAGATTTCTCAGGAGTCAGGTCAGGTGGTCTGGTATTCCCATCTTTTTAAGAATTCCCCACAGTTTGTTGTGATCCACACAGTCAAAGGCTTTGGCATAGTCAATGAAGCAGAAGTAGATGTTTTTCTGGAACTCTTTAGCACACAATAAGTGTTCAGTTAATATTTGTTGAAGGAACCAAATGATACAGAGACTTTCAGTTGCCCTGGAATGCTCTTATAATTTTGTATTTTGTTCTGTTTTACTTGACTCACACATACCTGAGAAATTCAAACATGGGCCATCATCACACAGAGGAAGGTAATATTATTTTCCTTTTTCTTAGACATTGATGAATGCAGCATAATGAACGGTGGCTGTGAGACCTTCTGCACAAACTCTGAAGGTAGCTACGAATGTAGCTGTCAGCCAGGATTTGCACTGATGCCTGACCAGAGGTCCTGCACAGGTAAGTAGGCTTTAGCTTCCTGGAAACTCAGTAACAGGTCCCTACGTGGAGTGGTTCAGGGCCTGCACGTTGGAGTCAGACAGTCCTGAGTTCCAGTCTTTGCTTTGTCACATGGTTTAGCTGTATGTCCTTGATGAAGATCCTTGACATCTGATTCCTCATCTACAAAATGGGGTTCAGATTGCCTGTATGGAAGAATGTGTACAGCATTTAGCATAGTCCCTGGCACATGCTCAGTAAGTGAAATATAAAATAGATTTTCTTCATTGATTAGAATTTTAAAGAATCTGATCTTACGGCCTATTTCAGTGCTACTCAGGGTATGTTCCTTGGACCAACATCAGCATCATCAAGAATTTGTTAGAAATGCAACGTCTCAGCCCTCCCTCTGCACCCACACCTACTGAATCAGAAACCCCTGCGAGTGGATCTCAGTAATCTATTCTCTCAAGCCTTCCAAGTGATTTTGGATGCATGCTAAAATTTGAGAACTGCTAATATGACTTATACTTTCTGCTGTATCACCTGGGCTAGAAGAACCATGTAGTCAGAGATGGGAAAAGAAGTGGGTAATATAAGTTTTAATTTGGCTCAGGTTAAGAAGAAAACTTAGGTTTAGGAACCAAAATTATGTTATTGGACCTAGTAAAATCTCCCTTATAGTCACTAGGTATAAATTTGGCTATAAAAATTAAAATTTTAAAATAGGTATTATGCTAACAGTACATCTAAGCAGATAGGCTTATTTTCAGCATTATTTTTTATCTTAAAATACCTATAAAACAGCAAATAAGAGACTTAGGCATTTAAATTTGAAAGTTAGAAAAATAAGCTTGATGATCTTTCAAATGATAAATTTATATCAGAGATAAAAGTGCTAATTAAATGATGGTCTTTTAAGAGCATGTGGACTTCCATCCTGAACTGTATGTTGTAGATCTTGAAAATGAGTCTCTCTTGTTTTACCCAAGATAACCTGATGGGATAATTTATGCAAAGCATTATTTGGATTTCAGAGCAAATAGTCCTATGCGAGCAGGCTGAGTTTGCTTGACTTGGGTCAGTTAATTTTTTCATCACTGATGAATGGAACCCTTATCAACAACATGTCATCGTTGGCTTTATTCTCCACAGACATTGATGAGTGTGAAGATAACCCCAATATCTGTGATGGCGGTCAGTGTACAAACATACCTGGAGAGTACAGGTGCTTGTGTTATGATGGATTCATGGCATCTGAAGACATGAAGACTTGTGTAGGTAAGCAAAGAAGACAGGATTTTCCAATTTGCTGGTTACTCACAAGTGCTATTGTATTACATAGACTTGTTTCAGTAGTGAATATATCTGATGGGAAAAGTAAAAATATTTAAGAGCATAATACTAATAGTATTCCAAAGTTAGCATTCCAAGAAGCATCTTTCTTGTGACTGTGCTGTGATGCTCTAGTCAGTACGTTATATGGACTGAGCTAAGACTTGGTCAACTCCAGAGGGACATTTCTTTTATGTCTGTGCATTATTTTGGGCCATTTAACCCTCCTTTTGCTCTACCTAGAGTTTGGCTTTTCAAATGTTTGCAAGGTAGCAAAATTGACTTCTGACAAGAATGCAATACATTCTAGAATTGATTGTTTTGGAGGGTTTCTATTACTGTCTATAATTCTGTCAGACCTTTTAATGCAATATCTAATCTGCCTTTAATTCCATTCAGTATATTTTTAATCTCAGACATCGTAGTTTTCACCTCTAAAAGTTTGATTGGATCTTTTTCTGGTATCTTCAATGTCTCTACTTAATATGCCCAACCACTTCTCTGGCTTTTTAAATGCAGGAAGTACAGTTACAATAACAGTTTTCAGGTCCTTGTCAACTAATTCTGTTACCTATGTCAATTCTAGTCCATTTCAGTAAATCAACTTTCCTTTTTATTATGGGCCATATTTTCCTCTGTCATTGAATGCCTGTTAACTTTTGATTGGATGCTGGTGTTAGCCATGTCTAACTCTTTGAGATTGCCTGCAGCTGTAGCCTGCCAGGCTCCTCTGTCCATGGAATTTCCTAGGCAAGGATACTGGGGTGGTTTTCCATTTCCTTCTCCAGGGATTGGATGCTAGACATTGTAAATTTTGCCTCACTAGGTCCTGAATGTATTTGAATTCTTAGAAAAATTTCTGAGCTTTGTTTTGGAACATAGTTAAATTATTTGGAAACAGATAGGTCCTTTCAAAGTCTTGCTTTGAAGCAGCAGTTGGGTTGGACTCATTTTCTCTATTGCCAAGGCAAGATCCTCCTGGATACTCTATTCACTTCCCTGTAGATGACAAGGTTTTCCAGTCTGGACGGTAAGAACAAGTACAATTTGCACCTTCTGGGAATTCCCTCTGATTCTTTTGGATGGTGCTTCCTCCAGATTTAAGAGTTTCCTTACATGAATATACTGGTCACTATTCATCTGGGTATTGTTTGGGTCCCTCTGCAGATCACTGTGGTTCTGTGTGTGTGTGTGTGTGTGTGTGTGCATCTCTTTTCTGTCCTTTACTTGGCACTATGAACTCTGGCTGCCCTGGCCTCCCACTTTCATCTCTCCAACTCATGGACATTTCCTGCTTCCATCTGCCATCCCCTCCCCTGTGCTATTGCTTTAAAACTCCCTGCACAATAGTCTGGGCCATTTGTAGAATCCACCTAGTTTCTTTCTCTGATTGAGCATTGTCTTTGTTGTCTATATTGTCCTTTTTTTTGTTTTTATTTTAAATGAAAAGTAAATTTGGTTCCTATTACCCCATCATGGTCAGAAACAAGAGCCTAGAATTACAAATATTTAAATTATATCACATTTGTATCTTTTGAAAATGCTTACCAAATATTTGTGAAGTCCTCAAAATTAAAGTCATGTCATTCAAAGTAAAGAAATGAATGTCATAAAAAAGATAATTTTTAATTGAGAAAGTTGTAGAGTTTGTAACCATCTGCCCTTAGACTATTAGTTTATCTATCTTTTATTTCCAAATATGGAACTAAAATGTTAGCATCATGCAGTCAGCATTAAAATTTTCATCTTGCAGCAGAATGTGCTGTTTTAAAAAGGTTTCCAGACTGTCAGAGAAATAGGCTCTGATTGAGGACCAGACCTAGAGTGAATCAGTTTATTTGATTATTTGACCTCCTTCTTGTGGTCCAGATAAAAAGCCAGTCTGTAGGGTTAGCCTTCAATATAGAAAGCATTGAGCTATGTAATTGTTATGTAGTTGAGCTATGTAAATATACTTTTATTTGCTTGAAAACATTTCATCTTTTCTACTTATTTTTCATAGTTGCTTTATCTCAGGGAGAATCTGTCAGTGATATCAAACAAATGGTTACATGTATTAATAATATCTGTATTTTACAGATGTCAATGAATGTGATCTGAATCCAAATATCTGCCTAAGTGGAACCTGTGAAAACACCAAAGGCTCATTTATCTGCCACTGTGATATGGGCTATTCAGGCAAAAAGGAAAAACAGGCTGTACAGGTATGTTTCTTCCAACTAAACAATAAAACCTTTAGTGGTTAAGAGATTGCTACTATAATTATAGATTAATATATGTTTTAAAAACTATTAATATTTTAATTGCACTATAAAGCATTTTTCATTATACTGCATTTTTCATTAACTTAGCTTGCACTTCTTTGAAAGTTGTCACATTTTAGATTGGTTCTAAGCTGAGGGTTTGTTTTTACCCCCACCCCACCTTTACCTATGAAAAAAGGCATATGAGAAAAATTGCCACCATAAATAACTCTATAAATATCAACATTTTATGAGGTTAAAAATAGCATTTTATATCAAAGTAGTTAACATGATAATTACTAAACATTCATATCTCTTTATTAAAGCCAACTTTTTCCAGTAGCTTCCATTGTCAACTCTTTCTTTAATGTTTTATAAGTGAAATTATTTTTTGAAGAAACACATTCTACAATTCATATATTTCATCAGTTCTCATCAGTCTTCAATTATTTTTAAATTAGTGTGCTTTTGATGCATTAAATTGCTTTAGCCCTATAGATTCCTGTAGATCTCATGAAGTGGTAATTAAACCATAACTCTTGCTTGTTTAATATCACAAAAGAAGGTCTTTTCACAATATTTGTAGGAGATTATTCGATTAAACATCAAATGGAGGAAGTCACTCTGAGTTAATAATGTTGTTTCTAAGTGTTAATTGATTTTCAGACTTGAGGCAATGATAGAATAGTACATGGAATAATAAAGTTTTACTGTAGTCACCTATAGCAATAAAACAGATTATGAGATATAGCGTAAGTTAAGACACAATGAAGGAACTTCCCTGGTGGTCCAGTGGTTAAGAATCCACCTGGCAATGCAGGGGACACCAGTTCAATCCCTGATCCAGGAAGATCCCACATGCCTTGGGGCAGCTCAGCCCATGCACTGCAACTACTGAAGCCCATGCGCCCTGGAACCCATGCTCTGCAGCAAGAGAAGCCACCGCAGTGAGAAGCCTGCTCGCCTCAATCAGAGTGCCTGCTCTTTGCAACTAGAGAAAGCCGGTGTGCACCAATGAAGACCCAGCGCAGCCAAAAATAAATACATTTTAAAATAAAATAGAAAAACCACACATCATGGAGACCATGGTGGGCTTGAATTAGTTAACTGTATAATTTCTTTACAAATAATAGACTTTAATTTTAAAAGCCAGTTTGGTAAGCCATTGTGACTTAAACATTAAAATACTTGCTGATTGGTGATGTTAATTGATGTTAGTTGTATCAGTCTTTTTCAAGAAAGTTTCCAGTATATGTGCTATCATTTTAAACTGTTCAATAATGCGATTTCAAAAATATAGATATACAGATGTCACCAGTAAATTGCTGTTCATTCAAAAAATGACAGATTTTAGCCAAGTTATAAAAAGAAGCATGTAGCTAGAATGCTTTCATGTCACTCTATTAGTCTTCATATGAAGCATGACTAGGGTTCCATTCTGTTACATGGCACAGAGTTTAAAATCTCTAGTCCTCATGTGTTCCCTGGGGTACAAATGATGCTTATATCAGCATGTGTGTGGTTCAAGATTTATTTTTAGCTTTCAGTAACAATTTAAGACTTAGGGTAAGAGGTGTTGGTCTGATAGTAACACAAGGGAAGATAGGACAGTTGTGTATTTCATTTTACCTAGTAGAGGCTAATTCTGTTGCTTGGCCAAGTTGAACTCACTGAAATTCAACCCAGAGAACCATGATACTTATGAAGGGAGACATTAATCCAATGGGACAGTCTTCATTCCCTATCTTGGGAATAAAGATCTCTAGAATTTCATACTCTAAATTTCAGCTAAAGAGGTGTGTGCAGAGGCTATTTTAGATCTCTTACCATGAGGAAAGCTTAAATTTTCATGCAACATTAATATCGTTTTAGGTAAATAAGGTATAATGTATATAATGTCCTTGGCACAGTGCTTGGCATATAATATCTGGTTAGTAAATAGTAGTTATTGTGTCATTATAAAATGAGTCACATAGACGCAGTGTCTAGAGGTCATTTTAATTAAAAACATAACTTCTAGTCTAGCAGAATTCTGTGATACTATTTACTAAGATGCTTGATGATTGAAATCAGTTTAAAGAAGGAAAATCTTACTCTCTATATTAAAAGGCTTGTTTTTGTAACTGAGTTTATACAGATACTAGGCTATAGTTACAAGAGCTGTGTACTCCACATTAAATGAGATGACCCCAGTTTTACATTAAGAACAGCAGTCTTTTAGTAAATCGCATAAACAGAAACATGGATTTGAAGTCCAAGAAATATTCTGTATCTTCCTCCAAGAGCCAGCATCCCCCTTCCCACTTCAAATTATAGCCTATAATGATTTTTCAGTTGCATAAAATTCAGCTGGTACTGTAGGGAGAATAATTGAATTTCATGGCCCTTTTGATATCACAGTAGCATGGCATATGATATTCTCATGTAATGGAGTAGAATTCTGAATTTTATTCCTAGTTCTTTTACTGGTTCAGGAGCTTTGGGAAAATCACCAGGGTGCTCCATAGTTATGCAAGTGTTCCCCTTGGGTTAGAAGCCCTGCAGTGGAGGACGGAGGAGAGGGTGCCTTAGGGCAGGAAGAAAAAGAGGTTCTCTGTAAATCCTGCTATTAACAACCAAGGGTATCACATTGGATTGGAAATGACTTACACAAACAGGAATTGGCAGCAAGTTTGGTATACTTAAAAACAAGTTTTTAAAAATCTGAGCCAAAATTTTTTTTTAATCCCATCTAACTGGGACTCTTTTAGCCTGCTATTAGTTTAAAATTAGTGTCACTTACAACTTAGAATACCATCCGGTTACCTTGGTGATAGTAAGTTAAAGAAAAGTGTTTCTAATGTCCCAGGCAACTAATGTAAATAGAGATATGTATCTTGCCTAATGGGATAAGAAGCCCTGCAGCAAATCACAGTGAAGAACAAACCTGGAAATATATTTTGATGATAGATAAGAGAAATCTATCTACTTATATTTCTGTACATGTATAATAAGTATATGTATATTTTAAATGAGTATCTTGTAAAGGAGTCATAAAAATATGTATGCTATTTCATAGAGAGGAATTTTGTTTCATGAGAACTTAAAAAATGTCCTCTGGGTTCCATTACAGCTTTGTCTAAATATTTCAGCTTCCCTGTCATTACTGATTGTTTCCATTTTAACAAATAAACATGTTTTTCCCCCAATCGCTTTAGCAGTGTTCAGAATCCACCCACTGACTTACATTCCCAGCCCACACAGATGTTAAGGGTTTCTTCTTGCTCCTTAAGCTTTGTTCAAAGTGTGGATAAGGCTGAGGGGAATGTTCGATTTAATGAAAGGAGAAGAGACCTTTTCTTGTAACCTAGAACATGGCTCTTCAATCCTTGGCTTATGGGGGCTGGAGTACAGGTTTTCCTGTGGTCCACACATACAAGGAATGTGTATTCTGATTCTCATTCGGATTCTTCCGGTTCTCATTCTAAACAGTTGTGATCAGACAACAGTTTGGAGGAAGGAAAACTGAGTTTCTGCTAGGTGCCATCCTTGGTGGCTCCTAGCTTTCTCACGCTAATCTGTTAGAACCACCTCCTATCACGTGCTTACTCAGTCAGTCAGTGAGTAAAGCATACAATTTTTTTTTTGGAATATTAGTTATTTTATTTACTGGAATATAGTTGCTTTACAGACATGTGATTAAAACCAGGATTGTTTTCAATTAAAATAGCATGAGTAATTCAATATTCTGTAATGGTCCATAGGAGAAAAGAATCTTTAAAAAGAGTGGATATATGTGTATATGTAATTGATTCACTTTGCTGTCCACCTGAAACTAATATAATATTGTAAATCAACTATACTCCAATAAAAAAAAAATTTAATAGCGGGATTGCTGGGTAAGTCCGTTTCAGTCTTTCTGCTTTTCATAGGAGACATGTTGCTGTGGGTGTAATCCATGAAAGAGAATCATATACTTCAAAACCACTAACCCTCAGTGAAAATTTGCCCTCATTTCCTTCCAGCTCCTTATCACTGCTAATTGTCCTCCACTGGCTGGTAGCCTGTGAAAACTCCGTGGGTGTTCAGTTAAATAATCTTGGCTCAAATGTGGGTCCAAATTGAAAAATGCAAGTAGCCTTCACGTTTGGCCTCTCCATTCACTCTCAGGTCCCCTTCCCTACTGCCTACCCACAGAGATTCCGCAGTGTGCCAGCCCTGCTGGATTCGATGCCCAGAGACTGACCCCACCTGGCAGGAAGGCAAGCATTGGAGTGGGTGACACAGCCTCTCCCGACATGGCTGTCCAAGGGGGCCAGAGCAGCTCAGAGCACAAGCTCTTTCTCAAGTGTCAGATTCAAGTGGCGCCCACCCCGAGCCTGGGCATGGGGTCTGCCCACACCACACACTTGCGCTTCACAAGAGCCACGCCAGCGGGACCTTGGAGTCTCTGAGAGGGAGCTTTGGTGGGGTGAAGGAGGTTGCAGTGTCAGCCCTAAATTTGAATTTCTTTGCTTTTCTTGGCTTGTGCTTAATCTTAAAAAGGAATTTTCTGTCTGGAGCAAACTTGTAGGGGAAACAGAACACTTGTGCAGAAAGAGATGTTCTTGGCAAGCGTGTGCTTTGTTTCCTTCATATTATTGAAGAGTAGAGTGAGTGAATACGATGGTGATGTTTGCTTCTTTCCCTTATGGCTCAGTTTCCCCTTCTGTTTGCTTTTACAGTGAAGTACAGTCTTAGGCCCAAGTCTTCCATGGAAGCAATTAATGACTAATAGTTGGTGCGTACACGCACATGCAGAAAACTTTTATTCAGTGATGCCTTTAGACTTTATGACCAAGTCTTTTTAATTCATTTGTTGTAAACCAGTAGTGTAAGCTACTGAGATAATGACTTATACAAAGATTCACAAAATAGAAAACTGAATATGGCCTCCTGACTTACTCTGTCTCCTTCTAGTCCAAAGCCCACAATACATGGCCTCCTCTTGCAAACATAATTTATTTTTGCCCTGAAAACAGTGTGGTGAAACTGCAAATATTTTCTGCATTAGAAATTTATGTTTTTATATTGTTAATGATTAAAAAAAAAGAAGGGAGACTCTCCTTTAAAAAAAAAGTAGTTATTTTCTTAATAGAGATTAAATATGGAAGGTAAAAAAAAAAAAAAAAACCCATGAAAAGATTATCTTTGGTCATTAGAAAATTGAAAAGGAAAAGATAACAGGATTACTATATTGACAGGCTATTGATCATCTCTGAAAATTGTACTTAGTAGAAAAGATGAGTGAATATTTCTGTAAGTCTATTAATACTCAGCCAAGATATCTGAAAGCAGACTTCTCATCAGGACTTAGAACAAAGTGCTGATGTGACTGAAAAAGTCAGCTTGATATAAGGCAGCTGTGGCTGAAGACAGAGAGCATCAAACAGGGGATGGGAAACTGAGTCCCAGGTACTTTGGGCTCTTCTCACTGACCTTGGCGCAATCCAAGTTCCCATGCCTTTGGGGACCTCTGTTTCCTCCTCTGAGAAATTGGGGATTAGGAAAGTCATATCCTAAGTTCTTTGCACTTAGAAAATTCCTTGATTCTTAAACATCTGGAGGTTTCAACTCTTAGGCAGTGGAAATTCATTGTTTCTGCCTAACTCAGAGATCAGGACACATAAAGATGGGCCAGTAAGGCAGGACGCTGCAGGGAGTGATTATCTGAGGAAGAAGGACGTGTCCATGCCCTGCCTGGGAGCCTGGCGTTCAGGCTGACTTTCTTGAATTCCCTGCTTATTTACCACTATTATCCCTCGGCTGGCCCTCCTCCTCATTTTCTTGGAATGTGCCATGCTCAATTAGTCAGTTGGTTAAAGCTCCCAGTCACAAGTTTAAAGCTGCCTGGTATGTGCCTCCCTTGACCTGCCTTAATAACTCAGTAGGTTCATGTGGCTGCCAAGGTTACTTTAAAATTCACCTACACAATACATTGTCACTATAAGGACATTCTTCCAAGCATGTTTTCATTTCACTTATTAGTGATACTGCAAAGTATTTTTGTAGGAAAAAATGGCATTATTGTATTTTGTGTTTGCTCTAGAAGCTATAAAGAAGCCAAATGATCTCAGGACCATTTCAGAACCGCAGATGGAGCATTTAGCAAAGAGCATGCTTCCAAACACTTTCAAGCCGTCTGATTGGGCTTCTTAAGTAAACAAAAGGGCAAACATCAGTTGCTTGCCCAGTTTTTTTTTTTTTTAATGCCACTATTCAAGTGATTGCTGAAAATTCTTGCAACATTTCATATGCCAAGATTTGCCTTCTTGATCTAAGTTTTGTGTTAAATCTTGGTTTCCATATAGAGTCATAGTATCCATCCATACCTAAGAGCTCTTGTTCTTAGTAAATGAAAAAGTTGATTATGAGGTTATAATGTCTTTCATTATATAATGGATTAATTTTGGGAAATAAGATTCTGGCACCAGTTCCAATTACAATCACCAACTCCTTGTCTTACTTTTCAACTCAAGTTCTGACAACCATCTACCTGGAGATAGTGTCAAATTCCACAGGTTAAGGGATCAGTCCCATACAATTATGCCCACTTACAAGTCTAGGTGCCAATTACAAGTCTCGGTTGTTTGTTACGTGAGCTTCTGACCAATTGGCTATAAATCAGAAGCTCCTATTACTCCTTCCTTAGGTTTGATTAACTGGCTAGAGTACCTCATAGAACTCAGGAAACCAGTTTATTCATTTGATCTATCAATTTACTATAACAGTGTATAGGGGTTTCCCAGATGGCATTAGTGGTAAAGAATCCACCGCCAATGCAGGAGATGCAGGTTCAGTCCTTGGGTGGGGAAGATCCCCTGGAGTAGAAAATGGCAACCCATTCCAGTATTCCTGCCTGGAAAATTCGATGGACAGAGGACCGTGGCAGGCTACAGTCCATGGGGTTGCAAAGAGTCAGACATGACTGAGCATGAGCACAGCACGTTAAAGTGTGTAACTCAGGAGGAGGCTTTCCATACTGTTCATGGAGAGTTGGACCGTAAAGAAGGCTGAGTGCCAAGGATTGATATTTTTGAACTGTGGTGCTTGAGAAGATTCTTGAGAGTCCCTTGGACAGCAAGGAGATCAAACCAGTTAATCCTAAAGGAAACTGGATATTCATTGGAAGGACTGATGCTGAAGCTGAAACTCCAATACTTTGGCCACCTGATGCAGAGCTGACTCACTGGAAAAGACCCTGATGCTGGGAAAGATTGAAGACAGAAGGAGAAGGGGATGACAGAGGATGAGATGATTGGATGGCATCACTGACTTGATGGACATGACTTTGAGTAAGCTCTAGCAGTTGGTGATAGACAGGGAAGCCTGGCGAGCTCCAGTCCATGGGGTCTCAAAGAGTCGGACATAACTGAGCGACTGAACTGAACTGAATCAGAGATTGGTTCTCTTGGCAACCAGCCCCATCCTGAAGTGCTTTCCAAAAGTTGCCTCATTAACATAACAAAAGACACCTTTATCACTCTTAGCACTTAGGAAATTCCAAGGGTTTTAGGAGTTCTGTGCCAGAAGCAGGACAAAGACCTAATATGTATTTCTTCTTATAAATCACAATATCACAGGAAGCAAAAATATTTCACTTTATGCTTTATATTCTCTTCTATAACACTTCTGTATTACAGAATCTATCTTGACTACATTTGGAAATGGAATTTTGAAGAATGGAGAATTTTTGAGAATTTAGACTCTTTTAACAATGTGACCTTAGACTGGTCTTGTTTTACTGAAAAATCTCTTTTGAATTGATTTGAGTTTTACAAGAAATATTCAAGAAGACTTGGGTCCCAAAGTGCTAGGACTCAAAAAAGATGGTTCACACTACCTTAAGGAATATTCTCTATAAATGCTTGAATTAGCAATACCTAAAGTGAAACATTTATAGAAGTAAAGTGTGATTACACTATTGTACAATGTTTTACATTTTAAACATTAAATCTATTTAGTTTATAGAATAGGATTGAAAACGTTTTCTAACATGCCAACATGTATTCCTTTGTCTATATAAGATTGTCTATATAAGCAATGTACATCATTTCTTTATAGTTAATTTAGTGAAAATGTTGGCAATAGAAACATATGACCATGAGCAGTAATAGAATGTTAGGCAGCTCACTCTTTTTTTAAGATCTTCAACTGGAATGAGGTTTCATTTTGTTTTGCGGTAACTGGACACTTAAAATAGTTAAAGTTAACAATAAGAAGTAGCATCATATTGTCCTTTGTATCTTGAAATTTAAAATCATTCGTTTAAAGTATGAGTATCAGTGCTGAATGGATCTCTGTTACATTGTCAGAAGTGTAAAAAGCAAGTCAGCTTTTGAATATTGCTGAGTTATTTAGCATCTGTGCTAACCTTTTTTTTTTCTTTTTAACCCACTGGTTATTTTCCCAGACATCAATGAATGTGAAATTGGAGCGCACAACTGCGACAGACACGCTGTATGTACCAACACAGCAGGAAGCTTCAAATGCAGCTGTAGCCCTGGGTGGATTGGAGATGGCATTAAGTGCACTGGTGGGTTGGAAAAAAAAAATTGCTTCTTATGAACTGCATGGATTATAAATATGAAAATCTCAGTCCTGTAAAGAAAAATTTACCATGTGTATTATTGATTTTAAATGTCACAGTTTCTGTTTGTAATGACATGTCACCTCTTTCCTTAAGACCTGGATGAATGCTCCAATGGAACCCACATGTGCAGCCAACATGCAGACTGCAAGAACACCATGGGCTCCTACCGCTGCCTCTGCAAGGAGGGATACACGGGTGATGGCTTCACGTGCACAGGTATGCTCCTGTTGGAAACAGCTATGTAAAGGGCAGTCAGAAAAGCAAGGTGCTCCATGTCGTTAAGACAGACCATCACTTGTTTTTTGAAGGCTGGGTCATTTATAGACAATTTGGAACAGAAAATAGTTATTTGAAATGACATTCCTGTGGAATGGAAATTTGTAACTGAATCAATCAGGGAGATCTCAGAAACTAAATATATATTTACATAGATATATATAGTCAGATAGTTGATATATGTGTCACTGTATGTAATGATGTTATGAGTTTAAAACAAAGATGCTACCTTTTGCAAACCTTAGCCTTGATATTTTTGTGCCTGTGTCTCACTGCTGACTTGTTTTCAATACTAAACCCAAGAGTGAACTTGATGCAGGAACCTATGTGAAGAAAAGAAATGAGATGTTCTGGAGCAGATTGTCAGCATATATATTTTTTTCCCTCTAGCCATCATTGTGATCATTCCACACTGGTATAAGAATTTCACAACTGCTTTGAAAGGAATTCATTCACTTCCAGTTTTACAACGTATTAATGACATCTTCTCAATGCTAATGCATCATCATAGAATTAATGTGGACTGTCACATATATTTAAATATATATGATTAGAGGCATTGTATAAAGAGATGATACACTTATGACCATATGTATACAGACAGCATTTTTTAAAGTCAGGGCACTGGCATTAAATAAGATACTGAGGAGTATTTCTCGTTGGCCATTAGGTAGCATAGCTACTTATATGATCTGAAGCATTAATTTACCCTGAGCGCTCTGCTCACAAGAAGTCATTTAAACATAAAAGGCTGAGGCCCAGTAAGTGATTTGCCTGGATTTTGTTTTAACTCACTAAAAGTTTCATCATATTTGAAATTGTGTTTGCTTAACCCAGTAAAGTTTTGTCATCATAAACCTCCCATCGCTTTCTAGAAAATTCTCCAAGTTTCATGTACCAGGCATGTATGGTTTGTGTGTTTGATGTTTAATGACTGTGATTATTAGCAAAACTCATAAGATCTTAAGTAGATAGGACTTTTGGTCTCTTCAATAGCTGCTATTCTAAGTCTTTTGCTGCCCATCTGATCTGAGCCTGGATTTTGAGAATCAGGCACAAACCATGATATGTTATTTCGTGCAATGGATATATCCTCACGTTGATTATCCTGCTTGCAGAAGCCTGAATGTGAATGATCCCTTTAACTTAGTACCCACTGTACATCATTAGAGATAACTTAGCATTCAGGATTCTGTCTCTGAACCCCATGTTCACTACATATTTAATACTGGCATTCAAAAGAGAAAGGTGAGTTTCAATGTTTCAAGTAGAAATTATGGTGACACTGGTACCTTCTAGAAGTTCACAAGTATAAAAGTTCTCAGACCTGAGCAATCAGAAAGCTCCTAAGAAGAGTAACTTGTGTTTCTTTCTGGCTATAGATCTTGATGAGTGCTCTGAAAATCTAAATCTGTGTGGAAACGGCCAGTGCCTTAACGCCCCAGGAGGATACCGCTGTGAATGTGACATGGGCTTTGTGCCCAGTGCTGATGGGAAAGCCTGTGAAGGTAACTGACGGGGATGCTGCTATGGGCTTTGCAGGGCTGGATAAGATTAGGTATTTAAACTTTCCTGGTGGTTTTTTTTTTTTTTAAGAGATGATTTTATTTTATTTTATTTTATTTTTATTTATTTATTTATTTATTTATTTATTTATTTATTTATTTTTTCTTATAATTAAATTTATTTATTTTTTAAATTACAATACTGTATTTTTTTGCCATACTTGTCTGTTTTTTGTTTGTTTGTTTGCACCAAGGTATGTTTTGGCTTCCCATCTAACGTGTCAGTTCAGTTTGTGTAGAGATTGGGTGTCCAGCCAGACCACTTCTCTTTGTGCAGAGAAAAATCTCAGCTTCTTGGCCCTAAGCTTCACATCCAGCTTTGGCCAGGTGGTTTGCAAGAGCACACCCATTTAGTCATAGGGAGAATGAGGATAACCAACTCAATGCAGCATATTCATCCTCATTGCTGGGGGAAGAGCTCAAAGTGCTGCTGCCCTAATAGAGAAGGATTCTTTGTAAATACGGGAACACAGTTTTTAATCTCAGCTATGGTTTGGTTTCTAGAAATAAAGGTTTTAAAATACCAGCAGACTGAATGGTCTTGTCCATAGAATAATGTCCTGGGTATGTCTCAGATGGTCTCTAAATATCTAATACATATAACATGGAACAGTCTTTTGCAAATCCATTCAGTAAGGGGTCCCTAGGGATAATACCGTATGTCACAACGTCTCTTAGCATAAGACTCTGTCTTTCTGAGAAGTGCTGGTCAGACAGGAAGAGCCCTGAGAACCTGTTGGCTAAGGATGGATCCCACTAGGAAACACAAGATTCTTCTCTTTTACCCACGCTTGTCAAATCTAAGCACATTATCATCCCTCATTGAAAAGAATTAGTGACCACAGTAAACTCGGAAGATTTCAGTAGAAATAAACACATGATAACGACTGACAGTAGAAGTTTAAACAAGACCTTGATTAATGTCTCAACTAATAGTTGTTGCCTGTTACTAGGACATTAACTCAAAAATTAATCTTTAGCTATGACATGTATACTGATTCCCTCATATAGTTCTACGTAAATACTTTTCTTTGTTATGAAACTATTGGGTGTTCTTCACAGTTTATATGAAGTAGGCAGAGTTTAATAAAAAAAAAAAAAAATTCCTCTGAGGCAAGAAACTAATAACACTCTTGATCATGTGCCTAATGCCTTGTTTACTTTTCTTACTGCAAACATCCAAGGAAAACAGGTACTGTGCCACCTCTGGGAACAGAAATAGGCACAGTGAAAGTTCTGCTTCCCTTAAGGCTATAAGGGAAGGTTTTGTTTGTTTGTTTGTTCTTAATATAAATCATCACTGGCAGAATGCTCATGGCTATTAAAAGCCAGTCTCAAGGCTGAAAATGTGCCTGTGTGCACAAGCAGAATGTTAACGTGAGGCAGGGACGAGTCTGGAAAATGCGTCTGCAGTTTTTAGATCTCCATCAGCAGTTGCAAACACACACCATTGTACTAGGCACACAGAGGACTATATAAACTGATGATAAAAGTTACCACAAAGACTTTGGGGTTCTTAAAATTTTAACTCACTACAAAAACAAGAATATATAGATGAGAGCAACCAAAGAATTTAGTCTTAAGTGGGCTCATTTGGTTCTTCCTTTACAAAAGTGATGTGGACCCACATAAACACCATAAATGGGCTAATGAATATGTGAAATGCCTAGCCCTCTGCTTGGCACATAGTAGGGGCTTAGAAAAGGAAAGTTCTCACCTAGGAGACTTCCTAACAGATGACACATCATCTGAAAGCCTATAGGAGAAGGACCTAGATTGATGTCAGATAGTCTTCATTTTCTTAATAATAACATCACTTGCCTTATTACATTAGGTAGCTTCTTTGGCAAGAACAATAGTTTAATTGCTCCCCCTTTCCATTGTTCCCCAAGATATCGATGAGTGCTCTCTTCCGAACATCTGTGTTTTTGGAACTTGCCACAACCTCCCTGGCCTGTTCCGCTGTGAATGTGAGATCGGCTATGAACTGGACAGAAGTGGTGGGAACTGCACAGGTAAGGCTTCCATGCACGCCAAGATCTGCTCTCGGGCGTCCCAGGGGACCCAGCTGCTGGTGTCTTGCAGGAACCACACAAGGTTTTTCATGGAGTTGCGAAAGAAAAGCAGGGAGAAGCATTAGGAACCACAGAATAAATTTCTTCAGACCTGGCACTGATTAGATGTGAGGGTGCAGAGGAAAAAGTTGAGAGCTCAAAGTACAGTCAGTAGCAGTAGATATGTTTGTGGCTACAGTGGCATGTTCCTGTAGTTCCTTTTCTTCTTGGACACATTTTGGAGATTTTCCTTTTGCAAGCTGTGCCCTGGGATCGTGGATTTCATCTTGAACTTCTCTGCTGAGACACTCACTTCAGAGTGTTACCAGAGAACATGGTCCATAACAGTCAGCCACCCATTTCTAGTGTGTAGATAATTTTCTTGTGGAGCAAAGAACCCTCCAGGAATGTAAGGAAGAATCTAGAAAAGCCGTAGGGAGGCATTCTGTAGACAACTGTCCCTTGGTTCACTTCGGCACTGAGTTAAAACTTTGAGAGCCATTTTCAAGTCTTCATCCTCCTTCCATTCAATGATACTAAGGAAACAGATTCCATTCTGTATGGGATCAGGATTTCAAGAAAACCCCAGTTTTTCCAGCTACCTAAACAAGCCATGACTCAGTGGCTTTCCAATTATGACCACCATCACCACCTCCCTGAAATCGCTCTGGATCACAGCATTCTTCCCCAGGCACCCCTTCTTTTCTTGGTTTCCTAAAAACTATTACGACTCCAAGTCAGTCTCTAGCATACTGCAGCCAGTCACCTCTCCCCAGCCATGCTTCTCCCCCGGGTCTCACATCACCACCAGCATCATTCCTTCCTCCTCACCCTGATTGCTCTTAGTCTGCCCTGCCCACTCTAAGATCCCATGAGGTTTGAGAGAAAGCATTTTTCACAACAGAACCTCCTGAAGGATTACCAGGTCTAAGCAGGAGGAGCAGAGGGGAAGGGATCATCCTCAGTCCCCCATCTCCCCTCTCTAAATCAGCTTGTCTGGTTTTGAATATTTCACAAGTGTTCAAAATAGACAAAAGGATTACACAGGGATGGTATTTGCCAAAACCCATGTCCTAAATATCTGGAATTCCGTTTTGGAATAGAAACTGAAAGGGAAATATTCAGCCCGGCATCCGTAACGGGAGAGAGACTCTTAGAAGGCCTGAAGGAACATGCTAAGCTTTGTGCATGAGGTCTGCGCTTGCGCTCAGCTACAGCAAGGCCAGTCCGCCCAGCGGGGAAGCACCAGAAGTCGCCTGCTCCGGCCGCTTCCCTGAGACATCTTGCTCTCATTTGATAAAATAACAAGCTGCACATATTAAATATATTTTCTTAAAACCTGTGTCTGAATTTTTGGTTGACCTGAGGTCACAGTAGTGTTTTGTTTTCAGTTACCTTCACTGGAATATTTTTCCTTGTTCCAAAGTTATATTTTCTCCTGATGACAAATTTGAATGTTAAATGTGTTCCAGGGGAAAGAGACCAAAGGCTATGACATATTTCCTTCCTGAGGATTTTGTTTCAGAAGTGGAAGACTATATTTCTAGGGGCAATTATAACTGGAAACTCTAAAAATTCGAGTTGGGAGCCCGAGATTTTGGTGCTACTGTTTTACAGTGACGCCTGCCCCACATTGGCTCAGGTAATAACTCTGGCCCTCGCTGTTCGGTTCTAGACGTTAATGAATGCCTGGATCCAACCACGTGCATCAGTGGGAACTGTGTCAATACTCCAGGCAGCTATACCTGTGACTGTCCCCCCCGATTTTGAGCTGAATCCAACTCGAGTTGGCTGTGTCGGTAAGATCTTAAACACTTTTCAGAGAAACACGCTGTTGGTTATTTCTAAAGCAACATGGAACATGCATTCTCAACTTTTGAAAAAGTAATAAAATAATACAACGAAATGTAAACATTTCCTGGATCTGGTTTGTATTTTCAGGTCCTTTTCTCTAGGTCAATTCCCAGTGTCTGTGTTGCGGCACTTTTTAGTTTAAATTATGGTTTTTAAACAGTTTCAGAAGTAGGTTTGAATTTTCAACCCTGACGTAGAAAGAATTTGCCTGACACTTCTTTTGTTTGCATGTGGTAAATAGATACCCGCTCTGGAAACTGCTATTTGGATATCCGTCCCAGGGGAGACAATGGAGATACAGCCTGCAGCAATGAAATTGGAGTTGGTGTTTCCAAGGCCTCCTGCTGCTGTTCTCTGGGTAAAGCCTGGGGCACTCCTTGTGAGCTGTGCCCGGCTGTGAACACATGTAAGTGAACATCCTCCTATTCATTATTATTTAGTCCAGCTCTGCCCAGTTCTCCTGTCTAGCTCCAGAAGATAGAAGCCACAGAGAGAGGGAGCTGCTACTGGTCTGTATTCTTCAGCTGGTGAAGGGAGTCAGAGTTGAGGGGTGATCATTCATTTCAGCCCTGCTGGGGAATCCCACTCCCAATGTGGGGAGTCAGAATGCCTCCTCAGTTGGCTTGTACTCAAAGGTCAGGTGAGGCAGGTAACATCTCATTTCTGTCTGAGTATAAAAAAGATAGCATTATTTTAAAGAAGGTTTTCCAGAGTAGGTTACTTATGTCATATTTGGACACATTGATCTCTCCTCTTGTCATCTGTGGGCTGGTTTTAGAAGCTCTAGGACAGAGGGGAGTTTCCCTGGGTGAAAAAGAAGCCATTAGTTAAGCAAATATGAAATGGAAGATTGTTCCAGTCTTATGGTATGACTTAAAGGTTTAGAATGTGTCTTAAGGGCGTAAATAATTAGTCTTTGAAAAACAAACAGCTTTCTATTTTTCTAAATGGATGCTATATTATGACTCACATATAGCTTCCAGGGCAAAAGTCAGTGCCTGCTGCTTATCAGGTATATTGAGATAGATATTGATTCTTTCCTTGTTGAAGGGTCGCTTTCTCAGTTTCTCTAAGGTAATTTGTTGAGTACCTAGAAGATATACTTTGTGTGTGCAAAGGTGATAATTCATGGATAATTGGATGGATAATTCTAGTCTAATTGCTAGTTCCTGCTTTCCGGGAGCATGCTGCTACTGATAAGTCACTTCAGTCATGTCCGACTCTGTGTGACCCCATAGATGGCAGCCCACCAGGCTCCCCCATCCAGTTTAGCAAAATACTACCTAAACATGAAAGCTGTTATTCAATGTAGACCTCAATAAGAGAAGAAAGAAGAGCAGACTTAGTGCCATGAGTGGGAGAAAGAGTGTTCCTGTTTCCAATTAGCACTCTGTCACTTGCCATGCGTGTAACTTTGGAGTAATCAAGCCTATTTCTTCATTCATAAGATGCCTCATAGGATTAAATGAAGTCATTCCTGTAAAGCACTCAGCACAGAAATGAATGCTTGGCAGGCGCCCCTTTCTTTCCTTTCTTCAGAAACAGAAGTCAGTTCTGATTGGCAGTGCGTGGTGATAACTTGGTACATTTTTAAATTGGGGCTTGAAGGAAGGGAGTGACATGAAATAAGAGACTTAAGAAGAATGGACGATCAGAGAGAGAGGAGGAGAGAAAAATAAAAGAGGAGGATAGTTATTAATAATTTCATTGATGCTAAAAGAATCAAACCAAGATGTTTAGGTGTGTGTGGCGGGTGGTGGGGGCGGCGGGGGGGGAGTGAGGTGGGTAGTGAGGGGGGTGGGCGGAGGTCAGTTCTACTGAGTAAGAATGATAAGCATTAGAAGTCCACCCTACCTCAAACTGGATCAGAGATACAAGTGAGATCTATGCATATATACATTTATGCATATATACATATAATTTCAGAAAACCACAAGGGGATTATCAGATTTGGAAAGACCATGATGATTATGAAAAAGCGGTTCATATAGATGCTTATCAGAATGCTATAGCAGATGAGGGTCATTCTTATCCATGTGTTCCTGTATGGATCACACTGGTAGGTGGTGCTGAAAGAGATGTTTTTGAGTGAAATACTTGGATGACAGAATTTGAAATCAAAGGATCCTGTAAAAGCTGGTTTTGGAAACCAGAGGAATCAATGTTGCCATCTGCAGAAATGGTGGGGCAAGAAAGCCCTCTAGTCATTAAGGAGAGGAGAGGTAACATCTCATTCAAGAAAGAACAGCTTTTCCTAAGGCTCTGTTTGGAAAAGGTTTTGGAGATAAGCTGGTGAGCAGTATTTAAGGGAAGCTGTGATTCCCAGGAAGTAAGACTGAACAAAACATAAAAATGGAGGAGTTTGTTATAAAATAAAAATGGAAAGAAAAATCTTTAAAAGAAAGAACAGTAGAGATCAAGAATAAAATAGTTCATAAGAACATAAGACCAGAGAGTAGGTGGAAGGTTCACAGACTGAGGACAGGAGCCTTATGTTTGGCACATGTAGAAAGAGCCATTAGAAAGCACAAGTATATACAAAGATGTCAACTTGCTTTCAGTTGGGTGGGGTAACTGCCAAAACTTCCTGTAAATGAATATTTTCAGGTGATGTCTGTATTTCTCTTGAGGATACTATTTCTAAAGAAATTTTAGATTTCAGGGAACTCAATCTGATTTTTGTTTTGTTTGTTTGCTTCCGTAGCTGAGTACAAAATTCTTTGTCCTGGAGGAGAAGGTTTTCGACCCAACCCTATCACCGTTATATTGGAAGGTAATTCTGTTTCCTTTATCTTAAAGCGTGCCCCTTTGGAACCTCCTTGAGTTGATTTACAATGCTAAAGACATGCTGTTGTTTTCATCTTGATAGATATTGATGAGTGCCAGGAGCTCCCAGGGTTGTGCCAAGGCGGGAAGTGCATCAACACCTTCGGCAGCTTCCAGTGCCGCTGTCCAACGGGCTACTACCTGAATGAAGACACCCGAGTGTGTGATGGTAAATGGCCCTTTTAGAATGATACATTCTTTCAGATACTGAGAACTGACCTCAAAAACCAGCATACAGTTAGGCACCAGGAAAACTGAGACTCTAGCAAAATGTCTAAATGCCAGCATGGCCAGGTAACTATGCCACAGATGTGGCAGCTTGTACTCATATTAGTGATGTAATATTTTCAGCATACCCTAAATTTCCCTCTTTTCACGAGAAAATTGGCGTTTTTGTTATCTTGAGCCATATCCCATTTATGCCTACAGTGAATTTTCCATGCTCTTCAGAAAAGCCATTTTTATTGGAGTAGCCCAGGTCTCATTTCACTGGCTTCTATAATCTGGGCTCCTCGTCTTCTCCTTTAGCACTCATCATTTGTACTCAGCATTTGAATGAGCTTCTCTTCTGAGGCAGCTCCTTTGGTTGTATGGTGTAAGTGATGACTCCTGTTCATCCTGTGTTACTAAAAAGATGGAGATTATTGACTACTGTTAGCTTTCAGAGCATGTGGACCACTGACGAGTGTGGGGAAATTGTTTTTACCTGTATATAGGAGTTACACACTGATTAGGGAAGAGACCTTCTTTTGTCCTGGAGGAGAAATATTCCTCTGATTTTCCAGAAGGCTTAATAGGTAACTTCAGCAGTGACAACCTTGTTGAGTAGTAGTCAGACATCACAATGTATACAACACAGCTTAAGACCCATAGAGATAACATCAATTAGAATCAACACCTGTGTTGGAAATGGGGAAGGATACATGATATATGTACTTCTGCAGGCTTATCTTCTGTGCTATCTTAGCATTGCAGATTCATGAAGCCAATGTTTGATGGCTTCAGTTCAGTTCAGTTCAGTCACTCAGTCATGTCCGACTCTTTGAGACCCCATGAGCTGCAGCACACCAGGCCTCCCCTGTCCATCACCAACTTCTGGAGTTCACTCAAACTCACATCCATCGAGTCGGTGATGCCATCCAGCCATCTCATCCTCTGTCGGCCCCTTTTTCTCCTGCCCCCAATCCCTCCCAGCATCAGAGTCTTTTCCAATGAGTCAACTCTTCACATGATGGCTTCAGGTTATATCAAATTCTCCCTGAGATTTTGTGAATGTATGAAGGACATAGTTGTCTTTCTGAAAGATATTTGAGAATTATCATTCCTCCACATTTCCATCGCTGCATGTGTTTGAGGATGTTTTAGACTCATTTATTAAGAGCTCACATCAGAAGGTACATTTTCCTTTTCTACGAGTCTTTTCCTGAAAATGCACACACATCAGCACAGGCTAAGGACACTGATGAACAAAACATCCACATTCTTATCCGGATTGTGAAGTGCCCTGTGGATGTTCTCTTCCACTATCAGCATGTATATTGACCCCCAAGTCTCAGACCACTCCAAAGAGTGAAATTTCTGTATTCACATACCACTTTCTTTTTGGATTATAGATGTGAATGAATGTGAAACTCCCGGAATCTGTGGTCCAGGGACATGTTACAACACTGTTGGCAACTACACCTGTATCTGCCCTCCAGACTACATGCAAGTGAATGGGGGCAATAATTGCATGGGTAAGTCCCAGCTTTTCTTTATAAAGCATGTTTGGTCCTCATCTGCAAGAGAAAAAGAGCCGCCAAGCCCAGCAATTCATCCTCAGTGTTATGTTACTCATCAGAGCGACTGCTGCCACCCTTTGCCTCCTCCCCTGTAAACCATAAGTTTGGTCTTTTCTCAGCACCTCGTGTGGGTGGTTGGGAGTTTTCTTTAAAATGTAATGTTGGAAAATCCCAAACAAAGATTTAATAGTACTTCTTTTGTTTGACTCTGGGTGTATCTTTATACAATGATATTTACAGCACTGACCTACAGTATTAAAACATCATGAGTCGGAAATGAAAGTCACTGCCAAGAGCAGTGGAGAATTGTTACTAGGAGACTGGGTGGAGAGTCATGTAAAGTTTATTAAGGCCACAGCTACATAATGACTCAGTTCTGTGGCACAAAACACCAGGGAATATATTAGGTTGACCCAAAAGTTCATTTGGGTTTTTACTAAGATGTTTTAGAAAAACCTGAACAAACTTTTGAGCCAACCCAATATTTCTTAACGTCCTTTCCCTTGTGGCAGCAGAGGTAGATGGAAGGCTGAGAGCCAGCTTTCACTGCTCTTATCGAAGTCAAGTTACAATACAGTTCAAAAGAGACTCCTTCCTTGAGCATCCTTGTTAAATCTCCCTATCAGGATTTCCCCACAGCATCACCAGTCCCTGCCTTCCTCCTCTCCTCTAGATATGAGGAGGAGTCTGTGCTACAGGAACTATTATGCTGACAACCAGACCTGCGATGGAGAACTGTTGTTCAACATGACCAAGAAGATGTGCTGCTGTTCCTACAACATTGGCCGGGCCTGGAACAAGCCCTGTGAACAGTGCCCCATTCCAAGCACAGGTGGGCTTTAGTTTCACCATTACCAGGAAGATAACTTGGTACCTTCCCTGTGAACTTTTGGAGAAATGAATCTCAGCCAGGGGAGAAAAAAGGGTGCATTGTCCATCTTCATTAAAAAAGATTAGCTCACAAAGGCAAATGTTGAAATTCACAGTTGATCTGGTCCTTTCAGCAGAAAATATATTTTTCCAATTTATTACACAAGTTCATTTACCAGCCTGTAGACTCAGCATATCACAAAAATATAGAAGTTGTTATTGTTAGGAGTTTGTCATATAACTTAAAAGTCTGGAAACAGTGGGCAAAGCAGTTTGACAAGTAAACCATATTCCTATATTGTTTACTTATTACCATCAATTTTACTTATTCATAACTACTCTTGTTCCAAAAGAATTCAAGATGGCCCACAAAGATGCATATGTAAAATAAAAAGGCCTAATGCAAATGGAAAGCATGGGTAAGAAACTCAAAGCAAGGGTAATTACACAAGATCCAAGCTGGGAAGTCCTACACACTTGCCAGTGGTGAGCAACAGCCTGAGCTCTACACCCTCTTGTAGCTCATATAAAGAGAAGTATGATTGAGTCTAACAGTCTCAGTGACCACAGAGCAAACTCAGAACTAAAGAAAAGCACGACTCATGGACTTCCCTGGTGGTCCAATGGTAAGACTCTACACTCCAAATGCAGGGGCCCAGGTTCCATCCCTGGCCAGGGGCCTATTAATACATCCCACAATGCCACAACTGTGCATGCTATAACTAAAGATCCTGGGTGCCCAACAAAGATGGAAGATCCTGTGTACTGCAACTAAGACCTAGCACAGCCAAATTAAAAAAGAAAGGCACAACTCCTTGATACAGAGAAATTTCTTCTTATATCCTCATACAGAACAATCTATACAATGTTATCTATTTGAAAAGGAAAGAGCCAAATTCATATTCTAAGAGTAAATGAAGCAAAAACTTTGGTGCAGTGTTCTTATATGGGAGCTGATACAGATCATGATGGTGTCATTTACTAATGATGATCTAGATCATCTTTATGAACTTTAAAAATTAATTAATTAATTTCCCTGTGCCAAGTCTTAGTTGTGGCATATGGAATCTAGTTCCTTGACCAGAGATCGAACCCAGGCCCCCTACATTGGGAGTGCAGAGTCTTAGCCACTGGGCCACCATCTTTATGATTTAGAATGAACGAACTACTGTGCAAAGTACTGATCTGAGAATTGTGTAGTATCTACTCCATTCCCCACAGCGATATGTAAAGTACCCAATCTATTGTCTGGTGCTCACTGACAGTGCAAAAAACAGATGATTCTTTTTAGTAAAATGTACCATTTCATCCACTGTTTCCTCCAGAAATAATGTTAATAGCTGTCACATAGAATTACAAGTTGTCTCCACTCTGCAAGATGTTGTTAGACCTGGGTTTGGCAAACAAGAGCCTGTGGGCCAAATCCAGCCTGCCTCCTATTTCTGTATGGCCTACAAACTAAAAGTAATTTTGACATCTGAAAATTTTATGAACTTCAAACTTTAGTAAATAAAATTTTACAAGAATATGGCCCCACTAATTTATTTACATATTATCTATGGTTGCTTTCATGAAATATTTGAGTAATTTTAACAAAGACTGCTCAGTTTGCAAAACCTAAAATATTTACTTTTTAGCCTTTTAAGAAAATATTTTCTGACCCCTGATCCTGACCACTGGCCTTCAAATCTTTTATTATACATTGTTATTGCTGTTCAGTTGCTCAGTCATGTCCAACTCTTTGAGACCCCATGGACTATAGCATGCCAGGCTTCCCTGTCCTTCACCATCTCCCAGAGCTTGCTCAAACTTGTGTCCATTGAATTGGTGATGCCATTCAACCCTCCTGTCCTCTGTTGTTCCCATCTCCTCCTGCCTTCAATCTTTCCCAAGATTATATATACATGCTGCTGCTGCTGCTAAGTCGCTTCAGTCGTGTCTGACTCTGTGCAACCCCATAGACGGCAGCCCATGATAGCTATCATTAAAAAACCTGGCAGTTACCCACAGTTGATGTGTGTGTATTTACAAGTAAAAGTATATGTACATGTGTCTCTGTATATGTTTTTTTTATTATATTAAGAAATGTATTTATATTTTCTTAAACTGTTTTATTATAAAATGTACACAAAATTAGTTTTTAAATTGGATTTTACAAAGATAGATATCCTAGTATTTTTATTTTTATCTTGATGCACCATTGTACGTTCCCTTTCAGACCACTATGGAGATCTCTGATAACAACTGTCATTTACTTTCAGAAATATCTGTCTGAGTTCTAGGTATCTGCATACTCTTAATATAAAATGCAAGAGTTCATCTTCACGTTGAATATTGGCCAAATCCAATCATGTCTTTTCATTAGCTATGCAGTCTGCACACATTTTAGGAGTCCCTGAAGTTTGGATGGTCAGTGGAGCTGGTGTGACACTTGTTGGATGTGAACACACATAGATTAAAGAAAGCACTAGGAAAAGAATATGCTATGTTTTGTTTAAAATACTTCCAGAAATCTTTTACTAATTTTCAGTAGGTTTACCCATAACGGAGTGGCCATCTTGAGCTTAAATTGATACCATGCCATATCAGTTATACTCATGATCAGGAATTACAGAATCTCAGAGTTAAAGGGAACCACAGATGACATTTAGTGCATCCTTAATTAACAAGTTTGATGAAAATTCATGTCAGGGGAGAAAGACAAAGGGTCGGGGGAGGGAGAGGGAGCAAACAAAAGAACTGCAGCAAAAATAATAATCTAGCTCCAAAAAAGAGAGTAATGAGGTTAAGTTGGTTGTTTGACATGAATGAGTCATTAACAGACCTGAAATCAAGAACTTAGCTACATCTGCTATTGTTATCCCCAGTCTGCCAAGGAAATGGCTTTTGTACACATTCATTAAATCCTAGATTCCTTAACACAGAGTGGAAAGAGGCACTCAGACCAGTCCCAGGTTTCAGAGCTGAACAACATCCCCATAGAAACCCAAATTCCCTCAGGCAAGCTCATACAAATGAGTGCATTTGATATAGAGACCTCTGCTTCAGCCACATTATTACGTCAACATGAGGTCACTTTTCCTTCATCACTTTTCTTAGGAACAAGGTTACACCATCTGTAGAAATTCTTTTTTTTTTTTTTACAAAGGTCCATTTATTTTAAATTCTTCCAAATACAGGTAAATATCTTTAAAGAATGTTTTCAAAGTAATTTTGTTCAGCTCATGATTGCTCGTCGCCTACCCTATTCCCACCCCGCTCACCCCACCTTTGTCCACTCACTGCAGATGAATTTGCTACCCTCTGTGGAAGTCAACGGCCAGGCTTTGTCATCGACATCTATACCGGTTTACCTGTCGGTGAGTTACAGTGCCTTTGTTGGAACTTTTTGTCTCTGCCTTTGTGTTAAGAAAAGGAAGTACACACTGTTATTTTCTCAAATGTGCTTTTTTTTCGTCTCTTAGAAGGAAAAAGCATTAAACAGAGGCATTTACCTTTATTGAAACTCTGATTCTTAGTTTGAAACAGACTGTGCAGACACCCTGTATAGCTCCACCTAATTGGCAGCAGCATTTGTTGGTCATGATTAAGGGGACTGGAAGCTTTTCACAAAATCACAATCAAGCTTCGTTAAACCAACCCTAGGCATCAACAAAAGAGATTCTGGGAGTAAAGCCAGTTGACGTTTGATTTGACTGTGATTCCCAATCCTTCCGTCTGACTAAGACAAGAGTTTAATATGACTGTTCATACCAATCCTTATGTGCGGGCTGTTCATATAAAGCCCTTTTGGTGGATCAGTTTTATCTCACAGGGAATCTCCACAGGTCATCTGCTTTGGGATTTTCAGATGTGAAATAGAAAAGTCTTTCCCATCTGAGGCCCTGTCTGGTAACTGGAGCAGACACCACTGCAGTGCTCAAGATGCTTATGTGAGATTCAGCCAGTAGAAGCAAGGCCTTTGTGGTTTAAAACCAAATAACATAAAAATAGATGGAAAGCCATTGCATTCTCTGAGTTTTTCCCCAGTGTGATTTATATGGATCCTCAGATGCCCCCTGAATTCTGAGCAGTTGTGTCTAGTAGCAAACATCACCACTTGGTCTGTTCCACCTTATTACTAATAAGTAAACTGAAATCCACATCAGCCTTTCCAGTGACCTTGTTTAAGAAAACAAGGGTCTGGTCCAGCAATCAGCCTGGCTCTCTTTGTGCCAAATCCATATGGCTCTGCAGCCTAGTCAACATCCAAAGAGACTTCATGGTTTGGAAGGAAAACCCGCTAAATGACATTGGCATGAAACACCTGGCCCCAGCTGCTTTGTTTTCCCCTTCCCAAAACAGATCTTTTCATCTCCCTAGACTCTGATCCGAAGATAAGTGGTCTTTAATATAGTGGTTCTCCATGGACGAACCAGGCGTGTACCCCAGCAAGGCCTACCCTCCAATGTTGGCAGCAGGCAACGACTCAAAACAGCATTAAGAGCATCCACTAATAAAGCTGGAAAGGCCTCAGGCATCCTTAGGCCAAACGCCTTGCCTTACAGTTGAGGGGACAGAGGCCCAGACAGGGAAGGGGACTCAGCCGAGGTCACTTGGCTAATTAATAACAGAACTGGGATCAGAACCCAGTCCTGACTCACAGCTTGCTTTGCCTCTAGCTCTTGAAAACTGGAAATGTGATAGTTAGCAGTATACTTATTGTTAGCAAATTCCAGCACGACAAAATATTTAGATGACTGAGAAACTTTGTTTTATTTAAGCTTTCTACTCTCCTTCTGAAAGGTCTGAAGATTGTTGGCATATAGAACTCATTCGTGTGGGGTTAAAACTATAGCAAGTTTATTAATCTTGTCTTTAAGTATAAACTTTTCCAAGTTGAAGTTCAAATGGAATCCAGACAGGAAAAGAAAATATAATTTTTAATATGTGCTTTTGCTATGTTTTGCCTAACAATGGCTAGAAATTTGACCCAGCCTGTTATTGTTAAACTTGATAATACATCACTTATATTTAAAACAAATGAATGTGAACATAACACTTCATGTTTTAACCCGTACATAGTTCAAGAATGTCTGAAATTTTTTTTTTTTGCTTCTTGCTGATGATACATAGTTGTGATATTTCTTTGCCTCACTTTTTAACGACATATATGACAAATGTGTACAAAATCTAAAGCATAATTACTTATATTCAAAATAGAAATATACCCTTTGATATTCTAAGCTTTTTTTTTTTTCATTAAAGAGATCGATTTGTCCTCAAACAAAATCAAGCCCTTTAGAAAAAAGTCTAACATAAATCTGTGGCCTGTAAACTTTCTCCTTCAAAGCAGATTGGCTTTAGGGTATGATTCTTCTCAAAGTGCAGAAGCTTTTGTGGGTTCCACGGAAGTCAGTGGCCATGTTACAACTTGGGCAAAGTACCTGGCAGAGGCTCCTGACTCTGACATGTAAAGAAAAGTATCTCAACACTAACATCAGGAACCTAATGGATTGGAAAGACCAAAACTTTGTATCCCCTCCTGGCTTCTGAACTGCTTTGTGAAACTCTGCATAGGACTGGTAGAGGGGCTCTCTGGGATAACAAGTCCTTCAGTAATGGTTTTGTGAGGATTGTTTGACTGTGGAAAAGCATAAGGGAGGAAGGGTAGCCTGTTAGCAGATTCCTGGTATCAGATCTACTTCCTGGTGGCTGTATGGTCTGTGGTGAGTTCCAGCCTCCGACCTGTCCTCAGTTCGATCACTTGCATCGGGAGGCTGGTCAGAGTGCCTGAGACCACCTCACAGGGTGGCTGTGATGGTTTGGTAACTGCATCCAGGTTAGACGCTTGAGAAATCCCCCATGTGTATAGCAAGTGAGGCTCTATACCATTGCTGCCGCTGTTACTGTTATTATCCTAGAGGACACTGAATGGTTGAGAGTTCAGAGCAGATCAGGCAGAGAGTGGACCCGCCAGGCTGGTGAGGAGACCTGACTTGCCCACACAGCTCCCTCACCAGCAGCCTGGGTCCTGGCTGTGCTCTCACTCCTACTTCAGTCCTGCTTTAACCCTCATCAACCCCACTTCCAGGTATTGGTTCTTAATCAAATGTCCCACAGCATTCCAGGGGCCAGTAACCCCCTGGGGCAGCAGCCAGCCCTGGCCCCGGGCCTGGGGAAGCTACAGTCTACTGTGACTGTCCTTCCTCTGTTCTGGCTCTGTCTACATGGTCAGCCTGGGCCCAGCTTACCTCCTCAAACCTGACTTACTTCCTTAACTTCCTTACCAAAGCCATGCAAAGGAGGAGCAAGGCGTTGAGCTGAAATTTGGAAGATCAGAGTTGGCTCTGACCATGGGATCATCTTCTGTTCTTCAGCAGCTCTCTGCTCCCATTCCCACCAGCCACCACCATACACTTGGGGTAGAGAGACCACTTACTCTCGGCAGCACTTTCATTCTGCTCCACTGGCGCACAGGGCCCAGCAGGTGCAAAATCTCTTCCCTGGACAGAGTTAATGTTTTGTAACAAAACCAGAAAGATAGATATCAATGAGATAGACACAGGAGTGTCTGACCAGTGGCTTAGTGATCTCAGTTTGCTCTTCACTGACTTCCCCCACTTCCATCACCACCCCGGCACATGCATGCACGTGCCTGCACGCGTGCGCACGCGCGTGCGCACACACACACACACACACACACACACACACACACACACACACACACACACACACACACACACACACACACACACACACACACGGTCTCTTCCTTGGCTTTAGACCTTACGTGGAACTAGTTAGAAGCAGCCAACTTTCAATTCCAGTTTATCCTGCCCAGGGACCACATGCCAGGCCATCACTCACATGTGTCTGCTCTGTTTCCAGATATTGACGAGTGTCGGGAGATCCCAGGGGTCTGTGAAAACGGTGTGTGTATCAACATGGTCGGCAGCTTCCGGTGTGAATGTCCAGTGGGCTTCTTCTATAATGACAAGTTGTTGGTTTGTGAAGGTAAGAGATGTTGCTCTGTATCACATCCAGAAATGAGCCAATTTTACAACACTGGAATTTCAAGAAATTCATCAAACTCTAGCTATCGTGAAGGGCACCCTGTGGATCAACAGACATTTCACTGCCAAAAAAAAAAAAAATTTTCCCTAACTCTACTCCCAGAGGGCAAAGCAGGATGCCCATTCCCCAGCCCTCTCCACTGCCCCCTCCCTCAACACAGAGCGTATTAGATTTCCTAGCTGATATGAAAAAGCCTTGAGGTCCTAGGTGTGTCCAATGGATGGCTATTGTTTTACACAGCTTGAAAGTGAGCACGAGTGATGGGCAGTCATCTTGAGTTGAATCTCAAAATCAGTGTTCTCTTCCAAGTGGAGCCTTTGCTCCTCCCCAGTGAAAACACGGTTAATGCAAATATTTCAAATGCATGAGAGAATTCCAAATGGCAAGAACAGCAAATTCGATTTTATACGAAGAATGTTGGCATGTGTGCAAATGGTACTTTTTTCATTTTCAAATTGCCTCCTCTCGCCATGTGTATGTACTGTGATTCTGCGCATTCCTCACCGCACTTCATATTTTTCCGACATCTGGGGAAGATAGTGTTCTTTTACATTTTAGTAAAGGGACGTTGCTGGTTATTAAATATACCATGGGCCCTAGGACAGCTAGAGTAATTTTCTTACTTCATACTTAAACTCAGAGCCTCTAACAGAGTTCTTGTTCACGTTAGAAAAGCTTATTGCTCCTTAGAGCATGTATTACACCACATAGGTCAACATTTTAATGTTAAAAAATCTTTTCTCCTAAACTAGGGACAACTTAGAGACCACAAGTAAAGTTATAACCCCAAGCACAGGCTTGTTAAATTCTCCTCACCAGGCTTTCTGTTCCTGTGGCCAAGCTGGCAAGCATCCCTTACTCTGCCTGCTGTGTGGGGGACTGGAAATGGGGTGACAGCTATTCCTAGCCTTCCTAGAGAGACAGTCATCTGGGGGCTTTGGTTCAGGCCCTGGGCTTCTGGAGGCTGTCAAGGATCAGGTATGGGGAGGAGGCAGGATGTGGAAAAAGAAAAGAGAGCCCACAGCAGATCACAGCAGATGATATATGGTACTCAGGCAGGTAGCTGCCTGCTCATCACCACTGTCTCCCACCTGTCGTGCATGCCTGAGGATGCCTGTCTGCTTCTGTGCCATCTCCTCTTCTCTTCCATTCAGAGCTGGTTACTTTACCCAAGTGCCTCTCTGATACGTATCTCTGCTCAAGCTGCAGCCCTTGACCAGAATCCAGAGGCACGTTCACCCATGACCACCATGTCAACCTAGACCTTGTTACACCCTTGAGATTGAAAACCTACAGCTGTGCCCATGGAAGGTGGCTCGCTGTCATGGTAGCGTTTGGCTGATACAGAGATTACAAAGTGCTCCAGCTTTTGGTTTCCGTTTCATAGGATATCCATCTTCAGGGTGAACGTTTAATCCAGGGTCAGCTGCTTCCCAGCACACTCCTAGCTCTCAGACTCAGAAAAGGAAGGTTGATTTAGCACATGCCTCGGCCAGACTGCAGTTGGAATGGATTCCAGAAGTGATTCAGGGAGGATCTGTGTGTCTGCTCTCCCCCAGCATGCCTAGGATCAGATGTTAGGCATCTGAGGCATCAGGAAAACGCTTGTCTATGACACAGTTTGGCTTTTCCAGCTACAGAAGCTACCCTCTGTGTTTGTGTACACTCTTTATGAAGAGCAGGGCAGGCTTGGTGGGTAAGGTGGTGCTGGATCCTGGACCCATAGTAACCTATGGTGGGCATACTCTGCTCCTGTGTGAGACACACACCCCATATTAGACAGATAGGCCCACTGACAGCCCATAATCCTGAGGTTTTCCCACCACAGAGCACACACCTCGGAGGCCTAGATTGGCATATTTGCCGCCCCCTAGTGGGAACTTTGGCTGAGCCAACTTCTGCATGAAACCCCAGCACTGGTGCTGAGAGCTGACTTTCACCTGTGTTACTGGCTGCTCCCTATGCTGGATTTAGACTGAATTAGAAAGCTTGGAGAAGGAAATGGCAACCCACTTCAGTGTTCTTGCCTGGAGAATCCCAGGGACGGGGGAGCCTGGTGGGCTGCCATCTGTGGGGTCGCACAGAGTCAGACACAACTGAAGTGACTTAGCAGCAGCAGCAGCAGAATGCTGCATAGGAGCAGGGAAGACGACATGCGTTTTGCCCCACTGGTATCACCTGGACTGTGAAGTATATTCTGCGGTGCCCTAAAGCTAAGCTGAATTAGATGGCTGGTAACATTTTTTAAAAGATAGGCAAGCAACTCCCCAAGCATAGGCAAAGCTCTGGAGCACACAATAGCCACTTTATTCTCTCTTTGATAGTGAACATTTGGTTATTTTCAGTGGTTTTATGTGTAACCTTTATGTTAAGTTTCCTAGATTTGACTGCCGTGTGGCAGAAATTTAAGCAGGAGCTTCTGCAGCCCCTGCAGCTCAAAGCACTGTCTATGCACCGGTGGACCAACATCACTTGGGAGCTTATTGGATACATAGACTCTCAAGCCACTCCCCTGACACGCTGAGTCGGAATCTGTCTTTCAATAAAATATTAAGTGATTTAAATGAACATCAAATTTTGAGATGTTCTGCTCTAAGCAACCTGACTGATTTCCCAAACCCCCTGCACTTGGAGCAAATAAGAGACTTCCTAAGATATTAGTCTATACCCTTATCAAATCTGGCCCTTGAGGCTGAGATTCACAACTTTTTCTAGAGATTAACATGATTAGAACCTGTAGATGGTAATAAATCCAGTATTTGCATTTATGAAAAATATTTGTAAAGCAGGAAAATTAGAAAAGCTTTCCATCTTCCAATGTTTGTTCAATAGAACCAATCAAAATAAGAAAAGATAAATCCGTGTTGTGTGAGAGCCTTCATTTGCCTTTGTTACCAAGTCCAAGCTCAACCTGCTTGCCACACAGTAGGCCAATAATCAGGAGATGAGGTGTTGAGGCAAGAAATAGCAACTTTGTTTGGAAAGCCTGACACCAGAGAAGATGGCAGACTAGAGTTTAGAGTACCATCTCATCGGGGTCTGGATGCCAATTTCTTTTCTACAACAGAGGAAGGGAGGAGGTGAGGAAGTAAAGTAAAAAGGCCATACATCTTGCAAAATACCTCCTGGTTTGACCAGCACTGGGGAGAGGATGTGTCAATTTCTTTTTTCCTGCAGGTGGGCAGGATCAGAGTGTTTCGCTGTGCACTGAACAAAGGCACTTTAACATTCAGGCAGAGGGGCAGGATTCCCCAAGGCAGACCACTGTGTCTGCTTGTAGCTATAGACTGATTATAGTAACAAGAGCAAAGAAAACAAAGGTTCACAAAACAGATCCAATGCAACGTCCGATTTTGTTCTTGCCTCTTGCCTGTCGACACTGGATTCTGCTCTCCTTGTAATTCAGTTCTCTCCTGCTCATAGACATCGACGAGTGTCAGAACGGCCCAGTGTGCCAGCGAAACGCGGAGTGCATCAACACCGCGGGCAGCTACCGCTGTGATTGCAAGCCCGGCTACCGATTCACCTCCACGGGGCAGTGCAATGGTAAGTCCCCACCTGCAGGCGCCTACCTGACGGGCCAGCCCCAAGCAGCTGCAGATCCCTGGATTTCTTTGGGATGGTTAAGATTCAGATGTCTGTGTTCTAGTAACTAAACTGGGAAACAGGAAAATTGTTGAAAGACTTTAACACTTGGCTGTTTTCCTCTTTAGAGAGGTGATTTTTCCAAATTTTCCTCCCTGCTGCCCTGCTGGAAATACCCACTCCCACAAATGCACACAAACATATACACACATACACACACTCCCTAACTGGTGTTATGCGCTATGGTTAGTCACTCAGTCATGTTCAACTCTTTGCCACCCCATGGACTGTAGCCCACTAGACTCCTCTGTCCATGGGGATTCTCCAGGCAAGAATACTGGACAGGGTTGACATGCCCTCCTCTAGGGGATCATCCCAACTCAGGCATTGAACCCAGGTCTCCTGCATTGCAGGCAGATTCTTTACCAACTGAGCTACCAGGGAAGCCCTCCCTACCTGGTATTCAGGACCAAATACTTTTTTTCCCTTTTACCTACTCCCGCCTTGAGTGGGTGAGGTTTTCACCATCCTAGCCACATATACCAACTGTAGACAGCAAAGCTCTCCTGAGCTGGGCTGGGTTAACCTTCACAAACCAAGCAAAAAGAACCAACAGTATTATCTTTTTTCCTTAGCATCTTATAGAACTGAGGGCAGCAAACTGTAACAGCCTTTTATTTGCGATGTCACCTATAGCAAAATGAGAGACCATTAGAGGTTAAATTTTTTTCGGTATTCACCTTTGTCAGGGACATGGTAGACATGAGAAGGAGGAGTATGTCATCAGCTTACATTGACAGTGAAGTTATCCCTGGTGGCTCAGCAGTAAAGAACCCGCCTGCCAGGGCAGGAGATATGGGTTTGATCCCTGAGTGTCAGGAAGATCCCCTGGAGGAGGAAATGGCAACCCACTCCAGCATTCTTGCCTGGGAAATCCCATGGACAGAGGACCCTGGTGGGCTACAATTCTGGGGTCACGAGGAGTGGGACACAACTTATCGACTAAACAACAACAGCAAAAGTTATTAAACATCTGATGGTATTTTGTAGCCAGTGGTATCAAAATGAAAACACTGGTGTTTCAGCCCAGCAGCAATGTAACACCTCGAATGATTTTCATGTGAGTTTTTCAGTAATTATAAACCATTATATATTTAGCAAAGAGGTCAGGAAGAATCTGTTGTCTTGCCTCTCGTCCATTTCACAAGGAGTTTCCTGGATAGTTTATGCATTTGTGAATGAAGCACCACCAAGGAGCACGGTCAGATTTTCCTTGGATTTCCTTGCGCACCACTGATTAAGTGGCAGGAAGTACACTGCTCTCTGCAGGGCATTTTGCATTGTTTTATGAGACTTTGGTGGGAAGAGGGTGTAATACCAGAACAAAAACTCACTTTGAGAATCAAGACTTGTTTTTTGGGTTTAAAGGGAACATGTGCAAGTGTTTAGCTTTTTGTCAACAGAGCACTTGTAATCCACGTATTAACAACAACAACAACCAAAAAAACAGGATAGGAAAAGTGAGGACGTCTCTGATAGGAGTCACAATACCCTCATGAAATTTGGCATTCATACCACTTCCTTGCATTTTGCTCTTAATTTATATTTATTTGGAACTGGGTGAAATAATTCCAGTCAAAATAAGGAATTGCTGATAATATGGAACGTGTAGTTTCACACCATTTCACGGTAGGCGAGATGTGGAAAGAACCATTGTAAACATCAAGATGTGATATCCAACGAGGGCCTGGCTGGGGCTTAGGTCCTGTCAAATTTTTTTGTAGAGTACTAACGTAAATACACTGGATAAAGCTCATCCAGCGTTAATCAGCAGTAAGCACCAGAGAGGGAGTGCTGTTTGTAGCCCAAGTTTTGCTTCCCTGATTCAGTGAAATTCTTACAAGGAATGGAATGTACTTGAGTTTGAGTTTTGCAGTTGTTCAGCCTCTAGGGCTGAAGACTTCACTCTGGAAATGTCTTCACTCACGTCCTACTTTTATTTTTATAATTATCACTTTTTAATCTTTTTTTAAAATCTTTTTCACCACACCATGCAACATGTGGAATCTGTTTCCCAACCAGGGATCAAACCCATGGCCTCTGCAGTGGAAACACAGAGTCTTAACCACTGGACCTCCAAGGAGGGCCCACATCTTACTTATAAAATCTCTTGAAAAGTCTATCCTATACATGGCATTTTTCAGACGTATTGTAAAATATTGCTTTCTTCCTGTGTTTAAGATGAAAAGAACTAAAATTTCCTTATCATAGTAAGATTTTTATTTGAACTTGTAAGTACATCATTTCACCAGCTGGCCGTAACACCCATGTTTCTGAGCCAAGGATGCTAGTCTGACCTCAGGAGCTGAGTAGTTAGAGCACAGGCAGCCACTCCTGAAATGCCTTGTCCAACTAAAAACATACTCTTCCCAGCTATTTCCTTATGGTTTCCTCTCTCTCTGCTGACTGTGTAGGTGTTTTCCCCCAGTACTCTGTTTAAATCTCCTATCTCAACCTCAGACATACTCTTCGGGAATTTAAATCCTGATGCTTGTAGAAACCTCAAGACAAAGTGAACTTCATAATCAAGTTCTCTACAATTTTAACTTTCTATTTCACCAATAGAACTGCAAAGTAATCCATGTTTCACTAAAAAAAAAAAAATCATCACGAAATAGGCAGTGTAGGAAAGAAAATTCCTAATTGAGGATCCCTTTCTAGTAAGATTCTTAATGCTCTCCATTCCCTGTGGGCCCCAGAGATGAGACAGACCTGATCCTTGCATTTGCCCAGACTCAGTATTACCTGAAGGTGCCCACAGTCTAGGCTGACGATAATAAGCCCCCGAGACACCGTTCCTCAAAAATCAACTCTCTTCACTGAGCTTGGTAGTGGAAATCAGTGTCCTCTGCCTATCCCAGGGAGCAGTTTGCTCATTTGAAATTCATTTTTATGCAAATGTGAATAATTGTTATCTGTTTTTGGGCTTCTCTGGAAGCTCAGATGGTTAAGACTCTGCCTACAATGCAGGCAACCTGGGTTCGATCCCTGGGTCAGGAAGATCCCTTGGCGAAGGAAAGGGCTACCCACTCCAGTATTCTTGCCTGGAGAATTCCATGGACAGAGGAGCCTGGTGGGCTATAGTCCATAGGATTGTAAAGACTGAAGGATTGGACATGACTGAAGCAACTTAACACACACATCATCTGTTCACTAGCATTTCTGCAGACTAGCTGTAGCTCCTAAGATGCTCTACCCTAGTTTCCCCTTTTCATGATACACCAACCCCCCACCTGAGATTTCAAAAGAACATGGTGATTCATCAACTCTAGATGTTCTGTGTACTTGGAGCAAGTAGTTGTGTAAATGGCAGCCTGAGCACATGAAATGAAGGAAGTATATTCTGTCCTGGCGTGGGCACAAGTGTCCTGGGCAGCAAAGGTACCCATTCCCTGTTTTTGTCTTCTCAGTAGCCAGGGTGGGCAAACAGCAAGCTTGAATTATTCAGCTGAGAGCCGGGTACCAAGCTGCTCTCCAGCATCTGCACCCACGGCAGCATTCTGCCTTTTGCTTTCTTTTGTGACAATAGGAAAATCAGTGCTCAAGTTACATTTTCCCTAAACATGGAATCTTGAGAGCTTTAAAAAATTATAGAGACATGAGTAGGCATGCAATTATGTCATTTGTGAATTCATGCAACAAGTTTGGCCCCTGAGATAATTAGATTTCAGGAGAGCAAGAAGTATTAACTTGACCATAAATGTAACTTAGAGCCCAGCAAGTGGCAGAAGCAAGATGAGAGGGCTTCCTTTTGAAAGAATATGGATTTAAAAAAAAAAAGAAAGAAACATCATTAGGATTGTCAGGTGCTGAAAGGAGTCCTATGTAGACAGGAAGGCTTGGTTAAGATGGAACAAAGGTTATAGGAGTAAGACAAAATAATGGGGTGAAACTGGAGCAAGGGACCATGCAGGCTGTCCATCATGAAAACCTAGCTTAGCAATGGGATTTGTTTAAATTTCCAGAGGAAGCCATGAAGCTTCCATGATTTGAGACACCAAACCTTGACTAGACAAAATACTTCAATTAATTCCATAGTCTAGGATACTGTGTAGGCAGATAATCAAATGGATTATCTCCCAGCTTGCATTTCTATTCTCTCTTCTATATCAAAGTTTTCTCATCTTTCAGAAGATTTTTGGATACTGCCCCTGTTTTTCATTGCTTGTGTATTGTTAATATGCTCTGAATGTGCCTAGTAAATGAGAGTAAGTTTTAACCAATTTTGAGTCAAAAATAAATATTGACTATCATGTCAGCATCAGTTTTACTGGCTTAATCTAGAACTAGGATTAATCCTGAGGCCAATACCTAGAAGTAAGTTATCTGATTTGAAAAATAAAAACTGATTTGATTTGGCCTTTCAAGTTTCCACTTAAGATGCTTTTTATTTACAGATCGCAATGAATGTCAAGAAATCCCCAATATATGCAGCCATGGACAGTGTATTGACACAGTTGGAAGCTTTTATTGCCTTTGCCACACTGGTTTTAAAACAAACGCTGATCAAACCATGTGTTTGGGTGAGTATGTGGCTATCATTTCATTTTTATATCCTATTGAAAAATTAATGTGTATCTAAATATATATAAAAGCTAACACTAATTGTTTTATTATTTATAAAATACAGAAGCAGGTGTGTAGCATTAATATCCTTTGATATTTAATCTTTGGGCATCTGAACATCATAAACCTCTTTCTTGATATTCATTTGGCTATCAGTTCAGAAAAACTTTTGATAAAGGGATAAATGGAGAAAGATATTAAGACCAAAAAATACTTTTATTAATGGTAATGTCTACTGTTCCTTTATAATATTTATGTGAATTTGCCTCATTGGAACAGAGTGAAGGTTTTGAGTGGTTGAGTATGAGCATTTTTTGAGAAGTGTCTGTATATATATAACTGTTACATATATATAAGGATATAGCAGGTCCTTCAAGGCAAATTTTCAAATCATTTTCCTAGGGAAAAGAGCTCAAGATTTTAAATCTTTTCCTTAGTTTTAGTACTGAATCAGAATGTTGATTTAGACTAAACTTCAAATATGTAATCAATCAATTTCTCTCCTTCCCTCCTTTCTTTTTCTATTTTAAAGCAACATCCATTAAGTCTTTTGGGGACTATATGAACATGAATCAGGAAAAAGAACAGTCAATAACATTTAAAGTGCTTGCCTTTGGATGTAATTAGATTCATCCATTAGGGAACATTCTCATCAAGTTTTGTCATCTTCAGAGCAGATAACAAGTTTTAAGTTAAAGATTATAATCAGCCCCACTAATCACTGGAGAGAGAACCCAGTGTATTCATGAAGCCCTGTCCAGCTTTCATTCTTCCTCTCCCATCTGAGTTATCTGTAATCCCCACCAAGGAAACTGCCCAACCAAAGATCTTCACTTACTTGGCTAAAAATGAATCAAAGGCAGAAGTTCTTGATTGCTGGAAGGGTGACTCATTTGGATGCAGTCTTCAGACACACACGTTGAAGTCACATTCTGCTTAGCTATAGCATCCTGATTTGAGATCATAGATAATTCACCTTTACTCCAAAGTTTGAAGGCAAAGGAAATTCTAACTCTAAACATTACATTCTACTAACCTGAGGTGTTACCTTCCACTCCTTCCCCATCCCTCTGTCCTGGCCCTCCACATTCTGCCTGTCGATATCACAAACCAGGAATATCAATGGTTTTCATTTTAATTTCTTATGTCCTCCTTAGTAAAATATATACCTACTAGAAAGATGATAACTGCTGTCACAAGATGCAAAGACATCATAACATGCCAAATAGCTTTACAGGACAGTCAAAGTGAAAAGTTGTAGACCAACCAAAAGACAACTCATACTGCTAGAGAAGAGCCAAATTGAGTGCCATCACATTGAGATAATTTAGAAGAGAGAGAAGTCACCATTTCATGGGAGTGGTCGTGGGTTTTTAGGGGCAGACTGGGAAAAAGAAACAGACGTCTTCCAGGTGAGTTAGAAAGCTAATTTATTTTGTTGCTGATTTGAGGGTAATATCAGGTGACTCACTGCTTTTTGGTAAACTGGAGTGAGAATCTTAACGGCTGAAGGTTGCCAGAGGTGGCAGCAAATCAAGACCCAGATGCGCACAGAAGTTTCCATTTCAAAGTGAAAATATTTGAGAAAAGTGGCAAGGGTGGAGAATTCTAGAAGTAAATAGAATAAAATAGTTCTTGTCCAGTTCTCATGTCCTTAGCTTGCCTCCTTTCACATGCCAACCAAGGAAAGGATTTGCTCCCAGGGCTTAGAACCTCGCCTTTTGCTAGTTTCTCACAGGGAGCTCCCACTGCGGGAACTCACACCGACATCAAATGTAGAAGTTCTCAGCTGATGCACAACACTCTGTGAACTCTAAATGCCTTTTAACCCCAGGTGACCATGTTCCCCCTTCTTCTGTTCATAATCATGTTTTTCCTTTGTGCCTCTCCTTTTACCTTTTCCTTTGTTCCTGCTAGACATAAACGAGTGTGAAAGAGATGCCTGTGGGAATGGCACTTGCCGCAACACGATCGGCTCCTTCAACTGCCGCTGCCATCACGGTTTCATCCTTTCCCACAACAATGACTGCATAGGTACGTGTGCAAAACAGCCAGCTTCCAGAGGAAGGCAGTTTCACGTGTGTCTTTGTAATTAGCATCATCTCCAGCTTGCCGGCTATCGTTTTTAATATATACCAATTTCGTTGTGACAATTGGTTAAGAGTTATATGCTAATTAAGCAACTAACAATCAGTAATGTAGTAATTAAGTGTGAAATACAGTGAGGACATCTGTGACTTTTATTAAAATACTCATTAGCAACTATAATTTTTATGTCTATTATGCTACAAATAAATTCATTTCAAAGTAAATTCAGTACATTTTAAAACATATAAAAACGATCCTTTGTAAAGAAATTACATAATTTCTTTAGACCTACTTGTCTAAGTGTTTCACTGTAGCCTCTCTTCAAAGAAGTAAATTATCGAAGCTATAAAATTCTTCCTACAAAATATGCTATACTATTCACAAGCAAGGGTGAGGAACCAAATTTCGTATTGTGCGAGAGGCCACTTTTATGTACTTCTGATTACAAGAATTGTTAATAATACTGTCAGCTGTATTGTGTATTAGTAATTCAGTTTTAACCTTTAAAAATGAAACCTAAAGTATGACCAAAGTGAAACTCAGATAAAATCCTAACATAAATTATCAATCGAATTAGTAGAATTATTTCATCTTTTTTTTTTTTGGATAGGTAAATAAAGCCAGATTTGTTGTTATAAACTAACCAGAAAGGAATTTCTTAAGTTTGTCTGAGCCAGCAAAGGCCACTGAAATTCAGAATAAGCATTTTTCCGTTTAAAGGTTTTGGTCATTGATGGGATTATGATATTTTTCTTTGGAATAGTATCAAAGGATGTTTTTCTTGGCAGATGTTGATGAATGTGCAACTGGAAATGGGAACCTTTGCAGAAATGGCCAGTGTATCAATACAGTGGGGTCCTTCCAGTGTCAGTGCAATGAAGGCTATGAGGTGGCGCCAGATGGGAGAACCTGTGTGGGTGAGTGCTGCTTCAGAAAGGCCCCGAGACCACACCAGGAGTTACGCAATCTGAATCACAATTCTGCCTTTAGAAGCTTGGAGGAAAAGATCAGAATAGAATTACCCTAATCCTGCCTGTAGCTGTATATGGTGTATGTAGCACTCTTCCCCTTTACCTTTAAGTTTCTGTACTTACAGAAAAGTTACAATATTACAACATTCAGTGTGACAGCTGAATTATCCTATACACGATTGTAATTCCCTTTCTCTTTTTCTTCCACATAGCTTTGTAGTAAGCTCTTCTATAAGCTGCTGCTGCTGCTGCTAAGTCGCTTCAGTCGTGTCCGACTCTATGTGACCCCATAGACGGCAGCCCACCAGGCTCCCTTGTCCCTGGGATACGTGCCCTCAAAAATCTTCATAGCCACTCACTTTTTAAATGCTGTACTTTTCTGGAAATATTTAATTTTCTGTAGGTCAAATAAAGTATGGCTGTTACTTTGCACACTTCCAAAAGCTGATAAAGCTGATTTTTATTGAGGTGTTAATTTTTATTCATGGTGGAGTTTGGGGGCTTTAGATTTATGTATTAGATTTGATTCCAGTGTCTTTGGATTTTAATTGCTTGATGGAAATCATGCCAGTGGGAAACTCTTTTTTTCCCTTTTCTTTGCAGATATCAATGAATGTCTCCTAGATCCCAGAAAATGTGCCCCGGGCACCTGTCAAAACTTGGATGGGTCCTACAGATGTATCTGTCCACCTGGATACAGTCTCCAGAATGACAAGTGTGAAGGTAAGAGGGCTATCAGTAGTTGGAAATGAGCAGTATTGGTTCCCTCATTGACATTATCAGAGTCAAATTTTTGAGATGATGTAATGATGTCTTCATTTTGCAATACTGTATCAGACAAATCCAAGGGTAGAGTGTGACTTATGGGCTCATAATTAGATGGCGAGACAAGAACATCTAGTTCTCAGGCTAATCTCTGATGAAGCTGTTTTGCTCTGTGTACTTGGGTGGTTGCATGACCCTGACCCTTTTCCGATGTGTTTTTATGCAGTTTATAAAAACTCCTGAATTACCTGTTTTTAAGTGCCAGTGGGTTGCAACTAAAAATAGCTTCCTGATTCCAGTTAAAATCTTTAAGTGATCGCATTCAAGGTTGGATGGATGTGGCTATGTAATTTGTCACTGTTGTTTCAACTTGCAGAGTGGTAGAAATATATAACTACAAATGAATTCTCAGCAAATTTTATAGTACTGCATTCCTCAGTACATGTATCATTGCATTAAATGAAAGTCATAAATTGTCAGAAATTCATAAATAAATAGGATGAAAAGGACTTTTAAGAAGTCACCCAGTCCATGCTCCCACCTTTAAACAAGTCTGTGTCTAATCCCTAATGAGTAAGAATTGTCCACTTTTAATATCATCAATGAGAAATGTTTATTATATATCTAATTTAAATCTCAGTCAAGGGATAATATTCTAAGTGAAAACATCAAAATTAGACCTAAATACAAATTACTGTGTCATTTTACTTCTATTAGAGGTCAGCATTATTCCCTCCATGATTAATGCAAAGTTACCCCTAAATGAAAAGAATGAAAATATATAGAAAAAATGATTTTCAGAATAGCCAATAAATGTGTTCATTCTAAATCTCTGTCCCTACCCTTATGAAGCTGGCACCTACAGTTTGATTTCTACCACAGGAGAATCATAACAACAAAAACAAGAAAGAAAAGGAAACATCTGAGCATTTTTACAAAAGTTGACTTTTAAGAAAAGATTGGATGTGGGGGTGGAGGGAGTGTAGGGATGGGAGTAATTCATCATCAGCAGCTTTGTTAGTTCACATTTGTTCAGATTTGTTAGTTAATAAACCACAGGAAGCATGATGCAGTTATAAACGTGACATAACATGAAATGAGGAGGAGGCTGGTTTTACATTGTACAGAAAGATAATCACTTTGCACTGTACATTTCTAGAATATCTGTTGTGTGGTATTTACAAAACTAAGTCAAGATAACAAAGTTAATTTCATAACTTCCCTTTACTTGGACCTCATGGGAATAAAGCTGTGTAATACAAATACATTTTGGTGTGGGTAGAGCTTGTACAAACCTGAAGATAAAGAGTCCCAAGATATAAGAGATAATCTCTTTTGTTGGAAAAAAAATATTTCCATTAAAATAGCATGGCTGAGACTCAAGACTTACCTCTTTTTCACTACAAATTCCTGCTGAAAGTCAGGGGAAAAGATGGGTAAGCCTCTTGGAAAGAGTGGTCATACTTTTTCCATAAGTAGGGTCATCATATACTTGGCTCACCAAATGAAAACAGTTTTGACCTACACTCACTCTTCATGAGTGCAGGTCAACAGGCATAAACTAGGACTCTCCCAGGCAAACTAGGGCATACTCAAGCCATTCAGGATGCAGACCATCCTTAATTACCCCTTTACAGTAGATAAGGTATACTAATATGCTCAAGGAAACATGCCACAATTATGTGTGTCAAATTCGTATTATCTAGACGATAAAACAAAAACTATAGTCTTTACATGGGAGGTATCTTTGTGTCTTCAGAAAAATTAAACTGCAAATGAGAGACAGGAGCCTCATTTCCTGTGATGTCTTTAGTTTGTACTGCATTAGGATTATTTTCACAAGTATTAGTGTCCTTGTAAAAGTCACAATTTTAGGTTGATCGCATAGGATACTGGGGAAAACACTGTGGATGGGTGGAGAGGAACAAATTTGTTTCAAAGGCCTAGATCTCTCGCTGAGTAACTCATTGTTAAAATAATTAGAATTTCAGAGCATCTGCTTACTTCTTAGTGAAGTCAGACTCTAGAGTTTCTTGCTCCTTCCCAGTTGAGGGTAGTACGAAATTACTGCAACTTTTCTAATTATCTAATGAACTCAATCTGGGTTAAAAATGTTTCTCACTGCACCCCAAAGATGGCACTTGCAGAGTCCATTTTTATAATAAGAACCAGCAAAACTAGTTTTTAAAAGTCACCACAGCCTAAAGTCCACTCCAGCATTATGATACAGGAAAAAAATCTTCATTATTGGAAGAATTTTGAAACTCAGTTAGGCTTTGTACTTTTACATTGTGCATTTAGTATCTGACAGTGTCTCCACTGTGTTTTGACTTTGTTTGACATGTGTACCTTTTTTTAGATATTGATGAATGCGTTGAAGAGCCAGAAATCTGTGCCTTGGGCACGTGCAGTAACACTGAAGGCAGCTTCAAATGTCTGTGTCCAGATGGGTTCTCCTTGTCCTCCACTGGAAGAAGGTGCCAAGGTAAGTGCTTTTGACTTTTGGCTTTAGACTTTCATTACTCTGTGTTTATTTGTTGTGGTTTTATTTTTTTTTAAACATGGCAAAGCTTTGATTCTCTGTAAAAGAAGATGGAGTGTTTTCATTCACCCAGAGGTCTAATGATTACCATATGTCAGAAAGTTCATTTTTACTTTTGAGGTTAAAAACTCATCCATCATGTTATGGTTGCTTGTACAACAACTGTCCTGGCACTTTAAACCTGCCTCTCCCCCTGAGAACACAGATGCTGACAGGTCAGTCAGCAGGGGATCAACCATGAGCCACTGAACACGGGAAAGCCTAGAGGAAGTTCAGTTACAAGTTCTCTGCCTCAGAAGAGGTAACCTGTGTAAATATGGGCCAAAACCTAGACTTTCAGACAGAAAATGCAGATTAACTCATGTGCTCCCAGGATATAGTGCCCATCTCTTACATCACAAGTTTTCTAAGAAGACAGAAAAATAAATGTGAACTGACCAGGATTCTTGCTGGCCCATAGTCTGTTTTCAGGAATAACACTTGTGAACTTCAAAAAAAGTCAAAAGGGGAGCCTGAACTTATGCATGACAGAGTTTATTATGTCTCAGAAAACTACTTAGATTTTACTAAAGAAGGCAATTGTATATGTCTGCTTATACACACTAGTTTAATGAATTCAGGACCAAAAAAAAAAAACAAACCACATGCAAACACACATATCTCCGCCACAACCCCTACCCCATTCCAGTGGGTTTTTTGTTGTTGTTCAGGATTTTTCCTTAGTTGTTTTTTTTAACTTCCATATTACCAAATAAAAAGCAATGGGTGTTATTTAAGATTCCAAAAATTGGGCTTTAGGGATCTCAGCCTTGTCATTTATAGCCTAGGGCAAGTCATTTAATCTTTTGGAAGCTCAATCTTCTTCTTTTTAAACAAATAAGAATACCTACCCAAACAGTCTTATTGAATACATGACGAAGCTTTGTTTTTCTGAGTCTTTCACAGACTCTTATGATTGTTATTCGAATTGATTAACCTTTTACTTTTCACCTGGCCATCTTGTCATGTAATATTTAGGGATGTGAAGGGGGACCATTGAGAATTTTCTGTTAGTTTGATCTTGCAGGTAGCTATCAGAGCCCCATGTGGATTTCTGGGTTGTGGGTGGGCAGTGCTTGATGCAAGCAGATAATCAGTCTGTTTGGTGCAGACCAGCCAGATAAATTCTAGCTCTTGCTCCTTTGTTTTTGTGTGCCTTTGGCTTGGCCGGAGTTTGGAAGGAAAGTAGTGAGAAACCAGGTGTGAATCTGCCGATGTGGCAGGCCAGAGGAAATTCAGAGGCTATTAATTCAATTTGCACTGGCCTGTCACTGAGCAAGCTAACGCTGCAGGAAGACTCAGCCCAGCTGTGAGCAGCCCTGCCACAAGCTCAGCTCCAAGAGGCAGAGCCAGGATTGAGGAATGCGAGCAGGGAAAGTGACTTTTGTAGCTCTGATGAAATTTCAAAGGTCATTAAGGGTGCTTCACAGATGGACTGGTAAACAGGCATCCTAGCAAGCCCTCGTTAAAAGGATGCGGGCGCACACAAACTCTTTCCCAGTGCATGGCACCTTTGATTAAAACACCAATTCCAGTGACCTCAAAGCCAATGTAAATCTCCCACAGCACACAGATTTTGCTAGAGCCAGGGAATTAAGAGCTGTGTTTTTATTATAAGACGGCAAATTAGGAGTCAAGCTTCTAGTGCCCATAAAAGAGAAAATCCCATAGAAGAGAACCATGGATAATGTTTTTGAAGGAACAAATGGGATCCAGGGCTCAGGTAAACAGCCTCTGGCCCCTGAAGGCCACAGAGGTCAGTGAGTCACTCCTACCACGAGTTCCGTGAAGGCAGTGTGTCACTTTCACTCACTCTAAACTTCATACCTAGATTTTTCCCAGGGTGAGGTGATACAGTGGTGCTGGGGAGGTGGGCTGAGGTATGGAACAGGGTCAGTAATGAAAGGAAACAAGAATGAGAACATACCAGAGCAATATTAGAACACGCATGTATCCAGGTTTAAAAGATACATTTCAAGCTGGAAGTGAGTTTTGATATGCTTGTTGAGATTGTTTTTGAATAGTCATTAAATTATATCTTAAAATAGTTATAGGCATAAATGATAAAAACAGGACCAGTAAACACAAAATGCTGTGTGTGACAATGGACTTGAGGAGCAAAGCAAATTCTGGGAGGAACGTGAGGAAGCCATGAGACATGCCTGCAATGCAGACACATTTTCCATGCCGGGTGTCAGCAGTGATAAACCTACTATTTTGATTTCTGGGGAAAAAAAAGCAAATTAAAAGATGTCCTTTAAAAACTACAGTTTGTAAAATCTTGAAGCTTCTCAACAGAGACAGCATTTGAATAGAGGAGATGTTGCAGGACAAGGATCAGCTTTTATTGCTCTTCATCTTCAGAAGAGTAGTTTGCGAAAAGGTGACTATTAGGTCCCCACCGATAACAAATGTGAAAATGCAGTAGACCCCAGAGAGATCATTTATCTGAAGAGTTGGTAGCCATGATGAGTTCAACAAGTTCACTGCAAAGGCCAACTGAATTTGACTTATTGGAGCCTGGTAAATATGGTTGGCTGATACTTTAATTCATGAAAATTTTCCTGCTGTGATCTTTTGCAACTCAGTTATTCTCACTTTGTCTCATTAAGATGGTAAAATTGTCTTAACTGAAATCATAAATGACTAATAATTTGCTACCTGGACTTGAAAACATTGACAGGAGAGAGCAGACCCGGTCATTCATAAAGAAAGGAGTATTGTGCAAAATGGAGCTGAAAACATTTCCTTAAAACCTGCAGATTTTAGCATCTGTGTAACTCAGAGGAGTTTGCAAAACTTTGGAAGTCAAATTTGAGGGCAAACACACTCCAGGCTCTTGGATGAGCTCACTTTTTAGAGTCACCCAATTTGCTCTATAAGAAATGGAAAAGTCAGTTTCCAAAGCTGTGTCAAGCAATATTGGAGAATTTTGTAGGACCTAGATCCCAATCTCATGCTCCATGTTGGAGTCACCAAGAAAGAACTGATGTTAAAGAAATATATTCTTTATAGTAACAAATAAGTAAATTTTAATAAAATAAAAGTATATTAAAGATACAATTTATGTACCACAAAACTGATATTTTCTGCTTCATTCTTTGAAGTATAAAATAACCTAAAAAGAAGCATAAATTTTAGTTTCAGAGATTACCCAAAGTCAGTAGAATCTGTCATGTATAAGCTAAAATTCATGTTTATCAAACAAAAATGTTATTATTCAGTACTGTGACAGAATAATATATAGGTTTAGATTTTTTTCTTGCTTAAAAATACATTAATGTAATTAGAACCAATTCTTTAGTTTTTTCCTTTTTAATACTGTATTATAAAAATTATGGCATGGTAATAAATTAAAATTGTAATAAAGTCAAAAAAGAAAGAAATATATCCTTTGAAAGGATGATGATTCTCCTTCACATCCATCTATCTTGCTGTCCTTTTTACCTTCCCTCTCTCTGTTGAACCAGACAAGCTTCTGTGTGTGTGCAAGTGTGCACACATATGTGCATAAAATCTGCAGAAAACCTCACATATATTTTGTAGACAGAAATTGAATAGCTGCTTCAGTAAAATATCATTGAGTTAGCTGTATTTTTGCCAGTCCACAAAACTGCCACGTCTTTATTTGCTCTATGCCTGGCATCTCGGGCTTTGTCGCCAGGGCTTAGGTGACACAGAGTAGTACACAGTGCAGTGTGTAATATCACAGGGAGACCTAGAACTGGGAGATCTGCCTTAACGTAGTGTGCTCATTAAATGTTAGTGCATCTCTGAATGTCCCCATCTTGAAGTCACTGATGATGGCGGCAAGGGAATGTGACAGTGTTGGTTTTAATTATTCACATCAGATTGCTTTGGAACCTTGGATAAAATGAAAAGTAATAAGGTAAAAGTCACACAGATTTGTTCTTTAGATCATACTACAAAAGTTATTTATCACTTTATTTGGTGGCTCAGATGGTAAAGAATCTGCCTGCAATGCATTAGACCCAGGTTCGATCCCTGGGCCAGGAAAATCCCCTGAAGGAGGGCATGGCAACTCACTCCAGTATTCTTGCCTGGAGAATCCCATGACAGAGGAGCCTCATGGGCTATGGGGTCGCAAAGAGTGGGACACAACTGAGCAACGAACTCTCACTTAATGATCTCAGCTCAGTTTCTTTTATAATCACTTAAAAAGTATGACTTTAGTCATAAGAAGAGATCACATTTAACAGGGTGGATTGTTTCTTACTCAATGTTACACAATAATGACTTAGCAGGAAAGCCACTGAGGGGTCTCTTGAATTTTTGCTGCAGATTTACGAATGAGCTACTGTTACGCGAAGTTTGAAGGAGGAAAGTGTTCATCACCCAAATCCAAAAATCACTCCAAACAGGAATGCTGCTGTGCCTTGAAGGGAGAAGGCTGGGGAGATCCCTGCGAGCTGTGCCCCACTGAACCTGATGGTATGTCTCCTGTCTGCATCTCTTTGGGCCATTCATAGGCCAGGCTGTAAGACTGCAGGCTTTCAGAGAATAAGACAATTTAATTGTTAAGTCCAGTTGAAATGTTCACTAAGATTATTTTATCTTAGGAGCAAGGTAGTTATTTTTTTTCTGAAGTATGTTATGACTCGAAGCTGCCCAAGCAGTAGGTACCACAGCTCTGAGAGCTTTATTAACTTTCCCTGGCTTCTGGGCTTGGATTGTTCATCATGTTCCAGTGTGTGCAGCCTCCACATGATATTTGCTAAATGCCACTGGCCCACCCATTAACGAGGGTTTATCTCCACCACAGAGGCCTTCCGCCAGATCTGTCCCTATGGAAGTGGCATCATCGTGGGACCTGATGATTCAGCAGTTGGTGAGTGGCTTGCACTGGACTCTCAGCATTTTATAATATTCTCAACCAGTCTCTTCCTTATCCTTTCTCTCGCTGTTATTTCTCCACATTTATCTTGGTAAATGAAGCCCTATTTTTCGGTCTTTTCATTTAGATACCAATTATATTATTCAATTGCATGTTGATATTATAATGCATTTCATTGATTAGACACTGAAACAATCATAATTTCCCTTTGTGTTTCTAAAAAGTTACTTTGTTGTTCACTGTTTTTTCCTCCTATGCTTAAGACATGGATGAATGCAAAGAACCCGATGTCTGTAAACACGGGCAGTGCATCAACACCGATGGGTCCTATCGCTGCGAATGTCCCTTTGGCTACATTCTGCAAGGGAATGAATGTGTTGGTGAGTAATAAAGTGGCTTCTTCTACAGAGATTTTACAAATTGGAAATTAAGCATTTCAGCACTCACACAAGGCTATATAAACACCAAGGTGGGGCAGAAATAAGTTTTATATACTTATTCATGCATCATTCATCTAGCAGTACTGGCCGGGTCCCTGCCAGGTACCAGGCACTGTGCTTGGTTCTTTGGCTGCACTAGTGAACTGAGCCACAGGGTCCTTCCTTGAATGGGTCTACAGTCTGATGACAAGGACACTGAACACATTTGAAGAGATGGTAAAACGGACAGCATTATAGTGAAAACCTTGAAGAGATCTTTTTAAAAAATTGTTAATTGTCATAATCTTATTCTCTCAGTATGGAAACACAAAATTTACCCAGATTTTGTTACACTTAGTACTATGAGAGGCTGCGTACCCAGGGTATCCTCTTGTTTTAGCCCCCTTATTAAAATTTCAAAGAATGGCTCCTGTGACTGACCTTTGACCTCTTTTATCTAAGAAATTCAAAAACATTCGATGTAATATAAATTAATAATGGCATAAATGCTGAAGGTTTGTCTGTGTGCATTAGAAAATGTTCTTTCCATACAGGGAATCAAGGTATGGGGTTTTTATCCACAACCATGGCTATGGGAACTTTAAGCAAGTTTTTCAGCCCTCTAAGCCTCAGAATATAATAAATATCATGCAGATGGATCAAAATATTTCTAATTACCTTACAGCTCTAAAAATCAATGATACTGTGATTTTTATTAACTTGAAAGGGATGTAATAACCCTGATAGTGAAATGCAATTTCACAGCAGAACAAAAGCAAAGTTGTATTTTCTGTTCAATATCTTCAGTTAGTGCTATGATATATGTGAGAAATACACCTCCTCACCAGGGTCTCTCAGCCCTGCCCTCTTGCCCTCACTTTCTGACTTCAGAACCTAACCTGAGACACAGCCTCAATAATAATTCATCACTTTTCTGTGCTCTAGACAGCTGAGATAGCAATGTTATTTCTCTGGAATGTTCCTTTTCCAAAGGAAGGTATTCTCCTCAAGAAATATGTCAGAATAAGAACAGTCAATATTCTAGGTGGATAGATTAAGAGACATATTTTTTAGACTTCCTTGGTAAGACTTTCTCCACAGTTGTTTAGAGAGATCAGACCTTAAACATATTTCTTTCTAGCCTTCCTTCTGCCTAATGGAAGCCATCTGGTTTCCACAAGTTCAACAAAATCTACTTGACTCTTGACTTTATCCAGTGTCTTAATTTTGCTTAACCTCTGGTCTCTTATTTTGCCTAAGTTTAGTCTTCTATTTTATATCTGGCAAAACTCCATCATGTTTAAGGCTTCTTGGAGAATGATGTAATGTAAGGCCAAACTGGAGGTGTATTTCTAACATTAAGTAAGCAAAAACTTTTGACTTGTAAGAGAAGCCTTGTTTTAACCCTTTGAGCATCTCTTCCCAGTAGATGTATTTCATAACAGGAGGCTGGAGGCACCCATGGCAAAGAGCACAGTAAGGGCTAAGAAGCCTGGGTACTGTTACTGCCACTTAGCAAGTCAAATTTTACAGCTATAAATCTGTGGTAATAAGACATGCCCTCCTCTCTTGCAAGGACAGAATGAGAACGAACCAAAATGTTAGAGATCAAAGTACTCTGATGGAATTTGAAAGGTACTATCTGAGTCCAAGTCCATTTTCTCTCAATTCATATTTTGACTACACTTCTGATCACTTGCAGACACTGATGAATGTTCAGTAGGCAATCCTTGTGGAAATGGAACCTGCAAGAATGTGATTGGAGGTTTCGAATGCACCTGTGAGGAGGGATTTGAGCCTGGGCCAATGATGACTTGTGAAGGTAAGCCTCTTAAACCTAGGATAGTTGGTCGCATGTTCTGATCATAGAGACAGTAGTTGGTTGATTATAATTCTTAGTATTAAATACCACCCAGGGTATATAAAATAAAGAAAATCTGGGCCATGTGATTTCTTCTCTATGTGGCCTCCTCTCTGCAGAAAGTATCTGAAAAAATGTAGGTGGTTCATGACCCAGGTGATGCCACATCTCATGCAGAGTTCTTCTTGGGGTCTCTACTACCACTAATATTTGAATATAACACCTGTCCTGTCTCCTACCCTCTTTCTTATTTTCTTTGTCTCCCCTTTTTCCCACTGTATCCTATACACCCTTTCTTTTTCTTTTCTCTTCATAGAAACAACTACACACTAAGATTAACACCAGTATCCTTTCTCTCTCTGGGGGCAATCACTGCAAAAGAGGCTGTCAGTACTCTCTAAGCAACTGCCAGTATGTCTGGTAGGATGCAAGGGAGGGAGTGTCTAGAATAGCAGCTCTCAAAAGGTGGTCCCTGGATCAGCCACATCAGTGTCACCTGGGAATTTGTTAGAAATACAGATTTTCAGGCCTCGTCCCCAGACCTCCTGTATCAGACACTCTAAGGTGGGACCCGGCAGCCCTCCAGGTAATTCTGATGCACTCTTAAGTGAGAGCCACTGGTTTAAGAAAAGAATGAAGGTGAGGCGATGGTACAGTGGGTATTAAGGTTAGCTTTTCATTAGAGATATTATCTATCAATACTCCTAGTCAAAGATGTTGGTGAATCTTTAAAGGCTGTGACTAGATCACAATGTGGGATCTCACGGATGTTCTTGTCAGGATCATTGGCCTCAGGGAGAAATGGGATAATCAAGATCTGTTTTAACCCTGCTTTTCTGAACCATATTCTGATGGTTCCAAACTATGCAATCTATAGAAACCACTTTTATCTATTAATCTATTACTATTATTCCTATTTAAGGCTATAACTTAAGCCTCAGTGTGAACTAAGTACAATATTTCTGTAAGTGTAAAATTATTCAGAATACTTTCTTGAGCATGAGAATCACTGCTACTTCACAGGATCCTCTTTTATCTGGAGAAGGATACTGGGGGTTCTGTCCTCACCACAGTTGACTTAGCAGTTATTCTGGCTAAATGGGGTAAAACTGATTCCCATTTCACTGTGACTTTAGGGAGTGGTAACTGGTCAACTTGAGACTTCAAAGCCAGCATTTCTGAAAAGCTCCCTATATGTAGGATGACCTATAATTTCTCATCTGCCTAAATAACAATAATTATACCAGCACCATAAGTATAAACTGAGATTGTGCTGGAAGAACCAAGATGTATGATCACCCTACTTGGGCCAATTATAAAATAACCAACTCATTTTATAATCCTGGAAATGCAGAGACTGCTTGGTCTATCCATGCTTATGGCAACTTTTGGTAAAAGTATATTCCTTTTTGGTTGAGGCTTATGGTCCGTTCTTCTCTTACTGCCTTCTCCTGCAGATATAAATGAGTGTGCCCAGAATCCTCTGCTCTGTGCCTTCCGATGTGTAAATACTTACGGGTCATATGAATGCAAGTGTCCTGCTGGATATGTTCTGAGAGAAGACAGAAGGATGTGCAAAGGTGAGACATTCACGTTCAAAGTCATCTAAGCTAGGGTGTTCTAACTCTGTCTATGATGGGAAATGTCCTTCCAAAGCATCCACTAGCAGAGAAAGACTGGAAATTGGGGAACACTGCTGTAGTCCATGGACAATACGAAGGTTGTCACTGCTACATTTTCTCCTAAATTGTAGCTTAAAGCTGGGTTGAGGGTGGCACTGCAGACCCTTTTAGTTCACCACACATTGCATGCCTATGACATGCCAGCCATTCTACGAGATGTGGAGATAATAAGGGGGAAAAAACCTCCCCACATATAAGAAGCTCAATATGAAGAGGCTGAGAGAGAGCTATGAATAATCGTAGTATGACAACTGAGAACATGAGAACACAAGGAAGGAATGTGAATAATAAATAGTCACCATCACTATGGGATATTATATTCCAAGAATGGGGTAGCATATGGAGCTGACTTGGAACAATTTCCTTTAAAAGTGCTTACTGAACACCTGCAATTGCCAAAGTACTGGACTAAGCTCTGTTATACAGAGTTGGGTAAATCCTGGGGATCCTTGAAGAGCTCTGATTTGCTTCTCCCAAGTTCTTAAATGAGCAGATATCTGTTCTTTTCAAATGATTTACATAGAATTTTTCTTAAAGGTAGGAAGATTTCCAAAACAAGAGCTCCCGTCACATGCAGGCTGAAGTCCAAATTTCTCAATTCAGATAACATAAAGGGGAAAGATAAAAGAAGGAAATGCAATAGGACAGAAAGTAAAGACTGAAGAAGAGTCACACTGTGCCAGAAAAGAGAAAATGGAGGGAAGACCTAGTAGAGAAGATATTTGTAGATGCCTGTCTTTTCCTCAAAGTGTAAAAACCAAGTCTTTCATTATTATATTTCACAATGATTCTAACATGTCATATTAATACTATGATATTAAGACATCATAAGCTATATTATTTAAGTATTATATAATGGAAGCATTGGTTTATTATTAGTTTGATAATGCTGTTATAATTATTATGAAAGCTTTATATAAGGCCTTTTAGTTCAGTATGTCAAAGCTAACTAGAAATCACACTTCCTGCCTTTGACAAATTTATCAGCTAGAGAGAAATTTCTTAAGTTCAAAGGGGATTAGAAGATGCCTTCCCATCTTAAGAGACCAGCTCCCAAGAATTCAAAAGGAAGTAGGTTAATGTTGAAATAGTGTCAGGAAAAATTGGTTACTTGATACTGTCTTATGTTTAAAGGGCAGAGAATTAAGGCAGCTCCTTTTATGAATTTGTACACTCTTTCCAGATGAGGATGAGTGTGAAGAGGGAAAACACGATTGTGCTGAAAAACAAATGGAGTGCAAGAACCTCATTGGCACATACCTGTGCATCTGTGGACCTGGGTATCAGCGAAGACCTGACGGAGAAGGCTGCGTAGGTAAGGGCAGCTCCGGCAAAGGGGCTTTGAGTGAGTGGGAAGTGACATAGGACGGAAGGGACATGGGCTCTGTGTCCTCATGGATGCTGTCCTCTCCTTGGCCAGAGCCATCTTGACTCTCTTACCTCCCTATCACGACTTCCCGTGGAAGCCTCCTTGCCTCTTGATTATCTATGAATTCCACCAGCAGCATCATTTCTCTCCCTCTGAGCTGGCCTTTGAGTGCTTTTCCAGGTCCATTTTGCTGCCAGGAGTAGAAGACCAGGTATTTCCTCTCGTCCCTTCCTTTACTGTTTACACCGCTTTGCCGTTTTGGGTTCGGTTCTTCCCATCACACTGGAATGCCTCCCTACTGGCTTATCTGCTGCTGCCACCCGAACATGGAGTACAGCTGGTCAGTAAATTTCACTAAACCAGAATTATCACTAAACCAATGGGATCTACATCCAGAGAATCTGGGCTTATCAAGATTGAGGCCCAGGTCCTGGTAGTTTTAAAAGCTCCCCAGGTGATTCTAATGTGGATTCAGCCTTGAAAAGCATAGTAGACCAGGGATTGGCAGACCACGGTCCTAGGGCCAAATTCAGCTCGCCAACCTACCACCTGTTTTTGTAAATAGACTAGTTTTGGAACAGAGCTGTAACCATTCATAATTTTCCATGGCTGCCTTCATGCCACAGTAACAGAGCAGAATAGTTGCAACAGAGATCAAATGGCCTGCAAAGCCTATATTATTACTGTTATTACAGAAGTTTCCTGACTTCTGCTTTAGTTAATGAAGAAAAAATACTAGAAAATTTCTACATATGCCCTTTCTTATGTTGTCAGTCAAGAAGCTTAAGAACCATATTGTCCCCTTCCTCTGTAAGATACAGATTTAAACGGAAGTTGAAGAGCAGACTTTAAAAGCATAGAAAAAGCATGTGGACTTATGATTACTCACTGGATCTTCTGGGAACAGTGCTTCTCAGCCTCAGCTGCACATTGGAATCACTTGGAGAGCTCAGGTCCCACCCTCAGATATTGGTTTAATTGGTATCAGGGTGGCCTTGGCATTGCAAATTTTATCCTGTTCCAAGTCTCTGGCTCTCATAATAAGATCTCTGCCTCAGGGGCTTGGAATTATTCTCAATGGGAGCACCTAGGCAAATTACTTTATGATCTTTCAACTCTCTAGCTATTATCAATACTTTTTTTTAAACTGGGGAGACCGAATTATGATTTATTATTCCTTAATACTATTGAAGTATTATAGGCATAATCTACATTGCATCAGAAGATTAGTGTAGACAAACTCCGTCAGGTCAAAACTCACCATCACAGACATTATTCTAGTGAGTATTGTAATATTTCTTTAACATATTGATCTTAAGGATTTTTTTCCCCTTCATTTAAAATAACACTCTGAGAATTCTCTACACATACAGATATGGCAAGTTTTAAATTTAAGTGAAAAACATAAGTGTACCTAAAGTGCTGTCATCTATGTTGAAGTATATAAACATGCTATCAACTATGTTTTTAAAAGGATGGAAGTATATCACAGATATGGCTATATTTGTTTGTATGGGTATAATTCATCTCTAGGAGGATACTCCAGAAATTAGCAGTAGCACCGGTTGCTTCCCAGGAAGGAAGTTTGGTGGCTGGGGAAGAGGAGAGGGAGGGGCACTTTGGGCTTTATTCTTTTGTACCCTTTGAATTTGGAACCATGTGAATAGGTTCAGTTCAGTTCAGTCGCTCAATTGTGTCTCTTTGCGACCTCATGAATCGCAGCACGCCAGGCCTCCCTGTCCATCACCAACCCGGAGTTCACTCAAACTGATGTCCATAGAGTCGGTGATGCCATCCAGCCATCTCATCCTCTGTTGTCTCCTTTTCCTCCTGCCCCTAATTCCTCCCAGCACCAGAGTCTTTTCCAATGAGTCAGCTCTTTGCATGAGGTGGACAAAGTACTGGAGCTTCAGCTTTAGCATCATTCCCTCCAAACACCAAGGGCTGATCCCCTTCAGAGTGGACTGGTTGGATCTCCTTGCAGTCCAAGGGACTCTCAAGAGTCTTCTCCAACACCACAGTTCAAAAGCATCAATTCTTCGGCACTCAGCCTTCTTCACAGTCCAACTCTCACATCCATACATGACCACAGGAAAAACCATAGCCTTGACTAGACGGACCTTAGTCAGCAAAGTAATGTCTCTGCTTTTGAATATACTATCTAGGTTGGTCATAACTTTTCTTCCAAGGAGTAAGCATCTTTTAATTTCATGGCTGCAGTCACCATCTGCAGTGATTTTGGAGCCCCCAAAATAAAGTCTGACTTTCCACTGTTTCCCCATCTATTTCCCATGAAGTGATGGGGCCAGATGCCATGATCTTCGTTTTCTGAATGTTGAGCTTTAAGCCAACATTTTCCACTCTCCTCTTTCACTTTCATCAAGAGGCTTTTAGTTCCTCTTCACTTTCTGCCATAAGGGTGTTGTTATCTGCATATCTGAGGTTATTGATATTTCCCCCAGCAATCTTGATTCCAGCTGGTGCTTCTTCCAGTCCAGCGTTTCTCATGATGTACTCTGCATATAAGTTAAATAAGCAGGGTAACAATATACAGCCTTGACGTGCTCCTTTTCCTATTTGGAACCAGTCTGTTGTTCCATGTCCACTTCTAACTATTGCTTCCTGACCTGCATATATGTTTCTCAAGAGGCAGGTCAGGTGGTCTGGTATTCCCATCTCTTTCAGAATTTTCCACAGTTTTATGATCCACACACTCAAAGGCTTTGGCATAGTTAATAAGCAGAAATTGATGTTTTTCTGGAACTCTCTTTGCTTTTTCATTGATCCAGGATATACTGGCAATTTGATCTCTGGTTCCTCTGCCTTTTCTAAAACCCCCTTGATCATCAGGAAGTTCACGGTTCACGTATTGCTGAAGCCTGGCTTGGAGAATTTTGAGCATTACTTTACTAGCGTGTGAGATGAGTACAATTGTGCAGTAGTTTGAGCATTTTTGGCATTGTCTTTCTTTGGGATTGGAATGAAAACTGACCTTTTCCAGTCCTGTGGCCACTGTTGAGTTTTTCAGATTTGCTGGCATATTCAGTGCAGCACTTTCACAGTATCATCTTTCAGGATTTGAAATAGCTCAGTTGGAATTCCGTCACCTCCACTAGCTTTGTTTGTAGTGATGCTTTCTAAGGAATGACTTCACATTCCAGGATGTCTGGCTCTAGATGAGTGATCACACCATCATGATTATCTTGGTCATGAAGATCTTTTTGTACAATTCTTCTGTGTATTCTTGCCACCTCTTCTTAGTATCTTCTGCTTCTGTTAGGTCCATACCATTTCTGTCCTTTATCAAGCCCATCTTTGCATGAAATGTTCCCTTGGTATCTCTGATTTTCTTGAAGAGATCTCTAGTCTTTCCCATTCTGTTATTTTCCTCTATTTCTTTGCATTGATCACTGAAGAAGGCTTTATCTCATCTCGCTATTCTTTGGAACTCTGCATTCAGATGCTTATATCTTTCCTTTTTTCCTTTGCTTTTCACTTCTCTTTTCACAGCTATTTGTAAGGCCTCCCCAGACAGCCATTTTGCTTTTTTACATTTCTTTTCCATGGGGATGGTCTTGATCGCTGTCTCCTGTACAGTGTCACGAACCTCAGGCAATAGTTCATCAGGCACTCTATCAGATCTAGTCCCTTAAATCTATTTCTAACTTCCACTGTATAATCATAAGGGATTTGATTTAGGTCATACCTGAATGGTCTAGTGGTTTTCCCTACTTTCTTCAATTTAAGTCTGAATTTAGTAATAAGGAGTTCATGATCTGAGCCACAGTCAGCTCCTGGTCTTGTTTTTGCTGACTATATAGAGCTTCTCCATCTTTGGGTGCGAAGAATATAATCAATCTAATTTTGGTGTTGACCATCTGGTGACATCCATGTGTAGAGTCTTCTCTTGTGTTGTTGGAAGAGGGTATTTGTTATGACCAGTGTGTTCTCTTGGCAAAACTCTATTCGCCTTTGCCCTGCTTTATTCCGTATTCCAAAGCCAAATTTTCCTGTTATGCCAGATGTGTCTTGACTTCCTACTTTTGCATTCCAGTCCCCTAAAATGAAAAAAGACATCTTTTTGGGGGTGTTAGTTCTAAAGGTCTTGCAGGTCTTCATAGACCCATTCAGCTTCTTCAGCGATACTGGTTGGGTCATCGACTTGAATTACTGTGATATTGAATGGTTTGCCTTGGAGAAAAACGGAGGTCATTCTGTTGTTTTTGAGATTTCATCCAAGTACTGCATTTCGGACTCTTTTGTTGATCATGATGGCTACTCCATTTCTTCTAAGGGATTTCTGCCCACAGTAGTAGATATAATGGTCATCTGAGTTAAATTCACCCATTCCAGTCCATTTTAGTTCTCTGATTCCTAGAATGTCGACGTTCACTCTTGCCATCTCCTGTTTGACCACTTCCAATTTGCCTTGATTCATGTACCTGACATTCCAGGTTCCTATGCAATATTGCTCTTTACAGCATTGGACCTTGTTTCTATCACCAGTCACATCCACAGCTGGGTATTGTTTTTGCTTTGGCTCCATCCCTTCATTCTTTCTGGAGTTATTTCTCCACTGATGTCTAGTAGCATAATGGGCACCTACCGACCTGGGGCGTGCCTCTTTCAGTACCCTATCATTTTGCCTTTTCATACTGTTCATCGGGTTCTCAAGTCAAGAATACTGAAGTTGGTTTGCCATTCCCTTCTCCAGTGAACCACATTGTGTCAGACCTCTCCACCATGACCCATTCATATTGGGTGGCCGCACAGGGCCTGGCTTAATTTCATTGAGTTAGACAAGGCTGTGGTCCTAGTGTGATTAGATTGACTAGTTTTCTGTGAGTATGGTTTCAGTGTGTCTGCTCTCTGATGCCCTCTTGCAACACTTACAGTCTTACTTGGGTTTCTTTTACCTTGGACACGGCGTATCTCTTCACGGCTGCTCCAGCAAAGCGCAGGTGCTGCTCCTTACTTTGGACAAGGGGTATCTCCTCACTGCCGCCCCTCCTGACCTTGAACGTGGAGTAGCTCCTCTAGGCCCTCCTGAGCCTGTGAATAGGTTATCTAGTCAGAAACTAAACTTTTCTTAAAAAAAAAAAAAAGAGAATCTATCTTTGTACCAAGTGGACAGATGACGCCTCCTCTCTTTGGTCCTCCACACCACACAGATGAAAATGAATGTCAGAGCAAGCCTGGGATCTGTGAGAACGGGCGCTGCCTCAACACCAGGGGAGCTATGCCTGCGAGTGCAGCGACGGCTTCGCAGCCAGCCCCAACCAGGATGAGTGCCTTGGTGAGTGCAGACCACGGGAGGCTTCTGCAACCCCAGCCTCCACTCTGGGATGCTTGAAACCAGACCACTTATTTGAAATAATAGGAAATGTTGAAATTTGAGGAAAGGTTAACAATGCTCATATTTTGGAGATGATTCTATGACCATGATTGTCCACTGGGCTTAGCACCACCCTGCCACTAAATTCTTTCTTTGCTAACTGTATCATTGAATCACTTGTTTGGAATTTCTTTCTCAGCTGCCTGTTTAAGCTCTTGATGCTCAGGATCAGTTTCCATGTGTTTCTGTGACCCTTGCTATAGCCCGGTTCTCCATATTTCTGGGAACAGATAGAGCGATAATCTTGTTGATACCAATGCCTTGCTGCCCACTTACTGAATATCTCGTCTTGTTTTCCCCAGATGTCATCCTTTTTCTCTTACTGCTGCTTCCAGCTTTCCCTTCTTGCTCCTTCTCAGCCAGGGTAAAGTGTTACATCCTTCTTGGGTTTTAATATCTGAGCAAATTCAGAATACCATGTTATGCTTCTAAAGTTCCCTAAAATCTTCTTTGCATTCATAACGTCCTTCCAGACAACCGGGAAGGGTACTGCTTCACGGAGGTGCTCCAGAACATGTGTCAGATCGGCTCGAGCAACAGGAACCCCGTCACCAAGTCTGAATGCTGCTGTGATGGAGGGAGAGGCTGGGGGCCCCACTGTGAGATCTGCCCTTTCCAGGGCACTGTGGCTTTCAAAAACTCTGCCCCCATGGCCGAGGGTTTATGACCAACGGAGCAGGTACTTCATTTTGTTCTGATTTTTGACCAACGGAGCAGGTACTTCATTTATGGTCCAAAAGTACTTTCAGGGAATTTGTTTTATGAGGAACAGATGAGAATATAGAATCTATAATGTGAGCCTAGGTTGAGTTGCGTAGTTTAGGTTGAGCAAAAAAAAAAACCATTATGATACTTTGGATATTCAAAGCCATGTTGCCAGAGTGTCCTTGGTCTGATTAATGTGTGTGCTTCAGTTCGTGTCTTTGCATTACAAGGAGTCCTCAACTTTTAAGCTGGTTTGTTCTAAGAATATAACCTTTTACTCAAAATATAATCTTTTAGATACATTTTGGAATAAATGATCACTAAATTCCTAAAGTAGCCCACCAATATGTATTTTATCTCATAAAACTGGCTGAAATATATCACATGAAAGAAGTATAAACAATGCTGATACAGTCAGCCTTCCATATCCACAGATTCCATATCTGTAGATCCAACCAACGTTGGATTGATTTCTACCAAAGGTTGATTGAACCTGCAGTGCCAACCGTACTATGCCATTTTGTATATGGGGTTTGAGTGTCCATGAATTTTAGTATCAACAAGGTAGTTCTGGAACCAGTGCCCTGGCTATGGAGGGATGATTGTACTGGCAATTAATACAGCTGCCTCTGGAAAAGTACAAGCCGTGTCAACTTGAGAGGGATGAGGAGGCTGTCAAGATGTCTGAGGCTGCTCTGAAAAAGACTTCCAGGCCTATGTTCATCAACAATAACTGCAATTGTTTGCAGTCTCATAAAAAGAGACTTTGAGCTCCTTGGGAGGAAATCAGAAGTGAGAGGAGTATAAAGAGATTAAATAGGATTTATATTCATGTTACAAAGATGTGACTAAAGGTTAATAACAGAATTGGATGTGGTAGACAGAATAGATAGATGGAATGACCAAAGTGATTTATCATTCTTTGGCAGATGTGAAAATGAGATGGTAGATGCATTTCTTCAGACCAATGAAAGTATGCTATATTGCATTTCAGAGTAATCTTGGAAAGATCAGGAAAAATAAGAGCTATGGGTATAAAATTGTTACTTAACAATCCACGGCTAAGAACTCACTTGCTATTGGCACCCTGCTAAGCAGTAATGAGATAGAAGGGTCAAGATGTGAGTGTCAGTAGCTTTAATGCCCAATAGTACATATTGACACTTTTATAATGCCTTTCTCATTTTAATTGATATTTATTAAATTATAGATATTGACGAGTGCAAGGTTATTCATGATGTTTGCCGAAATGGGGAATGTGTCAATGACAGAGGATCATATCATTGCATCTGTAAAACCGGCTACACTCCAGATATAACTGGAACTGCCTGTGTAGGTAAGTGCTCTATTTCTGATACTCAGGTTTATTCTTGGGTGGAAATTGTACATTATGAGGAAAAAACCCTCAAACTAAAACTCTGAAAAGCCTGTGTAATTTTATAAGGAAACGTAAGACAGTGATCAAAGACTATACAGTTTACCTTTTCTTTCTTTAAAACTAAGATTCTTTGTTAGACGCTGTGGGTATTGAGCATTGAAACATCTTTTTAGATGGGCAGTCACACTGTGTCTCTTTGATCATAGATCTGAATGAGTGCAATCAGGCTCCCAAACCCTGCAATTTCATCTGTAAGAACACAGAAGGGAGTTACCAGTGTTCATGCCCGAAAGGCTACATCCTGCAGGAGGACGGAAGGAGCTGCAAAGGTAAAGTGGAAACTGCTTCCACCCACTTATCTGCCTTATGGGAACATGGTTTCATTCCTTGTGCCTTTGAGAGATCCAAAGCTGAAAGGCCTCCCTATGGGCAAGAGGTACATCCCTGGGGTTAGTGCCTCCTGGGCGACATTTTTCTTACACCAACACTAGAACCTCCTAAAAAGGATCCTATATCTAAAGACAAAGAAAAAATAAAAAATAAAGACAAAGAAGTAGCCAAAACGAAATCGTAGGAGGGGGCACAATCATGATAAATCCCACACCTGCTGGTGGATAACCCACAGAGTGGAAAATAACCACAGAAATTCTTCCACAGGAGTGAAGGTTCTGAGCCCCAGGTCACGCTCCCCAGCCTAGGGGTCTGGGAACAGGAGGGGCCCCCAGAGAATCTAACTTTGAAGGCCAGTGAGGTTTGATCACAAGAATCCTACAGGACTGGGGGAAATAGAAACTCTACGCTTGTAGGGCACATACTAGTTCTCCTGTACATCAGAAGCCAGAGAAAAAAAGTGGTGACCTCATAAGAACCTGGGCTGGACCTACCTGTTGGTATTGGGTGGTCTCTTGCAGAGGTGGAGGGTGGTTATGGCTCACTGTGGGAACAAAGACACCAGAGACAGTGATTCTGGAGAGTACTCACTGGCATGAGCCCTGGTGGAGACTGCCATTTTTCACCAAGACTTGGCTCCAAACAGCATGCAGGCTCCGATGCCTCAGGCCATACAACCAACAAGGTAGAAATGCAGCCCCGCCCATCTGCTTAAAGTCTTTCTGAATAAAGTCTTTCCTGCTAAACATATTCCCTGACAAAGCCCTGCCCACCAGAAGGACAAGAAAGGCTCCACCCTGCAGCAAGCAGGGAAAAAAGTCCCTCCCACCAGGAAGCCAGCACAAGCCTCATCCACCAGAAGAAGACAGCAGAAGCAAGAACTACAGTGTTGCAACCTGAAGCATGGATACTGCAAATCACAGAAAGTTAGATAAAATGAGAGAGCACAGAAATATGTCCCAGATGAAGGAATAAAATTAAAGACCCAGAAGAACAACTAAGTGAAGTAGAGATATGCATTCTACCCCAAAAAAGAATTCGGAGTAACAATAGTAAAAATGTGTCAAGGTCTCAGAAAAAGAATAAAGGCACAGATCTAGAAGATATAAGAAAAGTTTAATAAAGACCTAGAAAAAATAAAAACAGATGAACAATAACTGAAATAAAAATACACTGAAAAGTGAAGTTGCTCAGTCAAGTCTGACTCTTTGCAACCCCATGGACTGTAGCCTACAAGGCTCCTCTGTCCATGGGATTTTAATAGTACTGGAGTGGATTGCCATTTCTTTCTCCAACCAGGGATCTTCCCAACCCAGGGATCAAACCCAGGTCTCCCTCACTGTAGACAGACGCTTTACCATCTGAGCCACCAGGGAAGTCCTAGAAGGAATCAATAGCAGAAAACGTGAGGCAGAAGACTGGATAAGTGAGATGGGAGATACATGCTGGAAATCACTGTTGAGGAACACAATAAAAGGATGAAAAGAAATAAAAACCATCTAGCAGTCCATGGGGTCGCTAAGAGTCGGACATAACTGAGCGACTTTACTTTCCCTTTTCACTTTCCTGCACTGGAGAAGGAAATGGGAACCCACTCCAGTGTTCTTGCCTGGAGAATCCCAGGGACAGCGGAGCCTGATGGGCTGCCATCTATGGGGTTGCACAGAGTTGGACACGACTGAAGCGACTTAGAAGCAGCAGCAGCAGGAGACCTCTGGGACAACATTAAATGCAGCAGTGTTCACACTATAGGGATCTCAGAAAGAGAAGAAAAAGACCTGATAAAATATTTGAAGAAATAATAGCTGAAATTTTCCCAAATATGGGAAGGGAAACAGTCACCCAGATCTAGGAAGCACAGAGTCCCAGCCAGTATAAATCCAATGAGGAACACACCGAGACACAAAGTAACAAAAATTAACAACAAAGGAAAAGTGAGGAACACACTGAGACACAAAGTAACAAAAATTAACAACAAAGGAAAAGTATTAACATACAAGGTAACTGGCAGCTGATTTCTCAGCAGAAACTCTTCAGGCCAAAAGGGAGCGGAACAATGTATTTAAAGTGATGAAAGGGAAAAACCTACAACCAAGGATAATCTACTGAGCAAGGCTCTCATTCAGATTCAACAAAGAAATCAAAAGCTTTACAGACAAGCAAAAGCAAAGAGAATTCAGCACCATCAAACCAGCTTTGCAACAAATGTGAAAGGAACTTCTCTAGGCAGAAGAGAAAACCCCACAACTAGAAATAAGAAAATTACAAATGGAAAACCTCACTAATAAAGGCAAACATACTGAAAAGGTAGGAAATCATCCACACACAAATATGCTATCAAAACCAGAAACGGTGAGAAGAGGAGAGCATAAATGCAGGATATTGGAAAAGGATTTGATATTAAGAGACTAGTAACTTAAAACAATCTTTTTATATGTAGGTTGCTATGTCAAAACCTCATGGTAACTGCAAACTGAAAATCTATAATAGGTATACACATACAGTAAAAGAAAAATCCATACACAATGGTAAAGTCAGTCATCAAATGACAAAAAAGAGAACAAAACAGGCAGGGAAGAAAAAAGACCTTTTTAAAAAGCCAAAATTTTTTTAATGACAGAATTTACATCCCTTCATGGATCACTGCCTTATCATGGCTAAGGGGATTGTGTAACTCAATGAAGCTATGAGCCACACCCTGCAGGGCCACCCAAGACGGACGGGTAATAGTGGAGAGTTCTGACAAAACGTGGTCCACTGGAGGAGGGAATGACAAACCACTCCAGTATTCTTGCATTGAGAACCCTGTGAACAGAATAAAGAGGCAAAAAGATATGACACTGAAAGATGAAGCCCTCTCACGTTGGAAGATGTCCAGTATGCTACCGGGGAAGAGTGGAGGGCAATTACTAATAGCTCCAGAAAGAATAAAGTGGTTGGGCCAAAGTGGAAACATTGCTCAGTTGTGGGTGTGTCTGGTGGTGAAAGTAAAGTCTCATGCTATAAAGAACTATGTTGCATAGGAACCTGGAATGTTAGGTCCATAAATCAAAGTAAATTGAACACAGTCAAACAGGAGATGGCAAGAGTAAACATCGACATCTTAGGAATCAGTGAACTAAAATGGATGGGAATGGGTGGATTTAGTTCAGATGACCATTATATCTACTACTGTGGGCAAGAATCCCATGGAAGAAATGGACGAGCCCTCATAAACAACAAAAGAATCAAATGCAGTACTTGGGTGCAACCTCAAAAACGATAGAACAGTCTCAGTTTATTTCCAAACCTAACCATTAAACATCACAGTAGTCCAAGTCTATTCACCAGCCACTGATGCCAAAGAAGCTGAAGTCAACCAGTTCTATGAAGTCTTACAAGACCTTCTAGAACTAACACCAAAAAATATGTCCTTTTCATAATAGGGGGTTGGAGTGCAAAAGTAGGAAGTCAAGAGATACCTGAACTAACAGGCAAGTTTGGCCTTGAATACAAAATGAAGCAGGCAAAGGCCAACAGAGTTTTGCCAAGAGGATACACTGGTCATAGCAAACACATTTTACCAACAACATAAGAGATGATTTTACACATGGACATCACCAAATAGTCAATACTGAAATCAGACTGATTATATTCTTTGCAGCCGAAGATGGAGTAGCTCTATACAGTCAGGAAAAACAAGACCTGGAGCTGACTGTGGCTCAGATCATCAGCTTCTCACAGCAAAATTCAGGCTTAAACTAAAGAAAGTGGGTAAGCCACTAGGCCGTTCATGAATGACTTAAATCAAATCCCTTATACAGTGAAGGTAACAAATAGATTCAGGGGACTAGCTCTGGTAGAGTGCATGAAGAAATATGGACAGTTTGTAACAATGTACAGGAGACAGTGACGAAAACCATCCCAGAGAAAAAGAATTTCAAGAAGGCAAAGTGGTTATCTGAGGAGGCATTACAAATAGCAAAAAGAAAAAAAGAGAGAGAGAATCCAAAGGCAGAGGAGAAAGGGAAAGATATACTCAACTGAATGGAGAGTTCCAGAGAATAGCAAGGAGAGATAAGAAGGCCTTCTTAAATGAATAATGCAGAGAAGTAGAGGAAAACAATAGAATGAGAAAGACTAGAGATCTCTTCAAGAAAATTAGACATATCAAGGGCACATGCAAAGATGGCTCAATAAAGGACAGAAACAGCAAGAACTTTTCAGAAGCAGAAGAGATTAAGAAGAGGTCTAAAGAATACACAGAAGAACTGTACAAAAAAGGTGTTCAGTTCAGTCGCTCAGTCGTGTCCTATGAATTGCAGCACGCTATGCCTCCCTGTCCATCACCAACTCCCCAGAGTTCACTCAGACTCATGTCCATCAAGTCAGTGATGCCATCCAGCCATCTCATCCTCTGTCATCCCCTTCTCCTCATGCCCCTAATCCCTCCCAGCATCAGAATGAACCAAATAACCATGATGATTTGGTTACTCACCTAGAGCCAGACATCCTGGAATGTGAATTCAAGTGGGCCTTAGGAAGCACTCAATCAAAGGGTCTTAGGAAGCACTTACTACAATCAAAGCTAGTGGAGGTAATGGAATACCAACTGAGCTATTTCTAACCCTAAAAGATGATGATGTTAAAGTTCTGCACTCAGTATGCCAGCAAATTTGTAAAACTTAGCAGTGGCCATAGTACTAGAAAAGTTTTCATTCTAGTTTGAAAGAAGCGCAGTGCCAAAGAATGTTCAAACTTCTGCAAAATTGTGCTCATTTCACATGCTAGCAAGGAAGACAGAAAATCCTTCAAGCTAGGCTTTAACAATACATGAACATGGAACTTCAGACACACAAACTGGGTTTAAAAGGGCAGAGGAACCAGAAATCAAACTGCCAACATCTGCTGTATCATAGACAAAGCAAGGGAATTGCAAAAAAAAAAAAAACTTCTGCTTCATTGACTACGCTAAAGCCTTTGACTGTGTGGATCACAACAAAGTGTGGAGAATTCTTAAAGAGACGGGAACACCAGAGCACCTTAACTGCCTCCCTGGAAAACCTGTGTGCAGGTCAAGAAGCAACAGTTAGAACTGGACTTGGAAAAATGGACTGGTTCAAAACTGGGAAAGGAGTACATCAAGGCTGTATATTTTCACCCTGCTTATTTAACTTATATGCAAAATACATCATGTAAAATGTGGGGCTGGATGCAGCACAAGCTGGAATCAAGACTGTCAGGAGAAATGCAACAACCTCAGATATGCAGATGATGCCATACTAGTGGCTTCCCTGGTGATTCAAACAGCAAAGAATCTGCCTGCAATGCTGGAGACCCAGGTTCAATTCCTGGGTCAGAAAGATCCCCCTGGAGAAAGGAATGGCTCCCCACTCCAGTATACTTGCCTGGAGAATTCCATGGGCAGAGGAGCTTGGTAGGCTACAGTTCATGGAGCCACAAAGAGTCAGATAAGACTGCGCAACTATCACTTTCACTTTGGGGCTTCCCAGGCTGGTGCTAGAGAACCAGCCTGCCGGAGACACAAGAAATTCAGCTTTGATCCCTGAGTTTCAGAGATCCCCTGAGTAGGCCATGGCAACCCACTACACTGTTCTTGCCTGGAGAATCCCATAGAGAGAGGAACCTGGGGGCTACAGTCCATAATTTTGCAAATAATTGGACACGACTAAAGTGACTTAGCATGCACACAATGGCAGAAAGCAAAGAGAAACTAAAGAGCCTCTTGAAATTAAAAGACACTTGCTCCTAGGAAGAAAAGCTATGACAAACCTAGACAGAATATTAAAAAGCAGAGACATAACTTTGCCAACAAATGTCTGTATGGTCAGAGCTATGGTTTTTCCAGTAGTCATGTATGGATGTGAGAGTTGGACAATAAAGAAGGCTGAGCACCGAATAATTGCTGCTTTCTAACTGTGGTGCTGGAGAAGACTTGAGAGTCTGTTAGACACCAAGGAAATCAAACCAGACAATCCTAAAGCAAATCAACCCTTAAGACTCATTGGAAGGACTTATGCTGAAGCTCTAATACTTTGGCCACCTGATGCAAAGAGCCGACTCATTGGAAAAGACCCTGCCTGATGCTGGGAAAGATTGAGGGCAAGGGGAGAAGGGGGTGACAGAGGATGAGATGGTTGGATGACATCATTGACACAATGGACAAGAGTTTGAGTAAATTCAGGGAGATAGTGAAGGACAGGGCAGCCTTATATGCTGCAGCTCGTGGGGTCACAAAGAGTTGGATACGACTTAGTGACTGAACAACAGCAGCAAATATTGCTGGCGAGCTTAGATGCAAATATCCTCAACAAAATATAAGCAAACCGAATCCAACAATACATTAAGTGGATTATACACCATGATCAAGGGATTTACACCAGGAATGCAAGATTTTTCAATATCTACAAATCAGTGTGATAAACCACATCAACAAATTGAAGAAAAAAAACATATGATCATCTCAATAGACGCAGAGAAAGCTTTTGACAAAATTCACCAGGCATTTATGATAAAAGTTCTCCAGAATGTGGGCATAGAGGGAAATATATTATAAAGACCATATAAGACAAACCTACAGCTAACATCATACTCAACAGTGAAAAGCAAAAGCATTTTCTCTCAGTTCAGAAACAAGACAAGAATGTCCACTTTTACCACTTCTATTCAACATAGTTGTAGAAGTCCTAGCCACAACAATCAGAGAAGAAAAGAAAGAAAAGAAATCCAAATTGGAAAGGAAGTAAAACTGTCACTGTTTGCAGGCAGATTCTTTACCATCTAAGCCCAGATGATATGATACTATACATATAAAATCCTAAAGATGCTATTAGAAATCTACTAGAGCACATCAAGGAGAGATAAGAAAGCCTTTCTCAGTGATCAATGCAAAGACATAAAGAAAAACAATAGAAGGAGAATGACTAGAGAGCTCTTCAAGAAAATTAGAGATACCAAGGGAACATTTCATGCAAAGATGGCAGTAATAAGGACAGAAATGGTATGGACCTAACAGAAGCAGAAGATATTAAGAAGAGGCAGCAACAATTTACGGAAGAACTATACAAAAAGATCTTCATGACCCAGATAACCACAATGGTGTGACCACTCATCTAGAGCCAGACATCCTGGAATGTGAAATCAAGTGGGCCTCAGGAAGCATCACTATGAACAAGGCTAGTGAGGGGATGGTATTCCAGTTGAGCTATTTCAAACCCTAAAAGATGATGCTGTGAAAGTGCTGCACTCAATATGCCAGCAAATTTGGAAAAGTCAGCAGTGGCCACAGGACTGTAAAGGTCAGTTTTCATTCCAATCCCAAAGAAAGGCAATGCCAAAGAAAACTCAAATAACTGCACAATTGCACTCATCTCACACGCTAGTAAAGTAATGCTCAAAATTTTCCAAGCCAGGCTTCAACCGTATGTGAACCGTGAACTCCCTGATGTTCAAGCTAGATTTAGAAAAGGCAGAGGAAACAGAGATCAAATTGCCAACATCCACTGGGTCCTCGAAAAAGCAAGAGAGTTCCAAAAAAAAAACCTCTGCTGCTGCTGCTAAGTTGCTTCAGTCATATCCGACTCTGTGCGACCCCATAGACAGCAGGCCACCAGGCTCCACCATCCCTGGGATTCTCCAGGCAAGAACACTGGAGTGGGTTGCCATTTCCTTCGCCAATGCATGAAAGTGAAAAGTGAAAGTGAAGTCGCTCAGTCGTGTCCAACCTCAGCGACTCCATGGACTGCAGCCTACCAGGCTCCTCCGTCCATGGAATTTTCCAGGCAAGAGTACTGGAGTGGGGTGCCATTTCTGCTTTATTGAATATGAGAAAGCCTTGACTGTGTGGATCACAACAAACTGGAAAATTCTGAAAGAGATGGGAATACCAGACCACCTGACCTGTCTCCTGAGAAATCTGTATGCAGGTCAAGAAGCAACTGTTAGAACTGGACATGGAACAAAAGACAGGTTCTAAATCAGGAAAGAAGTAGGTCAAAGCTGTATGTTGTTACCCTGTTTATTTAACTTGTATGCAGAGTACATCATGTGAAACGCCGGGCTGAATGAATCAGAAGCTGGAATCAAGACTGCCAGGAGAAATATCAGTAACCTCAGATATGCAGATGACACCACCCTTATGGCAGAAAGTGAAGAACTAAAGAGCCTCTTGAAAGTGAAAGAGGAGAGTGAAAAAGCTGGTTTAAAACTCAACATTCAGAAAACTAAGTTCATGGCATCTAGTCCCATCACTTCATGGCAAATAGATGGGGAAACAATTGAAATAAGAGGAGACTTTATTTATAGGGCTCTAAAATCACTGCAGATGGTGATTGCTGCCATGAAATTAAAAGACGCTTTCTGCTTGGAAGAAAAGCTATGACCAACCTAGACAGAATATTAAAAAGCAGAGACATTACTTTGCCAACAAAAGTCTGTCTAGTCAAAGCTATGGTTTTTCCAGTAGTCAAGTATGGTGTGAGAGTTGGACTGTGAAGAAAGCTGAGCACCGAAGAATTGGTGCTTTTGAATTGTGGTGTTGGAGAAGACTCTTGAGAGTCCTCTGGACTGCATGGAGATCCAACCAGTCAATCCTAAATGAAATCAGTCCTGAATATTCATTGGAAGGACTGATGCTGAAACTAAAACTCCATAACTTTCTCCACCTGATGCAAAGAACTGACACACTGGGAAACACCCTGATGCTGGGAAAGACTGAAGGTGGGAGGAGAAGGGAACGACAGATGATGAGGTGGTTGGATGGCATCACTGACTCGATGGACCTGAGTTTGAGTAGACTCCGGGAGTTGGTGATGGACAGGGAAGCCTGACGTGCTGCAGTCTATGGGGTCCCAAAGAATCAGACACAACTGAGCGACTGAACTGAACTGAGAACACATCTATGAATTTGGTAATTTAGTTGCAGGATACAAATTTAATACACAAAAATCTGTTGCATCTGTATACACTAACAATGAAAGATCAGAAAGAGAAATTAAAGAAAGTCTTTCATCAGAAAGAATAACATACCTTGGAATAAACCTACCTGAAAAGGCAAAAGACCTCTATCTGAAAGATGCTAATGAAAGAAATTGCAGATGACACAAACAGATGGAAAAATATACCATGTTCTTGGATTGGAAGAAACAATACTGTCAAAATGACTATGCAACTCAAGGCAATCTACAAATTCAGGGCTATCCCTATCAAATTACCAACAGTATTTTTTGCAGAACTAAGACAAAAAAATTTAACATTTGTATGGAGACCCAAAAACCCTAAATAGTCAAAGCAAACTTGAGAAAGAAAAATGGAGCACTCACTTCAGTCTATCCTACAAAGCTACAGTCATCAAAAGAGTAATGTTATTGGTACAAAGACAGAAATATGAATCATTGGAACAAGATAGAAAGCCCAGATATAAACCCATGCACCTATGGTCAATTAATCTATGACAAAGTAGGCAAGACTATTCAATGGAGGAAAGACAGTCCAGAAAACTGGACAGCTACACATAAAAGAATGTAGTCTTTAACACCATACACAAAAATAAACTCAAAATAGATTAAACTCTTAAGTATCAAACATGATAATTTAAAACTTTTGGAGGAAAACAGGCAGAACACTCTTTGATTTAAGTTGCAGCAATATATTTTTTCAAGCTATCTCTTTGAGTAATGGAAATAAAAATAAATGAATGGGACCTAATTAAATTCAAAAGCTTTTGTACAGCAAAGGAAACCATAAACAAAATGAAAAAAAGTTCACAGTATGGGAGAAAATTTTTGCAAGTGACGCAACTGACAAAGGATTAAACTCCAAAATCTACAAATAGCTCATGCAGCTCAATATCAAAACAAGCAAACAACCCAATCAAAAAATGGATGAAAAATCTAAATAGACATTTCTCCAAAAATGGCCACATGAAAAGATGCTCAGCATCACTAAACTGTTAGAGAAATGCAAATCAAAATTACAATGAGATTTCATCTCACACTAGTCAGAATGACCATCATCAAAAAGTCTACAATAATAAATGCTGAAAAGGGTGTGGAGAAGAGGAAACCCTCCCACACTGCTGATGGGAATGTAAATTGGTACAGCCACTCTGCAGAACAGTTTAGAAGTTCCTTTAAAAATGAAAAATAGAACAACTGTACAGTCTAGCAATCCTACTCCTGAGCATGTATCTGGAGAAAACCATGGTTCAAAAGTTTACATGCACCCCAGTGTTCACTGCAGCACTGTTTACAACAGCCAAGACATGGGAGCAACCTAAATGTCCAGTAACAGATGGATGGATGAAGTAGACGTGGTACATATATACAGTGGATATTACTCAGTCATTAATGATGCAATAGCATTTGCAGCAAAATGGATGGACGTGCAGACTATCACACTAAGTGTAGTAAATCAAAGACAAATATCATGATATTGCTTATATGTAGAATCTAAAAAAAAAAAGAGAGAGAGAGATACAAGTGAACTTATTTACAAAACAAAAACAGACTTACAAACATAGAAAACTAACTTATGGTTACCAGAAGGGAAAGCTGGGGACAGAGGAGGGATAAATTGAGAGTTTAGAATTTATTTATATACACTACTGTATATAAAAGAGATAACCAACAAGGGCTGACCAGATAGCACAGGGAACTTGGCTCAATATTCTGCAATAACCTACCTAGGGAAAAAAATTTGAAAAAGAATAAACCTGTGTCTATGTATACTGAATCACTTTGCTGTACACCTGAAACACAACACTGTTAATCAACTATATCCCAATATACAATGAACGTTTTTTAAAAATCACTGAGTTGGCCCTCTCACCTATCTGCAGGTAATGAGCTGCAGCAAACATGTGATGGTGCTCTAGCAAAGCCCCTGGGGTCACAGAGCAGGCAGGGCGCCTGCTAGCGGGAGACAGACAGCTGTCAATAACGCAGAAGCCAGAAGAGCAGAAACAGCAACTCCCCAGCAACAGAAAGAGCACAGGATTGGCTCGTTTCTAAGAGATGTCAGCACCAGGAGAAATATGGGCGTTTCTTTCAGTTCAAGCCCACTCCAGATATTAGTCTAGCCAGGAGCTGGCACAGATCTGCAGTTCCAGGCACAACTCTGTCTGCAGTGATAAAAGAAGCTCACAAGAAGGGGGGGTGGCGGGGGCAGGCAAGCAGAGAGCCAGGCAGGAAGGGGAAGGTAGGTAGATTCCTAAATTCACAGCAGTTTTTTTTTTTTTTAATTAAAATTCAACTAAAAACTGGAACACACTTTGTATGTCTTGAGATTTTAAATAGAAATGGTGTGGAGAGAGAACCTACAGGTTCCAGGCAGTGAGGAAAGAGGCCTGGTCAAAACAGAGGATTTTACTGAGAAGTGGAAAATAATCTTGGATAAATATTGTAGACAGTCTATTTTAAAATTGCTATTGGCTTATCAGAATGAGGTGTTTGTTTTTTGTTTGTTTTTTTTTCCCTTCCTGATTGCTCAATTTTGTTTTATCCAAAGGAGAAACTCTAAACAAAGCAGTTAGCTTGGTTTGGTTTGATCTGGTTGACCATTTCATTTGAGAAGATTAAAAAACAGCAAACAGGAAAGAACCAAGCAGAGAAAATTCATTTTTACCCTCAATAATTATTTTTGTATTTCAACTTGAAGAGATTTTTTTCAGTGCTTTGGAAGTTTTTGAGAATCCTTCATCTTTTATTTCATTTTGTAATTTATTTAAATTTTATGATGTATTGGACATTTCTTTGTTGAGAAAATTCTGCTTTCCTATAACTAAAGGGAATGGGTTTTTCTTGGATCACCAAAGAAATGCATTTTGGGTCTGAATTGAAACCACATTTTATCTTTAAAACCCATCTCTCCCGGGTTCCTCCTAACCATATGCTGTGGTCCCATTCTGACCAGGTCATTTGAGATGTTGAAATGAAAACTCAGAGCTACTCCCTAGGGTGGCTCCTAGGTTCCTGGGCTTCACTCAGTTCCAATGCCCATCTTGCATTTTTTACAGATCTTGATGAGTGTGCAACTAAGCAGCACAACTGCCAGTTCCTGTGTGTTAACACCATTGGCAGCTTCACCTGTAAATGTCCTCCTGGATTTACCCAACACCATACTGCCTGCATTGGTAAGTGGGAGAGGGAAAGTCCTATGTAGTTATTTTTTGAAGGGTTTGTTTTCAAGGGCTTCTGCTGTTGGAATAAGAAGATAAAACTCAAGAAAATATGTGAATATATGTCTATGTGTCTGTGTGTACATGCATGCATGTTGTGGAAAGCTATTGGCCTTTTCTAAGCAAATCACTCTTCTTTCTTCCTTTTAAACAACACAAAGAGAGCTTCGGGGAAGTCCCACCCTCTCCTTTCTCCCCTCTGCTTCTTACAGATAACAATGAATGCACCTCTGACATCAATCTGTGTGGGTCAAAGGGCATTTGCCAGAACACTCCTGGAAGCTTCACTTGTGAATGCCAGCGGGGATTCTCACTTGATCCGAGCGGCGCAAGCTGTGAAGGTAGGTAGAGCCCTCAGCTTGATCCAGCTGGTTGGTCCTCATGAGGTGGCCTATAAACACCTGCATCGTCATCCTCTATGAGACATCAGAACTGAGCACAGGGGAGGCAGCCAGCTGAAGATGGAAATGTTTTCTCTGGTTTGTACAACTCCCATATCTTAGAGACGCACCTTTTGTTTCATGGTTGACCATGTCCTCAACACATGCTTTTCCTGAATGTAACAAGACTTTCTGCTCAGTTGTTAGTCTAATTGAAATGACCCAATCAAGAAAAACAGCTAGATTCTTGAATTTGATCACTTAATTTTCTAGTCACTGGATCCAAAATCTTGAAAGGATTCCCTCGATGTGGATTAAGTATATAAGGAATAACTCTTCTGCCAACATATGATTAAACATTTTACTCTTATTTTACAGGATTTTGTTTTTGTATTGGCCTTTTGGTTTCCAATTCTGGCACAAATAAGGAAATATAAATAGTTTACAGAGCTATCCTATACTGTATTCTTGTGCCTTGCATTAGTGTCTTCATTATTTTTATTTGTGGATTTTACCAGGGATGTTTTTTTTTCCCTTGGACTTATCAAAAGCCCCAGACTAGATATTCTTGAAATTTTTGGTGGTGGAATATTGGTGATGCTCGGAAAGACTGAAGGCAAAAGAAGGGGGCAGCAGTGGATGAGATGGTTTGAGAGCATCACTGCCTCAACCAGCATGAATATGAGCAAACTCTAGGAGATAGTGAAGGACAGGGAAGCCTGGCCTGCTGCAATCCATGGGATTGCAAAGAATCCCACATAACTTAGCAATTGAACACCAACAATTTTTATGTGTCAGATGTCTGACTAAAATTGCCTTTCATGTTCATATGCTGATAAATGTTGCTTCAGAGAATACCTCTGAGACGTGCACTGATGCGACTTAGGGGCCACTCTGCCTTCTTCTTCAGATGTGGACGAGTGTGAGGGAACCATCGCTGCCAGCACGGCTGCCAGAACATCATCGGCGGCTACAGGTGCAGCTGCCCCCAGGGCTACCTCCAGCACTACCAGTGGAACCAGTGTGTCGGCAAGTAGTTTCCCCTTGTTCACAAGATGAACTGCTGTCAGCCCGAGTCAGAATACTGCTTTCTTTCTGAAAATTTTAAACTTACCATCGAAGCAACAAACATTCATTTCAAATTGTCCATACCTGGTTGAAACCAGAGGGAAGTCATAGCCTTTGCCAAGTAGCAAACTAAGAAAAAAAAAAATGATAAAGGGTACTTTGAAGGCATTTGAAATGAAATGCTGACATAATTCCTTAATTCCTAATATCTCCTTGCTCTTCTGCTTCACTGCTAGTCATCAGCCCACACTGGAGTTCTCTTCAGGCCAACAAAATCCTCCTTCTGACTGAAAATTATCCATCAGCCAAAGGCTGCTTTGAGCAGCTTTTGGTCAGAAGATGCAGAAGTGGTTCACTGCATGCTATACACCTTTGGGGCAAGGTACAACTTTTTTCAGGATTGCTAAACTCTTTCAAAAATTAAGGGAGTCTCAGACTGTCGTTAAATTGAAATTGTCACTTTTTGGTCCCACAGTGTCATAGGAAAATAACTTTTAATGGACATCAGAGAATCCCAACACTGCAAGTTTAGAAGGACCCCAATCCATCTAGCCCATGCCATTATTTTACTACTGAAGGCTTAGAAGCCAGGAAGGAAAGGCAGTCTGTCCTCACCCATTCTTTTGTGGCAGCACCAGAGCCAGAATCCAAAGCTCTTTCTTCACTTCATGTTTCAGGGCTGCCTTTCTAGTGTCACCTCTACTTGTTTTTTCTTTGTTTTAATTCACCTAGTAGCACTGCAAGCTTGGTGCTCTGGTGACCTGTTTAGCTGCCACTCTCTTGGGAACAGGGCCCTCCTTCTCAAAAACAGAGCGACTGCCTCTGGATGACTGCTCCATGTTGCAATGCTTGATTTTACTCTAAATGAAGACACATTTGGTATGTGTTCATTTATCAAATATGCATCTTTCTCATCTGGTTTGATTCTTTACAAAACACAGTTTTGCAGAGGTGAGTAGGACTGGCTGAAATAACCACAGTGCTAGAGCTTATGCTGCAGCTTGCTGGTTAGTGATCTGGTTTTAATAAAAAATGCTTTTGTTTATTACCAGCTCAGGGAAGTCTTGGATTTTAATCACCAGTTTCTGACATTGTTCACAAAATTTCCAGCATAAGCTTTGTTGATTCAATACCCAGCATGTGAGTCTATTTGCCCTTATTACATATCTCCCTTGGATGAAACTGAACCTATGGGGAAGAGTATAAAAGAGGTGAGATCTACCACTGCTGGGCATTATCTTCCTCCTCCTATCCTTAGTTCAGAGATGTTAGAGATGGCCAGGTCATGCCCTTGTTGCCTGAAGATTCTTCATTGGTCCCATGAAGATTGTGTTCTGCTTAGGACTTGCAGAACAAAGAGTCTATTAAGAAGTGGGAAAAGGGGGGAGGATCAAGATGGCAGAATAGGAGGATGTGGAGTTCTCCTACCCCTACAAACACATCAAAAATACATCTACATGGGGAGCAATTCTCACAGAAAACCAGCTGGAAACTGGCAGAACACCTCTTATTCAGCCAAATCTGCAAGAAAGATCTCCATGAAATGAGAAATCACAGAAAGAAAAATGGACATGTGGAAACTACACGTATTATTAAGAAACCAGCAGGTCAACAGTGAAATCAAAGAAGAAATCAGAAAATACCTTGAGACAAACAATGAAAACATAACCTTACAGAAGCTATAGGATGCAGCAAAAGCAGTTTTAAGAGGGAAGTTTAATAATATAGGCCTTCTTGGGAAAAAAAAACAACTCAAATAATTTAATCTGCCACCTAAAAGAATTAGAAAAAGAAACAAAGAAAGCCCAAGACAACAGAAGGAAATAAAGATCAGAGCAGGAATGAACAGAGATTTAAAAAATAGAAAAGACTGATAAAACCAAGAGCCAATTTTTTGAAAAGATAAAATTGAGAAGCTGTTTGACAGACACACCAAGAAGAAAAGAGAAAACCCAAATTAATAAAATAATAAATTGAAAGATGATAAATAACAACTGATACTATAGAAATTAAAAACATCCTAAGAGAATCACATAAGAGTTATATGCCAAAAAACTGTGGAGCTCACCTAGAAGTGAGCTTAGACAACCTAGAAGAAGTAGACAAGTTTTCAAACATAAAGGCTGTTAAAAATGAATCAAGAAGAAACAGATCATTTGAATAGGCCCATCACCAGAAGTAAAATATAATCTGTAATGAAAAAAATTCCCTGCAAACTAAAGTCCAGACCTAGTTCACTGGGGAATTCTACCAGACAGTCAAAGAGCTTATACCCATCCTTCCCAAACTATTTTAAAAAATTAAAGAGGAGGTAATGCTCCCAGTCATTTTATGAAGACACCATCACCCTGATGCCAAAACCAGACAAGACATTACATAAAAAGAGTTACAGGCCAGTATCATTGATGAACATAGGTTCAAAATACTCAACAAGATATTAGCAAACCAAATTCAACAATACATAAAAAGGGTCATACACAATGACCAAGCTGGATTCATTTCCAGGTCCCAAACATAGTTCACATGAAAAATCAATATGTTATACCACATCAACAAAAGGAAAGACAGAAAACACATGATCATCTCAATAGAATCAGAAAAACTATTTGATAAAATTCAACACCCATTCATGATTAAAAACTCTCACTAAAGTGGTTTTAAAGGGAGCATTTCTCAACACAATAAAAGCCATTTACAACAAACCAACAGCCAATATAATATTAAATGGTGAAAAGCTGAAAGACTTCCCACTAAAATCTGGGACAAGACAGGATGCCCATTCTCACTGTTTCTATTCAAATTGTACTGGAAGGGAAGAGGTAACATTGTCACTGTGTAAAGATGACATGATAGTCTCTATAGAGAGCCCTAAAGACTGCACACAAAAACTATTGGAAATGTTAAATGAATTCAGAAGGTAACAAGGTACAAGATTAGTATATAGAAATCTGTTCCTTTTTTTTTTTTTTTAACCAACAATGAAATATCAGAAAGAGAAAATTTAAAAAAAAAGACTGTTTAAAATCACATGAAAAGATGAAATAAAATATCTAAAAACAAAGTTTAGCAAGAAAGTGAAAGACCTATATGCTGAAAACTATAAAACACTGATAAAGGAAACTGAAGATGATTCAAGGAAATGGAAAGATAGCCCATGCTTTTGGACTGGAACAATTAATATTGCTAAAAGGCCCATACTACCCAAAGCGATCTACAGATTTAATTCAATCCCTATCAAAATACCCATAACATTTTTACAGAACTAAAAACATAATAATTCCAAAATTTATATGGTACCACAGACGACCCAGAATTTTCAAAGCAATCCCAAGGAAAAAGAACAAAGCTACAGGCCTAACCCTTTCAGAATTCAGACTATGATATAAAGCTGCAGTAATCAAAACAGTGTGGTATTGGCACAAAAACAGATATATACATCAATGGAACAGGTAGTGAGCCCAGAAACAAACCCATGCACCTACAGCCAATTAATCTACACTAAAGGAGGCAAGAATATACAATGGAGAAAAGACAATCTCTTTAGCAAGTAGTGTTGGGAAACCTGGACAGCTGCATGTAAATCAGTAAAGTTAGAACACTCCCTCACACCATATACAAAAGTACACTGCAGTTGCTTTAATGACCTAAATGTAAGACGCGATACCATAAAACTCATAGAAGAGAACATAGGCAGAACATTCTTGCACATAAATTGTAGCAATATTTTCTTAGATCAGTCTCACAAGGCAAAAGAAATAAAAGCAAAATTAAACAAATGAGACCAAATCAAACTTACAAGCTTTTTACACCAAAGAAAACCATCAACAATACAAAAGACAGTCTATGGAATGGGAGAAAATATTTGCAAATGATGCAACTGACAGAGGATTAATATACAAAATATATAAACAGCCCCTACAGTTCAGTACCGAAGAAATAAACAGTCTAATGAAAACGTGGGCAGAAGACCTAGACAGTCTTCTCTGACACGGCCAACCAGCACATGAAAAGGTGCTCACTATTGCTAATTATTAAATAAATACAAATCAAAACCACAATGAGATTTCACCTCACCTGGTCCAAAAGTCTACTACTTTCAAATATGTCTGTTATCATCAAAAGGTTTATATATGAAGAGGGTGTGGAGAAAAGGGAACCCTCCTACACTTTTGGTGGGAATGTAAATCAGTATAGTCATTATGGAGAGCAGTATGAAGGCTATTTTAAAAAAACTAAAAATAGAGCCACCCCATGATCCAGCAATCCCACTCCTGGGTGTATATCCTAAAAGGATGAAAGCTCTAATTTGAAAAGATATATACACCTCAATGTTCATAGCAGCACTATTTACAAACAGATAATTGGTCTAAAAGATGTGTGCATATGTAAACGCAATGGAATATTAGCCATAAAAACAATATACTGCCATTTGCAGCAAGAAGGATGGACCTATGTAAGTGAGTCACTTTGCTGTACATATGAAACTAACACAATATTATAAATCAACTAAACTTTAGTTAAAAAAAGTGGGAAGAGGTTTGGGAGTTTTGATGACCAGAAGATACTAATTCAAACTATTCTCATAATTCGTGGGATTATAGTTATCCAGAATGAGCATTGCCTTGGACCAGAATGACCTCCTCAGAGCCTTGCAGAGCAAATCTGTTGGACCAGCCCTCTCTGGATCCTTGCTTCTAAGCAGCCAGAAGCTCACTTTTAGAAGATGAATAGGTTTAGGGTATGGGGCCACTGATACCACTGCTTTCTAGAAAATATCAAACATAGCTTAAAGCTGGAGCTGACCCATTTTGACCTAGAGAAAATTAGTAAAGGAAAGCCCATTCTACATTTTGGAATTTTCTCTTAACACTACAGCTAAGACACACTGTGCAAGCCTGATGATGGAACCTTTGAGTTTAGAGGAGTTAGGTTTCCATCTGATTTTTAGAGTGTCTTTCAGAGATTCTAATCCTATTCCATTCAAATTAGAATCATCTCTTTTTATAAAAAGAGCAAAACTCTTACCAATTTAAGTAACAACTGAAAGAATAAAACAAAGATTTTGTAGTGTAAAAAAATTCCTTGTGGAGCCATTTGCTCCAGCGTACGCACACAGGATGAAAAAGGTCAGGAAAAGTGCAAAACATGTTAAACAAATCATGGTATTTGTATATTGATAGAAGGGGTGAGTGCACAAACAGATTGTTTTCAAGCTTCAAACATTGAACATTTGCCAATTTCTTATCTTAATCCGTGGTCCACTCCACCCCACTCCTCCAACCCAGAAAAGCAAGTTTAAGCTTATTAGATTTTCAAGGAGGGGAAAAAAGTAAAAAAAGGAGAAAATAATTTGAAAAGGGGATAGGGAGAGTTCTTGACCAAAATAGATGCTCCAAGTTAGAAAGAACCTTGACAGTGATCTCATCTGATCTGTTTCCTAAGATGTCAATCCCTCTCCAACCAGGAAAGGTACTCACCTTCTTTTTCATAAAGAATGAACCTTTTCTGCCTCTGACTCCTAACCATTGGACCTGTTTCTGTCCTTTGGAACAAAAGAGAGTAAATCTTAAGCTCTATATTAACAGGTCTTTCCCACACATACCTGTACCTTAGAGGATTTATCAGTCAGAGTCCCAGCAGGTAACAGATGGCTGCGCCTGATCAAAAAGCTTAGGATACAGAAGAAGAGCCTATTGGTGTTCCATTCTGATCGGCCTTGTAGAGTGGAGCACAGCTGAGAAGTCTGGAGGTGGGTATGCAGGGCACAGAGAAGACATCCAGCCCAGAGATACTTCCTTCACCAAAGGAACCACCCTTGGTTCTTCGTTCATCCTTTGATGCCCATGGTCTCCATTGGTTTCTATCACATAGCTCATCTCTAATTTAAAATAAGGGAAGGAGAACACAGATGATGGTATATTAAATCATTTTGTTTTTGGAACCCTGGAACCTAAGTGACCTTGATTGGGTACTTGAGAGTCCTTTGATAGAAAGGGTAGCAAACAGATGCATAGCTAGGCACTGTGCCATAACGGGCATCTCAACCAATGGCTTTCTTACTGTATATCTACTCCTCCTCTCTGTAACCACGTACAGATAAGCAGGGGGAGTTTGAGGAAGGAAGGGAGATGAAGAGAAGGAAGAGAAAAAGAAAGGGTGGAAGGCAATATGAAGTGTGTATATGTGTGCAAGTACCCCACGCTTACCATTTTACCCACCTGTTTTCCTAATTTTAAAAAAAAGTTGTTTTTTAAGAAACAATTTCTTGAAAAATGAAACTACCTTACCAAATAAGGAAAAACTAAAAGAGAAGGGAACAATGTAAATGAGGGCAAATCTCTTGAGAGACACTCTGATATAAAGGAAACCATGAGACTTATAGTCAGACAGACGTGGGTGTGCATATCTGCCCTGCTGCTGGGAGATCTTGGAGGGGCTTTCTGAGTCTCACTTTCTTCATCTGGAAAACAGGGATTTTAATACCTACCTCCATTATTTTGAAGCACATTAGGCAAATGAAGTACCTAGTTAAAAGACAGTTGCCCCTTGGAAGAAAAGCTATGACAAACCTAGATAGCATATTGAAAAACAGAGATATCACTTTGCCAACAAAGGTCCGCATAGCCAAAGGTATGGTTTTTCCAGTAGTCATGTACCTGATGTGAGAGCTGGACCATAAAGCAGGTTGAGCTCTGAAGAATTGATGCTTTTGAACCGTGGTGCTGGAGAAGACTCTTGGGAGTCCCTTGGACTGCAAGGAGATCAAGCCAGTCAGTCCTAAAGGAAATCAACCCTGAATATTCATTGTAAGGTCTGAGGTTGAAGCTGAAACTCCAATATTTTGGCCACCTGATGCAAAGAGCCGACTTGCTGGAAAAGACTCTGACGCTGGGAAAGATTGAAGGCAGGAGAAGAGGGTGACAGATAATGAGATGGTTGGATGGCATCACCGACTCAATAGACATGAGATTGAGCAAACTACAGGAGGTAGTAAAGGAAGGGAACCCTGGCATGCTACAGGTCACGGGGTCACAAAGAGTTGGACACAACTTAGTGACTGAACAACAACTTAGTATCCTATGTGTCACACAGTAGGCATCCAATAAGTGTTAAGTGTTACTAAATTGCCTTCCTCCTCTTTTCCATTGGAAGTAGATATTTGCTAAGTGAGGAGAAGGTCAATCTACATGCATTCAAGTGGACATAAGCCTGAAAATGAGCTATAGCAGTTAAGAAATGTCTTACCAGCAAACTTCTGTGCTGTCCTACAAAGGCAGATCTATAAAAATATATTGGAAGTTTCAAAAAGTATAAATCAGAGATAATAAGAAACTTGAGGGTTTTTTCCCTTTGAATTAACCTGTGAAAGTTAGATTTCTTTTTCCTTTGTCTTACCATCAGACTTGGCTGGTCCCTGTAAGTAGCCCATTCCACAGCATCTGTGTCTCTTGTGGGTTTTCCCCAATTAGTGCCCATGAAGTCTGCACTGAATCTCTTCCAGCCATACTTAGCTTTAGACACAGCCCAGATGCTCTGGGCAGGAGGATGGTTTAGATAAGGAGGTCCATTCAGAGATGGGAGAAGACATACCAGAAGGCATCATTCATCCCCTAAGCAAGCACCTGGGGGCTTTTATAGACTTTTGAAAAGGAAGTCCAGGTGAGTGGGACACTTCCTGCAGGATGTCAGCCCTTGTCAACCCTATTCATGCTGAAAAGGAGTAGGAAACAGCCTCCAGGAATATAGCTCATCTTGGCTGTAAAGAGTCATCCCATTCCTGGGTACTTCTGAAGCAAAGGCACAGAGAACTGCTCCCTGCCCTCCCACCCCGATCCCAGAACCTTGGCCATGAACCACCCCTGCATTCTTCACCAGATGCTCCTGTAGAGCAGGACACACTGCCATTGGCTTCAGATGAGGACTGGAGTCTGCTGGTCCTCAGAATGCTGTCCTCTAACACACTGCCTGATGCACTTGACCTCCAGAGACCATGTTTGCTCACCATATGGCGAGAAGCTACATCTGTCTCCACATCTCTCTCTCCTGTTCCCTTTCCCACCTCGGCCACTTCCACCTGCCTTCCCTTCCCAAGAGCCAGCTGGCCAGCACTGGGTCAGAGTGGCCTGACCCAAACTCCTCCATAGAAACCTCTGCCCAGTATCACATATGTGGCGTCTCCTGGTTTTCCCTGCAGATGAAAACGAATGCCTCAGTGCTCACATCTGCGGAGGAGCCTCCTGTCACAACACCCTGGGGAGCTACAAGTGCATGTGTCCTGCCGGCTTCCAGTACGAACAGTTCAGTGGAGGTTGCCAAGACATCAACGAGTGCGGCTCTGCTCAGGCCCCCTGCAGTTACGGCTGTTCCAATACTGAGGGCGGCTACCTGTGCGCCTGTCCACCTGGCTACTTCCGAATAGGCCAAGGGTAAGCAATGCTGGTCGTGGTTGGAGGCTTTCTCATTCATAGTGTAATTAAGTATATTGAACTCAAAATGACCTGTCCTAGTAGCATTGAGCCATGCTTTTATAATCCTTGAGTTAATTCCAGTTAGCTCTGCAAAGGTTTTAGGTTATTTTATTTGAAGGAGGACATTTAGATTTCTGGAAATTCATAGAACATGGAACAAAATAATGAAACGACATTGTAAATACCTTAAGATATGGCTTATCTATCTCCTTCTCTTGAGCCTCACATCTTGTTGGAAGGCGAGTCGTTTCTCAGGAAATATAGGGACTGTGATCCATGACAGAGCTGGACTCAGACTGCATATTGCTGATTCAACCTTCTCCTCGGGCAAGCAGGATTCTGTCTTGACTTAAAATGCCTTCATGTAGCTCCTGTTAGGATAAATCATAAAGATATCTTTTGGGGAGTCCTTTAGAGTTTCAAAACATATTTTACATTTTAGATTTAAATTTACATTAAAAGTTGCAAAAGAACTTTTTAAATATAAGAGTTAAAATAATTGTTATATTTTCCAGGTAGCATACCACATTGTATTGTGAGAGATGGGGCACAGAAGATATATTTTTGTTCCATTTAGTAATATAAAATTTACTGTTACATTTTCAACGTTTAGATCTTCTTCCCAGTTGAATTAGTCTGGACTTGACTGTCTTAGTTTTGGCTATCCTGTGAAGGAGCTCACAGTTTAAAATTTTAATTAAGAACACAGAGACATTAAATACACACACATACATATACCAATGCACACATATATACTCCTCCCAACAAAAAGTCACATAGTCCACAACACACACATACATGTATATATCAAATTGTTAATTTTGTGGTCTTTGGTTTCTTGACACAGAAACGTCAAGTGATTCATTTTGGGGTGTGTAGAAGGTAAAAGAATGCTTCATGGGAAGCGTACAGAATGCCAGCCATAGGACTCAAATTCCCAGATGTTTGTGTCTGGCTCTCAGTAGACTCATTCTTTATAAATTTAATGCCAGAATCATTTTCCCAGCAAAAATTGTGACACTCCAAACTGGCTTCTGGCCAGTGGGACTTTATAGTCACACTTCTTGTAAGTGGTGTTCCAGGCATATAAAAATACTGGGAGTTCTGAGAAAGGAACCAAAGCCTGTGAATTTGGGGTTTGCTTCCAATAATTTCATAATTATGTGAATGCACACACACAAAGAATGAGCACTTATCATTTCATCCATATTATTGTTTCTACACATTTCATGGTAAAAATTAAAGGATGAGGAAAGGAAATGTGTTGTGCTCAGCAGGATTACAGAAAATACTAGAAACCTGTAAATTGCTGCAAAATACAAAAAAATATGTTAATGGCATTGTATTTTAAATATTAAGGGCATAAAGGAAAATGAGTTGTAAAAAGTAGATCAACTAATACAGAGAGAAATAAATAGTATTTAGTCTATATTATGACCTATTAGTAGACCCATTAATAGAAATTCACCCATTTATAACAGTTTGGGCTCCTCTGTGAATCACTAGAGTGGACAAGCCTATCCTAATATAAAGATCTTTTAAGATCATTCAGATATTTCAAAACATTTTGAAAGAGGAGCCTGATAAATACATTCCAAGTGACCCATGAAATAGTAAGCAGAATAACAAAGCAAGGTACTTGTGAGACATGCAAGCCTCCCTCCATAACTTGGCTTTAAAAACTGAAAGGCAAAGAAAAACAGCTGAACTCGTTCTCTCTTGGGCATGAGTTTGTTTATCCAGCCTCACATGAGTCAGAGCCAGTGGACCTAGTGGTTTTGAATGACTTGAAACAATTTCCCACAGTTGGGCAAGCTCTGATACATGTATTTAATACGCTGCATATCTTCACAATATATTTCTAAATCAACCTCAGTTATTACCTAGAGCTTTCTTTCTATCTTCAGGAGCCAAAGTGAGAGGTCTGATAATAGGCGAGATTGCTCAGAAGCTGGAGTGGTGAAAGGTGGTGCTGGTGGAATTGGAGGTGGCTGTAATGGTATCAGTTAAGCAGGGAGAGGGCAAGGAACTAAACACTGACATCACATACCTTTCTCACTCCTGTGGAGTCTATTGTATAAGAAGGCAATTTTTATTTAGCCTCCCAAGTCACACGGTTTCCCCCTCATCTTCCACTCTTCTCTTGTTTCCACTCCTTGTCTCCTCTCCACCAGTGAACACCTGCCATTTGGGAACATTACATTTGGGAAATAAAGGGGCAAGTAAATATGCAAAATAGGGCCTTGAGAGATAGTAAAAAGAAATCAATCAACTCAGGGAACTGAGAATTCAAGACCAAACACAGAGGGCTTCAGTGTGGTTCTCAGCACCAGCCCATCATCCAGTGGACACATAATCAAGGGCTGAATGTCACCAGGCAGGATCTGGGCTTCACCAGAACTCTCGCTCCTCCTCCATCTCCCAGTTCTAATGGAAACTATCTACACTCTCCTTCCACCATAGGCATTGTGTTTCTGGAATGGGCATGGGCCGGGAAACCCAGAGCCACCTGCCAGCGGTGAAATGGATGACAACTCACTCTCCCCAGAGGCTTGTTATGAGTGTAAGATCAACGGCTACCCCAGACGCGGCAGGAAGCGGAGAAGCACAAATGAAACAGAGGCCTCCAACGTTGAGGTGGGTCAGAAGGTGGTTTCTCCTGATGCCTCCTTTTGCAGAAAGGCCCTCCAGATTCCTGTGGTTTCCTCCAAGGATGCTCCAAAGTGTGAAAAAGCTCCCTGGGGAGAAAATCCAGACATTCCCTGAGCTGTAGGCTGCATTTTACAACAGTCTGTGGGGCTCTCTGGAGTTTCTTGCTGCCTTTAGGGAGTGGCCATTCAAAGGTTTTCACATACTTGCTCATTTCCTCTGTCTCGCCAAAAAGAAAGTTAAACACCCGCCCAAAGTCTGATGAAAGGACAAGGTCTGAGATCCAGGAGAGCAAGTGGGCAGAGTAGTGAAGTGACATAGTGCTCCGTACACAGGGATGCCAAGTTCTGAAAGCCAGAGGCTTCTCTACCGAGAAGAGCCATGTGGAGTGTGAGGGAACTTGGACTCTAGACAAAAACAACATGGAGCTCCAGCAGCCTGGTTTTCTTTGCCTACGGCTGCTGCAGCCTTTCAGTCAACTCAGAAATGCAGATACTCAGACCTCTGGCTGCGGGCCCGGAGAGCCAGCACATGTGGTCCCAGAGAGGCAAGCAAGAAACCAGGTGAAAAGCATTGAATATTAGCAGATCATCAGAGCCAGGAAGTAGGTTCCTAGGTGTGTCCTTTGGTGAGATGGTTTTGCATCAGTGAACAAAATGGAAATAAACTGGTTCTTTCTTAGCATCGGTGCTGCACCCATCCGTTGTGGTTTGGGAAGTGAGATAAGTCTTTGAAAAGAAAATAATATATTAAAACAGTCATTCTCAAACTTGAGTATGCATCTGAATCATCTGGAAGGCCTGCTAAAATGGATTTCTGGGAAATGTCCCCAGGGTTTCGGATTCAGTAGGTCTCAGGTAGCACCAAGAACTTCCATCTCTAACAGATGCCCAGATGATGCTGATGCTGTTGGTTGGGGGACACTTTGAGACCCACTGCAATACAAGACCAAATACAAGTGATTTCAGCTTCCTTCTTGACGTGTTTAGTATTATAAATATGTGCTAATGTAACACTTGTAGCTTAAACAGTATTTTATGAATATTCATTTTCAACAGAGTATATGCAACATGAGAAGAAAGTTGTATTTGAGCGAGACTTGAGTCACTTTTTCTTTAGTAAGTGGCATATTTACCTTTTATATTCACACGCTGCCGTATGTCTTTCCAGGATCAACCTGAGATAGGAGCCAATGTGAGTCTTGCAAGTTGGGATGTTGAGAAGACAGCCATGTTCGCTTTCAATATTTCCCACATCAGTAACAAGGTCCGAATCCTAGAACTCCTTCCAGCCCTCACGACTCTGACGAATCACAACAGATACTTGATTGAATCTGGAAATGAAAACGGCTTCTTTAAAATCAACCAAAAGGAAGGGATCAGCTACCTCCACTTCACAAAGAAGAAGCCAGTGGCTGGAACCTATTCATTACAAATCAGTAGTACTCCACTTTATAAAAAGAAAGAACTTAATCAGCTAGAAGATAAATATGACAAAGACTACCTCAGTGGTGAACTGGGTGATAATCTGAAGATGAAAATTCAGATTTTGCTTCATTAATTCACCATCCAGAGACCAAATAATTAAAAAACCAAGATAGATAGGTAGAACTGAATTTTTCCCCCAATCAGAATCTTCATATTATAGGTACAGTCTTTCACCACATAAATTTCTATAAATAAGCACTATTCTTGTATTACAAAAGCAAGGTACAGGTGACTACCCTAGTTCAAAACAACCACTTTCTCAGGCTTCTCATGTATGTAGCTAAGCTACCTTGTCATATGTGTTGATTCTTGAAAACTGGGACATGTATTTCCACTGGGGGTTGGCCATTCATGCTGGCATGCCATCCTTCTAGCAGACGTACAGGAACGTGCTTTCAATCGATGGACTGTTCTGTTTTTTCAAATTGTAAAACTTCGCTTCTCCAAATGCAAGCATTAGGTTGGCCATTTATAATATCTATTTGGTGCTAGTAAATTCTCAAACTAGATTTATAAATGCACTGTAATATTTACACAACTTAGAAACCAAATTACAAGTATTCAGTTCAAATACTTCATTAATTTTTTCAATCAACCAAAGTTAGTGCAGTAGCTTATCTCAGTTATGAGTATAATACCTTACATGTAAATTAAGTGTGTGTATACTGTAATCGTGCTATTTTTTATCATTGAAACATTTATAAACTAGAATAATAATGCCCTTAATGTGAGGGTTTGTAATGGTGCTTATTAAGACCAAAGACTTCTTAAATGTATACACCAAGTGGTAATGAAATTTCTGTGACTGGCCCACACATGCATGGAGGTCTGGGAGGACCAGGAAGCAGCCTCAGCAGCCAAGAGGATCACCAGTGCATCCTTCATCACACCTGTGCAATATGCCAAGACTACCCTCGGTCATTCCTGTCAACAAGGGGTCCATGTCATAAATGTCACAATAAAACAGTCTCTTTTTTTTAGTGTACCCCTCGGCTTTGTGTTCTTGCATGGATGTGGGAGTGGAGGTGCCATTCTGGAGATTTCATAAAGTCTCCTGAAATTAAATTTTCCTCGATGTGTTAGTTAGAGGTCCTAAAGGTGCCAAATATATAACCACTAGAAAAAAAATTTAACATATTTGAGTCAGTCCCTTGTTTTATTCATTCAGGACAGCAGAGTTATTTCTTACCGACAAGATACTCGGATTGTAACATTATTTCTAAAACATGACCTAAAATTAATCCCATGGCTTTTAAACTACTAGACCTCAGTGCTTTAAAACACCAAGTTCATTGTCTTAGAGCACATGCATTTCATTATAAAAATGTATCATGCCCCTCCCTCAAATATACACAGTGTTGGCAAGATTAGATGTTCTATCCTATTTTCTCCCTAAATATCTGTTGTTAGTCAATGCTAGTCTAATTACAAAGGGGTAATCCCAAATTGAATCCAATTGAATGCTATAACTCTTGTTTTCTGAATGTCATAGTTTGAAAATGCTTTTTTATTTTAAGGGAAAAATTGAATATTTAATAGTTAAGCTCATTCAATCAATACGAATCTTCTAAACCCCTTGAGGCATTAAAGGATAGTGGAAATAGAGGTGAAATGAAATTGCCACATGGAGAAGAAACCATACAGGACACAGAAAAGTAAGCTAATGAAGATGGAGTAAGAATATTCTGAAAGACAAATCCAGGGTCTGTTGGTATAAAGCTCAGTTTAGCACATACCTTCCTAATTGTGAAGCTACCCATTGAGAGAATGTGTTTCCTTGCAAGATGGTGAGCTCCATCAATCACCAGAGGGTTTCAGACTAGGCAGCCAGTGCACAGGAATGCTTTCTTTTACCTAACAGGCTACAAACATCTCAAAGTATTTTTTAATCTATTATTTTGCCATCCAAAAAAAAAATCTCAGTTCTACTGAGCATCAATTATGAGCGAGTGGAATGACTAGGTTGGAAGGGATTTGTATCCTGGTTAGGAAGTTAAAATATGTTTCAATTTCCTTCTCTCTCTGTGCCTATGGTTCTCTGATGGAAGTGTACTAACATTGTTGAGAAGAATATATAGCATATGGTAAACAACAGCTTGCAAATGGAAAATGTCTTTGATAAGTTAACCAGAACAGTATTATATTCAATAATGGATTATCTTTATAACAACAGAACAAGATAGAGTTGGCACATAGTAGATCACTTTGATATTTTTAATAGTCTCAGTCTGGATTTTATTTATTTCAGAGCCAACAATTTTCAACAGCATATTTTCCGTGTTTCTGACTGTAATGAAACATTTTCCTCATTGTTCCATTGTAAATATTCTTCTTGTTGGAACTTTTTTAATCCTGAGATTTAAACCTGTACCTTTTAATTGTCTGTGACCTTTTGATTTTACTTTCGATGGCTGAAGAATTTGGTTTTATAAATCTCAGAAGCTTGAAAATGTCTTGTCTCTACCCCTCAGTCCATTTCACTTGCCAATAATTATTTTGTAAGTAGGTTGAAAGGAACTCAGCTGGCCTTATGAAATGTTTAAACTTGCACAAACAACTACATTTTTGTTCAACAAATAGCATTTCACTCAGCCAAAATTGCTTTGGACATTGCCATTACAAATACTGTTCGACTTCAGAAATCATGTTTGTAAATTAGATGAGCCAAAATAAAGGACAATTAGGCTGATATAAGCATACTTTAAAGTTATATATCTTTAAACTGTTAAATTTTTTTAAGCAGTCAGCTTTGTCCACAGAATGTACTATATTCTGACTTCAGCTTTAGTTGCTAAAGATAGGTTACAAAGCTAAATATAAAATGGTTTAAAGACATTGTTTTTAAGCGCTAGAAGATTACTGGGAGAAAGATTACTTCTCACACACATAGCTGAAGACAAAGTTATTTGCCCTTGCCAATTTTAAACACTTGGTTTAAAAAAAAAAGAAAAGCAAACCAATTTACTTTTTTAAACATTCTGAAACCCAATATGAGCCTCGCATTATGTATTGTTAGGAAAGGATTCTCAGTATTACAAGTTTAGGATTAAATAGAAACAAGGCAACTAGGAATTTTATTTTGCAGATTCCCATATGTATCTAAGACCAGGTTCACATACAAGATTGGGTCTCAATGAAAGGTTCTAACATTCTCACAAGTGTCTGTATAAACATAAGGGTCTTGTACACTTGACACCTGACATACATTTGGCAGGACCTGGCAATGTCACAGAATCTGTTATTCCAACTAACTGCTAATGAATCCAAAATGGTTTTTTGGCAAAGTCATAAACCTCTTTTCAGGACACAGGCTGTTTTGAATCCTTGATGGACGCCTGAATTATGACCTCTACAAATAGAAGTCAGTTTCATTTTTACTATTGGACAGCAGAAGGTGCATCCCTTTTAACTGAATGAAGTCACAGCAGGTAAGTAGCTGTGATTTCCCACAAGCTCAACTCTTATCATTTTTGTTCTACACAAATATTCACTGTCATTTTTGGTCTTTACAACTATTCCCATTTCATGAATCAAAGCAGCATTACCCTATGTTACTTTTGCCCCTCAAGGGTTGGTTATAAGTGTCAGCTAGAAGGCATCAAGTATATTTCCAGAATGCTTGAGTTCAAAATTAAGCAACACTGAGGTAGAGACATTTAGCAGAAAGCAGCTGCCCCATTCAGCAGTCTCTGGGTAACTTTCAACAACCCCCCCACCCCCGGACCCCTTGATGTGTTCTTTGCAGTTATACTCAGAGTTGCAGAAATCAGAAAAGGTCTGTTTCCTTTGTAAGGTAAAATTCTCTCTGGTGGATAATTAAATCAAACCTGTATGATTTAGCTTTTGCTGGAAATGGAGACACCTGAAACAAATCTCAGTGATAAATACACATCTCATCAATCCCACCACTCATTTACATAAAGAGATCACAGGCCTGTATAGTTGTATCTGCACCAGGAAAACACACCCCAGAGCACAACATGGTTTGAAGGCTGGTGGGGCTTACTTTGGGGAGTCACAGAGGGCTAACAGAAAGAGATATTTCACCATTAAATGATGTGCACAAAATCTCACATGCTCCAGGATTCAGGGCAGAAACTGTGATTTAAGAGAAGCCCAGGTCAGGTATATCCGCTGATTTTGGAGATTGCCCAGGAGAGGCAGGAGGTAATCACAGTTCACCCTGTGAACTGTGACACTGGTAGCAGCCATTCTGGGGAGCTTCTACCATGTGGACATTACTACTTTCAGTGCCACTGTGGAATCCTTCCTCTAGCTCATTAGTGCTAAGACCTGGGATCACCCAAAGCCTGTAGGAGTCAGTGCTGAGATGCCTCTAGCCAAGCACCTAACTGTGGGAGACACAGCCCCAATCATCAACAGACAGGCTGCCCTAAAACCCCCTTGATTGTATACCAGAATGTGGCTCTGCCCACCAGAGGGGCCAAAAGCCAACTCTACTCACCAGTGGGCAGGCTTGAGTCCCAAGGCCCTGGGCCCTAACCCTGCCCTCCACAGAGCCTGTTCTAGCCTTGGGACTAGCCTCATCCACCAGGAGGCAGACACCAGACTCAAAAAAAAAAAAATCTGGCCAAAATCACAACTAGCCATCAAAGGAGGATGCTGGAACCTACCAAAAAAAGTAACCCTACATCCAAAGACAAAGGAGAATCCACAGCAAGACGGTAGGAGGGGCACAATCACGATAAAATCAAATCCCATACCCACCAGATGGGCTTCCCTGGTGGCTCAGATGGTAAAGAATCCACCCGCAATGTGGGAGACCTGGGTTGGGAAGATCCCCTGGAGAAGAGAATGGCTACTCACTCCAGTATTCTGGCCTGGAGAATTCCATGGACAGAGGACCCTGGTGGGCTACAGTCCATGGGGTGGCAAAGAGTCGGACACAACTGAGTGGCTTGCGCTACTCTCTGGGTGGGTGACCCACAAACTGGAGACCAATAATACCAAAGATGTTCTCCCACTGTTGTGAAGGTTCTGAACCTCACATCAGGCTTCCCAGCCTGGGGGTTCAATAAAGGGCCTGAGAATTCCCAGGGAATCTGACTTTGAAGGCCAACAGGATTTGATTACAACTTCCACAGGACTGGGGGAAACAGAGACTCTAGTCTTGGAGGGCACAAATTAAACCTTGCACATAGCAAGGCTCAGAGGAAAGGAGCAGTGACTCCATAGGAGACCAAAGCAAAACTACCTGCCAGTGCTGGAGGGCCTCCTGCAGACAAGCGGGTCAGCAGGGGCTCACCACAGGTAGGGAGGCACTGGTAGCAGCAGTCTAGAAGGTCCCCTCTTGGAGGGCGGGGTCGCCTCAGGCCCAAAATTACCAGGGAGGGAGTGCAACCCCATCCTTGAGCAGGTAATTGGATTAAAGATTTACTGAGGTGGGCCTCTTTTTCCCACCACCAGCCCCTCCCAGGAGGAAGTCTCCAGTGGAGGCGTGGGTCCCTGGTGGCCTGCTGCAGGACTGGGGGCACTGAGTGTAGCAGTACATGCATGGGATCTTTTGAAGGAGGTCACCATTATCTTCATTTTACCTCCACCATAGTTTCTCCTCAGGTAAACAGCTGGTGGGGAACACAGCTCCACCCATCAAGAGAAAACTGGATTAAAGATTTGCACCCATCAGAACAAGATCAAGTTTTCCCTTCAGTCAGTCTCTCCCATCAGGAATCTTCCATAAGCCTCTTATCAGTCTCCATCAGAGGGCAGACAGACTGAAAACCACAATCACAGAAAACTAACCAATCTGATCACATGGACCACAGCCTTATCTAACTCAATGAAACTATGAGCCATGCCATGATCCACACAGTCAAAGGCTTTGGCATAGTCAATAAAGCAGAAATAGATGTTTTTCTGGAACTCTCTTGCTTTTTTGATGATCCAGCAGATGTTGGCCATTTGATCTCTGGTTCCTCTGCCTTTTCTAAAACCATCTTGAACATCCGGTAGTTCACGTACTGTTGAAGCCTGGCTCGGAGAATTTTGAGCATTACTTTACTAATGTGTGAGATGAGTGCATTTGTGTGGTAGTTTGAGCATTCCAATCCCAGAGATAGGGTTCCTGAGAAGACCAGGTAGGATATTTGCATCTCAAAGATACAGGCAACTTTGTCCTAAGGTGACTTTGTTTCCCCCTCAGTTAATACTTCCATGCCTCTTAAGCTAAAAAGGAAAGGTTTGGGAGTGGGAGCAGCGGGTGCGCCGTTCTGGAGCCACTGAGAGAAGATATCCTGCATCCAAGGTCAGAAAGGAGCTACCCCACATCCAAGGTCAGAGAGAAGCGGTGGCTGCGCTTTGCTGGAGCAGCCATAAAGAAATACCCTACATCCAAGGTAAGAGAAACCCAAGTAAGATGGTAGGCGCTGAGAGAGGGTATCAGAGGGCAGACAGACTGAAACCACAATCACAGACAACAGGCCAGTCTGATCACACAGACCACAGCCTTGTCTAACTTGTCTAAGTGGCTTCCCATCCCCTTCTCCAGTGGACCACATTCTGTCAGACCTCTCCACCATGACCCGGCGTCTTCGGTGGCCCACATGTCATAGCTTAGTTTCACTGAGTTAGCAGCCGCTGCTGCTCCCACTCCCCAAACCTTTTCTTTTTAGCTTAAGAGGCATGGAAGTATTAAACTATGGGGGAGCACCCTAGGACAAAGTTGCCTGTGTCTTTGAGATGCAAATATCCTACCTGGTCTTCTCAGGAACCCTATCTCTGCCATTCTTTTAAAGTGCAAATTTTAAAGAAGAGAAAGTAATTCAGAAGTTGGCTTGTTCTAGGTAAATACAAATCCTAAGTATGTTTTCTGCAAATATTCAGCCGTCTAACCAAGTGAGTTTGACCTATTCCATCTGCCAAAATCCACTTTTAATCCAACCTCCTTTGTAATCTGATGGGTTTTACATTTCTGTACCTGATTTAGGGCTGAAATCTTGAAATCAGAAATGAGGTCTCTGTCTGTCTGTGTATATCTTTGTCTTTGGATAACATTTCTGCGGTTGATCTGTAAAAGAGCTCTATTTAACTGACTAAAGAAAAGTAAGAAATTACAAAGCAAACAATTCTAAATACAACAGAAACTAAACTAAATAAGTGTCAGGTTCATGTGAACTGGGAGTTAATATTAAATTAATATCAGTATTAATGTTTGTTCATTGATCTAATTAATACAATATAGACAATGTTAGGAATCATCACCATTAATTATAATACTTTTATTATGCCTTGGTTTAATATAAGTGAAATAAAATCTTGTTCTGTTACAAATTCATCAGCAAGGAAATAAAATGAAAATGAGATGAGCTTTGGGTGAACTTTTAGAAATAATTATATTTTAGGATCTCTTCAGATATTCCATAATTGAAAGTTAGAATTGTGCTAAAATATGTTAAGTGATGGAAAGTTTGTGGAAATTGGGCCCCCAAATAAGACTTTTGTACATAATCAGTGAGGATTACATTTAAATAAGTTTGAATAAATAAACCTTAAAAAAATACGCTGATGCAAAACTTGAATTTGGCTTTTCTCACTATTAAAAAGACAAATTTTCTTAAGATACTGCATTGCTGTTGATTACAGATTTTAAGTTTCTTTACCTCTTAAGTGATCTATTCTGTATTTGTCTTAAAAATATTTGTTACGTTGGCTAAGTGATTATCTACTGCTTCACACTGACCTAAGATCCTGTTGTGTTTCGAAACTTTGATATTCTTTTCACAAAACTTCCCAAGTAAAATTATAATGAAGTTCCTTTGACCTCTACCTAACTTTGAAATGCTTCAAAGGGCCCCTAAACTATCCCAAAGGGAGATAGTAAACTAATTAGGTATGCTAATGAAAAGTGCTCACTTGGTATGCTAATGGAAAAGCTGTCAAATGAGTAACAAATGTTCTTAGGTTATTTTTGTTCTTGTTAAGTTGCTAAATCATGTCTGATTCTTTGTAATCCCATGGACTGCGGCCCGAAAGGCTTCTCTGTCTTTTACTATCTCCCAGTTTGCTCAAACTCATGCCATTGAGTCAGTGGTGCTATCCAACCGTCTCACCCTGTCACCCCCATCTCTTCCTCTCCTCAATATTTCTCAGCATCAGAATCTTTTCCAATGAGTGAGCTGATTGCATCAGTTGGTCAAAGTATTGCAGCTTCTACTTCAGCATCAGTCCTTCTAATGAATATTCAGGGCTCACTTCCTTTAAAATTGACTGGTTTGATTTCCTTGTGGTCCAAAGGACTCTCAGGAGTCTTCTGCAGCATCACAATTTGAAAGCATCTATTCATCAGCGTTCATTCTTCTTTACGGACAAACTCTCAGAGGCCAAGTGAACTGGTAAATTTGGTTATAATTTTTATGGTTTCTATCTAAAAAAATTACTGTTTTAAATCTATGTGTGCCAGGTATAAAGAAAACCTTCCCCTTTAACTATGACTTACTGTAATTTGGTACATTACACCTTTGTAAGCAGAATTGAAACATTTATCTTCTTCTCTCGACATGATCGATTCTGCCAAAAACATATGCTTGTCTCCAAGAGTAAGTGTGCATGTCTAGGAACCCATGGCTGGTACAGTGAAGCTTCTGATAGCTAATTGAATCTCTTATGGCTCATTTGATTGCTGGATTATAGCAACTGAATTACAACTGGATTAATCATTGTTTAGAGTCCCTTGGACTGCAAGGAGATCCAACCAGTCCATTCTGAAGGAGATCAACCCTGGGATTTCTTTGGAAGGAATGATGCTAAAGCTGAAACTTCAGTACTTTGGCCACCTCATGCGAAGAATTGACTCATTGGAAGACTCTGATGCTGGGAGGGATTGGGGGCAGGAGGAGAAGGGGACGACCGAGGATGAGATGGCTGGATGGCATCATGGACGTGAGTTTGAGTGAACTCTGAGCGATGGTGATGAACAGGGAGGCCTGGCATGCTGCGATTCATGGGGTCGCAAAGAGTCAGACACGACTGAGCGACTGAACTGAACTGAACTGAACTTGTTCTTCGTTTTCAAATGTTTGTGATTTCTGTCTCCCTGCTGCGCTATGACTTTGTCAGTGTTACTAGCTGCATTACTTATATGCTGTCTTATTAATAAGACTGTTATCTCGTACAGTACCCAGTGTGTAACCAGACCTCCAACAAAACTTCTATGACTAAACATCTTGAGGAAATAAGCCACATGTATAACATAAAATAATTCTAATAGTAAGATTCTAGGTATGGGAAGATGCAACAAGGGAAAGCAGCTACTGGATCACAGTCAGACAAGATCCAGACAATCTTTAATTACCAATGGAAACTGAAAGTGAAAGTTGCTCAGTTGTGTCCAACTCTTTGTGACCCCATGGACTGTAGCCTACCAGCCTCTTCTGTCCATGGAATTCTCCAGGCCAGAATACTGGCGTGGGTAGCCACTCTCTTCTCCAGGGGACTTACCCAACTGAGGGTACAAACCCAGGTCTCCGGCATTGCAGGTAGATTCTTTATCATCTAAGCCACCAGGGAGGCCCATTATCAATGTTGTTGTACACAAAATTTAACACCTGAAGTGGCATATCAAGAATTTTCACCTGCTCTGGGATGAACCTCCCAGAAACATGGGACCAAATTTGATCATAAAATATGGTCAAATTACTGTCCAGTAGGAAAGGATCTGAGGTAAGCCCTTCAGTGTGAGCCAGTGATCCCTGAAGAAACTCAGGAAGGAGACAAATACCTGCCATCCATCAGCCATTAGACTATAGTTACCCACTATGGTGAGCCCTGAGGAAACTCAGGATACAGGATACAGGCCCCCAGACAGCTGAGGTGCATATCAAAGAAATAATTTCACTGAGCCCAGATTTTTGCATCTTCCCATACATAAAAAGCACTAAATTCCTTAACTTAACATGTTGTCTTCCAGGCTTGAAGTCCTCAAAATTCCCACCTCTTAAAACATAACTCTTAATTTACAGTGTGTAAATATTTTTTAAGTCTACAGGTATAAAGTACACACTTTCAATATAGGAACAAAAGAAGGAACATTTGAAACACTGGCACCAACAGTGGGCATTCCCAGAGAGATTCATCAAGACACAACATAAAGCAATTAAATGGTCATTACCCCATTTTCCATAAGATTATGGAATGGACATTGATAGTGGCGAACCGTTTACTACAGGGAAGAACTGACTCCATGTTGGATCTGTTTCTTTTAACCTATGCTTCCTATTGCTTTAATTCACTAAAAGGATAATGTCCATACATAATGGCCTGCCTCAGGGAAGCTTACTCCTTGGCCTGAATGTTAAACCAAAATGCCTTTGAAGAGGACTCTATCTACCTGTGGATGGCTACTGGAAGAAAGAAATTAACACATTCCTCCCCACCAAGATCAGTCATTCCAGGAGAGATTTGTAAGAGGCATGGCCTTTTACTTCACCTGCTCACCTCCCTTCCTTATTCTATAAAAGAACCTGGCATCCAGACCCCAATAAGTTGGTTATTAGGAGACATTAGTCTGCCATATTCTGGGTCTGCAGGCTTTCCAAACGAAGTCATATTTCTTGCCTCAGCATCCAGTCTCCGATTCACTGGCCAGCTGTGAGGCGAGTAACATGAGCTTCATCTTGACAATAATTTAAGTTTGATAAAGAGATCAAAAGCTTTACAGACAAGCAAAAACTAACACAGTTCAGCACCATGAAACCAGCTTTGCAAGAAATACTGCAAGAACATCTCAAGGTGAAAAAGAAATGTTGAAAACTAGAAACATGAAAAATACAAAATGAAAAAACTCAACAGAAAGACAAACATTTAGTAAACGGAAAAAGCATCCATACAGATAGCTAGTAGGAAGGTTAAAAGACAAGAAATAGTAACATCATCTATATCCACGTAAGAAGTTAAGGGATACACAAAACAATAAGCTATAAAATATGTCATCAAAAACAGTTATCCTGAGGCGAAGAGAGTACAAAAGATTGTTAAATTGCATTTGAGAGTAAGATCAGAAAATTAAACACACTGGTCATAGCAAACACCCTCTTCCAACAAAACAAGAGTTGACTCTACACATGACATCACCAGTTGGTCCATAGCGAAATCAGATTGACTACATTCTTTCCAGTGGAAGATGGAGAAGCTATCAGCAAAAACAAGACCCAGAGCTGACTGTGGCTCAGATGTTGAGCTCCTTAATGCCAAATTCAGACTTAAAATGAAGAAAGTAGGGAAAAATCACTAGGCCATTCAGGTATGACCTAAATCAACTCCCTTATGATTATACAGTGGAAGTGACAAATAGATTCAAGGGATTAGATCTCATAGACAAGTGCAGGTTCATAACACTATACAGGAGGCAGTAACCAAAACCATCCCTAAGAAAAAAAGAAATACAAGAAGGCAAAATAGTTCTCAGGAGGCCTTACAAGAGGCTGAGAAAGAAGAGAAGTGAAATTCAAAGCAGAAAGGGGAAGGATATACCCAACTGAATGTAGAGTTTCAAAGAATAGCTGGGAGAGATAAGACAGTCTTCTTAAGTGAACAATGCAAAGAAATAGAGGAAAACATTAGAATGGGAAAAACGACAGACCTCTTCAAGACAATCAGAGATACCAAGGGAACATTTCATGCAAAGATAGGAATAATAAAGGACAGAAATAGTTAGCAGTCAAGAGAAGCAGAAGACATTGAGAAGAGGTGGCAAGAATACACAGAAGAATTGTACAAAAAGTTCTTAATGACCTGGATAACCACAATGATATGATCACTAACATAGAGTCAGAAATCCTGGAGTATGAGGTCAAAGGGATTTAGGAAGCACTCCTACAAACAAGTAACAAAGCTAGTGGAGTTATTGGAATTCCAGGTCACCTATTTCAAATCCTAAAAGATGATACTGTTAAAGTGCTTCATACAATATGCCAACAAATTTGGAAAACTCAGCAGTGGCCATAGGACTAGAAAAGGTCAGTTTTCATTCCAATTTCAAAGAAGGGCAATGCCAAACAAAGTTCAAACTGCTGTACAATTGCACTCATTTCATATGCTTGCAAGGTAATGCTCAAAATCCTTCAAGCAAGGCTTCAATAGTAAAATTGAGACCTTCCAGAACATAAATTGAGAACTTCTAGATGTACAAGCTGGATTTAGAAAAGAGGAGGAACCAGAAAATAAACTGCCAACATCCGTCGGATCATAGAAGAAACAAGAGAATTTGAGAAAAACATCTCTTTCAGTTTCATTGACTATGCTAAAGCCTTTGACTCTGTGGATCACTACAAGGAAAACTGCTGAAAATTCTTAAAGAAATGAAAATACTAGACTATATTACCTGCCTCCTGGAGAAACCTATATGCAGGGTAACATGAAACAGTTAGAACTGGACATGGGACAATGGACTGGTTCAAAATTGGAGAAAGAGTACAATAAGGGTGTATACTGTCACCCTGTTTATTTAATTTATATGCAGAGTACATCATTCGAAATGCTGGACTGGACAAATCACAAGCTAGAATCAAAACTGCTGGGAGAAATACAAACAGCCTCAGATATGCAGATGATACTCTTCTAATGGCAGAAATCAGTCAACAACTAAGCAGCCTCTTGATGAGGATGAAAGAGGAGAGTGAAAAAGCTGGCTTAAAACTCAATATTCAGAAAACAGAGATCATGGCATCAGGACCCAAAACTTCATGGCAAACACATGAGGAAAAGTGGAAACAGTGCTAGATTTTATTTTCTTGGACTCCAAAATCACTTCAGATGGTGACTACAGCAATGAAATTAAATTTGCTCGCTCCTTTGAAGAAAAGTTATGACCAACCTAGACAGTGTATTAAAAAGCAGAGACAGCACTTTGCCAAAAAAGATCCATATAATCAAATATATGATTTTTCCAGTAGTCACACATGGATGTGAGAGTTGGACCATAAAGAAGGCTAAGCACCAAAGAATTGATGCTTTTGAACTATGGTGCTGGAGAAGACTCTCGAGAGTCCCTTGGACTGCAAGGAGACCAAACCAGTTATTCCTAAAGGAAATCAACCTAAATAGTCATTGAAAGGACAGCTGCTAAAATTCCAATACCTTGACCACGTGTTGTGAAGAGATAACTCATTGGAAAAGACTCTGAAGCTGGGAAAGATTGAAGGCAAAAGGAGAAGGGGACGACAGAGGATGAGATGGTTGGATGGCATCACAGACTCAATGGACATGAGTTTGAGCAAACTCCGGAAGATGGTGAAGGACAGGGAAGCCTGGCTTGTACAGTCCATGGGGTCACAAAGCATCAGACAAAACTTTAGACTGAACTGAACTGTGACTCCCATGTCCTACAATCAAACTCAAGGTACCAACTTTATCACGAGGAGGCTGGCATCACCTCCAGGACCTGGCTTCAACCACCAGGGGGCAGGCAATAGCCCCAAAGTTCTCTGGACCATTAACCTACCCAACAGTGAGCTAGTGTAAGCCTGGAGTTCTGCAGTCAGCCACGTAATGAACTAGAACACCAAGTCAGCATCCTCTACAGAAGGCAGGACCTAGCAACCAACCACATAGCTTACCACAATAAAAGGACCCACACAGCCTCCATGGGAGAGCCTACAAAGTATACAGACTAGAAACACATATGTTTGGTACTGAGACACATGTATCTCCTACAAAAGAACATTTCTCTAAGGTCAGGAAACCTAAGCAAGCTACCAGTCACATAAAATAAAAACAGAAACTTATATAAAAATGATGCAACAAAGGAACATATTCCAGATGAACAAACAAGCAAAAACCCCAGAAGAACTAAGTGAACTGGAGATAGGCAATATACCTGAGAAAGTTCAAAGACCTTGAGAGAAGAATGAATGCACAGAACAAGAAGTTAGAAGTTTTTAATAGAGCTAGACAATACAAACTTGATGAAGAAGACAATAACTGAAATGAAGAATACACTAAATGATACAAAGGGAGTGGATCAGCAAGCTGAAAGAGCAGTGGGAATCACTGACGATGAACAGGAAAAAGAATTAAAAAACATGAGAACCATTTAAGAGAGTTCTAGGACAACATAAGAATACTAATCCTTGCATTACAGAAGTCCTGGAAGGAGGAGAGAGAAAGGGGCTGAGAGCATGCTTAAAGGAATGGTAGCTGAACAGTTCCCTAACCTGAAAAGGAAACAGGTATCAAAGTCCAGGAAGCACAGAGAGTTGCTAAACACGAGGAGGAAGACACCAGGACATGACCCTTAAAATGGCAAAGATTAAATATAGAGAAACTATTAAAAGCAGCCAGGGAAAAGAAAAGAAGTTATATACAAAGGCTATCTAATGACTTTTCAGCAGAAACTCTGCAGGACAGAAGGGAGCGGCATGATATTTACAATGATGAAAAGGAAATACCTACTGCTGAGAATACTCACCAAGGTTCTCATTTCGTTTCAGGGAACAATGACTCCATATTATATCTGCTTAATTTACTCTAACCTTTGCTTCTCATTGCTTCTGTTCAAAAGGATACTGGCTATGCATAATTGCCTGCCTCTGGAGAAGCTTGCCCCTCTGCCTAAATGTTAGACCAAAATAATGCCATGTTCAGGCCCTTGTCCACCTATGCATGACAACAGGAAGAAATTAACACATGCCCTTCCTTAGGCTAGCCATTCCACGAGGGATTTTAAGAGTAATAAGCTTCTTTATTTTACCTCCTCACCTACCCCTCTGTTCTAAAAAGAACCTAGCATCCAGATCCTGATTAGATGGTTATTTTGAGACATTCATCTGCCATCCTCTCAGCTGACTTTTTGAATAAAAATGTATTCCTTGCCTCAACATCTCATCTCCGAATCTCTGACCTCTATGTGGTGAGCAAAGCAAGGTTGAACTCAGTAACAAATTTGGGTTAGCCAGCCAGGAGCCTTGCTGCTCATGGCTAGCCAGCCCGTCAGGGAATACTGTGGTAAGGCCCTAGCAGCTGCCGGGACCATCTATCCTGAGGATTTTCCCTTCAAAATTCCCTGATGCAGCACCCACTGCCCCAGCGCTTTGCAGCTGAAGCATGGACCTGCCAAATTTCTATGAGACGATGGATACTATTTCATAGGTAAGTCCATCTGATTCTATAACCACTTTGTTGGTGTTATATCATGGTTTTGTATGTCCTTTTGTGATGTAAGTCTACAGACTTGATTTTGTAGGGTAAGTTGCTCTGGTTCGCATGCTAGGAACATATTCTCCTCTTAATTTGAGTGTTTCCTTTATGGAACAGGTCAAATTGGTTGCAGCATCTTACTAGAGAGGGGAATTGCTGGCCTCTACCTGATTTAGAACCAGCTTGTTGGGAGCTAATTCATTGTTTTTGTACGGTAAGTCTACCAAGTTGGGAACCAGTTTGCTGGGTTTTCTCATGGTTTGGCATCCATCGGTGTTGGAATTTGTGCTTTCTGTGCTTTGGTAAGAAGACTCTTGAGAGTCCCTTGGACTGCAAGGAGATCCAGCCAGTCCATTCTGAAGGAGATCAGCCCTGGGATTTCTCTGGAAGGAATGATGCTAAAAAGCTGAAACTCCAGTACTCTGGCCACCTCATGCGAAGACTTGACTCATTGGAAAAGACTCTGATGCTGGGAGGGATTGGGGGCAGGAGAAGAAGGGGATGACAGAGGATGAGATGGCTGGATGGCATCACCAACTCGATGGACATGAGTTTGGGTGAACTCCGGGAGTTGGTGATGGACAGGGAGGCCTGGCGTGCTGTGATTCATGAGGTCGCAAAGAGTCGGACACGACTAAGCAATTGAACTGAACTGAATTGATAATCAAACTTATGAAAATAAAAATATTTCATCTATCCCCAAAGAAAGCTCTTTGGGGTGTATCTTAGATATATTAGGATCACAAGAGTGAGGGCCCTGAATGGCTCACTCAATTAATACACGATTTCACATTTTAAAAGTGTTTCCCAAAAGAGCTAGGAAAAGAGGTAAGATCACATATTTAGAAGCATTTATGCAATTACATGAGGAGAAAAATGTCAGAAGGGCACCCAACTTGGAGCCAGAGCCACTTCCATGGCAGGAATATTTCCCTTGTGCCAAAAAGCCAGGAGGCTCCATTAGAGTTAAGGCATCTGATACTAATTTCCCCACAGGAGGCTCAGGTAAATTTGATGGTGGGGAACAAGTTGACTGACTTTCTAATATGGGTGCCAAATATACTGGGGTAAACACCAAGGTGGTATAGAAACTATCTCACTCTGCCCCTGTTATTGGTGTTTCTGGAGAAGCACAAAGCTTTTAACTTTACAGCCTCTAAAATGCTACTGATTGAAACTTAGGGAAGATCCTCATAAGTTTTTGTAAATAGAGTGCCAAAATGGGAGGCCATGGGTCTAAGCTAACCATAGCTTATACTCAGAGTCTGATAAAAATTTTTGAAGAGGCCTTTCCTCCTAAGCTAATTACAAAAATGAAAACTTTCCAACAAGTGTAAAAGGATATGTCTATCCTTCAATATCATTGAGGTAGCCACCAAATACTTCCAAAAAGAGAAAAAGAAAAAAACTGTCCTTGTTTTAGAAATGTAGTCTTTGCATAAATACAAGTATGGTCCATCACTTCATGGCAAATAGATGGGGAAACAATGGAAACAGTGACAGACTTTATTTTCTTGGACTCCAAAATCACTGCAGATGGTGACTGCAGCCATGAAATTAAAAGACGCTTGCTCCCTGGAAGAAAAGCTATGACCAACCTAGATAGCATATAAAAAGCAGAGATATTACTTTGCCGACAAAGGTCCATCTAATCAAGCCTATGGTTTTTCCAGTAGTCATGTATGAATGTGAGACTTGGACCATAAAGAAAGCTGAGTGCTGAAGAATTGATGCTTCTGAACTGTTGTGCTGGAGAAGACTCTTTAGAGTCCCTTGGACTGCAAGGAGATCAAACCAGTCAATCCTAAAGGAAATCAGTCCTGAATATTCATTGAAAGGACTGATGCTGAAACTGAAATTCCAATACTTTGGCCACCTGATGCAAAGAACTGACTCATTGGAAAAGATCCTGATGCTGGGAAAGATTGAGGACAGGAGGAGAGGGGATGACAGAGGATGAGATGGTTGGATGGCATCACTGACTTGATGGACATGAGCTTGAGTAAGTTCTGGGAGTTGGTGATGGACAGGAAGGCCTGGCATGCTGCAGTCCATGGGGTCTCAAAGAGCTGGACACAACTGAGTGATTGAACTGAACTGAAAGCTTCCCATTTAGCTTAAGAGGCATGGAAGTATTAAACTAAGGAGGAAACAAAGTCAACCTAGGACAAAGCTGCCTGTATCTTTGAGTTGCAAACGTCCTACCTGGTCTTCTCAGGAATCCTATCTCTGTCATCCTTTTAAAGTGCAAATTTTAAAGAAGATAAACTAATTTTAAAGAAAGTAATGTAACTGATGCTTTTGAACTGTGATGTTGGAGAAGGCTCTTGAGAGTCCCTTTGGACTGCAAGGATATCAAACCAGTCAATTCTAAAGGAAATCAACCCCTAAATATTCATTGGAAGGACTGATGCTAAAGCTGAAGTTCCAATATATTGGCCACCTGATGTGAAGAACTGATTCTTTAGAAAAGACCGTTATGCTGGGAAAGATTGAAGGCAGAAGGAGAAGGGAACGACACAGGATGAGATGGTTGGATGGCTTCACCGACTCAATGCACATGAATTTGAGCAAGCTCCAGGAGTTGGTGATGGACAGGGAAGCCTGGTGTGCTGCATTACATGGAGTTACAAAGAGTCAGACACAACTTAGAGGCTGAACTGGACTGAAAATAATTTAGAAGTTGGCTTGTCCTAGGTAAAAACAAATCCTAACGTCTTTTCTGCAAATATTTAGCCATCTAGCCAAGTGAATTTGACTTATTCCATCTATCAGATACCCAATTTTAATCCGTTCTTTTTGTAAACTGGTGAGTTTGATATTGTCTTATCTGACTCAGGGCTGATTCTTGAAATGAGAAATAAGTCTCTGTTTGTGTGTTTGTATGTATGTTTGTCTTTGAATAACATACTTGCGGTTGATCTGTAAAGGAGCTCTATTTAAATGACTTAAAGAAAAGTAAGCAATTACAAACCAAATAATTCTAAAAACAAGAGAAATTAAACTAAATTGTGGTAACCCAAGGATGAAAGAGCAGGTAAAACCAAGGAGGGTCTTGGAATGCAGGAACAGAAAAACCAGACCCTTATCATCCTTCCCTTCCCCATGTTGTAATTATTAATGGATTTCAGGTCCTCCTGAGCAGTGTAAGCTGTTTCCCCACCTAGCCCAGAGGGAGAAGATATTTGCCTTACTCTCCCCCTGCCTCCAACCACTATATGTGCCTCATCCAATCAGCAAATCCAATCAGCAAATGACCCACAAGACCCCTATCCCACCCCTTGTACCCTGGGTATAAAAGTAGACTAAGGACCCCCATTCAATGTCAGTTCTCCCTTGAGCTTGCCCACTGTTCTAACAGCATCTTTCAGTCTAATAAACTTTATTTCCCTCTCATTCTCTCTCATGTCTGGAAATTCTTTTTACAACCCATGCCTAGACCATGACATTTTTGGTGGCCCGTACGGGGACCTTGGGGTTTCTTCCCCCACCTCCTTGCTTCTCCTTTCTCATATGGACCCTCTGCAAACAGGCAAGTGCTGTGGAAGCAGCTAGGAACTCTGGCCAGGGTTACCCTCTGGCGTGTTCCAAAGGCCCCCTGCTTACTGTGCCCCAGTAGCTGCCACCTGAACAGGGGAGCGTCTCTCCTTTGTCTTCTTTCCAACTGACGACTAGGCCAACCAATATTGTGTGGGCACAGGTCAGGCACTTAAAAGCCATTAGGGCGTCTGAAATTCCTGTGTCAGTACAAGGGGGACATGGAACGGATCAGGCCACAAGGGCATCTGCCTCCAGCAAGACAACTTCCGTGCACTGTCAGGCACAAAGTGGTTGAAGCAAAGCAGAGACCATTGTCCCCTGGCAGTGGCCTCCCCAATAGGATTATAAGGTGGATTCCTCAGCCTTCTTCCCTGGTGCTTTCACTTCTTTCCCTTTCAGTCTGGATTGATTTAATTAGCCTAGATGTTGCCTCTGAGCCATCCCAAGAGTGCCTTCCACATTTCAGGGAATCCCCAAATAGTGAATCACCTGGTTGCCCCCAGGCATCTCTGTCTTTCTCTGCCCGGGTCACATGGTGTCTGAGCTGCACAGTTCTCAGAGATCACCTCTCACTGTTGGATGGGACAGTTAGGCATTTTTATGCTGTTAGTTGCAGGGAGACGTCATTGAGACAAAAAGGGACACTTTTTGCCAGTCAGTGGCTCTCAGTACCCCCATCCTATGGCATATAGGCTAAGGATGGGTTTTGGTATGTCTCGGAAGCCTCTCTCAGACTCACCCCTTGGCTACATTCTCAGAAACTGGAAAAATTTTGACCCTGCAGAAGGCCTCGCCCCAATACAAACTGGAGGACCCCCAGAAAAAGAAGGCCTCTGAACGGCACACTAGCTTTTGCCAAAAGCAGGGAAAAGACTCAGAATTTCCTTACATTCAGTCCTTCATGGCTGTCAGAATTCAGACTGAGGGACTCCTGCCGCATGTGTCTTTCTGTTGCTTCCCTATCTCCTGTTCCCATCTGTTTCTCTCAGATTTCCTTGACCTTTCATATCCACATGACCTCTAGGAAAGAATTCTAAGGTTCCCCTTGGTCCAGGTCTTTCTCCTATATTCAAAAGCCTGAAGGATCAAAAACTCCACTAACATTCTAAAGAATCCCCTTCTAACTACACTTCTCTCTCAGGTGGAGAAGGAACCAAGCTTCTCCCACTTGGTTCCTAAACATCCTAAAAATTCCCTTCTAACTACTTCTGTTTCTCACAGTGGAGAATGACCAAGTTTTCCTCACTCGGGCAAATTCCCTTAACCCTTCAGATTCCTCTGATGGGACAAAGACCTCACTTCCTACCACAGCGACAATCCAAGATTTTTATCAACAGATTGCCTCTGATATCAAAGTCAATTTGGGCACTATTCAGTCTATATTTTAGCTATAAAACCATGACTACAGAAAGGAAAGATGACTTTTTGACACAGGATGGCCATGATATTCTTTAGACTCTGGAGAAAACTGGTTAAAGTGAATTTTTTTCCCTTGGAAACTGCAAAACTGGTTCTTTTTGCACATGCAATTAAAAACAACTAGCTTGTTTAAAGACCTGCCTAGGGAAAAGCTTGAAGTTAACCCTTTCCATGTCCTTGAAATTCACAGCCCACTTTATCTGAGACCTCAGCCTTGGGCAAATTAGAACTTCAAGCAAAAAAAAAAGGCGGGGGAGTCAAAGAGATATGTTAAATCTCTAGCAGAAAACTATCAGATCTCTGTCTGTCTGGATTTATGTATGTCTCAGTGTGTGTCGTTTGGTCTTTTTGATAATATTGCTGAGGTTGTAAATGAATTCTAATTTAATTGGCCTAAAGAAAAGTAAGTGCTTACAAATCAGACAATTCTCAATACAAGAGACATTAACCTAAATGAATTTCAGATTCACGTGACTGGGAAATATTCAATATTAAATTTCTAGTATTAATGTTTGTTTGCTAATCTAACATAGACATGTCTAAGAGTCGTTAACATTAAGCATAATCTTTTCATTGTGCCTAGGTTTATTATAAGTTAAATATTTCTATATTGTTATATCTGTTACAAGTTTGTCAGCAAGGAAAGTAATTCACGTGAAGAAACTTTAAAAAAAAAGAAAAATATAAGTGAGACAAGAGCTTTTAGATAAACTATTAAGAATGATTATACTTTAGAAATGTCTGTCTAAAATAGTCTCTCCTGATTGGGGTAACTTGAATTTCTAGGGTGGTACTAAACTAAATGACAGAAGTTTGTTGAATAGCTAGGTCATTTCCAAATAAAATAAGATTCTGAAACATTCATTACTGAACACTAACTTCCTCTTACAGAGAAACTAGAGATTTTGGACTATTAATGAATAATGTTTGATGCCATCCTGAGATGGCATTTTAGAATTTTTTAGAAATTATCCCTGGTGTTTATGTTCACCAATCTATAGAATGCTAATATAAAGGTCAGTTCTTGGCTGCTTAAGGAAAGTAGGATGTGTGTTTTCAGTAAAGAAGGTATGAGGAATGAAGTTACGCTTTATGAAGGGGAAAGGAGTAGGTCTGACTTACAGTTGGCTGTTTCAGGATGGGGGAACAAAGTAATGGGTACAGAAAGTGATAAGAAGGTTTTATGGAAAGTGGACCCCAAGGGAAGAGTTTTGTGTATAAATACAAGTTTTCTTGAGATGTTGAACTGCCTTTGCTAATGGATTTTAAGTTTCTTTGCCTCTGAAGTGATTTATGTTTACCTTTGAAATCTTGTTACTTTGGCCAAGTGAATATATTGCTTCATAGTGATCTATATGACTGTATCTGACTGTTATAAACTCTTTTGATATTTATCAACAAAGCTTCCTAAATAATTTGACTTCTAGCTAACTTTGGGATGCTTCAGAGGGCCCCTGAAACATCCCAAAGAGAGATATTAAACTACTGAGTACTGATATTAAACTACTGAGTCAAATGTTAAATTACATGGGAAGTATTGCTAGAGGAGTGATAAATCTTCGCAGGTTATACTGAATAGTGGATGTTACTAATATAGATATCCTAAAATTATGTGCAATTCATATAGATCTGATATGCTCTGATAAAATGTGGTCAATTATAATTTGAGTTATCATATTAAAGAGTTATATATCATAACAATGACCAGGCTACTTGTCAATTGCAATTTAATCAGATTTTAAACATGCCTTCTATTGTTTCACTCTGATGCCTTTGCAAGAATATTGCTACTTTAAGATTTATGGAAAAGACTTTTCTAAGATTAAGCGATAAACAAATTTTGTTTGTTTGTTAGTTGGTAAACTGGTAACAGATTGTAATTTTGTCTACTCTCTCTGTTAAGAGAACAAAGTTTTCTTAGAATGCAGCTTTCGATAACATTAGGTATTTCTTTGCCTTTAAGTGACATATATTTGTTTCTAAAATCTTTTGTTACTTTGGTAAAGTAAAGAAGCATTATTTAAGATTATGGTACATATAGACAAAACTCATTCTGCTTCTACAAAAATAAGCCCTTATGGTTACATTTTTGCTATCCCGGTGTCCTTAAAACATGGCAACAGTCTACTCCTAAATCAGGGAATTAAAAATGGGTGAACAATAGCTGGAAATCAGAGTCAGGGCTGTGGGAAATCCAAGATGGCTGCTTGGACTTCCCAGCTCCCTGACAAACTTCATTTTCTTTTTTTTTTTGATGGGTTAACACCTTCCCCTAGCTACAGGGTTAATGCCCTCATAATGAAAAAATTATGTTTCACTGAATATTAAGTTTTGATAATTGTCAAACTAAATTTCTAGTTTTGTTAATTAAGGTCTAGTGTTTACTAAGACTCACTTCTGAGATGGTTCCTTGTTGTTATATTGCTAAGATTTACATTATTAAAAAGGACACTCTAAGTTTGTTTCTAAAGTTTATCTCAGTCAGCAATCTTCAGATAAAGATCAGATGCTCCATGATGTACAACCAAGAGATTAACACCAGTACTCCTTGGAAGAAAAGTTATGACCAACCTAGATAGCACATTCAAAAGCAGAGACGTTACTGTGCCAACAAAGGTCCGTTTAGTCAAGGCTATGGTTTTTCCTGTGGTCATGTATGGATATGAGAGTTGGACTGTGAAGAAAGCTGAGCTCCGAAGAATTGATGTTTTGAACTATGGTGTTGGAGAAGACTCCTGAGAGTCCTTTGGACTGCAAGGAGATTCAACCAGTCCATTCTAAAGGAGATCAGCCCTGGGTATTCTTTGGAAGGAATGATGCTAAAGCTGAAACTCCAGTACTTCGGCCACCTCACGCGAAGAGTTGACTCATGGGAAAAAGACTCTGGTGCTGGGAGGGATTGGGGGCAGGAGGAGCAGGGGACAACAGAGGATGAGATGGCTGGATGGCATCACTGACTCAATGGACGCGAGTTTGAGTAAACTCCGGGAGTTGGTGATGAACAGGAAAGCCTGGTGTGCTGCGATTCATGGGGTAGCAGAGTCGGGCACGACTGAGCGACTGAACTGAACAGTCATTTAACAAATGAAGTCAGATAATCTGCGGTATGCTGGGCTATACCTAATGAAAGTTCTTGACTTAAATTCTTGCTTGTGACCTTACTTACTAATAACTGCTAGCTATATTATTTTCTATGTTGCTTGTTTCAGAAGATTGTTTCTTATGTTACTAAATGTGTGACTGAGTGTGTGATAAAATGCTGATATGCAGTTCCATATGAGATCAATGATTGTGATAATGTGACTCTAGATATGGGAAGAAGCACAAGAAGAAATATTTTCCTGGACCAAGAGGCTAGAAAGACAGGTATGGTCCAGAGACTTTGACTACATGCAAGGCCTGGTCCAGTAGCAGCACACTGAGGGCCTGTCAATGGAATCTTCGTTAGACCTGGGAATGAGCCAGCCCAGCACCATAGGACACAATGCCCATGAAATGCCCCCAAAGCATGTTCAGATATGTGGCTATGAAAGGATCCTATAGACTGGAAGTTGGCGCTTGCCAGCTGCCTCTACAAGGATTACATAGTGACCACTGCAAGCTGCTGACCTTCAACATCCCCTGAAAGGAGTTCAGGGTGGAGATCAGAAATAAGGCACTCTATTCTCTGGGAAAAACCCATAAGAACTCGCCTTCAGATAGTCAGATGTCTTCAGGTAAAGATTTTATGAACCCAAATTCTTGCATCTTCTCATACCTAGAGAAACACTAATGTCACAAACCAATGTCTTGTCCTGAGATTCTCCTAGCTAGCTCCTCAGCAGCTTTTCTACTTCTATTAATCTTTCGGCCATGTACATTTAACTTTCTTGTTAAATTTGTTTCTTCTTGAATACAAGAAATCTCCAAGTGGTAGTACGACAAGAATATTCCCTGACCAACACCCAGATGATACTGAAACAAGTAACCTAAGCGTTCCATGAACTCACATCTCCCTCTGTAAATGTACCCTGACAGAGAGCAGGCAAAGGGAATCCAGGGTCCCATGACACCCTGTACAGCCTGAAGAAGCCAGAGTGGTCACTGCCCCTTTTCCTTTGAGACCAGGTTCCCAAATGCCTGAAAAGGGAAATAGGTAGACAGACACGAGCAGGGTGAGTCAAAAGAGGCCAAAGAATTGGCCCTAAAAATAAAGAGAGGGAGGAAATGTGGTGACCCAAGGATGAAAGAATAGATGAAAGCAAGGGAGGGTCTTGGAATGCAGGAATGGAAAAACCAGACTCTTATCATCCTTCCCTCCCCCATGTTGTAACTGTTAATGGATTTCAGGTCCTCCTGAGCAGTATAACCTGTCTCCCCTCATACCCCAAAGGGAAAAAGATATTTGTCTTACTCTCCCCCGCCACCCCTAGCCAGTATATGTACTTCATCCAATCGGCAAATAATCTGCAAGACCCCTATCCCACTCCTTGTACCCTGGGTATAACAGTGGACTAAGGATCCTTGTTCAACACTGGTTCTCCCTTGAGTTGGCCCACTGTTCTAACAGCATCTCCCACTCTAATAAACTTTATTTTCCTCTCATTCTGTCTCATATCTGGAAATTCTTTTCCAACCCACGCCCAGACCACGACATAAATAAGTTTCAGGTCCACGTGAACCAGGAATTAATATTAAATTAATACTGGGGTCGACTACAAATTAGCACTTGCCAAGAGCATTTGCCAACGACTAAACAACAATACCAATGGTATTTGCCATCTGTGGAGATTGAACCCTATGCTGCAACAGCTGTTGACCTTCAACACTCCCTGAAGGAATTCAGGGTTGAGTGATGCAGATAGTGAAGAGTAAAGAATCACTTGATGAAAGTGAAAGAGAGTGAAAAAGCTGGCTTAAATCTCAACATTCAAAAACCGAAGATCATGGCATCCAGTCCCATCACTTCATAGCAAATAGATGGGGAAACAATGGAAACAGTGAGAGACTTTACTTTCTTGGGCTCCAAAATCACTGCAGATGGTGACTGCAGCCATGAAATTAAAAGACGCTTACTCCTTGGAAGAAAAGCTATGACCAATATAGATAGCATATTAAAAAGCAGAGACATTACTTTGCCGACTAAGGTCCATCTAGTCAAGGCTATGGTTTTTCCAGTAGTCATGTGTGGATGTGAGAGTTGGACCATAAAGAAAGCTAAGCACTGAAGAATTGATGCTTTTGAACTGTGGTGCTGGAGAAGACTCTTCAGAGTCCCTTGGACTGCAGATCAAACCAGTCAATCCTAAAGGAAATCAGTCCTGAATATTCATTGGAAGGATTGATGCTGAAGCTGAAACTCCAATACTTTGGCCATCAAAGTGAAGAACTGACTCATTGGAAAAGCCTCTGATGCTTGAAAGACTGAAGGCAGGAGGAAAGGGGGATGACAGAGGATGAGATGGTTGGATGATATCACCAGCTCAATGAACATGAGTTTGAGCAAGCTCTGAAGTTGGTGATGGACAACTGCTGCAGTCAATGGGGTCTCAAAGAATCAGACATAACTGAGTGACTGAACTGAACTGAGGTTCTCTGTGATCCAGGGAATCTGTCAGGACAGGTCTTTAGATAGCTGGAAATTTTTAGGAACAGGTTTTATGATTCCAACCCCCGCATCTCTTCATATCTAGAAAAGTACTAAATTCATTCACAGTGACATCAGAGCTTTGTGACTAGGAGAAAACATCTTGTAAAGTAAGCACTTGATTGTACTGAACTCCACTTTTACCAAACCTTAAATACTGACCTTCCCCCACTTTTTTTAAAATTTAATTGGAGGATAATTTCTGTACAATATTGTGGTGGTTTTTGCCATACACGGACATAAATCACCCATGGGTGCACATGCATCTCCCCATCCTGAACCCCCTTCCTAACTCCTTCCCTACGTCATCCCCGAGTTGTCCCAGAGCACTGGCTTTGTGTGCCCTTCTTCATGCATCAAATTTGCACTTGTTATCTATTTTACATATGGTAATATACATCTTTCAATGCTATTCTCTCAAGTCATCCCACCCTCCCCTTTTCCCCACATAGTGCAAAAAGTCTGTTCTTTACATCTGTGTCTTTTTGCTGCCTCGCATATAGGATTGTATTTGCCATCTTTCTAAATTCCATATATATGCATTATTATACTGAATTGGTGTTTCACTTTCTGACTTACTTCACTCTGTATAATAGGCTCCAGTTTTGTCCACCTCATTAGAACTGACTCAAATGCATTTCTTTTTACAGCTGAGTAATATTCCATTGTGTATATGTACCACAGCTTCTTTATCCATTCATCTGCTGATGGACATCTAGGTTGCTTTCATGTCCTAGCTGTTGTAAACAGTGCTGTGATTAACACTGGGATACACGTGTCTCTTTCAATTCTGGTTTCCTCCATGTGTAAGATTAGCAACCCCACTACCTCTTTAGACCAGTCTCTCAGAGCTATCTGAGGCGCTGCTTCCTGGGCTGTAGTTCTCATTTTGCCCCAAATAAAGCTTAACTCACAACCCTGAGGTTGTGCATCATTTTTAATCAACACTGGTATTAATGTTTTTCCAATGATCTAATTAATATACACATGTTAGGAATCATCACCATTAAATGTAATACTTTTATTGTGCCTTGGTTTAATATAATCTAAATAAAGTCTTATTCTGTTATAAATTCATCAGCAAGGAAAGAAAATGAGATAAGAACTTTTCAGTTCAGTTCAGTCGCTCAGTCGTATCCGACTCTTTGCGACCCCATGAATCACAGCACGCCAGGCCTCCCTATTCATTACAATCTCTCGGAGTTCACTCAGACTCACGTCCATCGAGTCAGTGATGCCATCCAGCCATCTCATCCTCTGTCATCCCCTTCTCCTGCCCCCAATCCTTCCCAGCATCAGAGTCTTTTCCAATGAGTCAACTCTTCACATGAGATGGCCAAAGTACTGGAGTTTCAGCTTCAGCATCATTTCTTCCAAAGAAATCCCAGGGCTGATCTCCTTCAGAATGGACTGGTTGGATCTCCTTGCAGTCCAAGGGACTCTCAAGAGTCTTCTCCAACACCACAGCTCAAAACCATCAATTCTTCGGCACTCAGTCTTCTTCACAGTCCAACTCTCACATCCATACATGACCACAGGAAAAACCATAGCCTTGATTAGATGGACCTTAGTCGGCAAAGAAATGTCTCTGCTTTTGAATATACTATCTAGGTTGGTCATAACTTTTCTTCCAAGGAGTAAGCGTCTTCTAATTTCATGGCTGCAGTCACCATCTGCAGTGATTTTGGAGCCCCCGAAAATAAAGTCTGACACTGTTTCCACTGTTTCCCCATCTATTTCCCATGAAGTGATGGGACTGGATCCCATGATCTTTGTTTTCTGAATGTTGAGCCTTAAGCCAACTTTTTCACTCTCCTCTTTCACTTTCATCAAGAGGCTCTTTAGTTCCTCTTCACTTTCTGCCATAAGGGTGGTGTCATCTGCATATCTGAGGTTACTGATATTTCTCCCGGCAATCTTGATTCCAGCTTGTGTTTCTTCCAGTCCAGCGTTTCTCATGATGTTCTCTGCATAGAAGTTAAATAAGCAGGGTGACAATATACAGCCTTGACGTGCTCCTTTTCCTATTTGAAACCAGTCTGTTGTTCCATGTCCAGTTCTAACTGTTGCTTCCTGACCTGCATACAGTTTTCTCAAGAGGCAGATTAGGTGGTCTGGTATTCCCATCTCTTTCATAATTTTCCACACTTTATTGTGGTCCACACAATCAAAGGCTTTGGCATAGTCAATAAAGCAGAAATAGATATTTTTCTGGAACTCTCTTGCTTTTAGAAGTAATTATATTTTAGGATCTCTTCAGATATTCCATAATTGAAAGTTAGAATTGTGCTAATATAAGCAATGGAAAGTTTGTGGAAAGTAGGCCCCGAAAAACACTTTTGTACATAATCAGTGAGGATTAAGTTTAAATAAGTCTGAGTAAATAAACTTTAAAAATATGCTGGTGCAAAACTTGGACTTTGTTTTTCTCACTATTAAAAATCAAATTTTCTTAAGATATTACAAGGCCTTTGATTACAGATTTTAAGTTTCTTTACCTCTTAAGTGATCTGTTCTGTATTTGTTTTTAAAATATTTTATTGTTACTTTGGCTAATTGAATATGTACTGTTTCACACTGACCTAAGATCCTGTTGTGTTTCAAAACTTTGATATTCTTTTCACAAAACTTCTCAAATAAAATTATGATGAAGTTTCTTTGACCTCTACTTAACATTGAGATGCTTCAAATAGCCCAAAGGGAGATATTAAACTAATTAGATTCACTGGGTATTCTAATTGAACAAGGTGTCCAATGAATAATAAATGTTCTTAGATTATTTTTGTTCTTGTTAAGTCACTAAATCATGTCTGATTCTTTGTAATCCCATGGAATGCATCTGTCCTTTACTGTCTCCCAGATTTTGCTCAAAAATATGTCCATTGAGTCAATGATACTATGCAACCATCTCACTCTGTCACCCCCATCTCTTCCTCTCCTCAATCTTTCTCAGCATCAGAGTCTTTTCCAATGAGTCGGCTGCTCACATCAGTTGGCCAAAGTATTGGAGCTTCTACTTCAGCATCAGTCCTTCTAATGAATGTTCAGGGCTCATTCCCTTTATAATTGACTGGTTTTATTTCCCTGTGGTCCAAAGGACTCTCAAGAGTCTTCTCCAGCACCGCAATTTGAAAGCATCTATTCATCAGCATTCAGCTCTCTTTATGGACAAACTCTCAGAGGCAAAGTGAACTGGTACATTTAGTTATAATTTTTATGGTTTTAATCTAAAACAATTACCTGTTTAAAGCTGTATTTCCAACGTATAAATAAAACCTTCCCCTTAAATTAATTGTGACTTATTGTAATTTGGTACATTATACCATGGTAAGCAGAATTATAGCATTTATCTCCTTCTCTCAACCTGGTTGATCCTGCCAGTAACACATGCTTGTCTCCAAGAGTAAGCCATGCATGTCCAGGCACCCATAGCCAGTACAGCGAAACTGTGGATAGCTTCTTAAATCCATTATGGCTCCTTTCCTTGCTGGATTATAGCAACTAAATTACAACTGGATTAATCATTGTTTTAATTTGTTCTTTGTTTTCAAATTGTTTGTGCTTTGTGTGTCCCTCTGGCACTGTGCCTTTGTCAGTGTTACTAGCTGCATTACTTACATGCTGTCTTATTTATAAGATTATTGTCTCTTATAGTGCCCAGTGTATAACCAGACCTCCAAAAAAATTCTATGACTAAACATCCTGAGGAAATAAATCACATTTACAACATAAAATAAATGCAATAGTGTGATTCTAGGTATGGGAAGATGCAACAAAGGAAAATAGCTCCTGGATCACAATCAGACAAAATCCAGACAATCTTTAATTATCAATGTGGTCTAATCCAAAAATTTTACACCTATAGCGGCATATCAAGGATTTTCACCTGATCTGGGATGAGCCTCACAGCAACATGGGACCAAATTTGATCATGAAATGTCTCCCAAATATTGGTCAAATTCCTGTCCAAGAGGAAAGCATCTGAGGCAGCCCTCCAGTGTGAGCCAGTGATCCTGTAAGAAACTCAGGAAGGAGACAAATACCTGCCATCTAGCAGTCATCAGATTACAGCCACTCCCTATGGTGAGCCCCGAGGAAACTCAGGATATGAGATACATGCCCCCAGATATATGAGGTGTATACCAAGGAAATAATTTCAGTGAGCCCAGATTTTTGCATCTTCCCATAACATAAAAAAAAAACCCCACTAAATTCCTTACCTTGACGTGTTGCCTCCCAGGCTTGAAGTCCTCAAAATTCCCATCTAATAAAACATAATTCTTAACTTATAGTTTGTAAATATTTTTTAAGTCTACAGGTATAAAGTAGACACTTTCTATACAGGAACAAAAGAAGAAGCATTTGAACACTACTACCAATAGTGGACATTCCCAGAGAGATTCATCGGACAAGACACAACATGAAGCAAATAAATGGTCATTACCCCTTTTCCCACAAGATTATCGAATGGACATTTATAGTGGGGGACTGTTACAGGGAAGAACTGACTCCAGATTGGATCTGTCTCTTTTTCTTCAACGTTTTATTCCTGTTGCTTTTGTTCACTGAATGGATACTGTCCATACATAATGGCCTGCCTTGGGGAACCTTAACCCTCTGCCTGAATGTTAAACAGAAACGCCTTTGATCAGGAGCCTAACCACCTGTGGATGGCTACAGGAAGAAAGAAAGAAACACATGCCCCTACCAAGGCCAGTCATTACAGGAGAGATGTGTAAGAGGCACACTCTTTTTCACTTGGAGAAGGAAATGGCAACCCACTCCAGTATTCTTGCCTGGAAAATCCCATGGACTGAGGATCCTGGTAGGCTACAGTCCATGGGGTTGCAAAGAGTTGGACACTACTGAGCGACTTCACTTTCACTTTCCTCACCTCCCTTCCTTATTCTATAAAAAAACCTGGCATACAGACCCCAATAAGATGGTTATTTTGATACATTAGTTGCCATATTCTCAGTCTGATGGCTTTCCAAATAAAGTTGTATTCCTTACCTCAACATCCAGTCTCTGATTCACTGGCCTGTTGTGATGGGATCAGAGGGAACTTGACTGAATAATAGCTTAAGTTTGATAAACAGATCAAAAGGTTTACAGACAAGCAAAAACTAAAAAGAGTTCAGCACCATGAAATCAGCTTTGTAAGAAATATTACAGGAACTTCTCTAGGTAAAAAAAGAAAAGTCAAAAACTAGAAACATGAAAATTACAAAATGAAAAAGTTCAACACTAAGACATACATACAATAAATGAAGAAAATCATCCACACACATAGCTAGTAGGAAGGTTGAAAGATAAGAAATAGCAACATCATTTATATCCATGCAAGAAGTTAAAGATGCACAAAACAATTAGCTGTAAAAATGTCATCAAAAACAATTATCATGAGGGGAAGAGAGTTCAAAAGATTGTTAAATTGCATTTGAGAGTAAGATCAGAAAATTGACACACTGATCATAGCAAACACCCTCTTCCAACAAAACAAGAGTTGACTCTACACACTGACACCACCAATTGGTCCACAGCAAAATCAAATTGACTATATTCTTTGCAGCTGAAGATGGAGAGGCTCTATACAGTCAGCAAAAAAAAAAAAAAAAAAAAAAAAAAACCACCTGAAGCTCACTGTGTCTCTCATCATGAGTTGCTTAATACAAAATTCAGACTTTAATTGAAGAAAGTAGGGAAAACCACTAGGCCATTCAGGTATGACCTAAATCGACTCCCTTATTAACTGAATGCAGAGTTTCAAAGAATAGCTGGGAGAGATAAGACAGTCTTCTTAAATGAACAATGCAAAGAAATAGAAGAAAACAATACAATGGGAAAAATGAAAGACCTCTTCATGACAATCAGATACCAAGGGAACATTTTATGCAAAGATAGGCACAATAAAGGATAGAAACAGTAAAGACCCAAGAGAAGCATAAGAGATTAAGAAGAAGTGGCAAGAATACACAGAACTGTACAAAAAAGGACTTAAGAACCCAGATAACCATGATGGTGTGGTCACTAAACTAGAGCCACACATACTGGAGTGTGAAGTCAAGAGGATTTAGGAAGCATTACTACAAACAAAGCATCAAACCTAGTGGAGGTATTGGAATTGCAGCTGAGCTATTTTAAATCCTAAAAGATGATGCTGTTAAAGTACTGTATTCAATATGTCAACAAATGTGGAAAACTCAGCAGTGGCCACAGGACTAGAAAAGGTCAGTTTTCATTCCAATCCCAAAGAAGGGCAATACCAAAGAACGTTTTAAGTGAAAGTCGCTCAGTTGTGTCCGACTCTTTGTGACCCCATGGACTATAAAGTCCATGGAATTCTCCAGGCCAGAATACTTGAGTGGGTAGCTATTCCATCCTCCAGGGGACCTTCCCAACCCAAGGACTGAACCCAGGTCTCCTGTATTGCAGGCAGATTCTTTACCAGCTGAGTCACCAAGGAAGCCCAAGAATGTTCAAACTACTGTACAATTGAGCTCATTTCACATGCTAGCAAGGTAACTTTCAAAATCCTTCAAGCAAGGCTTCAATAGTACATAAACCGAGAACTTCCAGATGTACAAGCTGAATTTAGAAAAGGGGAGGAACCATAAATCAAATTGCCAACATCCCCAGGATCATAGGAGAAATAAGAGAAATTGAGAAGAGCATCAATTTCAGCTTCATTGACTATGCTAAAGCCTTTGACTGTGTGGATCACAACAAACTAGGGAAAATTCTTAAAGAGATGAAAATACCAGGCAACCTTACCTATCTCCTGAGAAATCTATATTGAGGTCAAGATGCAACAGTTAGAACTGGACATGGAACAATGGACTAGTTCAAACTTGGAACAGGAGAACAATAAGGGTGTACATGATTACCCTGTTTATTTAATGTAAATGCAGAGAACATCATAGGAAATGCTAGGCTGCATGAATCAAATGCTGGCATCAATACTGCCAGGAAAAATATCAACAACTACAGATACACAGACGATACTACTCTAACGGCAGAAAGAAAAGAGAAACTGAAGACCCTCTTGATGAGGGTGAAAGAGCAGAGTGAAAAAGCTGGCTTAAGACTCAGTATTCAGAAAGCTAAGATCATGGAATCTGGATCCCATCACTTTATGGCAAATAGATGGGGCAAAAATGGCAACAGGACAAACTTCATTTTCTTGGCCTACTATATCACTGCAGATTGAGACTGCCACCATGAAATTAAAAGACGCTTGCTCCTTCAAAGTAAACTATGACAAACCTAGACAGTGTATTAAAAGAATAAACACCGCTTTGCCAACAAATGTCCATATAGTCAAAGCTATGGTTTTTCAAGTAGTCATGTAAGAGATATAAGAGTTGGACCATAAAGAAGGCTGAGTGCTAAATAATTGGTGCTTTTAAATTGTGGTGCTGGAGAAAACTCTTGAAAGTCCTTTGGACTTCAAGGAGAGCAAATCAGTCATTCCTTAAAGGAATCACGTCAGAATATTCATTAGACTGATGCTGAAGTTCCAATAATTTGGCCACCTGATGCGAAGAGCTGACTCATTGGAAAAGATGAGTTTCTGCTGCCAAGAAAACTGAAGGCAAAAGGAGAAGGGGACGACAGAGAATGAGATGGCTGGATGGCATTACCAACTCAATGAACATGAGTTTGAGCAAATTCCAGGAGATGGTGAAGGACAGAGAAGTCTGATGTGATGCTGTCCATGGGGTTGCAGAGAGTCAGGCAAAACTCAGTGACTGAATAGAAGTGCTATCCCTGAGACCTATACCTACCAGGAGGGCGGCACTAATCCCAGGCCCTTGCTTCACCTGCTAGTGGGCAGACAATGGCCCCTGAGTCTTCTGAACCATGACTCTACCCAACTGTGAGCTAGTATAAGCCCCAGGGCTCCCTGGCATTCTGCAGTCAGCCACCTAATGAGCCAGACACACCAATAAGAGAATACCCTCTACAGAAGGCAGGATCTGGCAACCAACCAGACTGAGGTCAAGCCTACCAGAGATCCCAAACAGCCTACCACAATAAAAGGACCACACAGCCCTCATGCAAAAGCCTCTTAAGGATATAGACCAGAAACAAGTCATGTATGTTTGCTGCTGAGACACATGTTATCTCCTACAAAAGACCATTTCTCTAAGCTCAGGAAACCTAAACAACCTATCAGACACATAAAAATAAAAACAGCAACTTATACAAAAATGAGGCAACAGAGGAACATATTCCAGATGAACGAACAAGCAAAAACCCCAGAAGAACTAAGCGAAAGTGGAGATAGGCAATCTACCTGAGGAAGAGTTCAAAGAACTTGAGAGCAGAATGGAAACAGAACAAGAAGTTAGACATTTTTAACAGAGCTAGAAAATATAAAAACAAACTTGATGAAGAAATGATAACTGAAATGAAAAATACACTAAATGACACAAAAGAATGGATCGGCAAGATGAAAGAGTAATGGGAATCATTGATGATGAACAAGAAAAAGAAGGAAAAGAAATGAGGACCATTTAAGAGACTTCTGGAGAACATAAGAATACTAACATTTGTGTTATAGAAGTCCCAGAAGAAGGAGAGAGAATGAAAGGGGCTGAGAACATGTGTGAAGACACAGTAGCTAAACACTTCCCTAACCTAGAAAGAGAACAGATATATAAGTCCTGGAAGCTCAGAGAGTCTCTTAACACAAGGAGGAACTTAGCAAGACACGTGACCATTAAAATGTCAAAGATTAAATATAGAGAATATTAAAAGCACCAGGGAAAACAAATAAGTTATATACAAAGGCTAGCTGATGACTTATTGGCAGAACTGCAGGCCAGAAGGGAGTGGCATGATATATAATGAAAAGGAAATACATACAACCGAGAATACTCAGCAAGACTCTCACTTTCTTACAGGGAAGAATGACTCCATGTTGGATTTGTTTCTTTTAACCTTTGCTTCTGGTTGCTTTTGTTCACTAAAAGGATATTGTCTATACATAATGGCCTTCCTCAGGGAACCTTGCCCCTCTGCCTGAAAGTTAAACCAAAATGATGCCTTTGTTCCAGACCTTGTCCACCTGTGGATGGCAACAGGAAGGAAGAAATTAACATGTGTCTTTCCTGAGACTAGCTATTCTAGGAGAGATTTGTAGGAATAACTGCCTTTTTTATTTTGCCTCCTCACCTTCCCCTCTCTCTGTGCTAAAAAACAACCTACCATCCAGACCCTGATTAGATGATTATTTTGAGACATTCATCTGCCATCCTCCTGTCTTCTTTCTGATAAAATTGTAGTCCTTGCCTCAACACCTCATCTCTGACTCACTGACCTCTATGTGGTGAGCAGAGCAAGGTTGGACTTGGTAACAAATTTGGCGTAGCCAGCCAGGAGCCTTGCTGCTCGTGGCTAGCCAGCCCCAGTCAGGGAATATTGGGGCAAGGCCCTAGCCGCTGCCGGGACTATCTGTCCTGAGGATCCTTCCTTCAAAATTCCCTAATGCAGCACAAACTGCCCCAGTCAAAGCAGTTAAAGCAAGGAACCCGACAAACTTCTAGGAGTTAACTAACAGATATCTGTTTGTAGGTAAGTCCATCTGATCAGTAACCAGTTTGTTGGTGTTATGTCTTGGTTTTGTATGTCCTTTTGTGTTGTAAGTCTACAGACTTGATTTTGTAGGTTAAGTCGCTCTTGTGTGTAGCTCCTCTTATGTGGAGCCAGGAACATATTCTCCCCTAAATTTCAGCTTTTCCTTTTTGGGACAAGTCAATTTGGTTGGGGCACTTTGCTAGGGAGGGAGTTGTCATTGGAGTGTAACATGAGTTGGAACCAGCTTGTTCAGAACTAATTCATTCTTTTTTTTTTTTTAATTCACTGTTTTTGTGTGGTAAGTCTACCCAAGTTGGGAACCAGTTTGATGATTTCTGTCATGGCTTTGTTTTGGTTTTTGTGTCCATCAATGTTGGAGTTTGTTTGTGCTTTTTATAAAAATGGGAACTACTTCATGTATCCCAAAGAAAGCTCTTTGGGGAGTGTATTAAATATGTTAAGAAGAGTGAAGGCCCAGAATGCCTCACTGAATTATCATGTTAACTGGGTTAAATAACTTGTGGTTAAAAGTGTTTTACAAAAGAGCTGGGAAAAGAGATAAGATTACGTATTTAGAAGCATTTATGCTATTATGTCAGGAGGAAAAGAAGTCAGAGGGCACCCACTTTGGACCAGGAGCCACTTCCACAGCAGCAATATTTCCCTTGTGCCAGTGTCCTGTGAGAAGCCAGGAGGCTCCACTAGACTTGGGGAATCTGACTCTAATTTTCCCACAGGAGCCCTGGCTAACTGTGACACTGGGGAACAAACTGACTGACTTTCTAATATGGGTGCCACATATCCTTGGAAATACCAAGGCAGCACAGAAGACATCTCAATCTATCCCTGCCACTAGAGTTTCACATTCTCACAACTTCTAGACTGCTGCTGATTGAAACCTAGGAATTCCTCAAACGTATTTGCAAATAGAGTACCAAATTAAATGGGAGACCATGGGTCTGACTAAGCTAACCATAGCTTATACTCAAGAGCCTGATAAAAATTTGGGAAGAGACCATCTCCCTCAGCTAATTAAGAACATGTAAAACTTTCAACAAAATAAATGGATATGTCAGTCCTTCAATATCATTGATGTAGCCACCCAATACTTCAAAGAAAGAAAAACAAAACTGTCCTTGTTTTAGAAATGTAGTCTTTACATAAACACAAATGTGGTCCAGAAATAATTTAAAAACCATCAATTTTTTTTTACCACTCCCCCAAACTTCCCTATTCAGCTTAAGAAGCATGGAAGTATTAAACTAAGGGGGAATCAAAGTCATCCTAGGGAAGAAGTTACCTGTAACTTTGAGATGAAAATGTCTAACCTGGTCTTCTCAGGAACCTATCTCTGCCATCCTTTTAAAGTACTAATTTTAAAGAAGAAAAAGTAATTTAGAATTTGGCTTTTCCAGAATAAATACAAATCCTAAATGTCTTTTCTGCAAATATTTAGCCATCTAGCCAAGTGAGGTTGACTTATTCCATCTGCCAAAACCCAATTTTAATCCAACCTCTTTTGTGATCTGATGGATTTTACATTGTCTTAACTGGACTCAGGGCTGAAATCTTGAAATGAGAAATGGGATCTCTGTGTTTGTGTGTATCTTTGTCTTTGGATAACATTGCCATGGTTGATCTGTAAAAGAGGTCTCCTTAATTGGCTTAAAGAAAAATAAGCACTTACAAACAATTATCAGCACAAGAGAAATTAAGCTAAATGAGGTTCAGGTTCATGTGAACCAGGAATAATAATTAACACTGTTATTAATGTCTATTCATTGATCTAATTAACATAGACACGTCTCAGGAATCATCAACATTATGTGAAATATTTTATCGTGCCTAGGTTTGTGTGTGTACCTGCTAAGTCACTTCAATGGTGTCCAACTCTTTGAAACCCTATGGACTATAGCATGTCTGGCTCCTCTATCCATGGGCTTCTCCAGGCAAGAATACTGGAGTGGGTTGCCATGTCTTCCTCCAGTGGATCTTCCTCACCCAGGGACTGAACCCACATCTCTTACATCTCTTCCTGCATTGGCAGGCAGGTTCTTTACCAGTAGTGCTACCAGGGAAGGCCAGTTTTAATACAAGCTAAATAAAATCTTGTTTTATCTATTATAAATTCATCAGCCAGAGAGAAAATGAGATAACAGCTTTGGGTGAACTTTTAGAAATAATTATATTTTAGGATCCCTTCAGATATTCCATAATTGAAAGTTAGAATTGTCCTAAAATAAGTGATGGAAAGTTTGTGGAAAGTGGGCCTCAAAAAAAGGCTTTTGTACATAATCAGCCAGGATTAAGTTTAAAGTAAGTTTGAGTAAATAAACTTTTAAAATATGCTGGTCCAAAACTGAATTTGGCTTTACTATCAAAATGACAAATTTTCTTAAGATATTGCATTGCCTTTGATTACAGATATTGTTTCTTTACCTCTTAAGTGATCTGTTCTGTATTTGCCTTTAAAACATTTTCTTGTTATTTTGGCTAAGTAAGTAACTACTGTTTCACAGTGACCTATGATCCTGTTGTGTTTTAAAACTTTTTATGATATTCTTTCAACAAAACATCCCAAATCAAATTATAGTAAAGTTCCTTTCACCTCTACCTAACTTTTGTTGTTGCTGTTAAGTCACTCTGTCATGTCTGACCCTTTGTGACCCGACCCCATGGACTTCAGCACACCAGGCTCTCTATACTTCATCATCTTCTGGAGCTTGCTCAAACTCATGTCCATTGAGTCAGTGATGCCATCCACCTATCTTGTCCTCTGTCATCATCATCTCCTGCCTTCAATCTTTCCTAGCATCAGGTTCTTTTCTAATGAGTCAGCTCTTTACATCAGGTGGCCAAAGAATTGGGGCTTCAGCATCAGTCCTTCCAATGAATAGTCACGATTGATTTCCTTTAGGTTTGACTGGTTTGATCTCCTTGCAGTCCAAGGGACTCTCAAGAGTCTTCTCCAATGCCACAGTTCAAAAGCATCATATCTTTGGTGCTCAGCCTTCTTTATGGTCCAACTCTCACATCCATACATAACTAATGGAAAAACTAATGGAAAATACAGATCTTTGTTGGTAAAATAATGTCTTTGCTTTTTAATATGCTCTTTGGGTTTGTCATAGCTTTTCTTCCAAAGAGCAAGCATCTTCTAATTTCATGGCTGAAGCCACCATCTGCAGTGATTTTGGAGCCCAAGAAGGTAAAGCCTCTCACTGTTTCCCACTGTTTCCCCATCAGCCATGATGTGATGGGACCATATGCCATGATCTTTGTTTTTTGAATGTTGAGTTTCAAACCAGCTTTTTCACTCTCCTCTTTCACTTACATCAAGAGGCTCTTCAGTTTCTCTTTGCTTTCTGCCGTAAGGGTGGTTCTAACTGTTCTAAGTGTTGCTTCTTGTCCAGAATACAGGTTTCTCAAGAGGCATGTAAGGTGGTCTGGTATTCCCATCTCTTGAAGAATTTTCCACAGCTTATTGTGATCCACACAGTCAAAGGCTTTAGCATGGTCAATAAAGCAGATGTTTTTCTGGAATTCTCTTGCTTTTTCTATGAGCCAATGGATGTTGGCCATTTGATCTCTGGTTCCTCTGCCTTTTCTAACCAGCTTGAACATCTGAAAGTTCACAGTTCATGTACTGTTGAAGGCTAGTGTAGAGATTTTTGAGCATTACTTTGCTAGCATGTGACACGAGTGCAACTGTGTGGTAGTTTGAACATTCTTTGGCATTGCCCCTTTGGAATTGGAATGAAAATTGACTTTTTCCAGTCCTGTGACCACTGCTGAGCTTTCCAAATTTGCTGGCATATTGAGTGCAGCACCTTCCCAGCATCATCTTTTAGGATTTGAAATAGCTCAGCTGGAATACATCCAATAGCTTTGCTTGTAGTGAAGCTTCTTAAGGCGAATTTGACGTCACACTCCAGGATGTCTGGCTCTAGGTGTGATCACACTAACATGGTTTATCGGTCATTAAATCTTTTTTGTACAGTTCTTCTGTGTATTCTTGCCACCTCTTCTTAATATCTTCTGCTTTTTTAGGTCCTTACTGTTTCTGTCCTTTATTGTGCCCATCTTTGCATGAAATGTTCTACCTACGTAACTTTGGGATGTTTCAAACGGCCCCTTAAACACCCCAAAGGGAGATATTAAACTAATTAGGTTGACTTGGTATGCTGAATTATATGGAAAAAGCTTTCTAATGAGTAATAAATCTTCTTAGGTTATATTTGTTGTTAAGTGGCTAAGTCATGTCCTACTCTTTGTGACCCAATGGACTGCAGTATACCAGGCTTCTCTGTCCTTTATTAACTCCCAGAGTTGGCTCAAAATCATGTCCATTGAGTCAATGTTGCTATCCAACCATCTCATACTCTGTCATCCCCTTCTCTTCCTGCCTTCAATCTTTCCCAGCATCAGGGTCTTTTTCAATGATTTGGCCCTTTGCATCAGGTGGCCAAAATATTGGAGCTTCTATTTCAGCATTGGAGAAGGAAATGGCAACCCACTCCACTGTTCTTGCCTGGAGAATCCCAGGGATGGGGGAACCTGGTGGACTGCCGTCTCTGGGGTCGCAGAGTTGGACATGACTGAAGCGACTTAGCAGCAGCAGCAGCTATTTCAGCATTAGTCCTTCTAATGAATATTCCAGTTCATTTCCTTCAAAATTGACTGGTTTCATCCCCTTGAAGTCCAAGGGACTCTCAAGAGTATTCTCCAGCACCACAATTTGAAAGCATCTATTCTTCAACGTTCATCCTTCTTTATGGAGCAACTCTCGGAAGCCAAGTGAACTGGTAAACTTGGTTATAATTTTGTGTTTTCCAGGTATAAAGAAAACCTTCCCCTTAAAATAATTGTGACTTACTGTAATTTGGTACATTATACCTTTATAAGCTGAATTGTAACATTTATCTTCTTCTCTCAGCCTGGTTGATCCAACCAGTAACATTTGCTTGTCTCCAAGAGTAAGCCGTGTATGTCTAGGTATGCATGGCCAATACAGTGAAACTGTGGATAGCTCATTATATTAGCTATGGCTCCTTTGGTCACTTGATTATTGCAACTGAATTACAACTGGATTAATCATTGTTTGAATCTTTTTTTTTCAAATTGTTTGTGATTTGTCTCCCTGCTGCACTCTGCCTTTGTCAATGTTAATAGCTGTGTTACTTTTATGCTGTCTTATTTATAAGATTGTTATCTCTTATAGTGCCCAGTGTGTAACAAGACCTCCAACAAAACTTCTAAGACTAAACATCTTGAGGAAATAAATCACGTTGATAACATAAAGTAAATGTAGTACTGTGAGTCTAGGTATGTGAAGATGCAAAGATGCAACAAGGGAAAATGATGCCTGGACACAATCAGACAAGATCCAGACAGTCTTTAATTATCAATGGGTCTAATCCAAAATTTAACACCTGAGTTGACATATCAAGAATTTTCACCTGATCTGGGATGAGCTTCTCAGCAACATGGGACCAAATTTGATAATGAAATGTCTCCCAAATATTGGTCAAATTCCTGTCCAAGAGGAAAGGATCTGAAGCACCCCTCCAATGTGAGCCAGTGATCCCTTAAGAAACTCAGGAAGGAGACATATACCTGCCATCTAGTAGCCATCAGACTAGTCACTCCCTATGGTGAGCCCCGAGGAAACTCAGGATACAGGCTCACAGATAGCTGAGGTGCATATCAAGGAAATACTTTCAGTAAGCCCAGATTTTTGCATCTCCCCCATACATAAAAAGCACTAAATTCCTTAACTTGAGGTGCTGTCTCTAGGCTTGAAGTCCTCAAAATTCCCACCTAATAAAACATAACTCTTAACTTTTTGGTTATATTTTTTTAAGTCTACAGGTATAAAGTAGGCAATTTCCATATAGGAACAAAAGAAGCAGCATTTGGAACACTACCACCAGTATTGGACATTCCCAGAGAGATTAATCTGACAAGACACAACAGGAAGCAATTAAAATGATCACTGCCCTCTTTTCCAGAAGATTATGGAATGGATATTGACATGGGAAATTGTTATAGAGAAGAACTGACTCCATGTTGGATCTCTTTTACTTTAACATTTGCTTCCTATTGCTTTTGTTCACTTAAAGGATACTGTCCATACATATGGCCTGCCTCAGGAAAAACTTACCCCTCTGCCTGAATGTTACACCAAAATGCCTTTGATCAGGACTCTGTTCACCTGTGGATGGCTACAGGAAGAAGGAAATTAATACATTCCCCACCAAGGCCAGTCATTCCAGGAGAGGCTTTTAAGAATCACAGCCGTTTTTACTTTATCTCCTCAACTTCCCTGCTTATTCTATAAAAGAATCTGGTATGCAAACCTCAATAAGATGGTTATTTTTAGACATTAGTCTGCCATATTATCAGTCTGCTGGCTTTCCAAATAAAGTCGTATTCCTTGCCACAACATCTCTCTGATTCATTGGCTTGTTGTAAGCCAAGTAGAGGAAGCTTTGACTTGTTAATAACTTATGCTTGATGAAGAGATCAAAAACTTTACAGACAAGCAAAACTAAGCACCATTAAACCAGCTTTGCATGAAAATTACAAAATGAAAAAGCTCATCAGTAAGAAAAGCATACAATAAATGGAAAAAATCATCCACACATATAGCTAGTGCATGCTGCTAGTCTCTTCAGTCGTTCTTAAATCTTTGTGATCCCATGGAATGTAGCCCACCAGCCTCCTATGTCCATGGGTTTCTCTAGACAAGAATACTAGAATGGGTTGCCATGGACTCCTCCAGGGGATCTTCCCAACCTAGGGATTAAACTGAGAACTCATGTCTCTGGCATTGGCAGGTGGGTTCTTTACCACTAGGACCATCTGGGAAGCTCACACATAGCTAGTAGGAAGGTTAAAAACAAGAAATAGTAAAATAATCTTTATCCACATAAGAAGTTAAGGGATGCACAAATCAATTAGCTGTAAAAATATATCATCAAAAACAATTATCCTGAGAGGAAGAGAGCACAAAAGATTATTATGCATTTGAGAGTAAGATTAGCAAATTAAGCACACTGGTCATAGCAAACACTTTCTTCCAACAAAACAAGAGTCGACTCTACAGATAGACATCATCAGATGGTCAATAATGAAATGAGACTGGTTATATTCTCTGCAGCCAAAGGTGGATAAGCTCTAAATAGCAAAAACAGCTGGAGCTGACTGTGACTTAGATCATGAGCTCCTTATTGCAAAATTCAAACTTAAATTGAAGAAAGTAGAGATAGCCACTAGGCCATTCAGGTATGACCTAAATCAAATCCCTTATGATCTGACAGACAGAGTGCCTGAAGAACTATGGATGGAGGCTCATAACACTGTATGGGAGGTGGTGCCCAAACCATCCTAAAAAAACAAACAAACAAACAAACAAAAAAAAGCGCAAGAAGGCAAAATGGTTGTCTGAGGAGGCCTTACAAATAGCAGAAAAAAGAGAAGCAAAAGGCAAAGGAGAAACGAAAAGATATACACAACTGAATGCAGAGTTCCAAAGAATAGCAAGGAGACATAAGACAGCCTTCTTAAGTGAACAATACAAAGAAACAGAGGAAAACAATAGAATGGGAAAGACTAAACATCTCTTCAAGAAAATTAGAGATACCAAGGGAACATTTCATGCAAAGATGGGCACAATAAAAGACAAAAACCATAAGGACCCAAGAGAAGCAGAAGAGGTTAATAAGAGGTGGTAAGAATGCACAGAAGGTACAAAAAGTGTCTTAATGACCTGGATAACCACCACTGTGTGGTCACTAACCTAGAGCCAGACATTCTGGACTGTGAAGTCCAGAGAGACTTAGGAACCATTACTACAAACAAAACAGCAAAGCTAGTGAAGGTGATGGAATTCCAACTGAGCTATTTCAAATCCTAAAAGATGATGCTGTTAAAGTGTTCCACTCAATATGCCAACAAATTTGGAAAACTCAGCAGTGACCACAGGACTGGAAAAGGTCAGTTTTCATTCCAGTCCCAAAGAAAGGAAGTGCCAAAAAATGTTCAACTACTGTACAACTGCACTCATTTCACATGCTAGCAAGGTAATGCTCAAAATCCATCAAGCAAGGCTTCACTAGTACATGGGGAACTGAAAACTTCTGGATGGTCACGCTGGATCTAGAAAAGGCAAGGAAGCAGAGATCAAATGGCCAACATCTGTTGGATCACAGAAAAAACTAAAGAATTCCAGAAAAACATCTATCTTAGTTTCATTGACTATGCTAAATCCTGTGGTTGTGCAGACCACAACAATCTATGGAAAATTTTTAAAGAGATGGAAATAACAGACCACCTTATCTATCTCCTGAGAATCCTATTTGCAGGTCAAGAAGCAACAGTTAGAACTGCACACGGAACAAAAGACTGGTTCAAAATTGTGAAAGGAGTACAATAAGGCTGTTTGCTGTCACCCTGCTTATTTAACTTCTATGCAGAGTACATCATTTGAAATGCGAGGCTGGATGAAGCACAAGATGGAATCAAGATTGCCAGAAGAAATATCAACAACCTCAGATATGCAGATGATACAACCCTAATGGCAGAAAGCAAGAGGAACTAGAGAGCTTCTTCATGAAAGTGAATGAGAAGAATAAAAAAGATGGCTTAAAACTCAACATTCAAAAAACGAAGATCATGGCATCTGATCCCATCACTTCATGGCAAATAGAGGGGAATAAAATGAAAATAGTGACAGGCTTTATTTTCTTTGGCTCCAAAATCACTGTGGATGAAGACAGTTGCTTTTTAGAAGAAAAGCAATGACAAGCCTAGATAACATATTAAAAGGCAGAGATGTTACTTTGTCAACAAGGGTCCATATAGTCAAAGCTATGTTTTTTACATAGTCATGTGCAGATGTGAGAATTGAACCATAAAAATGGCTGAGCGCTGAAGAATTCATTTTTCAAACTATGGTGCTGGAGAAGACTTTTCAGAGTTCACTGGACTTCAAGTAGATAAAACCAGTCAATCCTAAAGGAAACTAACCCTGAATATTCATTGGAAAGACTGATGCTGAAGCTGAGGCTCTGATACATTAGCCATCTGATGCAAAGAGCCGACTCATTGGAAAAGACCCTAACGCTGAGAAAGATTGAAGACAGGAAGAGAAGGGGGTGACAGAGGATAAAAAGGTTGGATGACATCACTGACTCCATGGACATACCCACCCACTCAACAGACATACCCACGGTGGGACATACCCACTGACTCAATGGACATACCCACCTGGGAGAACCCAGGGATCAAACCCAAGTCTCCTGCAATTCAGGCAAATTCATCACCATCTGAGCCACAAGGGAAGCTCCAATGGATGTGACTTTGAGCAAACTCTGAGAGATGATAAAGGACAGGGAAGCCTAGTGTGCTGCAGTCCATAGAGTCACAAAGAGTTGCACATGACTTAGCAGCTGAATAACAACAAAGATGCATATATATCTCATGGTAACCACAAACCAAAAATTGATAATGGACATTTCAAATGTGGATACCAGGAGTGAGAGACAAAATGGTGGAGCAGAAGGATCAGAGCCCACCTTCTTTCACAAAAAAACAAAATCACAACTAACTTCTGAATAACCATTAGCAAACAAGGCTCAAACCTACCAAAGAAGAATCTGCACCCAAAATGAAGATATCACAATGAGATGGTAGGAGAGGTGCTTCTGTTATATCAACTCACATGCCCATTGGGTGGGTGACCTTCAACTCAAACTAAAAATTTGTTGCAGTTCTCCCACAGGAATGAGAGTTCTGAGCCCCATATCAGGCTCCAAAGCCAGGAGGAGGAGCCCCCAGAGAGCTGGCTTTGAAGGCCAGCAGGACTTCAGTGCAGGAACTCCATAGGACTGGGAGAAAAAGAGGCTCCTCTTGGAGAGCACACACAAGGTTTCATGTGCACTAGGATCTAGGGTAAAGCAGTGACTCCATAGGAGCCTGGATCAGACCTAACTGCAGCGCTTAGAGAATCTCCTGGGGGGGTGGGTTGACTTTGGCTCACTGTGGGGGCAAAGACACTGGTGACAGGTGCCCCAGGAAATACCCATTGGCATAAGCTCTCTTGGAGTCATCATATTTGCACTGAGATGTGTCCCCAACCAAAAGCCTACAGGCTCCATTGCTAGGATGCCTCAGGCCAAACAACCAACAAAGTGGGAACATAGCCCCAGTCATAAGCAGACAAGCTACCTGAGACAAGAGCCACCTATTAAATACACCCCCTTGAGATGACCTTGCCCTCCAAAGGGACAAGACTTAGGTTGACCTACCAGCAGGCAGGCACCCAGACCCTCCAAACAGGGAGCCTGCACAAGTCACTGGACCAACTTCACCTACCAGGGGTTAGACACCAAGAGGAACTGCAAACCTGCAGCCAGAGGAACAAGGACAACAGAGAAAGTCAGACAAAATGAGACAGCAAGGAAATATGTTCCAGATGAAGGAAAAATAAAAAAAAAAAACACAGAAGAACAGCTAAGTGAAATGGAGATAGGCAATCTACCTGAAAAATAATTCAGAGTATCTTGGCAAAAGACTGGAGGGACTGTGAGGATAAAAGAAATGTTTAGTGAAGAGCTCAAAGATGTAAAAAAAAAAAAAAAAAACACCACTAACTGAAATGAAAAATACAGTAGAAGGAATCCATAGAAGAATAAATGAGGCAGAAAAACAAATATATAAGTTAAAAGACAGAAGATTGAAAAGTGTAAGTTGGAAGACAGAAGGTGGAAAACACCGCTGCAAAATAGAATAAATTCAAAATGGATTAAAGACTTAAATGTAAGGCTAGAAACTGAAGCTCTTTGAAGGTAACACATGCAGCAAAGCCTTCACGGTCCAACTCTCACATCCGTACATGACTACTGGAAAATCCATACTTTTGACTATATGGATCTTTCTTGGCAAAGTGATGTCTCTGGTTTTAATATGCTGTCTAGGTTTGTCATAGCTTTTCTTCCAAAAAGCACAGCTGGAATTCCTTAGGAAGCATTCCTACAAACAAAGTTAGAGGAGGTCATAGAATTTCAGCTGAGCTATTTAAAATCCTAAAGGGTGATGCTGTTAAAGTGCTTCACTCAATATGGCAGCAAATTTGGAAAACTCAGCAGTGGCCACAGGACTGGAAAAGGTCAGTTTTCATTAAAATCCCAAAGAAGGGCAATGCCAAAGAATGTTCTAACTACTGTACACTTGCACTCATTTCACATGCTAGCAAGGTAATGCTCAAAATCCTTCAAGCTAGGCTTCATTAGTACATGAACTGAGAACTTCCAGACATTCAAGCTGGATTTAGAAAAGGCAAAGGAACCAGACTGACAACATCTGTTTGATCACAAAAAAGCAAGGAAATTCCAGAAAAACATCTATTTCGGCTTCATTGACTACACTAAAACCTCTGACTATATGGATCAGAACATCCAGCCATCTCATCCTCTGTCGTCCCCTTCTTCTCCTGCCCCCAATCCCTCCCAGAATCAAGTCTTTTCCAGTGAGTCAACTCTTCACATGAGGTGGCCAAAGTACTGGAGTTTCAGCTTTAGCATCATTCCTTCCAAAGAACACCCAGGGCTAATCTCTTTCAGAATGGACTGATTGGATCTCCTTGCAGTCCAAGGGACTCTCAAGAGTCTTCTCCAACACCACAGTTCAAAAGCATCAATTCTTCAGTGCTCAGCCTTCTTCACAGTCCAACTCTCACATCCATACATGACCACAGGAAAAACCATAGCCTTGACTAGACGGACCTTAGTCGGCAAAGTAATGTCTCTGCTTTTGAATATACTATCTAGGTTGGTCATAACTTTCCTTCCAAGGAGTAAGCATCTTTTAATTTCATGGCTGCAGTCACCATCTGCAGTGATTTTGGAGCCCCCAAAATAGTCTGACATTGTTTCCACTGTTTCCCCATCTATTTCCCATGAAGTGATGAGCCAAATGCCATGATCTTCATTTTCTGTATGTTGACCTTTAAGCCAACTTTTTTCATTCTCCGCTTTCACTTTCATCAAGAGACTTTTAGTTCCTCTTCACTTTCTACCATAAGGGTGGTGTCATCTGCATATCTGAGGTTATTGATATTTCTCCTGGCAATCTTGACTCCAGCTTGTGTTTCTTCCAGTCCAGCATTTCTCATGATGTACTCTGCATGTATGTTAAATAAGCAGGGTGACAATATACAGCCTTGACGTACTCCTTTTCCTATTTGGAACCAGTCTGTTGTTCCATGTCCAGTTCTAACTGTTGCTTCCTGGCCTGCATACAGATTTCTCAAAGGCAGGTCAGGTGGTCTGGTATTTCCATCTCCTTCAGAATTTTCCAGTTTATTGTGATCCACTCAGTCAAAGGCTTTGGCATAGTCAATAAAGCAAAAATAGATGTTTTTCTGGAACTCTCTTGCTTTTTCCATGATCCAGGAGATATTGGCAATTTGATCGCTGGTTCCTCTGCCTTTTCTAAAACCAGCTTGAACATCAGGAAGTTTACCATTCACGTATTGCTGAAGCCTGGCTTGGAGAATTTTAAGCATTACACATTGCTAGCATGTGAGACGAGTGCAATTTTGCGGTAGTTTGAGCATTCTTTGGCATTGCCTTTCTTTGGGATTGGAATGAAAACTGACCTTTTCCAGTTCTGTGGCCACTGCTGAGTTTTCCAAATTTGCTGGCATATTGAGTGCAGCACTTTCATAGCATCATCTTTCAGGATTTGAAATAGCTCAACTGGAATTCCATCACCTCCACTAGCTTTGTTCGTAGTGATGCTTTCTAAGGCCCACTGGACTTCACGCTCCAGGATGTCTGGCTCTAGATTAGTGATCACACCATCATGATTATCCAGGTCGTGAAGATCTTTTTTGTACAGTTCTTCTGTGTATTCTTGCCATCTCTTCTTGATATCTTCTGCTTCTGTTAGGTCCATACCATTTCTCTCCTTTATTGAGCCCATCTTTGCCTGAAATGTTCCCTTGGTATCTCTAGTTTTCTTGAAGAGATATCTAGTCTTTCCCATTATGTGCTTTTCCTCTATTTCTTTGCATTGATCACTGAAGAAGGCTTTCTTATCTCTTCTTGCTTTTCTTTGGAACTCTGCATTCAGATGCTTGTATCTTTCCTTTTCTCCTTTGCTTTTCGCCTCTCTTCTTTTCACAGCTATTTGTAAGGCCTCCCTAGACAGCCATTTTGCTTTTTTACATTTCTTTTCCATGGGGAAGGCATTGATCTCTGTCTCCTGTACAATGTCACGAACCTCAGTCCATAGTTCATCAGGCACTCTATCTATCAGATCTAGGCCCTTAAATCTATTTCTCACTTCCACTGTATAATCATGAGGGATTTGATTTAGGTCATACCTGAATGGTCTAGTGGTTTTCCCTGCTTTCTTCAATTTCAGTCTGAATTTGGTAATAAGGAGTTCATGATCTGAGCCACAGTCAGCTCCTGGTCTTGTTTTTGTTGACTGTATAGAGCTTCTCCATCTTTGGCTGCAAAGAATATAAGCAATCTGATTTCGGTGTTGACCATCTGGTGATGTCCATGTGTAGAGTCTTGTGTTGTTGGAAGAGGGTGTTTGCTATGACCAGTGCATTTTCTTGGCAGAACTCTATTAGATTTTGCCCTGCTTCATTCCGCATTCCAAGGCCAAATCTGCCTGTTACTCCAGGTGTTTCTTGACATCCTACTTTTGCATTCCAGTCCCCTATAATAAAAAGGACATCTTTTTTGGGTGTTAGTTCTAAAAAGTCTTGTAGGTCTTCATAGAATCGTTCAACTTCAGCTTCTTCAGCATTACTGGTTGGGGCATAGACTTGGATTACTGTGATATTGAATGGTTTGCCTTGGAAACGAACAGAGATCATTCTGTCGTTTTTGAAACTGCATCCAAGTACTGCATTTCGGACTCTTTTGTTGACCATGATGGCTACTCCATTTCTTCTGAGGGATTCCTGCCCACAGTAGTAGATATAATTGTCATCTGAGTTAAATTCACCCATTCCAGTCCATTTTAGTTCTCTGATTCCTAGAATGTCAATGTTCACTCTTGCCATCTCTTGTTGACCACTTCCAATTTGCTTTGATTCATGGACCTGACATTCCAGGTTCCTATGCAATATTGCTATTTACAGCATCGGACCTTGCTTCTATCACCAGTCACATCCACAGCTGGGTATTGTTTTTGCTTTGGCTCCATCCCTTCATTCTTTCTGGAATTATTTCTCCACTGATCTCCAGTAGCATATTGGGCACCTACTGACCTGGGGAGTTCCTCTTTCAGTATCCTATCATTTTGCCTTTTCATACTGTTCATGGGGCTCTCAAGGCAAGAATACTGAAGTGGTTTGCTATTCTCTTCTCCAGTGGACCACATTCTGTCATAGAGAAGGCTGAGTGCCAAAGAATTGATGCTACCCAACAGGGGGTGCTTGAGAAGACAATTGAGATTCTCTTGGACAGCAAGGAGATTGAACCAGTCAATCCTAAAGGAAATCAACCCTGAATATTCATTGGAAGGACTGATGCTGAAGCTAATGCGCTTTGGCCACCTGATGGGAAGCGTTGACTTATTGGAAAAGGCCCTGATGCTGGGAAAGTTTGAAGGTAGGAACAGAAGAGAACAATGGAGGATGAGATGTTTGGACATGAGTTTGAGCAAACACAAGAGTCAGTGAAAGACAGAGAAGCCTGGCACGCTTCAGTCCAAGTGTTGCAGAGTCAGACGTGAGTGAGTTACTGAACAACTACAAGCAAAAGTCCAGGAACAAATAGCTTCACAGGCAGGTTCTATCAAACATATAGAGTAGAGTAAATATCTATCCTTTTGAAACTGTTACCAAAAAAATTGTGGAGGATGAAACACACCCAAACTCATTCTATGAAGCCACCATCAGCCTCATAACAAGTTCAGTTCAGTTCAGTCACTCAGTCGTGTCCAACTCTTTGCGACCCCATGAATCACAGCACGCCAGGCCTCCCTGTCCATCACCAACTCCCCGGAGTTCACTCAGACTCATGTCCATCGAGTCCGTGAGGCCATCCAGCCATCTCATCCTCGGTCGTCCCCTTCTCCTCCTGCCCCCAATCCTTCCCAGCATCAGAGTCTTTTCCAGTGAGTCAACTCTTTGCATGAGGTGGCCAAAGTACTGGAGTTTCAGCTTTAGCATCATTCCTTCCAAAGAAATCCCAGGACTGATCTCCTTCAGAATGGACTGGTTGGATCTCCTTGCAGTCCAAGGGACTCTCAAGAGTCTTCTCCAACACCACAGTTCAAAAGCATCAATTCTTCGGTGCTCAGCCTTGTTCACAGTCCAACTCTCACATCCATACATGACCACTGGAAAAACAATAGCCTTGACTAGACGGAGATTTGTCGGCAAAGTAATGTCTCTGCTTTTGAATATACTATCGAGGTTGGTCATAACTTTCCTTCCAAGGAGTTAGCGTCTTTAATTTCATGGCTGCAGTCACCATGTGCAGTGATTTTGGAGCCCAAAGAAATAAAAGTCTGCCACTGTTTCCACTGTTTCTCCATCTATTTCCCATGAAGTGACGGGACTGGATGCCATGATCTTTGTTTTCTGAATGTTGAGCTTTAAACCATCTTTTTTGCTTTCCTCTTTCACTTTCATCAAGAGGCTCTTTAGTTCCTCATCACTTTCTGCCATAAGGGTGGTATCATCTGCATATCTGAGGTTATTGATATTTCTCCCGGCAATCTTGATTCCAGCTTGTGTTTCTTCTAGTCCAGCATTTCTCATGATGTACTCTGCATAGAAGTTAAATAAACAGGGTGACAGTATACAGCCTTGACGTACTCCTTTTCCTATTTGGAACCAGTCTGCTGTTCCATGTCCAGTTCTAACTGTTGCTTCCTGACCTGCATACAGATTTCTCAAGAGGCAGATTAGGTGGTCTGGTATTCCCATCTGTTTCAGAATTTTCCACAGTTTATTGTGATCCACACAGTCAAAGGCTTTGGCATAGTCAATAAAGCAGAAATAGATGTTTTCCTGGAACTCTCTTGCTTTTTCCATGATCCAGCAGATGTTGGCTATTTGATCTTGTAAGACCTCACGGCCTTTTCTCGGGAAGCGTCGCCACAAAGACCACAGTGACTCGAATTCGATGCAATCAGCAGGAGGATTTATTTAGCCAGCGCGCTGGGGTTCGAGCTCCCGTTTCCAGGAGTGAACCCGGAACACTCACCGAAAGGGATTTTTATACAGAAAGATCAAAGACAACTGGGAATGAGATCGGAATGTAGGGAACAATGTGATAAGGGGGTCTTAGGATGAAGTGGAGACATTTGATTGGTGGGGATGATTTACAGGTAATTAAGTTGAAACGGTTGGCTGATCACCCTGCGGCATTTGGTACGGGAAATGCATTTTTGAGGAAAGGTCAGTTACACAGTGGAAACTAAGTCACAAGTTATCAGTTAAGAATAGGGAGCAGTCAGGAGGCTCTGAGTCATCAAGATAAGGGGGAAAGCTATGCGGTGCATTCTGCCTTCCAGGTTTAACTCTTAACCTAGGAGTTTTCCAGTGCCCTTTTCAGAAAGCACTAAATGAAGTTACATTTTTACAGAAAGACGAATACAATGATTTACAACAAAGAGAAATTCATTATCCCAAAAAGCCTTGTTTTGCTAACATCAAAACTACTATAATTCCTCAATCTAAAAGTTCTTCAATCTCTGGTTCCTCTGCCTTTTCTAAAACCAGCTTGAACATCAGGGAGTTCATGGTTCACATATTGCTGAAGCCTGGCTTGGAGAATTTTGAGCATTACTTTACTAGCATGTGAGATGAGTGCAATTGTGCAGTAGTTTGAGCATTCTTTGGCATTGCCTTTCTTTTTTTTTTTTTCAGATTTTTTATTTTTATTTTTTTAAATTAAATTTATTTATTTTTTTAATTACAATACTGTATTTGTTTTGCCATACATTGACATGAATCAGCCATAGGTGAACACAATCTCCCAATGCCGAAACCCCTCCCACCTCCCACCCCACAATACTGTATTTGTTTTGCCATTGGGATTGGAATGAAAACTGACCTTTTCCAGTCCTGTGGCAAACCAGACAATAATTCCACACACAAAAAGAAATTTTAGGCCAGTATCACTGACAACAGATAAGGATAAGAGGCTTATGGAAGCTTCCTGATGGAAGAGACTGGGTCTTGTTCTAATGGGTGGGGCCATTCTCAGTAAATCTTTAATCCAATTTTCTGTTGATGGGAGGGGTTGTATTCTCTCTCTGTTGTTTGATCTGAGACCAAACTATGTTGGAGGTAATGAAGATAATGGTGACTTCCTTCAAAAGGTCCCATGCGTGCACTGCCACACTCAGTGCCTCTTACCCTGCAGCAGGCCACCACCCACCCATGCCTCTTCCAGAGACTCCTGGACACTCTTAGGCAACTCTGGGTCAGTCTCTTATAGGGTCACTGCTCCTTTCTTCTGGGTCCTTGTGCACACAAGGTTTTGTTTATGCCCTCCAAGAGTCTGTTTCCCCAGTCCTGTGTAAATTCTGTAATAAAATCTCACTGGCCTCCAAAGTCAAATTCTCTGGGGTTCTAGGTCCCTTTTCCAGATCCCCAGGTTGGGAAATCCATTGTGGATCTTAGAACTTTCTTAACAGTGCAAGAATTTCTTTGGTATAATTGTTCTACAGTTTGTGGGTAGTTTCAACATCATAAAAAGAAACAAATGTTACTCAGTCCTGTCCAACTCTTTGCGACCCCATGGATTATAGCTAGCCAGGCTCCCCTGTCTCTGGAATTCTCCAGGCAAGATTACTGGAGTGGGTAGTCATTCCTTTCTCCAAGGGATATTCCTGACCCAGGGATCAGACCTGGACCCCCAACATTGCAGGCAGATTCTTTACCATCTTGATTTTCTCATTTTCTGCTTTCCAGAAGGAAAGGGCTCATCAGTTCCATGTCCTGCCTCCTAAGAAATCTGTATGCAAGTCAACAAGCAATAGTTAGAACCAGACATGGAACAATACACCAGACTTAAATTGAAGAAAGTGGGAAAAATCACTAGACCATTCAGATATGGCCTAAATCAAATCCCTTACAATTATACAGCAGAAGTGAGAAATATAGTCAAGGGATTAAATGTGATAGACAGAGCGCCTGAAGAACTATGGACAGAGGTTCATGACATTATGCAGGAGACAGTGATCATGACCATCCCTAAGAAAAAGAAACGCAAAAAGGCAAAATGGTTGTCTGAGGAGGCCTTACAAATAGCTATGAAAAGAGAAGTAAAAGGCAAAAGAAAAAAAGGAAAGATATACCCATTTGAATGGAGGGTTCCAAAGAAAAGCAAAGAGAGATAAGACAGACTTCTTCAGTGATCAATGCAAAGAAATAGAGGAAAACAACAGAATGGGAAAGACTAGAGATTTCCTCAAGAAAATTGGAGATACAAGGGAAATTTTTGTGCAGAGATGGGCACAATAAAAGATAGAAATAGTACGGACCTAACAGAAGCAGAAGATATTAAGAAGAGGTGGCAAGAATACACAGAAGAACTATACAAGAAAGATCTTCATGATCCAGATAATCACGATGGTGTGATCACTAACCTAGAGACAGACATCCTGGAATGCAAAGTCAAGCGGGCCTTAGGAAACATCACTACGAATAAAGCTACGGAAGGAGATGGAATTCCAGTTGAGCTATTTCAAATCCTAAAAGATGATGCTTTGAAAGTGCTGCACTCAATATGCCAGCAAATTTGGAAAAGTCAGCAGTGGCCACAGGACTGGAAAAGGTCAGTTTTCATTCCAATCCCAAAGAAAGGCAATGCCAAAGAATGCTCAAACTATGGACAGTTGTACTCATCTCACACGCTAGCAAAGTAAGGCTCAAAATTCTCCAAGCCAGGCTTCAGCAATACATGAAGTATGAACTTCCAGATGTTTAAGCTGGATATAGAAAAGGAAGAGGAATCAGAGATCAAATTGCCAACACCTGTTGGATCATCAAAAAGCAAGAGAGTTCCAGAAAACCATCTATTTCTGCCTCATTGACTATGCCAAAGCCTTTGACTGTGCAGATCACATTAAACTGTGGAAAATTCTTCAAGAGATGGGAATACCAGACTGCTTTACCTGCCTCCTGAGAAATCTGTATGCAGGTCAAGAAGTAACAGTTAGAAGTGGACATGTAATAACAGACTGGTTCCAAACAGGGAAAGGAGTATGTCAAGGCTGTATATTGTCACCCTGCTTATTTAACTTATACGCAAAGTACATCATGCAAAATGCCAGGCTGGATGAAGCAGAAGCTGGATTCAAGATTTCCAGGAAAAATATCAATAATCTCAGATACGCAGATGACACCACTCTTATGGCCTAATGTGAAGAGAAACTGAAGAGCCTCTTGGAAGTGAAAGAGGAGAGTGAAAACATTGGCTTAAAACTCAACATTCAGAAAATGAAGATCGTAGCATTTGGTCCTATCACTTCATGGTAAATAGAGGGGAACAAAATGGAAATAGTGACAGTTTATCTTTGGGGTGCTCCAAAATCACTGCAGATGGTGATTGCAGCCATGAAATTTAAAGAAGCTTGCTCCTTAGAAGGAAAGCTATGACCAACCTAGACAGTATATTAAAAAGCAGAGACATTACTTGTTAGCAAAATTATTTTGCCAGCAAAGGTCCCTCTATTCAAAGCTATGGTTTTTCCTATAGTCATGTATGAATGTGAGAGTTAGACCATAAAGAAAGCTAAGCACTGAAGAACTGACACTTTTGAACTGTGTTGTTGGAGAAGACTCTTGAGAGTCCTTGGACTGCAAGGAGATCCAACCTGTCTATCCTAAAGGAAATCAGTCCTGAATATTCATCAGAAGGACTGATGCCAAAGTTGAAACTCCAATAATTTGGCCACCTGATGTGAAGAACTGACTCACTGGAATAGACTCTGATGCTGGAAAGATTGAGGGCAGGAGGAGAAGGTGACGACAGAGAATGAGATGGTTGGATGGCATCACCAACTCAATGGACATGAATCTGAGCAATTTCCAGGAGTTGGTGATGGACAGGGAAGCCTGGCATCCCACAGTCCTTGGAGCTACAAAGAGTCGGACACCACAGAGCAACTGAACTGATCACTGATGAACTTAGATGCAAAAATCCTCAACAAAGTAATAGCAAACCCAAATCCATTAAAAGATCATACTCCATGATCAAGTGGGATTTATCCCAAGGATATAAGGAATTTTTAATATCTGCAAATCAATGTGACACATCACATTAACAAATTGAGTAAAAACCATACGATCCTCTCAATAGATGCAGGAAAACTTTAGACAAAATTCAACACCCATTTATACTAAAAAGCTTTCCAGAAAGTGGGTAGAGAGGCAAACTCATCCCTCAGCATGCATGCTGTGTGCTTCAGTTGTTTCTGACTCTTTGTGACTCTATGGATGGTAGCCCACCAAGCTTCTCTGTCCATGGGATTCTCCAGGCAAGAAAACTGGACTGAATTGTTATTTCCAACTCCAGGAGATTTTTCTGACCAGGGATCAAATCCACATCTCTTAAGTCTCATGCATTCTCAGGCTGGTTCTTTACCACTGGTGTCATCTGGGAAGCCCCTATGACAATCCTGTAGATAACATCATACTCAATGGTGAAAAGGTGAAACCATTTCATCTAAGATTAGGAAGGACTGCCACTCTTGCCACTGCTATTCAGTATAGTTGTAGAAGTCCTCACCACAACAATCAGGGAAGAAAAAGCAATAAAAGGAATCCAAATTGTTAGAGAAATAGTATATGGTCACTGTTCCCAGATGATATGATACTATACGTAAAAAAATTCTATCAATGCTACCAGAAAACTAATAGAGCATATCAATAAATTCATTCATGTTGCTGGATACAAAATTAACACACAGAAATCTGTTGTACTTTTATACACTAACTATGAAACATCAGAAGGAGAAATTAAGGAAACATTGCATTTACTACTGCATCAAGAAGAATAAGATACCTAGACATAAACCTACCTAAGGAGACAAAAAGACTTGTACTCTGAAAACTGTAAGATGCTGATGAAAGAAATCAAAGATGACACAGATGGAAAAATATACCATGTTCTTTAACTGAAAGAATCAGTATTGTCAAAATGACTATACTACCCAAGGCAATCTACAGATTCAGTGCAATCCCTATCAACTTACCAATGGCATTTTTCACATAACTAGAATAAAAATTTTTTAAACTTGTGTGGAAATTTTAAAAAACCAAAACAGCTAAGGTAATCTTGAGAAAGAAAAATGGAGGTGGAAGAATCAGGCTCCATGAATTCAGACTATCGTACAAAGCTACTGTCATGAAAAAAGTTTGACAGTGACACAAAAAAGGTCAGAGTAACAGGAAAGAAATCCCAGAAATAAACCCATGCACCTATGGTCAACTGATGACAAAGAAGCCAAGACTGTACAATGGAGAAAAGATAATCTCTTCAGTACATGGTGCTGGGGAAACTCGACAGGTAGATGTTAAAAGAAGAGGGAGAGAAACTAGAACATTCTCTAACACCATACAGAAAACTAAACTCAAAACAGATTAAAGCCCTAAATATAAGACTGCTGCTGCTACTGCTGCTAAGTCGCTTCAGTTGTGTCCAACTCTGTGTGACCCCAAAGACAGCAGCCCACCAGGCTCCGCCGTCCCTGGGATTCTCCAGGCAAGAACACTGCAGTGGGTTGCCATTTCCTTCTCCAATGCATGAAAGTGAAAAGTAAAAGTGAAGTCGCTCAGTCATGTCCGACTCTTCGCGACACCATGGACTGCAGCCTACCAGGCTCCTCCATCCATGGGATTTTCCAGGCAAGACTATTGGAGTGGGTTGCCATTGCCTTCTCCAAAATAAAAGACTGGATTCTATAAACCTTCTGGGAGAAAATATACCCCAAACACTTTGACATAAATGGCAGCAGTATCTTTTGGATTTGTTTCCTAGAATAATGGAAATTAAAAAAACAAAACAAAACAAATGGGACTCAATTAGACTGAAAATCTTTCACATAGCAAGGAAACAAACAAACAGACAACCTAGAGAATGGGAAAAAATATTGATACTTGAAAATGATGCACCCAGCAAGGGATTAATCTCCAAAATGTATACAGTTCATACAGCTCAATGTCAAAACAAACAACCCAATACAAAAGTAAGCAGAACTAAATAGATATTTCTCCAAAGAAGACATACAAATAGCCAACAGGCACAAGAAAAGATGGTCAAGATCACTAATTATTAGAGAAATGCAAATCAAAACTACAATGAGATGTCACCTCACGCCAGTCATAATGGCCATCATTAAAACATCTACAAATAATAAATGCTGGAGAGTGTGTGGAGAAAAGGGAAGCTTCTTTTGACAAAAAGTGGTACAATCATTGTGGAGAACAATATGGATGTCCTTTAAAAAAAAAAAAAAAACCAGTAATAGAACTATCATAAAATCCAGCAATCCCACTCTTGACCATGTTTGGAGAAAACCATAGTCAAAAAGGCACATGTACCCCAATGTTCAATGCAGCAATATTTACAATAGGCAAAACATTGAAGAAATTTAAATGTGTACAGACAAATGAATAAATCAAGAATCTGTGATACATACCCACACAAACACACACAATGGAATATTTCAGTTCAGTTGCTCAGTCGTGTCCGACTCTTTGCAACCCCATGAATCGCAGCACGCCAGGCCTCCCTGTCCATCACCAACTCCCAGAGTTCACTCAGACTCACGTCCATCGAGTCCGTGGAGGCCATCCAGCCATCTCATCCTCGGTCGTCCCCTTCTCCTCCTGCCCCCAATCCCTCCCAGCATCAGAGTCTTTTCCAGTGAGTCAACTCTTTGCATGAGGTGGCCAAAGTACTGGAGTTTCAGCTTTAGCATCATTCCTTTCAAAGAAATCCCAGGGCTGATCTTTCAGAATGGACTGGTTGGATCTCCTTGCAGTCCAAGGGACTCTCAAGAGTCTTCTCCAACACCACAGTTCAAAAGCATCAATTCTTCAGCACTCAGCTTTCTTCACAGTCCAACTCTCACATCCATACATCACTACTGGAAAAACCATAGCCTTGACTAGACGGACCTTAGTCGGCAAAGTAATGTCTCTGCTTTTGAATATACTATCTAGGTTGGTCATAACTTTTCTTCCAAATTTCTCAGCCATAAAAAAGGTAGAAATAATGCCATCTGCAGAAACATGGATGGACCTAGAGATTATCATACTAAGTGAAGTAAGCCAAATGATACAAATATTATATGATATCACTTATGTGGATTCTAAAAAACAAATGACATAAGTGAACTTATTTACAAAACAGAAGCAGATTCACAGACTTCAAAAAATATATCTACGGTTATTAAAGGGGAAAGGTGGAGGAGGCATAAATTAGGAATTTGGGATTAATGTATATATACTACTATATATAAAATACATAATCAACAAGGACCTACTGTATATCACAGGGAACTCTATTCAATATTTTGTCATAATCTATATGGGAAAACGTGAAAAATAATGGATATATGTATATTATAACTGAATCACTTTGTTGTACACCTGAAACTAACAACATGGTAAGTCAACTATGCTTGTGCATGCTCAGTTGCTAAATCATGTCTGACTCTTTGTGACCCCATGGACTACAGCCTGCCAGACTCCTCTGTCCATGGAATTTTCTAGGCAAGAATACTGGAGTGAGTTGCCATTTTCTTCTCCAGGGGATTTTCCTGACCCAGGGATTGAATTCAAATCTCGCGCTTGACAGGCAAATTCTTTACCACTGAGCCACCAGAGAAGCCTAAGTCAACTATAATATTAAATAAAAATTAAATTAAAAAAATCTATAATAGATAATATGCAAAGGAGAAAAAGGAGGGGTAGTCCCAACATGGCAGAGGAACAGGATGGGGAGATCACTTTCTCCCCTACAAATACATCAAAAGATCATCTGCATGTGGAGCAACTTCCACAGAACATCTGAATGCTGGTGGATGACCCCAGATACCCAGAAAGGCAAACCAATCTCTTTGGAATGAAGTAGGACAAAAAATAAAAATGAAAAGGAAGACAAAGGATTTTGGAACTGAGACTCGTCCTGAGGAGGGAGTCGTGAAGGAGAAATTTCCACACCATAGGAAACCTTCTCACAGGCAGGATCAGTGGGGAGTTTTGGAATCTCAGAAGGCATCAGAACCGAAAAGTTCACAGAAATCATCCCTAACAGCAATTACCAGCCAAGAAGTGGCTCTCATGCTCGCATCCGCTGGCTTTGAAAACCAACAGGGCTTAATTCCAGGGGAGCTAGCTGAAGGGCTGTGGGAAATCGAGCCTGCCCTTGAAGGGCTCATTCACAGACTCACTTGCATCAAGTCTCAGGGCAGAGGCAGGAGCTTGAAAAGTACCTAGGTCATACAAGAGAGATATTCATCGATTAATTTTAGGGTGTGTGCCAGAAGGGCAGGGATCTGGTGGGACTTTCTTTGGGGATGAAAGCATTGGCAGGCACCATTTCCCTTTTACTTTCCTGCCATCTTGCTGGCCCAGTGCTGGAGGGTGTCATTTCCTGTCACTGTGAATCAGAATAGTGATTCATATGAATATGAATCAGGAAGGCCATGCTTCCTGCCGCAGGGCTTCCCTGAGAACCAGCCTCACCCAACCTACACACCTGGGCCAGAACTGACCTCCTCCAAGGCAGTTCCCACCCTGCCCCACCTGAAGGGCAGCCCTACCTGGCATCAGAACTCCTCCAAAGCAACTCCGCTCCAGGGAGCCAGCCCTGCCCATCAGGACACCCATGGCAGTTGCAGCCAATCATCTCAGCCAGTCAGGCTGGGGGCCAACCCCAGACAACTGCAGCAGTTGTTCCCAGGACTCCCAGCTAGCTGGCCTGGTGGCCAGCCACACCTGCTAGTGTATCCACAGCACCCGTGGCCTGACTGCAACAGGAGGACACATGCAGCCCACACAGGGGATACCCCTGGGGCACCTAGCCCTGGGGAGCTAGGGGACTCCCCCACCAGGCCACACAGGACACACTCTACATCAGGCAACACTTCCAAGACTGGGAGATGTAGCTGATATTCCTAACAAAGAGAGGCAGGCATAACAAGGAGACAAAGAATACTTTCTAAACTAAAGAACAAGGCAAAACCTCAGGAAAAAAAAAATTAAAAGAGATAGAGATGAGCAGTTTACCAGATAAAAAGTTTCAAGTAATAAAAAGAAGCTCACTAGACTCAGGAGGAGACTGGATGAACTCACTGAGAACTTTGACAGAGAGACAGAAAATATAAAAAAAAAATCAATCAGAACTTAACAATAAAATAACTGAAGTGAAAAATACACTAGAAGGAATCAACAATGGATTAACGGACGCAGTAGAACAGATCAGCAATTAGAAGGACAAGGTAATCTAAATCATCCAATCAAAACAGCAAAGAAAAAATAAAATATTTTAAAACAATAGTTTAAGGAACCTGTGGGGCAGCATCAATCATATTAACATTTACATTACTGGGGTTCCAAAGGAGACAAGACAGAGAAAAGAACAGAAAACCTACTTGAAAAATAGTGGCTGAAAACTTCCCTTAGTGAAGGAAACGGACATTCAAGTCCAGGCAGTACAGAAAGTCCCAAATAAAATGAACCCAAAGGTATCCACACCAAGACATATTATAATTATATTGTCAAAAATTAAAGAGATCATCTTAAAGCAGCAAAATAAAAACAACTGGTACGTACAAAGCAACTCCTATAAGACTTTAAGCTGATTTTTTAGCAAAAAGCAACTTTCATAAGACTGTAAGATGATATTTTTGCAAAAACTTTATAGGTCAACAGGGATTCTAAAGTTTTATATTCAAAGAAATTAAAGGAAAAAAAATTACATCCAAGAGTGCTGTATCTACAAGGCTATCACTCAGAATAGAAAGATAGTTTCCTAGACAAGCAAAAGCTAAATGAGTTCATCACCACTAAATTGGTCATACAAGAAATCTTAAAGGGACCTCATTAAATAGAAGAGGCCATAAGTAGAAACAAGAACAGCTTCTTAGGTGGCACAGTGGTAAAGAAGCCATCTGCCAATGTAGGAGACACAAGAGATGTGGGTTTGATTCCTGGGCAGGGGATATACCCTGGAGTACGAAATGGCAACCCACTCCAGTATTCTTGCCTGGAAAATTCCATGGACAGAGGAGCTTGGCAGGCTACAGTCCATGGGGTCACAAAGAGTTGGACATGACTAAGCGATTGCGCACAGCACAACACACAGCGAAAATAAATAAATTATGGGGGAAATAATATCACTGGTAAAGGCAAACAAATAGTAAAGTTAGTGGATCAACCACTGATAAAGCTAATACAAAGGCTAAAAAAAAAAGGTAATAAAATCAAAATATCTAAAATAATTAGTTGAGTGATACACAAAATAAAACATGTAAAGTATGACATCAAAAACATAACATGGGGGAGGGGTCATAAAAATGTAATATTTCAGAATGTGCTCAGTCTTACGTAACCATGAAGTTAAATTTCTGTAAGTTGTTATAAATGAACTTCATGCTAACCACACACACACAAAAAAACCTGCAACACAAAACTAAGGAATACAAACATAACACTAAAGGAAGTCATCAAAGCACAAGAGGAGAGAACAAAAGAAAGAACAGATAAGAACTACAAAACAACCAGAAAACAATTAACAAAATGGCAATAAGGACATACCTATCAATAATTTAAATGAAGACAGACTAAATGCTCCAATGAAAACAGAAAGTAGCCAAATGAATGAAAAAAAAAAGACTCATAAATATTGTCATTTCTCTACTTCCTTTAAGTGTAAGGTTAGATTGTGTATTTGAGATTTTTCTTGTTTTTTGATGTAGTGCCTACAAGAGATTCACTTCAGACCTAAAGATACACATAGACAGTGTAGCGATAGAAAAAAAGATATTTCATGCAAATAGATCTGAAAAGACAGCTGGGGTAGCAATACTTATATCAGACAAAGCTGACATTATAACAAAACTCTAACAACAGACTAAGAAGGACATTACATAACAATAATCCAACAAGAGGATATAATACATATAAATATCTATGCACCCAACACAGAAGCATCCAAATATGTAAAGCAAATACTAATAGATATAAAAGGAGATATTAACAGTAATACAATAATAGTAGGGGACTTTAACACATCAGTTACAAAAGTTGATATATTGTCCAGCTGGAGAATCAGTAACAAAGCATTGGTCTTAAATGACACTTTACGTAGGACTAAATTAATAAATAAAGAATATCCATCCAAAACAAGCAGATTACACATTCTCCTCAAGTGCACATAGAACATACTCTGGCATATATCACATGATAATCCACAAAACAAGTCTCAATCAATTTAAGACTGAAATTATATCCAGTAACTTTTCCTACCACAACTGTATACAAAAACTAGAAATCAAATATAAGAAAACTGGGAGGGCTGGTGCACGGATGATCCAGAGAGATGATATGGGGTGGGAGGTGGGAGGGGGCTTCGGCATTGGGAGATCGTGTACACCTGTGGCTGATTCATGTCAATGTATGGCAAAACCAATACAGTATTATAACGTAGAATAAAGTATTAAAAAAAAATAAAAAGAAAGCATTGATAATAAAAATCTTCATAATGAAATATTAAAAAAAAACTAAGAAAAACACATGGAATGGAGTCTAAACAAACCAATGAGTCAACAAATAAAGAGTATAGCAAAAAATACCTTGACATGAATGAAAATGAAAACACAACATTCCAAAACCCATGGGATGAAGCAAAAGCCATTCTAAGAGGGAAGTTTATAACAATATAGCCTACTTCAGAAAACAAGAACAACCTCAGATAAACCATCTAACCTAACACTTAAGGGAACCAGAAAAAGAAGATCAATCAATATCACTCGTTATTAGAGAAATGGAAATCAAAACTACAATGAGGTATTACCTTACTTGGGTCAGAATGACCACCATCAAAAAATCTACAAACAATAAATGCTGGAAAGGGTGTGGAGAAAACAGAACATTCTGGCACCGTTAGTGGGAATGTAAATTGATACAGCCACTATGGAGAACAGTATGGAGATTCCTTTAAAAACTAAGAATAAAACTACCATGTACCTAGTCACTCAGTCATGTCCAACTCTTTGTGACCCCATGAACTGTAGCCCAACAGGCTCCTCTGTCCATGGGGATTCTCCAGGCAAGAATACTGGACTGGGTTGCCATGCCCTCCTCCAGGGGATCTTCCCAACCCAGGGATTGAACCCAGGTCTCCCTCACTGCAGGCAGATTTCTTACCACCTGAGCCACCAGGGAAGCCCATGAATACTGGAGTGGGTAGCCTATCCCTTCTCCAGGGAAATTTCCTGACCCAGGAATCGAACCAGGGTCTCCTGCATTGCAGGCAGACTCTGCTGGCTGAGCTACCAGGGAAGCCCTAAAACTTCCATATGACCCAACAATCCCACTCACGGAGCAGACACAGGGAGGAAACCAGAATTGCAAGAGACACATATATCCCAGTGTTCATTGCAGCACTATTTACAATTAGCTAGGACATGGAAGCAACCTAAGTGTCCATCAGCAGATGAGTGGATAAAGAAGTTGTGGTACATAGACACAATGCAGTATTACGCAGCCATAGGAAGAAAAGCTTTGATTCAGTTCTAATGAGGTGGATGAGCCTAGAGCCTATTATACAGAGTAAAGTAAGTCAGAAAGAAAGACAAATACTGTATATTAATGCATTTATATGGAATTTAGAAAAATAGTACTGATAATCCTACATGCAGGAAGCAAAGGAGACACAGACATGAAGAACCGACTTTGGACTCAGTGAGAGAAGGCAAGAGTGGGATGATTTGAGAGAATAGCGTTAAAACATATACATACCATATGTAAAGTAGATAACCAGTGTGAGTTTGATGCATGAAGCAGGGCACCCAAAGATGGTGTTCTGGAACAACCTAGAGGGATAGGGTGGGGAGGGTGGTGGGAAGGGGTTTAGGATGGGGGCACACATGTATACCTATGTCTGTTTCATAATGCATTGCAAAACCTTCACAATATCGTAATTATCCTACATTTAAATACACTTTTGAAAAAGGGAAAAAAAGGAGTCCAAAGACAATGAAATCACAGGAGAACCAAAGAAAGGAACAAAAGATACCTATGAAAAAACAAACCCAAAACAATTTACAAAATGGCAATAAGAAGAAATATCAGTAACCACCATAGTTATGGATATAAATGGCCTAAATGCGCCAATCAAAAGACAGAGTGTCTGAATGGATTCAAAGACAAGACCTATATATATAGTGCCTACTAGAGAACCACTTCAGATCTAAAAACACAGAGACTGAAAGTGAGTAAATGTAAAAATTATTCCATGCAAATAAGAAATTCAAGGTCAGTTCAGTTCAGTCGCTCAGTCGTGTCCGACTCTTTGCGACCCCATGAACTGCAGCACGCCAGGCCTCCCTGTCCTTCACCATCTCCTGGAGTTCACTCAGACTCACGAACATCGAGTCAGTGATGCCATCCAGCCATCTCATCCTCGGTCGTCCCCTTCTCCTCCTGCCCCCAATCCCTCCCAGCATCAGAGTCTTCCAATGAGTCAACTCTTCGCATGAGGTGGCCAAAGTATTGGAGTTTCAGCTTTAGCATCATTCCTTTCAAAGAAATCCCAGGGCTGATCTCCTTCAGAATGGACTGGTTGGATCTCCTTGCAGTCCAAGGGACTCTCAAGAGTCTTCTCCAACATCACAGTTCAAAAGCATCAATTCTTCGGTGCTCAGCCTTCTTCACAATCCAACTCTCACATCCATACACAACTACTGGAAAAATCATAGCTTTGACTAGATGGACCTTAGTCGGCAAAGTAATGTCTCTGCTTTTCAATATGCTTTCTAGGTTGGTCATAACTTTTCTTCCAAGGAGTAAGCGTCTTTTAATTTCATGGCTGCAGTCACCATGTGCAGTGATTTTGGAGCCCCCAAAATAAAGTCTGACACTGTTTCCACTGTTTCCCCATCCATTTCCCATGAAGTGATGGGACCGGATGCTATGATCTTCATTTTCTGAATGTTGAGCCTTAAGCCAACTTTTTTCACTCCCCTCTTTCACTTTCATCAAGAGGCTTTTTAGTTCCTCTTCACTTTCTGCCATAAGGGTGGTGTCATCTGCATATCTGAGATTATTGATATTTCTCCCGGCAATCTTGATTCCAGCTTGTGTTTCTTCCAGTCCAGTGTTTCTCATGATGTACTCTTCATAGAAGTTAAATAAGCAGAGTGACAATATACAGCCTTGACGTGCTCCTTTCCCAATTTGGAACCAGTCTGTTATTCCATGTCCAGTTCTAACTGTTGCTTCCTGACCTGCATACAGATTTCTCAAGAGGCAGGTGAGGTGGTTTGGTTACTTAAACAAAATAGACTTTAAACAACAAAGGAGGATATTATATACTGATCAATGGATCAATCCAAGAAACTATAATAACTTAAAATACATATGCGTCCAGTGCAGGAGCAGCTAAATATGTAAAGCAAGTATTAGTGGACACAAAGGAAAAATCGACAGTAACATGATAGTAAAGGATTTTAAAATCCTATTTACATCAATTGACTGATCATCCAGATATAATCAATAAGGAAATATGGCCTTAAATGTCACACTAGACCAACGGACTCACATTTGATCAATTAATCAAATATATATATGTGTGTGTGACTGTATATATAATATATATAACTTTCCATCTGAAAGTAACAGAATACACATTCTTTCCAAGTGCACATAGAATATTCTCCAGGTTAGATCACATTCTAGGTCAAAAATTAAGCCTCAGTAAATTTAAGAAAAATGAAATCATACCAAGCATCTTTTCTGACCAAATGGTTTAAGACTAGAAATCAACTATAAGGAAAAAACTTCAAACAATACAGACATATGAAGACTAAACAGTATGCTACTAAATCAATCAATGAATCAGTGTAGAAATCAAAGAGGAAATTAAAAACTACCTAGAGCAAAATGCAAATGAAAACACTGTGACCCAAAATCTTGGAGACTCAGCAATAGCAGTTCTAAAAGGAAAGTTTACAGCTACTACTACATGCTTATCTCAGGAAAGCAAGAAAAATCTCAAACAATCCAACTTTACACCTAAAAGGTACTAGTAATGGAACACCTAAAGGAAAGAAACCATAAAGATCACAGCAAATGAAATAAGTTTCCTTGATCTTTTCTTTCTTTCTCTCCCCTCTCCTTTTTTTTTTTTTTTTTTGGTCTCTAAGGGTTTATTCTTTGAAAAGATAAAATTGATAAACTTTTAGCCAGACTCATTAAGAGAACATGAAAGTGAAAGTCAATCAGTCATGTCTAACTCTGCCACCCCATGAAGAAGTCCACGGAATTCTCCAGGCCAGAATACTAGAGTAGGTAGCCTTTCTCTTCTCCAGGGTTCTTCCCAACCCAGTGATTGAACTCAGGTCTCCCACATTGCAGGCAGATTCTTTACCAGCTGAGCCACACAGGAAGCCCAAGAATACTGGAGTGGGTAGCCTATCCCTTTTCTAGAGGATCTTCCCAACCCAGGAATTGAACCGGGGTCTCCTGCATCACAGGTGGATTCTTTACCAACTGAGCTATGAGGCAAGTCCTAAAGAGGGCCCAAATGAGTAAAAGCAGAAATGAAAACCCAGGCCACAGAGGATGGAAACTTTCAGGTACCATGTCAGAAGAAATATTGACCATAAAGACAGGATAGGTCAAAGTAAACTAAGTATGTCTTCGGAAGAAAAACCCTAAGGGAGCAGGATGGCATGTGTGCATGCTCAGTCATGTCTGACCCTTTGTGACCCTATGGACTGTAGCCCACCAGGCTCCTCTGTCTATAGGATTTCCCAGGCAAAAATACTGGAGTGGGTTACCATATCCTTCTGCAGTGGATCTTTCCGGCCCAGGGATTGAACCTGAGTCTCTTGCACTGGTAATTGGATTCTTTGCCACTGAGCCACCAGAGAAGCCCTCTTAGAATGCACTATCTCTCAAAACTGAAAAAGGAAGCAATAGAAAATATAAAGAGACCAATTTAACAGAAAACTACTAGAGCTTAATGAATTTGGCAAAGCTTCCCTGATAAATCAGTTGGTAAAGAATCTGCCTGCAATGCAAGAGACTCCAGTTCAATTACTGGGTCAGAAAGATCCCCTGAAGAAGGGAAAGGCTACCCACTCCAGTATTGTGGCCTGGAGAATTCCATGGACTATATAGTCCATGGGATCTCAAAGAGTTTGACACGACTGAGCAACTTTCACTTCACTTCAGGATACAAAACTAATACACAGAAATCAGTTGCATTTCTAAACACCAACAACTCTCATAAATAAAAGTTAAGGAAATAATCACATTCACCATTGCATCAAAAAGAGTAAGTTGCCTTGGAATAATTCTGCCTAAGGAGGTAAAAGGTACCATACTTGGAAAACTAAGGCACTGAGCAAAGAAAGTGAAGACAACACAGATGGAAAAATATACTGTGTTCTTGGATTGCTAGATTTAATATTGTTAAAATGACCATACTACGACATAAGGCAATCTATAGATTCAAAATAATCTCTTATCAAAATACCAATGGCATTTTTCAGAGAACAATTTTAAAGGTTATATGGAGACACAAAAGACCCTAAACAGCCAAAACAATCTTAACAGAGCTGTAGGAATCATACTCCATAACTTCAGACTATACAATAAAGCTATAGTCATTAAAGAATATGGTACTGGCACAAAACCAGACACACAGATCAATGGAACAGAGAGCCCAGATATAAGCCCACACATTTATGTTCAATGAACTGAACTGAATCTCTGACATAGGAGGCAAGAGTATACAATGGGGGAAAAGACAGTCTCTTCAGTAAGAGGTGTTGAAGAAACTAGACAGCTAAAAGTGAAAGAATGAAATTAGAACATTATCTATATGCAAAAATAAACCCAAAATGGATTAAAGACCTAAATATAAGACTACAAACCATAAAACTTTTAGATGAAAATGTGAGCACAAATTTGTGGACATAATTGTAGTAATGATTCTTTTGTCTCCTAAATCAAAGGAAATAAAAACAAAAATAAATGAGACCTAATTCAACTTAAAAGTTTTTGCACAGCAAAGGAAATGAATGAAAAATGAAAAGACAACCTACTGAATGGGAGAACATTTGCTAATGATATGACCAGTAAGGAGTTAATATGCAACATATAGACCAATATAAAAAAAAAAATACAACAGCCTGATTTTTAAATGGGCAGAAGACCTTAAGACTAAGACTTTCTTTCCAAAGAAGACATACATTTGGCTAACAGGTACGTGAAAAGTTGCTCAACACTGCCAATCAGAGAAAAGGAAATTAAAACCACAATGAGATAGCACCTCACACCTGTCAGAATGGCAAACATCAAAAAGAACATATATAACAAATGTTTACGACGATGTTGAGAAAAGGGAACTCTGGTACACTGTTGGTGGGAATGTAAATTAGTGTATCCCCTGTGGAAAATAAACTAAAAACAGAACTACCATATGACCTAGCAGTTCTACTTCTGTGTATATACACCAAAAAAAAAAAAAAAAAAACCCTCCACTAATTTGAAGAGACACATGAACATCAATGCTCACAGCAGTACTGTGTGCAGTTGCCAAGATATGGAAGCAACCTAATTGTCTATCCACAGATGTATGGATAAAGATGATGTATATAACAGAATATTACTAAGCCACAGAAAAGAACAGAAATTTTGCCATTTGCAACAACATGGATGGACCTGGAGTAGATTATGCTGAGGGAAATATAATTAGGAAAAGACATAAAGTCTGTTATCACTTATACGCGGAATATAAAAAATGAGAATAATGAAACAGAAACTTACACATAGATAGAGAGAACAAATAGTGATTACTAGTGGGAAGAGGGAAGGGGGCAATAAAAGGTAGAGAATTAAGAGGTACAGACTATTACATACAATAAGATAAGCAAGCAACAAGGATATATTGTACAGCACAGGGGATGTAGCTGACATAACAGTCATAAATGTGCAGCTCTTAAATTGTGAATCAGTATGTTGTATACCTGTAACGTAATATTTACATCAACTATGTCTCAAGAAAAAAAATTTTTTTAAACCACTGTATTCAGGTCTTAGTTCCCTTTATAAGTTATTTGGTCAGTGCAACTTCTTGTTGTTTATTCTCATCAGCATTTGGGGGTTAGAAACACCACCTTCTCCATACCCTCACAGTATCAGTATTGCCCAATACATACGTATATTTTAAATCTAACATTCCTAGTTTAAGAAGCGTTTTTGAACAGTGCACTTCAACCGCTCATGATTCTCAGTAATTATCCTCATTGTGGGCCAGAACCCACCTGCAATATAGGAGACCCCGGTTTGATTCCTGAGTCAGGAAGATCCACTGGAAAAGGGATAGGCTGCCCATTTAAAAAATCAGTGTTTTGCGGCTTCCCTGGAGTTTAGCTGTTAAAGAATCTGCCTGCAATGCAGGAGACTTGGGTTGGATTCCTGAGTTAGGAAGAGCCCCTGGAGAAGGGAAAGGCTAGCCACTCCAGTATTCTGGCCTGGAGAATTCCATGGACTGTATAGTCCAGTTCAGTTGACTCGCTCAGTCATGTCCGACTCTGCAACTCCATGGACTGTAGCACACCAGTCCTTCCAGTCTATCACCAACTCCCAGAGTTTACTCAAACTCATGTCCATCGAGTCAGTGATGCCATCTAACCATCTCATCCTCTGTCGTCCCCTTCTCCTCTTGCCTTCAATCTTTCCCAGAATCAGGGTCTTTTAAAAGAGTCAGTTCTTCACATCAGGTGGCCAAAGTACTGAAGTTTCAGCTTCAGCATCAGTCCTTTGATAAATATTCAGGACTGATCTCCTTTAGGATAGACTGGTTGGATCTCCTTGCAGTCCAAGGGACTGTCAAGAATCTTCTCCAACACCACAGTTCAAAACATCAATTCTTCAGCACTCAGCTTTCTGTGTAGTCCAGCTCTCACATCCATACATGACTATCGGAAAAACCATAGCCTTGTCTAGACAGACACTGTTGGCAAAGTAATGACTTTGCTTTTTAATATGCTATCTAGGTTGGTCCTAACTTTCCTTCCAAGGAACATACATCTTTTAATTTCATGGCTGCAGTCACCATCTGCAGTGATTTTGGAGTCCAAAAAATTAACTCTGTCACTGTTTCCATTGTTTCCCCATCTATTTGCCATGAAGTGATGGGACCAGATGTCATGATCTTAGCTTTTTGAAAGTTGAGCTTTAAGCCAACTTTTCACTCTCCTCTTTCACTTTCATCAAGAGGCTCTTTAGTTCTTCTTTGCTTTCTGCCATAAGGGTGGTGTCATCTGCATATTTAAGGTTATTGATATTTCTCCCAGCAATCTTGATTCCAGCTTGTGCTTCATTCAGTCCAGCATTTCTCATGATGTACTCTGCATATAAGTTAAATAAGCAGGGTGACAATATACAGCCTTGATGTACTCCTTTTCCTATTTGGAACCAGTCTGTTGCTCAATGTCCAGTTCTAAATGTTGCTTCTTGACCTGCATACAGATTTCTCAGGAGGCAGGTCAGGTGGTCTGATATTCCGATCTCTTTAAAAATTTTCCACAGTTTATTGTGATCCACACAGCCAAAGGCTTTGGCATAGTCAAAGAAGCAGAAGTAAATGTTTTTCTTGAACTCTCTTGCTTTTATGATGATCCAGCAGATGTTGGCAATTTGATCTCTGGTTCCTCTGCCTTTTCTAAAACCAGCTTGAACATCTGGAAGTTCATGGTTCACATACTGTTGAAATCTGGGTTGGAGAATTTTGAGCATTACTTTGCTAGCATGTGAGATGAGTGCAACTGTGCAGTAGTTTGAGCATTCTTTGGCATTGCCTTTCTTTGGGATTGGAATGAAAACTGACCTTTTCCAGTCCTGTGGCCACTGCTGACTTTTCCAAATTTGCTGGCATATTGAGTGCAGCACTTTCATAGCATCATCTTTTAGGATTTGAAATAGCTCAACTGGAATTCCATCACCTTCACTAGCTTTGTTCATAGTGATGTTTCCTAAGGCCCACTTGACTTTGCATTCCAGGATGTCTGGCTCTAGGTAAGTGATCACACCATCGTGATTATCTGAATCATGAAGATCTTTCTTGTACAGTTCTTCTGTGTATTCTTGCCACCTCTTCTTACTATCTTCTGCTTCTGTTAGGTCCATACCATTTCTGTCCTTTATCGAGCCCATCTTTGCATAAAAATTTCCCTTGGTATCTCTAATTTTCTTGAAGAGATTCTAGTCTTTCCCATTCTGTTGTTTTCTCCTATTTCTTTGCATTAATCACTGAAGAAGTCTTTCTTATCTCTCCTTGCTATTCTTTGAAAATTGGCATTCAAATGGGTATATCCTTCCTTTTCTCCTTTGCCTTTCACTTCATTTCATAGCTATTTGTAAGGCCTCCTCAGACAACCATTTTGTCTTTTTGCATTACTTTTTCTTGAGGATGGTCTCGATCACTGTCTCCTGTACAATGTCCCGAACCTCTGTCCATAGTTCTTCATGCACTCTGTATACCAGATCTAATCCCTGGGGTCCATGGGGTGGCAAATAATCAGACACAACTGAATCACTTTCACTTTCCACTTTCAGGTGTCTTGCCAAATGTCTTTCATCTTGGAGAGGCAGATCTAGCAAAACTCCAGATGTTCTGGCAATACAGCACGTACTCAACACATTGTATGTGCCAAAAGAAGAACGAATGGAATACAATATATGAAAGCAAAACAGGACTGTGTAAAGCTACAAATAATGTTTGTGAGTCAAGATCTAGCCTCTTGGCTCTCCTAGCAACTCACTGAAGACTGAGAGAATGAGCCATTCCTTGCTCAGCCCTCCTGTCTCTCCTTTCCCTTCCCCATCACCACCTTCCTCCACCCTCAGTAAATGTTCATCATGACCTTGTAGCCAACTTCTGCCTCCCCTGTGTCACATAAGACCTCTGATGGCAAAGAGTCTGCCTTATCTTTGGAGGTCCATTCCCCAGTTCAGTACTTGGCTGTCGGTCTGCACCACAGAGGCCTGCAAGCCTTGTAGTTGCCCAGCTCAAAACCAAAGAGCCCGGAAACAGCAACAGAGACAATAATGGTTTATTGTCACATTCCCCATACAAGTCTGAAACAAAGATCCTAGATTAGCAGCCCACTGTGTAAGGATAATGGCAAGTGGGACATAGCAATCTTCGCTAATGGGGGAAGAAAGAGTCTACCATTATAGGGGGAATTGATGTCAGGTTGGTTTATCAATTACCAGGGAAACCAGGACTGGGGCACAACCCTCAAAGGCCCTCAGATTAATGACCATAACAAAGGCTGATGATTCCCTCTAATAAACTAGCAGATGGAGCCATTCTGCCCAAAGGACTCAAGCAATCACAAGCTGAGGCAGAGGGCAAGCACGTTCATGTGAGAGGGTATAGGTGAAGCAGGGACTGGTGGAGCAGGGCATGTAGAGAGACCAAGAGAACAATATCCTGAGCGGCTTGACCATACACTCCACCACTACGTTCCCTGCACAATTCTTACAATCCTGGTCCACCTCTCTTCCAGGATATCCCTGCGTTCAGGTATGTAAAGGTACACTGCAACCAGACACCACAAATGCAATACAGATAACAGTAACTCAGGCGTGTATGCGTGCTAAATCACTTCAGTAGTGTCCAACTCTGTGACCCTATGGACCATAGCCCACCAGGCTCCTCTGTCCATGGGACTCTCCTGGCAGGAATACTGCAGTCAGTTGCCATGACCTTCTCCAGAAGATCTTTCTGACCCAGGGATCAAAACTATATCTCTTATGTCTTCTGCATTGGCAGGCGGGTTCTTTATACTAGTGCCACATGGGAAACCCAGGGATAGCTCAAGAGTACAAAAAGTAAGCCGGGTACTTACTGGGTTAATTTTTCAGGGAAGCCCCATGGAGGACAACAATGGCATTTCATTGTAGACCCAGCCATCAGGCCCACTTTTCAGTAAGACCACCATTATTGCCCAGTCTAAGAACAAATTCCCACCGCTAAGACTCTGGATAAAGCGTAAGATGTTTAATAGGCACAATACAATGGAGATCATGACCACTAAGCAAAATACAAGCAGTAACAGCACTCTGGGTTACCACCACCCTTGCCTATGATTTTGGGGCCTGCATCCTGCCAGTCCACCCTCAGTCCACCCGGCCATGATGAAATCTGGGGAGGCAGTAAAACAACAGGCCACAGGGTGATGGTGCCTTTCTCCAGTGAGGAGCCTGGATTAATGACCTTGGGGTCTTAAGTGAGGCTGGGTGGAAGACAGGTAAAATCTGTTGCATGTGCATGCTCAGTCATGTCTGAGTCTTTTGTGACCCCAGGAACTGTAGCCCACCAGGCTCCTCTGTCCATGGGATTTCCCAGGCAAGAATACTGGGGTGGGTTGCCATTTTCTAGTCCAGGGCATCTTCCCAACCCAGGGATCAAACCCACATCTCTTGCATCTCCTGCATTGGCAGGAGATTCTTTACTACTTGTGCCACCTGAGAAGCCCCCTTTCTGACTCTATACCCCATGGGGCCACAAACCCAAACCCCCAAGGATTCACCTGCCAGCCCTCGAGTCATTTTACAAAGTGTTTTCTTGGTTGTAGATCCTCTGGCAAGGGCAAAAGTGAATTATTGTCCTGACCAATATTTGGCAATGGTTCTTCCATGGTCAGTAGCTGAAATTAGATGATGCTGACCATGGGTGAACATGGTGTAGGCATTGGGATGACTGCTCCCGGGGTGTCTGGTTGTAGTGCACAGGGCTTGAGTCAGCCTCTGGTCCACAGAGGAGGGAGTGGGTTTTTGACTCAATTGCTGTTTAAGTAGTCCATTCAACCTTTCCATTAGCTCAACAGCAGTGGGGTTATAGGGCAGGTGGAAGTGCTAACATATGTAATTTTTATCAGCTCATGCCTGAACTTTATGGCCAATAAAGTAGATTCCTTGGTCACTGCTGATGTCCATGGGGGTCCTGTAAATCACATACTTTTTTTTAGACCCTAAATAGTGGTGTTTTGCATTGCTCAATGACTCAAGTAGACCTTTTATAATATCTTCCACCTGTTGTAACACGCTGAAAGTGAAAGTTACTCAGTTGCATCCGACTCTTTCAACTTCATGGACTGTAGCCTACCAGGCTCCTCTGTCCATGGAATTCTCCAGGCAAGAATACTGGAGCCTTCTACTACCAGGGAATCAGAAACAGGGGATCTTTTCAACTCAGAGATTGAATCCAGGTCTCCTGTACTGCAGGAGGATTCTTTACCATCTGAACCACCAAGGAAGCCCATTAAAACATATTAGAGACTGTATATTGATGTGGGTCCATCACAGTGTATCATTACTCTGCCTTCTTCCATAGCTGAGGCCAGAAGCCCTAGGGTACTCCTATTATTTTGCCCCCTGCCACAAGCCCCAACCAACACCTTCCAGGTAACTAGCCATGTCCAATTCACAATCCTGTTCCTGAGCAAATATCCCTAAAGTCTGTTTTTGTGATTGTTTAGGAGTACTGGGTTGGGGTATGCTTGTATTTTGTACAAATCTGGGTCCTTTCATTGTGTCTGTATTCACCAGCCATCCCTGTACTGTCAAATGAGCATGAGACTGCTACTTTTACACTGGAAACAGATTCTGAGGTTAGCAGAATAGCATTGATATAATGGATGAGAAAGACACTTCTCATGCCAGTCAGCTGCCAGTCAGGGGCCCCACATGCTAGTGGACAGCCATCTCAGGATTACTCCCTCAGCTTTCCATTTCCCAATATCAGCACTCACGGGAGTTTCCTTAGCCTCCTAGCTGGCTTGTCAATTTTTGGACTGCACCCACAGGCCTGCAAGTCTTGCAGTTGCCCAGTCTCAAGGCTGAAGCAAGAGCCTAGAGATAGAAACGTTATAACTGAGCAGGACCCTCTGGGGACTGTCCAGGAAGACCCTGCCCCCTATCCTCTGCTTTATCTCCTCTCTGAAGTACCCAGATAATAGTAACCCATATTCCTGAGTTTTTCAGATGCTAAAGTATATGCACGTGTGCTCAGTCAGGTCTCTTCTGTGACCCTATGGACTGTAGCTCACCAGGCTCCTCTGTCCACGGGATTGTCTAGGCAAGAATACCGGGGTGGGTTGTCATTTTCAATATCAGAGGATCTTCCAGACCCAGGGATCTCATGTGTCTCCTGCATTGGCAGATGGATTCTTGACCACTGCACCACCTGGAAAGCCCTTATAAACCCCTCAGATTCAAAAATCCACCAGCCAATGGAACAAATGAACCACTTGATGATCATGAGCATGTAGCACCCCCAGACCTACAGGCCTAAGGATTAATAAAGTTAACTACCCTATTACTTCAACATCAGCCAATCAGAATTGTCCACAAGCTGATCATATACCCCACCACACCCCACTCCCTCACCTGTCCTTTAAAAATGCTTTGCTGAAACCCTTCGGGGAGTTCAGGATTTGTGGGGCCATGAGTCACCCATTCCCTTGCATGGACCTGCAGTTAACCTTTCTCTGCTGCAAACTCCATTGTTTTGGTATAATTTGGCCTCACTGTACACTGGGCATAGGAACTTGTGTTCAGTAACAACATGAACAATTTATTGGATAGGGGATCTTACAGGTCCACAGCAAAATATCCCAGAGTGACTACCCACCATGCATGACCGATGTCTCGATAGCTGGCTGGCTGTTAGGCAGGCGATGGCAGCAATCTTAGCTGCTCAGGGGAAAAGGAGGCTACCATTTATGGGTGAACTGATGTCAGGCTGGCTTATCAGTTACTAGGAAATCAGGACTGGGGCATATTGCTCATAGCCCCTCAGGTTAACAACCATCATGAGGGCAGATGTTTCCCTTTAATAAATGAGCAGGTGGAGCCATTTCAGGCTAAGGACTCGAAGAATCACTAGCTTTGGCAGGGAGCAAGCATGTTCATGTGAGTAGGATGTAGGTGGAGTAGGGGATGTTCAGAGGGCAAGAGAGCAACCATCTTCAGTGGCCTGACCTGGCACTCAGTAGGCACTTAATATGTATTCAATGGATCAATGACAGAGTGGAAGAAATAAAAATACGAATGAGAACAGGTAAAACCCATGCAGAAGATTAACCCACTTCTTCTGTCTCTCTTCTCCTTCCTTTTGTGTTTATCAGTGAATGTTTTGTGAGCACTTACCTTATGCCACCTGCATGAAGCAGTACCAACAAAGATGAACGAAGATAGGTTTCTAGACAGAGCAGCTCTTTCCCAATTCTATCTTCAGTGAGGATGTGGTTAGAATTTGTAGACTCCTGAAGGAAGAAACAGGGCATAGGGGTCCCCACTTCTCACAGTCCTAGGAATGAGAGGACAAAATATGAGTCTACAGTAAATTCATCTTTGACATCCACGAGGCGCCTTGTCAAGATCTTTATGATCTGGCTAGATCATCAAGAAACACCGTTAGAAATTAGAAACGCCATTCTAACATTATCTCCCCCACCTAATACTGACAAGTAGTGGTTTTCAGTGGAGACTTCACATTTAGAATCTTAAGTTTAAATAAATATTACCCTGAAATCTAAATATAAAAATCTACATATAAAATATAGGCAGAGCTATAGGGTTAAAGCAGAGCTAGAAAGCCTGGGGTCTCTCTACTCACTGCCTCCAAGGTAATTCTTATAGAAAATTATAACTGAAAGGTCCTTTAGAGTCTTATTGATCTACCAATGTAAGACAAATATAATTCATAAAAATTAATTTAAAATGTTGACACAAACTGTGAGCCCATGGTTGTTTAATAAAGGCACTGTAAACATTCTCATAGTATTGGCATATGGCAGAAACTGACTAAAGCTTACCAACCCTGATTTTCCCTCCTGGGCCCACAGAAACCTGCCTCTCCTAATTTCCTCTGCAGTTAGGTTGAGGTCAGATGATGGTTTCTAACCACTGAGATGTCAGGAGAACTGCTATATGCCAGTTCCAGGCCAAGCCAAAAAACCACATGCATAATCCCCCACACTCAAAAGAAATTTTATTGCACTGAACTACTGATATTTGGGGATTATTTGTTATGTTTGTTTTATTTCTAAACATATGTATATTTGTACATATTTATCTTTGTCTAGGTTGTCTAGACTCACATGTATATATATATACATGTACTTGCATTAATCAGGGTAATTAATATACATGTATTAATCATGATAATTTGTTTTATATTAATAGTATATTAATGTATGCTAAGTCACTTCAGTCATGTCTGACTTTTTGTAGCCCCATGGACTATAGCCCGCTCCTCTGTCCATGGAACTCCCCAGGCAAGAATACTGGAATGGGTTGCCGTACCCTCCTCCAGGGAATCTTCCTGACCTAGGGATCGAATCTGTGTCTCTTATGTCTTCCACATTGGCAGGTGGGTTCTTTACCACTAGCACCACCTGGAAGCCCATATTAATATATATCTCCACTTTTTTTTATCACAAAGAATCTACATTAGTGGTTTCCAACATCAGCCACACATTAGAATGACTCTAGTAATTTTTTCAGAAACTTGGTGTCCTGCCCACAATTCGGAATCCAGTCCATCAGTTCAGAGTCCCTCTAGCTGAGACCCAGCCATTATTAGTTTTAAGACTCCACTTGATTCCAATTTGCTGCCAAGTCTAAACACCAGTGCTCTAAATCATTAGGCTCATTGGGAAAGTCTGGCAGCTCAGGAAAATTCAACAGATAATTGTTTTCTTAGGAAAATTTACCAGGTAATTCTGATATGCATTCAATCCACTGTTAACGATGCTGGTCTACAAGATGTTGCATTCAGTCTACTGTTAACAATGCTGGTCTACAAGACGTTGTGTTATCACATATCACATAACCTTAACATTAGCTGACTCTGCAAGCTGCATCTTCTCCCTAGAGTTTGGGGTGCAGCATCAGAAAGGAACAATCAATTGGCAGTGAGGTGTGGATGGAGCCCGGTGCTTGCCTGGACTCATTAACCTATCCTACAACTGTCACTCTAAGCAGGGGGAAGGCTGCAGTTGTTGCCTGCGTAGTTGTCAGCATCCTCAATGTGAAGTGTGTTCATGACAAAATCTTAGGGAAACCCCTAAAAATATCTAAATCAGAAACATAGTCCAGTTAGCTCAAGTTTCCTCATATCATCTTTACAAAACTGGAAAAGATAATTTAGTTCTTTTGAAGCAGACAGTTACCTGGAGTGAAAATGAAAACTCATTTCGAGAAACAGTTTCTACTAAGAGTATGCAAACTACATGGTGAGATATGGGACCAGCTACCACCAAGCCAGCTGACCTGCCTCCAGCCTCACACCACTCAACCCTGAAATGCTGAAGTGACAACACTGTTCCTCTTATCATGAATAGGTGATCCATTCTGTTACCTAAAATAAAAGCCTCTAATATACCTCTCAAGATGTTTTCTGATTCAGAAAACCACAAAGGAAAAAACTAAAGATAAAAGAACTACAGAAAAGTGGGACATGGTTGCCAGTATGAAAGGCAGAAAAAGAAGTTTTAAAATATGTTTTAATAAGAATGCTCAATTACATTTCCATGTACTTCACTGTGAAGGACAATCCAATTATCAGTGACAGAAAAGATGTGAAATAAATCATTCCAAATAGGTTTAAATGTTATGTTACATTCAATGCATGTAATAAATTCCCAAAGTTGAATATGAAGAAATCCATTTTACTTGAAAAAAAAAAATCAAATGCTTCCTGCCTGCCTCTACTAAGTAAATTTTAAATAATACTTAAACGATATCTAGTTGAAGCTACTAAATTATTAGCCTGCCTGGGGCAGCCAAATGCCAGTTTAGGCTTTCTTGGAATCTCTAACACAGTCCTTCTCTAGAGCAGTTCAGACTTTAATGAACACACATATTAGTCACAAATCTTATTAAAATGCAGATTATGAATTCAAAGTTCTGGGGGTGGGATCTGATATTATGCACTTCTATCAAACACCCACAGGACGCCAATAATGTTCCAATAAAACCTTATTTACAAAAATAGGCAGCGACCCCCACAGTTCACAGTTTTGTTACCAAGCCTTCTGCATCATACCACAACAAAAATCCTTCTGTCCAAGTCACTTACGCCCATAGAACCAGGCCGAGTTCGGTTCGGAAGCGAAGGAAAGTTTCGTTCTTCATCAAAGAACGGAGAGGTGCAAGAGCCCAGGCTCCTCAGGCAAGAACACAGGTAATAGCCAAACGCAAGGAGGTTTTATGTTTCTGTCAGCGGAAAGGGGCGGAGCTCTTGTGCGTCTGTGCGTGTGCGTGTGCGTGAGCGTCTGTATCACTGCTCAAGCCTCGGATCACCTTGCTGAGCGCGCATCCTCTCTGCACATCCTGGTCTGCTGATCCCTGGTGTCATGCGCAGAGCTTCTGCAAGACCTACGCCAAGCTCAAGTATCCAGGTGCAGCCGCTTCACACTAGGAACTCTCGTCTGAATTGCTGGGTAGAAGGCCGCTGCTTGCAGGACCCTTCGATCAACCGAAACTAATCACAAAGGAAAAAAAAGATTAGATTTTATTTTATTATCAGATTGTACTTCCCAGGACGTGTTAATGAGTTTTAATCCTTCCTTGGCCCTATGTCTTATTCTTCCTTCTTGAGGGGCAATTAGGGGAGAAGATCCATCTTCTATAACTGTCTCTTGCTGGTTTGCGTCACCGTCATAACCGTGGGTAGAAGAGCAGAGCTTCTCCCCATCTGCCTTTAGGCCCCATAATTCTTCATCTTTTCGGACCATGTGCCTTTGAGATAGTGGCCAAGATCTTTTCATCCCCCTTTGGGAACTGTGAGGTATTCTCGCTTTCTGGAACCCTCTTGTTTGGGGGTAGCCCATTAGGGTGCATCCTGCAGAACTGGAAGTTTTTGGGTATCAGCCCCAATACGAAAACATTTAATCTTCCTATTTAATACACCCTGGCCCCAGTACCGGCTGGCAGATGGAGAAAGCTGACCCATCAATGAATCTCTAAATTATAGCACCATCATTTTCTTACCGGGGCTTCCCAGGTGGCTCAGTGGTGAAGAATCCACCAGCCAGTGCAAGAGACCTATCCCTGGGGCAGGAAGAAGGCCTGGCATAGGAAATGGCAGTGCACTCCAGTATTCTTGTTTGGCAAATCCCGTGAACAGGGGAGCCTGGCAGGCTACAGTCCAAGGGGTTGCAAAAAGTCAGACAGGACTGAGTTACTGAGCATAGCGCACCATTTTATTACCCAGATTCTATTTTTATTTCCTGGGAATTGTTAATGGGCTTTGCTGGTAACAGTTTGAATTTGAACTTTTAACATATTACTTATTTTGGTTACTGAGTGTTTTTGGTACACTCAAGTAGAGTGCCTCACTTCCCTTGCTCTGGTCCTGTGCTTGGTGCAGCCTGCAGACCACACTTAAGGCAGTGATGTCCTGGGGACTCCCTCTTAGTTTACTGTTCCTTGTCTGAGACTGAGTCCCATGCACTTCACTTTCAAATCCCTCAGTTTCACCGCCCAGCCTGCCTCCACTCCACACCACCAGTGCTCATCTCACATAAAATATGATCAAAAGTGCAAATTTTCTATAATATATACAATTGTATATATAGTATTATATATAATTAATAATATATATGTATTTATAGTTAACAGTATATATTTATATAATATATAATTATATATATATTGTTTCTTAAATTTTACCTTTCACTAGATGAAATTCCTATTTCAGGGAAATAATGTTTTAAATGCTTTACTATAGTTGTAGATGTTACATTTCCTGATGGTATATGTGCAACTGTGTGTGTGTGTGTGTGTGCACTCTTTTTTAAGTGAAGTCCAAACATTTAAAAATTTTTCATAAATAAGCCTCATGAAAAAAGTTTGCCTCCACTGGTTGGGCATTTGTTCTCTGTCTACTATTATCGGGATACTCTGGTGTTGCCCTGCTTTTCTTATAGCACTTTCATTGGAAGAGGTTAGGAAATATGTTCACATGTAAAAAGCACATCAAACATGATAAGACTTAAAAGATGCTTCAACTGCCTCTTCAATAGTGAGAGGGCAGAGATTGAATTTTTAAAGATAACCTAAACTCGGGTGGCTTAAAATGACTTCAGATAACCCACCACTTTTTCATTGCTCTTGCTCTTGAAATATGTGTCCTCTTTTTGAAAACACATTGACACAATTCCCAAAGTCTCAACATACCGATCTGATGAGATGGTTGTTCTTCATCAACTTGATATTTTATACTGGGCAGAAGTGTTTAGCAATATCTTCCAATTTCATCATAAGAGATTTCATCATGAAACTCGTGTCTACAGCTCATTTACAAAAATATGAAACAAGGTCACCTCCAACATGGTTTCCTCACTATCTGTTTCCAAAAAGCTCAGTAACTGGTCCCTCCCTTGCAGTCTTGCTTGTGCTGCATTGTAAACAAACCACAAAAATATTTTATCCAAATAGATACACCCATTATCTCACATACTGAGCAAACAAGTTTACACGAAAATGCACTTTAAAGGTTGTGGATTGGTAGGAAGCCAAAGGAACTGGTAGTGGGAGAGGGTTCGTAGGTGGAAGAGGATAAAGGGAGCTATGTGATGGAGTGGGTTGTGGGTGGCCAAGAAGGGGAGATGACCTAAAAGGCAGCACAAGAAGATAGTTTTGCCTAAGCTTTGAACCAAGTTGGTTTTTGCCTCTTAGTAAATATTTATTGGAAAAGGAAATGGCAACCCATTCCAGTATTCTTGCCTGGGAAATCTCATGGATAGAGGCGTTTCCTGGGCAGTCCATGGGGTCCCAAGAGTTGGACACAACTTTGTGACTAACAACAATAACAACTATTTATTGAGATCTTCTATGGGCTTTGCACTGTGCTAGATTTTAATGGGAAACACAGAAGTAATCTACATCATTGAACTACTTCTCCAGGGGTTAACAGTCTACAATCAAGATTTAACACACATGAGGCAAATGCATGAGAGGCCAGTGCACACACACAAAGATACAGAAAATATTCGGTTTCTTCAATGTCTCAAGTACTTTCTAAATACCTTATTTATGCCTCATAACTATTCTGCAAAGTTAGGTACTGAAGATCCCCTCTTTTCGATGGAGAATCTGAGGTCTGGAAGGGTAAATAATCTTCCTAACATCACACCAGCTATCAAGTGGCAGAGATACGATTCAGTTTTAGATTTACCTAACTTTGTTTTAGTCTCAGTGGTTTAACTTAATAAAAGCATATTTTTTGTTCAAAGTCTGAGATATTCCTGGTCAGTTGTGCTTTCCTGGAAGGTTATTCCTCAGCTATTAATGCAAAGAAATAGAGGAAAACAATAGAATGGGAAAGACTCAAGATCTCTTCAAGAAAATTAGAGATATCAAGGGAACAATTCATGCAAAGATGGGCTCAATAAAGGACAGAAATGCTATGGACCTAACAGAAGCAGAAAATATTAAAAAGAAGTGACAAGAATACACAGTAGAACTATACAGAAAAGATCTTCGCGACCGAGATAATCACAATGGTGTGATCACGCATCTAGAGCCAGACATCCTGGAATGTGCAGTCAAGTGGGCCTTAGGAAGCATCATTACAAACAAAGCTAGTGGAGGTGATGAGATTCCATTTGAGTTATTTCAAATCCTGAAATATAATGCTGTGAAAGTGCTGCACTCAATATGCCAGCAAATTTGGAAAACTCAGCAGTGGCCACAGGACTGGAAAAGGTCAGTTTTCATTCCAATCCCAATTCCAATTCTTTGGCAATGCCAAAGAATACTCAAACTACTGCACAATTGCACTCATCTCACACGCTAGTAAAGTAATGCTTAAAATTCTCCAAGCCAGGCTTCAGCAATGCGTGAACTGTGAACTTCCAGATGTTTAAGCTGGTTTTAGAAAAGGCAGAGGATCCAGAAATCAAATTGCCAACATCCGTTGGATCATCAAAAAAGCATGAGAGTTCAAGAAAAACATTTACTTCTGCTTCATTGACTATGCCAAAGCCTTTGACTCTGTGGATAACAATAAAATGTGGAAAATTCTGAAAGAGATGGGAATACCAGACCACCTGACCTGCCTCCTGAGAAATCTGTATGCAGGTCAGGAAGCAACAGTTAGAACTGAACATGGAATAACAGACTGGTTCCAAATAAGAAAAGGAGTACGTCAAGGCTGTATATTGTCACTCTGCTTATTTAACTTATATGCAGAGTACATCATGAGAAACGCTGGACTGGATGAAGCACAAGCTGGAATCAAGGTTGCCAGGAGAAATATCAATAACCTCAGATATGCAGATGACAGCACCTTTATGGCAGAAAGTAAAGAAGAACTAAAGAGCCTCTTGATGAAAGTGAAAGAGGAGAGTGAAAAAAGTTGGCTTAAAGCTCAACATTCAGAAAATGAAGATCATGGCATCTAGTCCCATCACTTCATGGGAAATAGATGGGGAAACAGTGGAAACAGTGTCAGACTTTACTTTTGGGGGCTCCAGAATCACTGCAGATGGTGACTGCAGCCATGAAATTAAAAGACACTTACTCCTTGGAAGGAAAGTTATGACCAACCTAGACAGCATATTATAAAGCAGGGCCGTTACTTTGCCAACAAAGGTCCGTCTAGTCAAGGCTATGGTTTTTCCTGTGGTCATGTATGGATGTGAGAGTTGGACTGTGAAGAAAGCTGAGCACCGAAGAATTGATGCTTTTGAACTGTGGTGTCAGAGAAGACTCTTGAGAGTCCCTTGGACTTCAAGGAGATCCAACCAGGCTATCCTAAAGGAGATCAATCGTGGGTGTTCATTGGAAGGCCTGATGTTGAAGCTGAAACTGTGTGATACTTTGTCCACTGATGCGAAGAGCTGACTCATTTAAAAAGACCTTGGTGCTGGGGAAGATTGAGGGCAAAAGGAGAAGGGGACGACAGAGGATGAGATGGTTGGATGGCTCCACCAACTCGATGGACATGGGTTTGGGTGGAGTCCGGGAGTTGGTGATGGACAGGGAGGCCTGGTGAGCTGCGGTTTATGGGGTGTCAAAGAGTCAGAGATGACTGAGCAACTGAACTGAACTCAACTGATGATTCAGAAATCTAGTCCTTTCCATCCCAAAGCCCTGCTCTTTCCCGCTTCTGGCATCCAGACTTTTCAGTGGAGAGGAAGAGTGAGTGATGATGGCATGGAAGATACTGTAATAAACCTGCCCCAAACCAGTGCAAACCCCTTTAGTTCATTGACCACAGTTAGTTTCATAGCCCCAAGAAGAGGCAAAAGGGCTAGGAAATGAGTGACTGAGTAGCTGTGTTCCACAACAATTCGACCAGATGGAAGAAGAGCGCATAGCTTTGGTGGTCAGCTAGCTCTCCCTGCTACAAACTCCAAAGCCACTGAGTGTCACACTTCTGAACCACGTGAGGAAGAACTAATGTGTGTGGTGCTAAATTTTACAAGTTCCTGAAACAAGTTCAAAGCAGTGGGAGATCATAGGGTTGGAGCAGAAAGAAAGGAACCTGAGTTCTGAAAAGCACCAAACCTGGTGCTGAAAAGAGGGTACGAGAAAGACATTGTGGGCTGAGAAGAACCAGAGTCAACATGTAAAGTAGGAAAGATAATGATGCTCACAGGCATGTTATGAAATATATTTATGATGTGTATCGCATGCAGTGATATGTACTCAAAAGCTCAGCTACCAGGGGAGGGAAACTGAAAAAACAGGGCTTAGTAAGTGCTTTTCAGCTGATGCAGACTGCAGCCTTCCCAGGGACTGCTCAAAATGTAAACTCAGGCCAGGGACCATGGTTTACTGTTGTTGTTTTTTACATGTTGTATTTTGCTCTTCAGTGCCTAGAACTTGGCTGTGGTTCAGAAAAGGTGAATTGTGGATGTTCCTCGAACAAGAGTTGGCTTTCAAAAATGTGCCCAGAAGTGGATAATCCAAGGGCTTCCATTTTCATTGTCCACCACTGGGCTTTTCATTACCTAAAAGAAATTATGAAGTCCTAGAATCTTGTAACATATGTCTTTTCCATAAAATTAGTCCTAAAAATTGATTAGGGATTATATAGCAGAGGTGGAGAGAGATCTTTTTCATCAGAGGTGTTGGTGAAAGCTTCTTGGCGATGTGGCAGCCAAGCTAGGCTTTTGCATAGAAAGAACACCCTGCATACAGACACTGAAATGGACAAGGACAGTGGGCAGTAGTGCCTAATGGTAGGGGCAGTGTGTCAGGAAGTAGGGACTTGAGGTTGTGGTCATGGAGGGGCTAGAATGCCCATCTGGAGTAATCTGGAATACAGTGTACTGTTTGGGGAGTATTATGACACTCCAGCAGGAGTGTATAGGACTCTCTGAGAAGCTGAAAGACTGAAGCAGTGGAACAAATCAGGAAGCCTCTGACTTTCCTTTTTTCTTTGTTCATTTGCAATCATTTGTAAATGATTTGATGCCACTGCATCCCCCCACCCCCCACCTCATTGGTCACTTAGGCATGAGGCAAGGGCTTTTGTCTCAATCATTTGCTGAAAGAATGAAATTCTATGGGGGTCGAGGCAGGAGGCCTTGGCAAGGTAATGGTTGGGGGAATGGAAGGGAGGGGATGGATTTAAGAGCAGTGGTGAGGTGAAGCCCTTGCTCTGCTGTTCTGGTTTTTATTTGTTTGTTTTTAATGGGAATTTTGGGTAGTATGGACAATTAAGTTGAGGTGGAATTTTAAAATTTTTTTCAAAAATTTGTATTTCTTTTGGCTGCACTAGGTCTTCGGTGTGGTGTGCAGGTCTTCAGTATGGTGGCCAGGTCTTCATTCCTGTGTGTTGACTTCTCTAGTTGTGGCACAGGGGCTCTAGAGCCTGTGGGCTCAGTAATTGAAGCCCTCAGGCTTAGTTACGGTATGTGAGATCTTAGATCCTTGACCCAGGGATCGAAGCTGATCCTTGGGTATTGGGAACATGAGTCTTATCCACTGTACTGCTAGGGAAGTTTCTCTCGGCTGTACTGTTGAATGACCTAGGGAGAGTCCATCCTGGTCTCCATTTTTCATCTTTACCTGGTCCCCTATATGTGCATACAGAGGAGACAGGATTATAGAAGGGGCTTCCCAGGTGGCACTAGTGGTAAAGAACTCACCTGTCAGTGCAGGAGACATAAGAGATGCAGGTTCCATCCCTGGGTTGGGAAGATCCCCTGGAAGAGGGAATGGCAACCCACTCCAGTATTCTTGCATGGAGAATCCCACGGACAGAGGAGCCTGGCAGGCTACAGTCCATAGGGTCGCAAAGAGTCAGACGCTAGTGAAGTTTTGTAGCATGTATGCAGGATTATAGAAGAGGTTATGGATGACTAGAAGTAAAGGGCTTACATAAAAGCTTCACATAAGAAAAGTGAAGCAAGTGGGACCAGGTCTCAAAAGTTTTGGGAATGAGTGACATCTCAGGTGTTGGGTGCCTTTGTACCTGTGGAATGAGGACCCTGTGGTCAAAGGAGACCTGAAAACAAATATCCAAGTTCATCGTGTGTCTTTGAGGTTAGCAATTTAAATGGCTTTGCTTTGGTGGCTGGAAAACACAGTGACATAGAAGAAGTAAAACGGCTTAAAGCTTATAGAAGGATAACAGGGCCAAAGGAGGTCAACAGCCTAATGCAACAAGAGGTAGATCTGGGTGAGTAGGTGAGTCTTCCTATGCTCCAGATGGCACATCTATAAAAGGACATGATATGGCTCTTCCTGAATGCTGCCCTTGATGACCTCCCATGTCCACCTACCTCCTCTCTCCCTCCTCAGAGCTCTGTGCTTCCAGCTCATAGGTGCTATGAGAATCCACGCCTGGGACAGCCCAGCCCAAGTCACTGCCTTGTTTCTTAAGAGATACAGAAAGGGTCCTGTCAAGAACATGGGTCCTGGGGCTTACAAACTGCAGTGGCTAATGTGGTTCCTCCACCCCAATGAGACTTAAGTGATGTGATTCCCCTTTTGAGAACATTGACACAGGATCCTGTGCTCCAAGGGTTGGAAAGCCCTACAGCTGAATCCCAGGTGGAGATTTTGTACATTTGGAAAGTACTTTCCAAGTTATAAAGCCCTGTCATGTGGGCATGGTCTCTCCAAGACTGAGGATGATAAACAACCCTATGAACCCATGATCTGGCTGTCATGCGTTTCAAGGGAAGGGAGGCCTTCCTGACCACGTGAGGTGCCCCCACGCCCTCTCTCCTCCCTTTCCCACAGCCTTTCAACCCCCAGAGAGTGCTGGAGGAGATGAGCTATTGCTTAAGGCTCCCAAATCCGGGTGAGTTCTGGTTCACCCCCTCTGTCTCCCAACCACAGCCAGCTAACAGGATGAATGCTCCCGGCTTGGATCTGTGGCTGGAACCAGAAAGTCTCTGGAGGCCAGACTTCTGTGCTAGGATGGGAGATTCCTTGTAGTGACCGGGTATGTGTCAGCCACTAAATGATTCCACTCTCCTCTCTCAGCTCCAAAGCTGCCGCCCTCCCCTTAGAGAGCTCCAGCTGCCAAGGAGCACTGCCTTGCCCTCTGGCTGCTGCGGCACGCGTGTTTAATCATAATGAGCATCATTTATGGGGCCCTTAAAATGTGCCAGGCAGCCTGTTAACCACTTTACACGTAGGACCAGTTTGCCAGCTTGGGACATGAAATGAGACCACATTTTCTCAAACTCAAACATTGAATGTCTCTACATCCGTGTTATATCTGTGCAAGAGCTCCAAGGCCCCGGGAAGACACTTCTGTCCAACGGGTCAGTCCAGATTAGTGTTGCCTTAAGGCATCAAACCCGAACCCAAGTCTGCCAAGTAACCTCATTCTTTTGGGCGGTGGTTGCCACTGCTAGCAGTCACTAGTGAGATGCCACAAAATCCCCTCAAATCAATGAGCTGGCATCTGAGGTGGCCACTGCTCATTTCAGTGGCCAGAGCCCTTCAAGCAGACATTTTGAGCAATGGTAACAAGTCCAAAAGCACAGTGCACGTTAGAACATGCACCTGCTATGTTCCACTGTTCTTTGTCTACATCATCGTCTCAACTCAGGAACTCTTAGACACTAAACATCAAGTGCCAGCATGCAGCTCCAAATTTTACATACCACACTCTGAGTTCACAAGTTATTTTTCCCAACTCAGCTTCCAATCATACTTCCTATTAGGCTGTGGATCTCTCATCCCTTAAATATTGAAGAAGGGACCACCTCTCCATATGTAACATCAACCTTATTTCCTGTCTCAGTAGAACTAACATATTTCTCAGGGAATCGCCCACCTTATTATTTGTAGGTTATCTTTCTATGGATTCTCACCCCCGTTCACTTTATTAGCTCCACTTCACAAATGAGGAAGTAGGTAGAGTGATGTGAAGGAATTAGTTCAAGGCTACACAGCTATTATAAAACTGGGATTTAAACTCACACTTGATTCACAACACAGCCCTCTTCCATCTCGCTACCGTGTCCTTGGTTGAGACATTCATCCAGGTCAGAGTCAAGAGAAGAGGCTCCTTAAGTAGGTAAATGTGTTTCTCTTTGGAATGCTCGACCTGGCAGAAATCATGCTGAGACAGCCAGGCTCAAAGCCCTTATCTGAACTCCACTGGAAGAGATGGACACTCTGGTGGTTTGTGAATAGCCAGGGCTTGTCATGCTGCACGTGGGGTGTGGTGTGGTTTAGTATACATGTCGATGTTGAACTGTGGCCTGGCCTAGCACTTTTCTTAGGCCAATGGCCTAGGTTAAGAAGACCCAGGAGGGTATATGTGAAAGAATCTAAAGGCATGTGTGCCAACTATGAGCCTCAGTCCATTCCTAGGCTGGTTTTTGGCCTCAGCTCAGCACTAGCCTCCTTGGTCATGACTGCCTCTGCATGGAGCCTGAGGCTTTTGGACAGAAACCCATGGGAAGAAGGGCTTTATTTGGTCTCTTTATTTGGATATATAAACTTGACTTTTCAAGTATCAGCCCTGATCACCCTCTTCTATCCCAATAAAGGTCCACCCCAGTGAAACACAATGTGCTCCAAACAAAAGTTCACATGGAAAATATTTGAACAGAAGTTGTATTTGAGTCCCAGACAAGAGCCAAATCGCTGATGGAGAAATCAGAGAGCAAGGCTATGGGTACTGAGAAGAGAAGGAGCAGGTGGCTCTGGGAGAGACCTATATTCCAAGGTGAGGGTGGAGGAATGTTAAAAGGAAGTAAGAAGCAAACCACCGAGTGAGAGCAAATGCAGGATCCAAAGCTGCCCATAAGGCCCATTCATAATGAATGTCGCCAAGAAGGAGCACAGCAGAGAGAAGAAGAGTTGAACATTCATCAGCACCTTGCTTAGCAGCCAACAACTGGGGGTAAGTGGCGCAGCAAGACATTCTGGGCTCTACCTCTTGAGTAACTCCAAGTGTTTCTGTCCCTTAGATCTGGGCATAAGAGACTTGAATTTTATCCCCACCCCTACCTTGTGGAAATTCAACCCTCTCCCTCAAATGCCTATGAACTGGAATGAATCCTATGAACTAAATTCCTTTGAATGTGGAAATTCAACACTCTCCCACACTTGCTATGAATTCCTGTGGACTGACTTATCACTGTCTCCTTTGCTACTTAAGCTTTTACTTTCCAGAGTGTTGTGTCTGTTGTTCATTGTACTGACCTGGATGTCAAACACCCTGACCTCCCTCCAACTTCCACACGCCTCTGCCCCTCCCCCACTTCCAAAGTAGACTTTGAAGGGAAATGGAGGAGTGGATTCATCATGGTGATATAAAGCAATCGTTATAGATGCCAGTGCTTCTGGCTTGTTTTGGACTTTTTCAAGGAGTGAACATTTTATTACTTACATGTACCAAAATATGACGTCTCTTTCATGACAGTGGGTGAATAGGTTTCTTAGTATAAGGATCAGATAATAACCATAAGTACAATTTACATTTATTGAGAATGGACCATGCTCCAGGCAATATTAAGAAACTTCTAAGGAACAATTCATTTTATTCTAACAGCTTAGAGGCTAGGAAACAGTCAATTAAGAGACTGAGTGATAAAGTAATTTCTCCAAGGGTACACAGCTAATAAATAACTGGAGTGGAATTTAAGCCCAGACACCTTGACACCCGGGCTTCCCAGGTGGCACTAGTGGTAAAGAACCAGCCTGCCCTTTGATCCGTAGGTCAGGAATATCCACTGGAGAAATAAATGGCAACCCACTGCAGGCTTCTTGCCTGGAGAATCCCATGGACAGAGGAGCCTGAAGGGTTACGTTTCCAGGGATAGCAAAGAGTCAGACATGACTGAAGTGACTTAGCACACACACAGCTTGATGCCAGACCTTCATTTACCACAATTGCCTGTCTAGATCCCCTATTTGGAGCCCAAACATCATGAGAGAGAGTGAAGAAGAGTTATATTAATACCTAGACTATCTGTGTGAGAAGCAGAAGGTGGAGGAAGTGGGGAGGAGATGAGAGACCCTGAGAGATTATTAAATGGTCAATAGAATCTCAGTTCTGAGAGAGAGAGGGCTTCCCTGGTGGCTCAGTGGTCAAAAATCTGCCTGGCAATGCAGCAGATGTGGGTTCAACCCCTGGGTCTGGAAGATCCCCTGGAGAAGGGAATGGCTACCCACTCCAGTATTCTTGCTGGGAAAACCCCATGGACAGAGAAGCCTGGTGGGTTACAGTCCATGGGGTGGTGAAAGAGTTGGAAACCACTTAGCAACTAAATATCAACAACAACTGAGAGAGGATAATCCATCTATTTCACGAAGAGGCCGATTTTCTCTTAGAGTCATAGACTCTGGACCCGGATCAGAACAAAGTTCAGAAAAAGAAACCTCTAGTGTGGTGGTCCCAACCGTTCTGGTGCCAGAGACTGGTTTTGTGGAGGACAATTTTTCCACAATGGCTGGGGGATGGTTCAGGTGGTAATGAGAGGGATGGGGAGTGATGGGGGGGTGGCTTGCCAGCGGCCTGCTGTGAGGGGCTGGGTTCCTAATGGGCCATGGAATGTAATCACCTGGGGGTTGGGGGTTGGGGACCCATGCTCTAGGGAACAGAGGAGGTACCCTTAGCCTGAACCTGGAGAAACTGGGCATGAGAACTAAGCTGAGAACTCAGGTTTCCTGGAGGCTGTGCAGGCGGCTCTGTCTCTGTTCTGTGCTGCAGATACAAGAAGCTTCTTGGCTATTCGCTACAGAAAATGAGAATGTGGGAAAATAGGAAAAGCAGCAAAAGAGAAGTCTTCCTCTGGAGTCTGAAAATCTCTAAGCATCCTTTGCTATTGACCTTCAACTTCTAATTTTTTAATTGAAAAATTTAATTTTATTCTCTAAAACTTTTTTCCGGTTGTATAAATTATATATCCTCACTGTGGGACATTTGAAAAAAATGTATAAAGAAGACAGTTGTCTTTTCTCTGAGAATCATCTCCATGGGAATTAATCTTATAGTAAAAGGACACAATGTAGATTAACAGAGAAAATGATATGTTTCCATAAGTGGTGATGGGATAATTTGATGTCCATTTGGCAAGAGAAATGGAATCTTTTCTTTTGAAAGCTCTCTTTCACCATCATCATCATCATTATCAAAAAATTTCTGGGTGGCCTAAAGATCTAAATCTAAGCTACATATAGAAAGAAAAAATAAATACATGTAAGAAATTTATATATATATATATATATATACACACACACACACACATATACATGAAATTTTTATGAAATATCCAGAATAGAAAAGTCTATAGAGATAGAAAGGAGATTATGTATTAATAGTAGTTGACTTGGGCTGGAGGAATACGGGGGAATTGGAAGTGACAGCTAAGTGCTACAGCATTTCTTTTAGGAAAATTGTTCTAAAATGGATTGTGGTAATGGACACATAGTGAAGTGAATATATTATAAGCCATTGAATCGTATACCTTAAGTAGGAGGAAGGACATGGCATCTTCAGAACGGTTTGAGTGAAGAGAGTCTTATAAAGGATGGTTTACGAAGGTGTGAGCAGGGTTAACAGAGCCGCAAGGGTGGCGGTGCACTGGAGACTTAACCGGAGGTCTGTACCGCTGCTCGGCCTCAAGTGGCAGGAGGAAGGAAGGGTTTCCAGAGCCTTGTGAGAGCTAGAACTGAAGAGGAAATGCAGTACAGCTGCTCCCAGAACTGTGGGGAGGCAGAGAGGAAGACAGGGGAATTCAGGCTCCAAGAGTTGGACCTCCCACGCTCCAGGCTCATGCTGTTGCCTCCCTTTGGCCAACGGTAACTGAAAGCTCGAGGCCAGGCAGTCTGGTGATAAGGGTCTTGAAAAGGCAAAGAGCAGGGATGAATGGATAAGGATGGGAGGGTTGAAACAAAATAACCAACACTCCCCCCACCCCCCACCCCCCGGGGCCAGCAAGCACACTTAGAGGCTTTAAATGGTAAAGAAGCTCAATACACTGTGTGCAACGTGCACGGACAAGAATGGTGGTTGTACCATTGTGTGCGGAGACAGCTCGAATGCCCATCCATGCTAGAAGGGACGAGTGAGCAGTGCTGTGTTCATTCACACAAAGGAATAGTGCAACAATGAAGTGCTGAACTCCACACACGTGATGTGGAGCCAAAGAAATGAGAAAAGCATAACTCCATGTATATAAAGTTCAAAACTGACAAAAGTAATTTACATTACTTAGAAATGCAAACAGGATATATGTAATGATCATAAAAGTCAGGATAGTGTTTATTTCTAGGAAGAAAGAGGATTATTTATGAATGCTGTATGAGGGAGAGGAGGTCCTTTGGGTGCTGTCAGAATTCCAGTCTTTGATCTGGCTGTGGTCACACAGATGTTTGCTTGATATATATTCACTAAAATATATTTTATATGCATATTTATAATTCAGTTAACAATACAAAGAAAAACATTTTGGTACAATTTTCACATATTTTCTAGGCATATGCATACATGTACACATATATACATATAACATATTTAATGTTTCTGCATTTGCAACTTTTTGTACTTAATAAAAATAGAGCATAAAGTTTTTATGAAATGCATAAAAACTTTTCCAAGTTAATTTTAAGGCTATATGTAATTTTAAGGCCAAAGAGTATATATTATAAATCCCTACCCATTATTTATGGAGAGCATCTACATCGTATCAGTACTCTCATTTATGACACATCTTACCTCTTTTAATGAGTAGCTATTTTAAGAAATTCTAAACCACACTTTCATACCTAGGCTTCATTTATATGATGGGAGAAAAAGAAAAGTGTCTTAATTAAAATTCCAACTGACCCCCAGTCGGGATCTGTCTCCCTGTGATTAGCCCTTACCATACTTTCCACTTGTCCTTCACGCCATTTTCCATCATTATAAATAGTATAATTAGTTACCTGTTTACTTAGTCTTTGATGTCTCTCTCCCCAACTGGGAGCTCCATGAGGGCAGAGACCACACCTCCTCTCTCGACCTCTGTCCTTAGAGCCAACTCAGAGCCTGCCTGACTCAGAAAGGTTCAAGAAACATCAGTCAAATGAATGAGTGAACACATGAATGACCAAATCAGTTTGTATCCAGACCATCTGTGCTGCCCATCTTTGAAAATGAGTCCATTTCCTTCAGATAATAGCCTCACAAAATACAGACACCACTGTGTGTCCAGCAGAGGCCACATGATCAATTGGGAGGGGCAAAAGTGTGGACAGAATCCTTACACTGTTTGTGATTAGGAATAGAAGTCTCTAAGGTCCTTTCCCAAATCCTGGGATCCGTCACCTGGTCAGAGCCAGGACTCAAGATATGTAGAGTGGAGCTTAGTATCTGACCAGAAAGACTTTGTTTAAAAGTAACTGATGAGTTACTGGAAGCCATTTTCTTACTGAAAAAAAAGTAATGTTTTCAACCTAATTTCACAAGTAAATAAGCTTCAAAGGAATAACAAAAAGTAGAATCTTAATGTCTTAGATACAAAAACAATAGTATTACTAAAATTTGGCAACACTTAAAAGATGCATTTTTAAATCATTTGTCTCAAAAAACTAGGCCACTAACTATCCATGGCTCATATTTTACTTTTTATACTATGAATTGAGAAGATTTCAAAAGACTGTGTTTTCCCCCTTTGTTGAAATTAGGGACAACTGACATTTATTAGAATATAAAATAGTAAAACACAGTTCACATATGTTACATAAAATTATTATTTTAAAGAGATTACCTATGGAAAGAGATAGAACTCTATACAATGGAAACTTGAAAATTCCCCAATATCAAGATGAGTCAGCAAATAACTTCTCCATGACAGCAACCTGGCAACTCTACTGAACAGACAGACCTACCTTAGTGGGAAATCCACTCTATTTCCTGATTTGCAGGGACTATTGTCATTTGAAGACCTTTTTAGGTGATATATCTGTGTCTTTGCCTGCTGAAGCTTATTAGGAACAGAGCATGATATCCCTAGGACAATATTTACCCACAGGAAAGGGTTTTCAGTTAGTGGAATGTGATTACATCAGGCCTCTTCATCCCACCCAACCTTTCAGTCCTTGCTTTCCCACAGGATGCAAGCTATTTGGGGGTGGCTGCCAAGTTTTAATTAGAAATTATCATATTTGCAGAGAAGTCATCAGCACCTGGCTTCATGCTTATACCTCCCCAATCCCACCCCCAAAAAATATTAATTCCCCCTTGCTCTAAAGGGAAATGCTTTTGCCAAATATTCTTAATACTTAGTGACATGTTTACTCAAAGGGAGGTGGAGAAGGAAAAAAGGAAGAGAAAAGGGATCATGAGTTCTCTCCTTTCAGCTCTGGTCATCCAAATTAATATTACCATTTCCTGGTGCTGTATTTGGCATCCTCTTACTTCTGAGATGATACCACCTACTATGTATCGAAAAAATGCCCATCTCTTCTTAAATGATGAAATTGATGCCCTCTATTCCAAATGAAACTTACCTATGAGACTAAATACTTGAGAGTTTCTTGGTCCTCAGGCAATGACACCAATCTGTGTAGTAGGTCCTTATGTTCCTCCTAACTCTGAATCATTCAGAGCTCAATATTAAGTTTTCCTGTAAAAATGACACAAATGGGGTGTGATACCTAGTTTTCTATAGTGAGAAAAGGGGCCAGCTGGAGTTGAATAGATGATTGTTTCCTCCTCTCATGAGCCTAAGATTAACCAGCCACAGACACACTTTTAAATGTATTGGTCACCTTGCATCTGTCCTCTCTTTTTCTGGGAATAGCAATGTCCTCTCTCTGGGAAACCGCTTCTCTAACCAAGTAGATCTTGTTGGGCTGAAAAGCTATCTCCACCCAAGGGTCTGCCCAAGGTTATGATACCCTGAAACATTGTCATATTTCCCTAGGAGGATGTCTAGTGAAGCATAACTTGAAAACATTTTTGTGTATTTAAAATCTGATCTAAGTTGGATACATTTTAATGCATTTGTTAGCATGCAGCTTTTGTGCCTAGGTTGATGCAGAAAACCACCCTGGGACAAGTTATCTTCGATGTTTGCCTGTAATACTTGAGTGGTATCAGTTAAGTAGACTTGGATAATCTCCAGGGACAAAGACGTGTTACATACTCCATTCTCAGTAGCACTGGGATGCTTGTGGAGTTCAGCAGAATTAAAAAGCCCTTCCAGTGAACAAGATGGCCCAGACAGAGGTTTACTGGGACATGAAGAGACCCAAAGAGGATCTCCCTAGGCAGAAAGGAAAAGCCTGGATCAATGGATCAAAAGCCTGGGCTGCTGTTTTGTGGGAAGAGCTATTTCCAGGAGCACAGCAGATGCCACAATCACTTGTTCATCTCACACTGGCTGCACTGGTGATATTGCTGTGTTTGAGAAGCAATAGCTGATCCTTGGCATATAACCAAATACAGTCTAAATCCTGGAGCCCAATGATGAGGTGTGTTCAGAGCCAGTGAGGGGGTGAAGTCACTCAGTCGTGTCCGACTCTTTGCGACCCCATGGACTATAACCTACTAGGCTTCTCCGTCCATGGGATTCTCCAGGCAAGAATACTGGAGTGGATTGCCATTTCCTTCTCCAGAGCCAGTGCAGGACTCAAAAGGATGGACAGGTCTCACATCAGTGGACAAGAACATAATGGATTCTACCATCCACATCAGGGCATTAGCAACACAAAAATCCTGGAGCTTAAAATCTAGACCAACCATTTAGACTAAATAAGACCCTCAAATTTCTGTACAATTCAAGTTGTGGGCAAAGGCTTGAAGGGGAAACACCAAATTTCCTGCTGATATGGGCAGGTGGAAAAGGTGTCCAACAGTTAATTAGAACAAATAAAAATGTCCCTAATACAGGCCAGATATGCACCTAAATGAGTTAAATGAGTCATGCTAGTGACATTTTTCACAGTCACCTCTATACCTAAATATTCACTCAAAGAGCCTTAAAAAAAAAAAAAGAAACTTACTCTGTCAATGGTGTATTATCAGTAGGAGGTACTTGAGGCAGAGCAATGAATGCACATAGCTTAAAAGTATTTATACATCCCCCCTCCACCACCGTATGATCAGGTATTGAAGTGTGTCTATCACTTCAGGGTTAAGACTGAGTCATCTTCATCTCTGAGTCAGTGGAAACACATTCTATACAATAAAACCCGAGACCTCAGAGGACAAACACCTGAAATCAAAACTTAACACTTCAAGCATGGTATTGGTGTTTTAGCAGAGTGATTTATGAGCATGAATCCTAAAACTAAACTGTCTTGGTTCAAATCCAAGCCTGACTACTAACTAGCTGTTTGACTTTGGAATAATTACTTAAACTGTCTGTACCTCTCTTATTCATAAAATAAAGATAATAGTACCCATTTCACAGGCACATAGCAAAAATTAAGTGAAACATAAAATTGGAGCTTCCCAAGTGGCACTAATGGTAAAGAACCCATTTGCCAATGCAAGAGATGTTAGAGACTTGGGTTTGATCCCTGGGTCAGGAAGATCCTCTGGAGGAGGGCACAGCAACTCACTCCAGTATTCTTGCCTGGAAAATCCCATGGATAGAGGATCCTGGTGGACTACAGTGTATAGGGTTGCAAAGAATCAGACACAACTAAAGCAACTGAGTGCAAAGTTCCTGACATATAGCAAACACTCAATAAAGGTTAGCTAGTATTATTACTATCAAACATATTTGCAAACAGAAGATAAATAGCTGTATTGTGATTGGTGATAACAGCAAACACAAACATCTGTTGTTTTTGCCGTCCTCCCCCTACCCCACATCCTCCTTATGCTGGTAATAACTTTTTTTTTCCTTTTGTGAGAAATGTTAGTTAAGGGAAGGACACTTAGCTAAGTCCATCCAAGAAAACTCACCCCCAGTGAGTCTGTTGTAATTGGTGGGGAAAGGATGATCTCTACTAGAATTGCTAGCTGGGAGGATAGTATAAGACAGATTGCTAAGAGCTGCATCAGAGAGAACTACCTATAAGTGAAGGTGTCAGTGTATTTGGTACCTCACATCAGTTGCATTAGGTATCTGTTGCTGCATAAAAACTTAGTAGCGTAACACAACATATATTATCCTACATAATTTTTGAGGGTCAGGTATCCAGGAGTCACTTAACTGGATAACTCTGGCTCAGGATGTCTCACAGGACTGCAGTTAAATTGTCACCAAAGGCTTGACTGAGGCTAGAGGATCCACTTCCAAGAGGTACCCTCATGTGGCTGTTGTCAGGAGACTTCAGTTCATTACAAGGTAGGCTCTCCATGGAGCTGTCCACAACATGGCAGCTGGCTTCCCCCACAGTGAATAATTGGAAAAAGGGGAAGAGAGACAGACAGAGGGACAAACACATTGAGAGGGAAGCCACAGTGTCTTTTTATAAATTTGGAAGCAACCTGTTATCCCTTCTGCCATGTTGGTCACACCGATGAACTATTGATCGTTTGGTCACACAGACCAACTCTGGCACAATGGAGGAGGGGACACTCAAGGGTAGTACCAGAAGGCAGACCTCTCTGAGGGCCTCCTGAGTCACTAGCTACCACAGTAACAGAATCAATAGAGGTAGGGGAGACTGAGTTTTACTGAAACTGCTTGAGCCCCTAGAACATCCATGCTTTGTATGAATCAATAAATGCCTTTCTACACTTAAGTTCTGCGGTGTTTTTTGGTCCTTTACTACCAGAAGGTTCTTGACTAGTACAGTGACATGCAGTGCCTTTCAAGGATAACCCTCATGACAACCTCATGAGACTTTAGCAACTATTTTATTATTATTTTATTGAAGAATATTTGACAGACAATATTATGTGAGTACTAGTGTGAATTTGAGTGAACAACATCGTTTTCTGACAAATACATTATGTAATGATCACCATGACAAATAGGGAATATTATTTTTAATCTTCTTATCCAAGTTGATTTAAAAAAGGAGAGAAATCACGTGCTTTGGCAAAAAATCATGGCAGTTGGTAAGTGGTAGATGTAAGTTTCAGACCCAGATGCTTCTACTATGCAACCTGCTCGTTTGCCACATAAAAGGTTACTCTGCATGCATTTTTCCTTTTGTTTCAGTCTGAGATCTTTTCCCTATTAGATGAGCTCTGAGCTCAGATTCTCCTGTGGACTGGTTCATACACAAGCTGAGACTGGGCTCACGCCCATTGAGAACAGGGTCCATTGCCCAGGACAAAAAGCTGCCTGGATCACAGGAAAGAAAATGTTACTCTACGAAACCATTCTCACTGTGGCAACCATGGTTCATATTCAACAGAGAGCAGGGCCAGCCAGCCATCCATCACCAACCCATAAGGTGCCTGCAGTTTCTGGTCCCAGTAATTGAGGACATGTGTTACTTTGCAAACAGTACTGATGGGAAATGGCTGATAGTCCTTCCCCTCTGAAGCCTGAGAAATGAGAGGGAAAAGGAGCAGGGGAAGGAAGGAGGCCGAACATTTTCATTTTCTTATGTTAACAACTCTAAATGATTAAGCGTAAGGAGAGAATGGCCACAGAACATAAAAATGCTTTGTGTAAAGTTCACATCAACTCGTTCTGTTAACTCCACTGTGGTTTATTAGTTCATGGGAAAAATGACAAAAAGGAATAAAAACCTGACTATGAATCCAGTATCAACAATTTGCAGCCATAGTAACAAAGAAAGTGCAACTCATGAATAGAAAAAGAAAAAACAACAAGCGTGTGTGAGAGTGTGTCATCGGGAGGATGTCAGAAAATGGTTACTGAGTGAAGAAACTAGTTAACCCCTGGTGGTGAAGAGGGCAGCCACGCAGCGGCTGAGAGAGACATCAGGAGTTGGCAGAGAAGTTCTAATTCCTATTTGATAGACTTTCCAACCCAGCTGTAAAAATTCACGCAAGGATAAAATGACATAAAAACGTTCTGCCTAACAAGAATTTCTTGGTTTAAATCAAATTTGGCTTCCATTAGTTCAGCCCAGCTTCACTACAGGAAGACAATAGGGTATGTGGCTTTTCGTGTGTTTCCACAACTAGCTTTGGAATGACTTGGAGCTGCCTTGTAAATACAATGGTGGGTGAAGTACAGCATCCCAGGGTTCAGAACCACACCCCATCCTCTTCACCTTTGGGATATGTCATCCGTTTCTTATTTATATAGCCAGATGCCAGTAATGTATTGCTCCAGGACCCTGGAAGGAAGTTCAAGCAAGTGCTAGTGGTTTTGGAGGTCTGGGAGCAATCACCCAGATGGGAGTTGTGGGTAATTGAGGAACCATCCAATTATCAAATTTGAGGCTGGAAGCATCTTTAAGGGTCATCTAGTCCAGTGAATCATATGATGCTTGAATCCTTCTTTTCCCACAAACTTTGTGCTATGCATAGGCCCTAGCCTTGAGAAGGACCTATTCACCCTAAGACAATCCATATAGTTTTGACTACAGAAGACTTAAATTTAGTAGAAATCTTTCTTCCTGTAAATTACCACTCACAGTCCCTTAAAGGAAGTCAAGTATTCACACATTTAGGATGAATGGATTTTTTTTTTTCCTCAGAGGACTTCTCCATTCTAACCAGAAAGAGTTCTTTATCATTCTGCATTTAGCTCTTCTGGATACCTCCAGAGGACCTTCCAAAGTATAGTTCCTCAAATGAGCACAGTACTCAAAGAATAGTCTGTCCAGGAAAAGGAAGTAACACAGTTATGAGTTTTATCCTTTACTTCTATTTATGTACCCTCATATTTAAATATTCCTAACAGCCTGGTAGGCTGCAGTCCATGGGGTCGCTAGGAGTCAGACACGACTGAGCGACTTCACTTTCACTCTTCACTTTCCTGCACTGGAGAAGGAAATGGCAACCCACTCCAGTATTCTTGCCTGGAGAATCCCAGGGATGGGGGAGCCTGGTGGGCTGCCGTCTCTGGGGTCACACAGAGTCGGACAAGACTGAACTAGTTAGCAGCAGCAGCAGCACAGCCTTATGGTATTTTGGACACAAAATGAATTTTCACTTCAGTTCAGTCACTCAATCATGTCTGACTCTTTGTGACTCCATGGACAGCAGCACGCCAGGCCTCCCTGTCCATCACCAACTCCCAGAGTTTACTCAAACACATGTCCATTGAGTCAGTGATGCCATCCAACCAACTCATCCTCTCTCGTCCCCTTCTCCTCCTGCCTTCTATCTTTCCCAGCATCAGGGTCTTTTCAAATGAGTCAGCTCTTCGCATCAGGTGGCCAAAGTATTGGAGTTTCAGCTTCAGCATCAGTCCTTCCAATGAATATTCAGGACTGATTTCCTTTAGAATTGACTGATTGGATCTCCTTGCAGTCCAAGGGACTCTCAAGAATCTTCTCCAACACCACAGTTCAAAAGCATTAATTCTTCGGTGCTCAGCTTTCTTTATAGTCCAACTCTCACATCCATACACGACTACTGGAAAAACCATAGCCTCGACTAGGCAGCACTTTGCTGGCAAAGTAATGTTTCTGCTTTGTAATATGCTGTCTAGGTTGGTCATAACTTTCCTTCCAAGGAGTAAGTGTCTTTTAATTTCATGGCTGCAGTCACCATCTGCAGTGATTCTGGAGACCAAAAAAATGAAGTCTGACACTGTTTCCCCATCTGTTTGCCATGAGTGATGGGATCGGATGCCGTGATCTTAGTTTTCTGAATGTTGAGTTTTAAGCCAATTTTTTCACTTTCCTCTTTCACTTTCATCAAGAGGCTCTTTAGTTCTTCTTCACTTTCTGCCATAAGGGTAGTGTCATCTGCATATCTGAGGTTATTGATATTTCTCCCAATAATCCTGATTCCACCTTGTGCTTCATCCAGCTCCACATTTCTCATGATGTACTCTGCATGTAAGTTAAGTAAGCAGGATGACAATATACAGCCTTGACGTACTCCTTTTCCTATTTGGAACCAGTCTGTTGTTCCATGTCCAATTCTAACTGTTGTTTCCTGGCCTGCATACAGATTTCTCAAGAGGCAGATCAGGTGGTCTGGTATTCCTATCTCCTTCGGAATTTTCCACAGTTTATTGTGATCCACACAATCAAAGGCTTTGGCATAGTCAATAAAGCAGAAATAGATGTTTTTCTGGAACTCTCGTGCTTTGTCGATGATCCAGTGAATGTTGGCAATTTGATCGCTGGTTCCTCTGCCTTTTCTAAAACCAGCTTGAACATCTGGAAGTTCAGAGTTTACCTACTGTTGAAGCCTGGTGCGGAGAATTTTGAGCATTACTTTACCAGTGTGTGAGATGAGGGCAATTGTGTGGTAGTTTGAGCATTCTTTGGCATTGCTTTTCTTTGGAATTGGGATGAAAACTGACCTTTTCCAGTCCCGTGGCCACTGCTGAGTTTTCCAAATTTGCTGGCCTACTGAGAGCAGCACTTTCATAACATCATCTTTTAGGATTTGAAACAGTTCAACTGGAGTTCCATCACCTCCACTAGCATTGTTCAGAGTGATGCTTCCTAAGGCCCACTTGACTTCACATTCCAGGATGTTAGACTCTAGGTGAGTGGTCACACCATAGTCGTTATCTGGATCATGAAGATCGTTTTTGTACAGTTCTTGTGTATTCCTTGCCACCTCTTCTTAATACCTTCTGCTTCTGTTAGGTCCATACCATTTCTGTCCTATATTGAGCCCATCTTTGCATGAAGTGTTCCCTTGGTATCTCTAATTTTCTTGATGAGATCTCTAGTCTTTCCTATTCTATTCTTTTCCTCTATTTCTTGGCACTGATCACTGAGAAGGCTTTCTTATCTCTCCTTGCTATTCTTTAGAACTCTGCATTCAAATGGATATATCTTTCCTTTTTGTCTTTGCTTTTCGCTTCTCTTCTTTTCACAGCTATTTGTAAGGCCTCCTCAGACAGCCATTTACTTTTTTGAGTTTCTTTTTTGGGGGATGGTCTTGCTCTCTGTCTCCTGTACAATGTCATGAACCTCCATCCATAGTTCATCAGATCTAGTCCCGTAAGTCTATTTCTCACTTCCACTATATGTGATGATAGGCAAATGAACAGTACTTCTGTTAACCACCAATTGCGTTCTCTTCTCCAGGCACATAGGACGAACACATGTCCCCACCCTCTGTGGTCATGTGACCAGCTTTGGCCAATGAAAAATGAGCAAAGGTCTCATCTGTCAATTCAGTGTTGAGGCATTTAAATACTCACTCTCAACTTTGCAGCCCACTTTTTCCCATCACAGCAATTGTCAATGTATATGTTGATTAGGAAGTGTCATGGATTGAATCAAGCTGGAATGTTGAGCCAACAAATGGAGGACGCTGCCTGGACATGCAGTACACTTTCTTGAGTGAAAAATAAACTCTTGCATCATGTGCAAGATTTGGGGGTTATCTGTTATTGCAGTATAAATGAAACTTTCCCTGACTCAATGTACAATTTTTCTTTTTAATTTTCACAAATAGATTTAGATTTCCCACCCTGCACATCTCCTTATACCACCTTTTTATATTTTATATATTTAATGTATATTTTAATATGAATGTATTAACAATCTGATTCTGGGATTTATTTTTTTCATGAAAATTAGTTTTAATCACTTTGGTCCAATAGACTTCTATTAAAAAATTATTTTTTATTTCCATTCCATCAAAAGTGTTCACTCTTCCTACTGCCTCCCTTTTATTTGAAACTCTGATAATAAATAGTTGAGGACTATAAAAGAATATTTATGATGACTTAATTTTAGCTGTCTAGTCTACACTCTATTCTCAACAATATTCAGCCCTAATAAGACTGTTTCAGGCTTTCTTAACTCAGCATAGAGACTAAAAACAAAAACAAAAAAAAAAAACTCCATAAGGGACCAGTAATCACTGGAGTCTTTTTTTTTAAATAAACTATGTTTGGTGTACTGGGTCTTCGTTGCTGCACGTGGGCTTTCTCTAGTTGAGGCAGGTGGGGGCTGCTCTTCGTTGTGGTGCACAGGCCTCTCATCATGGAGGCTTCTCTTGTTGCAGAGCACAGGTTCTATCTAGGCACACAGGCTCCAGTAGCTGCAGTGTGCAGGTTCATTAGTTGTGGTGCATGGACTTAACTGTTCCACAGCGTGTAGAATCTTCCCGGGCCAGGGATAAGAACCCATGTTTCCTGCATTGGTAGGCAGATTCTTTCCACTGTATCATCAAGGAAGTCTCCTGGAATCTTGTTTTGTTAACTTGATAAGGTCTCAGTTATGAACACAAGATATAACTATGGAAAAAAAAACCATATAATAGATTCACCTTATTTAACTACAAAATCATTCTGTGTATTTTGGGGGATCTAATGATAAATAAGACTCTTACTATTCTCAAGAAGTCTAAAGCATTGACTTGGGAAAACGTAGACTGAAATCAGATTGCTTACACTGAGAAACAGCTCCTGCAATATCACTATGGTTGACACTGCTGGTTTTGCACACAAAGACCATCCCCCAGTTCTTTCCTCCACATTAACCACACTGACTTTGTTCAAATATCAGGAGCACACAGGATCTAGGAAGGATAGGCCCTTCCCTGTAGCACAGTTACAGGAATTATATTTTCTTCTGCAAATTATTGGTTGGAATGGTCATGTAATAAAATTTTGACCACTGGGATGAAGATAAAGTCTGCAGAGAAGTTTTTGAGAATTTATTTTTTTCTTAAAAAGAGACACAGGGAAATAGGTTTCTCTCTTCCAGCCTTAAATATAAATGTGTGAGAACATGGTGCTTAGAGCTGCCTCAGGCATCTCTCATCATTAGAGGATGATCATGAGTGTAAAAACTAATACTGTTAGCCAAGCAAGTCAGAAGATGTGGAAAGAACTAGGTTCTTTGTTACATAGCCGAGATGTTGAATTAACCAGTTCAAGAACTGCCTCACCCAGTGGACCTCTTATGTGAGATAATCCATCATTATTAGTTAAGCCATTTTGAGTTGGGTAATTGTTTTGTTACTTGCTGTCAAAGCATCTTGATTGATATTGTCGTTAAGATGTATGCATTTTATTAAAACATCATTATGCTGTTTTGTATGGATGTGAGAGTTGGACGGTGAAGAAAGCTGAGTGCTGAAGAATTGATACTTTTGAACTGTGGTGTTGGAGAAGACTCCTGAGAGTCCCTTGGACTGCAAGGAGCTCCAACCAGTCCATTCTAAAGGAGATCAGCCCTGGGTGTTCTTTGGAAGGAATGATGCTGAAGCTGAAACTCCAGTACTTTGGCCACCTCATGCGAAGAGTTGACTCATTGGAAAAGACTCTGATGCTGGGAGGGATTGGGGGCAGGGGGAAAAAGGGACGACGGAGGATGAGATGGCTAGATGGCATACGGACTCGATGAACGTGAGTCTGAGTGAACTCCGAGAGTTAGTGATGGACAGGGAGGCCTGGCGTGCTGCGATTCATGGGGTCGCAAAGAGTCAGACACAACTGAGCAACTGAACTGAGCTGATGCTGTTTTATAGAATCATAATAGGAGGAGGAAAGTAGCAGTAGTAGTGGTAGGAATAGTAGAAATGATAATACTCTCTTAATGTTATCAGAACCTACTTTGTATGAGACACCATAAGAATCATTTTAGATATGTTTTTACCTTTACTTTTCTAATTAAAGACCATTTTTCATCCATTCTGGATTCAATGTGTTACTCCACTTTGTCTCATGTGCTCTTTTATACTTGGACCCTGACATTCAAAGAAACCAGGACACTGGGTTGTAGGTAGGCACCACGGTGCAACTCAGCAGTGGTCTCAGTCCATTCACAGAGAAGGTACGATGCTGTCCTTTCTGCTTTCCACTAATGCTACCACTGGGTCGTTGCCACACTGGGATCTTCAACTTTCGGTGCTCCATGGAGAAAGATGTGGTACACCAGCAATACAGTTCCTTAATGATTTCTGGCCAAAGTGAACATCTTAACTCATGCCTTTCCAAGACGGTCCCTGGAAGTGAGAAGAGGGAACCTATCACCACAACTTCCTATATTCCCCTCCAGACAGACAGAGCTGCCAGGGAGCTATGGCATAGAAAAACATGGGTAAACAGGATGCAGATTGCTGTTTACAGCTCTCCTCCCATGTTTCAGCATGGAGACCATCTGTAAAAACAGAATATTCTCAGTGTCATCACCCATGGAAAGAAAACAAAGGCAAGTGGGCATTTGGGACAATGCTTCCCGGCCCTCCCGTCCAATTCCAGCTGTGCCACACCCAGTAAATAAATTGCTCTTCTAATTGGTCATAAAATCACAGCTTGGAAATGGTCATGTTTGTTTTCTAAGAAGTGACATTCTAGTGCCGGAAGTCACCACCTCAGCCATTTTTTTCTGAGGGAAACAGGGGGAAGGAAAAGGAACATGAACATGTAGTGTGTGGTCAACATAAGCAAAAAAATTAATCCCTGTTGGTTGCTCAGTATTTTCTGCCTTAAATAGGCACAAATACATAAAGTAGGGCCTGACTTACTTTTAATTTCATACTTAATTAAATAAGAATAAATTTGATTTTTTTTTTTTTTTAAAGAGAGAGAAGAGCTTTAAAGCAGTAGCTTTGCCCTGCACCTTCCCATCTTACCCTCCCTACCCTGCCCAAGCACTCTGACATCCATAATCCTGGGTAATAATCATATAAATCTATTTCTTGATCTGTTGACTCCAAATGATACCAACTTACCCTTTAAGTGGTGATTTAGTTGTGTTAATGTCATCCTTCATTTTTTTCTCCCCCTTAAACTCCTGATCTTTAATAATTACATTACTACTTTCAGTTTTTCTATTGGCGACCTTTGTGCCTTTAAACACCACATTTATATCACTATTTCATCCTCCATCAGTCTCAGTCAACGTTTCAGTCCCTTTTTTTTTAAGAATAAACTACAACTTTAGACATAATATTTGTGTTACCAAAACTGTTAATGTTTCTTTATGTCCCAGTGCCAGGCATGAGTGCTCTGTCCATTGATTAATTTTAAAAGGTAAAAGTGGGAAAGAAAAATATAAGAGTGAATACACAGCATTTATTTTGTGAATGAGTAAATGTTGTTCACTGCTGAACCGAGTAGCATACTAAGATTGTGTTTCATTTCCAACAGATCTCCTGGGCTGGGTAGAGGAAAATAGTTTTGGTATCTAGTCCAAATCCTTTCTTACACATTATCTGTTGCTTAAACTCATACCTCTTTATTATTTTTGTGGTGTTTGGACAAGACTTCTTGTCTAGGTTTTTGTCTTCTCTGGAATTTCCAATGGCATTTGTCTCTTTTTATTGATAAAAGAAAAGAATAATGTGCTTTACACCTTGCTCAAGTTTTTTCATCCCACAGTCATGCATGCAGTGTGGCCTCTCCAAGCAGGAAGAGTACTCTGCAGATTCGTGACTGACATCCAAGTTCTCTCTTTTCCTACATTCAGGTTGAAGCACCAGTTTTCTGAACCCCATGTTTTAGCTTTCTTAGTTTTCTTTCTCATTTTCTTCTAACATGCATCCTTGAGTAACTTCAAGTGAGGATGCTCTTGCTTGTCTGGAAATATCTTTATTTTATTTTTTATGTTCATTTGTATTTTTAATAACATGAGGAAACACTTATGCTATTTTTCCTAAAACTAACATAAGTGAATAAAAGCGGTCAATTAATATTGGTGTACTCATTCAACATATGATCATATCATCATAAGAGTTAAACACAAGCACCCAGATGAATATCAGACATAAAATCCTGAGAGAAGAGAGAAAGCCAGACAAGAATATTCCACTTAAAGTTCAGAAGCTGGCAAATTTAAACTATGTATTGTTTAGGGATACATGTGTAAGGGCAACCTGTACAAAGAAAAGCAAGTATATAATGCTTACAGTTATTACAACTTGTCATTTTAAAAAGTACTCCTCAGGTTTTATGGTAAAACCCCCATTTCCCTGTCTTCCCATCTGCTACCCTGACAACAAGTCTAGCTGATTTCACTTTCTGTGTATCTCTGAAACTGATCTTTATTTTGACCTTACTTTGACCTCACACTTACTGAATAGTTTGTCTAAATTCAAGATTCAGAATCCTCAGCCTCATGTTGTGGTTATTTAGTTGCTAAGTTGTGTCAGAATCTTTGAGACCCCATGGACTACAGCCTGCACAGCTCCTCTGTCCTTGGAATTCTCCACGCAAGGATACTGGAATGGGTTGCCATTTCCTTCTCCACGGGATCTTTCCGACCTGAGGATCGAAACTGCATTTCCACCATCATCAGGCAGATCGTATACAACTGGCACCACATGGGAAGACTTCTCAACCTCATACTCAGCCTCAAAACAATTTTCATAGGCTGAGTACACATCCATAAACGTATTTTCCCGAAGTTTCATCAAAATGACAACATGCAGGGAATTTCCTGGTGACCAGTGGTTAGGATACTGCATTTCCAGTGCAGGGGGCCTGGGTTTGAATCCCTAGGCAGGGTACTAGGATCTCACATGCCATGCAGCACAGCGCAAAAAAAGAAAAGGGGGGAAAAAAAGCAATTTTGTAAAAATCTCCTTGTGCTTCTGACTCTGCCCTTGACCATACCTGGAAATAGATGGCTCAGAGATCATAGGTAACTGCCCCATGTAACAGGCTAGTTTCCACCTGCCTAGGGAACAGAATAGGCCCCAGTGCAGCAGATCCAGAGGACCCTGTTGTCACATGAGTGCCCTCAGGCTTCCTGCTTTGGGAGCACAAGGAAATAGTGCAGAGGGGGAGGGAACGAACACCTTCCAGGAGGGCTTTGCACCGGGGCCAGGGCTGTGGCAAGGTACCACTCTCAGTGGGTGAGGAGGCTGGAATGGTTAGCTACCCACCAGAACTAGGTGTGAGCACAGGCGAGGGCCCCCTGAAGATGCCTGGAAAAACCCAGGGAAGGCTGAGGTCTTGCTTCCTGCATGGGAAGTGGGGTCAGGGGTGGCACTCAGACCCTGGAAATACAAACCATGACTGTTAGCTTGACTCTGTACCGGCTTCTTGGGGACAGCTAGAAATCTGTAGAGTCAAGCTGGTAAGGCAGAGAAAAGAAACTGCCTCTTTACCGTGTTTAAAGGGCCCTCTCCCAGTAACAAGTTGTATGCCACTAAGAAACCCAATCCAGTTCAGTCTTTGGAAACCAGATTAAGCTGGCCCAACCTTCACATTTCAGCTTCCAACTCCTCATTTTGCAGACTGGCAGAAAAGGGAGGGTGGGAAGGAGAGAGAAAAGAAAGAGAGAGAGAATGCCATTTCTTTTTCTTTTCCTTTTCAGCCCATCCATTAACTTTCCCTAATGTAATAAACAGCAGTTTACCCAAGATTTTTGTCAGGGAAACCACTCTCTCCCTACTCCCAACCAGGTTTTCTATGCATAAAAGGGTAAGTACGCTCTTAGAAATAACAAGAATTCAAATGATGAACTAAATTGCAGCTCCAGACATGTAGAGCTCATAAGGATGACAGAGATTGGCCAGTGAAGCACTTTCTAGATCCATATATTACATGATTTTGAAGAAAGTCTGACAATGGACAAGAGAAATTGAGTGTTAGAATGTGGAATGTGATGAGACATGCCAACCCCTTGAGAAAATTTGTTTTGAGGGACAAGATAGGAAAAAAAAAAAGACAACTTATTTTGTTTAAATCTCAGCATTACGATATTTAAAAAAGAGAAAAGTGGTTAGAGAAATAAATGAAATGAGAACTGTGATGAACATGGAGGGGTGGAACTCAGGAACGAAAGAGCAAGGAGAATGGGAAGAAAAGGATTACTATGGAAAAGGAAGGTGGGAGTGAGAGTGGAGAGGCCCTGAAGGGAAGTGATGAGTGGGGGGAAGGGGATGCCCAAAGAGATAATGGCAGCCCAGGGAAGCAGAAGCAGTACAGGAGTGGAGACAGGCCGGGTGGGAGTGGACCAAGCCAAGGGACTTAACAGTCCATCTGGGGAGAGGCTGGGAGGAGAGAGGTTGAGGAGTGGAGGAAGGATGGCTCAGGTCCAGGGAGCCACACAGGGTGGACTCAGAGCAGTGACTCACGGCTTTCCGTGCAGGAGACGGGCTGCCCAACCCCTGGGGTATACAATTACTTGTAATCATTAAGAAGCTTAGCACATTGAGAAGTTATCAGAAAACATAGAGGAGAGCCAGCTATTGTTGTAACAGTCACTCTTGAGCCCTGTGTAATTCAGCTTGTGGTTGACAACTCATGGCCCCTTAGGCCATTCTTCCCTTTTAACGCCCCTTGGTTTCCTTCCCTTAACATTGCTCTTGCGGGGGACTGGAGTCTCCTTCACCTCATCCCATAGTAATTTGACTGAGGGGTCAGTGATAGCATGCTGTAGGAATTTACCAAAATCTTAGAAGATGGGATCTCTGCCTTTAAAGGACTATCTGTGAGGGAGGGGAGAAGATGTTGTGATCACTGCAGCTGTGACAAGCCTTCAAAGGCACCCCAGTTCGGCAGACGGGCAGTGTCTCCTTCGCTCTCAGTGCCATTAATCACTGACTGATGGTGGGGTAAGGACAGGAGTCAGGGTAAAACTGGATGAGAAATGGCTCAGAAGTTTCCTCCAGCATCGTGGAAGTATTCCTATGACGCTGTGGTGAAAGGGATTCTGAGACTGTATCATGGCTAAGTGTGAAAGGGCTAATAACGCTCAGCAGTAATAATAGCAGTTCTTGAATATTCTGTGAAAGTCACTGTTCTAAGTGATTGATTTACACGAATTATCTCATTGAAGTCCATTACTGTCCATTTTATAGATAGGAATAAGCTAGAGAATCTTGATTAGTAGTGTCTGCCATGATCTTGAAAAAGGTAAGAGACAGGGTGAGTGCTATGAGTTTTCTACTTGGGCACCCAATAATCTCTAAATTCTTTCTTTTTTTCTTCGAATGATCTAATACTGTATGACTGATTCCAGCAGCGCTATGTCTTAGACTACTGTCCTAACAGGTGTCCCTTTTCGTCACTGCCTGTCCTCATCACCCTTCTTTCCAGGATCCTAAGAGCTTCTGCTTTAATTCACTGTAGCAATCACGGGCTCCATGACAACTGTCACACTGCAGACCCACACAGATGCTGAAACTTGCCTTAGTCTTTCTGTGGCCTCATATAGGTGCTCAGTTAAACCCACTGTATTGGTTGTTCGGAAATTCACTATTTTCCCAGTGCTGCCTAAGACCCGAGTTTGGCGACCAGCCTCTGGCTCTGTGGCATATTACTGATGGAGATGTCTACTTCCTTAAAGTTCCTTCTGGAACATACTGAGATTCATGACCATAGGTTATAGGTCAACTTGGTATCCATAGCACTGTGAGGATGCTGAAAAAGGCAGGTCATTTTCCTCCTAATTTTTTTTTAAATCTTTTAATGCACCTTCAGGGCCATCAAGGTTTTAAGAACGATAATTTCTTCTTGTTTCCAGCACTCCAGTATATATATTAATGATAACTTTGAAAGTATATTAAGTGTATAGTTTACTCAATTCTTTTATAAAATTAGCTTATTTTTATTTTTATCTTTACAACAGTTAAAATATGTATAAGTAAGAAATCAAGTCTCAGGGAGTCCTCATACACAGCCGGAGAGAAGCAGAACTGAGTTGGAATCTAGATCCTTTGACTAGAGGCTCACAGAATTTACATGAGCAGGAAGCTGGTGAAAAACTTGAAGAATAAATTAAGCGAGGGGATGGGCAGCTAGCTTCACTATAGGTCACCCCATCCCTTACTCTGAAGAGGATACAGGAAGCTTGGGTTCAGAGGCAGGTCATGGGAATAAAGCTATAATAACTAAGTGAAACAGCTGTTGAAATGAGCCGCAGACATCTTGGCTTCCCCTTCCCTCACAGAAGCCTGTCTGTGAGTGGTTTCCAATCCATGTCCTGAGAAGCTTTGGAGTTGGTGACGTTTCCTCAGGGTTAGCATAACAGCATGGTGGAACCCCTCTGCAGTGCCACTTTCATCTCCTTCAGATACCGGGCATCTGCATAAGATTCAGTTTAAGGAGAGAAATCATCCCTCTACTTAGGAAAGCTTCTTTGAAAATAATCATGAATATTTAACCTCTTGCCCACTTAATTTCTCCAGACATCTGTATAATTTTCAGCCAAGGAATTTGCCATTAAAAGAGGTAAAACTATGACCTATACTGACACAGAAGGACCTAGGATCTGGAGTAAAGATCAGGATTAAGACATAGGATTTAGAAGTCACAGGAACGTGGTTGTCCAGGGTCAGAGGAGGTGGTTCACCAAGGCTGTGATGATGAAAACTCTGAGTTGAGCGGGACCTCATCAGAAATGTGTGTGGTATGAATAGGAACTGAAAGATGGATGTGGGGGATCACATTCCAATTTTTTCCCAAACCTATACCAGAATTCTCCAGAATTCTAGTAACTTCTAATGATTCAGGTTGAGCTTCATTCCTAAGAGCCTCCATATATTAAGTTCGACTAGAAACACCGCCAACCACATTAAATAGAATTGGATCTTGTCTTCTATTTTCACCTGATACTTTCATAAATGTGTGAAATCATTATTCAGCCCTGTCATCTGACTAGACTTGCTGAACTCCATAAATTCTACTAGCAGGTTTGGCTCATTTTGGGTTAGGATTTGGGTCTGGGGCTTCCCAGGTGGTGCTAGTGGTCAAGAATCTGCCTGCCAATGCAGGACATATAAGCGATGTGGGTTTGATCCCTGGGTTGGGAGGATCCTCTGGTGGAGGGCATAGCAACCCACTTCAATATTCTTGCCTGGAGAATCCCATGGAAAGAGGAGCCTGGCAGCCTGCAGTCCACAGCATCACAAAGAGTTAGACATGACTAAAGTGATTTAGCATGCATGCAAAGAATTAGGAGCCAGAATGAATACAGGTTGAATGAAACTTGATATAGAAATGACTAAATTTAATCACAAGCCATCAGAATCCTGAACCTGTTATAAAAAGTCAACAAACACTTTTTTTTTTTTTAACCGCAAAGGAAAAATCAGGGATCTTGTCAGAAATCATTTTGGGGACTCTGAAATAAAGACATTTCAGAGGCATGAAAACAAGACTAGCAGTGCAATGAGATGCTATCCTTTCCCTGACCCCTTGTATGATAGAAACAACAGCTGATATACAGTATTACTATGGAGAGAAAGAAAAGCCCTTGGAAAGTTTAATCCTGGATATCCTTGGCCTGGGGTTGAATATCAAGGTGGAGCACTGGCCTGCCCATGAGTTGTGCATATTAATTCCTGTGCACTGCAATCACTCAGCCCACGATACCCCCTGGTAATTACACCTCCCCAAGGCAGTGCCCCCAAAGCACTGTTACATTAGGCAATTGTGGCAAACTGGTAACCTGATAGCAGCACATTATGTAGTTATGTGGGAACTCTGGTTTCTGGAACAGACTGAGGTTCCCAAGCTTGGGTCTTGTGCTGTTTGGGCGTGTCTTGCGTGAAACACTCTTTATGTAGAAAACAGACTAAAACACTAACACCATCTTTAAGATATTTTTCAATCACAGCCTCAAGTTAATCCACCTCTTTCATAAGATTTCTTGACAAAAAGAAAAAAAGTTGCTGAAAACAATAAATAACTGCCTTCTCCGTCTGACATTTATTACAAAGCTTGTTTAAATACTGTCCTTTTGAGTAAGTCCGTGTAACATTTTAGATTTAATAAATGAAAATGGGTGGGGAACAGTAATGAAGATTTAAGTCCCAGTTTTCATTTACTGTGATAAGAACCAAACTCCTTGTGCCTGGGCATCCACCCATTAGAAAAGCTGACTTCAAGAAAATAAGGAATAAAGGAAAAGAAGCAGAGAGGAGCATCTTCATTGTTCAAGCTGAGGGACTTGAGTTACATACTTAGAAAGAGAAGAAACACAGGAAGTTGGATGTCACATCCCAGGGTCAGCAACACAGTCAACTTAAACCATGCAAGCTGTGCTCCCAGATCTCAGAGGGGGGAATTCAGATGATTTGTGGGCATTTGGCTTCACTAGTCAGATATCCTTCAGGTTCCTTCTGGAGCCATGTTGGAGGAGCTAGAGAACCTGGATCGACCATGAGCAGGTGGAAGCAGGAGCTCTGGGAAGAAGAGGAAGGGAGGGTGGAGAGATGGAGAGAGAGGGTTGCTGAGAGGATGGAGAGAGGACAAGAAGAACTCACAAAAGCTTGTGAGATTTTACCATACCCCTCTGATATATGAAGAACTTTAGGCATGATTTGAAACAGGAGACGGGCAATCTGAGGAAAGAGAATTTTGCACGATATGTTTTAACTTTGTGTCAACAGTTTGGCTTGGACTGAAGTTAAGTGTCTGCTCCCTGGCATAGCAGGCAGGGTTCTTTTGGGTCTACTTCCCTTAGGAGCTCCCTCATCAACCATGATAGCACCTATGAGGGAGACAATTGCTGGTGACATACCCGAGGGCTTATTTCCCATCAAGCTATAGATAGAGAAGCTAACTCAGTTGTGGCACATGCCCCCTTGGCACTGCCTCCTAAATGAGCTAGGGAAACAACCATTCGATGTGTGATAAGTGACGCCACATCTTAGGAGCTTCCAGAGGTAAGATTCTAAAGTTTGGGATGATGGCACTTCAGAATGATTTGCCAACAGCTTTCACACATAGGAAAATTTCCAAAGGAAAGAGAAGGATCACTCAGGTATCTGAAATACCCCCAAACACTTTATATCATAGCATGTTGTCTTTTTATGACATGTTAATTGGATTTAAAATTTTTTCTCATTTAAAATCAGCATTTGAATATTTATATTTTTACCAAATTCAGTGTACCGCTATGCTTGGAGTGATAAACCCCAGCCCCACTGTGTCCTAAGAGACTTGTTTCAGCGGGAAGGGCAGGCCCAGGAAGTCATGGAAGTTTCAAGTGCTGCTATACTCTCTGACAACGTCCAGTTTGACCAGAGTGCACTCTGAGAGAAAACAGCTCAACCGTTGGAAGGCCAGTGACCTACGGTCTGGTGAGAAAAGAGGAACTGACCCAATTGGATTCCTTTCTTGAAATGTTTGGATTTGGGAAACTGAGATATTGACTTAGCTGTAACAAGGTCATGTAGACCCAGGGGCTACAACAGTCATCATGGGACAGGCTAAATGAGAAGAGAAGAGAAGAGAAGAGAGGCAGAAAAGGGAAGGGGAAGGGAGAGAGGAGGAGAGACTGCCCCTAAAAGAGCGGCTTTGGTTCCTTGTGACATTCCAGGCCCCGTGAGTTCTTGTGGCGCTTCACGTGTTTTCACATCCCTGTGACTCTCTTTGGTTTCCTAACCTTCACACTCCCTACCATCACTCCCAACTACTTCCCCTTCCAAACCACCACCACTTTCACAAGTGGGCTTGTCTGGCTCTTTATTCCTTCCAATCATAACAATGAATGCCTGAAAAAAATCCCTCAAACTCTATCTGGGATTTCCCTTAAAGCCATGAAACCAAGAGAAATACAAAAGTGCCAACAAAGAAGAAAGGAAGTATAAGAAAAGAAAAAAAAGGAAATAATCAAAGCTAGATATGAGCCATGACCAAAATTTAACTAAATTTTCCTCAATTTAAACTTTTAAAATTACATTGAAGCTAAAAAATGTCCTCCGTGATAAATAGTAAGAAAGAAGACAACACTCTGAGTAGAACGGGAAAAGACTGAAACTTTTAAAAGAGCAAACAGTAAACGAAAAAAAAAAAAAAACAGAAAACCTCTGACATTCTTTCTGAAAGGAGAAATGCCAACATGGGATACCTACTATGTGCTAGCAGCTTAGTACATTATCTTGTTGGATTTTCACAACCAGCCCTATTTTACAGAAGCACAAACAATTCAAAATAGTTAAGTTAACCTGCCAAAGTTAGAAAGCAGAAAAGAGAAAAATTCCATGTCTGGCTGGCTCCAGAGCTGATGCTCTAAAGGAACATTCTGAAGGAAAAACATGTTTGTCCCAGAATCTCTAATCAGGCGGCTGTCAGAAAAGGCTGGGGCGGAGATGAAGTGTTGAGAGAGAGACTACACTTCAGTAGGTTTTCCCACCTGAAAGTCTCAGCAGCAAAGCCTTGAGGTGTCTGTTCTAGCAAGTGTTTGCAATTGTTGGGAATTTCCATACAGCTGGATCTTTTACAAAACAAATCCTGGCCTGAGCCATGATTACTGGGAGAGACAGCTGTAGGGTGGGACTTGCATGTAGCCTCATCTGAGGTCAGCATTGAGCAAACTAGGCAAAAGGGTGCATCTTGTGAAAAGCCTTGGTGATATTTATGGAAGGAGGAAACTGCCAGTGGGAACAGCACAGCCTCAAGGAAGGACAATTTATCTTGTCTAGATGTAGGGCATTCACCAATGTGGGTACCCTTGCTTACCGGGCATTAGAAGGAAAGACCTTATCTAGAACAATTAAAAAAACAACTCAGCTACAGCATGTGAAACAGAGGTGCCCTGACTTTATTATAACTGTCTCAAGAGGCTTTGAAAGCCTCTCCAAAATATGACATTCTGTGAGATCTGCCTGTTCTATAAGGAAGCACATTTAAGAGCAGAAAGACAGGAGTGGATTATGCTAGATTATATACTGCAAGCTAAATCAGTCAAAAAGCAGAACCCAGAAATCCTGACTCACAGGTGTAGGGTTTGCACTTCAGTGCACTTGTTTTACAGCATCCAAGGGGTCTTGCATTATATCTTCTTTATTTATTCGTTGGTCACATATATATTGATATATATATATAGAGAGATGATATATAAATATATATAGAGAGATGTATAATATTTGAGTTTTCCTGCTGGCTCAGGAGTAAAGAATCCCCCCTCGGTGCAGGATATGCAGATACAGGTTCAATCCCTGGGTCGGGGATGATCCCCTGGAGGAAGAAATGGCAACACACTCCAGTATTCTTGCCTGGGAAATCCCATGAACAGAGGAGCCTGGCAGGCTACAGTCCATGGAGTTGTAAAGAGTTGGACATGACTGAGGACGCATACATATATATATATACACACACACACATATATATATATATATATATGTATGAGAGAGAGAGAGATGAAAGTAACTTTGCCAAGAGCTAAAAATTCAAAGACAAAATCTTAGTCCTTGAGGCCTGATATATATAGCAGCCCTCTATTGTGGGGCTAGGAAATACTATATCTAAATTCTCCATTGTAGGATTGGGAAAATAGAAATGATTCTATACAAGTATATTAAGTGTTATATGAGCACTTAGGAAGAGAACTATTATACATTATATTTTGGTCTGGAGGAGTCATTCTTCATAGGAGAGGCAAGTAATAAGTAAATGTTTCATGGGAAGAAGAAAAACAGTCCTCGAGTAACAGAAGCAGTCTACTCATGGCTTTGAAAACAAGAAAGAGCAAGCCTGTTTGAAAATAGCAAATAACTTTTTATGCTAGGCTGGTGGGTTAAGATTAGAAAAGTTACCAAGAGTCAAATCATGAAAGATTTTGTGTGATAATATTAGAATTAATGCTGTGGCTATTGCAATTCTATAAACAGATTTTAGAAAAGGGAGTGCTATGATTACATTTTGGCTTTAGAAAATAACTATAATTCAAATTATACATAGAAAATTAAAAATAAGTATGTATATAAACTCTCAGCCTGGCAGTAATTAATAGAGGTATAAATTAATAAAGCAGACATTAGTAAAGGTATAAATTCCAAAAATCTGTAGAGGCAATATCAGACAAGAACTGTCAACTACATTTTGGATGATGGTAAGCCAAAAGAAGAGGAGTAGCTGACTGAGCAGAGGAGAGAAAGCTAATAAAAGCTAAAAGCCTAATAAAAACTAAGAAGAGGAAGCCAAGAAGAAGCAAGATGAGCTGCTCTAAGGAATTTTGGAAAGGTCAGGAACTGATGGTCCCTGTTGCTTGTGAAGATGAAGGAAATGGGTGGAGCAAAACCAAACAATTTATGAATTGAGAATCTGCATAAATTATAGACCCTTCTCTATGCCCCAAAGTCAAGTGAGTATCTCTCCCCTGCCCTGGGAGAAAGCAAGACATTTGCGCTCTGAAGATGCTGAACCAGCAGAGTTCTGCTCTCAATGATACCAGGGGACTAGACAGAAATAGGCTGAAGCGGAAGTCCACATTTTGCAGGATGAGACTTGGAAACTCCCTTAGCTCCATGAATGCTGACATCCAAGCTTATACTCCTTACTGAGGTGACTGGGAAGTCCCCTTTCTTTGGAGAAAGTGACCAGTCTTCCCTTCCAAAACACTATCGGTACTGACAGGGAGTTACCTAACAAAATGCCTGGGTTTCACCTCATGACTCGCAGGGAAGCTCACCAGTCAGTAACTGATACCTGAGTACAAAGGGTTTCAGTTAGCTTTTATTTCTTGACCCCTAAATGTAAGCAGGCAGCCAAAGACCTCAAGATAGACAAGGAAATTCTCTAATATGAAAGATAGACTTAAAAATCAAAGGAAAGTGTAAATAAATGGGAAAAATAAACCATGGAGAAGAGAGAATGCAAGAGAAAAAACTTTCATTAATTAATAGTTATTGGATCTATGAAACACAATAAAAGGAAACGGTAAGTGAACAGGAAAAACCTCTTGAAAATATAAAAGTAGAACTATTTTTTAAAATCAATAAAAGAATTGGAAGGTGAAGTTGAGAAAATATTCTAGAAAGTAATAGAAAAACATAATGATGAAATATAAGAAAGTGAAATACCCACACCAAGGCATATCATTGTGAAATGTCTGAATACTAGCGATAAAGAGAAAACCCTAAAGACTTCCAAAGGGAAAAACAGTTCCCACATAATCACAGTGGCATTGGATTCCATAAAAGCAATACCAGAAGCTAAAAGATAATGGAAAAATGACTTCAAGATTACAAGGAAAATAATTACTTTCTACTTAGAATTAAACACTTGGCCAAACTTTCACTACAGTATAACTTTAAACTACAGATAATGTCAGATATGTGAAGTGTAATGCACATTTACAGTCACCAATATTTGTTTCTCCTTCCTCTCCTGGTGTACAGAAGACTATACTTCCCAGATCTCTCCAGGTTAGGCTGGGTCATGTGCTCTGATCAGGTGGCTGTGAACAGAAGTGACATGTGCTGCTTCCTGGACAAAGCACTGAAGAGAGAGTATGGGCTCCATATTTTCTGAAGAGCCTCATGTTGAGATGGTGGAGCCACATGTTTGAAATGGTTTGGGTCATTGAATCACCACGTGAAAAACAGCTGCCCTGGAGAGTTACCAGACCTTCAGCAGACATTTGTGAGCCAGAAGAGACATAATACATTAAACCATTAAGATTCGAGTCTTATTTGTTACTACAGCACAGTCTACCCTAACCTAATACACAACAACCAAAAATATTTCTAAATGCACCATTTCTCAAGAAGCTAATGGCTATGCTGTAACCCAGAAATTCCACTCCTAGGCAATATTCTAAAAAGAAATGAGTGCATACATACAATATACCACAGCAAAAAAAAAAAAAAAGAATAAACCACTGGGTACAGGCAACAACATAGATGACCCTTGCAAGTATAATGAAGACTCAAAAAGCCAGATATAAAGAATACATACTTGATGATTCTTTTACACGAAGTTCAAGAACAGGTAAAACTAACTGAAGTCAGAATAGCAGTAACCTTGTTGGAGATGGAGTGATGGTGGAGGCATTGGGAAGAGGCCTGAGGGAGCCCTGAAAGCACTAGAGATATTCAATATCTTGATCTGGGTGGTGGTTACACAAATATACATATATGTGTATGTGTATATATATATATACGAAAGTGAAAGTGAAGTCGCTTAGTCGTGTCTGACTCTTTGCGACCCCATGGACTGTAGCCTACCAGGCTCCTCCCTCTGTGGGATTCTCCAAGCAAGAATACTGGAGTGGGTTGCTGTTTCCTTCTCCAGAGGATCTTCCCGACCCAGGGATCGAACCTGGGTCTCCTGCATTCCAGGCAGACACTTTAAACCTCTGAGCCACCATTGCTCCATATATACACACACACACAAAAATTATTGGGTAGGACATTTATGTTTAGTACTCATGTGTGAATTTGGCCATAAAGAAGACCCAGTGCCAAAGAATTGATGCTTTCAAACTGTGGTGTTGGAAAAGACTCTTGAGAGTCCCGTGGACAGCAAGGAGATCAAACCAGTCAATCCTAAAGAAAACCAACCCTGAATACTCATTGGAAGAACTGATGCTGAAGCTCCAACACTTTGGCCATCTAATGCAAAAAGCTGTCATTGGAAAAGATCCTGATGCTGGGAAAGACTGAGGGCAGAAGGAGAAGGGGGTGACAGAGGATGAGATGACTGGATGGCCTCATTGACTCAATAGACATGAGTTTGACCAAACTCCGGGGGATGATGATGGGCAAGGAAGCCTCCGGGGAAGTGCTGCAGTCCTTGGGGTTGCAAGGAGTCAGACATGACTGAGCCACTGAACAAAAATAACAATACTATACTATATGCTTGCTGTACTTCAACTAAAAAGAATGCTTTAAAAGAAACTACTGGAGACTGTGACTCACCCAAATGAGGGCATAAGCCCAAAGTAGGAAAGTATGGGATCCAGGCAATAAGAAATCCCCCAGAGGACAGAGATGAAGGGAATTCCTAAGCAGATGGTGGGTCTGAGGATGGCAGCTGTATAACAGGCTGGAGAGTCATGGCTGGAGCCAGAGGCAGAGGGATCAAAGAGAAGCATCTAGAAAAAGGAAAAAGAAAAGGAAACTAGATTATCTTAGTGTTCAACTCTATTCAAGGGAATGTTACTATTCTTTCAAAGAATTTGGGGAGGAATTAATGATAAACACATGAAAAATGAAGCAACACACAAAAAGGCTATTATTAATATAAAAAGTTGCATGAACATGTCACATTAACTACGGCTGAGCTATAAATTTAGCCAGTATATTGTTGTGCAATTACATTAGGAGGATGGGGAGAAGGATAGCAGGGTGGGAGGAGTGTGCAGGGAAGGGGTACGGTGTAAAAGCTGAATTTTCATCAGCTGCAGAGCAAAACCAGAAGAGTTTGCCTAAATTAAAAAATAAATAAGGAAATAGCTGCCAATGCATATTATTTAGCAACATGAAAGCAAAGAAAATAACAGTTGAAAATGTTTCAACTCAAGATGGAGAAGGGTGGATAGAGGACTGCTGTTTTTCATTGCACACCTTGTTATATCATTGACTTTTAAAGCTACATACATAAAGTATCTCAGCACCATGCTGAAGCAATTAAAAGACATCTCACAAAACTCTAAGAAATCTAAAATAAAAGAAAGTAATTCATTTCAAAGTATATTTTGAGCCAATTAATTTTTTTTTTTAAGACACATTTACAGTACCTAGTAATTTTCATTGGTGGAGGAGACACTGTAAAATCATGCTGTAATCCTTTCAGGGATCCAAAAGGCTGGGTCATCAAACCCTGTCAACTTCAGATGTTTACTTCAAAGAAAACAGGATCACGAGGGAGAAAAAGTTCTATCAGTTATCAACTCTATCACAGCTAACAGCTTGATAATATTTTACTACAATTTTTAGATGTAATCATTTGTGGTCACTGTTTTAAATCCTGCTCGTGCAATTTAAATATGCTCTTAAAAAGTTAGGTTCTGTGTTAAAAGAGTGTGGTCCCATTAAAACAAGGTAATTGGTACCTAGAAAGACCTAGTCTTGCAACTTACATAGACCTTTAGAGTCACCAATGTGGGCAAAAATAATTGTACAGTGTTGGCTAAGATGCTAACAGTAACAAATAACAAAAAAAAACCCTCAAAGTGGCTTAAACAACTTTTAAAAAGGGGGATTTACCTATCTGAAAATGCCCAGGTGTAGAGCTGCATAAGGGGTGTCACGAAATATCCAGTTTGCTGCGATGGCTTTCTGCTTCACACACCATGGTGTCAGCTCTGTCCTAACGCTGGCACCTCTCATGGTTTAAGATTGCTGCTGCTCTCTTCTGGGGCTAATGCTCCCTTGTTCAAGTACATTGGGAAGTGTGGGCATCTTTGAAAGACAACTCCCAGAGAAATTCTCAAATTTGCTTTCAGTGGACAGGCTTATGTCACATGCCAACCGTTGAAATGGTTGTTGGCCAAGAGATGAAAAGTACAGGAGCATTTTAAGTGAGTTCAGCTTCCCTCGAACAACACTAATGCTTAAATGAAAAGGAAAAAGCTATTGGGAGAGGAGGAGTTGAGACAAATGGAGAAATAGCCATCAGTTCAGTTCAGTCGCTCAGCTGTGTCCGACTCTTTGTGACCCCGTGAACTGCAGCATGCCAGGCCTCCCTGTCCATCACCAACTCCTGGAGTTCATTCAGACTCATGCCCACCAAGTCAGTGATGCCATCCAGCCATCTCATGTTCCCAAAGGGAGACTTCCCTGGTGCTCCAGTGATTAATGCTCCATACTGCCAATGCAGATAATGCAGGTTGAATCCCTGGTTGGGGAACTATGATCCCACATGCCATGTGGCATGGTCCAAATGATAAAAAATAAAAATAAATACAACAACAATTAAAAATATATATCTCCAAAGGCACTTTAAAAGAAGGAAGCTCAGGACCTCCCTGGTGGCTCAGTAGATAAGAATCCTCTTGCCAATGAAGAGAACATGGGTTTGATCCCTAGTCTGGGAAGATTCCTTATACCATGGAGCAACTAAGCCTGTGCAAAACAATTACTGGAATCTTACGTGCTCTAGGGCCCCTGCTCTCAACAAGAGAGCCACCACAATGAGAAGCCCATGCACTTCAACGAAGAGTAGCCCCTGCTACTCACAACTGGAGAAAACCCATGTGCAGTGAGAAGACCCAGTACAGCCAAAGTAAACCGATAATTAATTTTTAAAAAGAAGGAAGCTCAAAATGACAATGTACAGGAGGCAGTGATCAAGATCATTCCCAAGAAAAAGAAATGCAAAAAAAGCAAAATGGTTCTCTGAGGAGGCCTTACAAATAGCTATGAAAAGAAGAGAAGTGAAAGACAAAGGAGAAAAGGAAAGATATAGGCATTTGAATGCAGAGTTCCAAAGAATAGCAAGGAGAGATAAGAAAGCCTTCCTCAGGGATCAGTGCAAAAAAAAAAAAAAAAAAAAAAAAAACAACCAAAAACAGAGGAAAACAATAGAATGGGAAAGACTAGAGATCTCTTCAAGAAAATTAGAGATATCAAGGGAACAATTCATGCAAAGATGGGCTCAATAAATGACAGAAATGGTATGGACCTAACAGAAGCAGAAGATATTAAGAAGAGGTGGCAAGAACACAGAAGAACTATAAAAAAGATCTTCATGACCCAGATAACCATGATGGTGTGATCACTCATCTACAGCCAGACATCCTGGAATGCAAAGTCAAGTGGGCCTTAGGAAGCATCACAACGAACAAAGCTAGTGGAGGTGATGGAATTCCAGTTGAGCTATTTCAAATCCTAAAAGATGATCCTGTGAAAGTGCTGCTCTCAATATGCCAGCAAATTTGGAAAACTCAGCAGTGGCCACGGGACTGGAAAAGGTCAGTTTTCATTCCAATCCCAAAGAAAGGCAATGCCAAAGAATGCTAAAACTACCGCACAATTGCACTCATCTTACATGCTAGCAAAGTAATGCTCAAAATTCTCCAAGCAAGGCTTCAACAGTACGTGAACTGTGAACTTCCAGAAGTTCTATCTGGATTAGTAAAGGCAGAAGAACCAGAGATCAAGTTGCCAACATCTGTTGGATCATCGAGAAAGCAAGAAAATTCCAGAAAAACATCTGCTTAATTGAGTATGGCAAAGTCTTTGACTGGGTGGATCATAACAAACTGTGGAAAATTCAAGAGATGGAAATACCAGACCCCCTGACCTGCCTCCTGACCAATCTGCAGGTCAAGAAGCAACAGTAGAACTGGACATGGAACACCAGACTGGTTCCAAATTGAGAAGGGAGTATGTCAAGCCTGCATATTGTCACCCTGCATTTTTAACTTATATGCAGAGTACATCATACAAAATGCCAGGCTGGATGAAGCAGATGCTGGAATCAAGATTGCCAGGAGAAATATCAATAACCTCAGTCATGCAGATGACACCACCCTTATGGCAGAAAGCAAAGCACTAAAGAGCCTCTTGAAGAAAGTGAAAGAGGAGCGTTAAAAAGTTGGCTTAAAACTCAACATTCAGAAAACTAAGATCATGGCATCTGGTCTATCACTTCAAGGCAAACAGATGGGGAAACAATGGATACAGTGATAGACTAGTTTTTCAGCTCCAAAATCACTGCAGATGGTGAGTACAGTCATGAAATTAAAAGACACTTGCTCCTTGGAAGAAAAACTATGACCAACCTAGACAGCATATTAGAAAGCAGAGACATTACTTCACCAACAAAGTTCTGTCTAGTTAAAGCTATAGTTTTTCAATAGTCATGTATGGATGTGAGAGTTGGGCTATAAAGAAAGCTGAGATCCAAAGAACTGATGCTTCTGAACTGTGGTGTTGGAGAAGACTCTTGAGAGTCCCTTGGACTCAAAGAAGATCCAACCAGTCCATCCTAAAGGAAATCAGTCCTGAATATTCATTGGAAGGACTGATGCTGAAGCTGAAACTCCAATACTTTGGCCACCTGATGCAAAGAGCTGACTCGTTTGAAAAGACCCTGATGCTGGGAAAGATTGAAGGCAGGAGGAGAAGGGGACGACAGAGACTGAGATGGCTGGATGGCATCACTGACTTGATGCACGTGAGTTTGAGTAAGTTCCAGGGGTTGATGATGGACAGGGAAGCGTGGCATGCTGCAGTCCATGGGGTCTCAAAGAGCTGGACACAACTGAGTAACTGAACTGACTGAAGCTTAGACTGTGTTGGCAGTTGCAAGTGGACTATCTTAATATTGTCACATAGTCGATATATTGTACCTCTAAATACTTGTTTCTTTAATTCCTGTTGAAATGTTGAGAAAGTCAGTAAGAATAGGATATTTGGAAGGACAAATGGAGACTTTTCTATATGTTATGTGTGGGGAAAAGCATGTCTCTCCTGATAGAATAAAGACTAAGATAGCGAACATAATACTATGGTAAAGCAAAGGTTGTAGATTTCTGACTAAATCAAGTGATCTCAGAATAATAGGCAAGCCCGAAGAAGGTCCCTAAATTGACTCCAGCATGGGAGAAAACTATAGCATATCAAGCTGTAACTTAAAAGTAGTTTTGGTACTATCAAAAGGGTTTGTCCAAAAGGTAAAAGATATACAACTGGATTTTCCCGAGATTCATAGGTTGAATTATTTATATTAAAAAAGGGACAACAGTGTCCACCTTATGTATTAGTTATGAGGATTAAAACAGATATTATTTAAGTGTGTGTGAGGAATAAGCATGAGGCGGTTTAAAGAGGATATAAACAACTGTAAAAGGTTGAAAAAGCAGCCTCAGTTCATAATTTAAGATCTTTCTCTATTTCTAAATGCACCATTTCTCAAGAAGTTAATGGCTGCCCTATGACCCAGCAATTCCACTCCTAGATAATATAATGGAAAAAAAAAAAAAAAAGAAATGAGTGCATACATACCAATTCCATAACAAAAAAACAAAATAAACTATTGATACATGCAACCACATGGGTAACTCTCTCAAGAATAATGAAGAGTAAAAGAAAGCCAGATATAAAAGAGTATATACTTGATCCTTTCACATGAAGTTCGAAAACAGGTAAAACTAACTGATGGTGGTAGAAGTCAGAATAGAGATTACCTCGATGGGGATGGAGTGATGGTGGAGACACCAGGAAGAGGCATGAGAGAACCCTGAAAGCAATGGAGGTATTCAATATCTTGACCTGGATGGTGGTTATATGAACGTATACATATGTGAAAATACATAGGGCTGGACATTTAAGTTTAATACACTTTATTATGTATTTGTTATACTTGAACTAAAAATTTTTTTTTAAAGAAACTACTGGAAACTGTGACTCATCCAAATGAGGACATAGCCAAAAGCAGGAAAACAGGAGATCCAGGTAATAGGAAAACCCCCAGAGAACAAGAGATGAAGGGAATTCCCAAGCAGATGGCGAGTCCAAGGATGGCAGCTGTGCAATAGGCTGGAGAGTCATGGTTTGAGCCAGAGAAAGTCTGATAAATGTTATACTTAGATGTAAGTGTAAGGGACTTAAAATAGAAAATTATATAGCTGAGTGGAAAATTACACTACCTTTGACTCCTTTTACCACTTGTGAGGCAACCTAGTCCCAGGAGGGAATAAAATCACTCATATAATGCTGTCTTTGCAATCTCAGATCAACGAGGTGATGGAAAATGTCACACAATGGAAGAAAAACACAGAAAGATTCCATAATTTTAACAAACATGAGAAAACACAATTCTGGTGTGCATATGTCTTCAAGAGATTGAGTGATCATTTTAAGATATCTGAATTTCATCATTTTTACTGTTTGTATTACTTTGGTCAGTATGTTTGTTATAAATTCTACAACTGAATATTTGACCAGAACTCATTGTTTAGGTTGGACTGCTGCCACAGTAGAACCATAGTACTTAATTTTCTCCACTATTATTAAGATTATTTATATTAATTGTGTGATCTTTTAACCTATTAGAATTAACATTGCTAAACAATCTCAGCATGATAGTGAACGACAAGACTGGTCTATGAGTATAGATTGCATTTAACTATTAGGTAATATTTAACTGTAGTTACGGAGAAGGCAACGGAGAAGGCAATGGTACTCTTGCCTGGAAAATCCTATGAACAGAGGAGCCTGGTAAGCTGCAGTCCATGGAGTCGCTGAGAATTGGACATGACTCAGTGACTTCACTTTCACTTTTCACTTTCATACATTGGAGAAGGAAATGGCAACCCACTCCAGTGTTCTTGCCTGGAAAATTCCATAGACTGAGGAGACTGTTAGGCTACAGTCCATGAGGTCACAAAGAGTCGGACATGACTGAAGCGATCTAGCAGCAGCAGCAGCAACTGTAGTTAATGTTTACAAAAATATTGGGGATATTTTAGACTAATTTTTAAAACAACAATAAATGGCAAATGAGTATTTAATTTTCCCTAATAGCTCATTAAGAAAGTTGAGTGCCAAAGAACTAATGCTTTTGAACTGTGGTGTTGGTAAAGACTCTTGAGAGTCCCTTGGACTGCAAGGAGATCCAGCCAGTCCATCCTAAAGGAAATCAGTCCTGAATATTCATTGGAAGGACTGATGTTGAAGCTGAAACTCCACTACTTTGGCCACCTGATCTGCAGAAATGACTTATTTGAAAAGACCCTGATGCTGGGAAAGACTGAAGGTGGGAGGAGAAGAGAACAACAAAGGATGAGATGATTGGATGGCATCACTCACCCAATGGACATAGTTTTAGTAAACTGCGGGAGTTGGTGATGGACCAGAAGGCCTGATGTGCTGCAGTCCATGGGGTCGCAAATAGCTGGACACAACTGAGCAGCCAAAATGAACTGAGTATCTCATTGCGTTTTCTCTTAAATGAGCAAATATTCAAAAATTGTTTTGCAAAATTGCCTTTAAATTAAAAGATGTTCTAAAACAAGTTTTAAATAAATATTTTTAATCTATTAGAGATATGAAGAATTTATAGAAAACAAGTTCATTGACTTCTGTGCTTGTATTTAAGGTGATAAAACTAATCAGAAACCAAATTCAAGATGTATTCTCAGGTATTTTAGTGGCATAACAAATTTGACCCTGAACACTCAATTTTTTGCAAAGTTCTCATCAGACAAATATGACCAATGATATAAAAATGGCCAGAGTTTGTAAGGACATAATTGTCTGGCTTCATAATAATTCTTATGATAGTAAATCCTATTGAACACTTACCAGGGACTAGGCTTCATCTAAGCATTTTGCAAACACGTTCTGCAAATTATTTACTCTTCCAAAAAAGTAGCATAGACAATATAATTTCCCCCATTTTACCAGAAGAGGATACTTAAGTACAGATTAACTGGCTCAGATCCACAACTAGTAAGTGATGGAGCTAAGGTTTGAACCCAGGCAGTCTGAATTCAAAGCCCATACCTACACTACCTACTTTATAGTACAGCTAAGACTGCCCCAAACTTTCAGGTTTTATTCTGGATTTTCATCTTTTTACTTGAAGAATGTTTCTTAAATCAGGCTGGCTTTTGTTTTAAATACTTTTCATTTTATTATGTCACATTAAAACTTTATATTAAAAAGTAGAAAAGATGATAAATCAATTTCTAGTACTGTACTTCTTTTTATTTCTATAAAGGAAGACAATATAATAGTGTTTGGATTACAGTATAGGAAAGCATATGTGTGTGGTATAAATGCAATATATCTTGATAGTACTATATAAATCTCTTTAGATTCAGCTCTGGAAAAAAAAGAAATGCTTAATGACAATGAGCAACAGAGGGAGGTCTGAGGACAAGTATAAGACAATCTTAAACTGAGTTTATAGCTCTGTGTTTCAGACTTTTAGAGAAAAAAAATATTCCAGATCAGTTTGATACATGTGTCTTTTTAGTCCTCAATTTTTCTTTGTTACTGCCTATCTCAGGCTCTTTATTAGAATAATATTTCTAAAGATGAAAAACAGAATTGCTCAATGACAGTATTTTTATCAAATTCCATCTACTTCAGATATTTAGGAAAATTTTTTTAGCTGAGACTTTCAGAAAATAACCAGCATTACTGCCATATGATTATAAAAATTTATTCTATGACATTTTCAAATCAACTCAATCTACCATCTTCATGTCCAATTACTTCTCAATATTTCAAGACAAATATTTAGCAGTTGTTAATGTTTAAAAGTAAGAGATGTTCACCATGGTTTTGATTCTCATAGTATGTGCATTATTGAAAGAAAAACAAGAGAAAATGCCATCAAATAGCCACCAATTTAAAAAAGTGTGGGGTGGTTGAGACTTTTGATTTTGGTGGTTCTTATGTTATAGAATCCATTTGACAGACATTTAGATCCGGATATGTAACGGTTAGGCAACTAGGATATTCATGCTCTTCCTTTACTTGGAATATTGCTACCTCCTCTGCCATTTCCTATATGTTGGCTTGAAAATATATTTTTAAAGTATGAATTAAACACAGTAATTGAATACAGTAATTAAAGCACAATATCTTTGTATAGCTAGGTTAACTGGAGGAATATTCTAAGTTTAATAGTAGCAAAATGTTCACCAAGTATTCACTCGTTTGACAGTTTCAGTAATGTAGCAAAAAACAAATCTATTCTTCATTACTATTTCTTATATTTGGGGAATAAATATGCTGATAATCCTTTTGCAACTCTCACATGTATGCAGCAGGACTGTTTGTAAGATTAGGACCCCATGAGGTACTAAAGCAAGCATTCACTTCTCTCACACTTAAGGTCACAAATTTTTGCAAGTCAAAAATGTGGAGCATGCCAAAAATATCATGCTGCACACTACCAAATAAAAGAACACTGTTATTCTTACAAGGAAAGGTTTGACAAGACAGGAAATAGGCAGGGTCAGAGAAGTTTACTTAATACCAAGTTTTATTTAACCATCGTGAAGCCAAAATACAATGACAGTTTAAAAAAATAAACAAATAGCTGTTACACAAAACAAAACCCCAGGATACATGGTCTCTACTGGAACTGATTATTAGATTTTTAGCAAATACAGGAAGTGGATAACCCCAGAGAACCCTCGAAAAATTTCTAGACATCTTCTCCATTTACTTTGGTAACATGCCCTTCAATGAGATAATGTGGATTTAAAGGAGTTTTAATTTGTGAGTAGATACTTGAACAAAGAAAAATTGATCTTAAAATGCTGCAAAATACCTTCATTAAAGGGCCATCATTTTAAAATTGCATTTTCCTAAAAATGGGGAAGGAAGAGAAAGAAAATGGAAGATAGGAAAAATCTAGTTGTTCATTACAATTTTCCATTTTTTGTTTAAACCCAGCAGGAGGGCAAAGCTGCTGGCTTCTCCTCACCCTTGCAAATGCCAGGAGGGATTATGCAAACCTCACAACCACCCAAATCTTATTGAAAATTATAATCATTGTTCTCATTTAATAACTTTTGCCTGCGTTCACTCAAACATTGCTGCATCTCGTTTTCTGCCAGCTTAGACCTACTGGGAGTCATTGATTCATAATTGCAGATAAACCAAAAAGAAATATGCTACCTTTACAAAAAGCAAACATCAAGTGACATCTAGTGGATGTTTGAATATCATTTTCTAAGGCCTCTGAATAGTAATAGTTTCAACAATATTTTATCTTAATATTACTTACAACATGTGTTTCTTCAGATAGAGCCTCTCTGTCTTTTCCTAAGACAGAAAGACGTTAGAAATGTTGTCGTTTTCTTCTCTCAAAGAAAAATTTCTCTTTCTACTAGTATATGGATAGCAATTCTCAGGATAAAGCACTTTGGAAATAACTCATTTGTCACTCATGCTGTGTGTGTGTGTGTGTGTGTGTGTGTGTGTGTGTGTGCTTGGTCATGTCTGACTCTTTGCAACCCTGTTGACTGTAGCCAACCAGGTTCCTCTGTCCACGGTGGTCTCCATGCAAGAATACGGGAGTGGGTTTCCATGCCCTCCTCCAGGGGATCTTCCCAACTCAGGGATTAAATTGGCATCTCCTGCGCCTCCCATATTGGCAGGCGGATTCTTTAACCACTGAGCCATCAGGGAAGCCCCCATAACTCATGCTGTAAGTGTGCAAAAATGGTCACAGTATATGCATTAGTAGACATATTTGAGCAATTATCAACCGTGTAATGGTTCTTAAGATGTCATCTCCAATCTCAAATTCCTCTTTTTATTATCTGTAATCTTCAGTTCACTTCAGTTCAGTTGCTCAGTCATGAGCAACTCTTTGCGACTCCATGAACCATGGCACACCAGGCCTCCCTGTCCATCACCAACTCCGGGGGTCTATTCAAACTCCCGTCCATTGAGTTGGTGATGTCATCCAACCATTTCATCCTCTGTCGTCCCCTTCTGCTCCTGCCTTCACTCTCCCAGCATCAGGGTCTTTTCAAATGAGTCAGCTGTTCGCATCAGGTGGCCAAAGTATTAGAGTTTCAGCTTCAACATCAGTCCTTCCAATGAACACTCAGAACTGATCTCCTTTAGGATGGACTGATTGGATCTCCTTTGAGTCCAAGGGACTCTCAAGAGTCTTCTCCAACACCATAGTTCAAAAGCATCAGTTCTTTGGCATTCAGATTTCTTTATATTTCAGCTCTCACATACATACATGACTACTGGAAAACCATAGCCTTGACTAGATGGACTTTTGTTAGCAAAGTAACGACTCTGCTTTTTAATATGCTAAAATGGTCATAACTTTCCCTCCAAGGAGCAAGTGTCTTTTAATTTCATGGCTGCAATCACCATCTGCAGTGATTCTGGAGCCCCTCAAAATAAAGTCTGACACTGTTTCCCCATCTATTTGCCATGAAGTGTTGGGACCAGATGCCATGATCTTAGTTTTCTGAATGTTGAGTTTTAGCCAATTTTTTCACTTTCCTCAAGAGGCTCTTTAGTTCTCCTTCACTTTCTGCCATAAGGGTGGTGTCATCTGCATATCTGAGGTTATTGATATTTCTCCCGGCAATCTCGATTCCAGCATCTGCTTCATCCAGCCCCACGTTTCTCATTATGTACTCTGCATATAAGTTAAATAAGCAGGGGTGACAATATACAGCCTTGACGTACTCCTTTTCCTATTTGGAACCAGTCTGTTGTTCCGTGTCTAGTTCAAACTGTTGCTTCCTGACCTGCATACAGATTTCTCAAGAGGCAGATCAGGTGGTCTGGTATTCCCATTTCCTGAAGAATTTTCCACAGTTTATTGTGATCCACACAGTCAAAGGCTTTGGCACAGTCAATGAAGCAGAAATAGATGTTTTTCTGGAACTCTCTTGCTTTTTCGATGATCCAACAGATATTGGCATTTCGATCTCTGGTTCCTTTGCCTTTCCTAAAACCAGCTTGAACTTCTGGAATTTCATGGTTTACTGACTGTTGAAGCCTGGCTTGGAGAATTTTGAGCATTACTTTGCTCATGTGTAAGATGAGTGCAATTGTGTAGTAGTTTGAGCATTTTTGGCATTGCCTTTCTTTGGGATTGGAATGAAAACTGACCTTTTCCAGTCCTGTAGCCACTGCTGACTTTTCCAAATTTGCTGGCATATTGAGTACAGCACTTTCACAGCATCATCTTTTAGGATTTGAAATAGCTCAACTGGAATTCCATCACCTCCACTAGCTTTGTTTGTAGTGATGCTTCTTAAGGCCCACTTGACTACATTCCAGGATGTCTGGCTCTAGGTGAGTGATCACACCATCGTGATTATCTAGGTCATGAAGATCATTTTTTTATATTTCTTCTGTGTATTCTTGCCACCTCTCCTTAATATCTTCTGCTTCTGTTAGGTCTATACTATTCCTGTCTTTTATTGAGCCCATCTTTGCATGAAATGTCCCCTTGGTATCTCTAATTTTCCTGAAGAGATCTCTAGTCTTTCCCATTCTATTGTTTTCCTCTATTTCTTTGCACTGATCACTAAGGAAGGCTTTCTTATCTCTCCTTGCTATTCTTTGGAACTCTGCATTCAAATGGGTATATCTTTCCTTTTCCTCTTTGCTTCTCTTCTTTTCACAGCTATTTGTAAGGCCTCCTCAGACAGCCTTTTTTTTTTTGTTTCTTTTTCTTGGGGATGGTCTTTATCCCTATCTTCTGTACAATGTCATGAACCTCCATCCATAGTTCATCAGGCACTCTGTCTATCAGATCTAGTCCCTTAAACCTATTTCTCACTTCCACTGTATAATCGTAAGGGATTTGATTTAGATCATACCTGAATGGTCTAGTGTTTTTCCCTACTTTCTTCAATTTAAGCCTGAATTTGACAATAAGGAATTCATGATCTGAGCCACAGTCAGCTCCCGGTCTTGTTTTTGCTGACTGTATAGAACTTCTCCATATTTGGCTGCAAAGAATATAATCACACTGATTTTGGTACTGACATCTGGTGATGTTCATGTGTAGAGTCGTCTCTTGTGTTGTTGGAAGAGGGTGTTTGCTATGACCAGTGCATTCTCTTGGCAAAACTCGATTAGCCTTTTCCCTGCTTCATTCTGTACTCCAAGGCTAAATTTGCCTGTTACTCCAGGTGTTTCTTGACTTCCTACTTTTGCATTCCAGTCCCCTATAAACTTAAAGAGCACTACTAATCTAGCAAATCTATATTTAGTCCAAATATCATCCCTATTTTCCTTGAGAATGCTGTGGGAGAATTATGCAAGTATTTAGGTCCACTTTTTATTAATATTGGTAATTTTCGCTGGTTCACCACAAGTTATTGAAAACAGTGACTTAATCAGAGCTACATACAAAGCAGTTGAAAACTGAATTGGGATTAGGGTTGCCAAACAATTCTTCTCCAGATATTTCATGTGTCTGAAAGGCTTCATGGAGAATAAATCCCTTGCGTTGCTGTCTAGAATTTGTACAAGAGACAGAAAGGGAAATTATTGACTGAGAAACTGAAAGATGGCGTTTAAATTTAGTATTTTCTTTCCTTTCAAGGAAAGGAAACTTGGAATATTTAGCTATAAGCCAAATGCCAGCAGCCTGGCTGTCCCCAAGTCTTCCAGTCTTTTAGAGTCACCCATTTTAATAATAAAACACACATACACACACAGAGCCCTGCATGAACTCTGACCTCCTGTAGGAAATCTAGAATCACTTTCTTCCCCTCGTCACCCCCCAGTAATTTCAAGAATTCTTGGGAGCTCTGCTTAATCTCAGCTCTGCATCAAGTTTAATACTACTGTCATATTCTTTATCCACTTTGGCCCAAATGCAATTTGTTTTGCTCTTTGCCTCCCTCCAGTGACACTGAAGGTGTGCATGTTGGAAACTTTATTGATGTTTGGGCAATAGGAGGGAACCTACAGCACAGATGGCTCATCAAACAGATTAAAATGTAATCTATGCAGTGATACCTATTTCTGGACTTTGTTTCAAAATAATTCATTGGGGTTGGGGATGAGGGAATAGGTGGGAATCTAGAAGAAACAAAATCAGCTAAGAGCTGATAATTGCTGAAGTTGAGTGATGAATAAGTGGGGTTCATCATACTCTATGTTCTACTTTTGTTCGTGATTGAAATTTGCATAAAAATATTTGAAAGAATAAGCTCCTTTGTCATCTCTGATGCAGGAAATTTCTCTGGCTTCCACTCCTTTCTCCGATTAACCTCCTATCACATTTTGGGATCCCTTCCCACAACTTCTGAATCTCACCTCCTCTTCCTCCTTCTCAGGTTGCCCAAGCAAGCCTTGAGCTCTTGGGACCCCACTCTAATACTGGGAGGAGCCCAGCAGAATGGTATGTAGCTTCCCTAAAAATTCAAGAAATTCCTAAAAGGAATTCTGCTCCAGGTTTACAAAATATCATCAGGTAAAACTAGCATAACACCTGGAGTATATAGCATTTTAATAAAAGTCAGTTCTCCACCACTTAAAATTTGTATTCTAATTGAAGTGCTGACAATAGATTCTAATAAAAATTAATACAGGGAATTCCCTAGTGGTCCAGCGGCTAGGACTCTGAGCTTTCAATGCTGAGAGCATGGGTTTGATCCGTGGTCAGGAGACTAAGATCTCACAGGCTGTGGGGTGAGCCGAAACTTACCTGTATTTTTTAAAAGTAAGCAAAAGTGAAAATGAAATCGCTCAGTCGTGTCCGACTCTTTGTGACCTCATGGACTGTGGCCTACCAGTCTCCTCAGTCTATGGAATTTTCCAGGCAAGAATACTGGAGTGGGTTGCCATTTCCTTCTCCAAGGGATCTTACTGACCCAGGGGTCAAATTCGGGTCTCCTGCATTGCAGGCAGATGCTTTACCGTCTGAGCCACCAGGGAAGTCGTTGACATTAAAAAAAATTACATTTAAGTACATCAGGACAAAGCAGTTAAAAGTTTCTATATTTACAAAGAACTCTTGGGGAGAAATAATAGGTAAGATATGGCAAAAGAGTAATTATTCTTGCCTTTTGACAAAAGATGTTCAATGTAGGCATTGTGTCATATATAAATGAAACTATCCTTAAAAACAATTTTTGATTGCTACTCAACTATATTGCAATATCCAAGAGCTAGACAACCATCATGCTAGGCTCATTGGAGGGGCATGTGAGACCCAGAGTCTGAACACTCCTCCCAATTATGAACTTGGTGAGGGGGAGAAAGAGGGACACCCCCAGCTCCTGATGGTGATTAACCCAGTCTTTATCTTATCTTAGCATCAACTGGCAATGACTCCTTTCACTGTGTCTACTTTGGCCTAGAAAATGAAGGCTTTGCTTAGTGCAGCTCTGAAGTCAGCTGCAATTAATGTTCAAATCCCTAAAAGGTGTGCTTACAAAGAGAGGAGGTGAAGTCATGTAAGAAAATAAAGACTATTCACATCAAAATACATGTGCAGGAAGAATGAGAAAATTCACTCTGGATGATTATGCTAATAATACAAAGGTGGAAACTGTGCCTCTTGTCCTCTTTTAACATCCCCAAAGGGAGAAGAGGAGTCAGAGATTTGGCAGATGGAGGGGGGGAAAGTAGCTGTGGCTTCTGCAGCCTCTTGCCAAAGGCCCCTGAGCAAGGGACATGGAAAAGTGGACGTGTTACCGTTGGCATGTGCCATTGTCCCCAAACACATGCGAGACAATGTCAGCACTCACTTCTGGCTCTAAATTGAAAAAACACTTCCTCTGCTTCTGCCAGCACCATTTTCCCTCCTCCTCACCCCTGCAGTCTGACACAGTTTCCATTCCAAGGAGACCCAGTAATGATTCCAAGGCGACTGGGTAACATATTCCAGTGAAAGAGCTGGCGGACAGCGTGAGACAGCATGGGGATAAGCTTAGGCTGAAATGAATTAGGGAACATTTGTAAGTTACCCTTTGAAGTTTTGTATTGCCTTATCATCAAACAGCTTCTCTTCTTTGGCGGTACATTGATTTTTCTGACTATGAAAACCTGTTTCATTTCTTCTTGATAATCAAACACAGTCTCAGTCAATGGGCACCCTCCTTTTTCCTGAACGGTATTATTGCACAAAATATGGAATCATCCTACAATCCTCACCTGACAGGACTCCCAAACAGCATTAGCCTCTTTCTAATATCATTTTCCCTATCATGCTCAACAATATAATGCTTATATTCCAAACATATACTGCAGGGGATTATATCACTATTTGCCTTGGCTCTAGTCAAGTCTCTTTTATGTGAGCTTCCTGTTATTTGTCCTTATCTATGCTACTATTTGTCAAAATATCATCTCTGAAATTGCCTGCTTCTCTGTCAGGAAAAAAAAATATTTCATCTTCACTAAAATTAAAGTCATTATAAATCCCACAGAGGTTTTTAAATGGGGACACATTTAGGATTTTTTCCCCTCAAGTATAATGCCCTTTCTAATAGAGTAGACTGGGCCTGACGAAGAGTATTTTGTCAAAACATTTCCCCCTGTAGCCCTTTGCACACTAGAAAATAGTCACAAAGCGTTTCTTTCTTATCTTCTTGTACAATGTGTGGTGAGAAAGCTAAGCTTGTATTTGATTCACTACTCATACCTGAGTAGAAAGTTAACATCATTCCTGAGTGGAGAAGGGGTGAGTGAGTGAGTGAAAGTCACTTAGTCATGTCCGATTCTCTGCAATCCCATGGACTATACAGTCCATGGAATCCTCCTGGCCAGAATACTGGAGTGGGTAGCCTTTCCCATCTCTAGGGGATTTTCCCAACCAAAGGATGGAACCCAGGTCTCCTGCATTGCAGGTGGATTCTTTACTAGCTGAGCCACAAGGAAAGTCCCGGAGAAGCAGTGTGAGATCTTTAATCAGGAAGTTGGAGCTTAGCCCTGTAACTACTGTGGATGGTTGGTTTCATAACCCCAACACATTTCAGCCTCCTTTAGGCTCAGGCCGTTCATTTGTTATCTAACCATGTCTTAGGTCAGCTTTAAAGATTCAGCCTCAATTCTGTTTTTGCGATTTCTCAGTCTCATTTCCGTCCATCTTTCCTTCGCCAGCTTCTGTGTTCATTAGCTGGCTAGTTCAGCAATGGCCTGTCAACCTCAGTGTCACAGATATTAGATCAATACCAGCTCTTGAAGCTCAGCTCTGGTGATGTTACTCTTTGCCCCACACATTTCCATGGTTGACTATTGCTTCCCTGGTGTTTAGAACTCTCCAGAGTGAATGTGTAACCTACAGCTCCAGAATACTTACCAGCGATTTTCTACATGTCCTTTACACTCCAGTCTATTTGAATTTCAGTTTTGGCATTTTATGAGCATGCCTTGGGTCTCCTTTGTATTTTCAAGGCATATCGCCTGCTGTGGAGATTTCTGAGTTTATCTTACTTTCCCTGCTAGACAGTAACATTCCTGAAGATAATTGGGATCATTTATTGACAAAATATCCTTTGCTATGGACTGTGTGAGATACTTCACATCACCACCTCTAGATTTCTTATACTGTAAGGCAGAAATTACTATATTTTTCAGATAGGATGATAAAGACTTGAGTGGTTAAATGATATCCTCAAGGTTATGTCGCTAGTCTGTGACAGCTCATGTCTAGTTGTTTCACTTGTATCATCTAGAAAAACACTAAATCGAAGGAATGATGATGCTGGCACTTGTCCAACACATAGATGCGAGGCAATTATGTGAATAAGTGGTGATTTTATACCTTAAACACAGCCTAACTTTAGATAATTGCCACCAGGTGGCAGTAGTTACCCACAGCCATACAGTGCGAGCTCAAGATTCACTATATGGTATGGCAAAGCAAGAAAGGGACCCTGGAAATGATCAAGCACACTTTCCTATTTTATGTTAAGAAAATTAAGAATCCATAAAGTTATTTTACTTACTCAAGATCTTTTAGTTAGTAAAAGAGTGGAACTTAAACTTAGGTCTGAAATTCCCAAAGCCAGTGTTTTACCATTAAATCAACTTGTATGTTTTTATTCAAAGCTTACAATTTAGTCATAATTTTCCCACTGAATATTAAAATATTCAGTAAAATATTGAAAGTAATAAAACTTAAACAAATCTATTTTATTATAAAGTTTTAAGTGTTTTTCTTAACCAAGTATCAAATGTTTTCATGTTAAAAATATTAAAATATAGATAATGCAAAGAGGGAAAATACCAGCAATTCCAACAGCCAGAAATAATCATTATTTTGGAATATGTTCTCCCAGACATTTCTTTACTGATCTATAAAACCCACTAGACATGAGTTTGAGCAAATTCCAGAAGACAGTGAAGGACAGGGAAGCCTGGTATGGTGCAGTCCACGGGGTCGCAGAGTCGGATATAACTGAGCAACTGAACAACAAGAAAACCCATTTTTAAAAATTAGGATCAAGAGACTTCCTTAGTAGTTCAGTGGTTAAGACTTTGCCTTCCAATGTAGGGGGTGCAGGTTAGATCCCTGGTTGGGAAGCTAAGATCCCACATGCCTGGCCACCAGAAAACCAAAACCAAATTGTAACAAATTCAATAAAGACTTTAAAATCAAAAAAAAAAAAAAAAAAAAGGATCAAACCAAGACATAATTTAGTAATTTGTTAACCTAAAATTCTCCCTGTAATCTTACTTTTGTAAATAGTTATTAGACATTTTCTTTAGGGGACGTCACAGATCTTTAAAAAGTCTCCCAACTTAACCGAGATTAGTTGCTAAATACAGGGAGACCATTTTCAATATCCTTTATTCCTTCATGTATTTCTGGAGAAGATTCCCTTCATGAAAACAGTTTCTCTTGTATTTTTCCCTTTCTCATTCTCTGTTCAGTAAGAAAAAGAGCAATGTCAAAACACTGTGCACATAGTCCATCTCCAGCGGAGATGTGTCTTATCAGTAAAAGGCATTTTATTTTCACTTTTAAGTTGTTCCTCCCTCCTCACCTCTCTTCTTAGGATGATGATATAACCCTAAAGAGTATTTCTCAGCTAAAACTACCAGGTCAGTTACATAAAATGGTGTATTTTACGCTAAGGAGCAGAAAATAAACTGTCTTCAAATGCCTAATTACATATGGGTCACACTATTATCTTGAGTGATTACATGCCTCTTAGAGTGGATTTTGCATGTACAGCTTTCTCTGTATCCAGGGGTTCTCTCTGAAATCTATAAATATCACTACTAAAATTATCATTGAATTTTGGCCTGGATGATTTCTGTCCTCTGTAATTGGCATTCTTGTGAGTGGTACTCTCTCCCCATTACCTTAAGAGTATGTAGTAGAGGCTAGCAGTAGGAAAACGAAGTTGGGTGAGGGGTTTGGTACTCTTCTAACAGGGACCAGTGCTGGAGTTGACGATGCAGTGGGGAAAGGAGCAAATGAAAAATAGGATTAAGTGTGATTTGGGGGATGGTCAAAGCCAGGGGACTGGGGTAGGTAGAAACTCTGCTGAGAACACTTTATGTGACCACTTGGACTCAGCACTCATGTAATCATGTCAATATGTCGAAGATCCATTAACCCCAAACAGAAGACTCCAGGTACCTACATATTTCCAGCCAGGTGGGATGGAGATGGTCATGTGGCAAGAAATACCGTGTGGGGAAGGTGCTCTGAGATCCAGATCTTGGGTCTTCCCCCACCTCTATTCACCCACCTAGCCAGCTGTTTAAATGACTTTTTCTGCAGATAGCCATCAGGGAAGTTAACTGATGGAGCACCAGATTAGTTTCCAGGAGTCTCCCTGACTGTTTCTCTCCTAGCATATGCCGCACCAAGGACAGGAGTGCAGAGTGGACATCATTAGTGAGTGAGGCAGAACTGCCAAGGAAGAGGAAAACTGCCTGGAAAAAAATCGATAGAACGGTGACTGCTATTCAATTTACAGTTGATAACCAAAGTGCAGCCCTGCCTCTGAAAATGATGCTTGGGGCTTCCCTGGTGGCTCAGAGGTTAAAGTGTCTGCCTCCAATGCAGGAGACAGGGGTGCTATCCCTGGGTTGGGAAGATCCCCTGGAGAAGGAAATGGCAATCCACTCCAGTATTCTTGCCTGGAGAATCCCATGGACAGAGAAGCCTAGTAGGTTACAGTCCACGGGGTCGCAGAGTAGGACACGACTGAGCGACTTCACCTTGACCTTGACCTTTGGCCATCAGTAAAAAAAAAACTGGTGCTGTTTCTAGTGGAAAGGAAGACTTGCCCAAATAAAATGATATACCCTGGTTTTCCTTTGCTACCAACTGAATCTGCTTCCCTGTGGCTCAGCTGGTAAAGAACCTGCTGCAATGCAGGAAACCTGGGTTCGATCCCTGGGCTGGGAAGATCCCCTGGAGAAGAAAACAGCTATCCACCCGAGGATTTTGGCCTGGGAACTGTCCATGGGGTCGCAAAGAGTTGGACACGACTAAGCAACTTTCACTTTCATCAACTGAATCCAATAGACTGAAGGCAAAGCTCAAACGAGCTCAGGAACCAAGCCTTATTAACATAGGCTCTCACTTCTAGCAAGCCAGTCCAGACCACTATTTAGGTGTTCCTATGACTGTGTGGATCACAATAAACTGTGGAAAATTCTGAAAGAGATGGGAATACCAGACCACCTGACCTGCCTCTTGAGAAATCTGTACGCAGGCCAGGAAGCAACAGTTAGAACTGGACATGGAACAACAGACTGGTTCCAAATAGGTAAAGGAGTATGTCAAGGCTGTATATTGTCACTCTGCTTATTTAACTTATATGCAGAGTACATCATGAGAAACGCTGGGCTGGAAGAAACACAAGCTGGAATCAAGATTGCCGGGAGAAATATCAATAACCTCAGATATGCAGATGACACCACCCTTATGGCAGAAAGTGAAGAGGAACTAAAAAGCCTATTGATGACAGTGAAAGTGGAGAGTGAAAAAGTTGGCTTAAAGCTCAACATTCAGGAAACTAAAGTCATGGCATCCGGTCCCATCACTTCATGGGAAGTAGATGGGTAAACAGTGCAAACAGTGCCAGACTTTATTTTGGGGGGCTCCAAAATCACTGCAGATGGTGACTGCAGCCATGAAATTAAAAGACGCTTACTCCTTGGAAGAAAAGTTATGACCAGCCTACATAGTGTATTCAAAAGCAGAGACATTACTTTGCCAAATAAAGTCTGTCTAGTCAAGGCTATGGTTTTTCCAGTAGTCATGTATGGATGTGAGAGTTGGACTGTGAAGGAGGTTGAGCGCCAAAGAATTGATGCTTTTGAACTGTGGTGTTGGAGAAGACTCTTGAGAGCCCCTTGGACTGCAAGGAGATCCAACCAGTCCATTCTGAAGATCAGCCCTGGGATTTCTTTGGAAGGAATGATGCTAAAGCTGAAACTCCAGTACTTTGGCCACCTCATGCGAAGAGTTGAGTCATTGGAAAAGACTTTGATGCTGGGGATTGGGGGCAGGAGAAGAAGGGGACGACAGAGGATGAGATCACTGGATAGCATCACTGACTCGATGGACGCGAGTCTGAGTGAACTCTAGGAGTTGGTGATGGACAGGGAGGCCTGGCGTGCTGCGATTCATGGGGTCGCAGAGTCAGACTGAACTGAACTGAACTGAACTGATACTATAGTTACTCACTATACCATCCACGTTTGTTTCATACACTTGCCTAAACATTGTATCTCATAATAAAACAAAGTAAAATTATCCTAAAATATTTGAACTTTACATATATTACATAGAAAATGTCTCCAAAAATCTCAGCCCAACAGACTGTATTGTACTTTCCCATATGGCTTTTGCTTTTCCCATGCAGTATTTGCTTTTTTCACTTTTTTGGGAAAGTTCCACAAGTCTGCTCTATGCCACTGTAAAGGAGAAACAGACTTTTCCCTTCCTCTGTAGACAAAAGCCTAGTTCTCTCCTACCAGGTCTTTCTTCCCTGTGAGTCTCCTTTACTGCTCACAGAAAACACTTCACTTTTGGGCACCCAATATGTGCAGGCTTTTCCCTGCACCAGGCAATTCTCTGTGACAACAGCTGGGGTGTCCTACAATTTCTCAATTCTGACACTGTGCGTACTTGGAGATAGGCTCAGATACTATCCTAGCACCACCTGTGAGCTCTCTGGGCCGTTCTTTAGAGGATTTTATGAAAGCTTCATCACATGGGAATGATCCGTCATTAATTCCAATTTTGCCCTTCTCCCTTCACAAGAGAATGGGAGGAACTGAGAGTTCTAAACCTCTCATCATGGCCTGGCCTTTCTGGTGACCAGACCTCATTCAGGAGCCACATAGGGACTGAGCCACCCTGTGAGAACAAGACACTTCTGTCATCCACAAAACTGCAAGGAAGGGTTTCGGGAGCTCTGTGTCAAAGACCAGTAACAGAACAAAAGATGGTCTTACCACCATGGCGACAGAGGCTAATATATATATTCTGTTATCTCACAGCCACCATCTTCTATAGGTGAAACCCAATGATACTAACTTCAGGCCCTCAGGTCACATATGACAAACCTAATCTGAGTCTTGAGATTCTAAAAACATCTATCATATTCCAGGGACTTCCTCTAGGCAACTGCCTCTCATTCTTCCCATCCCAACAAATATACTTTCCCAGGTGAAAATGTATCACCCATGGATATCATTCCAGGTCCCTAGAGTAGCTTTAAATGTGAGCATTTTCCTTTAAGTACGGTACCCAGATGGAAACATATTCCAAGTACAAAAAACCTAGAGGAAGCTTTTCATTAACCATGTCTTCTGTTGTATATCCTCTCTCCTACTGGAGGACTGAAGATACTGCAGAGAACATGGGCTTTGAAGCCATAGGACCTGTTTTAACAGTAGTCATTGTTAACCGAAATGTCTCTGAGCCTGTTTGTGTCACCTATAAAAGTGTTTTTTTCTATTCTCCACAAGCACGTTATGAGAAAGAAAAAAGCAGTTTGTAAGTGCTTAACAGTGAACTTAAGGTTAAGCTAAGACAGAACCTCTTGGCAGTCACATCATAGTCTTCAACTGTTACTACATATTGGTCAGAGTTCAGAGAACCAGACTGTAGCTAGTTTAGCAAAATTTATTTAAATTTTACTGACTTCAGAAATAATTTATACCATGACTCAGTAAACACATGCACACATAAGCATGTAATTCAAATAATCTTCACAGAATTTACCCATCTGACCTGTTGTCCTCTGCTGTATTTCTGTTCAGTACTTTTTAACACTAGTTATGACCCACTGAGTTAATTTCATGAGTCACCGATTAACGATAACCCAGTTATATTTCCAAAATAATGGAAAATACTATTGATACATTGCAGGGTATAACATGGCCTAGGGAACCACTGGAACAACAGAAGAAACTAACTCTAACCCACACTTCCAAAACTGGGCAGCCAAGAGTTGCCAGCTTCAGAGCACTCCATCTGTATGACCCCCACCTACAAAATAGTGCCTCCTGAGCCTCGCTCTAGGGCATCTAATTGACAAAGCCTAGCTGACACCTCAAGTCCTGGTGCAGGAGGGTTTGGGAAATGCAGTAAAGGAAAGCACACCAGAAACTGCAATAGATGTTAAAGCAACTCATATGGCTGAGACATACTCAGATACCTGATTTGGATAAATCCAGTGGTCTAGGCATACCTCCTTACATCTATTTATCCGTACTAAATTGTGTATTTTCTTGGACAGCCTATTACTGCTACTTCAATGAGGCAAATTCATATTACAACTTACTTGTGTGCTTAGTCGTGTCCAACCCTGTGACCCCATGGACTGTAGACCGCCATGCTTCTCTGTCCATGGAATTCTCCAGGCAAGAATCCTGGAGGGGCTTGCCATGCCCTACTCCAGGGGATCTTCCCAACCCAGGGATCAAACCCAGGTCTCTGGCATTGCAGGCAGATTCTTTACTGTCTGAGCCACCAGGGAAACCCCAACAGAATGAAGTTCAGAGCAATAAACCAAATGGAGATTCCCAACTCACATTTCCTTTCACAAATACACCTGTACCCAGTTAACCTGGGGTCTACCAAAAGGAAGATTAAAAAAACAAAACAAAACAAAACAAAAAAAACCCAGGAAAACTTAAAAAAATAAACCGAGGATTCTCTTCTTCCCAACCTCACAAAGAATCTTAAGTTTAGAAAAACAGTTTTTACATCACTGAAGAGAAGGGAAGAATTAGCAATAACTTTTTATTGTTGTTTAGTTCAGTTTATGCAATAATTTATATCTGTGAGAATTCAAATTTATTGAATGAAATACATTGCTTATGATATTCAAAGCATTTTAAAAATAAGTTACTGAAGGGGTAGTATACAATGAAATAATACAGATTTGGGGATAACTAATGTGCATTTAATTTAAAAAAGAAACTGCATGAGTTCACAAACAGATTTATATAACCACTAAATGCAGAAAAACACAAGGAAGTAGGTTTCTATAGGATCCCAACAGAGGTACCCTTTCCTTAAGCATAAGAAAACCAACTACTTTTAGAAGCTGAAGTGTTACGTTTACAGAAATGCAAAACACGAAAACACTTTAAGCAAAGTCTTTATTTTCAAGAAAAAGTACATTCTCATTTCTTGTTCTTGGCATAAGTTTTAATTACTTCCAGTGGAACCAAAGCCTCCTGAACCCCTTTCAGTGTCATCTAAAATCTGAAAAGACATAAAGATAGTGAGCTGTATAGTTAATTTTAGATCCTCTTTCTGGTCTCTCCAGCTCCCAATTTGTAAAAGTTTTATTCTTGCTATATCATTCCTTCAAAAAGGAGATTACAGAAAATTAAAATTTTTTAAATGTTCCATAAAATACTGAATAATACCAAAAAGCTAAGGGAATAGTAAATTTCAGTCTATTTAAATGGTTTATTGAGGAAACCAGAATTGAAAGACACATGTACCCCAATGTTCATTGCAGCACTGTTTATAATAGCCAGGACATGGAAGCAATGGATAAGAAAGCTGTGGTACATATACACAATGGAGTACTACTCAGCCCTTAAAAAGAATAAATTTGACTCAGTTCTAATGAGATGGATGAAATTGGAACCGATTATACAGAGTGAAGTAAGCCAGAAAGAAAAACACCAATACAGTATACTGACACATATATATGGAATTTAGAAAGAGAGTAATGATGACCCTATATGTGAGACAACAAAAGAGACACAGAGGTATAGAACGGACTTTTGGACTCTGAGGGAGAGGGAAAGGGTGGGATGGTTTGGGAGAATGGCACTGAAACATGTATACTTTCTTGTAAGAAACGAAGCACCAATCTATGTTCAATGCAGGATGCAGGATGCATGGGTCTGGAGCACAGGATGATTCAGGTAGATGATGTGGGGTGGGAGGTGGGAGGGGGCTTCGGCATTGGGAGATTGTGTTCACCTGTGGCTGTTTCATGTCAATGTATGGCAAAACAAATACAGTATTGTAATTAAAAAAATAATTAAAAAAAATAAATGGTTTATTATTCAAAGTAATGCTATATATAATAGCCATGGCAAACATTTTAACAAGTTCTACAACTAAGATTTTAATTTTGCTTAAAATAGGACTAGTCAAATATTCTACTACAGATGGTCTCCAACTTAGAATGGTTTGAGTAATGATTTTTCAGCTTGATGATGGTGTGAAAGTGATATGCATCTGGTAAAAACTGTGCTTCAGATAATGAATTCTGGCCTTTCCCTGGGCTGGTGATATGCGATGTGATCCTCCTGTGATGCTGGGCATCGGCAGCGCGCTGCAGCCACCAGTCAGCCACGCCATCACAGGCTGAAATGCTGATGCGGTTTCTGTGCTCATACAACCATTCTATTTTTCCCTTTCAGGACAGTATTCAACAAATTACATGAGATATTCAACACTTTATTATAAAAAAGGCTTTGCATTAGATGACTCTGTCCAACTAGGTTAATAAGTGTTCTGAGCATGTTTAAGGCAGGCTAGACTAAGCTATGATGTTCAGTAGGTTAGGTGTGTGAAGTAAGATATTTTCAATTTACAGTGGCTGTATCAGGATGTAATCCCATTATTACGTTGAGAAAGATCTGTATTTAGTTACCAATAGCGTATTAGATCCTCAAATTATTTTTCCTTCACTGAAGATGTTATCATGTATTCCCTACTCAGCTTTTATGATACTTACTTGAACTTCCTCTATTTCTGGGTAAAATATCCGTTCACAAATGAGCTGTGCAATTCGATCACCCTTTTTGACTTCAAAGGAAAAAAACAAAACAATTTATTACTGATACTTTATTGATACATTCTCTGTATCCTGCCTTACACAGTACGATGAGAATCAGAGGAGTTAGTATGTGCTATTTATAGACATATTGAATACATAACTTGGAAAACTCAATACACTGATGTGATTAGATATATTTAACATACCTTCAAACTTCTCTTTGCCAAAATTAAACAGGACAACACCAACATTTCCTCTATAATCTTCATCTATGACACCAGCTGGAGAAAAGAAAAATGATCTTAGCTTAGTGTATGGTACCAAGGACTAAGGGTATATAATTACCTCGAAATTATTCCTATGTAGCTCTGAAAGTTTTATCCTTACAATGAATATGTGAATCTTGCTCTGCTACTATGTAAAGCCTCAAAGCTAAGAAATGATATTACTAAAATGCAAATGTACTTAGTCGCTCAGTCGTGTCTTACTCTGCGACCCCATGGACTATAGCCTGCCAAGCTCCTCTGTCCATGGGGATTCTCCAGGCAAGAATACTACAGTGGGTTGACATGTCCTCCTCCAGGGGATCTTCCCAACCCAGAGACTGAACCCAGGTCTCCTGCATTGCAGGTAGATTCTTTACCATCTGAGCCACCAGGAAGCCCAAAATTCAAGTAAGAATTTTGAAAGTGGTCCTAATTTTACAACCTGTCCTCCTTACAAATGGTGACCATTAACCTACTCTAAATTGGGAGTAGGTGCTTAGTGTCTCAGCCAAGTCATCCTTAACTGCTCTCTCCCAATCCTACTGTCTATCTGCTGCATACCTGCCAAAAGGACTAGGAGAAAATTACGATTTGGGTTTTAAAGGCTTTTCCTGGTAGCAGCTTCCCACTAATATCCAGACTGAAATATGATTGAGTCATAAATAAAAATGTCAAAAAGCCAGAAGATCTGTGGTGGAATAAGTCAATGCTGACACTGTTAAGCAGCAGTCTAGCAAATATCAGAACATTCCATTTTTATAATGAAAATAGACCTGAACTGTTCACATTCTTCTTCTCCTTTCCATTTGAGCTACCATCCTTTCTTAAGAGCATGATCTCTCAGAAGACAGTAGCACATAAGCTTAATAATGACTATAATTTTATACACAACTGTGTGTAATTAGAACCTGTTTGAGATTATAAACACAAAGGCAGCAAATTTTTACAGGAGAGGATCTTGAGCCAGGGCCGTGCCACAGCCCAGAGAAGTACATCTACCCAACTTGCTAGCAAGAATCCAAAGCCTTTCCACAAACACAAGCACAGAGAATGTAGGTGCACCAGGTCTTCTCATTTCCTTTTTAAAAATTAAGACATAATTCACAAGTCAACATTTTTTTAGTGTATTCAGCACTGTGAAAACATGATCACAATCGATTTTTGAACATTTTCATTACCCCGAAAAGAAACCCCTAGTTATTAACAGTCACTTTCCTATCCCTATCTTTCCCCTCAATGCCTATTTCCTTTTATACATGTTAATTCTTTCCCTTCAGTTTGTAAAATGCTAGACAGGATTCATGTGAATCTAATTAAATGCAGCTCCTTGTCATATCTTACATCTTCTCAATACTCCACTTCTCGGGGCAACAAAAAATTCTTATCAAAGAAGAAAAAAAAAAGAATCAGGAATTTAGTTCAATGGGTACTAATGCTGGTTGGCTAGACTCATAGTTACTTGAAGGTCAATTGAAAAAAAAGTTGGTTTTATTTTTTCTCTTTTTAGAACAAAGAGTAAGCATTCACTTTCAATTTTCTCATATAGGAAAAAAAAGGCAAAAAAATAAAAAAATAAAAGTTCCACCACAGGAAATATACTCAGAAAAACTAACATTTTAGATTTTTCCAGTGGATTACTGTAGAAGTTTAGATGAACCCCTGTGCTTTATGAATGAATTAGTAGGGCTAAGTGAAACTAAACTTAAAAGACTTCTTACAAGGTTCTTGACCTAAGACTTAAGAGTTTGAATTAAAGATAAAACACTTTTTAAAACAGCAAGAACAGTGAGTATAAAAGTGGCTGAAAGTGGTTCATATCATGTCTAGACTGGAAGGAAACAGTCTATTCTTTTCTGGTTCTACATCAATAAAACTTTGACCAACTCAAAGAATACTGAAGCCTGGCTTCTTTCCCCCACTGACAGTTGATCATTAACTTAGTCCTTGATATTTACTGAAAGAATGGATATAAAGATAGGACCAGCTGTTTTCTGTATTATCTAGACACAGAAAGTTTCAGCTGCAGGAATGGCTCATATCAGAGTTAAGGAAGGAACCTCTCAGTAGCAGGTCATTCCCTGCCTCCCATGCCGGAACAAATGCCCACAGGAGGCTTTGGCATCTCCAAGTGGGAGTGCTCAGGCTAGCACTCATTCACCTAGGGTGCCTTAGATAAAGGCCATGTGTGCGGACTTCTGAACTCACTTCTTTACTAGAAAATTTTTAGAGTACCCAAACAGAACAAATACATATAAAGTTAAAGCTAATAATGCTTCCCAACTCTCCCCCTCAGGCAGCCACATATTTTACATATTTTTTTCCCCACCTAAAATAGCATAGCTATCCTTTGAGAGTAACATATCTGAACCTTAGTCATTCTTTTAGATCCAAGATACGGAAAATACAGCACCATGATTCCTATGTAACTATTCTCTTACATATCATCAGACATTCAGGTCGTTTTTACATTTTTCCTATAACAGTCAAAAGAGTCCTTTAAATATGTTCTTGTGTATTACTATATTGTATTCTCATCAGATAGTTTCCCCAAAAAAAGCACTTTCCTGGGCTGAAAGGTGTGTATATTTAAAATTTTAATGGATATTGTTAGATAACTTTGCAAATAAGGTATAGCAATTCAAATTTCTATCCACGATATTTAAGAATGCCCATTTCTAAGCTCTCTTATAATACCAAATTGAAGCAGTTTTTTAAATTCTGGCCAATAAGATGAGTAAACGATGGTATTTCATGGATTTATTTACATTTCCCTGATGACTAGTGAGAGGCTGGGCTTTTTTACCTCAATATGTTTGTTCCACATTTGCATGTCCTCTTCTATATTTTATAATCAGTCCCCCCGCCTTATCTGTTTGGATATTTAACTCTTCTTCATATGACTTGCAAGTATTTGTTTGCTTTATGGTATCTTCTACAATACCAAAACACTATATATTTGTAAAGGAGTCCTATCACACATATGGTTGGATGTCTTGAATTCCTCAAAGCCAGGTGATCTAGCTAGATTGAAAGAAATTAAGTCCTTTCAAGTCAATTAGAATGTATGACAGAAAAAATGGTCCTTAATTACTCCCTTTTAAAAGCATGAATGCCAACAGTATTTTAAAAATCTAATAGTTCCAAGTTCATTTATTACTTGTTATTCAAAGGCAAACTGACCGTCAAAAAAATACAAGACATTCCTTTTGTACATAAGGGACATAAACATCAAGCGTATTTCTCTTCATGAGAAAGCAGAAAGTATTTTGAAGTTATCACTGGAAAAATCATGCATTGGAACTGGCAGAATGATTAACTGACTTCAGGCAAAAGTTTTACTGTGTCAAGACTTTGGCACGTCATTCGTTGGAAACCTTCTTTACTGAAAACTATCCACACCTACCAGATGTGAATTCTGAACAGAATCCTGCATACTCAACTTTTCCCTTTGACCCTTATTTACAGCCTGAGATTTCTAACAATATCCCGCTTTGAAATAAAAACTGTAGCCAACTATGATAAATGTGTGCCTAGGAGACATTTTTAAGATACTCTGCATCCAAGAACACACCACAATGTGACTGTGTGAATAATACCACAGGAACCACCAGGCAAACTGACTTTCCATTGCTTTGACATGAATTTTTTTCAGAGGATTGTTTTAAATAGAGCAAAAGTTACTAACAAAGTCAGAAAAAGTTTCCATGTTAAGAAAAAAATGATAGAGGACAGAAAATATGTACCAAGCAGTATTAGTGCTTTAGATACATTATAATTCAATCCTCCATCTTTCAGGGCAAGCACACTAATTTTCATTTTACAGATAAGGAAACTGAGGCTCAGAAAAAGTTAAGCAATAACTAGCTAGTTCGTGACAAAGTTAGAGCCCAGATTCACTTGTTATTCCAAAGCCCATGTTCCTTTCATAACCCTTTGAAATTTATTTAAAAATACCATCTTTTATATCCTTAAGTTATCGTCTTAAGTGACCATACTGCTGCTGCTAAGTCGCTTCAGTCGTGTCCAACTCTGTGTGACCCTGTAGACGGCAGCCCACCAGGCACCCCCGTCCCTGGGATTCTCCAGGCAAGAACACTGGAGTGGGTTGCCATCTCCTTCTCCAATGCATGAAAATGAAGTCGCTCAGTCGTGTCCGACTCTTAGTGACCCCATGGACTGCAGCCCATCAGGCTCCTCATGGGATTTTCCAGGCAAGAGTACTGGAATGGGGTGCCACTGCCTTCTCTGAGTGACCATACTAGACCTTGTAAAAATATTCTTGAAAGTCAAGCATAAATTAGCCCAAGGAATTCTCTACCCCAGAGGGCTGTCCATCTCTGAGTTCTATTCAGCTCCTAGTCAGTATTCAAGAGCTATTTTTGGGCTCCTGTTTTACCCCACAGCACCACCTAGTGACACTATGGGGAGATGGCCCAGAAACAGGCCTCAGCCAGAGGGAACAGTAAGTTAATTCAGGGCAGAGCTAGGTTGGTAGGGCAGGGTGATCCACGGCATTTAACTGCAGTGGAAAGAACAAGGGGATTGGAATCATATGGATGGATTTCAGTTTCTAAAGAGGCAACTTGGGGCCATTTCTGAGTCAGTTTCCTCGTCTATTATTAAAAAGCAGCTTCATAAAAACGGCAGGAGGTGGAGAATTTAACATATTCACTCATCTGAGGGCTAAGAGGCCTTGTTAGAGAAGCACTAACTACAATTGCTTAAATAATGATATAGAAGCATTTCCTTTCCTTGTAATAACAAACTTCCTTCTGTGAACAGTCATTTTGGACTAAATGCAGATTATCACCAAACCAAGGCAAAATCCTATCTGTCAGATAGTGTCTAGCTTGTGAGTGAAATAACATTCCACATAATGGTCATTAAAAAAGTAGACATACTCAAATAGCATTCAAAAATGTATCATAATCATCTTTTACTTAGGGACAGAAATTTCTAAAAGGCAAGATACAACAAAAACCATTTTCTTTTCTTGATGATAAAAATAAAATCTGTCATTTGATTACTGCAAAAACAAAGTAAACACTTATAAATATTTACAGAATAAAAATGTAAATATATTACCTCCTACATCTATGAAGTGTTTTGCTGCCAAGCCAGAACGAGGAGCTGTAAAACAAACAAAAAGAAATTGACTATCTTAAGAAGGGTAATACTGAATAAAATTGACATAATCTAAGCATGTCACTCTCATCCCTATAACATCTATATCTTATCCTTAGCAGATAGTTCTGAATTTAAAATGTATTTATCACACTGTATGATCAAAGTAGAAAACTTTAGAAAAATGTTGACAAGGTTTAATTCAAAACCAACTTAAACCACTTCAGCACGTCTTTAGGCAACTGAGGATAAGTGCTGAAGCTGTGGTCTGCAGTCAAGAAACAGAAAGTGAACAAGGGGCGAAAACCATGGACAATGCTGTCCAGACGTTTGATCACAAAGGGAGGATGATAGCTGGCAGGGACATGGGACAGAGGAAGGGACTTTTATTTTAAGATAGGAGATCCGAGCATATTGCAGTATGGATAAGAAGGGGAGGGGCATAAACCCAACCAGAGTAGCAGAGGTTAACCTTGAACTTGGGACTACTACGCATAATTCAGATGCCAAAAGACAAATCTGAATGAAACAAATGAACCAGAGCAAGAATCTAAGCTTATACCTTACTCTTGTTGACTTGAGCAACAGGCCTACCATTACTTATCCTAACTTCTAGTATTTTATTCCAGAATAACTTAAATCAGGTACTTTGTCGGTAAATGCTACCCCTCCCTGCCTTCACTGTTATTTCACCCCATGTCCTAATCCACCCACCCACCCCCCAATACACTAAAAATGCCATCAGTGCAGCCAAAAAGATGGAGAGAGAGCTCATTTCAGTTTTCTTTTAAAGGCTCAAGTATCAGCAGTTCTCAGACTCCAGCTAACAAGAACCCCCTGGGATCACAGTTCCATTTGCTCCTTTCTGTTTACTCTGATGTCAGTCAGCAAGTAATTAGACTCTTGAAAAGAAGTTTTAAACTCTTTCTACAGTGACAACTGACTCGCTGCGGAAAAAAATCAAACCTGTTGGCTTGCCCTGCATTTCATCCCCTCTCTTCCCACGATGAGGCCTTTTCCTCTAGTGCACTGAACAGCATCCCTTACCTAGCATACCTCATGGGAGGAAACCCCAAGGGGAAAGGCTAAGGGCCTGATATCCTCAGAGGTTAGGAACTTTACTTATATCAGTGATATAAGATGCCATGTGCCATTATCTTAACCTTGCATCTTTATTCTTATAAAACAAATAAACATCTTCACAAAGAAATCTGACTTCATATGCCATCTGATGCCTGAAGGGAGGACTGGTGGTAAGACTGGAAACATCACCTATATTTTCAGTTTTTCTCACAGTGAACAGTTGTTAGAACAACTTCCCAGGCTAATGTGAGTGGCCTAAAACCTTAAGTAAGGAACCTGGGGGAGGAAAAAAAGCAAAGAGAGGCAAATGTAGCTACATAAGGGAAAGTTTTCAAGTGACTGCAACTGACATCGCAGGTGGCACGTCTTTATTTTAGGACACAGGCCATGCAATATCCCTTCCCTCATTTATACACCCCAAATGAAAGTAAGAAGAAAGAACCGATCACAAAGGAAGAGCATGACAAATAGTTCTGTGTCTCAAGTCACTTACCCACTCTTCCATAGCACCCAGAAGGAAGGGCTATCTGAATGTCAGTTTTCACAACCACTTTTTCCATTGGTGGAACTGTGTAATCATAGGCACTAGGAAAATAGTGAAAGATAACTGGTATTTAGATATAGTAATTCTCTAGGCATTCTTTGGTAAAAGAGGTGACAACCTGTAAACGTATTTTCCTTTGAACAAAATTTTGTTGGCAAACTGAGGTAATTTTTAGCAGGAGGAGGCTGAAAGGCTGACTTTAGATTGTATATGATTCACTAAAATGGTACAAAAAAACATAAAGAACGAAGGAAGAAAGGCAGATAATAGCAAATAATAGCTAATATTTATTAAGCCATTACTCTGTCCCAGGTACAGTTCTAAGTGCTTTGTACCACTCATTTTATTCTCACAACAATCCTCTAAGCATTAGGGAAAATGCACAGAAGGAAGGGAGAAAAAGGGGTGGGGAGCAGCATAAATGGGGGGAGGGGTGTGTCCAGCTGCGCTGCATCTGTTCTGCACTTGGTAGTTGACCAGGCTCACCAAGCGGTGGCTGTGAACGTCACTGGCTGAGGCAGAGAGGTGACCTCTGTGAACAGGTCACAGTTCACAGAGATGGGCACTACCGAGGAACTGGTCCTCTAAGGTCCACCCACCAAACGTTGCTACTTTGCTATTACTGTAGCCCCCTCTTTGCTAAAAATGTAAGAGATTTTACAACAATCAGAACTGGAAGTTACTTTGGAGCTCTTAAGTAAGACTGGTAAAATGCTGCTATGTCTTTACTTCTTTCATTGGAATTTCCTCTCTTGAAACAGTGAAAACGCTAATTTTTTGAATAAATTAATTATGTCCACGTCAACAAAGAAAGTCTTATGTTTAATAGGATGTTTATAAAGTACCCTCAATTAAGGCCTCTTCTTAGACTCACAACAGTGCCCAGCTGTGGTGTAGTCAATCTACATCACTATTTTTACTCATGAAATAAGGGACTGAATTGTACCCCATTTAGCTGCATCAGTCTTACCTCACTTTTTCCTTCTTTTCTCTCACTATCATCATATACTCCTCTCTCCTCTTTTCCTGTACTTACAACTTATACCAGTGGTTCTCACATTAGAATCACCTGGGATGCTTTAAAATAAATCCTAAGGCTTGGGAGTTAGTCATGTAATAAACACTGTCTCCCCTCCAGTATCACTTTTCAACTACCTTAATGGTTTGAATTAGTGGGGACAGTACTCAAGGGGTTAACAAACAAACAAACATTGAATTCAGGGTCAAAAACTCTATTATGTTCAAGCCCTTGGGCAATCAATTCACCTCGTCACAAACTCCCACATCTGTAAAAAGTAACACTCATCTACTTCAGGACTGCTTAAAACAGCACATGGGACAGTTTTTAGGACAGGTAAAAAAATGCTGTACAAAAGAGGTGGTAGTATTAACTAGCATTCCTGCTTTTCATATTCAGACTTCTGGCAAGTCCTTGGGGGAACTTAACTTACTAATCCTTAAAGCAGAAGCAACTTTCACTAATCTTTCCTGGGTATTTTATTACCTAAGAACCTTGGCTCCCAGCGTGGCTTTTCTACTGACCACAGTACCACTCTCAGACCACTACTTGAAGGCCTAAGTGGGCCTTCTTCATCTCTACCTTCCACTTGGAAAGGACGCAAAAAATGTTGCAAAATTAAATAACACCTGGGCGGTCGTTTATTGCTATTTACCATTCCACACACCTGCCCAAATCCGTACTGAATTTATGCTAAAGAGGAAAGCTAAAATTTTCAACATTAAAAACAGGCAGGACTTCCGTGGTGGTCCAGTGGTTAAGACTCCAGTCTTCCACTGCAGGGGGTACAGGTGCCATCTCGGGCTAGTGAAACAGGATCTCACGTGCCACGCTGTGGGACCCCACTTCCCCCCAAAGCAAAAACCCTGTATAATGCAAAATGCGTTTGTTTCTGCACGTTTCAATGACTGATTCAACTTGTAGCAGCAAGCCGGCATGTAAGCTAACCTGAGAGCTCTATCACTCGGAAATTGGGACTTCTCTGCGCGAAGTCCGGACCACGGGATAGAAGGCGAGCCTCCTGGCCCGGGCCGGCCTTCCTCCGGGGCGCGGGCGGACAGGGCGCCCACTCACCTGTACAGGTCGTAGCCCGCGGCGCGCGCGGACCCCTTGGTGGGGGCTGTGGCGTGCTCCGAGAGCCGAGCAAAGCGGAGACGCATATCGCCCGCCTCCGTGGCCCGGGCCCGCTTGCTGGGGGAGACGACTTGTGCCTCTTGAGAGCAGGGCATGGCAGCGTGGAACGTGGGCACAAGAGGGAGCAGGGGAAGCAAGAGAGCGCGCGGATGAGTTCTAAACTCCCGCCAACGTCGCCCCGCCCCCGTCCCCTGCCCCCCGGACCAACCCACAGTCAGTGCTGAGAAGGGAGCTAGGACTCAAATTTGGGGCTGGAAATCTTTCTCAGAACAGATTTGGGAACGGAAAATACAGAGCTTCTTAAAGCTTTGTGTACTCAGTGCCTAGATCCAAAACCAGTGGCAGCTTCTGTGGCCTTTCCCTCATTCCCAAATAGAAACCCCCCCACCTTCCCTATGAGGGGATTCGAATGGACTGGCTCCCGCGCCGCCAAGGCCGCGCGCCCTCCCACTTGCCCCCTCCGCCTGCAGCCCGACGACTTCCTCGGGTCCAGCCGATTCCCGCTCGGTGCCGGGCGCGCAGGCCGCTGGCGGAGCTCCCTGCCTCCCCCGCCTTGGAAAGCGTGTGCTTCCAGCCTGGGTCCCGATATTACTGGAGCCGCGGCCACCTCGGCTCAGCTTGCGGCCGCTGGAGAGCAGCCGGAGCGCCGGGAGCAGCGCAGATCCCCGCGGGGTGGGGTCCAGGGGCGGGCCTGGGCGGGAGAGCCCCGCGGCCTCCGCCCCGGGCCGTGCGCGGCGCGCGCCGTTAAACACCGAGCGGAGCAAAGACGGAACGAAGTGGTGGCCGAGCACTGGGCGAGGGCAGAGGGGAGTCATCTGCCCGAGTTTGGACGCAGCTTGGCGCCGCTCTTGCGGGCGCGCGCCAGCCCAATGACCTCGGAAGCAGTAGCTGCCGCCGTCTGACGAGGGGCGCACGGAGGCGGCGCCTCGACCGCCCTCGGGCTGGCGCAGGCCCCCGGGAAGCTGCGCGCTCGGCGTCTCGAGTCTCGCGGCCGCTTTTGCGTTGCCCTCTCCCTCTCGACTCGCACCTTTCATCTGGCGCCGGTTTTCCGAGGTCCGGGCCCTGCGCTCTGCCGCTTTACCTGGGGCGGCGCCGCCCGCGGCCATGACTCGCCAGGTTCCAATCTCAAGGCACTCCACTCCCCCCACCCCCTGCAGAAGGAACGGAACCGCATCACGGTGCCCGTGACGGCCACGGCGCTCAGTGCTGCGCCCTAGGTGATGGGCGAGGCAGCGAGTTCAGTTTCCTTCCAACACAGTGCAGCATGGGATTGTTTATTCTCAGAGGGGCTGGGGATACCAGAGACTTGAGGATATACCACGGGGACATCTCGGTTGAAATCTTAATCACTCTTGGATGACCCCACAGGAGCACAGAGGAGAACCGCTGTGGCTGTGACTAATTCGAACAAAGGTCCTGGGCCACGCTGGTGTAATTTACAGTGGGGATGAGTAAATAACTTTTCAGGTAATTTTAAATTGATTTTTCTAGGGTTCAGGTATCTTCACTTCTGTCTGGAACTGACGGTAAAGTCTCAAATTGTAATGCATTTTGTCAAAAGAAATACAAACCCGTAGGGCAGTTAGGAAAATGACCAAAATGTTAGGGTATTGTTGGGGAAGTTTTCGGACTTCATTGCTTTGCCTTTCTTTACAACCCCCACGTTTTCAGTCTCTTACTGGCTCTTCCTCTTAAATGTTGGAATTCCTCTGGAAGAGAATATGGGTTATGCTCAATATAGTCTTCTCCCATGGCTTCAAATATCTAGACTCTGAAGACTTACCAATTTATAGCTATGGCAACGTGATCTAGGACTTCTTCAACCGACTCTAGAGCCATCATATGACTCACTTCTGTTGCTCAGGGCCACAGTTTCTAGATCCACCAGCGTTTCCTGCCTGCAAGTCTGTACACATCTTTCTTTGATTTATGCCGTTTCAAGTCTCACTTATCTGAGAAAGACCCACCCTGATAAACAACTAAAGTAGTTACCCTTTTTTCCCTTCACCACCATTCTAGCACACTTTTTTTTTTTCCCCAAGTCACACAACTTCTTGCTACAGGCTGTGTCTCTTCTGTGTATTTATTTTCTCATTCATTGTCTATTTGCTGTAGTGGACATAAGCTGCATAAGGGTATGGACCAAATGTGTGTTTTCATTCACCATTGTATTCCTGGGGCCTGGTTTAGTGCCTGGCTCAAAGTGTTGCTTGAGAACTATTTGATATGTGAATGAATGAATGAGTGATAAGAGATCTCATTCATTATATGAATGAGTGATAAGGAACTCATTCATTATATGAATAAATGATAGATCTCAGGGTCCATCCAGACCCTGTATATGATCACTTATCAAAGTCTTCTGATTTTTCTATTTTTTCCATTCTTTTAATTTTTAATCAAAAGGTTTTTTTCTCCATATAATGCTTTTTCAAACCTACAATGAACAACAATCCCTTCCCAGTCCCTCCATGAATACACTCTCTCAGCTCTCACTCAGGGGCAATACTTTCAACTATTTTTTTGACTTTTTCTATTGGAATTTACCTCCCCACCTGTTCCCAAATTATACATTACTATTTAAATGGCATAGAAATTACCTTGTGGATTAGAGTAGTTGAGGATGAAGTCTTTTAACCTCCTCTCCACTGCTTTCTGTTCATAGTTTTGTAATGATCTTCTGTATAAGTCAGCAGTTAGTATTTACATTATCATGACTAGTAAATATTGACTGTGGGGACAATAAATGATTATTTCTTTTTTACACCTGTCACCCTCAAGTTAATGATTGCCTTGTTTTTCATCTTTTTATTGGTGATGGTGTTTTTGCTTCACCCACTGCTTGTTTATTCCAAATGTTCCAGAGGATTCTGTACCTCAAACATCTATCACTTCAGATGAAACACTGAGATGTAAATCTCCAATCAGTTCCAATTTTCCTTCCCTCATTCTATTCTCTTGCTCTGATCTGCACAAATGATCTAGTCCTGCTGAATAGCTGACATCCTGGGACTTTACTTTGTGCCTGTCTTATATTGGAGTCCTGGTCTTATGGATCTAGTGTTTTCTTAGTTTACTTCCTCATTTTGCTGAAATACTTTCTCTAGGAATTTTCTTTATTTTTTATTTAATAATATATTTTTATTTTATTTAGATAATTTTCACAGCCTTCAAGTTAGCAAACAACTTCTAATTCATTACTCTTCTTTATAAATTAATTCATCCTATATCATTTTCCTCTTTCAAAAACACATTAAATGTAATAATTTTAATTTGAAATTTTAAATTATTTAACTGAAAATGTAGTTCAATAATTTTGAAAGTTTTATTTTCATATGAGAAAATATAGGTAGTTGTAATTTTTAACAACTTTTTAAAATCTTGTAGTTTATTTATTTTTAAAATTTATCTTGTAGTTTATTTTTTTAATTTTATTTAATTTTTTTTTTTTTTACTGTATTGGTTTTGCCATACATTGACATGAATCGGCCACACGAGCTCCCAATCCTGAAACTCCCTCCCACCTCTCACCCCATATCATCTCTCTGTATCTTCCCCGTGCAACAGCCCCAAGCATCCTGTATCCTGTATCGAACATAAACTGGCACTTCGTTTCTTACATGATAGTATACATGTTTCAATGCCATTCTCCCAAATCATCCCACCCTCTCCCTCTCCCACAGAGTCCAAAAGTTCGTTCTATACATCTCTCTCTTTTGTTGTCTCACATACAGGGTCATCATTACTATCCTTCTAAATTCCATATATATGTGTCAGTATACTGTATTGGTGTTTTTCTTTCTGGCTTACTTCACTCTGTATAATCGGCTCCAGTTTCATCCATCTCATTAGAACTGATTCAGTGCCACCAAACCAACTCTCCAACAAATGCTATAGGAATTTTCTAAGAAAGTTTGCATTAAAGGTAGTTTGAGTCTTTGCATATTCTAAAATATAGTAACTGTAATGTTTCCCTTTACCCAAGCCCACACAAAAATCTCACTTCATTCATGAAACTTCCTTAGAGCCAGTAATAAACCCTGCCTTATCTTTTATAACACTTATCATATCATGCATTAGCCATATACTCCCATTGTGCAATTATCTCAAGTACATGCATTTTATCTTTCACATTAGTTAGAGTCATAAACTTTTATGAATCCTTCAAAGCACCTACTTCAGTGTTTTACACAAAAATGATTTGTTTGGCTCCTTATAATACCTAGCACCAAGGAAGTATTCAGCTATTTCTTCTGTTAATGTGGAGACTGAAAGTTTTATTAATGTCACTTTCCATCTGAGTTTATTTTAGATTGAAAAGAGAAAAGGGCATAATCCAACTGAAAAAGAGTGACAGGTTGGGGATCTGAACCACCAAGCATTTGAAGAATATTCCTTATGACAACTGAAAAATAATTTTATATAAAATTATATACACCTTAAATTCAGGATACTACAGTAAAGAAGAACTAAATATATTCTAGCCATAGTTTATTTCATGCCATATGTTTATCAGAATATAATTATCTTATCAGTCATGGTGATAATTTACTTCAGTCTTGTGCCAACGTGAACCTACTGAGAATGCAAGTCGGTACTCTATAAGCAAAACTGTCCTTTCTATCTTTGCTATCTTAGAGATTTTTCACTTTTTAAGAAGGACATACATGATGATTACTTTATATTTCAGGTATATTCTAAGTGTTTTATAAATTTATAAATTTAATCGCAACAGCCAGAGAAAACAAGTGCTGTTACTATCCCCATTTTATGGATGGGGAAATCAAAGCACAGAGAGGTCAAATGATTTGCCTAAGACCACATACCTCACAACCAGAAAGAGACAGAGCTAGGATTCAACTTCAGGTTGAATCTGACTTCAGAGACCTTACACTTAGCCACTCTCTAGGTTTATGTATGCCTAATGAGACTATGCGGAGAAGGCAATGGCACCCCACTCCAGTACTCTTGCATGGAAAATCCCATGGATGGAGGAGCCTGGTAGGCTGCAGTCCATGGGGTCGCTGAGAGTTGGACACGACTCAATGACTTCACTTTCACTTTTCACTTTCATGCATTGGAGAAGGAAATGGCAACCCACTCCGGTGTTCTTGCTTGGAGAATCCCGGGGATGGCAGAGTCTAGTGGGCTGCCATCTATGGGGTACCACAGAGTCGGACACGACTGAAGCAACTTAGCAGTGAGACCATGAAACTTCTTAATACTGAGTCTGGCTGTGTTCTCCAGGTCTGGGAAAGATGTGTGTAAACAATTAACCAGGCGTCCTTAGTGTCACAGTTGATTGTGCCCACCTTATTGAAACATTTCTTCACCAAGCCACAGTCTGGTTTTCTTCCCACCTTGCCTACTGTCTTCTCAATCTCCTTTTTGTAGCCTCTTCTCATTTCAACCTTTTCTCTTGCTCAAGATAAAAAGCCTTATAGAGTCTTTCTTCCTCCCTCTTTCAGATCTTTCCTTATCTAAAAATAGTCTGCGATATTCTCTCGCTGTTCTGATTTCCTAATAGTCGAGGCAGGCTAAACATTAGCTATATTAAAACCATGCATATGTCCCCAGATCTACTTCTTTTCCTAAGTCTGGTTTTATAAATGCTGGTGATAAACCAAGTCTGATTTCTGTGATTCATCTTGTGTGTGAAATGTCTGTGACTCTAGGTATCTGATCAATCTTGGGAAATGATAGCATGGCTAGTGTGACAATGTTTGAAGATAGCTATTGCTAGTTTGATGATTGCCAGTTGCCATTAAATGAATTGTAAAATTTTAAAAATAAATAAAAATATTCTTCTAAGCACTACCTAATGCTTTACCCTATTTGATTTTTCTTCATAGCACAATAGTATATGAAATTATATACATACTTACTTCACATGTATGTTTCTTGTACTAGCATGTAAGTTCCATAATGGGTTTAAATTTATCTTAATTTGAGTTCCTTTAAAGTAATCTGTTTTCTTTTTACCTCTTCTTGCCTTCTTTTAAATTTTATTATTAATTTTGTTTAAATTAATTATTTAATCATTTCAGTTTTACTCTCTGATTCTGTTATTTTCGATAAATTAAAACATGCATGCTTAATCCATCATTTTTAAGATCTAAAACAAAATAATTATCTTTCTCCTGGATAACATAGGCAACTTAGAATGCTTTAATTCCATTAATTTTTTTTTTTGGTATACATATTATTATTGTCTAGTATTTTAAATGCATCTTTTCTTGAAATCTAATAAGCATTATTATTACTACTTTTTACAGTCATTAAAAAAAAAGTTTGTCCATACTTTCATCACTTTCTTTGCTTTTCTTTCTGCATCTCAAACATCCTCTCAGATTTTAGTCTCAGATTACCATCCTTTTGCTCAAACTTTCCATGTAGGTGAACTTTCTCAGTTTGGGTTAATTTAAACAAAACTCTTGAACTCTTCTTCAGGGGTAGTGCATTCTTTGACAGTTATTCAGGAATGGAAGAGGTGAGAATACTAATGTGAAAGTATCATAATGCCCCAAAACTGCACATTTCTATAGCTGAATTTAGAACATCTGATTGCGGACCAAAATAGCTCATTTATCATGCCACACTTCACCTTGGCTAGAAATATGTGCAAGACAAAAAATAACAGAAGCCATGCTTTGGGTTATGGTGCCAAAATTTACAACTTCCCCTTTATTTCAAGCCCAGAGTTTTTTTCATTTAGGACAAGAACCAGTTAGCCTGAAGATGATGAGTTGTAGCCTATCTTTTGTAAAAGGGGAATTGGAATAAGGAGATGGAAAAGAACCAGTATACAGGCAGATCAGTTTCAGTAATAAGTATATGTGGCTCAGTGGTAAAGAATCTGCCTGCAATGCAGTAGACACCAGTTTGATCCCTAGTTCAGGAAGACCCACTGGAGAAGGAAATGACAATCTACTCTAGTATTTTTGCCTGAAAAATTCCATGGACAGAGCAGCCTGGCCAGCTACAGTCCATGGGGGTGCAAAAAGTCGTACATGACTTAAACAACTAAACGACAACATATGTATAACTATCTAGAAATTCATTCTTTTAAAATTGTTTGGTCCTTAATGCCTTCAAGAGGACTCCTAGAATGTCTTTTGTTTCCCTGGGAGTATCTATTTGAAAACAGTAAACTACCATATAGCTTGTGAAACCCATAAGACTGTTCCTACAAGGCTCTTGGGAAGAATGCAAAGATCAGAAAAATATGTGTAGCCTTTCAATTTCATAAAATCAGCACATGGATCTTAAGTATGTAAGTAGCTCAGAAGATTGACACTAAGGTGAGTGACTGTTAAGAAACAATAAGGAACTAGCCCATAGTCAACAAAAGCATTTATTGCTACAAAACTACTTTGGACTGACTCACAAATTACAACCACAAAAGTTCAAGGGAATCAGAATAGTTAACGTACAAACTCAGAACTGTGTACTGAGTTCTCACTATACCCTGAGTACGTGATCTGTTAATTAACATAATCATGAAAAGCTGACTTTGAATTATGCCATTGTGTGTAGAGTACCAGAAGGTGAAATTTCTGTGATTACAGCTCAGAGAAGGACTATTGTTATTTCATTTTAAAGCATCATCAACTTTTCAGGAAGCAAATAAAACAGATGGCTTAAAAGCAGGGTACGCGTGAGAATCAGTTAAAAAGCTTGGTCAAATGCACATGTCCAAATCCCACTGCACACTGACTAAGAATCTCCAGGATGATTCTTGTTGCCCACACTTAGTTAGGGACCACTGCTTTAGGGAATTTATTTCTAGAAAATCTGTTGCAGTCAAGACTTGCTGGAAAGAATTTTTTCACATTTAACCAATATTACAAATTTTACCAAACCCACTGTACTCTAGATCATTTTAATAGAGATTCCATTACCTTACATATAGAGGCAGGTCCTAGGTCTTTGTTCTTAATGATAAATTTGTAGTATAATTTTACTAAGAAAATTTGCAGACCAGGCATCATTCAGAATATCTGCTTGTTTCTTGGTTAAGCCATATAGAGGCCATGAAAGTTGGTCACAAAAGGTGCCCCACTCAACAGGTAGATAGGACTAAAAGGCTGAAACTTACTGTAGAGTGTAAAATGAAAGTTTAACCAACAAGAAACTTAATATATTTGACAATTTTGATTGCAAGATTAGTCAAAGAGGAAAGGGTTAGAGGAGGGTGGATTATATGGACTAAACTGGACAGTTGTCTGAGAACTAAGTCAGCTCTAGGCTTGCACTGTCTCTCTTGACTCATGTGATCTCTTTCAAATCATGTCTCCCTCTTTCATCTTTGAAGAGCACCTGATTGCACTGGGAAATTAGCTATGTAATATATTGTCATGTCACTATCCTTGCTCACTAGCCCCTGGTTCAGAAATCGGTTGTATTGTCCATTCTGGCTGGAGCACAGAACCGGTTTCATCCCAGCAAACTGACTGGTTTTATCAGCAGGGCAGTGTAAGTGGTCAACATTGCAAGACTTTATAAACCAACCAGTATATTGCTGTTGTTCAACATGTTTGGCGATGAAGCCCCAGGAAAATTCTGCTGACCAGTCTCTCTAAGGAATCTTTTGGGTCATTTTCAGCAGTATTCACTAACCTTCCACTTTGAACTGTGGCAGGTCCAGAAGAGGCACTTCAGACATTCTGATATTTATAGAAGCTTAGTTTAAAACTAAGCTTACTCCTTGGAAGAAAAGTTATGACCAACCTAGACAGCGTATTAAAAAGCAGAGAAATTATTTTGCCAGCAAAGGTCCGTCAAGTCAAGGCTATGGTTTTTCCAGTAGTCATGTATGGATGTGAGAGTTGGACTATAAAGAAAGCTGAGCACCGAAGAATTGATGCTTTTGAACTGTGGTGTTGCAGAAGACTCTTGAGAGTCCCTTGGACCGAAAGGAGATCCAATCAGTCCATCCTAAAGGAAATCAGTCCTGACTGTTCATTGGAAGGACTGATATTGAAGCTGAAACTCCAATACTTTGGCCACCTGATGCAAAGAACTGACTCATTTGAAAAGACCCTGAAGGCAGGAAGAGAAAGGGACAACGAAGGATGAGATGGTTGGATGGTATCACGGACTCAATGGACATGAGTTTGAGTAAACTCCAGGAGTTGCTGATCGACAGGAAGGCCTGGCATGCTGCAGTCCATGGGGTCACAAAGATTCGGACACGACTGAGGGACTGAACTGAACTGAGTTTGAAAACATTGCCATTTGTAGACCCTTGAACAATAGAGTGATAGTTGACAAGAGTTTGGGGAGTAAGAATTACTATGATGACCTAGATATTTGAGAAGCTGGAGAAATTGAAAACATTTCCTATTGTGTTAATCCAAGCTTGAGGTGATGAAGACTGTGTATGTTTTTACATTGCTGCTGTGACAAATAACCACAGCAAATTACCTCAGTGGCTTGAACAGTACAAATTTATTATCTTCAGTTCTTTAGTTTGGAAGTCTTGCATGGGTCTTACAAGGCTAAAACCAAGGTGTTGGCAAGGTTGCGATCCTTTGTCGAAGAGGGAACCCATTTCCTTGCCTTTTCCGTCATCCAGAAGCTGAGCACATTCCCTGCCTTATGACCTCCACCCTCCATTTTTGAAAACAGCAGCAGTGGGTTACTCCTCATGCTGCTGTATCTCTAGTTCTCTGATCATAGTTGGGAAAGTTTCTCCACTTTCAAGGACTCCTGTGGTTAGATTGGACCCACCGAGATAATCTGGGATAATTCCTCTATCTCAGAGTTAGTAATCTTAATGACTTCTGTCAAGTCCCTTTTACCATATAAGGTAATACACGCCTTTTCCAGGGGTCAAAGTGTAGATGTCATTGGGGGCCATTACTACGTTTATCATAAACACCTAGAATGGATATTTTAGACAATCAATAGGACTTCCGGTTCAGATGGATTGATGAACCAAAGAGTTGATTTGGTAGGCTTCCCAGGTGACACTGTGGTAAAAGAATCTGCCTGCCAATGCAAGAGACACAAGAGACGTGGGTTCGATCCCTGGGTCAGGAAGATCTCTTGGAGCAGAAAATGGGCAACCCACTCCATGTATTCTTGCCTGGAAAACTCCATGGATAGAGGAGCCTGGCAAACTATAGTTTGTGGGGTCACAAAAAGTTGGATATGAATGAGCACAGTAGCAGCAGAGTCAATTTGTTATGGAAATAGGGTAGAAGAGGTAGGAGAAGATCAAGTATTAGTTGTTCGGGTAACTTCACCCCTGCTCAACCAGTCTGATATATGAATGTCTGTCTGCCTGCTGCCTTTAAGGGAACCACCTGGTTGTTGCGAAAGCATGGGTGTCTTGTGGAAGCTTCCAGATCTGAGATCAATAAGCCTTATGAAAGCAGACCTTTCCCCCCAAATGTTCCCAGGAATAGGATTAATACCTCACCTTCTCTGAGAGCACTGATGCCTCTCCCATTAGCACCCAGTTGCCAGAAAGCATCTGCCTCTTTTTCCTCCTCTTCCCTCACATGGGCCTGGTCTTGGTCAGGCTCACTCCCTGCATGGAGCAAACGGAAGGGCGCAGGGTATGGAGAATGGCTGCAGATGCAGAAATCGATGCTGGGGCCACTGGAATTGGTCTGCGAGTGGAAGACCCACGGGGTACTTGATTTGGGTGGAGGTGAATGCTGTGGCCATCATTCTGAGTAGAATGTGAGCGCCGCAGTCTTTCTGTAACACTGAGGTGGCTCCAGGAAGAAGGATCCCTAGTTAAGACACTACCTCAGACAGTTCTGATCTCTTTATTTCTCAGTCTTGTTGGTTGCACCTGATTTCCTCTATGACATTAAACAACTGCTGAATGATTTTTCTGTTGGTAGCACACAATTTTTCCAAATAAAAAAAAAAGACAGGAACAAAAAGGTTACGCTTTTCATCTGTGTCTGTGTAAACAAACCCAGTAATTACCATAAGTCAAATTGCTGCTGAAACGCTCCATGTTTTAATGTGCACACGGTTGCTCTTGCTACTAAATCTCTGCATATATCCTGGGAAGTTAATCCTGAATTAGGAAACAGAAAAACTGATTAAAATAAAACTGGGCCAAGTCCATGATTTTTATATTCATAAGATTCAAAATTTCTGTGAGGAAATGTGCAATGCAAATTGAATTATCTTCCAGAGTAATAATAAGAAACCAAGACAATGGTAAAATATGGGCATCCATGCAGAGAGATGTATGAACTAGGCTTGCTGTGGTTTGGCTGATTGTGATATTCTATCCCTCTGAAACAACCTGTTCTAACCTGGCTGCAGAAACTCAGTTCTCTTCAAAATAAAGTGAATATTACCTGGTTTTGATGTGGCAATATTTCCTCAGATTCTACACTTTGATCAAAAGAGGTTTTTCACTGAACATTGTTAGTACACACAAGTGTTCTAATTGCTGTCTTTCCTGATTGCCTTTAGGACAAAAGAGCAGTTGTACATGTTTAAAGAAAAGACAAAAGGGTGAAAGTTCACTGTTTTTGTGCCTATTGGCATTGGGTAGGTGAAACTGAGTATTAAGGAAATAATGTAGAAAATTCAAGTCTCCACATTTTCTTTTAATGTTTAATCACTGAGTCAGATCCTATTCTTTTGAGACTCCATAGACTGTCGCCTGCCAGGCTCGTCTGTCCATGGAATTTTCCAGGCAAAAATACTGGAGTGGGTTGCCATTTCCTCCTCCAGGGGATCTTCCTGACCTAGGGATCGAGCCCATGTCTCCTGCATTGGCAGGTGGGTTCTTTACCACTGAGCCACCAGGGAAGCCCTTTCTTTTAATGAATTGGGGTAATTTTCAGGACTCTACTACAGATCTTTATGTATTCCCTCTGTATCCAGTCTTATCCCTCTCTGTCCTGCTTTCTGCCTAGGGAGGCTGACCTGTAGGGACTTCATCAATGAGCTCTCTTGCTCTCCAGCGGCTTGCATTTGGGTTTGGCAATAGAGAACCCCAGCAGGAGGTTAAGTCAGAGTTCCTCTGATCTTAGAGGAACTGACCTTTGTCAGAGTTCCTCTGAGCTTCCTCTGGGTGGCTGTGTCACTCCCACTAAAGACGGCTGCTCTTGTCATGGCTGCCCTTTCTCCAGGCTCTGGAAACTGTTTTCTCTCCCTTTCCCTTCAGGCCTAGCGCTGTTATAAGCTTCAAGGTACTGTACTCTCCTGCGTAGTTTTGGTTTCCCACATCTTGTGAAATTTCAATCCTTACAGAGACAGAATCTGATTCACCTAACGCTGTATCTAAATTCTTCTCACATCCTGGGGGCCACCAACATCTCTTACCAGAACTGCTAAGTAGTCTTGCTGCGTCTACTTTTTAATGCTCAAAATCTAAAAGCTTCTCATCACAAATATAATAAAATCCAAATTCCCCACCATGACCCAGGGCCCTTTATATTCAGACTCTTTAAAAAAAATTATGTATTTATTTACTTTTGGCTGTGCTGGGTCTTCATTGCTGTGCAGACTTTTCTCTAGTTGCAGAGATGGGAGGCCAGTCTCTAGCTGTGGTAGACAGGTTTCTCATTGTGGTGACTTCTGTTTTGCAGAGCGTGGGCTCTAGGGCATGTGGTCTTCAGTAGCTGTGGCTGCTGGGCTCTGGAGTACAGGCTCAGTAGTTGTGGGGCATGAACTTTGTTGCTCCATGGCATGTGGGATCTTCCTGAACCAGGGATCAAACGTGTGTCTCCTGCATGGGCAGGCAGATTCGTTACCACTGAGGCACCAGGGAAGCCCTAATCAGACTCTTAACATTCAGCTTCAACTTGAGTCACATTCATCTCATACGCTCTGCTGCCGCTGCTACTGCTGCTGCTGCTGCTAAGTCGCTTCATTCTCTTTTGTCTAAGGACCTTTGTCCATTTTGGCCACTCTGCCAGGAGTGTTCTGCTTCCTGCTCTTCTTATGGTTAGTGCTGTCAAAGACAAAATGATGAATCAGTGAGGAGATGGATTTTATTCAGGCTGTTGCAATAGGGGAAACCCTCAGATCTGAAGATTGGAATATGCATTAAATTTGCTGTCGTTGCTATAACAGACCATTGCAAAACTGGTGGCTTTAAGGAATAGAGAGCTATTCTGTTATAGTTCTGCAGGCCAGAAATCTGAACTGAATCTTAGCGTGGCTAAAATCAAGATGTTGGCAGGACTGTGCTGCCTATGGAAGGTCCATGCGAGACTGATCCCTTCCTTTTCCCACGTCTAGAGCTGACTTCCTTGTCTCATGGTCTCTTCCTCTGCCTTCAAAGCCAGTGATGTAGTACTTTTTCTCTGACTCTGCTTCTATCATATGGCTGCCTTCTCTTTGATCTACAGTTTTCTCCTTCTGCAACCCTCCTACAAGGATACTTGTGATTCTACTTAGGGTCCAACCAGATAATCTGGATCACTGTCTCACTCAAGCTCATTAACAACATCTGCAAAAGCCCTTTTTCCGTGAAAGGTAAGATATACATAGATTTCAGGGATTAGGACATGAATACCTTGTAGGGCCCTTATTTAGCCGGCTGCACCATGTCTCAGCTGGAGGATTGCACTAGATTTTATAGGGAGGAGCCGACAAGTTACAGGTGGAGTCATTTATAGTTGGGATTTTTTTTTTTCAATCAAAGGAAGCTTCAGTGAAACAGAAAATGTTTAGCTGGTTTCAGGGGAACAAACAGTTCTAATCTTGGCTAATTATTCATGAGACAAGAAAGTTAGAGATCTCTGACTGTGTCAACAAAAGGGGAATGGTCTGGGTATGGCCTTGTCACCAAAAATGGGAGCCATTTACAAATCTTATGGGAGTCATGAGGAAGAGTGGACAGCAAGCCTTATCTAAGCTTTGTGGGGAGTGATGGCTCATTACAGTTAGTCATTTTCTAGAACACAAAAGGATGGGGAATTTGGAGAAGAAAATATTGAGATTTTTCATCTTCATTGTTTTCTATGATCCGAGGGCGTCACATAAAAGTTCAGCACTGTCATCATCTTCTTATCCTTAAATCTATAGATGCCCTCCCTCCCCAAATACCCTGTGTAAGTACTGCCCTTTCTGTTATTCTCTGTCATGCTTTTCTCTTTATTTCCTTCACAGTATTTTTCATAACCCATAATTATTTTATATGCTTGTTTGCTTGTCTCTCTATACCATAAACTTTTGGAGACCAGAGAAGATGGTTATTTTAAGAGCTTAGAACAGTGTGTCTGCGTATCTTTAGAGTCTGGCACATTTTGGTTGAACTGACCAAAGAAGCAATACCAGATGGCCAGCAAACTCATTGGTAGTGAAATAAATGAGGATAAAAATAACAGTGAGATAAACAAGGAGAGACATTCTAGGCAGCAGGACCCACATATTCAGAGACACACAGTGGAGGGTGTGGAATGTGGTACATGGCTAGCATGGGTTAGGGCTGAGGCTGGTGGGCTTAGCTCCACCATGAGTCAAAAATCAGACCTCCAAGGAGGTGGTGGGGGAATACTTCCTATTCCCCTCAGTGCCTGCATCCATTCACCCTTCCAACAAATCTTTCTGAATGTATTCAATTTGGTAGGCACTGGTCTAGACTTTCGGGACAGAGCAGAGAACAGACCAGACAAAAACTAGTCTGACAGTAAATAGAAGAAGCAATTAAAATCAATTGTGCTGAATGTTAAGGAGAATAGCATAGCATGAGAGTGAGATGTAGAATGTATGCTTGCAGTTTAGAGAAAGTGCCATGGAAGGCCTCAGTGAGAATATGCTATCTGCCAGATATAGGATTCTCCAGTGGCTCAGTGCTAAAGAACCCGCCTGCCAATGCCAGAGACAGGAGATGTGGGTTCAATCCCTGGGTTGGGAAGATCCCCTGGAAGAGGAAATGGCAACCCATTCCAGTATTCTTCCTGGGATAATCCCATGGACAGAGGAGCCTGGTAGGTTATAGCACATGGAGTTGCAAAGAGTCGGACACGACTGTGCACGCACACAGGTGTGGGATTGAGGGTGGAGGCCATTTAACCAACCTTGAAGGAAGTGGCATTTGGGAGAAAGGCATTCTAGGTAGAGATCATAGCAAGCACTCAGGTCCTGAGGTGCAAACTCATCTGTAAGAAGGCTGGTGTGGTCTAAATAGAGTGATGGGAAGCTAGACATTGTAGAAGATGAGGTTACAGAGGCAGTGACCGAGGGTTGCAGTTGTAGGGCCTTAGAAGCTTTTGTAAGGACAGTGGCTTTTCCAGTGAGTGAAATGGGAAACCATTGGAATATTTTGGTAAGAGGAGTGACATGCCCTCTTTCACTGAACAGGATTGCCTGGGCTGCTATTTTGATATGAGATAGAAGAGGATCAAGGCCTGAGGCAGGAGGTGCAGGAGGCTACTCGTGATCCAGGAAGACCCTTCACCCTACTCTGAGATCCAGGAAGACCCTTCAACCTACTCTGTGATCCAGGTAAGAGATGATGGTGGTAGCACAGAGCAGGAGGTGGCAGTGGGAATGATGAGAAATGGTTTGATTCTGGATGTACTCTGAAGCCAGTAGAATTTGCTGGTGGGTCAGATGTGAAGTAAGGGAGAGAAGTCAAGGATGATGACAAGATTTATGACAAGGATGGTGTTGCCATTTACTGATATTTGGAAAAGCGCTAAAAGAGCATCTTTGGGAAGGAAGATCAGCTTGGAATACATCACCTCCAAGGTGCACAAGTAATACTTAAAAAAATAGAACTCATTTTGAAAATGTTCCTGTGAACATTAGGAAATTATAGAACTGGTAATCATATCTCTCCAGTGTGCTGGTTGCATTAGTTTAATATCATTCAGGACATGTGATTGCTTACTTCTCTGAGCTCCTCACCCTCCCTGAGAAATTTCTACCACTTCTTTGTTGGGAGAAGTACAATAGGAAAATTAGAAAATTTAAGTGTGTAACTGCTTTGCAGATAACAAGAGGAAAGTCTGCAGGTGAAATCTCTCCTTTTCCTCATCTCTTGGTCCTCCAAAAGAACAGCTGAACTGAACTCGGCGGCTGAGGATAGCTACCAGCTTTGGGGAGATGGCTGCTTAAGAGCAGAACCCTGGCTTTGGCCCCCAGGGCTCTGCAGCCAAGTCCACAGCTTGGCAGTTACTGTGTCTTTCTCTAAAAAGTTAACTGCCTAGCTTTGACCCTGAACAACCCTATGCCGAGAGATCTTCCAGGCTGAGATGGATAGCCTCGGCTCTTTTCTCCAGGCTTCACTGCTTGTCACTTTCTCTGAAGTGATGGCACTCATAACCTGGACCCTGGCCTCAGCTTCTGCGTTCTCCTGCACTCCTTATCTTGAACTGCCCAACTTGAAAATACGCTCTTTAATTCTCACCCAAGAGCTCCGTACACCTGCTTCACTGCAGAGTCGTTCCATGTAAATTAATTTTCCAAGTATCTGAAGCTTAACCATCTTTCGATGTCAATTACATGAAGATAATTTTTTCTGAGGCTGAACTGTAAACATTCCTGCTTTCTTAACCAGAGTGCATAAAACAAAACTGAACTTGCCAGGCATTAGGCAGTCTTCCCACCAAGTGATGATGTCCTCAGGCTCTAGTGGAGTATCTGGAGTCTGTGCCTCCTACACTTACAGCCTCAAGCCGCTGTGTTTTTGAGGCTTGTATTTCCTTTTTAAAAACATTTTTGATGTTTCACTGCACCATCCCTGCTGTCATTTTTTTTGCTAGTTACTGCTTGTTTATTTGGATACTTCACAGACCATTTTTAACTTATCTGATTCCAATCTTGGGTCTTAGTAACTGATATATGTTCTTTAGAAATGTGGAATAGTATTTGCGGTCATCAGAATTGTTAAGGCGGCCCCTTCCATGTTCACATCCTGTGAAATCTCCTCCCCCTTGAATCTGAGCTCGACTTATGAGTATGATGGGATTGCCACTCCAATGACTAGGTTACCTATGTGTTTGGCAAAGTGAAGGGATTTTGATTATGTAATTAGAGTCTCATGATCTGTTAACTTCAAGTTAGAAGGAAGATTGACCCAGGTAGGGCTGACTTAAGCAGGCAAGCCCTTTGAAAGATGACCTAGAGGTAAGAGGTTTCCTCTCCTGTTGGCTTTCAAGAAGCAAACGACCTTGAGTTCTATAGCAACAAGAAAATGAATTTGACCAGCAAACGCATAAGCTTGGAAGAGGACCCCGAACCTCAGATAAGAACAAAGCCCTGGACTTGCCTGGTGGTACTGCTAAGTCGCTTCAGTCTTGTCCGACTCTTGTCCCACAGATGGCAGCCTACCAGGCTCAGGCATCCCTGGGATTCCCCAGGCAAGAACACTAGAGTGGGTTGCCATTTCCTTCTCCAACGCATGAAAGTGAAAGGGAGGTCACTCAGTTGTGTCCGACTGTTCGTGACCCCATGGATTGCAGCCTACCAGGCTCCTCCGTCCATGGGATTTTCCAGGCAAGAGTACTGGAGTGGGGTGCCATTGCCTGGTGGTACATTGGATAAGAATCCACCTGCCAATGCAGGAGATGTGGGTTCAATCCTTGGTCTAGGAAGATCCCCCATGTCATGGAGCAACAAAGTCTATGCACCCCAACTACTGAGCCCTTGCTTTAGAGCCCACAAGTCAAAACTACTGAGCCTGTATGCCACAACTACTGAAGCTGAAGCGCCTAGAACCTGTGCTTTGCAACAAGGGAAGCCATGGCAAGAAGCCTGCACACTTCAGTGCAGCGTTGCCCCGTCAGCACAACTAGAGAAAGCCTGCATGCAGCAATGAAGACCCATCACAACCAGAAATTAATTAAAAAAACAAAAAACACAGCCCTGACCAAAACCTTGACTGCAGAGTTGTGAAACCCTGAGCAGAAAACCCAGTTAAGCTGTGCCTGTACTCTCAACCATAGAAACCATGAGATAATAAATGGGTATTGTTTTATGCTGATACATTTGTGATAATTTATTATGCAGCAACAGAAAACTAATACAGCACCCTATTTGGATTTTGTATTTGAAAGGGTAAAAGCATACTGCACTTGCAATGCATGGGTTCATACAGACTTAATCACATTATTATAATTACCCCATCCTACTATGCATAATATCAATTCTGAGTTTTATTCCACTCAGGAAATAAAACTCCAGAACCTATTAAAATTATATTTGTCCATTCCTGAGCCTCAGCAAATAAAATATGCGAGGCAGTAGTGGTAAATTCAATTCAGCATTTCTCTTCTCTACTACTTTCTCTACCCAGGAGAGAGTCATAAGTTAGAAAAACAAAATCTAAAAAAACGCCCAAATGGAACACAATTAAACTTATCAGTGGCTGGGTGGTGGGATCAACTTTTCTACAGTGATATTTTAGCTACTTATGTTATAAATAAGTGCAACAAAACATAATGGTATGATATCTCATATTTTTGAGTACTTTATAAAACTTTTAAAAGTTTATTTCCTATGACCTTCACAATATATGTCTCTTCAAACATGAATTAATAACCAAACACAGGCTAGCAAGCTAGTAACGTGTTTATTTACATATTTGATTTTTAAAATACAGTTTTTGCCTATTATTATTGGTATATAGTAAGAAAGCAAATCTCTTTTGCAGCTGTCCTTCATTAATCTTGTTTTCCTCTCCAGATTCAACCCTTAATTGGTTTCTTGTGCATGTTTCTTGTGCAGTTACAAATAGATATTCAAACATGATACATTACTTTTGGGAATTTGTATTTTACTAACAATTGATATATTTTGTTGGAATTTAATAATTTTCCAGGATAGAGTTTTAAAGGACATTCTCCCGAGTTGTAACCATAGTTCCTTGCTCATTTGTAAAATTTGTGTATTTAAATTTTATCCTTTGACTTTCCTTCTTTTTTTTTCTTTTAGCAATAGCAACCAATAGCACTTGAGTTTATGAAGTGCTGTTTTTGTCTGCTCTAAAAAATAACGTCGAACAGTTAAGTATTTACCACAAAGTACTCAGCTTTTAATACACAAGATCTCATTTTCTTATAACAACCCTCAAAGGCAGATCTTTTAATAATGCTCATGTTACATAGGAGAAAATGGTTCTTCAGGAGGCCAGGTAATAAGCCTTCCACTATAAGAGGGAAAACTGAGACTCTCTTTGTGACTCCAGAACCTCAGCTTTTAATGTTACTTCCTTGCTTTTCTTCCTTAATGTCTTCTTCATGCTTTCCTTTAATTGCTTCATACAGTTTCTAAATTCTTGAGTGGATCATTAATTTTCATTTTCCTTATTTATTGATAAATCCATTTATGGATATAAATCTACCTCCACGCCTGCTTTATCAGCATAAAATACATTTTGTTATGTGGAATTCTCAATGTCATTTTTGCTAAATAGTCGAATGTGTTCTTTCTTTCTTTTTTAAAATGTTGTTTATTTATTTATTTCTGGCTCTGCTGGGTTTTCACTGCTGCCTGGGCTTTCTGCAGCGGCAGCAAGTGGGGGCTGATTTCTAGCTGAGGCGCTTGGGCTTCCGCCTGTCGTGGCTTCTCTTGTGAAGCACAGGCTCTAGGCGCGCAGGCTTCAGTGGCCGCGGCTCCTGGCTCTCGAGCGCAGGCCCGGGGGCTGCGGAGCACAGGCTTAGCTGCTCCACAGCATGTGGCGTTTTCCCAAACCAGGGATTGAACCTGTGTCTCCTGCATTAGCAAGTGGATTCTTTACCACTGAGGCACGAGGAAAGCCCTATTTCTTTCTTTTTGACCTGAAATAATTAGAATTTTATTTTTGCAGTAAGGTTTTTGATGTTGTTTATATATTTGTAGATATGTAGATATGACTAGTTTTATTTATTGTGATAAAAGTGCAATATTTCCTATTTCTACATTTTAGAATTTACTGAGTTCTCTAATATGTAATTTGTTTTTATAAACATTCTATAGATTTCTAAAAGACAGTACAGTCTTTGTGGGTGAGCATTATGTGCCTATTAAATCCATTTTTTAAAAGTGTAGTTTTAATTCTTCTATACTTGATCTGTCAAAAGTAGTGATATAGGTGAGGTGTTTCCTAAGAAAACTGGCTCTTGTAGTGACTCTCTTCATTTTCAGCAATTCTCATATTATTTATGTCAATATAATACAGTATTTATTTACATGAAGTTCCATTATTATCATAGCTATATTGTGACTGTAAATCTTTTATAAATATAAAATATGATGCTCTCTTATCCTTTCTAATTCTTTTAATCTTAAAATTTGAAATTAAGATTACCAACTCTATTCTTTTTCTTTGAATGTATCTATATATCCTTATTTATTCTTTTGTTATTAACCTATTTTGATATATAATTTAGATTATTATGCTAGCAGATAGAATAGTGTTTAGTTTTGTTTTGTTATTAAATTTGAGAGTCTGTGAAAAAGATGCACACATTTGTGTTTTCTGTTTATTTCTTGTATGTTTGTCTTCTATTCTATAATATGATTTCTCTTTTTTAATGACATCTTGGAATTATTTTTCCCCTCTTTTTATGCTCTTTAATGCATCAGGATTTACACACAATGTTTTAAATTCTGTTAGGAGACAAATTTAAGCTATTAAAAAACTGTACTAGGACCCAGAATTATCAAAATTTTTAATGCCAGTGAGAAAATAGTGTCCATTGATCGTCCTCGTGAGAAATGCTGAGTCATTAGTGCTCCTCCTGTTCTGTGGAGAAACAGACATAAACTGAGTGGACAGTGGGACTCTGAAGTGGAACTAAATTTATTTCACTTATCTTTCCCTTTTTCTAATATGCATAGGAATGATATATGGCTTAAAATTCTATACCTGCATAAGCCTAAAAATTATATCTCAATTAATATAACAAAATGCTAAGTGGTAGAATGTTATATCATAGTTTAAACAGCAGATCTTTTATTCCTTAATGGGCCCTAAAATCAGAGAAGGCGATGGAAACCCACTCCAATACTCTTGCCTGGAAAATCCCATGGACGGAGGAGCCTGGTAGGCTGCCGTCCATGGGGTCATGAAGAGTCGGACACTACTGAGAAACTTCCCTTTCACTTTTCACTTTCATGCATTGGAGAAGGAAATGGCAACCCACTCCAGTGTTCTTGCCTGGAGAATCCCAGGGATGGCTGAGCCTGGTGGGCTGCCATCTATGGGGTCGCACAGAGTTGGACACGACTGAAGTGACTTAGCAGCAGCAGGGCCCTAAAATAGTGTGTTTAGAATGGTGTTGTAGATAAGATGAAGGAATATATTGTATGTTCTTTTTGAAAACATTTTTTTCTGCATTAAAAAGGGAGACCGAGGTGGTTGCACCATCAGAAATCCTAATGAGGTAAGAATGACCAGCACACCTTCCCTGAGTGAGTGAAAGTCACTCAGTTGTGTTCAACTCTTTGTGAAACCATAGACTGTAGCCCTCCAGTCTCCTCTGTCCATGGGATTCTCCAGGCAAGAATGCTGGAGTGATTTGCTATGCCCTCCTCCAGGGGATCTTTCCAACCCAGGGATCGAACCCAGATCTCCTGCATTGCAGGCAGATTCTATATCGTCTGAGCCACCAGGGATGCCCACACCTTCCCTGGAGAGATTTTACCTGTAGATCAGAGCTAGAACACTCTGGGGCAGCTGCTGGCCCCAGGGGAATGCCTGGGTCAGTTGCTTGGGCCTGAGCCCTCTTGGTTTGACCTCTTGGCTCTTACTGCAACTCATGGAGATGCCCTGATCTGTCAGCAGCTGGGACATCTGAGTCACACCCAAAGAGGAATTTCTTCTGTTCTCCACTTGGGAATCCAGACAGATTTCATCCTTATGTCGGTGTGTCCCCAGCATCTCTGCAGAAGAAAATGGAAATATCTAGGTGGACTGGCTCCAGGTGAACTGTGGGAGGCAGCAAGGAGCCTGTAGATGCTCAGTCTGACAATAAGCAAATGTGCCAATCTTCTGTGATGGACACAGTGACCTCCACCTCACTACCTGGTTATCGTTACAATCCTCCTATTTAACTTCAGCTAAGGGTCTCATTGCTAGCAGCTTGCAGTGCCAGTTGAGCAGCCCAGCATCCTAACAACAGTGAGACCCAAGGACAGGATTGGCCATCTGAGTTTTCTTCTCTATGTTACGAGCAGTTGTGTACTGAGGGCTGATTTTGTCTCTGGCTCAGCCTGTATGGCTGGCACATATCACTGTGGTGCCTTTCAAGGACACCTGTGAGATTCTCTCCTGCAACACCCATGTCTGCTGTGAGTGCCCACTGGATATACCTTGCGGCTTCTCCCAATAGCCCTTCTTGGTATTCATCCCAGTGCTGCACTTTTATCTCTCCTACCTTCAGCTTACCTCTTCACATGCAAACTGCAGGGAGGGGTTAGTAGAATCCTCCCAGGGTTTCTTGCAATTATTTCTTGTGACCCTGAGTTTTTCTCAGGAGCATTGGTTGCACGCCGACCTTTTCTGGTTCCATCGATCTCATCTCATATAAACTCAAGCTTGATTGTGTTTCTAAAAATGTATAATGTACATGGCTTCCTTTCTTGGTTTCCTGCTATGATGCAGAACTTTCCTACTTGTGTGTTTCTTTGGTCATTTCAGAGAGGATCTGCTAGCCGATACAGAAAGAGAAATCGACACCTTTGCTCTAGTAGTGTGTTTTGTTTTGTTGGGTTTTACAGAAATCTGGTCATTTTGCACTTAGAGTGCAGGATATACTGGGTTGGCCAAAGATCATTTGAGTTTTTCCGTATTATGGAAAAACCCAAACAAACTTTTTGCCCCACCCAAATACAAAGAGAAATACCATGCAAATTAGTGATTGAATATTTGGAGCTGAGACTTAGGGAGGCTCTGAGTTAGAGATACACATTTAGAGGTCTTCCTTGGTGGTCCAGTGCTTGAGAGTTTGCCTTCCAATGCAGGAGATGTGGATTCTATCCCTGCTCAGGGAGCTAAGATCCCCACCTCATAGCCAAAAAAACACAAAACATGAAACAGAAGCAATATTGTAACAAATTCAATAAAGACTTTAAAAAACTGGTCCCTATAAAAATCTTTTTAAAAAAAGAAAGAAATATAAATTTGGAGGCATCAGCCCATAGTGGGAGTCACGTCACAATAATAAGGAAGTCTGCCTAAAGCAGTAGTTCCAAAATCTCGTGGATCATCAAAATATACAGATTCCTTGGTCCCTCTCCTCTAGATTCTAATTTAGTAGGCTTATGATTGCCCTTAGGAATCTATCATCTTTTTTTAAAACCTTCCATTGAAAGAGTTCTAAAATTGAGTATCAAGGGAAGACATTGAAAGACAATGCTCCTAGTATGTTCCTCCTTATATAAGAAAGTTGTATATCTATGGGTACCTGGCTATGTTGTAGGATGGTGGCAGGGTCATCAACTGAAAAAGTGGTGAAGATTTAGAAAAGGCATTGTGAGGAAAGTGTAGGGAAGCTGATGAGACACATGTACAAACTGAGGGGACAGAGGAAGTTGGACATCAATGAACATGAATGTGTACCTTCTCCTTCTTGCTCAGAAGCCCGATTGTGAACTTAGAGACTGTAGGAGGTTGGGCAAATAGAGTTGGATAAATCAAAGGACAAGGACAAGACACTGAAGGCTACGTGAAACCCGCTGGCAGCTGACCATACTCCTATCTTTTCAATTTTCTGCTGCCCTAACCTGTTTCCCTGCTCTTGACCTCAGAATCACCCATCCTTTTTCTCTCAGTTCATGTACTCCTCCTTGGTTAATTTCTCCTTTGTTATCCCTTCAGTCACTATCTTATCAATAACCTTCAAAAAATTAAATAACTAATTTAAGGTAATAAAACTAATAATTGGTGAGACCGAGATTTGAACTTAGGCCAATCTTTTTTTTTTTTTTTTATAATCACTACTTTATTTGACCCCTGCAGTCGGCATGGTGATGCCCCATCCAGACCCTGTTTAATAAAGGCCTTATTGCCTCAGCATTTGGGAGTGTTGTCAGCAGACAGACTTCAACTGTTCAGCCCTTTGGGATGGCTCAGTTGCAGAGACTTGCCACGTCCAGATTCATACCCTTTCCTAGGCCACCCATCTTCAGTGACTGATGTATGTGACTGATGTGTGTGGGAGTATGAAGGTCTGGCCCTCTCAGACCTCCTTGGGACTACTGTGAATGAACCTTCTGTCTCCAGAGCTCCCTGTGGGGTCACTGAGGCTGTCCACAGGACTGCATTTTAGCTCACCTTTCCCTAACCCTTCCTGCTTTCTCCTCCTCCTTCCAACGGGACTCCTTAATAAACACACTCCATGCTAAACTTTCTGTTTCTTAGGGGACCTAACATGCAACAGCTTCTCCAAGAAACTAGAGCCAGAATTTCCTGTTATAGGAGTCAAATGACTTCTCACTATTTCCAGAGACCCTCTCAAGTGTTTCTGAAAAGCGTCAGGCCCCAGATGAAAAGCTGGGTGCTCCTTGTCCTGGTCCCCAGGACAGCATCTAACCATTTGAATTTCAGGTACAGAGGACTCAAGAGAGAGGGTCAACCCAGGCCTGAGTTAAATCCAATGGTGTCAGATTCGGAATACAGATATCCTGCTTCTTAGCTTTGCCATTTCCCTTTTCCCTCCCTAGTCATCCTTCTGAGGCCAGAGTCTGACTTGAAATCCTAATCTTGAACCCTAGCTTTGAACAACCTGCAAATGAGTGAGGCAACTGATTGAAAATTTCAGGCTCACATCTGATAACACCATTGCAGTGTGATTTTAGTGACTGAAAGGAAGAAACAAGACCAGAGCAAACAAATCTGAGTGCTTTTATTTCAGGTTGACTTTTTCCCCCTCATATTTTTTTTATCAGTTACAATAAACAGTCACAATATGTCAGGGAAAAATAATCAACGCATCCACCGGAAAAAAATTTTGGTAGTTTTTAATGTGATTAAGTATTGTATGAATACTAACAAAATGAAAAAAATCAATCAACTTATATATTCCAAATTTTCAAATTTTTCTACATCAAATTTTAATTATCTTTTAACTCTCTACAATCATTATATAAAGTAACTAAAAATATGATTCAGGATATATTTCTTTATAACAGTTTGAAAATGTGTGATATTTGGTTTCCAATTAGACATCTATGAAGACTTCATCTATGCTAACCACTTAATTAGAAAAAAATATTCAAAGTAGTAAAGTGTCTAAATATTTAGTAGGGAAAGCAATTAAAATTTATATATTAAGAACAGAATATATTGCATATTTAATCAGAATATATTTTGCTTCCTCTTTCAGCTAGTATATTTTTCAGTTGGCCCCAAAATGAAGCTGTATGTTATCAGCAATTGCTCAGATCACTCTCAGTATATAATCTGTTATATTAAATAACCTTACTTAGGTAAGTGTTTTAAACATTGTGGAGACCCAGGCTACCTCTTAAAGTTTTTAGTTATTGATTTTCAAATCTTCTTTGTGAGTGTAAGCTTCTCAGAAGACCAAGTATAATCATGTTTCCTGCCCAGTTGGTCTTTTCCTTTGATAACCACCCATGGTTACTATACCAGCCTGTCAATAAGCATTTAATGAGAAACTGCTGTGGGGCTGAGGCCACTACCAGGCCCTAGAAGCAAACAAAAGATTAGGTGAGCCTGGAAAAGCTTACAATAAGTTGAGTTTTCATGGGCATAATAAGCCAGCATATGTTTGCTTAATTTTCATGTTTTTAAATAACATTGACAAGATGTTTTTCTAGGGGTAGCATTGGCTTTGATACTCACTTAAACTGATTAAAAAAATGCTCCCATTAAGTAATAATTTAAAAATGGCAAAATTTACTTGGAACCCTATAGGATAGTCTTCTAGGTTTGAATATCCACAGATCACATTTACAACATAAAGTATTGGAACTTGTTTCCTAATTATTTATACATTAAATTAAAACATGTTCTAATCCTTTATCTTTAAGGATAAAGATCTTTTAAGAGTAAAATGTCAGGACATTTTTGTGATTTCCTCTAACTAGTAAGACAGGCGGGAGGTTCTTTGTGAGGATTTCCAACCAAGCCATGTACAACCAATCTGATATAGATCCTTTTCTTGCCACTGGAAGGCTCCTGACAGCGTGGAAGAAAAATAAAGAACAAACATGACAATTAGTACCAACAGTAACATCATTAGCTATCTGAGCTATATAATAACAAGTAGCCTAAACTGTATATATGCCTCCTCCACAAAATGAAAGCGCTGAAATTATTTTGAATATAGATGCTAAACTGAGATGTTTCTCAGATGATACAAATATTTACAAACCAGAAAAATAGACTTGGACATTGTAATAGAATAGAAAGTGTGAAAGTGAAAAGTGAAAGTGTTAGTGGCTCATCATGACCGACTCTTTGCCACCCTGTGGACTACAGCCCGCCAGGCTCCTCTGTCCATGAGATTCTCCAGGCAAGAATACTGGAATGGGCTGCCATTCCCTTCTCCAGGGGATCTTCCCAACCCAGGGATCAAACCTGCATATCTTGCATTGCAGGCAGATTCTTTACCATCTGAGCCACCAGGGAAGCCCATTAGAATAGAGGCAAAGCATAAATAGATTTTCACTCTTTAAACAGAAAATGTGATCAACCAATACCTCTCCCCATTTTTCTGGGGGGGGTGCGGGGAATGATTTTTCCTAATAGTTTAAAGCTCTTATTATATTTGGGAGAAATAGCTATCTGGGCTCTATCACCCAACTCAGGACACCAGTCTATCTCTTAGATGAATAGTCTTCCAATGTAGACCTTGCTTGAAGACATACTCACCCTTGTACCTAGGAGTTAGATCATGAGATATAAATGTGAAATTGCTGGGTTTCATGTTTAGCAATGAATCTTTAGATAAGCATTCATATTTCTAGCAGGTATGCCCCTAATATTTGTGGGGTGGAGGACAAAGAGTGGAAATGGAAATGCCCACTCTTTTTTCTCCTGCCCTGGCCTCTTCACACATGGTAAGGAGCCTTGAGAACATGCCGTGTACTCCACACCTCAGGAGCAGCTATCCAGGAAGGGGCCTGTGAACCTTGGCCAATGTGGGGCTTAATTTGCAGGGAATTCCAGGGTCAGGTTCCTAGAGTGAGGTCTAGACAGGGAATGAGGGTTCTACGTGTCATGTGTCCTGGCCCTTTGGGTGGGGCATGTCTGGAGTAAAGTCCATTTGGAGCCCTCTAAAGCCTGTGGGCCCCCTTGTCTTAGGGTGGTATTTATTTTCCCACATGTTCTAAATTTAACTTTCCACCTGAATAGTTTTGAGCTTTTATATTGATTAACCCATGTACCTGAGATTTCTCTGTAACAGTTTTAAATGTCTGCAGTGATACTTACAGGACTATGAGATTAGCAGCTCTTGAGTGCTCCTGTAAGAGTTCATTCAGTCGAACTTGGCGGTAACTCTGTGGACAACATTCAGATTTTGTTGAGGGCAGTTTCCCAGAATTATGAATGAGAATTTATCTTTTTCCTCTAATTATAGACAAGTAGGAAAGCCTCATTAAAAACAAACAAACAAACACCTTTTCGTTCAGGTTTGGAAACTTATAGTGTTTTAGAAACTCATGGAAAATATTAGAAATATAAAGAATAAGACCATTGTGTTATGTGTTAAGTAAGTCATGTCCAACTCTTTGTGACCCCATGGACTACAGCATGCCAAGCTCCTCTGTTCATGGGATTTCCCAGGCAAGAATTCTGGAGTGGGTTGCCATTTCCTTCTCCAAGGGATCTTCCTGTCCCAGGGGTTGAACCCACGTCTCCTGCTTTGGCAGGTGGATTCTTTGCCACTGAGCCACCTGGGAAGCCCCACTGAGGTATAGTGGCTTATTAAATTCTGGAAGAAAAAAACAAGCAAGCAACATGGATAACAGTAAAAAGACGAGAATGGCCAGTGCTGGGGAACAGGTTTGCTGTGGAAGAAACCTAACCTAATCTTGATACTAATTTGGTATGCTAAGAACATAGATTATACCCTAGTCTAATCTTTCTTTAAACTGTTTGATTTTTATCAGCACAGGAGACTGGTTTCAATGAAAGAGTCGCCAAAAGACTCATTTGGAAAAATAACTACATTAACTATTTTGCAGTGGTGAGACTAATATTTATTATTACATTTCACTGGTTCAGAAGCCAAGGCTTAGATAAGTGATTTGTTCAATTATATGAAAAGCTTTTGTTAGAACTGGGCACTTTGTTGCACTGAGTTTATGATTCTTAGCTCAGTATTTTTTCTACTAAATTTGAAAGGGTTTTAATATCTCCTGCTCTAATCTGTTCCACCTTTAGCTCCTAATATGGCTTATTTAAATTTTGTAATTTAGAGCTTCTTGAGGTCCTTTTCTTTCAATGTCTAGTCCAATTCAGATGTTAATCTTTCTGCCTTATTCTTATGTCCTTGCCCTCTTCATCATCCTCACTGTTGCACTTCATTCAGTTCAAGCCAGATGCAGGTAGCTCCCATCTTATTGGGTTATCTAGAAAAGCTCATCATTTCACATCCATCCTACAAGATGTTCCAGATCCAGTTTGCATATTCAGTGTTCCAGTTACAGATTTTCTCAGATCCCTATGTAAGTTTTTATAGCTAATTTTATCAGGTTAAAATTCTTTTTATTGTGTCAAACTGTGAGCAATCTATATTTACTTTGCATATGTATTGACTGAAATTATTTTAGTCTGATGGGTCTGTCCCCTTTACTATAAAATTAAATTGGAAAGAAGACTTCACAATATGTATCAATAGCCTGTTTTCAACTTAAAAACTTGATTTTATACTAAAAAATGAAAGCAGTTTTCTAAATCCTCACATATGATTGAAACAGGACTTGAAATATGCAGAAACCCTAGATCATGAATAAATGAAATTCTATAATAGATACATTACTTCTTGATCTTTAAATCAACCACTGATTTCTTTTTCAGCTAGTTAGATAGCAAAGTAAAGATCAAGGAGGAAAAGTCCTTACCTTTTCCTTGACTGCTTCCAGTTCTGCATCTGTAATTTTCCAGGGAGTTTCTCTCTTTAATTTCTCAGCAGTTGTTAAATCTTTGCAGCTTTCATGGAGACGATATGGTTCAATCATTTCTTCAAAGACTTTCCAGCTGAAATTAGAATTATAAGAGGCCTCACAGTGGGAAACTAACTCATTATTTCACAGATACTCCAGGTGTGACTAGGTGTGCTGGCTGCAGAATCAGAGCTGAATGTCACGCAAATCTTCTGGAGACTGTGAGTAAAACCACGACTATCATAGTGCTTCCCTACCCAAGGAAAGACCTTAAGGGGGTATGAGGCCTTGATAGCCTACTAGGTATTATTAATAAATCCTCAGTATAAACACACAAACACATAGCTGGTATATACTCTGCAATTACACGTTCTACATAGTATAGTCAAAAGCACAGTTTTAACGTAGACACTTTAGCCCATAAATGAATTTCCATTTGCTTATTTTATAGGTTCTGTGGGAGATGTTCATGAATTAATGTAGGAGATGAACCAGCATCCCTGAGAGTTGGATAGGGTTGCCCTCCTCACCTTTAGCCCATATGGCAGCTCCCACCTTATGGTAGGAGGCTGTGGGTAGGTTGGAGAATAATAAGTGAGTTTAATGGCTATAGAACAATCTGAATGTTTGCTGTTAATAATGCTGCCTTTGTCCTTCTGCTGTCTGATGTTGCTGCCTGAGATGTTCAAATGGCTATTGTTCAGGTGCATATTAGAGGAAAGAACAGAAATCAATAACATTTTAAAATCTGAGGCCATTTTAGAGCAATTAAGAAAAAAATCATTGACTAGAAAATTAGGAGCAGTATCTCAGAACTGTAGAACATTTTAAAAATTGCTGAAAAATCTCATTCTTATCTATCACAGGAATCTCATAAAATTTATTTTTAAAATGATAGCACAAAACAAAACATAATTTATAGGAGTAGTTGTCTTCCCTATGCTACTATAAGATGATCTCAAATATAAATAGTTTTCTTTGGTTTTATATATCGTGGCTTACTTAAAACTTAGTAACTTTGGAATGAATGATAACTAGAATTAATGTGCTTTTAGGTTAAGGAATTAAAGCATGAAGCAATGATTTCAGTTTCCCAGATGGTGCAAGTGGTAAAGAACCTGTCTGCCAATGCAGAGATGTAACAGACGAGGGTTCAGTTCCCTGGGTAGGGAAGATCCCCTGGTGGAGAGCATGGCAACCCACTCCAATATTCTTGCCTGGAGAATCCCATGCACAGAGGAGCCTGGAGGGCTCCAATCCACAGGGTCACAAAGAGTCAGACATGACTAAAGTGACTTAGTTCAAAGATTTCAGTGCTCTCATCAGCTTTCCTGATTTAGGACTTGAAGATGAAAGTACAGAGATTACTAAGGAGTAGTTTGTTCCCACCAGTGTGCTGCTGTTAACAGATTGAAGAGATACTTAATGCAGTAGATTTCTGACGCTTTGACTTATTCAGAATGGTAGACAATGAGTAGGATGGAATAAGACTGATATGCCCAATTATTCTTTCAACCATGTAATACTTTTATTTGCTATTCCTCCCAACAGTGCTGTGCTTTTAGAGACCTTGGTGGTCATCAGTGCGGAGGTGCTGGCCTAGGAGAGAAGAGTCTGGGTTCTTGCTCCAGTTCTTCCACTGTCCTCCTTGACCTGGATAACCTAGCCTATAACAGGGGTAACTACGGCTGCTCAGGGCTGGTGTGAGACTGATGCGAGTGTTAGGACGATGATTTGGATGCCGTACTCTGAAAAGTATGCAGTGCCCTGTAAAAGCAGGACATTCATTTTACTCAACAACCATGGGACTGAGATTAGCAGTTGACGGTTTCTCTGTTTAAGCTTTACATACAATTATCTTGATCAGGGATAAGAGTTTTATTTGCATCTCAGTCCAGGTGGTTTTTGGAAAGACCACGTCAAAAATAGTTTCCTAAGAAATGGATAGTGGAATAAAGATTGTTTGCTTGCCCCCCAGGCATCCATACTATGTTTCTCCATTGTAGTTTGGATGGGAATGACTCTATACTCAATATCAGCCAGTCAGCACCATTTCTATCCCTTTTGCCAGCCAGATTGGCTAAGTTGGGCACATAAGCCAGGCAAGCTTGATCTAGCATTTCATTGACCACAATGAGTGGCTCATAACTTGGTGGTCCAAAGGTCGTTTTAGATTTCCATTTTGAGTCTCTATTAAATCTGGTCATTCTTATTGTTACAGTTGTTATTTCATTGCTAAGTTGAATTTGACTGTTTTGCAACTCCATGAATTGTGCCTGCCAAGCTCCTCTGTCCATAGGATTTCCCAGGCAAGAATACTGGAGTGGGTTGCCATTTCCTTCTCCAGGGTATCTTCCTGACCCAGGGATCAAACCTGAGTCTCTTACACCTCCTCCATTGGCAGGTGGATTCTTTACCACTGAGAAACTAGGGAAGCCCATGATCATTCTTATTATATCTTAAAATTGATTCTAGAATATTTTAAGTGTTACATACTATTAAATATAAGTAAGAATTAATTCAATTAAAAAGATTTAGTTATAGGTTTCCTGCCTTTCCCATCCTTGTTCCTTATAATAACAAGGTTAAACTGCATAAAAATTTCCCCTAAAATTCATATAAAATTTCTTCTTACACATTAATGTATTTGTTGTGTTTGTGATCACACTAGCATATTTAAACTAAATTATCTAGTTAATTGCTTCTAGTTTCTCTTTGATTTCTGTTTAATGACTGCTGTCTTTTTGCCTATGACTTTTAATTCAGTCTATACAATAAAAAGAAATTTAACCACAAGAGCTTTTCAGTTTCCCTGGCCCAACTGTTTTCTCATTAACTTAGCTTTTACTCCCTTTCACCCTTACTCTACCATATTTATAGATAACGTTTCTATGATAGAATGTCTCCATCAAGATTTACTCATGTTTTATGAGCAGTTGAAAGATCTATTAAAAGCAGTTGAAGGACATTTAACATTAGCCTCCAACATGGAGATCATTGACGGTGAACTATTGCTAAAATTGTGTGAAAATGAGTGACCGAGGAAGAACAGCCATCAGGAGATGGTTGTTAATGTTAGAGCAGGGCTGTCTAGCCATAAGGCCCCTGTGAAAGCTGAAGTTGAGCCAGCATTGTAAGCTTTGGGCCCTGGGCCCAAGGCCACTGAAGAGTTCTGTTTCTCTTATTTAAACCACTCATGGAATTTGCCTTTTAAAAATTATCACAAAGACTCCAGGTGTGGTCACGTGTGAAAGTGTTAGTCACTCAAGTCATGTCCGATTCGTTGCAACCCCATCACCTGTACTTGCCAGGCTCCTCTGGCCATGGAATCCCCCAGGCAAGAATACTGGCGTGGGCATCCATTCCTTTCTCCAGGGGATCTCACCGACCCGGGGATGGAACCTGCGTCCCCTGCACTGCAGATGGATTCTCTACCATCTGAGTCACCAGGGAAGTGGCCATTTGTGAGATTTACTGGATGACCATTCTCTGTTCTAAAACTTATCCTCAAATACTGGAAAAGGCATTGCCAGCATCAGACATGTGGCTGTTTTATGAAGTAACATGGCATCCATTAGAGCAGAAACTGAAAAGAGAAGGATGGTGCTTCTAGCACACCTCTTCTGGGTGGCCTTCTGTCTTCATATCAGGGTACATTAACTACAGTTATTCTGGTAAGAATGCTTTTTTCCCTTGCATCTTCCTCATCACATTGAAATATCACAGGGAAAATCTCCAGAACTGTGAAAATGAATTAATTTTTTTTTTTCCTGAGAAAGGGAAATAGATCTCTTCATTGTAGGACGCAGAGCATATAATAAGCAACATCAAGTCAGAATGGTGTCTAAAGTCACATTTAGATACCAGGACCAAAGTATAAATGCCTTGGTCTTGTGCATAGAGTTTTCTCCTTGAGAAAAGGAAACCATGGAACAAACGTCGGGGCTACGAAGATGAAAAGCATCTAGGCTGTGATGGACACTGAAAGAAGGAAGAGGCGTGGTTAGTGACAGAAACATCCTCAGTGATAGAACAGAAAGGAGGGGTATACAGGTGACCATGGCTGCTGGGCAGAGGCTAGTACAAAATAGAGGGGAAGGATACAGAGGCTTGGGTAGAAAAACTCATATTGATGGGTAGAGCGGCAAAGGATATAGAAACAAACTGATCAGCAAGCACAGACAGTCCTTAGCTGCTGCTAAGACAAATAACAGCAAGAAGAATTCAGTTACAAGAAGCCGGTGACTGGTCTGTGGCCAGCATTGAGCCAGGGCTTGTAGACAATCCCAGTTCAGTAGGGGATACTGTGACTACGCTCTCGTTGTTGTTCGGTTGCTAAGTCACGTCCGATTCTTTGTGACCCCCATGGACTGCAGCACGTCAGGCTTCCCTGTCCTTCATTATCTCCAGAGTTTGCTCAGACTCATGTCCACTGAGTTGGTGATGCTGCTGTTGTCCCCTTCTCCTCAACTATGCTCTAGACAACAGTAAACGGTCCCATATTGGCAGAGAGCTGGCAGGCTATGGTCTGGTGCTAAGTGGCACATACTGGGGAATCATTGTACCTGCTGTGTTACGGAAGAGAATGTGTTTCCTCCAATTAGAGCTATAAGATGAGCCCGTTTGATCACACCACTGCAAGTGCCGAGGGGCAATGACTTAGGAATTAAAATTCTTCAAATGAAATGTGCAAGGCTACCAGAGGTTACTGCATGACAACTTAGTTCATATAAAAATCTTAATTCTATTTACCGAGGAGCATGATAAATCTGTTCTTCATTTTTCTTAACTTTATAACTATAGAAATACAGGAATGAAAGGCATTAGTGGTATTTATGATATAAGGAAATATTACATCATAATAATCCAGGTCAGTCCTGTCAATTCTAGCTTTCTTATTGCAGTTAAGACATTTTGTATAGCTGTTTTAACTGACGCATAGCCTTAGAGGAGTCATGAATACCCTCAAATGACATGAGGTTCAAGGTTACCATTTGGTCAATAAGAATACATCTTAAATCTGGATAATTTTCAGTTAGTTACTAAGTTCACCTGGGATAACAATGAATCAGAAGAAAGACAGAGCAAGAAGGTTTGAGGAATGTGGAGTTGCAACTCATAAAGAACTATAGGGGGAAGGAGAAATGGTGGTCAACAGAAATGAGAAGTGGCCTGAGTCTAGCAAGGACCTATGCCATACGGAGACCTTTGTGTTTCCTGTTTCCACCCTTGGAGAACCCATGCCACACCAAATCAAATGTACTAAATTGCATACAGATGCAGTGCTAAACATGATTTTGAACTGTAAACAATTGAAAATATTTTATAATTGTGAAGTCATTGCTCTCAATATTTTAATTTATGATCTGTTGTAATGTCCAGACAATCTTCTGGTATAAGAAGTTCTGGGAACTCCTGTGAAGATCTAACCTACAAATTGTTTTCAAATATCATGGACTTCACAAATTTAAAAATTAATGAGGTTAAAATGATGCTGTTTTGAAGGCATTTAAACAATTATTTCAAAATTTTTTTTCATTTTAAAATTTTGGAACCAATACCTTTCCTTGCCAGGCTTCAGATAGTTTTAGAAATCCCCTTTGGGGGCTCTCATAGGCTTCCCATTCAGGATGCCCCACCAGTAACTTTAAATAATGTAAACTTACTCTGACTGCTCAGGTTAGAATTTTCTGAGCTTATGCTTCCTGCTACTGTTGTCACCATAGAAAGCATAATGTGAAAGGCAATTCTAAAATGCTAACTAAACGATGTTTCCGCAGTTCTTCTTCTCAAGTTCATCTTCACCTTAAAAACTTTTCCTTCCGTTAGAACCTGATAGCTCTGTGTCATGATTATTTAAAATCCCCTTTTATGACATCCTATCAGGAAGTCACAGCAGTAAACCCATAACATTTTAACCTTCTAATAATCAACACAAAGAGGAGAGAGTTTACCATGGATAAACAGCAGATCTTGTTAAATATTTCATACCTTTCTTTGTTTGGCTTAACGTTGATGTCACCAATGACATGGATGTCTGCAAATTTTATCCTAAATTTGCTCAGAAGGGAAGCCATTCTGAAAATACAAGACAGAAATGCTTCATCATTGAATATATAACTATTTTCAATCAAAGAGTTTTATGGTAAAGACATCAAAAGCAATCATGTCTTATTTCAGCTTAGCGTTTGGACAAAGGCTTTGGTTAGTATTTGATTTCCATTGTAGCACTTGATGAATATGGATAAATGTGGACCAAATTATTCCACCAAAGGCAAAGAGATATTTCTGTAGGTGCAGTCACTGGAAACAGCAAACCCAGCTCTGCATTCATGTTTCAGGGAAAAGGCTGTGGCACTGTCCACTCTTCCTTATCATTTGGGAAAAGAGAACAAGTCTCAATACTTATTGATGATTGCTGATAATGTTTATAGAGTCACTGACAATCTACTGTCAAACCAATAATTATCATATATTATATCGTTGTGGATTGAAAGTCTTTCCCCTAGCAACTGAACATTTTGATATAATTTCAAAGTTACAAAACATTATAAGGATAGCGCAAAGACAGCTCAGATTCACCAGTTGTTTATGTTTTGCCCCATTAGATTTTTCTTTCTCTTTTTCTCTGTCTACATCTCTCTATATCATTTTTGCTTGCTGGCTTTCTACATCCTACCTATTTGCCATTTTAAAGTAAGTTGCACATATCAGGCCCCTTTAACCTCTAAGTACTTCAGTGAATATTTCCTAAGAGCAAGGACATTCTCTTTTATAAACAGAGTACAGTTTCTGAAATCAAGAAATTTAACATGGATGCCCTGCTACTAACTTATCCACCAACCATTTTCAAATTTCATCACTTGTCTCCATAAGGTACTGGAGGCTTTAAGAAAATATAAATTATTGTAGACCTCATGTTAGTTTCCATTTTACTATAATTTTCTTTAAGAGGAATTAGATATGTATAATAACTTTCTAAGAAGGGGGAGACAATGTGAAAAAATGACTAAGAGCTGAAGAACTGATGCTTTTGAACTGTGGTGTTGGAGAAGACTCTTGAGAGTCCCTTGGACTGCAAGGAGATCCAACCAGTCCATCCTAAAGGAGATCAGTCCTGGGTGTTCTTTGGAAGGACTGTTGCTAAAGCTGAAACTCCAGTACTTTGGCCACCTGATGTGAAGAGCTGACGCATTGGAAAAGACCCTGATACCGGAACAGATTAAAGGCAGGAGGAGAAGGGGACGACAGAGGATGAGATGGTTGGATGGCATAATTGACTTGATGGACATGCGTTTGAGCAAGCTTTGGGAGTTGGTGATGGACAGGGAAGCCTGGCACACTGTAGTCCATGGGGTTGCAGAGTCGGACACAACTGAGCGACTGAACTAAACTGAAGAGCCAGTCATTATTTTGTGATTTCTGGAAGTAGCCATTCCAGGAAGGGGCTAGGACTTAGGCATGCCATGAGGGACTACAGGCTGCCCAAAGTCATTCTCCAGATTTCCTCCAGAGATCTTTGGATGCACCACACTCTTGGCATGCTTGTTGCTCTCACAACTAGAGATCAACTCTCCATGACTAAATAAGAAAGGAACAGACTTAGCACCATGGGACTTGGCTTATTTATTTATTTTAATCAGAAGAGTTACCAACAGTCACCTATTTAAACATTTTCAAACTACAAGTGAAAAACTGGCGGGGGGGGACCCAGACAGGTACAGTAACTGTTGCAAAGTCCTGCATCTTGTCAGTGGCAGAGCTGGGGCTTGGACAGGGTGCCATCTCTCTGTTCTCTTCTAAGTGTGCTAGGCTAGAGGGACTGCCTCGAATTAACAGGTTTGAGTCTCCCAGAAGAAACTGGACAGAATTTGGACACAGATGCCTTCAGGCTCTTCCTTTTTGGATGCATTTACTAGTCAGAACAAAATAAACATACAAGAAAATGATGCTCTCACTGAAGACTTGAGATGGGTTTCCATGCCAAATGCTTGTTGAAAGCATTTGTGGAAGGGGATAAAAGGACTTGAAGACAATGATTAGAAAAATTACGCAGATAATTTATTGACAGAAACCAAGCAAGCCTAATAAGGCCTAGTGTGGTGATTTTTTGTCTTTAAATTTATTGTGCCTCAAAGACACTTAACTTTTTCTTTTAAATTAAAGCATTCAAGCAACAAACATCAAAAATGCTTCAACACAAGTGATAAATTACTTACGCAATTTTTTCTTCTTCAATGCGATTGATCTTCCCTCCAACATAGATTCTTAATTTACAGTCTTTCCATTTTTTTCTGAGAGTCAAGATATAGGGGATAAGGAGTGTTAACCCTGAAAAAAGATTAAATTATGACAGAAAGGATGAGCATATCCAATTGAAAGGAAACGAATAGCTTTATATCTGTATTCATTCCCACACTCATAGCTCCTAAATAATTTAAATCTTTAGAGAACACGGAAATGTTATTCTTTAACTGATACCATTTTCATATACCTTCCCATGCAGTTTGTTAAATTTATCAACAAGAAATTCTGCTCTCTAGTGTATATTCTGGAATTTTTTACCTCCATCATCAAACAACCACCAAACATCAATTGTGCCTTTTCCTTGCTTCTTTTTAAATTGGGCGCTGGCTTCCACCAGTTTCTGGTTGAACTCCCCAATGTGCATTGACTGGATTGTGTTAATGCCACTATCTGTAAGGAAAGAAAAAGTAGTACATCCATTTGTCTTTTGAGGAAAGAAACAAAGAAACTTGCCAATAAATCTATTCAGGAAAATAGAAGAAGGGTCATGACTTTGTGTTTTTCATACTTATGGGAAAATAGTGAGCCCTATTCTCCACAAAAGAAAAGATAAAGGTCAAATCCCACAATAATTTAGATCACCTTCCATAGTTCAGAAAAATTTGATATTGATCTTCTGATTACAGCTTTTATTATAGAGTAGTGAATTTTTTCAGATCCTTAGTAATCTGTCTCAGTGCAGAATTATTATTTAGACATGTAGCAATGCTAAATTATCTGATACAAAACCCCCAAATATCCTCATTTTCCTAAATTTCATATATAACTCAGGTTATAATATCAGATGTACTTAAAAGTATCAGTAGAACATGTAGTTACTGGTTTTCTAGAGATAACCAGAAGAATCAGAAGTATTCCTTTGCTAGACAATATGTTCATTTGAGCGCAATTTTGGTATGAATTCCAGAAATGTCTGTATTATAAAGGTTGCCAGGGACCTTGAGCATCTCAACTCTCCATGACCCTTTGGTCCTAACATGGGCCTGGCTTACTCTTCTGCTTTCTTTTCCTGGCATCTTGTGAATCTAAGGTAAAGCCACTTGAGCTATTTGAATCTCTGTGAATGAGATGAAAAAGCCAGGAAATATGGATTAAAATTACCTCTTCTTGAGTTACAGTTAAGGGTGTACATAAAGTACTTCAAAGTATTTTAAAGCTATTTCCATCCTGACATGGACACAGTGAAAGTGTACCAGGGAAGTAGGGCAGTGTTTGAGCAGAACCTTTGTTCCTATTCGCCAGTAGGGGTTTCTTTGCTACACCCTATGTGTTATTTCTCATTTCCACATCTTTGAAAGTTGTGACTTCATTGCTCTGTTTCAAAGTGGTAGCGTCAGCATCGTGCTTAGAGCAGAGTGACAGCCTCGTTAGAGCTTCCTCTCTGATCTAAGAGGGTCTCAGGATGCTTTGTTCTGTCTTTTGCTGTTTCCAAGGCTGGGCTGGTCAGTTCTGAAGCAATTATCTTGTATTGTTTCTATCTCAGGAGTGCTAAAGGAGAAAGTAAATATCTTTACCAAGTGGGCCAAACTCTCCCCCACTCACAAGCAGATCAGAGCATCCAGAGGACTCCTGTATGAGTGCCTGGAAGCCGAGCTGGTCCTGATCTAGAACTCCAAAGAGTCCTCAGCTGACAAAAGCCCAGAGCAGTAAAAGGGGCTTACTATCAGAGCTGTGCTTGAAAATTTAGGCATTGAAACAAAGCATAACATAATTTTACTTGTCTAAACAATGAGACATGTTGACTTTCAGAGATGTATGTTTTTGCCAAAAGTATTGTCATGCAGAAACGGGGTTCCAGAATAAATAAGTTCCACTTTCACTAATAAGGACCTTGTAACTTCTCTCCTCCCCAACAGCTAGAGAAGAGTATGGGCTATGACTTCTAAATTTTCCATTGCTTCTCAGGTTGTACTGTTGCACAGAGGAGATTCAATGGGTAGTTAATTCTTCTCATGACTACACCAAACAATTGAAAAGGAAAGATGATAGTAGTTAGCATCCAGAGGGTCTTATTCTAATATTTACACCTGGAAAGACTTGATGTACCTCCAACTTAAGATTCAAACATCATTTTTCTAGAAAATGTCATTTTAAGGAAGGTAATAACTAGTAGGTTCTCTCCTAGACAATCAAATATTTCTGGCACCCAAGGGTACCTCTAAGTATTTGAAGGGGAGAAATGTTTGGGTTTCTCATAATGCTATGTAGATATACAAAAATTTTGTATTACAGGTTAAATTTGGTCCTTGGGTCATAGTAGGGGAATAAGAAAACTGAACCAAACCTCTTCCAGAGTAAAGAGATGGCCTCTTTGAAAGATTGGGTCCTAGCAACCTAGACCAGCAGCCTGCTAAGTCTCAGTTTGGATCTTGCTACTTGACTTGGAGACCTTGCCAAAGAAATGATCTTTCCTGGGCTTCACACCAGTGAAGGACTTGAACTACAGGACTATTTGTGCGTGAAAGAAATGAACCTTAACGTTCTAATTTTCTACCAGCAGAGGTCGCTATGGACCTCATGAAAAAACTGTTTCTGTAAAGAGAGCAATTTTCAAAAAAAAAAAAAAATCAGTTATTTGAATCACCTATTTATAAAACTTATAACAAGGTCTCATTCTGTGGTCCTCCATTCCTGGGACGTACACTGAACATTCAGAGATAAGTGTACCATTTAGCCAAAATCTGCAGGTAATTAGTGTCAATGAAGTCCCAAGTCCAGAATTCTGGCTTGTGATAAAAATGTAGTTTTGAGATTAGAATTCTACCTGGATCCCTTACTTGCCTGTACCAGTTGACTTTCAGTCTCCTGAAATGTCTGCAAGGTGTGTGTATGTGTATAAATAAACCAGTTTCGGTATTAGGGTATGAACTTCTATCCCCTTTACATCTTAACTTAGAACTTTTTTTTTTTTTTGCTTCTTATGGTGTTCAATCTACTTAACCACTATATATCTTCGAAACTAAATATTATTTTAAAACAGTTTTTACAGTAAGATGTTACAAAGGGGTGAATGTTGTTAATAAGTGACAATAGCTTCTACCTTTTAGCCATACTCTTTTCTCTAAGGAAATGTCTTTTAGTCCTTACCTACACACAATGCCCCCAGTATCTTAGATATTGACTACTGACCCTTGAAGATTCATTTTGGCTCATTTTGTAACTTTTCTTCTAATCTTAAAAGCACTTACCTTTTTTAGCAGTTGGCTTAGTAATGTTCAGCTTGCCAGCTTTTTTTAAACAAGCCTCGGATGCCTCCATTTCCTTCTTCACTTTCATTGTCTTTGATGGTGGCTTCCAAAGCCAGCCGCTCCTGTTCTAATTTCTCTAATTCCTCTAATGAAAGAAGACAAAAATCACTTACTTAACTCGGGACAACAAAGTTTCCAGAAATGGTCTTACTAATGATTTCAATATTGAAAACAGTGTGACTATGCAATTAAATGATTGTTTATGCATAATATGGCTTTTCTGAATGGTTTTAACACGTATCAATAAATTGTATTCAGAAAGTAACAACTAGCTCAGAAAACTGGCTCTGTTAAGTTATAATACATGAGGACACTGAGTTTTTATTTGTGAGGGCAAAGGAGGAAGATTATTTAATGCCATCTTTATTTACTACTGGCAAAACAAGATACCAGATCCACTGTATGTAAGATCTTGTACACTGAAAGCTACTGATTTACTGATCTAAGCTACCGGGCCAAGATATTTTACAACTGGGAGTAAACAAAATTATAGAAGTATGCTGGGTGTATATCAGACACACAGCAGTACCTCCTGAATTGAAACATAAAACTAGAGAACAAGATCTAAAGAAAGAGAACCAGATCTGGTAATAAACTTACAGTGAAAAATATTTACCACCACCAAGTCTTTCCAATAAGTAAAATACTTTCTGGAGTGAGTGACCAAAGCAAAAGAAATAAAAGCCGACATTTCTGTGCGCCTGTCAGAGTCCACATTACTAAAAAGGGCCTCACGACACTTGAGCCGGCAACAAGAGTCAAGCTGTATAAAATGTCCTGTCCAGGATTTAGACCCACTCTCCAAGCTTTGATGCTGGGTCTGGATGCCTTTTATCTTTCCTGGATTCTGATGGTGACAGAAAGTTCCTAGCTGCTAGGGACTGTATCGCATCCCTTGCTGGCCTCAATCTGCTCAGTCATATGACTGTGTTAAAGACTGATGGACATTCTTGCTTACAGTGGTAAGGTGAGAGTCTTGTCAGATCCCTTCATCTTCTTGCCTGCTGAGAACAGAACCTTAGAAAATGAGCTAGGTTTGGAGGAAGAGTGGAAAACCTAGATTCAGTGTTACAAAACACTGGAAGGGCTTCTGCAAATGTCAACCCTAAGAGCCCATTGCCTTTTTCTTTCTGGGAAGTGAAGCTACACAAACTCTAGATTTATCAATTATGTACTAACTAAATCTGTCAGGACAGTCACATCCCTAGACGGTGTTGTTATTCAGCTACACAGAATTGTCTGGCCCCTTTCCAGGTCCCAGCGATTAATCTTTTGCCAGTGGCATGAGATTTAAGGTCAAATCATCCATGTGATTTCCCCGAAGCTTCAAAGGTTCTCAAGATCAGCAGCTATAGAAAATCCAAGAAATTAGATGAATGGCATTAAAGCTTAGACAAGAGCTGCTTACCCCTGACTTTCGAGAGGTGAACACACGCTGTGTTGCACTGGGGTCATAACCAGTTACAGCCCTGCTGCTGGCTTCATGTGACATTGGGCAAGTCACTTACTTTTCCTATGCCTCTGATTTCCTGTCTGTGAAATGGAAGATCATAACCCCTCGCCTTTCCCACTCCCTAGCTTTGCAAAAAGAATAAGCAACAGGTCCTGCATGGTGCTTTGTTGTCCTTAGAGAACAAAGAAATGAGTGCATTTCTATAGGCGGTGTATTTATGCAACTTTTGCAAATGGGCTTAGTCATGCAAAGCAAATCAAGGACTTTGAGAAGCCTGGGAGTTATTTTAGAAGTTAATTATTAGTGTACTTTCTTTGGGTACCAGGGTCTATGCTGTACATTATTCATTCCCAAACAACTCTGAGAAAGCTACTATTATTATCCTCATTTTGTAGGTGCAGAAACAGGCTCAGGAAGTTTAGGTAATTTGTCTGATGTCACCCAGGAAATCACAGGGTTCCAGTGCAAAGGAGTCTGCTGCTGCTGCTGCTGCTAAGTCACTTCAGTCATGTCTGACTCTGGTAGATGGCAGCCCACTAGGCTCCCCCATCCCTGGGATTCTCCAGGCAAGAACACTGGAGTGGGTTGCCATTTCCTTCTCCAATGCATGAAAGTGAAAAGTGAAAGTGAAGTCACTCAGTCGTGTCCGACTCTTCGCGACCCCATGGACTGCAGCCCACCAGGCTCCTCTGTCCCTGGGATTTTCCAAGCAAGAGTACTGGAGTGGGGTGCCATTGTCTTCTCTGGAAAGGAGTTTGCTTGACTCCAAATTCTGCATGCTATCAATGTGAAGATCTGCTGTTGGCTTCTTGCTATTATTTCAGAGTTGTTTTATTAACCTCCAACTCTTTATCCTTAGATGAACCTAAACACTCAGGTACATGGTGTAATGCCAAGCTAATTCCCCAAAATTTTGGTCTCTTCCAAATTGTCATTTTTAAGGATACAGGTACATATGGCAGGCTGCCCCAGAGCAGCAGCCTCACTGTCCTGGGTGATGGCCCCCAGCTGTTGCCCACTCTGTAGGGTGTTGCAAGAGGTCGGCGGTGGGGTAACCTATTCTTTGCAGTCATCTGGAAGGCAAGTATTTGCTGAGCTCCTCTAGGGGCAACTGCAAAGTTTGCACTGGAGAGGATTATTTTCCTTTTCTTTTCTTGGCAGGCTCCAGCATACCCTGTGATCAGCCACTGGTTGCCATGTTTTTTGTCCTCTAATTTGGACAAAGGAGGGGAAAAATAAATTCTCCTCTGTAAAGGATTCGGCTAGCTAAGTGAACTGGGAGCTACTCCAATAATGTGCTCGGAAAGTATGTGCAAAGCCCATCCTGGACAGAGCAAACTGCAAAATCCCAAGCCTGCGAGACAAAACCAGACTTTGTGTGAGCGAGTCAGATTCAGCAGTTTCCTCAAAGACGACAGAGCCAGAGGTTGACAGAGTCCGTTCTAAAGGCTAAAGTCTGCCTGCTTGGACATCTTGGACTTTCAGATCCACACAGTGGTATGGTCAAGTGATTTTGCAAACTCTTATTAAAGTTAATTCTTAATTATGCACTTTGTAGGTGATCTGAGGCCTCCTTCTGTGCACGCCCTCCTTTTCTCTTTTCAGTGCTAAGTAGAAGTGACGTTTTGATGATCTGTTCTCCTGCATTATCTACGTGGCCTCCTGCTTGCCTCTGTTTGCATGTGAAATCACGAGTAGATTTTGTCAAAACATTTCTTTCAACTGGAGCACTGGCTAGCTGACTTGTAAAAGTACGCCTTTAATCACAGGAGAGATAAGGCAAGGGAATAGGAGTGGATAGATGTGATGATTGCCGTAAGGCTGCCTGAAAACTTCTCATTTCATCACCGCTACCACGACCACCACTACAATCATTACATCATGATATTCAGGATTCACAATGCTCTTTCCAATAGTGTCTTATTTCATCCCAGCAAGAGTACTAGGATGAAAGCAGAGCTTGTAACATTCCTCCCTCCCCCATTTTACTGTGATGGAAACTTGGGTTTAGAGAGTTCAAGTGATTTGTCTGAGGCTGCCCAGCTGGTGACCCCAGTCTTCTGTTTCCAGTTCTAGTGTTCATCCCTCTACTGTCCCTCATCAGTGATGTGCGCTGACTTCCGATATCTCCTGATGAAGCAATACCCAGTCTGCATGTTTTGAAAAAAAAAAAAAAATTCCCAAATTTCTCAGTTGAGAAATTTCCATAACATTTCATATTTTAATAATATTCTTCTTCAAACTTTATTCCACCAACTAAACTATGTGACATGGAATAGAGTTTTAAGATACATGTCTATTGTAACTCCACTAATTTGTAAACTCCTGGAGGGTAGCTTATGTCTTATTTCATTACCTCCACTTATTGAGAGTTTACTTTGTACTTTGAAGTACAATGCCAAACACTGTGCAGCCATCATATCCTTTAATAAAAAACAACAAACCTGTGAGGTAGGTATTACAGTTATTCCCATTAGAGTAATTGAATTTGAATACAGACCTATCTGATTCCAAAGCCTGTACTTAGGCTTCCCCAGACTCCCTCTCAAACATTCTTAGATGCGTTCATGCCTCACTAGTGCCCACCACCGCAATCACTCAAGAATATTTTGCTGAAATAAAAGAACAGGTCAATCCTGTTTCATGTGGTGGAATACATTTGACACAGTTATCTCTATAAAGGAAGAAAAACAAGCGAAGAGCTGTCAGGGGTGGGGGTATGTATAGTGTGTATGCATGGAGGGCTGTTGGTATAAAAGATAACGTTTGAAAGAAGGAGGATTCATGCCTTGTACAGAGTTACAAGAAGAGGGGCTGAGAGCAGCTAACAGTACAGATCAGGCTGGCACAGGACAGAGGTAGGGCATATGGGATTAACCCTAAGAATGAGAGACGAGGAAAGGGCTCCTTACCCTGGAATTGGCCACCACCTGGGCACTGGTATGCCTCTGAATCTTGCATACTAGATAGTTTCATATTATATCATATTTACAAAGCCATACTGCTCTGGAGAGAGGTAAGAGCCTGCCTTTCTCTCATGCCAAGATTAGGAGAATCCCTGAGGTTCTAATGGAGAAAAGCATAGACTTTCAGGATCTATCAGTTGAGCATGAATTTCTAACCAAGGCTTCCTACATAACCCCAAACAGTTCTCATAGGAAAAACAGAGTGAAGCCTGAGCTGTAACCTCATGCAAATGCCAAAACCACTTGAACAGTAGTTGGTTTATTTTCAAGTGCTTTATAAATTGATTGTATGGTAACCAACTGCAGTGACTAGTTTGAAATTCAATTTAGTTGTCAAGATTGCCTCGAATGGTCTATTTCCAGTCTTTTTTTTTCTTCCTCTTTTAACATGTCTTTTAGAAATAGGCAGGATTCTACAATTGAAATTCAGTCTGAATCTGCAGGACAGAGAGTAGTCAATTACCTGACAACAAAACAGAGAGTAGGGAAACCCACTGAGGAATTGCGTACTCTCTGACTTTACAGCATCCTTTTTCTTTATTAATTATTAAATTATGATTCTTTTTGGTCAATCAACTCAAAGCTGTAAATGCTCACATGAATCAATGTGCCGTACCCCAGGTGAAGTTTAGTTGAATTGAAGGCAGGAAGCAATCCTGCAGTGGTCGCCTTCCAATCAAGTGATTATTTACTACACTGCCATCTGTCTTTATTTTGCTAAGCCACTCCATCAGACACAGCAGAATCCTCGCGCTCTGAGATGGTCATAAATCGTGCAGTACTTCCACGGAACACTTGACCGCAATATATTGCGAATCACGTCTCATCACCTTATTTCCTACCAGTACAATTTGGACTCTATGTTGTAGTTGGCAACTTGCTAAATACCCCTGGGAAGTGAGCAATATGAAATACTGCATTTTTTTGTGTGTTGTCAGGCAATAAATTAACTTCTTAAGAGAAACTATCAGCCATCAGTATTGGATGAGTTGCTGCAGTATACAAGTTATAATGCTATGAGCATCAATCTTATTTACATAAAAATTATTCTCCTCACATAAGCCTGTGACACAGTATAGAAATAATTGTCATTAGCTGGTAAATTACCTATAAAGTTGATTTCTATTCACTGCTTTATTAACTACACTATATGAGCACTCTGAATTGCTAATATTTCCTTTAAATTATAATCTGTGATGACACCGTGGTGTCGGTGTTGGAAAAGCTATGATGATAATCATTAACATATTGTAATGCAATACTTAAGATTTATCAGGCTCTTATTAAGCCCTGTATTACAGTATAATACAATGAAACGCAAGCTTATTTCTTCCAATTCAAAATCTAATATGAGAGTTGTGGTATAAATTACATAAACTTCAAAACAATGTATAGAAATGTGGAGTGAAGTTAATTTCTATCATTATGCTGCTGTTTTTCTGTAGGTTTGTGTATCTGTATAATGTTGTTTTGGTTTACTCTAGCTAATTGGTACTTATAATTATTTTATTAGCATCCCACTGCATTTTTCCTTCCTTGACTAAGAAGCAAAAATATTTCAAACATCAAAGTTGATATAAATCAGATAATTCCCTTGGGAAATTAAAAGGGATGCAGTTCACAGCCAGCATTCTTTCAGAAATTTACAGAATTTGCTGGCTGTATTGCTTTATAGAACTAAATTGACAGGGCATTTTGGCAGATGGAACAGTGAGGGGTGGGAGCTGCATCACATCTTTCAGCCTGAAGAGATCAATATACAAAGCAAATGTGTAATTTAATACAAATTATAGTTTGCATTCTTATTTTTAGATGGAAAAACAGGACAACTCAAGAGGCAGAAAAATTAAACTAAAATGTAGAAGTTAATAAACCAGGTCTCAATATTAGGTTCTTGTGATTGTCCTCAGCGTCATGTTTATCTTACCATAGTCAAACAGCCCCTATGCTAGTTTTTTTTAAGGAATAGATAGAAATGGCTTTGTTCCATTCCTATCTCTCAGATTTCACCACTGCTTCTCATTATGTAAGTCATTGTCCTCTAGTTCTCCTCTTTTAAAAGGTAGAATAGAGGCTTCAAATAGATACAGGTTTGAATCTTAGCTCTACCAATTACTGGTGCTGTGAATCTTAGTTAAGCCTCAGTTTTATTAGCTGTAAAATGGGGACAATGATTGTATTTGCCTGATAGGGGAGTTGGGGTGATAACTGTTATAATACATGTGAACATGAAGCATAACACATGGCACATAGTAAGTGCTCGAAAGTGTTAGCTATTATTGCTATTAATGCATTACATTCTATTAGGAAGGAATATGAATTAATCATGACTACCACATAGAATTAGTATATCTGACCTGAAGATGTAAAAGGTCCATGAAAAAGAAAAGGGACATACAAAGGAAGGCTGAAGGCATGAAAGATAACCTTAACACAGCAATTTTACATAGAATGGATTCTACTCTGAGTTTTATTTTTAAAGTTCTTCATGCAGAATTATAGAGTATACATATCAAATAGTGTTTCTCCATCTTATACAAATGCTTGATTTCTAATTTCTTCTTCTTTTGCTCCCTTGCAACAAAAGAACTGTTACATCATAAAATTCACCTGATTCACTCATGGTCCCTTCTATTAGGATGAGACAGAGGTGAAATGGCCAAAAAAAAAAAAAAAAAAAGACTCTGAAGACAACTAGCAAAATTACTCCAGTTTTACAGAGAGAATTGAGAATATTGTGAATGATCTTCCTCAGTTTACCACTCCTGCAAATCCACGTAACTCTTCATCAATTCTCACTTCTTTTACTCCAATTTTAGAAGATGAAGCAGTTTTCTTCTGTGTCACACCAACTCTTCCATCCCTGCCCTTCCTTTGATTCTTCCTGCTCCTCCAGGATCATATTCCATGGCCGTCTCTCTCTTTACCCTCATCTTCACTCTCTCCTACTCTCTAGAACCCATTTCTTTTTCAGCTAGAAACAAACACTTTCCCTACTCTAAGGTCTATAGTAGACCTCCTCAACCTTATTCTTCTCCTTAGCTCCTGATGGTGGGCCATATCCACATTCTCTGCTTCACCATCTCACATTCTCTCCCTAACCCCCTGCACTCTGGATTCTGTCAACAATGCTCTCCAGACATTGTTCTAAGATGATCTGTGCCATGTCAATCATATTTCCTTTGCAATCTGCTGGTATTCATGCTGACGGTTCACATTCTGAGCACTCTGCTCCCGTGACTTCCACGACAACACAGACTCCTGGTGCCTTTTCGTCTCTGGCCACTCCTTCCTCGGTCTTCCTTTGGGACCCTTGTCTTGCTCGTTGGGGCTCTCAACTCTTACACACTTTTGGGTTGTATTTTCCAGTGTCACAGTTTCAGTTTTCGCCTTAATTATGATGTTCCTTGTATTCGTTTGGTAGATCTGCCATGATATATACCATATAAATGGGCAGAACACAACTGAAATTTATTTTCTTGCAGTGCTAGAAAATAACACCAAGATCAAGGTGTTGGCAGGGTTGGTTCATTCTGCGGCCTCTCTCTGGTTTGCAGATGGCCATCTTTTCCTTTTGACCTCATGTGATCTTTCCTGTGTGCTTGTCAGTGTCCTAATCTCTTTTCATGAGGACTCCATTCATATGGGATTAGGACCCAACCCAGGGATCTCATTTTACCTTACCTATTTGATTAAAGATGCTGTCTCCAAATATAGCCACCTTCTGAGGTTAGGACTTATAACATACAAATTCTGGGGGTATATAATTTGACCCAAAACATCTAAATCAACACCTCCTGTTCCGATTTGTTCTTTAAGCCTAGGACTATCTAACTGCCTATTGGACATTTCCAGTAGAATTTCCCATAGAACATTGTTTACAACTGAGCCAGACATCTCTTCGTTACACCTACTACTCTTCCTCTTGTGGTTCCCATTTCCACTAATAGCACCACCATTCACTGTCAGCCGAGGAATCAAGGAATCTTTTTCCACTTGTCCCTCTCTCACATCTCACACATCCTATCAAACCCCAAAGTCTGCTTTTTGTACCTCCAAAGCACACTGTCCTTTCCTCTCCATCCCCTGAGAGAGGCTGCTCTAGTCCAGGTTGTCGCCTGCTCTGACTTTGATTATAAAAATCTTTCGATTTATATTTCTATCTCTGGTCTAGTCCTCTTCAAGTCCATCCTCCATGTAACTGAAAGAGTAGGAGATCTAAGACTCAAATTTCACCATATTATTCCCTCCCTTCAAATCTCTTCAGTGGTTCCTCATTGTCCATAGAATGTGGTCCATGCTTTTTAATACGGCAAATGAGCCTTTTGAAATCAGGATCTTTTATCACCAGCCTTATATTTCACTATGATCTGCTTCAGTAATACGAATGTGCTTTCAGTGGTCCATATACCTCATTCCTCCATGGTCCCATATCTTTGCTAATGCTCCCCTCTTTGCCAAGAATGCTGTTGTTCAAATTCTCGTTGTTCTCTCCCCAGCCATTGCCGAGTTAGCTCCTACTTGGCCAGGAAGCCTTCCTGGAGTTAAGTGCCCCTTTTCTCGTTTCCATAGTACCCTATTAATATACCTATTATCACACTAGTGGTGCACCCATTTCCATTACAAGGCTGTGAATCCTTGACGATACAGAGTCTACTAAGAGTCTTAGTCTACCCAGCACTGCAATATACACCCTACCTGGCACACAAGAGGTTACCCCAAATATCCTCCTGTTGTAGCGTCATCTTGTCAGTGGACTCTATTGTGAAGTTCAGCTAAAGAGGCGAGTCAAGGATTACTGGCCCTATCCTAGTGTTTTACTGACTCTTCAGATGTGTCCTTCACGTTATACACAAGAGGGTATGTTTATACTCTAAGACTTAATAAGGAGTTTCTGGAATCCTCTACAGGGAAAAAGCAGAATCACTAATCTGAATTAGTGTTTCTGTCCCTGACTTAGATTAGTGCTTCACAGCATGATACATTCAGGCTCATTTCCATATTAGCTACAAACCAGATCATAGACTCTTAAACAAAATACATGGTTTTCCAAGGAAATAATTAGTCTTCATTTTTCGAAACATCTTGCAAAAATTAATCTGGCAGTTTACTTCACCAAAAGCATTTATTTTTAGTGATGCTAGGTTTGTGGTTTTGTGATGAGAAGCCTGATAACTGCCCTGAATTATTCTATATTTCTGGTGAGCCAGACAAACACTATTTGTCTGGTGTTAACAATGAGAAAAGCACAGGGGAAGGGTACACAGCTCGTGTCAGGGCAAGAACGTTGTCCTGATGAGAAGCTCCGCTGTGAGCAGGTTCTGTCTGTATTGGGCTCTGCACCATCCCCTTGCACCTAGAACACTGCCAGGTAGGAAGTAGGTGCTCAATGAATATCTGCTTGTTGAATAAAGAGAGTACATACCTTGCACCTGAAGAACCTGGGAGATGTCAAACCCTTGGCTGATTCTGACTATGACAACACCAATCTCAAAATCAAATGCGTCACTGAAAGTGGAAACAAAATAGTTAAGGATTTAAATGACTCACTTAATCCTCAAGATTTGGACTCATACTAAACTTCTATGGACTTTAATGTCATTAAACTACAAAAATTTACTTTTGAACATAGCCAAGAGTTGATGCTTTTTCTGTTTGTTTGTTTTCCCTTTATGTCTTTTAAAAATGTATTCGGAGGAAAGGTAACTAACTCTTATTCAAACAATACTATCAACTAGAATTTTAAGATTAGAATTTTGATTATTTAAAATATTTGATTCTTTTCTAATGTAAACAAAACAATCAAAACAATCATTGAACAGAAGTTTCAAGGCCACAAAGACCCTTTGAAATTATCAGCCAAACTCTTACCCATTGAGGGGGAATCCTACAACATTTTTGACAGCAAGTTCCCAGTTAAAAATGTCTCCAGTTCCTCTAAGAAACTTTCATTATTGACTTTAGAGAGATCATCTGAAGTAACACCTTTTCAAGGCAACTCTATCCTGTTGAAGTACCCAACCCAATGGAATTAGACTATCTGAAAGGGAAAGAAACACTAGCTCTTTTATCTCCATTCTTATAAAATGCTTTCTTCCTGCCATTAAATATCGAGCAAACCAATTGGTACTTTGAGTTCATTTGAAATATTCTCCTTGGAAGTTCCTTTTTCAATCTTTTATGGATCTGAAACCCAAAGAGACTTTTCATTTGGTCACCCTTTTCCAGAAAGTGTTGAGATATGCAAAAAAAAAGTCTCTTGCCAAAGTAAACCTGAATTTTCAAATAGTAATATAAATAAGTTCAGTATAATAAGAATATCCATTCAGAATTTGAACCATAAGTAAACTTCACTCAAAATAATAGATCCATTCTAGCAAAAGTTCCACAAAGTAATATCCTGATAAATCTTATTTCTAAGTGTCCTTGATTATAAAAAGTGGACAGTGTGTTCCACAGAAGGTATCTAAATTCTGTGTTAGGCAAAATTATCCCAGGCCAGGATACTAGTATAATGACAAAGGTCCTTAAAAGTAAAATTTGGAAGCAAAGGACGAGGTCAGAGCTTGACCCATCGAAAGCTGTAAAGATGGAGACAGAGGCCATGAGCAGTGGGAAGCCTCTAGAACCTAGAAAAGGCAAGGCTAGGAATTCTCTCCTAGAACCTCCAGAAGGGAAAACAGCCCAGGGAGTTGGTGTTAGATTGTTTTTGTTTTAATCGAAGTATAGTTGATTTACAGTGTTGTGTTAGTTTTCAGTGTATAGCAAAGTGATTCAGTTATATATCGATATTCTTTTCCATATTATTTTCCATTAGAGATCCAACCAGTCTGTGCTAAAGGAGATCAGTCCTGGGTGTTCACTGGAGAGAATGACGTTGAAGCTGAAACTCCAATACTTTGGCCACCTGATGCGGAGAGCTGACTCATTTGAAAAGACCCTGATGCTGGGAAAGATTGAGGGCAGGAGGAGAAGGGGACAATAGAGGATGAGATGGTTGGATGGTATCACAGACTCGATGCACATGGGTTTGGGTGGACTCTGGGAGTTGGTGATGGACAGGGAGGCTTGTGTGCTGTGGTTCATGGGGTCGCAAAGAGTTGGACACGACTGAGCGACTGAACTGAACTGTTGGTGTATTACAGGATGGAATGTAGTTTCCTGTGCTATACAGTGGGACCGTGCTGTTTATTTTATATATAGTAGTTTGTATCCACTAATACCAAGCTCCTAATTCATCTCTCCCCTACCTCCTTTCTCTTGGTAACCTTAAGTTTATTTCCTAAGTCTCTGAGTCTGTCTGTTTTGTAAATATGTTCATTTGTATCATTTTAGATTCCACATATAAATGATATCATATGGTATTTTTCTTTCTCTTTTGGACAGTCAGACTTTTAACCTACACTTTTGTAAGCTAACACATTTGTGTTGCTTTAAGCCACTAACTTTGAGGTCATTTGTTATGACAGCCCACATTTCCTTCTCCAGGGGATCTTCCCGACCCAGGGATCAAACCCGGGTCTCCCGCATTGGAGGCAGACACTTTAATCTCTGAGCCACCAGGGAAGCCCTATGAAAACTAATACAGAGTCTAATTAAATTAAATTATACTTATGAATATTATGAAATTTAAAATCTTTTATTCAAAGAAAATGGTATCAATAAAATATACTATTGTAGTGATACCCCTTTATGTTAATAATACTGAGCTTTCAGTCATTATAAAAACAAAATGAAAAAGTTAGAGAAACACAAAATGGATATCTGACTGTCTTCCTTCTGTACTGACCCCATTTGCTGTGGTAATAAAATCATTTAACTTTATCAAGCCAGCTACATTTTATCCTAGTACAAATTTGATCCACCTTAACACTAACTTTTATTACCAATTATTAATTTCTATAAAGGCCAGCGTCTCCCCAGCTTTATATTACTAGGGTTTGATTATTTTGGTTCTTTGAAATTTTAGAATATTTCAGATGGTAGGGAGGTTGGAAGATGAACTCAGATAATTTTATATCACTAATGGACTCTTTGACTGAAGATTCACATATTTTTTTTCCTTTTATTCCACCCCTCTTTGTTCCTAAAGATGAGGATGAAACTTTACTGAAGAATCAGGATAACAGAGTGTGGATCTAGTCCATTTCTAAGAATGTCTGGTCAGCAACTAACTGTGATTTTAAATATATCAAAAAGCTGTTTGCTAGGCCTGGCAAAATTCTGTCCCTGATCACCTAGTTTAGCCCTCACCTACTGACCTTGGAGTACCAGTTGGAACCAGATAGCAGCACACGGCATCCAGATGTTATATGTTTAGGGAACACAGTTCAGGAGGGTGCTTTTAGTATGTGGGTTCCCCATGTTAGGAGGACTGTTAAATGATTGTTTGGCTAGTAATGCATTAATTTCAGAAGATGAAAATTATTTTCTTATATTTTCTTTTAATAGAACTAAAATGGGAATATTTTGTTGTGTTCCCTAAATCTCCCCCAAATAATGGTAAATGTGATGTTCATTCTAGCAGAGGCCGGAAGACAGAGCCTGGTATAAGAAGCACTGGGTATATACCTGCTCTGAAGGGGAAAGGAATTTTTTCCTGTGTGTTATGGAAACCTAAGTGCAATCAGACCTCTTGGCATGTTCTCTACCCTGTGGTATGAAATCAGACAGAGGAAACATTCCACTTTCTGAGCTATTGACACGAAAGATGGCTGTTAGGCCTAGCTAATATCACCCTCCTTGAGACAAAGCTGGTTAAGTATTTTCAAGCCTGGAAGAGAGGCTCAATTTTCTAGAACTGTCGCTGAGGACACCCTGAGTTGCTCTGTATGTATAATATTTGTCTTCTCTTAAAAGAAGGAACCAAGTCAAGTAATATTTTGGGTATATATGCACTTTTGAAGGTTGCATAGCATTGTGTTCGTTAGTTTAAACTTTGAACTTGGTTGGTCTTGGGTCAGAATTCCAGCTCTCTTGTAAAACTTGTCATTTTCTGCCTTTTACTTAATTTTTAATGTCTATGTCTCTACTCATAAAATCAGAACAGTAGTAGTCCTTACTTCAAAGGCTTCTTTTGAGAATTAAGTGGGATAATTCATGTTAAGGACATTAGCCTGGTGCCAGCTAGTCTTTTAAGGATTAGCATTATTATCCTTATCCCATGACTTCTTCCATTTTTAGATATTAGATGTCACGTGCATTTTAAACTCATTTTTTGTCCATAAACTAACATTGTTACCTGTCAGAGGCACCTGCCATGTGGACCCTTGTATCACAAAGGGAGAAGTGAGGCTCAAGATAAGATCACTGAACTGAGCACACCAGCCAACCCAAGATTCCAACTGTTTTGAAAAAACAATTCCTTCCTTACCTAGCTGTCCTCTCCTTTTAATCTTGTAAACAGGCTTTAAGATTGTAACTCTTTATATTTACCTTTTTCTCTGACACCGAATTTCCCCACCCCTCCTCCTCTGATGACGCGATTCCCTCAAGTTTGAATACTGGCAGTGTTTTTCCACTTTGCTGAAGAGTTCAGAGCACCAGGGGGATGTCGTCTTCTCAGGCAATTTATTCTGCACAGCAGTGTCAGTTACGTACTGCCCTGGTTAGTGCTTTACAAACAAGAGCGCGTCTTGAAAGCCATCACTTACTGTATGATTCCCACATAGTTTTCAATCTCTGTCAGGGGAGCCTTCCTCCAGTTTTTTTATATCCAATCACCAGAGTGTTTGGTTTCATTCTTCCTAAGCCCGAGGCCTAAACAGAGGAGATAAACACGTGGGCAATTCTTACCAGACCAGGAAGCTACCTCTGCAAATGAAAAATAATGTCCAAAAGAGCACTGAAGTAATGTTCTGAAGATTAGATTACATTTTAGTGCATGTCCTTCATGCCCGTACCCAAGCATAAAATAGAAAGATTAGTTCTAAATCATCTCAGCCATAAATGGATTTTAGATGACAGAAATGTAGCTTTTCTAAATTAGCAGTCATTTGCATTTCTTCTGATACACTCATTAAAATGGTTCAATAATTTAAAATCAAGTGAGGGTTGGCTTAACTGTTGGCATGCATGTTGTAACTTAGTGGTTCAAAGCTCATTTCCACCTGCTATATCCATAATGTCATTAGCAATAAAATCCATGTTTGGAAAATTCCTATATAGAAGAATCACTGAAACTTCTACTTACATTATTTATTGAAGAATAACTGAGCTATGTTTCCAGAATCTAATCCTCTTACATGACAGTATCATTAATAGCCATCTCCCATACCAGAAGTTTCATTCCCCCCATTAGATGACAGGATATGGCTTCCAGTTAATTAAATTTAATCGGGCAATATTACCGAGCACCTATTCACTGCAAAGTGCTATGTTAGGTGCTGTGAGAGAGTAGTGAGACACATTCTTTGGCCTGAAGGAGTTTAGAATAAGATTGAGGTGACAGATACATACAAATAATTATTATTAACATGCAAAGGCAGTAAGAAATCACATGGAAGTGTAAGGGAAAATTTTTTGAATGGTTTCTTGGGAGAGCTGACATTTGTTTTGGACCTGGCGGTTTGGTTAGATGTTGCCAAGTGAAAGTAAGGGGAGCAGCGGAAGTGAAGGAAGGATATTCTGGTTCATGGGAATAGTGACACAGTGTGGGACATCGAAGGGACAGTAGCAAGTGAAAAAGATAGGCATTGATAGAGGGCTCCTGAAATGAGCTTTGCCTCCACCTCATTTTGTGTGTTGTCCTTGGAAATGTACAGATAGCAGAACAGCTCCTTAGAGCTGTCATCTGGCCCTTGGCACGGCAGTATGGATGCAGGCTTTTCCATGACTATAATTTGACTATAATTTATAATGTGGCCATTCATATCATAATTTTTTTAGCTGCAAAGAAGGTTTTATTCAAAATGGTATAGTTGTCAGTGCTTGCCTTTAATACTACTCTGTCCTGCCCTTTTGACTTGACCTCTCTTAGGCCATTTTTCTCTAAAGAAATTCGTGTCAAGATTTTTTTTTTTTTTTTACAATTTCTTCTGGAATAATAAGTGAATTGTCTTACATGCCAGTGTCTTCCCTCTTCATGTTCTTATTCTGTATTTGTTGTCTCATTCCTAGTTGAGATTCTTATTATTTTACTAACCTTCCACAATAATTTTACATTAAATGTGTAACCTTCCCAACTCATTTAACCAAAGAGCTACTGAAAAATAACTTGCTACTGAAAGGAAAATCAGTATCTTGCAATGACATCTATTTCTACAGTTTATCAAATTAGTAACAAGTGAAAAGAGGCTCATTGGTATTCAGAAGAAGGTAAAAGGTTTTTCGGAAATGGTTTCTTTATGTGTACAGCTACTCTGTTCTTCGGGGATACTAGAGACAGGAATGCATCAAAAACTCTTATTCTCCAAAATATTACAATTTAATCCATGTGTCTTCTTTCTGGCCTGTATAACCCATCAGTATTAACTGGATGCAATCCTGAATTTTGACACTCCTGTAGATGGCAATTCTGAAAGCTAAATATATCATTTAAATATATGTGCAATCAGGTTTTTCCAACAATATTGAAGTCCAAATTATTAGAAAGCTAAGCCCTACAATTTCTGAGGTTCTTCTGAATTGTTTTAGAATTCTCTGGCACTTTAAATTTGGAAAATCAGAACCAGGGAAAGATTCTGTGTTATAAAAGGAGAGGAAAAAAAGGAAAGAATAAGGGAGAAAAGATGGAGGAACTGTGAGCTTTAGTGTTAAACCACAGAGATTATTACACTTTATTTAACATTCTGGAAATAATTAAGGAGGAGAGGGAGATTTTATGCCCAGATCACCAGACATTTATTTAGTCCAGTCTTGCAGCTGCTCTCACACTATTTGCAAAGAAAAAAAGGAAAAGAATGCCTGACTTGAGCCTTGCTATATGCAGTATGAGATGTAAAAATAGTTTGAAGTTTTAATAGGATCTTGAATGTCGTCAACTATCAGAACAAATTTGCATTTCAATAAGTAGGAGACAGAATATATGCTGTTGGCCAAAGGCAACCTCATTTTCCATTTCCAGTGTATCACTCATAGTTCACTGTAATAGAACCTCTCTGCTTCTGTTTTCGCTTTGCCTATCCCCAGGAATTCAAAATGAATTCCTTAACCATCTGTATTGATCTCTGATGCTTGTCTGCCTAACTGGAGCAGTTCCATTTGGGAGCTTCATTACAATGGAGTGCTAATTGTCTTTTACTCGTTCCCTCAATGCCAGCCTTACCTGAAGGAGACTTCGGACACCATCCCTGAAACAATCTGCTGCCACTGCTGCATAAAATGCCTTAATTTTGTTCTTTATAAGCCAGGCCTGCTTTTTTGCCATGCCACTGTTCATCTCTTTAACACACAGCTTGCGCGGTCCCTGTATGACACAATGAAATATTGGTTAGAAGCCCTGCTATTATACATCACACTGCTGTTATTTTCTAAAGGACAAAAATAGCCAGCATTGCCTTGTTGGGTTAAGAAATGGGAAAGAGGGGAAAACACCTCACTAAACAGGCTTCACAGACATTCAACCTTCTGGAAAGAACCTGGGCTGCTCACTACTCACTTCCTGTGTAGAATGTCTAGATGTATTAGCACCTGCTTAATTAACTGCTTCATGTCAAATAAAAGAAAGAGCTGATGGTACATGAGAAAAATTACAGAAAATGTGATTGACAAGGTTCAGGATAAATACACCATCAACATTTGACTCAATAGCAAGAGCCGGGGACCTCCTTGGTGGTCCAGTGGCCAAGACTCTGCCTTCAACGCAGGGGGCAGGTTCAATCCCTTGCTGGGAAACTAAGATCCCACATGCTGTGCGGTATGGCCAAAAAACTTTTTTTTTAATAGCAAGACCCACATTTATGAATACCAAGGAAGCCTCAGCTAGAGCCGTTTCAAGAAATGTGACTGCACTCTTGAGAGCCAGAATGTGGTGAGTTGCAAATCCTGGCAGGACATCTTGATAATTCTATCAGGCCCATTCTTTGTTTGTTTGTTTGTTTTTTTAATGTGGTAAAGACACCGTTGTATCATTTTTCTCTGTGTGATATTGACATTGTGTGTGCTCAGTCACTAGTCATGTCTGACTTTTTGTGACCCTATGGACTGTTGCCCACCAGGCTCTTCTGTCCATGGGGATTCTCTAGGCAAGAATACTGGGATGGGTTGCCATGCCCTCCCCTCAGGGGATCTTTCTGCCCCAGGAATCAAACCCGCGTCTCTTATGTCTCCTGCATTAGCAGGCAGGTTCTTTACCTGTAGCACCATCTGAGAAGCCCAATGTAGACATATCCCTATTCAAATTAACATTTGCCATTACTCAATAAAGTTAGAAGAAATAGATGTTCGCATACCTATGGCATAGGAAGAACAGAAGAGATTAAGAGAGAAGGAGGCAGGTGTTGTGGTGGTAGATGAAGCATTTTAAAATTTCAAGATTTGAGTTCTGGAAACTCATTTTAATTAAAGTTTCTGTTGTTTCTCCTTCCTTAGAGGGCCAAGCTAGTTTTCTTCTTTGCATGTTTCAAGTCAACCCCAAGAGTATTTCTGATTATCTACCGTGTGCCTGACAAGGGTACAAATCTACTATTTTCCTGAAAAAATTCTTTCAATTGATGGAAATAATTTATTGGGTTGTTTTAGATTTCTTACTAACCGCCTCAGCTCTTGGTAAAATGCACTGAGTAGAACAGAAACAGGGCTGCATTTCTAACAAACTTCCAGATGACACTGATGCTGCTGGTCCTCAGACCATTCTTGGAGTCATAGTCTTAGAGGGTCTTGGATTAGAGAGAAAAGGCTTGGTATGTAAGAAAAAGATACTAGGTTTTTGATCAGATATAACTGGGTTCATTTGGCCACTCTGGAGGTAATTAATGATGTCTGAGCTTTGATACATTACTTCAGAAACAGGGATCAAACAGCTATCCTGCAAGGTCATTTCAAATAGTCATGATAAAGTATCTGGAATGATGTCTGGAATGTAGTAAGTGCTCATTCAAAGTTGATTTTTATTATATTAAATAGGTGCTCACAATCTCAGTTAAGTCCCAGACCTTAGTTCACCAGTGTTCTACAAAAGAAAGACTGCTGAACTGGGAGAAGAGTGTATGGCTTAGATCTGGTTCTGAAACTGACTAGCTGATACCCTAGGTGTGCCATTTGTTTTCTCTTGACTTGGGCTCTACACTGGTGGCTCAGACAGTAAGAATCTGCCTGTGATGCAGGAGACCCAAGTTCAATCCTGCATCTCTAGGGATCTTCCCAGTGGGCTGGGATGATCCCCTGGAGAAGGGAATGGCTACTCACTTCAGTACTCTTGCCTGGAGAATTTCATGGACAGAGGAGCCTGGCAGGCTACAGTCCATGGGGTTGCAAAGAGCTGGACAAGACTGAGTGACTAACACTTTCACTTTATTTTCACTTTTATAAAAATAAGAAAATTGTCTAGGCCATCACTGATTAGCCCCTATCCACATGTTGCTACGGAGCGTTTGAAATCTGGCTGGTCCACATAAAGATGTCCTGGAAATGTAAACCATTCACTGGAGTTTGAAGCCTTAGTATATATAAAAAAAGGAATGTAAAATGTCTCATTAGTGTTTTTATATACATTGAATGTTGAAATAATAATCTAGATGCTTTACATTTACCTGTTTCTTTTTACTTTTCTTTATTGGCTACTAGAAATTTTAAAATTACATTTGTGGCACATATTACATTTCTATTATATAACACTAGATGTAATTTGGGGGTCACTTCCATTTTAGTATTTTATTTAAATTGGATCAGATTCTTTTGTACTTATTTTTACTAGAATGCTTTCTAGAATATAACAACATATCAAAGCAGTTTGGATAACTTACTTTACAGTTAAATAATAAGAAGCTCCCATGAAGATGGAGAAGGTACATAGGAAGGATAGTTATTAAACCAGAAGACCTAGCCTGGGGAAAGATATGTCATTATAGATCAAATTTTGCTCAGGATTCTGTTGATGCATTTCAACCATTATTACTTCTTAGGCATTCTAGACACCATCAATTGCAAAAGAAAGAAGAAATATTTTCTTCAGGGAAGCTGAATGGTAACAATAACCATGAGATAGAAGAATAACCAACAGCTAGGAAAGGTATCAGACCATTGGCATATTGAGTTGTACCACAATGACTTTGAACCTCTGGGGAAACTGGCATTTATTTAAATAAGTATAGCTTAATGTATATCTATTAGTAATAAAAATCCAGATTAAACATTAATTGTGACGGAGAGATTTACTTTAATGCCTAAATTTGCTGTATTGAGAAGTTATAAAAATATTTCATGCAGAGACTCTCTTTGCTAAAAGCAATTATATTATCCTTGTAGCACACTTATTAATGTGAGGCAAGGCTACAATGCAAACACAGTATGGGAAAAGTGAACTAATAAAAAGGGAAGACATGTTGGCATCTAATTTTTCAACATTCAAATACATCAATAGTCACAAAAATGAATTTTATCACCCAATTAAAATATTACAGAGATTAGCTCAGTTAGGACTCAAAATATGAGTATATAAGTTAATTCAGGATTTGAACAAAGAATCTCTTAAAATTTTGTATATATTATGACTTTGTTGATGATAGAGAAAGGGTTAAAGGAATTCTAATTATTTAGTCGAGAATAAATTCATATGATACTACTTCAAATAGGTGTATATTATGAAAAAAGAATTTGCAAAGGATTTCCAGTATTACTGGGCTCAAATACAGAAATTTGGGTCAAATGCGGAGTTCTTTCCAGCTCTTATATTTTAAAACATCAAGGGTCTTTTTGCTCTGTCTTTGCTTTCATTGCCTCTCTGGTTGGAACTATAGAAAAGAAAAATTTTCACTCTGATTTGGTGGGTATTTTAACTTATCATGACCCTAGTGCCCACTTACAGGTCATGTCATTCTGTCTGTATTTTGTCATGCCATTTTATTAATATCGTCACAGAAACTCAATGACTAATAAAGAATATGTGCATCTAAAAAAGCTTTTTCCTTTTGATGGAGGTGAAAGTTGAGATTAAAAGGATGATGATAGAAGAAAAAATGATAATTTTAGTTTTCCATGCTTATCTATGCTTGAACTGCCCTCCATAAGCCACAGAGTTGGGTTATCTTCCCTTGACAAGAGAAGAGATTCTTTGAATTCAAAGAGAGTTTTAGGTTTTATTAAGATATTTTGTAAATTTTATGGAAAAAAAAGAGAAAGGGTAACAGGGTGAAAACTTGTGAAAAGGGGATCTACATAAGGAAGTTGGTCCAATGTTATTCCTTTTCTTTACAGTGAGAAGAACAGGACAATCAGGTTTAAAGGATATAATGAGTAGGCAAACATTAACCGAAATAGATCTACTTCTTTGTACACACAGGTGAAATGACTAGAAGAACACCAATCAAAATCAGATAACACTGCCTTTTCAGAGGAAGAGAGCCATGGGGCTGAGTGGCTAGAAAGGGGACTTTAGCTTGATCTGTAATGTTTTATTTCATTTAAAAAGTGAGTGGAAGCAACTAAGAAAAATGTTAACTACTGTTAATTAGAGAAGTAGTATACGGGTATTGTTTTTACTGACTATAGTTTCTTCATATGAAATTGTCAGTGTTCAATGACTTTCAACACACAAAAAGTAAATTTCATGTATTTAATCTAATATTTTTCTTAATGCTTCAAAATGAAAAATAGAAGCAAGCTTTAAAAAATCTTTATTTTTCAGCCAAAACAATACAGTGTACTTAATAAAAGATGCCAGTAAACTTGAAAGCCCTTTGCAGTCTTAAGAGAAGCAAAATATAGAAAAGAGGCAAGTGTAGCATTTTTGGCAATAATGACTTTATCTGATGAGCATGTTAAATCCCAGATCAACTGGGTCGCCTTTCCATCTTTAATGTATATTTGTCTTTTATTTGTTTTAGTAAAAAAAAAAAAGCGCCTTTAAATGTAAAACTAAGAAGTATATGAGTGAGTGACAGCTATGCCTAGAAACACTATGCCTTCTCCCATGATGCGCTGTGTGATTTTTACACTGAACGTAGTATACTTGGAGAATTGATGATGGTGGTGGTTGTTTAGTCACTAAGTAGTGTCCAACTCTTGTGACCCCAGAGACTGTAGCCCATCAGGTTCCTCTGTCCATGGGATTTCCCAGGCAACAATACTGGTTTGCCATTTCCTTTTCCAGGGAATTTTCCTGACTCAGGAATTGAACCCACGTCTTCTGCTTGCAGGCAGATTCATTACTGCTGAGCCACCAAAAGGGCTCGATAGCTGTGGCACATGGACTTAGTTGCTCTAGCCTTCCATTTGCCAGGGATCAAAACCATGTCTCCTTGCACTGGCAGGCAGATTCTTTTACCACTGAGCCACCAGTGAAGCCCCACTCAGAGAATTAAGGGTACATGAATCCAAACCAAGCTATCTGCAATGATTACTGTCTCTCCAGCTACTATAAAAATAAGTGAGGAAACTGACTGACAAAGAAAGGCAGTGTTTTTATGCCACTGTACATACAGTACAATTAGTGGAAATTACAACCCTTGCCTTCATATTTGCCTGTTGCTGAACACACTGAAGATGGCTATGCTCAGAAACATGAGGTGATGCTCGAAGGTGGAATCCTGCCCCTAGTCTTCATGTGGTGAAAGGAGTGAAGCACACTAGAAAAAGAAAAGCACACGTATTGAATAGAAAGCCTCCTGGGATATATCACTCACTTATTATAAGGTAATCCAAAGGAGAAAAATAGACACTATTTTAAGTAACCAAGCCAGATTCCTTAAAAAATATCCCCTAGTTTGACCTGATGAAGGGTCTTTTTCTAAAATCTTTGAGTTTAGTAGAAAAAGGCAAGAGGTAGGCAGAAGCTCTGACGGGCGAGTAGAACGTTAGTTAAATAGCTGGAAGGCTACAGTGTGGACTTGGGACCTAGCAAAAGTATAATTCTTAATTTCAGTTTCAGCCATTTTGAGGGCTACAACGTCTAATCCCTTTAAAAATGCCTGTCTGCAGGATATGGCAGCTGGGGGCCATGTGTTTTCCCACTACCCACCAACAACAAAATGCCTGTGAGCTCCACGTCTTACCCCCTTACTTGGAGGAACAGATGGCAAGTAACTGGAGGTCAACAGAGGGATGGAGCACAGAGCCTGCTGCCCTGTGACTTGTTGGGAGGGAGTGTGCATCTAACTGTTCTATCCTGATCATGTTACTGAATAACTAGAAGTCCAAGATCCAATGTTTGGACCTGGTTTCGCTAAGGAGGGTGTTTTAGGTTTCTGTTGAGGAAAGTATATTTTCAGAATGAAAATGACAACAATTGTATATCAAAAATATCCCATGATAATAATACCAACAATAACAAATGAAATTAATTGAGCATTTACTGTTTGACAGACTGAGCTGAATGCTAGAAAGCTTATCTTCCAGAATTCTCGTGACCCTGTAACACACACAGGTGCTGTCATCATCATTATTATTCCCACTTTATACCTGAGGAAAATTGAGGCATAGGGAGATTAAACTGTGTGCCCAAGGGAATCCCAGCTAATAGGTGGCAAAACAGTGATTTAGAACTTAACCGAGTGTCTCAAAGTCCATGAGCATGAGCTTTCTAGACTTAAAATTTAAATTGTTCTCTCTCAACCTCATTGTCACCATTTAACCTTTTCCACAAGGTCGGCCTAACCACCAATCACTAAGTCTTGGAAAAAAAAAAAATGTCCTGTTGACTTTCCCTACACCCCCTTCCATCTGTTTCTTTGTAAAGATGATTGACGACTGAGCGTGCAGTTGAAAAATGCTGACAGCATCTGCAGTCTCAGGAGCTTACAGAAAGTAACTAACTGAAAAGCCATTAACTGATACAGTGACTATTTTCTGTCCCAAAGAGAATCTCAGCACCTGGGAACGAGGCTCTTGGGCCTTACTCAGAGAGACCAGCACTACAGGAAGTGGCCTAATATACATGGCAAGCAACCAGGGCCATTAGAGGAACAGGCTTAAGTACCTATCTCACATGAAATGTTATTCCAGAACCATACTCTTTTATTATAGTTAAGGCAGCAAATGGTTAATTGAGAGTAATATCTCTTAAAAGACCTTGTGTCTCTTGCCAATATATGTCTGTTTATACTCTCAGTTCATTTCTCCACTCCTAGAGATATTTTATTGGCTTGCTAAACTAAATTTTCTAAATTACTAGAGAAGAAAAATACCCCAAATTGCATATTTCACCAAAACTGGCTCTGGTATTATATTGGCCAAAAATGAAATCCACTAATCCAGGGCACCAAAGTTGATAATATGAAAGTAGGGTGCTAGATGAGATTTTCTAAAATCCTCTGGAGTCCCTATTGGTCATTATTGAACCTGTCAATCTTATGTAGTCAGTAGGATTCCCTCTACCCTCTATGGGATAATTACATTGAGTTATATTGTTTGAGTTACTATCATATAACCACTGAGAGGAAAGAGAATATGATCGACCAGCTTGCTTCATATTGCATTTAGAGTATTGCCAAGTGTTAAAAGATGCTTAAGTGCTGGTCACAAAGACATGTGGTAAATTAACCCCTGCATCATGGGACAGTCGACTGGCCCCAGCTAGGTTATACAGCTTCCTGGCCACCCTATTCCCTGGCAAGTACTGGAAGTTTAGGGAGTGGTATCCAACTCTAAGGGCTTCCCAGTGCCTCAGCTGCTAAAGAATCCACCTGAAATGCAGGAGACATGAGTTTGATCCCTGGCTCAGGAAGATCTCTGAGAAAGAAATGGCAACCCACTCCAGTATTCTTGCATGGAAAATTCCATGGACAAGAGGAGGCTGGCAGCTACAGGCCATGTGGGCATAAAGACCTGGACCAATATCCCGACTCTGCCACTTTCTTGTCCTGTGACCCTGTGCATAATTGAATTTTCCTGAATCTCACTTTTCTAATCTGTGTAATGAAAATAGGGCTTCTTTCTCTTTCCTCCTCACTAGACTGTTATGTAGACTGAAATAAGAAAAATTGTAGGAAAATACTTTGAAGAGTAGGTAAGTATGATCATAATACATTGACACTGCTGAGGATTTTGAGTGGTGTGTGTGCATGACCCAGAGAGAGAGAAACAGGGACACACACACACACACACACACACAGGGTGTGCAAGAGAGCACACTGTGAGAATGCAAGTAGAAGTAGGCTTGTTTGGAGGACTTAGACTTATTATTTTGTTAAACTATTAATGCTTTCTTCTCACTTTAGAGAGTAGTGATAGTGATTGATCAATAATTACTGTTACATATTTAGCATCTATTTTGAATACCTCCTGAAACACCACCAATAATTTATCCTTAGTCTACCACATACTTCCTGAACAAAAAGGAACTCAGCTTTGAATGTTTATCTAAGGCATGGAAAACTTGGTTTAACTCCCTAGATACCTGTAGTATCATCAAGTTTATTCAAATATTTTATCTAAATTCTACCTGCTTTCATTTAAGGCCATAGCATCTGGCTCTTCCTCATCAGTTAATCTACATAATAGTGCTCTCTAGCTCATTCTATCCTTTCGTATTTCTGAGAATGCTTATCACCCCCAAATATTTTCATTTTATTTATGAGCTGGCTCTCTTTTTCTTGACTCAAAGGCCATCATTGAGAAGTATTGTCATTTTTAGCTGTTCTCCTGTGAAATCTAAAACACAGTTTATCCACTCATTTAAGTTCAGGATCATGGGCCCTTGCTAGTCCTTGATATATGAACGAAGGAAAGGGATCCTGTTCTAAACTGCCTTACCATTCTCCTGTCACTGCATGTACCTGCCGGGCTCCCCTAAGGCAACACAAATGAGCAAGTAGGAAAAGGCACCTTCGAGGGATGAAGTGGCTCTTACCACAAAGACTTCACAGCAGATGCAAAGGCCACTGTTCTTGGTAAAGGCATGAGCTATATCCAAGAGAGCAGGTCTTGTCATGGGTCCCCCTGTTAAGACAATGCACTGGGGCCTGAAAATGGAAAAGAGAAGATGTGAGAACTGATCGTGACAAGAAACCTGTGAGTCCAGAACCACCCCCAATGGAACGGGCTGGTGCAGAATTCTTGGCAAAATGGGGCAACCACTCTCCTAAACATCTCTTAAATTTCTCACTAGAAGTCCTTTTATTCTTCTTTTTAAAAAGAAGTATTTATTTATTTGGCTGCATCAGGTCTTAGTTGCAGCTCATGGTAGCTTTGTTTCCTCATGTGGGATCTTTCACTGTGGTGCACGGGTTCAGCTCATGGGTTCAGTTGCTCACCCAACACGTGGGATCTTAGTTCCCTGACCAAGGATCAAACCCGCGTCCCCTGCGTTGCAAAGTGGATTCTTAACCACTGGACCACCAGGGAAGTCCCTCACTAGAAGACTTGAGCCATCGTGATTTCCTGCCAATCTTGCCAAATTTGTATTCTTAGTTCAGTTAGTGATAGTAAGCATGTGAAGTAAGGAAAAGGTCCTTCCTGTCCCCCTGTCTTTTTCCTCTGAACATGACCCTATCCCAAATCCTCAGTACAACCTGCCCTTCTCCAACCAGTATATTCATGTTATTTTCCTTCACTCTCCTTGCAAAGCTTGTGTTTTGAAGTTCCACTAAAAATAAGATATCACCAAAGAAGAGCTTAAAGAATAACTTCTACGGGAATTCAGTAAGCCACAAAGCCTTAAGCTATATGGAGACAGAAACAACAGGTAAAGTGTGTGGGGATTTGGGGACATCTCTCTGAAAGCATGTCACTGAGGTCTCCTCTCTATCTGTACAGGGAAGGTGACAGGCAGCGCTAAGAATTTAGAGTTGGGGGTGGCATAGCTCAGAGTGGGAGAGAAGAAGCGCTCATTGACAGGAGGTACTATTGTGAAAATGTGGCAGTTTTGTAAGATTCCCTATCTAAGAATATGCCCCTGAAGCGTATCACTAATGCATCTGTCTCCCACAGGGGAAGCTACTTGCAATGGGAAGCGACACCAGGATGCTTGAGAAGCCAGCTTTACCTGAAGTTTTTCACATGGTCTTCCACTGCAGTCAGTTCTAGAGCATTGTCCAAAGCACTCACGTAGGAAAGAGCCTGCGTGGAGGAGCCCCAGTTCACATCTGTGGACAAAGGAGAATTTGACATAAAAGCGCTGAACTGCCCTCTGTGTGCTGTGAATATTTTTATAAGCCATTCCCTTCTTGGATTTTCCTTGGCTATGTCAGCACTGACAAGTGCCCAAATTAAAGAAACATAATGTAATATTTCCTAGAAAGTGTGTCCTTCTATGAATCTTTGCAAGTTCTTAGAACTGAGACCTCTTTTTCCAGCTGAGGATCAGACTGTAGTGTTGCAGCCTGAGAAAACTTACTCAGTGGAAGAGGCTGTGTTACAACCACTCTGCAGGCAGGTAGACTTGGGAAAATGGTCAGCCCCTAAATAAAGCCAAGAGTTCTTCACAAATGCTTAAGTTGAAAAGAAAAGAGGCATTTTGCATACGGAGAGTATGCGGCAGTCTTTATACTCTGAATAATGAAACTGAATAACTTGGGAATTCTTACTTCTGGGTGTCCATGAAGAGGGTTAATCTTTAGCAAGCATTTTAGTTTGATGTGTTAAGGACCCAATCTTCATAATAAAGGAGGAAAACACTACCTTGCCCTGACTTAAAAAATTAAGTGCTAGATGAATCCTCTACATTTTATAAGAAGTCACTGATGGAAATGCATAGATTCACCCTAGATGGGAGACAAAGCCACCTCCCCAGACTTGCTCAGAACAATAAGGAAAATGATGAGAGATAATTATCTGGAGATAAAGCAGATTAACATTGATTAAGTATTTACTATGCATCAGAAATTTAACATAACTTATTTCATTCTTATAAGAACCCTATAAATCAACTGGGTATTTACATGTAAAAAAATCAACCTTGAGCCATTCCTCACACACCATATACAAAAATTATCTCAAAATGATGGGATATAAATTAAAAATCTAAAGCATTAAAACTTTTAGAAATAGTTTGTAACTTTGAATTAGGGAAAGAGATTAGAAGCAAAAACAAAACAAAAACATGAAAAATCAGACTTTAGAGGAATTAAGAATATCTGCTCTTCAAAACAAAACTGTAAGGAAGTTAAAAAACAAGTTACAGACCTGTAGAAAACATTTACAAAGATGTACTGTGAAAGAGTTTGTATCCTGAATATACAGAGGTCTTATAAATGCATAATAAGAAAACAACTCAAAAAATAGGCAAAAATTTAAACAGACACTTGACAAAAGAAAATATATGGATGATAAATAATATGTTCAACATCATTAGTCATTGGGAAAAAATGCGAACCAAGCCACAATAAGACAGTACATTACATCTGTAGTACACTATATAATTAGAATTTTTTTTTAAAAGAAGTCAACTGACAATAATATGTGCCGCCTAGGATGTGGAACAACTGAGACATAAATTTATTGCTGTTAGGAATGGAAAATGATGCTGCTGTTTTAGAAAATAGTTTGGCTGTTAATTATAAAGTTATGTGTACTTTGTAATCATAAATTCCACTCCTGGAGAAATGAAAATATAGGTCCACAAAAGCCCTGTGTGTGAATATTTATAGCAGCTTTAGATATGATCACTAGATATAAATATAATTAGATATACCAGGTTAGATATAATTCTTCAGTTAGTGAATACATTAAAAAAATCTTGAGATATATTCATATGATGGAATACTACTCAACAACAAAAGGAACAGACTACTCATACAGGTAACAACATGGATGAATCTAAAAACCGCATGTTAAGTGAAAGAAAGTGTTATATAAAGGCTACATCCTCTATGGTTCATAACACTCTGGGAAAGGCAAAGATATAGGAACAGAAATCGGAAAAGCTGTAGCTAGGGGCTAAGTTGGGGGAAGAAATTGACTGCACAGAATCTTTTTAGCCATGATGGAAATGTCCTCTCTTTTTCAAAAAAGATTTATTCATTTTATTTTTGGCTGCGGTGAGTCCTCATTGCCGCGCACAGGCTTTCTCTAGCTGTGGCAAGTGGGGGCTACTTTCTGTTGCAGTGCATGGGCTTCTGACTGTGGTGGCTTCTCTTTGGATCTGCTGGCTCTAGGCACTCAGGCTTCACTAGCTGCAGCACGTGGGTTCAGTAGCTGTGGCTCCTGGGCTCTAGAGCCTAGGTTCAGTGGTTGTGGCACATGAGCTTAGCTGCTCCTCGGCATGTGGAATTTTCCTGGACCAGTGACCAAACCACTGTCCCTTGCATTGCACGGCACATTTTTATCCACTGGACCACCAGTTCAGTTCAGTTCAGTCACTAAATCGTGTCTGATTCTTTGTGACCGTGAACCACAGCATGCCAGGCCTCCCTGTCCATCACCAACTCCCGGAGTTCACCCAAACTCATGTCAGTGATCCCATCCAACCATGTCATGCTCTGTCATCCCCTTCTCCTCCTGCCTTCAATCTTTCCCAGGATCAGGGTCTTTTCAAATGAATCAGCTCTTGACATCAGGTGGTCAAAGTATTGGAGTTTTAGCTTCAACATCAGTCCTAATGAACACCCAGGACTGATCTCCTTTAGGATGGACTAGTTGGATCTCCTTGCAGTCCAACGGACTCTCAAGAGTCTTCTTCAACACCACAGTTCAAAAGCATCAATTCTTCAGTGCTCAGCTTTCTTTATAGTCCAACTTACACATCCATACACGACTACTGGAAAAACCATAGCCTTGACTAGACGGACCTTAGTTGGCAAAGTAATGTCTCTGCTTTTCAATATGCTGTCCAGGTTGGTCATAACTTTCCTTCCAAGGAGTAAGGAACTTTTAATTTCATAGCTACAATCACCATCTGCAGTGATTTTGGAGCCCCCAAAATAAAGTCAGCCATTGTTTCCCCTGTTTCCCCATCTATTTGTCATGAAATGATGGGACCGGATGCTATGATCTTCATTTTCTGAATGTTGAGCTTTAAAGCCAACTTTTTCACTCTCCTCTTTCACTTTCAAGAGGCTCTTTAGTTCTTCACTTTCTGCCATAAGGGTGGTGTCATCTGCTTATCTGAGGTTATTGATATTTCTCCCCACAATCTTGATTCCAGCTTGTGCTTCCTCCAGCCCAGTGTTTCTCATGATGTACTCTGCATATAAGTTAAATAAGCAGGGTGACAATATACAGTCTTGACGTACTCATTTTCCTATTTGGAACCAGTCTGTTGTTCCATGTCCAGTTCTAACTGTTGCTTCCTGATCTGCATATAGGTTTCTCAAGAGGCAGGTCAGGTGGTCTGATATTCCCATCTCTTTCAGAATTTTCCACAGTTTATTGTGATCCACACAGTCAAAGGCTTTGGCAAAGTCAATAAAGCAGAAATAGATGTTTTTTTCTGGAACTCTCTTGCTTTTTCAATGATCCAGTGGATGTTGGCAATTTGATCTCTGGCTCCTCTGCCTTTTCTAAAACCAGCTTGAACATCTGGAAGTTCACGGTCCACGTATTGCTGAAGCCTGGCTTGGAGAATTTTGAGCATTACTTTACTAGCCTGTGTCATGAGTACAATTGTAAAGTAGTTTGAGCATTCTTTGGCATTGCCTTTCTTTGGGACTAGAATGAAAACTGACCTTTTCCAGTCCTGTGGCCACTGCTGAGTTTTCCAAATTTGCTGACATATTGAGTGCCAACAGGAAGCTCTCTGTCCTCTATTTTGATTGTGGTGGTAGTTACAAGATTGTAAATTTGTTAAAACCTATAGATTGTACACTACAGGGGGTTAATATTAATATATATAAATTATGTGAAAGTACTGTGTGTGGAAAACTTACTGGGTATCAAGCCTTGTGTCGAGAACTTTAGGAGTCTTTGTCTCTCTTGAGCCCCTTCACGGCCCAATGAGGTTGATGCCACTAAGCCCATTTAGCAGAGAAGGAAATGACAACCCACTCCAGTATTCTTGCCTGGAGAATCCATGGACAGAGGAGCCTGGCAGGCTATAGTTCATGGTGTCACAAGGGTCGGACACGACTTGGCAACTAAACCACCACCACCATACTTGTATTACAAACACCATACAGTAATAAAGAAAAGCAACAAAACCAAACTCTTCAAAATAGTTACTACCTTCTCTTTCTACTATACTTGTGTAGGAAGAGTCAGGAGTATGTGAGGGTGCCTGAGGGTCTGTCTGGCCCCTGAGACTGGACCGCCAAATACTGTACTCCCTTAATCTCCAGCCTCTCCAAGCGTCAGTCCCTTTCACTGGGTCTAAAGATAACATCTGAAGTCCAGATCCAACTGAATGATAAACGGCAACTTCTTGCTGCTCCAGATTCTTTAGCATGACATTTAGGTGTCTTGTTTATCTGGCCCAACCTACTCACCTTCCAAGGCTCACCTCATTCCCCTTCTCATCACCTGAGGACTCCATCATGCTAAAGGCCTTGGTGTATGCTGCGCTTAGTCACTCAGTTGTGTCTGACTCTTTGCAACCCCATGGACTGTAGCCCACCAGGTTTCTCTGTTCACAAGCCTTGGCAATCCTTGAATATGCCTGATACTTGCACGCTTCCTAACTTTACTCACACTCTTTTCTTCTGCCTACAGTAGCCATCCCTGGCTCCATCTGATTAACCAACCCCTAGTCTCTTGCCTTTTTTTTTAAAAAAGTAGCTTATTTGTTCATTCAACAGGTATTTATAAGTACCGACCGAGTGACTGACCCTGGAAACACAAGCCATGAACCGGGGAAGTTTTCGTGGACAATGCTAACAACGTTTAGAGTTTCCCTGGTGGTAAAGAATCTGTGTGCAATGCAGGAGACTCGGATTCAGTCTCTGGGTTGGGAATATGCCCTGGAGAAGGAAATGGCTACCCACTCCAGTATTCTTGCCTGGATAATTCCATGGACAGAAGAGCCAGGTGCACTACAGTCTGTGGGGTGGCAAGGAGTCAGACTTGATTTAGACTAACAGTAATCACGGTTAGTCACTTGCTCTGCTTTTCTCAGTAACTTGTTCATGTCACTTTCATGGTGCTTGCTATACTGTTATATAGTTAATTGCTTATGTGTGAGTCTGTGCTTCTTGAGGACAGGGATTATATCTCATTTATCAGATATAGAAGGATTATATCAGTGGAAAGCTTGTGGGGTTTGGTATCAATACACTCTCATTAAAATATCAGCTGCTTCACATCCTGATGGTCACCTCAGTGAGTGGTCACCTCTTTGAACAAGTTTCTTCATCTCTGAAATGAGACTAACAATACCTAATATACGGCACTATTGTGAGAATTAAGTGGCACACAGTATACAGTAGGTGTTCAACAAGGGTAACTATTGTATTATCATATTACATTATGTTATCAATATCTGCCATACACATGGCACACCTAAACACAGCAGGTGCCAAATAAACATTTGTTGAGTGAATGGATAGTTAGAGAGTGCTTAGGAAACCCTCTCTGTGCAATCCTTCTTATCTTACCTGGCTTCTTGTAAGTCACGTATATATACAGGAAGAACTCAATGACATAGGTGATGACAGCTGCCCACCAGTTGATGACAAACATGACCGCACAGCACAAAACAGCTCCAAAGAGAGACACCCACATGTTGTAAACACCATATGCAGGTCTCCATCCTGAAATTTAAAAAAAAATCTATGTGCGCAAGAAAAATTTCCACACTATACCATCATACCACTGTGTTTTTTTAGACTATAGGTAACATGTGTTTTTTAATTTTTCTTCCCCTAGCATAAAAAATCAGAACTTTCTGATCAAGTTTCTAACTCTTTTATTAGTTTTCTGTGTCTTGGTCCCTGGCTTATGAAGATGTAATCACACCAAAAATAATGCTGTGAAATGTAGAAAATGTGTCACTTGAGGCCCTCCTACACTTCCTGCATGCCAGGATTTCTTCCCAAACAACGAAACCCTAAGCATCTGGTATCTATGTCATCAAGAGTTGAAAGGAGGCAGGAGAGATGGAAAGAGTGGGGAACAGCAGGCCAGTGGGGGACACCTTAGTGGCTCAAAAAAGAGGAGGTTAAGATAATGGGCTTTTTCCTGTGGAGAAGGCAGAGCAGCTATCAAGTATCATCTGCTATTTCATGCCAGCTCTTCTTTTACCCTAAGAGGATCAGGCCTGCCCTTGCAGGGAGGGAGAAATTTTTCTGCGGTGGCTTTTTAAACCCAATACACTAATATATCATGTATTTTGCAATGCAAATACACAGTGAGAAATATTTTCATACATGCATGGGAGGTTACTGTGTTCTGTTAGTTCCCTGAATTGAAAGAAGCTGGGAGACAATACGATCAGGGTAAAGAAGCTGTGACTTGAAGGGCACATTTGGTCTGTGGGTAAAGAATCCGCCTGCCAGTGGAGAAGACGTGGGAGATGCAGGTTTGATTCCGGGGATGGGAAGATCCCCTGGAGAAGGAAATGGCAACCCACTCCAGTATTCTTGCCTGGGAAATCTCAAGGACAGAGAAGCCTTGTGGGCTATGGTTCATGGGATCGCAAAGAATTGGACACGACTGAGTCTCCACACTCACACACAAGGTATATTTTTAAATCTGGAGTTGCCAAAATACAACAGAGCTTTCTTTCTTCAGAAGCAATTTCCAAAATGGCCACAAGATGGAAATCACATTGCAAGAACATCACTGGAAATGCCTTTATTTTTCTCTGTCTGTGTGTAGGTGTTTGTGTGTCAGAGAGAGAAAGAGAGAGGAGAAAGAGAGGGAAGGAGAAAGAGAGGGAAGGAGAAAGAGAGGGAAGGAGAAAGAGAGGGAAGGAGAAAGAGAGAGTCATCTTTTGGGTTTGGTATCCATGTTATCTCTGTGCTTTTCTAGGCCTCCCCTTTTCCCTCTTCCTCTTTCTTCATTCTTTTCCATTTTTACCCCTGCCAACCTCTGTTACTTCACTGTGGTTTTTAAAAAAGGAACACAGCATGGCGTGGAAGCACACATTTCTATGATCTTTCATCTTCACTGACTAGAACCTCCTGTTCTCTGCTTAAAACAAGGCAACAAAATAGAAACAAAACTTCTGTTATCTTCTGGAGCCTAGTGGCCTTGAGTAGATGAAGGCTCCCCTCCATCTGTATTTTGGCAGGAGGTTTTCCAAAGGAGGGCTGAGTTCCTGGCAGACCCTAAAAAGTGAAGATGTGTTTATATCCTTAACAAAAGTCCTTGTAGTGAAGAATTTTCTACTCTCTTCTGATGGAAAGGCGAAAAGTTCTAATAGCCAGTAGAAGCAAAGAAGAGGTGAGAGGTGACCATGATAGGGGGAGGTTCTTTGGTGTGAAATTTCTCACCGCTTTAAACAACAGTCTGAGGCATGCAGGGGTGTCACCAGCTTCAGTGTGAATCTGCACTGCCTGCACTCAGCAGGTAATTATGGGAACTACTCATCCTTCTCTTCTGCACCATGGGCAGAAAACAAATTGACAGTAAGAAAGTTTCAAATATACACATTCATTCCACTTCTGTGGTCACTTTCACCCTGGAAATAAATAGTGGTGTTTTTCTACTGCTGCAATAAATGTGGTTTCTCTTGCAATGAATAATTTATTGCCGTAGGAGAAAATTGACTTTACGGTTGGTCAAAAAGGCCACTGCTCAAATGATTCTTTTCTATTTCAGAAGTCACCCCCCAACTCACCAAAAGAAAGTGAATTACACTGCCCACTAGGATATAAGGAAGCATATAAACACAGATTCAGTGGTTTTCACTGACTTATTTCATCTTGTTGAGACGAACGAAGTTGTTTGCTTAGGTTTATTTTAGTTTTGAAAAGTCAACTTACCTGGAGATTTGGCGTAAGAGGCATGAAAGCAGGAGAAATTAATAAGTGCATATGAGGCCAGGAAAAAGTTAGAGATGATGGGAGCGATGGTGTTCAGTTCCGCTGTGAAGGAAGCAGAATTGAGTATGTACATATGAGTGATGAGACCAGGGGCTGAACAGCTGTTACAGTCTGGAAGTTTGACTTTATTTGGAAATTGAAACCATAGCTAGCATCTGTCAAAGTTTAAAAGGTTGTGATTTTTCTTTGGGTCTGCGCTCATTTGAAATGTATTTTCAGCCAAAGTTTCTGTAAAGTAAGAAACAAGAAAACTCACCAATAAAATAGACAATCAAGATCTCTAACCACAGAAAATTCAAGTGGAAGTGGATAGAAAGTTTGGAAACCAAACAGATGACAAAATTCCCTGTAGCTATAACAGAGGTACCAAATCCAGAGCTCTTTATCTGCTTTGTATACCATCAAAGGTTTCCTAAGTGCTTCAGTATTAAAGAATTCACCTGCCAATGCAGGAGATGTGGGTTTGATCCATGGGTCAGGAAGATCCATCAGAGAAGAAAATGGCAACCCACACTGGTATTCTTGCCTGGGAAATCCCATGGACAGAGGAGCTTGGCAGGCTACAGTCCATGGGGTTGAAAAGAGTTGGACACGACTTAGTGACTGAGCATGCATAGAATCAAAATGTTCTACAGGGTGACAGGTTACTTAGATACCTGTACATCAGAACCATCTAACAGGATATATCTCTGCATATACCCAACTTGCTCTCTCTGACTTTCAGAATTTTTGTTAGTCATTCCCTACTTTTCTACATCTCTAGAGAATTTTATCTCTGAAGGTTTGCCGAAAAAAGTTTTACCTCAGTAGGTAAATATCCAGTATGGTTAAATCCTAGCTGGGATGTTTACTGTATGATATAAAAAATAATTTAGAGATGTTCTCATTTATCTGAAGATCAGACAGCTACCACCTTCAGTGAAGAAGATGCAGGTGGAAGCTGAGTGTGTCTGTAGGACATGGATGTCAGCAAGAAAGTAGGCAAAAATAGCTGCCACAAAGCTGGCACCATGAAGCTAATCTACTGGGTTCTGAAAGAGTGACATTTGAGACTATTATTTAATGTATGCAATTTTTAAAATCTGGGGCTATTTGATCACTTAACTGAAGTCTAGGACAATAATTGAAATCTTAAAGTTTAAATTATAATTGAAACATATATACACATAACTACTTTTTAATTTAATTTTTAAGAAATCTAACAAACATAGATTAAAAAAATAAACCAAAAGTGATTATGTGTAGACATGGAGAGTCATATGTTCCCCTCTTCAACCTTTGTGGAAAGCTTATGAGGATGCATGAATTACAGTCACTTTCTGAATTTATGGGATGAGGAGAAGCCCTCGTTGTCTGGCACTACTGATGAATCTGACTCTGCCTGTGTATGTATAGTTACTATCATCCTTGCCTTCTGCTCACCTGCAATGCTGGTACCTTAAGGAGGAGTGAGGAATGTGCAGGCTAACTTTGAGGTGTGTGCCTCTTTGAGATTATGTAGCTGTTTCTATATTGCTTAGGGAGAAAGAGCCGAGGTAAGTGGTTCTCAAATATTAGTGGCCTACCGAATTTCGGGAACTTATAAAAATTCAGATTCTTTATCACCAGAGATTCTAGCTGCGGGATTGGGTGTGACCAATCCACAATGTTCCAGATGCACAGGTGACCACATTTTGTGGTCAGCAGGCCACATTTTGAGAATAGACATTTCAGCTCTCCTGCTGGCGGCCAGGAGATGTAAGGACAGGTGGCAGCTGAAGGCAATGTGGGATTAGACAGTATCTGGCAGGTCAGAGGAAGGAGTCAGTTGCATTTGGTTGGATGGACTTCCAACATTCAGATTCAAAGAAGAGATTAAAGTCCGAAGCCCACCTCAAGTCCTCCAAGGCCCTCCACACACAAGGATTTCTCATTTCCTTCTTAGATTGCAATATTCCCAAAGGCAGTATTAGACATAAAACAGATAATTTCTCAAGGTCACAGGAAAACCCTATGAGTAATCGGAAGAATTTGTGGGCTTTCAGTAAGAATAAGAAAACTACAAACCAATAAGAATGAACGCCATGGCTATAACAAAAGTGAGAAAGTATCCTCTCAGGGGCTCATTGTTCTTCCCATATCCCTTTGCAAAGAACTGCAGAGCTTTGTAGATGTTGTCCTTGCACAGAGCCTAATGGAAAAGAGGAGAAATTCGTCATTTATATCTATGCAGAGTCATTTTCCTGGGCTATTCACACAAGAAGATTTGGGGAAAAGACGAAGTGATACACAATATGAAGCACAAGTTAACACTGCAGTTTATCATTCTTTATATTATTTGAATCGATCTCGACTATGTGGCAGACACAGCATCGGAGCCAGATGCAAACATTAAACTGTTTCAGAAAATGATGGAAAATGATCACCAGTGAGAGCGGATATCTCAGAGGGAGGGAGAAGCACGTGCTCTTATGCGTATGTCACCTGGAACACTTTGGGCGCGCTGACGAGGGAGGCCAGGGCCGAGGAGAGTGTTGCAGAAAAGATCCCAGCAGTGATGAGGGGGCCAAACCCTGACACCATGCTCATGACCTTGAGGAGAGAGGTTCAAGTAAGGAGACTCATCCAACAGAGTGAAAACAAAAATTTGAGCCAGATTTTAATGCAAATGCTTCCTTTCCACTTTCTGGGGTTTCGAATCTCTTTTGTAAGCTAATTGCTTCTAATCAGATGTTTTCCCCCTGCTTCACTCTGAGTTCTTAATAGTTGTTTTTTCAAAATGGAAATGCCTTTGTTGTTGCTGTTTTTGGATAAAAGGAACAAATGCTCACCACAATATGTCCAGAAGACACTGGAAAGAATAAACAAGGAAATGATTTCAAGGATTTTTATATTTTTCCCCTCTGTCCTTTCTGGGCATCTGTTTCTTGGTCAACAGGAAATTCTATCCAGCAGAAAGTGGTATTTTAATAAAGTCTGGGGAGGGACTCAGCTGTTTACCAATCTTTTAAAAGGCATTAGCCTTTCTTGTTCTTTCTGCACATAGACGCTTTTCAAATCCTTGCTTTTCTGCGCTCATTAAACATAATTTTTGGTCTGAGACATGATGAGATTCTATCAATTTAAGTCAGATTTGTAATAATGACTTCAGCTGAGTTAATTTCTCTTTGCTGGTTATTAAAATAGATGCATGAAGCCTTCACAACAAATTTGCTTCTCCTTCTGCTCACCAGTCATTCAGGGGAAATTAATATGTTTTAAGTTCCATAGTCTCCCAACTTCCCCTAGTTCCTTCCCCGCCCCCTCACTCTTCTCCCCCTTCCGCCACTCACAATTCCCCTCTTGGCCTTGTCCTCCACACACTCCAGGACCATCACAGAGGCTTTTCCTGAGTGGAGCCCAGGCATGAAATGCGTTCCAAGTGCTAAAATCGAAGTCTCTCCATCTGCCCACCAGGAAACCCTACATGATTGATTGGAAGATGCCTAAAGGCGGGTGGTAATCTTTCCCTGGGTGATGCAACTCATACAACTGCCTGTGCTCTCACCACCGCAGTGAGTGTAACCACAGAATGAATGCCTCTAGGACCCCTCTCCTCCCACACAAATTATTCCTTGCTGAATGCGAATCAGTCCATAACCAATCTGTTGGAGAGTCAGAAGTTTCATTACACATGATGTTCTAAAAAATGGAAGCAACAGCAGTAAACATTATTAATTTTTGAGGTTCCAACCTGGAAATTGTTCATCAGCCCATACTGACATGGTTCATGTCGACATCTTGAGAAGTCATAGCCTAACCCACAGGCTGCTGAACCATTGCAGTTCATCCCAGAAATGATGGTGTCATTCACGCTCCCAGTGGCATCTCGGACCACACAAGCCCCCTGGGAAAACAACAAGGTTTGTCATTTCTTTACTTGAAGGGTTCAGATATCCCCCAAAGGCTCAAGCGGTAAAGAATCTTCCTGCAAGCAGGAGACTCAGGAGATGTGGGTTTGACCCTGGGTTGGGACAATCCGCTGCAGGAGGAAATGGCAACCCGCTCCAGTATTGTTGCCTGGAAAATTCCATGGTCAGAGGAACCTGGTGGGCTAACAGTCCATAGGGTCACAAAGGGTCAGACATGACTGAGCATGCACACTTGCTTTTCTTCTGAAAACATACTTAGTTTACTTTGATCTATCCTGTCTTCATGGTCAATATTTCCTTTGACATGATACCTGAAAGTTCCCATCCTCTGAGGCCTGGGAGTGGCCCCTATCCCTAAGGTGTCCTTGGGTGGTTAAAGTCCCAGCTTTCTGCCTGCCTCTGTAAGATGCTTGGGATCGAGACTTCTTTCCTTTTGAAGTGCACATAGCAGTGCTTTGCACGTAATATTTATTCAATTCAGATTTCCAGGTTAATGCTACTGATTGGGAGCTTTTCAGATAGAAGGATTTATTTCCTCATCTGTGAGAGAACCAAGGGATGACATTATTGAATACTAGTAATTAAGAGAATTGAGCTCTTATTTTCAGCTAATGGTATTCTTTGTATAATTTCTTAAACCATTATAATTTTACTTTTATAAAATTTCAATAGTTTAAAAAGATACAGAAAATATTTGGGGATAAAATGTTAAGATTTCCTAGGTAATGTGTGCATGCATGCTAAGTCCCTTCAGTCATGTCTGACTCTGTGTGACCCCATAGACTGCAGCCCACCAGGCTCCTTTGTCCGTGGGATTCTCCAGGCAAGAATACTGGAGTGGGTTGCTGTATCTTCCTCCAGGGGATCTTCCTGACACAGGGATCCAATCTGCTCTTATCTCTCCTGCATTGGCAGGTGGATTCTTTACCACTAGAGCCACATGGGAAGCCCTTCCCAGGTACTACTCATGGTCAAATACTGCTATATCAAGTATTTATCTCAGTTTATTATTTTTGTACCTTTGACTTAATTTCTGTTATTTTCTGTAACAAACATCCTATGAACATCTTTGTGCATACAATTTTTCTTCTGTAATTCGAAGTATTTCTTTAGGATAGATTCCTCAAAAATGGAGTTATGTGCATTTTAAAGATTCTTGACAGATATATTTAAATTACTAATTTTTCTTCTGAATTTTTCTAACTATATTCTCTGCCATTATGTATTTGATAGGATTATTGAGATATGAATATAGCTGTGAAATATAAACTTTTCCAAACTACTTGAGGGGTAAATACTTTACAAACTAAATGCCAATCAATGAAACTGTTCATTTTGCTTTTCAGTCTCCAGCCCAGTGAGTTCTCATTTCTTGCTAATTATTTTAAGAGACATTCCAGTAATAGATATTAATGGGAACTCTCAATTATAGAGCTCATACTCTTTGAATTTATACTCTTTGAATCAAGGAAAGACTTAAAACTTATTGAATCCTTTAGTTGAAAGAGTCATTTAAAATGATCAGTGCAGGAGCCCTTTCTATATAGCCCTGAGAAGTGGCCTACCAACCTCTACGTAGATACTTGAAATTGTAAGTGTTGGTTGGTTACTAAGCAAAACTATCCAGTCCAGATTTTACCTTTTGCACTGTTCATTTAGGCTGAGCTGACTTTTAAAAATCTTGTGATTTCACTTCTGCATAATCAAACTCGCCAAATTCCCATGAAGCCAAGCCATGAGCTATTATTTGAACTAATGACAGGCCAGGGACCTCATGAATATCCTTTTCTTATCCTGAGAAAAATATAGAAACACAGGTTTTTCTACCCATCAGAACCAGTAAACAAGAAGAATCTCTGAAGTCAGGCCTATATCTTTATTCATCCCTTCCTTTTTACTTTGTAGGAGAAAGAAAAACCATTTGTGAAATTTATGTAATTTCAATGTCATTTAAAAAGTATTGATTTCCTAAAGCATTGGAATACTATCCCTTGATTTGTAACTAAACTTGGCAGTGTCACGATAGAGTAAACAGTATTATCCAATTTCTGGAAACAAGAGGCAATGAGAGAATAAAGAATCTAAGTTAATTGTTTTGCCTTTTTTTCCTCTCAAAGAATCCAGCTCAGAACACATGTACTATCTCAATTTCCTTCATAGTAAGCGGAGGACAACCAGAATGTCTCCTTTTAAATGGCCAGATGGGATTCCACAGTGGTCCAGCCTGGGGCTGTATTCATAGGTGTGCACAGAAAACTTTTTCTTCTCTGAATGTTTCACATTCCTTCTCCAATAATGGCACAAGCTGGAGGTGACCCCCAACCAGGAGGAGGTGTGGCTGCAGGCAGCAGGTGGAACAAAAGTCAGTTTAAGAACAGCAGGCAAATTCACATATTTTCTGCTCACTGAGCAATGTGGGGGCTGGCCGCCCACACTGCTGGCAGCTGGGTCTTGTTCTGATTGCCTGCCAGTTGGTGACGGTGACATTTCCACATTAGGGACAGCAGTGCAAGGAGGAGTCACAGTCATTCATTCTATATCTTTCATACTTTCCTAAGGGTTTTGTCATTGTTGCTTTTGTTTTTTATTTGTTTTGTTCTGTTTTGGACTCTTATTCTGTCCCTCATCTGCCTCCTAAAGGCAGGGGAGGAGGTTGCTAGAAGTGGTGGCTTCCTGGCACTGGAATTATTACCTGCAACAGCAAAAATCCATTTTTGTGTTCAGGTAGAATGAAAGTAACTGGAGAAGGAAATGGCAACCCACTCCAGTGTTCTTGCCTGGAAAATCCCATGGATAGAGGAGCCTAGTAGCTACAGTCCATGGGGCTGCAAAGAATCGGACACGACTGAGAGACTTCAGTTTCAGTTCAGAATGAAAGTGAAAGTGAAGTTGCTCAGTCGTGACCGACTCTTTGCAACCCCTGGACTGGAGCCTACCAGGCTCCTCTATCCATGGGATTTTCCAGGCGAGAATACTGGAGTGGGTTGCCATTGCCTTCTCAAAGAGATCTTCCTGACCCAGGGATTGAACCTAGGTCTCCCGCATTGTAGGCAGATGCTTTACTGTCTGAGCCACCAGGGAAGTATCAGAGACACCTGTGGTTACACCTTAATTGCATTCAAAACTCCTAGAACACCCAACAAGGGAATTTAAATTGTTGTCTATTAAAAATTTTTCAACTTATGTTCCATGGAAAGCCATGAAACATAAAACTTGACATGAAAAGCAACTGGATCCCTTGTAATTCTGGCATTCTGACACCAGAGACAATATAACTTACCCACGCAAATGGCTACTCCTATGTAGGCGACAGTGGTGATGAAGATGGCCAGCATGGTTCCTTTGGGGATGGCATCTTGGGGATCCTATGAAAAAATAACGTAGAGGAACAAGGAGACAGAGTGGAATAAGAAACAGATATCACTTGGAGTTAGTTCTGTATTTTCAAAATTTTAGGCTACCCTTCCTGGGGCAAGTTCTAAAGAGAAAAAAATCAAGCAAATGGCAAAGTGCTGAGCTCCAGTTCTTTTGGGACAAAGACAAAGTGTTTAGAGTGAATAAAGAAATCTGTCGAACTTTGTGCTGAACAGAAATCTGTAACTGACCAGGAGGAGTTTTTACAGAAAAGCAGGCTAGTTAGTTCACTCACTGATACCTTTTCCTGTCCCTCCCTTAATCTCCTGTGAATTTCATGCAGGTATATCAGACCATAGAGTACTGAGGGGGCAGGGTAACATATCAACGTAACATATCTGGTACACTGGCGATATATCTCTGTGTGTATTTGTTTTGTACTAAGCTTAGACTTGCTTTTAAAAAATCACTTTTGACTGAGCAAAAGGATAATCTGCTACATTCTCCAATCCCTCAAATTCTTCATTTGGAATCTAGTTCAGGAATAAGTGCAATGAAAGATATTTAATTTCCATAGGCAGGCATAAAGAAAGAGGCAGATTTAAGCTTATACCAGAAAATGGGCTTTTCTCTTGCCCATAAATGTATATAAATTCACTGAGCTGAGCTCACATCATATATAATATACCATTTTATATCCTATTTTGGGGGGTTGAATCATATTATAATTTCCAAGCAGCATAACTTCTCTATAATAGAGTTCAACTTAACAGGGATTATTAAGTAGAGATTTAAATGAATTCATTACCTACAAGACAGTGCTGGCATAGAGTAGGAGTTAGTAAATACTGAACTGAGGAAAGCACAGTCCCAGTAGGCATCAGTTCCCCCTCCAGAGGACATGAGACTCATCAATACAAGTGAGCAATCAGTGCAGTCAAAATCTGAGTTCTGTGTTTCATTAACTTAAATCCGCTGATCAAATCCATCAGAAAAATCAACTCATGACGAATGCAGACTCAAGCTGACAGCTGGAAATGTTAATTAAACCAAGTAAATCTGTCCCCATAGGGAAGTAAGCCAGCCCTGTGGAGCCATTCTGTAGTCATTCATTTCTTCACACTCTTGTAGAAATATCTGTGCATAGGATTTGTCTGATATATACACCCTCTTCATTTCAAGCTACTGTCTCCAAAGAGAATGTGTGCACTGAGTAGCACACAGAGGGAAAAAGAGGGCAACCATGGCTGAAATGAACCCCACGCAATATCCATTCATAATATGTTTCAAATTCCCTTTCAGTGAGGAAGGGTTTCTTGAGCTCTCAGTGAAAACTGAAGAATTGATATAAGTGGGAAGAAAGGAGATATATAAGGAAAAGAGGTGTGAAGATGAACAGAAGTTTTATACCTAAAACACAAAGATCCCCTGGAGGAAAGCATGGCAACCCTCTCCAGCAACCTTGCCTGGAGAATCCCATGGACAGAGATCCTGGTGGGCTACGGTCCATAGGGTCACAAAGAGTCGGACACGACTAAAGTGACTTAGCAAGCACGCACCCCGCTCTACACGTAAGATAATTTCCATGTAGCTGTAGACCTGCTACAAGCTCAAATTTTCCTTATTTAGGAGTTACTTGAGGGTCAGACTTGATGTGATATAAGTCGGGATGCCAACGTCTTAATGTCTGGTCACATACTCACACTGCCTGTTCTGGCTACTTTTCCTCTAGTCAGGACAGGACTTAGATTCTTAGTTTTCATTCCAAATGTTTATTTCCATCCCTCAAGCAGTAGCACAAAATCTCACCTTCCTTCACATTTTTACATTAAATATCATATTTTTTTCCCTTGGGACACAGTACAAGCAGTCTTACTAGGTTGCTGCTGGTTGCGTGTCAGCCATATCCTAATCTTTCATCTCTGAAACTGTATCTTAACTCTCTGATTAGATCTGTGTACCTTGAAAATCTTCTCCCACACACATATTTACAGACCATAAATAGTGTGTTAACAAGTAGAGAGGTTCAGGATGGGAACCTTATATAGCATCCCCTTGTGCCAGTTCTTGTTAGCTGTCACTATCAGCCTAAAGAGCCTCGGAATCTTGAGAAGGATTCTGAGGCTGTGAGCAGAGGTAGTGTCTTGCATATCCCCACAATGTGCAAATAACACGTTTACTAACTTGAACTGAATTTATTATGCTCTAGTTTCACTCTCAGAAACAATTATTACTAAAAGTCCAGAACTTTGGTTGCCACATCCCAACATGTGGTCATCTTTAGTCCTTAACATGCTTGATCCTCTGGCTTCTGATCATGTTAATTATTATATCCCAAAGCATCATCATCTCTTTATTTCCTCTCTTTATGGGACTGGGTCCCCATAGCTCTTTCTCTCTTTTTTAAAATTTATTTTTAATTACAGGTTAATGTAGTTACCCACTAGACATCTCCCCTCTGTTGTCCTTCCATTTTAACCCCAATGGCTAAATCTGAGCTTCAGCATGGAATCAATTCAGTAGGTTGCAACCAGCATGAAAACAATACAGTAGAATAGAACTGATGTGAAAACATCAGAGGACATCATTTCTGATAAAATATTGAACTGTTTAGGAGAAATTTTTATATGTAGGCACTTGGTTGTGATATATAGCATTTCCTTACTGTAGATCAGAGTAAAAAAAAAAAAGAAAGAAAAAAAAGCATCCTTTCCAGTTCCTTTCCTAATCTAACAAAAGCTGACCTGTTTGATCCATTTTTCCTGCATTGATCTTGTCGAAACTACGTGCTGAGAAGGATCAAGCAAGCTCTTCTTCACGTCTTTGATGCCTGGTATAAGTAACAAGTGTTGGCTGAGTTGAACTGACTACTAATCAACAAACAATAAAAAATGTAGTCAAAAGAAAACACAATATTCTTTGAATGTGTTCTTACAGTTTACCGGAAATTTAAACCTATGACCTCTGATACTTTTCCAAATCTGAGAAACCAGAAGCTCAACGTCCAGAGTTAAATTTTGTTAAGCAGCACTACTTACTTACTTCATTATGAAGAAGTTACTTAATTTTTCTGAGCCTCAGCATGCTCATTTTTAGGTCCCATCTCTGCTGAAGAATTTACCATGGGGTTGTAGTCCTTAATATAACAAATGTGAATGCTTTTGTTCATTGACTCAATAAACATTTATTGAAGCTTTGCTAGCTCCAAGGACACAGCACTGAACAAAACCAAAGGCAAAGTCCCCACTTTTATGAAGTTATATTATAGAGCAAACATCTCTCACTCTGGCCCTTTTAACAGCCTTTCTCCTTACCTTGTAAGGATACTCAGCCTATCAGGGCTTCTCCACTTGAATCATGAGAGACTCCTTCCTGTTCCCACAATTTTCCCTTGCCTGTCTGTCCTTTTGTCTTCTCTGTCTGGAATACCCTTACATTTCCTGATTGTTATCAGTAATCAGCTTTTGCTTTTACTTACTGCTCAAAAGTTTCTTCATTGCAAAATTGTTCCTAATGTAATCATTTCTTCTTTATTTTTATTTCATGATGCACTTGGACAATGCATTCAGTTTGCATATACATATAATATGCATATATATGTATATATATACACATGTACATATATCTCCCTGATAACTTGCAAATATTTCTAGTCTTCCAAAGTCGATCGTAAATTTGTTGAGGTAAAACCTGTGTTTTCTTTTTTTTATGTGTGGTAGAGATGATTTATTGTCCTTTAATATCCATTCTCACCTTCCTCATTTTAATACTGCTGCTGTTGCTGTTGAGTCACTAAATTGTGTCTGACTCTTTTGTGAGGCTTTTTGTGAGGAGCTTGCCAGGCTCCTCCGTCCATGGGATTCTCCAGGCAAGAATACGGGAGTGGGTTGTCATTTCCTTCTCCAAGGGATCTTCCCGACCCAGGGATCAAATCTACGTCTCCTGCTCTGCAGCTGGATTCTTTACCACTGAGCCACCAGGGCAGCCCTCCCTTTAATATTAGAACTCCCTAAAATAATACTAGGTTTCCTTAAAATTTTATCCGGGCACATGTCTGTCCAACTAGAGATTACATTTCCCAGTCTTCTCAACTAGGTAAAGTCACAGAGGGGGCCTCTCCAGTGGCTCAGCTTACTGAAAAAGACTTTTGGAAGAACTATCAGGAATAGGATAATTTGGCAGTAAAATTTGTCATCAAGAGAGAGAACTTTTAAATAACTAGGAAACCTTGAAGAAATCTTACAGCTTTGAAATCTATAGAGAAACATGGTCACTGCTGATGTCTGTAGCTCCCTGTCCTGCTCAACTGCACCACTGCTTCTTAGAATTACAAAGCAGAGAAAACAACATACCTCCAAATCTCCCGGAGATATTGGCACCAGCAAGGATCCCAGTTGCTGCTGGGAAAAAAATGGCAAAGACAGAGAAGAAGCCTTCACCTTTTGTGAAGCTTGGCCCAAAATTTTCTGCAAATATTGATGCTGCAACACAAATATGAGAAAAATTATCATGTAGACTTTCTTCACTGGTAGGAGATAAAGTTACCTTTAGCTTCTGTAGTCCTAAATGCAAACGTGTTCCTATAATCTAAATGGAATGAGCTTGAAGATATTGGTATAATCTTGATGAACCTCATGTTAATATTTGCCAGGTATCAAAATACATGTCACAAGGTTTTAAATCTCTAGATTATTCTCTGAAAAGTCAATAATTTTCATGAAAATGGAGACCCATGCTATCTGATTTCTTTGAATCTAGAAGACTGAAAAAGAAGAAAACAGAAAAAAATTCTCTCATGATTGAACTGGCATACTCACAAATATACTGCATCATATTGCCCTACAGACATACAACTACATTCTCACTTGTATATATACCTTAATCAGCATATTGCTTTACTACACCCTTTTTTTTTTTGTTTTGTTTTTTGAATTGTGGAACCTTGTGGATGAAGCTACCTTACAGTTTTGATACTAATGTTCTAACTTCCCTGACCTTTGTCACTAGAGACTGGATCTTAGATCCTTATATCAAATTCTCATGTAAAGAATTCTCATATATAGTGAGGAGCTTTGGTCATAAAATAAAAATATACCACAGGCTGTCACCAAATTATTTAAATGAAATGGAAACAATCTAGAAAAGAAGAAAAACATAAGGAAAACAAAGAAAGGAAAGGAAGGAAGAAAAATGTAAACAAAAGAATCTAGGGAAATGCAAAAAGAAAAAGAAAAACTGAAAACATAAAAAAAAATTATAGTAGGAGCTGGAAAAGGGGGAAAGAAGCAAAAGGAAAAGGATATGCAAATCAAGCAAGACAATCTCTACAAAGAAAAAGAACCAGGAAGAAAGAAGTGATGTGATATAAAAGGGAACAAATAGTGACAACCAGGTAAATATTGAAGGGAAATATAAAAAACCTCAGCTGTGGATTTTTAAGTATGCTAGGTGGAAAGCTAGGAAAGAGGGGATAGATGGACTAGAATTGAAGAGAGAAGTCAATGTTCATGCCTTGATAACAGCTGCTATGTTAATAGTTCCTACAGTCTTTTCTGTTTGAAACGTGACAGTGATGCTCAGCTAGATAATGTCATAAGAAAGCAAGGTACGGAAACGACTAGCGGGATGAAAAAAATGTCTGTGTTTGATTTCGGTGCTCCCAGTGGTTGGGCACAGTGTCTGAGCTGTGTTCCTTTTCTGTACAGACACCTCTACTGTTCGACAGAGACAACGTGTGCAGCACTTTAAGGGGTTTTATTTTTTTCAGACTAGGCTTTATTGGGGCCCCAGCTGCAGCAGAGGGGAGTCAGAACAAATAACAGGTTTCCTTGATCTCTGGCTCCCTGAGCAGGGGTAAGCTTGTTCCTTATATGGGGTGAGGGTAGGGAGTGTGTCCAGAAGTTGGGCCAGAGGGCTGGGCTTAGGTGTTTTGCCCACCCCTGAGGTCATGTATGGATGTGAGAGTTGGACTGTGAAGAAAGCTGAGCACAGAAGAATTGATGCTTTTGAACTGTGGTGTTGCAGAAGACTCTTGAGAGTCCCTTGGACTGCAGGGAGATCCAACCAGTCCATTCTGAAGGAGATCAGCCCTGGGATTTCTTTGGAAGGAATGATGCTAAAGCTGAAACTCCAGTACTTTGGCCACCTCATGCGAAGAGTTGACTCATTGGAAAAGACTCTGATGCTGGGAGGGATTGGGGGCAGGAGGAGAAGGGGATGACAGAGGATGAGATGGCTGGATGGCATCATTGACTTGATGGATGTGAGTCTGAGTGAACTCAGGGAGTTGGTGATGGACAGGGAGGCCTGGCGTGTTGTGATTCATGGGGTCGCAAAGTCGGACACGACTGAGCAACTGAACTGAACTGAGGTATTATTGTGTGCAGGGGGCATGTGCTTTTGCTTTTAATTCCCTACTTTTGCTCTAGACTTTTCAAAAGTAGCAGATGGATTCTTTGGTCTCTGTATCTTTTGTCTATAATTTTGCCCCAACTGGGCATATACACGGTTATTTTTAGTCCAAAATATATAGTTTCTTTATATTTTGCTGCTTAAAGGGAGGTTTATTTTTAGGCTCCAGCACTTTAAGGTTTTCAAAGCACTTTAACATCCGCTATCTTACTTGCTTTTCAACATCGCTTTAGGAAGTTGCTATTATCATTCCCACCTTGGCAGGAAAATCTGAGGCAAATAGTGTTAGGTGACCTGTCTAGCTAGCAGACAGCAAGGCTGAGACTCACTCTGGCTCTCCTGACTCAAACCTGAGACTATTCTCTGGGCCTCCAGTGGCCAGGGCAGGGGTTATGGGGATGGTGATGGGGCGGGCAAAGAAGAAGCTTTTATTGCAAAGCAAGCTATTTGACACACATACCTTGGTAATTAAAGAAACCTCTGGCCCTTTTCTCATTGTTGGATGGAATGACAGTTCCAATGAAGAAGTTTGCAATAGCAATGAGAAGAATGATCAGAAGAATCACTTGAGCCTGGAATGACAAAGTAACAGGAGGTCATATTAGATTTATTCAATGACTTTTAACATAATTATAAAAGTTGTAAATGCCCACTGAATGAAGACCCTATCTAATAATTCCAGTTAAGATTCTACTATCATAGGTAATAAGAGTGTTCTTATAAAATGGCATCTTGATAAGCCTTATTTGGCCTAAAAATAGATGTTACATTTTCAAGGGGTACGTGGCTTCTGAGGTAGAAAGCAGCGATAAGAATCCGCCTGCCAATGAAGAAAACATGAGATGTAGGTTCAGTCCTTGGGTTGGGAAGATCCCCTGCAGGAGGAAATGGCAACCCACTCCAGTATTCTCAACTGGAAAATCCCATGGACCAAGGAGCCTGGTGGGTTATAGTCCATGGGGTCGCAAAAGAGTCAGACACGACAGCAAGTAAACACGCATGCTGGCACATGCTTGGGCACTTGAAGGTGATATTTCAAGAGCATTCTAAGTACTAAGTGGGTAACTTAGTGCAGTGTCCCTGGGAACGTAAGTGGAGCCAAAAGATTTAACACAGGCAGAGTTGTCTTCTTTCCTTGGCAGAGCTCCTATGGATTCTTGCCATTCCTGGGACTAACTGCAGGAGTATGAGAATACAGAATGGGGCACAGAGTTCCCAGGATGCCTAGTGTACCCGAGGTCGAGCGATCATACCCATGCGCTCAGCACAAGCTGTCTCCAAGGCTGACCAGCCAAATCATCTGTTCTTAGGTCCCTCTGACATTTCAAGGTGTTTACTGGCTTGGCTGTTTCCCTCAGCTGGAATTGCAATTCTCCCTATATTTTGCAAACCTGTGTCTTCACAGACGCTTTCTTGCCCACTGAATCTAAACAGTAAGAGCTAATGTTTGTGAGGGCTACAGTACAACAGATGCAATTTTAACTTTACCAATATCCTTTCAGGTAAATAATAACCACCCACAACTGTATGAAGTAGGTATTACTGCTATCATCATTTTAAGGATAATAAAAACTGAGGGATAGAGAGGTTAAGTAATTTACCAAAGGTCGTATAGACATAAACCAGGTTCAAATTTAGAGCTGGAGCTCTAAATTCTACCTTCTACTGTCATGAAACTACATTGCCTCCCTCAGGGAATAATCTAACGTATGTTCCCCTGCTATATTCTATCTCAGTGCCCTGTTTATTTCCTTTATAGCACTTTCACAATTTACCATTCTATATTTACTTTTTATTACTCATCTCCCCGTAGACCATATGCTCAGCTATGACAAGGATTGTGCCTCTCTGGGTCACACTGAATATCCAGCACCTAGTAGAATACCCAGCACATGATAAGCACTTTGTTAGTTTTGTTTAATGTGTGAATGCATAACCCACAAATAAATGCCATGTAAGAGTGTTTCCTGTTGCCTTATATAAAATGGGAGGTTTTGGCTATCTTTTCATTTCTGGTGACTACTTGAGGTCTAGTTACTGCACTTCTAGGCACATAGGAACCTAGGAGTTTTGATTGTACTAGTCACTGTAGAGAGTTATTAAGCAAGCAAAAGACATTCTCCCCACCATTCAGAAATTTACTAACTGGTATACTGATCACTGAGTGACTTCCCTATTGGCTCAGATGCTAAAGAATCTACCTGCCAATGCAGAGACACAGGTTCAATCCGTGGGTCGGGAAGATCCCCCTGCAGAAGGAAATGGCTACCCACTGCAGTATTCTTGCCTCGAGAATCATGGACAGAGGAGCTCGGCAGGCTACAGTCCACGGGGTCACAGAGAGTCAGACATGACTTAGTGGCTAAACGACAACATACTAATCATTAAATCCAGATATTCTCTAGTTCCAGGGCCTCTGGTACCCTTAGATTTGCTGCTAGAGTACGGGATTTCAGAGGGGAATGACAGTTTCTGCCTCTGTTATCTTCTTCCAACACAGTTGTTGTATCTTATAGATGTCAGTGTTCACAGTCAGCTAGGAAGGGGATACCAGGGAAATGAGGAAAAGACATAAGGCTCCAGTATGTACTATTGCTATGATCACAAGGGGTCTGTGCGTGAAGATGGCAGCAATCTTGTTGGCTATGTCACTGTGACTACAGAATAAAGGACAAAGTATAGGCCTGATCACATGAGCTATGACTTACTACTGCCTGGACTTTGTGCTTTGAGGACTTGTTGTTCCACTGAGCACTGACCAGGCTCTTTTACCACAGAAAGTAATAATAGCAATTCCTTTTGAATATGGAGGGCTTCCCTGGTGGCTCAGACAGTAAAGCATTTGCCCACAATGGGAGAGACCCGGGTTTGATTCCTGGGTCGGGAAGATCCCCTGGAGAAGGAAATGGCAATCCACTCCAGCAGTCTTGCCTGGAAAATCCCATGGATGGAGGAGCCTGATAGGCTACAGTCCATGGGACCCGGCAAAGTCGGACACGACTGAGCGACTTTACTTTACTTTACTTTTGAATATGGAGTTCCTTCTATTCTGCAGTTTGTTCAGGAAGCTGACTAGCAGTTGTTGGTAATATCATTTTGAAAAACTAACCTTTGCTTCCCATTCCATTCCAGCTACTGAAATTCCTAAAAGAATCACCACTGTGATGGAGCCTATGATCCGGATGTCATTGGTTGGATCCACCATCATCGAATCACTCTCCTGGAACAACAACAACAACAAAATCCCCCCCAAATAGTTAGATGTGGTTTTGTTTGTTTTTTTTTTTTTTGGTCTGTATGTGTTATTGTAGCATTTAACAGTAAAAAGAGATACTATGCCCTGCTCTCTGGGGATAACAGAAAAATGAAGTGCTCATAAATTTGAGAAGATAAAACATCTAGCATTACTTTTTCTTGTAATAATAAGCCTTTGATAGCCAAGGTTAGGAGTTAAAATTTTTAGAGATCCATTCTAGGCACAGCTTTCGAAACTATTGTAGCACTAAGTAAAATTATGGGTACGTACACATATCACATTTTGTTTCAGGAGAACAAAAGTAATTTTTGTGTGTCAAGGGAAATCCTAGAGAGATGAAAATGAGTGGTCTTCAATGTGAATTTCAAAAAATAAGTGCTACTCAATTAAAGAACAAACTATGAACTATACAATCCACTCATTTAATCATCTGATTTTCAAATAGAGGTACTATTACTTATTGAATTCAGTATCTGCTATCACATCTATGGAAGGAGGACTGGAAGCTAGCTCATATACTAGTTAATTAATGTGCTCACATGCATACCATCCAGACGGAGCACCTAATGCCCAGTTTCCTACAGTGAGTCCTAATGTTTGAACTTTCTTTCCCTTTGGACATCTGTAACCATATAGTAATATTGATGCTGATAATAATGCTCATTATTTATCTTTTCTTTCATGTTTTGCCCTGTATTTCATGTCCATTATTTCATTTGATCTGTACAACATTTATATGAAAAACATAGGACAATATTATTAACCCATATTATGGACTTGAAAAGCAAGGTTCAGATGAACAAAAGGACTGGTCCAAAATCTGTCAGCTGGTAAGTGTGAGAGCCAGGACTCTAAGAAGTTCTGATGCCAACTATATTCAGCTTCCACATTCTGCACAATAAATCTATTTCCTCTCATCTTGCCATAATGATATCCCCTAGTGCCCTGGAAAAGCAAATTAAACCGAATTATCTTGCTTGGATGAAGAGAACAAAAGCTTTTAATTACCTTAAGAAGATCTACCACAGTCTCAGCAAATCCCACCACATACATAGCAACAGCCACTGCATTGGCAAAAGCAAAGATCAAGCCTATAGATCCACCAAACTCAGGCCCTAAGCTTCTGGAAATAAGATAGTAGGCCCCACCTGAAACAAGAAATGAACACATTTTATGCTGATAAACTACTAAAGGATTTAGTTTATATGACCAAATAATTTTGACTGTCTGAGAACATTTAAAATACTAACTATTCTAATTTTTATTTTAATAAAAATATTACAAATCCTAGTAATTTTAGAAATCTGTGTCAACTTAATGAATACCTTAGCCCTTCTTTGAATTCTGTGTATAATCTACAATAGAACTATCTGGACTAAATAAAATCTAATTTATCAAAACCCATCGTACGCAAATGCTACAAATAAGAATATAGCAAACTTTTCTTTCAAATTCTTTGTCTTTTGAAAATATAAAATTATTTGTCTCTAACTTCATTGGAGAGTTCAGATTAATAATATCATATCTGAAATTTCCAGAAACGGGCAGGCACAGGCAGAAAATGAAGTAGGTAAAGTTTATCAATGTCATTCAAGCTTCATTTCTGGTATAATTTTTGCTGTATATTTATTACATTAAAATTGATAACTATATAGTGCTATGTATTATCCACTTTATACATCAGACTTAGTTTTGATGATTTTAGCTGAAGAAAGCATGGTTATCCCCAAATACCCATATGTGAATGGGGGTGGCAAGTGGGAAGTAACATGCAGAGAACTCAGGATGATTGCTTCTCTCTTGGACTTTGAAAAGGGAAGTTCTACACATGGCTGTGTACTTCTGGGTATGAGAAAGACTGAGCCAGAATGGCTAATCACCTTGAGAGTTCTGAGAGAAAGGTCTGAGTTTTGAAAGCAAAAATAAATAGTTGTTGAAAGGCCTAGGTGACTGGATGTTATCACAGACTGTGTGAGTTTATGACTTCCTGTCCTGGAACTATTGGCAGAAGAATGACATTGAACACACAGACCTAAAACCAAAACTATCTCTCACTGACACCTTTTCACTGTTTCCTCCTAGCAACTCCTTTGGGTGAAGGGGCAACACCTTCTCTATACATGTAAATTTTTATTTGGGTTGGGCAAATCCTCATTATTTCCATTGTCCTGATTACATCAAGTAAATTAGCAGACAATTACTAGACTTGGTCGAGGAAGAAAGGAAGTTTGAAGAACAATGACAAACTTTACTCACTCATTTCCAGCCCAGGCCTACATGTTCCTGGAAGATGTGGAAATAACCCTTTGTTTTATTTTCTTTTTGAGAATCTTCTGAAGCCTGTTGGCCATTGATAGCACAGCGTTGGGGGTGAACTCTGAGGGCTCACTGAATGAGAAGTTTCAGGAGTGTCAGCTGGGATGCTCAAGAAGATCCCTTCTAAGAGGGCCTGGGAGGAGCCAGCAGGGCTCATCCAAGGCACAAAGAAACTGTCTATTTTACTTTAACACACGCTTTCTTTCTAGACACCTGGTCATCCTCTGCTTTATAAACATGATCAATCACAGGAAGTGGGCCCAAAAAATCTTTTCTGGAGAGCTCTTAATTTTTGGTGAAAAGAATCAGGCCTTGCTATCTAAATTTTGGATTATTTTGTTCTGTTTGAACCCTTTGGGAACTAATTATCAACGTACAAATTTTACTTCCAACATTAAACCAACTCTAGACATCACTGCATAATCAAAGCTTGTAGTCACAAGGGCATGGATTGGCTTACCTCCTCTTACCACTCCATTTGTGCAAATAGCAGACATAGAAATACCTGTAAGTGTTGTCACTACCACACTCAGGCCGATGATGATGACTCCAAGACCTGAAAAATCCCCCAAGAAAGGTGTTTGGCTCCAGGACTTCAAGAAGTCACCAATAAGTACTTCAGCAGGCAGCAGTTTGAACCTTGTCAAGGAATGATCTGTCTCCCCATGAAAAACCTGAAATGTTCTAAAAGATCCCATTGCATCCAGGTATAGGAAGGTCTAGAAGGTACCTGAAATGTACTAAACTTTAAAACTGAAGCTGTGCTGAGGAATCGGTTTTCAAGAAACACCAGCTGGAGTTGTGCAGTAGCCTGAAAAGTAAAGCATTTACGCAAGGAATTTGTGCATATGGACTCCATGACCTGCAATGTGCCAGAGAGGAGCGTTAGACAAGAGACCATAGCTGACCAGAGTAGACGGAGGCTGTATGGACAGTACCTTATGTTTTCTTCTGAGTCCAGCTTCAAGAACATCGAGCTACTTTCTTGTTCCCACCACAAAGAAGTAAAGTATAATAAAAGTTTTTGCCTACCCGTAGCAAGCAGTGAAAATATTTAGATATCTTAGAAATTTTACCTCCACGGACAAACCCGTTAGTTGCTATTGCAGAAGTTGACAACCCAGTAATAGAAGTGACCATGGTGGAAAGAAGAATTATGAGAACTCCAAGACCTGTTAGCAATGAAAGACAGAAGACATTACATTTTACTCTTCTTCCTTGGATTCCCTATTGCTGCAAACTATACTGCTTTGAATTTAAGTTTTCACATCCGAGCCTTTGGGCCCCGGTGGAGTTCCTTCTTGCTAAAGAGAAACTGGTTTGCCTGGTATAAAGATCAAGTCAGAGAACTGCTCATTGTGATGAAGGATGGCCTCCTAAAGTAAACACAATCTCAAATGTGGCCCTGGAAAGAAAAAGTTGACTTATGCTGGTGTCCTGGGGAGAGAAGTTACCCTGGCTGTGAAAAGAGAAAACACAACATTTGACCTTCTCTTTTGCTTGAGAGGAACCTGAATGAGAAAGCCAGGGTTTTGACAAAGGTTACATCCTTCTCCATTTTTCTTGCATCTCTCTTGCCTGGCAGGGTAAAAAAAGGAAAAAAAAAGGAACCAACTTGGATTACCTTTGAAAACACTTCAGAAATGTCAGTGGTGAACTCTTTGAGCCTGTGTTGCCTTTACCTTACAAATGATCATGCGGGTCACAAGTTTAATTACCTCCTCTGACATATCCATTTGTAGCAATAGCAGAGGTGGATAAACCAGTGATACCAGTCACTGTCACGGCTAAGCCGATGATAATCACACCAAGACCTCAGTTGAGAAAGGAAAATAAAGGCAGTTAAATGGTGGAATAATCCATTTAGATTGTTTACAAAAAAAGTCAGCAAGTCTAGAGTAATCACCAAAGGATCACATCTGAGTTTAACAAGTTGGTCTGGAAGCCACCACAGAGGAAATGCTCAGCTTTGAAGTTTTCTGCCCGTGGTAAGACAGATCCAAGAAACCCAAGACCTAAGATGTGCGGTACAAAGTTGCACCTAACTGAGCAACTATGGCTGGTCAAAATTTAATGTGAACCTCGCTATTTATGAAGTTCTAGACACCCAGAAACATAATAATTGGTCTGAACAATCCCAGGCTCCTAATATTATTAGTAAAGGGTAAATGTTCAACTATCCTTTTATGTATATTTGATTGTGTAGGAGTGGAAAATCATATATATTAATAGTATAGAAAATTGTTGATCTGGCAGATGACTAAAGTAGAAAGAATCAAATCAAACTGCATTTACTTATTGGCTATGTGAACTCTGATAAGTTACCTATTTTCTGAGCCAGAAATGGCAATGAAATTAGAAAGAATGTGTGTAAAGTGGCCATGTATAAAGAAAGCAGTGGCACGTGTAAAGGCAGAATGCATGTGTAAAGTAGCATAGTGCATATAACACAGTACATAATCAAAGGTGCTGCTTTTTAATCATATCCACAGTAGTCATAATAGTTATTGTTTATTAAAAGCCAACCATATATCCAGCTGTGTTAGGCAGTATGTGAAATGCAACAAAAATTCAAAATGAAAAAAAGCTGCCCTCAAGGATCTTATGGTGCAGACTCATTTACTATGAGAGGGAGAATGTAGACCAGAATTCAGAGGAAGGCAAGGCTGTTCTCAGTTTCAGGGAATTCACAGCCAGGAGGACACTGAAGGGTAGCAGAATATGCTGTTGCCAAATTTGCCATGTTAGCATAAAGATTACTCTGAGCTAAAGACAACTGAAAAGAAGCAGATATCTCCCCGTATTTGCCTAAAGGCAGAACATAAATTTGTAAAGATGTCTCCTTTTTCCTTTCTCCTAGGTATAGTTATCAGCTAGAGACTGGAGACAGCTGGAAATGGTGCCAGAGGAATCTACATAGACTTTACCAACTAGGCCTTATCTTTTACTGCTGCTGCTGCTGCTGCTAAGTCGCTTCAGTTGTATCCGACTCTGTGTGACCCCATAGACGGCAGCCCACCAGGCTCCGCCGTCCCTGGGGTTCTCCAGGCAAGAATACTGGAGTGGGTTGCCATTTCCTTCTCCAATGCATGAAAATGAAAAGTGAAAGTGAAGTCGCTCAGTCGTGTCTGACTCCTAGCGACCCCATGTACTGCATCCCACCAGACTCCTCCATCCATGGGATTTGCCAGGCAAGAGTACTAGAGAGGGGTGCCATTGCCTTCTCCGTATCTTCCACTAGTTCCCCCATATATTTGCCTTTCCACAATGTGCCACTCTAGACATTCAGTATTTTCCTTTGTCTTGTTATTTCACTAAAAATGGGTTGTTCTTTTGCTCAGATGCTTGTGTAAGACCAAATTCTAACCACCCCTTTGAATTACTCATCACTGAGGATTCCCATTTATAGGCACAATGGATACACATGTTAATAAACTTCTGATCGTTTTCCTCTTATTAATCTGTATGTTGTCGGTCTAATTTACAGGGTACTAGCCAATAAGCCTAAGATGAGTAGAGGGAAAATTGTAACTTCCTCCCCTTCACTGAAGGCTTCCTCATAGCACAGTTGGTAAAGAATCCACCTGCAATGCAGGGGACCCTGGTTTGATTCCTGAGTTGGGAAGATCCCCTGGAGAAGGGATAGGCTACCCATTCCAGTATTCTTGGGCTTCCCTTGTGGCTCAGCTGGTAAAGAATCTGCCTGCAATGTGGGAGACATGGGTTTGATCCCTGGGTTGGGAAGATCCCTTGGAGAAGGGAAAGGCTACCCACTCCAGTATTCTGGCCTGGAGAATTCCATGGGGTTGCAAAGAGTCAGACAGGACTTAGCCACCTTCACTTTCATCCCTTCATTACCTTCCTCAATGGACCAGTCCTGTAGAAACTATCAGTCATGTCCAACTCTTTGCAACCTCATGGACTGTAGCCTGCCAGGCTCCTGTCCATGGGATTTTCCAAGCAAGAATACGGGAGTGGGTTGCCATGCCCTCCCCCTAGGGGATCTTCCTGACTCAGGGATTGAACTCGCTTCTCCTGCATCATCCTGCATTGCAGGTGGATTCTTTACTGCTGAGCCAGGAGGTCAACCTTAAATTCAGGGAGAAATTATAGGCTCACAGGCACTGAAATCATGCTGGCTACAGCAGCTTACCTTGCGCCTGTTTGTTGTGTTCCCTGACATAAAGTGAATGCTTCATAATTGTTATTGGTAGGCTCTTTTATTCCAAGGATGTAAGAAGGGTAGTCAGCTAAGAGAGGCTGTGATCTTTCTGGCCATGCCCTAGACGAAGGGGCGTGGAGGGAGGTTAAGAACAAAAATGGGAATGAAATATTGGAAGCTGGCTCTTTGACACCTTCAGTTTTATCCTGGTTCTAGCTGAAGTTTCTAGGCTCTTTCACAGTTTAAAATGCAGTAGGAAGAGACTAAGTTGGGCATGAGATGCTAACTTAGACTATACTGGTTTGGCCCCTAGAGTTTATCTTAAACACTTGGTGTTATAAGAAATGATTGCACTAAATTCTCTGTATCTTTTACAGGATCCTGTGATGAGCATTGCTTCTATATCACTGTGCAGTTTCAGGTCTGTGTGCCACTAAAGATGGTTTCCTTTTATTTTTTTGCTCATTAACTCTTGATGTTGTTTCATAGCAAATGTTTAGCTTACCCCAGCAACTGGACTGAATCATATAGTTTGCATTTCATGATATTAAAACTAGTCTGACTTTTGGTATTTTCCTACGTTTATATTCACTTTGCCTTTATTTCTAAACAATTCTTAATTTATCCTTTTGCATTATGTATATTTCTGTAAACTATTTAGAATCCTGGTATAAAGTATGTATTTAAACAGCAAGGGATTTGCATACATCTCACAATCAAATATAAAATCCCAGGGTAAAAGCAACTTAGAAAACATCAGGTTCATCCACAAACTTGGGTCCTCAAACCACCTACTTCAGGAAATGCCTGGGGTACGTATTTAAAATGCCCAGATTCAGCAGATGAATGGATAAGAAAGCTGTGGTACATATACACTATGGAATACTACGCAGCCCTTAAAAAGAATAAATTTGACTCAGTTCTAATGAGATGGATGAAATTAGAACCAATTATACAGAGTGAAGTAAGCCAGAAAGAAAAACACCAATACAGTATACTGACACATATATATGGAATTTAGAAGACAGTAATGATGACCCTATATGTGAGACAACAAAGAGACACAGAGGTATAGAGTGGACTTTTGGACTCTGAGGGAGAGGGAAAGGGTGGGATGGTTTGGGAGAATGGCAATGAAACATGTATATTTTCCTGTAAGAAACGAAGCGCCAATCTATGTTCAATGTAGGATGCAGGATGCATGGGGCTGATGCACAGGATGATTCAAGTAGAGGATGTGGGGTGGTAGGTGGGAGGGGGCTTCGGCATTGGGAGATTGTGTTCACCTATGGCTGATTCGTGTCAATGTATGGCAAAACAAATACAGTATTGTAATTTAAAAATAAAAAAAAAAAAAAAATTGCCCAGATTCACTGACTTTGCATCTTTCCAAGTGAATCCCAGGACTCTGCAGTGTTGTAACTAACTTCCCAGGTAATTCTTATGCACCCTGCAGTCTGAAGATTATTGAACTATCCTCAGCCTATCTCACTCCCGCACTCTTGCCTGGAAAATCCCATGGACGGAGGAGCCTGGTAGGCTGCAGCCCATGGGGTCGCTAAGAGTCGGACATGACTGAGCGACTTCCCTTTTACTTTTCACTTTCACGCATTGGAGAAGAAAATGGCAACCCGCTCCAGTGTTCTTGCCTGGAGAATCCCAGGGACGGGGGGAGCCGGGTGGATTGCTGTCGATGGGGTTGCACAGAGTCAGATATGACTAAAGCGACTTAGCAGCAGTAGCAGCAGCCTATCTCAATTTGTGTCTGCTTGTTAAGGAAGATTCTTAGGCTTTATCTTCAAAGAATTGATTGGGAAACAATTAATCCAGCTCCCTAATTTTCAGACAAGAAAGTGAAATACACGGAATATAAATCACTTGCTTCAGTCTCATCTGCTTTTCACACCCTTCTTCCTCACTTGATGGTTAAATTTATCGGATACTACATGCCCCAGCCAAAGTGGTCAAGACAGAGAACAAGTAGATGGCATTATCAGCTCATTCTAGCATATACTTCTGGGGACAAGGCAGCCAAAACGTATGGCCCCATAATGGTTACCCAAGGACTATAGCTGCCATTACTCCTGGCTACAACTTCCTTCTGACTTTGTTTCCAGAGTCTGAGCTTGAAAGTGTATTCAGGTTTCTTCCCCAACCTCCTCATAAAGCAAGAAGGGAGTATGGACTCATTTGTTTTCTTTCCCAATAAAAAGAACACAAATGGGACCCAGACAGTGACTTAATCAACTCATTCAGTTTTAAGACTGTAGCAAAGTCCAGTAAAACTGAGTAAGGTTGATAGTTAAGTTTCTACTGCTCACTAAAGTCTATTTTCTCAGAGTAAAGAAAACCAAAAACCTCTATTCGTAGAAAAACCCAATGGACACCCATTTAGGTAGAACTCTACTCTCTTCTTAAATTAGACTTGACTACTTAAATAAAAGATCTTTATTGAAACAATATTGATATCTGAAAGTATAATAAACAGTTTAGCACAAGATAAAATTCTTCATATTCTGCAATTTTGCAATAATCATGAAGCTGGATTGACTGGGAAGAATAATGTGAGATCTGATTAAAGTTCAGATTATTGCCCAAACATACGGGTTTCAAATAAGCTGCATTCAAAACAATCACTCTTGCCCTGAGCCACACTCACACCTCCAAACAAAGTATTGTTTCCTGATGATCTCAATAAGTTACTAAACTGCCCTTAAAAAACTAATTTTGCATGAAACCCTGGAGCAACAACTTGGCAATATTAAGACGCAGATTTTCCATGGAACAGCATAGACTTATTTTGAACCCGAGGCTGTAAGTGTTCATTTGATATGCATCATAAAGCCAGCAAGCAGCCTTTTGTCAGGCACCCAGCAGTTGCCAAACATGCAATAAGGAAAAACGATGGGAACTGGTTCCAACACTTTCTTTCTCAAGTTAAGTCAAAATGATTCTGAATCTGTTTCGAGGAGTGAAGGCAGTAAATAATGAGCAAGTACCTTTTATATGTGAATTGAGACACATTTTGGCATAGAATCTGAAAGCACATCTGAACTTCTGTTTTCTTGATACGCATGATTTTTAGCTATGGCCCCCCAAAGTGAATATATAATATATTTTCCATATATAGAGAACACAATTAATTTTTGTCACATTGAATCAGAAACTTCAATAGCATTCAAATAAATTTTCATATAAATTTAAGTAATATACTCTCAATAAAAACATTTTCCACCAAAAACAGTACTTTAAATGAAATATAATATCTAAAAACATCAACTAAGCACTCAAAATCATTTCAACATCATACACTTTCCATTTTAAAAAATTAGCAATAGTTATTATCTTATTTATTTTATTATCTATTATTTAAACTTCTATCTGGCAATACTTCATTAACCTTTGTTTTCTTACTGCTTGTACCTGAAAGTAACGCAATTATTTTATTTTGGAAATTCAGCATTTTTATTAGTCAAGTCACATTTTCCCCAGTTTTTCTACAAGTTATTTTTATTTAGTGAAGTTTTGCCAATAATCATAAAGGGGGATACTCTGATGAATGCCAGTATGTCCCCAAACATGAATATATTCTTTAAAATGGATGAATCTCTATATACTTATACACCTAAAACTCTATGAAAAGATGAAATATTTACTTGAGCATTTATCTGGCTGGCAAGCTGGAAAGTTCCAGCCTCCCAGGAGTTAACCCTTTACCTTTCCTCCTTGACAAACATTGACAGAGAGGCAAAGTAAAAGAGCCCAAATGCAGATTAATTCTGTGACCTTCATCTCACATTCAGCATTAATGGTGAAAACAAGTTGCTTGTTGAGTTTTTAATTTACATTGAAAAGTGTGTCATGGGTGGTGGGGGAGTGCTTACCGATTCCAGCTTCTCCAACAATCCAAGAGAGGCGGATGAAGAGCATGACACCCCAGATATTCAGCATACATCGTACCTGTGGGTTGAAGGAGCGTGAAAAAGGACATGAGAAGTGACAGAGGGGCAATGCCCAGGCACCTTTGTGGCTCCTGTTTTCATGCCTTGTTAGCGCGTAATCCAGTAGGACACTGAACTGATAGTTTTCATTTGTGTATATATATAAGGAACTTTCTTACCAGCACACCTTTCACCCATCCAAACTTCACAGCACCAGCTTGATCTTCTCCTTTGTTCTCAGCTTGTTCATCTCCAGGTGTCCCTTCACCGTTAGCAACCACATCAGCTGAACCTGGGCCCACTGATACATTCTACATTTTTATAGATAGCAAAAACATGATATCTGGTCAACACATGGTTCCAGAAAACTTCCAAAGGCAAATCAAAATAGTTGACATAAAGCGTGAGTCAAAAAAGGAAACATTCTAGTCATTTTAATAATATGATTATTTTTTGCCCCGGGAGATGATGTGTTCATTTTGTGGGTGATTTTAGGCACCACTGAAACTGCAAGGGTGGTAAAGGAAACTGGGCAGTTCTTCTACCGGTGAGAATATTACCTTAGGGAGAATAATCAGAGTTTTTGGATAGATTTAGAATACAAAAAGATGGAAAGAAGGAAAGGGGGGTGCAAGGCAGGTAAGAAAGATTATCAAGACTGAATGAGGGGTGGGGACTTTCCTGGTGGCACAGTGGTTAAGACTCTGTACTTCCAATGCAGGAGGCACAGTTTTGATCGCTGGCTGGGAAACTAAGACCCCCCACATACTGTGAGGTATGGACAAAAAGAAAAAAAAAAGTGAATGAGTCTTTTATAAGGCAAAGTAAGATGAAAGTTAACATTCCTTTCTAATGCAATGTTTGGTCTTCTTTCCATTAACCTCCCTGGACTTCATTTTATCCATCTGAAATAATGATAACAAAAATTCTCCACTCATGTCAGAATAGGTTTAGAGTTTTCTTCAAAGGTGCAAAAGGTATATGACTACAAAAATGCTACTCCCATAGGGGAATTTTCTTCCAGATTTGATATACCTTTGCCTGAGAATTGTTGGATGTGCAATAGTATTATACAGAAAGTGAGAAGTCTCCCTACTGACTACTAGAAAACTAGTAGAAATAAGAAGTAGTAAGTCCTATTAAAAAGATCAAAACCTTTACTTAGTTTTTTTTTCCCCCACTGTGGCCTAATTTTGAAAAAAAGATCTTCCCTGTCAGTTGAATAGTTTCGAGAAGGAAATAGCTATGTTTCTTTCAAGTTAAGAACAACTTTCTAGCTTTTCTTTTAGATTTGACTGAATAATTTCAGATATGCCCATGTAATTTAGCCTGTCTAGCACTTCACTGACTAATGGTTAGACTACATCCTACAGAGCTCCCCAAAGGCAATCTTCCCCAGTAAGGATTTTGAAATTATTAGGGAGACTTCTGGTTTCAGCAGTTGATTATGTTATTAAAGAACAACTTTATAAGGACTTTATTTGGGAACAGCTGAAGCTCTTGCTCTTGCCATGCTCAAGGGTTCTTGCTTCTTTGGGCTTTAGTGTACCATTAGCATGGGAAAGTCCCCTGGAGAAGGACATGGCAACACATTCCAGCATTCTTGCCTGGAGAGTCCCATGGACAGAGGAGCCTAACGGGCTGCAGTCCACAGGGTTGCCAAGAGTTGGACACAACTGAAGTGATTTAGGACATATCATTAGCATACCCACTGTAAGATGACCCTAATCTGGGCTGTTGAGTCAAGTGATTTTGACCTTTTGTCTCTTTCTAGAAGTCCTTTAAGCAAGGATTTCTCCCAATTTTGTTCTCTATAAGACTTTTTTTCATGACACTAGTATGCCACTTGGGTAATCAATGTAATACATGATAGGAGTTATTGTATGTGGACTGAACCGGAGGAGATGTGAGTTACATCTTAATACAAAGCAAGGACCTGCCATAGAGCAGGCCATCAATAAACAGTACTGAATCCATAAAGTGGACTTGAAGGCTACGCAATCTCTACCACTTAAGAGCCGAGAAACTCGTCTCTTATCCATTCTTGCCTCTTGTTTCTTTTTTTCTTCTTTCCCTATTGGGTATTCCATTTCTCACTATTTCCTCTGTGCAGGCCACATTAAATAAGAGATAGAAAGGGAATGTTTCCCAAGTCAGATCATTTTATTCTTTTCTGAGAGCATTAGGAAAAACTGAATGGCACAGAAAACTGAAAGTGATAGTTAAAATTCATTTCTGAATTATTTGAGAAATATTTTCATTTTGAGCATACTCAATCCCTATTTAACAGATAATTGAAACTGACATTATATACTCATATCAGTGTAAAGTATGGATAAACAAAGTCCATAGAAACAGGCTGAGCTGGGCAGAAATTGATCTATACCAACCACAAATGTAAGACATGCATGTAATTAAAAATTTTTAGTAGCTAGTTCGAAAAAGTAAAAAAAAAAAGAATTTATTAAAATAACTTGGGTTCAGAAATGGATCCTTACCTTTAAAAATATATTTAATTTTTGTAGACTATTTTATGTTCCATATCAGCAATATAAATATTCATTAGCAGTGGAGGCAACCCATCTTATAGGAGAGAGCTCAACCACAGAATGTCTTAATAATGTACTTTACTTAATAGACCTGTATAAAATACTATCATTTCAGCACTAATCATTATAAAAATATTAACAAATATTTTATACTTTTTTCCAAACCATGTCTCTGAATCCAGTGTGTATTTTACAGTGATAGCACATCTCAGTTTGTGCTAATCACTTTTCAAGTGCTCAATAGCCACATGTGGCTAGAGCTATTATATTGAATCTCACATGTCTATACAACACAGTCAATTTCAGATGGATGAAATACTTGAAGTTGTTCTCCAGTCAATTAAAAATTCTATTTTTTTTTTGGAAAGGATTCTACACTTGTAAGGCAGCTGAGTAGGTCAAATATAAATTTTATTTTGTGTAACTGGAAAAATCAATGAGAGTGAGGACTTGAGGAATGTGTTAAAATATTCATGAATGTTGAAGAGATTATTTGGTTAGGAGATTCATTTATTTGACTTGATATGAGAAAAACTTTCAAAATTGTCAATATTCTAGTTAATAAGATCCCATGGCCAGACCATCAGCAGCTACTCAGTCAGGGAGAAAGCAATTTCCTCTTTCTGGGTTAATTAGGGAGCCCGTGAGACAGAACCTTAGTCACTCACTTTTAAAGGCAATCTTGGGACTAAAATCCATGTTTCCTGATTAAGCTTGAACTTGAGGGTTTGGTCCAGGAAATTGCTCTGCTCTTCTATGAATTCTAATGGTAACTCTGACCCTTAGATCTGGATTAGACTACCAATTATTGTTTAAAAAAAAAAAAAAGTATTTACAAAGTAGGCTAAAGGGTAAATAAAATATCTAAAATTTCTTCTTAAATGAACATTTCTATCTGATGGATGCCCTTCTGGTCACAGTTTAACAGTTCTTCTATTTATCACTAGGACATCACAATGTGCAACAAAAATGATATTCTATGAGGTCATGTCAAGGAAATAATTATATAAAAAATTAGTAAGCAGCTATCTTCCAAGTTATTAAAAATTTTAGTCACTGTAGGATCTATAACTCTCTCTTAGGTATGTTCTACCTGCTAGAGTCTCAAAGTTTTAAATATAGCACAGTGGGGAAAAATTCCTTGAATGTATATTTATTCCATGGATAATAAAGGTCTGATAGCAAATTCTTAAGTAGAATCCATTTCCATTCCTTGCTGTCATGCGGAAACTGAAAAATCTTTGTCCCATATAAACTAGGAGACTCGGAATCTAGTTTGGCTACACAATTAATTCAGTGCTTGTCCTCCAGCAAGTTATTTAACCTTTCCTGGATACTGCCAATGAGGTTAAATCCAATGGGTTTTCTAAAAATCTTACTTTGAAGTAGTTTACTCTAAGGCAAAATCATTTTTCTGTTTGCCGTCTTCGTCTTCTAACATGGCAAAGCAAAACCTGGTTTCACTCTTTAATAAATGCCTCCTTTGTAAGGCCAAACAGCAATTATAAAGTTAACTTATCATCAAAGTATGAAACAGCACTTCAGTTCAAGGATTTGTAGGAACTTCGTGGCTGTGAGCTATAACAGTGGGCTGGCAGACTCCTGGCTGGTGCACGTTCTGGTACCAAAGTCTCAAAGACTCAAAGTTTTATGATTGCTGCCTGAAACCAGTTTTTTCCTCCATACTTTGAATTAATTTGTTTGTTCACACTCCATTACCATAAATGATGACCCACAACCTTTAATAAATGCATTTTAAATTACATAGCTTTAGGGAATGATTATTTATTTACCAAGAATTTTACCTGTGCGTTAAGTATTCAGAAAAGGTAAAGGAAAGAAAGAAAGAAAGACCATTTGATAAAAGGCTTTCCCCCCCAATACTGATAAACTAGTAAAGATTCAATCACGTGTGGTTTAAGTAAATTGCTACTGGATTTTTCTAGATGATTAAAGATTGAATTATTTTATTTAGTATAAAATATATGATTTTTTCAGACCTCCGAAAAATGACAAATGGCTTTCTAGCTATTATCAAAGAAGAAAAATCAGTATATATACTTTTAGTATTTATTAAATGTTTTTCAATGTGCATTTTACTTTTTAAATAAAACTTCAAATAAAAATTATCTGGTGTAAAAATTACCATGACCATCATTAATAATCATTTACTAAGTTTGTACTCATTATAAGCAACGTGCTAGACTTTTTCTGCATATAAACTCTAATATTTACAAGCATCTTGCAAAATCAATTGATATTATATAATTTGTAGGCAAAAGGAGAAGGGGGGTAGTAGAGGATAAGCTGCTTGCATAGCATCACCAACTCAGTGGACATAAGTTTGAGCAAACTCGGAGAGACAGGGGAGGACAGAGGAGCCTGGTGTGCTACAGTTCAGGGGTCTCAAAGAGTCAGACATGACTTAGTGACTGAACAACAACAACTTGTACAGTACTGCAAGTAAGGGATGAAGTAATTTTCTCTACTTTTAACCAGAGTTTTCAGAAATGCGTAATTCATGACCACTAGTATAGGCATTTAGCTTTTACTACACAGAAAATGAAAAGGATTTCTTCACTGCGATATCAAATCATTGAGATTACAAATTCTGTCAATATCTATCACTCCTGGAGTTCTATTTAAGATAGAGACTTAAAATAATGTCTTTCAAGCCTATTTTTCATTTTACCTACTAGGACAAGCTTGTCATGTAATTTTTTTCCAGCTTGGAAGCTATAATCAGGATTTGCAGAAAATCCAACTGATTTCTGACTAAGTATGTTCTGCCATTTATTATGAGTGTACCGTTCCTACATGGCTTTTAAAAGCATGATTAGGGATCAAAAACTTTCTCTTAACTTATATTATGTCAGTTACTTTCTACTTTTAAATTATTGAAGTAAACACTAAAGTTATTTTTCTGCATACAAAATCAGTGACATGTCTGAGTATTATTATATAATATTTGTTCTAGTGATCATTTCTATTTGTGATTTGAAGAACGACCATAAAGTTGTCAAGGACCACAAGAAGGTGACAGCGTAATTACTTTATACTAAAAGTCTTCATGTTTTATTTGGGAGGTGGGGGAAAGCAGGGGGAATAGCAGAATCAGATTCACTAGCAAGGAAGAAATGAACTGAAGAAGGCCCAGACTGTTAATGTCTGAAGGACAGCACAGAAGTGGAACACGTGGAACAGGTGTTCACAAGTTCAGCAACACTAGAATGGCCCTGGCTGTGTGAATGTGCCTGTTGTAGATTTGCTGATTATATTCAGATTCTGCTCCCAATTTGGTTATGTGCATAGTTCTTCATGATTTAATCAAACTGAAGTACCCTAGATGAGGGTCTGCCCCAGTGGCTTAGCGGTAAAGAATTGACCTGCAACATAGGAGACGCAGGAGACGTGGGTTTGAGCCCTGGGTCAAGAAGATCTCCTGGAGGAGGAAATGGCAGCCCACTCCAGTATTCTTGTCTGGAGAATCCCATGGACAGAGAAACCTGGTGGGCTTCTGTCCATAGAGTTGCAAATTGTGAGACAGGACTGAAGCAACTGAGCACTCACTCTCACCTTAGATGAGGATCAAGTTCACAAAAAGAATAACTATTCTGGTTCAGAATGATTATTCAGGGCATTGAGACTAAATCTAACTTTTAATGTATTTAATTTGCCATTCCTTCATATCTGAGGAAAAATCTACAAGTTAAAGCCCTTAGTCTCATCTTTTAAAAAATATGATATTTCAGACAGTCATCAAAACTGTCAAATGCAGCTATGACATTTCTCCTGTTCAGTCATTCAGACAATTTTCTAACAATAGTAGCCTCAGAGCTTTTTTCCCCTTATATAAATATTTATTCAAACCATGGCTTTGCAAATTATAAATCAGCCACTTTCCTCTCTATGGAATATCAGTCCTAAGAACACTATGAATTTACACCATTTCCTTTTAATAGGGCTTTCCTGGTAGATCAGCCTGTAAAGAATTTGCCTGCAATGCAGGGGACCCTGGTTCAATTCCTGGGTTGGGAAGATCCCCATGAGAACGGACAGGCTACCCACTCCTGTGGCTTAGACAGTAAAGAATCCACCTGCAATGTGGGAGACCTGGGTTCAATCCCTGGATTGGGAAGATCCCCTGGAGGAGGGCATGACAACCTACTCCAGTATTCTTGCCTGGAGAATCCCAGGAATTAAAATTTCCACTTCTTTTGTTGTAAGTTGGGGAACAGAGTGAGAATATTTAAATTTTGATTGCAATTTTAACAAAGTATGCAGCTTTATCATGTGTAATGAGGTAGGGGACAGTGGAATAAAATTCCAAGTCTGCTCGTTTTACTTCTTCAGGATAAATAAAAGTCTCTTTATAATGTTCTGAATTTTTCCTTTTGCCTTTCCCATGTCTCAAAAACTCCTTGTGCCCCTTCTTTCAACCTTTTTCCCCCTCTTTTCCTTCTCTTTTTCTTTCCTCTCCTTTCCCCTTCTCTCACACAGAAAAGGAAAATGACACCTTAGGTCTGATTGGAGCTTCAAATTGCCTGGCTTCTCAACAGTTTTTCTCAGGGCTGCCATTTTGTCCCAAACCAGTACATTGCTAATGTCTTTTGATTAAAGCACCAAATATCCCAGATTAAATCTAAATCTTATGTCTATAAATAAAGCAGCCATTTAGCAGAATGCTGGTGATACAGTACACCGCACAAGTAAGGTCTGGTGGGGAGAGGGGTAAAAAGACAGGGCATAGCTCTTTCTCTAGATGTTGCTCAGTCTCCAGTTAGGACTCAGGGTCCAGGATCCTGAGCAGCCAAGGAGAATTGGTTATGGAGAGGGATTTTCCTGAGGAAAGAAAGATGAGCAGAAACTAAGGGGAGCTTCTCACCTTTATTAGAATCGTATTTGCAGTATTCCTAGAATCCTTGGAGTGGACAATCATTTAATTTAAAAAAGGTTGAATGAATGAATATGAAAAGAATTGTTCCAGCCATTTTTTTTTCTCCTTACCTTAAACCCTAGGCAAAAGTAGAGTGCATCTAAATATGAGACAAATAATTATTCTTCATAGTAATTAATTATATCACATAAAGAGTGCTATTCATTCCAAACTATGTTCCAGATGAGCAGTAAAATAAAGTGCATCAATATATTTTAGACAAGTTACAGAAAAACAAATCTACTAAGCTTACATGCTTTGCTAAAGATTAGAAAAAGTGCTGCCTCATGCGTCTAACAGCTTGGCCATATTCCTTAAATAATGAAAAGTTTAGCCACTTCTGCTGCTTCTTTAGTAAAATTTAATTTAGTTACTTTTATATGCTTAAGTGCTTTAGTAACCTTGGGCAAGGTTTTGACGAGGAAGGGATAAAATGCTGATCATATACATCTCTTCTCTCTCTTTAAGGAATATAAAAAATACCCATGTGCTCTAAAGTCTATTTGCACAGTATTAACTACAGCAGGCACCAGTGATTTCTTTCTTTCTTTTTTTTTTTTTACAACTGTTGTGGAGGCATTAATACCAATGTGAAACCAAGTTAGTATTCAGTTTGACATGCTTAACCAAGTGTGAAGTGAATAGACAGTAACTGTAAACAAGATCTCATGTATTGCCTAACTTTCAGAATTCATTTTTTAGTTCTCTTTCCCAGCCACTAAATGTTTGTGAAAGACATTTTGTCTATCTTCTGTTTATAACGAACTAGGAACAGTTGTATGAGTAAGATGGACAGTTTGCCATAGACCTCTTCATCGGACACTTTTACATTTATAAATGAATTTATAAACCTTATAAGGTTCTTATGGAGCAGGGAAACACCTGAAGGAATAAGGAGGGTGCTTGTCTGTACCCTTAAGCTTACCTTTGCAAGTTGCTCGTGAATGTCCAGCAGGCTGGGTCGGTTGACCTTGGGCCCGCTAACACTGCCGGTGTTGCGATAGTACTCGATCTTGGGCACAGCATCCACAGTGTTGTGGCCAAAAGTTTGTAGGTAGTATGTGTTTGTGTGAGAATCGTAAGCGTGAAAACTGGCGTCTGTTTTAGCCGTTTCCCCGGTTGGGAGGAAATTGTCGTAGCACTCCTGATTCCCAGGCCTAAAGCTGATTCTACACCTGCTCTGGCCTTCATCCGCAAAAAGAGGTTTCCTCGTAATGCGGAGGGTCGGCGTTGCCATTCACAGCGGCACTGCTCTCGGGCTCTCACTTACGACATTCACTTGAAAGCGATTGGTATTACTGGGTGTGGAATCCAGAAATACATTGGAAGAGTTGTTCAGTGACATCTTCCAAATAGATTTTTCACTCAGCTATTTTGTGGTTGTTTAAAAAAACGTGTAGATTTGCTCTCCAAAACAAACACTGAGTGCTACATTAGGGAGCTCTTGACTTTTGTTCTAGAACAATGCAACAAACAGATTCTTGATATATTGTCTCCTATACAATCTTCGGAATGTTCTTCAAAGCTGTCATTAAAAGAGAAAATTAATCTTTGTTCCAGGTAACGTAAATATATTTAAGTAGAGTTGAGGTATGAGGGAACAGTTTTCTTTCATAAGACTTACAACTTTAAATTCATTTCCTTAAAAATGACCTGTCTATGAACCTGGTAGCTCAGACAGTAAAGAATCTGCCTGCAAGTCCCTGCAGGAAATTTGGGTTCGATCCCTGGGTGGGGAAGGTCCCCTGGAGAAGGGAATGGCTACCCACTCCAATGCTCTTGCCTGGAGAATTCCATAAACAGAGGAGCCTGGTGGGTTTCAGTACCTGGGGTCACAAAGAGTCGGACACGACTGAGTGACTAACACTTACACTTAGGAACCTTAGTTACCTAAGCAATTAAATCCTGTAATAAATAACTGGGGACGTGCTTCAGCAAACAGAATTTCCAGTGGAGTCATTAAAATGCCACCTGAGTTTCTAGTATTTGCTGGTACTCAATGCAGGTGGATTCAATATGACTTTAGAAAAGATGAAATTCTACCAGACAAATTGAGTGAAGGCTGATGAGAATATTCTCAGCCTGAAACACAGTACATTGACAGTACTAAATGTGGAAACTAGAAAGTATATTATGATTGATATTAACATACATTACATCATGAATAAATTTCTAAAATATTTTTAGAATTTCTAAAGAAAAGTTCTTGTAGGGTTATAAAAATATATCCTGTCAAGATGTCTCTGAATTCTTGGATCTTTTACTAGTCTTCAAAATATTACATTCGTTCATACATTTGTTTGTTTAACAAATGTTATTATGGAATCTTTAAAAATAGGAGTATTCAGGGTAAGGAAATACATCTTAGTCCTTAATAAAGTTATATGCTATATTTAGGGAGAATAATTATGCTCTATTGATTCCCTTTAATGAAATATTCTCAATTTGAGAGGTTTTTATTTGACTATGAGATAGACTACATAATCATTTTCACAATCCACAATATAATCCCATTTTAGAACGTTCTTTCATTAGAATAATACCTTTATTGATATCTTAAAATTTGGCTTTTCAAAGAAAATTCAACAAAGATAGATAAATACAAAAAACAAACAAACAAATAAACTTGCTTCTCCCCAGCAGCTATTTCTTTGAATTAAAGAAAAAAAAATCTCAGCTTCAACTCCAAGTAATCATTCCTGGGGAAATAATAAGTGAAGCTATTACCTCTTTAGTTTTTATGGAACCTCTCACTTATCTTCATAGCCCTTGACATCCTCCCCTTTACTCCTCAGAATCCACTTTACAGCATAATTTTAAGTATAATTCTTACCCTGCCCAGAAATATTTAACTTACCACCTGGGAGCCTTCTTCTCATGAATCATAGCCTTCAGCATCACCCAGGCATATATGAACCACTTAGCTCTCACTCCCCGCCCCCACCGCCCCAAACATTAGGGCTTCTTCTTATTGGCTAAAATCTTCCTTGAAAAAGATGACCAAGCAATGATTGGCCTGAAATAATACCACCCAGCCATTAGCACAGAAGAACCTTGAGTTCTACATCAACTTGTAACCAGGAGTAAACCATTAATCCCTTTATACAGGAAGACAAATAGTTTCTTTAATTCATAAGGGGAGTTGAATTGCTCAACAGCAATCATCCAACAAAATATGAACTGTGTTTCAGTTGAGGTTAAATAGAATCTTGTCATTTCGTTTCACATGATTCCTAGTGACCTCCTATTTTTCAGGATTTGTAGCAAAATATAGGCCTCCAGAGATAATTTCTATACTTTGCAACTAGAAAATGGTATTTGAGATTATTTTATCTCGTGTATGGTAGATATTATCTTGATTCTTTTCTTCATGGGAAATGAGCAGATAGAATATGATCAATGACTTATTGACAATTATTTCTACTTAATGGGGAAACTCTTTTAAGCAGGAATCAAACTATGGTTAAGTTTTTCAGTGGCACTGCTAAATGACCTTTTTATCTCCACCTGGCAAAACATTTTTTTAAAAAAATCAAAACTGAGTTTTGAGTTTTGTTGCGGGAAAGGTTTTGCTCAAATGTGTGAGGTGGTGCTTATTAAGACAGCACAAAGAGTTCCTCCATGCAGGTTCTGTCATTGGTTTTCGATCAGGATGATTGGAGTCCTCCTCATGTTTTATTAGAAATGATTCAAGTGATTTCCAGTTGTCTGAGCAGCACAGTTGTGGTGTGATGCAGAGAGTAGGAGAAAGTCTCTGAAGTCAGTGCGCTTGATATCCTGGTCCTGCCCCTTCCTCTCTTTGTGAACTCTGGCAAGTTAGTCAGCCTCACTGTGCCTTAACTTTCTCATCTGTAAAGTGCAGTTGTGAACAATACTGTATTGTAGACTTAATGTTAGAGTTAAATAAGTTAGTTTGTGTAGAATATTAATGTGCTAATTTCAGAAAACACCAGTTTGCTCTTGGTGTTTTCTTTTACTATTTTGACAATATTTACAATTCACTGATGACTTTTGCAGTCACATCCAAGGGTCTGAGGTAAATCATTAGAAGTTGGGATAGGTACTATGTCTATTAAAATAAGAGGAATGGTAGGTGAACAGATATCAGATTGTACAAACGGACTACAGGTACCTATGTAAAATGCCTTAGAGGCGCTTAGATAAATGTCATGTTAATAAATCAGGCTAATGTCATGAGACTGCATCAGAAACTGAGACAGAATTACATGGAAGATAAAGACCTATAACTCATTTTGCTCTTAAAGGCCACTGGTGCAAGGCATTTATCTGTTCAACAAAGGGTTCTGACTTCCCATATAATAGACAAACGGAGTAGTTGCATTTCAGACTCAGCTGAGTGAAGCCAGCTGTTTAGATCAGCTAAGATGAGGCTGGGACCTAAAATAAGTCCTGTTCACTCTCCCTGGACAGGAGCTATGAACTTATCTGCAGTATTTCTGCCACCTCTAGCCTCCCTTTCCTTCAACTGTTCCCTCAGCTCCAGCCCTCTTTGAGGAGCCCATCTATTTATTCCTCAACCTTTTTCCTCTGCTAAAGACTATGACTGCCTCTGATAGCCATCAATTTCCTTTCTTTTTGCTGACTGACTACTTGACTACAGTGTAGTGTGAATTGGTTTTGGTTTTAGTCTTACATCAACTAGACACTTTCACTCAAAGCCTTTTATCTCGAACTGTGAAATGAAAGTCTTTGTTCTCCATTAAGGGAGTCAGCCATTCTGGAGCAGATGGGAGATGGTTTAGGGGATATGGATGAAATTACACCATCCATAAAGCCAGCCTGGAAAGGCTTTTCAGACAGGTGGGTAAGGTAACAGGGGAAAATTGTCTAGAGGTCCTCTTTGTCTTTTTTTTGTCCTCCTTGCTAGGGCTCTTGCGAATTGGCATCTACGGGATAATCTGACTATAACATTGAACATCTATTCCTAAAAGGATCAGAATTTCATGAAATTTCCATGTGCTCCATGCTGTAACCATCCTTTATATCATATTGTTTTTGGCTCTGAAAATACAGATGCTCACATTTCCTTGCCATACCTTTCCCCATGCCCCAAAATGCACAAAATAGTCTAAGGCACAAAATAGCCCTGAATGAATGTGAATGAAGACACTTCTGGTGAAAAGAATTTCTCTTTAGTAGGATTAGAAATAATATAATGCTAAGGCAGGTTTGATAATATCTGAAAAATTTATGGGTATTGAATATTCAGAAACAATGCTCATACTTTACAAAGTTTTTATCTTTGAAGTCTTTTTCTTTTTGAAATAAAGATCTGTCCTTGTTAACATAACAAGTCTAGTCACCAAAATGAAAGGTCTTGATGGGTGTCTTCCCTGGGAGACAAATGGAGTATCTGATACTTGGGGACATATCTTAGTGAGTACTTCAAAAGTCTGGGTCACTAAGGAGATGACTAGCATCATGGACATTTATAGCTTTCAGTGTGTCCAACAGACTTGGCTCAGTGACCTGTTCTGGACCAAATTACTAACTGGCTACAAAGTATCCTAGGTTGACACACCAATACATACTGGGGTTCAAAGAGTCTCCTTAAGGTGTGAGTTTGGTTCAGAAAATCTATAGCCAACACAGATGTGTTCTAAATCTACTAGGAGATGGAAAGTGTCAGGGATTCTCACCGAAAAAGCTGATTAGTGCTATAGACCTGGGCAATAATCATGTTATAAAATATGCAAGAAGAAGTGTTGAGGACAGTGAATGTACAGCATGATATCTATAAACAATGACTATGACTTCGAGGATAGGAGGATAGTTTAATTTCTAATACAATCACTCCATTGCTTAATCTCTCTGAGCTTCAGTTCCTCATCTGTAAAATTGAAATAATAAAATAGAAATATAGTACCAAACTCAAAGGACTGATTAGAGTATCAAGTTGCATAATAAATGGAAAGCACTTAATTTAGTCCTAACTTTCAGTACCTATTAATCCTTTTTTTTTTTTTTTTTGGTGTGTTTGGCAGGTCTGTATTCTCAAGCGACACAAATATTTTTGCATTATTTATCTCCTAGTGCATTCCTCCATTCATTTATAGTAGATAGAATTTTGTATTTGGAAATAATTTAGAATTATATAATTTTATTTTTTAAATTTATCAAATGAAGAGAATGAATACTGGGGAGGCTGAATAACTTAACATCTAACAATTGCTTCTTAAGGATAATAAATAATGATAGCAAGGTATGTTTAAACAGTGTTTTCTGGTTTTCAAATTACTTTCCCACTCATTATAAGTCATTTGGTCCTCCCAGCATTCCTGCAAAACATGTAGAATAGTTTTCTTTATCCTTGTTTTACAGCTGTAGGACTTAAGTTCCCATTATATAACTTTTGGATCATAATGCTTGTTCTTGGCTAGACAAATATTAGAATTCAAATCTCGGGCTCCTAAACTGAAAAATTTTCATGACATCTTAAATCTTTATTCATCTCAGTTCCCTGAGTTTCCAGGTATATTTGTAGAGTTTATAAGGCACTAGAATTAAAAAGGATGTTAAAAGTCTCTGGCTAACCTCCTCGCTGAACTTTACAGAGATGGGATGACTTGGCCAAGGTTGACAGCTATAATGGTGGCAGAATGGAGTCTGGATTCTCATTTCTACTAGGTCACAATGAAAACTCCTTTTGTAATTTTATTTATAAAAGGCGAGGGGAAGGGAGTATCACTATGATCCCAAGCTAGAAAAAGAAGAAATAAAAGGGTCAAATTGTGGTATTTTAGAATCTTTATGGCCTGTGGTTACTTGTAAGGTTTGTGTGAACATTGTTGACCTATGGCTATTATTAGGAAATACATATTCTGTTTATTCTTTGGCGTGAAGGGCCCTTATCTTTGACACCTACTTCTCTAAAGCAGGGGAGCCAGAGTGAGTATGCAGAGGGTGTCTAGGTGTTGCACAGGAGCAGAGGCAGTGCTTCCCTGGTGGCTCAGACAGTCAAGTGTCTGCCTGCAATGCGAGAGACCTGGATTTAACCCTGGGTTGAGAAGATCCCCTGGAGAAGGAAATGGCAACCCACTCCAGTAATCTTGCCTGGAAAATTCCATCGATGGAGGAGCCTGGTAGGTGACAGTCCATGGGATCACAAAGAGTTGGAGAAGACTGAACAACTTCACTTACTTACTTATTCATTAGAAAACTCAGTGTGAGGACAGAGGAAAGTGAAAAATTCCAACAATGGTTTATCACATGGAGAAATTAACCACACCCATTTATTGAATTTAGTGAATGAAATTAGCTTCTTCCAGCACACTGAAGGAAATTACAACTGTGTCCATCCTGTGTTCCAGCAGTATAACCCTAAAAACTGTAAAGCTAGGACATTCAGGCCAGTGCATATTCAAATGTCCCTTTATCAAACTCTTCTACTTCATCTTCCCACGTAGAGGAAGGCATGCTACTATATGGGTCTAACAGGATTTTGAAGCATCTGATAATAAGAAGTCCCAAGAAGATACACAAAATCCCAACAAAAGCGAAGCCAGTTTTCTGCTCCAGAGTCAATGAGAAAGCTGACACTTCGTTGACACTCATCTTAGCTGAAGTGTTGCCACAGTAGGTACTACTCATAATTCACTGTCACATCATTTTGGGTCTTCAGAATTCCTGCTGAAGTCACCTCTTGGCCTAGATACAAAATTGGACTCACTTTAGTTTTATCCATATAAAGCATTGAACAGGTAATTTTTAAATGAAATATGGTATTTTTCTAACTCGTTTGACTTAACTCACAAAAGATATTTGCAAATATCATCAGATATGGATCAGGATCAAATTAGCATTGGAGATGCTACTTTTATTGTAGTAATTACAGAATTGCTTTCATGGACACATAAAACTATACCTGTATACAGTAAACATAAAATCAAGTATAAGGGGGAATAGTCGAATTATTAACCCTGAAAGCTTTTGATTCATTGCTAGATGGTTGTCATTGCTTCTTTGACCCAAGTTGTCATCTAATTTTCATTTCATTTTTGCATGTGTCAATAAAGTCATAATAAATTATAGGTATAAGCTGATCAAGCTCTCTAAAGTCCATGCTTTAAGGTCTATCTCCAATGCCATTTTTTCCTGATAGATTATGATCCTTTTAAATAGGTGTAGTATCTTCATTCTTTTACCCCCTTAGCTTTTAGACTTATATTCTTATATTTCTTTTCCACTACTGCTTCATACACTAAATGCTAATTTTTTAAAGAGAGAAATTGTGTTTTTAAAATTATGTTTAAAAGAGCAATACCCAACAGAGTGGCTTGCAAGTTACAAAGCTGCAGTAGCCGTGGATGATTAATCATCTCCCCAACTCCTCCATTAGCTCTCACACCCTAATTAGACATGAAATCCAGGTTAAACAGCATGCTTTCTATGAAATTCAGCTGCAAGTCTAGCTCCCCAGACTCCTTGCTAACCAGATTCCCATTCTCTCTAAGCTCCTACTGTAGTGAGACTCTAAAACTACAGCAGAAGTGTTCAGAATTTGTGTGTTGAATTGAAGCAAAATAGACCTTTCCATTTGATGCCTTAAAGTTAATGAAATTAATCAATTAAAATTAAAATTAGTTAATTAAATCAAATGGTTACTAACCCATAGCTGCCCTTCTTGAGAGAATTGTAACCAAAGCTTGTCATCCAATTACTGATAATGATAGACTGCTAGTGTTTTTGTCTTTTTGTTGCTTCTTTTGATAGTTTTAAAAATTGTGTTTATTAAAATGACTGACCCTTCAAGGTTTTTTGGATTGAATTTTCAGATAACAACTGAGGCAGAATAAGAAATGGGAGCTAAGGAGTGGAAAAAATGAGTAATTATTAAGAACAAGACTTACAGCTTTCAAACTCATTCACCCACTTATGCAATAATTAATATCAAACAGTATTTATTTTATAATGGTTTGCATTATAAAATAGCTCTGTCTTCAAATCCTAAGTGTCAGAAATAATCAATAGATTCTGGGATATGCTGGTTATTAGACTTTTCTATTCAACAGAAGGAAAATATGTTTCAACCATATTTATGGAATTTCTTTCTATCAAATCATTTTTCTGCCTTAATAATTATAGTATACTGAATATATTTTAAGAAGATTTCACATCACTTAAGTGGTCTTTTCTGAAGATTGAACTCTTTTTATACTATTTATCCTGTAGAAGGTAGAAGGTAGGGAGACTGAACTGAATATCTATGACCTTGGTATTAACTAGAACACTTTTTCTGACCAAAGTTTTAATTTTATTGCTTTGTCAATTAAAGGTCATTTGTTTAGATTCATACATCCTCTGGTTCATTTATTTAATGGGTGGACAAACTGAAAAGAAGTCTGTTTCTACATGGAGATGCTGGATCAATCATTTGGCTGATTCAGTCAAGTAACTAATTGAATTATTTCTTCCCTAGAGTCCTGACCTTGCTAGGTTATACCATTTGATTATCTCCCTGGGACACTGGGTAAGAAGAGGCAATAAACATGGTTTGCTGCTGGGCTTAGTAAACAGACTTCCGTTCAACGAAGGGCTTGTTGCCCAGCACCTGGGAGTGCTACCAGCAGATAATCCTCAGCTGGTAGTTCCTCTCCTTGATAGCAGAGAGCTGCCTTACCCAAGGTCACTTTGCTTCCAACAGCAGACAACTAATGATAATTGATTAATGTGAGAATATAAGGGCCTGGCCTTCTTGGCTTAAAGGGTCATGATTCTGAAGAACCATTCTAACTCTAGATTTCATTAAGGGATAAGCTGAGGCTGTTTAATTACAGCTCAGATCCTGCCCACTCCTGCTTAACTCCCCACTTTTCCACCGGTATTGAGCCCAAGGGCAATACTTAGTAAGCATTTGCACATTAATCTCTGTCTCAGAGTCTGGTTTCTGAGGAACCTAACCTGAAACACTTGGTCTCACAAAAGTTAAAAGATCGGAGCAGTTTTAATGATCTGTACATTTTCAGCTAGTTCATCTCGCCACCATGCAGAAATAGCCTAAACTGAGTATAGTTGTGATATTAGCTAAATTTATTTATGTGTTTTTAAAAATCATTAAGATGCTAAATTGACCTCCTTATTTGAAAGTTTACTACTCACATGGATTATTAGGGAAATAGCATTGACATGATTTAGTTGGTACAAATAGCATGGCAATAGAGTTAATAGTCTCCTGTGATCTTTTTTTGGGAAGCTGGTGAGATATGCCTGGATAATACTATTTTAATGTAGATTTATAGTTCACTGAAGTATCCTAATAAAAATTGTGTTCTGTAATCATAGAGACTGTTCTCTAACATAGTATCACAAAGGTCTAACTCTATCTACATCCTCTTCAGTGTGTTTTAAACAGTAGTTTGAAGACATTGAAGTGATATTATTAAATTTGACACAAAGCTGGGCCAAAACAATAAGTTAACTTATAGAATCAAGATTCAAGGCAATTCTGATGACTGGAATTCTGGATGGAAACCAAAACATAAAATTAATAGAAAAAATTTAATAAAAACCCTTCTAAAGTCTCATATTTAAGTGAGAGGGAGAGAGATACATGAATCTTAGATTGGGGATACTTGACTGGGAAGTTCATGTGAACAGATGCTTTATCAATATCTGAAAGGAAGAACTTGGACCTTTACATTCATCTTAAAATTCTACCTTACATCAAAGATAAAAACAAAATACAAGCTAAGGAGAACACCTCAAAGGGCAGTATTCAAATACTGAAAAGAAGTCTGACCATTGCTGCAGGCAATGTGTTCATACAAACAAATAAGTTAAAAGTTAAGCAATTGCCTAACAGCGTGTTCAGAAAATAGATTCTCTTGGGAGTTTAAGTCTCTTGGTGACTGTAGGTAAAATATCAGTATTTTCTGGCCTAAATTTTTCAAGTATTTGCCTAACTTGTCTTATTGCAATACCAAATCTAATGTTTTTGAGACTACTAAGTATGCTGAGCTTTGCACCTTTCAGTCAATTATAGAGTATAATATGATATAAAAGTAATCAAATGTTATTAAAAATCAATAGAAGTCTTCAGATACAGCACTGATTTGTTTGTAATTAATAAGGTTTCCAAAATCACTCAATTGTGGATTAAAAATACATTTCTTTCACTTTCTCTAATTGGAACTGAAGTAAAAAAAAAAAAAAAATTAGCAGGCTCTGTAAAACAGTCATGTTAATGCCTACCTCAAAGGGAAAACATCATCTTAATATCCTGTTTATAGGAAATAGAAAATGAAAGAAATATGGGAGAAGTTTAGATCATGAAGCTACAAAGCTGTAAATAACAAACCTTTATGAGAAAAAAAATATTTGAGAATAAAGAAATGAATTTTTATAAAAAGAGCAGAATGTAAAGTTATGTGGTAAAACTTATTTTAGATATGCTGTGCCACAAGAAAATGGGTAACATTATCAACATTGTACAGTTTAAATATCAGGGTCTATGTGTGTTATGATTAACATATTTCAGTATATTTCTATAATACTTCTGCAAATGATAAAATATTACCTCAAGCCTTATTGACTAGAATAAATGTTGAGGTATTTTAGAAATGAGAAAATTAGGTGAAAGCATATCATTCCTTTCATGGCAACTGCCAGAAACTGGGATTTCTAAGTTCTGATGAGTCATAGGATTGGGCCAAGGGTATACCTGTAATTATTAGTAGGCCCAAATCTCACTGAATTGTTTTGTTGCTGATAACCAGTAAGCAAGCTAACATGTCTTTCCATGACCAGCCATGCAAATAATACTATTGTGAGTAGTCAAGGAAAGATAATAGTATTTTTACACTTGAATCATGAATGTTATGTGTGATGATTTTTCTTCTGTGAAATAAGTTTACTGACTGGAGATATACAAATTCACTTTTAATTCAGTTTTATAGTCATTTAATCACCCAACAATGTGCAACTGCAGAAACCAAAATTGAAAAGCATGTGCCCATTAATAAAAGAATCTCCTATATCTTATTTCAACCAACAGGTTTTCCCCCTCTGGTTTACTCATCTATTAATGATATTCCAAACAATAAATCTAAAATAACAACTATTATAGTGGAATATAGTGTTCTAGGTAAAAAGTATTTTGATACTGGTCACTAGATATAATCATCTCTAATGCTAATGATATGAAAATTCATAATTTAATGAAATGAGACATACAGGAAAACCTATGCTTAAAAAATAATGAATTCTCCCATATACACATATATATACACCCCTTCAAATATCAAAATTATTAATCCCATTAAAAGAGGGAAAACAAGCCTTACTGAGGCCACATCTGCAAAGAATTGGTTGATAATTTGGAATGGAATATGTTGGAGTCAAAGAAAAACCTTAAATTACAAACCCAGATGTCTTCATGATGAAGTGCATACATTTCCAGGCCTTCCCAGGGATCCAAAACCTTGAAATATGCTAGAATCAACCTCCTCCCAACCTTTCAGATTTCAACCTTGAGAGAATTCCTCTTTTAAGAGAATCTCTGAGTGGCTCCTCAAGGACTCTGACATTCCTTTTTCTTTTTTCCCCAAAGCACTGGAAACCTGGTCCAAAAATTCTCAAAATTCTCCCACTAGAGAAACCTAGACTGTCAATGCCATTCTGCCTTGTTTGCTGCCAGTTCTCTTTGGACATATTAAACTGAAGAAACATAGAAACCACCTACAAAACATTATGGAAGAATCATCAGCAAGCTGACTGGACACACACCTCTGTCTTTTTTTTTTTTTTTTCCTTTTCTTTTTGTCAGCTGCAGCAACAGAAACATTAGGGCTCTTTCTCCTTTAGAATTTGAACTCGGCAGACCCGCAGACTCCTTCCTCCCTCCCCCTCTCCCCACCTCCTCTCCTGCTTTCTAGCTTCAGAAATACAAGAAAAGCAGACATGCTCCTTCTCCTCTGGAGCTGCATTGGAATCCTGTCAGTTAATGCGGAGGGTAGGGGGAGAAAGTTACTTCGCAGGCAGAGATGTCTCACCTTCCATGCTTGTTGCCATGGAGATGAAATCCAGCGAGTAGATTTAAGGGTTGGCACGTTTGTCTGTTCGCTGATCGGTTCAATAACCATGTAAAAGCGTGTCCTGGGGACCTCCGTGGAGTCACAGTACCGCGGCTAGCGCTTTCCTGGCCTACGTGTGTAAATGTATCTGTCTGTGATGGACAGAAGACGTGGGCGCCCGCGAAGTGCGTGTGCGCGCGCGAGTATATTAGCAGGCAAATGTGCACGGATTTCTTCGATGTGGCAGTGTGTAAATATTTGCGCGCGCGTGTGTGCGTTTGTGAGGGCGTCTGACCGTTTGTGTACGTGAGAGAGAGAAGAGGTGGGAAGTGAGGGGGGGAGGGAAGTCGGCTACTGCAGCAACAGGCTCTGTCTAGTCCTCAGCTCTTAAAAAAGAAAAAAAAAGCGGCTCATTCTCACTCGCATCACACTTTGCAGGTTAGCCATCCTTCATCACCAATAAGGCTTTCTAAGGCAGTAGGGGTTTTCCTTAATTTATTATTAAAAATCTTTGTTTTCCTCTCCTCTCTGCGTTCATTAGTAGCTGTGCCGCGGGCATTTTGCTCTGCTCGGTGACCTCAGCCTCAGTCGAGGAGTAGGCACTAAATTCTTACGTCTTCTCATCCTATAAAGGAAAGACGTGAGTGAAGGGTGTATGGGTTTAACTGGGGACTGCATATGTCATCTGGAGTTATTTTTCCCTACCCTTCGCCTTTCCTAAGCAAACCCAACAGAATCCTCTTTTCTTAGGAATAAGTGCCTAGGCGCTGTCCGTAGTGCTGAAACACTGCGTTGCTGCTAAGTCACTTCGGCCGTGTCCGACTCTGTGCGACCCCATAGACGGCAGCCCACCAGGCTCCTCCGTCCCCAGGATTCTCCAGGCAAGAACACTGCGTAGCATAAGCTATTAATAGAAGACATAAAGCGAGGAACCCTTAGATAAAGCCCACATAAAGCAGAGAGGCTCATTTTGTAAACAGCATTGAATATAATATAAATCAAACTTAAACAGCATTGAAAGCAATACAAACAAGGCCACAAACAAAACCCCCTCTCCCTCTCTTCCTCCTTATTTAGGGCTCTTCCCAATCTCCAAGCTCAGTTATAAAGCCCCAATTCTATTTGTTTTTGGATAATATATTCAGAGGCTTCCCTGATGGCTAAGCTGGGAATATCCCCTGGATAAAGGGTATGGCAACCCAGTTCAGTATTCTTGCCTGGAGAATTTCATGGACAGAGGAGCCTGGTGGGCTATAGTCCATGAGGCACAAAGGGTTGGAGGTGACTGAGCGACAAACGTAACAACACAGTATATTCAGAACCTACAAGTTGCAAACATTTGCAGATTCCTTAAAAACTAAATTATTGACCTAATGAACTATAAACTATTCAGTGACTGGGAAAAGTGTGGTGCAGAATTGGGTCATTGTTCATGTAAAAAAAAAAGCTGAAAACAAGTGTGTTCTAATTGAAAATAAAGTGAAGACAAATTTCATGTTCATTTAGACTATTTACTAAACTAGAAAATTCCATGGTCTTAACAAAAATGTTTAATGTATAACTGTGAGTTCATATAAAACTATACTAAAAAAGTTTTTCATTTGAAACTATTAAATATCCTATAATACTGGCCCACCAAGGGGAGTGGAAGAAGTATCTACTTCCAGGAACATGTTCATTGCCATGGTTTTACTGACTCTTTTTTAAAGCTTGCTAAAGGCCACATCATTTTTGGTATTATACGGTATAGCAGTACTTCTTGAAATTTAATGTGCATATGAATCCCCAGGGATCTTGTTAAAATGAAGATTCTCATTCAGTAAGTGTGAGATTGGGTCTCAGATTCTGAAATTCTAACAATATCTCAGGTGATTCCATAGGTTGCTAGTCTCAGAACTACACTTCTAGTAACAAGGTTCTGGAGATAGTAAATTCTGGCCATGCAGTCACTCATAGAGTATGGAAAAGGAGGTCATTTTCTTTCCACAATTTTTCTATGTGTGTTTCTAGATTATTGCAATAATATTCTATTCAAAGAAGTTCAGAGATTAACCATTTTGTTTGCATAATATTAACAAATTTTATGAATGTATCATTTGATTCATTTTGACACTGTCTAGACACATACTACAGTTTACTCAGTTCTCTATTTCCATACTATGATCTACAATCACCGATTCTCTTTGGAAGTCAAACTTAAGAAAACAGAAGCAAGTTATATGACTCTACTACTGATGTTTGGGCCTCACTGCAAGAATTTGTTACCATGATTGGAGACTTCAACTTGTCATTTATGACTTTAAATCTGGTTCCATAGTGAATGCTCATGATACTGATTTGCAAAATCTGGACAGTACAGATCTAATTTTCACTCATTTTAGAAAGTAGAAGAGGACCATTGTTTCACAGACCATTTGAGTGAAATCTGATCTGTCATATCATTGACATAATATACTTATGCTTGGATTTTGAAGGTTCCCTTGAATGATTTTCTGTTTTGTTTTGTTTTTAAATCCATACCTACATCAGTTGTGCAGTGCTTTCAGTTAATGCTTTTGAATTGATGCCAAAGGAAAGTTTGACTATAAATTAGATTCCTTGGTATTAGTTGGTACATGACCTTGACCTTTAACAAGCTGTATGAACAGTGGTGATGTTTTGAAAAGTCTGCAAAATGGTTCATTCTGGAAAGCATAAAAGGATTAAATATCAATTATGTTCCATATCCTTTGCCAAGTGCTGGATACAAATGAGATATTTTAGAAAACAACATAGCAGGTTATATGAAGTTCTATGGAAGTACAGAAATTATAATTTATGTTTTATTCTCCATTACCAAAGAAGTGATGAAGCATAGCAAAATATAAAATCCAGAATTAGCTGTATTTCAAGTCCTTGCCAATGTTGGTTGCCCAATATTTATTTAAAAATTGTTGAAAGATAGGAAATGAATGCTTTTCTAAAACACACATAGCTTCTGGATTGTCTGATTTATTTTCAGAACAATCCAAAATTATTAGAAAGGTGAGTATGTGGATGAAATTGTTAGATCTCCTTCAAAAGAACTATCTTTACTATGCTTTGAATTTACACTTTCAGTTTATATACAAGTTCTCCACATAAAGCAATGTTCAGCTTATACAATCCACTCTATGCTTGCTATGAGGTTGTTACTAAAGATTTGCCTAACGCATTCTATACTATTTCTTATATGACATACCTCTGAAAGCATTTCTTTCAAGACCGATTTCATGAATTGAACTCTCATACCCTTCCTTTTAAATCATCTCAAGGTAAGTGGTGTGTCCTCTTCTTATATACAATGTATATCATGTAGCTGATCACATGTGCCTTTTCCTTTAGTTACCAAGGATGTCAGGGTCAAATTACCAGCTAAAAATGAGTAACTGTATAAGACCTTAAGGCTTTTATATTTATGTTCTTTCTTTATTGACTACTGCATTTTCTTGGGAAAAGGCAATGGCACCCTACTCCAGTACTCTTGCCTGGAAAATCCTATGGATGGAGGAGCCGGGTAGGCTGCAGTCCATGGGGTCGCTAAGAGTCAGATAAGACTGAGCGACTTCACTTTCACTTTTCACTTTCATGTGTTGGAGAAGGAAATGGCAACCCACTCCAGTGTTCTTGCCTGGAGAATCCCAGGGACGGGGGGCCCTGGTGGGCTGCCGCCTGTGGGGTCACACAGAGTTGGACACGACTGAAGCGACATAGCAGCAGCAACAGCACTTTTCTTGGCACCCCACTCCACTACTCTTGACTAGAAAATCCCATGGATGGAGGAGCCTGGTAGGCTGCAGTCCATGGGGTCGCTAAGTCGGATACTACTGAGCGACTTCACTTTCACTTTTCACTTTCATGCATTGGAGAAAGAAATGGCAACCCACTCCAGTGTTCTTGCCTGGAGAATCCCAGGGACAGGGGAACCTGGTGAGCTGCCATCTGTGGGGTCGCACAGAGTTGGACATGACTGAAGTGACATAGCAGCAGCAGCAGCAGCACTTTTCTTTGCTCAGATGTTGATGTATTATTTTCTTTCAATTATCTGTTTTAATGTGTGCCTGCATCCATTTCAATTATCTGTTTTAATGTGTGCCATTCCATTTCTGGAATCAGAAATGGAGTAAATAAATTAAAAAATAAGTAAATAAGTAAATTTATGTCTCTACTTTTTGTCAAAAAATGTTGAGTATTGGGTGAATATATATGGTTGTCAACATAAGCTTATTTTTAACAAGGTACTAAAATATAGAAAAATGATTATCTAGTTAGCTATGAAGAGAAAAATCTAATTTATTATGCTTGTTAAGCTAGCAGAAGAAAATTTCTCTTTAACTTTATCAGCTTTATTTCAAAACATATTGTTTCCCCATTTCTCCTTCTGTTCTTCTAAACAGTGTCTTTTGTATGACTAGAACTTTTTCTTATGTCAGGGAGCAGATTTATTAATTATCTATCTTGTCAGAAGATGTGGTAACTATAGAAATGTAAAGAATATGACATCCCCACTCTAATGAATATATTTGAGAATGAAGGTGTCACTATGGAACTGAAAGCAAAATTTTTCTCTAACAAGCCAGCTCAGGATTCTTTGCAGAGGAAAATTCTGTTACCTCTGAATGCTTGTCACCCTGGTTTCAGTTGACTGCTTGCTCTCAAGTTTTCTATAGTGGGATCCTCTCTTGACCTTATTACCATGCTACCTTCAGCTTTTCATGGAAATCTATATCTTGTCTGGCTTAAGTTTGTTTAGTCTTTCTGAGTTAAAATGTTTGAAAGTAGCTCTGCTTTTTTTTTTTTGAAAGTTGCCATTTATTCAAATATTGGATACTACAACTTTCAAATGCAAAACTTTAAAAACTGTATTGAGGACAAATGTAAATTACCTTTTTGTTATAAATGTTAAACATCAACCCAATGCTTACTTAGCTTTAGATGGTATTAGATAATTAATTATGTCCAAAAGTCACCTGTTTTTTAAAAATACATTATTTGGATTGTCATTTTTAAGTACCTATGGCTTATTTTCTACATAACCAGTTTCAGTCTTTTTGGAGGGTTAAGACTGCTTTTGAAATTTCAATAGGAAATCTATGCCCTCATACACTTGCAGATAATTTTGCTCACAATTTGTGGCATTCATGGACTCTTGGAAGTCCATTTTTATAAATACGAAAGTAATACAAGGAGTGATTTTTAAATTTCTGCTATAAATAAATGGCCTGTGGTCTCATTCTCAGTTTTGCAACTAAGTACTGATTGTCTTAAAGTCCTGCATTTTTAAACTGCCCTATTAATTTTCAATTTTCCTTCCTTGGAGTTCTTCCTCCAGGTCATCTTACCATCTGATCTCTAGAGAGTAGCCAATGCTGAATATGCTAAAATAGGATTAGAGAGTATTGTAATAGGATGATTAAATTTGATTAGAAAACGACGGTGGGATTTTTGTCAACAGTGAAGGAAATTATCTAAGTAAGTGGAATCATAAGTGAATTGAGCATGATGATACTTCAGTATGGATAATGATCTAATGCTGGTCTATTCAGTGAGTCCCATTGAAAATGAGATGGTATGTTTTGCTGGTAAAGTGTTCTGCAAAGAAAAATGCACTAAATGTGTCAGTTCAGAGTGAACTTTTAAAATGAAGTTTTCATTTAACTGGTTTCAATTTTACTGCCCATAAGCCTTAAATCATTTCATATAAACTGCACTTCAAATCTTTTCTATATTTACTGTTGAATCTTAACGAATATGATAAGGTATCTTGGGCACAATGAATGTGTGATCCATAACCACAGTATAATGTTTAATTGGCTCAAGTTATCTTGCTGGGTTAAAGAAACAGAAATAGAATGAGTTTATTCTGCTACAGTGTATGTTTCTGTAATATGCATCAATTAATTGATAAATAGGGATGCCAAGAGAATGTGAAAATCAAGGTTTATAGAAGATTTTCCCTAAAACATTAGTGTTTTGACTACTTGGTAAAGGAATTTAATGCTAAATCTATTAACACAGCTAATGCAATACTCTTGAAGGAAAGCAATCCTATACACACTACCCATTCACTCCTTCTTCCTCTTTGCTCAGTTCAGCCATATGCTCTGTCTTGAACATACAGAGTGATTTCCTGATCTTTGTGCGTTTGCCCTTGTTTTCATAATTTACCCTTTCCGTATGCTTTTTCATCATTCTCTCTTAACTAAAAAATTTTGGTGAAGTTCTAGATACATTGTCATGTATATTTTAGCTTCTATTTTTAACTGTGCTTGTATTTTCATTAGGTTTGTAAATGTTTTTGTAGTGTTTTTGTGAAGTTGTATGAGTTTTACATCGATTTTTCTCCAACATGATATTTTTTCCTAAATTTTGCCAATTATTTTTCCACTGAATAAACTTTATTTTGTAGATTAGTTTTAGGATTATATAAAATCAATCAGAAAGTACTGAAAGTTCCTCTATATCTCTTTTGCCCTTACTCTACAGTTTCATCTGGTATTTACATCTTGCATTAGTGTGGTACATTTATTACAGCTGATGAACCAATACTGACACGTTATTACTAAGGCCCATAGTTTACATTAGGGTTAACTCTTTTGTGTTGTACAGTTCTACATGTTTCACCAAATGCATGTCATGTATCCAGCATTATAATATCTTTAAAAAGTAGTTTCATTTCTCTAAATACTCCTTGAGCTCCATTTACTTATTCTCCTCCTTTCCCTAACCCACCAGGTTAACCCCTAGAAACCATTGTCTCTATTGCTTTGTTTCCAGATTGTGTGTATGGAGTCATACAGACTCTGTTACCTTTTTCAGACTGGCTTTTTTCATTTAACAACAAGCATTTAACTTTCTTTCATGATGTTTCACAGCTTGGTAGCTCATTTCTTTTTATCATTTAATAACATTCCATTGGATGGATATACCATAGTTTGTTTAGCCATTCACCTATTGAAGGACATCTTAGTTGCTTCCAATTTTGGAAATTAAAAGTAAAGGTGTTTTAAACATCACTTGTACGTTTTTGTATGAACATAATTTTTCAACTCATTTTGGTAAATAACTAAGAGTGTGATTTCTGGACTGTATATGGTAAGGGCATGTTTAGCTTTGTAAAAAGTTAACATGCTGTCTTTCAAAGTAGGTATATCATTTATGTTTCCATCAGCAATAAAGTAGAATTCCTGTTGCTTGACATTCCTCATCAGCATTTGGTATTGTTAGTGTTTTGGATTTTAGCGTCCTAAGGGCTATGCAGTGATATCTCAGTGCCATTTTCATTTTCAATTCTCTTATGACAAAAGATGTTGAATATCTTATGCTGATTTTCCATTTGTATATCTTCTTTGATGAGACGTCTGTTCAGATAGTTTCTGACTTTTTAATTTGGTAGTTTGTTTTCTTATCATTGAGTTTTAAGAGTTCTTTGTATAGTTTGGAAATATGGCCTTTACTAGATATATGTTTTGCAAAGATTTTATCCTTGTCTGAGTCTGTCTTTTTGTTTTCTTAAGTTGCCAGGTATTTTTAAGAATGATTTTATAGAGCATGAGTTTTTGTTTTCAGAAATGCATGCATTGTTGAATAAGAAACACTTGTATACTTGATATCAGATTTGTAAAACCAAGGTAGCCAAACTGAACTCACATCTCTCATAAGCAAAGCTAAACTGAATGAGTATTCAGTAAGACTGAAAAAGCCTATGATACTATGTAAAAGTTGGTATAAAATAAGTTGAAGCTAGTGGCTATCTATAAAACAATACTTAAAACTATGAAGATTTTAAGGAGAATTAACTTAAATATTTTTTACATAGTATTCTCTGTACACAGTAATCCTTATATAACTAATCCCAAGACTTTAAATGATGCTCAAAGCAATAAACATTTGGGACGAATAAGGTCTGAATTTTCAGAAAAGTTTTGGATAGAATGTCAATCCTGGGACTGTCAGAACATCTGTCCTCACAGTACTACCATGCATACTTAGTAATCTGAAGGAAACTCTGGGAACTCACAATTGAGATTTGTTAATGGAGCAAAAAGTATAAAATAAATTATAAATTTCTTTTAAAAAAAAAATAAACTTAGACTTATTTAGAGGTGCAGGGATTCCTATCTTTAATGGACACAATGAATGAATGGATGAATGAACAAATAAATATAGTTATTCTCTCCTTTGTTTTGGGATATCTCAGAACATATACTGAATAGCTTAGACACAGTGCCAAATATTATTTATTGATACTCAGCATTATCCTCACCCTTCTGAGCTCCCTCGTATGAGACATTTCTCAGACTCTGCTAATCTAACCTAAATTCTACCTATGAGAAGCTCAGGTATAAAATTTAAAGGGGAGGGACAGAGAAGCCACTAGTCTCAGCAACAGTAACCTTGTAGGTATCAGCAAATGGCAGATGAGAGGTTATACCAGCAGCTTCAGGGCATAAGGAAGTTCTGAGACTTACCTGCTGCTACATGAAACAAAGATAATTAGTGGCAGTTCCCATGATTCCTGCCCTGCTTAATTTTTCAAACCCTAGCAATAGTTCCTGGACCTTTGCTCCATCAGTCACACTAATTATTGTGTAAACCTCCCTGTCTTTGTGCATTAGATCCTACATGAAATGCCTACAGCTGGATTGAAAGCTTTTATTTCTTTTCCTGACTGAGTACTGAATAAAAAAGAAGTAAAATCATGGAAATATACCTAATCATCTCTGTTTATATACATCAATATGTTTACAGTTATGCATATAGACATATATATTTTTAGCATGTTTAAACAGTTTGTGAGTTGAAATATAATGACATGAAATCACTTCAGCCTACCAGTTTGTAATACACCATGAAAAATATATTACATTTGTATACTACTGAAAAAGTGTTGTTTCTAACAGAGTAAGCTCATATGCAGCTATAAGGAAAAGGATAACCCTCTTTATAAAGGGTGGCAAAAGGGTAGAATTTTTGGATTCTGTTCCATTTCATGAAACTGTGGTAATAGAAACCCAATGCAAGGCCTAAACGGAATGGAGGTTCTTTTTCTCCCCAAGCAAGAAGGTTGTATATAGGCAGCCTAGGGCTTATACACTGGCTCTGTGAGGTCAGGCTCCTAATTTTCTGATTTGCCATCTTTAGCTTGTGGCTCTTGTCCTCAAACCTGACCTCACGGTTTCAGAGGGATACTCCACCATCTAGCCTCACAGGAGAGCAGGGAGGCAAAGAAATTATTAGCAAAGCTTCTTCTAGCAATCCAAGCGTATTTATCCTTACAACTTCTTAGAGTTGTGTCCTATGACCACTCCCAGTATTTTAGCCGGGCATACTGCCACTAGACAAAATTGTGATTCTGTCGTTAAAAAAAAAAAAAAAAGGAGGGAGACTGGATATCAGGCAGGAAACCTGTACTGTTCTACAGTAGACAGCAAAGGAACAAATAAAAACCAATGTAAAGGATGTCCTCAAGAAAAGTAAAAAAATAAAGCTGTGTTTGTGTGACCACACTGTACACTACTGAAGCAAATTGGTTTTTACAAAAAAACCTTTTGACTATCAGGATTAAGTTTAGCTGTGCTTAACAGAAAGACTCCAAATAGTAGCATATTAATCAGGATAGAGGATTTCCTCCAACTGAGAACAAGCTTGAGGTAGGACTACGAAGGTTGTTTGTGGTGGCTTCATGGTGTCATCAGAGACCCTAATTCTATTTTCCTGTTCTAGCAACGTCAGTCATTAGCTTCAGTCATAAGGTCACTTCATGGTTCATCTTGGTTGCCACCGTTACAGACATCGTTTGTCTGTTCCAAGCAGCAGCAAGAGGAGACTAGAGAGGACAAAAGGGCCACTCTTCCAGTTAGGTCAGTCCCTTCTAAGGAACTTCCTCCTCAGTCCTCACAACATTTCTGCTCATGTTCTAGTGGCCAGAACATAGATGCGTGGCCACACACAGTGGCAAGTGAAGCTAGGAAATGTGGACTTTTGTATTCACAATCATCTTAAATAAATTTCTATTATCAAATAAGAGGAATATGGATTATGTTAAGTTATTAAGTCTATCATTACCATTTACAGCAGCAGTCCCCAACCTTTTTGGCACCTGGGACAATTTTTCATGAACAGGGGAGGGAGGGGGTGGTTCCGGAGGTAATGTGAGTGATGGGAGTGATGGGGTGGGGCAGATGAAGTTTGTTCCCTCACATGCACTCACTTCCTGCTGTGAGGCTGGTTCCTACCAGGCTGACTCGGACTGCTATCTCTCTGAGTCTCTGGAGTTGGTACCCCTGATTTATAGGATTCTATTCAAATATGCATGACAGAGTGTGGATTAGACACTCTAAGAAATGTATTGTCCCTTCTAAATGTGGTAACTAAACATTGAGAAGACTCTTGAGAGTTCCTTGGACTGCAAGGAGATCCAACCAACCCATTCTGAAGATCAGCCCTGGGATTTCTTTGGAAGGAATGATGCTAAAGCTGAAACTCCAGTACTTTGGCCACCTTATGCAAAGAGTTGATTCATTGGAAAAGACTCTGATGCTGGGAGGGTTTGGGGGCAGGAGGAGAAGGAGACGACAGAGGATGAGATGGCTGGATGGCATCACTGACTCGATGGATGTGAGTCTGAGTGAACTCCGGGGAGTTAGTGATGGACAGGGAGGCCTGGTGTGCTGCAGTTCATGGGGTCGCAAAGAGTTGGGCACTGAACTGAACTGAAACATTGAGAATGACCTTGTTAAAAGGGCAATTAAGTTAAAAACAATGTTTGCTACACAATAATCATTTTCATGAATACTCCTTGAGCTAGAACACCATATTTGGAAGAGTTAAAAATACTACCACATGGTATCATGGCTTTGGACAGAGGAAACCTAATCATGGACTTACTGAAGAGGAGTGGGTAGCTAAGCCTATAGGAAGGAAAGTAGGGCAGAACGCTTAGAAATTTGCTCTTCTGATCTTTCTTTTAATGGAGTTACTGGAATGAGATTGAGGAAAGACATGGTGATTTAAGGAATTAGAAAGAAACCAACATGACATTGTAAAGCAATTTTCCTCCAAAAAAAAGACAACGCAAAAAACCTGAGACTCAAGTAAGTACCCAGGAATTAAAGGAGTGTTTAATCTTCAAAGGAGAAAACTGTCCCAATATTGCTTACAAAAATCAAAAGTAAATCTGTTAATGGGCAATGATCCTAGCATTGTAAAGTGGAAAAATGAAACAATTATTAAAGGAATTCAAGCAACACTGTTGGTATTACCTGAATTATTTGAATAACTGAAGTGAACGTGAAATTCCTGCCTGGATTATTCAGATAATTGACTTAATTCTAAACTTCTCTTAACTAGTAGAGAACTTTCTTAAGTATGTAATTTTAGATGATAAATGCTGAAAAAGACTCCTAAGTTACACAGAGTAATAGGAGAAGACGAGAAGAAAAAGAGAGAAAAAGAATAAGTAGTTAATTGTCAGAATAAATCTATTCTTTCAAGTGATAATAACCAATATCCACTTTTTCATCACAGAATGAACTTCTATGGTGAAAAAAGTTAACTATATATGTATTTCAAGTATAACCTGCAATATTTTTAGTTATAAATTCCTTTCTTAGTTTCAGTTTTCTAAAGTTGGGAAACAGTGGCTTCAAATTCAGCCATTTAGTTTTGTAAAGCCAAGTAAACTGACTTTAAAAACATACTATTTCTTTGACCTCATATTCTTGGTCTTTGTCTTCAGTACTTAAAGCCAAATTAAAAGAATGCTAGTGGCTACTCCATTCTGTTCTTTGGTAGCAGAACCACAGGCAATGAGCCCAGCTGCCAACCTCCCTTACAGATGGGTGTGTCATGTTGTTACGGAGTCCAAGCTCGCTCTGCTTGCCACAGGATAGGTGTTGAGGCAAGGAAGAGACTTTCATCAGGGAGCCGGCAGATCAACAAGATGGCAGACTAGTGCCTCAAAATAGCCATCTTCTTGGGGTCTGGATGCAAAGTTGTTTTAGAGATGAGAGAGAAAGAAGCAATGAGGAATTAAAGTCAAAAGCAGAATAGAAAGGAGATGCAGTGGGGAAGTAAAGTGAAAGAGTCCTCAGTCTTGCAAAACATCTCCGAGGGGATGTCCAGCCTTGAGAAAATGTCAGCCTTCAGGAGAAAAGGAAAGGTATACCCATTTGAATGCAGAGTTCCAAAGAATAGCAAGGAGAGATAAGAAAGCCTTCCTCAGTGATCAATGCAAAGAAATAGAGGAAAATAATAGAATGGGGAAAGGCTAGAGATCTCTTCAAGAAAATTAGAGATACCAAAGGAACATTTCATGCAAAGATGGGCACAATAAAGGACAGAAATGGTATGGACCTAACAGAAGCAGAAGATATTAAGAAGAGGTGGCAACGATACACAAAAGAACTATACAAAAAGATCTTCATAACCCAGATAATCACAATGGTGTGATCACTCACCTAGACTCAGACATCTTGGAATGCAAAGTCAAGTGGGCCTTAGGAAGCATCACTATGGACAAAGGTAGTGGAGGTGATGGTATTCCAGTTGAGCTATTTCAAATCCTAAAATATGACGCTGTGAAAATGCTGCACTCAATATGCCAGCAAATTTGGAAAACTCAGCAGTGGCCACAGGACTGGAAAAGGTCAGTTTTCATTCCAATCCCAAAGAAAGGCAATGCCAAAGAATGTTCAAACTGCCGCCCGCTTGCCCTCATTTCACACGCTAGCAAAGTGCTCAAAATTCTCCTTCCAAACCAGGCTTAAACAGTAGATGAACCGTGTAACTTCCAGATGTTCAAACTGGTTTTAGAAAAAGCAGATGAATCAGAGATCAAATTACCAACATCCATTGGGTCATCGAAAAGGCAATATATTTCCAGAAAAACATCTACTTCTGCTTTACTGACTCTATGGATCACAACAAACTGTGGAAAATTCTTAAAGAGATTTCCTGACCACCTGACCTGCCTCCTGAGAAACCTATATGCAGGTCAGGAAGCAACAGTTAGAACTGGACATGGAACAACAGACTGGTTCCAAATGGGGAAGGGAGTACATCAAGGCTGTACATTATCACCCTGCTTATTTAACTTATATGCAGAGTACATCATGAGAAATGCTGGACTGGATGAAGCACAAGCTATAATCAAGATTGCTGGGAGAAATATCAACAACCACAGATATGCAGATGAAATCACCCTTATGGCAGAAAGCAAAGAAGAATTAAAGAGTCTTTTGATGAAAGTGAAAGAAGAGAGGTGAAAAAATTGGCTTAAAACTCAACATTCAGAAAACGAAGATCATGGCACCCAGTCCCATCACTTCATGGCAAATAGATGGGGAAACAATGTAAAGAGTGACAGACTTTATTTTTGGGCTCCAAAATCACTGCAGATGGTGACTGCAGCCATGAAATTAGAAGACACTTGCTCCTTGGAAGAAAAACCATGACCAACCTAGACAGCATGTTAAAAAGTAGAGACATTACTTTGCCAACAAAGGTCTCTTTAGTCAAAGCTATGGTTTTTCCAGATGTCATGTATGGATGTGAGAGTTGGACTATAAAGAAAGCTGAGTGCCGAAGAATTGATGCTTTTGAACTGTGATGTTGGAGAGACTCTTGAGAGTCCCTTGGACTGCGAGGGTATTCAACCAGTCTATCCTAAAGGAAATCGGTCCTGAATATACATTGGAAGGACTGATGCTCAAGCTGAAACTCCAATATTTTGGCCACCTGATGCGAAGAACTGACTCATTTGAAAAGAGCCTGATGCTGGGAAAGATTGAAGGCAGGAGGAGAAGGGGACAACAGACGATGAGATGGTTGGATGGCATCACCGACTCAATGGACTTGAGTTTGAGCAAGCTCTAGGAATTGGTGATGGACAGGGAAGCCTGGCATGCTGTGGTCCATGGGGTCTCAAAGAGTCAGACATGACTGAGCAACTGAACTGAAGCAAATCTCTTCTATTCACAAGTGAGAAGGGACAAACTATCTCTCCATGAGCTGAACAAAGGCACATTAGTTGAACAGGGGGGCAGGGTCCTCCAGACAAGCCATTGAGTATGATTATAATAATAAAAGCAAGTCATAGAAACAGTTTCCAACATGGAGTCAGAATTGGCTTCCGCTCTGCAATAATGTGACTAAGTTTTGACCTGTGAATGGGAAGTGTTGTGTGAGACTTCTGAATAGGAGCCTTCTTTTCTGAACAGCTTCTTGCCTTCAATGCAGACAAGATCTCCAGTAGCCAGCTTGGGCCCTAGGGTGACCTTTAAAATGTTTGCCACACACTAGGGTGATGAAAGGTCAAGAAGGAAGAAAACTGTTCAGATCAGTTCAGTTCAGTTGCTCAGTTTTGTCCGACTCTTTGCGACCCCATGGACTGCAGCATGCCAGGCCATCCCCTTTTCCTCCTGCCTTCAGTCTTTCTCAGAATCAGGGTCTTTTCCAATGAGTCAGCTCTTCAAGTGGCCAAAGTACTGGAGTTTCAGCTTGAACATCAGTCCTTCAGACGAATATTCAGGACTGATTTCATTTAGGATGGACTGGCTGGATCTCCTTGCAGTCCAAGAGACTCTCAAGAGTCTTCTCCAACACCACAGTTTAAAGGCATCAATTTCTCAGAAGAAACCTGAGTCCATGATAATTGTGGAGCAACTCTATCTGCTCTGGGATGCCTTCCTCTACACTATTTTTACTTAAAAGAGTAATAAATTCTATCTTGTTTAAGACACTATTATTTCTAGTCTCTGTTACTAATAATACAATTCCTAAATGATACACAAATTATTAGCTGAAAATATTTTGGAATTTTAGTATTAAATTTCCAGGTATGTGTAATATGATGATTCTTTCCTTAATCTCCCTCCATCTCCCCCTCTCCTTTTCTGCCACTCTATTACAAATACATTTCAATTTCTAAGAGAGAAAACTAGGTAGTTATGTGAGGTTGCATCAATAATGCATTTTGTGCCATTGCAAAGGATGAATTTTGTAGTAGGAATTATGAGAAGGTAAAAGCTAAATCATTACTCAAGATTTTTCAGTATGTGTATATGGACTTAAAAAATAAACGTGGAAGGAAAAGATATGAATGGAATCTATCAATAGTATGTTAGCAAATGTGTTTTTAAAATTTTTTTCACATTTTGCTAAGGTAAGTAAAATATAATAGCAAGTGAGGGAGGAAAGATCAATCTATAGAGCAGTCAGATGGAATAGTAGTTATTCAACATTTTCTCTTCAGAAGCTGCCCCAGTTCTCTCCATCTTTTGAGATTCAGCTCTTCTGTAAAGTTCTCACGGATCTCCCTATAGAAATTAACCTCTGCCATTTATGCATTTATCAGGACTAGAGTTAAATTACAGTAAGGGAGGTACGTGTCTTAGGTACATCATTTAAAGGATGCCAAAAGCTCAGTAATCAAGATAAATATTTTAATGAAACATTTTAATTAGCACACTACAGTATGCAGGCCAGAGTCCTGATTTTGTAAATAAACTTTTAATTATACTTCATATTTGTCTCAATTACAGCACTCAAATAGTGCTTTTTATAAGTGTTCTCCCCTAATAGGGAATAGGTTGTATCTATTTTTCGTATTCCTCATGTTCTTACTACTCTGTTTTAAGCATAAAGGCCTCTTTAAAAATATTAAATTGAATTTTTGAGATTTTGCAAGAATATACTATACAAGAGACTGCAGGTTTGTTCTCATCTTAAATTCAGTAACAGCCAAAGAATAACAGAGCGTGATGGATGTTTTGAAAGTACTTACAATTCAGTTCTATGAAAACCACTTGACTTTTCTTTGATTAAAACCCTGCTCAGCCTTGAGAGATAGGGAATTGTAATACTACTTTATATTCATATAGCAATTTGCCCCACATAAAGTGCTTTCTTTTAATCCTCATCTTAATCTTGTTAGGAAGGTATTATTATCCTTATTTATTACAGAAAGATTGAAAAGTTAAGTGACTTGTCCAAGGAGTTACAGGCAGACAGTGGCAGATCAGGGGTCTTAACCCAGTTTTTTGTGTCAAAATCCAATGACTTCTGCTACTCCAAATACTAAATCTTGGAGAACTGACTGAGGAGAAACAATTCATGCAGTAACAACAACAGCCTGTGTTGTGTTTTTGAAACAATGTCAGTGGCATCCTAGACAGTAGTATTTTACCAAGTGTACCCATATGATTAAAATTGTTGATTTTTATGTGTGTGCATTTGATGAAGTAACTCTTCTGGCATAGGATTGGCTGTTTTATGGTATTTTTAGTTGAAGGGAAAAAAACCCTACACATTGAAATGTCAAGGAAACGGGGTAATTGAGGAAATTATGTATTACCTGAGTATTAGTTTCTAACTACAGCTTTACCACTAACGTGTGCATGATATTTAGCAAAGCATGTAAATCATACATGTTTGCCTCTTTATGAAAAGAAAGATTTGGTAAATCTTTGAACTTTTCAGCTGAAAAAGGTTATTTCAATGTGAAATATTATTATGGTACTCCCAAGTTAGAGGAGAAGGCAATGGCACCCCACTCCAGTACTCTTGCCTGGAAAATCCCATGGATGGAGAAGCCTGGTAGGCTGCAGTCCATGGGGTCGCTGAGGTTGCACACGACTGAGCGACTGTACTTTGACTTTCCACTTTCATGCATTGGAGAAGGAAATGGCAACCCATTCCAGTGTTCTTGCCTAGAGAATCCCAGGGATGGGGGAGCCTGGTGGGCTGCCGTCTATGGGGTCACACAGAGTTGGACACGACTGAAGTGACTTAGGAGCAGCAGCAGCCCAAGTTAGAAGTTGATTAAGCTTAATGTTTCTTTTTCATATTTGGGGGATCTATGCCTATATTTTAAAACTCCATATGGTAATTAAATTTGTTTGAGAGCCTGTAACTGCTTCAAACAGAATTTCCATCAGCATATAATAAACACAACCGAAGCCCCAAATGTTCATTATTGGCTAGTCTAGTAGGTTTCTTATGAAAAGTATAGATTCTCCTCATTGATTGCTGCCTGGAGAATTAAAAACTTTAGTCTTCTTTCTGCCTCATTCTCTAGAACCAGAATTCAAAGGAATTCAAAGCCATTCTTTCTGGTGAATTGCAACCAGTAATCAATGACTATTGAATGTCCACAGGGTGCCTAGGCGCTGAAGTAGCAAGTGATTTCTTTGCATTATTCAAAGAATTTCTAAGGGGAGTCTGAAGATTAGCAGACGTTTTCAAAGATGCTAAGCGGTGTGTGCTTCTGTAATTTAATTTGCCCCTACAGGAAATGATTAGAATAGTCTAGGTTTCAGAGCCCTAGAGATTTCTAACACCCAGAGCCGACTTTTGCTGGTGAAGACCCCCCGGGGTGCCACAGGACTGAAGGGGCTGGGACTCAGAACACTGCCCTGCCACGGGCTTCGGGACAAATCAAGCCCTCCTTGGGCAGGAGCAGGACCGACTACGGCCATGGTGGCTCACGCACGCCACCAACCCATCCTTGTACTCCCCTCCCCGCGCACTCCCACTCCCTCCCCTCTACCAGCTCACACCATCTCCCAGTCTCCCAGCCCTGACTGGTTCTCGCGAGATCCGGGCAACTGAGCGCTCGGGGCCTTTTCAAATCGGGATCCGTTACCGCTTTGCCGGCCGCCGCCATTGTCGCGCTCGGAGCCCCCTCAGCGCAGGCGGCGGAGGCGGAGGCCGTGGCGGCGGGATGGCTGACGCCGACAAGCCCGAGGTGCTCAGGGCCGCTGGCGACGACAGCCCGCATCGGCAGCCCTCGGAGCCGCCGGGCGAGCCCCGGCGAGAACCTCACCCGCCCGAGCAGGAGAAGCAGCCTCCGCAGCACAGCAGCAGCTCCAATGGCGTTAAAATGTATTGTCTTTTCCTCAGGGGACCGGGACGAGGTGGGGGGCGGGGAGATCGAGCTGGGGGGCGGGGGGTGCCGAAGCCGGGGCTGAGCCTTGGCGGAGGATAACCGTCCCCGGGCCGTGGGCGGCGGGTTGGTGCAGGTGCAGTCGGCCCTCTCGCGGGCCCTCCCCGCCCGCACCGAGCCGGGGGCACCCGGATGCGGGCCTGGGGGCTACCCTCCCCTGCTACTGACCCAAGACCGAGAGTCACCCCCTTCCCGGACTTCGGTTGGCGAACCCTTACTCAGAACTCGGCGGTCGCCACGATTTGCAGGAAAATGGTCTCCCCCCTTTAAAGGCCAATAGTTAGTGTTCATCACTAGGGAGTAACTAGGGATGACATCATCGGACATTGCCTCTTAACCGCCGAGAACGTTTGTAAAAGGAATATCTGCACCCCCCACCCCCATCTTCCTGGCCTCATTCTGAGCTTTATAAGTTCACTGTTGTTTTCTAAAGTGTGTATTCATTTCTTAAGTGATCTATATACCAAGAGAAAGTAATGTGCTGTGAGACCGAATCCATTGTGTTATCCTTGAACTGGTGAGAGCTACTTTAAAAGGGAACAGTGCGTGGTGCCTTGCTCCACCCCCTTACCGCTTCCCCATGTTTGTCAGCCACACAGGCTTTTTAAAAAAAAAGTCAATGCGGGATGGTAGGATCTTAATTGTGGTAAAATAAGATCATTTTTTAGTTGAAGGAAACCTACTACTTAAAACATTGCAGCTGTCATCAGTGCTGATGAAGAATGTAGTCGGTTCGAGTCATCATAATTTCCAGTTAAAAGGAAATGCTGTGCTTCCCTTTGTTCTTGCTATATAGAAGGAATATGAAGTCAGACGTTTCATCTGCACATGCCCAGCTCTTTAAACCTGAAGTTGAAAGTATGTTAATAATTTTGTGAAAACACTAAATTTACTAGAAAGTAGTGAAGATAATGTTCACACTAAAGTAGTAAAGATAAACGTTCTTACTTTTCTTTTGTATAAGAATGTTTGGAACACTATGTAAGACCTGGATCAGTGTAAGGTTGATTGCAGGTGAAATAATGTAGGTCTCCCAGCTCTGTTATGTACTCTTGCTCTCAATTGGATTTGAATAGGATGGGCAGTATCTTCTAGGAAAACAGAGATGTGGGTATAGGAGATTTGACCTATCTCCTAGTGGAGTTTGTTCCTGGGTGGAACCTGGTGCAGTTAGTAACTGAAGACCAAAAAAAGTGAATGAAGCATTTTCTACCCTTCGTGCCAAATTGTGGGCTTTCAGGGATTTGGCATCATAAATATAAGTGAAAACCAGTGGACTGAGAAATAAGAAGTACTTTATCTAAATATGGGCCTGCCACCTCCTTATCAAAAAGTACAACCTTGAATTATGGAGAGAAGCCCTACTGTACTTGCATATGATTAATATAATAGTCTTGGTACAGATAAAGCTGGTATCTGAACTTCCATGAGATCTAAAAGTCTCTAATCCCTTTTAAAGTCCCATGGGGGTGTAGATAGACAAAAGAAGTGAGAAGTGGGAAAAGAATCACTTTCACTTCTTACTGAAGCAGAGATAAATATAAGGTGAAGAAATGTTACCAGTAAATACAAATGCAGATTCTTTTCATATTGCTTATAACTCATCTTTCTCCCTGCCTCTTTTCCCAGTTGTGTAAAGAAACCAGTTTACTATTGGGTTTCTTGTTCTGTCTATTCCTTAAGAACGTACCACAGACCGTCATGGATCACCTGGGCTTCCTAGGTGGCTCAGTGGCAAAGAATCTGCCTACCAATGCAGGAGACCTGGGTGTTTAATCCCTGGGTTGGGAAGATCCTCTGGAGGAGGAAATGACAACCCACTCCAGTATTCTTTTCTGGAAAACCACATGGACAGAGGAGCCTAATGGGCTACAGTCCATAGGATCACAAAGAATCAGACGCTGAGTGACTGAGCACACAGTCATGGTCACTCACACTAAGTAACTAGAGACATTTACCTACATCAGCTTAACAACCTTTTTTTTTGACTCGGCACCAACGGAAGTAGTCAACAACCCAACACATAAACGTTGAGTTGCTTCACCATATATTCTTAATGATAAGAACTTGTAGCACTGATAAAAATGGCCACATATTGCCTTGAAATGTATGTTGCTTAGAGGTGAATAGAGTGCTGTTTGTCATCAAGAGTGAAATAATTTTTACTGAGGCTAGTCCATAGTAATTGAGCATGGAGGCAGCTATGGTCGGCATCAGCTATGTCTTACTCTTCTTTGTATTTAGAAATGCCCAGTAAACATTTTAAGAAATGCCAAAGTGAGCTTTCATATGATCATGAAACTCACATACAGAGGATTTATTTGACATGTTCACATCTTTTGACAGGAAATTAAAAATATTTCCCTCGGTCTAGTCTTTTTCTTTACGCTAAAATGGTATACCAGCTCTCCTTTTCTTAAGTGAATGTGAGGAAAAATAGCAGTGTTGTAATGCTTCATTATTCATGTGTGACTAACAACTGGAGATTGAGAGTTACATTATGTTTGTATATTTCTTTTTGAAATTTATTTTTATTTCAGTGTTGAATTGGTTTCTGTGATGCAACAACATGAATCCACCAAGAGTATATGCATATCCCCTCCCTCATGGATGTTCCTCTCACCCCCTCCCCATTATTATAGTTCACTTTCTTAACAATCAGACTATACCTTTAGCAACTACACTGATTTTACGTTCCATAGTAATCTTAATTTGTGCATTGTAGATGAGCAGTTTAGCAATATCTTTAAGATGCCACTAATTGGGAAAAACTTGGAAGATGTCTCTCCCTCTGGTAATCCCTTGAGCAGTAAAGAGCATATCCTTTACCACTCAAAAGTGAAAGTCACTAGAGTCTGACTCTATCTACTGAAGTGGGTAGCCTTTCCCTTCTCCAGGGGATCTTCCCAACCCAGGGATTGAACCCAGGTCTCCCACATTGCAGGCAGATTCTTTACCATCTGAGCCACCAGAGAAACCCAAAAATAGTGGAGTGGGTTGCCTGTCCCTTCTCCAGGGGATCGTCCCGATCCAGGAATCAAACCGGGGTCTCCTGCACTGCAGGTGAATTCTTTACCAACTGAGCTGTCAGGGAAGCCTTTACTACTCAAGGGATTGTATTATTATTATTACTCAGGGATTAATAATAATTAATGATCTTACATTATTGCTTTTTAGTAAGGTTGTCAGATTGTTGTAACTTTACAACATCCATGTGAGAATAAAAGAACATACTTCAGAACTTTGTGCAAATTTCCTAGTTGGTTTCACGTAGGAAGAAAATGTCAGGGAAAGGGGTATTTGGATAGGGACTGTATAGCTTTCTGCTCACCTGAACAGAGACTTACTTTAAAAATATTTGTTGAATTCAGACTATGTAAATAGGTTCTTTGGGGGATGGAAAGAAGGATTTGTTCTTGTATCTGATGTACCCGGGAAACAGAAAAGTCCTCTGTGGCTTTTGACTGCTTGCTGTCATTTATAGGAGTGCCACTCTGTTTAGACAGGTGGGTACTTGGTGGAGTACAGTTGAGGAGATCATTTCCAGGCATGCCATTTCTAATGAGGGAAGATGCTGGATAGTGAAGGTGTGTGTCCCTGTCTAGGTCTGGAAGAGGTAGCAAAGCATATTTGGCCCTCATGTGTCTTCTTTGTTTTTATTTATTTATTTATTTATTTTAATTACAATACTGTATTTGTTTTGCCATACATTGACATGAATCAGCCGCAGGTGAACACAATCTCCCAATGCCAAAGCCCCTCCCACCTCCCACCCCACATCATCTACCTGAATCATCCTGTGCACCAGCCCCATGCATCCTGCATCCTGCATTGAACATAGACTGGCGCTTCGTTTCTTACAAGATAGTATACATGTTTCAATGCCATTCTCCCAAACCATCCCACCCTTTCCCTCTCCCTCAGAGTCCAAAAGTCCGTTCTGTACCTCTGTGTCTCTTTTGTTGTCTCACATATAAGGTCATCATTACTATCTTCTAAATTCCATATATATGTGTCAGTATACTGTATTGGTGTTTTTCTTTCTGGCTTACTTCACTCTGTATAATCGGCTCCAGTGTCATCCATCTCATTAGAACTGAGTCAAATTTATTCTTTTTAAGGGCTGAGTAGTATTCCATTGTGTATATGTACCACAGCTTTCTTATCCATTCATCTGCTGATGGACATCTAGGTTGCTTCCATGTCCTGGCTATTATAAACAGTGCTGCAGTGAACATTGGGGTACATGTGTCTCTTTCAATTCTGGTTTCCTCAGTGTGTATGCCCAGCAGTGGGATTGCTGGGTCCGCAGTTTTTCTGGCAGACAGTAGCATCATCTGTGCTCAGATGAGTATGGTTTCTTAATTAACTATTCATTCAAAAATGAACATTTGTAAAGCACATATTACCATGCTGGATACTGCTGATATCACTGCAGATGGTTTTTGTTCTCTAGCATTTTATATACTGTACTCATGGCTAGGTTGTTTCTTGCCCAGAAAAACAGTTATCTGAAAAATTCGATGTATTGCGGAACAAGTGACTACAATTAGAAGTGTGTGAAGTACTACAGTGTATAAATCACAGTTGCTTGGCTTAGGAGATAATATGGAGCCTGGATTATGCAACCTGATTGGTTGTCAGAATAATCCAGAAAACCTAGGGCATCATTCTGAGATATTTTTCTTAATATGTGTTTGTGAAAAATTGCTTTCAAATTGAAGTTTTAATTAAATACTTTTAAGTTCAGTTAGGATCATTGGTGACTTAAAAAAATCTATTATTACTTTTGTTAAAGATAGCTTTTGAAAAGTAAATTTCATTTTTAAAATGTATATCCAAATTTTTGTCTTTAGGATTTACTTTGTTTACCTACATGTTACAGATGCTTGGTGAATAGCATCATGTAATTGAAATGTGATTACAGTCTTTTAAATGTCTTTCCAGTTAGGGCCTCATTAAAAAGTAGATTTATACATTTCTGGTTCATGTTGCATTTAAGTACTGCTTCTCTCCTCCATCCCATGCCACCTATTATAGATATTACTGTTAATAAAAATGGCTCGATTCTGTGAAATACCCTAATTTGTAGGTTAAAACAGAAATACTGAACGTGAAAATAATAGGATACCTTATCAGGTTGGTCAAAACTGGGAAGAGACAAAAATTATGAGAGTCATGGGGAGTGTATAGATATAGATATAACTGAGTTTTGATTATGTTTTTAAGCAATGGAGGAGAAACATTCTGGGAGGAAACTGTTACTAACCTTTAAGATATGAGCTTTTTCAGGTGTCATTTTGTAAATTAAGTTTTTAGAGTTCTGAATGAGGCCCAGAAAGTTAATTCTCCGTTAACAGTGGCAGTTTTAATATACTCTAGGAATAAAATCACCCATTTCCCCCGCTTGTTAGGTTCTAACAACATTTATTAAGTAGTATGATGGGGAAAACTGGGTTTGTTTGAATGCTGCAGCTATTTAATATGGAAAAAGAAGGGTTGTTAAATGAGAACTTTGGTAATATGCTGAAATCATTGCTTTGAAAAGACATTGATTGGGTAATTTCAAAGGCAGTAGTTGACTCTCCAGCTGCTTTCCTTAGGTCTAACTTAGGGGAGAATTTTGTGAAATGATAAATGTGAAATACTTTTTTTAACATGGACTTCCACTGTTGGAAGCACCACTGAGGTTTTCTTTTTGTTCTGTTTTGTTTTTAATTCATAGGGAGAATGATGAATCAGTCAAAGAAGAGAAATCTGAATTAAAAGAAAAATCTACAGGGAATAAGAAGGCCAATAGATTCCATCCTTATTCAAAAGATAAGAACTCAGGCACTGGAGAAAAGAAGGGTCCAAATCGTAACAGAGTTTTTATTAGCAACATCCCATATGACATGAAATGGCAAGCTATTAAAGATCTAATGAGAGAAAAAGGTAACTATTTTTGATAAACTCATTGTTGGATGATCTTCATTTAGAATGAGGAGGGAGATAAGCAAACTTTTTTCATTCCTCTTAGCCACACAGACTCAAAAAATTGATTTTTGTTTATTTCTTGACACATAAATTAATCTTTTCCTCTTCTTTCACTTGGTACAATTTCATTACAAGGTAGTATGGATAAATGAAGTTTTTTTTTTTTTTTTTGCCATGTTAGTGGGGAAGGAGCGAGCCAACATATGCATGCCACCAAGAATTTTGTTAAAGTGATTGCTTTGTCTAGTTGAAGTTTTTATAGATTTTTAAAGGACTATTGCATTAGGTAAGCAATACATTTAGTGTGTTAAAGTATGAATAATAAGGTCTGATTATTTCTTTTTCCAAAAGCTGTTTTGTTATTATCTTGGTGGAGTCTGGAATCTGGCTGTGGAATTCATTTTGTTTGCATTGTCATGAATGCCATGATGCTGTCTCTGCAGTTCTATATTAAAATTGCGTTACTGCTGTTGCAGTTTTGTTTTCAGAATAACCTGAAAACCTTCATTTTATATATATGGTTTGTTTGGGGAAAAATCATTTAATACTTGATCTTGTAAAAGTTAGTTTTGTTATCTCTTGAAAAATTGAGTTTCAATAGTCATGCAAACTATGTACTTGGTTTTGAGGCTGATCTAATAAATAAAAAAAATTTTTTTGCATCGGTGTATCTGTTGTAAGGTGACAACTATTTGATTGGTTTTATTCACTGACTTTATTTAGAAAGTGTGTGGCTTGCTGTGAAACATGACTTGTAAATTTAGTTTACTGATGGCAAACATGATTTGAAGACATTCAGGTAGAAAGTCACCTTAAAACAGCTGTTGTGTGTAGGGGACCAAAGTTATTTGAAAAGTGCTAATGTTGATGTTTTTAATATGATAGGCTAAGGGACCTTTTGTATGTATATGTGCATTTGTTCACCAACTATATCATGCTGGCCAAAATATGATCTGTAGCATGAATTAGGTTAATATGGTTGTTAGCTTTTTTAGAGAATGTGGATGATGTACATTTCTGAAAATTAGTTAAATTTACATAGTCATTGACAGGAGGTATGTTGGTCTGGTTTTGATTGTTGGTGAATAATAGGTGCTTTTCTGTAGAGCTGTGCACAGGTGTGTAGTAAAGCAAGATACTGGTGTTTAAATGTATTGTTTCTTGGTATCTTCCTTTTGTATGTCTTATGTAGTTGGTGAGGTTACATACGTGGAGCTCTTTAAGGATGCGGAAGGAAAATCAAGGGTAAGTGCTGTGGGCAATAATCTGCTTGAGGTTTAAAAGTTCCTCAGCAGTTTACTTTTTGTATAATACTTGTACCAGTTTTTGGAAACTTAAGTTTCATTTTGTTTTACTCTATTATGAAAGATTTGAGGCTGCATACTAGCAAGTCTGACACACAAACCAAACTAGCTGCCTTGAAGAGGTGGGTTTTGAAAATGCTCATAAAAGGCATTCACTTTTCTAATGCTCTAAGGTAATGCTTCTTAGCCAATATATTTTAATATAGGATTTTTTTTGTTGTGTTCTGATGTCTTCAAGGATATTTTAAAAGTCACTGAATTGATAATATTTCCTCAGAGTTCCATGAGAGGCCTGTAGCTTAAAGGTGTTATTTCAGAATGTATGTTTGAAACTTGCACTAAAGAGTTTAATTTGGTAGCCTACAGGACTACAGAAAAGGCAGTGCTCTGACCAATTGGATGAATATAAAAACATTGATGATTAAATTGACAGAGAAGGAATAGGTTGATAGATTTTTAGTTTTAGCAACGAAAGCAACATATTGAAGAATATAATGGAAAGCTTTTTAACAATGTTTAGCAAAAACCAGTTGGGTGCATGAGAAATAAAACTTCTGTAATCACATTCAAAGGGCACTTTGAATAATAATAATAACAAAGAACTATTTTAAAAAATGATTCTATTACTTTGTTTCTTTAGTATTAATTTTTTAAAACATAGTTACAACTGGATGTTATTAAATTATGTGTAGCCAGTTTTCTTTGAGAACTTTGTAAAAGTAAAATTGGAAAGTTTACATTAAAATTATTTATACACCATACATCTTTCAAAAACACATAAAATAATGTAAGGATAGGTATTTGAGAGCCTTCAGTTATTTCCTTGATTGAATTTGTGCAGTGACATTGCTTTAGTTTTAAAGAACAGTCATCTAAAAGTGAAAATGTGCTTCTTAGATGCTAGATTCTACAGTCTTAAATGGATAGATCTAAAAATTTATAGGAAATTTGTGGTCATTTCCCTGTTATGTTCTGGAGGTGTAAAAAACAGAGTGATTGTATTATCAGTTTCTTTAATGATTTAAATGTTAGAATCTATCATTAACTTCATCTACTGATCCAAAACTTTTTTTTCTTTTGCATATATTGACAAATCTACCTGGATGTAGGGTTGTGGGTAAGAATTTTTTTTTTTTTAGTATCTTAAGTGAAATTTAAATTTATGATTGGAAAAACATCTTAGTACATAAACAATTCCTATAAATTTTTTTTCCCATTAAGTGTGGTTGAATTCAAAGATGAAGAATTTGTCAAGAAAGCACTAGAGACAATGAACAAATATGATCTTAGTGGAAGACCGTTGAATATTAAAGAGGTAAGATTTCTTATATTTGAAATAATTTAAACATTTGAATAAAAGGACATGGTTTCTTTGGATTTTCATCTGGTAATGTTATTTATCTGATTACAACTTTTTTTTAAGGCATAGATGCTTATTAAAGTGTTATATAATTGATGAAAGTTTTGCTTGTACATGGTTTCATATTTGCTTTTAAGCAATATCCTATGTATTTGATTTGTCACAAGTTACTATAAGCAGAGGTGTATGATTTGTAAAAATTACAAGGTACAGAAATTTAAAGAGGACAATGCTGACTTTGGTATAAATGCTTTCAGTTTTCAGATTCTGTTGTCAGATTTGAAAAATATTGTAGATATTCTTGTAATTGATAAAGTTTACTTAGTGATTCAGATGCCTTATAGATTTAAATAAAATTGATACTCACTTTTAATAAAATTAACCTGAAACTATCCCTAATTAAAATTTAAGAAAAGTTATAAATCTATTAGTGAAGTATATAACCAGAACTTATATAAATGGGATGTTTAGATGCCTCCTCTAAAATGAAGATATTCACTTTGTGTGAAGCAGTGTAAATATGTTGACAAAAGAATGATCAGAAGATAAAATGAAAAACTGTTTACAGTTAGCTGTTAAATTAACCTTGGAAATGGCTAGCTTGAATAGAAGTCATTTTCACGTCTCTCTTTAGTTCATATTGTTAATCTTACCTGAATAGTTTGATCACATACCACTTAGGCATATATCCTTTTTAAAGTCTGTAATAAGAAACAACAGAAGATATAACCTTAGGATGCTGAAGAGTTTCCACCAACATGGGTACTGTCAGTCACAATTTAATGTAGTATGGTGTTGGTTTGAGTCCCAGCTCTATCATTTTCTAGCTGTGTGATGAGTTAGCTGTAATAATTTTGACTGTTGTTATTATTGCACAAGGTGGGAGTGTAACTTGGTCCTTGGTCTTGTGTTCCTGGAAATGAGATGAATAATAGCTTAAAATTAAAGGCCATGCTGCCAGCAAATAAAAGTATGCCATATCTCTTTATTGGAGTCAGCTTCTGAGTTTCTCTAATTCTGTTTGAGCCTAGGGTTTTTTTTCGTTTTTGTTGTTGTTAATATTTTGACTGAGAAGTGGAAAATTGGTAGAGGAAGTTTAGACTCTAGTAAGCTGTGCCATTTATTTGGTATTAAATAATTTTCATGCATAAGCCAAGACCAATTTTTCAGAAATGTGTTGATACCTAATAATTTCCCATAAGGAAGTAACATTTTTAGAACAACCACCATGTAGGAAATTACAATTTTGAGGATTATGACTTGATTTTTTATGATGTTTCCTATTCCTCTTCAAAAGACAAGTATTACAGGGAATTCTCAGGTGGTCCAGTGGTTGAGACTCTGTGTTCTCACTGCCAAGGGCTGGGGTTCAATGCCTGGTCCAGGAACTAAGATCTCACAAACCTGACAGTGGGGCCAAAAAAAAAAAACCACACACAAGTATTATAGGTTCTGTGTTTGTTTTGTTATTTTTTTAACTGGGAACAAAGCCCATACTGTTTGTGTTCTTTTAAGTTTTAGCACATTGTGGATCCTTGGTAATATTTCAGAGACCCTATAACAGATTTATATGATCCAAGGTGATATAGAGTACTTCTTATTTTTAACTTCCTAAAGGGAAGAATGATTGAGTTGGCCGAGCTGAATGATGAGGTGTTCTTTATTCAATTAACTTTTCTGGATTATTATCTCTAAAGGTTCCTTTCTTGAAATTATCTGATTTTCACATGGGTGGATAGGATCATTGCTGAGAAATACTAGTTTGAGTCTAGGGAAAAGTATGTTTCCAATGTTCATTAACAGATATTAGAATTACATTTTAAAATTTACTTAAATGTGCTTAGTAGCAGTTGTAAATTTATAGGTTCTCTCATAGCAATAGTAGACAGTGACAGACTGACACCTAATGGGAACGGAGGACTAAAAACCACACTGTATAGTAGGTGGTTTTATATAAGTTGTATTTTATATATGCTTTATGATATATATGTGTGTATTTTGTGTGTATATATGTTTATATGTATGTCATACATAAAAATACAGCAATATGCTTTATTAATATTAAGATGTTAAGGAGAAACCGACTCTCTTAATGGCTCATGAAGCATCTCCCCTACTATGTCCTCCTCCTTCCCCCATGGGTAACCACTATCTCAGTTTTGTATTTATGCAAGTTTTTGAAACCTTAGGCCTGAAGCATTTATTTATTAACTTAAAAAGTTATGTAGCATTCTTCAGAACATTTCTTTGCTTTTATATTTCTTTTTATTTCTTCATCATGATGGAATACATTGAATGGCAGAATACCTTTATCCTTACATTCACTTCATCTTCTATTCTCTTAGCCTTCCTAGAAAATTTATTAAAGTCACGCAGCTTTCTTTTCATTTGAATTCCCTGACCAGGACCAGCAGAGTAGAGTGTAGATGGTTACATGTATCGTAATCATTTGCTATTGCAGATAGTAGTAGTCTGTGTGTTTATGTGGTTTTTGTATTTTGTACTCTACTGAGATAAGTGAGAAGTATGTTTAAGCTTGCCTTTTTTTTTTTTGTTTAAAGGCAGAATGTTTCTCTTAAAAGTTAATGAACTAAAGAAAACAAAACCAAACAATGCTTAGTACCATTCTTTACTTGGTACTTAGCCTTTCTTTATCTTCTTTTCTCCATCTCAAATTGTAATCATTTTTGAGGTTGGAAAGTGTGTAATTCTCTTTTGTTCAGGAATAAAATTTGCAGATTGTAACAGTTCTCCTCTACTCTAATATTTCTGGGTTTTGTAATAGTTTGTTCTCTGTTGAAAGCTTTGTGGTAATATGAATTTGGCATTGCTTTGAGTGTATCATTACTGCATTTTGAAAAGGAAAGAGTCACAGTAAGTATTTGTTCCTCTTTGAGTTATTTGTATGTGTATGTGCCATATATTTGTATACCTGTGTGAGGACAAACTTGAACTAATTTCAAGTTCTTAAGTGACTTTAGTGATTGGAAAGAGGTATTTAATTGACATCTCTGGAGACTGAAATCTTTTGTCTGTCCACAGGTTTTTATGGGACTGGATTCTCTGGATGAGAAAAAGCTCACTCTTCAAGAGGGCCAGTAATTTGAGCCAGTTTGGATAGCTGCTGTAGAATTTGAAGTTGTTATTTTAGTGGTATAGATTTACTGATATATATAGTGGCATTTAACATTCACTGTGTGTTATAGGATCCTGATGGAGAAAATGCTCGTAGGGCATTGCAACGAACAGGAGGATCATTTCCAGGAGGACATGTACCCGATATGGGATCGGGATTGATGAATTTACCACCTTCCATTCTCAATAATCCAAACATTCCTCCTGAGGTTATCAGTAATTTGCAGGCTGGTAGACTTGGTTCCACAATTTTTGTTGCTAATGTAAGTTTAAGCTTTACTCTAAAATTTTGCCATTCAGATATTTAGTTCTAATCATGAGATTATTAGATGAAGGGGTTACAGGTTTATAAAACATTTTGCTTGTTTTTAACTAAAGTAAGCAAAATAGTAATTATCATAAACTCAAACCCAATTTGAGTCCATAAATACAAGGTTAGAGCATAAACACAAGTATTTAGGATTTTTAAGAATAGAACTGTGGAATTTATAAACAAACAGTTCTTTATATTATGTACTATTATTGTATGTGATTTTAGTCATATTGGTAAGTGGATTTCTTTCTTTAGATTTGATATTTGTGAATGTGCATGTTGTCATTGGTTTGTCTTAAGCTTTTGAAAGTCAGTGATATCAATTATACTTTCCAAAATCTGAATTTCTGTCAGTAAAAATAGATAATGAAAGTTTCAAATGTACAAAGCAGGACTGAGCAGCACTGACAGGCTGTTTTTGAGAATTTTAAAAAATCAAGGGTAAGGAACAACATGGATGTAGCTTACTGATCTTTAACAACTTAAGATGTCTCTATTTGATACTGTTGATACACTGTTTTACAAGAGTTAGAGTTCTTTATATTTTTGAGAATTTAGAAATGATTTGTATTATTTTAAGTGGAAAGAGGGTTAATAGATGTGTAACTTTATATGATTTTATATTAAGCTTGACTTCAAAGTTGGTTGGAAGAAGCTAAAGGAGGTGTTCAGCATAGCTGGAACTGTAAAGCGGGCAGATATTAAAGAAGACAAAGATGGCAAGAGCAGAGGCATGGGCACAGTCACTTTTGAACAAGCAATTGAAGCAGTTCAAGCAATTTGTATCCTGATTTACACTTGAGTGTTGTTTAATAAGGTTGAAGTTTGATACCATTTTGTAGGGATCATGGAATTTAAGGTTGCCTTACTTAGAAATGTGTATTAGAATTTGGTCTCCAGTGCATAAAACCTTTATTATGTCCAAGTACTAAAGTCACTCTTAAAACTTGAATTAGCCATATTATACAGGCCTGGTATTAACTTTTTCCTACTTTTCTTCCTACTACAACTAATTGTATACATGTTGTTGACAGTAATGTATCTCATTGTACATTAACATAGTCACTTTAAATGATGCCTAGTTAGTTTTCTTTTTCAGTGTTTGGATTAAAAGATATTTTATTTATAAAGTAAAACTATAAAGCAAAAAATTGAAGCTTTTCTTTGAGTATGTGAAAGAAACTAATACAAATAAGTAAAATATTAAAAGACATTGATTAAAATATTAAGAGTAGTTTGATGCTAAATATGATTATTAAAAATGTGTTTGTGTTCAACTATAATTTCATAGTTGTCCTGACTGGCTTTCCTTGACTGAACCAACAGCTATGTTCAATGGGCAGTTTTTGTTTGATAGACCTATGCATGTGAAAATGGTGAGTTCCTGTATATCACTTCAACTCTCAAACCTCAAAGTTTACCTGCTTTCTTCTGCATTACAGATCTTTTAAGTTATATATTAACCATATAATAAACTTTTTGCAACTAGGATGACAAATCTGTTCCTCATGAAGACTACCGGTCACATGACAGTAAAGCGCCACAGTTGCCACGTAAGTGAAGGTGTTCCTAGACGTGACGCAGATGGTCATAGGCGAAACAAGACTGTCTGTACTTACATCCCCAGTTGCCCGCTGTGTGGTGTTTCGAGTTATGGAGCTAGTTTGTCCTAATTAATTAGGAAGACAGAAGATAAATACGTGCCACTTTTTGTTTCCTTTTTGTAGTTTTTCCTGATTATAAAAGCAGTATATACTAAAAAGTTTGTTAAGGTCTTCTGTGGGCGGGGGAAAGTCTTTGTAATTTTATTATCCTTAAATAACCTCCATTATAACATTTTTGTGAATTTCCTTCCAGTGTTTCCTTATATGCGTATGTTTTTTTACATAGTTGAGAACTACCACATAAATAATTTTCAATTTTTTTGTTTAGCATTAGAATGTAAGCACTATTCCTTGTTATAAATTCTTTCTAAAAATTTTTTTATTGGCTGTTAACCTATCATATGGATATATCCATATAACTCCATATATCCATATAGCTCCATAACTATTTCAGTGTTATGTATACTTTAGGTATGTTAACTTTTTTCCTTTAATCACCAACAGAGTTTTCCCTTTTTCTTTCTTTTTGTATCCAAGTCTTTGGTATGTTTTTGGTTATTTCCTTAGTATAGATTACCTTGAAGTAGATTTATAGGTTTTCAGGTGATGAGTGATATCAAAATTATTTTCCAAAGGATTATAAAACAGCAATATAATATACTTAACATCTGTGTCTCAATGCTTCATCTTCAAAATGAGGATGCTTATGGTACCTACTTTATGGATTGGCATGAGAATTATATGAGTTAATATATAAAGTGCATAGAACAGTTCTGCATAATGTAAGCACTCAGTAAATACTATCTCTTATTATTTTTGTTATATTTTCCTGTTTATTATTAAAGTTTTTTATCATAAACTGTTTATATAGACAAATATAAAATCACTCATGTAGCTATCATAGACCATATTTGTTTTAGGTGATTTTTCTTTAAAATAACATTTTATAGATAAAGATTCTCCTCCCTTACCACCTCCCACTAGATATCTTTACCTAGAAGAAATAACTTATGGATACAGTATTTATCATTTTATCTATGTTTTAATAATTTGATTATACATTATACATTCATAAACGTTATATGAAATTGTTTTGCTAGATTCAAAATTTGGTGTGAGTGAAATTACATTGTTCACATTTTTCTGCAACTTGCTGTTTGTGGTTTAACATTGTTTTTGAGATTTCATGTGTATTGAAAAATTGTAGCTCTAATCCCTTCACTTCAGTGGCTAATGCCACATTTTGTAACTATAAGTGTGTGTGTATTTTAGGTTATTCTAATTTTTCTGTTATAAGAAACAATACTACTTTCAGGAGAATTTGTTCTCTCTCCCTGAAAATACTCTGTTCTCTCAACATTGGCTTGAACTTATTTGTAAAACTGGCCCTGATGTATCGTGTTTAGGAAAAGATTTTTACTTATTAACTTTATTTACTATTATTTATATACTATTATTTACTATATTTACTGTTGCTTCTTGAGTCCATTGTGGTAATTTCTTTTTTCTGAGAATTTACCATTTTTGTTCATTTTCAGATTTGTTGGCATAAAATAGTCTCTTTCAATTTGTGCCACAGCTATAGTTCTGTCATTTTTAAATTCCAAGGTTTGCAATTTTCTGTTTTTCTCAGTCAGTTTTGCTTGGAGATTTGTCAATTTTATTAGTGCTTTTGAAGAAGTAAATTCCATTTTTATATCTTAGTTTATGCTCTTAGTTTTATTTCCTTTTCTATTTCTTTGGGTTTAGCCTCTTATTTTTGTCCTAACTCCTTAAGTTAAATGTGTACTTCACTAATTTGTAGCCTCTTTTTTAATATAGATAGTTATGAGTATCAATTTGGCCACTATATACAATTGTGCTAGAGTGTCTTTATTGTGATTTAATTTTTATTAAATTACCATTATGATTTCTTCCTAAGTCATGTATTTTTGAATTTCCAAATGTATAGGCTTTTTCTTATTAATTTCTAACTTAGTGTGGCTGTAGATGTCTATATGATTGTGATTCTGTGGAATTAATTAATTTGGAGTTTTTATTGTGGCCTACTATATGATACATTTTAATATTCCAGGTGTTCAGTACTGTTGTGTTGTGTGTATGTGTGTGTGTGCATGTGCAGTCGCTCTGTTGTGTCTGACTCAGTTCTGTTGTGTTGTGTGTGTGTGCATGTGCAGTTGCTCTGTTGTGTCTGACTCTCTGTGACCCCCATGGACTGTAAGCCCTCCAGGCTCCTCTATCCATGGAACTTTCCAGTCAAGAATACTGCTGTGTTTGCCATTTCCTATTCAAGAGGATCTTCCTGACCCAGGGATGGAACCTGCATCTCTTGGGTCTCCTGCATTGGCAAGCGAATTCTTTACCACTAGTGCCACCTGGAGAGCCCTGTGTTCATTAAGTCAAGTTTGTTAATCATTGGTAATTTTGTCTGCTTGTGCTATCAATTACTGAGATATATTTATGGTAAAATCTATGCTATTAAGGTGAATTTGTCTGCTTTTTCTTAGTTTTACTGTATTTCAAAACTAATTCAGTAGATGCATACAAGTATAGAACTGATACATGAGTGAGTTAAGATTTTATCATTGTAGAGTGATTTCATATTTAGTAACTGCCTCTACGTCTTTTGTCTGATAGTAATGTAGATACAACAGCTTTGTTTTATTTTTCCCTTTATAGATTTATTTGGTTTAATTCCTATTATCTTATTTTGTGTTCTATTAGTATTTATCTGCTTTGTACAAATATTTACTTTATATTTCTTTTTCTCCTATCTTTCCCTTTCAGTGGTAATCCTGAATATTTTAGTGTGTTGATATAAAGTCTGAAGTTAATAGGATTATTCTCAAAAGCCAAATGACCTTTGAATGCTCTAATTTTAATCACTTTCCTACTGAATTATATGCTATTATTGCTTAATGTTTTATATATTTACTTTTATCCAGTTCCACAAAATAGGCATTATTAGTACTTACTTATTATTTGCTTTCACACTATTATTTTGCCCCCTGAAGCATATATTTTAAAAGCTCTTTCAATGAGTATCTGTTGTTAGTAAATTCTTTCAATTTTGATTCGTCTATAAATGTCTTCGAAGATGAAGTTATATAGTTTAAGGCAGTTATTTTTCCTCAGCACTTTAAAAATATTCCAGTCTTCTGACTTCCATTATTGCTATTGAGTCAGCTATCAGCTGAATTGTCCTTTCTTTGTAGGTAAGCTGTGTTCTTCATGTAGTCGATTTTAAGATCTTTGTCTTTGGCATATAGTTTTACTACATTGTGGGTGTGGATTATCCTTTATTGGGCTTTCACAATTGAGAATTCAGTGTTTTTAAATAAATTCTGGAAAATTCTCAGCTTAACATGTCTTTGAATATTGCCTGTTCTCCCTTTGTAGGGCAGTCCTTTTCTGCCCTTCCTTATCACTTACGGTGTCATCTTTTAAGATCCTGACTTTGTAAAGTAAGGGCTTTCAATTTTCTTTTCCACCACTAGAACTTTTCAATTTATTTAGATTAAAAACAATCCTTTATTATATTCATATTTATTTTATATCTATTCTTTTCAAGGTTTATGGTTTTATGTACTCTTTTCTGTTGAAATGTATGTGAATTCATAGACTTGGACAGAATCAGTTTGTTGTTTTAAGTTAATTATTTTTAATGTGTTTATTCTTTCCTTTCTCCCTCCACTTCCACTTCCTTTGCTGAGATTATTGTAACTTGGCAAGTGGAGGCTTCTTCATTTCTTATGCCTCTGATATTCTTACTTTCTGGTAAGAATGGAATTTCCCAGATCCATGATTTTTCTTTTTCTGAGACATGAAATTGGCCTACTTTCAAAGAGTCCTGGTTCCTTTTAGTGAAGAATGGTATCAGAGATGAAAATGAGTGTTATGTGTAGACATGAGCAATGTTTATAGTTAAGTGTGCTATTGCTTTGAATCATTTTTAGGGACTGAACTGAAAAAAAGTGTTTCTTTTACCAGGTCACACTGATATTTCCAATTAAACACAACATGCTTCTGTACTGTAAAAAAATATATATATATAGTATATGGTTTTCTCAACCCTTAGCACTTACTAATTGCTCCATTGACTAGCAGGAACTTTAAGACTAAACTCAGAGTTAGTAGAGTAAAACAGTTCCCACTGTCTTTAAGGTCATCAGATTATCTTCTTAGAGTCTGTTTTCAGTGAACTTAAGTAGTTTAAGAGAAGTAAAAGAATACTGGATTTAGAGACAGAAAACTTGAATTCTAGTGTTAGCTTAATCACATAGCATTTTGCAAGTAACTTAAGGTCTCAAAAATTACCTTATCTATGCATGACAGATATGAAAACACTTAAGATACCATATAAATATGTCAATGATAAAACTAGGTAATATAGCATTCACTTTATTCAATATTATTTTTACTTGATTGTTGACTTTTTAGTTTCTTCTGAACCATCTAAAAGTAATTCCTAGATTTTAAGAGGGTCTACAGATTTAATACATGCATATTTTAAGATATGTAGGTCATTTATAAAGTGATTCAGAATGCTCTTAGTATTTCATTACTCTTTTTCAGTATGCATTTGACTGTGATATAAGATGAACCTGCTTCATAAAACACTTCTCTTTAATAAATAATATAGTAAGGCCTCAGTGTGCTACATTTCAATGAAAACAAGAACTGTTGCTCTTATTTACAAATTTTCAAACTTTTAGAAATACTGCTATAAGCATATAGCTTTAAAATTTTCAGTGGCAGTTAGTTGATCAAATATGAATTGATAATAACATCCTTATTTGTGTTTTAGGTGGTCTTGGAGGCATTGGAATGGGACTTGGTCCGGGTGGACAACCTATTAGTGCTAGCCAGTTGAACATAGGTGGTGTAATGGGAAATTTAGGTCCAAGTGGTAAGTATTCTAACTTTATTATTTCGTTTTAAATGATACATTTGCTAGATTGTAAAGCTTATACTTACTAGTTTATAATAATGTAGAAAGGACTCTAGTTTATAATTGAATATTTAAGATGTTACTTTAGTCTGAAAAAGAAGGAAATCTTGAGAGCAGAGAACATGAAAGAGATTGGGAAAAGGTCAGGAGGGTTCCTCTGAGGCCAGCTGTGTTACAGTTAGCCTTTTAGCACTGTGGATTTTGAATTGTCAAAGGAGAATATTTAGTATTGTCTGTGCCTTGTATATCATGGATATAGTTTCTTTGTGGAATGGGTGAAATACTACCATATTGTAAGCAATTTAAATTTGAATATCTAGTTGGGAAGGTAGCTTTTCAAATAGCTGTTTGACTCTTCACCTAGAGTAATCTACAGTTTATTTTGAAAATTAATTTTTAAGCTTTTTGGTTTCAGAACCCTTTTATAAACTTTTAAAATTTGTTGAGGACTCCAAAGTGCTTTTGTGTATGTGGTTATATTTGTCGGTATGTACTTTATAAGAAATTAAAAATTAGAACTTAAAAATTTGCATGTTTAAATTAATAATAAACTTATGTGTTAACATAAATGTAGATTTTAAGAAAACAAAAATTAAAAGAGTGATATTTCACCTTTTTGCATCTCTTTAATGTTTGGCTTAATGCAAGATAATCATGCTCTTATATTTGCTTCTGAATTCAATTCATTACAATGCCATCTATTGTGTAGTTTCTGGAAAATTCCACCTTATACTCAGGGAGAAAGTGAAAGTAAAACAGTCAATAATCTTAGTAGTATTTGAATAGTAAAATAGTTTTGATCTATTGAACCCTCAAAGGTCCCCATACCATATTTTGAGAATTGCTATTTTAACTGATGAACTAATAAATGCTCTCTGGTTCCTGTTTTTGTTGAGGTGCTATAGCTACAGTTTAAATTTTGAGGGTAGTTAAAATAATCATTCTCATCTAAATGGGTGGAAATTTTCTCCCTTACTCTTAGGCCTTCTGCCCTCCTAAACACATATTATTTTTATTCTTTAATTTTTTACTGCTCCCTTAGCTGCCACGTTTGGAGACCTGATTTCTCAATCTGCTGTAGTGATATTTGTGTGTGTGAGCTGAAAAAATAATGAACTCTTGCCCAATCCTAGATATGCTCTAACCGAATGTGAGCATCACCAGTGAATTTTGTTTTCTTGACTAATAAATATTCACAGAGACCTTTTAAAGCCTCTTGATTAGACAACTGCTATGGCATAGCACTTTAAACCATCCTGCCTGTGCCCTGCTGCTTTTCTAGTGTTCCACTGTGACTAGACCAGTATTATATCTTTGTGCTCTTGCATTATGTTATTCTTTAGTCAGTAAAATAAAGTTTATTGAAAGTAAATATTGTGTATTTTATTTGAGGTATGGGAATGGATGGTCCAGGTTTTGGAGGAATGAATAGAATTGGAGGAGGTATGTATAAGTATTTGTTTCTTTCTTTTTTTTTTTTGTATGTACCCATCTCCATGTTGATGAATTAGAAATATGTTGAGAATTCTAAGGAAAACAAAACATGATTTACTGTTGGCTCACATCCTTAAGGCTGTGAGCAGAAATTTGGCCTAGTACATACTTAAGGGCTATGGAAGGTGATGTGTTATGAAAAGTTTACTGATGAGACTTAACATTTACAAATGTACTGTTCAGCTGTACAACTGACAGTCACATCTCAAATTTAATCTTTATGTCATAGGAATTGGATTTGGTGGTCTGGAAGCAATGAACAGCATGGGAGGATTTGGAGGAGTTGGTCGAATGGGAGGTAGGTAATTGTATATAGAGGGATATGTGTGGTACATTTCATTTTCTTTATTATTAAAAATGTCCCCCCTTTACTTGGGGATGGATACCATAGATATTTTCGGAAGATGTATGGGCACTAGGGGATAAGGACAGATACAGCAGCAGGACTGGGATATATGTGGCGTAGAAAGTAGGTTGGGTGAATCACGGACTTTCTGTATTGTGACTTTTGCTGTCTTTACAGTTTAGTTTCAGTAAGTTCCTAAATAGATTACTGTTTATTGATAATACTTGAAAAGGGTTAATTTGTTGCATAATCTTTTCAGAGCTATACCGTGGTGCGATGACTAGTAGCATGGAGAGAGATTTTGGACGTGGTGATATTGGAATAAATCGAGGCTTTGGAGATTCCTTTGGTAGACTTGGTAGGGCTGGCTGTTTACTTCTCCTTTTCTTTTTGCAGGTTATATTTTTAGAGTTTGGCTCTCTTTTTATGAAAAAGTAGACATTTAAAATGTTTCATGTAGTTTATTACTTGAAGAAAAATACTTTAGAGATTTTAATGTACTAGCTCTCTTTTTCAGTTGCATATCTGAATCCTATTTCTAGAAGACTTAGTATTTTTCAGTTTTTATACATCTTCTGAGAGCATAGTACTTTGGGAATTTTAAAGTATGATTATTAATTAGTATATTATCTTTCCATCCTTGTTTAGGCAGTGCAATGATTGGAGGGTTTGCAGGAAGAATAGGAGCTTCTAACATGGGTCCAATAGGATCTGGAATAAGTAGGTTTAAATTTTACTAGAATTTTATAGTAGTATTTGAGTACTTGCAAAAAACTTTGCAAGAGTAGTTATTGTAGTATAGTAATACTTTGTTTTTAAATGTTACTATGACTTGTAATTTAGAGAAACTTTGATAGTTATTGAGTTTTACTGTTTGAAATTTCTAAACTAACTTTGAATTTTACTTCTTTGACATTTCTAAACACCAGAATATGTGTTTAATATCACCCAATTCAAGAACATTTATTCCAACTAATGAATCTGGGGATTTTTCTAATCATGTGTCAGGAACAACATTAGCTTTAGCATCAATTTTGTTTCCTTGCTTATATTGGAGACTAACTTATTTCATCTGTGAGCAGCTTGTGTCTTCTGGTAAACACGGGTGAATTGCCTCAGATCTAACACTTCTTGAGACCTCCTGAGTTTGAGGGCAAGATTGAAAGAGATGCTTATTTCCTTGCCTCTTAAATCTTTCCATGAGAGAATCAAGAGTACCATTGTTGCAACCCTAGAGAATTCTGAATTTCTTCCCTCTATTTCCACTACTACATTTTAGAACTTTTATTAAGCCTTAGCACAAGGCTTATAGTTTTGACTCCTGCTGAACCATGTCTGTGTGAGCTCTCCATACTTTATTGACTTCCTTTACTTGATTGAAATCTCACAAATAGGAAACATAGTCTACTTGAACTGTTCTAAGAGTGCGTTTAAAAAAATCTTGTCAGTGGAAGATACTTACTCCATTGTACCTTGCTTCTCATTTTATTCTTTTCAACATCTTTTGTCAACCTTGGCTATTTATTTCCCTGTTAAATAATATCCCTATCTTCCTTTTTCACCTCAGTGTTTATACTTCTGTTCCCCTAATTTTATATTTGTTATTAACAGAAAACCAATTTGAGGCTGATGTTAGTTTTTAACATGGGGATATTAGAATAGCTATGAGAAACAAGGATACATTTGAGAAAGAGTAGAATTGGAATAAAGAGGATTCAGCTTGAATATAGCAATCAAGTGGGTATGAGATACAAGCTAGATTCTCAGGCTCTGGCTAAAGGGATGTGATTGTGTTTTTGTTATCTCTACAAGTTCTGTATAACAGAGAGACTAAAAGTTAGGTTCTTTGGTTATTGGAAATTGAATTGATAATGAAAGGAGAAATTATATGTGAGAAAGGATACTGAGATAAAAGGTAAGCTAGGGAAAGAATATTACGTAGGACAGTATGATGAGAGCAACAGTTGATGTGTGAGTTGTAATTATTTGAATTTATCCCATATGTCTTTGTTCTAATAATTACTAAACTTGGTAATATTAGAAAATGAAAATGAGGGTAAAAACTACTGTAACATTAATGAATAAAGTATTAACAATTGGTAGAAAATATATATTATGTTTTATGATATGAATATAACTTTATAGAAGTGTACATGTCTAATGTAGTTATACAGTGGCTAGAATAAACTGATTGAGTTAGCCATTAACATTCAACTAACCTAATATATACCAAATTAAAATTTGTTCCTTGGAAGATTGTTATATCATGTGAATGAAAATAATTTTATGTTTATATATTGTCTAATCACATAAATAAATTAATTTTTATCTCCCTTTCTTTCTCAAAAATGATTGTCTCCCTCCTTTTTCTCTCCTCCTTCTTCCTTCTCCTTTACCTTCTGCTCTTAAAACAAAAATGCCAAACTCCCAAATCCTCCCTTCCCTTCTTGAAAATCCAGGTGGTGGAATGGGTGGCATGAACAGTGTGACTGGAGGAATGGGGATGGGACTGGATCGGATGAGTTCCAGCTTTGATAGAATGGGACCAGGTATAGGAGCAATACTGGAGAGAAGCATCGATATGGATCGAGGATTTTTATCGGGTCCGATGGGAAGCGGAATGAGAGACAGAATAGGCTCCAAAGGCAACCAGATATTTGTCAGAAATGTAAGCAACTAAATGTAAAGGATACTTAAAATTAATTTTTTCCTTGTATATCTGTTACTAATACCTTTTTTCATTCTAGCTGCCTTTTGACTTGACTTGGCAGAAACTAAAAGAGAAATTCAGTCAGTGTGGTAAGTATGCCAAACTGTAGATATATTGATATTGACTATGGAAGAAAAATTGATTTTAAACTTTTAAATACTGCTTAGATCATTACGTTTCCAAATGCTTATTCCTGGGTTAATTCCACTTCAAAGAAATGAATTATTTTGCTACCCTCTGACATAACAACAGTGCATATTAGTACTTAATAACAAGATTTAGAATAGAGTTTGTCACTGAGTAGAGTCTTTGTGGATAAAGAAGGTGCATATTGTACTACCTGATTTTTAAATGGTTAATATATCATCATTGGTTGCATTTAAAAGGAATTTTTTTCCTGTGGGAAATACTGACAAGTGGTATTTTTTTTGTTTATGATGTAGTGCAGTGCATTGTCAGTATGGCCCAATGAAATCTTGACTTCTAAGTGATATGGAGTTAATAGATGAGAACCATTCTGCACACTCTTGTCACTTGTACAACTCAAGTAGCTTAGGTGGTAGGTAGCATAGAACCCACTGTCTAGAATACCTTAGATAGGTACATGCTGTTGGCCCTTCTGTTTCTTTTATAAACTGTTCTTGGCTATAATGATACTACCTGTACAACCATAGTATGTTCATTAGCTCTGTAGAAATTAGGTGGTTTATTACTTTTAAAAGAGGGCCTTTTCTTGTGATGATGAGAGAATTAGTGCAAGTGAAACAAAGTAACAGATTTCCTGCTAATATTTGTCTGCTCTTGCATCATAACCCAGAGAGTATAGTCATTAATAATAAGCCATGTAGGTGGCATACATTCAGCCTTTGAGAGCCCTGGGATTTCTTTGGAAGGAATGATGTTAACGCTGAAACTCCAGTACTTTGGCCACTTCATGTGAAGAGTTGACTCATTGGAAAAGACTTTGATGCTGGGAGGGATTGGGGGCAGGAGGGAGAAAGGGATGACAGAGGATGAGATGGCTGGATGGCATCACTGACTCAATGGACGTGAATCTGAGTGAACTCCAGGAGTTGGTGATGGACAGGGAGGCCTGGCGTGCTACGATTCATGGGGTCGCAAAGAGTTGGACACGACTAAGTGACTGAACTGAACTGAACCTGAACTAAGAGTATTTGGACTATTATCTTTAATTCTTAGAGACTGTGAAGGGAATAAGTTTCAGTGTTCTCCTGTAAAAGTAGCCTTTGTCGCCACTATCACAGTGATAGTGATCTTTTGGAAGCTATAATCTGAGAGTACTTTATATTTTCATATAATAATCTGTTCACATGTTTGTTTTTTTCCCTCCCAGATGGAGGCATTTGAGGGCAAGAACCATCATCTTTTTTAGCATCCTTCATTGCTTCTGTACATATAGTAGGAGTTTATTAAATGTTTATGAATGAGTTAAGCATTCTGAAAAGATCTTCATTCATTTATTTTCTTAAATTTAGTCATTAATTAAATCTCCAAATACTATATTTTTGGGCGGTCTGCTTGTCATTAGGATTAGAAAGAGGAATAAAGTAAGATATTACCACTGCCCTCAAAGAACATACAATATGAATCTGTCTGTAATGTTCTAGTGGCTCCTTTTAGTTGACTATCCTCTTATTTATATTTATGTAGTTTATTCAAAGAAGAGAAACATAATTTTTCTTGATAAAAAGTTGTTGTAAATAAGTCAGCTAGTAGTAATAGTTGCTACTAAGAGAAAGCAGAATTATGAAGTTGTTTTGAGGTATTAGTAGTCTTTGTAGGAGTAAGAAGATCTGCCAGAATGAGTAAGCAGCAGTTAGCCATAAATCCCATAGACTACAGGGAAGTGAACATATCAGGGCCTTAGTGAAATGCATCAAATGAGGGAGCAGTGGCAGCAAGTATAGATAACCCCTGCTATTGTAGTTTCAGTGAAAAAAAAATCTCCAAATATCATATGATTAAGTAGAAGTGAAACAAGATAAAGAACAAATGGGACAAATAATGACATCAATGGAAATGTGACCAGTATTGAATTGACTCTTCTTTGTCATATGTAGGCAGATTTCCTTTCAAGAGCAGACATCGTAGCACGTTTGAGGTCTTTGGTGGGCTCCTGTACTTACTACTGGCATTGTTTTAACAGGAGGACATCATCGACTCAAAAACATGTTATAAAAGGAAAAAACTAGTACCTAAATCTACACTTTAAAAATCTGTACAACATTTTAGCTAATAAAATTAAAGTGGTTAACTTTGTTATTTTTGCTCTAGTCTTATGTTCCTTGTTGATCAGTCTGTGTTATGTCATGAAAGTAATATTTTTGTTTTCTCAGTTGTAAAAGCATCTGATTTTAGATTTATATTAAGGTAATATAAGAAATTTCTTACCGTTTTCCTATTTTAAACTTGAACTTAACATTAGTGGAAGGGAAAATAAGTTATGGTAATACAGAATTAAGTGTCCAGCTATTGACAACTATGGAAATTATTTATTTGGCTTGTATGAACTAAACAATTTTCTGCGACATCACTGTATTTATTTACTTTTAAATCTTAAGAATTTTTCTTTCTTAGGAGGAGAAGTTTGTTTTTAATTTGCCCCAAGCCTTTAGTGGCCCTTTTCGTAGTATAAGTCAGTGTTTTGCTTTTTCTTAACTTCCTTGGGCCCAAGGTAAGTTAAGTATATTCTCTTGGCTACTTACTAAGAGTCTAGTGGAACTCCATGCTCTCTGCTAAAATAGTAACTGTCAGCAAATGACCCATCAGCAAGCCCTCTGATCATTAAATGTCTATAGTGTTTAATTTTCCTTAATGGGGCAGTTACAAAGGCTGAAAAAATGTAGTATGAGTATATAAGCCTCAGTATAGCATTTCCTCAGCAGATATAATACAGGAAAAAAATCTGTTCAGATCTCCAAATATAACAAGATGAGAAGTTAAGTGAGAATAGTAAAGTAGATCTTCTTTATTCTGCTCAGTGTAATTCCTCAGAATATGCATTTTTAAGAAGGCAGACTATAATATAAGTGAACCATTTAGAGTTGGATCCCACATAGGTTTAGTTTATGCTAACGAGGTCAAATAGGCATAGCTTGTCAAACTTCGTATAGCCTGTACCCTTTAACTGCACTCAGTGGTCTAGTATGATGCAGGACTATAGCATTGCAGTGCAAGGAAAGCCCATCTTAACTATTCCTGCTCTAAACTGTAACAAATGTAACACTGCTCTACAGGTTTCCATAATGTAGTTTTCTATATCAATTAGAAGATCTGTTAACTGCACAGAAAACAGAGACTTGTGGTAGATTTGATTTACTAAAATACATGCTGCTTCCGTTGTGGCTCAGCTGGTAAAGAGAGACTTGTGGTAGATTTTATTTACTGAAATACATGCTGCTTCCGTTGTGGCTCAGCTGGTAAAGAATCTGCCTACAATGCAGGAAACCTGGGTTTGATCCTGGGTTAGGAAGATCCCCTGGAGAAGGGAAAGGCTACCACTCCAGTTTTCTGGCCTGGAGTATTCCATGGACTGTGTAGTCCATGGGGTTGCAAAAAGTCAGACACGACTGATCAGCTTTCACATGCTGCATCAAGCATGACTTAGTGTACTCAAAATTAACATAACAGTAAAAATAATGCAGTAAGAGTAGAAACACACTGTGAAGAACATTCACAGATAATCACTCTCTATCGTTTGTAAAGAAACACTAAAACTTTTTGTCTTCTATTTCATAATTATAGTTTCTTGTAGAATATCTTGATTTTGCATTTTTTCTCCCATGATTATGTTACAGCTATACTTTGGAAGTTGATTTTATTAAACTATTTAAATATACTTAACTTGGCCTGTTTTTAGATATGCTTTTCCATCATTTTCCAGAGTATATCCCACAAGATTAGTTAATAGACTGAGTTAAATAAAGTAGAAAGGTTTCTTTTATTGCAAGGAAGTCATTTTTGTAGTTAGTGTATGTAACAGCAATATCTTTGATCATTGTAATACTGATTTCTCATTTCATACTCTTTTGTCCTATTTGTTATTGTTCAGTAGCTCAGTTGTGTCTGACTCTTTGCAACCCCATGGACTGCAGCTTGCCAGGCTTCCCTGTCCTTCACCGTCTCCTGGAGCTTGCTCAAACTCATGTCCATTGAGTCAGTGAAGCCATCCAACCATGTGGATGTCATCCCTTTCTCCTCTGCCTCAGTCTTAGAGTCTTATTTAATGAGTCGGCTCTTTGCATCAGGTGGCCAAAGTGTTGGAGCTTCAGCTTCAACATCAGCCCTTCCAGTGAATATGCAGGGTTGATTTCCTTTAGGATTGACTGATTTGATCTCCTTGCAGTCCAAGGGACTCTCAAGGGTCTTCTTCAGCACCATAGTTCTAAAGCATCAGTTTGTCCTATACAGTTGCTGAAATAACAGTACTATTTTATTTTTCTTGAAATCACCTAAGATCAGGAGATTTTTAAGTTATTTAGGAGTCCTCAGAGCATGGAAAAAGCCAGGAAATCTGATAGTAATCACTTAAAGCTAAATATTTTTTCCTCAATTATTTATCTTTAGAAAAGAAAATATCTCTGTTGGTGTTTTTATGGAATTAAGAAGAAACTTGGATAACAGAACTTTCCAGTTCTATGCCTAGTAGCTTTTAGGGCAGTCTAAACAAGTATCTGAAACAAGTATCTATAAGTCACTTTCTCTATAAGCCTGAGTGTCCAGAATATAAGAAAATTCTGTTATCTTAGCTGATAGACCTTGTCAGCTGGAACAGCGTTGTGATCATTGTGAAGTCAGGAATTTGGGGGTCTGAATCATAATTCCTAAACAGAGGGAAAATTTAAGAGGAAAAAAATGGAGAAACTTGTCCTGGGAGATTAACAGATTTTTTGCAAGAGACAATTAGATATTTTCCTTTGAAGGTACGAAGATTTCTTGCTTGAGTGAACCTCAGTATTGCTATTAAATCTATAGTTGGATACTTACGTTAAGAAAAACCCTAAATTTTTAGGTAAATTTAGGATAACAAAGAACCTTTAACCTTAAAAGCTCTTGAATGTTCTCCACAGTCCTCTTCAAAATCACTGAAAAATGCTGCCATTTACTAAGGTGTGCTTCTTTAATTAAACTTGCTTGTTTTCAGGTCCCAGCATTTGAGTTACTAAGAGGACCCTGGAAATTGCTCTGCATTTATCTTTAAAGCTTTTTAAAATATAGTTTTTATTTCATTTTATGATATAAAATGTTTCATTTTACAATATTTATTAGAAAATACAATTTCTGTGTATGGTTTTTACTTTTATTCCAGTTTCATTGAGATATAGTTGACATGCAGCACTGTATAAGTTTAAGATGTACAGCATAAATGGTTTGACTTACACATGTAAAATGAGTATTACAAGAAGCTCAGTGAACACCCATCATGTCATAGAAACAAAAGAAACAGAAAACAAATTTTCCTTGGGATTTAGGATTTTTTCTGAGGATTTATTCTTAACAACTTTCATATATAGCATATAGTAGTGTTAATTATGTTTATCATGTTGTACCTTAGTTCGTACCTTTTGACTGCCTTCTTCTAAATCCCCCTCTCCAGCCCTCTCCCTTCCTCTGACAACTACAAATCTGACCTCTCTTTTTTTTTTGACTGAGTTTATTTCTTTGCTTTTAAAGTATAATTAATCTACAACTCTATGTTAGTTCCTGTTACACAACCTAGTTACTCGATATTTCCCTACTTTTGAGATGATCATCTCAATAAAGTCTAGTTAAAATATATCACCATAAAAAGGTGCTAGTTATTGACTGTGTTCCTCACATAGTATGTTTCATACCCGTGATTCATTTATTTTGTAATTGGAAGTTTGTATTCTTAATCTTCTACTCAGACAACCTTACCTGTTGTTCTCTGTTTAAGTGTTTCTGTTTTATTTGTTTTTAGATTCCATATGTAAATGAAATTATACAATATTTATCTTCCTATGTCTGACTTATTTCACTTAGCATAATAACCTCTGGGTCCATCCATGTTGTTGTAAATGGCAAGATTTCATTCTTTTTTATGGTGTTTTTAGTTTGTTTCCATATCTTCATGGTCACTCAGTCGTGCCGGACTCTTTGTGACCCCGTGGACTGTAACCTACCAAGCTCCTCTGTCCGTGGGATTCTCCAGGCAAGAATACTGGAGTGGGTTGCCATTTCCTTCTCCAGGGGATCTTCCCAACCCAGGGATCGAACCCAGGTCTCCCGCACTGGAGGCAGACGCTTTAACCTTTGAGCCACCAGGGAAGCTGTTGTAAATAATGTTGCCATGAACAAAGGGGTGCATATATCTTTCTTAATTAGTTTTTTGTTTTCTTTGGATAAATAACCAGGAGTGGAATTGCTGGATCATAGAGTATTACTATTTTTAATTTCTTGAAGAATCTCCATATTGTTTTCTATAGTGGCAACAACTTACATTCCTACTAATGGTACACACAGGTGGTTTGATTTTTACCAGTTGTAGGTTAAAAATTGTTTGGATCAACTTTAACCATTGAAATATAATTTCTCTAGAAATTAGTCTGTTTTAGAACTTGAAGAAGGGCCTTCCCTGGTGGCTCAGTGGTAAAGAATCTTCCTGCCAATGCAAGGGACAAGAGTTCAATCCCTGGGTCAGGAAGATCCCCTGGAGAAGGAAATGGCAACCCACTCCAGGATAATTACCTGGGAAAACCATGGACAGAGGAGTTGGGCAGACTATAGTCAATGGGATCACAAGAGTCAGATGTGACTTAGTGACTAAACAACAAATAAATTTTAGAAAACAGTTAAGGAGAAGGCAATGGCACCCCACTCCAGTACTCTTGCCTGGAAAATCCCATGGACAAAGGAGCCTGGTAGGCTGCAGTCCATGAGGTCGCTAAGAGTCGGCTGAATGACTTCACTTTCACTTTTCACTTTCATACATTGGAGAAGGAAATGGCAACCCACTCCAGTGTTCTTGCCTGGAGGATACCAGGGACGGCGGAGCCTGGTGGGCTGCTGTCTATGGGGTCACACAGAGTTGGACACGACTAAAGTGACTTAGCAGCAGCAACCTGGGTTACAGGTCATGGTTTTGGCTCAGTGTGATATAATGAATAGTTAATAAAACTTGAACCATTTAATTAGCATTAAGTAGATGAGTAACTATCAGTTTAAAAAAAAAATGCAGTAATGGGGCAAGGTGGTGATGGATGAATAAACAAAAGTAAAAAATGGTCCAGGATGTTGTAGAAATCATTCAGATCAAACTTTAAACAGGAAAAAAATCTTACTCTTGCACTCATATTAAAAATTCATCCCATCATGTGGAAAGGGCTTATGTAATTTTTTGATAAGCCCTTTTCTTTTACCTTCCTCCCTTTTCCTTTTTTTTCCATCCCTTTATAGAACTAAATATGTCTGGCTCTTTGATTTTATTGCCAGACTAAAGTTAGCCTATAGTGATCTGGCAACTACATATTCAAAGGGAGGGAAACATTATGGTAAGTAGTTACACACCTCATTATCTAAATCTGTGTGAACTGGGTTATCATACATCCCTGTTTGCCTAGGGATAGTCTCAGTGTTTGCATCTGTTATTTGTGTGTATTTATTAATATCTCTCCCTTTTACTCTCACGTTTCTCGTTTGGATGATGAGTTTTTATGGCCATATATTTTTATAAATGATATGCATTTATTTCAAATACCACTCTGTATAGAGTCAGTAATGATATTAACTCTAAACAGAACTATTGTCTGGTTTTCTTCATCCTTCAGAAAGTTCCTTTCTAAGGTCCTTCTTTATGCTCTTGTCATCAGTGTTTTCTACCTTTATTGATTTAAATCTATAGTATCTCTTCCATGTCTATTTCCATAAATACTCGGTGCCACTCTTACATGTAGAGTTCAAATTAAGATATTGAATAAATGACTTTGCACTGTGGTTGAAAACAGAATTAGCAGAGCTCTTTGTGGACCTGGTAAAATTCCTGGGTGGTTGTTACTGTTTTCAGGGATAAAACAGTGATATGGAGGATAAAAGGGAAAGAAAAGAGATTAGGGGATTGAGTATAAAACAAGAAATTTTCGAAAAATAATTTTGTTTGGATTTGTGTTTGTTATTAGGTCTGGTAACTAGGTATTGTTTTGTGCTAGCTTACCTTATTTTGCTATAAAATTCAAGTAAAGATTTACATTAAAAATTTTCATTTTAATACAATATTAAATCCTAAGCAAATTCATTTTTATTTCAATTTTATATATTATAACCTTTATTACTATATATGAATTGCATTATATACAGAATATAAAATGATGAGAGTAACACTTATATGATGTGGTATTTTAAAATCATTAATGTTTTTAGCCAAGTTACTTGTCACTTCATAGGCTATGAGAAATTTCAAACCTGTATACTGAAATGGAACCTATTTAAACTGACAGGTAATTCTATAATTTTTCTTTTACAGGTCATGTAATGTTTGCAGAAATAAAAATGGAGAATGGAAAGTCAAAAGGCTGTGGAACGGTCAGATTTGACTCCCAGAATCAGCTGAAAAAGCCTGCAGAATAATGAATGGCATAAAAATCAGTGGCAGAGAAATTGATGTTCGCTTGGATCGCAATGCATAATTTGAAACCACGGTTGGAACATTCTTACATCTGTTTTGCTGAATCTCCTAGTAAACGTCATTTTTTTAAAGTAATACCGTCTGCTTACAAAAGTTGTAAAAATGAACTTCTAAAACTCCACCAGTTTTTAACAGTATAGTGTTAAATATACTGTGATTTTTGTTAATCTCAAGTTTAGGTTTTTAAGACAGCAAGTCTGGTCATTCAGTTTAAATGAATGGTTATACTATTTTTAATGAAGTAAGCCATTTTCTTGTTATTTTCAGTTCTGCATAGTGGGATTTGTTTGTTAAAAGTGTCCCCAGCTGTTATCAACTTATTGTAAGGTAAAGCAAGGATGGTTTTTTCCAAAACTTCTGTTTAATATATGTAATTGTCCTTGAAAAGAAAGGCTTCAGACAAATTAGGAAATGATTTTGATTGGCTTTAAATTACTTTTGTTGGTGATAAAAAATTACTGTAAGTAAGTTTTAAATTCTGAAGTTCAGAATATTTTTTATTTGAGTTAAATGAAGAAATGGAGTTTTTCTTCTCTGCCCTTCCCCATCATTCACATTTTCCACATAACACTGTTAACATTAATCACCACAACCCCTTATTTTATTGTTTCCAATAATTCCAAGTTCATATAGAACTGATAATGTTGTAAGCCCCAAGTACAGTAACAGACAGACTACTCCCAACTTTCTGTCTAGTTTCCAGCCATTGAGGTGAACTGCTAAGAAAAGGAAAACAATTGAAATGTTGAGAAAGATGGTTATATAAGTTAGTCCTCTACTGTTCACTTCTACAGGAGCAGATGCATTTATAAATACAGTTTTAATAAACCATGGAACACCTAGGCATAGCATATCAAAGACATTGGATCCCACGATGTTAGACATAGCCATATCTCCTTTGCCTGCAAGAAAAAGCATGTTGTTAAATGTGCATACCAATACTGTATTTTATTAATAAGCTTCATAAGAAAAAACACTGGATACTTTTTCTGTTTGTTTTGGAAAATTGTTGTATTAGAGCAAAAGTCTTACTGAATTTGTATTTTTAAATTTTAGGGGGTTAGTATTTAAAGTCTTAACATTTATTTATCTAATAATAATTATCCTTATTTATTAAACCATTTTTCAATAAGGTATGTAGATTACTTGTTGCTTTTCATTCTAACATGGTTAATTACAATTTAATTCACATTTCGGTGAATATTATTTAGGGGATTAGCTTTAGTGAAATTAATCTGTTAAATAGTAAGTGCTTCCTTTTGAGTTCTATTTTCTTCAAAGTATGTTCCTGAGGAAATATTTTAAAGGTATCCTTGCTCAGTGTATTTCAGTCTGGCTTGTAAGAATGGGCATTGCAGCTTGAGGGACCCAGTTCTTACCTTTTCTTGCAACCAACACACTTGCGATCGTGTCTGGTATGCTTGTTCCTGCTGCTAATAAAGTAAGGCCCATTACTGTATCTGGAATTTCTAATGTTTCCCTGTAACAAACATAGATATTATATATTACAAATCTTAAAGATTCACTAACTGTTCTCTGCAGATATTTCTTTCCTGAAAAAGAAAATAGACATATTTAGATTTCAGAACCAATATGTACTTAGATTTTAGGTAGCAAAATATTTGAATAATATTGGTGAATTGGTAACCAAGGCAGCACAGATTTTTCATGACAGATGGTGATATTTAATACACAAAATTCTACCAAGGAATAATTTCCCTATCTGGTATGCTTATAGAAGTTTTGGATGTCCACTGTTATCAAGGCTGTTGCTTACAATATGCCAATAAGATTGGTAATTTTCTCTTTTCCTTTTTAAAAACATTTCCTAAAGAGGTCAGATTTAAACAAATTATTTATAGCTATTTTTAGGCTGTAAATGTGTTAACATGGTATGCATTTTTAAAGTTCTACTTTAGTGATATACCTTAGTTTTGGTGTCTCCTTTGGGAATTCATAACTCTGAGGAAAACAGAATAGGCTTCTACTTGATCTTTCTAACTTTGTGGTCCTGGTTTAACACTTCTGTTAAATCTGATGGCAGTTCATCATTTTTCATAAATGTATCCATTTTGGGAAACAGAACTAGAATGTAACTGCTCTTAATATTGTAATTGAAAACTTGCTTTACAGTTCTTTTTTTTCTTAAAATGTTAATTAAAAAAACTTCAAGTAGCATATTTATTGCATGCTTATATATATTGCTGTTGGAACTGTAATTGCTTGTTAATTTGTTAACTGGTTTGCCAGAGTTCATATGTACATAAATAACACTAACATTTATCATCTTGGGGACTGTTCTGTGATCTAGTACTTGATTTTGTTCTTTTCTTGATTTCCTAATGTCAAATGTGATCTGACTGAGAACATTTATGGAGAGCTTTAATATGCAGGCTATTGGATTTTTTTATATTATTCATTAAAAAAGAAATGTTCTTAGAATAGCATACTATTCTAAGTCATATATTAATTTGACAAAAGTCAGAGGTCAGGAAACTTTTTTTTGAACGGGTGAGAGAGTAATTTTTTTAGGTTTTGTAGGCTATACAATCTCTATTGCAGTTATTCAGCTCTGCCAGTGTAATGTGAAAGCATTCATGGATAATATATAAATGGATGGGCTTGACTGTTCAGTAAAACTTAACTCGCAAAAACAGGAGACTCAGTGTTTGGGTACACAGGTGGTGGTTTGCTCACCTCTGATTAAGTCCATTCAGGTTAACCTTTTGGGGAGAAATTCCTGATTTTTTTTGTATATTGTTTATATTCAGTTTTTCCTTCCGAACTAGGAGTTCTTTGGGACTAGAGCTGATTATGGCCAGGCAATGATAGTTAAATCTTAATCATGAAAGTAGTAGAAACTAAAATGAGACTCTATTTTATACCCTTTTAATTCATTTTGTAGTACGTTTATATTGCCATATTAAAAAAATGTAATCCAGTTAAATGGTGAATACCCATTGTTTTCTCAAAACACTGGCACCTTGTTATATGTGAAATTATGGAATGGGATTCAGTATAAAGACTATCTTGTGGACCCATGCAATGTGATTTAATTATTAGCAACATAGAAGTTCTGTGAATTTGATATCGTTTATAACATGTTGCTTTGACTCGTATGCCTGGGCTGTGTAATAGTGACCATATAGCTGACATGTGGTATACACCTCACAAAACCTGAATGAGCTTGTTGGTATATTAATATTTAATCTTTTTGTAAATAGCACTAATCTTTATTTTTAGTCTTTGCTGAAAAACAAATTTTCTCTTTAACTAGACTATACTTAGTGAATATATGCTGTTCTTATATACAACTGATTATTTTTAAATTGTGCTCTTAAGATATTATACATACCAGTTATTGTGACCATCCAAACCAGGATATATGTAAATGCAGATATCCACAGTGCTGACATAAAAAATGTTATCACAAAATACTTTCTCCAAAACTTTCTTCTACAATCTGGTGTGGTTAGAAAAAGTAGTATAATAATGGGAAGGGATAGTACCCAAAAAATTCTTTTTAAGTCTGCTTCAGGCATGTTGAAAACACTTGGCGGATCTGTTAAGGAAAAATTAAACGATTTTGAGTTTTCTCAAATGGCCAATTAAGTTAGAATGTCCATTTAAGAAGCTATATTGAAATAAATTAGCTGTATCAGTTTTTAAGAGGCTATTTAAAACATTTGAATATCTCATTACTGATATTGCTGGCAAAAAGAAGCTAATTGAGACTTCAGGGCTGACTATAAAATGTGATACTCAGCATTTCTTGATTTGGGGTCTTAAATCCATCAAAGTGTTTAGGGTCATTCACTATGTGTTAGAAACATAATGTTTCTGAAGTATCAGTTCAACATCTCTTGATTTTCTACAGTGTGGATGGTTTTTAGTAACTTTTGCTTATGGGATTAACCTGGTGTTTTCCCTTAGCAACCCCAGTTGTCTCCACTTCCCAGTATTGATGATACCTCTAGCCTGCTGTATGTATCACAAAATGTATACTTAGGGAGTAAAAGATAGCTATAGCATAATCATTTTGTTAAGTTGAATATTTCTGATTCTCAGGTGATTTTACAGGGCTTATTTTGTTATTTTATTAATTTACTAAACAAAATTCACCACAATTCTTAGAACTTTAAGAAAATTGGAAGTAGTGTTGAATCTACAGTGTAACTTATAAAACTTGAGTTTGCTTTTAAATTCAATTTGTCCTATTAACTTGGTGGAAGAAGTCAATAATAATATATTAAATAAAAAGGAGACTTCACTTTAGATTGTTTAAAATTTGTATGGCACTTATAAAGTGTTGGGTTGGCCAACAAGTTGGGTTGGTTTTTTCCATACCATCTTATGGAAAAAATTGAACAAACTTGTTGGCCAGTCCAATGTTTTGCCCGTATATTAGGTCACATTACAACTAATACTAGTAAAATAACTCATATTTTTTTTTTTTTTTGCCACATTGCAGCGAATGGGCCAGAAAGTAACAGATATAATTTTATTGTAATAAAAAATGTTTGGACTTTTTTTTTTTTAGTTTCTTGTTATAAAAGTTAACTTAGAAATGTGTACTTCTTGTACCTGAAAGACTAGAAACTAATATTTGTAAGAAGGGGAAAATTCATGTTTTAATTTTTTCAGATAATAAATTACTAAGTTCCCTGTCTAATGTACTAAATAAAATGCAGAATCTGTTTCTTAAAACCACTTTATTAAAAAAATCCCTAAATCTGTATTTCTGGCTGTAGCTGAATTTGACTTCCTATATACTAAACGTGTTAGTTGCTCAGTCGTGTCTGACTCTGACTCTTTGCGATCTCATGGACTGTAGCCCTGACAGGCTCCTCTGTCCATGGGATTCTCCAGGCAAGAATACTGCAGTGTGTAAGTCATTCTTTTCCCCAGGGGATCTTGGTCCAGGAGGAGGGCATGGAAACCCACTGCAGTATTTTGCCTGGAGAATCCCATGGGCAGAGGAGTCCAGTGGGCTGTAGTCCATCAGGTCTCAAAGAGTCAGACATGACTGAAGCAACTTAGCACACATACTATGAACATTTATTTACATGTTTTGCTACTGCTTCACATGTTTAAAATTCAGCTGTCTCCTTCCTACCTTTTCTTCACACCAGCTCTTCTTCCTAAATTCCTGGTTTTCGTAAGTGGTATTCTCATGTTCTTACTTTGTCGTGATCAAAAGCCTCAGAGTCCTCTCTGCCCCCATGTAGCCCTGCAGTTGCCTGGTCTTGGTGAGGCTTGCTCTGCGTTGTCTCACACCTGTTTTCTTATATTCCCACTGCCTTCACCTTGTAAGCTGCTGCTGCTAAGTCGCTTCAGTCGTGTCCGACTGCAGCCCCATGGATGGCAGCCCACCAGGCTCCCCCGTCCCTGGGATTCTCCAGGCAAGAACACTGGAGTGGGTTGCCATTTCCTTCTCCAATGCATGAAAGTGAAAAGTGAAAGTGAAGTCGCTCAGTCGTGTCTGACTCTTCGCAGCCCTCCATGGGTTTTTTCAGGCAAGAGTACTGGAGTGGGGTGCCATCGCCTTCTCCATCACCTTGTCTAAGCATCTGTTAAACACATCAGTTGGTTTAGTAGCATGTCTTTTATCTCATATTTCAGTACTGATAATTTCTCTGCAAACACTATTAATCTAGCATTTAAGACTCTGTCATATTCCTTCCTATCCACTTTTCTGCTGCTTCCATTCTGCACACTCAGTCCTCCAGTTATGTTAGTACTTGACAAGCCTTTTCCCATGTTATTTCTTTGTCAGTCCATGGAATGCTTTTTACTCTTAGCTCTGCATCATTTACTTACGACATATGAAGTCTGATAAAACTTCAATAGCTATTACCATAAATCAAGTTGTTAAAATCTTACTATTCTACAAGGCTTAGTTTGTCTCTGTGATAATCTTTCCTATCTAACCATCCTCATCCAGTTTTTTTTTCCCATCTGTCCCATTTAGGAACTATGTTTATGCTTTATTTCTTTCTCTTTACAGTATTTAAATGTTCATATTTTAGCTATTTTGTTTTTTTTCTGAAATATTGGAAGAACCTCCTTAAGGATAGGTCTGCCTCTTGATCATCTCTAAATGCCCATAGTATTTTAAAAAATAGTAAGTATATAGTACTTGCTGAATTGAAATGAAATTAAGTTTTGCTAGTAATAGACTTAATAATGGTCATGATGTGGTTATTACCTTCACAAACCTGACTAAGACCATGTAAACTTAAAGAAAGTTGGGAGTAGCCAGAATCTTCATGAAATATTCCACTGTCAGTTCTTGATTGCCTACGGATGAATGGTTGATCCTCATCTTCCCATCCCATCAGTGGCTGTTGTTCACTTCTCTCTTCTATTGCTTTGGCAAGACAGGTACAGCAAGGACTGCATTTCTTTATAATATATTGGTTAATTTTAATGTCAAAACACAGCACCACAACATATAATCCATATATCAAAAGCAGTAAAGTTCCTTCATACCTATAAATTAGAGAAATTTGTGTGGTTTTCAGTTTAAAGTGAAAGTTATTTTAGAGTTAGTAGTTTTGGGGCAGTATCTACTTATTTTCTAATGAAACAATAGAACAGAATTCTAGATACATTTTGATTTTGTAGATGTGTCCAGATTTGGTTACAACATTATAAAAGACTTACTGATAAAAGTTCGACCCTGTCCTTTTTGTATTTTGAGAACAAGAATTATAAACTCATTCTTAATTTGTAGAATCCTTCCAAATAGCAGGCATAGAAAGTTCTTTGAAAATGTGTGTTAGTCACTTAGTCGTGTCTGAATCTTTGCGACCCAATGGAGTGTAGCCTGCCAGGCTCCTCTGACCATGGAATTCTCCAGGCAAGAATACTGAAGTGGGTTACCATTCCCTTCTCCAGAGGATCTTCCCAACCCAGGGATCAAACCTGAGTCTCCCGCACTACAAGCAGATTCTTTACCCTCTGAGCCACCTGGGAAGTCCTATTTGAAAATAATAGTAATACAAATTTTCAAAATGAAAGTGAAACTAATGAATAGTGATGGGGCTTCACCTCAGTTCATTGAAAGAAGATAATTATACGAATATAGTAGTAAAAAAAAAAAAAATAGTATACCTTCATTTCAGTTGTTCTGGTATAGGAATTCTGTGCTAAATCAGAATATGTTAGACTTCGGCTGAAGCTTTTCAATTTGCTTTACTGCGATTTTTTGATAATTTTAATGTAAATGAATTTGGCTTGCACCGTTTTCCTATACTCTGGTTTTTAGAGAATTTTGATTATCTGATGCCATCACGTTTGAACCTTGCATTTACCTTTTATTTTATAGCTAGTGAATCACTGCTGCAGCTTGAAAGCACAGAGTTCTTGATTTCCTAATGAAAGGAGCATTACCTTGGATACTCCCACAGTCATTGTCCCCTGGCAGACAACTGCCAAGTCCCAGAAGCACTTCTCTTGTAACCAACAGTCTTTCCTTGGGAGACAGACTAGATTTCAGGACGATTCACTTTGAAAATTTCCTCCCTGCTAGGTCTGAAGTTTCTTGATAGCAGGTATTAGAGCAGCACTGCCAAACTAGTATTCTAGAGGGGTGCCATTGACCTCCACCATCAGGCAATGTACAGTCTGTGTGTCTGTGTTTTACATTTATTCATCTGTTAAGACTTAACAGTGATCAATACCTAACAAATACCTGGTACGTGTTAGCTGAAAAAATGACTGTTTCCATTTTCTTAGAATGACAAGGCATGGGGAGATTAAAAATAAATAGCTTTTAGTTTTGAAACCTAAAACATTTTTAATTTTTAGAGGAAGAGGGCTATAGTTCTCTTAATAAATGAACATCAGGGGAAAAGTTGGAGGAATTTAAAGGGACTTTGTTTATTTCTTTGTTATCTCTCTAATTGTGTGATCATGGCCACTTCTAACTGAGGAAAGGTAAGCAACCCAACAGATGAAAAAGCCACCTGTTAAGACTTTGTTAGTGTTAGTTGCTCAGGCGTGCCCAACTCTGCGACCCCATGGACTGCAGCCCACCAAGCTTCTCTGTCCATGCAAACATCAAAAATTTGGAAACTCTGAGAAGGTAGTCAGTAGGGAAAAAGAAGGATGGTAACATCTGTTGGTTAGACAAAAAGGAAGACTGATTTGACTGAAAAATTGCAAAGGGAGAACAACCCAATCAGCAGTTGTGATGAGGTTAGCTCAGAGATCTACGGGAAAAATGTATGGAAGTGGAGGTAATTAAGAAGTAAAAGAAATAACATTTCTGAAAAAAAGTTACTAAACTAGAATTTTATAAAAGTACTCTCTGTAATTGTTTTAGATAAGAGTAATGACTGTTTCAAGCTTACCAGTAAACTTGGTTGTCAAATATTATGGCCAGAAGTGCTGCTGCACTGATAGCATATGCCGCACAGTCTCTGAATAGGGGCCAGCATGATAGTGTTGAAACCTGTAAAAATAATTTCAGTTTCCGTTCCACTGTTACTTCTTCAAGTACTTGCTTAGGGTAATACTAAAATGATTTGTATATTTGTAGTTAAACATTGTTATCTTTTACATATTGCTTTTAGAGAAAGGAATTTTAAGAAAAATTGTGTTTCTAAACCTAGTCCGATTTTCATAAATTTGACCAAGAGGTATTTGTGGGTTAACTTAAAATTGAATACATGTTGTTTTTCTACTGATTAATAAACTTAATTGAACACATTCCTACTGCCTTGTTTGTTCCAGACTATAAACAGTTCTTTTTTCTTTGTCTTTTTAAATTATTTTTAATTGAAGAATAATTGCTTTACAGAATTTTGTTCTTTTCTGTCAAACTGTCAGATTCTGTTGTTTTCTGTTATTTCTGTGGATGAAGCTGCTACTGCTGCTGCTGCTGCTAGAGCCTATTATACACAGTGAAGCCAGAAAGAGAGAAATATTGTATATTAACGTGTATATACAGAATCTAGAAAAATGGTACTTGCAGGGCAGCAATGGAGAAACAGACATGGAAAATAGACTTACGGACATGGGGAGAGGGGTGGAGAGGGTGAGATGTATGGAGAAAGTAACATGGAAACATATTACCATATGTAAAATAGATAGCCAGTGGGAATTTGCTGTATGTCTCAGGAAACTCAAACAGGGGCTCTGTATCAACCTAGAGAGGTAGGATGGGGAGGGAGATGGGAGGGAGGTTCAAAAGGGAGGGATATATGTATACCTATGGCTGATTAATGTGCTTTGACAGTAAGCAGTTCTTATAATTTGTCAAGACAATATATTTTGTTGAATAAAGTTTTCTTACGTACCACATTAGATAGTAAGCCACAGGCTGCACAGATACCAAGGAGGTTATAGATTGCAGATCCAAGAATGGTGCTAATGCCAATATCACCCTTTGTGATAAATACACCTATGAGCCAGATAGTAGCTAAGTTAGTGTTGACTTGGAGAAGATCAAATAACACCAATTAAGCAAAAAAAAAAAAAAAAAAATATATATATATATATATATATATATATATATGGAGTGTTATTTACCTAGGAAAGCAGTAACTAATTCAGGAGCTGAACTACCGGCTGCCATAAAAGTTGCACCTGCAACATCCTGGGACAGTCCAAAGGCTGAAGATAAATGAAATTATATTATGCCTGGTAAAGTGACAAATGGGAGAGCATGTTCTCATAACTAAATAAATATCAAAGCAACATTTTCGTAGAAAGCCATTGTTACTAACTTCAACTGGAAAACAGCCAATAGAGGCAGACTTCTAGGCATTATTTACCCTATATCAGAAAGTTAAAATTAGAATGAAAATTCAGGTTTCCAAGCCATTGATAGCAATCCTTTGTCATTGTTTATTATTGATTTTTGAGTGTTCCCAGACCCTCAAACTCTGGTGTGCTTGGTTGAGTCCCTGTCACCTGTAGTCAGTATTTCCTTATTCTTACCTGTGGGACCATTACCTGTTGCTCATTCTCCAGTCCACCTCAAGTTCTACTTCTCTACTGAGATATCTGCCTTTGACATTACTGATTTCTTTTTCTGTTGGTGGCACAGCAGGTTGAATTTTATAAAAATAGCTACAATATTTCTGCCCACATGGTTTTCCAAAACCTGTCCATTCCCTGTCAAACAAACTGAAACAAAAACAAGGTGGAGTTTATGTATTTTGAGCCTAGATGAACCTTTGTGACCGCTGAAAGTATGGCAGAACCATATGCCTGAAGCTAGGACATAAAAGGTGAAAAAGCTTTCTAAGTTTTCTCTCTAGGGACATTTGCTTCAGAGCCCTAAGCTACCACATAAAAACCCTGGCTGCCATATAGGAAAGACCTTGTGAAGAGCCCACATAGAGATGCCTGAGGAACCCCTGCTGTTTCAGCCCCTCAGTTTTGAATCCTCCCGTCCCAGCACCAGACATGCGAAGGAGGGAGCTTTCAGATAATTCTAGTCCTTTTTCTGACTATCACTGCATGAAAGACCTCAAGCAAGAACCATCCAGCTGAGGCCAGTAAACCCTTAAAGCTATGAGAAGTCTGAAATGATTGTTCTTTTAAGCCCCTAGTTTTGGGGTGATTTCATAAGCCATTGATAACTGGAACACCTATTTATTTGTTATATTTATTGACCACCTACTGTACCAGATGCTTTTTTATGTGATAGGAATGTGGCAGTCACAAAACAGACAAACATTTCTCTTCTGGAATTTAATTCCAGTGAGCACAAACAGACAAGAAAAAATACATGCTGTGTTAGAAGGAGCAAAAGTCAGGTGTGAAGTTGCTCAGTCATATCCAACTCTTTGTGACCCCATGGCCTATAGCCTATCAGGTTCCTCCATCCATGGGATTTTCCAGGCAAGAATACTAGAGTGGGTTGCCATTTCCTCCTCCAGGAGATCTTCCCGACCCAGGATTGAACCCGGGTCTCCCACATTGTAGGCAGATGCTTTACCATCTGAGCCACCAGGGAAGCTCGAAAGTCAGGAGGGGGGATATAAAATGTCATGGAGGAAAGACTGTAATTTTAGATTGGGTAACCAGAAAGGACTTCACCAAGATGCTAACAAAGTGAGGGAGTAGCCACACATAGACCTGGGAGTAATATAGGCAGATGGAGTGCGTGCAGAGGTTTTGAGGTAGATGCTAGCCTATGTGTTCAAGAAACAGAGAAAGGCTAGAGCGTCTGGAATAAAGTGTGTGAAGGAGAGCTGTAGATGATGGAGTCAAAGGTAATAGATGGCCAGATCATATAAAGCCTTGTGGATCCTAGCAAGCACTTGGGCTTTTATTATGAAAAATATGGGAAGTGCTTGGAAAGATGGGCTTCGCTGGTCGCTCAGCTGGTAAAGAATCCGCCTGCAAGGCAGGAAACCCCGGTTCACTTCCTGGGTCAGGAAGATCTGCTGGAGAAGGGATAGGCTACCCACTCCAGTGGGGGGAGTAGCTTCCTTGGTGGCTCAGCTGTTAAAAAGTCTGCCTGCAGTGCAGGAGACCTGGTTTGGGAAGATCTGAGTTTGGTCCCTGGTTTGGTAAGATCCCCTGGAGAAGGGAATGGCTACCCACTTGAGTATTTTGGCCTGAGAATTCCATGGACTGTACAGTCCATGGGGTCACAAAGAGTCGGACACGACTGAGTGACTTTCACTTTCACTTTTGGAAAGACATCTACAATGTTGCTGGTGATACTAGCCACAGTCATCTTTTTTTATCCCCATGAGGCTATCTGGTCTCAGTGGTCAAACCAGCTCCAGTCAGAACTGTTTTGCTACCTGTTATGCCTCCATTGGGAACAATCCTCTCAAGATAGTTGGAGTTACCAAATCCAGGTTCTCTATCCTATTTGCCTTTGGTCATGTTGCTTGATGAACACTGCTTGTGGTGACAAATGAAGGGACAGAAGTAATAATTTATGTAAATTACATTTCATAGCATTTCTTTAACTGGTTGGAGTGATTTTGCATATATATATATATATATATATATATAGTTATACTTTTACTACAACTCTGATACATAGAAGGTCCAGTTGGTTATAAAACTTAGAAAAGATGAAGCATATTGTTCTATTAACTTCATTTTATCTATGAATTAAATAATATATTCATGGCATACAATTCACTTTCATATACATAATTTAATCATCTCAGCTATTCCTTGAAATGAGTGTTAGTTGCTCAGTTGTGTCCTGCTCTTTGTGGTCCCATGAACTGTAGGATGTCAGGCTTCTCTGTCCATGAAATTCTCCAGGCAAGAATACTGGAGAGGGCAGCCATTCCCTTCTCCAGGGAATCTTCTCGACTCGGCTCAAACCCAGGTCTCCTGCATTGCAGGCAGGTTCCTTACCATCTGAGCCACCAGGGAAGTTCTTAGATATGAGTTGTGGCGTTTCCATTTCACATATAAAAAACAGATAATCAGAAGGTTAAGTAGCTTAAAGTGACATGGAAATTAAGAGTCTTAAATGTGAAGAGTTTGGGCGTAAACCCCAAGTCTATTGATTCTAAACATGAAACATGAAAATGAAGGTCACGCAGTCATGTCCCACTTTTTGCAACCGATGGACTATACAGTCCATGGAATTCTCCAGGCCAAGATACTGGAGTGGGTAGCCTTTCCCTCCTCCAGGGGATCTTCCCAACCCAGGGATGGAACCCAGGTCCCCTGCATTGCAGGCAGATTCTTTACCAGCTGAGCTATACCTAAGTCCAGTGCTATTTCTTTTTCACCACAGAAACTCAGTATCAGAAAGGCACTGAGGCAATTGTAAGATGGGAGGTGGTTGAGTCATTTTCTTCCTTTCCTTGTGGCACTGGTACATAACTTCCCCCACTGTATTCTTTTCTAGGGGGAAAAATAGCTAGTGAGAGTAATAATTCAGAAGTTTTCTAGCATATTCCAGAGAATGTATAAATTTAGTGATATTACCATGAATTCTTGAATGAAATCAGGGTTAACTAATACATGGAGGAAATTGAAAAAAGAAAATATCTTAAACTGTCTAAACTTGGGGCAGCTGAAGAGTGATTGGCTGATCTTCATCCAGTGCTGGCTGAAGAATGCTTCATTGGAAGAATTCAATCAGGAGAGAGAAAAAGTGATCCATCTGGCTGTTGCAAGGTAAGAAAATAAGTGACCCTTCTGAACACTTTCTTTCTCAAAAGGCAATAACAATAAAGCTTGTTGCTATTCACTGGGCTCTATTCCAGTTATGAAAAGAAGAGCTCTCTACAGATGAATTATAAAACTTCAAAGATATTTTAACAAGTTATATCTTAAGGTTCTAAGCATATTTTGTAGAATGGTTTATACCTTTGAACTTTAGAATCGACTGGCTTTGTCTTCACTGACCTTTGGGTAGCATTTCTCTCTGTTATAGTTTATTATTAAAGATAAATTGTTCTATCCCCCCTCCAAGAGCTATTACTTTTTCCCTCTTTATTACTCTAAAGGACTAATCATATTTCCTTGAGGATCTAGCAGAAATGTTCGAGGTGAGTTTTCTTTATAGGTTTAGATATTACATTGGTTATATAAAGTGCAACTTTATGATAATGAACTGATTACTAAAACTCAACAGACTTTTTCTTAAGCGTGTTCTTTTCTCTGATACTATGCTGCAAAGTTTATAACCATCTTTGCAAATCTTTTTCTGGAAATACAGAAAAAGAGTTTTAAACTAAAATGGAAACCTGGCTTCTGGCCCTGCTGGTACCTTAATGTGAGAATTTAGATAAGTCATTCAGACAAGGCTTGTATTTTGCCATCTGTAAGAGAGTTGGAATATACCAATCTTCAAGGTATCGTCTAATTTTTATCAATTTTAAAAAGTATAAAACATGAATTCTATGTCTTACGCCTCGGACCACCTCTTATTGTTAGATAAATTCCTTTTATAATTAAAACCCCTATGTTAACTGAAAATTTAGAAGACAGAGGAGAAAACAGATGGGAGGGAGCATCATTTATACTTTTACCATTATATTTTAACCACTGCTACCTTTTTTAAAATGTATTTTCAATTCTTTTCACATGTACATTTAACAGAGTTACAAGACTAGGCTATAAGCAATTTGGTGGCACAATTTTATAAAGTCCTTAGTGATAGCAAATTTTTATGCTTTGTGAATGGATTTGAGTTTTGGAAGCAATTAAAAGTCATTCAGACCCAATTCTAGTGACTATGGTGCGTAGTCATGCTGAGTAACTCTACTTAGGGTTCAAAATGAAGTGTGACAGCAAACCAGTGTTTTTATGATTTGCAAAATTGGTTCTGACATTAATTTCAAATATATTTCTAGAAATATTTTGAGTAAAGTCAGCATCACTGGAATAAATGCCTAGCCTCTCCATGCACAATTGCATCTATATGCTCTGTGATGCTTCTAATAGTAAATAAAAACATTTTGAGTACTTTATAGTTATCATCTCATATCTTGTCTGAGCCATAACGGAACAAATTCTGAAGCTCTGTATAATGCTTTGAAAAGCCCGATTCCACTGAAAAGGACGCCCCCATGCCCTAATCTAACAGCTATTAGTTTCCACTTGCTGTAAGTCAATCATATAAAGCCACATGCAAGACTTTTTGTGTCCAAACCTCACAATTATCTGAGTTTTGTCTCCATAACTTGCTCAAGGTCACATAGGTAGTAGTTGCAGAGACGGGATGGGCACTTAGATCTTTTTGATTTGAAAGAGCTGCTCTTTCTGTTATCCATGTAGGTAAGTGAACAGATTTAATTCATAGCTTTATTATTATTATTATTGCCTGTCTCTCCAATAGCATTTTGGTAATATCCAGACCACTTGACATTTATTTATCTCTGTATACCTAAGGTAGATTTAGATGCAATCCAAGGTAATCACAATGTATTTATTTATATTTTAAATTCAGATTAGTTTAGATCAGAGGAAAAAGAAAAGCAAAAAGGATGAAAATGCTCTTAAGAGGAGGATGAGTGTCTGTGTGGCTGCGAGGAAGCTCTCTTCTTAGATTCTTTGTTCTTGAGGAAGGCTTTCCCTCTGTAAATTTCATAAGGATTAAGAATCAAACAATTCCCTGAAACTGTCGGCTATCCAAATACCATACTCACAGAATTATTTGACTCCCTTTCAATTTTATCAATTTAGAATCAATTCTACCTGGAATTAAAACTTGTATTTCTTTCTTATTGTCTGTTTCTGAAACATAAAATAGAACATGGACAAATATTAGTTCAAAGCAGTATGAATAAAAAGAATTTTTAATAAAAAAGTAAATATTTTATTTAAGTATGTTTCCCAAAACCTTATTAAGATCATTTTCACTTAAGACATGTTATACTTCAGAGGATCAACATGGTGGAGGGATTAGAGTATCAACTGAATAGCATATTGGTGGAACATTTAAGATGAAAAGTTTCATAACTAGCTCATTGTGGACTTTAGGTGATATCAAGTGACTGACCAGTCACTAGGGGTTCTCAGTTTTGTCTGTAGTTAGCCTCAGAAAAGTTAAAGAAAGGTACTCTAAACAGTGATTAAATAACTCTAGGAGATCCCCATTACATATTAAAATGATATGTAAAGGATTTGTTTTGGCTTTCTGCTGAACTTTTGTGTTTCTAAAAATGAACTGCTTATAAAGATGAGAGGTAATCATCCTACTAAGGGGTGTAAGTTAATATAGTTTCTATTATATACAAATATGTTCAAAGAATCTTTAGCCTCTTTTCCTTTAGAACTTAAATGAATAAAAGAGAAGATAGGATTAAAGGAAGGTGATATAGCAACAGCATTTTCTCATATTGGATCTACTTGGTTAAAATGACAACAAAATGTCTCAGGGTTTGTGTGTGCTTGCTTTCCTAGTGTTGGGGTGCTAAGGAGAGGTTGTTTGACTTTAATGATCATGAGTAGAGCAAGAAAGAGAAAGATCCTTAGTGGAAGCCTCAAGTGATAGTGGTTCTAGAGGTAATTGACAGACCAATGTATATAGGACCAATGTGTATAGCTACAGACAGAGAAAGCACTCATGTGTCTAAGCTGGGCCTGACCAGAGTATCAGCCAGAGGCTCTGACCTCCACCACCTCCAATGTATCCCCTGCATGGAGACTGCAGTCCCAGCCACTTCTAGAGTTCACCATGCTGAAGCCCCTTGTGCTAATAACCAAATGAACCACTGTCAGTGATTGGAAGAGTGGATCATGGGACAATGGGGCTGGGGTGGGCCAGGGGCCAGCCAATTCAACCACTGTATCCTAGATTGGAACTTAGACGTGTACTCCACAGAATGTCATGGAATCAAACATGATGGTTTGGTTCCATATACGATGCTACAATTTCATGTGCATCGTAAACAAAATGCTTAGTTCTCATATTAATTATTGTGGGTAACCATTTATAACATTAATTTACAACCCCTAGTAGGTTGCTGAAATTCTTAACTGATGTTTTAAAGTGACTCAGTAGATTCTCATTATTTTGTAGTATACTTCCTCTGTCATTACAATGACTATTTGATGTATTTTTAATCAAAATTTTTGGTGCCCTTGGGTGGAAAACACATTTTAAAATTATTTAAATAACAGTTCTTCTGAAACAACCATATTATGACAGCTAATCTCAAATAAGGATGTGTTAAATTATATTATATGGCAATTTAAAACATTCATGGGTTTTGACATTAAAGAGACCAAGGCTCTCCTGTGTACTGGCTCTGTGTGTGTGTGTGTGTGTGTGTGTGTGTGTGTGTGCAGTCATGTCGAACTCTCTGTGACCCCATGAACTGTAACCCACCAGGCTCCTCTGTCTATAGAATTTTCCAGGCAGTAATACTGGAATGGGTTGCCATTTCCTCCTCCAGGGGATTCAGGGATTAAACCTGCATCTCTTGTGTCTCTTGCATTGGCAGGCAGATTCCTTACCACTGTGCCACCTGGGAAGCCCTGTGTAGTCTTGAGAACTTATATATTCTTTCAGCCCCAGTTTTTTCATTAGCAAAACCAATCTAATAGTCCCTACTTTGTGGGGTTTTGTGAAGAACTAAAACCTTATATATTTAATTTAGAACTATGCTTGGTCTTCTATAATTGTTTATGAAAAATAACTACAATAAATACATAAGTAGTTAATAACATTCCAGTACAATGTATAATGCTCAGTAAATTATTTTGAGGATAATATTAATACTTATTAGTTGGGTGGGACTGTTATAACTCATGCTCATCAAAGAACTATGAGGAAATGTAAAGCAATTACAGACTTTCTGAAGCTAGTTTCTGTGGATGTAAACAAATTCCAGAGAACCTGTTTTTTTATTGCTGATGTCCTAATTTGGACAAGACCATGCTAAGACCTTGAAAAAGAGAAATGACAGAATTAATTTATAGGCATTTAAAAATGAATCAAACTAGCACTCTATTTCATTTTGTTGCCAGTATTTTCAATACTCAAGACAGGGATCAATTTCTAGCAGCTGAAGATAGGCAGTGGCATAGGCATCCATCAGTCACACATCCATAATAGCTATTGTGTTATATTTCAGAGCAAAAGGCAATTCACTTGAGAAACGCATGTTTGCTGATGATGTTCAAGGTAATTCCACAACTGGCATGGTGGAAGTCATTATTATAGACGTTTCATGAAGTTACTTATTATAGATGTTTCATGAAGTTACTTAAAGAAGATTATTTTGAAGTATCAATCTAAATTTTAATGCAGTAGTTTCTTCTGCAGGGCTAGAAAAGTTATTTATTTATTTACCACTCCCAAGACATGTTTTTAATAAAAAAAAATTATTGATGGGTTCATTCTTTCAGTCAAGAAAGCAAAAAAGGGAATGGGGATTTATTATTTTCCAGAAAAAGAAAGATTCTAAGTAGAGAGATTGTACCTTGAATTTTAAATTTCTTAGTTTTATATAATTAATATGATTTAGTTTTTCTAATGAAAAGTGTGGTATTGGCACAAACATTAATAGATCATTAGAGTATAGAGTTGAAGGTATAGAAAGTGGATCAACTTTTGGTAAAATAGCAATGTATCTTATAACAAAACAAATTCTTAGTGGAAAAAAATAAAAATATTCAACATAAATAAATAAATGTTAAGAAAAGAAAAAACTGTCAGTAGAAGAGAAGATGAAATTTTTCTGACCTAGGGATAAAAGGTATTTCTAGGTATAAAACCAAAAAGAATCATAAAGGAAAATATTTATAAATTTACCTATGTACACTTCAATGCAATAAACACACAAAATACAAAACCAAACAAACCATAAAAAGCGTATGATAGGAAAATTATGTTAGAAATTTATATTAGAAAAAATCTTGGAAATCAATAAGTAAAAGACAAATACTCCCTAATTAGAACATGGGGGAAAAACCCCACAAGAACAAAACCACAAATTTCAGTACCTATATAAAATGTTTAACACCACAAATAATAATGCAAATTTTATAGAATAAACTTCTATTTTAAAGCAATTAACAAAGACATTTAAAATGATATTATTCATTGTTTACGGGAATGGAAGCTACCACACATTGTGGAGGTTTTTGTTGGCACACCTTTTGTAAAATGGTTTTGGCAATGTATAAAATAAAGCTTAAAATATACATAGCTCTGCGTCTTTGTCAGGAAATGGTCAGCAAAGTTTGCAAAGATTTGATACAAGTATGAGCATTATGTAGGACAAAAATTTAAAAATCAAATGTCAATATACTTTGGCCACCTCATGCGAAGAGTTGACTCATTGGAAATGACTCTGATGCTGGGAGGGATTGGGAGCAGGAGGAGAAGGGGACGACCGAGGATGAGATGGCTGGATGGCATCACTGACTCGATGGACGTTAATCTGAGTGAACTCCGGGAGTTGGTGATGGACAAGGAGGCGTGGTGTGCTGCGATTCATGGGGTTGCAAAGAGTTGGACACGACTGAGCGACTGAATTGAACTGAACTGAATAAAACTAATAATTTAAAAAATTGATAAATTTCTACCGAGTGCTCATTCTGTATAAAAACCAGTGTTAGGTGCTGAAATCATTTACAGAAGCAAGAAGTATTGTGCTACCATTAAAAATCGTGTTTTTGAAGGCTATTTAATAATATGGGGAAATGTTCACAATAAAATAGTATCTTAGGAGAAAGAAAGAGTCTCAGACTGTATGTGTAGCAATATCTAAAAGACTGAAAGGAAATATACCAAATGACAACTGTGGGAATCTCTGGGTGATAGTAATGTAGGAAAGCCTATGCTTTTTCTATTTTTCTTGCATTTCATCAATCTAAGTAAAATATTATGTTAATTTCTATTAAAGAAATATCCATGTCAAATATAATATCAAAGTAAAACTGTATATATAATTAAATAATAATTATAATAAACTTACACTGACCTGTTCTATAAATATTTTGAATTAGAGAAATAAGTGTTGAGTGAAAACACTGTTGCCACATCCTGTTTTAAGTCCTAAGGATATTGCTATACTGCACTAACAAGAGAGAAAAAAGAAAAAATGACTTGCAGTTTCAGCAAGGGTGGGGATGGGGCCATGGGAAAAAGGGAAAAGGAGAGTTTACATTCATGCTCTTTCCCTCTGTGAAGAAATGCTAGCAGTGTCTGTGTCTGGCAGTGGGGAGGGGGCATGCTATTTCTGTGCAATCCTGGGAGTATGCAGTGGGAGATCTAATCCTGAACTTCGACCATCTCTGAAGTGAGCATGCTCAGCCAGTTAAACTAATTAAACAGGAGATACAGCCTGGAAATGCAGACACTTTTGCTTAGTCACCATAATACATCACTGGTATCCTGATTTTAGGTACCAGTGCACCCATGTAAGGTCTATGCTCAGAATGCTGAGTGATACACATGACTGAAGAGACAGAACTAAAGGGCTTGGCAGGTCTTATTTCCCAGAAACCAATAACTGAGCTTAATTTTTAATTACCTAATCCCTGAGGTTACTTTACATAAGATGCAGGACTTATTTATATATTTGTTGGTTCATTAACATGAATTAGTTTCCTTTCCCTCCTTATAGGAGACTGTGGTAAAGGAAGAGGTAGGAGGATGGTCCTTAAAGGCATTTGTTTATCATCTACCATTTCTAAAAAATTATAGAGATTTCAGAGTAAAAAATTAAAAAAAAAATGGAAGTATTTGATGGCAAGTATTAGGAGCGCTAAAATGCATGTGTATAAAATTCAAAACAGTTTACTAACAAATAGCTAGACAATACAGTAGACAAACAGGCAGTTTTTAGACGTAGTCGGTAAGACAGTTGCTTTATACCCATTAAAGATCCCCTGCTGTACATGAGCTACCAAGAAAAACCACAGGCAGGCCAGTTCCTCTCGGTACAGGACGCCACAACACAGACGGTAGTGTCCTGCAGCCAGGTAAGATGGACAGGATTGTTACTGAGCTTCTCCAAACACAGGCATATAAGTGTGTGGCATCACTATTCTGGGAAGTTATAGCGGAGATTTCCAGCTACTTACATTCACTGATGATTTCCAAGGATGGTAGGAAGTACTCATCGCAGACAATTGACACGGCCATGAACATGTAAAGGATAATTAGGAAGTAGATTATGATGCCTCCATCTGCACGCTCCTGTTTCGTGAAAAACCCCTCAGGAAACTCTGCTGATGGGGATATAACACACTGGGTGCTATTTCCTGGTAAGGAAAAGGAGGTGAAAATCTGAAGGATATTGGACTCATGCATTCCAAGCCCACAAAACGAAATTCCTTAAGAAAATAGTAAGTGTGGGTTTTCTGGGCAGAATTTTAAGAACTCTAGTTAAAATGTATAAATCTCTTTTGACTATGATATAATTATAGATCCTTAAAAATATTAGTCTTTGGGACCCAAAAGAGGTGCTTTAATAAAATAAAATAAAGATAGTGGATGAATTTAAAAGAAGAAATAATGAAATCGGTTTTCCTTGTCTGCTTCAACTCTAAAAGGGAATTCTGAACCCCTTTTCCTCTTAAATTAGAAGCTATATATCTAAAGATAAAAATTTCTAATATCCGTGCAATCTCATTTTCCCATTTCAGAGCCCAAATTGTCTACAAATCTCAAGGCCCACAGAGAATTATTCATTGTTGCAGAGAGAATTTCTAGGATGAAAGATTCCTTTTTCTGTGATGAAGTCTCCAGCAATAAAATCTGAAGACTCTTCTGTTTCATGATGTCTGTGGGTTATTTCAGAGCCGTTTTCAAGAACCTACCTGAAGGACCAAAAGTATTTGACATCCTACCAAATGCTAAAATAATCTAAATGCTCAGTCGTGTCTGACTCTTTGTGACTGCATGGACTATAGCCTGCCAGGCTCTTCTGTCCAAGAATTTTTCAGGCAAGAATATTGGAGCAGGTTGACATTTCCTACTCCAGGGGATCTTTCCGATCCAGGGATCAAATCAAATTCGCGTCTCTGGATTCTTTACCACTGCACCAGCTGGGAAGCCCCACCAAATGCTAAAAATCCGAGCAAATACAGCGGCAAGCATAAGCAAAAGTGAGTCAAGTAAGAATTCCCCTCTCTTTGTTTATTTGTATGTGGCGGTAGCAGCAGGGGTGGCTGACCCCAGTGTCCACCTACCTGTAGCCCTTGGGAGACGCCGGGCCAGGGAGGCCCCTGGGAGAGGCAAGTGTGCAGTAGCCCAGAGGAGGCCGAGGAGCAGGGCCCGTCTTGCCCACCGTGGGCCCCCTTTGATCTGCATTCCAGTAGCAATCTTTCTGCAGCGTGCAGCCTTGGGAAGGGAGAAGAGGAGGGATTAAGCTGGATCATGTGAGGAGTCTCCTTCCTGCCCCACGCCCTGCCCAGGCACATCACAGCAAGGCCAGTGCTTGAGGGAGGGTGACTGGAGTCAGTTAAGCTACTCTGATCAGCAGCCGTAAGCCTGAGAGAGGCTGGAAGAGGTGGAGAGGAGGGGGGACAGTCCCCTGGCCCATGGTCCCTGAGGGCAGATCGAGGCAGCTCGTACTTTGTGGACTGATTTTATTGTCTTCATAGTGGCTTTGCTTTCTTTTTTTTAATTGAGGATAATTGCTTTATAGTATTGTGCTGGTTTCTGCCATACACCAAGGCAAATCAGTCATAATTCTATATAAATATATCCCTTCCCTGTAGAGCCTCCCTCCCCACTTCCATCCCACCCTCTAGGTCATCACAGAGCTCCAGGCTGGGCTCCCTGTGTTGTGCAGTAGCTTCCCACTGGCTATCTGTTTTGCATATGATAGTGTATGTATGGCAATGCCACTTTCTCAATGTGTCCCACCCTCTCCTTCCTGCTCTGTGTCCACAAGTCTGCTCTATGTCTGCGTCTCCACTCCTGCTGTAGGTTTCTTCAGATTTTTAAGAACCTGAGTTTACAAGTGCTTCCACCTCTCTCTCCAGCCCTTCTAGAAGTTGTTGGAGCTGGTGTCTATGTGTTCTTTGGCTAAGCTTGTACCCTTTTATACTGCTGTTTTGGGGCCTCTCATTCTCTCTCCAGTTAGGGCTCCACGCAGGGAGGTCACGATGGAGTCTCCTACAATAATTTACTGGAGAAATGATGGTGACTTGAACCAGAGCAACAACAGTGGGGGAGAAGAGAAGCGGGCAGCTTCAAGAACTAGTAAGAGCCATAGTGGATGAAGGCTCTTTGATCATTGATTAGCTGCGCTTGCTGCCGGAGGTTCGAAAATGCAAACTGGACACACCAGTGAGTGTTCAAATATAAACTACTATTATCCCTACTTAAGCATTTACTGGGCTTGCTGGAATGTTGAGAACTTCTGGCAGTGTGGTAACATGTAGCAAACAGCAGAGGCTCTGGAGCCAGACCTCTTGGTTTGAATCCTAGCAAAGGAGAAAAGGAAAGATATAAGCATCTGAATGAAGAGTTCCAAAGAATAGCAAGAAGAGATAAGAAAGACTTCTTCAGCAAGCAATGCAAAGAAATAGAGGAAAAGAACAGAATGGGAAAGACTAGAGATCTCTTCAAGAAGATTAGAGATACCAAGGGAACATTTCATGCAAAGATGGGCTAGATAAAGGACAGAAACGGTCTGGACCTAACAGAAGCAGGAGATATTAAGAAGAGGTGGCAAGAATACACGGAAGAACTGAACAAAAAGATCTTCATGACCCAGGTAATCATGATGATGTGATCACTAATCTAGAGCCAGACATCTTGGAATGTGAAGTCAAGTGGGCCTTAAAAAGCATCACTATGAACAAAGCTAGTGGAGGTGATGGAATTCCAGTGGAGCTGTTTCAAATCCTGAAAGATGATGCTGTGAAAGTGCTGCACTCAATATGCCAGCAAATTTGGAAAACTCAGCAGTGGCCACAGGACTGGAAAAGGTCTGTTTTCACTCCAATTCCAAAGAAAAGCAATGCCAAAGAATGCTCAAACTACCACACAATTGCACTCATCTCACATGCTAGTAAAGTAATGCTCAAAATTCTCCAAGTAAGGCTTCAGCAATACGTGAACCGTGAACTGCCTGATGTTCAAGCTGGTTTTAGAAAAGGCAGAGGAACCAGAGATCAAATTGCCAACATCCACTGGATCATGGAAAAAGCAAGAGAGTTCCAGAAAAAACATCTATTTCTGCTTTATTGACTATGCCAAAGCCTTTGACTGTGTGGATCACAATAAACTGTGGAAACTTCTGAAAGAGATGGGAATACCAGACCACCTGACCTGCCTCTTGAGAAATCTGTATGCAGGTCAGGAAGCAACAGTTAGAACTGGACATGGAACAACAGACTGGTTCCAAATAGGTAAAGGAGTATGTCAAGGCTGTATACTGTCACCCTGTTTATTTAACTTATACGCAGAGTACATCATGAGAAATGCTGGACTAGAAGAAACACAAGCTGGAATCAAGATTGCTGGGAGAAATATCAGTAACTTCAGATATGCAGATGACACCACCCTTATGGCAGAAAGTGAAGAAGAACTAAAGAGCCTCTTGATGAAAGTGAAAGAGGAAAGCGAAAAAGTTGGTTTAAAGCTCAACATTCAGAAAACAAAGATCATGGCATCCGGTCCCATCACTTTATGGGAAATAGATGGAGAAACAGTGGAAACAGTGGAAACAGTGTCAGACTTTATTTTTTTGGGCTCCAAAATCACTGCAGGTGGTGACTGCAGCCATGAAATTAGAAGACGCTTAGTCCTTGGAAGAAAAGTTATGACCAACCTAGATAGTATATTCAAAAGCAGAGACATTACTTTGCCGACTAAGGTCCGTCTAGTCAAGGCTATGGTTTTTCCTGTGGTCTTGTATGGATGTGAGAGTTGGACTGTGAAGAAGGCTGAGCGCCGAAGAATTGATGCTTTTGAACTGTGGTGTTGGAGAAGACTCTTGAGAGTCCCTTGGACTGCAAGGAGATCCAGCCAGTCCTTTCTAAAGGAGATCAGCCCTGGGATTTCTTTGGAAGGAATGATGCTAAAACTGAAACTCCAGTACTTTGGCCACCTCATGCGAAGAGTTGACTCATTGGAAAAGACTCTGATGCTGGGAGGGAATGAGGAGGGAAGGAAGAGAAGGGGACGACAGAGGATGAGATGGCTGGATGGCATCACTGACTTGATGAACGTGAGTCTGAGTGAACTCCGGGAGATGGTGATGGACAGGGAGGCCTTGTGTGCTGCAGCTCATGGGGTCACGAAGAGTTGGACACGACTGAACGACTGAACTGAACTGAACTGATTGCTACTTACTAGCTATAAGACCTTGGGCAAGCTATTTAACCTCTCTCCTCTTCTGTTCCATTCTCGGTAAAACAGGAAGGTTATAGTACCCTCTATTTGGGTTGTGTGTGGATTACATAAATGAATGCATGTAATCTGCTTAGAACAACCTCTGCCCCTTGGTCAATTTAACCTCATTATCTACTCGATAGACGTGAATCTGAGTGAACTCCCGGAGTTGGTGATGGACAGGGAGGCCTGGCGTTCTGCGATTCATGGGGTCACAAAGAGTCGGACACGACAGAGCGACTGAACTGAACTGATCTATTATCTATCATGTTCAGTTCAGTTCAGTCACTTAGTCGTGTGAGACTCTGCAACCCCATGGACTGCAGCACGCCAGGCTTCCCTGTCCTTCACCAACTCCTGGAGCTTGCTCAAACTCATGTCCATTGAGTCTGTGATGCCATCCAACCATCTCGTCCTCTGTCATCCCCTTCTCCTCCTGCCTTCATTGTTTTCCAGCATCAGGGTCTTTCCCAATGAATCAGTTCTTTGCATCAGGTGTATTATTATTGCTATTTTATTACTTTTGATTAAGATAGAAGCTTCTTGGCCATAAGGGTATTTTTTAGTTTTGCAACTCCTATGGTTCCTTTGCTTTGCAGAAAAGAGCATAAAAAGTGTTCTATTTGCTTAGTTTTAAATTTAGAAACAGTTTTTCTGGTGGAAAGGAGTATGTTGCTTCCGATGTTTGTGATCTTGATTTGGTGAAAATTCTCAAACACCCCTTTGTTTTGCTGGGAATTGTTACCCATTATAAACCTCTCAGAAACCATCATTTCCAGGAACTGACTACCCAGATGTGTGTTGTGGTTGTGAAGCTGGGATAATGAGTCACCAAAGTGTAGCCCAGGGACAGAGCAGATTTCCAGCAAGCAGAGTTCTGGCTGCTGAAACCTGCAGGAGGTGGGACCCTGGACCACTGGCCTGTGGTCTCAATGCCAGTAGTGCTAACCCCCTGGGGAAAAGACCACTTAACTTTGTGTGTGTGGAAGTGTCTCATGAACCTTTCCTCTCTGAAATGCAGTAGTTTAACTAATTAATAAAACTGAACTTTATAAACAGACAAAACAGGAAAACGCAAACCCAGGGTGAATACTTATACAATGGATATTATTAATCCAGGAAACAGAGCAAATATCTGAAGATAAAAGCCAATCACTATGAAACAATTCCAGTGGAATCTTGTACAGAGTAGGTACTTAATAAACATTTGTTGATTGATTAGATTGTAATAAGTCTTGAAAACACATTCCCAGAACACACATACACTTGTTCTGAACAAACTATCTGATAAAGCATAGTTTTACCAAGAAAAGAGAATTTAGGAGGCTAATTAGATTTACTTCATACATTTATTCTTCATTTTGCAAAAGAATGTTTAAAAGCTTTCTACTGTAAAATAAAACATATAAAAAGCCACATAAAATAAATGTATAGTTTATTATTATATTGTTATTGTTGTTATTTTTATAAGATGGACTCCCTCATAAACTCCCCAGGTCAAGAAAGAAATTTACCAGACACCCCACCAATCCTTTCATGTGCTTATCCTTTTCCCCTGAGAATAACCAGGTTCCTGATTTAAATAGTAGTCATCTCCTTGTGGGTGTGTTTTTACTAGTTTATCACCCATCCCTAATTGGGTGCATTCTTAGGATACTGCAGCTTAGCCTTGAAAGAAGGCTTTTATGTCTGCTTTACTTTACAGGTTTCCTGTCTTTTTTTCTTCTCCTTATGGGTTATCTATTAGGAAACTCCTGGGCATTTGATCTGTAGAGTTTCTCACAGTCCTGATTTTATCGATTGTGTCCTATGGTATAGCTCAATAGATGCGTCCGTTTTCTATATTTTTGTTGGTTAACAGCTGGATGCAGAACTTGATTAGACTCAGTTCTGCCCCTTTGGCAAGACTAACTCTGCTTGCTCAGAATCTTCTCTGCTACTGGGCTATGCTTTGGCGTCACTAAGGTGGTGGTGAGGTCTTTCCTTATAAAGCACACCATGTCTGCTTCTCTCTTGTGGCAATGTTATTAATCACAGCCCTTCATGCTCACTACCTAAATCCATTCATTCTTTTGCAATCCATTCACTTGCAAAAGAAAGACATTCCACTTCTATAATTTCTTCATTTATTACTTGGAATGTTTTACAATGAGATAATTTCTATCATCCGCTTGGTAGGTTCCCAGGGGTGTATAGAAAAGACAATATATGTGCTTGACTCTTCTGTATTTATCACTTCTCAGGATGACTGGCTCTCTATTTCCCTCCCAAATAACCCGTTCTATTTAAACAATTATTATGAATTAATGTACTTAAATATTTTGATGGGTTCCAATTATAGCTATTTTCATTTCTGAAGTTCAAATTGTCTGTCTCATCTTTAGGCAGAAGGAGCCTCTTCAATATAACATCTGAGAGCCTCAATAGTTTCTGATAGCTTTCTTACTGCCCAATGTTAAAAAAAAAAAAAAGATGCTCTAGGCTTGTCTTTTACCTCAAACCAGCCATTGTCCCAAATGTCTCTTTGTTTTTCAAATGTTAAGTATATCAAGACCATGATCTAAGAATCTGGGTTGCCAAGGATGTTCATCCTTTCTCTCTCTCTCTCTCTCTCTCTCACACACACACACACATATGCACACACACTTATTAATAGATTGCCTCATGAGTTCATACTGATAGTTCTCATTCAAGGTTCTCATGTACTTAGGGGGCCAGTAGAAAATCCAGTGCTTCATAATTACTCATTTGCTGATCCTATTTATGAACCTCAAAATAGTGATATTGATATCACCACCACATATATAATTACTGAGAAGAGTTTTAAAATGCAGTATATGCCCTTTCCATTCTCTTTCTATGCTACAATCTATAGTCTATATTCATTGCCTGAGCATACAGTCATTAAATATATTCTTTTCCTTTAACCTTCATCTAATCTTGGTACTACAAATAAATAATTACATTTTCAACACTTGCCACCATTTTTAGGTTGATATTTCTCTAGATACTTTGATGCTCCAATCTTATATTCTAGTAGATTCTTTGGAAGGGCTCATGGGAACTATATTCCCTGAGTTCTTTCATGTTGATGGCATTATTAAAGTTTGAACTGTGTCCTGTACTCACAGTGAAAATTAAAATAAATAAAAAATATAGAAGCCCAGAACAAGCAGTCTATTGAAACAACCAAGTAAGCTACCCTGGTCAAATCAGTACAGAGGTGGTCATTGAGTCGATGACTAGTAGTCATTTTTTTCTTCTGAGGAATAAAACTGTCAGAATTACTTTCAGCTCTTCCTTGCTCACCGACCAGCTTCAGTTTCACAGTCTTCTCACAGATACCTGGACCTCTGCTGAGTTAGCACCTGCAATATTTGGAATCAAAGGTGATAGTAAAGTTATGTTTACTAAGCATGAGGCATATTCATGTGTATTATTCAGTGTAATTCTCCCTCTAACCCTAGAGGGTAGAGGAGTAGTTTTTACTTGTTGCTTTTAAAATTGCTGATGACTTGACACTTACCCAGACCAATTGAATCAAAATCTAAGGGGTGGCTTAGGCATGGATATTTTGTTAAAATTTCCCAGGTGATTCTAGGGGTGTTGAGAACTACCGGGATGGATATTTCTACCCTTGCTTTATAGATGGTAGATTGAGTCAATTGCCTGAGATCTAAGGTTGTTATATAGTTCCCAACTAAGTGTCAGAGCCAGGATGCTAAGTTGAGCCAACTCTTTAGAGTGTAAGTTTCATGAGGGCAAAAGCATGCCTATCTAGTTTCCTCCAGCATTTTCAGTGTTCAACACAGTGCTGGGCATGTGCTAGACATTTATTAAATATTGTTGAATGGATGAGTGAATGAAATAAAATAGGGAATTCCCCAAAGACTTTTCCTTCACAACATCCACAGGATAAGAATACACAGTACCTTCTGTAAGTTGACCCTTTGTGCCATCCAGTTCCCCAAACATCTGTCAATCAGCTCTCCAGCTCCACCTGCTACTACTTCAAACACCGAGTTGGGCTTTCCAACTTCCTGTTGGAGGAAATACGGGAAATCTACAATGAGGAACCCTGTGAAATCAGTCATTTGATAAGAGATTTTGACTTTTCTTCATGAGAAAGAGAGCTATTAATGTTGTCTTTAATTATCTGCACCCAACCCTGAAGTGGAGGCATATTATAGGCATCCCAACTACTGTGAAGAAAGAGGAAGGGAAAGGAAACAGATGTCTAAGGTTGGTCCTGTGCTCTGACTTCAGCTTGTCATTATCACCTTTTTATTTTTAGCTTTCTGTTAAAATACATAATATACCTATACAACTAATATACAAAAAGAGGGGACATGCTTTGCCGTTGCTTTTTTGCTATTTAAACACAGAGTCAAGCCAGATGGGGACCTCTTACTAAGATGAGTGATTGATGGTCAAAATAAGAACAATCTGCCAGGGTGGAGATGCAGCAAGCATTGACTGCAAGTGCATCATCATAGAGAGCCCTCTGAATCTCAGCTGCTGCCGCCCCATGACTGGCTTTCCCTCAGGCTGCTTTCCTAGGAAGTAGCCTAGGAATCCTCATGACAAGGAGCTTTCAGCTCAGTCTACCAAGCTCCTTCATTTTTGTCTCTAATCAACAAAGAAGTTGCTAGCTGGGACCATAGACATGGCCGTGAGTGAGCAACAATCTGCTCAGTGTGGTTCACACATTCCCGTTTTACCTGCCAACTTTCCCACACCCTCATCCTTCATGAGTTTATCAGCACAAGTCGGGATCACGCACTGGCTGCGAGTATGACTGAGCATTTCCAATTTCTAACCCAGTTCAGATTGGTCTCATTCACAGCTGTGTGGGTCCTACTCAGTGAAAAGTGTTTAAAACATTTTCAGTTCCTAGAAGGGCTTCACAGTCTTCTCAAAGTTTGTATTTCCCACCCCCGCCCTGGAGGGTATATTCCAATTCTCTGAATATGCTGATCATGTTTGACAGATCAAATATTGTTTAAAATAAAAAAACACTTTAGAGTGAATATAATTTTAAAATTAGCTAAACCTGGGTTACAGCTGCCTCCTTCACTCTTTCTGAAACTCAATAAATGGGGGTAATACCACATGCTTTTAGGCTGTGAGATTACAAACCTACAGCATGAATATTCATCCCCCTTTCCTCTGGAATATAACTCCATGAGAGCACATTTTATGTCCCTAGAACTTGGCAGGGTGTTTAGCTCTCAATGAAACTGAATGCATTGGGCAGGCCATGAGTTGGGGGAAAATGAATAGATAAAGGATTTTCATTAGCTATATTAAAAAAAAAAAGTTTGCTTTTTAGCCTGTATTTTGGTACTTGTTACACCTTCTTCATTTGTGCTAGCCTTACTCTGTCTTCCTTCGCCAGGTTTAAATATAAAATGTTTCAGAACTTGGTGGTTTAATGAGTGATCTGTAAAAATGCTTGATCCAGCCTGTTTTTTATTTTTTTCACTTTCTTCTCCAGCTCTATTTCACTGAGGCGTTCTGAGGGGGTGGCAAGTGTGAAAAGTGGAGGGCAGGGGGCCCTGACTCAGACGTGCTGGAGTGGGGAGATTTATTTTCTTCACTTTAATATAATAAACCCCCTCAGGGTCTGAGTTAGCATCATCATTTCTCCTTAGTCTGCTCTGTGAAGGCTGCCATCCCCACATGAAGAGATTGATGCCTCCTTCACTCTAAATAATAGGGACAAAGGCATCAGGGATTCTTCAAATTTTGCTGGGCTTAGAGTTTCTTCCCTAGGCTAGGAACTCAAGAGCCCTGGTGTTCCTGAGGGCTGAATGTATAAGACTCTGGTTTTGAAGAAGGGAAGCCAGTAAGCACTTTCTAATTCTTTCCACAGTGGGATAGGTTATACGCATCACGCCATGTGCTTGAAGTCCTTTCTTAGCAAGTAGAGCTGGAGGTGGTCATAGCTCTGCTGCTATTGTTGTTGGGAGTATGGAGCTAGAGGAGAAGCAGGGGAGTTGACCAGGAGGGCTAACCTCAGTAATACGAGTAGCTTGGACTCCATGCCCATGAAGGCCAGGGCTGTCGTTTGTACAATGACCGTGGCCACTCTTTGTAAATCGACCTGTAGGCATGGCTGGCACAAGTCTCTGTGAAAAGGTTCCTTGCTTTCCAGGCTGCGAGTCTTCTTAGTCTGCTGCATCTTTGGCTGGGTATTCCCAAAGAACTAGAGTTACACTACTTTTTTTCTAGAACCTAAGGACACACATATTTCACTGCTTGCTTTCTCTCCCTCTTTTCCCTCTTCTTCCCCAGACTGAAAGTTCTCTGAAGGAGACATGGATGTGTACCTCACAGATACCCCTTGAAGGACTCGCTGTCCCAGCATGGGGGTTGCTGTCAGCAGATGGCCTCCAGTTTAGCCCCGTCACGGACTGCCTGGGCTGAAGAGCCTCCTTACCTAAAACCACACCATTCTCAGGGCAGCCCACATCGAAGTAAGACAGAGATGTAGAAGCCCAGTCATTTCAGTGCCGTGAGGACAACTCGGACGGGCAGTGTGGTTTCAGAGCTCCCCACTGATTGGACCAGGGCTTCACTGGACCTGCCTTGAAGTTCAGCTTCTTTAACTTCCAAATCATGCTTCCTCCCTTCCCCTCACAGGTGCAGAGCCCCAGTAAACATCTTACACCCCAACTCCATCTAAATGACAGCCTCAAAGAACCCTACCTGTGACAGGCCCTAGCCTACTTTGTAGCTTGGTTTATGCTCAGAACTCCAAACTTTACCCTTAATATTTGAACAGTGAGTTTTAGATCTGAGAAAACGCTCTTTTCCTTCAACAAACCTTGCCTTTCAAAATTGTTGCCTATAGATGTAAAAACATTGAATTTGAAGCTCACAGTTAAGGAATAACTCCTTTGTTCTTTACTGGGTCTATCATTTTATTGAAGCAATGAATGCCACTGATTCCTTGGGCAGGTTTCTGGAAATTTTCTAAAGGATGTGCTGTATGCAGCCCATTTTCCTTCCAATTGAATCTCAGTGAAAGATACTGCCTGGTTGTCATCCATGATTCCTACTTCTCCCATCCTCTACCATCTCTATCAATCACTGAGTCCAAATAATTCTTTCTCCTGCACATCTCTTGAGTCCACACTCCTCTCCATATCCATGCTACCATTGTCTGTTGCCCAGATTTCTATAGGAGCCTCCTGACAAGGATGTCATCTCAATCCCCCACTCCTGCTGTCCTTCCAAAACCTGTGTGTCAGGTAGGCAGTAGAAGATAGTACACGCTTCCTAGGTGGTGCTGGTGGTAAAGAACCCACCTGCCAATGCAGGAGACATAAGAGATATGGGTTTAGTCCCTGGGTAGGGAAGATCCCCTGGAGAAAGAAATGCAACTCACTCCAGTGTTCCTGCCTGGAGAATCCCATGGACAGAGGAGTCAGGCTGTACAGTCCATAGTGTTGAAAAGAATATGACACAACTGAAGCAACTTAGCATACATACACACAGCTCAGAGGTGCAGCCAGGTAGAGGAGAAGAAGCCAGCCAGTGAATTTCAGAAAGAGGGTCACTGAGGCAGGAGGAAAACCAAAGGAATGTGATATTGCCAGAGCAGAAGATGGGAAGTTGGCACTGAGGACTGGTTAGAGGTTAAGGTGAAATACGTAACAGTCCATAATATTTGGCAGCACAGAGATAATGGGCAATTTTTAAGAGAGAAGTTTCAGTGAAGGCCAGTGGGTAGAAGTTAAGTTGGGATAAACGATGAAGAGGAACAAAGTAGAGGGTTTTTTGTTGTTTTATGTATGTGAAAGGGAAATTGAGCAACTGGAGGAGAATATTGGGTGAGGGATTTGGGGTTTTGTTTGAATGTCATGGGATATTCTACAGCAGGTTTTTGCACTGATTTGGATGATCCCAAAACAAGCATGACTTGCAAATGCAGAAGAGAGAGGGAATCCTTGAGAAAGTTCTGGGGGTCAAGGTTTCAGAGATCCAGAGGGTAGGTGGACTTTTGCTGGAGAAACTCTGCTTCTTCCCCTGAAACAAAAGGAATGGAGAAGATGGATATAGAGTCACAGATTAGGTGGGGAAGAAGATATATACATTCTTTTCTGATAGTTTCTATTTTTTAATCATAAATAATATTTTAAAAATTATGTTTAATTCATATTTGAGGAAGGTTTGAGAAGAGAAACTGTAGAAGATATGAAATAATCATCTTGATATTGGAAAAGCTAATTTACTAGGTAAACGTAAGAGCAGTGTTGAGTGTTTTGTTCGGGTTTTTGATCATGAATTTAAAGCAAAACTGGTTATTTCTATTCTGTGTGTATGCATTCATCCTCCAGTAATCTTCTATTTTTAAAATGCAGGTGTGGGGAAACTGGACTCCACTAGGTGTGTTTTATTCCAAGCAAGTGTTGATAGACAAGAGAGGTGTAAAGGAGGAGAGGAAATTTTCAAAGAAGTGATTATAAGATCTAAATGAATTAGAAAGAAAATTAAAAGAGGGACTGATTGGAGGGTAATGAGAACATGGCTGATGGTTTAGGGATATTGGTGAGGTGAAACAATCATGAGCATGAATTGGAGTTGGGGATGGGGGTGTGAGTTCGAGATTAGTGGGGAGATTAAGTGGGGAGGGAGGATATGTAAATCCTTAGCTGATGGATTTCTATTTTCAATCATAAAGCACATTTAAAAAATCATGTTTAATTCATCTTATATTTGGAGATTTGCAGATTTAGACATGGTGCTGATTGCAGTAACAACCAGTTAGTGTGTGATAATAAGACTAGAAAAGCAAGTGGAGATGAGAAGTTCAAGGAACTGAAAGTCCAGTTTGGGTGTCCTCTCATCTTGCACACATCTTGGCGTTTTGTAGTTGTTGGTCTATCTTTCCAACAATGTGTTATTTAGGACAGGATCACATTTGTCCTTGCTTCCTCCCTAATGCTCAGAATGGTACCTGACCCATAAAATACCCAATAAACATTTACAGAATGAACAAATAAGTCTATTCTTTTAAAAATTCTGAAAGTTATTCCTGAATTGAGGGCTGCTTCCTGGGACACCACAGTCTTCACTCCTCGTGGACCACTTCTTATGGGCGGCCTTGTGGGTAATAACATTTACTGCTGCTGTGGATGCTGTGAGAAGCACTCTTTGTAATTCTCTATGGTATTTAGTATAGGGGGTTACTGAGGAAGTAATTCACTCCCTTACACAATATTCCTTCCATTAGGACCCACAAGGGAAACTTTTCTAGGATTTCATTGCTAGGAAGACCTGTGACTCTCCTGAGTGAACTGACAATTTGTGAGTCTCATAAGTGAATGTGCTTTCCTCTTTGCTTTGTCTATTACAGCCAGATTTGTTGCGGAGGCTGAGGCTCAGCTTCAGCAATTATGCAGAAAAAATATGATATCCATTTCTCATGAATTATTTTATCCTTTGCTTTACCTGATTATCTTTTCCTGATTTCCTCATCTTGGTGATTTCTTCTCATGTTTCTTTTTCTATTCCAGAATCTTTCTTGAATATTTAATATTAAAATGTGTCTCCCCAAAGTTCAGCTGGGTGAAATTTTCTCCTGACCACTTCAACTGGTGCAAATTCCTGGTGATCCTGGGGAAAGCAAGCTTGTTATAAACCTTAATAGTGAAGATTAAGATTACGTCCATTTATAAATAGTACATGTTTCTGAGGATTTATTGAGTTAATTAGTGTTGAGAATTTCTATAATATATAATATTCAAAATGTCATTTATCTTAGACAATACCAGGTACAAAATTGTTTATAAAAAGTAAACATATTTCTGAAGATTTATCAATTAAATCAAGGTTCCTCTCTGAGCCTTTATTAACTTAATTAAGGCACTTTATGAATTTTTGAAATATATTTGCTTAGTCAAATAATTTAAGAAATGTAAGATGAGCTAAATCATGTCTAAAGACTCTGGGAGCCTCATAAAAATGTAAATATGGTAGTAAAGTGGAGATCAAGATGACAAATACGTCAGAGACCTCTGAGGGATGATAAGAAGGAATGGGAATGAGAAGATGAGTGAAACTACAGGACTAGCCACACGGGAACACTCAACGTAGAGATCTACATGCTATAAAGAAAATGAAAGGCAAAAAAGAGGAAGGCGTGTTATAGCTGTGAGCTTTGCAGTACATCATAGTGGACAGTCATTAAATACATTACGTACACTAAATACTGTCACTGTGGGAAACTGTATTCCAGAACACTAGTTGATACTTACTGTAATTTTATAAGAGCTGCTTTCCTCAGATGGAAGTGCGAAGTTAGCAGGAGAGAATGAGCGCAACTCGGCATGGGCGCTCTCACAGTGGGGTGGAAACCAGGCCGCTGCGTGCATTGAGGGTAACTGAACATTCTCTCAGGTTTGATCACTAGTTTCAGTAAGTGTTGTGCATAAGAACAGTGAGATTGTTGAATGAGATTGTTCAATGTGTTTGCTGTGAAATATACAAATAAGCAAATAAAATGCATTAAATATTTATTAACAATTGTAAAAATATTCGAAAACAATATAAGTTATGTTGGTATAGCTAGTTTTAACATATTTTTTGTAAACTACCTAAAATCCTTTTATGGGAGAAGCTGAGTTAGTCATTAAACATAAAATAGGACTATACCAAGTCATGTTTCTACTATTGAATTGAAAACATGACTCTAGGGATGGAATGTGTATTATTAGAATTATTAGAACTACTAGTCACCACACATGATGTGCATTGCTGCTGTTGTTGTTAAGTCACTAAGTCATGACTGACTCTGGCGACCCCATGGACTATAGCCCACTAGGCTCCTCTGTCCATGGGATTTCCCAGGCAAGAATACTGGAGTGAGTTGCAATTTCCTTCTTCAAAGCATCTTCTTGACCACCTATGGAATTCCAGCTCCCCACATCAGGCTGTGCTGCTCCCGAGCCTCAGTGGTCCCCTGCTCTGACCATGGCCATTTAGAGAGGCTCCAGTTTCATAGTGAAAAGAGAAACATATATTTGCTGAAAGTCAGTTTGAAAAACAACAGGGTATCTGTTTTGCTGTGTGAAAATCAGCTGAAGGGGAGTGTCTTGAGAATCGTGCGTGCTGAGTTAGCACTTCTAAAGGGTTACCTGGAGAATGTGCACCCACAGAATGTTCACACGGCTTGAGGGAAGTTCACAATGGGCCCTTGCCTGAGTCCTGCAAGATAAAGTTGATAGTAGCAACACGTTTCTGTTTCCCTGTTTAGCCTCCTCTCATTTGTTTTCTCTGTCCTGCTATAGTAGCTTCTGGAACAATGTACAAAGACTCTGTCCCTATTACACTCACCAGACCACTTTACTCAACTAGAATTGCTACAATCTTCCCTCTCTTCCTGGAGCCCTCCCTGTGGATGGAAGATAGTCCCTGGCTGGTCCCATGGTGTTGTGTATATGGACTGGGTTTAATCCTCCTCTTTCTCAATCCAGGAATGAGAATTAGTAGTAGATGCTTGTTCTTAAGAAGGAAGGAAGAGCATGCTATTGAGAGGAAACTGGGTCTGGGATAATTCCCAGAAGAAACCCTGGTGCCTTGATGTACAAAGTAGTAGTTTTCTACTTGACACAGATTTGAATAGACTGCTGAATTTTTGGAGGTGTCAGAGACAGATTTAGAAGAACTGTAACCTGTGAGCTCATTTGCAGCTTATTATCAAGTGCTTATAAAAAGAACCTTTAGGGAGACATGCCTAGTGGTCCAGTAGTTAAGGCTTCACCTTCCAGTGCAGAGGGTGCAGGTTTGATCACTGGTCTGGGAGTTAAGATCCCACATGCCTTGCAGCCAAAAAAACCAAAACATAAAACAGAAGCAATACTGTAACAAATTCAATAAAAGACTTTAAAAAGTAGTCCATACTTGTTTTTAAGAAAAGTACTTTGAATATGCACATCACAGTTCTTTTCAGATAAAAGATGTTAATTTAATTTTAATTTGATAGTATGACATTTCACATCACAGTTCTTAACCCAAGAAATACAGAGAGTACATGGTCACGTGGGAGAGACAGACATTAAGAAGATCATTGCTCTCAGGGTTATAAGTGGTGTAAAGTAGGCAAAACAGGGTGATGTTGAAATACAAATAGTAACTTTGGGGGATTCCAAAAAGCTTCAAAGAGATGGTGTTATTGGGGGTGGGCCTTGAAGGAAAAGAAAAATTTGCCACGGGAGAAAGAAAAGAAGGTTGATATTCCAAGGTAGAGGAATTCTGTGTCCAAAGACATGGAATCCGGAAGTAGCCTGGCTTCCTCAGGAAACAGCACACAGGCAGGAGGGAGCTGCTCCTGCAGGGAACTGGGGGAGCAATGGCTGGAGAGGAAGCCAGGGGCCCGGGGCTTTTTCTCTCCCTCTGTGGAATGGAACCATAGATTTTGGAACAGGAGGATGTCTTAGAAAACATCTGGCTGATAAAGAACCTGAGAGCCACATGGTGAATTGATTAAACTACATATGTAAAAAAAGAGCATGATTTAAGAGTTACTGCCAAATGAGAACCTCCTGCAGATTTTTGTCTTGCTTGAACACATATATATTATCAACATAACCATTTTGTTTCTTAGGTGTGCTTGTTTGCAAATGATGGACAGTGTGTCGTTAGGGCTTCGTGTTCTTATAGACCCAAGAAGTTGGGTCTGTCAGTGTGTTTACTGTGCAGAATTAAGATTAATGCTTTGGACACTCACTCACACCATGCAGGTGAGAGTATACATTGGAACAGTTCTTCTGAAGGGCAGTTTGGCAACGTACATCAAAACAGCATTTGAAATCTGAACAGCATTGACCTCAAATTCCTTTTTAAAGAATTTGTTCAAAGGGACTGGCCAGAAATGCATCTAGAGTATATTCGTTCATTGTAGGATTGTTTATAATGTCAAAAAACTGGAGATAATGTACATTTTCTAATAAAATAATTATGGTACAGTGGACTATTCTGTCAATAATAAAATGATTAAGTAGAAATTTTAGAAATATGAAAATTTTATATGAAAGTATATTCCAAAATGAAAAAACAGGTTACAGAATAGCATGTATAATGACCCTAATTCTGTAAGAGTTAGATATTTTTACAAGATTAGGTTTATTTCCTTTTACAAAAATTAGTCTACTTATGTATACATATGAAAAAAATCTGGAAAAATTTATAACAAGATGTTAATGGCAGTTATTACTGGGTGGTAGGATAGTAGGCAATTTTTAATTTCAACTATTATCTTATCCATATAATTTCTAGGATTTTGGTTTATCAATAAACAAGCATCACTTGATTACTTGTGTAATTAAAGAGTTATACATCATTTCCCCATGTGAGTGCAGACTGATTATCTGCTTGTTTGTTGCTGTTGTTTAGTTGCTAAGTCATGTCTAAGTCTTTTGCAACCCATGGACTATGGCCTGCCAGGCTTCTTTGTCCATGGGATTTTCTAGGCAAGAATACGGGAGTGGGTTGCCATTTCCTTCTCTAATTTACCTGTTTACTACACCTATTTAAGATATTTTGATTGTTTCTTCTGCAACTATTTGCCAAATGATTAGGGAAAATGAAGAAGTTTGGGGATAATATATAATGACTGGAAAATGTCTGTCTTTCGTAGGTTATATCTGTGATGGGAAAGATAAGCTAGGTTTATCCCTACTCCATTTTGGAAAGCACAAATCTTCAGGTTAAGCATGGCTGGCTGACTTCCAGAATTTCCATTTCCTTAGTGACTGAATGGCGTAATAAATTGGATAAAAGCATCTGCTATTTTTCAGATCATCTATGCTGTGCAAATGTCTCACCGGACACCGGGATCCCCCTTCAAAAACTCTGATTTTTCATATTCTGCACAGAGATGGAACTAATCTGGGATTGAGCCAGTCCTCTTAGGGGTGTTTCATACTTGGTTTTGTCCACTTAATTTGGACTCTGGTGTTCAAGTGGGCATCACCTACATCTAGAGTCTGCTTCTAACACTTTTAGAAAGGATTCTGTACCTTGGGTTTTATGAAGATGGTTAATGTATTGTGGAGAATGAACTAAAACACCATTCATTGTTCTTACAGATAGACTTCAAGCTGTAAAGGAAAGATACACAGCAGGTTTGGCCCTTTTCTTCTCTCCTTCCTCCCTAAGGAACTTGGAGATAACGTTTTACTAGACTAGTTTTGGTCCAAACTGGTTTCTTTTCTGCCTGTTTCATGCTGCTCTTATCTGAAAAGCTCCCATCTGTCCTGGGGTATCTACATCTTGAGCTTGTCTTTATTACAGAGTCTTTATTTATGGCAGAATGAAGGACTGACGTATCAATTGGTGTGAGTTTTCCATTTTTTTCTCCTTCCCTGTTTCAGGTGGGAAGCAAGATTGTTCTTATTTCTTTAACTTGGAAACTATTGCAGGGAAGAGAGAAGAAACGTCAGAGGACAAGAGCTCTTCTAATGTGTTTGAAGATCTCGAGCTTTTCACAGTGATGGCGTTGGATGTTCTGGGGAAGACAGATGCAGAGGGAGCATCTTTAAGCACAAGGTGGAGCAGGGGAATCCAGATATTAAGAAGATCTGGAGAATGGCCAGTCTGGAGAGTAGTTGGGTCCCATGCCCTGCTCCTAGCAGAGCTCTAGGAGGGCAAGCTTTCTGAGGTACTATAGGAGATTTACCACGTTGCGTGCGTGCTCAGTTATGTCCAGCTCTTTGCAGCCCCATAAAACACAGCCCGGCAGGCTCCTCTGTCCATGGAATTTTCCAGGCAAGAATACTAGAGCAGGTTGTCATTTCCACCACCAGGGATCTTCCCAACCGAGGGATCAAATCTATGTCTCTGTGTCTCCTGTGTTGGCAGGAGGATTCTTTACCTCTGTGACACCTGGGAAGCTGCTGTGGGGAAAGAGGCTGGAATGAAGTCTGAGAGACACTGCATCTCCAGCCCTGAATGACATGCACTTTGAGGTACACTTAAGCTGATGAGAAGAACATGCTGTTTCTGGCTCTGGTGTCACTGGCTCTGAGTCCATCAGATGTACTTTTAAAAAGGCCTTGGTTTCCCTTCGATATCCCTCCAACATGCTGTCTATGGTTCATAGAGATGTCTAAGGATTTTTTTGACTCTAAGAAGAGATGGACCAGACCACTGCATTCCCTTTGTGAGGATTCATAGTTTGGGGGCCAGAAGCTGAATATTTAAGGGCTGTGGTTAGTAATAAGGTTTGCACTCCTTTGTGTGAAAAAGTCACTTCCAGGTTGGAGTTAAGAATAGATAACCTATTTTCGTAACTGCGTGAGATTTCCTATTTCACGTTATTGAACATCAGCCCTCCCTTTTGTAGCAGCTCCAGCTGTAATCGTTTCTCTATGCTTAGGAGCAGGTAATCCATTTTTAGTTGCACTATTAAAAACTATGCTATTGATTATTTCTTGGTTTGTGTCATGGTTTCAGAGGCTGTGATGATATAAAGTCACTGTATGTTTGGATCTCTAATCATCGTTGCTCATGCATCAAATGGGGCTGTCGATGCAGACTGGAGCAATAAGGATGACACAACGTGAAAATGGACATGGATGACAAGCTGCAGATGAGAAATAGAGTCAGCAGCACTGACCTCAGGTCTCTGAGAGCTCAGGGGGAAAGTTAGAGCATAGTCACCAGGACTTATAATACACGAATAACATAAAATAAGGCAGGAATTAATAAGGGCCAGAATTGAGTTACAAAGCATTATGCACACTTAGAGAAAGGAGCGTTTATACCTGGATGAAGTATTTTAGTCTTGAATGATGTATAGGATTTGTGTATGCAGAAGGGAAAGAGTAACTCATATGTCTATTTTTTGGTGAAGTATTGCAACTAAAGCCTGCGGATCTGGTTCTTAAGGTAAGTTACAGGCTACACAATCCGTCATATGCCATGCTTTCCTACCATATCTAAAGCCTGAGTTTGGAGTGGATTGGAAGAAGGTAAAAATCATGTTTCATTTCCTTTTAGGAGAGTTTAACTCAACTTTCTCTTTTGAAAAAAATTTTAATTGGAGGATAATTGTTTTACAATGTTGTATTGGCTTCTGCCATATAACAATGTGAATCAGCTCTAAATATACATATATTCCCTCCTTGCTGAGGCTCCCCCCCACCCCACCTGCCGTCACACACCCCTAGGTCATCACAGAGCACCAGGCTGATCTTTCTAAGCTATATAAGCAACTTCCTACTAGCTATCTATTTTACACAATATATTTCAATGCTACTCTCTCAATTTGCCCCACCCTCTCCTTCTCCTACTGGGTCCACAAGTCCGTGCTCTTTGTCTGTATCGCTATTCCTGCCCTGCAAATAGGTTCATTAGGACCATCTTTCTAGATTCCATATATCTGTCATTCCTTTTAATTGAAGATTTCACTGAGCCAATGATGTAAGCTCAGGCATTGTCCAGAGATGAGGGATGGCTGGGGATGAGGGAGGGTTTTGTGGCCTCCCTTATCTTCCACTGGTCCTTGATATTCTGCTTGTGCTTAAGAGCAGTTATAAAAGCAGAATAGAGGAAAGGATAGAAAAGAGTTCACATTTCCAGGTTGTTCAGTTATAAATTTCTGGACACCAAACATGGGAAACACCCAAGGTAGAATTGATCCTTTGAAATGTAGGGGGCAGTGATCAACATAAATACATTCTCCATGCACTGATCAGATCATCAGTGAGGCCAAGGTGAAAAGGAAAGCACCTGGATAGGAAAGTCTCCAGACATAATAGTACCACGTCTGGTTGTTGTTACTATAATCTCAATATAATTATAAGAGCTAATATTTACTGAATACTTATTTGCTGCCAAGTTCCTGACATGCATTATCTTACTTACTCCACATAACTATCCCATAAGAGAGACACAACTGTTCTCTTTTACAGATGAAGAAACTCAGGCAGAAAAGTTAAAGACAATTGGCCAAGATGATTAGCTAGGAGTTAGTGAAGCATTTCAGTCTAGCTCTTGAGCCTCAAAATGTAATTCTTAGCCAGACTGGCTGTCTGGTTTCAAGAGAGCAGAAGGGAGTGTGTACAGGGGATTTCTTCTGGTGCTCCCAGTGTCCTGGGGGCTCGGGTGATGGAGGCACTGCTGAGTTTACTTGCATCATCAGGGATAATTTAATGGGCGTCTCTGGTGGCTCAGATGGTAAAGAATCTGCCTGCAATGCAGGAGACCTGGGTTTGATCCCTGGGTAGGGAAGATCCCCCTGGAGAAGGGAATGGCTACCCACTCCAGCATTCTTGCCTGGAGAATTCCATGGGCAGAGGAGCCTGGCAGGCTTCAGTCCATGGAGTCACAAAGAGTCGGGCACGACTGAGCAACAAACACACTTTCATTAAAACAAGACAATGCTGTGCTCACAGAATTCATGTCTCACATTTCCTCAGATGTTTTCTCTTTTATCTTCTGCCATCAATAGAGTTGTGACTAGATGGGGCATTTGTGAGAAGCATCAATAATGAATTAAAATAGCTTTTTGATGGAAAAAACTATTGATAACCTATAAAAGAGTAACACTCTTAACAATTCATTTGCAGTTGATTGAAGAGAGCAAATGAAACAAATTTGTAGCATGTTAGATTTTGCTGGTTTAGTTTCTGAAAAATAAATAAGCCAATAAACTCTTCTACTGAAGATTGCTGGCTGTGTATGTTGAGTTACAGGACTGTAATATTTATTCACCAATCAGGAAACATGAGTTTGCATTCCTAAATATACTTTTGCTTCTCAGACACACATTTGTATAATTCTTTGGCTTCCTGTAGGAGAAGTGATGTTGAACCTATCTCTTATGTTCAATTGCTGTTTACAAGTTCACAGCCAATTCTAGACTCTACCTCCAATACTAGAAAAGAAGAAACATTTCTAAGAAAACCTTCAGGTTTTCATTTCCAACAAAGCTGTGGTACAAACACACTGGAATTAATTGGATATTTAATGTTATGCTTTCCTAGAGTTGGCATGCACTGTTTTCTAGGACCCTGGTGCAGTGGGTCTGTTAAGAGCACATAGAACCTTAAAGAAATGTTTTGGCAAAAAGGTAATGCATGCACACAAGACAAAATACAAAAGGTGTTTATCATGTAATTTGAAAACTAAGATTGTCCCCAACTCCATTCCATGGCCATAAAAATTACTGATTTCCTTTCTTGTATCACATGACATCTTGACTCAGATAATTTAATATGACAATAGTTTGGACTGACTGAAAAACAATTAAACTTCTATTTTTAAAGAAATTACTAAAGAATAGTCATGTACAATGCATCATGGCACTCCTCACATCCTCCCTTATAACCAGTTCTTTCTTTACCACAACTCTGCTGCTCACCCCACTAAGGGTGATACAAGGAAGAAGAAAACATAAGAGAGATCGGATTGTGGGGCTCAGGTAAGGATGAGAGATGCAGTGAGAGCTCAGACTGTGTGTTGTGTAACTAAATTTTTAAATCCAATTTTTAAAACTAATTTGCTGGTTCATAATGTGTTTTATGTTAAGTAAAGCTTTAGTGACAGCCTTTAGTTGAGCTTGAAACCTGATTAGGACATTTGGTTGTATAGGTCACATGACAGGCTTCGTGATGAAGCCCTGATGGTGAGTAGGCATGGAAGGTGATATATGCATCCAAACCTCTATGGCCAGTGGGCTTGGGCTGCACCCTCACTTTAAGCAGAGTGAATATGGGGGATGCGGGGGCCGGGAGAGAGGAGGCTGATGTCAGATATGTTCTTGGAATTCTCCAAAGATCTTCCATGCCCACAGGCTATGCATATTTTTGCAAAACTTGCTCTTATCCTCCCCACCAAAAACAAAGTAACAGTTTACTATGGCTTCTAGTTCTGATTCATTGCAATGTAGTGCGCTGGAGATTTGGGATTCTCCAGGCAAGAACAATGAGGTGGGTTGCTTATTCCTTTCTCCAGGGGATCTTCCCACCCCAGGGACTGAACCCACATCTCCCCCGCATTGCAGGCAGATTCTTTACTGTCTGAGCCACCAGGGAAACCCAGTGGATATATAATTGCATTTTCCAGCAGGACAAGTGGAAGGTGGAAGTAAAGGAAGGGTACTGATGTGAGCCAAGGCACGGAAGAGTGGCACCCTCTGTGTTTGAGAGACGGGCAGTGGAGTGCCTGGTAGACTGAGGGTGAGGAGCACAGAAAGAAACATTTCTCTAGAAGAAGCTTGGGCTGCACTGGGCACAACATTGTATGGCCTTGGGCCCTTTGAATCCACAGATCAGGAGTTCAGAATGACCTCCTTGGTTACAATGTGGAGGGTGAAGTGGAGAGGGAGATCAAAATTTTTAGTTTGTACCATACATACTACTAGCAGTCCTAAATGCTACTGCACCAAGAATACAGGAATATTCTTAAAGCAAATCCTCCGTCATCTTTCACCAGAGACAAGAGAAATGTGAATGCCAATTGTCTTCTTATATGTCAGGCTTCTTAAGAAGTGAATTCAGGTATCTGGCTCACTCTTTGAACACTAGCTGGCTGCATTACTATCTGTTTGGAGGTTAGAACTCAGATACTTTGGGCTTCTCCATCTTGTCTCAGTTGTTTATATGTTTTTTAGATTGCTGAGTTAAGAATTTAGTTAATCTCTGTGATTGGGCAGGTCAAGACTGTCATTTTATAGGTAGGTGCACTGTGTCCCAAGTAGGCTGAAAACATGCTTGTACAATAATATTGGCACAGCAGAAATGACAAGGGCCAAGGTGCGATTGCTAATGTTGGAGCTAACTCACTCCTTCAGAGGGCTTCTCTGATGGCTCACTCAGCAGTAAAGAATCTGCCTGCAATGCAGGAGTTGTGGGTTTGATCCCTGGGTCAGGAAGATCCCCTGGAGGAGGGCATAGCAACCCACTCCAGTATTCTTGCCCAGAGAATCCCATGGACAGAGGAACCTACAGTCTGTAGGGTCACAAAGAGCTGGACACTATTGAAGGGACTAGAGATGGACGCACACACCCCTTCAGAGCCATGCTCATGTGACCAGCCCCACCCAGCAGGACATGTGCGGACAGTGGACCATGAACCTGGCTGACTGGTTCCTTTATGGTGAGTACAGGCGAGTGAGAGTGATGAAGACAAATGCTATGAGAAAATGCTGTAGAAGAATTTCAAGCAGTGAAACACAAATAAAACATGATGAAAGTGAAAGATGCTCAGTCGTGTCTGACTCTCTGGGACCCCATGGAATTCTCCAGGCCAGAATACTGGAATGGGTAGCCTTTCCCCTTCTCCATCGGATCTTCCCAACTGAGGGATTGAACCCAGGTCACCTGAATTACAGGTGGATTCTTTACCAGCTGAGCCATGATGAGTAAGAAACTATGAGCGCAGAGCAAGCTGGCTCACAGCACTCAGTATGGCCCACTGAGCTGACCAGGGACATCTACTGATGTCCTACTGTGTGCTTGGTACACAAGACCAAGATGGGGAGAGTAAGATGTGCTTTCTGCTTGCAAGCATCTCTCCATCTTAGCGGGAAACAGACTAGGTGGTGGATACATGAGATGATTTCTCCCTCAGAGCTTCCAGAAGGAATCAGTCCTGTCAACACCTTGGATTTGGAACTGGAGCCTCCTGAATTGTGAGAAAATAAATTTATGTGTTTTAAGCCACCTGAGTGCATGCTCAGTCACTTCAGTCATGTTTGACTCTTTGCGACTCTATGGACTGTAGCCCACCAGGCTGTTCTGTCTTAGGGATTATTCAGGCAAGAATACTGGAGGGGATTGCCATTTCCCATTCCAGGGGATCTTTCCAATCCAGGGACTGAACCTGCATCTCCTGTCTCCTGCACTGGAGGGGGATTCTTTACCACTGAGCCACCTGGGAAGCCCTTTAAGCCATCTACTTTATGGAAATTTGTTATAGTTGGAAACTAATACCTAGATAAACCTGTGGTGGTACAGCCTCGTTTTCCAGTAGAGATCTGGGTCTGATGTCTCAATGAAAATAGGTTGAAAAGTTCATGATGCCAGGCACATGGCAGCTTTGCTTTGCATGCCTGGGCTCTGGGGAGGACCAGGGAAGGGGAGAAAAGGCTACCATATGAGGTTACCAAGAGGACCACATACAGAATTCAATAGCATACAGCACTTTGAAAATAAATGTAACATGCAGGGCTGCTGCTGCCGCTAAGTTGCTTCAGTCGTGTCTGACTCTGTGCAACCCCACAGACGGCAGCCCACCAGGCTCCACCATCCCTGGGATTCTCCAGGCAAGAACACTGGAGTGGGTTGCCATTTCCTTCTCCAAAGCATGAAAGTGAAAAGTGAGAGTGAAGTCACTGAGCCGTGTCCAACTCTCAGCGACCCCATGGACTGCAGCCTAGCAGGCTCCTCCATCCATGGGATTTTCCAGGCAAGAGTACTGGAGTGGGGTGCCATTGCCTTCTCCAATAAGTGTTTATTTCATTATATGAAGATCCACTATCAAACAATCAATAAAAAGATAAATACCTTTTAGGAAAGTGACAAAAGTTGAGAAGCAATCACCATACAAAGGAAACGTGGCAAATGATGAATGGATCATCACCAGAGTCGACCTGGGCTCACTGAGCATCCTGCCTCCTCTTAAACTGGTACTTGAGATTTGCTCTTTCAAATGTGTCCTAATGATGCATGTTTAGCACCCAGCTTGAGAGAGAGAGGGGGCTTATTTCAGCCCAGATGAAGCAAAGGTGAGTGCTGCACAGCTTGCTGCATCAGCAGGAGTAATGCTGAAGCATGGAAACAATCCTAACCTGGAGCAAAGGGGTGCTGGGAAATAGGAAAGTGTCGTCAATTGAAGAATCAACATGCACGCATATGTTGAAGACCTATTTGACTCCAGCAGGGAGCAAGAAAACACCAAGCCCTGCTCCCACTCCCCTCCCCTCTACCCCCCACCCCCACCCCGTCAGAGAGGAGAAAAGTCTGAGGGATAAGAACAACAATCCAAGGAGGAATGAATTGCTTGTCCTAGAATTTATGAGTAGTTTTCAGTTCTGGCTGCACATTAGAATCCCCGGAGAGCTTTTAAAAATACAGATGCCTACTGGAATGTTCATAGCAGCACTGCTTATAACAGCTCCAAACTGGAGACTATCCAAACGCACATCAACAGTGTATGGATAATTATGGATCATTCACATAATGGAGTGCCACTTAGCAATGAGAAGGAAAGATTGACTACATGCAACAACATGGATAAATCTCTTCACTATAATGTTGAGTGAAAGAAACAAGATAAACATGTGTCATGCTTAAAGGTACCATCACAACGGAAGAAGCTAACAATAGAAAAAAGTAGGTGTGGGGTACACTGGAATTCTGTATTATCCACATTTCTTGTTTTGTTGCAAATCTGGACTGCTCCAAGATTCAGAAGTCTATTTAAATAAGAGTTATACTGTATGATTCCATTAATGTCAAAGACAGATAGCATTCATCCTAAGCTATTAGAATTCAGGAAGATGCTTATCCTGGAAGGCATAAGTCTGGGAAGGGAACTGGGGTGGTATCTTTTAAAAAAAATTATTTATTTTTGGCTATGCTGGGTCTTCGTTGCTGTGTACAGGCTTTCTCTATCTGCAGCAAGCAGGGGTTACCCTCTAGTTTGTTTGGGCTTCTTATCATGGTGGTTTCCCTTATTGCAGAGCACAGGCTCTTTGGCTAGTGGGCTTCAGTAGCTGTAGCTCACAGCCTCAGCAGCGGTGGCTCACAGCTTCAGTACTGCAGAGTACAGGCTCAGTTGCCCTGTAGCACATGGGATCTACCTGGATCAGGGATCAAAACCTGTGTCCCCTGCACTGGCAGGCAGATTCTTAACCACTGGACCACCAGAGAAGTCCTGTTCTGTGACTTAATCTATGTGTTGGTTACATGGGCATGTTCCATTATGAAAATGTATTGAGCAATTTCTGTATGTAATATTTTATTTTGATAAAACGTGAAAAGCTATGCTAATGTCTAATCCTACCTAGACCAACTAAATCAGATTTCTTAGACGAGGGCCTGGGCATTAGGATTTTTAAAAACCTCCCTAGATTATTTTAATGTGCCTCCAGGGTTGAGAACCACTATTTGTCTTGTGGGCAGTGAGAGGAGCCAGAAACCAGTTTAGACTGGAGGCATGGGTACAGACTTCCCAGAGAAGTGGAACATGCATGAATCCTGAAAGGCTGGGAGAGGTTGTTTGAGGCCAGTGGGGTTCCACTATACATGAATGTTTCAAGCCCAGGAAATATTCAATTTCCAATTCTCATTTTTCAGTTTTTCTGGTGGTGGCTACACTTTTGCTTAGAAACTCGATCTCCCGTCTTAAACGCTCTTGTCATATGTTGACCCCTTCAGTTCAAGAGCTGTGAACAGGGTGTCACTGGGCTTCATGCAAATGGAATTATAAAGCAATTGGTTTTGTGTACCTTACACACTATATTTTATCTAATTTGTAGTCTCTCGTATTACTGCTCAAGCCTCAGTAAGCCCTGCAAAAGCATGCTTATAATAAATGACTAGAAAAACAAGCCTTGGCGTTTAGGTTGGATCACAGACGCAGTCCCTATAGTGTCAGTAATCAACTGCTAAGACATAATACATTTAAGTGTACCAAACTGGGGAAGGGAGACTTCTTTGGGGAAAGGATTGATGGATTTCTGGCTTGCGCAGAAACTTGTATCTGAGTGTGTTACTGCTGCTGTGATTATTATTCTAGACCATCCAGTGGGCTCTCTGGTAAGTTTCTTACTTGTAAGGGCGACAGGAGCCCTATGGAATATTCACTAAGAGTATTTGTGAATTTACAGTGTCGTTCTGTTCTGATAGCCTTTACTTCCTTAGGCTCATTCTAGGTAATGAACGATGATAACAGCTGGCCTTTTTGAATACTCACATCATGTCAGGCACTTTGCCAAGCCCCTTCCATGAATTATTTCATTTAATCCTCCCTTCAATCTTAAGAATCCCCCTTGACAGATGAGAAGTCTAACATCCAGGATTAATAATTTACCCAAGGTCCCACCCCGCTGTCAGAAGCAAAGCCAGTTATGTCAAAGCAATTGACATTCAGACTCTGCTTTTAACCATGGTGTGGCACTGCCTACAAGGGTCCAGGAGAGTTGAGGTGAGGGGACCTTGTCACCATCTGTGCTCACAGCCCCCGCCTCCCTTCGTCCCCACCTCGCCTTAAGTCTCACGGTCTGTCACCTCTTCTTCTCTTCTCCCTGTCCTTTTCTGCCCCCTCTCCTGGGACTCTGCTCCTCAGCTCATCTCCAGAAGAGTGGATGATAAATCTCACATTTGCGATTTGCTGAGTCATTTCTCTCAAGAGTGACAGCACACGAGAAACTCCTCCAGGAGGACAGAGCCTGCCACGCGTGAGTCATGAGTGTGACATAAGCTGGCCCAGAGGACAGCAAACTCTGGCCTGCTGACCAGATCCTGTTTTGGTGAGTAAAACTTTCGGAGAACACAGCTGTGCCCCTTCGTGTATTGGTTAGCTGCGGCTGCCGGGGCACTACAGCGGCAAGGTTAGAAGCTCCCGACAGAGGGTGTGGACCACAGAGCCTAAAGTATCTGCTCTCTGAGCTTCTGGAGAAGCTGCCCACCCCAGTGACACTGCAGAAAGGCCCTACTGCGGAGCGGGGCATAGGGCTCCACGGTGCCTATCTCCCCCTCCGCGGGTTTCTGGCGGCTTCCTGCGGTGGATTCCCGGCGGGGGCAGCATTCTGAAATCACATCACGTGGGTCACGGCTGCCCCTGCCCATTCATGGCAGGCAGCGGAGGCCACCGTCCTCGCTGAATATTCATCTGCACTTTGGCAAGTGAAACAGTGACAAGTGTCCTCATAGAAACAAAACGATGTATTATTCATTCTGCAGAGTATTTCCAGGAAATCCCCAGCTGGGGTGGAAGCAGCCTGGGACTGGGAGCAGCATCTCGGTGCCAGGACCAGTGAGCGGACGACAGCGATGGCTGCTTCAGTGAGGCACGTACCGGACAGTTATGTGTCCTGACAGCTGTTGCCTTACCGGATGAAAGAAGACACTATTTTTTTCTTTCAGAATGTGTTTGAAATCTCAAAAACTGGAATTAGTCATGAAACACTTCAAGTTAACTGCTTGCCTGCTCCATTATGATATTTTTGGTTAAGGACCACTTTCCATCATGTGATCCTTGTTTTCCACTGGTTAGTGGCAGGGGTGGCCCAGGGTGGGCCCAGGTGGCTGCGGAAGTGGAAGTGGCTCAATCATGTCTGACTCTTTGCAACCCCATGGACTATAGCCCACCAGGCTCCACTTCCCTGAGATTCTCCAGGCAAGAATACTAGAGTGGGTAGCCATTCCCTACCCATTCCCTACCCATTCAGGGGATCTTCTTGACCCAGGGATCAAACTCAAGTCTCTTACACTGCAGGCAGATTCTCTACCATCTGAGCCACCAGGAAGGGTTTCGGTAGATAATATCAAACGGCTAGGCTGCCCTGACGCTGCTTCTAGGTCCAGTTCAGGAAGCCATTACATACAACCTCCCAGATTCTTCATGAATTCTGCTTTAATTTGGGGGCTGGAGACCTTGCATTTGTGGACCATTTTATCCAGGAGCTGTATTTCCCATTCTAGGGATACCCACCTACCAGGATCTAATACTTTCTCCTGGATGACTTAGAGGGTCTTACCTTCTTAAATAGATAATAGATATTCCTCATCATGGCTCCTGGCACTGTCAGTAAAATCTAGTCTCTGTGAGGTTGGTAGAGGGATGAAGACTGGAATTAATATGAAATTAACCCTGCAGTGTTAGCCTGGCTTCCCACAAAGCCCAGATTTACTGGAAGAACATAATGCCTGGAGCAGGACTGAGGGCAGAGGGGGGTGAGACAGGGAGGAGGAAGGGTGAGGTGAGGTTGGGCTGTGGAACCAGCCTTCTGGAAGTTGCTTCACCTCCTGAGGCCATTTTCCTGGAAGAGATACAACATGCCTCTCAGTTCAGTTGACCCTGACAGGGGGAGAAGGGGGAGAATTTATCTCCCAGCTTTTGTCTCCCCACCAGGACCTGGCTACCAGGTTTACTCCATGGGTTCTTAGTGCCTCCTGGCTGCATGGATGGGCCCTGACTGGGGCCCTGAGAAGACCCAGGGCTCCCGTTGCCCTCTGGTCAGGCCTTGCCACGCCCCTCAGTGCACCTGGCTTTCTAGGGGAGCACACTTAGAGCTCTCCCCAGAGAGTTAACATCACGGAGAGTGGAGAGCTCAGAGTCCATGGCTAAATAAGCCAGTGTCTTTATCCTTGTGTGAACCAACGATGAAGCTTGTGCTGTCCATTAGTCCAGAGGCTTCCAGTGGTCGAACCTCAGTTACCACCACAATCACCTGCTCCTTGTCAGACCATTTATGGGCTTTCTTCTCGCCCCATCTCACTCCCCTACTCCCCTCTCAGTGTTCCGATCTTTGTTTCAAAGTCCGCTTCTGGGAAAACCCAACCAAAGACCACAGAGAAGCTGTGCAGGAGGTGAGAGGCCCAGGAACAAGCATGCAGCGTGTGCCACCCTCCTGCGCCTGCGTGAGTGCTCCAGCTGCTGTGATAGTGGAGACGAGAGTCAGGGAGGCCTAGCGGTGAGGCGGTGCAGCAGGTGTCTGATGGGCATCTGCCCCACCTGCCAAGAAGGGTTACAGTTCACTGATTTGAACCAGGCCCTGGGTAAGTATTTACCATGTGCAGAAAGAGTGCTGAGCACTCCCTGGGGATCAATGCATTTAAGGCTCACCATTGGGAAGCAGCCACTATTATCATCGCCCACATTTTATGAATGAGAAAACTGAAGCTCGGGAGGACGAAGTAACCTGCCATCATCCTTCACCATTACTATTAATATTTAAAGATTTGCTACGACCTAGTTTAATTTTAGGGGACAGAGCTATTCAGGCATCCTGTTCCATTGATCTCTACCAGACACAGTACCTTAGTTGGGTGTGTGAGTGTGAGCGTTTGACTGTGTGTATGCATTGGGTGGTGCAATGGGTATACACCCACTTCCCCTCAGTGTAACCCAAAGAAATAACCTCCCACTGTTTGCAACCCAAGCAGAAACTGGTCTGAGTCTTGTGTCTGGTTTGGGTCCTTTTCCAGGACTAGAAACTGTTTCTAAATTAGACTCTAACTTACTGACCAGCAAATAGCACAAAATAAAACGTTTTTTTCATGATTTAAGTGTAAATGAGTCAGAGGCAGAGAGATTAAATCTTCCCTCAAATACACAGGGGTTAAAAAAATTACAGTCTCCAGAGAAGTTGGCTCCTTGAGGACTGAGTTTTCACCAAGTCAGCACATTCAAGAAAGAGTCTGTGACTCTCTGCCAAACCCCAAGCGCCACTGGCTTCTTTGCCTTAGCTTCTTGCTGAACCCTGGAGAAATCTATCTTCCTAAATCCTCGCTGTCTGTCAGAACTGAAAGCCCATTTCTGTGCAAATGATTCATTGTTATAATTTGTGCCACCTCCTCACAGACCTTCAGACTTTCATTTTTTACATCAATTCCTATGTAATATTTCAACAAGTCTCTTTTTTCTCCTCTGTCTCCCTCCTGTCCTTCCACCATCAACTCTCTGCCAACAGATTCGAAACAGGAGTTTACCACAGAGCTTTCTTTGATTCTAGCCCTGAATCTCACCCTGCCTCTTAACTGTGTATTTCTGACAGGTGCAGAGCAGGCAGGAGAAATGACAGATCATGCAGAATGCAAGCAGATGCAGTGTCGTGCCTCACTGTTTTTCCTCCTACTGTCCCTTTGGGTTACAGTGAAATCACCTAGCAGGACAAATTTTATTCTTTTCCTTGAAGGAGTCACTGTGGACATCATTCATCCCCCCATTCCATGTCTAAGAGGATTCGAAAGATTTGACTATCTTGATTCCTCCCATTCCAAGTTTTGGGGTAACAATGTGTCCCCCACTACTGGGAGGTCCATCAGGGTGTCCCTGAATGTTAGCGGCAGAGGATAGCAGGACCAGCTGATCGCCTGAGTACAGCACACAGCGGGTCAGCTTGCCTCCATTTGCTCAGTTGCAGGCAGTTCTAGTTCCGAGGTGAGTGAAATGAACAACCGAGGACCAGGAAAATAAATCTCTTCCTTCTGCATTTTAAAGACCAGTGACTACGATTTCCAAACCTGAGCTGCTGGTCCTTGCCAATTCCTTTGCGTTTGGCGTGAGTTTTAATGGGCACCCAGAGTGTCGTTGTCTCTCACAAGTTTTTTGTAGAGTATCCAGGTGATGCCTCAGGAGAACTCCACTTGTAAAACCTAGTGTCCCCACCTGCAACACTCTAGAGAGCTGGTCCACTCAGACACTTTTTGTTCGGTGGATTCTGGAAGGCTGTTAGGTCTGAGAGGGGGACAAGTTCCAGGAAACATGCACACCAACCTGTCAAACGTTCTGCTGGATTGATGGCATACGCCAGCATAGAATGGTGCCCACGGAACGACCTGTGAGCCACTCATGAAAGGATTCTGAAGTGCAGCCTGCTCTGATACTGAGCCACCCGTGCCGAAGCCATGGTAAAGTTGAACAGCAGATGGAAAACTCCACCGAACCGTTTATTGGCCATATGTCACTTCTGAGTGTTGGCCAACAAACCAAATTTGCAGCTAATATATAATGATTTAAACAGCTAAAAGAGCAGCTGCACTTTGATTCCTGATGCCTTTCCTCCCCACTTTCCTAGCTCACTGGAGTTGCTTAAACTACTTTCCTTAATCCTGTGCGCTTCACTCTGAATCTTCACCAGGTGGCACCATCTTCAGATGGTGGTGTTGCTGGTTCTGTTGTTGGCTGCATCCAGCTTAGTCGGTCCATCTCTCTGCTCCTTCTGCCTTGTAGGCAGTTTTCTAACTTCTTTGGAAGAAGAAAGTGCTACAAAGCACAAGACTCAGGTATTTTCATATTTCTGCCTGCTGGGCTGTTTCTATTCTTTTTTTCCAAGTCCCTCGATTTCCAAGTCCCAGGCTTCCCTGGTGGCCCAGTGTTAAAGAACCTGCCTGCGATGCAGGAGATGCAGTTTTGATCCCTGGGAGGGGAAGATCCCTGGAGAACAAAATGGCAACCCATTCCAGGATTCTTGCCTGGAAAACTCCATGGACAGAGGAGCCTGGTGGGCTACAGTTCATGGGATCGCAAGAGTCTGACACGTCTTAGCAACTAAACAACCAACTACCACCTGATTACAGGGATGCCTGCATTCCCTTTTGGGGTGCCTGGGCTGGTCTTCTGCTGGGCTTGAAGGGCTAGTTCTTGGAGTAGATTGTGGGAGGGCAGCTTGTTCTGATTTATGAAGACATGACATGGGATGGAGCTTCTCTGGAAAAATTCAGCTCTCTTACTGTCAGAATCATCTAGAAGGAAATGATTGATGTCAGGAATAAGCAGAACAGGCCTCCTCTTGGCTCTTTAGTCTCTCTGGCTCTTCTATCCCATGTAGTTTAAGTGCCAAGTCTCTACTCCCAGCCATGGACATGCTAAGCTGGCTTAGTGCATGAAGCTTCATGGAAGAAGAGGCTCCTTGTTATAAATTGAGGGTTATATAGTTGTTTCTGGGATGAGTGTCTCGAAACTGCCAGGAAAGGAGAGAGAGAACAATGCCAATTTAAACTTGTATGCCTGCCAACCACTAACCTGATAACTCAATTTTGGGATAGAAGATTCTATTGCTGAAGCTGTACAACCATAATATGGCTCTATAGTTGTCACTCTAATGAACTCCAGCTCAGGTTTCTGTGTATTAATTCCTGCAAAACTCAGCCACCTCCCTAATGTTATTCAAAAGACTTTGAACAGCATTGTGAATAAAAATTATCACAGACTACATCAAACTCAATGATTTCTATAACATCTGGAGCCAAGCACATTAAATGGGGAGTGAAATGTACATTCATCATGGGTGTTTGGGTTTGTTTTCTGTTTTTACAAAGAGAGGAAGTAAGAAATATCTTTCCTATAGGGATTTTTAGTTATCTGTTCCTGTGCTAAACTGGACACCTCATGAAAGAATGATAGCCTTGGTTTCTGTGTTTATGGGTTGATCCTCTTTTTAGGTCTGATTAAGACTTTGTCTTGCAGGAACTTCATCTCAGGGAATTTATCCTAAGACAGAACTGCTGTGTGGAACAGCAGTGTACATGGCTAACCATCCTAGCATTATTTATGGAAGCAGGAGATTGGAAACAACCCAAATGTTCATCAACAGAGAAGAGATTAAATTATAATATTATTCACACAGCTGTAGGAAAGAAGGAAGATGTTCTGTATATACAGAGATGGAAAGAAGTCCAGGACACTTGGTAGGAAAGGTCAGATACAGAATACAGTGTACAAAATGCATTTCAGTTTAATCCATGTAACATTTGTATACAAGTTAAGAAACTCTGGGTTTCCCTGGTGGCTCAGTGATAAAGAATCTGCCTTGTCAATGCAGGAGACGTGGGTTCAATCCCTGGGTAAGGAAGATTCCCTGAAGAAATAAATGGCAACCCACTCCAGTATTCTTGCCTGGGCAATCCCATGGACAGAAGAGGCTGGTGGGCTGCAGTCCATAGGTTCACAAAGAATCTGATAGGACTTAGTGATTAAACAGCAACGACAAAGAAACTGTAGAGGGATACATAGAAATAGGCTACCAGGAGAGCAAGAACAGAGCCCACAGAAGGGAGTAAACCACTCATTTATTTATTTAAGTCAAATATATTTGACATAAAACAAATGGTCCTAAAAGTGTCATACACTTTAAAGTGTACAACATATTGCTTTGATACATTTATGTATTGTAATGTGGTTGCTGTTATTATCTATATTTATCACAGTATGTAGTTATGATGTTCCTGTCTATATTCATTCTATTGCACATTAGATCACTATGGCTTATCTACTACTCTTTGCAAGCTTGTAGCCTTAACATCTCTCCTGCTTTCCAGTGACCACCATTTTTTCACCCAGTTTTCATGGGTTTGACTTTATTAGGCTCTGTATATAAGTGATACAGTACTTGTCTTTAACTTACTTCACTTAGCATAATGTGCTCGAGGTCCAAGTGGCAGGATACCCTGCCACATTCCATGTGTGTGTGTGTGTGTGTGTGCATTTAATCCATTCATTCTTTGATAAACATTTAGGTTGTTACCATATCTTTGCTTTTGTGAAAATGTTGCTATAAACATGAGAGTGCATATATATCTCTTCAAAACCCTGTGTTCATTTTTCTGGGTATATAACCAGTAGCTGCGCAGTTCTTAAGCTGGCTTTTCTGTCCACTGCTCTGAAGCAAATTTTCCCTACTGATTCCCCTATTATGTCCTAAATGCCAAACTCTCAACCTCCTTGATTTCACTGACTGCCGTGGACCATACATTCTTCCAGAATGAGGTAACTCCAGTGTATGGGCATCAGAGAGTCTGCCGATCCTTACCTCCGTGTGCACAGAATGCCTGTTAACCTTTATGAACTTCAGCAGACACAGAGAGGAAAGAAGGGAGCTAGTATTTCTGAGTTTTAGCTATCTTTTAAAAGAAGTATCTCTTTTAATCATACAATGGCATTATGAGGTGGGCACTCATTATCTCCATTTAACAGATGAGGAAATAGAGGCTCAGAGAGCTTAACCGACTAGCCTCAAGCCATACAATTCCTAGGTGATGGAGCAAGATCTGAACCTCAGATAGCTGGTCACTGATGCAAGGGCCCCCGGGGTGGGGGGGGCAAGTACACCAGTGCTTTCCTTCATCACTCTCTTCCCTTCTCTCTGACTCTCACCAGACTCCTTCTTTCACTACTTAAGCCGCTGCTCATTTCCTCATTCCTTTGCTGGCTCTTCTTTCTTCTTCTCCTCAAACAAGATTGTCTCCAAGGTCTGTCCTCATCTTCCTCTCTCTAGCTAATCCCACTTTCCAGAAGAGTTCTGACTCTCAACCCTATTGGGTTCACTTTCCAGGCATTTATTTCCAGTTACTTGATGGACGTTTCCACCTGGACATCTTGCTGGACCCCAAGGGCCAGTATTTCCCAAACCATATAGATCATCTTTCTGTTCATCATTGGATTCTTTTCCTTTTTATCATTTCCTGATAATACTACCCCAACTTTATCATTCTTAAGCTCAAAACCTTAGAGAAGGCTTTGATTCTTTTTTTTCTTTTCTCCCTGGCTTCCAGTTTCTAATACAGAAAAAAATTCTGTTGTTTTGACTTTGACTGCCTTCCTATATAACTCAGTTGTGCATTAAATATTGCCTGGGGAGTGATCTCTTAACTGACCTCCCCACCTTCAGTTTTGTTCATCTCCTATCTGACTAGCTGACAAATAATCTTTTTATATAATATGAAACTCATAACATTTTGTGAGGAAAACTTTCAAATGCTAATGAGAGACACACCCCCAAAAGACTTCATAAATGGAAAGGGCAGGAGTACAAATTATTATAAAACTGCCAATTCTTCTGAAATTAATCTATAAATTTAATGGGGCTTTAATAAAAATACCAACAGGGCTTTTGCATATTTTTCTGTAACCAGACACGCTGATCTGAGAGATATTATGGAAAATAAGTATGCTAGAATACTCTAAGATAATTCTGATATGGAGAAATAAAAAATAATCCTAAAAGATATTATAATTATTTATATATATACAATTTATATTATCATTAATATAGTTAAACCCATGCAGGAATAAACAAGTAGAACAACAGACAAAACAGAATCAGAAATTGAACCCAATGTTTTTATAAGAATTTAAGATTTGATAAAGTTTGCTTATCTTAATCAGTAGGAAATATTTACAGTTTAATAAATGGTATTAGGACAATTGGGTCAGTTCAGTCAGTTTAGTCGCTCAGTTGTGTCCGACTCTTTGCAACCCCATGAATCGCAACACGCCAGGCCTCCCTGTCCATCACCAACTCCTGGAGTTCACTCAGACTCACGTCCATCAAGTCAGTGATGCCATCCAGCCATCTCATCCTCTGTCGTCCCCTTCTCCTCCTGCCCCCAATCCCTCCCAGCATCAGAGTCTTTTCCAATGAGTCAATTCTTCACATGAGGTGGCCAAAGTACTGGAGTTTCAGCTTTAGCATCATTCCTTCCAAAGAAATCCCAGGGCTGATCTCCTTCATAATGGATTGGTTGGATTGGGTAGCCACTTGTCAAATAATAAAGTTGTATTTCTCCTAAGTCTTTATACCAAAATGAATGCCAGATGGACTACCAACATGAAAGCTAAACTATCAAGGTTGTAGGGAAAAATTGGAAAAAATTAATAATCTTGGAATAGAGAAGAAATTTCTAAGCGTGATAAAATTCAGGAGACATAAACATGGTAGGAAACTACAAATTGAGTCAAAATTAAAATCATGAACAGGGAAAAATATTTGTAACAAACTTGTCAGACAAAGGGCTGAATCTATTAATATATAAAGGACTTATTCAAATCAATAAGAAAAAGATCAACACCCTTAATAGAGAAATTAGCAAAGAACAAGAACAAATCTATCACAAAAGGAAAAACAAATGGTACAGATAGTTTAAAAGATACTTAGCTTCCCACATAGTAAGTAAACATAAGCTACAACTGTATTTCTCACTTAATATCCAAAGTTTCTTAAATGTATTTTTGACAATTTATTTTCAACAAAGGTATAGGAAGACAGACATTTATACACTTATGAGGTATGTAAATTGATGCAACCTCTAAAGAGGGCAATCTCAGAATATTTATCAACATTTAAAATGTGCATACCCTTTCACACAGCAATTCCGTGTTTAGGAACTTCTCCTACAGTTACATTTAAGCTTCTGCCTGGAGAAAAACATGAGGATATTTACTTCAGTATTAAGCATAATAGCATATTTTACCATCTCAAAACAGAAATGAAAAAACAGTAAAGCTTGTTTACCCTCTAATCCTCCGATTGTTCCCCATTAGCTATTGAAATTTTCCTGATCTGGCCCCAGCATACTTTTTCCATCTTGATCTTGCTACACCCTTTACACTTGGCCAAATGAGCACTCTGTTTGCCCTGCCCCTTCCCTGTCTCTGTACCTTTCTTTGTGCTTATCTTGTTTCCTATTGCATGACTTGCGCTGTCCCCAGCCTCTCCCTTCTTCCACTTGAATCCCAACTACATTTATAATCTGACTCACATGCTATCTTTTTCTGAAGATATCCTTGGATATTGGAGCCTCTATGATTTCCTATACTTAGTCGAAAATTTCTACCTGTTCTGACTTTTTCTTTTTGGCTTCTCATAAAGTTGCTTTAGATTCTAAACCAAAGCAGAGAGAAGAGATGACACCCAAGTTAACCCATCCACTAGTGAGTTGGGACCTCTCTCCCGGAAGTGCCTGACTCCACCCACTGGAAGCTGCAGGAAGGGCGGGGCGTGGGGTTGAGTGAGGGTGGGCCAAGATCCCAAGGCGCTGACCCCTTCTCCTGTCACCTCCCTGCTCCCTTTCTCCCCAGTCTCCCCCTCCTTCTGGATCCAGAGCATCAGCTTAGCAGTACTGTGGCCCCCAGGGCATGACTGCAGGCAGGGCGGGGCCTTCCCCCCAAGCAGAGGGAGTACAGGGAGAGGGGCCCAGGGCCGGCAGAGGCACCTAGAACCCACATGGTTGGAGCAGCTGGGATAAAATTTTTAAAGCTTATTCATGGGGACGTGTTGTCAGCAATCCTCATGGTTCAGCTGTGGGCCTCAGCTTGGGCCTCGCCATTCTGAGGTCGTGGTAGTAGAAGTCTGAGCCCTGGTTGAGCAGCAGCGGGGGTGGGGTTGGGGGTTGGGGGGGAAATTGTCACGCTGCAGGGGGCCGCGAGGTGGGACCTTCATGCCGTTTCACCCAGCATCCACCCTTGTCCCCAGGACCTGACTCCTGATGACGTCTGTGTGCTCCCAGGCCTGCCTTCACCCCCTTCTCATTTCCTGTGCATCACAGAGGTGTCCAAGTTGGCAGGTAAGACGGTGTTGAATTCGTTGAGTAGGGAGATGATGCTCAGGAGGATGATCCCATGTTCTGGGGGCGTTCCCTGGCCCAGGTCATCTAGCGGTGAATGAAGGATGGAGACGCACACGTCTTGGATCCTAATAGATGTTGGGGCACCGCATCTTGTGGGGGAAACGAAAGGCTGGCCAGGAGTAAGGGTAGCCAATGGTGATCTATAGGTATGCCTTCAAGTAGCAGACCTCAGAATAGGTGTTGGGGTGCTGCAGCTCCCAGTAGACAGGTTGCCTTCCCACACCGGAAGCCCTCCACTGGCTCCTCTTGCAGCCCCTTGAGCTCTGGCAGCAGGGCCTTCTCTGAGCTGGCGACAGCAGAGAACTGGCTGGGCAGCTGTCCTCCCTGGCGCCTCTCTGGGTGCTCCCCTGCTCTGGCTTTTAACATGTGACCCTTTGGGGGCTGGAATGACAGTGATATTTTGATGTCTTTGCCCTTTGATGCAACTGTTTTAATCTGGGGAAAAAGATACAACCTACATAAGACACTATTAATGTACACCCTTACCCCCAACCCCAGTGAAAATATCTTTTCTGTTTCTGATTATATAACATTCTTTTATAGTTGACCCTTGAACAATATGGGTCCAATTATACACGGATTTTTGTTTTCAATAGTAAATGTACACTACAGTACCACGGGAGTTGCAGTTGGTTGAATCTGAGAATTTGGCACCAGGCATAGGGACGCAGTGGGCTTCCCTGGAGGCTCAGTGGTAAAGAATCTGCCTGTCAATGCAGGAGACTCGGGTTCAGTCCCTGGATCAGGAAGATCCCCTGGAGAAGGAAATGCCAACCCACTCTGGTATTCTTGCTTGGCCAGTCCTATGGACAGAGGAGCATGGCAGGCTACAATCCACGGGGTCCCAAAAGGGTCAGACACAATTTAGGGGCTACAGCAACACAGGGAGGAAACACCTGTCCAGAGTGCCCTGTCCAGAGTGCTGACCGTTCTCTGCGCAGAGGGTTGGCACCCTTCACCCCTGAATTGTTCAAGGGTTAACTGTACTTAGAAATGTGGAAAACCAACCGCTCCTTTGTGCTGTGCTCTGTGTGTGTGTGTGGCATACTGGAATAAAAGAAAAATAAATTTCCTGAAATAAATTCCCTAGTCAAAAAACATACATGTTTAAAATGTTAGTGTATGTTGCCAAACTGATCTCCAAAAGATTTATGATTCATTCAACATTTATTGAATTCCTAGTGTGTGGTAAGTACCGTGTGCTATTTAGGGTACAGAGATGAGCAACACCATGTGTAGTCCCTACCCTTGTGGAGTCTGTGTAAGTATTTCTAACAGAAGACACATATACTGTGAGAAAGTACAGTAGTGCGGATGCTGCCTAGTTGGGGAGTTCAAGGACGACTTCCTGGAGGAAGTGATGTTTCAGATAAGGCCTGAAGCTTCAGCTGGAGTTAACTAGACTGTGGGGGAATTGAGGCGGGTAAGAAATTTTCAGCCTCAGCCTTTGCAAATGTGGCTTTTGGTGGGGCATGGGGTTGAAGAAGGCCTGTGTGGCTGGAGTCCATGGAAAGGGAGGGAAAGCACTAGGCAAAAATGAGACCGGAAATATTGGTAGGGAGCATGCTACTGGTGGATTCATAAGTCTTGTTAAAAATGTTATTGTTATTCCAGTGCTAGGAGAGATATAAGCAGCGATTGGGGATTATATTTATTTTTTAAAAAGATAACTTTGGCTGAGTAGAAAGGACTGATAAACAGAGGCAAGAATGAACACAGGTTGACAAGTTAAGAGGCTAACTGTCCAAGTGACAGATGATAACACTAAACTAATCTGAAGTACAGACAATAATAAGAAATCAAGGCAAAAGTAGAGGAAATGGATGCTTTTATGATTTTACCAGTTAATACCAATATTAGAGGGGATATCATTGATCTTTTTTTGTCTTTGCCAATCTAAGGGGTGTATGCATAGTATGAATTATATAATATGGATTATATATACAACTTAGAATATGAATTATGTATACAATTTCCTTTGATTATTAGTAAGGTTGGACTTCTTTTTCTTTTTCTTTTTTGGGAAAGAGAATGCTGTTTTTATTTATTTATTTATTTTTCTTTTTTTAATTATTAAATTTATTTATTTATTTATTTATTTAAAAATTTTTTTTTAATTACAATACTGTATTTGTTTTGCCATACATTGACACGAATCAGCCATAGGTGAACACAATCTCCCAATGCCGAAGCCCCCTCCTTTTTCTTTTCCATTGGCCATATTCATTTTTATTCATTTCTTCCTTTGAATTATCTGAACATATACTTGGTCCATTTCCTTCTTCTGTTCTGGTATCCAGCCCAGAATCCCACATTGCGCTTAGTTGTCATTTCCTCCTTGTCTTCTCTGGTCAATGACAGTTTCTCAGATGTATGTTTTTATTAATTATTTGAATAAATCATTTTTATACTGATGCAGGGCAGAGCTTGGTAAGAATCTAATTGCATAATGAAGGCAAAACTGAAACCAGTCTAAAGAGAGCAGATGATAGCCTGTGATATATGTTGTAAATTTTTTAGTTTTTTTAACTTGGTTTGTGTGTTCGTGCCTCTTTATGTGTGAAATCATATTATTTCATATTATTATTTCTGGCTTTGGGATAATGCTTAGAGGTCCCGCCATCCCACAGGATAGAACTCTTTATGTGCATTATATTATGTTACTTTTACAGCCATATATTGTCAAGTTACATCAAATAAGATACAAATCAGACATCCTCACCCTATTCTTTATTCTCTCCACCCTCAACTTCACCAGATGGGACAATAAAAAACAGAACCGAGGTGGCGCTTATGATACAAAATCAGCAGTGTCAACATAGTGATGTCATGATGTCTTGCTCTGCTCTGAATTTCTTTGACTTTGCACCTTACTTGGGTCCTGACCAAAGCCTTACCTGTTTTGATACTATTCTTTAATTGTCTTTCCAGTCCTACCAGATCATGAGTTACTTGAGCACGGGAAACACGTTTATCTCATTTTGTGTAATACACCTGTGACGGGGCCGCCTTCACGGACTCTGCCAACATAGCATTTTAATGCATCTATTCCCATAAAGAAAAGAGAAACTCAAAACACAGTGATGAAAATGTAGATTTTCTCAAGAGTTTTGTGAGGCATTTATTGGAAATAAGAGTCCCTCATAAATCATACAGCAGGACAGTCACATTTCTACATAAGGCAGTATTTCTATGTCCTTTCTTTTCCCCTCTTGTCTATAGTCTATCTTCAGTGAGAGTAAAAAAATCTAGTCAGGAAAATAAAGCTCTCCAAGTTAGCCTAATAAGGGTCACATATTTTTCTTCAAACCCCTCTTAGGGGTTTCAATTCATTTTATCATGACTGAGTCCCTTGATTTTTTTTTTTTAATATCAGAAAACTTTGGGCATGGCAGAGAGTCATCCAGTGCTTGTGGGAATCAATGAACTGGGCCATAATGCTGCTCTAATATTGGACTTATGCAGTTGACTTGTTGTCTAGGAGGTTAAAAAAAAAAAAATAAAGCTATTTACTTTTCTAATTCCTTTTTGTTTTCACCTGATGGAGAAAATTAGGACTCTATTGGAAACCCACAATAATTTTTATGGGCTATCAGGTTAATTATAATAAGAATCTATCTTATATTCCCAGCAAAGGGCTTAGTTACTGGAGCAGCATTTTCTTAAATGGTGCCTTAGCACGGACCCAGAGGACACTGTTATTGAAAAGTGAGCAGATGGTCTGGATGAGTTGAGAGTATGGATGTCACCTGGCTGCCCTGGGGGGCAGCCAGATGCAGATCCATTTGGGATGAAGCCTTTGGGCTATAAGCCAGTAGCTCCTAAATGGAATGTTTTATCTCTTCCCTGAAGAGAGGAGTTGAGAGGCTAGAGCCATACTGGACCAAGTAGGTGTAACCAATCTTAGTCCTAAGAAGCAAGCCATGTGCCCACAGGTGAGCAGATGAGATTAGAATTGGTTGACAAGGTAGCCACTGCTTAGCTTCACATCCCTTGCTGCTTAATTTAGAGCTGGGTTAGTGGAGGAGTCATGGAACATTTGAATATCAACTGAGTGCCAGGGCACAAAGTAGGGTCAAGTTTATGTACCTAAATTCTGGCCTAATGATGAGTAGTCAGTTTCCCTCTTTTGCTCCCTTTTCACATCCTAATGGCCTCACCCTGCTTTCTGGGCCCTACTTAGCCTTAATTTACATATAATAAGTTCCCCTTCTGTGAATTGATCTCTTGGTGACCATGTGACCTCTACAGAAGTCACTTTCTTTCTCTTAGCCTCAGTTTCCTCATCTGAAAAATAAAAGGAAAATAATGCAAGATAATATGGGCAGAGCAACCAGCACAGTGTGTGTGTCTGACTCTGTGCAACCCTATGGACTGCAGCACGCCCGGCTCCTCTGTCCATAGGATTCTCCAGGCAAGAATACTGGAGTGGGTTTTCTTCCAGGGGATCTTCCAGGGATTGAACCAGTATCTCCTGTGGGTCTTGCATTGGCAGGTGGATTCTTTATCACTGAGCCACTGCTGCTGCTGCTGCTAAGTCGCTTCAGTCGTGTCCGACTCTATGCGACCCCATAGACGGCAGCCCACCAGGCTTCCCCATCCCCAGGATTCTCCAGGCAAGAACACTGGAGTGGGTTGCCATTTCCTTCTCCAATGCGTGAAAGTGAAAAGTGAAAGTGAAGTCACTGAGTCGTGTCCAACTCTTCGCGACCCCATGGACTGCAGCCTAGCAGGCTCCTCCATCCATGGGATTTTCCAGGCAAGAGTACTGGAGTGGGGTGCCATTGCCTTCTCCAACTGAGCCACTAGGGAAGCCCAACCAGCACAGTACTGGTCACCTAGAAGGTGCTCCTGTGGTTCATCTTAGGAGAAGCTAGGGCTGTTTCTAGATGTCAGGACACATGGGGCTTCACATTCTCTCTGAACATTGGAGGGGGGGATACCTCAGCACCAGGGGTAGAAGGAGCCTTGCTTCTCCTGATTCTTCACAGCATGAGTTCTTAGCTTTTATATTCTTGCCTATTTTGGCGCCTAGATGATGGCTCCCTGAAATCTCTTTGAATGCCTCAGCCCCTGAGTTATAGCTTCCACTGGCCACTCTGCGGGGAGGACAATGGGCTGGGATGGCTGCGGGAACCTTGGTAAAGAGCCAGTGGAATCAAAGCTGCAACTGGGTTAATGACACCGCGGCGCTGGGGTGGCTGTCATGAGGACTGTAAAAAGGAAGAAAAGAAATCCCAAGACCCAAACAAAGCCAGATGTGACTTAGAAAAAGAACATTAAGGGATTGCAGTATAGAAATTTGTTTTCCTAACGGCAAATAGCTACTTAATTGGGTTAAAGTAAAGCGAAAGACATTTTATATTTACATCAAAATTAACCAAAAAAAAAGAAAGATAGATGAAAATCTAATTTTTCTACTCTTCCATTTCTCCTATTCTTTCTTCATTTTCCTCTCTTCCTCCAATACAATGAAATGTTCCTTCTAATTCTCCCTTGGGGCTCAGGTAGGCTGGAACCAGTGCTAGGGCAGATGTAATCCATAAATGAGAATCTTGGAAATGTCACCTTCCCCCAACTTCTGCCGCTAAGTATACTTGAATCTGAGGCAGAAACCTCTATTAATATAAATGTGGGTTTAGTGTGCTAAACTCACATTTAGAATCCCGTTCTGGGGACAAGTTGGGTTTGAAATCCAGTTTCTGTTCCCCTTGCCAAGTTTCTGCCTGCCCAGAGAGGGTGACTTTTCCTGATAGTGGGCCTAAACAAAAGACCTCCATGTAGTGGGGAAGAGATGAAGAAAAGGGAAGACATTTTTGAGAGACCTGAAAGCCCCATGATGTGACTATGCTTGCAAGAAGGTCAGGAGTGACCAAAAGACAGGAGAAGTCTGCAGGAGCCAATACAATTTAGGAAAGTAGAAAGGAGGCTGAGAGTCTAGTGGGGAGAGGAATCCAGGGAGAAGCCTGAAGAAGGCTGGGGAGGAGCCCTTCTCTGAATGTCAGGGTGACTTGGAGTACAGCTTGGCCTCATTGCAGTGATAAGATGTGGAGAAGCCAGACAGAGAGGACTGTGCATCCCCACCAGTCACACAGTGGTGAGAGATGCTATGTTTTGACTGGAGGGGGAGTGGAAGACCCAGTTGCAGGGCTGCAGGGTCACAGGCAAGGAGAGGGAGTGGATAAGAGTAGAACATGAGAATGAAACAGACTCCAAGCCTTTGCTTTGGGGTCCTGAGTATCTGTGATTTGTCTAATTTTTACCAAACATCATTCTGTTCCTTGTAGCTAACTCTATTATCCTCACTGAAATACTGGTCACAGAAACAGACACACTCACAAAAACTCACCCTTGGCAAACATAGCCAAATTAAGATTTAGGCCAAAAAGAAAATCAGACAAAATTATATTCTTATGTTTCTTTAAATCTACCATAAACCCCAAACCTCCAATGAACTAGAAAATCTCTCCACAAAAATCATTAAGTTAAAAATAAACATTAAAAATTGACTGCAGTCAACAAGAATAATAGAAAATGTAAAACCTTCAGACAAGAGCAGTAATTATCTTATTGATTTGAAGGATTAAGGGGAAAAGAGGGGCCTTGGGGATAAGCTATGACTCATGATTGCTACCCTTTGGCTGGAAACTTCAAGGCCTGATGGGTGGTTATGTTTTAGGATCCCAGAAGGAGGCCACCCACCCCCACCACATGAAGAAATTTGTTCAACAGACTGTACCCTAAAGCAGTTTTACTAACAATTCTAATGTGGCCATACCATCAAATAAACTAAAAGTACTTTATAAACTGTGATAGTCCTCACAAAAGCAGGTGGTATCTTAGTCCTGGAGGCCAGAATTTAGATCTGGATCACTGCTATATTCTCAGAGAGGTTGGACTTATTTGTTGAACAAATGAGTTACATATTCTGCAGATAATATGCGTGTGTGTTTGTGCTCAGTCATGTCCGACTCTTTGCGACCCCAAGAACTGTAGCCCACCAAGCTTCTCTGTCTGTGGAATATTGGAGTGGGTTGCCATTTCCTCCTCAATCTATGGATAATACTCTTCTGATATTACTCTTTCTGATTATATGCAAAGATTTGGGGTGGAGAGAGGGAAGATACTCATTTACCATCTGCATGCATGTCTGCTAAGTTGATTCAGTCATGTCTGACTCTTTGAGACCTTGTGAACCTAGCTTGCCAGGCTCTGTCCATGGAATTCTCCACCAAGACTACTGGAGTGAGTTGCTTGCCCTCCTCCAGGGGATCTTCCCGACCCAGGGATCAAACCCACATCTCTTACGTCTCCCACATGGCAGGTAGGTTCTTTACCATTAGCACTGCCACTTGCCGTCTGTTTGCCACCTAAACTGTCCTGGGTGACTCTGTGAATTCCTGTTCTGACTGGAGGGACACTATGGAAAAAGAGTCCTCTTACTCAGAAGGAGGTTGGAGAAGATGGCATTGTCAGTCTTCTACCATGTGGACCCTTCAGCACTCTTCTTGTGATACCGTGTGACTTGCCCCTCACTGTGCTCACTGCCACGCTCCTCTGTGGCTTGCTTGGGCTGTCTCAGGATGTTCATTTCAGCCCCTAGAAACTCAGACATCACTTGCTTTTTGTGATCCAGTCCTTGGCGTTTTCCTTCCAAACCACAAATAAATCCACAGTAGGTACTGTGGTTTTGTTTTTAAGGCTTCTCTTGAAGATAGACTCCATTCACCATTTATTCAATAGATATTATTGATGACTTACACGCTGCCAGGCTGGCTGCTGTTACTGAAGATCTAGCTGTGAACAATACCGAGTGCCTCTTCTTAGGGCTCCTGAATGTTAGTGACTGGGGGAAGGTCCTGGTGCACCAGGCTCCCTCTCCCATCCCATCCTGGGGCAGGCTTTGCAACAGGAGAGGGAAGAGAAGTGTGTCTGCTAATTCCATGTATGTAACAGAAATGACAGTTCAGCCTTACCCTCAGCAATTTAGTCTAGTTCACCTTGTTTTTCTATGGTTTTTAGGAACCCTTACGTTGTGATTAGTCAGAGGACTGGGCTGCCCATGCAGATGGTCTTGGAGAGTAGGAGGAACTGCTCCCAGCCTGTTAATTGTACCATCCTTTTCCCTGTCTCTTGGTAAGAGTTGTGGAGCATAAGTTGATTGATATTCATGGGAGCTATTTGGGTTGAGACTTAGGGCCAATGTTTGCTATCTCGTCCTCAAAGTGTACCCTGGTATGAACCTTTTCTTCTTTCTGTGGAGCCATGCAGCATGAAACCTGGGCTTCCCGGATGGTGCTAGTGGTAAAGAATCCACCTGCCAATGCAGAAGACACCAAGAGACGTGTGCTAGGTAGCTGCATCAGGAAGCACGCCTGGAGTAGGAATTGGCAGCCCACTCCAGCATTCTTGCCTGGAAAATCCCATGGACAGAGGAGCCGTGTAGTATAAACCCTATGGCACTCCAGTTCTTGGCTGTGCACTTAGACCTCTTGAATCCTCCTTCTAGGGTCATGGTGGAGCAAGGCTTTACTCTGCTCCAGGAGCTCTGTGTGGAGGCTCGGCTTCATGAAACAGTGAGCTCTTGCCACACCCCCTGCCCTCTGCCTTGGGTTCCTGCAAAGAGCTAGTGGGGAAGGTGTGACCACCCCTCCCCCTCTGCCAAGGCTCACTGCCTTCTTGTGCAGTAGGAATGTGTATGTGTGTGTGTTACTTGCTCACTTGTGTCCAACTCTTTGCGACCCCATGGATTACAGCCCACCGGGCTTCTCTGTCCATGGGATTTCCCAGGAAGAATACTGGAGTGGGTTGCCATTCCCTTCTCCTGGGGATCTTCCCTACCCAGGGATCAAACCCAGGTCTCCTGGATTGCAGGCAGATTCTTTACTGTCTGAGACATCAGGGAAATCCCAGGAATGTGTATAGTGAGGTGCTACCTAGTCCTCCAAAAGCTCTGATTAGAGAAGCTGACAAGTCCGTGGTTGGGCTTTCCTCAGGAGTCTGTGTGAGGGCGTATTTCACCCCAATCTCTGGGATGGCTCCAGCCCAGCTGTCAGTTTTATTTTCAGGAGTCCTTGAACAGGTCTGATCTGGTCATGAGAGCTATTTGGGAAGATAGCTCCATATGCTATCTGTTCCCAGGGAGCTGGAGTCATTTGTTCAAAGATTTGGGATTGTTTCATCGATTGTCAAAAGAAATTAATCACAGGAACTTTTTGAAGCTAGCTAAATCCATTCTTGAACAAGGTGAGCTTATAAATACAGAAAATAGTCAAAATAAAGAATGAGTGTTTGGTAGTAGGGGACCGTGCAGAGAATGGGAAACACTCACAAGACTTGCCTTCACCATAACAAGAATTTGCCCTGTAGACCTCTGTTCACTTCACCCTGTTCCGTTGCCTGATGATGTACCCAGCTCCTTTTCAGTAGCTTGAATTCGGCCTCCCTCTTTCCAAGATTTTTTTTTTTTTTTGGCTGTGCAGTGTGTGTGTGTGGGACCTTAGTTCCTGACTGGGATCGAACCTGCGTCTCCTGAAGTGGAAGTGTGTGTCTTAACCCCTGGACCACCGAGGAAGTCCCTGCCTTCCTCTTTCCCATTTTCCCACCCTCCCTTGGCATGGGGAAGCAAACAATGAAAACACAGAAAGAACAATGCCCCAAACTACAAAACATTAATGGAATATTCACTCCAAATGAGATTTTTAAAGAGGCACTTTAAATGCAGCGAAGACCTAAGCACTAACATGAATATTCTTGTAAGCAGAAAATAAAATCTACAAATAAAGTTTTAGTGGAAGGTGTATCATTTTATTTCATTAATATTCATATTCCAAACTCATATACACAGTGACAGAGAACTTCAGGAGATAATTTTGCTCCTAGGAAATAAACAACAGCCCCAGACCAGCCTAATAAACATTCAAAACAGCATCCACACCAGGCACAGGTGTTCTCCAGTTGCCTCCGTACTGATGTTTAGTAGGCTAGAGCTCTGAGCAGCATCGTGATTGGTGCTGTGGCTTTGCATCCCACATGCTGGTGGAGTGAGATGGGCTGATTTGTCCTACCTCTGTGTTGGAGGGGACAGGGTCCCCCAGGATCCTCCTAGTAATATGTCTTCCAGCTTTCCATCTTTCTGTTTAGAATGACATTTCTCCCAGCCTCCTCTGACTAGTCAAGGACAGGCTAACTCTGAAGAAAGGTGATTGAGTCTCCTGGCCTCTGACTCACTGCAGAACCCTGCTGAGGCCTTTAAACCTGAACTCCAGTGACCTGCTCTGTGTAGCTATAAGATGGTGAGATAAATGCACATACCCCACCCAGAACCAGGAGAGTCTGATTTTTTGATAGTGACCTGACCTTGGAGAGGCTCGACTGGTCTATGGGAAGAGATGGTCTTTGCTGCATATGTGTTGTTGTTCAGTCGCTAAGTTGTGTCCATTCTGCAACCCCGTGGACTGCAGCCCGCCAGGCTCCTCTGACCATGGGATTTCCCAGCAAGAATACTGGAGTGCGTTGTCATGCTGTCCTCCAGTGGATCGTCCCAAGCCAGGGATCAAACCCACGTCTCCTGCGCTGCAGGCAGACTTTTTACAGCAGAGCTTTATTAGCCTACCGCTTGTGTGCTCAATTGCTCCCCAGGGAGCTCCATCGGTGCAGGTTACACCTGGAGAAGCTAAATCATCTGCATGAGGAGCAACCTGGGGAGATGGGGGAGGTCTGACTCTTTGTGACCCCTGTGGATTGTAGCCCGCCAGGTTCCTCTGTCCATGGAATTTTCCAGGCAAGAATACTGGAGTGGATTGCCATTTCCTACTCCAGAGGATCTTCCTGATCCAGGTGTGGAGCCCTTGTCTCTTGTGTCTCCTGCGGGCAGATTCTTTACCGTCGAGCCACCTGGGAAGTTTTTCTGTGTATAAAGAAGGACTATACTCACTGAGTTACTCAGCCTTCACAGTGGGGTTCCCATCTTGCCCCTGAGGAATCCAAAAATGACCTTCCCACTTTGCAGGCTCTGAACACTGGGCTTTTGTTCCCAATCCAGTGTTGCTCTTCTCATGCCACAACTGCCCCGGAGATAAACTGAGAAGCATTATGAATTCCCGAGGGAATCACGTCCACATTCAAATTCCTCACAGTCATATGGGAAGGAAGGCCAACAGAAGAGAGCATTCAGATTAGAGATGCAGGGAAGAAACCCTGGGTAAAACCAAGGATTCCAGCAGAATACATTTGAATGGGAAGGGATCCTAAAGACACCTCATGGGAGAAACCCACACAAATTGCAGCCAAGAAACCCGGAGAAGTGTCTGACCCAGATAAGTAAGGCTGGGTTTAATCTCTTGATTCTGGTTGCTTAATTCCCAGACTGTTTTGCTGTCAGGTCTGCACAATTAATTGGCTTAAGGAGATAGGGGACCTCTTTAGATTAACATCAGAAAGAAAAAAAAAAGGCACATTCTCTGGTGAAAGTGTCAGTTTTTCTTAGCTGACGGTAGGTAGAACAAATGGGAGATTATGGATGAGTTTCACATTCTGGCTCACTGGACGAACCTCTCGACTTCCCAGAGCCTGGGTCCCTCCTCTCTCCCCACCTTCTCTGTAGTCCACCAGGATCCTCTGTCCATGGAATTTTCCAGGCAAGAATACTCGAGTGGGTTGCATTTCCTTCACCAGGGGATCTTCCTGACTCAGGGACTGAACCCTCATCGCTTATGTCTCCTGCGTTGGCAGGTGGTTCTTTACCACCAGCACCATCTGGGAAGCCCCTGTTAGGATTACAGCTGCTGGTCTGGTTTTTTTCGGTGACAGCCTCCAACCAGGTTTCATTTATCTACTCTTCTATTTCAGTAGTTGCTAGTAGTTTATGTTTCCTAGACTCAACCCCCCGATCTACAGAATCAGAATCTCTGGTAGGAGCCTAGGAATCTGTATTTTAATAAATGTCCCACAAGCCTGGAAAACACCGCCTGCTGAGCAAATTCTTCATCTGGTCCCTGAAGCCAATTTAGGATCAAGCTTCCAGCACTTAGGCCTACTTTGCATCTCCTCAGCTACTCTGCCCACTGGCCACATCTTCCTCTGGATCCATGAAGCGTTCTCTCTTCTCATCCTGTGTGAGGAATTGCCATTCTCCTCCAAGAGCACGTGGACAATCCTGCATCCTAGCTGTGCTATCCCTACTGCCTGAAAGGCTCCCATTGCCAAGCCCTCTCCAGTTGTCTTCCGAGTGTTAGGTATTTTTCTTCTTTTCTGCTTCTTTTCCTGGTTCAGCACAAGTCCTCATGCACGCAGAGCCAGCGGTGGTTGTCTCCTCCATACACCTGTCTCTCAGCTCACCTACAGCCCCCTCAGAGCTGGAAACTGGATTCCGATCATGAGAAACGAAGGAACCATGACCTCTGTATCTCCAGTTGGTGGCTCCTCCCTGGGTGAGGGTGGGGTGGGGGGTGAGATCGTCTTCTCGCAGGAGTCAGATCCTGCACTTTTACTTACACTTGCTGGTACTGAGCCCGCCTCATGTGGCAAACCCTTGGCCCCTCCACAGCCTATTTAAGCCCTTTCCCCTGTGTTGAGCCTGGTTCCCCGGAACAGCTCTGCTGCCAGTTTTCTCTGTCCACCGTCACTGCCCGCACAGGATGTGGGTGCCCTTCCCACCGCCCTAGCTCAGGGTTTGAAACAGCCTCTTGAAACCACCCCCTCCGTCTGGCCTGCCCTGACCTGGACTGCTGAGCACAGCCCTCTGCTCTAGGCACTGTGGCCTCACCGCCAGTGGGAAAGAATTCTGAGGCCTGGATTGTGATGCCCACGGTGATAAGGAGGTCAGGGAGGAGGCTTGGGACTCCAGCCCAGCCCCAGATGGCAGACCTCCCTGAAGATACAGGAACTGCCCAAGGGGCGGCTGAGGGCAGACATTCCTGGTGTTTTGAGTGTTGCCTTTGCCACCCTCTGGGGCTCGCCACATACTCTCTTAGGTCTGTTTTTGGCTTGCTTTGTTATCAGATCCTGTTTCCCTCTGCCCAGCCCTCCCTTTACTCTGCCCTCTGCCCCAAAGCGGGTGAGAGTAGAGAAGTGAGCAGTGGGGTGGAGGGAGATGTGCTCTGAGGGGCGGGTCTTCAGCACCCCATTGTGGTGCAGGGAAGCCCTCAAGGCTTGGAGCCACAGCCGGGAAGCTTCTCTGTCTCCCCACATGCTGTTTCTCCGAGGGCATGGAGAAGGCACGGCGGGGGTGCTATGCCGCTGTTGTTTTTAGTTCCCAAGTCATGCCCAACTGTTTGTGACCCCAAGACAGAAGTGGCACTTGGATTGGCCTTGAAGGACAGGTGGGTTTGTGTAACGAGACAGGTGAGGTGGGCACCCCAGGTGGATGTATTGGCCTGAGTAGATACAGGGAGATGGAAAAGCTCTGGTATGATTGGGAAGTAAATAATATTTAGTTTGGCAAAAACTTTGCATTATTTAAGGGAAATCATGAGTGAAAAGGCTGCATAAGTTAGCAAATCAAGCCTTTCGAAGACTTTAGACTCAAGACTAGGGGTTCTGACTTGACTCGGTCAGATACATATCCACTGGAGGCTGTTCTCTTGCAGATAAATAACTAACCGTGACAACATATTGGACTTTTAGAAGCCGAATCTTGCTTTCTTGACCCGGAGGCCCATAGGCAAACAGCTTGGGAGGAAAAGAGTAGTAGCAATGTGAATATAAAGGAAAAGAGGAGATACTGAGAGTGGTCCTGAGGGAGCCTGAGCAGGATTTGGCAATCTACTGGGGATCAAAGAGAGTTGAGAAATCAGGAAACCATCTTGTGCTTTTATATAGATTCCTGTTGGCTAGAAAGCTTCTCCATTCAATATTTTGAGGTGCTTGGTGTGCTGCGATTCATGGGGTCGCAAAGAGTCGGACACGACTGAGTAACTGAACTGAACTACCATGTATCTTGTATGAGAAAAAGCAGTAAAGGAGCAATGTGGGTGAAGAAAACAGCCCTTACTCCAGCTGAGAAGAGAACTGAGAAGAGAGTCCAGGTCAGCTCTTACTGTTCTCTCTGGAAAGAAAATTAGAGATGACTGAATATTTTCTTTAGAATCCTCTGTGAAGTGTGGATGAGGAAAAAGGGATCCAGGTCCACCGATTCCCTGGATGGTTCCCTGATTTCGTTTGACTTTGTTTCATTCAGTAGCTATTTCCTTTGACTCTAACATGGAATGTGCACTGGGTCACAAAGCTGAGAACTCCCCCAGTGTCTCCTAGCTTTGGAGGATGATAAGAGGAGCACAACAAAAATTACAGGGCTCGGAGTCAGGAAGAAGACACGAGGGGGTTAGCATGGGCTTGAAAGGCGGGTCTCACGCTTTAGTTAGGGAAAGGAGCTTGGGGAATCTTTGTGGGAGAGGTGACATCTAAGCCAGACTTTGGATGGTGTAGACATTCATTAGGCAGACAGGGGAAGTGAGAGACATAGGGAGAACAAGGGCAAGGAAGCAGAGAACATGGGATCTGTTTGGGGAATGTTGCATTGTCTTGTTCAGAAAGCTTATGGGCTGAATATAGCCTTGTTTATACCAGGATTTGGTTTTGTTTTGCCAGTGAAGTCAAGAATAAGCATTGGAAATCCAATGAAGTGGTTTATAGCTGTGGTTTAGTTGTTTCCAGTTATACAATGTTCTGGTTTGTCCTAGAAGACGTCTTGGTTTGTTAGCCAGCTGTCAAGGGTCCTGTGATTAGGTGACTCCTCCACTCCAGCCTGGAAGTGGGTCTGTAGAGCTTTTAGCTTTACAATTAATGTTTCTTTGAGATGGAGACTGGTTACTCACCATCCAAGGGTGGAAATCATGCTTCTTTCTGTTTAGTGTGGGTTATAGAACATATATGGGAATCACTAAGTTACATAAACATATTCAGGGAAACTCAAATGCTCAAGGCCAGGGCCAGGCTAAAATTGGTCATTAATACTCTCTTACTTCATCATTATGTATCTTCCTTCTCTCTCAGAGTTGTTGATTCATCAAATAGCAACTCAAAATATTATAACATAGGAGGACAAGGAGGACCACCCAAGGGTAAGAGGCATAATTAGCCAACTTAATAATCAGCAACAAATTGTCAGTTATTCTTAACTATGTTCTCTTGTTAACATTCTGTACTAGGGTGTGACTAAAGTAAATGCAAGAGTAGACTTTTTGTCTTTTTGGCAGGGCATAGTAGGGAGTTGGGATTGGAGTTGGGGAGCTACTTGTCCAAAAAATAAAAGGTTCTAATACATCCATGAAAGCCAAATCCTAGACATGTTTCCTAGCATGAAATGTTGAACTTGGTACCTGATTGTGTTGCTATTCTAGGGCTGATGTACACCAAACAAAAGAGATTAATATTATCATAGTTTGGGAGTCCAAGAGTTTGAAATGAAAGTGTTTCCAGAACCTCATTCCCTCTGAATTCTCTCAGGGAGAATCCTTCTTGCCTCTTCTAGTTTCTGGTGATTCCAAGTGTTCCACAACACCTTGATGCTGCACACTCTGATCTCTACCTTCAGATTCATATGGCTTTTTTTCCCTGTGTGACCCTGTATTGAAAATCTTACTCTGTGTTTATCTTATTAGGCCATCTTTCATTGGTTTTAGGGCCCAGCCTAAATCTAGGATGATCTGAGATCCTTAGCTTAATTCCACCTGCAAAAGCCATTTTCCAAATAAGGCCACATTCATAGATTCCAGAGATTAAGATATAGACATATCTCTTTGGGAGCCATCATTATTCAACCTATGATGCCAAAGATGCATTCTCTGCTGGCACAAGAATGTGCCCCTGTTCAGTGGTTAAGAATCTGCCTCCCAATGCAAGGGATGTGGGTTCGATCCCTGGTTAGGGGAGCTGAGATCCCACATGCTGTGGGGCAGCTAACACCACACTCCACATACAGAGAGAAGCCTGTGCACTGCAATGAAGGGCCCTCCCATTGCAACAAAAGACCCCACATGCCACAACGTACTGCAGCTAAGACCCACTGCAGTCAACTAAAGACATATTTTTAAAAAGTTCAGTTCTTCTTCTTTTTTTTTTTTTTTTAAAGGAATGTGCCTCTGGATTATCAGCAAATCCTTGTTGATGACTATGGTTAGGACAGCAGAGCAGGGCTGGACTGGATTCAGTATAAGAAGTTGTAGCAATTCTAAGGTAACCTGCATTTGAAACAAAGGGAGTTATGTAATTTGCTGGACAGAGACTATAAATTCGTTTTACAAATCACGATGTATTCTGGAACAATATCAACTTTCCTGGTAGACTCCAAGGCTGAGAGTTAGAGATCCTTAAAGAAAGGAATTTACATGGTACATTTTGTCATTTGGAAGATACTTTGCTGTTTCTTGATATTTTAAACTCTTTCTTAGAAGTAGAAAACTTTTGAGTTTATCCAGTTAGACATCTGAAACTCTGAGAGCTCTGAAACACTGAAATGTTAAGGAAGCAAAAGTACATTTTAAAGAAAGTCTCCTTTAAATAAATGGAAGGCAGCCCAGTAATTAGTACACATATAAGAAATTTTCAAGTATAATTAATGGAACCTCATAAAGGTCAGAGTTCCTCGTTTTTTGTATGGCCATATTAAGATATAGGTCTTAAACGCAGTGTCAGCTCCCTAAATGATAACTGCAAAGTTCTTTTTTCTCTTCCTGTAGTTGAGAAACATAGCCACGCTCATAAGCCTGCTATTCTACCCCAGTGCTTTGCGACGGTGCTGGAAAATTGCAAGGAGAGCACCGACTCACTGGAAAGGTTCTCCTTTCTAGAGTAAGCAGCAAGAACAAAATCATGTTAGCACCATTTCCCAGTTTTATTTTTAATTGGTTAATACGCCTTTGATCACTGAAGGGGAAATAAGTGAATGAAGGCTAGCTCAAGCCTAAGCAATATTACCTTGTATGTTCCTTAAGATCATTTGCCCCCATCCACCTGAGATGCAGTTATTTATTAGCATAATATGGATACAGATCTATCTACAGGGCTGAAAAATGGAAATTGAAACTGTGATGATTTAGCTGAAAGTTACTGGAGCATTCATAAAGCTGTCAGAATTACAAGAGGAACCACATTAAGGAAATGCCAGCAATAGTTGCTATTAAACAGATATTCAAACATCGTCAGCACTGTTATCCACAGCAGGGTGGCCTAATTTATAAGCTTCTGTACAAGAGGATAATGGTGGCTGCAGGTTCAAAGGCAAGTGGATCACAGGAATGATATAAGGCAGGGTAATCTCATGTTTTAACACATAAATCAGGACACAAGACTGAAGACTTTTCCCTGGTTTGTTAATTTGTTTACGTCTTTAAGAAGTATTCTCAGCAATAAATCACATCTATAGAAAACAATAAAATGAACTGAAGAGACACGAACTCAATATTTTTTCAGTCAACAAATACTTACTGAGTGCTGTTTGTATGCTGGGCACAGTTTTAGGTGCTGGATAAGATGTAGATTGAACAGCAAAATACTGGCCGTAGACAATATTCTGTCATTCTATCCACAGAAGTCTACTGAGTGGCTGCCACATGCCTGATGTGTGTGGGGTCGATATTCTGTCAATTCAGAATCATTTGTGATCACATATACTTGGAAAATGAAGTGCTACTGATTCTCTGACCCTCAGGATTCCTGGGAGTACCTAGGTGTCTCCAGTGAGTCTTGATCATTGCCTATTACTCTGTGAGCCAAGCTAGAGCTCTGTAGACTTGGGCCTCAATGTATAGAGTAGCTGTTGTGAGCTGAATTTTTAGTCCATTTCTGTCGCTGTCTTCATGGTGTGGAGCTGGAAAGCTGGGTGTGATGTTGGCGGCCCTGGAGGGGAGCCAGGTTCCCTGAGGCTGATGACCTGTGTCTTGACTGTCCTTCTCCAGTACACTGAGCTCAGGTTTCTTGAGCCTGGAGTGTTATGGTATTTAACCAGGCACTTTTTCAATGCTCTTTCCCAAGCAGAGACTCCATTGCAATCTTGCAGCCCACTTGACACAACTGTAGCCATTTCCTCAGCCCCAGGTAAATCTAGGATGCCAGTGTGTCTAAGGAGCATGAAGGTACCTCCTTCCACTCACTGTGAGCCCCTGAAACCTGGGCCCCACCAAGCCAAGACATCTGGTTACGCACCACACATGTGCATCTTTGTAAACAAGATGGCTGGAAAATATCTTGGGCAGATGGCCTCAAGGAATAGAGCCACATGTCCAAAATTGAATGTCACATAGTTCATGGTAGAAAAGCTAGTATTCTATGGAAATAAACAGGAACACAAACCAGGAGTCAGTTACTAAGGGAGACACATTCAATTATGAGCCCCATTCCCAGAAGTGAGGTTGAAATTAGGATGTAATAATTACAAACTTTGGAATTTGTACCTGTTAAATTAGCAAAAATGTAATGATCTACACTCACATCTTTACAAGGGAGAATTGTTACTTATATTTATTCTGCCATTCAAGTTATGAATACTGAGCTCCCCCTCTGATGCAGACTCTGCAGTAGGTGATGGGGATATAAGAATGAGTTCTTTTCTTGCCTTTAAGCAGCTTACAGTCTAAGACAAGGGTCAGAAAAGTACAGCCTTGGTACAAATCCAATGAACTTCCTATTTTTGTATATAGCCTGCAAATTAACAATGGATATGCTGTTTTTAAAGCAGAGACATTACTTTGCCAACAAGGGTTCATCTAGTGAAGGCTATGGTTTTTCCAACGGTCATGTATGGATGTGAGAGTTGGACTGTGAAGAAGGGTGAGCGCCAAAGAATTGATACTTTTGAACTGGGTGTTGGAGAAGACTCTTGAGAGTCCCTTGGAGTGCAAGGAGATCCAACCAGTCCATTCTAAAGGAGATCAGTCCTGGGTGTTCATTGGAGGGACTGATGCTTAAGTTGAAACTCCAGTACTTTGGCCACCTCATGCGAAGAGTTGACTCATTGGAAAAGACTCTGATGCTGGGATGGATTGGGGGCAGGAGGAGAAGGGGACGACAGAGGATGAGATGGCTGGATGGCTTCTCTGACTCAATGAACATGAGTCTGAGTGAACTCCGGGAGTTGGTGATGGACAGGGAGGCCTGATGTGCTGCGGTTCATGGGGTTGCAAAGAGTCGGACACGACTGAGCGACTGAACTGAACTGATGGTTGGGAAAAAAAAATCAAAAAGTAATATTGCTGACACATGAAAACTATATAATTTAAATTTCAGTGTGTATAAATAGACACAGTCATGTTTGCTTATTCATACCTTGTCTGTGGCTGCTTCCCTTCTAACCGCAGATTTGAGAACTTGCCGCAGAAACCTTAGGGTCCATGAAGCCCGACATGTTTACCCACCACTGATTTGACTGAGGGTGTGACACAGACCAAGGTACGGAGTAGAGGGGACTTCCCAAGTGATGTTAATGGTGAAGAAACTGCCTGCCAACGCAGAAGTGAGAGATGTGGATTCTGTCCTGGGTTGGGAAGATGCCCTGGAGGAGGGCATGGCAACCCACTGCAGTATTCTTGCCTGGAGAATCTCTTGGACAGAAGATCTTGGTGGGCTATAGTCCATAGGGTCTCAAAGAGTCAGACATCACTGAAGCAACTTAGCAGACATGCACACATGAAGGTAGAGATGTTTCTAATGATATTCTTAGAGCTCTGTGGAGGGGATTAAAAAGAGGCACAATTTTCAGTTCCCTTAAGATCACAAGGAAGATAGATGTGTAACCAACCAAAGAAAATTTTAGACTTTTTTTTTGCTAGTACTTAAACAAGGAGCCTGCATACAGATTTCTCAAGAGGCAGGTCAGGTGGTCTGGTATTCCCATCTCTCAGAATTTTCCACAGCTTATTGTGATCCACACAGTCAAAGGCTTTGGCATAGTCAAAAAAGCAGAAATAGATGTTTTTCTGGAACTCTCTTGCTTTTTCCATGATCCAGCGGATGTTGGCAATTTGATCTCTGGTTCCTCTGCCTTTTCTAAAACCAGCTTGAACATCAGGAGTTCACGGTTCACGTATTGCTGAAGCCTGGCTTGGAGAATTTTGAGCATTACTCTACTAGCATGTGAGATGAGTGCAATTGTGCAGTAGTTTGAGCATTCTTTAGCATTGCCTTTCTTTGGGATTGGAATGAAAACTGACCTTTTCCAGTCCTGTGGCCACTGCTGAGTTTTCCAAATTTGCTGGCATATTGAATGCAGCACTTTACTTTGCCCACTAAGGTCCATCTAGTCAAGGCTATGGTTTTTCCAGTGGCCATGTATGGATGTGAAAGTTGGATTGTGAAGAAAGCTGAGCACTGAAGAACTGATGATTTTGAACTGTGGTGTTGGAGAAGACTCTTGAGAGTCCCTTGGACTGCAAGGAGATCCAACCAGTCCATTCTGAAGGAGATCAGTCCTGGGATTTCTTTGGAAGGAATGATGCTAAAGCTGAAACTCCAGTACTTTGGCCACCTCATGTGAAGAGTTGACTCAGTGGAAAAGACTCTGATGCTGGGAGGGTTTGGGGCTAGGAGGAGAAGGGGACGACTGAGGATGAGATGGCTGGATGGCATCACTGACTTGATGGACATGAGTTTGAGTGAACTCTGGGAGTTGGTGATGGACCGGGAGGCCTGGCGTGCTGGGATTCATGGGGTCGCAAAGAGTCGGACACGACTGAGCGACTGAACTGAACTGAACTGAAACAAGGAGCCGAAGGAATAACAACAACAAAAATTATTATATTTGCAGCTTAACTATTGCTTTCTTTAAAACTTACTTTATTGTTAGTAGTAACAATATTTCAGCTTTGTCTTAATACCAGTTTATACACACACGTATAAATTTTGCTTATTGCCAGTTGTCTTATATGTATTATTAAAACATTATTTGTTCAAGAGATACTGCAGAGACTGAGTTTTAAAAAAGAAAGATTCTTTAATTTTTAAGTAGTCTGAAAGCAGTGGTCTGGAGCAGCTTGACGGGGCTGGGTTTCTGCATGCAGTTCAAATGTCGAGTCTCCCAGCTCAGCTTGAGAAAGAGTGCCCTCTGAGTGATGCCTTTTATTGGATCGGTCTTCCTAGGGTGGGGAGGGGTAAACCTTCATGCAGGCAGGACAGGGGTGTATCAACCGTGGCAGTTAGTTGACCTCAGAGGCATTTTTAATAGGACCTCATCCATAGCTGACCCAGGAGGAGAGCTGAGCAGGAAGAAAGTAGTTCTGGGTCCTTTGATTCCCATTTTTGCTATCTCACTTTTGGCTTCCCCTAGTGACAGTATAAGCTCATGCTCTAATGGCAAGCAGTCAGAGCCACAGGCCAGTAGTCCACATTGCCCTTCTGAGGGGCAACATAGCACTGGTTATGGGGTTGTGTGTGCTAAGTCACTTCAATCATGTCCAACTCTGTGCGACCCCATGGACTGTACCCCACCAGGCTCCTCTAGGCAAGAAAACTGGATTGGGTTGTCATACCCTCCTCCAGGGGGTCTTCGCAACCCAGGGATGGAAGCTTACGTTCTCATTCTCTTATGTCTCTTAGGTCTCGTCCCCAGCATTGACAGGCAAGTTCTTTTCCACTGGCTCCACCTTGGAAGCCTGTGGGGTTAGGACACCTGGGTTTGAATCCTAGCTCTGCCATTTAGCAACTTTGGGGCTTTGAGATAGTCACTTAGCTTCCATGCTTCAGTGCATTTTAAATGCGGAAAATAAAGCAGCTATCTCAGGATTATTGAGGATTAAATAAACTCACCCATGAGAACCATTTAGAACAATGCCTGGCATGTGAGTCCTTAACATTTGCTGTGATGATGATGATGGTTCTTTTTATTTACTGTACTCTCTCAAAAATACCAATTCCCCATTAACCCTTAACATTAGTTTTGAGTTTAAAAATTTTTTTCCTGGCACTACATCTTCATAAGGGAGTCTTTGTCTCTTCCTGTTACTCTCTTTTTCCCCTGAGGCCCTCCCCGCTGAATTCTGACCTCTTCCATTGTCTATTGTCTTTTGTCTTATTTCAGTCTTATTAATTCTGACTGCAGCAATCTTGCATATATATGCCCAGGCACTAATTTTTATTATCCATGTCCAGGGGAGTGATTAAACACTCTGTAACAATACTACTGATGATCCATTTTCTGTTTTAGAGCATCAGTCATTTCCTTCGCAGCAGAATCAGTGACCACTATGTATTTGTTGGACTGAACTGAATTCTATTCTTGTTCTGACAGTGATGAAGAGCCCATTCTCAAAATTTTATTGCTGCTTTAAATTAACCTAGAGCTGGAAAACTGGACAGGTATCCATTTATTTACATCCAACTACCACTACCTGTTATCTTCTGCCTGATTGTTTTGCTCTGGAAGGCAGAGTTTGGAATCTCTGGTTCCTAATTTATTCAGAGTATGTGTTATGATTGTTTAGCTAGGTGATCCTTATCCCCAATTTCCTGGGTGTCTTGCTTTAAATGTTTCCTTACGAGATTCCTTATCTCTTCCCAACTAGTTTGCTACTGACTCAGCATTCTCCCTTTTCTTGTACTTAGCTGCTTATTGCTGAGTTTCAGAGATGCTTGCAGTGGGCTGATTTAGGATTGTAACAGAGGCTGAAGAGTGTTTTAGCTACCTGTTTCTGTGTAGGAAATTAGTAGCTTAAAGCAACAGCGAATGTTTATTATCTCACAGTTTCAGTGGGCCATGAAGCTGTGACTGACTTAGTTAGGTTTTATGGCTCGGGATCTGGAGAAGGCAATGGCACCCCCACTCCAGCACTCTTGCCTGGAAAATCCCATGGACGGAAGAGCCTGGTGGGCTGCAGGCCATGGGGTCACGAAGAGTCGGACACGACCGAGCGACTTCACTTTCACTTCTCACTTTCATGCATTGGAGAAGGAACTGGCAACCTACTCCAGTGTTCCTGCCTGGAGAATCCCAAGGATGGGGGAGCCTGGTGGGCTGCTGTCCATGGGGTCTCACAGAGTTGGACACGACTGACGTGACTTAGCAGCAGGGCTCAGGATCTCTCGTGATGCTGCAGTCAGGCTGTCAGCCAGAGCTTGACTGGGTTGGAGGATCGGCTTCCAAGATCACGAACATGGCTGTTGACTGAGGGCTTCTGTCTCTTGCCATGTTGGAACAAACTTCTTCATGCAGAAGAGAAACTGGCTTCCTCCAGAGGCCACATGAATGAGCAAAAGAGTGCCTCAGATGGCTGCCACAGCTTTTATAACCTAATATTGGAGGTGGCAAATTGTTTTCTGTGTCATATTGGAAATACAGATCAACACTGGCATAATGGAGGAGGGGTCTTCACAAGAGTCTTATAGCAGAATGTGAGTTCCTTGGGGCAATCTTGGAAGTTGACCACCATATTCTGAAACTCTGGTCCCTAAATGACGTACATCATTTCTCCATGCAATATACATTCATTCCTCCACAGTATCGCATTAAAGCATCAGCTTGAAATCCAAAGCTTTATTATTGAAATCAGGTCCAGAGAGGAAAAATCTCCTCGGGCGTAGTTCCTTAAAATGCAAGGCTTCAAGTTCAGTTCCTCTTCACTTATGAAACTGAAGAAACATATAGCCAACACACAATGGAGAGACAGGTACAGGGTGACTGCTGGGGACATTCCTTCTCAAAACAGGGGAACTGGATGACACAATACAGCATCCCTGGTATTTTACAAATAGCAATTCTGGAATCCAGCTGATCAAATGCTAGCTATGGCTTGATTAAGTATCAAGGTCTGGGAATAGTTCGCCCTGGCTCTCAGGTCTGTCTTCTGGCTTTTGGTTTCTTTTCCTGAACCATTTTTCCTTTTTTTAAAAGAAAAAAAAAAACTTTTAATTTTATAGTAGCTCCAGATTTACAGAAACTTGGGCAAGGTATTCATCCCTTCCAAGCCTCAGTTTCATCATCTTGCTATTTTTCATTTGGAATGTCTTCTAATATTTTTCACCCACTTTCTTTGCCAAGCCAGAAAACTCTGAATTGATTTTCCAGTCATTCTTGCCAGGGTATACTTTTTGCCCAAATCATGCTCGATGTGGAGCTACAGTCTTCTGTCACACATCCTCTCAGCATCCTGTCATCCAGATGAGCATGGTGTACTGGAATTATTTACGTGCGTGTCCTTTGTCATGGTCTATTGGAATTATTTATGTTCCAGTCCCTTGTCTGTTGTTTTTCAGCACCTTGAAGGCTGGTATCCAAATCAGTGTCTGGAAAAGAGAAGACACAAGTATTTCTTGAATAAATTGAATACATTAAAAATTAAATTTTAAGTAAACATATGGTAAATGTATAGATTCTTGTAACTGTTAACACAATCAGGATACAAAACAGTTCCACCATCCCATCAAACTTCTCCTTACTATCCCTTCCTCCACCTCCTAACTCTAGCAACCGCCAGTCCATTCTCTCTCCCTACAGTTTGGCTTTCCCTGATGCTGTGTAAATGTGAGGGTGTATGTGACCTTTGAGACTGATTTCTTTTGCTTAGCATGATGCCTTTGCTTAGATTCATCAGAATCGTTGTGTATTTCAATAGTTCATGCCATTTTATTGCTGAGTAGTATTCCATTATATGAATGTATCCTAGTTTGTTTAGCCATTCACCCACTGGAAGGCACTGGGTTGACTTGTTGGAGGAGGTAATCTAGAGGATGTGGCTACCAGTTAACCCAAGAGCTAGACTGGGGTAATCAGCGGTTCCTCACTGCCCCCTGATCCCCACTGTCTGCCCTCATCCTAAAAATGTAGATTTTGCCAACTAGTCCCACAGTGGGAGCTGTTCCAAGGACACAGCCTTGAAAGAGCACAATGTTGAGACCATCTGGACAATATATGTGACAGAATCCAGTTAAGGCCGCTATATGAACATTTTAACTTCCTGGTAGGTGGATGCGGAGATTTACTTTCTTGTAGCTGCATAAGACAAACCTTATATTTGAGTTTCCTTGCTTATTAAACCTGTCACTTACCAATCTGGAGTGGCCTGTCTCTTTCTTCAGTCTCTCCTTGCCCTCTGTGTATAAAGCCAGTTTGTAAACCAATATAATTCTATTTTTCAGTGATTATAAGTAGGACTGTGATAAAAGTTCATTTAAACAGGTTTTGGGTGAATATGTTTTCATTTCTTTAGGCTAAATACTTAAGAATGGTATTTCTGCATTATCTAGTTATATATATATATACATATATATATAAATCATTCAGTAGTTACAGCATACAGGCTTAGTTGCCCCATAGCATATATATATATATATATGTATATAATACACATGTATGTATATATATATATGTATAAGTGTATATATATATATTAAATAGTTGCTCAGTCATGTCTAACTTTTTTGTGTCTGCAGCCATGAAATTAAAAGACGCTACTCCTTGGAAGAAAAGTTATGACCAACCTAGATAGCATATTCAAAAGCAGAGACATTACTTTGCCGACTAAGGTCCATCTAGTCAAGGCTATGGTTTTCCCTGTGGTCATGTATGGATATGAGAGTTGGAGTGTGAAGAAACCTGAGCGCCGAAGAACTGATGCTTTTGAACTATGGTGTTGTAGAAGACTCTTGAGAGTCTCTTGGACTGCAAGGAGATCCAACCAGTCCATTCTGAAGGAGATCAGCCCTGGGATTTCTTTGGAAGGAATGACGCTAAAGCTGAAACTCCAGTACTTTGGCCACCTCATGCGAAGAGTTGACTCATTGGAAAAGACTCTGATGCTGGGAGGGATTGGGGGCAGGAGGAGAAGGGGACAACTGAGGATGAGATGGCTGGATGGCATCACGGACTCGATGGACGTGAGTCTGAGTGAACTCCGGGAGATGGTGATGGACAGGGAGGCCTGGCGTGCTGCGATTCATGGGGTTGCAAAGAGTCGGACACGATTGAGCAACTGAACTGAACTGAACTGATGGACTATAGCCCTCAGGCTCCTCTGTCCATGGAATTCTTCAGGCAAGAATACTGGAGTAGGTTGCCATTTCCTTCTCCAGTGGTGTATGTATGTATGTATGTATGTATGTATGTGTATATATGTGTGTGTATATATATATATATATGTTTAAATTAAAAAAGGGGGCTTCGCTGGTGGTCCAGTGGTTAAGCATCTGCCTTGCAATTCTGAGGACACAGGTGCAACCCCTGGTCAGGGGAATAAGAGCGCACATGCCTTAGATCCTGTGCCCCACAAGAGGAGAAGTCCCTGTGTGCCGCAGCAAAGAGCCTGCATACCACAAAGACCCAGCACAGCCAAAAGAATTTGTAAAGAACAGCAGACTGTTTTCCAAAGTACCATATAATTTTATGTTCCCACAGTAATATATCGGAAGTTTAGCTCCCGTGATTCTTTTCCGACACTTGTCATTGTCAGTATTTTGGGGACCATTTTAGTAGATGTGTAATGTAATCTCAGATGGTTTTAATTTGCTTTTCCCTAATGGTTAATGATGTTGAACATGTTTTCCTGTTGCTTATTTGTTATCCATATGTTCTCTTTGTTAAAGTGTCTATTTCATTCTTTCTCCAATTTTTAAGTTGTGTTGTTTATATTATTACTGTAGAGTTTTGAGAGTTATTTATTCTGTGTATGAGTCCTTTATTGGTTGTATATTCCAAGCATTTTCTCCAGTTTGTAACCTGTCTTTCCATTATCCTAACAGTGTCTTTCATAGAACAGAATTTAAAAACTTTGAGGAAGGCCAATTTATCTTTTTTTTTTTCCTAATGGATAGTGCTTTTGGAATAATATCCACACATTTTTTGTCTAAAGATTTTTTCCTATGTTTCCTTCTATAAAGTTTTATATTTCACATTTGTGTCCTGATGCATTTGAGTTATTTGTGTATAAGGTGTGAAGGACAGGTCAAATTCCAGTTGTTCTGGCCTTTGAAGTCATACAGAATAAATGTAATTTCCTCCATAAGAGTGTCTGGGATTACAAGTTCATTTTCACCACAGAGAGGAACAAACACCAGATTTCACTAATATCAGTGGTTTATACAAAAAAATTTAAGAATAAACTTCAAAAGAGATTCTAAGACCTCTGTAAAGAAACCTTCAAATTATTTTTGAGGATTTAGGAAAAATAGAAACCAATGGAGAAGTATACAATGAGAAAGCAAGCAAGCAAGATTGTAAAAATGTTGATTCCATCAAATTAATCATGACATGTAATGTCATTCAAACTCCAGTAATTTTATGTTTCAGAGGGGATATTTTATAGACAGGGCCTTCCAGGAAGTTGACTGAGCCTGAGGTTAGTATTCAAGGCATTTGTTTGGGAATGCCCAGGTGGCTCAGTGGTAGAAAATCTGCCTCTCAATGCAGGAGACACAGGAGACTCAAGTTCGATTCATGGGTGGGAAAGGCAACCCTGGAGGAGGAAATGGCAGCCCACTCCAGTATTCTTGCCTGGAAAATCCTATGGACAGAGGAGCCTCGTGGGCTGCAGTCCATGGGGCTGCAAAGAGTCAGGCACGACTGAGCAACTGAGCATGCTTACATACATGTGGACAGGGGAAAGAGGAGGGGAAGAAGCAGGGCTGCACAGAAGTTGGTCTGCAGAGCAGTCTCAAAGAAAGCTTCTCCTGTCCTCATTGGGGGGCCCTGGAACTATCTTGAGTCCAAATTTGCAAAACAGTGACAGCCTAGGAAAAACATCTGTGTCATCAAAGGCAAAAGATGACTATCTCTACTTTAAAATTGAATATGCAAATACTCCAATAGAACATTCAAGAGTCTAAGATAAAGAAGAATGACTAACAGATATATGAGAAGAGCACATATATGAGAAGAGAACTGTACAATCTCACCAGTGAGGAAGAAACAAAGAATTCGAACATTTTTTCTTTTGACCCTTATGCCAAGAGTAAGAAGGTTGCTGTCCTAGAATGATGAGAGTGGGGACGTGGCCACTGTCATGTAGGTAGTGAAAGGGTCAAGAAGTGCAAAATTTTCGAGATGCTATTTGGGAATATTTATCTCAAGTTTTGACCCAGTAAGGCTACTGATAGGAATTTATCTTAAGGAAACAAGAAAAAAATATGATAAATACTTTTACTCTGTGTTGTAAGGATAATAACAGTTTATAAATATATATATATATATATGTCAACTACTATACTATACTCTCATTAATGATAATGCATATCTAAGTTATCCTAGAAAGTTGCTTAGGTTTTTTATTTAGTGAAAAAAGGTATGCATAGTGACACATTTTTGTAAATATAGTTTTAGGTATAATAATCTGGATAGATATACCTAGAATGTTAGCAATACTCATCTTTAGATGGTAGGGTCTTGGAAGGTTTCCTCTTTTTGCTAAACTTTATATTCTTATTTTTCTACTATTAATGTGTATGTCTTGTGTATGTCTTCCCTGGTGGCTCAGATGTTAAAGAATCTGCCTGCAGTGTGGGAGACCTGGGTTGAATTTGTGGGTTGGGAAAATCCCCTGGAGGAGGGATGGCAACCCACTTCATGGAGAATCCCCATGGATAGAGGAGCCTGGACACAACTGAGCGACTAAGCACATCACAGCATACTTGTGTATTACAAATTTTGGTACTTGATGTCCAAGTTTTGAGTAGATTTTCATAAATATGAAGTCTTGAAAATGGAAAACAGCAGTCACAGTCACTGCTGGACATCTAAACTTTCTATAAAATGTGTTTAGATTGGCTTTATTTTTTTCTTGGTTTCAGTTTAGTTCATTTTTGAAATTTTAACTTGGATCACTTTTTGCCTGGTCCTGTATGTGCCTGTTTGCTCCCTGTACCCAGAAAACTTGCCCTTTCATTTGGCAAGTAAAGCAGCCAGAGAACAAAGTTACCAATGTAATTTGAGTAGGTGTGGATCAGAATGAATTAGGCTGCAGGAAATGGTTTGGGACTGGTTTTCAAGATCTGTGCTTTTTTTTCAGTCTTTTGTATTCAGGGAAGATTGAAAGCTCAAGTGGGAGAGGAAGGCTTTCAGGTTCTCAGGTTTTTAAAATGCAGGTCTCGGAGGCCTGAGCCTGACTTTCCTCACCATGACAGGAAAAGAATTTGGTGGAAAAAGCAAGCAAATCGCCTTGGCTGAGGTATTATCCCTGTGGTCCCTCCCATCTCCTGAAGTATCCTGGGTTTTCTCTGCTCTTCTCTGTCAAACACTCCTCTCCCTTTTCTCTACTTCTTTCTCCTCCGAACTCCGCAAACTGCCAGTGTCCTTGAATTAGGACATCTTCCCAAAGAAAGTAGAATTGCCTAGGGAAGTAAGGAGAGAAAATGAGAATTTATTTTCCAGTTTTCAGGGGTTGTTTTTAGTGAGACAAATACTCAAGGTTTGTGCCAAGTTTGTGTGCATGTTACTTTGTTTTGTTTTTGTACATACTTGCATTGTTCTGATGCCATATCTGGAGAAGGAAATGGCAATCCACTCCAGTATGCTTGCCAGGAGAATCCCATGGACAGAGGAGCCTGGCAGACTACAGTTCTTGGGGTTGCAAAAGAGTCGGACACGACTTAGCAGCTAAACAAACAAGCAATGCCCTATCTTTCTTACATCTTTCACCTACTGCTCCACTGTCAAACTGTCTACACACTGGTCTCATCCTCAGAAGCTTTCTAGTTGGGGTAGCGTGTGCGGGTGCTCAGTTGCTTCTGTCATGTCCGACTCTTTGTGACCCTGTGGACCATAGCCTGCCAGGCTCCTCTGTCCATGGGATTTTCCCAGGTAAGAATACTAGAGTAGGCTGTCATTTCCTCCTCCAGGGGATCTTCCTGACCCAGGGATAGAACCCGGTTTTCCTGGGTCTTCTGCATTGCAGGTGGATTCTTTACTGCTAAGCCGCCAGGGAAGCCACAGTTGGATAGCAGTCATTAACAAAGAGGAGGGAAGAATGAGATATACATGGTAGTGTTATCATGAAAGGGTGTGGGAGATGGTCTGAATATCTATGTTCTGTTGGGTTGTCAGGATACCTATAGATATTCCCATTCTCTTAAGATTCATTCATTCATTCTTTCATTTATTCATTCATCCCCTAAACATGAACATAGTTACTATAATATTAGACACTCTACCAGGTCCATGTTGTTGTTCAGTTGCGAAGTCGTGTCCAGCTCTGCGACCCCATGGACTGTAGCATGCCAGATTCCTCTGTCCTCCACCATCTGTTGGAGTTTGCTCAATTTATGTCTGTTGAGTCGATTGTTCTCCCACCTTGCTCACTACCAGGTCAATGGGGGTAAGTGGATAAATCTACTTCCAGCTCTCAAGTAGTTCATAGTCTAGGAGCCAAGATTCCCAAATCTGTGTGCTCAAAATCACTTGAAGACTTGTAAGAATACAGATTTCTGGACCCCATCTCAAACTTCGTCAATCTAAATTCCAAAGGAAAGGTTCAGAGATTGGTGTTTTAACCAAATTTTCCAGAAAATTCTGTTCTATTAGCACTGGCCTGAGTACCAAAGTTAGGAACTCATTAGTAAAAGTTCATGCAGAAAGAAAAATAATAATAATTAGAACTGAATGGCAGTGTAATAGTCAGGCCAGCCAACTCTTCCTCTCCTTCTCTCCTTCCTACCATTTTTCCTTCTGTGAGTATTCGACATAAGGGTGGCTGTTTGGTTTTCTATTGCTGTAATAAGCTGTCCCCAACTTAGTGTCTTACAACAACAACAATTTCTTATTTCTCATGGTTCCGTGGGTTGACTGAGATCAGCTGGATGGTTCTTCTGTTCCACATGATGGAGCTGAGGTCACTCAGGGCGCTGGATTCGGGAGGGAGCCCCACTAAAGCTGAAGTGTCCAGGATGGTAGACCTCTCACCCTCTGAGAGCCCCTCTCCACATGGTCTCTCATGATTCAGTAATCTCGTGCCGTCCTCTTTACCACTTTTGCTGCTGACTTCCAAAAGAGAAAGCTGATGCTGATACTTCTTTTAAGGCATGGGCTCAGAAGTTTCAGAGGATTAGATCTGTTTCATTCCATGCATTCTGTGGTCAAAACAAGACACAGGGTGAGTGCAGGTTCAAGGAGAAAGAAATAAACTCACCTATCATTGAGAGAACCAGGGAAGAATTTGTGGTCCTTTTTCGTCTACCATAGATTAAAAAAAAAGTCTGTGAGAATTTTCCTGCTGATTTATAAGTCCTATATACCCACTGACAGCATGATGACTTCAGGCTAGGGGTTTCAGATGCAGTTTTAGTCAGTCGACGTAGAACAAGACCTTGGCTAGTTGTATGAGTGGCCATAAACGAACAATAAAATTTAATAGGGGCAGGCTGTAAATATAAGATGGGTCACTCCATTGTGACTACATAAAAAAAAAAAGAACCAAAGATAAATAATGGACAAAGAAGCATGGGAATGTAAATAAGTCCAATCTTTTTGTCAAAAAGATTAGCATGACACTGGCTATATCTAGAAATTCTAAAGTGTGGTAAGACCTTGAATGGATATCATCTTCAGTTTTAGGCAGCCTGTATGATGAAGAGTCAAGAATTGTTCCAGCTAGAAACAGACACGATTCTTTTCTTTCTCTGTCATTTCCTGGGTCCTAGACTTGATTAGGAAATCCCGGTTAGCCTGTGCTCTGGGCAGTGAGGAGTTCGGATGGGAGGAGAGAGAGGTGCTGGGGTGCCAGGCCATCAGCCACCTGTTGACTCTGTGCAACCGGGACTTAAGATGAAAATTAAGCCCTGTTCCTTCTCTAGTCCACCCTCCTCTGGCTACTTCAGTTACTCAGAGTAAAGCCAGGGTCCTTGCAGGAGCCTCCAAGTCTCTTACTTTGGCCTCTATATCTGACTTCATCTTCTCTGGAGATTCTCCTTTCCCATTCGATTCCCATCAGAGCAGCCTTTGTGCTCTTTCCTGGAGAGGCCGACATGTCCCCACCACTAGGCCTTTGCACTCAGTTTTCCTTCTGCCTGGGATGCCCCTCCTGCAGATCCCTGCACAGCTCACAGCCTCTCTCCTTTGGTGCTGCTTATATTCAGGCCATTACTTTACATAAAGGAGTCAGTACCCCTGTCCCCTCAAACTTCATATTCACATTGCCATCTTTTTTTTCCCCCCTCCCTGCACATGTGGGCATCTGACATGCATTTCAGTTCAGTTCAGTTCAGTTCAGTTCAGTTCAGTCGCTCAGTCGTGTCCGACTCTTTGAGACCCCATGAATCGCAGCACGCCAGGCTTCCCTGTCCATCACCAACTCCCAGAGTTCACTCAAACTCACGTCCATCGAGTCAGTGATGCCATCCAGCCATCTCATCCTCGGTCGTCCCCTTTTCCTCCTGCCCCCAATCCCTCCCAGCATCAGAGTCTTTTCCAATGAGTCAACTCTTTGCATGAGGTGGCCAAAGTACTGAAATTTCAGCTTTAGCATCATTCCTTCCAAAGAAATCCCAGGGCTGATCTCCTTCAGAATGGACTGGTTGGATCTCCTTGCAGTCCAAGGGACTCTCAGGAGTCTTCTCAACACCACAGTTCAAAAGCATCAATTCTTCAGTGCTCAGCTTTCTTCACAGTCCAACTCTCACATCCATACATGACCACTGGAAAAACCATAGCCTAGACTAGACGGACCTTGGTTGGCAAAGTAACGTCTCTGCTTTTGAATATACTTTCTAGGTTGGTTATAACTTTTCTTCCAAGGAGTAAGCGTCTTTTAATTTCATGGCTGCAGTCACCATCTACAGTGATTTTGGAGCCTAAAAAAACAAAGTCTGACACTGTTTCCACTGTTTCTCCATCTATTTCCCATGAAGTGATGGGACCAGGGGCCATGATCTTCGTTTTCTGAATGTTGAGCTTTAAGCCAACTTTTTCACCTACTTCATTGTTTATTATCTTACTTTGTCTATTAGTGTGTTAGCTTCACGAAAGCAGCAGCCCTTTTTTGTCTCCTGCTATATCTTCAGTGGCCCTAGCAGTGCCTGGCACCTTCTAGCTACTCAGAAAGGGTTTCTTAAATAATGAATGAATTTCCTTATGAACCTTAGTAAACTGAATGCACAGCCTACCGTGAATGCTTATTGAATTGACTTGTTGGACCATTAAGCTCAGGAGACCTGGCTTTAAGTCTCTGTTCTCTGTGACTTTGGGAAAGTGTTTAGTTTCTCCAAGTCTCATCAGACATTTCCATACAACTCAAAATTTAATGGAATCCTAGATTGGAAAAGTATGTTGGAAGGAAAACTGCCAATGGCCGGCCCTGTATTATTCTTTGAGGGTCTTGCCTGGTGCCCAAGGCAAGAGAATTACAGCCCACTCTCTCAGTTTAACTTTTCTTGCATCCTGTTGGTGGGGAGGGATACTGTCAACCCCAGCCACTGTTAATGCATGAGGAGGTGAGGGATTCTTAGAGGGGAGGGGAGGATGGGGCATTAGACACAGAGAGATGTGGGTTTTATCACTGTCAGAGTGGGTTAGAATACATATCAAGAATTCTTGGTCAGGGATTTATTAGGGTTTCAAATCCTATTTCTGGTAGAAATGGTGGTAATTTTCTAAAATGCTCATGAAGATAGCAGGGCCATGGACTTAAGTGTCGTACCGTGTGCATGCTAAGTCGCTTGTCGTGTCCAACTCTGTGACCTTTTCAACTGTAGCCCACCAGGCTCTTCTGCCTATGGGATTCCCCAGGCTAGAATACTGGAGTGGGTTGTTGCGCCCCTTCTCCAGGGGATCGTCCTGACCCAGGGTTTGAACCCATATCTCCTTCATCTCCTGCATTGCAGGTGGGTTCTTTATCACTGAGCCACCAGGGATGCCCTTAGGTATCACATTACCTGGATTTGAATTTCACTTCAGTTTTTAACTGTGAGACCATAGGCAAATTTTTAATCTTTTAAAATCCCAGTTTCACCTTCTGTACTATCTACTTTGCCAGGCCATTATGAAGATTAGATGAAATGTTCCATGCAGAGTGACTGGAATGTTTACATGTTTATTAGTATTATCTGCAATACTATTATGATTAGGAATAGCAGTAGAGTAGTAATAGTCATCTCATATCTACCACTTAAATCCTCTGAGTCTCATTTTCTATTCAATAAAATGGGATGGTAATCCACATCACACGGCTATTATTATACCTTGCTTTCAAAGCCAAATGAGGATGTATGTCACAGCATTTTATAAATGTGTAAATTTTATCCAGATGTTAGTTTTTACTGAATGTTACGATTCAGCTACTATCTCTGGCTCCAGGAATTCACCTCCATCTCCCCTCCCTCATGCAACACAAATGCTGGTCCCTCACCTCTGGCTTTGGCCCCACAATCCCCAGTCCTTCCAGCTGAGAGTCAAATAATCCTCTGGACTGGAGGGGGACCAAGAACACATGTCCCAGATGCAAAATAAATACAGGCCTTTCTTTTGTCAAGTTTCCAGGAGGGACCGTGATGGAAGGACCTACTTTAGGAGCTACTGCTGCAGACCTATCTGAGGGTTGTCAAAACTGTCAATAAAGAAGATTGTCAAGATTCTCTCCCTGAGGTTTTAAATATGAGTCTTGCCTGAAGATGGAGTCTGAATGAGATGACCTCTCAAGATCATATCTCATTAATATTCCATGTCACTTCCCAAGTTTGTATAGCTTCTCTTTTGGAAAGTAAGGCCCTTCAGTAATTAAACATCTGAAGGAACTAGGCATTCATTATCTGAGTATTAATTCTGGAAGGCAGATCAGGGGATTCTGCAGTTTCAAATCATTTTGGTAAATGGTCATTTGATTATTATCCAACTGATGGAATTATAAAGGGATCTTTGAACTCTATCTTTGTTCACAGCCCTGTTTTTAGTGTTTCTACATATAAAGGTCTTCGATTAACTTACTGTAAGGCTGCTCTGTTGAATTTTCTTTGTAGACATGCCTATTCCCCCTGTGATATAGGGAGCCCTTAGGAGGGAGATATTTGTCTTGTCCTTGTGTGTCTCTCGTTGCCTGTCACTACACAGGGTATCAGTAATACGAAGTAAACATTTTGTTTTCAATAAACAAATGAATAAAACTGCACAGGAACTAGTTGATTAATTGTGCTCAAATTTGGGATTACTACTAAAATATTTTAGCATACTTCTTAGATTTGGTTTGTGGTTATCTGTTATCTGTAAACAAAGTAATTGACAAACATTTCCAATGTTTGTATACTTTCCTGATAATTCTGAATTCATTCTAATGACATTAAGTACATTTCTGAAGTTTGCAAAAGTCATTTCAGCATGGGAGCTTTATCCACAGAAGATAGGATAAGACTTTCTGGAGCATCCAGCAAATGGGGCAGAAGAAGGTCCCTAGACATGTTAACAGCGAAAGCAGATAAATTCATGTTCCAGATCCATGCCATTTGCTTTGTCATCTGGTTAAAATGAAAATATCTGGCAAAAAATTGACTTGATAAGTATAGATCCATTTTTCTGAGCCAGGAGTTTCTTGAAAGAGGTGGTAGATTGAAGTAATGAGATTTGAATTTTGGTTCTGAGTTTATTTGATGCTGGGGACTCCAGTTTCTTTGTGGGTGTAATGGAGGTAGAGAGGGGAAACTCTGATGTTCTCTGACTCAGTGGCCACCCACTACTACTACTACTACTAAGTCACTTCAGTCGTGTCCGACTCTGTGTGACCCCACAGACGGCAGCCCACCAGGCTCCCCCCGTCCCTAGGATTCTCCAGGCAAGAACAATGGAGTGGGTTGCCACTTCCCTCTCCAATGCGCGAAAGCGAAAAGTGAAAGTGAAGTCGCTCAGTCGTGTCCGACTCTTTGCAACCTCATGGACTGCAGCCCACCAGGCTCCTCCGTCCATGGGATTTTTCAGGCAAGAGTACTGGAGTGGGGTGCCATTGCCTTCTCTGGCCACCCACTGGGGAGTGGAAATAGCAGGAACTTTATGGCTCTGACTGAATTCCTTGAGACCGAGTGTCTCACAGCACCTAACATGTGAGACATGGCAAGGGGTATTTATTGCCTCATGGGTTCCTGGCTGCGAGTGATGGTGGTTTGGGCACTGGTTTTGAGGATAGATGGAACTGGGTTCTTTCCTCAGACTTGCTGCCCATTAATCTTATTATTCTATGTATGTGTGAGCATTTCTCAGTTATTGTAAAATCTTAATGTTTACATTTCACTGAAAAATGGAAATAAAAATAGTGCCCACAGTATAGGGTTGTTGAAAAGGACTGAAATGATGAGGTATGTAAAATGATGTAAGAAACACCTGATAGCAAGTGCTAAAAATTAATAGTCACTGATGTGGTGGTGATGGATGGAAACGATGACATCTATAATGGTTAACTGAAAGAGACAAGGGTGCTAGTTTCCTTATTGGCGCTTTAGACTGCCAAGAGGATTACATGAGTTAATATTTGTAAAGGGGTCAGCAGAATTCTGGTACACTCTAATCGCTATTAAAGTATTCATGTTTTAAAGAAAAATACATGAGTTTCCTATACTTTCCAAGGTAGATCCAGCTTCCACTGCATGAAACTGGCAGAGAAGGAAGGTGTTTGCTGCCCTTAAGACCTGTTCTCGGCAATGCTGTTCAGTTTCATGATGAAGAAGGAACCATTCATTCGCTCCTGGATGTGCTTTTGCCTGTAGACAACAGGTGCTCTGCCAGAGTATACCAAACACTTTTTTTCTTCTCCTTTTTCCTCACGCGCCCTCTCCTTTTCTTTTCCCGCTCTCTTGGTTTGTATTCAAGCAACTTTCCCTCTGCTGCGATCTTCCCCACTCATCCTCTCTTACCCCTCCTTTGCTGCTAAGCTGCGTGAGTCACGGGGACCACGCGGACAGAGGTGCAACTGTTCTTTGGCAATCAAAGGGCTTCTCATGCCCTGCTCCCAGTCACACGGCAGTGCTGCAAATGCCAGCTCAAATGCCAGCACAAAGCCGGACCCCTTTTCATCTCTCCCCTTTGAAGAGCTTCTTTGTGGGGGCCTCCTCATGAATACTGTCTTGAGATAGAGTGCATGCTCACCCGTTTGTTTTGCTTTTCTTTCTCACTCCTTGGACTCTGAGAGAAAACTCCTGCTACAGCAGAGGGAGCCTTGCATGGAACTGCACCTCTCTCTTGAATTAAGAGATGAGGTGATTTCCTAAAGGGCTGAATTGTCACACCCACTGTTTTATGCAGAAGACCTCATCTGCTTAGATTTCATTTGCACCTTCCGGGTAACTCAGGTGACCCCCAAAGATTATAGTGCGTGTGTGTGTGTGTGTGTGTGTGCATGTGTGTGTGTGTGTGTGTGTGTTTAATCACTCAGTCATCTCCGACTCTTTGCAATCCCATGGACTGTAGCACACCAGACTCCTCTGTCCATGGATTTCCCAGGCAGGGATACTGGAGTGGATTGCCATGCCCTCCTCCAGGGCACCTTTCTGACCCAGGGATGGAACCCAGGTCTCCTGTGTCTCCTGCATTGCAGGTGGATTCTTTACTGTTGAGCCACCTGGAAGCCCCTACATTTGTCTTTAAAATCAGTGGATTTTCTCATGTGAAATTTATGAATCTGAATTAGCTTTGTCACATCAGATTTTTGTGTTTTAAATGTTTTAAGCTGGTTTGCTGTGAAGCATAGTGAACAGCCTAGGCTCAGACTTATTTAGAGAGCATGTTGGATTCTGGGAATAGCCCCAGCCGCTAGTCCTTCTGTTGGAGCTTTTGTAAAGAGCTTTTTTCTTCTCATAAGTAAACACTTGAAAATGAGATTAAGATTCTTTCTAAGCCTCAGCACTTAACTAACCATTTTTAGTTACTTGCTGTTTACACTCAGTCTAAATGGCCTAACGTAGATGTAATAATGTGGGAGAAATTAACTGTCTCCATTCTAGAACTGAGATGATAATTTCTCAAGATGATGTTCTTGTGAGATTTTCACAGGGTAATGAGGAAGAGCCTGAAGGATGGTTGATTGGCCTTTAGTCTTATCTGAGTTATGACAAGCTTCATTGCTTGTCCAGGTACAGGTGTGTCAGCAACCACTGGGGGAGCAATACATTATTTCTGCTTCTCTACATTTTACCCCCAGCCTGTACTGAGAACTGGTATTGAGCATCTACTGCAGGCATGCACATAACATATAGTATCCCCAACCATTTTGAGAACTCTTTAAAGTGTTATTACCCTAAGTTTAATTTAGATTGTTCTGATAAAATGTCTTGGATTTTCTATTATCACAGTTAACGTCCTGTTCATTTTCTTTTGTTTGAAGGAAAAAAAATGAGGTAGACAGGTAGCTGTGACAAAGCAATGTATATTTAGAAGTGCCATTTTCTGAAACTAGCCAAGTGTCAGAAATTGTAGTAAACATATAATTATCCAGTCTGTCTCATGGATGAGGAGCCCTATTGGTGTGATGGCTAAATTAGTTTTATGATATTGTTTCTGGCTTCAGTTCAGCTGAATCCAGGGACCCCAGGAGGCACACAAACTCTCTACTGTCTCTATTTTGGGGACCTATCCTATGTGGAAAGAAATGTAATATCAACATGAAATATAAATTGAAAAGCTTCCCTTGGCCCTTTGTGTACTGCCCAGCTTTTCCTATCAGTCACTTGATTTCTATCACTTGTCTGCGGTGCTCCTGAAGTCTTTGCTGTCTCAGTGTGCTGTTTCGATGCTTAACGTCTCCTCTGTTGAAGCCCGTTCCCTTAGAGCTGGTGTTAATGAGGTCCCAAGAAGTAGCACACATTTTGCAGCACAATTTCAGTTGCCCAAAGAGATGGATGTTATGAAGCAGGCAAAAGGGCTCCCTCAGGTCGGCTTGGAGAACGAGACTCCGAGGAGCCCTGAGTGGAATTCAGTCAGGTGATGCTGTGGAGTAGGGGAGCGGGGAGTGATCCCTTTGACAGGAAGACAAATTGAAAGGGAAAGAAAATCAGAAGACAAATGCTAGTTTTCAAAAAGAGGGCTGGGAATAGAGGGGCACTGCATTTTATCAAATTGAGGCTCCACACTGCAATGGTTTCTAATATTCCCGGGTGGGGAGAAGATTTCTATCTGACATTGGACAGGGTCCTGATTTTAAGGTAATCTCCTGAGGAGGAAAAGTCCCTCAGTAGCTTTTGGGTGCCTGGATTAATCTCACCTCTGATGATAACCCTGTTTAGGTGGTTACAAAGATGTACAGATAGCTGGTGATTATGCCTCCTTCCTTATCCTGTCAGCTTGCACTAAATGGCAGCTCTTTGCAGATAAAAATTTGGAAATTGCATTTTACCTTGTGTGCATGCAAACCACACTCAGACATGTACACATGCACAGAAATCTGAGCACTGGAGGAAGTTTTAGATAAAGGTGTCCTTGTTATCTTCTTAAAAGTAAAAATTGCTCTGTCGAAAAGATGCATAGCACATCTGAGGGTTCTTTGAAACATTTTGCCTCTCTGCCTCCATGTTCTATGCATTTCTAAGCAGAGAGACTTTAGGCAACTGTAGGAAAAAGGAAAACCTACCACAGGCTTTTAGGGTTTAGCCAATGAAGTGACATTCTCCTTGGGCAGTTCTGAAGTCAGGGATTCTCCGTTTGATTCAAGTAGCCTAACAATTGGGGAATTTAGCCAAACGGGTGTAAAATTCTGGATGCTGCATTTACTCAACATTTAGGACCTTCGGCATTTTCATTAACATTTTGGAAGTTCAGTTTCTGCAGCTGAAAAATGGAGATACTGAACATTGTTGTGATGGTGCTGTAGCACTAATGAGATAATGTATATAACTGTTGCATAGTGCTTGCCAGGTAACAAGGGCTCAGTAATTGTCATCAATTTATAACAATAGCAACAACATCAACAGCCTGAAGTATTGGCCGTGGTGGCACACATGAGAAAGCAATTTGGAAGATAAAACCTGGGATTATGCACTATTAGCAAGAAAGAGGCATCAGAGAATGAGCTTCATCCAAAGCAATCTGATTTGGAATGTAAGGCTAAGTTCTTCAGGATTTCACAGATGGGTTTACATAAATGCACTTTTATAATATACAAGGTGACTGATTGTATTTAATAACTTATCTTTTTCAAAATTTCTGTAGAGGGATGGTGGACGGTAGATAGGGTGGGAATTATTGTCTTTTATTATAAATGAGGACCTGAGAGAGAGAAGGTGCATCCTTCTCAGGGCTCTTGGACCTGAAGTAGAGTTATATGTACTGAAGTGGGGATGGCAGGGTACACACAGCCTCCCCTGCTATGACATCCCATACAGAGTGGTACATTCATAACCACAGAGGTACATGGATACATCATTATCACCCAGAGTCCATAGGTAATCCTAGGGTTCACTCAGACTTTTGCATTCTAGGAGTTTGGACAAATATGATGACATGTATCTGCTTTTATAGAGTCATGCAGGATAGTTTCATTGTTTCAGAAATCTTCTGTGCTCTATTCATCCCTCCTTTCACCATAATCCCTGGAAACCACTAATCTTTTTTATAGTTTCCATAGTTTTAGGTTTCCAAGAAAGCTGTATAGTTGGAATCATACAACATACAGCCCTTTCAGATTGGCCTCTTTCACTTAAGTTCAGTCCCTCCATCATGTCTGACTCTTTGCAACCCCATGGACTGCAGCATGCGAGGCTTCCCTGTCCATCACCAACTCCTGGTGCATGCTCAGCCTCATGTCCATTGAGTCGGTGATGCCATCCAACCATCTCATCCTCTGTTGTCCCCTTCTCCTTCTGCCTTCAATCTATCCCAACACCAGGGTCTTTTCCAATGAGTCAGTTCTTGGCATCAGGTGGCCAAAGTATTGGATTTTCAGCTTCAGCATCAGTCCTTGCAATGAATATTCAGGACTAGTTTCCTTTAGGATTGATGGTTTGATCTCCTTTGCAGTCCAAGGGACTCTCAAGAGTCTTCTCCAACACCACAGTTCAAAACCATCAATTCTTTGGCACTCAGCTTTATTGTCCAATTCTCACATCCATACATGACTACTGGAAAATGCATTTAAGTTTCCTCCATGTATTTTTATATTTTGGTAGCTCATTTCTTTTCAGTGCTGAGTAGTATACCATTGTCTAGATGTACCACAGTTTGTTTATCCAGTTGCCTACTGAGAGAACTCTTGGTTGCTTCCAAATTTTGGCAAACATGAATAAAGCTGCTATAAAGAATTGTGTACATGTAAAATTTCAGCTCATTTAGGTAAATACCAAGAAGCATCATTGCTGTATCATGTGCTAAAAATATGCTTAGTTTTCTAAGAAACTGCCAAACTGTCTTCCAAAGTGGTTGTACCTATTATATTCCCATAAGCAATGAATGAGAGTTCCTGTTGCTCTACATGCTTGCCAATAATTAGCATTGTCAGTGTTCTGGATTTTAGTGTGTAGTGGTATCTTGCTGTTGTTTTAATTTGCATTTCCCCTAATGACATGTGGTATGGAACATCTTTTCATGCTTATTTGTATCTGTATATCTTCTTTGGTGAGATGTGTATTCAGGACTTTTGCCTATTTTTAAGTTGGATTGTTTGTTTTCTTATTGTTGAGCTTTAAGAGTTCTTTCTACATTTTGGATAATAGTCCTTTTTATCAGGTATATCTTTTGCAAATATTTCTCTCAGTCTGCGGCTTGTATTCTCATTCTCTTGACAGTGTCTTTTGTAGAGAAGTCTTTAATTTTAATAAAGTCTAGCTTATCAATTATTTCTTTCATGGATTATGCTTTTGGTGTTGTATCTAAAAAGTCATTGCCATACCCAAGGTCATCTAGGAATCTTACAGTTTTGTGTTTTACATTTCAGTTCAGTTCAGTCGCTCAATCGTGTCTGACTCTTTGCGACCCCATGAATCGCAGCACGCCAGCCTCCCTGTTCATCACCAACTCCCTGAGTTCACTCAGACTCACGTCCATTGAGTCAGTGATGCCATCCAGCCATCTCATCCTCGGTCGTCCCCTTCTCCTCCTGCCCCCAAACCCTCCCAGCATCAGAGTCTTTTCCAATGAGTCAACTCTTCGCATGAGGTGGCCAAAGTATTGGAGTTTCAGCTTTAGCATCATTCCTTCCAAAGAAATCCCAGAGTTGATGTCCTTCAGAATGGACTGATTGGATCTCCTTGCAGTCCAAGGGACTCTCAAGAGTCTTCTCCAACACCACAGTTCAAAAACATCAATTCTTCAGCGCTCAGTTTTCTTCACAGTCCAACTCTCACATCCATACATGACCACAGGAAAAACCATAGGCTTGATTAGATGGATCTTAGTCGGCAAACTAATGTCTCTGCTTTTGAATATACTATCTAGGTTGGTCATAACTTTTCTTCCAAGGACTAGCGTCTTCTAATTTCATGGCTGCAGTCACCATCTGCAGTGATTTTGGAGCCTAAAAACAAAGTCTGACACTGTTTCCACTGTTTCTCCATCTATTTCCCATGGAGTGATGGGACCGGATGCCATGATCTTCGTTTTCTGAATGTTGAGTGTTAAGCCAACTTTTTCATTCTTCTCTTTCACTTTCATCAAGAGGCTTTTAGCTCCTCTTCACTTTCTGCCATAAGGGTAGTGTCATCTGCATATCTGAGATTATTGATATTTCTCCCAGCAATCTTGATTCCAGTTTGTGTTTCTTCCAGCCCAGCGTTTCTCATGATGTACTCTGCATAGAAGTTAAATCAGCAGGGTGACAATATACAGCCTTGACGTACTCCTTTTCCTATTTGCAACCAGTCTGTTGTTCCATGTCCAGTTCTAACTGTTGCTTCCTGACCTGCATACAGATTTCTCGAGAGGCAGGTTAGGTGATCTGCTATTACCATCTCTTTCAGAATTTTCCACAGTTTATTGTGATCCACACAGTCAAAGCCTTTGGCATAGTCAATAAAGCAGAAATAGATGTTTTTCTGGAACTCTCTTGCTTTTTTCCATGATCCAGTGGATGTTGGCAATTTGATCTCTGGTTCCTCTGCCTTTTCTAAGAGGAGTTACCCCCGTCCAAGGTCAGGGGCGGCCAGGAGGAGACACCCCGAGTCCGAGGTCAGGGGCGGCTGGTAGAAGCCACCTCGAGCTCGAGGCCATGGGCGGTGACCCTGAGGAGCCACCCTGAACCTGAGCCCAAGGCCAAGGGCGGCAGCTGGGAGGAGCCACCCACGCCCGAGGCCAGGGCCTGTGGCCAGGGGGAGCAACCCGAGGAGCGGTGGCTGTGCAGGCTCAGGAGGGCCTAGGAGGAGCTATCCCAGATTGAAGGTCAGGAACGGCGACGGTGCGGAGGTACCCTTCATCCAAGGTAAGGAGCAGCGGCTGTGCTTTGCTGGAGCAGCCATGAAGAGATATACCACGCCCAAGGTAAGAGAAACCCAAGTAAGATGGTAGGTGTTGCAAGAGGGCATCAGAGGGCAGACAGACTGAAACCATACTCACAGAGAACTAGTCAATCTAATCACACTAGGACCACAGCCTTGTCTAACTCAGTGAAACCAAGCCATGCCTGCGGGGCAACCCAAGATGGGCGGGTCATGGTGGAGAAGCCTGACAGAATGTGGTCCACTGGAGAAGGGAATGGCAAGCCACTTCAGTATTCTTGCCTTGAGAACCCCATGAACAGTTTTACATTTAGGTCTCTCGCTCTATTTTTTTGAGTTAATTTTTGTGAATGGTTTAAGGTCTGTGCCCAGATTCACTTTTTTGCATGGATGTTTACATCTTACTTTTGGTATGAATATTTTATCATTAAAAAGACAAATGTAGAGGCTTATGAGGGTTCTTTATTATTTCATTTTACAATGTTTACTCTTATTGCTTGTCAGACTAACCAATAACCACATTGGCTTCAAACTATGGTAAAAATTCGAGTAGGTTTAGTGTTTCTTTGTCTCTCTCCCCACCCCTCCCACCTACCACTTTGGGCACATTAGATTAAATTTCAGCCCTGGGCCAATCTATCAAAGAAACAAGAAATGTCTCTTTGACATATTTGCCAGCGGCTGAGGTTTGAAACCAGGTGGGTATTAGTTCTTATACAGAAGCAATTTCTCCCCATTGAAGAGACAGAATCACTGGATTGCCCAGCCCAAACCTTTGCTTAGTATACATGACTTTCTCTGATAGGAAAAAGTATTTTAATAAATATGCTCAACAATTTGCCGAATTCTTGAGAAGCTTAATTAAACTAAGAAGACAACAATTTTCTGATTGGGAACGAAAATCTCATCCAGATACAACTATGCTTTCACTGATATGAAAACTGTATGGTAATGGTTTTAATATGGTGATCAACAGCCTAAATAGACAGTATATGACTGGGGGCAGAGTGGTAAGAGAAGGGAAGGACGGTTTCTTTGAGAACCTCATAGCACACTCGTTGGCACAGCTATCTCTAATCAGAGGTGAGTCCCGGGCTCAATTGCTACTGGAACGTGAAAGATAAGGAGTGGCTCACAGTTGCTTTGACTCATCACTTGGAGCCTGGGGTGGAGGAAGGGAACCCACCTCTGTTTCCTTCATGTTCTCATGCCTTTGCTATTCTGCTGAAGGAAAAATCAATATCTAACACAGAGAGCGAATCTAGCAGCACTGTGAGGCAGTGTTTCTCTCCTGCCTGCCCGAAGAAGATATATTTTGCAGGCTGTGGCCAAGAAGTGCAATGACTGCTGCTGGCCTGTGGATTTTATATGCAAAGGAGATTATTTTTGCAGTCCATATGAAGTACCTTCTTTTCCTCTTCCCCTTTTGACATGTTCCCACCTTTTTATTAAACCGGAACCCCTTCCCAGGGATCACCTCAGAACTCATTCCAAATCAGCCTAGAGATCCAGGTTGAAGCCCAGAGTGGTAGCAGGTGTCCCATGTTTTAAAAGCTGACATTCCCTCTTGGCTCTCATGTTATGGTGAATCTAGGTCACAGACACCCAAGATAGGCTGCTCAAGTGTGGTGGGAAGAGATGTATTTTTGCCTTGAGGTTTTAAGTCACTTATTTCCAACAGAAGCTTAGAAAATTCTTTGAGCAAGGAAGCAGGGTGGGAGTTAGTAGGAACTACAGCCAGCAATACCCGCCCCCCCACTCCCCCCAAAAAGCTGCTCCTCCCTGGGCAACTACTCTTATCTTCGCTGTGTTAATCAGTGGTTCCCTTTCCATTAGAAATATTTTAAAAAGTTACTTTGACCTTTCCATATTGATTAATATCTAATACCACATATATACATTAAGTTTCAAACTTAACAAGTAAGGAGCTTCATAGCTTTGCATACGAGTCAATGAAATGATCACCTTGAAGGACTGGTCAATGAATGTTTAAATATTTTTCTCCTTTAGACTAATAATAATGATAGTAATCATAATCATGCTAGCTAATAAAAACAACAGTCATCACTTGAGTATGTGCAACCGAAGTGCAGTGCTTATTGCTGTATGCTCTTTTTAAAATTTCATTGTTATAATTCTGAGTAAGAGAGTTCTACAGATGGCAGAAAGTGAAGAGGAACTAAAAAGCCTCTTGATGAAAGTGAAAGAGAATGAAAAAGTTGGCTTAAAGCTCAACATTCAGAAAACGAAGATCATGGCATCTGGTCCCATCACTTCATGGGAAATAGATGGGCAAACAGTGGAAACAGTGGCAGACTTTATTTTGGGGGGCTCTAAAATCACTGCAGATGGTGACTACAGCCATGAAATTAAAAGATGCTTACTCCTTGGAAGGAAAGTTATGACCAACCTAGATAGCATATTGAAAAGCAGAGACATTACTTTGCCAACAAAGGTCCATCTAGTGAAGGTTATGGTTTTTCCAGTGGTCATGTATGGATGTGAGAGTTGAACTGTGAAGAAAGCTGAGTGCCGAAGACTTGATGCTTTTGAACTGTGGTGTTGGAGAAGACTCTTGAGAGTCCCTTGGACTGCAAGGAGACCCAAACTGTCCATTCTAAAGGAGATCAGTCCTGGGATTTCTTTGGAAGGAATGATGCTAAAACTGAAACTCCAGTACTTTGGCCACCTCATGTGAAGAGTTGACTCATTGGAAAAGACTGATGCTGGGAGGGATTGGGGGCAGGAGGAGAAGGGGGACAACCGAGGATGAGATAGTTGGATGGCATCATTGACTCGATAGACATGAGTTTGAGTGAACTCCGGGAGTTGGTGATGGACAGGGAGGCCTGGCGTACTGGGATTCATGCAGTCGCAAAGAGTCAGACATGACTGAATGACTGAATTGAATCTTTTTTCCAAGGTTTGACTCATATCTTGAAAGGGTACCTATAATCCTACAAAAATAAATAAATAAATAAAAGAAAGAAAGAAATATACAAGGCAAATAAAAGATAACCAAAAAATCTTAAAAAAAAATAAAATATGATCAAAAATGAAACAAAAGATCTTAAAATTACCATCTACTTTTGTTTTGCTTCTTAACCATTTTGTTTATTAGAATACACTACCCAATACTTTGGAACATGGTATAGCATCTGTAGTTACGAAATTAACCTAAAGATAGTTTGCCTATTTAAAATGGCATTTGTAGGTTTTACTATAAAGGTTAATATTAACAAAAAAATTACAAGAGAAACCTTCTTTTGAGCACCTAAAGTTCACCAGGCACTCTTTTAACTGCATGTCATATGTTAATTTCTTTCAACTCTTTGAGATGGGCATTATTATGTCCATTTGTAGATAAGGAAACTGAGGTTCAGAAAGTATAGAGAGCCAACCTGATAGCCCTCAGCTGGTAAGTGATGGAACCAATGTCAGAAGCAGACTGTCCTGACCTCAAAGCACTGTCTGCAACTCAGGCTGTCTACAAAGTGCTCTGTGCAGCAGGGTGTGAACCTGTCATGAAATAACTGCCCTCTAGGTGTGTGTGTGGTGAGCGGGGGTTGGGGAGCAGAGGTGGATGGCAGAACTTCGCAGTGGCTCAGGGTTAAGGAATCCATCTGCCTATGGAGGAGTTGAGGGTTCAATCCTGGGGTCAGAAAGACCCCCTGGAGAAGGAAATGGCAACCCACTCCAGAATTCTTGCCTGGAGAATCCCATGGACAGAGGAGCCTGATGAGCTTCAGTCCATAGGGTCACATAAGAGTTGGACACGACTGAGTGACTAAAACAACAACGATGAGGTGCAGGAGGGGCTGACAGATCAGGAAGTTGGACAAGGATGCCCTGGTGAAGCAGAAGTGACTGGACCCTGTGGGTGAAGTCTATGTCTCTAGGATCAAGCCTCCTATATCTTCTGCCTGCAGTGGCCTCTCTGCCATTGTGTGTATAATGTGGGGAAGGAGTTCTTTCTGCAGGGAGAAAGAGCTGAAATACAGAAGGTTGCTTGGAGGCCAATTGAGCTTTATGCACTGATAGAGCTGTTTGCTTAGTTTCTGCTCTCTTTTTTTTTTTTAAGTAGGTATTAAAAGATACTTCACCCACTTTTGTGGCAAGCAGCCTTTTTTATCCATTTTTAAAAATTGAAATATAGTTAATTTGCAGTGTTGTCTCATTTTCTGGTATACAGAAGAATGATTCATCATACATATATACAGTTATATATCCTTTTATGATACATATATTCAGTTATATGTTCTTTTATAATATATATACAATATATTTTCTTTTCAGATTCTTTTTGGAAACTATCACTCTACTTCACTGATTCCCATAACAACCAGCATGTATGAAGTGGTCTGTTTTTGTTTTGGCTCTTCTGGGTCTTTGTTGGGGAGTGCGGGCTTCTCTTGTTGCAGAGCATGGGCTCTGGAGCACGTGGGCTCAGTAGTTGTGGTACAGGCTAAGCTGTCCTGCGATATGTGAGATCTCTTGTTCCCCAGTCAGGGATTGAACCTATATCCCCTGTATCAGAAGGCAGATTCTTAACCACTGGACCATGAGGGATGTCCCTGTGAAGTGGTCTTGATCTGCTGGTCACAGCTGATTTTTCCAGGGTTGGGCTGCTTAGACAAGAAGCTGGGTTGGTCATGGTTTCTTCCCCTGAAAATTTGGAATTGGGACTCAGAGATTTCAGCCGCAGCAGGGACTATAGGTGATGCGGGAAGCAGAGAATACTGACATGCAGTGAGAAAGAGTGATGTGGATATATTTAAAAGCATGGAGAGGAGGGGCTCAGGGAAGCAGACACAAAGGCCTTCTACTTACAGGTTTTGGTCTGTTGAGGCCCTGCTGTGTCTCTGCCCTGGGGTTCAGTGAGACCATACATGAAAAATGATGTACAATATGGCAAATGCCTATTTCTTTTAAAATAAATTAAGTGGATTTCTGTCATTGGTAGGAAAAAGGGTCTTCATTTGGAGAGTTTAAGGCTCAGGTTAGTTGACAGCCCTGAATCCTAAGAGGGAGGGTATGGCAGGAGGGTGGCTGTAATAGACAAGAAGTCAAGGATGCAGGGCCGGAGTCCTTACAGTCCAATAATGGAATTCCCCTTGGGTGAGAGGAACGCTCACCCACTGCCCCCTCCACAGTGACTGTTGCAGCAGGATGGGAAAGGAGGTGTCAGGGGGTAGGAGGCCCAGGGTACCTGTGGAGTGGGACTGCTGCTGCCAGGGAGCCCATGCTAGGAACTGTCGGGGAGATGGTGGGCACCAGGAAGGGCACACCCTGTGGAGGCCTGCGAGAGGGGATTGGGAGAGATCTGGGGTTTCTGTGATGGGTGGGAAGGTCTGTGGAGGGTGTGTGATGATGTTACTGTTGTTGGGGCACCCCAGCACCCCGGGGCTGATGTGGCGTGAAGCAATGACTCTTACCAAAGTTGGGAAGGGCAGGAGTGAATCTAGGCTCAACTGGAGGATGACTGGCAAAGCCAACTCAAATTGGGCAGAGCTGGTTTTTGAATGTGAAGCTTTGTCTTACTGAGGCAGGAGATAGAGGGGCCCCAGGCGAGGCACTTACAACTGGCCTTCTATTTACTTTTCTTGGATTGAGAAAAAAATGGGCTTCAAGCCAGACACTTGAAACTAGCCTCCTATTTGCATTCCCTGAAACATGAGATACATGGGCTTCAGGTTAGATACTGATAACTAGCCTCCTGTTTGCTCTCCAAAATGCAAGTAACAACTAGAATAGGGTAAAAAGCCAGGCTTCGTTTTGCATGAAAACCTTAAGATACTAGTCATGGTAGGAATGTGCATGCCTGCATGTGTGCTCATCTGTGTCTGACTCCTTGCCACCCCATGAACCATAGCTTGCCAGGCCCCTCCATCCATGGAATTCTCCAGGCAAGAATACTGTAATGGGCTGCCATTTCCTACTGAGGGAGGAAACAGACAGAACAGCCTCCCTCTTGAAAGCAGGACTCCATCTTGGGCTGGACTCTGAACTTTGAGCCCAGTATCAATGGAAACGACATACCAACTGGAAAATCAGACCCCCGGATGGTAGAGCCCCAGAGCTCATACCTAGACTCTCCATGGCCTAAAAGAATACCCTAGTTATCTGTGTAACTGAATAGAATCAAATTCTATTATGGTTATTGGGGTATGATCACAGGCTTATTGATATTGTCCACTGTTAACTACCTAGGCTTGAGGCATATGAACCATGGTTTAACTTTGATTATATATTTCTTTTCCTTTGTTCAGACTAGTTTCAGGGGATTTGGGGAAGTGGATCTGGGCACATACACTTAGGGTATATAAGGTTTTCAAAAACTCTTGTCAGGGTCCTTGGCGAAGAGGAGACTCTGCCTGGGGCCCACCAGTGTAATAAACTGCACTCCACTATCTGCATTGTCCTTCTGAGTGAGTTTGTTTCCCAGAACACGTGGCTATAACAATACTGCAGGGCATCTTTCCAACCCGGGGTCAGAACTTGTGTTTCTTGCGTCTCCTGCATTGGCAGGCAGCTTCTTTACCACTGCCCTACCTGGGGAAGCCCTCATGGCAGGAACAGAGAGGTACTAAATCTTGTTTGAGTAAAGAATCAGGAGGTCATATATTTCCCATCTTTAGGGCAAGGTAGACATTTCATTTCACATGTGTGGAAATGCGCCTTGGAGATCAAAAAGAAGGGAGCGCTACTCCATAATATGTGAAGCTAAGGCTGTGCCATAGGCCTCTGGGCTGGAATCCGTCTTGGAAAAAAGTTGCAATGCATGTCAAGGAGGGTCCTAGGGTAGGTCATGTGTGGGAGAAGAAATAATTGGCCAGAGGTAAACAGAGACCTGAAAGAACTGCCCTGTATAAATGTTTTAACCTCCTCTTTACGGCACTCCTCCTCACCACTGGGGACACCCATACCCTTTCTCTCTGGGTGTGCATCTCTGTCTTATTTCTATCTTAACTAAGCAAACTGTTTGTCTGTGTGCTCTCCCATTAGTTGTGCTGTGTCTCAGTAACCTTTGTACCTGCATTTACAGTTTTTGCCTACACGAGAAATGCATTTTTCACTGGGGGTAAATTCCAGGGGAAAATATGTTCTAACCCTTGCTGATCTGGTGGCTTCTGGGTTTCATCCAGGCTACCCAGGTTCAGTTCTCAGCTGGGAATTACTAGTAATATCTCACTTCACAGCACTGCTCACTGATGCCTCTTTGAGATCTTTTCTACCGAGGCCAGAGACGAGACCAGGGGAAATAACTGTGGCTCACACTGAAACAGACACACCCCCTCTCCTTTTCAAGTGTCTCTTCACCCTCCATCTAGGCTGACTGCTCCCCGCTGCCCCCGATATCCTCTGAGTCAGTCCATATGGCTACATGCTTCCCCTCTGCTACATGAGTTCTAACTCTATAATTGAAGTAAAGAAAAATCCGGGAACGTAATGAGGTGGACTTCTTACAAGTCCTCACTCTGTTTTATTCCATTACCTGTCCTTTAAAAAGAAGAAATGTATTATCTTTACAAGGAGAAGTGCCTTAGAAATGTTATGCTAGACTGACAGAGGGGACAAATCTAGTGTTTTCGGTGTTTTTCTAAATAAGGATATTTATCTGCTTCTTACTATTTCCTTCTTCCTTAGAACTCCTTGGTCTTTCTGATAAAAAGTTCTGTGATCCGTGAGCAGAATTTCTCCCACCTTTGTGGCACTAGGTCATTTTGGTGATGATATGCTTCTGATTGTGTTCATGAGAAATTTGTCATTTATAAGTCACTGCACACATTTTATAACTGAAGAAAAGAGAAATATGCTTGGATGTCATTGTGCTTGATTGAATCCTTATGCATGGCGATCTGAAAGTGCTTATGCGAGGCTTAGGAACAATTAATGATTTACTCATTTCTGAGCTCTAGCATTGTGTGTGTTACCTGGGGCTGATGAAAGGCACCATATAAGTGCAAAGTGTTATTAGTTTGTGGGAAGGGATGATAAGATTTGAAGCATCGCCTAGCCCTAGTGAAATAGGCATTCTCGGGTAAGCCGCTTGCAGTTCAAATAGCAGTAGCAAAGAGGCTTTTGGTGCCCACTCACATTAATCTTCCAAGCAGAAATGATGCCTAGAAACTCACATGTCTCCAAATGGGGGCGGTTCCTGGGAGGTATACTGTAGGCATCTTCAAAATCACAGGGGGAATCAAGTCTGGAGGTGTACCCACCTGCTTCTGTGGGTGACCTTTGCTCAGGGGCTGAGTATGGTGGGTGGAGGATGGAGCAGGGCTGGGGTGAAGGCTTTGTTTGGCTCCAGGAGGCATCTCATCAGGAAAAGATGAGACATGCATCTCTGACTGATGGGCTGTTAGAGGTTTAAAATGTTTGCCTTGGGTGACCTTAGGGAAAAACACCATCCTCTCTGGCTTAATGTGAATTAAATTTTTCGATTACTCCCGAGGAAGGAAAGGCAGCGGCTCCAAGCATGCTTATTTGTGGAAAGTGAAATGAAATTAAACACTCCAGCAGAAGGAATCTTAGCAGCTCACTGATCCCAGGGCATTGCCCCTTGCCACTCAATGGCAGTGGAAATTTGATTTGAGGGTAATGGATATTTTAAATGGAATATCCTGAATCCATCTAGACATGTTTTTGTTCTGGGAGAATAATGATACTAATTTGTATATCCTGGGAAAGAAATGAAGCATTTTAATATTTTTTCTCCATTCAAGGAGAGTGCTGTTGGTCTCTTGAGTAATGGAAGGAGAACCAGTATAGGGAAGTGTGGACCTCCTTGCAGTTGGCCTTTTGTGATTTGCCATATACATGCATGTACAGGTTCCCCTTTGGGTCATGGGATGCTCAGATTAATAAATGGGAATCCTGGGAATGGAAGAAAGTCTCAGTGTTTTCGTAAAAGAGAATCCCTGGGTTACCTTTTTCTTCTGTTTGAAAGAGGACAAGAGGAAAAGTGTGTATGTGTTCCACTAGAACGTGGGCAGGCATTCTTGATTATTTATCAGGACTCTCATGATATTGTATGCATGGAGGTGTATTTAAAGTCTGGAAAAAAGAGTTGTAAAATTGTATCATCATTCTTGGGGTTCCTATGAATGTGTCAGATCTCTCAGAGTTTGGAGTGATTGGACTTAATTGTTCCTGGTTAGAGCAGGAGAATGTTGAGTGTGGGGAGAAACATGACTTTTGTGCTTCTGAATATGCCTCATAATTTTGTTTGGGAACTGCAGGAAGAAGCAAACTAAAATGATGAGAGATGGCAGGAAAAACAAGATATTCTGTACTACATTTTTGAAGTGTGCTGATAGTAGAGACAAAAGTCTTCATTTCTGTTCAAGACTTGAGGAGGCAGAGGTGATCTGTTCAAGTGGGCAAACTCAAATTTCCAGTCAGGAAGCAAGACTTTCCAAAAAAAAAAAAAAGGTGCAAACATGCCTCCAGCCCCTGTACCACATGTACATCTAGGTGCCATCTTACATATCCTTGACTTCCTTTGAGGCTGCTGGACTATATACATACCGCAAATAATGGGTAACAGTTGTTCTGAAAAAATAAAACTTAGAATGTAGAGGAATCATGTTTTGAAGATTAGAACTAGGTGATGGGGGAAGAAGAAAGAATAAAGAAAGGAAGAAGAAGAATAAGAGAAAGAAAACAAAGAGAGGAGAGGATGACAAAGGAGGAAGAGAAGAGGAAAGTGACAGTGATGTCATATTCGGGACACGTTATTCATTGTTCATCGGAAATTCAAATATAACTGAGTAGCCTGTATTTTATATGGCAATCCCAAACCGCGTTCAGGCAAAAGGCTAAGCATTTCCATGTCTAATGTCATTTAAGCTGTACAAAACTCCTACGAAGTAAGGACCACTCCTTTATGGTTTTAGATGAGAAGCTAAGACTCAAAGAGGTGAGAAGACTTCCCCAGGGTCATATAGCTAGTGAATGATGGAGCCAGGGTAAGAACCCAAATAGGACCTACTCACTGGAGTCCTAGAAAAAGAAACAAAATGAAACAAGGAAAGCAGTTCCATCTTGGGATATTTTGAAACAATTTAACAGGAGCTTTAGTAGTGCAAGGAAAGAAAAGGCAATTTGCAAGACTCCTCATTTCTGAGGATTGTTAGCAACTCCTTCATTTTTGGCAGGTAACTTCCTTCAGGGAGCTCTGTGTAAACAGTAATTCCAGACCTTTGACAAAGAAGACACCCTTTCTACCCCCTGTTGGTGGGGTAAATTAAAAATCTTCATATATCCTGAGTAGAGAAATGAAACCTCTGTGGTAAATCTCATAAAAATATGCCCTGGAGATGAAAAATTGCATTCAGACCTCAGCCATCTATATTAATTATGAGAAAGGACAGTGTGAATAGGGAAAAATGTGAATTATGAAATATTTCTGGATGCTGCATGTTAAGAGAGACAATGAAAAACCAGAATATATCCAAGGTAGTGTGACTGGCTACTGCTGAGGTGTTGTTGCTGGCAGAGGGAAGTGGGTGTGTTTGGCATGGGCTGGAGGCCCCTGAAAATAATTTGAGAGAAATGAGGAACTGGAAGGGTTTAACCTGGAAAGCTGCTACAATAGCAACCTGAATTGTGCAAAGGGCTACCAGCTCTAATTTCTAGCAGATAGAATTTTTACTTAGATGACTCAGTGGTAAAGAATCCACCTACCAAGCAGGAGACATGAGTTCGATCCCTGGGTTGGGAAGATCCCCTAGAGAAGGAAACAGGAACTCACTCCAGTATTCCGGACTGAAAACCCCCAAGGACAGAGGAGCCTGGCAGGTTACAGTCCATGGACTGGTAAAGAGTTGGGCTTGACTTAGCAACTAAACAAAGCAAAGAATTGCTATTACAGAAGATAGAACAGAACTAGCATGTAAAGGTTTATAGAAGTAGCTTTCTACTCGTTGTAGGAGATTGTTTTCTAGAAACTAGGGCGGACTGATGGTTGAATGGCAACCCTTGGAAGGAGCTGTGTCATCTTACCCTCCTGGCTTCAAGATGCACCTGGATGCCAGGCCGTTTGGGGTGCTATAGCAAAGATTTCTGAGTCGAGTGAACAGCTTGCCAGGCACATGCATGTGCCCATGTGTGCGTGCATGGTTGTACACACACACACACACACACACACACACACACACGTTAAGAAATTGTACTTTAATTACAAATGAAACTTGGAAAGATAAAGGGTCACTCGAATCTGTCATTTCACTCTGTCCCCACTGCCGGCCTATGTCTGGGCCCCTCTCTCTTCCCTGGATTACTCTCCAAAACTCCATCTTGGTCTCCCTGCTTCCACCTTCTCTCCATAATCTATTTTTCATGGAACTCCTAGTGCATGCTTTTCTTGATTCAAGCATATGAACTATTAACTTTATTCTCTTGCCTAAAAACCTCTTCCTACCTTGATAAATATTCCTTCATCACGATAATACCAAATACGTGTAAAGCTCTGTTTTTAATGACTGAAAGTCAACAAAATACTAAAGATGACTGAACTTAATTTTTAATGCACATGTCTGAGATCTCTGTTGATGAGGTGGTGACATTTGCAGGCAAATAAAATGAAGACATATATAATTCATAAATTACCATATATTTATTCCATTAAGTTTATTCTCTTCACTTAACTTCAGCCAAAGTCACTAATTATGTGGTTTTTTTTCACATAATTTAGATTCCTAGTGATTATCAAAAGGATTAAAATTGTACTTGTATTCAAAATATATAAATGTAAGTATATTTTCATAAAAAGATAAATTAACTTCAAAGTCTGAAGATAAAATTATTTTTCACATATTTTCTCAAAAACTGAAAATAATATCACTTAAATAAAGCTAATGTTTTAAGTTTATTTTTGCAAAGAGAAGTAAACCTCATTTGATGTTTTGGAAAATGAAACTATTTGCATTTCTAGCATTCAGTATCAAAGTGCTAGTATGCTCAGTATCATATTTCATCATGATATATATAATATGCAAATATCTAAGTGTAATGTGTCATATCTTTGCTTTTTCATACTGTTCATGGAGTTCTCAAGGCACGAATGCTGAAGTGGTGTACCATTCCCTTCTCCAGTGGACCATATTTTGTCAGGACTTTCCACCATGACTTGTCCATCTTGGGTGGCCCTACATGGAATGTCTTGTTTCATTGAGTTAAACAAGGTTCCAAATTGGGGAAGTAGTATGTATATCGTCGCCCTGCTTGTTTAACTTATATACAGAGTACATCATGCCTGGCTAGATGAAGCACAAGCTGGAACCAAGATTGCCAGGTGAAATATCAATAACCTCAGTCATGCAGATGACACCACCCTTATGGCAGAAAGTGAAGAGGAACTAAAGAGACTCTTGATAAAGTTGAAAGAGGGATGTGAAAAAGCTGACTTAAAACTCAACATTCAGAAAACAAAGATCATAGCACCCAGTCTCATCACTTCATAACAAATAGTGGGGGAAACAGTGGAAATAGTGTGAGACTTTATTTTCTTGGGCTCCAAAATCACTGCGGATGGTGACTGCAGTCATGAAATTAAAAGGTGCTTGCTCCTTGAAAGAAAAGCTCTGGCAAACCTAGACAGTGTATTAAAAAGCAGAGACATGTCTTTGCCAACAAAGGTCTGTCTAGTCAAAGCTATGGTTTTCCCAGTAGTTATGGATATGAGAAGTTGGACCATAAGGAAGGCTGAGCACCAAAGAGTTGATGCTTTTGAATGTGGTGTTGGAGAAGACTCTTGAGAGTCCTTTGGACAGCAAGGAGATCAAACCAGTCAACCCTAAAAGAAATCAGTCCTGAATATTCATTGGAAGGACTGATGCTGAAGCTGAAGCGCCAATATTTTGGCCACCTGATGTGGCAGAGCTGACTCATTAGAAAAGACCTTGATGCTGGGAAAGATTGAAGGTGGGAAAAGAGGGGGACAACAGAGGACAAGGTGGTTGGATGCCATCATTGACTTAATGGATGACTTAATACAGCCTTGATGAGTTTAAGCAAGCTCTGGGAGACGGTGACGGACAGGGAAGCCTGGTGTGCTGCAGTCCATGGGGTCACAAAGAGTTGGATATGACTTAGTAACTAAACAACAAGAGCCAAGTGCAGTGTGAGCTATTGCAAAATGTTCTTCAATCGTCACATGCACCTGTTGTGAATATCTTGGTAATTCACAAGTCCATATGAAACTACAAACAGGAATATGAAGAGAAGCCAGAAAGAGGACTCTTGGCGCTATTGGGCAATAGTTCTTCATTATACACATCCCACTGCATTCATGCACCCTTGGAGAGGATCTGACATGTTAATCTTTTCTTACCTAAGCGCAGATCCTTTCCACCCTCACAATCTGTGTCTGCTTCCAGTGTTGGACAGGTGTTAAAATTCTTAAACCTTCATGGCATTCAGTTACGAATCACTCTCTGTTTTTGTTTCTATATATTTGCCATATATAATTGACATGCAGCATATTAATTTCAAGTGTGTGATGTAATGGTTTGATATTTTCATGTTTTGCAAAATGATTACCACAATAAGTCTAGTTTTCTAGTTTCCCTGTGTTTTGAAGACCTAAGGTGAGAGATTCAAAGTGGTATTGGTCTGGGACCTGAACAGTGTTAGTTACCAGGGCAAATGTTTAAAGTTCTGGGTCAGGCTGTGTCAGTGCTAAGAGCCGGATCTTAAATGACAAAGGTACTCACATTCTCTTTAATTTATTATTACTGTTTTTTGCTTATTTTCTAATCTTTACAGGACCCTCAAAAGTATAATGTACAGAGCACAGGCCTCTTTTGCCCCAGCTAAGGTCCATCTAGTCAAGACTATGGTTTTTCCAGTAGTCATGTATGGATGTGAGAGTTGGACTGTGACGGAGGCCGAGTGCCGAAGAATTGATGCTTTTGAACTGTGGTGTTGGAGAAGACTCTTGAGAGTCTCTTGGACTGCAAGCAGATCCAACCAGTCCATTCTGAAGGAGATTAGCCCTGGAATTTCTTTGGAAGGAATGATGCTAAAGCTGAAACTCCAGTACTTTGGCCACCTCATGCGAAGAGTTGACTCATTGGAAAAGACTCTGATGCTGGGAGGGATTGAGGGCAGGAGGAGAAGGGGATGACAGAGGATGAGATGGCTGGATGGCATCACTGACTCGATGGATGTGAGTCTGAGTGATCTTCGGGAGTTTGTGATGGACAGGGAGGCCTGGCATGCTGCGATTCATGGGGTCGCAAAGAGTCGGACATGACTGAGCGACTGAACTGAACTGACCTGAACTGAGCGGTCCTGATAAAATGTTTATGTAGGTGCATTTAAAGTAGTTTGATCTCTTTCATATTTAAGATATTATTTGCAAACTGGTTTGTTACTTCAAATTCACAGCTTAAAGGCCTAAAGTCCTGGTAATAAGAACACTGATGTAGAGATAAAGAGATCTGGCTTTGTTCTAGCTTTGGCTAATTTGCTTTATGAATTTGGGCAAATCTGAGTCTTTTTTTCTCATCAGAGAAAAAAGAGAAACCATGAGTAGTTGTTAGAATTGAACAAGATTAAATAAGTGCAATTTCTTTTTAACTAAAAAGAAGTTCATAAATTAAGAAATTCTTTTGGTAGAGCCTTGCATTCGTTACTTAGGCCTACCATAACAAATACTTCAGACTTAAATAGCAGAAATTTATTTCCTCATGATCAGAGGCTGAAAATCCAAGATCAGGGTGCCAACAGGGTTGGTTTCTTCTGGGCCTCTCTTCTTGGCTTGTAGATGGCTGTCTTCTTCCAGTGTTTTCATATGATCTTTCTTCTGTGTACGGCCCTGTCCTCATCTCCTCTTCTTATAAGGACACCAGAATAGAGGTCACTCTAATGACCTCATTTGACCTTAATTACCTCTTTAAAGACCCTGTCTTCAAATACTGAGGGTTAGAATTTCAACATTTCAGCCCGTAGCAAGCTTTACCTCCTTATCTCCTTTCTTTTAAGTGAATTTCAGATTCTGTTTGAGTTATTCTAATTCCCTGGTAACAATCCACTTAATGGCAAATTACCATGCTTGTTTAGAAAATAGTTCTGGTTGAGAATGGCTATAGGAAATACTAAAGAGACGTGCACTGTCCCTCACTGCAGCATCAGTTTGTGTGAACGCCCTAAACCCCTCCAGTGGTGAGTAAGCTATCTGAACACTATAGCATGTTGGGATCTGCCACGGGCTCCCCTTGCTTCTGAGAGGCCCAGAATGTGTCAGGGGACGGGCTTTGGCTCCTGGTGGTGAGGAGAGCTTGTTGGGAAGGCCTTCCTGTTCTGCAGCCAGCAGGAGTGTGGCGGCAACTCCTGGGTGACTTGGATTAAGTGTCCGAGTCCTCAGAGAGGAGGAAGGTTGGTCCCAGTCTGGGCACAGTGGCCGTGGGAGTGGCAGGCGTGGTTCTGCACGCAGTCCTTGAACCACTTTCAAAGCAGTGATGGAAAGTCCTAGAGTCAGTAGAGTTCTTGGATACTGGATAATTTTACTTTTCAGTTGTTTTTAAATCAGATTTGTAGAGTAAACCCAGAGTCTTGTCCTTTGGTGCCTGAGAATTTAGGAGTGTATAGAGGGTTGCTTTCCTGCTTTATATGGACATGAAAGAAAAATAGGAAATATTCTAATGTAACACTTCTCAACCTTGTGCAAAAGGAAAAAAATCTTATGGTCCTAATATTATGAATACAAATGATTGTATAAACATAAAATTAATGTAAATCCTTGTGCCTTAATACCTCTTTATAGCTATAAAATCAGAACAAATTTCCAAATTGAATTCAAGCAAATTTGTAAACTCTAGCACTTTCACATTAGCATAATTCAATGTGAATAAAATGTGTTTTCAGTGTTTCTTGAATTGACCTTGATTTTTAGGATAAGGATTGTCCCATTTGAGTCACCATCAGGATAATTTTTAACAATGACTAAATTTTATTTGTGAGTTCAATGAACCAATCAATTCAGTAGTGTACCTCAAAATAAAACTTTATGCACCTTTTACCAAGAAATAAAATTAACACCTATTTTATGGTGAATTCTATTAATGGCTCCCGAAGTATTATGCAACCATGTCTCAAGTGTGTACTTTGCCAGTGTCAACAGTGTGTATAGCTCTAAGCAGGCTCTTTGGGTTGGATGTGCGGTACCGCCACGTGCCTTGTGATGGCTGACTCAGCTCTCCTTACCCTCTGTCACCTTGCGGTGAAAGCTTTGTTTCTGCAGCAGAGACATCATTATGCAACAGATGCGGATACTCAAGTTATGGGACAGTGCTTAGTTATGGGCAACTGCCTGATTCACTGTAGGCTTTAAATTTTGTTTAGCATGTCATCAGGTGAGGATACCAACTTAAATTCTCGAAGAACCCTTGAGCCTCCTGGAGAATAGTCCCCAAAGATCCCCAGTAGAGAATGAGATTTCTAAAGGCAGTCTTAAAAAGATCTGTTGTAATACAGTTTTTGTTCCTAAAACTCAATGCGTTTTGTCTCCTGAAAAGTCACCCAGCTGTTGGCAGCTGGAGGTGCTCTCCCGGCAGAGTGGCTCCTCCCTCACTCCTCCAGGCTGGCTCACCTTGTTCACAGAGTCCTTGGGCCTTGAGGACAAGGACAGGAAAATAGTAACGAGGAAGAACAAGCTGGAGGGGAATTCTATTCAGCAAGGCCAGAAGCCCTGACTCCAGCAGACAAGATCACAGGCAGCACCTTCGGTCCGACCCTGATAACATGTCAAAGGCCCCCTTTCCTCACTATTTCTGTTTTAACTCCTTCCCCATATTTGTAGGTGCTTGTGTTCAGGCAAATATCTTTGCTGCTTCTGCATCAGAGAGGCCGTCAGGGAGGAGAGTTTACACTGGGAAAAGTTTGGTAAGGAGTCCAGGAAGGATGCATGCATAAACATGGGCAAACTTTTTCAAACCATAACTCTTGAGATGCACCTTCCATACAAGGTGGAGGTAGCTTGCATTAAGGACTAAACGGATTGAAAAATATTGAAGAAAAATAATGTGTGTAAGTAAAAAAGGAAGCAGAAAGACTGATACAAGAGGGTTAAGGCTGGAGTCAGGCACCTATAGATCTGATCAGTGACAGATAGAAGAAGACAGGTCAGGAGTTTAATTCATGCTCAACTTTAGGGATACTGGTAAGGGACAGCTAGAAGGAGTCCTGGGCCCAGGATCTAACCCTGCCTCTTGCTCTGATGTTTCCTAGTTGTGTCAACATAGGCAGTTTGTGCCGTTTCTTAGACTTCAATCACCTCGAGTATAAAGATTGTTGTTGTTGTTCAGTCACCAAGTTGTGTCTCTTTGTGACCCCATGGACTGCATGATGCCAGAATACTCTGTCCTTCACTGTCACCTGGAGTTTGTTCAAATTCATGTCCATTGAATCAGTGATGCAAATATGAAAATATACTACTAATAATATCCAACAATGATATTATTGTAGAGGTCAAATGAGGCGTGCATGTGAAAGAATTTGGAAGCCATAAGCACTATCTGATGTAAGATATTGTTGCATATCAGTTGACTCTTATTGTTCATGCAGTGAAGACCAGAGGCCGGTCACAGTGCCTTAAAGTAGTGCAGTTTAATGATCCCCCTTCATGGCAACTTGGGCTATGTCAACACGCTGGCTCCATGGAAGACCTTGGTATATATCCTGTTGTGGTGTGGTGGTAAATATTGGAGGGTTAGTTTTAAAAAATGAGAATCTTCATGATTTATAAATTCTTGTGATACTTCCTAACCTATTCCATGGTCTGTAACAGGGGGTAGAGCTATTCTGTTGACCATTCAGAAAGGAGTCCTAGTTACCATCCCATCAGTTCACTAGACCCGGAAAAACTGGTTTCCTTCTTGGAGAAAAGAGGTCACCTGGGTGGAAATGCACTTCTCTGCTAAAAGGCAAATGAGAAAGGGCAATGAAGATGCTTGTGCCCTGGAAAGTGCTGAAGACAGGTGCTGTGTGCCTTACTATTGTCGTTCACAGAGGCAGCCTGTGGTAGGAGAGACAAAAGGAAGCTCAAGAAGAGCCGAGCTCAAGAAGAGCCGAGCTCAAGAAGAGCCGAGCTCAAGTCCTGACTCTGTCACTATTTGTGTGCAAGTGCTCTGTCTCACCGCTGCCCAGGGTGTGGGGGAGACCGAGTGCATTACAGTGGAGCTGAGAGAACTGCTGCTCCTGTCTGAGTGTTCAAAGCTGTCCCTCGGGGAAGCCTGACTGGTCTGTCTGCACAGGGTCTGCAGACAGGTTATGTGTGTTCAACAACCTCCCCTCCCACTGCCCCCGCCGACCCCAGCCGAGTTCTGCTTGTTGATTCAGTGGTCATAACTTTTCCAATTTGCAGTGGCTTTTTGGACCAAGTGGCCATTGAGAGACAAGAAGTGTGACATCCCACGACGGAGCCCAAGGTCTGTGTTGTACTTCTCGTGAAGGTGATCCCTTGTAATCCTTGGTTTTGAATACCTCCGTTGTGCGCTTTCCATCACTTTTATGAGGAGAGAGATGTCATCTGTGTAGCGTCTGTAGGGTTATGTTGAGAAGTGAGTTGGCTTAAAGCACTTCATTTCAGATTACTTATAAAGATTTTCAGGCCACTGTTCCTTCATTCCACCTGGTAGTCAATTTTCTTCAGGATCACTATAGCATGGGTGTCATCTTTTGAGCCAAAATACTGCAATTTAAAAGTCCCCTGAACCCCAACAAAAACATTCATTTTCTTTAAAGTGTGAGCTTTTCTCTAGCCTGGCCTTAAGTCCTTTTATGTCTGTATTGAAATGCAGCCTCTGTTAGCCAGTCACAAGGTATGCTTCCTCTCTCTCTCTGCTTCTTCCCTAGGACCCGATACAGTTCATTATTAATTCAAGTACACAAGGCCCATGCAGGCTCGATTTGACTGACAGCTGGTAGGAGCTCCTAGCCCAGCACTTTAAGTGAGATGGAGTTGGCACTTAGTATGGTGTCTTGCTATCTGGAGAAAATCTGTCCGTATATGGCCAGGAGTTTTCACTCACTGGGAGACCATTGACATCTTTCAATACTTATGATGCATTGCCAGCATATTTTCTTCTTTGTTTGGGTAGTGCCAGCTGGCAAACATTTCAACAGGTGGGACATGACTTATGCTACTATCTGAGACACATGGAGGTTATTTTTCTCAATACTAAAATTTTAGGGCATTGGTTATAAATATACAAATCAGGGTTTAATTTAGCAATAATAATTTTTATTTACTTTCATTGGAGGATAATTACAACTTTGTGATGGTTTTTGCCATATATTAATATGAATTGATGAGATGGTTGGATGGCATCATCAACTCGATGGACATGGGTTTGGGTGGACTCCAGGAATTGGTGATGGACAGAGAGGCCTGATGTGTTGCAGTTCATGGGGTCGCAGAGTTGGACACGACTGAGCGACTGAACTGAACTGAATATGAATTGGCTGTAGGTATACTTGTGTCCCCTCGATCCTGAACCCCTTCCCACCTCCCTCCCCACCCTATCGCTCCATAATATCACAGAGCACCAGCTTTGGGTGCCCTGCTTCGTGCATAGAACTCACACTGGTCATCTGTTTTACATATGGTAATGTACAAAATGTTTCAATGCTATTCTCTCAAATCATCCCACTCTCTTCTTCTCCCACGGAATCCAAAAGTCTGTTCTTTACATCTGTCTCTCCTTTGTTGCCCTGCATGTAGGACTGTTGGTATCATCTTTCTGATTCCATATATATGCGTTAATATATGGTATTTGTCTTTCTCTTTCTGCCTTACTTCTCTCTGTATAATAGGCTCTAGGTTCATCCACCTCATTAGAATGGACTCAAATGTGTTCCTTTTTATAGATGAGTAATATTTCATTGTGCATATGTGCCACAGTTCCTTATTAGTGAGATGAACAGGATTCTCTCCTGCTGAGAAACAGTGTAGTATGAGCCCCAATTCTGAAATGTGATCTGTGCTTGAATCCTGTCCATTCTGCTATTAGTATTATAATTAGCTAGAAAACCTCGAGAAGACATTTAACCTTTGTAAGTCTTAATTTCTTGCTCTGTGAAGTGGGGATAGTAAAGATCATTGAGATTTCACATGAACCAATGAACATGACTGAGAGTGATGTATAAGTGAAAGATTATCATCACTAAATCTTCATCCTTATAACTGCTGGGAGTTGGAAGGTACATTTTTATTTTCTTGGGTTTGGTCAATATATTTCATACGATCACTGCTGTTGTAATTTCAAAGGATGACACAAATTCTCAGTTCTTGATACTGACTTTTTCAATGGTACCATTGTTTGATAACGAAGAGGAGGAAGAGAAGGGTTCCTTGAGGAGTATTACACTCAGCTGCACGAAACCTTTCTAAAACCCCTCCAATTCTAAAATCCTGTTATGATAATATTCTCACACTAACAATTGCAATAAGTCTAAGGAACTCATGGGACTTAGACACTGTCCTATTCATTCACATCACACACACAGAGAGAGAACGGTTAGGAAACAGATGACACCAAGCCCAGGGCTTGACAAATAATAGTTGCTTGGTTGTTTCAGGTGACTGACGATCACTCCATCCTCTCCTTAGGTCTTTTTTGTCAACCTAGCTGAACAGATACTGAGATAAGTAGAAGCCCAGGTGCTATGCAAGATATAAAAATTATGGAACTCATCCATCTCCGTCCTCAGGAGTTAGCTATCTTATTAGTCCCTTCTTTGGTCCTGCCTCTCTGTTATCTACGTCTATCTGTGTCTAAATCGGTGTCTAGTTTAAGCCTGCACTGGAAGGGGGTTGTGTTTATGAGCTCCTTCCAGACAGAGTTCCACTGCTTCCAGCATCTGACCCACCAGGAAGCAGGACTAGCTGCTCATAGGGTGGACCTGCAAAGGATCGAGTTGGGGTTTCCCTGGTGGCTCAGACAGTAAAGAATCTGCCTGCAGTGCAGGAGATCCAGGTTCAGTCCATGGGTTGGGAAGATTCCCTTGAGAAGGGAAGGGCTACCCACTCCAGTATTCTTGCCTGGAGAATGCCATGGACAGAGGAGCCTGGCGGGCTACAGTCCATGGGGCTGCAAAGAGTCAGACCTGACTGAGTGACTGCACTACACTACTGTATATTCAGGACAAACAATAAAATTTGCTGGGTTCATTGGCCGAGGGGCGATTGGTGGAAAGCAGAACAGTTCTGGGATCAAGAATTACTCTTGCATGAAGGTCTACATAGTCATGAGCTCCAGGCTCAACAGCTGCTGGCAGACTGGGGACCACCTCCTCTCCTTCATCACATGGCCTCTGACAACCACCATATGAGGAAAGGTTAGACTCAGCTCCCAATGAGTCTGTAGTAACAGCTGCTATTGCCATGGGCCCATGGATGCTTTCAGCTTACTCATTCCATCACTCATTCATTCAACAAATGTTTATTGAACGCCTACCATAGATTGTTCAAAATACTGGTGGCCAAATGATGAGCAAAACTACATAATCTTTGTTTTCATGGAGTTTACAGTTTGTCAAAGAAATACATGGATGAACATTAACCCTGCAGTGGTCATACACACCTGTTGGAAGTACTGTGAAAAAGAGGAACGAGGCCTGGAGGGAGAGATCAGGGAAGAGCTGCAGAGGGGAGGCTGACAAGCAAAATGAGCCTGGGAGAGCTTTCCATGTGGAGGAAACGCTGAGCGCCAGGCCTTCCTCTCTGGAGATGTGAAAGCAGAGTGTCTGGAGTGCTGAGAGTGAGATGCAATGGTGAGAAGTGATCCAGGAGGGAAGGACAGGCCTTGGTAGGTAGGGTCAGGCTTTGAGACGTTAAGCCTATCAGCCAGGAAAAGACAAAGGGTTCTGGGCAAGCAGGTGATATGTTAGAGTTGCAGTTTGAAGCCTTCTCTCACTGCTTGTTGGAGACGGATTGCAGGGGACCTGAGTTTAGGTGTTGGGACTCCGGGTGGGCTATTGCCTTCATCTAGGAGAGCGCGAGTAACACCCTTGGACTAGGGTGGTGGTGGCCACGGAGGCTGGAAGTGGAGATACTGAGAAACCCTGGGGAGGTGTGACCATGGAGAAGGTTTGCTAATGAGTAGCAAGCAGGAAAAGGGAAATCATCAAGCAGAGGGGTGCCCAGGTGGGCCAGGAAGGCCAGAAATGAAAGCAGGAGTCAGGGGAGGCAGAGTTGGCAGAAGGTGTCTGTCTCATTTTCTTCCTTCTGCGTATGAACGTGGCTCCAAGCCTGACTTGTCTAGTTTGGTTTCAGCTTTAAGCAGTTTGGCTTTAGAGGTTAACTGTGGGAGGTCATTCGAGCCCTGAGTTCAGTTTTCAGTTTGTTTCTCAGGTCTGCATGTTTATGAGTGTTTGTGAGGGGGTGTCTGAGAGGGGACCTGGATATTTGGTCCTTCAGCTCTGAGTTTCCACCCTCTCTTCTGGAATGTGGCCTTCCTGGCCCTGTGCAGACTCCCCCACCCTTTCTCCTTGCTAAATTTCACCGATGACTGAGCAAACTGACCTGACCTGAGTTTGCTTAAGTTTTTCTGGTTCTTGTTTTCAACTCAGTGGCCGTTCTCTCCTCAGGCAGAGTTCCTGGCTGAATGGTCTCACTTGACCCTGCAGGTGCCTTAGGGATTGCAAGGGTGGGCGTGGACTGCAGGCAGCTTTCTTTTTTATCCAATAAAAGCATAACAGAGTCCCAGCCCATAGAAGTTTCAAACTATCATTTACTACCAAGAGCCTACACGACAGTACATATTACTCTTCTTGTAGTAAAGAGAGATTGGTACCAAAGGGATGAAAAAAATCTTGATATCTGGGGTGAATTTGTTGCAAGAAACTTTTAAAGCATAAACTCCTTTGCTTCTAACTTGTATGTCCATTTGTCTATTCAGTTAATCAACAAATACAAATGTATTGAGCCATTTATGCAGTGCTGAAGATGAGAAATGGGGGGTGGGCTGGGGTGAATTTGTAATGAATACAGTCAGTCCTGGCAGTGCTTCTCAGACGTCCTTGAAGTATTCTGATGGTCACGGGGACTGAAGGAGGATGGAGGTGTCAGTCTTGGCTTGGGATACAGCAGCTGGTGGCTGGGGCAGCATAACCTGAACTATCTTGCCATCGTCTCCCTTGATACTTGTTTGAAGGCTTTTGTTTTAGTTTGAAATTTTGTGTACATTTTGCACTTGGCTCTGTAATGTATCCATGTTTGTTTCATATTTAAAAAGTGTCTCTTAACCTAAAAAGAAAATTGTTGTCCCAGTTTTATGCATCCTTCCTATCCCAGGCTTCTTGACATGTATACCTGTGCACCCTCAGACCTGAGTATCACAAGAAAGGTGAGCAAGAACTCTCCATGTCTGGTGGGAGACACAGTCACACCTACAAATATTGACAGCACAGTGCAGAAGAGAGGCAATCATGGAAGCAGGCATTAAAATGTTAACTTGGGACTTTCCTAGTGGTTCAGTCCATGCTTCCAAGGTAAGGGGCGTGGGTTTGATCACTGGTCAAGAACTAAGATTCCACATGCCATCTGACAAAATGTAAATAAAGATCACCATAGATCATTCATATTAAAAAAGAATAAGAATCTTTTAAAAAGTCATCTTGAAGGAAGGATTATGTATTTTGAAGGGTGGAGGGTGCATTCTAGGAAATGAGAGTTGGTTATGTAAATATGCAGAGATTTGAAATGAAAATCTTGTTTAGGGAGTAAGTTGCAAGAGCATAGTTTATATAGAAGAAGGAGCTAGGAGAGTAGCTTGAAACGGGCTTTGAATGTCACACTAAGAATCTGAATCAAATCCAGAACCATTGATTTTATAGGCAAGGAGAAGCATTTTAAGTTTTTCTCAGGTGGGGTGGTGACTTAGAAATATCACTGATAGGACTCAGCCATGTGTGACTGTCAGAGGGGAGGGCAGTTCATTGATTCCTAGATTCTGGCTTTCGGACCATCTGAGACATGGTGGGGGTGCAGCCCACCCACTTCTAATTCTGGTTAGGTCTGGGATGGGGTCTGGCAATCTGTTTGAGCAAACATTTCATTTCAGATCTGAAAGCATGTAGCCATGTTTGGGACTGGCTGATCTGCCGCCATCCTATCCTGGCACACAGGAAAGAGATGGAGGCCTAGTGAGGTGAAGCCATTTCCCCAATGTCACCTGCTAATTATTGGCAGAACTGGGACTCAAACACTGTCCTCCTGCTCCCCAGTCACGAACTGCCCCCACCAGCCCAGGCTGTTAGTTTTGACCTAAGTCAGGGTTTGTCTGTTCCCTTCTCCCTTGCATATTTCTCCATGACCGAAGGCTTGTGGGAGGCCAGAGGTGTCTTGCAGGGCTCTGGAAGTTTTGTGTCCCAGCCAAGGTCAGTTTAGCATTCTTATTAACATACTGTATATAATGGATGTCTAAAAATCTGAGAGTATAAATAATTAGCTGTACTGTGTCACTGTTTCTTTCAGACCTGCACTTCAACTTTTATTTACTTCTATATGTTGCTGGCTTAGGGCCACAAGGCTTTCCATCAATAGGGATAGCTGCTGATTGGAGTGATTTGCTGTCTCCCCAGTGCTGAAGAGACCCATTCTCCAAAGCAGGTGTTTTTAGATCGAGATGGGCTATTGGATGACCCAGTGGGGAATACAGTTAGTAAAGCCATGCCATAAATTGGGCTGGTGTCGGCTTCCTGATTGAATGATTTGCTCTATTTGGTCATGAATTATATATTCCTTTTGGATCGATCCTTTCTCCCACTGATAAAGGGACAGTGTTCTACCCAGGGGGTTTGGCCCCTGACCTAAGAAATATACTAATGCATCAAAATTCCCCCGAGCTAACAGCTGGGATGAACTCTGGAGACTGTAAATCTGCAAAGGCAGAGAGGGGCAGGAAGGCCCATGTGCTACAGGTCTCCCCTCACTTAGTATGCATCAACTGCCATGATGGCTGAGCAATTCCTCGTCTATTCTTACCCAATGTAATTTGCAAATTGATTGTTCTTCCTTGAAGTCTTTCTTAATTAAACAGTAACTGCAATTATTACCCTCTGACAAAGGGGACATCTTTGTGTCTTGGCAGAGAGTAGCCTTAGCTCAGTAGATTGTCTTTTGTGGAAGTGCCCACCATGGACTATTGTGTACATAACTCTACTGGATAAGTCCTTCTTGAAGAATGAGATGGCACTTCTTGTCCACAAAGAGCTAGAATTAGGTGAGTTAATAATAATGTCCTATTACAAAATGTATGTAGAATGCCTTTGCTTTTCAGTGCACTTATTGCTAACATTATTCCATTTCACTTGCACATGATGTGTGGCAAACAACTGCAGTCTCCACTTGTTAGATGAGAAAACTGAGGAGAGAGAGCTTAGGGGGTGCCCACGCTCACAGAGAAAAGTGAGCGATAAGAGGAGAATATAGATGAGCTCCCTCCTGTGTTAACCTATCTGTTCTCCATTTTGAATTATCTCCAAATGTGTTCATTCAGCACTGATTTTAACTTGCCACCTATGATTGGTCTCTGTAGGGATGAACAGAATAGCCATGAGTGAACAGGCATCTTCAGTGGACATCAGCTTTCCAATCACAGAAGTGGTTCTGAATTCTTGATAGGTATCAGAAACACCTGGGAAGCTCATTTCAAAGCACAGCTGCCTGGGCCACAGCCTGGGGTGTTCCTAAGTCTGGGATATGCCCCAGCATTTGTGTGTTGTGTGTTAATTGCTGACCCTTTGCAACGCTATGGACTGTAGCCCGCCAGGCTCCTCCTCTGTCCATGGAATTCTCCAGGCAAGAATACTGGAGTGGGTTGCCAGTCCCTTCTCCCATACCCCAGCATACTCATTTTTAAAAGTTTTTGAGGTGTATCAGATGACCAGTCAGAGTGTGAGGCAGAGAACTGAGATTTTGTCTCACCCAGGATGGCACAAGGAAAGGTGATATAGACCTAGGAGACCCAGCATTGGAACCCAGTCAGCCTGGAGACTTGCCGGCGAACGAGTGTCAGAACCAGGAGGGCCTCAGAGCCCATAGAAAGGCAGGGACAGTCTTCGTTCCAAGGAAACATACCAGCATCTCCCAGATGAAGCTCTTCTGACCTGAGCCAGGTCAACCTAGCAGGCAAGAAAAGAAAGGAAGCCTACCTCCTTCATCCATACTGGCTCTTTCTCTCCTTTACTGCTTTACTGCTCCTCTTCGTTGCTTTCTCCTTTCCTTATGCATATTCCATCAAAACCCTACTTGCCCTCTAAGGCCCAGCTAATTTGCAAATTTTCCCCTGACATCGTCAGGAGGGACCCTCTGTGCCTTTTAGCACTTTGTACCTCTATGGTTTTTACTTAGCCATCATATACAAGGTATATTTCTGCCTTGGAGGTTGATCCTCTCTTCATCTTTCTCCCTCCCAGTACCTAACACAGAACCTGACATATTGGAGGTGACCAGTATTTGTTGGTTCCATTGCATTGTTCTTACTAAACTGTTACTACTCCTGGGCTGTGTGTGCTCAGCTTGCTTCAGTCATGTTTGATTTTTTGCCATCTATGAACTGTAGACAACCAAGATCCTCTGTCCATGGGATTCTCTAGGCATGAATACTGGAGTGGGTTGCCATGCCCTCCTCCAGGGGATCTTCCCAACCCAGGTATCAATCCCACGTCTTCTGCATTTCCTTCATTGCAGACAGATTCTTTACTGCTGAGTGACTAGGGAAGGCCACTTCTGAGCCTACTCAAAAGTAATTAATGAATGTATCAATTCAAACTTAGAACACATATCCCCACCAACAAATTCTATGCCTTGATAGTTTAGAACAATTTTTTTTAAAAAAAGAAAAACACATTTAACTCAAAATACTTGAAGAGAGAATAATCGCTAGTTTCAGTGATGAATCTATATTAGCCACTGGTAAGCTAACTTGGTATTCTTTACCTAGTGTTAAATAACCCATCTGCCAGTGCAGAAGATGTATGAGACGTGGGTTTGATCCTTGGGTGGGGAGGATCCCCTGGAGGAGGGCATGGCAACCCACGCCAGTATTCTTGCCTGGAGAATCCCCATGGACAGAGGGCCTGGCGGGCTATAGTCTATAGGGCTGCAAAGAGTTGAATATGACTGAAGCAACTTAGCATGCATGCATGCAAACTAACTTGGATCACAAATGTGAAATGTTAGAGTTATCTGTGGGTGATTTATTGTGCCACACAGCCCACCCTGTGACTGCTTGAGTCCTGGCTCCTTTTCAGACAGTCGTGCATGCTACTCTGCCCATGCTCTCAGGCTGACCTTGGCCCAGCCTCTTCCAAAGCAAGAAGAGAAACCTGTTCTCGATGGTCTCCTTCCCTACCCCACTCCTTCTTGACTTCTGTAACCAGCCTGACTCCTATGTCCTGCCCTAACCTGCCTTACCTTGAGCTTGCCGAGGCTGGCCCTGGCCAGGAAATGGGTTGACAAAGCACTTGGCAGAGGTGCAGCCCGGAGGTGCTTGCTCCAGGTGAGTGTGCATCCTGGGTTGGAAAGGCTGAAGGTCAAGGTCAGGCCCCTTTGCCTGCTGGTTTTCAGTAACCAAGTCGTGTCTGACTCTTTGTGACCCCATGGACTCCAGTACGCCAGGCTTCCCTGTCCCTCCTCCTACCGCCCTCAGAGTCAGGTTTGAAGACCTGCGTTTGGTTGGCTTACTCTTTTTCTTTTTAATTTATTTTTTTAAATTGGAATATAATTGCTTTGGACTTCCCTGGTGGCTCAGACAGTAAAGCGTCTGTCTACAATGTGGGAGACCCAGGTTCGATCCCTGGGTGGGGGAAGATCCCCTGGAGAAGGAAATGGCAATCCACTCCAGTACTATTGCCTGGAAAATCCCATGGACAGAGGAGCCTGGTAGGCAACAGTCCATGGGGTCGCAAAGAGTCGGACACGACTGAGTGACTCCACTTTCACTTTCACTTTATAATTGCTTTACAATGTTGTGTATCATACAAGTTTCTATCATACAACAGTGTGAATCAGCTCTATGTGACTCACTCTTGTACAGTTTTTCCAGCCCAGTTTCTCAGGCCAGGGCCGGGAACACTCAAGGTCAACTATAGCTAGGGTTCACTTTCCATTCGAGTAAGACAAATCTGATGTATGTACCTACAGAGCTAATTCCTTCCACCCAGAAAAGCACTTACAGGGAACAGAGTCACGATCTTATTTTCACCTCCATAAGTGGTGATGGGCCCACATGTCTCCATGTCCATCATCTCACCCTTGGTGAGATGGCTTGGCTTTCAGCGTGGCCCTGAAGCTAGGGGATAGGCGGACAAGATGTAATTGAGATTGGGAGAGCCACAAAGCTCTCTGTTGGAGAAACACTGAAGGACTGAGAGAAGAAAAAAATATCAGCAAGGCCACCACAACTGTCCTCAGAGCCTTAGAGGGTCTTCTTGAGGAAGGAGGACCGAACTTTCCCTATGAGATCCTAATGGGTAGAACCAGGCTGAGTCATAAGTTGAATTCCTAAATCATCTTCCTTGTCTAGGCTCTGGCCATGCTGAATGGCTTTTGGTTCTACATGCATGCAGTTCCCTTTGCTGCAATACTCTCCCTGGATAACCTTGACTTCTCCTTTGGGAAACAACTTCAACTTCCCCAGAGCAAGGGGTCTTCCTTAAATCCTCTAGATCAGGTTTCTTTAAATGACATTATTTGTTGTTGTTGTGGAGGTTGTTTCACAATATCCCTGTCCTCTACCCACTGAATGTTGGTAGTCGTGACAATAAAAACGTATCCAAATATTGCCAATAAAAAATGTATCCAAATATTGCCAGTTGTCCCTTGGAGGTTCAAATCATCCTCCCTTCCCTCAACACAGTTCAGAACCTGCCCTCAAGGTCAATGTGCCCAGAGTGCCCTGTAGTCTCATAACACCCACCACACTGCTTGCACTTCCAGAGTTCTCCATGCTTGTTTGACATCTGTCTCCTCCCCACACAGCTCCCTGATGGCAGGAGTGGATTCTGATGTTCTTTGCTGGTCCTAATATTTCAGTTGTTAAGAAATCAGTGAAGGGATATATGATTTAAACAAGAACTTTGCAGCTCTCCGAGCTATCCACAGACAGCATAGTTTTCCCCCAAATTTATTTAATTTCTTATCACTGGGTGAGTCCAAGCAAGGCCACTTGTTGAGGATGTCATAGAGGAAATGTCAGCCCTGAATGAGTGATCTTGAAGTTTTCTTCCAGCTACAACCTTGTGTGGAATGTGGCTTTGGGTCAACCACCCCCTGGGTAACTAAGTCACAAGGAGGAGGCCAACCACCCCCTTGGGAGTCAGGTGCTGAGAGTTCCCAGGAATGGTGCTGCAGCTTTGGGGAGGGGGTGACCTTTAAATGGATCAAGAGTCACATGAATATGCAATGCCTTTGCCTTCCCTTCTCGTCTCCCCAGAGGTCATCTGATCCATATCCTCGGGGGAAGAATCATGCTTGAGAGGTTAAGAAAATGTCCTTTCCCCCTAAGTCCCACTCTTCTCGGTGAGCAGAGCCAGGAAGCCTCCTGTGTGAGTGAAAGAAGGGCCAGAATGCTTTCATGGATGGTGCATGAGTTGCCTGGGGCAGTGTTCTTCAGACTTTGAAGGTTACAGTGTGTGTGATTTATTACTTTATTTTTATTTCCCTAAAACCCCCTTACCAATGGGGCAAAGAACAGTAAACGGAGACAAATAGTTGCCCTCTGGGCCCACACTTGATTCCAAGGGCTGTGGGAGAATCCGCTTTGGCTGCGGTTGACCACCTGCCCACGAGCCTGGCACTGAGCTGGGCTCTTTCACATCCATGATCTCCTTTAACCTTCAGAACCCACCGAGGGAGAGACAATTATTCGGCTGGCCAAAAATTCCTCTGGATTTTCCCATAAGCTGTTAACAAAAAACCCAACTGAACTTTTGGGCTGACCCAATACATATGTTTTCCATATGAAGGAGTCAATGCCTAGCCCAGCATCACAGAGCTAGTCAGGAGTCTGGGCTTGGGGCAGATCCCTTCCACTCCTTTTCAAAAGGTCCCTGTGAGTTGGCACTGTCATGATGAAAACTATCCTTGAACTCAAATCTCCACTGCTTTTGTGGCTGCCGCTTAAGATCTTGCTGTGTTCAACTTGATTATGCTTTTGCAAGCCTCTCTTTACGTATCTGTAACTGAGCTGCCTTTAATCATAGTTCTGATTTAATGTGGTGAATGGTGCACATGTGTTTATTTCTCTTTAAAAATAAAAGCAGAGGAATAAAGAAGTATAAACCTACAAGGACAAAGAAAAAGACAGTGAGGATCTCAACCAAAATTTGGAAGATGGAAACTAGATGGATGAGTGGGGTTTGGGGATGGCAGAGGAAGACACGAGACCATCTAGATCCTTTGTACCTTCCAGCTCAGCTCTGTGACACCTCCTTTCTGATCTCAGCAGACTACCTGAGTGCTGTATGTTCTGTTGAGCTCAGAATTCAGACATGCCAGGTACAGGCAGAGCCTGGCAAGAGACACAGGAGGAATCAGGGGCTTAAATTAAAATTTGCACACGGAGTGGGATTCTCCCAATCCCATTCTCTTGATGGGCTCCTGGATATCTAGAAACCAGGCTCCTGCCCAATACCCCAGGAAGGAGATTGGAAAATTCTTCTCAAGGGAAACCGACCTAAGAGAGAAGACTTACATATTTGGATATTAGGGGTATTTTCTAGTGGAAGATCAGATCCAGATCCACACCATCCTATAGAGTGGCTCATGGTGGATAAGTGCTACCCAAATACATAGACCATCCATTTGGTGGTAAAGCACCTCACTGAGAAAGCCTTAAGCTGTGGTATTGTTGAAACTGGATCTCTCCTAATTATCAAACAAGAAATACAATTGCTATTGAGACAGCATTGCTAACTTAATATTTGATTTGATGACCTTCTAATTGCAAAATGCTTAGTCCTCGTTCCTTTAAAAATTTTGGCCTCCTCCTTTACAAAGCTGACCCTCTTCTGTCTCCAGACCCTACTGTACTCTCCACCCAGTCTTCCAAGTGTGGGGTTGGTTCATCTGATTTTATTCTGACATAGATTAAAGTGTGGGTCCATTTCATGGAGGCTGACAGAGCTAATTCCCATTGTATGTTGTTTGACTCTAGTTTAGCTCTTTTATTGATTATTTTTACTGTGTTGGTGTTTTGTTTTGTTTTGTTTTTTAGTTTCTTATGTTTTATGCCATTTTTCTCCACTTTACTCTTTGAATGCTCTGAACCTGATCCTGGTTTTCTGGAAATAAATAACAAGTGCTTTAAAGCCTTTTGCACTCTTGCCAGATGCCATTACCTAGAAATATGTTGGCATCTCATATAAACATGTTTAGATTTCTATAACTAAATGTATTCTTATATATGACCTATTATTACAGCAAATTCATCTGTAAATATATAACTTTATTTATAGGCGAGATCTATTATAAGCTTCTACCTTTCTTTTCCACTGATACATGTGCCAACAAAGAATATGTTACTTTTCTTTAGGAATAAAATCACATTATTTGTAAAAACTTAGTAGAGCTTAAATGAGTATAAGCAGTATTTACTTTGTTTAGTAGATACTTTCAACATTTATGATTTAAATGTCCCTCTTCAAGGATGATGTTCTGAGACATTTCAAGGTGACCTGTAGCTCTAGAGCTAAAACAAATGAGAAAATGTGGCAAAACGGCTGCAATTTGTGGATGTTTTGCAAAGGAGAGCCATGTGGTAGAGTGGAAATGGCAGGAGGTTGGAAGCCAGACACCTAGCGGGGCTCAGACTCTGTGTGTTGTCTGTATGATCTTGGAGGAGCCACTTCACCTGGCTGTGGGACCTAGATGATATGGTAATCACGTCCATCACCTCACAGTTTATTATGCATTGAGTTAATATGTGTGAAAGCATAACTGTAAATCATTAGGATTTAAATTGCTGTATATCCAAGTCTATTTTTTTCACCTCGTTGCTCATAGTGCCCTGGGCAGAGTACTCAGTCAATCAACATTTGTTGGATAACAAATTAATGAATAAATTTGTGAGTCTGGATTTTCAAAATGTTTTTGCACCTCTCTGAGTCATTTATGGACATCTATAAAGTTGAGAATTTATAAGTTGTTCCTGGATAATCAGACCTCTCGGTTCAGGGGTAAAAGATAACTGTCAGGTTTTCAAGCCTTTCTTGAATATGGGACAGTAACTGGCAGGGCTGATGATGAGAAATTATCTTCGTCCTGCTTGAATATGAGGTCACAGACTGAGAGACGCTTGGAGATAATCACTTTCTTTTAAAATATGAGGAAACTGAAGCCCAGAGGCTTTTTGAAGTCAGTGACTTCATATACCTTTTCCCTTCTGTTGCTCTAGGACTATTGTAGATAGATGTACAACAAATACAGTTTTTAAATGTATTTTTTAAGGACTGCACTAAGCACTGAGGAAATAATAATAAACGTCAACAAGATAATCCCCATCCCACCCCTGCTCCATCTCCTCCCACCTCCTGCCCTTGAGAAACTCAGTCTAGACAAATATGGAAACCAGTAGGCATGCTATTAGTCATACTAACGCTGCAGTGGGATTATAGAAGCAGAGGGAACTGCCAAGGGAAGCTTTGAAAGGAGATGGTATTTATCCCATGTCTTAGCTTGGGTTCCTTAGAAGGAGTACCTGAAGTGAGTGGGCAAGTGATTTATTAGGGAAGTACTCCTGGAAAAAGGTCTGTATGATCAAAGCTATGGTTTTTCTAGTAGACATATATGGATGTGAGAGTTGGACCATAAGGAAGGATGAGCACCAAAAAATTGATGCTTTCAAACTGTGGTTCTGGAGAAGACTCTTGAGATTCCCTTGGACTGCAAGGAGATCCAACCAGTTGATCCTAAAGGAAATCGACTATTCATTGGAAGGACTGTTGCTGAAGCTAAAGTTCCCACCTGATGTGAAGAGCTGACTCCTTGGAAAAGACCCTGATTGTGGGAAAGATTGAAGACAAAAGGAGAAGTGGGTGGCAAAGGATGAGATGGTTAGATAGTGTCACTGACTCAAGGGACATGAATCTGAGCAAACTCTGAGAGATAGTGGATGACAAAGGAGCCTGGCGTACTGCAGTCCATGGGGTCTCAAAGAGCCAGACATGATTTAACCACTGAACAACAACCATCAGAGAAGGAAAGAAAGCACTATTAAGGTTAAGTCTAGCATCAGTTATATTGAAAATTAGACTTTGGGTGGTTATTATCAAAAGTTTTTAAAATTGAAAAAAGGTTATATGGCTTTGTCACTTCCTCCTGCAGCTGCCATGGAGCCTGCCTCATGGTTACACCTAGGCCCACCTTTTTAGGGCACACCAATTCCTGGCACTCTCCTTCCTCTCTCATAGAATGTTCTAATATGTACACATGCCCATACACACATAGTACATCCAAGTCTGGCTGAAGCGTGGGAGGACATTTCTTATCTTGAGAGGAGAGAAAAGAGTAAACTTAGAGAATTGTAGAGGTCCTTTCAAGGTTCTCTTAGTCACTGTTCTAGAGTCTCGGGCTTCCTCCTGAGATGTAATTGGAAACACAGTGGGCCTCTGTCTTCTGTTCACTGATCCTTTCCTCCATTCAGCCTTTGCTTAGCCGAAGAATATGTGGTCCCTTCCCCCTGGAGAAGAGAGAACGTTAACATATGCCTTTACAGAAACCAACACAATATTCTAAAGTAATTATCCTCCAATTAAAAATAAATTTAAAATTAAAAAAGTCTTTATGTGACCTCCATTTTATTTGGGCTTATTCCTAAGGCAAGGATTTTCTTACACTTTCTTTCCTCATTCTTTTTTTGACCTGTGGCTAGTTCTCTTTTGTAAGCAGCAAAAAGAGGGTATATGTGCTTCCTTTAGAAAGATGGGAGAGACAGAAAAGCTGTGTAGAGTTGTTGCTTTTTCCACTGTAAACCAAAGAGTAAGAAAACTCTGGGGTGGAGAGGGAAAGAACAAAAGAGTGAATGGTGGGCCAACCCCCAGATCCTGCAAGGGAACCACCCTTGAGTCACCTCTAGGGTCTAGAAATGGTTCCAGGTAGGCATGCATCAGCAGGAGGTTTCCTTCGGGGTTTCTTGGCGACATTAGCTTCTTTCCATCATTTTGAACGTCCCCTGAGGAAAATTCTACACCTCGTTCCTTTTTCTGACATAGAAACACAAAGAAAAGAAAACAATGAGGCAGATGATGGTTATTTTTTGCTCTGGCTCTCCTCTCCTGAGATCTGAAGTGCTCTTGAAAGGAAGCTGGAAGAGGCACATGTTAATTTACGTACCTCACTCACCTGCCACTCTAGGATGTCATTAAACTAGAGAATAAATTAGAGCTTTCTAGAAGGGTGGCTTGTGCTTACGGGGACATAAACACAGTCTCTCCTAAGGTATATTTTCCTGGTGATCACTAGCATTTCCAGTTCTCCTCTTCTTTTTGAAGGTTATCAACATGGACTATTGCTTCATAACTCCCTGTGTAGGCAAGTTCCCTTCTTCTGACGCTAAATCGTCCCTCGTCTTGTATTGAAATGAAGGTGCCGCATGATCAGTACAGCTAAGATCACTGAGTCGCCATGTGGGGCTACTCCCTGGAGAGTTATTCATTCCCTCAGCAGGTGGTGGCAGTGAGATTTTTAAATCTCACTCACATTTTAACTTTGCTTGCATTGTGCTTCCACTCAGTCACTGAGGTTTTGACACAATTTCTTTCTTTTTCTTTTATTTTTTTAAATTTTTATTTATTTATTTATTTTTTAATTACAATACTGTATTTGTTTTGCCATACATTGACATGAATCAGCCACAGGTGAACACAATCTCCCAATGCCGAAGCCCCCTCCCACCTCCCACCCCACATCCTCTCCCTGAATCATCCTGTGCACCAGCCCCATGCATCCTGCATCCTGCATTGAATATAGACTGGCGCTTCATTTCTTACAAGATAGTATACAAGTTTCAATGCCATTCTCCCAAATCATCCCACCCTTTCCCTCTCCCTCAGAGTCCAAAAGTCCGTTCTATACCTCTGTGTCTCTTTTGTTGTCTCACATATAGGGTCATCATTACTATCTTCTAAATTCCATATATATGTTGACACAATTTCTTATTGCAGCATGCCTGAGCCCATTTTGACTGATAACAGAGATTCAGTCTTATGTGTACTTCCAGACTACCTTAAGTGCTTTACAGCTCATCCCAAAGTTTCTGATCACATAAATCAGAGGCGGGGCCTGGGAACTTGCATTTTATTTTATGTTAAATCACCTATAGACATTCTTGTTCAATACCTCTATGAATCTGCTGTTTTCCGAGGCCTACACATAGAGAAACACTTGAAGGCCAGCTGAAGAGCTTAGTTTAGACTGCTTGCTTTTGAAATTGTATCTTTCTCTCATTTTAAGAGCTTCTGTTCCTTTCTTAGCCCCCAGAAGAACAGAAGAATAGGAGGTGAATTTACCAACAAAGCAGTGCTCATGCTAGCCAAGATCACAGACACAAGAGGGATGTCCACCTCATAAGCTTGTTCTGGGGTTCAGGGAGATCATTCAGTGGGATACATAAGTCATTCAGTCCCTTGTCTGAAACAAGGAGCCTTCCCAGGTGGCACAGTGGTGAAGAATCCACCTGCCAGTACAGAAGACATGGGTTTGATCCCTGGGTTGGGAAGATCCCCTGGAGGAGGAAATAGCAACCCACTTGGGTATTCTTGCCTGGGAAACTTCAAGGACAGAGAAGCCTGGCCGGCTACAGTCCATGGAGTTGCAAAGAGTCAGACCTAACTGAGCATGTGTACACACTGGAACAAGGAAGGTGGTCAAAAAATGTAGTTTCTTTTAAAAAGGAGAAAGAAAAGCTGTGTTTCAGGAATGGTTTCATTTCAGTATAAACAATCACATATCACCTTTACAGTCCCAGGCCCAGTTAGAGACAGGGAACCACGCTTGTCTCACCTCTCGGAGTGGAGCCTGGTAGTGGGCTGAGCTGTGTGAGTGCAGAAATAGCCACACCGCAAAGCTCTGCCTGATAAGGGCTGAGAGAATTGTCAACCCGAAGTACTGAGGGAGTTCCAGAAAGGGAGAGATTTCAATTTTCTTTGACTATTGACTTTCTACTGCATAGTTACTGTAATATCTTCTAAGAATGACAGTCAGGCATTCCTCACCAGGGCTAATGAATCACTCCATTTAGCTGTGACAACAGCAAGGCAAAGAAATATCTTCAAGGGCCCAGACGTTATTTTTCCAGCCTTGTCCCAGGGATATAATATGCTTAGAAGTTATGACAAATTAGCTGCTTGTGGCAAATCTACATGGAACCCTTTTATAAAATATGGAAGTTGGGGCCTGAGTTAATGGGTTATTATTGGCAAGGGAAATGAAGTTGGATAAGGAGGGTGGGTCCTGGCTTGGAAGGACTTTGAAAAGCAGCAGCAGAATTTAAACTTGACTTAGGAAGCCCAGGGATGAATAACTGTGTGAAAGGCAGGGACCTAAACTCCATTTAGTCACAGGTCATTGCTGCACTTCTGTGTCCCAAAAGTCAGTTTATACTCAAAGTCTGACGGCACAGTTAGCAGACCATTGTACAGGGTAATGAAAAGGAAGTGAAAGAGAAGTAATTAGAAAAAAATCAAAAGGAAACTATAGATGTGAGGAGAATGCAATTCTATGCTGTTTTTCAACTGTGCTAAAAATTTTTTTCTTACCATTATTATTTTCCCTAGGATCGAGAATCTCTTAATTTCATACTGCACGTTTATGCTTCCAGGTGCCTGAGCTACTTTCAGAAAGGCCAGCCTCTGGGTTCTTTCTGTACTCTGCTGGAAAGGAAGCATTCTTGAAGTCAGGGTGCTCAAGAAGCCGAGCCATGTGTTGGCAGAAATGTATGTCCATATGTTCAGATAGGGCTTCCCTTGTGGCTCAGCTGGTAAAGAATCCACCTGCAATGCCGGAGCCCTGGATTCAATCCTTGGGTTGGGAAGATCCATTGGACAAGGGAAATGATACCCACTCCAGTATTCTGGCCTGGAGAATTCCATGAACTGTATTGTCCATGGGGTCGCAAAGAGTTGGACACAACTGAATGACTTTCACTTTTCACGTTCAGATAGGCTTTTTGGTCAAAAGAACATAACCAGCTTCAAGTGACCTCACATCCTGGGTGCTATGTGGTCAGATGCCTGGGCATGGGGACCACAGGAGAGCAAGCAGCCTGGAAGAGGGGAGCAGAACTGGAAGGGGGTAGAGGGGAGTGGATCTTCCAGATGCAAGATGGCCAAAGGCCTCATTGTAGTTCTGGGGTCTTCACTCTAATCGCCCCCTTAAATGGGCCTCTGAGGATTCCCCAGTGCTCTGACTCTCACCTTTGTATCTCATAGCTCCTTGGCCCTATTCCTCTGCACACTCAGTGTTTCTGCCTCCTCATGACTTGACATCCTTGTGGCCCACAGTGGCCCCTGCTCCTGTCTTATAATATGGCTTTTCAGCTTTATTTTTTATTGCAAATTACTTGCTTGTATCTGTTTTATTTTTGCAACTTCCGCTCCCAGAAGAGGAAATCTGATTCTACCAGCTCATCCTTATTTAGTACCATGTCATTTTAACAACAACAACAAAAACCAAACCAGCTTTGTTGAAGTATAACTGATATACAAAGAATTACACATTATTATTGTGGACAATTTGATGAGTTTGGACACAGGCAAATACCCAGGATACAATCACTGCCATCAAAGTGTGGTCACTGGTGAGTCAGTGGACTGGTACCCTGGGTTATATGCCCTGAACGCCAGCTGTGGTCTCTGTGGGAGAGGAGAGGGGCCTTGGACCCATGTGGTCAGCAGGGGCTGCAGCAGGGCAGGCACGGTGAGGGGCGTTTTCACCAGGTTCTCGGATTCATTAGTTTCCCCACCATCTCGGCGGGGTGGGAGTGTGGGGTCTATGAGGGTTCTGGTTCTAGGGGTGGTGGTATGGAGAGGCCCTGGCATCCTCCTGCCCTTCCTGCAGTAGTTACAGCATCTGCCTGTGCCAGGGCTCAAAACGATCTCCATGTCCCAGGTCAGGACACAACAGCTCAGTGTAAATGAATGTGTCACTGAAAATGATAAAGCAAAAGAGAAGTCAAGGTTTGCTCTTATGGGGCTCCCTCTGTTGCTCCATTGGAAAAAAAAAACCTTTATACTGGGGTATAACCAATTAGCAACGTCAAGATAGTTTCAGGTAAAGATAGTTTCAGTAAAGAGGCTCAGCCATGCATACATATTTCTCCATTCTCCCCCAGACTCTCTTTCATCCAGGTTGCCACATTGAGCAGAGTTTCCTGTGCTATACAGGATGACCTTGTCGGTTATACATGTTAAATATATATTGCTCTACTTCTGAGGTGCAAATGCTGTAGTTGGCAGTGGCTGTCCCTTCTGTTGATGAGGGAAGAGGTTTAAAGCAGGTAATGTTTGCTTAGCAGCAAAGCCAAAACCCAGCTCTGGCTGATTTAGTTCAGTAAAACATATAATCAGACAGTAGTAGGAAGCGCTGAGATTCTCCTGGAGGGTTTGGAAGCTGTAACCTGCTCGGTCATTGAAGACACCTCTGTTACCGTCACAGGACCCCTGGGCTCAGCTTGCTCAGTCCTGGACTCTGCTGCTAAATGTGCCACCACCCTTGCTTCTAAAGTCAGGAAGAGCTACCACTAGCCCTTTCCAGAATGAGCTCTGCAAAGCCCAGGCTTTTTCCAGTTCAAAATTTGGGGTGAGGTTTTCCTAACGCCGGGTCCTCGGTTATATACCAAAGCCCTAGTTGCAAGGGAAGGCTAGCAATAGAACTTTCAGTAGTGGTCTCTGCTTACTAAGGGAGAGGATTTCCCAAGCATGAAAGCGGGGTTCCAATACTAAGCAGTGAAGCACATGACCAGGGTTCTCTTCTGAGGCTTTGTCCATTCTTAGAACAGGGGAACAATGTGAGGAAAACAGTGTTATGAACTGCAAGTTTGTGTCCAACCCCAAATTCATATATTGAAACTCTAATCCCCGAAGTGATGGTGTTTGAAGTTCTGTGAGGTAAGGGTGCAGCCCTCATGATGGGATTAGTGCCGGTTTGCTCTTCTCTCTGCTCTCCATGTGAGGATAGAACCAGAAAATGGCTATCCGCAAGCCAGCAAGAGAGCACTCACCAAAAACTGATTCTGCCACACCTTGGTCTTGGACATCCCAGCCTCTGTGTGAGAATGTCTATTGTTTAAGCCACCCCAGCTGTGGCATCTTGTTATAATAGCCTAAACTAACAAAGATATGGTGTTTAGGGAAGGTGCTTTCACGGTTTGACAATAGATTGTGTGAGAGAGACTTAAACCACAGGGACTCCCTGTGGAGTGGTATAGGAAGTAGTTTTGGTGATTACCTTATCATCATGATTGCCTTACGACCCCTAGAGAACTCTAGTCTGATATAGATAACAATTTCTAATCCAATATAGATTCTAATTTCTAATCCCCTCCATATGGCCGTGGAGAATATATTGACATAGGAGCACCAATAAGCATATGGACGGATGTGCAGACAGACAGATGCATCCAGAGTGCAGGAGATGGTACCGTGTAGTTGTGGAAGAGTGTGTCAGGATTGAGCTTGAAACTGCAGGCTGAGTTCAAAATTGCATGCTACTGCTCAATTTCTTGCTAGTTATGGAAACTGAGGAAGGTTAATTTACCTCCAAGCATCCAACTTGTTGGCTGTAAAAAGGGGGAAATGATAAGCCTGTAATATACACTGAGAACTGTAAGTGTTAATGCATAAGGAACTCTTAGCAGAGTGCTGCTAGAGAGTTGCCACTAAACGCCAGGAATTAAAAGTGATGTTCTGATGTGAGATCGCGAGGGCTGGGCTATTTGGTAGGCATGGAAGTGAAGGAGGGAGAGTGAATTTGAAGGAGATGTGAAAGGCAGGACGACAGGACATTGTGACAGACAGGGTAAAGGGGACAGGGGAGAATGAAGGGTCAAAGAAGGCTCCATAAATTATGGATAAATCATCTTTCTCATTTGCTTCTTGGCATTGGGTTATTTTGGTTCTAGCTGGCATTTCTTTTCAGATAAAATAACAGAAAGAGAACAATGGAGAATTTGATCTGATACAGTGAATTTTCTGAAAAGTAAAAGAATGGCTGAGAGTACATATATAGGAGAACTGGGAAAAAGTGCGGTTTCCACATCCCCCACCCCCTTATAAAAGAGGACAATTGAAAACATAGGGGACAATTTTACACCTGACTTTACTGGTCAGATAGCCTGATCCTTAATCAGATCTCCTGTCCTTAAATCCATTTTAGAAGGAGATAGGATATAAATTGCAAATAAATAAATAATCAGGTCAACTCATCTACCTTAAGGATTGATTCTTTGCTCAGCAAATGGAGGTCAGAACTATACAAGGAGAATGATGAGAACTGGCCCGAACTCCCAACATTTTATCTCAGCAGCCAGTCCCTGGACTGAAAGTTCTTACTGTGTCATTCCTGGAGATGGCCTCTGAAATCCTATACATTCTAGTACATTATCACCAGGAAGAGAGGTGGTTGTTAACTTCACATGCAATAACGGTAGTAGATATAATTTTCCATTAGCCTCTAGGTTCACCTAACAGAAGGGTAACTAGGGAATGAAAGACAGGATTTTTAGATAATCTTAAGAAGCCTCAGCTTGTTTTGTGCCTTGCTTCCAAGAGCAGAGTCTGGAAACCCAAGGTATCAGCATCCCACGGGAGCTTGGTAGAAATGCAGAATCTCAGGCCTCCCTAAGTCAGACCTACTAAATCAGAATCTGCGTTGTAATCATTTGGGTGATGATTACATTTTGAGAAGTGCTGGCTGAAGGCAGGAGAGGGAGAAAGAGATAAGGAGATCAGTTTTACAGGTGGGAGAAAGCTGAGGCACAGAGAAGGGGGAAGATAAAGGCCCAATGTATAATCTTACTTAAAGCTGGCCTTTGAGTGGTATGTAGAAACTGACTCATGACAAAACGCTGGCGAGGAGAGGCAGCAGTAACAGTCTTCACTAAGTTCTCTGAAGCCCACAAGCATCACGTCAGCTCAGCTCCAGGTGCAGAGCTGCCTGTCGACGACATGTTCATTGAGCTCAGCCCGTGCAGAGCACTCACCCTCTTCCTTTAAATTGGAAACAGATTGCAGCGCTGTAGGCAGTGTCATTGAGAAGGTGGCAACTGTCTTGTCCAAAGTCACCCAGAGTGAAAGTGAACTGTAACAACCCGGGCCACTCTGGTTGGACAGAGTAACTTTCTAAATAAGGCTTCTTCTTCAGTTTTTTTTTTTAAAAGGAGGGGGCTTCGGCATTGGGCGATTGTGTTCACCTATGGCTGATTCGTGTCAATGTATGGCAAAACAAATACAGTATTGTAATTAAAAAAATAAATAAATTTAATTAATTAAAAAAAAATAATAAATTCCCTAAATTGGTGGTTCTCAAAGCATGATGCCCAGACAAGTAGACTCAGTATCAGGGAACTTGTTAGAAATGTAAAATCCTCAGGTCTCACCCCAGACTTACTGAATAGGAAACGCTGGGTGTGGGCCCAGTGGTCAGGCACACAAGTCCCCAGGAGTTTCTGATGCCCACTAACGTTTAAGACTCAATGCCCTATGTCATGAAAAAAAAAAAAAATTAGAAATGAAATGTCTTTTGCCCAGATTTATAGGTGATGGAATTAGAGATTTTCTTCTTGGAAGGCCATTCTATTTCTGTACTACCACCAATAAAGGAGAAAGTCAGGTTCTCTATATTCTAAAGAGCACTTCTGCAGGTAGTGTTTCTGTCCTACCACAGACACACACACACACACACACACACACACTTCTTTGTGAAGCAGATAGAGCATGTATCCGACCTCCATGCTCCATCTCAATAGACAAGGAAACTGTCCCCAAGCAATCAGATGTTTGCTCTCCAGGAGCCAGGCTGGTCTGAGTTTTGTATTTTCAGGAAACACCTGATGCAGAAACTCTGTAAAGTCTTGAGGAAGAGACATGTCCCCATTGATGAGGCTATTTTATCTCATGCAGTCTGAAGTCCTATGATCTTTTTGGAGGCCTGTTGGACTGACTGAAGTTGTGGGAAATCTTGGACTAGTTTATTATTTTTAAATGTATTTTTGTTTTAATGTCTTCATTGAACTTACTACAATATTGCTTCTGATTTATGTTTTGGTTTTGTGGCCATGTGACACATGAGGTCTTAGCACCAGGACCAGGGATTAAGCCTGCACTCCCTGCGTTAGAAGGCAAAGTTTCAATCCCTGGGCCACACAAGGACATCCCTGGGCTAGTTTTTGATTTATTTGTAAAGTTCCTTTTTAATATGGCTCAGTGGAGCTGTGCCTCTCCAGTTTGTTCCAAAGAAGGGGTTCAGCAACCTGACTCTGCCTTCTTATTTGCCTTTGGTTGAAATTTGGAAGCCTTCACAAGTCCCTGGGGGTTGGGGTTAGGGGCTGGGGGCTCTCCTCTGAGAGAAAGACTACCAGCCCACAGAGGTCATGAGTGTGCCTTAGTTCCTGCCATGTTCATCACCATGTCCTGCCAATTTAATGTACTGCCCCCATTTCTAGACCCTGAGAGTGTACTGTGTTAAGTGTATATGTGACTGGGAGTCAAGAGAAAGCTCGACCAGGAAGGTAGGGCCACCCTCCTCAGACCGCGGGGCCGTGTGGCTTCTGGTTCTAGGTTATACATGAGAGGCAGACTCTGAGAAGCTGCCTCGTGATGGAGGATGAAACACTAACTAGAATGTGAAGATATGAGCTCTAGTCTCAGATCTTATGATTCACTGACCACATAAATTTGGGCAAATCACGTAAGCTCTTGGACTTCATTCTCTGCATCTGTTAAATATAAGTATTTAATTCTGTTAAACAGAAGTATTAATATCTGCTCTGTATGTTTTCCAGAGGTGTTTCAAGACTTGTATGAGGTTTGCCTCTGAAAGTAGTCTGTAACCGGGGAATCTCTGTGGAGAGGTGGGGGCTGGGCATTCTATAGGATCCCTCCAGCTGTTTGGTCTCCAGCTGCTTGTCCCCTTGGGGAGATCTCTATTGCTCTTCTCCCACATGGGAACACACAGAATGTCTTTCAAGGGGACCACGTAGGCTTGTTGCAACAGTGCAGTGATTCTTTAGCAATGCTTGTGTAGGCCTGGACTCAGAGCCACCCAGAGGAACTGCAAGAGGGTCCCTCACCCTTCTGCACCCAAGAGGCTCTACTGCCAGTGCCCTCTTCCGCCCAAAGCATAGAATCCGACCCCATGAAGACGGTCTCTGTTCTGCCGCCACGCAGCTGAATAGAGTCCATTCTCCTTCTTCTGCACCTTTCATCTCAAAGGATTGCCGAGCACACAATACACTTCACAGCTCGGTCCTCTGCTGTTAGACAATAAAGGGTCTTTCACTGACCGGCCCTGCTGAAATGCCACCACCTCCGCCATGCAGCTGGCAGACAGCTGTTCTGAGCTATGCAGAAAACATCTCTCAATTCTAGGTCATCTGGAATGTCATATACATGAGAGTTCAGGAGGACAGCACGAAGCCTACAAGTTATAGAGAAAGTCTGGATTTTTGTGAAACGCACACAACAAACCCAAACCAGTCTCCCAACCAATCCTGAGAAAACTGGACTGACTCTTAAAATGATGTTGATTTGTTTGGCAATGAAGATCCAAACTTTGACCCTGTCCATTTTTGTCCTATTCAAAGTGGTCTCTTTACTATAAAAAATTAGGCCTCTTAGAATGGGAATTGTATAAATAAAATTTGAGAGTGGTAGAATAAACTTTACTTGGTCTTGCCCTCAAATAACTATGGCTATATTAGTATGAATGTGTCCTACATGCATGCTAAGTTACTTCAGTCGTGCCCAACTCTTTGTGACCCCATGGACTGTAGTCCACCAGTCTTCTCTGTCCATGGGATTCTCTAGGCAAGAATATGGGAGCAGGTTGCCATGCCCTCCTCCAGGAGATTTTCTCCACCCAGTGATCGAACTCATGTCTACCGTGTCTCCTGCATTGGCAGGTGGGTTCTTTACCACTAGTGGCACCTGGGAAGCAGTATGTTTTTGCCTAACTTAGGTTAATGAAGCGTTTGTTATGTGACAGAGCTGGGCTAGGAGCTGGTAGGTTAACATGAATTGGACATTTTCTGGCCTCAGAGTCATGTACATTCAGACGTTCACATTCCCTACATAAAAGGAAGGGGCTCGGGGTAATTTCAGACTCCTGACTTTTTCCTTTACAACAGATGGTCTCTCTTAGCAGAGCACACAACTAGAACAGCTCTAATGGCCAAAGGCCATCTCAGTTTGTCCTCAGATTCCTTCTTACTACTAAAGGAAATCCAGAACATATTTATGGAGGTTTTCAGTAATTATTTGCATAAATGATGTTATAGCCTCAATACCAGAACTTACTGTTAGGGGAAGCACACTGATTGAAACCACCCACCCTGGCCAGGTACCATAGTAAACATTTGCATGAGTTGTTTTATGACAGGAGATCCTGATAAAGAATATGGAACTAATAAGCCACCAACAACCGGAAGAGTTCGGGAAAGGTCTAAAGGAGACACTGTGTGTCCGTCCACTTCCCAGAATCCCTCTCGCTAGCATCTATCTTGGCTGAGCGATGCGTGTGCCACCAGGAAAGACTCTGAATTAGAATGATTGGTCAAAGACCACCCGGAAACTAATCCCATCACCATAAAACCCGACATTGCGAGCCATGAGGCAGAGCAGTTCTCCTGGGTTTCCTTACTCTACTGCTCTCCACCCAGGTGCCCTTTCCCAATAAAATCTCTTGCTTTTCAGCACATGTGTCTCCTCAGACAATTCATTACCAAGTGTTAGACAAGAGCCCAGTTTCAGGCCCTGGAAGGAGTCTGCCTTTCTGCAACATTACTAGTGATATTTGAGTTTCTTTCAAGAGCTAACTACATCTGAGCACAACATTCATTAAGTTCTCTTCGAAAGGATGATTTAAATTTTTGTTCAGTGTGGTTCACATTTTATTTTTTTAACTGTCCGAGTAAATGCCCCATAATGGAGGAAGCTTGAATTGTGATTATTTCATTGATCTATGCATGTGGGTCTAAGATAATGCTTAGAGGTCCTCATCCTTTCATTTCAGCTGCTTTTTGTGAATCTTAGCTATTTTTGAAGTCCACTTAACCATTTTGCAGAATCCTTCATGAGCACAATGAAGGAATGAGGGGCTTAAGATCTATCCAAAGACCCCACTCTGTATTGTTAGAGAACCACATAAAACCCATCAACAAGTTGTTAAATACCAATGTGTACCAGAGCTATGCTGGGAACTTGTCAGAGACATAGGGATAAGTATATGAGTCATATAAGCAAAAATCCTTGGAGAGATGTGGACACTGAGATGAGATAATCATGAGAAATAGTTTGAGAATATTCTAGGAGGTAGACCATTAAGTACTAAATTTTCTATTACAGACTTGAGGGGCAAAGGGATTCAGAGTAATTGAAAAATATGGATGTACTGCTGTTCACAAAAGTCTTTGTGAAAGAGAGAAAACCTGGTTTTTGAAGGATTATATTTGGTAGTTGGAGTTCAGCCAGGGAAGAGATTAATTAGACAAAGCCAGGCAGAGGAGATTGATGTTCTGATACAATTTTATGTTGATGAACTAGGGTGAAAATCTTTTTGGTTTTGAGATGTCCAGTTGATCATTGAGATGGTCCATCGATGGCCACATATCGATGTGGTAGAGTGGTAAACCCGCTCCTTCAGTTTCAACTTTTCCTCAATTGCCTTCTCTTCCTCCAAGGTCAGTCTTTCCCAGGGATTCAGCTCCTCCACAGGCAGGTGTTTGAACTGCAGGTGACATCATTTTAGTGATGTGGAATAGCATATTTATCAGGTATTTCTAGATCATCCAGTCCAGTGATTCTCCCATTTTTGTGTACATTACAGTCACTTGGAGGGCTTGTTAAATCTCAGAGGGTCCTACCCAGAGGGTTTTCAATTCAATAGGTTTGGGGTCTGGGTCTGGGACAGGGCCAGAAAGACTTACGTATTTAACAATTCCCTGGTGATGCTGGTCCACGGATCACAGTTTGAGAATTACCAGTTTAAATCCATCATTTCAGTTTACAAATGAAGAAACTGAGGCCCAAGGAGTTCTGAGTTCAAAGAGTGCATAAGAAGGCCAATTACCCACCACCTCTTCACTGCCTACCCTGTGGCAGGTCCAGCGTAATTCCCAATTCCTTTAGGGCAAATCTGACTTGGATTTTAATTGTCTGAGACCTGAGCTTCTTTAATCTCAGTGAAAATTCCTGCATATTTAGGAACAGATCTGCCCAGAGGCAGGAGGATAAACTAGCTAACTTTGAGGCTTTTAGGGCTATGAAAATGTTACATAATAAAATAATTTTTTTCCTACAAATTAAATATTAATGACTATGTCGCTGATTTTACAGCCTGTAGGTGGCAGTGCCTTCCTTCTCTAAACACAGCTAGATCTCTGAGCCGGTTCATTTCCGGAGGAGCCGGGAAGGTTACAGTGCATACAGTATCAGAGACTAGGCCATCCATCTCGGCCCGGGACAGTTTCTCCACACGCAGCAGAATCAGGTAAAGGATTTAGCACTCTGAGGTCTCTACTGTCCCTGATTAATATGTGCGTGCTCATTTGTGTCCAGCTCTTTGCAGCCCCATGGACTGTAGCCCACCAGGCTCCTCTGCCCTTGGAATTTTCCAGGCAAGAGTACTGGAGTGAGTTGCTATTTCCTACTCCAGCGGATCTTCCCAACTCAGGGATCAGTCGGATTCTTTATCACTAGTGCCACTTGAGGAGCCTGATGAGCATGTGGGGTTTTATTAATTTCTGATGTTTTAATGATCTCATTTTCTTGTTTAGCTACTTACATTCTTATTCTCGCCCGAAGTTCTGAAACTTAAGACCTGTGAAAAGCCAAAAAACCGGAGGTATATCAAAGTGGACCTGTTGAAATGCCATGAATTTACTGTGAGGGAAATTCTTCTGGAGGGCTTTATCGCTGCCAAAGCAGTCTTTTATTGGGGAAAGTTGGGGGGTAGAAAGGAAGAAAAAGAAAAGTACAATTCTCGGAACCACATTGCAGAAATGCCGAAGGGAGGTTCAAACAAGTAAGTGATTGTTCAATAGCTGCTGTCAATGATTAAACATGAATTCCCCATTTACATATGACCCAGGACTTGCAGATGACCTGCTAGTACATGATTTCCATTTCTTCAGCAGTCACTGACACGAAGATATAAACTTCACTCTATGTTCAATCTTAGGATGAAATGATCCTGTGAAAGGCTTGTGCTCTCTGCCTCCCAAAGACGCCAGGGCCCAGCCCTTTCCCAATTCTGCTTCCCCTTGAAAAGCCACTGAACTGTCTCAGTAGCTTCCAGGGCCAAGAAGAGCTCCACGCTGATACCCTGTGATCATTCCTTCCTGTCTCCACCGAGAGAACCATGATTTCCTGATGCTGTCTTCTCCCTTTTAAGTCATGCAAATATTGATTAACTCCTTCTCTGTTAATTTCATTGGTTGTTCTAACGTTCAACTCAAGATGGAATTGAGTTTAAGCTCTCTGTTGGACATTCCAGGATGTAGGGTTAGTTAGTTTCCTCAATTCTTCAGCCTTGTCTCTATTTCCTCCTTTTCCCCCTGCACTTACTCTGGACCTCACATCATTTAAAAATGATTTTATGTTTGTTCTTTTGTATGTTCTGTTCCGTCTGAAAAATTCTCATTCATTTTTGAAGATAAAATGTCATTTAGGGGAAGTATTTCCAGACTCCCACAAACAGCACCTTGCTCCTCCTTTAATCCAGTGTTTAGCACATCATTGGGCAATGTACATGTTTATGTGTTAATTCTTACTCCTAGGCCCCCTTGCCTCATTTTGTTCCACCACCCACTGCAGTAGGTTGGACCCAAGATTGTAGCAAGTGTCTTATTCTGTTATATCCCTAAGACCTAGCATAGAGCTGGGCACATAGTGGATGCTGAATAAACACGTGTGGGTTTTTAAGCAATGAATCCTACTCAAGATGTTTCTTTTGTTTATTCAGGAGAAACTCTGATTTCTCAGTTTCAGCCTTTCCCCTTTCAATTCTCTATTATTTTGTTGTAAACCAACCAATAACTTGAGTTCTACAAATGATTGAATTGTATCAATGAAAAGACAGAAATGTTGAAGTGAAAAGCTTGCATGATGTGGACAATTCTCCCCCTCCTCCCTCTCGCCTTCCCCTGCTCCTTCTCCTCCTTTTCTTGCTCTTCCTCCTCCTCTTCCCACTACTACTACTGCTACTAAAAAGCAGACTCATCAATATCTTCAAATCTTTGACGGTTGCCTGAATTCTCTTTCAGAATATTTACAGAAGTTTTCATCTGCCTTTTTGTCTGCTAGATGAATTAACCTTTCCTCAATCACCAGAATTCAAATAGATAAAAATTATTTATTTGCAGCTGTTGGGCATGGTATTTTATTATCCATGGTACACAATGTTGTGTTCTCCTTATTTTCACTGCAATAGCATGCTATTTCTGATACTTTGTTAGATAGAGTACTGGGGCCAAGCCTGTGGTCAGCATTAACACTGCAAACATTGTTTTTTTAGAAGAAAATGAATTTCACATTTCAGTGGCTGACCTAAAAATGAACTTTTGAACATGCCCTATGTTTTAATGTGAGAAACTGGGCTCTGCATATACATTTGGCATCAGTTTGTAAGAGTGGTCAATTCTTTCTTTACATTACATGAACAGGGCAGAACATGGGGCTGAAGACATGTATACTGGAGGCTGTGCTGGAAAATCTCTTATGACCCCCAGAAATACATCCTTGATAATCCCCAGTGGCCATGTCCTTGTGTTTTCTGTAATAATGGGAACAAAATGGGAGAAACTGGGGATAAATAGGAGGCAGTCTTTTAGGAAAGGGTTATCTCCATGTCAGGAATACTGCAAAGCTGTCAAATACGGGTGAGACTTGGTGATCCAGTTTAGAGAGTCAGTGACAATGACTGACAGAGCCTGCCATGCCCTCTCACTGTGAGTGCATCTGGACATATAGAAATAAGTAATGTGAAAGCAAAATGTATCTTTAAAGAAGGAATCCACTGAATTGGCATTTGGCATTTAGCACGCAAGCAGAGATTCCGCGTGTTTGGGAAATCAGTCAATTAATTTCTTCTAAACTTTCCAGATGGAGGTTATAAGGGAGTAGCGAACACCACAAGGCAGCCTGCAGGACTTGTCAGGCTGGAAGAGAAGTGTTCAGACTAGAGAGAGCGCATGAGGAAGTCTTAAGAGTGACTTGGGGAGAGACCCCAGACCCACGGACACAATTTCTCCTAGTAAGATCCATTTGGAGTAGGAATTAAAATATTAAACAGCACAAACCCAGTGAGAAAGCAAGAGGACAGGTTTTATCCACAGCTGTTGCAGCCAGGTGGTATATTTGATAGTGTTATACGAGAAATCACTATGAAGAACTTCAGAGTGTGCAGGAAGAGCTTTCCAGATAACACTCATGTTAGAAATTATTTCTTTTTCATCCAGAAGTTAAGATAATTTATTACACCTTCCCCATAGCAAAGCAGAAGAGAAGGCATTTTTAGAGCAATTATTTTCAGAAACATTTTCATATTGGGGTAAAATAAACCTGGAGAATTTCAGTGTTGCATATCTATGAAGTAATGAATAGTAACCCAAATACCTAGAGCAAGAGCACATTAAAACACACAAACAAATAAATAAAGCTCGCATTCTTTGAGGACTGACCTCAAAGCTTTGGTAACTGCATTGACAAATACTTGTGTTATTTACATATCTATATATATGGAACCCATTAGGCTCCTCTGTTCATGGAATTCTCCAGGCAAAAATACTGGAGTGGGTAGCCATTCTCTTCCCCAGGGGATCTTGCCGACCCAGGGATTGAATCTGGGTCTTCCACATCTGCATGCAGGCAGATTCTTTACTGTCTGAGCCACCAGGGAAGCCCATAATTTTGTGTGGTTATATGTAATAAAACTAAATGAATATATTAGAATATTACCATTTATTTTCATTAAACATAACAATACAAACTTATATATATACATAATTTAAACTGTGGAACGTTTAAAGAGGAATGATGAAATGAACACCAGTGGACTCACCAACAAGCTTAAGAAACATATCTAAGCGCCCTGTGTGTTTATCCTGTTAAGATCCCTTGCCTGCCTCCTAGAGCTAACCACTATCTTGAACTATTTTTCTTATTCTCTTGTTTTTCTTTAGTGTTTACCAAATTTACATCCCTAAATTGTTTAAACTTTATACAAGTGAAAGACAATACTGTATACATTCTCCTGGAACTTTCCCCCTCTCATCTTTGTGCTTTGTGAATTCTGTTTTACCGCTATGTGGTATCTCTTGTAAGACTACACCACAGTTTGTTTCTTCATATTGTTGTCAATAGACATTTAGGCTCTTTCTAGGAATTACAGTGCATGCTTTTATGTACATTCTTGTTCATGGTTTCTGGAGCACATGTACAGGTGTCTTCCGAGATCCAAATAGTGATGTAGTAGGAAACAAACATCTGCCACTTGATTAGGTAATGACGGATTGTTTTCCTTCCGGCATGGCTTACACTCGTCCAGCAATGTATAGGAATTCTGACTGTTCTACGTTCTCTTCGACACTAGTTATTGCCAAATTTTATATTTTTGCCAGTCTGCTGGGAGCAAATATTTGTGGTTTTAATTTAGATTCTGCCTTTTGATGAGGTTGAACATATTTCATATACTTTCTGGCCGTAAGTCTTTCTTCTTTAATGAAATGTTCAGTTTCTATGGAATTATTTGTTAATTTTATGGAGTATTTAAATATCCAATACCCAATCATTTGTCAGTTATGATGTGTGGCAAATGTCTTCTACTAGTTTTGATTAAACTTTAATTTCTCATAAAATTATGCTAGTATTTTCACCATTTGTTGTATGCATGTGCAGGGTTAGCTCTATTTGCATGGAAAAAGTCATTTCTCTAGCAGTAGAACAAAGCTATTTTATATCCTAATGTCTGTAGTAACAGTGCTTTATACATTTGGTTATAATAGAATCCAAATAGCTAAGGCTTTGTCTTCTTCACGCACATCCTACTGAAAGAAAACTCCTGAAAGGAAGCACTTGCTTGGTACTGTTGGTTGTTCTGAAAGAGGAGAAAAATCAAGCAAGCTACTGACCATCCTCATGTGCTGAGTAGCAGTTCTCTCTCAGCTCTGGACTCTTTTGGTTTCCACTTCAATATCCTTACAAAGTCCCAAAGACAGAGAAAATAAAAGAGAGAGACCTAATATCTGCAAGACTGAAACAAATGATAATGATTAATATGTTCATATCAACCTTCCACACTTGCTAAACAGCCTGTAACTCTCTCTGGTATCACTTACCACATTGAGCACATCACTTACCATTATTCCGACATATAAATTGTTTGTTTAATATCTATTTTCCCCACTCCACCCCAGACTATAAATTGCCATGAGTGCAGGTGTTTGTCTCTATTTGTCATAGTGCCCTTAGCACCTAGGACACTACCTAGCACCCAGCTGTCCTCAAAAAGACACCTGTTACATAGGTGAGAAAGCATATTTATTTTACTCATCCTGCTCCTTTTTGTTTTCTGTGTTTGGTATCTATTTTTTTGCTGTTTGAAAGGATGATATTGCTCTACATTATGTCAGATATATGTGTGCTTTGATTTTCCGTTATGTTCAACTTGTTTACAAAAAAATCAATGGCTTGGACAATGGTATTGATAACATCCTGATCAAATACACACACTCGTATAGCTTGGAGGGATGGTGATTATGATTTGCCTGAGTCTATCATATTGGGTCTAATAAACACAAAGGTAAAGCTCTTCAGCTGGGTACAAAAAGAAACAACTGTGCGAATGGTAGAGAAAAACGTGTGTTTCAGTGGCAGACTGTGCGTTATTTAGGACCCATGGTTTTGAACTACCTGATTCTGATTCTATGGAGAGTCTTAATCTTTCATTGCCTTTGAACTATTTTACAGTTATGTGAGTTGTATTAATAGATAACTATAGCAGTTTAAAGTAATTCTTGTCTATAGACTTATCAATGCAAATAAATTTTGTCTAGTAGAAGTTCAGTGGACACTGCAGATTCACTAGTTTTGCACCTATTTGCAAATTTATTTCAATATTCCTGATCTATAAGTGTGTCTGTTCTTTGGATTCTCCTTTGAATGAAAAGTAACATCTGCTGGGTTCTCTTATTAGATAGTGAGTTAAATAAAATCTTCATTTTATATTTATGTGAGAATCATAATTTTACCTTACTTTGAAAGTTATTCTTTAACAAAATAGAGAATGGGAAAAAACTTGGATAGAGAATACAATATGAGCAAAAGATTTGAAATCTAAGTTGACAGTAAATTCAATATGTCATTAGTGTAGTGTGGCTGTTGCTTTGGTTATTTGGATATTAAATACTTAGTTTAGAATCACTCTTCTGAGATTTTAAACATTGATCAGCTTTTCTTATTTTTAACCCAATAACTGATTGTTTTGATAATTGTTGCTATAAATCATGTTTTAAAATCCTGTATAGCAAGCCATTGTAATTATCCTTTTTAAAAGAACACTTCAGTATTCTTGATAGCTTATTCTTCTAGATGAATTACACTGAGAGTTTGTCAGAGTCTATAATGTATTCATTTGGGATCTTGGTTTTGCATAAAATCTATAAATATTTGCTTAGGACTTACTGTCATTTCTACTATATATGGTCTTTCCAACAAGGATCAATATATATCTCTCGAATTATTCCTCTTATCTTTTATTTTTCCCACTGTGAGTTTCAAATTTTTATTTGAATAAGTAAGTCATTTATGTCTTGAATTAAATAAATATACATTTAACCATTTCAGTTGTAATATAATCTTTTTATTTTATTTTGTCTCTAGCTATTTGCAGTGGGTCTAAAAGAATGCATTTGATTATAATGTTTATTTTTTCTAAAAAGTTATTATCAAACTTTTGGGAAATTTTATTATATTTTTCTCAAATAAATATCATCAACATTTCTAGTGTTATATCTTTAAAAAACAGGTTAAAAAAAGACATCCTTGTTTTGAAAATAGTCTCATTCATCCTGGAAAAGACAAAATAAGAAAATTTTAGGTTTTCCTTTTTCTTCCTAAACAATGCCTTGAATAAAAGATATTTTACTTTTAAGGTGAGGTTATTTTGGGGCAAGGCAGTCAGAAACAAGAAAAGTTTTCAGTCTTTTTAGTCCATGCTTGACAATAATTTGGATATGCCGTGAGTTCCATATTTGTTTATGTGTGTAGTGCAAGGCTCAGGAGTTTATCTACTAAAGGAGTATTACAAGATTCCACACCATTGCTTCAGCATGTGAGTATCATGCAAAAGAGATTAAAAAGTTTGAAATTAAGGTTAAAAGATAAGCCAGAGTGAAGTTTTTCTTAAATATTAAAGTTTTCTATTTGTTTTCAAATTGTTCTTTCTTCCTTCTTGGTAGTTACCATCTGTCTTTAATTATCACTTTATTTAATTTCCTTTGAAAATCATTGGTATTTCCTAAATTTCAGTTGTTTGACCTTAAATTCTGAAGCCCTTCTTAGCCTCTATTTCCTTATTTATAAAATGGGAATGAAAAATTTTTTGCCTGTCTCCCTGGGTGGTTGTTTCAATCTGATAAAATGGTTAAGGCACCGTTTCCTTTCTAAGAGTGGTTGGCCATTGAGAACCATTTCAACTAAATTTAGCAAGAATATGTTCAATCTATTTCATGGCTGCCATGGTTCCATGTAATTTTGGAGGGGTGTGAATACAAATCAAATATAGAATAAGGTCCCTGTCTCCTAGAGAAATGCCTCTCAAATGTTTGTGTGCACCCAGACTCCCAGGGTCTTGTTAAATAGCAGTTTCTGATTCAGTTTGTCTAGGACGAAGTCTGAGATGCTGCTTTTCTTTTCTCATAGTTTAGCATTACAGCACTTGTTTATTGAAACTACTTCTCTGATTGGAGTTGTCATTACTTATGTGTCCAGGTCTTTGAGGAGGAAAAACACACAACCTCTGTTGTTTGGTTTACCTACAGAAATCCGGACTTAGTAAACAGAATCAAAAAGATTCAAGTCCATTCCCAACCAGGAGCACCATGAACGTATGGTCACTTGCGGTGTGATCAAGGAAACAGGGCTATTGCAGCAGGAGGGGAATATGGGCACAGGCTCGGAATGGGGGCATCCATGGGCATGGGGGATAGTGAAGGCTGGAACACTGTGCTGGGCGGGTCAGAGCGCTGGGACAGGAAGAGGGAATGGATCTTGGGCAAAAGTGCATAAAGACTTTTCCAAGGAAGACATTCTGCATTCCTGACATCCCCCTAGGGGATGCTGATGCTACAGGTGAGAAGTCACGTGCAGAAAAGTCACACATGTTAGAGGCAGAGATCAGGAAAACTAGGTATCATTAAGTATCCAAATATGTAGAAAACTAGGAAAATCAGTGTGGGCCAGAGCATGGGAAAAGGTTTCATGGCCATGAAAAATGGACAGGATTCAACCTGAGATTCCTTTCCAATGTTGGTAAGGAGACAAAGCAAGCTCAGGCATGCTATGACCTCTCACTGGAGAAAAACAGTGTCTTGATTTTTGAAACTTCTGTGGATTCATGCATTTTAAGATGCTTGAAATGTTGAAGGTGCTTAGCCAAAAATCAATGGTTTTAAGTTGCTGGAGTTCAATATTTTGTATGCATGTATATTTGGAAGTTCAGATTGCCCCTACATCCATGGGACATGTGTGTGCACATGCCCTCTTACATTCGATTTTATCACCAATCAGGATGTTTTCTGTGCTTCTCTGTAGATGGGTCACATGCTTTGTGTTTGTAGTATTGTTAAATGCAATATTTGGGCTTTGCTAAGGACCAATTAGGTTCTAACAACAGATGAGCATTGCTCCTATGTGCTGATCAGCTTACTCTGGGATGAGTGAGTTACTGCATTCTTATCCCCAGAGGTTTGTTGTTGTTGTTCAGTCACTAAATCTTGTCTGACTCATTGGAACCCCGTGGACTGCAGCATGTCAGGCACCTCTGTCCTCTGCTATCTCCCAGAGTTTGCTCAAATTCATGTCCAGTGATTAGGTGATGCTGTTTAATCATCTAATTCTCTGCCACCCCCCTTCTCATTTTGCCGCCAGTCTTCCTCAACATCAAGACCTTTTCCAGTGAATCAGCTCTTCACATCAGATGGCCAAAGAACTGGAGCTTCAGCTTCAGCATCAGTCCTTCAATGAATATTCAGGGTTGATTTCCTTTAGGATGGACTGGTTGGCTCTCCTTGCATTCCAAAGGACTCTCAGGGGTCTTCTTCAGTACCACAGTTCAAAAGCATCAGTTCTTTGGTGCTCAGCTTTCTTTATGGTCCAACTCTCACACTAATATATGACTACTGGAAAAACCATAGCTTTGACTATACAGACTTTTGTTGGCAAAGTGATGTCTCTGGTTTTTAATATGCTGTCTAGGTTTGTCATAGATTTCCTTCCAAAGAGCAAGTGACTTTTACTTCATGCTGCAAGTGGTCTGTAGCAAAGCTACAAAATTGCCTAAATTTATCTTCAGTGCTCACTGACTTTTAGGCGCCCCATCTCTTGGGGACTCAGTGCCCATATACTTGTCCCTAATGGCCTTGATCACCCTCACTCCTAGTTTCCATGCGCATAGCCTTTCTTGTAATCAAATGTATTTCATTTTATGTCTGTCCCTTCAGAATGCAGCTATTCCATAAACTCATCTCCCCATAGGCCACACATGAGCCCCAGACTTCAGTTCAGTTCAGTTCAGTTGCTCAGTCGTGTCTGACTCTTTGCGACCCCATGAATGGTTCTGCATATAAGTTAAATAAGTAGGGTGACAATGTACAGCCTTGATGTACTCCTTTTCCTATTTTGAACCAGTCTGTTTTTCCATGTCCAGTTCTAACTGTTGCTTCCTGACCTGCATACAGGTTTCTCAAGAGGCAGTTCAGGTGGTCTGGTATTCCCATCTCTTTCAGAATTTACCCCTTGTCCAAGGTAAGGAGCAGCGGCTGTGCTTTGCTGGAGCAGCTGTGAAGAGATACCCCATGTCCAAGGTAAGAGAAACCCAAGTAAGACGGTAGGTATTGCATAATCACAGAAAACTAGTCAATCTAATAACTCTTGGACCACAGCCTTGTCTAACTCAGCGAAACTAAGCCATACCCTGTTGGCCACCCAAGACAGGCAGGCATGGTGGAGAGGTCTGACAGAATGTGGTCCATTGGAGAAGGGAATGGCAAACCACTTCAGTATTCTTGCCTTGAGAACCCCATGAACAGCATGAAAAGGCAAACTGATAGGATACTGAAAGAGGAACTCCCAGGTCAGTAGGTGCCCAATATGCTACTGGAGATCAGTGGAGAAATAACTCCAGAAAGAATGAAGGGATGGAGCCAAAGCAAAAACAGTACCCAGTTGTGCATGTGACTGGTGATAGAAGCAAGGTCTGATGATATAAAGAGTAATATTGCATAGGAACCTGGAATGTCAGGTCCATGAATCAAAGCAAATTGGAAGTGGTCAAACAGGAGATGGCAAGAGTGAATGTTGACATTCTAGGAATCATCAAACTAAGCTGGACTGGAATGGGTGAATTTAACTCAGATGACCATTATATCTACTACTGCGGGCAGGAATCCCTTAGAAGAAAAGGAGTAGCCATCATGGTCAACAAAAGAGTCTGAAATGCAGTACTTGGATGCAATCTCAAAAATGACAGAATGATGTCTGTTCATTTCCAAGGCAAACCAGACTTCAGTAGAGGTGTTCATTCTTGTTCCCTGACCACAGGTTCTGCTTTCTGCTCTGAGCTTTAGCTTTTTCCTGGACTGCCCCTTCTCTTTCATTCTTTCAAGCTAGGCAGGACCTACCCATCTTGAACTCAGCTCAAATCCTGCTAACTTTGTAAGGTCTTCCAAAATTTCCCTGACATGGATCCCTCAGTAGGTTGTTGTGTATCCTATGCATGGGCAATTAATCATTTGCTGAGAAACCTGTATGCAGGTCAGGAAGCAACAGTTAGAACTGGACATGGAACAACAGACTGGTTCCAAATCGGGAAAGGAGTACATCAAGGCTGTATATTGTCACCCTGCTTATTTAACTTATATGCAGAGTACATCATGAGAGACACTGGGCTGGAAGAAGCACAATCTGGAATCAAGATTGCTGGGAGAAATATCAATAACCTCAGATATGCAGATCACACCACCGTTATGGCAGAAAGTGAAGAACTAAAGAGCCTCTTGATGAAAGTGAAAGAGGAGAGTGAAAAAATTTGGCTTAAAGCTCAACATTCAGAAAACTAAGATCGTGGCATCTGGTCCCATCACTTCATGGCAAATAGCTGAGGAAACAGAGGCTGACTTTAGTTTTTTGTGCTCCAAAATCACTGCAGATGGTGATTGCAGCCATGAAATTAAAAGACGCTTACTCCTTGGAAGGAAAGTTATGACCAACCTGGACAGCATATTAAAAAGCAGAGGCATTACTTTGTCAACAAAGGTCTGTCTAGTCAAGGCTATGGTTTTTCCAGTAGTCATGTGTGGATGTGAGAGTTGGACTATAAAGAAAGTTGAGTGCCAAAGAATTGATGCTTTTGAACTATGGTGTTGGAGAAGACTCTTGAGAGTCCCTTGGACTGCAAGGAGATACAACCAGTCCATCCTAAAGGAGATCAGTCCTGGCTGTTCATTCAAGGACTGATGTTGAAGCTGAAACTCCAATACTTTGTCCACCTGATGTCAAGAGCTGACTCATTTGAAAAGACTCTGATGTTGTGAAAGATTGAAGGCAGGGGCAGAAGGGGATGACAGAGGATGAGATGGATAGATGGCATCACCAACTCAATGGACATGAGTTTGGGTAAACTCTGGGAGTTGGTGATGGACAGGAGGCCTGGTATGCTGTGGTTCATGGGGTCACAAAGAGTCGGACACCACTGAGTGACTGAACTGAACTGTATTATTACTGTTTTTCTGTTGCTGTCTGCCATCATCATTTAGAACTTGTATTCAGCTCTTTAAAACTTGATATGCTGGTTCCTCTGCTACAAAATCTCCTTGAACTTAGAGTTTGGATATTAATATATTTTTGTATTTGTACAGAGTCTCACACAATAAAATGGTTTTTAAAAGTTCTTTTTATGTGATAAACTAATTCTAAAAATTTCAGGATGATCATAGTAAATATAGAAGGCCATTCAGGAACTTCCATCGGCTTAGCCAAAGAGAATCATAACTTGAAAAACCTGGATAGGATCAATGGTAGTCTTACTGATTCTCTCACAAATGTACCCAAAGCTCTGGATCCCCTCCTGTTGGGCTGGCCCGGTTACCATGGGAACTATGCCTTCAGCTTCAGTCCAGCTTTCAAGCTGCCAAATAAGAAAGGGTGTGTGTGTGTGTGAAGTCTCTCAGTCATGTCCGACTCTTTGTGACTCTATGGACTGTAGCCCACCAGGCTCCTCTGTCCATGGGATTCTCCAGGCAAGAATACTGGAGTGGGTTGACATGCCCTCCTCTAGAGGATATCTTCCCACTTCAGGGATTGAACCCGCAACTCTTTGATCTCCTGCATTGGCAGGTGGCATCTTTACCACCAGCACCACCTGGGAAGCCCATGGGAGGACATTTCTTAGGGCTCCTTGGCTCTTTCCAGTCCTGTTCTCCACACAAGTAGGGGAGAAGTAGAGAAGCACATGCTGAAGCTGGGAGATAAAGTGCCCCAGCAAGCACAGGTAAAAATGCTGGGTTGGTGCTGGGAGAGGTGCTCCCGGCAGGGAGTCAGTGTCTGTGATGCATCCATCAGCCACACTCAGCTTCCCTCCTCAGAACCCTCTGGCCTGTGACAGACGCGATGTCAGTCTCTGTCTCCCACGCTTCTTTGGGAATCCTGGTCTTGATGGCAACTCTGGTCAGCCGTGCCTGGTTCTGTGTTTCCCTGAGAGAGTAAATACCAATCAGTCTGTGTGTGTGAGCTAGGGCAGGGCAGGCTCTTGACCTGGAGAGGCAGCCAAGCTTCTACACACATGGGCTCCCTCCTGTGTGGCAAGGACCTCAGCTTCAGGGGTCCAGCATGGGCTTTATATCACTCTTTTCCCATCCTTCCACCCTAAACCCTTCTATCATACTCTAGACCTAGTTGCATCACTGTGAAATGCAAGACTTTAAATAGCTCCCTCTGATCACTGATATCTGACATAATTTCAGCTCTGAGAAATCACAACTGCCACCCAGGAAAATGACTGGGGGAAGCCAGCTTTCTTGCCTCTTTGTTCTCTGATGGTATCCACAAGACCAGCCGGCCATCTTGCCCCAGTGAGGTCAGATTTCCATCCTTGTGGCCACATCCTGGCTACATGACCCATGGGCCTAGCTGTTCTTCCCTCTGCCCACTCTCTCACCGGTGCCTTGGAGGCTATTCTAGAAAGAGAAGCACTCGTAAATGCGCTGCCTTCTTTCAGATGGAGGGAAGGTCTCAGGGGATGGGCGCAAAGGACTAAAGGAAGTGTAAGGAATTGAGACAAGAGATGAGGCAGGTGATTCTGGAGGCAAGAGTAGTGTTCAGGTTGGTCACCAGTTTGCTGATGCCTCTGCTATTCCAGAGGGTAAACCAGGGGGATAGAGGACTAGGGAAGAAGAGCTAGTGGTGAAAATAGAAGAGGGAGTTTCTGTCTTTGGGGAGCTTACACTGCTATAGACACAGGATATATTTGTGTATTAATTATGTATTTAATTAGGATGCATGTGTGCTTTCCTGAACCAAACCAGCATCCTCTAGACCCTTGCTGTGTAGAGCCTCTACTTTAGGATATCACAATTCAAATGTCCCATTTCCTTTATGATGCTTGATTTTAAATGCAATAATGATGAAGTGACTATCCAACCACAGGAAACTTATTTAGAGATTTCTTCGGATGATCTGAGAGATGCTGAGAAATTTTCTCTGCCCACCTCCTTCTGTCCCCTTCAAAACTTGAAATCTAACCCACCACTGTTTCACCCACCACAGTTTCAGAAACTGAAATTGCATGTTAGGTCTTTTGAGGATATCTCAAAGATATCGTGTTTCCTGAAGTCTTTAATTAAAAGGCAGTGTCTTATAGACAAGACCAAAAAAAGATTATTCAGAACTATTTAGGTATTTGGAAAATAGTATTATTCTCCCTTAGTAACTCTATAAACAAAAACAAAAATAACTCCCACTTTAGTGTAATAATTAAATGTAAAAGAAAAAAAATGCAACTCATTAAAATGCAAGAAGAATATAAATAAATGTTTACTTATTCCAGGCCAGAAAGGCCTCTCTAAAGCAATAGAAGAAAATATGACAGAAAAAGTATATTTGACTACATAATAATTTAAGAATTCAGTATGTCACAATAGATTACAAACACTATTAATGATAAATGTCAAACTGGGAGAACTTGCAATAAATATGGCAAGAGACTGATATCATAAATGTATAAAGAGCTTTTCCAATCAATAGAAAGATCTCTAAGATCTCCACTGGAAAACTGGTTAAAAAAATGAAGATGATGCACATATGCATAAACATTCAATTTCACTAGCAATCAAAGAGATGCAAAATAAAGTGATAAGAAAATACAATTTTTATGTAAGAAATCAAAGTTAAAAAACCAACCGATGGAACTAAGGTGACAGTGAAATCTCCAACTTGATGTCCCCTCCCTCCTAACAGAGCCTCCTGATTGGCTCCTCTCTCTCCTCTGTCGGGGACTGAACTTGTCCTTCTGCATTTCTGGGTCATCCACTCCCGTCAATGCTCTTGTCTTGCTTTCAGTGTTTATCTGTGTCCAGGGTAGTGCTGATAAGGAGGGAACAGAGCATGGATGGGAAGGAAGTCTGAAATAACTGTGTCATATTTCTAGAGATGTTCTTTTACTCAGAATATCTCACACTTACTACAGGCCAAGCAACCTTTTGGTTCTCACTGCCAAATTTAATAGCCACTCGGTAGAGAATTGAAGGCAGGAGGAGAAGGGGATGACAGAGGATGAGATGACTGGATAGCGTCCCCAGTTCGATGGACATGAGTTTGAGCAGGCTCTGGGGGTTGGTGATGGATAGGGAAGCTGCATGCTGCAGTCCATGGGGATAGCAAAGAGCTGGACACGACTGAGCGACTGAACAGAACCGAGAGAATGACTTACACTCTAGCTTGAAAGCCATTAACTCTAGCCTCTACAAATGGATATGTATTACTCTCTGGACCCATAACTGGCCCATTAGCCCATACCCAGCTTCCCTTGATTCCTTGCCTGGCTGGGCCTCCATGTTCGACATCATTAATGTCTTCATCACACTCTCTAAGAGAATCTTAACTTTCTCCTCAGTCACTTTGCTTTATGTCCCACCCCCAGGGACAGATTCCTACTTTCTCTGCTCCTTGCCTCTATTCCCTGCTTGTTGAAGGACACAGGACCACAATGTGGCTATGTCCACTGCAACACATGTGCTACACAATATAGATTTCTTATTGATTTTCCTGGGCACTTCCCATAATGACTGGTCCAAACATGTTCTAATACACAGAAGGCTCTTCTTCCTTCTCTGATAAGAACATTAATAATGTTAATAAAAAAAGTAAAACAACAATAATAGCAAATGCTACTGTGCTACTTACTCTAGTTCAGGCTATAAGTGTTTAACAGGTATTCAGTCATTGACTTCTTCTAGTAATTCTATGAGAGAGGTAGGTATTATTGTATTTCCCATTTTACAAATGAGACAACTGAGGCACAAGGAGTGAAAGGAATTTTCCCAGGACCATGGGGGATGGGGACAGATTGGTCATATCGTCACAGTTTGACACTGGATAATATAGAGACATCTGGATCACATCTTTATATTCCCATCCCTTCTCTCACAGGAGACAATTTTGCTTCCTACATCACTGAGAAAGTCCATATAACATACAGGCTTTCTTACACACTTTATCTTTTTGTATTATGGTTTTTGCTTGTTTGTTTAAACAATAGACATACATTTTTGCACAGATTTGGAGGCCAGAAGTCTGAGATGAGAGTCTCAGCATAGTTGGGTTCTGGTGAGGACAGTTTCTGGCTGGCAGGTGGCTGCCTTCTCACTGTGTGTTGACATGACCACTCTTTTGTGCATGCATAGAGACAGCACAAGCTCTCTATAGTCTCTTCCTAGGAGGGCACTGATCCTATCAGATCAGGGCCCCACCCTCATGGCCTCACCTAATCCTAGTTACCTCCCAAAGACTTTGTCTCTGAATACCACCATGGCATCTGGTCCCATCACTTCATGGCAAATAGATGGAGAAACAATAGAGACAGTGAGAGACTTTATTTTGGGAGGGCTCCAAAATCACTGCATTTTGTGACTGCAGCCATGAAATTAGAAGACGCTCTTTGGAAGAAAAGCGATGACCAACCTAGACAGCATATTAAAAAGCAGAGGCATTACTTTGCCAACTAAGGTCTGTCTAGTCAAAGCTATGGTTTTTCCAGTAGTCATGTATGGATGTGAGAATTGGACTATAAAGAAAGCTGAGCACAGAATTGATGCTTTTGAACTGTGGTGTTAGAGAAGACTCTTGAGAGTCCCTTGGACTGCAAGGAGATCCAATCAGTCAATCCTAAAGGAAATCAGTCCTGAATATTCATTGGAAGGACTGATACTGAAGCTGAAACTCCAATACTTTGGCCACCTGATGCCAAGAACTGACTCATTTGAAAAGACCCTGATGCTGGGAAAGCTTGAAGTCAGGAGGAGAAGGCAGAGGATGAGATGGTTGGATGGCATCACTGACTCGATGAACATGAGTTTGAACAAGCTCTGAGAGTTCGTGATGGACAGGGAAGCCGGGCGTGCTGCTGTCCATGGGGTCACAAAGAGTCAGACACGACTGAGCGACTGAACTGAACTGAACCACCACTTTAGGGGTTAGGGCTTCAATATATGAATCTGAAGGGAGGCACATTAGTCCACAGCATTTGCTATTCAGTTGTGCATATTATGTTCAGCTTTGTATACTAAGTTTTAGAGCTGTCCTTGGCTCCAGCTCTATATAATTTGTCCTTGGGGTGGGAGACAAAGTGACCGAGTATAAAGTTAAGATTCTAGAGGTGATCAGGACAACATTAAAGATGTCAAACATGGAGGCCCAGCCATTCTCGTCCCCTATTTCAGACTAGGAAAATAGCATTTATCATAGGAGGCTGGCCCCCACCTGTGTCCTTGGCCCTAGCTCTTTCTAAGGACTGTTTTTTGCTCTCCTCCATCCTCAGTTTGTCATCAGGTTCTTCAACTCCTCCTCTCCAATGAATCTTTCCTTTCAACGCTCTGATCTCCCTCATCCTGAGAGAGTTCTGAGCCCTCCTGTACAGTGAGCCTACAAGGCTTTACCTACTCCTGTTTACTTCTTAAAGTTGTGTCCTTTATTCAGGTACTCGTGAAATACCGTCAGGTGCTATCTCTGAGCCCCATGGCTGGTCTTGCATCTCATGACTCTTGGCTCCCGGGGGCCCTGTGCCAAATCCAGTCCTGTTGGCATTCAGGGACCTACTCTCCCATCACACTATTACTCACTCCTGCCTTGTCTCCTAGAGATCATGGCCCCTCAGAAACATAGCCCCTTCCTCTCTCCATTTATTAGTTAGCTAATTAAAACTGTTTTCTTGAGTGCCTACTGTGCATCAGGCACTGTGCTAAGAATAAAGAATACAAAGCAAATATGGCAGACCTTCAGATCGAGGCTTGCTCAAATGAAAAATAGAAAATCATTAACTGTAATACAATAACTAATGTTTTGATGGAACACATACGTAATAGGCACCATGCGAAATTTAAACTTTATGTGAAGTTTAAAGATGAGGCGGCTGAAGCAGAGAGAGGTTAGGTAGCTCACCCAAGATTATACAACTAAGTGCAACAGGAGCTCCAAGCATATTTCCCTCTTTAATTCCACTGTGCTAACTACTGCAGATATCTCTCTGAGATGAAATGGGAACCCAGAGACCAGAGGAACCAAATCTCTCAGAGGTGGGGGCCATTTTGTACACTGATGCTAACACTAGATCTGTGTCTTAGAGGAGAAATAGACATTTGCCCAGTGGACTGGAGGGTGAGCAGAAACACCAGGACATAGAATAGTGAGAAAAGAGGATGGGACTAAGGGCTGAAAAAATACTTAACAAAACCTGGAAATATAGGCTATCCAAGGGGAAACTTGGAGATGTGGTTCAAACAGTGGCTATATTGTAAAGAGGGTTTCCCTTGTGGCTTAGCTGGTAAAGAATCTGCCTACAATTCGGGAGACCTGGGTTTGATCCCTGGGTTGGAAAGATCCCCTGGATAAGGGAAAGGCTACCCTTATTCTGGCCTTGAGAATTCCATGGACTGTATAGTTCATGGGGTAGCAAAGAGTTGGACAAGACTGAGTGGCTTTCACTCCACTTTCATACTGTAAAGAGCCTTATAAAAGAAAAGGTTTTAATTTTACATTTTAAGATTCTGATGAAAATGAAGTCTCTCAGTCGTGTCCAGCTCTGTGTGACCCCATGGATGGTAGCCTACCAGGCACCGAGTTCCATGGGATTTTCTAGGGAAGAATACTGGAGTGGGCTGCCATTTCCTTCTCCAGGGGATCTTCCCAACCCAGGGACTGAACCCAGGTTTTCTGCATTGCAGACAGACGCTTTACCATCTGAGCCACTAGGGAAGCCCGAACATTTGCAAACATTTCTGAGATGTCCAAAGACTCTTTCTCGAACTGAAACTACTTTACAGGTATATAGAATGTGAATTAGGAATTTCCCAAATCTGTGCCTTTCTGCTGAGCTCACTGTGTTAGCATCCAGAGTATTTCAGCACCTTTCCTGACCTATTATTACATAATTTCAGTACCTTCCATCTTTCAGAAAGCAATTCTGTGATTTCTTGTCTAACTTGAGCCTTTTCTTCTCTGTACCAAGGGAAGATGACATAATTCAATTATCTTTTTTTTTTTTCTGTTTGGAAATAAGACCAGAGATATCAACATCTCAAATAATTCGTTTTCTCTTGACTTCTTATGCAATCAAATAGGCATGGGCTGAGTGACTTTGAAGATACAGTTACCATCCTGGGTGGGTAGAGGGCAGCATAAAGCCAGGGGCCCTTGCACTGACCTCAGAGCACTGTGTCTCAGCATCCCCTGTGCCACTAATTAAACAGTGGACCTGACAGCTTTGTCACTTTCAGCCTTGGGCTACAAAACCCTTCAAGCTGTTGTTCAGTTTTTAAGTCGTGTCTGACTCTTTTCAACGCCATGGACTGCAGCACACTAGGCTTCCCTGTCCTCCACCATCTCCTGGAGCTTACTCAAACTCATGTGCATTGAGTCGGTGATGCCATCCAACCATCTCATCCTCTGTCATTCCCTTCTCCTCCTGCCTTTAATCTTTCCCAGCATCAGGGTCTTTTCCAACGAGTCAGCTCTTCACATCAGGTGGCCAACGTATTAGAGTTTCAGCTTCAGCATCAGTCCTTCCAATAAATTTTTGGAGTTGTTTTCCTTTAGAATTGACTGGCTTGATCTCCTTGCCATCCAAGGGACTCCCAAGAGTCTTCTGCAGCACCACAATTTGAAAGCATCAAGACTGACAGAGAAAATAAAGGCTCTGTGCTCTAAGGGTTGGTACTGGTCTGTTCACTCCTTGTCAGCAGTGATTCACCCAATCCCATTTCTGTCCTCAGCACATGTTATGGAAAAGTTCTGCCTTTCTTCACCTTGAATTTGTCATCAGTACAAAAAAATCAATGAGATCTTTCCTATATGTTTTGGGAAATGGTGCTCAGTGCTATTATAGGCATCCAGTAACAAGGCATTTATTTATTCAGCATACATTAGAATGGGCTTCTGGACAGGCAAAAATTTTCTGGATGATTGAAAACTAACTCTCTCTTGATTATACTATATATTTTTAAAGAAACAGTGGATATATTCCCAATGTTGTACAATATATCCTTTTAGCTTATTTTATTTTCAATTTTTTTAATTGGAGGAAGATTACTTTGTTGTGTTGGTTTCTGCCACGTGTGCGGGCTTAGTTGCTCAGTTGTGTCAGACTCTGCAAGGACTGTAGCCTGCCAGGCTCCTCTGTCTATAAGATTTTCCAGGCAAAAATATTGGAGTGGATTGCCATGCCCTCCTCCAGGGGATCTTCCTGACCCAGGGATCGAACCTGCATCTCCTGAGGCTCCTGCATTACAGGTAGGTTCTTTACTGGCTGAGCCACCAGGAAAGCCCTGGTTTCTGTTGTACAACAATGCAAATCAGACATAATTATACATATATCACCTGCTTCTTGAGCCTCTCTCCCCCTTCTGCCATCCCAGCCTTGTAGGTTATGGCAGAGCCTTATAGCTTATTTTACATATAACAGTTAGTATCTCTTTCTTGCCCCTCCCCGCTTCCCTCTCCCTACTAACAACCCTGTTCTGTTCTATATATACCTGATTCTGCTGTTTTGTTGTTTTTATTTTTGCTATATTCACTCATTTGTTGTATTTTCAAGATTTCTCATATAAGTGAGATCATACAGTATTGGTCTTTCTCTGTCTAAATTATTTCACTGAGCATAATGCCATCAAAGTCCATTCATGTTGCTGTAGATATCAAAATTTCATTATTTTTTATGGCTGTTAACTCTCTTTTGAATATCATTTGGGCAACAGCATTTCTGGAATATATTACATATGTGATGGGATAATGCATTTTGAGATATGCACTATGTTTTCCCCTCTCTGCTTTTCTCTTTTTCCCTTTGCTTATCCAAGCAGGATCAGTTTTCTTTCGTTGTCTCAAAGAAGGACTATGATGGGGTGGAAGGCAGAAATACACTGTGCATCTGTCTGGTTTTTGTGGTTCAAAGGCCCAGGTTCTTAGAACAACTTAGTGGAGTAGGAGAGTGGCTGAAAGAAAGCGGACGTGGGCTGTGGAAACATGCATGAAGAAGGATAATCCTTCAGACTAAAAATACATGCACCCCAGGGAAGAAGCGGAGAAGGGAAAGCTACAGAGAAGGAAGGGGTGGGGAGAATGGGGGAATGGCAGGAGAGGAACAGAGAGGTAGAGAGACAGAGATGCAGCCCTCCCTTGCCTGGACAGGAATCCAAGAGTGGTGCCTCCAGAAGAGCCAGGCAGAGCTTTTCAGGAAGACCATTACTCTGTAGGACTGATGCCAAGGAGCGGTGAGACAAGGATGGGTGAGGAGCAGGAGTGCTGAGGGCAACAGTGAGCTCACCCCTGTGTGCCAGTGACTCAGGGACCCAGTGACCAACTCACCAGTGTTTCAACATTATTGACATCTCTTGGAAGCTTTGCCATAACCTCAGAGTTATGGAGTCTAGGGTGGTGCTAAGAAAACTCAAAGTTTGAATTCCTAATCCGCTCAGTGGGATAAGGGCTCTTAATGGAAATACTGTGAGCTAACGGACATTAAATTTCTTGCAAACCTTGCTTTTCTGAAGCATCAGGTAATCTCTTCCATGGTTGGGAGCAGCTCACTGTCCAGGTCCTGTGGATCTGTTGAGAAAGGAGCACTTGTACCCCCATGCCAGTGTTGTAGTCTCAGTCTTTGTGTCTTCTTTTTATTTTGTTTCCCTGGCCCCAGCCCAGCTTTTACTTCTTGGTACTTATCATGAGTGCACATAGTTCTCCCTCTCCATTTTCCTCTCCAGATTTGCTGTCCTCGATGAGCTTTGGCCAGGAAGCCAGATAATGAACTTGAGAATTATACATAAAGGGAGAAGAAATCAGACCTGAGAGTCAGCTCATTTTCCTCATCTGCAGAATGAGGGAGCTGTAATAGATCATTGCTAAAGTCTAGTTCAGCTCTAACATTTTATGATTCCTCTGAATAAAGTATGGGAGCTTTTAGCCACCATTTTGGGAACATACACTTCTCCCATTTCCTGAATTTCAACCATGTTCTCAGGGGATGGGGTTGCTCTGTTTGTGACATCTTGAAAAGTGACATTATTTAACTTGGCATTTATTGCTCAATTTACATACATTTCATCCATTCATTTAAAAAGTTAGTGAGTCTCTACTGTGTGTCCAGTGCTATAGTATATGATTGGAATACAAAGATTAATACACAATAACTTCCTCAAGGTGTTCACAGACTATAAAATTGATTCTCGATCTCCTCTGCAGTCATGGAACCCTTCGGGAATCTGATGAAAGCCCATTATATTACAGGCTATTATTTACTGAGCACTTACTACATGCCAGGTTCTATCCAAATGCTTCAGAAGTAGCATATTTTATCCTCAGATATCTATAAGGTAGTTATTATTATCTGCAGATATACAGATGATGAGACATAAGCCCAAGGACACAGGGCTAATAAGTGTTGAGAACCAGAATTTACTCCTAGTCAGTGCAAGTCTAGGGCCTCGTATGAAACTGCTGTGTTTCTGAAATTAACTACAATAAGAACAATATAATAATTGCAGCCGTTTCTGAGAATAAATGCTGTGTCCCAGGCCATGTGTAAAAGCCTCTGTGTTAATTATTTCATTTAGTACTAATCCTAACATCATAAGCAGATACTTTTATTATCTGCCATTCAGTGCAGAACCTCTTGGCTTAAAATGGTTAAAATAATTTGCCCCAAGGTACACATCTAGTAGTGAGGGAAGATGAGGTACAAAGTACATTTTTGGTACAGTTTTAGATGGTTCATGAACTTCTTGTCCTCTGACAAAGAGGAAGAGACTGATAAAAGTGTATTGATTTGTGGTAAGTGCAGGGAGTAGTTCTGTGGGAACAGCATAAATCATTCTCAAGGATCAGGGGCAACTTCCCAGAAGAAGTCATACTTGAACAGAGTGTAAAGGATAAATAGCTTCTTAGATGTCCAGCGGTGGGGAGAAGGGCATCTGGGGTAGAGGGAAGAGCATGTGCAAAGGCAGGGAGCCAGAGACTATAGCATGATCTGGTGGTCCAGTGGTTAAGACTCCATACTTCCACTCCAGGGGCCTGGGTTCAATCCCAGGTCAGGGAACTAAGATTCCCGCAAGCAAGATCTAGTGAACCACAAAATTGAGTATCGCTGGGATTTGCTGTGTGTGAAGACAAAGACAGGAGACAGTGAGGCTGAGAAGTCAGGCAGGAGTCAGGTCACCCAAACCTCTGGGTGTGAAGCAAAGGCATTTGAATTCTACTTGGTCTATGCAGAGCCACTGAGGGCTTTACATGTGGGAGCAGGTTGTTGGAATGTGCACTGTAGAAACCAGGGTGCAGGGAAAGCTGGAAGGGTGGCCCCCTGGATCAGAGCAAAGGGAAAGGTGAGTTAGGCTGTTGTGATGAGAGCCTGAGTTAAGATACTGGTGATAGAGATTGACTTGAGAGACATTTAAGGGGTAAAAATCAAATAATGGTAGGAGTGAATAGGAGACTCTAGGAGACTCCCGGGTAAAGCCTGGGGCCTGGCTTGTCAGCTTCCTGGAACTAATCTAGAAAGATCATCAAAAGAACATGGAACATAAAATGAAGTAGAAAAAAAAATCATATTGACTAGTTTCACTTTGGGAGATTCCTGACTGTAATTGATCTCCATGTGCTACATGAGGTGGTTGAAATAGGCCTGGGAGGCTGAATTTCCCAAGTAACCAACACCAAATTTTGTGGGTTGAATTGTGTTCCCCTAAAATTCATCTGTTGAAGTCTTAGTCTCCAGTGCTTCATAATGTGACCTTATTTGTAAATAGGGTCATTGCAGATGTAATTAGTTACGTTAGGATGAGGTGATACTGCACCTGGGTGAAGGTTTATTCCAATAGGAGTGGTGTCATTTAAAAAGGGGAAAATTTGGGCACAAACACATCCACAGTGACAAAGCAACATGAAAATGAAGGCAGGGATCAGGGTGTTGTCTGTACAAGCCTAGGAATGCCACAGATTGCAAGCGAACCACCAGAAGCTATCTGGAATGATAGAGAATAGATGCTTTCTCATGGCCCCCAGAAGGAACCAACCCTGCCAGTATCTTGATTTTGGACTCCCAGTTTCCAGAACTGTAAGACTTACATTGCTGTTGTAAAGGCCACCCAGCTGATGGTACTTAGTTACAGCAGCCCAGGAAGCTAGTGCAGCGGTAACCGTGTGCGCATGCTCAATTGTTCGGTCATGTCCTCCTCTTTGTGACCCCATGAACTGTAGGCCATCAGGCTGCTCTGTCCATGGGATTTCTGAGACAAAAATGCTGGAGCGGGTTACCATTTCCTACTCCAAGGGATCTTCCCAACATAGCATAGATGGTCTCTAAACTTCCTTCTGAGGTAAGGGAGAGAGAGGGAGAGAAATCAACTGTCCAGATTTACCCAGGACCAGGGGGTTCCTGATGCTGGGTAAGATTGAGGGCAGAAAGAGAAGAGGGCATCAGAGGATGAGATGGCTGGACAGCATCACCGATACAATGAAGATGAACTTGGGCAAATTCCGGGAGACGGTGAGGGACAGGGAAGCCTGGTGTGCTGCAGTCATGGGGTTGCAAAGGGTTGGACACGACTGGGTGACTGAACAACAACAATGACACAGAGTTTCCAGAGACTTCCCCGTGGTGCTCGTGGTAGAGAACCTGCCTACCAATGCTGGAGACATAAGAGATGCTGGTTCAGTCCCTAGGTCAGGAAGATCCCCTGCAGGAGGGCATGGCAACTCATTCCAGTATTCTTGCCTGGAGAATCCTCATGGACTGAAGAGCCTGGTGGGCTACAGTCTATGGGATCACAAAGAGTCAGACACTACTGAAGCGACTCAGCAGCAGCATGGGGGATCCAAAAGGAGCTTCCCAGGTGGCTCAGTGATTAAAAAAAAACCTGCCTGCCAGTGCAAGAGACATAAGAGACATGGGTTCAATTCTTGGGTCAGGAAGGTCCCCTGGAGAAGGAAATGGCAACCCACTCCAGTATCCTTGCCTGGGAAATCCTGTGGATAGAGGACAGCCTGGTGGGCTGCAGTCTATGAGGTCCCAAAGAGTCAGACACGCCTGGGCACATGCATTCCTTAAGGTGTGTTCCAGAGAATGGGGTTTTCAAGGATAAAATCAAGGAAGTTCTGGGTAAGTTGGGATGAATTGGTCACCCTAAGAGAGTGAGTCTGCTTAACTGCAGCTTGTCAGGTGAGGGCAGAGCGGAATGGCTTAGGACAGGAGGGAGCAGTATGCACAGCCCTCAGCAGGGCTCTGTCTTCCCGCAAGCAGCTCTTGCGACTCTTCTAAACACGTCAGACCAGCATTTAACAAACAGTGTTTTGGAGAGCCATGGGTGTTGGCCTGTTTGGGTCCTCTGGTTCTCTGGGTGGCTGCTGGTGGCATTCTCTGAGATGCAGAAACGCTAGGAGTGGAGAAGCCCCAACATGAAGGATGGTTCTGTTTAAGGTGTGCTGAGTTTAAGGTAACTGGTAAATCTAGGATGGAATGTTGGCCATAACAGCCAGATGGAGCCAAAAAGGAAGTATAAATGGGTCTTCAAAGGAGGAGGAGCTGGGAGGAGCTGCTGAAGTTCTAGGAGAAGTGTGCCTAGGATACAGGGCCCAGGACCACTGCAAGTCACTGCTAACAAAGAGACTGCAGTGAGAAAGGGTTGGGGCAGAGAATGTCTTGGCAGCAGGAGGAAAGTGTGAGGTAACCTGATTTATTCAATAAAGTGGACGAGTCAGGTATACGGAGTGCCTGTGTATATTCAGACAAACACATGGATGCTATTATGCTGCCCTGCTGTGAATGACATTCATCTCACTGCCTTTGCAGCCCATGGAATAGCTCCCTGGTCATATTAAATTGTACCTGGCTACCCCTGAGCTTCAGGAAATGGGAGCTGCCATGTGATACTAGCATAGGTTTTCGGATCTATCCTAATGTTTCCTCTTTCCTCTATTTCCTGGCCCAGGAGAGAATCTTAGTTTATTGACTTATAATTCAAGGATGAATGGATGAAAAAAGGCCCTTTTCAGATGGGGGTGGATTTAAAGCCTGTCTGTCATTTCTTGGTGATCCTGTGATTCTGGTAGAAACATATGTGTTAAATAATAGTAACAACAAGATAATATTTTACATTCACAGAGGGCTTTATACTTTATTAAATACTTTCACATGCATTATCTCCTATGATTCTTGTACACTACTGATGTGAATTCTGGCGTGAATTTTTACAATTTCTTACCATAGGTAAGAAATGGTCTGTCTTGCCATAGGTGAGAAATTAATTTATTGACTTAGTAGTGTTTGAAGACTCCATTCTCTGATCTTCACAGACAGTCTTTGCAGGCCCACTGGGAGCTTTTATTCTCACACAATAGGGGAAAAAAAGATTTTCATGAAATTAAGAGAGAATTATTTAGCCCATAATTGGAGCAAAACACTGGACTAAGCTTTGCTGGATGATGCAATGAGACACTAAATGGAGCTTCTGCTCTCAAAGAGCTGAAGATTTAGTTAAGAAAACAAGACACACACACAAAAAGATGACTCAATAAGAGGATCTTATAGGCCAAATGTGTAAGGCAGACAAACTGGAAGGAGAGTGCTTGCTTTGAAATGCTCAGCTGAAGGGTTCATTGAGAAGGTAGAGCTGATACTGTGGGAGGAGAATGGGGAACTTCCAGAAGGGCGTCCACGGCTCATCCAGAGACTTCGATGATGGAACTTGTTAAGCTTTGGTTTTCTTGTTGGAAAGAGCAGAAAGGTTGCTGCCAGCTGGCACGTGTGTGTGTTCATGAGAGCACAAGATTGGCATTTCCTTGTGGAGTTATAGAAGATAATTTTTTTGCAGAGTCTAGATGTGTCTTGGAGAAAGTGAAATGCTAAGAGTGGGCAGTGGCTTACTGCATGGGAAATAGGAAGATTTTTCCAAACAAAATGGTTAGGAAACCATGGCTGACTTAGGGGTTAATCCCATTAAACAAACAAACAAGAAAACTACCCCAAGTAATTAGCTGTTTTTGATCCCTTATTCCTGAATTGAATTTGGCTGAAAATGTTGTTACTCAAAGTGTGGTCCATCACTGGTCAAATCACTATCATCTGGGAGCTAGAAGAAATGTAGAATCTGTGACCCAAATGCAGATCTACTGAATTTAAATGTCTTTTAATAACATCTGTAGTAGGCACGTTAAAATAAATTAGTTATTAGGAGCTCAGAGCATGTCTTTGCACTCAAACAATGGGGCCGAAAAAGCTATTCAACATAGGATAGTTCTAGTATTCATTATGCAAACCTAAGTATCAATTTATATCGTTTCTATGTATGAATGTATTCTTAGGTACAACTTGCAGCCCTAGAGATAGTCATTCTCCTCCTTCACCATCTGCTGCATGGCTGCAGAAGCCGAGTCCTCAGACCCTGGGTTGATTTCTGGGGAAAGTGTTAATGAATTCAGCTGAGTAGGAGATGGGTTGGGGCTTCCCTGGTGGCTCAGACAGTAAAGAATCTGCCTGCAGGGCAGGAGACCAGGTTCAATCTCTGGGTCAGAAGATACCCTGGAGAAGGGAATAGCTACCTACTCCAGTATTCTTGCCTGGAGAATTCTATGGACAGGGGAGCCTGTCCAGCTACAGTCTGTGCCTTGCAAAGAGTCACAGACGACTAACTGATAATACACACACAAACACACAAGGGCATGGGCATTGGGTGCATTGAGGAAAAGGCATGGGGTTTATGGACAGATGTGGATTCAGATTTAACTTACTTCTCAGAACCTACATCCTTCTTCATAAAATAGGGCCATGAAGAGTTGAGATTACCTGCCACACATGTTTGTAAAGTTAAAAAAAGATTGATTATGCAAAGTATTCTGAAAAATGCCTGGCATGTTGAGAGTATTCACTCTAAAATCAAAAGTAATGTACAATTCTACATTTCTTCCCCACAAACAGCTTGCTGTCTAACCTTCAGTATATCATTCAACCTCTTTGAGACTCAGTTTTGACTTCTGTATAATGAATTGGTTACTAGATGATCCCCAAGATCCTTCCCAAGGTGTGACCATTAAGTACTCCAGCATGCAAGTACAGTGCACATAGGAATGGTTGCTGCCTCACCCCACTCCCCCCTCACCCCAACCCACCCCGCTGATTCTCACACTGCTAGACTCCCTGCTCACAGCCCAGTGCCACTTGTCTCTGAAACCAAAGACTGGGAACCTAGAGGAGAGCTAGTATCATTCCTTGAAAGACCAATCTTTGCCAGGCTATGAGAAGCTGAGTGAATTCCACAGCCATTAGAGACACTAACACACCCAGGAGGCCAGGTCTGCAGAGAGGTCTCCAATAGGCATCCTTGGCTGCTAACGTGGAGAAACTGGCTGGGCTACACCCCTTTCCTGAGACATTGTAATCCTACCTAGAGACGATAGTAGGGAGCCCTGGGCTTGTGTTGCACAAGCAGGTGCCCAGCAACAAGTCTGCAAACTGCAAGTGAAGCGAAGCTGTGTAGTCATGGAGCCCAAATGGGAGAAGCCGTGGTAACTTGAAAATGATCAAATTAGAAGGCTTAAAAAAATCACGTTAATGCAAGTTTCCACTTGGCAAAGCTGGCTAGGCAATTTTGGTTTTGGCTGGGATTTCTCGAAACAAGAGAGGGTGCTTGCTCTGCGCTTGGGTGCAGCTGCGTAAGTGCTGCCGGGTGGTTAATCTGGGTTCTCTCTCTCCTGCTGACATAAGGGTTTCACCTGAGCCACTGTATTTCTCTGGTCCTTTCTAAGGCACACAAGCAAAATGAAAAGAAAGCCCCAAATAAACAAAATCCAACTGTTGATTTCTTGAATATTTGTATTTGGAGGGAAAACAAGACTTGCCTATGGCTTTGCTTGAATGCACTTGCTTCTTCTGAGGCTTGTGTCTCCGAGCTCTGCTCCATCCTCTTCTCTTTGGTCATACTTGCCTTGTCATTCTTTTTGTTTCACCCTTCCAGGGTTTCTTCTTCCCTGGAACCATGTTCTCTTTCTCGTCACCATTTCATCGATGAAGGAACCATCATGTAGTGGCCATCTAGAACATTTCCCTGGCAGGATGCTTCTTCACTGCCAAGACGGCCATTTCTTTCTCCTTCCACCTAAACAATTTGGTTTCAACTCCCTGTACCTGCTCTGAACTTTGAAGAAATGATTAATTGATTTGTCAATAAATATTTATCTAGAGTTTACTCTCTGCTGTTCTGTCATGGGAATGTAAGAGCGGAGGTTTTTCGAATATGAACACTAGGACCTTAAACAAGAGAGTGTGGACTTAGAGGAAGAACTTGATACAGGCTTGGGGGAGGCGGTGGGTGTTGACAAGTATGCTGTGAGGATGAAATTTCATTCAAATCAAGTTTTATCTTAGATAATAGTGTACATTTTCCACTCGACTCTTTAAAATGTCTGTTTGTGTTCATGTATAAATAATGTTTAGATTATTTACCATAGAATAAAACCAATGCTCCTAGAAAATTTTTTTTCTATGTATTTATTTACAAGACTTTGGTGTTTTATGTTGTTGATTGTGTGTGTCTGTGTGAGTGTGTGTGTGTGTGTGTTTTAGAGGAGTTTACGTTCATAGCAAAATGAAGAGGAAATTAAGGAGATTTCTCATATACTCCGTTCCCACACATCCAAAGCCTTCCTTGTTATCAATATCCTTTACCAAGTGTGGTACATTTCATGAACTGAACTGTTACAATTCCTGAATTGCACTGACACAGTGTAATCACCTAAAGTCCAGAGTTTATCTTAGGGCTCACTCTTGGCCATTCTGAGTTAGGACAAATGTATAATGATATGTTTTATAAGAAAGTGCCAACTGCCTTCCAAAGTGGCCGTACCATTTTGCATTCCCATCAACAATGAATGAAAATTCCTGTTACTTCACATCCTGGCTAACATTTGGTTTTATCAGTGTTTCAGATTTTGATGACTAATGGTATCTTTTGTTGTTTTAATTTGAGTTTCCTTGATCAAGTAGGATGTAGAGCTTCATTTTACATAACTATTTATCACCTGTATGTATGTTTTGGTGAGGTGTCTATTAAGGTCTTTTGGCCCATTTTTTTTTTTTTTAATTCCAGAATGTTTGTTTTCTTATTGTTGAATTTTAAAGGTTTTTTTTTTTTGTATATTTTGGATAACAGTCCTTTCACAGATATATGTTTTTCCAAATATTTTCCAGCAGTCTGTGGCTTTTTTTTTCCCTCAGTTTCTTCACAGTGCCTTTTGCAGAGCAGACATTTTTAATTTTAATGAAGTCCAGCTATTGATTTTTTTTTTTCATGGATTGTCCCTTTGATGCCATATCCAAAATGTCATTACCATAATCATGGTTATCTAAGCTTTTCTCCCATCTTATTAATCTTCTAGGAGTTTTGTAGTTTTGCGTTTTACATTTAGGTCTATGATACTTTTGAACTAGTTTTGTGAAAAGTTCATTTTATCTATATCTAGATTGATTTTTTTTTTTTGCAATTATTCCAACACCACTTGTTAAAAACACTCTTTGCTCCATTGTGTTGCCTTTGCTCCTTTGTCAAAGATCGGTTAATTGATTATATGTATGTAAGTCTATTTCTGAGTTCTCTATTCAGTTCCATTCATCAACGTTTTCACCAATACCACAGTGTCTTGATTATTATAGCTTTACAGTAAATCCTAGCATCAAGTAGTGTCAGCCCTCCAACTTTGTTCTATCTTGAGTATTGTCTTGTTTACTCAAGGTCTATTGCCTTTCCACAATAACTTTAGAATCAGTTTGTCAATATTCACAAAATAATTTTCTGTGATTTTTGTTGGGATTGTACTGAATCTCTTGATCAAGTTGGAAAGAACTGATATCATGACAATGTTTCCTTCTATTCCATAAAGATGAAATATCTCTCCATTTATTTAGTTCTCCTTTGATTTTATTCATTAGGGTTTTATAGATTCCCTTATAGATCTATCAACCTTCTACATATCATATTAGGTTTATATCTAAGTATTTAATTTGGGATGCCAATGTAAATGGTATTGGGTTTTGAATTTCAAACTTCACTTGTTTATTTGTGGTATTAAACATGTCTATATCCAGTTTATTATTACTGTTGCTCAGTTCAACTATGCCCTTACTAATTTTCTGCCTGCTGGATTTATCCATTTCTGGTAGAGGGGTGTTGAAGTCTTCAACTGTGGTAGTAGAATCCAATTCTCCTTGCACATTTAGTGGGTTTTGCCTCATATAGTTTGATACCCTGTTGTTAGGTACATGCATGTTTAGGATTGTTATATCTTCTTGGAGAATTGACTCCTTTATGATTATGTAATGTCCTTTTTATCTTTGATAACTTTTTTGCTTTATGTTTGCTCTGTCTGAAATGAATAAAATAGCTACTCCCAATTTCTTTTGATTAGCCATTAGCATGGTATATTTTTCTCCATCCATTTATTTTTAGTGTATATATGTCTTTATATTTAAAGTGGGTTTCCTGTAGATAACATATAGGTGGGTCTTTCTTTTTTGATACACTATACAAAAAGATCTTCATGACCCAGATCATCACAATGGTGTTATCACTCACCTAAAGCCAGACATCATGGAATGCATAGTCAAATGGGCCTTAGGAAGCATCACTATGAACAAAATTAGTGGGGGTGGTGGAATTCAGTTGAGCTATTTCAAATCCTGAGAGATGATGCTGTGAAAGTGTTGCACTCAATATGCCACCAAATTTGGAAAACTCAGCAGGTGGCACAGGACTGGAAAAGGTCAGTTTTCATTCCAATCCCAAACAAAGGCAATGCCAAAGAATGCTCAAACTACTTCACAATTGCATTCATCTCACACGCTAGTAAAGTAATGCTCCAAATTCTCCAAGCCAGGCTTCAGCAATACATGAACCATGAAATTCCAGATATTCAAGCTGGTTTTAGAAAAGGCAGAGGAACCAGAGATCAAATTACCAACATTTGCTGGATCATCGAAAGAGCAAGAGAATTCCAGAAAAACATCGACATCTGCTTTATTGACTATGCCAAAGCCTTTGACTGTGTGGATCATAATAAACTGTGGAGAATTCTTCAAGAGATGGGAATACCAGACCACCTTACCTGTCTCCTGAGAAATCTATATGCAGGCCAGTAAGCAACAGTTAGAACCGGACATGGAACCACAAACTGGTTTCAAATAGGAAAAAGAGTACATCAAGGCTGTGTATTGTCACCCTGCTTATTTAACTTATATGCAGAGTACATCATGAGAAATGCTGGGCTGGAGGAAGCACAAGCTGGAATCAAGATTGCCGGGAGAAATATCAATAACCTCATATATGCAGATGACACCACCCTTATGGCAGAAAGTGAAGAGGAACTAAAAAGCTTCTTGATGAAAGTGAAAGATGAGAGTGAAAAAGTTGGCTTAAAGCTCAACATTCAGAAAACTAAGGTCATGGCATCTGGTCCCATCACTTCATGGGAAACAGATGGGGAAACAGTGCAAACAGTTCAGTTCAGTTCAGTTCAGTTGCTCAGTTGTGTCTGACTCTTTGCGACCCCATGAATCGCAGCATGCCAGGCCTCCCTGTTCATTACCATCTCTCGGAGTTCACTCAGACTCACGTCCATCGAGTCCGTGATGCCATCCAGCCATCTCATCCTCTGTCGTCCCCTTCTCCTCCTGCCCCCAATCCATCCCAGCATCAGAGTTTTTTCCAATGAGTCAACTCTTCGCATGAGGTGGCCAAAGTACTGGAGTTTCAGCTTTAGCATCATTCCTTCCAAAGAAATCCCAGGGTTGATCTCCTTCAGAATGGACTGGTTGGATCTCCTGGCAGTCCAAGGGACTCTCAAGAGTCTTCTCCAACACCTCAGTTCAAAAGCATCAATTCTTCAGCACTCAGCCTTCTTCACAGTCCAACTCTCACATCCATACATGACCACAGGAAAAACCATAGCCTTGACTAGACTGACCTTAGTCAGCAAAGTAATGTCTCTGCTTTTGAATATTCTATCTAGGTTGGTCATAACTTTTCTTACAAGGAGTAAGCATCTTCTAATTTCATGGCTGCATTGACCATGTGCAGTGATTTTGGAGCCCCCAAAAATAAATTCTGACACTGTTTCCACTGTTTCCCCATCTATTTCCCATGAAATGATGGGACCAGATGCCATGATCTTCGTTTTCTGAATGTTGAGCTTTAAGCCAACTTTTTCACTCTCCTCTTTCACCTTCATCAAGAGGCCCTTTAGCTCCTCTTCAGTTTCTGCCATAAGAGTGGTGTCATCTGCATATCTGCAAACAGTAAGAGACTTTATTTTGGAGGGCTCCAAAATCACTGCAGATGGTGATTGCAGCCATGAAATTAAAAGATGCTTACTCCTTGGAAGAAAAGTTATGACCAATCTGGACAGCATCTTAAAAGCAGAGACATTACTTGGCCAACAAAAGTCTGTCTAGTCAAGTCTATGTTTTTTCCAGTGGTCATGTATGGATATGAGAGCTGGACTATAAAGAAAGCTGAGAACCAAAGAATTGATTCTTTTGAACTGTGATGTTGGAGAAGACTCTTGAGAGTCCCTTGGACCACAAGGAGATCCAACCAGTCCATCCTAAAGGAGATCAGTCCTGGGTGTTCATTGAAAGGACTGATGTTGAAGCTGAAACTCCAATACTTTGGCCACCTGATTCAAGAGCTGACTCATTTGAAGAGACTCTGATGTTGGGAAAGATTGAGGGCAGGAGGAGAAGGGGACAACACAGGAGGAGATTGTTGGATGGCATTACCGACTCAATAGACATGTGTTCAGGTAAACTCCAGGAGTTGGTGATGGACAGGGAGGCCTGGCATGCTGTAGTCCATGGGGTCGCAAAGAGCTAGACATGACTGAGCAACTGAACTGAACTGAACTGATGACAATATCTGTCATTTAATTGGTACATTTAGGTCATTAACATTCACGATGATTATTGATAAAGTTGGATTATGGCTACCATATTTGTTAGTGTTTGCTGCTTGTTGCCATTGTTCTTTATTCCTATTTTTTCCACTATTTTTCTGCCATTTGTGGTTTAATTGTGGCTTGATTTAATTTATTGTTATATGATTCCACTTTCTCTCTTAGTGTAGCCTTTTTTTTAAAAGTAGTTTTCCTAGACTTTGCAATATCCTTTTACAGCTAGTCCAAGTCCACTTTTAAATAATGCTATACCTCGTCACATGTGGTATACTTTACAATAACCAGATAATCCTGATTCCTTCCATTTCCTGTATCACTGCTGTCATTTCACCTATGTATAAGCATACATAATGATGTACATATATAATCAACTACATTGTTGCTATTGTTATTTTAACCAACTCTTATGTATTATATTAATTAAGAATAAGAAAAATAAATGTTTCTATTTTACCTTCACTTATCCATTCTTGGTACTTCTCCTTTCTTTATGTAGATCCAAGTTTCTGACTTATACCATATTTTCCCCCTTCTCTCTAAATGTTAATCTTTTAACGTTTCTTTCAAGACCAGTCTACTGACAGAATTTTCTTCAAGTTTTGTTTGTCTGAGAAAGTCCCTATTTCTCCTTCACTTGTGAAGAATAATTTAATAGGGTACAAAATTCTGTGTTAGTGGGTTTTTTCTCTAACACCTTAAAAATTTTACTTCTCTATCTTCTTGCTTGCCTGTTTTCTGAGGAAAAGTCATTTTCTGTAGTAATTTGGAGGGGGATATTTATTCTGCTTGATGTTCTTTGAGCTTTCCGATGTCTGGTGGTTGGTGTCTGACATTATTGGTGGATATTCTTAGTCATTATTGTTTCAAATATTGTCCCTTTCTCTGTCTCTTCTTTTAGTATCCCCATTAAATATGTAGTCTTTCCACAATCCTTGGGTATTCTGCCATAATTTTTCTTTCAGTCCTTGTTCTCTTTGCTTTTCAGTTTTGGAGGTTTTTATTGCTGTATCCTCAAGAGCAGTGATTCTTTCCTTAGCTGTTTCTTGTCTACTAATAAGCTCATCAAAGGCATTCTTCATTTGTGCTATACTGTTTTTGATCTCTCTAGCATTCCTTTTGATTCTTTCTTAGGATTTCCACCTCTCCACTTATATTGCTCATCTGTTTTTGCATGCTGTCTACTTTAGCCATTTACAGCCCTTAGCATATTAATCATACTTGTTTAAATTCACAGTCTGACAATTCTAGTATCTGTGCCATGTCTGGTTCTGATGTTTCCTCTGTCTCTTCAAATTGTGTATACTACTTTTTAGTTATGCCTTGTAATTTCATAGCTGGACATGATGAACCCATAAAAGAACCTGCCGTACACAGACCTTCAATATTGTGGTGATGTGTGGGAGAATAGTGGAGAAAAGTTTTATTGTCTACGGTTAGGTCTAATTCTTTGAGTGAGCCTTTGGACTATGAACTTCATAAGCACTCAGTTCAGTTGAGTTCAGTTCAGTCACTCAGTCATGTCTGACTCTGCGACCCCATGAATTGCAGCACGCCAGGCCTCCCTGTCCATCACCAACTCCCAGAGTTCACTCAGACTCACATCCATCGAGTCAGTGATGCCATCCAGTCATCTCATCCTCTGTCGTCCCCTTCTCCTCCTGCCCCCAATCCATCCCAGCATCAGAGTCTTTTCCAATGAGTCAACTCTTTGCATGAGGTGGCCAAAGTACTGGAGTTTCAGCTTTAGCATCATTCCTTCCAAAGAAATCCCAGGGTTGATCTCCTTCAGAATGGACTGGTTGGATCTCCTTGCAGTCCAAGGGACTCTCAAGAGTCTTCTCCAACACCACAGTTCAAAAGCATCAATTCTTCAGCGCTCAGCTTTCTTCACAGTCCAACTCTCACATCCATACATGACCACTGGAAAAATCATAGCCTTGACTAGATGGACCCTTGTTGGCAAAGTAATGTCTCTGCTTTTGAATATGCTATCTAGGTTGGTCATAACTTTCCTTCCAAGGAGTAAGCGTCTTTTAATTTCATGGCTGCAGTCACCATCTGCAGTGATTTTGGAGCCCCCCAAAATAAAGTCTGACACTGTTTCCAGTGTTTCCCCATCTATTTCCCATGATGTGATGGGACTGGATGCCATGATCTTCGTTTTCTGAATGTTGAGCTTTAAGCCACTTTCACTTTCATTGAGAGGCTTTTTAGTTCCTCTTCAGTTTCTGCCATAAGGGTGGTGTCATCTGCATATCTGAAGTTATTGATATTTCTCCTGGCAATCTTGATTCCACCTTGTGCTTCTTCCAGCCCAGCATTTCTCATGATGCACTCACTGCTCATAAGCACTACTGAGTTGCTTTTTAAAATTCTCCTCCTTAGATGGGACAGGATGGTTAGAGTGGACCACGGTTGATTATTTCACTTCACTCCCATGGTAGGCTAGCTGACTAGAGCTAGGTTCTTTCCTTCCCTCAGGTCAGTTAAGCTCCCAAAGCACCCCAGCAGGGTAGACTCTAGTTAACAAGTGTCTCCTGAGGGCAGATCTCTCTAAGATCAGTGTGCTCTAGCGTATTTCAAAATCCTTCCTTTTCCTCTTGCCCTTCCTAAAACAGGAGGGAGTTTTTCTCCAATATTTACTGTGACAAATTGCTTGGGGCTCCTGGACATAAAACCCACAAAAGGCTGGGTCTTTTTGGAGCTTTTAATTTTCAGAGTTGTTCATGCTGGGCCTCCAGCCATCAGTCAATTATTGATACAAATCAGGCTTTCCCACCCCAGGCCTGGTTCCTGTGGCGGTTTCTGCTTCTGAGTCTCTGCTCTGGTAAACTTGGACTCCTAGCATTTGCCTGTCTGTCAGTCCAGTATTGAGGGTGATAGTTTGCTCTGTGTCTTCCTCTCTGTTACAGATTCAAGAAGAGTTGTTAAATTTTCAGGTTGTCTAAGCTGTTATTTATTGTTAGAATAGATTGGTGACTTCTAAACTCCTTACATTTAGAACTGGATACTAGAAATTCCTGGAGATTTTTTTTTAGATGCTTTGCATCTTTCGAGCAAGTCATTGTAGGCCCTGATAAAGTACTGGCTCCAATGTAAGATAATGACCCCAGATGTATGAGCATGGTGATCACATGGATACTCATAGACATCTCAGATTTACAGTATTCCTTTCTATTATTTTCAGACATGAACTTGTACTTGTAGACCCATATGATTTGAATTTTAATTTGGAAACGAGATCTCCGTCAGGTTTTGTGACTTACAGGGTGCCTTTGCAGAATTACTGATCCAGAGAAATGAGATTATCACATGTGAAAGAAAGGACAATATGAAACATTAAATAATACACTGAATTATTCCCCCAAAGGATTTGAGATTATGAATAAGGCCATTTTTAATTGTTTATTCATGAGTAGTGTTCTTGCCTGGAGAATCCCAGGGACAGCGGAGCCTGGTGGGCTGCCGTCTCCGGGTCGCACAGAGTCGGACACGACTGAAGCGACTTAGCAACAGCAGCAGCAGCAGTGTATTATGTGTGCTGACATGGCTTAGGAAAATGAAAGATCAGGACAGAGTAGAGACCATGGAACTGCAGGCTGTGCTTAGGTGGAGGTGAGAAGAAGGCTGGTTTTGGCTTTCAGAATTGTTGGGACAATGGTAGTTGCCGATGAAGAAGCTGAAGGTTTGAAAAGAAGAGTTTCTTATCTCTTCCCAGAAGTGCTGGCACCTGGGAGTAGAGAGGCTTGGAGTCAGTAGGTTCCTGCCTGTGGTTTGTTACAAGTTCAAGGTGGCTCAGGCGATAAAGAATCTGCCTGCAATGCAGGAGACTTGGGTTCCATCCCTGAGTTGGGAAGATTCCTTGGAGAAGGGAGTGGCAACCCACCCCAGTATTCTTGCCAGGGAAATCTCATGGGCAGAGGAGCCTGGCGGGCTACAGTCCATAAGGTTGCAAAGAGTTGGACACAACTGAATGACGAACACTTCAAGGGTTCCTTGAGTGGGCAATACACTAAAGAAAGGAGGCCATCCAATCCTGCCTCCATTTAGTCTCACAAAGGTCTCGTCTTTCTCATTGTTAGCACCCTTTTGACTTTCAGCTCTTATCCTGGAGAATACATTCAAGTTCTCCATCCAGCTCAGTCGTCCTTCATCTCTTTTAAAGGCTGGTTTTGTGAGGTGCCAAGGCAGTTTTGTTAGTTGCTAGCACTTCTTTAGGGAGAAAGTCACTTTATGGGAGTGGAGTCACTCTCAAGTAATAGCTGGCCACTTAGATCAGTGTGAAGAAAGGAGCAGTCAGTAACAAAATGGAATATCTACAGTAATAGTGGACAAAGACATTTTCTACCTCTTAGCAGGCTGTTTCCAAACAAAATAGGGAAATAGGTGGCATATGTTCTAGGGGTCTCATCTCTGGGCTTTCCCTGAGTAAAGGACTTCCTTCCCCCTGCCACAAAGTACCCCTTGCCTTTGTGTCTCTAGAACAGAAGAAGTATTTTTCATAGAAAATTCATATGTATTGGTGAATTATTATCACAACTTCAAGAGTATGTTTTTAGGGTACCTTGTATTTTAATAGAAATCAAAATCTTACAGAAGGAAGGGAAGTATGAGACTGCCGTCTTCATTGTGTTGGCCTGGCCGTGATTTCAGGCAAGGAAAGAGTCAAGGTCAGAAGTCCTAATTAGATTCGGTACCTGGCATAAGCACAGAGAGGAGGAAGGGGTTCCTCCTTCCAGTATATGGATTTCTTGGTCATGCTTACTTGGGCAGCCCTGCCAGTAAACATATATTTCTCCTTTTTAGTCCCCTCCTCAGTAACTGGGCTCTTGGCAGAGAACGCCTCTGCTCCCAGCATTTGGATAATAGAGTAAACCTAATGGAAGCAGAATGGCCTCCCTCTGAGCAGTGAGTGAGGTCTGGAGTCGCGCTTGTGCCCATTGCTCACAGCTGTTCATAGCCCTGGGGAGAAGGCTTTGTCAAATGTCAGACTGATGTGAGGCTTGGAGTGACACAAGAACCCCCAACCTATCTCTATTTGATCATCCTCTTTGAGGAACCCTAAAAATGACTGTGACCGCTTGCATGTTCCGATAAACCAGTTTAAAAAACACTACATTGAGGGGAGGGCGACTCCTCTCCACATCTTGTCTGCATCAGAATGCCCAAGTTGTGATATGTATTCTTGTTTTGTGTATTTGTTCCTTGTCCCCACAGCTGTTAAGTCTTTCAGAGAAGGAGCAGGGTAGACTACACTCTGTCTTATTTATAATGCCTGAGCATCTTGTCTGTACATAAAAGGAGCATTAGTAACTGAAGGACAGATGGATGAATTGATAGAGCACCTTGTTTAATCAGGCTTCCCTGATAACTCGGTAAAGAATTCGCCTGCAATGCGGGAGACCCTGGTTCAATTCCTGGGTCAGGAAGGTCCCCTGGAAAGGGGAGAGGCTACGCATTCTGGTATACCTGGGCTTCCTTTGTGGTTCAGCTGGTAAAGAATGCCTGCAAGGCGGGAGACCTGGGTTTGATCCCTGAGTTGGGAAGATCCCCTGGAGAAGGGAAAGGCTACCCACTTCAGTATTCTGGTTTGAAGAATTCCATGGATTGTACAGTCCATGGGGTCCCAAAGAGATGGACATGACAGAGACTTTCACTTTCTCTTGCTTTACAGCCATTATATTTTCATGAAAGAGTGATATTTTAAAAATGCAATTCTACAAAATAACACAATTTCTGAGCAAGTTGTGGATGGGCACTTTTGAAGTTTGTGAAAGAAAGTTCTGGGTAGGATTACATAAGATTCGTTTGCCTTATGAGATTCTGCGGATTTTCTTGTTTCTGAGAGAAAAAAATTACTCCCCACATTATCTTTAGACAGCTTGCTGATATTAACATCTTTGACTCTAAGTGATGGTGCTGTCTCTGACAATGTTTCTGTGGGTTGGTTTCTTGGGTGGAACTAAGTGGTGTTGACAATAATCTGAGACCCTGTTTTGAAAGATATGCTGTGAGGGAGAAAGAACAGAGGGATGGAGAGGACCCTCAAGTAACCCACAAGTCATTCAAATGCCTCAGCAGTCATGGACCACAATTTCTGTGGACCCTACTCTCCACTACACATACATAAATACACAGATAGGCCTGGTCCCTCATCTCTACTTGCTACTCATTGGAGCATGACAGAAAAGAATGATGCAATGATAGAAAAGTGGGGGAAAAAAGAGCAAAAGAAAGATTATAATGTATGGAACTTGAGGTGCCAATGTAATGACCCCTTAAGGGACACTTGCTGTGTAATTAAGAAAGAGAATAGAGGGTCACAGCTGGCTGAGACTTGACCAGGAAAGGTAGGATGCAAGGTAACAGATGAAAAGGTGGTGTAGGAGAGAGAGGAGTGGCAGAGGAGGCTGGACATGGGTGCAGCTGAGCAAGAAGCAGAGCACACCTGGGAAATTTGGGGTGAAGGGGGCAGTCCAGACAGCAGAGAGCCAGAACTGATGATGCTCCTATGATAGACGGGGACCACTAAAAAACGTAGCAGGGCACCCCTGTCCCCCAATAATGAAAGTGTAGGTCTCTTCAGCACAGAGCAATGTTATGAAGTGAGGACACTGAGCTGAGAATTCCAATATGAAGACAAATCTCATGGAGCATGTCCTAAGTAGCCATTCTAATGGCAAAAAGACCAGATTAGCACAAAGCAAGAAATTATGTTTTAAAAATAATTTAAAAACTTTTACCCCATAAGTATATTTTTCCATTCCATTGTGAACAAAAATTCCCATTTTAATCTTTTTTGTTCTCCTTTTTTTAAATTTAGAATAGTAAACATATTTTTGTCAGAAAAAACCAGTAAGAATTGGGGCTTTGGGAATTACGGCGCTCTAAAAAATTGTTTCTATCTCTGCCACTTTTTAGTGGTATGACTTTGGGTAAATTAATGTTTATCTTTAAGCTCTAGTTTCCTTATCTATGAAATGGGAACAGCACAAGCCCCCATGATTGTGAAGAAATGTACTCAGTCCATCACAGAGGGTTTGATCTTCAGGAAGGACTCAAGCTCAATCAGTGGTAGCTTTCACCATCTACAATCAGCGTCACTGACAGGAGCAGGTGGGTGCTGGTGAACGTGTTTGTCAGAGACTAAGGAAGGAGGCTGTGAGACGATGTAGCTTCCTATTAACTTTGTCACTGATTGTTGGGTAACTTTGGACCAAAGACTATTCTTTAATGAACTGGGGCACAAACCGTATTGTGATTAATGACTGTCACAACTGGTAGGCAGATGTTTACATAATTCCCTCTGTTTTAGAGCAAACATATTAAGTGAAAGGGGTTGAATGATAGAATTAGGCAAATAAGGACAGTAGTTTGGGAATGTATTTTGATTAGGCTAATATTAAAAATTAGCATCCTTAAACCAGTAATCTAAATGAGGCAATTTTTGGACACAGTGACTGGTGGAGGGAGCCCAGCATAGGAGTGCATGTTTCCAGCAAAATCTCCATCAATTAAATCCTCCCCTTAGAACAGAGAGTTAAATCTGTCCTTAATAGTCTCTAGGATAAAAGGGCAAATCGTTTCTTTTAATTGAGAAAGGATAAAATGTGTTTGTTCTACACATGCATTTATGTTCTATTCTAGCATCATAATTATTTTTGCAGCTGTCAGAATTCCATAGAACCTAACAGGAAAATAAATCTGAGTCCAGATGGGCTCAATACTCTTCAGAGGAGTCCAGTAAATAAAAACTCCACAGTGACTGACTGACTTCATTCAAATCAGAACTCCTAAGCCCAAACCCTGGAGTGAATGGGAAAGGGGTTGATTAGTTAGAAAAAAATTCATGGGATTTTTTTTTTAAGAGAATCATCCTGAATTGAGGTGATTAAAAAAAATCAAACATATAAAGGGTATTGCTGTGAAAGAGCAAGGTTTGCATAATTGAGTATCTTGATTATGTGGGGGAAGATGGGGAAAAAAACCTTGCCTGTTCTGGTCTCGAATGGTTAAATCCTGAAAAGGCCAAGAGACAGAGTCATCAAAGTCAGAAGTGAAGCTGGAAGCTTGGTTAAGCTGCCCACAGATGGACTGCATGGTCCCTGAAGGGTTTTTATCAGTTGTGAGGGAGAAATATTCTATTAATTACATTTATTTTTAGAATTTATAGTTAAGTCAGGAAGCTGAATTCATTCATTTGACATATATATATGTATTTCCGTTTATCTTTTCCCTTTATTTTTTAATAGAAGGATCATTGATTCACAATGTTGTTTGTTTCAGGTGTACAGAAAAGTGATTTAGTTACATATATATATATTTAAATCTATTCTTTTTCAGGTTCTTTTCCATTTTAGGTTATCACAAGATACTGAATATAGTGCCCGGGCTATATAGTAGGCCCTCATTGTTTATCTGTTTTCTATATAGCAGTATGTATATGTGATTCCCAAACTCCTAATTTATCCCTACCCCATGCCCCATTTCTATTTTGTTTACACAAGCATATATGTAATACTTGTTTCTCTTGGAGGAAGTTTAAGTAACATAGCTAAGAGATATACAAATGTGCATGAATTGAATCCTGATGGCAAGTATGTATATAATATTTATGGACACTTGTTGGCATTACATGGGCCCTCCATGAGCTGCTAACCCAGAGCCACAAAGGTGATCAAATAGAGAAGCTGTGGTAGAGTCATGGCTCCTCCAAAGACGTCTACATCTTAATCCTCAGGACCTACATGGATACGTTATATTGCACGGCAAGGGGGAGGTTAAGGTCTACAAATGGAAATTAGGTGGCTGATCAGGTGACCTTAAAAAGGCATACTGTCCTAGACTGTCTGTGTGGGTTCAATGTACTCGCAGCGGTTCCTAAAAGATGGAATAGGTAGGCAGAAGAGCCAATGTCAGAGTGATGCCAAATGAGAAAGACTCAACAGGCCACTGCAGGCTTTGAAGATACAAGGGGGCTTGAACCCAAGAATACAAGTGTCCTCTGGAACCCAGAAAAGGTGAAAAAACAAATTCTTCCATAGATCTTCTAGAAGGGATGTAACACTCCTGACACTTTGATTTTAGCCCAGTGAGATCCACGCTGGACTTCTGAACTCCAGAACCACAAAATAATAGATCTGTGTTATTCTGAGCCACTTAATTTGTAGCAGTATGTTATGGAAGCCATGGGACACTAATACAGACAACAAGGCAGTGGGATAGGAAGGCACCCAGAGTCACAGCAATAGAGGAACAGAAAATATCCTAGGAAAAGTCAATGCTTCTTTTGAAAAGGAAAGTTCACTGGCAACTTCCATTTGAATTTCATAAGAAATTCTTCATTTGTAGTCATCAATCCTAAGGTGGCCAGTTCTAGAGCTGATAGCTTATATAACCTTTCCTTTTTAAAAAGGAGGCTAGGGTCATTTTCTTGACCCTGATTTAAGGGGGTAAGATTACGCACAGGAAACAATGTGAAGTGTAGAAGAACAAAGGTTCCCCTACATAACCCTGTCAGAGTGCCTCCAAACTTGCTTACCTTTCTGCTCTTTCCAAACCAGTGCTTTCATGCCGACAGGGCTCATGGGGGTTAGACTGGACCAAGAGTTGTACTAGAGACCATTGTTTCCATGATCATTGTGCCCGGCAGAGCCTTCCCTACTTCCCCCACTGTCCAGAGCCACCTGCTGGGCAGATTCTCTCCATCCCGACAGGAAATTCCCAATGCCTGTCTTCTCGGTGAAGTGCTGCCAGTACTGACCGTGGGAATGCCATTTCTTCCCTGCCTTTTCAATATTCTTATTCCACTCCTGCTATCACTGCCAATCTGTACAAAATTACAGGATAAATGTTGGTGAAGGACTGAATTTCCATAACTTGCTTTTTGTTGCTTGCTGTTGCAGGGGAAGTGGGAGGAAGGATTCTGCTTTTTATATACAATTTGTATGCATTTTATTGGAGGTTATTGGGTTAGAGTCATCCCAGTCATTCACTATCCTGGCATTGCTATGCATGTGCTGTCGGGGCTTAGCATTCAACGCTTTTCTTTGTTCAGATTTGGATTGCTGTCTCTGCTTGCAAATTATTTTTCGCAACAGCTCCTCTCCTCTCCTCCCCTCCCTTTCCTTCCCCTCCTCTTTCTCTCTCTCTCTCATACACACACGCACACACACACACACACAGATGCACGTGCACACATATGAGATGAAACACATTATTCCATTGCCAAGTTCAGGACCCATTAATACCTTTCTCAAGTTCAAGGCCTGGAAAGTTCAGGGATAAGTCATCTTCTCTGTGGTTCCTGATCATCACCCAGCGATTGCGTTCTGCTAAACAAAGCAAAGCAAATTTGCTAGAGGTGGAGCCCAGGTCTGTGTTTTAATAAAGCATGATTTCTCCAATTTAGTTCTATTGACATTTTGGATTGAGTAATTGTTTGTTAGGCGGGGCCCTGTCTTGAGCAGTATAAAATGTTTAGCAGCATCCCCAGCCTCTACCCTCTAGGTGCCAGTAGCAACACCTCCACAAGTCATGGCAATAAAAAATGTCTTCAGACATTCCCTAAGAGGCAAAAATCACCTCAGGGTGAGAGCCATGTACAGTAGAGAGATCAACACACCCAACTTCAAGTGACTTGTTAAGACAGCCTCAAAAATAGTGAACAAGCTCAGCTGTTCACCCAGCTGTGGGGACCACCTGTGGCCAATTACTTTGACAGGATTATTGAGTTACAGGCTTGGGCGTGTGGCCTCAGCTCCGGGCAACTGTATGCGCTCTGTGGGTTGGCGCCACTGGTGGCATTGGGTTACAGGCAGTCCCCATTCTCTCTGCTCTTCAGCTGCTGGGAGGCAGCTTAGTGACTTGCTAACTGAGAGTGATGACAGTTCAGACCAATCATATGATCCCAACGCAGTTGAATGTGGAAGGTAGAAATAATCATAGTCACTTTTTGGTGCAAATTATTATTGTTGGTGGTGAAGTTATCATTCATATTTACAAAAGAAAAAAGTTCCCAAACTTGGGAAATGACATAGATTTCATTAGCATTTCCCTTAGCAACTATAGATCTGCGTTTTCCCTGACTGCTACGTGTCCCAACGGCACGTTCAATAGAACATGTTCAAATCCAAGTTCGTCATCATTCACCTCCCACACAACATTTTTAAAATCTCTCCACTGTTTACCAGTTCTTTCTGTTACCTCACCTTGCAACAGCACACACAGAAGATACCTAATTCAATTATCTTATCTTCCACCTTGCTTTTCCTAAATAAAGATTTGATTAAAAACTATTAAAAAACATAAAATGGCTTCATTAACTGTTAATTTCAAGTTTTGTAGTCCAGCCCTGAGGGTTGCCTGACATTCATCTTCATAGCCTGTATTTTTCCCTCTTTCTTTGTCTTTCCTTCCACCTGTTTGTTCAATATTATTGCCCAACCAAACATTTCTCAAAATGTGGTCCATGGTCCACCTGAAAAATAATCAACAAAGATACTTTTTTAAATGCAGATTTCTAGGTCTAGTCTCAGGATTTCTAGAGATAGGAACTGATTACCTCAAAAAACTGAAATATTTTAAAACCCAGATAAGAAGAATTTCTCTTTTTAAAATACTTAGTGCTTTTCCTCTGGTGTGTATTCTAAACTGGAAAATAAGAAAGAGGAGGGGAAGGAGATGAGGATAGAGGGTGGCTACAATTTTTATGGCAGGGATTGTGTTAAACACTTTACACTGATTATTTCATTAACTACTTTCAGTATTATTATTCAGTTTATAGATGTGAAAACTGCAGCTTGGAAAGGTTTATTTACTTGTCCATTATTACACTTACTACGTAGGGGAGATTTTCACTCCAAAGTTGATGGAATCAATACTGACCTTGCTCAGACTTCATTCTGTTCTTTACACACTTGTCTTATGTCTTTTACTGAGTAAACTTTTGTGAATAAGGCCTTGAAAAAAAGGTCTCAGTGGAAAGAGCATGGACTTAGAGTCAAACCAGTTATCTACCTGAATCCTGGCCTGGGTATTTTGGGGTTTCTTCTAGCTAACCTTCAAGTACAGCCATCTGCTTCTTGTTCAGAACATAGCCAAATAATGAAGGAGGGCTGGGCCTGAAAGTTGCATAGAGCAAGCCTCTGCTATCTTTTAAGGAAGATACCTGGGAGCTTCTGTATATATTCCCTGACTATATTTCCTTGTAGGAGTCACACATATGAAAAAAATAGGCCGGATGGCCTGAGATGTTTTTTAGAGCTCTTCTCAAGACCTTGACAAGAAACCAAATAGGATAGATCTTTCCAGTTCCAGTCAGGCTGCATCCATATGTGAGAGCTGAACCATTCCCAAATAATTTCCAACTAAAATTTTATTTTCACTAATCATCTGTTGTCTGTCTTGCTGGAGAGGAAATGCAGGGAGGGCACCATTTCGTTGTCACCAGATGGTGTCATCATGTAGATGGACAGTTTCTGCTCAGGGCCACTGGAAGGGGCCAGGGGAAACATTTCTGCCACAGGTCCTTCAGTGGAGCAAAAGCTGAAATTAATTCAAGCATTTGTTACTTATACCCATTTTGGTTCCAAAACAGATTTGAGTAAGCTTTCATTAAAAGACAGAAGTCCAATAGATCTGTTAGAACTGAGAGAAAGGAACAAGTGCCACAGAGTGAAGGGCGATTATATCTATTCATTACAAACATTTGAAATAATATCTACATTCACGGATGCATGTCATGCATGTGGTTAAGTGCACTGTTGTAGGTACTTGTGTCATTTCATTTAATTCTCACAACTCTTGTGATGATAGCTCCTATTATTATTTGCAGTTTATGGTAAGAAACTGAGTACAAAAAGGTTTAGTGACTGACTCAGTCATATAGCAATATATACATACAGCATCGTTGAGTCAGGATTTGAACCAGACGGTCTAATCCAGGACATGGGTTAGGCAGAGAAGTCTATCAGACAGGGTTTGGATCTCTGTTCTTCCACTTACTAGCCCATAACCTTGGCAAGTCACTTCACTTTGTTAAGCTTCAGTCTATTCGTCTGTAAAATGGGGATAGTGATATTTGCTGTTGGGTTAGTGGTGAAGACTTAGAGACAGCATGTAAAGACGTATCGTAATGTGACTGGCACAAGTATGAGAGCTACTCTGGCTACATACACTCTGCCTGTAAACTTTTGTTATCTTCTTCGCATAGCACTCTAGTAATGTTCCAGTAATCTGATAATAAAAAATTGAATAGTGCTTCCTTGGTAGCTCAGACAGGAAAGAATCCACCTGCAGTGCAGGAGACTCAGGTTCTATCTCTGGGTCGGGAAGATCCCCTGGAGAAGGGAATGTCTACCTGCTCTAATATTCTTGCCTGGAGAATTCCATGGACAGAGTTGCCTGATGGGTTACAGTCCATGGGGTCACAAAGAGTCAGATATGACTGACTGACTAAAATTTTCACTTCACTTTTTTCAAGCAAATATTTAGGCTACTAGCTACGTAACAGTGTATGAATTTATCCTTCTTTTCAGATGTCATTTGTAGAGGACTTCATGTTTCTCCCCATTTCATCCTGGCAACATAATGCTAAGATTGTATCCTTGCAGGAGTGACAAAACTTTAAAAATTAAGAGGAATATTCCAGGGGTTCAAACTGGATGAAAGAGAGGCACTGATAGGATGTGAAATAATGACATGGAGCCGACTGAGTGACCGTCAATTTTCCTTACTGACTATGCAAATCCTTAATAAAGCTCATCAAATACAAAAGTAGGATTTAGCTGGTATGGCCCAGCGCCTCTTCACTGTGTGCTTTTGAAATGAGCTCTTCTTTTTGTTAAACAAATAAATGACAGACTCCCTGAGTGTCCTCAGGACTATAAGAAAGAGTGACATTGTCATTCAGGGCTGCTAACACGGAGAAAGAATGGGGCACCAAAGCCAACTAGCAAGTGACTGTGTGGTGGGCTGGTCTTGTTACAGAAATCTTTGAGCAGATGTCACCGCTGGCCTGAAAACACTGGTATCTTATCGTGCTACAGAAAGACACAATGATGGGTAACATGTCCCTGTTTAATTATCTGAAAAGCCTTAAATCCAAGCATTTTGTTTATGTGTATATATATGTGCCTATACACTTGTGCATGTGTTTACATCAAATAGACAAAACTCAGCGGGCAAAATATACTCTACACCTTCCAGATTAAATTCTGTTTCTGTAAACCTCAGTTGTGAGCTGTCCACTTGGTGCTGTTCTGAGAGTTGCTGATCGGGTCAAGTGTCACGCAGGAGCAGATGGGCTCAGGATACAGAGCATCCTTCCCCTTACTTGTTGGGAACTAGATCTTAATTAGACCAGTACAGGCAGGCTCCACGCTCAAATGGCTAGTTAATCTAATAGAGTACTTTCTCTTAGGAAAAAAAAGTAAAACTAATTTGGAATGAAACCCTTAATTTGATGGTTTCACCAAAGGGACATTGCAATATCACTGGGAACCTCCTTGAGCCTTGTGGGATCCTGCTCAGTTCAGTGTTAAATGGGCATTTCACCTCTCTTTTTTCATCTCCCGCTACTCTCATCTACTTTTTTGCCCTCTTTCATACTTCTCTTTCTTCATTTCATCTTTGCTTTTCTTTCTTCCTTCTCGTCTTTATCCTTCCTTCCTCTTTACAGTCCATTTTTCTTTCTCTTTTTCCTGACTTTTGAAAGATTCTCCTGTTTGTACCATGCATCCAGGGGAAGCAGTTAAGAAGTTGGGGAAGTAACCTAAGTGCTCTGATCTGACTGCTTGTGTGCCGCCATGCCAAAATCCATATGTTGAAAACCTAATGCCCAAAGTGATGGTGTTAGGAGGTGGCACCTTTGGGGAGGTGATAAGATCATGAGAGTAGACCCCTTGTGAATGGGATTAGGGTTCTCACAAAAGAGAGTCCAGAAAGTTAACCCATGCCTCTTCCCCGATGTGAAGATACAAAGAATAAGACATCTGCAGCCCTGAACAGGGCCCTCACACAACTACGCTGGCACCCGGACCTTGAACTTCCAGCCTTCAAAACTGTGAGAAATAAACTTACATTGTTTATAAGCTATCCAGTTTGTAATATTTTTTAACAGTACTTTGAATAGACTAGGACATCAAGCCAATTTGAGATCCAGGCCATTCTAACAATTTACTGGCTTTGCATTAAAAAAAAAAAAGTAGACTCTCTTCAAGTTAATTCCATTACTTAGGCACATCATGCCATATCCCTCAAGGTCAGAATTCTTCGTGACAAAATAAAAACACAATTTGGTATGATTTTATTACGTCCAGTGACACACTTGAATGACTAGGAGAAAACCAAACATCTTTCTTTAAAAGCTTCCCATTTCCTAGAATTCATACAAATTTCTTACAGCTGGTGGGTGGGACCCCTTGCTTTTACAGTTTGCTATAATTCAAAACATTTAAAGTTAAGTGTATTTGTTAGCAGAGGTAGACTTAACAGCGAGCCAAAGGCAGAAAAATCATGTCAAAAATTATGTTTGACTGAAGGCCTAGACGTAACTTGCTCCATTGTCATGTGATCTCAATTCACAAGAAAACAAAACTTATAGAAAGAACATGGTGTTTTCACTAGCTGCAATCACTCTGAAAATCTCCCCAGTTCTCCTGGATATCATCGGCCTCTGCTTCAAGCCTGACATGGCTCTGTTAGTCTGAGGTAGTCCCCTGGGACTGCCTACAGCTGAATGAGTGATAATATCTCCTCTACCATGGCAGTTTACTAGAAAGGGCTGCTTAGCTACTGTCAGGGTGTGGAGAATATTTTAGCAGAAAGTGAAGGGTTTTTTTCTCTTTCTTTAAGGGTTCAATAGTCTTCTGAAATAGCATTAGCTACTCTGAAAGCTGCACCATTTCATCTGTCAGGGGAAAGTCTTCAAGAACAGGTGACTGCCTGCTGGCTTGACCTGAAAGCTGGACCTGGGCGTTTGAAGGTTCCTCACCCTTCCCCCTGTTTTTGGAGTGTGTGCTTGTTTACCTTCCCAGCTCCTTGCTCCCAGAAGCTTCCCAAGGATACAACCTTGGGTTAATAATGTGGTGATGAGACTATCTGGACTGTGGACGTGACTGAACTCAGGTAAATCTTCCGAATAGATCTGTAAACTCCCGAGGAGGCTTGAGCAATAACGTCATCTTAAAAACAATATTTTGATCCCAGACCATACTATGTTTCTGGCTACATGTCACCCTTGACAAGCTTTACCCAAATTACCGTACACAGTCACACGCTGTTTGCAACTGATTCCATTTTTAGCAATGTCAAAGGGAAGAAGGAATTCTCAGGACGGTGAGTACATTTGATACGCCTAATACTGCTCTCAGAAGTCAGCTCCATGCGTGTCCTTCCCACAGGCCAGCATTCCCCCGCACTCTTCATATAGCTCCCTGCTGCATGAAAACCCCCTAGGCTCTGCCAAGTTCTCCACCAGTGCCTGAGCCCTCTTCTCCTTCAGGTATAGAAGGAAATCTAGATGGTCGGCATTTTGATGGGCTTTGTTCTCTGTGATGCCCCCTTCCATCCAAGATAAAGGGCTGCTAATTTGCCAGTCTCAGCAATGGACCTCGAAAGGAGAAAGAAGGGTGACAACTGTGGTTGTCATCTGTGTGTGTGTGTGTGTCTTTCAGACCTGCGTAAGAGTGTATGTTCCCAGCCACAGGCTTTGTGGAATTACTTTTGTATAAAGCCACAAGATATGGAAATTCTAGGCTTGGGAAAATTATGGAGCCTGAGCATCAGCTGTGACAGCTGATATTGGAAAACTTTTATATGCCAACTGGAAGTTTCACTTTTTATTTCACTGTTTGCAGTTTTACCATGAAATAATACACACAAAGAATGTGAATACAAATATGATAATGAACATAACATATTTATATGTACATTCTGTGTCAATATATGTATGTATATATGTATATACTACAGAGCAAAAAGAAAAATAAAACCCCATGTACACAGCACATAGCTTAAGAAATAAAAGTTTTTTTAAAAGTTCTATATTAATATAGAACTGAATTCTTCCTGCTTCTATCTACTGTTTATAACTCTCTTTCATTTGGGGCTTTGTTACCTATGTAACTATCCCTAAACAAGCATTGTTACACTTATGGTTTCAGAATTTGCATGAATAGGATATGAAATGTGGTTGTCTACAACTTGCTTTTCGCACTCAATCTGATTTTTGAGATTCATCCCTGTTATTGTATGTAGTTTATATTATGAATGTAGTTGAATGCAGTGTGAATGAATGGATGAACGTGGTTCAAGACACTGTAGTGGATTTTATGTTATGCCTCCCTCCCAATGTATTACCCATTTTGCTTCACTATGGGCGTTGTGCTCTTTCTGGTTCATTTGTTAATGAGAGCAGTGCTTCTGGGATCATTCTCTTGCCTGACTCCTGGTGTACACATGCAAACTTTTCTCTAGGGCACAAAATATGCACGAAAGAGCATGGGGTAGGTTCACCGTCAGTTTTGCTCCCTGATGCCAGATTGCTTTGGTGTTATACAAATGTACATTCCCACCAGCCAAATATGAAAGCTAGGCTCTCTTAGCTCCTCAGCAACATTCAGTGTTATCAGACTTCAGAAAATGCAACCACTCTGATGTGTATGAAATAGTACATCCTTAGGATTTTAATTTCTGCCTCTCTGAATACTAACAAGCCTGAGTACCTTTTCATATGTTTATCTGTCATTCATACCTCCTATTTTGAATTCATGTTTTTGGCTATTTTTCTTTTCTTTTTTCTTTTTTTAGTTTTGTTGATGTAGAATACTTTGTAAAAACCTATACTCCAGATATTTCAATTTTACATGTGATACTCTTTTACTTTCTTTATGAAGCCCTTTGATGAACAGTTCTAAATTTTAACTATCAAAATTTACCAATATTTTATTATAGCTACCTCTTTAATCTTGTTTAAGGAATCATGTCTGACATCAAGATCATAAAGATATTCTATTTTGTCTCCTAAATAGACTATCTTCAAGTTTTGTTTTCACACTATACATGTAACTGGTTTATATACATAGAATGGAAATGAATCCATTTTCTTTCTTCAAAGGTATAACCAAGTGCCTCGCCATGTTACTATTTATTACATAGTCTGTATACTAGTCCCCTAACATATATCAGGTTTCCATGAATGTTGGTTCTATATTATATTCCATGGGTCTGTCTGCTACACATTGCTGCTGCTGCTGCTGCTGCTAAGTCACTTCAGTCATATCCGACTCTGTGCAACCCCATAGAAAGCAGCCCACCAGGCTCCCTCGTCCCTGGGATTCTCCAGGCAAGAACACTGGAGTAGGTTGCCATTTCCTTCTCCAGTGCATGAAAGTGAAAAGTGAAAGTGAAGTCGCTCAGTCTTGTCCGACTCTTTGCGACCCCATGGACTGCAGCCTACCAGGCTCCTCCATCCATGGGATTTTCCAGGCAAGAGTACTGGAGTAGGGTGCCATTGCCTTCTCCGCTGCTACATGTTACAAGATCATATTCTTAACTGTGAAAGCTTTGCAGTAAGTCTTGATTTTTGCAGTCTCCTTGTCTTGTTATTCTTCCTGAAGAGTACAGTAACCATTCTAACCTTTTGTTCTTCTACATAAATTTTAGAATCAACTTGTCAGGTTTCACTTAGAATCCTATAGGAATTTATGTTAGGATTTTACTGAGTTTATAAATCAATTTGGAGAGAATTGATATATTTACAATATTCAGTGTTGAGATCCTTGAACATTCTTCCTCATTCCTCGGTCCTTCCTTCCATCCCCCTTCCCTTGCTCCCTCCCTTCACGCTCCATCCCTCTTTCCCAGCCTTCCTCCCCATTGCCCATCATTGGCAAAATTCTAATTAATTTGATGTGAATCTTTAAGTCTTTTAGTTTTTGTAACATATGCTTTTGTGGTCTGTGTTTCTGTAGCATATGCTTTTGTGTGTATTTTAATTTCTGTACATGCTTTTCTATAATATCATTTATTACTCTTTTCTTCTGGGTCCTGTTTTTCAGATACATTTAAGTGCTTGTATGTCTACCTAGATGGTTCTTGCTAATGGCTGCATAGAATGCCAGCATGTGAAGCTGCTTTATTTCATTTATTCACTCCCCCAGTTAACTTCAACTCACCCTGCCCTGTTCAGTCAGTCAGTTCAGTTGCTCAGTCGTGTCCAACTCTTTGCGACCCCATGAATTGCAGCACGCTAGCCCTCCCTGTTCATCACCAACTCCCGGAGTTCACTCAAACTCATGTCCATTGAGTCGGTAATGCCATCCAGCCATCTCCTCCTCTGTCATCCCCTCCTCCTCCTGCCCCCAGTCCCTCCCAGTGTCAGAGTCTTTTCCAATGAGTTAACTCTTCCCATGAGGTGGCCAAAATATTGAAGTTTCAGCTTTAGCATCAGTCCTTCCAAAGAACAGCCAGGACTGATCTCCTTTAGGATGGACTGGTTGGACCTCCTTGCAGTCCAAGGAACTCTCAAGAGTCTTCTCCAGCACCACAGTTCAAAAGCATCAATTCTTCGGCGCTCAGCCTTATTCACAGTCCAACTTTCACATCCATACATGACCACTGGAAAAACCATAGCCTTGACTAGACGGACCTTTGTTGGCAAAGTAATGTCTCTGCTGCCCTGCTCACATATACACAAATAATAGTTCCATCAACAACCTGGTTAAGTTGCGTGGAGGTAAATTTCTTTGGGGGTTATTCACTTAGAGAAGGGCTTTGTCATAGATGATGAATATGGATAGAGCACTACATTTTGACAGATTTCTCTCAGAATGGTTTCAGTGTGTAGTTCCCACTCCCTGTCTTTGTGTTGCATTATCCAACTTTCTAATCTATCTCATAGGTATAAGAGAATATAACTTTATTTAACATTTATTTTCTTGAATACTAATGACTTTAGAGTCTCTTGACATGATTTTTTCCCTTTTGGTTTCCTTTGCTGTCATTTTCCTGTGATGTGATAGGATGAATATTTTTCCATTAGGACTGCTGGATAAGGCATTCTTATATATATTCTAGGCATTAATCCCTTATCTATTTTAGACAATACCTTCTTTTATATTTTATATGTATTAACTTTTTCTACAATATATTTTGCTGAACAGAAGTTCTTCTTTGTTAAAATTTAATCCCTTGGTTGGCAAGGATATCAAACCAGTCAATCTTAAGGAGATCAGCCTTGAATATTCACTGGAAGGACTGATACTGAAGCTGAAACTCCGTTACTTTGGCCACTTGATGCGGAGAGCTGACTCATTGGAAAAGACCCAGATGTTGGGAAAGATTGAGGGCAGGATAAGAGGGCATCAGAGGATGAGATGTCTGGATACAATAAATATGAACCTGGGCAAACTCCAGGAGATGGTGAGGGATAGCGAGGCCTGGTGTGCTGCAGTCCGTGGGGTTGCAAAGAATTGGACACAACTGGGCGACTGAACAAAAACAACAATAGAAATATAACTGACATAAAACATTCTATTAGTTTAAGATATACAACAAAATAATTTAACATATACAATATTGTGAAATGATTACAAGTTTAGTTAACATTCATCACCTCGTATAATTACACTATTTTTTCGTATGATGAGAACTTTGAAGATCTACTCTCCTGTTAATGTTCAGTTGCTAAAATCCTATCTGACTTTTTGTGAACCCATGAACTTCAGCACCTCAGGATCTTCTATTCTCCATTACCTCTGGAATTGCTCAAATTCATGTCCATTGACTCATGGATGCTATCTAACTATCTCATCCTTTGACCCCCTTCCTCTCCTTTTGCCTCCAATCTTTCCCAGCGTCATAGTCTTTTCTAACGAGTCAGCATGTCACATTAGGTGGCCAAAGTATTGAAGCTTCAGCTTCAGCATCAGTCCTTCCAATGAATATTCAGGCTGATTTCCTTTAGGATTGACTTGTTTGATCTCCTTGCAACCCAAGGGACTCTCAGTAATCTTCTCCAGCACCACAATTCAAAAACATCAGTTCTTTGATGCTCAGCCTTCTTTAAGGTCCAGCTCTCATATCTGTACACATGACTACTTGAAAAACCATAGCTTTGACGTTATGGACCTTTGTTGACAAAATGATGTCTCTGTTTTTAGTAGACTGTCTAGGTTTGGCATAGCTTTCCATTGAAGGAACAAGCATCTTTTAATTTCATGGCTGTAGTCACCAGACACAGTGATTCTGGAGCCCAAGAAAATAATATATACTTTTCTAGCAACTTCCAAATATACAATACAGTATTGTCAACTGTAATCACCATGCTGTACATTTTTACCCCATAGCCTATTAATTTTATAACTGTAAGTTTGACCAACTTCACCCTTTGACCAACTTCACCCTTTTCTTCCATCCCCCTCCCCTCATCTCTGGCAACCACCAATCTATTCTCTGTTTCTATGAGTTCAGGTTTCTTAGATTCCACATTATAAGTGAGATCACACAGTATTTGTCTTTCTTTTTGACTTATTTCACTTACCACAGTGTCCTCAAGATCCATCTATGTTGTTGCAAATGGCAAGATTTTTTTTTTAAATAACTGAAAGTATTACCTTAAAGAACAATGTATTTTCTTTACCCGTTTATCTATCAGGGGATAGTTAATATGTTTACATGTTTTGGCTATTGCGAATAATGCTACAGTGAACACAGGGGTAGAGATACCTCTTTGAGATAATGCTTTTGCTTGTTTCAAATATATGTATTCAGAAGTAGAATTGCTACATCATATGTCTGTTCTCTTTTTTATTTTGGGGGATCTCCATATTGTTTTCCATAGTGGCTGCACCAATTTACATTTCTGCCAACAGTGTACTAGTTTCCTTTTTTTTCCACATTCTCACCAATGCTCGTTATTTGTTGTGTTTTTGATGATTACTGTCCTAAGGTGTGAAATGATATCTTTTGTTGTTTTAACCTCCATTTACCTGATGATTAGTGAGTTAGCACCTTTTTATGTACCTGTTGGCCATTTGTATTTCTCTTTGGAAAAATGTCTATTTAGTTCCTCTGCCTAGTTTTAATTGATATTTTTTAAATATTGAGTTGTGTGAATTCTTTGTATATTTTAGATATTAACCCTGTTAAAAATTAAAAAGAAAAAATTGGAGACCAACCTTGAAAATTTCCTAAGTAGACAAAACCAGTTTAATCATATTGGCAAAGCTTAATTTAGCTCACTTTGCAAGACTAACTTGATCTGGGTCATTTCTTGCTTATGCTTCTGGAGATCAGAAGCAATACTTACACTGTTTACCAAGCCTGATATGAGGTAATCACTAACTAATTTCCTATCACTGAAGAAAATTCTGATGAAATGACCAATCACCGTAAAGAATAAAGATCTCTGCTTTCGCACTATGTAACTGCTCTGTAACAATATCCCCCTGAACCTCAGTGATCCTGGTTTGCAGACGGTCTGTTTTGTTGTGTGCACAATAAACTTTTACTAGTGACTACTTCAGTGATTAATTGGTTTGACTTCTGTCATTTCTGAACTTCTGACATCTCACCAGATATAGAACTTGAAAATATTTGTTCCTATTACATAGATTGTCTTTTAATTTTGTGGATGGTTTCCTTTGCTGTACAGAAGTTTTTAGTTCGAGGTAGTCACACTTGTTTATCTTTGCTTTTGTTGCCTTTGTAGTTGATATCAAGTCCAAAAATCCTCACAGGAGTTTAACTTCCTATGTTTTCTTTCAGAAGTTTTATGGTTTCAGGTCTTAAGTTCAAGTCTTTAATTCATTTTGAGTTAATTTTTGTGTATGATGTAAGATAGTGGTTAAGTTTCATTCTTATACATGTAGAATGGTTTTCCCAACAACATTTATTAAATAGACTATCCTTTCTCCATTGTATATTCTTGGCTCCTTTGTTCAGAAACTAACTGACCATATAGATATGTGGGTTTATGCTATTCCATTGGTCTAAGTGTCTATTTTATAAGACTACCGTACTATTTTGACTATTTTACTTTTGTAATATAGCTTGAAATCAGGAAGTGTGACCTCTGGTTCTTCGTTCTCAGGATTTCTATATCTATTTGAGGTCATTTGTGGTGTATTCCATACATATTTTAGGATTATTTGTTCTATTGCTGTGAAAAATGACATTGAAAATTCAGTAGGGATTTTATTGAATCTGTAGATTACATTGGCGAGTAGATCACGTGGACATTTTAAAAATATTAATTCTTCAAACCCATGAGCATGAAATATCTTTCCATTTATTTGTGTCTTCTGCAGTTACTTTCAGAAATTTTTCATTTTGATGCAATCAACTTTCCCCCTTTATGATTTAACTTTCTGAAATATTCCCAAAGAGTCCTTTTCCTGCTTCTAAGTGTGGTAGACAGAATATGGCCCCCAAAGACATCTGTATCCTAATCCTTGGAACATATGAATACATAATCTTATGTGGAAAAAGAGACTCTACAGGTATGATTAAGTTAAAGATCTTGAGATGGGAAGATTTCCTTGATTATCTGGGTGGGCCCAGTGTAATCACAAGGTCCCTTATAAGGAAACAGGGAAACAAGAGAGTGAGAATTAAAGAAATAGGTATAATGGCAGAAGCAGAGATCAGAAGAGATAGACATTAAAAAAATTTTATTTTATATTGGTGTAGAGTTGATTAAAAATGTTGTGTTAGTTTCAGGTAGACAGCAAAGTTATAAACAAACATGTATCTATTACTTTTCCAATTCTTTTCCCATTTAGGTTATTACATAATATTTTTTTTTTACCAAAATAGTATCAGATTTATTGGGCAACAAAACGCAAAAAGTTGTGAGTTCCCTGTGCTATATAGTAGTCCTTTTCGGTTATCCATTTAAAATATAGCAGTGTGTACATGGTTTGCAACTTTTTTTCCCATTCTGTGGGTTGTCCTTTCATTTTGTTTATGGTTTCCTTTGCTGTGAAAAAGCTTTTGAGTTTAATTAGGTCCCATTTATTTTTATTTCCATTACTTTAGGAGATGAATCAATCCCAAACTCCCTAACTATCCCCACTAACCTTTCCCCCATAGTAACCATAAGTTTGCTCTCTAAGTTTGTGAGTTTGGAATTCTCTTTTGTAAATAAGTTCATCTGTATCATTTCTTTTTAAGATTACTCACATAAATGATATATGATACTTGTCTTTCTCTGACTTACTTCACTTAATGTGACAATCTCTAGGTCCATAAATATTGCTGCAAATGGCATTATTTCATTCTTTTTAATGGCTGCATATATTCCATTTTATACGTGTACCCCTCCTTCTCTACCTGTTCATCTACTGATGGGCATTTAGGTGGTTCCCATGTCTTGGCTATTATAAATAATGCTGCAGTGAACACTGGTGTACATGTATCCTTTCAAACCATTTTTTTTTTTCTGGATATATGCCCAGGAGTGGGATTGCTGGATCATAGGGTAACTGAGTTTTTAGTTTTATAAGAAGCTTCCATACTATTCTCCATACTGATTGTGCCAATTTTCATTACCTCCAACAGTATAAGAGGGTTCCCTTTTCTCCACACCCTCTCCAGAATTTGTAGACTTTTTGATGATGGCCATTATGACTGCTATCTTACTGTAGTTTTGATTTGCATTTCTCTAATAATTAGCACTTTTGAGGATCTTTTCATGTACCTTTTGGCCATCTGTATGTCTTCTTTGGAGAAATATCTGTTTAGGTCTTCTGCCCATGTTTTTTTTGACTGGCTTGTTTATTTTTTTGATATTGAACTGTATGAGCTGTTTGTAAATTTTGGAGATTAATTCCTTGTCAGTTGCATGGTTTGCAACTATTTTTTCCCATTCTGTGGGTTTTCATTTTGTTTATGGTTTCCTTTGCTGTGCAAAAGCTTTTGAGTTTAATTCAGTACAGATCAGTTCAGTTCAGTCACTCCTACTCTTTGCGACCCCATGAATCGCAGCACACCAGGCCTCCCTGTCCATCACCAACTCCCAGAGTTCACTCAGACTCATGTCCATTGAGTCTGTGATGCCATCCAGCCATCTCATCCTCAGTCGTCCCCTTCTCCTCCTGCACCCAATCCCTCCCAGCATCAGAGTCTTTTCCAATGAGTCAACATTTTTCATGAGGTGGCCAAAGTACTGGAGTTTCAGCTTTAGCATCATTCCTTCCAAAGAAATCCCAGGGCTGATCTCCGTCAGAATGGACTGGTTGGATCTCCTTGCAGTCCAAGGGACTCTCAAGAGTCTTCTCCAACACCTCAGTTCAAAAGCATCAATTCTTCGGCGCTCAGCCTTCTTCACAGTCCAACTCTCACATCCATACATGACCACAGGAAAAACCATAGCCTTGACTAGATGGACCTTAGTCGGCAAAGTAATGTCTCTGCTTTTGAATATACTATCTAGGTTGGTCATAACTTTTCTTCCAAGGAGTAAGTGTCTTTTAATTTCATGGCTGCAGTCACCATCTGCAGTGATTTTGGAGCCCCCAAAATAAAGTCTGACACTGTTTCCACTGTTTCCCCATCTATTTGCCATGAAGTGATGGGACCGGATGCCATGATCTTCATTTTCTGAATGTTGAGCTTTAAGCCAACTTTTTCACTCTCCTCTTTCACTTTCATCAAGAAGCGCTTTAGTTCTTCTTCACTTTCTGCCATAAGGGTGGTGTCATCTGCATATCTGAGGTTATTGATATTTCTCCCGGCAATCTTGATTCCACCTTGTGCTTCCTCCAGCCCAGCATTTCTCATGATGTACTCTTCATAGAAGTTAAATCAGCAGGGTGACAATATACAGCCTTGACGTACTCCTTTTCCTATTTGGAACCAGTCTGTTGTTCCATGTCCAGTTCTAACTGTTGCTTCCTGACCTGCATACAGATTTCTCAGGAGGCAGGTTAGGTGGTCTGGTATTCCCATCTCTTTCATTAGGTTCCATTTATTTTTATTTTCATGACTTTAGGAGATGAATCAAAAAGATATTGCTGTGATTTATGTCAAAGAATGTTCCTGTCCTTCCTGATTTGAAGATGCTATGATGCTGGCTTTGATGACTGAAGAAGGGAACACAAGCCAAGGAATGCAGATGGCCTCTAGAAGCAGGGAAAGGTAAGAAAAGTGGTTCTTTTCTAGAAGATTCAGAAGAAACACAACTTATAGGCACCTTATCTTTAAAACTTCTGACAATAAATTTCTATTGTTTAAGCCACTAAGTTTATGGTAATTTTTTAACACCAATAGAAAACCAATATTCTAAGTTACAAAGTTATTTTCCTGTGTTTCTTTTTAAGAATTTAAAAATGTAATTCTTACAGTTAGACTTTTAATTCATCCATATAGTTCACTTTTGTAAACAGTGTTATAGAGATGTCCACATTTTTTTCCCTAAAGTAAGTCAATTTTCCCAACACCATCTACTAAGTTATACATTCTCTTCCCATTTATTTATGGTTTCACTTTGTCATATATGTAAAGCTCTCTTATATACTGATCTCTCTATTCTGTGTAGTTGGACTACTTTTCTTTTCATTTATTTAATGTTGTTTAATGAAGTTTTCTAATTTTCTCTATGAATACTTATACATATTTTCTAAGATTTATTCTAAGGTATTTTATGTTTTTTTAATTGCTACTATAATTTTATATTTCAAAATATTTATTGTCTATTTGTTTCTGGTAGAAAAAAAAGTGACTGATTTTTATATATTAATCTTATTTTGGCCAGTTTGCTAATCACAGTTATCAACAATATTTTTCTGTAGATCCATTTGATTTCCTGTACAGAAAATCAGTCATTTAGATGTTTTGATATCTTCTTGCTACAGACTGAATTGTTGCCTCAAGTTATGGCCTCTCTCACCTCCAAATTCTTATGTTGAAGTCCTAACTCTCAGTGTGATGGCATTTGAAGATGGGGCCTTTGGGAGGTAAGTAATTTACATTAGGTTATGAGGATGGGGTCCTCATGATGGGTTTAGTAACCTTATAAGAAGACATCAGGAGCTTACTTTCATGCTTGCTTACTCTCTCTCTCTCCCTCTCCTTCTCCTTCTGCCATATGAGGACACAGCAAGAAGCTAGCTGTTTGCAAGCCAGGAAGCAAGATCATAATAGGAACCAAATTGGCTAGAACCTCGGTCTGTTGTTTAAACCACCCAGTTTATCATATGTTGTTATAGCAACCCAAGCAGGTAGACACACTTCCATATATTTATATCTTCTTGTATCTTGCTTTACTGCTCCAGCTAGAGCTCTAGTACATTGGTACATTGTTGAATCAAAGTAATAATAGTAGTATCCTCACTATATTCCTAAGATTAAATGGAATGATTCTAATTTTTCACCGTTATCACAATGCTTATTATATATTTGTGGCAGACACACTTTATCAAGTTAAAGAAAATTACTTCAATTTTTTTTTGCTAAGGTTGTTGAATTGTGTCAATTGCCTTATTTGCATCTATTAAGATGACTATATGATTTTTCTTCTTTAAATATTAATTTTGAAAAATGTATCAGTAGATTTATAATGTTTCAACCTTTTATTTCTTAGATAAATATGTATTTCATACATATTTCTATGTATTATTTTTGTTTGTTTTGATGGACTTCATTTTATAAATTTTGGTTTAGGTAGGACACTGAATCTATGTTTATGAGTTAGATTAAACTGCAATTTTAGTTTCTCATATTCTTGTAGTTCTGATATCAAAGCTTTACTCATCTTGCAAAGTGAGTTTGAGGAGCTTTACTTCTTTCTCTGTTTTCTAGACTGAATAAGATGAATGTTATCTGCTCCTTAAAGCTTTCGTGTAACTCACTTATAAAATTATCTTGCCCTGTTATGAGAAGGTTTGATACTACTAATTCAGTTTCTTTAAGGATTAGAGGAATATGGTGGCTTAAATGATAAAGAATCAACCTGCAAAGCAGGAGACCTTGGTTTGATCCATGGGTCGGGAAGATCCCCTGGAGAAGGGAATGGCTACCCACCCAGTCTGGAGAATTCCATGGGCAGAGGAGCCTGGTGGGCTTACAGTCTATGGGGTTGTAAAGAGTTGGATATGACAGAATGACTAACACTTTCATTCTCTTCCTTCTTAGGAATATGTTAACTTTCTGTTTCTTCCCAAGCTTGGTAATTTATAATTCTCTTCTAGAAATGTGTCTCTTTTGTCTAACTTTTTGAACTTATTGGCATTAACAATATTGTCTTATTAAATGTTAACTTCTGCTATATCTGCAGTTATAGCCCTCTTTCATTTCTAGCATTTCTTATGTGCTCTTGCTCTACTTTTCTTGATAAGTTTCCCCATAGGCTTGGTTATTTTATTCATCTTTTCCCAAGAACAGTTTTTCAGATTTGTTGATTCTCTGTATTAGCTCTTTGTTTTCCATTTCATTTATCATCCTTGGTATGTTACTAGATATTTTATGATGATTTTAAAAATGCCCAACATTTCTTTGAGATATTATCATTGGCCAGGTATCACATCAAAATGCTCACATACATATTTTAAATATTATCATATTTTGACCTCAGAATAACTTTAGGAGGAAGATACTATCATTTCTATTTCTATAAATTAGGAAACCCTGTTAAAGTTTTCAATCCACTAAGTCACAAAACTGGGATTCAAATTCAAGCCACTGTACTATACTTTTCCTCTACATTCTTTGAAATAGAATTCAAGCATAAAGACAATATTTAACTCCAGGGAATAAGTAATGTTGGGATTTCGGTGTGGTACGAAGGAACAGCATGTTTTTGTTGAGTTTAGAGTTGAATGTCAGTTCCTGGCCACTACCTTCAGTAGTACTTCCATGCTAAAGTATGGAAAGTATTTTATTTTATTTATTTATTTTTATTTTTTTAATACTTTATTCTGCATTACAATACTGTATTTGTTTTGCCAAACATTGACATGAATCAGCCACAGGCGTCCACGATCTCCCAATGCCGAAGCCCCCTCCCACCTCCCACCCCACACCATCTCCCTGAATCATCCCGTGCACCAGCCCCATGCGTCCTGCATCCTGTATTGAACATAGACTGGCTCTTCGTTTCTTACATGATAGTATACATGTTTCAATGCCATTCTCCCAAATCATCCCCCCCTCTCCCTCTCCCCCAGAGTCCAAAAGTCCGTTCTATACCTCTGTGTCTCTTTTGTTGTCTCACATAGAGGGTCATCATTACTATCTTTCTAAATTCCATATATATGTGTCAGTATACTGTATTGGTGTTTTTCTTTCTGGCTTACTTCACTCTGTATAATCGGCTCCAGTTTCATCCATCTCATTAGAACTGAGTCAAATTTATTCTTTTTAAGGGCTGAGTAGTACTCCATTGTGTATATGTACCACAGCTTTCTTATCCATTCATCTGCTGATGGACATCTAGGTTGCTTCCATGTCTTGGCTATTATAAACAGTGCTGCAGTGAACATTGGGGTACATGTGTCTCTTTCAATTCTGGTTTCCTCAGTGTGTATGCCCAGCAGGGGATTGCTGGGTCATAAGGCAGTTCTATTTGCAATTTTTAAGGAATCTCCACACTGTTTTCCATAGTGGCTGTACGAGTTTGCATTCCCACCAGCAGTGTAAGAGGGTTCCCTTTTCTCCACATCCTCTCCAGCATTTATTGCTTGTAGACTTTTGGATCGCAGCCATTCTGACTGGTGTGAAATGGTACCTCATTGTGGTCTTGATTTGCATTTCTCTGATAATGAGTGATGTTGAACATCTTTTCATGTGTTTGTTAGCCACCCATATGTCTTCCTTGGAGAAATTTCTATTTAGTTCTTTGGCCCATTTTTTTATTGGTTCGTTTATTTTTCTGGAGTTGAGCTGCATAAGTTGCTTGTATATCTTTGAGATTAGTTGTTTGTCAGTTGTTTCATTTGCTATTGTTTTCTCCCATTCAGAAGGCTGTCTTTAAAGTTAAGTATTTCATTCATGGTGGCATGAAAGGGCCTCATTACCATCTGTGTCCCAGCCAGGATTTTTACTTTGAGACATATTTGAGCCAAAAAATAATTGTTGGACATATAATAGAGTGCTTCTTGCAAATCATCAAATTGTCTTGTAATGAATGATAATATTTTTTCAAATATCATTTTTAAATCACTTCCTTGAATGAGTTTTCAAAGCACGCTCCTACTGTATCTAATTTTCACACTTTTTACTTCAGGAGCTATAAGTAGAGAAGACCATTATTATTCCCAGCCTACAGATACAAGTATGAGAAGTTAAATAACTTGCTCAAGGTTACATACCTAGTAAGAGGCAGAATGATTCTCAAATGCAGACTTTCGGATTCCCAGCTTGTTCATTGCTTTTTATTCATACATTCCACATATATTTATTTCAGAAGCACTATATTTAAGGTATAGTTTGGGGGCACTGCAGTGTAACAGAAAGTTGTGTATGTCATATATGTAAGACATTCACAAAAAATAATTGTGATAAAATGTTATAAGAGAGATCTAAGTAAAGGGTTAAGAGAAATTCAGAGGAGGGAGAGAATTTATTTCTGAGTGGAAGGAAGAGGAGGATTCTGATATTTTTCTACTAAGCTTCAAATCAATCTTAAGAATTCAGTTCAGTTCAGTCACTCAGTCGTGTCTGACTCTTTGCGACCCCATGAATCTCAGCACCCCAGGCCTCCCTGTCCATCACCAACTCCAGAGTTCACTCAAACTCATGTCCATCGAGCCAATGATGCCATCAAGCCATCTCTGTCATCCCCTTCTCCTCCTGCCCCCAATCCCTCCCAGCATCAGAGTCTTTCCCAATGAGTCAGCTCTTCACATGAGGTGACCAAAGTACTGGAGTTTCAGCTTTAGCATCATTCCTTCCAAAGAACACCCTAATCAACATAAAAAATTCAGAGGAATTTTTTCAAAGTTTGCAATGTAATTACATTACATGGGATTCCCATGTGGCTCAGTGGTAAGGAATCCTGCCAATGCAAGAGCTGCAGGAGCTGCAGGTTCAATCTTGGGTGAGGAAGAGTCCCTGGAGGAGGAAATGGCATCCCATTCCAGTATTCTTGCCTGGAGAATCCCATGGACAGAGGAGCCGGGGGGGGCTACAGTCCACGGGGTCATAAAGAGTTGGACACGACTGAATGACTGAACATGCATGCACATTACATTATATTACATAGACTAGACAGACCAGACACAGAAAATTCTGGACAGAAAAGAGCAAAGTATAGCTCAGTATACTATAGTGTTTCCCTCAGCTGGATTTAAGGAACTTTCCAGATTTCTATAAGTCCATGGTAAGACCACCATTGTCATCATCAGATACTCCACTTCTCCCCTATTATAACCAAGCTGTAAATGGAATCAAGGACCTATGTTCTCCAAAGAGACCATCCGGATTAATGCCAGCATGCCTCATTTACCTCTATCTCTTCTGGACGTCCAGGAACCCAGGTCAGCAAAGAACACACAGGAACATCTCCACATACACAGATCTATGTCCCCTAATCATCTAAATTCTTTCACTCAGCTTTCTATCACTTATGTTCTTTCTTTGGCATCATCTTCCACAATCGTGGTCTCTCCCAGGAACACTCATCTCTTTATCTTATGATCTATCTAAAAAGTCAAAGAAAGTAGTGGAGGCCCTCTCAAATGGTACCTGCTTTTTCTCACCCAGTCCCCACACAGTGGACCCAAGATAATTGGTGCTCTCCTTATTTGCCATTGTTTTCTAAGATATTTTTTCTCTTCTATCTTCTTCCAGAACCCAAAAGCAGACAAATCTACTTTCCACTCTTCCTCCCTGAAATAATTCTCTAATCTTTCAGTTGTACAACGCATTGAAGCTTTTAGCACTTGGCCCAGTGTTTCTGGCATTATTTTCAACAGTTATGTAGGTGGTCCATCCTGCAAACCGTCCTCTCAGAACCTTGACCTCTTTACTTGGAATGATGTCTTCAACCCATCCCCCTTGGCTACTGACTCTCAGAGCTAAACTCTGGACCCTGTCATGGCCTTTTACATATCTCAATTTCAAGCACTTTATTCTGTAACAGTTACACCTAACTTTCCAACATATTTATCCCAGTACTCATAAATCAACATTTCTTTGACCCCATTAGGAACTTCAGTTCATTGCTCTTGCTTGTTTCTTTTTATTGTACCTCTCATCCTTTCTGTTCCCTTTAACTAAACCAAGTTCCATGCTTCATCACCCCCTTGCATACATCTGAAACACCCTTTCTTTCTCTCTCTCTAAGAGTCACCTGGCAAAAGCACAGTCTTGGTTAAATAAAGCTCTCTGCCTGGTCTTTTCCTGCATTTGAGCAGTGTGGCCGGGGGAGAAAAAAATCTATTACTACACGGCATGAACTCACTCTAAATTTATAACCACAAAACTCAAGTGGACTCTCAGCACTGCTCAGCCAGTCTTCATCTCTCTAGTCAATTTCCTTTCCCACTCTTGGAGAAGATTGTTTCACACCATCTGTCTCTTTGAAACTGTTCTCCTCTTTTCACTCATAACTGATGATCTCGCTTCCTATTTCACAGAGAAATAAGAACAATCAGAAGAGAGAAATGCATTTTCCAACACCAAATTTGTCAATTGCACTTCATCTGTACCCTTACTTTCTGTCTCCTCTCCTAGTAAATGTGATAAACTTGCCTAGTTCCTATCAAATGCTGTGTACTAGACCTCAACTACTGTAGCATACTCAAGAACTCTGGTCTTCTCCCCTGAATCTTCAGGTTTTCCTGTTTCTATCGGTAAGCAGACATGGTGAGATACCTTTTGTTAGGAGAGAACTCATTCATCCTCCAGAGAATGGGGAAATGATCTGATTGGTAAATAGAGAAGCTCAGCTCAGCTTCTTCTCTCTTTCTCCTTGGGCTTCTACCTGCCTAAAGAAAATCCACCTATTATTCATTTCCTTAAAATTATGTATTACAAGGGCAGACCCCAGAGGGGAAGCTCTACACTTGTTCAGGGCTGCCAGGTACTGGGCAGACAAGTCTACCTAATTCTCTGGAAAACATAGTTGCATATGGCTGATGGACTTAATCCATCTACCTTAACAGTTTTGTCAGTAAGTAATATTCTGATTTACAACTGCCTGTTTCCTATGTGTCATAGATTCAGAATTTGGACAGATATGAAAGGAATATTTCCTATTGGTTCTCTCAAACCCCAGCATCTCCTGTCTTAAAAAATATGGGTAAGTTTGTCTTTACCCATCTCTGACCTCCTTGTTAGAAATGCCCTCCATTAAAGCCAAGCAGCCCAAGAAATCTCTAATTCACTGTCAACTCGTCCTTACCACCTCTTACCTCTTCAGACTTTCCTCTCCAGCATGCCATGGAAACTGATATGTTAAGACCACTAACAACTTACATTTTTCCAAATCCAATGGTCAGTTCTCAGCAGTGAATTGATTATTTTGCTTCATTTGCCACAGTTGATGATTCTTTCTTTAAATGCTTTTCCCCTGACTCTAAGCTTCATGAATACCAGACTTTGTTCTTGGAAACCATAGCAGTTTTAATTTTAATTTGAAACAATTCTAAATATTTATTAGTTGGAGGGTATCTATAAAAACTATATATATTCAAAAACATGATCAGATAAGTAGTTACTGACATGGAAAAATGTGTTATTACAAAAAAGGTGAAAAGATCAAGGTTATAAAATAGTAGGTATGTTTTTATCACATTTTTATTGTCTATGCTGCTAAGTCGATTCAGTGGTGTCCGACTCTGTGTGACACCATAGACAGCAGCCCACCAGGCTCCGCTGTCCCTGGGATTCTCCAGGCAAGAACACTGGAGTGGGTTGCCATTTCCTTCTCCAATGCATGAAAGTGAAAAGTGAAAATGAGGTCAATGAGTCGTGTCCCACTCTTAGCAACCCCATGGACTGCAGCCCACCAGGCTCCTCCATCCATGGGATTTTCCAGCAAGAGTACTGGAGTGGGATGCCATTGCCTTCTCCATTTATTGTCTATAGAATAATACATATTCAATAGCAGAGACATATAAATCAATCTATTGGGCTTCCCGGGTGGATCAGATGGTAAGGAATCTGTCCGCAGTGCTGAAGACCTAGATTTGACCCTTAGGTCGGGAACATCCCCTGGAGAATGAAATGTCAACCCACGCCAGTATTCTTGCCTGAAGAATCCCATGGACAGAGGAGCCTGGTGGACTGCAGTCCATGGGGTCACAAAGAGTCAGACATGACTGAATGATTAACACATAGAGAAGTAGGGATCTCAAAACATGGTACTGTTTTCTTCCTTCTTTCTTACTGGACTCAGGTTGGTGGAAGAAGAAGTAGCAGTTCTGGGTGAGATTTTCTAAGTTCAGAAATAAAAACACAGATCAGAAAGAATAAGACTGATCAGGTTGAGTATATAATAATTTTTTTATGTTCATATAGATAGAATTTTCATATAAATGTATATGAAGCTGGGAAACACTTTTGGTAAATATGACATGATTATATAAATACATCATTCAAACTGAGAAGAAAATCCCTGAGCCACAACTAAGTAACACATGTCATAGCCAATTTTTAAAGGAGAAATATAACTGGCAAAAATTATAAAAGATTATTTAAGCTTTATAGTAATCAAATGTCAGTTAAAATTGAAATGATGTAATCTCTCCATTAAAACACATTAGTAGAATATAGGTATAATTCCGTATATGCATGTGTGTGTGTATATATATATATATACCTATAGAGTTGACTCATTGGAAAAGACTCTGATGCTGGGAAGGATTGGGGGCAGGAGGAGAAGGGGACGACAGAGGATGAGATGGCTGGATGGCATCACTGACTCGATGGACATGAGTCTGAGTGAACTCTGGGAGTTGGTGATGGACAGGGAGGCCTGGTGTGCTGCGATTCAGGGAGTGGTGAGGAGTTGGATGGACACAACTGAGTGACTGAACTAAACTGAACTGGTGGCTCAGAGGTTAAAGTGTCTGCCTGCAATGTGGGAGAGCTGGGTTTGATCTCTGGGTCAGGAAGATCCCCCTGGAGAAGGAAACGGCAACCCACTCCAGTATTCTTGCCTGGAGAAACCCATGGACAGAGGAGCCTGGTGGGCTATAGTCCATGGGGTCACAGAGTCAGACAAGACTGAGTGACTTAACTTTCACTTTCACCTGTATAAACACAGGCATGTATATATACATGTGTGACCTTTTTCTTTCTTGCTGCTCTGCTAGGTTATGAAAGTTCCATAAGGGATAAAACTATTTTGTGTAATTGACTGCATTATCCCAAGCGCTCAGCTCAATGATTTTAACTAAGAATTTAATATCTGTTGGCTGTATAAATACCAATGAAAACTGTGGTGAAAAATGTGTACTTTTTCTATAATTGTGTCTTGCTGGTTTACAAAGCCATTTAAGAATTTGCCTGCAATGCGGGAGACTCAGGTTCGATTCCTGGGTCGGGAAGATTCCCTGAAGAAGGAAATGGCAATCCACTCCAGCACTCTTGTCTGGAAAATCCCATGGACGGAGGAGCCTGATAGGCTACAGTCCATGGGGTTGCAAAGAGTCGGACACGACTGAGCGACTTCACTTCACTTCACTTCATATCTTTTAAGTTTTCCAGTTTCTGAAGTGGAAATCAGGTATGTAGATTGATGCAGTCTTTAAAAAAATAATTATTCTGAATCTAGTTTTTTCAAATATGCTTTTCTGTTCTTTGTTTAGTAATGTAATCTGCTTATTTGCCTCATGTTTTGGTGCAACTTACAAGAAAAGTAACATGCCAGAGAAAATTGCACTGTAAGTGTAAATCAAATAAAAATTCCATTTCAGGCCTCTGGTGAAGATACCTCTAACATGAATTACAGGGTGAAATATAGCCTAAACAACCACTGGCTTGTTATGCAGACTATAAAATGCACTTAAAAAAAAAACTGCAAAAGGTCAAGGTCTTTCTCTTTCTCTTTTTCCAATCATATTGGGTAAATAACAGGGCATTAGAATGAAAAACTATTAAGATTATGCTCTTTACTCTGGGATTGAAAGCTATGAAATATTGACAATACACAGAACTCTAAAAGTGCTAGTCTTTCATTTAAGCATTGATATTTGAGTGATTTTAGTAGAAAATATATATAGATATATTACAGTTCATTTGAGAATTGAAAGGCAACGCAGATTTTAGAGAGAAAGCTGCAAAATGGGCCTCTGGTATTATGACCTGCGGGGCCCGACCCAAGCCAACAATTGAAACGCTTTTGGTGAAATAAGCATCCAACTTTGAAATCCTGTAAGAAAGCAAATCTGGAGAAAGACTGCCAAAATGTGGCTTCTTGGACAGTTTCTGCTGCCATAAACTTTCCACTACCCTCCCTCTTCCTGCTTCACGCTAAGGAAGGAAGGTGCTTCTTCATTGCCAACAGCAGCCAAGAATGCTGGCCTTAACGGAATACTGCTCAGCCACAAAAGGGAATAAAACTGGGTCATTTGTAGTGAGGTGCATGAACCTCGAGTCTGTCATATGGAGTGAAGTAACTTAGAAAGAGAAAAACAAATATGGTGTCTTAACACATATATATGGAATCTAGAAAGATGGCATTGATGAATCTCTTTGCAGGGCAGCAACAGAGACACACACATAGAGAATGGACTTGTGGGCATGGGAAGAAGGGGAGGGCAGGACAAACTGAGAGAGGAGCATTGACATGTACACAGCATGTATAAAACATTCAGGGCTGGTCTCCTTTAGGATGGGCTGGTTGGCTCTCCTTGCAGTCCAAAGGACTCTCAAGAGTCTTCTCCAACACCACAGTTCAAAAGCATCAGTTCTTCAGCGCTCGGCTTTCTTTATAGTCCAACTCTCACATCCATACATGACCACTGGAAAAACCATAGCCGTGACTAGACAGACCTTTGTTGACAAAGTAACATCTCTGCTTTTAATATGCTGTCTAGGTTGGTCATAACTTCTCTCCCAAGGAGTAGGCGTCTTTTAATTTCATGGCTGCAGTCACCAGCTTCAGTGATTTTGGAATCCCCCAAATTAAGTCTGCCACTGTTTCCACTGTTTCCCCATCTATTTGCCATGAAGTGATGGGACCAGATGCCATAATCTTTGTTTTTGAATTGAAAGTTTTAACCCAGCCTTTTCATTCTCCTCTTTCACGAGACTCTTTAGTTCTTCTTCCCTTTCTTCCGTAAAGGTGGTGTCATCTGCATATCTGAGGTTATTGAAAGTTCTCCTGGCAATCTTGATTCCTGCTTGTGCTTCTTCCAGCCCAGCATTTTGTGTGGATCACAGCCTTGTCTAATGCAATGAAACTATAAGCCATGCCATATAGAGCCACTCAAGACGGATGGGTCATAGTGGAGAGTTCTGACAAAATGTGGTTCACTGGATAAGTGAATGGCAAACCACTGCAATATTCTTGCCTCGAGAACTCCATGAACAGTATGAAAAAATAACATAGACATCTGCTTTCTCCTTAAAAGTATGTTGAGATCGTGGCATGGAAGGATTGAAATTGATTGAAATTTTAATTCATAGGAGAGATAGAAATAGTTTTGAAATATAAGGTATTACCCAAAGTAAGACTTCAGACCCTCTCTGGTTGATTTTCTCTGTTTCCTTCATGTGTGTCCTCATGATTTTCTAGCTGATGCCTGCAAGGCTGGCCCTCTCCTCAGCTTTGAACTTCAACTCTTCTGGCCATATTGTAGGCTCCTCTGTAGTCCTGAGGAGCTCATGAGTTCCTGTGAGCACGTCTCCCAAACTCATGTCAGTCCATGTCTAGCCTCTGCGCAAGTCAGAAAACTCAGTTATTGTGTATTCCAGTCTCTTTCAACACTCATATTTCGTGATCGACCAATCCTGTTAATTCTTTCTGACCTGTCTCTCTAAATAGCCCCTTTACTTTCTTCTCTTCCCACTACCACTTCCCTACTTCAGATTCTCATCATCCTCCTGAATTAGCCACCTACCCAGATTTCCCCTCTTACTATTCATTTTCCATCCTGCAGTCGCACTGCTCTTTAAACAAACAAACAAACAAACAAAAAAGTATTTTTTTGCTTTAAAGTATTCAGAGACTTGCCACTATCTAGATAGTCCAAACTTCTTAATGTGGCCTTCAAACACTCAGACCTCCTAGTTCAGCTTCCTCCTGGCCACTCTGCCCTCCTTTCCTTTATCCCACACTTTGCCTTCTTGGCTGCCTTCTGTCTTCCTGGAATGCCTGTACACTGTCCAACCCTAGACCTTGCTCATGCTGTTCCCTGGATCTGTTCCTTTCCTGATGAAAATGCCATCTCTTTTGAAAAAACCCAGCTGGACTCTCTACCCCTCAGTCCTAAATTTTATCTCTTAAACTTTGGTTCCCCTTCCTTTTGGTCCCCATAGCACACCTATACCTTTATTCTTGGATTTACAGTATACCACACTTAGGTAGCATATTAAAAAGCAGAGATATTACTTTGCCAACAAAGGTCCATCTAGTCAAAGCGATGGTTTTTCCAGTAGTCATGTATGGATGTGAGAGTTGGACTGTGAAGAAAGCTGGGCACAGAAGAATTGATGCTTTTGAACTGTGGTGTTGGAGAAGACTCTTGAGAGTCCCTTGGACTGCAAGGAGATCTAACCAATCCATCCTAAAGGAGATAGATCCTGGGTGTTCATTGGAAGGACTGACGTTGAAGCTGAAACTCCAATACTTTGGCCACCTCATGGGAAGAGTTAACACATTTGAAAAGACCCTGATGCTGGGAAAGATTGAGGGCAGGAGGAGAAGGGGACAACAGAGGATGAGATGGTTGGATGGCATCACCGACTTGATGGACGTGGGTTTGTGTGGACTCCAGGAGGTAGTGATGGACAGGGAGGCCTGGTGTGCTGTGGTTCATGGGGTCGCAAAGAGTCGGACCCGACTGAAAACTGAACTGAACACATTTTTCCCCTCTCTCTATCTCTATACAAGACTCTGCTCCTAAATGGCATGGGTTGCTTCTTATTCAGCTCCATATATCTAGTGATTGGCCAAAATGCTTGGATTCCATTAAGTATTCAACCCATGTGTGAATGACAAATAAGGATTCAATGCATAAAGAGTCCCTGGGCAGCCAAGCCAGCACGGGAGTTCCGGGTGACATGGACATGGCACTGGGTGGAGAAGACGGAAAGGAGAAATTAAGAAAATACTGATGGCAAACGTGCCTGGAAATTTGTATAAGAAGTCAAGCGCAGATTCAGAGAGAAAAATGTTAAAACAACCCTCTCCCTTTCGTGACTCACCATGCAAAGTTAATCCCACAGCAGGTCTTCTCAGCAAGGCACCCTCAGTGTTTGCCTCTCTAACAGATAATGATCCCAGGAAGCTACAAACAGGATTCCTGGGGAGACTTGGACCTCTCCCTGCCTGGGAGCTTGCCCTAGGATGAACCACCTGACTGACAGGTAAAAATAGAAGACTCGCAGCTTCTGTGTTTTCTCACTGTCTTCACAGATCTCCCAGGGCCTATTTCTTTTCATCTTTGCACAGCTTGATACCTCCTTTTGGCAAACCACTGCTAGGCACGGGTGTCAAGCCCCACTGGAGTCACACCTTAGTTGCAGAGGTTTGAACGAGTTTCTTTGCACTCCTTGTCTTTAGGGCAAATATTCTAATTCCCTTTGATTGATGGAGAAAGCAGGGAGATTATGGAGGGGCCTGATCAAAGAGATAGAGGACCAGCTATAAATTCTCATCTAAATATGCTGACAGCAAAGCCAGGTGAGAGTTGAAGGTGGGTACATTTCTGCTCATAGCTTTCAGGATCTGCTTCCCTCTTTGGGGGGTGGGCACTAGATTCTGTGCAAGCAGAGTTGGTAAGGCCTTCTCAAAGAAGAATCACTTAAAAGGGCATAGAGCATTTTCTTCTTTTCTCATTATACACAGCAGAATAGAGTCTTGGCTTCAGTGCTCCCATCAGGAAAAAAATTGCTTCCAGCTTGTAGACAAGGCCCCTTGAGTGGCCTGGGAAAGGCAGCCCATGTAACTCTGAGCATCCTCCCACACCCGGTTTGCTCAAGGCCCCTTCCTGCCTTGCTAACACACCACTGGCTGACAGCGGCCATTAATACAACTTCTGGGCATCATCCCAGAGTGTTGCACAGGAAAGCTCATCGCTCTCTCTGTGACGTTAGGTTTCAGAGTTTCAGAAAAAACATCACCATCACTTCTACTTTTCATTGTGCATCACCTATTGTTCAAAGATGCCCCAATCCAAAGAGGCCAAAGAAATATTGATATTGGCCACCAAAGTCTCCTAGAGAAAAGGAAAACCACATGGACCCAGCCTTTAGACTGATTCAGGTTAAACTCATGAGCAGCCTCTATCCTCTGTCTCTCTCTTTTCCCCGTCTCTCTTCTGGGTCAGACAATTGAGTGTTAGCACTGCCTTCACTGAGATTATTTGTTCTTTTCTATAGGGTTCCAAGCTCAGCCTTCTACTCCGGCCAAATTCGAGCTCTTAGCAACCAGTGGGGCCTTGTTAAACTGGTGTATGGCTCCTTGGATTACTTCCCAGGACCTTTGGACACACTGCTCTCCCTAGGCTCCCTCAGTCTCTCAAGTCCCTCTTCAGTGCTTTCTCTCGTCTCTCTCTTGGCCACACTTAAACACCAGCTGCTGACTTCCTGGCCACCCACTGCAGCTCAGTTTCCTGCATTTATCTCATCCTTTTCCCTGATCCTTTCTTTTTCAACCTCTCTCCCACTTCAGGGACTCACTACCCAAGTGTATTTGCTTGCTATTTCCTCATTTATTGTTCTCTTGTCTCAGTCACTGATGACACATTATATCTATTATCACATCTAAAATCTTTATAGTCAATCTACCCAGAGAATCAGAGTATATCTGCAATGAATATAGAATTGGAAAGGATGGCAATTTTCATTATAATCTTTTATTTTTTTAAAGATTTGTATTGTACTGTTTGATCCTTTTCTGAGATGGCTTAGGATAGCGTGGGACTAGGGAGGCTTATTTAGACTAGACGCCTGGGAATTATAATACAGAAAAAAATCTGTTTTCCGTTATATACAGATATCATTTAATTGATGATTATTAAGTGTTACATAGAAATAAAACATAGATTTCCTTATAATGTTCATACTCCTTAAGAAAATTGGATAAACCCCATAATGGAATAGGGTTCTGATTATATATTGCATGCATTTTTTTTAACATATTGTTTCATTACCTTTTTTTTTCATTCAAGTTTTGTGTTTGCAGGTTCACTGACTCATTTTCTTGCCATCCCTTGTTTTCTTCTTAGCAAATGTGAAGGCTGAAAGAACATTATGAGTGGATTATATGACTTATATAACATCTCCAATGATTTTTTGACAGGATAGACACTCAGGATGGAGGAATACTTTAAAAATTCCACAGGTTTTCTTTCCATATAAATGTATAATGAAGGAATAGCAGTAGAGAGATTTATATACAATGAGAGCTGTGTACCCAGAGTACATTTAAGATATTTTCTTAGAGCATAGAATATCACCTGCCTTTCAATGAATTGTTTACAAGAAAGTTTCCTCATAATACCCTAAAACTGGTATTATGAGGATAAAGGAAAAAAACAAACATAGTTTGAAAGTGTGTGTCCTGGAAATATTAAAGGGGTAGACAACTTGTGTGATGATTTAAAACATATGTTTTTTCATGAGAAAACTAATACATGCTTATTGCCAAAAACGTTGAGGTGAAAAAAAGAGGGTGTCTTTGTGCATAAATCTTTACCCAAAATTTCAAAGTATTTTTCTCAGGATAGGTTTCTAAATGTGTACAAATTGAGCCCAAGTGCTGGAACATCTCTGAGACTCTTGACATATTTTGACAAATTGCTTTTCAGGGGGTGGTATCAATTTACACTCCCACCAGGAGTGTATGACTGTGTCTCACCTTATCTTTGCCAGAATGGAATAAAATCTTTGTTAATTGGATAAGTAGGAAACAGCATTCCTTCTTGGCTGTACTTTTTATTACTTTATTTCTAGAAAAGTTAAAGTTTTTCATTTCTATCAGCTCATTAAAGAATAAGATTTTTAAAAAAGAAAATCATGTGCAAATTTAGACTCTTATTAGCCTCTCTGATTGTTTTGTGTTAATAATAGTTTCAATGGGTAATATAAAGTTCCTCCAAATAGGAATGGAAACTGTTAAGCCCATGCTGATAGAAGTGGAGGCGTTAGGAGTATGTGCCCTGACACAGTGCCCTGTTTGGAAGGGACTGAAAGAGTGGATGCAGTCTCTCCAAATGTCTTAGGTTAGATTCTTCAGAGTTGGTCCCTGAGGGTTCATGTGAAAGTGATTTATTAGGAAGTATTTCCAATAAAAGACAGAAAGGCTACAGCAAAGTGGGCCAACCAGATGTGAGACATCAAGCAAAGTCAAATGGGAGGTAACTGTGGGGTGGCTGGGCTTGCTCTGGAGTCATGCCTCACAGCAACCCACCCAGGTGCCTGAGGAGCTGAAGTATTTCTTTATTCCTCCCTTCCTTGGTCGTTGTTTATGATGCTCAGGGAAAGAACATGGACTTTTCCAGGCACTGCTGACTCTCTACCTTCCACAAAAGGCAATGTGGATATCAGCAGCCTGAGAGCAGCCCTCCAGCAAAGAGATGGGGCAAAGAGATGCCAGCTATTGGAAGTGAAAACACTCTGGAAGACGGTGGTGGTGGTGCAGGACATGGTCGAGGGATGTGAGGGCATCAGGGAGGAGCATCCGCAGGCATCCCGGGACTAAGCACTGTTAATGGATAATAACTCACATGACTGCCTTAGGTAAAGTCAATTATGGTTGTTAAATCTGAATGGACCTATGTTCTCCTGCCAATGGTGAGTCATAAAGGTGGAGAAGAAGCCATACAATAAAATCTTGTTCATGTTCATGTGTGCTGAGAATGAGTGGGTAGTAGCTTTACAATGTAACAGGAAACAAATGAAAGAAGAGTCTAAGAGGATGGAGGGAAAATTGGAAAGAAAATAAAAGTGATGGTTAAAAAAGAAATGGGACAAACCAATATTATAAACCAATCATCAATCAATTACAAATAAATAAACATTAAAAAAAAAGAAAAGAAATGGGATTTGAAGGCCACTGATTAGGAGATGAACCAGGATGCTAGGCGACCAGAAGCAAACCTGGGATGGACATAAGGCTATATCCCGGTTTCCATGTCAGGGCTTGGAGTTCCTTCATAATATTTTCTGTTTAACTTTAGAAATTAAATATTGTATATATTTGAAACACAAAAAGATCTGAATATCTTGTATACTAAGATGCCAATATTTCATTCAGTTCAGTTCAGTTCAGTTCAGTCTCTCAGTCATGTCCGACTCTTTGTGACCCCATGAATCGCAGCATGCAAGGCCTCCCTGTTCATCACCATCGCCTGGAGTTCACTCCAGACTCACGTCCATTGAGTCTGTGATGCCATTCAGCCATCTCATCCTCTGTCGTCCCCTTCTCCTCCTGCCCCCAATCCCTCCAAGCATCAGAGTCTTTTCCAGTGAGTCAACTCTTCGCGTGAGGTGGCCAAAGTACTGGAGTTTCAGCTTCAGCATCATATACAAAACATAGATCCCCTAACATGATAAATAACTGGATATAATAACGGAGAGGGAAGTTTCTGGGATTGGCCACTCGATCTCCATTTCATCTTCCTTCTGTTTGAATAGGTTGGAAATCTAAAAATCAAACGAACTCTAAGGAACAAAACAAAACAAATTTATGTGAACCAAAAACATCTACTGAAACTTTTCAAGCTGGAGCCCCAGATGAATTAGCATCCTCCAGTGAGATGCACTTGTGTGACTTAGAAAACAGAAGTAAGAAGCACAGGATCGGTTTCAGATTGCTGCCATAGGTTAGCAAGATTGTAGCTTATCTGTGGCAATTTCTGGAATTTATTCTTCAGTAACAGTGGAGGTAGCAGCAACTCTCTTTGTCTGACTCCCTGATACATGGATAACATTTTTGGGTGTCCTTTCAAGGTTTTAAGGTGCTTAGACACTGCTGTGGAAGGGGCTGCCTTTCCTGGTGGCTCAGTTGGTAAAGAATCCACCCACAGTGCCGGAGACCCAGGTCTGATCCCTGGGTCAGGAAGATCCCCTGGAGAAGGAAATGGCAACCAACTCCAGTATTCTTGCCTGGGAAGTCCAATGGACAGAGGAGCCTGGTGGGCTACAGTCCATGGGGTTGCAAAGAATAGGACATGACTTAGAGGGTAAACCACCACCAGACACTGCTGTGGAAGGGACTGCAACCAGCATGATCCAACACCAGCCTCAGCCCTGCATGTCTTCAAAAATCATTCCCAAAGGCTCAGCCTAGAATCTGCTGCTGCATCCCTCAAGGAGCCTGTAAGCATCCAGGTACCTAAAGTAAATATCTACTGCTTAAAATACCTGGAGGTGTTTGCTTTTTAACACTGAGCATTGACTGACATAGAAGTGCACACAGAACAGTACCCCAGGAGCAGTTTTCTCTTTTTTTTCCCTCTCTTTCCTTTCCTCTTTCCTCTCTGCCACATCTCATCACATCCCTTCTCTTTCTAAACACTTCAGTTTAAAAGTCATTAGGTGGGTGGAGTATAAGCACCCACATAGTAAGAGGGGTCCTGGTGTAGCATCATAGCCCATGTAGGGTGAGGAGGTTATCTAACAGGTGGGTGGTGGTCTGGTGTAGACTCTCAAAATCACAGCAAGATAGGCAGATGCTGTGTAGAGTTATTCTTACTGTGGGCAAGAATCCCTTAGAAGAAAGCGAGGAGCCATCACAGTCAACAAAAGAGTCCAAAATGCAGTAAGTACTTGGACGCAGTCTCAAAAATGACAGAATGATCTCTGTTCGTTTCCGTGGCAAACCATTCAGTATCATGGTAATTGACATCTACGTCCTGACCAGTAATGCTGAAGAAGCTGAAGTGGAACAGTTCTATGAAGACCTACAAGACCTTCTAGAACTAACAACCCCAAAAGTTGTCCTTTAGTAACAGGCAAATTTGGCCTTGGAGTACAGAATGAAGCAGGGCAAGGCTAATAGAGTTTTGCCAAGAGAACACACTGGTCATAGCAAACACCCTCTTCCAACAACACAAGAGAAGACTCTATACATGGACATCACCAGATGGTCAACACCGAAAGCAGATTGATTATATTATTTGCAGCCAAACATGAAGCCCTATACAGTCAGCAAAAACAAGACTGGGAGCTGACTGTGGCTCAGATCATGAACTCCTGATGTCAAATTCAGACTTAAATTGAAGAAAGTGGGGAAAACTACTAGACCATTCAACTATGGCCTAAATCAAATCCCTAATGATTATACAGTGGAAGTGAGAAATAGATTTAAGGGTCTGGATCTGATAGATAGAGTGTCTGATGAACTATGGACGGAGGTTCGTGACATTGTTCAGGAGTCAGGGAGCAAGAAAAAGAAATGCAAAAAGGCAAAATGGCTGTCTGAGGAGGCCTTAAAAATAGCTGTGAAAAGAAGAGAAGTGAAAAGCAAAGGAGAAGAGGAAAGATATACCCATTTGAATGCAGAGTTCCAAAGAATAGCAAGGAGTGATAAGAAAGCCTTCCTCAGTGATCAATGCAAAGAAATAGAGGAAAACAATAGAATGGGAAAGACTCAAGATCTCTTCAAGAAAATTAGAGATACCGAGGGAACATTTCATACAAAGATGGGCTCGATAAAGGACAGAAATGGTATGAACCTAACAGAGCAGAAGATATTAAGAGGTGGCAAGAATACACAGAAGAACTATACAAAAAGATTTTCACAATCAAGATAATCACGATGGTGTGATCACTCACCTAGAGCCAGACATCCTGGAATGTGAAGTCAAGTGGGCCTTAGAAAGCATCACTACAAACAAAGCTAGTGGAGGTGATGGCATTCCAGTTAAGCTATTTCAAATTCTGAAAGATGATGCTGTGAAAGTGCTGCACTCAATATGCCAGCAAATTTGGAAAACTCAGCAGTGGCCGCAGGACTGGAAAAGGTCAGTTTTCATTCCAGTCCCAAAGAAAGGCAATGCCAAAGAATGCTCAAACTACTGCACAATTGCCCTCATCTCACATGCTAGTAAAGTAATGCTCAAAATTCTCTAAGCCAGGCTTCACGAATACATAAACTGTGAACTCTCAGATGTTCAAGCTGGTTTTAGAAAAGGCAGATGAAACAGAGATCAAATTGCCAATATCCGCTGGATCATCAAAAAAGCAAGAGAGTTCCAGAAAAACATCTACTTCTGCTTCATTGACTACGCTTAAGCCTTTGACTGTGTGGATCACAGTAATCTGTGGAAAATTCTGAAAGAAATGGGAATACCAAACCACCTGACCTGCCTCTTAAGAATCATGTATCCAGGTCAGCAAGCAATAGTAAGAACTAGACATGGAACAACAGACTGGTTCCAAATAGGAAAAAGAGTACGTCAAGGCTGTATATTGTCACCCTGCTTATTTAATTTATACGCAGAATACATCATGAAAAATGCTGGGCTGGATGAAGCACAAGCTGGAATTGAGATTGCTGGGAAAAATATCAATAACCTCAGATATGCAGATGACACCACCCTTATGGCAGAAAGTGAAGAACAACTAAAAAACCTCTTGATGAAAGTGAAAGAGGAAAGTGAAAAAGTTGGCTTAAAGCTCAACATTCAGAAAACTAAGATCATGGCATCAATCCCATCACTTCATGGGAAATAGATGGGGAAACAGTGGAAACAGTGGCAGACTTAATTTTGGGAGCTCCAAAATTACTGCAGATGGTCAATGCAGCCATGAAATTAAAAGACGTTTATTTCTTGGGAGAAAAGTTATGACCAACCTAGACAGCATATTAAAAAGCAGAGACGTTACTTTGCCAACAAAAGTCTGTCTAGTCAAAGCTATGGTTTTTCCAGTAGTCATGTATGGATGTGAGGGTTGGACTATAAAGACAGCTGAGCACTGAAGAATTGATGCTCTTGAACTATGATGTTAGAGAACACTCTTGGGAGTCCCTTGGACTGCAAGGAGATCCAACCAGTCCATCCTAAGGAAATCAGCCCTGAATATTCATTGGAAGGACTGATGTTGAAGCTGAAACTCCAATATTTTGGTCACCTGATGCAAAGAACTGACTCATTTGAAAAGACCCTGATGCTGGGAAAGATTGAAGGTGGGAGAAGGGGACGACAGAAAATTAGATGATTGTATGGTATCATTGACTCGATGGACATGAGTTTGAGTTAACTCCAGGAGTTGGTGATGGATAGGGAGGCCTGGTGTGCTGCAGTTCATGGGGTCACAGAGTCAGACATGACTGAGTGACTGAACTGTACTGTACTGTTCAGAGGTATCAGAGGCTCAGTGAGGTGAGGAAGTTATGTGTGTGGATGTGTGTGGTGCAGGATGTCAGAACCTGAGAAGAATGAGGATGCTGTCCCTGTGTGTACATTGAAAGAGCCAGTGCTGGTGATGGGACAGAGTGAGAAAAAGCCTCAGGCAGGGCAGCAGCATCAGTGGTGGCCTGATGTGGGGTTGTTGGAGCCAGAGACAGCCGAGGAGGACATCTGTGTGAGGGAGGGGGTGTGTGAGGGAGACACAGCCCAGCATGTGGTGTCCGAGTTTGAATGGGATAAAGAGGGCGTCTATGCAGCAGAGGGCAATTAATCCAGTAGCAACAGGGTGTTGGATACAGACAGGTGATTTGGGCAAATATCTAAGTATTTTAAAGATAATAGGAACAAGGTTTCTCATTGGCAGGGAAGGTAGTTACAAATATGAAAAGAGAAAAAAATAGAGTGAACCGTATGGTGTTAGATTGAAATTGGAGATATTGATGTGAAATCAGAGTTGTTGATATATAATTGGGTGTAAATGTGTGACATGCATATATTCTCTAGCTCTGCTCACAAAGAGAATCTGGGAGCAGTGACAATCCAGTAGCAATAAACACATCAAATGTCTAGATCTTGGAAACTAAATGTCATTCTCCATTCAAAAGGACCTCTGAAGAAGCTCCGGAAATGGGGCAGAGAAATTATAAGTAATTCCAGAACACTACATTCTGCCAGAAAGTAATGATATACCCGATGAATGATAGGACATGTCAAAGGACACAGAATGTAGCCTGAGGTGCTCCTATTGAACAAAACTGGGACAATTTGAGTATCAAAATAAATCATGATTGTAACTGACTATAAGCCACTGAATGTGAGGTGTCTGTGAGTCCATACGGATATCAATAAGCAAATGAATATGTTGAAAGTTTGATGAAGAGTAGAATATAAAAGCTCAAATATCTTCCTACATTAAACACAAAGGAAATAAGGTAAATTTGCAGTGAGCAGACAGACAACTGATTATTACTTGACAATCAGTAATGTGATGTTGAATCACATTTCCACCTAATTGAAATCACATGCCACCTAATAGGATGCAGTGAGAAGAACACAGTATCACTTTGGTGTCGTTCCCGCCAAAACCAAAGATGCATAATCAGAATCTAATTGTGCAAAGTCATTGACAATCCCAAATTGAGAACCAATCTACAAAATAACTTTTCTGTAATATTTAAATGATCAGGCTCTGAAAGATTGAATAGTCTTCAAATTGAAAAACACTAAAGAGACTGGAAAAGGTCAGTTTTCATTCCAATCCCAAAGAAAGGCAATGCCAAAGAATGCTCAAACTACTGCACAATTGCATTCATCTCACATGCTAGTAAAGTAATGCTCAAAATTCTCCAAGCCAGGCTTCAGTAATACGTGAATCATGAACTTCTAGATGTTCAAGCTGGTTTTAGAAAAGGCAGAGGAACCAGAGATCAAATTGCCAACATCTGCTGGATCATCAAAAAAGCAAGAGAGTTCCAGAAAAACATCTACTTCTGCTTCATTGACTATGCTTAAGCCTTTGACTGTGTGGATCACAGTAATCTGTGGAAAATTCTGAAAGAGGAGGTAATACCAGACCACCTGACATGCCTCTCGGGAAATCTGTATGCAGGTCAGGAAGCAACAGTTAGAACTGGACATGGAACAACAGACTGGTTCCAAATAGGAAAAGGAGTACGTCAAGGCTGTATATCATTACCCTGCTTTTTTACTTATATGCAGAGTACATCATGAGAAACGCTGGACTGAAAGAAACACAAGGTGGAATCAAGATTGCCGGGAGAAATATCAATAACCTCAGATATGCAGATGACACCACCCTTATGGCAGAAAGTGAAGAGGAACTAAAAGCCTCTTGAAAGTGAAAGTGGAGAGTGAAAAAGTTGGCTTAAAGCTCAACATTCAGAAAACTAAGATCATGGCATCCAGTCCCATCACTTCATGGGAAATAGATGGAGAAACAGTGGGAAACAGTGTCAGACTACTGTTCTCCAAAATCACTGCAGATGGTGACTACAGCCATGAAATTAAAAGACGCTTAGTCCTTTGAAGAAAAGTTATGACCAACCTAGATAGTATATTCAAAAGCAGAGGCATTACTTTGCCGACTAAGGTCTGTCTAGTCAAGGCTATGATTTTGCCTGTGGTCATGTATGGATGTGAGAGTTGGACTGTGAAGAAGACTGAGCGCTGAAGAACTGATGCTTTTGAACTGTGATGTTGGAAAAGACTCTTGAGAGTCTCATGGACTACAAGGAGATCCAACCAGTCCATTCTGAAGGAGATCAGCCCTGGGATTTCTTTGGAAGGAATGATGCTAAAGCTGACACTCCAGTACTTTGGCCACCTCATGCAAAGAGTTGACTCATTGGAAAAGACTCTGATGCTGGGAGGGATTGGGGGCAGGAGGAGAAGGGGGCGACAGAGGATGAGATGGCCGGATGGCATCACGGACTCAATGGACATGAGTCTGAGTGAACTCCAGGAGCTGGTGATGGACAGGGAGGCCTGGCGTGCTGTGATTTATGGGGTCACAAAGAGTCGGACACGACTGAGCGACTGGACTGAACTGAACTGAAAGAGACATGGTAACTAAATGCAACTTGTGATTTCAGACTGGCTTGTTATAAATGATATTTTGACAGCAGATGATACTGCAATGGATCTGAAAAGAAGATGGTACTGGTGTGTCAGTGTTACAATCCTGGTTTTGATGGTTGTATTGAGTCATGCGGGGCTTTCCAGGTGGCTCAGTGGTAAAGAATCCACCTGCCAATGAAGGAGATGCCAGAGACATCTGGGTTTGATCCCTGCGTTGGGAAGATCTCCTGGAGGAGGAAATAGCAACCCACTCCAATATTCTTGCCTGGAGAATCTCATGGACGGAGGAGCCTGCAGGGTTCTCTGAGCCTGTGGGGACACAACTGAGCATGCAGGAGCACATACACATTGGGTCTTATAGGAGAAGGTCCTCGTTTGTAAGAATTGGATACTAAAGCATTCAAGAGTGATAGGGCATCATGCTAACAAGTTGCTCTTCAACAGTTCAGGAAAAAAAAAAAATCTTGTACTGTTCTTGCAATTTTTCTGAACAATTGAGATTGTTTTACACACACACACACACACAGACACACACACAGGAAGTGGCCAGAAGCCAACACTGAGGCCTCTTTTTAGGAGATCTCTGAAAGGAGAAGACAGAATGGAACTGGATGGTGGGTGGAGCCAGGGCTTACTGCTGATTAGACTCACTGAGTCTAAATCTGGTGAGTGCCATCAACTGAGGTCCTGTCATCATCACTCTTCTGAGAACAGCCCCCCCCACCCCCATTCTGGTCACCTTGGGCAGTGCCATGTGAAATGCAGACCCCACAGAGTCCACTTTCAATCTTGACTCATAGCAAGCAATGCCAGTCTAACACAGGCTGAGAAGGAGCCTCCAAATTCTTACTTGACTCCTCCTGTCTTTGCTCATGACCTTCACTGCCAAATTTTTTGTTTTGTGGCAGGTCACATTCTACCTCTTTGCTGTGACTCTGGGCCTCTTGTCACCCTTCCTATCTGCAGCCTTGGTCTCCGTCCTCAGAGCTCGTCTGTTCCTGGTTGTTCTAGGAACAAACCTGATTATCAGTCAGGCGCCAGGCAAAGAGACCAGCCTTTCTTTGGGACTGTCTCCTCCTGCCAAGGGGAACCAGAGCAAGTGTCCCTACTAGAAGGGGTCCAAGAGATCTTTTAGCCCAATTTCATCATTTAACAGATGAGACTGCGTTCTAGAGAGGCTGCCTAATGTGCCAGTGGTGACAGAGCCAGGAACGACGCCCAGATTTTCTGTCTCTAGGGTCAATGTACAGGCAACAGGCTATACAGGGGTGGAGATGGTGGTGGCAGAATGGAAAAACTGTAAGTGGAAAAGCAGAAAAGGGCATCTTATGGGAGGCAGAGAATTCAAGTCCAAAGCTTATACATTTGATCTGGAAAGGAATAAGGAGTTGCGCAATAGAGGGATGATGTGTTTGAAACGTATTATTGATACTAAATAACATAGCATTTCTCAACAGTGGTGCCATTGACATCCAGAACTGGATAATGCTCTGTTGTGGGGCTGCTGGTGCACTGTGGGATGTTTAGCAACATCTCTGGCCTCTGTCCACTAGATGCAATTGCACCTCCCCAAGCCTGACTATCAGAACCGTCTCCATCCTTGCCAGATATCTGCTGGGATGAAAAATAGTCCCCAGTTGAGAACCACTGGTTTAATGCATGGATTGGAACCAAGATACACTGGAGAAGGGAGGCCAGCAAGAGGTTATGAGAGCTTCAGCTCACTGAGGTGGTGCAACCAATGGTGTAAGATGTCAGACTCCGAGGCAGATCGCCTGTTTTAAATCAAGACTAAATCACTTACTAGCTTTGTGGCTTGGAGAAGGCAATGGCACCCTACTCCAGTACTCTTGCCTGGAAAATCCCATGGACGGAGGAGCTGAAGTCCCTGGGGTCGCTAGGAGTCGGCTGAGCGACTTCACTTTCACTTTTCACTTTCACGCATTGGAGAAGGAAATGGTAACCCACAACCCACTCCAGTGTTCTTGCCTGGAGAATCCCAGGGACAGGGGAGCCTGGTGGGTTGCCATCTCTGGGGTCGCACAGAGTCGGCCACAACTGAAGCGACTTAGCAGCAGCAGCAGCTTTGTGGCTGCCCCTGGGTTTTCCAACATGAGAATGATATTAGTGCCTATCTTTCAGGGTTGTCATGAACATATATCTAAAAAGACTGATAGCAGGGCTGGCAAAAAGGTAGATATTTTTGATATGTGAAAAGAAATGGAGGGAGAATGAATAAGCCTGGACTGAGCATGTGGCCAAGGAGCCAAGCCCTGTAGTAATGTTAGAGTTGATGCACCACCACCCCCAGGGTATTGCACCAGTTTCTGAGACCAAAATGTCTAGACTTTTCTAAGAAGTCTATTGACTAATGAACAGCAAGTCCATGACATATTAAAGAATTCTACCCTGAGAGCTCATTCATAAGTCCAGTTTGTTTATAAGTCCAACAAAGTGGTGGTGGTGGCTTTGTCATCAAGTCGTGTCCAACTCTTGCTACCCCATGGACTATAGCCTGCCAGGCTCCTCTGTCCATGAGATTCTCCAGGCAAGAAAACTGGAGAGGGTTGCCATTTCCTTCTCCAGGGGATCTTCCCTACCCAGGAGTTGAACCCAGGTCTCCTGCGTTGCAGGCAGATTCTTTCCCAACTGAGCTAAAAGGAAGCCCAACAAAGTGTAGGTACCCAACTAACACAACTGGCTATATAGTACTATAGTGTAATAGGTTTATAGTACCTTTTATACAAATAATACATAAAAGCAAACACAAAAATAAAAACAGTTTTAATCTTACAGTACAGTACCTTGAAAAGTACAGTGGGTGCTGGGTGTGTTCGCCTAGTCACTCAGTCATGTCCGACTCTTTGTGACCCAATGGACTGTAGCCCACCAGGCTCCTCTGTCCGTGGGATTCTCCAGGCGAGAGAAGATAGCTGTTCCCTTCTCCTGGGGATCTCCCGACCCAGGGATCGACCCCAAGTCTCCTGCCTTGAGGTGGATTCTTTAGTACAGTACAACAGCTGGCATACAGGGGCTTGCACCCCCATTCACATCTTTGAAAGTTCACAAGTTGAAGAATCATATGTAGGGGTCTTACCTTACTGTATTTTCTCTAATAGGGCTTGAAGACTGATTGGTCAATTCAACTTGTGGGCATTTTAGAATTTCTACTGAATAGCTGAGTCAGATCAGCTTTTAGTAAACTTCATGTCATATGGAAATAGATGAATCAAAAGAAAGAAGTCAGATGCCTTACTCTTGTTTCAAACACAGAAACAGGTATGGATGTACCTATTTATTTCGAGTGAGAAGAGAAATCACAACAAATGCCTGGAGCCCTGGCAATTCAGGACCCATTCTTCTGTGATCTCTTCAGGCAATTTGCCAGAAACACTTAAACTGAAATGGTTCCTCTTGCCACCTGTTTTCTGCTCACCACCTGGAATACCCTGCAACTCCCTGCATTCCCAGGGCCTTGAAGCTTCAGTTTTACTAACACTGTACTAAATCTGCCACTAATTATAGTATGCAAATCCCAGATGCCTGCGCAATAATAATGTTATGATAGCACTCTGAGCCCTTGTTCTGGGTCTTCTGGAAATGTTTTGTGGGAATGAAAAAGTCCCCCGGTGATAACCACAGCGTGGCTGAACTCCAGTGGCCTGTAACATCCAACTGGTGCACGTGAAAACACTTCAGCGACGGATATTTGAACGGGTTTTACTTGGCTGCTGTTTGCTTTCCACACTTGTATTATTTCCTCTGCCAGAGGTATGCACTTATTTTATTTTCCCAGCCTGAAGATTTATGATTCTCCCACCAAGAGGCCTCTTTCCTTCTCGCTGCATTCTTTTAAATAATAATAGTAATAATCGCCTACATCTATAATGCTCTATATTTCCAATGCAGTTTCATGTACTTTAAAGCACTTGTAGTATTATTTTTGCTTCAGAAATGGCTATCAGCCTTATATAGAATTTCTAATTTCACTCTAAACACTGCAATCCTTTCATTTTGTTCTTTTAACAATGTTATGTGTTGTTCAGTTCACAAGGTTCAATCTTAATTAAACCAAGTTCAGGATCCACGCGGAAATGACTAGCAGTGAGGGGCAGATTACTAACACCCTATGGCACATTCACTCTAAATTTAGATACCACTCTTAGAGTCTTCCAAATCGAATCACAACCTTATAATTAATATTTCCTGTCCTTCCTCCCTGCATGAGATTGTCAGTCCCAGTGATATTTCACAGTATTTGCAAGTATTTATTCTTTACAGAGTGCATGTTACCAAATGTGAACTGAGAATAGCAAAACCACACTTTTCATTTTTCCTGAAGAGACAATTAAAAACTAAAATCCAGACGACTGCTGTGTAATTAGATGTAAATATATGTATTCTTCCCCCAAAGTACCTAGTTTAAAAAATCTTATTTTTAAAGTTAAAATATGTTGATGTGTGTGAATCCAAGTTCTAGTATAGCAATAAATGCAGAAACACATGTGTATGTATAGAATGAAGAAGTTTTAAGGCACCATGCAAATTTATAGAAGATCAGTACACAAGGTAATGTCCATTTTATTTGGCAGCAATATGTCAATAGACACGGAAACTTAATACCAGAATAAAATCTAAAAGCTAACAGTCTGTAGCTTTTCCAAGTTTTCTTCAATGACACTTAAGGACAGAAGAAAGAAACCTAAATTTCAAAATAATGGGAGTTCAATGTCAGGTACTAGGGATTCCATATTCTGCTGTGACAAATGTCTAGTGGATGCAGGGGCAGAGGGAGGTGAGGGGAAACAGAGGAGGGGGAGAGAAGAAGACATAAACTGTCTAAGCTGAAAATGGGCAGTGCTGTTAAGGCTGGTGTGCATGTTCTCATGTGTGACCCTAATAGAGCTGTCTTTTAGAGCTGACTTCAATGGGATAATTAAGCGTTCAGATGTGCTCATCCAGATTCACCACTTGAAGGTACATTTGATCACTGGTTTTACTAATAAGGTTTCTAATTATAACCTAGAGAAGAATTTGGCTAGCTGTGGATTTTTTTCCTATGGAAACCACGTTTTGGATGAACTAACAACAGCTGAAACTGTGATGATTCTAGAGCTCCCGCAGAAGCCAAAAGCTGACTCCATCCATTTGTAGTTAAATTATCTAATTCCTGGTCAATAGCAGGTGACATGAAGCAATCGGTACACTAACTACATATCCGAATATCATTCTTGGAGAGGTTTATGGTCATTTAAGATGAGATAGCCATCTCTGTGACTGGCGTGTCTCCAACTGTCCATGCATCAAAGACCTATGCCTATATATCCTGGTTATTGGCTATCAGAGGGTGGTTTTGCCTTACAGAATTATGAACATCTGTAGCCCTCTTATATTAGGGTGGCACACATCACCTTCTGGTTAATAGCTTGCCAAAGAGATTTTTGATGTCCCCAGAGACTAGTAGTGCTCTCATCATCAAGAGGCTTGTTGGAAATACAGTTGTGAGCCCCATCTCAGACCTCCTGCTCCAAAATGTGCATTTTAGCGAGATGCCCAGGCGATTCAGATCCACTTTAACATTTGAGAACCATCGCTTAACGCTATCTTTCACACCTTCCTGTGGTTGTTATCTTTTAAATCGGTATCGGGACAAAGCCTCTGAACTGATGCTCCTGTCAGCGCTCTTGCCCTACTTCATTACTGTCTTCATGCAGCGGCCAAGTGCATTTCTAAAGCACAGCTCGGGTGCTGCAGGAAGTGCACTTCCAACCTCCCAAAGCCTTCCTGTGGCTCTCAGAATTAAGCTTTGAAACGCAGCCCATTCTGGTCTATTCCCCATAGACTTTCCAGTTGCACATCTAAACATTTCCATGGGATGTTAGAGTGACTTGAGCAGGGATAGCAGTGGCTTCTCTAAATTAGAAGGTCTGAGAAGTCTTCTGGAGGAGGCAACGTTTGAAATGAGACCCAAATGACAAAAACTCACTGTGCCCAGAATCTGCTTGCTTGTTTATGCACAGTTCATTTCCTGCATCTGATTATGTCATGCTGCTTGCTGCCTCAATTTTCTATTCATTCTCCAGATTCACTTCCAGTGCCGTTCCTCCCTAGAGAATCTTTTCTGAGCAGTCCCGGTTCACATGTGGGTTAGTTCCCATTGCTTTGAACTTATGTTTCCTGTATGTCTTAGTCTGACATACATTTTAATCTATTGGCACTGTGAGAATTTGAGTCACTGGAAGCAGGCATAGACGCAGAGTTTGGGTCACCAGATGTTTATTCAGGGTCTCCATTTGTGTGTGGAAGATGGAAGAAGCAAGACTGGTCTGTGGACACAATTCAAGAAGCCTGGAGTTATGTAATAGAGGAAATAAGGGCTGAAGTCATGTAGATTTGGAGCCAAGCAAAATTTCACGCAAGCTGAAAACTTGGGGAAGCAGAGAAGTGTCTCAGTCTACAGAGAGAAGAGTAGGGGTTCACTTAGGGTCAGACAAGCAGCCTCAGTTCTTGATATTCACCTTTTCATCCCTAGGAGCAGTTGCTGTCAATGAAATTGCCTGGTTGGCTTAGCCTATTTTGAGTGGAAGTTCTGTTTGGTGAAATGCATGAATATACTCCCACAAGAAAGTAGATCTAGAGTGAATTTCTAAGCCTCTTCCATCCACAGATGGCCTCCCAGGTGTATCTACAAGTGATCCAGATGTGGAATGCCTCCAGAAGACAAGGGTCAAAGTACTGTTAGCCTAGAAATTCACTTGGATCTGTTTCTTTTTATTATTTATTTATTATTTTATTATAATATAAAGCTACCAGGGGACTGTGAAGCTCTAAGCCTCCTAGGTGGCTCAGTGTTAAGGAACTGCCTGCCAGTGCAGGAGATGTGGGTTCAATCCCTGGATTGGGAAGACTCCTGGAGGAAGAAATGATAACTCACTCCAGGATTCTTGCCTGAAAAATCCCATGGACAGCGGAGCCTAGCAGGCTACAGTCCATGGGGTCACAAAAGTTGGAGACACAACTGAGCACACAATCACATGTACAAAAGCCTTAGTGTATAATTGCATATGGGAACATCCTGATTCACTTCAAACAGTTTGGAGAGAGATTCAAGATTGTAAGGCTGAAGGGTAATGAGAGAATGGTAGTTCTGTGGTCTTCTTCAAATCATGTTACAAGGCTATGAGTGCTTGCTGTGTATTGTATAAAAGAGAGGTTTCTGTGCCAGGATATCTGGCCAAGCCTGATGTCATTGACCAACAAGCACGACCAATGCTGCAGCCAAAAAAAAAAAAAAAAAAGCAGATGAAGATGAGACTGCTGGGTCAGCTGGGATTTTCCCGGCAAAGGCAAGGTGACTCCACCTAGAACATGGATCAGGGAAATTGGGCTATTCTTTGGCATATCTACTCAATCTACTGTTTTTAGAGACTTTTTTGTTGTTGATACTTTTGTTTACTGATAAAACTCTATTCACCTTGCCTTCACGTATGTGGGTGTTTGGTGTTTACTGATGAGCATTTAAGATGATGTTTGTATATTCTGGTTTTGCACAGATTTGTCCAGGGATTTAAAATATGGGGATTTCATTATGCCTCTCTTAATGACTAGATATTTATTGACTAGATTAATTAACACATTGTATATTCTTAGGCACAAACGTCTCTATTGTCAGTGATTTAGTAGTTTCATGGGAGACATTGGAGTCATTCATTAGGGTATATCATTACCTTCTGAAACACAGAAATGATTCTAAACAATTATCCCTGGAAAATTGCACTAAATTAGAGCATATATATATAAAGACTTAAGGAAACCACAAATAGTTCAATTCGTGTAATTCCTAAAATCGTAGCAGCATGCATGAAGGGTGATGATATTGTCAATTCAAAGCCCTCACCTCTGACAGTAATGGAACAAGTCAATGAAAGTGTACTTTAGGAGGTGAAAAGAAAACAGGAACCATTAGGACCATCATTATGGGCATCATCAAAAGAGAGATCCAGCTGGACTTTAATAACAGATTTCAACTCATATCCCATTTAATTTCCATCTGAATTCATTATACATCAAATAGCGTCTCCTCCGCATCTCATAAAATTCTCAAATCTTTCCCTTGGAGAGCCAGAGTGAATATCATTTCTGACCAGTTGACTGACAGATATCCACCCCAGGCTGACCATAGTTCATTAAAAACAATATGTGTGTTTTTCTTTATGTCATCACTTTATTGAACCCCACATGTTCATTGCTAGATTTGAGGTTAAAAGGTTAAATTGCTGATATTGCAAAAGTTATCTAACTTTCCTGAAAGTTATTCTTCATGACCTCAGGTCTGGCTCTTTGAGGTAAACCTCAGGCCTGGGCATTTTTAGCACGTTCCGCTTCTGAGAAGCAGGCTGCTAAAACTGTTGCTCGCAAAACATCACACCCAGAGTGCTTACTGCCACTCTCTGCTTCAGCTGTTGCCAATAGGCAGGTTTTAATGTGTCAGCTCACAAAGCTCTCAGGAAGCTGCTGTCACTTCTCATTTTTGTCCCTGTGAAATTAGTGGATGTGCTCAGCATCGTCTGCCCTTTGTGGTGTGGGCTGTGAACTTTACATAAGCTAGCATGATACATGTGGGCAAACTGTCTGAGCATTAGGGGAGCGAAAGCTATACATTTATGTACCACAGCTGGGCCATCCCCAGGGGCTCCCATTTTCCTGACTCCATCCTAGATCAGGGCCTGAATCTTCTCCCCTCTGCCTCTTCCTTTAGACTCAGGTTGACACCCTGGCACGGTAACACAGAATCCAAGATAAAGGTGATGATTTCTGCTCAAAGACATACTAAACATTTTTAGAAACCTCTTTTGTAACTATATTATCCTAATATACTGATTCTTCTCATTCAACAGAAAGTGAAAGTTAAGTGAAGTCGCTCAGTCCCCTTTGCGACCCGTGGACTGTAGCCCACCAAGCTCCTCCGTCCATGGGATTCTCCAGGCAATAATACTGGAGCGGGGTGCCATTTAGACAATAGCCCACTACAAGCTCAGAATATTAATAAAAATTCTTTTATCTGTCTATACATTAACAAGCATTTTGGAGTTCCTACTATGTGACTGATGTGCAAATATCTAGCTAAGGCCATTTCAGAGATTTAGGTCCAAGGCAAATTATATTGTGGTTTCTTCCAATATTTTTATTTAAACAATATTTGGGTAGAATTAACTTCAATCTTAAAATGTAAAAAGAGTAGCATAAAGACGATCTATAGACTCAAAGCAAATGTGAGGATGGGGAAGACAGGCTCACATTACTTAAAACACGTTGCTTGGACTTGACTGGTGGTCCAGTGCAGGGACTCTGCCTGCCAGTGCCGGGGACATGGGTTTGATCTCTGATCCGGGAAAATTCCACATGCCCCAAGGCAACGAGGCCCATGCGCTACAATTATGGAAGCCCGAGCCCTAGAGCCCATGCTCTGCAACAAGAGAAGCCTGTACACTGTAAAGAAGAGTAGCCCTAGCTGGCCGCAGCTAGAGAAAGCGTGTGCAGCGGTGAAGACCCGACGCGGCCAAAGTTCTAAAAAGTAAACAGAGAAAAAGTAAACAAACAAAAAAGTTCCTTTAGGTTTTTAAGGCAACAAAGGAAGGGAAGTTCTGAGAGGGCCAGTACAGCTGCAGTCTTTGGCATCAGCTGTGGAGCCTTCCAGGTGGCACGGGGGTAAAGGACCGCCTGCCAATTCGGGAGACCCAAGAGACGCAGGTTTGATCCCTGGGCAGGGAAGATTCCCCTGGGTAGGAAGTGGCAACCAATATTCTTGCCTGGAAAATTCCATGGACAGAGGAGCCTGGTGGGCTACAGTTCATGGGGTCAAAAGAGTCAAACATGACTGAGTGACTGAGCAGGCACACACGTGGCGCTTCCACCTCTTCCCTCACCTGCACCCTCTCTAAGTCCCTGCCAGGTACTCAGCAGGCTCCCCCAAAGAAGCAGAGCAAGGAAGGTCAGCATGTAATGTATGTGGAATCTGAGGTCGGCCTTGAAAGCAAGTGCAGTTCACCTGAGTGGAGAGAAACAGAGAGGTCATTCTTGACCAGAGGGGTCACAACACACAGGGTTCACAGGGTTACCAGGGTCTGAGTGGTGACTAGGGGTCAGGTGGGCACAGGAGGCAAGGGAGGCTGGGCTGGAGAGGCTGCCGCCATGCTGTTCCTCAGCCTTTGGGTCCCTATTTCCTCACAGCTGGACCACTGATTTCCTCCCTGGAGACTCCACCTTGATTCCGTTCTTTGCCAGTCCTGATGGGGCTGACCGTGTGTCCACAGCCATGCCCTCTTTCTCTGCCGGGAGGTGCACACTCCAGTTTATGCTACCATTGCAGACCTGGCCAGTCACACCTGCAGGACTGCTAACATTGCCCTTCACCCACAGATGAGATGCAGACTAATTGGTGACCTTGAAGGGACACATGGAATCAGAGTCTCCCAAATGACAGCTTACTTTCTGCCCAGCTCCGGGCCCTTCTAGGACTGAAGTCCTGCTGTTTCCAGGCTCTAGGAATTGGGGCTTTATGGCTCTGCCTCAGTATTAAAAAAAAAAAATTTGTATTTATTTGGCTACATTGGGTCTCAGTTGCAGCATACAGAATCCTTGATCCGTGGGGACTCATGTGATCTCTCATTTGTGGCACGTGGGATCAGTTTCCTGACCAGGGATCAAACTTTGGCCCCCTGTGTTGGGAGCATGGAGTCTTAGACACTGGACCACAGAAAGTCCCAGGTCTGCCTTATTCTTGATGACTTTTTCCTCCTATGTGGCATGGGAAGTTTTACCCCTGACCCCAACCCAGTTGTGGCATTTTACTCCCTAGAAAGAGGTTTCCATGATGATTATCTGGTTCCCTAGTACCTTGCAGCTGGAAGCCAACTATGGCTAGAATCATGACTAAGATTGATACTGATTTAAGCACTGTTTAAAAGAGCTTCAGTTCAGTTCAGTCGCTCAGTCGTGTCCAACTCCTTGCGACCCCATGAACTGCAGCATGCAAAGCCTCCCTGTCTATCACCATCTCCCGGAGTTCACTCAGACTCACATCCATGGAGTCAGTGATGCCATCCAGCCATCTCATTCTCTGTCGTCCCCTTCTCCTACCCCCTAATCCCTCCCAGCATCAGTCTTTTCCAATGAGTCAACTCTTCGCATGAGGTGGCCAAAGTACTGGAGTTTCAGCTTTACTTTAGCATCATTCCTTCCAAAGAAATCCCAGGGCTGATCTCCTTCAGAATGGACTGGTTGGATCTCCTTGCAGTCCAAGGGACTCTCAAGAGTCTTCTCCAACACCACAATTAAAAAGCATCAATTCTTTGATGCTCAGCCTTCTTCACAGTCCAACTCTCACATCCATACATGACCATAGGAAAAACCATGGCCTTGACTAAATGGACCTTAGTCGGCAAAGTAATGTCTCTGCTTTTGAATATACTATCTAGGTTGGTCATAACTTTTCTTCCAAGGAGTAAGCGTCTTTTAATTTCATGACTGCAGTCACCATCTGCAGTGATTTTGGAGCCCAGAAAAATAAAGTTTGACACTGTTTCCACTGTTTCTCCATCTATTTCCCATGAAGTGATGGGACCAGATGCCATGATCTTAGTTTTCTGAATGTTGAGCTTTAAACCAACTTTTTCTCTTTCCTCTTTCACTTTCATCAAGAGGCGCTTTAGTTCTTCTTCACTTTCTGCCATAAGGGTGGTGTCATCTGCATATCTGAGGTTATTGATATTTCTCCCGGCAATCTTGATTCCAGCTTGTGTTTCTTCTAGTCCAGCATTTCTCATGATGTACTCTGCATATAAGTTAAATAAGCAGGGTGACAATATACAGCCTTGATGTACTCCTTTTCCTATTTGGAACCAGTCTGTTAATATACCAGTCTGTTAAAAGAGCTTAGCACTGTGCTTACCTGTTTTTTTCTGGTCCAGGAGTCAGCCTCCGCAGCCCCATCATTTCCCACCATTCATTCTGCCCTGATGGCCTGTTATTTTGCTTCTTAGAGAAACACCATGCATTGTACTTAAATACAACTTACTATGTTATCGAGATGTGCTGCATACATAGAAACAACACTGGTGGACAATCTCCATAACCTATGATGTTAAGGTCAGATGTTTTATGTAATAACAGTAACAATAGCAACAGTTAATGCCACTATAATACAATATGTTAGATTTGCAGCCCCCACCTTTTGGCAACCAGGAATCAGTTTCTGGTGACAAAATTTCTTTGATGGGGCAGCTGGGTGATTCAGGTGGTAACTGAGGATGGAGAGTGATGGGAACAGAGGAGGCTTGGATGACTCACCCAGCCTGCTGCTCACCTCCTGCTCTCCAGCCCATTTCCTAAGAGGTCCAGCACTGGTTTGTGGGCCAGGGCTTGGGGACCTTTGCTTCAGATATATATTCATTTGGTCCTCACAGTAACTCCATGGTGAGTACTATTGTCATGTCCATTTTATAAAAAGGGAAGCCACGTCAAGGGGGGATAATTGATTAGCTCAAGGTTGCACAGCTGGTGAGCAGTTATGACCAAGATTGAATCCTAGATATCCTGACCCCCGTGCCTGAATTCTTCACCATCACACCATGCTGCCTGTCTGAAGCAGGAGGCCATTTTAGGTTCACAATATGATCAGTGGTCAACTTTGGAATAACTGTGCAACTGCTAACATAAAATGTTTCTGTTAAAAGAGAATTACTGCTTATGAAAGCTAATTTAGACTCTCACTGTGCCAACACACATGCACACAGTCTGACACAGACAAGTACTTACCTCTGAGTGAACAAGCGATCAATTCAGGCAAGAGTTTTGGAGTAAAAATCAAACATAAAATATGTAAAGGGATTATCACCGTACCTGGTGCATTGTAAACATTTGATAGCATGTCATTTGGTAATTATTATTATTGTTGTTATTGCATATATCAATATTATGAACTGATGTGCAGTCTCTCCATACTACTATCATATTTATCATGCTGCTGCTGCTGCTGAGTCGCTTCAGTCGTGTCCGACTGTGCGACCCCATAGAGAGCAGCCCACAAGGCTCCCCTGTCCCTGGGATTCTCCAGGCAAGAATAGCTTGCTCTAAAAGAAACAGGAGAAGTGTAAAATGCTATCTCTCCCACTGTGCTTCCCTGCCTTTGGGTATTCTCTCTAAAAGGCTTTACTTGACAATTTTTCTGTAAGTAATATGGATGCTAAAATTTTGTCTTTCAACATTACAGTGATGTTGGGAGGTAAAATAATTTGCAAAGTAAAGCCCTTGAAATAGACTATATTAATGAAACACTTGGAGAGTTCCTAAAAAAATCAAATTATACTTTATACTATTACTTCTATGCACCCCTTAGAAATGTACCATGTTGAAGCAGCTTTTATTAATAATAAATAGCATGTCCAATAAAGGACATGGAATTATCTGCAAGTATGTAAGGATGGGAGCTTCTCCATCTCTCCCTCTCTCGTCTATTTATCCACCCAGGGTTGCACTGCACAGAGTGGCACACTTGGGAGACCCCGGTGCCTGCTCTACAGTCACTGTTTTGAAATTCTTATGAACCGGTGTCCATGCATTCTTCACTATGCACTAGAAATCTGCACTACAGATGACAATGCCTGTCAGGAGAATTAACAGCATATTTCCAATAGATATTATTTCCTTTACTATTACCACAGTAGAGATATATTCTAGCCAAGTGACTTAGTATAAAACTAAGTGAGGCTCATTTGTGGGGGAAAAGAAGTGATTAGTGTCGAAATAACCTGCCCCAATTAGGGGGTTATGCTGAAATTACCTTCATTTCTGGGATCTTGGGTGTGAAGACACATCTCTCATGCTCAGCTAGAGCCTATAAGACAAAAGTTGATTGCGATGGAGCTTACCTCTCCTTGTCACTTGTCCTGGGCAGGGCTGCACATACCCCTTCAGCTGACTTTCATTTCAAACATAGAGTTTCTCTTGTCTCAGAGTCAGTCATTTTCTAAAACAACTTATTATGATATAATTCGTATACTGTACAATTTAATGTCTACAATGTAGCATTTTTTGTTTTTTAGTGTTTTACAGGGTTGTGCAGTCATCACCACTGTCACTTTTTCAACACCCTGAAAAAAAAAATCCATACCCATTAGCAGTAATTCTCCAGTCCTCCTCCACCCCTCATTCAGCCCCTGGCAACCACTGATCTACTTTCTGTTTCTATGGACTTGTCTGTAACAGACATTTCATGTAAATGGAATCCTACAATATTTGTCTTTTTGTGTCTGGCTTACTTAACTTAGCATAATATTTTTAAGGGTCACCCATTTCATAGCATGCATCAGGACTTCATTTCTTTTTATGGCTAAATAACATTCTATTGCATGGACATACCTCATTTATTTATCCATTCGTCAGTTAATGGACACTTGGGTTGTGTTCATTTGGGGGCTATTGTGAATAACACCACTATGAACATTCGAACACAAGGTTTTGTATGACTCTATGTTTTCATTTCTTTTGAATGTATACCTAGGAGTGGAGTTGCCAGATTATGTGATAAAGCCAGTCATTTTTCTACATATCTACAAAAAGAAGATCCTGCTCTCAGTATCACTAAAACCAAACTAGCTATTGAATATGAAAATCTCTAAGGCTCCAAATTATATAGTAGTGAAATCTTTTATATTTAGGTTCAAACCTGGGAGTCAGATTTGCTGAAACACCTATGGTGTAAATGGCTCTATAATTAAGTAAACAGGACCCAGAAAAGATTACCATCCCTCTGCCCTCTAGAATAGAGTAGATAGTCCAGGATTTTTGCTCCGCCTCTGCCAAAAATTGCATTTGGCATCTCTTCAGCATCACACTGTCTCTTGAGGCACTTTGGGAGGTCTGGCCTGGGAGATATTTGTAGAAAAATATGCCGAATTTTAACCGTGTCTCTCTGTAGTGCTAAGGATAGATTTGAAAGGTGCTGTGATCTTGCTGTATTTCTCACCACCCTCATTCTTATGTTGAGATGTACCACAAGGTGGCGGTATTAGCAGGTAGGCCTTGGAGAGGTGACTAGGTCATGAAGAGGGAGCCCTCATGAATTGAATTGGTGTTTCTATAGAAGACGCCCTGGAAAGCTGGCTGGCCCTTCCTTCACCACGTGGGTATACAAGGAGGTCTGTGACCTAGAACAGGGTCCTCAGCCTTCAGCTCCAGACTTAGATTTCCAGCCCCTAGAATTGTGAGAAGTAAATGTCTTTTTTTTTTTTAATGAGTCACCCAGTCAATGGCAGCCTGAGCAGAGTCAGAAGGGGAATCAATTTGAGGGAAGAAGTTATAAAAAATAATGTGAATACGGCTACCACAGTGCTGTCAGCCTTTGAAGAGCACATGAATCACTCATGTCTGACTCTGATTCCACAAGTCTAAGAGAGAGGCCTCCAGGCTGCGCTCCAACAGGCTCCTCCGAGCTGCCTGCCCGTTGACTCACACATTGGGTAACAAGGCTCTGCAGGACCCCAGGGCTGCAGGACATGCACAGGGCCTCCCTAGACTCTGAGCATCTCACGGAGCCCAGTTTGCTGCCCCAAATTTGACTACTGTATGCTTTTCTAGGTGAAAGCAAGCTTGTCAGGACCTAGTGAAGTGAAAGTTGCTCAGTCACGTCCAACTTTTTGCGACCCCGTGGACTGTAGCCCTCCAGGTTCCTCTGTCCATGGAATTCTCCAGGCAAGGATACTGAAGTGGGTTGCCATTCCCTTCCCCAGGGGATTTTCTGGGGATCAGACCTGGGTCTCCTGCATTGCAGGCAGAGCCTTTGCCTTCTGAGCCTCCAGGGAAGCCCCTTTAGGGCCAGGTATCCCACACCTAATAACCTGATGGGAGAGGTTGAAGACGCTAGTGCCACAAGCCTGGTTCTCTTCAGAGAATCAGGAATCACATCGGGTCTTTGCATTTAGTGAAGCTCAACAGGTTTGATTAAGTAGCAACTTACATGGAAGCCTGGAATCTTCATGGTGCAGAGAAAGGTCAGGATCAGACCTGAAATGAAGACTAACGGAAAATGAAATTCAAAAAGTACTGTATTCACCTAAAAAACATTAAAAGGGGAAATAATTTAAAAACCATAGGGAAATAAAAACAAACGAAAACCACTAAATTGCAATTTCCCCAACCGGCCTCTCTGCCAGACACAGCCCAATGTCTACAGATTTTTGTTTTCACATGTCTCACAGCTTTGTCTTTCTGCCTTCCCTATAGAGACTCCTTTCCTCTCTCTTTCCTTCCTACTGAGTCGGGTTTTAATTGGGTAGATATTGCCTCTCAGACTTTAAACTACACGTGGATCACCTGGGATCTTGTTTCATATAGTCTGACACAGTAGATCAGGAACTGCCCAGGAACCTGCATTTCTAATAAGAATCTGCTGCTGCTGCTAAGTCGCTTCAGTCGTGTCCAACTCTGTGCAACCCCATAGACAGCAGCCCACCAGGCTCCGCTGTCCCTGGGATTCTCCAGGCAAGAACACTGAATCTAGGTGATGCCAGTGTGAGGATCAAGGGCTTAGATTAGCTTAGCCTCTCTTTTCTTTATTTCCCTTCTTATTTCTCCTCTTCCTTAAAATTAATAGGTAGTAAATGCTGACTGAATAGACTAAATGATCCTTTATGATTCTTAGTTTTATAGTGTATAATAGAAATGACAATGAAGGTTATTTTTCCAAAGTCAGGTTGAAAATTTTAATAGTAATATATGGAAGCCCTAGCACAGGCCTGACACACAGTAGATGCAAAAAAATAGTCTAGTTTATTCCATCTTCCTAGGTTCCATATGGAGCTCTAGGCAGGCAACTTTTGTAAGTGCAAGGGGTAAACAAGCATTAATAATTGGTATCAACAGATACCAACTGTAGATACAAAGGAGGCATTTCCTCATTAAAAATGCATTGTTTATTAAAATGAAGGATGAGATAGTTGGATAGCATCACTGATTCAATGGATATGAGTCTGAGCAAACTCTGGGAGATAGTGAAGGACAGGGAAGCCTGGTGTGCTCCATGCAGCCCATGGGGTTGCAGAGTCAGACATGATTGAGTGACTGAACAGTGACAACATTGAAACAGAAGTGAACTATATACAATTAATTATTGTGAAAAAGTGTAATTATACTGACTTAGAAACTATCAATATATGAATTGCAGGGTGATGTTCTCTTGAGTACAGGCCACCTAAAGTAAGATCAAGATTTCAGAGAAACTGAAAGGCAAGGGCCTCACCCTTATTCCCCATCAAAGACTATACTATCAAAGATTAAGGTAAGACTAGCCAGGGACTTTTCTGGCGGTTCACTGGCTAAGACTCTGAGCTCCCAATGCAGGGAGCTTGGGTTCGACCCCTAGTCAGGAAACTAGATTCCTCCTGCCACAATTGAGCGTTTGTATGCCGCAATTAAGACCTGGTGCAACCAAATTTTTTTTTTTTTTAAAGAAAGAATAGCAGGATATCCCCATCCAGAGGCTTCTAGCCTTTGCCTGAAGGTGAGTCCTTCAATCATTAGAATGTCTGAGCCCTGGATGACTTGGCTTTCTCTGTGGTGGGTTGGACAGATGACAGATGAGTGCCTGGCTCTCTGGTGCAGGGGGTGGGGGTGGTCTGCAGGCCTGAAGAATTTTCCTTTCCAAAGGAGGAGATGTTCTGACCTCTGCTTTATGCTTAAGAAAGAAAACTGAGAGACCCTGGTGATACCTGATCATGAGTCTAATTTCATCAGGGACACTGAGGACCAAGATTCTTATACTAACCAGTAGAACACAGAAAATCAAGCTAGCGCATGACTTCCAAACAAAGAGCGACTTTTCACCAGAAAGTCGCAGACATTACACATTCTCATTCCTCACTGTGCTCTGCCGTCCATCTTCTGGGAAAGAGGCATACAGATCATGGCACAACTTACTTAGAACAACAGGCAATTGTCATAGTCTATTAATTCCATCTGCTTCTGACGGGAAGGACAGATAGTTACATGGTGAAGTCAGAGGGTCTCAGACACAGATGGGGATTTTCCTGAAGGTTTCCCACTAGTACTGATGTATAATTGGAAGAATGATGTAAGGAAGAGACCTCCGAACATTCTTCATCTCTGGGTTATCAAGGTCTCAGTCCCACCACTGTTTCCGTGATCTGAGCCCACTGTTTTATTTACAAAAAATTTTTTTCCAGTGTGGATCTGGGCATGGAACTGCAGTATTAATGTAGATGGTGAGAAACGAAGGAAAGTAGAGAGGGACCTTGGAGTGAGATGACATTACCTGCCATGGAGTGGAAGATCTCTATCCTACCCATTATCCATCTACTTGAAACCAGAGAGGAAAACAGTGCCTAACTATTCTTAGGTTTCTTGATAATTCCTAAATTACTTTATTTCTTATTATTTTAAAAAATTATTATAATTTGAGAGTATCATGTGGACAACCTTACCCTTAACTGCATCTTCCCCTTGAAGGGGCGCTGATAGGGAGTCACGATTCCTGATTTTTCAACTAAGTGCTTGTGTGATCTTGGGTGAGTAGTTTAAACTTTCTAAGTCATTATTCATAAGAGATGTTAGTCCCTATAGATGTTTTCTAGTGTGCATAGTGTGGAATAAATGTTAGACAAAAATAGGATTCATTCCTCTGCCTACGCAGAAGACTTGGGTTTGATCCCTGGTCGGGAAGATTCCACATGCTGTGGAGCAACTAAGCTTGCATGCCACAGCTACTGAGTCCGTGCTATAGAGCCCGAGCGTTGCAAGACCCTCCAGAAGACCCTGTGCCTAGACAAGAGAAGCCTCCACAGTGAGAAGCTCAAGTGCTGCAACTAGCCAGTAGCCGAGCACTTGCCGCAACTAGAGAAAGCCGGTGAACAGCGATGAAGACTCAGCACAGCCATAAATGAAATAGGATTCATTGATCAAATGCTGTGTTAGGGCTAGTTTTCTTTGTGGTAGGACTTCTCAGTGTCTTTAAAATGCTAATATACAGTGGGACTCTTCAAAAAGAGGTTAGAATATACAGTTTGCAAAAAAAAACCAAAAAAAAAACCAACAATGAAAACTTTGATTAGAGAGCTCTTCTCCTTCAAACCTACCCCCATTTTAATAACATTTCCTGGGCCTTGTATGAGATTGAACACATTTGAAGAAATGGTGGTCCAAATAGTATCTAAATTTTACTTTTAATAGTTATTTTGAAATCCTTTTGAAAAGATATTAGATTCTACTTATCAAGTTGCCAATCTGGACAACATTGTCAGAAACTTCCTAAAAATTCCATTTATCTCAGCTTTTTCATTGACATAATGTGAATTTGATGTTGATCATAAAATCATGAATGAGTCTAATACCTTTATATGCTGCATCTGAAATGAATTACTCAGGCCTTGGGGACTGCTCTATTAATTTGTTGAGCAAGGGAATGTCTATGTGATTTAAACATTAGTTTCAAACACATCCAATGTTTTAAGAACACATCAGATTGATTTTATGAGCAAACTGATTGCTCAAAAACTTTTTTGAAAATGGTCCAGGAAAAAGAATAGACTTCATACTGTTTGATTCAGGGGACATATAAAGAATATACTAAAGTTCATTATAAACCACTATTTTGGTGGATTACAGAGGTATAGAAGTGTACACCAAGAGTAATTTCCAGTGAAAGAAATTGTAAGTTATCAGTGATTTTTAGAACTTGGGTATTTGTCCTTTGAGGGGATATCATTGTCTATGCAGAAAGAAGTCTTAGTCACAAACAGGCTATTACAGTAATCCAAGCAGTGATGACTAACCATCTATTCATTTTAATTTCTTGGGTAATTGGTTCCATCTATTAGTAGTCAGTCACATATTTAAAAGGATTTTCTCCATAAAAACCTTTCCTCTTGGGCGTGATGGTCAGCTAAGCCAGTAAGCATAGTGGATTTTGCCAGCATCTTATATCTGTGATTTCAGACACACTGGGGATTGGTCATAAATACCTCCTCAAACAAGACCTATGCAATGACTCCTACTATTTTTGACAACAAAAATAATCCTGATGGCATATACTTTGCAATTAGTTTTCTTTTATTGTATGGCATAGATTTATATTATTTACTTTGTTGCACCCATAATATTCTTAGAACATTGTAGATCCCCTGGTGGTGGGTATGGCAAACCACTCCAATATTCTTGCCTGGAAAATCCCATGGAAATAGGAGCTTAGTAGGCTACAGTCCATAGGGTCTCAAAGAGTCAAACGTGACTGAGTGACTACACATGCATGCAGGCACTTATGATATCCTTAGGATATTGTAGGTATCCATTTAACACATCACTTTAGAAGGACTAGAGTAGCTGAATATATTTTACAGTTTACAATAAAAGAGATCATTTCTGAGATGAGAACACAGCACTGATTTTTATGTGCCTTTCACATTTCAAAATTGGATTTAGTTGGACTACAAAATATTTACATTTTTCACAACCTACAAGTTCTCGTTTTGACAGTCTGATTGTAGAGAACCACAACTCTTTTTGTTTTCAAAAATGTGCAAATTCCTGAATTGTCTCTTACTACCACTATTACCATCTAATGATCTTCATTCTGGAAAAACAAACCAATGTGATCCATATAAAAGCTGAGGCTAAAATGTGCTCACATTATCATGGCGGAAGAATGACTTAATTCATAACATTCCTGAAGGGATAATAAAAATCTGTTCTAATTTGAATTTTGGACCAGAGGGGCTGAAAATGCTGTGCCTAGAATGGTGAATTGTGTTACTGTTATATCTCCTGATTTTGGTAATTATACTGAAGGTAAATTAGTGAATATCTTTGCTCTTGGAAAAAATTATTTTACAAATCCTGTCCTACACTGACAAAAAGCACCACTTTGTAGTTCTCTGTTGCTGGAATTATACCACATTCATTTGAAAGGTGTGTGATTCATGCAAAACACACTTTATGGACTCAAACACCTATCACTTGAGACCATCCTCTGCAATTGTAAAACATAGTCAAAGGGAGAAAAAGAGGACAGATTTATTGTCTACAAGATCAGAGCAAGGGAAAAAATTTACTTCCTCCCTTGAAGGTTAAATTTTCATTTCAATGAATTTAACAGACTGTAAGAATTTTTAAGGTTAAAAAAATAGTTTTAAAGAATTTCCAACCCAGGAAATAATACCACGGTATCTATGTGTAAATTATGAAGTATAAACTGATGTTAATTATCTATATTTTTCTAGCATGCCTTTTTAAAAGAAATACTCTTATAGGTACACTCAGATGTCCTCCACTACAGTGGTAACCTTTATCTGAATCTGATGTGCATCAGTACAATGCCTATTTTGGTGCTTTCCATATATCTATATATGTCCCCAAACAACATATACTTTTTCTACTTTTGTTTTCTCATTTATGTAAATGTTATACTAGTCAAGTCGAAATCTTTTTTCAAACAAATTTATTGAGATATAATTAATGTAATATAATAAATTATAATATGATATACTTAATAGAATAAAATATAATATGATACAATTCATCCTTTTACAGTGTACAATTTCGGGACTTCCCTGGTGGTTCAGGGGCTCCCCAGGTGGCTCTAGTGGTAAAAACCCACCTGCCAATGGAGGAGACAAAAGAGACGTAGGTTCGATCCCTGACTCAGGAAGATCCCCTGAAGAAGGGCATGGCAACCCACTCTAAAATTCTTGCCTGGAGAATCCCATGGGCAGGGGAGCCTGATGGGCTACAGTCCATACGGTCACAAAGAGTCTGATGTGACTGAAACGACTTAGCACGCACGCACTGGTGGTCCAGTGGTTAAGACTGTGCTCCCAGTGCAGGGGCCCGGGTTTGATCCCTGGTCAGGAAAGATACCACATGCTGTGACTAAAGATCCTGCATGCCACAACTAAGACCTGGTGCAGCCAAAGAATAAGTAAATAAATTGTACAATTGAATGGATTTTACTATATTCAAAGATATTTGCAACCGTCACTAGTCAATTTTATAACATCTTCATCACCTCAAAAAGAAATCCTGTATCTTCGCTTATCATCCCCCATTCTTTCATCAGCCCTCCCCTAACCCCAGCTGTAGTCTCTGTAGACTTGCTTATTCTAGACACTTTATATGAATGGAAGCATGTGATTTTTAGTTTTTTGTGAAGTTTTTCACTCAGCATAATGTTTTTGAGTTTTGTGCATGTTGTAACATTCCATTGTGTGGCTATACCACAAATTTGTTTATCTCTTCCTTAGTCGATGGACATATGGGTCGTTTGCGCCATTTGGCTGTTGTGATAAGCATTCATGTACCTGTTGTTGAATGGACAGATGTTTTCATTTGTCTTGAGTAGTTTGCCAGGACACAGCACTGGTTTTTGGTTCACATAGATCTAATTCATCGTAGCTGCTGTGTGGTACTGCATTGTATTAATAAGTCTCATTTTATTTTTCCCTCCTGTGAATGGACTAGTTGGTAGTTTGTTCTTTTTGTCTTTTGCTTACAGAGCTGCAGTGATGTCCTTGTATGTACGTCCGTGTGTGTAAACAGGGACTTTCCAAAGGATGACCTTCACATGTGGAAGTTAAGCAAATCTGGAACTTTCTAGTTTTTGCCAAGCTTCTCACCAACATTGTAGACAGACATGTTCACATTTAGCAGCAAGATATAAACATTATCATTTCTCTACATTTTCCCAAAGCTCGGAGTTATCTGACGACCTTTTTTTTTGCCAGTGTAATGGCTCTGTTTCATTAGTTCACTTCTGTATTCATTTTCCTGTTTAGTAGTGAAGCTGAGCAAATTCTTGTCTTTATTGATCATTTTCATTTCCCCTGCAGTGAATTTCCTTCTTAATTTTTGTCTGTTTTCTAGTGGGTTATATAGTTTTTATCTTATTAATTTATGAGAGATGTTTGAAATATTCATTTTATGTCTGTTAAAGACAAATCACAAAGATGCAAAGATCACCTTCTAATCTCAACTGTTTTGCCCAAATTAAAAAAAAATTAAAGATTTTCCAGCTTTATTGAGATATAACTGACATATAACATTGCGTACGTGTTAAGGCACACATGTGATGATTTATGCCGCAGTCTAAACAGTTGGACACGACTGAGCGATTGTACTGAACTGAACATTGCAAAAGAATTACCACAATGGAATTGGTTAATACATCCATCACCTCACATAATTTTCTTTTTCTTTTTTGTGGTGAGAACATTTAAGATCTGTTCTCTTGGCAACTTTCAAGTATTGATACAATTTGACTCTAATCACCATGTGGTAGGATAGAGCCTAAGAACTTATACCTAGAAGTTTGTCAGTCAGTTCAGTCACTCAGTCGTGTCCAACTCTTTACGACCCCATGGAGTGCGGCGTGCCAAGTTTCCCTGTCTATCACAAACTCCCAGAGTTTATCCAAACTCATGTCCATTGAGTCGGTGATGCCATCCAACCATCTCATTCTCTGTCATCACCTTCTCCTCCTACCTTCAATCTTTCCCAGCAGCAGGGTCTTTTCTAATGAGTCAATTCTTCGCATCAGGTGGCCAAAGCATTGGAGTGTCAGCTTCAGCATTAGTCCTTCCAATGAATATACAGGGCTGATTTCCTTTAGAATGGACTGGTTGGATCTCCTTGCAGTCCAAGGGACTCTCAAGTCTTCTCCAACACCACAGTTCAAGAGCATCAATTCTTCAGCGCTCAGCTTTCTTTATAGTCCAACTCTCACATCCATACATGACCACTGGAAAAACCATAGCCTTGACTTGATGGACCTTTGTTAGCAAAGTAATGTCTCTTCTTTTTAATATGCTGTCTAGGTTACATAACTTTTCTTCCAAGGAGCAAGCATCTTTTAATTTCATGGCTGCAGTCACCATCTGCAGTGATTTTGGAGCCCCAAAAATAAAGTCTATCACTGTTTTCCCATCTATTTGCCATGAAGTGATGGGACCAGATGCCATGATCTTAGTTTTCTAAATGTTGAGTTTTAAGACAGCTTTTTCACTCTCCTCTTTCACTTTCATCAAGAGTCTCCTTAGTTCTTCACTTTCTGCCATAAGGGTGGTATCATCTGCATATCCTTTGACCAAAGCCTCCATTTCCCTGAACCCCTAACTTCTGGTAACCACCATTCATCTCTTTGTTTCTATAAGTTAAGCTTTCTCAGTCTTACATACAAGTGATCAAATACAGCATTTGTCTAATTTATTTCATCTGTGATAATGACCTCAAGGTCTCTCTTTTAAATGCTTTTTATCATACATTGGTTTTAGTTTTTAATATCACATTTATCCATGTTTCCTTTATAGCCTATAGATTTTGTTTTTTAGTTTTAAAATTCTCTCATCATAATCTTATGTTAGTTTTCTGTATTTTTTTTCTGAAATGCTAGGTTTTGCTTTTTTCATATTTAAGTCTAATTCATTTGGAATTGTGTGTGTGTGTGTGTGTTTAGGGGATAAGTTGAAAATCTAAATTCTCTTCTCTCTATTCTCTAATAGTCTCCTTCAGATATCTAATGTTTTAGCATCTTTTATTAAACAGAGTATCCTTTCTTCATTGGCTTGAAATGCCGCTTTTGTTATACATCCATATTGTGTGTGTGAGAGAGAGAGAACATGAAAGAGCGAGCATGCAGAGGAGAGAGAAGAGGGAGAGAGAGAGAAAGAAAGCAGGTAAGGGAGAGGTTATGCCTGGGCTCTCTGTTCGGCTGTGTTTGTGCTGGCTGTCTAGTCTGCTGTTTGTGTATCACTGTGCTAATTCCCCTAAATTTACTTTAGTTTTATAGAAAGTCTTGTTATCTGAGAAGGTGAATCCTTCCTCTTGCTCTTCCTCTTTCTTCTTCATCTTCAAGATTATCTAGACTGTTCATGGTCTTTTGCTGTTCCATATATATTTTAGAATCATATCACAATTATTCATGCATACTTGCTAAGTTCCAAAAAGAAAACTATTGATATTTTTCTTGTAACTGTGTTGAATTTAAATTTATTTGGAGAAACTTGATTAATTTTAGACTTTGTTGAGATAAGGATACAATCTAAAATTCAAAGAATAACCATTAAAAAATAGAAATGGGACATGTAACTTCTAAACCAATACAAAGAAAAAGGAAATAAAGAGAAGTCTGGAAAATTGACATCTTTACAATCATATAGTGTCTTTTTACATATTATTGTGTTTACTGTTTTACAGACCCTAAGATCATCATTAGAATATAGTTAATGAAAAACCAAAAAAAAAAAAAAGAGGCAAGAAGAACAAATGTTATAAGAGGAACAAAGTCAATTATATCAGTAATGATAACTATTGTTAATGAGCTAAACTCACCAGTTAGAAAATGGTACAAAAATATCCTCAGCCTGGATATTTGAAAGTCCAGCTACAAACTGCTTACAATCAATATGTGCCAAATAATATGAAACATTAAAAGTAAAGGGGGCTATGAAAAATACAAGCCCAGTACTAACTGGCAGTCATAAGAACACACCTCTCAGATCTCTGATGTAGGCAGGAGCATAAATGACCAAGAAAACCAGCTGATGTGCTCTGGATCAAGCTTCCCTGGCGCTATTCCCAATCACTGGCTTCATGTGGCAGGTATGGAGGTTCCTGGGAGACGTGGAACTCCTCTGAGAGGTGACTAGCTTGAGGACTCTCTAAGTGAACTTCTTTTAGACTGGACTATATATCTAAGATGGGCTTCCTAGTGGTTCAGAGGTAAAGAATCTGCCTGCAAGCAGGAGCCACAGGAGATGCGGGTTCGATCCCTAGATCAGGAAGATACCCTGGAGGCAGGCATGCAACCCACTCCAGTATTCTTGCTGGAGAATCCTATGGACAGAGGAGTCTGACGGGCTACAGTTCATAGGGTTGCAGAGTCTGACATGACGGAAGCAACTTAGCGTGCATGCTAGCAACCTAAGATGCTTCCACCCAACCTTCCTTCCTTCCTTCCGCTCTCCTTTACTCGGGGGTCAGTCTTGCATTGTAGTCTAATGGTTCTCTCAGCCTCTCTCAGTTCCTTCAATATTTTCTCTGACAAAAATAAATTTCTTGCATTTTTAATGCCATCTTGGAGGCAATGGGTGGACCAGACTTGTACACCACTCCCTCCCCACAAAGCAAACACTTAAAAATCAAGAAAAAAACCCCACCAGACTTGTTATCTATATTATTATTAGCAAAAGACTGGAAGAAACAAAGCCTTACTAAGACTAAAGAAAATCATAATTTAATGCCAAAAGGAAATATTTACCAGGACCACATTTATCAGGAGTAATGTATGTGTTATGTATAATAACTAACTTGAAAGCCCAACAAGGCATAAAATATACAAAAAAAAATTGACAGAATTACAACTAGAAAATGACAAATAGACAGTCATATTTTTTTCCTTTTAAATCTTTCAGTGCTTTTACTTAGTGCCTAGTGGTTTTCTTAGGGTCTGCACTTACACATCCATTCTATATATTTAGTGTTTTTTTATGTTCTTACAGTATCATACTTCCATGTTCCACTTTCCTTATTCCAGGTTCTGGAGCTTTAATCCTGCTTTATCTGCTGACTTTTGCACCTGGTGGATTGACACCTCATGTCTTTATGATGAGTTTCATTGTAGGCCCATTGTTAACAGACACTTCTCCCCAGCCCTTAACTCATCCCAGGGCGGTGAGACCCTAGAGGACTGGCATTTGCTTCTGCCAAGTACCTCAGAGGGGTCACCAACTTTGAGACCATGTTAGGTTAACTCTTTGGTGGGAGTTTCTGAAAACAGGTTAGAGGGAATTACGATGCCTCTACTATGCAAGGTGCAGGAAGGGTAACCAGTTGTTATGGTTTGTCCAAACCTGTCGGTATTCCTGGGCTTCCCAGGTGGCACAGTGGTAAAGAATCTACCTGCCAGTGCAGGAGACACAGGAGACTTGGGTTTGATCCCTAGATTAGGAAGATCCCCTGGAGAAGGAAATGGCAACCCAGTCCAGTATTCCTGCCTGAAGAATCCATGGACAGAGGAGCCTAGAGGGCTACAGTTCCTGGGGTCGCAAAGAGTTGGACACAGCTGAAGTGGCTGAGCACACACACATGCGCGCACACACACACACGTACACACACACACACACACACGTACACACACAGGGTTCCCAGGATCCAAGACTCTCAGATCTAAAACCAGAATAGACTGTGGGCAGACTGTGACCACTGATCATGCTAAGTACAGACCTGGTTTCAATTGCTTTTTCCCTTCAGGGAAGAATTATTTTCCCACCCAAATCTCAAGCAGAGATGGACAAGCTTCTATATCATGCCCCCAACCAGGATAATATTTTCAAGTTGACCTTTCCAATGAGGCTGCCCCACTTGGGAGCACCTGGCTTTATTCTATAATCTTGGCTCCCACTTTCCCCTCACTTGGTTCAAAGGCCCTGTCTCATGTAGCCACAAACAGTATTAGAATGCCCCTATGCTAACCCCACTCTTGATCCATTAGCTCATATGCTTTCAACTCATTTTAATTCCACCTTTGTTTCAGACAACTTGGGTGTTCCTCTTCTTATTTTTGAGTTCTTTGTGCATTTAAACTTTTTATTTTTGCAGCATTTTCTAAGTCTTTATAGCTGGAGGATTGTCATTTTATCTCATCTGCCATCTTGCCAAGACCAGCACTCCTCCCCAAACATGTTTTTACCAACCTGTCTGGCCTTGCAGCAACATGGCCTATAAAATCCATAAAATACAGCAACTTACAAATGATTCAAAGTTATTAGGCATGGGTTTGCCAAACAACAGACACTAGAGAATTTTTTGCATATTAGTTAGGGTTCACCAGAAAAGCAGAAACAACAGGATGTATAGAGGTATATACAAGAGGAGATTTATTATAGGAATTGACTCATATGGTTATGGAGGCCAAGAAGTCCCATTATCTGATGTCTGTGAGCTGGAGATCCAGGACGACCAGTGGTGTAATTCAGTCCAAGTCGGACGGTCTGAGTATCAGGGACCAATGGTGTAAGTGCTGATCACAGTCCAAAGACCCAAGAACCTATCTGAACAGAAGACTGAAGACCAGTTCAAGCAAAGAGAGCAAATTTACCCTTCCTTAGCCTTTTTCCCCCTGTATGTAAGCCCTTGAGATTGGATGCTGACCACTCACATTTGTGCGCAATCTTTTAAACTCAAGTCTACCAATTCAGACGCTAATCTCTACTGGAAACACTCTCACAGACACATTCAGAAATATTGTTTTACCAGTTTCCTGGTGGCTCAGCTGGGAGACCTGGGTTTGACCCATGGGTTGGGAAGATCCCCTGGAGATGGGAATGGCTACCCACTCCAGTACACTGGTTTAGAGAATTCCATGGACAGAGGAGCCTGGTAGGCTACAGTCCAAGGGGTTACAAAGAGTCAGACACGACTGAGCCGGTTTCACTTTCATTTCACAGTTATCTGGGCATCCCTTTGCCCAGTCAAGTTGACACATAAAATCAACCATCACAATGGAACTCACCATTTCTATAAATAATTTCTAAAACTATGCTGTGCAGTATAAAATATAATTGTTGTTTAGCGAAACAGACACAAGAAATTCGTTTTTATGGTCTCTATAGTGTAAAAAAAAATCCTGTTGGTTGTATTAGTTAGATAATCTATGGTATTTGTTTTTTAAAACATTGATGATGGACTTCCCTGGTGGTGCAGTGGTTAAGAATCCACCTTCCAATGCACCCAGGCACAATACCTGGTTAGGGAAATAAGATCCCGTGTGCCTCAGGGCAATTGAGCCCATGCAAGGCAACTACTGGACTCTCATGTTCTGGAACCTGTGAACTACAGCTAGAGAGCCCCTGAGCCACAAAGAAAGATCCTGCATGCCACAACTAAGACCTGCTGCCACCAGATAAATCAAGAAATATTTTAAACAAACAAAAATCTCTCACTGATATTTACAATGTTGTAAATCAGCTAACTTCAATTTTTTTTAATGAAAAATAATGAAAAGAATGAGTAAGAAAGAGAAGAAATAAATAATAACAACACTAACAATCAGCTCTAATAATAACACTAATAATCAGGTCTCCGGCCCCAGGTTTATTTTGTCTTTTATCTCTGTGAGAATTGGCTGTGGCTATGACATCCTGGTGGCTCAGTCAGTAAAGAATCTGCCTGAAATGTGGGTGACCTGGGTTCAGTCCCTGAGTTGGAAAGATCTTCTTTCCATCAGCATGGCAATCCCTCCAGTATTCTCGCCTGGAGAATCCCCAAGGACAGAGGAGCCTGGTGGGCTGAAGTCTATGGGATCACAAAGGGGATATGACTGAGTGACTAAGCACAGCACAGCATGCCAGTGCTGTGCCCCATCCTGAACTGTGAGTTCAGGAAGAGGAGACCGCCTAGAAGAAGGGGTGTATGTGAAGTCTGTGAACTTTAATGGGGTAGAAAGATTGCTCTACTGGGTAGGATTCACACTTCCTAGGTAAGAGTAAGGTGAAGGCTCCCATCCACACAGTAACCAACGTTATTCAGTGAAAAAAGTATATTGCTTTTCTAGAAATAAAATCTAGAAATTCTAGACACAAAATCTTTAAAATAGGATTCAGTTTTTCAGTTCAGTCACTCAGTCCTGTCCGACTCTTTGTGACCCCAGCACGCCAGGCCTCCCTGTCCATCACAAACATCCAGAGCTTACTCAAACTCATGTCCATTGAGTCAGTGAGGCCATCCAACCATCTCATCCTCTGTCGTTCTCTCCTTCACCTTCAATCTTCCCCAGCAGCAGGGTCTTTTCCAATGAGTCAGCTCTTTGAATCAGGTGGCCAAAGTACTGGAGTTTCAGCTTCAGCATCAGTCCTTCCAATGAATATTCAGGACTGAATATTCAGTCCATCCTCTAGGATGGACTGGTTGGATCTCCTTGCAGTTCAAGGGACTCTAAAGAGTCTTCTCCAACACCACAGTTCAAAAGCATCAATTCTTCTGTGCTCAGCTTTCTTTATAGTCCAACTCTCACAACCATACATGACTACTGGAAAAACCATAGCTTTGGCTAGACGGACCTTTGTTGGCAAAGTACTGTCTCTGCTTTTTAATATGCTGTCTAGGTGGGTCATAGCTTTTTTCCAAGGAGTAAGTGTCTTTTAATTTCATGGCTGCAGTCATCATCTGCAGTGGCTTTGGAGCCCCTAAAATAAAGTCTCTTGCTGTTTCCATTGTTTCTCCATCTATTTGCCATGAGGTGATGGGACCAGATGCCATGATCTTTGTTTTCTGAATGTTGAGCTTTAAGCCAACTTTTTCACTCTCCTCTTTCACTTTCATCAAGAGGCGCTTTAGTTCTTCTTCACTTTCTGCCATAAGAGTGGTGTCATCTACATATATGAGGTTATTATTTCTCCCAGGAATCTTGTTCTAGCATTGTGCTTGTGCTTCATCCAGCCCAGCATTTCTCATGATGTACTCTGCATATAAGTTAAATGAGCAGGATGACAATATACAGCCTTGATGTACTGCTTTCCCGATTTGGAACTAGTCTGTTGTTCCATGTCCAGTTCTAACTGTTGCTTCCTGACTTGCATACAGATTTCTCAAGAGGCAGGTCAGGTGGTCTGGTATTCCCATCTCTTTCAGAATTTTCCACAGTTTTTGTGATCTGCACAGTCAAAGGCTTTGGCATAGTCAATAAAACAGAAGTAGATGTTTCTCTGAAACTCTTGATTTTTGATGATCCAGTGGATGTTGGCCATTTGATCTCGGGTTCCTCTACCTGAGAGGAACATCCAGATGTTCACAGTTCATGTACTGTTGGAGCCTGGCTTGGAGAATTTTGAGCATTACTTTGCTAGCATGTGAGATGAGTGCAATTGTGCAGTAATTTGAACATTCTTTGGCATTGCCTTTCTTTGGGGTTGGAATTAAAACTCTCCTTTTCCTGTGGCCACTGCTGAGTTTTCCAGATTTGCCGGTATATTGAATGCAGCACCTTAACAGCATCATCTTTTAGAATTTGAAATAGCTCAACTTGAATTTCATCATTAAAATAAGGTAATCTCACTAAAATACTGTCTCTGAAACCCCAAATGAAAGTGGAAGTGTTAGTTGCTCAGCCATGTCTGTTTCTTGGCGACCCCATGGCTTCTGTCCATGGAATTTTCCAGGCAAGAATACTGGAGTGAGTTGCCATTCCCTTCTCCAGGGGTCTCCCTGACCCAGGAATCAAACTTTCATATCGTATGTCTCCTGCATTGGCAAGCAGATTCTTTACTACTACACCAGCAGAGAAGCCTGTTTCAGCATAAAAAAATTAACCAGAGAAATAAATGCTATGCATATATTTTTGTTCTAGTCTTAGTGATCCTACATATGCTTATATCTTGAACTTTTAGCACAAGCAGTAGGAAATGTGAATAAGTAAGCATTTCTTATTTTTATCCCTACTGTTGGCAAAGGAGACTTTACTCCAAAAGATTTCATGGCATACTGGATTCATGGCATTCAGGAGCTTTATTTGGCTTTTGAAACTGGGCCAGGCATGTTGGTTTCATACCCGACAACCGTCTACTCTTCTCTGTTCCCAAATTCCTGATTCCACTGAAGTTTCTGCCTTTATTCCCACTTTACTCTTGAAAATCCTGATTCATCTTAGTCAACCACTACAGCTCCAGTTTCCTAGCCTGTAACTGGGTAGGCAAGTGGGCATGAGAGCCAATGAGAATTGAGGAGATCTGATAGGTATTTTCCAGTAAAGAAATTCTTCTTTAAAATGGACAAATGACAATATACAATTTTTCTCTCATCTGACTGCATATCCACATTTGCAGATGATGTTTGTGGTTTTGGAAATCATCTCGTGAGTCTGACAGGAACTTGATAAGAACAAGGCCAATTTTCTGAGGTTGGCATAGAGGAATGAAGATAAACCAAGATCTTGATGTCCTTGAGCTGTGTTATGGCGCCACCCTAGAGCCAACATACGCTAGGAATTATTGTTACATAAGTCATAATTCCCCTTACTTGTTTATGCCAGATGAGGTTTATTATTTATGGCCCAAATCATCCTACTTGATACAATAGCAATCTTTAAGTCTCTAGGCTTAAACATCACTTAACTGGCCCTTGTAAGATTTGGAAGCCACGGGCAAGAAGGATTTGTTGGGATCCAGCTTTCCCAGACAGCCTAGTGTGGGGAGGGAAGATAGATGTGAAATGAGGAGGTCGTGGGGTATGACATCAAGGCTGTTTCTATCTGAGGCACAAAATCCCCATAACCCATTTCAACAGAAACTTCCAACACCGCTGGAGGTACCTACTGGCTGATGCTTCCATGTTCAGGCTGTTGTGGTTTAATTAGTAATGGGACTCTTGCCGGCATCAAAAGTACAAAATTCACTGTTTTTCTTTTCTCCTGAGGTACACATACTGTCCAAGATGCTTGACACTGCAGGGAAGAAGGGGAGATGAGGAAAATCTGTTTATATGGCACCTTCACCCTGTGGCAATATTGGCATCTCAGAGGTTGAGCTGCTTGTTTTGCAATTAAAAAGGGCAGGAGACTTTCTACAGCTTCTCCTGAGAGAATACAACCATTCTAAGCAGCTGATAACTGCCAAATAAAGGATCAGATCTTTTGTTTTCTTTTGTTTGCTTGTTCATTGTTTTCTCTTAACATTGGAAATAGCTGGTGGTCAAGGAAGGCTTTCCAGGCTTCCAAGAAGAGGCTGTGTTGGACACCCCCAGGCAGGTCTTGGGGCTGGTCTGGTTTCCAGAGCAGCAGGCGAGATGTCTGCCTCAGACAGACAAAAGGACTTGCTCCAGAATTTCCTTCCTAGGAAGATCTAGCTCTGTGAGGTCCTGCCGAAATAGGAAAATACCCAGAGCAACAGATAGCCATCCTTTCTTCCTGCTCCCCACTCTATCCAACCAGTCTAATGACAGCCACAAAAGGCTGATGGGAAGTTGGATCCCAGAATACACTGTGATCACCACCCCACTGCATCTAGTATTTTAGGGGTATGAAAATATGTCTTAATTTTTGGATGAAGGGAGAGCCTAGAGCCTAGCAATATGGTTCAGATTATGCCCAGGGATTATTTATGGAGATTCAGAAAGCGTAGCGCTCCCTTACTTTCCGCTGGTGTTCACACTTGCAGCTGGGCTGCTGAGACTGATTCTCTTGGTCCCTAGACTAGAGCAAGGTGGTGGGAAGGAGGCTGGTTCCTCTCCTTCTGTGATTTTCCTCTGTTGATAATTGAGATGGACTCTGATGGGGAGGAAAATGTAGAAGGGGTCTTGGACCCTTCCTCCATTTCCAGCTTTTCTTTGTGTCTGCATTAATCAACTGCCTGATGCTTTAGTCACAACTTGTTGGAGTCCAGTGAAATACTTGGGATTTAAAAATCAAACGAAAAGATAATCACCTAGAAATCAGATTTAAATCTGCAGTGACTAACATTGCTTTGTTAGAGAAATTAAAGTGGTGAGAGGCTTTTTCGTCTAGGGCTGCTGAATGCAGCTGGCACAAACAGGTTTGGGGCTGTTTGCACTGACTGATGTGAAACCTACCTTGCATGTGGAAACAGGCTGTATTTGCTTTGATTTTAAAACTCTTGCAATTGCTCAGAAAAGGGGGAACAGTTCCTTGCTCTCATTTGGAATAATTGATGCTTTCCTTATTAATTGTCCAGGCTCAAAATAATACAGACTTGCTTGTGGTTGGATCCCAAATGCCACCCGCACATCAGGAAAATGAGAAGACAAATACCACCTGGGAGCCCAGCGTTTGCAAAAATTATAATGGGTGTCACACTGTCATTTTACAAAGTGACTTTTTAAAATAGCAAATAAATAAATAAAGCTAGGAAAAACCCCACAGAGACATGTTAATGTCTCAACCTGGAACAATAAAGCTCCATTAAAAACACTTGCCATTAGCCACCATCTGCTGTCAGCAATTGGGGGTAATCTTTATGTCCTCGACAGCTTTGCCTCATTCCCCCTGGATGAAGCAAAGATGCCACAGTGGACTAGAAATTCAGGGGTAAGGATCCCTCACTTCTGCAGCTTTACAGAGCTCTGAGCTTGGTGGCCAAGAGTCAAGTCTGTGCAGGGTGTTCTGGGCTGCATATCAAATTGGAGAAAATTTGCTAACTGTATTTCCTTCCCCTTGCATACTGCTCCATTCCTGTCAGCATTTTCTGCACAAATCAGAGGTAAGGTGGGCTCCCTGCCCTTGACATATTTGGGGACTTAGGAAAATAAGAGAACGGCTTTCTTGCTCAGCTCTGATAAATGAGGGAAGCTGTGTGCTGCAGCGAGATTCTTTTGATCAGAGTTTCTCCAGTGCACCTGCACTTTTCTCCCATTTGAACTTGTACTTTTAGATTATTTAGTAAATAGAATTCTCGTTACACCAAAAGTAAACTTATTTTCTCTTCGTAGGGATGTGGGTTAAGAAATCTTAAAACCATAAACAAGATAGATGACAGCGTCCCGTGCTCCCTAATGATATGGCAAAAAATGCTTGTGCAGAAAGAGGTGCAAAGATGCTGTTAATATTCTGAGTGCATGGAGAACACTGTTTTCCATCTTTCAGATATAATCTTAGTGCACATGAGGAATATGACTAGAGAAGGAACGCGGTGCAGGTGAAACGTCTGAATGACACTCGCCTGTCGTCTATTTTACCCTTGTGGGGTTTTTCCTGTCCAGCTCTCCATGATGGTGCAGAGCCATAAAATGCAATGGTTTTTCCTAGAATAATCTTTCTCCAGTTTTTGGATTATATGGACTTTTTTAAGACAAAGTTTCCACGTTCTTTTGTGAACCTGCCTGTTATAATAGAAGAGATGCAGGGAGGCCATAGATACAGTCACAGGGCAGGGATTTCTTCAGTTGTCTTCAGTCTCAAAGGTAGTCCATTCTGATCCATTCCAATCGTGGTTATTGAGGTTTTGCCCTGAGACCTCATTTTTATGCCTGTAAGGGGTTCATTCAGAGGGAAAATGGGATGTGGAGCAGGGGCAATGCAGGATGGGAAGGAAATAGGGTAGTCTTAGGCCAGCTGATCTAGAGAAGGCAATGGCACCCCACTCCAGCACTCTTGCCTGGAAAATCTCATGGACGGAGGAGTCTGGTGGGCTGCAGTCCATGGGGTCGCGAAGAGTCGGACACGACTGAGCAACTTCACTTTCACTTTTCACTTTCATGCATTGGAGAAGGAAATGGCAACCCACTCCAGTGTTCTTGCCTGGAGAATCCCAGGGATGGGGAGCCTGGTGGGCTGCCGTCTATGGGGTCTCACAGAGTCGGACATGACTGAAGTGACTTAGCAGCAGCAGCAGTAGGCCAGCTGTTCAGATATACTTTTACCCATTCTTTTTCTCTTACACCTAATCAATCAGCATTCCTTGTATTAATCTCAAACGACCTCATGGTGCACTTTCCATTTAAACAAGTAATAATAGGAAGCACCATCTTTTTGAATCCATCCTTCATACTCCTGCTTTACTGGTAAAAAGTTGCCCTAAAAACACCAGGTATCTCTTCCTTTTGTTTTCCCTCTTTGGGGATTACATTTTAAAAATTTATTCTTTATCCTTCTCTTTTTAAAAATGTGAACTGACTATGGACTTCACCCAGATAAAAATGCCACACTATGCTGGTCTACAGTCATCTAGAAGATTCTAGGAGAGCAGCACATGTTACTCTTAAGGGCAAGAATCACCGTTCTAAGAACTGATATTCTCTTGAAAGACTCTAATAATGAGAATTTTGCAAAGATATATGATTCAGTGATCAGAATTTTCATTCATCTAGCTGTATCATGTATGGTCTTTGGGGCAGCATGGAGGATATAAACCCAGAATAACTTTAATAATGGTGGTTTATTGCAATCCTGTTGGTATATTGCTTGTCCTCATGGAGAATAAGAATGTTAGCTCCCCACTGTTTGGAATATCGCTCAAACTCAAAGAAAGAATCCCCTCAGTGTAAATCAGTAATCATAATTCCCAGGAGAGAAGATGTGATCAAGTTAGTTTTCATCATTCGGTATTGAATGCTGCACTTAATCAGAGGTTCACCTCATGGTCAGGTGGCCTTGCTCATGTCTAGACCAGTCATCATTTTCATCCACTTTATCACTGTGTAACCCCCAACACTTACACAAGCCCTGTTCTAGGCACTGGACGTACTTTTAAGTTCAATTTAATTGTATTAACAATCCTATGGGGTAAATATTATCACTATCCTCATCTTACAGATGAGGAAGCTAGGCTCAGAAAGGTTAAGCTACTTGCACAAGGTTACCCAGCTAGTCATTAGAGGAGCCAGGGTGCTGGCCAGGGCCCACGCTGTTAATGACAGCACATTCAAAGATGCATGCTGGCCAAGCCTCTCCAGAATCCCCAGTTCAGACAGGAAGGCTGATTCAGGTGACTAACGCTGCACTGGCTCCTAGAGGCCCCTTGCTCTGCTGATTAAATTACTTTGATTGCTGGATCCTGGGGAGATTTTGGCATCCTTGGGATAGCCACTTTAGGGCTGGGGCAGGGAGTGAAGCGGGGGCGCAGATTCCAATTGGTAAGGAGGAAGTATTTTGCAATTTTAATAATGGGTCTTCCCCAGTGGCACATAGAACCCCCTCTGAATATGTATGCATACTTACCAAACTCAAATACAGCTATTTCTCCTTAATTGAAAATCCCTTTTCCACAAGCCAAAAATAAAGGCACCGATTATACCAACTTCCCTCCAACACATACATACATTCTACTGTTTTAGTAACCAGTAATGAACAATTTGTACAATTTGCTTCAGAATCAAACAATATCTGCAAGGGTAATTCTGGATTCTATCCTAAATTAGTTCATGTGTTAGTCCAGATGAAACTGGATCAGATGAGATTAGTTCAGATAGCAAAATTCACATGTATAAATCCTTTTAAAAGATTATTATTATAAAGAAAAACTGTGTTCTGAGGATCAGGTAGCATCTCCTTTTGCATTTAAAAGGCACAGGTATGATTAATAATACAATAGTGTCTTTTTGTGTTTGCTTTTTAGTTGCTAAGTCATGTCCGATTCTTATGTGACCCCATGGACTGTAGCCTGCCAGGCTCCTCTGTCCATGGTATTTTCCAAGCAAGAATACTGGAGTGGGTTGCAATTTACTTCTCCAAAGGATCTTCTAGACTTGGGGAGTGAACCCACATCTCTTGCATTGGCAGAAGGATTCTTTACCACTGAGCCACCTGGGCAGCCCTAGTGTCTAGTTATACTCTAAGTTGAGCCCAAGTGAAATTAGGTAAGAGTCAAATATAGAACTCATTTACAAAAAGAGTTCATTTAATGAGATTAGCAATCCTTGAAAGAGTGAAGACAGCAGATACTGGTGTAAAGCTAAAATTACCACCCAGTACTTTAAATACTTGTGCTAACTCAAATATGTTGCTGATGCAAATAACCCACCCTAGGGGAAAAATTGACCACTTTAGGAGTAACACCCATTGAAAACAAATTCTGATCTCAAGTCCAATGTTGTAATCATTTTTCACACACAAGGTCCATGTTATACTAGTCCATCTGTTGACTTACTTCACCAGACATAAGCCAAAAACAGCCTTCCCCACCCCTCAAATTTTGAGTGAGCTATTGTAATCTGGAAAAGGCAAATCGCCTCATAAGTCTCATAAGTAGGCAGTTCGAGAGTTAAAAATAGGCAACCATCACAACCACTCAGGGCAATCAAAGTGGTTTTCGGTTGCTTTCCTTCACCTATCAGAAAAGATGCATTAAGGAGATTCTATGAGGTCTTAAAGCAGGCAGCATTCTGGGATAGTCCCAAGGGTCTCATAGGCAAATCTTCTGAAACTATTTCTAATTCAGAGAAGATAACTTTAAGGAAGGAAGGAGGCAAATCTCTTAGAGTGCTATCATCTGGAGCTTCAGAGCCAGTCACCTCATTTAAAAAAAATCTAATAAACAGGCTGTGGAATACCTTGAAACTGCCTTGGAGGATCAAACTTCAGTGTGGTGAAAGGTTAGCTTTTTTCCTCATTAAAATGGTCCCAAGCTTGGGGCATTAATCTGGGAAGTCTGTTTCTGTTGGTCTCCAGTTCTCCATGAATAGCGGACAAGCAGCCTCTGATCACCACAGTTGCCAAGGGAAGACGGGATTGAAATCATGTGACTTGGCAGCTCTTCTCACATCCCAAGCCTTGACTTCCATATTGTGCCTGAATTATATGCCCAGAGGGACTTAGGTCCTCTCTGCTGATCGCCTTGTAGCTTATACCAACTCTAAGTGTTAGGAGAAATAAGGAAAATTTACAGTGTTGAAAATGGCCCCTTTGTGACAATAGTGTCACTCAGTTTGATACTAACTCAGGTTGAGAGTTATTCCCGTAACCTCAAACCTGCCAGTCCTTCATAAACCACTTCTCCTCCAGGGGCTGGGAGGACAGCCCAGCTGGATACTCTAATCCTGGTTACAAGCTGATGGGGTGGGATCACAAAAATGGCAAGATTTCTGAGCATCAGATGAAGAAATACTTCCTTGACTTTGAAGGACAAAGGTCACTCTGGTTGGACATATTCCATTCTGGGGGGCCATTTTGTTTCTCTTTGTAAGAACTGCAGTGTTTTAAATGAGGACAAAAATGAGTAATGACCAGGGATAAAGGTAGAATGGAGGGCAAAGAAAAATCCAATAACTTCTGAACCTTCTAGCACCATCCTAATGCAATTTGAAACATAATTTCTATTCTAGGACAGGTGAGAAAACTTTGTCATAATCCAATCAATCTTAGGGGCTTTCTTCCCCTTATGCCATAAAACCATCCAGTAAAAGAGTCTGAGAAACACTTCTGGTGGAATATTTGTACCACAGCACCTCTGACTTTGTCAAACTTTTATATCTTCATGTGTCTTGATTCTTGACATTTTAAGAGGTAATTCAGATCAACTGGTCCATTCTATAGATGAAGAAACTGAGGTCTCTGAGAGAAGTGATTTACCTGAGACTCCAGTGTGAGAGAGTAGAAAACCAGTGTGAGAGATTAAATGTCACCATTCTCAATACTTGAGTTCATTATCCCCCCCATGCCCTGTGATACAATTCACCACTGAACTAAAAATCAAGTTATGTTCTAGTCCACTGAGTGGGAAAAAGATTTGGTAGATGAATATTCATGCAAGAAGAAGGAGAAGAATCTAGAGGGGAAAAAGTTCAAACCTCTGTTCCTCCAAGTTCACAATATACTTTTCTCAAATAATTTATTTTTATACACCAGGTACAGTTTTACATTCGACATAAGATGGAAGTAGAGTGCATTTTCAATTGAAGGTTAACCCAAGATAGGTCATGGTTAGAATTTTATCAAGAAGAGAATTGAAAACATGTGTTTGAACTTACCCACAAGACATTCACTGATTGTTTCAGATGCTTCATGTCTCAAGTCTTTTCATGATCCAGGACTCTAAGCCATGGACACTGCCATCACTCATTAAGAATAAAATCTGAAGCCTAATAGACTTTCTATAGCAGTCCAGTAGATTGTTTACCAAATTAAAAAAAAATGTATAAATCAGATGTTCTTAACGAACATCATATATACTAGGGGAATGTAGTGTTTTAACTTTGAATTTAGACAAAATCTACGTGCAGGATATTGCATGTAGAATCATCAGGGCTTCTCTCATAGTGCTGTGGTTAGTCACTCAGTCATGTCCGAGTCTTTGCAAACCCCTGAACTGTCACGCTCCAGGTCCCTTTGTCCACAGGGGATTCTCCAGGAAAGAATACTGGAGTGGATCGCCATGCCCTTCTCCAGAGGATCTTCCTGACCCAGGAATCAAACTGGGGTTTTCCATGTTGCAGGCAGTTTCTTTACCAGCTGAGCTACCAGTGAAGCCCTTTCCCCTGGTATGATTCCTGGGTTGGGAAATTCCCCTGGAGAAGGAATAAGCTGCCTACTCCAGTATTCTTGGGCTTCCCTGTGTGGCTCAGATGGTAAAGAATCCACCTGCAGTGCAAGAGGCCTGGATTTGAAAGATCCCCTGAAGGAGGGCATGGTAACCCACTCCAGTATTCTTGCTATGGAGAATCCCCATGGACAGAGGAGCCTAGTGGGCTACAGTCTGTGGGATCTCAAAGAGCTGGACACGCAGGATAGTGCATGTTAGGATTTAGTTTGATGAATCATCACAAATGACACATTCACGTAGGCAAAACCAACATCAAGAAAGCATATGACTAGCATCCTCTCTGACCCTTTCAGTCGCTAACAAACCCCTCAGAATAACCACAATCCTGCCTTCTAATCAGACACTAGTATTGATAGGGACGGAGTAGAGGAACAAAGTAGATGATTAGCTAGTCCCACAGAGGGATTGTAAGTAGAAAAAATATGGGAGAATCCTGAAGTTAATGATTACTCAAGAATGCAGGTTTGTTTAACCATGAAACAAAGCAGGCTTGCTTAATACAAAACCAATCAATAGAAGCAGGAGACATAAGCAATGGTGGCTTGAGACCCAAATCCTCAGTAAGTTAATTACCCCTAGAATGTGCTCTCTGCACAAATGAAAGCAATAATTTATGGAAAGGTGCTCATTGTCAGACACCTGAAATAATTTTTAGAGTCCAGGCTTAACTATGTAGAGATAAAATATGCCCCCGAACAACCTGGAGGAGAAACCAATGGTCTAAGCATGACATCTACTCAGGAAAGATAAAGTCTTCTCTCCCAACCTTCTCTTCCTTTGATTATAAAAATGGAAGCTACTAAGTACTAAGCTCAGTGCAATGCTGTCTTCCCGCTTGTAAGTCTTACAACCATCCTATTCTAATAAATCACTTATCTATCATTTTGTCTCCCAGTGAATTCTTTCTGCATTAAAACATAAAGGACCAGGGCTCCTCAGAGTCCCTCCCCAAAATGACACCTGTCTGGTTCAGTATCTCCTGTCCTGTACTTACAAATGGAATGATGCCATATGAACTTTTGTGTGTGTGGCTTCTTTTGTACTTTTTTATATGTGACTTCTTTTGTTCAGCCTTGTGCTTGTGAGAATCATCCATATTGTTTCATTTGTAATTGTTCATCCATGGTGCAACTGTATTACAGTTTACTTAACCATTCTACACTCATGGCATGTTTGGGTATTTATCCTAAGCATTTTTAATTGTGTTGAGTAGTTTACAGATAGCATTGTGCTAGGTCGATTCAGTTGTGTCTGATTCTGTATGACCCCTATGGACTGTAGCCCGCCAGGCTCCTCTGTCCATGGGATTCTCCAGGCAAGAAAACTGGAGTGCGTTTCCATGCCTTCCTCCAGGGGATCTTCCCAACCCAAGGATCGAACCCACATCTTAGGTCTCCTGCATTGGTAGGCAGGTTCTTTACCACTAGCGTGACCCGCGAAGCCTACAGAAAACATTAACTCAAAGGTAATAAAGTCACCGTTTTGAAGTGTCATATATTCCACTGATGGAAAATACTAGCTCACACCATGAAATTATTTTCCAAAATCTAGTTTGTTTTTCTCTGCATGTGTGTGTATGTGTGCAATTTAATTTACTGTTGTCTCAGCAAATAGTTTCCATTGAGACTTCCAGAGTCTAGAACCTCAGGCTGCAGTAAGGAGCCTGCTCCGGTCAAAATGAGTAGATAAATTATTTTGACATTAGTAAACAGGTAATTCATTTCCCATGTTATTGCTCATCACCTTGAGCTGGTTAACCAACTATTAAAAAAAAACCCAACTTGTTTGACCTGCTACCAGTTACAGTCCATTTCAAGTCCTTCGGTATAAAAATGCAATCTTGTCAAAGTCAAGACACCTGCTCCCAGCAGGAGGGTTACTTACCAACTGCCAGGTCCTTAGATATGGTGTCTGGAAACAAAATGATCTTTCCATCTGAAATATGTCTACCACAGTGACTGATGCTCCTTGGGTTGACTGCAAACCTCTGGTACCAGTATGAGGCCAATAAACATGAGAGGAGAGTGCTAAAAAATGAATTTTGATGAGTTCTTGATATTGTGATTTTAAAGTTAATTTTCTCTGTAGGAATTTATTTCCTGGGTGACCTCAGCAAAATGCACTGTTTTAAAAAGATTTTTAAAATATGGACCATTGTTAAAGTCTTTATTGAATTTGTTATGATACTGTCTCTGTTCTATATTTTGTTTTTTGGCTGTGAGGCATGTGGGATCTTCGCTCCCTGACCAGGGACCTACCAGAGATCAAACCTGCACCCCTGGCATCAGAAGGTGAAGCCTTAAGTACTGAACTGCCAGGGAAGGTCCTAATGCACTAATTTTTAAGTCTGGTTTCTCCTTCTGTGACTCTGAGCTTCCCTCAGAGCTCACTTGGTAAAGAATCTGCTTGCAGTGCAGGAGACCTGGGATTGATCCCTGGGTTGGGAAGATATCCTGGAGAAGGGAAAGTCTACCCATTACAGTATTCCGGTCTGGAAAATTCCATGGACTGTACAGTCCATGGGTCGCAGAGTCGGACACAATTGAGCAACTCTCACTTTTCTGTGGCTCCAGTTTCAGCACATCTACTTCTTCTGAGCTATTTTGAACTTCTGAAAAGCCTTTCATTACTTTTTTCACTAAAATATTCTCCTTTATGGAATACAAACTCCCGAATGGCTTCCCAGGCTTTTTTTAAAGCAGGAAAAGCCAGAGGGCCATGGTGCTGCCTCACTCCCCTCCTTGACAGCATGGGGTGCTGGAATCCTCGACAGCTTCCATCAGGAAGACAGCTCTGTCATGCCTACACACACACGGGTCAGCCCCTTGGCAGTCGGGGGCCATTGCAGAAGGCTCATGTTTCTAGCTGTTACTTAATGCTGTTAGTTGAGTCCATTTGATGGTTAATGGATGCATGTTCTGATACCAAACCACTTATGTCTGACAGAAAATTACTAATTTCCAACTTCCCGCTCCTCAGAGTCTTGAAGAAGTAGAAGGCTTCTGATAAGGTTGGCTTTATTTCTGTCTCCACTGGGTTGCGTCTAGGACATAACCAGTTATAATTTTCAGGTGGCAGATTTTTTAAAACAGCATAATGGAAAGTGTGCACCAAAATAAAGAGAGCATTTTAATTAAAATTTTAAAATATTTTTCAAGAGTACCATTCTCTATTGAAATTCATTTCAAAGGACTTTGAGGTTTCAACAAGGGACTATTATTTGATGTAATTGCTGTGGATGGGATAAGATGCTTTAAGACAACTGAGAAAGAAAAATTTAGCTCTCTCAAAGCATTCTGTAAATTGGAAAGCCCAGAACAAATGCAAAGTATTGTTATTTTAATTGACCCTGAGGAATTATATGCTTAACAATTGTCTAAATGCCTTTGGTCTTGAGATTGAGTGAAATCTTGAAAAACAGTGATCATCAAACTGTAATTCAAACAAAACCCGTTCCCATTGTAGAAGCCCAGGAGTGATCTCTGCTCCTAAATTTATTTCCACCAAAGGTAAATAACCTCCCTTGGGTGCCATCTTTGTTTGCTATTTAATTAAAATAACACTAATCACCCACTAATCTAGTTCACGCTTAACAAACTATTGTATTCTAACAAGTCCGGTTTTGTTTATTTCTTTTTCCTTCTCCAGGGAGAAAAAGGATGAAAAAAGGTAGGCATTATTTTGAAGTCAGCAAGGGTAAGAAAAAGCTAAACCTCCAGGGGAATCAACTCCATTTAGCCATAAAGCATTTCTTCCGGTAAGCTCAGGAAGGACTTCCAATTATTTACAAACAGATAGCATTGCGTAGTTCCCTCAGTATTTTAGATAAGTCACCAGAAAACAACTAGTTTGACAAAATTGCCCAGAAGCCCATTAACTTTACAGTTCTGCTAAGTATCCACCAGGGCATCCCTCTGTGGAATTTGCTAAGGAAACAGAATGGAATGAGTTTCTCACCAGATGTCTGGAAATCGTGAAAGAAGTAACAGGAAATGGCTTATAGCTCTGATGTACTGGTTGTTGTTTGAGTATTGGTTGTCATATTTGGGTGTGGGGTGTATGCGTGAGTGTGTGTGTATGCCTGTGACTGAGGGCAAGAAAGAGAGAGAAGGAGGGAAAGAGGCAGACCATAAATAGATGGTAAGCATGCAGTAAATGTTCTGGATCTTCCAGCTGTAAATGAATGCTTTGTTACCATCTGTCCAGGGATAGATCAGCTTAGTAACAACTAGAGATAAGTCATTTTTCTTTACTGGTTCAGTTTTTGGGAGTGAAGTTATTTTCTTCATCTGAGAGGCCTTTCTTCTGATTCAGTTTTGGGGAGTGAAAAGTTATTTTCTTCATCTTAATGTAGATAAATTCCTATTGTACTATTTACAACTGGGAAGAAATTCAGCCACGCTAAGCCTGAAATTCTGAGACAAAATAAATTTATCGGTGCACATTTAAAATCCTTGCAAGCAACCCTTTTGAAAGTTTATCTTTCATTTTCTACTCTCCTAAGATGCCTTCTCTACTGATATTGAGAGTCCAGGTCACTTCTATGTTTGGGAATAGGGTTAGGGTAGAGTGGGGCTTTTGGTATATTATAAAATAAAAATAAGTGTTTAAGTGTAAAAATTACAAAAGCTTATTCAGTTCATATATTTTCATTTAAAATAGTCTCACTTTCAATACAGAAAATACAGTTAATAAAATTGTGCCATTTGAAATGTAACAAAAGATTTATCTTAAAATTGAAATTATATCAACTATAAGTATTATAATCTGGTAAGGGGACAAAAGTTTGAAATTATTTGATGAACACCCTCTTCTTCCAATTCTGTTGGTTCACTTCTATAATTAAATATATAAATAACTTTAATTGGAGATAATCTCTCCGAATCTAAAACTCAGGCAGTCATTGAGTGGGAGGCCCTGATCACAAGGGCCTTTGCCCCTTTCACTCTTCTGGTAGGGCTTCATCTTACTTCACTTCTGCCTGTTCGTGATGGTAAGTACAGTCTGGAGGTGGGAAGTGATTTGAGGAAATAAGTGATTCTTACCACTGGTATTCAAAGGCAAATCCATGGACTGTCACATATTTCAGAATCAACTAGGATTTCCACCAGAAATTTAGATTCTAGATCCCTACTTTGAACCTTTTGGTGTGTGTCTTAGGAATTTGCATTTATTACAATGCCTAGGTGATTTGGGGCTTCTCCGGTATCTTAGCAGTAAAGAATCCTCCAGCAGTGCAGGGACCACAGGAGACATGGGTTTGATCCCTGGGTCAGGAAGATCCCCTGGAAGAGGGCATGGCAACTCACTCCAGTATTCTTGCCTGGAGAATCCCATGGACAGAATTGCTGGCAGACTATAGGGACACAAAGAGTTGGACACAACTGAATCGACTTAGAACCTAGGTGATTTGGGGGATCAGAAATATTTGAGAACTACTAATTTATGGGGTTGGGATTGAAGGTAATAAGGCCTGATTTTAGATGTGAGAAATGTTGCCAGCAAGAAACACCACTCTACTCAGATTCTAGGGGGAAATGACACCTTATGGCAGTCATATTTTTATTGCTTACCTCCTATCATCAGGGCCATCTAAATAACTGCAGTGGATTGGGAATATTTTGAGCTGGCAGTCTTAAAATACATTTTTGTTTTTATGTTTTTACCAACCTAGTTCTGTTCTTGTGATGAAATGTAAGAAGTCACCCTGGGCTCAAGGAGCTCTTGCAGTATTCTTTTGTTTTGCTGTTTTTTTTTGGTTACGCTGGGACTTTGTTGCTATGCATGGGCTTTCTTTAGTTGCAGCTAGTGGGAGCTCTCTTCATTGTGGCTTCTCTTGCTGCAGAACGCAGCACAGGTTTCAGTGGTTTCACTCGGGCTCAGTAGTTGCATATTCAAGCTCAGCTGCTCCATGGCATGTGGAATCCTCCCAAAGATTTGAACCCATGTCCCCTGCATTGGCAGGTGGATTCTTATTCACTGTACCACCAGGGAACCCTGCTGCAGAATTCTTACTAGTGTAGTCTTGCAGACAGTACCGTGCAGGTTTCAGAGGACCATGACAAATGCTTGTATACCATGCCTCACCCATCACCCTGGGGCAAGGGTCCACCAAGGGGGTGAAGGAGGATTGGCAGGGTAGTACTATATCATCTCAGAGTGGCCCTACTCTACACACTCTGTCTCCTGCTCAACTCAGAGGATTCACAGGCTAAAACCCTCCCTGGGGGTGAGATGGCAGCTCAGGGATTCATGGCCAGCAACAACATTCAGTTGTTCCTAAGAACCCGAATGTGGGTCAGCCCTCCCCACTTCATCTCTGCTTCCACATTGTATTTTCCTTGAATAGAGAATGAATATGTTCAATGGATTAAAAAATATCTGAAACTTCTCATGGGAAAGGACCTGGAAAGAGTCCAAAGAACAGAAGTAGACTAGCACTGAGAACTGTATAGGAGGCAAGCCCTTGCCTGGCACTTCAACCTGCACTGTTCACAGCAACATAAGCAGAGGGCAGGATGCTCTGGCCACAGACAGCTCTGATAGGTTCTCAAGTAGCCATCCCAGCTTGGGAGAATTTTGGGTAAATTGCATCCTTGACTGAGGAAAAAGGAATGAATGCTGTAGGATGACTATAAAGCAGCACATGTGTTTATTGTTACTGTTATTAACAACAATTAGCAAATTACTAAGTGTTATCATTTGCTAATTGTTGTTGTTACAGTTGCTAGTCGTATTCGACTCTTTGAGACCCCATGGACTGCAGCACAACAGGCTTCCCTGTCCTTCACTATCTCTTGGAGTTTGCTCAACTTCACGTCCATTGAGTGGATGGTGCCATCCAACCACCTCACCTTTGTTGCCCCTTCTCCTCCTGCTTTCAATCTTTCCCAGCATCAGGGTCTTTTCTAATGAGTTGGCTCTTCACATCAGGTGGCCAAAGTACTGGAGTTTCAGCTTCAACATCAGTCCTTTCAAGGAAGTCCTTCCAGTCCTTTCAGGGTTGATTTTCTTTAGGATTGACTGGTTTGATCTCCTTGCAGTCCAAGGGACTCTCAAGAGTCTTTGCCAGCACCACAATTTGAAAGCATCATTTCTTTAGTGTTCAGCCTTCTTTATGGTCCAACTCTCACATTGGTACATGACTACTAGAAAAACTATAGCTTTGACTATAGGGACCTTCATAGTCAAAGTAATGTCTTTTCTTTTTAATACACTGTATAAGTATGTTGTAGCCTTTCTTCCAAGGAGCAAGAGTCTTTTAATTTCATGGTTACCATCTCTTTTGATGGGGGCGCTCCACATGCCAAAAAATTTTTAAGCCAGAGAATTATATATTTTACTAGCATTTGTTTTGATTCTGGTTACAAAGGTTGCATTTCATATTATAAAGGAAGATTTGGGGTACTGCTGAGAAGAACTGAATTCCTCCCATTTCCTTCCTCCCCACTGAAATCTTTTAAAATCCAGTACAAATAACACCTTGATAGAGTCTTCTAATGGTGCTCTCTCCAGCCAAAATTAACAGCTCATTCTTCTGCATTTTGGAAGCTTGTAATTTGTCCTACCTTTTAGGATCTCTTTCACTCTGCCTTATGTGATAGCTTTTTCATGTCTCCTGTCTAGATAATGGCCTTTCAGGGAGCAGGGGCCATGCCATCTGTGCTTAGCCACAAGCTTCTATCACAGTTTATAGATAGCAAGTGCTCATGAAATATCCACTAAATTAAAGTTTGTAGTCCTACATCCGAAGTCACAAACTGGCAGGTCATAGGCCAGAAATATCTTAAAAATTTTGACGTAATGGCCTATTGGCAGATTTCACATAAAACTTTGGATGTCTGGCATTTCCCATGGCTATAATCAGTTTGAACAAAGTGCTAGCTGCCCTTTAAAGAGGGTATACTTCCTCAGCTTCCCAGGTGGCGCTAGTGGTAAAGAACTCTCAGGCCAGTGCAGGAGATGTAAGAGATGCAGGTTTGATCCCTGGGTTGGGAAGATCCCCTAGAGAAGGGCATGGCAACCCACTTCAGTCTTCTTACCTGGAGAATCCCATGGACAGAGGAGCCTGGTGGGCTACAATGCTGAAGCTGCTGCTAAGTCACTTCAGTCGTGTCCAACTCTCTGTGACCCCATAGACGGCAGCCCACCAGGCTCCCCCATCTCTGGGATTCTCCAGGCAAGAACACTGGAGTGGGTTGCCATTTCCTTCTCCAATGCATGAAAGTGAAAAGTGAAAGTGAAGTCGCTCAGTCGTGTCCGACTCTTAGCAACTCCATGGACTGCAGCCTACCAGGCTCCTCTGTCCATGGGATTTTCCAGGCAAGAGTACTGGAGTGGATTGCCATTGCCTTCTCCGGGCTACAATGCATGGGATCACAGAGTCAGACACGAATGAAGTGACTTAGCATGCACACATTGTTCCTTTAGTTTTCTGCAGTTGCATTTTGATCATTCGTATTACCTGCCTGACCTCCATGGACACCCTTCTCACAGAGACACCATTCCCTAACCTCCTTTGACATTAATCAAAACTGACTGCCTCTGCTGATGGATGCATGATTGTGCTTATAGTGGAGGCAGTTCAGAACCAAAGACTATGTTTTCTGGACTGATAGTTTACAGGCCATCTGTCAAGTAATCAATTGGTTTGCTGTGCTCTATGATGGCAAAACATAATCTGATCATATATTGGCTAATTGTTTAAAGCTTAATGGCTTTAATACTAACCAAACTTCAACCTAAAGTAGTAAATATAAAATTAATATATACATTAACACCCTAGTTCTTATTGGTCTTAAGTTTCACCAGTGTGACGCTTGTACAGTCTCCCTCTTTAATTATTTCTAGGAATCCACCCAGGAACTTACAAGTTGACAAGGTTTTCTCCGCCTGAGAGTTCTGTTTTTCCCATGTCCCACTTTTTCCTTGACCTGCTCCAGGCTGGTCTCTGATTGCATTGTGCTAGAGAAGAGTTCTGATATTCCTTCCAGGTCATCAAATGTAATAGATACGTTTTCAGTGCCCTTTGTATCCTGTCTCTTGGTGATCCTTGTACTATTTACCATGTTCCCTTTTTTCTTGAAGTTCTCTTATTCTTAGGTCACTGTGATTCCACACTCTTCATGTATTCTTGCTGGCTACCTGGCTTCTCTTTGCCCAAAGCTTTCCATTGCATATTTTTCTCTACCTGATGATTAACATCCAAGTTTTTCAAGGCTGAGTTCTGGTCCTCTTTTCTTCTTCTCCTAGTATTCTTCCTAAGAAACATGTTCATATCCTCTACTTTAACTGCTACTCATATACCAGCTATATCAAAATGTATATTTATAGTCCGCATTTTTCTTTATGTTCTAGACCATACAAGCCATTGTCTATATGACATCTTTACTTGGATGTCTCAAGGTAATCTCAAGTTTAGTTTATAAAAATAGTAAATACTTATCTCCCTTCCAGACTGGTCCTCTTTCAGAGTTATCTGTCTAGTAAATATTATAGCTATTCAGTTAAGCAAGTGAGGAAACTGGAAATCATCTGCCTTACTCACCTCCTCGCCACATAGTAACCATCACTAAACCTGGACATTCTGCCTTGCAAATGCTTTGAATCTGTCCACTTATTTGCATCCATGTCAATCTCCACTGGTCCGAGTTACCATAATTCAGCTGGACAACTTAGGTGGTTTGTTAATAGGCTTCCTCTAGTTCATTCCTATGTTGACCCACAGAAATCCAAATGCAAATGTGAGCATGCTTAAAGGACCCTTTTAAGTGGCTTCTCATTGCTCTTAGGGACTTCCTGGTGGCTCAGACAGTAAAGAATCTGCCTGCAATTGAACCCAGGTTCCATCCGTGGGTTGGGAAGATCCCCTGGAAAAGGAAATGGCAACCCACTCCAGTATTCTTGCCTGGAAAATCCTGTGGACAAAGGAGCCTGATGGGCTACAAACCATGGGGTCACAAAGAGTTGGACATGTCTAAGTGACTAACACACACGTTGCTCTTAAGGACCAGAATTCTTGAAAAGGCTGTGCATGAGCTGGCCTTTCCATACTTCTTTATCCCACTCATAAATTCCCTCCTAGGACTCTTAGGTGAGATGACCAACTTCTTTTTTTTTTTTTTAACTCTCAAGTTCTTTTTTTTTTTGGCTAATAAATTTTTTATTTTAAAAGTTTTAGGCTTATAGAAGCACACAGATAGTGTAAAGATAGAAAGTAGTGCATATACCCCATACCCAGTTTCCCCTATTATTGGCATTTTACATTAGTAAGGCACATTTTCATTTGCTTTATTTTTTTTTCTGTTTACTGCATTTCTTTTTTTTTTTCTTCAAAAGACATTATTGTAACTTTTAATGAAAGAAATACAGGCTTAGTGTAAAAAATAGTTTGAACATAGATATACATAAAATAGTGATCCCATAATCTCATTTACCAAACACTGACAAAAATTTTTAGGTCCCATTTATCTCCTTTTAGACTTAAAGAATGAATTAACATATGATTCTTTTTCTATTGAAATATAGTTGACATACAATATTCTATTAGTTCCAGGTATACTAAATCATGGTTTGACATTAGCATACATTATGAAATAACCACCATAATAAGTCTGGTATCCATCTATCCCCATATAATTATTACAATATTATTACATTCCCATGGCCTATTTATTGTGTAGCTGGCAGTTCATTCCTCATAAACCTCTTCACCTATTTTCACCCACCCTCTTACCCTCCTGGTAACCACTCTCTGTATATGAGTCTGTCTTTTTTTTTTAGTTGGAAGCTAATTACTATATTGTGGTGGTTTTTGCCATACATTTACATGAATCAGCCATGAGTGTACATGTGTTTGCCATTCTGACCCTCCCTCCCATCTTCCTCCTCATCCCATCCCTCTAGGTCATCCCAGTGCAGCAGCCCTGAGAACACTGTCTCATGCATCGAACCTGGACTGGTATCTATTTCACATAGGATCAGCTTCTTCAGATGTCAGCTCAAACATCATTACCCCCAGAAAGTCTTTCTTGACTCCCTCTAGCGTGTTCTTCCTGCAATGGCATTAATCATAGTACAGTTCAGTTCAGTCACTCATTTGTGTCTGGCTCTTTGCGACCCCATGAGTCGCAGCACGCCAGGCCTCCCTGTCCATCACCAGCTCCTGGAGCTCGCTCAAACTCATGTCCATAGAGTCAGTGATGCCATCCCACCATCTCCTCCTCTGTCGTCCCCTTTTCTTCCCACCTTCAGTCTTTCCCAGCATCAGGGTCTTTTCCTGTGAGTCAGTTCTTCGAATCTGGTGGCCAAAGTATGAGAGTTTCAGCTTCAGCATCACTCCTTCCAATGAATATTCAGGACTGATCTCCTTTAGGATGGACTGGTTGGATCTCCCTGCAGTCCAAGGGACTCTCAAGAGTCTTCTCCAATACCACAGTTCAAAAGCATCAATTCTTCGGTTCTCAGCTTTCTTTATAGTCCAACTGACTTTGATTAATGTGTTTCTACACTGTTTTTGCTCACTATTCCCCTAGGAGTCTCCCTAGCCCCTGCCTAATTCAGGAGATAAATATATATATTTTAAGGGGTAAAGGGTTATTTACCAAATTACTGATGAGAAATGTCTGAGTCCTTAGTCCAGCGTAGCTAAACATCCTGTTATACTTCAAGTCATTTCCCATTTCAAAGTGATATTGTCTATAAATTGTCCATTGTTGTTTTGTCACTAAATCATGTCCAGCTCTTTGAGACACCATGAACTGCAGTGCCAAGCTCCTCTGTCCTCCACTATCTCCCAGAGTTTAGAACAAAGTTAATAAAAATGCTTTAATTGAAAATAAGAACAAATTTCTATGTATGTAGCTCCATATCTCTACCCACATCCTAAGTTTAAAATTCTTCCATATTTTCAAAACAGAAAATGACAAAGATGGATGGTTACTGGCAGAATAAATTGCTTCAGTAAAACCATTAGAGGGAAACTAGGAACACTATTTTGATTGATTCAACACAACAAACAAATCCCACTGATATGCTTCTAAATTGCTACTATCATGATCTTTAGCAATTGTATAATGTAAATCATTAGTCAATCAACCACTCAATATACTATGTGAGCTCTAAGAAAAATAGGATATATATGATAATTAGGTGTGTGTGATCATTGCATGAAAATGAATATGAGGCTTCTATCAATTTTGTGGTTATATATGGCCATTCTCATTCTTATATGCTGTACTAATCATTATTCCATTACTTTAAGATTTTCTCTAATGCATCACATACTTGAATTCAGATTGCATTTTTACATTTGAGCCATAAAAGATACTCCAAGTTGGATTTAGATTTTTTTAAAAAGTCCATAGGTTTCTTGGTTTCAATTTCTAATCACCGGTTTTCTAATTTAAAATGTCCTCATATGGCTGCAGGGAATCACAAAACTATCTTTGCAGAATTCTTAGGGTATTGGTAGGCAAACTTCAGGAAAAAAACATCCTGTATAAATGAGAAGCAAGGGATTATAGCAAAATATTTTAAAAGTTGAAGAGTTGTATTCTCTAGACTCTAAAAATATTCCTTAAGGAAAACACGTAACAAAGACAAGTGTCTTCCAAGCAGTTTAACTGCAGATTCCTCTAGGTTTTTCCATTTGGTTGCTGAAATACTAGTTTTCAGTGACACTTTACATTAAGTGGAAAGTGCCACATGATCTGTACACTTGGCACTCCTCATCTGGCTAGTTCCCATATCAGAACAGACCTTCAGTGAACACAAAGTAAGAACTAGTCTTTGCTTAAAGCTGGACACTATTTGAGTCACCTTTTCAGCAATTATTCTGATTAGACTCTGGAGTTTGTTTTTGTTTAAAAGCTGATCAATTATTGATCCGAACTGTGACGTTGAATGGAATTAGTGTTGTGCTACACTTCTGAGCAGTGGGAATTATTTGGAAATCAAATCTCCTAACACAATCAATGACTGCCATTTATCTTCCCAAGGCAATTTGACTAATCAGATTCTCTCATTTTCCTCTATTCTGACTTTTAGCCATGCTTTCTAATAGATAGAGGAGAAACAGAACTCTCCTTTCAACTGCTTTCCATAGAATTAACATCAAAGAGAAATAAGTGACTCACAGTCACAGATAAAAAATTAGCCAATTATATACTGAAACTGGGACAAAAATTATGTCAATAAAATCAACTGGCACAAGATACCAGACCGGTAAAACCGGGACATTGGGCCCTAATGTCAGACTTCCAGTCCCTGCAGACTCTCACTCTCTTTCCAGTCTGTCACCCACTAGCACAACTGGAAAAATGGACAATGGATGATGGAGACTTGAGAAAAGGCCATAGCTCTGGAGCATACCATTTAGGGCCAATTTTTTCAGCAGGGGCTGTATGAGTCTGTGGAACAGACCAAAAGCACTTCCCCTTATTTCCCCCTAAGCAAACCTTCACATAAAGGCATTTATTTACCAGCCTTTGGGACAGATGAACATTATTTTTCAGACATAATTCTTTTTACCCTGGCATATAATTTGGAGGGGGAAAAGAGCCATCGGTTTAAAAATTAAAATACTTAAATCTTTGAACACTGTTTGCCAGACATGAAGAATGAGTGGCTTGATTCAAGGTCATGCTTCTATGCAGGGAGATGCCCAGCCTGAAGCACTGCTGAGCCAGCCACTCTGCTGTCTTAACAGGGCATCGCTCTCTGAGCGGTCAGGGCACATGCAGCACCTCCATCCGGATGTAGGAGATAAGCCATGGTGATCCAAAGTGACGGGTTCTATTGCTGCATGGTCGTTTTGTTCCAGTTGATTAGACATGGCTTCAGTTTTGACTAGTTTACAGATGGAGATGCTTGATGCATCCCAATTTGCAGTGAGATTATTGTGGGGCTAGAAAGTGAGTTCTTGGTGAGTTGTTTATCTGAAGCCAGTGTGGTACAGATAATAAGCAAAAATCTCATTATTCCCTGTGTTTGATTCGCTCCTCAGTAAACAGTTAGGTGTTCAGAGAGCTTTAGTATCTGTTTAAGGCCACCTAGAATATCATTTGGGCTTCCCTGTGCTCAGGCGGTAAAGAATTCACCTGTAATGTGGGAGACCTGTGTTTGATATCTGGGTCAAGAAGATTCCCTGGAGGAGGGCATGGCAACCCACTCCAGGATTCTTGCCTGGAGATTCCCCATGGACAGAGGAGCCTGGTGGGCTACAGTCCATGGGATCACAAAGAGTCGGACACAACTGAGCGACTAAGCATACACAGCATGGAATACCATTTAATGCATTATTGCTACAGTAATGTACTTTTGGGGGCAGGAGGAGAAGGGGACAACAGAGGATGAAATGGCTGGATGCCATCACTGACTTGATGGACTTGAGTCTGAGTGAACTCCGGGAGTTGGTGATGGACAGGGAGGCCTGGCGTGCTGCAATTCATGGGGTCGCAAAGAGTTGGACACGACTGAGCTACTGAACTGAACTGAATGTATTCTTACCCTTGCAAGGAGAAAAATGTCCATTTCTGTAGGAGATGGAGAAAGGCCACTTTGGCTTGACCTCTAACATTGTTCTAACCATCATCGTTTGTGCCATCTCAAAGGAGAGTGTACTCATATATTTGTCAATTACAAGGCAAGGGAGGGAGGCTTGCACTTAGCTAAGATATGAAGTTGGTCTTTCAGAGTGTTTTTAAAGGTACAAGTGCTGACAGTAAATTTCTAACACCCCTAGAACAGTTTAGACATAAGTATCAGAAAGCATCCCTTGTTATTTTTGCTTGTCAATGGGTATATTCTTTTCCCAGAATTGTATTGGCAATCAAACTCCTTCATCTGCCCAAGGAAGAGAGATGTGGAAGTGGGACCATGTCCCTTGTCCTGCATCTTTTCAGATTACACTAAGTGTTTCCTTCCGTGGTGCCCAGAGGACCAGCCGTGGAGCCTGGGGAACTGAGTAGGTAATAGCCAGAGTCAGCCCCATGCCCTCAGCTGCCAACTGGACATGAAGTATGAACCATGCCTTGCAAGGTCCATGTGAATGTTTGGTGACCAGGCAGAAAGGCTGACCATGGCATAGAATAGAAAAGTCTTTGAAATTTTAAATTGTATATTATGTAACAGATTCCTGACCCCATTCATAAAGCATCAAAGACTCAGATTTCACTGTTCCTAAAGACAGCAGGCCTCTATTACATGAGTTGAACAAGAAAAATCCCACATCAGCTAACTTGAAATCCTCAGCAATTCCACCCCCACCCCCACCAGTTTTACCACTAACCTCTGAGCTAAGTTCACTGTGACTTGACAAAACTGTCCTGCCTAAAAATGGTTTCAAGAATAACCAAAAGATAACACTAGGGAGGTGGGTCATCTTTTTCAATGGTGTTTCCTGGGCTGATGGGGGTCTCATGGAATCTTTTTAACAGTTCTGTACTGAACTTGGGTAGCAGTAAACAGGGTAACTATGGCTGAATCTGTCCAGCATGTTTGACAAGTGTTATCATGGCGAGCATACTTAGCAGTGCTGGACAGAATAGAAGGAAGAATAATCCTAGAGAGACTGCATAGGATAGGGTCCCCATATTACATTGCTCAGATTGTTAGCTTCTCAAGAGCCCTTTCAGTGAACACGTGTATATGGAGGGGAGGAAGGGTGTGGAGAAGAATGTTTTCTGCCATTTTATTTTCCTTTGATTTTAAAATACATTAAGGGCTTCCCTGGCAGTACAATAGTTAAGATGCCACACTTCCAAAGCAGGGGGTGTGGGTTTGATCCCTGGTGGGAGAACTAAGATTCTTACTACAGGGTGCAGCCAAAATAATAATAAATAAATAAAATATATTAAGAGACTTTAGTTTCTTGCTGCTGCTAAGTCACTTCAGTCGCTTCCGACTCTGTGCAACCCCATAGACGGCAGCCCACCAGGCTCCCCCGTCCCTGGGATTCTCCAGGCAAGAACACTGGAATGGGGTGCCGTTTCCTTCTCCAGTGCTTGAAAGTGAAAAGTGAAAGTGAAGTAGCTCAGTTGTGTCTGACTCCTAGCGACCCCATGGACTGCAGCCCACCAGGCTCCTCCGTCCATGGGATTTTCCAGGCAGGAGTACTTAGGTCTGCTTTAAATTTATGGAAAACTAATGGAAGGAATAAAGAGCTCCCTTATACACCTTCTCTTTCTCCCTCCAATTTTCTGTTATTGGCATCTTGCACTGGTGTAGTGTGTTTATTACAGTCAAGGAGCCAGTGTGCTCAGTCGCTTCAGCCGTGTCCGACTCTTTGTGACGCTCACCCGGCAAGAACACTGGAGTGGGTTGCCATGCCCTCCTCCAGCGGATCTCCCTGACCCGTGGCTTGAACACCCATCTCCTGCATCTCCTGCATTGCAGGCTCTTTATCTGAAGAGCCATTGGGAAAGCCCCCAAGGAGCCAATACTGGTGTATAATTATGGCTTTAAGTACATAGTTGACCTAAGGGTTTACTCTTGGTGATACGTATTCTGTAGGTTTGGACAAATGTACAACATGTTTCCACCACCATAGTATCACGCAGAACAGTTTCACTGCCCTAAAAATCTTCTGTGCTATGTTTATTCATCCCCCGACAACCAACCCCTGGCAACCACTGATCTTTTATTGTCTCCATAGTTTTGCCTTTTCTGGAAGGTGGTATATTTGGAATCATAGAATGTAGCCTTTACAGATTGGCTCTCTCATATAATAAGATAAATTTTAGTTTTCTCCACATCCTTTCATAGTTAGATAGCTTATTTCTTTTTATCGCCAAATCATATTCCACTGCCCGGATTTTCCAAAGTTTGTGCATCCACTCACCTAATAAAGGACACTTGGGCTGCTTGCAAGTTTGAGCATCATGAACAAATTGTTATAAACATTCATGTGCAGGCTTTTGTGTCTACACAATTTCCTGCCCTTCTATTCTTTAGTAAGCAACTTTGAGAATTTGGGTAAGATATAACTTCAGCCCACATTCGTGTTCTCCGTGGGTCTAGGAAGACAGACAAGCATAATAGCCACACATCCTAGACATGCCAGGCTGATGGGCAATTGTAGTTGGTTGATAAATATTGGTTAAATAAACAACCATGTGACCCAACAGGTAAGTTCATTTGGGGTTCATAGACTGAATTTTGCCCTCCACAAAGTCATATGTTGAAGTCTTAACCTCAACGTGACTGTATTTAGAGATAGGTCTTTAAGGAGGTAAAGTTAAGTGAGGTTGTAAAGGTGGGTCCCTAATTTGATAGGACTGGTGTCCTTATAAGAAGAGGAAAGATAGAGATCTGTCTCTCCATTTGCACTCACACACCGAGAACAGTTCCTGTGAGGACATAGTAAGAAGGTTGCCTGCTGTAATCCAAGAAGTAGGCTCTCACCAGAGACCAAGCTGACACACTGATCTTGGCATTCCAGGCTCCAGAACTATGAAAAAGACGTTTTTGTTGTTGCCATTTCATCCATAGTATTTTATCATGGCAGCCTCAGCAGACTCATACAGGGGGTCTCTGTTCAATGATGCTGTTGAGGAGGTTAACGTAAGGAGATTAAGTGAAAATGTGTCTATCCTGGGCACCCCTGTGGGTCTGAATTGGCAAGAGCCCATTTACTCCCAGGCTCAGATGTGACTTCCCCCTGCAGTAGGTGCCAAAAGTGCTCTAATAATGCATCCCGACTTGTTTACTTGGAATTAATTATTAGGTGTATTGATAGAATTCCTAAAGGTGAATTTTATCAAAGAGCATATTCAGTTTTAAAGATAGCTGTGTGTTGTCCAATTACTAACTATACACATTTACATTTCCATGAAGAGTATTTAAAAATACTTATTTCCCCAATGCCGGATATTGTTACTATAAAAAACAAAAGTGAAGCAAAACTTGTTAACTTCATAAGCAAAGCACATCAGCAGCTTTTACAATTTGTATTTATTTGGAAATTAAAGGTAGAGTATTTTTGCAATTTTATGGTCATTCATACTTCCATGACTCGCAGTTCACAACTTTTGTTCCTTTTACTATGTGTTCATATTTCTTAAATTGAAAGAAACCTTTATATTTCGAGAAGGCTAACTCTACTGGCCACATGAATTGCACATTTCATCCATGATTTTCTTTTTCCATTCAATTCTGTGTAGGTATTTTGTGTGTGTAGGCAACTCTTTTGTGTTACCATAATATATTGATCTGTTCATTTTTTGTTTCTGCTTTTAGCATCATGTTCAGAAATTGTCACCCACAGCAAAGTTAAATGTATTTATCTTTCTATATTTTTATCTAATACTTTGTTGTTTGGACTTTTGCAATTAAATCTTTACCCATCCTACAATTATTTGTATACAAAGTGTGCAATAGGAATCTGGTTCTTTTTAAAGAAGTATAAACCAACCTCCTTCTCTGTCTGACTGTTCTATTTCTCACTGACTTCTCGAGAAAATCTGAACTGAATTAGGAAATCTTCCATCAACAGAGGTCAAGAAAAGAGAGGCAGAAAGAGAGGGAGGAAAGAAAAAGGAAGATCAAGGGGGGAAATTTTGGTTTAGAAAGCCAAGTAGAAAAGCCACATTAGTTTCTCCATGTTCTAAATGAGCAGGTTGGACAGGATAATCTGTGGAGCTCTGTTCGGGCTCAACTTTATAGGATTTGAGGATTCTGAGGGCAAAATACGTCTCTCATCCAGTTTGTCCAAAATGAGACTGGTGCACACTAAACATCTCTAAGCTGAAATAACTTTTAAGCTCAGGAAATACTGGAACCCACCCAAAAGGACCTTAGAGAAGTTTTAACCTCAATCAAATTATTTTGCTGATAAGGATGCTGAGTCTCAGGGAGGTTGATGGTGCTACCCAAGGTCCCACAGCTGGTCGGTGGCAGAGCGGACTCAGGCCCCTGAATCACACGCTGCTTCCTTCCCATTCACTTCTCCAGTGATCTCCTCATTTGCTCTCACCGTCCTTTTCTTTTCACTTCTTTCACTGAGTCATTTCACTCTAGTCAAGATTGCTCCATCCATTGGATGTGACACTGTTTGAAGGTGAAAGCTGGGAAGGAAGGTGGCTTATACCAGGGAAAATATAACAGAGTCTCTGGCTTAGGAAATTTGCCACTTGAGGCAGTGCTTGAGACCCCCTCCGGCACCTTAAAGTATTTTTCCTGTGGGAGCCCAGAGATGTATTTCACTTGTCTTCTGAGGATCTGATTGCAGCCAAGGTAACAGACTTTCCCATTTTTGCCTAAAAGCAATGAAATGATTACCTATATCCTTAATTAAAATTCTCACCGACAGCTCAGATTCTGTTGCAGCTGGAGCGGGCCAGCCGACCTTCACGTCTATTGTCAGCAATGGAGACTGAGGGGAGTTTTATTGACCAGAGAGGATAATATGCATTAGGGAAGCCAAGCAAAGATGCTCTGACCTATCGGCATATAGTGCGAGGTTAAAGGGCACAGGATTAGAGCTGCGCAGCATCTTAGCGCAAATGCCAGCTGTGTCCCTTTGTGTGCTCTGCTGCGGCACCCCCACCTGTCTGCACCTTGGGCACAGGCAAGAGAGTCTCTTTCAGCTGCTCTTTGCTTATCTATGGCATTGAGAAGAGCTTTGCTGCCAGCACCCTCAGGGCTGACTCTTGAAAAAAAAAAAAAAGCGGGCGGGGGGCGGTGGGGGAGCCGGATAACAACTGATTGCAACATCTCGAATCCCAGAAATTCCATCTGCATATTTTCGGAGACTCTGGTGCACTGGGTCACTCCTTCGGGGGCCAGTTTACTGTATTTTCTGAGCCCCTCAGAAATCACTTAAGGAATGCCCAGTGAACAATTCTGCCTTCTTCTCCCCACCCCCACCCCACCCCTGCTGAGTGTCTCTGGAAAAGCTCCTCTCTAGGGACACTTGTTCCTGGTACTATCAAGCCTCAGTAATGCATGAGGCTACTGGGTATTTTATTGTTTACTTCTTTCCTCACTTCCTATGTATAGGAGGAGAAGGGCAGCCTCTGGGGGCCCATGCTGAGTTCATCAGATGTCCTGGGAACTAGCTATCTAAGGGGCTCCATTTCCCTTCTGCAGGGACACAGCACTAAGTAGCAAGCTCCTGACACATATTTTCTTATTAGGTAGGATAAGGTGATGGCACCCCACTCCAGCACCCTTGCCTGGAAAATCCCGTGGACGGAGGAGCCTGGAAGGCTGCAGTCCATGGGGTCACTGAGGGTTGGACACGACTGAGCGACTTTACTTTCACTTTTCATTTTCATGCATTCGAGAAGGAAATGGCAACCCACTCCAGTGTTCTTGCCTGGAGAATCCCAAGGACGGGGGAGCCTGGTGGGCTGCAGTCTATGGGGTCGCACAGAGTTGGACACGACTGAAGCAAGTAAGCATGCACTCATGCACTAGTCTCCTTTTGACAGATGAAGAAATGGTGGCCACAAAAGTTAAGTAACTTCCCAAGGAGGTACAGCAAATAAGGACAGGAGCTGTGATGTGAACTCTACGTTCCCTCTCCTTTTTCTCTCCTTCTCTGAAGCAGAGGTGCTTGGTGCCTCACTCAGATGCCCTATAGCAGGCAGTGCCCCACCCCCGAATGACTATCAGGCTTGACCCTACCAGTTCATGGCATTCTCATCTACCCAGCTGTCATAAATGTCTCTGCACCTCTTCATTTCAGGAGTAGCTTCTGGGTTCTCATGAAGATAAGAAAGCACGCTGGGCAAGGCAGCCCTCACCTGGTTGGGGAGCAGTGGTGGCTTGGGGGAGAAGGAGGGTACTTATCAGGTCTTATGAATGCCCAGTGGACAAGACACAGAGGACGATCGGTAGGGCAAGAGCCCAGTGAAAAGCACTTGAGACTCTTCAGGAGCCTCCAAAACAATTTGGAGGGCTGTGTGAACAGGTGGGTGTAAGAGAAATGCAACTGATTTATTGAAGTGAATATAATTAGTTTTGAAGCCATAGCTGATGAGGCCAAGCTCATTACCTGTGCTGAATAACACATCATCCTAAAACTTAGTGGCACAAAACAACAGCTTGCTGTTGCTTATATATTCTATGGATCAGGAATTCAGAGAGCATGCATTAGAGACAGTTTGCCCCTGCCCCATGTGGTCTGGGGTCTCAGCTGGGAGAAGTCAGAGGTTGATGGTGACTTGATGCTAGGGGCTGAAATCATCCAGAAGTGCCTTCACTCACATGTCTGGCTGTCATTGTCGGTTGTCCTGCAAAAGGACAAAAATACCCGGGTGATCATCCATCTGTGGAACATATAGACAGATGGCAGAGTTGACCAAAAAGGGACTTAGGACCTTTGTGGAAGGCACCAAGCTGAGGACAGGTGAGTAGGATGGATGGCCGAATCCAGACTCCAAATAGCCTTGACACTGATGCATCCAGGTGCCAAAAGCTGGCAGATAAACTGTCTTGCTTCTCTTTCTGGGGTTCCTATCTTTACTCAGGTCTACTGGTAAAGGAGCCTCCTAGTCAAGCAGGACATAGTCTGAGTGCTTGGAAATAGTTATAAGATGAACTTGGAGATGAACTCATAGTCACTAGATCAAAGTATGCTATTATTGGAAGGAATTTTGGAAACTATCTAGATCAGTTCAGTTCAGTTCAGTCACTCAGTCATGTCCGATTCTTTGTGACCCTGTGAATCGCAGCACGCCAGGCCTCCCTGTCCATCACCAACTCCCGGAGTTCACTCAGACTCACGTCCATCGAGTCCGTGATGACATCCAGCCATCTTATCCTCAGTCGTCCCCTTCTCCTCCTGCCCCTAGTCCCTCCCAGCATCAGAGTTTTTCCAGTGAGTCCACTCTTCGCATGAGGTGGCCAAAGTACTGAAGTTTCAGCTTTAGCATCATTCCTTCCAAAGAAATCCCAGGGCTGATCTCCTTCAGAATGGACTGGTTGGATCTCCTTGTAGTCCAAGGGACTCTCAAGAGTCTTCTCCAACACCACAGTTCAAAAGCATCAATTCTTTGGTGCTCAGCCTCTTCACAGTCCAACTCTCACATCCATACATGACCACTGGAAAAAACATAGCCTTGACTAGATGGAAATTTTTAACAACTAAAAACAATTTTTTTCCATACAAAACATATGGTTCATCGGACCCAATGTTTGGAGCAGATAAAAGCATAGCTGATTAGACTGAAGCAGGGGTCCATGCATCTACTCAGTCAAGCTCCCACTGGTCACCTGTGTGAGCCCTGGGGATCTTTTTGATGAGGAGGACATTGAGTCCTAGAGAAGTGAAATAACTTTCCCAAAGCCACCCCGACAGGTTTTTGAAGGAGATGAGAATGGAACTCTGGATTCTGGCTCTCAGGTGAGGGCTGTATCTACCTTTTACTTTCTCATTTTTTATTTATGTCACATAAATTCCATACTCATTGTAGAAAACCTAAAAACATACATACACATACAAGAAAATAAAAATCATTTTTAATTCCATGGCCAAGGAATAACTATTTTTAACATTTTTCATGTATATCACTTCAGTCTTTTATCTTTGTGTATACACACAAAGATTAAGCTATTTCAAAGATGAGCTATTTCCAGATGAGCTATTTCAAGTCCTAAAAGATGATGCTGTGAAAGTCCTACACTCAATATGCCAGCAAATTTGGAAAACTCAGCAGTGGTCACAGGATTGGAAAAGGTCAGTTTTCATTCCAATCCCAAAGAAAGGCAATGCCGAAGAATACTCACATTACCACACAATTGCAGTCATCTCACACACTAGCAAAGTAATGCTCAAAATTCCCCAAGCCATGCTACAACAGTATGTGAACTGTGAATGTCCAGATGTTCAAGCTGGATTTAGAAAAGACAGAGGAACCAGAGATCAATTGCCAACATCTGCTGGATCATCAAAAAGCAAGAGAGTTCCGGGAAAACATCTACTTCTGCTTTATTGACTATGTCAAAGACTTTGACTGTGTGGATCACAACAAACTGTAGAAAATTCTTCAACAGATGGGCATACCAGACAACCTGACCTGACCCTAAGAAATCTGTATTCAGGTCAAGAAGCAATGGTTAGAACTGAACATAGAACAACAGACTGGTTCCAAGTAGGAAAAGGAGTACATCAAGGCTGTATATTGTCGCCATGCTTATTTAACTTATATGCAAAGTACATCATGTGAAATGCTGGGCTGGATGAAGCACAAGCTGGAATCAAGATTGCTGGGAGAAATATCAATAACCTCAGATATGCAGATGACACCACCCTTATGGCAGAAAGCGAAGAAGAACTAAAGAGCCTCTTGATGAAGTTGAAAGAAGAGAGTAAAAAAGTTGGCTTACAGCTCAGCATTCAGAAAACTAATATCATGGCATCTGGTCCCATCACTTCATGGGAAATATATTGGGAAACAATGAAAACAGTGAGAGACTTTATTTTCTTGGGCTCCAAAATCACTGCAGATGGTGGCTGCAGCCATGAAATTAAAAGACGCTTACTCCTTGGGAAAAAAGTTATGACCAACCCAGAGAGCGTATTAAAAAGTAGAGATGTTACTTTGCTAACAAAGGTCTGTCTAGCCGAAGCTATGGTTTTTCCAGTAGTCATGTATGGATGTGAGTTGGACTATAAAGAAAGCCGAGTGCCAAAGAATTGATGCTTTTGAACTGTGGTGTTGGAGAAGACTCTTGAGAGTCCCTTGAGCTGCAAGGAGATCCAACCAGTCCATCCTAAAGGAAATCAGTCCTTAATATTCATTGGAAGCTCTGATACTGAAGCTGAAACTCCAATATTTTGGCCACCTGATGCAAAGAACTGACTCTTTTGGAAAAACCTTTATGCTGGGAAAGATTGAAGGTGGGAGGAGAAGAGGATGACAGAGGATGAGATGGTTAGATGGCATCACTGACTCAATGGGCATGAGTTTGAGTAAGCTCCAGGAACTGGTGATGGACAGGGGAGCTTGGCATGCTGCAGTCCATGGAGTCACAAAGACTCAACATAACTGAGCAACTGAAATGAACTGATATACACACAAGGTAACCTAAAATAAACACTGTTTCATAGCCTGATTTTTTTTCTGTTCATAATTTCATGTGAAGATTTCCCATGTCATTAATCTTTTATAATGTCATTTTAATGGTTGCATAGCATTCAATCATAAAAATGTACTGTGATTTATTTAATGGATCTCCTGTTATATTTTGTCTAACTTTTATCATTTTCCCCTCTTACAACTATAAACTAAATTGTGATAAACATCCTTGCATATATATCTTCATGCACATCTGAATTAATTTGATTATAAAATTTTAATTTATAATACATTGCTAGGAGTACATTTTTGGGTGAAAATGTGTATGTGCTTGGGCTTCTCAGGTGGCTCAGTGGGTAAAGAATCTGCCTGCAATGTAGGAGACACAGGAGATGTGGGTTCAATTCCTGGGTTGGGAAGATCCCCTAGAGGAAGGCATGGCAACCCACTCCAGTATTCTTGCCTGGAGAAACCAATGGACAGAGGAGCCTGGTGGGCTACAGTCCATGGGGTTGCAAAGAGTCGGGCATAACTGAAGAGACTGAGCATGCATGTGTGTATATGTCCTTATTAAAGTCTTTTATAGCTTCTGCCAAATTTTGGCTGGATTCCTTCTCTATAGCACCATCATGCCTCGTCCTAGGAGACCACTCTGTTGCAGGGTAGTTATGTTCACCCTTGGGAAGAGTGATATTCATTGCTTTGAGTTCTCTTTACAAGATAAAACCATGGCAACATTGACCTGGAAAGAACTTTAGAAGCTGGATGGACCATTTCTCTCCTTATTATAACTAACATAGTCTAAACCGGGAGTAAGTGAAGAGAAAAAGTAGTGACAGGAAAATTTCAAAATGTGACATTCAAGGGTCAGTTACAAAAGTGATATGACTAACTTGTAAACAAATAATTATCAGAATTTCCTGCTTTACCCTAAGCTTGAATTTAGGCATATTTGCTTATGTTCAGAGGACTGGTAGGATGTGTGTGCCAAGGGTGTGAACCTAAGGAAATATAGGCAATTCAAGGACTTTGGAAGGAATGGAAGATTCTTAACATAAGGATGATTGTCTCCAAGCTTGTGTTCATTCTTTCGTTTATTTTTCTTTCTTCTTTTTCTTGCTACTATAGTAAATTACCACATATTTAAGGGACTTACAACAACAGAACTGTACTCTTACATTTCTGGCGGCCAGAAAGTTGAAATTAGCCTAATGAGGCTAAAATCAAGATGTAGATATGGCTGGTTCCTTCTAGAGGTTCTGGGGAAAAGTCTTTTTTTTTTTTTTTTGCCTCTTCCAGCTTTTGGTGGCTGTCACATTCCTTGCTTTGTGGCCACATCACTCCAATGTCTGCTTCCACTGTCACATCATCTCCCCCATCATCAAATCTCCCTCTATGCCATGCCTTTTCCAAATCAACCTTCCAGAGATATGTGACTATATTTAGAGCCAAAAATAACCGAGAATAATGTCCCATCTCAAAATCCTTAGCTTAATCGTATCTGCAAAGTCTCTTTTGTCAGATATGGTAAATTCTCAGGATCCAAGAACTAGAGTCTGGGGGTTATTTGGTGATAGAGGAAGGTTATTGCCTGACCTACAACAAGGTTCAGCTGAAAGAATGCATACCTAAATGGGAGAGTACACTAGAAAAACCTATTTCATCCAAGTCTAGGTAGCTGCAGACAAGCATAGGCAACCAGGTGCAAAGGCAGGGCAGCAGGAATAGTGAGCCCCCAAAGCCATTCATCAGAGTCACTGATGTCCATAATACAAGCAGTTGTCTCAAATATCGGGGCCCTTGGCCTTGGACTCATTATTACCTGAGCTGGGAGGGTCCTAGTAGAACCATGTGCATTTATGATAGTTCCTGGCTTGGGCTAGCTGCTGCTCTTGTTATCACTAAAGAAATCTGGAGCAAAAAAGACAAAAAACTTTTGGAAATGTAGCATGAGGTCTAATGTTCAGAGCTGACAAGGATTATAGCTACAACAACCATATGAAGATTTGAAAGGGGACAAATTTCCCACAGAATACGTGTGGTGAGGTCAAGCCAGAAGAATCCGGTGCTGAGTTTCTGTCTGCCTTTCACATCTGGTGACGGATGGGCCTGGGAAAATAGGTTATACAAACATACCAGAGCTTGTGTGTCTATGGAGACAGCTCAAAGTAGAACATCTGCAAGACTGCTGATGATCCAGATGTGGCCACAGCTTAACACTTTGGTCACTCCTTCTTGGGAGCTTCTTCAGGATCTTTGGCTCATCCTTTATAATATTCCCATTGATCATAAATTTTCATGACTACGTAAGAAAGGAATTGATTTTTAAAAATCCAAAGCTCTTTCAAAAACAAGTTTATTGAATAAAGCATTTGATCAGACAAAAATCTTTTTCTCTCTTTGGTTAAAATAATTGTGGCTTTAAAGCAGGGGTAGGAAAACTGGGGCCTGTGGGCCAAATATGATCTGCTGCCCGTTTTTTAAATAAAGTTTTATTGGTACACAGTCAAGCTCATTCATTTACATATTATCTATGGCTGCTTTCAGAGAAGGAAATGGCAACCCATTCCACTATTCTTACCTGGAGAATCCCATGGACAGAGGAGCCTGGTGGGGTACAGACCATGGCGTAACAAACAGTTGGACACAACTGAGTGACTAACACACATGGCTACTTTCAGCTAGTACAGCAGAGTTGGAGTGTTGCAACCGTGACTGTAGGGCCTGTAGAGCATAAAATACTTACTATCTCATTCTTTGCAGAAAAGTCTAACAAATCTATGCTTGGAGACACATACTATCTGCATGGCTGTTGTTCCTTTTCTTTCTTCCTTATTTTTTCCCCTTCCTTCCTTTTACATACTTTAAAAAGGTAAACACCATTCTTTGCTCCAGATCCATGCAAAAACAGATTTCTGACCACAATTTGCCAACCTCTGCTATAAAATACTGATACTAACCGCACTACTTAGGGTTATTTTAATTATAAGTAATAGCAAACTTCCCTGATTTGGGACCAGTCTGTTGTTTCATGTCCAGTTCTAACTATTTCTTCTTGACCTGTATACAGATTTTTCAGGGGTCAGATCAGGTAATCTGGTATTCCCATCTCTTTCCGAATTTTCCACAGTTTGTTGTGATCCACATAGTCAAAGGTTTTGGCATAGTCAATAAAGCAGAAATAGATCTTTTCTGGAACTCTCTTGCTTTTTCAGTGATCCAGCAGATGTTTGCAATTTGATCTCTGGTTCCTCTGTCTTTTCTAAATCCATCTTGAACATCTGCACATTCACGGTTCATGTACTGTTGAAGCCTGGCTTGGAGAATTTTGAGTGTTACTTTGCTAGCGTGTGAAATGAGTGCAATTGTGCAGCAGTTTGAGCATTCTTTGGCATTGCCTTTCTTTGGGATTGGAATGAAAACCGACCTTTTCCAGTCCTGTGGCCACTGCTGAGTTTTCCATGCTGGCATATTGAAGTCAGCACTGTCACAGCATCATCTTTAGGATTTGAAATAGCTCAGTTGGAATTCCATCACCTCCACTAGCTTTGTTTGTAGAGATACTTCCTAAGGCCTGTTTGACTTTGTCTGGCTCTAGGTCAGTGATCACACCATCGTGGTTATCTGGGTATGAAGATCTTTTTGTATAGTTCTTCTGTGTATTCTTGCCACCTCTTCTTAATATCTTCTGCTTCTGTTGCTGCTGCTGCTAAGTCGCATCAGTCATGTCTGACTCTCTGCGACCCCATAGACGGCAGCCCACAAGGCTAACTCGTCCCTGGGATTCTCCAGGCAAGAACACTGGAGTGGGTTGCCATTTCCTTCCCCCAATGCATGAAAGTGAAAAGTGAAAGTGAAGTCGCTCAGTCGTGTCCGACCCTCAGCAACCCCATGGACTGCAGCATACCAGGCTCTTCCATCCATGTGATTTTCCAGGCAAGAGTACTGGAGTGGGCTGCCATTGAGGTCCATACAATTCCTGTCCTTTATCTGCATGAAATGTTCCCTTGTTATCTCTAATTTTCTTGAAGACATCTCTAGTCTTTCCCATTCTGTTGTTTTCCTCTATTTCTTTGCACCAATCACTGAGGAAGGCTTTCTTTTTTTTTTTTTTTAACTTTTTTCCACCTTTATTTTTTTTTAATTTTAATTTATTTTTTTAATTACAATACTGTATTTGTTTTGCCATACATTGACACGAATCAGCCATAGGTGAACACAATCGCCCAATGCCGAAGCCCCCCCCCCTCCCACCCCACATCCTCTACCTGAATCATCCTGTGCATCAGCCCCATGCATCCTGCATCCTACACCAAACATAGATTAGCGCTTCGTTTCTTACAGGAAAATACACATGCTTCACTGCCATTCTCCCAAACCATCCCACCCTTTCCCTCTCCCTCAGAGTCCAAAAGTCCACTCTATACCTCTGTGTCTCTTGTTGTCTCACATATAGGGTCATCATTACTGTCTTCTAAATTCCATATATATGTGTCAGTATACTGTATTGGTGTTTTTCTTTCTGGCTTACTTCACTCTGTATAATCGGCTCCAATTTCATCCATCTCATTAGAACTGAGTCAAATTTATTCTTTTTAAGGGCTGAGTAGTATTCCATAGTGTATATGAACCACAGCTTTCTTATCCATTCATCTGCTGATGGACATCTAGGTTGCTTCCATGTCCTGGCTATTATAAACAGCGCTGCAATGAACATTGGGGTACATGTGTCTCTTTCTTATCTCTCCTTGCTATTCTGTGGAACTCTGCATTGAAATGGGTATATCTTTCTTTTTCTCTTTTGCCTTTCACTTCTCTTCTTTTCACAGCTATTTGTAAGACCTCCTCAGACAACCATTTTGCCTTTTTGCATTTCTTTTTCTTGGAGGTGGTCTTGATCACTGCTTCTTGTACAGTTTAACAAACCTCCATCCATAGTTCTTCAGGCAGTCTGTCTATCAGATCTAATCCCTTGAATCTATTTGTCACTTCCACTGTATAATTGTAAGGGATTTGACTTAGGTCATACCTGAGAAATCTGTATGCAGGTCAAGAAGCAACAGTTAGAACTGAACATGGAACAACAGACTGATTCCAAATCAGGAAAGGAGTGCATCAAGGCTGTATATTGTCACCCTGCTTATTTAACTTATATGCAGAATTCATTACGAGAAATGCTGGACTGGATGAAGCACAAGCTGGAATCAAGATTGCTGGAAGAAATATGAATAATCTCATATATGTAGATGACACCACATGGCAGAAAGGAAAGAAGAACTAAACCTCTTGATGAAAGTGAAAGAGGAGAGTGAACGTCCAAAAACTAAGATCATGGCATCTGGTCCCATCACTTCATGGCAAATAGATGGGGAAACAATGGAAACAGTGAAAGACTTTATTTTCTTGGGCTCCAAAATCACTGCAGATGATGACTGCAGCCAGGAAATTAAAAGATGCTTGCTCCTTGGAATAAAAGGTATGACCAATCTAGACAGCATATTAAAAAGCAGAGACATTACTTTGCTAACAAATGTCTGTCTAGCCAAAGCTATGGTTTTTCCAGTAGTCATATATGGTTGTGAGAGTTGGACTATAAAGAAAGCTGAGTGCTGAAGAATTGATACTTCTCAACTGTGGTATTGGAGAAGGCTCTTGAGAGTCCCTTGGACTGCAAGGAGATCCAATCAGTCCACTCCTAAAGGAAATCAGTCCTGAATATTCATTTGAAGGACTGATGCTGAAGCTGAAATTCCAATACTTTGGCCACTTGATGCAAAGAACTGATTCACTGAAAAAGACACCGATGCTGGGAAAGATTGAAGGTGAGAGGAGAAGGGGATGACAGAGGAAGAGATGGTTGGATGGCTTCATGACTCAATGGACATGAGTTTGAGTAAGCTCTGGGAGTTGGTGATGGACAGGGAAGCCTGGTGTGCTGTAGTCCATGGCGTCACAAAGAGTTGGACATGATGAGCAACTGAACTGAATAGCAAACTTGGGGCTTTCCTGATGGCTCAGTGATAAAGAATTCACCTGCAGTGCAGGAGATGAGGGTTTAATCCATGGGTCAGAAAGATCCCCTGGAGGGTAACCCACTCTATTTTTCTTGCCTGGAGAATCCTGTGGACTGAGGGGCCTGGCAGGTTATAGTCCAGAGTTGCAAAGAGTCAGATGTGACTGAAGCACACAGACAGGCATTAGAAAACTTAAGACCAAAATGCTTTAAGCAGAGAGGAAATGGATTATACTGGCTCACATCACTGGAAGCTCCAAGAGAATCTCTAATGTAGGTAGGGTTGATGCAGAAGCTTGGAACTTACTTCCCAGGGACTCTATATCTCTGTGCTTCTCTCAGCTCTACCATCTTCAGTGGGTGGGTTTTGTCCCCATGTGGCTCCACTCATTGTAGCAGAAGTATACAAGTCCAATCATCACATCCTTGTACCATATCACACAAAGAAAACTGTCCCAGTAGCTTTCTTGGAGAGTAAAAAAGCTTTTTATTCCCGGCTCCCAGCAACCATCTCACATCTCATTGGCTCATACTGGGTGAGATGCCTATCTTTGAACCAATAACTATAGTACAGGAATAGACTTCTCTTGCTGTCTCAGATTGATTTCACCTAAATATTATAGCCAATGGGGAAAGATTGGCTTTTCCAATGCAAATATAGTACTTTGCTATGTAAGGAGTGGCCTATGGAGCATCAACTTCGGCCTTCAAGGAGAAGTATGGAGTCTCGGGTCTCATCCAATACTTACAGAATCAGAATTCGTGTTTGCACAAGACCCCCTAGATAACTCAACTGCACGATCAAGTCTGAGAAGCATTGACTGTTCTTCTAAGAAAGGTGAACAGATGCTGAGCAATCACAAAAGGAGACTGCTACACAAATTTCCCTGTGATGGTGTTAAATTGATTCTGACAGCATTTTCTATTGAGGAGATGGCAAAATGAGTTGAGCAGTTATCATTTATCAGTTTGAATGTTTTCAGTGACAAATAAGAAATCTCCAACTCAACAGGCTTAAAGAATAAGGGGGAAAAATTACCTTCTACAACAAAAATGTTATAAAGTAGGGTGGCTCTTGGGCTTGTTGGTTCTTTTTAAAATCATTCATTGAAAACTCCCAATGGGCCTTCCCTCACATTTCATTGACCAGGACTAGTGACTATGCCCGCATCTAAACCAAGAAAAATGCTATCTCCATCACTGGTCTGGGCAACTCAGGATGTATCTGTGACTCATCCGAGGAAGGAGAATGCCAAAACCAAGTCAGGTCCCAGACAGCAAGAAAGAAAAGTCACTGATACCCAGGGATTAGCTACATCTTTAATGTGTTTGTGGAACTTCCTAAGATTGCTACTAAGGACTTCCCGGTGGCTCAGCAGTAAAGATTCTGCCTGCAATGCAGGAGACATGGGTTCCATCCTTGTGTTGGGAAGATCCTCTGGAGAAGGAAATGGCAATTCACTCCAATATTCTTGCCTGGGAAATCCCATGGACAGAGGAGCCTGGTGAGCTACAGTCCACAGGGTCGCAAAGAGTCAAACATGACTTACTGACTAAACAGCGATAGTAATGTCAGTACTCATGTCCATATGTTTGGTTTCTTTTAATCAGTTGTTATTTTAAAGCTCTACCTTAAAATAATTAACTGTATGTGTTCATGTATCTTGCTTTATAAAATGAAGTGAGGAAAGTGTTTACTGAGAAAAGGACCAAGAACAGCAAGAAAGAATTTTCATATTCAGACTTCTGATTGAGTGTGACAAAAGGCAAGATAAATAAAAAGACACTTGACAGAATCCTTTATATATATAAAAAAAGGTCTTATTTATTTTGTATTTGGGCAGCACAACTTCCTTTTCCAAAGCCCACAGCTGGGGGTCAGACTGTCTGTATCAACCAGGATCACTAGACTTTCTGGCACTGTGATACTTAAGCCCTGGGGTACACATTTAAATTGTCATTTTGGTCTGTCTCACATTGACAGTCTTTGGCAAGGAGAGAAAAATAGAGAGAGTATGTGCTTGGTGTGAACAAGGAAAACCAGGTATATTTGCTAGCCACACCACAAAGCTAGAAGATTTTTCACACTTCAGACTTGTTTTCCTTCATTAAGGCAAAATACCAAATTAATTCACAATTTCCTAAGAACAAGGACCAGCCCTGGCATGAATTAGAAGGCAGTGAATTACACCCCGTGCTATGTCAATCCCCTATTGATGGTATGAGTGTTTGTTAGGAAAAGGTGGACAATCTTGAGACCCTCACCCCACCCCCAGGGGGGCTGCAGCCAGTGAATAGCGACCCTCTCTTCTGAGCTCTGTGTAATAACGGGGCTCTCCAGCTGCTCTCGCTCTCCACTCCCTATCTTGTGGCCACAGTAGGTGGTTTTGCACTGGCTTTATTTGGTTACTGAATGGATGGTTTCCTCGTGATTTCTTTTGTTCCCATTTTTATTAGCAATCTTCCTGGGCAGAGGAATTTTGGACAAGCAAAGATGCTGGAAGGAGGTTATATTATGGGTTTCACAGGCTTCAGAATGGCCCTGCTGGCGCTGCACCAGTCTCCAGTTGATTTTACCCTTCAAGCCTGGCTGGTTTTGAACATTCTTCTTGGATTTTACAATAGAAAGAGCGTTTCCTACAATTGAGGGTCTTACCGTGCCAAGTCCTAAATCGAGTCCTTTAGATGCGATAGCTCATTTAGTGCTCTCGATTGTCCTTCTCAGTTGACAGTGTCAGCTCCATTTAAAATATGAGCCTCTGAGGCTCAGACTTGTTCCCGCTCACACAGCAAGTAGGTGGGAAATCCAGAATTAAAATCCAGTTTTAATTTACACTAAAGTCTATGCTCTGTACTGTCCAAGGCTCCACCCTGTTCTTTGTTTATTTATTTATTTTTTTAAAGACATATTTGCATCCTCCTAAGGAGCCAGGACTTTGGAGAGAGAGGGAACCCAGCACCGAGGCTGAAGGCATGGAAACCATAGGCTCATATGGTGGTTGTCCCAGCAGCAAACCAGGAAGGAGACCTCACTTCTGTGCTCAAGCCCTGACGTTATCATTTGAGGTGTGTTCCTGTTCCCCCAGGATGGAGACATTCATCACTGTATTCCCAGAACCTAATAGTATCTAACTCAGACACCAAAAGTACCAAATGCATTTGAATGGATGGAAGGGAGGTGGTGAGGTGGCCAGGGTGGGGAGTAAGGAGAGATCATAGGAAAAGAGTAGCCCCACTTTTTTTGTTTAAAGTAGTCAAGCATATTATTCTCAGCTTGAAACCCAAATTTTAAATTGTTGCTATGACATTGGGCATGAAACCAAACATCTCTGAATTTTAAAAATAATAGTATCAACTCTAGAGTTTTGTTTAGAGGATTATGTAAAATGAGAGAAAAAAATATGCAGAGTTTAGCTTGGTCTCTGGATGGGGCAGGCTTTAGATAAATGGTAGCTCTCATTAAGATCAATCACCATCTTCATCATTATCAACATCAAAATGGTATTTTGCCAATGCTGGGAATAGTAGTCTTAGGTTTATTTATAATTGAGTGAGGTCCTTGGCTGCCTGGCTAAAGGAATCTTGGTCTATTTTTTTTTCCTTTGTTTGTTTATTTAACAGTAAATCCTTGTTGTTTATCTATTTTAAATATAGCAGTGTGTACATGTCAATCTCAAACTCCAGTTTATCCCTCCCTCCCCACCTTTCCCCCTGGTATTGGTCTGTTTTCTTATAGCAAGAATCCTTGTGAAAGGAGTTTCTGGTCACTTGGCCACGTTGCTCTTCAGAGAGCAGGCCTGGAATTCTGACCCTGGCAGGCAGGGCTTCCATGGTTTTCTATTTCCCATAGCAATTACATTTTTCACAGTTCTGTCATCTGGGGTTGACTGCTCTCCCTTTCTTGACCTACCAAAGCACCATCATTTCAAGAAACAAACATCGGAATATTTGCCTCCTAGGTAATATGGAGACCAACTAGTGTTTTCCCCAATGAGTATTTTAAAACTAGAGATTTGTATGGCTCATTCAGAACCGTTTTACCAGAAGAGGCAGCCGCAGGGAAATGACTTAAAAGGACATGTGAAAGATGGACTCAGCCTGTCTTCGGGGTAGCAGAAATATTGCTGTTATTAATATCATGCACCTAGAGAGTTCTGCTTTCCCAAGGAGCTCAAAGCATCACACATATATTATCTTATTTCTCCTTGCCACGCGCAAAGGAGGTAAGACAGGAATAGGCAATCTTCAGGGAAAGAGCACTGTTACTGAAGTACATTTGGGGAGAACAAGAATCAGACCGAATCATCCCTGTCTGGTGGGGAGAGAGCTAATGAGTCATAGTCCCAGGAGCCTCTGACTTCTGATTATAGAATCCAAGGGGTCAGGGGCTAGGTAAGAGCTCCCTCTGAGTGAAACCTGCACCCACACCTTAGATGAAAGGCAATGTGGTGAGTCTCTGGCCACTCAGCAGCCTTCAGCTTCTGGGGCTGACCTGGGGGTGCCACTTCCCTTGGAGCTGTGGTTGGGCAGGTGTGTCCAGAGTCTTCCCCTTGGCATCTTGTTGACCTTGGCTGTTGAGCTCGAGGGATGTTTGTGGAATTCTGAAGGTAGAGTCTAGCAGAGTTCCCCATTACCCAGGACCTCTCCCTCTGAAGGATATTGGAGACAATTAGGATTATGCCTCGGAAGATGCACCAGACTGGGGTCTCCCACTGCCCCCCAAGCCTTGGGAGATCCTCTGCAGAGTTGTTTGCCCAAGAAGCTATCCATGAGTTCAGGCATTTACTTCATGCTCCACACCCTCAGTTTTAGTTCTAGTGCAGAGCATGTCAGACTTTAGTTCATCCTAACTGAAATTAGACTCAATAAAATAGCTAGCAATTAAAGGCTATGGGCCCACATTTAGATCAATGTTGTTCTGCCTCTGAACTGGAGCTTAATGGGTTTCCCAGCTGGAGCTAGTGGTAAGAACCTGCCTGCTAAGGCAGGAGATGTAAGACATGCAGTTTCCTTCCCTGGGTTGGGAAGATGCCCTGGAGGATGAAATGGCAACCCACTTTAGTATTCTTGCCTGGAGAATCTGGACAGAGGAGCCTGGCAGGCTACAATCTATGGGGTCAAGAAGAGTAAGACATTGTAGATGGTGGGAAATTTGGATAAAGCTTGAAGCATTTGGGGCCGAGTAGAACCGCTCGTTGCTCAGTGCTGTATGGTGAGGACACCTATAGATGTCAGGTTCTGACAGACTGGAATTTCAAATCCAAGATCCGCATGTACTTATCCACATGATTCTGGAAACTTCTCTCATCTTTATAAATCTCAATTTTCCCTTCTGTAATATAAAAATGACCACATAGATTGAGAAGGGTGGTAATGAGGCATGCATTCTCCTTCCTGAAGAGGAACTCTAGGTAAGACAGTGGAGATCTTTATCTTCCTGTTTCCTCAATTACAGATAACTTGGAGTCTTCCCTGGTGGCTGAGCAGTAAAGAATCTGCCTGCAATGCAGGAGATGCAGGAGGCATCTGTTAGATTCCTGGGTCAGAAAGATCCCCTGGAGGAGGGCATAGCAGCCCACTCCAGTATTTTTGCCTGGAAAATCCCATGAACAGCAAAGACTGGTGGGCTACAGTCTATAGGATCGCAAAGAATCGGACACGACTGAAGTGACTTGGCACACATGCACACAGGTAGCTTGCGACCCTTAATGTTTCTAGGAAATGGCAAAATTGGTTCTATCCCCTAGGAAACTCCAGGAAAATGCTAGCATTTCGCAACTATTTATTACAAGAAGTTTTTGTTTTTTCTTTTTTTTGTTGTTTATTCAGTTAGTGAAAGAACAAGTAGTTAGTAAACTTTGGGCACCAGGCTAATACTAGACACCATGATGGAAAAGGAGAAAATCTCTGTCCCAAGGAGTGGTGGCTGTTGTGTTAGGTTGATCCCCACCCCCCCCCCCCCCACCCCCAGTTGGTGATATAAAAGCCCCAGGTGGCCTGAGTTGGGTTGCTGTCTGTAGAGCAGGAAAAGGAAACAGTAAACATTTTGCTGAGTTGATGTAGCCCAGGGATTCAGCAATTTCAACCACACCAATTACAGCATTTTCTGTCAGGATTGACCTTTAAGGAGATTGCCTCAATTATAAAAGGTCACCATCTCCTGGTTCTAGCACAAGCAAGTCCTAAGCTAGGTGGTAAAATATCACCAAATAACCCCATGGAAATTCTTTGCCTCTTCTCTCCAGCAGTGACTCGAGGCTATCAGATACCTTTGCAAAAAAAATGGTTAAATAGCTCTAAGATGCAAGGTGTGAGGTGGAAAAATTAAGCACTTACATCTTAATATGGGTAAGTTGTGTGGGCTTTTTCATTCGCAATTCAGAATCAATTTTTATAGCTAGTTAGTGGTTACTTCTAAATGAATCAATTCTAAGAGCCATATTTTTCTCCACACAAAAAGTTAAGGTATCAGACTACATCTAGCTCCAAGAAGTGGATTAACATAGTTACTCCCAGAAGACACAGCCTTTCCTAAAAACCAACAAAAGGGCATTAAATTAAGGGGTTATTTTCCCACCTCTACTTTTAATATACATTGGGTATTAGGACTTGTTTATTCTTTAATGAATAGCAATATTAACTAAAATGCACAAACAGAACAATGGCTAGACAATGTGAACTTATTTAAAGACTGATGGGCACTGAGCCCTTCTCCCTGCAATTCCTTCCCTGTCCCCTTCTCTACCACCCACCACCCCGTGAACAGTCAGCTTAGTTTCCTAGACTCCTTTGACAATTCCACTCCCCAAATACACGATGAGTGAAGCGGTGTGATACATAACTGTATGATCTTAATTACATAAAAGTGAATGCTTAGTTATGAAAATACACAAATGAGACCTAGAAGGACACATCAAATGGTAAACTGCTTGTGATTATGAATGACTTTTTTCTTTGCTTCTTGTGATTTTTGGTTTCCTATTATGCACGTATTGACTTGTAAGAAATAAATGTTATTTTAAAACCCTTAAAAAAAAAAAGTATATTAGTTCCTGCACGTAGGAGAGAAAGTGGGCAAAAATTTTCTATATCAAGTTCCTGTTTTTCATCTTGTTGCCTTGATACAAACTCCAATAAGAGGAATCACATTCCCTAGCATTACTGCAGAGAAGGCAATGGCACCCCCACTCCAGTGCTCTTGCCTGGCAAATCCCATGGATGGAGGAGCCTGGTGGGCTGTAGTCCATGGGGTCGCTAGGAGTCAGACACGACTGAGCGACTTCCCTTTCACTTTTCACTTTCATGCATTGGAGAAGGAAATGGCAACCCACTCCAGTGTTCTTGCCTGGAGAATCCCAGGGACAGGGGAGCCTGGTGGGCTGCTGTCTCTGGGGGTCACACAGAGTCAGACACAACTGAAGCAATTTAGCAGCAGCAGCATTACTATAAGGATGACAGTGTCTCTGGATGGACCTAGAGAACATTCCCTGGCAGGAAGCTACATCTTCGTGGGCTATAAGACTCCATCTCCCTGCACCCAAGGAGTAGAAGACAGACTGGGTTAAATGTTCTCTTCAGAGGGAAAAGACAAGGGAGAAGAGTTCAGAGAGAACACTGAGTGGAGTCAGACCCGCAGTGATCTTGGAATTGGCTTCCCACCTGCGAAGCTTCCTCTGTGAATCAGATCCAACTCTGTCATTACATCAGTTCCGGAGAAATGTCCTTTGTGTCACTGGACAGGATAACTCGTTTATTCTCAAGCCAGAGGCACAAAATCAGACTGGAAACTAATTTTGAAGCACATTCTCACATAGCTTAGATTTCCTTGTCAGGGAGGGGTCTGGAATGTCCAACTCCTGTGTCCCAGATGCATTTTGTATCTGGTTTTGGCGGCGCTGGGCCTTCATTGCTGTGCGCTGGCTTTGTCTAGTTGCAGCCCTTGGGCTCTGGAGCACGGGGGGCTTCAGTAGTTGCGGCACACGGGCCCAGTTGCCCAAAGGCATGTGGAATCTTCTCGGACCAGGGATCGAACCCATGTCCCACCGTCCCACCCCCACCACCACACTGGTAGGCAGATTTTCAGCTATTGGACCGCCAGGAAACTCTGTTTAAACTGTTTTTTTTTTTTTTTAAACTCTAGTCATCAGCAGAAGATCTTTTCCCTTGCAGGTATAAAATTAATACTTTCTGAAAAGTTTGGAGGTCCCCTCTTCAGTTTTCGGGACTCAAGTCTATGTCTAGATGAAGGTCTCTGTGCTTTATTTGGAGTCACTATTTGGTGTACACTTTCAGTTGAAGATCTCAGTATTTCGGCTCCAAGAGAAAGAATATGACTGACATCAATCTTCTCCAAAGCAGTTTAAGATTCTGGAAGACAACAGCGCAAGCAATTTTACAGTTTTAAGTTAAGTAGTGTTTAACCTAGAATTGTTGCCCACTCAAGTGAGAGGTCAGAATGGAGACCTTTGTAGTTATCAGCGACACAGAAAATGTACATCTCATGACTGGCGAGTTGGAAGTATCAGACTGAGGAAAGAGAGAGAAGGAGTGACCGAACAGCAATCAGAGATTTGCCAAAATTAGGTTACAACTCAGTTAATCATTCCCACTTCTGTAGAAGATTGACCACACAATCTGTCTCACTGATGCTGTTGGCCCTGGACAATGGACACTCACACTGCTAGTTTGGGGTCCACAGACACTGAACAACCTGTTTGATGCCACCAACTCCACCATCTAGCAGAGCAAATTCTTTGAGTCACTAGTTCTGAATTCGAAGTCCTGAGTAGGAAAATCTGATGGTCAAATCCAAGGTAGCTTGTTCATGGCCACGGATGCAAAGGACATTAAGAAAGTAGATTTTATGCATTTTGAGTTTCCAATAGAGGAACTTGGGCTTTGACACTCTTGCCCCGAAAGGCTCATCCAGTAAAAATTCCCCACATAGAAAAAGAGAGTTCAGATTCTGAGTAGAAAAATGTACAGATGTCTTTATAAGATAACTTGGGCATAATTGTTGATATCATAAAGGCCAAAATGCAAACTAAAATGAAAAATAAAATTGGAAACTCCAAGATAAACGAAAGAAGCAAAATGGCCTAAGAAGCAGAGTAGGGTGCTTGATTTTTATGTAATTGATTGAGTATAACATCATAAAGTGCTTTTAAACTCTGATGCTAGAAATTTTCTGTCAGTGACTGAGGAGCATGGGGCAAGGCCTGTAAAGAAACACAGTCCTAGTGTGCTGTTCAATATAACAATGAACACAATTCATGCAATCTTAATAAACAGGTTTTATTGTTTTAGTAAATGTTTATATCAATTTGTGAGCTAAGTACGTTTGCTTGTGGAATGTGAATGTTAACCACACTGGCAACGCCATCATGTAAGTGATGAAAAGGGAAATACAGGGAGGAGGGAAAAAGGCAGAGGAAAAAGTAGGACACAAATATTTTTATTTTACAAATAGGGTATCAAGAAATGTATTGAAAGTCAATGGGACAAGAAATAGAATAGCATATTTAAAGCTACAAAGAGAAACTTCAGACATTTAACTCTCATATGTTGGAAGCAGAAGAGGAGAAGGGGGCAGCACAAGTGACCCAGATCTTCATCTTTCATTTTTGAAAGTCAATAGAAAGCTTCTAAATTTAACAAATCAAGATATGGTATTGCAAGCATCTTTTAAGAGGCACAGTGATAACTTCAGGACGACTGAAAACTGACTAGAGTTGAGATTGCTTTCAAGGAAGGGGACTAAAGTAAAGAGATGAAAGATTTTCACCATTATCTCTTGAGTTGTTATTGTGCATATATATAACTTTGATAAACATTAAAAGTAAATAAGTAAGCATATTTGATTGAAAAATAACCAAAATGCACTTATTTATTTTCTTTGATGCATGAATAGAAGAAAAAGTGGACTTACAATATTAAAAATAGATTAGGAACTAAGATTATTTAAAAATTAGTTTGTGACATTTCCTGTCTTTATTTTTGTCATCTATACAACTAAATAGCAATGATTCATTTTAATTTCACTGAAAATTATTCCAATAAAGATGTTAAAGAAACATTTGAAATGTGCAGTATATGTGAGCTCAATGTGGAATATACAACAAGTTTTCACATTCCTTTTGGCAAGTCTCAATTTGCATAGAGCTCTTTTCTTTTTCTGCTTTTGGTGTTGTTTCTTCTTGAATTTCAATTTTAGAAATAATCATCAGCAAAGATCTGTAACAGAAGACTGTATTTTCAAACTAAGTCTCTTACTTTGACAAAGTTGTTGAGTTCTGCAATTAAGTCCCATCTGGAAATCAATTGGATGCATAAATGGCAGAACTTTGATAGGAGGGAACAAATACAATTATTAGTGAAATCCTAATGAGACAAAACAATTGACTGTGAATTTAGGTCAGTTTGTTTGCTTTGAAACACTATTCCTCTGTACTTTTTAATTTAATTTAATTTTATTTTTATATGATAAAAGTATGTTTACTTTTTAAATTTTATTTATTTTATTTTTTTTAAAAATTACAATATTGTATTTGTTTTGCCATACATTGACACAAATCAGCCATAGTATTCCTCTGTACTTTTTATACTTGACTAGTCCTTATTCAATTTAAGTCTGAATTTGGCCATAAGGAGTTCCTGATCTGAGCCACAGTCAGCTCCTGGTCTTGTTTTTGCTGGCTGTATAGAGCGTCTCCATCTTTGGCTGCAAAGAATATAAGCAATCTGATTTCAGTGTTGACCATCTGGTGATGTCCATGTGTAGAGTCTTCTCTTGTGTTGTTGGAAGAAGGTGCTTGCTATGACCAGTGCATTTTCTTGGCAAAACTCTATTAGTCTTTGCCCTGCTTCATTCCATACTCCAAGGCCAAACTTGCCTGTTACTCCAGGTGTTTCTTGACTTCCTACTTTTGCATTCCAGTCCCCTATAATGAAAAGGACATCTTTTTGGGTGTTAGTTCTAAAAGGTCTGGTAGGTCATGGAACAACAGACTGATTCCAAATAGGGAAAGGAGCACGTCAAGGCTGTATATTGTCACCCTACTTATTTTACTTATATGCAGAGTACATCATGAGAAATGCTGGGCTGGAAGAAGCACAAGATGGAATAAAGTTTGCCGGGAGAAATATTAATAACCTCAGATATGCAGATGACACCACCCTTATGGCAGAAAGTGAAGAGGAACTAAAAAGCCTCTTGATGAAAGTGAAAGTGGAGAGTGAAAAAGTTGGCTTAAAGCTCAACATTCAGAAAACGAAGATCATGGCATCTGGTCCCATCATTTCATGGCAGATATATGGGGAAACAGTGGAAACAGTGGCTGACTTTATTTTGGGGGCTCCAAAATCACTGCACATGGTGATTGCAGCCATGAAATTAAAGGATGCTTACTCCTTGGAAGGGAAGTTATGACTAACCTAGATAGAATATTGAAAAGCAGAGACATTACTTTGCCAACAAAGCTCCATCTAGTTAAGGCTATGGTTTTTCCATTGGTCATGTATGGATGTGAAAGTTGGACTGTAAACAAATCTGAGCACCGAAGAATTGATGCTTTTGAACTGTGGTATTGGAGAAGACTCTTGAGAGTCCCTTGGACTGCAAGGAGATCCAACCAGTCCATCCTAAAGGAAATCAGTCCTGGGTGTTCATTGGAAGGACTGATGCTGGAAGCTGAAACTCCAATACTTTGGCCACCTCATGTGAAGAGTTGACTCATTGGAAAAGACCTTGATGATGCTGAGAGAGATTGGGGGCAGGAGAAAAAGGGGATGACAGAGGATGAGATGGCTGGATGGTATCATCAACTCGATCGACATGAGTTTGAGTGAACTCTGGGAGTTGGTGATGGACAGGGAGGCCTGGCGTGCTGTGATTCATGGGGTCACAAAGAGTCGGACACAACTGAGCAACTGAACTGAGTTCTTATTCTGTCTTGACACATTTTGTAATTGTTCCACAAGCACTTTGGAATCTTCATGTATAAAAAATACTAACTTAAGAGATGTGAATGTGCAGAACATGTATAGCATCATTAGCCTAAAGTGTTAACACAGCATAGGAAACTCAACACTGTAAATGTTCTGAGATTTTGGAATAATAATATCTATGGCTAGAATATGAGGTAGGTGGCAGGACAGGGGTGTGAAAGAGAGCAGTTCTGCTGAAAGTATGGGAGCAAGGCAGCATTCTGTCTCCAGAAGACATGAAAATCTGGGTTTCAGGCTAGTATCTCACTGAAGATTTCTTTTAAGATTTTTTTTTAATGTGGGCCATTTTTAAAGTCTTTATTGAATTTGTTACAATATGACTTCTGTTTCTTATTTTGGCTTTTTGGTCTTGAGGCATGTAGCATCTTAGCTCCCTGACCAGGGATCAAACCCACACTCCTTGCACTGGGAAGCAAAGTCTTAACCAGTGGACTGCCAGGGAAGTCTCTCACTGAAGAATTTGATGATGTACAAAAGCAGAGAGGAAACCAAGTGATGTGTTGGGCACCTTCGCAATCAGAACTTCCAATGTTGCAGGCAAGGTAATGGGTCCACAGAGGGGGCCTCCTTATATTTGCTGGGTGGACTTGCCTTCTTAATCATCAAAAGATCCTCTGTGGACCACTATCTGACTGGGCCCTTGTGTTGCTTTCCTTCTTTCTTTGAATCATTCTTTGCGACTCTAAGAAAGACAACAGGCTTAGATATATTACTTATTTCCTGGCAAGTTAGTGTGAAAGTCGATCAGTCATGTCCGACTCTTTGCGACCCCATGGACTATAAAGTCCATGGAATTCTCTAGGCCAGAATACTGGAGTGGGTAGCCTTTCCCTTCTTCAGGGGATCTTCCCAACCCTGGGATTGAACCCAGGTCTCCCACATTGCAGGCAGATTCTTTACCAGCTGAGCCACAAGGGAAGTCCAAGAATATTGGAGTGGGTAGCCTATCTCTTCTCCAGGGTACCTTCCTGACCCAGGAATTGAACCTGGGATTCTCCCGCATTGCAGGCAGATTCTTTACCAACTGAGCTATCAGGGAAGCCCTGTTCTATTTATATGATGCCTCCTTTATGTACTAGGAAGGACTCTGTCTGGTCAGGGATTTACTTCTCTTATCCTAAAAAGCAGGAAATAGCCCAGTTTTTAGAAGTTTCCCAGGAGGTTCATGCTTATGAGTAAGATGCTCTCTAGTATTCTCATTTTACCTAATGCTCCCTCTTCAATGTTACATCCAGAACTCTTAAATATTTTTATAAACAGTTAAGAAGAAGCTCTGCAGACAAATTCAAATCTTTCTAGATGGGTCTCAGTGCCCCCACGTTTAGTCCTGTTACACACAGTTGAGCACAGGCTCCCTTGGTCATAAAGGTAGGCAGTTCTTCTTGGAACTGCAGGATTGGCATAAAACAGTGCTAATTCTCATCTGTGAGGAGGGTCCTCACATTCCCTTGACCTCCACTCCAGCCCCAACACTTTCTTCATCATAGTGGGCACAACTTGCTAGGCACTGGCAAAGTATAATTCCTGACTCTCCTCCACTGCTCCTTCATCTGCCTTCTTCCATTCGCTGAACAGATGTTCCTCTTCCCAAGTACCAGAAACCTTGAATCATCCTTGATTTCTAATTCCAAATTCTACAGATTTTCATTTTAAGTTCATCTACTGTCTCCATCCCCATTCCCTCGAGTTTAAAGCCCACATCTCTTTCCTGGTCAATAACAGCCTCACACGTCTTCCTGCTTCCTTTCAAGGACCCTCACAGTCTCTTCTCCACATGGCTGTAGATCTTAAAAAAACAAAAAGTGAAAACAGTAGATGTCACCACGTTGCTGGTAAGCTTAAAATCCTTCTATTGGCAGTCAGTTTACTTAAATTCAGATTTCTTAGCATGATTTACAGGACTCTTTAATATGGCCCCTGACTCCTTCTCCAACCTCATCTTGGTCTAGTCTCCTCCTGATTCCCACAGTTTAATGACATGGGTCTTTTTTCATTTGGTTGCATGTAGCCAACTTCTTTCTCACCTCAAAGCTTTCACACACAGCTAAAAAGTTCTTTCTTCCAGTCTTCACCTGGATGATTCTTTACCATCCAGATCTTTCCTTTAATAATACTTCCTTAAAGATACTCTCTCTGACTCTCTATAAACTCACATATGTGGCTAACCCTGTCTTTTTATAAGACAGCATTGCTCTAAGGGCAAGTAGCTACTTACAGATGTAACAAATGCAAGGCTAGCCTAGTTGTTGTTCAGTCACTAAGTCATGTCCGGCTCTTTGCGACCCCATGGACTGTGTCATGCCAGGCCTCCCTGTTCCTCACTATCTCCCGGAGTTTGCCCAGGTTCATGTCTGTTGAATTGGTGATACTATCCAACCATTTCATCCTTTGCCACTCTCTTCTTTTACCTTCCATCTTTCCCAGCATCAGGGTCTGTTCTAATGAGTCAGTTCTTCCCATCAGGTGGCCAAAGTATCAGAAGCTTTAGCTTCAGCATCAGTCCTTCCAATGAGTATTCAGGGTTGATTTCATTTAGGATTGACTGATTTGATCCAGGCTAATCTAGCCAATGCTTTATACTTGCCTGCTTCTGTCTTTCCCCAATCCAACCAGCCTGTGTCTCTTGCTATCTACATTTTGTGGCTTGTCCCTGTCCTCACTAAGGTCCAAGCACATCACCAGGTTTTATATGGCTTCTCAGTTAAATATGCAAAAATCAGAACCACATGTTTGAAGACTCTAGTGATACAGAAATTATTCCTTAATATAGTAAACTCCATTCATTTAAGCATTCAACAATAAATTTTACAGCTACTACATGCTAGGTACTGTGCTAAGTATTGGGAATAGAAAGTGAGTGAGGGAAAATGTCCTCTTGCCTGGAACTTACATTTGACTAGAGATACAGATGTTAGGCAAATACACCACACACATACACACCTCCTCCAGACATACAGGTACACGTACAATAATACCGGCACAAATTGTGATCAATTCTACGATGAAAACACTATGACTGGAGGAGCTATGATTTTAGAATTTCTAGTAACTATACTTTAAAAGGTTTAAGGGTGAAATAATTTTAATAAAAATGTTTTTAGTTATCCAGTATATCTAAAATATTACTTTTCAACATGTAATCCATATAGAAAATTAGTGAGATTTATTTACATTCCTTCAAGTCTGCACACTCTGCTGTGTACTTTACACATGTAGCACATCTCTATTCAGACCAGCCGTGTTTCAAGTACTCAATAATCACATGGCCAGTGGCTACTATATTGGACAGACGAGCCTTACAAATTCCTAAAAGCTTATGGGTGCTGACCATGAACTTGTCCTAATTTTCACACAATGGCATGTGATTACTCAGGGTGTGACGCCTTGAGTGACACACTCCTGTCAACTTTAATTCCATTCAAGGCTGAAGCCGGTGGATAAAGCTGACATGTAAAAGAAGAAGCTTTGTGGAGCTCCAGTATACATAACTAGAGCTGAATTTCAAGAGGGCAAATTGTATTCAGAACTTTAAACAATGAGAACTTTCAGGAAACAAATGAGATGCTCTGTCTTGCACTTCTTATGATTAGAAGAGCCAAGTAGAGACAGATGCCCACTTGGGCTAGGATTCAATAATTCAGAGAAGGCGCCTATCAGATGATCTCTCAAGTTCCTTTGAATCATGAGATTCTGTAATTGAATTAGACTTGAAACATTCTTCCAACAGAATATAGTATTTTTTGTCTTTCTTTTGGCTTTCATTTAGGTATAGAAAATGATTTTGGAAGCATTTTATTTTTAGAGAGAAATAAGTTTTCATCTGGAGTTATTACACATACAAGGAGAATTTAGGCAACTACATGAATAATTTTAGAGAAAAAGTTATGAAAACCTTTTAGAGGGATAAAGAAGACAATCTCTTTAACCCTTGTTTCTTGATCAGTTTTGTTGTATAAATTAGGCCTAAATGAATTTTTATTCTACATGCCATGTTGAACTTCAGTCGCTCAGTAATGTCCAACTCTTTGTGACCCCATGAATCGCAGCACGCCAGGCCTCCCTGTCCATCACCAACACCCGGAGTTCACTCAGACTCACGTCCATCGAATCAGTGATGCCATCCAGGCATTTCATTCTCGGTTGCCCCCTTCTCCTCCTGCCCCCAATCCCTCCCAGCATCAAAGTCTTTTCCAATGGGTCAGTCTTTGCATGAGGTGGCCAAAGTACTGGAGTGTCAGCTTTAGCATCATTCCCTCCAAAGAAATCCCAGGGCTGATCTCCTTCAGAATGGACTGGTTGGATCTCCTTGCAGTCCAAGGGACTCTCAAGAGTCTTCTCCAACACCACAGTTCAAAAGAATGAACACATTCATTCTTGCTTACTTAGATGGCTAGCAAGCAGGGGACTCATTCATCCACATATAACCTTCACTAGAGCATAACGAGTCAGCTAATGCTCAAGTGAGCCAAGTTTCCTGTCATGGGCCTGCTGGGCGGGGGGGAGTGACATGCTCCACCCACCTCTCTGAAGGGATGGGATTTGAACCAGGCTTTCAGGAATGCCGGGCACTTCTGGCACTTGGCGAAGGTGGAAGGCTGCCACCCTGGGCAGAGTGAGCAAATCAGGAGAGCACAGGCAAGTGAGGGGAGTGACAGGTGGGGTGAGTGGACAGGGTCCTTGGAATCAAGGTTGCAGAAGGCAGGTTGTAAAGAGCAAAAGCCCTGGATCTTTCCTGAGAACTTTCAGACCTCTCTCTTGAGGTTTAAAATTCTACATCTGAAGACTTAGAGACTAGAGAGTCTTCTAGAATGCTGGATTGGAAAACATGAGAAACAGTCTACATTTTGGTGGTGGGGGACCTGATGGGGCTGCTTCTTCCTCCTTCTCCCTCTCCTCTTCCTCCTCTTTCCCCTGCAAAATAGCAAGAATGCATCTTTTGTAATATTTTTGCAAACAATGGTACATAGAAGGCCTAGACATGGGGAAATTCGGGTGCCACTCTGTACTAGTTTTCTATTCAAAAACAAAATGCCGTTATCTCATGGATATAAAATGTTAATGAGTCGAGCCTCTGTGCCTACTGGGAACCACTCTTGGGCCAGCTCTACTGTGGAGAGCTCTGGGGATTGCTGAGTAGAATGTCAGGATTCAAGTGACCTCAAAGCCCTATTGTGACCAAGTGTCCCTTGGCGTGAATGGGACGCTCACACTCAGGCCTGTGACCACAGGAAAAGGCCCAGACTCCCCCACCCTAGACAATTGTGGAGTCTTTGCAAACTAGCATGGTCATGGGCTTGTGTTCTCTTGAACAAAGGCTATGATCCCATGGGAAAATAGGAAATCTAATGTGAAATCTGGGTCTGGCGTGGGTTGTGATATCCGAAAAGCCACTGTGATGGAGGATAACTGATGAATTCTGTTGACTCTGATGAGCTGGTACTCAGGTTGTAGGTGCCAAAACCATGTTAGCATTCCAGTTAGGCTAGACCAGTCAGAGTGGCAAAGCTATTTTATGCATACAGACATAATGTGGACCCCCCACAATAATTAGACTCTGGGCCTGACATTTTTTATTGGGGTATAGTTACTTAATAAAATTGTGTTAGTTTCTGCTGTACAACAAAGTGAATCGGCCCCTACCGCCACGTCCATACATCTGTTCTCTATGTTTATATCTCCTGCTGCCCTCCAAACAGGTTCATCTGTACCATTCTTCTAGATTCCACTTATATGCGTTAATAGACAACATTCATTTTTCTCTTTCTGCCTTACTTCACTAGGTATGACAGACTCTAGGTCCATCCATGTCTCTATAGATGAGCCAATTTCATTCCTTTCTACAGCTGAGTACTGAGTCTGACTTTTAAAGAAGTACTTCCTAGTACATAGTGTTAATTCTAAAGCTTTGTTGCCAACATAACAATCCAACTCCTCCAGCTTTTAAAAGACAAGGGGAGCAGGCATCCAGAGCTGCAAACTCAGCCATAAATATTTTTCCGAGCTCATGTGTGCCCATCCCAGAATCACCTTCATGCATTTCAGAAAGGGATGTAAGAGATCAATAAATTGAATTTTGGCAAACCTAAGCTTCTTATACTTAACCTAATTTCTTTAAAATCTCTCAAATCTGTCTCAACTTTTCTCCATCTATGATCCATGTCAGATTTCCCATCATTGATCCCTACCCTTTCCCCATCAGTCAACCACAAAAGTTGTTCCTCCTATTTGTCCAGTCTGTTTTTTTTTTTAAGTTGACCTCTTTTTCTCTTACCTAAATCTTTATCTTTCTGCCTCTGACTTTTTTTTCATATTAACTAGAACTCTTTCCCTAATAATCTCTAGAAAACACCAATAACTCCTCTTTTTCATTTTTATTTTAGTAAATACATATCAAGTGCCTGCTTCATGTCAGTATTATGTGCTGTGACGAATATAAAGGGTTGGGGCCCCTGTCATAAAGAGCTTACAATTTAAAGAATAAACTGGTGAAATAGACAAGTATACCAGTTAAGACATGTGGAACAATTGCTGAATCAAAGTTGCAATACTATCCTTTGGGAACCCTAGGGAAAATAGAGCTGACAGTGACTAGAAAGATGAGAGAGACCTTAGAGTTTATATGTAAAATAAGGCTTGGAAAATGTGAATGATCCTTAATTTATGATGGTTTTCAGTATTTATTATATCTTGCACTGCAGCATTTAATTAAACACAATGTGACAGTCTTTTAAAATATATAATTTGTTTCATGCTCAATTTTGTCAGCTGTTGTGGTGGGGTAGGGTGTTCTGATCTTCCTGGAAGAGAATAAGATCTTTTAGTGCAAGCCCTGTTATCCTTTTCTCTTGTATTCCTTGGATTACACAATTTGTGCCCAAGTAATCCTGACTGAATCACGGGCACATCACTGTCATTGTCATTATCATTAGTATCAATAAATTTGGTTACTGCAAACAACCTCAAGTTAAAGAACCCAGTTCAGTTCAGTTCAGTCGCTCAGTCGTGTCTGACTCTTTGTGACCCCATGAACTGCAGCACGCCAGGCCTCCCTGTCCATCACCAACTCCCGGAGTTCACTCAGACTCACGTCCATCGAGTCCATGATGCCATCCAGCCATCTCATCCTCGGTCGTCCCCTTCTCCTCCTGCCCCCAATCCCTCCCAGCATCAGAGTCTTTTCCAATGAATCCACTCTTCGCATGAGGTGGCCAGAATACTGGAGTTTCAGCTTTGGCATCATTCCTTCCAAAGAAATCCCAGGGCTGATCTCCTTCAGAATGGACTGGTACGATCTCCTTGCAGTCCAACGGACTCTCAAGAGTCTTCTCCAACACCACAGTTCAAAAGCATCCATTCTTCGGTGCTTAGCTTTCTTCACAGTACAACTCTCACATCCATACATGACCACTGGAAAAACCATAGCCTTGACTGGACGGACCTTTGTTGGCAAAGTAATGTCTCTGCTTTTCAATATGCTAACTAGGTTGGTCATAACTTTTCTTCCAAGGAGTAAGCATCTTTTAATTTCATGGCTTCCTTTGTTTTAAAGTCTGTTTTATCGGATATGAGTATTGCTACACCTGCTTTCTTTTGGTGTCTATTTGCGTGGAATATCTTTTTCCAGCCCTTCACTTTCAGTCTGTATGAGTCCCTTGTTTTCAGGTGGGTCTCTTGTAAGCAACATATATCGGGATCTTGTTTTTGTATCCATTCAGCCAGTCTTTGCCTTTTGGTTGTGGCATTCAACCCATTTACATTTAAGGTAATTATTGATAAGTATGATCCCGTTGCCATTTACTTTATTGTTTTGGGTTCGGGTTTATACATCCTTTTTCTGTTTCCTGTCTAAAGAATATCCTTTAGCATTTGTTGGAGTGCTGGTTTGGTGGTGCTGAATTCTCTCAGCTTTTGCTTGTCTGTAAAGCTTTTTATTTCTCCCTCATATTTGAATGAGATCCTTGCTGGGTACAATAATCTAAGCTGTAGGTTATTTTCTTTCATCACTTTAAGTTTGTCTTGCCATTCCCTCCTGGCCTGAAGAGTTTCTATTGAAAGATCTGCAGTTATCCTTATGGGAATTCCTTTGTGTGTTATTTGTTGTTTTTCCCTTGCTGCTTTTAATATTTGTTCTTTGTGTTTGATCTTTGTTAATTTGATTAATATATGTCTTGGGGTGTTTCACCTTGAGTTTATCCTGTTTGGCACTCTCTGGGTTTCTTGGACTTGGGTGATTATTTCCTTCCCCATTTTAGGGAAGTTTTCAACTATTATCTCCTCAAGTATTTTCTCATGGTCTTTCTTTTTGTTTTCTTCTTCTGGGACTCCTATAATTCGAATGTTGGAGTGTTTCATGTTGTCCTGGGGGTCTCTGAGATTGTCCTCATTTCTTTTAATTCATTTTTCTTTTATGCTGTGAAAAGAGACAAAGAAGGCCACTACATAATGATCAAAGGATCAATCCAAGAAGAAGATATAACAATTATAAATATATATGCACCCAATATAGGAGCACTGCAATATGTAAGACAAATGCTAACAAGTATGAAAGGAGAAATCAACAATAACACAATAATAGTGGGAGACTTTAATACCCCACTCACACCTATGGACAGATCAACTAAACAGAAAATTAACAAAGAAATGCAAACTTTAAATGATACAATAGACCAGTTAGATCTAATTGATATCTATAGGGCATTTCACCCCAGAACAATGAATTTCACCTTTTTCTCAAGTGCTCACAGAACCTTCTCCAAGATAGATCACATCCTGGGCCATAAATCTAACCTTGATAAATTCAAAAAATCAAAATCATTCCAAGCATCTTTTCTGACCATAATGCATTAAAATTAGATCTCAATTACAGGAGAAAAACTATTAAAAATTCCAACATATGGAGGCTGAACAACATGCTTCTGAATAACCAACAAATCACAGAAGAAATCAAAATATGCATGGAAACGAATGAAAATGAAAACACAACAACCCAAAACCTGTGGGACACTATAAAAGCAGTGCTAAGTGGAAAGTTCATAGCAATACAGGCATACCTCAAGAAACAAGAAAAAGTCAAATAAATAACCTAACTCTACACCTAAAGCAACTAGAAAAGGAAGAAATGGAGAAGCCCAGAGTTAGTAGAAGAAAAGAAATCTTAAAAATTAGGGCAGAAATAAATGCAAAAGAAACAAAAGAGACCATAGCAAAAATCAACAAAGCCAAAAGCTGGTTCTTTGAAAGGGTAAATAAAATTGACAAACCATTAGCCAGACTCATCAAGAAACAAAGAGAGAAAAATCAAATCAATAAAATTAAATGAAAATGGAGAGATCGCAACAGACAACACAGAAATACAAAGGATCATAATTGACTACTACCAGCAATTATATGCCAATAAAATGGACAATGTGGAAGAAGTGGACAAACTCTTAGAAAAGTACAACTTTCTAAAACTGAACCAGGAAGAAATAGAAAATCTTAACAGACTCATCACAAGCACAGAAATTGAAACTGTAATCAGAAATCTTCCAGCAAACAAAAGCCCATGTCCAGACGGCTTCACAGCTGAATTCTACCAAAAATTTCAAGAAGAGCTAACACCTATACTAATGAAACTCTTCCAGAAAATTGCAGAGGAAGGTAAACGTCCAAACTCTTTCTATGAGGCCACCACCACCCTAATACCAAAACCTGACAAAGATGCCACAAAAGAAGAAAACTACAGGCCAATATCACTGATGAACATAAGGTGATAAGGTGATAAGGTAAATTCGCTCAGTCGTGTCCGACTCTTTGCGACCCGTGGACTGTAACCTACTAGGCTTCTCTGTCCATGGGACTCTCCAGGCAAGAATACTGGAGTGGATTGCCATTTCCTTCTCCAGGGGATCTTCCCAACCCAGGGATCGAACCCGGGTCTCCTGCATTGGAGGCAGATGCTTTAACCTCTGAGCCACCAGGGAAGCCATAGATGCAAAAATCCTCAACAAAATTCTAGCAATCAGAATCCAACCACACATTGAAAAGATCATACACCATGACCAAGTGGGCTTTATCCCAGGGATGCAAGGATTCTTCAGTATCCGCAAATCAATCAATGTAATTCACCACACTAACAAACTGAAAAATAAAAGTCATATGATTATCTCAATAGATGCAGAGAAAGCCTTTGACAAAATTCAACATCCATTTATGATAAAAACTCTCCAGAAAGCAGGAATAGAAGGAACATACCTCAACATAATAGAAGCTATATATGACAAACCCCCAGCAAGCATTATCCTCAATGGTGAAAAATTGAAAGCATTTCCCCTAAAGTCAGGAACAAGACAAGGGTGCCCACTTTCACAGCTACTATTCAACATAGTTCTGGAAGTTCTGGACACAGCAATCAGGGCAGAAAAAGAAATAAAAGGAATCCAAATTGGAAACGAAGAAGTAAAACTCTCACTGTTTGCAGATGACATGATCCTCTACATAGAAAACCCTAAAGACTCCACCAGAAAATTACTAGAACTAATCAATGAATATAATAAAGTTGCAGGATATAAAATCAACACACAGAAGTCCCTTGCATTCCTATACACTAATAATGAGAAAGTAGAAAAAGAAATTAAGGAAACAATTCCATTCACCATTGCAACAAAAAGAATAAAATACTTAGGAATATATCTACCTAAAGAAACTAAAGACCTATATATTGAAAACTATAAAACACTGATGAAAAAAATCAAAGAGGACACTAATAGATGGAGAAATATACCATGTTCATGGATTGGAAGAATCAATATAGTGAAAATGAGTATACTACCTAAAGCAATCTACAGATTCAGTGCAATCCCTATCAAGCTACCAGCGGTATTTTTCACAGAACTAGAACATATAATTTCAAGATTTGTATGGAAATACAAAAAACCTTGAATAGCCAAAGCAATCTTGAGAAAGAAGAATGGAACTGGAGGAATCAACTTGCCTGACTTCAGGCTCTACTACAAAGCCACAGTCATCAAGACAGTATGGTACTGGCACAAAGACAGAAATATAGATCAGTGGAACAAAATAGAAAGCCCAGACATAAATCCACACACCTGTGGACACCTTATCTTCAACAAAGGAGGCAAGAATATACAATGGAGTAAAGACAATCTCTTTAACAAGTGGAGCTGGGAAAACTGGTCAACCACTTGTAAAAGAATGAAACTAGATCACTTTCTAACACCACACACAAAAATAAACTCAAAATGGATTAATGATCTAAACGTAAGACCAGAAACTATAAAACTCCTAGAGGAGAACATAGGCAAAACACTCTCCGACATAAATCACAGTAGGATCCTCTATGACCCATGTCCCAGAATACTGGAAATAAAAGCAAAAATAAACAAATGGGATCTAATTAAAATTAAAAGCTTCTGCACAACAAAGGAAACTATAAGCAAGGTGAAAAGACAGCCTTTGAAATGGGAGAAAACAATAGCAAATGAAGCAACTGACAAACAACTAATCTCAAAAATATGCAAGCAACTCCTGCAGCTCAACTCTAGAAAAATAAACGACCCAATCATAAAATGGGCCAAAGAACTAAATAGAAATTTCTCCAAAGAAGGCATACGGATGGCTAACAAACACATGAAAAGATGCTCAACATCACTCATTATCAGAGAAATGCAAATCAAGACCACAATGAGGTACCATTTCACACCAGTCAGAATGGCTGCGATCCAAAAGTCTACAAAGAATAAATGCTGGAGAGGTTGTGGAGAAAAGGGAACCCTCTTACCCTGTTGGTGGGAATGCAAACTAGTACAGCCACTATGGAGAACAGTGTGGAGATTTCTTAAAAAATTGCAAATAGAACTGCCTTATGACCCAGCAATCCCACTGCTAGGCATACACACTGAGGAAACCAGAATTGAAAGAGACACATGTACCCCAATGTTCATTGCAGTGCTGTTTATAATAGCCAGGACATGGAAACAACCTAGATGTCCATCAGCAGATGAATGGATAAGAAAGGTGTGGCACATATACACAATGGAGTATTACTCAGCCATTGAAAAGAATACATTTGAATCAGTTCTAATGAGATGGACAAAACTGGAGCCGATTATACAGAGTGAAGTAAGCCAGAAAGAAAAACACCAATACAGTATACTGACGCACATATATGGAATTTAGAAAAATGGTAATGATGACCTTGTATGCGAGACTGCAAAAGAGACACAGATGTATAGAATGGACTTTTGGACTCTGAGGGAGAGGGAGAGGGTGAGATGATTTGGGAGAATGGCATTGAAACATGTATACTCTCATGTAAGAAACAAAGCACCAGTCTATGTTTGATACAGGATATAGGATGCTTGGGGCTGGTGCACGGGGATGATCAGGAGAGATAATATGGGGTGGGAGGTGGGAGGGGGTTCAGGATTAGGAGCTCCTATACACACTTGGTGGATTCATGTCAATGTATGGCAAAACCAATACAGTACTGTAAAGTAAAATAAAGTTAAAATAAAATTTTAAAAAAATAAATTCTGAAAGAAAAAAAAAATTTCATGGCTGCAGTCACCATATGCAGTGATTTTGGAGCCCCCAAAATAAAGTCTGACACTGTTTCCACTGTTTCTCCATCTATTTCCCATAAAGTGAGGGGACCAGATGCCATGATCTTCGTTTTCTGAATGTTGAGCTTTAAGCCAACTTTTTCACTCTCCTCTTTTACTTTCATCAAGAGGCTTTTTAGTTCCTCTTCACTTTCTGCCATAAAGGGTGGTGTCATCTGCATATCTGAGGTTGTTGATATTTCTCCTGGCAATCTTGATTTCAGCTTGTGTTTCTTCCAGCCCAGAGTTTCTCATGATGTACTCTGCATAGAAGTTAAATAAGCAGGGTGACAATATACAGCCTTGACGTACTCCTTTTCCTATTTGGAACAATTCTGTTGTTCCATGTCCAGTTCTAACTGTTGCTTCCTGACCTGCATACAGGTTTCTCAAGAGGCAGATCAGGTGGTCTGGTATTCTCATCTCTTTCAGAATTTTCCACAGTTTATTATGATCCACACAGGCAAAGGCTTTGGCATAGTCAATAAAGCAGAAATAGATGTTTTCTGGAACTCTCTTGCTTTTTCCATGATCCAGCGAATGTTGGTGATTTGATCTCTGGTTCCTCTGCCTTTTCTAAAACCAGCTTGAACATCAGGGAGTTCACGGTTCATGTATTGCGGAAGCCTGGCTTGGAAAATTTTGAGCATTACTTTACTAGTGTGTGAGATGAGTGCAATTGTGCAGTGGTTTGAGCATTCTTTGGCATTGCCTTTCTTTGGGATTAGAATGAAAACTGACCTTTTCCAGTCCTGTGGCCACTGCTAAGTTTTCCAAATTTGCTGGCATAAAGAACCCAAGATATCCTTTAAAACAGAATGTGTTGTTTAGAATCACAGTAGACAATGTGAAGCATTTCAAAATACTACCATTCTCTTTGAAACTACTGAAGCACTAGAGTCTGCCTAATGCTCCCCAAAGACTCTCTGCACAGGCCTCTTGAGACAGTGAGAGCTTGGAACCTAAATTTAAGATCAGAGTAACCTGATGTTGTTGCAAAATCAACCTCTTCCAGAGCACAGTTAACTTACCGTATGGTCTTGTGTAATCAAATGGGAGGATCCTTTAGAGCAAGTGGGCAAAGCCCACACGGGAAATACAAGTAGCCCCTGCTGCCATCTATTCCAGACTGAAGCTATACATTATCATAGAAGCAGTGTTCTTTATTCCATGGATTTGGTTTTCAGCTGATGCTTATTCTATTACATGGTAAGCTGTTCATGGCCTCAGGAAAATCTGCCTCTCAACTGATTTTTCCTAGGAGTTGCTATAGCCAATCTTTTAGCTTGATGGAATTGTTGGAAAGGATGGACGAACCTTTCATGGGAAATCCCAAACAGGGAACAGATGGTGCTGTAGTCACTTCACATGGAAGTGTCAGGACCATATTAATCTCCAGTTGGGTGAGGTTTTCTTCTCAGGTGGCTCCCTGCCTGTACCACCTCCCTCAGTCTTTGCTGATAGAAGGCCTGATGCTGAAGCTGAAGCTCCAGTACTTTGGCCTAATGCGAAGAGTCCACTCATTGGAGAAGATGCTGATGATGGAAAGATTGAGGGTAGGAGAAGGGGGTGGCAGAAGATGAGATGGTTAGAGAATCTGAGCAAACTCCAGGAGATGGCGAAGGACAGGGGAACCTGGTGTGCTGCAGTCCATGGAGTCACAGAGTCAGACGTGACTTAGTGACTGAACAACAGCAACGAAAGCCAGATCTTAGTTTATTAGGCATCAGCATATGATGGCTCTTTCTGCCTCTCTTCTTGCACTATGGGCCAGAATTGAGAGCTGGCCGCTAGAAGGTCTGTTCAACTCATTGGCTCTAAGACTCAGCTGTTATTGTCATGCAGCAGTGACAGGAAAGCCTTGATCTCTAGGGACTAGATTTTCTGGACTGCCAGCTTGTGTTCAAGAATGTTTGTTTCCCGGAGCATAACACTAAGCAGTTTTAGGAAATGCTGATACAACTGTAGCAATTTTCCCCAGTTTGTTCGTGACAAAGAACTCACTTCGAAATTAAGTTAGCTTCTTTTCAGTTTTTTTTTTTTTAATGCTGGTAAACGCAATTAGCCTCATTAACCTCAGTTTCTGTTTCATAACTGAAAATTAGCCTACAATCACTGGTTTGCAGGAAAGCACAGTTATAATTAGTCTTTAACTGACTGATATGAAAAAATCTGCCTCTTGTTTAATTTCTCTGACATCTCAGTGCATCTGAAAACATGCCTGAACTCTCCCACACTGACACTGGGGGAAGGAATAAAAATAAAACAAATATTTAAACCAGGGATCTCAGGCTGAAACATGGAAAGCAATATTATTGCACATGGAAGTTGGAGATGAAGAGGCAGTTTTGAGGAGGCAATGATAAGAAGGTAGATTATATTAAGCCTATGCCCAACAATGCTTCTAAGGTGGCCAAGAAAGTGTTAGTGTGCAGAAGAATCTGTCATTCATAGGCAAAGTCAGAGTATTCAGTTCAGTACAGTCTCTCGGTCATGTCAGACTCTTTGCGACCCCATGAATAGCAGCAGGCCAGGCCTCCCTGTTCCTCACCATCTCTCGGAGTTCACTCAGACTCCACGTCCATTGAGTCCGTGATGCCATCCAGCCATCTCATCCTCAGTCGTCCCCTTCTCCTCCTGCCCCCAATCCTTCCCAGCATCAGAGTCTTTTCCAATGAGTCAACTCTTCGCATGAGGTGGCCAAAGTACTGGAGTTTCAGCTTTAGCATCATTCCTTCCAAAGAACACCCAGGACTGATCTCCTTTAGAATGGACTGGTTGGGGGTACTCTTTCTACCCCCTTCTGATGCCTATGTCAGAAGCTTTCTCTATCTCCTTTATACTTTAATAAAACTTTATTACACACACACAGCAAAAAAAAAAAAAGAATGGACTGGTTGGATCTCCTGGCAGTCCAAAGGGACTCTCAAGAGTCTTTTCCAACACCACAGTTCAAAAGCATCAATTCTTTGGTTCTCAGCCTTCTTCACAGTCCAACTCTTACATCCATACATGATCACAGGAAAAACCATAGCCTTGACTAGATGGACCTTAGTTGGCAAAGTAATGTCTCTGCTTTTGAATATGCTATCTAGGTTGGTCATAACTTTTCTTCCAAGGACTAAGCGTCTTTTAATTTCATGGCTGCAGTCACCATCCACAGTGATTTTGGAGCCCCCAAAATAAAGTCTGACACTGTTTCCACTATTTCCCCATCTATTTCCCATGAAGTGATGGGACTGGATGCCATGATCTTTGATTTCTGAATGTTGAGCTTTAAGCCAACTTTTTTATTCTCCTCTTTCACCTTCATCAAGAGGCCCTTTAGCTTCTCTTCACTTTCTGCCATAAGGGTGGTGTCATCTGCATATCTGAGGTTACTGATATTTCTCCTGGCAATCTTAATTCCAGCTTGTGTTTCTTCCATCCCAGAGTTTCTCATGATGTACTCTGCATAGAAGTTAAATAAGCAGGGTGACAATATACAGCCTTGACGTACTCCTTTTCCTATTTGGAACCAGTCTGCTGTTCCATGTCCAGTTCTAACTGTTGCTTCCTGACCTGCATACAGATTTCTCAAGAGACAGGTCAGGTGGTCTGGTATTCCCATCTCTTTCAGAATTTTCCACAGTTCATTGTGATCCACACAGGCAAAGGCTTTGGCATAGTCAATAAAGCAGAAATAGATGTTTTTGGAACTCTCTTGCTTTTTCCATGATCCAGCAGATGTTGGCAATTTGATCTCTGGTTCCTCTGCCTTTTCTAAAACCAGCTCGAACATTTGGAAGTTCACGGTTCACGTATTGCTGAAGCCTGGCTTGGAGAATTTTGAGCATTACTTTACTAGAGTGTGAGATGAGTGCAATTGTGCAGTAGTTTGAGCATTCTTTGGCATTGCCTTTCTTTGGAATTGGAATGAAAACGGACATTTCCAGTCCTGTGGCCACTGCTGAATTTTCCAAATTTACTGGCATATTGAGTGCAGCACTTTCACTGCATCATCTTTCAGGATTTGAAACAGCTCAACTGGAATTCCATCACCTCCGCTAGCTTTGTTCGTAGTGATGCTTTGTTCGTAGTGATGCTTTCTAAGACCCACTTGACTTCACATTCCAAGATGTCTTGCTCTAGATTAGTGATCACATCATCATGATTATCTTGGTCGTGAAGATATTTTTTGTACAGTTCTTCCGTGTATTCTTGCCACCTCTTCTTAATATCTTCTGCTTCTCTTAGGTCAGGACCATTTCTGTCTTTTATCGAGCCCATCTTTGCATGAAATGTTCCCTTGACATCTCTAATTTTTTTGAAGAGATCTCTAGTCTTTCCTATTCTGTTCTTTTCCTCTATTTCTTTGCATTGATTGCTAAAGAAGGCTTTCTTATCTCTTCTTGCTATTCTTTGGAACTCTGCATTCAGATGCTTATATCTTTCCTTTTCTCCTTGGATTTTCGCTCCTCTTCTTTTCACAGCTATTTGTAAGGCCTCCCTAGACAGCCATTTGGATTTTTTGCATTTCTTTTCCATGGCGATGGTCTTGATCCCTGTCTTCCGTACAATGTCACAAACCTCATTCCATAGTTCATCAGGCACTCTATCTATCAGATCTAGGCCCTTAAATCTATTTCTCACTTCCACTGTATAATCATAAGGGATTTGATTTAGGTCATACCTGAATGGTCTAGCGGTTTTCCCTACTTTCTTCAATTTGAGTCTGAATTTGGCAATAAGGAGTTCATGATCTGAGCCACAGTCAGCTCCTGGTCTTGTTTTTGTTGACTGTATAGAGCTTCTCCATCTTTGGCTGCATAGAATATAATCAATCTGATTTTGGTGTTGATCATCTGGTGATGTCCATGTGTAGAGTCTTCTCTTGTGTTGTTGGAAGAGGGTGTTTGCTATGACCAGTGCATTTTCTTGGCAAAACTCTAGTAGTCTTTGCTCTGCTTCATTCTGCATTCCAAGGCCAAATTTGCCTGTTACTCCAGGTGTTTCTTGACTTCCTACTCTCGCATCCAGTCCCCTATAATGAATAGGACATCTTTCTGGGGTGTTAGTTCTAAAAGGTCTTGTAGGTCTTCATAGCACCTTTCAACTTCGGCTTCTTCAGCATTACTGGTTGGGGCATAGACTTGGATAACTGTGATATTGAATGGTTTGCCTTGGAATTGAACAGAGATCATTCTGTTGTTTTTGAGATTGCATCCAAGTACTGCCTTTTGGACTCTTTTGTTGACCATGATGGCTACTGCATTTCTTCTGAGGGATTCCTGCCTGCAGTAGTAGATATAATGGTCATCTGAGTTAAATTCACCCATTCCAGTCCATTTTAGTTCACTGATTCCTAGAATGTCAACGTTCACCCTTGCCATCTGTTGTTTGACCACTTCCAATTTGCCTTGATTCATGGACCTGACATTCCAGGTTCCTATGCATATTGCTCTTTACAGCATCGGATCTTGCTTCTATCACCAGTCACATGCACAGCTGGGTATTGTTTTTGCTTTGGCTCCATCCCTTCATACTTTCTGGAGTTATTTGTCCACTGATCTCCAGTAGCATATTGGGCACCTACTGACCTGGGGAGTTCCTCTTTCAGTATCCTATTACTTTGCCTTTTCATGCTGTTCATTGGGTTCTCAAGGGAAGAATGCTGAAGTGACTTGCCATTCCCTTCTCCAGTGGACCACATTCTGTCAGATCTCTCCACCATGACCTGCCTGTCTTGGGTTCCCCGCAGGCATGGCTTGGTTTCATTGAGTTAGACAAGGCTGTGGTCCTAGTGTGATTAGATTGACTAGTTTTCTGTTAGTATGGTTTCAGTGTGTCTGCCCTCTGATGCCCTCTTGCAACACCTACCATCTTACTTGGGTTTCTCTTACCTTGAGCATGGGGTATCTTTCCACGGCTGCTCCAGCAAAGCACAGCTGCTGTTTCTTACCTTGAACGAGAGGTATCTCCTTACCGCCTATTGGGGGAAAATTAATTGCTCCTTTAGCATAGGTAAACAATCACCATCTCAGCCCTTTAAATCCATTTACTGACCAGCTTTTCCATACCCTTTTTGTGGTAAAGAGAAGAAATCACATCTCCTGATCAATCATGCCACTTGTTCCTTTTCCCACCCTAGCACCTGAAGGCTAGACTTCCAGGTCTTAGGATCAGACAGCTGGGATGAGGAATCTTATGGAGAAACTCTATAGCCAGTATTCCTCCAGTGGCTGGTAACCCAAAAAAGGGTCCAGTTCAGGAAGAATGAGGATGTTCATTTCCTTTTTTCAACAAACAATCTGTTGAGATAAAGGGAAGGTCATATGAAAAAGTTCAACCAGGTCTTCGGGTCTGGGGTGCCCAATCATGACAGCATCAATTTGGTGGAACTCATCACTTTGGATTAGTCGTTGAGATGGCAAACAAGCACACATGCCGATGTGTGCCCTTCTAAATTGTTGGCTGTAGGGATGGCATGATAGAGGTGACTAGTTCTGTGCTCAGAAATTCTTGGGGTTGTGTCGGGGTGGGTGGAAGCCAGGTCCTTAGGCTGAAGTATGGCTGGCTCCAGATAAAGCTCATGGTGTAGTGGTACCCAGAACAATGAGGTGGGGATCTATGTGTGACAACCTTCTTTTTCTTTTATTGGGCTCAGTTTCCCCTTGGTTGGATGTGTAGCTTGGAAATTATAATTCCTAAGACCCATGTAGCTTTGGCACTCTAGGAGTGTATACTAAGCAAAGCCATAATCTCTAGCCTGAACAACCACTGGACTTCTTAACATGGACATGATTCCTTTTTGTCCCGTTACCTCCTCCCCACACTACTTTCTTCTCTCAATCCCCACTAAAGATTCTGAATTTCCAAGTCATCTCTCTATAGACCTAAACAATGTCCGCTGACAAGCACATGCTCAAAGATTCTGCCATTGTGGACTCTGGCTGGAGGGCTTTGAAATGGAGTTGAGCCATTCTGTCTCAGGGGCCAGACTGCAAGGAGAAATCTTATCATTCAAACTGCAGGCCTCCTGTGTCACTCCCTGCATCTCTTATTAAGCCCCATAATACTGAAATAAAAGAGTCAGTAAGTCAGGACATAATCCAGGGCAGTAAAGTAGCTTTTATTAGGCACCTAAGGCATCTGATGCAAATAAGGCAATGAGAGAGGAAATTAATATTATTTTCTCTGTGCTCATTGGAGAAAGTGGTGTGTGACACTTGACTCGGTAGCAATATCTCTGAAACATTTCCCTGATTCTCTTCAGAGCTGTTTATGCAAGAAGCTCTGTCTATGCCATAACCGGGTTGGAAATGATCCTGTGGTCAGGCAAGAGAACTGGATTTAATGACTGGGAGCTCCCTGATAGAAGTGTCTGAGTTGAGCATTCTATTTGAAGGATTCCTAAGGAGGGACCATTTAGGAACCCCTGTTTTCCAAAGAATGATACTGAGACTTCTCCTTGCAGAGGCACGTTTCATTTAGCTGTCCCTACCCTATTTCGTCTTCTCTGGCCTCATAGCCATAGGCTTTATCCATTTCATTTTCTGTTCAATTCAAATAAGCATCACATATCCTACTGAAAGAGAAAAAAAGTTTGAAGCTTTTTCTATTGACAAGAAGCTCAGGAACAGAAACACCTTTCTTCCTCTTTCTTCCTCTGGCATTCATTTCTTGCATGTTTCTTTTGGGTAATTAAACACGCAGAGGTCACCTAGCATCCAGGCAATTACAGGAAGTGGGAGGAGGGAACATAAAACAAAAGTGAACAATCAATGTGAGGAAGTCAACACTGTGTTTTTGTTTTTCTTCCAGTGTCTCTAGAAAGGGAGTAGCTATTTATTGATCATTCATATGCCACTTACCTCCCCAAAGACTTTTGAGGCAATTCAATGTGAGAGCATCTCAGCAACACCTGCATGCTCATAAGCTGAGTTTCTTGGCAAAATAACAAGCCATTACAAAAATCTGACTCAAGTGCTTCTGAGTTCCAGTGAAACAAAAATGTGTCTCAGCAAAAACATCTGTATTCACTTGTTTCAGCTCCCTGTTCCACCATCCAGTCATGTTATCTTCACTTCAAGACAGTATTTGCTTCCTTGCTCTGCTCAGATGCATGTGTTAAAACAGGTGCAGCTACGACATTTGACTCTTTCCACGTCTTGCACCTTCTTTGCCTCAGCCCATTGAGGAATGTAAATTGTTCCACGGCCCCAGCATCTAAGGAAACTTATGTCTGAATGAACCCTCTTTCAATAGGGCTGCTTGTCTAGAGAACAACCACCCTTCGAGATCCATTCTTGGAGCTGATAACATGATTGAGTCATTTTGAAACTCTGAGACTTTTTCTTTGAGCTGAGTTATCGCCATTCTGAGAATATATCTCAGAATTTCTTGCTCCATGGTTTCATTCATGCTATTCTTTTGGCATAAAATCCTCCCTGTTTACACTACCTGTCACAATTCTCCTTGTTCTTCATGGCTTTGTTAAAGATGACTGCCTCCTAAAGCCTTTGGTATCAGTTATGAATTGGCACAATATAGCTGATTAACAAATAAACAAACTGCGGGAGCAACCTGCAGTAAACATTGATTTGTCCTCCCAAGTCTATATATAGGTCAGTGGCGTGGTTCTTATGGTCTCAGTTGGGTTCACCCACATATCCACAGACAGCTCTGTGATGGTGCCAAGTTCTGCTCATCTTGGCTGGACTCTCTTAGATGTAAGGGGACTGGATGGCTGTGAGGTGGCCTAGGATGGTCTTAGCCAGCATGACTATTCCTTCCTCCTACATGGTTTCTCATACCACAGTGTGTTAGCTTGGATATGGTCTCACGGTGGTGATACAGTTCTGGGAGAAACAGGCAGTGTACAAGATCTCTTGAGGCTTAAACTCAGAACCAGCATGCCATTCCTTCTGTTCCTTTCTATTGGCCAAAGAAAATCACCAGTATAACTCAGTTTCAAGAGCAATAAACTCGATACAAGCCCTTATAGTAGGAACTGCAAGATCACATTTTATCGGACATGGATAGGAAGAATGAAGAATTGGGAAGTTTTTGCAGTCAGTCGACCACAACTTTTTGATTGTCTAGTTTGAAGTGGTTTTGCTTGTGATTTAATTGTACTCTTTTGGTACAACTTTAAAAATAGAACATAATTTGGCACTTGCTTTATCTCCTCTTATGACTTTATCTCCTCAGAGTCCAGAGGCCATGTCTCCTTTTTTACCCTGGATCTCAAGATGCTTAATTCAGTGACTTGTCACATACGGATGTGAGAGTTGGACTATAAAGAAAGCTGAGTGCTGAAGAACTGATGCTTTTGAACTGTGATGTTGGAGGAGACTCTTGAGAGTCCCTTGGACTGCAAGGAGATCCAACCAGTCCATCCTAAAGGAAATCAGTCCTGAATATTCATTGGAAGGATTGCTGATGGAGCTGAAACTCCAATACTTTGGCCACCAGATGGGAAGAACTGACTCATTGGAAAAGACCCCGATGCTAGGAAAGATTGAAGGCAGAAGAAGGGGACGACAGAGGGTGAGATAGTTGGATGGCATCACCAACTCGATGGACATGAGTTTGAGTAAGCTTTGGGAGTTGGTGATGGACAGGGAAGCCTGACATGATGCTGTTCATGGGGTCACAAAGACTCGTCACTACCGAGAGACTGAAATTAATTAGGCAGATTTAGATACAGTGTACAAGTAAGGCAAAATAGGAAACACAGCACACAGAATTTAAAATCTGGGATGACCTCAAAAGTTAATTCCATCATCCTGTCCTGTAGTAGTATGTAAGCTGCTCCAAATGGAAAGCCAGGAAAACAATTGTCTCAAAATGCAGAGAAGCTGCTCCAGATGGAAAGCCAGGAAAACAATTGTCTCAAAATGCAGAGAAGTTCCTCCCTCAATGAATGCCCATTGCAAACAATGCACCATCTGTGTACCCTAACAGCCCAGCAGCTTTAACTTTCCCATTTCTTAGCAGACCAAGTCTTAGCCTTTTTTTTTTTTTTTTTGCTCTTAGCCTCCACAGTCTGCCTTTCTCTTCTCACTATGATTAAGTTATACCTTTCCACTAGTGACAATGACTTCTGCTTAGATTTTCAGTAAGGAACAGAGCCGGAGTGCAGAGAACAGTGCTTTGTGCATCCTAAGTGCTCAGTTTTGCTTACTGAACACATAGATGTAGATTTCTTCCACCTGTGTGTCTCCAGTTCAGTTCAGTTCAGTTCAGTTCAGTTTAGTCGCTCAGTCGTGTCCGACTCTTTGCGACCCCATGAATCGCAGCACGCCAGGCCTCCCTGTCCATCACCAACTCCCGGAGTTCACTCAGACTCACGTCCATTGAGTCAGTGATGCCATCCAGCCATCTCATCCTCTGTCGTCCCCTTCTCCTCCTGCCCCCAATCCCTCCCAGCATCAGAGTCCTTTCCAATGAGTCAACTCTTCGCATGAGGTGGCCAAAGTACTGAAGTTTCAGCTTTAGCATCATTCCTTCCAAAGAACACCCAGGGCTGATCTCCTTTAGAATGGACTGGTTGGATCTCCTTGTAGTCCAAGGGACCCTCAAGAGTCTTCTCCAACACCACAGTTCAAAAGCATCAATTCTTGGTTGCTTAGCCTTCTTCACAGTCCAACTCTCTCATCCATACATGACCACTGGAAAAACCATAGCCTTGACTAGATGGATCTTAGTCGGCAAAGTAATGTCTGTGCTTTTGAATATGCTATCTAGGTTGGTCATAACTTTTCTTCCAAGAAGTAAGCGTCTTTTAATTTCATGGCTGCAGTCACCATTTGCAGTGATTTTGGAGCCCCCAAAATAAAGTCTGCCACTGTTTCCACTGTTTCCCTATCTATTTTCCATGAAGTGATGGGACCAGATGCCATGATCTTTGTTTTCTGAATGTTGAGCTTTAAGCCAACTTTTTCACTCTCCTCTTTCACCTTCATCAAGAGGCCCTTTAGCTTCTCTTCACTTTCTGCCATAAGGGTGGTGTCATCTGCATATCCGAGGTTATTGATATTTCTCCTGGCAGTCTTGATTCCAGCTTGTGTTTCTTCCAGCCCAGCGTTTCTCATGATGTACTCTGCATATAAGTTAAATAAGCAGGGTGACAATATACAGCCTTGACGTACTCCTTTTCCTATTTGGAACTAGTCTGTTGTTCCATGTCCAGTTCTAACTGTTGCTTTCTGATCTGCATACAGATTTCTCAAGAGGCAGGTCAGGTGGTCTGGTATTCCTATCTCTTTCAGAATTTTCCAAAGTTTATTGTGATCCACACAGTCAGCTACCACATAATTGAGGGTTTTCTGGCTTCTCTAATGTTTTTCTTCTTTCTTTCTTAAACATTGCTCCCAAGGGATTTCTCTAGCCGTCCAGTGGTTAAGACTTCTCCTTCCAATGTGGCAGCCACAGGTTTAACCCCTGATCAGGGATCTAAGACCCCACTGCGTTGCAGCCAAAAAAACAAAACATAAAGCAAACAGTGTTGTAACAAATTCAGTAAAGACTTATAAAATGGTCTTTTTATAAATAAAAAGATTCACATTAAAAACAGACAAAAAACATTGCTCCTGAGGGAGTAAGACCACCTCAGGCCATCAGCTGAAACTGAGTTCCCATCTGCTCAGAATCTTCCATCAGGTTTTTGGCCAGAGTTTTATTTTAGGAAGACAAAGCCAACCTAGAGGGAGAAGAGGGGAGAGGGGACGAGTTCCTCTCTGAAGAGTGAGAAAAGATTGATTCTTTATTGATTCATTAGCCTCAAAAGCACTTCACTCTGCAGAATGGAATTCAAGTAATATTTCAGGTTTTCGATGAAAGTTCTCCTCACGTGACTTCCCCTGTAACCATTTACTTGGATTCTATGCTTGTAGAACTCGGTATTTAAAAAGGCTTTTTATAATCAGTCTATGTCCTTGTGGCTCTCTTTGTTTGGTTAAATTCCTAGCCACATCAATTGAGAAAACAGAGTCTCTCTTTCTTTTCACTCAAAGAAGAGTTTTAGAGAAGATTTAGTTTAGTTTAGTTCAGTAGCTCAGTCGTGTCCAACTCTTTGCGACCCCATGGACTGCAGCACTCCAGGCTTCCCTGTCCATCACCAACTCCCGGAACTTGCTCAAACTCATGTCCATTGAGTCAGTGATGCCATCCAGCCATCTCATCCTCTGTTGTCCCCTTCTCCTCCTGCCCTCAATCTTTCTCAGCATCAGGGTCTTTTCCAATGAGTCAGTCTTTGCATCAGGTGGCCATAGTATTGGAGTTTCAGCTTCAACGTCAGTCTTTCCAATGAATATTCAGGACTGATTTCCTTAGGATGGACTGGTTGGATCTCCTTGCAGTCCAAGAGACTCTCAAGAGTCTTCTCCAACATCACAGTTCAAAAGCATCAATTCTTCAGCACTCAGCTTTCTTTATAGTCCAACTCTCACATCCATACATGACTACTGGAGAAACTGTAGCTTTGACTAGATGGAACTTTGTTGGCAAAGTAATGCCTCTGCTTTTTAATATGCTGTCTATGTTGGTCATAGCTTTTCTTTCAAGAAGCAAACGTCTTTTAATTTCATGACTGCAGTCATAATCTGCAGTGATCTGCTGCTGCGGCTAAGTCGCTTCAGTCGTGTCCGACTCTGTGCGACCTCATAGATGGCAACCCACCAGGCTCCCCTGTCCCTGGGATTCTCCAGGCAAAAACACTGGAGTGGGCTGCCATTTCCTTCTCCAATGCATGAAAGTGAAAAGTGAAAGTGAAGTTTCTTAGTTGTGTCTGACTCCTAGCAACCCCATGGACTGCAGACTACCAGGCTCCACCATCCATGGGATTTTCCAGGCAAGAGTACTGGAGTGGGTCGCCATTGCCTTCTCCATCTTGGAACCCCCAAAACAAAGTCTGTCACTATTTCCATTGTTTCCCCATCTATTTGCCATGAAGTAATGGGTCTGGATGCCATGATCTTAGTTTTCTGAATGTTGAGTTTTAAGCCAACTTTTTCATTCTCCTCTTTCACTTTCATTAAGAGCCTCTTTAGTCCTTCTTCCTTTTCTGCAATGGTTAATTTAAGTGTCAACTTGACTGGACTATTGGGTGCCTATATATTTGGCTAAAAAATTATTTCAAGGTGTGTCTGTGATAGTGTTTCCAAATGGGATCAGCACTCAATCTGTAGACTGAGTAAAGCAGATTGTTCTTGTTAGTGTGGACATCACCCAATCCTTTGAGGACCTGAACAGGGGGAAAAAAAAGTGAAATAAGGGGGAATACTCTCTCTCTGCCTGACTGCTTGAGCTGAGCACTCCTTTTCTGTCCTCAGACTGGGTCTTACATCTTTGGTGCTCCTGGTTCTCAAAACTTTGGAGTCAGATTGGAATTTCTACCACCTGCTTTCCCTATATCTATAGCTTCAGAAAGCAGACTGTGAGACTGTCTAGCCTCCATAGTTGTGTGAGCCAATTTCTTATAATAAATTTCTTCCTATATAGTCAGTTGGTTTCATTTCTTGGAGAACTCTAATACAGTCCCTTATCATGATATGACTATGCCTTTGTGACTTTAGGACAACCAGATGTCTGGTCCCTTCTGGCTGTTTATTCTCAACTGCCAACATTTCTCCATCAACAGAGGTCAAGAGATCATTAAATCGATAACTCTACCTCCCATCTTACCTTTCAGGATGGCCTACTACTCTCTATGACTTTCAAGGTTCTTTCCATTCTGTAAAACTCAGTCTTCCCTATAAGACAGGGACAGTTTTAGACTTCTCCTTTTAAAACAGGAAAAATTTCTCTCTCTCCAAAATCATTTATCCTCTTTTCCATAGTCAGGGTCTATTTGAATCTTTATATAGTCCTCTTAAGACTAGCTAGAAATGGTTACTAAACCCACTATTTAGGGTGATACATTACTGGCTAGAATCTTTGCAAGGGTTTGTTTCTTTGAAAATAAAATGTAAAAGGTAACCTAAACCTAATTTTTATTAGAATATAATCACTTTACAACGTTGTACTAGTTTCTGCTGAACAGTAAAATGAATCAACTAAAAATATACATATATCCTCTCTCTCTTGGGCCTCCTCCCTACCCACTCTAACATCCCAACCATCCGGGTCATCACAAAGAGCTATATACAATTATTTATTCCTAATAATTTCCCAGAGATTTTACCTAATGATACAGACCTCTCTGTTTTTCTTTATTTGCCTTTAAGAGAAACATTTATTCCTTGGATAATTAATTTAACATTTATTGAGCAACTTCTAGGTGACTGGCAATTGCATTAGGTACTCAGTGTCCAAAGATGAATGCTCTCAGGCTGTGCAAGGGACATCTGTATGTCTTCCTGCTGGTCACGTCAGAAGCCTGAGGTCCCTACTAGGAATCCTGGGTGAGCCTTTTCCTCTTCCCTTCTGCTATCTCTGATTCCATAATGATGTTCTGAGCACTGGATGTTCATCTTGTTACTAAGGTATTGAACAGGTTTCTTGCTTGCTATTAGGGTGTGATTTTAAAGGGAAGTCTCCCTTCTTTTTCCCTCTGCAACTTTTGAATACTAGGCTGTGGTCGTTCCCAACTTTATACTTCCTCACGATCCACATAATATAATCTTTATACCATCAACTATGTATGCTCCCTTATTTTTTTCTGACTGTGTTTTCCTCTCCTCATTCACTGCTCACCACTCGTGCCTTTCTCATCAGGGTCTGCTGTCTGCTCAGTTGCCTGACACCTAGCTCCTTCCCTGGTGGCTCAGATGGTAAAGCATCTGCCTATGATGCAGGAGATCCGGGTTCAATCCTTGGGTCGGGAAGATTTCCTGGAGAAGGAAATGGCAACCCACTCCAGTATTCTTGCTTGGAAAATCCCATGGGTGGAGGAGTCCGGTAGGCTACAGTCCATGGGGTCACAAAGAGTCAGACATGACTGAGCTACTGCACTTTCACTTTTCTTTCAGTGCCTCTGAGCTTGTTCATTACCTCTGGGCCATCACCCTCATCCTCCTCTTGCTGTGCTCCCCAAATTACTCTTCTCTTACTTGACTGTACAAAGCAGAATTTCCAGAAACAGGAAAGCCCCTTTACCCATCCCATCTCATTAACAGTCCCTGTGGCCCACTCATTGCCATGTAGCAACAGAGGAACACAAGAGGCTGATTTGGTTGGTCAAGAATGAGAAATATTGGCAATACCTCCCTGATGGCTCAGATGGTAAAGAATCTGCCTTCAGTGCAGGAGACCCGAGTTCAATCCCTGGATCAGGAAGATCCCCTGGAGGAGGAAATGGCAACTCAATCCAGTATTCTTGCCTGGGAAGTCCCGTGGACAGAGGAGCCTGGCAGCGACAGACCACGGGGTCACAAAGAGTCAAACATGACTGAGCAACTAACACACATACCAGCCTCTGCCAGGCACGGTGTCCCCTGCTGGTTCCCTGCTCCCATCTCTCTCTTTACAAGCTTCTGGGAACCCACCATGCCAGGCAAAGAGATTCGTGTAATATTTTGTTGTAACAGTTCCAATCTTATAGAATAGTCATAAGAATAGTAGAGAAACCTCCTATATACTTTTGACCCGGAATCCTATTCAAGATTTGCTAAATGTCTCTGTAACATCCCTTATACAGAAGGTCTACACAGGATCAACCATTAAGACTATCGTCAGTCTCTCAATCATTTCAACATGGACTAGTTCCTTAGTCTTCTCTAATCTCCATGATCTTGATATTTTTGAAGACTGTCAAAAATCATTTTTATAAATTACTTAATTTAGGGTTTCTATGCTTCTTTTCGGCTTCCATGGTGGCTCCAGAGGTTAAAGCGTCTGCCTGCAATGCAGGAGATCTGGGTTCAATCCGTGGGTTGGGAAGTTCCCCTGGAGAAGGAAATGGCAACCCACTCCAGTATTCTTGCCTGGAGAATCCCAAGGATGGAAGAGCCTGGTAGGCTACAGTTCACAGGGTTGCAGAGTCGGACACATGCTTCTTTTAGACTGTTGTTATTATTTAGTTGCTCAGTCGTATCTGACTCTTTTGTGACCCCATGGACTGTGGCCCACCAGGCTCCTCTGTCCATGGGATTTCCCAGGCAATCTGGGGAAAAACAACAACAACAACAACAACTGGAGTGGATTGCTGTTTCCTTTTCCAGGGGATCCTCCAAACCCAGGGATTGAAATGTGTCTCCTGCATTGCAGGTGGATTCTTTAGTAACACTGAGCTACCTGGGAAGCCCTTCCTCATGCTTAGGCACCAGTTATTTATTTTGTGGAAGGAGTATCACAGATGTTGGAGTTACATACAGTATATCCTATCTAGGGTCACATGATGCCTATTTGTCTTGTGACTAGTGTTAGTTTTGATTGTATGATTGAGATGATGTCTGACAAGTTTCTCCATTGTAAGGTAACTTTTTTTCTTTCTAATTAATAAATGTACTGTGGGTGATATTTTGACAATATTCAATTGTCTTTGAGAATAGATTGGATGATGAGATATCCAGTTTACTGTTGTGAAAGAGTAATTTCTGTTTTGAGCAAAATATAAGTTAAATTGTACAAACATCCCTCAAATCTCAATGACTTTGCACATTGCAAATTTAGTTCGTGTTCATGCTACATGGCCAAAGCAGATGAAAAAGATGGGGATTTCAGAGATCCAGATTTATGGAAGCTTCATTTTTAAATGTGTCCCCAGGATATTCATAGATTTCCCATTCCCAGGAAGAGACGGTGACTAATTGCACTCTGGCTTTTAAAGTTTCTACCAGGAAGTGAAACACATCATTCTTGCTCATATTTCTTTGGCAAAGGAAATCACATGACCATACTTCCCAGGAGGTGGAGATGTGAATTGCTACCATGTTTCTTGAAAGAGGAAAGTATGAAGCAGTCACAGAGGACTCCCCCACCACCAATGTCCTTGGACAAGGGGTATCAAAGTCATTGCTCTGACTTGGCTCTGTCTTTTGCCTGATCTTATGTTGTTTTATTATCTGCATGGCAGGAAAACCTAGCTCATATAGTTGTTATGAAAAAATAATAAAAGTCCTTTACAAACATAATACTATAGGAAACATGAGCACATCATACCTACCATTTCTAATGGTAATGTCTGCAAATGGCAGATAATCTTCCTGGGAGCTGTGTAACTCATTGGACTCCATTATTTTAAGTAATGATGAAACATTCTTTTTTAAAATTATTATAAAAGTAAAAGGTGCTTAGTAATAGATGCTCAATATTTTCCTATATTTTTACTTAAACTTTAAATACTTTCATATAATTACAGTTTCTTTTAAATATTCTTTTTGAAGCCTTTTAAATATTCCTTTGAAGCGATTACTGGCATTTAGGTGATTTTCACATATATAGTACACATATACGGTTGCTTAACTCTGCTGAAGAGAAGAGAATTCTCTGCTTTCCCTGTGTGTGTGTGGAAGTGACCCTGGATCTCTTAAGTCTCCTGCTTTGGCAGGCAGATTCTTTACCACTCCTGGGAAGCCTATGTATTCATATGTACTGGAAACACTTCTAAATCCTCGTTTATATCGGCCAAAGCTTAATTTTGAAAGAATAAACATGTGCTTCCCTTGCTCTTCAAAAAACATGTGCTTCCCTTTGCTTCTTCAGAAAACCATGCACAGCTGCCGATCTCCAGGTTTTCTACTCTAATATGCAAATTCTTTGTAGAATGATTGCTATGAAACACCTCCTTTCTGCTGACTGCTGCAGTATAGCTTCAGTTCAATTCAGTTCAGTCACTCAGTCATGTCCGACTCTTTGCGACCCCATGAATTGCAGCACGCTAGGCCTCCCTGTTCATCACCATCTCTCAGAGTTCACTCAGACTCACGTCCATTGAGTCCGTGATGCCATCCAGCCATCTCATCCTCGGTCATCCCCTTTTCCTCCTGCCCCTAATCCCTCCCAGCATCAGAGTCTTTTCCAATGAGTCACCTCCAACTCTTCTAATGAGGTGGCCACAGTACTGGAGTTTCAGCTTTAGCATCAGTCCTTCCAAAGAAATCCCAGGGCTGATCTCCTTCAGAATGGACTGGTTGGATCTCCTTGCAGTACAAGGGACTCTCAAGAGTCTTCTCCAACACCACAGTTCAAAAGCATCAATTCTTCGGTGCTCAGCCTTCTTCACGGTCCAACTTTCACATCCACACATGACCACAGGAAAAACCATAGCCTTGATTAGATGGACCTTAGTTGGCAAAGTAATATTTCTGCTTTTGAATATACTGTCTAGGTTGGTCATAACTTTCCTTCCAAGGAGTAAAGCGTCTTTTAATTTCATGGCTGCAGTCACCATCTGCAGTAATTTTGGAGACCCCCAAATAAAGTCTGACACTGTTTCCACTGTTTCCCCATCTATTTCCCATGAAGGGATGGGACTGGATGCCATGATCTTTGTTTTCTCAATGTTGAGCTTTAAGCCAACTTTTTTACTCTCCTCTTTCACCTTCATCAAGAGGCCCTTTAGCTTCTCTTCACTTTCTGCCATAAGGGTGGTATCATCTGCATAGCTTACTGCTATATATTTTCTGATCTTTTTGATGAAAAGAAAGTCATCTGTGAGACTCTTTCTTATGATTTGAAGGTCTTGGTTCCATGATCATTTCCTTGGTTAGACCATCAAGCAGACCATTTGGCCACAGCAGCAAATGTGCCATTTACCATCTCACTGGGATTTTGCTATGTATTGTTTGGTTCTTATTCCATATGATCTCACTAGGCAAGATGGGTCCTGGGTCTCTTCAAGAATCACTGACTGTCTTAGTTTCTATTTGGCTCCCTTTGTTCATAACCTAAATGCCCATCCTCCAGCCTTACGAGGTCCTTCAACCTTCCATTCAGTGTCCTTTCTTATCTTTAGGAGGAAATTGCCTCTTGATCTCCCCAATAATTGGAATATCACAGAGCCTCTGCTTTTATGCTAATTTGTCAGAACTGTGGGTTTCCCATTTTAAGTGTTTATTTTTAACTGTCTTATCACTCATCTCTGCATTTTTGCTAATAGTAGCCACAGTGGGAAGTCAGGTCAGGCTCTGTTCTCAGTCATTGTCACTAACTGTCCAATCTGGGTCACCAAGTGTTCCTTAAAACATGTCATCTTTGCAATGTCCCTTGGATCAAGCTCTTCCCCAAGAGTCTACCCCTTGCCATTTGTTTTCACATGTCAGTTGCAATGGTGTACTGGAGGAAATCATAAAATAGCTAGTGACAATGAACTGTTAAATATTCAGAAATTTCGTAATCCAGTTGTTAAACCATTGGTAGCTTGAAAGCTGGGCTTCCTAGGTGGCTCTGACAGTGAAAAATCTGCCTGCCATGCAGAAGACCTGGGTTTGATCCCTGGGTATTGAAGATTCCCTGGAGAAGGGATTTGCTGCCCACTTCAGTATCCTTGCCTGGAGAATTCCATGGACAGAGGAGCCTGGTGGGCTACTGCTCATGGGGTCACAAAGAGTTAGATACAACTGAGCCACTAGCACACACACAGCTTGAAAAGTGAGTCCTTGCGGGGAGTGTTAACGCCATGGAGATTGTTAAGCGCTATAAACCAGGGCTTCCCCTGCCAAGAAAGCCAGTTTACTAGCACATCACTACATTTGGGTGAATAAAATGAGAATAATGAAAATAAAGAAATATTTTTGAGAACACAGATAATCAGGAAATATTTATTCCTGAGAACACTTAGAAAATGTTCTTTTAACAGTTTCAATAAAAAAGTCACCCAAACACATAGAGGTTTTTCTGGAGGAAACAAAAATGCTAAATATAGAGGAAAATAGTCAATAACCTAGACTACCAAAATTGAAATTTTCTTATTAAAAACTACTGTTAAGAAAAGGAAAAGATATGTCACAGATTACAGAACATATTCATGATATGGCAAAGAGCTTGTATCTAGAATATATAAAAACTTCTACAAATAACTGAATTAAAAAAGACAAACAACTCAATAATGAAATGGGGAAAATATTTGAGTAGATACTTCTCAAAAAAAGATATGCAAATAGCCAATAATCACATGAAGAAAGGCTCAGTATCATTATTAGCAGGGAAATGAAAATTAAAACCACAATGGATTGCCATTTCACCTTTACTAGAATAGCTGAAATCAAAGAATGTGTCTAGAATGTGGAACAACCAGAGCTCTCATACTCTGTTGCTGGAAATGAAAAATGTTGCAATCATCTTGGAAAACTACTTGGCAGTTCCATATAGTGTTAAAACATACCTCGACCTTTTGATCTTGCCATTCTACTGCTACTCAAGAGAAATTAAAACATACCCACAAATAAGGCTTACACAAGAACTTTTATAGTCGCTTTATTCACAACATCTCCAACTGGAAACTACCCAAATGTCCATCAACAGGAGAAGGAATACACAAATCCTGGAACACATATATAATGGAGTACAACTCAACAATTAAAATGAACAAATCACTTATACATGCTGAGACCTGCTCAGCATTAGAAGCAAACAACAAAAGACTATGTAGAGTATGCTTCTATGTGTATGACATTTAAACACTGATGCAACTAACCTTTGAAATCAGAACAGTAGTTACCTTTCAGAGCATCAGTTGAGTTCAGTCTCTCAGTTGTGTCCAACTCTTTGCGACCCCATGAATCGCAGCATGCCAGGCCTCCCTGTCCATCACCAACTCCCAGAGTTCACTCAGACTCACGTCCATTGAGTCAATGATGCCATCCAGCCATCTCATCCTCAGTCGTCCCCTTCTCCTCCTGCCCCCAATCCCTCCCAGCATCAGAATCCTTTCCAATGAGTCAACTCTTCCCATGAGGTGGCCAAAGTACTGCAGTTTCAGCTTTAGCATCATTCCTTCCAAAGAACACCCAGGGCTGATCTCCTTCAGAATGGACTGGTTGGATCTCCTTGCAGTCCAAGGGACTCTCAAGAGTCTTCACCAACACCACAGTTCAAAAGCATCAATTCTTCGATGCTCAGCTTTCTTCACAGTCCAACTCTCACATCCATACATGACCACAGGAAAAACCATAGCCTTGACTAGATGGAACTTTGTTCGCACAGAGGTAGTTAAAAGTCACTGGAGAAGGACGGAAGGCAACTTTCTGGAATGATGGAGATAGTCTATGTCTTAATTAGGGAAATGGTTAAAATGCTTATGCGCTTCCCAGGTGGCGCTAGTGGTAAAGAATCCACCTGTCAATGCAGGACACATTAAGAGATGTGAGTTCAATCCCTGGGTCAGGAAGATCCCCTGGAGGAGGGCATGATGACCTACTCCAGCATCTTTGGAGAATCACATGGACAGAGATGCCTGGCTGGTCTGAAGTCCATAGTGTTGCACAGAATTGGACACAAGTGAAATGACATGTATAGATAAATACATTTATAAAACTCATTTTCTGTATGTAAATTCAACACAGGTGTATATATTATAAAACATTATCTGTATGTAAATTCCACTCAATAGCAATAGGGAAAAAGAACAGAAAAAAATCATCTCCCAAAATAGTAACTCAAACAAAGCAACCCAAATGAAACAATTTCATCAAGTCTCAGACAGTGAAGAAGCAACATTTTACCTGGTTTAATGATGGAAAATACATATCATCTGATGATACCACACAGAATGTCAGACCTTAAGACAAAAGAACAGAGAGCAGAAAGCAATGTAATCTTATACCATTACATATTTAGCATAATGGCACACTAAAGTTTTCTACCAATCATTTTTTTCAGCTTAATGGTACCTCTGCTAAATCTGCTAAGTCGCTTCAGTCGTGTCCGATTCTGTGTGACCCCATAGATGGCAGCCCACGAGGCTCCCCTGTCCCTGGGATTCTCCAGGCAAGAACATTGGAGTGGGTTGCCATTTCCTTCTCCAGTGCATGAAAGTGAAAAGTGAAAGGAAGTCACTCAGTCATGTCCGACTCTTTGCGACCCCATGGACTGCAGCCTACCAGGCTCCTCCATCCATGGGATTTTCCAGGCAAGAGTACTGGAGTGGGGGCGCCACTGCAGGAGTAGTTAATTCCTGGCTTTAAAAAAATAGTAGTTTGGCCTGATTACTCATATTGATAGAAAGAATAAATCCAATGAATCATCGCAGCCTCCTCCACTCCTCGGCTGGCACTAGGTTGCTGACTGACAGTGTAGCCGCCTAGCTTGGCAGGCCCTGCACCCCCAGGCCTGCTAATTGCTGCAGAGCCAAGGAGATTTGAAGAAAAGATTAGAGGTGAGTTAGGGGCTTGAGGAAGTCTGCCTAAGAATTACAGGGATGGAAGAATTCTCTAGGCGAGAATACTGGAATGTGTAGCCTTTCCCTTCTCCAGGGGATCTTCCCAACCCTAGGGATGTAACCCAGGTCTCCTGCATTGCAGGCAGATTCTTTACTGTCTGAGCCACCAGGGAAGCCCAGAAAACAGTATAACCTGGGTTAGATGGACAGGGAGGAGATATACAGCTAAGTTGAGTGCTGCCTACATGTCCTCTTGGCTGGCTCTGGAACCACTCTTTGCCTTCTTATTTTTCATATCTGACTTTAATTACTCTATTTTATGGGCACAGAGATTAGATGAACTAGTGTCTGCCTCTGGCACTCAGGATCTTTCCTCTAGGCCAGCAGGACCCATGTATATGAACCAAGTCCGGGACCAACAGCTTGGGGCCCCTGAGGTGCCACCCCTCAGCAGCCCATGAGAGCCCACTCATTTGCATTAAATATTTTGTAGCTACTCTATGGGGTTTCCCTGGTGGCTCAGAGGTTAAAGCGTCTGCCTGCAATGCGGGAGACTTGGGTTTGATCCCTGGGCCAGGAAGATCCCCTGGAGAAGGAAATGGCAACCTACTCCAGTATTCTTGCCTGGAAAATTCCATGGACAGAAGTGCCTGGTGGGCTACAGCCCATGGGGTCACAAAGAGCCAGGCACGACTTACTGACTAAACAACAACAATAAGCTATTCTAACACTTTCATGCCAGCTCTCCTCCCCATTCTATGCCAGGGGCTTGGTGGAGGAATCAAGATTCTCCTTCACCGCTGAATTTAGCCTCCTTGACTACTTCCAGACCACAGCTTTTGGAATCCTGGTTTCCAAAGCAGGTTTGGAGGAAACTTGGCCAATTTTTTTTCATGTAAAGCAAGAAAACATCATGAAGAAGGAAATGACAACTCATTCCAATAGTCTTGCCTGGGAAAACCCATGCACAGAGGAGCCTGGTGGGCTACAGTCCATGGGGTTGCAAAGAGTTGGACGCAATGTAATGACTAAACAATAACAAATGATATAGGAAGAGTTTGTTGGATGTTGGTAAGTGGTGGACTGATACTGGTACTGGGCTTCCTAGGTAGCTCAATGGTAAAGGACCCGCTTGCCAATGCAGATGTGGGTTTGATCCCTGGGTCAGGAAGATTCCTTGGAGGAGGGGTTATGGCAACCCATTCCAGTATTCATGGACAGAGGAGCCTGATGGGCTACAACCCATGGGGTCACAAAAAGTCAGACATGGCTGAGTGACTGAGCATGAGAAAATATTGAAGCTGGTTGCTCTTAGCTCCAGTTTTCACTGCCTTTGTTTATGTTGTGGCACACAGGTCCTCCACCAGGCTTGTGACGCACAGGTAGGGCTGGGACAGGGAATAGGGTCACTGTGGCTGCCTGGCTTGGCCAGCCTGCAGACTTCCAGGCTGAGGCCAACCATAAACAAACCTGGATTAGCATTTTCAAACAGGCTTAACAAACAGAACAACTGTTTGTGATAGGAGAGAACAGTACTGATTGGAGCAGATTGCCTCTAAATGTTCTTCCACGCTTTTGTCTCTCATTCCTGAACCTATTACAACGTTTACAAAAACAAATGCCAGGCATGAGTGTGGGCCTGTGAATTCCCAGGTTGTCTAGCCTACGTTTTTCTTTCTTCCTCCGTAAGGAATTAAGAAACTGAAGCTGAAAATGAAAATGTTCACTAACATTTTCTACACCAGTGCACCAGAGGAGATAGCAGTGACTCTTCCTCCACTTTTATTTTTCCCTAAATAAATAGAGCCAAGAACTGCAAACCTCCAGCTCAGCTTGGGGCAGCTTTAAAGCCCACCACCAGATCCCCACTAAGATAAGCTGCCCCCATGCCGAGCTGCTCCACTGTCAGATAGGAGAGATGACTGAGGCTGATGAGAGGAAAAGAGGAGAGATGCTTTTACACAAATAACATAATTTGGCTCCCTGAGAAAAAGGAAAGGCAAAATGCAGGTGGTGTTCCGTCTTCTCTCCCTTGCTTGCATCCCTGAGTGGAAGCATTAATAGGCTTAGTGCTTATTAAGGTGAAATCAAAAACAGAGAAAGACAGAGGAACTGCATGAACAAAATTACTAGAGATTCAAAGTTTGAGAGTTTCCAGCTGGCTCATTTATTTCGAGAAGGAAATTTAGGAAGTACTAGAGACACTTTCTGCCTTCATTTAGCTTTAAAGGAAGAAGAAAAGCAAGACATACATAGCTAATATATGAGGTGCCATCCAAAATGATGGAAACTATCCCCATCTTTTCACCTCAACAAGTATTTATTAAATGTTTATTGTATGCCCAGCACCATGCTTGAAATGGGAACCATTAAAAAGACTTAATCAATGGAATATTACCCAGTCATAAAAAGAACGAAATAATGCCATTTGAAGCAATTTGGATGGACCTAAAGATTGTCATACTAAGAGAAGAAGGTCAGAAAAGGAAAAATGTTGTATGATATTGCTTATATGTAAAAATCTAAAAAAAATCATGCAAATGAGCTTATTTACAAAGCAGAAATAGACTCACAGACATAAAAAACAAACTTATGGTTGCCAAAGGGGCAAGGGGAATTACGGGCTATATTAAGAATCTGGGAATTAAATATATAGACCACTATATATAAAGCAGATCATTAACAAGGACTTCCTGTATATCCCATGAACTATATTCAATATCTTTTCCTGTAATGGAAAAGAAACAAAAATATATAACTGAATCACTTTGCTGTACACCTAAAGCTAACATAGCATTGTAAATCAACTATATTTCAATAAAAAATAAAACAAAAAGACAACTATAGATTCTGTGCTTAACCTCTTTATAACTTAATCTCTATAAAAATGAACCAGAGCTCCTTGTAAAAGAAGGGGTTCCACTTTCTGGACTGCTGAGACAGTCTGGGAGGAGTCACATGGATCAGATGCTAGCAACAGTTAAAAGGTACTGTTGTGAGTCATTGCTGAATCTCTGCAGTGGAGCAGTGGTGACTGTGGGATCAAGTTGACTCACTCTAATTTTGGAGTTGTTTTTCCTAATATCCTATATCTGAATTGTTTGCACCACTGACATAACTTATTTGAAACACTGATCAAATTTTTTTCCCACATTCAACTTCAATTTCTTCATATGTGTTATAGAATCATCTGGTTCTAAGTCACTCAGAGGCTCAGGGAACTTAAAAGCTAGTTTGTGCTTGGTTCACGTCCTTCTAGTTCAGGACTCCCTGTCTGTCAGTCAAGGTATCTGCTTAGTATGGCTGTGTGTTATATCTCTAAAGATGCCTTGATGAAAAAAAAAAAAAAAAAAAGCCCTGGATAGACTCACCAGCATAGCAGTCAGTCTCTTTGTTTTATGTTTAACAAATACAAAGATTTTAGAAATAATGTGCATTTTAATTCAAGTTCAGAGCAGGCTGATGTTGAAAAATCTCTGGAATTCTTCTCTTTGAAAAGGAATCTGGCTATGTGATACTACAAGCAGCTGTAGGTAGCCATGTTATCTACATTGTCTTTTGTGTGTGTGTATTGGGGTTGGAAGGCTGGAATGCAAATGAAACTAGACGTTTTTGCAGAAATTAAGCAATTACTATTCGCTGATATAATGTCAATTCGTAAGTGACCCCTTAATAGCATCAAAGCACATCACTCAGAAATTAAAACAATAACCACCTCACTGAACAAGATGTATTTATTTTGGTGAAGCATCTGAGAGTTCTGTGACCCTTTCAGCTAAACCAGACTGCCAAAGACAGGGCCCATGTGCCCATCAGCCCAAGGAGGGACCCAGAAACCTCTATCCCCTGCAGTTCATGGGTTCTGACAGCAAAGTGAATCACTTCTGGGGAAGACAATGACTTGTTTACTTTTCACTGAATTGAAGACTGAAGATATTTCATAACAGGATCTGGGAAAATTTGCCAGATGTTTCATTCCACTGTGTTCTTCTGGCAGGTCTACAAGATATAATGCTGAGAAAAGCTAATAAATCAAGATAGGTATGAAAAGCTTAGGGACAAAATTCATAAAAACTTGAACTGCAGGAGGCCACCTTTCCTCTAGCTGCTCAAATTTGAAATTTCCTTCTTTTTTGATACTTCCAGGTGAGCTAATAAAGACTATAGATCTCACTTTTGCTCATTTCTCCACCCCTTTTCCTCTCTCCCTCCTTCCTTTCTGGTCGAATTTTGCCCATCTAAGAATGTCTAAATCTAGAATAGGAAATGTGTGTTATCTAAACTGCTCAAAAGGGTGAGCACATGAATATTAATATATAAACCACAGCTTGGAATGTAGCTTCAACTTGAGGTCCTGTTCACTTGGCTGGAGGAAAGTTACACAGGAACAAAGCTTGGGATGCTTTAAAATGAATTTATATTGCCAGGGACAAGCACTGAATGGAAAGTTTTGGCCTGTTTTCCTTTCCTTCCTCCCCAGACTTTTGAGGTGCTAGAGAACTGTGGCATTAAGTAATGGAACATTGGTGCAGACTATATTAATGATCTGCTACTTTGGACCACTGTCTGTGTTGCAGTGACCGTAATCCCAGTTGTCACAGTTATCTACTGCTGTATAACACCACCCTAAAATGCAGTGGCTTAAAACAATAAACAGATTATCTCACAATTTCTGCTGGTCAGGAGTTTGGGAGTTGCTTAGCTGGTGGTCTGGCTTGGAATCTCCTGTGAGGCGACAGTCAGGATGTTGTGTGGAGCTGCAAACAGTCAAGGTCTGACTGGAGCTGCTTCCAAGATGGTGCACTCACATGGCTGCTGGCTGGAGGCCTTGGTTCTTTACTCTGTGGAATTTTCCACAGGCTGCCTGAAAGTCCCCATGCCATGGCAGCTGCCCATCAACTCCACCATCACCCCACCCCGCCCTGGAATGAAAGCTTCAAGTAAGAGGGTGAAAGAGAACAAGCATGAGGCCACAGACTCTATAATCTGGACTCCAAAACCACACACCATGTGCTTCACTTTATTTGTTAGAAACAAATAACATAGTCCAGCCCACACTTAAGGGGAATTAGTCCCCATTTCTCAAAGGGTGAAGTAGAAAAGAATTTGTTGTCTTATCTTAAAATCACTTCACTGGTTGGAGTTCAGTTCAGTTCAGTTCAGTTCAGTCACTCAGTCCTGTCTGATTCTTTGCAACCCCATGAATTGCAGCACGCCAGGCTTCTCTGTTTATTACCAACTCCTGGAGTTTACCCAAACTCAAGTCCATTGAGTCAGTGATGCCATCCAGCCATCTCATCCTCTGTCGTCCCCTTCTCCTCCTGCCCCCAATCCCTCCCAGCATCAGAGTCTTTTCCAATGAGTCAACTTTTCTCATGAGGTGGCCAAAGTACTGGAGTTTCAGCTTTAGCATCATTCCTTCCAAAGAAATCCCACGGCTGATCTCCTCCAGAAAGGACTGTTTGGATCTCCTTGCAGTCCAAGGGACTCTCAAGAGTCTTCTCCAACACCACAGTTCAACAGCATCAATTCTTCGGCATTCAGCTGTCTTCACAGTCCAACTGTCACATCCATACATGACCACTGGAAAAACCATAGCAATTTCTAATTTGTGCAGCTAATAGGGAGACATCAATAAATAGCATGCATTAAAATGAAGACAAAAAGGAAAAAGGAAAGTGTTATTCTATTCCTGTCACTCTTTTCTAAGATTAATTTTTATTGGAGTATAGTTACTTTACAGCGTTGTGTTAGTTTCTTGCTATATAGTAAAGTGAGTCAGTTATACATATATCCCCTCTTTTCCAGATTTCCTTCCCATTTAGGTCAGCACAGAGTATTGAGCAGAGATCCCTGTGTTATACAGTAGGTTCTCAGTTACCTATTTTATACTTCTGTGCTCAGTCCCATCTAACTCTTTGTGACCCTATGGACTGTAGCCCACCAGGTTCCTCTGTCCATGGGATTCTCCAGGCATGAATACTGGAGTGGGTTGCCATTCCCTTTTACAGGGGATCTTCCCAACCCAGGGATCAAACCCCCTGTCTCCTGTATTTCCTGCATTAGCAGGCAGATTCTTTACCACTGAGCCATTAGAGAAGCCTCATTTTAGTGCCAACAAAGGTCTGTCTAGTCAAAGCTATGGCTTTTCCAGTAGTCATGTATGAATGTGAGAGTTGAACTATAAAGAAAGCTGAGCAGTGAAGAATTAATGCTTTTGAACTGTGATGTTGGAGAAAATTCTTAAGAGTCCCTTGGACTGCAAGGAGATCCAACCAGTCCATCCTAAAGGAAATCAGTCCTGAATATTCATTGGAAGGACTGATGCTGAAGCTGAAACTCCAATACTTTGGCCACCTGATGGGAAAAACTGTCTAATTTGAAAAGACTCTCATGCTGGGAAAGATTGAAGGCAGATGAAGGGGACAACAGAGGAGGAGATGGTTGGATGGCATCACTAACTCGATGGACTTGAGTTTGAGTAGACTCCGGGAGTTGATGATGCACAGGGAAGCCCGATGTGCTGCAGTCCATGGGGTCGCAAAGAGTTGGACACGACTGAGCGACTGAACTGAGTGTGTATATGTCAGTCCCAGTCTCCCAGTTCATCCCACCCCTCTTTCTCCCTTGGTAACTGAAAGTTTCTTCTCTACATATTCACTCTTTATCCTGCTCTACTCACTTCCATTCTAAGCCCACCCCCATTCCTTAAGCCATTCTGATACTGTTCACAGCTTTAAGGAACTTCTCCCTGACTCCAGCTGTTGATCTTACAGTTGCTGAGATCATGACATCCTCAACTTCTTTAGATAATAGGACTCAACACAGGCCAAGCCCCAGGTACCCCTGAGGCCTTGAGTTGTAAGAGAGCTGAGAATCTATGAATTTAGAGGACAAGGTAATGTGATATGTAAGGAGGAGAGAAATTCTTCCCATTTGTGGTCCTCTTTTACCTCACGTCTCCTAGTGTTCTCCGAGGCATTGCTAAGGCTTCCCAGAGGATTCTCTTGGTTCCTTCCAATGACAAGAGCAGGCAGTCTCTCCTTTGTGGATCCAGTGTATCTGCTTTCTCACTCATCACTCCCCCTGCATCTCTCCTGAGCTCCCTGGGTGCAAGGCTTCCGGGCTCTGCTGAAGAATGATCATGATACTAAATCACTCTTTGCCCATTATTATCCAGACTCTGCCCATGGACATCTTTACATCCCACCAGGAAGTCTGTTCTGATCAGCCATTTGCTGACGTCTTTTCATACTTACAACAGGCAAGGAAAGTGGCTTCAGGGACCAGTCACTCACACAGTGCAGTCAGTCCTAATGGCCTTATCACTCGGCTACCTGCTCCTCCTTCCCACAGGGAATACCAGTTAGTGTGTGTGAGCCAGAGAGTCTGGCTGAACCATCCTATTACTGTTTTATATAAAGCACTTACTGAATTCCTAGAGGGAAGAGGAGTCTCCAAGGGGACTTGTCTCATTAAACTGCTGCTTGCTTTCCAAGCAGCCAGAGAACTGAAAGGTGGTGAGCAGAGAGGCAAGACCTTCAGGGAGCTCAGTGGTACTAATGCGCTAAGCTGTGGGCACGTCTGGCAGCGTAAAGGGAGCAATCTCAGAAGGAAAATGAGAAATATGTTCTTCTCCTTTGTCCCCTTTAATGAGGCTGAAGAAGAAACAAAGACGTATCATCGAGTGATAAAAATACACCCAGTATCAAAGTTTCTAGGTTCCTGTACCTAAAAACTCTTTAGGATGTGTTCTTTCCTTTTCCGTTCTTTCTCTTTTCAAATAAAGAAAATTCTTCTTCTGTCTCTGCTCTATGGAATTCTCTACTTAGCCCCAGATAGATAAAATGACTTCTGAAATGTGCTCTCTTAAAAGCCTAGAGAAGAAAGAACACAAATTTCTTTAAAAAGCTTCTGGCCATGATGTCTTTCAACTCTCGTTTACGGAAACCATTCACAGGAACCCTCTGGAAAATGTTTCTTTGCTGAGACAGCACCACAGAAAACAAGCCAACTCCCAGGGTGACAGGATGCTGTCTGCAGAGAACTTGGGGCCTGCATTTGCAAAGCTTTCCAGAGCAGACGGGTGCATCTGGAGGCAATGCACAGCGCGTGTCAGATTGATAGGTGCTTCAGTCTACTGGCAAGGCCAAATCTGCAGGAAGAGAAGGGAGCCCTCTGCACCATGGCGGACAGTTGGGGTGCAGTGATTTCTGAATATTATCCTGCCTCAGACTAGTGCTGGCAAGCTCCTACATCTCGCCGCCATCGAAGCTGCTCGGCACAGAGAGGGGAGGTCTAATTCTCCTTTCTCTAATAGGAGTGGTTAAGTGAGCATTTATACGAGGCAGTCAGGAGAAAGTGTGTGTGTGCACCAGTCTCCCCTGTTCATAGGATTCTCCAGGCAAGAATACTGGAGTGCGTGGCCTTGCCCTCCTCCAGGGGCTCTTCCCCCACCCAAGGACTGAACCAGCGCCTCTAAGTCTCCTGGATTGGCGGGTGGGTTCTTTACCACTAACACCGCCTGGGAAGCCCATCTAGTAGCACCTCCTTCCAATATCTGAGAACTCCTAGATACCTATGACCTCAGAACGGGCAGGCTGCCCTTGAAACAAAAGGCTTTGCTGACCTTCCTTTCCCAGGATGTAACTTCTTCCTTTGGCAATGGTAGAACTAAAGTAATTAAGGCAGTTTTAGGGCTGTAAGCAAATATTCTATTACTCCCTATTTAGGACATTTGGTAGAACTCTTTGCCTCACCCACTTTGAAATGAGCTGTGCCCATCTGACCTGCTTTACTCACTAAAATATGGGTGGAAATAATTGTACTATCAACTCCTAAGAGGCTTTAAGAGTTACTACATAATTCACCACCTCTTCTTTTATCTGCCAAGGTGACTGGCAATGGCCAGATGAAGGTGGCTTCCAAAGTGGGGATGACTTGGAGCAGAGTCCCTGCCAACAATTGAGGGACACGTGGAGAGAATGAGAAGTAAGGGTTTACTGTCATAAGCTAGTAAGAAAATTGCCTGGTTGTTAATGTAGCACAATCTATGATGTTCTCCTGGACTCTTCCAATCCCTTCTCAGAAGAGGGGAGCTTCTAGCTGCCAATGGAAGGAGTCTATGCTGGTAGTTCATAGAGAACTCTATAGATGAGGGTTTGATAAACCTCCTTCTCACTTCCAGTCCAGAAAAATACATATTATCTAGGACACAGGAAAAAAACCAAGTTTCTATAAAAATTTAGCTGTATGTGATTTTACTGTAGAAGAATAAAAATTAACCAGTTTTTTTCAATGCTTTGCTAAAGTTTATGGTGTGACTAATCTACCTTTCTTCCTAGGCCTATGTGAAACCTACAGCCCTTATAATTTCTGTATATATGCTACTCCCAGACTTCCTGATAGCTCAGTTGGTAAAGAATCTGACTGCAATGAAGGAGACCCCAGTTAGATTCCTGGGTTGGGAAGATCTCCTGGAGAAGGGAAAGGCTACCCAATGCAGTACTGTGGCCTGGAGAAGTCCGTTGACTATATGGTCCATGGGGTCGCAAAGAGTCAGACAGAACTGAATGACTTTCACTTTCACTTCATGCTATTCCCACTTTTTATCTGAATACATTTCATCCCTTGAACAAGATTGAGCTGCAAGATCAGGAGCTAATCATGTTTTACCAGTGATGAAAACTGGCCACATTCTTGTCTAGATCACACTTATTTTCTTAATGAACCCTTCCATCTGCCCTCTGCAGGAGATACTTTGGCAAAGATCTACTTTAGGATCCTTAGGCGTAGACAGAGGATTTCAGACAGCGGCCTGTCACAGTTTTATTCTCATCCAGTGCAACAGTAGGAAGTACAGTGTGTAAGGGGGCCTGTGTAATATGGATCCGTACGCAAGAGCTATGATTATGATGGTTTTAAAAACAGGGAAAACCCTTGGATATACATGAAATTGCCCACCTGGGTTTCATAAAGCAGAGCTTAAGGCAGAGTTTACATGCTAAAGGTTCAATGCGGGAATACAATTCCAGCCACAGACAGTGAGGCAAGTGAAGCAGACAAAGGAAGTCAGTCAAAGGCAGGGGCTTCTGAAGCAGCCACAGCTCCATTAAGAAAGCAGAACTGGTGCCCCCGGGGCTGTGCAGAGGGGCTTCCCGGGTGGCCCAGTGGTTAAGAATCTGCCTGTCAATGCAGAGAACATGGACGGGTTCAATTCCTGGTCTGGGAAGATACTACGTGCCGTGCAGCAGCTAAACCCATGCGCTGCAGCTTCTGGAGTCTGTGCTCTAGAGTCTGTGCTTGCAACAAGAGAAGTCACCACAGTGAGAAGTCTGTACAGCACAACGAAGAACCAGAGCAGCTAATAATAAACTTAAAAAAAAACACAAACATTTTTTAAGGGCTCTGGAGATGCTGTGAGGAGCCACTGCAGCTCAGAACAGTCTGTTGAGGAGAGAAAGGGAGCAGTGTTTTCCTGTCAGTTTCTTTCTGCCTCCTGCCTCTTACTGGTCAGGTGTTGTCTCTCTGGGTGTCAATCCATTCCTCAGCCCCCAAACGCATACCACCAGCTTGTGTCACTCAGCCCTTCTGGGAGATGGCCAGTTCCCAGCATTGTGCCTCAGAATGTGGAAGACCTTCCAGGAGCCTTCATAGGTCTTACATGGTCTGTATATGAGGCCCGGGCTGCTGCCAGCGGCGATGGGAAACAGGGATGGCAGCAGCCAGACCTCTCCAGGAGCAAAATCCAGCACTCGGCAGGTATGTGGGGCAGAGCCAGCTGAGGAGATACATCAGCTGCGTCTATCATTGGTACCTCATATTTAACTGAAAGCAGTATGATATGTCTATGTGGAGACCATGGTTAGATCCTCCAAATTTTATTCAGTTCAGCTGAGTTCAGTTCAGTCGCTCAGTCATGTCCAACTCTTCATGACCCCGTGGACTGTAGCACACCGGGCCTCCCTGTCCATCACCAACTCCTGGAGTTTACTCAAACTCATGTTGGTTGAGCCAGTGATGCCATCCAACCATTTCATTCTCTTTTGTCCCCTTCTTCTCTCGCTTTCAATCTTTCCCAGCATCAGGATCTTTTCCAATGTCAGTTTTTCACATTAGGTGGCCGAAGTATTGGAGTTTTAGCTTCAACATCTATCCTTCCAATGAATATTCGGGACTGATTTCCTTTAGGATGGACTAGTGAAATTCTATTGTATGCAGGCAATTGAATCCTTGCAATTATAGATGATCGTCAACATGTTTTGGAGGGCTATGGACCTTCTCAGGAGAAAGCAACTTGGATAAGGTTTAACATTAAGATACTACAAGCTGTGTCAGAACCAGTACACCTAGAATGTCCGGTTGGCTGGAAATTATGGAGCCCAGTTAGCCTACTGGAAACTGAGAAGGTGAGACTGAGAAACTGAGTCAGTTCTACAAGAGTGGTTGGTAAATCCTCAGTGACAAAATTTTCAAAGACAAAGGACCAGAGATGACACTCATCATATTGCAACCAAGTGAGGCTTGCCAACACATAAGCATGCACATTACTCAAATAAACACATACAACCAAGGCAATAGGTTACTGGGCACTGAAATGATTTGAATAGTAGTTATGCCTACTTGACATCAGGAATCATCGAAATATCCAAAATGTGAGTATCATATACATCAATGTGTATATGATGTATCATATACATCAATGACTTCTCAGAGTGCTTTCCAACCTGCAAGATTATTTGGAAGTAAAGGTTTGTATGGTTGAGTGTGTTTGGAACTGTACGCGCATTGCCTTGCCTTGGAACATTTAAGGAGCAGAAAGGCTCCAAGGTGTCTTAACCCTAAAGCAGCCTGCTTAAGCTAGGCTTTCCCATACTTAACTTCATCACAGACCACTCCTTTTTGCATAACAATTATCCACCTTTCAAGGAACTGTGAGCTCCTTTGAGAACACTTGGGCAAACTCTAGGCTCTTAAGAAAGGCAGTGTGATTTGGTAGGAATTCAGGTGACTCAGAGCCTGAGAACTGGGCCCTAGGACTGTTTTAGATATTAATGCACTGTGACAAGAAAATCAGGTCATATAACCACACCCTTCCTTGTTTCCCTTGCTTTCCAAATAGAAGATTGTTACAAAATAACATGTAGTAACAAGGCACGATGTTACAAGGTCAGTAAGGACACCAAATGAAGGAATGAATGTGACAGCATTTTGGAAATCCAAAGGAAAGAGAAAAACAGTGAACTCCCTACTCTTTTTTTTGTTTGTTTCTGGCCATGCCACATGCCATGCAGGATCTTAGTTCCCTAATCAGGGATTGAACCTGCACCCCTGCAATGGAAGCGTTAAGTCTTAACCACTGAAATTCAGGGAAGTCCCTTGAACTCTCTTAAAGTGAATGCTATGGTCTATGGTCTAGAGACCTCCTCTTTTTACAAATGAGTCCTGTGTTGATCCAAGCAGGTTTCACCTTTTCCAACAGGCTCTCATATAGTTTTGTTAATGCAGAGCCAAGAAGAGAAGATGTTGAATGGTTGCCAGGGTAAAATGAGGGAGTCCTGCTGCCAGTTTGTCCCCAAAAGCAGCTGCTTAGACCATGGGCTTCCCACGTGGCTCAGACAGTAAATAATCTGCCTGCCATGCAGGAGACCCAAGTATGATCCCTGGGTCAGGAAGATCCCCCGAAGAAGAAAATAGCAAGCCACTCCAGTATTCTTGCCTAGGAAATCCCATGGACAGAGGAGCCTGGCGGGCTACAGTCCATGGGATTGAAGAGTCAGACATAATTGAGCAACTAACACTTTCTTTCACTTTAGACCATGTTATTCAAAACCAATTATTTGAAAGCACTGAGTGCTGAATAAATATCTCTAAATATATGTGTGGATTCTTTGCTTGGGACCTAGGAAATGAATAATTGAGTTTAAGGTTGACCCCATCCACATATCTCTTCCTGCATGTGTATATTTTCCTATATGTTCCTTCCAGATAGAAGCAGAGAGAAGAGTGTGTGAATCATAAACTCCTGGAGAAGCAGAACAGGAAGGGGCGTTTGGGCTCATGTTTTCCTCTCTCCACTTGATAGAGAAGTAAATTGAGACCCGAGAGCCACACCAACTGACCTCTGGTCAAGATGACTGTTGGGAGTGGAGCTGGATTCAGTTCCATTTATCCCAAGCCAGTCCTCTGCCATGACACCACGAGCCTCATTTCCTCCTCCCCAGGGATCTGAAAATGTTACTATTGGAGACCCACTAGCCCGTTAAATATAAATGAACCACAGAGTGCATTTGTTAGGATGGCATAAAGCATCTAAAGAGCAGCCATGCAGCAAAGCAGTCTAGCTACCATTTAGACTGGCTTTCTAGAAGAGAGTTCTATGGAAAGTCCCAGGAGAGATGGGCTGAATCAGGTCAGGTTCCTTAGAAGCAGAGCCTGACACAGGGTAGGGCGGGCAGAGAAGCTTAGTGAAGGTGTGCTTTGGTAAGGCCCTTCTTTGGTCTGATCTATGGGAGAAAGTTCTGGAGCACATGGCATCCAGAACAATTGTCCCTTTTTAGGCAAAGAGGTCAGCTTTCTATATGCCCGTGTATATCAGGCGCTGGCTGTAGGCCTCCAGGGAGTGTATTTTCTTGGGCAAGACAGCTCCAGCCCTCTGAGGGTGGGTCTCCGGAGAAGGGGGCAGCTATGGGTCATTAACACAGCAAGTGGGGTCAGGGCATCAGCTGGTTAAAGGGGGCTGGTCCCAGCCCCCTCTACCACAAGAGCAGAGGGTGAGTGCCTGGAAAAGAAGAAAGTTACAAAGTGTGCAGAGAGAAAAAAAGCAGGTCTGGACATGGGCGTTTGCTCAGACCCTTCAAGGCTGAACAGAACAGGCAACCAAGTGAAACCATCAGAGGATGCGTTTGTCTTGATTTCTTTCTCTGGTCATTGTCAGAAAGCTAAGTCCCTCTCAAGCTTCACATGTCCTTTGAGGGTTCTCCTGCATTTCATTTGTAATAATCCAAGCAGAGTCAACAAGAAGGACAGGTGTGATGCTATCTCTTGACGCCTTGGCAGCCGTCCCTGACCCTCGTGCTTCCCGGAGAAGCCATCCAGAGCTGCCATTCTGCAGAGTGACAGGACAACAATGGCTAGTACTCATGGAATGAAAACGGAGAGTGGTACACTCCTACTTTGACAGATTGAAAGTATTTTTCTCATGTTGCATCTCGGTTCTCTTTGGTATGTGAGCTTGTGGTTCCAGGCCAAATGAATCTGTGGACATGGCAATATTTATTTGTGCAAACACATGTCAAAAGTTCTCTGGAAAGCAAATTTATTAAGAAAATAGTTTTTGTTTTGGTGAGCTTCAGCCATGATGCTGTATCATAGAATTTTATTGTTACGAAAGGCGAAAGCCTAAAGGATAAGTTTTTTCCCAACTTATTCATTTTTAAGAACTTTTTATTTTGTATTGGGGTATAGCCGATTAACAAGTTGTGACAGTTTCAGGTGAACAGCAAAGGGACTCACATATGCATGGACCCATTCTCCTATAAACCCCCTTCCCATCCAGGCTGCCACATAACATTGAGCAGAGTTCCAAGTGCTGAATGTAGGTAAGTCCTTATTGGTAATCCATTTTAAATATAGCAGCATAAATTCCCTAACTATCCCTTCCTCTCATCCTTCCCGCTGGCAACAATAAGCTCCTTCTTGAAGTCTGTGGGTCTGTTTCTATTTTGTAAGTAAGCTCATTTGTATCGTTTCTTTTTAGATTCCATTTATAAGAGTTATCATATGATATTTTTCCCTCTCTGTCTGACTTATTTTGCTCTGTATGACACTCTCTAGGTCCATCCACGTTGCTGCAAATGGCATTATTTCATTCTTTTTAGTGGCTGGGTAATATTCATATATATATATATATATATATATATATATATATCTCACATCTTCTTTATTCATTCCCCTGTCAGTGAACACTTAGGTTGCTCCCAGCTCTTGGCTACTGTAAACAATGCTGCTATGAATATTAAGGTGCATGTACTCTCTCAAATCATATGCCTCCCCAGATATATGCCCAGGAGTGGTGTTGCAGGGTCATACGCAGTCAGTAGTCAACTATTTTTAGCTTTTTAAGGAACATTCATACTGTTCTGCACAGTGGCTCTATAAGTTTACATTCGCATCAACAGTGAAGGAGGGTTCCCTTTTCTCCACACCCCTCTCCACCACTTATTGTTTGTAGAATTTTTCATGATAGTCATCCTGGCTGGTGTGAGGTGATATCTCATTGTAAATTTTATTTGCATGTCGCTAATAACTTACTCATTTTTAAACGGAGAAAACTGAGGCCCAGAGAAATAATTTAATCAAGAGCATAAAGTTAGAGAGAGGCAGAGGTTGAGATGGTTGGATAGCATCACTGACTCAATGGACCTGAACTTGGGCGAACTTTGGGCAATGGTGAAGGACAGGGTGGCCTGGCATGCTACAGTCTTTGGGGTAGCAAAGAGCGACTAAACAACAACAATGTAGAACTAGTACATGGCAGAAACTGTAAGTAGCATTAAAACACACACACACACACACACCAGACAACAGTAATAACCAGTGAGACTTCTATTGGGCAGCAGAATGCAAAGCTTGTGCTAGGAGCCAAACAGATCAAATCAACCAGGACTCAGTCACCGCCTTCAGGAAGGTACAGTGTGCTCAACACTTCACAGCAGATGCTCCATCTGAGGTCTTCAAGGGATCCAGGGGGATCCTGGGAGTCAGATATCATAAGCTCAGCCTGGAGAATTTAGGGGATGTCTTTGTAGGTGAGGAGGTATTTATTCTGGGGTTTAGATGCTGACCAGATTTTGAAATTCAGGAAAGGGAGAAAGAAGAAGGGTAAGGAAGATACCTCCACAAAATGCACAGCTTAGATGAAGGCAGAGAGACCGGAAGGAATGGCATTTTTCAGGGGAAGGCATGAATATCTCTGAATAGCTACATAGGAGTGCTGGAAGGGAGTCTGGAGGAGACATGGAGTGGGAGCCACGGGTTTAGAAGCTAAGCCTGGAAGGAGAGGCGGGAAGGAACGAAGACTGAACTCCCAAAGCAGACCTGCCTTGTGAGCAGTGATTTAATGGGCAAATATTAAGTCCTCTTAATCACAAAAGTCTCTCTCTGACCCTATCCAGCATCCTTTTAACCTAGGAGCCTCAAAAGTCACTGTTTAGGTTGTATTCCTTTGGGTATTAAATGTCTTTGGGTATGTCTTTGCCTTAAGTGTGCCCTATTAAAATGTCATTGCCCTCAGTGAGATAAGAATAATCCACCAGGTAATACCTCTAGAAATTTATTGACAACTAAATGACAGCTAGGGGTAAACAAGACCTGGAGGAGAGAAAACAGAAGTGGCACGTGCTGGGAGGGAGCTGGGTGCTGGGAGGGGAAGATACTGAGAAGGGAGGATTCAAAACTATGCCTGTGGCTGGCACTGCCTGAGAAAGGTATGTGCAAGCCAAATATGGAAACAAGTGAACTTTATCTGGTCTTGAGGCTGATCGGTGGTGCCCAAAACCCAAGTTCTGAAAGGAAAGTAACATGTTTAGACAGGAAAGTGTCCCTCTAGTGAGTGACTCAGGGAATGAGAGTGTAGCTTTTAATATGTCCACCTGATCTTGTTTTGAAGGGGAAAAGAGGGAGTTCTGGCTCACATAAGACTCCAGTTTCCCTTCTGCTTACAGGAAAACATGAATGTAACTCCACATTTGGATAGTCTTAGACTCTTATTAGAAATCTGCAAATTGGTACAGGCTTTACTTTAAACTTGCTTCAATCATCCCCAGGATATATGTTGCACTCATCTCCATATTGGAATGATATCGCCTCAGTTCAGTGGCTCAGTCATATTGCTTGCCCATTCTATAATAACAAAAATGTCACATAGCTACTAAGGGATAGAGCACAGCGCTGAAGTCATTTCTGTTATTAAACCATGAGAAAGGGCATGGCAACCCACTCCAGTATTCTTGCCTGGAGAATCCCATGGACAGAGGAGCTTGGCGGGCTACAGTCCATAGGGTCGCAAAGAGTCAGACACAACTGACAGGACTTAGTAGCAGCAGCATTACAAATATATAGATGGTTTTCATGAATAATATTAATGCTAATATTTATCTAATGTTTACTAAATGTCAGACATTTTCTAAGGCTTTTATTAACTCATTTAATCTTTATAAAAGCTGTATAAACTAGGTCTCCATTTCATGGGTGTTATGGAAAGAACACTTGTGTTCCCCCACCCAAATTTATATATGAAAGCTCTACCCACAGCCCCTCACTAGAGTGGCTATATCTCGAGATGAAGCCTCTAAGGGAGTTCTTAAGGTTAAATGAGATTGTGAGGGTGAGGCCCTGATCTAATAAGATTAGTACCCATTAAGAAGAGATCCCAGAAAGCTCACTGTCTCCCTCTCTCTCCCTCTCTTTTTCTCTCTCTCTCCAGCTCTCTGTTTTTCTCACTCTGCCTGGTGCGCATGCAGTGAGAAGACAGTCATCTGCAAGCCAGAAAAAGGGTGCTTATGAGAACCTAAACTTGCTGGCACCCTGATCTCAGCCTTGCAGTCTCCAGAACTATGAATTTCTCTTGCTCAAGCCTCCTAGTCTACGGCCTTTGTTATGGCAGCCTAAACAGACTGACACAATAGGTGAGGAAAAGAGGGAACTTGGAAGATCGGTGACAGAGCTTAGATTGGAGACCTGCAGTCTCAAATGTTCTCAACTGCTAGTCTTCCCTAGTGGCTCAGTGGTAAAGAACCTCACTGCAATGCAAGAGACCCAGGACACCTGGGTCTGATCCCTGGGTTGGGAAGATCCCCTGGAGGAGGGCATGGCAATCCTCTTCAGTATTCTTTTTTTTTTAATTAATTAATTTATTGATTTTAATTGGAGGCTAGTAAACTTCCAGATGTTCAAGCTGGTTTTAGAAAAGGCAGAGGAACCAGAGATCAAATTGCCAACATCCGCTGGATCATCAAAAAAGCAAGAGAGTTCCAGAAAAACATCTGTTTCTGCTTTGCTGACTATGCCAAAGCCTTTGACTATGTGGATCACAATAAACTAGAAAATTCGGAAAGAGATGGGAATACCAGACCACCTTACCTGCCTCTTGAGAAACCTATATGCAGGTCAGGCAGCAACAGTTAGAACTGGACATGGAACAACAGACTGGTTCCAAATAGGAAAGGAGTACGTCAAGGCTGTATATTGTCACCCTGCTTATTTAACTTATATGTAGAGTACATCATGAGAAACGCTGGGCTGGAAGAAGCACAAGCTGGAATCAAGATTGCCAGGAGAAATATCAATAACCTCAGATATGCAGATGACACCACCCTTATGGCAGAAAGTGAAGAGGAACTAAAAAGCCTCTTGATGAAAGTGAAAGAGGAGAGTGAAAAAGTTGGCTTAAAGCTCAACATTCAGAAAACAAAGATCATGGCATCCGGTCCCATCACTTCATGGGAAATAGATGGGGAAACGGTGGAAATAGTGTCAGACTTTATTTTCTGGGGCTCCAAAATCACGGCAGATGGTGACTGCAGCCATGAAATTAAAAGATGCTTACTCCTTGGAAGGAAAGTTATGACCAACTTAGACAGCATATTCAAAAGCTTAGACATTACTTTACCGACTAAGGTCCATCTAGTCAAGGCTATGGTTTTTCCTGTGGTCATGTATGGATGTGAGAGTTGGACTGTGAAGAAGGCTGAGCACCGAAGAATTGATGCTTTTGAACTGTGGTGATGGAGAAGACTCCTGAGAGTCCCTTGGACTGCAAGGTGATCCAACCAGTCCATTCTGAAGGAGATCAGCCCTGGGATTTCTTTGGAAGGAATGATGCTAAAGCTGAAACTCCAGTACTTTGGCCACCTCATGTGAAGAGTTGACTCATTGGAAAAGATTCTGATGCTAGGAGGGATTGGGGGCAGGAGGAGAAGGGAAAAACAGAGGATGAAATGGCTGGATGGCATCACTGACTCAATGGACATGAGTCTGAGTGTACTCCTGGAGTTGGTGATGGACAGGGAGGCCTGGCATGCTGCGATTCATGGGGTCACAAAGAGTCAGACATGACTGAGTGACTGAACTGAACTGAACTGAATTACTTTACATATTGTAACGGTTTTTCCATACATTCACTTGAATCAGTCACTGGTGTACACGTGTCCCCCATCCTGAACCCTCCTCCCACCTCCCTCCCCATCCCATCCCTCAGGGTCATCCCTGTGCATCAGCCCTGAGCGCCCTGTCTCATGCATTGAACCTGGATTGGTGATCTATTTCACATATGTTAATATACATGTTTTTATGCTATTCTCTCAAATCATCTCACCCTCGCCTTCTCCCACAGAATCCAAAAGTCTGTTCTTTACATCTGTGTCTCTTCTGCAGTCTCACATTGTTACCATCTTTCTAAATTCCATATATGTGCATTATTATACTATATTGGTGTTTTTCTTTCTGACTTACTTCACTCTGTATATTAGGCTCCTGTTTCATCCACCTCATTAGAACTGATTCAAATGCATTCTTTTTAATAGCTGAGTAATATTCCATTGTGTATACGTACCACAGCTTTCTTACCCATTCATCTGCCAATGGACATCTAGATCTCTTCAGTATTCTTGCCAGGTAACTGCCTTGGACAGAGGAGCCTAGTGGGCTTAAGCCAAGGGGGTCACAAAGAGTCAGATGTGACTAAAGCAACTAGGCATGCTATGCTATACAGTCTCTCATATGTGATACAAAGCAAACGGAATCTTAAAATATTCAGAGATATAATTAAAACGACTGTGTCAGCAGCAAAACTGATACGAAATGATCTACAACAAAGTAACTCATGATAAAATTTTAAAAAAGGAATCTCATGGCATCCAAGCAAATCATAATTATAAGAAAAAATATTTAGGTGAACTTAACTTCTCCATTCACAACCTTTAGTGATAAATTAAAATTGACCACACATGTGAAAAATTCACATGAAAAATAATTTTGACTTTTATTTTTATGTTTATCTTAATTTACACTTTTGGTTCAAATATGTTCATATATTATATGAAACTACATTTTATGTTTAATTCTTCATCTCATACTATCAGTATAACACAATTTATATAAAAGTATAAATTATATAAATAATATGTGATTTGGCTTAATTACAAAAGTAAGTCCACAGTGCTTTGTAAGTTATATATTTTATAACTCATTTAAACATCAAAACACACCAGTAGGATTAAAAATAATTATATTTTCTTTTCTATGATATTTCCCAACTTTTAGCCATATTAATAACTACAGTTTTACATAGTTTCCAACTCATTATTAGTGTAGTAGTGTTAGTGGCTCAGTCATGTCCGACTGTGCGATCCCCTGGAATGTAGCCCTCCAGGCTCCTCCATCCATGGGATTCTCCAGGCAAGGATACTGGAGTGGATTGCCATTCTGTTCTCCAGAAATTCCTTATTATGAAGGTGTATTTGTCAGGATAGGAAGATAGAGAGAATTTCACTTAACAGTTCAGTTCAATTCAGTTGCTCAGTCGTGTCCAACCTTGTGACCCCATGAATCACAGCGTACCAGGCCTTCCTGTCCATCACCAACTCCCGGAGTCCACCCAAACCCATGTCCATTGAGTCGGTGATGCCATCCAGCCATCTCATCCTCTGTTGTCCCCTTCTCTTCCTGCCCTCAATCTTTCCCAGCATCAGGGTCTTTTCAAATGAGTCAGCTCTTCCATCAGGTGGCGAAAGTATTGGAGTTGCAACTTCAAAATCAGTCCTACCAATGAACACCCAGGACTGATCTCCTTTAGGATGGACTGGTTGGATCTCCTTGTAGTCCAAGGGACTCTCAAGAGTCTTCTCCAACACCACAGTTCAAAAGCATCAATTCTTCAGCGCTCAGCTTTCTTTATAGTCCAACTCTCACATCCATACATGACCACAGGAAAAACCATAGCCTTGACTAGATGGACCTTTGTTGGCAAAGTAATGTCTCTGCTTTTGAATATGCTATCTAGGTTGGTCATAACTTTTCTTCCAAGGAGTAAGCATCTTTTAATTTCATGGTTGCAATCACCATCTGCAGTGATTTTGGAGCCCTGAAAAATAAAGTCAGCCACTGTTTCTATTGTTTCCCCATCTATTTCCCATGAAGTGATGGGACCAGATGCCATGATCTTTGTTTTCTGAATGTTGAGCTTTAAGCCAACCTTTTCACTCTCCACTTTCACTTTCATCAAGGGGCTTTTTAGTTCCTCTTCACTTTCTGCCATAAGGGTGGTATCATCTGCATATCTGAGGTTATTGATATTTCTCCCGGCAGTCTTGATTCCAGCTTGTGCTTCTTCCAACCCAGCGTTTCTCATGATGTACTTTACATATAAGTTAAATAAGCAGGGTGACAATATACAGCCTTGACGTACTCCTTTTCCTATTTGGAACCAGTTAGCATATGTAACAAATATTTAAGAATAGGGTAAGTGAGTTTTTGTTTTGTTCTTGCCACAGACCTCACAGATGGTAGAGCCAGACTGAATAGCATAATAATAACAATCATAATAATAATCATGAGATGGAGAGAAAGAGTGGGATGCTAATTTCCTCACAATTTATAATAAAACATTAATAAACACTGTTTAAAGTCAGAATAGGAAGTCTTTTTCCTTTTAAATGATTTTCAGCCTCTTAATGTTATCCATAATCTTTACTTTCAAATTTTAGGCATCTTTCAGAAATGTTAAAAATTTTATCTAAAGATCAGTTATGTTCTGTTTTATTTGGTTATTTATCATGGTTATTTGGCCACTTGATATGAAGAGTCAACACATTGGAAAAGAGCCTTATGCTGGTAAAGATTGAAGGCAGGAGGAGAAGGGGGTGACAGAAGATAAGATGGTTGGAGAGCATCACTGACTCAATGGACATGAGTTTGAGCAAGCTCCAGGAGTTGGTGATGGACAAGGACCTGGCCTGCCGCAGTCCATGAGGTTGCAAAGAATCGGATACAATTTACAACTACACAACAACAATCCTGCTAACATTTATATAAATTAAGCTTAAAGTAGTTAATAAAAATTAGCTTGTATGGTAACTTCATTTTTGTGAGACTTATCTCCCAACCTCCTTTCTTCTATTTGTAAATGAATTTCTGTAATGATGTTCCCCAAAGTTCCCTGATACCCCTGTTAGAGACTATTTCTGTTGGGGCACCTTAACTTGATTTTATTACTTAGCCTTTTGTACTGTGTATTGCTTCTGTTTGTTTGTTTTTCTTCCACTGACTGCTATCTTTTTCCCAAAATAAATATACGTGTATATATGTGTTTAGAGAAAATAAAGACAATCAGATTAGCTTCACCTACCAGGGCATAGCAATTACTTAGTGATTTGCTGAACTGGGGTTCACTGGCTTGATGAGATCAGCCTATGTCATCTCATTTAGATTCTGCTTGAGGTAATGTGCATCATCCTTGCTGATATGCACTGCACCAAACGCTGCTCACACCGAACCTTTGCATGATATACAATAACTCCTTTTGACAGGGTAACCACTACTATGACAGGTAGGCCAAACTAGGGGAAAACTGTAATCAAATTAAGGAAGTAGTAAATAGACAATTAGGTTTACCCCACCATCAAATGCCACATTGATCTGTTCAGGAAAACTAGAGGGCATTTGGTTGGGAATGGCTTGAAGACCAGTTAGTCCTGCAGTGTGAATATGGGTCCTCTTGAGTTCTTGTTCATAAGCTGTTTAATCCTTACTGGTGGCATTCAGTCCTGAGTTTTGCCATATTTTGAAAAATGAACATTGCAGTCCATGTCTCAGAACCCAAAGGTTTAGCCCCAGGACCAAGGATGTAACTACAAATTGACTTTTCTGTTTAGCCTGATGGCCTCATGCATTAGTTTATTAACCACGTGTTTAAATTTTAGTGTCATGGGTTAATGTTTAATTATCCGGCACAAAGATACAGTTGCATACTCTGGAATATCATGTTCAGATGATCTTTCCTACCCTCCAACTCCGCCTCCTCCTCTATCTCCCTTCTGTGTGCTCAACCAGTGAGGCAGTTCAGTAAGCTGCAGAGTGAAGATGTGATTTTATAGTTACTCATAAAGATCCTGCTCAAGCAGGCTGGCCACAAGGCACTAGTAATCCCTTTACATTCAGAAACATCACCCCTTTCCTTGATCAGCAGGAAGCACTTGACTCCTAAATTCCCCAGAACATTACTGCTCCCCACCTCTTCCCCAATGTGTGCTCTTGAGCAACTCTGAGACCCTAAGCTAAGTTAAAGTGTCTGAGATGAAAATTCACTCTAGAGATGACAGGATTCCAGAGGTCAGTGCCATGGGACAGCTCCTCTGAGAGTGAGAGAAAGGTCTCAGAAGAGACATTTTATTTATTGTTTTGAAGAATATTTTATTTTTTAATAAAATATTAATTTAATTTATCATATTTTATTGAAGTATAGTTGATTTGGGTTTCTCATGTGTGTCTTCACGGCTACTCCAGCAAAGCGCAGCCACTGCTCCTTACCGTGGACGAGGCAAATAACCTTACGACCGCCCTTCCTGACCTTCCACGTGGGATAGCTCCTCTAGGCCCTCCTCCGTGCAGCCACCACTCCTGGAGTTGCTCCTCTTAGCCGCCGCCCTGATCTTGAACTTGATTAGCTCCTCTCAGCCGTTCCTGCGCCATCACAGCCTGGCATTTTTGGGCACTGCCCGTGACCTCGGACGTTGGGTAACTCCTCTTGGCCGCACTTGGTTCCCCTGGTCGCAGCAGCCTGCACTTAGTAAGATGGTAGGTGTTGCAAGAGGGCATCAGAGGGCAGACACACTGAAACCATACTCACAGAAAACTAGTCAATCTACTCACACTAGGACCACAGCCTTGTCTAACTCAACAAAACCAAGCCATGCTCACGGGAAAACCCAAGATGGGCAGGTCATGGTGGAGAGGCCTGACAGAATGTGGTCCACTGGAGAAGGGAATGGCAAACCACTTCAGTATTCTTGCCTTGAGAACCCCATGAACAGTATGAAAAGGTAAAATGATAGGATACCAAAAGAGGAGCTCCCCAGGTCAGTAGATGCCCAGTATACTACTGCAGGTCAGTGGAGAAATAACTCCAGAAAGAATGAAAGGATGGAGCCAAAGCAAAAACAACACCCAGCTGTGGATGTGACTGGTGATAGAGGCAAGGTCTGATGCTGTAAAGAGTAATATTGCATAGGAACCTGGAATGTCAGGTCCATGAATCAAGGCAAATTGGAAATGGTCAAACAACAGATGGCAAGAGTGAACGTCAACATTCTAAAAATCAGCGAACTAAAATGGACTGGAATGGGTGAATTTAACTCAGATGACCATTATATCTACTACTGCAGGCAGGAATCTCTCAGAAGAAATGGAGTAGCCATCATGGTCAACAAAACAGTCTGAAATGCAGTACTTGGATGCTATCTCAAAAATGACAGAATGATCTCTGTTCATCTCCAAGGCATACCATTCAATATCACAGTTGTCCAAGTCTATACCCCAACCAGCAATGCTGAAGAAGCTGAAGTTGAATGGTTCTATGAAGACCTACAAGACCTTTTAGAACTAACACCCAAAGAAGATGTCCTTTTCATTATAGGGGACTGGAATGCTAAAGTAGGAAGTCAAGAAACACCTGGAGTGTTTCTTGGTAACAAAGGCAAATTTGGCCTTGGAATGCGGCATGAAGCAGGGAAAAGACTAATAGAGTTTTGCCAAGAAAATGCACTGGTCATAGCAAACACCCTCTTCCAACAACACAAGAGAAGACTCTACACATGGACATCACCCGATGGTCAACACCTAAATCAGATTGATTATATTCTATGCAGCCAAAGATGGAGAAGCTCTATACAGTCAACAAAAACAAGACCAGGAGCTGACTGTGGCTCAGATCATGAGCTCTTTATTACCAAATTCAGACTTATATTGAAGAAAGTAGGGAAAACCGCTAGACCATTCAGGTATGACCTAAATCAAATCCCTTATGATTATACAGTGGAAGTGAGAAATAGATTTAAGGCCATAGATCTGATAGATAGAGCGCCTGATGAACTACAGAATGAGGTTTGTGACATTGTACAGGAGACAGGGATCAAGAACATCCCCATGGAAAAGAAATGCAAAAAGGAACATGGCTGTCTGGGGAGGCCTTGCAAATAGCTGTGAAAAGAAGAGAGGCAAAAAGGAGAAAAGGAAAGATATAAGCATCTGAATGCAGAGTTCCAGAGAATAGCAAGAAGAGATAAGTAAGCCTTCCTCAGCAATCAATGCAAAGAAATAGAGGAAAGCAACAGAATAGGAAAGACTAGAGATCTCTTCAAGAAAATTAGAGATACCAAGGGAATATTTCATGCAAAGATGGGCTCAATAAAGGACAGAAATTGTATGGACCTAACAGAAGCAGAAGATATTAAGAAGAGGTGGCAAGAATACACAGAAGAACTGTACAAAAAGATCTTCATGACCCAGATAATCATGATGGTGTGATCACTCATCTAAGTAAGACATCCTGGAATGTGAAGTCAAGTGGGCCTTAGAAAGCATCACTACAAACAAAGCTAGCGGAGGTCATAGAATTCCAGTTGAGTTATTTCAAATTCTGAAAGATGATGCTGTGAAAGTGTTGCACTCAATATGCCAGCAAATTTGGAAAACTCAGCAGTGGCCACAGGACTGGAAAAGGTCCATTTTCATTCCAATTCCAAAGAAAGGCAATGCCAAAGAATGCTCAAACTACTGCACAATTGCACTCATCTCACATGTTAGTAAAGTAAATGCTCAAAATTCTCCAAGCCAGGCTTCAGCCATATGTGAACTGTGAACTTCCTGATGTTCAAACTGGTTTTAGAAAAGGCAGAGGAACCAGAGATCAAATTGCTAACATCCGCTGGATCATGGTAAAAGCAAGAGAGTTCCAGAAAAACATCTATTTCTGCTTTACTGACTATGCCAAAGCCTTTGACTGTGTGGATCACAATGAACTGTGGAAAATTCTGAAAGAGATGGGAATACCAGACCACCTAACCTGACTCTTGAGAAATCTGTATGCAGGTCAGGAAGCAACAGTTAGAACTGGACATGGAACAACAGACTGGTTCCAAATAGGAAAAGGAGTGTGTCAAGGCTGTATATTTTCACCCTGCTTATTTAACTTCTATGCAGAGTACATCATGAGAAACGCTGGACTGGAAGAGACACAAGCTGGAATCAAGATTGCCAGGAGAAATATCAATAACCTTAGATATGCAGACGACAGCACCCTTATGGCAGAAAGCGAAGAAGAACTAAACAGCCTCTTGATGAAAGTGAAAGTGGATTGCGAAAAGTTGGCTTAAAACTCAACATTCAGAAAACGAAGATCATGGCATCCGGTCCCATCACTTCATGGGAAATAGATGGGGAAACAGTGGAAACAGTGTCAGACTTTATTTTTGGAGGCTCCAAAATCACTGCAGATGGTGACTGCAGCCATGAAATTAAAAGATGCTTACTCCTTGGAAGAAAAGTTATGACCAACCTAGAAAGCATATTGAAAAGCAGAGACATTACTTTGCCGACTAAGGTCCGTCTAGTCAAGGCTATGGTTTTTCCAGTGGTCATGGATGTATGTGAGAGTTGGACTGTGAAGAAGGCTGAGCGCCGAAGAATTGATGCTTTTGAACTGTGGTGTTGGAGAAGACTCTTGAGAGTCCCTTGGACTGCAAGGAGATCCAACCAGTCCATTCTGAAGGAGATCAACCCTGGGATTTCTTTGGAAGGAATGATGCGAAAGCTGAAACTCCAGTACTTTGGCCACCTCATGCGAAGAGTTGACTCATTGGAAAAGACTCTGATGCTGGGATGGATTGGGGGCAGGAGGAGAAGGGGACGACAGAGGATGAGATGGCTGGATGGCATCACGGACTCGATGGACATGAGTCTGAGTGAACTCCGGGAGTTGGTGATGGACAGGGAGGCCTGGAGTGCTGCAGTTCATGGGGTTGCAGAGCTTTGGACACGACTATGCGACTGAACTGAACTGAACTGATAGTTTAGTTACAATACTGTGTTAATTTCTGCTGAGGAGTCAAGTGATTCAGTTACAAACATATATACATTCTTTTTCATATTTTTTCCATTATGTTTATCCCAAGATATTGTATACAGTTCCCTGTGCTATACAGCTGGACCTTGCTGTTTATCCATCCTATATGTAATTGTTTGCATCTGCCTCTGTTGTTAAGAATCCTGAACAATTCTGAAGGAGGTCACATTGGTGGGAATTCTTTATAATGTCTTCTGAAGTTGGAAAGAAAAAAAAATCAGAGTTTAATTGTGGGGTGTAATGGCTTTTTTAATAACGTGGGTCTTTGTTTTCATTGTTGCTTAGTCACTATGTCACATCTGATTCTTTCATGACTCCATGGACTACAGCCCGCCAGGGTGCTCTGTTCATGGGATTTCTCAGACAAGAATACTGGAGTGGCTTGCCATTTCCTTCTCCAGGGGATCTTCCTGACCCAGGGATCGAACCTGTGTCCTGTATTGGCAGGCAGATTCTCTACCACTGAGTCATCTGGGAAGCCCAAGTGGATATTTAGGAACCAGTCAATTAAGGTTTACCTGCTACAGCATTTTGCAAAACAAATCAATATCTCATTTATTAAAAATCAAGCACGTATAAGCTTCTAATACATGGGTGAAAAGCAGGGAAGCAATGTAACCAAGAAGGCTTGGTGGACTAGAAAAAAATAAACAACATAAACTGATGATTCTGAACATACCACAAAGTTTGGGGTGTTGTCACAGGGAACCGCATGGCATCAGCATAATCAAGTTTGCTTACTTTTATTTTATGAGCTGTAGACCACAGTTAGATTTGATTTGTATTCTGTTTCTTCTAAATCACAGGCTCTACCCTGAAAGCAGGAAAGAAAAGAAGCAACTCACAGAGGCTGGAGAGAATTAGCAAATTATTTCTGACATGGAATAGGAAATAGAAAACATGACAGAATGGAGACTTCCCTGATTGACCTTCCCGTTTGTGGACTATGAGTGAGTTTCTCCACCCAAGAAGTCCTCCGCCACTGCCAAAAAAATAAACAAAACCCAGTTCCTATTCCCCTCCCTATCCTGTAACTGTAAGAACAACAACCCTCTTGCATTCCACAAATGCTCCAGGCCACCCATTCCACACCTGTATCACTGATTGGCTCATCACATCAGTATCTTTAGACACAGACTCTCAAAATTGCCTGGCCATTTGAATCACCTGGAGAATTAAAAACAAAACAAAACATGGATGCCTTGGTACCACCTACCCCTAAAAAGAATTCTGATGTAATTGGTATGGGATGCAGGTTGGTCACTGGGATTCTTAAAGCACCCCCCCACCAATGTGATTTTGATGTGCAGCCACGTTGGAAAACCACTACCATAAGTGAGCAGGTCTCAAAGTGTGGTCCTCGGACCAGCAGCATCAGGATCCCTCGTGAGCTTGTTAGAAAAGCAAACTCTGTGACCTCACCACAGTCACACTGATCCAGAAACTGGGAGAGAGACCAGCAACTTGTGTTTTAACCAGATCTGTAGGAGATTCTGATGCCTGCTGAAGTTTGAGAACAATTGCCTTAAGTAAAGCAATTTTTTTCAGAAACCCACAAACTATGTTGACACCATTTGTGTAGCAACATGAACATCTCCCAAATTGTCTTTTTCAGGAAGCGGCAAGATAGGATGGAAAAACTGTAGGCTTTGGAGTCTGGCCAGACCTGGGTTTATGTCTCAGCCTCATCCTTTGTGAGCTATGTGAGCTTATATAAACATACAATTTAACCTCTCTGAGCTGTAGTCTACTCAGTTCTGTAACAGTGGAAATTTTATCTAACCCACAATGTTGTTTGAGAATTAAATAGTATCTAAAACTGACTCATAGAATACTTTAATTAGTTCTGAACCCTGCCCTTCCTCCCTTCCATCCTGAAGTTTAACAAGCAGTAGGAAAAAGTGATGAAATCTTCCAGAGTTGGGAGCCTTCTGTTTCTCATCGGGTCCTAAATATTCTTTCCTATCCTCTTCTAACAACATCATTTATTTTCACCTGCACCAGCAACATGGCCCAGGACTTCACCATAAGGCAAGTCTCATGAACTGGGCTTCAGCAGCTAGGACAATGAAGGCAGGTCTGCCTGTGGCCTCATTGGTTGATGAGGGGCAAAAGTAAGGCCGTCACTCAAACCCAGGCAGACCCTCCCTTCCTCAGAGATCTGAGGGTATAGGTGTTAATTCTCAGAGGCTCTCTGAGTCCTTAGAAGTATCAATAGTTCCCTCTTTGACTCAGGCAAATTGCTCAGCTTATTCCAGTAATTCCCCTCTTCTGACTGGCTTTGAGAATTCGTATTTTGAGAGAAGGGACTTAATTTCTCATTGCTTGCCCCAGGGCTTCCCAGGGGCCTCCGTGATAACGAATCTGCCTGTCAATGCAGGAGACATGGGATCGATCCCTAGGTCTGGAGGAGGCATGGCAACCCACTCCAGTATTCTTGCCTAGAAAACCCCATGGACAGAGGAGCCTGGAGGGCTACAGTACACGGGGTCACAACAAGTCAGACACAACTGAGCATGCACACAGGCAGGCCCCAGGAAAAGATACCTAAGCACATTCAGGACAACCAGGTCCATGTAATATAACTGTTGATAAGAGCGGTGTTGACAATTAATGTCTGAATAGTTCATTTATTCTTTAACCTCATAATCTCTTTAACTGCAGTTCATTCTCACAAGTCAGTGAGAAAGGCACAATTTTTCTTGCCATTTTACAGAGGAAAAAACAGAAACTCAGAGAGGGTAAGAGATTTTTCCAAGGTCATGCAAATGGCAAACGGAGCTATCTTACTAAACCACGCCTTTCCATGTTATTTAATTACTTCTAATTACTGTGATGCTATAATAATGATAAATAATAACAACAATATAAAAACACAGGGCACCCAAGACATGTGTAGGCTTGATGACTAGAAGATGCATGCCCTAAGATTTATGTACTGCTGGATCCAGAAGGACTATTGGTTAAGTCTCTACCCTCTACTGTCCGCTCCCTCTACTATCAGTTCCCTTGCTTTCTGGGGGTGTGGGGACAGTGCAGACCATTTTTGAAGTTTCTATTGAATTTATTATGATATTCTTTCTGTTTTATGTTTTGATTTCTTGGCCAGGAGGCATATGGGATCTTACCTCCCAGATCAAGGATCAAACCTGAGTCTCTGGCATTGGAAGGCAAAGTCCCAACAACTGGACCACCAGGGAAGTCCCATAGGATTTTAGGGGCATTTTTTTTTTTTGGTCACACCACATGGCTTGTGTAATCTTAGTTTTCCACCAGGGATGGAACCCAGGACCTTGGCATTGAGAGGTTGGAGTTCTAACCACTGGACCACAGGGAATCCGCCCTCCCACTCAATGTTTTTGGTCCCTAGAATAATGAGATCCATTTCATGGGAATATCTAATTATGTTTTCAATTTTAAAAGTGCCTGCTTAAAAACAGAGGGACTGCACTGAAATTACCAGGTGCCCTAGAGTCACGCTTGTAAGAGCAGCATCAGCGTGCTCAGGAGGAGTGCAGGTTTCAGGGCTCACCCCACACCTATGGAAGCAGAGCTCATGTTGAACCAGACCCCTCGGCAATTTGTCCTCAGCCTGCAGCTCTAGCCACCTTCCAGGCAATGTCAGCTCCTCTGGTCTGTGAACTCTGCTTCTGTGGCTGGGTCCTAGCACGTGTGTCCTTTCTACCCCTCACGCTAGCCCTCTCAGCCTTGAGTCTCAGTGCTGGGGTGGAGTAGATAATGCTGATTTCTATCCTATGACCTACACACCCTCCTGCCAGTGCCTTCCACCTGAGCAAAAGTGGGAGCACAGGGGAGGCTCATTAAGTCCCTCCAGGCAGCAGCCTTTCTGAGAAGTACCTGGGGTTTACAGCTGCTAAAGGGGGTGCACGGTTTCACAGTGTGAGTCCCTCAGCCCACCTGCACACAGTGGTGGAAAACCTACTTGTGAAGCTGGTCCAGGTGTCTCTCTATACCCATGGCTGGAATAAGCTCCCGCTCCAGTGGCTCTTACGTCATTCAGAATGATGGTTCTAAGTCCACATCAGGCGAATAAGGCATATATTATGGAAGGTTTTATAGAATGTTCTCACCATACACACACAAAATGGTAATTATGTGAGGTGAAACAAGTATTAACTAACCTTACTGTGGTAATCATTTCACAGTATATACATATATCAAGTCATCGCCTTAAACTTACACTGTTATATGGCAATTAATCTCAGTAAAAGTGGAAAATTTATTTAACGATTTAGGGATAGTCTGTGTGTTGAATTTCTGTCTGCACAGTGATGCATGATCTTTCATTGCAATATGTTCCTTGGTTTTTATTTTCACTTCAGAAGCTAGATTAAGTTTTTATCATGTTATTTGAGAGATTTAGTCTCAGAAAAAGAGGTAATTAAAGTATTATTAATATTTTTCTTTCCTATAAAATGTATATACATATACATTGTATTAGGCTGTACACATATTTGCAGTATCTCAGTGTGTCTTCTCTTGAAACGTTTAATCATAAGATCGTTTTAGAGATTACTTTTAAGCAATTCTTTCTCTTCTCAGCGCTATAGTTGTTGTCCTCAAATAGTACACCTAAATAGTACAAATCGCTTTTACCTTTATGAAAAAAAACTCTTAAAAAGGAGAAAAGAAGGAAAAGAGAAAAAAATAAACATGGTATTGCTTTAAACACATTAGAAACCATGACTACTATTAAAAGTTTCACCTCATTAAAGGACATTGCGTTATGCTACAATTCATATTGAAGTTTAAATGAGATCATTGAATAGCTTCTCTATAATAATTTCTTCTCTTCTCACTAGTACCACTCCTGGTGAAATGTATCATTCACATTTCTGAGAAAGAAACTAAAGGAAGGAACTAGCATAAGATGACCACAAACGATGCTTCTATGAGGGATGTCCTTGCCTCTCAAGTTTCAGGCTTACTGTTCAAACACTTAGAACCCAAGGGGAAAAAGCACTGGGCTGTTCAGCCCCAGTTTCTAGCCTGAAGCCGGACTGTTCTGTGGATGCCCCGAGGACCTCTACAAAAGCCTGTAACCGGAGCTCAGGAGTACCTGCGATTTACCTCTCCCTGCTGAGACTGAAATACTAACTGTGTAAGTGGAGAACTGAGGTAGATGGAGTGGAATGACGATTATTTTACATGTCTTCCATTGTTTTCCTTTTGCTGACGATTATTTTACATGTCTTCCATTGTTTTCACCTTTCCTTTTGCAAAGTCGGCTGTCAGTAGTTAGTGGATGTTTTATTTTAACTGTTTCTTCATTAAAAAAAAAAAAAATCCTACCTCTATAACACGCCCATCTCAGGCTTCACCACCCAGTAAGGACAGACTGAGTTTTAATACCCAAATCTTAATGGCTCCAAGCCCCTCACATACTTAACTGCCCACCCCACTCCACTCCAATCCTAGGGTAACTGGTCTTGTGGCTCATCATCACTGCTTTCTAAACTTCTAATCTGTGTTTCACGGGCGCTCTGTATCCCTGCCTTGGTGTTTCTGGGGGAGGGACTATCCTGGTGCTAGAATACAGCTGCTGCCTCTGTGGCTGTCCTGCAGGAATTGAGAGTCAACTGCTCATCAGGTCAGGGGAGTGGAACACTGCCTCCTGACCGGGTGCCAGGGATCCTTGTCACCGTTCCCGCAGAGTCAGAAGCTGAGGGTGGGGCCAGGAAAACTGAGGGTGGAAACAGGATTTCCTCCAGAAAGTCAGCTTGTGCCTCAGAATACCACAGCAATTAGTGTTCCGGCTCTTTCCTCCTCCAGGTGTCGGGGTGTGAGCCTAGATCAGCAGCCCCCAGGCCAGCAGAGACACAGCTCTGATGAGGGAACTCGGCTTGCCTCCCTACAGCACCGAGGATCGCCTTACCTGACTGAGGTTGCCGTGGGTGCCAGACGTGCTCAGGGCAACACTTCGGAAGCCAAGGGAGAGAATGATTTCATTTTTAGTTTGTAACAGAGTAAGGTACCCACAGCAAGATTACATGAGCAGCCCTCAAGTACTTAGGAAATATGTTTTTAATCTATAAACACACACACAGAGATAACGTAATTGGATATGACAAAATTGAGATGGGGGCAAATTCTTTGACAGGCCTCCTAAGGAGAGGTGGGGCTGTTTGTCCTCTCCCAACCGCCTCCCGTGGCTCTGGCTGGCCTGTGCTTGACAAGGAGAATGAGGACTGTGGAAGTGAATCTATGCTGGATCTGGCCCTGGCTTTTAAAAGAACTGGCAGCCTCTGCCTTGACCTCCCGGAGCCCAGCCCCATTACCTAAGAAATCCAAGCACCTTGCTTGAGAAGCCTGGTGTAGAGGCCCTGGGACTTCACGGAAAGGGAAACGGCCCAGCCATGCCTGCTGAGGCCCCAGCCATGTGGCCGAAGCCTCTGGCCCCTCTCGGTGAAGCCAGTCACCAGCTGAATGCCATGAAGTGACCCTGGTCAGTTCGACACATGGCAGAGAAGTCAACCACTTCCCGGCCTATGTAAAACAGTCGTTGCTTTTAAGCCGGGGATACTCTCTTACACAGCAATAGATTCCTGGGTTCCCAAATAAGGACAAATTCTCCAGAATCATCTGAGCTGTGTTCGGATCGCCACTCCCTTTCAAGATACTCTGCCCTGTTCCATATCTGTCCCTCCTCGCCAGACTCCTTTCCACTGGCTGCAGACCTTCTGGGGCCCTCAGATACACAGTCATCATGACACCAACCAGGGGTCCACCAGACGAGTTTCACCCTTTCTCCTATGAGTCACAACTACTATGTGTAAAGAGAGACCCTCAAAGTATTGGAGACCCAACTCCTGTCCAGACAGGATACCCACTTATACTCACCATACTAGTTGTCATGAAAGGGAAAGTGTAACTGCTCCGTCATGTCCGACTCTTTGAGACCCCATGGACTGTAGCCCACTAGGTTCCTCTGTCCATGGGATTTCCCAGGCAAGAATACTAGAGTGGATAGCCATTTCCTTCTCCAAGGGATCTTCCCGACCCAGGGATTGAACCTGGGTCTCTTGCATTGCAGGCAGATTCTTTATAGTCTGAGCCACAAGGGAAGCCCCCTAGTCGCCATGGTTGCTATTTTAATTTTTTTTTCTTTTTTAAGGAAGACGAACATGAAACACGAGGAAAAAAATAAATATTTATGATTCTTTTTCTTCTTAGTTTTTGAGTAGAAAGAAATATTCAAAGTCAGAAAGGTCACGAAAAATCTGGGTGCTTGAACCCTTTCCTATTTGTACCTGGTAATCACTATGCTGTTTTCTCTTCTCCAAACATCAAGTCCTGAGGCCTGTGCTACATTTCAGGATATAAATCCAAATGTTCTCAATTATTATTCTCTGTTAGAGCCATTTCCCCCCTCATTATCTCTTTCTCTTCGCCTGCTAAAATTAGCTTTCCTAGCTGGAATCTGCAGCTCACTCAGTATGCTGCTTTAACTATGAGTCAGATGCCAAGAACACCTTTGCAGTCTGGTTCCCAGGGTGTCGGCACTGATGTGCGGTGCCAGGGCATGTGTGGTGTTCACTGATGCGTGGTTCTTTCTATTCTAAGGGGGCTACATTTGGCTGTTTATAGAACAGCAAAACACAGCCGAAGCTTTACCTGATGACAGAATGAATGTGGGGAAGATGCTTCTAGATTCTGATGGTCACACTCAGGGATCAACTGAGTTTGCAGGCGGTTTACAGCACCAGTAATTTACTGGATCCTGAACCCCTAAATGGCCTTTTCATTCATTGTGGGCACAAAGAGACCTCCTCTTAGCTGGCTAAAAGCAAGGAGGGTTCAGGAATTTGATGTGCCAAAGTTACCCTGTTCCATTTATCAAGGCATCTTTCTTTGCTGATCCTCTCGTGTCAAGTTGTAGGATATTTGTGAAAAGCACAAAAGAAATCAAGTCTGAGAAAGAAATGAATGGTTTAGTTAGGACTTGTTGCTTCAAGTTATAGGAAAACTAGGGTGACTGTATGATTTATTATCCACATTTTGAGAGTGAAAGGAGGCACTGCTGATAATTAGTCCAGGACAACATGTATCAACTCAGACTCTCCTGGGCAAATGGACTCTCCTGGGCAAACCTCAACTTGAGTTGTCTTGAGCAATGCAAGGTATCCACTGGCCACATAACGAGAACTGCAGAGGTTGGTGGACTTTGAAGTAGCCCAACCAGTTTCTTCTGATGTCTCCACTCTTCCTGCTGGATGGCAGCTTTATCTTGAAGCTGGTTCTTCAGTGGTCATAGGATGAGTTCCTGGAGCAACTGGTGCTCCAAGCTGTTGCTTTCACAACCAGCAACAGGGAGAGCACTTCTGGTCCGAGGCTTACAAGTGAGGATTTTGAGGTTTAGACACTGGGGTCATGTGCCCTCCACTTATAAATGATGTCATCCAGGAATTCTTTGATTGGTTCCTACCAACAGAGGTCCACTGCTGGGGCTGTGAGTCGGCCACTTTTTCCTAACACTGGGACCGTTTGGGGCTGAGTGGCTTTTTGCTTTTCATTGATTTAGGTGATTTGGGGTCTTCCGTGGTGGCCCATTGGTTAAGATCTGTGCTCCCAATGCAGGGGGCCTGGGTTCGATCCCCGGTCAGGGAACTAGATCCTGCATGCCACAGCTAAACATTCTGCAAGCGGCAATGAAGATCCTGTGTGCCCCAACCAACCCTGAGCAGTCAAATAAACTTTAAGAAACCTGGGTGATTTTAAGGAAAGAAAAGGGGATCCATACTGGAATATAGCAGTAAGCCTCAGTTGTGTTGGAAACGAACCTGAAATTTAACAAAGCGACATTTTATGCTGTGGGTAGTTAAGAGGAAGACGTTCTAGATGTAAAGCCAGATTTTAGCACTTACTAGCCATGTGACCTTGGACAAGTTATTTAACTTAAATCTCATTTCCCAATTCAGAAAATGAGATAATAATGGTATCTGACTTCTATGGTTGTTACAGGATTAAATGTGATAATATAACTGATGTGCTAGTGACATCGTCAGGCACATAGTAAGTGCTTAATAAAGATTAGCTTCTGCTGTAACGGTCATTTAAGTGACTCTTCAGAGGGATGTTCATGGCAATTTGTAAAGAAATGCTAAGATATCAACAAACAAGAAGTCCACTTACTTGGCTGAGAAAGAAACAATGAAGGTGAAAAATAGGAGCTGGAGGAAGCACCAGAGTGAGGACGGCCTACGGGAGAGGGAAAGCATGGCCCCAGATAAGAAGGGGAATAAAATCGGGTTTCAGAGACTTTTCAATGGTTCCCATCCAAGGTCAATCTGTCATCCTTAAACATTATAACAGACTCTTATAAAAGCCTTTTCCAATGCTTCATGGTCAAGAAATTCTCCCTTATATTCAAGATAAATCCCTCTGGTTGTCACATAAGCCCATTTTATGTCTTTACACAGGATAAAACATGGGTAAAGGTTTAACAGACATGGAAGGCTAAGATGGAGCTTTAGAGATGCTGTAGAGAAAAGTGACAAGGCTTAGTGACATCCATTTTTTAGTGACAGGGAGAAAGGGTAGTGTCAGATGCACGCCTGTGATAGTGGGCATGAAAGACGAGGGAAACAATGGTATCTGTGATGACGAGCGAGCAGGGTAAGGTTGGTCTGCTAGATAAGGAGTTGGATTTATAAATATATGGTTGTGGTATTACCAGGGCTTTGATAGTAAAATCAAAATGGTGCCAGAATAGTAAAAAGACATTTTCTTTTTCTCTCTGTATCTTGCTAGATAAATAGGTGGTTAAAAAGGAGAGGAGAAGGAAAATATCAACAATAAGAACTTTTAGCAGTCTGTACACATCCTGGCAAGGCTTATAAATTAGAAAATCATCAAAGGTGGGTATTATTAAGTCCGACTTTTTGGTGTGGGAGGATGGAGGGCGTTGGTGACTTTTCTTTGCTTCTTGGGGACTTCGGTAACAAAAGTGGTACTTTTTTGCACCTGTCAGTGACAATCAAGTGAAACTTCTGCCTTATAAATTCGGTTTCCAGTCATTTTAGGTTTTGTTTCTCTATGGACTTTCTGGGATATGAGTCATTTGTATTTAAGAAGAAGTTATATTTTCTTATGAATGATTTCAATGAAAGGCCAACCTGCGTTATCCAAATTTTGGCTATTAATGTAATTGCATTAAATGTAATTTCTCCAAAAATTAAGTATATTTTCAATATAAAAGTTATCTGAGGTTTTACAAGTTCTTAATTTAGTTTGCTATTTATATAGCATCTGGTCATCATTTTCCATCAAAAATAATAAAGAATAAGGGCCTTCCCCAGAAGTTTTTACTTTGACTTGGAAGTAGAACAATATAGCCATATAATTGTAGACAATTTATATCCCAAAGAGAATTTTGTCCCATGAAAAAGAAAGAATATAAAAGAATATGTATTTTTTTCTTCTGTTATGCTCTCCCAGGATGCTTTGTTTGTATCACAAACTAGGAAATTTTCTTATATACCTATCTCAATCTCCATTATCAAACTGAGGGCAAACAATGTGCTCTTTTACAAACAGTAGTTGCTCAAAAAATGATTGCAAATGAAGGATGAATGATTCTATCATACTTGAGAAAATCAATTCAGAGTCATGAAATTTTTAATGAGATGCATTGAAATATTTTATGTATTGATACAAACTTATGGACACAGTAAAGCTGCATTTTATATCTTAAAATAAATCTGGTCCTAATTTATTAATATATTTAAGAATTTAATTCTTAACCACTTGACCTACTACTGTCCAATAATCTCAATTATTTAACAACTTAAACTGACACTTAATAAGTATGTAAATGGAAAGCATCCTAACGTGATGCAGGTATCTTCCTAAGTGCCAATTATATGCCTCAACATTCCCTTCAATTTGGATGTGTTAGTAAGAATCTAATTATACTGGTTTATAGCTGATGGAATTACAGAAGAAGATTTCTCTCCTACATACTTATTAGACCTCAATAAGTGTTCCTTTGCAATCTGTTGCTATTCAATTACCAAGTAATAACTGTCTTAATGAATCTAATTGAAATGCTTATTTCAGACTCCTATCACACACAAAGAAGGAGGCTTCATGGAGTGCTTACCCTGGATGGGGCCTGACTTGTTTATTCAGAAAGAAGTGACTTCCTTGGGAAGAGGTTTACAAGGCGAAAGAAAGCTTTAGCAGAGTTTCAAGGGCGTTCACTTCTCCATCGTTCACTACCGTAAAACTTAAAGCCCTCTAAACCTTGCTACTCAAGCCCATGCCTACGTGAACAGTCACAAAATCTTCAGCTTGCATTTTCACTTCTGAAGTGTTGGTTTAGCTTTTTCAATGAAGTCAGAATAATAATAAAGATGTAAATACCAATAGCCAATATGTACAGGGTACTCCTAGTGCCAGGGCTGCCTAAACACGTTACATATAGGAACTCACTTAATCTCCACGAAATCCCTAAGAGGTGTATATATTGTTATTGTACCCATTTAACAAATAAGGAAATCCAGGGTGGTTTATTTTTTGCAGAAGGGCAAATTTGCACGGCTTGTTGCTGTTGTTCAGTCGCTAAGTTACGTCCTACCCTTTGCAACCCCATGGACTGCAGCATGCCAGACTTCCCTGCCCTTCACTATCTCCTGGAGTTTGCTCAGATTCATGTCCATTGAGTCAGTGATGCTATCTAACCATCTCATCCTCTGTTGTCCCCTTTTCCTCTTGCCTTTAATCTTTCCCAACATAGGCTAATAAATGCCAGTGATCGTGAAACAACCCCCAGGTCAGCTGGCTCCACTGCACAAACTCTCAAAAGCAAAACTTGAAATAAATGTTAGAGCTTAGTTGATGTAACCTCTTGTAACTCAGGAAATTGAGGGTTCAGGCTCACGCAGCAAAGAGTCTATATCCTGACCTCTGTTCCTATGCTCTCCAACCTAAACTATGTTGCGGTGTTTAAAAACGACAAAGTAGCTGCAAAACAAAAACAACAACAAAACCCCTTGGGTTAAATATTCTCCCTCCATCTTTCTGTAATTTTTGTTTGGATCAGCAACTGGGTTTTAAAACATTTATCTCAGGGTGATGATTGAATTTGTTTGAAAGAATGTAAGAGCACAGCCCAAAACATACCGTGGAGTTTATTTTCCTTAAAGAAGAAAAATTATATTTATTGATCCAAAGAGGAATGGGAGGTTAATTCAGGGAATTTACAATTCCTATGCAAGTCTGTGAGGCTGCCCCCTTGAAACCACCGTTGTAGAACTGGCTTGGCCACAGAGCTGCTGACACATGTGCGCTATGCCTAGGGACTCACTGAAGGTCAAGTTAATCTCAGCAGGATGTGGTCCTTCTCAGGACCTGTCCTCATAATCACAGTGATGGGCAGCTGTCCCACAACAGGGTCCAGCTCTGGGACACACACTGCATGGATTTTCTTCTCCAAAACGACATGGTGTTCAGAAATCATCATAGTGATCGCCAGGATTTCTGTTGGGACATCTCTGTAGAATTTACAAAGATTTTAGATACACACACAAAAACTGTTCCGTAAGAATAAGAGCAACACTTTACATAAATTATCTAGGTTTGCTGAAGCAGCGTCTCATATGCAGTTTTCGTCCTTCACCTGTGGTCCGTCTCGGTGGTGACTGGCGTCATTGCAACAGTTATGAGAAGCCAGAAATGGGATTTCTCAGCCTGTTCTTGACCTGCATTGTCATCTACGCAGCACTCTTCTATTTTAGTCTGTGATGTTTTCCTCCAGATATCCATGCTTGCCCATTCTGATTCCAGGGGCTTGCTTTAATCAGGAAGTGTGTAGGGATCAAGCGTCCTCATATTCACACAATGAACAAAGCACCAAAATTACCAAGACTTACATAGCAACAACTTCTTTTCTAGGGAAAGAAAATAGCACAATAGAAGTAAGATATTTACCCTCTTGAGGAAGCCCTGAGTTCCTCCAGCCAGCCAATGGAATCACTTTTGATTTCCATTAATGTGCTGAGCATGGTCTAGGTTCCCTGGCTCAAGGTCTTATAACCTATAGATTTTGGAAAGCTCGCAGGACTGTCCTTACAATGATGTCCATGGGAAATTCACAGTGGGCAAGAGGGAACACAATGGAGAAGTGAGAGTTTAACTAAATCCTGTCTTTCTGAACAGAAAAAGCTCAGAACAGGGCTTCATGGAGACCTTTAGTAGGCAGGGACCAGTTCTGTGCCAGAGAGAGTGGTTTATGAAACAAAATTAAAGAATTGCCAAGAAGTTAAGTACAAAACTGATTTTTTTCAAAACTGATTTTTCAGGCAAATGACTACTTTATATATAGAAGCATATGAATTTGAAATTTTTCATTTGAAATTTTAAAATAGTTTAAATGTGAAATTGTGTAGGTGCGTACTATAGTAACAAGCAGTAAATTTAGGGAGAATATGTGGAAAACAATTCTTTTTTTCCATGAGGGAATAGTTTGTATAGTATTTATTTACAGAACATGTGCTACAATCTGTATTCTTTTTTTTTTTTTTTGAGATTGTGGGCTGTTTGGTTTTGAACTCTTACAAAGATTATTTATTAAGCGTGGCAATTTTTACTTTGTTGTTGCATTAGGGTACATGGTGCCAACCATCTTTGGACTGTCCACACTATTTTGTGAGTTACCAGAGTACCCCAATCTTAAATGCAGTCTAGGGAGTGAGTGATCAGGTTTGCGTATGCTATTTCTGGGCTACTCCTTTATAAGTGGTCCCCAAGCAGCTTGCCCTGCAGAATTTCAGTGTGTCTTTTCCCATTGTCTCTCTAGGTCTCTTTCTTCCTCTCTGTGTCTCTCTGTAACACCCTCTGTATCTTTCTCTTCTTTTGCTTCTTCTTGACTCTTTAATTTCCTTCATAAAAATGTCAGAATTAATTTGAGAGACTCCCTACTTTTGGTCCAAAGAGTTGACAGGGATAGAATTTAATGATCTAAACTCTGGATTTGAAGATCCTGATGCAAACAGAAAGGAAATCCCAGGCTACTAGGAGAGACACAGAGCATAAAGGGAGCCTGGGCTGAAGGAAGTGACTTTCTCTCACTCACTCGGCACATACTTACTGAGTATCATGTCTATTCCAAGGGTAAAGCCATGAATGAAAGGAAGTCTGGCCTCTATGGAGCATACATTCTGGCTGGATAAGACAAGTATATAAAGCACCAACAATTCACAGAATATATGATAGTGAAGAGTATTATGAAGGGGATGAAAAGTACCATTAGGGTTTGGGAGGAAGAGGTTATTTCAAGTAGGTGAGGTTGTGAGCTTCCCAGGTGTCACTAGTAGTGAAGAATCCTGCCAATGCAGGAGATGTAAGAGAGGCAGGTTTAATCCCTAGGTTGAGAAGATTCCCTAGAGTAGGAAATGACACCCCATTCTAGTATTCTTGCCTAGAAAATTCCATCGGCAGAGAAGCCTGGTGGGCTACAGTCAATGGGGCCCCAAAGAGTTGGACATGACTGAGAAAGCACAAGGCTTCATGTAAGAAGGTAAGACTTGAATTGAGACCTTACAAGCTGTGCAGCTTTAGATAAATTACTTGAACCTTCCTGAATCTCTCAAGGATAAAATTAAAGTACTCAGCTCTTAGTTTATTGAAGGACAGAGGAGAGGAAATATATATATATATATATATATACACTCATATATATATGTATATATATACTCATATATATATATATGTGGTTCAATAGATAGTAGCTGTTATTGTCATTGATAAAATCTGTGTCAATTAGGTCCCAAGCAAGAAATTAACAATACATTCCGATTAGGATTATTGGAGTTGAGTTGAATAGAAGAAGAATTCATAAAATTCTTTTGTAGGGAAATGAGTGTAATACCTGGCATTTAATAATAATAACAGAGAGCATTTCTCATCTCTTGACCCAGGAGAGAGAACAGAGTGCACTTGGAGGCAGAGAGAGACAGGTGGGGCCGGCAACCGGGCTGAGCGCGAACCTTCAGTTTCCTGGCTTGGAGACATCTGAGGCTGCTTTATGCCCCTGTGGCTCAGCTGGTAAAGAATTTGCCTGCAATACGGGAGAGCTGGGTTCAATCCCTGGGTTGGGAAGATCCCCTGGAGAAGGGAAAGGCTACCCACTCCAGTATTTTGGCCTAGAGAATTCCATGGACTGTATAATCATGGGATTGCAAGGAGCTGGACATGACTGAACAACTTTCACTCCACTGCATGCAGGGCTGGGTTAGGCACTGTCCCGGATCACAAAGATGCCCTAGATATGGAGCCTGCCATCAACAGGCTTCCGGTCAAAAGTGGGAAATGGCCTGTACACATGCAGTTTGGCTGCAGCATGGAAAGCAAGAAGGGCCATAGAGGAGGTTCAGAGAATGACTAAGGGGTCCTCAGGTCAGATTACTTCTAGCCAACAGATCAGGGGAAATTCCATGGAGGAGGTGACTGTGTCTGCCCTGGACCTTTTAAAGGAGGCCCAAGTTTCACACATGCACTTGTGATGGGCTGGGAAAACCCTGCGTGTGCAGAAACTAGGAAGTTTAGCTCAGCTAGAGCCTCTGGCACGTGAAAGGGATGTAGATTTTGTCATGTCTGTGAATCTGTCCTCCTGATGTTCTTTCTTCTTTCAAGCTATGCTTTCCCTTCCCTCTCTCACTGATTTTCTCATTTTGCTCTTGTCCTCTTTTATAAGAGAAGGATTTGGGTGGAGGGGCAAATGGGAGTGAAGAGGGGCTCTATGAGGTAACTGAAAGGGATGCTTAGCCTGGAGTTCCCAGCCTCTAACAGCCTATTCCAGAGATTACATGACAGGGTGGGAACTGATGGGGAAGAACAGCATTGAAACATGTACATTACCACATGTTAAACAGATGGACCAATGAAAATTCAAAACATTAAGCAGGGCACCCAAAGCTGATGCTCTGGGACAACCTAGAGGGATAGGGTGGGGAGGAGTTGGGAGGCGGGATTCAGGATGCGGGGATGCATGTATTCCTATGGCTGATTCATATCAATGTATGGTGAAAACCACCACAATATTGTAAGGTAATTATAGTCCAATTAAAATAAATTAATTGATTTTAAATTAAAAAAATCCCAGAGTAAAGGCTGTTTACTTTATCCCTTAAACCCCTCTCTCCTGCTTCTCTCCTCGTCTTCCAAGAACCAAAAGCAGAAAACATGGGAAACAGAAGGGAAATAGATTTTAGAGAATGTTAGCATGGCCTTTTCCTGCAATCTGCCACCTCCAGTTTCTGTGAACACCTGTTTCATTTCACACCCTCACCATAGGCACCCCCAGCCTTGTACTTGACACAGGTACTTCTCATGGGCTGCAGGGCAGTGGTACTTTCCAATGTGCTGTACAGTTCCTCAGACTAGAGGCTCTTCTGCACTGGACTGTACTGCTTAGGAAAAGATGGAGTAACTGTTCTGGACCTTTATGTGTTGGTTTTCTGTTTCTTCGTTCACCATGGAAGCCCACTTAAAGTGGAAAATTTAAGCTCAGAGCATCCCCACTGGTTTCTTCAGGTGCTTTCATACTGCTCAGCGGTGGACACTCACTAAACGTCCATTGAATGGATGAATGTTTGCAAAAAGGAACCTGGGTTGGAAAGCTATCATAATTATCACACTGTGTGCACTCTAACTGCCATTAAAAATTTTATTCCTGGCCCCAAGTAAGCCTTGAATCCACTGACAGGGAGTGGGGGAGCGAGGACAATACTCTGTTCATATTTGAATCTCTGGGAACTGGAAGACTATATATGGTCCATAATGATGCTCAATGAATTCTTGTTTGACTAAATGAATGACTAAATTACTGAATGAACGATACTGGCTTCCAGGACGTCCCTGACAGTCCAGTGGTTAAGACTCAGTGCTTCCACTGTAGGTGCCACAGGTTTGATTGCTAGACAGGGAAGTTCCCCAGGCCGAGCGGTGTGGCCAAAAGGAAAAGAGACGGGAAAAAAAGTGTCTAAACAATACTGGCATGTAAGCATGACTTAGGGAAATGATTGGAGAAAATGAAGACCCATCATTGAAGACATACGGGAAGGGCTTGTATACAACAATAAGAAAGTTGGGCTTTATTACTTATTCTTTTGTTAAGGTAATGACTGAAGCTTTTTGAGCAATCAGGGAGTAATTTAGTGATCAAAGTTGTTTTAGAAAGATCATACTAATGGTCACATAGAAGACCTGTGCAAAGTCTGATGTGTAACTAAGCTTTTGTTGCTTTCAAAAAGTGAGTTCCACTCTTGGGACTCTATGCCTTGAAATGAGCTAGAATAGCCTCTTTGAGAGAGAGACAGGAAGAGAGAGAGATCCTGTTATAACAGAGGTCCACTCATCACAGACATCCCGGCTGAGGTCCAAGGTATGTAAGGCCGTCAGAGACCAGCCAGCATCACAGCTAGCTCCACCAGCTGATAGACTCAGATGCATGAGAAAGCCCAGCCAACATCGTGTGGAGCAGAGGCAAGAAGTCCTAATTGAGTCCTCCCCGAATTGCCAACCTGTACAGTGGTGGAACATAATCATTGCTGTCAGCCATTAAACGTGAGATGTTGTGGCAGACAGAATTTTAAAGACAGTCCGACAGTCCCCCAAGATTTTAATTCTCTTCTTATTCAATCACATATAGTATTATAGGTGCTGTTGTGAAGGGATTTTGCAAATATAAAGAAAGCCCCAAGCCAGGAACTTCCCTGGTGGTCCACTGGTTAGGAATCTGCCTGCCCATGTAGGGGACACGAGTTCGATCCCTGGTCTGGGAGGATCCCCCATGCCGAGGAGGAGCTAAGCCCATGTGCCACAACGAATGAAGCCTGCATACCTAGAGTCTGTGCTTCACAAGAGAAGCCACTATAATGAGAAGCCCACTCACAGCAACGAAGAGCAGGCCCTGCTCACCACAACTAGAGAAAGCCTGCATACAGCAATGAAGATCCAGCGCAGCCAAAAGCAATAAATAAATCAAATGTAAATTTTAAAAAGAGAGATTGTATCTTAAAAATTAAAAAGCCCCAAATCAGTTGATCCTGTGGTAGGAACCTGATGCAGTCATTTGAAGTGCTGAAGTGAGCACTTTAAATGCAGTGAGTTTTCTCTGGTTTTTCTTAAAGATAGAGGGAGGCCACATAACAGGGAATGTCTGTGGCTCCAGCTGACAGCCAGCACGGGAGCTGGGATCTCTGTTGTACAACCAAAGCTGAATTCTGCCAACAGCCTGAAAAAGTAGGAAGTAGATTCTTTCCCAGAGCTTCCAGGTAAGAGCTTAACTCAGCGGAGACCTTACAGCCTGTGAGACTCTGAGCAGAGAACCCAGTCCAGCGTGCCCACAACACTAACCTACAGCATCACATGCTAATAAGCTTCTGCGTGTATATTCAGTCACTCAGTCATGTCTGACTCTTTGAAATTCTGTGGATTGTAACCTGCCATGCTCCTCTGTCCATGGGTTTTTCAGACTAGAATACTGGAACAGGTTGCCATTTCCTCCTCCAGGACATTTTCCCAACCCAGGGGTTGAATCCACATCTCCTGTGTCTCCTGCATTGGCAGGCAAATTCTTTTACCACTGAGCCACCTGGGAGGCCCTAATAATCATTTTGTTTGTGCTAATTTGTTATGCAGAAAAGAAGATTAATACAAGTTTATTTTAGATGACGAATACACATACTAACATTTTCATGACATACAAGAAACACATACCATAGAGCAGGGAATTTTAATTCTGGCTGAACATCAGAATCTTGTGGAGCACCTCTAAATATATCCATGCCTGGGCCCACCCCAGAGATGCTGAAACTTAATTGATTTAATTGTTCTGGGATGTGGCCCAGGTATTGGTATTTTTGAAAAGCTCCCCACGGTAATTCTAATATGCAGCCAGAATTGAAAACCACTAATATAAAACAAATTATGTACGGGCAAAGAGATGGATGAGAGAGATGTCCATCCCATCACCCCTCCACTGTGAGATAGTTGCCTTGAGCATGTTGGTGACTCTTTCAGGGAAGGTGTTTCAGCTGGAAGAAACAACATCCCATCAGCAATGGGGCAACAAGATCATTAGTCTCTCCTTTACTGGGAAATCCAGATATGAGGGGTTTCATAGCTGGTGGAGTCAGGGGCTCTGCATAACTGTCTTTGCTCCGCCATCTTCAGCACGTGGGCTTTTCTCCCAGTTTCTTCATGGTACTAAGGTGGTAGCTCCTGATTGGCACACCACGTATCACTGGCCACCATCCAAAGGAGGCGAATTCTCATGTATTCCCTTCCAGCAGGGAAAGAAAACTTCCCCAAAGCCTTCCCAGACTTTTGCTCAATTCTGTTGTCAAGAATTGGGTTACATTTCCAGGTACTCACTGTCCAAGAGACCGGAAGAGAAATACCCAGCATGTTCAGCCCTGTAGTGGGAAGTGGACTCTCTGAGCAATATCTCAGTAGGGGACGATGTGTAGGTTACTGGGTAGATGACCAACCACCTTGATTCTTTCATGCACCTCCTTAGGCTCATCTAAAGATACATATTCATGTATCTCTATATATAGCTCCTTATGCTCATCTAAAGATACATATTCATGTATCTCTATATACAGGTGCATGCATAAATAGAATTACATCATAGATGGTCTTTACTGTGGTCATTCTTCCTCTCACATTCTACTGTTATTATAATAGTTTTAACTATTTTATTTCAGCCTAACATCAAATGTTGACACCTGATGTTTATCCTTTAGTAATTCCCTCAATGCCTAATATAAATCATCAAAGAATGCATATAGGGAAGTGGGTTGTCATTCTTTATACACCAAAAGAGGATCATATTATGGCAACTCTGTATATGCAGAGATTTTTTTTTTTTAATTGATCTCTAAATATTGCCTGTTACTGCCCAAATTTTCTCAGTTTTCCTTCCACATCCTTCTTCAACTTCTAACAAAGAGTTCAGTTAAAATTGAGTACAGGGACTTCCTGACCTTCCAGTGGTTAAGATTCCATGCTTCCAATACAAGGAGTGACCATTAGATCCCTGATCAGGGAGCTAAGATTCCCACATGCTCTGTGGCGTGGTCAAATAAATAAGAAAAATAATAGTTGACTACTTAAAAACGTGAGTATAGATCTTTAGCCTTTCATGCTGTGTTGTCTGGGATGTCAGGGCAAGATAGTTATGAAGTAAAGTATTTTCCAATTAATCCTCTATCTTTCAACTAGTTACTTGTGCTTAGTAAAATTGTCTGGGTCTCCTGATACTCCCATTTAGCTGTTAAGGTCCTTCAGTCTCTTTCTACTTTCCCAGTGAAAGCCAGTAATTAATTTTGTCCCTTCTAAGCTGCTGGAAGATGCATTTTCTCCTAGGGATGATGTTTTGAATTTCCAAAGATGCCATATTTCCTCATGACTTTTGCTACCCGAATGGTAGAAGTTCCCTATTGCAGGCTAGAGAGAAATCCATTCTTTCCAGACTCCCTTTCTTCTTTTCCCATGTCTATTCCAACACGAAAGGGAGTTTCTTCACAAAACTCTAAAATAGAACCATTTTGCTGAGGACTTTTGTCCTGTTTTGTTATGTGATTGTTTTTAGTAGTGATGGCTTCTTCCGTTATCTTTTAATCAGATGTGAACAAAACCAAATGGTTGTCAAATAAATTTATATATATAATAAACCTGAATCCATTCTGTATTTCTTCTAAACAATTCCCTAAATATAATGATACCTGAGTAAAGGAGAGAAGAAAAAAAGCAAAACATCTGATTCTTGGAAAAGGATAAAACCATTCTAAAAAGATTGCAACAGAATTGACTCCTAGACACTTTCAGTTTCTTGCACTGGACAATAACTTTGTCAGACTAGCACCTGATCAGATTCTAATAAATGTGAATAAGGCCTAGAGCAGCTGGGATCTCAAAAAGTTTTAACCAATATATTTTCAGTGTGCCCAGGCCACCTGTTTTAGGTACTGGAGATTTAGAAATTAAAATGACTCATTTGAGGTGATTTCATATGTAAAGATGAGAGAAGTATTCTTCTACAGATAGCTCTTCATTCTCTGGCAGTAGGTGATCAATCTAAAACTAAAAGACTCAAGTCCATTATGTGATTAATTTAAATTTTTTCAACAATGAGGGTAATTTTCTCTTCAGTGGTTTCTCTCCCCTTGTGCATTTGCCAAAGAATGCTCAGACTACTGCACAGTTGCACTCATCTCACGTGCTAGTAAAGCAATGTTTAAAATTCTCCAAGCCAGGTTTCAACAGTACGTGAACTGTGAACTTCCAGATGTTCAAGATGGTTTTAGAAAAAGGTAGAGGAATCAGAGATCAAATTGCCAACATCCGCTGGATCATCCAAAAAGCAAGACAGTTCCAGAAAAACATCTGTTTTTGCTTTATTGACTATGCCAAAGCCTTTGACTGTGTGGATCACAATAAACTGTGGGAAATTCTGAGAGAGATGGGAATACCAGATCACCTGACCTGCCTCTTGAGAAACCTATATGCAGGTCAGGAAGCAACAGTTAGAACTGGACATGGAACAACAGACTGGTTCCAAATAGGAAAAGGAGTATGTCAAGACTGTATATTGTCACCCTGCTTATTTAACTTATATGCAGAGTGTATCATGAGACACGTTGGGCTGGAGAAAGCACAAGCTGGAATCAAGATTGCCAGGAGAAATATCAATAACCTCAGATATGCAGATGATGCCACCCTTATGGCAGAAAGTGAAGAGGAGCTAAAAAGCCTCTTGATGAAAGTGAAAGAGGAGAGTGAAAAAGTTGGCTTAAAGCTCAACATTCAGAAAAAGAAGATCATGGCATCTGGTCCCATCACTTTATGGGAAATAGATGGAGAAACAGTGGAAACAGTGGCAGACTTTATTTTGGGGGGCTCCAAAATCACTGCAGATGGTGACTGCAGCCATGAAATTAAAAGACACTTACTCCTTGGAAGGAAAGTTATGACCAACCTAGATAGTATATTGAAAAGCAGAGACCTTACTTTGCCAACAAAGGTCCATCTAGCCAAGGCAATGGTTTTTCCAGTAGTCATGTATGGATGTGAGAGTTGAACTATAAAGAAAGCTGAGCGCCGAATTGATGCTTTTGAACTGTGGTGTTGGAGAAGACTCTTGCGGGTCCCTTGGACTGCAAGGAGATCCAACCAGTCCATCCTAAAGGAGAGCAGTCCTGGGTGTTCATTGGAAGGACTGATGTTGAAACTCCAATACTTTGGCCACCTGATGCGAAGAGCTGACTCATTTGAAAAGACCCTGATGCTGGGAAAGACTGAGGCCAGGACCTCTATGACCTACCTCCCAGAATACTGGAAATAAAAGCAAAAATAAACAAATGGGATCTAATTAAAATTAAAAGCTTCTGCACAACAAAGGAAACTATAAGCAAGGTGAAAAGACAGCCTTTGGAATGGGAGAAAATAATAGCAAATGAAGCAACTGACAAACAACTAATCTCAAAAATATACAAGCAACTCCTGCAGCTCAATTCCAGAAAAATAAAGGAACCAATCAAAAAATGGGCCAAAGAACTAAATAGACATTTCTCCAAAGAAGACATACAAATGGCTAACAAACACATGAAAAGATGCTCAACATCACTCATTATCAGAGAAATGCAAATCAAGACCACAATGAGGTACCATTTCACACCAGTCAGAATGGCTGCGATCCAAAAGTCTACAAGGAATAAAGGCTGGAGAGGGTGTGGAGAAAAGGGAACCCTCTTACACTGCTGGTGGGAATGCAAACTAGTATAACCACTATGGAGAACAGTGTGGAGATTCCTTAAAAACTGGAAATAGAACTGCCTTATGACCCAGCAATCCTACTACTGGGCATACACACTGAGGAAACCAGAATCGAAAGAGACACATGTACCCCAATGTTCATCGCAGCACTGTTTATAATAGCCAGGACATGGAAGCAACCTAGATGTCCATCAGCACATGAATGGATAAGAAAGCGGTGATACATATACACAATGGAGTATTACTCAGCCATTGAAAAGAATACATGTGAATCAGTTCTAATGAGGTGGACGAAACTGGAGCCGATTATACAGAATGAAATAAGCCAGAAAGAAAAACACCAATACAGTATACTAACACATATATATGGAATTTAGAAAGATGGTAACGATAACCCTGTATGCAAGACTGCAAGAGACACAGATGCATAGAATAGACTTTTGGACTATGTGGGAGAGGGAGAGGGTGGAATGATTTGGGAGAATGGCATTGAAACATGTATAATATCATGTAAGAAATGAATCGCCAGTCTAGGTTCAATGCAGGATACAGGATGCTTGGGGCTGGTGCACTGGAATGACCCAGAGAGATGGTATGGGGAGGGAGGTGGAGGGGGGGTTCAGGATTGGAAACTCATGTACACTCGTGGCGGATTCATGTTGATGTATGGAAAAATCAATATAGTATTGTAAAGTAAACTTAAAAAAAAGAGATTTAGGGCAGGAGGAGAAGGGGACGACAGAGGATGAGATGGTTGGATGGTATCACCAACTCAAAGGACATGGGTTTGGTGGACTCCGGGAGTTGGTGATGGACAGGGAGGCCCGGCGTGCTGTGGTTCATGGGGTCACAGAGTTGGACACAATTGAGAGACTGAACTGAACTGTGCATTTTAGGCTTATTTTCAGAGAACAAGAACTTCACACTGAATTGACTTGGTTGCTGACACACTCGATATAAGTTAGACCATCAGAAATACCAATGAAAATACATGATACATACAGCTTCAATGCCAATATAGAGGTTGTATTCTATTTTAGCTGGCTACATTAGTTAAAATTACCCCCCAAAGTTTTTTAATCCCTTTAAGGTGGTCCATGCTTTAATAGAGAGGAGAGGCAAAGTCAGTTTCTTCAAAGGGAGAACTTGTTGAGAAAATTCACTCTTTTGAAAAAGGGAGGGTTTGGTGGGAGGGTGAGGGGGGAATCGCAGGAATTTCGGAAGGGGTGTAGCTTTCCTGACAGTTCTAGTTGGCATGCTGTTTCAGAGGAGAGGGTTTTGCTCTACTAATTATTTTGTATTTTCACAAGTTGTCATCCCGTAACAGTCTCATTGTTCTCAGAGCTACCTGTCCTCTGTTCATGCGCTTCCCTAGCTTTCTGTTGTTCTGGAGTCCAGGGAGGAGAAGACAAAGGCGAAAATGGGCCTTTCCAGGTTTCGGTGTTCATGCCCTGGGAGAAGACGGCGGCTGCGGCAGCGCCTCCTTTCTGAGGTGCTGCTCTGGACTCTCAGCATCTGCTCCTGCCCCGGCTCAGCCGCTGCCTGGGCCTCTCTGCCTGGGCCCCAGGTCTTCCCTTGGAAGCCTCTGTTCTGCCTTTCGGGATTTTCAGTTTTCATATTCCATCACGTCAGTCTTAGGATCTCCAGCTAAAATCGAAATACACTGTTTAGACACCTTAGAAACCAAAGCATACCGAGGACGATCATCATGGTGACGTCTCCCTCTCAGCTAAATCAAATCTTCATGGAGTTTGTTTCCAGCAGTGAACAGAAGTCACCTTTTCTTGAGACCAGATAACTAATCAAAATCAGGGGCTGTCTCCCGGATTTTTTTTCTCCTTTTTAAAGTGAACTTGTGTGCGTGCATGTCTGCCCAGTTACTCATCCATGTCTCAGTCTCTGCAACCCTATGGACTGTAGCCGGCCAGGCTCCTCTGTCCATGGAATTGTCCCAGGCAAGAATACTGCAGTGAGTTGCCATTCCCTTCTCTAGGGGATCTTCCCTCCCAGGGACCTAAACTGCATCTCCTACATTGGCTGGCAGGTGGATTCTTTACCACCGAACCACAGGAAAGCCTAAAGCAAACTTAGCAAAATATAAGTTTGAATGAAGTACATTTCAAAATATGTTAGTTTTAATGATTACAACCAGTTTTTAGTATTTTGTATATTTCTTTCCAGACTCCCTTCTATATTTATATTTAAAATAATTTGAATTCCATTGGTTTCTTCAGTTAAATAGTTTACCATTTTCATTAAATAAATGTATGATAGTTATGTAAATTAATCCAACAAGAGTTCAACAGTTTCCACCTTTCTTGAGACGTGTTGCCTAGGTAATTGGAAATAACAGATTAGTAAGTCCTGGTATTCAGATGGGCTTCTTCAGGAGACAGCCTTCTCTTGGGCAGTCTGACCAGGCTGTCATCAAGTCAGGTTGAATTTTAAGGTTCGATTTAAACTTTATGAGTTGCTGCAGGTTTGTAACTGACCAGCAAACTTTCCAGGTTGCCCAGACCAGCGAATGGTCCTGTCTCTCAACCTGAAATGTCCTTAAATTTTGAAACCTATCTCAAACTCCAAACACCTGCTAACACCTGAGTTTTTCAAGTTTGCAAAATTACCCCAAAGTTCCGTTTCTTTTTTCACACTTTCTAAAACTCTCCCAATCCTTTGGCATGCTCCATTCAGAATGTTAAAGAATCCTCTAATCCCCTAGATGGGGAACCTGATTTGAAAATGTGAAGTGGTATATACCTTTCTGCTTACTCTCATTAACATTTGCAAATGTCTGGCCAGACCCTGCCACCTGAATTAGAATAAAACCCCCAAGACAGTCCTCAAATTTGATGCATCGATAGACATTTTCTATGGGCTTATTGCAGACCTCACAGAAGGCTAGGTAGCTCATATCATCAGAAAACATTCTCCTTCAAGATGAAGTCTGACTCCTCTAGCTCCGCCAACCATAGGGAAAAGTGAAACAATGTAACTGTGTTTATCTCCCTATCTACAACACTAGCTCAATGTAAAAGAAATTCCAAAATGAGAAATAAAGTGAATTCTCTCCAAAGACTCTCTGACAGTCCAGACATAGGTCTGGCATGATGCCCAGAAACTTAGGTGGGTACAATTTGGTCACATCAGGTTAATTTCTTTTAACATCTCTAAATATATCCTCTTTGGTTGCTTTCAGCCGACAGTACTGCATCAACTCAATTCAGGGATTTTTTTTCTTTTTCAGAGTAATTGATTCGACATGTTTATTATGACGGCCAAGCATGTGACTGACTGATTAAATGTTTCATTTTTCACTCCATGTTTGGCACATACCCCCGGACACTGTAATTATCCTAGCCTTTTTGTCTCTCCTCATTATACGTGAAATGCAGAGAGAGGCCACCCTTTCTGACTGAAAAGTGATATTCTCTTTCAGCCCTTTCATGGAGTGTGCTGCTTTGCACACAGGGCCTGAGTGTGAAAATACACGAGTTAGCCCTGATTTGTAAATTGGCTGTCATCTATGTTTCCGTAGTTGTCACAGCCCCGCTGATCTCAATTTCTGTACCTTGAAAACGGGAAGGACAAATCTTATCCTTTTCCAACATAAAGCATTACTGTTGTTGTTTTAGTTGCTAAATCATGTCAGACTCTTTTGTGACCCCATGGACTGTAGCCCGTTAGGCTTCTCTGTCCGTGGGATTTCCCAGAAAAGAATACTGGAGTGGGTTGCCATTTCCTCCTCCAGGGGATCTTTCCAACCCAAGGATCAAACCCATGTCTCCTGCTTTGCAGGTGGATTCTATACCACCAAGCCACCCTATTGGACAGCACAGATATAGTATCTCCATCAGTACAGAAAGTTCTGCTGGACTGGGCTGTCTAACACTGACAAATCTTCCCTCTCACAGCTTCTCTAACTGGCCTTAAGTCAGTCTTTGCAGTAACATCAGGTGAATCCATCTCACACACATGAACAGCAGTCCAAAGTAACAGTGCGTATGTAACAAATGACGTATTATCATACTTTCTTTCACCCACATCCAGCACGAGCGGCTAAAATAAGCCAAAGTACATGCTGCAGAGAGATTTATCAATCAATAATCAATACCTAATTTAAAAAGAATTATATCATGGGACAGAGTCTAGAAATATTTTATTTTCCTTAATCTGTGAGTCCCTGTAGATCCATGGTCTGGATATCCAGGATTTGAGTGCCCTCCCCCATCTTCTCATACTCTGATTCCTCTGTGAATTAAAGAATGATTTTATTATCTGCCGAGTTTCTCCTTGTTTATGGCTTCACATCTATTTGATAAAGAATGCAATGTTAGCAGATATTTAAGTGTTTTGCATGTTATATATGCAAAAATGGTAAGCATCAAATATAAACACAAGCTAATTAACTTAAGATGCATTGTTTTCATGCCTTATTTTATTGCCAATCTCACATATCTCACATCTAACATGGAATAGGCCTCTCACAGTCATAAAAGGCCTACAAACCAAGCTATTGGAAGAGTAATATTTAAGCACAGCATTCATAAAATAGCTAATGGTACTATAGAGTTGACAGATACCATAGAACTGTCAGAGAAATGGATGTTGAACGATCTCCTTTCAAAAATAAGAAAACAAATCAAGAGGGAAACTTCCTATACTGCTGGTGGGAATGTAAATTGGTACAGCCACTATGGAGGACAGTATGGAGGGTCTTTAAAAAATTAAAAATAGAGCTACTATAATATTTTGCAATCCCACTTCTGGGTGTATATCCAGAGAAAAAAAATGGCCCCAAAAGATAAACGCACTCCAGTGCTCACTGTGGCATTGTTTCCAATGGCCAAGATTTGGAAGCAACCTAAATGTCCATTGATAAAGGAATGGACAAAGAAGATGTGGTCCATATATACAATGAAATTGTACTCAGCCATTAAAAAGAATGAGATAATGCCATTTGCAGCAAGATGGATGGGTCTGGAAATTGTCACACTGAGTGAAGTAAGTCAGACAGAGAAAGAAAATATTGTATGATATCTCTTATATGTAGAATCTTAAAAAATGATGCAAATAAATTTATTTACAAAGTAGAAACAGACTCACAGACTTATAGAACGAACTTATGGTTGCCAATGGGGAAGGGTGGAGGAAGGGATAGGTAGGGAATTTGGGATGGACATGTATTCATTGTTAACATTTAAGATAGATAACCAACAAGGCTGACTGAATAGCACAGGGAACTCTGCTCAGTATTATGTAACAATCTAAATGGGAAGATAATTTGAATAAGACTAGATCCATGTATATGTATAATTGAATCACTTTGCATTATACCTGAAACTAACACAACATTGTTAATCAACTGTACTCCAATAAAAAAATAAAAAGTTAAAGAAAAGAGAGGTATAGCGCTGCAGTGACTTGATTAATAGTGGAGCCAGGATTTGAATCCAGCTCTCAGACCTGTACCCTGAGCTATTTTGGACGTCTTGTTCTTTGCCCTCCCGTGACAAGGAGAATGAAGGAGAAGAGCTGGCAGGAGATGGCAGGAGAAGAAAGCTGGCTTTTCTCAGCAGGAAGGAGTCCTCCTGGCACCTGGCCAGCACCTAGGTGATCCTTGCATGTGAGGCAACATTTCTTCCTAGTCTGAACCAGCGTTTGTCTTATTTCCCAGAGTAACCTAAATGCCAACCAGTGGGATTTCTGGCACCACCACCACTCTGGTGTGTCTTGGTTAATTCATTTTATTTGTTTCCTTACAAAGCCTTCCTTATGAAAAGCTCCAAGTTCTCTAACCCCATTTCTTTCAAATGGCATCTAAGCATTTACCTTGAGGATTCATAGATATGATTAAGGGGTCTGTAAATCTTCTGAAAAAGAAAAGAAAAGAAAAGAAATTCAGCTCTGAGTCCATACCATTTATTAAGTTATCGAAGATGTCCAGGATTGAAAAAGGCTAAAATCTGCCATAAAGGGAAAAGAGAAAGATGCACTTTTTAGAACAAAAAGTCACTGTACCCAGGAAAATTGGTATAATGGCCAGGCAGTATGATAAGCACCAACTTAATAGAGATAGACAATGGAAATGAAAGAGAATATAATGCTCAAATAGCCAAGGATAAACAAGGCTGAAGATACATTTCCGTTATTGTCTCTTCCTTCATTCATTGTTCCAGATCCAGTGACAGCAGCTACTAACTCATGCATGCTAAGAGAGCCAAATGGAATCATGATTTTACCTCCCCTTCCAATGCTTGAGGAACACATATCTTACTATAGTCTTATTCAACTGAAATGATGGGACTGAGAAACACCCTATACCAAATAGCAATAAATATTCACAGGAATCTGATTTACCAGTTGTAATTTTAGACTAAAATGATATTAAAAATTTCATGTGAGAATACAAATCACAAATTTTAAAAATGCCTGTTGAACTCTTTGACACAAATCACAGCTATATCCTCTTTGACCAACCTCCTAGAGCAATGGAAATAAAAACAGAAATAAACAAGTGGGACCTAATTAAACTTAAAAGCTTTTGCATAGCATAAGAAACTATCAACAAGATGAAAAAATCAAACCTCAGAATGAGAGGAAACAATTGCAAATGAAACAGCTGACAAAGGATTAATCTCCAAAATATATAAGCAGCTCAATACCAGAAATACAAACAGTGCAATCAAAAAGTAGGCAGAAGACCTAAAGAGACATTTCTCTGAAGATGACATATGGATGGCCAGAAAACACATGAAAAGATGCTCAACATTGCTCATTATTAGAGAAAGGCAAATCAAAACTACGATGAGATATCACCTCACACTAGTCATAATGGTCATCATCAAAAAATCTACAAACAACATTGGAAAGGGTGTTGAGAAAAAGGAACCCTCTTGTACTGTTGGTGGGAATGTAAACTGATGCAGCCACTATGGAGAACAGTATGCAGATAGACTCCTTAAAAATCTAGGAATAAAACTATCATAATATGACCCAGCAATCCCACTACTGTGCTTATACCCTGAGAAAGCTGTAACTGAAAAAAAAACAGGTACCCTGATGTTCATTGCAGCAATATTTTCAATAGCTAGGACATGGAAGAAACCAAGGTGAATGAAAAAAAAGATGGAAGTTTGGTACATATAACCATGGAATATTAGCCATAAAAAGAATGTACTTGAGTCAGTCCTAGTGAGGTGGATGAACCTAGAGCCTGTTATACAAAGTGAAGTTAAGTTAGAAAGAGAAAAACAGGTATTGACACATACACATGGAAGATATAAACATGGTACTGATGAACCTATCTACAGGGCAGGAGAGATGCAGACATAGAGAACAGACTTTGGACACTGCAGGGGAAGGAGAGGGTGGGGAAAACTAAGAGTAGCTTTGGAACATTTACATCATTATATGTAAACCAGATAGCTAATGGGAAGTTGCTGCGTAAAACAGGGAGCTCAGCGAGGTACTCTGTGGCAAGTTCTGATGGGTGGTGGGGCGAGGTTTGAGAGGGAGGGGATATAATGGCTGATTCACACTGTTGTATGGCAGAAGCCAACACAATTTTGCAAAGCAATTATCCTCCAATTAAAAATACATTTTCTAAAAATGTTAAAAAAACCCAAAACCCTGTTGAACTAACAATACGTGGACAAGTTGAGCCAGTGGGATGTTGGCCTGAAGAATATGACTGTTAAATAATACAGTTCACCTGGTTTTCTGTATTGTACATTTTTCAGGGGCTCTGATGATCAGTTATCACCCTACGAGAAGAGCAATGTGTTATAACCATGACTTGGTGGCAAGTATTCTAGGTAAGAATATTCTGGTATATTTTAAAAGAAGCGCTCACTGGTGTTGACTGACTTAAAGATATTTAAAAATATGACACCTTATAAACCTCTTCCACATCTAGAGGCAGAATATAATGATTTGTATATTTTATTTTGACTTTACATGCGGTGTTAAAAACCCAAAGTACATATTATTTACACATCCACAATACAAGTTTACAAGATATCTATACATGTTAAAGTACTCTATAAAACAGTATAGAGCCACTTCACTTTAGGGTTACTTTTTATGCCGTACCATTAAAAAGATACAATCTGTGTTTACCTTTGCACAAATGAATAAAGCATTTAAAAATTAAATTAACAGGATAGAGACTAGATTTTATGTTAGAAATCTCAACATAAATACTGATAGAACTCACATTACAAACTACAAGGCAGCACAATGTTACAAAATGTTATCCGGGTTCACATACAGTTACTGTTCCATTTTCCGCACGCCGGGATTAATATTGGCAGGGTGAATTCAAACAGGTTTGTCGGCGGTGGACTGAGTAGTGTTTATCGTTGGTTGGTTTAATTTATTATCAATCTGTATTATTTTAGTTTCAAAGCTGAAGTGTTGCAAAAACAGAAGTTTTAGCTTTTGAGCTTCCAGAGACCTCAGGGAATCATGTTCTTTATAAAACAATATTCTCAAAGGAAAAGAATAACTGCATCCGTATTCTACATTCTGTATAAAAATGCTCTGGTCTTTGCAACCCATCCTCCCCCAAGTAATAGATACCATCACAGGAAATCAGTTGAACTTATTTGTCTGACTAAGTCAGGAGCATTCCTCTGCCTTGATACTTTCTAGATGAGGTTCAATAAACCGTGGTGTGCAGCATATTAACTGAAACAGTCGTCAGGGTTGCACATCATCAACTGTAAGTGGCTTCTGCAAAACTACGAATAAATGACTCTATATGGTTTCTGCAGGTGTCACATTACCCGGGAAACCTCATTTGACTTCACATTATCACTGATTCATCCTTAGTGAAAGCAGGAGTGGAATGTTTATCATGGCAAAGGATGTAATGCGGCTATCTGGATGGATTGCTTTACAGTTAATTGTTCTAGGTTGTTACGATTTTTTTGAAAAGTCTTTTCAGGTGCTGGTTGAAAAACATGTACAACTGGCACTCAGTAAATGATGTGCTATACTGAAAACACTTGACATATTTGAGTACTTCTATCATTCTCATGAATAAGGCACAAAATGCACAGATTCAGGTAAACTCACATGTAATATTTACAGTATACTGTCGTTACCTGCATGACTTAGGAGAAAATTCTCACATCACACAACATAGACAACATGATTGCACCACTTAGGTTTTCATAGACTGTTTCTATTAAGCCAATTATGACCCTCTCACATTCCCTTCTTTTGTCTTCTGTTTTGTATGTGTGTGTGTGGTTCTTTTTTTTTTTTTTTCCCCATCTTGGGGTTGGAAGGGAGTTAAAACAAGAGGAATTTTACTACAGGGGAAAAACCAAACACAATAAAAATAAAACCTTGTTAGTGTGTCCAAGGTTAATAGAGTCACTGGGGCTTGGATTCACAGTGGACTGGTGAATTTTACTACTGAAACTGGTGGATAAATCAAGGATACCTCTTAACGTCTCTATCTCCTTAAGCTGGCAAGACTGTAATAGAAGTTTCAGTGAATAGCAGCACAAAATTACTTAGTACTCTTACATTCTGGCATTGGGTAACATGGAAGTCGAGTTAATCATTTTGACTGTCAAAATCAGCCTTGGTTCTCTTTCTCAAAGCTGAACCCAATGGACTGCTGTGGGAAGAAATTATTGTCTCTTGTTCAGTCATGCACGATGTAAACAACTCCATAGCACAAAAAGATGCAATGGGCACCTAAACAAACGCTAGTGGGGACAGAACACACATACACTCACACACACTCACACACACACGCACGCATACATGCACACGCAACACAGTTCCTTGGTGGCATGGAAAAAAAATGCCACACATGAAAAAGATGCTACAGTTTGGGTCACAGACTGAATTTTTAGCAAATTGTTTGGTAATCTACAAGTCCGTTTCTTTGAGACATTACCATTTTTTTTTTTTGACATTTGTGCAAGAGGCAAGGTGAATGCATACATATTAAAATGTTCACATTTAATGGGAAGACCACACAAAATGGCAGTCTAAGTTGAACCCATTTTCAAGTATTTGCTCACAGACAGATTCTTCTGAGCACTGTATCAGCTCTTTATACTGGTTACAGGTAGCCCCTCAGAGCCGCACATCTCTTTAGCTTCAAACAAAAGAAATGGAATGACCAGCACCTTCCTTTGTTTTCAAGCAAGTACACAAAAGCCTTGCTGCAGTAGCTACATATGGCAAGTTCTGATGTTGCCAAAGTTAGGAAGAGTTTCTTTGGCCACTTGGTTCTCTTGAAATACAAGCGAGTCTCTTTTCTTAACCATCATCCTCTCCACAACATAGACAGGATAAAGCCACACAAGGAAGGGCACACTTGAGGCCTAGTAAGTGTATTTGTTCAGTGGTCTGACGGAGGTGGTTTGAGGAACAAATGAAGGCTTTGGTGGCACGTCAGGTTTTAAGGACGGTGTCCTCTTTAGTCCCGTCCGGGGAAGGGTGCCATTACTGGTGTAGCTGCTCTGTCTGGAGAGGGAAGGCTGTAGGTGAACACTCACTGGTGCTCCCTGAATATAATCCACCTTTGCCCCTGCAGGCGTGGGCATGTACCCTCCACGGTTCATACTAGGCTGTCTAGATAACAAAACACCATTTGGTGAACTTAAGTTTTTAGGCATAGCTGATATAGAGTGCCTCTGGGAGGAATTTTTATGATAACCCCTCTGTCTTTCCAAAGAAGTCATCGGAACTCCAGGAGTGGTGGGAACATCCACTCGCTTGGTTGGGCTATTTCTGGGAAGAGTCGAGGGAGGAGAGTAGAGAGATGCCTCACGGTTAGGGGACCTTGGGCGGGACCTCAGACATAGGTCCCACGGGATCCAGCATTAGGGTCTGGTGGGCCATCTGGATGTCTCCCATGATGGCTTTGGGGTTACTATTTGGGTCATTTAGATGCTTCAGGAGATCATTGAGGGTATTTCTGGAATCCACAGAACGCCGGTGATCTCTTTTACTGGATGACTTTGTAAGAGGGTGGTCAATGTTTTGAAGCTTCTTTTCAGCTTTGTGAGCATTGGAGTTTGAGAAAGACGTGTTGTAGTCATGGGTAGCATTAGGAAGAACAATGGCACTGGGGATATGCCCGTGACTTAGTGGGGAATGAGGTGGAGGACTAGAAGGAAAAAACTGGGGGTTTCTTTCCTTGAAGCTCCATGGCCATGGGCCTTTTCTGAGTGGCTCTTCATGGCCTGCAGGGTCTTCTGGTGAAGCACAGGTGTAGACTCAGGAGTGGGGAGAGCAGCCAACTCAGGAGGTTGGCCTCGATGGTCCATGACCATGGATTTTGTATCTCCGTTGGGTGGCAGCTCTTTCCGACTGGTCAGCAGGTTACTATATAATTTGGGAGAATCGATATTCTGTTGATATTCCTTGACAGGGCTGTCAAAGAGACCATTCAGCTTGGCAAAACTTCCACTGGAGTCTGTGCATGACTGGGCAGATTCTGCATCTTTATGGATCTTTCTGTTTTTCCGAACAAACATGTCACGGTAACAGTAGACTGCCACACCTGCAATGAACGCACCCAAGACAAAAGCCGCAAAGACACAGGTGATGAGGACATTCATGTGGACCATCTGGTTGGACTCTCCAGACTGGACTTCCCATCGCACACCTGCAACAGACACACAGGAAAAGAGTCTGAGTGAGGAGCTTTAAACAGTATTAGCCAGCAAATGGCTTGCCTTGAATCAACACTACCTTCCCATGGTCCATATGCTTAGCTTGGAGAGTGAGGTGGACTCCCAAATCACGTATTTTTTTCTTTAATCACAATAGGGTCCCCAGAGACACTTACAATTGCTACAAATAAGGGATAACTCTTCCATTGATCTGTATTATGTATTAGTCTTTTCCCTTCCAATCCCTCTTAAATGGTTGTTATATAACATACAACATTTTAGGCATTTCTATCTAAAAATTAGGGCTAGAAATTATATATTTTCTAACTGGCCCATTTTAAATTCATAAAATGTTTTTCTTTCTCACGATTTTCTCTTAATTCATAAATCAGGATTAAAGGGCAGCTGCTGGGATCAGGGAAATGTATGAATCCATATAAATACACATTTTGATAAAATAATGCTAAGACAATTATGCTCTTCTTAATTAGCATGAAACTACATACTTTGTTCACAAACTAAAAGCATCTGCTTAGTCACTGTTAGCTACAAATACAACCTTTCCTGTTTGCTCTTTTTTTCATTCCATCTTGGAGTGAAGCACTCTTGAATTGTCTGCTATGAAAAAAATCCAGACAGTCTAAGGAAGTATACTATGTATTAGAGTTAAATGATACTATCCAATTGTTTTGAGATATTTTAGGAATATTTAAATTAGACTAGAAGAAGAAGAGTGAATTAGTTTGTAATTACTGCTTTTTTTAATGCAACCACAGACATTTAGATATGTTAGTTTAAGAGGTATCCAAGTCTGTTACATGCTATAAACATAGCTATCCCAGAATAAGGTAAGTCAGAGTGAACTGAAGATTCTGTTGCTCTAGGTTAGTACTAAGGCCTTCAAACATTAGTTGTTTTTAATCAGTGTTGAGGGCAATGGAATTCAGTGGCAATGTGAAAGACAAAGAAAAGTAGAGAGAAATGGAATCATGAAAGAAAACAAAAGAGGAAGAATGATTATAAAATTGTTTACAATGAAAACATAAAAATCCAAAATCAACAGACATAAATCATAAATGACAATGCATTGCCATAAAAACTGATTGGAAACCTGATACCACAGTTTAGTAAGCACTAAAGAATAGATTTCCCCACCCCCAGAGTCATAGATCTACTAAGGTAATTCAACAGGCAGCTATTTGATAACTGCTTCTATTATGGGCCAAAAATGATAGTTCCGGACAAGGGCTCTGTTATGTTTTATTGCTTGTGGTATTCGAACAACTTGGTGCCTGGCATATGTCAATACTTCTCAGATCACATTGTAAACCAGAGCTAAACAAAAGACTGCGAAAGGCTCCTAAATAAAACAGCCAGTATCAGGATATTTGCAATTAATGAGTTTTGTTTTGGGATGTTGCCCGAGTGGCTCTCGGCATTTTCTGATATTCAGCAGGGCCCAGCTTCTTCAGACAGAAGCCAGCATGGATTAGTTTGTCTGAGTGGCTGTCTCACCAACCCTTGCCGCGTTCCACCTCTGTTGCTGTCAAGGAATGCACTCCTCGTAACCACAGAAAACCAGAGCAACCACGGCCAGTGGAGGCGACAGCAGAGGGGCCGCCGTCCGGATTCACCTCCCTCCACTCCTCAGAGATATTAGGAATCAGGTTTCCACTCAGTGAGAGATGAGTTCCCTGGTGAGGCCTTACCCTTTGGGATACCTGATAAAGGATCAGTAAAATCAGAAGTGTTTGGGTCATCTTGAACTACAAATTTCCGGGAGCTGGTCAGTTTAGGTCTCCAGGTATCAATCACTTTAGGTGTAATTTCTGGGATACTTGCCATTGTGGTAACAGAAGATGAAGATACCTCCATGTCTGTGGTGGCAAACAGATTTTTATTAATGTGGGTAATGTCAGCCCATTGTTTCTGACTGGGCTGTTGTATTTTCAAATAAAGTCTAAGCGAATTTTATGAGAAAGCCTGTTCGAGGATTTAATCAAAACACATCTAAGGAGATTACACCAAATCCCTTTCTTGCAAGGGAGAAATAAAAACTAAAAATTAATCATAAAGACACATTACGCAGATTTCAAATTTGAAGACACTCAAAATACTCCTACTGAAACCTCTGGGGTGATTAATGACACTCATGGAAAAGGTAATATGAATCCCACAGACTGTGATTTCCTCATCTTTTTGTGGGACAGCATCATTTCATTTCTTTTTGTGTATTTAAAAAAATAACTTTGATTGATGGTTAGAAGCTGTATATCTTTCACTGGGGAACCTAGAGTGTAACTCGTTGGTTCTGCATAAACACTCAATTTTGGACTTGACAAACAGGCTGTCCTGCTTTAGCACAGACCTCCCGCCCATCTGTAGATTCCTGAGTGCACGGGGAGGGGGGGGGGGGGGGCGGGTCACTGTCCATGGGGAAGCACTGAAGCTTTCCAGAATGTCCACGGAGTTTTTTTCCCAAAGAGTGAGAAGCAACTCATGCACAAGAAATGGTATTTATGAGCTGATTAAGGATGTCCTGATACATAGGATCTACCATTCTCTTCTCTCCTCTGAGGAATGAAACAGCTAGGGAATTTTAGAACCAGCGATAGGATCGGGAGTAACTTAACCTCTTAGTGCGTCTATTACTGAGTTCTGCCAAGCAGATTTTCCATCAAAATGGAAGCATATGATTTTAGGCGAAAACTCTGGAGACCCAAATTCAGACTGGTACAACGGTCACAGATGAAGACTCCAGAACAGATGAAGACAAGGCGGGGGCGGGGAGGCACAGGGAACCCAGTGAACATCTTAATACATCAGAAACCAGCTTCATTCGATGGGGACCTTTTTCACACCACTGAGATCACAACATTCAAAGGTTCCAGGGATTATCACAAACCATTCCAAAAAAGATCTCTAAAATTTATAAATACACATTTTGGGGAAATGTGTATTTGTTTACTAGGTCTTAGGAAAGGTGAGGAGAGAAGGGGGAAATAATGAAGTTCTGCCATCCATTAAAAATAGATGGCTGCAGGGAACATTCACGATGCACAGGGGTGAGAGAAGAAAGCTCAGGTGGACGGGCGTGCAGCTGGAATGCAGCCTATGTTAATCCATTGGATTTTTCTTAAAGGATGTGCCTTGGTCAATGATGGACTATTAACATGCTACACAAGGTGAAGTGCTGAGTAAGAAAAAGTCCTTGGGACCATCAGGGGGTTATGAGTCAAAGCACAAAAATGAGGGGCTGCCAAACTGCGCAAAAGGAGGGGAGAAGGGGCTGAAAATGCTGAACTGAAGGAAAGAAAAGGTTTGTTAATTCAAAAAAATGAAAAAAAAACTAACCAGATGTTGGACCGCCAAATATTTTGTAATCTGGTGTAGTTGAAGTAGGCAAAATTTCTAAAAGAATTAAAGGAACAAGTAATCAGTAAGAAGTAACCAAAAGAAAGCAAAAATTTATGAATTCCAATTAACTCAAAAAGTTGAAAGAAAGGACTATAAATTAAAAAATGAACCTACTGGTTAGACTACCTTTCTCTAGATTTCCTATGGAATTGTAAATGGCGAAGGAAAAAAAAAAAAAAGTAAGATTCTTCTCTAACTTATCCCCATGATCAAACAGCTCAGCTTTTGCGAAGTTCAAGTTAAATGCTAGGTGGCATGTGTACTGAGTCATTATAAAAGGCTGATTGTAAAATAATGTTCACGTGCAAATGTGGTCCAAAAGAAGCGCCAGGAGGGAAAGGAAGATTCGGTCTTACCGTGGCAGTCCCCTAGATGGGCCGTGTTGCCATATTCTGTGTCTTGTTCAAATCCTCCAGCGCTGTGGTTATGGAAAGCAAACAAGTCTTCAGTTAACAGCCTTCATAGGAACACAAGTGACAACCAGAGCAGAACCAAGAACACAGACAGATTAGTAAGAATGAGCAGAGAGAGAACAATGGACATTTCAACATAGCTTGCTAAGATGAATATTTGTATTCAACATTTAGTAACTAGACTGTTTAAGACAGCAGAAGAGAATTGTTTACTTTCTCGCCGTCTACCCCTTTCCCTTAAGCATTATACTGTCTACAATCTCCTTTCCCTGTCATAGCTCCAGATTTTCTGTTTTTCTTTCTCCCATACAACAACAACAACAACAAAAACAAAAAAGGAAAGAAAGAAAAGAAAAGTAGCATTATTGGAATTTTTCTAAAATTCCTAGTTTTTGAGGCCCTGGAGAAGACAGAAGCACATCTGGAGAAGATCTCAGTTACTGTGACAAAGTGTACTTACAGCATCGCTGGGCTCACTCGGCCACAGGCCCCTTGGCTTAACCAGCCACAGTATGGGTCTCGAGATGCAATACAAGACCTGTATGCAACCAGACAGAAGGTAACCTGAATTTTCTCATTATCAAAGGTAATGATCCTGAAAAACCCAAGGTAAGGAAAGAAAACATCAGCTTACTTTTACATGATCCATAACGCTCACAGCGACTGAGGGGGATGCGGATAACGCAGCTAGAGAATGCCACATATAAAGCATGATGGTCTTTATCCAACTGTAATGAGATGACCTTTCTGTCCTCCTCATTCTCAGCATTGCACCTATATTGTGGGAGACATTTTCAAGAAAGAGGTTTAGTAAGTCAAGAGCTATAGGAACTAGGCGAGGCAAGTGAGGTTTGGTTTTTGCAATTACTGAGAGCTGGTGAGGTGTTAAGGAACACTCTCAGTAGCAAACTAGGCAAGTACACAGTTTAGGATGTAACAATTATGTGATTCATCTTCTACTGCTTTGCATGGTTAGCTAAATTTCAGGCTGGACAAAGGGTTTTTTAAAGATTGGCTTCCTGTTCTGATGATAGAAGGGAACTGCATTTGTGAAGAGCATGTTAGGCTATAGGGAAGAAAAAGGATAATGTTCTAATTCATTTTAATCTTCCTGTGCTAACTATTTCTAGATCTCTCCTTAGTCTTCTTTGCTCCATTACTCTCATCTATCTTGTTTGTTTTAATGGTTCATATAATTTTTATATCAGTGACTGCAAGAATTATGGAGTATATGTGTGTGTGTGTGTGTGTGTGTGTGTCTATCTGGAACCAGCTTAGCATAGTTCCAGATACAGCATCCTGAAATAGATCTGTAAGGTAAAAGGGGTGGGGTAAAATATTCTCATTTTCCATAGGTGACAAACAAGGGCTGAATTATTTTTAAATATATCACTGTCCACTCTCCAAACCCTGAGACTCAAGAAAACACGAAATCCGGGTTTTTATTTCAGTGAGAAAAACAAACAAACCACAATACTAATAAGCCAAACCACTACTAATTTGAGGTTTCCCTGGTGGCTCAATAAGTAAAGAATCCTCCTGTAATGCAGGAGACCTGGGTTCTATCCCTGGGTTGCAAAGACCCTCTGGAGAAGGAAATGGCAACACACTCCAGTACTCTTGCCTGGGGAATTCCATGGACAGAGGAGCCTGGTGGGCTACTGTGAATAGGGTCACAAGAGTGGGACATGATTTAGCGACTAACCACCACCATTTCTACCACTGCTAATATAGAGGGCTGAAAGGAAATGACTAGATGAAACAGACACTGGAAGTCCCAAAAAGCGTTCTGGTATAATACACCTACTTTGCATGGTTGTACGCTTCAATCTCTTCCAGTAATACGCTGTCGTTCAAAGAAAAAGGGTTGGTCTTCGCCAAAACTTTAAGCACCACGCCAGCTTCTGAGCCAACAAAGATGACTGTGTAGTTCTGGTGGGGTCCGGCAGAATGGTCGACGGCGATGGCCGTCAGTCTGTACCTGCCAGAGGAGGTGAGTCAGGTTAGAGAGGGGGCCAACAGGAAAGGGGACTACTGAGTGGGAGCGGGCCTGCGTGTCCGCCCAGTCTTACCTGGATTCGAGTCTTTGTGAACCAGGGCTCGTCGGCAATGGGTGGGACGGCCGAGTCCATCAAGGGGTGGGATTTGATGAATGACAGGGTTTCATCCGGGAAATCGATGGAGGTTTTATAAGCTTCTGCAAGACCATGCTTTGCACAACAGCCAGGCCTGAAAGGAAAATAGTTTTCCCCTCCTCACAATTTGTATCTAGGGAAAAGGTGTCTACTCTGGAAGAAAACGTTAAGAGAGGAAGGAGAGTGAATAACATTATTTCCACGAACTCTGTGGGCTCTCCACATTCAGGCTCTCAGTCACAGTCACTGAGTTTCTATCTGCAGGGCTGTACAGGGACATCCTTCCTGGAGGGCGGGGTGGCCCAGCTGCTCTCTGAAGATGCATGCTTCCAGTGACCAGAGGGCTTTCTTAAAGACAGAAATCCTTCTCATCTTTATTGTGTTCCTACCTTGGCTTTGGTACTTTGTCTTCAGGGACTGCTGTCCAAACAGAATCTGGAGTTTTCTGTTCTTTAAACCGTCCTTTGAATACTTTTTCAATGTCATCCATGCTAAATGCACAGACTGCAGAACCAGGAATGCTGAAAAAGAGGAAGAGCATCAGGGGACAGCAGACTTGTTCTGGGTTCCCACAAACAAGACACAGAGTGCCTTCTGAAGCGCTGGGGGTCGGCTCTCACCTGTTGAGCTGTGTGGTAAACACCCCTACCACGGTGGGAATGCCATTGATTTGTATTATGTCTGTAATAGACTGCAGAACATCAAAGTAGAAAAAGGAATCTCCAGGGACAGAACAGTTAAGCCGAGCCTTCAGAAACGAAGTCCAGTGTTTCTCCAGGACCCGCTGGGAGCCACCCATGTCGTTTTTACATATGCGGGCCACACGGGAATAGACAGCCTGCCCAGGGGACAAAAGCAAGGCAACAGGATCATGAGCATGGAGGGAGAACAGGAACAAAGAGCTGCCAGATAAGGGAGGGACAAAAAATGATAAAAGATACATGTGGTTCAAAAGACTCCGGCAGCTTTCCCTCTAGAGATCTGTAGAGTAAAAATGTAAACTATATTTACCTGTGAGAAGAACAAAAAAGGAGGGCCATTTTCCTGTTCTACCACACAAGCTCCCTAAGAAGTGAGCCATGGGGCTGCCTGGCTGGATGGAAACCATTCCCATACTTCATTCCCCACTTAGCTTCTCATATTGTTAATGAAACACACTGTCCTTAAACCTGGCGTAGAAGGAGATGCGGTATTTTAGAATCATACGGACTTGGACTGAAGCACTCGTCAGTGAACAGGGGCCCTTGCTTTCCATCCTGCCTTTTGACACTAAGAAAGAACAGCTATAATAGATTTCTAAAGAGTTAAAGAAGCCTCCATAGCGCAAGGGTGCCTGCAGCACATTCTCTGTAGTAACAGGAAAAAATAAATAAAACCTTCTCAAGGCTGCTGTTCCCACTCTGGCCATTGTTCAGTTATTTCCCAGCAACTATTCTCTTGCTAAGCAACACAACTCTCTGCACTTGGCCCTAAATGCACTGAGTGTTGGAAAACATGCAAAGACCCTACCAAGGCGGGCTCAATTCCACGCAATACGGGTGCACAGTCATATACTTGCCTTGCCTAAGTTATTATGTTCTACAGCAATTTCTCGAAAGAAGAAATAGACGTAGTTTCCGTATTCTATGGCATGCAGAAAGTGTGGCTCTGAAACAGAAAGTGAAAACAAATTGGTTCCTAAAGGGTAATTCAATTAGCACGATATCCCGACTGCGAGGCATGACTGACAGACATCACACTGCTACTTTCAAGCCAAGCACTTTGATACGCCACCAAGTTTCAAGAGTCCCATTATGGGTATGTTGAAGCTTTAGGGAACCCACAGTCTTTAATGTTAGCTAATAGACTAGAAAAAGCCTACAGGGAACTGAACTACAGCAAAGGTCTTTGTTTCAACAGATTTATTCATTAACCTATTTAGCTAGTAAAGGAAACTTTTTATGTTGAAAATTAAAAATCTTGATTTCTAGATTCCAAAGAACAAAATAACTCTGAAGATATGAACTAACAATCTCCAGGGTTAAACTTTCCAGAATAGGTAGAAGGAAGTGGGCAAGGAGCAGTGCCTGCATTTAGTTAGCCAAGTGGTACACAGAATGATCTTTTGAGGTCACCTAAGATAGAAATCTACTTTCCAGACATAGCTATTGGTCTCCTCATTCCCCATGAATGCAGCCAACCAAGACAGCTTGTACTGGGCTCTAAATTAACAATATAAAGTCATGCACTGAACTTTGCAATGCCAGGGCTCCTGTTTCCATGTACCCATCCTGCCACCCTTGGCAATATTGCTCTTCAAAGGTACCTTTGATCCATTTGGAATCATATTTTATTGTACGAAGAGCAGATCCATCACCCATGCTTCGATAAATAACAGCATCACTGGCCAAGAAGTCAGCCACTGTGGCAGAATACAGCTTCCCATCTGGAACCAAGGTTATAATTTAAATAAAAATAGCCACAGTTACCATAAGTGTGTTATCTTATGTGTGTGCTAAGTCACTTCAGTTGTGTCCAATTCTTTGCAACCTTATGAACTGCAGCCTGCCAGGATTCCCTGTCCATGGGATTCTCCAGGCAAGAATACTGGAAAGGGTTGCCATGCTCTCCTCAGGGGATCTTCTCATCCCAGGGATCGAATCCACATCTATGTCTCTTGCGTTGGCAGGCTGGTGCTTTACTACCAGCCTCACCTAGGAAGCCCATGTTTCCCCACGTAGTATGTTATATCCTTTGGAGTGTTTTCACTGACATCATTGCTATATATACAAATAAATCTAAAACCTGATGTTCATAATCAACTTGTGACAGGTTGACCCGTATTATCTAAGTTTATAGATGAGAACTTGGAGCACCGAAAAGTTAAGCAACTTATTAAAAAAAGGCTTCCCTGGAGGCTCAGATGCTTAAAGAACGTGCCTGCAATGCAGGAGATCCAGATTCGATCCCTGGGTTGGGAAGATTCCCCTGGAAAGGGAATGGCTCCAGTGTTCTTGCCTGGAGAATTCCACGGACAGAGGAGCCTGGCAGGCTGCAGTCCATGGGGTAGCAAGAGTCGGGCACAACAGAGCAGCTAGTACTTTCACTTTCAGCTTATTCAGGGTCACTGGCCTAACAACAGAGCCAAATGTCAGAATACTTATAATATGCTCAGTTATAATTCCTCTTTTTTGAAAATCTGTTCATAGCTTTTAGTCTTTGAAACACTCATGTCAAGGTAGCTATTCTAGTTATGAGCTTTTTCCCTTCCTTTAAATTCCTCTTGCACCTTCAATGTCATTAATCATTTATATTCATTACACTAAAGAATCTTACCAGCAAAAGGGCAACATTAGTTTGTCTGGCATCAAATGGGCATCTTGCCAGGCCACTAATTTCTTCTCCATCATACTCTAAGGTATTCAACTACAAAAGAAAAATAAATAGCTAGTGTCACATCTGTTCAATGTACATGTTTGAAGGCGATACTGCTTTATTTGTACTGAAATTCTATGGGAAAAATTCTGTCTTTATTCTTTCATAGTGTTAGAGATAAAACAAATTACTGGATTTATAGAAGAAAGGATTCGACCCTAATACCATACCAGTAGAGGAAGAAGAATTGATTAAAAATAGCACATTGTATAAAATATACTTACCTTATAGTATCTACACATGGGATTAAATGCATTGGTGCCACAAACAAAAACCATCTCATCGTTTCTTGGAACAAATACTTTAATAAAGTTGTGGCATTCATCCTAAAGAAAGCAACAATGACACTACCATTAGACATTCCATACGCCTCCATCATGGGCTCAAGCCACCATACAGACTCAACCTAGTGATCATAGATTTGTTTTACTTACTTTATGCTTGCCTTTCATAGCACAGTTTTCTCGATCCTGTTGTCTTGACCGCCATGTCAGTTTCTGCATCAATCAAGCAAAACCGAAGTTCAATATTTTAAATATTGAGGGGAGAGGGACATTACCCGAGTTCTAAGGAAATGAAAATAAATTTGCCAACTACAGTTGCTCACCTTGTTTGGTATTACTTCTGTTTTGGGGGATTTCATTTAAGTTTACTGTATAAACTTGATCCCTGTTGGAAACAAGGCAGTAAGTCATATCATGTGAATACATAAAAATGTTAAGCTGCTTCTTATTTTATTTTTACAGAGCTGCTTTTATTGTGTTTTAGAGATCATTTGGATTTTCTCTGTCTCCAACAAAGTCAACAAAGAGTACTTTTTCATTAGTGAGATGCTTTTATATATCACTGTGGTTAGGGAGTGAAGAAAGCCCTTTTCTTCAGGCATGGGTCAAACCACTACTCAGTATTAGCATAGACATACTTTTAATATTTTCTTGAATAATTCCAAGTTAAAAAAGACAAAAGAAAAAATTTTTTTTCTCCTGCTGCTTTAGGAATAAAGAATGGTGTCTGATTTCTTGACTGCAGTAATAAAATAGGACCGCTGAAGGCTTCTGCTGTATTTTGTTCCTGATACACAACGCTGACTCTTCTCAAGTGAGTATTTTTGGCTACTTGCAATTTTTGATCACAATCACATATTAGTTTTTCATGAACTAGACACATTAATGCAAGCGCCACAAGAGAAAAGAATTTTAATCTAATAAACCAACGAGGGGAAAATTACCTGCCAGCAATATAAAGTGTGTCTCGAATTTTCAACATCAGCTGAAAGTCCAGCCTGTGCTGTGATTCATTGCCTGAAGGGCGTCCTCTAAAAACCGGATATTGCCTTGAATCTGCAAGTAAAAACGGGCTAAACCATCAGTCAGGATTACGGAGCTGAAGAATCGATATACAGCATTGATTAGCTGTATATACTAGTTGTAGAAGGGTTTTAACTAAATTCTTTACTTAAGGTCTTGAATATGAATGAATAAGAGATGGTGAATATCACCAAATGGTCTTTTTCTTTTTACTGAAAACATTTAACCTATATATAGGTTGCTTTAGAAAAGTGCCTAACTAAATTGTCCCATTTTCTTCAGACACTAGGAAATGATTATGGATAAATGAGGATGTAAAACATTTTAAAGACATAGAATCCTCTTTCTAAAAATGAATATGCTTAGAAAATCAAAACCAAAAAACCCTTCCTTCTTAGAAAAGCGTATTCTTTAGATTACTTACAGTGATAGTCAACAGTATTAAGGGGTTCATCATCTTCAGGAAAGCTGACTGCCCTCAACTGGGAAATCAGTAGCAGCAGCATGTAGGCACAGAGCAGGAAGAACCTCATGGCTGGGCCAAGGTGAAGGCAGAGCAGCCCCTCCTCAGAGTCCACTTAGCTACCTGGAAAACAGAAAGAGTTTGGAAAGATCTCTGCTGTGATCAAAGAGCTCTGTCATTTGTAATCAGTTCAGTTTCCATCATGAGCTCTCTCCAACGTCCCCTTCCCATCAGAAAGATGGCAGTGGTGGAGGAGATACCTCTGAAAACACAGGCCAAAGGCAGCATTTTGCCAAGTCTGATTAAAGCATCTGGTGAGCATATCGAAGTTTCAGTCCCATTTGCAAGAGTTTTTGAGGTAACTACATATGTCATCACAGCAAAATCACCAGAACCACAAACAGAAATGCTGGCTGCTGACTTGGCAAGAAGATGGGCAAAGTTGGGATTAGAATTTTAATTAAACGCCAATCTGCTTCCCTTCCCCCATCCCTGAAATAAATCCAGTACAGCTTGTCTCTGCCCTCCCCATCCCCCCAAAATGCCCAAGCTGTCTCGAGAGTATCCAAGGAGCTGATGGGCCTGTAGCCCCTCTCAGCCCCCTTAAGGCACTGCCAAATTCCCAGCATTATTCAAGCTACCCCCAAATTCTTAAGTAGAACAGTTCCCCAAGCTTAGAAAGAACAGCATGAAAGCAATGACATGAATGACCTTGAATCAGGGTGAAAGAGAATGAAAAGAAATGAAATGATTTCACGATCAATCAATCAGGCAAAGCAGGGCAGGGATGACCAGCACAGCTGACACCAGGCCACTGGGGAAGTCTATATTTTTACATGAAAGCATTTGGACACAAACCAATACCCTAAGTATGCCTGTCCTCTTAGCTTTATTAAGCTTTAGAGCCATATGGGGCCTTAGGGACCACCTAGTCCAACCCCCCTCATTTTTCAGATAAGAAAACTAAGGCCTGAAAAATTAAGGGACTCATTGAATTTCATGGAACTATTTAGGTCAAGATCCGAGAGTCCAGACTGACATCACCTGAGTCCCTATCCAGATGTTTTCCATCAAATTAGATAACGAAATTAAATGACTGGGTTTTTCTCCTTAGAGAATAGAGCACTACAAAAATAATCTTTGGGGGATAATGAATATACTCATTATCTTTACTGAAGTGATATTTCATAGGTGTAGGTTTATGCTAAATTTTATCAAGTTGTACGGTTATATATATGCAGTGTATTGCCATGTCAGGATATGAACAAAGCTTATAGAATTATTTGTACACTATGAGCTGTAATTTTTAATAAAATCTTTAAATATTATTAATTAATTAACAAAATAAACTAAGGCCCTGCTGGGACAATGGATATTTTTGTGAAATGGTAAAAGCTCTGTATTGCAATAGTATCACCCTTTCCTTGACCAAAACCGTCACATACTGTACTGTTAGTCTCAGTCTTATATATCTAAAAACTTTAGCAGGGATCATAAGAATCACTTCAAATTCTCGGGGAGTTCAACCACTCAACTAATACTATATACTTCTTTCATCATCATCATCTTTTTTTTGCTGTGCCACACAGCATACGGGATCTTAGTTTCCCAACCAGGGATTGAATCCACACCCCGGCTAGAGTCTTAACAACTGGACTGCCAGGGAAATTCCTTTAATTTTTTTGCTTCATCTTCTTAATGTCAAAAACACAGATGCACACACATGCGTTCTATGTAACACTTTCAATATTTATCTTTTTAACGGAAGTAGAAGCCATGTATATATATGCAACATTTGGAATCCTAGTTTTACAAAAGGAGAGAAAAACATTGCAGTATAATTTTCCTCAAGGGACAACTAATCCAGTAGTAAGTTAACACATTTAAAATGTCCTGAAAATAGTCTGGTGGAATGGAACCTGCGGCATTATCATCTTGTACTTGAGTTGAAAGATTGTAGAACTTGGTGGTGATGGGATTTGGGCTTGACTGGAACTCCACCATCTACTGGCTTATCAACCTGGGAAAGGTTCTTCAGTCTCTCTGAGCATCAGCTTATTTATAAGATGTGGATAATACCACTTTCTCCATTGGGAGAAACAGAACTAAGTGCCTGACACAGATTCTGAGCAAAGTTGCTCCTCCTCTCTCATTTCCTATAGGACACCATGCATATGACCAAGTTAGCCTTAAGAACATGGGCAGAGTCTGGAATAAAGGCATCCTAAAATATTAAAGCTATTTGGTCAATTGTTTTCCCAAAGGTTTAAAATGCTAAAGTTGTTTTTAGGATAAATTTTACAACTTGAGCCTATTTATCAAACATAGAAAAGAAAGTAAAAAGCAATCACTGATGATCCTACCATCCCAACCCAACAACTCTGATGATCTGGTTCTGGTTTTCTTGCCACATGCACATATTTTCAATCTTCACAGAAGAGAACCTCTTTCAATTGCTACTTCTCCTTAAGTGGCATCTTCCTGTCATGCTTTTCCACGGTATTTTGTCAATGTTAAAGACTCTAAAGAAGACATGCTCCAAAATCACTGCAGACAATGACTGTAGCCATGAAATTAAAACATACTTGTTCTTTGGAAGGAGACTTATGACAAACCTAGACAGAGTATTAAAAGCAGAGATATCACTTTGTCAACAAAGGTCCATATAGTCAAAGCTATGGTTTTTCCAGTAGTCATTAAGGATGTGCGAGTTGGACCATAAAGGCTGAGAACCCAAGAATTGATGCTTTCGAATTGTAGTGCTAGGGAAGACTCTTGAGAGTCCCTTGGGCTGCAAGGAGATCAAATCAGTCCATCCTAAAGGAAATCAACCCTGAATATTCATTTTAAGGACTGATGCTAAAGCTGAAGCTCCAGTACTTTGGCCACCTGATGAGAAGAGCTGATTCATTGGAAAAGACCCTGATGCTGGGAAAGAGTGAAGGCAAAAGGAGAAGAGGACAGTAGAGGATGAGACAGTTAGATAGTATCACTGACTCAATGGACAAGAGTTTGAACAAACTATGGGAGATAGTGAAGGACAGGGAAGCCTGGTGTGCTGCAGTCCATGGGGTTACAAAGAGCTGGACACGACTGAGCAACTGGACAGCAACATACATTTGTATATACATACGTGTGTGTGTACTCAGTCATGTCTGACTCTTTGTGAGCCCTTGGACTGTAGCCTGCCATGGTCCTCTGTCCATGGAATTTTCCAGGCAAAAACGCTACAGTGGGTTGCCATTTCTGCCTCCAGGAGGTCCTTCCACCCCAGGGGTCAGATGCACATCTCCTGCACCTCCTGCTGCACTGGCACGCAGATTCTCTCCCACCGTGCCACCTGGGACACCATGTGTAAACACACACAAAGGACAATGCCATTTGCAGCAAAATGAACCAACCTAGAGACTGCATACTCAGTGAAGTAAGCCACAGAGGAAAACAAATATGATATTGCTTATATGCAAAATATATAAAATGATACAAAGGAACATTTAGAAAGCAGAAATAGGCCCACAGACAGAGAAAACAAACTTATGGTTACCAAAAGGGAAAGGAGGGTAGGGATAAGTTAAGAGTTTGGGATTAATATACACACACTAATATATATGAAATAGATAAAATAGATAAGCAATAAGAACAGGGAATAAGCAATAGCACAGGGAATTATACTCTATATATTGTAATAACCTATATGGAAAACAATCTGAAAAGAAATATGTGTGTGTGTGTGTGTGTGTGTGTGTGTGAACTGAATCACTTTGCTATATACCTGAAACTAACACAACACTATAAATCAACTATACTCCAAAAAAAAAAAAAGAGAGAGAGAGAGAGAGAGAGACCTAGGACATATAAAAATATGAAATGTTGCCCTAGGAATTAAGTTCTGCTAGGACATCAATGCCACACTGGACATTTCTGCTGGGTATCAGATGCAAAAATGAGAAGCACTAATGAATCTTAAAGAAACATAGAAACATTTGCCTGAACAAAAAATAATTCTGTGAATCTTTGTCCACTGGGACAGGTAACTGAACAGTTCCCATCATGTGGGCAGAGCCTCCATGCCCCCAGACAGCAAGGCAGGGAGGGGCACTCACCAGGAAGAGTGTCTTTTACAGCTGTGATTCCAGCATTGAGATGAGGATGGAATCACTGCTGACTCACTGGCAAGCACCAAGCTGCTGGCTGAGCCATCATTTCCTATAACTCATTCAACTGACACTGCAGAAAGCAATTTCTCGCTATACCCCATTCCCCACCAATCTCATCTTCCAAAAATAAAACCCCACTGCTAATGACTTCCTGTCCCTGCATAAAGCTGTATTTAAAAAACTACTTTCAGATTTGCCATAGAAATTATAAATGGAAATATTTAATGTGAAATACATATCAAAGCAAAGCTGAGGTGGGAAGGGAAGAATTTGGAAATACTTGAGAAAAATGGACCAAGAAGATTTATTTGTATATAAACCATTTAGACTACTTTGTTCTCGCCTTATGAAGGAAATGTTTAATCTCAGGGTTCCAGGGGTAGTGAGATTATCAAACCAATTATATGGAATGAAGGCAAGACATGAGGCAGGATGAGATGCTGGTAAAGAACATAGAGTTTGAGGTTAGAAAGATCTGAGTTTTGTTTTATTCTTTTAGAGTTTATTTACTTGGCTGCGCGGGGTCTTAGTTTCACCATGTGGGATCGTCTTCAGTCTTTGCTGCAGCGTGCAGGATCTTCCAGCTGCAGCACACGAACAGTTAGTTGTGGCGTGTAGGATTTAGTTACCTGACCAAGGATCAAACATTGGGCCTCCTGCATTGGAAATGCAGAGTCTTAGCCACTGAACCACCAAAGAAATCCCAGAAAGATCAGAGTTTAATCTTGCTTGTGCCATTTACTTCCTGGCTCTGAGACCTTATTTAAGGTGACTTAACCTCTTTAAGCCTCAGTTTCTTCAAGTGTAAAATATGAATAATTACCTTTACTACTTCACAGGTTCTTCTGAGATAATCTATACAAAACAAGTAACACAGAATCTGATCCACAGTAAATCTCTAGTAAATTTTAGTGAATATTATCATGACTATTATTGTTACATCTTATGGGGCAAAAGGAAAAAGTGTTTACTCTTTCATTTTGTATAACTACCTACAACTGTCTATGTACATCATCATCATAACAATAATAGAGGTATTCTTAGAGGATAAGGTACAGCTTCATAGACACAGATGCCTCCAAGGAGGAGGAGGGCACCACATTTCTAATGTGTAAGTTTATAGTAAAGAACATACTTATATGAGGTCATTCCTTTCAGTGAGAGAGCAGGGGTACTTGAGTAAGTATAGCTTGGATTTTCTTATATGGGGTTACATTTAGACTCCTGATTTTAAGCCTAAATATAAAGACAAAAGCTCTTTAAAGGAGTTCAGAGTTGCCAAGATAGCCAGGTTTTGAAATGATAGGGTTTAGGAGAAAAGGACAGTACAAGGAAATGAGCCCCACATTCAGCAGTTGAGTTCACATTATGGGGGTTGCTAGTTCTTGAATTATATAAAGGTGAGAATGTAGTTATAATGAAATGCCAGATTTTTGGCAGTCTCAATTTAGGGCCCACCAGCAAGGCAGAGGGTATTGGGGGTGGATCCTAGAAATATCCAAAGCCTTTCATTTGGACCTCTGAAAATTATAGTATAGATATTTAGAGACTGATCAAGCCTTATAAAAACTCCAATTTGATATCTAATAAACTAAGTCTGGACTGGATGAATGTAAACTCCTCTCCCTCTAGCTACTTACAGAAAAGATAAACACCCAGAGACTATATTTTTTTACACAAAGTGCTCATTCCAAAAGAAGTGACAAGACATTCCAAGAACTAAAAAAAGACAACAGAAAATAGGACTCAGGTACTAGAATGCTCAGATATAGTTTTAAAAGTTATGTTCATTTTGTACAAAAAAAAAAAAGATGACAAGATGAAGAATTTCACCAGCTCCCTAGAATCTACTGAAAAAGAATTATTAAGCAGAAATTCCCCATCTAAAAAGCACGGAATTACGGCTTTCTGATAGATGTCTTTAGCAACATACTTCTTACAGCTGAAGAAAAGATTAGTGAACTGAAGATGCATTAATAGAAATTATCAGACAGAAACACGGACAGCAAAAAAGGTGGAAAAACAGACCAATGAGAAAGAGATACATAAGATCTTGTGAAAAGATGTTACGGGAATCCCTGAGAGTGAGGAGAGAAAAATGAATAGAATCAATATGTGACAAGATAATGGCTGCAAAGTTGATGAAAGACAATACGACACCTATTAAAGAAGTTCTAAGAACTTATAAACATAAAACACACGCATATCCATCAGAGTCAAGACGCTAAAAACAAACATTTAAAAAATGTTAAAAGCTAAGATATTTTACTCTCAAGAAGCAAGAATACTGACAGCTGACTTATCAACAGAAATGATGGAATCCAGTAGACCACAGAATGACATTTTTAAAGTGCTGAAGGAAAACACTTTTCCAGCCTAAAATCTTATAATCAGTGAAAATATGCTTCAAAAATGAAGTGAGATAAGATGTTTATGACAAGCAAAAACTGAGATTTATTTACACAATAAATAAAATAAAATAAAAGAAATACTGAAAGGAAGTTCTTTAAGTATGACAATTTATAGGGTTGGTTAATACAGGTTCTTTTTATGGTTAAAGCATAGTAGCCACATTTGGAATTAATGAATCCTAAACAGAGAAACTGATCTATAGCCTATCTCCCTTAAAACTATATTAATTCAAAGGAAATGAGAATTCAGAAATAGAGCAGGCCTACTTAATTTTCTCCCCAGTCCAAAGAATTCAGGAAAACAAAAACAAAAAAACACACTGATTTTAGACTCCTGGCTCTCTTCTAGAAATGATCCTTCTCAAACAGGAGCTGCTTAGATTCATATTCCCCCAGCCTCAGGATCTGAAAGGAGAGTTGCTTCTTCCCAGTTTCCCAGTGCCTTTGGGAAACCTTGGGAAGACCCATACAAATCAATCTGGAGACCTTGAGCTTCCAGTCTTTTACAAAAAATCTTGTGCTTACTTGAGGTTCTTTCCCTCCTCCCCTCTTTTAGCTAGTAACTTTCCAGTCACTTTCTCTAAGAAAAACATTTCAAAGACTTTAGCAGCCCTGGTCCATGGTTCCACTCTCAGACTTGTTATTACTCTTGCCTGGAAAATCCCATGGACGGAGGAGCCTGGTAGGCTGCAGTCCATGGGGTCGCTAAGTCGGACATGACTGAGTGACTTCACTTTCACCTTTCGCTTTCATGCATTGGAGAAGGAAATGGCACTCCTCTCCAGTGTTCTTGCCTGGAGAATCTCAGAGATGGGGGAGCCTGGTGGGCTGCTGTCTATGGGGTCGCACAGAGTCTGACACGACTGAAGTGAATTAGCAATAGCAATAGATTCTTCATCCCCCAAATCATGAAGTCAAGCATTACATGCTTTGATGCCAAACATCTGTCCTTCTAGCTTGCTTATCTGACTGCTTTCACCATGACAACACTTTCTTCTCATCAGGGCCTTCAGGCTACTTTCTTCTCATCCATTACCCATCCCCAGTCTTGACACTTTATCTATCTTACATGTGATATTCAGTAGTCAGTCACTTCAATAACACTTTTGCCTGTGCTCTAAACTCCCTCATCCTTTGTTTCTATGTCAGAGGTTCTCACAAAGTTTCTACTGTGGATGAACTTAGCCTTCTGCACCTGTTCCAGAGCAGCTGAGCAATTAAGTCAACCACAGTTTATGGCAATTTGGTGCGTACTAATGTCATAGTTATAAAACTGTGGGGTCCACTATTTTTCTACTAGATTTGCCCACATCCCGAATCAGTAAGTTTAAACTTTCCCCTTTCTCCTCAAGGCCCTTATCTCTTCTCCCTCCTCACTCTATAAATTCTTCCCTCTTACCTGGCAGCTACTTCACCTAGAAAATAAAGCCTTAAGATAAGAACTTCCTTATTCCTTCCCCCTTCCCATTACCAAGAATATCAACCTATATGATTCTTCCTCTAGTTTTTCCTCCTTTTCTCTTGCTTTAAGAGGATTTCACTCCCCAGCTCCTCTCCCCGTGCCTTAAATCCAATCCCCAATCCCTGCTGTTTTCCCTGGAACAGAAAAAAAAAATGTGGAATGGATTATGATGTTCTCTAATGGCATATTCTATAATTTTTTACTGCATAAAAACTATCCATCAGCACTTAAATTTGCTCAAACCGCTCTCATCTCAAAAAGAAAAAAGGTGAAAAAGCTCCATAACCTCAGATCTTTCTCCAGCCGCAACTTACCTCCTTTCTTCCATTCATGGACACTGACAAAAAGTTCTTCCTTCCCACTGTCATCATCTCCGCACCCTCCACTCTGCTTTCTCCTTCCTCTGTTCTAGCTCCTCTGTCCATAGTTCCTTTCTAAAAACACTGATGACCTCCAGGTAGCTCAACACAATGGATGCTTTCTCGTTCTATGTTATGGGATCCCTCAGTAACTTATGACACAGATGATGGTCCACAGCTTTTTCAAGCCCTGGGGATCCTTCCCTTCCCTTCTACCACATTCTTCTGACCTTTTACCTACTTTCTGGTTGCCCCTTGTTTGTTTCCCATTCATTCTGTAGATCAAGTGAGAATGAGCTTTTCAGAAAATAAACCCCATCACAGAATTTCATAATCCTCCAGGAACTTCTTATTACTCCTAGGACAAAGTCCAGATCTCTGCCATGAGGCTTTTCCTGATCTGAGTCCTGGCTCCCTCTCCAGCCTTATCTCAAGCCTTTTTCCCTCTTCACTTGTGTTTCTACCACCTGACCCTCGAATGTATCAGATGCTACCTAAATGCCACCAAGTCTTTGCTCCTCTCTCCCTCTGGATGCCCTTTCCTGCCTCCCATCCTTGACCTAATTAAGTCCTCCTAATTTTTCAGAGCTTGGAGAAGAGTTTTCCCAGTCCCTTGGGACAAGCATGTCTCACAATTGTCAACATCGACACAACTGTGAATAAAGTGTAAAGGAAGGAAGAAACAAAAGAACTAATCATGTGCCCTGAATACCACAAGCTCTGGTAAATCTCTCCGGGCAAGATTAGCATTTTGGATTTCTGTCTGATTTAGATTTATCTAATACTGCAAAATAAAACAACAACAACGAGAGAGAGCAGCAAGCGCAGGGAGGACAGGCACCCTGGGTTCTGTTCCCAAATAGCATTTATTCTTTTATTTCAGAGTGCTGTAAACAGCAGGAGAGGACAGGGGGTGGACCCGAGGCTGCAGCGTAAGGGGTGCCATTCATTCCACAGTCTGTGAAATTCCAGGGGGCACTGTCCACATGGCAGTCAATGAGAAAGACAGCCCGCGGAGTTACAGGAGTTATGATTATGGCTCGACAGCCTCACATGACAAAACGGAAAAGGAGCAATGGGTTTAAGCAGGCTGAAAAAGAGCAAAGAGAAGAAAGTTAATTGCTATTCCTTGGAGTCTACCAGCGCACAGAGGGTTGTAATTGAAGGTCAGTTACAAAAGAGAAGTTTATGTTTATAGAGCGCTCACATTTCTGGATCCCAGGCAGTTCATTCTGTGTAGGGCTATGGATTTTAATTGGTGCTCAACATCAGTATTTAATGAGAACGGTATGGCACCCAGGCTGACAGCATAACCTCTGCAGTATTAGAAGACGAGAAGGGATGATGACACGATTTCAGAAGACCTCGAAGCAGAGTCAGGGGTTCTCTGGGTCCTTCTGGGCAGTGTAGGTAGCTTCTTATATCCAGGCTCACTTAGTGGTTCTTGACTGATGGAGTCTCTCAGGAGAGCATTAGCTCTCTTACTTAAGAAATTCTCAGTTGACATTCCACCCCATACCCACCCAGTCCTCTTCTGCACAAGGGCTTTGGGACCATGCACCAGGAATGAATAAATGTCTTCCCTGACCCTGGGGCGAGAAGAGACCACTGAAAGCCCCCTGATTTTGAGAGATGGTTTTTCCCTGCACTGTTATGTTAATGACACTTGATAATTAACAACTTAAAACACTGCCCCCTGGCATGCTGAGGAAATGGCAAAGCAGCTCTCTGACTCACCCCCTCAACACAGATGAAGCCCTGCCCACATGTCAGAATGTAGAAGGATGTGCCTTCCGATGGAGCAGGGAAGAGTCGGTCTGGAGGACTGGGAGCTTGGGACGAGAAGGCACATCAGGGCTGCTTTTCCCATGGACACCAGCAGTGGGGGCGGAAAAGGACCAGGCACCAAGTAACTTCACTTTTGGGGCTTGAGTTTCTTCATGTAATAAAAGGTAGGTACATTCAAAGTGTAGGAGCACTTTTTCTCAGTCTGTGAGCTCCTTCTGGGGATTGGAGGGCAGATTCTAACTTTCCTGCCTGCTCAGATAAACATCCTGGTGTAACACCCACTGCGCCACATGGTCTTTCCTTGTCACATACCAGCATCTCAAGTGACTCCAGCGCAAACTGGGTCCCCCTGATCCTAAGGCTGCCTCATTACCTCCCCCGTCTCTCACCCCCTCTCCAGTCAAACTTCTTTAATAAGAAGTCTGAGCTCACTGTCTCCCTTTACTCACTTTTTATTAAAATTTTAATTCCCCCTCCCCCAGTCTAACTTCAACTCTTCCCCATCAGCTACCATATGGTCAAATTCAAGTCAATTCTCATTTTAAATTGTCTTTCATCTCCCTGAAGCATTCAGTCATGTTGGTCCCTCCATCAGATCTTGAAACTGGACCTCTGGATTTCCTACTTAACTCCTCACCTCTCTAGCTACTCCATTTCAGCAACCTTCCCAAATGTGTCCAAACGTGCCCAACCCTTAGATGTGGTTCTTCATGACTCCACCTGGCTCTTTGGAGATTCACCCACATCACACCCACCTTCTTCACTACCACCAGTTCCACTCCATGTGCCCAGCAGAGACCATACTCCTTAGCTCCAGATCCAGTTGTCCAACTCTCTTGCTAGATATTTTGGCTTATAAAATATAGGCAACTTAAATTTGGAAGGTACTGAAATTCAGGTACTATGCCTTGACTTGTACTCTTGTTAAATTCCCTACAGAGGGCAGGCTCTGAGCTTCAAATGCTTGGGTTCAGATTCATACATTATCACTTATCAGCAATATGACCCTGGGTGTGCTACTTTACCTCTTCAAGTCTCAAGTTTTAATGCCTAAAATGAAGATAATTTAGCACTAATATTACAATGATTCAGTGAAATAATCTACTCAAAGCACATAGCTAAATCTTTTGTACCTGGTATAGATCCAACAATTACAACTATTATTGTTGTAACTATTACTGCTACAACAATATTGTTGTTATTATTTGTATTTCAACATCCTACTCAGCCACTGAAGCCTTAAACCTGGGAGTCAGCCTAGGTCTTCCCTGCCCCATCATCCCATTCTCAGCCTGTCAGCACATCCTTGTGACTCTTCAACATTCTAGAATCCACTCTGGACGGGCTTCTGCCCTTCTAGACTTCTAGATGATTCCCCACAAAGCCACCAGAATAATCTTCTCAAAGTCTAAATAGCATCATGTTAAGTCCTTGTCTAAAAACTATTTTATGGCTCCTGAAGGCCTGTATAATAAAGTCCAAATTCACTTCCAAGATGTACCAGGTCCTCCACAACCTGATTCTCGCTAGCTTCTCTGTTTCAGTTTTACATGCTTCCCAACCTTGATCCTAAAGTAGTGTCTTCTATACACACTGTTCTCCCTCAAAAGCTCTTCCTGGGAATTGTCTACTTACCAGCTCAAAATGTCCCTGGCCTTTGCCACTTTCCCATTCTTCCCATACTCTAAATCCCTGTCTCCCCAGGCTACTCTGTTTCCCTCAGGATGACTAATCACATGATGATACTGTGTAAATACTTCCAACACAGAACTTACCGCTCATCATCATGTTACTCATTTGCACATTTCCCTACTAAACTAGGACTGCTTGAGAAAGAGTACATGGTATTCATCCTGTTTATCCTTTGCGTCAGGCACAGAGCCTGGCGTGTAAGGAAGTCCTCAATGAGTATGTGCAGGATAGAGGAAAAATAGACAAAGGCTGCGCATGTGATTGATTTAGCAGCAATGGCACAGGCGCCTTAGCTTGAATGGTTCGCCACCATTGCCACAAACACCATCTTGAGTCTACCACTTTCCTCTGCCAGTACTAGTACTTGAGCCTCATCAGCCCCGGGCACTTCTAGGTGCTCCCAAACCAACAGGTTCTTACTAATAGCAACAGATGCCTCCTTTCACACCTTTGCATGATTAACAAACTGCTCTTTAATCCAGAAGGGATGGGCAACACAGGCCAAGAGAGTAAGTGGTTTCTGTCACTGCCCTTCCACCCCGACACTGAAATTCCTCATTTTGCAGTCTTCCCAGTACAAGAAAAGGAAAGCAGAGATATTCCTGAGATTAAAGAGCAGGGTATATAGAGGCAGAAAAGGAAGTCTGTTTGACTCCCCACTACCCAACAAGCAAAAATAAAATAAAACCAGCCTGCCTAATGGCTGCCTGATGCTGGAGACTCTACAACGGGAAATTATGTTCTTTGGCTGACAGCCTTTTTTCCAGGTATGAAGTATGTAGTGCTAGAGCATAACATAAGCCAGAAATCAGTATGAATACATTTATAAGACCTTTCCTTGGGGCTAGATTCTGATAGAAGAGAAAGAAAGGTGGCAGCAGACGCCGCAGAAGGCAGGAAAGGGCACACTGCAGGGTATGGAAGCCTGTTGTGCTCTTTATTAATGCCTTGCTTTTATAATCAATGTCTTCCTAAAAGCTGGGTCAGTTTTGTTTATTTTAATTATGTTTTACATGCATGAGGAAAGCTGGCTATTTAAAGATGTTTTCTGAAAACTAAAGCAGCTCTTATGTAAGATTTTCCCTTTAAGCCTAGATTTTCTTAAAGCAAAGCATAACAATATCTCCATCAGTAATGCTTCTGGTCAAATATTAATAACTCAAAAAGGAGTAGCACTTAAAAGGAATTGAGCAGGAAGGGACAGAAAACAGGATCTAACCTGTCTCTGCCAAATTCTAAGCAAATCTGATTAGGAATCCCAGAATTCAACCTCTGATCAGAACCATGGCTCTGGGGAGCATAATTCCAGTGACAACTTGCCTGCAAGATCTTGCCTGTCCGTCCTAACTCCAATTGGGTAACATTTTTAAAGCTAAACCACTCTAGAAACAATCATTTAAAGTGAAATTAACACAAGAAACTAATGAGAGGATGAGCCCCAATCTAAGCAGAGACTATCTGCTAACCAGGCGGATGACAAAACACATCAACTTCTTAAAAGATGAGGACGAGAACTAGCTTTGTGAAAATATAAAACACAGCAATCGTCTACAATTGAAAAAAGCGAAAGAAAGCAGAAGGTTGCTGTGGCAGAAATGAACACAACGGTGTGTCCTTTCTTTAGGGAGGACCGCAAGGGTTTTAAGGCTGACTAGTGACAAGACATGAAAAGCTTTTTCCTTTGTTATCTCCTCCAAATGTGTGGTCCCAACCTGACTTGGCTGTTCCCCTTTGGCCTCCACAAAAGGAACCATTCTAGACAAAGGAAGGGCTCAGGGTTCCCAGGGATGACTGAGATGCCAAGGGACTCAGCCTGTCTTTGGGACACTGGCTTCTTCTAGCAGCTGGCCTGCTGAGGCTGCCGTATGGCCTGTGCCATGACATTCAGTGCAGCATAATAGGGCCTGGGTCCGTGCCTGGCTCCTCCCTCCAGGCTGGGATGACAGAAGTAGAGCATGTTTGCTCTGATTCTACTGGCATGTCTGATGCCACCTCTATGGAGACATAGTTTTCAGTATCCTCCATGATGCCTTTTCTTTTTTTTTTTTTTAGGATTTTCAAAGGACGTGAAAAATACCCAAGCAAGGATGGGTAGGGGTGTTGAATCATAGGATGGGTTGCTGCTCCTATTCCTAGGAAAGAATGAGGACATAAATTAAGGGACTTAAGGTCCAGGAGTCGTGAAACTAGTGTAGAACCCAGATGTCACTGGAGTCTAGTGATCGACATTGCTCAGCCCTGCCCACGGCAGGGATTCACTCTAACATGAAGAAGCTCATGTCTTCCTGTTTCATCTTCTGCAAGCCCCCTCACCAGAGGTTTCTAGGTGATGTCATGATTTAAAGCAATTGCTGAAGGGTTTATAGAAGGGTTAAACTTAACAACCAAGAGAAAGAAAAGTGCACTTTAAACTTATTTGTAAAGCCAAAACTTCCTGATCCAAGCACTGTGGCTTCCAGTTGCCTTTGTATCTGCCTTCCTATTTGAAAACACAGTTAACAGTTGCTGGGAAATGTAGAGAATGATGACTAACTGTTCAGAAGGATCTAAAGCATAGCACTACTATTATCTGTTTTTAAGAACTGTGACTTGTTTTTAAAAATCCACTTCCTGGGTGAAAAGTACACGGTTCTCTGCTACTGTTGCAATTTCCTGTTAGTTTATAGTCCGTTCAAAACAACTTCTAAAAACCTTCTTTTGTTCTACTGATGCAAATTAAGTCTTCGTTCAGCCAGTAGTCCTGGACTAATAAATGGCCCAAGTGAATTTTATGGCCAGAGAAAGCTCTGTGAGGGCTCAGTCAGGGCCAGAATCAGTTTACCTAGGAGTCACCTGGAGCCCTTTGTCTGGGCTCTGAATCTATGAGTTTTAGAAACCTCTGTGTTCACAGAAGCAAAATGGGAGTTTATGTAAATTGATGCTAATTTTTTTATTTTTACCAAATCAATTCAACACCCAGAGGGTATGAGCCATCAGGTCCTTCCTCCTCTAGGCTGGAGCTTGAGTGAGCGCTGAGCAGTGCAGTACCAACTTGCGAACATGACTCTGGAGCCAGAATGCCTAGGGAGGAGATCCAGCTTTGCCACTTAATTAGCCTCAGGCAAGCTGCTTAACTGCTCTGTGCTTGTCTCCCTGTGAAGTGGGGAGAACTCACAGCTCCTCTCAGGGAAAGAGGCTGTGAGGACGGGGAGAGCTGCCTAAAGAGGTGAGGTGCCCTGAGCTCCTTTGATCCTGTTCTGTGGTCAGGTGAGTACCAGGAAAGTGCAAGGCTAACCACACAACCTTGAGGAAGGGCTGTGTGGCTCAAGCTATTGCTGGAGAGAATTATGCCTCAAGTGTTATATGACCTTTACTTACATTTATTCCCGCCTCTTCTTATGACTCACCTGAGGGGAAGTTAATCTCACCCCAAACATCAAACATACCAAACACACCTGGAGATAACAGGGGCTTGAGAAATCTAGATTCTCCTCTAGGAGCCCAGAGGCCCCACCTCCTCTGGCTTCAGTTTCCTCATCTATAAACAAGGGGTTGGGCTAGAACATCGATGATCCCTAAGGTCCTTCGAAGTCATTAGATTTTATTGATTCTGACTTAGGTGCCTGAGTTGAAAAGGGCTCTTCACCAAAAGGAACAGAATTCCCAATTCACACTTGTAAATTTTTCCTATAGCATTGGTGTTGCCTAGGATACAAAACACACATGCTCCCTCTGAACCCCGAGACAGGAGAGCTGTGATCGCTGCCTCTGGATCTGTAACACCAAACCACAAACGGGCTCTGTAGTACAAACTGACAGATGCGTTCAACACAGAACGCGTCTCTACACATGCTGATGTGTGTGGATCTAGCATTCTGACTCTAAGCCAGATGGAAAGGCAGAGGGTGCATTTTTCCCCCTCACACTGACGTGGTCTTAGAAATATTGCCTTTAGATGCTGATCTCTAACTTCTGGACCCAGGGGTGAGGTGGTGCAGGCCCTCCCTATAAAAGATCATTTTCAATTTTTCTTTAAATTGAGGGACATGCTTGTGGCAATTCAGGTCATATACACCAGGAACCACTAAGTTTCTTAGCCCTTCTCTGCGTTCCTAGAGGTACTTGGTAGCTGATCTGCTGGAGGTATTTCACTAACTTCTTCTGTGTATATAGGCAGGGATCAGGAACTCCCAGCTCTCAGTGACAGTCATCCTAGACCAGAGACCACGGGCAATGGGCTGTTCACTTTTATAGCGTCCTGCACTTTTTAAAGCAGATATACCTTATCTATTTTGGTCCTTAAAGGTTTAAGAGAGAAATTATTATCTCCACTGAACAACATGTCAGCTTCATGAGGACAGAAGTTACATCTGTTCTGTTCTCTGCTTTATCTTTACAACCACAACCACTGTGTTGTCTGGTACACAGTTATCTACTTAGAGAATGTTTGCTGAGTGAATGAATGAATCTTTATTGTAGAGACGAGGAGTTCAAGAACTGCTGCAGGTCAGGATTTTAGATCATCTGTCTCCAGGCTCATTGCTCTATCACCTCAGTGGCTAATGTCAGAGAGGCTCAAAGTGGATTTGCATAGAAAAAGAAAACCCAGGTTCCACAGTGACATTCAGTGGTGAATTTACAAGTTGTTGTTCAGTCACTGAACAGAGTTCTCCTGACTCTGCAACAGCATGGACTACGGCACGCCAGGCTTCCCTGTCCTTCACTATCTCCCGGGTTTGCTCAAATTCATGTCCACTGAGTAGGTGATGCCATCCAACTCATCCTCTGCCACCCTCTTCTCCTTTGCCTTCAATCTTTCCCAGCATCAGGGTCTTTTCCAATGAATTGGCTGTTCGCATCAGGTCGTTAACGTATTGGAGTTTCAGCTTCAGCATCAGTCCTTCCAGTGAATATTCAGGGTTGATTTCCTTTAGGATTGACTGGCTTGATCTCCTTGCAGTCCGAGGAGCTTACAACTATGAGGACCCAAAAGGTCTAGAGGTCAGCATTTGGATCTCACTTCTCTTAGAGGACATCTCTTTTAGTATCCCAATTCTGGGTGTATGAGTTCACTGAATTCTAAAAACAACACCGTTTCTCCTGTCTCTTGGCCTTGCACATGCTGTGCCTACCACTTCAGGCACCCTTCTTGTCCTCCCTCTTGCTTCATGTGGCCAGTTTCTATCACAGATCACTTCCCACCAGGCTCTCCCCTCTTTTCCTCCATCTGTTGCCAAAACCTGGGCTCACCTTTTTTCAGAGCACATAGCATACAATATGCTATGTACATGATAATAAATATAGATAAATATATCTGTATATAGAATATAGAAAATAAAAATAGAATAAATAAAATTCCTTATTTTCTCAATATTCTCTCCCCTGACCCAGCCTCACACTGTGAATTCCTCGAGTGCAAAGACTGTGTCCTTTACATCCATAAATATATTCCTTAAAAAGTGGTGGGTACATCGTTGTTTCGTTTTTAATTGGAGTATGATTGCTTTGCTTTACAGTGTTGTGTTAGTTTCTGCTGTACAACAGTGAATCAGCCACCTGTATACATATGTCCCCTCCCTCTTGTACCTCTCTCCCACTCCCCCACCCCACCTCTCTAGGTCATCGCAGAGCGCTGAGCTCCCCGGGCTGTACAGCAGCTTTCCACTAGCTATCTGTCTTACACGTGGTATTGTATACATGTCAATATCACTCTCCCAATTGTTCCCATCCTCCCCTGTCCTCACTGTGTCCAAGTCTGCATCTCTAATCCTGCCCTAAGAATAGGCTCATCAGTACCATATAGGGTTTTCTTTTTTTCTTTTTTAATGGCTATTGGTTAGATGAGTTGATAGATGCAACTCTGTATCTTTTGAAGAAAAAAGAAAACTTACAAAATCTCCAAAGAGCACCTTTCCCACTCATGGTGAACTGCTAGCAATAGGTTACCCCTAGTCACCAAGTAACAGACACACAGCAACACTGAATGATGTTACAGTATGTGGGGAAGGTGGTCTCTTACAATTGCTGATCTAACCACAGTAAGACTTGGACTTCCACTGATCCTACTATTGCTGGGATAGATATACAGGGCTTTCAATAATGTTCCAGCAATATTCTCTGACCTATTTCCTTTAATGATTAATGCCTTGGTCCTGGGGCCCAAAATTCTACTGCTGTCCCAGGTAGCATTCTGGGGAGGTATAGAAAAATAATTGGTGCTTTATTCATGCAAACAGGCTGAACACTGTTGAAATTAGCCTGCTTACCTTTGGAGGGAAAAGTGTGGCTGGCTTTCCTTTTTACCATCCACCCTTATCACAAACTCACAGCTCCTTGATAAAAAGGAAAGATTAAAAATTGAGGGAAGATGGAGGTCTTTTGTATGAAGGATACAGGGACAAAAGTGGGCTTACAAGGAGATTCAGCAGAGAACTAGTAAGTGAGTACTTGGAGAAGAAAGACAGGAGGGACCTCAGAATTTCCTCCAAAGTTGTGTCTACACCAAGCTGGGGGATGGAGAGCTGCCTCTTTCATGCTTTACATGCTAAGGTCCCAGTCAGCCCTCAGGGTGGCAGGAAATCAAGCAGAAGCCACCAACAGGCATGACCCTCAAGCCAAGGGAGGTGGGAGCATTCCTTTCAGAGGTGCCCTAATCCAAAATTCCCAGGCCCTAAGCTGTCTCGAGTGATTCTTTATGGCTTCTCTGCTTACTGTGTCTTTTGCAGCATCCAGCCTGCCCAGGGGAGAAGGGATGGAGGCTAGAGGAGCAGAGGGTCCCAGGGCAAGGTTACCACTCACACGTGTCGGATTCTTCAGCCTCCCACACTCTTAGGCCGGCCCAGTGCTTCTATGGAGGTGAGATAAGGAAGCATCACTGCTGACTAACTCACCATGGTTTTTAAAGGGAAAAGTGAGAAAATGAGAGTAAAAATACTCTGTAGATTGTAAAGGTGCTATACGTGTGAAGTAGTGTTATTATCAGTGCTTTATTTGGTCCCAGTCTGCAACAGCACGGTACACGGACATTGCTTCTGCTTTGGTTCAGATGAGTATTAACTTTCCTGTTTCCCTGGATGCAGCTACTCTGCAAGTTGAGGGCCCTGATGGGCTGCCGACTCTCGGCTCCTGCTGTTCTCTGGACCAGGGACCGCTTTCATGACTTCTCTGATGGCAAGTTCCTACTCATTCCTTAGGACTTTTCACCAATTTGAACCCTATTCTGTTTCTTTTTGCAACATTCCATTCATTTTGACTGTGGGTTGACCATGGTAGGTTGCACTGACCATCTACAAGTTTGTCTTTCTTTCTGATGAGAGTGAGTTCCTAGAAGGCAGGATCTGAGACTTCTTAGTGGAAATAAGTTCATGGGCCACTACATGAAATATTTCCTGTGCCCACTTCTCTAAGAGAGCAGCATTTGCTGAGTAACATACTCCTCTTTTATTTTCATGGGACATACCTGGAGTTCCGAGTAACAGGCACATGTAGAAACTGGAAAAGTGGAGATGATTCTGAGCACAACAAGCCATGGTTGAATGCTAAGGAAACACTAGGCACTGTGCTAATAAACACTCCTTAGGAAGCTGGTGCTATTTTCCCAAATTTTCACATAAGAAAATAAAAAGGTAATCTGCCTCAGGTCACAAAACTAAATAGCAGGGCTTAAGTCAGTTGGACTCCAATGCCTGTGGTCTTAATCACGACACCAGAAAAAGATAATGCAGAAGAAACAGAAAGGAGAAGAGAAAGGGGCCTTTTTAATTTATTGAGAAAAGCACAGTCATATTTTTAGCTTGCTTTTATTATTGTTATTTGAAGATATAAACAGCATTCATGTCTTCTTCTAGTCTAATGACCTAGCAGGTAACTGCAGCAGACAAATAAATAAAGATTTTATGAAACAACAAAATAATAAGAGGACTTTTATGCAGGAAGTGAGCAAAGATCCTGTCTCCCTAAGTCTTGGGAGTTGGTTTCCACCTCTTCTTCCTACCTCCACCTTTGAAGTGGCCGGGGCCTCTTCCTTACCATCTCTGACCCAGCACCAGAGTCTTCAAGCTGTTTCTGGTGTGTGTGGTGGGAGGGTGGGGGGTGGGGGGCCGGGGGTGAGGTGACAGGGCAGGGGTGCAATGGGGTCCCACCTCCAAAATCAGGGAACCTTGTTGTTGTGTCCTCCTGTGTGGACACAAACTGAGGGTGGAAAGCCCACCAGGTCCCTCTGTTCCTGGGTCTCCAGAGTTAAAGAAAGCTTTCCTTGAGAATTCCTCCCTGGAAATGTCCAGCAGGCCAGGCAGCATGGATGTGGGAGGGAACATGTAAGAAGGAAAGTCTGTGCCTCTGAAGGCTCGTCTACTTCTTTTCTTTCTGTCATCAATGACCAATAAGAGAACAGCAGAGAGGAAACTCTTATCCATACTCCATCTCAACCGTGAGAAACGGCTGGAAAAAGGGGGTCAATATGGAAGCCCACAGAAGCAGCCATGAGATGACAGCCCGTCTCACTGTGCCTGAGAATAAACACCCCCATCCAATTCATTGAGGAAATGGGGCTTAAGGATATTCTGGTTCTACTACCCATTAGCTGTGTGACCTTGGAAAACCTATTTTGCCTTGTACCTGTAAAAACAGAAAACAGGCAGACTATCTTAAAGGACTGTTTAAAGGTTACAGGCTTAATATTCAGAAAATCTTGAAAAGTGTGCCGGCAAATAAGTCAAGTCTGAGCTATTATGGTTATTGCTATTAGTATCATTATTGACATAACTCTGTGTTTGTCAACAGAATTTCTGTGTTCCCTGCCCTGTGATAATCTAATCTTTCCCGAAGACCACCTCTGGTGATTTCAGTGTCTTCTATGTTCTAAATTCTCTCTTGGAATCTGCCAGCACACCAGAGGATAAACATTTTACTGGTGTAAATGCACCAAATATACTTAAAGTTATTATTATTTTTTTTCTGAGATGCATCACATATTCAGGCCCACTTCTAATAGCTGTCTTAGAAGAAAAGAGCCATGACATAGATGATTAAAAGCCCTGAGACCTGGCTTCCTAGGGAAGGGTGGGGAATGGAAAGAATGCTGCTAGTGGAAAAGTTAGGGAAGAGACACAACTCAATGACTGAATTCCCTGCTGTGGGAAAGGTGAGTTAAATAATTGGAGAACTCATTCCTGGAGTATTCTAGAAAGCAAGGGTAGAGATTAATGCTATAATACCTCCCAGACTATGTTTCAAGTATCTAGATTCTTAGCCTCTCAAAAACATGGTCCCCAAATATCATCTACCGTTCCCATTGAGAAGTGGGTATACAGATCTGTCCTTTGAGTCTCGGATATGACTTGCCTGAGTAGAGTAGAATATGGTGGAACTGATGTTTTGTCACCTGTGGTTCCAGAAGGTAATGAGTGGGCAGCTTCCAATTTCTGGTTCTTCAGATACTTTTTCAACCCAGCTACCATAATATGGGGCTTCCCAAGTGGCACTGGTGGTAAAAAAAAAAAAATCTGCCCGTCAAGGCAGGAGACACAAAAGACTCAGGTTCCATCCCTGGGTTGGGACGATCCCCTGGAGGAGGAAATGGTACCCTACTTCAGTATTCTTGCCTGGAAAATTCCATGGACAGAGGAGTCTGGTGGACAACAGTCCATGGCGCCACACAGTCAGACATGGCTGAACACACACACACACCATAGTATGAGGAAGCCCATGCTGTTTATCAGGTCTTCGTGAAGAGGCCCATGTAGAGAGGGACTAGACTGTGGGTTAGTCTCTGAGACTAAGGCTCAGCCCCAGTTGATCTCCCAGCTTACAGGCAACACACATGGGCTTCCCACATGAGTGGGCCAATTGTGAAATGGATCCTCCAGCCCATAATTGAGACACCCTACTTGATTTAAAGTGGAGCAGTGCTGAGCTCTGCTCAAACTGTAGATTTTTCAGTAGGGTGAATGATTGCAATTGTTTTAAACATTCAGTTTTGCAATGATCTCTAATGAAGCTAGATAATTGATATACTGCATGTTTTAGAGAGAATCCTTTCCTAGCTCCTTTAAGGTACTCTCTGGGGCCTGAAATACTGCTTTGTTTGGCTTTTTCCTCTTGGTCCAGCTGAAGACTGAAATTAGCTGTCAGAGCTGAGTATATGGCAGAGACACAGGAAGCTGCTGGTCAGAATGTAGATGCTAACACAACTCCCAGCCTGCAGATTGTCTAGGTGTCAGCAGGACTAAGCTTGTTCCTAAAAGGTCTTGTCTCAGTTTCTAAAGAAACATCAGGCTTCTTGTTAATAATCAGGAATGCAAATTATATCACCAAGGTACATTTTACAAAAGGCAAATACATGTCTTTTTCTCAAGGCTGATATATAATGTTAACTGGAATTAATTGATATATTACACATGGCAGGGTAAAAAATTTACAACATATAGAAAACAATTTTTCACTGTGTACACACATGCTCTCATCCATGTATGCTAACAATACTAACCCTGATTCAGTGATTTTTACTTCTTATACTTTATTCTAAGCAAAAGATCTAAAGAAGAACAAGGAAGATGCTTATTTAACTTGGAGAAGTAGTAAAATAAAAGTACATTATACCAGGCTCATGGAATATCATGCAACCATTAAGATGATAATAATGAAGAACAATAATCCTTAGTTTATGATGTAATACCAAATGGGGAAATCAGAGTGTAAAATTATATGTTCATTAATTACAACTCTATAAAAACAGAGATACATTTTGACAAATGTTAAAAGGGAATAAAAGCAAAATAAGCTATTTTAGGCTTTTTCCATTTTAAGAATAATACTTTCAACATTATAAAAGGAGAGACTGAGTGATGATCCATTAAAGATATAAAATCACTCTCCAACCCAAATAAGCTAAACATTTTCCTGATGAAGGCAATTATTGACCTGTTGGCCAAAGTCAAGAACTAATAGTTGGATCCTGTGGAATCTGTCTCTTAAAACATTATTTTAGATGATAATCTCTTAGAAAATAAGTCCTCTATAATTTTATATATCATTTTTACACTCTGGGCATCTAATAAAAGAAAATGGAGGTAATTCAGAGATTTCAATTTTGGCTTTGCTTCCCACCCTGCGGCACCCCCCACCACCCCTGCCACTTTTAACCTTCAATTTTTTTCTTTCCTAGGTTTCCAAAATATAAAGTGCTAAAATAAAACCAGCAACAACAGTTTCTTCTTTTAAAGTGAACTTTAATCTGATTTTCACAAAGATCCATCCCAATTCAAAATCATTGCTGTACTCCTGGTGCTAGTAAGATGGTGTTTGTCTTTTGCATTAAAAATTAAGAATTCTAGTCACATAGGAGAAAGAAAACCTGGTTTCGACTTCTCAGTGATCAAGTGCATGACAGTCAAAGCATGACCCTGGTTGTTTAAACACTGGCTTTAAGGTCTCCTTTCTCTATCCTAAAAACATGCACAGGAAAATGGAGAAGACCTGGCTTGCTCAAATTTCAAACTTCCTCTTACAGCCCGGTGAGCAGGGTGGCAAGAAGGATGCCTTCTCTGCCAGCCTTCTTGCTGGAGTCATCAACCTACTTCACCATGAGCCACATAAGTGCCATTCTAAGCATTAAACATACTTTTATTTGTGTATGTCGCCAAACATTAAATACACATTTTCCTAAGCTAATGTCCAAGCAGAGCTGTTTACAATTTACTTTAAAAGATAAATGGCTGCTGGAACATTGAATCCACTTCAGAATTTGGTCACATTGAGCCATTTTTCTTAGTCATAAAATAAATTCCATAGTGGAGAAAGATAATTCCATAATTCTGCCTCTAGGTATTACAGCAACAAGAAGTCAGACATCAGCTCTATCTGTAGCCCTTTTGAATAAGCCCACTCAACACTAATATAAATGTAAACACATCAGTCAGCCAGTCATTAGGGGCTCAAGAAAAGTCTTGGGAGCTAAAGTATAAAATCCTATTTGGTTCCAAGGCTCCTAAGTTAAGCATCTTATTGCACACAGACAATAAAACAGGCAGAAGTCAAGACGTTCTCTACCAAGATAAACTAAAATTAAATGAGGTTAAATTAAATTAAAATAAATGAATAAACAACCCCTAAACTGAGTAACTTTTAGGAGGCCCACAGAGATACTTCCAGCTCTCAAAAGTCAAAAAGATTACTATTTTTTATCTCATATACACACCTTAAATCAAGTGGTTTAAAAGAATTTACATTAACACCTCTTGATTAGTGTCAAAGTAAAAATTGCTTAATATTTAAGCGATGAAGTCTGTAGCATCAAGACTTTGATTTTAATTGGCCCGTGGTACTGTGGCTTACACTGGAGATGTTTGTGGGCTTTAACATTACAGCCTCCCATCTCTGTACTTAAACAGGCCAACAACATGTTTGTAAAGTGGAAAAGGTCCACTTAAATGATGTAAATGTTTAGATGGGTGATGAGAGACACTTGGAGCACCAAATTCTCTTGTGGTCTAAAATCTGCTCAAGTGGAAGGTGGCTCCAGGCAGAAATGAAGATCTATCTAAAAACGATAACTGCTACATCTCAATTAAAGTTGTTTTTCTGTGATAGTCTTTATTTGATACATATCTACTTATCGAGTTGGTAGCTCAACTTGATAAAAACCCGAGTATACCTGAAATCGGTGTTTCCCATTAAACAGCTATAAGTTTTAATACAGAATTTGCGAGTGTTCAAGTGTCATAATGACTGAACCAGAAAAATCATGGCTGTCACACAGAGTAAATGCGGATTCATTGGTGGTGCCTCTTTCTTGAACCTTGGAGAGACGGGGTCTCCACAGAACTAGATAGTTGGGCCACCATGAGTAGAGTGGCACCTTTTCTAAAAGTTAAAGCTAAGTTTAAGACTACCCAGAAATTGGGTCATTTGTAGAGACAGGGATGGGCCTGCGCTTCCCAGGTGGCACTAGCAGTAAAGAAGCTGCCTGCCAGTCAGGAGGTGCGCTAGAACACGCGTTCGATCCCTGGGCTGGGAAGACCCCCTGGAGGAGGCCGCGGCAACCCGCCGCAGTGTTCCTGCCTGGAGCATCCCATCAGCAGAGGAGCCTGGCGGGCTATAGTTCACGCGGTCACGAAGAGCCAGACACAACCAAAGTGACTTAGCACGCACACATGGATGGACTTAGAGACTGTCGCCGGACTGAAGTGAGTCAGAAAGAGAAAAACAAACATCATATATTAATGCATATATGTGGAATCTGAGAAAAACTGGTAGAGACGATCTTACATACAAAGCAGAGATAGAGACACAGGCTTAGAGAACAAAGGTGTGGATACCAAGGAGGAAAGGGAAGGGTGGGGTGAATTGGGAGGTTGGGATTGACAGACATACACTATTGATACTATGTATAAAATAGATAACTAATGAGGACCTACTGCATAGCTCAGGGAACTCTACTCAGTGCTTTGTGGTGACCTAAATGGGAAGGAAATAAAAAAAGAGGCGATATACGTATGCATATAGCTGATTCACTTTACTGTATAGTAGAAATTAATACGACATTGTACAGCAACTATGCTCCAGTAAAAATGTTAAAGAAAAGACTACACAGAATAGACCCAGAACCAGCATTCACTTGGCACCACATTGTGGGGTCTAACTGGTCAGTGGCCCATGCCAGTGGGCTGGCTAAATAGTTTATCACCTTGTAATATACAAAACTGAGGCAGTAAATTAGAGAACTCTCAAGGATGCCAATATTTGTATATTAGAGTTTTAAAGTTGCAGATATAGATTTTTTTCTAAGTGTGGCAAAAGTCCTGGAGTGAGTTACATCTCCTCTGGGATATCAGCATAAAATCTATAGAGAGGAAAGGACAGATCCAAATGAAATGAGCAGAATAATTCCAGCACTGAATCAATTTGATTCTATGTTATAAAATCACCATACGGCATGTAGGCCTAGTCTAGAGGTCAAAAGTTTCAGCTATACAGCTCAACTTCTCAAGAAGAGTCCTGACTTCTACTTTTTTTCTTTTGATCTCATATAATCCCCATACCATAACTTTAAGTTTTGAGAGTCTACCCCAGTTATAACCCAAACCCAGGCCTGACGTCATTTGACACTCATGTCTTATACTCTCTTGAAGTGTGCAGTTTACTAGCAGTGGCCCTGAACACCATGTCTATTCTGCCTCAGTTTACAACAGAGAGCCAAGGCCCAGGGAAATTATGTGCCTTGCCTGAGTGTGCAGACCCAGAAAACGTGCCTCTTTCCAACTCATGTCTGCTTACTCACACGCTACAGAATAAATGGCATTGGTACAAAGGAGCAATCAGGCAAGGCTACATGATAAGCAGGGACCAGTGCAAAATGAAAACGGGGGCTCCTTATTCAAAAGTTATTAAGAATCAAGATGGCTAGAGCAACACATTCTAGGCATGGCGCCAAGTGTGACTGCACAAGTAACACGTCCATGAAACTGATCCCGGCTGCAGTCATGTCAGCACTTACTAAGCTGTGACTCTTTGAAGGCCAAGCGGAAGAACATCTCTTTGAACACTGAATAAGCTAAAAAATGATCTATTATGTGGATAAGTGAATGAATGTGTAGGTGAATGAGTGAAAGAAGCAGCTAGAAAATTACACCTCAGACCCAGGGACAGGTTGAGTTAATACAGTAAGTCAAACTGAGAACTTGGTCCATTATTTAAGTGACACAATTCACAATCTGAAAATACTTCACAACACAAAACATGTCCTAGCCCCAGCATAAGGAAGTTGCCAGTACCATGTCCAAAATGTGAAAAGCGAGGTTTACATGTGGTAGTGTTACAATGCTTTTATGTACTCAAGAAATGCCAGCTTCTTAGCAGAACTGGTCTTGTGTTCTTTTTCTCTTTGTGTTTAGAAGTAGCTATCCAGATATATTTTACAGAACCTATCCATGTGCAAAACTACAAAATACTTCAGATGCGAGTATTTCATATATTGCCAAGCATCCCTGATTTGAAAACAGTAGTAATAATAACAACATGACAATTTGTTGAGTTTTGTCAGATACCATGCTCAGTGCTTTGCATATATTTCTCCTGAAGAAAGACCTCAAAACATTAAACTGTGAATGAAGGAGATATATTATCCTGATTTTTCCAGTGAGGAAAACAAGGTTCCAAGAGGTCGAGTGGCACATCAGACAGAATTTGCCTTTAGGACCATTTGGACTCCTGAAGACTAATAGTTCTTTGGAAGGTTGGCTATACACAAAACAGCAGAGCAAGGGCTACGCCTGCCTTTAAGGAATGAGACTTTTATCTGATAAGGACTGAGTGAAGTTTCACTTTGGTGAGCAAAAATGCAGTCATAAAACCCTGAAAGTAGAAATTTCTGATATTGAAAATCTAGGTGGTTAATTTTATAGCTTATTGCAAATTTGGATAAAGACAGGTAAAGGAGGAGCCTCCTCACCTATGTTTTATGGGACTATAGGATCTGATTCACTGCATTACTGTAACAGGAAAAGAGGCTGAACTCTATACTCAGAGTGAAGGAAGACTTCGCCAGGCTGAGATTTCCACTCAGGTAGTCTGCAATATATTTCATTAGGGACAGAAAGGCAAAAATGTGGGTAACATTCATGATGACAGACTCACATTTGTCTCAGAACTGAAGAGGAGAGACTTAATGTTTCTGTCTCTACCTCTCCAGATAGAAGTGGCTTCATAATTATGGCTTGTTTTTATTATGAAGTTTCAAAGTATAAATCTGGCAAGGGTATCTTACGTCTCATTTAAAACAAGCCATAGGGAAGAAGAAAAAAAAGGGAAAAAAATGAGAGCAAATTCATTTGCTATATCCTGTCCACTTTTTCGTAGCATTGCCCACCAATGTCATAATTTTTACATTTTTAACTGCCTAATTAAATGAAAGTGCTGTTCCAGGGATGCAAAATTTTTTCATAATGGCAGAAAAATATTTTTGGCCAAACGCCCAAGTTTTCTAGCCTGTAAGCCTTCATGAACATGTTTATGTAATGTTATGTGGGGTGTATATAACATGCATATATAACAATGTATAAATACAAATTCTGTTGTTGTTCCGTTGCAAACAGTTTGTAACAAAATGCTGATTTTGTACATGTTTTCAATAATAAACCAGTCTCTTCCATGTAAGTTGATCATAGTGGTCTCATTCTCTGCCCAAGACTGCTGACTCCTTGGAAAGTACCCTGATGCTGGGAAAGATTTGGGGCAGGAGGAGAAGGGGACCACAGAGGATGAGCTGGTGGATGGCATCACCAACTTAATGGATCTGAGTCTGAGGAAACTCTGGGAGATGGTGAAGGACAGGGAAGCCTGGCATGCTGCAGCCCATGGGGTTGCAAAGAGTCGGACACAGCTTAGTCACTGTACAACAACAACAAAGAAAATGGAAAGAACTGGCAAAAGTAATCATTACCAAGTTTACTTATCCATTGAGTTACTTATTTGCCTTCTCACAGGTCAGATGATTCAAGCTCTGTTCTGAGACATCGCGCCAGATGGCATCTGAACTAAAGACTCGTCAACCTATACAGAGATCATTAATGAGGATGGCTTCCAGGTGGCGCTAGAGATAAAGAACATGCCTGCCAGTGCAAGAGATGTAAGAGACTTGGGTTTGATCCCTGGGTAGGGATCACCTGAAGGAAGGCATGGTAACCCACTCCAGTGTTCTTGCCTGGAGAATCCCATGGACAGAGGAGCCTGATGGATTTCCAGTCCATGGGGTAGCAAAGAGTTGGACACGACTGAAGCGACTTAGCATGCACATATGAGGGTTTTAAGGGAGATAAATGTCTCAAAAAAATTAAATCAAAGATGGCAAATGTACTGAATTGGGACTACCGTGCACTCTATTTCACATAGAAGACTCTGAAAATCAATCAAGGTGTCCTTTTTCTCCCTGACCTTAGATGCAGCCCACACACATTTCTACAACACAGGATGCAACAACCAATCAGGCTTGGCCTCTTTACTTTGAAACTCATTTTCCTTGCCTGTCCTATGTGTTCCATGGGGAATGGCTCTTCAGGGATGTAACTGAAAATTACAGGGAAATTGTGCCATGGTAGCGTATCAACCCCTGAGAGCTGAATGAGGTGCAATTACTGCTAACTGAAAATATTATCTATATATTTCTGAAAATTGAGTATAAAAACTATATTAGCAGCAATGAAGTTTTAAGTGATCTTGAAAGAAAAGGGCAAAGTGTTATAAAATGTAAATGGCAATAATAAATTTGAGAAGTGGGGCTATTTGTGTGTGTGTGTCTTTGTACAGATGGTTATATGCACATTCATGAGATGGGTTCATATTTTTGAAATCACCAATAGATGTGATACTATGTGGCAATTAAAATACAAAGATAAATATGACATTAAGGAATGCTACTACTAGAAAGAAACTTGGACATCGTTTAGATTCTCTTTGATGCCCATCCCAACCTCACTTTGTTCTAATAAGAGCACTAGGGACACAGAAGGCCTGGGCTTTGTCCAGAGATAGCTGGTTGGCTAATAGTGTTGCCAGGCCAGGCTTCCAGATTCCCAGCTCTGTCCTCTCACTCCTTTTTAAACTGCTCTGATGGCCTTTTCAGTGATGGGACCATGTTTTGAACTTTAAAATGACATTAAGCCTCACAAATTAGCTATTAAGTGTGTGGCAGAGAAGAAGAGAGGACAAGGAAAGAGTGAGGGACAGATCTCTGATAACTTCCCACACTTCCTATCAAACACAGCATCTGATTTCCTGATTGACCTCTGAGGACATGAAAGCCTCATAAATTGGACATGGTCTTGGCTATGAGTGGGCGGGGTGACTGTTACCTGAGGAACCACTTCCGACTGGCCAAGAGACAGTGTCAGAGCCAGCAAAGGAGAGCCTGGTTATCTCCATCACCTTTGATCATCCATCCTTTGCTGAACCAGTAGCTTCATTAAAACACCTTTGCATAGTCCTCCAAAATGGTCCCCTGGTCCCCCATTCCTTCTTTGTTTAGTCACCCCATGAAAGACAGCTGGATTTAGGAACCCTTCAATTCGGTTATTCAGGTAAATAATATTCACCCTCCTAAGAAAAAAGTGAATGACTGCATAGAGAATGCTTAGGACAAAGTAGGACATGAAGACTAGTAAGGTTAATATTTTTATTGTTACTATTATAATGATTTAAAAGCCCCCAATTGATATTATAAAAGTAACATGGCCCTCCTCACTACTTACATTCTATGATTTTATTTCTTTCACTGAATGAATCAAGTAGATTTTATAGTGAGTGGTTTGACATCATGGGCTTTGGAGTCAGACAGGTTTGGGCATGAATTCTGACTCTGCCACTGTGTGCTCCTAGCAGGTACATAATTGTAGTGGACAGAATAATGTTCCCATTCATCTCCAAAGATGTTCATGCCCAATCCTGAGAATCTGTGAATATACTGTAATATATGGAAAGAGGAACTTTGTATATGTGATGAAGTAAGGGATCTTAAAATAGGTGGATTTATCCTGGATTACATGGGTGGACCCAATGTAATCACAAGGGTCCTTAAAAGGTGGAAGAGGAAGGCAGAAGAATCCAAGGAGACATGACTATGGAAGAGAAGTCAGAGTTACAGGATGGCTAACTTTGAATTTGGAGAAAGGGGCCACAGCAAAGAAATCCAGGTAGCCTACTAAAAGCTGGAAAAGGGAAGGAAATGGATTTTTCCCTTGAGCCTCTGGAAAGAACACAATCTGCTGACACCTCGACTTTGGCTCAGTGAAGCCCATTGGGGACTTCAAACCTCTAGAATTGTCAGGTCAAATCCCTGTTGCTTAGACATCTAAGTTTGTAGTAATTTGTTACAACAGCAACAGGAAACTAACTGATGCTCCTGGAGCATCCGTGCCCTTATCTAAAAAATGGGAGTAAAAAAAAATGTGCCCCAAAGGGCTGACATGAGGATTAAATAAGAGAATGTAAATAAAACTCTTTAGTGCTTGGCAGAAATGAAGAACTCAATAAATGTTCACTGTCATTATGTATGATATCATTACATAGAGATGAGATGGCTATGTTATGATTGTGATAAATGGTCATTCCATAAAGTATAATTCATTGTATCATAATGATCCCTTACTTTTGAGTGGCACTTTGGTTTTTATGAAGCCCTTTTATCAACACTGTCTTATTTGATGCTCATTTTAACTGTGAGTCCACAGATGCAGAGCCAGAGCCTCCGAGGGGGACAGTGCTTCCCTTAGGTCACTCAGAGAGCCCACTATTGGCCAAAGTTAGGAGTCTAAGTCATTCCAGACACAGCAGGCTGCCAATTTCATCATGTGATTTATAGAAATGTACACAGAGGGTATGGAGAATCTTAAAATGAAACAAAAATGATAAGGCCAAATGATCATGGGGTTGTTCATCCCACACAAGGCCATTTCCCATGTAGTCTCATCCAACGGCATTTTTTGCCCACGCCTCCTGCACCAACTCTTGAAAGCACAGCCTGCGGCTTGTCTCAAATGCATCTAGTCAATTGTGCAAAGCACAAGGGAAAAGATCTCATCCTGACCGCAGCAGGCAATCACCTGATGCCCTGAAGCATGAAGTTTGATTACCCTTATCTCAGTTTATCATTAAATCAAAGACTTGCTACGAATATTGGACCAGGACTCCATTTATGAAATGATATACGCCAGTCAGCAGAAGTGAGTGAGTGCCCTTTTTCTCTCTTAATTTCTGCTTACCGGGAGGATCCTTTGCAAACTATGAAAAAAAAAGTCTCTTCAGCTTTGAGCAGATTTTATTACTCTCTTCCCTCTTTCATGAGCTGCCCAGGTTGCCTTTGGCTCCTATGTATTCTCCCTGTGTTGTGGGCAAGAGGTTTGTGACACAGTGGCCTGCCAATACTAGTCTTGATGTCTAGCACCTTGCTTGGATGGGAATCTGAATGTTACAAGATGCTGGGCAAACTGCAGGTGCTCTGAGGTTGAGAAACTCTGGCTACACCAGAGCATCATTTCCCTATTTGTGGTCAAGGTACCATAGAATGTGAGTCACTTGAAGAGTTTGTTGAAAATGCTAACACTGGGACCTCATGCCAGACCCAACAACACAGACCCATTGGTGCTGGGGCCCTGGGAATCTGCATGTAGCCCTAAGTGATTCTGATCAATTTTAAAGTTTGAGGACCACTGGTAGAGATCAAAGACGTGGGTGATGACAGCAATGGGCCTGATTTTCCATGATGTTATTCACGCTTTAATTGGCCTAGAGGGCAAACAGCATAGAATACATGCCAATCACCTACGTTTTGTCCTTCAGCCCAACCATCAGTGGAGCCAGATTTCTGACATCATGGATCTGAAATGGCTGCTATCTGGGTCAGGGCTAGGCAACTAGGCATCAAGGTCTGGGTACATCTCGAGGGCCTTGGAGCTCTCCTGCCAAATTCCCCTCTTCAGTCTGGCTCAATGTGTGGCAAGTGTAGAGTGTGGGGGTGGAGGAGAGCTGGTTGTAAAACTGGCTTCAAGGTCTATGTATCAGTCAAAAAGATATGACAGAACCACATGTGAAAAGACTGCATAGTATAAGGGCTAAAAGCATGGGCCTTGGAGCCAGACTGCATTTACTTTTACTTAACAGACACTGAGATAAATATAGTACGCACTACAGGCCAAGCACTAGTCTAAGTGCCGTGCAAATATTAATTCATTTATGTCTCACAAACACCCTACCAGGTGGCTACCACTCATCATCGTCTACCTTTCATGTCATGAAACTAAGGCTCAGAAAGGTTAATTTGCACAAAATCGCACAGTTTATTGATCACATAGCCAGGATTCATACCCCAATAAGCTCGTGCCAGAGTTCATGTCCTTAACCACCTTACTAAGTTGCTTCTCACGGGCCCAAGTCCCCTGGTTCTAGTACTCATTAGTTGTCTGACCCTGGTAAAATTACTTAATCTCCCATCCCTGTTTACTCCTGTGCAATAGGAGTAATAACAGTAGCACCCACCTCAAAGAATTCTGACCAAAAGATTTAATATATTCACTTAAATGAGTATCAAGCACACAGTAAGCACTTAATAAATGCTACCTCTGAGTTAGCTATTCATGCATTCTCCACTCTCAGGGGTAGCATGAGGATTAAATCAGATAACATACGTAAAGTACTAGGCACAGGGCCACGGCCCCTGGTCAGCATACGGTGAGGGCTAGCTGTTATTATTAGGCAAGTTGAGCCTGGACGGTTTATTTTAGGTTTTGTCTGGAAGGCAACTGTGTTCTATGCAAGGGGAGGCAGCATGCCCTTCACTTCAGAAAGTAATTGGGTAGGAGCCAGACTAATTATTAAATCCAACAGGTTCTCTGCTTTATGTTACTGGAATATTCCTGAAAAGTTCCTAATACTGAATTGGTATATGCTTAACCCTTTTCCCCCATTGACCTATCTTATCATTTCTGATTGATCTTTCATTGGCAGTGATTCTTCAGACTAAGAATCTGCTCTCAGACTGTCATGTAACCGTTAACTTATAAAAGACTTAAATATACCAAGGAAAATTGAACCACTGGAGCATTTCTTGGCCAAGCAATTGGCTTAATCATCCCCTAATGTAACTGTTTTCATTTTACTTTTCCTTTAGTATGTGTTCTCGTGCTTATACTACTGAGGACTTCTGGTATTTCCTCTCAGAAAGCTTATGTTGTTATTTAGACGCTCAGTTGTGTCCAACTCTTCGCGGCCCTGTGGACTATAGCCTGCCAGATTCCTCTATCCATGCAATTTGCCAGACAAAATACTGGAATGGGTGGCTATTCCCTTCTTCAAGCGATCTTCCCAACCCAGGGGTAGACTGAACCTGGGTCTTCTGCATTGGTAGGTGAATTCTTTACCACTGAGCCACCAGGAAAGCCCAGAAAGCGTATCACCTCCACCGTTTAATGTAACTGTGGATTGATTATAATTTATGGTAACTCAAGGGGTTAATAATGGCTTGGAAATCCTTATACCCAAACAGCCCCACAAAGAGGAGGGATGGGCATGGGAGGAAGCAGGGAGAAGGTAAGGGAGTTGGGAAGGCAGGATCGGGGGAGCCAGTAATGGGGGGGTTGAGTTTATCCTCAAAGCTCAGACTCAGGAAGGGGTGCTAGATCCCCAGGGTCACTCAAGGATGGGGTCTTCCAAAGGGAAGTATTACATTAGTAACTCCAAGTTGTTTGCTGCTACTGTTTCACTTGTTCTATCAGGAGAAGGCTGCCAGAGTCCCAACCCCGTTGCTTGCACACTTCATCAGGCGTGATAGATTATAACTACAATCGAATAAGAAGTTAAGACTCAATTAACATGTTTACTACAATATTTGCAACATGTCTACTATGTGTCACATACACTGCTAAGTTACAGGGGTGAATAAAGCGGTCTAAGCACCTGGGGCCTGCAGTCGAAGGAGCATCTGGAGTCCAACTCATGCTTTTCTCACAATTTCAACAAGTTGCTGCTCTCTCTCTTCCACTTCCTATCTCCACATTCTCCCCAAACCCCTATTTACATCTGCAATGTGTTCTTTAAGAGTCTACACCTAGTCTTTTCAAGTTAAAGCGAAAAGCTGAAGCCTATGATGCAGTAACCTTCTAGTCTGATTCTTATAAACCCCTCTGTGGGGGTAACCAGCTTGCAGGGTAATATGAGGCAAACCACGTGATCCTTTTGCCATGCCCTGTGTAACACTGAACCAGTTGGCAGTTGATGTGGGGGTTTTAGCTCTGATCACGAAGCAAACTCCTGAATCATCACAAGATTGATCCCATCCATTCTGACGGCTTAAGCTGCAGGGCCATCTGCTGATCAGCTCAGTACAGTAGACCAGAGACACTCAGTAAATATCTGTGGATTTGCCTGGCAAACTGCTTCTTCACACCTGAAACACAAGTCTAGGTCAGGACTCAGAAGAGGACAAGTGAGCTAGACCCCGCCCCCCATCCCAGGGCCTTTGCCTAAGCTGTTCTCTATGCCTGGAATGCCCTCCCTCTCAGCACCTCGCCTACTGCGCCTCAGCGTCCACCTGTCCAAATCCTACCTAGTTCAAGGACCAGCTCAAATATCAGTGCTCCACAAAGCCTCCCCTAACCACCCTGGCCAGAAATAACTTCTCACTGCTCTCAATTTCCATAGGCTCCGTGTGTGTTCTGGCACTTAAGACACTGGCCATTTTATTTTGGCTATGTGTTTACCTCGTCTTCAATACACCACTTAGTAAGAGCCTTCAGCTCTGGATCCATATCAGTTCCTCTTTGAACTGTTTCCCCACCCTGGCACCTCCTTGTACGGAGTAGATACTTGGTAAAAATTAGCTGTATGAACAAATGGTTACCCCAGCAATGGCAGAAACAGAAGCAACTGCAACATTCTTTATCCCTCCTTTTTCTCTCTCTCCTCCTTCTTCAACAGCTTTAAAAAATATATTTACTTGATCTACCAATTACCCAGGGGAGGTTTGGGGATATATGTAGACAACTCTGCAGACCAAAAAGTGTTTCCAGAGACCCTTCTAATGACAAAGGAGGCCTCGACCAACGTAGGCGCTGGGGGAGTCTGCGTCCCTCATCTACTGACAGCTGGCTCCTGGGAATGGAAGTGTTATTTTCTCAAAGAGCTTCATCTGCTCTGGTTCATATGTGCCAGTTCCTCGCCTGAGTAGAAACTCCTGACTTTATTTTTAAATACAGACTCCAATAATAGGCTAAGTAATTGCAGATCTTCCCAAGGACTTTTTATACATGTACCAACATATTGGACTTTTTACAACCTGTATTTCCTTTCTATAAATAAATGTTGAAGACCTTAAATTTCAGCACTATAGGTAGTGGTAATGTGCATTTGTTTTTTTTTTCCTTCTCATGGAATCCTGAATCAAAAAGATAAACCAAAAATGCTGATGCATGGGTGATGATTTCTCAAACAACATATCTGATTACTCACAGAGGTAAAAGGATTCTCCCTCAGCTATAAGTAAGAAAAATATATATTATAGTATAATATGCAGTCAAACTTCAGTAATACACTTTTCATCGTCATGCCACTAAAGCTTGAACAGCTGCAGTTCTCACTGTCTTTGCTGATGGGGCCCATAAATACTCCTGGGAAATGGGACAAAGATACATAATGGATCTTCACCTGCCAAGATCAGGGAAATGAATGTCAATCGCACTCTGATGCAGAAGCACTTTTTGGTAGAGTAATGAATATTGCCATTTGTCCCGTGCCATGCAATTTTGGACAGGAAAACCTAACAGGGGAAAAATGGTGGGAGAAGATGCTACCCTAGGATACTTGAAAAGAAGGGTATATCATAATTATTTGTCTAACAGGAATTAAAATGAAGAAGAGTGTGTCAATACAGTTTTGTTCAGAGAAAGGCCAAAAGTTAAGAGCATACATATTCTGCACATATCATTTCAATCAATGCAAAGATTTTCCCCAAAATAGAACTCTTTTATTGAAAAAGAATGTCAGAAGTATCAAGGAGTCAGAAAATTGCCTGGGGGTCCAGATTTCTGAAAACAACTCAGTGTGGTGATGGCACTGTGGGCTGAGATGTCAGGCAGACCTGAGTTCAAATACTGACTCCACTACTTCCCTGCTCTATGATCTCAGGACAACGACCTGACTTCTCAGGTGCTTGAGTTTCTTTTTCTGCTTTTTTGATAAAGCAGTGATAATAACAGAACCCACCTTAATCATCCCAGCTATCTGAGTTTTACATGACATAATTAAGATAAAGATCTTAGCATAGTACCTAGAAATTAGTAAGCAGACTAATGATAAGTGATAGTTGTCAAGGTTGCTGCTTTCTCCTCTTTCTCCTCCACCATCATTATCACATCATACCAGGTATCTTGTAGCTGATTTCATTAGTAAACATTAGAAAAAGAGGTGAGAAGACTAGCTCCCATCAAATTATGAGACCCTTTCCTCTTCCTATCAGTTCAGTTCAGTTCAGTCACTGTTGTGTCTGACTCTTTGAGACCCCATGAACTGCAGCATGCCAGGCCATCCTGTCCATCGCCAACTCTTGGAGTTTAGTCAAACTCATGTCCATTGAGTTGGTGATGTCATCCAACCATCTCATCCTCTGTCGTCCCCTTCTCATCCTGCCTGCAATCTTTCCCAGCATCAGGGTCTTTTCCCCTTCCTATATCAAACTCCAAAAGCAGTACTTATAAAATCTTTTTCTTTTAGAAGCTTGGCAACATAACCTTACAAACATGTCCACCTAATTCATGCCATTCTCACTTTAATAAGCAATGGCTACCGTGACAGGTATCTTAACTGAGTAAAAGGAAGAGAAAAAAATGTTATAGAATGCACTGGGTTCCATTAAGCTTGGGTCTCAGATTTTAGGTCCATCACAAGTTCTTTGTGATAAGAGATAAAACAATGATACGTTCACTTCTTCAAACAACCAGACAGAGTCTTTTTCTGTTTCAGTCATATGGGATCACCAGCTAAAGGCACTTCATTCTTTTCTTCCTCTTTTTGACAAACTGAGTTTTAAAGGTCTAGGATAAGTAATGACTGAATGACTCTAATTCTGTAATTCTGGTGATTTAATTATATCAAGTCTGAAGAGGCTTTCCTGTGAGTCCTGTAAGGTTGAGGCAAGCCTCATCTTAAGTGGAACAGGCCAAGGCAAGCCAGCAGGGTCTTTCTGCAGGTGCCCGCCCCTGCACCACCCCTAAAGTGGGGTGAGGGGCCCAGCACAGGTTGGCAAACAATGGAAACTTCCTGTTCTGGGTGTTAACTTTAGTTACCACAGCCAGACAATGCTGCCAGTGGTGTGGAAGAAAAAAATTGCTGTAGCCAGCTGTGTTGTTCACAGTCGGATGGATTCTGTGTAGCTCCAAATGGTGATGGAGCCAGCAGCCTGTTGTAGCCAAGGACAGAATGATGGATGATCTACATACTGTGTCCAAGTAGAGAGAATGGCGGAAGTTCACTTCAGGGTTGTTAAAATGCTAATCTGGGTGCGTTAACAAAAGTTGAATAGAAAAGAAAAGTTTGAGAAATAAGTATACCTCATGTGGTACCTATGTGGAGCACTGATTTGATTGCTCTTGGTTACATAAACAGTTGCTTTTCAAAGTAAGAACGTTTCCTAGTTTTCCTGTTGGGATGAATGGAAGCAGATTCACTTATCAGCTGCATTGCCGCTGCTGTCAGGTCTGAGGAGAAAAAGTCAGCCTGACAATAGCCACCGTAACTGAAAAGGTTACGATATGCTTAATATAGTTATATGATTTTCATTCTCACCACGTGTCATGGGAATAAATCAAAACACACTTTTTTTCCCCCAACTGGAAGTTGGCAGCTGTTCACAAAATAAGCTGCAACCTAAGACACTGGCTTTGGTAGATTTTAACGCTAAGTCTCCATTCACAGGAGCTACTGAAAGCAAGATCTCCAGCTCCATTGACAGTTTCAACATGTGAATTACACTACTAGTACATTGCATTATTACTGTTGAAGGCAGGAAGATTGGCCCCTTGTAAATATCTGGTATGGACAATCTTGCCTTAAAACCTTTAGGATGAAATAACATGCTTCAGAAAAAGATGCAGATTTACATTTCTTGCCAAATGATCCAGTTTTGCCATTCTCTGTTTCTTTAGATTCTTACTAAGTTTAATGTAGAGAAACATGTCTGCCTCATGTGATATTGGAACATTGGCTAGCACAGCTGCTCACAAACGACAGGGACTCAATAAATACTGACTGCCTTGCATACCCCAAGTGCCTCTTGCTTCCTCTAGGAATGAATCTAGAATGGGCAGGCTTAAAGTCTATTAATTGAAATAAAAGGTAATATTTTGTCTTGCAATATGCTAAGGAAAGCATTCACCTCCTACTCTTACACCAATAATGGTTAGGCATTCAGCCAGGCTCTTAACTCTGCATAAAATGCCTCAGAAGGGTGAAAAATGACCACATTTCAGATGCATTTTTCATTCTTTATAACTTAGTGAAACTCAAATGCAATAACAATGACTAAGCTAATTACCAAGGTTTATTATGATGGAACAGCAAGAAGTGAAGAACTTCTCCAGTTTCAATAAGTCCTTAACAATTATGGGTATCTTTGTGAATCCAAGCTCTGATTCCTGCTTACTCTGCTTGTGTGCTTTAAAGAAACAGAAATCACCACACAGGATTCAGGGGCCTACTTACCCCAGAACAGGTACTGGACAGATCCTTCCTGTTTAGCAAGCAGCGAAGCTGACATCCACTGGGTTTCTAAGTAAGTTACCCCCACTCTATAGTTTACGTCACAACCATCTTTCAAATCCATCAAATAAGGGGAGACAAGGCCAGATGGTGCTATTAGAGGACTTCAAAATAAATAAGTAACTAATAAATAAATAAATAAAGAGGACAAGGGCAGAATGCCCACAAATCTAAATCAAAGTCAAGTTAACAAGCTGTTTGGTAAAGGAGAAGCCACAAGAATCCTGACACACTGTCCTGAATCACAGAAATGTTTCTCAAGAAAGAGTTCACCTATGTAGCATCCCTCATAGAAACAAAGACAGGTGACAACTAGAATCCAGTCCGAACTAGGTGCTGGCTGTCAAAATCTCACCAAATATACCACTGGAAAAAAACAGTCTGCTAAACAACACATTTGGAAATCTCAGGGGTTTTTTGACTTAACTGTCTTTCTAAGGGAACAATCCAGGGACCTAAATCAAAGAAGACACCAACTATAAAATACAAAACTCAAGTATGGCTGGGCTACATTTTATTTACTTAAAGATGTTCAAGTTCATGGTAACATAGGCTTACATCTCAGAACTTATTTAGCAATTTCTATTTATCTGAGCCAGGGTAAATGTCTGTACTCACCAGCCTGACAGAATATGCCTGTCACTTCCTACATTAAACATGACTACACATAACTTAATTTCTTGAGTTAGATACCAAAGAGAGGGGAGGGATTTTTCAACCACATGAATAAGCCAGCTTCAAAACCTATTGTTAAACCACCAGAAGAACAGTAAAATCCTCACCTTGAGCTGTCTGAGATAAGATTTCTCAATTCTACAAGAAAGAAACCTTGAAAAATTTCTCCAAACAAGTATCTGTCCAATTCTGGGCAGGGAGGGGAGACCAAAGCAGATTAGAAAAATGTTAAACCTTTCCCTCGGGACTTCAGTTTTGAATAAAAGAATCCACTTTACTGGCCCAAATATCAAGTAGAGGGAAGGATAATCCTTAAAAAGCAACTCAACATTTTACTGCAGATTTAAATTCTTAGGATCCAGAAGTTCTTGGGAAAACATTTCTTCTCCCAAGTAACTGGAAACACTACGGTTATTTTTAAGGGAAAGCAGTCGCCCATAGCAATGGACATAACGGCCAATGACTGTTTACAAAGTCTGCATATCTATAATAATCCTTCTGTGTGAATCTCCCAGCTGAACGCGGTAAGAGGTTGGGATGCTGGAACTTCGGTTACTGACTGGTCCCCTCAGAACGGAGAGTATTACTCTGTTTCTCCAACACTGCTACCTCACTCATCTCTAGCTCCTTGGCATTTAGCTCTTCACAAGCTCGGGATTCAAAGAATCACCTGACACCAGTGGTCCCAAGAGTCTATACGGCAAAACATTTTCAAACCCAGTTCTCATCCACACCTTCAAGTTCTCGTGACCTTTTATTTCAATCCAAGAGTTATACATGATAGACGAAGCTTTAAGCCCTTCCAAATTACCCAAGGCAGCTGCAGTATCAGTTTCTGCAGACCAGGAACAAACACCACCGCTGTCAAGAAGGGAAATAAAAGTTTCCCTACCTTCTCCTCACCATCCCCCTGCCAGCGGCTGCCGACGCGCGCGGCGGCTCCCTCCCGGCTGCGGGTGCCTCTGGCTGCCGAAGAAGGAGCTCATGCAAAATTGACTCTTCCTTATTTGTTTCCATCCATAATTGATGGGTAGATGAGAATGTAACACATCTCAGCGCTGGGCTCTTGCCGCCTGGCGGAGACCCTGTCCAAGACGCTTCCGTAAATCATTTCCAGCGGGAGAACAAAGCACGGAAAGTTGCGGGGGAGAGGGGCTGGGAAGAGAAACCAGGGCGCCGGCTGGGAGGCGGGGGGTGGGCGGTGGGCAGCTCCGGGCCCCGGAGCCCGCCCGCGGGGTGCTCGGCCAGCAGGGGGAGAGGGAGGGTGGGAAGTGGCCGCCCTCGGGGCAGAAGCCTGGGGTCTGGGGAGGGGCCGAGTCCCCGAGCCCCCGCCCCTCGGCACTACTGGTGAGCCGTCCGACCCCGAGGCGCACCGACAGGTAGCCGGCGTCGGCCGAGAGCTGCACGGTGTCGGCGGCTGCGCTGCGCCCCTTCTCCTGGCGCGGGCGAGTGCTCGCCCGTCCACTGCTTGCCTGGCCCGGCGATGCCGGAGTCGGCTCCGGGGCTGCCGGGCGGGCGGAAGCGGGCGGCAGAGACCGCAGCCGGCTCCTCCAGCCTCGGCTCGGCGGTGGCGAGAGCTGGAGACGTGGTGCCCGGCACCTAGGCAGCTCGGGTTCCCGCTGATAAGGTGTGGGGGAGCGCGGAGCTGGCGCTGCCTGGCAAGAAACTTTTGCTAGCTCCTTCCTTCTCCTCCTTTTTTGGGGGAGGGGGTGCACAATGTTGAAGGGCCCCTCCCCCAAGCCTCCAGCAATGCCAGTTTTGACGCGTCCACCAAACCTCTCCAGCCTTTTGCGCGTCCCTTGCACGGCAGGCGGAGAGCTGCTTGGAAAAGAAATCAACTCTCCAGTGCCAACACACACACATCCGCACACGTACACACATACACACAGACATTAGAAGAGATTCAGGCTCTAAGGATCTGGGTCCGATCCCCACCAGGCGCCTAGAGCATTAGCAAATTTTTATAGGGCTGTCTTACCTCATGGGGGACGCTTGGTTTAAAAAATAATAAAAGCTTGTTACGCTCAAGGAGAAATAAAAATAAATTGAAATATATATATATATCCCTGTGTCTCTTTAGATTTTGGTTTCTTCGGTATAATCCTGAAACTCGCCGCCACCAGTCCTTGTAGCAGCGGCAGCGACAGCAGCAGCCGGACCAAGCGGGAGCAAAACAAATCGAGGCAAGGCAAATGGTGTAATTCGATCCATCTCCAAGTCAATCCATCAGGCGAGTCGGAGTCTCGTTCCCTCCCCGCACTCGGCAGCTCGCGGCGCGGGGCCCACCCCCGGGCGCGGACAGCAGGAGGCGCGGGCGGCCCGGCGCGCTAGGTCGCCCGAGCGCCGCGGCCAGCGCCGCCTGGAGGGCCCCAGCCCGGCGCCGCGGCCAGGCTGACCCCTCGGTGGCCTCCGCGTCCCTCCTCCCCGGCTCTCAGCGGCGTGCCCTCCCTCTCGCCACCTCTCAAGAGCTGCTCCTTCCAGCAACTCCCAGCGCCTCAGTCATCCGGCTCGCGGCGGCTGCTGCAGCCTGAGAAGCAGCCTTTTCGCTTTCCCCCTCTTTCCCTCTTTTTTCTCTCTCTGAAAGATTTTTCAGAGCTTTCCTCTAGCCATCTAGAGGACAAATCATTGCAGCCCAGAGGAGCTGCAGGCACAGTTGTTCCGTAAAGTTGTGCCTTACTTTCTGATCTAAGATTTATTTTTTTATGCACATCTTTACAAGCCCGCCCCCATATTACCTTTGTCGCCCCCCGCCCGCCCACTTCTCTTTATAACCACTAAGCAAAACAGCTGGGGAGAAGCAATCAAACATTGTTTTATCTTTACAAAAATACAAAAATTGCCTACTAAAAATCCCATTTCTACTTTGAATGAAAGCCATTCAGTACAGTATAATTTTGCAGGCTAATGAGCCGGTTTTACAGGCAAGTGTTTCGTGTAATATGTTGTGGGAGAAATGAAAATGTCCTTGAAGTGACATCATTTAAAATTGACTGTCACAAAGGATAGGAAAAAAGTCACACATTTAAAAACGAGAGGATTTTAATTCAAACTTCATATCCGAGAAGGGGCTTTATTAAAATTTCCGGTTGAATTATGACTCACCGAGGGCTCTAAATGGCTGGAATGAACCATGATGCCCTCATTTAAAGAAAAAGACGACAACTTTTAATTTTCATTTGAGTATGGTTAATTACTGTGAAAGAGAGAAGGTAGCAAAGTATTTTCCTTTCCTCAATGGTTTTCGCTTCTCCCAAGCACAGTTACCTGTTTACAGTTAGAAAACAAAAACAAAAACAAAAAAACAAAAACCAAAACAAACAAAAAACCTGGTTCTGAGTTATTTCTGAAACTTCCACGGACAGCCTTGAAAAGGAACTCAAAAAAGACACCCCAAGGAACTGCTGCAGGACTCATCCGGAGAACTGTTTCCTTACTAGTTAACACTCTGTTACCAAAAGGAAGAAAGAGGATGCACCCGGAGTCTTTTAAAATATAAGCTCTCTTCCTGCTGTTCTTCCTATTCCAAGTAAAGGGTAGGGGGCGGAAAGAACAGCTTTGGCAACACAGCTTTGTGATTTTTCTGTTGTTGTTAAGGCTTTTGTTGGCTGGCTGGCTGGTGTTTTCAGGTTGTGCTGGGCTCTGACATCATTGCAAGTTACTTGGCAGTCAGGGCCCTTCCCCAGCCAACTTCTGACCCAGAAAGCTCTGCCTCTTTAACTCGTATCCAGTCATTCTGTCCTTTCTCCATCAAGAGAGCAAGCCCCGCTGCAGGCAGAGGGCCCTGTGCATTGAATGAATATGCAAAGAGGTGCCCAGTGGCTTGACGAATCATATCACCACCCACCTAGAGGCAGAAAGCTTATGAGTTGTCCTCTGTCTGAAGTAGCAGCCAAGAAAAAAAAAAGGTTCAGTTCTCCAGATTTGTGAATTCTTTGTTGAAATTCTGGGATGGCCAGCTTTAAAGAGTACCACCCCGAGAGTGCCATTTACCTTAGACTGAGTTTTATATTGAAGAACGAAAACACCTTTTAGGTTGCAGAAGAATATGCTGATAGGTCATTTCCAACCAAGGGTTAGACATGTTTTCAGTCTAAGTAGCAGTAACAAGACTGAGCGACCTCACTTTCACTTTTCACTTTCATGCATTGGAGAAGGAAGTGGCAACGCACTCCAGTGTTCTTGCCTGGAGAACCCCAGGGACGCGGGAGCCTGGTGGGCTGCTGTCTATGGGGTCTCGCAGAGTCGGACACGACTGAAGCGACTTAGCAGCAGCAGCAGCAGCAGTGTACACCTCAGAGCCAATCCCCATGTTTGGTCCAGTATGGGAAGAGAGAGACGGAAGTGGACAATTTAGGGCCACCTCATGCGAAGAGTTGACTCATTGGAAAAGACTCTGATGCTGGAAGAAGGGGATGACAGAGGATGAGATGGTTGGATGGCATCACTGACTCAATGGACGTGAGTCTGAGTGAACTCTGGGACTTGGTGATGGACAGGGAGGCCTGCCGTGCTGCAATTCATGGGGTCGCCAAGAGTCGGACACGACTGAACGACTGAACTGAATTGAACTGAAAGAATGGTAAAGAACACTTTTACTGACTGTTACTTTTACCAAGTAAAATGCAGACTTAGGAGAGTTATTCAGGCCCTATATTCAAGGTGTAACTTGTAAGAAAAAGAACTTTTCAAACAACTAGAAGACTAAAGGCTGTAACATTCATATGCCCACCACTCAACTTCAACACATTTTAACATTTTATGTGTTTGTGTCAGATGTATTTTAGAAATAACACGTTATAGTGGAAATCTAAAAAAAAAAAGAATCAAAATATTACTTTTGGTCAGATAAAAATATTATTCTTAAAGATTAGTCATTTCTCTGGTTCCCAGAGTCTTGAATGTCAAGAAAATGACACTTTTTTGTTTGGGTTTTAGTGGAGAGAAATCTAAGGGAACTGCTCACTCTGTGCAGTTTATTAGCATTTGTCCTTTCAGTTGATTTTACACACTTAACCTTTTAGCCCTGTTTACTTCTCCAGTCAGACTGGACTTTCTCTGCTCACTACAGTATGCTTTAGGCTCTAGCTGCTGTTGCATTCTCAGTCCTGTCTGACTCTTTGCGACCACGTGAATTGTAGCCCACCAGGCTCCTCTGTTCATGAGATTTTCCAGGCAAGAATACCGGAATGGGTTGCGATTTCTTACTCCAGGGATCTTCCCAAACCAGGGCTTAAAGCTGAGTCTCTGTCTCCTGCATTGGCAGTGGATTCCTTATCACTGTGCCACCTGGGAATCCCTTAGGCTCTAGCATAGCCCTGCTGTGTAAATTTCCTCCCCCCGCCCCCCACCCCGTCACACTGTCTCTTGTCTCCGTGTCTTCACTTTTGTCTGCTTCTTGGAGTACTCTTTCTCCATCACTTCAGGTACTTTAGTTTCTGCTTTTCTTACTTTTAATCATTTAATAATTTTACTTAGGTGTCAGAATTTCCCTTATCCCACTAGCCCCCAAGATGGATGTAAGTATCTCTCTTCTGTGTTCTCCTAGCAAGTTTACTCTCTAATTTACTAAATAGAAGGGAAAATAATTGCTCAGGATGTCTTTTTACTGCTTCTTAACTGTGAGGATCTTGTCTTCTTTACCTGAATAACCCCAGTGCCGACTAAGGTCCATCTAGTCAAGGCTATGGTTTTTCCTGTGGTCATGTATGGATGTGAGAGTTGGACTGTGAAGAAGGCTGAGCACTGAAGAATTGATGCTTTTGAACTATGGTGATGGAGAAGACTCTTGAGAGTCCCTTGGACTGCAAGGAGATCCAACCAGTCCATTCTGAAGGAGATCAGCCCTGGGATTTCTTTGGAAGAAATGATGCTAAAGCTGAAACTCCAGTACTTTGGCCACCTCATGCGAAGAGTTGACTCATTGGAAAAGACTCTGATGCTGGGAGGGATTGTGGCAGGAGGAGAAGGGGACGACCGAAGATGAGATGGCTGGATGGCATCACGGACTCGATGGACATGAATCTGAGTGAACTCCGGGAGTTGGTGATGGACAGGGAGGCCTGGCGTGCTGCAATTCATGGGGTCGCAAAGAGTTGGACACGACTCAGTGACTGAACTGAACTGAACCCCAGTGCCTAGCACAATGCCTGGCATTTCGTGGACACTCAACAAGTACTTGTTAAATAGATCTGGCAAGGGAAGCCACAACTTTCCCAACATACTCTTTTATGTGCTGAACCAGAGAATACAATCTTCATAGTAGGGATTGATTCATTTGTATCCCCAGGACAAGCACAGTATCTATACAAGGGTGTTTATTGAAAGAATGAAGAATGAACGAATCAAGAAAGAAAGAAGGAAAATATTTGGCTCTTTTAACACCTAGAAAGGATACTTAAAATGGTCTGTGTTTTAGATAGTTAAGGATTATGCTTTTGTGTTATCTGTATACATCTCCCAGCAGTGATGTGATAAGTAATAACTTTGTTTACAATCTATTTTGTTGTCTGTTTGCTTTAGGAAGAGTTCAAAATTTTGTTTCTGTGTTTCATTTCTAATACAGCTTTAACAATAAAATTCATCTGAAAATTATAGAAAATATATGTAATTGTAAAAGTTTATCAATCATCAGAGAATACCACTCCTTAACTATTACAGCTATTAAATAAAACATTAGTGTTTACTGTGTGTCAGTCTCTTTTAAGCATTTTAAAAATATTAATGTGCACAACAATTCTATGAGTTAAGTATTATTATTATCTACATTTTGTAGAGGAGGAAACTGAGGCTTAGAGGGTTTAAGTGACTTGCCTAAGGCCACGCCGGTAATAATTGTGTAAGAGAAACCTAACCTCTTGCTTAGTTATAATAGTGGTTAATACTGAGGTCACAGTTAACAGCAGTGGTAAATAGTGAATGCTTTGGAAACATTAGACAACCTGGATTCAAATCCAGACTCCCCCTTCTCCTGGGATAATTTATATAACTACACTGTGCATCAGTCTTCTTATCTGTGAAACAGGAGTCATAACAATACTTCAAATGGATTTTATGAAAACTGAATGTGATAATGCGTGTAAAGTGTTTAGCATCTTACCTGGAACACTGCAAGCACTGAATAAATATTAGCCAATGTTATTATACATGCCCTGTAGGCAGAGCAACCTTGGAATCCTGCAGAATTGGATTAGAAACTTAATCCAACCTCACACTAAATGTGAGACTTAGGGTAAAGACACATGGTACACAATAGGTTTGTAATAAATTTTTGTTCTATTGCTTTAATTTCCTCATCTATGTGTGTGTGTGTGTATGTGTGTGTGTGTGTGTGTGTGTGTATTATATATACATATATATATATATATATATATATATATATAAATTCAGATATACCACTTACTATCCAGTTGATATGAAATAACATTTTGCATGAATTTTCATGAATCATAGTTTATAATGTAGGATTTCATGTTTCAAAATAAAAAGCTAGAGGTATTGAAATTTCAAAGGTAGCTATAGCTTCTGTGATTACTTTAATTTGGAATGCACATATAGTATTCCTTGCGTTCGCACATTATAGAAAGTGCTTTTGTGCCAAGGGATTGCTTTCAAAACTAATCTAAGCTCTCCATGACATGATAAATCATTAATAATATAGACCCAAATCTCAGCATCTGCATAGGCACAGCTGGTCTCCTGTGTCAACAGTCTGCATATGAAAGTGACTCTGCCAAGATATTTCACTTTAATGAAAAATATTTATCATGATAAATCTTAAACCTCGAGATTTTACTGACATAATTCATTTCTATTATTATGTACTATGATAGCATACCACCACAGTTCTGCTTATGTTTGGAATGATAAAAATGTGCTTTTTTAGTCATTGTGATTACTCCATCTTAGCATGACTAATTTTGCTGTACACTCCAAAGGAAGGGGAATGCACCATGCATTTATGGAAATAATAAATCAGCTACTTAGCTAGTTTTGCTAATGACTCCTCAGGTGCCACTGTGTGGAAGGACACTGAGTTCTCAAGACAAATAAAAAGAATCAGGCTTTTCTTTTTCCATCAAGGATGAACAGTAAACAACCTTTAATAATATTAGCACTTTTGAAAACAGGCATGAGGCAGGATGCTATCAACATTTTACCGAAGATCTTTTGAACAAACAGAAGCAAAATAAACTTTCTAAAGGAAAGGTCAAATAAAGAGGTATTAACTCAGTTTGAGTTGCTCGATTTTATTCATACATATGTTGAGGAGGAAAGCTTAGGATACAGGGAGGTCAGCTTATGAGACTCTGTGTAAGTTCCTGACAGCCTTCTCTCCACAAATCTACAGTAACCAAGCCTCTGACCTTGAAGAATTGGGACCAAATAATACCTAATAAATGTTAGAATGTCTTAACCAAGGACAAAGACAACAAAAACAATCAAAAGTGGCAGAGAATTAGAAAATTTCATCTGTTTCAAAAATATATAACTTACTTTGCTTTTAAAAATAGACCTCCTTTCCTATTATTATCATTATTATCATTGCTTAAGTCAATGTTAAAATTCAAATCAACAAAAGGAGAAGAAATTGTGACTAGCCATAATAGTATCACTTAATTCTGACACAGCTCTTGGAGACAGGCATCCTTTAGGAACAAAGAAACCCATCCTTGTTTAAGTTAACCATCTTGTCAGGATTTTTAGCCCCAGTAGATGATGGAGTCTAGAGTCTAATAAGGTCTGTTTGGCTCTCAAGCCTAATTTTCTTTCAAGGACACTATGTTCTGAAAAATGGAAAGAACATAAGTTAAAAAAAAAAACACACGTCTTGAATTATAAAGGAAATAAAAACATTAAAAAAATCCTCAACTAGATACTCAGAGTAAGGTTAAAATGTGTGCTTCTGTTTCTAATTCTTTGCTAGCTTTTGTTTGTTACCTATAAACTAGTGACAGGAACCATTTGATGGGGTTTAAAACATAGCTTCCAGTACTCTTGCCTGGAAAATCCCATGGATGGAGGAGCCTGGTGGGCTGCTGTCTATGGGGTTGCACAGAATCGGACACGACTGAAGTGATTTAGCAGCAGCAGCAGCAGCAGCAGCAGCAAAACATAGCTTAAACCTCTATACATTATATGTATTCTATTACCCATGGAATTCCCCTGAATTGCTTGTAAATAAAGAGAAAACAGACCTGTTTAGCAGCAGGTCTATTCATACAAATGTGAATTTATATTAAAATCAACCTTACTGGTTAGGTTACAAATATTTCAGTTAGTGGTTAGGGCTATATCATCAAAGCTTTGACAAAATCACCATCATCACGATCCTCTAAGTACTAGAATTTCTACACGTTAGAGCAGCAGAGCCAAGGTATTGACAGCAACCACTAGTGCCACCTATTGGTTAATAAAAAGGAATAGGATTCTGGGTAATTCCAGTCTTTCAAAATAAAGGCACACAATACATTTTTTCCTTCTTTGTTTCTTTTCGCTTTCTCAGATAGGATGCTTACTATGACGGGCATTTTGTTAATACTGAATATATTAAAGTCATTTAAAAATTACACTGCTGATATGCAGGGGAGTGAGCATAGTATGTGTACAGAGGATCAGAAGAAGTTGACATTGTGGGATAAAAATCAATAGCAAACACTGTCAGTGCTCCACTGTAATTAGAGGAGTTGTCTCAAATCCCCAGTGCCCTATTAGACTGTGATGAAGTGGCAAGGCCCAGCAGCACACAGGAGATATATCTGGGTAACAAGCATTTAAATCCGGGTCTGGGATATGGTGTCCATTGAGTCAGCAATGGCACAAACTAGGTGACAGGAGGTAATGCTTGCTCCACCAGCCCCAGCTACAGGAGTTTCATTTATGCTCTAGAATGAGATTAGGAGAAACCTTCAGCTTATCTAGCCTTTGCTTGGTTCCACAGGGTATTCTGCACTCATGTTCTCCTTGTCCCCAGATCTCTCTGGTCTTCGAATCTAGAACCTATCACATGTTGACAGTCAGCAACTAAAAACAACAAGGCCTATTTCATTTTTATCACAGAATTTCTTACCAGGGAGGCCCTAGTAGCCAAGCTAGATTTAAATATTATCTGATTCAGTTGACGATGGGCCAGGATGGACTCCTGCATGGCCTTCTTTTAAAAGTGTAAATTTTGATGGATGCTGAACAATCGCTTCAAATGTATTATTAAGGAAAGCTTTAAAAAGGAGACTCACAGTATACATTTGAATCAGTTCTAATGTGGTGGATGAAACTGGAGCCGATTATACAGAGTGAAGTAAGCCAGAAAGAAAAACACCAATACAGTATACCAACGCATATATATGGAATTTAGAAAAATGGTAACGATAACCCTGTATGTGAGACAGCAAAAGAGACACAGATGTATAGAACAGTCTTTTGGATTCTGTGGGAGAGGGAGAGGGTGGGATGATTTGGGAGAATGGCATTGAAACATGTATAATATAAGAAATGAATCGCCAGTCTAGGTTCCATGCAAGGTGCAGGATGCTTGGGGCTGGTGCAGTGGGATGACTCGGAGGGATGGTGTTGGGGTGGGGGGTTTGGGATTGGGAACATGTGTACACCTGTGGCGGATTCATGTTGATGTGTGGCAAAACCAATACAATATTGTAAAGTAAAAACAAACAAAAAAAGGAGTCTCACAGAGTTTTCAATTGTCTGAATTTGTATTTCAATTACAAAGCTAAAATAAGAAACTATTGGCTAAGAGCCTTTCTGGAAAATCCAGAGAGGTCCAGAAGTACTGTTTTTAATAGTGAGATTTTTAAGAGTATCACACATCATTAAGTAAGAATATCTCCGTGTTATATTAATAGTTATACTCAACAGTTGCCTTTTCAAATATTATTGCATCTGAATCCATGCATACACATGCTGTGCATGGTGTGTGTGTCTTTGTATGTGTAGTTTTCCTCCAAGAGTCCCTATTTAAAGGCTTTGTGAGTTCTTTTATCATATTAAAATTTGGAGAATTGTGCTCATAATCTATCCCAATATGTTCTGAATCTCTGGGTCATAATTACAGGATAAACAGATTCATTTTTCACCACAAATTTTAATTAAGAATTCCAGTTATGCAATTATTTGCTAATGAATAATACCTGTTCATTATCAAAGCATACCATTAAATATGTTTACTCAAAATTATGTTTTATAAAGATAGCTTCCATCGGTCAGTTTCACATTTTTAAGTCATCCACCTAATGCTAAAATAAGAGGAAATGTTTGTCTCTTATTTTATTGAGATGCTATGCTAAGTCACTTTAGTCGTGTCCAACTCTGTGCGACCCCATAGACGGCAGCCCACCAGGCTCCCCCGTCCCTGGGATTGAGATAGGTGAGGATTAAGGAAAAATATAGTCTGTAATTGCTGTAAATAAATTAATTTCATATTAAAGTCTAATTAGTCATGATCTCATCTCTTTATAAATATCAAGATACCGAATTCTGAGATTTATCTTTGTTTAGATCAGTTGGTGATGATACCCAATTGTCCATTCATTGGTTAGGATTTTACCTAGAAAAGGGATTAGTGGAGGAAATCATTTACCCCACATTTATTTATTGTGCTTTAAAAAAAATTACCCCAATCTGGGTTACTGATTCCTTAAATATGCTCTTGGTTCTCAAGTGATAGGAGAACAATTAGTTTGTTTGCTTTTGATTTATTTGCCAACTTTTACATCGATGAACAAAAAATACAAACAAATGAACAAATAAGCAATCCATTTTAATATCAGGTAAGTGTGCAGCCTATTGAAGGCAGATATTTTAGAAATTTCAGGCAAAGTTAACACTTCCAAGTCAAACCACTAGGAACATACAAAGCCTGAGTTAGACTATCTGCAGAAACGTTTCACCTAAGAGACAGTAAGTTCCAAGGAGAACAGAAAGCAGATCAGGGCATCACAAAAGCCAATCAAGGTGACAAGGAGATATTTTCCGCAGAAGAACGTAAGTGAAGTGGAAGAGGGTAGGATCATCCACTCATTCATCCTTGCAAGCATTCATTTTACCATTTGTTATTAATAGCAGCAATCTGCTTTGTGTAAAGCTCTGTGCAGAGATAAATGAGAAATAACTTGCATTTAGACAGCAACTTCAAGTTTGAAAAGCAGTTTTATCAGTCAGAGTCCTGGCAGGGAACAGATGGCACATTCGACTTGGGTAATTTGAGGAACCTTTAATAAAGAAATTATTTGCAAAGGTGCAGGGAACCCACAAGGGAGAGTTACTCTGGGGCCTGACTACCCTGAGGACCTGAGCAGCCAGAGGAGGGAGCAGTTAGCGGAACCTGGAAACAGTGGTGATGTGGAGGGGAACCCCTTGCTTAGAGGTCAACTTCTAGAGGCAAGGAGTAGAGGAAGAGGACAGAGAGTGAATCTGGTGGAACAAACGGAAATGCACTACTTAATTTTCTTTTGAGCCTTCAAGAACACTAAGTGGTAGGGATCTTAATTTTGCAAATGAAAAAAAACTGAAACAAGGAGATTCATTTATCACAACTTACACAGCACAGCCAGACCTTGAACCTGAGTCTTCTGAATTTAAGCTGGTGCTTATCACAGGGTCTCCCTATCCCTTGCCCTTTGGACTTCCTTATTATACTTATTTCACCATATCACGTTACTGACCTGTTTTATCACTTACTAGACTCAGCTTCTGGAGAGAGAGAAGTAGCTCTTTGTACCATTATTGTCTAGAACAGTGATGGGGACTGGAACTCTGGATGCATTTGATGAATGGAATGAGTGTGCATCCTAGCTGGAGAAACAAAATATGCAAGAGGCTAACATCATATGTGGCAGCACGCTGGAGATGCAACAGTCAGAAGCAGAGAAAGAGTACTGTAGATGGAAAAAGAAGGCTCGAATAATAGTGTGGTTGTGAAAGACTTAATGATGTGGGATCATATGAGCTGAGCCCAGCGCTCTGAGAGACAGGTGTCAAAGGGAGAGGATTATGGCCAAAGTACTGTGGCCCTCGAAGACAGCAAAAGTGGAAATTAGTTGTGGTGGGCATGGTGGAGTTGGGGCATGACTGCTGTTTCTGGAGGCAAAGAAGGAGGAGATGTGACAAAGCACAGGATAGGATCATTTTATGGTATTTCTGAATTGGCACTTGCTGAAATTTGAAAATTTTACTCAGAGAGTTTAGAAATCATAGAGTTTCGAGGAAAAGGTCATCCTAATCTAGGCTGTATTTTGTGAGACAGCTCTCAAGAGGGAAGCAGAACTTGGAGAAACAGGAGGCATCAGAGAAATCAGGATGCTATTAGGGGTCATGACAGAAGACAACTTCAGTGGTGGAGTCAGTAGAAAAGTAGGATTATAGATACAAGTGATGCAGCAAAGTGGGCTGATCTTTGAACGTCAGAGGTGGAGATTTTTCCAAGTTTCTCTGTCTTTCTGAATTTAAGAAAAGTTGAAATATTATAAGTGATGGAGATGTAGGAAGTGGAACAGGTTTGCAGGAGGAGTAATTAAGTTTAGTTTTGGCTAAGTGGAGCTTAAAGTGCTGGTATGGTGTCCCTGAGGGGATATCCAACAGAAAATTGGAAACTGTTCTTATAATTACAGTTAGTGGACAGGGAACTTCTATCTTCCAGAGAAACACCAAAATCTAAAAGAGCTAAATACTTACAGAGAGTAAGAGGAAATCACTGAACGACTGAAAGTAAAAGTGATAGTTGCCCAGTGTGTCCAACTCTTTGTGACCCCATGGACTGTAGCCTGCCAGGCTCCTCTGACTGTTGGACTTCTTCAGACTTGAATACTGGACTGGGTAGCCATTGGTTTCTCCAGGGGATCTTCCCGACCCAGGGATCAAACTCAGTCTCCTGCACTGCTGGCAGATTCTTTACCATCTGAGCCACCAGGGCAGCCCCTGGCTAACGAATATACTCTCTGAAGTCACATGTCCTCAGATGCACTGAGGTGAGAAACTTTTACCCTTCCCACTTCTGGACTGTTTCCTCCAACACAGAAACCACACAGTGGAGAATTATGGGGTTATTCCCATTTCTCACTCATGTCTTGCAAATATAGAAAAAATAGATATGGCAATTCATCATATTTTATCTAGTACCTTTTGAGCTGACTGTTTGGTGATATCTTTTCAGCCTGACACTTTTACAAAAACTGCTGATGGATAGTTTAAAAACTTTCTGTGAAACATCCAAAAATCATTATGTTAGGTTTGCTAAGGGAACTCTGTCTTTCTTATTGTCCTTTCTCATCTAATTCTTAGATGAGAAAAAATGTCCACAAATTAGTTTACTTAAACCATTATCACTCCATGTAAAATTAGGCATCTGTAGGCTCTGATTATCAATACTTGCTGCTAAACTCTAAATGAACTTAGAGGAATACAATTCAGTGGCTTCTTCTCTAAATTATTTTGGACAACATGAACATCACCATTTTACTTGATTTGAAATGTTAACATGAAATATAATAGAGAGTGGATCATTTCAGAGTAAGAAATGACATCCTGACAGTTAGGTGATGAAATGCTATAACGATAAAGATTAGATCACTTCCAATTCTCCTTACAAAAGTTCTAGATAAAATAGAATATGACTTTAATTCTTCAAGGACAGTTTTCCTTCTTATTTAGAAAAAGAAAGTTTATGAAAAGTGAGTGTGGTAGACATGATTATTGTCATATTAAGTAATGATCACAATGAGCTTTGAAGTAACAGTATTTTCAAGAAAATTTACACTGTCAAACTTAGAGGATTAGAAAAACAGCCACTTTATTTTTTCTTATAGTGATTAGTTTTCATTTATATTATGTAGGTCACTTAAAAATATATAGTGTTTTCCTAACATTTAGGGAGGAGAGAGAAGAGAGAAAAAGGAGAGATGGGCAGAAAAGAAAAAGTAGAGCAAAAGAGTGAAAGAAAAGGAAGACAAATAAGGAATCTAATTAAATTTAATGACACATTTCCAAGAAAAAGTCTTTAGCAACATCTGTAGTTTCAATTTCCAAAGTGTAGGTACTTACATAGGCAGGAATTTACTTGTTTTCTTTTTGTTTTATTATTTGCCATTAACAGAAGATGAAATAAAATAGATATAAGTATTTGTTAATTTCATGCAAACTATTTCAAATTACACAGAATGTCACAGAATGTATGCTTAATTACATAAGCAACCTTTGCATTAAAAACATCATTTTATTGCCCTCTATAAACATTTTATGAATCCATTTAGTTTATGGTTAAATTAAGAGGAAATGAAAGGCAGGGATAAACTACAAAGGATTCTTTCCTTATCGTTTAAACTGACTTCATTAAAACTGTAGTTTAGCGTGATGTATATCTGATCAGCACAAGAGTAGAGACGGGACAAAGCTACACTTATATTAGTCAAATGTTGAAAAAGTAGTGTTTGGCTTTTGATGAATATTTAATATGCCAGAGAGCTCTCAAGATTCCACTTTAGCTGTGAGATCTGGAGCAATTTTCACCAGGGACTGAATTGCTGATCTGGCCTCCTGAGCTCCCTATACCACTTTCTCCCTCTGATATTCCTCAAGTTGGAGAAAGGCAGAAAAACACAACATCCTGTTGCCCAAGCAGTCTCTTATGTGTGCTCTGTCAAAAGAGAGGACTGGAAAAAGGACTCTGGGACTGAGGCAACTCCCACTTTGCGGAAGCAGGTTCCACTTGGTTTGAGGAGCATGGCTACCCTGCAAAGGTTTCTGACTCCCTGCTAATGGCCTTAAGCCTTCAGGGCTTGATGGAAAAACCAATGTCTTTTCATACTGCAGCAGAGCATCTGGTCCTGATCAGAGCACCTCCTCCCTTGCCTTTTGATCAGCACAAGTCAATGTGGGACAAGGACATAGGACTTTCGCAGAAGACTGGCCTTAGGGATTTCTACAATTCAGAGGGATTGGGAAAAACAAAGATTGGGAAGCCTGATGTGATTAACAAGTGATTGTTTGGTTGAAGTGGGAAATGGGCACTTTGCTGGGGGAGGGGGTTAAAAATCAGGGAAGAATGAATTCTAAAACCTTCTGCCAAAGATTATGGAAATCATTAAACCATACATTACTTTATTTAATTATTTTACTAGAGTGATTGCAAAGAGCACAGATTTTGTTTTTTTGCTTAGCTTTAGTATCCCAACAATTCCAAGTTTCAGTTTCCTCTTCTGTAATGCTGGTATAATATGTAACATGAGTAGGAGTTAGGAGTAATTTTGTGAGAATGCATGTAAGTGTTATAGAGTAAAACTGTAAAACTATATATTAAGGTTAGACATTACTAAAGTCCAAAGACCAACATGGTGGTCATATAGCTCACAGGATGTTTTGATAAATGTTATGCACCACCCCTCTCTCTTTTCCTTCTCCATCAATGACCTGTTTCTCCAGTGACTTTCTCTCCTCTCTCATGGACACCATCACTTTAGTGATCCACTGTTATATTGTGTCCCATTAGCTCTTCAGAGTATAAAGAGAGTAAAAGAAATTGTCTTCAGCAGTGAGTGCTAGAAAGCAGGTACCATATTTGTATCCCTAGTGCTTAGGTCAGTGTTTGGCTAAATACACATTTATTGAAAGGACAATTTGAGTGATAACACAGAGATTATTACCAGAAAGGTGAATGTATTCCTATTACTACAGTACAGATATTAAAAATTTTAAATACATCTTGAGTACAGCTCTGAAACAAAACTAGAATAAGATAATTCTCTACCATGGTGAAAATGTAAACTGCTCAAATCAAAATCCAATATGGTTCTTAGTGTTAAAATCCAAGAATTCCTCTTAAAAAAGAAAAAAAAAGCCATGGATATCAGTCATCTATTGCTACTGTTATATACTATGATTTTGAATGTGCTGCCTAAACAATAAATCAAAAACTAAAATATAATCATAAATATTAGAAAGAAAGAAGCAAACATGGTAAAATTTATAAAGGATAAGAGAGTTTAGCAAAATCAATAGTTCATAAAATAATGTAAAAATCATCAGTTTTCCTATAAGCCAAATACCATACAGATATTGCCATGTTTAACAGGAAAATATTGCATTCACAAAGGAAAATTACACATAGGTTACCTGAGGACACACTTGGAGAGAAATGTGCTGGATATGTATGAAGGAAACTGTCATGCCCTTTTGAGGAGCATAAAGAGAGATGGCTAAATGAAAAATGAGATTTAATTTCTATATAAGAAGTCTCAATGTGATAAATATGTCCAAGAGGTGAATTCTTTACCAGCTGAGCCATGAGGGAAGCCCAGGAAAACTGGAGTGGGTAGCACATCCTTTTCCAGGGGATCTTCCCGACCAGGAATTGACTGGGGGTCTCCTGCTTTCCATAGATTCTACCCGCTGAACTACCAGGAAAGCCACTAACACAGTCTGGCTTTCCAGGTGGCACTCGTGGTAAAGAACCCGCCTGCCAACACAGGAGACACAAGAGATGTGAGTTCCATCCCTGGGTTGAGAAGATCCTCCGGAAGAGGAAATGGCAACCCATTCCAGTTTTGCTGCCTGGAGAATCCCATGGAGAAAGGAGCCTGGTGGGCTACAGTCCATAGGGCAGCACAGAGTTGGGCGCGACTGGAGTGGCTTAGGACTAAAGTGTAATTGCAATTAAATTTCCAGTGCTTTTGTGTGTGTGGGGGTACTGAAGATACTGTAAAGAATGTTTAGAATTACAGTTTCAGACAGAAGATAACGCTTGCTTACTCATGCAGAAATGTGCATATTAAAGCTACAACAACTAAAACACTGCTTCAGTGATGCAAGAAGAAGCATTCAACTCAATGGACCAGAGGAGAGTATAGGGATAGACACACATTTTAAAGTATAAATTAAATTCATCTTAATATGCAAATTAAATATAAATATAGTAACATGTCAAACAACAGCCAAAGGATAAATTATTAAATAACCAAATAAAAACTGGTTATCCAATTTGGAAAATAAGCTGGAATCCTCTTTCACACTTGATTGCCTACCTCCAAATAAATTTCTAATGGATCAAATATCTAAATTTTAAAAAGAGTGTAAATAATTGTTTCCACATACCTCAAACAGAGATAAAGTCTCTACATATGATACAAAATCAAAAATCAGAGAAAAAGATTAGTTTTTACTAAAAAATGCAAAAGTTTATATACAGTGGAAAATACAATAAAACCTGAAAATATCACCTGGAAACGGAAAGAACAAAAGGATTATTATTATTATTATTTGTAAAAATAACAGCAGCATTGAGATAGAATTCACAAGTTATAATATTTATTCTCTTAAAGTATACATCTCAGTGGTTTTTTTAGTATATTGACAGAGCTGTGCATTCATCAGCACAGTCTAATTACATCTCATCGGCCCTAAAAGGAACCCTGTACTCATAAGCAGGCATTCCACATCCCTCCTTCCCCTGTCCCTGGTAACTATGAATCCACCTTCTGTCTTTAGATTTGCCTGTTATGGACATTTCATGCAAATGGAATCATGCAATATGTGGCCTTTTGTGTATGGCTCCTTTAATTCAGCACAAAATTTTCAAGGTTCATGGTTCATCCATGTTGTATAACGTATCAGTATTTAATTATTTTTATGGCTGAATAATATTCTCTTCTATAGGTGTATCAAATTTTTTTATCTATTCATCAGTTGATGGACATTTGGGTTATTTTTACTTTTTGGCTATTATGAATAATATTGCTATGAAAATTCATATATAAGATTTTGCATGGACATATGGTTTCATTTTTCTTGGGTATATAACTAGATGTTGAATTGTTAAGATAACCCTATATTTCATTTTTTGAGGAACTGCCAAACTGTTTTCCACATTGGCAGGAAAATATTATATTCCTACCAGCAATGTGTGAGAGTTCTTATTTCTCATGTACTCACCAAGAAAATTAGAGATACCAAGGGAACATTTCATGCAAAGATGGGCTCGATAAAGGACAGAAATGGTATGGACCTAACAGAAGCAGAAGATAGTAAGAAGAGGTGGCAAGAATACACAGAAGAACTGTACACAAAAGATCTTCACAACCCAGATAATCACGATGGTGTGATCACTCATCTAGAGCCAGACATCCTGGAATGTGAAGTCAAGTCAGCCTTAGAAAGCATCACTACGAACAAAGCTAGTGGAGGTGATGGAATTCCAGTAGAGCTATTTCAAATCCTGAAAGATGATGCTGTGAAAGTGGTGCATTCAATATGCCAGCAAATTTGGAAAACTCAGCAGTGGCCACAGGACTGGAAAAGGTCTGTTTTCATTCCAATCCCAAAGAAAGGCAATGCCAAAGAATGCTCAAACCACTGCACAATTGCAGTCATCTCACACGCTAGCAAAGTAATGTTCAAAATTCTCCAAGCCAGGCTTCAGCAATACATGAACCGTGAACTTCCAGATGTTCAAGCTGGTTTTAGAAAAGGCAGAGGAACCAGAGGCCAAATTGCCAACATCCGCTGGATCGTGGGAAAAAAAAAAAAAGCAAGAGAGTTCCAGAAAAACATCTATCTCTGATTTACTGACTATGCCAAAGCCTTTGACTGTGTGGATCACAATAAACTGGAAAATTCTGAAAGAGATGGGAATACCAGACCACCTGAACTGCCTCTTGAGAAATCTGTATGCAGGTCAGGAAGCAACAGTTAGAACTGGACATGGAACAACAGACTGGTTCCAAATAGGAAAAGGAGTGTGTCAAGGCTGTATATTGTCACCCTGCTTATTTAACTTCTATGCAGAGTACATCATGAGAAACTCTGGGATGGAAGAAACACAAGCTGGAATCAAGATTGCTGGGAGAAATATCAATAACCTCAGATATGCAGATGACACCACCCTTAGGGCAGAAAGTGAAGAGGAACTAAACAGCCTCTTGATGAAAGTGAAAGAGGAGAGTGAAAAAGCTGGCTTAAAGCTCAACATTCAGAAAACGAAGATCATGGCATCCGGTCCCATCACTTCATGGGAAATAGATGGAGAAACAGTGGAAACAGTGGCTGACTTTATTTTTGGGGGCTCCAAAATCATTGCAGATGGTGATTGCAGCCATGAAATTAAAAGATGCTTACTCCTTGGAAGAAAAGTTATGACCAACCTAGATAGCATATTCAAAAGCAGAGACATTACTTTGCTGACTAAGGTCCATCTAGTCAAGGCTATGGTTTTTCCAGTGGTCATGTATGGATGTGAGAGTTGGACTGTGAAGAAGGCTGAGCACCGAAGAATTGATGCTTTTGAACTGTGGTGTTGGAGAAGACTCTTGAGAGTCCCTTGGACTGCAAGGAGATCCAACCAGTCCATTCTGAAGGAGACCAGCCTTGGAATTTCTTTGGAAGGAATGATGCTAAATCTGACACTCCAGTACTTTGGCCACCTCATGCGAAGGGTTGACTCATGGGAAAAGACTCTGATGCTGGGAGGGATTGGGGGCAGGAGGAGAAGGGGACGACAGAGGATGAGAGGGCTGGATGCCATCACGGACTCAATGGATGTGAATCTGAGTGAACTCCGGGAGTTGGTGATGGACAGGGAGGCCTGGCGTGCTGTGATTCATGGGGTCACAAAGAGTCAGACACAACTGAGTGACTGAACTTAACTGAACTGAAGGGGTCTTTATACATTAAGAATAAAAGTCCCTTAAAAGATATATGATTTGCAAACATTTTCTCTCTTTCCATGGTTGTCTTTCACTTTCTTGATGGTGTCCTTTGAAGCACAAATGTTTAAAATTTCAGTGAACTCCAACTTACCTATTTTGTATTTTGTTGCTTATGCTACAGTGTCATATCTAATAAACCACTGCCTAAACCAAGGTCACAAGATATTACTTGTATGCTTTCTTCTAAGAGTATAATAGTTTTAGCTTTTACACTATGATTCATTTTTTCATTAATTTATTTTGGTATGATATAGGGGTCTATGTTCCTTCTTTTGCAAGTGAAAGGACTAATATTCTTAATATATTAAGTATACTTCAATAATAAAAATACTAATATGCCAGTAATAAAAAGGCAAATGATATGAGCAGGTGATTTCAACCAACTGATCTATAAAAGGGGTAACATTTTCATTAGTAATCAAAATGAGCTATCATTTCTCTTCAATAAGGTTGACATTGATTCGTGTCAATGTATGACAAAGCCAATACAGTAATGTAGAATAAAGTAAAAATAAAATTAAAAATAAAATAAAATAAAATAAAGACCAAATTAAAAAACGGAAAAACAAAGAATAGAATGTTCAGTATGTATAGGAACATAAGCATTCTTGAATGTGTTGATGGGAACAATTTGACACTATATGTTTGAACATAAGATATGCTGATCCTTTTAACTATACAGTCCATCTCTGTGAACTACTTCTTTTAAAAAGAATTAGGCAACTGCCCATGGATATACACACATATATATGTATACACACACACACACACACACACACACACACACACACACACACACACTTCAGTCTGTTTATGATAAAAATAAATTTTAAACAATCTAAAGTATCTATTAATGGGAGAATATTTAAATTTGGGTTGCATTCAGTCACTGGAACACTATACAACTATTAAAGTGATAAAATGTGAATATTTTGTGCATAGAAATATATCTACTATACACTAATATATAAAGATAAGCTGTAGAATCTCTTATTTTATATGCTTTCATTTTTGAAAAACAAAGCCAAAATGAGAGAGTGTTTGTGTGTAAATCAAAATGTTAAAATTCCTAAGGTTTTTAAAATGTAATTTTCTTTCTTTAACACACTTCTATGTACCATCAGAATTTTTCTTCTTTCATTGAGTAGGGATTAATTTTATTAGCAACAAAAGCTTCATCTTGATTAAGAAAACTTAAAACCTTGTAAAACTTTTCAGTATGTTCTCACATAATGATACACACAGAAACCCACTCCATCTTCCCTCCTCTCCAAAATGATAGAAAGAAAACTGGGCCACTTATTCTTATCTCTATTAACAGATTTGGATATTTCATGAAGAGTCTTTTGCCAGATGTGTCTATATTACTGTGGGCTTTGCAGGTGGCACTAGTGGAAAAGAGCACACTTACAAATGCAAGAGACAGGTTTAATCCCTGGGTTGGGCAGATACACTGGTGAAGGAGATGGCAACTCACTCCAGGATTCTTGCCTAGAAAAACTCATGGACAGAGGAGCCTGGCGGGCTATAGTCCATGGGGTCACAAAGAGTCAGACGTGACTTAGCACACGCATGCACACATATCAATATTACTGTATTAGTTTTCTACTTTCTTTCATGAAAATACAAGTTCAAAGAGTAAAAGCCATCTTACAGGCATCATTGTTCCTTCCAGGAAGTTTCTGGAAGTTGTCAGAAAGTGAGCTGTTTCATGATAGGCTCTTTTCTCTTTTCCATAAAAGTAGTGACATACATGAACAGTTGCATAGCAGACCAAATACGTGTTGTTATCGAGTATGATATACGTTACAGCAGTAGTCAATGTCGTAAATTCAAATATGTGAATGCAAGCCTTTATATTTACTTTAAATAGCAAAATTATATTTCTGTTCCTATAAAAATAGCATGAAAATATTTTTATTGATTACACAAAAGGCTCTGAAGCACTATAAAATGAACACATAGCCTATAAAATCTACAATACAGCAAGTTATAAATTACAGTTAGCTAAAGCTAATGGGCTTAACTAGAGTAAACATTAAGCACTTGATTAACAATATGTACACCTGCTTTAGAATTTATAAATTCTTTTAGAGTATGATTTCAATAGATTGTGTCTTTTTAAAAATGTAAATGCAAATATGAAATAAGAACATTTTACTGTTAATTCATAGAGCCGTATTCAAAATCTTCCCATCTGTCCTTTTCCTTAAACACACACACACGTTGCACCATAGTCATTTTGGGGAAGCACTGACAAACATTCTGCTATAGAAGGTGATTGGAAAGTAGGAATATCTTGAATTGGGTATTCTTGTTTTTCCAATGTTGGCTGTGCTCTCCTAAATATTTCCCTTCCTTTCCTACTGAGTTGAGAGTAGATATAAGAGGGTAACTTAAGTAACATGTGTAGGCATAGCTTAAGAGACAGCCACTACTCTCTGTTGCTGCTAACTTATGTTTCCAGGATTCAGTTTGCTGATACATTAATAAAAAGAGTGCCAAATGTTTCAGGTCTTTTTAGAGGTAATTTGGTATAGTGGAAAGAGCACTGCATAAAGACAGATAAAGCCAGGTTTATATCCCAATTCCTTGGAAAAGTCTGATTTGGGAAATGTTACTTTACCTCAGTGAATTTTAATGTTCTCATATATAAAACAGGAATAATGCCAAACCTCATAGGGTTGTTAAAGACTTAATGATATCGCATTGGTCAAGCCCTTAGCATAGTACTTGGCACACAGCAGATTGCCAGTAATTATTGGGTTTCATGTTCTCTTACCTAAATCCTATTGAGGTAGGAGATAGATGGGCCCCTTGACTGGACAACCAGTGCTTTTAAAGTGGAGTAAATTGGAAGTTTTGTTCACCCCCAGACACTCCAAAGACAAAGCTAGTGAGTTCTGCTGAAATAAAATGATAAGATGACCACTTCCGAGGTCAAGGAAAACTTTCCTATATCCACATATGCATGAAGGCTCCTTGGAGGTCAAAAGGGAGGGGGCTCCACACTATAGTAAGTGCGGATATACCCCCACAGGACTTTGCAGTGACATCCATCCTAGCAAAAAGTTGCTCATGCATGTTGGGGAGGGTCCTAGGACAGGTCAAGTGTGGGAAAAGAAATGAGATAATTGGTCAAATGGAAACAAAGACCCAGAAGGACTGTCTTACATAAGTGATTTAAATCATCTCTTTACTGTGCTCTTCCTCATTAGGAAGGATGCCCACACCATTTCTGAGTGTGTAGTCCTGCCTAGCTTCAGTCTTCAATAAACAAACTATTTCTCTGTGTCCTCTCCCATATGCTATGCTATAACTCTAATAAAGAACTTTGTACTTGGTTTTACACTTTTTGCCTCCTTGAAACATTTTCACTTTCAAACGGGGTAAGAACCAGGGAACCTTGCCCCTGATGGACTAGTGGGTGGGTTCAGTTCTTAGGCAGGAAACTAGCAAGATGTCTCTTCAGGACAGCGCAATGCTCTCTCTGAGATCATTATGATTATATAGAGATTGGCTTCAAGATGAAATAGAAGTGCCCATTGAATAGTGGGTTTTACCGTCTTTATTTATTTATTTTTGACTGTATGGGTCTTTGTTGCCGCAGGTGGGCTTTCTCTAGTTGCAGTGCGTGGAGGTTACTCTCTAGTTGCAGTGCGTGCAGGTTACTCTCTAGTTGCAGTGCGTGCAGGTTACTCTCTAGTTGCAGTGCGTGCAGGTTACTCTCTAGTTGCAGTGCGTGCAGGTTACTCTCTAGTTGCAGTGCGTGCAGGTTACTCTCTAGCTGCAGTGCGTGGAGGTTACTCTCTAGTTGCAGTGCGTGCAGGTTACTCTCTAGCTGCAGTGCGTGGAGGTTACTCTCTAGTTGCAGTGCGTGCAGGTTACTCTCTAGTTGCAGTGCGTGGAGGTTACTCTCTAGTTGCAGTGCGTGGGCTTCGCATTGCAGCGGCTTCTCTTGTGGAGCACAGACTTGAGGCCCACTGGCTTCAGTAGTTGGAGGTCACGGGCTCTAGAGGGTGGACTTGGCAGTTGTGGCACATGGACCTAGTTGCCCCATGGCATGTGGGATTGTCCAGGACCAGGGACCAAACCCATGACCCCTGCCTTGGCAGGTGAATTCTTAACCATTGGACCTCAAGGGAAGTCCTGAATAGTGCTGAATTAAAGGAATAGTGAAATAAAGGCTTTCACAAGGCTGGCATAGGCTTACCCTTCTCATCATCTCAGATCTGGGCACAGGGTAGATGTTCAATAAATTATATAGATAACTGGCAAAAAAGAAATTTACTAATTACATTTTTTCATGTTTTCCCTCTTTCATAATCATAGTAACTTCCTTACAACTGCCTTTGCTCTCACAGCAATTTTTAAACTTTATTGAATGATATGATGGACAAAGCTACTACTGTAGGGGTGGCAGGCTTAGAAAATCATACTACTAGGGACCTAGTTAGTCTCTAGTGCTTGGCGGGCAAGTAATTGTTATGCATTACGCCAACTCTGACAGTGACTACATGGGATGCTGCGCTGGCAAATATGCTATGACTGCAGAAGAAAGCATGGGGAAAGAGGACTATGATTGATTACTTATGCCTGCCACGGGTACAGCAAGAAGGACTGGAAGCCTATGTGCCATGTATTTCTATTTCACACGTGTGAATCAGCGGAACCAGAGGAACAAATAAAGGAAGAGAGAAAGTAACAGGTGATTTACAGACATGAAGAGAATAATCACGTTTATAAATGTTTCTCATTTAGTAGATTCACTTGTTTAGGTTCCATCCACATCAAAAAAATTTTCATTTCTCTCTTGAGAAGTTTTCCTTGGTAGGAGGATTTTAATAGCCATGCTTTAAAGAAATCTTAAGAAAGTTTTATTTTTATTGCTAGAGGTTTTAAAGTAGAAGCAAAAAGCATTCATAAAATTTTGTTCTTGCCATCTGAGAGTTTGATCATTTTGCCTGTTAAAAAATATCTCAGCTTACTCTGGCCCTTTTTTTCCATTTTCTCATCGGTTTCATTGGTTACATAAAGACAAAGGCAAAACATCTTACATAGCTTGCTTTTAACTGTTTATTGCTCATTCCCCCACTTCATCATAGACACTGTCCAAATATTAAATTTCATGGATTATGCAAAAACTATGTAATTCCAAAGGTATCTCACCAAACTCATAGTTTAATAATAAGTGGTAGTTATTCTGAGGGGAAATGAAAAGTGCACATAGTTTCTCCATGCATACGTTAAAGGTCAGGTGATTTTTGATAGAATAGAGTAAAATCTGAATGGATTCTAGACTATCTTTTACTAAGCTTTCTGTTTCACTTATGGGAAAACTGAGACTCAGGGAAGTTACTGATCTCTGGGCTTTAGTGAGTGAGGGAAGCCCCATGTTGAAATAGAATCCAAGTTTCTTGGCACTCAGTCATAGCATCTGCTACCAAACAAGGCTACCCCTAAACAGGGTGTGTCTGAAATAAGATGATAAGTATATGCAGTATGATGCTAGGAGGCTTATCTAAAGGAAAGGGTTGATAGGTTGAAGTGGAAAAATGAGAAAGGTTTAATTATTGTTAAACATAAAATTAGATTAATTAGAATAAACCTCAAGTCAGCAAACTTCTTGATATAGGAAAAAAGATTTTGAAAGAGACTGAGGAATACTTGAAAAGTGATGGGTTAAAGGGATTTTGGAGTCTGAATTCTAATAAGTATAATTTATTGGATTATTATCTGAAAATAAGCAAAAATAGGATCAACCTTGGAATCAATCAACCAATGGGACAGATTGCCACAACCTTTGCTAGTGGGAAAGAAAAGGCAAGAGGTTAGCTAGGACAACAAGCCATCACTGTGGGCTCTCTGGGTGTCCTGGGAAGTTCTTCCAGAGAGTTCAGAGGGTAAGGCGAGGCAGGATTCACTCTTTTAGGACAGCAGGTATCTGCTAATCCTCAGAATACATACCGAGATACTTCCGTGAACAGTCATGGACTTCCTGTGGTTCTTGGCTCTGGCAGCAAGGAGAGACGCTCTAAGGTCCCTACATTCTGTCCTCTTGTCTAAGCCAGTTCACAGACATGCATTGCCCTTACCCTTCCTGCACAAGATAAGTGCTACTGACACACCCTGCGTGTGTGCTCGTGCTCAATCATGTCTGACTCTGTGACCCCAGGGACTGTAGCTCGCCAGGCAAGTCCATGGAGTTTTCCAGGCAAGAATCTGGAATGGGTTGCCACTTCCTTCTCCAGGGGATCTTCCTCACTCAGGAATCGAGCTCATGTCTCTTGAATCTCCTGCATTGGCAGGAGGATTCTTTACCATTGCCTCACTGGGGAATCCCTTCCTGACACACTCTAGCACGTTCTTTAAAACCTGGGTGTGGTGTGAAAGTGAAGAAAATCAAGAAATATGTCTTTTTCTATTTGGTAATTAGATAATTTTATAAAATGTACTAGACATTTTGAAGTGACAAGCACACCATTACATAGAAATAGGAGCCTGGGTAGTATTAACAAGGTGATAATGGTGATTATGATGATGATCATCATAATAATAATAGCAGTTTCCATGGACTGAGTCCCTATTGTGTCAAGTGCTTAAATAGATGCTTTACAAATGTGAGTGTTTATAGTAAATCTCTGAGAGAGGCATTATTATCATCATAATTGTATGAATATCCATGAAATGTGCAGGCCATCAGAGCAGTGGTTCTCATGCCGGGTCCATCGCTACTCGTGTGACTCAAAATAACCGAACCCTTGGAGTCTCAGTGTCTTATGTGCAAAATGAGAGTATTAATTCCCACATGGTAAGGCTGGGGGTGAAGTGCTTTGACAGTGCTTGGCCTCCAAGAAGCTGCAGAGCAGATGTCAGATCCTTAGCAGGCCTCCGTCCTTTTTCTTCATCTTGGCAGCAAGAGAAGTCACTAGGAGCTTCTGCCAAGTTTTTCTCACCACAGAGAACCCCTCTGGCTCCCCCTTCCCTCCCCTACTTCTAAAAATAGCCATGGAGATCTGCAGTCCCTGGGAGCAACATCCCAGAGAGCAGTGTGTTGTTCAGGCTGAGAGAAACTGCTGGAAGGCCTTCCTCCCTCCTGAACTGAACAAGCGGGCTCGTTGCTCCGGAGATGTTCAGAATTTCAGTGGCAGGTCAGGCAACTTTGACTCTGGGGCTGGGTGGAGATGGTAGAACTTCCAACCAATACCCGGAATACATGATGCAACCTGGTAGATTCGAAGGCTGAGTCATCTAAAGAGACTCTGGACTGAAAACAGGTGTTTAAGTCCCTAATAAAAGTCTGGGAAAAGTGAAGTTTAGATCACTCTCAATCCATCAACTGACATCAAGGAAGCACACTGGAGGTGAGAGAAGAGGAAGCTTATGCTAAGGAAAAATATATTTCCTAGTAGGTAGAGAAGAGAATAAAACATCGTAGATACACGTGCACACTTGAAAATTTGTAAACATGGGGCTTTCCTGGTAGTTCAGATGGTTACAAATCTGCCTGCAATGCTGGAGACCCAGGTTCAATGCCTGGGTCAGGACGATACCCTGGAGAAGGGAATGGCAACCTACTCCAGTACTGTTGCCTGGGAAATCCCATGGACAGAGGAGCCTGGCAGGCTACAGTCCGTGGGGTTGCAGAGTCAGACACTACTGAATGACTAACACTTTTACTTGTAAATATGTGTATGTTCTCTTCTGCAACAAATGTTTGCAAATGCTTGCCAAAACTACCAATGACTTGATTCTAATAATATACTACTGAAACTTGGGCTTACTGGATATACTGATGGCATACTGGGTTACAAAAATGTCAGGTTACTTTATCACAGATCAATAACTCATTACAGGCTCTAAAATATACAAAAATCCAATATGAATCAACTTTCTGTCACATAGAGACATTCAAATCCCACACCAATATGGACTGTTACTCATGTGACTTCAGTTTTTTTCTTTCTGTACTAGTTTTGGGGATTAAAATACATTATATATTTTCTTAGATAGAAAAATAATAAATGTTATGTTTAGATTTTACATTTGGAAAATTTGACAGTTGAAGGGAAGGCATCAGATGATGATAAGAATTAAGAACTTCATTTAACAAGATCTACAAATCTCTGTGTGTGTGTGTCTGTGCACATGTGTGTACATGACTTCTCTTTTCCTAGTTAGAGATTATCAGGGTTTCCAAATTCAAATGAGCAAATCAAATTCAAATTCAAATTTCCAAATTCAAATGTGCAGGTAGACCTGCTTTTAGCTGAGACCATTCATGGCATCTTGCAAGGGAATAAAGATGCCTAAACTGTCTCTACATTTTTAAACCCCATAATCACTAGAGCCTGAAATAAGGCTTCACTGAATGGCTATGATCACATGATTCTTAAAGGAAAGGGGAAAAGGAATACATTTATTTTTTTTCTTTTCTCAGTTTTAAAAAGCAGAATTGGATTTGGCCTTGGTATCACAAACCAGCTTGAGTCCACAGAAGTCTGATTTACATCTGGACTCAAGACGAGGGACTTTCTTGAGAACAGCCACCAAACAAGCATTGACCACCAGTGGCGAGGCAAGTTGCCTGTATGTATATGTGTGTAATTTAGGTTTTAAGCCCTGGGGGCAATGTGTCAGGCACTATGTTGCCATTTAATGAATAAATAATCTCCATCAATATTAACTTAATTTTTGCCTAAGGCAGTGCCCTGCTCAGAAGCCCATCATGACTGGGGTTCTGGATCCTCTCTCTATAACTGGCAAACTTCACGATCTCAGTAACTGCAACACAGACTCTAATTGGTTACAGATGTATTTTAATTACCAGCCTTCTCTGCCATGACTTTTCATCTTTGTCACTTTCATATAAAAATGATTCTGATTTAAGAAAAGCTGCCGTCTTCTTCCTGTGCCCTGCTGCAAACAATAACTTGCAGCTCACTGACCACAACAGACACATGCGCTGATCTTTGCACAGCTGGGTTGTTTGTATTCATGTGAGCCTAGGAAAAATATCACCATTTGTTATCAGGTGAGTGAATGCACAGCCCAGCTATAGGCATGCAAACCTCAGTATGGCGATGGCCCAAAGAAGGAGGCTTAGGTTTCTGCCAAGCAGCCCTTGAGTTAGCTGGAGAAGGACATGTGAGGGGGATAGGGGAGAAGATTTTTTCCTGGAAGTCTGCTTATTTTGCAATTATTGTTGCTGTTGTTTAGTCACTAAGTCATGGCGGATTCTTTTGTGAATCCATGGACAGTAGACCGCCAGGCTCCTCTGTCCATGGGATTCCCCAGTCAAGAATACTAGAGTGGGTTACCATGCCCTCCTCCAGAGGATCTTCCTTCCTGAATTAAGGATTGAATCTGTGTCTCTTGCATTGGCAGGCGGATTCTTTACCAACTGAGCCACTAGGGAAGCCCATTTCACAATTGAAAAAGGGTAAAAAACTCTTCTCTATGGTTTGGTGGGTTGGAGGTAAAAAGAAAAAGTCTCAAGTTCTTAAGCTGGGATATTTTGACCCTGAGACATCCACAGAACAGACAGGTAGATTGTGCATTATCTGATATTAAACACAAAGTTTTGTGCATATATACATTTTTGTTGGTGGAAAACTTGCATGATTTTTCAGATTCTCATGAGCTGCTGCTGCTGCTGCTAAGTCACTTCAGTCGTGTCTGACTCTGTGCGACCCTATAGATGGCGGCCCACCAGGCTCCGCCGTGGCAGCCCCCCAGGCTCCGCTGTCCCTGGGATTCTCCCTCCAGGCAACCATCATGCAAAATATCAAAGGACTGGACCAGTGTTTTGCAAATGTGAGCATGCATCATCAACATCATCTGGAGGTCTCATTAAAACACCGATTCCTGAAACCTAACTCCAAGAGTTTCTGACTCAGTAGGTCTGATGTGTAGCCTGAGACTCTGTATTTCTAACAGTTTCCCAAGTGACTCGCATGCTGCTGGCCTGGGTTCCACACTTTGCACTGCATGAAATTAATGTAAGCTTTCTAAACCTATCTGCATATGGGGATCATTTCGGGAACTGTTTTAAAAGCACCAGATCCCAGGCTCTGCTCCAAGACATTCTATTTCAATTGGCGTGGGGTGCTCAGGCAGTCAAATTTTCTTTCAAAACTTTCCAAGTGACTCTAATAATGTTCAGGCATAACCGAGAATCACTGCATTAGAGCAACCGGGGGTCCTGGTGATGGTGGGGGTAGGGAATGTATTTGAGATAGAAGACCTATTTCATTTTCAATGATTTCTCCCTCTCATTTTTCTTCTATCTCAGGTGATAAACAACTGCATTAGTTTTCTAGAACTGCTGTGACAAAGTACTACAGATTGGGAGCTTAAACAACAGCAATTTATCGTCTCAAAGTTCTGGAGCCCAGAAGTCCGAAACCAGGGTGTTGTCAGGAGTGGTTCCTTCTGAGGGCTGTGAGAGGAGGATCTGTTCCAAGTCTCTCTCCTTGGATTGTAGGTGTTCTCCTTATGTCTAATCATACTGCCTTCCCTCTGCACCCATCTCTGTCTCCAAATGTCTCTCTATAAGGATGCCAGTTAGATTAGGGCTTCCCTGGTGGCTCAGTGGTAGAAACTCTGCCTGCCAATGCAAGAGACACAGGTTCGATCCCTGGGTGGGGAAGGTGCCCTGAAGAAGGATATGGCAACCCACTCTGATATTTTTGCCTGGGAAATCCCATGGACAGAGGAGCTTGTGGGGTATAGTGCATGGAGTCACAAAAGAATCAGACACAACTTGCATCTAAAACAAAAACAACATATGGGTTAGAGCCCATTCAAAAGGACCTCATTTTAACTAGATTGCTTCTATAAAGACCTGCTGCTGCTGCTGCTGCTGCTAAGTCACTTCAGTTGTGTCCAACTCTGTGCGACCCCAGAGACGGCAGCCCACCAGGCTCCCCCACTCCAACCCCCCACTCCAACACACTGGAGTGGGTTGCCATTTCTTCTCCAATTCATGAAAGTGGAAAGTGAAAGTGAAGTCGCTCAGTCATGTCTGACTCCTAGCGACCCCATGGACTGCAGCCTACCAGGCTCCTCCGTCCATGGGATTTGCCAGGCAAGAGTACTGGAGTGAGTTGCCATTGTCTTCTCCCTATAAAGACCTATCTATCTCTAAATAGGTCAGATTCTAAGGTCCTGGGGATTATGACTTCAACATGTGAATTTGGCTGGTGTTGGGGGTTTGAATACAATTCAATCCACACAACACTAATACTGTTCTTTATAAGATGGCAAATATTCTCAGGAGGGAGACTCTTTTAGCAAAATTTCCATTCAAATCAAAGCTTTTTGTAATTGTAGAAAATCAGTCATTTGTAAATATAGTCTTCTTTGTCAATAATTGCAGACTGCACTTTTCATAAGATGCTTTTGAAGCAGAGCAATGAGACACCAGAATGAGGTCTCAGGGTCACTGCTACATAATGAGAAAAGAGATGGTCATTAGTATGCATTGCAATGGGCACATCTGCAACCAGACCCCAAGAAAACTGAAACACCCTTTCCAGCTCAGCCAGCCAAGAATTTTCTGACAGGTTTACATGACTCTGCTTTCCTCTGAGCATTGGAGAGTCAGGTATAATGTGTTTTTAATGTAACGTGACAATATTTAAAGAGCTAGACAACCTTGTTTTCACAGCTTAACTCTCTGTGCTAAAGGAATGCTGCTTGCAGCATGCCTAGGGACTTTTTAGCAGAGGAAATGTATGTAATCAGCAAGTGGACCTAGGCAAGATCATTACTAGGGCAGCAGAATAGTGGTTGGCATGGAAGACACAGGAAAGCAGAGATGGTAAGTGGGTGTACATTCAATATTTTTATATGTTCACAGTGGAGGAAAGAAAACTCCTTGGAATAAATAACACTTTCAGTTATAAGCAGAATTAAGGTAAGGACTGGGTGGGGTGAAAAACTCACTTCTAATACCACCTGTGACTTAGATAAATGCCCAAAGCTGAGCAGAACTCTAAACAGTCATTAACTAAGAGGAAAAAATATGTGAATAAGTTTCTGAAGAGTTTGGGCTATTTTAGTACAGTCAGTCAGTTAGTTCAGTTGCTCAGTTCAGTTCAGTTCCATTCAACTGCTCAGTCATGTCCGACCCTTTGTGATCCCATGAATTGCAGCACGCCAGGCCTCCCCTTTCCATCACCAACTCCCAGAGTTCACTCAGACTCACGTCCATTGAGTCAGTGATGCCATCCAGCCATCTCATCCTCTGTCGTCCCCTTCTCCTCCTGCCCCCAATCCTCCCAGCATCAGAGTCTTTTCCAATGAGTCAACTCTTCACATGAGGTGGCCAAGGTACTGGAGTTTCAGCTTTAGCATCATTCCTTCCAAAGAAATCCCACGGTTGATCTCCTTCAGAATGGACTGGTTGGATCTCCTTGCAGTCCAAGGGACTCTCAAGAGTCTTCTCCAACACCACAGCTCAAAAGCATCAATTCTTTGGCACTCAGCTTTCTTCACATTGCTCAGTTGTGTCCAACTCTTTGCAACCTCATGGACTGCAGTACTCCAGGCTTCCCAGTCCATCACCATCTCCCAGAGCTTGCTCCAACTCATATCCATCGAGTAGGTGATTCCATCCAACCATCTCATCCTCTGTTGTCCCCTTCTCTTGCCTTCAATCTTCCCCACCATCAGGGTCCTTTCCAATGAGTCAGTTCTTCGTATCAGGTAGCCAAAGTACTGGAGCTTCAGCTTCAGCATCAGTCCTTCCAATAAACACCCAGGACTGATTTCCTTTAGGATTGACTGGTTTTATCTCCTCAAAGTCCAATGGACTCTCAAGAGTCTTCTCCAACACCACAGTTCAAAAGTATCAATTCTTTGGTGCTCAGCTTTTAGTACAGGTAGCTGTTAAATTCTTTACTGTGTTCCAGTCACTTTGGCCATCTTTCTTTTTTTGCAAACATCCCAAGCATCTTAAGAGTTTTTGCCTTTTCTATTCTGTCTACTAGAAATGCTTTTCCCTGTCTCTTTGCACAGAGAAATTCTGCTATCTTTTGTGCTTCACAGTAAATGTCAGCTCCTGAATGATGTTTTCTTTTACCATTCCATCAACATATATTCCCTCTTCCAGTTTTCTATGAGTTCCACATTTTATGTTTTCCATTTGTTTACTGTTTTTTCTTTCAGTAGAGAGTAAGTTCCATGAAGGCAAAGACTATATGACCTGTACCTGGCCTCTGGTGGGCACTCAATATAAATTTTTCTGAGTGAATGAACAAACCAGGCTAATAAAGGTTTCATGAAAATGGACAGCCGACCAACGTTCACGACATCCACCCGTCTCCCATCAGACATGGTTAATACTTTTTATTAAGTACCTATTGTGGGCACAGCCCTACATGGAAACCTTGAATTTATGTTGTCTAATATTCAAATCAATCCTGCAAGAAAGATCTTATTATCACTATGTTGTAGATGAGAAGGTTAATAACTTGTCCAAAACCACAGATCTATGATTCAAACCGAGGATGATCTAACACATCATTCTCATTTTATCACGAGAATAACAACTGCTTCTGAACTTAATGTATTATCCTGCAACTGCAGACAAAAGCATTAGTGACAGTGACAGGGACACAGTGAGTTTTCATACTGCCTACCACCTTCAGTAAATAGAGATACAGATGAGAAAAAGTATGCTTCAGCTTCTCTGTCTTCTGTTTATTTCAAGCACCCTGAGGTGAACAGTGTTTACTGTGATGGGTTACATAGGTTTTGAGTGTTATCTTGAAAGTCTAGCTTTAAAAATAACGGTTCAAACGGAAGAACAGTAACTTCTACACTGGAGAAACCTGGGAGAGAGCACTTGAACCAAGAGATCAAAGTTAACATCCTCAGTAATAAGACATATTAACTTCAAGCACTTTCTGATAGGATGTCCTCAATATTATTTCATTGGAATTTTGGGGAAAAATGCATAACCTCATTTCAATCAAGAGGAAAACATAGCTAACTTCAAACTGAGGTGAATTCTAACAAATAACTAGTCAGTACTCTTCACAAGTGGCCTGTAGACATGAAGAACCAGTCTCAGATGACAGGAGACCCTGGACTGCCTGCTGAACCTGAAGAAGGACATGAGAGGGATAACTGATGAAATTCAACTAAGTTTACTGAGCAGTTACTGATACTAAAGTACCAGTGTCGATTTCTGGGTTTGGATTATGGATTATTTGTTCCATGGTTATGTAACATGAAGAGGGAAGTTGGATGAAGGGTATAATAGAGCTCTGTGTATATTTTGGTAACTTTTTTAAGTTCAAAATTATAATGAAATGAAATGTTAAGAAACAGCATAGTTTTCTCAAAAAAAAAGTTCCAATTATTAAAAAATAACTCTGAAACAAAAATCTACAGAGGATGTTTGGACCAAAGTTTGCTTATGATTTGGGAACTCTAAGTTTGGTGCCACTAGGACTCACTCTGCAGTGCCAAAATCTGTTGAGTAGATTTTGAAGATATAACATGTTCAGTTCAGTTCAGTTCAGTTCAGTCACTCAGTCATGTCCGACTCTTTGCGACCCCATGAATCGCAGCACGCCAGCCCGCCCTGTCCATCACCAACTCCCAGAGTTCACTCAGATTCACGTCCATCGAGTCAGTGATGCCATCCAGCCATCTCAATCTCAGTTCTCCCCTTCTCCTCCTGCCCCCAATCCGTCCCAGCAACAGAGTCTTTTCCAATGAGTCAACTCTTTGTATAAGGTGGCCAAAGTACTGGAGTTTCAGCTTCAGCATCATTCCTTCCAAAGAAATCTCAGGGCTGATCTCCTTCAGAATGGACTGGTTGGATCTCCTTGCAGTCCAAGGGACTCTCAAGAGTCTTCTCCAACACCACAGTTCAAAAGCATCAATTCTTCAGCGCTCAGGCTTCTTCACAGTCCAACTCTCACATCCATACATGACCACTGGAAAAACCATAGCCTTGACTAGATGGACCTTAGTCGGCAAAGTAATGTCTGTGCTTTTGAATATACTATCTAGGTGGGTCATAACTTTTCTTCCAAGGAGTAAGTGTCTTTTAATTTCAAGGCTGCAGTCACCATCTGCAGTGATTTTGGAGCCTCCAAAAATAAAGTCTGACACTGTTTCCCCATCTATTTCCCATGAAGTGATGGGACTGGATGCCATGATCTTCATTTTTTGAATGTTGAGCTTTAAGCCAACTTATTCACTCTCCTCTTTTACTTTCATCAAGAGGCTGTTTAGTTCCTCTTCACTTTCTGCCATAAGGGTAGTATCATCTGCATATCTGAGGTTATTGATATTTCTCCTGGCAATCTTGATTCCGGTTTCTGTTTCTTCCAGTCTAGTGTTTCTCATGATGTACTCTGCATAGAAGTTAAATAAGCAGGGTGACAATATACAGCCTTGATGTACTCCTTTTCCTATTTGGAACCAGTCTGTTGTTCCATGTCCAGTTCTAACTGTTGCTTTCTCACCTGCATACAGATTTCTCAAGAGGCAGTTCAGGTGGTCTGGTATTTCCATCTCTTTCAGAATTTTCCAGTTTATTGTGATCCACACAGTCAAAGGCTTTGGCATAGTCAATAAAGCAGAAATAGATGTTTTCTGGAACTCTCTTGCTTTTTCCATCATCCAGCGGATGTTGGCAATTTGATCTCTGGTTCCTCTGCCTTTTCTAAAACCAGCTTCAACAGCTGCAAGTTCACGGTTCACGTATTGCTGAAGCCTGGCTTGGAGAATTTTGAGCATTACTTTGCTAGCGTGTGAGATGAGTGCAATTGTGCAGTGGTTTGAGCATTCTTTGGCATTGCCTTTCTTTGGGATTGGAATGAAAACGGACCTTTGCCAGTCCTGTGGCCACTACTGAGTTTTCCAAATTTGCTGGCATATTGAGTGCAACACTTTCACAGCATCATCTTTCAGGATTTGAAATAGCTCTACTGGAATTCCATCACCTTCACTAGCTTTGTTCGTAGTAATGCTTTCTAAGGCCCACTTGACTTCACATTCCAGGATGTCTGGCTCTAGATTAGTGATCACACCATCGTGATTATCCAGGTCATGAAGATCTTTTTTGTACAGTTCTTCTGTGTATTCTTGCCACCTCTTCTTAATATCTTCTGCTTCTGTTAGGTCCATACAATTTCTGTCCTTTATTGAGCCCATCTTTGCATGAAATTTTCCCTTGGTATCTCTAAATTTCTTGAAGAGATCTCTAGTCTTTCCCATTCTGTTCTTTTCCTGTATTTCTTTGCTTTGATCGCTGAAGAAGGCTTTCTTATCTCTTCTTGCTATTCTCTGGAACTCTGCATTCAGATGCTTATATCTTTCCTTTTCTCCTTTCCTTTTTGCCTCTCTTCTTTTCACAGCTATTTGTAAGGCCTCCCCAGACAGCCATTTTGCTTTTTTGCATTTCTTTTCCATGGGGATGGTCTTGATCCCTTTCTCCTGTACAGTGTCACAAACCTCATTCCATAGTTCATCAGGCACTCTATCTATCAGATCTAGGCCCTTAAATCTATTTCTCACTTCCACTGTATAATCATAAGGGATTTGATTTAGGTCATACCTGAATGGTCTAGCGTTTTCGCTACTTTCTTCAATTTAAATCTGAATTTGGTAATAAGAAGTTCATGATCTGAGCCACAGTCAGCTCCTGGTCTTGTTTTTGTTGACTGTATAGAACTTCTCCATCTTTGGCTGCAAAGAATATAATCAATCTGATTTCGGTGTTGAATATCTGGCGATGTCCATGTGTAGAGTCTTCTCTTGTGTTGTTGGAAGAGGGTGTTTGCTATGACCAGTGCATGTTAATGCTTTCTTATTATTGTGCCTCCTGGAGGAGGAATCAAAAGAAACAACTTTTGGAGTCTACAGTCTGAGTGAACTCCAGAAGATGGTGATGGACAGGGAGGCCTGGCGTGCTGCGATTCATGGGGTCATGAAGAGTTGGACACGACTGAGAGACTGAACTGAACTGAACAGGATATTTGTACACACATGAATGGAAATGGATAGTCTTTGACCCTGCTACTCCAATCCCACCCCCTGCCAATCTTGGGAAAATGAGGAATTCCTTGTGTAGAATGTGGATAAATCCTGAAATCAAGCTAGGAAGTGGGTGCTGACTATGTAACAACTATAGCATTTCTAATACCTGGAGTTCCTCTTCTTGCCATCTCTCATGAAAGACTGACTCATTCAGTTGCCACTCCTTCCCCTATCTGCACCATACACAGTAAGCTTGAAACAGATCAGGAACAGGTTCACAATCATTTAACCATGAGCCAGGCACTGGAAACAGTGACTTCAAATCCACAAGGGAGAACTGCCTAGGTTTTGAAGCTTCTGAGCTTTGCAGTAGATGGAAGTCGTTTCCTATTGTAGCTGGTCTATAACTCATAAATGGGCAAAACGCCATGCGTGCAGATGGGCAGCACAGGGTGTAACTGATGGAGGGAGCCGGCGCCTCTGTCTATATGACAGTAACACTCCACTCAATAGCGGAGTGGAGGCATATGGCTGTGGAGGAGCTTTTAACAGCAGAACCAGCCTGCCCAGGCAGTATGTTTCAGGGAAACACTTTGCTCTAAATCCCTGCTTTCCCCGCCCCATAGCACATCTCCTGCTGCCCAGGAAACCCCCGAGGAGCTGTGAACAGAAAAGAGATGATGAGCAGATTCATGCATACAGAGAAGCTGTGTGCCCCAGCAAGCTCATGTCATCAGACATTGTGGAAGCCGAAGCTTTGAGGAGAGGCCTGCCACGGAGATGGGGCAGGAATGGAGTCAGGACCTTGCTCTGAAATATGCAGTCAGGCTACTTCCCAAATAAGTTGGCAGAGTGGCTGTGGGTTGGTGGTGGGGCCAGAGAAAACTAGGCTTTGTAGAGGCCATATCTCCCCCTTTGCTAGAGCTTTTGTGTTGATGGGGGTTCTTCATTGAAGGCTCTTCATTTTATTCAGTGCCCAGGGCAAGCCTTTACATTGTGATATTAGGGGAAAGACACTAAGGAAAGCAATCCAGCCATCTGTTTACCTTCTAATGTTCTTTCCAATCATCACACTGAACTAGAAGCTGACTTTATAAGGCCAGAATCCCCACTCTAAGATATAACCAAATGGCTAAGCCTTTTTGTGACCATATTCTCTGGGGGTTGCCATCTGACTGGTATAATTTTACATCCTCATTCAGAAAGGAACCAAACCAATTTTTACCATGGAATTCAGTCACATGCTGTCTGAGACTGCCTTCCTAGAGCAATATTCAAGTTTTCAGCCTTTTCTGAAAGGTCAGCAGGGCCTAAAGATATTCCAACTGTCCGCATAAAAATGATATGCAAAGGGGTGACTAAAATTAGAAACACACTTAAAAAAATCTGAATATAAGTATAACTGCTGAGGATGATGAATGTGAACATATACCATCCATCTACCTTGCAATGTCAAGTCTAAGCTGATATTTACCACCATATTGGAGCCCTTCCTTTTCTTTGAGCAGTATTAAATCCATTAAAATACTTGAATCAACTGTCATGATTAAAAATGGCTTATATATGACTCAATCAGTTTATACCATTTTTGCCAGCATGCACAATCAGCCAAGACTCATTTCCTTTGCCTCCTCAGAAGTCCTCTTTTTAAGTCCTTTCATCTCACCAACACATGCGTGTGATAAACGTGAATAACTGAGAGGTACTTCTTACATATGCGGCCTTCCCAGGTGGTTCAGTGGTAAAGAATCCATCTGCCAATGTAGGAGATGTATGAGATCTGGGTTTGATGCCTGGGTCTGGAAGATCCCCTAGAGAAGGAAATGGCAACCCACTCCAATATTCTTTCCTGGAGAATCCCATGGACAGAGGAGCCTGGCAAGTAATAGTTCATGGAATTGCAAAGAGTTGAACTGAGCCACTGAGCACGCACTCATTAGTTACATATGGATAGAAAGTGTAACCAGGAATGTAGGCAAAATCTTCACAGAATTTAAGGATCTTAGCAAACATTTTGTCAGTTCCTCATATTTCACTGCGGAAACTCAAGCACAGCTTGGTGAAATTGCCAGATTACACTATTAAATGGTCAACTCAAAATGAGAAAATAAGTGTTTGTTCAGGCTGTCCACTAAAATTATGTTGCCTCATATGTGTCTCTTTGCCATCCCCAGTCAGTGTAAACCATCTCAAGGTTGGAAAGCACATTAAAGGTTGTTAACCTACCCATCTACCTGATCTTGTCGTTCTAGCCACAAAGTCTTTTCCAGGTCCTCACTGAACTGATGTTTAAATGTCCCCAGTGACAAGGAGTGTACTATCTCCATGACTTTAATGAATAATTGTGGAAAAAATGAATATTTTTACTGATATTATTTTTATCATTATCATTAAAATAATTTTAAATCAGCTTCTATATGATTGTATTTCTAATATCTGAAGAATCAACTTTTATTTAGACTGAACATTCATGCTTACTTCTTATTCTTATAAGTAATTCTTATGTTTTAGCTTGGTTTTCCATCTCTTCATCACCACCACCTCTTCTGAACCTGCTTGTAGTGTGGTACCCACCAGTTAACATGATGCTCAGCATGGCCTGATCACCCCCAAGAAGAACAGAGCTCTCCACTGTCTGATTTTGGAGTCAAACAGTGCCTTTATGCATCCTATCATTACTTCACATTTGCTAGCCACATTGTGTTGTTGACTCTGTGAATGTAGTGAAAGTATAGTCAAGCCCTATTTCCTATATATTCTATTTCTAATACTCTGGCCTCATTTAATCCAATAGTTTTAGTCATCACGTATATGTTGACTCTCATAGACATAGTTCAGTCAATGAACTTAGACCTCATTCACGAGCTCCAGATTCTTACGTTCCATTGTACTTTGGTCATCTCTACTGGGATGGCCCATAAAAATGTCAAATTCCACATGACTCAAATTTCAGTCATTATTTTCTTAAACTGCTTAAACTGCTGTCCCACTAATATTTTCATCTCACCGAATAGCATAAGCATGCACACTCACGCTGGAAAAGTCAGAATCATCAATGAGTCTCCCCACCACCTTGTATCTCATATTCAGTAATTTGGCAAACATATCCAATTGCTTCAACCTAAGACATGTCTTCTCTCTGTTCCTACTGGTTATCAGACTCTTCTGCCTGGATTTCTCCTACATTTGTCTATCTTCCACATGCTTCCCAGGTTGATACGTCCAAGACTCATATCTGATCATATTACTTCTTGCTTAAAACTGTTCAGTGTGCTCCCCCTGCTTTTTTAGTAAAATGGAATCACGTATTGTGGCTTAAGAGGACTTTCATGATCTGACTTTTGCTACATTTTCCAATTCTTTGAATAACCATGACACATGCTGTTCTGAATCACTCTACAACTCTGCCTTACCTACTAACACCCAATCTTTCTTTAGATTCTAGCCTAAATGTCACTTCTTGGGATTTGGAAGAGATGTACCAGATAAATTAGGTATCCCAACACTGTTTCTACTCCTGTAGCACTTAGCCACACATTTTAGTTCTGCTAAATGATCTTCCTGCCCTGCTCAGAGTCTCTCCTGGACTGTAAGATGTTTGAGGGCAGGGAAACTCTCAGTCTTGCCCGTCACTATATCCATAGTGCAGACACAGTGGCAGGCCTATAGCAAATGTTCAGAATTATTTGTAGAAGTTCACCAGTGTAGGAACTTCCACTTTTATCTCTGTAAAAAAAGGTATTTCTAGGTCTGTTCCACTGATTAAGTCTTTCAAATTATTTTGGGCTGTTCTGTCTGTCATAATTAACACTACTTTAGTTACGTCACCTACAGTTTTGATAAGACTATCTTTTATGTGTTCATTCAAGAAATTTGGCACACATATGGAAATAGCAATGAGACCATATGCCGGGAGACAACTGTGAAAGGAGAGTTGGAGGGGGCTGGGAGGGTGACTGACCAGGAGGACGAAAAGAATGACAATGGAGCTACCCTGAGGCCTCACCACATTTGGCAATAGAGAACTTGTGTGATACTTTTTCACTGTTTTATATGTCCATGATGTTAGCAACCTAGGTAAATGCATTATTACTGAATGTCCTAAACCTCTTTGAGATAATTGTTTTTCAGAATCTTATATCATGTAATCTATGTGCATCATTCCTCTGAAAATTTTTGAAGTTAGTTAACTATGTTTAGATAATAATTCTTCATGTCTATGGATGAAGCACTGAAGTACTTTCAAAAGTTTCAGAAGGTTGGAACTTACTGAAATGACTCTTCTAAAACATGTAAACACTGAAGTTTTTCTCTTTGGCCCCAATTCAGGACTTGATTTTACTTGTGAACCATTGCAAATGATTTTATAATATGACTTATCCACCTAAGAGTCAGATAGATTATAAATGACTAAAGTCCTCTTAATAATATATCTTGCCACTGTGCAACAATGTATCATCCACTTCTTATATCTGGACAGTGGATGAGAGTAAATATTCATATTTTCATTTAAATAAACAATATCCAATATTGTCATTTTTCTTTCCTCTCTATGAGCCCACCTGTTCTCCAGTGGGCTCTGTGGCAAGTAAGTATGTACTTTTCTTCTGGCTCATTCTCCGATCTGCTCCTCGTAATCAGGTTGTGCTTTCCCTCTGGTTACTAGTTCTCCTAAAGATGTTGAGTGGAGTCTAAAGCAGATGCAAAGCCATAACAGGAATGTGGCACTCCCTGATGTCAGTTTTTACTCATGAGTTATATTAGATTCCTCATATGGTCAGCCTCAGACCCTCTGGGCCTCACCTATCTCTAGGATCCTAGAGATTTTTTGGTTTGTGGCTCCCACTAGTGATCTCAGGACCTTCCCCCTACTTCTGGACTCAGATAAAGAACTACCACACCTATAGGAGATATGGCTTTCTCCATGGTTCCTTTCAGGGTCTATATGGTCCAACCCAGAGTGCAGAGGGGTTAACTCCCAGTGGGACAGATTGTAATAAATATGGAAAAGGACGAGTAGATAAATTCCTCCCTATCCCCTCCCTCCAGCCCTTCCAATGAACTTTTCTGCAATGCAGTAGTCCCCATATTGCCTTTAAAAGACTTCCGTCAGATGAGCATATTTGTTTCCTTTGCTATAGGTAATGGCTACTTTGGTAATGTACCCCATTTTACTTGCTCTTCTCTGCTTCGTGCCCTTTCACCTTCCCTCTTGCTCCCTGGGATTGCATTAACAACACTGAAGAGTTAACATGAGAGAACCTGCCTAAAGGCTCTGTCTTTTAGGGATTCTGAGAAAACTTATTGGATGATATTGCATAAGACTGTCATGAATTTTATGACAAAACATGACTCACCAAAAATAGTTAATGCTTTCAATGGGTCTTTCATGATATACAACAAGATCCCTTGAAGAGAAAGTTTCCTTATCTGATCGTAGGGATTCTTCAGTAGAAACATTTAAGAAGGCCTGGAATAAGGTTGTGAGTCTTTCAAAACATTATTTAATCTTAATTAATATCATAGGAATAAATAATTAAGGAATTTGTCATTGAAACTGATTATCATTGTGATACATCTTCAAATATAAATTAAAAAAATAGAATCCTCATATTAAGTGGTCTTACAATTTGCTAAACATTTAGCTTTCAATTATAATTGGATAATTGTTGGCATAGTAGCCTTAGACAAACTACATTCATTCATTCATTCAACAAGGTAGGTTTCAAACATTATAAAAGAATAGGAAACAGCAGTGAAATAGTAAAAAATACCTGCATCCATGGAGATTACATTCTATTTCATGTCTCTGTGCTTCCCTACTGATTGTAAAATGGATATAGTCCCAAGCTCAACTTTTTAAAAAGAAAAAAAAATGATAATATACGATATGGTCATAAAAATATATATAGTCATTAAATACATGCATATACACACACACACACACACACACACACACACACACATTTATACCCATAACTTTTAGGACAGTACCAAACAACATATAGTCAACACTGAATAAATGTTAGTAGCTGTTATTTTTATTATTAGACTGGGAATACTCCATAAAACTGCATAGCCCACATGAAGTTAATGCAAGCATGACTCTTCTCTGAATGCAGGCAGCATTTGATGTGGCTGCAAGAAGGTATCAGCATCTTTTAGGAAGAGGGGAATGGGGCCGGTAATGCATTTCTTTTTGCTAAAACCGCTTAGCGTGAAGACTATTGAGTCTGTTTTCCTGAGGATGACTCTGTATCAACTGAAACAAAACATATCCATCCCTTTAAAGAATTCTACCTCTTGATCATCTGTCCTCAGCATCTCTTGGATTTTGCTATTGTTAGGTGTTAACAGGGTCACTAAATGCATTCTGCTTGAAAAATAGTAAGATTAGTTACATGTTACCAGAACTATACTCAGTGAAGACACAATGCATTTCTTCTGTGCAGCCATGGCCCTGGTGCCTCGACTCACAGAGAAGAATGAATCATTCACGTGCTAGCACAGCTATGCTAATGCTGGTAAGCGATGTTAACACTGATAATAATACATTAGATGCATATTGTCTACTTATAAAAAAACAAGGCAAATATCAATACAAATAAAATGTTCAAGGTTGATTTTTTCTGAGAAGAATGAAGATATTCAACTCGTATTGCCTTCAGTGGGTGCTAAATACCAAAGTGCCATGCTTTCCTAACGCCGAGTTTATAATACAATGCAAATTTAAGAATTTTTAAATTTTGTAAACTACCAGCTTTTCTATTTTCAGAAGTTAAACCTCATTGCTTTTAGGTGGAGAAATTGACATAAAAATATGTGCACAGACTAATCATTTCTCTTCATGGTCTGCTCTTTGGAGTCTTGATGTGGCCATGGGCATTAAACCTGAGTGTGTTCATTGTGTTCAGGAAATCAATCAACAGCATTTATATGCTCAGAATTAGTGTTGAGCATGATCTGTTGCTGGGGAATCTCTCCTCCTCCTCCCCAATGGTGTTTGTGTAGTCTCTAGGGTTTCCATCTTCATTTCTCTCAATGGACATTTGTGAGCAAAGTTTTGCGTACTGCTCAGGCCATATAAACTATATCAAAACTGATTTCATTTTCAGATTAACTAGAATATTATTACTTGACAGAGTTGTATCATTCTTAGAATACAACACCAATTGATTTGCAATACTTTAATTGCCTTTTTGCTTGCATAGAATGATACGGCTAAGCCATCCTGGTAAAGAACCATCCAAGACTTGATATGTGGGATAAGAAAACTAAGTCCTGGAAATGGGGGAATAAAGAGGGAATCAAGTCACTAGGGTCACAAATTCTTCACATATATTCTTTTGATATGATTTAAAATGATGTGAATACTGCAGATGTAACTGACACAAAAATTTGGGTCAGGCTGCAGCATCTTTGTCTCCTGACATATTAACTGGTTGAGAAGAAACCCAAGAGCTAACTTTACCCTTTCAGGGCTTATATATGTCCCCTAAATCACACCTTACTCAGTGACATTTAGTAAGATTAATGTTATGGAGCTGAAACGTGGCTTCTATAATAAAAATTGAATATTATTTGAAACAAGTAGGCCATTAGACCTAAAAGCTTTTTCTTACAGAGTATTTTTTATGCTAAATACTTTTATTACTGATTACACTTGAAAAATTTTGCCAATATCAACCACATCCCCATGACAATCTCTTCTTCAGGTGGGAAAATGTGAATATAATTTATGATAACAGTAATAAACTTATCTTTCATTTTATAATCATTTACAATTAATAATCATTTCATTTCAATTTCATATCACCACTTAAAATTTTTTAATTTAATTTTTTATTGAAGTATATTTGACTTTACAATGTAATGCTAATTTCTGCCATACAGAAAAATGACTCAGTTTTACACATATATGCATTTTTTAAATATATTTTTTCCATTATGGTGTATCTCAGGAGATTAGATATAGTTCCCTGTTTTATACAGTAGGATCTGACTGCTTATCCATTCTAAATATAATAGTTTCACTCAGCGACCCCAAATTTCCAGTCCCTCTCCTCCCTGCTTTCCTCCTTGGCAACCACAGGTCCAATCTTTAACACATCACCACTTTTAAAAAAGATGTTACTATCTAAGAATTTGTTGTTGCTGTTGTTATTCAGTTGTTAAGTCGTATCTGACTCTTTGCAACCCCATGGACTGCAGCATAACAGGCTTCCCTGTCCTTCACCATCTCCCAGAGTTTGCTCAAACTCATGTCCATTGAGTCGGTGATGCCATCCAACCATTTCATCCTCTGTCATCCCCTTCTCCTCCCACCTTCAATCTTTCCCAGCATCAAGGTCTTTTCCAATGAGTCAGTTCTTTGCATCAGGTAGCCAAAGTATTGGAGCTTCAGCTTCAGCATCAGTCCTTCCAAAGAATATTCAGAGCTGATTTCCTTTAGGATTAACTGGTTTGATCTCTTTACAGTCCAAGGGATTCCCAAGAGTCTTCTCCAACACCGAGTTCAAAAGCATCAATTCTTTGGTACTCAGCCTTCTTTATGGTCCAACTCTACCTTTGGAGAGGTTAAATATCATGTCCAATGTCATACAGTAATTGAGCAGCAAAGGCTGATCTGAAGCAGGCATTCATTCACCCATTTATTCATTCATTCAAATGTTTTTCTTTTTTATTTGTGATAAATAACACATAATTTGTGATCTACCCTCTCAACAAACCTTGAAGTACTGTTAATGATAACCACAGGGCTGTACAGCACATCTCTAAAATTTTTTCATATTTCATAACTGATATTACTTAATTTAATGTATTCAAATTTCCCTGGTGGCTCAGAGGGTAAAGTGTCTGCCTGCCATGCAGGAGACCTGGCTTTGAACCCTGAGTTAGGAAGAACCCCTCAAGAAGGAAATGGCAACCCACTCCGGTAGACAGAGAAGCCTGGTAGGCTAAAGTCCATGGGGTTGCAAAGAGTCAGACATGACTTCACTTTCACTTTTCATACATGTTGTAGCATATGTCAGATTTTCCTTCCTTTTTAAGGGTAAATAGTACTTCATTGTAAGTATATACTACATTTTTTAATCCATTCATCTGTCAATGGCTATAAAGGTTGCTTTCATCTCTCAGCTAGGTGAATAATGCTGCAATAAGCATGGAAATGCAAGTATCTTTAAGAGAACTTGACTTCATTTTTTACGATAAATGCCCAGAGGTAGGATTGCTGGAACATATGATTGCTCTATTTTTAATTTCTTCAGGAATTTCCCCACTAATTTCCATAGATGACATACCATTTTACATTCCAAACAACAGTGTATGAGGGTTCCGCTGCTGCTACTGCTGCTAAGTCGCTTCGGTTGTGTCCGACTCTGTGCGTCCCATAGACGGCAGCCCACCAGGGTTCTAGTTCTCCATTTCCTTGCCACCTTCGTTTTCTGCTTTTGCTTTGTTTTCTTTTTGTTTTGGTAATGGCCATCCTTATGGATGTGAGGTAATATCTCCTTGTGGTTAGATTTGTATTCCCCTGATGATTAATGATGTTTTGAGTTTTTTTTCCCACATATCTGTTGGTCATTTTTATATCTTTTTGGAGAAATGTCTACTCAAGATCTTTGCCCATTTTAAAATCAGGTTATTTGTCTTTTTGTTATTGAGATAATGTGTTCCTTGTATATTTTAGATATTAACACCCTGTCAGAGGTATATTTTGCATATATTTTCTTTTTCTATTATACCATCTAACAGTGGTCTGTACTGAGTCATTTGAGCAGTGGACAAAGCTCCAACTTACCAGTAAATATCTAAGTTTTGATGTGAAAAGGTAACTTTCATTTATGCTATTGACCTCAGTTCTTTGAGGTAAGAACAGAAAGTCTTATGTAAGATATGAAATTATGTGTAGGATTAAATAAAATATAAAAATAAACTAAACCCAACACATAGAAAAGACTTAGTAAATCTTAGTGATTAGAACAATAGTTAGGACTAAAAGGAAAGAGAAAGTGGGCTGGACTAGAAGTCAATACATCACTACCTCACCTGAAACACTTTGCTGGTTACTAGCTCTGTGGTTTTGGTTTTAAGTCTCTTCACTTACAAGTACCCATTTCCCTCAGCTGTAAAATGTATTTAGCACCATCATAGTTGGTGTAAGGATAAAATGAAATAATTTAGGTAGCACTTTCTGATACATAATATATCAATAAGGAAGAATAGAGAAAAACAGGAAGGAAGGAAGGGAAAAAGGGAGGGAGGAAATAAAAATGTCTTAAAATCATAAAGCAATTTTTGAATGTCAGGGGCTAAGAAAGGGACTTCTGCTAGTCTGTTGCTGAGAAGCTGGGAACTTTACCTTCTTGACACAACTCAGCCACGTACTCATTGTTTGATGCTGAGGAAATCATCTAATCTCTAGATTACGATCTCAGTGGGTGTATATAATTTGTACTCTTCTGCCCTGTGTCACTCCACTGGATAAGATGACCTTGAGGTCCCCTTCAGCTTTAATTTTCTATGATAAAATTACATTCTTTGTGCCAGTGGTGCCTCTCCAATAAAAAGAAAATAGTAAAACCTTAGCCTAGTGAATGTGTCAAATGCTTTGAGATTTGCAGGAGAAAATTAATGTTCACAGGGTGGTTCTTGTTGAGAAAGGATACTCCCCATTTTCACACTCCCTTTTTCTACTGAGGCTTTTTTTAATTTAGTAGAATTATAATGCTTCTTTGCTGCTCTACAGCTTTCAAACATGGTGTGCTTTTGTGAAAAGTCTTTAATCATCTAATTTCTTACATTCTCTGTCTAAAAGCTACATTATGAGAATTGCTGGCAATTTAAGCTGTGCCTTTTATACTATTTCTTGGTTTTCAGAGAGATACAGATGTCGTCTTTCACAAGGAGCCAAACGCTGGATGTCTTTAGTGTGAATAAACTGTAAAGTGTATCTTGTTCAGTTTTCTCAGTTAAGAATTGAAGCTCTGGGACCCAGAGAGGGAAGACATTGAAACTAAAGTCACACAGAAATGGACCCCAAACTCTTGATTCTTAGTAACTATGACAAATTACATTTTCTAAAATGGCTATAGCTTATTATCCGTTTCCACACATGTGTCTGTAGTGTGATTTTTGCCACTTTCCCATTAAGATATAGAGGCTGATTCTTCTCCCCTTGAATCCGCTTGCCCAACAGAATGCAGCAAAGTGACACGGGAAATTTGCAAGGCTAGGTTGTGAGAAATCGGAGCAGCTTCTATTTGAGCCTCTAGGGGCGCTCTAGTGCGCCTCTAGGACCCAGTTCTAGCGTTGTGAGAAGTCTAAGCCACATAGAGAGGTTATGCATAGGCTATACAAGTCAATAGCCCCAGCTCAGCTCCCAGCCCATGACCAGTACCTACTTCTAGCCAAGAGTGTGAGTCTTCTTGGATGTCCAGCTCAGCCAAACTTCACAAGACTGAAACCCCCCAGTTACCATCTGTGACTCCATGAGACACCCTAAGAGAGAAACACCCCATCTGGGTCCAGCCTAACCTCAAATGAATATTTGTTTCAAGGTGAAAGTTTTGGGGGTGGTTTGTAATACAGCAATTGAAATTTTAATGCTGCAAAATATAATTCAGATAATCTGAATAGTTCTCTATCCTTCTTTGGTTCTCAGATTCCACACTAATAGCTTGTTTGTGAATAGTTACTTGGCATTGGCAGACTAATCTAATTAGCTCTCCATCATTGCATGGAATTGAAAGTGAGAGCCTATTTGAGGCTGACTGGAGGAACAACTCAATGTCAGAATTCCTGAAGTTGCACAGATTGTAACTTCCCATCTTTTGTCTGCATGGAAAACTTGAAATATTGGGCTATTTGTAATTAAAAGTATCAGATCTCATAGAGCTTAATAAAAAAGAAATCAAGTTTGGAGATGCCCAAGTACTTTGACATTTTCGTGATCCCATAGACTGTAGCCCACCAGGCTCCTCTGTCCATGGGATTCTCCAGGCAAGAATACTGGAGTGGGTTGCCATGCCCTCCTCCAGGGGGACTTCCCTGACCCAGGAATTGAACCTGGGTCTCTTATGTTTTCTTTGTAGCCATGTTCTTTACTGCTAGCATCACCTGGGAAGCCCAAAAGTTGCTTTCAGTTCAGTTCAGTTCAGCTGCTCAGTCATCTGACTCGACCCCATGAATCACAGCACGCCAGGCCTCCCCTGTCCATCACCAACTCCTGGAGTTCACTCAAACTCACGTTCATCAAGTCAGTGATGCCATCCAGCCATCTCATCCTCTGTCGTCCCCTTCTCCTCCTACCCCCAATCCCTCCCAGCATCAGAGTCTTTTCCAATGAGTCAACTCTTCGCATAAGGTGGCCAAAGTACTAGAGTTTCAGCTTTAGCATCATTCCTTCCAAAGGACACCCAAGACTGATCTCCTTCAGAATGGACTGGCTGGATCTCCTTGCAGTCCAAGGGACTCTCGAGTCTTCTCCAACACCACAGTTCAAAAGCATCAATTCTTCGGCACTCAGCTTTCTTCACAGTCCAACTCTCACATCCATACATGACCACTGGAAAAACCATAGCCTTGACTAGATGGACCTTTGTTGGCAAAGTAATGTCTGTACTTTTGAATATGCTATCTAGGCTGGTCATAACTTTCCTTCCAAGAAGTAAGTGTCTTTTAATTTCATGGCTGTAGTCACCATCTGCAGTGATTTTGGAGCCCCCAAAATAAAGTCAGCCACTGTTTCCCTATCTATTTCCCATGAAGTGATGGGACCAGATGCCATGATCTTCATTTTCTGAGTGTTGAGCTTTAAGCCAACTTTTTCATTCTCCTCTTTCCCTTTCATCAAGAGGCTTTGGAGTTCCTCTTCACTTTCTGCCATAAGGGTGGTGTCATCTGCATATCTGAGGTTAGTGATATTTCTCCCGGCAATCTTGATTCCAGCTTGTGCTTCACCCAGCCCAGTGTTTCTCAGGATGTACTCTGCATAGAAGTTAAATAAGCAGGGTGACAACATATAGCCTTGATGTACTCCTTTTTCCTATTTGGAACGAGTCTGTTGTTCCATGTCCAGTTGTAACTGTTGCTTCCTGACCTGCATACAGGTTTCTCAAGAGGCAGATCAGGTGGTCTGGTATTCCCATCTCTTTCAGAATTTTCCACAGTTTATTGTGATCCACAGTCAAAGGCTTTGGCATAGTCAATAAAGCAGAAATAGATGTTTTTCTGGAACTCTCTTGGTTTTTTGATGATCCAGTGGATGTTGGCAGTTTGCCTTTTCTAAAACCAGCTTGAACATCTGCAAGTTCACGGTTCACATATTGCTGAAGCCTGCTTTGAAAGTGAAAGTGAAGTCACTCAGTCGTGTCCGAGTCTTTGCGACCCCATGGACTGTAGCCTATCAGGCTCCTCCGTCCATGGGATTTTCCAGGCAAGAGTGCTGGAGTGGATTGCCATTTCCTTCTCCAGGGGATCTTCCTGACCCAGGAATCGAACTCAGGTTTCCCACATTGCAGGCAGACGCTTTACCGTCTGAGCCACCATTAGGCAGGGTCTCACCAGGAAAACAGAACTACAATTTATATTTAACATTGATGGAATTCAAAGCAGGGAACTGCTTCAACAGGCATTGGAAAAGCTGAGAGGGGGACTTCCCTGGCAGTCCAGGGGTTAAGATTCTGTGCTCCAAATGTATGCGTACACGTCTGATCCCTGGTTGGGGAAGATCTCACATGCCCCATGGCATGGTCAAAAAAAAAAAAAAAAAAGCATATGGAAAAGCTGAGAGGCTTAAACGGAATGGTGAGAAGACCTAAAGAATAGCAAGAGAAGGTCATCACTACCACTACCACAGTGGAAGGCAAAAGAGGCGACGGTGTTGATAGAGCCAGAAAGCAGAATCATCCCATATCACCTGTAACACCATGGACCTGCCCTGCTGGAGCTGGAGCCCCAGGAAGACATGGCTGCTTCAGAGGGGCAGCCCAAGGCAGAAAGTCTTTTCCTTCCTCCTCTGCCCCAGACTCTAGCCAGTGCCTCTCACCAGTTCAGAAATGCAGCCAGAAGTCTATGATCCCAGGAAGCAAGCGAACTCAAGCTGCAGATGTCAGTTTCCCTATAGCACAGGGAAGAGTAGGGAAAGGGTTAGGAAACTGAGACAAATGAGCCCAGAACCATCACAGAGGCCAGAGCTGGGAAGGAGAACAGAAAGACAGAAGGTGACTGACCCCTGATGATCATGGAATCGCCATACAAGATAAATATTGATTGCCTTGTAAGTTGCTATTTCCCTATGGACAGAGGAGCCTGGCAGGCTACATTTTCCCCTTGCAGGAGGCTGCCTTCCTGCCCTGTCCTCATGGCATCTTTTCTATGTGTCTGCACAACCTAGTGTCTCTCTGTGTGCCCCAAATATCTCCTCTTATAAAGACACCAGTTAGACTGGATTAGGACCCATCTGAATGACTTCATTTTAACTCAGTTACCTCTTTAAAGGCCTTGTCTCCAAATAGTGTCACATCTGAGGTACTGGAGGCTAGGGCATCAATGTATGAACTTTCGTTGTTGTTGTTTATTCGTTAAGTATAATATGACTCATGAACTGTAACCGCCAGTCTCCTCTGTCCGTGGGATTTCCCAGGCAAGAATGCTAGAGTGGGTTGCTATCTCCTTCTCCAGGGGATCTTCCTGACCCAGGGATCTTCCCGACCCAGGGATCTAACCTGTAGCTCCTGCACTGGCAGCAGATTCTTTATCACTGAGCCACCTGGGAAGCTCATGAATTTTTAGGGGCACACAGTTCTGCCAGTAGCAGTGGGTAAGGAGAAGAATCAGAAAATTGGAAAATTCAGTCAATTAAATTATATACACTAACTAGGAAATAACAGTGTTGATAATACCAAAAAGCAAATAATCTAAGAAACATTTTTACATGGCTTTACTATGGTCACTCCTTGATCAAACCCCTCTTAATCCTGCTCTGTATTTTGCATTGTGGATATGCTGTTAGGTACTCAGCTTGTTTTATTTGCTTATGTGCAGGCCCACCATTAGTTTTTCACTTAGATCTCTGAGCCAGGAGATCTTCCAAGAGACCTAGAATTTGGCAGGTGCTAATTATTCACTAACCCCCTCCAAACCAATAGGAATTTCAACTTCTGCTGGTGAAGGGCTACAGGTACCCTGTGAATCTTCAATAAAAGGGCAGCTGCAAAATGGTGTTGTTTCCATAGTTTGCTCCTATGATTAGCTCTACCTTAATCCTCATGTACACAGTTCCTTCTGAGACTACAAAAGCCCCAGTCTTGTCCAGCTGCCATCCCTCCCCTTTAAGCTTCCCTTTGGCTGGATTGTGCTCCTTCTGAAGATGTATTATAATTTAGTGTTCTGGTTGAAAAGGCAAAGTCTAATCAGTGATCTGAATTGACGATAAACAGAATACTCATCCTACCAACCACCATGGCTACAAATAGGATGAGAGAGAGTTGTGGCAGTCAGAACATCAGTGAAGGAGGCAAAGGTGACCCAGTAGGTGGGAATTTCAAGTTAACCTTTTTAATCAAACAATAGTAAATTGATGATATTTTCATCATGAATCAAGCTTTCTCAAAACTGTGTTTTATTCAAGTAGATCACAAGGGTCTAACGTGGCCTCAGTGACTTCTGACGACAATGATGATGCAGCCCAAGCAATCAGATGAACTTTCCACAATCTCCTTTTCTTCCAACCCTTCCTTGTCACTCTCCTTTCTACTAGGAGAAAAAAACAGGCTTGAGGATATTTCAGAGATTTGAAAATTACCCTTAGACTGATTTTTGATATAGACACTGAGTTCTTATGTGGAAATGATTCTGCTACCAAATTTTCCCAATTTCAAGGGTTCAAGTCAATGTGCCTTGGTGACACTTAGCCCAGCACAGGGTCCCAGGAGCCAGAGGTGGTTTGGTGTGGAGTTGGGGCTGTCCCATAGGCTGCAAATTGTGGTGGGAGAGCTACAGAGAGTGTTCAGGGACAAAGTTAGATGAAACTGCCAAAAGGAAAAGATGCAAAGATTGAACCAAGAGAGACAGATGTGTTACAAAAAGTGAGCTTGAGAAAGTGTCTCACCGAGGCCCAGCCCAAAGATGTATCCAAAGGGAAGGAGGCACTGCACTGCTTCTGCCAAGGAGACATCTACGCACTACGCCTTCCCGTTTTCCTATGTGGACAGAAGGGCATCTTTGCAGGCATTGGGTTAGTTGGGAAATTAGAAATCATCTCCTTGGTTTCTTTTTGTTTTCTTTCTTCTCCCCAAATCCTCGTGCTCATTTCCCCACCCCACCCCCACATCCTCACATAACAGCTCTCCTTCCTTTCTCTACAGCATCTCCTTCCTTTCTCTACAGCATCTCTCTGAGCAGAGCTGGCTTTGCACCATAGTACTGGGCTGGTTTTCAGCTGATTATGAAGCTCACAGTATTGCCATTGCATCAGAACAACAAACTTTCCTGCAAAACTTATCCCTGGGTTGAATGTGACATCTCCCGCTGAATGATTTCTGGACCAGCCCAGTGGTTGTCTGACAGGAGTGCAGGCACCATTCCCAGATGTGGACTCTGGTAGATGGCCATTTGAAATCAGGGGTTAAGTTGCAGAGGAAAAAGGGGAGGGGGAGGGAGTGTTTTCTGCTCCTGTTGATTTCTGTCAGATTTCAGTGAAGGTTTGTGAAGAGATAATTGTGTTATATTTTCTCATCTTTCGTAGCCTAGTGGTTTCCGTATAATTATATATGCCCGAGCTTAATATTATTTCAGAAAGGAGAAAAGTATACAACAGATTTTTAGCCTCAGGCATCTTATGATTGGGTACAGATTTTACTCTTGTAAATAATTTAGTTCTTTCTTTCCCTTCACAAAGAGTAATCATGGGGATGTGGCTCAAATGGATATCTGGCCACTGGGGGATCTTTTAGGGGTAGGAAAGAGTGCCAGACTAGGGGCATAGCTGTTCAGGACCTGATGAAACACACAGAAGTAGTCCTTTTCTGTTCTCAACAGCAACCAGAAGGATAATGGATCTTTCTGTCTCTGGCATCAGAAACTAAAGGAGTTGTCTTGCAATACAAAGCCCATTTGAAAAAGTTCCTTGCCTTTCTGATAACCCAACTGATTTGTTATAACTGTAGGAACATTTCCAAATGTCATTTAATTTTTGCCACTTACATTATTAATGTGATTAAATATCATTCAGTCAGTTCAGTTCAGTTGCTCAGTCATGTCCAACTCTTTCCGACCCCATGAATTGCAGCACGCCAGGCCTCCCTGTCTGTCACCAACTTCCGGAGTTCACTCACCTCACATCCATTGAGTCGGTGATGCCATCCAGCCATCTTATCCTTTGTTGTCCCCTTCTCCTCCTGCCCCCAATCCCTCCCAGCATCAGAGGCTTTTCCAATGAGTCAACTCTTCGCATGAGGTGGCCAAAGTACTGGAGTTTCAGCTTTAGCATCATTGCTTCCAAAGGACACCCAGGGTTGATCTCCTTCAGAATGGACTGGTTGGATCTCCTTGCAGTCCAAGGGACTCTCAAGAGTCTTCTCCAACACCACAGTTCAAAAGCATCAATTCTTCAGCGCTCAGCCTTCTTCACAGTCCAACTCTCACATCCATACATGACCACTGGAAAAACCATAGCCTTGACTAGACGGACCTTAGTCGGCAAAGCAATGTCTCTGCTGTTGAATATGCTATCTAGGCTGGTCATAACTTTCCTTACAAGAAGTAAGTGTCTTTTAATTTCATGGCTGCAGTCACCATCTGCAGTGATTTTGGAGCCAAAAAAGAAAATAAAGTCTGACACTGTTTCCACTGTTTCCCTATCTATTTCCCATGAAGTGATGGGACCAGATGCCATGATCTTTGTTTTTTGAATGTCAAGCTTTAAGCCAACTTTTTCACTCTCCTCTTTCACTTTCATCAAGAGGCTTTTAGTCCTCTTCACTTTCTGCCATAAGGGTGGTGTCATCTGCATATCTGAGGTTAGTGATATTTCTCCCAGCAATCTTGATTCCAGCTTGTGCTTCATCCAGCCCAGTGTTTCTCAGGATGTACTCTGCATAGAAGTTAAATAAGCAGGGTGGCAATGTACAGCCTTGACATACTCCTTTTCCTATTTGGAACCAGTTTGTTGTTCCATGTCCAGTTCTAACTGTTGCTTCTTGACCTGCATATAGGTTTCTCAAGAGGCAGGTCAGGTGGTCTGGTATTCCTGTCTCTTGAAGAATTTTCCACAGTTCATTGTGATCCACACAGTCAAAGGCTTTGGCATAGTCAATAAAGCAGAAATAGATGTTTTTCTGGAACTCTCTTGCTTTTTCAATGATCCAGTGGATGTTGGCAACTTGATCTCAGGAACCTCTGCCTTTTCTAAAAGCAGCTTGAACATCTAGAAGTTCATGGTTCACGTATTGCTGATAAATATGATTTATTATAAAAATAAATATTATTAGGTCATATTTATTATGTTGCACTGAATTATTCTGATAATTATTAATATACTGCCTACAGTGGGAAAATGAAAAGAAGAAAGTCAAGTTGAGTGAAATTTTCATATCAACCTTATATAATTTCCATTACCAGAACGAGAAGCTGATGCAATTAGGAAAATAAAACCTAGTCCAAAAGTTTTTTATTGAAATCATTAACACATGTATTCACAATTGCCAATAAACATTTTAATATAACTTGGTAATAGAATAAATTATATCAGTAATGTAATTATTTCAAGTTAATTAAAGTATTATTAGCATATACTTTTTTTAAAGCTCAAGATTTAACTCTATGTTTCTCTTTCCACTACTTTGAGGGTTCCAATTTCCATGGTGGTTGACTTTTACATAGCTCTTGGGTTTTGCCTTCTCTCATAATTGCTGGGGTCTACAAATAAAGTGGCTTCTCAGGTGGAACTAGTGGTGAAGAACCTGCCTGCCAATGCAAGAGATATAAGAGATGTGGGTTTGATCCCTGGGTCTGGAAGATCCCCTGGAGGAGGGCTTGGCAACCCACTCCAGTATTCTTGCCTGGAGAATCCCATGGACAGAGGAGCCTAATGGGCTATAATCCATAGGGTCGCAAAGAGTTGGCCGTGATGGAATCACTTAGCATGCAAGGACAGTGAATAGAGTATTGGCATGCCTCACAATACTTCACTTTCTAAGAGTCAGTTTTTGATACGTAAAAACGAATGATCAAAAAAGCCATTTCTCACTGTTGTTTTTCTCTGTCCAGTGTTTTGAGTTGAGGCATGTAAAATGCTCAGCAGCACAGCAGAGTGGTTAAGAGTTCAGACTGTGGAGCCAGGCTACCTGGTTTTGAGTCCTGACTTTGTCTGTGACCTTTGGCAAGTCACTTAACCTCTCTTACTTTGGTTCCTTCCTTTGTAAAGTGAAAGTGAAAGTGAAGTTGCTCAGTCGTGTCCGACTGTGCCACCACATGGACTGCAGCCTACCAGGCTCCTCTGTCCATGGGATTTTCCAGGCAAGAACACTGGAGTGGGTTGTCATTTCCTTCTCCAGGAGATCCTCCCCACCCCAGGGATTGAACCTGGGTCTCCTGCATTGTAGGCAGACCCTTTACCGTCTGAACCACCAGGAAATCCTTTGTAAAAGGGAGATAAAAATATCACAGAGAAATATTATAAGGATTATATGTGATAATAATATCACATAGGGATTTATTTTAAAGTCTTCCATGAATTCATATAGGTAGCATTTTTAGAACAGTGTCTGGCACATAGGACTTAATGTTTGCTATTATTAGCAGCAGACTACCTGACATGCAGTAAATGCTCAAATAATAGTAGTAGTTATTTTTACAAGCATACCCACATACGTCTGTCCTTAAAGCAGGATGTCTCAGCTCTCTACTCCTCTGTAAGCACTAGTATTTTATTCGTCTCTCCTCACGTTTTCTCTCTTCTTGCCCTTATAGCGATGCAGTCACCAAGCTGTATAGCTTCGTCTTTCGCATCTCTTCAATTCCATTTTATTGCTACCACCACCAGGTTTTCAAACTTAAAATATTGTAATAGTCTCTGAACGTCTACTCTTGCTTCCAGTCTTCTCCAATTTCAATCCATCCTTTGTGGCAGTAAAAGACATGTTTTTGCTGCTCACTTACTACTTGGATCCCCACTGTCCGGATTCCTTACTTGGTCAGCCCAAGCTTTCCATCTCTGAAGTGTTGACGTGTTAGTCGCTCAGTCATGTCTGACTTTTTCAAACCCCATGGACTGGGGCTCTCCAGGCTCTTCTGTCCATGGGATTCTCCAGGCAAGAATACTGGAAAGTAGGTTGCCATTTCCTTCTCCATCCCTCAGCCTCAAATATATTATTCCTTCCATTACCCAGTACTCCAAAAGGACTGGTCTATTCCTTGTTCTTCCCAAAGCTATGATCACTTTTCTTCTGTCTGAAGTCCCCCTACCTACACTTTCAACCCTACCTGCTCCCCTGCTTAAGTTTCTCTTTCTAGTTCTCAAAAGTTTTTCATTTGGCCATTTCCTGTGGATTTCATTTATACCTCTATAGACATTTGCTATAGGAATAAATACTGTATTGCATTCTTTCATAATTTGACGTGTGCCCACACTTATATACACCCTTGAGAGTATGGGCCACTACTGACAGTTCTCTTGTATACCCTACATCGCCTAGTATAGTGAGAAGCCAAATGATAGGTATTTTTTAAAATTCTTGGAACAGCTATTATATCTAGCCAAAACTACTCAGTTTTATTTTTCAACTCAATTCAGCAGCTTTTTCTACTTCTTATGCACTGTGTATAATGAGATTTGCTTTGAGTTATCAACACTGCAGGGAAATGTTTAAATTAGAAGAGAAAAACCCATCACCAATTTCTTTGAAAATGGAATAAAAACATAAAGGTATTTTTTTTCTATATTCTATTATCAAAATATAATCTAAATCCAAAGCTATCATCTTGACAAAACCATTGTTTTCTCAGGAATGCTAACTTGGTTTACTAAATGTACTCACTGAAAGTAATTAAATGGAAACCAAAATTCTTATAAAATACTGCTGTATAATATTTCTTACTACAAAAAAAAAAAAAGATAGGAATGGCTATTGCTGGGTAACTAACACAACAGGAGGAAAAAGCAGATATCTACAAGGAAAGCACTGGATATGAGAATTTAATAGCAGCTTTTTAAAAACAAGTGAAAGAGAAGGAGTTGACTGGGTTCCTAGGTGCTGAAGAGCGTGTGTTCATCTAGGAAGGATGCACTGGAGATCCCTTTGTTCTTCAGTTCCTTCATCGTTTTCATCCCTCAGAAGATTTTTCTTGCACTCATCACAAGAATAGAAAACTTTCTAAGCATTGTTTCAAGGGATTGTACAGTGATAGGAAGACATCACTGAAACATAGCTTCCTTAGATCTCTTCCTTAGATGGTTTTCTACTGTGCACTGGCCAAGACTTCCCAGGAGCCTTCACCTTGGTTCTTCAGTAAGGCACTTTGCTAACCAAGCAAGAACTGACACCCAGAAACTGTACCCTTCTCACTCAAGATATTTTGTAAAATATAATTGTTTCTCGAGTAACAGACCATGTTCCTGGTGCTGGGGTGTGTAAGACAAACGAAGATATGGACAGCTCACAGAGAAGTGAGTGTGACAGACCCTTGGCAGGTGTTCACAGTGTAACATAGAGAATATTTTGCAAAAGTGTTTATGGAAAGTTAAGAGAGTATAGAAAAGGATTGACTAAGTCTAATCTTTGTTTCCTGATGTTCAAGAAGAGAGAGGGTTACACTCCAGGAATGCTTTGCAGTGACTGTGCTATTTGAACAAGATTTTGAAAAATGGCAGAAACTTCTCGAGGTGGAGAATTGCTAGGGACACTTCAGACAAAGGTGATCTGTCCAAAGATGCCCAACAAGGAAAAGAACTCGATGTGGCCTGGGGAACCGAGCAAAGATGAGAACCAGTGCAAACTCACGGGCCAGTGCATGCCAGGCAGCTACTTCACAAGAGCAGCGAGTGAGACTCACAGTTACTTATGATAACGATATAATTCCCATACTCTGGAAGAAGAGAGGCTGGAAGCAGCTGCAGAATGGTAGAGCTAGGACTCGAGTCCAGGTCAGACCCTGCAGCAGTTTGTTCTACACCACATACGACAGGACGTGATGAAGCACAGATGCGAGTGTCCGCAGCAAAGGAAGAAAGATGTCTTTTTCTCTGAAATCATTGAAAAGAGAGCCAGATACAGGCATTGGAAGAAAAGGACTTTGATGGGAGAATTGACAGACATATGTGAAATGAGAGGCTGGGTCATCTTTTGATAGTAAAAGAAGCAAGGCTTAGGGTGAGAGAGTGATAAGAGTTCTGAAGAGTAGCCCTGGGAATGAGAAAGGCAGTCTCCAGATTGTCAAGGCAGGAATGGCTGATGCCCAAGGAGGTGAGGAGTTTGGAGTCCTGGGACCGGAAACCAAGGGAGGATGACCCTCTTTCAGCCATTCATTTATTTGACTAACAGGTAATACACATGTACCATATGCTAGGCATTGGGCTAGGCTCTGAGGAGACAGAGAATAATAAGAAAAGGAGCCCCGCCCTTAGGAGCTTACAGCTGATTAAGAGGATATAGGCTTATAATCTATCAAGTATGAGTTACAGATGCTAGAATCAAGGTGTAAATGTGAATAATGGGGAGAGAAAGGGTATCGGGAAGGACTTTAAAAGATGGTGCTTTTAAAAGTCTTTGTTCTGAGGAGCTCTGTGCCCAAAGAATCAGGGAAAGAATGGCCTGACTGCTCTGTCCAACATATTTTCAAACCAGAAGAGGGAAAGGCAGAAAGATACGGATGAAATCGGCACAACATTATAGATCAACCACACTTCAATAATGTTTAAAACAAAGAAAGATGTAAATGAAGACAAAGGTAGCGAAATCTATATGGATGTTCATTGTAAGATTCTCCAAATTTTCTGTATGTTTGCATATTTTTTTAATAAGAAGGAGTGGAAGTCCAGTGGTTAGGGCTCTGTGCTTTCACTGCCAAGGGCCTGGGTTCAATCCCCGGTTGAGGAACTAAGACCCTTTAAGCCATGCAGCACAGCCATAAATAAATGAGTTACAGTGAGAATGGAGGTGACTGCAAGTAGGTGAAGGCTGAGGGTGGAGGGAAAGTTGAAGATGCAAGAGTTCTCCAACAGAGGAGTAGCATGGAGGCAAGACTCTGCCTGGGTTAGAACTGAAGGAAGAGCATTCAGAAAGGGTAGCACCTCAGTGCAAAGTGAGGAAGCTGGGAGAGATGAAGCTGCAGCGGCAGACAGAGGCGGGCTGTGGTAAGGAAGAGGAAACTATTCATTAGCTCTAGGAACAATGATGTTAAGGTATTTATTGGAAGAGACTATTGCTTCCCAATCTTCAGAGGGTCTCACTCTGCAGGTTCAAATAAGCTTTTGGTTTCTTGAAGTGGATCATGCAGAGAGGGTAGATGGAAGGCAGGGAGGCATTTGTCTCATTGATTTTGTAATTTCTGAGATGTATGAAACCAGAGAAAGCAGCCAGAAACAGAATAGAGCCTATACATTACCCAGCTCTTTATACATAAGCTGTTGGAATAGCGTATGTGTTATAAACAGCAGGGTGGGAATTAGTTGGCCAAGACCAGGCTGGAATAGGTCTGGCTTCATTTCAGTCTAACGATCCTCCAGTGTTAGATCAACAAGATGTTTATAGTATGACACAGAACAAACTGACCCAGGTTATTTCAGAGCCATTAATACTGTGCCTTGTTTTAGATTACTGTTTTTACAGAGTATATTCTAAGGTACAAGGTATATCAAAGGGGAAATAAAATCAGTGACACTTGAGAGTGGGCTTGGGGATAAAGAAATACTGCACAGTAGTAATGCTAAGGCTTTAATTTTTCCAAAACAAATTAGATGAACATTTTAATTAATTGTGTATATTAAGATTTTTAAGCAGAGAATTAAGACTATTTAAAGTGTCAGAACAGAAACAGGAATAAAAAGAGAAGGCAAAACCTTCCTATCTGGGAGCCTGCCCAACTAGGTCCCCAGAACCTGGATACCTCCCTCAGTGTCACAGTTTATGGAACTACCTGGGTTTTCATGGGGATCACCCAATCTGATCTTCATGTAGCTTTTTAGGAAGCATGAGGTCTAATGCTCTAGAGAATGCTTATAGCTCCACACAAAATTTGATTATGCTTTACTTGAGTAGCATTTTTTTTTACTTTTTTATTTTATAAACTATTTATTTCATATTGGAGTATAGTCGATTAACAATGCTGAGATAGTGTCAGGCGGACAACCCAGGGTGAAAAACCAGTGAAAACCCAGCAGTAAAAACTCAGTCATACATATACATGGGTATATGTTTGAAGAGCATTTTAAAATACCCCACAGTGTTCTGTACAACCATTTAGGGTTTCAGAAAATCAAAACCTCAGAATGACAATTTCATTAATGATAATGAGGCTGATCAATTATTCTTGATTTTAACAAACCACCCAAGATATAGTGTCATAATACAACTCTTTGACTATGCAGGCAGATAGTGGGCTTCAGGAACTAGGAGAGAGCACAGTGGGGATGGCCTCGTTTTACTCCAGGATTTTTGGTGCTTTAGTTAGAAAGACCTGAAGGTTGGGGTTGACTGAACAGCTGGTGCCGAAATAATCTGGCAGCGTCTTCGCTCCCATGTTGGATGACCAGGCTGCAGTGACTCCAAGGCTGAGCTCAGTTGGGACTGCTGATTGGACTGCCTGGGAGTGGCCTCTCCATGTGGCTTGGGCTCTCTCCCCAATGGCAGCCCCAGGGTAGCTGGACATCCTACGTGGCAATTTGTTTAGGGCCATTTAGGACCAAGTAAGCCACCGACTTGATGGACGTGAGTCTGAGTGAACTCTGGGAGATGGTGATGGACAGGGAGGCCTGGTGTGCTGCGATTCATGGGGTCACAAAGAGTTGGACACGATTGAGCGGCTGAACTGAACTGAAGGGTCACGATGATGAAGATGATGCAAAATGCATTCACATTGTAAAGCTTCATTTGCTAATTGTAGAGACTAGGGAGCAAGAGCCAAATGGATTCTTACAAGTGGGTCATAGTGGGAGTAATTTAGCTGCTTTTTGATAACTCTAAGGAAAAAAAAAAATTCTATGAGAGCAGAAAATATTCACTACTGTTTTCTGTACTGTACTGTACTCTGCTTACTAAGGGTTGTGAATACTTATGATCCGTGTCTCTGTATCGCTCCCCCTACACAGTTCTGCCTTTGGAAGGATGCCACAACTACATAGTACTTGCCTTGTTTGAAAGCCTTCTCTTAGATGCAACCTCCCCAATTCTCCTAAATGAAAATAAAGGAGTTGGTGACTAAGCATGGGATTATCCTTTAAATGTCATAAATTTACCCCAGCCAGGTTGGTGCTAAATATAATTCCTAGTACAATTACTCAACAGGAGTAAAATAGGGGTTTTTCTTAGGGCACTGGCCTTGCCATTACATACAGAGACATGTCTGGGCTCACCTTCCTGAAGGAGGACGACAGCTCTCTTTCTTGTTTCCTTTCACAGTACTCTCATAATAGAGTGAAGATGCAAACGTTGTTAGAACAGGACTTTCAAGTAGGAACTGGTAAACAAAAGCATTTTTGTAAGTTTAGAAAGAGGTGTCATATACAGTTTTGTTTAACTGCTGGCTTGATTTTACACTCTAAGAACTGGGACACATGATCCAACAATAGGAAGAACTCTGGAACTCTGAATTTATTCTGGATACTCTTGGCTTGTATTATTGCCAAATTTAATTCCTGAAGGCTGTTTCTTCATCTGTAAAAATGCGAGTCTTAAAACTGATTTAATGCTCACTAGTTAAGTTATTTCAGTCACTAAAGGTAAACATTCATTAAAAAGGACTGAGAAGTTTGCCCACATCCTCTCTCTAACATCTTGCTCTTTGTCCATCTGCTGTTCTGTCTTGTTGAAAAGTCAAGAAGATGGGAGAAAGGTTGGGCAGGAAAAGCAGGAAATGAAACACCCAAATATGAACAGGAGAAAAGGCAGAAAGGACAGAATGGGAAGATGGAAAAGCAGTGCCTTGCAAGACAAGAGCAGTGGAGATGATCTAAAGCCATGTATAGAGTGGAGAAGAATTTTCCTTTGACCCTCCACTCTTCCCACTCCAAGAGCTGAAAATATCAAGAATAATTCACAAACACAATTTAAACTGGAAAGTCAAATACAAGCCACACCTAGTCAATGGACATTTGTTATGGACAGCGGAGAAAGAAATGAACTTATGAAGTGTAAAGTGAGAGGAGAAAAGATCTTCTACGTGACACTCAGCCTGGGAATTTTTCCCTACTTCCCTCACTGCCCAGTAAAGCTGGGGAGGTGAATAAATCCTTCCATGGTAACAGCATTTCTGTGGCAGCCATGGTTGCAGATGTCGACTGAAACTGCCCAGCATTGCATTCTATCTGTCTAATCCGTGAAAATGCTGTGAATAGCATAAAAAGTTGACTGGTAAAACCCAACTCTACAGACGAGTTTGAAACAACCACGAAGAAAATGCTTGTAAACTTTGCAATTAGCTGTTCAGTTCTGACCCTAGGAAGTGGCTAATTGCTAAAGATTGGTGAGGTTTAAGTGAAGAGGACAGAAGCAGTGAAAACTGGACACAGAAGAAAAGGGAAATGAAAAGCAGGACCAAGAAGGGGATCTCACTTCTCCTAAGGAGAGACATCTCATTTCTTCTTAAGAAAGCGACTTCACAGAGATGCTAAAAGATCTGCCCAGGGTCACTTCCTGTTGAGAAGGTATTATTAGACCCCTGGTACAAATTACAGTTACATTAGTATGTTATTTGTTTTTGAATATTTTATGGCTGTGTGTATATGCTCAGTTGCTAAGTTGTGTCTGACTCTTTGTGACCCCATGGGCTGTAGCCCACCAGACTTTCTGTCCATGGGATTTCCCAGGCAAGAATACTGGAGTGGGTTGCCATTCCCTTCTCCAGGGGATCTTCCCGACCCAGGGATTAAACCCATGTCTCCTGGATTGCAGGTGGGTTTTCTTTTTTTTTTTTTTATAGTCTTCCCTGGTGGCTCAGATGGTAAAGCGTCTGCCTGCAATGCGGAAGACCCGGATTCAATCCTTGGGTTGGGAAGATCTGGAGAAGGAAATGGCAACCCACTCCAGTACTCTTGCCTGGAGAATCCCACGGACGGAGGAGCCTGGTAGGCTACAGTCCATGGGGTCGCAAAGAGTTGGACACGACTGAGCGACTTCACTTCACTTTCTTTTTTACCACTGAGCTGCTAGGGAAGCCCCATTTTATGGATGTAATACGTGATAATGGTTCAGTTCATGTCATAGTACTGATTTAGATCTTAAATAACTATTTTATTGCCTTTTTAAGTTAAGAAGGCTTCTTAATTGGAATCGCTGCTCCCTAGAATTTTGCCTGGCACACGTAGTAGGAGCTGACTAGATATTCTATAAACAGAACTCAGCTGTAACATAGAGGAATCTTCGAAAAGAACTCAATCAGAGCAAATTCCTCTGTAGTTGCACATACATTTGTAAGGCATAAGTTAAGCACTTTATAAATGTAAAATGAGTGTCACCATTTTATGTGTGTGTATAAGTGGGTACAAAGGTATGTTAGTGGAGAGGGACTAACTATTAGTAAGTATCATCTGCTGTAGATATAATATCTTGTGTTGAACATTGTTTTTGTTTTGAGGCTCTATTAATGTATCCAGTGTTACCTGCCTTCAGATTTGTTCTAACACTGATTTCTAGATTTTTTATTCGTAAGAGAAATATCTACTTGACCAAGATGAAGAAGTCTGACACAATAAATATGAACAGATCCAGAAGTTTAAGGACTTCAGGTTCTGATTCCATGAATGTTCCTTATAGTCTGGGCATCCATGGGCAATTTGATTTGTGGAGCTGGATCTCCCAACAAGACAGTTGCTTTAGACAAGTTTCCATATCATATCTGTATGCCTAGATTTTTGTGAAGGACAGTTGAATTTTCAAATTGTTTTTTTCTTCTCTCATCCACTGCTAGAACATCTGTAAAACTCAGCAGTTCATTTTTCAAATTACATTTCACAGGCTGCCTTGAATTCAAAGAAGCACCAAGATCTTTTGATGGATCTTGTTTCAGAATTTGGGTGAAGAATTATGATCGCTGTATTCCAGGTGCCCCCTTTCTGTGACACCAAGTCTCACAGGTTTTTATTTCCGGACACCAGAAGGTCCATCACTGGTTTACATGAAAAGGTCTCTTTTCAAAGCTTCTGACCCTATTACTACTGTGGAAACAAAATAAAGTAAAATCCTGAATCTAGTGCTTCAGACATCAATCCAGGATTAATTCAGGATCAGGAAATAAGATAATTCAGTTTTAGTGACACTGTATTGAGTCAGAATAAACAGTTCACTGGTCAGAGGAGAGAAAGATTTCAAGTACCTTGCTAGTTGGAACAAAGTAATTTTCCCTTGGTGAACATGCTTGGCCTTTTTCAAAGTGAACAATGTTCTTACAGCATTTCTTCTGGAAATTGTTAGTGTCTGTGCAATCTCTAAAGCTCCCAACTACCCACAAAATTAAAGGAGGTGGTGTTTGTTTGGGCGCCTACATTGTATCAAGCACTACTAAATACCTTATGCATATTGCTTCATCTGATCATCAAAACTGCTTTAAAATATATGATGAGTACTTCACTCTTGAGTCTACTTCTCTCCAACATGTAACATAGGGCTGTTTCATACTAACTGAACCATTTGCCATTCCCAAAATATACACACTCTTGATTTTTCATATCTATAACTGTTATTCTGTATGAGTCAATATGTCTCTGTGAACAATAAACACTTACTTTGCGCTCCATCTTCTCTCTCACAACTGAACCCTGCAATCTAGGTGAATGCCATCTGCTTAAAAATCTGTTTTGTGTTCTGCTCAACTCAATGCTGTGTTCTATTCAACTCAAAATATATGTATTGAGTTGAACTGAATTCATATATTGTCTGTTTAAAGTACAAGTTTAAAAGAAATGAACTCCTAAGAAGTGATGTAAATATGTAAACACAGAGAATGCCTGTTGGGGAAGGCTATTGCTGAAACGTATTTGGATGCATTTTGGGTTCTGATAGAGACAAAGGAAGGTACATTTTAAGAAGAATGCACAAAGAGTGATGAGCTAATAACTGAATTTTCTGGTCTTTCTAATTTTATAATGCTGTCATTCACAGTTAAAACAGAGACAGATCCTGTTTCATAGAATCTTGGCTAATTTTAGGTTTCATTGGTTCATTAAAAGAGAGTGACAGAATCACAGAGATGATTTGAACTTTCATTCTGATGTTACTAGTCTTGCTGCTCTGGGAGATGGTACTTAAAAGACTGTGATAACACAACACAATCACACGTAGATGACTATGATTGCCTGGGAGAGGGAGATTGGGGATAATACTGCTGTTCCAACACTGCATCTCTTTTGAACTCACAGCCCTGAGACACTGCTACTTGTCTTTTTCCCAAACACCTAGACACACACTGATTCACTCTAACATACGACCACTCTGGCTCTTCTTGTGCTTCCAAGGTGAAGCAAGTCAGATACATATCTGTGATTTGCATACCACATTTGAAGTTTGTAGTGACTAGCTAGGAAGGGGCCTCAGGTCAATTTATTGCTAGTGTTAGGAATATCAAATAATGAAATGAAGAAGCACCTGAGTACTTTCAACCATGATTTGTGCAAGACTCCTGGGATGAACTGTCTAATTGGGACAAGAATTGTGTTTGAATAACAAAATTCTGTATTAGCATCATTAAAAATCTTTGCTTTATATTAGGGATGTGGGTTCTAACTCTACTCCTGCCTGAACTTTCGACACGTAGAACAAAATCTCTCTGTAACTAGGCAACATGGCTTTTCTTTGCACAAAGGGACTCCAGCATCACCTTCTCAGGACACAAACTGGTCATTATTCTTCTTGGACGCACAAGCATTATTACCTTCAAAGTCTCCATTTTCCCACAGAGTCAGAGCTTCAGTTCCTCTGTTCACTTCCTGGAATGAGCTTTTCACTAACACTGCTTTTCTCTCTGAGTTCCTCCCTTCAGGAGAGAATGTAAGAAGCCAGCTCTTCATGCAGTTTCCATAGCTTCACCCCTCACCCAGAAAATCTTAAGGACTGTAGATTTAGCAGGGCAGTGCCAAGGTGGATTTAGAAAATCTTAATTTAGTCTGGTAGGCAGAGATTACCCCATCAGTATTTTCATCACCATCAGTTTTGATTTCATTTTTGTTTAAGTAGGGAAAAAAGATGTAAAAGAATCTAAAAAGGAGCCATGTAAAATAGGCCATCTCAAAAACAAATAGAGTCAAGTTCAATCTTCATACATATCTCTTATGAAACAGTTTCCCAGGGGAAGAGCATATTGGAAATTTCACGGAGGAGGGAAGGAGCCTGTCAGGTAAATATTCCTTTAAGAAATGTACAAGGATGAAACTGGCATCTAAAGTGAATTAAGAAAGAAAATCTACTTTTCTTTTACTTGGTTTCCTAAGAAAATGAAGTAAATACGAAAAAGAATATATCCGTCACTGAGAGTACAAAACGGACTGGCTTTCCTTTGCTCTGAGAAGACATTTGGCAAATGATAACTGTGTTTCTTTATCCAAAACCTGACTTTATTAACAGATGAAAACAGCAGACTCTGATTGCTTTTCAAATTATTTAAATTTGCATTTGAAAACATGAGTTCCTGTAAACTGTCCAAACAAGTGTAAAGAAATATAGTGAAAAATCAGCTCTTCAACATCTTCAGGAAGTTTGTAAAATGATACAGAAAAATATCATTTGTAACATCAAAACTAGTTTTTATTTTTTAATTTTTATTTTTTTATTTTTTAATTTTTTTTTTTTGTGTTAATCCGGCAAATAGTGTCTGGAGGTGGGAAATGGTGCAAAATATGGAACGCTTCACGAATTTGCATGTCATCCTTGTGCAGGGGCCATGCTAATCTTCTCTGTATCGTTCCAATTTAGTATATGTGCTGCCGAAGCGAGCACCAAAACTAGTTTTTAAATAAATTATATATTTTACTTGAAAAAGCAACACATGTATATGACAAAATTCAAATATTATATAAAACTAACCCATCAAAATAATTTTTCTCTACTCCCCAGTTGCTGGGTCCACTTTGCATATTTACATATTGATCTATCCCATTTTCAAAGAAAATTACGAACTATCATATTACATCAATCTCCATAATTTATTTAACTTGATCTCCTATTCATACACTTTTAGATCACTTCCAGGCATTTTCAAGAAATATCTCAGGTCCCTCACAAGAAGCATGACCTGAGGCAAGTTACTTAATCTATGTCTCAGTTTCCTTATTTGTTTACTGGGGACAATAATAGCACTTATTTATCACAGATTCTTTTGATTGTTTACCCAGTGGCTGTTTCCTCCTTGTTTAAGATTTAGAACACTGACTTTTGTCTTGGTGGCCAAACAATATACTCAGCCAAGTTGCGTCCCTCTTCTAGCAGCTCTAGAGGGTAAACAATGATGGATTTTAGCAAAATTGGCAATGACAATACCTTTTGTCAGTGAGAAGTTTAAGCAGAGACACAAGATCTGGAGATATGGTATGGTGCATCGGTTAAATGCGTGGCTGTGAAGTCAGAATCCTGGGTCCAGCAGTGTAAATTTGGAGAAGCTACTTAAACTCATTGAATGCAAGAAATTATCATTGTAGTCCCTATTGCATTAAAAAATGCTGAGAAGATTAAAGGAGTGAGTGAATATATACAAAGAACTTATAGCAGGGTCTCATACTTCTTAAGCACTCAATAAGTGTTACAATTAATATTAACTGTCCAGTGAAAGGTAAGTGAAAGTTTGTGCTGGGTGAGGATTCTGGAAAGACTTTTGCTCCTGATCAAGAGATGGACTAAGGAGACCCTGGACTGTTCCCTTCTTCTAATGTTACCATTAGATGTGTGAGACTGTAATGATCAGAGCTGCTGTAGCCTTCTTGGCACCATGAGAAAGCCACAAGGACTGCTAAGACATCAGCCAGAGCCTAGAATGCTACACCACCGATTTGCACCTAGGACCAGTTACTTCCAAACTTCTTGTTTAATTAGATGATGCACTACTAAACCACATTGCTGTTGTTTTTCAGTTACTAAGTCATGTCCGACTCTTTCTGATCCCATGGACTCCACCACACCAGGCTTCCCTATCCTTCACTATCTCCCAGAGTTTGCTCAAATTCATGTCCATTGAGTGAGTGATGCTATCTAACTATCTCATCCTCTGCCACACTATTTTCCTTTTTGCCTTCAATCTGTCCCAGCATCAGGGTCTTCTCTAATGAGTCAGCTCTTCACAACAGGTGGCCAAAGTACTGGATCTTCATTGATGCTTCAGCATCAGTTCTTCCAATGAGTATTCAGGACTAATTTCCTTTAGGACTGACTGATTTCATTTTGCTGTCCAAGGTATTCTCAAGGGTCTTCTCTAACACCACAATACAAAAGAATCAATTCTTTGGTGCTCAGCCTTCTTTCTGGTCCAACTCTCAAAGAAACAGAATTTACTAATTATTTGCAGCTAATAGCACTCCTAATTGATGTATAATTTATAGGATGTTTGAGTGGATTAAATAGGTACTATATGTAAAGCACTTTGAGTAACAGTTGTTCTATAACAAATGCTTGATAAGTGGTAGTTATCATTATTACTCTTGTTATTGTATTTGAGAACATGTGCAATTATATATTTTATGTAAATTCCTAAAAGAGCAACTTCTGGGTTGCAGAGTATGTGCTAGTCAAACTATAACACGTGTCACAAAGTTATACTCTTTACAGAAGTTATATCAAATCAATATGAGAGTATCAGTTTCCACACCTTTGCCAACATGCATACTCAAAATTTCCTAATGTTTGGGTAAAAATTTTATTGTTAATTTACGTTTAATTTTAAGTGAGGTTAACCATCTTTCTTTAATTGACAAGCCATTTATACTGTAATCTGTGTATTCATGATCTTCACCCTTTCTTTTATTGAATTTTCATTACTCTGTATACATAAAGGAAATCATCCCTCTGTTATGGCCTACAAATCATGCTGGTCAGAATGGCTGCCATCAAAAAGTCTACAACAATAAATGCTAGAGAGGGTGTGGAGAAAAGGGTACCCTCTTACCCTGTTGGTGGGAATGCAAACTAGTACAGCCACTATGGAGAACTGTGGAGATTCCTTTAAAAACTGGAAACAGAACTGCCATACAACCAGTAATTCCACTGCTAGGCATACATGCTGAGGAAACCAGAATTGAGAGAGACACATGTACCCCAATGTCCATTGCAGCACTGTTTACAACAGCTAGGACATAGAAGCAACCTAGATGTCCATCAGCAGATGAATGGATAAGGAAGTTGTGGTACATATACACAATGGAATATTACTCAGCTATAAAAAAGTGCATTTGAGTCAGTTCTAATGAGGTGGATGAAACTGGAGCCTATTTTACAGAATAAATAAGTCAGAAAGAGAAACACCAATACAGTATATTAACACATATATATGGAATTTGGAAAGACAGTTACAATGACCCTATATGCAAGACAGCAAAAGAGACACAGATATAAAGAATGGACTTTTGGACTCTGTGGGAGAAGGTGAGGGTGGGACGATACGAGAGAATAGCATTGAAACATGTATATTACCATATGTAAAACAGATGATCAGACCAAGTTCAATGCATGAAGCAGGGCACTCAAAGCTGATGTGCTGGGACAACCCAGAGGGATGGGATGGGGAGGGAAGTGTGTGTGTGGGGGTTCAGGTTGGGCTGACACCTGTACACCTGTGGCTGATTCATGTCAATGTATGGCAAAACCATCACAATATTGTAAAGTAATTAGCCTCCAATTAAAATAAATAAATTAATTAAAAAAACATTTTTGTCATGTGAGGATTTTCAATTTTTCTAATCAAATTTATCAATCATCACTTCTGTGTTTATGAAACCTTTCCCACTCCCAAGTTTGTAAACAACAACAACAAAACTCCCACAGAATTTATGATCCCATATGTTCTTCTAATACTTTCATTTTTAAAAAACATTTGACTGGTGGATCCATTTGTATTTAGTAACAGATGTAGCTTTATTCTTTTGCAGCTGGCTGGCCACTTTCTCACTACCATTTTATTGGACAAGTCCTGTTTTTCACTGATTTTAACATTAACGTTTTCATATACCAAGTTTTCTATATGTATTTGGAATTGTACTCTATATCATTTTATTTTTTTGTTTGTATATAATGTGCTAGTATCAAATTATTTAATGTTATACCTCACTTATTATTTCTATTTTCCTGGCTATTTCCATGTGTTCAGTTTGCCATGAGGACTTTAGATTCTTTCTAATTTAAAATATTCCATTGGTATTTTAATTTGGATTCTATCAAATTCACTACTTTGAAAATTGACATCTTAATAATGTTAAGATCTCCTGTTCAAGGATAAGGTATGCTCTTTTTGTTCCTCAATAGTTTTGACAGATCATGTTGATTTCTTGTTAAGTTTATTCCTAATAACTTTTGTTGTTATTTAGAAGGGCATCTTTTCTATTTTTATATTCTAAACTGCTGTGTGTCTGTGTGCATATCTAGGGAAGTTGAATGATAGTCTCCTATGCTTTCTTAAACAGAATGTGCCTAATATAATTAACTTTTTCTTTTAACACAGATTGCTACTATTGTATAGAATATTGTGATTAATGTGATAACTTATGGTTACATAAGATATCCTTACTGATTTTAGAAGATGATGGATCAAATCTTTATAAGTATGGGGAGGAAAGACTGCATAATTCAATACCAAAATTGGACAAACATAGCTTTGTTTGTTGTCATTTATGAATTTTATTGCTAAAATAAAAGTTAATCTTTGCAATTTAAATTCAGAAGCCTTCTACTGTATCTCTTTAATTCTAAGCTATCCATTTCTTACATTTTAATGTTTTTGAAATTAAGAAGCATCTTATAGTCCATATGTATATCTTACATAGTAATGTTTCTGTTTCTCTTTGAAAGGTTCTTTATTCTAATAATTGATGGCCTCTTAAGAAGTGAGAAAATGCTATAATATTACATTATAACTGTGAAGGCTCTTCCCTCCTCCTCTAGGAAACCAATGATGGTTTGGTATATTTATTAATATGATTAATTACATTTGTTGTTCAAAGGATATAGTGTATAAATTTACTGAGATGTTGAAAAGTTTGTACAAAATTTAAGGACTTCTCATTTTTTTAAGAAAGCAATAACATATTAGGTAAAGAATAACACTTCATTAGCATCATAAAAATATCTACCTTAAACCAACCATCACCATAATTTTCATAAAAGACAAATGTTACATCCAAGTCAGAATAAAGAAGTTAAATCCTTCTGTCACTGCACAGAATAAATTTTTCTATGAAAGTGAAGGTTGCTCAGTTGTTTCTGACTCTTTGCGACCCCATTGACTACAGAGTCCATGGAATTCTCCAGGCCATAATACTGGAGTGGGTAGCCTTTCCCTTCTCCAGAGGATCTTCCCAATCCAGGGATTGAACCCAGGTCTCCTGCATTGCAGGTGGATTTTTTTACCAATTGAGCTATCAGGGAAGCCCAAATTTTCCTGTAAATGCTGTTAAGTATTATATTGAAAAAGATATAAATGTTGCAAAGGAGGAGAATATGCACTGTTTTTTAGATATATTCTTTCTCTTTTTGAATTAAATTTTAAAAGATATTTTAAAAAATAGGAAGTGAAAAAATCATTAACTTCCTTGTATTCTTGTAACCTCTAGTTCAAAGTTGAAGCAGAAAAAGTACTGTTCATGAGAACACTAACAATGTTAAAAACGTAGGCAAAAACTAAGAATAAGTAGGATCAAGCTGAAGAAAATTATAAAACTCTGCTAAAGGACATACAAACAACTTCAATAGAAAGGGAATCATGTTGCTTCTTTAGAAATCCTAAATATGTCAATATGTACAGTGATACTCAGAATCTACAAATATTTAATAGATTTCCATTCTTAATTCTGCTGTTAAGGCTTAAAAGCTTACTACTCAGTTGACTTGTTATCATTGATTTATGCTCACCCAGTTTTGCCTATACATGTCATCAGCATTACTTTTATATTTCCATCTTTTGCCTTTCACCAGAGGAGGACAAATCAAACTGCATATTTTTTCCAGTGCTCTGATCTATTGCAGAGGTTCGACATATTCTAGTGTCCAGAGTAGCATAGTATTTAGAGTAGTTCTGACATTCAATAAATGGGTGACCAAGAGAGTACTTTGTTGATGACTTGTTTTCAAGACGGCAGCTTGATACTCTCTAGGGTTACAGGCATTACACAGGGCATTCTTTATGTCCTAATAGTTGTAGCTGTTCTCTTTTTTTGCCTCTTGTCACTCATTATTTTCCACTGTCAAAAATGTCTATTCATTCCCATGCCTGTCTGTGCCTCTAATTGATGTTACCATCCATGATCACCATCCTTCTCCATGTGTTTTGTAGCTGTTTGCGGGCTTAACATTTCATCAGGAGGCTCTTCCCATCCACGAGGCAGCTTTTATTAGCAGCATTTGGTGCTGGGAATCTTTTTGCTGATAAAAGATTTTAAAACGTTTTTCTAGCGGTTTTTGAGCTTGAAAAATTTCTTGAAGTCTCACTATTATAGAAGGCTTAATTCTGGACAGTGTACGCTCACATGGAATTATCCTTACAGATAAGGATTTTATTACAAATAGAATCGATGCATCCACTGATATCTGGACTTAATTTGAAAATAATTTAAAGATGAAAACGAATAATGCATGAGAGGAGCAGAGAAACTAACATTTTCTAGCAAGAATTAGGTTCTAGGCAAGATGCTACACACTTTGTATACAGTCAGTTGGTGTTATTCATGGTAGTTATACTCTATAAGGTCACCACAAACAAAGTCATAGAGAATATTGAATCATTGCTCATCAAGTAAACATAGGATTAGGTTCCTGTGAGCCTGTCACAAGGTCAATGGATCAATATATGACTTTGTTATATGTGCGTGTGTTTGTTCAAAGGCACCTTATTTACTATATATTTGTCAATGTTCATGGATTCATTAACATGGAACTCATGGCCAACAGCAGAGCTCACGCTTGAGTGAAGCTTAGGGAACACATGCATTTTCTCTGGATGCACATGACAGCCTTCTTGCACTTGGGAACAGCACACAGCACTGCGCTTGGGGGCCACTGTGTGAAATAGTGAAGTGACTGACAAAGAGCAAAAAATGTAAAACAAACAAACAAAACATGGCACTAAGTAGGCCATGAAAGGAAGACTGTTTCCAGTCGGAAGGTTGAAAATGAAAAGGCAGAGTATAGTCTTGTCCAACTTCAGCTGGGAATGCAACTCAAAATTTTCATCACTCTGCATGTCCACAATTAACCAGGAAAATGCCACAAGTGTTGATTTTGGAATAACAAAAAAATTTTGGCAAGTAGGCTAATTTACAATTACTGAATCTGGGAATAGTGAGGATCAATTGTATTTGAATATTCATTTAACTTTTAAAAGAGCTCTCCAAGATAAACCTTGGTATCCCTAACTTATAGATGAGAAAGCTGAGATATTGAGATGCTTTGAAATAGAGAAATTTCAAGAACATATTAAAAATTTGTAGAGCTTTCTTTGTTTAATCCTAAAATGTCTGTCCTTTCTACAATTGTTTTTTCGAACTTTTGCAACATTTAAAATAATGGGCATGGTCACTTTAATATGATATTGATCCATGCAGTTTTCCTGGACTTCTTATTTAAGATACTAGTAATTATAGAAACAATAGCTATGCACATACTATTCCCTGTTAGGTTCCTGATTTTCTATTCAGAAAGATTTAAGGATATACTTATGAACAATCAGGGATTACAACAGTGATTCTCAACCCTGGCTTCATATCAGAGTCCCCTAGGAAGTAAAATAAGAAAATATGAACACCCAAATCCCACCCGGGGCCAATTAATTAGATTCTCTGTGGGTGAGGACTAGGCATCTGTAATGTATTTAAAAAGCATACTAAGGTATTTGAAATGTGCAGCCAGGTTTAGCTCCATTGATGTGCAAGGGATGTGTAACCACTGAAGCCCATTCACTCCTACATCTCAATAAAGGGGTCATGCAAGTTTTATAGAGAAGGGTAAAGATCCAGCATATAATGAAAAACTGACTGAACAGTGGTGTGAATGGTAATCTATTACCATTGACTTAAAGGGAAAGAGGATGTGTCTCTCAATTTGGAGAGGAAAAGTTGTCATCATCCTTTCTTTCTTCCACATTTTAGGTTAGGACAATACTCATTTTGTGGGACTTTGGTAGAAGACTTATAGTCACATCAGTATTATCTATACGGAAGATAAAATTCCAAATCATTGTGAATGCCCGAGGGCAGATATCCTATTTCTTTCACCACTGAATTTTCAGAGCCTAGTTACTGTACCTGGAACAATATAAGTAAGTCTCATTAATTATGTGCTGAATGTATCAGTGGTGCCTTATGTTGATTTAGGAATGGATGAGGCATTCTTAATTCTTGATTAATTCTCCATTTTTCATGGATAAACATGTCTTCTGTGTACATGCATGCCCTCTGTGTGGTTGTTTACTGTAAAAGTGAAAAGTGTTAGTCGTTTAGTCATGTCCAACCCTATGGATTGCAACCCTATGGATTGCACCCCCGCCAGGCTCCTCTGTCCATGGGATTTTCCAATTATTCTCTTCTCCAGGGGAATCTTCTTGACCCAGGGACTGAATCTTGGTCTCCCACATAGCAGGCAACTTTTTTTACCATGTGAGCCACCACGGAACCATTTACTATGAATATAAAATAATTAAAAATCCAGACAAACGAGGAACTTACATTATTGTTGTGCAGACAAGGCATAGAAAATACTGGTAATGCACATTAAATAACTATTTTAAGTGCACCTCATTGAATCACAAAGACAGTAATTACTGCTTTGGGGAGAGGGTTTAGGCAAAGCTCTGCAGAGGCACTGAGTCTCTAAGTGGCTGCTGGAGACCCTTCAGGCTCTGTATAGAAAAGAGCAAGTCCGTCAAAGGAACATTCAGCACATTAAGGAGCCGCTGGTTCTCATCAGGCTTTGCTGTGAAGGCACTGGCATTTTTTCTAAAGTTTGGGAAAAGCGCACAGGTTCTAGGGAATAAGTACCAGCAGTCGATTTTCTCTGCTTTTTGTGACTTTTTTTATTTTGATCATCTATTTGAAGAGTCTCTATTATTCCTGTGGAGTCAAGTTTCTTTTTATGTGCAGATTCCATCGCACATTAAGAATGCTTACATGTGAATAGCTTCAGGTTACAGTTCTATTTAAAGGTTTTCTATGTAAAGCCTTGATTTAAGAAAATTTCTCATTATCTTGCATTTTCCTTGTAAACCGATCTTCCCTCAGTTCTATCTTGCCAGGTGTATGGGCATGTTTATCTGCTAAGAAGACAAGTATTTTTATCATACCCTTTCCTAGCCAAGAGAACTAGGAGTATTAAGTATGCACGCAGGGTACATCTACCAGGGTTCTTGAGTTTTTGGCACCACAAACTTCATGTACAAGCAGTACTACGCTTCTGTATGTTTCAATATTTAAATAATTTTGGTTGCTGTAACTGAATGCTGATTTAATTTAAAATCGGGCTTATTATAGCTGGACTGAAGGCACCCCCAAAATACTTCCATTCATTGGTGGGCAACCGTATTATGGTGAAAATCTAACTCTGAAGCAAATCAGAGACCAACAATGACCACTTCCTTTAATAAATGAGACACAATGAGCCAACTGAATCTCTGAATCTTTGTTTGGGCCTTTGCTTTCTTGTGAGATGAGTGGGACACAAGCAACATGTAAACTTTTATTATTATTATAATTATTTTAATACTACATGCCACAAGAGTACAGTCTATGCTTGGAGAGGACCAAAGAATGCCCAACAAGGACTTTTGTGTAAATACGACTCAGAAAGTACTTAGTATTATCTAGCTACAAAATTCCATAGTTACATTTTTAACACTCCCTGGAAAGTGGAGAGGGGTGGGGATTTTGAAGAAGAGAAGCGGGGAGCTGGGGGTGGAGAGGGGGACTGGGGAATTCCAGAGACTAGTACAGACTTCAAAGTCCTATTCCTGCTAATCTCATAATGTCCTTGAGCTCCCCACAAACAGCTGCAGTTGTTAGTAAAACTTTTTAACTCTTCACATACTAGTCCTCCACAAGCTCAAAAAGTCCCCAGAAAGTTCTGGTGGCATAGCTTCCGAAAACAATATATTTTGGTTTTTGTTCTTCTGTCTTATCTTTCTATATCTTAGAAGCATTCACTCATTCAATATTAAGCTGAGTGAAGTGCCTATGTGCAAGGCACTGTTTAAAAAGAGTAGAGAATTCCAAATGAATTATTTCCTGACCACCAGGAATTAAAATTTCCTAGTGAAGGTAGAGCAGAATACGATGTCAGGGACAAAAAAAAGGATTCAGGAAACAAGGTTATGAAGAGTAAGAGTAGGAGGGGATCGCCACCAACCTGAGAAATTAGGAAAGTGCTCTAGTATTTAACCAGCCCATTCCTGATGGGCATACAAACTTCTCATCCTCCAAGATATGTTCAGGCAGAGGCAAAATGCAGTGGCTGCAAAGCACAAGGGAGTGCCTGGTACCGCTGGGCTGAAGGAAGGGTCACACAGGGTGGCAGTGCTTGATAAAGTTGAGCAGGGAGGTGAGTCTGGGACCTAACTGTGAGCCTGATGACGCCTTTCTCGTTAAGGAGAACATAATCAGAGACTTTCCTTGTGGTCCGGTGGCTAAGACTCTGTGTTCCCAGTGCAGGGGCCCTGGGTTTAATCCCTGGTCTGGGAACTAGATCCCACATGGTGCAATGAAAGATCCTGCATGCCACAACTAAGACCTGGTGCAATCAAGTAGGTAAATAAATAAATAAATACAATGAAATTAACTTTTTTAGAAAGAAGAAGTCAATAATTAAGGGGACACTTTAGGAAAATGATTGCCTTGTTGATGTGAGCTATTGTTTGGAGACAGGAAAATAGGAGCTTACAGTGAAGACTGGGGGTTGAGAGTGATCATCCTATCCATTTCTACAGAAATTTATCTTTTATGAAACACTTTCACATTTATCACACTCGACTCAGAGAATTTCGCCCCTCTTTTGGCAAAACCAGAACTATAGGCTTCCAGGTCTAGACTCCATTCAACTCCTGACTTCTATGAGACTTATACTAACGATCTTCCATTTTTCTTAATTCCTGAAACACATTATCCAAAGCAAGCAGCCAGCCAGTTTATTCCTTACCAATATGTTTCCTATTTGTTTATTTTTCTTTTTTTAACACGTTTATTTATTTTGGCGGTGCTGAGTCTTTGTTGCAGCACACAGGTTCTCTCTAGTTGCAGAGCACAGGATCAAGAGTGTGTGCGCTCGAGAGGTACGGTTCTGGCCCTCTCTAGTTGCACCACAGCATGTGGATCCTAGTTCTCCAACTAGGAATCGAACTCACATCAGCCTGGAAGGTGGATTCGTGACCACTGGACCACCAGGGGAGTGCCTCTAATTGCTTCCTGAGTCTTTGTTTTTACCTCCATGTCTTTAAATGCCTAAATGTGAGATGTTATTAATAGTTTATTCTCACTGTACTCCTCATATCAAGTACCAGGGAAGTACAAATACGTTTGTTAGATAATCCTCTACCAAGCACTTGAAATATAACTGCTTTAGGTAATTGTTTAGCAAAACATGTATATCTTAGAAGAGAGAACAGGAGAATACAAAATAATAACGCTGATGATGCATAGGTTAGTAAATTGTCGATGTATGATTTTTTTTCCCAGATCTAAAAAAAAAAAGTAATGTTTGTGTGCTACTCATTCATCTATCAGTACCTTACCATTTCCTTTCCTGGAAGTATTAATGGTGAAGATTAACTTTTTTTGTTAAACCAAGCTTGTGTTGTAATGTGTTTTGGGTTATGTTTATTTATTCATTTAACAAACATTAATGGGTATCTCCTATGATATAGGTACTGTCCTATGGAAATGAACCAGCACTTTGAAACCCTAGCCCTTCATGGGGGTAGAGGAGAGGGTTTCCTTGCAACCAGATACCAAGGCAAGGAGTCCTAATGTGAAACAGTTGGAATTGGCACTGGATAGCATATCAGAAATTGTGAAGTTGATTTTTTTTCTTCTTTTTGGTCAGATCTTGCTAAGTAACTATTTCTTCACATTCAATACATTTGGGAAAAGCTGCTACATATCTAAAGTCACCGTAACCGCAGAACGACAAATGAAAAGGATAAAGCACTGAACAGCAAGAAAAATGCATTTCACCCTCGTAAGAATGTAAGTGAAAAATTGAATATAAACAGATACAGCCATCATCTTTTACAAATATGATACCTCCATAATATCTCCCCAATATAAACACTTTGGAGTGTTCATATATTCAAGAAGGAACAGCATCATCAGTACATATGAATCACTTCTGATGAAAGGATAAAGCTAAAAACAACATCTAATTCTGAACACATTTCAGTGTGGTGTAATAATGATATTACACTATAGTGATGGCAAAGAGGCTCTGATAGTACCCATTTGCATCCCATATGAAAAAACAAACCCAAGGTCACTTAAAAAAAAAAATCTATAAGCCACAAACTAAAAAGGATTTTCTTGGACAGATCTACTTTATAACACAGTTTAACTCAAGTGTTATGTGAACTACAAATGAAGACTTAAAAGTTTTGCATGCATGTGTGTGTGCTCAGTCACATGCGACTCTTTGCGAAACCACGTACTGCAGCCCATCAGGCTCTTTTGTCCATGGGATTGTCCAGGCAAGAATACTGGAGTGGGTTGCCATGCCCTCCCTCTAGGGGATCTTCCCAACCCAGGGATTGAACTCACTTCCCTGAGTCTCCTGCATTGCAGGTGGATTCTTTACCCCTGACCCACTTGGGAAGCTCCTTAAAAGGTTTAGGTGTTACTAAACACCATCAATACAGATAATAGTATATCAGAAAATGTGTAGGACACACAAGATGCAGAATTGCTGAGATGAACATCAGAAAGGACGCAAAATCTCGTAGGTAACATGGGAAGAATATATAGTAGAAGCAGGAGGTAGGTCTGATCTAGACGATCTACTGAGAAATTAAGATTGAAAATAGAGGCAGAGCATGGGAACATCCTGAGTGATTGCCTAACTCTAGAACATTTCTGATCTGCCAAGATTTATAACGTCGAGTTTAAAGATCTCAACCAGTCCAGTCATGAGTGGATTAGGATCCAGAAAAATTTCCACTGGTAGAAGCTTTCTGAGGAAAGGATTTATCTATTTTGTGTTCGTGCCCCATTAATTGAAGCTCACTAAGTTTTTGATCGTTTATAGGTTTACATACATTAAAGGAAAAGAAAATGGACCTTTACTCCTTTATATCATTAAGGTAAAGCTATTGCTGAAAGTTATTAATAAGCTCAGAAATAGGAAGACAGCATACAGACGACTACAAACATCCACTAGCAAGTAGTAAAAAAGAACAGATATAAACATTGATTGCTCTAGTGAATCAATGACACGGTATGATCAGTATTAACTTCAATATTTAAAGTTTCTTCTTAGAACAGGTCAGCAAATTGGAATGCCATTTTCTTGTTTCCCAGGGAAGTACAATCTGAGCAGACCTGAGATGCAGCAGAGTAAGAGAAATACCATTCTGCACTCATGCCTCAGGTAGGTATGGTAACAACCTTATGGCTTTTGGTGAATTATCTAATCCCCTTGAGCCTCATTTCCCTCATCTATGTGGTGGAGACATAAATGATTGTTTTGCCTAAGTTTCAATATTTTATAAGGATAAAATGAGTTAATAAATGTGGGTTCTGAAATGAAACCTACGTGTGATATAAACTACTATAAAAATGCATGATACCTTGATCTACTGAGAGGGAAAAAAAAGCAACTAAAAGCAATTAATTACTGAGCTGGGGTCAGCTATATGTCTCTGTGTGTATACACAAACATGTATGGGTACATATATACTGCAATATAAGTATTTTTATATTAAGTATCTGTTATGTGTTAGGCAGTATATTTTCAAATTCAAATTAAACAAAAAATCACTCAGCTGTGAGTTCTCAAATAGTCAAAGTGGTTTCTTGGACAAGACGTTGCCATGCTTTCTGCACCATGTCCCTCCCCAGGTCGCTTTGGCATCATCTGTGGACCGGCACACGAACACCCTGGAATGAGGGTGTGCAGCACAGTCGCTCTGGGCTGGGTCTCTCAAGTAAGACAAACCTGGGTCTAATCCTGAACCCTGCATTTAACTAGCAGCTTCACTTTGTGCAAGTCAGTTAAATTGAAGCTAGAATCTTCCCAAGATTGCTGGGGGCACCTGCCACCAGGTGCATCACACGTCACTGGCACATCACAGGTGCTGAGTATGTTACCTGTGCTGGTGGCGGTGGTTGACAAGGGACACCAGGCACCAGTAACTTGGCTCCCAGTCTTTGTTTTATTACCTGGGGATAGTAAGCCACCTTATTCACAAGAAACACTTTCAGCACAGCCCATACTTTTTCTTGTAACGTTTCTTTAACTGGAACTCTTCTCTGGTGGAGAAGGAAGTTCTCAGAGTACACTATCATCTCTCACTCTTTTGTTATGGAAACTGCCTACAGGAGCTATTTTGTGGCATTGTCTTGGAAAAGTTGCAGGGATTTGGTTTCTATGAAAGTGAACTGCCATCTGTTGGTGCTGCAGACATTTGCACAAGGAAGAGTAGTAGCCCTTTCTTTTGGTGACTTGTGGCTGCCTACCCTGTTTTTCCCTCTACTTTTGTGAAGGTTTCTGGGTGAAGCCTTTCTGCACAGGCCGCTTTGATTGGTGTTGGATAGTTTTTCTCTTGTCTGCTGATAATGTTCTGATGCCTCAGTGCAGCTCAGCTTTGAATGAGTCAGTGTGGTCTGTGTCTGGCATTCATTTTTAGTACATTTTGTCCCACAGATAGATCTCTGAGATGTGTCTCTTCCCTCTGTCTGGCTCTATGTTTCTGTTTAAGTGACACATAAAGCCTTGTATCTAATTCTTTATATCTAAGCTCTTCCATAGCCTTTCTCTTCCTTATGCCATTGAGACAGCCACAAAGAGCTACAGGGATGACCACTTATTCCCATTAATAAATGGGTTCTTCATGTCAATATTAAAAATATATGTTAAAATAGGCCCACTCAAAGTACAAACACATGTACACTCATTTACAGGCAGATATACATAGACTCATACATAAATACACATGTGGATGCATTTTATATACATGTATATATCATTGATATTATATTGACATGTTAAAATAGTAATCTAAAAATACAGATATATTTACATGTATGCATAAGTATACAGGTGGATGTATATTACATATCACTATGTTTTATATCATCAAGCAGGTTTACATTTTTCTTTTGTTATCTATTGGGTTTTATATCCCCCAGTTGTCCAGAATATGAGCATGTGAGTGTGTGAAAAGGAATATTTCAGCTACCATCCTCTATCCTGCTTTCGGATGCAACATGAAGTCTCTATTCCAGTATTAGGAAGTAGTCTACTGCTTCTGAGCTGTGCAAGGTAATAAACTATACCGTCTTACAATCTATAGAATACATTCAGGCTATTTAAATCCACTGCATAATTTGCCTCCATGACGGCTGTCAGTGACAGTTTCCTTGGTCTACAATTGAGTGTGCTTAGTGTGAATTCTGATCTAGGAAAACTCCACTCAGGAGAACTTTAAAGATTCAAAATGTGTGAAATGAATCTCATCAGCACTTGACCAGACTGATTTAAGCCCTATTTTTTCCTCTTTTTAAAATGTATGTATTTTTTCACCAAAACATCAATATGCCTGTGCTAATTTGGAAATACATATGCACAAACACATTTACACAAGCAAAAACACTCCATATTTCTTAAGTGTACCCCCTACAACTGATCAGACGTTGCGTTTGTCAGCCTGAAAAATAAAGGCATTCAATTAATACAGTTCCAATCATGTAATCTTGTTAGCTCAAATTGAGCTTCAATAGTCCTTGACAGACCTCAGCAGAACTAGCTCACTGCATGAAAACCAACCACGCAATTTTATCTTTATGTACATGTTGGTACTTGTTGACATTCTATTAAATTGTTTTAATAGGGCCTACTTAGAAAGGTGTATATCTTGCTACTTAAAACCCCTACATTGTAAAGTACAGTTTATAACCAAAATACTGCTCTCACAGGAAAATTATAGCATTTAGACTATACAGCCAAACTGTGTTGCTTTGTCTTATCTTTGGAAAACCCACACTAAGCTAAAACTGTACCTGTCATTGAAACAGCAGTGACAAGAAACAAACAAAAAGATTGCCCAGGGATTCAGTGGCATATGGAAGGAGTAGGTTGCTGCACAATTAACCACAGATCTGCTCGATTACTTTTGGTCACAGCTTCAGTCTGGGTGGAACCTAAACGCTGACTTTTCTGGTCTCTGAAAATCCTTTCCTTTCATGAAATTCATTTACCACACTTTTCTCTCTGAGAAGATGGTGCACAGTGATACATTTTTCAGCGAGTGACATATTTTTGCCAAAGGGGACACATTTGCCTGGAGAATAAGTAAATCCAGTGCCACTCACACAAGCAGTCATTTCCTCTCACTCTTATCCTGGAGTTGAACAACCTCCTGCTGCTTTTGTCGTCACCCCTGAGACAGTGAGTGTGCGTCCCAAGCACGAGCATGGATCAGTACACACTTTGTCCTGCCGGCTTCGAGAGAACGCATTCACAATCATGCTGCCCACCGAACAGTTTCAGTCTGGCTATAGTAATTAGATTTTCTTCTTTCCACTCTAAAAATCTTGAAAATACCATTGGGAGATTTTTTGTTTCCTTCCCCTCAGATGATTTCACTAACGTGTCCTTCTTTAGAAGTGTCTTTATCTTGTTTAAAAATGGACATACTTCCAAATGATTTCAGTCAATTCTCATTTCTATACAGGCATCATGACCTCAAATACCCTTCACCAGTGTGCCTGGTACACATCTCACACCCATTCTGTGACCACCTACGAGAAAGGTAGTCTATATGAAGAGAATTCTGGGAGAGAAGGCCAGCGAGAGGGTCGGACAAGGAGCAACTGTGGAAGGGTTCATGGTTTCCGGGATGTTTTGTGAGTTACACATGATAGCACAGGTTGGTGCCTTCAGAGAGGGAGGAGGGGCCCCTTCAGCTGGAAATTGTTACCGTGATGAGAACAGCAGTGACACAATAGAGGAGAAGAGGAAGAAGAGATGAAAGGCAGATGCTCATTATCTGTAACTGGACTGTTTTCTTAAAGATGTTTCCAATGAAGGGCCAAAGCATCACACAATTTGGCCAAGCTCCCTTTCCCCTTCTTCTTTGGATTATTAAAGGGGCCTGCAGTGAAATCGATTTGGAACCCAACCCCATCTCAGTAGAGTCCCAGCACCCACATGCTTAGTTCACTGTGACAGGCTGCCCTCAGCATCTTCACTAGAATGGATATTCTTTCGTCATCCTGGGAACAGATGTGTTTTCCCTTCTAGGGACACACAAATCAGCACGTTGCGTCCCTGGAAAATCTCCAATAGGCTAATTTTAGTCCTTCTCGTAATGTTACTAAGCTTCATTTGGCCCTCTGAGACTAAACCAGGCCTCCAAAAGGAAATATATACAGTTGGTAGGAACTGGACAGGACCAAGGAGACACTTCAGTTGTTTTCATGACCCACCTGTACAAACTATTAGATGTGGAAAAGCTCTCCTTATTGTAAGTGAGAGAAAAGTTACAATTAATTCCATCAAAGTCTACAGTTGATGCAATACAATTTTATTGCAACTAAACAGTTTTACTTAAATGATATGACATTATCCATGAGACAGTGATTTTTAATACTGTGTAACTGCATATACACTTAACATCTGTACATCATTTTCACTCATTTATCAACTGTGCATTGAGAGTCCACCATATGCCAGAAACTGATTTTTTTTAAGTATATTTGAAGGAGTAAATATTAAGTAGGAGAATAAAGAGTGGTACAAGCATTTTAATCTTTGAATGCTTTCCAAAACTTAACAGCAAATAAAACAGAAAGGCTGAGGTGAGATCTGGCATAAGTATTTTTAAAAGCCTTCCCAAGTGTACCCACAGGCTTCCCAGGTGGCTCAGTGGTAAAGAAAACACTTGCCAATTCAGGAGACGTGGGTTCGATCCTTGGGTTGGGAAGATCCCCTGGAGGAGGACATGGCAACCCACTCCAGTATGCTTGCCTGGAAAATTCCACAGACACAGGAGCCTGGAGGATTACAGTCCATGGGGTCACAGAGAGTCAGACACAACAGCAATTGAGCACACGCGTAAGTGTACCCAGGGATAGGAATCACTAATCTAGACCACAGGGGTTAAAGACATGCTTTACAATATTGCCTATGACTAGTGTCAGCATCCCTTGGAAGTTTATTATGAATGCAGAATCCCAAGCCCTAGGACAGATCGACTTAATCCGAACCTTCATTTTTGGAAGGAAAAACAAGTTTGAGAAGACCTTCTCTACCAGGTCAGACACTGCTGCTGCTGCTAAGTTGCTTCAGTCGTGTCCGACTCTGTGCAACCCCACAGATGGCAGCCCACCAGGCTCCCCCATCCCTGGGATTCTCCAGGCAAGAACACTGGAGTGGGTTGCCATTTCCTTCTCCAATGCATGAAGGTGAAAAGTGAAAGGGAAGTCGCTCAGTCGTGCCTGACTCTTAGCGACCCCATGGACTGCAGCCCACCAGGCTCCTCCATCCTGGAGTGGGGTGGAAGGAAGCCATTGCCTTCTCCAGGTCAGACACTACAGCCGCCTATATATTTAAAACCTATCGCCCCCTGCAATAGGCTAAAACCTATCTGCCGGAGGCACTGAGAGGCTGCATGGTGCAAGAAAGACACATTTTCCTCTGCTTGGTAGATCTTCCAAAGCAAGGAACGTGCAGGCCCCAGAAGCTCTAGGTGGGCTTCTCTGGTTACTCAGTGGTGACGTGTTTGCTTGCCATGCAGGAGACATGGGTTCGATCCCTTGGTTGGGAAGATATCCTGGAGAAGGAAATGGTAACCCACTTCAGTATTCTTGCCTGAGAAATCCCATAAACAGAGGAGCCTGGCAAGCTATAGTCCATGGGTTTGAGAGGGTCAGACATGACTTAGCAAGCAAGCCACCACCACTACTCCATTAAGAAGGCTGGGGAAACAGATCATGAGTCCCTCAGCAAATACTGAGTAGAGTAGCTATCATGTGTCAGACACTGCGTTGAGCTCTAGTGATACAGCCCTGAGGGCTAGAGGGGGAGGCAGACAGAGTAACGGTTGCATGGCCCTTGTTCTACCTTAGCAGTGCACGCAGAGCGCACCAGGGTGTGATCAAACAGGTGCTGGTTCAGGTGTGTTTTCTAGAGTGAGCAGTACCAGTGTGCAGGGTTGGGGAGCACAGTGTTTCATGGCAGGGGGAGCGGTGGGTACAGACATGAGATTTATGGGAACAGTTCAGTTTGGCTGAAGAGCTAAAAGGAGGGAAGGCAGACAGGACTTGACAGAAGCAAGGAGCAATGGTCCTGCCAAGCCGGATGCCTGGCTAAGGAATGGGAGTTTAGGTGCCACATGCCAAGGGAACTGCCTCTTCCTCACAGAAGGATCCACGTTTCCCACAAACTCCTGGCCAAAGGCTCTTTGGAAGAGCCTGGCCAACCTGGATCTTATAGCTTCTCTAAGCTTTACTGAACTTCAGGCCACTACCCCAAGAACTTTCAGCAGCATGAGGCGGGAAGGAATTAGGAATCAGAGATTTTGCAAATGGCAGAGAGAGAGACAGACAGAAACACAGACAGACAAAGAGACATAGAGACAAAGAGAGGCAAAAATTGTGAAACAGAGAGACAGACATCCCTTCAGGCTACACAAACAGTAAATAACAGACCCAGAATTCACAGCTAGACCCTCTGCCAACAAACCCAGTTCTCACTCTCTCTTAGCTCTACATTTTCAAGAGTTTCCATGTGTTTTAAAAATCTGCTTAAGGCCGTGATATTTCTGTAAGCGATTCTCGTTCCTGCTGTCCTTGCCCCTCACCATGACCACTCATTATTCTAGCCTGGTCCCCAAGCTGCATAAACATTTGGGAAGGGATAAAGGAGGGCCCCGTGGGGCCAGAAGAAACTGTGGGGATCTGGAGCAATGCCTCTCCCCTCCCACTCTGCTCCATTTAACTTGGCTTTGAAAAGGCAGACCATTGGGGACCGGGTTTTTATCACTAGTGACTTCCTCTCCCAAGAAATGCGAGCCCTGTGGATTTGAAGAATAATTGGTGAAGTGCTTTGAGGTTTCTTGAATATAAAAGACTGTGTAGGTGTATAATATTATTATTACCACTTTCTGTTCAAGGAGCAGTCTTTAAAAAGAAAAGGGTATGGAATTTTCAGCTTTTCTCCTAGACTAGCCTATGGCCACATTTAACATTAATATCATATTCCTTTGGGTGCACATAATTAGGATGTTTTTGCGACTAGTTAACTTTTGACTTGAGAAGTACATTATGTAACATCATCTTTACTCCATCACTAAATAGTGAGGAGTCAGGCAGCAATTCTGAAGGCACTGAGTTCATAAAAGAGAGAAGGCAATATCTCCATTGCAACATCTAAGGGTAATAAGACAGAATACTTTCAAAAATCTCATAGATGTAACAAATTCATTGCAATTAATTAATAAGCAGCTTCCGTCATGGTGATCCTTTAAGTGCCCTGACAGCTTTTTCAGGGGTGCTGATTCTACCATTTATGAGAGAATCACTGATTTCACTAGAGTATGAGATATTCCTTCAAGCTCCCTCCAGGCTCAGATCATTTCTCAAGTTCACTCTAAGGTGAATTTAGACAGGATTTCAAGGGTGGCTCTAAAACCATAGCAAGCTTTTTGAAAATAACAGACACACATTTGTATCTTAAAAGGCAGACCAAGTTCTCTATAATTCTCTTCCTGAGACACCTTGTTTCATCCATCTGCAGGGCTTTCCCTGCAGATGGAGAGATGACTCGTACATGGGAATCTCGCCTTGGTTCCAGCCTGTTTTTTCCTCACACTATGAATTATTCCTCATGCCCAGTATTTTTAAAAAGAATCACACATGCTTTTTTTTTTTTTAAAGTAGGCTCTATTTTTAGAACAGTTTTAGATATGCAGAAAATTTATGATAGCTACAGAGACTTCCCCCATATCCTCACACCCAGTTGTCCCTAGTATTAACAGCATACATCAGTATGATATATCTGCATATATCTGATATATCTGTAATATCAGTGAACCTGTCTTGTGATGTTATATTAACTAAGGCCCATAGATTAAGGTCCTTAGTTTTTAACCTGATGCTCTTTTCTCTTTCTGTTTCAAGACTCCATTCAGGACAACCCAGTATGTTTAGTTTGGTCTTTTTAGGCTCCTCTTGACTGTGGCAGTTTCTTAGACTGTTTGTGATGACATTGACAGTTTGGGGGAGAGCTCATCAGGTATTTTGAAGAATGTCTCACTGTTGGGACTTATATGATGCTTTTCTCATGATAAGATGGGAGCTACAGGTGTTACTGGAAAGATGACCACACAGGTAAAGTGCTATTTTCATCACATCATATCAAAGGTACAAACTATCAACATGATTTCTGACTGCTGATGTTGGTGTTGATCACCCGGAGGAGGCAGGATGTGTGAGGTTTCTCTACTGTAAAGTTACTTACACTTTTTCCATCCTTTTCATTCTATCTTCTTGGGAAGGAATTCACCATGTGCATCTTAAGGAGTGGGGAGTCATGTTCCCCTTCCTGAGGATGAGGTACCTCCATAAATTACCTGGAATCTTCTGTATGGTTTGACTCTTATTCCCCATTTATTAACACAGTTACATATTTATAATTGCATATATTCATGGATATTTATTTTATACTTTGAATTATAAGTCAATAGTACGTTACTGCTTTGCTCCTCCAAGAGTTCCAGCTTTGGCTATTGGGAGCTTTCCATTGGTTTCTGTGTCCCATTCCCATATCTCTATCAATATATTGGCTGAATTTTTTGGTTAATATTTTAGGCATATCCTTACTTTCTGACACTTCAAAAGCTCTAGGTTCATCTCATACACATGCTTTTCATTGGTGGGAAATATCTGGTCAACAGTGGTTGCCCCTTTAAAGAGATTTGTCCTCAGTCATTGAATGAGCCTGAGAATTGATATAGCTTAAAACCCCACACCGACTGGTATCTAGTAGGAGCACAGTCATTTCCTCCAGACTAAGAAAGTGGCCAGGCTCCTGGTGCCTCTGTGTGTGGATGTGAGAGAGGCAGGATATCAAAGACATGCAGGTGATTGGACAGAAGAATGTCGGAAGGTTGCAGCTGAGGGCCAACACTCTTTCCAAGACCTGCTTCTAGTTTCTCAGACTCGGAGAACTGATCACTTGCCGCTGAGAACAACCTGATCCATCTGCTGACAGAATGTTTGAGCTGAGGCAGCCAGCTTTTAAAGACATTTGGAGGAATCTTTGGTTTAGACTGGAAGAAAAAATAGGGAGGGATAGCAGAGACAGAAGCATCTCCTTGGTGTCATGTGCCAACCTAAATTAACAACTAATGAAAGCAGATTGTATTTAGCAGATTTTAATATAAATTAGGTTAATGGTGACACATTTGAAATAGTACACTGAAAAATCAGTCTGTAATAACAAGCTAACAGATGTTGGCATTTTTATTATTAATTATACATTTCATTATCATTTGATTATTGTCAAACATCATTTGATAGAAGAAAATGCATAAATGATCCATACACATTTGTTACGTTGTTAAGGGATGCTAGTGTCTGTTTTATTAATGTAGTGACTTGAGTAGTCTGATATCATTCTAAAAATCTCGTTTAATCAAGACTATTGAGCTATACACAATGTCTAACAATAATCTTCAATTTAACCATGCTTATCACTGAAGGATCTCAGAGAATTTCACACGCTGACCTGTCTTAGTCACCCTTTTATCTTCTTTAGTGCAAGGCCTTCAGAGAGGAGTTTCACTTTATCAGGGAATATTACTAACAAATGGCATCATCACCCATCATGTTATCATTTCTCCAAAGGATTCCCAGAGAAAAACTGCTATGAATTAGTTGTTCTAGAGTCACAGGAACTAAGAAAATGTATCAGCAAAACAAAATTGAGAAACAAGCATCATAGATAGCTAGTCACCAGACCAATACAACATTAAATGAATTTTCCCCTCGTATTCTTCGTCAGATCTGCTAATACAATACATACCCTACAGATAATCTGCTTGCGCCAGCAACATAACCTTTCTGCTCTGATATATTCTGGTTATGGTCTGCTGAATATTTCAGGCCTTTCATCAAGTTGAACCTGCCCCCTTGGCTAGAGTACACGCTTAGGGCTTCCCATCTCTGCCATTACCCAGACCTCATGTGATGCCTTCTGGCCAGTCCTCTTCTACTATGTCCTTATATGATTTCATGACCCCTAACAACAAGAAGATCTCATGGCTGAGGTGAATTGCTCTTTTTGAACCCACCGTAGTTTTGCTGGTTCTTCTAGGCAGTACTGCACCAGGGTCAAAGTGAATAAGTCAGTTTACTGGATTTTTGTCCTATTGAAAAGGAGAGAAGGGGAGAGGGAGATGGAGAGGAAGAGAGAGCACAAGCAACAGACAGAACCTTGCAAATAGCTTGGACTTCAATCACAATTCTGCCCATACTTGGCTTTAATAAGAGCTACAGACACGACTGAGCGACTGAACCGAACTGAACAACAGGGGCAAAGAGGTGTGTGGCCTTGTTCCCCTGAATGTTATGCTGGTTCATCCATGGTCAGCATTAATTTTTAAGAATATAATTCAAGTTTGAAAAACTGCTCTTAATTTAAGAAAGAGTAAATTCTATCTATAGTGCTTTATAATTTCTCTTGTTACTGTTTTATTTTTTATAATTGAATGATTTTTAATAAATTTATAAAGGTGTGTATCCAACAACCACAATCCAGTTTTAGAACATTTCCATCATTGCTGAAAGATTTCTTGTGCTTGTCTGCAGTCAATCCCACTCCCTATCTGCATCAATTTTGAGAGCAAAAGAAATATTGAATTTTGAACATATTGAATATTCAAGATTACCTCCGTGAAAACAATGTGTGCTTGAGGCCCCTAAATAAAATGATCTTCCTCAGTAATGAGATTTGTTTTGCATTTAAGTTTTGTAAATTTTTATTTTTTGGTCAAGGGCAGTCTTTATTGATACTGACAACCAGCAGAGAATTTCTGACTCTCATCCTGTATTTAGTTAAAATATATATAACATCTGTCATGTGTACCTGCTGACATGGCTGCCTGCCTGTCAAAAATAAAATCCCCAATTTTGGCTGCACATTTTGATGCCCTGGTGTGGGGCATTTTCTGATACCCACAACCAAGCCTCTGATCTCTCGGACACCAATTGTGTGTTCAACAATTCAATTCTGACACCAACTATCCAGAGTTCAAAGCTTCAGGACTCAGTTCCACAAGGCTGCCCCCACTTCTATCTCTTCAGATACCCATCACAAGTCCTGGAACTTCTATACTTTCGGCTGACTAGTTACAAATCAAGTGTTCCCATGACCCTCTCTTCCAGTTCGATAATTTGCCAGAACAGCTCAGAGAACTCAGGCACACACTTTAGTTACTTTTACTAGTTGATTATAAAGGATACAAATCAACAACCAGATGCTGTGGTACACAGGATGATGTCCAAAATGGTCCCAAGTGCAGGAGCCTCTGTCCCATGGAGATGTGAGGGGCGGCACCCTCCCAGCTCATGGATGCGATTACCAGCCTGGAAGCTCTCTGAACCTCATCATTTAGGCTTTTTGCTTTAATAAAGTTCCCACTGCATATACAAGGTTAATTAAATCACTTGCCAGTGGTGACATACTCAAGCTCCAATCCCTCTTCTCTGGATGTTGGAGGTGAGGCTGGAAGGTCCAAGCTTCTAAACATGGCTTGATTTTTCTGGTGACCAGCTTATATCCTGAAGCTATGTAGAGACTACCAAGAGCTATCTTACTAGAACAAAAGATATTCCTATCAACTGTATCACTCAGGAAATTCCAAGCTTTTAGAAGCTCATGGTCAGGAACTGGGGAAAAGTTCATACATGGGGACCATTTTGAAAAGTCCCAGTTCTTGGGCCCTGTATCTAGTTTCTGATCTAGTTGATTTTGGTAGTCTGTTGGTATGGATAATTTATAAATTGCTCTAGGTAGGTCTGAGTATAGCTGAAGTTGATAGTCACTGTAAAAATACCTCTTGATCACCTTCTATACACAAAGCAGGGGTTATATTGGATTCTATGGCAATTACAAAGAAAAAGGAAACTTATTCCAATTTCTACAGGGATTTATAACAGTATCTAAGATCAGAAAAACAGGTGCATATGTTATAAAACAAGGAAATATGATAAGAACATACATTACTATTCTACTAAGATAAAATAAACAATAAGTTGCTTTTGGCTGGGGGATTGAAGAAGGCTCTACAGGGTGGGGTCTTGTGGGCTGGGTTTAGACATGACTCAGATGTTGTAGGTTTTTGTTGTTCAGTCGCTCAGACGTGTTTGATTCTTTGCAGCCCTGTGTACTACAGCACACCAGGCTTCCCTGTCCATCACCGTCTCCTGGAGTGTGCCCAAACTCATATCCATTGAGTCAGTGATGCCATCCAAGCATCTTGTTCTCTGTCATGCCCTTCTCCTTCTGCCTTCAATCTTTCCCAACATCAGGGTCTTTTCTAACGAGTCAGTTCTTTGAATCAGGTGGCCAAAGTATTGGAGATTCAGCTTCAGCATCAGTTCTTCTAATGAATATTCAGGACGGATTTCCTTTATGGTTGACTGGTTGGATCTCCTTGCAGTCCAAGGGACTCTCAAGAGTCTTCTCCAACACCACAGTTCAAAGGCATCAATTCTTTGGCACTCGGCCTTCTTTATGGTCCAATTCTCACATCCAAACATGACTACCAGAAAAACCATAGCTTTGACTATATAAACTTCTGTCGGAAAAGGGACGCCTCTGCTTTTTAATACACTATCTAGGTTTTTCATAGCTTTTTTCCCAAGGAGCAAGCGTCTTTTAATTTCATGGCTGCAGTAACCATCTGCAGTGATATTTGAGCCCAAGAAAATAAAGTCTGAACACTGTTTCCACTGTTTCCCCATCTATTTCCCATGAAGTGATGGGACCAGATGCCATGATCTTCGTTTTCTGAATGTTGAGCTTTAAGCCAACTTTTTCACTCTCCTCTTTCATTTTCATCAACAGTCTTTTTAGTTCCTCTTCACTTTCTTCCATAAGGGTGGTGTCATGTGCATATCTGAGGTTATTGATATTTCTCTTGGCAATCTTGATTCTGGCTCATGCTTCACCCAGCCTGGCATTTCACATAATGTACTCTACATATAAGTTAAATAAGCAGGGTGACAATATACAGATTGGATGCACTTCTTTCTCACGTTTAAACCAGTTCATTGTCTATGTCCAATTCTAGCTGTTGCTTCTTGACTTGGATACAGGTTTCTCAGGAGGCAGGTAAGGTGGTCTGGTATTCCCATTTCTTGAAGAATTTTCCAGTTTGTTGTGATCCACACAAAGGCTTTGAAAGGCTTTGGCATAGTCCATGAAGCAGAAGTAGATGTTTTTCTGGACTTCTATGATTTTTCTACAATCCAACAGATGTTGACAATTTGATCTCTGGTTCCCTGCCTTTTTAAAATCCAGCTTGAACATCTGGAAGTTCTCAGTTCATGTACCATTGAAGCCTACCTTGGAGAATTTTGAGCTTTACTTTGTTACCATGTGGAATGAGTGCAATTGTGCAGTAGTTTGAATATTCTTTGGCATTGCCTTTCTTTGGGATTGGAATGAAAACTGACCTTTTCCAATCCTGTGGCCACTGCTGATTTTTCCAAATTTGCTGGCATATCGAGTACAGCACTTTCACATCATCATCTTTTAGGGTTTGAAATAGCTCAGCTGGAATTCCATCACCTCCACTAGCTTTGTCCATAGTGATGCTTTCTCAGGCCCACTTGACTTCACATTCCAGTATGTCTGGCTCGAGGTCAGTGACCATGCCATCATGGTTATGTGCGTCATTAAGATCTCTTTTGTACAGTTCTTCTGTGTATTCTTGCCACGTCTTCTTAACATCTTCTGCTTCTGTTAGGTTCATACCATTTCTGTCCTTTATCGAGCCCATCTTTGCATGAAATGTTCCCTTGGTATCTCTAATTTTCTTGAAGAAATCTCTAGTCTTTCTCGTTCTATTGTTTTTCTCTATTTCTTTGTATTGATCATTTGGAAGGCTTTCTCATCTGTCCTTACTCTTCTTTGGAACTCTGCATTTAAATGGGTGTATCTTTCCTTTTCTCCTCTGCCTTTAGTTTCTCTTTTCTCAGTTATTTGTAAGGACTCCTCAGAAAACCATTTTTCCTTTTTCATTTCTTTTTATTGGAGATGCTTTTGATCACCACTTCCTGTACGATGTTATAAACCTCTAACAATAGTTCTTCAGGTACTCTATTGAAACTAAGCCTTTGAATCTATTTTTCATATCCACTGTATAACTGTAAAGAATTTGATTTAGGTCATACCTGAATGGCCTAGTGGTTTTTCCCTACTTTCTTCAATTTAAGTCTGAATTTTGCAGTAAGGAGTTCATGATCTGAGCTACAGTCAGCTCCCAGTCTTGTTTTTGCTGACTGCATAGAGTTTCTCCATTTTTGGCTGCAAAGAATACAATCAGTCTGATTTCTGTATTGACCATCTGGTGCTGTCCATGTGTAGAATCATCTCTTGTGTTGTTGGAAGAGCGTGTTTGCTATTAACGGTGCATTCTCTTGGCAAAACTGTAAGCCTTTTCCCTACTTCATTTTGTCGTCCAAGGCCAAATTTGCCTGTTACTCCAGGTATCTCATGACTTCCTACTTCTGCATTCCAGTCCCCTATGATGAAAAGGACATCATTTTTTGGTGTTAGTTCTAGAAGGTCTTGTAGGTCTTCATAGAACCATTCAACATCAGCTTCTTTGGCATTAGTGGTTGTGGCACGGACTTGGATAACTGTGATATTGAATGGTTTGCCTTGGAACGGAACAGAGATCATTCAGTCATTTTTGAGACTGCACCCAAGTACTGCACTTTGGATTCTCTTGCTGACTATGCAGGCTACTCCATTTCCTCTATAGGATTCTTGCCCACAGTAGTAGATGTAATGGTCATCTGAATTAAATTTGTCCATTCCCAGTCCATTTTAGTTCACTGACTCCTAAAATGTTGATGTTCACTCTTGCAATCTCCTGTTTGATCGCTTCCAGTTTACCTTGACTGATGGATCTAACAATCCAGATTCCTATGCAATATTGTTCTTTACCGCATCTGACTTTACTTTCACCACCAGACACATCTATATCTGGGCACTGTTTTCACTTTGGCTCAGCCTCGTCGTTCCTTCTGGAGCTATTTCTCTACTCTCCTCCAGCAGCATATTAGGCACCTACCCACCTGGGGGAGTTCATCTTTCAGTGTCGTATCATTTTGCCTTTTCATACTATTCACGAGGTTCTTAAGGCGAGAATGTTGAAGTGGTCTGCTATTCCCTTCTCCAGTGAGCCACTTTCTGTCAGAACTCTCTAACATGACCTGTCAATCTTGGGTGGCCCTACACTGCATGGCTCATAGTTTCACTGAGTTAGACAAGCCTGTGATCCACGTGATCAGTTTGGTTAGTTTTCTGTGATTCTGGTTTTCATTCTGTCTGCCCTCTGATGGATGAGGATAAGAGGCTTGTGGGAGCTTCCTGATGGGAGAAACTGGCTGTGGGGTAAACTGGGTCTTGCTCTGGTGATCTGGGCCATGCTCGGTAAATCTTTCATCCAATTTTCTGCTGATGGGTAGGGCTGTGTTCCCTTCCTCTAGTTTGGCCTGCGGTCAAACTGTGGTAGATGTAATGGTGGAAATGGCAACCTCCTTCAAAAGGACTTATGCCAGCAAGCTGCAGATCCCAGGACTGTTGTGGAAGTTCTGTAATCAAATCCCACTGGCCTTCAAAGTCAAATACTCTGTCCCTTACCGGATTTCCAGGTTGGGAAATCTGTTGTGGGCTCTCGAACTTTTCCAGAAGTGGAAGAACTTCATATGATTGTTCTCTAGTTTGTCGGTCATCTGCTCAGCAGCTCTATGGTAGAGCTAACGGCGACCTCCTCCAAGAGAACTTATGCCACGCACCATGCCTCCTGGGTGTGCTGCAACCAGAGCCCCTGTCTGCACAGGTCACTGCTAACCTGTGCCTCTGCAGGAGACACTCAAACACTCAAAGGCAGGTCTGGCTCAGTCTCTTGTGGGGACCACTGCTCCTTTCCCTAGGTCCTGCTGTGCACAAGGGTTTTGTTGTAAGTAGAGAATGTGAAATAAGCATAGAAGTTCCAATATACTAACAAAATTTATCCTCAAATTTCACAGATAAATCTGCTGTCTTACAATATTACCCTGGGAGGAAAAATAACTGTTCTGTTGAAGATCCAGTTGTACATGTATATGTTTAACAAAGGCTCTTTATTTCTCACTTACTCAACAAAAAATTTGAAGTAGGCAAGTAATTTGAGAGATTTATTTTAAAAAATCATTGAGCACCAAAATAAATATATTCAATGTTCTGGTATTCATCTCTGGTGTATGAGGTATACACTTAGGATGTGCTGTGTGCTCTGCTCAGTCACCTCAGTTGTGTTAGACTTTATGACCTTATGGATTATTTCCTGCCAGGCTTTTCTGTCCACGGGATTCTCTAGGCAAGAATAGTTGAGTGGGTGGCATGCCCTCCTCGATAGGGTCAGAGCTAGAATTTTAACCATGGTCAAATTGAAAACAAAAACAAAAACAAAAACACTAGATGACAGATCAATGTGATCAATTAATAATTTCATTTACTTAATTCCACATCACTTTGGTCTTTGTTTATTGGATATTTTAAATACTCTCAGTGGTGTTCAAAGATCTACACTCATCTCAAAGCAGCACTTGCTATAAATGGATCACGAATAAACCATGTCAAAGGCAAACATGCATTTATTTCTGTCTCTTTACACCTTCTCCCCAACTTCAACCCACATCACCAGGGTGGGAGGAGGTTGGCAATAATTGCTAAGCAAGTCAGTGCCACCACCTGAGAAAGCTGTCCACTCATCTTGCTAAACAAGGAGGGCTTCCTGTGGTGAGAAACTGAGTTTTCTTTCTGCTACCAGCTGGCTTTCATCGAATTAAACTTTTCCGGTAAGGAATTCGTTCTCTTTCTTGTTTCATATGATGTCCCGACTGTTAGTGTTCCTTTGTGCCTCCTGCTCTGTCAAATGATTTTAAATATCAGGAAATTAAATTCTGAACATCCCTTACAGAGAAAATGGCATGCATTTTGGAACATCTCCATCAGTCAAAGCACTGTATTTTTTTGGTAGGTAATTCAAGGCTGACTCCATTTATTTGTTTAACATCCAATCCTTCTGAATAAGAGGACTTGTTACACATTTCCCAAATTAACAGAATATAAAAATGGACATGGAAAACCCAGGAAAGGTGTGTGTAGAAGGGCAATTCAGGAAAACAATGACAGCAGCAGCCACAGCAACAACAAACCTGCTGTTTCAGGGCCCTTCTTGAATTCATCTTTCTTGGTTTCTTGGTCAGGGAAAACTATTGAAATTCTTACCTTTTTTTTTTTTTTTTAAATTTAAGATGACAAATGTAGGGTTTTATTGAATGACTTCAGTTTCTAAAGGCCTTTGGGAAGCTGATGCCAATAGTCATGAAGAAAACCACATACAGTTTACTGGCCACTTTCATTAAGAAGAGCACTTCCCAGTTGGAGTATCAGTGACACACTCCTAGGAGGACAGTCACACACTCGGAGAACTCACATTGTTCTATGTCACAGACCAGGGAACTCCATGCCTATTCTTCTGTCCCTGGGTTTCTTGCTGCTGCTGCTGCTAAGTCGCATCAGTTGCGTTCAACCCTGTGCGACCCTATAGACGGCAGCCCACCAGGCTTCCCTGTCCCTGGGATTCTCCAGGCAAGAACACTGGAGGGAGGGTTTGTTAGGGAAGTAGACTTTGATAGAGCCTTGATTTCCAACGGAGCCAATACTTTCTTCCCCTCCTCACAACCTCCCCAGGTGAGCAATGAATATTCATTCCCAGGGGTCAACTCTTATCAGTCTGACTGAAGAAGTCTTCTGGCTTCAGAAGTCTATCTGCCTGAAAGCTGAGGATCTAGGCACAAGCTGTATCTTTAAAAAGTCTGCCAATGCTCACTCTCTGTCTGTCTTCTGTCTTTGCCTTTCTCCGCTCTTTTTTCCTCTTTCTTTCTCCTCTCACCCACCTCCTGGCTTTTCATAATCCCTTGCCTTTTCAAGCCCTGAGAAATCTAGCTAATGGATGTCTATTAGTGGTCTCCAAAGTGAGACTGACTACCTCAGGGCTATGAAAATCATTATACAGGTGGAAAGGAGGAAAATATATGAAGTTATAGTTGTTTACAGTTCATCATATCCTTAAAAGTTCCTTTTTGTAAATGTTATATAGAGATTAGTAGTACATAATCATCCATGTAATTTATAAGTAAATGTTCACATTTTGTATATATTTTCAGCAGACATTTCATTAATCAAGGTGGAAACAACAAAAATGTGGAATTTACCCATCTAAACCATGCTTGGCAGATGACTGCCTATCTTCTTAAGGAGAAAGGTTTTTACAGCTTTCAGTATTGACTAACCTAAATATTTTATCACTCTCTGCAACTATGCATTCATTCACTTTAATCACTTAAAAATCATTGCAGCATATCACCATTAGGGTATAAGCTAGGTAAATGGCTTTGGCTTGGAATTATTTTTCTTCCCCACGAGTAAGCTTTTTCCCCGAAAGAATCTTTGGGAGAAAAATGATTTGTCTACCAGAACCTTGAGCTCATTTGTTCTTTCTTGAACACAAAAGAAACAATTGAAACTTCTCATTAAAAAAAAAAAAAATCTGTGAAATGGTGACAAAAATACTGAACTTGCAAGGCTGAATGAGATAATGTTCATTAATGTAGCATGTTAATTGGAGCAGATTTTAAAAATCTAGACACGGCTTCTCAGAAACAGTAATTCTTTTCTCCAGTCTATGCTAAATAACTCCATTTTCTTCAATACTTCCTCAAAATACATTTTATTAGTTTATGACTCAGTGACTGAAAATGGATGCTCCACCCTACTGAAGCCAGGGTGGAGGCAAAGTCCCTTCCCAGCCGAATATACCAGACCTCAATTAATGTATCTGGGAAATATGAATTTGTCTTGCATTTTCTTTCTGTAATGGCACTTCATTGCTGATTCACTTTATCTCATGGTTAGTTATGCATCATAAGTGTTTTTCCACTATATTTATGCTTAGCCAGCCTCTATTTGTGTTACTGGATTTGTGTTCTTGGGAGGACAACTGGGTGTTTGCCATACTACATTTCAGCTTTGTTGATGAAATCATTTTCTAATCTTTCAAGTGCACTTTCTATTTTCCTCACCTCTAGAATTCTGGTAACCCTATCTTATTTAATATCATGTACAAATTTGATGAATATATTTGTCAGTTTTTTTTTAGAGGTGATAAAAGTGACACATTTCCTATCAGAAAGTGTTTGATAGGGTGTCCCAGGTCAATGACATTAATAACTCCTTTTATCTTCCTTCCTTAGGCTAAAGGAAATGTGCAAAGCAGTGAATATGTGCAGTAAGATGGGTAAGTACCAGGAACTATGGAACATGAAGGTATGGTTCCTATTACAGTCTTGGGAGATCATGGATGTCTTTTAAGAACAGGTATAAGTAATCAAGACAGCAGGAAGGAAGATCTGAAGACGAGAGACAGATCCTATTTCTTCCGGGTACTGCAAGCAATTCTGTATGACAGAGGGGACTTGGGGGTATCGGTGAGAGATACGGTTGGAGAGATTGGCAGGTCTAGCTCATGAGAGGCCTTGTCAGCCAGAGTAAGGAGTCTGGATTTGAGGTCACGGAGAGGCATTAAAAGACTTTTACAGCAGGATCCTGACACCCTCAGATTGCTTCATAGAAAAATTAAAAATGATTCTCCTTTCAGTGTGAAGAATGGGTTACACAGATGGCAAGGTTTGAAGCAGGGTGATATTACAGCTATCTATATGGATGTCTTATCTTCCCTTCTGGGTTACAAGTCCTCTGAAACAGGACGCACGCAGGTCTGTTTCTTGCTTCTCTTCCATCATGTGGCATAAACCCTTGAAAATATTTTATTGAGCAGAGGAGAGAAGACACATCACATCTGTACTGTGTCCCTTGTTGATCATGGCTACCACTCTATTATAGGAGAAAATTAAACTACACAGTCTTCACAAATTACTGTTGGTATCAAAGCAGCTTTCCTTTTCTAAGCCATTGTTAATTATTCACGTGATGGTGTACTCTACTATATTCCTAAGAACAGTTGTTTGGTTGGCATATCAGTTAAGGTATACTGGTTATCAGAAAACATTATTTTGCTTTGGATCTTTTTATCTGTAAAATAAAGATGGTGATTTTACCTATATTATGGGATACTTCTGAGGATCAAATTAGTTAATGTGAGTAAAGTACATAAACTAGTGCCTAGCATAAAGGGAAGTAATGCTAAGTAAGATGTTGTGATTATGATAATTATTTTAGCTACAGAAAACAAAAGATTTAACCAACACATAGTGCTGAACCTGAGCAGGGCAACTGATAATCCCTGAGAAGCTGGCCTGGCTAGGTCAGGGAGGGTTCATATGCTACAATATGGAGCTTGCCTAAAACCCTACAAGTAAAGCTATTGATGCCATTCAAGCAGACAGAGACATGACTTGTCCTAACTCTTCTTCTGACTTGAAAACAGCTGCCAGAGAGGTGAGAAGGCAGGAGAAGGGTAGTTTTGGAGCAAAGAGCTGACACTAGAGTGAGTACAGGACTTTGAGCCCTGTCCAGACCCCCTTCAGTCCCTTCTCCCACTTCCATGCGCCCCTTTCCCCAGATGCTAGGTTCTTTTACTTCTAAGAGTCTGCAGCTCTCTTCCAAGAGCTATCCAAGGGCTATTGGAGGCCCTGGGCCTGCTCTTGCACTAGAAGTGCCCGCACATTTACAGCCTGCCATGGGATTCTGTAGTGACTCACGCGGTAAAGAATCTGCCTACACGGCAGGAGACCCAGGTTCGATTCCTAGGTTGGGAAGGTCCCTTGGAGAAGGAAATGGCAATCCACTCCAGCACTCCTGCCTGGAGAATCCCACGGACAGAGAAGCCTGGAGGGCCATTCAGTCCATGGGGTCGCAAAGAGTCGGACACGACCGAGCAACTAACAAATGGACTTTCTCGAAGGGCTTCTTGACTGTACAGGCTAAAAAGCTCAGCTTCAGTGGCACAAACCCCAGAGCCCCCATGATGTTAGGCTGAGGTTGGAACTCTGCCTGAACTCACACTATTAACTTCTCCTCACTGCTTCCCTCTTTCTTACTCCCTAGTAGATCACCATACCTGCACGCTTGTTTCAGGTTCTGATCCTCCAGAACCTCCTAGACAGGGGCTGGGAGGAAGGAGATGGAAAGCTGAGAGAGAAGTTCAAAGGCCAAGGGCACCTAAGACAACGCAGCTGCTCCAGTCCTGCACTGCCTCTCTAGCAGTTTCTGGACTGGTTACTTTGGATAGACTGAATTTCCTGGCATAGAAAGCAAGGAGAATATCAGCCTTGCTTTGAGACAAGTAAGTTGAACTTCCGTTACTCTTAGTAAGTTTTGAGAGTCCCTCTCAATGAGGGTTGCTGAATCAGCAATTCCTCCCATATTTTCAATGGCTGGGTTTTGCCCAGTATATATTCAAGACGCTCACTCGTTAAACCCCCAAAAGATTTGGATCAGGAAGTCACTTATAATGTCAACCACCAGTAATCTACCCTGATGATTCCTGAGTGAGGTTTTGGTCCCGCTGAATCAGCACTCTCATGGGTGCCACTAGGAGCTGCTGCCTCATTTCTCTGCCCGTCAAGGAGCAGCTGCTCTGGCTTTCACAATCTGGAAATCAGGGCTGGGGTTAAAGAGTCTTGCTTGAAGACTAATAATTTCTTGTCTTCATAAACTTTTCATGCTGTAATGTGCTTCACGGGTGCTATCTTGGTAGCTCTTTATAACAATATCATGATGAAGGTGGAATAAACTGAATTGTGTCCATTTAACAGGTGAGAAAACTGAGGCAAGAGACAGGTCAAGTGAGGTCCTGAGAGCCACAAAAAGGGAAGATGTGGAGTTCAGAGTCAAATCGAACCAGGATCTCCATACTTTGTGTTCTGTGCAGAGCTACTGGGGCTGGCAAGTATGGGATGAGACCCTCACTACTTTTCCATTCTCCAGGGCACTGAGCATGTGGAAGCGAGATACATTATGACTATGAGCTCAGATACTCTTAGGCTTCCAGAAATTGCCCACAGCCCCAAACTGGCTCTGTCTGACCCAGCTGTTCTCTTTGCACAGGTCTAGACTTCCTTGCCAGCAAAGATTTAAAATGAGTCATTACTGTTGATTCACTGGGCTTAGGTATTTAGCTAATACAGCTAAAATAAAGATTCTGTTCTGGGAGAAGAGTTTGGACTTGTAGAGCTTATAATTCCCATGTTTCTATTTCTGGTTGTCACTGTGCTTCATGACATTTAGCAATTCTTTTGTTCTATTTAGCAAAAAGTTAGGGGCAAGCATCTATGATGCCAGTGAGCATCACAAATTTTAGCTGGTGGGGTCCTCACCCGTTGGTATAATGGTTGCACAAGGTTTCATGCAGGGGAAGTTTGAGAAAATGCTACTAATATGGACTGGAACAGGCTAGGTTATTTTGAGGATATTTTCTCACTACTGAGTATAAACTAACAAAGGTATAAGATCCCATGTATGTGAGTTTATATCCCTTTTTGTGTACCACACAAGGGTCTTTTCCGAGCCTTTCACTAGGTCCCTCCTATTGTATACACTCAGATCCGTGCTGTTAAGAGCTGGCACACAGGATGGCATACAGCAGGGTGCTCAGGCTGGGTTGCTCCAGCATTGGTCACTGGTCAGCCAATTGGGGGTCAGATTAGATTTCAGTCTGCCCCAGCTTTCCCTTACCACATTGGAGAGATGGGTAACTAAGATATATTCCCCTGAACCTCTCTAATCCCAAGGTTGAAATATTCCAAGGTTGAAATACACCCACAGTGAAATAATATTTGCACAAATGTAAGATAATTAAAAAAGAGGCAAGTACGACCATTCAGCCACAACAACCGCCCCTAATTTATTGCCTTTGGTACCCACTAGATCATGGCGCGCTGACAGCATGATGAAGTAGGCAAGATGAACACACTGAGTGTCAGCACAGCTGGCTGATTTGCTTTTTAAAAATAACCCAGGAATGGATCAATAGGTAACCAGAGGCTGCGTGTTCATCTTAATTTCTAAACTTTAAATATTAGTTACTATTTCCCCTGTGCCCTGAAATTACAAGGAGTCTCCATTGCCTCAATATTGAGAACAAAGTGAGCTGAGTGCTAACACGATGAAGCTGATGCTGTGTCTCCAGCTACACCTGCTCCTGCCCCTCCCTCCTGGCATACCCACACGAAGTGATCAGAAGCCTTGCAAAAGAACATGCCCAGGGACTTTCCTGGGGTTCCTTGGTGGCTCAGTGGTATGGAATCTGCCTGCCAATGCAGGAGACGTGGGTTGGATCCCTGGGTTGGGAAGATCCGCTGCAGGAAGAAATGGCAACCCACTCCAGTATTCTTGCCTGGGAAATCCCATGGACAGATGAGCCTGGCGGCTACAGTCCACGGGGTTGCAAAGTCAGACATGACTGAGCAACTGAACAAGAACAACAACAATAAGGGACTTTCCTGGCAGCCCAGTGGTTAAGATTACTCTTTCCAGTGCAGGGGGCAAGGGTTTGATCTCGGGTCAGGGAATTGAGATTGCACATGCCGAGCAGTGAGGCCAAAAAAGAAAGAACATGCTCATTTAAAGAGTGTGGAAACACCATCTTCATAGAGCCAGGGTGGGTGTCCACTAGAAACCAGCCTTGTGAGATGGCTCTTTGGGAAGTGAGTACAGTCTCACGCTTTTGTATTCACGGGTGCTTGGGGTTCAGGTAAACAAGATGCAAGTCTCACTGGCCTGTGACCTGCTAGAACCATGTCTCCAAAGCTGAGCTCAGGTCTGAGTGCCATATTTTAACCCCATAGTTTCACTGGCATCAGCTTTCTAAGACATGTAGTTCCCTCACTTACATCCTGTGTTGATCGGCAGTCGTTAACATGAACCAGAAGACAAAATAAAATAATAAAATTTGAACACTGGAAAGTCTTTGACCTTTGGCTTTCCCAGGCCAACAAAAGCAATGTAGGGTTGCTAATCTATATTCTTCTAGTGCATGTGTGCTAAGTCACTTCAGTCGTGTCTGACTCTGCAACCCTATGGACTGTAGCCCACGAGGCTCCCCTGTCCATGGGATTCTCCAGGCAAGAATACTGAAATGGGTTGCCTTGCCCTCCTGCGAATCTTCCTGACCCAGAGATCAAACCCATGTCTCTTAAGTCTCCTGCACTGGTAGATGGGTTATATACCACTGGCGCCACCTGGGAAGCCCTATTTTTCCTGTAAGGAATACACACAGAAGAAAAACTCCACCTACTTCTATCATCATTTCCTTAAAAAGCCTTCAAATGCCCTGAATTCAGACAGAAGTGTAGTCCCTCAAGCCAGAGTTTCTCAGACTTTAGAGAACATCTAAATCACCAGGACAGCTTGTTAAAAACAGATTCCTAGGCCTCACTCCCAGAGATTTATAATGTTTGGGAGCCTGAATTGTACATTTCTAACAAGTTCCCAAGTCATGCTGATTCTCCTGGTCTGTGGGAACACTGCTGTAAAAAAAAAAAAACAGGATTAGTTTGGTTATAGCTCACTACCTTGTACTTATTTTGTCCAGGGTCAAAGAACACTTCCTCATACACAGGTCTGCAGACCCAGTGACCAAGTGTTACTTTTCACCAGAAGCCACATCCTTCTTATGTGCACATCCAAGCCTATGTCATCCCTGGGTTTGAACAATTCCATCCTCTGTTGCATGGCTTTCATCAAAGGTTTGAAGGTGAATATACTGGTCTCCTTCACCATCCACCCAACATAACTCACTGAGTTAACAGCTTAATTCCTTCCAAAGAAGAAATGTGGGGGTAAGGAGGGAAGGCTCTAGAGACAGGGGAGCAGTGTTTGTCTAGACTAAATGGTGACTAACATAGGTCTTCCTTTAGTGGTTTGGCTGTTTCTGCCAGACACTTATTGCCTTGGAAACCACGTGGCCTGCAGAATTGCCAGTAGCTGAGTCCTGCAGCCAGTGAGTTACCTGCTGAGTTCTTCAACACACCTTTACTGGAAAGGGCACCAGCTCACACCTCTCCAGGCCCAGGTTCTACTCTAGAAATGCAACTTTTACTTCTACCCAGGAAGTGACCGAGAGGGACAGAGAGAGTTATTCACATTGTATCAGAGTGTATTGCCTATAAAGCATGCTCACAAATATGGTCTTTTTGAATCTTCAGGCCAACCCTAGGGAAAAGTTCTTAGTAGCTCCATTTCTTAGATAAAGAAACTATGTACATTCAGCAAACCTCTTCAGTGTTACCCAGAAGGTTTTCTATGTCACAGCAGTCATTCTACCCTGGCTGCACCATACACTTATTTTTGAGATTACTCTCATTCACTTATGCTCCTCTTTCTGCCCTTTCTAACACAGAAAGGTGGCAAAGGTCAAACGTGAAGCTAAATACAGAGAGGAGATTAACTTTGCTATTTCTGTTATAGGAAAACACCCCCAAATCCCTATAGCAACATCACAGAAAAGCGACCCAATTAATTCAGTGAGGAGATCAGCCACATTGATCGGCTGAAGAGTCAAGTGGACAATACAACTCATTGATTGGATGTTTTATTTTTCAGAGGCCCGTGTAGACATAGCCACAGGCAAGTCTCTTCTGAAAGTGTTACCATGGCAGCAGCCAATTGGTTTGCTTATCCAGCATCCTTTGGTTCCTCAGGCAGTCCTTTTAGAGACTCAGTCAGAGGTCTGCCTGCCTAGGTCAGGATCTGAGCACCTCTCCTTGGAATGGATCCTTTTCTAACAAATGAACTTGTCTTTCAGGACAGTCTTATTTCAATTACTAAGTACCTATTGATTCTTTACATTTACAAATTACTATGCTCCTTTTTGTTAGCAATCCAAGCACTGAAAGAGGACCAGTAGAGTTATCACAAGCTTACAGACAGGGCATTAAAGCCCAGGGAGGGTTAGGTCACCCAGCAAGCTAGAGTGGGGCCAAAATTGTTTCTCCCAGTTTGAATATACTCTGAACGGTCTACCGCATTTACAGGGCTAAATCAATGAAGATGCATTAACCTTGAGAATCAACTCAATTAAGAAAGAACAGAGAGGAATTAGAAGAGACATCTTATCAGGACCATACCAAATGGATGCCCCATGAAATCTCAACTGGAGGAAATGGACTCAAATGAGAGCTAGATGTTCAGAGTACTTAACAGTTGTATCGTGCCTAGTCTTTACTTTGTGCCAAGCATGGTTCTAAGTGTTCACATAGATAACTCAGTTAATCCCTAGTTCAGCCTTAAGATTTAGGTACCATCCCATTTTACAGGTGAAAAATTGAGTCTTGATCAGGGTAGTTTTCCCCTAGGGCAGCAGATTTGGGTTCTAAACGAAGTACTTTAACTCTGCAGGATATGCTTAGGTGCTGTGCTAAACGGTTCTCAAAGAAACGAAAGTTCTAAAATATTTATTTATGTTTTAAAGTGGAATAAAAATACAGAGAGACCAAACATATAAATCAAATGTATAAACACTGTTATTTTCTCCTTTCCTTGAAGCCTACTTCTGTTACAGTGTCACAGTCAAAGCAAATAAAAATTTGTCTACAGCAGCTCTGAAAACTAAAAGTTTAGTGACTCCTCCTAAAGTGACAGCAAAGAGGGTGACTTTCATCACACAACACACAGCCAAACTTTGTTCCATTAGCGACTATTTTTCATGGTCCCGTTAGAGCCTTCAGTTTTCACTGTACGGTAATCAGCTACTAACAACTGTGATTTTCTCAGTTGGTTTCCTATAAGTCTTCAAGCAACAGACCGGAGTCTGAAAGATGATGAATTCTTCTTATTCTCTGCCACAGACTCGAGGTAACCTTGGAGCAGACACTGGAGAAACAGTAATGAGGCTCGAGTTTCTGAGAGAAATCCTGAACTCAACTAACAAAGAGATCAAGGTGGAGTGAGGACTTCAGCAGGCAGCTCACTGCTGGGCTCATTGAAAGCAATAGTTCACGCCTACTAATGTTCACGCCTGGGAGCTGCAAGTCTTGGCCCTGGGCTAATATGTGACTAGAAATTCAGGTGTAAAAGAGCACATGTGCCAAAATCAGCTGTTTCTTAACAGTTGAGTTGAAGCAGCTGAGGGAATCTAAAATACGTTCTCAACAGATGTGCAGCAGTGTTTGAAAGTCAGAACAGTTGAGACAAGATGGGAAATCTGGGGCTTGAATTTCAAAAAGGGGGAAGGGACTGAGGAGTTAAGGAAGAAAAGTGTATAGTCTTTTGTTTTTGATTTATCTACTTTTCCATCTCAGACGCCAGAAGTTCCAGCATGTAAAAAAAAAAAAAAAAGCACACATCCAAGCCCTGTCTTGCATGCCTTGCATGCATCATTTGCCCACAAAATAATTACACAATTAAATCACACCCCATTCGGGATCCTTTACAGTTTTGTCTTCAGGCTCAGCTCTTTGGAGAGCAATGGCATGAAGTCCACAATTTACATACTCTGCTTTTTTGTTTTTCTTCACATTGTGCTACAGCCAAGTAAAGTATTGAAATACATTTTTTTTTTTTTTTTTTTGTCAAAAAGAAGATCATAGTTGTACTAGAGTGGGTAGCCTATCCCTCCTCCAGTGGATCTTCCCAACCCAGGAATCAAACTATGGTCTGCATTGCAGGCAGATTCTTTACCAACTGAGCTACCAGGGAATCTGGAAAAAGTAAGAGATCAGTAAATGACTAATTCAACTATGACACATTCATATTTGAGTGTGCACAGAGTAACAAAAGTGCCCCCAAGTGGGTATAACTAATCTACAGGAAGGCTTCAGAGAGGAAGTGATACATGTGAATATTTGAATTGGGCCTTAAAATGTGTTGAAAGTGAAAGTTACTCAGTTGTGTCTGACTCTGCAACCCTGTGGACTATACAGTCCATGGAATTTTCCAGGCCAGAATATTGGAGTGGGTTGCCTTTCCCTTTTCCAGGGGATCTTCCCAATCCACGGATTGAACCCAGCTCTCCCATACTGCAGGCAGATTCTTTACCAGCTGAGCCATAGGGGAAGCCCAAGAATACTGGAGTGGGTAGCCTATCTCTTCTCCAGTGGATCTTCCTGACCCAGGAATTGAAACAGGATCTCCTGCATTGCAAGCAGATTCTTTACTAGCTGAGCTACCAGGAAAGCCCTAAGCTAATTAACTGTGTGCATCCTCAGTTGCTCTGTAATCCTAAGGACTGTCAGGCTCCTCTGTCCATGGAACTCTCCAGGTAAGAATACTGGAGTGGGTTGCCATGCCCTCCTCCAGGAGATCTTCCTGACCCAGGGTTGAACCCACATCTTCTGTGTCTCCTGCATTGCAGGCAGGTTCATTACCCACTGAACCACCTGAGAAACCCTCAGAAAGTTGCTCTGCCATGTCCGACACTTTGTGACCCTATGGACTATACAGTCCATGGAATTCTCCAGGCTAGAATACTGGAGTGGGTAGCCTTTCTCTTCTCCAGGGGATCTTCTCAACCCAGGGATCAAACCCAAGTCTCCCACATTGCAGGCAGATTCTTTACCAGCTGAGCCATCAGGGAAGCCCGAGAATACTGGAGTGGGGTAGCCTATCACTTCTCCAGAGGATCTTCCCAACCCAGGAATCAAACTGGGGTCTCCTGCATTGTGGGCAGATTCTTTACCAGCTGAGCTATAAGAGAAGTCCTTTTTCTCCATGGGATCTTCCTTACCCAGGGATCCTAAAATGTGTTAGGAGTTTATTAAACATTCAGGAGAAAAATGCACTCATTAATAAATAGCTATCACATGACATTGTATATATTCTGATTTAAAATGTAAAACTCGTGCCCATGTCAGATTTTTAACATCCCATCTGAAATGGTTTTCATCTCTTTGCTTTATTAATGCAAATGCTTTCACAACAGAAAATTTCTGTCCAGGCCTTTCTGAGTGTTAAACAAAATAGAATTTCCTTCTTATGTATGTATGACACACTTCCTTTTCCCTTTTATTATCATCATCTGGATTGATGTGGTAATAAAAGATTTTGAAACCAAGTACTCAGATATATTAGAATTCATATCCCTTGGGTCTTCCTTATTTGTTTTCTTTGATTAGGATAATTTTTTGACTATGTGGATAAAAGCTAAAATTTCTTCATTTTGCAAAAGAAACACATTAGAACTTCTTTTTAAACACTCAGTATGTATGTGTATAAAATGTAGTTGAATTTTTACAGTTATAACTCTGAGGAAGTTAAACTATGGTAGAGCCATGAAAGTTGGCATGTTTTGGAGGTAAAAAAAAGCTTTCTAGAATGATCCTGAGGTTCATCCAGTGTTCTGATCATTTCAGGCTTACTCCTAACAAAGTTGTGGTTGGCACATATCCGGACCTTGAAAAAAGTATCTGTTGAATGTATTGAGCAAATATTAATAAAAACAGTGGCCATATGCTGGCAAACATGTTGATATTATCTCATTTTATCTTTAAATCAAAACTGTAGGACAGATACTGCTATTAATCCTGTTTTATACACGAGAAGACCAGGGCTCTAAGGATTCAGCAAAGTGTTAAGGTCACACATCCTAAATGACAGAGCCTGAATTCAAACACAGGCTGGTCTGACTCCTAAACCTTGTGTTTCAGTGACCATATGTTCTGTCCTGTTCTAGATCCTGGACTCACACAGACTGTAGGGTCTGAATTCTTGGGAGCTTATATCGTACTGGGGAGTTGATGCATGTACAAAAGATACTTGGTACAGTCATGAGGGCTATAAAGACAGGTGTGTTAGAGAGTGGAGCAGGAAGGAAGGACTTGTTGATGGGCTGCTTTGGTATTTTGGGTCATGGAAGATCTGAGAAACTTGACACAGCAAGCTCTGTGTTCTCAGAGGAAATTCAGACGCTGGAGGGGAAAAGGAATTTGAGCTGCAAAGATTGAAACCAGGGTTCTCAACTTAAAGAAGGGGCTTAGCACTTGGTAAGAAAAACCATGGCTTCCCTGGTAGCTCGGCTGGTAAAGAATCTACCTGTAATGCAGGAGACCTAGGTTTGATCCCTGGGTTTATAAGATCTCCTGGAGGAGGGCATGGCAACCTACTCCAGTATTCTTGACTGGAAAATCCCATGGATAGAGGAGCCTGGTGGGCTAAAGTCCATGGGGTCTCAAAGAGTTGGACATGACTGAGCAACTAAGCACACAAAGGGCAAACCATAGCAATGCTGACTCACTTGAACATCTGAATGGTTATGCATTGCTGCCATGATGGGAACGAGGCAACAACTCTGCTGCACAAGGTGCTCACAAACAAAGATGCACAAACAAAGATGCACCCAGAAAGGCCCCACAAACAAAGACGCACAAACAAAGATGCACCCAGAAAGGCCCCACAAACAAAGACGCACAAAGATGCACCCAGAAAGGCACCACAGAAGCGGTTTAGGACACGCTTTGTAGTCATGTTACGATACAGGACTTTCTGTGATTTTTTTTTTTTCCCTGATTCAATCTTTGTTTGTTTATGTTTCTGAAAATGGATCTTTCAGGCCTCTACCTATTAGCTAGTTGAAATTTTTAAAGTAAATCAAGCTGGATATAAAAAGGCTTAACCACTGTATAGTAATAATTGTTCTAAGTGTACTAATTTCAAATATTCTCCCAAATAATGACCTCCATTTTAAAGAGGATACTCTTAATGGCCAAGATATATTGTATTCATAAACATCTTCTTTGCTTATAACACATTCTGTAAGCACCATGATGGTAAAGGCCAAGTGTTACTCAACTTAGTATCTCCCTCAAACTGAGCAGTGCCTAGCATTTTTGCATTAATGATTTAAGATTTAAGCTCATGAGAAAAAGAGATCTTGTCTGTCTTGTTCACTCCTGTATCCCCAGCACCTGGAGGGGTGCCTGACACATAGAGGAGCTCAATAAATATTTGATAATGAATGAATGACATATCAATTAAAACAGTGCTAGAAATATAGTAGAGACTTAAAACAGATCGTAATGAATGAATAAATGAGGTTCAAAGGCCTCCTTCCACCCTCAGCAGCTAAAGGAGTAGGGACACAGGGAGACGAGATGAAATCTGCCTATTGTGTAGTGTGTGCGCTGGCCGTGGAGGGAGAGGTTGGGGGTGGGGAAGGTCTTTCTCAATACTATGCTTATAGTCAGTTATCTAGCTCTGCTTTACACAAACGTACTTTCTTTTTATGTTCCTTAGATTTTAGAATAGTTGGTGACATTCTTTCTCCCTAAAATAATGGAAAAAGAAATAATCTGTAGCTTTAGGCTCCATATAGCTTACAATTCGCTGCCATGAAACAGCATTATCTATGAGTCTCATAAACACATTTACATCGGTTCTAAAATGTGTTTTACATTGTACACTATATGCTAGCATTTTGAGGTTTTTATAACTCTAAGTTCCAGAAACGAAGCTGTAGAAGTCCCAGATTTGTAGCAAGTAGCTGAGAAAACAATGTTTGAAAGTCACTTTACTTACAAAAGCCACATATTTGTCAATCTCAATTATTCAGGATTAAAAATAAAGTAAAAAGATAAGCAAAAAGCCTTTGTGTTGTCAAACAGTCTTGATAAGTCTGAATGCTAAAGCCCATGCCTTTTACCCACAATAGCTTCTGGGTCCAGGCTCTCTGATAAGATACTAGCCAGCAGTTTCCAAACCAGGAAAAAATGCAAAGGGTAAATGAGGAGGGCTTGAGGGTTGCTGGGAACAGTGAGAAAGAGCAGCAGAGAGCCAGAAAATTAAAGTAGTAATAGCCACAAAAAGGAACACAAGGTGTCCACACAGCCCTTCTGGAATTATTCTGCATAAGAGCACTTAGCACCACACCAATATTTAAGGGCATTACTCTACAATGCAAAACTTTATTGTGTTAACTTTGCCCCAGAGAAAGAAATATATTGAATGTCTTCTGTTTAGGCAGACAAGGGACAGATGATTGCATTGTTTAATGTATTTTATTTTAAAAAAAATGCTTATTTTCTCAGAAGAAAGTTCTGCCTTAGTCACTGTGAGCCCTGAGGTTTGTTGTCATAATTCAGTTCACTTTCAGTTCTTTAAAGGAGTCTGTAACCAATCCAAACATGCAAAGGGACAATGGTATGGCCACAGGGCCAGCATACAAGGAAGTGTTTTGCTATAAAAATTTGTATTCGGTATACCATTCTCTCAACAACATTCTGTTTCAGCACTTAACAATCAGTTTTAACTCTCAGCCAGCTAATTCCAAATCTACAGATTACCTAAACCTGGAACGAGGCCAAGTGCAGGAACTCCCACCCCTCCGTCCTGTTCCCCTTGTTTCCTCTTTGTTCAGCGCTTCTGTGTGCATCCTGTCCTCATTCCAGCTCTCTTTCCTCATGCTACCAGTGAGCAGCTCTTACGCGTATGCCCCTTCCTGCCCTGGCTCCCTGAAAGGTGGCTGCTTTACCTCAGCTTAATCCACAATTCAGCCTTTCTGAAAACAAAACTTTTGACTGTTGATTTCTCAACTTCCACCTTATTGGGTCTTATTGGATGAAATTTTCTTCCTCAGAAACTTTTTAATGCTTTTCCTAGCACTCTAGGACTATGACTTTTGCAACAACGCATGTGTCTCAACTAACTGTTCTATTATAAAATTTAGTTTCTATATTGTGTCCCAGTTTTCCTTTATATAATTATGCTCATTACAGAAAATCCAGACTATACAGGAAAAATATACTTTAAAAATTTCCTGTAATTACATCAGCCTAATGATAAGCAGTGGGCTTCCCTGATAGCTCAGTTGGTAAAGAATCTGCCTGCAATGCAGGAGACCTGGATTTGATCCCTGGGTTGAAAAGATTCTCTGGAGAAGGGAAAGGTTACCCACTCCAGTTATTCTGGTCTAGAGAATTCCATGGACTGTACAGTCCATGGGGTCGCAGAGTCAGATGTGACTGAGCGACTTTCACTTTTCAATGACAAGCAGGTTGGTATTTCATGCATAACCACACACGCACATACACACACACATGTTCATTATATTGTATATAAAATTATGCAATCTGGTTCTTCACTCAGTGTTGTAGTTTAAATATTTTCTCACATCATTAAAAAACTTATTCAAAAAATTTAACACATATAATTCTGTCATGAAATATATCATTGCCATTGTTGAATCATTCTTTTACTGTTATATATTTAGGATCTAAAAATGCACGCTTGTAGCTGAAACCCAGAAGAATGCAAAGAACTGTGGGTTTTTAAATTCTGAAGCAGATTTTTGGACTCATGTGTGTGTGTGGTGGAGTAAGGTTGGTGTTGATAGGTAATAAATTATGTGCAGCTGACGCAGGTACCTTAGCTATTGCTCTCATTATAGTGGGCTTTCATATTCTTTCACTCAGGTACCGCATACATAAGGAATGATGACAGGACCTCAGTCATCTGTGTGCCGTTTGCTGTATAAAGACATATGTTCTGAATACATCTAGCTGTTTAAAAATCTTCTTAGCTACTATATAACATAAAGTCATGCCTTAAATAACTAAATCCACTTTGAAGTGAGCTATTTGAGTATCTGTTTCCTTTCCCCATCCTGCTTTCTTTAATTCTGCATCTTACATTGGAAATAATCATAGCAGGCATTTCTATAGTTTATTAACTATATTCTTTAGCAGTAGAAAAATAAGTATATGCTAAAAATTTCATTTTTAATATTCCAGCACAGAGTATTGCTATTAAAGAGTTTGAAAGAAAAATTGCACCAAGAATAAATTATTATACTATGAATAAGATAATAAATCTAGGAAGGAAGCATATTATGAAAATTCTTCAAAAGAGTGAAAAACTATAAATGTACATTGTGGAAAGGATATAGTTTGAGCCTCAGCCTCTTACTCCCCACTGTGAAGGTTCAGACATGTCTATAAATCTTTATCACACTAGTAGTGAAGACACAAGAAAGATTAGTTCCTATGGCACCCAATGTTTTTCTTGCGGGTGGGGGAATGTCGCTAAAGGTGAACCCACTATTGGAATGGCCATTGAACTTCTACAGTGGCCGGTTAGCAGTGACACTAAATAGTTTCCTGGGAGGAACCCATCGCGATGAAGGAGAGACTCAGTTGAGATGCTCGTACTCATGTAAAAGCCTTGGGTATTGGTGAGGAGCAGGAGGTCTACCCACAGCATGATGCCTCTCATTCCAATCGGTCTCTGACCCAGAATCCTGGAAACATGGCTGGGTCCTGGGAAAAGTGAGGACTGGAAACTAAAATGGAAAGAATATAAGCCAGCTCACTGGGGTTCAAGCCCCACTTCCTTGGGACCTTTCTTAACTATAGAAGAAATCCAGTCTTATAACTCAGTTGTAGGCTATGGGACAATCTGGATATTTTCAAAGCAGCCACCAGGATACATGACCAGGTTTGGTGGCTCAGCAGTAAAGAATCCACCTGTGATGTAGGAGATGCAGGTTCAATCCCGGGGATGGGAAGATCCCCTGGAGAAGGAAATGGCAACCCACTCCAGTATTCTTGCCTGGAGAATTCCATGGGCAGAGGAACCTGGTGGGCTACAGTCCATGGGGTCACAAGAGTTGGACACGATTTAGTGACTAAACCACCACAGATAAGACAAGGCTTTTAGGCAAACCCAGCATATGCACAATGTCTAATGGGTACTGTAAAAGGCAGTGGGGCCAGCAGTGGTAGGGAGCTGGTATCATCCCCCGGAGGAGCTTCAAGTAAATACATGTGGTGTGAAAGCTGCTCCTGAGCACACATAAGGCACCACCTGGGAACCCAGGGGAAATTAGGAGGAGGGAGTTTATAACACACCAGGCTTCCTGCATGAACAGGGAGGGGGAAAGAGCCAGGTTAATGGGGTTATAGGTGTTAAGATTTAGTTGTCTTATGATTTATGTATCTTAGACATACGCTATTTTAGCGCAGAAAGACTTCAATTTTAAATAAGTTGTAGAAGCAGAGAACTTCAAAGACCTCCTTTGGGGTCAATTAAGACCTGCATATGTACCTTCAAATAGTTAAGAGAATCTTTCCTCAAGGCAGGGCAGCTGTGCTAATATGAACTTCACTAGGAAGAGATTGATAAAACGGCCTGTGAAAAAAGCTTCTGTGTTTTGTTTTTAAACTGGTGAATCCACATTCATAGTTTATATCAAGCTCTGTATACATGGGATATGATGGTAGCAATAAACTAGTGAATTATGCCCTAAAATGCATCTCAACATGTTTTTTTCCTTTTGGAATATGGTATATATGGGCTTCCTTGGTGGCTCAGGTGGTGAAGAATCCTCCTACAATGCAGGAGACATGGGTTCGAACCCTGGGTTGGGGAGATCCCCTGCAGGAGGAAATGGCAATCCATTCCAGCATTCTTGCCTGGAGAATGCCATGGACAGAGGAGCCTCGTAGGCTACAGTCCATGGGACTGCAAAGAGCTGGACAGGCCTCAACGACTAACACTTTCTTTTTAACACTTTGTTGTATATACTACTTATCCCTTCCCCATGCCTTTTATTTCATTTATTTAAAGTTTTATTTATTAAGCTCTACATGATGCACTGTACAGATAACATAGATGTATAAAGAATAGTCATTAATCTGTGGGTACTCCATGCTTCTCTGTGTTACACAATCCAAACCAGCAGAGCAACTAGTGTGGGCACTGAAACATGTCAAGTCCGTCACTGGTGAAAAATTCACAACACAGTTTTTGACTACTGTGCTTAGTGGGCATGTGCTTTTCCTTATTATAGAAAGAACATGTCAAATCCTTAACTGTTCGCCTAATTTACTTTTGAAAGTGTGAACCACAGTAAACTATATGAGCACAGACTGAAAAAAGCAGAATGTTTTGTAATAATTCTAGGAGCAAATGTGCTTATCACTGTTTTCATCAATTTATAGCTCTTTCTTTAGGAAATATTAGCACTCACCGTGGATTTCAAGGGAAAATAGTCAACATACAAATGTTCACTTAGTTGTACCAGATACACATGCACTGCTGAAAGTATGGTTTAAATAGATATATTTCAGGTAAGTGAAATGTTGATCCTTGCAAGATACATTTTGCTGAATGTGGACCCAGAAAAATCTTATATAAGAGTTATACATATCTACTTTGTAAATAATATACTTTTATAGGTAATAATAATATATATGTACATATCCAAACACAGGAGGTTTGGATAAACCTATAGGTTTATAGGATCTTGACATATTATTATTTCACTATGGGAAAATAAATTATAAAGAGAATAATGGAGGAAAAAAACAGAAAAGTGGTCTTCTTCCTTCTAGACAATAGATGGTAACTTTTCAATTTTAATGGAAATCTAGCAAATCGTATTGTAGAACTGTTTTCTTTTCAAAAGAGATAAGGAGGAAGTTTATATTCTATTGCTAAAATCTACAGATAAAATTCCTCTACAAGTAAAATCAGCCATAATATATATATTAATATATAATTAGTCTAGTTCTTTGTAATTATCAGGTTTTTTAGGTTAATCTAGGAAAGGTAATTGTTAGTGATAAAGTATAAGGAAGAGAAGTTTATAAATCAATAATCTATAGATTAAAGACTTTGATATCTTTTAAAATTATCTAAACAAGCAAATTGCCATAATGCATCTTTAAGGAAATGGCTGAGAACCCGTCTACTCCCATTCGGCATGCAAATGAGCCATTCCACAATAATATTATCTTGACTGCAAAAGGAACAGAATCTTTGTTTACATGTAAGCTGGAAGCTCTTAAATAATAATCTTGAGAAGTGCAAGTATCCTATACTCTCTGAGGCCAAATTATGATATCAGTTATATCAGAGACAGTACAAAGAGTCCTGAAAAGGGATAAGAAAGGGACAAAGAGAAGAGACAGGAAAACAAAGTGGCCAGAGAAATGCTTGGCAGAAGCCTAGCATAAACCTCATCTCTCCCCCAGGCTTTCTGCCTGTCTGCGTTCACTGTTCATCCAGCACCAGCTTCTCCTCAAAGAAATGCCAGCGAACCCCTGCCAGTGTTTCTTCAATACCAAACATGTCAAGATAAACAGACTATAAGGCCATATTGCGTGATTCTCCAAAGAAACTGCTTCTCATAAGAACAAGATTTTTCATTTGCAAGATTTACAAAATCAGTAGCTACATCATAATTAAGTCTGCACTGTTCAATGAATTTTTTAAAACACATTGGCACTTTCCTCTTAAAACCAATAATGCTCTATTTCTTGACATGCATGTTTGTTTTGAATAAGATAAACAGATATTTACTTATGGTAATAGAGGAAAAATATACCAACTGCTTGGTATACTTAGTATGCAGAGAGGGGCAAAGATTCAGGGGTTCTCTGCTGCAATCTGTTGTGGCCAATACCTTGCTCTGCATCCTTAGGGCAGTGTCTTAACCTTTCTGGGCCTGAGTTTCTACAGCTTTAAATGGAGAGAGTAGGAGATGTACAAGGCTGTTTGTTAGTTTGATGATCTGTGATCCATCAACACCAGTCAATTCCAAAATGTCATGCCAGAGGTACCATTTGGAGGGTCTGTTAGAGTAAAAGGTGACTGGCCAGAGGGATCATATATGATTTACTATACTTTTAGAAAAAGAAATATAAGCTATTATTCCCCCAAATCAACTAAACATATTCTAAGACCCCTGACATCATCTGATGCAATCCTTATCACTTGATTTAAGCATTTTCTTTGAACTTCCTTGGAAATGCATAGATTTTACTGTTGGTCATCTCCCTGACTCTTCGATTTTAGAGATGGGAAAACTGAGGTCATGGCATAACTCAAGAGAAAGAATAAGACCAGAGCCCAGATCTCATAGTTTGTGCCGAGTCATCTTTCCATTGCCAAATGTTTGAGTTGGGACACATGGCCCACAGTTAGGCCTTGACAATCCCACTGAGGATCAGGAACAGACTTATTTCAACAGCTTACATGTCAAGAGCCACCAAGAGGTTAGTAAAATAAAGGGATACTATACCATCATCTAACTAAGAAATAACATTCTTGATTGTATTCAAACCACAGCCAAGGGGACACCAGATTTTCCTGACACATCTGTACCTATAGGAAGAAAAACTGAAGCTGCTGTGGGGTTAGTCTCCTCCATGGCCTCTGGGGCCCTATTTCTTTGTATCCATGCCCTTATGTAGTTCCCTGTACCTTGTATCAGAGATGGTATGTAGGACCCATAGGAAACAGAAGTGATGTTATGTTACTTCTGAAGGTAGGTCATAAAAGGTATTTGGTTTTTGTCCTCGATTCCTGGCAGAAAGCTTCTAAAACCCTTAGAATTTCCTGAATGATAAGGGAGATTGATATGACTCTTGGCAGACCCTAGAGAGCTTCAGGAGTGGGGTCTGGATATCAGAAAGAACAAGCCTTCATTAGAAGTTTAGAACTTTTAGCCCCATGCACCAACCTCCAGGAGAAAGGGGATAGCGAGCAGGTTAATTACTAATGATTGCTAATTAATCATGCCTACTAATGAAATCTCCACAAAACCCCATAAACAGTGGGGTTTGTGTGTATATCAACATGCTTCAAGGGAGGTGTGCCTGGAAAGGCCATCCTCTCCCAGAATATAGTTTCCTAATGTACCTTTTCTATTTGATTATTCCTGAGTTGGATCCTTTGTAATAAAATAGCAGTCATAAGTATCCTGAGTTCTATGAGTCATTCCAGCAAACGCCTGCATTTATAGTTGAATGGGCAGAAATATGGGAAGCTTGATGTCTGCAGTGGAGACAATCTTGTGGGACTGAGCCCCAAAACTATGAAATTTCCACTAACTTCAGGAGTTGGTGTCAGAATTGCATTGAGATTTTGGATATACAGTTGGATGGTGTGAGAAAAATAACTCTCAGGCTTCTTGCTTGCTTGTTTTCTCTCTCTCAGATCTCTCACTCTGGGGAAAGTCAGCTGCAAAGTCTTGAGGACACTCAAGTAATCTACAGAGAGTCTGAATGATGAGGGGCTGAGGCTTCCTGCAAACAGCCATGTCAATGAGCCATTGCAGAAGTGACTGTGGGACTGACACCTTGATCGCAGCCTCATGAGATCTTGATCTAAGCCACTTCTAGACTCCAGTCCCTCAGAAACTATATGAGATAATAAACGCTTGTTGTAAGTTGCTAAGTTTCAGGGTAATTTGTTACACAGCAATAGATGACTATTAATGATTCCGATGCTGTAAAGAGCAATATTGCATAGGAACCTGGAATGTCAGGTCCATGAATCAAGGCAAACTGGAAGTGGTCAAACAAGAGATGGCAAGGGTAAACGTCGACATTCTAGGAATCAGAAAACTAAAATGGACTGGAATGGGTGAATTTAACTCAGATGACCATTATATCTACTACTGCGGGCAGGAATCCCTCAGAAGAAATGGAGTAGCCATCATGGTCAACAAAACAGTCCGAAATGCAGTACTTGGATGCAATCTCAAAAACAACAGAATGATCTCTGTTCATCTCCAAGGCAAACCATTCAATATCACAGTTATCCAAGACTATGCCCCAACCAGTAATGCTGAAGAAGCTGAAGTTGAATGTTTTTATGAAGACCTACAAGACCTTGTAGAACTAACACCCCAAAAAGATGTCCTTTTCATTATAGGCGACTGGAATGCTAAAGTAGGAAGTTAAGAAACACCTGGAGTAACAGGCAAATTTGGCCTTGGAATATGGAATGAAGCAGGGCAAAGATTAATAGACTTTTGCCAAGAAAATGCACTGGTCATAGCAAACACCCTCTTCCAACAACACAAGAGAAGACTCTACACATGGACATCACCAGATGGTCAACACCGAAATCAGATTGATTATATTCTATGCAGCCAAAGATGGAGAAGCTCTATACTGTCAACAAAAACAAGACCAGGAGCTGACTGTGGCTCAGATCATGAACTCCTTATTACCAAATTCAGACTTAAACTGAAGAAAGTAGGGAAAACCGCTAGACCATTCAGGTATGACCTAAATCAAATCCCTTATGATTATACAGTGGAAATGAGAAATAGATTTAAGGGCCTAGATCTGATAGACAGAGTGCCTGATGAACTATGGAATGAGGTTGTGACACTGTACGGGAGACAGGGATCAAGACCATCCCCATGGAAAAGAAATGCAAAATAGCAAGATGGCTGTCTGGGGAGGCCTTACAAATAGCTGTGAAAAGAAGAGAGGCAAAAAGCAAAGGAGAAAAGGAAAGATATAAGCATCTGAATGCAGAGTTCCGAAGAATAGCAAGAAGAGATAAGAAAGCCTTCTTCAGAGATCAGTGCAAAGAAATAGAGGAAAAGAACAGAATAGGAAAGACTAGAGATCTCTTCAAGAAAGTCAGAGACACCAAGGGAACATTTCATGCAAAGATGGGCTCGATAAAGGACAGAAATGGAAATGGTATAGACCTAACAGAAGCAGAAGATAGTAAGAAGAGGTGGCAAGAATACACAAAAGAACTGTACAAAAAGAGCTTCATGACCCAGGTAATCATGATGATGTGATCACTAATCTAGAGCCAGACATCTTGGAATGGGAAGTCAAGTGGGCCTTAGAAAGTATCACTACAAACAAAGCTAGTGGAGGTGATGGCATTCCAGTTGAGCTGTTTCAAATCCTGAAAGATGATGCTGTGAAAGTGGTGCACTCAATATGCCAGCAAATTTGGAAAACTCAGCAGTGGCCACAGGACTGGAAAAGGTCCGTTTTCATTCCAATCTCAAAGAAAGGCAATGCCAAAGAATGCTCAAACTACCGCACAATGGCACTCATCTCACATGCTAGTAAAGTAATGCTCAAAATTCGCCAAGCCAGGCTTCAGCAATACGTGAACTGTGAACTCCTGATGTTCAAGCTGGTTTTAGAAAAGGCAGAGGAACCAGAGATCAAATTGCCAACATCCGCTGGATCATGGAAAAAGCAAGAGAGTTCCAGAAAACATCTATTTCTGCTTTATTGACTATGCCAAAGCCTTTGACTGTGTGGATCACAATAAACTGGAAAATTCTGAGAGAGATGGGAATACCAGACCACCTGACCTGCCTCTTGAGAAATCTGTATGCAGGTGAGGAAGCAACAGTTAGAACTGGACATGGAACAACAGACTGGTTCCAAATAGGAAAAGGAGTACGTCAAGGGTCTATACTGTCACCCTGCTTATTTAACTTCTATGCAGAGTACATCATGAGAAATGCTGGACTGGAAGAAACACAAGCTGGAATCAAGACTGCCGGGAGAAATATCAATAACCTCAGATATGCAGATGACACCACCCTTATGGCAGAAAGTGAAGAGGACTAAAAAGCCTCTTGATGAAAGTAAAAGAGGAGAGTGAAAAAGTTGGCTTAAAGCTCAACATTCAGAAAACGAACATCATGGCATCCGGTCCCATCACTTCATGGGAAATAGATGGGAAGACAGTGGAAACAGTGTCAGACTTTATTTTTGGGGGCTCCAAAATCACTGCAGATGGTGACTGCAGCCATGAAATTAGAAGACGCTTACTTCTTGGAAGGAAAGTTATGACCAACCTAGATAGTATATTCAAAAGCAGAGACATTACTTTGCCGACTAAGGTCCGTCTAGTCAAGGCTATGGTTTTTCCTGTGGTCATATATGGCTGTGAGAGTTAGACTGTGAAGAAGGCTGAGTGCCGAAGAACTGATGCTTTTGAACTGTGGTGTTGGAGAAGACCCTTGAGAGTCCCTTGACTGCAAGGAGATCCAACCAGTCCATTCTGAAGGAGATCAGCCCTGGGATTTCTTTGGAGGGAATGATGCTGAAGCTGAAACTCCAGTACTTTGGCCACCTCATGCGAAGAGTTGACTCACTGGAAAAGACTCTGATGCTAGGAGGGATTGGGGGCAGGAGAAGAAGGGGACGACAGAGGATGAGATGGCTGGACGGCATCACGGACTCGATGGACATGAGTCTGAGTGAACTCTGAGGGATGGTGACGGACAGGGAGGCCTGGCGTGCTGCGATTCATGGGGCAAAGAGTTGGACACGACTGAGTAACTGAACTGAACTGAACTGAATGATTCCTTTTATCTAGTCCATTTTAAGACAGTCATAAAATCCACCAAAGGTGGATCCTAGAGTTTAAAAACAGAAAGAAGTCAAAACATTACACTCCAATTTTCAAATACAATATACGGTTTGTTTAATATATAGCATTTATTAGCAGAAATCACAAATACTTATAATAATTAATTCACCAACACCTAGTTTCAAGTTTCAGTGGCTCTCCTAGACTATTTCCTTCTATTGTTTTCACTGAAATTATTAGCATCCTATTTAGTTATCTTTAAACAAGCAGTGGAAACGATATCTACCTGTACTCCTAAGAAATTAAGTAGATCAAGACTTTCTAGGCTCTATTTTTTTTTTCCTTAATGCTTAATTTATACCATCCAGATGGGTTCTAGAATATTTATTGAAGTTATATTATTTATTAACAATTATATGTCGGGCAGTTCTTTATGTGAAGTTTTAGTCCATAAACTCAGATGTGTAAAAATATCTGATTTCTTCGCTTAAAAAAATCAAGTTGATTGATCTGGTCCCTGAAATCCATTTCATCCGACAGATGAGAAATCTAACTCAGTCTTGAGGTTTCCTCTTCTCCATCTCTCAGCATCTGCCCAAGTGCTTAATCATTACTAAAGCATCAGGGAGGGTCTCTGGCCTTCTGTTTCTACCCCAGCCCTTTAATGATTATTTTGATGCTGCAGCATGTTTTCTTCTAGCCCACCTGGGCTATATGCTTGCAGCGGTGGAAAGAAAACTTAAGAGAGAAAAACACTATATAGTCGCTCAACAAAGCATCCTATGGCAGGGAGTCAGAGAGCAAATAAAATGAAAGAAAAGAAACAAGCAACAAGGTGCCAGCCCTCAGGTTTCTGAAATACTCAATAGGAAACAGAAAATGCAAAAACCACATACTAAGGAGAAAAGCAAGTTATTGTTAAGAAGTACCACTTAAATTGCGAAAGCTGGGGGAATCCACCGAAGAAAATCAAGGGAATACAGTGAGCTTAAGAATAGCAAATATAGGCAAACACAATCCTTCATATATGTATACGATTTTATACATTATGAATAACTTTTCCACATTTATAAATTTGTTTAAAGTACTTTTTACAATGAAGTTAGCAGGACACAAGTTAACAACTTCATTTTACAGATGAGGAAACTGCCTCAGGTAGTTTTGTTGACTTGCTCAGTATCACAGGGCTGATTATGAGCGGAATATGAAACTGAGCTCCCCTTCTACCAAGGCCTTTCTCTGCCTCCTCTTCCACTTCTGGGTGAACTGGTTCCCTGAAAGAGGTTAAGTTCTAAAGCAGGATTGGAAGCATTTACATGGACAGAGAGAAGAGGCTTCTGAGTGTGACAAGGAGTTTGGGGAGCAGTGAGAGAATTTGAAAAATACATGAGGAGGACTTAATTAAGGCCAAGTTCCAGATACAGAAGAGAAAAGCCAGGGCGTGGAAAAGTGAAAGAATGCTGACTGGTGACTAAGGGAGCTGTTGATATGAGACAGCAAAATTTCCCCTCCTACCCCCTGACTTAAAAGATTACCTCCTTCATCTCTTCATACATAAACAGTCACTAAGAAAATAGTCACCAGTATCTCTAGCTAGTAGAACATTACCCAATCTAGGCACATACAATTGTTCTTTGGCCCTTTCTAAATCTTAGACACAGTTAGTTACATCATTCTCATTTCCTGTTCTCTAAGTCCTACATCCAAGGCTCAGTTATACCATGGAGATACTGCCAGTTTACATCCAGACCACTGCAATCAAGTGGATATTGCAAAAAGGTGAGTCACATGAATTTTGCTTTCCAGTGATATTAAAGGTGTATTTATACTGAAATGGTTGGATGGCATCACTAACTCAATGGACATGAATTTGAGTAAACTCCGGGAGTTGGTGATGGACAGGAAGGCCTGGCGTGCTGCAGTCCATGGGGTCTCAAAGAGTTGGACACGAATGAGCGAATGAACTGAACTGATACTATATTGTAGTGTCTCAAGCGTGCAATAGTATTATGCCTAAAAAATGTACATACCTTCACTACTGCTACTGCTAAGTCATTTCAGTCGTGTCCAACTCTGTGCAACCCCACAGACGGCAGCCCACCAGGCTCCCCCTTCCCTGGGATTCTCCAGGCAAGAACACTGGAGTGGGTTGCCATTTCCTTCTCCAATGTATGAAAGTGAAAAGTGACAGTGAAGTCGCTCAGTCGTGTCCGGCTCTTGGCGACCCCATGGACTGCAGCCTACCAGGCTCCTCCATCCATGGGATTTTCCAGGCAAGAGTACTGGAGTGGGGTGCCATTGTCTTCTCCAATACCTTCACTAAAGGCACTTTATTGATAAAATTTTCTATCATCTGAGTCTTCAGCAAGTCAATTTTTTTACTAGTTGAAAGTCTGACCTCAATGTTAATGGCTGCTGACTGATCAGGGTGGTGGTTGCTGAAGGCTAGGGTGGCTGCAGCAATTTTAAAAATTAAAACAATGAAGTCTGTAGCATCAGTTGAGTCTTCTTTTATTAACAATTTTTCTGCAGCACTCAATGCTTTCTGATAGGATTTTACCCATTGTAGAACTTCTTCCAAAATTGAGTCAATCCTCTCAAACCCTGTCAGTGCTTTATCAACTAAGTTAATGTAATCCCCTTAAGTCCTTTGTTGTCATTTCAACAGTCTTCAAAGAATCTTCACTAGAGATTGATTCTATTTCAAGAAACTACTTTATTTTTTTCATCCCTAAGAAGCAAATCTTCATCTGTTAAAGTTTTATCATGAGATTGCAACAATCCACCTACAGCTTCAGGCTCCACTTTGAATGCCAGTTCTCTTGATGTTTCCCCACATCTGTAGATACTTCCTTCACTGAAGTCTTGAATTCCTTGAAGTTATCCATGCAAACTGGAGTCACTTTCTTCCAAATTCCTGTTAATGTGGATATTTTGACTTCTTGTCATGAATCACAATTGTCCTTCATGTCATCTAGAATAGTGACTCCTTTCCAGAAAGTTTTCAATTTATTTTGACCAGATTTATCAGAGGAATCACTATCTGGCAGTTATAGCCTTACAAAATGTATTTCTTGAAGAATAAGACTTGAATGTCAAAATTACTCTTTGATTCATAGGCTACAGAATGTATGTTGTGTTAGCAGGCATGAGAACAGCATAAATCTCATTATATATCTCCATTAGAGCTCTTGACTGGGTGCATTGTCAATGAGGAGTGATATTTTAAAGAAATCTTCTCTGTTGGCCAGTAGTCTCAACAGTAAGCCTAAAGTAGTCAGTAAAGCATGTTGTAAACAAATGTAGTTTTACCTAGACTTTGTTCCATTTACAGAGCATAGGCAGAGAAAATTTAGCGTAATTCTTAAGGGCCAGAGGGTTTTCAGAATGGTAAATGAGCACTGAATTCACTTGATTTAAGTGAATTTAACTTAAATTCACCAATTGCATTAGCCCTTAACAAGAGAGTTAGGGGCTAACATGGCTAGTGATTTTGAAGCTTTGAAGCCAAACACTGACTTTTCCTCTAGCTATGAAAGTCCCAGAGGGCATTTTCTTTCAATATAAGGATGCTCCACCCACTCCAGTGTTCTTGCCTGGAGAATCCCAGAGATCAGGGAGCCTGGTGGGCTGCCGTCTCTGGGGTCACACAGAGTCGGACACACTGAAGCGACTTAGCAGTAGCAAGGATGCTCCATCTACACTGAAATTTAGTTGCTTAGTGTAACCACCTTCATTAATGATCTTAGCTAGATCTTCTGGATAACTTGCTATAGCTTGTGCATCAACCCTTGTCCTTGAACGTCATGGAGATGGTTTCATTTCTTAAACCTCATGATCCTAGCTTCAGACTTTTCTTCTGGAGCTTCTTTACCTCTCTCAGTCATCATAGAATTTAAGAGAGTTAGGGCCTTGCTCTAGATTAGGCTTCAGCTTAAGGGAGTGTTGTGGCTAGTTTGATGTCCTACCTAAACCACTAAAACTTTCTCCATATCAGCAATGAGGCCATTTCACTTTCTTTTCATTCACTGGAGTAGCACTTTCAATTTCCTTCAAGAACTTTTTCTTTGTGTTAATAACTGGGCTAACTGTTTGGCATTAAGTGGTCTCACTTAGGGCCTGACTCTGTTTTTGACATGTTTTCCTTATTAAGCTTAATCATTTCTAGCTTTTGATTTAAAGTGAAACTTTTCCTTGAACACTTAGAGGTCATTGTAAGGTTATTAACTGGCCCAATTTTAGCATATATTCCTAAGAGAATGAGCCCCAAGGAGAGACAGAAAGACTGGGGTCAGCTGGTCAGTGGGGCAGTCAGCGCACACCCAAAATTTATTAGGTTTGCTGCTTAACGAGTGGAGTTCTTAGAGCCACAAAACAATTTCAATAATAACATTCAAAATTGCTGATCACAGATCACCATAATAAATACAATAATAATGAAAAAGTTGGAAATATTGTGAGAATTACCAAAATGTGACACAGAGCTATGAAGTGAGCAAATGCTGTTTTGAAAAGTGGCAGTGATAAGACTTTTCAGATGTAGGGTTGCCATAAACCTTCGATTTATAAAAACACCAAAAAAAAGCAGTATCTGCAAAGTACCATTAAACAAGGTAAGCCTGTATTCTGGCCTAGATGACATAGATAGGTGAAGTCTTTAAGACATGCACCATCTTCACCTGCCCTTATGCCTCTGTAATTCTTACTAGTACACCATACCGCCACCTACACTGAGCCTACATAAACCAGTGCAAGAGCTTCCAAGGAGGCATTATTCAAGCCAACTTCCTTCCACACCAGGCAAAGACTGGGAATGGTGCATTGTATCTTTAAATGGAAGAAAACAGAAGGTCTCTGAAGGAATAATGGGATGGAGGGCCAATTTAGAATGAGATGCCAGATGGGTACCATGGAGCATTATGACAATGCTTTGTTAACCTTTTCATAAAGATCTTATGTGGCTAAAGCTCTGATGTTGAGGCTCTACACTGATTTGTGTATTTAGCAATGAGAAATTAAACGTTAAATGTAAAAAAAAAAAACCAAAAACCTCTACCAATATTCAATCTATCCCCACTAACCCCCTCTCTCAACATTGCTATCTATTTTCATAAGCAACTGTGTCTTGCAAATAAAATTTTTCAAAATCCTCAATCACACCCACATCTCAAAACTCGGCCTTAGTTGGAAAGCTTTGCAGGTCTGACTCAGTAGAGCTGGTTATCCTCTTTAATTGGATTGATGGTGACAATTGTAATTACCTTAGATGAGATTGCCTGTAATGTAATTATGTTTCCTTCATCAGTGTGAGCTGGACTTGTGGAATACACACAGAAGATGCCTCCAATTACTGAGAGGTTAAGGAGTACATCATATTGCCTCACAAATCATGTTTGTTACTGTATAGGATTTTAAAAATTACATGTGAAGCTGAAGGAATTATTCCTCTAAAGCAGGTTTTTTGACCCCAAAATATCCCTACATAGACGTATAGTATATAGTGAGATGGCTATATTATGGAGATCTATTTTTTATTTAAATTAAAAAAATCTTAACAGAGAGTACCAATGGCAAATCTGTTTTTTCTGTTTAGTTACTGCTTACTGGTTATTAACAGTGATCGAATCTAAAACAAACAAACAAACTTTTTAAAGCACACAATATGCAGTCAAGTTTAACTTGATTTTTCTCTATGGTTTAAAACTTACCATTTCTGGAAAACAATATAATAAATAACAGGAGATAAATTTAAAACAGGCCTTATGAAATAACCATAATTAATACCTAGGAAGCCAGCTGCTTTGCTACAATGATGCCTCTTTCTATTTTCCAATTAACACATGGAGAACTTAAAATTTTTCAATTGAAAGCCCATCCTCGAAACAGGACAAGTCTGCCAAACGTACTACAAACACATGTCATTTAGGAGAAATGACACATAGTAGAAATCCACCCCAATCTTATTAGCTTTAGCACTGCTCTCATTTAAAATAGAGCTGCTTACAGGTTTTTTTCTTCCCAAGCATATGAAACACAGAACTTGGAAATGTGCCCTTTTGAAAAACGTATTCCTGTATTCACAAACCAGATGGTGCACATCAAATGCATCCTGATTTTCTAATGAAATAAAAAAGGGTTCCTATTGTGTTCTTTAATAAGATTAATGCATCCTCAACTGCTAGTTTTGACAGATACTCCTGGAAAGTTGAACAACTTGGTGAATGCTGTTCTGCTGGACCTGGACCACAAGGCCTCACCAAATGCAGAGCTGGCACCATGCTCGGGGAGCTCTGCTTTTCAGTTCTTCCCAGTAGGATCCAGGATTGAAGCAGGCTCTACAACAGCTGCTCACAAAGAAACCTTCTGTCCTTGAACATCAGAGACCAAGACCAAGAACCTGCTGTCTCTAAAAGGGCTAACCAAACAAGAAAAAGTATCTCCTCTCTCTCGACCTCTCTTTCTGTGGTCTACTCCGTAGTCAGGCCATTGAGCCATTTTCGTAGGCTGCTCTCATCACAAACACCACTAATGAAAGCCTAATTCTGGGCACTATTTGAATGTCACACTCATGACTCTGAGACACTGCTGAGTAAAAATATATTCAAAGCCAATAAAATTATGCTTGCTTCTTCCAACAAATTAGAGAAGAATATAATGCTGTTTACCTTGGAGAAGGTTGGTTTGTACAGCCAAAAACCTGAAAAAGAAAAGAGAAATGGATTAACCCTATTACTTCTAACCTTGCCACCATGATACTACATTGAACATATCTGTGGTATGCCTATTCATTTAGTAAATCCATATGTCATTTTTCTCTTGCTGGAAGTGATAGAAAGGTTTAAAGCCAAGCTGGAGACTAACTTAAATCCATTTTTTCTATTTAATTTCACTATAAAGTCTGGAATAAGCTCAGATGGGGAAAAGCACCCACCAACACACTTGAGGAAAAACTATGGCAGGCTATACAGGGTAGTTTAAAACTTTTTTTTTTTTTTAACTTTTAACCACTTGAGGACTTCTGGTCTGCTGTATCTTATTTTATCTGGCTCCAGAGATGAGAAAAATTTTCTTTGTGCTGAGACATCCTGTTTCATGAAATTCAACATCATATCTCATTTTTCTTCATAAACTGCTCTAATTTAACAGTTAGGCTAGCAGAAAATGCACTACCAACAGATTCAGACATATAATACCCTAAACCTGAAAATAACAAGTTAGAAGCATCACAGGCTACACAGTAAATCAATTATTTTTCCATCAATTCTATAAACTTAAGAGTCTGAAAACTGAAGGAAGGTACTTTTGAACAGCACTATTCAAAAGCTGTTGCTGAGTTAGATATTCAGTTAAGCTGAACACCATGTCTTGTTCTCAGTTTGCTCTGCAAAATGTAAACATTTTACATTTTAAATATGTGTATCTTAGAACTTTTAGGCTAGAGAGACTCAATTAAAAGTAACACCACTATCACCAAGCTATGTTAAAGTTAATCAATACTCCACGATTTGAAAAAAAGTTTCCCCAAATGTCACACAATTCCCTGGGACCTGGCAGCTTTCCTTTCCTTAAGGTATGAAACTGTTTCTCCTCATGGTGTTTTATCATTAAAAAAATGTGTTTAGCAAACTGGTACCAAATCAATCAAAAGGTTAGCATTCTTTTTATTTTGGTGCCCTTTCTTAATGGGCAAAATTGATTGATTAGTTCACCTAGAACATTCTTAGCCTTAGGGCAGAAACAGCACTTTGTTCACAATGGACTAGATTTAAACAAAAAAAGAAAATCAACATTCAAGAATATAGTGAACTTCAAAAATGGAAGGAAATAAATGCTCAGGAGCTCAGCGATTAAATATGCCTTCAACTCAGGAGACGCAGGAGATGCTGGTTTGATCCCCTGAAGAAGGAAACGGCAACTCATTCCAGTATTCTTGCCTGGGAAATCCCATGGACAGAGGAACCTGGAGGGCTACAGTCGTGGGGTCGCAAAGAGTCAGACAAGACTGAGCAACTAAACACACATGCATAAGGCCTGAAAGCATACTGAAATTCCTATATATTTGAAATCTCACATTTAAGTTGTAATGAATTGTTAAGTGTATACCGCTGCTCTGTCTTAGTTTGGAAATGCATTTATATGATGACATGTAAATTTATCTGGATAGCTTAACTATCAGCTTAGTTTCTCTAAACTACATGTATTTTTGAGGAAAAAAAATTAAGGTACTTCCCCAATAAATCCACAATTTCTACTACTTCTGTCCACCCCTAGTTTCAAATTGACTTCAAAACTACTTTCAGGAAGAGGCTTCCTTATGGAAAGTTTGCTGATCTTTCTGAAAAGCAGGGCTTCCCTGGTAGCTCAGCAGTAAAAAAATCTGCCTGGGATTTTTGATCCCTGGGTTGGAAAGATCCCTGGAGGAGGGCATGGCAACCTACTCCAGTATTCTCGCCTGGGAAATTCCATGGACAGAGGAGCCTGGCTGGCTACAGTCCATGGGGTCACGGAAGAGTTGGACATGACTTAGCAACTAAGCAACAGTGACAGAAAAGGCAGGGGATGACAGACAGAAGCAGCTAGCTCCTCGTCACTAGCCATGATAAGGTAAGAAGAACTACCAGAACCTAGCAATGAGAATCCTCTTTTACTCTGACCCTGTTCTATTATTTCTTGTTTGGGCAGCTGGAGGTACCAGGCCCCCTAGCACAATAATTCATACTGTAGCAGAAGTGATTTTTAAATTTAAGTGTGCATGAGAGTCCCTAAGGGGAACTTATTAAAAATGCAGATTCCTGAGCTCTAGCTCAGCTCTATTAAATCTGAATCTGTAAAAGGGTTAGTGCCTGGGAATGTTTATTTTCACTAATTTTCTGGGTGACTTTGATCGAATGGTCATTTTGAGAAATACAGACTTGGGAAGACAGGAAAAGTGGTATCAGTCTGTACCAAGTGCCAGGTCTCAGATGGGTAGGTCTGTTATATTGATAGCCCAGCTCAGAATACATTCAATATTTAAGTTTGAAAAAATAGTATACAGAACATAAGTACAGTATGTTCTTTACTTGCAAATGTTTTTCCTTTTCCTTTACGATTTCCAAATAGATAACTGACCTGCCTTAGCATTATATTGTTTTGGTAACGTATAAATCACTGAAAAATGAGAAAGTTTCAGTAAGACAACTCTAATTAAAGTGGCCCTTATTTAAAGTTTAACTTCAGGTAAGTCATAGAATCCTTGAAATTTATAGCTGGATAGACTTCAGAAAAAAACAAAAACTTAATCCAATCATTTAATTTTTCCAAGTGAAGAAGCTTCCATGCAGAGAGATTAACTAATTTTAGGATTACTTTATAAATGGGGGTGATCCAAAAGATTAATGGAAAAATTTTAGCTGTGATCTTGAATAATTTCCATGTATCTGCTTAATGTTTACTCTTTCTCAGTTCACATGGAAATATCCACAAAAAGAACTATGTTAGTAAATACAATTAATCATAATCAATCATGTACTGTCTTGGATTTGCCTAGAACCAAAATACCGAAATGGACACATGGCATCCTGCTGGTTCTAATTTTCTAACAATTCATTAACTATTTCATGCTTTACTTGTGACAGCACAAATCTTTCAATCTCCTATTATAATTGATGTTATAAAAGGCACCAAAGTGTCCAAATACGTGCCATGAGGTCTGGAGTGTGATGGCCATTTCCAACAACCATAGGGTCTGCATAAGTTATAATAAGCATATTATTATCATTTTCTTTGTAATAGCCTCAGAACTTTCTTTATCTATAAACAATGGTTTTGGACTAGACGGTATCTAAGAATCTAACAGTATGATACAATTAAGCTAAAACAAAAGGATGGATATAAAGATGCCAAGTTTTAATTTAAAACATAAAACATTTGAGAAATGATTCTCTCTCCCACCACCATCATTTTACTGAAAAGGAAAATTTTAACCTCAAAACATAGGAAATACATAATTTCAAAACAAAGATAAACTTTAACCTAAAAAAACTCAACTTAGTAAAGTACTACATTGTCCTTATGTTCTCCATATTGCTATAGATTCAGAATAATTATCATGGACCCAGTGCCAATCAAGGAGCTATACTTTCGGAGCCACTGCTGTAAAGTTCTTTGACAAAGAACTTAGAGTCAGCATTTTCCTGGGTTTATCTCACACAACATTCATCCCCTGAGATGCTTCCAAATAAAAGATTTCCTGGTTTTAGAGCAAAAGGTGTGGTGGTGGTGGTACTTACAGTATAACCCCTTTCAGAGATTCTTAGTGAATAATATATGTTCAGAGTTCTCTTGGAATAAAGAAAATGTTACCTTTATTTCCTCTCTCATTTAAAAAAATTATATCATTTACCCCAGGAAACATTTTTTTTTTTTTTTTTTTGCACATAGCACCTATTCACATTCTACAAAACTAGCATTCTGAATATCACATTCTCAGAGTAGTCCAAAATTTTCCTGAAATCAACTCCACATCCTGACCTGCCAATTATACCTAATAGGACTCTCCCACTCCCCAGTGGTGACTTTGGAGGAAGCTTTGACCTACACTCAAGAATTAGTTAAGTGACCTGGAAGTGAGCCTGAGACTGCAGGCAGCAGGCTACCAGGCGAGTTCAGAATGAAGCCCTGTGAGGAGGAAGACTTGGTGTTCATGAGGGAGACGGCATCCTCCCACGCTCATCAGAGAAACTCATGTGTCTTAGGCCCTCTTTCTTCCTGATCACTTCAGCAGTTTCAGCTGTGTGTAAGGACACCAAAATAACAGTGACATGAATAAGGTAATGTTCATTTTTCTCTCATATACACAATCACCTACATAGTCTTGAGCAGTGGTTCAAAAAGTGCAGCTCCAGGGAAGCGGCGTCAGCATCACCGGGACACTGTTAGAAATGCAAATTCTTTTCATTGTTTTCTCTCTTCAGATTTTTTATTGGAGTATAATTGATTTAAAATGCTGTGTTAGGTTCTGCTGTACAGCAAGTGAATCAGTTATACGCATGTATATGTGCACTCTTTTTTTTAATCAATAGATTCTTTTCCCATATAGGTCATTACAGATTACTGACTAGAGTGCCCTGTGCTATACAGTAGGTCCTTATTAGCTATTTATTTTTATATAGTACAGTGTGTGTATGTCAAGTCCAGGCTTCTCTGGTGGCTCAGCAGTAAAGAGCCTGCCTGCCAGTGCAGGAGATGGAAGAGATCTGGGTTCAGTCCCTGAGTTGGGAAGATCCCCTGGAGGAGGAAATGGCAACCCACTCCAACATTCTTGCTGGGAAGTCCCCTGGACAGAGAAGTCTGTCTTCTTGAAGTCCATGGGGTCACAAAAGAGTTGGATATGACTTAGCCACTAACACTGAGCTCTTCAGCCACTGGCCTGGTTCAGGCACTCCAGCAGCTCCACCTGGACGGCTGTCATGGCTGCCCCCTAATGGTCTCTGTCATGTCCACTGATTCTCTCCAACCTGGCTCCTCCCACCTAACCAGGGGGTTATCTTCCTTAGAATGTAATTTGTTGTCTCTTCCTTACTAGACCATCATTTGATTCCCCACTGGCAAAACCCGAACTCTGCAAGGAAGGTCACAGAGTCTTTCCACTTCTGGCACTTCTCTTTCTTCTTCATTATCCCTCAGCCCCTCATCTGGACACCTTCTAGATCCCAGCTGCAGTAAATACTGTTTCCAGAACCTACTATACCTCCCCTCCATGGTTTTACACATGCTGTTCCCCTTTTGGAAGGTTTGTGTTCATGCTCCTCTACACACACACGTACTCATATACTCACACACACTCATACATGCACACACATGCACTTAGACACAATCTTCTTCAGACAAATACCGGCTCATTTTTCAAAATCTAATCTACACACCAGTTCTTCAGGGCCTTTCTCCACTTCCCCATGCTTGGTTACTTACTTCTTTGTGTTCCCATTATAGTTATTCCTACTTATTCTAGAATATTTAGCACACTGTATTTTAATTTTTTGTGTATAAATCTGCCTCCCAGATTTGATGGGGAGTTTCTTGGAAGCAGGTACTGCTACTTATTCAGTAAACATTAAATGTCCACTGTGTGCCTGGAAGTTTATATCCTGAGGACTAGGGCCTAGCACAGTGTCAGTGTCTGATGGGTACCCAATAATGACTAATTCAAAGCATGAATGCAAGAATGTTTTCTGTAAATTCTCTCAAGGATGCAATGATTATAATATACCTGTGGGTGTTCTTGAGAAACATACATAGAAGCATATTAGTAATGTATTAAATCTGCTAAATTCAGAAGTGAGAAAATATTTTCAGAATAAGTATTGGCCTTTAAATAGCAGAAGAAGGGAATTCTCTGGTGGTCAAATGGTTAGGACTCCATGTTTCCAGTGCAGGGGGCACAGGTTTGATCTCTTGTTGGGGAGCTAAGATCCCACAAGCATCCAAGTGTGCCCTCCCCCAAAATTAAAAAGTAATAAAGAGCAAAAGAAGAAGAAGGAGGGAAATGAGAAAAAACCTGGGATCAGGGCAAAAGATGTGAAATTTCTATGCTCAAAGCAAGGAATGTATTTGTACCTGGGAACACAGGGGAAAACAAGTCCTGTAACAGTGATTTCAGCTCTACAGAGAAACAAATATTATTCTTCCAAGTTTGTAAGACTTAATGGCACTTGTCCCTTGTGCTGAGTAGGAGACGGTGAATTACGTTGTCTGTGCACAGATGAATTTAAATTCCCACAGGCACAGTTGACTATGATGCCACTTCACCCTGAAATCTTTCCTTTCAATTTCTTGAAAGAAGGGAGAATATCCTGATGCGTGAAGCTTTTCTTCTGATTATTTAAAAATAAAAGTCTCTCCAGGCAATTGTCCAAGCCCAAGAGCTTAAATGAAAATGTTCATTTTGAGAATTTCTCATGTAATTCCCTGTTTGGATTGAAGGTAGAGACCTTTTCTTGCCTAATTATGAGACAGAGAGTAATAAATGCTTCTAAAATTCCAGACCAAGTTGGAATCAAGGACACTTAGCAGAGACAAGTGGTACGGTTGTGGCTCCCAGGAACAGGCAAAAGGGCAAGCCAATCTTTTTATTGTCTGTCCTGTGCCAAGATCTAGCTTTGTTTATTCGATCAGTGAATCCATTCTGGAAGGTTATGTTCATTACGGTACTTTGTCACTAATCGGATAAAGGAAACAATCAATGTGATTGCCAATACTGTTACTTTTTGGAATGAACCAAGCAATATATATGCAATTATGATAAATAATTGTTGGATGTAAAATATTATGGACGATAGTTACAATTTGCTTGTCAATAATGGAGCTACTATACAATGCAATAAAAAAATTCCACAATCTTTCCATAATTTTCATGAAGAGCTTTCTAGATGGAAATTTTTATTTATGTAATTTTCATAGGATATAATTTGACATAGACTTTGTCTCCTAAGCAAAGAGTGTGTTGTAAACACTCTATTTAGCTTGCAATTACCATACAGTTAAATGACTAATCACAGAAACTCACTCCATGGTCATTGACAAAAATGGCCACACTTAACAAATGAAATTAACACTGAGAAAAACAAATCTGCCTCTTCCCCACACCCAGAAAGTCAATCACATAAAATTGCCTCAAATATGACAATTCTGTGATGAGGCACAGTTAATCTGTGCTGTGTGAGCCAGAAAATTTCTTATCTTAGGTCCTGATTTTTTCCCAGTCCAAGTACAGCTGAATGCAGTGAAGAAGGATGGCGAGAACTCATTCACAACAAAGGGTAAGACATTTTCTAAGTATGCTTGGATGAGGTGCTTGAACTCTATTTCACAACATTTTTCATCCCCACTAACCCTTCTCTTATATCCCACCAAATAAAAAGATATTGATTCTTAATGAAAAGTACGTATGAAACAATGACCGTATCTTTCTAGCTCCCATTACCTTGATTTTAGAAATAACATCTAGTTCATGTTAGAGAATTCTGTTAGGGCTGGAAAGCTCAGAAAATGTCACCAGGGATGCCATGAACCGCAGGAAACAGCTGCTCCCCACTGGATTTCACTCCCATTCATGCCGAGTTGTGTCTGCAAAGGTACTGGGGTCTTTTGGCATATGTTCATTACAGTTAGCTCTCTTTTCCATGCTCTATTGTGGCTCTTCCACAATGCCACTATTCCCAAGTTCTCTCCCTACCATATTTCTTACTGATGTCAGCAGATAATGTTGCTTCTCCAGACTCAGGGGCACTAGAAGCCAATGCATAGGAACTCTCCCAACATGGCGAAACTTCTGTGCCCGCCTGCTCACCCCTTTCTTCATCTATACATGTTCTGCGTCTTCACCCATCCTCACCTGCCCCTATCCTGATACAATGAAAAAGATGTTTCTCCCACAGTCTAAAACTGAACCCTCTAACGAAATCCTGATTCTATCCGCTCAGAATTCTTCTCTTCTGAATTTTCAACTTTTAGTACCTCTTTCCCATCGATACCTCAAGTCAAAAAGTAAATGAAAACTTTTCATTAACCTTTCTACTCCTTAGAAATCAAATTTCCTTAAAGAATTGCTTCTAACTTGTGTGTTGTGTCAGCCAGCCCACAAAAATGACCCTACAATGGTTCATTGGTCTTCAGGTCCTTATGTTATTCCCTCTCTGAACTGGCCACGTGATTCACTTTTTGGGCCAAAGGATGCAACAAAGAGACATTGTATAACTTCTGATATTAGGTCAAGAGAAATTTTGCACTTTCTACCGGGTATCCTGGAACCTGCTCTAAGGCAGGTTAGTCACCACGCAAAAAGTCCAACTAGCCTGAAATTGCTGTGCTCTTAGGAAATCCAAACTGTCTATGTGGGAAGGTGTAAAGAGAGAATGATGGGGCTGCCTGTCTAGCCCCTAGCAGTTTCTATCAACCCAGGTGAGCACCTGCCATTGGAGTGAGAAGCACTCTTGGACTTTAAGCCCAGTGAAGTGAAGTGAAGTGAAGTCGCTCAGTTGTGTCTGACTCTTTGCAACCCCATGGACACCAGGCTCCTCCGTCCATGGGGTTTTCTAGGCAAGAGTACTGGATTGGGTTGCCATTTCCTGCCATTTCCTTCTCCAGGGAACTTCCCAACCCAGGGATCGAGCCTAGGTCTTTCCAATTGTTCTGGCCCCAGTCAAGATCTGACTGCAACCACGTGAGAGATACTGCACTAGTCTCTGAGGGCTGCTGTAACAAAGTAGTAACATACACAGACTGAGTAGCTTAAAACACCAGAAGCTTATTCTCTCATCGATCTGGAGGCAGGAAGTTTGAAGTGAAGGTATCAGTAGGGCCGTGCTCCCTCTGAGACTCTGGGAAGAGTCCTTGTTTGCCTTTTTCTGAGCTTCTGGTGGAGGATTCATGAGCACTAATCAATCCTTGACGTTCTTGGAATTGCAGCCTCTGTCATAACTTGGCATTCTCCTTGGGGTTTTATAAGGAGACCAATCATGTTGAACTAACACTCCACTCTACCCCGGGGAAGATCTCATCTTTACTAGTTCTATCCATAAAGACCCTGTTTCTAAATAAGGTCACATTCTAAGCACCGGGGGTTAGGATTTAAACATACGTTTCTAAGGGACAAAATTCAGCTCTTAATAGACCTCAGTCTAGAACCACTCAGCTGAACCCATTCAATCCACAAAACATGAGAATAATCATAATTGTTAAAAAATACAGGGTCAAGTAAAGTGTGATAAAGCAAAATGCAATAAAACAAGGTATGTCTGTATATTTACCTCCCTTTCTTTGGGAGAGAGACTTTGTATGTGAGAATCACTTCATCAAATCCCTGAAAAACAAAAGGGAAACTTGAAGGATTTATGAATAATGCAAAGCAGAGTTAAATTGAAAGAGAAAGTAAAATCACAGCCAGAGACTGGAGACAAGATGGTCGAGAAGTAGGTGGACGCAGAGTACATCTCTCTCCATGGATGCATCAGGAATACATTTCAGAAGCAGAAGATACCACGGAGCACAACCTATGAGCTGGCAGGAGTCTCTGACCACCCAGAAGGAAGATGTAGATCCACAAAAACTTGGTTGGATGAAGGAAGGAAGGGAAAATGAGGAGGGGAATGAGCAGGATCAGATCTGGACTTGGAAGGTGGGGGAGCTGAAGCAGGGGTAAGAGGCCCACATTGGGACAATCGGTTGGGACAGAAGGGAAGCATTTGAGGCTGTCAGAGAATACAGCAGCTAATCTATGATGGTCTGAATGGAAGGAGAACCACACGGACAATCTGTGCTGTGGCCCTATGTACCCCGGACAGGGATGTAAGTCCACCAGAAAGCACAATGGCTGGGAGCTGGAGCGTAGGGATTGGAAAGCAATCGCAGAGCAAGGACTGCTGTTGAGTGCGGGGAGACGGCCTGAGGGAAATCGAGGGAGAACACCCTGGAGAATGCCTTTGGAGGAAAGCTGGGCAGCCGTGGAGGCAGGGGGCTATTGCTGAGCCATGTACAGGGTTGGAGCCATTCCTGTAGCCTCTCTCCACACATGCCAGCACTGGCAGCTGACCAATAAAGACCCCAGAGAGGGCGGCCCTTTGAGTTCCTGCTGCCCAAGCAATAGTGAGGGAGCAGTCAGAGAGGCCCTTTGAACACCAGCTGCCAGGGGCAAGAAAAAGATAACAGTGCCACATCTGTGCCGGCAGCAGCCGGCTTCTCTGCGCACTTCGCGCCGCAACTGCAACCAGAGTAGAGCTCTAGGGTACCCAGGAGTGGAGCAGCTAAGCAAGAACGAAAACCTTCCCACCAGGTGCATAAGCTGCAGATTAAATCCACATGCTAACTAGGTAGACTCGTGTCTATGGAATATATAAAAGGACAATGGATATTCCCCCAAAGAAAATGCCCTCGCTCTGGCAGGTGTGGACACTGGAAGCAAGAATACACAGGAGTAGGGAAGATTAGAGTCTGAGCTGTCCCCATATCAGGTCCAGAGACTAGTGCCCACCACAGAATTGGAGGACCTATTAGCTAGGTGAAAGGGGGGCTGTGACTCGCAGTGGGGTAAAGGACGCTGACAGCTGAGATCTAGGAAAAACATTTACTGTTATTCTTATATTTTGATTCATTCTATAGTTGGTTCCGGATTTTTTTTCTCTTCTTTTTCGCCAATCAAAAAATGGGGAGAAGACCTAAATAGACATTTCTCCAAAGAAGACTTACAGATGGCTAGTAAACATGTGAAAAAATGCTCAACATTGCTTAATATTAGAGAAATGCAAATAAAAATTACAGTGAGGTATCACTTCACATCAGTCAGAATGGCCATCATAAAAAAATCTACAAACAATAAATGTTGGAGAGAATGTGGAGAAAAGGGAACCTTCTTTCACTTTTGGTAGGAATGGAAATAGATACAGCCACTTGGGAGAACTGTGTGGAGATTTCTTAAAAACTAGGAGTAAAACTACCATGTGACCCAGCAATCCCACTCCTGGGCATATACCCTAAGAAAACCACATTTCTAAAAGATACATACACTCCAATGTTCTCTGCAGCACTATTTACAGTAGCTATTGCAATTGTACAATTATAGTAGATCACTGAAGCACTATTTACTGTATTTACCGTATAGGACATGAAAGCTACCTAGATGTCCATCGACACATGAATGGACAAAGAAGCTGTGGTATATATTTACAATGGAATATTACTCAGCCATTAAAAGGAACAAATTCCGTTCCAATGAGGTGGATGAACCCAGAACCTGCTATACAGCGAAGTGAGTCAGAAAGAGAAACATCAATATCAATATGTATATTAATGCATATATATGAAATCTAGAGAAATGATACCAATGAACCTATTTGCAGGGCAGGAATAGACACACAGAGAATGAGCCTGTGGACACTGTGGGAGGGTAGGATGAATTGAGAGAATAGCAGTGAAACATATATACTGCCATTTGCAAAACAGATAGCCAGTGGGAATTTGCTGTATAACACAGGGAGCTCAGTGAGGTGCTCTGCAACAACCTAGAGTGGTGGGATGGGATGAGAGGTGAGTGGGATGTTCAAGAGGAAGGGGAAATATGTATACATATGGCTGGTTCATGCTGATGTATGGCAGAAACCAACACAACACTGTAAAGCAAGTATCCTCCAATTAAACAGAAATAAATTGAAACAAACAAACCAAACAACAACAAAACAACACAACCAAGAATCCAGGAGGAGGCTGAGGAGAGAACTTCTCAAATAGTGATAAATGTAGGAAACAGCCTGGGCTTTGGAATCCACAGGATCAGGTAACTGTGAGGTCGGAGCCAGTCTCCCTTCCCTGTGTCTCCCCTGCTCACACGTAAGAGCTGGGCAAGGTATGCTCCCTCACCTATGGACGTTACAAAATAAAGTGGAACCTTTTCTCCTATCTTAGCTTTAGGGGCCAGAAGGGCAAAGGAGCAGTTCCTTGATAGAGGCAAGGCTCCACAGAGAGGAAGGAGACCAATCAGTGAGGGACACAGGGCTCAGCCCTGGGGCAGGGACCATGAACCGGCTCCCATCCACTCACCCTCTTCTGGTGCACCACCCAAGTGGGTGGGGTGCCCTCATCCGTCAGGCCACCATCAGGCCCTGCTCACAGGGGACCCTCATGTGATGATCCAGCCTATCCACGATGTCATTTCACCACTGACAGTGCAGCGCTGTTTTGTACAAGAGACACCTCTAATTCAGAATTTCTCATCATTGACATTATTGACACTTGGGGCCAGATAAATCTGTGTTAGGGAGTCTGTCCTGTGCATTGTAGGATGTAGGACAAGCACCACCCAAAAATGCCTCTAGACATTGCCAAATCTTCCCCTACTGAGAACGATTACTTTTAATTTACAGCAAACGAGCCCCATCTTTGACTCCTTTCTTTTATCAGGAGACTATAAAACTCCATCCTGTGAAATATTGGTCATGTCTAGTTGTACCAGCCTGCTTAGCCCCTACTCCCACTTTCTAAATTCTTCCAGGGACCTGACTCTTACCCAGGCAGAACCACCATGGAGGCATGGGCTCTCAGACAGCATCCAGATGTGGGTTTTCACACTGCATTTGCAGATGCCTGCAAGCAAGGCTCTCTGCCATCTCAAACGTGTGATCTGTGATTTCAGAAACATGCAGTTCTTATACTAACTCAAAACTTCTCTCAGCAATGAATCTGTTTATATTGAGCCAGAGGAGCATGGCTCACAAAAGAGGAAAGGCAGGAGCTGGCAGCTGAGAGGCAGACACCAAGGATCTCGATCACTCTGAAGTTAGTGGAGGGAGCAAATTCTTTAGGGAAGGATCCAGATAGAAAAAGGGACAGGCGGACAGTGCCCACTAGACAGCTGGCTTTGCTGGAGTTTTGCTGGAGTTCACAGTTCCTCTCTGAAAAGGAAATGTCTCCAAGAAAGACAAGCTCACCTGCTTCTGGGAGGAAGCCCTGTCTCCCAGATGCCCTGGAGATAAAATGTCAAGTAGAAGGAGAGGTTTGGAGAGTGAAAGAAGAGACTTCATTGGGTCATGGCTGGAGTCCTTTAGGGGATCCTTCCAGGCCAACCTCCCACCCAAACCCTGGAAGTGTGTGTTAGGGAAGGGACAGGAGTCAGGAGAAGGGGCCCCTTTAGTTTATTCTTTCCACAGGCAGCGGGGAACGGGGAAAGTCTTCATTATTTAGGCTTCTGGTTATCTTTCTTCAGGCTTTCCTATGGAAGTAGAGGCACACATGCAACCTCCCAACCACCCTTTTCAGAGGGAACACATCAGTCTGAGTAAATCAATCTTGCCTACTCAGCTCTCATTTAGCTACTAACAGTCAGCTTGCTCCAGTGGAAATGGAGAAGAGGGAGGAGATCGAGGTGTTATATAATTCACCAAGATGTCAAAGTGCTGCTTCATTAAAATAAAACAAAAACAAATAAATTGTTATTACTCCAGAGCAGTGGGCAGCAAACGCTAAGCCCATCACCTATTGTAAATAAAGTGTTATCAGAACACAGCCTCACTCACACTGTCCTTGACCACTTCCAGTGACAGAATATATTAGCTGTGACAGAGATCATATGATCTGCAAAGTCTGAAATATTTACTGACTTGTATTTTGCATAAATACAATAAACAAAGGACAGAAATGGTATGGACCTAATAGAAGTAGAAGATATTAAGAAGAGGTGGCAAGAAAACACTCAGTATATGAACTATACAAAAACTATACAAAAAGATCTTCATGACCCAGATAATCATGATGGTGTGATCACTCATCTACAGCCAGACATCCTGGAATGTGAAGTTAAGTGGGCCTTGGAAGCATCACTATGAACAAAGCTAGTGGAGGAGATGGAATTCCAGTTGATCTATTTCAAATCCTAAAAGATGATGCTGTGAAAGTGCTGCACTCAATCTACCAGCAAATTTGGAAAACTCAGCAGTGGCCACAGGACTGGAAAATGTCATATTTCATTCCAATCCCTAAGAAAGGCAATGCCAAAGAATGCTCAAAATACTGCACAACTGCACTCTTCTCACATGCCAGCAAAGTAATACTCAAAATTCTCCAAGCCAGGCTTCAACAGCATGTGAACCAAGAAATTCTAGATGTTGAAGCTGGATTTATAAAAGGCAGAGGAATCAGAGATCAAATTGCCAACATCCATTGGATCATTGAAAAAGCAAGAGAGCTCCAGAAAAACATCTACTTCTGTTTTACTGACTATGCCTTTGACTGTGTGGATCACAACAAACTGTGGAAAATTCTTAAAGAGATGTGAATACTAGACCATCTGACCTGCCTCCACAGAAATCTGTTTGCAGGTCAAGAAGCAACAGTTAGAACTGGACATGGAACAACAGACTGGTTCCAAATTGGGAAAGGAGTATGTCAAGGCTGTTTATTATCACCCTGCTTATTTAACTTATACGCAGAGTATATCATGAAATCAAGATTACCAGAAGAAATTTCAATAACCTCAGATATGCAGATGACACCACACTTATGGCAGAAAGTGAAGAGGAACTAAAGAGCCTCTTGATGAAAGTGAAAGAGAAGAGTTAAAAAGTTGGCTTAAAACTCAACATTCAGAAAACTAAGATCATGGCATCTGGTCCCATCACTTCATGGCAAATAGATGGGGAAACAGTGGAAACAGGGAGAAACTTTATTTTTTTGGACTCCAAAATCACTGCAGATGGTGACTGCAGCCATGAAATTAAAAGACACTTGCTCCTTGGAAGAAAAGTAATGACCAACCTAGACAGCATATTAAAAAGCAGAGACATTACTTTGCCAACAAAGGTCCATCTAGTCAAGGCTATGGTTTTTCCAGTAGTCATGTATGGATATGAGAGTTGGACTGTAAAGAAAGCTGAGCACAGAAGAATTGATGCTTTTGAACTGTGGTGTTGGAGAAGACTCTTGAGAGTCCCTTGGATTTCAAGGAGATCCAACCAGTCCATCCTAAAGGAAATCGGTCCTGAATATTCATTGGAAGGACTGATGCCAAAGCTGAAACTCCAATGCTTTGGCCACCTGATGTGAAGAGCTGACTCATGTGAAAAGAGCCTGATGCAGGGAAAGATTGAAGGCAGGAGGAGAAGGGGACAACAGAGGATGAGATGGTTGGATGGCATCACTGACTCAATGAACAATGAACAAATTCTGGGTGTTGGTGATGGACAGGGAGGCCTGGTGTGCTGCAATCCATGGGGTCGCAAAGAGTTGGACATGACTGAGCGACTGAACTGAACTGATTTTGCATAAAATGCTTGTCAACCCAGCTCCAGAGAACTGAAGGCCAAAGTTTTTTTTTTTTTTTTTTTAATATACCATTCAGTAACCTGCTTTTTTCTCTGTGCTTTGGCTATACTGTAAGTGTAAGACTGACAGTTTCTGTAGACTATACACTTAGAGCTCTTCATTTTCCAACAAATGGTGCTTTTCAGAGAGGTCTGGAATGCTGCCAGCAGGACCTGGTGTGGACCCTCAAGCCTGCAGGGCTGAAAGGTGGAGAGAGGACAGACGAGACCAGAGATGTTCAGATGGAAGATGTGAAGACCAGATGATGAGTCTATTTCAAAAACTCAAGATGGGGAATTCCCTGGTTGCCCAGTGGTTAGGACTCCATGCTTCCACTGCAATGGGTGCAGGGGGCATGGTTCAGTCCCTGGTTGGGGAAATAAGTTTCAACAAGCTATGTGGTGCAGCCAAAAAACCAAAAGCAAGCAAACAAAAAACCAGGATGGAGCCAGTTGAGAAGTGGGGTGAGGCAGGGCAGGTCGCCAGGGGCTCTTCCCCACTTCCAGTCAGCCTGCCTTCTCATCTCTGCTCCTCTACCTGTCGGAAGGGGCTTCCCCCCATGGTCAACCATGCAGAAAACCAAAGCCTATTTTCCCTCTCTGTTGCCCCTATATTGCCATCACCCTCTGCTCTTTCTTGCCTGCAAACCCAGATTCCCCCAGAGGCTTTGCAGCCTAGCCTCCTGGCAGCTTTCCCAACCCACTGGAAGCACCCTGGGGAGAAAAAAGCAAACACACATGCATGGGCAAGGCTTGTAAGAAACCTGTCAAATATCATTTGAGAATCTAGGCCTGCACTTAAATACAGTCCGAGCACGAAACAAGTAGCAAAACAGGGTTTTCTTTACAAACTGATGGCTACAGGGTTGGGGGGCTTGTGAGTGCCTCTGTTCTGTAGGATTCTTCATTGAAGAAAATTCATTTAATTCAGTCAATCACTGTTTCTATGAGCTGGCTGCTGGGGTATGCAGGAAGCTTTGCTCCTAGAATTTCAGCCCATGGTGGTGTTGGATTAAAAGTGGTTTTATCTTCCCAAAGGAAAATCTTGTTTATGCAATGACTGGACATCAGAAAATTTGGATAATATGACCCTTTCTATTGTATTTGTGTCATGCTTCACAACAAATAAAAGCACTTTCTCAGAGATTACTGTATTAGGTCTTCCCAGTCAGTCTGGGAGGTAGGTAAAATTCTACTCATGGGGAAAAATAAGTAAATTAGGCTCCATGAGGTTAACTGTCTTGTTAACCTTGGCTGCACTAGATTAGTACACTAACCAAGACTTTGATTTCTAAGTTCTCAGAATTTTCCCTAGCATTCTTATCGCATTTTCTAAATTTAGAATGCTAGTTTATCTCATAATGAACTATTATTTCTTGTAGTAGGAACCTAAATTCTTATGCTCACTAAGCATTGTCTATGTACTAAATAAAGGATATACCATAAACACATCCAAAGAAGCCAGGATGAATAGAATATAATTAACTCATTTACAAGACACCTTTTATCATTTTTTATAATCAACAAATATTAAGAGTATATCTTTTTTCAAGGCTGAGAAAGTCAAATAATAGGCTAAGTTGGGATTATAAAATTTGGGGAAACCATAGGGGTTTTGGGTAGGAATACAATCCTGAACAAATGGCCCTCTCATTCATTCAAAAGTCAATCAATCATAACTTTACATAGAGAGGCCATATGCTTGGTGGTAGGGCTGCAGACTGGCTAGATAAAGCCAGAGGATAGACAGATAGGAGCCAGATGATGCTGAGAAAATTTCTAAACTTTTCTCAACTTAAGCTTTACACATATAAAATAGTACTTACTTTACTAAGTTTCTATAGAGATTGAATAGGATAATTCATTTTTATAAACTGCTTAGAACAGTGTATGCATGCATTCATGCGTGCTAAGTCGCTTCAGTTGATTCCTTCTCTTTGTGATCTTATGGACCATAACCCACCAGACTCCTCTGTCCATGGGATTCTCCAGGAAAGAAAACTGGAGTGGGCTGCCACACCCTCCTCCAGGGGATTTTCCTGACTCAGGGACTGAATCTGTGTCTCTTTCATCTCCTGCTTTGGCAGGCAGGTTCTTTACCACTAGTGCAACGTGGGAAGACCAGAACAATACATACCACATGGCAATTGATGGATAAACTTTGTTACTGATATCAATAGCATTATCGGTATAAACGATATATTTTTTACCTTTCCTGTATCTCAGTCAGAAGTCTCTCAATTTCTGTGAAAAGATGCAGCATGGTTGAGGTGTAGGGTGCCTGCAGAAACCTGTTTTAGGAAAGGTGGTCTGTCTGTCTTTAATTTCGTGCTACACAACGTTCTTGCCTCTATTAAGCTAGCAACAAGCCCCAGGCAATACTACCTTTTCAAGATGAGGACAGGCTCCCACATTGGGCCTGTCAGAGAGAATTTGGGGCATGTGAGCCATTTCAATGAATCAGACCTGACAAATCCAATTTACAGATTAAAATAATGTTGTGATATTTACCAAAAGTATATATAGCAAGTTAAGACACCTCTGACAGGCAGATATTGATTGCCTATTATAATCAACTGGTATAATTTAGCTACCACCAGAAGCAAAATGCTTAGGAAAGGTAAATCTGATCATAAATAATTTCCATTCTGATGCATTGAAAAATCAAGTGAGACCTTTATTCAGGGCTTGCTACAAGGTGACACATCTACTGCATTATGCGAGGTCACATCAGGTTTAATCTGGGTGTTAGGAGAAGATCTGATTTGACATAAGCAGATGCCAAACAAAGCGTTTAGAGCAATTTCACCAGGTACCAGCATATTAAGATAGACAGAGAAACGACAGAAACCCACTGCCCGCATATATTCACTAAATTTCTGATGCTTGTGGGACTTTGTCAATATTACTTAATCAATATCCCCAACAATTCTGAGCAGAATCAAGAATCATAGCCTTGAAAGAGACCTCAAGGTGTCATTTTGTCTGGAAACCCTGGAGCAAGGTTATTGTTTAGGAGAAGCATGGTCTGACTTTCAAAACTTATTTGTTGAATGAAGGAAAAAATTCTCTTCACCTCCCATCCCCAGAAGGCTGCTTTGCCCCAGGGGTATGAGAGGGGCTGAAAAGTCTGGATCGACCCCAGGGGTTTAAAGTTCTATCCACTAACTTATTAATTATTTATACCCTGCCTTCTTTTAAAAAAGATTTGAGGGAGCCTACAACAAAAGACACCGACAATAAAGAGTCTTGTCCTCAGTCATCCCTTGCAGGGTTTCATTATCACTTTCATGATCATCAAAAATGAGTATTAAATGGCTATTTGCATGGGATGCTATGCCAGGGGCTGAATAAATCAGACAGAGCCAGCTCTAACCTCCGTAAATTTCCATCCCTTCAGTTTGTGTTCATTCATTCTTTTGACAAATATTTATTCAGCACATTTCACACACAAGTGCTGTTAGGCAGTGTGGGGGTGGTAAAAATGAATCACGTGTGGACACTGCCCTGCCTTTAAGAAGGTATGGACAAGTGTAGGGGCCTATGGCAAACCTATGTGATACCAATGTGTGTGTGTAGATAAGACACAAACCTAAATACTCCAAGCTAAGCCGGGCAGAAGGGATCAGTGCTGTGGGTGAGTTGCAGAGGACTGCAGTGGAGGAATGCTTTGGGGGGATGGCATGGTGTGTCCTAAAGAAAAACGAGCTGAAGTAGATCACGCTGCAGGCAAAGTTGCTAAGGAGAGTTCAGCCTTCCCAGGCACTTCTCTGACCTCCTGGCGCTCTCTGCCTCCTCTGCCCTCTCCTTTTCTCATCTGGACACCCCAAGCCCTCTTGCTGTCACAACTGCCTGGTATCATCTTTCCCGAAGACTGGCATGCCACTGGCTGAGCAATGCCTGATTCTATAGGACTCAGCTCTGCTAGAGATCACCAGTATAGATACTGGTGGGATATAGAACTCTTACCTACTCCAAAGTAGACACAATTAGCCATTATCTGTCACCCTAGGAGTGTCTGATTTTAAAAGAGGATCGGGCCTGGCACCGTCTTGACAAAATATGTGGTTCTTGGAGGCCTCTGCTTGGTGTTTTCTGGGTGCCCTCAAACCCAGGACCCAAATATTAATAAATTCTAGCTCTGTGTACTTAAAAAACAAGGCGTCCCCAGAGAAAACTTCCTTGAAGGATCTCAATAGAAGCTGACACTCCAGCCTGTAAGAAGACTCTCTTCAGCTACAGATCTTCATTCCTTGGAGCAGCAATTCTTTCTTGTTTTTTAATTAAATTTTTTTATTTTTAATTGAAGGATAATTGCTTTACAGGATTTTGCTGCTTTTGCCAAACATCAATATGAATCAGCCATAGGTATACCTGTAGGTATACTTTAGTTTATATAAGGATCTCAGGGGAACTTGAAAGAATACAGACTCAAGGCTCCATCCCTGGAAACTCTGTTTCTTTAGGAAGTCTGAAGTGGGTCTTGGAATCTACATTTTTAACAAGTTTCACAGTAGCCTCTGGGGAGGTGGTCTTAGGCTCACCCTTGAGATACACTGCCAAAGGGACACACATTCTGGGAAGAGGTCCAGAAGAGCAGGAAGATGTCTGTCTTGTTCACAGATGAACTCCTAGCAGTAGAACAGGACAGAGCTCAGATTGACCATACAGTAAATACGTTGATTTAATTAATGCCTGGGGACTTGCCCTGCCTCCTGGCACCCTGAGAGGGGGAGGCCTTGGTCATATTTTTTGGTGAATGAAACATTTGGGAAAATATAAAGGTATACAATGACTGCAGAAAGGACTCTGGATTATGTAGATAAGGAATGAGGTGGTGAAGAACTAGTCTAGTTGAGACTAGGAACAACAGGCAGAGCCTGCCTTGTCCTCAAGAAGTTGATAGGCTGAGGGTCAGGGTCAGAGTGGGAAGAAATGCTTTGAATTTGAGCCAAGGGTCATAAAGCTACTTAGCATCTCATCACTCGCCCTGCCCACTACCCAGGCTTCTAGAGGAAAGAAGATATGAAAGTGAAGTGGAGACTGGGAGAGGGAAGGTGGGATTGCAGGGCTGAGGCGGAAGGCAGTGCAGGAGAGCAAGGCTGCAGGCAGTGCACTCTGGGGGTGGCGGTGGAGACGCCTCCTCTGACCCACAGGGGATCCTCAGCAGCTCCTGCCACCACACCCCAGATGCAGCTGCCTCTTCTGCTTGGCGTAGAGCAAAACTCCAAACAGGCTGCTTTGGGCCAAGGCATTTAGCCTGTGGCATTCAGTCCATTGTCAGGTTAAATTTATTCTTCTGTCTTATGACTGACTTTGATTAAAAAAAAAAAAAAAAAAGTCCATCCATCTAAAAGAAGAAATCCTACAACTTCTTCCAATGACTCATTGCTGGGCTTTGTAATTCACTGTCAGGAAACTCTCCTGCCTTGCATTCAATGTCAGTTAGCAGGAGAACAGAGAGAGGTCCCGATGTCCACTGAATGCATCGCATCATTAGGTTTCTTAAGAGCACTACTTGGCATGGGTAGATCTGGGCTCTGGCAGTTGCGCTAAGCTGGGCTGGCTGCCTTACAAATCTTGCTGTCATCTAGGATGGCTTAGCTGACATTTTGTCTGGTCTGTTTTCCTTGGTCTGGTCTTTCCTTTGTCTGGTCTATTTCAGTGGAGTGAAATAGGACACTGGAAACAACCTGTTAAAACCAGACTTCTTCCCAATATCATCACGCTAGAGAAAGCAATTTATGGATGCAGAATCTGCTTGGGGGCAATCTGGGAAAATGTCCCAATCAGTATCTTCTTCCCCAAAGTTCATGTAAATGACTTTTTTAAGGATGGCTCCATATGTACATCTATTTCCATTCTAAAGGATGTGCGACTTAGGTTCTAGCAGTTAACGGTTAATATAACTTTGCATAAGAAGGATAAATCCCAGAACTCATCTATAAACAGAGTGAGTTCTATTAGCAGTGAAAAATCCCCCACTGAAAATTCCAATGACTGACAATGTCCTACCATGTCTAGGTGATTTGGGCTCTAGCTACTATCCTCAACTGCCCATTTCTTGCTCTTGTTCTCTTTGTTCCTCTGACAAGCTTATTTTCTTTTGGACCTTTGCATAAACCCCATTCTCCAACTCTCTGCTCATGACTCTCCATCCTCATACCTCTTTACAAGGAATGCTGTTACCCCAGGCTTGTTTGTTGTTGGTAGTGTGTTTTTTTTTTTTTTTGGTATGATTGACTTCTTCATGTTATTCAAGTGTGAATTCAAACATGCCCTTCCGAGAGAGGTTTCCACAGTCATCAGTCTACAGGAGTGCCTCTCTATTTCATTCTAACACTCTCAACCACATTCCTTGATAGAATTTTTCAAAGCATTTACCATTACCTGGAATTATCTTACTTGATAGTTTGCTTGTTTATGAATAGTTCTGCTATGAGAGTGACATATATATTCCTAAAAATCATCAAGTTATGTGAAATTACATACTATTAATCATAAAGCTATAGGAAAAATGGAGTTGGGAGCTCAACACTCAAAAACTTCACCGGTGGCATAGTTTTTAAAAATTCAAACAATAAAAATGGCATCACAGTTTCATATATGTTTCTGGTCAAAATATACATAATTACTGTGAAGTTGCTCAGTCATGTCTGACTCTTTGCGACCCCATGGACCATAGCCTACCAGGCTCCTCGTCCATGGTATTTTCCAGGCAAGAATACTGGAATGGGTTGCCATTTCTTTCTCCAGGAGATCTTCCCAACCCAGGGATTGAACCCAGGTCTCCTGCACTGTAAGCAGATGCTTTACCGTCTGAACCACACTGCAACAAATATATCACTTTATCTTGAAAGAGACTTGAAGTTTGCTTGTAGTCGTGGGGATGGAGCGGGTTGCAGCTCATGAGTTATTGTGAAGTGGTGCAAAGAGGCTTTTAGACAGATGTTAACACCAGATGTGGCTCATAACCTACTCAGAAAATTGAGGTAGCTGGTAGACTCTGAGGTGCTTCCACACGTCCACTTTATGTATTCCTGTGTGGCTTGATTCAGCTTGGTATAGCTTTCTGCATTCTAGTGTTTCTCACAGAAGAAGTTATGCATAAGCAAACATAAAATTATAATTGTGCTTAAATTATTTTCTAACATATCAACCAGGTTGGAATATATTCTCATTTTCAAAATAAGCATTATAGGAGATCTGGCAGCATTTGTTTGCTCTGCTCACTGGAACTTAAGCTCCATATGATTAGGGAGCTTTTCTGTTTGATTCATTGCTATATGCCAACATCTAAACAGCCTTGTACATAGTAGGCTTTAAATTAATATCTGTTGAATGAATGAATGAATCTTTCTTCAAATTTCTTCTCTGCCCACTTTCTAGTGATTGTCTTTCAAGGGTTACAGTGGTCCACGCTGGTGTGGTGGTGAGGAGATAACAGCAAGATCAGAGGAACTTCAGAACTGCTGTGTTGGGGGAGGGGGCATGTGTTCCCTGAAGACAAATATAAAACTGCAAAGAAAAGAAAATCTAAGATCAAACCAGTCAGTCCTAAAAGAAAATCAACCCTGAATATTCATGGGAAGGAATGATGCTGAAGCTAAAGCTCCAATACTTTGGCCACTTGATGCAAACAGTCGACTCATTGAAAAGACTCTGATGCTGGAAAAGATTGAGGGCAGGAGGAGAAGGAGGCAACAGAGGTTCAGGTGGTTGGATGACATTAACGACTCAATGGACATGAGTTTGAGCAAACTTAGTGAGATAGTGAAGGATAGGGAAGACTGGCATGCTGCAGTCGATGGGGTCGCAAAGAGTCGGACCCGACTTAGTAACAGAATAACAAAAACCTAAACTACAAATGATAATGATACCTACACAGGTGCCTCTACCTTTGTAGTCATCAAAGACCTCTAAGGCTCCTTCTGTCCATTACAAATACATGAATGATGGAGTGTACTGAGGAGTCAGTGCAGAACTATGGACCTAGAAACAGTAAAATAATTACTCTGTGCTATGTGGAAGGATTCCTGGAATGCATTCCACTAGGAATGAAGGAAGCCTCAAATATAATTTTAATTTGCCTGTAAGCAGGCAAATTTGCTGGGAAACTCCAACCTCTGTCCCTTCTTTCCATATGTGTATCTCAGATCTAAAACTTAATCACTATACTAAGTCATAGAACAGAATTAGAAGTGGCTTTGAAAGGTCATCCTAGACAGGTAGGTTATGTCGTATTCCTAAACGGTTTGAAAATTTTTCAAATTTCAGGGAAATTGTCTAGCACTACCAAGTAAAAGGTCAAATCAGAAACTCCAAGAAGAGCTAAGGAGCACTTTTTCTTTAAAACTTTTCTGATTTAAATTGTGAACCTAAGAAAATGTGTCTGAAATGCAAATGTTGTGGTTGGGTTACTTTAGTTTAACAGGAAAAACAGGGACTATTTTGTTATGATTCTTTACTTCTTCAGTAACTGCTCAATCTTATGAAGAGTTGAGTGGAGTGGCAAAGTAATTACATGGTGAGTACCATATATTTACGATTATTTATGTTTTGTAGATTGGAGTACGGGGTAATTATTTTTGGTCTTATTAAGTGCAAATTACCAAGTAGTCTTCAGGAACATGTAATTACTATGTACTGTAGTCACATGCCACTTACCAAGCAAAATGAATGCAGTGAAAATTTTATTTAATACAAACAGAACCATGCATGTGGTTTTATGAAGCCAAGTGCAGGGACCTGCCTTCCTATCTTTGAAGAGGAAACAGAAGCAGCCCCTCTTAACTTAAGGCATTTCTTCAATGAGCAAGATCAACATTTCTCAAGGGCTGATGCTCATTAAGAATGCAGATGTCTAGAGCCCAGTCCCAGATCTAAAGAGTCCCACTCTAGAAACTGAGGCTATGGAGTCTGGGGTGCTTCACGTGTGCACTACAGTGAGCAAGCATCTGCCTGAGAGTCACAAATTACTCTGATCAGCCGGGTTACACTCTAAACACGAGAAGGGAAAAAGTGGGTCCTAAGTGGCAAACATTTTTTGTTTTTCACTGGCTAGTTTCTGTTCTTCTTTTTCGATTTCACATTGACATATCCTTAAATCCACTGTTGCAAAGATATAGAAGTCTTCTTACATGTTGAGAACTTGCTGTGAGTTGTTTTCTATTATACAGGGATCATTTTCATGCAATTTAATTTAGATTTTTTTTCAGTTTTAGTGAACACACACACACAATTTGAGGGACAGGAGTGTGAGGAAGACCCAGAGGCCCAGGAGTGATTTGCCTCATGGTCAGAACAAGGGCTGATTTTATTTATCTTGTATTTCCTGTGCACTTACTGTAAGCCATGTAAGTTCACTTTCTACAGCTACTCACTCAATAAGTCTAATTCCTTTAATTGAGATCGATCACCAAAGTGGTTAAGAGTATAGGATCCAGGATCAGGAGACCCTAGTCCTACCATTGACTAGTTAGGAAGCCATGGATGCTATGTCTTAATATTAGTGTCCCCATCAAAATTCTTAAGTTGAAATCCTACAGCCCAAAGGGGATGGTACTAGTAGGCAGGGCCTTTGGGGGTGATAAGGTCATGAGGGGAGTGTCTTCATGAAAGGGATTAGTGCTCTTTTGAAAGAGACCCCAGAGAGCTCCCTCATTCTTTCCACTATGTGAGGATACGATTAGAAGGCTGTGACTCACGAGAGGATCCTTACCTGACCATCTGGCACCCTATCTCAGACCTCCAGCTTCTAGAACAGTGCTAAATAAAATTCTGTTGTATATAAGCCACCTAGCCTGTGGCATTTTGTTATAGCAGTCTGAACCGAGCAAGAAGACGGATGAGTCACTTCTGTGCTCCCTGTCATCATTAGCCATTAGGGTTAACAATGCTGATCTCAGAGGGCTACTTTGAGGAAAAAATAACATAATGCCTGAAAAGTGCTTAAAACACTGCTACTGTCTATAAAAGTCTCAAAAAATTAGTCTTTATTGATGTATGAAACATGAAAATACTATATTCATTTTTTGGCCCTTGGATCTTCTTTCTTAGACACATTCCGAAAGGAAAAATCAATAAGACAATTTTTACACGTATCTTTCCTTTCACACTTTAAAAACTCTAACCGTACCAACAGGCAAGAGCAGAGCATGCTTCGTCCTTGCCAAGGCAGAGAAAAGGTTAACTTTTTGACTTCCAGAGAAGCCAGCTGGAGAAGCAGACTGTCTGCTAATGGTAAGGGAGGGGAAGCAAGAACTAATTTTAGCCATCATTCCTCAATCACTGTCCAGTCCCTCTCACACTCCTCCCTGCCTGCCCCCATCCTCTCTGGACTGTGAGGCATAAGACTGCTTCCCCAGGGCACCTTCAATCCTGGGAGGGAGGGATGTAATTCTACAACAGCTCTCTTGCCTCTTCCGGTGAATTAGAAACGCTTATGCCCTAGCTTCAAAAATATCCGAAGCACCATAAATACCAGCTTTCTATCACTTGCAAATTATCTTTGCCTTTTTCTCAGAAACATGCAACCATGTACCTTTCCTGCCATCTTTTGCTGGAAATGACTTTTCAGAAATGTGAAGCACTACTGTAGAAAAAAATTTGAGAAAGTCCAGATATACTTTAACTCAGCCTTATAGTAAACAAAGATGAGGAAAGCAAAGATTAATGATGGTTAGGGTGAAACCATCTGCTTGTATAACTTTCTTCACCCTGGTTGTTGATGGGAAAATATCTGGGGAAAAGAAGAAAAAAATAGTCAACTAAATATTATATTTCATGAGCCTGACTTGATGCTATAAAGATTGTGAAACTATATATTTGTGAAATGCAAACATTTTTCATCTACTACCGTTTTATAATTAAGGCACAAATTTTTACTCAAAGAAAAGTCCTAGATTGGGGAATAGAAGCATAAACAGAAACACAATTAATGGTTTTTCTTCCATTGGGAAGAGCAAGCATTCCATGTGTGCGAAATACTGAGAGGTATTTCTGTATGCACACGAACATACTGGAGAAGGAAATGGCAACCCACTCCAGTACTATTGCCTGGAAAATCCCATGGACAGAGAAGCCTGGTAGGCTACAGTCCACGGACACGACTGAACGACTTCACTCACACGAACATACATGCACATAAAATATCATAGGCAACAAGAAGTCAAAAAACCAAAGGGGACATCTAACCTCAGATCTGAGAACCACATGACTCATTTGGTTCTGGATTGTTAGGCAGTGTAGAAAAGGCTTGGATGATACAGTCTGGACACAGAATTAAAAAAGGATTATTCATTTTTACCAAGCCAGAGAAAGCCCTGCCTGATAGTTTTCTGGTGTTAGCCCAGGCCCAAGGGGTAAGCACTTGAATAAAAGAAGTCATGGAATCACAGGAGTGAAAGAGGCCTTAATAGGCCTCTAACGCAATCTTAGATTTGCCAGCAGAATGAATGCCCCAGTGACCGCTGGCTCAGGAGCAAGGTGATTCGATGCAGTCACGTAAGCCTCTGAGCCGAGTAATGGGAGATTCAGACCAAGTGAGTCCTGATTTGGGGCCATGGGTGGATGCCAGCAGGCCCAAGATCTGAGATAAATTCATCAAAAGTAGGGAGCTGACTAGACCCCTGTGCCCTCCCTCTTACTGGCATTCAACACCACGATCTTCATTTTTCTTTCTTTTTTGTCTGAAGCTACACCCAGGGGCTTGCCTTGGAGCCTGGTCCTGCATTAACCCCCATTTGCAGATATTTGTCCCTTGGCCTCCTTTGCCTATGATGGGAAGATGTGCTGAGTTCAGCTGCATTTGGACTATGGTCCTAACGAATCATTTTAGATTCTCTTTATTTCATATTTATATCTCCATTACTCTGCCCTTTAAAGGGTAAATTCCAAACAAGACTCTCAAATATTACAAAAGGTGGCTTTCAGTCAAAATTAAAATAAGTACAGACAATAAACTGGTCACTGGTAGGCTTTTCTTTTTTAATAAATCATAGTCAATTAGTAATGCAAGTAGAAACTTGTAGTTTAAAGGAATATCATTGAGAATCATTTAGACATTTTAAAAATTTGTGATGAAAATGTCTCCTTAGGTAAATTCAGAATTTTCTCTATCATAGCTCATTATGGAGCTAGACTGGAAAAACTTGAGATGTGGAAAATACAGTATGCGTTTATTTAAATAATATATACAGAGTATCTCAATCATGTTTCTTTCTGTTAATTTTTAAATATTCATACCCCTCACCCAGTTTCTACACCTACAATGGTCATCAATATCTTTATGACATCTCCTGAATGCCCCCTCAAAGCCCTAAGTGCAAGAGCAAACACACTAGGCTTGCACTACCCTTCATCCACTTGCACCTTTCCATGCTTTCTAAAGCCTGAGGGTGCCTTTAGCCCACCCCACATCCAGTTTTGCTGAAACTTCAGCTAAGACAGTCTTGATTCTCTTAATGACCTTGTTTCTACCCTCTGCTTACCCAACAGCTTTATGATATTCTCTATTTAAGAAAGACTGCATGTTGGGAGAAAGCCATTCACACCCAGATCCCCTTTCAGTATCCTCAAAAGAATTAAGAGATAGATTACTACATAATTGATACAATTAATTTGTTTCAGTGAAGGTAATGACAATTGTGTCTGCAGTGCCCTTGTGATCAGCTGAGTAATCTGATCACCAGATCTGGTTTCACTTCAAGGGTACAGTTTAGCAAACACCATTTGAAAGTGCTCTCATTCAATGTACAACCTGGCATCATATTTTTAATGTCATGCTTCCTTGTTAAGAAGCTGAAAATTCTTTGGATTTTACAATTTGAACCAGGATGTAGTCAAACTAACACTGATCTGTCATTTCCCAGGTAGGTCTTACTTTCAGATCCAAATAACACCAAACAAAAACTACTTTACGAATATTGATCATTCTTAATATTGTGGGGCAACTGGGAGACAGAGAGACCTGAGGACGAGATCATTTTCTATCCAAAAGAACTTGGATATTATCATTAATTCTCTTAATGCACATCAACCTGCAAGATCCACTGGGTTCCTGCTTAATAATTCAGATAATTACCAGCTACAGAGCTCTAATGTACCCATCTCATCAATTCACAGCAGCCCCACTGGGATATGCACCTCTACTCTTCTCATCTTTGTATATGATCGAAGTCAAGTGGTTTCTCTAGAGTCAAACATTATTGGTGGAACCAGAATTTAAACCCAGTGTGCATGACAGTAGAGCCAAGTTCGCAAGTGCTGGGTGTAGAAATCTAAGTCCTATGAAATGATAATGCCTCTCGAAAATGATACACTTTATGGGAAATAAAAGGAGAGCCCAGTGTAGACTGGTTTTGCCACAGAAGACTTGATGGATGTGTGCTGGGCAGTCACAGTAGACTATACGTGGCATCACTGATGAGGGACAGAGTGAAATAAAAGCAGGAAGTAGGAAATGGATAAGTAGTTTGGGTGTCACTTAGATGGCAACGTTATAAGATTGAGGGTTTACAGTAAAAAGGGATGGAGAATAGAGTTGGATGTGTAGAGCTGGTTCTGGAGGAAATTTAAAGCCAGGATGAGTTCACACCTTGTGTGTTAGATGTAAAGAGTACAGTTGAGGGTGAGCCAGGAACATATTTTAGCAGAGGTGTTTTAGAAAGATTTAATGCCATGTTAGCTGTGAGACATGGGAGAAGAGAAAACCAGCAATGATACACCGTAATAATCTCAATGAGGCTCAACATGAAGGACTAAGCTAGGGTGGTGGCAGAGGGAATGGACAAGATGGGGTGTTTCATGAAATCTCAAAAGGAAAAGTGATAGAACTTGACTGATTGATATAAGGGTTCATTTAAGGATTTATCAGAATAGCATGTATTTAGTTCAATGAAAGTTCGTCATATTAAAATAATTTCTATGTACTGGAAGTCTCAAATAAGTTATTTACCATGCATTTGGTGACTAAAGCTTGATTGTTTCATAAAGTTTATTTTTAGTATTTTAGCTTACTTTCTTTTCTTTGTAGAATAAGAACTTGTGAGTTGTCAGCTGTTTAAAAAGGATCTTTTTATAAATCAGTGATATATTCTTAACTGTTATGTACAGGTCAGCTATTGATTTTTGTTATATGAAAACATCTTAATGTTTCCCTGTTTCTTTAATTTAACTTACAAATTTCACTTGCCCCTGCTATTTTGTGATGGTTGTTTCTCCCTGAGTTTAAGATACTTTACATATTACACATTTTGATTTCTTTTTATTACACACAATGCTTATCAAACTGTTGGGCACATAGAACATTTATTGATTCAGTAATTAACCTGATTTTAAAAATGAGGATTTTTTCCTCGAGTCAAGAATTCTAAAATATTAATATTTAATAATGCTTTTCAAATGTCCTGGTTCAACTTGCTTTTAGAATGTAATTCCCTGAGGACAGAGTCTGTCATATATGTCTTTGTGTCTCCCTAGCACAGCGTCTGGCCAAGGTTGGGCAACATTCATTGAATGAATGAAAGGTTTATTTACTTGAATAACTATTTTATTATTAAAAATGACAAGTCCAGGTGTCCAATTATGTTAATACTTCCTGGAAAAGCAATACAGAGATCTTATTCTGTGTTTCTCTCTTATTGGATGAAAAACATATTTATGGGTTTTCACGCCAGTGTGCGTGAACGCATATGATTTGATTGTTAACGTGTCACTAGAGGAGTGCCTGTTTCTGAAAGCTGATCCCAGTGCTCCAGGAAAGCAGGAGAGAGTGTGGTAAGCATCTTCCGCACAGATGGAGACAGAGCTGGGCGCATACAGGAAGAACCAGGGCTTATCACAGCCTCTGTGCTCAATACAGAAATTGCCTTTTAAATCAAATCTTTTGTTTCAAAACACTAATAATTTAAGTAAAATGACTTTAGAAGTACAAAGTATTTGTGCATTTTTCTGTATGTATATCAAAATAATATGTTTAACAGGATACAGGATGCTTGGGGCTAGTGCATGGGATGATCCAGAGAGATGATATGGGGTAGGAGGTGGGAGGGGGCATTGGGAAATCATGTACACTGTGGCTGATTCATGTCAATGTATGGCAAAACCAATACAGTATTGTAATGTAGACTGAAGTATTAAAAAATACAAAAATAAAACACTAAAAAAATAATATGTTTAGAAAGTGACAAAGATAGTGGTACACAAAAAATTTATTTCTAAAAATAATTGAGGCTGAAAAATTCTTTTAAAGATGAACCTATAAACCTAATTTGATGTACCTTTAGTCAGAGGAAACTAGCCACTATCACAGACACATTTAAGAAAAATTTTGGATCTAGTAATTCCTTAAAGATAACATCTAATCCTGAGATGACTGTACTAACCTGATGGCCTTTATTTTCAGGTACATGTACTGCCACATGATTAAGGAGGTATTTCTTAAGTTGAAATTTCCAACTTCATCTAGAGTCAAAGCGATGCTGTTCTAAACCGATGACAATGTGTAATTTGGCTTCTGTTTCTATAATACTTTGAACTTAATGTTAGATAGGAAGCTCAGCTCCAAGCAGAAAATAATAGGTTTTGTTTCTCAAGGACTTTTTGCTAGAAGAATAAATCATTTTTAGTCCCAGGTAAGGATGAGCTAAAGGATATTCATGTAAATACACACACACACACACATACACACACACACACAGACACATTTGTATAATCTCAAAAATCAATTTTCAAAACCCATATTTTTGCAATTTAACCAACATTTGAGCAATTTCCTATTCCTTACCAAAAAATGATCTTACAAAACTTTAATATTTTGTGGTTCCTGTGAACATTACCCATTGAGGTCTATGGAACTCTAAATATGCCTAAACCACAGCTGTTAAGTAAAACTATTTAACAGAATATTTTCTGCAATGCTTTTTCAGGAAACCATCCCAGCCACAAAATAGTTCTCAGCATCAGATATTCAGTTTTCTTAAACCCAGATTAAAGATCAGTGATGATTCTGGGATGTTTTAAAATCACTCTGCAATTAAAAATAGTTAATCAAATTCATTAATCAGAATTCAAAGACCCACACTTTGACTTAATTGTACTCCTCTGAACACAGGAATTCTCTAATCAGACAGCAGAATATCTGTAATTGGCACTCTCAAGGCCAATGGCTGTGGTGACCACTTGTATAAATTCCAGGGACACCAGCCTCTGAAAATATCTGTTGCTTGATTTTCAAATGTTTTCTTCTAAGCTGGGCTCTGAGATTTTAAGAGCTTTATTCCAACTATGCTCTTAATACTGGCCTCAAATATATTTTAAATAAGTGGGCTGGAGAATGATTCTCCATGAGAAATGAATTTATGACCCTGCCAATTAAGAATAAAAGTCATGATGAATGTGCCACTAAAAATTGAGGCACGGTGTGCAGACAGGCAAGAGTGGGGGCTGGGGGTGGGAGAGAAATCGGATGAAGTTTGTTGCTTTGTACCATTTTAGATTGCTCATGGTTTAAAATTTATGTTAGCTTCTGGATCTGTGCACAGAGTCTGAAACTTCCTAGCCCTAGATGTATATTTGGCTGAGTACAAAATGCACCTACACCTCAGTGAGTCTTCTAAGAGTAGCTGAAACATATGGAGCCTTTCTCACAGCACCAGGCTACTACATCACTGACTCCCTGGCCTCTTCCCACCAGCTAAAGGATTAGGTTGGACCTTGTCCTTTGGCCACAGCTTAATCATGTGGGATGGAACAGTTTGGGAAGAGCTGTAAAGTACTCCAATTTGTCTTGCATCAAATGACAACTGCCTGGACTCAGAACTGAATAGAATGAGCCTTTGGTAGCAGAAGGAGAATGTCACCGACCAGATGAAGCCAGGGCTGCAACCACAGGGGGTTGAGGGTGGGTGAGGCACTGGGGCTGACTAGTAAGGGAGGAGATGATTAAATTAGCGGTCCAATCCTTTATGAATCAAAGAGCCTTAGGGAAATCTCTGGAGTTAAGTGTAACTTTTTTTTTTCCCATCCTCAAACATGTTAAAAATAGAAAAAAGTCAAAATGAGACTTCACCAATTATAGTATATTTAAACGTTTGAAAGTGAAAGTGAAAGTTGCTCAGTCACGTCTGACTCTTTGAGACCCCATGTACTGTAGTCCATGGAATTCTCCAGGCCAGAATACTGGAGCGGGTAGCCTTCCCCTTCTCCAGGGGATCTTCCCAACTCAGGGATCGAACCCAGGTCTCCCGCATTGCAGGCGGATTCTTTACCAGCTGAGCCGCAAGGGAAGACATTTAAATGTTTATATTTCAACAAAACAAAAAACACTTAACTTACAAAATATCCATATAATTGTAATGTTCACAAAGTAATTATAGGATTTACGACAAATATATCATTGGAGAGTCCATTATAAGCAGTGTGATTGGTAATGGGTCCCAATTAAGTTGAAGTCTGGACTGCTTATTATAACCTGGCAGTATACCCCCTAACTTTGTGCATCACCTCACATGAAGATGACATTAAACGCCTGATCCATGTGGGTAATGGCCCTGTGTGCCACCTGCATGGGGACAGGACATGCAGGCTGGAGCCAGCTGGAAGGGCTTTACACTTCTGTATTTCCAAAGTCAAGAGATGCAAGTGACTGCTGGGACACTGGGGAGTGATGGCTTGAGCAGCAAAGGGCTTTGACCTTTCTGATGTTAAAAAGTGACCTTGCACTAAAAACAAAAACCACAAGGGGACATTGCTCTGGGTCAGCAACTTTCAAATCTTAGTAAAAATATCCACTGCAAGATAAATAATTGGATATTAATTTGTGTGTGTGTGTGTGTGTGTGTGTGTGCGCGCGTGCGTGTGTATTTACCTCATGCATTTCCTTCCTTCATTCTGAGAAGGTGTTTTCCTGTTCCTAATAAAAGTGGGAGTAGTTACTTCTGTGGGAGTGAAGCTCCAAGGCTAGAAGGGGAAGGTGCTTGGAGGGACTTGAGTATCAAGGGTCTCTGCTTAGCAGCTACAAGGTGCTATGCAGTGGTGTCTGGTCCACTCAGGATAATTGCTGGGTGGTCCCTTTGGGTGGCCAGACCTAAGCACATAGTCTCCAGCTGCTATAAATATCCTGTGCTCTAGACCTGTCTGTACCCAGGATCCACTGAACCACTGCAGGGCTCATATCAGCCTGTGTGAAAAGCTTATCATTAATGACCATGTGCACTGTGGGTCAGAGAGTTCTTTCAAAATGTTCTGCTTTGCATAAGACCTCTAGAAGCTTGCATGAATCTAGGCAGGGCAGAAAGGGAGAGCCACGAATAACAGATGCTGAATTTTTTATTGGCCAGGTGGAATGGAGTTACAGAATTAGAATCAGAATTGGTTTTAATGTATTAAAAAATAATTAGACACTTCTTGCACCTTCATGTGATTCTTGAATATGTATGATTACTATAAAACTATATATTTTTCTTTAGAGGAAACTTTATTTGGAACACAAAGTAAAAAGAGGTTAAAAACTGAAACTTTTCAGATTGAAAGCGGTCACAAGACTTGAAATCCTGTCTTCTTGAATCCCCCAGACAGTGTCTAGAGGCTTCATCGATGCCTTGGGATTCCATAAAATCTCTCACGTTCCACTGAGCATGACTTTAAAGCTGCTGTTCTACTTAGTGACCACTAGTGAAGAATTGATGATAGTGATAATGATAGCATTAATAATTAGGAAAACATGTTACTGAACAGTTTAAAAAGCTCTTTTCTGTATATTGGCTATTCCCTATGATAACTTGAAGTAGGCTGACATAGACATCCTAATTCCTAGGATGAAGCAACTTGTCCTGGACATAGTGCCAGTAAGTTTGGTGCTTAATTTTGTCGAAATTTTTAACCTGAGAAAAGAAAATACTAAAAGAATACAGAGAGCACTTAACTATCATTTAGGCTCTTATCACCTGAAATGAATAACTATGCATATTTGTCATACTTACTTGAGATGTAATTGTTAAAAAATTATGGATAAAATAGTTCCCTGTGTTTTCTTCCCAAATCTCATTCTGTTTTTTTTTTTTTCCTCACATGAGCCAGTATAATTAATGTAATGTGGGTCAGGTTCTAGTTTTATTTATAAATGATATACAGAATAGCTTTGTAAATTTTAATTTATCAAGACATACTCCATGTCAAACTTGCATTGTCAGTCAGCTCTGCATCATTCCTACTGCTATTTGATAGTACTGCATAATTGATTATATTACAGTTTATTTATCCTTTCTCCTACCGATCGGCATTTTGGTGGTTTCCTACTGCATGAGATTAGGATTGACATATACATACTACCATGTGTAAGATAGATAGTGGGAAGTTGCTATAAAACACAGGGAGCTCAGCTCAGGGATTTGTGATAACCTAGAGGGGTGGGATGTGGGGGGAAGGGAGATCCGAAGAAGGTAATCTATGTTTACAGATAGCTAATTTACTTTGCTGTACAGCAAAAACTAACACAACATTGCAAAGCAATTATACTCCAACAAAAATTTTTAAAAATCACTACAAAGATGAACATGGCCATAACTTAGTTTCTCTAGAGGAGACAGTGTTAGTTTACAGAGTATGAGCATAATAAGTTTTATTAGATACAACCACTCTTGTCTCCAAGTGACACTCCTACTAGCAATGTATGAAAGTTTTGATACATCTATGTCCTTCTCAAATTTGGGATTGACTTGTTTTTAAATTTTAGAAATCAAATGGGGCTTAAATAACATCATGTTATTGTTTAAGTTGGCATTTCTCTCATTGTGAGTGGAGTTGAGGATTTTTCTGTGATAATAGGCCATGCCTCACCTATGCACCACACGTTTAAAATTTTTGTTGACTTCTTAGTTGGTTGTTTTTTTACCTAGTGATTTCTTCCATGCCACTCCAAAGCCACTGTAAATACAGATGGCAGAATACTTCCAAAGACCAAGTTTCAGCTTTCAACAATGATCTCATCATTCTACTCAGTAGAGGCAAGGGGATATTTTTCACTCCTTGTCCAAAAGAACAAAAGGTAAGGCCTTTTCTTTTCCCGAATGTACCATCTTTTCTTCCCAAACAAACAACATCTTCCATCTTCCTTCAGAATGCAGATTTCTGTCAGGCCTAAATCGCTAGCCTTTACTGAACAGAATCATGTGGCAGACTCTATGCAAAGCGCTCTGTGTATTAGCTCATTGAATTCTCCTAAAGGTCCTGGGAGACATATTTATTACTACTCGTTTCCAGATGTGGAAGCTCAGGTTCAGGGAGCTTAAATGACCTTCTCACAGTTTTAAGTAATACGGCCCAGATCTGAGCCAAGTGCTTCTGATCTCAAAGTAGAACTCATTTAGTATGACATCGAAAGGACCTGCCTAAGAAGCTCTTAAGAATGCCTCTGTGTCTTCCCCTTCAACTCCCCAAACACCAGGAATAAATTTATTGTCCCAGCCCACTTAGGAAGTGTCCTGGGCTCTGAATCCGTGATGCACATACATTTTGTGATTCCTTAACATGCAGGTGCTACAAAGCACACTCGGCTCCAGTGAACACACTCCAGCTTCATCCCTCATTGTCTCTCCTTCTTCTCCATCATCTGCCTCATGCTCTTTCCATTCATTACTGCTGGCAAGAAGGTCTCAACACCACCTTTTCTTATTTCCTCTCTTCCTGTTTGTATGGTGGGTCCTGAGTTGGGCCCATCATGAAGTTGTCAGAGCAGGTAGAGGCCCAAATTCTGGGATCCAAAGACTTTGGGAATGTCCTCTGGTCTCTTGTGAACCCAGAAACTCACAGACTTTAGAGATGGAATTGACCTCAAGAGAGGACCTCATCCAGCCATCTGCCTTTGTCAGGTGTCAGACATTATCTCAATTTTGATGATGAGGTAACTGGGACTCTTCAACATTACAGGATTAACCCAAGGTCATGTTCTAAGGAGTGACTGGGAATGGCTGAAGCCCTAGTATAATAAGCTGTTTCTTTTATTACACATTAGTATGTCTTTGAGGTTTTGAGATATTTTTCAAATATTTAAACTTTTATAATTCAGTTCAAAACTAAGGGAAAAGAATATGTGTAGTGACAAGGTTAATAGCCAAGAGAGAAACACCAAAAGTAGAGAGAAAGTCTCAAAGGGAAATGAAAGGATAAAGAAAACACATTTTGCTGACTTCCTGCAAATCTTAGATGTCTCTCAGATTCAGAATTATTCAGATTTTTAGAAAAGCAATACAGTAAATGTATCATATTCTCAGTAGCATCTGGGATATCATCCTGTAATCAAATACACTTGTATTTATTCAGCAAAAAATATGAATATTTTCATTAAGTGGAATTAATTGAAGACTATAAATAGCCTCATATCAGTTCAAGTAAGGTTTTGCAGCCAACCAAGTTCAGATCAGGTCAAGTTTTGACATCAAATGAGTTAGTTTTGAAAAGCTCTGTTTTGAGAGGTTTCTGGAATTTGAAATTTCAGATAAGGGACTGAGGATCTACATTAATATCCTGTATTATTATATCACAAATGAAGAAATAGAGGCTTAGAGTTTAAGTAATTGCCTAAGTTCCCACAGTTCCAAGCCAGAAACAGGAGTAGAAACCAAAGACCTAAACACGGCCCTCTTTCCTCATTTCTGCCTCCAGTGAGGGGGTTGCTTCTCTCAAGGAGATGGAGGGCCAACTTAGCTGAATAAGCTGACATTTGTGTTTTGTGAAGTGAAGTCGCTCAGTTGTGTCCGACTCTTTGCGGCCCCATGGACTGTTGCCTACCAGGCTCCTCTGTCCATGGAATTTTCCAGGCAACAGTACTGGAGTGGATTGTCATTTCCTTCTCCAGGGGATCTTCCCGACCCAGGGATCAAACCCAGGTCTCCCCGCATGGTAGACAGACACTTTACCGTCTGAGCCACCAGGGAAGTATTGTGCTTTGTAGTTTTAACATATTTCAGGAGGGCTCACACAGCACACATGCATGGTACACAGACTAAAGGCCTATGGGTAAGTGAATGCCAAGGCTTACCAAGGGGCCCGAGGGAGACTGTGTAGAGACACAGCAGAGGCAGGCTGGGTTTCTTTGAGCTCATGATTAAGATGGTAGGTAGAACCTCTCAAAGAAAATATGGTAAAGGACAAGCTGATACAGGTTTACATTCACTCTTGTCTTTGTCAAGGAGGGTGAAAACGAGTTTTTTTTTAGAATCCTGGATTAGAAGAGTACCTAAATGCCCCTATTTATAATCCTAATCATGTAATCCCTATTTATTTCTTTAATTCTTCAATTTTTTTCTTCAACTTTGAATGAACTTCAAGACTTTGTGATTCAATGATTTTTAGTAAAGTTTGAAGTTGTGCAGCCATCATTATTATTCAGTTTTAGAATATTTCCACCACCCAGATTTCCTTGAGCCCATTCATACTCAATTCCTGCTCACATTCCAGAGCAACCACAGATCTGTTATTTTTCCTTTCCTGAAAAGAAGAAATGGATGAAATGAAATAGATTAAATAAAAACATACATTTTTATTTTTGCATCTGACAGCTTTCACTTAAGGCTTTTGAGGTTCACTTGTTGTAAATACATCAGCAGTCCATCTTTTGTTGTTGGATAGTATTTCACTGCATGGATATATAACATTGTGTTTACAAATTCATCACTTGATGGACATTTATATAGTTTCCAATATTTAGCTAGTGGAAATAATGCTATGAACATTCTCAAACAAGTTTCTCTTTGGATATATGTTTCAATTTCTTTTACAAAGTTACTAAATCTACTAAGATTTCTGGATTTTATGGAAAATTTATATTTAAGTTTTTAAGAAACTGCCAAATTATCTTTCAAGTAGATATATCATTTTACATTCCTACCAGAAAGGTATGAGGGTTTCTGTTTCTCCATATCCCTTCTAACACTTTTAAAACATGAAAGTTATTAATTTTAAAGACTCAAATGTATCATTTCCATAGATCTTTCTTTTCATGTCGATTCTAAGAACTCCTTCATTCATAAAAACTTCTTCTTGTTCTCTTGTAGAAGTTTTACAATTTGAGTTCTTCCATTTAGGTCTATGATACATTTTTGAGTAATTTTCCTGGTATTGTGTGAAGGAAGGGCTCATTTTATTTTATTTTTTTTTTGCAAACTGATAAACCAATTTGTCCCAGGACTGATTTTTTTTTTTTTTTACTTTATTCTACATTACTATTGGTTTTGCCATACATTGATATGAATCAGCCACAGGTGTACATGATCTCCCAATGCCTCAGCCCCCTCCCACTCTCACCCCATATCATCTCTCTGGATCATCCCGAGCACCAGCCCCAAGCATCCTGTATCCTATATCGAACATAGACTGGTGCTTCATTTCTTACATGATAGTATACATGTTTCAATGCCGTACTCCCAAATTATCCCACCCTCTCCCTCTCCCTCAGAGGCCAAAAGTCCGTTCTATACCTCTGTGTCTCTTTTGTTGTCTCACATACAGGGTCATCATTATTATCTTTCTAAATTCCATATATATGTGTCAGTATACTGTACTGGTGTTTTTCTTTCTGGCTTACTTCACTCTGTATAATTGGCTCCAGTTTCACCCATCTCATTAGAACTGAGTCAAATTTAGTCTTTTTAAGGGCTGAGTAGTACTCCATTGTGTATATGTACCACCACTTTCTTATCCATTCATCTGCTGATGGACATCTAGGTTGTTTCCATGTCCTGGCTATTATAAACAGCACTGCAATGAACATTGGGGTACATGTGTCTCTTTCAATTCTGGTTTCCTCAGTGTGTATGCCCAGCAGTGGGATTGCTGGGTCATAAGGCAGTTCTATTTGCAATTTTTAAGGAATCTCTACACTGTTTTCCATAATGGCTGTACTAGTTTGCATTCCCACCAACAGCGTAAGAGGGTTCCCTTTTCTCCACATCCTCTCCAGCATTTATTGCTTGTAGACTTTTGGATCGCAGCCATTCTGACTGGTGTGAAATGGTACCTCATTGTGGTCTTGATTTGCATTTCTCTGATAATGAGTGATGTTGAGCATCTTTTCATGTGTTTGTTAGCCATCCGTATGTCTTCTTTGGAGAAATGCCTATTTAGTTCTTTGGCCCATTTTTTGATTGGATCGTTTATTTTTCTGGAGTTGAGCTGCATAAGTTGCTTGTACATTTTGAGATTAGTTATTTGCCAGTTGCTTTATTTGCTATTGTTTTCACCCATTCAGAAGGCTGTCTTTTCACCTTGCTTATAGTTTCCTTTGTTGTGCAGAAGCTTTTAATTTTAGTTAGATCCCATTTGTTTATTTTTGCTTTTATTTCCAGTATTCTGGGAGGTGGGTGATAGAGGATCCTGCTGTGATTTATGTTGGAGACTGTTTTGCCTATGTTCTCCTCTATGAGTTTTATAGTTTCTAGTCTTATATTTAGATCTTTAATCCATTTTGAGTTTATTTTTGTGTGTGGTGTTAGAAAAGAATAAAATACTTAGGAATATACCTACCTAAAGAAACTAAAGACCTATATATCGAAAACTATAAAACACTGATGAAAGAAATCAAACAGGACACTAATAAATGGAGAAATATATCATGTTCATGGATCAGAAGAGTCAATATAGTGAAAATGAGTATACTACCCAAAGCAATCTACAGATTCAATGCAACCCCTATCAAGCTACCAGCAGTATTTTTCACAGAATTAGAACAAATAATTTCAAGATTTGTATGGAAATACAAAAAACCTCAAATAGCAAAAGCAATCTTGAGAAAGAAGAATGAAACTGGAGGAATCAACTTGCCTGACTTCAGGCTCTACTACAAAGCCACAGTCATCAAGACAGTATGGTACTGGCACAAAGACAGAAATATAGATCAATGGAACAAAATAGAAAGCCCAGAGATAAACCCACACACCTATGGACACCTTATCTTCGACAAAGAAGGCAAGAATATACAATGGAGTAAAGACAATCTCTTTAACAAGTGGTGCTGGGAAAACTGGTCAACCACTTGTAAAAGAATGAAATGATCACTTTCTAATACCACACACAAAAATAAACTCAAAATAGGACTGATTGTTGAAAAGACTATGTCATCTCTTTTGAATTATCATTGTACTATTGATAAGAATCAGTTGACCATGTACATGTGGGTGTTTCTGGGCTCTCCATTCTGTCCCATTGACTAAGTTGTCTATTTTATGCCTTAATAATATAACTTCAAATCAGGTAATGTAACTTGTCCAACTTTGTGTTAGTCATTCTAGGTCCTTTGAACTTTATAACCATTTGCCAATTTCTATAAAAAGACCTTCTGGACTTGATAGGGAATCCATTGAATCTACAGAAAAATTTGGATAGAATTGTTATCATAAAAGAACTGAATCATTAAATTGATAGAAATAAAATGTTTATTTATATCTTCTTTAAATTTTTCAGTAATTTTATCAAGATTTTAGAGTTTACATTTTATACTTATTTTGTCAGATTCATTCTGAATTTATTATTGGTTTTGATGCTACTGTGAGTGAAATTATTTTATTAATTTCATTTTCAGTTTTATATTTGCTGAACTATATAAAATTATCTTTACATATTGATTCTGTATCCCATGATCTTGTCACACTCATCTACTCACTCTAGAAGGTTTTATTATTGTTGGTTTGTTATCTAGAAGGTTTATTATTGTTTTATTATTGTTATTATTTACTAATGTCATGGGTTAGAAAATCTAGTAGAATGTTGAATGAGATAAGCATAAATGGGCATCTTTGTCTTGTCCTTGATTTTGGGGGAAACCATTCAGTCTTTCAGCATTAAGGATGCTAGCCATATGTTTCTGTAGACGTCATTTATCACATCAAGGAAGTTTTCTTCTACTACTAGTTTGTTTAGAATTTTTATTATCAATGAGTGGTGGATTTTGTCCATGCTATTTCTGTGTCTATTAAAATAATCATGTGTTTTATACCTTTTGGTTTAATAATAAAATGTATATTAATTTAGTTTTGGATGTTAACAAAATGTAGCTTCCTGGAATAAATTTAACTTGGTCATGATTTTTAAAATATTTTATAGAAGTCTTATAATTTTGCTAAGGAATTTGCATCTATGTATGTCTCTCTTCATCTTTAGTAATATTTATGATCTTAGAATCTATTTTATTTGTTATTAATATAGCTACTCCAGCTCTGCTACTGTTATTGCTTGCATATTTGTCTTTTCTGATCCTTCACTTTCAACCTATTTGTCTTTGAGTTTAAAGTATGTCCCATATAGACAGCATAAGCTTTCTTTTTCAGTCAAGTTTAGTTATCTCTGACCTTTAAGTGAGGTATTCAGTCTATCCAGAATTATTGTGATTAAGAATATTATCACTGTATTTACATTTGTCATTATGCTGTTTCTATTTGTCTCATCTTTTTGTTCTTCCATTCTCTATCTTCTTTTATATTAACTAAATATATTTTCATTTACTTTTTCATTGCTCTTTTGATGGCTATCTATCTATCACTATTTGCTAGTGATTGCCCCAGGGATTATAATATGAATTTTTTAAAGTCTTTATTGAATTTGTTACAATACTGCTTCTGTTTATGTTTAGGGATTTTGGGCCATGAAGAATATGGAATCCTAGCACCCTGATCAGGGATTGAACCTGTACCCTTTACACTGGAAAGTGAAGTCTCAGTCACTTGACCACCAGGGAAGTCCCTATAATATACATCTTAATTCATCATAGTATACTCCAGAAAAACGCTAACCTAGTTCAAGAAAGTACAGAAACTTTGCTCCAATATATATCCCCCTCTTTCGTACTATTTTATCACATATATCACATCTATATATGTTATAAACCCAACAATACAAATTTTAATTACTGCTTTTACAATCTTACCTATTTTAAAGAAATTAGAAAAAATAAATTTGCATTTATAGAATCTTTTATATTTGCCTACATTTAACATTTCTTGTACTTTTCAGTGCTTTGGATTCCTGTTACTCTCTAGTATCATTTCCTTTCTGTCCATATGACTTCCTTCAGTTTTGTTATAAGGCATGTCTTTTAGCAACAAATTCTTTTAGTCTTTATCTATAAATATCTTTATTCACCTTCATTTTTGAAGAATCTTCTTTTGGAGACAGTATATATGGTTGACAAGGTTTCTTTCTTTCATTTGAAGGTGTCATTCCACTGACTTCTGAACTCAGTTGTTACTGATGATAAATCAGCTGTTAAGCATCTGCTTGATGTGATAAGATATTTTTCTCTTGCTGCTTTCAAAATTTTTACTTTTCCTTTGACTATAAACAGCCTAATGTGTCTGGATATGGATCTCCTTCATTTTTTTTTTTTCTAAATGGGATTCATTGAACTTCTTGGACTTGTAGATAAATATTTTTATTAAATTTGAGATATTTTAAATCATTTCTTTGAATATTATTTTCTGCTCTGAATTATTTTCCTGGGCTACTGTAACAAAATGCCACTCTAGGTGAAATTTATTGTCTCTCAGTTCTGGAGGGCAGAAGTTTGAAATTAGGGTGTCAGCAGGGTTAGTTCCTTTTTAAGAATGTGAGGGAGACTTCTCGTGTCTCTCTCCTAGCTTCTGGTAGCCTCAGGCTACCTTGCCTTCTTTGCGTCATCACTTCTTCCTTCTCTGCAGTCTTTCTCTGTGTCCAAATTTCCCCTTTGTAAAAGACATCAGCCATATTGCACTAGGCCTCATCTTAACTTGATCATCTTCAAACTCCCTAGTTCCAAATAAGGTCACATTCACAGGTACTGGGAGTTAGAACTTCACTATCTTTTTGGAAGACAAAATTCAATGCATAAATTGTTCCTTTGGCTCTTTCCTTTCCTCTGGAACACCAGTTACATATATGATGGTATGTTTGATGTTGTTTAACAGGTTCCTCAGGCTTGCTCATTTTAATTCAATCCTTTCTCTCTGTTCCTCAGACTGAGTAATCTCTATTGATTTATCTTCATATTCACACTTTTACTCCTCCTTCCACTCAAATCAGCTCTTGGGCCTGCTAGTGAAATTTCTAAATTCCAGATATTATAATTTTCAACTCTATAATTCCCTTTTAGTCCCACTTTATAATTTTCATATTTTATTGTGACTATTTGTTCAGGCATTGTCATCATGCTTTTCTTTTGTTGTTTAAACATAGATTCCTTTAGTTTGTTGAGCATATTAACAAAAGCTGTTTTGATGTATTTTGCCTGTTAATCCATCATCTGGGGATAATCAGAAATAGTTTTTATTGACTGCCTTTTCCCTCTAAATGTTGACCAAATTTCCTTGTTTCTCTACATATTCTAGAATTTTCATCAAATATATTTTATGTAATATATCATCATAATTCTGGATTTTAACTTTTCTCCTATAAGAGATACTAATTTTTTGTCATTGTTTTATTCTTCTGGTTAGTAAATCTTCATGGACTAAGTCTGTGAAGTTTGTCTTTTCTGTAAGTTACAAATGCTAATGATCCTACTCAGTGTTTTCATTTGTTTTGGTTTTATTTTTAGGCCAACTTCCTGGGTATCAACTTCCTAGGTACCTATGTCTGCTTAACATGGTGTTCAGGCAAAGACTGGTAAGAAGTTATGTTCAAACATTTTGAGACAGTAAGGTTCTACTCCTGCTAATGGGTCTGTGTGTAGGCTAGGACAGCTTTCAAATTTCAGGTCATTCCCAAGTTTGTCCTGAATTTTCCTTCCTTCTAGATGCTACTTTTTCCCCTCTGAATGCTCCATCAACCAGAGATGTTTGAATGGCTTGAGCCTTCACAGTCTTTCCTGCACATCTGCATAGTCCAGTCAATTTGGGACATGTGGAATGCTTATCAATTCTCGTGTGCCTATCTCACCTTTCAAAATTTCTTGTCAAATCTCTGGCTTTTATGACAGTCTAGTCCATTGCTTGTCCCACTTGGGACTGTAACCTTTGGCTAACGAAGCCCTTAGATCTCCTGAGTGGCTTAAGCTGACCACTTTAATTGCCGAAGCTCCAACACAGATGAGCACTCTCCAGCACGGTAGCAGGGCTGCTCCCTTCATGAGCTAATAGAGCTGGGAGAGGGGTGGGAGAAGCAATTGACAAGAATACCAAAGACACCGTTTTTAGCTGAAATTCTGTATTTCTCAAGAATGGTGGTTGGTGGTTTTAGTCGCTAAGTCATGTCTGACTCTTGTGACCTCATGGACTGTAGCCCGCCAGGCTCCTCTGTCCACTGGCTTCTCAAAGCAAGAATACTGGAGTGGGTTGCCATTTCCTTCTCCAGGGGATCTTTTGACCTAGGAATCAAACCAGGGTACCAACTGAGCTATGAGAGAAGCCCAAATTCTTCTTAATTTGTTCTTTGCTTTTGACTGAATGATTGTTTCCGAGGTTTTCATTCAATTGTATAGTTGCAAGAGAAACAGCTTGTTTACCTCCTCACTTCATCAGGCCTGAAGAGAATGAGCTCTCATATTAGTAGCTTTTTAACAGTCTTTTCTTTGATTGTACATTAACTCCATTGTGTCCCAACCATGATGTTTTCTTTTATTCCTTTGGTCCTAGCAGTTTGGATATAGATTACCCAAATTCTAGAGATGACTGTGACAAACAAAATGGATAGAATCTTCATTTCCAATTCCTTAGTTTATCTCTAGAAAATAGCAAGCTTAGTTAAGAACCCATGCGTTTTCTCATCTACTGGAATGTGCCACCACCTCCTCTTCAAATTAGTTGCTGCTCTAAGACTGTGCAAGACCACTCTCTCTTATAAAGCCATTTCTAATTACTTCAACCTGCTCCAACATCCCTTCTCTATAAACTCTTTGATTCTTATTTTTGCCATTATTTTTGGAGATTATACAGATTCTATTAATATATTCTTCTCCTAGCTATTCTTTTTATGCACTATTCTTTCTTTTCTCCCCAGGGAGATCACATCTATTGAAGGTAGAAGTAAAGCTATTATTATTTTGCATGTCTCATAGATTTTACTGAAATCCTAGATATAACTAGTGCACAATTTAGAGTTAGTAGGTTGAATTGAATATATCATGAATAGTTGCCTGATTGGTGATCATGTCCTATACTTTTAGAAATGTTGGAATCATAAAAGATGTTTTATACTCTTCTTCACATGGTACAGCAAGTCCCTGCATGCTTAAATCACTCTACTTTTCAAACTATAGATAGAGGACCTCCTTCATGAAGCTTTCCTGCTCCTCTCCTCCCTGAATTTCCAGTGCATCCTGTGCTCTGCCTGTGGTGTTTATAACTTTCTGTCCTGCATCATAGCATTATGTGTGTACCTTTTTCTGTTAGATATGAGCATGAGCTTCAGGCAAGGATTAACCCTGTGACTTCACTGGTAGAAGGTTATAGTATATAATGAACTTGGTACTTGTATACTAAATAAATAAGTGAATGAACTGAGGTTCAATCATGGCTTTATAAGTTAAACTCAGTTTGCAGAATATAGTCATTGAAAATATGATGTCCTGTAAAGTTAAAGGAGATCAGCACTTACAGATGGTCTAGAAGAGTTTCTTTTCAGATGCGATCACTGAGGTCTCACTAGATAGAGACTTGATCCAGGGAACGAATAGCAGAGTTCTCTGGATGGCTGACGAATTTTTGCTCATTCTTCCTTCAGGGATGGAGACTAAAACTACGGTTTTGTATTTGTTACAAGCAATTATTAACTTTATCAGGATTCCAAGTTTCATTTAGTGCTTCTCTTCATGTCCATGACTTTATATTCAGTCCTTTTACCACCAACAATAAAGCCTTGTATTCACTGTAGAGTAACAAATAAATGGGCCCACTCTAATAGCAGAGTTACCAGGCCTAACGACCAAGGCTTTTCCTTTGGTTAGAAGATATTAATAGACCTCAATGTATTGACTGGCCCTTAACAAGGAAGTAAATTCAAAACCAACAAGAAAATGTAAACCTGATGTGATTTCCCTAGCCAAAAAGAGCAAATAGACCCCAATGTCTATGAAGTGTAGAGCTACTAAACTTTAATGACAATATCAGTTCTGCTTGATGAGGGCAATAGTAACTCCTTGGTTCATCTATTATAAAGATTGCAATTCAGGCTCATTTCACTGCACTTGGCAGGTGGCCAAGCATTAGCGAGCTAATGTGGGCCATATTCTAGTTACACTTAATGAAGGCAGCGCCACCAAAATCAAATTTGAGCAAAAAGCTTATCTACATATCTGATTCAGAATTAACAGCAGAGCACTTGTGTTTGTCATATTGTTGATGTTTAAGAGAACATTAACCTCAAATTAAAGAAATGTAAAGTCACAATTGTAGGTTCTTGAAATTGTTAGGTAGCTAGTTAACTGTCGAATTTATGCTTTCATTTTAATGAGGTGGGGTACTTTGAGAAAGGGTACTAGCAGAGTGTAGCTGACACACCCCGTAGAGAGTATTTCCCTCCTGTCCCTTAAAAATGGACCAATTTTACATCTTAAAATAGGCTGTTATAAAAGTTGTCCAAGTCCCCTCTTCTCTACCCATTCTGCTCCTCTGCACCATCCTAACACTTCCCGTAGCATATGAGCATGCTACAGCTAGAGATAACTGTACTCGCTAATTAAGAAAGCTTTACACGCCAGGCTCTCTTCTAGATGCCTTACATCATTTCATTTAATCATGAGTCTTTTAAGTTGGCATTTTTGTTACAAGCATTTTAAAGATAAGTCACACAGGACTCAGAGAAATGAACTGACATGCTCAGGGTCCTATAGCCAGAAAGGGACAAAGATAGGTTTTGACCATCTGACAGCCTTTGGACTGATACCTTGGTTTTATATTTTCATCTTTGATTTTGACTTTGGGTACCCCAAAGGCATCACACCCAACTTTTGTTCTCCATCTTCTGTGTCTTAGTGTCAGGGAAAAGAAGCTTATAACCCAAGCCCTGCTATAGTTCCCTAGGGTTCACCTTTTGGGGAAAGGGAAAAGCAACCCAGGAAAGAGACTTTGAATAATTATTCTCCTTCAGTTCTATGGGCCCAAATCTCTTTGGAAAGCTATCCATGGCTTATACTGCTATGTGTGCATGCGTGCTCAGTTGCTTCACCAGTGTCCAGCTCTTTGTGACCCAATGGACTGCAGCCTGACAGGCTCCTCTGTCCATGGGATTCTCCAGGCAAGAGTCCTGGAGTGGGTCGCTGTGCCCTCCTCTAGGGGATCTTTCCGACTCAGAAATCAAACCTGAGTCCCTTGCATTGCAGGCAAGTTCTTTACTCACTGAGCCACGTGTGAAGCCCTTACACTTCTATGGTATGGTCTATAAGACAAATAACAATAGAAATATAGGGAAATCCAAGAAAAGTTTTAATTGCTGTATTATATGCACAATGCCAGGCATAGTGGCTCACATATACAAATTTGACATTTTCAATAAGGACCTCTTGGTTATTTCATGGAGAAGGCAGTGGCACTCCACTCCAGTACTCTTAAATGGAAAAATCCCATGGATGGAGGGGCTTGTTAGGCTGCAGTCTATGGGGTCGCTAAGAGTCAGACATGACTGAGAGACTTCACTTTCACTTCTCACTTCATGCATTGGAGAAGAAAATGGCAACCCACTCCAATGTTCTTGCCTGGAGAATCCCAGGGACGGGGGAGCCTGGTGGGCTGCCGTCTATGGGGTCGCATAGAGTCGGATACGACTGAAGCGACTCAGCAGCAGCAGCAGCAGCAGGTTATTTCATGTAGTAGTATTTTGTCTATTCATTACACATAGTTATAATGTTAAGTGAAACAAAGAATAAAATCTTATCCACACTATAGTTACCAGGAAAAACTATGAGTGCATATGAAAAAGTTGAAAGGGAATATAAAAATGGAAGTGTGGTGGGATTTGTATGGGTAGAGTTATGGGATGACATACTTCTCTCAGTTTGATTTCTATCAAATCTATAAAAGTGTTGTTTTGTGCAATAAATAATTTTTAAACATGTAACAATGAATACCAATTAAAAATAAAATGTGTAAGGTGTGTGCCAACACCATCAGGAAGAATAAATGTGGCATTTCTATTTCTGCTAGAATTCTGGTTTCTATAAAGCCAGAATTTATTCTTCTATCAAGAATTTACTGTCACAAAGTACATTCAGCCCTCAACTATGTGAATGAAGGGAAGCACTGATGAGGGTCATCTCAACATGTGGATGCTGAGGGGTCCAGGGCATCTTACCAGCCACTTCCCTGGAAACCATTTTGCCATCTTTGGGCCTGAAAGCCAACTAGGCATGGTTCCATGGATCATTTCTAAATAATTGACACTGACTACCATGAGAGCATCTATACTTTGGCTTCTTTATCATAGTTTCACCCAAATTTCAGTCATCATCTATTATACCATGTGATTTGATAATAACCAAAGGCACTGCAAGATCGGAACTAGTGGCTTCCAAAGTGTGGTCCCCAGGTAGAAACATTGGGGACTGGCTAGAAATGCAAACATCCCAGCCCTCCAGTCTTTCTGAATCAGGTACTCTGGAGAGGGGCACAAGCCCAGTTTTTAACAAGCCCCTAGCAGGTGATTTTGATGATGAGTAAATTTTGAAAATCCCTGGATGAAACAGCTCCAGCTTGCCCCCAATGTCCACTGGCCAAAGGGTCTCAAAAGGATTGACCATTTAGCTGATATTATTCACTTTATTTCAGGTTAAAACAATGAAAGTTATTTAAATGTAAATGTGTTTCACAGAAAAGATTGTGTTTTAGGATGTTGTGTGCCATTAACATGTTAGATTGAATTAATTTATCAGTTTGCTTTGAAAGATCAAGTTCTTTAGGGTTTGGGAGTTGAGAGTTTAGCAGTGGAGAGAAGTTATGAGAAGATGAAGACTGACTATGGGGTGGGCAAGGCTATTACAGATGTAGTTGGGGTAAGTCGCATTAGGACAGTCTAGGCCTGCAAGTAAAGCTTACCTACCTCTTGCTGCTGCTGCTAAGTCACTTCAGTAATGTCTGACTCTGTGTGACCCCATAGATGGCAGCCCACCAGGCTCCCCCGTCCCTGAGATTCTTCAAGCAAGAATACTGGAGTGGGTTGCCATTTCCTTCTCCAATGCATGAAGTAAAAGTGAAAGTGAAGTCGCTCAGTCACGTCTGACTCTTAGCGACCCCATGGACTGCAGCCTACCAGGCTTCTCTGTCCATGGGATTTTCCAGGCAAGAGTACTGAAGTGAGTTGCCATTGCTTTCTCTGTATCTACCTCTTAAGACTGCACTAACCAACATGCTATGCATTCAAACCAGTTCAATGTTCTCCTTGGGAAATGGCTCCAGTCTACCTGTCTTTGTTGTTAAGCAAAAGGTGGCTGTATCCAGTTTCTGAATACACATTAGGAATTTAACACCCAAAATGGATCTTCTCGGAAGCCTCAATTCCTGTCCAGAAAACACTGCCTTCTTATGAGATGCAAAACTATTTTCAGAGCAAAACTAATATGCAACTCAAACCTTGCCTTCATGTATAATTATGAATCATTTATCCTGGATTGAGCCCTGCTGAGTGTGGTTTCATCCTAGGCTCACCATAATCCTCCTGAGAACACAGACCTCCTTGCTTTAGCACTTCCCCACTGAGTGCTTATTAGAGAAAATACACAGAAGCCACATGACCAAAAACAAAATGTTTACCTGAAACTATCAAAGATGTTACCTACAGCAGTGACCTATAACAGAAGACCTTGGGGCTGCACACCCCTCACGTAACGCCACCATTCATTATCTGTGTGTTACTTTGGGTTTGGCTTCACAGCCATATGTCTTGCTAAAAATGAGCAGCAGGATGGAAAAAGAGTGAAAACATAAAGCTGCTTTCTTGGGCACTGACACAATTTCCTATCTAGCAGGACCATGGTCCACCCTGAGCAGATTTATCCTGTGACAAAGTTTGTTTTCTTCCATTGCTATACCCTTTTCTCCCCCAAAGAGCATCTTTTTTTCCCCAGAGTGCCAACCATTTATTCTGTAAAACTATACTGAAGGACTATACTTATTTTCTCATCTAACTTGCATTCATGCCTGTTCTTGTTCTCCTCCAGGCTAAATATCTGCAGTCTTCTGCCTCTTTGCTCATGACTATGTAAGGAAGCTGGAGAGAATGAAAGTTACGAATATGGGCTCCTGGGGAGAAGCCCATGATGGTGGAATAGAAGGATGTGTGCTCTTCTTCTTCTTTGAGTACACCAAAATCAAAACTAGCTGCGGAATGACCATCAACAGTAGGGTGTTAGAACCCACCAGGAAAAAACACCCCACATCCAAGGACAATGGAGAAGCCACAGTGAGATGGTAGGAGAGGTGCAATGACGCTAAAATAAAATCTCATACTCGCCAGGCAGGCGACCCACCAACTGGAGGAAAAAATACCAAAGAAGTTCTCCCGCTGCTGCGAACATTTTTGAGCCTCATGGTCAGGCTTGCCAACCTGGGGATCTGGCCAAGGGACAGGGAACCCTCAGGAATTTGACTTTGAAGGCCAGTGGGATTTGACTATAGAACTTCTAAGGGACTGGGGGAAGCAGAGACCCTTGGAGGGCAGAAACAAAACCTTACGTCCTCTTGAGCTGGAGTGTCTGAGTTCAAATCCTGTCTCCACCACTCAGTAGCTGTGTGACCTTGGCCAAATAATTCAACCCTCAGGCTTGTCAGCTGTCCGTCAATACTGTTGAGACATATTTAGCTACCTCATGGTGTGGTCACAGAGAGTTGAGTGAGATAACACATAGATATCCCCTGGCACACAGAAGGTGCCTACGTGGAAGTCCGCTTTCTTTCTCATGCTGGACTACAGCCTGTCTCCTTCTCATCCTTTTCCTCTGATCATACTCGTGATCAGAGTCACCCTGATCCTGTCACCCTCCCTCCAAAAATAGATCGCTAAGAGTATAGCACACCTGGAATGTACTGTTTTCTCCTGGACCCTGTATTTCTCTAATAAGAAATACACTTTTATATTTAATCCACTTTTTATAAAAGCTTGAGAAAGCCTGTCAGATGCAATTTATTCATTTACACATATTTTACAATTCTTTTGTCTTTTCAAACAATAGTGAAATGCCCTTCTTAAGATGAGAATAAGATAGAAAAAAGGCTTTGGTCTCACACATAGCTGAATGAAGCCTGGTTTGCACCCCTAATAAAACTTCATTTCTAATCATGATTTAAGGTCTTTTTACCCCTCTGGTGCTCTCTCTTTCAAGTTCAATATTCACTGGTACAATACATTAGTAGTTTTAAAATGTCTCTTTCAGGCAGGAAATGTGAGCTATTAGCAGGACTGTAATAGGCCAGCTAAAAGTAAGGGTGATAGGCGTGGGTGTGGGCGAAAGGTGTTTTATACAACCCCACTGGGACATCATCACTTTAGAAAACAATTTTACAGCCATATAGTTAAATTAACTGGTAGTTAGAGGCAATTAGGTGATAAAGTAAAAATATTTATGTTCTTTAGAGCTCCAAAACTGTCATTTGAAGTGTGACAAATTTTTAAGTAATTTCACCTGCAACTTTTGAAAGATTAGTTCTATGACTAAGGGCATAAAATTGAAACAGGTTGCCACTGTGAAATAAAATCAAACTTATCTCCTCCTTGTAATTTCGCTTGAATTTAGTGCTCATAAAATGTTTCACTGTCATAGTTCTCATGCTCAAAATTTTTATTTTCTAAACAACCACAGCTTGGAACTTAAAATGTAAAAATGCCATCATCCCCTGAGGAATCTGAGATAAGCGCACACGTACATGAATCCGCATGTACATACATTTCTTGGTGCCTTGCCCTATAATTTTTGTCATTTTTCTTGATGATAAGCATAAGCTCACATTTTCCCCCTCATTCTTGTTAAAAATACATTGGAATCCGTAAGCCATAAAAAGAACGAAACCACCTACTATCATGTCGTTTATGGAGCTGTTTTATGGATGTTCATTACCATTTTGTCTCTGCTCATGTACATTTACATTTTTACACAATTGCAACTACATAGTTGATACAATTTTGTATTTTTCCTCAATATTTTATATTACGCATTTTTAGAGTTGTTATGTAGACTTCATGACCATCATATTAACAAGCTGCGAAATGGCCTTCTGAATGACTGCACACTATTCTTTCTTCTACTGTTGGGCACTTAGATGGTTTCCAGTATTTCACTATTGTATACAGCACTGTGATAGACATTTCTACGCATATGGCTTTCTCTTTCTTTTACTCTCTTTCCCTGGGCTACAATCCCACCACTGGGGTTTCCAGGTTAAAATGTATGCACTGTGTGCTTTGATAGCTCTTGATACCTAAGGTCAAATTGCTTTTCAAAGTGTTGTATCAATCTAAATGACCTCCAGCAATGCATAAGTTCATCTGTACCTCGGTGTATTCCTATTTCACAGAAACACGTTTATTTATATGGCTTTGGTGATATTATACCAAATTCTAAGGTATCTACTATGCCTCTGAATCTTTAGCCTTGGTTAAGGTCTTTGATTCCTGCAGTTTTTAACAGGTATTAATATCACAGCATTCACATGCAAGTGCATGCATGCACACACATGCACATGCACACACACACACACAGTCCCAGATGTTAGACTTTCACTGGGGTCGGAGGTAGAGAAATCAGTCAAACACATATCTTTGCATATTGGAAGCAGAAAGATGCAGAGAAGAATGAAATGTAGTATGTGGCGTTCAGACTACACACTTTCTTACTTCATCCTTACCTCTTCATCAACCCACTGCTTCAATCCTAAACTTTAGCTCCTGGAGAGGCTGTACCTCTTTTATCCGAGGCAAGATACCAGCCTTTATACATTACTGTAGGTTTACTTGGCCTTTTGCCACAGTTAACTGCCTCTGAAATTCACAGTGCAAATATGTGTATATTCAGTCCATCCATTCCCCTACCCCTACAAACTGCTCCCAACAAAATAAACAAAGGATGGACCATGCATGCATGGCACAGGCTGGGGACTGCAGGGAAGCACAGGAGTAAGAATGCTCCGGGCTGGCCAAGCAGTGGTGACCTTTCTGAGTTGTGGTCATGAGCACATGAGTTGTGGTCATCTGAGCATGAGAGACTGGATCAGAGCCCACAGCTCATTGCATATGGGTTACTCAGGAGCCTAAGACAGAAATAAGATTAAATCAACACAATCAAAAGGTGAAAAGCTCCATTTAACTAGAGATGCAAGGAGCAAAGTTTACAGATATCTAGAGTTGTTCTCGGAGAAGGCAATGGCACCCTACTCCAGTACTCTTGCCTGGAGAATCCCAGGGATGGGGGAACCTGGTGGGCTGCCGTCTATGGGGCCGCACAGAGTCAGACAGAACTGAAGCGACTTAGCAGCAGCAGCAGAGTTGTTCTAGCTCTCATAAAAAAATCATAGCTTAACCTTTCATATATGATGGTTTTAGTCTAATTTTTATTATAACGTCATGAATAATGTATATCTGTTTATAGCATATGTGCACTTTCCAAAATGATAATGCCATATTTATTTTTAATTTGTCTTCCACATAGAATTTAGCTCCCATTTTGGGTAGTTTCTACTTGGGCTGTAATCATAAGGGTCAGCTTCTTGGGGTTACGGGATATCAGTGTCTCAGCCACAAGAGAGTGATTGATATAATAATACAGGCTCCGTTCAGCTGTGTAACAAATCTTGCAAAAGAGCTTTGAGGGTTACTTGAGTTTGAAAAAGAACTGTTCTATACCTCTGAAGAAGATGATGCTCACTTGTCTATTGCAGGTGAGAATGGGCCCTGCAGGGATGGCTAGATGGGTTTCTCTAGGCAGAGGGATCAGCTCAACAGTGGAGATGAATTCAGTCACAGAGATTCTCCATGAGCGTGTTCCCAGATTCTTTTGCTATAGCAGTTTGGTTCTTACACTAGGGAACATATTTTGTATCTTATAAAAAAGAGGTTGTTTCTATCAAGATCTACATGCAAAACTAAAATCGGGAGCAAATAGCATGGAGTTACTTATTTTTTAATGGAAAGAAGTGAAGGAGAACACCGTATCTGCTATAGTTCTCTTTTGCTCCCTCTTCTGTGATAATTCTGCCTTCCCTACCTCTGCTGCTGTGTTAGAAGAGTATTTGACTTCTGTTTTACTTTACACATTGAATATTCAAAACCAAACCCAGAAAAGATGACTGGCCATTCTTCCCCTTGATCAAAACTTCAAAACTTGGAAGAGAGGGACTTCTCTGGTGGTCCAGTGGCTAAGACTCTGTGCCTCCAATGCAGGGGGCCTGGATTTAACCCCTGGCTGGGGAACTAGATCCCACATGCTGCACCAAAACATCCCATGTGCTGTAACTAAGACACGGCACAGCCAAATAAATAAATAAATAAAAATAAACATTATAAAAGAAAAACTTGGAAGGAAGAAACTATGGCTCAAAAATTTGTTTTTTTCATTCACTTGCTCACTCATTTTCAATTTTAGCTTTCTGAGATATATAAAAGTCTCTTGAAAGTTTTATAATATACCATAACAACGTGCTCTATATTCTCTCAAACAAACCAGCACATGGGTGGTGACACTTCTCTTCTGTCTCTTTAATGAGAACAGAGAGTCCTTTAAGGAAGAGAGAACACCAAGTGGGCAATCCAGATTTCAATGATCTTTGTCATATCACCTGTGCAACTTCAGGCTAGTATTGGCAACTTTAGGCAAGTTTAATAAAAAGAGTGAGACTCTCAAGGATGAATAACACTTGCCTAGGTCTATAGTGAAGACCTACTTTCACACTCCTGGAATCCCTTTCATTCTCTTAGTTATGAAAGGTTAGGGTTAGGGGTTATGTTAAGACCTGGGGTGGAGAGGCAGGTCATACAAATCAGTACTATAAATGTTTATAATCTCAATCTTCATCTCTTTGTGTTAGTCTCTCAGTTATGTCTGACTCTTTGCAACCCCATGGACTGTATCTCACCAGGCTCCTCCATCCATGGGATTTTCCAGGCAAGAATACTGGAATGGGTTGCCATTTCCTTCTCCAAGAGTATCTTTAGTTACAACTGACTTTGATTTTGGTTATGCTATTTGGCAGCACACAAATTTATTTCCTGTGTATAGAACCCAGAATGAAAAGTTCATTGATACTCTAGACTTTTAAAAGTATTATTTAAAACATTCCTTCCATTTCCTGGAAGATGGGATTAAGTGAATTTGCCCTCAGTAAAAGCTGCATGACATGGAATATCACTGTAGTCATGGAGAATCCAATACCACCACAGACTTGTCATAGAGTGGCTTCATGCCCTGATGGGGGCATCACAGGAAATCAGCAGACTGTGCTGGGGAAAGAAAAGGACCCTCAAGGGTACTATGACTTTGTTGCCAGAATCTGAGCAGCTTTGCTTCACGCACACAGTTGGCACAAAGTTCCCTAGGGTTCCTCTAGCAAGGAATCCTGGCTGGGGCCCCCACTCCAGCTCCTATAGGAGCTCCTCCCACAAGCATCCTTTGCCCGCTGCTGTGGGAAAGTAGTATGTGGTTGGCTTCAAAGGGGCTGGGGAATAATACCCTGTGATACACATAGTTAAGTGAACATGTATTTGTTCAGCCTTAAGGGTTGAATGAGTTGATTCAGATCAAAGTGTAATGATCTATAGCAGTATGTCCTTATGACTCATGAGGTGACTTGAAAACACGGATGCCATGCTTCACGCTCCATGCTTGGTGCTGTTAATAATATTGATGATAATAATTATATATAATTAATAATAATAATGATAATAATAAAGAAAGAGTTCTTGTGATCCAGGAAAGCCCATTATAATTTTATGGGATCACGCTCCTATATTTTTCTAAATGTTTACAACAGACATGTTATTTTAGATTTAGAAAAAAAAATTATACATGTATATGTCTATGTGATACGCTTCATATATATATATGTATGTGTGTGTGTGTGATATATGTATCAATCATCATACTGAAGTGAATGCTCTTATTCTGAGAGCCATTTTTGCAAGCATAACATGCTGTCCTAGGAGTGTTCATGCTGCTTTGAACAATGTCCAAATGGCAACTGGGATGACTCAGGAGAGTTCCATGAAAGCTGCATTGAAAGGGCAATGGCTCTTTCCACAGTTTTGAACATGTGCGAATTCCCTTGCCTATTCTTTGTATACTTCCCTGTTTCTGTGTCTGTTTCCAGAAGGGAAAGGGCCAAGAAAGAGCTGAATTTGTTCCAAAGGGAGGTGTTTCTGGCAGGTGCGAGGATTTTAAGATAGTAAAAACATGTAGCAACCAGCAGTCCCCTCAGCTGAGCAGCAGCTGCCTCTCCACGCTGCCTACTAAAGCCTGCTTTGGAAGTGTTCTTGGCTGCAGAAACTAAGCAGACCCGCTTCTGTGTTCCCAACCATTTGATCTTCTTTCTACTCAGCCCATCACTGGGAATTCCCAACTACTAAATTAAGAAAGTTTGAAAAGCTCTTGATTTCAACACTAGTTCCCCTCAACTGTGGTGGGCAGAGAATATTGTTTTATGGTAAGCACATAATTTTCCTCAAAAGGTTTGTGGCAAATAAAAGGACATAGATAGAACTGAATCAGAGAAAGACTGTGTCAGCAGTTACAGATTTGCTGGGGGGGGGGGGGACAACCTCAGAGGTAAGGAAATTCCAGGATCTTCTGTGTTTCTGGACCTGAACTTAGCACAAATGTAGGTGAGAAAAAATGGACTCTCTTTTTCATTTTTACCTGGTTAATGTAGGTGAGAGACACAGGGAGCTGAAACAGACTTTATTTTGATTGCTTTCATGAAGGTAGGAGATGGATGTTAATAATGTTTTAGAAATACATTTTTATAAGTGTTTTAGAAGCCTTAGGCAAACGTGGCTAGTTTTCTAAGATTTCCTTTATGCTGTCTGCACATTTTTGAACTTCAGACTAAAATCCTATGAGCCTGTTATTTTCAAGTGCAGATAGCAACATGATTGAAACAAATCTCTATTAAAGAAGAACAAAGATGGATGAACACATTTTCTTCCATTTTATTGGGACTTACCAAATCTTGAAAGTTAAAAAAAAAGTTGAAAACCAATATAGCACAGAAACTGGAGCAGTGGCTAGAATATTTGATGTTTAAAACAAGAACAAAAGCAAAATACTAGTCAAGATGTTTCACAAACAGTACTAGAAAAGTTTGAAAACAAGGTATTCCAGTCTGTAGCAAGGTCTTTTCAGGCTTTGAGCTATATGAAACTAAGCAACAAAGATTAATTTAGCCCCATAACAATTGTTCTGTGATTAGTGCTAATAGTATTGTTGCTAATCTTTCTGGAAGGAGATCAGGGGTTTGTGTGGTATGAGGGTTTGTAAACTGGTGGATTTTGATACGGACAGTGTATTTTCCTCATTTCCCCATCATGTACATCAGGATCCCCCAGAAATAATAACAATCTCCTCAGTTATTTATGGGTCTGTATCATAATTTGATTTACATGTAAAAATAGTGTCATTCACAAGTGCCCATAAAGTCTGAGTTATTTGTGTGCGTGTATTTTTATAAGCAATGATGCCACCATCGACTCTCCCCAGAGCAGGCTAAGCCAAGAATAGGTTGTTTCTGTCAGCTAGGATGTCTGGCTCTTGAAGCACAAATCCTAGACAGAATTGGGTTGGAACATGGAGTGATGGGGCTAAGGTCACACGCTCGATACCAATCAGTTTTTCACAGAGGATATAAGTGTATCCTAGGGGCAGAGATGTCCCTAGGTCATCTGACTGTGAGCTGCATACAGTAGACCTCAAGGGAAATCCAAATGTGAATGGTTTGGCATGATCAATCAAGCCCACTGAGACACACATCAAATGCACATGCCACACCACTGTGGGTTTCTCCTTCACAGTCACAAGGTAATGGTCACGAGGTCTATGTAAAGGATTGGTTGGGGTTGAGGAAGAAAGGCCTTCTGGGTTCCATGGCATTAATTTCTAGGTCACCCACATTGGAACTTTTAAGTCGAGGTTTGATTGTAATTTGAAACCATATTCTGCACTGAGAGAATCCTATCTCAAAATACTGAAAAATGTCATATACTTACAGATACACAACTACATCTTATCCAATATGGGCTTCTTAGCTAGATTTCATTTAGTTAGGAAGGCAAGATAGTGCAATAAAAAGAAATGTAACTTTGGAGTCAAGTTTAAGTTAGAATCTCAACTCCATACTACCTGAAGTTGAATAACCTTGGGAGTGTTAAATAATTTACCGAACCTCAGTTTCCCCAAACCATAACATTGAAAATGGTTGACAACTCTCTTTTCCCACTTGGTGATACTCCAAACTCCTCCTTGTCCTTCCTCACACTATTTTCCACTCTTCTCACATGGTTTTACATTTCCTTAAATGAAAACTCCCTATGCATATTAATAACAAACTCTGAACACTCCCTACCCCTCCCAGCAGGGTCAGTTTCAATTTCCTCCATTCCTAAATTCTATACAAATGCAATGAGTACGTGTACGCTTGTGTAATGTGTTGGCAACAAGAGCTCCAGGCAGTACTTATCTCCATGCCCCCTACACTTTCTCTCCTTGAGTCATATGCAGCTTTCCTTCTGTCTGGAAGGGACCTTTCACATAGCCCAGCTGCCACGTTAGGGGTGGGGAGAAGAAAATGAGGGGAAAGAGCTAGGAAAAAATGGAGTCACAACTAAGGACAGACAACCACATCAGAACTGGAAAGGACAGAATGTCCTCAGATGTTCACTCCTCAACACTTCCATTTGTTCTGTCCTCTGAATGGCAGAAGATACATATTTTTCATCCCCTAGTTTGTTCATAAAATAAAGAGGGATATTATGGATATATAAATATTAAAAATTGATCATGTTTATTGAAATCTCAGAAGCTAGATTTAGAGTGACCTATTCATGGACATACAAAGTAAAAGAAAACTCAATTCAATTCAGAAACTAATAAATTGGCAATATATGTTGATGATCTGAGCTAATAGCTCGGTATCAAGAAAATGTGACATCTTACTACTGTACTGTGGTAAGGCTAACATAGCATGAAGCAAATTCTAACCTGTGACATATTATAGCCTAAGGAATGTCTTTCAGTACAGACCGCCAACAACCTTAGTTATTGACCATGCAATCCAGAACAATATGTATTGGTAGATAGAGTGCAAATCGATAAATGTCTACTGTACTCACCCAGTGATGAATAACTTAGCACCCTATTTTAATTTACCTTAATTTGCAGTTCAACTGGTTACACATTTTCCCCCAAAGTGCTAATCAATTTTCAATCAGAGCAGATTGAAGTATTGCCCCACATCCCTTCTGATTCCTAAAGCATCATTTATTTTAGAAATAAAGTCAACTCCTTGGTATATGTCTACATTTTCCTGGCAAGCTCTGAACTATAGATTTGTTGGTTTACTGACCCATTTGTACAAATACAGGTCACCTCCACTTCCTCCACCCCATGTTTTCTTGCCAAGAAACCAATTCACATATAATAATTTCCTATTATGGCATTTTTAGGTAAATCTACAGTTTTAATGACAACATGTCCTCCTCCAGATTTAGATTTTTCCACATATTTATCGTTAAGAGTGTCTGTCCACTTACTGATTGGCACAACCACTCAGGTCACTTAATGGATTGCTGATCTAAGTTCCTAAAACAAAACATACTTCAGGCTGTAGCTGTATTGAAGGCTATCCAAAGGAAATACCAGTCCCTCTGCCCATATGTTTGTCTCTCTGATTCTTCTAGAGTTCTTAAAGCTGTTGTCTATGGAATCACATATACAAGAATCCTATTCTGCTGTGTATTTCCAAGGTCCTTCGTGTTTTATATAAGACTTTATTCATCACAAGTTCCATTCTCCCAGGACTTCTTGATGAGAAAAACTAACCTGAATTATTAGATAGAAATAATAGGCTATGATGATGATGATGATGACCTAAGGTGTTAATGCATCAGTATTTTAAAATTTAAGAATGAACCACAGTTTTATTTTTAACTTACTTTTGAGACCTAAATTCCCAGCAGAGTGCCAGGCAAATAGTTAAGTCCTCAATTTTGAGCCCATAATAAGTATTCAGCAGCTATTTGTTGAATTAATGAATAAGGATACTTAGTTGCATTCTAACAAGGAACTTCAAAGTTTTAACCCAAAGGGGTTTAAGATGATAATGTTATCAAAACTCAGAGCACACTTGTAGGAGTATTTGGGGATTAGGCTACTCCAGAAGGTATGCTGAATTCTGCATGATATTGGATGCCTGGACTACCAAAGGTAAGGGTAATAAAATCAATTTCATACAAATATATTTTATTATTAAACAATATTTATTTTATATATTCATTTAGCAGACAGTAAAATGTTCTAATTGATTTAAACCTAAACTTAACCCACTTTCTTCAGTTTGGTTGAATCCAATAATCAAAATTATAAATATATTTTATTTATTGATACTATGTTATAGGAGTTTCCCAGATGGTGCTAGTAGTAAAAAACCAGCCAGCCAATGCCAAGAGATGCAGGTTTAATCCCTGATCAAGAAGATCCCTTGGAGGAGGCCACGGCAACCCATTTCAGTATTCTTGCCTGGGAATTCCCATGGACAGAGGAACCTGGTGGACTACAGTCCACAGAATCATAAAAGTCAGATACAACTGAAGTGACTTAGCACATACTCCCATGGTATGTTACAGATGCATAGTGAAGCTTCTAACCAATAGTAGACTTTTGAATATCCAAGTCGAGCCTGCCAACCAACCAGGTTTCTTTATTTAAATAACTTCTTCTAGCATGGCAAATTCTAAATTTTCTGATCTTTCATATACATCATTTTTTGCTTTATTTTTACTTGTTTAGAAGAGGGCCCCAAATTTTACAATGTGACAGTACCCAGAATCAATTTTACTAGGTTAACATCTTATCATAGACTCATAGGTCTGAAATAACCCTGCAATAATCATAGTATTTCATAGCTGGAAGGAAACACTACAGATAATTTGGTCCAAACCCTTTAGTAGAAATAACACATTTGACTTAATAAATCATCCAGAGTGACACAGCAAGTTTCGTTTAGAATATAGGCTCACTAATTCTTATTTCAGAAATTTTCTGTAGCATAATTGTTCATCCATAGTATTCATTATTAATTCATTCAAAACCCTTATTATTGACCATCTATTATGTTTCAGACACTGCTAAAACCTTGGTGATGCAGGAACACAAGACAGTACTAGGTTGATGATGCCCTATTGCACTGCCCCAGCTCTCAAGGTGCTCACAGTCTAATACATGTGACAGATGTCTAAACATATCACTCCCAGCAATATGAAAAGATAGGGCATTGTGGAACTACCTAGCAGGGCACCTAACTCAGTCTGAGGTCAGAGAAAACACCTGAGCTGAGCTTCTCTTCCTAACTCCCCAGGGCTAAGTTAAGAGACACATGGAATCATTGCTGAGAAGAAAATCTGACTTACTGGTCATCGTCGTCGTCATCGTGAAGTCGCTCAGTCGTGTCTGACTCGTTGTGACCCCATGGACTGTAGCCTACCAGGCTCCTCTGTCCACGGGATTTTCCAGGCAATAGTCCTGGAGTGGATTGCCATTTCCTTCTCCGGGGATCTTCCCCACCCAGGGATCGAACCCGGGTCTCCCGCATTGTAGACAGACGCTATACTGTCTGAGCCACCATTCTCATGTTTACCCCAAAGTCATACTAGTCCTCATGACTTTCTCCGATCTTCTCCCTAGGGTATTGACTGTAACCAGCAGAAAAGACTGACTTAAAGAAAACCCCAAATATCTCAAGAAAAAGAATAGCATGACTTTAAGAAAAATAGTATTCTACAGTTTCAGAATGGATAAGAAGGAAAAATAGGAAAGCCAACGCCTCTAGCTTGGTAAGATGTGAAGCCTAAATAGGTCATATGTTCCATGTGTCGCTACTAGTGAATCACACACAGGTTTGACCGACTGTTCTAAGTCACCAGGCAAAACAAGCACTTTCACAAGAGCTAGTGTCCAAGAACTGCATGTGTAGGATCAGGGAAAAGATGTATCTCTGGGGTCAGCTGAAAGGAAGTACAGCTATAGCAGAAAGGAGATCAAAAGGTTGGTGACTTGTTGCCAAGTTCAGGAAGCCATATATGTTCTCCAAGGTTTATATATTCCAGATACCACAGGACTGCCTTTTAATCAGTTTATCAACAAAAATAGTCCTGTCACACCCCTGGATTATTTCACCTTGGAGAGGAATATTTCTTGAATATTATGGTGGAAGTCAGAGGAAACAGCATGTAATATTATTTGAATTTGTGATTGGCTGGTTATTATAACATATCCATAAGCTGAGGTGCACCTGCAGTTCAGTTCTATGATTGGTCTTCATGAGAATTTCACTGACTGTCAGTGTCTTCAGTTTTCATGTTGTAACAGCAACCTCACTCGTATATAGGCCTATATAACAGTTTTTAAGGGAATGTGAAAATGTTTTGAGGGTCTTTTTAAAAATCAAATAAGCAGCTGCAAATGGGGAAATAACCATTCCACCTCTGTTTGGGAAACAGCTCTGATCACTCAGGGTATTCAGAAACTGCACAGGGAACTTATTTAGAACATCTCTGAATATACCACGAAAACCAGCCCTAAGCTAATTCATCTGAGTGTACTCTTGGCAGCTCTTTTTGGATTGCTAACACTTTGCAGCTGTAAAAAAAAACAACAAAAACACCCTTGAAATAAGTTAGGTGCATATATGAAAAGCACAGCTGGGCTACTCCCTCAGATCATCTGTAGATATAGGATTCTGTTTTTAAATGCTATTTTGCAAAGGGAAAGACCATGGTCATCTCTGAAGAAAAGCCAACATTGCAAAGAGAATTCATTCACAGTTCCTTTTTCTCTCTTTACCTTTTCTTTCCTGTATCTCTGGCACAGTTTTACTGAGCTCCATAGAAACTGCTGTTAGAAACATCAGTTTCAGATAAGTCTACACAAAAATAAGTGAGATCAAGCAATTTTTGGAGGCTCAGGATAACAGAGAATCTGGATTATTTTGGGAATGAAAGTTCCTTATTTACTGTAGGGATGCTTTCATCTCAAATTCTTTGGATAATTGTTTATGTTCACATGGTCTTCATGGAAACATTTTTAGAAGTTATGGGGGTCAAATTCCTTTATTGACTTTTTAGTGTAGTGGAGTTAATATATCTTTCTAGAAAACTTTAAGTCCATCTTGCATCCACCTAATGGTGGTTCAGTTGGTAAAGAATCTTCCTACAATGCAGGAGAGTCTGCATTTGATTCTTGGGTCAGGAAGATCCCCTGGAGAAGGAAATGGCAGCTCACTCCAATGTTCTTGTCTGGAAAATTTCATGGACAGAGAAGACTCACGGGCTATATAGTCCATGGGGTCACAAAGTCGGACATAACTTAGTGACTAAGCCACCACTACTAATAACATTTAAAGAACCATACACTTAAATATTTCTTATTTGTAATTTTCTTGAGTATATTGCACTTGACTGCTTTATCATGTCCAAACTTCAGAAAGCTCCCTAGGAAACCATCTACATTTCTTACACAAGCATCCTTGCCTAAGCTCATCACAAATGTGATCATGTCATTAAAATGCTTCCATAGTTCATCTTTATTTTTGTCATAAATCTCATAATTCACACTTGATTTTCTTCCTTTTCAGTCTTACCTCCTGCACTCTACTCCAAGAGTTTTCTTCTCAGCCAACAATGGACACTTGTTTTTCTGCAACACTTCGCATTAGCTCACACGTCTCTGCTCTGAAAACTTTTTCCTCTGTCTGGAACATGCTCTCCATTTCTGTCTGGGCTGCTCCATTTTCCTTCTTGTTCACTATGACCTTTCATTTGAAGTCTTCTTTAACCTTCCCAGGGCAGTGCTACATGTCTTTTCCTCTGCTTTTCTTGAGGATACTGTGAATTGCTTCACTATAGGATTGATCATATTGCCTTTAAATGAGACAGAACATTCCCTGGGGCCAGAGCCTTGCCTTTTCATTCCTGCATTCAGAAGTGATTCAGAAGAGAGGCATTGGCTTAGGACACTGGCCACACGTGCCTCGTTCATCTGCGCTGGGCCATGCTGACTGAGTGCAGCCTTCTTGTACCACCAGACCCAGCAGCTATCGCAGACCCATTTACCATTTACTGAGCAAACAGAGATTCAATGGATGAAAGAATACATGAATGGATGGATGAATCAACTATTGTTTTTTAATTCAAGTTCATGGAATAACTTACTAACTTGTCTACTGGTGACAAAGGATGTTTTTCTAATTTTGAAATATTACCTCACATTTATCAGTCACTCACCATAGAAACCTGAAGTTTCCAGATGTTTTATTCAGATCTTATTTAAAGTGTATCTTTCTAAGCTACAGGTAAATCTCATTTATATGTGAGTAGATTCTTTGAATTATGGTTTATTCACAATAAGCCATGTTTTAAAGTTCTTATTAAGAATTAGCACCTACTATAAGTTAATTAAGTGTTCACAGTGTGGCTTCATTATATGGCTTGAAGTGTTGTGAATTCCCAGAGCACCAGACACATCCGGTTTAAACGTAAGCACAAAAAATTTAAAAGCACATTACATAGTTAAATATAAAAGCTTTTGAGATCATGCTCCTACTTATCTCTTACATGGGTATAGTCCTTTAGACTCTCCAAAGTGCCTTCTCATGCATTTTACAAAACTACAGAAGCTTGTACCATCCCCTTTTCAGATGAGAAAATAGGTACCAATAGGATCAATGTTTTGACCAGTGAAATTCAACTAGATAATGACCCAAGTTGATAGACCCAGATCCATAGCTGCCTGGATCAAACCTGGATTTATGTCTTCTCTCTGTTATCTTCGTGGCTACACATCTCTGCAGTTGTACCTGTGTTTTCCATGGGGTTAATTAAGCACACAATCAACAAATGTATTTCCTTTCTTTGCTCCTGTTTAATATATTTAATTCCTTCATTAAAAAACTGAGCCCAGCATTACGGAATGAATGGCCTGTGTCTCCGAGGCACTAAAAATTACATTATTATAATATTATTAGTCTCTTGATTATGTGAGCCCATTTCTTTAGAGAATAAATTTACAGTGTTTTAATTGTCACCATGGTATGTGGTAGCTAGTGACATAGTTGTAAGCAGATGTTAGTAGAAATTTCAATGGCAGTACCAGGTGATGACAAGCATATCACAATATAAGAAACACTGAAATAAATTTTGTACATCCTAAATTGTCTGGCTAGATCAGAAAATGCAGCAAAGCAGGATATTTCTTATAATATGCTTTCTAACACCTTGTCCAAGAAAGACACGGTTATCAGTTTCCCTGAAGCTTAAGTCACAGCTTGAACATATTCAGTAAGAAGAGGGATTTTTTTTTCTTTTCAGGATTGTTGGTTTAATGTCCCTTTTCTCAATTTTATCCCATGAGCTCTAGTAGATCTTCTTGATACCAGGGAAATTATTTCCTCTCTTCCTCTGGGTTTACATCGTCTGCATGGTTGTTAAAAGTGTATCTGTGTTTTCTTCCTCTTTAAATAATTAAGTTTTCAAAACTTTTCATTTGCTAAGATTTTGCCATACATCAAAATAGTGTTATGCACTGACACCAAATAATAATTTTAATAGATTTTATGACAACTAGAAAATCCTGAAAAGGTTATTTGTTATTAAGTGCAATAAAAAATGACTTCTTTATTAGATCATTAAAGTTTGCCTGACCTAAGCCTATTCATTACTGTTTTAAACAATCATCTTCTCCTATATTATGATAAGTGTCAATAGCTGTTGTGCTCATTCCATACCCCTATTAACAGACCAGTGGATCCTGTACAGATAATTGATTCAACTCTACAAGATATCCTTGCCACGCTGTTGGTTTTCTTTTCTAAAGTCGATATAATTCATGTTTACTACTAGGCCTTGATTTGAATTTTTAACTTAGCTATAAAATACCTGGGCTCTCCTAGTCCTCACTTGCCTAATCTGCTCCTGGGTCTTATGGGAATTCGAGAGGCAGTTGAGACACATGGCAAAAATCTCTAATCCCATTGTGATAGCTCTCAGGTTCTTCATACTTTTCTTCTGGTAAATATTTATAGGCCAGCCACTAGGTCAATGTGAGGAACATATTATGAGCTTATGCATTCACTGCTCCCAGGTAACTCAGGAGCAAGTGGAAGAAACCATGGCATTCAGATAATCACACTAAAAACTTTTCACCTGCAGCAGATGCTTCCAATGAGAGAAATGATTAGATGAAAGTATAGAAAGATTTGATCTAGACAGGAAGTAACTGATAATGACTTTTAGTCACTCTACTATAAAAAGATGAGGAGGGATAAGAAGATTGGCATAAAGGGCTGAGGATTCAGGACAAGTGGGAAAATATGAGACAATATAGAGAGAAACATGGAAGGACAGAAGAAGAAAGAAAAGAGCAGGAAGAAAGAAAGGTGGGGTTAGACACATGAAGGAAAGTGCAGCTGCTAGAACTTCTCATAGTGGACTTCGCCATCTAGATCTTCATACCATCTGGGTTTTGTGGTGGTGAGGAGACAGGAACAGGGTAAGATTCATAAAAGAGAAGGGGCCAGAACAGAGATGAATATGTAGAAAAAGAGAATCAGGAGGGGTCTGGATTAAAAAGAAGTCGCAGTTTGGACTACTGTATTCAGAATGTTCTGGGTCTTGAGCAGTCAGAAGATAGATGATTCTATCCAATTACTAGAGTTTTTGAGAAAACATCTCATCACGCTTATCATTTTACCGACCTGATCACATCTCCCTGGCTCCCTACGTGGGCCCCAGTTGCGTATGTGCACTCAAGCTTTGGTTGTCCATCCTGGCTTCTTCCTGAATCACCCCCCCTGAAGAGTACTTTTCATGACCGCATCCATATCATTGACTTTCAAACCTACTGCTCTCCTGTACTACTACAATTTCATATTTTAAATTTGGATAATCTGTCAGCAACTCCATACATCTAAATATAAACTTTATTTTTTTATTTTTTAAAATTTATTTATTTTTTTAATTACAATACTGTATTTGTTTTGCCATACATTGACATGAAACAGCCACAGGTTTAAACACTCTCTCCTCTCTACAGGATCTCCAGCCAGCATGCTTAGTTCTGTTAACGGCCATGTATTGTCCCAGACACAAAGGCAGAAACCTTGAGGCATGATTTGGTTATCCTTGACGACTTGCATCCTTGTGCCTTCATAGCCAGTTTATCACCAAGTCCCATGACTTTGAGATGACACTCAAGTTCATTCCATTTTCTTATTCAATATTCTGGCCTAGGCCATCAAGTTTTCAAGATTGACACATGGTACAGCGTTTGGTCTGTTCTCCTAGGCTCTGTGACTTCTGTCTCATCAATATATTCTGAAAACACTGGTTTAATATTCCATAAATTAAATTTTAAATGTGAGTTTCTCCTTTTAAGAACTTACAATGGCTCCCAATACCTTAAGGTATCTAGTCTAAATGCTTTGCCTAGCCTAGTTAAACAATCTCCCCACTGCCTCCTTCTGATACTGGGCTAATTTCCACCTTCTGTCTTGTACTTTGATTTGCCGTATTTCCCGACCTGAGAATATCTTTCCCTATCCTCCTAACTCACACAGACTGGATGTTTTCTTTAGGTGTACTTTATTGTTTTATAATCTGTTTAAATCCATCCCTACTAGCCGTGATATATTTTTCAAGCTTTATTTGGTGTTATTTGAGTTATGACAATAAGGAATGTTTGCTTTTGTCCTTTAAAAATATAAAATAAATTCATATTTATTGTGAGTTTCTAAATTACGAACCACCTCCAAGTGATTATGATGACTAGCCTTCCCTGCCCGGAGAAGGCAATGGCACCCCACTCCAGTACTCTTGCCTGGAAAATCCCATAGATGAAGGAGCCTGGTAGGCTGCAGTCCATGGGGTCACTAGGAGTTGGACACGACTGAGCGATTTCACTTTCACTTTTCACTTTTATGCATTGGAAAGGAAATGGCAACCCACTCCAGTGTTCTTGCCTGGAGAATCCCAGGGACGGGGGGAGCCTGGTGGGCTGCCATCTCTGGGGTCGCACAGAGTCAGACGTGACTGAAGCGACTTAGCAGCAGCAGCAGCCTTCCCTATCACAGGCTCTACACATAAAAGATGCTTCTTACACAAGTTGATCCTTTGTGACTTTTGTATCTAAATGCTTATAGATGCATCACTGTGGTGTTTTCTTAATCAAATGCTTTCATGCACTGTTATTTAAATGTATCATGAAGACTCTTTAACTTAGGCACTTTACAATGGCTTGAATTACTTTTACTCTTTATAAGCAATAAAAATATTTGATAATGAAATCAAAATGGTTCCAAATAATTTTCTGTTTTGATCCAGGGAATACAAAGTGGATACAGAATATTAGAAAAAGTAAATGCAAGTAGATACTTTATAAGATAAGGCAATGCTGCTGCTGCTGCTGCTGCTAAGTCGCTTCAGTTGTGTCCTACTCTGTGCGACCCCATAGACAGCAGACCACCAGGCTCCCCGTCCCTGGCATTCTCCAGGCAAGATCACTGGAGTGGGTTGCCATTTCGCTCTCCAATGCAAGAAAGTGAAAAGTGAAACGGAAGTCGCTCAGTCCTGTCCAACTCTTAGTGACCCCATGGACTACAGCCTACCAGGCTCCTCCATCCATGGGATTTTCCAGGCGAGAGTATTGGAGTGGGGTGCCATTGCCTTCTAGGAAGTTTTAAAAGCATTCAGTGCTTGTAAATAGGGAGATAATTTCCTAAGTGTTCAGAGATGGCTAATCTGAACCTGGTAACTTTCTTGGTTTTTTCACCTTGCCAGGTTTTTCCATGACTTCTGCTTTGTAGAATAATATAGTCATTGGAAACTGTGGATTTTATTGTTAGAAACCTAAATCCATTCTGGCTGGATTAAATAGACGTTAAATAGCTGATTGTTCTTTTGATAGTCATAATTAATATTTATCCTAGAAATACATCCTAGGACCAATAATGAGATGTACCCTCTATGTGAAGATATGGACATCATTACTGATTTTTGTTCACATCCAGTAATTCTTCCAAATTGTCCCTCAGTGAGGCCATGTCATCTGGTCCAAGTTGGAAGTCAACTGTACAGTCTGACAGCTGTGAACGAGCTTGCATTGGCCAAGACAGTCAGAAGAGGCTACCCACAAGCGCATCCTGCACAAACCTTCACTGTGCCCCCATCAGAAACATAGCATTCCCCTTGGCCCTTACAGAACTTCGCATATCCTGTAAAAGGCTACTCAAAGTCAAGGATAATATCTTCTTTATTTCTATATTCCACAAACCCACCACAACACCATATTCCTAGGACGTTCTAGATAACTATTTCTTCCATGGAACTGAACACAGATGAACAACTTTATCAATCCTAGACATCAGCTAAGTAGCCATACCATTCTCAATAATGGATTAATCTTCCCCAAACATAGTTGAAAATTTTTTCATAGTTCCCAACCGAATAAAATCTAAATACTCTAATACGACTTTCAAGGTTCTTCATGGCCTGAACCTAATCTAAACTTTCCTGCCTCACTGTCCAGTTCTCTTCATGAAGACAACACAGGCGAACAAACTACCTTCTGCTCTCTGTATCCAACCCAAGTTTTCTGTTTTTTTTTTCCTTTGCTGAATATTTCAACCTTCGCATATCTACATTCAATTCACCTTCTAAATATCCCCTTCATGAGGTTTATATCATATCCTTTCCTCTCTATCCACATTCCTTAACCTCTAGTAGCTAAAAAAGTAATTGTTTTTTTTCCCAATAACTCCCATACTATTCAATGTATGTTGAATAGAAGACTATTAATGTCTTCTTTAAAAAAAAAAAAAAGTTTATGTTTCAATGCCATTCTCCCAAATCATATATGAAATGAGTCACCAGCCTGGGTTTAATACATGATACTGGATGCTTGGGGCTGGTGCACTGGGATGACCCAGAGGGATGGTACGGGGAGGGAGGAGGGAGGGGGGTTCAGGATGGGGAACACGTGTATACCTGTGGCAGACTCATGTTGATGTATGGCAAAATCAATACAATATTGTAAAGTAATTAACCTTCAATTAAAAGAAATAAATTTATTTATAAAAAAGTTTATGTCACATTCTACCTCATATCAGAATGGTGGTCCTAGTCATCTTAATTCCCTTTAGGGTAGTGACCTAACTGACTTTTTGTTTACTTCCTGAAGTATCTTGTATTTATGCATGCTGCTGCTGCTGCTACGTCGCTTCAGTTGGGTCCAACTCTGTGCTGTCCCATAGACGGCAGACCACCAGGCTCCCCTGTCCCTGGGATTCTCCAGGCAAGAACACTGGAGTGGGCTGCCATTTCCTTTACAATGCATGAAAGTGAAAAGTGAAAGTGAAGTCGCTCAGTCGTGTCCGACTCTTAGCAACCCCTGGACTGCAGCCCACCAGACTCCTCCGTCCATAGGATTTTCCAGGCAAGAGTACTGGAGTGGGGTGCCATTGCCTTCTCTGAGTATTTATGCATAGAAGGTGCTTAAAAGCATTTGCTGAATTCTAATAGAATTGTTTCACAGAATCATCTAGATTCTCTGCTCATTATAGAGATAAGGACTAGGGGTTGTTTACTCTAGTAGTTAATAGCATAAACCCTGCAGCAAAGTGACTCCATTCATATCTCATCTTTGATTCTCCCCAGCCAGTGACCTTGAGCAAGTTCCTTGACCTCTGTCTGCCTCCATGTTTTTATCTGAAGAATGTGGTAACACTCATAACTACTGCATTAGGGTTTAGAATTTAATGAGTAATATATAAAGAACATAGAACAGTATCGAACCTGGGTCTCCCACATTACAGGTAGATTATTTACCATCTGAGTCACCAGGGAAGCCCTCTCTTTTCATTTCACTTTCATATAAAGGACCTAAAACAGTAGGCTTTGGCACTATGTGAGTATTATATACACATTAGCTGAAATCCTCAGAGAAGTTTTCTCAGGTTCCATTACTAATTTTCTGAAAGGTTGTTCCCCTTCATCTGGCTGACTTCCTGTCACATTCTTCCCTCTCATTCCTCTCAGTTGTGCGACTCTGAACAATATGGTATGGAATGATTTTCCCCCTTAGGTGCTCTATTCTGTAACAAGTATATTTCCAGTTTAATATTACAAATAGCTACACTTACATTTATTATGCATAAGCTAATGTCCACATACAGAACAAAGTGGTAGATCTATGATATGCAAATGGGTTTTTTTATTGGTATGGCCAGGGGAGATACGGAAGACACAGTACTGTGGCAGAAAGGATAATATAAAAGGAATCGTGTACGTGTGTGCAGGTAAGGGGGGTGTGATAGGGGAAAAATTCAGGCTGAGTGAAAAATACCATTTCCACATAGGAAACTTCTTCAAGAATCAGAAATTTCAGAAGTGTTACATGGTTTCTTCAACAGCGGATAATGTCAGCCCAAACTACTTGTTTGTCACAGTCAACACATGAACATATGATTAGTATATTAACATTATTAACTATCCTATTTCTTTTCAATGAAAACTAAATTATTAGGCCACTTTAGCATTTAGCTTTAAGGAATAGTTGTTGGCTTAGATGCATTTTTGATAGTGGGCACACAGATGGGCACATACTTAGCATTTTCAACATTTTTCTCTCTGCACTGTTCCTTTTCCTGGTGATAAGCACTCCTGACAATCTCTGCCCACAAATAACTATATAACTTTGGACTGAGTTCATATGTGATAAGTTAATATCAAATATTCAATACATACTGCTATGTCTTTGTACCTTATTTAAAGTTAACGTCTCAGTAACATTTTCCAGTAAAGGTTTTAAAAACACTTATATTCTTTGCAAATCTGACACAATTCTGCCATTTTGAATTTTAAGTTTTTATCCAATTAGAGTGATCAAGGAATATTCAGCCTGAGAATTACAAGCCTATTTGAAATCCCAATTTTGGTTTCTATGTTAAGTTCAATAAACAATTTCCATCCATCCCCCATCCATTTAAGAAGTCAAAGAACTTCTCTCTGCACATTCTTTTTCCAATGGGCTCCCTGTCCTCTCACGAATAAAATATAATGGTAGGATGTGGGCCGAGTCAAGGGGTGCCGCTTTGGTAGCACTAATAGCCCTCACCCCCACCAGGAAGCCATCCTCCCTTTATAGTCCATCTCAGCTCAGTGAGCTCTCAGCTCTCTGTGTTGTCACTTCCTGTACTTCCTACAAACCCTACAGAGAGCAAATCTACAGACTTTATTTTGAGCTTTAAAGAAAAATGACCTAATGAAAACTCTCTGCTGACTACTCTACCCTCTGTATCTCCAAAGGTGTAATAGCCATAAATAGTATTATTAATTTAATAAAGTCCACAATATGCTTTACAAATAAATCCTGTGTTCAATTTACTGTCACCTATGTTTTCAGGATTTCTAGGAGAAATATTTTAAAGGTTATGTTAACAATTTTCAGAAGACACTACAGCTCTCTGTTGCCTTGCAATACTTTTTTTATTGGGTTTATTGGCTTATATCTACCTCTGCTGAAGTAGATGTGAGGTTTTTTTTTTTTGGAAAATTTACAACCAAGTGATCATTATAACTTCTTATCATCTACAGTTCTATTCTGCAGATAGGAAAAGAAAATACAACATTATCTCAGGAATAAAAAGTTTTGATACAAAGTGAAAGTGTTAGTTGCTCAGTCATGTCCAACTCTTTGTGACCCCATGGACTGTAGCCTGCCAGCTTCCTCTGTCCATGGGTTTCTCCAGGCAAGAACATTGGAGTGGGTTACCATTCCTTCTCCAGGTGATTTTCCTGACTCAGGGATCAAACCAGGGTCTCTTGCATTGCAGGGTTTTTCCATCTTATCATAGTCATCTGTGGGTTACCAGTGGTAGGTAATATATAAAATATTAGTGGACATAAAATATCTGAGGACATTTTTTCTATTTTACTTGTGAATGTGACATACAAGATGGGCCTATTCCTCCTCAGGCTTAGCAGTCTCATCATTATCACCATCATGGGTATCTTCAAGCAATTGTTATTAAAGGATCAAAATGAAATGTCATCGTGCTGAATGATATACACTCCACTTTATACTCATGCCAACTGAAATAAGCAATGAGAACACTGAAATGTATATATAGTAAACTTAACTGCTATCTAGAACTAGTGAGATTTGAAATGTTCAGCTTAATAGAAGATTAGAGTGAAATCAAGATACTGAGTCAATTTGTCAGGCACAGTCAACTTCCCCTTCTTGTTTAATTGGCCACAGATAACAGCCTCCCGAAGGGCACATCTCCAGGGATCTCTACCAGCCCCTGCTCATTAGGCCAGAAGTGGACAAGAGACTCAGGAAGACTCAATCCACTCACTGACCAGCCACCAATTAAACATTCCCTCTTAAGAATTTTTTTACCTGAGAGAACCAGAATAACAAGGTAGGGTGAAACTCGGACATTTGATAAAGGTTTGGGGTCAGATCAGTGCCATAACGCTCAGAGCTTCATGAAACACAAAGCGATGAAGAGCTGGATCTAAGAGCCTTGGGGACAAGTCAGTGTGCAGTGATAAGAAAAGAGCCAACGTACAACACAGGTGAACAACAGTGCAAACTCAGAGAAAGAGGGGGCAAGAGGGTCAGATTTCATGAAACTGGATTTTATGAGACTTTACTGTAGACTTTGAATTAATGCTTTTATTCACTGCCATTTCTTTCCAGGAGTAAGTTTTTGAAAAGCTGTTATCTTGTTCCCATCTAGCCTCATCAATCCCTGTTCTAATGAACATCCAGAGAGGAAAAAGTGAAAATGAAAGTCACTCAGTTGTGTCTGACTCTTTGGGACCCCATGGACCATACAGTCCATGGATTTCTCCTGGCCAGAATACTGGAGTGGGTAGCCATTCCACTCTCCCTGGGATCTTCCCTACCCACAGATGGAACCCAGGTCTCCTGCATTGCAGGCAGATTTTCTACCAGCTGAGCCTCAAGGGAAGCCCAAGAATATTGGGTGTGTACCAGACCACCTAACCTGCCTCTTGAGAAATCTGTATGAAGGCCACGAAGCAACAGTTAGAACTGGACATGGAACAACAGACTGGTTCCAAATAGGAAAAGGAGTACATCAAGGCTGTATATTGTCACCCTACTTATTTAACTTATATGCAGAGTACATCATGAGAAACGATGGACTGGAAGAAACACAAGCTGGAATCAAGATTGCTGAAATATCTTAGATTGAGAAATATCAGTAACCTCACACCACCTTTATGGCAGAAAGTGAAGAGGAACTAAAAAGCCTCTTGATGAAAGTAAAGAGGAGAGTGAAAAAGTTGGCTTAAAGCTCAACATTCAGAAAATGAAGATCATGGCATCCGGTCCCATCACTCCATGGGAAATAGATGGAGAAACAGTGGAAACAGTGTCAGACTTTATTTTTTGGGCTCCAAACTCACTGCAGATGGTGACTGCAGCCATGAAATTAAAAGATGCTTATTCCTTGGAAGAAAAGTTATGAGCAACCTAGAGAGTATATTCAAAAGCAGAGACATTACTTTGCCGACTAAGGTCCGTCTAGTCAAGGCTATGGTTTTTCCACTAGTCATGTATGGATGTGAGGGTTGGACTGTGAAGAAGGCTGAGTGCCAAAGAATTGATGCTTTTGAACTGTGGTGTTGGAGAAGACTCTTGAGAGTCCCTTGGACTGCAAGGAGATCCAACCAGTCCATTCTGAAAGAGATCAACCCTGGGATTTCTTTGGAAGGAATGATGCTAAAGCTGAAACTCCAGTACTTTGGCCACCTCATGTGAAGAGTTAACTCATTGGAAAAGACTTTGATGCTGGGAGGGATTGGGGGCAGGAGGAGAAGGGGACGACAGAGGATGAGATGGCTGGATGGCATCACTGACTTGATGGATGCGAATCTGAGTGAACTCCAGGAGTTGGTGATGGACAGGGAGGCCTGGTGTGCTGTGATTCATGCGGTCGCAAAGAGTTGGACACGACTGAGCGACTGAACTGAACTAGGCTCTTCCTTCTCTGGCTCAACTGTTGATTCACTTGGCAAAGAAGAGTCTCATACACCCATACACATATATGCTTATGTCCTTTAGCCTGAGAATATATGCAGTGATACAGAATGCTAGTCAAAATAGGATGTTCTGAACTGTAGCTCCTTTATAATACCTGATAATTGTGGTCAAAACTATGTTACAGAGTTCAATGTGTGTGACCATATAATGAGAGCCCAAATATAATTTGTCTATGCATATGGAGGCAAGGAGCAGAAATAAGGTTATCATGAAGATTTCCTGTTGGAATCCTAGTTTCTGTACACTTCAAATCACAATCTTGAGGCCAGGCATATATTTTGCACATATAATTGTAAAGTGTCTGTTTGTTACACGGGTATTTATAGCAAACTGACAATACATAGTTTCCTTCTCCAGACTCTATTTTGGTAGGAAACTTTTCACACACACACATAAACAGTACACATCTTTGACCTATTTTTCTTTTCTCGTAGATTTTGTTTTGGTTGTTTTGCCTTTATAAGGCAAACTGGATAGACTGTCATGATTCATTTTGTCTTACTTTTAACTTTTTGTATAAGTTTGTTGTTATATATAAATATATGAAGTAAAATAATTATATCAATAGTAATGTACAATTTGGCTTCCCTGATAGCTCAATTGGTAAAGAATCTGCCTGTAATTCAGGAGACCCCAGTTAAATTCCTGGGTCGAGAAGATCCGTTGGATAAGGGATGGGCTACCCACTCCAGTTTTCTGGCCTGGAGAATTCCATGGACTGTATGGTCCATGGGGTCGCAAGGAGTTGGACATGACTGAGCAGCTTGCACTTTCACTTTTAATGTACAATTATTGAATATCTACCTTGGCCAGATAGTGTGCTAAGTTTCTAACTTGAATTATTTAATTGAACTTGTCAACAATCATATGGACTAACATCATTCATTAATCACATCTTGTAGTTAAGGAAACCAAGGCTATGGGAAGTTTTTTAACATCCTCCAGAATCATCCAGCTAATGAGCAGCAGTAGTAAGATTCAACCAAAATTGCCTGTCTTTACCATCAGCACTACTGAGTTGCTTCTCTCTAGACAGACCCTGTAAAGGAAGATGATTTAAGCCTAAATTTTTATTTTGGGAAAATGGATCTTAAAAACATTACTCTGACATGTAACATTTAGAAATGCCCTTAAGTACACACACTGCATTCAAAATCCATCTGAGGTCTCTTTAAATGTCTTGTGATCTTAATTATATAAACTAACAATCTAACTATGTCAAAAAATAATCCTAGATGATATTTTTAAAGGAGCAGAAGGAGTTTGAGTTTAGTTGTACATTATATATAACAACAGGTTTTCATACAAATGGCCCAAGTTTAGGAGATCATTGGCTAATTATGAAGTGCCTAATTTTGTAGTTTTAAATTAGGGCATTTGGGCATTCAGAATGAAACATGTTCAAGTCTCTGGTTCACTCAGAAGTTAGATGTTCTATCTAAAGGAATTTTTCAGGACAGGTAAGAATGTGGGTAAGATTATAAAAATATGAAGTTCACTTTTCCTTACAGAGATTCTGTTGAGCTGGAATTGCCCCTTCTGGTGTGTACGCTGTCATAGCAAACAGCTTCACCTGTTTTGCCGTGAAATTCAGGGCCTGAGAGACTCAAGCAAGGAGCATTTGCTTGGTCCAAAAGCGAGGGAAGACATCAAGATATGTGATCCTTTGCTTCTGTCCTGACAGCCTAGCAGGGCTATGGAAACCGTCTCCTCCTCCCTCCGGAGCTTCGTAAGCTCGCAATCAATTCACCACTTGTAGTGGGAGCTGCATTTCAGACAGACTATCATCCAAAGAATGAAGACAAAATATGTGAGGCTTTAAATATCTTCCTGGATCATGGTCTTCCAAATTCACAGCAAATTGATGGAACAATGACCCCTTCACATGAAATAACAAAGATTAAGAAAAATGTAGGATTTGAAGAAAGAAATGCTATATTCTTCCCCAAACCATACCAGTTCCAAAAGGTTTATATACTGATGATTCTCATTTGTGGAACAAAAATCTCTTTCCAAACGAGGCAATTGAAGACATCATTAATTAAAGATGAAGAAAATAAGTTAAGAAAAGGAAAACAATACGCCTCAAAGGAAGGCTGATTTTTCTTAGTGTTAGAGACTTGGGGCTAAATAGGGAAAGACCCTGAAGAATAGAAAACACTTTTCTGAATGCAAATGAGTTAGCCTTCTGAAAGAGATGGGCATACCAGACCACCTGATCTGCCTCTTGAGAAATCTGTGTGCAGGCCAGGAAGCAACAGTTAGAACTGGACATGGAAAAACAGACTGGTTCCAAATAGGAAAAGGAGTACATCAAGGCTGTATATTGTCACCCTGCTTATTTAACTTATATGCAGAGTACATCATGAGAAATGCTGGGCTGGAAGAAACACAAGCTGGAATCAAGATTGCTGGGAGAAATATCAATAACCTCAGATATGCAGATGACACCACCCTTATGGCAGAAAGTGAAGAACTAAAGAGCCTCTTGATGAAAGTAAAAGAAGAGAGTCAAAAGTTTGCTTAAAGCTCAACATTCAGAAAACGAAGATCATGGCATCCGGTCCCATCACTTCATGGCAGATAGATGGGGAAACAGTGGAAACAGTGGCTGACTTTATTTTTTTGAGCTCCAAAATCACTGCAGATGGTGACTGCAGCCATGAAATTAAGTGTCTCCTTGGAAAGAGAGTCATGACCAACCTAGACAGCATATTAAAAAGCAGAGACATTACTTTGCCAACAAAGGTCCGTCTAATCAAGGCTATGTTTTTTTCCAGTGGTCATGTATGGATGTGAGATTTGGACTATAAAGAAAGCTGAGCACTGAAGAATTGATGCTTTTGAACTGTGGTGTTGGAAAAGACTCTTGAGAGTCCCTTGGACTGCAAGGAGATCCAACCAGTCCATCCTAAAGGAGATCAGTCCTGGGTGTTCATTGGAGGGACTGATGTTGAAGCTGAAACTCCAATACTTTGGCCACCTGATGCAAAGAGCTGACTCATTTTAAAAGACTCTGATGCTGGAAAGATTGAGGGCAGGAGGAGAAGGGGACTACAGAGGATGAGATGGCTGGATGACATCACCGACACAGTGGACATGGGTTTGGGTGGACTCTGGAAGTTGGTGATGGACAGGAAGGCCTGGTGTGCTGCAGTTCATGGGGTCACGAGGAGTTGTACATGACTGAGCAACTGAACTGAACTGAAGTAGATAACAGCCTATTTTGAAGGCTATATTCTTCTGTCCTCCCATCTCCAAGCCTTCCCTACCAGCTCAAGTCTTAATACTCAATATCTCTTTTTCCTTATTGCATAACATAGAGTTATTAACTGGGCACATATACACCCAGGATAGACTATCTTTCCCAGCTTCCCTTGCAGCTAGATATTGCCCAGGTCTGGCCAATGGGATGAGAGGAAAATATACCTCAAATTTTTGTATTGTAACCTTACAGGAGAAGTCTTTCACATCCTCCATCCTGTTACATAGTGGTCAGCCTTCTTGGACTATGTATATTAAAAATGCCCTCTCTATAGGAAAATATTCCTTCATCCCACAATTATGGTTGAGGCTTAAAATAAAATGTCTCCTAAAATGTTGTCCAACTGAGAACAATGGAAGGGAATAAAATGATAAAGGCAATACAGTTAAGTGGTTCTACAGAGAAGCTTTTCTAGTTTCCAGCATTTTTCAAGTTGAGCTCCTCTTACTTGAGTTTGAGAATAGTTCTCTTAAGTTACCTCGAGAGAAGGACTGGACAGTCTAAGCTTAGGAGGCATGAAGGGATGAGAAAGATTTAGACATGTTGGACTTTCCTCTTGAGAATTCTCTCTTAGTTATTACCTAAATAAAAACAAAAGTAAAAATACATGGGAATTGATTATTCCTCTGATCTTGTATACAGTGAAACAGTGTGGGAAGAGCTGAAGACGCACTGCTCTTACTCAGTTAAAATGAATGCAGTGTCCACATTAAAGTTTAAAACAGAGAGTCAGGATTACATCAACCAGGTGCCTTCCACTTTCCTCAGCTTTGTTCTGGGTGCAGTCAAGCATGAGAGGCTGAAACACTGATCCTCCCACCCAGAGCCTAGCCAGCAATAAAATGATACTACCTTTTTGTCTGCTAGGAAACAGTTACTCACACAGCATAGGAACTTTTCCTGTTGAAGGAATACTGAAACGAGGTCTTAAAAAATAATAAAAAGAATTGCGCTTTACTACACTGACATGCAATCTATTAAAATCTGCAAGGGTTTTCCTACCTGCTGGGGGTTACGGGGTGTGAAAAAACAGCTGTTAGCAGTTTCAACAGTGGATTCTTTTACAGAAATTTTCATGAAATAAATCCACATGCATTTTCCAGTATTTTTCCCCTCCTTCAGGAAGCATCTAAAGAGGAAAATAAATTTAGTTTCTTTCTTTTTTTCTCCCACTGTTCAGAATGCCCTAAAGGGAACAAACGTAGTGGGGAAATAAAGTAAGGCTATGAATTTTATAAGATTGGCATACAAAACTGCCTTCCTCACTCTGTGCTGTGAACTCAATAAAACACTTTATTTTCTCTAGAAAAGAAATCCAACATAAAAACACACCTACACAAGAACACCTTTCATCAATTACTTTCACAGAAAACCTTTGAGACATTGGTTTTCTTGTTCTCCTTTGAACCAGATCTGTAACAAACTCCAGAACAATCTACATGGGGGTATCACAAATTTTGTTGGCATTTCCATCCAATTATTGGTCAGAACACTCTTTTGCCAAAATATGTACCCAAGATATACATACTTTGTTTTTATTTTTTTGGCCATGCTTAGCAATTGTGAGATTTAGTTCCTTGACCAGGATTGAACTTAGGGCCACAGCAGCGAAAGAGCAGAGTCCTAACTACTGGACGACCAGGAAATCCTCTCCATAAAATTTAAAAACACTTGGGTAATAGAAACAAAACATGTATTCTTTTCAAATTTTCTCTTAGAAAACATATATATTTACTGTGTCACTTGCCAGTTTGAAAACTGGAGCATCACTTTTGGGGTAGTAGACTATTCTGGCTGTTTCTGCCTTTTATTAGAAAAGTACAATCATTGCTGTTCAAGCCCAGTTTGCACCCACTCAATCTGACAGGACTTTAAAGAACTTGGGAAACATTCCTCTCTTGGGGATAATTCCTGCCAGAAGCTAGTTATAAGCAAAGTCCTGATACACTGAGTAAATGAAGGACGGTCCAGTTAAGGTTCACTAGTTCCATTTTGGTGCCAAACATACACTTGTTGTTTGTTTGTTGCAAGTTGTAGCCAACTCTTTTGTGACCCCAAGGACTGTAGCTCACCAGGCTCCTCTGTCCATGGGATTTCCCAGGCAAGAATACTGGAGCAGGTTCCCATTTCCTTCTCCAGGGGATCTTCTCAACCCAGGGATCAAACTCGCATCCCCTGCACTGGCAGGCAGACTCTTTACCACAGAGCCACCAGGAAGCAAAAACCCAAACCACGAACAAAGAACAATTCTAGCAGCCCAGGACAGCTGGTTGCCCACTGCCATAATGATGATTCTATCTACTGATTACTGGTTTAAAATTAAAAGGCTCATCACAGTCTAACAGGCATTGCTGAATATTGGCTATGTCTCCGAAGGCCAAAGCTAGACACTTTGATCTGAATAAGGATGGTCCTTGAGGAGAATTATTAATAACTTTCAGGTCCCCAGTAGTGCCTCTCTAGCTGCAGCCTATCTGTAAGCCAGTCTTTTATGAATAGATAGATGTTCACTTACATGGAACATTTTTAGAGATGCTGCTCCGGGCAATCAGTCCTCAGTAAGTTCTCCCATTCAGTGTTCTTTCTCTGTTATCTTACATGATTGAGAGAAAGATTAGAGGCCTTTTTCAAGTTTCCTAATAAAAGGCAAACTGTTTTAAGAAGAGTGGCCAATAGGCCTTTAGTAATTCTTAATGAGGACAATGGATGTGGCAGTCGGTTGAGGGCACAGTCCTGTAGGAATGGGCTGCCAACTGGTAGCAGGGAGGGAAGGAACAAAAACGGAAATAAAAAAAAATTAAGGTACAGACACTGGAGGTAACAAGATGCCAAATAATGACTTGAGAAGAGCCTAAAGTGTAGTTTGAAATCACACATTTTCATTTCTTACTGCATTGCTTGCTGAAATCCTACAACTCAATGAAGAAAGGATGTGGAAGTGAAAGTCGCTCAGTCGTGTCCGACTAAAATGTGAGTATTCTTTGGCTTTTCCTCCCATGAATGCAGAGAGCTCCTATAGGAGGGGTCTGCCTCTACCCCTCTTTCACATCACTGGACTGCTTTGTTGTTGTTTGTCTTTTAAAGACTATTTTAAATGGCTGTAAGAATAAATGGCCTAGGAAGCTGCCTATCTGATTTCAGAGACCCTGGTGATGCTCTTTTGCCTTCACTCCCCTGTTGGCAGCTGAAACTGTACAGACAGAATTACAGGATATTTGAGTGGGGTCAGATGTCTGACAGCATATTAAATCAAGCTCTAGCCAATTCCAGGCCTTTCCTTAACCTCCTCAAGCAGATGAGTCATAGAGAGCAATTATTTTGGAAGTGAGGCTCCCTGTTAAAATGATAATACTTATTTTCAACTTCTGACCCCTCTTTTTAGATGAGTTTTTAAAATCCAGTCTGAAAAGCAAGCACTGATAAAAGAGAAAGGGGAGAGGGTGGAGAGACTGACAGAGTAAGAAAGTGGAAGGGCTACTTACTCAGTTCGCAGAATAATTTGCAAAGTCCAAGAAGCTCAGAAGACTTTCTTTAGGTAACCAACTAAGTAGCTAACATCCCTCTCTGGCTTAACCTGAAATCTGTAGGTCTCATTTATGAAGCAGTTGTTTGCAAAAACATGAGGACTACATTAGGTTCACATAAAAGGCCCATGGTGTAAGGGCTGTGTTTAGGCTGTGCTCAGACAAGTATAAATCCCTTATTTCTGCTCCCTTAGAGGCAATCATTTTTCATCTTCTCTATATCTTTAAATCATCTATTCTCATTGATCCATATCACCTAAGGGGGGAAGGACAGAAACTGAATTAGTGGCCGGAGGCAAAGCCACATGGCAGAATGACAGGTAAAGACATTGTTGTGGGCAGGGGAGAGACACTCTGAGATCAGGAAAAGAGAGAAGCAACAGGGAGCCCATTTCTTCCAAAGGCAGCCGCCCTCTGCAAAGAGAATAGCTTGGAGAGATGCTCAAGTCACCATGACTGTTATGAAAATTTGGTCCATTAACATTGTCATGAGCAGATTCTTTGTCATCTCATCATTATGCTCATTTCTATCTGGTTCCTGCTAGACACACATGACTTCTGCTACGGACTGCGTGTTCGTGTTCCCCAAAAGTCCTCTTAACAACCCTAACACCAATGGGATAATATAAGGAAGTGGGAAATTAGGGAGGCAATTAGATTTGAATGAGATCGTAATAGGGAGAGTCTCTATGATGGGATTAGACGAGAAAGAGAGCAGAGCAGGCTCTCTCTCCACCATGTAAGGATATAACAAGAAGATATCCATGTGCAAACCATGAAGAGCACTTTCACCAAGAATCTGACCATGTAGGCACACTGATAGTGGGCTTTCAGCCTCTAAAACTGAAAAATGAATATCTGCTGTTTAGCCATCTAGGCTATGGTATTCTCTTATAGCACCCTGAAATGACTAAGACAACTTCTCTGATCACTGGTCCCAGGAAAGGCCCTAACATTTGCTGCTTTGGCCCAGTCCAACAAAGCATTACTAAGCAATACATTTCAGTAGACTGAGTTGAATTCATCTACTCAGGAAGATAAATTTCCTTATTTGCCACTGGGATAATGCTAAGTATGAGTGGAAAAGAGACTTCCTTGCATTAATGGAAATCTTGATACTGTAGTACTGTCTCCCTCTAACTAATTAGGTTTCAGAATGATCACACTCCCAAATCTTTTGGCTCTGACTAGGTATTAAGTCATTTATAATTAGGAATAAACTATAGCAAGTTTTCTATTTGTCTGTGATTTATCCATGGTATCAGGCATCTTTAGGAAAGTAAGCCCTTTATATATATTTTTATATATATATATATTTATCAACAGAAAACTCATTAATTTGTTGTGTTTTTTTTTTCCTGATAAGGCTCAAATTATTACCAATGTAATCTTCAAATAAGTTTCAATCAGCAGCTTCACAAGGGGAATGGTATGCAGGCAAGTGGAAACACAGGCCCCAGCCACCTGCATGAAAAGCCTTCTGCTCAACCTCCTGCACGGTTTGCAGTCTCCCAGGGAGATGAGGATTAGGTTGAGCATGTTAATTCAGGATGGAATAAAAATAGCTTAAATCCCTAGGCAGTTCCATCCATACCTAGATACAGCAACATTTCACCATGCAGCAATCTTGTCAGCGTGGAGACAGAATGCACAAAACTGTCACTAAATTATAGGCCGAAGCCAGTTTGTATCGGTGGCAATAGATTTTATGATAGATCCTACGCTGCGCAGGGCACATAATTTATATCTATCCCACGTCTCTCGCCTCTCCTTGATAAAAGTCAGGAAGAAGGCATATTTGTATTCCACTGCTGAGGGTGTTTAACATGCTTATAGGCCAAATGAAGCCGCTTTGTTTGTTATCTCCTGGCTTCCAGAAATAGTCGTCTCTGATAAACTTGCCACTGGAGTTCTGAGTTACCACATCATGATGTAATGGCTTGGGAGTACAGTGAAACCACAAACGTCCAAATAAATTGACACAATTTCCTGCACAGGAAGCAATCTGAAAATAATAGGCAGAAATTCTGGCTCCTTTTACACATAGAGGAGATGACAGTCATCACTGAGTGGGTAGCTGGGAGTGTTCTGGTTGATCCACAAAAGGGAATGCTCATAAAAATCAGGCTTTTCTAAATGTACAGTGAATCCATCAAGTCTTTTTAATCTTTCTCCTAAGAGCAAACTGGGAGCAGCTTGTAGAGTAAATATCCAACCCTGAGAATCATCAAGCCACCCTGTTTAGGTATAGGCATCACTTCAAGAGTTCCACAAAGAATCATGTCCTCTTTTATTTCCTGACTTTGCACCTTCCATTTCCTCTACTTGGAAAGCTACCTTCCTCCCCAGCCACTCCTCCTATCTTCCTTTACTCCGCCCTGATCCCTTTCCAGCCTTGAATTACAGCTTCACGTGATTCATGCTGGCCTCCTTTGGAAAGTGCTCATTAAAGAAGCTTGGAATTTTTAGTCTCCTTAAAACCAGGAGATGGAGGTACGTCGTCACACCCGGGGGCTGACCTTGTGTGCCACGTATTGCGGCAGGAGTGGCTGAGGCATGTGAGTTGTTCGGGTGGGCTCACCTGGTGTCTGGCTCTGTTTTCACTTGTACTTTGTTTAGAATTTGTGGAAGTAATTTCCTTACCTGCCGGGAGCCAGTGTGAGGAACTCCGCCCATGGCAAAGGTCATGAGGAAGGAGGCTTTGGCGAACGCAAAGGCGTGATCAAGCCTCAGGAAACCCCCTGTTCCTGAGCATCTACCCCAAAACCAGAGTACTTTACAGGGGCTCTACCCCATAACCATTTCTCATGGAGAAGGAGTTGACTTGCAGCTCCAGTTAATAAAAATTCCTGGGCATGACAAGAGTGTTTCAACTTAAGAACTCTGAAGGTTATCTAGCCTGCCTGTATAGGTTTGTCTGGCCACAACAGCCCTCCAGTCATGAAAGGCATGAGATGTTTTTGACTTACTAAAGGCAAATTCTTTTGGGAAGTTGGAAATTATTAGTATAGTGGGTTGGTTAGGAATTATATTGGTGAAGGGTTTTTCATTTGTTGTGTCAATAATTGCTGCTAATTCCCTGCCCTTGGTGGGACAAGGGCGTCTCAGGTTAAACCTCTCTGCTGACACATGATTGTTTACTACCTCTCAACCATAAACAGCACAGAGAGTTTTGGAGTATTTTGAGAGTCTTAATTAGCATAGGGCTTTTCTCATTATTGAGTCAATGATTGCCACCAGGCCTCCGTATCCTTAGGCACCTGGGAATATATTAATCAATGTATTTGGAAGATAGAAAAGGAAATATAGTAGTTTTTGATGTTAGCAATATTAGGCTTTTTGAGTTAATGAATTTTCTCTTTTGTTATAGATCACTGTACTTTGTTATAAATCACTATGTCCTTGCTATGTAAAAATGTAACTTTATCACTATCTTAAGACTAAATAGATCTTAAGGGGGACATTGGTGAAAGGATTTTCATTTGTTGGGCTGATGTTTGCTGCTAAATCTCCATATTCCCTGCCCTTATAATAAATATAACTAGCATATAGGAGAAATAAGCATTAACCTTTAAGCATATAGGAGAAATAAGTATTAACCTTTAAGATTAATCATGTTAACCTTGGGTTAAATAAATTCCTTTCTTGATTGTAACTCACTACACCCTCACCCTATAGGAACGCAACTTTATTTGGAGGGTGGTGCCTGGTTTAAGAAAAACACACTTGGAAAAAGTAAGTTTTTGGTTATCAGAAAGAAAGGGTTGTAAATGTCAGTAGGCAGAAATGGCTTAAAGATGATGTAAAATCCCTAAGACCTTTTTTTATGTAAAGCACCTGATTTTGATAAAGATCAGGACTGCTGATCCCCACGTGACTCTATATTCATCCCTATATGTAACAAAAAGTATATAAGAAAACCTGAAAAATAAAGAAATGGGATCAGTTCCTGGAAAGACTGACTCCCCATGTTGTTCTTTCTCGATCCCCGTTTTTCCTGGCTGAATTCCCATCTGGAGCATGCATGCTATTCCATGTGAACCAAGTTATTCAGCCACCTTTTCTCCACTAATTTTCCTACTACACTATCCGTTTCTAATCTCTCTATATATCTGTAACTAAATATGTATTTTTCCAAGGATGCCGACTCCGTCTCCACCTTTGAATCACCCTGGATCCACCGGGGCTGGACCCTGGCACTTAACAAAGAATGACCTGCTGAATAGACTTGAGGGTAAGCACTCTCGATTATTACCTGACTTTCTCTGTTTTCCCACCTCTAACCCCAACAAAGGAGAACGTGATGGCACCCCACTCCAGTACTTTTGCCTGGAAAATCCCATGGACGGAGGAGCCTGATAGGCTGCAGTCCATGGGGTCGCAAAGAGTTGGACATGACTGAGTGACTTCACTTTAACTTTCAGCAATCTTATCACCTTATCTTAAAAAACAGTTCTGTCCACTAGACTGGGAGCCTCCTGAAGGTAGGCACAATGCTTTATCCATTCATTCTTCTGTCCCCAGCAGCCCCACATGCCTAGTACAGAGGAGATATTCAATCAGTGCTTAAAGAATATTGAAAGAGCGTATTCAAACTACAGGACTTTGCTTTGCTGTTGAAATTTGTTGTTTTGGGGCTTTACGTTTTAAGCTCAAAAAGCTAGTTACAAGTTCTCTCCAGTAGATCTGTGGTCTTTGCCATGCCCCCTTTTCTGGATATTCCATTTTACCCTTCAAGATCTATTTTCTACTTTTCTGCACCCTGTTCCATGTCCTGGGAAACTGACTTCCCTGTCTCCAAGGTGCCCATGCTCTCTGGCTTTCAGCTGGATTCAGCCAGTGAAGGACACCATCAGAAGATGTCAGAAGAGAGTGAGATGAGGATATTCCCTTCCACATACCAAATCCCCACTCTCTTTTGATAGGTTGGCTGTGTGGAAGACCATGACTATTGGAAGACCATGTCCTCTTCACAAGTCTTTTCCTATAGCTCTTTGACTCCATGAGTCTGCTCACTGCGAGGCACAGGTGACCTCATCATCTCTTAGAGGTTTTTCTGAATTTGTGCATAACTTAGTAAGGATAAATTTATTACATTCTCCCTAATTACTTGGTTTGACAGTTTTCACTGGTTTCTTGCTGGGACCTCAGTGGATGTGGCTGCCTTATCTACTTCTGCTTATGATGAACAAAGAAGACCATACAAAGTTATTGTCACTAGCACCGCTATCACTTGTTGGGTGGACTTCACCACCACTAGTTGGAGTCACTGTTCACACCATATAAAGACCCTTTTTGCTTCCTCTTCAAGAGGGAGATACCATTAAAAATTTTAGGGAAGAGGCTGACACACTTAAATTTTCATTTATTCATCATCTAACAAACATGTATTGAAGCTCCATGCTTTCCCCTGAGGGCAGAGTGTGAACAAGACAGGCAAGTTCCCCTGACCACATGGAGCTTATAGACCCATTTGGGAAATCAGACAATAAATAAGACATAATTTATAATCGTGGAAAACGGTGCAAGGGAAAAATGCATGGTGTCAAGAGATTTCTGAAATATCCTAAAATTTATAGATGAAACTATTTCCTATATGGGTTTCTGTATTTTAAAAAAATATCGAATAAACTTGGTTTTGAAATAGAATTGCAACTGTTTTGCTTTGTTCTTGGAAAGCACATATTTTGAGACTCCCTCTAAACCCCAAGTGCATGCTTTCCCTGGTTTCACAGCAGCTCCACAGGACACACTGTGTACAATCTACCAGGTGCCCACAGAGCTGCACTAGCTACCTGTGGCTTGGAGCAAGCTGGACAAGTGTAGTTAGATTACTGGTAGATAAACGGATATAGTCTCACTAAAGTGCATTCGTGGTAATGAATCTTTATGATATATTTGTTTTCTAGGCTTGACAAATGATTTTCTTTTAGTTAAAATAATTTATTACTGCCCAGTGTTCTAAAGAGATTGCAATCTAGAGGGATGTTATACTGAAAGAAAAGAAGATTCTTCTTACTTGTATCAAGGAACAATCATGGAAGGAGTCATCCATTCACTCAGCCAACATTGGCTGGATGTTTGCTATGTGTCAGCTCTGGCACAGGCACAGGGGATATAAAGATAGATACAAGGCAAGCAAGGCCTTGAAAATTTTACATTTTAGTTGAGGAGACTGCCAAGAATGTCAAGGCAGGAGAAGAAGGAACCCTTGGAAGAGCAACTGCCCTGGGCCTTGAGCAACAGCAGGTGGTGGAAAGGTCTCACTCTACAAGCACCTGGAGACACCTGTAGAGTCCAGGGTACTATCTCCACAACTGTCCCCCAGCACCTCATTTAGGCTATCTCTTCCTCTTTCAAGTGCCCTCAAAGAGCACTACAACCTCTGTCCAGCCAGGCGACGTGCATCAAGGCAAAACAGAATGAGCCCATATTGACCCATGCACTCACAAGATGGCCCAATGAACAGCATGGAGTTGCTTCTGTTGGCAGGGCACCTCTGAGCCAAAACCTGCTAGAGGAGGCAGTTCTACATTGGTGTAGTACACAAAAAGGCAGCTTTTCCACTGTCCCAGTCCTAGCTCTGGCCTCACTCATTCTGCCTGAAGCAGTATAATTAAAGCTCAAAAAACACAAAATCCAAGTTTTATCTTGGAGACTCTTTTTGCTTCAGAACCACAGCCAGCACAGAGACACCATGAGCAGGCACATTCACTTTTGTTAGATGTTGGCGCCTCTCTGGTACCTTCCATTTCCCTGTGCTTTAGTTCCTCAGAGCCAAAAAAAAAAAAAAAAAAAAAACCACACCAAAGTGCCTGGTACTTGATATTAGATTCTCCACTGTCATATCCCATCATTTGACTTTTGACCCCCCTCAACCCAACTCTTCTATTTCACATTATCCCCCAAGGCCCTGATGTTTGTGGTTGAGATCACAGGTGTTCATGGGGGTACTTCTCAGAAGTAGCTATCTTCAAGAATTTTCTGAAACCAACAAAAAATGCATATCTCTTCTAGCTATTTTTTGTACTATATTCTGACAGCTGCAATTGGAGGGAAGATTTTCAAAGTCAGCCTTCTATTACATTATATAGGTCTTGCCCAAGACATGAATAAAAGGTGTTAAAGCACATTCTGTCCATCTTATGTCCTTTGAGGGTGAGAGCATGTGATATGATGAGAAAGAAAGGAGCACTACTTCCTGTCCCAGGAGACCTGGTTTCCACTCATCACTCTACCCCTGGCTGAGGTCCCAGGGCCTTAGCTTCTTTGGGTCTCCATTCCTTATCGCTCTCTTCTACTATTAGGATTTATTATGTGTGAATAAATTCCCACAGCATTATTCTTTAGAGTAAAATTTAAACTATACTTTAAAACTCAGGGAAAATTGATTTTGTATCATCCACTGATTTCTCCATTGTCTTACCTGGTGAGAACTGCCCAGGTAGACACAGAATCACACAAAAACAGGCAAAAAAGATTGGCAATTCTGTTCATCATTTTCTGAAAGGTCTTGTTTAATCAAGAAATTCTTCTTTCTCTTCTCTCCAACTCCTTTAGGGAAGACCTTGGAAGGTCAGTCAGGCCTCCCTGGTGGCTCAAACAGTAAAAAAATCCACCTGCAATGCAGGAGACCCATGTTTGATCACTGAGTCAGCAAGATCCCTGGAGAAGGGATAGGCTACCCACTCCAGTATTCTAGGAGCCTGGTGGGCTACCATCCATGGGGTCACAAAGAGTCAGACATGACTGAGCAACTAACACTTTCACTTTTCACTTGAAAGGTCAGTAGCATGAAGAAAGATTAACATAGGCCAAGAATCCAATGATGAGAACAGGGTCTGTCCTAGCATAAAGCACACTGTGAAAACATTTTCACAATTTGTGATGATGATAATAAGGAGAACTCATGCATTTTTTCAAAAAACCTCAAAAATTTCATGGGCCTCACATTAATCATTCTTGCCACTGCCCCATGAGGGAGGAAGAGGGCAGGGAATACTATGATACAAATGGCAGGAGTAGATAGAGTCATCAGATTGAACCAGAGCCTTATGAATTGTCTGTTGCCCCTTGTAACCAAATAGCAGCTCAGCAAAAGGCAAGGAGGGACTGGGCCCAGTCTCAGGCCAGAAGGGCTCCTGCCAAGTCGCTGCACCTGATTTTTACAAATGCCACTTTGGACAACCATTTATCACTGATGAAGGCCTGTCAGGTCTCATATTTTGAAAGTCATTTTTGCCATCCTAATGTGTTTTTACTGCATAAAACCTGGTTTCCCACAAACTGGTGATTATTGGATTTCCCCTTAACCCTCTGATTGTCATCTAGGTAACAACTACTTATCACTCACTCCCTGCTTGCCATCTGAGTTCTTCTTCTTGGGTTCTTTTTGTGTCTAAAAAGAATGGGAGAAAGCACTTCTTAGGATGAGTCAATACCTTTTTAAAAACAAGGAAACAAAGTCTTTTCCCAGGGCTGCTGTAGCCTAAATGTCTCCCTCTCTCCTTCGGCCTCTCACTCCCTTTGTCCCTCGAAGTCTTCCTTATTTTCCCCTTATGATTAAAAATTAAATTCCTCTCTGTGTTCTAAATCATACCTTTCAGATTCACAGAGAATTCCAGTTTAAAAAATAAATAGCCATATCCTTGGCAGTTTTAATTGTCCTTATCTCACTGATGCTTTCAACATTTGATGAGCCCTCAGAAGTTCACTGATCAGTGCAAAGAAACAGAGGAAAACCATAGAATGGGAAAGACTAGAGATCTCTTCAAGAAAATTAGAGATACCAAGAGAACATTTCATGAGAAGATGGGCACAATTAAGGACAGGGATGGTATGGGCCTAACAGAAGCAATAGATATTAAGAAGAGGTGGCAAGAATACACAGAAGAACTGTACAAAAAGATCTTCACAACCCACATAACCACAATGGTGTGATCACTCATCTAGAGCCAGACAACCTTCAAGTGGGCCTTAGGAAACATCACTATGAATAAAGCTAGTGGAGGCAATGGAATTATAGTTGAGTTATTTCAAATCCTTAAAGATAATACTGTTAAAGTGCTGCACTCAAAATGTCAGCAAATTTGGAAAACTGAGCAGTGGCCACAGGCCTGGAAAAGGTCAATTTTCATTCCAATCCCAAAGAAAGGCAATGCCAAAGAATGTTCAAACTACAACACAATTACACTCATCTCACACGCTAGCAAAATAATGCTCAAAATTCTCCAAGCCAGGCTTCAACAGTATGTGAACTATGAACTTCCAGATGTTCAAGCTGGATTTAGAAAAGGCAGAGGAACCAGAGATCAAATTGCCAACATCTGTTGGATCGTTAAAAAAGCATGAGAAAAAATCTACTGCTTTATTGACTATGCCAAAGCTTTTGACTGTATGGATCACAACAAACTGTGGACAATTCTTAAAGAGATGGGAACACCAGACCACCTGACCTGCTTCCTGAGAAATCTGTATGCAGGTCAAGAAGCAATAGTTAGAACTGGACATGGAACAATAGACTCGTTCCAAATAGGAAAAGGAGTACGTCAAGGCTATATATTGTCACCCTGCTTATTTAACTTATATGCAGAGCACATCATGAGGAAACACTGGGCTGGATGAAGCACAAGCTGGAATCAAGATTGCTGGGAGAAATATCAATAATCTCAGATATGCAGATGATATCACCCTTATGGCAGAAAGTGAAGGAGAAATAAAGAGCCTCTTGATGAAAGTGAAAGAGGAGAGTCAAAAAGTTGGCTAAACCTCAACATTCAGAAAACTAAGATCATGGCATCTGGTCCCATCACTTCATGGCAAATAGATGGGCAAACAATGGAAACAGTGAAAGATTTTATATTTGCGGGGTTCCAAAGTCACTGAAGATGGTGATTTCAGCCATGAAATTAAAAGATGCTTGCTCCTTCAAAGAAAAGCTGTGTTCAACCTAGGCAGCATATTAAAAATCAGAGACATTACTTTGCCAACAAAGGTCCATCCAGTCAAAGCTATGGTTTTTCCAGTAGTCATGTATGGATGTGAGAGTTGGACTATAAAGAGAGCTGAGCACTGAAGGACTGATGCTTTTGAACTGTGGTGTTGGAGAAGACTCTTGAAAGTCCCTTGGACTGCAAGGAGATCTAACCAGTCTATCCTAAAGGAAATCAGTCCTGAATAGTCACTGGAAGGACTGATGCTGAAGCTGAAACTCCAACACTTTGGCCACCTCGTACAAAGAATTGACTCACTGGAAAAGACCCTGATGCTTGGAAAGACTGAAGGTGGGAGGGAAAGCAGACAACAGAGGATGAGATGGCTGGATGGCATCACTGACTTGATGGACATGAGTTTGAGTAAACTCCGGGAGTTGGTGATGGACAGGGAGGCCTGGCATGCTGCAGTACATCGGGTTGCAAACAGTCAGACACAGCTGAGAGACTGAACTGAACAGAAGTTCAAGAGACAGAACTAGTGAAAGAGAGCTGTAGCAAGCCAAAGTCTTTGCCCTGGGGCAAATGTTTCTGGAAATGAGTTGGTATGGCCCAGCTTGGAAAACAAGCAGAAGATCGGTGTGTGCTCAGAGAGGAAAATAAGTAGGAAGCCTAAAGAGGAGAAGGTTTCAAGACATTTCTAGGAGATTAAGAAAAAAACAGCACCCCCACTTGTTGATGCTAAAATATAAAGCAGTTTTATTAGCTGTTAGGGTAGAGGTCAGCCAATGAAGGGTTAAGAAGGGTTTGGGTGAGGCCCGAAAGGCACTGCCTGTAGGTCACCCTTCTTAAAAAAAAAAAAAAAAAAGTGACATGAAGGAACTACAACAGCTAAGGGTCATTCCAAGGTCAGGAGAAGAATCTGCCAGATAAAAATTTCCCAGTGGGAGCTGGGGAGGGGGAGATAGGAGGGAAGGAAACAAATAAACAAGTGCAGCAGACACACATAACCTCTCCATCTTAGGTTATTTTAAGCTATATTTTGCTCCTAGTCTCAGTGTCCTGCAGTCCCTTAAAAAGAAAAAGGAAAGCTTGAAATAGAATTCACTGCATTCCTCGTACCACAATATAGGTGTGTAATGAATGCATGGAAGGGAGCAAATAGGTTTTTTCTATAAAAAACAACTCAGCTGTCATGCCAGAGTCCTTCAAGTAGGTGGATTTCAGAGTGAGACTGTCTGACCTCGAAGACATCTGCCTTCCAGTCTGAGAGTCTATGATCTAATTTCCAACACACCCACTTTGAAAACTCCTGGTAAGCAATAACCGACAATGTGATCACAATGGAAAAATCAGGCACTCAGGGAATCGGGGATTGCCATACAACTGCCTAGAACAGTGTCTTTCCCCTGAATATGTATGGAATATGTATGGACAGTTCTTTCTTCATCCATTATAAAGTTAAAGACCTAAAAATTCTATGGACCAAGATATTACTTTTCCCCAAACTGCAATTGAAAGCTACAAAACTAGAGACAATCATTGGCTTTTGAAATAAGTGGTTTTCTAGAAAGCATTGCTGTGTACCCAATGAGACTGCTTCAGTCCAGCACATCCCTCAGCAAACCTTCATTCTTCTTGGGCACTTAAAGTTTATTAAAAAAAAAATTGTTTCCTCTTTAAAGAAATTAAACAAAATGTATTATTCAGAACAGCTACCTCTGAGTCTGGACTTCTTGCTTCACTGAAGACCCAATGCTCAGGATCAGCTGCTAGGAGAATATTTTGGCACTTGGCAATTATTTTGCATGAGCAAGTCTTACGACTCATCAATACTTATCACTTTAATGATGTCCCCTTTTAATTTCTTTAAAGAAGTGAGGCGAGTCACCTCACTTGTTAGCTTGGTAGAGCTGTAGCCAGGGGCACACTTCTAGGACAGATATTAATTCACAGTGTCCCCACCAAGCACGTGGGACCTTCCTGTCCCTGAGCTGTCTGTCCATAAAGAGCAGCGAGGAGAGCTTAGAACAGTTAGTATTCTAGTCTCCCTTCTATTCTCTGGAAAGGTACAACAGGTTGATGAGACAGTAAATTAGGTTTTTTGTTAAATAGGCTCAGCTTGACAGTAATGGTTAAATTCAAAATTGGGACATCAATGGCATTTGAAAAACAAGTTGATTCTGTCACTTTGATGTACCTGTGGTTGCTGTGATCATCTGAGCACAAGCAGACAAGGCACACCATTTCATTCCAGAAGATCCTTTTGTAATTTCATTTAAGTTTGTTGTGAGGCCTGACTACCCATATTGTGGCACTGAAGTACCAGGGGGCTCAGTGTGATAATGAGCTCAGGTTATATGATGGTAACGGGGTGCTGATACCATTCACAACATTACGAAACTACTCGGGCACTCCCAAAACTAGAGTCTGTGAAGTCACTATAAATGATAGTGTTGCTACCGTACAAAAGCCACTAATTCCACATGGCTCAGTGGAGGTCACTGTAGAGTAGCATCCAGTACTGTAGCAAGTCTAAGACTCCCTTCTGCAGCCAACCTGCCACCCACAATTTGAGTTGTGGTTTTCTGCTTTCCCAAAGTAACTTTCCACCTCTGTCTTCCCCTTCAGATCCACCCAAATTACAACTCTGGCTGTGAAGAAGTGTTGGAAGAACAACTGCATAGTGAAAAATGTATTTTTTGAAAGGTAATTGCTGGTTCTGTTCCAAGTCTAGCCCACGGAGTCAAAATATATCCATATGACTCAAGAAAGCCTCATTGAGTCCTGTGTGGCTCATGCCTTCCACTAACTGAAGACATATGCCCCCAAAACCTGTTGTAGACCACATCGTAGGGACATGATAGACTTGCTCTAATAACTCAGGGACTCTCTAAGAGGAAAGGAAAAGTCTCTGGGCAAACTCCATTTCTGCTGGAGCTGCCTCTAGGAGGGGGTCCTAACTTCTTCCTTATACACTTAGACCTTTGTACTCTGTCTGGGGATGAATACCTACTATTATAGGAGGATTGTAAATCCTCCAGAAATGTAAATCCATCTCCAGATTAGCAAGCAACAGGACATTTCTACTGCATTCATTAATTTATTCAACAAGTATTTATTGAGAGGCTGCTATGTGTCAGGGATAATTTTAGGCACTGATGTATCAGGGAAGCTCCTTGTGAAGTTGACATTCGGAACAGGAGGCAGCGGGAAGACAGATGATGAAAACAGACATAGTAAGTAAATTGTAGAATATGGTAGTATTAAAAAGTGATAAGGGTTAGGCAATAAAAGATAAAAACCAGATAAGGGTGACTGAGAATTGGGAGACAACTGATAACACTAAAATTGTGTTATCAATTTTAGTATAGGGTAGATCTGTAGGCCTCTTGGAGAAGGTAATGTCTGGGCAAAGGCTTGAAGGAGGTGAAATAACTGGAGATACTGATGTTTGGAGGCAGATCATTTTAGGCAGAAAAAACACTCAGCAAGGAAGTCAGAAGCATGCCACCACCTTTGAGAAAGTCTAAGAGAACAGTGTGGACCCTTCTAGCATGACTGCAGAGGGATGGGTGAGGGGTAGGAGATAAGGTCGAAGAGTAATATGAGTCCAGATCATGTGGGATCTAGTAGAACAGTGCTTATCAAACTTTCAGGTTCATGTTAATCACCTGGGGTCTTGTGAAAATGAATAGCCATTATTTACTTGATGTGGGGTAGGGTCTGAGATGCTGTATCTCCAGTTCCTAGTTGCCTCTGGTGCTGCTGCTGAATGGCCCACACTTTAAGAAGCAGAATTTCTGACAATTGTTAAATGACTTTGAGTAAAATGGGGATCCATTGGATTTGAGAAAAGACTGTGGTGGCAGAAAAGGAGAGAAGAAGGGAGACCAGTTAGGAGGCTGTTGTAGTAACACAGGCAAGAGATGGGGAGGTCTCGGTGGAAGCAGTTAGATTCTGGACATGGTCTGAAGGTAGAGCTATAATGATCTTCTGATGGGTTAGAAGCTGTGTGTGAGAGAAAGGAACCAAGCTGATACTGAAGTGTTTGACCTGAATAACTGGAAAATGGCGTGACCATCCACTTGAAATGGGAAAATTGCTACAGGTGGAAAATGATTTAGAAAGTAGGTATGAGTTCAGTTTACATATAATGCATTTGGTGATGTTAGAAAGGTAGAGTCTGGCACTTGGAAGAGAGGGCTGGACTGGAGATGAATGTGGGAGTGGCTGAAGAGCGAGTGTAGATAGAATAGCCCTGTGCCCCTCACCTCCTGGAGTTCCGTCAGGGATCTCCTGCCCCCAAGAGACAACACAGAAGCCTGGAAAGAGGATTTTCTCTCAGGGTTCCTTGGAAGCAGGGAACCTGAGTGTGCTTTCAAAGCGACCTGAGTGTCTAGAGTTTCCTCGGGTCTCCCACAGCTCTGTCATGCAGGTAACAAGGCCTTTAGGAATGACTCCTGGACAAATGCGGACAGTGAAAAGGTGTACTTTTACCTTCTACAAACTCTGTCTCTATGATGAAGCCACATCCGCCAGCATGAATTCTCATTCAAGTGGTCAACACCTTGGAGCTTTCTCCAATTTGTTGAAACACAGGAAGAACAAACACCCATTTGAGGTAGCAGTGTAAATATTTATTTGTTCATTCAACAACAAAGAGTGAGCAACACAATGTGTAAATACTGGTGTAAACAAAATAGAAGCTACAGAGAACATCACTTGTGGGTCTTACTAATCTAATTGTTTCAGTACTCTTAACAGCTGAGCTTGGCTTAAGATGCTTCAAGTACTAAACACAGATGTGCGCATGCACACACACACCCACACACCCACACCCCTTCTATTGCCTGGGAACATATCTTGGATTCACTTCTTGAACCTGCTCATTCCCTCTGACCAAGCTTCTGCTGCAGACTTATCCCTTCACTACCTGTCACCTTTAACGGAATTTTAGGTTCATCTCTTTTCCTGGATTATATATTTGGCTCACTTATATTCATGCCTGAGGCTAGAAGCAGTTCTCAAGACCCACAGAAGGTGAAGTTGTAAACCTCTGCTCATTCAGGACTGGAGATAATTAGGTACTCTCCGTAAGAAAATTAGAGTGTGACAGTAACAGAGATTAGTATTAAGGTTGCTTGAAAACTGAGTGAGTATGTATATGTGCTTATATATCTTGATTTACACACAGAAGTGGGCTATTAGTAGCAGACACTATCATGTACCTCATGGCCCTTTGGTCCATTCTGCCTTGTGTTCCACCTCAGACTATGGCACCATTTTTTTCCCCCAGAGGGAAATGATTGTCATTCCCTGATATCCACCCAAAGGTTAACTGTATGCCTTAAAACTTTTTAGTTTCTATTAATAATCCTCACTCTGGGTCTCTCATCCATGAATTTTATCTGTACTTTTCCTGAAGCTATTGACATTTTAGAATGTACTGCCTCCTGGGGGTGATGACATAGCATTTTATGCATCACTGGCAAATGACAATGAAGAAGACATCTGTCAAGGCCTACTTTGGTTCCTGCTCCCACGGCCTGCTGCGTCTTACTGTTGGGGACACATTCCTCCCACCCATAGACTAAGCCCTATCTCAGGTTCTAGCATCAACCCTATCTTAATCACAATGATTTAAAGAGTTCTCCTTCAACATTCAAGTGACTCTGAATCAAATCACCATAGCCGCTAGTTCTTTAAGACCACATGACCCAGTTCTCCAGTTGAGCTTCTGTCTTTATGTCTCAGATCAGTTTCCCAACTTGTACCCTAGTTCCGGCAAGATCTTTGTCTCACTCTTTTGTATCAAAGTGCCCAATTTGGTAACCTTCCCAGTACTCTTAGCCTTCTAGGAATATTTCCTGTCATTTTATCCCAGGGCCTCTGCCCAAGGGATGGGAATCCTTTCCCATGAACTCCAGAAACTCCAGTGTCTCCTGATGCTACCTGTTGGCATGTCTACCTGCTTGATGATCCCACATGAAGCTTTGTGTTCTGCCCATCTGCCAGGACCACACAGTGTTTGGCATCTGACCCTCCACACTCACTGCCTGCTGGATCCACTTGCTGTTGATGGTTTAACTGTGTGGACGCTGGGAGTGATGGATGTATGGATGGTACTTGCTCTATTATGTACACATATGCAACAGAAATAAAGAACACTAACTTGAGCCACTGCTGACCACTCTACAGATTACATCTGGCTCAACCGTAGTGCAACGTATGCAACGTCTGAGAGGCATGGGGCTTGCAACATCAATGGCACCCTTGGAGTTGTACTGTGCGGCGATCCTGATGCTAACCACTGCCTGACTGATACCCTGGGACCACAACTATTAATAAGTGATTGTGCGAATACCAAGTTAAGTGGTAATCAGCATATGCATCAGTATTTAACATATCATCAGCATTTAAGTTTCAGAATCCTGACTTAAAGCCAGATAAATGTTTTGCTGTTGTTATTTATACTTATTTAGTCATTAAGTCAGCCCCAGGGACTATAGCCTACCAGGCTCCTCTGTCCATGGAATTTTTCAGGCAAGAATGCTGGAGCAGGTTGCCATTTCCTTCTTACCCAGGGATCGAACCCATGTCTGCTGCATTGGCAGGTGAATTCTTTACTGCTGAGCCACCTGGGAAGCCCCATATAAACGTTAGCTGCAACCTAATAACAGGGTCAGATTCAAAGGGAAAATGTGGGGCAGTATGCCTAATCTTAAACATTTGATAATGTTAAATAATTTAACAGAAAATATGAATTAAAATTTTCTTGATTGAAACTGCTTGCCCAGGATGGGTGGCTCAACCCTAAATGACAGTACATATTTCAGATGCGATGGTCCTTGGAGCCCATGGGTGGCCTGGGGTGTAGCCTGAAGGTGTGCAGGCATTCTGGCTTTCAATCAGCTCCTCCTCCCACCTGTCATAGAGCATACCTCCTCAACGTTAAAATCAGGTTTTAGGTTTATTTGAATTGGAGCCTTACTCAATTCTCTCATTTTCCTCTCTAACCTCCTCCAAAAAACCTGATCTAGGAAACCTACTTGGGTATTTATCTTAACACAAGTCAGCATTGCTGACTTAATGACTCAAATGTAAGTTTCTGGAGAAGGAAATGGCAACCCACTCCAGTGTTCTTGCCTGGAGAATCCCAGGGACAGGGGAGCCTGGTGGGCTGTCTTCTATGGGGTCGCACAGAGTCAGACACGACTGAAGCGACTTAGCGGCAAGTGATATGTCTCAGGCCAGGTGGGTGGAAGGAAAGGAGACCATAACGTCAAGATACTCTGTGCCACACTGTGCTTAGTCGCTCAGTCACGTCTGACTCTTTGCTACCCCATGGACTGTAACCTACTAGGCATCTCTGTCCTTGGGGATCCTCCAGGCAAGAATACTGAGTGTGTTGCCATGCCCTCCTCCAGGGGATCTTCCCAAAGCAGGGACTGAACCCAAGTCTACCACATTACAGGTGGATTCTTTATCATCTGAGCCACCAGGGAAGCCCAATGTCAAGATATAGAGGCAACCTAATAAAATTGGCTGGGGGAGAGCAAAGTGATCTGAGAGACAGGAGAGGTTAGACTACTTGCCAACCGTTCAGCTTTGGTGAAGCCATGTTATGAGTCTGGGCATCTGCCCTTTCAACTGTAAAGATGAAGGAGGTTGTGAGATGACTTCTAGGGCACTTTCTGTCTCTAAAACTGCAGACTATAAATCAGGAAGTTGATGCATTTTCAGCCTGTAGTCCTACAGTGGTGAGCTTTGGATAGCCCAGGATACAGACTAAACTGATGTTAAAGAAATCTCTAACAATGGTGGAAGGATATCCCAAACTGACTCCACCTCCTCTACCATTTGCCACAGGGCAGCTCTGAAGGAAGATGAATGTTTCATTACAAAGCAGGTAAAGAGGTGGTTTCATGGGTACTGTTTGAAACCTAAGGAAATTGGAAGCAGTACATGTTGGCATTCTTTCAGAAGGTGGTACTGTGACTACTTATTATACACCCAGATTTTCTTCTCATAAATTAGATTATAATGTACTTGGTTAATTCTAGTAAGGTATTAATATCACATTAATCTGAGTCATAAAAATAAAGTATTTATGGATCTGATTCAGCCCTCTAAGAACTAAGTGCCATATGGAAAGTGGTGTCAGAGGATGGTCTGAGGTTCGTAGATGAATCTCCCTGCTCTCATTCAAGGAAATTAATCTTTATTCATCTTGGCCCACTGACACCTCTGCCCTTGAGGCCTAGCTTGAGCTCCATTACTTGTGAGTAGGCCCCATCAAAAGAGACGGCAATGGCACCCCACTCTAGTACTCTTGCCAGGAGAATTCCATGGATGGAGAATCCTGATAGGCTACAGTCCATGAGGTCACGAAGAGTCAGACACGACTGAGCAACTTCACTTTCACTTTTCACTTTCATACATTGGAGAAGGAAATGGCAACCCACTCCAGTATTCTTGCCTGGAGAATCCCAGGGACCAGGGAGGCTGGTGGACTGCCATCTATGGGGCTGCACAGAGTTGGATACGACTGAAGTGACTTAGCAGCAGCAGCAGCCCCCATCAAGCCAGCTGGCAGTCTCTCTTCTTCCTGGTTTCCTGGGCTCTTCCCGCCTACACCTCATGATAACACTTTGCATTCTGACCACTTTATGCTTCTCTCTAATCATCACATTTATGCAGCTCTTGACATCCGATTAGATTGTAAACTCCTTCAGTTCCCATGATGAACTGCTCCTTTATCTTTTCAAGGACCCGGCACTGGAGGCTGACATATGTTTAATGCTCAAGAAATATGTTTTGAAGGGAATCAATTTCATAGACTTGTGAGAGTCTACTATGGGCCAGGCTGGGAGATACAACAATGGATTAGAGAATCTCTGTCTTAAGTATTTATCAAGGGAAAGAAAAGAAAGACATGTTCTCCATCAAGAAGACACAAAGATAATGAAAAGAAAAAAGAACAAACTGTTTTGCAATCAAAGAGGAGAGCAATTCATTTCAAATGATGGGCTAAGGTGTAGATCTCAAAATTTTGCACACGCTGGATTCACCTGGGTGCATCTTGCTGGGCCCCACTTCAGAGTTTCTTATTTAGTTTAGAAATGGCCTGAACATTTGTATTTCCCACCAGTGCCCTGGTGATGAACTAGTTCCTCACTCAGCAGAAACGCTTGAGCACCACTGGGGTAAAGGTCAAATTTTGTGGTTGCTTATTTGCTAAGTCATAGCCAACTCTTTTGTGACCCCATAGACTCTAACCCTCCAGACTCCTCTGTCCATGAGATTTCCCAAGCAAGAATACTGGAGTGGGTTATTATTTCTTTCTCCACGGCATCTTCCCAACCCAGGGATCAAACCCAGGTCTCCTGCACTGCAGGTGGATTCTTTACTGCTGAGCCACTTGGGAAACCCAAAGGGCAAATAAGCCCCAAATAGTGAAAAGCATTTCAGCAGTTACTTTCACCCGCTTTCAAGGAGTCGGGGAAGACGTGGCCAAAGAAACAGTATGACATAAGGGAGAGAAATGTGGAAGCACCTACAAAGTTTAAGGGATGTCAAACAGCTTTAAAATAAAATTAAGACTACCAGGACTGAGGGGCTCTATTTTGGAGGGCTTCAGTGTCAGACCAAGGAACTTGGGATTACTTATTGGGCAGTAGAGAGTACAGAGTCCAAAAACTTGAGACAAACGTAAATAGAACAAAGAAAGACAATACAGATTCCTAGAAGAGGCTGACACAGGAGACAATAGAATAATGGACAAGAGGGCTTGATAATTAAGCCACTAAGCCAATCTGTCTTTATTAAGGGGGATAGAACAGGTGTTTTTCCAAAAGCTGCTCCATATGTTTCCAGAGCTAATCTGAGTAAGTGGGACAAAGGTCTGCATTTGGCCATCCCGAGGGTTTAGAGATTCTGCTTTTGTTACCCTCATACACACACACACACACACACACACACACACACACACACACACACACACACACAGGCTCACTAGAATTTAGAACATTCCTCCTCATATACCCATAAAAGTCTGTAGCTCTGAAACTAGGATTTAGCCCCAGTGCTAAATACACTGCTGTGGAAACACTGCAGAACACACAGGGTAAGATAGTTCTTTTACTCAAGTCAGGAGCTATCCAGGATAATAACTTGATCTACGAAGTAGACCTAAAAAGGAGGACAATTGTATTGAACCCTCTAAGTCTGTCTGAAAGAAAGAGAAAAAATAGGTTTGAGCTCTGTCTCCCAAAATAAAAATAACCAACACATGTCATGTATGGATGTGAGAGTTGGACTGTGAAGAAGGCTGAGGGCTGAAGAATTGATGCTTTTGAACTGTGGTGTTGTAGAAGACTCTTGAGAATCCCTTGGACTACAAAGGAGATCCAACCAGTCCATTCTGAAGGAGATCAGCCCTGGGATTTCTTTGGAAGGAATGATGCTGAAGCTGAAGCACCAGTACTTTGGCCACCTCATGCAAAGAGTTGACTCATTGGAAAGGACTCTGATGCTGGGAGGGATTGGGGGCAGGAGGAGAAGAGGACAACTGAGGATGAGATGGCTGGATGGCATCACGGACTCGATGGACGTGAGTCTGGGTGAACTCCGAGAGATGGTGATGAACAGAGAGGCCTGGCGTGCTGCGATTCATGGGGTTGCAAAGAGTGGGACATGACTGAGCGACTGAACTGAACTGAACTGAACTGAACTGAGTACCAGTGTTCTAAATACAATACATGCACTATGTTATTTAATCCTCCCCAAAGAGATGACTATTACCCCCGTTTTACAGATGAGTAAACCAAGACTCCCAAACGTCAAGAAATGTGACAAAGTCATACAGCTATTAAGAAGGGGAATCAGGATATGAGCTCAGAAAGGCCAGGTTTCAGCATCTGTGTGTTAAACCACTACATTAGGTTTGCCCTCTCAGTTGGCTAAGATTCCTAAGATTCCACATGCATTTTGTCTCTCACTTCTTTTTCCCTCCCTCCTGTCCTCCCTTCCTCCCTTTCTTTTCAAATTATTGAACTCCCATGGTTTCTCAGGCACTATGCACATACACTGTTGCTTCTTTTTTAAAGTGGGGTGAAGAAGATATTCTATGCAGAGAAATAATTTTAGCAGTGAACTGCATGCACGGCCAGTACACAGGGGCTTCCAAAGATCAATCCACTCCATGAGGCCACCCTCTCAGAGTGCAGCTTTGGCTACACTTGCAACTTAATAAACTCCAGGACCTCATTCTCAGCCTCATTTAGTTTCTTATCACAAACCATACTGAAGCTTTTGCAACACCAAATAGGATTCAAAACCTCCTGGAAGAAGAGAGTGTAAAGAGGGCTTTTATATAGTTATGGGGGAAAAATATCTTAAAACACATTCATCTGAAGACTTCTTTCAATTCTCTCAAGGAATGCTAACCTTTATTTTCAGTTTGTGAGATTCATGTCAAAAGCTTGCTGTAGCCTGAGGTTTAAACCAGAGAGATTTTGACTTGGTCCTGAGGCAGGTATCTTTGTAGCTTTCTAATCTCTCTCTCTGAAGTTCAGGGCTTTTAAGAGAGGTCGGTGATGTTCCCTGCAGAGGATTTTCTGTCATTTCATAGGCAGGAATGCATGGTTGCGATACTAAGAACTGAACTTTCAATCTCTTTACATTCTGCTTAATTGCTATTATTGGCCTAATTGCAGGTACTGGGCTCAAAGAGAACGCATGTCACCTGCCATCTGTAGCTGGAAGGTGCCTGAATCAAACCAAATCTGTTCAGGATGCAAAAGACACTTTAACATATGCAGATGCCTGAAATGGCTTTACAGACCCAAATCCTCTTAATAAGCTTAAGACAGGCCTGAATTTATTTAAATGTCTAATTCTAAATGTACGTATGCCTGGTAGTAATGTTTACCATCTGTCTGACAGTGCCTGTTGAGGTAATTGTCAAGCTACATTATGACATATGGTGCACATATTTGGACCTTAAATATAACAGCCTTGGCATGAAACAATTGGAAACCAAGATTTAATCTTTGGTATCATCCAAGTTGGAGTTGAACAAACAGACAGTTCTGGGCTATTACTGTTTTCTTCCTTTATGATAAATACTCCTCCATAGATATACTTGAGAATAACATGGGAGGGGCAAGCCTGGCTTCAGCGTACTGCCTTTTTCTTGCTCCATCTCTGGCACTTAGAAACCCGGTTGGAACGGCAATTCTGCAGTGGGGACCAAAAAGCCAATCTTGGGCCCAGCCAGCTTCTGGCCTCAGTCAACAAATATAAGGAGGGTCCTACCTGAGAACCCAGAAGAGCTAGTTGCCTGGGCGGAAGGGCAGAAAAATACAAGACAATGGCAATAACTGCAATTTCTCTTTATTCTATTGCCTATCTTCTCTTTTCTTCTCCATTCTATTTCCCTAGTTAGTTTTCCCATCATCATTCTACTATGGTGAGATCTAGGAAGGAGGAAGGAAGGGTAGAAAGTAACAGTTCCAAGATCCCCCTAACACCCTGGGGAAATGTGCATGACTCTATGAGATGAGAACAACACCCTTTTCAAGTTATTTTGGTTAAATGATAGAGGCCCTAGAGTGACAAACATCTCAGGCACTGCTCCCTTTTTTCCTTAAATACTGGCAGCACTGTAGCATTAGATACAGCTGTGAGATGCCTAAAGCCTGACTTGAAAGACCTACTTTATGCTTGGATTAGAGGATGAGTGTAGCTATTGTGGTTGCAGTCGCTGTCTGGATCTAAAGTGATGTAAATATGGCAACAGGAATAATGTAACTCTTGCAGCAGCGTAACTGAGAATGTGGTCAGTGCCTCTTCTCAATGGGAATGGCATGTCATTATACACGGCACTCCATACAATAATAACTTCCAGTATAAAGTCAACATAGACACTCTTTCTCTAACCGTGCTTCTATCCCTGGAATCCACTGCCTTTTTATTTAGAAAAGGAGGCATGGGGAATTCTGGAGGCTGAGTAGGACAGTCAACAATGATTGTGTGTGTGTGTGTGTGTGTGTGTGTGTGTGTGTGTGTGATGCAGATGCCTGCACCGTTTAGGAGGCCTGGAAGATGAAAATGACAATATATGAGGTTACCCACCACAATCATTCAGCTTTGGATTTTCCCCCAGCCTGAAATGACAATTTGATTCCATATTTTGGTAGCCTGCCAAGTTCTGTATTTAAGCCTAAAGCTTAACATGTCCTCTGTTCCTAATTAGCAACAAGGCTAAATTTAGCAAAGGTTTCTCTGGTGCCACCATAGTCACAAAACGATTCTAAAATCTAACATGAAGGCATGTTACTTGATGGATTTAGGAAAAGACAAACAAACTCAAAGGTGCCTCTCTGGGATCTGATGGCGTGAGATGGGAAAAAATTTTAAGGCAAAGGGATAAAACTGGCCATTGTGTACATATTTAAATTTTGATATGGGAAAGTTCTCCTCTGAGGCTCAGAGTACACAATGTGGCTGCCCTGGGTTACACTTTCATAAACTTCTGGCCCCAGGAAACAGTGATAAAAGGTCAAGCCTACTGCTCCCCTGTCCAACTCCTTTTCTCTGATTCTGTACGGTCCCTAGCAGATCGAAGTCCTCTGTGCACTGCCATCCTAACCCCCACTTCCCTGCTCCTTGAGACTCTGATCACCTGGCAATAATATTCCACTTCACCTTTCCTCTGGCCCATCAGAATTTCTAGTACTTCTTCCCTACTTTCCACAACTTATTTTTAAAATTTCAAATGTACAGAAAAGTTGCAAGAATAAGATGATGAGCAATGAACTGGTTTATAACTTTTGCCTCAAGTAACCAATGATTCTCATCTTGCCACAGTTACTTTCTTTTTCCTTTTCTCTTTCTTTGTGTGTGTGTGTGTGTGTGTGTGTGTGTGTGCGTTCACACATGCCTGAGTACATATAAGGACTATTTTTGCTTTTGTTGCTGAACTATTTGAAAGTTAGTTAGACATCACGACTCCTAAGTTTTTCCACATGTATCTCCTAGGAATAAGGATGTGTGTGTGTGTGTGTGTGTGTGTGTGCTCAGTTGCTCAGTCATATCCAACTCTGTGACCCCATGGACTCCCCACTAGACTCCTCTGTTCACGGGATTCTCTAGGCAAGAATACTGGAGTGGGTTGCCAAATCCTACTTTCAAGGATCTTCCAAACCCAAGGATTGAACCCCTATCTTCTGTGTCTTCCACATTGACAAGTGAATTCTTTACCAGTGAGCCAGCTGGGAAGCCCAAGAAAAAGGATACTACCTAGATAACCATAAATACAATCACCATATGTTGGAAATTTAACCTTGATACTCTATGATGAGCTAATATACAGCCAATCTTCATATTTTCCCAACAGTCCCACAGCATCTGTATAGGTCTTTAATGTATGATATCAACCTTTATGGAGGTCTGGGCCAGTGGTTCTGCAGAATGTGCCTACTACTTTAAGTCTTATCCTTTTTGCTACCTTCTCAGTGTTCCTAAACATCGTTGGGCATACTTAACACTTATGTTCTTATTCTTACTAAACAGGTAAAGAATGAAGATATTGGATGACCTACCTGCTAAAGAGAAGACATTCGACTTGGGGTCAACCAAGGAACAGGGGCGGAAGAGAACATGTATGGCTCCTTCTCTTCCCTTCCACCTTCGCTCTTCCATACCATACCTCTAGCTTATGCAAGGCCTGACTTCTTTTCTTACTCCTGGCTGACCTCCACTTCTCATGCAGTCACTCGGAGCCACCGTAATCCCACACTCCCTCCACATGTCTGCCTAGTTACTGTGTCTTCCCAGGCTCAGATGACAGGAAGGAGACAGTTTCTCCAGAGAGGAGCAAGCCCTTACTCCTCACTCTTCTTTTTCCCATGAAGCAGGGATTTCCAACCTCTAGGATCTAATGCCTGAAGATGAGCTGATATAATAATAACAGAAATAAAATGCGCCACAAATGGGCTTGAGTCATCTCCAAACCATCCCCTCCTCCCCTGGTCCATGGAACAATTGTCTTCCATGAATATGGCCAAATTTGGGGACCACTGCCATACAGAACAGGGAATTTTATTGCCCTCCACAAAGAGAAGAGTTATGGGGAGACTCTAACGGACTCATGCAGGCTCTGTGAAGTGACTAGGAAAACTGGAGGACAAATCTGAGTATGCCCAGGCAACTCCTCCTCTTTTTGTTCTGAGCCGCCTGTCTGAGCAGACGCGCATATACGCTCACAGCATTCTCTGTGTGTCTCTGTGTGTGGTGGGTGCTGTTAGGGAGGCATGTTCAATTTAGAGGGCAGTGTAAGGTGCCTGTTGGGTGGCACATCAAAGCCCTCTTACATTCTCTAATTAGCTTCATCAAAAATAAAGCTGCTATTTTGATGTTTATCTGTCTGATGCCTGCAATTTGGTGTTGCTTTCCATCTCAGGAGGGCAAAAGGGTCTTATTTATTGGCTCTCTGAATCCCTAACTTTTCTATCAGAGCATTAACCATAATAGAGCAGCACAGGTTTCCCACTGCCCTTGCCATGGGGTGGGATGAACATCGTGCTTGCACTGAGCTCTTCCCTTGCAAGGAGACAGAGGGTGGCCTGCACTGTGGGACGATGGGGACAACTCAGGGCCACTCCAGTGGGGGTCGGTGTTGGGGGACAGAAGCAGCTGGCCAGCCACAGGCCCCAGCCAGTTGGTGTGCTGGGAGACTCCTTGGAAGAACTCAGAAGGTGGGAGGAGAGATCTGTGATTCTGATAAGCAGGTACACAGAAGACAAAGATGGACAGCAAAGTCTCATTTTCAACTCTGATGAAAGGGCAAATCTGGCTGGCACTGCCAGCAATGCATTATCTCTGGTGTTAGGGTAGGAGGTTGCAGGACCACAGCAGGAGCAGCAGAAGGTTTTGTGTCCAGCTGCCAAGGGCTAATGCTTTTGCGATGGGAACTGAGAACTGATGTTCCTACTGGGCTCTCCGGAGACACACAGGCTTCTTCACTAGAGGTGACTGGAGCAGTCCTTTCTAGAACAGACTTCCCTTTAGATAAAAAGAAAAAATTGGCTGTTATTAGCTGGGGCTTGGGGATGGGATGAAGGTGAAGTAGCAGAAAATATAAGGATTGGGGTCTTTCAGCCTTTTGCTTACATCACTAAGATGTTAAATTATGCTGAATGATGTTTGGTTTATCTCTGAGTCCAAGAAGAAGTGAAAGGAAAAGATGCCATATTCAAAACACAGGTGGAACTGTCTAGGCCTTGACCTGTTACTCATAGGGGTATGATGTAGGTTTGTGTGTGTGTGTGTGTGTGTGTGTGTGTGTGTGTGTATGTGAGCACATGCATACCTACAGATATAAGCAAAGATGCTGCTGTTTCCCCCAAGGATAGTCAACTCAGTGTTTATGCCATCTCTACACAGCTGCCAACACTTGAATAATTTAGTATGTACTGCACCTCCATCTCCACCTCCAGCCACATCACACATGCGTGTTTTCCTTCCCAGCAAGTATGAGCAAAATGACCCAAGGCCCTTGGTCTGCTCCCTCAATCCTAACTAGAATCACTGCCAGCCTGGGTGTGCTGAGCAGGTTTGGACACATGGATTTATTTCTCCAAGTTGAGCTTTTGAGATCCTGTGATCACAGGATTAGCACAGTGCATGGTACAAGACAAGCATCTAATAAAAAGGGTAGACCGTTACATCTTTGTGAGTGTGAAACAGTAGGATGTGGAGGTTGGTGGCATGGGTTTTATTTATTTTTTTAAACTGTTTATTTTGTATTGGAGTATAGATGATTCCCTGGTAACTCAGCAATGCAGGAGACCCTGGTTCAATTCCTGGGTTGGGAAGATCCCCTGGAGGAGGGCATGGCAACCCACTCTAGTATTCTTGCCTGGAGAATTCCATGGACTGAGGAGCCTGGCAGGCTACAGCCCATGGGGTTGCAAAGAATCGGACACGACTGAAGCAAAGCATTTCAGGTGAACAGTGAAGGGACTCGGTCATACATATGTGTGTGCTCAGTCATTCAGTCGTATTCTACTCTTTGCAACCCTCTTGGGCTTCAGCCCACAAGACTCCTCTGTCCTTGGGATTTTCCAGGCAAGAATACTGCCATCGGCTGCCATTCCCTTCTCTGGGGGATCTTCCCAAACTAGGGATCAAATTCAGGTCTCCTGCATTGGCAGGCAGATTCTTTAGAGCTGAGCCACCTGGGAAGCCCTAACCATACACATACATATATCAATTCTCCCCAAATTCCCCTTCCATCCAGGCTGCAGCATGGGGTTTTAGACACAGTTCTGTCACCTATTAACTTGATGACTTCGGATCAGTTCCTTGACTTCCTTAAACCTCATTCTCCTCACTTATAAGATAACAATAAAAACTATCCTCTGCTATTGTCTGAAGATGTCATAATTTGGTTGGTTGGAGCTGAGGATAGTGCTTTACCAATCATAATCAATTCTTACATTGCAAAAAGCTTCACTGGGCCTCTGCTTCTCATCTGCATAACTGAACGGACTGGATTAGATTTCTGAATTAACCAGAAAGTGTCTGCCATTGTTTTCTGTGTGAATGTTTGTGGGTCAGTGATGGCAGGGACATGGGTTATCTGAGGACGTCTTCAAAGGAGGCTTTTGCGGCTTTAATAACTTGGGAAGTTTTCCAACAAAAACTTTCAATTTTATATAATATCTGCATTAATCCAGAGTTAGAAAATTGCCTTTCTGGACATTTAAAATTATTAAGGCATGTTGAAAAACAGTTTGATACACGGACCTTTGACAGACATAATTAAACTTTTAAACATTATGGTCTTCCTCTGCTCATTAAATACTCTAAATTATACAGAATGGACCAAAATCTTGCATTTTTATCATACTTGCATATATGGTAAACAACAAAGGAAGGAAAGTGAAGTTGCTCAGTCGTGTCCGACTCTTTGCGACCCCGTGAACTGTAACCTACTAGGCTTCTCTGTCCGTGGGATTCTCCAGGCAAGAATACTGGAGTGGGTTGCCATTTCCTTCTCCAGGGGATCTTCCCAACCCAGGGATTGAACCCTGGTCTCCCGCATTGGAGGCAGGCGCTTTAACCTCCGAGCCACCAGGGAAGCTTAAACAACAAAGGAGGCATAGCAATTTTGTGGTAATTTACAAGACTGCAAAACTCAAGTGTGCAGTATGTGACTAAATTAATGCAGTTTTGCTGCCCAGTGGCATTATTTTCATTATAAAACTTCTCCTAAGGGTGATACTATAAGGACGAAGATTTCAGTTTGTCTTTAGAAGAAGCCAAAACCACACACAGGCTCCACAGACATAGACTGTACATGTGTTCATGCTTGTAAGTGTGTATGCATATGTATATCGACATGATGGAAAGGTGCAGATACAGCTAAATGCCGAACACTTTCAATTTGTTTTGTGACTGCCATTTTGTTTATTTTTTTCCCTGTGATGTTCCCATTTCATTCTTTATTTTATGGTCCCTGATGACCCAGGGTTCTTCTCTTCCACAGGCAGTTAGCAGGGGATGCAAAGAAATAAAAATGAACCTATGCCTAAAGCCCAGGTTTTCTAGCTAGAATGAGAGGGATCTGATTTCTGCATGATCATGTGAAAGAAAGGGCTTCCCTGGTGAATCAATCTGCAAAGAATCTGCCTGCAATGCAGGACACCTGGATTTGATCCCTGGGTCGGGAAGATCCCCTGGAGAAGGAAATGGCAATCTACTCCAGTGTTCTTGAGTGGGAAAGAACTAGGGATTGAGTCTGAGTCTCTTACATCACCTGCCTTAGCAGGTGGGTACTTTACCAGAAGCATCACCTGGGAAGCCCAAACTAGTCTGTGGACATTTATAAATAGATAGCACACATGTGTCTCTGAAATAAAAGTAGAACCAGGAGAGGCTCCAGTCCATATCTGGTCAGCATCTTCCAGTGTAAAGGATATTCATATATGAGAAAGCTTGAGTCTGAAAAACATCTGTAATGATTTACAGTTAGGATGGTTCTTGGTATCTTGCCCTGGTCAGGGCCCCCACATAATGAAGAGCTAGCTCTTCATTAAGCAGTTCTTACCCCTGGATATCAATTTATAAAACATTTACTCCCTTCATTAAGCACTTAGCAAGTGGCAAGAATCAAGCAAAGATGATTTATTTTATCTTAACAAAAAGTCTACAATATTATTTACTATCCCCATTTTAAATATATGGGAACTTCAACTTGTCCAAGGCCGTCTCGCTCGTGAAAGACAGATTAGTTGGAATAATCCAGAGTCCATCGTCTTTTGAGTTCACCAGAATGACAACCTCATAATTTCTATGAGCAACAGATTTATGGGGATCTGGTGTGGTTCTACTTGCCTTACTTTTCATTCTTACAAAAGAAGAGTTTACACTTGGAATGAATATGATGAATGGTAACTCAAGTATATATCATTTCAAAGAAAATCAACATATAAAAGAAAAACATTTTCCCCCTAAACAGATGTTATCAGCAGAAGGATATTAGAGTTTTATCTCAGAATTCATCATAAGATATCACTAAAGATCAAGCTTCTCTAAGATATCCAACATACAATATGAGTTCCAAAAATCTAGTTAGTGCAGATTTTTGTATTATATTACTTGAAGAAAGCAAGTATAACAAACTGTATAGTCAATAAAATAGCATTCAAGGCAGAAAAAATTGAATCGGCTCTAAAGGTATGTGAATACAACCATAAATATAGTTACTGATTTTACTGATATTTTGTATCATGTGTCAAGATAGAAACACAAAATGAGGCCTGGTTTTAAACAAAAATGAGGTTAGGTGGACAGGTAGGAGGAGGTCACAGTGAACCCTTCTTTTTCATTTCTATTTATCTCAGTTTTTATGGGGAAATCACAGTGAGAGTACAGTTTGAGGAAAACAATCCTCAAAAATCAATGGACACATGTAGTGTCTTTGACCTAACAGTTTGGGTCACAGGACTCAGGAATGGTGGAAGGCACGGCCAGCAGTGATGCGTGGAGGTGGTGTCAAGAGACATTTCATGAACCAGTGAACATTTTTATGGTCCAAAGGGATTTGGAAACTTACTGCAAAAGATATTCCATTCATTTGGGCAGAAGGGACCCATCTCTCAAAAGATGATGTGACATGTTCCTGTCATCTTCAAGTGGTTTGGGTCATAGATTTTACTAATTACCACATAAGCCTTTTAGACTTCTCCATCTCATATAAATTTTCTTCCATTCACACGTCAGGCCAGAGGTGGGAGGGTAGCAGCTTTCTTTCTTTCCATGTGACTTTATCCCAGGAAGCCCTTTCATTTGGGGGGCAGGACAAAACACCACAGACTGTGCGGCTGGATGTTCCAGATTTCCAGAGAAGCCCACTTTCTGTAGTATATACTTTTAAATCACAGAATTTATTTATGTTCTCTCTCTCCTTTCTGTGGTCAATGACACGGGTCAAAGGCATTTAATCAAATCCTTGTAGAGAGATGGGTCCCATCACCATGCAGTGCGATGGTCTAATTTGTCTTCTGTCAAAAAATGTATTTTGGGAACAGAGCTGAATGTGATAAGTGTGATGTCTTTTTACAGTCACTGCTGAAATATGTGTTTGGCACAGATTTCCTAGGCTCATTATTTCATCTGTCTCTGGGTAAATATTGAAATTGTTGTTAGTATGGATACTAAATACTGAGGAAAGAGGGGGACATGTTTTCTTTATTCCAATCTAAGTCCAGCTAGCTAAGAGCCAAAATTACCTTCTGATCTTTGAACCAGAGTAACTGATGGCCAAGAAGGCAATGCAGTGACAGGAGCATCTGCTGCCAGATGCCTGATTGCTGGTGGAGAAATAATGATATAAATGAAGCTTACAGTACGAAAAACAGAAACAAAAGAGTCCTCCAGCCAGCAGGTGGCGCCACAATTTATAATGTTTGGCTACTTTGGGCTTTAGAAACAGCTTGCTAATTGCATTGTCAATTATTATAATTTAAGTGACATAATTTAATTTCTGCTGCTGCATCACATACTGGCTTTTAAAGAAACTCATATACAGCTCCTTAGCCCTGGGTAACCAGTTCATTATGCTAATACTGTTAACAATTTCCAGGCACCCTCTGCTGACTACACCATCCTCCTACGTTCAGAGGAAGGGACAAGCTTGATCCAATATATCTAGTGAAAATATAGATCTAGTTTCTGAACGAGACCCTACATCTCAAACAAATCTGAACTTGTAAAGTACGAAGACAGTGTCTCATTCTCAAGATGTTAGAGAAAATCTATGTAGGTCTCATGTAGGATTCTTTTACACTAAATCCATTCCAAGATATTCCCCTGGTCAATCCTCATGTTTTCTCCTACTTATAATTTCTTACACTTTCTTTGCAAAAGAAGTAGAGAATAAAGTAATACATGACATAAAGAAGGGAAGTGAAAAACTAGCCAGAAACTTGATGGAAAGAGAAAATTCTACCTCTGAAAAGAACTCTGTGTGTGTGTGTGTATACTGTCACATCTTTGCAACTCTATGGACTATAGCCCAACAGGCTCCTCTGTCCATGGGATTCTCCAGGCAAGAATACTGGTGTGGGTCACATGCCCTCCTCCAGGGGATCTTTTCAACCCAGGGATCGAACTGTATCTCCTGCATCGCAGGCAGATTCTTTACCCACTCACCTACCTGGGAAGCCTCAAAAGAACTCTAGACAGTGATTTATCTCCTAACACTTAGAGAAGGCCCTATTTAATTTCAAGCCTAGAACCCTGAAAGCTAGATTTCCAATGCAAATTAAAGAACTGAGGAGCTTTTATGAACTGATGAGGAGGGAAAAAAAAATGTTGATGGGATTTCCCACTTACCCAGGTGCCAGAAGTTATTTCAATTCTCTGCATTGCCATGTTCTAGAAATACCCAGGTCAATACTTCCCTCTACTGCTTGGAAGCAATTCTACAACATAAGCCAACCAGAATTATTCATACAAAATAGCATACCTGTTTCACAGATGTAAAAACTGAGGCATAGGTGGTAAGCTGACTTTTGCAAAGTAAAATGAAAAGGAAAGTTTAATAATGGTTCAAGACTATCTCTCCTCTGAATAACCTCTGAATAATAATTGGACTGCAAGGAGATCCAACCAGTCCATTCTGAAGGAGATCAACCCTGGGATTTCTTTGGAAGGAATGATGCTGAAGCTGAAACTCCAGTACTTTGGCCACCTCATGTGAAGAGCTGACTCACTGGAAAAGAGTCTGATGCTGGGAGGGATTGGGGGCAGGAGAAGGGGACGACTGAGGATGAGATGGCTAGATGGCATCACGGACTCGATGGACGTGAGTCTGAGTGAACTCTGAGAGATGGTAATGAACAGGGAGGCCTGGAATGCTGCGATTCATGGGGTCACAAAGAGTCGGACACGACTGAGCGACTGAACTGAACTGAATAACATCTATATGTAAGTGTAGGCAAATTTACCTTTTGAATAGAAATCTTAACGAACAGACTGTTAGGTGAAGATGTGAGGCTTGGCAAAAGGAAGCCTCTGAACAGATTTAGAAGAGCGGAAAGTGAAGGTGTGAACGTGTTAGCCATGTCCAATTCAGTCATGTCCCATTCAGTCATACCCAACTCTTTATAACCCCATGGACTGTAGCCTGCCAGACTCCTCCATCCATAGAATTCTCCAGGCAAGTATACTGGAGTGGGTAGCCATTCCCTTCTCCATGGGATCTTCTCTACCCAGGGACTAAACCCAGGTCTCCTGCATTGCAGGCAGATTCTTTACCATTTGAGTAACGAGGGAAACCCAAAATACATATACACCCATACCTGGGTTCCATTTTATACTGATTACACCAGAGCCTTGGTGGGTAGAACTTAGGCACTAAAATTCTCCAAGGCATTTTAACAACTACTTAAACCACTGAAGTGTAATCCTAGCTGGTGGGGTATTTGAAAGCAGTGAATAAGGGGATTAGAATAATATCTGTTTTATTAAATTAATATAAAAATTGCTTCAGTTGCTTATTTAATATAAAATATAATAAATTCATATGCATTGATTATACCATGATCTCAATTATTTTAAATTATACAAATATATGCAATAATCACAATTATTAGGCATAGAAACACACAGTTTAGAGACTGTCAGCAGATGTTGGTGTCTTTATACTTTTACCACTTGTAATTAAGCTGCCCAATTACATTTGGCTGCATTTGTTGAATAGCTACAGACAAAACAGAAGTGCAGCGTGTGAGTATAATCAGGTTCTGCGTGACCCTCAAGCACTTATTAAGAGAGCTTTCTCAAGGGCAGAGTGGATTCTAACCAGTCAAAATCACCTCTTTCCATGAGAAGAGTCATTCTACTAGTGTCCTCTATGACTAGTTATGAAAATAGCTTCTCAGGGAACCAGAAACAGTGGTGATACTGTAACATGAAAGGAATTCTGGCTGGGGAAGAGGGTTTGGGTTTATCATTGATGGGTTAAAAGCCAGACCGTGAACAACTGCCCTTCAAGTAGCCATGGTGATGTCAAAAATTTCTGTGAGTAGGGATTGGTGTTGCCTTTATTCACCAGAGAAAAAAGAAAGCTTGAATCATTGGGGCAATCACTCATATCACCATCTGTGAGCATGCTGCTGTATGGGGGAAAAATAACAGGCTATAAACACATGATTTACCTGCAGAAGCTTTAGAACTGCAATTTGAAGGCTTACAGACGTAGCTCGATCTTTTATTTAAACAGCCTTTTGTTCCCATCCAGGAAACTATAAGCAATTTATAAACAGAGCTGAACCCCAAGTTTCATAACAGACATATTCTTGAGAAATACGTGACTTAAAATCATGTAGCTAAAAGCTTTGACATTATCTTAAATTAACCCTGAAAGATGATCTATTCATCAAATTTTATGAAGCAGAATATTTAAATACAAAAATCACAATGACATTAATAATCCTATCAAATGTTTACTATGAGTTATAATTTAATAAAGCTACACATTAATAAGCTGGTAATTAATTTTTAATTTTACAAATGACACACATATTTTATCTTGTGGTTGGTCTTATCTGGCTTTGCAGATAAACCGTGGAAGACATGCAGAACCTGAAGAGGGAAGAAGGGCAAGTCTTGAGTGACTGACTCTGTGTGTGTGTGTGTGTGTGTGTGTGTGTGTGTGTGTACGCGCACATGGTGTTCAGCCGAGTCTGACTCTTTGTGACCCCATGGACTGTAGCCTGCCAGGCTCTTCTGTCGATGGGATTTTCCAAGCAATGAGCCTGAGAAGGGTGTAAAGCTAAGACAGACTGTTTCTGGACAGACAAGAGGTTTGGAAAAGAAGAGCTCATTAGTTTTAGACTTGGTCTTGGTTCCATCATTAACTAGCTTTGCAACCTTGAACAAGTTTCTTAATCTTTTTTTAATATACATTTATTTATTTTAATTGGAGGTTAATTACTTTACAATATTGTATTGGTTTTACCATACATCAACATGAATCCACCACAGGTATACAGGTGTTCCCCATCCTGAACACCCCCTCCCTCCTCCCTCCCCCCCATACCATCCCTCTGGGTCGTCTCAGTGCACCAGCCCCAAGCATCCAGTATCATGCATCAAACCTGGACTGGCGATTTGTTTCCTATATGATATTCTCAATCTTTATGACTGCTATGGTCTGAATGTTTGTGACCTCCCTACCCCAGATTCAAATGGTGAAATCCTATTGTATGCCTATTAGCAGGTGGGGTCTTTGTGAGGTACTTAAATTTTGAAACTGAAGCCCTAATGAATGAGATTGGTGTTCTAATAAAGAGGGTCCAGATTAAAAATAAATAAATAAGAGGATCCAGAGAGACCCTCACACCCCCACCATGGAGGACAAACTGGTGCTGGCTATGAACCAGGAGGAGGGCCTCCACTAGAACCTGACCACACTGGCACCATGATGTGGGACTTCCCAATCTCCAGACCTGAGAGCAAATTTCTGTTGTTGTATAAACTACTGAGACTGTGATTTTCATTATAGCAGCCTACATCGAAAAAGTAAGAGAGTTCCAGAAAAACATCTACTTCTGCTTTATTGACTATGCCAAAGCCTTTGACTGTGTGGATCACAAGAAACTGGAAAATTCTGAAAGAGATGGCAATACCAGACCACCTGAGCTGCCTCTTGAGAAACCTGTCTGCAGGTCAGGAAGCAACAGAACTGGACATGGAACAACAGGCTGGTTCCAAATAGGGAAAGGAGTACGCCAAGGCTGTATATTGTCACCTTGCTTATTTAACTTACATGCAGAGTACATCATGAGAAACGATGGGCTGGAAGAAGCACAAGCTAGAATCAAGATTGCCAGGAGAAATATCAATAACTTCAGATATGCAGATGATATCACCCTTATGGCAGAAAGTGAAGAAGAAAACTAAAGAGCCTCTTGATGAAAGTGAAAGAAGAGAGAGAAAAAGTTGGCTTAAAGCTCAACATTAAGAAAACTAAGATCACGGCATTTGGTCCCATCACTTCATGGGAAATAGACAGAGAAACAGTAGAAACAGTGTCAGACTTTATTTTTGGGGGCTTCAAAATCACTGCAGATGGTGACTGCAGCCATGAAATTAAAAGACGCTTGCTCCTTGGAAGGAAAGTTATGACCAACCTAGATAGCATATTAAAAAGCAGAGACATTACTTTGCCAACAAAGGTCCATCTAGTCAAGGCTATGGTTTTTCCAGTGGTCATGCATGGATGTGAGAGTTGGACTGTGAAGAAGGCTGAGCGCCCAAGAATTGATGCTTTTGAACTGTGGTGTTGGAGAAGATCTTGAGAGTACCTTGGACTGCAAGGGAGATCCAACCAGTCCATCCTAAAGGAGATCAGTCCTGGGTGTTCACTGGAGTGACTGACGTTGAAGCTGAAACTCCAATACTTTGGCCACCTGATGCAGAGAGCTGACTCATTTGAAAATACCCTGATGCTGGGAAAGATTCAGGGAGAGGAGAGAGGGGATGACAGAGGATGAGATGGCTGGATGGCATCACCAACATGATGGATACAAGTTTGAGTGGACTCCAGGAGTTGGTGATGGACAGGGAGGCCTGGTGTGCTGCGGTTCATGGGGTCACAAAGAGTCGGACACGACTGAACAACTGAACTGAACTGAATTGAACATGGACTAAGACAATGACCTTCAGTCTTGTCATCTGAAAGTCATCAATGATAATAATCACATGAAATAGCTTTAGGACCTAAATTAAAATGATGCATAGAAAGTGATAAGTGCACAGCAGTACATAAAAAGTGGTAACAGTAATTTATATAATTATGTGTACTGTTGCTGCAAACTGCAGTGCATAGTATAAACAGGTAACAGTGTAATGAGCAATACAACTACAAATCTAGCTGGAATATTGACCCTACAACTTTTAAATGCCAGCTCATATTTGAGGTCACTGTGCTCTCTCTGTCCATATCAAGACTCTCTGCGTCTGCAGTCATGAGGGTATCTTGTATATCAGGTTACTTGTTAGAAAGATAACATCGATTTCTTTGAGGTGTTTTTCAGGGGCCCCCAAAGTAAATCTTTCCCAATATTTAAAACATATACTTGATTTAGCCTTTGATAAGAGTAACTTCCAAATTTGGTGAAAGTATGTCTATCCATTTTCATAATTTATCGTGATATGGAGATTAAAATGTACTTTGATTGACCTTAATTGACAGTATTATTATATCTGAAATAACTCTGGACACCTGTAACCTAGAGGAACTCAGGGTCTTGAGATCCCTCACTTTAAAATAAGATCCCAGAAAGGGCCTCCTGTTCCCATGCAAAGACTTCTTATCTAGTAGCCTTGTTAAAGGCTATGGATTTGATAGCCTGATGTAGTTATCAAACTTGGTGAAAGATACAGAAAGGGCGGTAAGAGGTACCACATCAAATTGATCTATTTTTCAATTTTTTTCTGGCTGGTATGTAATTCTTAGTCCTCATGATAGTGGGAGGTATTTCTTTGAGAAGCGTAGGTTATAAGTCTATGCCACTCCATTGCTAAGTCTTGGGAATCTGAAATGATAACCTAAATATTGAAATCCATGTAATGATCAGACACATGGGAAGTAAGGTTGTTAAAACAGGATGGGCCAAAGTGTGAAGACAATGATTTACACACTGGAATATGGTCTTAGTTTGAAAGGCCGTGGGGAATCAATGAAGGTTGTAGTGGTACTTGAGTCATGCTTTAGTAAAATAATCCAACAGCACTGTACAAAGAGAGAAAATCAGAAAGGAGATTTATTGTACAATAGTTCCTATGGGAAGCTTTGAAGTTTTGATGTAGCGTTTGTATCAGAAGGAAAGAGTTAACTTCTGCAGAAGCAGAACCAACTAGAAGCTGACTAGAGGCTAAAGAAAGAAGCATGAGAAAGAGTGCAGGAAGATTAGGATGGCTGCAAGGCTTCAGTAGAAGTTAATCGTGAGTAAGCTGCTACAGTAAGTAGAATTAAAAGACAGTAGTTTACAGCGGAAAGCAGGCTTGATTTTACACATTTTACACAGTTGGCTGAGGTGAAGGCTGTTGCAGAACTGATCGAGAAGCATTGGGAACGGAGATCTGGAACTGTGTGAAGGAGGTTGTGTGCGTGTGCTTAGTTGCTCAGTTGTGTCTAACTCTTTGCAATCCCATGGACAGTAGTCCACCAGGCTCCTCTGTCCATGGGATGCTCCAGAATACTGGAGTGGGTTGTCATTTCCTCCTCCAGAGGATCTTCCCACACCAGGGATCCAACCCACTTCTTCCCCATTGTGGGCAGACTCTTCAACACCTAAGGCACCAAGGAAGTCCACAAACATACTTGAGTCATCTATTAGGGAGATACTTGCCACCAGGAAAATAAATCAATTTGCTGAAGGTAAGTGTGTATTTAAAGGAGAAAAGTAGTCAAAGAAGAGAACCAGAAAACAATAATGACAGGAAAGCAGAAATTTCAGAAAGGAGCCAAATAGCAGTGTCAAGGTTGTGAGGTCAAAAAAAAAAAAAAAAAAAGTCACTGGAATGAAAAAGGACAAAGTAAAGGAGCCAAGACTTTGGCTTGACATTGAAGGGAAGGAGGAGAAAAAACAAGACATCATTTTCAGAAAGCAACAAGTGTAAAAAAGCTTTTTTTTTCCCCTTTTTTTTTTTTTTTTTTTTAGTGTGGAGGAAGACAGTATTAAAATTGGAGCAAGAGATTAACAGAGACAGTAAGAAATGGAATTAGATACAGAGAAGAAAAGATGAATTCTGGCAACGAATAGGAAGCCTCTGTTTCACAGACAGAGACAGAAAAGATCGCAAATGAGTGATTACTCATGAAGCATAGGACAGAAAGCTAAAGAAACTGTGCCCGATCTGAGTTTATCTATTGAAAGTGTGGAGAAAGAGCTGAGACCTGGACTGTGGGTCAATGGAGAGTGTTTAAAATCACTGCCACGAGTTTGGCTGATGCCAACTAGTGGCGAGTAAAGAGACTGCAATATAGCCATAACGGCCCAAGTGAGGCGAGAAAAGGCTTTCTCAGCTGTTTCCAGTTGCCCAGCAGTCACAACATCCAAAGATCTTCTGGGTTGGAGATCAGCAAGGTGGGAGGGCAGAAGGTCAAGTTCTGATTAGGATGTTGAATTTTCTGAAAGAGAATTCAGGTTAAGAAGAAAGCAAGAAACAACCAACCAACCGAAGAAACAAAAAAATATAGGAACGTGAGGATTCAAGTACCAGAAAGGATGTTGAGGATAAAAATCAGGCTTAGGTAAAGGGTAGGGACTTCTTATCAGAGGTGAAGTAGGACCATTTCAAATATAGGATCTAAGATGTTGACTAAATCACTAGTTTCTGAAGTAGAATGAAAAACGTGAGTTTCTTGAGCTGAAAAATAGAGGAGTAAATACTGATATTTAATTTAGGGAAGAGGATAACTAAGGGTAACTAAGTTACCTTGTAGACAGGGTAACTAAGAGTTGGGTTCTGAAGTCACTGAGGATATTGGGAAAGTGTTGATGAATCAATGAAATAATGAAGATGTTATGAATACATGTAGACAGGGTAACTAAGAGTTGGGTTCTGAAGTCACTGAGGATATTGGGAAAGTGTTGATGAATCAATGAAATAATGAAGATGTTATGAATACACAAAGAGCAAACATTTCACTTCATTGACTGAATCAGTGGTTGGATAGCCTCTGACAAGGTAGTATCAACAGCCTCAGACACTACAAAATATGGCTTGGGTCTAATCATGGAAATCATACGTTTAGTCTTGGACCAACTAGAAAAAAATATTGAATCTGAAAGCATAATAAATTAGCTCCCATGTTCCATTAGGATAAATTAGCATCTGTAATCAGAAATCTAAAAAGAAGTTGAATGGAAAAATGAAGATGAGTCCCTAGTGTTTCCATAATACTCTATTTCATAGAGAACATTGTTTCTATCTATCTCCTTTGGGAATCCAAGTGAAAAAGTCTCAATAAAAGAATTATTGATTAGTTTAACAATCTCATTAAATTTGATTAACCTTTTAAGAGCATTAGGTAGATCTTTATACCAAACTGAATAATACTTTTATGTTCAATGAAGGGCACCTTTTAAATACTTCTTATGAGAACTGGGAATTATAAGATTAAAGTTAACACTCAGAACTTTAAAATCTGCCCTTCTTTCTGTTCCTTACTTATTTTTTAAAGATTCAGTTCAATTCAGTTCAATTCAGTCACTTAGTCGTGTCCGACTCTTGGCGACCTCATGAATTGCAGCACGCCAGGCCTTCCTGTCCATCACCAACTCCCGGAGTTCACTCAAACTCATGTCCATCGAGTTGGTGATGCCATCCAGCCATCTCATCCTCTGTCGTCCCCTTCTCCTCCTGCCCCCAATCCCTCCCAGCATCAGGGTCTTTTCCAATGAGTCAACTCTTCACATGAGGTGGCCAAAGTACTGGAGTTTCAGCTTCAGCAAGATTACTCAGAAATAAAAATAACTTGATAATTGTTTAATTTTTAAAATTATTAATGAAGAGAATGATATACCATACTAGGCTAAAGGAAAGGCCAATAGAAACAGAATGCTTAAAAAAGTCCTAGAACCTTCCTTCTCTTTGTTTTTGTGTGTGTTCAGTCGCTTAGTTGTGTCTGACTCCTTGCAACTCTAATAGCCCTCCAGGCTCCTCTGTCCATGGGATTTTTCTGGCAAGAATACTGAAATGGGTTTCCATTTCCTCCCCTAGGGATGTTCCTGACCCAGGGATCAAACCTCCTTGTATCAACTGTGTCTCCTGCACTGAAGGCAGAGTTTTTACTACTGAGCTACTGAGGATTCTAAATACTCTCATTCATGATTCACAGATTCATTAACAAGACCTAGTAAAAGAGTTCTAACATACATAGTACTGGATCTAGTAGGGAAAGTATTGAAGTCAGTACTTGAGTTGCAGTAGCTAACCTTTCTTCATCTCTACACCCTCAGTTAGGAAAGTAAGGCATCAGAACAAAGTCTACTCTCCGTAAGTCTCAATTTACAATAAAGGCATAACATAGGCTTGAAGGGAGAATAGAATTCCTCAGTAAACCAAAAATCAGGGAGCTTTTCTTCCCTTTACTTTTCTTTTTCTAAATAGAAATAATTTATAGTAAGGAACACTACCATTTCTCTGGATAGCTGCAAGAATTGTTATTATTTGTATAATTCCTTTAATCATGTACAGTCACAAGAATCGCTTGCAGTTTTTCTATTTCCCATTTATAGCATATTTTTAAAATAAAAATGGTAAAGCATCAGAAACTTGGTCCCTTATGTAGTTGACCTTTTAAAAATTCAGTATTTTTATTGACTGTCCATTGTATTTTCTTCCCCTGAGATACTGGTATGATAATCACAGCGTGGGAATAGTCAAACATTATTGCAAAACCCCAAAGCCAAAAAGCTTTTTCCACAAAGAACTGTATTACTCTTCCAACAACTGTGTTTACGGTCAAATGCTAATATAAATGCTAGCAATCAAACAATGGCCTGCTATCATGTGCAGAATGATTCATCATTCAGTATAAAAAAATATAATTAGTATAATATATATAACAGATTACATTTACATAATCTCCAGATTTTTTATTCCACTTTGGGGATAAGAATAAAAATAAGGGAAAAGAATCCAAGTATTAAAAAAAAATTATAATAGAAGATATTGTCAAATTCTTTAGCAGCTGTTTATCGTAAAGAATAAGTTACACTAACTATTCTATTCACTGGTCATATAAACTGTAAGCTCCTCAAATTATATATTAATAAATTATGTCCAAAATGCATACAACTTAACAAAAACTTTTGAAGGCTGATTTTCAGTACACAAAGACTTCTGATATATTCTCTAGGTGTGAATTTAACATTGCTTAGAAATTTCTCCAGGACATTTAAAACACCTTTTGTGATTCTTCATCAGCTGTTTTATAGACAGCAGTGATGTCTATAATATACATTTTCACTTTTGCATGGTTGAAGGAGTTCATATGCTATATCCAATTTTAAGGCAGAGTGTAAGATTACATTTCTAGAATACAGAAAGCCATAGCCATCAAAACTGCACTACTGCTATTTATAGTAATTCCTACTATTTACTGTTTGATAGACATTTGTAAATTATAGAGAAGATGGTGCCAAGGTGATCATCAGGCCACTGTAATAACTAGTAGCACATGTTGTCAACTGTAGATGGGCCTGAACAAGCAAGCACTCAGATCCTCAATATACTTTGAAGTGAGCAGCTTTTCTACTTTTGGAATGGAACCTACTTTGAAGACTACGTTACAGAAGTATATGAAACACCATTCTGGCTGACTTTCTTTGATTGAAGATTTCATGATGCATAAGTTTGAGACTTGAACTCTCCATTGCATATTCTATACAATTTGAAGTTTTGCAAACTATGCTCCATTTCTAACACCCTGACCATGAATTTTACAAAGAACTCCAATGCACTTTTAAACCGAAAATCTAGGGTAGGCAGAGTAGTGGGATGATTGAGAATGTGAACTTTGGAGGAAGGGGGACCTGGGATCAAATCTTAACTCTTTTAAGATAAAATACTTGGTTTCTCCGAGTACAGTTTTCTAAGCTTCAGTTTTCTCATCTTCAAAGTGAGATCATTGTGTTTTCTACCATCCAGGGATACACTGAGAAATAAATGAAAAAAATACACACAAAGCAAATAATAGAGACTCTGGCAAATTAAAAAAAAACACTCAGAATTATTATGTAGTATAATTATGAACACACATACATCAAAAACCTTTTCTGTAAACTATTATTCAGTTTGCTGACTGATTCCCTATCAAGGGTCTCTGTGAAGTCTGGGGTATATTTGGCTCCAATACCCAGCATTGGTAACTGCTTGAGATATGACATTTTCTAGCTAAGATATCGTGCTGGTTGTTGTTTAGTCATTAAGTTGTGTCCGACTCTTTTGTGACTCCATGGACTGTAGGTCATTAGAATCCCCTGTTCATGGGATGTCCCAGGCAAGAAGACTAGAGTGGGTTGTCATTTCCTTCTCCAGGGGATCTTCCTGACCCAGGGATCTAGTTCAACTCTCTTCATTGGCAGGCAGTTTCTTTACCGCTGAGTTACCAGGGAAGCCCTTGTACTAGCATGATGTTTTGATTCTAAAGAGAAATGTCCACCTTTGACCTTGATGATGCTTTTACTTGCCAATAAAAGACCACAAGACGGAAAGACAAAGAGCTTAGTGTTGCTGACAAGGTCTCGCGTAACATGCTTTTCTGGCAGAGCTGTGTTTTCAGCAAGCATAGGCCCCAGGTAAGTATCAAACTCTGAGAATGGGCCACTGTTCACCTGCACCTTCTACTCATGTGCCACCATCCCTGTTACAGAATGCCGAGCATGAGGGGGTAGAGACCGCTCATGGAGACTTTGACTTCCATGGACGTTTCCAGAGTCTGATTGCGGTGGTTGATTCTTATGTTAATTCAATTCCTGTTCTGCAACCAATCATTTTTAATTTGAAATCCAAGCGGGTTTCTTTCCAAGCTCAGCCTTTAAGGTTGGACACAGGAATGGCTTTTAGTTTCTCTTCTTGTTTTCCCTCCTCAACAGACTCTGGTAATGGATATGGAAGAATTTAATACCCTGAGGACTCTTCAAAGAGGCTTACTTGGCAAATACCTAAACAAAAGTTGGGAACAAAACAACCATAAAAAATATATGTGAAACATGATTCTTTTTTTTTCTTTTTAAAATGTTCATTGTCAACTTTTCTAACATTGTGCTTTCCCACTCAAGGGACATCAGTTAAATTTATGCCACTGTTTCATCACAAAACCCCTAGTACCCAAGCATTAAAAAGCCACCTACTAAAATGTGATATGATATTACAAATCTCAAGATCTGAGTATATTTTAAAAATGCACTTTAAATAAGTGCTTCCAGAGTTTTTTAAAACTTAAAAGAAACAAAGCTACATTAAGGTTTTAAAGTAGTTTTTCAAAGCATCTTTATATATTGCTTGAAAGGTATAAAAATACAGTGAGGGCTGTGTAGTAAGTACATACATTTTAAGGTCCTGGCTAAAGATCAAATGTTCAGAGAGTTGCAACGAGTGAGCACTTTGTGCATTTGCCTCAGAAATGTGTACTTCCTTCCCTCATGGACTGGAAGTGGGAGAGAACTTTTAAAGTATTAATCACAGTTTTATTTTTGCTTCCTTTGCCAGGAATTATAGAAACAATTCTATCTTTCAATACTGTGGCTCTGTGGGATCTTATGGAAAACATTTCTATTTGCTTTACTTCTATCCTTATTTCAGTAAGATTTAGTGTACATAGTTTTCCATCTAATTTGGATTTTTCTCTCTCATTCTGAGTAATGTCATATAAGAGTATTTGAATTGGACATTTCTAATTAGTATCTTCTTATGCTTCTATAGCCAAAGTTACTCACATGTTTTCTTACGTTAAGATGACCTGCCTTTGGTGCAGTCATAGACACTGACTGGAAAATCATCATGTTCTTGAATTTCCACATGTTGTGTGTCATGACAGAATCTAAAATTCTGAAGTCTAATACTCAGTACTTTTTATCAAGATCCATCCTTTTACATAGGTAGTAACTAACTCTAATAGAAAGAATTAGGAACCCAAATGCAGGGATTTATGAACTAGTTCAACCAGTGTGTTTACTTTTCTGTTTTGTTTTTTTTAAATTAATGACTGCTTTCTGTTCCAGGGAGGGAGCAGGTAATGAGAAATAATTAGAGCACTGACCAAAGAGAAGATAAATTATATAGGATGAGATTCTTTGGCAGAAATTAGTAGCCAAGGTCATTTTGAAATGGAATCACACATACACATACATACACACACATATATACACACATATATAATGTACATGTATATAGGTATACATATATGTACATGCATACATATATATGTATATAAACCTCAAGTTGAGGAAAACAACAGAATGGGAAAGACTAGAGATCTCTTTGAGAAAATTAGAAATACCAAGGGAACATTTCACACAAAGATGGGCTCTATAAAGGATAGAAATGGTATGGACCTCACAGAAGCAGAAGACATTAAGAGGAGGTGGCGGGAATACACAGAACTGTACAAAAAGATCTTCCAGACCAAGATAATCATGATGGTGTATCTAGAGCCAGACATCCTGGAATGTGAAGTCAAGTGGGCCTTAGAAAGCATCACTACGAACAAAGCTAGTGGAGGTGATGGCATTCCAGTTGAGCTATTTCAAATCCTGAAAGATGATGCTGTGAAAGTGAGGCACTCTATATGCCAGCAAATTTGGAAAACTCAGCAGTGGCCACAGGACTGGAAAAAGTCAGTTTTCATTCCAATCTCAAAGAAAGGCAATGCCAAAGAATGCTCAAACTATTGCACAATTGCACTCATCTCACACGCTAGTAAAATCATGCTCAAAATTCTCCAAGCCAGGCTTCAGCAATACGGGAACCATGAACTCCCTGATGGTCAAGCTGGTTTTAGAAAAGGCAGAGGAACCAGAGATCAAATTGCCAGCATCTTCTGGATCATGGAAAAAGCAAGAGAGTTCCAGAAAAACATCTACTTCTGGTTATTGACTATGCCAAAACCTTTGACAGTGTGGATCACCATAAACTGTGGAAAATTCTGAAAGAGATGGGAATACCAGATCACCCGACCTGCCTCTTGAGAATCATGTATCCAGGTCAGGAAGCAATAGTGAGAACTGGACATGGAACAACAGACTGGTTCCAAATAGGAAAAGGAGTATGTCAAGGCTGTATATTGTCACCCTGCTTATTTAACTTGTATGCAGAGTATATCATGTGAAACGCTGGGCTGGAAGAAGCACAAGCTGGAATCAAGATTTCTGGGAGAAATATCAATAACCTCAGATATGCAGATGACACCACCCTTATGGCAGAAAGTGAAGAGGAACTAAAAAGCATCTTGATGAAAGTGAAAGAAGAGAGTGAAAAAGTTGGCTTAAAGCTCAACATTCAGAAAATGAAGATCATGGCATCTGGTCCCATCACTCCATGGGAAATAGATGGGGAAACAGTGGAAACAGTGTCAGACTTTATTTTTCGGGGCTCCAGAATCACTGCAGATGGTGACTGCAGCCATGAAATTAAAAGACGCTTACTCTTTGGAAGGAAAGTTATGACCAACCTAGGCAGCACATTCAAAAGCAGAGACATTACTTTGCCAACAAAGGTCCATCTAGTCAAGGCTATGGTTTTTCCTGTTGTCATGTATGGATGTGAGAGTTGGACTACAAAGAAAGCTGAGTGCTGAAGAATTGATGCTTTTGAGCTGTGGTGCTGGAGAAGACTCTTGCGAGTCCCTCGGACTGCAAGGAGATCCAACCAGTCCATTCTGAAGGAGATCAGACCTGGGATTTCTTTGGAAGGAATGATACTAAATCTGAAACTTCAGTACTTTGGCCACCTCATGCAAAGAGGTGACTCATTGGAAAAGATTCTGATGCTGGCAAGGAATTGGGGGCAACAGGGGAAGAGGGTGACAGAGGATGAGATGGCTGGATGGCATCACGGACTCGATGGACGTGAGTCTGAGTGAACTCCTGGAGTTGGTGATGGACAGTGAGGCCTGGCGTGCTGTGATTCATGGGGTCGCAAAGAGTCAGACACGACTGAGTGACTGAACTGAACTAAAACCTCAAGTGGACAGATTTAATTAGACCAATTCTAATATTTATTTATAAGATACTATTGATGGCCCTCTTTCATCTTATTTCAAATTAAAATATAAACTCACCACCAATTCAAGAACTAAAAACATTATCATTAACCTAGATCTATGAATGAGCACTTCTTTATTCCTTCCTTCTCTTAAGAAGTAAACCATATCCTGAATTTTGTGTTTCTGGTTTCCCTACTTCTTAAAGAATGCAGTTTTGAAATCACATGTCCTAAATAATGTATTGCTTAGTACTATTGTATTGTTGTTTGCCTAATTTTGAGTTTTGTGATAAGAGTATCATACAGTCTTCTGAGACTTCTTTTTTCATTCCACACCATGTTACTAAGAGTCATCTGTGTCATCTGTAACTCTAGCTTCTATTCTGTTATTTCCATATAATATTCCATTGTGAGAATGTATCACAAGTTATTTATCCAGTCCCTTGTCAGATTCTCTTGTCAAAAGATATTTGTTTCTAATAGTAGACTTACCAGAGAAGGGGACTGGTAGCAAGATTAAGGGTATCTTTATTTTACTGCTGAAAAATTATTATATAAGCCTCCTGGTGTATGTTACTCCCTGTATATATAGATGTATGTATGTATAGTTGCTAGATCATAGAGAATGTGAATGTTCAACTTTATGAGATAATGTCCAATTATTTCCAAAGTGGTTGCTTTGGTTTACATTTCAACTAGTAATTTTAAAAAGACTTCACTGAACCACATGTCCTCCAGCACTTGACTTTGTCAATTTATCAGATATTTTTCAAGTTGAAATGGTGTTAAATAGTATTGCAAATTTTCATTTCTGATTACTAAATAGATTGAGCATATTTTTGTATGTTTATTGACCAAATATATTTATTCTTCTCTAAAATGCCAAACTCACTTCTTAATTGTTTCACTTGTGTTTTCCTTATTTGCCTGATTAAGTATTTTATATACTCTGAATACTAATCCTTTGTCAATTGTATATTTTATAAATATCATCTCACCAGTTTGTGGCTTTCCAATTTTTTAGGTGTCTTCAGAAAAAGAAGAGTGCATAAATATCTCATAGTACTATGGAATACTAAACAGTTGTTTTAAAAAATAATAAGGTCTGATTATGCACTGATATGAAAAGATATCCAAGAGTGTTAATGACAAAAGCAAGCTGAAATCATATTTATAGCATGCTCACATTTACACAAATAAAAAAGAACAAAACCAGATATGTCTATATAGCTTTATGCACATATGGAAACACATAAGGAAATGAGAATAATACCTCTCAATTGTTGACAATTGGGAGGAAGGCAGGGGGCATTAATGTGAGGGGGAAAAGGGTCTTTCATGTTTCCTCTAGATATTTCTGTATTCTTTCAATCATGAGCAAAGAAAATACTATGTACTATTTATGTTACAAAAATAGTAATGACAGAAACAAAAAAGTAAAGAATAGTATGACTGAGGAATGTACAAATAGATCAGTAGAACAGAACAGAAAGGCTAGAAACAGTGGCACACGTATCTGAGACTTAGTATTTGGTATATCTAATTTCTCAGATCAGCCATGAAAGGATCAGCTCCTCAGAAAATGGTACTGAAGGAAGTGGCTGACAATTTTGTGGTGGTGGCTTAGGGAGGTAGATAATAGATTCCCGCCTCTAACAGTCATCAAAACTCGGATGAAGAAAAGAGATAAGTATAAAAAGCAAAATTATGGGTAATATTAGAAAAATATTCAAGAATTTTTTGTGACACAGAAAAGTCTTCAATATATAATGCCAAGTAAAGAATATTATAAAATAATGCATATAATATAATCTAATTTATGTTTTTAAGAAAGTCATAAAGATATACATATATGTATAGATATGTGTGTATATTTGCATATATACACATATGAAAATATGCACATGTATATGCACAGGTGTGTGAATAAATTTATATATTTACATGTATTGGAAATGTGTGGACACAAGTGTAGAGAAACAAAAACTAACTTTTACAGCAGTGACTTGTTTAGAAGAGTGGAGTTGGAGGGGTGAGCATCTATAGCTTTTACCTGATCAGTAATTATTCACGCAGCTTACCTTTAAGGAGCTTTTTCTTCTCCTTCTCGTCTAAGGTTCTTATGAGGATGCCAGTTATAGTACACATTCTCTTGCACAGGGATTGGTAAAGCTGAGTCTTATGATTTAAGAGGACCATATCAGGGTCCTTCCCTGAAATTTTATAAATGACCAATGAAAGAGGGAAGCATTCTCTTTTTTTTTCTAGGGCCACTAGCAGTATGAAGGGTAGTGGCTCTAGAAAAGGGTGACAGAGGATTAGATGGTTGGATAGCATCACTGACTCAATGGACATGAGTTTTAGCAAACTCTGGGAGATAGTGAAGGACAGGGAAGCCTGATGTACTGCAGCCCATGGGGTCACAAAAAGTCAGACAGGACTTAGCAACTGATCAGTAACAACTACCAGTATGCTGCTGCTGTTTAGTTGCTCAGTTGTGTCCGACTCTTTGCAGCCCTGTAGACTGTAGCCTGCCAGGCTCCTCTGTCCATGGGATTTCTCAGGCAAGAATCCTAGAATGGCTTGCCATTTCCTTCTCCAGGGCTCTTCCTGACTCAGGGATTGAACCCGCATCTCCTGCATTGGCAGGCAGATTCTTTACTGCTGAGTCACCAGGGAAGCCTTATTAATATGTTACTTATTTTTAAAAAAGGTCATACTTTGATTTAAATATATATTTGCATATTTATTTATTATTCTTTTATTTTATTATTCTTTTGACTATTAGATTTCAGGGCAAGTACCATTATAAAAACACGGTCCATAACTGTATAATAGTTGCTCAATGAGTATTTAATTGAAAATTACGATATGTTACGGGAATGTCAAGTCACATATGTGGCTCAACTGTAAGATGTGTGGGAAATGGAAGGAATAATAAAGGAGATAAACACATAGGGACAAATTATGAAAGATGTATGAAGCCATGTAGTATGTTCGTAGTCAACAGTAGTATAAATTTAGCACTGATGTCATCAATTAAACTTCTAGTCTAAATTCTTTCTATAAAATGCACAAACTCAGATATAGTTTTCTAATGCCAAGAATTAATTAAAATATAATTATACTCTCCCATCTCTTTGACCAGGTAGAGAAGCTGGTTTCAGCAGGGTGCATATGAGGCCAAGATAACAGATGTGATTTTTAGTAGGCCTGTTTTCTTCATTGTTAGGCATTTCCAGCTGTCTGGCAAGCTTGCACTGGAGCTCATGATGGGAATGGGTAAGAGGGTGTTTCAGAGTTGGCCCAGACTCACCAGAAAGAACTCAAATGTTTTGGGTTCTTGGGGCATATCAACGTCTTCATCTTCCTTAATAGAAAACAACTTTACAAACCGGAGAACTTTTCCAATAATATGGTCTCACCAAGCAGGATCAACATCAAAAGTTCAATCTTCATAAAACCCGTGCAAGTTCTTTCATTGTTGTTCTTGCTTGTGGTGCACATCTGTTTATTTTCTTGACATCAGTTGCACATTACAAATTCACTCGGTACACGGATGGAAAATATTAGTGGGAACATTGACTGCAGCTGTCCTTTTCATAGGCTGTGCTTTAACTAAAAATGAGTTGTTAGCTCTGGTCATTAACTAGCAACAATCCCATTTTTTCACTAGCCATAATGATGAACTTTAGCAGACTCTGGCTTTTATTAGATTCTTTGTATATTTAACAACAACCCTCTTACCTGGCCCTACTGCCCAATTTTAGTTCACTACAAAGCAGTGTTTTGGCAATCCTTTCTTTCATTATCTAAACAAACACAGTCCAATAATGTGGACTTGCATTAAAAGTGTTGTTGGCCCTGTGCACTGAATCTTTCTGGCTCCTTTTGAAAAACAGCACTGCCTTCTCCTATTATGTGAACTGAGCCTGATGAAAGAGTCCAGCACTGGGGGCTCTACACAGAGCAATGCCACAAGTCTCGGGTGTCTGTAAACATGGACCTGATTGTGACGCTATTGTGGCTCAGTGCTGTGCCTATCTGCCACTATCAGGACAGGTTTACAAACTAGTGTGGCTGGGTTTTCTGCTCTGTTTCTCTCCATGTGACCATGGTCAAGCTAACCAAACTTAATGACATCATTCTAGAAAGCTGGATAGATAACAAAATTGAGTCTGATGAAACTCTCTCTGAGTTAAATGTTCTATTACTCTCTTTGGTGTAGACATAATTAAATCAGAGTATTTCAATCTCTGTACAAAATGTTTTACTGTGTACTTGTGCCTGATGATCTTCATCTTTTTTTTTCCTTGAGAGGTATGGTTATGTCTATCTAATTGTGGTTATATTATGTTTATTACTTCTTCCAAAAATAGACCATGCTAGATACTATACCCACTCCAGCACTCTTGCCTGGAAAATCCCAAGGACGGAGGAGCCTGGTGGGCCGCAGTCCATGGGGTTGCTAAGAGTTGGACATGACTGAGCAACTTCCCTTTCACTTTTCAGTTTCATGTACTGGAGAAGGAAATGGCAACCCACTCCAGTGTTCTTGCCTGGCAAATCCCAGGGACGGGAGAGCCTGGTGGGCTGCTGTCTATGGGGTTGCACAAAGTCGGACACAACTGAAGCGAATTAGCAGCAGCAGCAGCAGATACCACAAGAACCATGGACATGATGCAGAAAAATTGTTGGTCGGTTTCATTCAGGGTGACTCATTACTTTAATGTGGATCAAGAAATATTGATCTTTCCTCTGCCTGCTTTGCAGGTCAGAGTGACTCAGATTTTGACCATATATTTAATCACATTTAATTTAGTCATGGTGATAAAGATATGGCATTTATATCGTCTAAGAGCATGATGAATCTATATCTTCTATAGCATAAAAGCTATGTACAAATTCGAAGTTAGTGTATTTTCTACATGGGATATTTATAAATAATCATAGATCACTACATTATCCTAAGATTTGTGCAGTCAGTGTGATGTATATCCCTGTATATACACATATAGATATAGAGATAGATAGATAGATATCCCTGTAGTCTTTGAAGAATAAATAGAAAAGGCTTAATAAACATCTTTTCTAAACATAGTCAGAATTTATCCCACAGGAAATCACATAGAATTCTCTTTTCCCTTCCCCACAGCTGCACGACTTGAAACTTCTCTTTGAATTGACTACTCTGTTGACAATGATAGGATTTAGACTGTATTTTTATTTATTGTGGACTATTAAGGAATAAGGAAACTGATTGGATTTCATTCTTTCCATGCCTGAATATTCATTGCTTGAATGACTCTGACAAGGAAATAAAATATTAGATTAACTAACTGGTAACAGTATTTTATATGCTTGTGAAGAACTCTGATGTTATAGAAATGAAGTGAATAACAAGGATCCTGAGTTGCGATGTGGCTTGATGCAAGGACTATAATGCTGTTACATATGATGTGTCCCTAAAGAACAACAGAAGCATCTCTGCATTGCTACTAATGGGGCAGGAATTTCAATAGTGCTACACAGAAAATGTCCCTGAAGGGCTATTGATGGGGAAGGGATTTTTAATAGTGCTACACGGGAAGTACCTCTGCACTGCTACTGCTGAGACAGTATCGAAGCACTCCACGATGGGGAATGTTTTCAGCTTGGTACCTGGCAAAGGATGACTCTTACTGCCAAAAGAGACTGAAAATACCCTTCTCGCTGCTAGAGAGTGCTTAGAATGCTGCAGAATGCAGAGAAAATGCTGATTGTGCCAAAAAGAATGGAAAGAGAAGGGAGTCCTCCTATGTGAGGAGTTTCAGGGCCAAGCGAATAGACCAAAGCTATTTATGAGAATAACATGCAAAACAGGCAGCCAACATTTTGGTGACCTAAACAAGAATCTCTGTAAAGGTTCAATGTGAAGTAAACTTTAAGCTTCTGCAGATAGGAAGCCCCAGAACTATCAATAAAGACCCTGAAATAAGAAATCCATATCCTGGTATAAGGAAATAAGGCAGGGCATTTGTATTATAGCAAAGCAAATATATACATAGCAAACCAAAGAGGCTCCAAAACACAGGAACAACAAAAGAAGAACAGAGTTCAAAGTAAACTAGCATAGATATCATTACTCTTTCATGAGAGTCAAGAGATTTTAACAAATATTTACCTAGAAGAGCATGAAGATGGAAATCTCAACACCACTGTTATTGATGATCATTCTATGGTAAAGACATTCTCATGGTAACTGAATAGTAAAATCCATTTAGTTCCCATTCCAAAGAGTAGATTTAATCCCTCAATAAATCTTGCCATGGTCCTCAAAAATTCCTGAGTTTAAAAATCTCCTGCAGGTATTATAATTGACAGAAATTTGAATAGACTGCATTTGACTATTACAGTTAAGACTCTGGGTGGACAAAATCAGGACAAAATCAGTCTCTCACCAGACTTTGGAATATAAATTTATTCATGAAAGCAATAAAAAAAATTCAATAGGCTAAATGTCCCACTCTATTCCATCACTGGAGCTTACCCGGACTTTTCTTTCCTTTTATGGAAGGCAACAGGATTGGTATAAGAGTCAAGATGTTGAATCTCTGATCTCTTAAAAAGACCTAGCACATGCTTCTGTATTCTGAAGAGTCTGTGGCCAGGGAGTCTCTAAAATCAGAATAAAAATCAATTGCTAATATTTTAAATCGTATGGAGCTGACCTAACACCTATTCTGACAGTAGGATAAACGGTGAGGCAAAATGAATGACTCCTCATTCCCCCCACATCCTCTGAATTCCTGACCATTCTTATGCTGCTATACATTTTTCTTTCTTTTACTATATTTATCATCTTCTAATAAACTACATGATTATTTGCTGTGTCTATTATGGTTTGTCTGTCTCCCCTCTGTGCCCCAGGCACTGATGCACCCCAGCACTCCCAAATGTACCTGATACAAAGTAGTTGCTCAAAACATATTTTTAAGAGTGCTGAATGAATAATGTTATCAACCTCAATATTATATATCATCCTCTTCGTACGCATTTCCATCTAGTGAATTACATTCATCTGGACCTAAACCTAATGGATTAATAAATAACTCCTTTTCTTATCAAAACAAGAACTCCTCCCATGTTTCTCTACTAAAATCTTAGAACAACTCTTTGTAGTCCCTTGTTGTTGCTGTTTTGTTGCTAATTTGTGTCTGACTCTTTTATGACACCATGAACTAATGTAGCCTGCCAAGCTCCTCTGTCTATGGGATTTTCCAGGCAAGAGTACTGAAGTGGGTTGCCATTTCCATCTCCAGGGGATCTTCCCAACCCAGGGATCGAAACTGCATCTCCTCCATCAGCAGACAAATTCTTGACCACTGAGCCACCTGGGAAACTCTTGTAGTCCTTAGATTTCTTTATTTTTATCTGTCTCCTTTTCCTCATCCTCTATGTTCATGCCATCCTATTAGCATATCTGCATATTCCTGTTAGCATTCCTATATGATGGCCCCTGTTGTATCACGTCCACATATTATACCACAGTCTAAAACAGCAATAGCATTTAGGCATCACCTCGCTTGCCAACTTAAACTGCTTGGTAGAAGCTTCCCAGAGAGTTGTGTTGAGGATTTTGATGCCATTCTGAAAGTGTTCTGTTTTGGAATATGGATACCTGGAACAGGTAAGGGTGACGCGTCATCCCTGGTCTAAGCTCTCATCAACTCACACATTTAATGTAGCAAACTCCTTCACAGAGCCCAAGTGTTCAATCTTTTTCTCTTTAATATCTTTACTAAAATAAGTTTTAAAACAATCTTTCACAAAAATCTTTTACCGCGTTTCTTTCCCTCACTCAATAATTTATAATGACTCATGGTCATCATGTCAAGTCTTATGTTTAACCTAAATTCTTATACGGAAACTTCCATTCTCAGAGATTTCATTTACGACTTATCTATCCAGAATGCTTGCCCTAGCCAAAGGGTCTGCCTGTTTCCTTGCACGTCCTGCGTGACACTGCCCCAACATCTACTCACACACGACTTGCTGCACCTGCAATGGTTATTCTCCTTTTTCTTACCAAATACTTCCCTTGTCTGTCAGGAAAAAATGACTCCTTCTTGGAAGTTTTCTGTAAATCACCATGTCTGACAGGTCACATCTCTGCCCTCCTCAGGACTTCGACATTCAGGTGTACTTTTTTTGACATGGTTTTGTACATAACACATACCTTTAAGGTTAAGCTATACATAGCCTGTACCTGTATTCCTTCCTAGCACTAGGGTCAGGATTTAGCACAGAGAGGGAACTGTAAAGTGAAAATCACTCAGTCATGTCCAACTCTTTGCGACCCCCTGGACTATAGCCCACCAGGTGCCTCTGCCAATGGGATTCTCCAGTCAAGAATATAGACAAGGTAACTATTTCCTTCTCCAGGGGATCTTCCCAACCCAGGTACTGAACCTGGGTTGCCTACATTTGAGGCAGATTCCCAGAGAGGGAAACAGTCCATAGTAATTACAGACTAAGCCACACCAGTTTCCTTCTTCGGAGCTCTGCAGACATAGTAACGGAGCTGAGTGGATTTGCAAGTTGGAAGTGGCTGGGGTTGGCAGTGGCCCAACTTCAGGGCCAGGTGTCTGGAAACTACAGTGTTTGTGAGTTAAAAGAGACTTGTTTCTATCAATCTCAAATTCTTGAAAACAGTCATAGCCAGGGTGAGGAAAAAAACCATGGGAAATGTCCCAGTACAAACAGTTGGAGCTCAGGTGTCTAAAACAGCTTAAGGTTTAAAACACTTGCTTCTTTCTAAAATCCATCCAAACTTTTTTCAAATCTGTCAAAGGCACTTATCCTCTTCATGCCCTTGAGTACCGAGTTACTTTGTAGCTGTAAATGAGGGTGGCTGTGGAGTTCAAGATGATAAAGCCCAAGCTGAACACAATTTTACAACCTGAAAGCTGGCAGTTTTGTGGCTATTCACCTCAAAAGGGCTCTCTACTTTTATCTAAACTGCCCTCATCTATTGTCTCCAGCCTTATGAAGAAAGCTTCATGGATCTGAGCCCTGAAAGCATCATTAGAAAAGTACTGAGCATCTACAATATAGTAGCAATGGTGTTCAAGGCTCAGGAAATTCAATACTAGATAATTCTTTGGAGGGGTTTGAGTCTACTAGTGATGACAGGCCTATAATTAGATAATTTCATTATAACGATCTAGATTCAAGATGAAAATATGAATAAAAGACAAACAACACAAAAAGAACACTTCAAAAATCCTTGAAGGCTTAAGAAGGACTTTCTGCAAGAGAGGTATTCCAACTGAGTATTCCTAATCAAGCAGGAATTCACTAGACGAAGAAAGGTAGTAAGGTTGCGGCACTTGTGTTTATTTAGGTTATTAGGTTTTTATGATGAAGATACAATGAGAAGTAGGACAATGGTCTTACTTTGTCCTCCACAAGAATGTTACAGTGTTATCATAGAGCTGGTTGTATCTAGAAATAAACACATATAAACTAAAAGGCTAGAAAATGCCTCTCAATCAGAAACTGAGGGTGGGGAGGTAAGTTAGGTGGAGGGTGTGTCATTAGTGTGACCATGAGGTAGGTCTTGAAATAAAGACAGAACTGGGGGAGCAGGAAAAACAGCTGAGGCAGCATAAACCAGAGAATGGAGGTGAGAAAGCTCAGGGAAGGTATAGAACACATGGAGAGTGCTATTTAAATTGGAAATTTAGGATGTCTGAAGGGAAGTAATAGAGAATCACTTAGGAAAGGAAATGGGGCCCAGCTTGTGGGTAATTGTGACTGTCAGAATGAGGTGATTGGATTTTCGAACTTGGAGAACCATTGAAGGTGTTTGAGTGAGACAGTAACATGATCAGAGTTGCCCAGTAGATAGGATAAACCCATTACACAGGAGAAGAACATCAGATAAATTGGAGAAAGGGAGATAGAATTAAGGAGCATGCCTTGAAGGGCTTCCCTGGTGGTTCAGATGGTAAAGAATCTGCCTCCAATGCAGGAGATTCAGGTTCAATCCCTGGGTTGCAAAGATTCCCTAGAGAAGGAAATGGCTACCCACTCTGGTATTCTCACCTGAAGAATTCCATGAACAATGGAGCCTGGCAGGCTGCAGTTCATGGGGTTGCAAAGAGTGAGGCACAACTGAGTGACTTTCACTTTTTCACTTTTTGAAGGCAACGCTTTCCTCTAGGTGAGAAATAACAAAGAAGACAGGCAGTGCAGTAACAATGATAAGAAAATAATAAATTTAAGAAATGTTGCAGTGTATGATTTAACAGAATTGCAATCTGCTGGCATTTATCTCTAGATGGGTGGCATTTGTCTCTCCTTAATTTAAGGAGGCTCTCTTATCGCTGTACTCCTCTGACGGTAAACGGTCCCTATAGCTACTGTATAGCAGTTAATAATAAAAGAACTCCCAATTTACTAAAGGTTGGTTTCCAAGTTGATACTCTAAAATTTCAACTTATTTTACACACACATAACAGAAATCAGATTCCCCTCACCTCTCGTAAGAGAACCTAACAGAATTGTTCTGATAAGATAACAATAAAGTGTGTAGTGCATAAAAGATAACTGATACATACACATTTATTAGCAATGTTAGTGGAGCTCTTATGTGTTAAGTGGCTGCATTTAGGGCTCATAAGACGTAAATCTCAATAGCTGAGATAAGGTTCTTAACACTTAGCATCATTCCTGGCATCTAGAAAATGGTTGGGAATGGGGATGATGGATGGGCAGATCAGGAGACTCTTTCTCAACAAATGACACTCAACTCTATACTGAGTGTGGCAGAACACAAGGAAGAGCCCACTGAAAAGATTGTCCCCCAAGACAATTAGCAATATAAAGTTAATATACACGTGAAATGACTGACCAAGACCAATCGGGGCTGAAGAATGTGGTTCAAACTCTGAAGCACGTAGACTGATGAAGCAGGAAGTTTGCATTCTTTATTTGTCATCTGTGGCAGTTAATCTTTCCCAAAGCTCTGATAAAGCCATCCTCATTCTCAAAGCCTGTTTTGGTTCAAGTTCCCTTCCTTCCATTCCACACTACCCCCAACATATTGGCCTTGTCCCTTGACTTTTCCCTTACAGGCCCCAGGGTAGCTTCACAGAGGTCTAATATTAGCCCAATCCTCCTGCTTGGCGTTACTCTTTCTTTATGAAATTTGTGGGACTTAAATTGAACCAGACAGACAAGAACTTTAAACTCTGTTATTGCCCTTCTTTACACTTCCAACAAGTTAATTGTCTGTTTGTCTTCCTGTAATTACTTTAATTACATGCCATTAGTGACCATTAATAAATGCAAGTGCGTTTGATTTTCACAAACCTTACTTTTCTTACTCTCTGCAGAACTCCATCAAAGCTTTCACATGTGGTCAAAATAGAAAGTGAGGCAACTCACACATTCACATTTAACCTTTGGGGCTAAAGTGAAAAATAAAGAATAATTCATGAATGGGCTATTTTTTCCTGCCTCTGACACTGGCTGGCGTTCTTTCTATAGTGGTTACATATATATGCAGTGTGCTCATTTATAAGGCAGCAAAAGTTAAAAGGGTTGAGAAATAAAAGCTGCCTAATTGCTGCTATTATCTCAACTCAAGGAGAGAATTGCTGGGTGATATTATGAGGATCGAAAAAGCACTGAAGATTTTATTGATGGAACACTTTTGCTCTAACTTCAAGCCACAGAAAATGAAGGTCATAATTTCAGTTTTATGAGCACCTGATTGGGCATTTACATGGAAAGAGCTGAACTATGAGGAGACTAAGACAATATTCTCTCTGCCACAGTTTACTAGATTATATCACAATATCTAGTGTAAAAACAGTTTCTCCAGTTTTGTCTTGTGCTCAGCTTTACCAGTAAAGCCAACTGCAAGATTGAGAAAAATGAAATGTATAGATAATGGTTAGTTAGATGCTCATTACTACATCGTTCCCACAAAAAATAAAAAAATTAGTAAAAATATTGAATTCTGTGGCTGTTTAGATACTTCCAGCATAATTCTCTTGCTTATTAAAGCATAAAATAGACTAGGGTTTTTTTCATAATGATAACAATATTCTCTCTCCAAATATAAAATGATGATGTTTATCCCTAATTACTGGAATTTGTGATCTGAGTGTTTTTCTTGTGGTGAAAATGGGTTATGCCAGGACATTTGTGATCTTTCCCCATTGTAAACTAATGGCAATGGAGAGAAAGCTGGCCAGGGCTGAGCCTGTGGGCTCTCTGTTGCTATAGGAAAACAATTTAAATGTGTTATCTATCCAGGTGAACCCAAGAAGGTGGTGTAATTAGTACCCAGGTGCTCCTTATTGGATACTATACCCAGGTTATTAGGACTGGACTGATAATATAATTTACATGCTGCTTCCTGTAGAAGTTCATGTGGTATTTGAAAACATGCACCTTTTTGCAGAAATAAAAACCCAAATATTGTAATTAATTCCAAAAATGACACATTTTCCTAAAATTTGGGACTTATCTAGTTTGTGAGTCTAGAGGACAAATTTTGGTTAAGTGAATTAACATTTTAGAGAAAATATAGATCACATTATGAAAAATCAGTTTTCTGATTCTTCTATATTGTTCCCACACCATGAACCTTTAATCATACAATATGACCTTTGTACAGAGACTGCTTAGTATTACTATCTCCTTCATCTCCCAGTGCCAAGATCTTTGGAATGAAAAATAGATTTGTACTTAGAGATATCATCTGCCTAAGGCCTCCTGGTGAAGCAGGAAAATGAGGGTGTACTGAGAAAATAAGTTGGCTAGAATTAATAAAAATCTAAGAAATGGAGCAGGAGTTGTCTTAGGATGGGATAAATGGGCTGAGTCCATGGGCAAAAATTAAGCAACTGACTAAATTAGGTCAGATGGTTTGCTGGGCATGTCATACTTCCTCCATCCAAAATCCCAGTATTTGTTTCTAAAATGACTTCAGGTTTGGCGAATTTTTTTGTTTTGTTTGTTTAGTTTTGGGAGAAATGATAGAATAATAGATAGGTGGAAGAAACAGTACCTAACTCAAACTGTTTCTAAGCTCCACCACTGATTTACATTGAATTGAACTTGAAAATAAGGTATATCAAATTCTCAGATTCTTCACATACAAAATATGAGTACAATAATTAAGTCCATCTTCTTTCATCAAATAAAAGCCTATATTTTAAGCTTATAAAAGTCATTTAGAATTCTCCATAAAAAGAACAAGATAAATAATGCATCCCCAACCTGATTTTAATAACTATTACAGTTTATTTCTCTATCAATTCTTCTATGAAATCTGTTTAATCACGTCTTGAGAGGAGAGCTAAATGAATGAACAAATGAAGTGTTAACATCTCAAATGCAGATCATTTTTCAATCTGCAGTTCCTTAAAATGCCCTCCCTACCTCTTCTGCTTGAAACACACCCATATCTCCTTTAAGATCTAGGATACATGTCATCTCCTCTGTGGTGCAGGTCTCCCCCTAAGAATTCTCTTTGTTCTAACCATACTCTGCACAAGCTCACAGTAGAGCCCTGATATTTAGCAGCATCATTGTCAGCAACTTGAGGGCTACTGGCTTGGCACTCATATTAGTCAGGACAAGCTCCATTACGCAAATCACAAACTGACCCCCAAATCTCTATTGATTCAATATGACAAAAATTTATTTCCTGTTTATACTTTATATCCAGTATGGGGTCAGCAGAGACTCTACTCCACATATTCACTGAGCGATCCAAGTTGATGGTGATTCCATCATCCTATAGCAGTGTTATCCAGAACACATGCCTGCTTTCAGCCAGAAAAGATGCCATTAAATCATACAGTAAAACCATGAAAAACTGCATATGGACTTTCATTTCTTCAGTCCAGAAGTGACATACTTACCACTTCCATTCAGTCCAGAACTGGTCACAGTACCTTGCCTAATTGTAGAAGGATCAAGTAATATAGGAGAACAAAGGGAATGCTAAGCATTACTGTCTGTCTTTCAATACTCTATCAAAGTATTGTTAAAATGGATACACTCCCAAAAGCAATCTATAGATTAAACACTATTCCCATCAAAATCTCAATGACATGTTTATGTTAATATGAAAAACAATCCTAAAATTAATACAGAACCACAAAAGATCCAGAATAGCCCAAGCGATTTTCACAGAAAGGAATAAAGCTGTGTCCTGATTTCAAAATATATTACAAAGCCATAGTAAAACAGTATGATACTGGTATAAAGACAGATATAAAGATCAATGAAATAGAATAGAATCCATGATCAACTGATTTTTGACAAGGGTAACAAGAAAACACAATGGAAAAAGAATAATCTAATCAATAAATTGTGTTGGAAAAACTATATACCTGCATACAAAAGAATGAAATTGGACCCTTATATCATACTTAAACTCAAAATGGATTAAAGACTTAAAAGTATGACATTAAACTATAAAACTTTTAGAGCAAACATAGGGAAAAAGTCTTCCAGACATTGGTCTTGGCAATGATTTTTTTGTATATGACCAAAAGCATAGGCAACAAATGCAAAAATGGACAACCATAATCTACGTCAAACTGAAAAGCTTTTACACAGTTAAGGTTATGATCAACAGAATTAAAACACAACTTTTTGGAACGGGAAAAAATCATTGCAACCCATATATCCGACAAAGAATTAATTTCCAAAATACATAAGGAACAACTCAGTAGCAAACAAAAATAAAAACAAACAAACAAAACCGTCCAATTAGAAAATGGGGAAAGGATTTGTATTGGTATTTCTACAAAGACATATGAATGGCCAACTGGTATATGGAAAGGGGCTCAAGATTATTAATCATCAGGGAAATGCACACCAAGAACACAAGGAAATATCACTTCACACCTGTTAATCAATGACCCAGCAATCCCACATCTAGGTATACAACCAAAATAATAGAAATCAAAGCCTTAAAAGATAATTTCACTCCCATGCTCATTTCAGCATTATTTACAATAACCAAGATACAGGAACAACCTAAATGTTCATCAAGAGATTAATATATATAGAATATGTGGTATATTCATAAGTGGAATATTATTCAGCCCTTTAAAAGACCCTTAAAAGTGTTCCATCCATCACTTGCAACAATGTGAATGGACCTGCAAGAGATTATGCTAAGCGGAGTAAGCCAGTAACAGAATGACAGATGCTGCATGACTCCACTTTACATGAGGCATTTATCACAGTCAAAATATAGAAGAAAACAGGATGGTGGTTCCCAGGGGATGGGGGAGGAAATGGGAATTGTTTTTCAATGGGTATAAATTTCCAGTTACACAAGATGAGTAAGTTCTAGAGAGGTGTTGTACAACATAGTCCCTATTGCTAACAATAGTATTGCACAATTAAAAATTTGAGACAGCAGATTTTCTTTTAAGTATTCTTACACCAAAACAATAACAGAAACAGTATAAAAACAAAACAACTCAAGAAAACTGTTGGAAGTGACAGATATTTTTCTTACTTTGGTTGTGGTGGTAGTATCGCAGGTACATGCATATGTCCCAAATTATCAAACTGTATACATGAAATATGTCTCAGTTACATTTTGATAATGCTGCAGGTACTCTTATTAAGCTCTAGGAAAACCAACATGATTAAGACTTAGTGCCTTCTTGCATGTAGCACACTGCATAGATACTGAATGGTTTTAATAAAGCTAATACCTACTATAGTAATGTTGCATACATGAGCATTTCATTGAGGTCACACAAATCCTTTTGAGCAGAATTATACATATTTTTTTCTTTTTGTCGGTTTTTTTTTTTTTTTGGAGGCTAATTACTTTACAATATTGTACTGGTTTTGTCATACATTGACATGAATCCGCCATGGGTGTACATGTGTTCCCCCTTCTAAACCCGCCCCCCACCTCCCTCCCCATCCCATCCCTCTGGGTCATCCCAGTGCACCAGCCCTGAGCACCCTGTCTGATGCATTGAACCTGGACTGGTGATCCATTTCACATATGATAATATACATGTTTCAGTGCTATTCTCCCAAACCATCCCACCCTCGCCCTCTCCCACAGAGTCCAAAAGGCTCATATTTTTAGATGACTCTGGAGTCATGTAACAGTTGCTGGAAAAAAAAAAAAAATATATATATATATATATATTCATAAACTGAAGACTTCATGCCAGGTACCCTTTGATACATACTATTAGGTTGTTGCTATTTAGTACTGTATGACTCTTTTGAGACTTCATGGATTGTAGCCCACCAGGCTCTTCTGTCCAAGAGATTTTCAAGGCAAGAATATTGGAGTCGGTTGCCATTTCCTTCTCCGACAATTAGGTTAGGGATGCACAAAAATAAAAGTGTTTTTAGTTTATGTTTATTGTAATTTCATGGGAAAATAGAAAAGATCCCCAGTGTATTGAGCAAACATTCCACAACTCATTAGGCCATTTACTCCTCAATCCACTTCTCTAAACTGAAAGGAGAGGCTTCTGGCTGAGAGATTCTGACCCCAGTGGCGACAGCGAGGGTCTGCCTTCCTCTGGCCTCAGCTGTAAGCCTGTCTCAGGCAGCCGTCGGGCTTCTTCCGGAGTCAGTTCCCTCCACAAGCCCACAAACAAGGCGACAAGCTGACAGGAACTAAGCCAGGATTCTTGGCCTCCTATTCTCCCTTATATGCCAGAGAGAAAGAAGGCCACCTTCCAATATGCAGCCAGCGAGGAATTCAGCCTCCTCCTCCTCTTCCCTTTCCTTTACCCTCGCCAGACAGCCCTGCGGACAGCCTTCTCAGGCTTCCGGCTCTCCTGGCCAGCTGGGAAAGGAACGGCCTTTCCAGACCCATGTGAGCTTGCCAATAAACCCTTCTTTTTCACTCAAGAGCCAGAATTGGGAGATTACAAAGCCACTGTCACAAATGGTCACTAATAGAGGCTTTAAGAGACCAAGGGGAAGAAAGAATTTCTGGGTCAAAGGAAAAGAAAGACGATGGCAAGTTTCTAGCAGTGTAGTCATGGTTTGCTATAGTTTGCTGATAATCAGAGAAAACCTTTTCCTTCCAAGGGACCCCAGGCGGGCTGGAAGAAGTATTTCTGAAATCTGTTCAAAGCCACATTTCCTTAGTTTTACGAGAAGCTTTCTGTTTGCACATTAACCCCAATTCTCTAAGACTCGAATAATTTGATACTTCATGAAGATACATAGATATTGGTATGAGATATCTGTTTCAGACATGGACTGGGTGAGAAAGCAACTAGAGACACCCATTCCTGCAGACTGCATTCCCGTATGCCCATGGACTCCAGCATGACTACTGAACTGAGTCTGTGGTGCAGATCTCCTCCAAGGTTAGTCTTAGTGTCTCTTGGCCCAGAAATTTGCCTGGCTCAGTCATAGACCCCTCTCATGTGGTACTGATTCTCTGACTTGGCCGGGTATTATCCAGGATCCACTGGGTTCCAAAAATCATAAATCTGTTTCAGGGCCAGTTTTGGATTGGACTGAAGCAGCCAGTGAGAAAGGTCCAGTCTGTGTGGCCAGTGGGAGGCCACCATACCAAGACTGGCTGGCTATTCTCCTCTACTGACCATGTCCTCCATTTCCAAGGCCACCAACAGTATTAGCAAAATACTTTTTTTCTTAAACTGGCCTAAGAGAAGAGGTACTGTCTGCATCCATTTTTCCTAGGGAGTTCCCATGATTCTTAAGGGGACAGAGCACTGTCAAACTCCATTTATTTACAGTTTCTAATGCTAGGTCCTAGACAAGGCAAAATGTCTTCTGAAGCTCTTCCTCCAGAAATATGGATCTCTTAGTAGTCTATGACTGCATAATATTAGTAACCAGGCAAGTAGTTCTTGACAACGCAAATGCACACATAATCTTAAAAATGAATGACCTTCTATCTAACATGGACTGCAGAAACCATTTTTAATAAATCAACATTTTTCAGCATTAAGTTAAAATCCAGTTCTTATCCAGGACTATTTTGCATATATATTTTGCATATAGTGATTTAGTCACTAAGTCGTGTCCAACTCTTGTGACCCCATGGACTGCAGCCTGCCAGGCTCCTCTATCCATGGGAGTCTTCAGGCAAGAATACCAGAGTGGGTTGTCATTTCCTTTTCAGGGAATCTTCCCAACCCAGGAATCAAACCTGGATCTCCTGCATTGCAGGCAGGTTCTTTACCCAAGTGGGAAGGTGTTATCATATGTTACTCATATACATACACACACACACACACACACACACACACACACACATACATATCTCATTTAATCTGTAATAAAACTTTATTTTATTGGTTTTACTCATATTTTTCAGATGAGGAAGCTAAAGCTCAAGGAGATGTCAAATAACAAGATCAGTGTCACATAGATTATGAAAGATGCATGCAAGATTTGACTGTGGGTATCTTTAGTCAGCAAGCTCTCTTTCTTCTAGGATTCACATTCCTCAATATTGTCCTGGAGCCACTTTGGACAGAGCAGGATTGCATGATTGGGAAGCAGGTAAGGCTCTAATCAAGAGTTCTCATTATTTCTTCCAAATTTACTTTACCTGCTTTGCATATTGTGTTTTCATGAAAGATTTTCCTTGAAGATAAGAAAAGTTGGACCATAGAACAATATACCACTTGTCCTTCTATTTCAGGCTTCCTGCTTAGGAAAAAATAATAGCTAGCAGAGCAACGTATGATTGCCGAGGTGTTTTCTAAGGATAAGATTTCTGAGGGATCCTACAGCATATTAATCGATTACCATGTTAATTTACTAGTCAATTAGTGATGATACCCCACACTCCCTTTTGGCCCAAATTTTGTCTCATAGATCAAAATTTTAATTAAGGAAAATAAGAATGACTGAATTTCAGACTCTTAATGTGTTTTATATTTGAGAGAAAATATTAAATTTCCCCAGCTCTTATGACTTGGAAAGGATAGGCTAGTGATAACTAGGACACATGAATTTCTAAACCTAATACTGCCACTAGTTAACCAAATGACCCTGGGTAAGACATGGCACTTCCTGGGCTGTGATTTTTTAAAATAACATCCATATTTAACATTTTCTGATTTCTCTGTACAATATCAAAATGCACAGGCTATTAGAGCCCATCCTAGTGTCTAGTCTAGTGGCACTTTGGCCTCTTAAAGGAAGGAAGAGGCAATGCCAAGGTATAAGGCCTCAGAGTTGAGCTCTCAAGCGGTTTCCATCAACAATAATTGTCTTCTGGCTTCTTGCTGATTTCAGTTAGCCCTGCTTTCCAATGACAAGACATGTTTATCCTCTTCTCCTTACTCATCTCTTCTCTGTTCTTCTCTCTTTCTCTTTATTCATGTGTGTGAGAGACAGAGAGAGACAGTCCAGCGTAACTCTGATCATCTGAAGTTGGTATATTTCTGAAACTCTCTCCCCTTCTCCTGATTTCTCAACCTCAGATGTTACTATCAGGATTTTCCTTATCAACTATGCTGAGCACCTTTTTCAGAGAGGCACTCTCAGATGGAAACAAAGGACAAAATCAAAAGCCGCTTACCTTGGTAATCTAGCTCCCCCCACCAAATCCAGCCCCCCAATCCGGCCCCCAAACCAAGTAACCTAGGCCTGTCTTCCAGGCTTCTCTCTACTGCCATCTCATGGTGAGGCAACCTTTTTCTAATAATTAACTTTTCCTCTGGTACAGGGCCTTACTGACAAAGTAGACATAAAAATTACAGGGTCCTGTCCACCAGAGCAGCAGTCTGTATAACAGACTGCATAGGACATGAAGATTAGAAATAACCAGAGAATGACTGGATAGACTGTAGTTTAAGCAAAGAGTATATCAGCACTTAATTCAAGAAATAAGAAAAAAGTTCCTTAGGAGAGAGAGGAATCCTGAATGTTCTGAATTCTACCTTTTTTTTCCCTCCATGGAGGTGGGAACTTTAAAATACTAGAATCATGGAGACCCATTTATGGGACTAAAATCCTTAAAACTGCACTGAGTCAGCAATGATTTCAACACCATCACTGTAACAGTCTATCAGTATCTCCCGGTGTCTGTACAGATGTTCAGTCACCACGATGCTCACTCAGTTCCCCAATAGATGCTCACTCAGTCACCCTGTAACACTGTCACTGTTTGAATAGAACTGCTTACTGCCCTGATATTCGGGAGACAAAATGGTCTCACGTCCAAGCCAATTAACTGTCTTTCTTTGGTATTTGATTGCTTCTTCTTGTGTCACTTGATCATAATCATGAGTATTTCCCTCTATAGAAAGTGTTAGCTGCTCAGTTGTGTCCAATTTTTTGCAACCCTCTGGACTGTAGCCCCCCAGGCTTCTCTGTCCATGGGATTTTCTAGGCAAGAATACTGTAGTGAGTTGCTGTTTCCTACTCCAGGGGATCTTCCCAACCCAGGGGTCGAACCCATGTCTCTCGCATCTCCTGCATTGGCAGGTGGATTCTTTACCACTAGCACCACCTGGGAAGCCATTTCCCTCTATGCACACCACACAACTTTCTCTGCTCCATCAACTGCCTGCCAGACATGGCTGTTATAGTATATACACTTAGCTGTGAAAACAATACACTTGATGTTGATTTAAATTCGGAAACACCCCTGTAAAGCTTATGGCATGCAGTAAACAGACCTAGATTATTATTCAAATATTGTGCTTTGAAGCAGTGCCTCTATTATTTATCCTTATTCTCCTCTATTTGTGTTTTTCCTAAATTGGCAATGCAGGCTTAAAAAGTCATGATAAAACTTGAATTTTGATTTATACTCCATCAAGGATTCAATCTAAAGAGTTAATCCAAGCTGAACACTGTAGTTAATGCTAGTCGAGTGCTAATGTTGAGGCATAAATCCAGACTAGATGACAGGTATTTCCCTAAGAAGAATGAAACTTCCACATTCAAACTCAAATCAAGTAGTAGTATACACATGTGGAAGAGACAAAATTTCAAAAGATCCACGTCTTACTGTAAGGAGTCTTGGTCTTCTTCAGGATTCCAGGCTCTCAATTAGTGGCCAAGAGATCCAGGGCTCTGCATTCTATAGGAAATTAAAGAAAACAAAAAGACATTGAAATAGCTACAAATGCAGTGAAAATGTATTGCCTAAAATTTACTCAAGAAACAGAAAATAAATCGGAACTAAGTTCATAATCTCAGTTTATCTAAGCAATTCAAGGGCTTCAACCAAAAATATTTCTCCACATAGAATCAATATATGAGCCAAGAGCCTTGGACAGGACTTTAGAAGGGATGCAACACGGTTGCTCTAGGAAATATGACTGTTTTAGGTAGGACGCGGACATGGGTGAGGTAACAGGAGGGCACATATGACGCTGTTAATTTCTCTTCAGTTGTTCTGGTGAGTTTAAGGAAAAAGTCTTATTTTGATTAAAATATGTCTCTAACTTTGCCAGTCTTTTAACTTACCAGCTGAGCTACCAGGGAAGCTCCATATATGTGTTTGCTTCTGCTGCTGCTAAGTCGCTTCAGTCATGTCTGACTCTGTGCGATCCCATAGATGGCAGCCCACCAGGCTCCCCTGTCCCTGGGATTCTCCAGGCAAGAACACTGGAGTGGGTTGCCATTTCCTTCTCCAATGCATGAAAGTGAAAAGTCAAAGTGAAGTCTCTCAGTCGTGTCCAACTCTTAGGGACCCCATGGACTACAGCCCACCAGGCTCCTCCATCCATGGCATTTTCCAGGCAAGAGTACTAGAGTGAGGTGCCTTTGCCTTCTCCATATATGGTGTATAGGTATACATATATATCTGCATATAGTATCACAGAGCTTCCCTGGTGGCTCAGAGGTTAAAGCGTCTGCCTGCAATGCGGGAGACCTGGCTTCAATCCTTGGGTCAGGAAGATCCCCTGGAGAAGGAAATGGCAACCCACTCCAGTATTCTTGCCTGGAGAATCCCATGGACAGAGGAGCCTGGTAGGCTACAGTCCACGGGGTCGCAAAGAGTCAGACACGACTGAGCGACTTCACCTCACCTTATAGTATCACATATTATTTAAATTAGAAAGGAGGTTGAAATTTCTGATTTCCTTGTCTGTATTCTAACTACAAGGCAGTCAGGTATAATGCAGCAAGTGACAGTGGCACAAGCATGTTATTTAATAACATGTATACAAGCCTATGCTTCACCAAGCACCGGTTAACATAAACTGTGTAATCTGAATATCAAAACAGCCCAGTCGATGTTATCATTTCCCACACTATAGATGAGAGAGAAAACTAAGGCCCACAGATGGGGTTCAAGTTTGTCTTCTTCTACTTGCCACCCTAGCAGGCATATCTGCCAAATGGACCCAGTGCTGCTAGGCTAGGTCCTACAGAAACCCATGATGATTAAAAAAAAAAAAAAATTACACCAAATTTCCCTTAGCATCCTGTTAGAGAAAGCAAAGGGCCAAAATCCTTATTCCAAGCAAAATGTCATGTTGTATAGAAGGGATGTGATAAGATAGATAAGCCATCCCACTCCCATTTCCCACATATCTAGATAGAATCTAAATTAGTTTATCCTAATAAAATATCATTTTTAATTCCTCCATCCCTTCCTTTACTTCTAAATCTACCGTTTAGCTAACATGTTTCAAGTTGATTTTCCTTCAAATTTTCCGGCCTTCTTGCATTTCCAGCCTTCACACATTTAATGAGAATACACTGGGTATACAAGGCCTTGAGTCAACTCACCTTCTCTAGGTTGCATTTTCCAGCAAGCATTAGCATAAATACCAGTATGTTTACACCATAATTACTTTAATTCCCTTGGCCCCAGCAGACCTGGAATATGTCAATCCACAACAATTTCAGGGGTAAGGGATGATTACTGGTCCATGAAACATAAATTACAATAAATGCTTGGAAATTTGGCACACCACTTCTAAAAGGATCCCAACTTTGCATCAGGAGGGCACAAGGCTTTTCCCTGATGGGAATGATTTTCTAGGTCTTCAGGCTTTCTTTTTTTTAAACAAGGATCAAAATTCTTTTCTTTTTATTTTCTCCATGAAAATTACAAATATGACCATTTTGGCATCTTCAAAGTATGCCAAAAGAAAATCATATCAGGACAGTATGTTTCTTCCTGGAGAAAACCACTAAGTAAATATTCCTGTAAAATTGACAAGACTCCTCCCTGGATTTATAACATAAAGTTAAGGACCTTTCTCTTTCATAGGCTATAAAAGAGCTTTAGCACCACTAGCAATGTTTCAAAGTGAGTGTCTAAGAAATAATAACTTTAAATGGCATGTGGACAATTATTTACACACATATGAATGTACATAGGTCTATGTTTAGGGGCTTATTAATAACCAGGCAATTAAGAGTGGTAGAGGTTGAAGTTAAGTTAATCACAATTTAAGTGATTATAGCGTTATGAGGTAAAAAAATTATGCTATTTTTTATACAATAAAGATCCATATATCACTAGTCTAAGAATATTTATTGATTATTTAACATGTGCAGAGCACTGGGGTTATAGAACAGAAGAAGTTTTTGTGTTTATTGAGGACCTACTATATCTCAGATGCTGTGCAGCAGAATTTCTTGCATATATGTGAGCAATGAGGACTGTGGGGTAGGACAAAGAAGAAATGTAGGAGAACGAGAGGGGGGTGGATTTCTAGTTTGAGTCTCAGTGTTATTCATCAGTGGGATTCTGTGGAATTATTTTTCTATTTACACAAGAGACTTAAAAACTTAAGTTGAGTACTAATTCAGACAAACATACTTGGTCCACAAGACTTCATCTATCAGTGGGGTCGGGCAACCCATGGGACTGTCACTTTGGTTTATGTCCTGACCTAACTGTGCATGGACCCATTTATATGGCACTTGTCTATTAAAGTGGTATTTAAATTAAATTTGGGAGAGAGAGAAGTGAGTTTTCATTTCGGCAAGGGTGCAGGTGGTTTGTGGAGATGGAGTACTGGAAAGGATATGCTATAACTTGGGCATCTTGAGAGCTTACCATGGCAGCATACCAGCAGCTCCTCAAACCAATAACCTCAGAGAAGAGAAAATCAGACATGGCCATGGGATACACTGCAGGTGTATCTGGGGTGTATCAGGAAGCTTGCCCTTGGCATGAACCTGAGCACTAGTACTAGTCAGTGATTTGATACGATGCAGAGAACACAGGCGGAGAAGGCAATGGCACCCCACTCCAGTACTCTTGCTGGAAAATCCCATGGATGGAGGATCCTGGTGGGCAGCAGTTCATGGGGTCGCTAAGAGTCGGACACGACTGAGTGACTTCACTTTCACTTTTCACTTTCATGCATTGGGGAAGGAAATGGCAACCCATTCCAGTGTTCTTGCCTGGAGAATGCCAGGGACTGGGGAGCCTGGTGGGCTGCCTATTGGTCGCATACAGTTGGACACAGCTGAAGAGACTTAGCAGCAGCAGCAGCAGAGAACACAACATCAAAAGCATCTGAAGCACATGCATGGATTGCCATGCCCTCCTCCAGAGGATCTTCTCAATCCCGTCATATAATATTATGAATACATTTCTTAATAAGAGCAAATAAGATGCCTATTAATGGTAATCCACTCCAGTATTCTTGCCGGGAGAATCCTGTGGACAGAGGAGTCTGGCAGGCTGCAGTCCATGGGGTCACAGAGAGTCAGACACGACTGAGTGGCTGAGCATACATGCACACAAGACACCTCTAGGGACACTATGCCACAGGGGCTGAATTGATTAGAATAGCAGTGAATGGTCCATCCACATTAATACTTTTTATTATTTACTATTTCTGTGAATCTGGAAAACATGTTTTACACAGAAAATATATTTAATAGTCATGACAATGAAAGCTCATGGTCCTCATTTTACTGATGAAAAACTATAACCCTCCAAAATAAAATCTCTTGTTAGGGCACTGTATAAGTTGAATGGCTCCCTTGGTGGCTCAGATGATAAAGAATCTGCCTGCAAAGCAGGAGATCCAGATTCAATTCCTGGGTCGAGAGGATCCCTTGGAGAAGGAAATGGCAACCCACTCCAGTATTCTTGCCTGGAGAATTCCATAGACAGAGGAGCCTGGTGGGCTACAGTCCATAGGGTCATGAAGAGTTGAATAGGACTGAGAAACTAACACTTCTTTTATTCATAGGTTGAAATATGCCCCCTAAAGTGATACATCCATGCCCTAACCCTAGAAACTATGAATATTAATTTATATGGCAAAAGATGTGATTAAGTTTAGGATATTGAGCTGCTGCTGCTGCTGCTGCTAAGTTGCTTCAGTGATATTGAGAGGAGGAGTTTATTCTGGATTATCTAGGTGGGCCCTAAAGACAATCACATGTACCGTTATGAGAGAGAGGTAGAGGGAACTCTGGGATAGATACACAGAGAAGATGTATAGAAGAGAAGGAGGCAATGTGACCACAGGAGAGAAGATTGGAGTGATGCAGTCACAAGCCTGGAGCCACCAGAAGTTGGATGAGGCAAGGAACAGATTCTTCCTAAAACCTTCATGGCTTGGCTGACACCTTCATTTCAGACTTTCAGCCTCCAGAACTGTGAGAGAATGCATTTTTGTTTTAAACCACCCAGTCTATGGTAACTTGCTTTAAAAACTACAGGAAAAAACACAATTTACACAATTAACTAGTGAGAGGAAGAGAGATGTTTCAAATCAAAGTTCGTCTGACCTTAAAATCTGTCTCTCTGGGCCCATTGGGATGCCTCCCATATGCCATTGACATATGTCGTGGCCATACAGCTCTTGGGTCTTTCAGGATACCTTCTTACCGTCTACTTTAGCCAAAACCACTAAACCACTTTACATTTGGAAATCACTAAAAATTGCTGTATATGTTACGATTTAAACAAAATGTAAAGGCTTCAAAGTTGAGTCAAGAGAACTTGTTATGATCAAGAAAAGTATATGACAGAGAAGATTTTGAGTTATGAGAAAAATGATACACATAATTGGATAATTGTGAAGGACCAGGTAGAACACTGCAGGGCCTCTGAAGGACAGTTCGAATAGTATTTCAAGGGGAAAATTACAAGCCCCATTCAGAGTACACTATGTCAGCCAGCTTGCAATTGGAAGTCTTGTACTAAAATGAAAACCTAATTAGATTTAGATCCTGGTTGTTTCTGCTATCACTACAGTGGATTGTTACTATCCCTTCTGGAATCTGAGGTATTCTTATTTACTTACTGAAGATCCTTCTCTTAAAAAATCTTTTCCACATCCAAGGTCATTTACTGAATCAGTTTTGTATCTACATCCTCATGGTCAGGCATTTTCTCTCTGACCATGAGCCTCTTTCAATGCCATCTGTTTTGCTAAGGGATTTAGTGAATTGCAAACCAGACCAGCAACATACAGGGACACAAATACTGGGTTCTTAAAAAACAAGTTTTAGCTTTACTTCAGCACATCACCCTCTCCACTGAGGGTGAATTAAGTCATCTTCATGAGAGATAAATTACCTATATTCCTGCCTAACCTTAATAACAAAGAAGAAGAAGGCCTTTTATCTGTATTGTAAACAGAGTAATTACAATTTGCTATGGCTCACAGAAGCAGGAAAAAACAACAAACCACCACATTTAAGTGTTTTTCATTTTCTCTGAGAACCTGAATAACTTGGTAGTCTTAACTCTAGCTCATTACAGCTAACATTTTAATCTCTCATGGCAGAGAAGCAAGAAATAAGCTTATGTCCAGGTCATAACAGCATCACTAAGATCAATACTCAGAGATACTGTAGGAAATAGGTTCACTTTTGCAAAAACACTATACGTTTCCCACTTGCGAAGATCAAAGCTGAGATGGGGCATTTGGGGTCTGGCTTTCACCTGGAGTTGTTGGTCAGGCGGCATACAATAGTGCTTTCCTGCTACATAAGGCATAGTACTGGAGAATAAAAAGGTCTAAATGTGTCATCTCTGCCCAAAAATTCTAGTCGGGTAGATAAGAAATGATGTCTTATTATTTTAATAGCCCCAAACAATTGAAACAAAAGAACCTTAAATAAGAGTTCAAGACAACAAAAATAGCACAAGGCAGGACATGTTTAATTATCAATAATTGCTACAGGATGTCAGAAAAATGGAGAGAACATATCACACTGGAGTGGTCTGGATGTCAGTACCAAGACTGGAAATGAATTACACTAGATGGATGTAAAAGCCCAAAACAATCAATATCTAGAATCACCAAATGATACCCTCATGAATATTCAATATACGCTGATAATGCACAAGGACGGCCTTTCTCATGCAGCTGGATTAAATCTGCTATAGTGACTTGAACCAGTGCACATTTATAGCCTTTTCCTTCCAACACAGTATAAATGTCAGTATGGAAACAGCAATATATATTTTCTCCACATATTATACAAATGTGTCCTGCATGTGGGAGTTCTAATCTTATGGATCTTATCCCTTTGGGACTAGTTGTGTGTTTATATTGACTTTAGTTCGTCCTTCTTAAATTAACAAAGAGGGACCAGATTTTCCATTCCAAATAGAATGACTCATCTAAGTACAAAAAGCAATGAAATTTCTAAGAAGCCTCTTCCTAATATCCTGTGCACCTCACATCATCAAGAAGAATTTACTTAGAAATACAAGTGCTACTACTACAAGCTGTAATGTTGGAAACCTGGCCCCATGCCATCCATTACATTTTCATAGGATTATTAAATCTGCCAGACAAATCTCAGATTCTTGTTCTACCAGATTCAACTTAACCACTGATCTGCTAAATATTACAGAATGCCTTCTTTATACTAAATAATGTCTCAGGTATTGCAGATATAATGGTGGTGGTAGGGGAGGTATAAGGTCTGTGTGTGCATAGAGTTTACATTCAAGTGTGCGTGTGTGTTACTGTGTTGGGGGAGAAAGAGACAACAAACACACGGTACAGTGACTAGAGGCAATTCAGATGGTGAGGCATCTGCTAGGTGGAAATAATAATGATGTGATGAGATGGGGATGGCAAGAGTGGGAGTGCGATCACTTCAGATGGTGTAGTCTCCCAAGGTCTCTTGGAGGAATTCACATTCTAATAAGTGGATGAAGGCAGTGATACAAAGATCAAGGGAAGAGTGGTACAGGTCGAGAAAAGAGCAAGTTCAAAGGCCCTAGGATGGAAGTGAGCTCCTTCAAGATAAGCAGGAAGGTCAGTACCACTGGAAGCAGGAGGAGAGACAGAAGTGTTGAGAAGAAGCAGGAAAAGGAAGGCAGGACTTAGATCATTTGGGGCCTTGTGGGCCATGGAGAGGATTTAGTATGCCTGCTTAGGAAAAATATTAACAGTAATTTCCTAAGATCCAGGCAAATTTAGTTGAATTAATTTCTAAGTTATTACATACTAAAATACTCATTGGTAACAAACATTTTAGATTTTAGATACTTCTTTGAATGTTTACTAAAAATATAATATTTACCAAAATGGAGATTTGCTGTTTTCATGTTTCCAGTTACATAATAATTAAGAGATTTTTAAAAATTTTAAATTGGAGGGTAATTGCTTTACAATGTTGTGTTGGTTTCTGCCATACAGCAACATGAATTGACCATAAGTATACATATGTATTTTCCCTCGTGACCCTCCCTTCCACACCCACCATATACCATCCCTCTCAGTTGTTACAGAGCACCAGACTGGGCTCCCTGTGTTACACAGCAAGTTCCCAGTAGCTATCTATTTTACATGATAGTGTATATATGTCAATGCTACTTTCTCAATTCATCCTATCCTCAGCTTCCCCACTATGTCCAAAAGTCTGTTCCCTGCATCTGTATTTCCATTCCTGCCCTACAAATAGGTTCATCAGTAACCATTTTTCTAGATTACATATATATGCATTATTATACAATATTTTTCTCTTTCTGACTTACTTCACTGTATATAACAGGCTCTAGGTTCATCCACCTCATTAGAACTGATTCATATCCATTCCTTTTATGACTGAGTAATATTCCATTGGTTTCCCAGGTATCTCAGTGGTAAAGAATCTGCTGGCCAATGCTGGAGATGTGGGTTTGATTCCTGAGTTGGGAAGATCCCCTGAAGAAGGGGATACTCCAGTATACTTGCCTGGAAAACTCCATGGACAGGGGAGCCTGGCAGGCCCCAGTCACACAGACTTGGACATGACTGTGCAACTAAGCACACACACATACAATATTACACTGTATATATGTACCCCAACTTCTTTATCCATTCATCTGTCAATGAACATCTAGGTGCTTTCACAGCCAAGCTATTGTAGGTAGTGCTACAGTGAATACTGGGGTACATGTGTTTCTTTCAATTATGGTTGTCTCAGGGTATATGCAGTACAATTGCTGGGTCATATGGTAGTTTTAGTCCTAGTTTTTAAAGAAATCTTCACACTGTTCTCCATAGTGGCTGCATCAATTTACATTCTCACCAACAGTACAAGAGGGTTCCCTTTTCTCCACACCCTCTCCAGCATTTTTATTGTTTGCAGATTTTTTGATGATGGCCATTCTGACTGGTGTGAAGTGGTACCTCATTGTAGTTTTGATTTGTATTTCTCTAAAAATGAGCAATGTTGAACATTTTTTCATGTGTTTGTTGGCCATCTGTAAGTCTTCTTTGGAGAAATAAAAATTATGGAATTTTTAGTACATTTCAATGTTCCCCATCCCTGTCTCACAAAATTATCAACACAAAGGCGGGACTCAGAGAAACAAAGCCCCAAATCATGTAACACTAAACACTAACAAATCACCTGTTTTCAGTTGTCTTTACTCCTTCTTATACTCTATCCTCAAGCATATGCTATCATGATGTAGCTTTAATCATAACAGGTATATGATTTTTCTCCAGTGCTTTCAAAGCACATTTTGAGTAGGGTACTTATTATTTTGCAAGATTTGGACACTGGCAAGAAGATTTCTCAGCAACTCTAAATAAGCCTGGCTAACTGGACTTCATTGATCACTTCTTGCAATGATTTTCCCCTCTTTGACTCAAATCTTCACTTCTTATCAAAATTGCTCTTTCAGAGTAAAAAGGACTTGAGAAGAAAAGTAATTTCTGATAAGCAGTAATGAGACTGACTTCTTACTAGGATCCCTGGTATAAAAATTAGATTTTAAGTAATTTCTAAATAATTTCTGAGAATTCACAAGAGGAGAATTCCTCCTCTTAGCTGAGTGTCATTTGTTTGCAAATGAGAAGACACAGCTGTGGATTGGCTAATTAGGAAGACTTTAACCTTACCTAACTATGTTTTAACAAAACCTAGAAAAAGACATTTTTCTTAGTCTCTGTGTCAGATTTTTAAACTCTCTGACTTGGGGATTTCTAAAAGGTCAGTGGAGGAGCTAGTGAATTTGATTTTTAGTCATGAATTTCGTTTCATAAATTCATGTGTTATTTAGAAAACTGAAGAAGAAGGACCAAATATAGTATATTCTCTACTACTCCACATGTCCCCTCAGACAGTTATCTCTGGTATTGTCACAAAGACAAAATCATCAAAACAACTTAAGAGAGTTTTTCTATATTGTTAGTAAAATCTAGTGTTGGTTTAAATAAAAGGCTGCAGGAAAAAGTAAGAAAATGTATCATTTGTCTTGTGGTTATTTTACAAGTTTTAATTTCTCTTTAAGGTATTACAGGCATCTCAAATTTAGTACAGTCAATACAGAAACCTTGATTCCCACACTCCCCATCCCATTTATGGTCTTCAGTTTAGTAAGTCACCATGTACCCAGTGCCAAATCAAGCTAGGTCATTCTTCATTCTCTTCTTTCTCAGACCCTCCTATAACTCCATCCACATACAATTCATCTGCAAGTTCTAGTAACTCAGCCCAAAACCTATATTACAGGGCTGCAATCAAGGAGTTGCTGGGCTATGTTCTTACTTGGGGGCTCAACTGAAACAAATCTGACTTCAAGTTTATTCAGGTTACTGGCAGAATTAATTTCTTTACAGCTATTTGACTGAGGGAACTGGATTTTTGCTGGAAGTTGGCTAAAGACTGCTCTCAGGTCACTGTGGCCACCAGAAGTTCCTAGAGGCTGTCTATATGTCATTTCCACATGGGTTTCTCCAACTTATCCACTTACTCCATCAAGCCTATGATGAGTCTATGGCTTGAGTCTGATAAGACAGAGTTTTATATATTGCAACATTATGATAAGCATTGTATCCTATCTCTTTGTCATATAGCATGACCTAATTACAGGACTGACAAACCATTACCTTTACCATATTTAATTGATTAGAAACAAGTCACAGTTTCCACCTACACTCAAGGGGTAGAGATTACCAAGTCTTGAACACAAGAAGGTAGGAATTCTTGGGGCTTACTTTAAGGTCTTCCTGTCAAGATTATAACTGACATTATTTATTACAGCTTTTAAATAGTATTCTTGGCTCATATTCTTATTATTTCTTTTCTTTTGCTTACTTTGGCTTAAATTGTTTGTGTCCCTCCTAGTTTCTTTAGGTGAAAGCTTAGGCCATTAGTCTTTCCTAAAAAAGGGGTTATTGCTATAAATCGACCTCTAATTACTATGATAGCAGCATTTTAGAGATTTTTATTTATCATGTTTTTCTTTTCGTTCAGTTCAAAAACATCCTGATTTCCATTTGATCTTTTCTTTGATACACAAGTTAACTAGCAGTGTGCTAGTTACTTCCCAAATACTTGGGAATTTTCCAGTTACCTTTCTGTTATTGATTTCTAAGCCAGTTTCCTTGTGGTCAGGGGATATGCTTTAAACATCTAGAGTCCTTTTTAAATTCAAAAGACCTGTTTTATGGCCAGAATATTGTCTATCTTGGTAAATGTTCTATGAGCACTTGAAAAACAATATGTGTCATTTAATTATTGGATAGAGTCTTCCATAAACATCAGTTAGGGCAAATTGGTTGATAGTGTTGTCTTCTATAGCTTAATTTAATGTACATTTTCTATTGATATTGAAAAAGGTTATTGAAATCTCCAACTATGATTGTTGATTTGTCTAATTCTCCTTTTACTGTTATATGATCAGTATTTGCTTCATATGTTTGGAATCTTTAAGTGCATAAATATTTAGAATTGTCATGTTCTCTTGATAAATTAACCTCTTTGTCTGTGAAATGATGCACTTTATCCATGGGCCATATTCTTTTTCTGTTATCAATATGGCCACTCTGTTTTCTTTTTATTAATAAATTATCAATAAATTTATTAATAAATAGTGCTATCATGGTATAATTTCTTCTATCATTTTTTGTTCAGTTGTTCAGTTGTGTCCAGCTCTTTGAAGCCCTATGGACTGCAGCATGCCAGGCCTCCCTGTTCCTTACCATCTCCCAGAACTTGGTCAAACCCATGTCCATTGAGTCAGTGATGTCATTCAACCACATCATCCTCTGTTGTCCCCTTTTCCTCCTGCCTTCACTCTCCCAGCATCAGGTTCTTTCCTAATGAGTTGGCTCTTTGCATCAGGTGGCCAAAGTATTGGAGCTTCAGCTTCCGCATCAGTTCTTCCAATGAATACCCAATTCTTTAGGATTGACTGGTTTGATCTCCTTGTAGTCCAAGGGACTCTCAAGAGTCTTCTTCGACACCACAGTTCAAAAGCACCAGTCCTTCAGTGATCAGTCTTCTTTATGGTCCAACTCTCACATCCATGACTACTGGAAAAACTATCAGTTCAGTTCAGTTCAGTCACTCAGTTGTGTCCAACTCTTTGCAACCCCATAAACCACAGCATGTCAGGCTTCTATGTCCATCCCCAACTCCCGGAGTCCACCCAAACCCATGTCCATTGTGTCGATGATGCCATCCAACCATCTCATCCTCTGTTGTCCCATTCTCCTCGGGCCCTCAATCTTTCCCAGCATCAGGGTATTTTCAGATGAGTCAGCTCTCTGCATCAGGTGGCCAAAGTATTGGAGTTTCAGCTTCAACATCAGTTCCACCAATGAACACCCAGAACTATCTCCTTTAGGATGGACTGGTTGGATCTCCTTGCAGTCCAAGGGACTCTCAAGAGGCTTCTCCAGCACCACAGTTCAAAAGCATCAGTTCTTCGGCACTCAGCTTTCTTTATAGTCCAACTCTCACATCCATACATGACCACAGGCAAAACCATAGCATTGACTAGATGGACCTTTGCTGGCAAAGTAATGTCTCTGCTTTTGAATATGCTATCTAGGTTGGTCATAACTTTCCTTCCAAGGAGCAAGCGTCTTTTAATTTCATGGCTGCAGTCACCATCTGCAGTGATTTTGGAGCCCCCAAAATAAAGTCAGCCACTGTTTCCGCTGTTTCCCCATCTATTTCCCATGAAGTGATGGGACCAGATGCCATGATCTTTATTTTCTGAATGTTGAGCTTTAAGCCAACTTTTTCATTTTCCTCTTTCACTTTCATCAAGGGGCTCTTTAGTTCTTCTTTACTTTCTGCCATAAAGGTGGTATCATTTGCATATCTGAGGTTATTGATATTTCTCCCAGCAATCTTGATTCCAGCTTGTGCTTCCTCCAGCTCAGCATTTCTCATGATGTAAAGAGCAATATTGCATAGGAACCTGGAATGTCAGGTCCATGAATCAAGGCAAATTGGAAGTGGTCAAACAGGAGATGGCAAGAGTGAACATTGACATTCTAGGAATCAGCAAACTAAGATGGACTGGAATAGGTGAATTTAACTCAGATGACCATTATATCTACTACTGTGGGCAGGAATCCCTTAGAAGAAATGGAGTAGCCATCATAGTCAACAAAAGAGTCCAAAATGCAGTACTTGGATGCAATCTCAAAAACGACAGAATGATCTCTGTTCGTTTCCAAGGCAAACCATTCAGTATCACAGTAATCCAAGTCTATGCCCCAACCAGTAACACTGAAGAAGCTGAAGTTGAACAGTTCTATGAAGACCTACAAGACCTTCTAGAACTAACACCCCCAAAAGATCTCCTTTTCATTATAAGGGACTGGAATGCAAAAGTAGGAAAAACCATAGCTTTGACTGTTCGGACCTTGGTTGGCAAAGTAATGTCTCTGCTTTCTTGTATCATTTTACTTTTAACCAGTTTTTATATTTTAAGTTAGTAGCTTGCGAGCAACTTATCCTGGTTCTTAATTTTTTTATTCAGTCTAAGAAAATCTCTCATTTTTAACTGGGTGGTTTAAACCATTTCCATTTAGTGTAATTATCAGTATCACTGTGTTTAAATCTACCAGGCCATTCTTTTTTTCATACGTGTCTCCTCTCTTCTTCATTTATTTTCTCCCTTTGTTACAGATTGAATGGGCCCCTCCCCCTGCCCTGCCCCATTTCAGATGCTGCAGCTTTAATTTACAATGATGGTATTAATTAGAGTTGGATTAAGTCATGAGTGTGGGGCTCTCATGATGGGATTATTAGCCTTATAAAATGAAGAAGAGAAAGTGATCTCCCTCCCTCTCTCCACATGATGTACACACCAAGGAAAGGATATTTGAGGACATTACAAGAATGTGGCCATTTTCAAGTCAGGAGATAGCTCTCAATAGGAACTGAATTAGCTGACACTTTGGTTTTGAACTTCCTAGCTTTCAGAACGGTGAGAAGTAAATTTGTGTTGTTTAAGGTACAAGTCTATGGTATTTTGTTATGGAATTTTAAGCAGACTAAGACATCTTTTATTTCTGCTTTCTTCTGAGTTAGTGGAATGCATTTTTAAATTATTCTACTTTATATATTTTGTTGGCTTATTAGCTATGTTTCTTTTTATAGTGGTTGCTCTAGAGCTAACACTGTACATACATCTTTGAAATAGTATCAGTTACCTCAAGTAATATTATGTCACTACATGTAGAATATAAGACTATTACAACCATTACAACCTCTCCCATTTTTTACTATTTTGTCATACATTTTACTACTATATAAATAATAAATCCCCTCAATATGCCAACATCATTTGTTTTAAGTAATCAATTGTATTTTAAAAATAAGAAAAAAGTATTTTTAAAATACTCAGATTTATCATTTCCAGTGCTTTTCATTCCTTTGTGTAAACTGATATTTCAGATTGTGTTTGTCTGAAAACATTTTTTTAATTTGGTTTTTGTATGTGAGAGATACTTTTGTTGAGTACAGATTCTAGGTTGACAATTTTGCTTTTTTATTACTTTAAAGATATCATTCCTCTATCTTCTGACTTACATTGTCTTTAATGAGAAGTCTGCAATCATTCTTATATTTTTATGTACTTCTTAATGTACTTGATGTACCCATGTATGTACTTTGTCTTTTTCCCTATGGTTACTTTAAATTATTTTTCTTTTTGTTACCAGCTTTGGAAATTTGTTTATGAAATGCCTGATGAAGTTTTCTTCTTGTTCTTACCTTGATATTTATTGAAATAGTTTCTTGGATTTCTGGGTTTATATTTTTCATAAAATTTATAAAATTTTCACCCTTTATTTCCTCAAGTATTTTTTATGTATCTCTCTCCACATTGAGGACTCCAATAACAAATGTATTAGGCTGTTTGAAATTTTTCTATACTTCACTGATGCTCTGTTTATATTTTTAATTTTTCAGCCTTTTATTTTCCTCTGTATATTTCATTATGATCATTTTCTATTCTCATGTTTTCAAATTCACTAACCTTTTCTTTTGCAGTGGCCAATGTCACTCTTGTTGTTAAACTGCTAAGTCATATCTGACTCTGCCATCCCATGGACTGCAGCACAACAGATTTCCTTGTCCTTTGCTATTTCCCAGAGTTTGCTCAAACTCAAGTCCATTGGGTCATTGATGCTATCTAACCATCTCATCCTCTGTCATCCCCTTCTTCTCCTGCCCTCCTTCAGTCTTTCATCGGGGTCTTTTCCAATGAACTGGCTCTTCACATCAGGTGGCCAAAGTATTGGAGCTTCAGCTTCAGTATCATTCTTTCTAAAGAATATTCAGGGTTGATAACCTTTAGCATTGGCTGCTTTGATCTCCTTGCTGTCCAAGAGACTATCAGGAGTCTTCTTCAGCACTACAGTTTGAAAGCATCAGTTCTTTGGTGCTCAGCCTTCTTTATGTATTTTTAAATCTCAGACAGTTATTTTTTCATATTCATGCTTTCTTTGGGTATTTTCAAATATCTTCCAAGTCTCTACTTAACATGCTTGTGCTTTCTTTTACTTTCCTGAAAATATGAAATACATCTACAATATCATTTTAATATTCTTGTGTGATAACTTTTTCATTGGTGTCATTTCTGAGTCTTTTGTATTGATGTTTTCTTCTAATAATAGGTGTGTTATACTTTTTGCAGTAAACTGTTATTGGATGCTTGACATATGAATTTTATTTTGGGGGATGGTGGATATTTTCATATTCTTTTTATATGTTTGAATTTTGTTCTGTCACTCAAATATATTACTTGGTAAGTTTTCCACGCTTTTTTTTGATGGGGTACCAGAGCATTCCCTGGCGGCTCAGTGGTAAAGAATCTGCCTACAATGCGGGAAATGCAAGAGACACAGTTGCAGTCCTTGGGCTGGGAAGATCTCCTGGAGAAAGAAATGGAGCCCACTCTGTATTCTTGCCTGGGAAATCCCATGGACAGAGGAGCTTAGCAGGCTACAGTCCACGGGATCAAAGAAGAGCTGGACATGACTGAGCAAACACACACGCATGCACACAGCGTCCTTCAGCTTCAGACTAATTTTTCAGTGCTATGAAAGCAATACAATTCTAAGTACTTTACCCAAATCCCTGTTTACTACAAGGATTTTCCACTCTGGCTCTTAGGAACAAAAATTATCGCAAGTGTTTTATGATATCCTGGAACTGTTTTACCTGTCCATTATAAGCTCTTTCTCCAGAAATGGTGGCTCATCATATCCTTCTGGTGAGCAGCATCAAGCAGATGACTTAAGGAGAAAACTCTGGAGATCTCAAAAGTCCTCTCTCTGTGCTGCTTTGTTCTCGCCAATATTCTGTCCTACAAATTCTAACCTTTTGACCTCCCTGAATTCTCAACTCTATCTCTTCAGTCCAGTGAGAATTACTGGGATCTGTCTGGGTCCCCTTTACTGTAAAATCTTAAGGCAGTAAACTGAAACAATTATAGGACTTCCCTCTTTTTTTTCCTTTATGTAAAGTATCATTGTCTTATATTGCCTATTATTCAATATTTCAAAACTGTTGCTTTGTATATGTTGCCCATTTCTTGTTGTTGAAGGGAGGTGAATAAACGTGGTCTCTGTTCCCTCATTCTTACCGGAAGTAGAAGTGAGCTAGTATCCTTAATCTTTCCATTTTGTGTCATGACCTCCATTAGCAGGCTTGTGAAATCTATGCATTCTTCTCGGAAGGTTATTAAATTCATACAACTAAAGCATAGGATAACAAAATAAACCAATTATCCTGAGATACATTTATCAAAATATTTTTAAAAATAATTGCATTACAGTAATACATGTGCCTCTACATTAAAACATTTAAAAATTCTAGCAGCTGGTATAATAATTTCCAAATTTTGAAGCAGTGTTGAGCATAATTAATATTTTCAGATACCTGTAACAACTGTAAGTGTTATGAAAACGTTTTCAATTTCTACTGGTAACAAAATCATAAGAACTGCTAATACTATAGATTTGGACACTGTATTCATAATTGAAAGGATGTTAAATTTAAGTCAGAGGTTAGTGAAAATAAAGACATATATTTTGTTTAGCTAGCTTCATGGACTCCTGCCATATCTGTGAACATTTTATAGACCCCTTGAGAAGAAATACTGCTATAGAGAAATTTCTCTGAATCTTTGATCTTAGGGATCAAGTCATGGATCATAGAATTTGCTGCCCCTAACAAACACCTTGGTTTTTCAATCTTGCTGTTAGTTCTATATCCTTATTTTAAGTGAGGGCCTGAATAACAGTAGAATTAAATGAGATAACAGGACAAGCATTTACCATTATGTTTGGCACCTGGTGAGCCCAAGCAGGATAACTAGTCACTATCAGCAGCATCATTATCATGGGGGACCATTTTTGTTGGGAGGAGAGACTGAAATTTATATAAATATGAGGGCTCTCTTTTAAGGAAAATCAAGTAAGCATTTTCCTTTTGCCAATTTTATGAAAAACTCTGGTGACTCAGCAGTAAAGAATCGGCCTGTGAAGGAGGAGACATGGGTTCAATCTCTGGGTTGGGAAGATCCCCTGGTGAAGGAAATGGAAGCTCATTCCTGTATTATTGCCTGGGAAATCCCTTGGACAGAGGATCCTGGCAAGCTACAGTCCATGGGGTTGCAAGATTCAGACATGACTTAGCAATTAAACCACCAACACCATGACTATAAGAACCTGTTATTAGGGTTTTTCCTAGGGCCTCAAAGCTTCCTGGGCAAGCTAGGATTCCTGAAACTTAACTTTACTAATTTCATGGTAAGTCTTCTTCCAACTGACATTCTCCTCTTCTTCATCTTCATAATTTTTATCATTTATGCATGATGCTAGAGTAACTTCTTTGTCCTTGTGAATGCAGAGGTAATGGTATAAGGAAATATGGAGAGGTGGTGAAGATAGGAGGGGACAACTACCTGGACTTGCCTTGCCTTGATCTTTGGAGCCCCAGCCTGAATGTTTGACTCCTGGAGGGGTTTATTTTCCATGTTTCCAACAACAGATGTATTAGAGTGAACCAGTGAGAGACAGAATAGCAAACAGAGGGCCCTGCCTAAGTTACTTCTCACTCTGTTTCTACCATCTAGCAAAGTAAGAGCACATAGTGGATGTTCCACATAAATGTATCAAAACAATGAATGAATTTTTTTTTTTCCTGAGTATCTTTTGGGGGAAAAAAATGAAGTAAAAGGAAGAATGAAAAAAAAATTAAAGCTGGATATTGCTACAAATTTTTTTAACTTTTAACCACTGAATCAAATGTTTCTCTAGGATGTAGGGAAGCCAAACATATTAGAGTGAAGAGGGAAACTGATGAGTTTAATTTTTCTTTACTGCCATTCCAACTGCCCTGCTAACTGCTGCTGCCCTTCTTCTAATCATGCTTTCCTATCCTTTTTTGGCTTCCCGGGTGGTGCTAGTGGTAAAGTACCTGCTTGCCAATGCATGAGACATAAGAGACATGGGTTTAAGCCCTAGGTTGGGAAGATCCCCTGGAGGAGGGCATGGCAACCCACTCTAGTATACCTGCCTGGAGAATCCCATGGACAGAGAAGCCTGGAGGGCTACAGTCCATAGGGTTGCAAAGTGTTGGACACGACTGAAGAGACAGCACACACATACTCTCTACTTCTAGAGTGTTATTTCTACTAATCTCTGGTTCCATCTGGGGTGTTTGTGGATAACTAACGATGACAATAATAAATAACAATAATGATATGAATACTAACATTTATTGAGTGCTACTCAGTGTCAGGCTCTGAGTTGTTTCTTTTTAAATTATTTTATTAATAAAAATTTTGGCCACATGGGCATATCTGGGCAGCATGCCTGACAAAATGCAGAATCTTAGTTCCTGAAGCGGGGTCAGACTCACACCCCCTGAGCTGGTAGGGCAGAGTCTTAACCTCTGGACGACCAGGGAAGTCCCTGAGCTGTTCTTTTCTACTCTCATCTTAATCAACCCATACACAATTCCATGGTACAGGTTTTATCATCACCCCCATTTCACAGATTGGGAAATTGGCAGCCACAGCCAATGTGTTCAGTGTCACACATTAATGAGGAGTGGTGTCAAGATATAAACTTAGGCGTTTTGATTTCCGAGCCTGCTTAAAGCCATTTAGTCACCCCACCACCCTACTGTAGTAGGAATAAAATTCAGGAGTGATTCAATTTTATAGAACATCAGCATTTTAGAAAGTGTCATTGTATAATGAAAAGCCTTCAACAATCAAAGAGATATAAATAAAAGGGTGGCATATTAAGTGGCTGAGGTAAACAAAAATCATGTCATATAAACATCAGCATATCCTGTGTGTAAATAGTGAATAAAAAGCTGCATGTGTGAGAGACAGAGAAAGAGAGAGTGTGCAGAAATGGTGAACTCTCTGAAGGCAAAGTCCTGAGAGTCCACCATTACTTTCTTGCTGTTTAGTCTTCACAGCACAACAGGCAGTCCTCATGGGCAGCGATTTATCTGTTGCCCCAAAACGTGCTTAGTAAAAAGTATTCAATAAACATGAGTGTAATGAAGAAATTAAGGTACATCCAGAAAGAAAAAAAAAAAGGTGCTTTAGGATCTTTAATAGGCAAGAATTCAGTTACCAAAACTAGACCTTAAGATCTTATAAAACTCTAAGAAGACAGAGATTCATAGCTTGTGATTCATAATTGAATCTTACTAGCACAGAGCCTAGTATAGAACCACCAGGCTATTTATGATCAGTGAGTACATGAAAAAACAGTACTGTTCTGCTTTTGTTTTTCTTATGGCTGTGTGGCATGAGGTATGAAACCTGCACTGTTTAAAACTGTGTGTTCTCCACTGACTGCAGCACAGGCCTTGCATTACTTAGAACATTAGTTGGCAGCAGCATGCTTGTGCTCGGTAGTCCTGTAGTCCTAGGAGGCAATGGTGGCCACAATCCCCTGGACGTCAAGGTACTCATGGTCAAAGAGATCCGCAACAGGGAATGAGCTCTATGCAGAGCATGGCTCTCTGGGTCTCGTCTCAGAAGGGCTCCTGTTTCCAATAGATGTCTGTTTGGGATTTCTCTACCTTGTGGCTTCATCTTCAATAACTTTCAAACTTGTGTGTGGAGTGTCAGTCTGGGCCACAGGGTAAGACTTATGTAGGTTCTTGATCCACATCCTCCCATGCCATCTTTTTGAAAAGAGTTGTTAGAAGTGGTTCCTGTGATAAAGCAAGATTTTTAAATAGATTAAACCAGTGACATTTGATTCTGCCTCTTTGTGGAGTGGGGCTATTTGTTTTAGTTCATGGAATAAAACTGAGAACTCACAGACATGCTATTACTACTTAAAATTGCACTCTATCCTGAACATGAAATACAGATAGACCCTAAGTACCATTCCCAGGTCTTTCCTCTCAGTAGGGTACAAAGCTTTTGTACACATAATGAACTTAGACATTTTAATAGCCGATTTGTACCCTTCAGGCCGCTGTTGTCATAACCTCTACTGACTCACTGTGGATTATTATGTGAGGCTTATCATTGTTGATTTACTTTTTTCATATCTGTTCCTAAAGCAATAGATATTGTCACTTCCGTTTAAAACACATTTATTGAAATGGTGCTTTTTCTAAAGGGCACTTAAGTCATTTTTATTTAAAATGAATGAATTAAATTTACCTTCCTCATTTGCTTCTACATGACCTTTTGGGAACTTGGAAATTAAATTTTCTCCTAATATTTTACTTTCCAACTTGGCAAACATTGGAGTTGTTTTAGATCCTGAACAAAGTTGAAAAAGCACAGATTTCTTTTCAAAAACCAAATTTGAAACAAATGATAATGATTCTCTGGAAATGTATTTGCTATGGTTGAGCTTTACCTTTTCTTTTTAAATGAATTACAAAGAAGAGAGTAACATTTAAGAATTAATGAGATCATAAAAATCAACTAAGACAAAAACCATCCATAGGGGTGATTTCAACTGTAAATATTTTCACTTAAAAATATAAACAAGTTCATATTGTTATTTAATAAATATTATTATTTGATGTTGATAAACATAATAAATAAACTGAACAGAAATTGAAATACACATTTTTGAGTAGACCAAATTAATACTTTACTAATGGTAATGACACTAAGTAAAGATCTCCCAAATATGCCAAAATGAAGAAACAGATCAAACAGAATTTTCTATTTATAACTTAAAATACTTGTTCATGCTTGCTTACATAACCATGTAATAAAAGTATGTCTGAAGCTTTAGGAAATAATTTTTAAAACTGCCCTGTTAAAATTCAATAACAGAGCTTCCTTTTGTTAAAAAGATCAGTATTTTTCAAATGAAAAATGAAACATTTTTTAGAAGAAAAGATTATTGTTATTAGCTAACTGCACACTATAAAAACACTAATTGCATATAGTCTTATAATTTGTGGAGGTATTTCCATATACATATATATCTGGAAGAGGTAGATAAAACTACTATTTCTTATTCCTACATTTAAAGATATCAAGTAGAGCTCAGAGAAATTAAGTAACTTTCCTAAAACACATAGATTAATTGCCAAAGCTGAGGCTTAACTGCAAGTCATCAGCCTTTCTTTGAATCCACTCTTTGGTTAATCAAGAACATACCCTTCTTCAATTCCTGCAAAAGCAATGAAGACAATTTTCCATGTGATTTATTGACACTGAAGGACTTCTTTCATTTGCCTCATCCATTATTATTAGTGACTGGCATTTTTAGTGTAGTGCTCACAGCTACAGAGAACTCAAGGAAGAGTGAAAAGGGTAAGTTGTAGGCTTGGCCCGAAGGAACTGAGAGGCTCACAGAGGTGCAAGCCAGGAAAGGAAGTAGTGGGCATACTTAGACAGAAGATCTAAGTATGCACAAAACAAAGGTACCAGTTCTAAGCACCAGTGGCTTTCACAAAAAGAAGTCATCAGTTGGGAACCCAGGCGAACAAGAAACAATCCATTTTTGGTTTTTAAGTCAACTGCATTGAGATATAATTTGCATATAATAAAATGTATCAACCTTCAGTGTGCTGTTCAGTGACCAATACAATCAAGAGCATTTTAATAACCCTTGAAATCCCCTCCAGGTTTTCTGCAGTCAATCTCTCCTCCTACCAATGGCCTCATACAACCACCCTACCTTGGTGGATCTAGTAAGATTTTTAAAGTTTGAAACGAGAAGAAGCTAATGGAAATAGCAAGAAAAAGGGAAGATTGAAATCAGATGAAATTTCCCAACTGTTAGAAATCCAGGTTATAAGTCTAAGTAAAATTTCCAAGCAAGGAAGGAAAAATGACTTGAGTTTGTAGGCAAGAGAAAGGAGAAGCCATCTGCTCTCCTAAGTAAACCTCCTCCATTCCAACAGTCATTTCTTGGTCTCCTTGTCCCATTATCAACCTCAGGCCCATACATTGCTTACATTTATAGGAGGAAAATGACATCTGCAGAACTCTGCTGTATTGGGAAGCTGTAAACTGATACCTCCAATGACCATCCCATCCCAGATAGCCACAAACCCTAACCAAGATTCTACTCAAGTAGTTCTTAAACTTCTGGGGGATCACAGACATCCTTGAGGAACCTTTTGATTCTCTTCCTAATAACATGCACCCAGAATCAATTTTGCATTCCATTTCAGGTGGTCCACAGGGCTCCCAGAATCCATCCCCGGTATCCAAAGAATGTCCTTGGTGTTCAGAGTAAAACCCTCCCATAACCTTGCGTTTTTCTGCATCTTCCTGCACAGGGCATTGCAGGGAGAAATATCTCAACCTGTGCAAAAGGGGCCAGGAGAGCCGCTGCATCATGTTCTACATTATCACTTTCTCTACAAAGCGTTCTGCGGGCTTTAATAATGCCTTCCCACTATGTTACACAAGGAAATACAGTCCTGAAAAAAAGATATGAGGGGAAGGGAGCGATGCATGGCCTGTCGGACAGCAATGCAGTAAAGGATGAAGATCACCTAAGATATTCTAGTGTTGTGTTTAGTCCTGTTTCCCCCCTCCCAATAGCTATGAGGGGGTATAATGTTAAAGAAGTCACAAACCTCTCTGAGCCGCCCCAATACACTCATCTTTCAAATGATAAGGGACTAGATTGGATAGTGTCTATAATTTCTAAGATTTCATATCCCAAAACACTGTCCTTTAAGTCAAACTATCCTTTCCCTTTTATAACTGAAGTAAAGTATCCTGGTGAAAGTCGCTCAGTTGTGTCTGACTCTTTGCAACCCCATGGACTAATACAGTCCATGGAATTCTCCAGGCCAGAATACTGGGGTGGGTAGCTATTCCCTTCTCCAGGGGATCTTCCCAACCCAGAGATCGAACCCAGGACTCGCTCATTGCAGGCAGATTCTTTACCAACTGAGTCACCAGGGAAACTCAAGAATACTGGAATGGGTAGCCTATCCCTTCTCCAGGGGACCTTTCTGACCCAGGATTTGAATCGGGGTCTCCTGCACGGCAAGCAGATTCCAGCTGAGCTACCAGGGAAACCCCTTGAAGTCACCATATAAGATATCCTGCATACACACCTGAAAATCAGGACATTTGAAAAGCCCATAAAACTGAGAAGTTACCTGGCATGGCCAGGAGGAACCAGTTTCTGAGAAGAGAATCCTGTACCTTTAACCCCTTCCTCGGAGGCTCACAGAAAAGCAGCGCCCTGCTTTAGGAACCAGCTGACTATAACACACTAACAAGTGTCATTGACAAGCAGAGTGACCATCATACTGGGGTGGGTGGTGGGAGCTGAGAGGAGCATTGTACCCACTATCGTCTAGCACAGCCTAGAATCAACAAATAACCATGGCTTGAGTGAATACATGAAGAGAGGGAAATTCTGTTTCCTCTGTTTCCCAGGCAGAACAGGGAACGAATGAGTTAGATATTTTGGTTTATTTTAACTGGGGTTATCTGATTTATTAAATATGTATTTAAGGTAAGTTTACTTTGTGCATTGGGTACCAAAGGTGTTCTCTTTGCTTCATTTCTAATCCTATTTTTTAAAAAGACAATTAAAATGGTGCCAAATGGTCCCTAGAAGTGAGCCACTTTCAAAACAGCTTTCTCTGGCTTCATAGTTGTGGAAACTGTGTTGTCTCTGGGAGTTTAACTAATTCTTTGTAACATTTTAGAATAAGTACTCTGGGATAGCTAAACATAGAACTTGTCAACTAAATATGCATTTAGAGAATTTTAATACATATTATAAATATATATTTAGGGATATTCTTACAATGAATAAAGGGCTTTATAATAACTCCTTTGGAAGGATTGTACTCAACTGCATTATATTTTCAGTCTCTTAAAAATTCATGATATTTTCCTGATAGACCAGGATGTCTGATAAGAGATGGTAATGAGACACTGTCAGTGAGCCATGGAGAATCTCAAATTCCACATATGATGTGAAGCCTCATTCTTCACAAAGACAAAGTAGGTGAGGAACAGCTCAGGATACTTTATTTTTCCTTATAAATAATGCAGTACAGTTACTCACATGTCAGCCCATAAATGGGCAAACACAATCTTCACGAACTGGGTCATCCAGGTTCAAAGCAATTTGTGAAAGAAAGGTTTTCCTACAGTTCTAAGTAGGACATGGGACCCTCTTTTAAATGTAGATGGATGACCATACCAAATCTCTGCATCAGATTCTTCAGCCCCTTCCTCAGTCAGATCCTTTTGGCTACACACACATACACCTTACTACTGCCTAGACAATGGACATCAGCATTTTTGATCATATGTTCCATTAATAAAATATGCTTTAAAGTATTTTATTACAGTATACATATTGGAGTAAAATACTTCATAAAGTATATATATTTAACATAATTAAAGCTTAATTTATGTCTTATTTTTAAGCAACATGTGACTCTATAGTGCTAACATTTTTTTCCACATGTCAATAAATCACCAGGCTCCTGGTTTGGGAGAAGCCAGTCCGGACTGGAAAGCGTGCTCACTCACTGCATCCTGTCTAGGATTTTTCTTTGCTTCCCAATGATCTCTTCAAAATATGCACAGAAAGGAGTCAAAACCTGCAGTCATGGCAGCATGCAGCATCAGCTGTCTCTGACAACACGTGAAGGGACAGAGGGTGAGTTTTCATCTGTTTCTTTGCTAGAAAGAGATTCTGGATGGATAAAGCATCATGACCCCCCAGAAAGGTTTGGACAGGGTGGAAGGGTGAAGGTGATTCGTCACGTCCTCCCTGCCTGAGTCACTTGCAGGGTCTGTTTTAGAACAAAGCTGAAGACTCCAGTCCTCTCCCTGGAGGAAGGTCTCAACCTCAGTACAGGTCCCTCCACCACAAGCATCCTTTTGTGAACTGAGCAAAATGCCAAAGCAGGGCTCTTCCTTCAACCCTATTTGCTTCTTTCTTTTGCTTCTTTCCCCTCTCTGGTCACCAAATTAAGTCCCCAGGGCCCTCATTTCTTTCTCCAGTGAAGCCCTGCTACCAGGAAGATACAGTGATAAATAGATCCACCCATCCTTTCATGTGACAAATGTTACTGAGTTCCATCAATATGCCAGGCTGAGAAACAACCAGTTGATCAGGCATTATTCCTTAGAGGGCTATCTGCTTAAAGAGTGTGCCCTGTTGTTAAGGGTTCAGGTGCCAGCAGCCAGAATCTCCAAAAACTGCCAAGGCCATGCCATAGGCAACAGAGGCCTCACAACATAGCCTGCCTGGCAGCCGGGCCCATCGGCTGAGCTCAGACTATACTCAGCCTATTTTTCTGGAAAACAGCCAGCTCTTCTTCATTCAGCTGTCACACAGACATGAAGAAAGGTCCTGGCCGAGGATTCATGATACACTGGGTTTTCTGCACGGATTAAGGATATGTTTAAAGGAGGGAGGGGGTGAGTAGAGAGCACATACCGACAGCAAGGCAGGGTTCATGAAGCAAATGTTAGTGCCTCTATGACAAAGGTAGTTTCTGCATCCCACAGTCAATTCAGTTGAGTTGCTCAGTCGTGTCCGATTCTTTGTGACCCCATGGACTGCAGCGTGACAGGCTTCCCTGTCCATCACCAACTCCCATAGCTTGCTCAAACTCATGTCCATTGAGTCAGTGATGCCATCCAACCATCTCATCCTCTGTCATCCCCTTCTCCCACCTTCAATCTTTCCCAACATCAGGGTCTTTTCCAATCAGTCAGGTCTTTGCATCAGGTGGTCAAAGTATTGGATCTTCAGCTTCAACATCAGTCCTTCCAATGAATCATCAAGACTGATTTCCTTTAGGATTGACTTTTGATCTCCTTGCTGTCAAAGGGACTCTCAAGAGACTTCTCCAACACCACAGTTCAAAAGCATCAATTCTTTGGCACTCAGCCTTCTTTATCCTCCAACTCTCACATCTATACCTGACTACTGGAAAAACCATAGCTTTGACTAGATGGACCTTTGTCAGTAAAGTAATGTCTCTGCTTTTTAATATGCTACCAAGTTGGTCATAACTTTTCTTCCAGGAGCAAGTGTCTTTTAATTTCATGGCTACAGTCACCACCTGCAGTGATTTTGGAACTCCCCAAAATAAAGTCTGTCACTGTTTCCATTGTTTCCCATTTATTTGCCATGAAGTGACGGGACTAGATGCCATGATCTTAGTTTTCTGGATGTTGAGCTTTAAGCCAACTTTTTCACTCTCCTCTTTCACTTTCATCAAGAGGCTCTTTAGTTCCTCTTCACTTTCTGCATAGCTGAGGTAACTGATATATCTCCTGGCAATCTTCATTGCAGTTATGGGTCATCCAGCCCAGCATTTCTCATGACGTAATCTGAGAATCTAAATAAGCAGGGTGACAACATATGGGCTTGACATACTCCTTTCCCAATTTGGAACCAGTCCATTGTTCCATGTCCAGTTCTAACTGTTGCTTCTTGACCTGCATACCGATTTCTCAGAAGGCAAGTAAGGTGGCCTGGTATTCCCATCTCTTTAAGAATCTTCCACAGTTCATTGTGATTCATAGTCAAAGGCTTTAGTGTAGTCAATGCAGCAGAAGTAGATGTTTTTCTGGAATTCTCTTGCTTCTTCTATGATCCAATATATGCTGGCAATTTGATCTCTGTTTCCTCTGCTTTTTTCTAATTCCAGTTTGAACATCTGGGAGTTCTCAGTTCACATACTGTTGAAGCCTAGCTTGGAGAATTCTGTGTCCTTCAACAAGCACAGTATAATCGGGTGGATTTCTTGGTTTCTCTGAAAGTGTTTTATAGTTTTAGCCCTACCCTGAGAAGACATTAGTCACACTCTTTTGGAGAAGGAAGTGTTCCATGTAACTTGAAGAGAGTGGATATGGGTGTTATTTTACCTATGTGTGGCCATTGGCTTTAAGATTCAGCTACGTTGCCAGATCATTCACTCAACAGACATTCTCTGAGTGATCCTATGAACCACAAATAGCACCAGAGGCCTGTAAGGCACAGGTTCTGCCTATGAAAAGCTTGCAATAATGGAGGGGTGACAGAAGTTTAAATTCACAATAATAGAGAGGTATGAAAGCAGATGTATGCCATGTTCAGTAGAAGTACCTGTGGAAAAGGTGTCAACTATGCTGGAAGCCATAGTCAGCTCCTGGTCTTGTTTTTGTTGACAGTATAGAGCTTCTCCATCTTTGGCTGCATAGAATATAATCAATCTGATTTCGGTGTTGACCGTCTGGTGATGTCCATGTGTAGAGTCTTCTCTTGTGTTGTTGGAAGAGGGTGTTTGCTATGACCAGTGCATTTTCTTGGCAAAACTCTATTAGCCTTTGCCCTGCTTCATTCTGTATTCCAAGGCCAAATTTGCCTGTTACTCCAGGTACTTCTTGACTTCCTACTTTTGCATTCCAGTCCCCTATAATGAAAAGGACATCTTTTTGGGTGTTAGTTCTACAAGGTCTTGTAGGTCTTCATAAAAACGTTCAACTTCAGCTTCTTCAGCATTACTGGTTGGGGCATAGACTTGGATAACTGTGATACTGAATGGTTTGCCTTGGAAACGAACAGAGATCATTCTGTCATTTTCAGATTGCATCCAAGTCCTGCATTTTGGACTCTTTTGTTGACCATGATGGCTACTCCATTTCTTCTGAGGGATTCCTGCCCACGGTAGTAGATATAATGGTCATCTGAGGTAAATTCACCCATTCCAGTCCATTTTAGTTCGCTGATTCCTAGAATGTAGACGTTCACCCTTGTCATCTCTTGTTTGACCACTTCCAATTTGCCTTGATCCATGGACCTGACATTCCAGGTTCCTATGCAATATTGCTCTTTACAGCATCAGATCTTGCTTCTGTCATCAGTCACATGGACAACTGGGTATTGTTTTTGCTTTGGCTCCATCCCTTCATTATTTTTGGAGTTATTTCTCCACTGAATTGGGCACCTAATGACCTGGGGAGTTTCTCTTTAGGTATCCTATCATTTTTCCCTTTCATACTGTTCATGGGGTTCTCAAGGCAAGAATACTGAAGTGGCTTGCCATTCCCTTCTCCAGTGGACCAAAAGATCTTCATGACCCAGATAATCACGATGGTGTGATCACTCACCTAGAGCCAGACATCTTGGAATGTGAAGTCAAGTGGGCCTGAGAAAGCATCACTACGAACAAAGCTAGTGGAGGTGATGGCATTCCAGTGGAGCTATTTCAAATCCTGAAAGATGATGCAGTGAAAGTGAGACACTCTATATGCCAGCAAATTTGGAAAACTCAGCAGTGGCCACAGGGCTGGAAAAGGTCAGTTTTCATTCCAATCACAAAGAAAGGCAATGCCAAAGAATGCTCAAACTACCGCACAATTGCACTCATCTCACGTGCTAGTAAAGTCATGCTCAAAATTCTGCAAGCCAGGCTTCAGCAATACGTGAACCGTGAACTCCCTGATGTTCAAGCTGGTTTTAGAAAAGGCAGAGGAACCAGAGATCAAATTGCCAACATCTGCTGGATCATGGAAAAAGCAAGAGAGTTCCAGAGAAACATCTATTTCAGCTTTATTGACTATGCCAAAGCCTTTGACTGTGTGGATCACAATAAACTGTGGAAAATTCTGAAAGAGATGGGAATACCAGACCACCTGACCTGCCTCTTGAGAAATCTGTATGCAGGTCAGGAAGCAACAGTTAGAGCTGGACATGGAACAACAGACTGGTTCCAAATAGGAAAAGGAGTACGTCAAGGGTCTATACTGTCACCCTGCTTATTTAACTTCTATGCAGAGTACATCATGAGAAATGCTGGACTGGAAGAAACACAAGCTGGAATCAAGATTGCTGGGAGAAATATCAATAACCTCAGATATGCAGATGACACCACCCTGATGGCAGAAAGTGAAGAGGTACTAAAAAGCCTCTTGATGAAAGTGAAAGAGAGTGAAAAAGTTGGCTTAAAGCTCAACATTCAGAAAACGAAGATCATGGCTTCCGGTCCCATCACTCCATGGGAAATAGATGGGGAAACAGTGGCAGACTTTATTTTTGTGGCTCCAAAATCACTGAAGATGGTAACTGCAGCCATGATATTAAAAGATGCTTATTCCTTGAAAGAAAAGTTATGACCAACCTAGATAGCATATTCAAAAGCAGAGACATTACTTTGCCAACTAAGGTCCATCTAGTCAAGGCTATGGTTTTTCCTGTAGTCATGTATGGATGTGAGAGTTGGACTGTGAAGGCTAAGCACCGAAGAACTGATGCTTTTGAACTGTGGTGTTGAGAGAAGACATTTGAGAGTCCCTTGGACTGCAAGGAGATCCAACCAGACCATTCTGAAGGAGATCAACCCTGGGATTTCTTTGGAAGGAATGATGCTAAAGCTGAAACTCCAGTACTTTGGCCACTTCATGAGAAGAGTTGACTCATTGGAAAAGACTGATGCTGAGAGGGATTGGGGGCAGGAGGAGAAGGGGACGACCGAGGATGAGATGGCTGGATGGCATCACGGACTCGATGGACGTGAGTCTGAGTGAACTCTGGGAGATGGTGATGAACAGGGAGGCCTGGCGTGCTGCTATTCATGGGGTCACAAAGAACCGGACATGACTGAGCGACTGAACTGAACTGATGCTGTTGGTATGATTGCTAAGTTGCTTCAGTTGTGTCCAACACTTTGGGACGCTATGGACTGTAGCCCATCAGGCTCCTCTGTCCATGGGATTCTCTAGGCAAGAGTACTGGAGTGGGTTGCCATGTCCTCCTCCAGGGGATCTTCCAGACCCTGGAATCGATCCCTCATCTCTTATGTCTAGTGCATCAGCAGGTGGGCTCTTTACCACTAGCACACCTGGGAAGCCCTGCTGGATGAGAATACTTGAAAAAGGAAATGTTGACAGAGCCAAGAGGGTCTTGACGGATAAATGGCAGTGCAAGCATGTTAAAGGAAGTGAGATATTCCAGTAAAGGAAACAATATGTCAAATTCATGACAGAAATGGAGACTTGGGTATTTGTTCAGTACAGCTGTAGCATAGGGTGTCTGAGGTGACATGGCGGGAGAAAAAGGCCAGGCATTTAGGCACGGAAAAGACCACGGAAAATCTCCTGTATCATGCTATGATTTCTGGGCTTTATCCTGCGTGCAAGTAGAAATTACTGAAGGTTTTTAAGAAGATAAATGTATTTTAGAATGGAGTAGGCCTGTTGAACTCTTTATCACTTTGCTTAGTATTTCTAAACAGCAGTTCTCAAAATCACTACAACATACAAGACATATGACATTCCCACCGGCAGCATGCTTCCATGAAACATTGTTACAAATAAGCTAGGAATGTTACATTTAATTCAACACAGTAGCTGTAACTCCATTGCTCTCTCTCTTCAGAAGGAAGCTTGTTGGATTTCAAGCAAAGGAGAGTGGAGTTATTTCTAAAGATAATACTGAAAAGAAAAATGAACCATGTGTGAGGTTCATTACTAAATAACTTATGAGTAACTAAACATCTGATCTACAACAGATTAGGGCTTGCCAGTAAGTTATGACAGTAATTGACCACTACCGTCTTAAACAGAAATTTACATTAGTAGTTTCTATCTTACAAATGCCTAAACACCCACTTTATTAACAGAAGAATTGAAATGTATGCATATTTATCGATATAGTATATACATATAACTTGGCAATGCAATTACAGTTTGTAGGAATATGTACACCAGGACTTCCCTGGAAGTCAAGTGGTTATTGGGACTCTGCACTTCCAATGCATGGGGTACAGGTTCAATCCCTAGTTGGGAAGACTCCACATGCCATGTGGCCTTGGAAAAAAGTTAAAAAAAAAAAAAAAAGAAAAGAATAAATACTCTAAGAAAAATACACTCAAGTTAACCCCTGGGACCCATAAAGAATGATGCATCCCAGGAACACCCTCAGTGGTGCAGGCTGGCAGTCCCATGGGCTAAGGGCTCTTTCTCTTAGATACCCCCACACAAGTCAACAAGGAGCCCTTCCTCTCCTAGAAATGATCAGTGCCTCTCTGTTCCACAAAACATGGGGTCAGGCTGTTAGGGAAGAGACCAGCAAGGCTGCTCATCCACAGCTGCTCACTCCACTTATCAAAGCTGAGTGCAGCATGAGAAGCAGAGGGTGGGTGAGGAATGGAGGAAATTACCATGTAGGAAAGAAAACACTTGTGCACACCTATTTATTTTCTCTTGCACAAAGATCACCTATTTTCCTTTAGGAGAAGGGAAGAGGAAGGTAATCACCATGCATTCTTTGTGAACCAAACTACTTTTATGTTTAACACTTATCTGTAACCAAATATAAATCGTGTTGCTAGAGCATTCTTGATATGACTTGTGTCAGAGTGAGCCATCTCACCCTTTGAACATAACCTTTTGAAAATGATATTATCATGTATATGGAGCTTGAATGGGGGAAATGAACATAAGAGGAGAGGAAGGAGAACAGGCCTTGACTTCTGAAATGCCATGTTTCTTTGTGGTTGTTGTTGTTGTTAAGTTGTAAATTTGAATCAGAATAGTAAAAATGAAAAACTGAAAAAATAACCCTCTTACTAAACTGGAAATAATCTAAGCATCATACAAAAGGATAATGGCTCAATAATGGCACATAGAATAAATGAATATTATGCTACTAAATTTAAGCTACTAAATTAGTACTAAAGAAATTACCACACTAAATTAACAAGTATAGAATACAAATGGGTATGTACAATAGTTACTAATATGTAAAACAGATGCAACAATGGGTACATCCTGAAGAGACAGGGATGTGAAGGAGTTGACATGTTAGTGTGAAGGGAAGATGACTGAGTTTTACTTAACCTTCTATTTTTCCTATTTTCCACAAGTTTTCTTTGATGACAGTATTATAAGATAATGATACTATGACCATAGCCCAACATAAAAATTAAAATATTTTAAAAATATGAGATGTAAATATGAATTTTGTCTAGTGTATGGTAATCTTTTAGTTCTCCCCAAAAATGAATGGTTCAGCTCATTCTGGAGGAAACTGAATATCTACTCCATTATCTCTGTGATGTGATGTACTTCTAACACTTAAAGGACGGACTAAGGGTGAAGAAGTAGTCTTCCAGCCTTGACAGCTTATCCTGGTGTCATGGGAATTATTTTAGTTTAGTTAAAAGAAATCAGCTAACTCTACACTCTTAACTATTCTTCACTCACCAGTACTTTATTGAAGTCTTATATATTCCACATCCATTGACAAGCCACCCTTACTCATTCTAGCTAACATAAATCTTCTCCTTTTTCAACATCCACAGCCTAACTATCAATACTACTTATTTGGGGGTCATAATTTGTATTGTTAGTAACTCTGTATGTGTGCACATGTGTGTGTGTGTGTATTAATTATAAATTCCATTAGAGTCTATTATTCTCCTGCATATAGAAAACAAATATGGGGGAAAGGTCCAAGATACAGTCATTGGTGAGAAAGGCAATGGCACACCCAGTCACATCTCAGCCAGATGCAGATCATAACCAGAGCGGGGGTTGTGAATGTCTCTGAAAGGTAAATGAGCCTTGATTCTGTTCTCCGTGTCTATGTGTTTGTTTGCATGTGGTCTGGTTTGGTTTGGTGGGGAGAGTGAAATGGGTAAAGGGGATCAAAGGTAACAAACACAAAATTTTTGGTGGTGAGCACAATGTAGGGTATACACAAGTAGAAATATAACTTTGTATACATAAAACCTATCTACATTATAAATCAATGTTACCTCAATAAAAATATAAGTTAAAGGCAAGTGAGCCTCTAGCTGGAATTTGATCACATCCTGAAGATGCTGATTATCTTCTAGATCATCCATTTGTTTCTCATCTTTATTCACCTTTTTGCACTCACTTTCATCTAGAAACTGGACTATTAATAAATACAATGTTCTTAGCTATTCTGAGAAGACAAATTTCCATGACAGGTGGCCATAACTAAGTAATTTCCTAAACTACCTAACGTGCAAGTGTATCCCTTTACCTTCAAAAAGCTGCAGGACTTCCAAAGTTGCTAATGGATTTTCCCTTAAGGTTTTAACAACAACAAATATTTAACATAAATGTTAATATTTTCCAGTGTCTTTAATTATTTAGCACCCCAAAATTTGGAGGTTTAAAACAGTAATAATTTTAGTATCTCCCATGAACTTGGGAAGGGCTCAGCTGGGTGGTTTGGCTTGGTCTCTGTGAGGCTGCAGTTGGATGGTGATTAGAGCTGAGACAGCAGGTGCTAGCTAGAAGCTGATCGGTCATCTTTCTGTTCATGGAGTCTCAGGACTTCTCCATGTGTTCACGCCACCTGGATTAGTTTGGGTTTCCTCACAGCATGGTAGTTTTAGAGCCAGACTGTTTGAATGGCAGCCAAAGGCTTTAAAGGAATTACTTCCACTAAGCTAGGCAAAAACTACATTGTCTTTTAAAACTTGGCTTAAAAGTTCATTTTAACTGTTCTCTCTTGGCCAACAGTCATGACAGCTTGCCAAGTTTCAAGGGGAGGGGTACAACACAGACCCCACCTCTCAATGGGAGGAATGTTGGGATGGGAGATAAGTTGTGACCATCTCTGGAAATACCATCTGTCACAAGGAGACGTATCTGTCAGTGTTTTCCATGAGATTAGCAACATTTTCATTTGCTAAATTGTAATGCAGTTTTCTACCATCACTGGCAGAAGAAAGCTAATTTTCTAGTGAGTGAACTCTTTTGTAAAAGTCTGAAACTATACCCGGTTAGTGAAGGATTATCCTTACTGTTTCAGTTTTGGAAAATGCTATTTGGTACACACACAAAAGGCTTAGAGGAAAGGGACAATAAATACTAACTCTAGTCAATTTGGAATTCTTAGAGATTTACAGGTTTTACAGTTCTGCTGTATATAAGCAGGGCTTTCCCTATTTCATAGCAAAGCTTTTGGTATACAAAGAATCAACACCCAGAAAAGGTCGGCTTTGTCATATTGCAGCATGGGACCAAAACAAAGGTACTGTTAGTCTCGGCATTTCTAATCTAGCTGAGAACAGTGCTGTAGACTTATATAGCACTGTCTGCCCTAAAAGGTGGTTAAAATAATGTCAACTCTTAATATTTAAAGCTATAAACTTTTTGTAGCACTTCCACAGATTTTTTTCATAATCTGCAGGCAGGTTTACTCTCATCTGAAAGATAAGAAATGGGAGAGGCACATGGAGAACTAGCGGCACAGGTCATAAGGCTAGCTGGTGGCAGAAAGCAGAAATAGGAATTCAGGACCAACAGATGCAGGCTAGGACTTCTTCCTGCTCGGGATTGTGGGGTAGGATAGGTATAAAATTTTCTATGGCTAAAGAGATATATCCATAGAGACATAAGAGACATAGATGAGGTGACTGGGTCTCCCTTTTTGGTACATAATAAACAGTACCCTTTGAAAGTATGACAATGTTACTATAGCTCACTCCTCTCAAAGGATGAGGAAGGGGAGGGGAAATCTTGGGGTTCTAAATATTTCAAAATCAAAAAGACTGTCACAAACCTTGAAAACATTGTTGATTCTCAGAATTTGATGTGTATAATATACAGAATATTATTAACTGGTTTTAACCAACCTTCAGCAGAAATCTTGTCAATGTATTGTGAATACAGGGTTTGCTAGTCATTCCGAATCTTTTTCCAAGCTATTTACTCCAATTATGATATACTGAATGTAATTAGGGAGAATTTTAGCTGCTTTCAAAATGCTAGAAATTGTACTTGATGAGAAAGATGTGTAAAGTAGATAGAAAGTGCTAATAATCTGTCAGTTAAAAACTTGGCTAATTAATTAGCTATACAAATATCAGCAATAAACTAAGAAATTAAGGTTCATAAGTGATCTCTCAGTGTAGAGATGTGACTGTCCCACTCCTGTGCCCCCTCCCAACCAAAGGGACCATACAGAAATCAGCCTTAGACAGGCTACAAATGCTTTTTCTGATTTATTCTTTGAATTGAAAGGATATTCCTAATGTATCAGAATTTGGAATATATTCAAGTCAACCCTCTTAAAAAATAAAGTATATTGGCTATGATTCTATAAAACTTCAGTACATGGAATCTTTGAAGGCCAGTTTTATCCAGTCAGTTGGGACCTGCTGTTGCCAAAAACCATGCAACATCTAAGACTGAAAAAACAGCTGTGCATTTTGAAACTCCTGCCCATAAACATTTAAAAGACAAATGGTACATCAAGCTATCATATAAATGACATTGTCTCTACATTCTTTTAAAGTAATAAACATATCATTTATCTTGCTTATTACAACAAGAACATTCCATTTTGTCTTTGCATTGGTCATTTCTCAGTACACCTTCTTCCCATCCTTCCCATTTATATCACAATTTTTTTTTCTTTTATTTCAGACTTTTGGTCCACTCTAGTTTCTTCCCAGCATTATTTGCTTTGTATTTACCTTCTCTGTTTAACTTGTCTTTCACTTCCCTGATTATATTTTCATTAAATGTTTACTGCAAGGTTAAAAAATATATATATTTGGGGATTAGACATAATTGACCAGTTAATAGAGACATCCGTCTTGAAGAATGTGTGATCTACTTAGATAACATCACTCACTTATACATAAGAAAGACCAAAAAGATTCCTGAAGAGATGCAAAATAGTATGATGTAAGGAGAGTGTCTGGGCTTCCTGGTGGCACTAGTGTTAAAGAACCTGCTTGCCAATTCGGGAGATGCAGGAAGACTTAGGTTTGACCCCTGGGCTGGGAAGATCCCCTGGAAGAGGGCATGGCAACTCATTCTAGTATTCTTGCCTGGAGAATCCCATGGACAGAGGGGCCTGATGGGCTGCAGTCCATTGGTTGTGAAGAGTCGGACATGACTGAAATGACTTAGCATGCACACACAGGGAGTGTGTCTAAAAGCTAACAGGGAATTATTTACGATTAATCTCACAGGGTAGCGTGAAAAGGTAAGTGTCAAGTAGAGTGTCAGAGGATGATAGAATTTCAAGGGCAAAAGAAAGGAGCAAATAACATACAAGATGACTACAAACAGATAGCCTGGTTGTCACGTTTGGTCTCCTAAAGGTCAAGAAAAAAATTATTAATGTCAGTCCCAACAACAGGTTCTTCGGCAGGTTCCACAAAAATTTATCACAATTCTCACTTCCTTTCTCTTTTTATATGCTAAGCTATCTGAATGCATATATTCTAAATTGCCTCCATGTATTCACTACATTGCCTCCAAGTATTCATCACTCATGTCTTTCATCCCAGACAATCTGGTTACATTTCATTTTGATTAACAAAATGTCCACAGAGATCACCAATGACCTGATTTATTTGCCTATTTTGTTCTTGAGCTCAGCTTCTCTTAAATATCATTCGACCCCACCTCCATGACTTTATCTTCAGACACACTGTACATCTCTTTTCACTTCCAATTTGATGCCTGTGAAAGCCATTCTTAGAAAGTGGCTCTCCCATCTCCCTCAAGCACGAACGGATGTTCTCTTCTGAAGTCTAGCGGCACTACTTTCCCCTTAGCGCTCGGCTCCTTTCCACTCAGCAGTTCCCACAATCCCACCAATGCATGTTTGCACCTGACTCTCCCAGTGCAATCCTCAGCCCAATATTTCTTATTGGGTATAGCTTGTCAGCACACAGATTCCTTGCCAATAACAAGTGAAATATAACCACAGCCAAGTTCATTATAGAATCACTATTCCCAGTTTACAACAAACACTCCCTTTCATGTCACTTTCTTTGGCTTTACTGATGATGAGGATGGATAATCTCTTGCCTCTCTGTGTCCTTACTCGCAGGAGGCCATCTTTAAGTTCTCATTTTTCTGTTCTCCATTCTGCCAAGTCTCTCTATTTTTATCCTACTCCTAGGCCTTAGACATGTTTCTTTCTCTTATTTCTGAAACGGCTGTCTTCATTCAACCTCTAACACATTCACAGCAGGTCTAGCGTGTTGACCACCCTCTGGTTTCCATCCCTCCTTTTGTTCTCAAGAGTTCAACTTACATCTGAGCAACTTGCTTTTATGTTACTCTCCAGACTGGTCATAAAGTGTATACTCAATAAATGTTGGAAGCTGACATTTCCTGTCACTTGAGACTATATCTTGGATGGATTATAATTTTCCCTCTTTTTCATTAGTGCTTGGAATGCTTTTTTCAAATGGAACTAGCATCCTTTTGTATTGAAATTCCTCTTGGCAACTGTAATCTTTCAGAAAAAAATTTTGGTGAAGGATTTTTACAGATTTAAGTGAGATTGTTTTTTTTTTTTTTTTGAGACCTCGCACTTACTTTTTATCTGATTTTTATTGTCTGCTCAACTTGGCCTCTAAACCCACAGGGCAGAAATTAGGTATAAAGTGTTCATTCGTGTGAACAGCATCAGCGGTTAGTCAATAACGCACTGTCTACTTTTAGCTCTGCCTTTGCAAAGTGAATGAGAAATCCCACACGGAAAAGCCTGTAATGAAAAGATACACTATGGCCAAGAGGATATTGTACAGATCATATCAACACTTGGGTCACATGATAAATTCTCCCTGCAAAGGAGAGTTCACACATTCAGAAAAGAAAGTACAGCCAAAATTGTAGTGTTGGCACAGCTCAGGCCCAAATCTATCAGTTGTTTCCAGTAACTATATAAACAGAAGCACAGAATCTTGAGCAGCTTATAATTAAAGACTTCTAAGGAACTGATCTGTATAAATACAGAAACTAAGTGTTCAGTTTATATAGGCTTTTTAAATAGGAGTGTTCTGACTCACAAACATTATTAAATATGTGTACACAAACTACTCACATCTTGATATATAGCTATTATTTGATTACAAAAATAAAACATTGCAATACTTCCCAGAATACCTGTTCAAATTAATTGGCACAGTGCTCCAACTATAACATGCAAAGAATACAAGGTGATTTCCTTCTTTCATTGAACAGAAATCAGAAATTAAAATTTTGCCAAAGCTCCAGCTCTCAGGTGACTACTTTTCAGCTTCTCTCTTTAAACTGGTAGACACAGATGTTTTTATTCTCTCCCCTTTGACTCTTTCCTAAAATGTCACTTTCTCCCTGCTGACCCCCGCCCCCTCCCCAGGCTCCAACAGTTTACTACTGCACAGTATTGTTGGGAGTGAGTCACATATCACATGCATTCACTAAATATTAATGTACATCTACTGTGTTACAGAAATGTTGCAGCCATTTGAGATACGACAGTGAGACAAATCAACAAAAATCCTTTCCCACATGGAGTTTATACTCTGGAGGAGGCAAGCTAACAACAATAGAAATGAATGAGACATTTAAGTGGATAAGCAGAATAAGGGACATTTGGGGTGAGGACAACGGCCAATGATCAGGGTAGGCCTCATGAAGGTGGTATTTGACCAGACTTAAAGGAGGCAAGGGACTTGGCCATCTGTGGAAATAACATACCTGATGGAAGAAGAGCAAGTACAAGGGACTGGAGGCAGGAACATGTACAGAGGGCTTCAGAACAGCAAGGAAACCAGTGTGGCTGGAGCACCATGAGCAAGGAGGTAGGAGATTTTATGAGAGGAGAGGGAGTGATATAAGAAAGCATTAAATCCTATAGGAACAAATAGGCTGTATAAGGATCTTGGCTTTTACTGTGTGTGAGATGAAAATCTACTACGGCATTTTGAGTAGAGGAGTGACAAGGTCTTTACTACATTTTAAAAGATGACTCTTGTTGTAGTGCTGAGATAGGTTCAAAGGAATCAAGAGAGAAGGCAGAGAGACCACTCAGAAGGTTAGTGCACTCCGTGGACAGAGGAACTGGTGAAGAAGAAATGGTACATATATATGATGGAATATTACTCAGCCATAAAAAGCAATGAAGTTGGGTTATTTGAAGCAATGTGGATGGACCGAGTGTCTGTCACACAGAGTGAAGTAAGTTAGAAAGAGAAAAACAAATATGGTATATTAGCACATATATGTAGAAGCTAGAAAAATGGTACAGATGAACCTATTTGTAGGGAAAGAGCAGAGTCACAGATGTGGAGAATGGATATGTGGACACAGGAGGGGTGGGGGGCTGGGATTTACTTGGAGATTAGGATTGATATATATATACACTACCTTGTGTAAAACAGATAGGTATGGGAAATTGCCATATAGCATGGGAGCTCAGCTCAGTGCTCTGTGATGACCTAGATGGGTGGGATGGGGAGGGATTGGGGAGGAGGCCCAAGAGGGAGGGGATACATGTACACACATAAGCTGAATCGCTTCATTGTACCACAGAAACTAACACAACATTGTATAGCAGCTATATTCCAATTTGAAAAAAGAATGATGAAACACAGTGGTAGCAATGAAGGTGGTTGAGAAGGGGTAGGGTTAAGGATATATTCTGAATATAGAGTCAACAGGATTTTCTGAAAGATTATATGTGAGATGTGAGAGCAGAGAAAATCACAGATTAACTCCAAGATACGTTGGTCTGAGCACCTGACATGGAGAAGACTACAACTTGAATGGATTTGGTGGGGAAAGACAGGAAATTCACTTCAGAATACATGATGCCAGGCAATTCATTCACACTATCCAAATTTGTTAGCAGTCATAAATTAGAAGTCTTAAGAATGAAACAGCTTTTATGGGCCACCCCCTACTCATCTCAGATTTTGGTAGAAGCTTAAGTCACAACAAGGGCACAGAGTGAGAAAAAGAACTATAGTTGGCTCTTGAGTCAAAGAGATTTTTAGGGTGTTATCTGTGATGGTGTCAAAGCAAAGAGTAGAAAGAGTGGAAATGTAGTATGTTGTTTGGAAAAAAAAAAATCAGGCCCAAAGTTTTCATTTTGTCTCACCTATAAGAATAAATAAAATTCATAATTATAGCAAATTGGCTGGATCGTTTGCACTGGGCTCTGACTCATACAAATCAGTGCTGTACAGGACTCCTGATGGCAGGTCTTTAGTCAGAGGGAATGAAAGTGATTAAGAGCCAGCCAGTGGGGAATAATTTAGGATAAAGGAATAGAATTAATATTATGTAGGAAAATGTGCAAAGGGAAGTCTGTACAACTGATTTTCAGTTGGATTGGAACTGATTATTCAAAAACTTTCCTACATACTTGTAGATAACTAATGATTTTGGCATGTTGATTCATTCAACAGTAAATGTTTAATATTTCTCCACAGGATCATGGACTGTATTAGTGATAAAAAGCATAGTAATACAAGATCTTGTCATCAAGATCACTGTAGGCCTTCCAAGCCTATAAGGAGACTGCTGCTGCTAAGTCGCTTTAGTCATGTCCGACTCTGTGCGACCCTATGGACAGCAGCCCACCAGGCTCCTCTGTCCACGGAATTCTCCAGGCAAGAATACTGGAGTGGGTTGCCATTTCCTTCTTCAATAAGGAGATTAGATGTTCTCCAAAATAATCTGCACGGGCACAGAAAACAATTTGGAATAGCCATGAGAGGGCAATAGGCTAACCAGGTATTTGATTAGGGAGTCCTCTTTTAGGATGAGAAAAGGAATACTCTTTTAAGTTTCAGTGAGGGACAGACAACCAAACCACCAATTTTTAATGCTGGTTCCCAGCAATCATTGTCCCACAGCACTTTTCTATATCATAGGATTGAAAAAATTAAATGTCTGCTTTAGATAAATAATTTAAATATGTATCAATCATTTAGAGTCTATTAAAGCATCATGAATGGTTATTATCTGTATTAATCAGGTCAGGCTATCCGTGACATAGTAACAAACAGCCCCAGATCTCAGCATTGTAACACAGGAAGGGAAGCTTTTATTCACATACTACTGCTATGCTGCAGTTCATGGACTGGCAAAGACTTGGAAACTAGTGAGCAACTGAACAACACTATCTGATATGGTGGGGGCTTGTCCTCTCTAGAGTTAATCAGAGCCCAAAGTGCTGGAACACTCAGCTTTCTTGGGGATGAGAGACTGATGAGTTGAGCATAGGCTTCTTTCTGCCTCAGCCTTAAAGTGAATCAGGCCACCTCCTTCAGAGCCCTTAGGCCAAAGCTAATCATATCACTCCTACCAAACTGCAAGGATACTTACTTGGAAATATAAGGAGTATTTGGTGTGTACTCTTCTTTTCCATGCCATCTTTCTGTTTATTTAAAGGATCCACAGCATTATTCTTCTTTGAGATGTACACAGAAGTTGGTTGGAAATCATTTAAAAATAAAAAAACTTGAAATTCTTCACAAACATCAGGTGAAAGATTCAACTTATTTCAGTCAGAAGTGCTTCTACCCAGAAAGAACTTTCCTCTCTCAAGATCCAGCTCATGCTAAGGCAAACGGAGCCAGAGCGTTCTGTGGCATCAGCAGACACCCACCTCAGAACCTCCCTTAGCTAACGTGCTCAGAAGGAGATGAATCTGGCCTGATTGCAAAGGGAATCACACATCTTCAGATTTGCCATATGCAGTTCTTCGTTTCTCACCATGGCCTGTGAGTATGTACATTATGGAACGCAGGGTACACGTGCAAAAGAGTTTCTACCGTAATGCCGAATTTTATCATGAAAGGAGACAGGAGAGGGAGAACATATCTTTGTCACTAATGGTTTGAACGATTGTGGACTCAGAGACAGGGACTGACCTATAAACCAGGCTGCTTCTACTGTGGCAGCCTCACAGACATTTCAGACTGTTGTTTAGAATATCTTCTTCCTCATTTAGGGAAGCAGTCTTTTTAAGTATGACCTTCTAAGAAGTCCCGCTTCCCTACCTACCTACAGCTAACCATAAAATCTATGAAGAATACGGCAAAGTACAAAAAGGGACTGAAGCTTGAAGATGGTGTTTCCAACATAGGTGAGTTTAAAAGCTGGCCATTCTCCACTAACTTGCAGGCCAGTGATTTATTTTTAACATTTATTATCTTTCTTTGGATTTAGATAAAGCTGTCAAAGAACTGTAGTCTATGTGTGTATGTGTGTGTAAGTGTGTTGTTTCTGACGACCAGCTGTGTTTAGTCCCTCTTAAAGGTCAAAGGAAGGCTCCTTTCTTCTTCCCATTTGGCATATTTCTTACAAAGAACACACTGATAAAAACACACATATTCCTCTTGTGCACTGGGTCTTGCCCTCGGATTGATTCTGGGTTAGTCAATGGGACCTCACATATGATTCACAGGGAGTTATGCCATGTAGGACCATATACCATTCATTTGCAGAATGAACTCTATATACCAAACACCATTTACATGCTGCGTAGGATACAAAGTTGGATCAAACACAGATTTGACTCATGAATTAGCTTCAGTCTATCACCTGCCTTTAGTTAATCTTTCTGAAGGCTGAGGAAAACAAAGTTATATTTATATATCACTGCTCCTGAAGGCAACTAAAATAAGGAAAACAGCAGAAAATGATCAGGATGGCGTGTAGCAAGAAGAGATAGAGGGATAGAAGGTGGAAGAAGAAAAAAGTATCTGCTTTGATTCAGATAGTTTATTCCTTTAGATCCAGAACCTTTCCTCCTTGGCTTCATTGTCCTGTCACTGTCAAACTGTGGGGCATGTCAATCTGGGCGATCTTGAACATACGCATTTCAATAGGATTAAACTCCTATTCTCAAACTGCTTCCTCTCAACTTTCTTATTTTTGTCAGTCCTTTCAATATTGACTACCAGACTTGAAACAACAGTTATCTTATTTTTGCTATTCTCTTTCAGTCCCCAAACCAGATTACTATGCCCAAGTTTTGCTGCTGCTGCTGCTGCTGCTGCTGCTGCTGAGTCACATCAGTCATGTCCGACTCTGTGCGACCCCAGGACATGGCAGCCCACCAGGCTCCCCCATCCCTGGGATTCTCCAGGCAAGAACACTGGAGTGGGTCGCCATTTCCTTCTCCCATGCATGAAAGTGAAAGTGAAGTCTCTCAGTCGTGTCCGACTCTTAGCGACCCCATGGACTGCAGCCTACCAGACCCCTCCGTCCATGGGATTTTCCAGGCAAGAGTACTGGAGTGGGGTGCCATCGCCTTCTCCGTGCCCAAGGTGTACTGCATAACTTTTCTCCCTTTCTGTTAACCATCATAACTTCATGGTTGGAGGCCTCGTCCTTGTGAATCTAGACGGCTGTCATTATTTCATATTTGACTTTCTCACTTTTAGTCTGCCACCTTCACATAGTCATTTATGATTTTAGTTGACTTTTTTGGGATGTTGGTATTTATTGAGATAGTAACTTATGTCCTTGTGGACAATCTTAACACTCAGAATTTTGATGTAATCACTGCATGCCCATCTCATAGGTTACATTTTCAAAAGCATTAAGGAGAGCTCTGGACAGAATGTGCCTATCACAGAACTAATGATTTCTTTCTCTTAATCTTTTCCACATCTTATAATGAAATTAATTTTGACATCCAAGTCATATTTTATGTTTACTCCATCCTGCTTTGCCAAGAGACTGAGTTACCTATGGATTCCAAGGCAGTGAAAGTATGCCCCTATGTAAATCAGACTCTTACTATACTCCACAACTTCAGTGAATTATTTTTTCTAATTAATCATTAACCTCAACTAAAAATGAGGTCCAGAATGTGTTATCTATTTAACACTGTATTGCAGTTCTTGACAGAAAAATGTTCTAGAAAAATAAGGCAAAAGATACATTAAATTCAGGATCACACAAATATCTATACAAAGTGTTGATATTTATTAAAATCTAAACCCTGGTATTTTGAGGCAAAAAAAATCATTATTTATCCTAGCTGGAGAAATTGGTTAGTAAAATATCACTGAAGTCTCCATTGTTGCTTTTACTGCTGTTACTCTGTATGACAAGCTGTTGTTTAGAAGGCACATTTCACAATGGTAAGATAGTTGGATATATGCGTAAGAATCAAGAAATGTACTACCTTTTATTAGTATTCCAGCAATGTAAATAACTCAAAGGCCTGACTGAAACTTACATCTGCACTGTCCTTGAAAAAAGCTTAGCAAAAGAAATTAAGAGTATAATTAAGATGGAAGTGATAATATCTAAAATACTAAAGAACAAATAGCATTTATCACAATTGGTAATTATAGATTAGAGTTTGTTTATAGCCTGTAAATAGTGCTTTGCCACTATAGCTCAGCACTTAGCCCAATCTCTGCTATAAAGATTCAGAAAATTTTTGTGGAATTTTAAATATAAGCTATTATGTTTTTGACAAATCACTGATGGCCTAGTTTATTTCATAGTTTTAAAAATGATCTTTCACATCTTAAAAATGTATACTTCTCACCAAAACAAAATGGACTTACATTTGATCATTTGGAGTTTTAGTTTTTCTAAGCTGAATTGTTTCATTTTGGAAAACACAGGAGTCTCACAAGGGATGCCAAAACCAACTAATAATTCGGAGAGGTTAGTTTTAGAGTTGCTTTTTCATCTCAAGTGTGATCACATGATCTCTTCAACATTTGCCTATTATGTTTCTTCTTGGGCAAAGTCAAGTCACTCAACCTTTTTTTTTTTTTTTGGCTGATTACTTACTAACTGTGTGTGGATGTATGCACCTATATATTTGTGTGTGTGTGTGTCTGTGTGTAGACATATGTGTATATATAATACACATTAGAAAGAAAGCTGAGTCCAAAAGAATTGATGCTTTTGAACTGTGGTGTTGGAGAAGACTCTTGAGGGTCCCTTGGACTGCAAGGAGATCCAACCAGTCCATCCTAATGAAAACAGTCCTGAATATTCATTGGAAGGACTGATGCTGAAGCTGAAACTCCAATACTTGGCCATCTGATGCAAAGAACTGACTCATTGGAAAGGACCCTGATACTGGGAAAGACTGAAGGCAGGAGGAGAAGGGGACGACAGAGGATGAGATGGTTGAATGGCATCACCAACCCGATGGGCATGAGTTTGAGCAAGCTGTGGGAGTTGGTGATGGACAGGGAAACCCGGTGTGCAGCAGTCCATGGGGTCGCAAAGAGTCGGACACGACTGAGCGACTGAACCAAACTAATACACATTATGTATATGTATATGTGGAAACAGTGTCAGACTTTATTTTTGGGGGCTCCAAAATCACTGCAGATGGTGACTGCAGCCATGATATTAAAAGACGCCTACTCCTTGGAAGAAAAGTTATGACCAACCTAGATAATATATTCAAAAGCAGAGACATTACTTTGCCAACTAAGGTCCGTCTAGTCAAGGCTATGGTTTTTCCTGTGGTCATGTATGGATGTGAGAGTTGGACTGTGAAGAAGGCTGAGTGCCAAAGAATTGATGCTTTTGAACTGTGGTGTTGGAGAAGACTCTTGAGAGTCCCTTGGACTGCAAGGAGATCCAACCAGTCCATTCTGAAGGAGATCAACCCTGGGATTTCTTTGGAAGGAAGGATGCTAAAGCTGAAACTCCAGTACTTTGGCCACCTCATGCAAAGAGTTGACTCATTGGAAAAGACTCTGATGCTGGAAGGGATTGGGAGCAGGAGGAGAAGGGGATGACTGAGGATGAGATGGCTGGATGGAATCAGGGACATGGATGGACGTGAGTCTGAGTGAACTCCAGGAGATGGTGATGAACAGGGAGACCTGGCGTGCTGCGATTCATGGGGTTGCAAAGAGTCGGACACGACTGAGAGACTGAACTGAACTGAACTGATACATGTATATATATTGCCAACAAAGTTTCGTGTAGTCAAAGCTATGGTTTTTCCAGTAGTTATGTATGGATGTGAGAGTTGGACCATAAAGAAGGATGAGCACCAAAGAATTGATGCTTTTGAACTGTGGTGTTGGAGAAGACTCTTGAGAGTCCCTAGGACAGCAAGGAGATCAAATTAGTCAATCCTAAAGGAAATCAGTCCTGAATATTCATTAGAGGGACTGATGCTGAAGCTGAAGAGTCGGACACAACTGAGTGACTGAACAACAAAAAAAATATAAAGGGGGATTCCACGGTGGCTCAGCAGTAAAGAATCTGCCTGCAGTGCAAGAGCTGCAGGAGATGTGGGTCTGATCCCTGCATTGGTAAGATCCCTTGGAGGAGGGCATGGCAATCCACTCCAGAATTCTTGCCTGGATAATCCTATGGACAGAGGAGCTTGGTGGGCTACTGTACACAGTGTTTCAAAGAGTCGGACTGAAGCAATTTAGCACGCAAGTGCATGCACACACACACACACATATATAAAGAGAGGGAAGGTAAGGAGAGAATAAATCAGAAAGCTGTCAGATTTTAATAAGAAAAGATCTCGCCTTCTAAAATTCACCAGCCTAAACATGAATTGCTTTGTTTCTATTGACCTATATTTATAAGCAATATTTATTCATGGAAATATGCCCCTACTCTCTCCACTCTCTTCGGTTTTTTGTTTTTTGGTTTTTTTTTGGCTACCCAAAAGGGCATGCAGGATCTTATTTCTGAAACAGGGATTGAACCAGTGCCCATTCAGTGGAAGCATGGAGTCCTAACTACAGGACATCCAGGGAATTCCTTCTACTTTCTCTTCTTATCTTTGTGTTATAGAGGATTTAAAGTCAAATCTATAGTTTTGTAGAGTGGACATTGGCTCTTCTGCCAGTTGTTTTCATTGAAGGCATTGCCAGGTCTGAAATTACTCTTGGCTTTTTTAGACTCATTAATGATTTTGTGAGCATGTAGCTCTCCTCTTAAAGGAGAAAATGTTGTTTAGGCCTCAATAGTCTCAGGCATTGCTCATCACAACAAAAACCTACCCCAGCAGAGCCATGTCACCTTGATGATGGTTGGGGTAAATATTTAAAAGAATAAAAAGAAGCCATTCATATTTTTAACACATGCCAAGGTTGTCTCATTGAATACAAAGTCCTGTGCATACACACCTTTATGAAATACATAAGAGCTTCTCTGGTGGCTCAGAGGTTAAAGCGTCTGCCTATAATGTGGGAGACCTGGGTTCGATCCCTGGGTCGGGAAAATCCCCTGGAGAAGGAAATGGCAACCCACTCCACTATTCTTCCCCGGAGAATCCCATAGATGGAAGAGCCTGGTGGGCTACCGTCCACGGGTCGCAAAGGTCGGACACGACTGAGCAACTTCACTTTCACTTTATTTATAATGATTATCTTTATTTCAACAGAAATACTAAGATATCTTTTAGTCACATAAGACATATCTTGATGTCGGAGGCATTTTCAACTGCACTGTATCTGAAGTCTGAACTGACCAGTTCTTAAGTGCATGTGAATCGCGAGGGAGTATTGAAAACATCACCCAAGAAGCATTTTGGTGGATGCCCTTGGAACTGAGGTCAGCATGACTCACTCAGTTCACATGCTGGACCTTAAGGCACAATGACAAAACTACTCCTGCTGCCCACAGCGGTAATGCTGCCAGCCAGCCCCATGTCCAGCCCACAGCTCCATCCAGCCAACTAGAAAACTATGCTTTGTGGGCAGTCTGGGATTGCCATGGGAGGATGCAAGTTTGCTGAACAGTGGAAAGAGAAGCAGAGAGAAAGCTGTGTTCGTAATGAGGATACAGAGCAAAGCGCGGACCTGGAGCCATTTAGACTGTAAGCAATGTTAGAAGGGGAGAAAGAGAGTGTTTCAACTGGTGTTATACTCAAATTGTGCTTTTAAATGTTAATTTGAAGGACTGTTGTTTAGTCGCTCAGTCATGTCCCATGTCCGACTCTTTTAGGAACCCATGGACTGCAGCCCACTAGGCTCCTCTGTTCATGGAATTCTCTAGGCAAGAATACTGGAGTGGGTTGCCATTTCTTTCTCCAAGGGATCTTCCTGGCCTAGGATGCAGGATCAAACCCGCAATTCCTGCACTGGCAGGCGGATTCTTTACTGCTGAGCCACCAGGGAAGCCCTAACTTGAAGGATATCCTTCTAAATAAAATTTTAGTTTATTCTTTATTAAATTTAACTTAATAAGGTAATAATAATGATAATGATATGCAACTATAAGGTAAAAGCATCAGAAATCAAAGATCTTAAAGAGAAGGCTTAAGACTCACATTACAAAATGTCTTGCACATTAATAGCCATCTATTCTCAAAACAGAGGCCTAGAATGATGAGGTGGAAAAAGTGATACCCACACCTCACACCCACAGGTACTTCACCATAGCCAGGGGTTCACATAACGCACCCAGTATGTTTCATCTGTGTTCTTCAAGAAAAAAAAAAATTTAAGTTAAAATCTGTTTCAACTAAGATGAGGAAAAATCATATCTTGAGTCCTAAGCAGAGTCTAACCTCTCTCCAGGTCATTGGTTCTTTAATAGCTACAGAAATGACCATCAACCTGTGATCCCCAGGACTTGCCTGTGTAATTTGCTTCACAAGAAGACTCAGTGGTTGGGGTTCCTAACTGAGACAGCTTTGCCTGGCCTGACTTGGGTTTTCCAGGCAAGAGTGCTAATACTGCAACTCAGTACCCTGCCCCACCCCATCCAAGAAGCCACGTTGCTGAAACAGCACAGGGATGGTGAAAAGTGAGGGTGGGCGGCAGCATTTGACAGTCTTGGTAGTCCTCTCAAGAGACAGCATTTACAACTTTTCTATGCTTTTCTTTCTAAAAAAATTTAAAAATTGCACCTTTACAGACAGCAATCAAACAGAATGTACACATACATCTCAGAAGGTGTGCTGCCATCTTCATATCTTATCAACATTCATCTGGACGTTGAGACATTACCTTGGGCATGTGTAAGGCTGGGGTGGGAACAGAGGCAGGGGGAGCCAATTATAACATTGAAAGGAAACCTATTTTCTTTGCATTTTATACATTTTCTCCTGTCTCTTCACTCTGCTTTAGCACTTCCAGGCACAGATACTTAACTCTTTGACATGTCAAATGGGAGACCCAGCTTACATTAGCCCTTCTCTGTCCTAAGTTTTCTGCCCTTCCATACGCCTCATTAAAAACTATACATATTTTATAGTGGAGGAGGCACAATTAATTTGCTTTTCCTAGATCAGCCCCTGCCCTGATGAAATGCCAAAGAGAGAAAAGTACTTCCCCGATGATCACAGACAAGGAGAAAACAAACACATCCTGAGGAAGTGAAAGTTGGCAGTAATCGTGCAAGCAAAAACGGGCCCCAGGCCAAGCGTGACTGGTCCCCTCCTCCTTAGCCACAGGCTCCTATGCTAGCAAAAAGGAATTCTCTTTCTTTCTCTCTGTAGCAGGGAAAATGGTTTGGCAAACCAAGAAGGAGATTCCTTGGAGAATGGGGTTAAGTGGGAAGGAAGGAGGAGCAAGAATTTAATGTTAAAATCAAAGAGTAGCTGGCACAAGCTCACTGCATCTTTGCTACTTCCCCTCCCGGTAAAAGTCTGGAGATACTCAGGGAGTGGTTGCTGAATCAGGTCAGAAGGCACATGAGATGGCCACAGGAGCCTCTCACTGTCAGATACAGCTGTACGGGCCCCTTATAGTGATTAGCTCCAAACCAACACACAAGACACGTTTGACACTTTAAATGAGATACATCATTTAAAGGCATGAAGAAGTAAGCACCCTTTTCATGGATGTCTGCCAAGTGACCACTAAGTTCACAGACTCTGAATTTTTTAATTATTGGGAAAGTCAATGGTTTGGTCACACAAATCTTAGAGCCTTAAAACTCCTGGGGACCAAGAACAGACACCTTAACAACAAATCCTTTTAAAGCTATTTTAGTTATTGATGGACTTCAACAAGACCCAGCAGAGAGGTCTTGACCATAAAATACTCAGAAGTATACCATCTGCACCACCCTACTCCTTCTCAGGCAGGGGTTTCTTGTAGAGCCAAGTATACAATTTTGTGAGTGTTCTATTGCCTAACCAAAAATACGAAGTAAAGTAATAGCACGCCTCTCACAAATATTGCAGATCTGCGTCAAATAAAATCCCTCAGAACTTCACACCAGATTTTGAAGGATTGGCTAGATTGGATATTTCATGACCTCCTGAAGTTTCATCTCTTCCATCCATAAGAAGACTGTCTCACAGCTGTCTAACAGTTTACTAATAAACTTCCCAGACCTTGATTTAATTCTTACAAGAACTCTGACAAGAAAGCACATTGTTGTATAAGAGGATGCAGAAAATGTAAGGTTTACTGAGGTCACACGGGTAGGGAGTGGCAGAGCCCGGAACTGAGGGGCTCACATCTCCTAATGGTAACTTCGATTCTGTCTACCCTGTATCACAGCTACCTCCAGCTTGCTTGTTCCTGAGGGTTGGGCAGGCTCTGGGCTCACACATCCTCTACAGCCGTGGTCCCCAACCTTTTGGCACCAGGGACCAGTTTCATGGAAAAAGTTTTTCCATGGAATGGGGTGGAGGGATGGTTTTAGGATGATTCAAGCTCAATACGTTTATTGCGAACTTTATTTTGACAGTTATTACACCAGATCCACCTCAGGTTATCAGGCATTAGATCCTAGAGGTTGGGGACCTCTGCTCTACAGGAGGCCTGGCATATTCCATACTTGCTCTACATCTGTGAGAGCTGGAATGTCCTATTACTTTAACTGTTCTCCATCTGTCCCTATCACTTCCCTCCTTCCCTCCCTCTCTTCTTCCTTCCTCCCAGCCTCTGGTCTATTCACCCAATTATGTAACACATCTGTATTGAGTATCTGAGCCCTACAATACTCAATGTACACAGATACCGAAGTGATGGGAAGACAAAAATCATGACAACCATCTTACCCATTTTTTAAGGGCCAGCCGAAGCCCAAATCTCTTCCTGAAGACTTTCTGCCTCTCTATTCTTAAAACTCCTTTTGCTCTTGTAAATGCAGCTTGTAGTCAAAACTGGAAATATTTTGGTCTCCTGCAAAGCTGGGATTGATTGATCAGTATTTATACCATGTGTTCCTAATGGCTCCACAGGGTGGTTGCAAGGTTTCTGATTAACACACAAAAATTATACTATTCTCTTTATCTCCCATAGTGCTGAGCATTTCATATTCCATCATATGTGCTAAATAAGTTTTCACAGGTTAATTAATTGCTGTTCTCTTTAAATCTGTTGCAATAAGGGCAGGTAGATGGACCATATTACATCTAAATTCACCTACGTATTGTGGTTGCTAATAAAATACTCAACTTCTCTATCTTTCTATATTTTTTAGCTTAAGTCTGTGGTGCAACCTGATAAAATATCTGAATCTTGTACGTCTCCTGGGGAGCTAACAATTTCAAATAGTTTATCTGAAAGGAACGCACTTGATTATCCTGTTTTGTACACCCCATTTCTCTTTTCCTCTAAGATACAATTTCTCTTAGCCTCCTCAGAGACTTGAGAAGACAGTTTAGGGAGTCAGGAAGGGTTCTAGCAGGATAAATAAGAATTTCTTGAGTAGTTCTGAGGGATAGCTTTTGTAGATAATAGTAGCAGTAGCTGTAGCGGTAGTAAGGCCACGAATGAGAGTATTGTTTCTTTTAGAATTTGGATCTAGCAGCCCCCTGTGAGGAAGAGATGGTAATACTATTCCCATTTCACAGCAAGCGTAAGAAATATCCCTAACGTCATATATTTAGCAACATGCAGGCAGAAATCTAACCTGAGGTTTTTTTTTTTTTTTAACTTTATATTTTATATTGGTATCTAGTTCATTAACAATGTTGTGATAGTTCCAGGTGTACAGCAAAGTGATCAGTTACACATATACATGTATTTATTCTTTTTCAAATTCTTTTTCTGTGTAGGTTGTTACATAATAGTGAGGTTTTCTAATCTCACAATCAATGTTCTTTCTCATGTGTGTATTTCTTCTGCTTTTAAAATAAATTCACGTATAATATGTAAAAGGTAGTATTACTGAAACCAGTGTTTTCCAAAGTGTTTTCCATGGAATCATAGTTCCATGGGATGCTATAAAATTTAACAGAAACAAAAGAAGTCCAATAAGTTTGGGAAACAATAGGTTAAAAGTATTAAGTTGCAATATTTTGTGGAGCTTTTAACCTGCTGTTGTGTACTGTTTTGTGTTGGGATTCTCCATGAGTGTAACATTTCCCAGACCTTTGGACTGTGGAGAATGTAGCATATAGCAGGAATATGAGAAGTGCTTCTCAAACTTATATGACCAATGGATCATTATACTGACCAATATCTCCTGAGATCTGTCTCCCAGGACACACAATTGGGCAGTTCTGATCTCTATCAGTGTCTCTTCTCTCCCTACTAAAGTGTTTCCTATTGTGGATCCTTGCTATGTCATGTCTTTAAAGGAAATGATGTCATGCCTTTAAAGGAAATCAGTTAAAGGAAATGATACACTGAAAATGTATCTTACTCCAATAAGACCACAAAGGAAAATGCAAATATGTCTTATAGCCTACTGGCATTTGAAATTGCATTTGGTACTTCAGTTATTAATTTATTTCTGTAATAGTTTTACCCATATAAAGAAGCATGTGATTTCTACCATTTAAAGTCTGTCAGTAAAATGATCATTATGTCTTTTTAACAGAAAATATTCTCTTCAGATTTATGAGTTGCATCTGGCAGAGAAAAACTGTGTAATTTATACAGTTCATTACCACAATGGTAACAAGAATAAGAATCACAGCAGCCCTTAGAATATTACAAAACAAATATGAAACTAGTCCTTGCTAGTGTTGGGCTCCACTTTGGAAAAAGTCCTTGTTATTACATACGTATGCGGAACAGAGAAATCGAGTTTCCCTGCCCTGCAGGAAGCACACGTCACAAATACGCTTTCATATGTTAAAGAAAATATTAATAAAAGGCCCAAATCTTTCTTCAAATATTTTCTTCTGTATCTCCATGCCTTTTAACTTGAAAAAAGATTTTAGCAGCAACGGTCTTAAGGCCTTCTCTTTCTCTGTGTGCAGACCACATCCTCACGTGTCCCACATGACAGGGTCAGAATGGAGTTGGTTCAATTAATCCAAATACTCTCATGCAGGGTACTGACGATAAAAACTGAATCCATTGTGTTTTCCTATACCTCAGAAGCTCTGCAAATCTGTGTGACAAAATGGGGAATCACTAGACAGTACTATCAAATAAAACAGAACAAAAAATATTACAGTTAAAACTCTTGCACTAAGCTATATCAGGTCTTAGGTAATATAAAAATCAGTGTGGATATGCTTCTGGAATTTGGGAACATAGCATGAAATTGTAGAAAGGCTTTCAAAGGATGAGACAAGTAGACAAAGTAACATTTATTAGCACATGCACGGTCATTTGTTTAGTTATGTTCGACTCTTTGTGGCCGCAAGGACTATAGCCTTACAGGCTCCTCTGTCCATGGGTTTTTCCAGGCAAGAATACTGGAGTGGGTTGCCATTTTCTCCCAGGGGATCTTCTGGATCTAGGGGTCAAACCTGCATCTTCTGCATTGGCAGGCAGATACTTTACCACTGAACATCAGGGAAGCCCTTTTATTAGTTCAGTTCAGTTCAGTCGCTCAGTCATGTCCATCTCTTTGTGACCCCATGAACTGCAGCACACCAGGGCTCCCTGTCCATCACCAACTCCTGGAGTTCACTCAAACTCACGTCCATAGAGTGGGTAATGCCATCCAGCCATCTCATCCTCTGTCTTCCCCTTCTCCTCCTACCCCCAATCCCTCCCAGCATCAGAGTTTTTCCAATGAGTCAACTCTTCCATGAGGTGGCCAAAAAACTGGAGTTTCAGCTATAGCATCATTCCTTCCAAAGAAATCCCAGGGTTGATCTCCTTCAGAATGGACTGGTTGGATCTCCTTGCAGTCCAAGGGACTCTCAAGAGTCTTCTCCAACACCACAGTTCAAAAGCATCAATTCTTTGGCACTCAGCCTTCTTCACAGTCCAACTCTCACATTCATACATGACCACTGGGAAAACCATAGCCTTCACTACACAGACCTTTGTTGGCAAAGTAATGTCTCTGCTTTTGAATATGCCATCTAGGTTGGTCATAACTTACCTTCCAAGGAGTAAGCATCTTTTAATATCATGGCTGCAATCACCATCTGCAGTGATTTGGAACCCCCAAAAATGAAGTCTGACAGTTTCCACTATTTCCTTATCTTTTTCCCATGAAGTGATGGGACCGGATACCATGATCTTTGTTTCTGAATGTTGAGCTTTAGGCCAACCTTTTTACTCTCCTCTTTCACTTTCATCAAGAGGCTTTTTAGATCCTCTTCACTTTCTGCTATAAGGGTAGTGTCATCTACATATCTGAGGTTACTGATATTTCTCCTGGCAATCTGGATTCCAGCTTGTGCTTCTTCCAGCCCAGTGCTTCTCATGAACTCTGCATATAAGTTAAATAAGCAGGGTGACAATAAACAGCCTTGACATACTCCTTTTCCTATTTGGAACCAGTCTGTTGTTCCGTGTCTAGTTCTAACTATTGCTTCCTGACCTGCATATAGGTTTCTCAAGAGGCAGGTCAGGTGGTCTGGTATTCCCATCTCTTTCAGAATTTTCCACAGTTCATTGTGATCCACAGAGTCAAAGGCTTTGACATAGTCAATAGAGCAGAAATAGATGTTATTCTGGAACTCTCTTGCTTTTTGGATGATCCAGCGGGTGTTGGCAATTTGATCTCTGGTTCCTCTGCCTTTTCTAAAACCAGCTTAAACATCTGGAAGTTCACAGTTCATGTATTGTTAAGTCTGGCTTGGAGAATTTTGACCATTACGTTACTAGAGTGTGAGATGGGTGTAATTGTGCGGTCGTTTGTGCATTTTTTGGCATTGCCTTTCTTTGGGATTGGAATGAAAACTGACCTTTTCCAGTCCTGTGGCCACTGCTGAGTTTTCCAAATTTGCTAGCATATTGAGTGCAGCACTTTCACAGCATCATCTTTCAGGCTTTGAAATAGCTCCACTGGAATTCCATCACCTCCACTAATTTTGTTCATAGTGATGCTTCCTAAGGCCCACTTGACTTCACATTCCAGGATGTCTGGCTCTAGGTGAGTCATCACACCATCGTGATTTTTTTGGTCATGAAGATCTTTTTGTACAGTTCTTCAGTGTATCCTTGCCAGCTCTTCTTAATACCTTCTGCTTCTGTTAGGTTCATAACATTTCGGTCGTTAACCAAGCCCATCTTTGCATGAAATGTTCCCTTGGTATCTCTTAATTTTCTTCAAGAGATCTCTAGTCTTTCCCATTCTGTTGTTTTCCTCTATTCTCCTTTGCATTGATCACTGAGGAAGGCTTTCTTATCTCTTCTTGCTATTCTTTGGAACTCTGCATTCAGTTGCTTATATCTTTCTTTTCTCCTTTGCTTTTCTCTTCTCTTCTTTTCACAGCTATTTGTAAGGCCTCCCCAGACAGCCATTTTGCTTTTTTTTTTTTGCATTTCTTTTCTATGGGGGTGGTCTTGATCCCTGTCTCCTGTACAATGTCAAGAACCTCTGTCCATAGTTCATCAGGCATGCTATCTATCAGATCTAGTCCCTTAAATCTATTTCTCACTTCCACTGTATAATCATAAGGGATTCAATTTAGGTCATACCTGAATGGTCTCGTAGTTTCCCTACTTTCTTCAATTTCAGTCTGAATTTGGCAATAAGAGTTCATGATCTGAGCCACAGTCAGCTCCTGGTCTTATTTTTGGTGACTGTATAGAGCTTCTCCATCTTTGGCTGCAAAGAATATAATCAATCTGATTTCGGTGTTGACCATCTGGTGATTTCCTTGTGTAGAGTCTTCTCTCTGTGTTGTTAGAAGAGGGTGTTTGCTATGATCAGTGCTTTCTCTTAACAAAACTCTATTAGCCTTTGCCTTGCTTCATTCTATATTCCAAGACCAAATTTGCCTGTTACTCCAGGTGTTTCTTGACTTCCTACTTTAGAATTCCAGTCCCCTATAATGAAAAGGACATCTTTTTTGGGTGTTAGTTCTAAAAGGTCTTATAGGTCTTCATAGAACCATTCAACTTCAGCTTCTTCAGTGTTACTGGTTGGGGCATAGACTTGGATTACTGTGATATTGAATTGGCCTTGGAAACGAAGAGAGATCATTCTGTCGTTTTTGAGATTGCATTGAAGTACTGCATTTTGGCCTCTTTGTTGACCATGATGGCTACTCCATTTCTTCTGAGGGATTCCTGCCCACAGTAGTAGATATAATGGTCGTCTGAGGTAAATTCACCCATTCCAGTCCATTTTAGTTCACTGATTCCTAGAATGTTGACGTTCACTCTTGCCATCTCCTGTTTGACCCCTTTCAATTTGCCTTGATTCAAGGACCTAACATTACAGGTTCCTATGCAATATGGCTCTTACAGCATCAGACCTTGGTTCTATCACCAGTCACATCCACAACTGGGTATTGTTTTTGCTTTGGCTCCATCCCTTCATTCTTTCTGGAGTTATTTCTCCACTGATCTCCAGTAGCATATTGGGCACCTACTGACCTGGGGATTTCTTCTTTCACTATCCTATCATTTTGCCTTTTCATACTGTTCATGGGGTTCTCAAGGCAAGAATACTGAAGTGGTTTGCCATTCCCTTCTCCAGTGGACCACATTCTGTCAGACCTCTCCACCATGACCCTCCCATCTGGGGTGGCCTGCAGTGGCATAGCTTAGTTTCATTGAGTTAGACAAGGCTGGTGTCTCTATGATTAGATTGACTACTTTTCTGTGACTATGGTTTCAGTGTGTCTGCCCCCTGATGCCCTTTGCAACACCTACTGTCTTATTTGGGTTTCTCTTACCCTGGAGATGGGCTATCTCTTCACGGGTTCTCGAGCAAAGCGCAGCTGCTGCTCCTTAGTTTGGATGAGGGGTATCTCCTCATCACCACCCCTCCTGACCTTTTATTAGCTCAGTTCAGTTCAGTCACTCAGTTGTGTCTGACTCTTTGCAACCCCATGAATCGCAGCACGCCAGGCCTCCCTGTCCATCACCAGCTCCTGGAGTTCACGCAGACTCATGTCCATCGAGTCAGTGATGCCATCCAGCCATCTCATCCTCGGTTGTCCCCTTCTCCTCCTGCCCCTAGTCCCTCCCAGCATCAGAGTCTTTTCCAATGAGTCAACTCTTCGCATGAGGTGGCCAAAAAACTGGAGTTTCAGCTTTAGCATCATTCCTTCCAAAGAAATCCCAGAGGTGATCTCCTTCAGAATGGACTGCTTGTATCTCCTTGCAGTCCAAGGGACTCTCAAGAGTCTTCTCCAACACCACAGTTCAAAAGCATCAATTCTTTGGCGGTCAGCTTTCTTCACAGTCCAACTCTCACATTCATACACGACCACTGGGAAAACCATAGCCTTGAGTAGACAGTCCTTAGTCGGCAAAGTAATGTCTCTGCTTTTGAATATGCTATCTAGGTTGGTCATAACTTTTCTTCCAAGGAGTAATAGCAAAAACATGGAGTCTTTTATATGGCTTCCCCCCTCCCTCCATTTATTATGGAACACCTACCAATAGCCAATACACACACACAAATCTTCAGCAGAGAATGAGTGAGAGCAATTAGAACAAGTGTTTAGTGGACTGAAAAATTAGAAGGGAGAGTTTGGATCTTTGGATTTTTCACTGAAGAAACGTCCCCAAAGTGCCCTTGCATTCTGTGAAAACTTGGAAGTGAAAGACAAGTTCCTTTCCTATTTAAGTCCAGTGAAATGAATTCCTGTAGCATTTCAGGAGAAGGTGAGGGATGTCAAACTACAGCAGTACTATTCCAAGAGGTTAAAGGGCTAAAGTGCAGTATAAGGAATTAGCATTCCTTAGTGGGAGGGGACTCCATTAGCCCATTAGCCTTGCAGGCCAACATAGAAGTTAAAGACAGACTCCATCCATCTTATTCAGATGTGCTCTACCTATACCATACAGCAACAGTACCAGCTTCCCAAGGGATGGGAGGGTTTCCCATTAACTAATAGTTTTGAGGGGTATCTCTCATATGTAGACACTTAAAAACAAAAAAAACAACTGATGCCTGTGTATAACAGCTTATAGTAATCTTTGTACTTAGAAAATTGGTCCAAGTAAGAATAAAGGACTAACATTTCATTTCAACCTCTTCTTAAAAGATTCATTCATTGTTGTTTAATGGTTTATAGACTCCTCTCTCTCATTCAGATGAGAGCAGTAGGATCCATCTCTGATTTTTATTTTAGGGTTTTCAAGTTCTACCACTTGCCTTGATCCAGAAAGTATACAGTAGATAGTAGGTGAATAAATGGATAAATAAACAAATTTTAAAATAAACTGAGCATATAGCATCTCAGACATTTACTCCAGGCTCTGATCTAACCAAGATTTATGGTAGGTAAAAACTGTATTGCATTAAAACTTGTTTGATTTCATCATGCATGATCCACAGAAGTAACTGAAAGCATAATGCATTTTAGAATTTTCAAAATGAATTACTTTTTTATTACTTAGAATGTATACAGTATTTTAACATTTCATATGTATTCCAAATTCTTCTTTATAGTTCCATGGTAGACATATATTTTTAATTCCCAAAAGGAATCAGAGCTTTTGGTAAATAGTCACTACACACTGTATCTGTTAACTGCACTTTCCTAATCAGTTTAGTTACTTTCTAAACAAATGTATTGAGTAACTTACAGTTTCATAATACTCTGTGTGCCATGTGCCATTTGCTGCTTCAGACACTGGTTGCTCTCTAGGCCTTTATTGATTTTCCTTTTAAAATCTAGTAAAGTTGTAAAAGTATGAGTAACAATCACTTTGTGAGCTTGTTTTGTTATATTATTATAGAAACTAGGTAGACTGTGAGTTTCTTGTTGGTCAGTTAAGGACAAACACCTTTTTCCTGCTCCCAGTGATTGGTGTTATTTTTCAATAGTCTCATTTGGTAGTCAAAGCAACATGAGAAATTGGAAACAGTAATGAGTAATGTCAAACACCATCGTTTTTAGAGAACTCCCATCCTCAATGCACAGACAAATACTTGTCCTGGCAAAGTAAGACTCTAAAAGAACAGAATGATAATTTGCTCACTAAATCCCTTAAGTTTGGGCAAAAATCCATACTCTAGTTTGTTTATTGCAGTGTGAATATTTAATACACATCAAGACACAATGAAGTACATAAAAGAATGAAGTATAATTTTTCACTTGAGGGAAGAAATTGATTCCTTTATCCTGTGAGTTTGTAGTTGTTGTTTTTGTTTAGTTGTCATCTAAGAGTTAGATTGTAGTCATCTATGTTTCTTTGATGAGGACTAGAAATTTCATTAGACAAGGTCCCAGGTGAGCTATCAAGTATGTCATTAGATGTGTTTCGACTAAGAAAGCAAGAAGGCAGAATCAGAATGAGCATAAGCATTCAAATAATTCTTATAACAAGAAAGCCTAGTTATGAGTGATCTTTTTTGTTGGTTTAAGAATGCCTGAGAGGAGCTGGTGGTAAAGATCATTTATCAATGGAGTAAGTCTTGAGTTCTAGGCCTCATGGCAACTATATGTTCCTTAAACATATAAATATACTTATGAGAACCTCCATCTTTGGTCTCCTTCAATGTAGTGATGCTTGAGTGGTTCTCCATTTTCTATCACTGAAAGCCAGGATTAAATTTTCCCCAAGGACAGAGGTGTGACCCATCATTCTATAATATATGCAGTACAACGTACACATTACAGTGACTCAGAGTCAATCAGAAGGAACAGGAATTCATAGCTCTTATTTTAGCAAAAGGCCAATCCTCACCTCTTATTTATGTCTTTGTTAAAGGCTCTTTTAGCCTGAGGGTCTTTTCTCCCCACTCTTACCAATTTCCTTTTGAGAGTTGGCCTTCCGTTTCAACTGAGTTATTTTGATGATAATGTTTCCTTTAAGATGATTATTTGTTTAAAGTTCAAGCTAATAAAAGTAACTTATCCTATTAAAAATATTCTGGGGAGCAGAACAACATTTTAGGATGTTAATTGCTCATGTTACCAGTCATCCATGAAACATATGCCAAAAATGCTCTAAAAGGTTCCAAAATGTCTCCTGCAGCTATAAATCTTTTACAGGTACAATTATGTGGGAACAGAAATAAGAAAAAGTGCATCCAACATCTGGAGTCAGATGGTTTACTGAAGTAAAATTACAAAATTAAATTTAAATGAATTTAATTAAAAAGGGGCGAGGGATCCAATTTAATATGGCCATTTATCATGTCCTCATTGAAGTTTTTTCTAGCATCGGAAAAATACAATAAAGCTGGACTACAAAAGTCAGATAAAGCCTCTAATAGAGTGTGAAAAGATGACCAAAGAGACACAGTCAGGCATAATATATTCTTTTCTCCCTGTTATTTTAACAACATGGAATACCCAATTGTTTTGTAAAGACAGTATCAATCAAGAAAACTGAGCTTGAAAACTAATCTGTTTCAACTGTCTATTCTGTTTAGAGTTTCATTTCACGTATTTCATCACTTAAGGATGATGATTACTTGGTATTAATTCAATAATACATGATTAAAGACTCTAACAATATGTAGCCAAACTAAAAAAAAAAGAGTCGAGATAGGAAAGTGTTAATTTCAAATCACCTGCCATTTTGTTTTCATTGTCTAAAAAAAAGGAAGAATCAAAATACTGATAAAAAAGAAGAATCAAAAGAAAAAAACCAAAACACTATAGTACTAAGTTCTAGCTGTTGGTTGATCAACTTCTGTCTTCTTAGTCCTCAGACATTCTTAGTCTTCTTACTTCTATGCTGTGCCTATGTGCTGAGGAAGACATATTAAGAAATAAAATTATATGTCTTAAATTATCTATTGATAGCTATATGAAAACAATAGAAAATTATTTAATTGAATTGACAGATTCTAAAAATATAGTCAATGTTATTCGCCAAATTTTCACCCTGTGGTAGTGTGAACATTGCTAGACTTTGGGTTTATGAAAATTTTAAACCATCAACTGACACTCAGATTCTCATTATGTCATCTTTCCTTCTTCCTCATAAATATTTAATTTTATCATACATGTTATTAGTACCTTTTCTTCAGATCCTCCTTACCTAAAAGAGAGACTTAACATCTCCCTTTGCAACCATATAGCTAATCTAAGGTGGTACAAACTCACTAGTCAAGCAGGAAACAAAGACCCAAAAAAAAAAAAAAAGTGCTTAAGCAGAAAAAGGAGCAAGCAAACAATTGAGGGGGCCAGAAAAACATAAAACAGGAAACCAAACCAAGCATCTGAGTCCAAAATCAAGGAGCAAATGATAAAGCATCATCAATGCATATGTGTTGAACACTACTGATTATGTGAGATGCCTAGCACTTTCAAATACATCACAACCATTAACATGGTAACCCTGTAATAAGAAAGTAGAGGATAGAGCACGCTTGTAACTTCCTAGACATTGTATAGCTGATAAGTTACAAAGCCAGAATTCAAATACCCGCCCTTTGATGCCACAACCTATGCTCTTCCCTTTATCAGACTGCCTCAGAAACTGCAGGTGGTGGGAACCATATTAAGGGAGATTGAGGAGAATAACAAGTGGATTGAATCTTGGAGTAGGGCATGAGAAATAACCAATGGTACGGGTGTGAATGAATAATGAATGATTTTAACTGTTAAGAAAAGTTCATTCATCTAAATCATGTGTTCTTCACTGACTCACAGCATTTGCTTCCCATAAAAAGGACAAAAATATTACTCTTTAAAATCCTTGCACTATCTCTACATTGTAGGAAAAGAAGAGAAATAGCAATTTTATAATTTGTAATAATCCCAATGGTACTGATGGTGTGTGTCACTAATTGTGATCCCATTCTATTGATATCTGTTTCGTATGCATATATTTTATTTTACAGAGAACCAAATAGCCACTCCTAAAACCACAAATCTAAAACAGCTTTTCTTTTCAAACAGACTAAGCCTAAGGCTTTAGATTTAATTACAACTTGCATTTTAGTCCTATAGAGTGGCTGAACAACTATAGTGGCTCCAAATACTGTATGACTATTACCATCCTTCCCAAAACAATGTTGATTTTAGAAGTGTCTTAGATGGAAAAAGTTAAGAGTCATTTATGATTCAGATGCAGTTCTCAAGTCAGTTTTGCAAAGACAGAAGGTCAGGACGAAGAGAAGGTCACTAGAACTTGCAAAGCACATACCTTCACCGAGCTCAGAATGCAGAGCACCAAGGATGAGCAGAACTGGTAGGTGACCAGTATTTTTAGAATATGTACAGAATGAGAGAATGCTGTACTTTCAAAGGAAAGTGGAAGTCACAGTCATGTGGACAGTTACTCATTCATTCACTGCATCAAGGAATGAAACAAGGTAGAAAAATGGGGAATTGAAGAAGGGTTTGGGCTTCCTGAGTGGTGACAGTGGTAAAGAATCTGCCTGCAGTGCAGGAGATGCCAGAGATGTGGGTTTGATCCTTGGGTCAGGAAGAACCTCCAGAGAAGGGCCCGACAACCCACTCCTGTATTCTTGCCTGGAAAATGCCATGGACAGAGGAGCCTGGCTGGCTAGAGTCCACAGGGTCGCAGGATCTGACACAACTGAAGCGGCTTAGCATGCATACAACAAGAAATGGTTCATAAATAGGCAGGTGGGAAAAAGTTGGAGCAAAGATCACAAAAGAATGTCATGAAAATGCAATAATAAGTTCCACAGTTAAGCTTGAATCTGATGGGTCAAATACTAAAATATTCTTCTGATAAAGAGAATTAAGGAGGTCTTCTGATTAAAGATGAATGAACATCTGGGTTCTACAGTGATGTAGAACCATGTAAGACCACCTCACTGAAGACCACTACTTGGCTCAAGTTAATAGAGTTATCTGTGTGTTGGCTCTGAGTCATACCACTCTATGAAGGACAACTGCTTCCTTAGCAACAGACAGGTGGGAACCTCAGGAAAGGTCTTCATGTTCTTTGAAAGGTCTGTCTCATCACCCTTGAATCTTGTACTCAACACTCACTTATTGAAATCTTAGTGTCTAGATAATGATCACTCTTTCTAATACTACTCGTATTCAATTTTTAATCATTTTTGTATCCAATAACACAATCCTTTCACTAACTTGTGTTCTCAGTTCCTGACTTCCTCTCTTCCAAAGATTTCATCAGCCATTCTTCTCAAACCACTCACTTCTACAGTCATACCCTTCATTTAATTGCTACCAATAACTGCTGCCCTTGCAAACCTTAATTTCAAATATTCCTTTCCCTAATCATGGCCTCTCATCTTTCTTGTTCACTCCTTTGTTGTTCAGCCACTCACTCGTGTCCAACTTTTTGTAAACCCATGGATTGCAGCCCGCCAGGCTTCCCTGTCCTTCACCATCTCCTGGAGTTGGCTCAAACTCAGGTCTATTGAGTTGGTGATGCCATCTACCATCTCATCGTCTGTTGTCCTCATTTCCTTTTGCCTTCAATCTTTCCCTGTTTGCAATATCAGGGTCTTTTCCTCACTCCCTCATCCCAAATTCTACAATCCCCCAAGACCTAAAGTCTACACTCTCAGTGTCCCTGAGATATCTCTCCCAATGATATATTCTTTCTTGCCTCCTTTCCAGCTCAAGTTCCAAGTTCCAACATTATAGTTACATCTTGGCTCCCTCTTTGCTTTAGTGAACTTTCCTGATGAAATCATAGCCCTCACAAAAGTGACTCAAGCAATCACTCAGTGCTTACACTCATGCAGCCTGCTGTGCCTGTTAGCTGGTAGATAATAAAAAAGAACGTGCACAGGCTCTCATGATCACATCTGCCCACCTACCCACCTCTCTTCTGTTAGCATGGATATGTTCTCCCTGCTCTTAGTCAAGGCAAGCCTCTCCACTGAGGCTCAGGACCTGATACTCTCCTCTGTTACTGGAATTACTGCAGCATGCTCCTAAATGATCTCTCCACCTTTGCCTTTCCTGCTGACCCCACATGTCATCTCTGCAGTCCACTCTCAGCTTGGCAGCGAGAAAGATTCCTCCACATTGTCGCTCTGATCTCATCTCCCATTACCTCTCCCTCTTTCGTGGTGGTCCAGCCTCAGTGGCCTCCTTGCTGGTTTTCAAATATGTCAGGTACTCTCTTGTCTCAGAGCCTCTGCATTTACTGTTCTCGCTGCCTAGAAAACTCTTCCCCCAGATATCAGCATGGTTTGCTATCTCATCGCCTTCAAGTCTTATTTCAAAAAGTCTACATAGAACATGCTGCTATATTTAAAATGGGTAATCAACAACATCCTACTGTATAGCACAAGGAACTCTGTTCAATGTTATATTGCAGCCTAGAAGGGAAGGGAGTTTGGGGAAGAATGGATAGCTGTATAAGTATGTCTGAGTCCCTTTGCTGTCCATCTGAAATTATCACATTTGCTAATTGGCTATACTCTAATATAAAATAAAAAGTTAAAAAAAGTAATCTGTGCATGGCTACCTTAAGGAAGGTCTTCAATAAATATTATGCATGGGATCACAAAGAGTTAGACACGACTTAGTAACTGAACAACAGCAACAACAACATGGCAATAAAAAAAAGTCTACATTAAAAAAATTTTACTACATCTGTCTGCTTACAATTCAAACACCTACCAACACTTTTTGTGACATTTCATATCTCCTTCTCTATTTCACTCGTTCTCTTTAGCACTCATCTATTTATAAAGTACACATGGGAGTATACAGTATATAAAAGCCGTATCTTTTAGATTTTTATCTTGCTTATCTCCTCTACTAGAAAGTGATCCATGAAGACAAGGAATTTTATCTGTTGGGTTCACTTCAGTATCCCCAGTACACAAAACAATGCTCAGTAAATACCTACTTGATGATCAATAAATATTTGCTCAATGAATAAGGCAACAAATAAATGGATGACTAGGGAAGGAGAAAACAGAGTTATGTTTTTTCACCTGGAAAATTAATACTTGCAGATGTCTATTTTTACTATGAAATCTCCTGTTTATGAAACCAGGATTTCAGTGGGATCCTAGGATGCAGTAGTTGTCATAGTGGTGCCATGACCATATACCAATACAGCTCATCAAGCAATACAAAATCCACTAAGAGTTAAAGTAAATCCTTGAACAATTCTAAAATTATCATATTTAGTCTTAGCAGAAATTGTCACTTCTTGAGGAGTTATTTTGTAGATCTTGCCCATACAGGTAATCTATGGATGTTTCACTTTTGATAATATCTACTGTCTACATGCTAAGACACTTCCCCTCTTCCTTTTCCTTCCCCCCTCACTTCCCCTCCCCTCCCCCACAGAGCATATACCTATAGAATCTAAAACCTTATGTACATGACCAAAACATGGGATATCAGAGCATGTCTTCTTGCTTGATATGAAGATGCAATCATAATATGCTTACAATGTTTCTCATCTCTCCTTGCCCTCTACACTCCCTTCAAAATTTATATATTTAAGCTTTTAAAATATTTTTCAGGATCCTATTTGTGACTTAAAACATATTTTTATAATGTATCTTTAGATAGTCAATTAGAATTTTTGCAGATGCTCAATAGGACATCAGAAAACATATCATTAAAAACTATTTCTCCCCTTTTCCCTCAATTCATTAGAATCTTTCAGTGATATAAAGATTATCTAAGGCTCTTAATCTACCCCAATTTTCCATAAGTCAGTGCTCTAATGACACTATGTCAGATGCAAACCTTGAAAATAAAAGGAGGAAATTCACTTTTGACTTTATTACACCAAGAATGTCTGAGTGATAGATGGGAGCATTGTATATATGGTGGTTGTCTGGTTCCTATTGTTACTTATGGGTTATTTTGATCAGCTGCAACGTTTAGTGGGTGACTGGAATAGAAAATATTTTCTATTTTCTGGAGCTTCAGCAAAATGCTAAGGAAAGCATCTGAGAGTTTAGAGACTGTACTTGAATTTCTACCAGTTTACATTGCTTCATGAACCCATTACTGGGAAAGGACCTAAGGAACCCTATTTGCTGATTATATCTCAACTCCATTTTGACTCTGGGGAGAAGCAGCGATAAATGATTGAAAAGAGAAATTACCTGTTAGTTGAGTACACTGGAAATAACAGTATCCAGTTTAGTCATATCTCAAGAAAATTAGTTCACTGAGTTGTTAGTAGTATGGTCTGCTGCTGCTGCTGCTGCTGCTGCTAAGTCGCTTCAGTCGTGTCCAACTCTGTGCGACCCCATAGATGGCAGCCCACCAGGCTTCGCGGTCCCTGGGATTCTCCAGGCAAGAACACTGGAGTGGGTTGCCATTTCCTTCTCCAATGCATGAAAGTGAAAAGTGAAAGTGAAGTCGCTCAGTTGTGTCCGACTCTTCGCAACCCCACGGACTGCAGCCCACCAGGCTCCTCCGCCCATGGGGTTTTCCAGGCAAGAGTACTGGAGTGGGTTGCCATTGCCTTCTGTAAGTAGTATGGTCTATTGTGATGAATAAAAACTAATTTTCAGGCTAACTGGGTTAGTTATAAACACATGGAAATCTGCATAGTGGATCTTGAGATAACTTTTCCTATACTTAACTTCATTCCTATCTCAGTTCTCTTTAGTTACTTTCTCAGATTAGTCACAGCATTTTGCAACCCAAAGAAAGTTGAAGCTAAGTTCTAACATGAGGACAGAATGGACTGTACTCAGACTTAAAGAGACTGCTATTTTTGTTTTCTTTAGAGAATAAATTCATATGAATGAAGGTGGATTTAATCATCAGAGAAGGTACAAATGATGCTTCCATGTAACTGGGGGTCTTAGAATCAGGAAGGAAATTGGTAGCACACATAGGTAAACATCTCCACAATGGTGAACTTTGGCTGGTGTTCAAATTTTATCCATTAAAAAAAAACTAAATGGATGATACTCTTGGTTAGTATTTCATATGTCAGCCAATTTCTCTGACCCACATCCATTATGTTAACGCTCTTTTCTAGCAGTCTGGATAAAAAATTTGGACCACTATGTTTAACTTCATCCATTATTCATAGTCCTTGATTGTTTTTAACATTAGTACATGAACTGGGAGCGCTGGAAGATTTTTGATAACATGTGTAATTATTGGAATTTCCTGTTTATTATATAGGTGACATTTTCTAATATGATAGCTTTATCCTTAAAGGACACATGATCAACCGTTCTTTTTAGGGGCAAAGATGATGGTGTGTTCAAGAAAATTACGTTTTTGACCTAAGACATTCCCCCTCAGTTCATATTGATTGTCTACAGCGTTTGTAATGAAACAGAGTCAAAGAGTAAACTCAGGGCTATAGGGGTATATTTGTCTTAGAGATCAAACACTTAAAGCAAGATTTATGGAAGCAGAGGGCTGTGGGTCAATAGCTTAAAAAAAAACAAAAAACCCTGGATTGTAAACAAGTAAAGGACTTTCTGAGGTGTGAAGGAGAGGAGAAAGGAGACTGGAGGGGGCAGAGAGAGGAAGATAAGGGGAGGAAGATAAGCAGAGATAAGTAAAAGTATACATCTGAAAGAATTGGGGGAAAGAGGTCTAAGAAAGGCTGATTCACCTCAAGGATCAACCCCAGAGACTCTTTCCTCCCCATCTTGCTGACAGGGATTATATTGTAAGCATTTCTTCCATTCTTTCCCATGCTCTCCTTTTGGAGTGATTCTAGGACACTGAAATTTAATATCAGTGCAGCATAAACACCAGACACAGGTTCAGACATAAGGTAGACACAAGTTATTCAATGAACTCTTGCAGTTATCATAATTTAATAAGAAAAACAAGTAGATTAGAGCTACTGTTAGCCTTTGTTCAATGTAAAGACACCTATGAAAATCCATGAAGATGCTTTTTTATATATAACTTTCAAATCAGAAAGTGCTATTAATAAGGAATCAACTTTCTATTAAAAGCAATGTAAAATTCTGTGCAGTAATTCTTAGTTTCTCAATGTTTCCTATTTAATATCCTATCTTTGGATAAATCTACAGAGGAGTAAGTACAGTGACTATTAACCTCATTTTACAGATTAAATTTAAGACTCAACAGTTAAGTGACTATTTAAGATCTCAGAGGCAAAAGAAAAAAAATGCTAAATCAGCTATGGTGTCCACTGATTACTAAATCATGGTTCTTTCTACCATGCTACTCTGTGTCAGTCAATGTTTTCTCAAACAAGCCTATCTGGTCAACAAAGCATCCTTGTATTAAAGCAATGGCACAGGATTCAGTATCATCTGCTTCTCTGCAGAGATGAGGAACTTCAAGGTTAGCTTCAAGAAAACCTTCCCACAACCAAAATGAAACAAATCAGTTTAACACAATCTATTGGGTTTCTTTGGTAGCAATTCACTCTTGATAACAAGAAGCACAATCTGATATACAGAACTCAGATGAAATGACTTCTGTGGTCCAGATGTAAGTTATTAGAAGTACCACTTCCACTGAGTTTATTGTTTCACTAAGACCAATCACATGCATGTTTCTCTTACTTTTTTTTTTTTCTTTTCTCAAATTGCTTAGCTTTGAGGACTTTAAAGGCCCTGTTCTAACTCTGGCCTTTCTGATATCGGAGATTTAATGACTCTCTAACTGAGATGTTATCTTGAATTCCATGTGTATATGAGAAACCATAACTTATGCATGGGAATTCGGGTTTGGCAGCAGTTTCTAGAAAGTACATCTAAATCATGAAATAAAGCACTAAACTCAAGTGCAAAGTAATTTAATTTTTAAGAGGAATGTGTTATTCAGATAAAAGAAACCATAATGGTACGATCATTTACTTTTATATGTATAAACGTGTGAAGCTGTATCGTCAGTTTCAGGTATCCATTTAAGTAATGCATCTTCCAGGCTATTTCACAATCATTCTTCCATTGTTCCATAAATAGATTATGCGAATACAAGCTGTTAAACTAAAAGTTGCTGTAATAATATAACTGAATAAAGCAGCAGGGCAATTTGAGATGCTTAGAAGACTAAACGCGAGTGCTGAATTACCAAAATACATCCTTTGAAAATTCACAGATTTAAGGTATCTAGTACTAAAAATGGGAAATAAGTTAGTTAAAAGTCAAACATTGTTCAGTGTACCATAGACCTGCTACAAGGTCACATGAAAACGGAGACCTGAATATTTGTAGAAAATATGCTAGAATGGTACCCCTCAAAGAAATAAAGGTGCGGAGTGCAGTCTCATCCCATGAAGATCTGACTCAACTTGAAGATAGTAATGGAATGAGTATTATTACTGAATTTAACCCATTAAATTCAACAAGTCAGGATCCAAAGAATCTACCTAGGTCTATACTGTCTTATTTAACTTCAGTTAGCCACATCATGGTGTATTTTTATTTTATATTGAAAACATATCCAGAGACTCTGTTCTCTTCCATAAAAGATAGAATGCTTAATTAGTACTTACATCAATATTATATCCTGGTCTCAGATTTTAGACTCCTCTTTTCAAAACTATCTTCCAGTAACATAATTGGCTATCCATCTGCCAATATCTTTACCATTATGCCTCTCTTTTAAAGAAACATCATATGGTTGTGCCTTTGATACCAATAAGCATCCAGTGAACACCACACCATCGGCATCATGCAGTTTTCATTTTCAAGCAATCCTATAACTGACTACAGATTTGATTCTTTTAAAAATCCAGTCTCTGCATCCATATTAAAGGCCTGACTGTCCACTGATGTATGAAAACAGGATTATTTTTTCTTTCTTTCTCCATGCATGCGTGCTAAGTTGCTCAGTTGGGTCCGACTGTTTGCGACTCCGCGAACTGTAGCCCACCATGGGATTCTCTAGACAAGAATACTGGAGATGGTAGCCATTTCCTTCTCCAGGGTGTCTTCCCTACCTAGGGATTGAACCAGGGTCTCTGACATCTCCTGCAGAGATTGGCACGTTCTTTACCACTAGCACCACCTGGAAAGCCCCTTTCTCCACATTGATCTTAAGCACTGTATCCCTTTGTGCTCTGAGAATCAGATCTCTTTAGAACAGACAGTTTCACTGTTCAAAAGGGAAACCGTTTATCCCACTTGGTCCAATTGTACAGAAGTTAAAAAAAAATCTGATATTACTTAGTTTCCATATTTTCACCAATACCAATGATACTATGCTCAAATTCATAGATTACAGATTTCTCCTGTTTTTACTGTCATTTTGTAAAGTAACTGAATAGAGACCTATCTGGGTCAAAAAAACTTACTACCTAAACAAGTTTAATGTCATACCTAGTGCAAACAGCCAGGACCCAGTAACATTTAATGTCCTTCATTATTATATCTTTAAATCTTACCAGCGCAAGCAAATGTGAAAATCCTTAAACTGCTGGCCTCAGTGTTCCCATGTCAACTGGCATATGGTCAGGTTGGAGTTCCTGCCAAAAGTCAAAGGAAAACATTTATGAGACAGAGACTGATGGACAATTATTTTAATCCTGCATGTACAACACTCCCAGCAAGCTTGGCTTATGAACACCTGCTGCTGCTTTAATGATAAGACTTCTACAACACAGCTGAATGCAGTGTACCAACAGATCTTCTTTTTCTTCTCTTTCTTTTTTCCTACCCTAACTAAGAGACTGATTATTGATCTCCACCTGGATATTCCTATTGAGGCCTGGCCATTCATGAATACAAGCAGGAAGAATAATGGTACACTGCATGGGTAGTTTTAATAAACTGCAATAGGGGCACAGTCTCTGAGGGGGAAAAAAGAATCCATCCAATCTTAATGAAGCGTGTGCTTACATGACTAGAAAGTCCGCGGGCATTCTATAGGCCAAGCATCAAAGAGTAGAGAGCACCTGGACTTTGATTGCATGTCACGTCAGAGTGAGTGTAAGACCTTAAAGACATCCTATAGGCCTACTCAAGGGAAGCTTCCAAGTTCTCTCAATGGCCCTTAGAACAGAAGCTTTCAAGCCTGGAATGGACGGATCTGACTACACAACTGGAACAGTGGGCTCTGAACTCAGATGCAGCTGTATAGAAACATAGAGGATATTTCTCTCCTTTCTCAAGTTGTTTCTCTGGAAGGCTTGAGAATCCAAAACCTGAAGACAAGACGGTGAAAAGCAGCTGAAAAAGAACTAATTATTAGAGATCACCTTCAGACCCAGTTAATGAAAAAACCTTTTCTGTTTTAGCCAACCCCCTTCTTGTGTTATCTGGCTACAGCTGACGTAAGTCAAGCACTGAATTTAGCAGAAGTATATGTAAGAGAAACAAGGCTGTGATATTTAAAAGGGAACTGGCTTTTTGGAAATCAGAAACGGCCATCAACAAAGCAAGCGAGTAAGGCTTGTTTGGAGGGCAGATATAAGCCCAAACTTATTCCAGTTGTGTTGAGCTGCTTTCTGCACAAATGAAGTTATTAAATCAAAAAGTGAAAGGCATGCTTTCTAACACATATAATTATGTTTCTTTTTAACATCTGATTTCCATATCTACTTTGAGTAATAAAGTATAGCATAAAGGCTTTTGACCTGAAATCCAAGAACCCTTTCCCTTAAATAGTTTGTAAATTTTATGTGTTTTGTGTGTAAAGTGTTTGCCCTCACCCCATCTCCCACTCCCAGAAGTCCACAGCTTTCATGGGATTTTTTAAGGTGAACTCTGATACATAACCAGTCCATTCTAAAGGAGATCAGCCTTGGGTGTTCGTTGGAAGGAATGATGCTGAAGCTGAAACTCCAATACTTTGGCCACCTCATGTGAAGAGTTGACTCATTGGAAAAGACTCTGATGCTGGGAGGGATTGGGGGCAGGAGGAGAAGGAGACGACAGAGGATGAGATGGCTGGATGGCATCACCAACTCAATGGACATGAGTTTGAGTGAACTCCAGGAGTTGGTGATGGACAGGGAGGCCTGGTGTGCTGCAATTCATGGGGTCGCAGAGTCAGACACTACTGAGCGACTGAATTGAACTGAACTGACACATAAAAGGTGAAGAATCTTTGGGTTGGCAGTGTAAAACTGTTGGTTCTAATCTTAGCTCGGCATCTAACTGGTTTTGTGACCTTCAGCAAATGAATTCACCTCTGCATATCTTAGTTTTCTCATCTATGAAATGAGCAAGCTGAACTAGAGAAATCTATTCTTCCAGGTTGACAAATCTAGGAAATACACATAAAACTAGGAGGATCAAACTGGAAGATATCTTGCTGTGTCCACTGGCTTAATCTCCTTACTTGTGGGGGAGAAAATGAAGCCCAGTGAGATTTTCATATTATACTTACAGTGAAGATCAAGGATGGACCAAGAATTTCTGACTCATATGTGAATTCACTCTTCATTCTAACACACACAATGTTTGTGAAGCTCTATTCTCAGATCACACTTTACTCATTGGCTAAGGAAGCGTTTCAGGCAGGCTTTCCCTGTCTTGGCTGGGAAAGGGGTACAGAGTGTCCTTGGGGGTTCTCTCGCAGATTTTCTCAGGGAGAGTACATATGCTCAGGTCTCCAGAGAATTTAGGCTCTCACACTCACAGCTGTACAACAGGCAAGAAAAAGCTGTCTACAAAAAATAATCAGCATTTTCAAAAGTGCTCTGGGGTATCTTCAAAAAGTGTTCCAGGAAAATTGCTATTATAAAAGGATCACTAAGGTCTCTCCTCCTGGATCCTATTACACACTTAGACATTAATATTTTAGGTACATCGGTGACACTCACTTATTCATCTGAAGTTCAACAATCAGCAAGCATGCCTGGTAACAAGAGACCAAGTCCTTGCTTTCATGCAGATTACTGTCCAGGAAGGAACTAAGGCCGCCTAGAAGGCCTGCTGCACTCCTGCCTGAGAGCACCAAGCATCAGAGACAGGCATTGCCTCCCCAAGACAGGGGCTCATGTTTCCTTTGGGTTGTGCTTTTCAAATTTATAAACACAGCTCAAGAGAACCTCGACTACTTCACTGTGAACCCATTTACCCAAATATCTTTTGTTAAACTTAATAAAACATTAAACTTTGTCTATCTTTCCTCATTCTGTCAATTCCTACTTGCTTATCAAAATACTACTTATTCAAAAACCAGGGAAGCCCCTATTCAAAAATACCTAGATCAAATTTTCCCTTCTCAATCTCCTAATATGACTTTATTCCAATTACTGAAGAATGTACAGAGCAATCTCATTTATTCCTCTCTTAAAGCACTTGAATTATAGAAATTCTAGACCTTCATGAGTACTCAGGAACTATAAACCATTGAGTTCCTTTTATCCACAAGGAAAGAGTGGTCTAGAAAAACAAAGTTGCCAAGTATGTTCATGAGTCATTGCAAATCAAAGGGAAAAGAACAGGAGAATACATTTTTGTTTAGCATTTGTTCAGTGCTATGTTCTTTGTAAGATATTTTAAATACATTATTTCATCTAATTCTCAGAAATATATCGCTCAGTAGATATAGCACCACCCCCATTTACAGATGCAGTAAGCAAGTCACAGAGAGAATAATTTAAAGCAGGTCAAACAGCTGCAAGTGGTAGCTGACAGAGGTGGCTTTAATCTCAGCTCTATCCCAGGATGCCAGACCATGCCAAAGGCAGTTCTTGTCCCCCACGCCCCTTCCTACCCTCTCCACTTTCTCGTGGGGGAGGGGCTGAAAAGTGAAAGCACTGAAATTCACTAAGAAAGGAGATTAGTCAGCCCAAGTGATAAGCAGCTTGGTCAAGGGCCAGATCTACTGCTTACTTCTGAGATCCATTCTCCCTCCCCTACAACATGGCAGTGAGGCTGGAGAAAGGCATGAGAACCATCACTGTTGGAAGGAAAACCATGAAGACTGGCAGAATCTGCAAGTGTCTGAGCTTCTGACTGCTTATCAAACAGATGGGCTTTGGCAATCATGTTCAATTTCTGAGTTCCAGGAATGATAACAGCTCACTAGTTGTAAAATTAAAAAAAAAAAAAATGCAGGTTTCCACCTTGTATATCACTTTTAAAGGGAGGAGAGAATTTGCCAATCCTTATTTCCAAATACTGTCAACTTTATACACATAGGAGGTATTGGGGGCAGTTTTTCACAAGAAAAAGGGGGCAGGGATTGGGCTCCATGGGTGAATGTAGCTATTCTTCTGTGGATCAGTAATTCAAGTGGACTTTTCTCAAATATTCTTGTGACTGTGACAGCCTAAAAACCTCTAAAATAATGATAATAATAACCAGCCTTTCTGGAAATTTGGGATTTTTCACTTTACAACATATCTTTACATGTGCTGTTATTTAATTCCACAAAAACTATATAAAGTGAATAGGACAGTCATTAGTAGTCCAACTTTAGAAATAAAGAAGTTGAAGCTAAGTGAAGTAATGCATAATTAGTAAATCAAGATGATGTGTAATCATGTAAAAACAACACAAGTTGTACTCATTGAGGGCTTGCTGGACACCACATCATACACTGCAAAGACTGTATAAATCTGCTCCCTATGCTCCTCAGTTCTTTGTCTGATCACAACAAAGATTTGGAGTGACGGACATTAAAGCCCTCAGCGCGTCACAGCTCTCCCGTCTTGGACAAACCGTGTTATAGCTCTTAGGCAAATCAGTGTTGCAGCTCTATTTTATTTAGAAGATAGCAGGAGAATCCATCCTCGAAGCGTGAGGGCATGCCAACCCAAAGACTTGAAGGGAAGCAAGTGGAGGAGCATGTGGGGGAGGGGGGAGAGAGGGAGAGAGAGAGAAAGTGCTTTGGCTCCTCCTTTTATATGTTTTTCCTCCACCTGGGCCTGCCCTATGTAGATTGTTCTTAGCCAGGAGTGCTGTTTGTTCTACCTGAAGTCTTCACTCTGGTCCTTGGACCTTCTTTTGTTCTATTTTCGTGGGCTTTTCCCTTCCTTGTCTTTTAGCCACCACCATTTTGGACTCCTTTTCCCCATTCTACATACCTAACATTACCATCTTCAGACAAAGGAGGAATCTAAGGATTACAGAGGACAAAATAACTTGCCTAAGGTCATAGAGCAAGTTAATAACAGAGCTAGGATTCAAATCCACATTTAAGTCAAAGCCCAGAGTCTCAACCAAAATCTGACCATGAGTCTAAATAAGGCAATCTAACTTCCAGAAAGGTCCATACTGCCTGAATGTTCGGTTTCATTAACCTGCTGTGCCTGGCTTGTCTGAGATTCTGTGGCCTCTGTGTCACATTTGAAAACATTAAAACAATTCAAGTTACTGGAAACTTGAAGGCAAGATTCTTTAGTATTACTTTCTGTAAACCACGTGGTTGAGACAAAATTATCTACTTCAGAGTAGTCTAGCTGCCTCATTTTATTTCCCGTGCTATGCTCTTGTAGACTTAGCTTTGTTGCTTTTCTCACTAATGGTTACCTGCCTACATATAGGTGGAGCTAGTGGTAAAGATGGCATCACCGACTCAATGGGCATGAGTTTGAGTAAACTCCTGGAGTCAGTGATGGACATGGAGGCCTGGCGGGCTGCAGTCCATGGGGTTGCAAAGAGTCGGACATGACTGAGCGACTGAACTGAACTGAGTGGTAAAAAAATCTGCCCACCAGTGCAGGAGATGTAAGAGACACCGGTTTGATCCCTGGGTCAGAAAGAACCCCTGGAGAAGGGAATGGCAATCCACTCCAGTATTCCTGCCTGGAGAATTCCATGGACAGAGGAGACTGGTGGGCTACAGTGCATGGGGTCGCAAAGAGTGGGACAGGACTTAGCACACATGCAAGTCTCCATATGCGCAAAGCTTCACACTTAATAAGAAGACTCAGAAAATCCTTTTCCTCACTCCCTTCATGGGTTCAAAAAATAAACACACTGAGGAATTGTAGCAGAAAGAGAGACAGGAGAGGATATGTGAAAGCATTTCCCTTTCCAAGAGTGGTTGGTTCTCAGGTCCCCTTGCATATGGTGCCTGTGTAAGTAAAAATGTGGCAAGCACTTCAGAAACGCTGTAGGGCATGTGTCTCTGCATACATATGCATAATGTCCTTTTCACACTTTGGAGTTACCAGATGCCTGGTTCTGCTTGGAAGGGGCTTGGTAACCCACTTGAAATCGAGAGGACTCATAATTCATTTATGCAAGTTGCACAACTCCTCTAGATGACATCTCCTGCTCTAAAGAATGATTGAGAGAAAGCTGTAATAGAGCCGAAAATGACAATGAAATATTAGCAGTGCGGCAGAGTTTATATGAGGCCCCCTGCTAGATGAAGGAATTATGCAAGTCAAAAGAAGGGCCTTCAGGCAACATGAGAAAAAAAAAAAGAAAGAATCTCTAGGTGTCAAGGACTAATTTTGTTGCTATGGGGAAGGCCTGGAGGCACTGATTCATTTTACAGGCAGGTATGCAGCCCTCTACCTTGAATTCTCCAAGTGCAGGGCAAAACCACTTCTGTATTTACACCTGACCTCTAAAATTACTTGATGTTCAGAAGAAATGTTTATGGGAGAAGCGGGGAAGTTAGAATGGACCAGGCTCTGCCTGAGGTGGAACTTTAGGCTCTGATTCGGTTCTCCTAGCACTATCCACCTCCAATCAAACCCTTCCCCATTTGCTCTTGAAATTTTTTTTCTGAAACACCAAGCTATTGCCACCTCCCTGCCCCCTCCCACTCCCTTACCTGCCTCCAACTCAAGGATGGGATATTTTTCCTTAGAAGAGAATACAAATCCTTTAAAATCCTGCCCTGCCTTTTCACCTCTTGCCACATGGAGCTCCTTCCATCTCCTAAAACACTTTCAGTTTACTAGCCCTTGCTCTGCTGTTCCCTCCTCCTGGAATGCCTTTCTCACTTCTCCACTGGGCACATTTCCAACTCATTCTCTAAGAAACAACTGCCACATAACTAGCTGTGTAAAGAATTTCTCAGCTGCTAGGAAGGAGCTGGTCATCCCTTCTGCTGTATTCTCATGACACTTGATACTCATCTGTACTTGACCACTTTAGCATTCTCCATTATAATTATAATTCACAAAGTTTAGCCTGCACGAAACTGTGGATTTCTGAAGAGCAAAAGCAATGTCTATAAATAGACCTTTTCGTCTTTTATATGGAGCAAAGTGCCCAAGGTATATTTGCTTAATAAACATATGTTGATTGAAAAAAAAGGATGGATGTTTCCTTCATTTTCCTCCCATGTGCTTTTAGCAGTCCAGCACTTGATTCATCATACGGCGATACACTCCACTGATAATGTTGGAACAAAGCTAACTGCAGAAGGCAATAGATCAGAGTACTGGCCTGGCACCTTTGTTCTGAAATATATTCCTTTTACCAATTTCTTCTTTCCTGTAAGTGATGCTCCTCTACTATGATGCAAGGGTTTTCTCAGGTTACAGTACTAAAGCTCCCAGAGAGATGCAAAGATCTGGAGCTTTGCAATCAGATGGTCCTTGACTCAAATCCAGGCATGGTCTTTAGTAATAATGGGAACTGCAGGAAGGTTCAGAATCTAGCTGAATTTCAGGTCCCCTAGTGGTAAAATGAGGATAAATTCCACTCTATAAGGTAGTTGTGAAAATCAAGCTAAATTATAGCTGCCAAAATTTTGCTCATTGTACACTCTTAATCAATGGTGTCATTTATTTTTTTACATCTTCAGCCTCTAGAATAGGGATTATCCCTGATGGTTGGTTCAAAGGTGGTTTCTATGCTAGAATTATCAAGAAAGATTTTCTAAATTATATCCTCACATTCCTTTCTAGAAACACATGTGTGGTATAGTCACTACTACAAATTAAAGTTATGCTTTCTTTCTCAGAAATTATCAGACAGGAGATTGAGAAGCACTTCTCTAGAATATATCTTGGAAAGTTTTGCTCTTTATTTTTACAACTATAATTCTAACTGGAACCCTAAACCTCTTACCCTTAAATTGTTATACCAGTTTCCAAGCTGACCTTTATATTTAGACGTTATCCTCTTGTCAATGCACCCTATATATAATAGTAAACATCATCTCTGAAACTCTGGAAAGGCAGAGCAATCTTTTAATGAAATGATTAAGTAGCCCCCACTGGGAGAGGCAGGCCCCTTTCTCCCAAGCATCCCTATATGTTTGGTCATACCTCGGTGCCTTTGCCGTTGCTCTTGCTTCCAACTGAAGGGTCTTCTCCTTCCCTTCATAGTCTCTACACCCCCAAATTGTACAGCTAAAGAATTTCTACACATTGGTGGAGAAGGCAATGGCATCCCACTCCAGTACTCTTGCCTGGAAAATCCCACGGATGGAGGAGCCTGATAGGCTGCAGTCCATGGGGTCGCTGAGAGTTGGACACGACTCAGTGACTTCACTTTCACTTTTCACTTTCATGCATTGGAGAAGGAAATGGCAACCCACTCCAGTGTTACTGCCTGGAGAATCCCAGGGATGGCAGAGCCTGGTGGGCTGCAGTCTATGGGGTTGCACAGAATCGGACACAACTGAAGCAACTTAGCATGTGGCACCACAGGACCCAGCACATCTCTACTACTGCATACATCACAATCTGTTACAAGTTATCTGTTCACATTTTTTTTTCTGTACAAATCTGTGAATTCTTTAAAGGAAGAAACTGTGTCTTAATTATTCTCGTATCTCCCCATAATGTAGATACTCACTTAATTTTTACTAAACTGAGTTAAACTGAACTGAGATGAATCCCTGTTCATGCACCATTTAAGCATTTGACTTGCTACTGCCTCCTCCTAGGATGCGTATATGTGCACATGTATACATGCATTTCTGGGGTTTTCTTGCCACTTTCATGTTTTTCTCCAAGAGATTCTCAGACAATGATTACACAAAAAAGAAGAGCTGCACATCTATGGGTCAAGTTCATTTCAGCACTCTGGGAGGCTGGGCAAGCTCTCCAGCCAACATGAGGACTGTGAAAAAGGCTTTGTTAAAACATCTTGCAGCTTCCTCTTCATTAAATACAAACTCACTCAGGTAGATGGTAAGATAGTACTGCCAAACTTGACTGAAACTTCACCCAATCTAACTGCCTGGACTGGCCTAGAATGTATGATTGTTTCTTTTTGTCACTGTCCTGCAAAACAGGACAGGTTTCTGTTCTCACATGTCTCCCTGTCCAGTGGATGGCACTGCTGCAGGCTGGTTTTCCTCTGTATTCATTTTTCTGTGATGGATGTGTTAGGCCTCTTGGAGTCCCAGAATCAACATTGTTCCTTGATTCAATGTTCATTTATTCATTTATCAAACATATATTGACCCTCTTCCTTTTGTCACATGCAAAGGTAATTCTTAGGGAAATAAAGGTGCATAATAAAAAGAATCTGGCTCTCAATGAAGTCACCTAGGATGGGACAGGATGGAACATTAACAAATAATGACAGTAAAATAAGACAAATGGAAAACTGACAGTTGTGCACAGTGTCAAAGGGGCCCAGTGAAAGGAGATAAAGAGGGACTGATGTCTCTTCCCACCTGTAAACTCCAGAGAACCCGAGTGCACCCAACACAGACATTTTACTCAGTCCTTGAACATTCTCTGTGAACCCAAGGGCTGTGGAGAAGACTGCTAACCCTGTCACAGAAATTCCTGAGTGGCTCTAAGAGCCCAAATTTCCCCCTCTGAAGAGCTATTATTCTGTACTCAGAGGAAACTGTACTGTGCCAGTTGAAGGATATTGTCGCATTGCCACATTTTAAAAACCTCTGTTTTCCAACAGATGTAACTTTAAGACTTTGACCAAGTATAAGATGCAGAATGTAACCAAGAATGAATAACACATCAGGCATATACCAGAAGAACCTTGAACAAAATCCTCATCCAGCTCTAACTCTGCAACTGTGCCCTCCAATATAATAGCCACATTCTAAATTCTTCAAATTTAGATTCAGTTCAGTTCAGTTCAGTCACTCAGTTGTGTCCAACTCTTTGCAACCCCATGAACCACAGCACGCCAGTCCTCCCTGTCCATCACTAACACCTGGAGTCCACCCAAACCCATGTCCATCGAGTTGGTGATGCCATCAAACCATCTCATCCTCTGTCGTCTCCTTCTCCTCCTGCCCTCAATCTTTCCCAGCATCAAGATTTTTTCAAATGAGTTAGCTCTTTGCATTAGCTGACCAAAGTACTGGAGTTTCAGCTTCAACATCAGTCCTTCCAATGAACACCCAGAACTGATCTCCTTTAGGATGGACTGGTTGGATCTCCTTGCAGTCCGAGGGACTCTCAAGAGTCTTCTCAACACCACAGTTCAAAAGCATCAATTCTTTGGCACTCAGCTTTCTTTATAGTCCAACTCTCACATCCATACATGACCACTGGAAAAACCATAGCCTTGACTAGATGGACCTTTGTTGGCAAAGTAATGTCTCTGCTTTTGAATATGCTATCTAGGTTGGTCATAACTTTCCTTCCAAGGAGTAAGTGTCTTTTAATTTCATGGCTGCAGTCACCATCTGCAGTGATTTTGGAGCCCAGAAAAATAAAGTCTGATGCTGTTTCCACTCTTTTCCCATCTATTTGCCATGAAGTGATGGGACCAGATGCCATCATATTTTTCTGAATGTTGAGTTTTAAGCCAACTTTTTCACTCTTCTCTTTCACTTTCATCAAGAGGCTTTTTAGTTCTCCTTCACTTTTTGCCATAAGGGTGGTGTCATCTGCATATCTGAGGTTATTGATATTTCTCCCAGCAATCTTGATTCCAGCTTGTGCTTCCGCCAGCCCAGCATTTCTCATGATGTACTCTGCATAGAAGTTAAATAAGCAGGGTGTCAATATACAGCCTTGACGTACTCCTTTTCCTATTTGGAACCAGTCTGTTGTTCCATGTCCAGTTCTGAGTGATGTTTCCTGACCTGCATATAAGAGGCAGGTCAGGTGGTCTGGTATTCCCACCTCTTTCAGAATTTTCCAGTTTATTGTGATCCACACAGTCAAATGCTTTGGCATAGTCAATAAAGCAGAAATAGATGTTTTTCTGGAGCTCTCTTGCTTTTTACATGATCCAGCAGATGTTGGCAATTTGATCTCTGGTTCCTCTGCCTTTTCTAAAATCAGCTTGAATATCTGGAAGTTCACTGTTCACATATTGCTGAAGCCTGGCTTGGAGAATTTTGAACATTACTTTACTAGTGTGTGAGATGTGTGCAATTGTGTAGTAGTTTGAGCATTCTTTGGCATTGCCTTTCTTTGGGATTGGAATGAAAACTCACCTTTTCCAGTCCTGTGGCCACTGCTGAGTTTTCCAAATTTGCTGGCATATTGAGTGCAGCACTTTCACAGCATCACTGTCAGGACTTGAAATAGCTCCACTGGAATTCCATCTCCTCCACTAGCTTTGTTTGTAGTGATGCTTCCTAAGGCCCACTTGACTTCACATTCCAGGATATTTGGCTCTAGGTGAGTGATCATACCATTGTGATTATCTGGGTCATGAAGATCTTTTGTACAGTTCTGTGTATTCTTGCCACCTCTTCTTAATATCTTCTGCTTCTGTTAGGTCCCTACCATTCTGTCCTTTATTGAGCCCATCTTTGCATGAATTGTTCCCTTGGTATCTCTAATTTTCTTGAACAGATCTCTAGTCTTTTCCATTCTATTGTTTTCCTCTATTCCTTTGCACTGATTGCTAAGGAAGGCTTTCTTATCTCTCCTTGCTATTCTTTGGAACTCTGCATTCAAGTGGGTATATCTTTCTTTTTCTCCTTTGCTTTTTGCTTCCCTTCTTTTCACAGCTATTTTTAAGGCCTTCTCAGACAGCCATTTTGCATTTTTCCATTTTTTTTTCTGGGGCATGGTCTTAATTCCTGTCTCCTGTACAATGTCATGAACCTGCATGTGTAGTTCATCAGGAACTCTGTCTATCAGATCTAGTCCCTTAAATCTATTTCTCACTTCCACTGTATAGTCATAAGGTATTTGATTTAGGTTACTCAGAACCAAATAAATTAAAATTAGTGTTCTGCAATTGCATCAGTCACATTTCATAATTTTCACAGGCACATGTGTCTTGCAGTTACCATACTGGACAAATATTGAATACTTTCATCATCACAATTATTTTTGAGAGCAGTACTACTTACTAGACAGTGCTGCTCTAGAAAATAATTTAATTTTTATTCATTAATTCATTTATTTTATAATTTTACAACTTGCTTACTTTGTGAAAGTCTACTAAATTCTGAGTTCTGGAGAAGGCAGAGATAAAAAGTAAAAGTTTTCCACTGTTGAAAGGCTAACAATTCAGTGAGAAGACAAATCTTTAATAAAAATAAAACATTGGACATTGTGTAATGGGTCATAGGAGGGCATGGAGACAAGACAGCCAAACTTTACCTAAAGTAACAGGAGACCTCAAAGTGAGGTGATAGGATGTGACTCTCGGAGCATGAAGCTACTTTCCTAATTTACAAAGTGGAAAGGGCACTGGAGATGGTAAGAGTACATGCAGGGTCATGAGGCACAGAAGAGCTCAGCATGCCACAGGCATTTAGTATTCCTGGAGTGGAGTGTAAACTTTTGGAAAGTTGGATGAGAACAGGCTGGCAAACTAGATGCCACAGTGTGCTGAGAGGTATTGGGTGAGCAGGTGGTGTCAGGAAGAAAGGTTACAAACTATATAACACAGTGATAACAAAGCTGGATTATACTTAAAATTTGCCACTGTTAGCTTTATTATCTTTAGCAGGTTTTAAAATCTCGTTGAATCCAATCTTTCTGTAAAATGGTGTTAATAACACTGCCAACCTTTTCTGATTATTGTGTGGAGTAAACGAGACCATGTGCTTGTCACAGTGCATGGCACATGTTAAATAATCAAAAATGAAAATCATAATAATTTATTCTATAAGGAATGTGGAGTTACCAAAGCGTCTGAGCAGAAGAATAAAATGATGATATTGTAACAGAGTAATGACACAATCAGCGATGCCAATAATTTCAAAAAATGGCTAATATTTATAGACTATTTAACTACATGTAAAACAGGATTCCATGTTATTTAAATAAGATAATTTATTTAATTCTCTTAGCAACCACACAGGGTAGGCTACCACTACTTGCTCCCTTGCATTGATGAGAAAAAAAGGCACAAAATATTAAATAATTTGTCACACAACTGCTAAGTAACTGGTTGGGACTCAAAAAACCCATTGACTCTTGAATCTATACATTCAGTTTCTATGTTCTGCCTCTGGTAGAGATTCTTTGACCAGTCTGCCTAACTTTATATCAAATTATTTCCCATCACATCATGGCCTCAAAATAATTTTAAGTATAGATCTTTAAAACAACATTCTCACACCATGAAAGCCAGAAGCCAGTATGAGTGCTCTAGAAATATACCATAGAAGGTAATCTGGATAGAAATGGGCCAATGCTTGATAAAGTATGTATAATTTGAAAGGCTTGTTCAGAATTCACTTGGATAATCAAGATGTGACTATTATTCAGGGCATCCTCAACAACAGTGAGCCTGTAACCACCCTTCATAAAAGTCAGCTTCTTTTTTTTAGAAAATAGGGCTAATGTGTATCTCATAGGTTTGTAAGAAACATTAAAAGAATGTGTAGAAAGGATTTTGCAGTGTGTATGGCACCCAGAAGTTGTTCATTGAGAAGTAGCATTTGCTGTGACAATCTTTGTTATTTTAATTAAAGTGTCATCTTCCAATACAAGGTTTGCTGACTCTTGCAAAGCCTTTCCTAAAATTCACTTCAACTCTCTCAAACGTTTTAAGAATGGACAGAAGGGTATCATAGATATGCAATTCTTAAAAACAAACACATCCCAGCCTATGACCTAAATTCCAATTCTTCTTATTTAAAACCTTCTCTGATTCAAACTCAGCAACACTTACCAAAACAACCCTGTTTTTACCCAAATCTGAGCCCAGGCTGCCCAAAACAATGATGTTTTCATTGACTGACCTCACCAAATGCCTCATTTGTCAGTGAAGTTCTGCCAAATGTCTTTTCTTCTGATACTCTGTCCTTTACTTTGACGTTCATCCTCACATAATTCCAATCTAATGAGTGAGATAATATAATTATCCTTCAAATTTGTTCCACTACTTTAGAGCCCAGCTTCTCCCTACAGGGCCTTGTCTAGCATGATCATCCTTTCCCCAGTATAAGACATTGGCCTGGGTCTCAGTTCTGGCCAAGAAGGTATGTTCTTCTCTGTTGATAATGGCAAGTAATAACTGTTGGAAGCACATATTCTCAAACCACCAAAAACAAATTGTTCTTCTTTTAGTCTTCTAAATTGCATACAATCAGAAAGCAGATGTTAAGGCATCAGCCTGGAAGAGAGAGGAATTGAAATCCAGGAGGCCAGGATTTGGGAAAAGAAGAAGTTCAGGTGGCTGATTGATATATAGTTATGAAACTTTGGGTCAGAAGAAATTCTTGGCGAGATTCAGCCTAATGATGGCTGGTAAGAGAACCAGGAAGTTGAATGTTGCTTTGGCAATTGATTAAAAGCAGATTGTTGTTAAAAGCTGAGTTGTCATGGGAATCTCACTGGACTAGAAAGCTCACTGTGGGTGTGCAGCCTAGAATTATCAGCTATGTGACCTTGAGCAAATCATTCAACCTCTTTTATTCTTTGTTGTTTTCTCATCACTAAAATGCAGAAAATAATTGAAAATAATAAAAACTACAAAGTTTTACAACTGAGAAAATGTATAACAGTTCATAATGTTTTAAATGTTTGTAAATGCACAAGCTATTCTCATGTAAAGAATTTATGTCAATGTATTTGGCAAGATTAGTGGCTCAAAAATGTTGACTGAAATATATCCACACCAATCTTCCAGTGGTGCATTGAAATGGCCATTTTAAAGCACAAAGAGTTTCACTAACTTGGTCAAGGTTATACTGCTGGTAGGTTTAAGTTTGGGGTTTCCCAGATGGTGCTAGTGGTAAGGAACACACCTGCCGATGAAGGAGACATAAGAGACGTGGGTTCAATCCCTGAGTTGGGGCGATCCCCTGGAGGAGGTCATGGTAATCCGCTCCAGTATTCTTGCCTGGAGAATATCATGGACAGGGTAGCCTGGTGGGCTATGGTCCATAGGGTTGCAAAGAGTCACACATGACTGGAGCGACTTAGCACACACCCACACACGCACAAAAGTTTAAGTTTAGCCATGCATTGTGGCTCCTGAGCCAGTGCCCCTAATCATTAGAGTAAAGTTCCTCCCTAGATGAGGGCCTATCTGAGTTCCAAGGGCAAAAGCATCAGGTTGTTCCTGAAAGGTTGATGACAGCTACTCATAGCCATCACCTGCCACCAGAACCCCCTACAGCAGGGGCACAGCACCCCCAACACCACGTCCTCGCTCTCACTCCTCCGCCTTCACAAATGCCCTTCCCTGTGTCTAAAATTATGATGTCGTCCCTCTTCTAAGCCAAGCTATCTTTTTCCAGTCCTTGAAAATTCCCAGTCAAAGCATCAGAGAAATAGGGAATAGGAATTAGAATGTTTTTCGTCAGCATTTCAGGATATTGATGAAAACAAAAACACACAACGACAATAACAACAAAAACCCCTGTTCATTTTATTGGCATAGACAGAGACTCTAGAACCTTTGGTCCTACTTTGAAGACTTATGAAAGACAAGCAGAAGTTTGGAGGTTTACAGCATCAAAACTGAGGCATCTGTGACTTTAGATGGTTTGAAAGGGTATCTTATGTGATAGCAGCCAATAAAGCAGGAGATGGTGCCAGATCAGATAAGAAGAAAGAACATCTCCGGCCAGAATTAAAAAGGCTATTTTGGGATATGTCAAAAGGAGTAAAGCTAGATTGGAAATGACTGCAAAGGTGATTAAATAGGTGAGAACAAAGAGAACACTTCCTGAGTTCTGGCTGAGAAGGGAAAAATTCTTAATCATCTTTTAATTGTACTTCATAATTAGCCAAGTCACAAATGCCATGGCTGGGATTAAAAGACTGCTCATAAGACAGAAACTGTTATGGATTTTTGCTAGGGAAAGTGTTCGGGGTTGAGGGATGGAAGGAGTGCTAAAGCCTTTCAATCTGTGTAACGATTTGAGAAACCAGGTCTTGTAAGCATATTTGTTCATAAAGCACAGTTTGAAAGATACTGTTGTTCTATTTTTCCTTTTTCCCTTTCCCAAAGAAAATTAAAAACAGTGATGGAAATTCTTCCAGGGGACAAAATCTTAAGAAACAGTGAACCAAACAGCCATTGGAAATTGCTTATGAAGCTCCTAAAAATGGATATATGATATCATATTTACATTACAATATCTTAAATGACAAGGGGGAAAGAGGAAAAAAATGCTGAAGTTACATTTGAGTGAGTTATTCCATGCTAAATATTCTTAACTAGTATCACAGAAGGCATGGAAAACAGGTTAATTACTTACAGAAATAAAATTACCTATAACAAGTATGCATATAATATATTAATGTATAATTTCTGCTGGAAAAGCAAGCCGCACCAAATTAGAGAGAGTTACGGCAACATCTGTGAGAAAAATAATAATACCTTCAGATAACTTGTTTGTATTTTATTAATTCTTTGCGCATTTATCTAACACCTATAGCATGTGAGATGCTTTACTCATTGCCAGACTTGCACAAACCAGTTAAAGCATATGATCTGCTTTCATGAAGCTTGCAGTCTAGGAAGAAAAGCAAAGTTTTATTTTCTTCTCATCTATGGTCCCTGTTCTCTCTCCATCTCTCTATGTGATTTCATTTTCTTTGTAGCTTTTAATAAGCTCTACAAGCAGACTAATCTATAAATGATATTTTCAGCCTGAACTCTATTATGAACATAAGACCAACGTACCCAACTAAACCTGGTAGTCTCATGGATTGTCTACACAGAATTCTAAGAGGGCTAACCAGAAGCTGCTGTGTGTGTGCTTTGCAACCCCTTGGACTATAGCCCACCGGGTTCTCTGATCATGGAATTCTCTAGCAAGAATACTGGAACGGGTAACCACTCAATACACAGAGTTCTAAGAGGGCTGTCTAGATAAATATGTACAAATCTGAACTGGCCCTTCACCAATCTCTAGCTGTCTTGGAAAAGACCCTGATGCTGGTAAAGACTGAAGGCAGGAGAAGGAGACAACAGAGGATGAGATGGTTGGATGGCATCACCAACTCAATGGACATGAGTTTGAGCAATATCCACAAGCTGGTGATGGACAGGGAAGCCTAGAGTCCGCAGTCCACGGGGGTTGCCGAGTTGGACATGACTGAGTGGCTGAACTGAACTAAACCAGCTATTCAAGGCTATCATTGGTAAAGGCTGGTTATAGCAAAGGAATAGAGCACAGGACCAGACCCACAATGGTCTAATGGTTTAATGCTCTCCTGCCACTGTCTTGAAATTCTTAACAATTTTATCTTTGGTGTGTTATATGAAAACTCGATGAAACAATAGAACATGTGTATCAGAAGAGTTCATACATGGATGAAAGGAATACCCTTAATATCTTAGTACATTTCATGGTAATTTTTCTCCCTTTAAAAAAATTTTTTTAATACTTTATTCTACGTTGCAATACTGTATTTGTTTTGCCATACATTGACATGAATCAGCCACAGGTGTACATGATCTCCCAATGTCAAAGCCCCCTCCCACCTCCCACCCCACATCATCTCCCTGGATCATCCCGTGCACCAGCCCCAAGCATCCTGTATCCTGTACTGAACATAGACTGGCACTTCATTTCTTACATGATAGTATACATGTTTCAATGCCATTCTCCCAAATCATCCCACCCTCTCCCTCTCCCTCAGAGGCCAAAAGTCCATTCTATACCTCTGTGTCTCTTTTGTTGTCTCACATACAGGGTCATCATTACTATCTTTCTAAATTCCATATATATGTGTCACTATACTGTATTGGTGTTTTTCTTTCTGGCTTACTTCACTCTGTATAATCGGCTCCAGTTTCATCCATCTCATTAGAACTGAGTCGAATTTATTCTTTTAAGGGCTGAGTAATACTCCATTGTGTAAGTGTACCAGTTTTCTTATCCATTCATCTGCTGATGGACATCTAGGTTGTTTCCATGTCCTGGCAATTATAAACAATGCTGCAAAGAGCATTGGGGTCCACGTGTCTCTTTCGATTCTGGTTTCCTCGGTGTGTATGCCCAGCAGTGGGATTGCTGGGTCATAAGGCAGATCTATTTGCAATTTTTTAAGGACTCTCCACACTGTTTTCCATAGTGGCTGTACCAGTTTGCATTCCCACCAACAGTGTAAGAGGGTTCCCTTTTTCTCCACATCCTCGCCAGCATTTATTGCTTGTAGACTTTTGGATTGCAGCCATTCTGACTGGTGTGAAATGGTACCTCATTGTGGTCTTGATTTGCATTTCTCTGATAATGAGTGATGTTGAGCATCTTTTCATGTGTTTGTTAGCCATCCGTATGTCTTCTTTGGTTTTCTCCCGTTTTTTGAACAAGGGCCCCCGCATTTTCCTCTTGCAATGGGCCTCTAAATTGAGTAGCTCATCCTGTGTATGAACATCATGTAAATCAGCTTCAGGTAGTGTGTTCATGTTCACACTCTATCACTAAAATGCCAACCTGCCCCATTTCATTCCCCTCACTTCCTACTGTGTATTTTAAATTGACTTGAGCACTGACATTGGGTCTTTCTCTTCCATGACCTCTTAGATAGCTTGCCTCACTGTGGACTTGGATGTTACCACAAAATCAAGGCACTTTCCTGCATGATAGCACCTGCCTCCTGGACAGGCCTTCTCTAGCCTGTGTGCATTCTTCAGAGGAATAAGCAATGATACCTAAATGGTTTCTCCTTCTTTCAGAAGCATTTGTTCTTTTTAAATCAAGTGGCAATTAAAAATCCATGAAAAGTCTAAAAAATAAGTGTGCAGTCAATCTCTTCTCACAGCTTTGTGTTCTGAAAACCAGGGTTTTCTGCACAGAATTTGACTACTTCACTTGGCTTCTCCATTCACAAAACCAGTAACAATTTTGCATCTTAAATTTCACAACTTTCCAACAACATTTTCAAATCCTCACTCCCAAAGGCAGAAATGTTTTTAAAATCCCAAGAGTCCTCTTTGAAGAAAATCTCTTTCCCCTCACAGTGCTGAGTGGAACAAGAGCATATGAAATAGTTTCCAAAGCATGATTAATTGAAGCACTTTTTCTTAGTTTACTATGTATTCAGTTTTATAAATCAGATATACTGTAATATCCTACCTTTATGCAGTTGGGAATTATAGCATTCTTCAGTTTTTAAAAATGTCAAGGAGAGCTATACGTTTTGGGCACAGCATCTCAGAAAAATGTATCTTTAAGACCACAGGGATCTTAATAAAGTTTGCTTTGATATAAAATGGCAACAAGGAAGAGGGAAGGATTACCCTTTCTTCACTTAAAAAAAAAATAGGCATCATAGGTTGCCACTTCACAGTAACGTCTTAATACTCTCATTTAATTATGTAAATCGTCAAAGAAGGCGGCTGTTTATGGTAATTTACACGTGCAGAGATCTGCTTCCCAGGTAAGCTAATTTAAATTAAATTATAACTAAGGGAGATTCACCACTTGTTGATTGAGACAGACAATCATTTATAACTCCACCCAACAGCTAGTAAAGACTGCAGGATTTCAAAAGTGAAGTGAAACAGTAGTGATCCTGCCGTGAAAGGAGTCAGCTGAAATGCTATGGAAGGGTTTAGTGTTCCTATTGATGTCTGTAAGAAGTGGAGGCAGCCTCTTTTGTCAGGGAAGTGATTAGTGAATACCCTTGACCCTTACTACCTCCACATTCAAGCCCTTTCTTTACACATGAAGCTAAAGGCTGTTCTCCCCAACGAATTCACCACTCTCTTTTGATACAAATCCAGCACTCTTCAGAATCCTCCTGCATTCTGCTGAATGTAACTGAGAAAAGGCCATTGTAAACTGCTGAACTGTTCAGTGTCCCCAGATCCACTCTTTTCTTTCTTTTCTTAACCATTAAAGATATTCCATTTCAGTTTGAGAAACTAAGCATGTACAAATTCATTCTTTGCCTTAGGGGCACTTTCATTACAGAGTGAATGCCCTCCTTCACTAACGACACTTCCAGGTAGGTCTGCAAGACCAAGAAAGGTGCACCAGTCCACCCGGCTGAAGACAAAGGTGTCTGTGATAGTGGCCAGCCACAGTTTGAATTTGGCAATGAGGAGGCTACAAGGATAGTAAACTGATTAGGAGAGTGGGCTTTAGAAGCAGATAGAGGTGGATTCAGATACTCACCTTGACATTCACTTTCTAAAAGAAACTTTAGGAAATGTGTTCAACCTCTTTAAATCCTGGTGTCCTTATGAAAAGCTAGCATTCACTATACTTTCGTCACAAGGTTCATATGATGACTTAATAAGCCCATGTATATAAAGCACATAGCTTTACATAAATGTTCCTCCTCAAAAACAACTGCTAAGAATAACAACAATGATTATGTATACACACACACACACACACACACACACATATATATACACATATACATGGAAAATGGACAATTTCCAACATATTTATGGGTAAAGAGTTCACAAAATCTTTTCCATTTGGCATGAGAATTTGACCTTCAATTAACTTTCAAGCTTGGTTAAGTGTAATATGCCAACTATGTTGCTAACCAATGTTTATCGTAAGATATGACCCATAATTAATAAATTACATTTGAATGGTGAGGAAAATACATATAAATACCTAGTAGGAACTATAAGTACCTGATAGGAAGCCATTCTTGGGGCTTTCCCAAGTGTGCTGAATTGCACTGACATGTCCTTTGTGGAGACCCTGGAAATTATGACTCTATTGTGGTTATTATAAAAGCTATAGGCTCTTGGGGGCACAAGGCTTTGAATGATCTATCCAATATAGACCTTGTCTCCTTATAGCTGGCCTGTGCTGCACAGAACTCTGTGAAGACTCCTATAGACAATAAAGGTCTGAGGCTCTCTCTGCTGGTGTTCTAGGTTCCCGTCCAGCTCCTTCTAAGTGAACGTGATGTTGGATATCTTTGACAATCCTGTGGGTCTGAATGTTTAGAAAACACTCTGTAGATATTACTGAGCATCTCAACTTAGTTTTTGACCACCAAGGCATAAGCTTGAAGGTTAAGAGTATGATAACATTAGAGTAACATAGGTTCTGGATCACCTGTGATTGCTTGTGGGATACCAGAATTCCCCCTCTCTTCAAATGTGTTTTCCCATTTGCTTGAAGGAGACATTGCTGCTGCTGCTGATTCTTCAGACTGGTAAAGTCATTTGTAGAGGCCAGTAAAGATTGGTTGATTCATAGAATCAATTCTTAAATGTAGTCCTCTCAATGGAACAGGAAATGGCAACCCACTCCATTATTTTTGCCTGGAAAAATTCCCTACACAGAAGAACCTGGTGGGCTACAGTCTATGCAGTCACAAAGAGTCAGACATGATTGACTGAGCACACACATAGTCTTCTCAATCTACCATATGCAAATAGCCAAAAAACTAAAACACAGAACTTCTGGAGAGAAGTTTCTCCCCAGAGACACATTCAGTGGTTGAATGAATGGCAAAGGCAACCAAGAGACATTTCTCATTTTCATTAGAAACCTTTGCTTACCCCGGTGGCAACATTTTCTCTGGGATTCTTAGACAAAATTAAGTCCTAATACCCTGAAGCATCTATATTAGTTTCCTCTTGTCACTATAACAAATAACCATGAAATTAATAGCTTAAAACAATATAAATTTATCTTACAGTTCTGGAAGTCAGAAATCTGAGATAGGACTCCCTAAACTAAAATCAAGGTGTCTGCTGGCAGAACTGTATTCCTTCTGGTTTCTCTAGGGAGAATTCATTTCCTTGTCTGTTCCAAAATTCTAGCGGCTGCCTGCATTCCCTGGTTCATGATCCCTTCTTTCATCTCTGAATCTGGCAGCACAGCAGCTTCATATCTGTTTCTGACTCTGACTCTCCTATCTCCTGCTCTCACTTATGGGGACACATGATTATATCAGGCTCACCCAGAGAGTCTAGGATCATCTCTCCATTTCAGGATCCCTAACATAATCACTTCTGAAAAGTTTCTTTTGCCATGCACAGTAACAGACTCATAGTTTCCAGAGATTAGGAACTGGACAACTTTGTATTACTCTGCAATCTTTGTTTGTAATAAATTCATTTCTCTCTTATGCAAGTATAATGATACTAGTTATGTATTATTCTCAGAAGAATTGATAAAATTGTCACTCAAATCATGTTTGTGATTTAGAAATTTAGAAAATTTGGTTCTAGAAGAGTACTTGGTAGGAACAGTGCCTGAAATAAACAGGCAACAAGGCATTTTTAGTAAGAGTAGCTTTACAGATTCTTTAAAAACTTGGATAGAGAAGCAGGCCAAGGAGGTAGGCATTAAAAATTGTGAGACCAGAAAGCATATGGCAGTGATTTTAAGATGCATTGTTGGGGTAAATACATCTACAATGAGAGGAATATTGGGGCAAAAAGAGTGGGAGAAAATGTTAAAATGAATGGTTGATGTCCCATAAATTTCATTGTTTATAAAAATGGGCAAGTCATCAAAGTTGTAAAAAAACTTTCTTTTCTAAAAATCTAGCCTTTATTCTAATGACCGGTCATTGCGTATTTCAGTGGATACTCCCACAAGAAACATTCAGCGAAAAAATGCATGTGTATAGAAACCACAAAATAGCTAGTTTCACTCCTGAAAAAATAAAAAATAAAAATCAATAGTTGTTTCTGTCCCCAAATCTCATCTTAGGTCTCTCTGTGAAATGTGCAGTTCAATTTAGTGTTGATGGGTCATTCCACTGAGTGAGAGTTTATATACAATTCAATATTAATTTCCAATCAACTATAAACCAAAACACTCCAGTTTGACAGTCACCTCTTCGCATTCAGCTTGACATTATCTTTTAATCAGTAATAGCAGCCAATGTCTGCTGGATTGATCCTTACAATCATCACAAAAGGTCCAGCAGGAAAACTGGAAGACTGATTACTGTAAGTACTTGTTTACAGTGCAGCAGAACTTCTGGTATAAACTTAAGGCTACCTAATCTAGCTTCTAGACTGCTTTCCATGCTAAGAGTTTTGTAGTGGTAAAAGGAGGCCTGGCTGTAGTCGTGGTTCTGCCAGCATCCAGTGTGTACGTGACTGGAGAGCAGCTCAGACAGCAGGGGAGAAGCCAATTTGGCCAAGTAGGGTCACTGATACTTGTCTGGGGAAAATGTTTCTGAGTAGTAACAGGAGCCACTGTCTAGTACAGTAGCTCACAATCTAAGAGGAAATACTTTCAGAAGGGAAAGCAAAGCAAAAGGAGTGAACTTGTCAGACTGGTAAACTGAGAAAGCAAGGGCCAAATTCAGGAAGAAAAGCTCATGACAGATGAGTCTTATTGAGAAAGAGGGGATTAAGAAAAGAATTGGGCCATAGCAGAATTTGAGTGGAATATGCACATTTGTGAGGCCCTAGACTGCTTCTGACTCATCTCCACACCCTCACCTCTTAATTGTTATTACAAGGGGGAAACTAACACATCAGACAATACAAAAGTGGAAGAAAAATGTCAACTTAATAGGGAAGACGCAAAGCCAGTAGAAAGAAAACAAAGATAACAAATTGATGTAAATGCTTATATCAAAGGGAAGGACACCTAGAGAATCATAGGAGGTTACCTCTTACTACTGTCTCCAGAAAGGACCTTTCTGAGAAAATGATGTCTAAGCTAAAATTAGAAAGAACAGCCCTGTGAAGACTTATAGAGCTTGCACCACTGTGTGCTGTGTTAAGTTGCTTCAGTCTTGTCTGACTCTTTGCAGCTCTGTGGACTGGAGCCCACCAGGCTCCTCTGTCCATGGGATTTTCCAGGCAAGAATACTGGAGTGGGTTTCCATGCCCTCCTCCAGGAGATCTTCCCAACACAGGGATCAAACCCGCATGTCTTAAGTCTCCTGCATTGGCAATCAGGTTTTTACCACTAGTGCCACCTGGGAAGCCCTACAAAGCTTGAGGGAACTGTATTTGCAAATGTCCTGAGGCCAGAAAAATCTTGTCCTGTTTGATGGACTGGGAAAAAAAACAGTGATGCTTATAGTTCAAGGTGAATAATTTAGATGAAGTTAGAAAGACGTATGTGGTCAATTGTGCCGTGTGCTTAGTCACTAAGTCATGTCTGACTCTGTAGTCTGCCAGGCTCCTCTGTCCACGGGGATTCTCCAGGAAAGACTACTGGAGTGGGCTCCCATGCCCTCCTCCAGGGAATCTTCCCAACCCAAATATTGAAGCCAGGTCTCCCGCATTGCAGGCAGAGTCTTTTCTGTCTGAGCCACCACGGAAGCCCAAGAACACTGAAGTGGGTAGCCTATCCCTTCTCCAGGGGACCTTTCCAATCCAGGAATCGAACTGAGGTCTCCAACACTGCAGGTAAATTCTTTATTAGCTGAGCTACCAGAGAAGCCCTAAGATTACCATTAGGCAAATATTCAGTTCCTCCCTCTTTCCCACTTCCAAGGATGATATACTTGCCTACTTCACTGTTGCTGGACTCAGCCATGTGACTTGCTTTGGTTGCACAGTGGATGGGTGAACTTTGCTAACCCTTAACTTTGGCCTCAGCTGCTGTCACTTCTTTGGTCAGGGGGACACTGCAGATATGATGCAAGAAGAGGCTTATAATAGGCCTGCTCAGCTGAGCTCACTCTGTTGCACTTCTGTCCCTTTGATGAAAGAACATGTTCTAGATAGTCCATTGATAAGAGGAGGATGAGAGACATGTGCGGCAGACATGGATCCAACATGCAGCTTGGAGTTGAACCAGCCCTGCCTAGACCAGTCAACTTCTAGCTGATCTGCAGATGCTTGAGTAACTCATCAAAGATTAAATAATAGTTGATTTTAAGGTTAAATGACAGTTGATTTTAAGCCACCATCGTTTGGGGTGGTTTGTTATGCAGCATTATCATGGGGATAATTGATGGAGTATAAAAGGATCATCTTACAGAGCTTGTGGGAAAATAACTGAAGAGTTTTAAACTGAGAGTGATATTATATGAATTATATTTATTGTTTCTCACTCTAGCTGCTGTGAGAGGCCAGTGAGAAGGAAGCAGTGAGAACAGTCCATTTGGAAAGAATGGTAGCAATGTAGTAAAAAGGAAACAAATGCATTTTAAATAAACCTTGGGAGCAGAACCAACACTACTGGTGAATTAGTTATATTCAGAGAGAAAGGAAAGTGAAGACCTAAAGAGTGACTTCCAGGTTTCCAGCCTGAACAACCAAAGTAAAGAGTACAACACCTTTGGTTTTCTATATTGCTATTTTTTTTTCACAGTAATAATGTAAATGGCTATATGATCAGCTAGCATGTCATAGATTACTTAATTTACTTTATTTTGAATGTGCTTTGTTTCCAGTTTTCTTCTTTTACCAAAAACTTAACAGTTAATATCTAAGTACATTTAGTTTTCATATATTTTAGATGTGGGAGGGAGGGTGGATTCCTAGAAATGGGATAACTGGATCAAAGCATTCCAGTGGTGTATTGTCTTTTTCTCCAGAGAGTTCATTCCTTCCCATAGATAGGAAATTAATGGGGAATGTGGAAGAAACCATCTACAAAGAGCAATGAATTTTGTTTTGTTGAAATGCCAGACTCCTTGAGACTTGTAAGAATAGCAATAGTAAACCTTTATAAAATGTTCTGTATGTGCCAGACTGTTGTAGGGACTTTGTTTATACATTAATAGACCTAATCCTCATAAGAAGTCTATGAAGTAGGTACTTATTCCCATTTTTCAGACAGGGAATCAAGGCAGAGATGCTAAATGTCTTGCCTCTAAAAGCATAAGCAGCAATTCTGTAGAAATAACTGTCTCTGTGGTAAAGATGATGCTGAAACGTGTCAGTTCACCACATGTACCTTATTTGGACTTGTAGATGAAACTGCTTCTCACTTTTGTATGAAATAATCCCTGTGCTTACTCTAAGAAAATGAAAAAATTTTAACTAATAAGCATTGTACCAAATAATCATGTGTTTCTCATGTTAGGTTTTTTACTAGACAGACTTTGTAAGAATAGCTTTCACCTGGAAATCTGGAGCCAAATGCCTAGCCTAGCTGCAGCAAGCGTCTAGATCTTCATGTATGTTTATACTCATTTCTATATTCCTATTATGCCTCCACTTATCTTCCTTTCTCATTAACTTCTAATTTTAATTTATATTTATCATGATGGAATTTATATATTTTGTAAGCTTCCTTAAATCCTTTTGAAACAAAGAGAAATGTAAATAATAAGAAACAAACTCAGGCAAGCCTTAAAAAAAAGAATATCAATATAAAAATGGCTCAAACTATGTCTACAAATTCCAAGAGTCAGTTTCACTGATATATATTTGTGTGTTTGTTTGCTTGCTAAGTTCTCTGGCACTTAGAATATTTTAAAGCAGTATAATCAGTGAGAGTGATCAGGAAATGCTATCTGAAAGAGTATCCCATTTCCCAGCCATATTCTGCTTTGTTTCCTGAGAACACTGATGAAACCAAGTAATAGTCCTTAAAATAATAATGTAAAAATTTAAATATTAATAATGATATTTATTGTTTACTACTGTTTTAAGCAGTAGAACTTAAGTAGGCACTATTCTAAGCACTTTATAACAAATTATGTTATTTCCTTCTTCCAACAATTTCATGAAGATCTCACTGTCATTACACACAATTCAGATGATGAGACAGGTTTCAGGTGAAGTAACTTGCCCGATGCCACAGAACTAGCAAACAGCAGATCTTCAGACTGAACTGAGGTTTGTCTAGCAACCAAAACTGTATTATTAACTACACGATATTTACATAAATTTCTGGGATGAGTTCCCAGTTTTCCAGTCTTGTGTCATTGCTTATGAGGCGGCCATAAGAACACACCTTGTGTGTGCTCAGTTGCTCAGTTGTGTCCGACTCTTTGCAACCCTGTGGACTGTAACCTGCCAGGCTCCTCTGTCCATGAGATTTCCCAGTCAAGAATACTGGAATGGGTTGCCATTTCCTCCTCCAAGGAATCTTCCGACCCAAGGACTGAACCCACATCTCCTGCATTGCCTGCATTGATAGGCAGACTCTTTACCACTTAAGCCACCTGGGAATTTTTTAAAAACACATCTTACAGACCTCCAACCAGAAGCATGAGTGACCAGGGTCCCCAGCAGCTGCCAGCTGATACCAGCACCAGACCTGCCACAGGTCATGCTTTGCACAGGCTACTGTACGGCAGCTAAGACTGGTCCCAGCCTGGAAGACACAGACTCCTCTAAGAATCAACTTTGGCTGCAGAACTCCTGGTCCGAAGGTCTTGCTGCAACTTCATTAGACTATAAGACCATCTAGGACCTTCCTTCCCTCTCTCCTTCCCTGTGGTCAGTCTTGGATCAAGGCCTGACATTTCACCCAGATTTCCCTCTATCTCTTTGTTTTCACTCAAAGGCATTTCCTCTAATAAAAACCTCATATGTTTAATTTACCATGGGTGAATGTTCCTCAAAGGACTCCAGCTAACACAGTTTACAGTGTTTCCTGCTCCTTAGTGTTCTCTTGACTCTCCCCTCAGACCTTTCCCACAGAGCATTAATTGATTCCCCCAAGCCCCTATTTCCAGCTAGAAGCTTTTCCTATTACCTCTTGCCTTTACCTCTTTTAGGATTCATAAGTTATTTTATGATAAATTATGGTTATCTATGTAGATATTTTATCTCCTCCACCAGATGTTGAACTCCTTGAAAGTAATAGCATCAAAATTATTGACACATTATATCACTCTGGGCCAGGCATTATATTATGGGCTTTACATACATAACATATCTATTTAATCCTCATCAACACACTTCCAGGTATACATTATCAATCGCATTTTACAGAGAAGAAAATTGAAGCCCAGAGAAATTAAATCACTTGTTCAGTACTGTGCAACTAGTTGGTAGTAGACTTTATTTTAAATTTGGGCTTTTAGGCTAAATCTTGTGCTCAAATTATTAATCCAAGCCCTGTCAAAAGCCCTTGCTGAAAGAAAAAAAGTGCTAGATAATTAATCCTATTTCTTAACTCCTAGGAAGCAGAGGGCTAAATTGTATGTCCTACTGGAGCAGATATCCTTTGCTTTGGAATTCAGGTATGGTTATTGTTCCCTAGCTTCCACCTTTATTTTTAGTTCTTTTTTAACTGCTATATTTCTAATGTATGTGATTTTTTTTCTTTCCCTTTGGAGGAGTGGCAGATATAAAAAGCAAGCAAGAACCTCTGGATCTGTATGTTTCGGGTTCAGATACACAGGAATAGAGGGATACATTTCTCTGACAAAACCAAAACAGGCTTTGAAAAATGATCTCAGAGAAAGTAGAGGCTGGTGGTGCTTTTCTCTGTTAAAAGAAAAATAAATTAATTTTTATAAATTCGCATAGCAATTTGCTCATGAAAATGAGAATGGAATTCAGTACTCCCAGTTCCCAGAGCAAAGACCATGTTCATTGCTTTCACAGCAGAAAGGAACAGCGTAATGTCTACTGTGACTATGCCAAAATGTATATTCATGTGTCTCGAGACAAGGTATTGTAAATGGAAACCAGGTCTATGAAGCCCCTTACGTGACTTAATGGCACTTATTCGCTCTTGAATTCCTTATTGCAGTGTTCTGTTTGTAGTGCAAATTGCATTATTAAGTATTGATGAAAATTCCTAAAAATATCCCTCTATCCATCTAAAAGTTGGATGCAGTATTTGCATGAGTTATGAAAACTGTTGTATATAATGAGTCGGAGCACTGCCTTGTGAATTCTGCAGTAAAAAAAATTACAGTCCAGCTCCACGAATGTAATTATTCAGGCACCCAGTCTGATTTATCATCTTGATGAGAAACTAAGCCATGAAATATCCTCTGCTAAAAATCAGCCTTTGCTCATTTCACACGTACAACTGAGAGAAGCAGGAGGGGTGAGAAAAAAACAAATGATCTGCCAGGACTAGAAGACATATATTTCTTTTTCTTTACTTAAAGAAAAAGAAAAATAAACAAACAACAACAACAACAACAAAACACTGTAGTAATCAAATGTTAATTTTGAAACAGACAAATGGGAAAGAAACGCCACACTCCTGTATATGGTTTTGGCAGTGTGAGCCTAACTCAGGGCTAGGGATATTTGCTTTCACGCCACTTATCCAAGATCAAAACTTCAGAGTGGGAGGCCCAGAAGGAGGAGGAGCTTATGACAGGAGGCTCACGGAGCTCTCCACACAGAGACCCTCCTGCTGCCACTGGTAGCTGATTAGTCCTTCTCAGGCAGCAGTGTCTCTACTGGCTTCTGCTCACTCCTCAGTGCACAAATGAGTGAAAATGAGTCACAGCATGTGCAAGCAAGTAGGGCTGATGAAATCTGCAGAGGTCAGCTTGCTGAGAAATCATTGCAAAGGAAAATAGGAACTTCCGACAGACTGAAGAATGGGAAGCTGATAAAGATATTTCAGAGAGGAAAAGGTGAAGTGGGAAAAGACCCATGCTTTCCAGCTCAGAACAGTGAGAAAACACTTAATGAGTAGGCCCTAGAAATGCAGCAAGTTATTTGAAATTTGCCCTTTACCTCAGATCTCCTTGAAAGCACCTTTCACACATTGCTAAACATGCATACAATGCTTTGGCTTTCCTATTCTTTTGACACAGCTGTTGTCACTTGGGGGAGGTGGGGCATACAAGTAGAAGCTGGCAGTTGCCTAGTCTGACTTGTCGGAACACAAATCCTGCCACTTTGGTCTTAAAACATTTTGTGAAGGTCCCTGGAGATTCTTAACATTTAAAAAGCATTTAAAGGCCCAGCTAGAAATGAAATTGGGTGTAAGCAATAACTGAGCTTCATTATAAATGAGACTGTGAAAACAGACTTTGTGTGCATGAGTGTGCACATGTGTGTATTTCAAGGAGTAAGAGCTTGAACTTGGGTCATGAGATACACAGAGATGCTTCTGAGAACAAAGGTGATATGAGAAACTGAGTGTGTGCTAAAATTTCATGGCCTGCCAGAAACCAATATAGTCTGGTAGTCAAAGGTTCTGTCTCCGGAATTAGAAAGAGCAGAGTTCAAGTACCAGTTTTACCCCTACATCTGTAAACACACTCAATTGATTAATATCTCTGTGCCTCAGATTTCATTATTTTATATGTTTATAATATAAATACAAAATATTTAGCTCATAGGATTCTTGTGAGGAAATGCATTTTATGAGCTCATTGTCTGACCCAAGGAAAGCACTCAACAAAATATTACTATTGTCTTGTAAGTTCTGAGCCTCTGCCAGTGCCAGAAGTGAAAATAATGGAAGGAAGCCTGATCTCAGAGAGGAAGAGTTTGCTCCCTTGAGGAATATTGGAGCTGGCAACTTTAAAAATCAGCAAGTAGCCAGGGGATAGGAGGAGTCAGAGATCCATTCCAGCGCTGTTGTCCATTCTGCTCTACATGGGAGACATTGTTATATGACAGCCTCCCACATTTTCCAGGTATGCTATCTGAGCTAATGAATCACCAAGATGAATCAGAAACTCTACTAGAAGACTTTGTTCCCAAGTCTTCCCAGATGAGATAAGGCATAAATGAAAAGACTAGGATCTTGCCTACATGACCCTAGGGAATAATGGTCCACCATATCTCTGCACCTTTGTTGGCAAGGTAATGTCTCTGCTTTTAATATGCTGTCTAGGTTGGTCATAACTTTTCTTCCAAGGAGCAAGGTTCTTTTAATTTCATGGCTGTAGACGTCATCTGCAGTAATTTTGGACGTCCCGAAAATAAAGTCTGTCACTGTTTCCATTGTTTCCCTATCTATTTGCCATGAAGCGTTGGGACCAGATGCCATGATCCTAATTTTCTGAATGTTGACTTTTAAGCCAACTTTTTCACTCTCCTCTTTCACTTTCATCAAGAGGCTCTTTAGTTCTTCACTTTCTGCCATAAGGGTGGTGTCATCTGCATATCTGAGGTTATTGATATTTCTCCCAGCAATCTTGATTCCAGCTTGTGCTTCCTCCAGCCCAGCATTTCTCATGATGTTTTCTGCACATAAGTTAAAGAAGCAGGGTGACAACATACAGCCTTGATGTACTCCTTTTCCTATTTGGAACCAGTCTGTCATTCCGTATCTAGTTCTAACTGTTGCTTCCTGACCTGCATACAGATTTCTCAGGAGGCAGGTTAGGTGGTCTGGTATCCCCATCTCTTTCAGAATTTTCCACAGTTTGTTGTGATCCACACAGTCAAAGGCTTGGGCATCATCAATAAAGCAGCAATAGATGTTTTTTGGAACTCTCTTGCTTTTTCGATGATCAAGCAGATGTTGGCAATTTGATCTCTGGTTCCTCTGCCTTTTCTAACACCAGCTTGAACATCTTGAAGTTCATGGTTCATGTACTGTGGAAACCTGGTTTGGAGAATTTTGAGCATTATTTTGCTAGCATGTGAGATGAGTGCAATTGTGCGGTAGTTTGAGCATTCTTAGGCATTGCTTTTCTTTGGGATTGGAATGACAGCTGACCTTTTCCAGTCCTGTGGCCACCGCTGAATTTTCCAAATTTTCTGGCACATTGAGTGCAGCAATTTCACAGTGTCATCTTTTAGGATTTGAAATAGCTCAACTGAAATTCCATCATCTCCACTAGCTTTGTTTGTAGTGATACTTCCTCAGGCCCACTTGACTTCCCATTCCAGGATGTCTGGCTCTAGGTGAGAGTCCCTTGGACTGCAAGGAGATCTAACCAGTCCATCCTAAAGGAAATCAGTCCTGAATATTCATTGGAAGGACTGATGCTGAAGCTGATTCCAATACTTTGGCCACCTGATGCCTTTGCATGACTCACTGGCAAAAACCTGATGCTGGGAAAGATTGAAGGCAGGAGGAAAAGGGGATGACAGAGGATGAGATGGTTGGATGGTATCACCAACTCAATGGACATGAGTTTGAGTAAAGTCTGGGAGTACGTGATGGACAGAGAAGCCTGTCGTGCTGCAGTCCATGGGGTCGCAAAGAGTGGGACACAACTGAGCGACTGAACTGAACAGAATTGATACCCCTGGAAGCAAGGGATCAGCTTAAAACCATTTAACTGCATCAGAGCTGTACAATACCAGAGGGCTGAGAAAAAAATATCTCCTCCAGAGGATAAGCACAGAGGGAAGTCCCTTGGATCATTTTGAGAGATGAAAATTAGAACCATGTAAATGTCACCTGTTCTTCACCAAACAGTACTATAAGATAAACAGGCAAGAGTTAAGTCCAGTCAGAGGCTGTCCTTCTGATCTTGTGCTTTTCTTACTGTCCTACCTCATCCTGTCATGTAGGATGAGCTCTCCGTAAAAGAAACCACGTCTTAGCCCTGTCTGTATTCTACCTGGGCACTTGAGCAGCTCTACAAACCTTTGCTGGCTTGGCTCTATCAGCATAAAAATGCCTCATTTGTGCATGCTAAGTCTATCAGTGTGTCAGACTTTTTGCAACCCTATGGGCTTCCCTGTTTGGCTCAGAGGTTAAAGCGCCTGCCTGCAATGCAGGAGACCCGGGTTCGATCCCTGGATTGGGAAGATTCCCTGCAGGAGGAAATGGCAATCCACTCCAGTATTCTTGCCTGGAGAATCCCATGGAGGGAGAAGCCTACCTAGTATAGTAGGTTACAGTCCATGGGGTCGCAGAGTCGGACACGACTGAGCGACTTCACCTCACCTCACCTCACCTCATGGACTTGTAGTCAGTGTGTTGAACCCTTTGCAACCCCATGGACTGTAGCCCTCAAGGCTCCTCTGTGCATGGGATTTTCTTCTAGGCAAGAATACTCGAGTGGGGTGCCATTTCCTCCTCCAGGGGATCTTCCTGTCACAGGGATGGAACCGAGTCTCCTGCATCTCATACATTGCAGGTGGATTCCTCTCAGCCATCAGGGAAGCCCTAAACTGCTATTATCCCATTTTAAAATGCTCAATCCATCATGCAATTGTTTTTTTGTAAGAGAGCTTATATGATAAAACTATTCCTACATCTCTTTTTCTATGTTTAGCTAGCAATGTTCTACTGAAAACAAGTAGTAATAGAACACTCTTCACTCTATTTCATCAAATTCCCTTACCAAGAAGAAAAGTAATGCAAAATATTCTCAGGACATTAATAAGGTCTTAGTGACCTTTGTCTCCTCTAAACCTGAACATAGTCTCTGACTCAGAGTAAACATTTAACACATCCTCATTGAACAAATAAATGAAAAAACAGAGCAAGATAGGACAAAGATTGTTTATAACCATACACCAGAGGAGTTAGCACACGTTTCTCACTGCCTCATTAGTCACTACTCAGAAAGTTTGTTTATGGTGCCTATAGAGTCACTATAAAATCTGGAGGCTCACAACTCATTTTTCCCCTATTATATATTAATATCAAATTACTTTGCATCTGTAGACAATTGTATGCTTTTTCTTTTTGAGTGTGGTCAAAACTATCATTTTGTCTTACCTTTGCTAAAAACATTTTCATGTCTGTATAATAAACTCCATGACACCTTTTGATAGCTCAGTTCAGTTCAGTCGCTCAGCTGTGTCCGACTCTCTGTGACCCCAGGGACTGCAGCACGACAGGCTTCCCTGTCCATCATCAACTTCCAGACCTTACTCAAATTCATGTCCATCGACTTGGTGATGCCATCTAACCATCTCATCCTCTGTCTTCCCCTTCTCCTCCCGCCTTCAATCTTTCCCAATATCAGGGTCTTTTCCAGTGAGTCAGTTCTTCACATCAGGTGGCCAAAGTATCAGAGTTTCAGCTTCAGCATCAGTCCTTCCAATGAATATTCAGGACTAATTTCCTTTAGAATGACTCCTTTGATCTCTTTGCAGTCCAAGGGACTCTCAAGAGTCTTCTCCAACACCACAGTTCAAAAGCATCAATTCTTCAGCGCTCAGCTTTCTTTATAGTCCAACTCTCACATCCACACATGAGTACTGGAAAAACCTTTGCTTTGACTAGATGGAACTTTTTTGGGAAAGTAATGTCTCTGCTTTTTAATATGCTATCTAGGTTGATCATAGCTTTTCCTCCAAGGAGCAAGCGTCTTTTAATTTCATGGTAGTAGTCACCATCTGCAGTGATTTTGGAGCCCAACACCCCATATAAAGTCTCTCATTGTTTCCCCATCTATTTCCCATGAAGTGATGGGACCGGATGCCATTATCTTAGTTTTCTGAATGTTGAGTTTTAAGCCAACTTTTTCACTCTCCTCTTTCATTTTCATTAAGAAGCTCTTTAGTTAGAGTGGTGTCATCTGCATATCTGAGGTTATTGATATTTCTGCCTGCAATCTTGAGTCCAGCTCGTGCTTCATCCAGCCTGCATTTTGCATGATGTACTGTGCATATAGGTTAAATAAATAGGGTGACAATATACAGCCTTGGCATATTCCTTTCCCAATTTGGAATCAGTCTGTTGTTACATGTCCAGTTTTAACTGTTGCTTCTTGACGTGCATACACATTTCTCAGGAGGCAGGTAAGTGGTCTGGTATTCCCATCTCTTGAAGAATTTTCGAGTTTGTTGTGATCCACGCAGTCAAAGGCTTTGGTGCAGTCAATAAAGCAGAAGTAGATATTTTCTAGAACTCTCTTGCTTTTTCGATGATCCAACAGATACTGGGAATTTGATCTCTGTTTTCTCTGCCTTTTCTAAATCCAGCTTGAACATCTGGAATTTCTCCAGTTCACATACCGCTGAAGCCTGGCTTGGAGAATATTGAGCATTACTTTGCTAGTGTGTGAGATGAGTGCAATTGTGAGGTAGTTTGAACATTCTTTGTCATTACCCTTCTTTGGGACTGGAATGAAAACTGACCTTTTCTAGTCCTGTGGCCACTGCTGAGTTTTCCAAATTTGCTGGCATATTGAGTACAGCACTTTCACAGTGCCATCTTTTAGGATCTGAAAGAGCTCAACTGGAATTTCATCCTCGCCACTAGCTTTGTTTGTAGTGAAGCTTCCTAAGACCCATTGACTTCACATTCCAGGATGTCTGACTCTAAGTGAGTGATCACACCATCGTGGTTATCTGAGTCATGAAGATCTTTTTGTATAGTTCTTCTTTGTATTCTCGCCCCATCTTCTTAATAATCTGCTGTTCTGTTAGGTCCATACCATTTCTGTCCTTTATTGTGCCCATCTTTGCATGAAATATTCCATTGGTACCTCTAGTTTTCTTGAAGAGATCTCTAGTCTTTCCCAATCTATTGTTTTCCTCTGTTTCTTTGCACTGATCACTGATGGTTTTCTTATCTCTCCTTGCTATTCCTTTTCTCCTTTGCCTTTAGCTTCTCTTCTTTTCTCAGCTATTTGTAAGGCTTCCTCAGATAACCATTTTGCCTTTTTGCATTTCTTTTCCTTGGGGAAGGTCTTGATCACTGTCTCCTGTACAATGCCATGAACCTCCATTCATAGTTCTTCAGGCACTCTATCAGATTGAACCCCTTGAACCTATTTGTCACTTCTACTGTATAATCTTAAGGGATCTGATTTAGGTCCTACTTGAATGGTAGTGGTTTCTCCTACTTTCTTCAATTTAAGTCTGAATTTGGCAATAAGGAGCTCATGATCTGAGTTACAGTCAGCTTCCGGTCTTGTATTTGCTGACTGTATAGAGCTTCTCCATCTTTGGCCGCAAAGAATATAATCAATCTGATTTTGGTATTGATCATTTGGTGATATCCATGTGTAGAGTCTTCTCTTGTGTTGTTGGAAGAGGGTGTTTCCTATGACCAGTGCGTTTTCTTGGCAAAACTGTTAGTCTTTGCCCTGCTATGTTTTGTACTCCAAGGCCAAATTTGGCTGTTACTCCAGGTATCTCTTGACTTCCAATCTATAAGGGTGATCCACAAAATGGGCTCTTACTCAAAAATAGAATTTTCACCTATTGGCTATTTCAGCAATGACCTAAAGTCATAAATAGGATACTATCTGTTTGACTGCACCAGTTTTTGGTAGAACCTGTGGATTTGTTCTGAAATGGCATATTTTGGAGAGCAAAAATCCACCACAATCCATTGTCATTTTTTACCACGTAGACACAGTCTAAGTTCTTTACTATAGTAATATTGAACCAGATGTTCAAAGTATAAAATCTACTAAAATAATGTTTAGTACTAAGCTTAGAAGGCTGGTACCTTCAGCCTCACTTTATTCACTTTTGGATTTCTGTTATGTTTCTGAGCCACAAAGATGTTTAACTTATTCTTTGATTGCAGCTGTTTTAATTTTCTCCTTCTAGCATTTTATTTATCATCACTAGGGATTAAAGTCACGGGTGATATATGATGACCTCCAGCTATTTGAACTTCAAGTTCTATAATCACTTTTAATTGACTTCTAAGTCTAGGCTCATCTTTGAGTTAACCTTCATAATTGTATTCCAATAGCTATCTTAATTCAGTATCTCTTTACTGACTGATCTTTACTTAACTGACTTAACACGCACCTCTAAAATACACAAAATGAGAACCTCTACTTGATGAATTCCCTCATTCAGCAGGTTATTATTAGTAAGCCCATAAATATGCTTATGCTTCTATTCCTTCAAAATGAGTTGACTATTTATTTATTTATTTTTGCATTGTATTCTGTTTTATTCTAAAATACAGCCTGGAGTACTATAAAAGGATTCTTGTTTTCTTATAATATCTATAATATGCCTTTCTGTAAACTGTTGCTTTTTTAAAATTTTTTAATATTTTATGGAAAGATAGTTGATCTACTTTCTGATAGTCACGTATATGTTCCTAAACCTACTAATTCTTCTTTACAGCATTTATATAACTGAATTCAAATAAATTAACTGATTAAATGAGATATGAAAATTAAAGGAATTGTTGTTATTATGGAAATTAAAAATTGGAAAGTTTTTTTGAAGGTGTGTCCTCAAAATAAATCAGCCTTCAAATTTTGTATAGATGGGACAATTATACCCAATTTTTGGTGGGGGTGAGCCACAGAAGGAGACTATATATTCATATTAGTTTGCAAATGTCTCAGAGTCTAATCTTGCTTCCAACAAAACTTGGAAACTGAGAATAAAACATGTGGGTGTGGTTAATGCAAGAGAAGCATTGGAAAAGAAAGAGAACATATACATATAACATACTAATTCAATATATATATATATCCTATTCAAAATATATATATGTGTGTGTGTGTGTAACTGAATCATTTTGCTATATAGCAGAAACTAACAGCATTGTAAATCAATAATATTTCAATAAAATAAAATTTAAAAATAAAATTAGTTAAAAAGAAAAAGAAATCAACAGAATCCATTTCAAAAGAAAATATCCTGGCCTTATGTTTAAAAAAATTGTGGTTGAGTATACATTTATAGGCTTTACTTTAAAGTAAAATGTTTAATGTTGTATGTGTTCCATATTTTGATCCCCTTTAAAATGTTCTTTTTGATTATCCAACCAATACATGGCAGATGAAAGGGTTTCCACTACATTTCTAAATGTAGCATTTACTTAGGGTAAGATAATTTCTTATTCTCTGCTCAAAGCTTTATATTTCATGTCTCTAGTTGTGAAGGCTACTTATCTTACTTAAAGTCTCTCTCCACTAATCTTTTATCAAAATCCTATTCAAAATTCACTTCTTACATGAAGGCTTCTCAGATTAATTCCACTTATATTTAATTACCTTTGCTTTATATCTCTTTATCACATATCTCAATCTACTCATCTCAATTGCTTCTTTTTATACTGTCAAGTATTAAGCATTTTTCTTATCTGTTAGGCTACTTTCCCTAAACAGATTATAAATTTTTCCAAAACAAAGACTGCTTCTTCTCTGTCTTGAAATTTCCTTCAGTGTCTTTGACAGTCCTCTCTATAGAGTGGGGTTATTCAATATAGCTTAATTGACCTATCATTTAGATGTTTAATAGAATGGATTAAATAAATGATCTCATATACACAAATATTTCCTTCCTTACAAACCCCAGCTTTGAGAAAAGTATAAACAGTTCCCCAAGGACATTATTTCTACTCCCAAATCTGTAGGAATTTGGTTAGAGAAATGTAGAAATTTGGAATTCATTTATAAGCTACATAATATGAAAGAGGTCAAATACGGCTAACAATGTCAATGAAGGATTTATAAGTTTAAATGTTCATAGCTGGGCAGTGGAGAAGGCACTGGTGACCTACTCCAGTACTCTTTCCTGGAAAATCCCTTGGACGGAGGAGCCTGGTAGGCTACAGTCCATAGGGTTGCTAAGAGTCAGACAGACTGGAGAGACTTCACTTTCACCTTTCACTTTCATGCATTGGAGAAGGAAATGGTAACCCACTCCAGTGTTCTTGCCTGGAGAATCCCAGGGACAGGGAGCCTGGTGGGCTGCTGTATAGGGGGTTGCACAGAGTTGGACACAACTGAAGCGACTTAGCAGTAGCAGCAGCTGGGCTACAAATTATATTTCAGGCAAACGCAGTTATAGAACCAGAAAGAAGTTTCCAACATAATCTTATTCTTTTTGTCCATTTTAAAACAGTCTCTGGTTATAGAAGGAAAAAAAAAAATTACATGGGAAAATGCAGCATGTGTCTTCTGATATACCCTTTGCCAAAAGACTACAAACTGGACTGTTCTTCCCACAATGTCCAATGTAGGTCTAAAGCAAGATATATATATTTTGGATATGGTCCAGTGAGTAGTTTATTACATTTTGTGATGTCAAAACTGAGTATAATACTAATAGAGCTCTCTGCCACTGCTAGTAATCCCATTTTACAGATTATAGAATTGATTCAGATAAGTTTCAATTCATTTACCAGAATCTTATCTTTCCAAGCCACTGTAAGTACTTAATGGAGTAGATGGCAGCAGCTGGTGGAAAACAATGTATTTAGGCCAGCTTTGTGCTTTAGGTAATACATTGTCTTAACTGAAATAAGCAAGGCATTAGAGGTCTGTCTTGGAAGGAGGTACCAAGTCTGAGGCACTGAATTTTTTGTTTACCATGAGAATTCTTAGATTGCAAAGAAAGACTAGGTTCACCTAAAATGTAAAAGATGTTCAAAGCACACATCACAATGATAATATACCAAATAACTGGCCAATCATTTCCTCATGAAGATCCTTCAACTAACATGGAGAAGTGAAATGAAAGTTGCTCAGTCATGTCCGACTCTTTGCGACCCCATGGACTATACAGTCCGTGGAATTCTCTAGGCCAAAATACTGGAGTGGGTAGCCTTTCTCTTCTTCAGGGGATCTTCCCAACCCAGGGATCAAACCCAGGTCTCCTGCATTGCAGACAGACTTTTTTACCAACTGAGCCACAAAGGAAGCCCAATATGGAGAACAGGGGTCTAAATTTCAAACAGGGAAGCAGATTCTTTCAAACAGTTTTTGGAAGCCACCCTTGCTGGGGATATTCTGCTTCTAGAGAGGAAAGAATTGTGCTTTTATTATCCTATCAAGATGCAGACTGACTATGTGTTTTTAAGCATTTCTCCCACTAAGGATATTTCCCCATTAATACATTTAATTGAAAGTGACCAGGCAACATAAAATTCCATCTGAACACTTTAATATAAACATATTGGAGTCTCACTAAGGCAAGTAAGTTTCCCAAACATCAGTCTGGAAGGACAACACCCTCCCACCAAGAAGAAATTAAGAAGAAGTAACTTTCTGACTTGTCTTAAGCCCTCTCACCAGCCATAAAGACCTTTACAGTCGCCTTAGACTCTTAAGAAAGTGGTTATTCAGTTCAGTTCAGTTCAGTTCAGTTCAGTCGCTCAGTTGTGTCCGACTCTTTGAGATCCCATTAATTGCAGCACGTCAGGCCTCCCTGTCCGTCACCAACTCCAGGAGTTCACTCAAACTCATGTCCATCGAGTCGGTGATGCCATCCAGCCATCTCATCCTCGGTCATCCCCTTCTCCACCTGCCTCCAATCCCTCCCAGCATTAGAGTCTTTTCCAATGAGTCAGCTCTTAGCATGAGGTGGCCAAAGTACTGGAGTTTCAGCTTTAGCATCATTCCTTCTAAAGATTCCAGGGTTGATCTCCTCTAGAATGGACTGGTGGATCTCCTTGCAGTTCAAGGGCCTTTCAAGAGTCTTCTCCAATACCATGGTTCAAAAGCATCAATTCTTTGATGCTCAGCCTTCTTCACAGTCCAACTCTCACATCCATACATGACTACTGGAAAAACCATAGCCTTGACTAGATGGACCTTTTTTTTTTAAACGTTATTATTTTATTTTATTTTTTTAAATACTTTATTCTACATTATAGTACTGTATTTGTTTTGCCATACATTGACATGAATCAGCCACAGGTGTACACGATCTCCCAATGCTGAAGCCCCTCCCACCTCCCACCCCATATCATCTCCCTGGATCATCCCGTGCACCAGCCCCAAGCATCCTGTATCCTGTATTGAACATACACTGGCGCTTCGTTTCTTACATGATAGTATACATGTTTCAATGCCATTCTCCCAAATCATCCCACCCTCTCCCTCTCCCTCAGAGTCCAAAAGTCCGTTCTATACTTCTGTGGACTAGACAGACCTTTGTTGGCAAAGTTATGTCTCTGCTTTTGAATATGCTATCAAGGTTGGTTATAACGTTTCTTCCAAGGAGTAAGTGTCTTTTAATCTCATGGCTGCAGTCACCATCTGCAGTGATTTTGGAGCCCCCAAAATAAAGTCTGACAGTTTCCACTGTTTCCCCATCTGTTTCCCATGAAGTGATGGAACCAGATGCCATGAACTTCGTTTTCTGAATGTTGAGCTTCAAGCCAACTTTTTCACTCTCCTTTGCACTTTCATCAAGAGGCTTTTAGTTCCTCTGCACTTTCTTCCATAAGGGTGGTGTCATCTGCATATCTGAGGTTATTGATATTTCTCCCAGCAATCTTGATTCCAGCTTGTGTTTCTTCCAGCCCAGCGTTTCTCATGATGTACTCTGCATAGAAGTTAAATAAGCAGGGTGTCAATATACAGCCTTGACGTACTCCTTTTCCTATTTGGAACCAGTCTGTTGTTAGGTGTCCAGTTCTAACTGTTGCTGGCTGACCTGCATATAGGTTTCTCAAGAGGCAAGTCAGGTGGTCTGGTATTCCCATCTCTTTCACAATTTTCCAGTTTATTGTGATCCACACAGTCAAAGGCTTTGGCATAATCAATAAAGCAGAAATAGATGTTTTTCTGGAGCTCTCTTGCTTTTTCCATGATCCAGCGGATGTTGGCAATTTGATCTCTGGTTCCTCTGCCTTTTCTAAAACCAGCTTGAACATCTGGAAGTTTATGGTTCACCTATTGCTGAAGCCTGGCTTGGAGAATTTTGAGCATTACTTTACTAGCATGTGAGATGAGTGCAATTGTGTGGTAGGTTGAGCCTTCACTGGCATTGCCTTTCTTTGGGATTGGAATGAAAACGGACCTTTGCCAGTCCTGTGGCCACTGCTGAGTTTTCCAAATTTGCTGGCATATTGAGTGCAACACTTTCACAGCATCATCTTTCAGGATTTGAAACAGCTCAACTGGAATTTCATCACCTCCACTAGCTTTGTTCGTAGTGATGCTTTCTAAAGCCCACTTGACTTCACATTCCAGGATGTCTGGCTCTAGATGAGTGATCACACCATCGTGATTATCTTGGTCATGAAGATCTTTTTGTACAGTTCTTCTGTGTATTCTTCCAACCTCTTTTTAATATATTCTAATTCTATTAGGTCCAGACCATTTATGTCCTTTATCAAGCCCATCTTTGCATGAAATCTTCCCCTTGGTATCTCTAATTTTCTTGAAGAGATTTCTAGTCTTTGCAGCCAAAGATGGAGAAGCTCTATACAGTCAGCAAAAACAAGACCGGGGAGCTGACTGTAGCTCAGACCATGAACTCCTTATTACCAAATTGAGACTCAAATTGAAGAAAGTAGGGAACACCACTAGACCATTCAGGTATGACCTATTTCAAATCCCTTATGATTATACAGTGAAGGTGAAGTCGCTCAGTCGTGTCCGACTCTTTGCAACCCCGTGGTCTGTAACCTACTAGTTTCTCTGTCCAGGGGATTCTCCAGGCAAGAATACTGGAGTGGATTGCCATTTCCTTCTCCAGGGGATCTACCCAACCCAGGGATTGAACCCGTTTCTCCCACATCGAAGGCCAACGCTTTAACCTCTGAGCCACCAGGGAAGCCCAGGATTATACAGTGGAAGTGAGAAATAGATTTAAGGGACTAGATATGATAGATAGAGTGACTGATCAACTATGGACTGAAGTTCGTGACATTGTACAGGAGACAGGGATGAAGACCATCCCCATGGAAAAGAAATGCAAAAAGCAAAATGGCTGTCTGAGGAGGCCTTACAAATAGCTGTGAAAAGAAGAGAAGCGAAAAGCAAAGGAGAAAAGGAAAGATATAAGCATCTGAATGCAGAGTTCCAAAGAATAGCAAGAAGAGATAAAAAAGCATTCCTCAGCAATCAATGCAAAGAAACAGAAGGGGTTATTAGAAGTCATCTATAAGATTGCACTAAGTTCCTGTATTTCAAGTAACTTTTCCATTTCAACTCACAGACACTTTACCACTTCAGACACAGTCACTCTTTCCCGGGTTTATTTTGGGATTGACTCCACATTAGTTAGGACTATACAATAATTGATAACTGCCATCCTGCCCCACTATGGAGGAACAATTTTTCATCTTATGAGAACTTATTTTCCAAATGCACTTTGCACTTCCCTGCAAGGGCTCATAGACTCTGATTCTTAGGTCTCCATAAAGTAGCTTTCTTCCTCCCTAAGCACTGCCCTCTGTTTCTCATCCCTGTAGCCAGGAGGCACTTGGCAGCAGAGAGGGACATAAGTTACTATTCCCACTGGATTGCATTGCTAGGAATTACTGAGTTCCCCCATGAGGCCACTTGTACCTATTGCCTGATGGCTCCAAAGATGACAGCCAATCCCTGAAATAATTTCATGTTATTAAGATACAAATTTATTATCACTGAATAAATTATATATTTGACTCAAAATTCAGGCTAAACGGAAGAATTAGATTATTACTATCATCCCGCACCGATTTTATTATTAATTTGTTCATTTGAAATTTAATAATCCTAGGCAGGTCAAATAAATTATTTAAAATTGTATTCTGCCCTCAGACACAAATCCAACATATCTTCAGGCATTCAATTACTCATCATATATAGCTTCTTCAGAAGTCAAGATGATGTCTGGCAAATACTTGTGGGGGAAAAAAGCATCACTGATCATCAGCTATCAGACACCAATTATTGATTATTTTATGCCATTAGTTGTTTAAATTATAACAATGATAGATAATATTCAAATAAGCCTCTGATGTGATCATGGGAAAAAGAGGCTGATCAATTTCTCGGTAACAGATCCATAAAAAGTCAACTCAGGGATCTGTGGAGATTGCTGATATTTAATATATTTTACCCCACAAGAAGGCAACTGCCTTTAAAGCACACATCTCTGCCCATCTCCACAGTAATATGTAACTTAATAAAGAGCCACAGCTCCCCAGCTGCCCATTGTCTGGGTAGAGTTGTTTATCTTTCTTTAGCAAGCTCTGCAGAAAGAAGAGCAGTTTTCCCAAACTTAGATGAACAGTCTGGGCTTACAAAATAGCATTTTGGTTTTCTCACAGTAGCAATTTTAGGCGACACTAGTGCTTGGCTAGAAAGCTGAACACAAGTTATAAGCAACCATTCACATAACCACCGGGTGGACATTATGATGAAGCCAACTTTAATGTTCAACATCTCCATTGTAAAACCAGTTTGGCATTTGGTTTTGTAAAAGTAGAAGGCAGTTAGTGCAGGGCTGGGGGTGGGGTTGGTGGGGGTGCTGATGTGGATTTCTTGCTGTGCTCAGCATTGAGCAGTAGGCTGAATTAGTTACATTCAGATGCAGGTTGTGATGAAGAAAAGTTAAAAGGAGTATCCCCAAAGACAGATTTGTCAAACACAGGGCAGATGGAGCTCCGAATAGGAGAAGTGCAGCAAAGAGAGTGTAAATCAGGCAGGGCGGCATTACTCAGCCCTTCCATTGTCTCCTGGAAGTTCTCGCCCTGGAAATAACAGGTCAGGTGTGCAAGAACTGTTTGCTTCTCAAAAGGATTTACACAACTTTAAAGTTCATTTTGACGATGTACACTGTTTGAGGATACAGCACTATATCCATTTTAAACTGTTCTCTTTACATGGGATACACCCTCCACTTATTAATATAAACATAGAACTGCAGGCTAAGAACAGGCAATATGAGTGAATTCAAACTCATAGAAACACACTCAGCTTTTAATTTCTTTTCTATATTTAAAACTCTAGCATTTGATTCTTTTGTATTTTTCCTATTAATATGATAGATTATAAATATATCTGTAATGTCCATTATCCTTTAAATTATTTTCAATGCATTACAAATCCTAATCCATACAATTTATTAGTGCAATAAAATTATATTTAATATGTACCCCTAGCCATTTAATTTTTAACAGACTACTATAAGGAAATCAACACCTTTCTCTTTGTCTTATAAGAATTAGAATTGTAACTAGGTCAATAGACCAGTTCTTCACTGAAATGATGGTATGAAGTCATGTCCTCTGCTCATCACTCCAGTATTCTTGGGCTTCCTTTGCAGCTCAGCTGGTAAAGAATCTGCCTGCAATGCAGGAGACCTGGGTTCAATCCCTGGGTTGGGAAGATCCCCTGGAGAAGGGAAAGGCTACCTATTCCAGTATTTGGCCTGGAGAATTTCATGGAATGTATAGTCCATTGGGTTGCAAAGAATCAGACACAACTGAGTGATTTTCACTTCACCTCTGCTCGCCAGCCAGTTAAAGTAACTAAGATATGCACCAATATTATAATTCAGTGGGCATGTAGGATAAAAATTAAAATAAGTAATTTTCTTTGAAGACAACAGGAATAGAGAAGATATATTCAAGGGAGGGAGATGGAGACTTTGAGAAAACAGAAACATAGAAGAAGAAGAGGAAGGTGAAGGAGGGAACGGGAACAGAAGGAGAGGAAGGACAAGTCAACATGAGGCTCCACGGTTGACAAGTGGACACCAGAAAAGCTCTCCACTCAGGGTTTTAGGTTATTCCACACCTACACCGCTATTTCTTTTCCTCTGCCCTCTGATTTATACTTCTGCTGCTCCGAGCTGCCTCCTGACCCATCTTTCTGGACTCAGGTGATTTTTGGCCTTTACAGCATCTACAATACCTGGAGATTTCTCATGGCTCAGATGTTAGATTCCTAGCACAGGTAGTCAGCTTTTTCAGACATCTCCTAAGGAGCAATACTGACAAAATACAATTAAGAAATAAGCAGAATGGTCCAGATTGCAGTGGTATTTAAGTTCAGATGTGAAAAGTTATGAATTGCCCTCTGGGGAACAGGAAAGAATAGGAATCAGCTGCTGCGATGTGGCCTCTGTGACAGGTCAACAGCAGAGCTGGAGAAACCAGCCTCAAATCTGACCAGGAGGAGGAAGGCACTGCTGTATTTCCACTCTGCTTCAGGGGCTCAGATCTGGTCCCATATCCAGGTTCCTGGAGCACTGAGATGTCCAGGATATACAAGGCATCTAGCCCAAAGGTGGAGACATCTGTATTTTGTCCCTGCTGCTCCACCCCTTTCAGTTCAGTTCAGTCGCTCGTCATATCTGACTCTTTGAAACCTCATTGACTGCAGTACACCAGGCTTCCCTGTCTATCACCAACTCCTGCAGCTTGCTCAAACTCATGTCCATTGGGAATCGGTGATGCCATCCAACCATCTCATCCTCTGTCATCCCCTTCTCCTGCCTTCAACCTTTCCCAGCATCAGTGTCTTTTTCCAATGAGTCAGTTCTTTGCATCAGGTGGCCAAAGTATTGGAGTTTCAGCTTCAGTATCAGTCCTTCCAATGAATATTCAGGACTGATTTCCTTTAGGATTGACTTGTTTGATCTCCTTGCAGTCCAAGGGACTCTGAAGAGTATTCTCCAATACCACAGTTCAAAAGCATCAATTTTTTGGCGCTCAACTTTCTTTATGGTCCAACTCTCACGTCCATACATGACCACTAGAAAAATCATAGCTTTGACTAGACTGACCTTTGTTGGCAAAGTAATGTTTCTGCTTTTTAATATGCAGTCTAGGTTGATCATAGTTTTTCTTCCAAGGGGCAAGCATCTTTTAATTTCATGGCTGCAGTCACCATCTGCAGTGATTTTGAAGCCAAATAAATAAATAAATAAATAAAGTCTCTCATTAATTCCATTGTTTCCCCATCTATTTGCCATGAAGTGATGAGACCAGATGCCATAATCTTAGTTTACTGAATACTGAGTTAACTGTTTCACTCTGCTCTTTCACTTTCATCAAGAGGTTTTTAGCTCCTTTTTGCTTTTTGCCATAAGGGTGGTGTCAGCTGCATATCTGAGGTTATTAGTATTTCTCCCAATAATCTGGATTCCAGATTGTGCCTTGTCCAGCCCAGCATTTTACATGATGTACTTTGCACGTAGGTTAAATAAGCAGGGTGACAATATACAGCCTTGACATACTCCTTTCCCAATTTGGAACCAGTCTGTTGGTCCATGTCCAGTTCTAACTGTTGCTTCTTGACCTGCATACAGATTTCTCAAGAGGCAGATCAGGTGGTCTGGTATTCCCATCTCTTGAAGAATCTTCCTTAGTTTGCTGTGATCCACACAGCCCTGCACAATGATCCTAAACCTTGGACAGGCTGAGAGTTCTCACTAGTCACACAGGAAACCCTCAGCGATGCAGTGGCCCTAATACATAGCGCATGCACAGGTGCTTCAGTTGCTTCCGTCACGTCTGACTCTTTGCGGCCCCATCAACTGTAATCCGCCAGGCTCCTCTGTCCATGAGATTCTCCAAGCAAGAATACCAGAGTGTGTTGCCATGCCCTCCTCCAGGGGATCTTCTCAACCCAGGGATCCAAGCCGTAGCTCCTGCATTACAGGTGGATTCCTTACCACTGAGCCACCAGAGGAAGCCCTAATACATAGTGAAGGCAGCCAAATCAAGCTTTAACATCTACTGACAATCAGCCTTTGCAGGGGGGTGACTCACAGACATAGAAGAAAAGGAGAGTTCTGCCTTAACAAGCCAAGGAGTGGGAAGTAGAATAGTGTGCGCCCAGTGGGGATAAGGAAGCACTGATTCACCAGCTCACGTTCATCTTGTCCACAGAAGAGAGGACCACTGCCATTCTTGCTGTCTAGAAGGTTCCTCCAACAGAAGGGAGGAGATTTGGCCCTCACCCTAAGAATGAGTTTTCTGCTCGGTTCTTTTCCCTCTCATGGTTGTGAGGAGGGGTAAACAGAGACAAGCTGACTTCTTTGCATTAGCCCCACACCACTTATTCCCTGGGATTTCTTCCATGAGCCAATTTCCTAATTCTAGTCCCATTTTTTCCTCCCCAAAGAATGTTTCAGTCCCTTTCATTAATTCCCTTCTTATTTATTCTGGAATACAAGGAAGCAGTTATCTATTCTCAACACTGAAATATAGTGAATGTCTGGAGCTACGGTGAATGTTTTCCTTTTTATTTGCTAATATTCAGCATGCTTTGCCTTAGTATATCACCAAACTAAGGTTGATTTCTACCTGCTAATCTTCACATCTACTGTGGTTCAGCGTGTAGCCATTACACAGAAAGTTATTTACTGCTGAATGGATTTATGCCATGACTGTCCTCATGGTTATGCATAAGAATCCCAATGAAATGAGAGACATTAATTATTTGCCTTTATTCCAAAAAAGATTAGCTCTTCCATTTAGACCTTTTGTTCAAAAGTCAAGGAAATGTATACAATACTGAAAACACAGACTTTGATAATTTTTTTAAAGCCATAACTACGAAATAGAACCTAGAGCTCATTAGAAAGCATCATGGATAATAATAATTCAATTACTTAGTGTTAATTAAATAACAACAGTCACAGGTTGGAAATATCCACATTTTAAATTATCATATATAGAAACCTCATAATGTTCTTAGCAACTGTACCAAATACTATTCAGTTAGCACGTGGACAGGTCTCATAGAGGAATGAGGTGGGATAACACTGTTTTTTATCCCTTTCTTCCTTTCTCATCCTCTGGGAGGGAGCTTTCTTCTCATTTCCAGGACTCTGGTATCCAAAGCCATTGGGTTCTCCCTTTCCTCAAAAGAGGAACTCTCTGAAGAGACGGTGATCATAGTTATGTGTGAGAGTTCACGTATGCCACTGTGTTGCTTCAAATACGGAGTAAATCTGCATTTCAGGGTATCTATAGTTTCCAACCATGTTTCTTTCAAGAAACACCTAAGAGCTGGAAAACAAGTGGAGGAAGCGGGGGAGAGGTGGCTTCCCGGCCTATAGAATTCCCACTCTCCATGTGACAACCTGCTACAAACACAACTGCAGCTGAAATGACATCTCAGAGACACCTGGATCTTATGGGCACCATGAAGCCATTACAGCTGATTGGATCACCCCTTCATTCTCACCAGTGTCCTGGACAGTGCAGTGCGTAAAGCTAGTTTTTAACACTGAGGTTGACAGTGATGATGAAGCCCTCTGAGGACTAGGCAGGGAAATAAAAGCTGAGATAGATTTCATGCTCGTGTATTCTCAGTAGAATTACTGTTCCATGATCTAAGTTTGGCATTCATTGACCTTGTCATCAAGGAACTGGAAGTTAGGAATTAAAGTCATGTTTCTTGTGACACACAAGCTGGATGCTATTTCTCTCCTCGAGCCTGAAAATGACCCTGGCCAGTCCTATGATTATCGACTAGAATTAGCAGCGGAGGATGTCCTAGTGAAAACATAGCTCGGGTGGCAGGAGGATAACATTTATAAGTGTCCTGGAGGGAGTTGCTGGAGTTTTAGGGGCAAAGTTTAATGTGGCTATTTCGTTCCCTTTTGAAACCTGAGGCCACAAAATAAACAATTCTGTAGTTTTATTAAAACACTAAATACATGGTGATTTTCCACTGACATTTACCTAATCAGGGGAAAAAGTGTACCAAAGGGGCTCAGGGCCCCTGCAGATTTGTGCTTTGTAAGCTGTAACATCAGCAAACATTTGCAGCAGAAGTAAGAAGGTGAGCTAAACAGGGAACTCTCAGGTCATGTGTATTTTGAGGCTAACTAAATATGGAGTGGGTTTTGCTTTGCATCTATTTCTTCAAGTCCAGCTCTATCTTTGCAAATAAAAAGAAAGAAGCAGTTTCAATGTGCTTCTATCCATCTGTTCAACCATGCAAAATTTTTGAATTTCTTAGTAAGGGTATCCCAAAGCAGGTATGTCAGGTCTCCTGCTTGCCTGAGGATCAGGGAAGGCCTGGGAGTGTTGCCAATTCAGTGACTTGGGGTGTCAGCCTGACTTTGACGATAGAGTACAGTTATGAAGCCAGAGACTGGATGCCAACCGAGCAAGAGTTCTAAAGCCAAAATTACTGAGGCCAATGCTTTCAACAAGTTCAATCAGTGAGTGAAGAGCTGAGGAATGGAGATATGGAATTGCTACAGGCAGATAAAATATACTGCAGCAGGTGCCAGCTTAGGGATCAGGACAATGTGGGCTTGAATATTGACTCCAACACTTAACAGTTGTATAGCCTTATGCACATTACACAATCTCACTAAGCTTCCATCTCCTCATCTATAACTGGAGGAAAGTATTACTGCCTACCTCACAGGACTTGTCACTATTGATAAAATGTTTGTAAAGCACTCAACACAGTGCCCAATAAGCAATTATGTATTTCATAAATATTATCTATGATGATGATCATCACCAAACCCAAAACAGAGTGAGAAGCAGCAAAAGAGCTTGAAGTGAGAGGGCCATAAGCATCATCCTCCAAATGCTTAGGATGTCCAAATGCTTTTAATGGCTCACCAGTTATATGGTAATTAGTTCAATGTAGTAGACAAGACTCAACATGTTGCTCTGCACCACAGGGGAAGGAAACGCATCCCTCTGAGGTAGCATCATAGGTACCTAAGGATCCCAAACATAGAGATTGTCTTCCTTCAACTCTTCCTGAGGTTCTGGCGTTTACATCACTTTCAGCATGGTTTTCTTTAAAAAGTATGTATTTCATTGATTTGGGTCACAAATCTTTATGATCCCATGGACTGTAGCCTACCACAATCCTCCCTCCATAGGATTTTCCAGGCAAGAGTATTGGAGTGGGTTGCCATTTCCTTCTCCAGAGGATCTTCCCAACCCAGGGATCAAACCTGGGCCTCCCACATTGTAGGCAGACGCTTTACCATCTGAGCCACCAGGGAAGTTACCTTTCTTTAAAAAAGTATATTATTTCATTGATTTGGGGGTAGGATCCTTATTAAGGGAAGACAGTAGCAAGCATTCAAGATTTCTCAAACATGGTTAGCAGATACAACAAACTTCTCTGCCATGAACAAGACATGAAGATAGGAGTTAAGTGTCTGTCATCATTACTTGGCAGAAAGCTGCCCTTTGAGGGGAGTTGTGTGATGAATTCGCATATGATGAAAAGAAAGACGTATCCAGGACGTAATCTGAGGCTTGAGGAAATACATGGATGCTGGATGTCTTGAATTATAGCACTACAGGTAAAGCAGATGGGAGACCATCCTGATTAGAGGCACCACTGGCGAACTGTAATGTTTGCCCATCCATTGCTTCATTTGGTCCTCGACTCAGTGAACAGATCCTGCCCAGTGGTGAGTACTAACTGCATCAAGTTGCATCCAAAGTACTGGTCTGTATCACAGTCTTCAAAAAGCTGCACTAAGTCACATCACTCCCTTTGCTCCCTTCTACACTATCCCCATTCTTTCCTCTCCATGAACTCAATATTCTTTGTATAATCATCACTACCTTTTAATTTATGAGATTATTGCCCCATTTTTCTTAACTCAAGGCTGCCAAGCCCTCATCATTCATTTTCCACTTAAACTATTTATGAAATACCAACAGATTTTTCTAAGCATTAGACAGTGAAGGAGTGAAACCTCGAGAATGAATTGCTTGCCCTTTACCAGAAGACAGAGTCAAACTGAGTAGGTTTATGTCCTAGCTTTCCTCTAACAGGCTGTATAACAATCTGAGGCAAGTTACATAACACTTGTGTGCCTTAGTTTCCTTATCTGTAAAATGGAGATAATAAAAAACCTCTCTCATAGGCTGATAAGTGAGTCAACTCAATGCAATATGCTTAAAACTGTGTCTGAAATACAACAAGCATTCAATTAATGCAGGCTATTTTCATACTTATTTCATAGTAGGTGGCTCCTGAAAGGATGCAAACATTTACTACATTGTATGCAGCTTTTCCAGGAGAAGGCACTGGCACCCCACTCTAGCACTCTTGCCTGGATGGAGGAGCCTGGTGGGCTGCAGTCCATGGGGTCGCTAAGAGTCAGACATGACTGAGTGACTTTACTTTCACTTTTCACTTTCATGTATTGGAGAAGGAAATGGCAACCCACTCCAGTGTTCTTGCCTGGAGAATCCCAGGGACAGGGAGCCTGGTGGGCTGCCGTCTATGGGTCTCACAGAGTCGACACGACTGAAGCAACTTAGCAGCAGCAGCAGCAGCATGTAGCTTTTCTAGTCAGAATCATAGTATCTCACTATTTCAAAATTTTCCTTTTGGTAGCAACTTCCTTTATTCTTATGGCAATAACATATACTTTAGCAGGAGCTGGTAATCCAACACAATTCTAATGTACTAACCTTTTATGTGTACCGTAAAATACATCAGTGATTACTATAATGATCAGTAAGGTTAAAACATGAACCACATTTCATCAAAATCAGTATCTTATGGCACAAAGAAAAAAAGAATAATTACTTTTGAATTTCAATAGGAGGATTTAAACCATGATAACATATTGGGATTCAAATTTTCACTCTAAGCCCAACAGAATAGATGAAACATCGGCAATAATGGAAAGATATGAAGGACAATTTTATAAAATGTTTTTTCTTTTAGAAACTATTATTGTCTTTTTCCCCAGAAAATTTTGGTTCATTGTAAGTGTCAGATAATTCAAAGAAGTTGCTTCAAAACTATCTGAGCTCTAGGTCTGACGCAACTTTCAAAAATGTTTTTATTGAATTAGACCATAAATACAGAAAAATGCACAAATCACAGGTATGTGATTGGATTAACTTTCACTAGCTGAATACTCCCCTGTCATCAGCTCCATCTCATGAAACAGAACATGACTAGTACCCCCAAATCCCTGGGGCCCTTTTCATTTCTTGTCCTCTGAAATTAATTACTACCTTAATTTTTGACACTGTCCATTAGTTTCGCTTACTTTTGAACTTATATAAATGGAACCAGAGGATATATTTTCTGGCTCTTGTCATTCTACATGGTTTATGACATAAACCTGTAGCCCCCAAGTTATTAATACCTTTAGATTAATTCAGTGATATAGCTCTCCTGCCAAGGAGAAAGAAATGGCAACCCACTCCAGTGTTCTTGCCTGGAGAATCCCAGGGACGGGGGAGCCTGGTGGGCTGACGTCTATGGGGTTGCAGAGTCAGACATGACTGAAGTGACTTAGCAGCAGCAGCAGCAGCCAAGAACACACTGATGATTTGGGATGTTCAGTGTGATCCTAGAGGGTCCACAGGAACCAAGAAGCATCTCTAACAGAGACTGCATCTTTCTCCAGGGGTAATGTGGAGAGAAATGTTAAATGCTGAAAAGTAGCAGAAAGTTAAAGATTTTTGATCAGATGAATCTGGGCTCCAATTATTGCTCTGTTCCTCTGCTATGAACTTTGAGCTTCAAGTTATATTACTGTAAAAATGAAAATGGAAAGGTCTGGCAATTAATGCCAGGATGAGGGTGGCATTTCTGAAACTCCTACTAGGTGACTAAAATATAGTGTAGTAAAGAACTGGCCACGGCTGTTTCCACACACACACACACACACATAGGCCTCAGCTAAAAAGAAAGAGATACTCAAAAGGGTAGTCCAGGTGTATCAAATGGATACGCCAGTGGTCAGATAAACCTACTTGCTTGCCTTAACAACAGTGTTGCAGAGACAGAATTATGAACAATTACGTGAGTAGCAGACTTAAAACTTTCTGAACACCAGCTAATGCAGCCTCCATCTCCTCCCCCAGCTTCCTTGCTAACTCGCTGCATGGTCAGCTGCTCAGAGCTTATCAAAGCTGAGAAAACTGGCACAATGCCGCTGGTCTGCCATATCTTAGAGGTCACTGTTACAATGGTTTTAGGGTTATGAATACTGATATCTATTTTAAAAAAAAAAATTGTAAATGCATCTTTAGAAAGAGATCTGAAAGGCTGGTAAAAGGCTTGTTTCTCTACCATTTTTGTTGGGCCCAAACATCATGTTCTAATCACACACCAAATGTTGTTATGAAAAGAAAAAGGAGCTTTAAGCTACAAGGGGCCCTTGGTCTCTCGGAAGTGTCCTCATCTTGTCAAAGCTAAACCTGAGAGCTTTTGACGATGAGCCAAAGCTTGTCATCAGAAAAACAGAAAGGCTTGCTCCAACATTATTTAATTAAAATGTTAAAGAGATGATTGTGTTGCTAGCTTAAATACAGGGATTGCAGTATTACTTAATGAAGAGGCCAGTGGTATTAATCCATCTCTTTCTCTCTCTCCTTTCTCTCTCTCTTACTCTGTATGTGTATGTATAAGGGTAAGGGGAAAGTAGTCATAATGGCAAAATCCCAGACTAAGGGTTCTCCTTTCCAGAAATTTCTTTTGAAATAGTTCTAAGTGATTTTTGCTATAGTTTGGCAGCGAGGCAGGGGGTGGTGGGGGAGGCGGGGGGGAGGCTGGTAAAACAATGAACAGTAAACAGCTCATATGTCCCATACTTGAGTATGCTAGAAGGCAGCAGAACTGCAAAAAAAAGTGGTTATTTGATGTGAGAAGGAAAAATACTTGAGATATACCTGATTTCCTTTGATTTTTAGGGCTGTTAATAGCACGCAGATGACCTGAGGTTTGATGTCCACCCAAACTGAACTAGTTACATAAAACGTAGAGTAGAAGTAAGGAGAAAACCTGGGCTGTGGGCTCCATGAAATTAACAACAATAATAATTAATAATGACTAAAGGAAGAGAAAAGATCTTCCCTTGTAGCTCAGTGGGTAAAGTATCTGCCTGCGGTGCAGGAGACCAGGGTTCGATCTCTTGGTTGGGAAGATCCCCTGGAGAAGGAAATGGCAACCCACTCCAGTATCCTTGCCTGGAAAATCTCATGGACAGAGGAGCCTGGTGGGCTGTGGTCCATGGGGTCACAAAGAGTCGGGCACGACTGAGCGACTAACACTTAAACTTAACACTTAAAGGAAGAGAAATACAGGGAGGGTAAGATCAGGAAGAGATGTAGCAGCAGAATAAGAAGATTCATCAATAGTTATTGTGAATAAGTAACTATCAGACTTATTGCACAGGTACATCCATCTCACACGCTAGTAAAGTAATGCTCAAAATTCTCCAAACCAGGCTTCAGCAATACATGAACCGTGAACTTCCAGATGTTCAAGCTGGTGTTAGAAAAGGCAGAGGAACCAGAGATCAAATTGCCAATATCCGCTGGATCACCGAAAAAGCAAGAGAGTTCCAGAAAAACATCTATTCCTGCTTTATTGACTATGCCAAAGCCTTTGACTATGTGGATCACAATAAACTGTGGAAAATTCTGAAAGAGATGGGAATACCAGACCACCTGACCTGCCTCTTGAGAAATCTGTATGCAGGTCAGGAAGCAACAGTTAGAACTAGACATGGAACAACAGACTGGTTCCAAATAGGAAAAGGAGTAAGTCAAGGCTGTATATTGTCACCCTGCTTATTTAACTTACATGCAGAGTACATCGTGAGAAATGCTGGGCTGGAGGAAGCACAAGCTGGAATCAAGATTGCTGGGAGAAATATCAATAACCTCAGATATGCAGATGACACCACCCTTATGGCAGAAAGTGAAGAAGAACTAAAGAGCTTCTTGATGAAAGTGAAAGAGGAGAGTGAAAAAGTTGGCCTAAAGCTCAACATTCAGAAAATTAAGATCATGATCATGGCATCTGGTCCCATCACTTCATGGGAAATAGATGGGGAAACAGTGGAATAGTGGCTGACTTTGTTTTTCTGGGCTCCAAAATAACTGCAGATGGTGACTGCAGCCATGAAATTAAAAGATGCTTACACCTTAGAAGGAAAGTTATGACCAACCTAGATAGCATATTCAAAAGCAGAGACATTGCTTTGCCAACAAAGGTCCGTCTAATCAAGGCTATGGTTTTTCCAGTGGTCATGTATGGATGTGAGAGTTGGACTATAAAGAAAGCTGAGCGCCAAAGAACTGATGCTTTTGAACTGTGGTGTTGGAGAAGACTCCTGAGAGTCCCTTGGACTGCAAGGAGATCCACCAGTCCATCCTAAAGGAGATCAGTCCTACGTGTTCATTGGAAGGATTGATGTTGAAGCTGAAACTCCAATACTTTGGCCACCTGATGCGAAGAGCTGACTCATTTGAAAAGACCCTGATTCTGGGAAAGATTGAGGGCAGGAGGAGAAGGGAATGACAGAGGATGAGATGGTTTGATGGCATCACCAACTCAATGGACATGGGTTTGGGTGGACTCCAGGTGTTGGGGATGGACAGGGAGGCCTGGCGTGCTGCAGTTCATGGGGTCACAAAGAGTCAGACATGACTAAGTGACTGAACTGAACTGAAATGAACCACCATGCACACTGGCAAATGAACTATATCATATATTTTTTTTTCATGTAAAACTCACACCAACTCTGAGGCACATGCTATCATGAATCCCCTTTAACAGCTAATGAAACTGATTTGTACAGGGATTAAATAACTATGAAGGATGCCCCATGCATTCACATTCCAGAGTCCATGCTCTTACTACTGTGTTGCCTCCGTAGGCAAAGTGTTAGTCACTCAGTTGTGTCCCACTCTTTGCGACCCCATGGACAGTAGCCTGCCAGGCTCTTCTGCATATAGGATTTTCTGGACAAATATACTAGAGTAGGTTGCCGTTTCCTGCTCCAGGGGATTTTCCTGACCCAGGGACTGAACCCAGTTCTCCTGCGTTGCAGACTGCCTCTACCGTCTGAACTACCAGGGAAGTTCTAGCGACAGAGTCTTAATTGGCTGTCATTTTTTTTCTGATTGGAGCTTAACTGGCCAAACATTCAGTATTGAATTCATTTACTGATACAATTTTATCTTAGATGCCCAACAGTTGAATAAGGGTCCTTTGGTGATCTGTCCTTACCCCACCTTTCCAACTGTATCTTTCATTACACCCTTTCTTGCCTGTATCCATTGTCAGTATCATTTTCTAGTACTAAAGAATTTCTTGCGTGTACAAGCTGCACACTTGTTATCTTATGTCTTTTTACATAAGGCGTCCTCTGCCTGAAATACTTTATTCAGTATGTCTACATACCCCTCAAGACCACAGTCTATTGTCATTTCCTCTGTGAAGTCTCCCTTGATTCCTTCAAGCAGAGTTAATAACTCTCTTCTCTGTTTCCCAACAGCACTACGTACATACCACAAATAGAGTCTTAGGGCACTCAGTGCAATTTTTCTGTCTTTATATATCTGTCTTTGTCACAGTTCTTTTTGATGGGCAGGGACTGAACCATCATCTCTGTATTCTTACTCGGTGCTAGTGAATAGATTATTGCCGCTGTCCTTATAGAAAAGCTATGCACAGACCTGTCAAATATGACCATGCAAATTTTTAGCTGTAGAATTCCAGAGGGCACCATTCATAAAAATAAATATGAGTGGCTCTTCTGGAGTCATGCAGGGCACCCCCTGAACAATTGAACACAACTGCCTAGTATCAACAACAAAATATTTTAAAAATATGGATGCATATGCCACAAATGGACTAGAAGTTGTAGCTCATGACTATATATGAATAACTGAGGTCAGAGTGACAGGGTTTTGACCGCTAGTCCAAACCTTCTGCCATTTGTAATCAGTTATATCCCAGTCTGAACAAAATGTTGGTACTATAAAGAGGGTAGTCAGCTCATAACTGGTGCAGGTCATATATCTTCTCTTGATATGTATACTTGGTTGCTCAGTCGTGTCCAACTCTTTGAAACCATTTGGACTGTACTCACCAGCTTCCTCTGTCTATGGGATTTTTCAGGCAAGACTACTTGCGTGGATTGCCATTTCCTCCTCCAGGGATCTTATTGACCCAGGGATTGAACACGAGTCTCCTGAGTCTCCTGCATTGCAGGAAGATTCTTTACTGTTGAGTCATTGTCATACTCATATCTAAATGAAATATGCTTCAGAAAAATCTTGGTGGATTCTGTTTCTAATACTATGTCTAAATTCATTCAAACCTGGGCAGGTTAGTTTTATCATAAATAAATGGACATTTGACCCAGTCAACAGATTAGATGCTGATGCTTGACACATATTCCTAGTAGAGGAAGAGATATTCACAGATGCTATATTGCCAGAGATATTCACAGATGCTATATTGGGCTCTAGTGAGGTTATCTACTTGCAGGAGTCCCTGGGCACAGTCGTAAGTGCAGAGGGATGAAGATTAGTCACACTTCAACAAGAAAAACATCAAACCCCAAGTAAGAGCAAATATCCTAAGCAAAGGAGAAGTCCATTCTAACAGTGTGCAATGTATACATAAAATTGGCTTTCCTGTCTTAACTTGGCTTAGACAGGCTGTCATCTTAAGTCCTGATGATCAGCGGGTTGTTCATTTTGCTGGAGTCCATTCCTAATGAAGGTTCTGTCTGTGGGGTGCCCTCTTGGAGCCTTTTAGACCCTACCAGGCCAACTGAAGGGTTAATGATTGGTGGCTGCTTTTAATTTCCTCTGGCTTCCCTTTGTTATCTTACTGCTTGCCATCTCTTAGATGCTTGTACTTGATGGATTCTGTGGAGATAAAGATAAGGGTAATTTCTTGCCTACGATGCTTTTCTTTTGATCTTTTGTGGTTTTATTCTTCCACTTTGGAGTATGGCACTCCTACTGTGCAGCCAGATGTGCCCAGAGCCTGCTTGAGATGCAGCCCTGAGCACACAGACCAGAGCAAGATTGCTCTGAGATGGCCAGGATCGTCTGTGTCCTGAACCCAGGTACAAGATGGGGAGGGCAGTCGTGGGGGGAGGGGGTAGGAAGGAGAGGGACTGGGGCTTAAAAGGCAGGAAGGCATTGCCTAATAGGAGGAGCAAGAGGGAGGCCCTGATGTGGAGGGATAGCCTGCTGCCTGCTCTACTTTCAGTGTTAAGAAACTAAGTAACATATTTCAGGGACTTGAATACATTTTGTGTTGGTTACACAGAAAACAAATTACAGCTACTGTATAAAATTCGACATTTGCAGGGCAGGGCTATAAATAATGGTAATTATGCTGCTCCTTCCCCAGCAACTTGCATGCTGACCCTGAGCAGGCCCCTGGAGCTAGCTTATTTGAACTAAAAATCCCCTTTAGACCTTTTCTTCTCTGGTCTCTCGCAACTTTCCAGTGACTGATTATGAGATGAACAGGTGTATAGGCTGCGGTCATTTTGAAGTCAAGATAACATAATACAGTTGGGTTCCTGTCACCCACGGATTCAGTCACAACTGGTTTTGACCTACAGCTCCAAACATGTGAAAATATTCCATACCTACCCAGCCAGGACTTAAGAAATTTTTGGTTCAAAACAAGTGTAATTAAATGAAGCAGCTAAGAGGTAGGGGCGGGGAGCATAGTTGACACAGTGAACAAGTGCCATCACCCAACCCAACTGAACTCGTTCAGTTCAGTTCAGTTCAGTCGCTCAGTCATGTCCGACTCTCTGCGACCCCATGAATCACAGCACGCCAGGCCTCCCTGTCCATCACCAACTCCCGGAGTTCACTCAAACTCACGTCCATCGAGTCGGTGATGCCATCCAGCCATCTCATCCTCTGTCGTCCCCTTCTCCTCCTGCCCCCAACCCCTCCCAGCATCAGAGTCTTTTCCAATGAGTCAACTCTTCGCATGAGGTGGCCAAAGTACTGGAGTTTCAGCTTTAGCATCATTCCTTCTAAAGAACACCCAGGACTGATCTCCTTTAGGATGGACTGGTTGGATCTCTTTACTGGGAAGTAATGTCTTAATTTTGTAGCCTTCTTCCCTAGGGTAGGTGTGCCTTCCACTTTTTGGCTGAATGCTGTCTTTCTCACAGATTTCATCTAAAGCAAATTCACTCAACTTTTCTTCTACAAATATTCTCTTATTTGCTTTGTACTCTAGGTCTTGTTTTATTTTTCTGGGAGGTGGGGACAGGGCCAGCTTCATAGGATGTCACCTGTGCCTCCTTCACAAGTGTCCCATGCTTGGTTTAATGCTTCATGGTTTAATGTCAACATCTTAAAATGCTTGACTTTTTTTTTTAAGAGACAAAACAAGTTATTTACCCAGTGCTGAAGGGGGACATGTATTCCCCAACCCTATTCCACTTTGGAAGTGAAAGTGAAAGCGAAAGTTGCTTGCTGAAAGTGAAAGTCTGACTCTTTGCGACCATGGAATTCTCCAGGCCAGAATACTGGAGTGGGTAGCCTTTCCGTTCTCCAGGAGATCTTCCCAACCCAGGAATTGAACCGGGTCTCCTGCATTGCAGGCGGATTCTTTACCAACTGAGCTATGAGGGAAGGCCCACTTTGGAAGGTGAACTCAAATTCACAGATCCCATAAGACATACTTTGTGCCAGGCCCATAATAGGTGTTTAATGGGTGTTTAATAGGTGTTTAGGGGCATGTTCTGAGTAGTAGTTACGAATCCATACTCTGAAGCCAAATGCTTAAGTTCAAATTTCAGATGCCACCATTTACTGACATTTACTAGCTCTATGGTCTTGAACAGATCACCTATTTATTCCTATCTCATCAAGTTTTTGTGAGGACAAACTGAGTAACACATATAAATGTTCATACAATTTCTGATAATGTAGTAAGTAAATGCTATTTATCAGCTGCTATTATGACCATTATTGCCATTATTGTTTGGAAATATTTTTTCTGTTGCATTTGATCCAGGTATTGAAAGGCAGCAATGTTCAGAAGGTTTCCTAAAGAAGTTACTCTGTGTCAGCAGGCTCCCAAGGACTTGGTCACTGAACTGAGAAAGGCTGCATATTTCCCAAAGAGCAAATGAGCAGCATGAGGTCATCACCTCTGAAAGTTCCCATTGGACCGAATTCAAGAAACCCAGCCAGCTCTCTCAGCTAGGCCTCCAGCACGGAGGGGGCTCATCTCTAATGGTGAAATTGTCTGTGTACTGGGAAGAGCAGCCCAGAGGCCTCCAGCTGCCCCCTCCCTTGCCCTTCCTCTGGTCAGCGCCTATGGGGAATTCATTATGGTTGGCCACAGCCACTGCTCTTCTCTCCAAACTGGTGGTTAGGAGGCTCCAGAGAGGGCCACTCTGCTTTCTCCACACTGATTACTATGATCTCCAAGAAGCTCAGAGTCTAAAGCAGATTGTTTGGGGGCTGGTAAACCCACACAAGAGCCCAGTGAGGAGTGGGGTCAGCAACTATCACTGCCTGTGTCAGATGGGGACATTCAAAGGTCAGAGGTTAAAGTCATCCTGGTAAGGAGCAGAAGTGAGACCCCAGGGCAGTTTCTGCTGATGAGTCTGTGTTAAGTTCCAAGGCCAAGTTCCAAAATCAGGAGCAAAGATTTTTCCTGCCTGGGAAGCAAGAACTCCTATTCTAGCTATGGAATCATGAGGCTCTGTATTTATGCTGACCCTTAATCCACTGACCTTTATGCTGACCTTTATCTACTCCCCTCCCAGACTGGTATTAATACCCCAACAGAGCTGCACCAAGGCAGGCATGTGTCTGTTTCCTTGTGATGACTTTCACTCAACTATGTAGCCAGCTCTGTACCCCATTCTTCTTTATATCTTCTTCATGTCATGCATCTCCTCCTTGGTTTCCATAGTAGTTGCTTGTTGACCTTTCTCCTTGCCAATTAAGGCAGTCCACTTAGCTTTCAATAATTTAGAGAAGGTGATCACAGAAATCACTGTTTTATAATAAAAGGGAAACACATTTATGAAGCCTAATTTACTCTAACAAGCTCATTTTTGTTTTAATGTTTTCAAATCTTGGTAATTCTATGAAATTGGAAGTCTTCGAGGAGAATGTAGCAAGGATAATTACACAGTACAGTTTGTTTCCCAGCCACAGTTTTATGGAGAAATCAGAAATGATGGGGCAATGCACTGGAGCTCCTAGGACTTCCTAAAAAGTAAACGTACAGCAGTGGTGATACCAGAAATAATGGGGCACAGGAGGCTGAACAGAGTGAAATAGTGGATTATATAGACTCTGGGTCCAGCAGAAAAGCATATAAGGGGAGGCATGTTACTGTTATCCATTCATCCCACAGATATGCCCTGTTCAGTTCAGTCGCTCAGTTGTGTCCTACTCTTTGCAGCCCTGCGGACTGCAGCACATCAGGCTTCCCTGTCCATCACCAACTCCCAGAGTTCACTCCAACTAACGTCCTCTGAGTCAGTGATGCAATCCAACCATCTCATTCTCTGTTGTCCCTTTCTCCTCCTGCCTTCAATCTTTCCCAGCATCAGGGTCTTTTCAAATGAGTCAGTTCATGTCAGGTGGCCAAAGTATTGGAGTTTTCAGCTTCAGCATCAGTTCTTCCCATGAATATTCAGGACTGATTTCCTTTAGAATGGACTGGTTGGATCTCCTTGCTGTTCAAGGGACTCTAAAGAGTTTTCTCTAATACTACAGTTCAAAAGGATCAATTCTTCAGTGCTCAGCTTTCTTTATAGTCCAACTTTCACATGCATACATGAGTACTGGAAAAACTAGCACTTTGACTAGATGGAACTTTTTGGCAAAGTAATGTCTCAGATTTTTAAATGCTGTCTAGGCTGGTCATAACTTTTTTTTCCAAAGAGTAGGCGTCTTTTAATTTCAAGGCTGCAGTCACCAATCTGTAGTGATTTTGGAGCCCAGAAAAATAAAGTCTCTCACTATTTCCCCATCTATTTCCCATGAAGTGATGGGACCAGATGCCATGATCTTCATTTTCTGAATGTTGAGCTTTAAGCCAACTTTTTCACTCTCCTCTTTCACTTTCATCAAGAAGCTCTTTAGTTCTTCTTCACTTTCTGCCATAAGGGTGGTGTCATCTGCATATCTGAGGTTATTGATATTTCCCCCGGCAATCTTGATTCCAGCTTGAGCTTCTTCCAGCCCAGCATTTCTCACGATGTACTCTGCATGTAAGTTAAACAAGCAGGGAGACAATATACAGCCTTGATGTACTCCTTTTCCTATTTGGAACCAGTCTGTTGTTCCATGTCCAGTTCTAACTGTTGCTTCCTGACCTGCATACAGATTTCTCAAGAGGCAGGTCAGGTGGTCTGGTATTCCCCTCTCTCAGAATTTTCCACAGTTTGTGGTGATCCACACAGTCAAAGGCTTTGGCACAGTCAATAAAGCAGAAACAGATGTTTTCCTGGAACTCTCTTGCTTTTTTGATAGTCCAACAGGTGTTGGCAATTTGATCTCTGGTTCCTCTGCCTTTTCTAAAACCAGCCTGCACATCTGGAAGTTCATTGTTCATGTATCGTAGCCTAGCTTGGAGACTTTAAAGCGTTTACTAGCGTGTGAGATGAATGCAATTGTGTGGTAGTTTGAGCATTCTTTGGTGTTGCCTTTCTTTGGGATTGGAATGAAATGGATATGCCCTGAGTGGCTACTAAACGTCCACCACTGTGCTACACTCTGAGAGATACAGCAGGGAGCAGGCAGCCCAAGTCACTGCCCTCACAGAGTTGCCAGTCTAGCTGGGAGATAGTAGTTCTTACTAAAGTAGGAATGGAAACGAGAAACAAGAGACTTTCTAGTTCAACCTTTCTATTTAATAAATGAGGAATTTTACCATGAGATACAGGATTTGCAGAAATCATTGTCATCACTGAGACACCCAGATCTTCTAATTTTAATGCTGTTTACTCTTTTTGATGTAACTCAAGGAGTAGAGTTGCCCAAAACTTCTCCATCAGTCCCCTGCCATTGGGCATAAGCTTCCCACTCCTGGTGCTCCTTCCCAAGGGGATATGCAGATTTTGACTGAATGAAAGCATGGTGTTATCTGTAAGAGTGACTGGTCAAGTGATGCCACAGGGGAAAAAAAAAAGAGCTTAGCTGGCCAGCACAGCTAGGTCCTGAAATACAGAGTAGCCAGCCTGAAAGTTCTAGGCTCCTGAATGAAAGAGAGGAAGAAGGTAGAGAAGACCTTGAGGAGGTAAGGGGGAGAGCAACTGGGAAAGGACCCAACCCCTTTGTTGCACAAGTAGTTACCAAACTCCTAGGTTGCACAAATGCATTTACAGTGAATCCTTAAGACAATCCTGTGTGGTGAGTTTTGCCCATTTTTGCCCCAAAGGGCCTCCTACCCAAATACAGGTTGGCCAGTTTCAAATACATGTGTGGACATATATTTCAAATATATGTCCACTCAAATATATATTCCACTCCACCATCTTGATAAAATTTTTCAGCTTCATACTTTTCTATGACTTAGTGCTGCATTAAGGTCTTACATTTTATTTTACTGTATTTTGTATTTATTTATTTATTAACTGCTCTCTACATGTAATTAAGGATCCATAACCACTTAAACATCAGTGGAGGTAGTTGAATAGAATCTATTATGAACTGCCATTTGAGGAGAATAAAATATTCCTAAATTATTATTATTTTTATAAGCCTACATTTTCACAGGTCAGTTTTTTGTTGTTGTTGTGGATCATGTTTAAAGTCTTTATTGAATTTATAGGGCTTCCTAGATGGTGCTAGTGGTGCTGTCTGCCAGTGCAAGAGATGTAAGAGACGCAGGTTCCATCACTGGTCCGGGAAGATGGAGTAGGAAATGACAACCCACTGCAATATTATTGCCTGGATAATTGCATGAACACAGGAGCTGGCAGGCTACAGTCTATGAGGTCGCGAAGAGTTGGGCACAACTGAGCATGCACACATAAGGTTGAATTTATTACACCAGTGCTTCTGTTCTATGTTTCTTCTTTGTTTTGTTTTATTTGGAGGAAAGGCATGTAGGACCTTAGCTCCTAGACCAGGAATTGAACCCCCTGCCCTGGAAGGCAAAGTCCTAGCCCCTGGACCACCAGGTAAGTCCCAAGATTGGACTTTGTTAAAATAGAATAACTTGCTCTTTACTGACAACTGGTAACTTTTGTCGCTTTATACCTGTAATCTAAGACAACACTATCCAATAAAACTTTCTGCAATAATAAATATGTTTCCAATGTGTGTTGTCCCATATGGTAGCTATGGTAGCTGTTAGACATATATAACTAATGAGGACTTGACATGTGGCTTGTATGACAGAGAAACAACTTTAAATGTTGCTTGAAGTGAAAGTGAAAGTGAAGTCACTCAGTTGTGTCTGACTCTGTGAGACCCCGTGGACTGTAGCCCACCTGGCTCCTCTGTCCATGGGATTCTCCAGGCAAGAATACTGGAGTGGGTTGCCATTTCCTTCTCCAGGGGATCTTCCTGACCCAGGGATCAAACCCCGGGATCGAACCCAGGTCTCCCACATTGCAGGCAGATGCTTTAACCTCTGAGCCCGTGAGACTTCCTCATGTTGCTTTAATTTTAATTTAATGTTGCTTAATTTCAATTTAAAATATCCACTTGATGGTTAATGCCTAACATATTGAACAGCACAGGTCTAGAAAGTTCTGTATATGTAAGCTGCTCACAAAGACCTATATTTATCTGCTAAGCAAGCTCAGGGTGTACTGGGAGAAACTGAAGAATGCTGGCACTCTGATATGAAGACACAAATGTCAGAAGCAATCTATGGTAATAGCTTCAGTAACATCCAGACATCATTAGTGGACTTAAGGATTCATTAAGTTTTAGAATCCCTTCACTGATGAGCAGGATGCACTTGTCTGATATGGCTGGTTGTGTCACATTATTTTACCAGCAGAGTGAACATTCCAGAAAATTTATATCCTTGTTTAGAAAGCTAGGAAGGGGAAAAAAAAAAAAAAAACAACCAAACCTCTCAGCCTGAAGGACCACGACTATGCCAAACACAGAGCACTTCTAAAATCCTTTTTGAGCCAAATCATACCAGGCATTGCCCATGAGTGTGAGCGTAATCCATCATTGCTCTTTTTAGCCACATTAGAATCTACTTAAAGCTTTTGTTTTTTCCTTCCCCAGCTCTATTTGATCACCTCCAAACTGCACTGTCTCACAATATTCCTAGCAAATCTTTCTAAAAACAGAAGCAAATTTTAAAAAAGAATCAAGAATGAAAGCTATTATAACCTAACTAGAAATGTGATTATCATTTTTTTCTTTTACTCTTTTTGTATTTTCATTCTGTCAAGTGGTACTAATCCTTAGGAAGCTATTTCTTTTAGTTGGCATAAATGAAGTATCTGAATTTTTATAACTTTCAGTGACTGAAGTATATAATAAATATGTCTTCTAACTGCAAAGTATCTTCCTCTCAGAAGCTTAAGCAAAGAGTTGGACATGACTGAACACACACGCTCTGCTCTGTTCTCTACCACTGTGCCAGGTGTCAAGTGAGATACAGTTCTTACCTTCCAGAATGTTCCTCTCCAGAGGAAAAGATATGCATCTGGCTTCCTAAGATCCAAAGAGAAGACATGATGAATTCTATCTATGAAAGATATCATGGCAGACCAAGTATTTGTTGTTGTTGTTTAATTGCTAAGTTGTGTCTGACTCTTTGTAACCCCATGGACTGTAGCCTACCAGGCTCCTCTGTCCATGGGATTTTCCAGGCTAGAATACTGTAGTGTGCTGCCATCTTCTTCTCCAGGGTATCTTTCTGACTCAGGGCTTGAATCCACACCTCTTGCATTGGCCGACATTATTCCTTCCCACTGAGCCACCAGGGAAGCCCAGACCAAGTATAGTCAGAACTAAAACTGTTCTTAATATGAGACTGAAAATTCTCTCTTGTCTTCTCTCTGCTGTCTTCCCAGAGCTGTACATGTCAGAAGTGTTACGTTTCTACTCCCCAGCAGTGGGCACCCTAAATTTATGTCTAAAACATGAAAATAAGCTCATAAAATACTTTACGCTCTTATGCATAAAGCAGCTGTAGCTATGATGCCTGTCGAGGGCCCTGCTTCATGGAGTACGTCTAGTGCTTCCCTGTGAGACTGATGGAATCCAGATCTCCACTCATGTGGGTGTTGAAAGAGTCTCATTCGCACATTACCACCTCTGCCCAAGAAATAAATTAGAGCCAGGTGGTCTCCTATCCATTTCAGAAACCAGGAAAGTGGTTTAGATATATAGATATACATATAAAGATGATCCTTCACCAGATGACTCAGAAAGCTTTGGGGCAAGGCAGGAAATAAAGGAATAGGAAGCATATTTCCTATCATCCTAATTCATTCCTTTTCCTCCTTCTCAACGGACCATGATAAGTTCCCATCTTTCTATGGGGATAATCATGAGGAAGCAATTACAGTAATAACTAAATCTATACACTATCACTTTATTATTACTTTCAAAAAGATTTCTCTGTGCATAAACTGGGGGTGAGGAGACCAAAGTTACTGTGCACATAAGGTCAGATTATGAACCAAAAGGCCAAGAAATAAATGGTGATTATATAATAACACTCATAACTATGGATCATGGTGATCATTCTCCATAGAAAGTAACTACTAATCAAGAAGGCCACTAACATTATTTTGTTCAAAGATATGGGAAGGTACTCTTTCACATGTGGCCACATACTCTTTGGAGAGTCAAATGAAAAGTTTGGAAAATAGCATCATCTGCCTAGGGGAAATCTCAGAGCCCTGGCATAGAATAAATTGTGGGACTCTGAAAAATAGTTCTCTAAAATTCCCAACTTTTACAGAAACATGGAGCTTCTTCTAAACTGAGTTTAAATATATTTAGTTAGTTTGCAATATATTAGTAAATCTTGTAATGATATGCTTTCCTAGTAAGGATAATTGTGGAGAGGATTCCCCGCTAAAATCATCTTTTGTGTTGAATCAGTGGATGGCATTGCTAACATGTTCGAAGGGTGGAAAGGTGTTGGGCTTTGTCCCATACTACTATGTAAACACAGAAAATGGCTATGTATACATTTCTAAGGTTCCTCTGGTCTTATTGGGTCTTGGTATTCTGGGGTTTGGAGTTGTTATTTGTTTTTGGCTTGAAGTGTTTTATCAAGATGTCATGCATAACTCCCGTTTTATCTAAGCATTAAAATCAGTCCACAGTCTAATAGAAGGGATTTGAAGATTATCTGACTTTTTGGCATAATCATCATCTCTATTCCCCTACATGTCTATGAACAGTTGAGGTTTGACCCTATTCTCATCCATAAATAGAATGAAATAAAATGGTTTGGGGCATGATTATTCATGAATAGTGGACTGAGAAGGGAGTTGGTTCTCCTAACATACTCTGGGTCCTTCAGGAAGGATGGAAGAGCAAGTGGATGAAGGGGGAGATGAAAGAATAAATGGATGTGTGGACAGGCCTGATAGATGGATGAATTTCCTGATTAACAGATACCTCCCTATACATCTGCACTTGAATCTAAATAGAAACTTGGCTCAATTTTTCTTTATCCTTCTGTGAAATGAGAGATGAAGGCATGGTCCAGCTCTCACACCCTATGATCACACTTCTGTAAAGATTTTTTTGTCCCCCTCCTCACCTTCCCATAGTATGTACCTTAGTGAACTGATCATTCAAATCTAAGCTCAGGAACTTCCCTGGTGGTCCAGTGATTGAGAATCTGCCTTCCAGTGCAGGGAGCTTGGGTTTGATCCCTGGTCGGGGAAACAGGATTCCATGTGCTGCAGGGCAATGAAGCCTGCTGGATGCAACTATGGAGCCTGCTTGCCACAACTAGAGAGAAGCCCGAGCACCACAGCAAAAGATCCTGCATGCTGCAACTAAGACCCAACACAACCAAAAATAAATACATGTTCTTTAAAAAATTTAGGCTCAAATTTTCTTGATTTTCCCAGCATTAATGTCCTCTGACATGTGTTTCTATGTGTCTTCTGGAGGCATTGTTTTAAAGTATTTATCAGATAATCATAAAGTCTTCTACACTATTGGATTCTGTTCTCCTCAGTGGGCAGAGAAGGGACCTTGTCTATTTTGTCTTGAACTGGATAGAAAACTACTAGGTATTTAATGACACTTGTTGGAGTCAATTTTCTTCTACTTTAAGAATAATCCTCCTTAAGGGATTTAGGTCCATCTTCTCTCGTTCCCATCTTCATCCCTTTCTCTTCCTATCTCTGTCAAATGAACAATTAGAAGGGAGAGGAGAAAAGTAAAGGAACAGAGAGACCAAAGGAAGAGAACTAGGTACAACAGGAATAACCAACTAGCACCGAGGGGGCTGCCAACTCCCACTGTTTCCTCAGAATTCCCTCTGGGTTAGACTGTCCCCATTTGGAGCTCTGAAATTCACCAGTTTTCCTTCCTTCTCAGTGGTATCCAGAGTAGAATGTCGCTTTTGACTAAGAAATATCGTAAATAGAGACTTGGAAGAGCAATGGAAAACAGCAAACTCTTGCCCCTGAAATTGTTTCTGTAATTATAATCTTTGTACTGGGAGAACACGGCCTTCTAATTCACATGCCCTCCCAGTGCGAAGGTCTGATGCACACTGATCTGCAATGTAAATCACAAGGAACTGCTGCTGGATTTAAGAGACAGTTTTCTAACTACACTGTCAAGTGTACCGAGCCCTTTCCCCACCCTCTTTCTCAGAGCTGATTTAAAAGCTATATAAGTAGGTAAGCATGATCCTGACAGATAAAGTAAATGGAAAGGAAGGTAACAGGATATAATAAGACTAAGAAGCTAGAGCAGATGTCTGTCCCTACTAAGAGGACAATGGTAAATGCATTCCTAAAAATTTCCTCTTTCACAGGCACACATACACAATCTTTATTCTGACAATTATCTAAACTGAATAATTTCCCACCTTTGCTCTTTGATTCTGGAATATTATCTATATAATAATATATAATCTCTCTTATTACAAGATACTATTATAATAATATCTCTCTTATCCAGAGTTGATTAGCAGTTGGGTTTTTGAGTCATTCCTTCACTACTTGCCATCTATAACCATAACTACATGCCCCATCTCTTCTGCTGCCGCTACCGCCTCCAGGCCCTCAGTTTTATTCTTCCTCCTCTAACCCAAGCACCAAGAAAGACCTCTGAAGAGAAGAGAGTTTTAAAACTTGAAAATTTGGTACACAAAGTTACAATCTGATATCTGAGAAGGAAAATCCTAAACTCTTGTTATCTTTAACCACATGAATTTAAATATTTCTTCCTGGCCTCTTAAATCTTCTCCTAAGTCGGTTTTAAATAATATGCAAAAAAATCTGATGAATTCATTGGAACAATTTTACAAATTCGTGAATGATTTTTGTCCCCCATGGCTGGAAACACACATTCTAGGCAGCTTAAAGCTGTTAAATAAGCCCACTTTTCACATTTTCTTCCTTCTGGTACTTATGCTGCCAGCAATAGAGACACAATGTGAACTGCAAGGCCTCTTGCTGACCACAGAAGTCTCCTCTGTGCAGAATGGCAAGCAGCCACTTCCAACCATAACTATTATGTGCTTGTATCATTGCTGGCACCGGCCTGCTGATTCACCCCTACTCCCTCTTCACTGGAGGGGAGATAAGCAAACTGAAAACTCACAGGGAAAAGAAGAGATTTTCACTCAATGGTAAATCCCAAGTTGCCTTTCCTCTGCCAGACAACAGAGAACTCCTAATCTTAAATTTCAACCTCATAAAAGATCAGAAGGGACTCGGGGGAGGAAAGGGCTGGAGAACTGATCCGTGAGAACTGTTAATTGTGATTTGTAAAAATTAGACTAAAAATATGAAATTTAAAACAAAGGGGTAAATGCTAACCAATTAAGTTTTGGGGGAAAAATTTAAAAAAAAAACTTTGTTTTCTTCATGTGAAGGACTAAAGGAACCGAAATACTTATCCTGGAAAAGAAAATTACAGGAAGGCTTGGGATGTGGGGACAAGGAAACCACAGTTGTCTCTGAATAACTGAACTACTGCAACTGGAAAGAAGGACTGGGTTCGATGTGTGTGGCCCTAATTAGAAGAACCAGGTCCAATGGGTGACAGTTAAAGAAAACTTGATTTTGAGAATGATAAGAATATCAGACAGTAAGACCTATCTAATGATGGAATGAGGCAGCTTAATGGAAGACAAGATGGAACTTAAAGCTTCTATGTCTGTTCAAGAAACAACTGAATGAGTAGCAGCGAATTTGTTTGAAACTAGTTTTTTCCTGATATTGCAGAAGGAAATGGGAACTCAATCCAGTACTCTGGCCTGGAAAATCCCATTGACAGAGGAGTCTAGTGGGCTACATTCTATGGGATTGCAGAGTCACACATGACTGACCGACTAACACTTTCTGATATGAATCTAATGGTACAGTGGTGGGGGAGAGCACTGGACCAGGAGTCAGAAGTCCTTGCTTTGTCATTTAATGGTGAAAAGATACTGATAAAAATCAGTGAACCCACCTGGACTTTTCTCTACCATCTTCCCACTTCATAATGTCCTGTTATAATTTTTCACACTTTTTTTTTTAACTAGTTATTCACAAATTGATGAAGTGCTCTGTATCATGTAGACACAATTCAGGCATACTGTTGGGATGTACATTTCTCAGAATTTCCTTTCACCATACAGAATGCTGGAAAGTGCTACATGCATGTGCTGTAGTGAAGATCCCTCTAAACCAGAAGTGCTTGAGGATTTTGGTCAACCTCTGTTTCCTCAAATGGTACAGCTAAATTTGTTCAAGGAGAAGCTGTAAGTAATACAGAGGGGAAAAACGTGGTATACCTAACTTGGATAAGACCTTACTGACTTTGTTGATGATATATTCTGCTATGTGTTATTCAAAGTAAAATAGAGAACCATGAAAAAGATTCAGCTTTTGCAAGAAGCAAGATAAGGGTTCAGTGAAGCACAGTAGCATCTTTTCCCCTAAGACTGAGAGCCACGGACTAGATATTTGGTAAAGGCTCTGCCATGACTGTAAAGTCTCAATTATTGCTTCGTGCCCATCCCTGACCTCTCACATTCATCTCATTCTTGGTACTCCGCTCCAACTCAGCATACACACCTGCATCAAACCATTCAGAAACTATTTCATTCAATTCAGTTCAGTCGCTCAGTCATGTCCAAATCTTTGCAACCTCATGGACTGCAGCATGACAGGCTTCCTTGTCCATCACCAACTCCCGGAGCTTACTCAAACTCATGTCCATTGAGTCAGTGATGCCATCCAACCATCTCATCCTCTGTCATCCACTTCTGCTCCCACCTTCAATCTTTCCCAGCATCAGGGTCTTTTCCAATGAATCAGTTCTTCACATCAGATGGCCAAGGTATTGGAGTTTCAGCTTCAACATCAATTCTTTCAATGAATATTCAGGAATGATTTCCTTTAGGATGAACTGGCTGGATCTCCTCGCAGTCCAAGGGACTCTCAAGTGTCTTCTCCAACACCACAGTTCAAAAGCATCAATTCTTCGGCACTCAACTTTCTTTGGAGTCCAACTCTCACATCCATATGTGACTACTGGAAAAACCATAGCTTTGACTAGACTGACCTTTGTTGGCAAAGTAATGTCTCTGCTTTTTAATATGCTGTCTAGGTTGGTCATAGCTTTCCTTCCAAGGAGCAAGTGTCTTTTAATTTCATGGCTAGAGTCACCATGTGCAGTGAGTTTGGAGCCCCCAAAATAAAGTCTCTCACTGTGTCCATTGTTTCCCCATTACAAAGACATTACAAAATATATCAGTTCAGTTCAGTTCAGTCGCTCAGTCGTGTCCGACTCTTTGCGACCCCATGAATTGCAGCACGCCAGGCCTCCTTGTCCATCACCAACTCTCGGAGTTCACTCAAACTCATGTCTATCAACTCAGTGATGCCATCCAGCCATCTCATCCTCTGTCATCCCCTTCTCCTCCTGCCCCCAATCCCTCCCAGCATCAGAGTCTTTTCCACTGAGTCAACTCTTTGCATGAGGTGGCCAAAATATTGGAGTTTCAGCTTTAGCATCAGTCCTTCCAAAGAACACCCAGGACTGAGCTCCTTTAGAATGGATGGTTGGATCTCCTTGCAGTCCAAGGGACTCTCAAGAGTCTTCTCCAACACCACAGTTCAAAAGCATCAATTCTTTGGCACTCAGCCTTCTTCACAGTCCAACTCTCACATCCATACATGACTACTGAAAAAACCATACAGTTAAGTTTAAAGGAAGAGTATTGGTGAATCTATATTCTTTATACTCTGGGAAAAGTAGGAGTTGGAATCACTAGAATCATGAGCAATATACCTCAGTGTTGAAAATCATTATGACATTCAGTGAGGAAGGTGCATTGTTTACATCTTCTATTTTTAAATCACCAAAAGTACAGCCTCAAAATGGGCTTTATGAGAAAAGTACTAGCACATCAAAGACCATGGAAAGATGCCAAAACATTAAAAGTTACCTTAGAAAATGAAAGATTAAAAAGAGAGTGAGAGTGAGTGCTTATCAGTGGAGATGATTTAAGAACTCCACAGACAAAGAACTAAATAACATTTTAAAGTCTGGTTCCTTGTGAAACATATGTTTCAAAAGCTTGGAATTCATTTAACTACTTATCTCAAGATATGTCCTTCATAATTGTCTGCACAGTCCTTGTCTTCATGTCAATGGCCTCAATAAAAATGGAAAAGGTTCTGTGTGCAACAATCTTGACAAGCATATCCAATATTTTAAACAATACAAATTAGTACAAAACAGAACAGGTTTCATTATTGTCTTTTGGAAAATAACAATTCACTTGTTTTTTTTTCTGACAAATATTTACTCCTAACCTTTTTAGGATATTGCCCTAGGAGCTATGGTGGAGTCAGAGATGAACTTAGCATGTTCCCTGCACAGGCTATGAAATGTGCTGAGTCGCTCAATCATGTCCAAATCTTTGTAACCTCCTGAACTGTAGCCTGCCAGGTACCTCTGCCAATGGAATTTTCCAGGCAAAAATACTGGAGTGGGCTGCCATCTCCTTCTCCAGGGGTTCTTACCGACATAGATCAAACCCACATCTCCTGCATCTCCTGTACTTGCAGGTGGATTCTTTACCAGTGAGGCACCTTGGAAGTCCCATAGTATGGTCATGTCCTTGGAAATGCAATGCAGGCTTAAAGAAATCTAAAGCCTCCATTATAAAAACACAGAATTCTTTAGGAAGTATCAGTGTAATTTGCATCAAAAAATTCAGTGTTTTTTGTGTGGCCCTTGGGGTAATCTGAAAAGGTTGATCATAAAGATTTCTTTATGAACAGAATTGACAGAAATTAGCATATATATATACACACATATATAAGTATGTATGTATGAAATTAGTATTTATACATATATATGGGCTTTCCAGGTGGTGCTAGCGGTAATGAAACCACCTGCCAATTCAGGAGACATAAGAGATGCAGGTTCAATCTTTGGGTTGGGAAGATGCCCTGGAGAAAGAAATGGCAACCCATTCCAGTATTCTTGCCTAGAAAATTCCATGGACAGAGGAGTTTAGTGGGCTACTATCTATGGGGCTGCAAAGAGTTGGACACAACTGAAGCAACTTAGTATGTAATATATATATATATATATATATATATATATATATATATATATATAACTGTCAAAAGAAAATAAAGCAGCAAATCAGGACACACCTGAAGCAACTTAGTGTGTAATATATATATATATATACACACACACACATACATATATATAACTGTCAAAAGAAAATAAAGCAGCAAATCAGGACCCTAATAGTACTTCTCACAACACTCTTCAGCTGTGTCATTATTTGGCCATGTAGACCTTTGTATGGAGGATTACTAGTCAGAGATTGATGTCCCAGTATCCAAACAATATACATCCAACAATTATTTCATGAAAATTCAATCAGCCTCGTTATGCTTACATGATGTTAACTATGTATAGGTGGGAAATAATCAGAATAAATCCTCCTAGGTGACTGGATCATTGCAGCACAATATACCCAATATTGGGAATATACTTAATGTTCAGGAAGTTTTATAGGACAGACTGTTCAATTATACCCTTAAGAATATAATTTTTAAAATCAATCAATAGGCCTTCATCCTCATCTTTTTTTCTTTTTTTCACCTCATGAATAACCAGGAGATAGCTGAAGAAACCAGCTGAAGCTGGAGATAGTGTAGAAAGTAGAAAGTGTTCATCACTTAGTCATTCTGACTCTGCAACCCCATGTTCTGTCCACGGAATTCTCTAGGCAAGAATACTGGAGTGGGTTACAATTCCTTTCTCCAGGAGATCTTTCCAACCCAGGAATCAAACCAAGGTCTCCTGCACTGAAGGCAGATTCTTTACCATTTTAGCTACCAGGAGAGCCTCTAGCTGAAGGAAGTTTAAAATAACTCTTTACAGCATTCATTGTGAAAAAGAAAGAAAGTGAAGTTGCTCAGTCATGTCTGACTCTTTGGAACCCCATGGACTGTAGTCTACCACGCCCCTCTGTCCATGGAACTTTCCAGGCAAGAGTACTCGAGTGGGTTGCCATTTCCTTCTCCAGGGGATCCTCCCGACCCAGGGATTGAACCCGGGTCTTCTGCATTGCAGGCAGACGCTTTACCATCAGAGCCACCAGGGAAGCTCCTAGTTTCAGTGTGAAACTAGCAGTGAATTTAGGATGACTGAGATAAATCAGAAGGTTCTTCACTCTCAGAAGGTGAAGTCCCCACCTGCTACTTCATAAGTCAGAACTACATTCCATCCTTCTGTTGAGACACTTCCTCTCTGAATCAGTCTCAGGACATGATGTTGGAAATAGCAGTGTTTATTCAAGGTTACTACTCTCTTGAGCTTCTAAAACAGAGTAGTAAAGATAAGGTAGCCTGTTAAAGACAAAAATGTTATTAGTCTTCAGATAAGATAGCTTATCTTCAACACTTTCTCCTACTTCAGTTACTGAGGCTCTGTAAATTTAGTGACAATCATGAGGAAAACCGGTCAGTTATCTCTCTGCATGATCTAAATATAAATAAATAGGAAATGTTATTCAGTTTTCTATTTATTAAAATATCATTAATATTATCTATTTTTCATTAATATTCGCTTTTAGTGAAGTATAATCTTTCACTCCAGTGGGAAACAGATATCCAAACTGTATGTTTGTGAATATTACACAGTGACTGTGAAAGTTTAAAGACATTTATTCATTCAATCAGGCAACTGTCCTTGTTTATTTTCAGATAGACTAGATAATGGATTTAAAATCCTGTTTTAATTTTATTCTTTCAGAACATGTCATTTCTTTTGCACAAAGCTATATTTTCCACTTTATTTTGATGACAGTTAAACATAGTACTTTCCTCTCTCAAGAAATCTTCCATGTCAGAGCTATAAAAGGATATATGAAAGGTTCCAAATCTTTCAGTTGTTCATCAAATAGGCTTGGCCCACCCTTACTTTTGTGTGAAACACTGAGTTGAGTCATGTTTAAAATACCAAGAAAAATCAAATGTAATTTTAGCCCTCAAGGAACAATAACTATAGTAATTCAGGTCATAGGTAATTACATAACCAAGTAGAAAGTGATAACTTGCAAGCAAAAGGAGGTACAGCCAGGAAGCGCAGCCTTGCCTATTGGCTAAGAATAAGGTCTATGAATTAAGATTCCAGATGTAAAAGCATCCATTTGATTTTGAATTAATTACTGTGCCAGCTCTAAGAATCTTCCTAAGTGAATTAGGAACAATAATAGCACTTGCATTATGGGGTTGTTTTGTGGACTGCATGAGGTAATATGAGCAAGGAATTTTTCATATTATAAAACAAGGTTTAATAGTTATTGTTATTATTGTTGCTTTGTTCTTATTGGTAGAGTAGAAAAGATAGTATCACAAAATGAGATCAAACTGATATTTAATATATGAGATATTTTATAGACGAGAGAGTGATCCTGTCCAATGTATGAATCAGGAAACTCCTCAAAGAATTTTGACATTTGAGTTAAAACATTAAAGAGAGATAAGATATAAACACATGGAAATGGGGTGGGGGGTCATTTTCTTTAGAAGGAAGAGGAAGTATAGAGAGGTAGAACCAAGAAAGCATCAGATACTGCTAAGGAATAAGAGGCTGCTCAGCTTGACATTTGGGCAGGGTACGTGAAGAGAGAGGTCAAGGTGTACCACTATATCCATGGAACATAGGAATCTGATGGTGATTTTCTAGGAAATGTACAGTAGTTCAGGAGTTTAGATGATGGATGTTATCATGTGACCAAAATAGCATTAAGTCATATATGTGATAAGGTTCCACCTCCACTTGGGACAGAAAACATTATAAACAGAATGGTTTGATAAGCTTAAAGAAGCCACTCATGATCCCATTCTCTTAAAATTTATATTTAAATTAAAGTTCAAACTGTCTGAATCAGCAATAGCTACACTAAGCTCAATAGCAATAACTAAAACAGCTACAGTTCTACTATTAAATATTAGTTGTCCAATATTTTAGATATTTTACTAAAAATGCAAGCACAGGTGAGCCAATTTTTGCATTAGAAATGTGAATTTTCATCTCCTTTCCCATCTGCCAAATTTCCGTGAAAGTGATATAATAAAGCAAACATCAAAAGTTATATTTAAGTAGAAGGGCCAGGTCTGTCTATGGAGACTGGTGGTAATGACAGAATGGTCTGTGGTTTGCTGCTATCACTAGAGGACATCTGAAAATAAACCCTTGCTAACAGAATATCTCGAGTATCAAACCCCCAAAACATACAAATGTTTGACCCTATATTCAGCATTACTGTTTGCAATTTAGTTTTCCAAATTCGTTTTCCAACATTCATTTCAGTTCAGTCAATTCAGTCGCTCAGTCGTGTCCGACTCTTTGTGACCCCATGAATCGCAGCATGCCAGGCTTCTCTGTCCATAACCAACTCCCAGAGTTCACTCAAACTCATGTCCATCAAGTCAGTGATGCCATCCAGCCATCTCTTCGTCAGTCGTCCCCTTCTCCTACTGCCTCCAATACCTCCCAGCATCAGAGTCTTTTCCAATGAGTCAACTCTTTGCATGAGGTGGCCAAAGTATTGGAGTTTCAGCTTTAGCATCAGTCCTTCCAAAGAACACCTAGGACTGATCTTTAGAATGGACTGGTTGGATCTCCTTGCAGTCCAAGGGACTCTCAAGAGTCTTCTCCAACACCACAGTTCAAAAGCATCAATTCTTCGGCACTCAGCTTTCTTCATAGTCCAATTCTCACATCCATACATGACTACTGGAAAAACCGCAGCCTTGACTACACGGACCTTTGTTGACAAAGTAATATCTCTGCTTTTTAATGTTATCTAGGTTGGTCATAACCTTTCTTCCAAGGAATAAGTGTCTTTTAATTTCATGGCTTCAATCATCATCTGCAGTGATTTTAGAGCCCCTCAAAATAAAGTCTGACACTTTCCACTGTTTCCTCATCTATTTCCCATGAAGTGATGGGACCAGATGCCATGATCTTTTCTGAACATTAATTTAGTAGTTGCTATATGATGACATATGTAAAGTGAGGCTTCCCTGGTGGCTCAGTAGGTAAAGAATCTATCTGCCAATGTAGGAGATGCAACCCTGATCCCTGGAGAAGAAAACAGCAACCATTCCAGTATTCTTGTCTGGGAAATTCCATGGACAGAGGAGCCTGGCAGGCTACAGTTCCTGGGGTCTTAGCAACTATATAAGAACAATATGTAAAATACAGGGTTGGTATATATAAACCTCTGTTTCTTAGCTGAGTTTCTGCCCACTGAATGCCCCAGTTTAGGAGTTCAGAGCAGGTTTTACAAGAATGTGTGTGTGCGCGTGTGTTAGTTGCTTAGTCATGCCAGACTCTTTGCAGACCCACAGACTGCAGCCCACCAGGCCCCTCTGTCCACGGGATTCTCCAGGCAAGAACACTAGAGTGGGTTGCCATTTCCTTCTCCATTTACAAGAATAAACGACTAATTTGTTAAAAGCCTACTAAGCTCCAGTTGTTGTTTATAATCCATTCTATGAAATTCTACAATTTTTTAGATCAAGATCAGTGAAATTAGAAACTTGATTTGTGATAAAGAGACATGACTGGTTTATCATGAAAACATACTTATGTGACCAAACACAGACACACACACACATTTCCTCAGTGATGTTGGAGAAATAAAATGCTTTTTATTGTACTGACTTCTGAAATGAGTAAACTGCTCTGAAGCTGATGTGAAATCATTCTCCAATAATAGACCCTACTTTGTTAATTTGTTGTTGTATTGTTATTGTGCACTACACAGTAATGGCATGAACCCTTCAAGGGTTATTTCATCTTCCATGGATGAGGAGTTTATCTCCATGGAGCAATAACCAAGATCAAGCCAGTCTTTTATTCTTAAATATATTCAATAACACTAGCATTGAGACCAAATTTCAATTTACTCCAGGCAGTTACCAAAATCTCTTTTATATTAGTCCTTATCTCTAGATTCATATTTTTTATAATGATCTCAATTCCACTCTCTAGCATCTTTTGGTACTAGCAATGCCTGCTTAAATGCAGTTAAAATTCATTATAACACTTTATTTATACTAGAGACCCACACAATATTTTCTATGAAAATAGAATTCACATTTTAAAACAAACAGAAAAAGACCCTTCAAGCAGCAGAACCACTTGATAATATTCCCTGTCTTTACATTCAAAACATCTTGGCATATTGATAAGGTGATGAGGCTTGATCCTGCAAATGTTTCTTCTCTGGGCTTAACCAGATGCACCAACATGCCCGGTAGAGTCATGAACAGTGAGCAAATAAACAAAGCGCCTCTGCCTCATAGAGATGTTACTCTGCACCTGCAAAATCTCAAATAACAGCCTCTGATGAAGAAATCAAATCAAATCCACAAAAACTGCCTTCTGCTTTTCTAAAGAAAGTTATCAACATGCCTAGCAGTATTGCTCCTAAGGAATATGACTCTTCTGTGTGGAAGAAGTGGGCTTAGATCAATGACTGTGAGCTGAACCACTCTGCATTCATACAGTGGAGAGAAAAACAGAGAAACTGAGGTCCTTCCTCTGGAATCTGCTCTAGCAGCATTTGTGGAGGATGGACCTCAGTAGATTCTGTCATTAGATGCCCTGGTCCTTTTCTCAGCTTCCCATCCCATATCCTTGAGGCACAGCTCTACAGGGTCGGTACAGCACCTACTTGGCTAAGAACAAGGCCAGTCGCACGGTTTCTCATTTTTGTTATTCTATTGTTTCTTCCATCACAAATGCCTCTCCCATTCTCTACTGAACAGTTCTCATTCTCTCTTCAAGATACTACCTAAACATCACTCTGAAAGGTATTCCCTGAGTCCTCCTGTAGAATTAGTTACTGGTGGTAGGGCTTCCCAGGTGGTGCTAGGAGTAAAGAACCTGCCTGCCAATGCAGGAGACATGAGAGATGCAGGTTCCATCCCTGGGTTGGGAACATTCCCTGGAGAAGGGCATGGGAACCCACTTCAGTATTCTTGCCTGGAGAATCCTATGGACAGAGGAGCCTGGCAGGCTATAGTCCACAGGGTCGCAAAGAGTCAGACATGTCTGAAGCGACCTAGCATGCACGCATGGTATGGTATAGCAGGAAACAGTTGTGTGTGTGTGTGTGTGTGTGTGTGTGTGTGTGTGTGTATGCACACGCTAGAATCAAGAAGGCCTGGGTTTGAATACTGGCTTAGGCAATGACCAGCTGCACAATCTTGTGCACATTATTTAAAACTCAACAATTCTGTTTCCTTACCTATAAACTTTTCTCTAGATTTTTTGAGATTTGCGATTATATATTGTTATTGACTGAATGTTTGTGTCCCTCCAAAAACTTCGTATGTTGAAACGTTAATCTTCAAAGTGATGGCATTTAGAGGGGAGGACTCTGGGAGTTGATTAGGTGGGGCCCTCATGAATGAGATTAGTGCCTATATAGGAAGAGACAGCAGCAGTAGTAGTGATATCCTGCATGTATAGTTCTCATGTGTACAGTGCTATTCTATGTGTTTATATACTGTCATTAAACCTCACACCAACTCTATGATGAAGTCCCAATGTCTCCATTTTACACAAGAAGAAACAGACAAACACAGACATAATTTTTCCAAAGTCACATTGCAAATAACCAACACAGGTTCTGTTTAAACCCAGGCAGTCTGGCTCTAGAGCTCATGGTGTGTAATAGGTATTTGTTAAATGAAGTAAAGGAAGAGGAAGTAAAAACTGGCAGCACATATATTATTTTAGCTTTATATATAATATTTTAGCTTTATATCTAAATAGGTATGCTAGGCATGTTAAGATGCAAAATTTGAAATTATTCCAATTAGATTACTGAACTACATTTTTAAAAATAGATTTTAATGGAATAGAAGAAGAGCAAAAGCCAGGGACTGCCTCAAAACAAGAGTATCTAGATATTTATGCAGCAAGATGGAAGAACCTCAGAAACTCTCCTGTCTCAAAGTATTTTCCCCATATATTTCTAATTTCTACCATAGGGACATGGCTGAATTTCTGGAAATAATATACCAAGTCCATGACATTCCCCAGGCAAGAACTGCTGGAATGGGTTGCCACTTCCTTCTCCAGGGGATCCTCCTGATCCAGCGATTGAACCTGTGTCTCCTGAATTGGCAGGCAGATTCTTCCCAGGTGGGTGCCACCTGGGAAGCCCAAGTTCACTGACACTGAAATATTAATGATTTATTATGCAAGGAATGTGTGACTATTGGTTTTTCAAGGTGAAGGAGAAAAGAGATAATGAAGGGAGTGAAAGAACATAAATAGGACATATCTCTTATCCAGTTTATTTAAATGGCATGCATTCATTCTTTTGGGAAAAGGAGCAGATTCTTAAGACTGTAGCCTGCCAGGCTCCTCTGTCCATGAGATTCTCCAGGCAAGAATACTGGAGTGGGTTACCATTACCTTCTCCAGGGGATCTTCACAACCCAGGGATGGAATCTGCATCTGTTATGTCTCCTGCATTGGCAGGTGGGTCCTTTACCACTAGTGCCACCTGGGAAGCCCTAAAATCTGGACTGCATTCATTCATTTGGACAAAGGAGCAGATTCTCACTAGGTTAATAGAAGAAAACATACAGCAAAACACTGCTACTTTGGACATTCATTATTAGCAATGGATTTTCAAGTATCTCCAGTCAGTTCCAGCCACCTAGTGCCTGTACCGTGATTAGGGATGTCCAGCAGGTCATACTAACAAGCACTATAGTCTGAAAAGACCAGAAACTCTGATCAATGTTCTCAGTTGTTACTTGGAAGAAAATAGCTATGTACTTTCTGTCAGAAGAGTCTGCTCCATTTAATTTTCAGCATTGGCTGTGACTAGGTCTTCATTCATTGGAAGAAATGCCAACTATGTTGGGTTGGGTTTTAACTTAGGTTTTCATTTTTACCCATTACTCAAAAAATTGTCCCCAATATTCCAAGGTAAGTCAGCTTTCTGTTAAGAAATATGTTCAAAAATAAACAAAAAAAAAAAAAAAGGAAAGACAGAAAAGAAATATGCTTCAACGGAATCATAAAAGCTATGGTAGGAGTACAAGTTGTCATTATTTATGCAAATGCCAGTTCTGCTAGAGTTGAGTGGGACTCTGCTAGAGTTGGGTGGGACAGTATTAACTTCTTTTTTAATGCACAAAGAAAAAGAAAACCCACAAAAATTCACTTAAGACAGAAACCTGGCACCATTCCTAGATGAGAAGATTGTACTTTTAAAAACTCTTTTTTTTTTAAATATAAAAATAGAGAAAGAGATTAGCAAATCTTTTCTTCAACTCTTACTATGTCACCACAGAATATCACTATAATTATTCTGTTTCTAAGTTTGAATTGCCTTTATTTGATTTTTATTTAAAATCATAAAACTCTTCTCCCTTATACTTTGTGTTATCATCTGGTGGTTGAACTTCCAGTCACCTCAATCCTTTCAAACACAGCTACAACCTGGAGGCAAAATGACAGTCATGGAAGAAGTTTTAGGGATCAAATTTAAGCTCCTTGTTTTCCATATGCCGTCCAGGGATATTAAAAGACTTTCTCAGACACACGAACAAATGAAGGCAAGGTGATTCAGGGCAACAAATGAAGGCAAGGTGAAACAGGGCAACAACCTTGGTCTGCTGACACTATTCCACTGCCTTCCAAAACTGCTTTCTGCCTTTGAAAGGAATCCCTAAGCAACATGCCAAGCCAGTCTCCTGGGGCCCTTTACTTACTAGGAGAGACGGACATGCCTGCCAATAGAGTTTACTGTTGGAGTACGGCTTAGCAAAATTGAAATTACTAAACTAAGTCTTTGTTTCATCCCTCTTTTGAGATACAGAGGGCAACAGTTTCTTAATGGTAGTATATACATTGTGAACTAACATTTTATAAGGATTATATAATATTTTTTAAACTGTATGAGGTATAATCTAAGACAGTTTAAAAAACTGTATGAGGTATAATCTCACACTAAAAACAATAAACTGTGGAAAATTCTGAAAGAGATGGGAATACCAGACCACTTGACCTGCCTCTTGAGAAACCTATATGCAGGTCAGGAAGCAACAGTTAGAACTGGACATGGAACAACAGACTGGTTCCACATAGGAAAAGGAGTACGTCAAGGCTGTATATTGTCACTCTGTTTATTTAACTTCTATGCAGAGTACATCATGAGAAACATTGGATTGGAAGAAGCACAAGCTGGAATCAAGATTGCTGGGAGAAATATCAATAACCTCAGATATGCAATGACACTATCCTTATGGCAGAAAGTGAAGAGGAGCTAAAGGGCCACTTGATGAAAGTGAAAGAGGAGAGCGAAAAGTTGGCTTAAAGCTCAACATTCAGAAAATGAAGATCATGGCATCCAATCCCATCACTTCATGGGAAATAGATGGGAAAACAGTGGAAACAGTGTCAGACTTTATTTTTGTGGGCTCCAGAATCACTGTAGTTGGTGACTGCAGCCATGAAATTAAAAGATGCTTACTCCTTGGAAGAAAAGTTATGACCAACCTAGATAGCATATTCAAAAGCAGAGACATTACTTTGCCGACTAAGGTCCATCTAGTCAAGGCTATGGTTTTTCCATTGGTCATGTATGGATGTGAGAGCTGGACTGTGAAGAAGGCTGAGTGCCGAAGAATTGATGCTTTTGAACTGTGGTGTTGGAGAAGACTCTTGAGAGTCCCTTGGACTGCAAGGAGATCTAGCCAGTCCATTCTAAAGGAGATCAACCCTGGGATTTCTTTGGAAGGACTGATGCTGAAGGTGAAACTCCAGTACTTTGGCCACCTCATGCGAAGAGCTGACTCATTGGAAAAGACTCTGATGCTGGGAGGGACTGGGCGCATGAGGAGAAGGGGACGCCAGAGGATGAGATGGCTGGATGGCATCACCGAGTCGATGGATGTGAGTCTGAGTGAACTCCGGGAGTTGGTGATGGACAGGGAGGCCTGGCGTGCTGCGATTCATGGGGTCATGAAGAGTCGGACAGGACTGAGTGACTGAACTAAACTGAACTGATGAGGTATAATCAATGTAGTAAAATGCCCGTATGTTAAGATATATATTTAGACACACAGATTTGTATTCTGTTACAATAGATAAGTTCACATTTCCTAAAAGTCTGTTAAAAGTAATCATGCAATATGATTTTTTTCAGGTATGGCTTCTTTAACTCAGCTTTATTACTTTGAGAGTCATCCATGTTGTTGAACATATCAATAGTGCATTTTTAAAATAATGGCAGTGTAGTTCTCCATTGCATTGTTGTACAATGTTTGTTTAACTATTCACTTTTTGGCGGACATTTATTTGCGTCATTTCTAGTTTGGGGCCATGAGAAATAAATGTAAATGTAAATAAACTGTACATATATGAACATTCATGTGTAGTTCTTTATAAGAACACACACTATCGTTTTTCTTCAGTGAGTATCTAGGCGTGGAATGACTGTTTATTTAGTTAGCTTTTTAAGAAAATGACAAATTATTTTCTCAAATGGTTGTACCATTTTACAGTCCCACAAGGAGAATATGAAAGTTCCAATTATCTATATCCTTGACACAGCCTGGTCAGTCATTTAATTTCACATCCCAAAAGATGTGTAGTAATATCTCATTGTGATTTCAATTTGCATTCCTCTAATGACTAATGATGTTGAACATCTTTTATGGGTTTACTTGTGAACTTGTATATCTACTTTGATGAAGTGTCTGTTCAAATCTTTAGTCCAATTTTTAATTGAGTTGTTTGTTATCTTATTATTGATTTTGAGAGTTCTTTTAAGTCCTGGATTTATGCTCTTTATCAGATAGATGCCTTATCTGTGTCTTGTCTTTTCAATCCCTTAGCACTGTCTGCTGAAGACTCAAAGTTTTAATTTTGACAAAATCCACTTTATCGATATTTTCTTTTATGGATTATGCTTTTGGTTTCATACTAAGAAATCTTTGCCTGATACAAGGAAACAAAGGTTTTCTCTTCTGTTTATGTTTTCTTCTTGAAGTTTTGTAGTTTTGAGTTTTACATTTAGGTCTGTGATCCAAAAATCAACTTAATTTTTTTGTATATTGCTGACTAGTAATTTTTTAATGTATAGTATGAAGTGTGGATCAAAGTTGTTTTATTTTTTTTTTCATATGGCTATCTGTTAGTTCCAGCATCACTTGTTTAATATTCCTCTGCAGAAATGCATCTGATCCTGTGTTGTAAATCAACTGTCTATATATGAGTTGATCTATTTCTGTATTCTTTATTCTATTCCATTGATCTGTTTGTCTACCTTTATTTCAATACCATACTGTCTAGATTACTTCAGGTTTATAACTCTTACAATCTGTAGTTCTCAGTCCTCCAAGTTTATCCTTTTCAAAGTTACTTTGGAATTTTAAATCATTTGTATTTCCATATGTATTTTAGAATGAGCTTTCAATTTCAACAAAAGTGTCTGCTATAATTTGATTCGGAATTGTGTTTCATCCATAGACCTATAGGAGGAGAACTGACATCCTAACAATATCAAGTTTTCCAGCTCATAAACACAGTATATGGATGCACTTATTTAGATCTTCTTTAATTTCTTTCAATAATGTTTTATAGTTTTTAATGTATAGATTATATACACCTTTTTTCATATTTACTAAGTAGCTCGTATTTTTGTGTTATTCTAAATGGCTTTGATTTTTTATTTTGATTAACAAAAATTCATTGCTCATACATAACATTATTGATCTTACATGCTATAATCTTGCTGAACTCACTTCTTAAATAGTTTTTCCCCCTTCGGTAGATATCACTAGATTTTCTAGGGCTTCGATGATAGCTCAGTTGGTAAAGAATCCACCAGTAATGCAGGAGACCCTGGTTCGATTCCAGAGGGTTGGGAAGATCTGCTGGAGAAGGAACAGGCTACCACTCCAGTATTCTTGGGCTTCCCCTGTGACTCAGCTGGTAAAGAATCTACCTGCAGTGTGGGAGACCTGGGATGGATCTCTGGGTTGGGAAGATCCCCTGGAGAAGGGAAAGGTAACCCACTCTAGTATTATGGCCTGAAGAATTCCATGGACTGTATACTTCATGGGGTCACAAAGAGTCAGACACGACTGACTGACTTCACTAGATTTTCTATATAGACATTCATGTTGCTCGCAATTGAAAGAGCTTTAGTTCCTTTTCCGACTTAGATGACATTTTCTTTTCTTGCCATACTATGCCACCTAGAATTTCCAGTACAATATTGCATTGATGAGTAATTAACTGAATTAATTACTGATTAATTTATCAAGGGGGACACTGCAGATCTCTGTCATTCTCTGTTCTATTCTCTCTTCTCAGGATCTCTTGCCCTAGGAACTCTAGACACTTTGAGCTTCATATTCTCAACTCAGGGAGTATATCAGGCTCCTCCTTGATTTCCCCCTCCTTATGCTGTGGCCAGGAAACTCTCCAAAGAGAGTAAGTTGGGGCAATCATAGATCCAACTTGGTTTTTTCTCATCTCCCAGGAATCATTGTCCTTCCTTGCTTGACATACAGTGTCTTGAAAACTGTTATTACATACATTTTGTCCATTTTATTGGTTGCTTCAGACAGGACTATAAACCTACTCTTTTTACTTCATCTTCACTAGAAATAGAAGTCCTTATATATTTGTTTTAATGTACACTAAAATATAACAGACAATTACACTGGAAATGCAAGAGTGATATAATTTTCTCATAAAATCCTGTAAGTAAAAAATAGTCTATTTTAAAAAGTAACACATGTAAAATAATGCTGATAAATTGATGATGTGGCAAGAAGCTTGACGGTAGTACTAAAATTGTTAGTTTATAAAGCATTATAATAGGAAGTAAATTAAAAGTAAAGGTGGGTAAGGGCTTCCACTGAAAGATCAACCAGGAAGCCACAGGTGACACTAGGAAGAAAGCAAAAAATCTAGATGCCTTGAAAGTAATTTGTGTTTATTTAGTGTAGAGTCAAGGGGATTGTACCCAGCAAAAGCTATTTTGCTAATCACTGTACTAAAGAATATTATAAATTTAGTTCTTAATGATATCTGTAGATTAAAAAATATATTTTTAACTGTGTTTAGGATACTATGATACAGAAAATAATCATAATACCTTTTAGGCACAATTCAATAAACACTTGTTAAAGTTTCTTTCTCCAGGAGATAAGACTTAGAGATTTGTAGAACTTATTTATTGAGAACATCTTAATAGTGTTTTCTGAAAACTACTGAAGAACAGATGCTATTGTTCATTACTTTGTAAATGATTGAGAATAAAGTAATTGGTGTTCTAAGGCAAACAAGAAACAATTTCATTGAATTTCAAAGGCTCAGGCCCAAATATGTCAGGCAGAGTCATGCAGTGATCTTTCGGATTTGTAGGTGGAAGGAGAGTGGGGAGGGGACAAACATGAGCTTAGTACTAGGGACACTTTGCTTCCCAGATGTCACAAGAAATATCACAAGCAGAAAAGTAGGGCCCTGAAGTCCCATAACAGTAGATTTAGATTTGTGCAACTATTTCTGGAATAACGTGCTTCATTCAAATTGTGCACAAGATCACTGCAGAATGATTCTTTAAATCCCTAAAGCTGTTTAATAATATTTATTTATAATTTTATAGTTAAGAAAGTACTTGATCACATCTTATCACAACTTTAACCCTGAGATAAAACTAGAGAGAGTTACAAATATCCCTACACTATAAATGAGAAGGTTGTGGGAGAATGTGACCTGTCCAAAATTATAAAGTTGCTAAGTGGCAAAACTGGGAAATGAACACGTATCTCTTTATTTCCCAAACCTGTGCTATTTACAACATGCAAAAGTAAGTTTGGGTTTCATTTCTAATTCTATTTTTGATCCCTAGTAGCATTTAAAACTTACGCTGAATCCACTGGCAGGGTTGAGAGGTCACTAAATCTCCTAAAATGATTTCATATATATGGACTTTTTAAATGAGAAAAAAAGGTCCAACACTCTAAGACTCAAAATGGGTTAAAAAGTCCTACTTGCTCTAGATAGCTTTGGAATGATCATTTAAGCTAAAGCTATAAATCTCTCAGTCTTAACACTCCCAACAGTTCCTCCTATTCCAATGGCATGACAGGATTTTGGATATTAAATCAGTAAGCATCAGAAACCTACCAGAGGTCAGAGTGGTGTTGCAACTTCTATTTAAATCAGTGCTTTCCTACTGCCTGGGGTTATGGTACTAACAACATGATTTAACTCCATAGTCTTATATCCGCACAATGTTCCCCTTAGCCAACAGAAACCAACTCTAGGGATTCAGCTGAAGGCTTCCAGATTTGGCCCCTCGGGCGGGGGGGGGGGCGCGGGGGAGGAGGGGAGTAAATATCTTCTAAAACGAATGATTTCAATTAGAGACGTAAAACCATAAATGCGTATTATTTTCTCCTGAGAGCAGGAGTTGAACACATTCCTGAAAAAGGAAACTGAGTAGATAACAATACATGACCAAGTAGAAGAGTACAGAGCCCCCTATTCTCCCTAGAGAAGGTGTGGCAGAATTATCACTCCAGTTATGCATTGTCCCAAGCAAACCTTTGACTTTTTTTTTTTTTTAGATTAGCACCTAAGTACGGAAGAACTGTACAAAAGAGATCTTCACAATCCAGATAATCATGATGATGTGATCACTAATCTAGAGCCAGACATCTTGGAATGTGAAGTGAAGTGGGCCTTACAAAGCATCACTACAAACAAAGCGAGTGGAGGTGACGGAATTCCAGTTGAGCTGTTTCAAAAACTGAAAGATGATGCTGTGAAAGTGCTGCACTCAATATGCCAGCAAATGTGGAAAACTCAGCAGTGGCCACGGGACTGGAAAAGGTCAATTTCCATTCCAATTCCAAAGAAAGGCAATGTCAAAGAATGCTCAAACTACCGTACAATTGTACTCATCTCACATGCTAGTAAAGTAATGCTCAAAATTCTCCAAGCCAGGCTTCAACAATACATGAACTGTGAACTCCCTGATGTTCAAGCTGGTTTTAAAAAAGGCAGAAGAACCAGAGATCAAATTGCCAACAGCCGCTGGATCATGGAAAAAGCAAGAGAGTTCCAGAACAACATCTACTTCTGCTTTATCGACTATGCCAAAGCCTTTGACTGTGTGGATCACAATAAACTGGAAAATTCTGAAAGAGATGGGAATACTAGACCATCTAACCTGCCTCTTGAGAAATCTATATGCAGGTCAGGAAGCAACAGTTAGAACTGGACATGGAACAACAGACTGGTTCCAAATAGGAAAAGGAGTACATCAAGGCTGTATATTGTCACTCTGCTTATTTAACTTCTATGCAGAGTACATCATGAGAAACGCTGGACTGGAAGAAACACAAGCTGGAATCAAGATTGCTGGGAGAAATATCAATAATGTCAGATATGCAGATGACACCACCCTTATGGCAGAAAGTGAAGAGGAGCTAAAAAGCCTCTTGATAAAAGTGAAGGAGGAGAGCGAAAAGGTTGGCTTAAAGCTCAACATTCAGAAAATGAAGATCATGACATCTGGTCCCATTACTTCATGGGAAATAGATGGATAAACAGTGGAAACAGTGTCAGACTTTATTTTTGGGGGCTCCAAAATCGCTGCAGATGGTGACTGCAGCCATGAAATTAAAAGACACTTACTCCTTGGAAGAAAAGTTATAAGTAACCTAGATAGCATATTCAAAAGCAGAGACATTACTTTGCCGACTAAGGTCCGTCTAGTCAAGGCTATGGTTTTTCCAGTAGTCATGTATGGATGTGAGAGTTGGACCGTGAAAAGGCTGAGCACCGGAGAATTGATGCTTTTGAACTGTGGTGTTGGAGAAGACTCTTGAGAGTCCCTTGGACTGCAAGGAGATCCAACCAGTCCATTCTGGAAGGAGATCAACCCTGGGATTTCTTTGGAGGGAATGATGGTAAAGCTGAAACTCCAGTACTTTGGCCACCTCATGCGAAGAGTTGACTCATTGGAAAAGACTCTGATGCTGGGAGGGATTGGGGGCAGGAGGAGAAGGGGGACGACCGAGGATGAGATGGCTGGATGGCATCACGGACTCGATGGATGTGAGTCTGAGTGAACTCCGAGAGATGTTAATGAACAGAGAGGCCTGGTGTGCTTCGATTCATTGGGTCGCAAAGAATCAGACACGACTGAGCGACTGAACCGAGCTGAACTGAAGCTGTTTTGCCTAGTTCAAGAACACAATTGATTCCACAGGAATGATTCACTTGGATCACTGCCATCTTCTCCAATGTTTTCTGCCCCTTCTTAATTTTTCCAACAGTTTCTTCTGCAACAATGGCCTGTCACCCATCAGCAGGCTCCCAGACACCTCTGGAATCTCAGCTCTTACAACTATTAATTCTTTCCTCTGCTCTATACGGAGAAGGAAATGGCAAGCCACTCCAGTATCTTGCCTGGAAAATCTCATGGAACAGGAAACTAGTGGGCTGCAGTCCATGGGGTCACAAAGAGTCGGGCACGACTGAGCAACTAACATTTACACTTACTCTGCTCCATATCCTAGCTCTTCTTCACAACTACCAACCATGCTTCTACCTCAGGGTCTTTATACGCTGAAGTACAAAGAATGTCTTCTACCCTAGATAGCCACATAGCTTGCTTCTTCACTTTACTTAGGTCTTTGCCAGCTTATTAAAGACCACCCTATAAAAACAGTGACCTTCATGCTTCCAATACTATTCCCCTTATCCTGTTTTATTTTTTTCTTTATAGCCCCTGGAAACATCTAGAATATTATGTTTATTTGTTTACTGGTGTGCCGCAGTCCATGTGGTTGCACAGTCAGACACCACTGAGCAAATGAACTGATTTGTTTACTCGTTTGTTTCCCCCTTTCCTAATTAGAAGGTAACTTCCATGAGAGCAGGCATTTTGCCTATCTTGTTTTCCTGCTGATATCCAGCATCTAGAGTAATATGTAGAAAAAAGGAAGTGCTCAGTGAATCTATTGGGCTGACTAACCAAACAAATGATGTATATCATCAAATCAAATTGACTTCCTAATTTTCCATTACATGTTATGACACATGCCATCAAATTTTAGGTATTACTTCCAGGATCAGTAAGAATGGGACTATTGCCATCCAGACATCTGGATAAACTGTTACAAAGGGAAAAGTGAGGTCTTGTCTACAGCCTTTTGATCCGAAGTATTAAGCCCAAACTAGGAAAATATACTGTGGAAAATTCTGAAAGAGATGGGAATACCAGACCACTTGACCTGCCTCTTGAGAAACCTATATGCAGGTCAGGAAGCAACAGTTAGAACTGGACATGGAACAACAGACTGGTTCCAAATAGGAAAAGGAGTACGTCAAGGCTGTATATTGTCACTCTGCTTATTTAACTTCTATGCAGAGTACATCATGAGAAACACTGGATTGGAAGAAACACAAGCTGGAATCAAGATTGCTGGGAGAAATATCAATAATCTCAGATATGCAGATGACACCCCCTTATGGCAGAAAGTGAAGAGGAACTAAAGAGCCTCTTGATGAAAGTGAAAGTGGAGAGTGAAAAAGTTGGCTTAAAGCTCAACATTCAGAAAACGAAGATCATGGCATCTGGTCCCATCACTTCATGGGAAATAGATGGGGAAACAGTGGAAACAGTGTCAGACTTTATTTTGGGGGCTCCAAAATCGCTGCAGATGGTGACTGCAGCCATGAAATTAGAAGACGCTTACTCCTTGGAAGGAAAGTTATGACCAACTTAGATAGCATATTCAAAAGCAGAGACATTACTTTGCCAACAAAGGTCCATCTAGTCAAGGCTATGGTTTTTCCTGTGGTCATATATGAATGTGAGAGTTGGACTGTGAAGAAGGCTGAGCACCGAAGAATTGATGCTTTTGGACTGTGGTGTTGGAGAAGACTCTTGCGAGTCCCTTGGACTGCAAGGAGATCCAACCAGTCCATTCTGAAGGAGATCAACCCTGGGATTTCTTTGGAGGGAATGATGGTAAAGCTGAAACTCTAGTACTTTGGCCACCTCATGCGAAGAGTTTACTCACTGGAAAATACTCTGATGCTAGGAGGGATTGGGGGCAGGAGAAGAAGAGGCTGACAGAGGATGAGATGGCTGGATGGCATCACTGACTCGATGGCATCACTGACTCGATGGATGTGGGTCTGAGTTAACTCCAGGAGTTGGTGATGGACACGGAGGCCTGGTGTGCTGCGATTCATGGGGTTGCAAAGGGTAGGACACGACTGAGTGACTGAACTTAACTGATGAGAATATATTAGCACGCCTCAGCTGTCACTTATAATTTAATAGTATTCTCTTGAACTTTTTCACCAACTTTCTTCAGATTTTGCTCAATTATTTTGCATTATGACATGCATGTCAGAATAACGTGGACTATTATCAACAACAAATATTTACTCATTAAATCTTTATTAACCATAGTTGACCATAATCTAACTGGAGTAACCCTTATAGGTTTGAATAGAGTGTACTTAAATTTTATGAGCTTAAAAGTCATAAGGAACAATCAAAAGTTGCCAAACCCAGTTTCCCTCCTCACAAAGGAAGTTTTTCCAATAAAAATAATATATAAGAAAATGACCACTTCCATGTATAGAGTTATCTTATTATTATTGAATTATGTAAGGTTACAGTAAGGGTTGTTTGGATTTGTTGAGCTGTATAACTTCCACCAGCTCCTTCCGGTAGCACAACTTAAAAGACAGGAAACAGCCACTGGAGTGGCAATACTGTGTACATGACTGGATACTCATGCACGTGGCTGAATGGTTCCTATGTTTGGGGTATTATATTGTGCATATGTGCAGATCTGTTCTATGATTTAGGACCCATTCCACATAGGGCCTTAATCTACTCCACAATCCTTTATCCAAGAAACTTGGTTATTTTGTGGGCACCAGGGGACCTAACCTGGCAGGCCAAGGCTTTTAAGACCGTGGACAGGCATGTCTTTCTCACGCATATCATTCTTTAAGAATGACTGACCCCACAGCCACAGCTATATTCCAGAGGGAGAGCTCTGCTCTTGATTTAAAACTTAAGTGCACTTAGAAAATCATCTTGAATTTCATCCCCAAAGGGGAAAAACACAGCTTGAATGGTAAAAGAAAGCTGCCATCTCCCCTTTTGTGCCACCCAGGGTACATTCCCAAGTTCTTTCTGGTTACGTTTAACCATAGAAACAACATAGGACAACAGACAGTTGGTGAAAGCCTTGAGCTTAAAAATACGCTGTCAAGGCCAGACTCTATTTCCGATACGGACTCAATGCTCAGACTGTTTCTGCTGCCTGCCTTTCCAGTAGCGCCTTTCCCTGGCTGACATGTCTAAAGCTGGGGTAGGAACCTGAGAGTTTCTTCAATCTCACAAGCATTTTTTGATCTCCGCTCAAGGTCACACTAATATGCACAAACCAATTAAAGCTCAGTTATCATGTAAACAAGGGGGCAGTGTTTGTTGGCACTGCCACACGCTATAGTGCTATTAGCTAAGGAAAAGTAGAATTACCAAAGATGTCTTGTTAGGTGCCTTAATGCCATTTACACTTGTTCTTCAGATAAGTCAGCTAATTAGAAACAGACTTTAGTCTCAGCACTTCTCATTCAAAATCTAACACTTTGGAAGAATGATAATGAAGAGGGAGAGAGGTAAGTTTCCTGCCAGAGCTGTGCACAGACTTAGGGCAAAGTCAGGGCTGTTTTACTGAGCTCTTCATTCCAAGACTGTAACTGATTCAGTCATCACTGCATCAGGCAGTGGCTGGTGCAATATGAGAACTGGAAATGTATTAAGTGACTGAAAACACAGATTGTGGTTAATATATCTTCCTATGTTGTCTCTCCCCATAATGGCTAGAGACAGAAACATTCACCACAGACCTATTCTTGACTTCTGTTTTTATTTACCCCTCAATCTTTTCATTTTTAAATAATATTTTCATTATGGAAAAATTTGGCAATGTAGAAAAAAATAGAGAGGACAATAAAAATCACCTTTAAGAAGTCTAGGGGTCCCCAAGGAGAGAGGGGTCTGGAATTCTCAAGGAGGAAGAAAGGACAAACTTATTTCTCTCCATTCCTTAGGATTATATAACAACAATGTATTCTGCCTGAGGGCAGTCTCTGGATTAAACCTTCTCTTTACAAGGATTATATAACAGCAATGTATTATGTATTCTGCCTGAGGACAGTCTCTGGATTAAACCTTCTGGCTAATTCTGTTATCTTAAAATGTAAATTATGGGAGTAGGTCTGGTGAGGTCTTTACAGCCTCCAGACCTTCATTGGATTAGTTGGAGAATATATAAACTCATTGCTAAAATTAACAAGCGGGTACTCTTTCTACCCCCTTCTGATGCCTATGTCAGAAGCTTTCTCTATCTCCTTTATACTTTAATAAAACTTTGTTACACACACACACACACACACACAAAAATCACCTTTAATTATACCATCAGAAGATACTACTGGTATTCTGTTTTGCTGTATTTCCTTACATACTCCTGACCCCAAACTCATAGTTATACATATATCTATGCACTGTTTTTTTAAAAAAACTAGTTATATTATATATTTAGCTTCATATCCTGCTTTGTCTAAAGATACAATAATCATTTTCTCATATAATTAAGATAAAATATAATTTAGAGATTGTATCATATTTTGTCATATGAAAGTACAATATTTGCATTAGGTAAATTGCCTGAAATTTAATTTTTCACTATTAAAAGTAATGCTACATTGAAGAAAGTGAAAGTGTTAATCACTCAGTCGTGTCCAGCTCTTTGTGACTCCATGGATTGTCGCCTGCCAGGCTGCTCTGTCCCTTGATTTCTCCAGGCGAGAATACTGGAATAGGTAGCCATTCCCTCTCCAGGGATCTTCCCAATCCAGGAATCAAATTCAGGTCTCCTGCAATGCAGGCAGATTCTTTACCATCTGAGCTACCAGGGAAGCCCACCTCATTGAATATCTTTCTGTATATATTTTGGCACATATACATGATTGGCAAAGAAAAACACATGCTCATATCTCAGGTCAATGCTCATGAGTGTTAGCTCAAGGAAAGTTAAAAAAAAAAAAATAATAATGTGGTCAAGGGTTGGACTATTTCAAAAGACATTCAGATTTTCCTATGGTGACCCTTTTGCCCTGTGACCTAGGACGTGGGTATAGTACATTATGAAATTAAGGGCAAGAAGAATTTGCCACTATGGATTGAAGAAGGATCAGAAATTAAACTCATGACCTAGAATATTCAGATTTGATGCTCTTGCAACAGCTAAAGACTGAGATCAGTCAACACAACAAAAAGTCTGTGTAACATGGAGAGGGCCAGGCTCCTGAGCATGGCATATAATGCCTTCACATCTATAACTAAATATGCATTCTCAATATACTTTGTCTTTGCAAATGTCCACATCCTTTGTCCTCTAAACAGAAATTCTCTGTCTATCTGGAATTTTACATGCACTCATTGAAGCCAACCTTAAAAGTCATTTCCTCTGAGAAGACTTCCCCTACGTTTCCAGAAAATTGTGGCTACCTCTGTGATCCCATAACATTTTGTATTGAGAAAGCAGTATTTTGTGTCCAGATTACTCTCAGATAATACTCCAGAGACTATGTCTTATTTATTTTTGTAGGTCTACTGACTCTGGTATATGTGTGAAGTTTGATAAATGTTGGCAGAATTAAGGAGGAGTGATTCAGACTTATAATACCATGCAGAGTGAGTCAGTCACCCCATCAACCCAACAGGCTTCCCAGCCAGGAAACACATGGGAGATATGGAGTTAGAGACTGCCTGCTTCCCAGTCATGCCATCCATCACTGATCACCATCTGGTCACTATTACTACTGCTAGCCAACTACTTAGGTCTCTAACCTACACAATAATCCTTTACATGAGATATCTTCCCCTCAACGCCTTATCCCAGACAGGAAAACAAGTGAGTGCCTGGTTACCAATGCACTGTGGGTCACCTACATCATGCTACACTTAAACATGCGAACACACACACACGTGTGCACATGTACACACACAGAGACACACAGACATCATTCATTTCAATATTCACATGAAAATATACATATACACAGTCCCAGGTCATGCCAAGAAAGGAAAAGAAAAAAATAAATGGAGATAGTAGATTATAGAATGAAAAGCATAATAAGAAACTATGAATGCTTTGCATGTGAGACATAGGGCCCTGGTGGGTGAGGGAGAAGATAAATGTGTAGTCAGCAAAAGGACCACCAGTTGCTAGTTATAAATAGAAGCAGCGGAGGATGAGCAGCTTAGCTTTATTTTCTTTTAATCTGTCACATTACCAAGTGGGCTACCTGGAGGCATCAGACTGGTCACAAAAGCAGCATGTGGTTCTTAAACAGCATCTTTATCAGCTGATGGAGGCAATGATGACACATTAATGGGACAACAAGAGGAATATATAGCTTTAAAGCATGTTTCTCATACTTTAGTGTGCAGGAGAAATGTCTTGGGATCTCGTTAAAAATGCAGATAGTCCCTACCCTAAATAATTTTGATTCTGTGTGTAGTAGTGGTCAAGAAACAGAATTTTTAGTAACCAAGTAAATTCTGAGATAGGTCTGAGGGCCATTCTTAAAGGAAACACTGCTATAAAGGGAATGAAAAGAGACACAGAAGAAGGGAAGAGGCAGTGAGCTAAATTACCTGCAACAACCCAAATGGTGTACAGTTTCCTATATATCAGAATTCTTATTTACTTTATTTACTTATAAATTCTTATTTATTTACTGTACTCAGCTAAAACATTCCTACATTAATTTTACTTCATTTGTTTGAGATAATGAGGCTAAAACTTTTTAAATCCATTTATATACAAGCCTATATGTAAGTTGGAATATATATAGTGCTACCATGAGAACCTGGAGAAGGCGATGGCACCCCACTCCAGTCCTCTTGCCTGGAGAATCCCATGGACTGAGGAGCCTATAGGCTGCAGTCCATGGGGTTCCCAAGAGTTGGACATGACTGAGCGACTTCCCTTTCACTTTTCACTTTCATGCATTGGAGAAGGAAATGGCAACCCACTCCAGTGTTCTTCCCTGGAGAATCCCAGGGACGGCGGGAGCCTGGTGGGCTGCCATCTATGCGGTTGCACAGAGTCGGACACGACTGAAGTGACTTAGCAGCAGCAGCCATGAGAACCATGATATAGGCTCATGCTATGAGCTGCATGGCTCATAAACAGAGGTTAAGAAATGACCCAATCAAAAAATGGGTCAAAGAACTAAACAGACATCTCTCCAAAGAAGACATATAGATGGCTAACAAACACATGAAAAGATGCTCAACATCACTTATTATCAGAGAATGCAAATCAAAACCACAATGAGGTATCATTTCACACCAGTCAGAATGGCTGCGATCCAAAAGTCTACAAGCAATAAATGCTGGAGAGGGTGTGGAGAAAAGGGAACCCTTACACTGTTGGTGGGAATGCAAACTAATACAGCCACTATGGAAAACAGTGTGGAGATTCCTTAAAAATTGCAAATAGAACTGCCTTATGACCCAGCAATCCCCTGCTGGGCATACACACCGAGGAAACCAGAATTGAAAGAGACACATGTACCTCAATGTTCATCACAGCACTGTTTATAATAGCCAGGACATGGAAGCAACCTAGATGTCCATCAGCAGATGAATGGATAAGAAAGCTGTGGTACATATACACAATGAAGTATTACTCAGCCATTAAGAAGAATACATTTGAAGCCATTAAAAAGAATACATTCTAATGGGGTGGGTGAAACTGTAGCCAATTATACAGAGTGAAGTAAGCCAGAAAGAAAAACATCAATATAGTATACTAACGCACATATATGGAATTTAGAAAGATGGTAATGATAACCCTGTATGTGAGACAGCAAAAGAGACACAGTCTTTTGGACTCTGTGGAAGAGGGAAAGGGTGTGATGATTTGGGAGAATGGCATTGAAACGTGTATAATGTCATATGTGAAACGAATTGCCAGTCTAGGTTCGATGTAGGATACAGGATGCCTGGGGCTGGTGCACTGGGATGACCCAAAGGGATGTTACGGGGAGGGAGCAGGGAGAGGGGTTCAGGATAGGGAACACGTGTACACCCATGGCAGATTCATGTTGATGTATGGCAAAATCAATCCAATAAAGTAAAAATAAATAAATAAATAAAAAGAAAATGGTAAGAGAATGGTTTTCCATTCATTTTAAACACTCCTTCCACAAATCCCTCAGCTGATTCCTCAGCTTCTTCCACCTCACAAAAACTTCTATAGTTCCTCTCTCTCTAGTGTTTGTAACACTTGAAATTACTTACTACCCCCATCCCCACCATGCTGTCTTGCTCACCATTTGGAACACTCCATGAAGACTGATCTCATCTGTCTTGTTCAACAGTGTATGTCCAACACCAAGAACAGTGTCTGGTATATTTTACATCCTGAAAACTTTTGCTGAAAGAATACATAAGCTTTATATTGAGTGATAAAAAATTTACTCCAAGATAACTTAACCAAAAAGAAGAATCATGAAATAAGCAGCTTAGATTTACTGAAAAAAAAATGAATGAACTCTTGATTGATGAAAATCCACTCCAATGACTTGACAGAAAGGAGAATACTTGAATGACAAGATACCAGACACTTAAATGATAAAACAGGCATAGGAATGTTTTCCTCATTGAGTCCATTATCACCTTTTCGATAGTCCACTTCTTTCCTTCTTACTTAGTGCCAAGTTAGTGAGAGGGTGAGGACCCCAAGAGCCGAGGGGTACACCAGAGCTTGGGGATGAAGAGAAACAACAGTTGCCAGAAGCATCGAGGTGCATCATGTTCATAAGAAGGATCTCAGCTGGAGATCTGATCAGAGGAGCCACAGACCACGTTTTGGTCACCTATTTGAGGGGTACTGGGAGGTGCTCTGACAATGTCTAAAGTAAATGCTGCCCTTTGACCTATAGCAGTTCAGGTATTATCTATGATTTCTGCCTTAAAATGGACGCTTTATATCTTCAAGGCTACATCAAGAACTTGAATTTGATCAGTATAGTTATTCTTTTGGGTGGGAAAATCCGGATTTTTCAGGGACAAAGTCCAAAGACTACTCTTTTGGAAAAGTTTCCCTAAGTGTTCTGAAATACTCTCTTGATTAGGAGATAAGAATTCATTTCAGCTTGGCATCAAAGAAGAGCCTACACATGCTTGCTACCTACATAGTTATCCTGAGAAACATGTTTCCTGCCTTCTTTGTTCCATCTAAGGTATGTACAATCAATATTCAAGATTTGTTGTCTTTGTGTCTGAATTATCAGATTTTAACAGTTTGTACTGCAGCTTCCCTTGGACTGTGAGCTAAGACTCACAGTCAGGAGGAGGTGACACCTGAAAGCTGGCATACCTGGCACAGTCCTGGTTCTGCCACTGACTTGCAATATATCCATGAAACCTCATGTGTAAGATGCACAGAAAGGTAACAAAAATCATAGGCATAACTCTGTGAACAATAAATGAGGAAAGGACTAAAAATACCATGATTCTGGCATTTAGTGAGTGTTCAATAAGTATTCTTTCCTTCCTCTACTTCTCAGAAAAGGTCTTAGTTTGCTGACGAAGCCCTCTTGCGTATCTAAACATTGAAAATTATGCAGAAGTATTCTCTCAGTATTTCCCAGACCAATATACCATGCTTTCTCTTTCCTGAATGAGAAAAATATTTCTCAGTTAAATAATAATGTCCTTTATTATTGCTTGCATTCTATCTGACATTTACCTTGGTATTCATATTTTTTACTTGTACATCACAAATTAAGGGACAAAAATACTATCTGAATAGGCCTGAATATATGTACAATGATAGGTTTTCTGCTCACATAGCTTCTTAAAACAACTTTAAAATATTTAAATAGAAATGAAGGAATCACAACCTTCAATTCAAACATATCATAACTAAATGTGGTTCTTGGGAGAAGAGTGGCTCCTCACTGGTGAATTTCAATTAAAAAGTTAGAAAATATGGGGGCAATGCTATTAATGTAATGAAAATCATGCTCATGCTCAATTGCCAAGTCGTGTCTGACTCTTGCAACCCCATGACTATAGCCTGCTAGGCTCCTCTCTCCATGGGATTTCCCAGGCAAGAATACTGGAGTAGGTTACCATTTCCTGCTCCAGAGAATCTTCCCTACAACCCAGGGATTGAACCTGTGTCTCCTGCATTAGCAGGCGGGGTTCTTTACCACTGAGCCACCAGGGAAGCTTGTATTTAAAATATCTACAGTTTATCTTGTGCTTATTATGTGCCAGGCATTAGGCTGAGTGGTTTACATTTATTATCTGATTTGATCCTTACAATAATGCTATGAGTTAGAGGTGGTTATCAGGATTTTATAGGTAAGGAAACATTAGATGTCAAGGGCATAGACCTAACATCCTGGGATATGTGTTTAGAATTTTCCAGAGAGGTGCTGGTGGCCCACTCACTGTAATCACATGAGTAGCCAGCCTGACATGGCTTTGGTGAGGCTGAGGGGAGGGTGATAATTTATTGGGCATGAGAAAAGTCTTTTCGTCCTCTGACAAATGACAAACCCCAATTACTAAAACATACATCTAAGGAAGGCACTGATTTTTCTTCAGTGATCAGTGTTTAGCAACCAACATGTTACAAACCTCATTTCCACATTCTGAGTTTCAGCTTGGCATCTTCAAAATTCCCTGTCAGATCTATTTTCAAGGTTCACATGGCAACACTGCTTGTAAACAACTCAGCCCTTACTAACGAAAGTGTAAATGTAAACCAGGCTACAACCTAACTGAAGACAGCAAGCAAATGCTGAGAAAGGGAAGAAGCCGTACTTCCCACTTGACTCGTTTGCGATTTTGATCTTCATACACCAAGTGAATGCATTAAAAAGCAACACTTTCTGAACAAGAATGTGCCCAGCAAATGTTTTTACAGACCTGGCCAGATGAGATGAAATGACCACTCTTTTTTTTTTTTTTTCTGATTGAGAGTAGTCCTATGACTGCTGCACCAGTTAATAATAGAACAATTATTGTCATAAGTAAAATGAAATAAAGCTTACTATAACATTTCTATAACTCCTTTACAACTGCTCTGTTTTGAGATCTTAGGTATGATTGTGACAGAATTTAGTTTCTGATATCTCCATGCTCAGTAGTAAAGAAATTAATGAAAATTGCATTTGGAAATCTATCGCTGTAATGGTTTCTTACATGGATCCTCTCTGAAGCGGTACAGCTTAGGCAGGTTTTCACAAGGAAACATGGACAGTCACTTTGGTTTGGACCCCTAATGTTCAAAGTAATTTAACAGCAGCCATTTTTCTGGAAAATCTTCTGAATTTCCTATAAATCTAAATCCAATTACTGATGTAGGCTCTAATAACTAGTTACATGAGATTTGATTTTTTTTTCCCTGGTACCTGGGCAACTGCTCGAAGCAGCAAATTCATGTCTCTTATAAGCAATTTTTAGATTTTTTATTTTTGACTACAAAAGAAGCTCTCAAGATAAAATGACAATTGCAAATGAAATATCAAGATGCAAATCAGTCCTTTCATTAAAGACTTGGCAGCTCCAGGCACAGAGGAGGTGCAGGCAGGAAAAGGGTATGGTGAATAGAGACACTAAACATTAGACCCAACAAGTAATAATGGAGCCAGGCCAGTAAGAAATGAAAGAAATGGATGTACTGGTGGCCAAGGAGCCGCATAAAGGCGATTTTAATGGGAAAGAGGGTTCAGGGTTTTTTAATCTTTGGAGCAGAGGCTTTGGTAGTTAATGCATTTTAAAGGGTACGTGTTCTGTCACAGGTCATTAGAATATGGGAAAGGAAATAATAGTGACCAGTCTTAGACCTGAAAACCTCCAACCCCTGCTCTTATTTCCAAAGAGTAAATAATAGTTAAGAACAATGATAATTGAGTGTTGCCTACTCCAGAGAAAAACAATGAATTGAGTAAGCTGGGGAAGTGTGGCAAGGCTGAGTCTAAAATCTCTGCAGTGAGCAAGGAAGGATTATGATAGGGATCAATTTAGAGAATACTTTTTTTTTCATGTAATTATGCTGAGCAAAGCAGTTCAGAGAAGTATATTAAAAATGGCCAAGAAACACAAGGAAAAATATTCAAAGTGATTAGAAAACAGAGAAATAAAAATTTTAAATGAGGCAATATTTTATTTTCTTAGCAAAAAGATTACAAAGAGTGGTGATACCATTATTTGGAGAAGGTGTGGCACAGTTGGCATGTGCATATGCTACTGGCAGGAGAGTAAATTACTACCACCTTTCTAGAGTGGCACTTGCAGAAATTTGTATAAAAATTGACATATTCTTTCAAAAGCTTCACAAACATATGTTCATCGTAAGATTATCTGTAATAGCAAACACTCAAGCCAAAAATCAAATGCTATGAATAGAAGTTTTTAAATAAACTAATTAATCTCATTGCCATGGAATAACAGCTTTTAAAGTGATACTGAACTATATTCATCGGTGAGGAAGGACTTAAAATGTATACCTAAGCAAAAAGAGCAGATAATAAAAGATCACACCCTATACTTACTTCATCTAGACATATATATATATATATATATATATATATATATACACACACACATATTAATAAAACCCTACAGCTACTCTCTCTATATATATACTTATAAATAAATATAATAAATATACAAACTATAAATAGTGCATAATATAAATAACATATGGGGCTTTCAAGGTAGTGCAGCAGTAAAGAATCTGCCTGCTAATGCATGAGACGTAAGAGACACAGGTTCAATTCCTGGGTAGGGAAGATCCCCTGGAGGAGGAAATGGCAACCTGCTCCAGTATTTCTTGCCTGGAGAATCCCATAGATAGAAGAGCCTGGCAAGCTATAGTTTATGGCATCACAAAGAGTCAGACATGACTGAGCAACTGAACACATAAATAAAATATTTATATATAACACAATTTATATATATTACATATATGCATATATACACACACACGTGTGTGTTTATATATATATATATATATATATATATATATATATATCTCATAGAATAGTTGGCTTTTCTGTGTTTAAGAGAATCATTGACCATTGTTAAATAACTAAATACCTGCTACTACCCATCTTAGAACTTAGTAATATTTTCCATATGGGTGGCTATTGACTATGAAGTTTTGAAGTCTATAGTTTTGAAGATCTGTTTCTAACTCTTCTTATTTGGTGTTTATATTTGAAACTAATATGCTTTCCTCCTTGACTTCTTAATACATACAATTCTCTAAATTAGGTAAACACAGGTCAATTCACTTTCTTTTTCGGTGAAGCATAAAAGATGACATCAAACGTTTTTGGTGTCTAAATTTTATTTTTACTGATTTACAAATTCATATTTATAAAAGAAAAACACTTAGGTAACAACGAAATGTTAATGCAGTTACCTCTGAATTGTGAAATTCTGTACTAACTCATATATTATGTATTGATTTTTACTTACTTTGATGTTTAAATTTGTTTTGGTCTCCTAGTCTTTGTGCCTTAATAAAAAAAAAAGGAAAACCAGGATAACCCGAGCAAAACGCCTCTTAACATTGGATGTGTGCTTTTTCTCAGCTGCCACAGTACCACAGTGCCATGATAAACCTGGAAGATTCCTATTTTCCCCTGAGAGTCCCTTTCCTTCTGGCCATTCACAGATGTCTTTTGTTCCCTCCTTATGCCAGTTCCTTTCATCAATGGTATTTATCAACTCAGAAAGAAGCTGACTTTTAAGATGATAAAACAAATAGGTGATGATTTTAGGGGACAAAAAGAGAAATAAGTTAGTTCGTACCTTTTCTTTTTTGTTTCTTTGGGTTTTTTTTCTCCCCTCCTTTTTTAATTGACTTCGAAAACTCCAATTGGCATTTGAAGTACAAATACACACTATATTTTATTCAGACAATATGAAAAGGTGAGAAATGTATATTTACCAGTTATAATATTTGGCTAAGTAAATGAGTACATGGTCTGAATAATCTGGCCTTTTTAATAATGAGTATATTGATGTGAATATATAAATAGATAATCTGGTGGATGAATGAATGACTAGATAGAAAAACACTATGACAAATATAAAACAGACATCAGACTAAGCAGGTCCAAAAATTCAGTATATTAACCAATTCTGCAAATATATCAACTTTTGAATTAGACTCTTCCCTTGGTTTCTAGGTAGATGAAGCAATATATTCTTACAGGGAAGAGAGAAAATAATTGTCATCTGAGAGAAATACAAAAGCACCATGAGGCAAATGCCACAGTTGCAGGCAACATTCCCCAGTGGATGCTAAAATCAATGTACAAATGTGTGAGGGGAAATAGAATGCTAGTGTTAATTTAAAGGTATTTATCAATTAGAAAGGGAAAATTAGTCACTGGACAATGGAGAAATAGAGTAGATATTATCTTCACCAAGTGGTCAAAATTCCTATCACCGATAATAATAGACATATATGCTCTGATATAATGCCCTGAGAAGGGTGTGACACTTTCCCTGTGGTATTCTTCTCCAAAGTGTAGGAACTCAATTAAATCATGAAGAAACTTCTGAAAAACTTAAGAGGCATTGTACAAAGTCAGCAGCCAGGTCTCAGTAAGAGTGTCAAAATATGAAGAACTGTCACAAATCGGAGTAAACTAAAGAGACACAGAAACTAGATGCAATGTGAGATCCTGGACTGATTCCTAGAACAGAAAAATAACATGAGGAGAAGGAAAAGACTGGTGCGTTCTAATAAGGTCTGAAGTTTACTTAATAGTACTTTACCAACATTAATTTCCTAGATTTAGGGAAAGCTAAGTTAAGGACACAATTCATGAGTTTTCTGTATTGGTTTTGGAACTTTTCAATAAGTATTAAATCACCTGAACATCTAAAGAATTTAAATGGGGAAAATTGTTATGCCTTCTTTCCAGGTTTAATTCTCGTTCTATAGATATCAAAGAAATACTGAAATCTTCGCATGCAGTTTTCTGTTTTATATAAGCATAGACTTACACTGAATCTTAACAGCACAGCTAAAAGAGACTTCACAAGTTGCAGTGCTAAATTAATAGTATCTCTGACTGATTTAATGGTGCCCTCCAATAAGGAAAGGAATTTTCTTCTCTCTGCAGAGTATCAGAGGGGAACAGAGATTGTTTGAATATAAACATCTAAAAAATAAACCCATTGAATAGTGTTAGGTTTATCTATTCATTTTCTGTGAAAATCAGTCAAAGTATAAATGGCCAATACCTAAAGAAGTGCTGGCACATTAATTTGTGTTGACTAGTGAAAAAGGAACATGACGCAACTATGTGCTCTATCTCCTTATATTGAAGAGGTAAAAATGACTTTTCTCATAAAGAACTAACACTTCTTCAAATGTATGTTCCTTATACTATGGGATCATTTCTTATGAGGAACAATATATTCTTCTACTAAAGATGATGACAGTGATACATAGCTTATCCAATGGGACCTTTGTAGAGAGTGAAAACACCGAAACAGACATAAACCGCTCATTTTTGACTATAAAATAGTGGCTAATGACCATCTTTTTCACTCAATAAATATTGTTGAATTATGGCTGATGAAATAAATGTATTCCATTATTCACCCTTAAAATGTCCAGGCAAAACCCCCAGCCATTTCTCTCTGCATCCCCTTCTAAGGTGGCTCTAAGGTCTGCAATTTGAATAATAATTCAGTTTTGTCTTATCTGACCTACAAAGAGATAGATGCATAAAACATGGAAGTGAATCCATGAGACCATACCAGATACTCCTCATCAGAAAGAAGAGATTCCTGTGGTTGAACTGAGTTAATCAGGCCTAGGATACACAAATGTATTTTTCAAATTAACTTTTATTTGGTAATGCTTTGTGAGTAACAACAGATAGAACCTCATTATCAAGTACCTTATAATTCAGCATGGAGGACAAAAATAATATTTCTAAAGTAATTACAGTGTATGTAAGCTTCAGGCCATAAAAACAGGTCAGTGTATCAGCAAAGATTTGCCTGTTGAATCATTGATGTACTGCTTGGTATTAGGGATAAAAGATGAAATGCATACTTACTCTACTCTCAAGGAATTCACGAGTCTAAGGGATGAGTTAAGAAATTTTTTAAGAAAACAATACAGGTGGTGAAGTGTTAAAACAAAGTGGCACTTAAAGACTCTGGAGAGGAGATGATAAGTGACCTGAGACTTATTGGATGACAGGGAGTTTTTAAAGAAAGAACGTAAGTTGGGAGAAAGGGCCACTTACTCATAGAGAATGGCAAGTATTAAGTCAGAAAAGCATGACAAAAGGAAAGGTATGAGGTGTCATGAAATGTGTGAATAACCGTAACATATGGTACAGAGGGAGAGAGGTCAGAGGTTATGGCTGGGAAGGCAGATCAGGGCCAGCGAGGGAAGCAACTTTATGACACACTGGGGAACTCAGGTCTTTTAAAATAGATAATAAGCAATCGCTGCATATGAAGTGAAACTGAGTGCTATGATTTTGGCTACTACAAAGATAAAATATAGAAAATGGGCAGTAAAAGAAAAGAAGACAAGTCAGAAAACTCTTTTATGTTACTAACAGCAGAACCTTTCGGGAAAAGAAAGAGGACTTCAACAGTGGCTAGAAGGTTTCTGGCTGGGGCTACTGAGTGGATAATGCTGGGATGAGAAATGCAGAGAGGAAGCTCATAAGGTTTCCTTGGATATGATGAGCTGGAGGAGCCTGAAAAGCATCTCTGTAGACATATTCAATGGGTAGTCAGAGAAATGCAGGCAAAAGAAAGACAGAAGAAATTAGAAAAGCACGGCACACAGTGGTCTAAAGCTCCACTGTCCAACATGGTAGCCACCAAGCCCAGGTGGCAAAGTGAAACATGGCTAATCAGAATGAAATGTGCTAGCTGTTATATATAAAATGGATAACCAAAAAGGACCTACTCTATAGCACATGGGACACTTCTCAGTGTTATGTGGTGACCTGAATGGGAGGGGGTTGGGGGAAGAATGGATACATGTATATGTATGGCTGAGTCTCTCCCCTGTTCACCTGAAATTATCACAACATTGGTTCATCAGCTATGCTGAGTGCTAAGCCACTTCACTCAGTTCTACTCTTTGTGACGCTATGTACTGTAGCACACCAGGCTCCTCTATCCACGGGATTCTCCAGGCAAGAATACTGCAGTGACATGCCATGCCCTCCTCCAGGGGATCTTCCTGACCCAGGGATCAAACCCACATCTTTTATGTCTCCTGCATTGGCAGGCAGATTCTTTACTACTAGCACCACCTGGGAAGCCTGTTATTTGGCTATATCCCAGTACAAATTAAAAAGTTCAGAAGAAAAAAAAAAGAATGAAATATGCCATTAAGTGTAAAAGTGCACCTGATTCCAAAGATTTTGTTGAAAAAAGTTAAATATCTTAGCAATAATTTCTATGTAGATTATAAGTTGAAATAATATTTTGAATACACTGGGTTAAATTATTATTAAAATTCTTTTCACCTTTTCATATTTAACTTTTTAATACAGCTGTTAGAAAGTTAACATCACATAGGTAATTACATATATAGCTTGCATTATATTCCTGTTGGCTGGTGCTGGTCTAAAGGCTCTAGTCATAGCAGTGTGAGTTTCAAGATGTATAAAGAGGGAAGCAAGAGTAGTCAGGCATGCATTTGGAGAAAAAGGCTGTCCAGAGACTGAGATAAGGAGCAGAAAAAAACAGAAGCACTAAAGATGCAATCAATTATTATTTTGACAGTACATTGATGAGGAAAATACCATGACTGGAGCACATATACAAAAAGGTAAACATGTATAAAAAGTGAATTTGATTATGGAAAATAATGATTGTGGCTAAACATGTATGCAGTATAAAACAGAGAATACCTGGAAAGGGTCATATCATGATGCACACATTGCTTTAGGAAGAACATATGTTATTGGTACACATGAAGAGGAAGGGACTGGAAGAGACAAGAAGGCAGTGGGAGCAATGGCTGGTGTCTAGCATGAAATCACACATGTTTAGATGAGGGTGAGGGAAGGGGAGAGAAAAAGGAAAACTTAAGAAAGACGGAAAAAAAAAGATGCCTAAGCAAGAATGAATGTGGTCAACTACAACTGGAATTTAAACCTTAGCTGTTCATTAGGGTGGACAGGTCAACATCACACTCAAAGCTGAGACATTGGTAACTTGAGGCCACACCATTTCCCTAACATAGCAAGCACCTTGACGTGCTTTATTGGATCAAAACTGCTGAAGATGGCAAACTGGAAAGTCCTCACGAGAGCTTCAGGAAATGGCAAGGTCGCTGAAGACAGCTCCATAATTAAGACCCACTGCCAGGAACTGCTTCCTGCATCTTTCAGCTGCTGCAGACATTTGGTTTGCCTCATGTAGACACAGGATAAAACCCAACGAGAGAGATTTCCCATAGGCAGGGAAGAAATGTGAACAGCCTAGGGTATTTCTTGACTTCTGTTGCTAACTGCTGTGTGAGAGAAAAAGCTATATATAGATTTTTTTCATTCCTGTTTCTGTTATTTTAATGAGACCCAAAGTTAAAGTTAAAAGATTCAAATGCTCAAATCCAAAAGATAACTTTTAATTTGTAGAAGAGATGGAAATACATCTTTTACTTCAAGGTAAATATCACTATGCTGATCTACAAGATGACCTGATTCTGGAACTGAACACATCAAAATATATGTTAAAACACACACACACACACACACACACACACCCTCCTTCGACAGTTATATTCAATGACTTTCATAATCCCATGTTGGCTCTAAAGTAGATTGTATTCAGCAATCAAGAGGTGAAAACGCTTGACAAAAAAAAGGGTATTAAAATGACTGCTGTGTCTCTGAGATAGCAATTACATTAATAACTTCCCTGGATCCTTTAAAAAAAAAATCAGGTTAGCTATCACAAAGGGTGTCAGATTAAGCACACAGGCAACTAAATCTGCAACTCTTTGAATGGACGATAATGCATTATGCATTCTTCTCACTGCCTGGACCAACCATTAAGTCACTGAATAAAGAAAAAAAGTGGGTAGATGATGCAACGGAAGTCAAGCTCTTTGGGTCAGTTCTTCCCAGGTTGTGCTGACAGGAAATCTAGAACAGGTAAGAGAAGGACAATGAAGCCTTTAATGAGTGATCCTTGGTTGAAATTCTAAATCAAAGCACCATGACACTGTTTGGAATTTTATCTCCTCAAGTATGCACTGTTTTGTGCATTTTGTGCAGAGTTTCAGCCAAGAAGTTAGGCAATAAATCTTCAGAAATCCTATGCTCACCTATAGCCATAAACTCATGGTAAGGACACTTCATGAATTTTTTAAGAAAAAGCACAATGGTGGAACTAGAATTAAGATCTTCAACTGCTGCAGGTTACAGGTGTCCCTTGGTATCCTGGGGGCTTGGTTCCAGGAACCACCCTTGGATACCAAAATCCCCAGTGCTCTAGAGCTCTATGGAAAATGGGGTAAGTTGAAGGTGAAGGTGAAGTCGCTCAGTCATGTCCGACTCTTTGCAACCCCGTGGACTGTAACCTAGTAGGCTTCTCCGTCCATGGGATTCTCCAGGCAAGAATACTGGAGTGGATTGTCATTTCCTTCTCCAGGGGAACTTCCCGACCCAAGGATTGAACCCGGGTCTCCCACATTGGTGGCAGATGCTTTAACCTCTGAGCCACCAGGGAAAATGGAGTCGTGTTGGCATATAACCTTCTCACATTCTTCTTTAGAACTTAAATCATCTCTAGATTAGTACTTATGATACCTAATACAATGTAAATGTTATGCAAATGGTTGTAAATACAAATGTAAATACTATGTAAATAGTTGCCTGGCACACCACAAATACAAATTTTGGCTTTTGGAACTTGCTAGAATTTTTTTTTTCCTGATTATTTTCCAACCTGGGGTTGCTTGAATCCACAGATGTGAAATCCACAGATATGTTCAGGTATTTCTTTCCTTCTGATTTTACCTCAGTCTCTCCATAGATTATGAGGCAGGGCAACATCTGCAAAGTAGTTGTGTGATTTTAGTTCTCAGTTTTCTCTAGATAATTTATAGAAAATACCATCTCTCCTCACAGGACTGTTTCCAGGATTAAGTGAGATCAAAGTGTCCAGTACATAGTAGATTCTCCATAACAATATTAATAATAATTACCATTATGGCTCAGCTGGTAAAGACTCTGCCTTCAATGTGGGAGACCTGGGTTTGATCCCCAGGTCAGGAATATCCCCTGGAGAAGGAAATGATAACCCACTCCAGTACTCTTGCCTGGAGAATTCCATAGACGGAGGAGCAGGACAGGCTGCAGTCCATGGAATCGCAAAGAGTCAGATACGACTGTGTGACTAATTTTCACTTTCACTATACAAAGGGTGCATAAGTTGAGGTTAAAAATTTTAAACTAGGGGAAAAAAAGAAAAAAAATCATGAACTATACTTGTATATATTTAGACCATTATTTTGCTCTAAGGCAATTCTTTCAGAACTTTACCACCTATTTCAAAGTAGTCTACACATTGGCAGATTATGGGAACAAATGAGAAATCTAGTAATGTTGTATGTAGTACTACATACAAAAATAGAGACAGACCTAGTTTACCAAATGCAGACTCTGGTTTAAATACAACCTAGATGAGAAATTTAACAGTCTTTCCACATCAGCCTCCATCACCTCTGCTCCACCTCACACTCCACTGTGACTGGCAGCTTTTATCTCATCTTCCAGTTCATATTTATGATGGAGCGCAGGGTTTCTAAACGTAAGCTGAGCTCACAGCCCTTCCATGTCCAAGTCAGTGTTGGGCATATGGTTTTGTCAGTACAGTGCAAACACTTGCCATATAAAAAAGAACCACTTCATTCATCTTTTCCACTTGCCACAGACCTAAAAGGACATGTTCATGAGGGTGTCTCTCACACTAGACACATACCAGGATCTCAGAAGTTTGTAGCAAGGAGGCAGAAAATGAGTATAAAGATGAACCATGTCCCATTTGCCTTTACAAGGATTTATAGCCAAGGGTTCTTCTGAGAATCATGATCCCATATCACCCTTAAGAATAATGTACTTTATAATTTTTAAAATGTGTATCATAAAGTAAATGTTTGTCTGTAGTACTGTCAGGAACAACCTGAGTGCTATGCTTGACCGATTAAGTTAGGGGATTTAGGCACACAGATGTGTGTTTTAATTTTGATCACATCCATATGATGGAAACCAACAAATGACAGAAAAGAAAAACTTGTCAGTGGGATAAACAATTTTTAAAAACTAGAGCAGACTCAATTATTTGATTTCAGCTTCTGTCTGAAATAGATTTAATCTGATGGAGAGGAGTGAACACTGAGCATCATTTTTTTCCCCATAAACTCTCTTTCTATAGTTATAAGAGAAAAAAACGTAAAGTTTGACTTCAGTTTTCTGTCAATGATCACTATGGTCTTTTTACATTGTGCATGAAGAGCCCAACCCAATATTTTAAGGCCATTGTCAATACTGTTATGTAGGCACACTTGAGTCATTTGTCTAAAGATTCCTCTGAGAAGTAATTATGAAACTGTCTCAGAAGATTAGTTCTAAAGAGTTCAAGGAGATTTTCTTGGTTTGTCCAATTAAGATGAGCCTACTCAAACCTTCATTTATTTCAGAGATTACAGGTAAAGGACAATGATTTAAGATTTAACAGATAAGGATGAGTTAAGATTTATTGTCTCCTGTATAACAGAAATTATACCAAATGCAATAAACATTATTTTCTTTGAAACCCAAGATGGCACATTCCCATCTGGCACATGAGAAAACTGAGGCCTAGAAAGAATGGCAATTTTTTCAAAAGCATACAACAACTATGTGGCAAGGGCTTGGATTTGAAAAAGTCTTTTCAGCTAGGTAGAAAACACACCAAGGAGAAAAGACTGCAGATAGGGCAGTATTTAAATACTGGTAAATTGTTATTTTGATGTCTCACCTTTTTATAAAATATGTCTTGAAATATATGAGCTTAATGTGAAGTTGCTTACCTCTCAACTATTTTGAGAAAAAAAAAATAGCCAGGTCAAATTTTCATACATTTTAGCAGGCAGCAAACATGGAAAATACATCAGAACTTCTCTCCTCATCATACTATTTCTAATTAAACGGGTAAACAAAATATGCTCAATCCAACAAGTGTGTCATACATAGATCCCTTTTATGTAATTCTTCAAGAAGATGGTTTTAAATGGTGAAGCCTAATTAGTATAATTGCCATTTACAAGTCACAGTTAGTCATTGTCTTTTACTTGGAAGGAAATGAAAGACATTCTGGAGATGAAGAGGGAGATAAAAACCAAAACCATTAGAATTGCTTTCTTTTCCTATCTTACTTCCTTCACCTACCTGTTCCTCTAATAGCAAACAGCTGGACTTAAATGAATATTCCATTCAGAGTAACAGTCACCATCTTTCCTGCTTTACATTCTGAAGTTTGGCCATTTACCTTTCTCATTTACACATCTGTGAGTGCTAGAGAACTTAGGAAAAATCGTTTTAGTAATTGAGCTGAGAAAATTCATAACACTTCTTACACCTAGGATTAAGCAGGAACTGATAGAGAAAACTATAAAGAAAAATTCTGAGAGTACCCATCAGTTTAATCACCATGATTCTCTCAAATGTGCAACCCATCATTAATTTTGTTTTTTTAGGTTCCCTGACACTTAATGGTCTTCGGTTCCTAGCAAAAGCATAACAATATAAGGGCTAATTATAAGAGATTCCATTTACCCAAATGACATTATACATTTGCAGTTAACTAACTCCTTTAATCTAAATGTGCAATAACAAGGAATTAATTAATAATAGCAGCTAACATTTATTCACTATTCCTTATGTGTAGGGCTCTATTCTCAGTGCTTAACATAATTGGTTATCTCACTAATATTCACAACAATCACACTAATCTTCACCACAATTATAGATTCTATAATTATCCCCATTATACAGATGAGGAAATGGAAGCATAGGGAATTTAAGTTACTCATTAGGTCAGACATCTATTTAGAGATGAAATTTAGATTCAAATGTGGGAAATTTGGCTCAAGTGCTTGTGTTCTGAAATATTAATACTACAATACACTGCTACCAAAGTAGAATATGGTCATACATAAGGCATTATGCCAAAAAAATCCACCTATTTTTGAAATTGCAGATATATATATCTGTATTAAATTTAAGAGCCACATATATCCTATAAATTATTTTATAGAAGGGATATATATAAATTAAAATTTTTAGGAAGGATAATGTTAGCAATGTCTCTAGTTGCTAAATTATGACTGATCTCTTTTTATTTGTATATACATATGGTTATTAATTTTTTACCGTATTCTCTATTTCTTTTCACAATGGATATTTACTGTTTGAATAATCAAAACCTTTTTAAAAAGGAAAAAATGTAGAAGCTGAATTCTTAGGAGAACCCTCTAATACCAGAGCCAGCTAGAAGATGAGTTACCACTACACCTTAACTCTCTCTCCGTTGGAAGTCTCACCTATCTACTTCAATAAAACTTTTCATTTTGTACAGCACTTGAGTTTACAAAAAGTTTGCACATGTTATTTAGGTATTATCCATCAGACCCTTAACTCATTTATTATTCATTTTGACACAGGAGAAGAAGGTAGAGAACCAGTGCCAGCACAAAGGACACTGCAGAGCGCAATGGCTTAGGAGGAGCAGACTGTGACCTACATGAGAAGGACTTTTGGGTAATCTATTCCTCTTGACTACCTTCGTGGCAACTCAACCCTTATGAAGTCTCCTGACTGCTGGTCCAAAATCGAGAACTTCCATGTGGTTAGGAAAGATCAGAGCTTGCAGTGCTTCTTCAAAGCAGTATTGTTATGATGGTGACAACAAAATCACCATTTAGGAAAATTCTCCAATAAAATGTCTTCATAAGAAAAAAATCTTAATTTTATTGAATTCATTACAGTATAAAATTACAAAAACTAAGATGGAACAAAACCACCAAGACAAATTATAGCATTCTACATCATGACAGCTTTACCATTACTTAAAACAATCCAGTAACCAAGGAAAGGGCAGCTCTTTCTTCTCTCCTTTACCAGATAATGCGATTTCTGGGAAAACAACCACTGGGGTAGCACATTTTGTTTCACACTGTAGCTTTGGTATGACCCAAGGAAGTTATAACCCAGAAATCAGTGCCATGTTTCTTTACAGATATTTTCAATGACTTTGCTATCATCAGGTCATCCCACGGGACACACCCATGGAAATCTACATGGTAGTGCCACACTAATCTGTTCACCCACTGGTCACCAATGAAGGAGAATGTTTACAATAGAAGGGTTGTAGGATATTCTAACACAGTGGACCAAACTTTAAATACATAATAATCACCTGTGAAGCTTGTTGAAAAATGTGGATTCTCCAGGCCCTACTCTTAAAGAATTTGACTCAGCTGGTATGGGGAGAGGCCCAGGAATTTACATTTTTAGTAAGTAATTCAGGTTATTTGGCCTTTATGATGGATATAAATGAAAAACAGGTGCTAGTATCACAACACTCAGCATATATTCTTGTTTGCCTTATAAATTCTCATCTAAGTATAAGTAGAGATGGTAAGAGTAAATCTTTCAGCTTTGCTTCATTAATAATTCAGCAAGACTGCATATTGTTTTGAATATATTTGATTGCAAACTTGGCAGGTCTTGTAAGCAAATTTCCTCCCATATTTCACATCATCAGAATAGTCTTAGTCATCAGCAGTATAGCAGACTGTACATTTACTCAAAGGCGATGAGGTGTGTTTAGATAAGAGTTTGTTCACATATTCCACTCAAATGCAACTAAAGAAAGAAAAATATGCATCCATCTTCAGAGCAAGTGAATATATGTAATTTTATATTTACAAATAATAGGTAAATAAGTAATGTAAATTTTCAAGCATTTTGGACTGTTTTGATTAAAGTGGCTAATATGGACAAGACCTAGAGTGATTCTCTCAAAATCAATGGATTATTGACGATTTTTTTGTTTGTTTCTGGGTTTTAGTCCTTTATCATGGAAGTATATGTGCCTTTACATTGAGCAGAATAGTCCAGTTGGGAGGAATTCTCAGGTCAAATCAAGATGAGAATAAATACTAGGCCTGTTAAGGACACTAATAGAAGCTTTTATAGAGAGAATCCCTAGAGGTGTTTCTTATTACTAAGGTAACATGATAGCTCTTTCTGAAGAGTTACACATAATGGTGTAAAACTTGTGCTAAAACACTGTAATCAGTACATTTAAATGCACCCTTAGGCAGTTTATTGAAAGGTACTATCCTGCATAGTCAATCAACCTTAATATCCTACCTACATTTCCCTGTGATCATACTAGCCAGATAATGATGTTGGGGTAAGGGACAGGTAGAGATGGGGTGGAAGGAAGTATTCCAGCATCAAAGGAGGTGGCAAAGACCAGGCTAAGCTCTTAGGCATAATAGTGCAGGGTCCCATCATTTGACTGGTCTTTTGTGGGACCAAGAAAATAGCTCCATCACCAAGAGTGGGCTTGAACTTATATAATTCAGCAGGGAAGAGTTATACTTCATCAACACTCCACCAAAGTCTCTCTTTATTCACTCAATAAATACTGAATGAGTATCTATCTACTAAGTGCCAGACAATGCTGCTAATTCATAAGTGAACCAAACATAAAAACCTTGCCCTTATGAAACATATATCTTAATAGGAAGAGAAAAAAAGTGGAGAAAATAAATACCAGACATATGCTACATCCAATGGTGATAAGGGCCAAGGAGAGATACAAAGCAAGAAAGGGGTGGAGAGTTCAAGGGTAGAGGGATTGGGATGTCATTTTAAATAAATTGGTTAGGAAGAGTCTAAGAAGGTACTTCTTCCAAGAAGACTTGAAGAAGTGAGGAGGTGAATCACGTGGAAGTCACCTGGGAGAATGGGAATAGCAGGTGCAAAGAGACATGGAGATCATGAGAGACCTCAAGACTGGGGCATCTGAATCAGGGGTGTGGCTTCACACGCAGGCACCAACACCTATCTCAAAGTATCAGACTGTTGAGAAGTGTGCTTTCAGTAATTCCACAACTTCATCAGCTGCTTCAGGCTTCTGGAGAGCAAGACTGCAGTGACGTTTGGTTTGTGTCAATCTCTGGGAATTGTGTTAGGTGTACTTGTCTTCCTGTCTTTCCTTTTTCTCCAAGAAAGGACAATTTCTCCAACGAATCTGATGAAGTAAGATGAATTAAATCAGAATCCTTAGTCTGCCTAGAAACAACAAGTGTGAGCACAGGACCAGCTCAATTTTCAGAGGAGGAGTCATAAATTCTGCCATGAATACTTCTGATAATTTTATGAGACTTACTACTGGTTGCTGTATTCATTTTCTGTAGCTGCTGTAACAAATTACCACTTACTCAGTGGCTTAAAAACAGCACAAATTTATTATCTTATAGGTCAGACGTCTAACATGGGACTCTCCAGACTAAAATCAAGTTAGAGGCTAAAATCAGCTGGGAGAGCTGCGCTCCTTTCTGTAGCCTCTAGGCAGGATCTATTTCCTCTCCATTTCTCTCTTCCAGAGCTGTCTATAGCCCTTCCCATGGCCCTTTACCTCCACCTTCACAGCTTAACAAAGACAAGTGGCCCTTGCTTCTCAAGCCATATCTCCTCCTCTGACTGAGGCTCTCTTCTCTCTCTCTCTCTTTTGCTTTTAAGGATCCCTGTGATTACAATGGACTCACCCAGTAATCCAGCGTATCCTCTAAGTAACAACTTAATTACACCTGCAAAGTCTCTTACCATGCAAAATAACATATTTATAGATTCTGAGGTTTAAGACAGGGATGTATATTTGGGGGCTGTTATTCTGCCTACTATGGTTATACCTTTTTTACTTCATGTTTCAGAAGCTGATCAAGTTTTATAAGAAAAGTTTGTTATTAGTCACTGCAAAAATGGCAAGGGACAGAAAGGTTTCTTACTTATATGGGCAGTTATTTGAACAAAAATTGTTTTCTGAGATGATATTTCCTAAAAAGGCAGCATATGACTATAGGGTTTTAAAAGGGAAAAAAATGAAGGAATTTATCCATTGCCTCCTTGGATATTTTAATAATGTGTAAATTGGAGCAAATTAATTGACCACTGTGAATCTCAATTTCCTTAAAATAGCCTTTCAGAGTTATGAGAATTAAAGAGGATAAACTATGTGCCATACAAATTAACATGGCATTGGCCTACACTGGCCACTTTTGTATCTTTTGTTCTTAATCACCATCAACATTTTTCTTTCACTTGCTTCCTAAGTCTTCTAATCTACTCTCTGAATAAAAACTGTAATATCTGAAACTATTTTCTATGTAAACTAGTCCCAAATATTGCATCTGACCTAAATAAACATTTCTGCTTTTCTCTCCTTCAGTTTGGGGGACTGTTGAACTCACTGTGGTAAGTTAAATCCATGCAAAGGCCAACTCAATGTGCTGTGGCATGAACCCTGAGCTATTTTAAGCGAACTGCCCTATGGTCACTGACCCTCTTTTCTCCCCTCTCACAGCTGTTGCTGAAAGAGTCACCTGGCAGACTGGCAGCAGCAGCTGTCTGTGCAGAGAAAGGCTGCAGCCCAGAAGACAAGCTCCTGCCTTCTGCTAAAGGCAGCCAGTGAGCTCAGATCAGGTGAGTAGTGACACTGAAGATCAGACTATCCCTGGGACAGCTGGACATATGCCTGGTGACCTTCTGGGCCACCTGCTTCTTCAGAGAAATCCTGGGTGGAAGAAAGAGCGCCAGCTGATGAGTCTCAAGTTCATCTGTGTTGGTGTGAAGTCCCAGAAACCTCAATACTTGAGGTAAACTATAAACCCACTCCAGTATTCTTGCCTGGAGAATCCCAGGGACAGAGAAGCCTGGTGGGCTTCCCGTCTACAGGGTCGCACAGAGTCGGACACGACTGATGCGACTTAGCAGCAGCAGTAGCAGCAGCATAACCCAGTATCTGCCATGTTGGATGGTTTGGACGGTATGGGTCCCAAAGCCTCTGTTCCCTCTGGAGCAGACCCATATCTAGATCCATGCTAGCACTGGGCATGATGGAAGTCTAGCTGCCACTGTTTACATTGATTTACCTCTCTCTGATTTCTGCTGGCATGAATCATACAGCCATTCAATGTTCAATCTGTGCTGCTCCTTTGGGAGTGGTATGCCTACCGAGAAGACCAGAACCCTGTTTGATCTGACTCCCAATTCACTTCTCTTTCTATGGCATCTCTCTCACCCACACTTGGAGTCCCTAATGCATCTCCTTAGAACCTTGAGATAAGCTTGTTGCATGGAGGGAGCAGGTGAGTATCTAGCTGTGTTGTTTCCAGAGTTTAATATAAAACATTCCTTTCTTGCAGATGAAAATACTGGAGTCAATAAAATGCAGTACCTCTCTGTGAGTGGTTCAGAGCCATGGCAAGGATAATCATGGACAACACTGCACTGAACATGCAGCACCATGGACTGGGCTTGGTGACATTATGCACAACAGCTGTGTTGGCCTAACCAGCCTTTGGGAACTGAACAGAAGGCAGATGGGTAACAAAAGGAAAAGCTGGTGAGCAATCAGGGAAAGGCAAGTAAATATATTCCTCAAACCTCTCTGAAAAATAAATCCACAATTACATGATCCCAAGCACTCACCTATCATTGACTAATAAAGTGAAACCTACAGGTACCATAATGAAAGCCTCAAAGGAAATCATTTCAAATGTCAAATCTGTCTGTTTTATTTAAAAAAAAAAAACACCTAGCCATACAAATAGAAAAATAAGGATTGAAGGACATAAGCTTGTATATGATTCACTTGCAAGGAACACACTGAAGTCGGGTGTTATTTTTCCTTCTGGTCATCACTATGTCTCCCCGTAAATCCTTTCCCAGGACTCAACAGTGGGAATTACACATCACAGGCACTTAACAAATGTTTTAACTTGACAGAATTCTTTTTATTCCCACCTAAAAAAGGTAAAACTCTCAATTTCCTTTTTCATGATTTTTTCAAGTGGCCCAAGTTCACTTGGCACTACAGACAATACAAAAGCAATCAGCCAAGAATGAAATGCCCTAAAGACTGGAAAAGCAGACATTAGAAGCACTTGCTGGGAAAGTCCTCAGCATGAGGAGCAGGCAAGCACTGCAGCCAAGCCATGGAAGGCACAGACCGGGTAGAATACATCTGCTCTCTGAGATCTGATGAGCCCGTTCTCCAAGTTTGCTCAGGTTAATCAGAATCTCCAAATCTTCTGAGGCTCTCTAACACCCAACTAATAGCTACATCAAGGATAAATTTATGCTAATCTGTTAATGTGTACACCCCACAGTCATTAGTAAAGGAGACAGCCTCCTCTATCCAGTTGCTAAGGGTTTCTTAAATAGAGATCTAATGGAAATGTCTTACAGTTCTCTATGCTAACTCTGTATTTTTTTCAGTGCTCACACATATGAGCCTGCAATTTTCCATCAATATCTACAGAATCTTATTATAAGATGGCTTCTGGTAGACTGTAACGTCTAACGGAGAAACAGCTTGTGGTAGAATGCAGGCTACTCAAGTACGTTTAATAGACTTCATCGAGGGTGGTTTGTCATCAGGGATAACAACATAAATATTTTGATTTATGTCAGACTCATTAATTATTCCCTTACAGTCTATATTTTGGAGAAGCTCCATATAAGCTGAATTTACTTGTTATTTTCATCTTCATTGAACTGAAAGCCCTCCTGCAGTTTCGAATGAAACAACTGTTGTTTATGGGCCATGCAGATTGGCTTTACTTTCCCTGCCAAAGGTAAATACCCCAAAGGAATCCAAAATTACACTGAATGAAAATTTGGATGAGCACCATTTGTGCTTTAATTTGGGTAAAACAGTCCTCAAAGGTTATGGGCTGTGAGGGATATCTGGCTTATTAAGTAGGTCCGAGGTTGAAGTAATTCCAAGCAGACTGGATTTTGTCCCAAACTGGCTATTTTGTGTGGACCTACACTGGGAAATAAAACAATTCATTTAAAAGAAATGATGTGTCTGGTTTAGTCTCTCAAGACTGCATGATTCATTTATGTGCTAAGTGTCAGCGTGGCTAGACTGGCCCACATGTTCTCCTGGTAACCACCCAGCAAGCAATGTCCTCAACATCTTCCACCCCAACATTCCCTCTGTACTTTTCATGCAGAGCTCTGTCTCTCCTCCAGACTCCTTGCCTGTTCCACTGGTCCACGGTAGCCCTGGGCAAGTCACAGTCTGCCATTCAGTTTTCATGTTAAAACAGGAATAATTTATATCTTTCAAATTTAAGGATACTTTCATGGATAAATGAGTTAATACAGATAAAGCAGCACGATGCCAGAAACCCAGTAAATATTCAATTAATGCAAGTTAATATTATTATGCTTAAAATTATTATCATTGTTCTTGTCATCATATCTTCTTCACCAACTGAATCAAAGTAAGGGGCAGGGTAACAGAAGGGTGATGGAGAACTTGGATCAGCAAAGTCTTTGCAATGAGAAAATGAATCTGGGGTTGAGACCTGAAACATTACCATAAGCCTGAACTCTTGCCAACCCTTCAGCCTGCTAGAATTAGATGTGAAAAAAAGTTGGTGGAGCATTATTCTGACATAATGGGCTGTTTCACCACTGGGCAAATAAGATGATTTCTAGGAAAGGTTTAGGGTAAATATTCCATCCAATGGATACAATTTATTGTATCCATGTCATTGTCATATGGTGGAGAACTTTACATCTCATCTTACTCTATATCAAACAGTTGTTTCCTACATATGTTTGCTCATGCTGCCAACTGCCCTAAATACCTTTGTTATTTTTTTACTTTCCCTTTATTGATGTTTAGAATAAAGGTCTAGTGAGAAAACAAAACAAAAAATTTTGTCTATATTAAGCCAAGCTTTGAAATTTCCAAGTTGGTCACCAAGAGCCATGCTTAAGTGCTCCAGGAAGCTATATGATGGCAGTCATTGCACAGTCTTCTTTCCAGTGCAAGCTCCACCCCTTACCCTGGGGGTCCTGGACCAGTCAGTCTCCTGTGAACACTTCTCATCACCTATTCCCATTGTGTGTGTGCTCAGATGCTGAGTTGAATTTGATTCTTTGCGACCCCATGGACTGTCTCCTACTAGACTCCTCTGTCCATGCGATTTCCTAAGGCAAGAATGCTGAAGTGGGCTGCCATTTCCTTCTCCAGGGGATCTTCCCGACTCAGGGACTGAACCATGTCTCCTGCTAGGCAAGCAGATTCTTTACCACTGAGCCACTTGGGAAGCCCCTGAACTCATCTAGGACCCTTCTATCCCTTATTCCAGTAGCTTTATCTTCTGTTTATTCAGTGTACCAACTCTTGGGCTGCATCCCACAGGCCTATAAGGCCTGTGCTTGCCCAGCTTCAAGACAAAACTAAAGAGCTTGGAGTCAGCAACAGAGACATCAATGGCTTAATGGATGAGGGGAGCTTACATGTTTGATGCAAGGTCCTGGGGTGACACCTCACTGTGTGTCACACTTGGTGGGCAGGACTTAGTGGCAGCCTTCACTCTAGGAGGGAAGGGGGAACTACCAGTTACAGGGGACTTGATGTCAGCTGATCTCATTAGTTACCAGGGAAACCAGTAGACAGCATGCTCCTCACCAACCCTTTAATAAAAACAATCAACAAACAGTTGGGGCATGGGGTAAGTATTGGGTTGGCCAGAAAGTCCATTTTTTCTCCCATGGTACAGAAATCCCAAATGAACTTTTTGCCCAACCCAATATCCATGGACTTCCCTGTAGCTCAAACGGTAAAGAATATGCCCGTGATGCAGGAGACCAGGGTTCGATCCCTGGGTTGGGAAGATCCTCTGGAGAAGGGAATGGCAATCCACTCCAAGAATCCAAGTATTCTTGCCCGGAGAATTCCATGAACACAGAAGCCTGGAGGGCTACAGTCCATGGGGTCGCAAAGAGTTGGACATGACTGAGCGACTAACATACACAACATGCAGGAAGGACAGTCATGTGAGCAGGGTGCAGGTGAAGCAGGCACTGGTCGGGGAGGGAACGTGCAGAAAACGAGTGCAAGCCTGACCATATACCACCACTTTCCTTCCTCATTTGTGTTCTTTCCCCTCTGTGCGGAACTGTCTTCTCCACTGGCCCTCTTGGCTTACTTGATGTTGTTGTTCAGTCTCTCAGTTGTGTCTGACTTTGCGACCCCAAGGACTGCAGCACACCAGGCTTCCCCTATCCTTCACTATCTCCCAAGAGTTTGCTCAAACTAATGGCCATTTATTCAGTGATGCCATCCAACCATCTCATCCTCTGTTGCTCCCTTCTCTTCCTGCTTTCAATCTTTCCCAGCATCAAGGTCTTTTCCAGTGAGTCGGTTCTTCTATCAGGTGACCAAAGTATTGGAACTTCAGCATCAGTTCTTCCAATAAATATTCAGGGCTGCCTTCCTTTAGGATTGACTGATTTGATCTCCTCATTGTCCAAGGGACTCTCAAGAGTCTTCTCCAGCACCACAGTTCTACTTGTACATATCTCAAATGTCACATTCTCAGAAAGGCTTCCCTGATCACCTTGCATAGAGACTCTTAGCTAAAATACCCCTAGTAAACCCCTCCACCTCATCACTATTTTTATTACCTTCAGGGCTTTTATCACAAGTACTCATTTTGTATATGTATTTATTTTCTTGCTTTATAATAACTATACTTCTTTGAGAGAAGGAACCTTTCAACTACGTATCCACAGCATCTAGGCCAGTCAGTATCTGGAATAGAGTTGACAGAGATTAAACATTTAATGAAGGAATAAACCAATGCTTTGTTCCAGAATTTCCCATTTTATGCAAAGCAGCACAGTGTTTTATAATTATGCTATCTCTTTATACACATTATTTGAGGATAGGAATGGGATCACATGGGAGGGAAGAAAATAACAGGCTGCATAAAAACCCAGAGAATCACTGATTAGAACTAAATCACCTTATGAGAGCTGTTTAAAAAAAGAGTTTCTGGTATTGTGTGCAAGAAACAGGACTGAGAACTAACAAATATATGTAGGTGAAATTCTGCTTTATAAAGCAGTTGATAAATGATAAAAATGTTTAGTTCATTTAGGGCCAAAATATTTCCAAGATTAACACATATTTGTAAATGTTATTTATTCCTTTTTAAAATACCTGATTCTGCATTTTGTTGTGCATCTCTAATGATAATTAAACGCTTCCAACAGGGATTCTAGCTGAGGTTTGTGCCCTTGAACAAGGGAAAATACCTCCTCTTGGATGGCTCATTTCAAAAGTGGGTAGATATTCTCAAAATGGGCTTGAAAACTATTTTTGGGGGGGTAGGGAGGGCTGTGTTATAATTACAGTAATTTCATTTTTCTTTTTACAGACAAAAACATAAAGATGATTTTTAGAATTCCATTTGTTTCTCTTCTTCTCCTCCTAGCCATGTGCTTATCAGTTCCCCTTACTAAACAGTGAGCTTTACAAAGATGCAGGTGTGAAAGCATATTCATATGGAAAATGTTCCTCAAACACGGCCCTAAATTATACTTGGTGACCAACTGTGTGAATATTTATAGCAGAGTTTGCTCATCCATTAAAAGAAAGAGTATTTTTCCATTATAAGTTTCATATCTTGATAAAACACCCACTATGTTATATTCTGCCTTTCTAAAGGAATCCTCTGTTAAAACAGTACCTAGTTCTTTACTTTTACAGTGTTATAAAATATGTTCAGGCACATAAATTGTTTTTCAGTTAACATTCCCTCTTGCTTTATATTCTGTTTCATCTATACAGATTTCAAAGAATGCATAAATGTTGGTTGGTTATCCAGGTTATCCAGACAGGCTTGGTTGCATATACAGCTGTGGGTTTAAAAACTAATTTTCAGAATGCTACATTAAAGTCATATCTATTTTTCATAATGTCATAAAGCAAATATTTATTGAAAAGAGGGCAACATGGGAGCAGCTGTTTTTCTAAAGGCAGCCATACCTCAATGATGTTAGGCTAATAACTGTATATACACAAACACACACTCACACACCATTATTCCATCGCTCCTAAAACCATCATTAGATTGTTCTGGTCTGCAGTTGTTACCGCATACACTGGATAGCAAGTCCTCTATATGTGAAAAAAAAAAAAAAAAAAAAAAAACTAGGCAAGAAAAATAGGCAGGAATGGAAAGGTGCAGGAAAGGGCTGAATGTGAGCTGCAAATGCTTAATTAAAATAGACACTTGATGCATAGATTTCTACTTCCAACATATTAGCATAAAAACATGATTAAATCAGAAAACTGAACACCTGGAGCCTTCGGGGTCAAGAGAGGGCTAATGATACCAGTTCAAAAGAAAAACACCACCAAATTCCAGATCTGCGAGCTAGCAGAAGGGCAACAGGCTAGTCATGAAGGCAACAAAGCGGTATTGGGGATATACATACTGTACACGCTTATGTAGAGAGAGGGACAATCTCCTAAAGGTGGAGCTAAAACTGGAACAGTTTTGTAACAAGTGCCTGAAAAGGTGAGAAAAATATCTTAGTTAATATCAGGAAAAATGGTATGGTACAGCACTGGTGGCCCCCAGCTAAAATGGCTTTTAACTACGGGGCCAAGTTTTATCACATCAAATTTTAACTCTGTGCTGACTTCTAACATTTGACCTTTCACACTATAATTGAATGGTTCCTAACAGGCGTTCTGTACCTGCTTTGGAATACAGTCCCTATGTTGTTGCTTAAAGATTTCCACCTCAACGCATAACAGCTCTCCTCATTCACACAGCATGGGTTATCTCAATGGATAGGTCTTTCTTACTCTCTCAAAAGACCTACCAATAATTCTCACAGGAGTTTGAGTCTGTAAATTCAGTGAAATTAGACCTTGAAAAAGACGAAACTGTTTGTGCTAATCCATATGCCAATTTAGGCGAAGCAGAGTTAGAGGAAGGCGTGAGGCTTCTATCTTCAAACTGTGGAATCCTGGCTCCCCATGAAGTTAGGAAAATAAGGTAAGTAATATATATTTATCTAACCTATGATTTTAAAGTGATTTCTCATACATGATCTTACCAGATACTCTCACACATGCAAAAATATAGAATTTTTAAGAACCTCCTTAGAAAATAAATAATCTCATTTATTTGGCTTGTATAATAATTCCTTGTATAGTTGGCTCCCCTGTCGCAGACAATAGAGGCCTTTCAGTCAGCCATTGCCTGAGCAACTGTCACCCAAGCCAGTGTCCCCTCTTTCCAGCCCTGCTGTCTTTCTGCTTCTCTTGGCTCCCTCTGCTCTGTTAACAGCCTAGGGCTAGGCTAAGGCTAAAAGTGTCTTAATGATTCCTTTCAAAACAGAGGCAGCAAAGACGAAGGAAATATTGCACAAGAGAATTAAGTGTTTCAGATTTTGTTCCATTTTGGGCGGAGACTGAGACACAAATATTCTTAAATGTTGAGATTTCTGCTTCCCGTCTCTGTCAACTGTTGGCAACAGCTGAGAAGAAAAGAATACAAATTTAAGCAGTACACACATTCCACCACCTAGGCTTTCAGTGAGAAGAAGAGAAAAACAGTCTCTCCAAAGAACCAAAAATCTCTGTAAAATCTCACAAGAAGAGACCCAGAGGTGGACCCAGAAACAACACAGCAACTCTTTTTAAAAAAAATTTTTAATTTTAGTTTTGAGAAAGAGATTTCAATGAGTTAGCACTGTCACAAAGTAGGGAGAGGGAGAGAGATTCCCACAGTTTTTCCCCACCTTAGAATTCTAAGGTTCTTAACTTCTCTGGTAGTACAAGGCTCTGAAAAGTACTTTCAGAATACAATTCCGGCATTTCTTTTCAGGCAGTTTGTTCCTAAGAATGTTGGAATGTGAACAACAAGAAAAAAAAATGTTGCTTCAACTGCTAATCTCACTCTTCTTTTGGCCCCCAAGTACTGCTGATGTGGAGTAAATACCAACACCACCGTAAGCAACTTGAGAAAAAAGTTTTTGGATTGACAAAGTACACAGCATGCAAGACTTAACTGAATACTTCTTTACCACAGAAACATCACAATGGTCACAGGGCAAAAGCCAATGAATTGAATAACACTGGGCATTTTAACTACAGAAAAATGGGCATTCTCAGCATAATCGATTATAATAATCATATCCATGTGCTGACTGAACCAGTTCTGACTTTGGACCTATGCAAACTAGGCTCAGACACAGAGACTGATTTCCAATTCTTTATTGCCACTGCAGACTAAACAACTGTTGGTCATTAATAAAACATCAAGGTGAGATATAAATATACAAAGTGTCCCTCTCAAAGGCATCATGGCAGAGGCCCTACACATACAAAACTGGTTAGTGTCTCTTTTGGAAAGATCCAGAGCACAACCAGCTGTGCCTGTCTTCGACTCAGAAATCCAGCTTTTATTAATCTAGAGTTTGGGCCACTAAATCCAAAGAGTGGTGAACGTAGGCCATTCTGACCAAAAGGGCAAAAATGAACCACTGTAAGGGCAGACAGCCCAGGAAGGAATTGCCAGGATGTATAAGAAATCAGACAGAAAATTCAGCTAAGATTTAGAACTAGAGAGAGGTGAAAGGCTACACAGCAGCAGGACACGCCAAAGGTAGAAAGAGGGTGCTCAGAACACAGGGTGAGGAAGAGCAGTGCTAGAGGAGGCAGACTGGTTGAGACTAGGGAGGACCCAGCAGTCTAGGAGGCATCTGCTTCACCTGTTACTGGGATATGCTCATACAGCTTTGACGCTGCGGCTGGGGGGCGGGGCTGGGGGTGGGGTGGGGAATCAACCACCAGGTTTCCAAATCAGATATTTTTCCAAGAATTGAGTTATTCGCCTCAAGATTGCAGTCAGTAATCTCAGAAAGAAATGCAAGAAAATCAATTTCCTGATAAAGAAAAAAAATCTCATCAAGAGCACTCTTGGGAGACAGACTGTGAGACCAGGCGAACGTGTCCCGCTACAAAGGAAACAAAGACGGCCAAGCAGCATGAAATGACTGGCAAATATTTAAATTGGTATACTCACGCACTGAGAAAATAGAGTTTCAATGAAAAAGCTATCAAAACTAATGACAAATATTTTTTTCCATGTAAGTCTGGTCAGCCTTTATTGCTCACCCTGTACCCAGGACACCCAGATCCTGGCTTAAGACACCAGTTTCACAGAGCTGCAAAATATATGCTGAGGCTCAGGACTCAGAGTGTGTTTGGCTGATGTGGACCCTTATTGTGCTTGCTTGCCTGTGTGCATGGAAATATCAGACCTTCCTGATGTCCTGCAGTGTGTGCGCCAAGCCAGCTCACAGTTCAGGTCTCAGGACCCAGCTCCTCAAATCTGTGGTTTACAAGCTTTCTTGACGGTCCTAAATGCAATCATTGTTTTAAAAACTCATCTGCTTAAAATTAAAAAAAAAAGAAACAAAGAAAGAAAGAAGGCAATGCCAGGAACTGCTTAGAGGAAAACAAAAAGCTTATTTGATTTTTTTTTTAACTTTGCCCATCAGCTGCCAAGTAAACTTATTAAGTCTTTGTTTTATGAGGAATCAGGAAACATGTCCAAAAGCAATTTTATATAGCCAGTAGGTATCAACCAAATATGCTCCCATTCACTTTTACAGGGTTTTTTTTTTTTCTAAACCCCACTGTAAACCTTTCAAAAGGAAGGTATCAAAACTTTTACATACTTTCTATTTTCTGTCACTTCCCTGAACACAACAGCCTTTCAATCAATGTTCAGTGTTCAACCAATATTTCAAGGAGTGAAATGATGCATCTTCTAATCACACATTTATCTGGCTTTCTGTTTCCCCAAAATAACATGAATTATGTATTCATTTTAATGTTTTTTCTATATTGGGGAAAACAGATTTCCTGAGCAATAAAGAGTAGAAATTCTGTAAGATTGTTTGCATACAATCAAGATTTCTTTACAAAGGCATCAACAGGTAGAGCATGGTAACTAGGGTTTTGCAGAAGAACTGGGGCCAGACTTCTGCTTACTGTGGCATACTTTAACTCGAGGAAGACAAGACAGATTGCTCAGCTAAAGACAGATCTAGCTTAGACAGAAACAGCAAGAAGCCTATCACAGTGTTAAGATATCATAAAAAATAATTATGGTAAAAATAACTTTCTAAAATTATGTCAAATGTATGATTGGTAGAAGGTGTAGAGAGAAAATGATTTAAAGAGTTACAGGTATTGGTGAGGGCTTTTCTGATGGCTCAGTGGTAAAGAATCCACTTCCCAAAACAGGAGATGTGGGTTCAATACCTGGGTCAGGAAGATCCAGGAGTAGGAAATGGCAACCCACTCTAGTTTTCTTGCCTGGGAAATCCCATGGACAAGGGAGCTTGGGTGAACTACAGTCTATGGGGTTGCAAAGATTTGGCAATCAAACAACAACAACAGGAGATATTGGTGGAACAACAGAATGGCTTATAGCACAGAGTGAATTATTTGGGAGGAAAAGTGATAGCAGTTTAAAAGGAAATAATTTCCATCCCCTAAAACTCTCATAGGAAGGAAACTGGGACAAATGCTTCAAACAAAGGAAGTTGATTAGGAAGGAGGTGAAGAAAAGGTGGACAAGAATATGGACTTAATAAACTCTCCAAATAGGCTTTTGGTTCTATCCTAGATGACTCCCTGGGTTCGAGTTGTGTGCTAGGGTTCTAAACCTCCATCCTCAGTCCTCATACTACAGGGGGTTGGACGGCAGGGAGAAGATAATGAGGCTTCAGACAACAGACTTGACACCAAAGGCATCAGCCCAGGCTCCTCCTCTGGCTGCAATATATGAACAGGAGGACCATATATGATCTTCTAACTTTTCTGAGAAAGGGATCTCTTTCTGTCTTGTAGCACTCAGGAACCCTAGATAGGATCATTCAAATTTTTATGGCCCTTCAGTTTCCATTTTAGACCTGGTGCTTTTTCCCCCACTGATTTGTCTGCCATCAAATATCTAAGTTGGAGAGATTCATACAGAAAATGTTTCACTTCATCCATTATTCATGCACACTTTTTGTTTAAAAATAATGGAAAGTGCACCTAAGCCAGATACCTTCAGAGACTAACACAATGAGTTTCTGTGTTTGCTTTTAACTGCTGTTGTTCTTTGATGCTGCTGCTGCTGCTGCTGCTGCTAAGTCGCTTCAGTCATGTCCAACTCTGCGACCCCATAGACAGCAGCCCACCAGGCTCCCCTGTCCCTGGGATTCTCCAGGCAAGAACACTGGAGTGGGTTGCCATTTCCTTCTCCAATACATGAAAATGAAAAGTGAAAGTGAAGTCACTCAGTCGTGCTCGACTCGCTATCAGCCTTTCAGCCAAAAAAATGGGCAAAAATCTCCTGGTTAATATTCCTTTTCTAATATTCTATCTAATTTTTGGATGTAAAAGTCTAGTCTCCATAGGATAGACTTTGTTGGTCAGGGAAACCTACAGTAAAGAGGTGACACTGAGCAGAGACCTGAAAGAAGAGAGGGAGCAGATCACACAGGTGTAGACAGGAGAGCGTGGCAGGAAGAAGGAATAGAACTGAGAAGTCCTGCAAGTAAGACGGAGCTTTCTCGGTGACTCTAGTGGTAGAGAAGCTGCCTGCCAGTGCAGGAGATGTGAGAGATGCGGGTCCGATCGCTAGGTCGGGAAGATCCCCTGGAGAAGGGCATGGCAACCCGCTCCAGTATTCTTGCCTGGAGAATCCCCATAAACAGAGGAGCTTGGCGGGCTCCAGTGCACAGTTGCAAAGTGTGGGACACGACTCAAGTGACTTAGAACGCACACACACACAGGTAAGGAATTGCCTTTTATAGGCCAGAGCAGCAAAGAGGAGAGCACAGATGAAGCAGGAAGGGCAGGAGAAAGTGTGGTACAAGTTTTCAGAGAGGGGCAGCTGTGAGGGTGAGGGGACACAGGTGACTGGTAAGCAGCTGAGAGGACTTGGGCTTTCTTAAGATTGAAATGGCAAGCTGATGGAAGATTCTGAACACAGGAGTAGCATGATGTATTAAATGACTCAGAGCTGAAAATTCTCCACTACTTACTCTGTGGAAATTAGTTGGTGGGAGCTGGAGAAGGGTGGGTAAGACTAGAAGCAGAGAAGACATTTAGGAGTCTCTTATTAACAGTTTAAGAGATGTTTGAACCAGAGTGTTAACAGTGGGGGTGGTGACAGGTGATCATCGATTCTGCTGCTACTGCTGCTAAGTCATTTCAGTTGTGTTCAACTCTGTGCGACCCCAGAGACAGCAACCCACCAGGCTCCCTGTCCCTGGGATTCTCCAGGCAAGAACACTGGAGTGGGTTGCCATTGCCTTCTCCAATGCATGAAAGTGAAAAGTGAAAGTGAAGTTGCTCAGTCGAGTCCGACTCTTAGCGACCCCATGGATTGCAGCCCACCAGGCTCCCTCGTCCTTGGGATTCTCCAGGCAAGAACACTGGAGTGGGTTGCCATTTCCTTCTCCAATGCATGAAAGTGAAAAGTGAAAGTGAAGTCGCTCAGTCGTGTCTGACTCCTAGTGACCCCATGGACTGCAGCCTACCAGGCTCCTCCATCCATGGGATTTTCCAGGTGAGAGTACTGGAGTGGGGGTGCCATTGGGTATCTGTGAACAAGTTTTTTTTTTAAAGAGGATTAGATGTGGTATTTGACAGAAAAAGGAAGATGAGGGAAGAGAGTAGTCAAGAGCTGAAATAGTCTGTGGGTCACCTTAGGTATAATTCTGTCCTTTAATTTTTGGAGCTTAAAACTGTAGATGGAGAATAAGGAAGAATTAGTAAAATAGAGACACACTGCTAAGTGAATGAATGCACTGAAATAATATCCTGAATGTGCCTCTACCATAAGAATGATCACATTGCATTATCATCATCTTCACTGGCCCGCTTTTCCATGAGGACAAACTCTTTGTCTTATCTGTTTTGTATCTACAGTATAAGAATTTAAGAAAGTGCCAATCATTTATTTCAATTCATTTATTTACATTACTGCGACAGGATCACAAGAAACATTTAACAGTGAAAGAAACCAGAAAGATAAAAACAAATATCCTACATTAACACATATATGTGGAATCTAGAAAATGGTACAGATGAACCTATTTGCAGGGCAGGAACAGACATGCAGATGTAGAAAATGAGTGCTCTGTGATGAGCCAGCGGGGTAGAACTAGGAGGTCAGAGGGAGATCCAAGATGGAGGGGATATATGAATACATACAGCAGATTAACTTCAGTGTATAACAGAAGCTAACAAAACATTGTAAAGCAATTGTACTCTATTAAAAACAAATAATTAAAAAGTATAACAGATTCGCTTTGTTGTACACCTGAAACTAACACAACATTGTAAATCGAGGTTAAAAATTGATTAATACCCAAATAAAAAAAATTTTTAAATTAAAGTGGCTGACACAATTGGAGGAATACAGGCAATAGATTATCAGCAAAAATGCCTTAAAGTAGATAATATCAGGGCTGCATGTGCTCTCCAGCTATTTTTAGGAGTTAAAGAGAAGATAGTTTAAGGTAAACATCTTATAGTCAGCTAATAATCCTCATATTTCAGTGGATTACCAAAACACAGATTTCTCATTCATATTACAAGTTGGACACAAGTTCAGTTCAGTCGCTCAGTCATGTCCTACTCTTTGTGACCCCATGAATCGCAGCATGCCAGGCCTCCCTGTCCTATGGCTTTCTACCTACTTTGTCATTTCAGGACTGAAGCAGCAGCCCAAGTCTGAAACACGCAAAGGGAAGATTAGAAGTGATGGGAGAAAACTATAACACTTCTCAAAACTTCTAACAGAACTGGTGTGAGCTCTATCCACACACATTCCATTGGCTAAAGCAAGCAATTTGTCCAACTTAAGTCAATGAGTAATCAGTCCAACAAGTTAATAAGTAATTTGTCCAACTTAAGTCCAATACAAGCGAAGACTCCACACATGGACATCACAAGATGGTCAACACTGAAAGCAGATTAATTATATTCTTTGCAGCCAAAGATGGAGAAGCTCTATACAGTCAGCAAAAACAAGCCCGGGAGCTGACTGTGGCTCAGATCATGAACTCCTTATTGCCAAATTCAGACTTAAATTGAAGAAAGTAGGGAAAACCACTAAACCATTAAGGTATGACCTAAATCAAATCCCTTACAATTACGCAGTGGAAGTGAGAAATAGATTTAAGGGACCAGATATGATAGATACAGTGCCTGATGAACTATGGATGGAGGTTCATGACAATGTACAGGAGACAGGGATCAAGACCATCCCCACAGAAAAGAAATGCAAAAAAGCAAAATGGCTGTCAGGAGAGGCCTTACATATAGCTGTGAAAAGAAGAGAAGCAAAAGCAAAGGAGAACGGGGAAGATATAAGAATCTGAAGAATATATCTGAATGCAGAGTTCCAAAGACTAGCAAGGAGAGATAAGAAAGGCTTCCTCAGTGATCAATGCAAAGAAATAGAGGAAAACAACAGAATGGGAAAGACTAGAGATCTCTTCAAGAAAATGAGAGATACCAAGGGAACATTTCATGCAAAGATGGGTTCGATAAAGGACAGAAATAGTATGGACCTAACAGAAGCAGAAGATATTAAGAAGAGGTGGCAAGAATACACAGAAGCACTGTACAAAAAAGATCTTCATGATAATCACGATGGTATGATCACTCACCTATAGCCAGACATCCTGGAATGTGAAGTCAAGTGGGCCTTAGAAAGCATCACTATGAACAAAGCTAGTGGAAGTGATGGAATTCCAGTGGAACTATTTCAAGTCCTGAAAGATGATGCTGTGAAAGTGATGCACTCAATATGCTAGCAAATTTGGAAAATTCAGCAGCGGCCACAGGACTGGAAAAGGTCAGTATTCATTCCAATCCCAAAGAAAGGCAATGCCAAAGAATGCTCAGACTACCACACAATTGCACTCATCTCACACACTAGTAAAGTAATGCTCAAAATTCTCCAAGCCAGGCTTCAGTGTGAACTTTTAGATGTTCAAGCTGGTTTTAGAAAAGGCAGAGGAACCAGAGATCAAATTGCCAACATCCACTGGATCATGGAAAAAAGCAAGAGAGATCCAGAAAAACATCTATTTCTGCTTTATTGACTATGCCAAAGCCTTTGACTATGTGAAACACAATAAACTGTGGAAAATTCTGAAAGAGATGGGAATATCAAACCACCTGACCTGCCTCTTGAGAAATTTGTATGCAGGTCAGGAAGCAACAGTTAGAACTGGACATGGAACAACAGACTGGTTCCAAATAGGAAAAGGAGTACATCAAGGCAGTATATTGTCACCCTGCTTATTTAACTTACATGCAGAGTACATCATGAGCAATGCTGGGCTGGAAGAAGCATAAGCTGGAATCAAGATTGCCAGGAGAAATATCAATAACCTCAGATATGAAGATGACACCACCCTTATGGCAGAAAGTGAAGAGGAACTGAAGAGCCTCTTGATGAAAGTGAAAGAGAAGAGTGAAAAATTTGGCTTAAAGCTCAACATTCAGAAAACAAAGATCATGGCATCTAGTCCCTTCACTTCATGGCAAATAGATGGAAAAACAGTGGAAACAGTGTCAGACTATTTTTAGGGCTCCAAAATCACTGCAGATGGTGTTTGAAGCCATGAAATTCAAAGACACTTACTCCTTGGAAGGAAAGTTATGACCAACCTAGATAGCATATTAAAAAGCAGAGACATTACTTTGCCAACAAAGGTCCATCTAGTCAAGGCTATGGTTTTTCCATTGGTCATGTATGGATGTGAGAGTTGGACTTGAAGAAAGCTGAGCACCAAAGAATTGATGCTGTTGAACTGTGGTGTTGGAGAAGACTCTTGGGAGTCCCTTGGACTGCAAGGAGATACAACCAGTCCATCTTAAATGAGATCAGCCCTGGGTGTTCTTTGGAAGGACTGATGCTAAAGCTGAAACTCCAATACTTTGGCCACCTCATGCGAAGAGCTGACTCACTGGAAAAGATCCTAAAGCAGGGCAGGATTTGGGGAAGGAGGAGAAAGTGACAACAGAGGATGAGATGGCTGGATGGCATCACCGACTCGATGGACGTGAGTTTGAGTGAACTCCGGGAGTTGGTGATGGACAGGGCGGCCTGGAGTGCTGTAATTCATGGGGTCGCAAAGAGTCGGACATGACTGAGTGACTGAACTGAACTGAAATCCAATAAAGGTAGGAATACTTAATTCTCTTATAGGAAACATGAGAATAAGTAATTGCAGACAGAAATATACCTACTATGAGTTATTTCCAAAGATGTAAGTTCCTTTTGCCTCCTGGATCCCAAATGGGACCATCGGACCATGGCCAATGATTGGTATATCTACTACCACAGCCATCCATGTCCATAAAGTTTAGATACAAGTTTCGAAGAGACCAATGGACAATCAATATTACTCTTTAGGAACCAACCAGCCCTTCTGTTTCTTTTGAATCAACAAGGAGGAATATTAAGTAAATTTAGGATCTCTGGTTTCAGAAAATGCTGCCAATCACCACTCACAGTGTAGGCTGATAAAATTCTTTTGTTTAGTTTCTCAAGAATCTATTACTATGGTGCTTTTGTTCTGAACTGTGAAAATGGGGAAAGCATCAGGAGTAGTAGGTGTCTCAGTTCCAGGAGCCAGTCCCTTACAAATTTCTCCTCCCAGCCTTGAGTGTTAATAGTACCTGGTCAGGAAAACTGCTTAAGTTTTTAGTAACCAATTCTATGCTTAGAGGCACTAAACTATATATTACAAATCATTCATAATGTCAAGCCATGTAAACATGGCATGTTTATAAGGACTTGGGGAGATAATAAATCAATGCACTAACATTCAATAGTTCTATGACTTGTGATATCTTTTGGTTCAAAGTTTTAGGAAGCACCTCTTTTCAAAGTGGTACCAAAGAAATATTTTGATGCTGAATAATTATGTGGTTAGACCTACTTTTCAATGTGAAGAATATTATGCTGTGATCTTTTCTGTCAAGGCTCTGAATGAAGACCTAGAACCCAAGAGGACATCTGGGCTAGTTGGGATGCTCATCAAAACAAAGAAATTCATTATAAGAGATACCATGATATAAATGGCTTTATATAAGATGACCATTTCCATATCTTTACTGACAATCCTGATTAGTACAACTTTGTTCATTTGGCTAAAATTTCCTTACAACAAATTATCTCATGCAACAAGAGTTTTACTTACTCTGTGTACATGCGTGAGTGTGTGGTTTTGTTTTTTTTTAATTTCTGGTCCCACATATTGGCTGTATGTATTGGAGAGAAGAGAACTAGTGGAAAGTATTAATTCATGAAGCTGTGGTCACTGATGTCTCAGTTACTTGTTCAAAACAAGTGAATTGATACTAGCATGATAGAAGAGGTATTCACTCAAAATTTTAAAATATGTTTATATACATGACTCTGTATTACATAGCATAGTAAATTCATGTTTACTAAATATAAATCACTTCCAGTGGCATGAAAATGAAAGTGTTAGTTGCTCAGTCATGTCTGACTCTTTGGGACCCCCATGGACTGAAGCCTGCTTCTGTCCATGGAATTCTCCAGGCAAGAATACTGCAGTGGGTAGCCATTCCCTTCTCCAGGGGATCTTTCCAACCCAGGAAACCTGGGTCTCCTGCACTGCAGGCAGATTCTTTACCATTTGAGCAATCAGGGATGACCAGCAGCATGCTGCTGCTGTTGCTGCTAAGTCGCTTCAGTCGTGTCCGACTCTGTGCGACCCCATACACATGTAAATAATTTATAATCATTTAACTTTACATTTTAAAATGTTTTCATCAGTATTACTTAATTAAAAGACATATAGTTGTTTATATTTCAACCAGGTTATTCTTCTGGTTACACAGAACTGAACAATTCTCAATCTCCCTGTTTCTCAGTAGCCTTCTCTCTAATTTCGGTTAAATTCCCATGAAAGTGATGGAAGTTAATTGCCCTTTGAGAGTATAGGACTGCAAGTAAAGTGAAACATTCTCATTTTATTTTCAGAAAAGAGAATGTTGCATTGTTTCAAATCTGGGTTAGTGCTTGTCATGCCAAAGGTGACATAATGACCTCAGTAAGCTTTGGAATTTTAGCTATAGTTGAAGTTTTGCAGTAATTCCTGCAATTTCTGTTCTGTACAGGCCTTAACCAGAGATGGGAATGTCCTCTTGTATTTTTAGATGAAAAATGTCTCTGTCAAATAGGCAGCATGTTGCAGACATATTGCAGAGCCTCTAAGGAGAAAGACATTTCTTACCTAAGATCATCAAGAGATTTTTCCTTCAGTTTTACATTACTATCTTGCCCTTCCCTTTTACCCTCAGTCAATGCATTTAAGAGAATTTGTCTTTCCCAGGCAATTATTTCTTTCCTCCCAGGATGAAGCTATAGTGATGTCATCCACCTTCCAAGGATCAGCCTGATACCATCAATACTCCCAGGATTAACATGTGGAGGGATGAGTACCTAGGATGTACAGGCCTGGGGCATAAATACCCAGATTGTATTTCCTTTGGTGTCTGTACATAATGTCCCAATCCCCATACCCCACCAACCGTGAGATTTTACTTATTTATTTATTTACATCTCCACAGTAGTAGTACTTCCTGTAATATCCAGCCTCCTGCTTTGTTCTTCGGAAGTTTCTGCAGGATTGAACACATTCAGCTCTTAATCCACTTCTACAGAAACAACACAGTCGTCCCAGAGGAGAAGTGCCATTTCACAACCACTCTTGCTCTCCTTGTAGCCACACTTTTTCCCTTTCACTCAAAATCTAATCCCCTTGGTTCTTTGCTGCCACAGTGCTTGAGAAGAAAAATTAGATTATGTTAAGAATATAAATACTAAAAAAAAAAAGAGTTCTGAACTGAAGTTAGCTCCCTCTTTACATGTTCACTTTGAAATGATCCATTTGTGCCCTAAGATAAATCCTGTCTGACATTTGATTCTTATTTACTATTCACCTTGGTTGAAGCTTCAGGCTCTCCATCCCTCACCATCTCCATCCCTCTCTTTAACTCTTGGTTGCTCGGCAACCTCAAACAGCTAGTTGCCCAAACAGGAAAAGTAAATGGGATTAACTCTGGAGGAAACTAATTGAAGGAAGCATTAGTATGCTTGCAATCAGAATTCTTTCAAAAAAAAAAAAAAGGAATATTTTTCAATACTAGCTGATTAAGTTGCACTGTGCTGTCCTAAGTAAGAAGACAGACTATGGAGTGTACAGGTGGAAGAATGTTACAGATTTGAATGCTGAATATTCAGAGCAGTGCTGACCGCAGCTACTACATAACTGCCCTTAACAGGCCACAGTCCTCTGTTTGCAAAAGGGCGAAAAGTTATTACAAGTCTTTTGCTTGTTACTTCTCTCATTCATGCATGAATGTATATATTCATTCACTTACTCACTCCCTTACTTATCCACTCAGTTAAGTATTTATTGAGAGACAGCAGGCTGTTAATAGAAATTCTATGGATTCTGGCATGAACCAGACGTTCATTTCAGTCTTAGCTCCAATACTTTCTATCTCTGCCATTCTAAACCAATTTTCTTAAGCTTTCTAGATCTTAATTTAAACATTGATAAAATCAAGTTATCAATACTTACACCTTAAATAAATATTGTGAGGATTAAATAAAATAGAATATGCAAAATAACCACTACAGTGATTGCCCAGGTTAGACATTCCATTAATTTCATTTTCCTTCCACCATGTGTCACTGAAATGTGGGAGAAAAACTGGAGGTATGTTATCTAGTTTGAGACTTCTGTCTGTATTACAAGCATAAAGCCAAGACAAGAATGAAATTTCAGCTGTAGTAGTTAAGAGGAATTAACAGATATGAGGTTTATTAAACAACTAGAATGGAGTGAATGATAAATCAGTGGAAACTGTCAAAGATATCTCAATGTTCTGAGACTAGAAAATATCAGAGAATGGTGATGTCACTGACGAACTAGCAACCAAAGAAATGAAATTAGTGTGTGGGACAATTTCGGGAGAAGGCAATGGCACCCCACTCCAGTACTCTTGCCTGGAAAATCCCATGGATGGAGGAGCCTGGTAGGCTGCAGTTCATGAGGTCGCTAAGGGTCAGACATGACTGAGTGACTTCACTTTCACTTTTCACTTACAAGCATTGGAGAAAGGAAATGGCAACCCACTCCAGTGTTCTTGCCTGAGAATCCCAGGGATGGGGGAGCCTAGTGGGCTGCCATCAATGGGGCAGAGTTGGACACAACTGACGTGACTTAGCAGCAGCAGCAGCAGCAGTCAGGGTTGGGTCAGAGTTGGGTTGGGTCAGGGTTGGGTCAGAGTTGGGTTGGGTCAGGACTGGGTCAGAGTTGGACACAACTGACGTGACTTAGCAGCAGCAGCAGCACCAGTGGGACAATTTAGGCTTAAGTAAGAGGGCTGGGACAGGCTTCCCTGGTGGCTTAGTGGTAAAGAATCTGCCCGCCAATGTAGGAGGTGTGAGTTTGATCCTTGGGCTTGGGAAGAACCCTGGAGAAGGAAATGGCAATCCACTCCAGTATTCTTGCCTGGGAAATCCCATGGACAGAGGAGCCTGGCAGGCTACAGTCCATGGGGTTGAAAAGAGTTGCACATGACTTAATGACTAAACCAAAACCAAACAGATGAGGACTGGGACAGAGCTGACCCTGGGGTAGAACAATGAAGGCTATACCTTGGCTTCAACTGGCCTTGCTTCTCCTCTGCTCTAAGACCCAGCTGGCTAGAACAATGAAGACAGTAGGGCAAATGAAGAAACAGGTGTAATGAGCTATAGTTTAAAAAAAAAAAAAAAAACATAGGCGGCTCTTTGGATAGCAAGATCAAACCAGTCAATCCTAAAGGAAATCAACCCTGAATATTCATTCGAAGGACTAATGTTGAAACTGAAGCTCCAATACTTTGGCCACCTGATGTAAACAGTCAAGTTATTGGAAAAGACCCTGATGCTGGGAAAGATTGAAGGCAGGAGGAAAAGGGGACGACAGAAGATGAGATGGTTGGATGGCATCACTGACTCAATGGACTTGAGTTTGAGCAAACTCCAGGAGAGGAGATGGTGAAGGCCAGGGAAGCCTGGTGTGCTGCAGTATATGGGGTCACAAAGAGTTCAGAACTGACTTTGCTGCTGAACAACAACAAAGGCTGCCCATATGAGCTAGAACTCTGATAGTCAAAGATTTAGTATCAGCCTTTTAAACTATTTTCAATACTTTTTTTTTTCTTCAGAGCAAAAATTTAATGACTACTTTCTAAACCAATATGTTAGTCATATACAGCCCTCGGAACTTCTGTGAGCTGGGAAAGTAACCTTGAGATGGAGCTCCAGAATGTCTACAGACTGGAAAAGTCCACTTAGAACTCAAGTTCTCCTACCCCTCTGCAGGTTAAACAAGCAGGTTAAACAAGCAGGTTAAACAAGCAGGTTCAGAAGCAGAGGAATAAGGGACCATGAGGACTAGACTGGTCCAATCCGGAGTTCTAAAGTTTAGATAAGTCCTTTTAGGGATATGTATGTTGAGACAGGAACAGAAACAGTATGTGGAATGGAATGATTTTGTTGTGAATAAGCCTAGCTTTGTTCATTATCACTCGTGAAAGTGATCATAAAGATTTTACTCCTTTTTGAAAATGGTTGTCCAATGTGGCACAAAATATCAGTAAAAGTTAAAGAAATAAGAAAATGATCATTTCAGGTATAAAGACAAGAAGATATGGGACTGGAAAGAAAGGAAAGAACCTGGGCAGTGATTTTCCTATTTGCAAATCTGGAGATGCTTGAAGGACTTCTAAAAAGAGTAATAAAGCATACAGAGTAGCTGCGTGGCAATTTCATTCCTCAGGATGAATGCTGCTTTTTGCAATTCTTCTCTTATTTATCCTTCAAGAATGCCCTTGTTCAGTTTACCTTTCATCTGAATAATAATAATATAAAGAATTCTATCAGGAAGGGGATGGAGATAATATATAACAGAGGTTTTAGGAGACCTGCACAGTTTTGAGGTTTGTCCTTGCGGTAGCACATCCTGCTATCTTTTTCCTTTCTTTTTCTCTTTTTTAAATGTCTATATTTTCTCAACTGTTTTCCTGTAGAAAGAAAAAAAAAAAAAAAAGAACTCCCCTCCAGTAAAGTAAGGAACAAGATTTGTTATTTGTGTTCTTTTTCCTTTCCACTAAAGACAAAGGCTGTCTTTGTAATCTATCCTTGCTAGAGATTATGTATTTGCTCCACTTTGAATCAGTCACCAGAAAGGTTACAAAAAAAAAAGGCAGAAAATAGGGATGTTTAAACTATATAGAATAAATAAATAATTCAGTAATATTAACCTCTCAACTACCTGCAAAGCATTCTTTGTAGCTCAAAGGGTGAATCAGCCTTATGAGAGAAATGGTGTTTATCATTTATTTAATACACATGGCTGCAGCCTAAGGAAGAAAAGTTTAAAAGTAATGTCAACAGGCAAAAGATCACACTAGAAGTCATCGAGCTCACCTTGCATTTCTCCCCGAGGCAGAGCTGACGGGAATTCATTCAAGACCATTCTATTATTCATGCAAAGAACTGTCTATCACAAACGCAATATGAAAAGGAGGTGCGCCCCATGTGAGGCATGAAATATCATCTCTAATAACTGGCAGTTTAATTTCAGGATTTCAGGACTGCTCATTTAAAAATACCTGAAGCAAAGTTCTAAAGCACAGAATGATAAAGGAAATCATTGTTGTTACACTTTAAGAAACCATGTCCTATTTCTGCTAGAAAATACAAGAAATTGGGTTAAAAAGACGATAGGGAAAATAATGCAAAAAACTGACAATAGAATGTCATGGCAGCCAGTGCTTCAGAGTAAGAACTTTTATAACTCTGGAACACACTCACTAGGACATAGTCTTTGTAACGATCTTAGAAAACTTGTTATTCCTTTCTAATGCTATGGCAACTGAGAAAAAAAAAGTTACAGTAAAATCTAGAATTTACAGGAGAACCTAGACCCTAAAATAACCATTTTTGACTGCTGATAGACTCATAGTATTTCTGACATACACCTAGAAAGAACCTAAAGAATCACCCATTATAATAAACTTACATGAGTAGTTAAGAAACTAAGACCCAGGGGCAGATACAGATTAGGACTGTAGACTCAGCATTACCTAGTATCCTTTCTCTTTATGCTGTATGACTTTAAAAATTACCATTTAAAATAATACCACGTTAATGATAAACATTTCACTGTGTAAACAATAAGTTCAAATCTATCTTCCAGCACATGCTCAAGCAAGCCCCTTCACATCTACAATGCTATCTGCCCTGTTTAATGCAGTCCTCTTGCTTTTGCATTAAAGAAGGAAGACTACTGCCTATAATCCCTGGACCAGATACATTGCAGGGACGGGTGGTAGTTTTCATGGCAAAAGTTAGGCTTGGGGGATTTCTGAGGTCAAGGATCTTTAAGAGAATCGAAATTAGACCAAAGGGTAGAGTTGATAATAAAAAAGAAGATAACTTAAAAAGCCCACAAAGGCAAGAAAGGGAGTTAAAAATAGGCGGTCAACTAGAAACTGGGGTTATGGGCCCAGGGCTTCCTGTCCCAGGGAGGCAAGTGCAAGAAGAGCAGCAGATGTAACCAGGACCCTGTCTAGGACAACAGTCTGGGGCAGATGCTGTCTGTGAAGAGTTTGTATGTGCCAGCTGCAGCAGGATGGGTAGATGGGCTGGCCATGACTAAACACTACAAGGCCGAGACAGGCTCACACACATGGGAAGTATTAAGTTGGTTTGATTGCTGTATTTCTGGTCTAGCCCGAAATTTTCTCCATCTGGACACACCTCCAAGCACAATAGGAGAGCTTAAGCAGCAACCGGAGCCTCAGCCCATCCACCATTGATGAGCCTTGTCTCTCCTCTTGGGGTTAACTAGACCTGAGGGTACCTCTGACTACTTATAGCAGAATGTGAAAGTCATTGAAGTCAGGGAGTTTTAGGCAAAGATGAGAGTAAGGGAAGAACAGTAGCAGAGATTGAGTGAGAGAAGACAGATGTTAACTGTGAGTAAACACCAAAGCCTTCAACTGAAAGTCAAAGGATGATCCAGTCAATCACCTGGTCTCTGCCTAGCATCCACAGTGCCACACAGCTGAGGCTAGTGGTATCAGAGCCTCCATGGATGTCTAAATTTAGTGATTCAGGACACGGCATGCACTTGAGTGAAACACACACACACACACACACACTCTCTCTCTCTCTCTCTCTTTCTCTCTCTAACTAATTTTTTTGTTCTTGCATGTGTCTGTCAGAAGACCACATTCCAGTGTCAAAAGGCCACTTTGGAGTTTAGAGAGCTTAGGAATTTATGGAAAAGGATGATGAGGATGAGGTAAAATATGGGCACTATTGTTCCTCAAATAAGAGAAAGAAAACTGCTGTGGAAGATTTACCTGCAGTTTGACCTCTGAAGAAACAGGACTAAAACACATACCAGGGTCTAGAAACTTTAGATCCTATTATGTTGAATATCTCAGGATCATAGTAAATAAACCAAAATGGTAAGACTACACAGATTTGAAAGGCACCAAGGACAGTGGGGAAGAGGGAGCAGAGGGCCCAGAGAAATAGCTTGAGGAGAGGGTTTGGGGTGGTGAACACATATAAGGCATAGTTCCTATGCAAACATGCTTCTAGTAAGAATCACCTAGAAACAAGAAAAGACATGGTCTGAACCTTGGAGCTGATTCTGGGGACGATAGCATAGGGAGGATACAGACATGAGACCAAAGCATCATCTACCTTGAAAGCTGCCAGGGAAAGCATCCAGCAGAGTGGACACGTAACTGACTCTCAAAAGTATGTTAACACCTTTCCTTTATGGAAAATTCCCTTGAGTAACACTGAAATAAGATAGTCTTCACAGTTCACAGAACATTTAGAAATAGTACAAAATAGAACATATGCATATTCTACACCCATACTTCTCTTAGGAATATATCCAACAGAAATAAGTCCATACATTTACCAAAACACATTGCACAAAAGTGTAGCAGCTATATTCACAACAGCCAGAACCAAAAACTACCAAAATGCTCATCCATAGTATAATGGATAAGTAAACTGTAGTAAAACCTCATAGAATACTATAATTATTTGTTCTCATTCCTGTATAGTATTCTACTGTAAAAAACAGGTAAATTCTACAAGCATAATGTTAAGCAAAAGAAGCTAAGCAGAAAAGAGTACATACTGTGTAATTCAATAAGTTCAATAAACAGGTGAAAAGCATCTATACTACTAGAAGTCAATATAGCTAAAACACTTGGTGGAGGTGGGTAGTGACGAGGTTTCTGGGGAGATGATAGCCCTCCGAACAATAACTGTCATGTCAAAATTAGCCAATGTCTTATTTTCAGAGAGAACATACACATGCGTGTGCACACAAGCATTCTTTGTGTTTAAAGAGCAGGATGCTAGGCTCACTGTTATCACATTATTTATAGTAATAAGGATAAATGTAATCTTTCCTGGAAAAATGTATAGCATTGTCGTGGAGAAAAGATAAGTTCCAGTGTTAAAGCTGAATTAAACTGTGATTTACTAATCATTATTTATATAATTGGAGCAAATATCTATGTGCTTTAATTTACTTGTTTGTATTGATAAAATTAGAAGAATATCTACATCATCAGGTGTTGTGAAATTTGAAGAAATGACAAATGATATGGACTAACAATGATGTTAATAATAATGTTAATTTCATTATTCCCACTTTCTCAGGCAGCACACACACACACACACACACACACATATGTATCGCCCATCTTTGTGATATGACTGTAAGTGTCCTTTTCAATGCTGTTACAGCTCTTGGTCACAGAAACTTCAGGCAACCCTTAATCCAAATGTGACAACCTGTCTCTGTAACGCATGATTAGTTAGCATTATTTCTTCTTACTGGACTACCATCACCATAGTCTGTGAGGTTGGATATCATCAGATCTCGTTAATGCTTCCTTTGCCTATTTTGTTTAAAGTTAGCCAGCTGTATGTAGCATATGATGCTGGTGGTGGTGGTCAGTTGCTAAGTTGTGTCTGACTCTGTGCATCTGCGAACTGCAGCAAGCCAGGCTTCCCTGTCCTTCACTAAGTCCCGGAATTTGCTCAAATTCATATCCATTGAGTTGGTGATGTCATCCAACTCTCTCATCCTCTGTTGCCCTCTTCTCCTCCTGTTCTCAATCTTTCCCAGCATCATGGTCTTTTCCAATGAGTTGGCTCTTCACATTAAGTGGCCAAAGTATTGGAGCTTCAACTTAAGCATCAATACTTTCACTGAATATTCAGGGTTGATTTCCTTAAGGATTGACTGGTTTGATCTTGCTGTCCAAGGAACTCTCAAGAATCTTCTCTAACACCACAGTTCGAAAGCATCAATTCTTCAGTACTCAGCCTCCTTTATGGTCCAGCTCTCACATCCATACATGATTACTGGAAAGACCCTAACTTCTACTATGTGGGTCTTTGCTGGCAAAGTAATATCTCCGCTCTTCAATATGCTGTCTAGGTTTGTCATAGCTTTTCTTCCAAGGAGCAAGTATCTTAATTTCATGGCTGCAGTCACCGTCTGCAGTGATTTTGGAGTTCAAGAAAATAAAATCTATCACTGCTTCCACTTTTTTGGCTTCTATTTGCCTAAGTTATGGGACTGGATGCCATGGTCTTAGTTTTTGAATGCTGAGTTTTAAGCCCTTTTTCACTCTCCTCTTTCACTCTCATTAAGACTGTTTTATTCTCATCCACACTGTGCAAACCACAGCCCCTTTCTCCATAGCTCTAAATAGCAGCTGCAGTGCTGATGGACAGGATGCACCCACAAGCCTGTTTGGAGAACCTGCGCTTCTCTGTTAGAAGTTACCTGAAGTTTAGGTTAAGGCCTGATTCCTCATCTCCACAGACAAACCCACCTACTTGCAACTGGAACATCTTTGAACTTCTTCACTGATGTGAATGGTCCAAAGGACACAGGTGAAAAACCTTTGAAGTGACGGAACATCAGGTTGTACAAAGCTAGGGAGACAGTTGGAAGAGACATGTCAGGCACTGAAGGTTCCTTCTCTACTTCCCCTCCCCTCATGCTTTACATACATCTTCTAAAATCTTTACAGCAGTTTCATTCCCTCATTTCTCATCCCATTTTCTTTCCATATTTTAATCTACATTCCTAATTCTCTCATTCCTTTTTAAATTTTTCTTAGCTTTATGTTTCTATTTTCTATCAATCCAGATTTCGTATTATGTTCTTCAGTTCAGTTCAGTTGTTCAGTCATGTCCGACTCTTTGCGACCCCCATGAACTGCAGCACGCCAGGCCTCCATGTTGATCACCATCTCTCGGAGTTTACTCAGACTCACGTCCATTGAGTCCGTGACGCCATGCAGCCATCTCATCCTCTATTGTCCCCTTCTCCTCCTGCCCCCAATCCCTCCCAGCATCAGAGTCTTTTCCAGTGAGTCAACTCTTCACATGAGTTGGACAAAGTACTGGAGTTTCAGCTTTAGCATCATTCCTTCCAAAGAAATCCCAGGGTTGATCTCCTTCAGAATGGTCTGGTTGTATCTCCTTGAGGCCAAGGGACTCTCAAGAGTCTTCTCCAACACCACAGTTCAAAAGCATCAATTCTTCGGCACTCAGCCTTCTTCACAGTCCAACTCTCACATCCATACATGACCACTGGAAAAACCATAGCCTTGACTAGACAGACCTTAGTCGGCAAAGTAATGTCTCTGCTTTTGAATGTGCTGTCTACGTTGGTCATAACTTTTCTTCCAAGGAATAAGTGTCTTCTAATTTTATGGCTGCATTCACCATCTGCAGTGATTTTGGAGCCCCCAAAAATAAAGTCTGACACTGTTTCCACTGTTTCCCCATATATTTCCCATGAAGTGATGGGACCAGATGCCATGATCTTCGTTTTCTGAATGTTGAGCTTTAGGCCAACTTTTTCGCTTTCTTCTTTCACTTTCATCAAGAGGCTTTTTAGTTCCTCTTCACTTTCTGCCATAAAGGTGGTATCATGTGCATATCTGAGGTTATTGATATTTCTCCCAGCAATCTGGATTCCAGCTTGTGTTTCTTCCAGTCCAGCATTTCTCATGATGTACTCTGCATAGAAGTTAAATAAGCAGGGTGACAATATACAGCCTTGATGTACTCCTTTTCCTATATAGAACCAGTCTGTTCCATGTCCAGTTCTAACTGTTGCTTCCTGACCTGCATACAGATTTCTCAAGAGGCAAGTTAGGTGGTCTGGTATTCCCATCTCTTTCAGAATTTTCCACAGTTTATTGTGATCCACATAGTCAAAGGCTTTGGCATAGTCAATAAAGCAGAAATAGATGTTGTTCTGGAACTCTCTTGCTTTTTCCATGATCCAGCAATTTGACGTTGGCAATTTGATCTCTGGTTCCTCTGCCTTTTCTAAAAACAGCTTGAACATCAGGAGTTCACGGTTCACGTATTGCTGAAGCCTGGCTTGGAGAATTTTGAGCATTACTTTACTAGCATGTGAGATGAGTGCAATTGTGCAGTAGGTAGTTTGAGCATTCTTTGGCATTGTCTTTCTTTGGGATTGGAATGAAAACTGACCTTTTCCAGTCCTGTGGCCACTGCTGAGTTTTCCAAATTTGTTGGCATATTGAGTGCAGCACTTTCACAGAATCATCTTTCAAGATTTGAAACAGCTCAACTGGAATTCCATCACCTCCACTAGCTTTGTTTGTAGTGACGCTTTGTAAGGCCCACTTGACTTCACATTCCGAGATGTCTGGCTCTAGATTAGTGATCACATCATCATGATTATCTGATGTGATGATCACATCATCATGATTATTTTTGTACAGTTCTTCTGTGTATTCTTGCCACCTCTTCTTAATATCTTCTGCTTCTGTTAGGTCCAGACCATTTCTGTCCTTTATCGAGCCCATCTTTGCATGAAATGTTCCCTTGGTATCTCTAATTTTCTTAAAGAGATCTCTAGTCCTTCCCATTCTGTTCTTTTCCTCTATGTCTTTGCATTGATCGCTGAGAAAGGCTTTCTTATCTCTTCTTGCTATTCTTTGGAACTCTGCATTCAGATGCTTGTATCTTTCCTTTTCTCATTTGCTTTTCACCTCTCTTCTTTTCACAGCTATTTGTAAGGCCTTCCCAGACAGCCATTTTGCTTTTTGCATTTCTTTTCCATGGGGATGGTCTATCCCTGTCCTCTGTACAATGTCACAAACCTCATTCCATAGTTCATCAGGCACTCTATCTATCAGATCTAGGCCCTTAAATCTATTTCCACTTCCACTGTATAATCATAAGGGATTTGATTTAGGTCATGCCTGAATGGTCTAGCGGTTTTCCCTACTTTCTTCATTTTAAGTTCGAATTTGGTAATAAGGAGTTCATGATATGAGCCACAGTCAGCTCCTGGTCTTGTGTTTGTTGACAGTATAGAGCTTCTCCATCTTTGGCTGCATAGAATAAAATCAGTCTAATTTCGGTGTTGATCATCTGGTGATGTCCATGTGTAGAGTCTTCTCTTGTGTTGTTGGAACAGGGTGTTTGCTATGACCAGTGCATTTTCTTGGCAAAACTCTATTAGTCTTTGCCCTGCTTCATTCCATGTCCAAGGCCAAATCTGCCTGTAACTCCAGGTGTTTCTTGACTTCCTACTTTTGCATTCCAGTCCCCTTAATGAAAAGGATATCTTTTTTTGGTGTTAGTTCTAAAAGGTCTTGTAGGTCTTCATAAAACCATTCAACTTCAGCTTCTTCAGCATTACTGGTATGGGCATAGACTTGGATAACTGTGATACTGAATGGTTTGCCTTGGAGACGAACATAGATCATTCTGTCATTTTTGAGACTGCATCCAAGTACTGCATTTTGGACTCTTTTGTTGACCATGATGGCTACTCCATTTCTTCTGAGGGATTCCTGCCCACAGTAGTAGATATAATGGTCATCTGAGGTAAATTCACCCATTCCAGTCCATTTTAGTTTGCTCATTCCTAGAATGTCGACGTTCATCCTTGTCATCTCTTGTTTGACTACTTCCAACTTGCCTTGATTCATGGACCTGACATTCCAGGTTCCTATGCAATATTGCTCTTTACAGAATCGGATCTTGCTTCTATCACCAGTCACATCCACAACTGGGTATTGTTTTTGCTTTGGCTCCATCCCTTCATTCTTTCTGGAGTTATTTCTCCTCTGATCTCCAGTAGCATATTGGGCACCTAATGACCTGGGGAGTTCTTCTTTTGGTATCCTATCATATTGCCTTTTCATTCTTACTGAGCTCAAAAACAGAACTTATGCCCTGGAGGAAAATCTTGAGAAGTTAAATACATTGTATCCAATTTATTTTCAAATTAATATGTCAGCAAGTGAACCAAATTTTCATGTCTTTATATACTGGTTAATGAACCTACATTTTGGCAGCCATGAAAGCTTCTTTCAGAATTTTCCCCTCCTCTTCTTTTCAAGGCTTTTTAGAAAGTAGCTTCACAGGCTAGTTTCAGGAGGGGGTGAGGCTAGAAGTTTGATATTACAACTTTCCCTTTTCTCTCAAATCTCAAGCTTCACTTCTTTTGCTGAGCATCTTAAACAAGCAGGCAGATGTTTTTCCTCTTTTATTTTTTAATTGCTTATGTTGATGTGCAAGTCAATGTTTTCAATGAGATGCAAACGGAGTCGCCCACACAGCAATAATGGGGGCTTTGTGGGCTGCCCAGCATGTCCTATGCTTCTCTGAAGACTTTAGGTCCATATCCCAAGCTCTACAAAGGGGTTAGTACATTTCATCTTCCCTCTCTCCCATACCAGGGAGATGCTCTGACTGTGAGAAAAAACAGCAGGTAGATTAGCCACTGATAGAATATGTAGTCTCTCCCGGTCACCACTATGCATAACACTTCTTTTCCACTGACAGTCAATTATTACATTTTAAATAATCAGTTGTACAGAGAATTTAATGAAATGCTACCATGATATGGTAAACTAGAGCTAACTGAAAAGCTCTTTTTGCTTTCAAAGATTTTTGCTATTAACTTTTTCTATTAATACATCATGATAGCAACTGTGATTAGAAAAGTAACATCCACTAATTTACACGTGAATGAAACAGGAAAGGTTGCTAAGTGCTTTGGAAGTATAATAGGATTATTTTTTTCTGTGGGGAGTAATATATTCTGGGTAAGGACAGAACTCTGGTTAAAGTCTATAGAATTAACAAATGGAATTTATCTATCCTGATTTAACTTGTTCTCGAGGCTAAATATTCATTTATGTAAGGATTTTTGCCCTCTATATTACTATTAGCACTTTCAAAGCCTTTTACACAACATGGGCAGAACAGATTGTTTATACTTTCTCAGGTCCTTCTTACATTTTATAAGTGGCTGAAACCCAGGAAATCTCTATAAAAATTAAGGCTACAAGAGAAGGGCGCATTTGCTGTTGTCTGGGTAACAGGCTTGGGCACTAAGTACTGGAGAATTCTGCAGGCCAATTTTTTCTTTTTAAGGCAGAACAAAGAGGGTTCCCACTTCAGAAGGGTTAGCTCACCCTCGAGGCAGTAAAATTGGAAATGAAAGGTGAAACTAAGGACACATATCACCTTAGAATTCTGTAGAAGACCACAGTAAATAGTACATCCACAAACTAGTGAACAAACAATGGTATAAATAAGAATAAACTGAGAAGATTCCCAACTTTACAGGAGTGAGGAAGTTGATATCCTAGAAGGCTCAGGAACCTGAAGAAATTTCAAGGACTATGAGAAAAGAGGAATTCACTCTAATTTACAGATACCATAGGTGAAGTCGGGTAGTAAGTTCTTGGCTTGGCCCGCTATCCTTGAAATGTCTTTAAAAGTTCAATCTGAGATTCCCCATACAAAGTTCAGAAAGTAAGTTTACGGTCTACAATGTAAATTACCATTCCTGCTATACTTATGTATGACCACCTTATTTTGTGATCAAGAGTCATTTTTCTTTGAGATTGGCATTGTTCAGTCACTAAGTCATGTTCAGCTCTTCGTGACTCCATGGACTGAAGCATGCCAGACTTCCCTGCCCTTCATTAAATGCCAGTTTGCTCAAACTCATGATCATTGAGTCATTGATGAGTTCCAACCATCTCATCCTCTGTGACCCTTTCTCCTCCTGCACTCAGTCTTTCCCAGCATCAAGGTCTTTGCCAGTGAGTCAGTTCTTCGTTATCAGGTGGCCAAAGGATTGGAGCTTCAGCTTCAGCATTAGTTCTTCCAGTGAATATTCAGGACTGATTTCCTTTAGGATTGATAGGTTGGATTTTATTGCTGTCCAAGGGACTCTCAAGGGTCTTCTCTAGCATCAATTCTCCAGCACCAACTTTGAAAGCATCAGTTCTTTGGTGTTCAGCCTTCTTTATGGTCAAACTCTCACATCTGTACATGACTACTGGAAAAACCACAGCTTTGACTATATGGACCTTTGTCAACAAAGTGGTATCTCTGTTTCTTAACATGCTGTCTAGTTTTGTCACAGTGTTTCTTCCAAGGAAGAATTATCTTTTAATTTGAGATTATTTTTGATCAAAAGAAGGGTGACTATAGAGAGAAGTGTTATGTTTCAACAGAAAATTATTCATCATCTATAGCACATTCTTCTGAGTTATCAGAGTCTAACCCTATTCAAGGTCTTTAAACTTTTTTTTTTTTGCAACTCTTTGTAAATTATAGGAAACTGACAGATATGCAAATAGTGTCTTGTCTGGTAGTGGTTTAATTGACTTCCTCCCCAACTGTGGGGAAAAATCAATTTTGGTACTCAGACCTACATTGGACTGGATTCTGCTACTTGCAAAAATTATCAGTTCTTCTCAAATTTTTAGTTCTTCCAACTTTCTTCAGTATCTTGCTACAATCCTCCAAACTAACTTTTCAGGTCTTTTTCCCTTCTTGCCTGACTCACCAAGCATCCTCACCAAGACCTAAAATCTAACTGCCCAGATTTCTTTCTGTGTTCTATGCTGCCTTATTATTGGCCCTTTTACTCAAAATCTGAAGAAGTCCTGCAAGATGAATGGCTTAAACCCCCACAGATTTACCATTGCAAGTCATGCAGGGGCCAAATTCTCCTTGGAATGAAAGTTTGGCTAAATACTTGGGTCACAGATGTCCCTAAATAGGAATGTAGCTAATATCACCAAGAGCATCCACATCCTAATTTGAAGGCTTCAAGAAACTCATTGAGTATTGCAGCATAACCAAAAGACGGCCCTCCACTTAGCTCTTAAAATCCACTGGACTAATTACCATCAAGATTCCACTCCTGGTTCGTTACATTAACACAACTTTTTATATTAATAGTTTTCATTTTCATTTCATGCATGCCTTTTTAAAACATCTGATCTCTAGGACTCTAAAACAACTCACATTTGCCATCAACTTTCAAAGATAGTCTGATTATGGAAATGACATCAACAAGAGTCCTTGAGGGACTATTTCTTAGTCTCTTCTATGTCCCACCCAGGATATCTGTTATCTTCTCTGAGTCATACAGTAACAAATAATATTTCTAGCAAAAATGAAGATTGACCATGTTGAACTTCATCTGAGCCCCTATACTCCCCAAAATACAAAGATGGTTTAAAAACGTTCCCATAACTGCATGATAACCACACTGCCCACTCATATTTCCAGAGAAGATCCATCTGTATCTTTAATCATGACTCTCATGTAAGACTTTTGAATGAGTCCCTTATTTAACTACCTCTGTAAAACCCTAGTCTACATCCTTTTCTTTAGGATGTTCCTCATGAATGAATATTTCCCCTATTATGATAGCTTGAATAAAATCATCTTCTTAATCGTTCAGTACATTTTGTTCTCCAGTGGAGTTCTGTAACTCAGATGCATGCATTTGTCAAAAGATCAGGGAATAATTAAGATTTGTGTATTTCATGAAATATAAATTTTACCTCCAAAGGAAAAAAGTAATGTAAATATGAAACATAGCTAATGATATGAACACGTAAGTTGCTTAGAGGTAAGAAGAATGGATATCTGAAATTTACTTTGAAATATATTTTTAAAATGACAGATTGATCCATCCATAAAAGAGTGAATTTTTGATAGCTTGTTATTAAGCAAATTCAATAAAGGGTAATTACTGAATCTCGGTGGTGAGTTTATTAGTATTCACATCAAACTTAATAGTGAAATATTGAATTCTTTTACTCTAAGATTGAGAAGAAGGCAAAGATAGTCTCTGTTAACATTTTTATTCAAATTTGTACCAAAGGATTGAGTGCAGTAAGGAAAGAAAGGAAATAAAAGACATAAATCATTAACAAGGAAAATAAAACTGTTTCAATTTTAAAAGGATAGAACTCTTTATAGAGATAATTCTAAAGAATCTACAAAGTAATTACTAGCACCAGTAAGAGAACTTATCCAGGTTATAGGATAAAGGCCAATATATGAATATTAACTATATTTTTATATACTACCAGCACAAATAACTAGAAAATAAAAGTTTAAAATAGCATCTAAAACATTACAAACAAAATAAAAAACCTAGGGATAAATATAATAAATGATATTCAAGATCTCTACTTTGTAAACTATAAAAATATTTCTGAGAGAAATAAATATCTAAATAAATGAAGCTATACCATGTTCTTGAATTAGATGACAATATATTGATTCACAATTTCAGCTCAATTCTCTTGACCTCAGACTTAGGATATTAAAAATAAAATAAATGTTTAATAATAAAAATGTATAAGAGAGTACTCAGATTTTAAGATTTCTTGGAGACTTTTAAAGACAAAAGAGCTAGTTTTTAACTAACAAGAATCTATCTAATAGCTGAATTTGCAAAATATCGTTAAAAAAATAAAAGAGCTTGGAATTAGTGAAGCAACTTGGATTTCAGTATCATCTGTGTCCATAAATCTTGTCAGTAACCTCAGACATATTGCTGAACTGTTATTCATTAGCTATTCCGTTGGCAGACCTTTGTTGACCCATAAAAACTTTAGGAAAGCTGAAAATAACTCAATTAATAAAATATTAATTCATATAATTTGAAAATAGGAGAGTGAGACTAAAATATAATAAAAGTAACCTCAAATTAATGTACAGTAAATTAAAACAATTTATCATATTGTACATTAAGATATAAATATTTCTAATGGAATTTACTTTCTTCTAAAAATTAGTGTTTAGCTCTTATTGAGTTCTATTTTTAACTGTTAATGTTTCTTTTCAATGATGAGCTACACTTCTATTTAAGATATAAATCAGATTTATTTATCCTTGGATAGACCTCATCTCTAGAGATGGAAATGGCTCATCTATTGCATTGACAATAATATTAATATGAACATTCCTGAATATGCTGGTAGTCTTCTATGAAAGATAAATTATTTTTATATATGTGCTATAGTGCATTACTTTGCCAACAAAGGTCCATCTAGACAAGGCTATGGTTTTTCCACTAGTCATGTATGGATGTAAGAGTTGGACTGTGAAGAAGGCTGAGTGCCGAAGAATTGATACTTTTGAACTGTGGTGTTGGAGAAAACTCTTGAGAATCCCTGGGACTGCAAGGAGATCCAACCAATCCATTCTAAAGGAGATCAACCCTGGGATTTCTTTGGAAGGAATGATGCTAAAGCTGAAACTCTAATACTCTGGCCACCTCATGAGAAGAGTTGACTCATTGGAAAAGACTTTGATGCTAGGAGGGATTGGGGGCAGGAGGAGAAGGGGACGACAGAGGATAAGATGGCTGGATGGCATCACCGACTCGATGGATGTGAGTTTGAGTGATCTCTGGTAGCTGGTGATGGACAGGGAGGCCTGGCGTGCTGCAATTCATGGGGACACAAAGAGTCGGACATGACTGAGTGACTGAACTGAACTGATAGTGCATACACACAGTCATATAATATGTATAAGATTTAGAAACATATTTGTATCTCTTAAATAAACTCGTAATATTTTTTAAATTAAAGCATATGTAATAAAAGCATAATACAGAAAAACTTCTAAAATCAAATATTAAATGGCTAGGATTTAAAGAAATTGTGAATGGAATGTACTGTAGCCTAATGTATGTCAAAATGCCAAGTATTTTTGTTTAAAACACAACTGTATGTATAGATTGTATGGATAGCCATATAGCATCTAGATTAATGGCAAAATTAAGCAGGAACTCTCTAATCAATTCTCTAAAAAAAAAAGAAAAAATGAAGAGAAAAAAGAGTGAAAATTCACCAGCAGTAAAAGGATAGAGTGATAGATAATCTTGACTCATAAATATTAAAAAGTGAAACTGAAATTTCTCTTATAAAATGACTTAACTCTGAACCCAACCATCAACCCACCAAAGTAGTACTAAGAAAAGAAGGCAAGTCAATTAACCCCTAAGAACTGTTCACTAATTTCGTACAATGTAGGGAGAAACAGGTCCAGAAAGTGCCTAGATATGGTCTGAAGATGAGTAAAGGAATAATCCTTAAGGTCCTGAGATGAGCAGAGAAATGATCTTTGAAAACTCCCAGCATTCAAATGGAATAGTCATAAGTGCTTGCCATTTTCCAAGATGATATCCACAAGAACTAGGATCCATCCTCGCTGGTAAAGTTAGATGCTTCATGGGATCTCAGAAGAAAGAGCTGAACTCAATTCCACCATCCTAGGTGAACTACCTTCACCCCTTCCACCTCCACCTTCTTAATACTCACTTTCAGATTACAGAATAAATAGAAGGCAATATTTAATTTTGGGGTGTGTACAGAAGAGGATAGAGGGGAAGTGACAAACTAAATAAACAGAGAAAAATTTACAAAAATAAGTAAGCCACACAGTATCAGAAATAAATGGAAGATCTAGGTCAGTTTATCTCAGTAACTACAGGGAAAATTTGAGCAGTGCCTCTCCTGGAGAAGGAAATGGCAACCCACTCCAGTACTCTTGCCTGGAGAATCCTATGGATGGAAGAGCCTGGCGGGCTATAGTCCATGGGGTCGCAAAGAGCTGGACACGACTGTGCGACTTCACTTTCACTTTTCTCAAACATTAATGTGCCAAAGCATCACCTGGGGATCTTGTTAAAATGCAGTTTCTGTTTCAGTAGGTCCTGGGTGGGGTCTTTGCATCTGCATTTCTAATAACCCTCTGGTGATACCAGTGTCTCCAGTTTGAAGATCACACTATGGGGAAAAAAGGAGTCTAAATAAAACTGATATTGTAAAGTTGAGAAAAATAAAAGGAGAAAAGCATGGAAATCATGCAAATGTATTTTGTTAAAAACAACAACAACAACAACAACAAAGGAAGATAAAGAAAATAAAAGCAAAGAAAGTCAAGTAATCCAGTTGGAAAAAGTAGTAGAGTCTGGAAAGTTGTTGCATGTCCCAGAATTTAACAGAAATTTGAAATGGGTAAAACGTCAGTTCAAAAAGAAAGTTCAGCAACAGATAAAAACAAATAGAAAAGGAAAAGGCTAGGCTAAGGGGGAAGACAGAGAACCAAAACACTATTAGATGTATAAAAACTTAGAAAAAATAAAAAACATATTAGAGTTGTTAAATAATCAGAATGAACCACACACACAAAAAAAAATCAAAAGGATTAAAAGGAAATATGGAGAGAATAATAGACATAAGTATTATTGATAATTCAGTTTGGAAAATGGGTCTCTCCTAATTAGAGAATATAATAAGTGGATCATAAAAACGTTGCGACATATGGAAATATTCTCTTAAAAGATGAAAAAAATGAATCCATCCCTTGAAAGGATATACATCAGAATGTATAACAGTCAATTTAAAATATATCCTTGAAAAGTTACTTAATTTTAAGAATTAAGAAAGAAAAGTACACAGGAAGAAATTAAATTACTTATAAGCACAAAGTGGTGGTGGGGGGAGGGGAAATGGGCTCTAAACTTTTCCATAATATATTTCAATGTCAAAAGACAAGGGAAGGGTCTCCAAAGTTGTAAGGAAAACAAATATGCCAAGAATATTTTAAGTGGTTAATCTTACTCAGTTACCAATACAACAGTGAGATATTCTTGATCATGAAAAAAATTCAGAATATACACTCCTTCTGGAGAAACAAATGATTTAGTCATCTCCTGCAGCAAACCAAAGCATAAAGGAAAATTAAAAGGCTGGGAATAGACCATGTGTGTGTGCTCATTTGCTGCCACGTTCAACTCTTTTGATCCCATGGGCTGTAGCCCGCCAGGCTCCTCTCTCCATGGAATTTTCCAGGCAAGAATATGGGAGTGGGTCGCTACTTTCTTCTCCCAGGGGATCTTCCCAACCCACTGATGGAACCCACATCTCCAGCATCTCCTGCATTGGCAGGCAGATTCTTTACCGTTTGAACCACTTGGGAAGCCCTGGGAATGAAGAAAGTCATGTTAAAATTACTGCAGGCTGCTCTGTTTCTGGTATGACACAGAGAGCAGCTTTGTGGACTTGTTTTCCTGTAGAACTAGTGAAAATTATTTAAAAACAACATTAAACCTTCTGGAAGTGGTCCTAAGTACATACAGAAAAGGAGAAAACATTTATTCAAGAAAATCTAGTAAAACTTCATAAGGATAGCAAGAGTGTATGGTATTTGAATCAAAATACCAGAAACTGCTCCCTATCTTTTTTCCTTCCAGTTCAGCATATCAGAGACTCCAATTTAGACTTGGTATATCAAGAACACAAGAGTCCTTCACCTCTCAGTGTCCAGTTAGAGAGTTAGCTTTCTGGGAGTTGTGGGTATAGAATATTAGCATTTCTCAAGATGGACTGCTATCTACTGCTGTAGCTAAGTTCTGTGTGGATGCAGATGAGAACTGGGAGTTCCCTTCTTCTGCCCTGCCTTAACTTCTTTCTTTTTAATGCCTTTCTTCTCCTGCCCTGCCATAAGTGGTGGGATGGAGGCTGTGTTGAGAATACTGAGAAACTGACTCTCGCACCCCTGCTTATAAGGCAATGGTTAATGCTGGGAATGTCAGGCTGAACAGACTTAGTGCTAGTGCCAACCCCACTTGACCAAGGACGCAGCATCAAAAGCGCGGTTGTTACCTAAGCACACCACTGTCTCCCTACCCACAGCTCCAGAGCCGTGGCTCAGAGAATTATCTCAGGATGAGAAACAGTCTTAAAATATATAGCCTGTAGTCTTTTACTAAAGGAATTGACTTCAATGACAATAGAGTTCCAGAGAATAGCAAGACGAGATAAGAAAGCTTTCTTCAGTGATCAATGCAAAGATATAGAGGAAAAGAACAGAATGGGAAGGACTAGAGATCTCTTTAAGAAAATTAGAGATACCAAGGGAACATTTCATGCAAAGATAGGCTCCATAAAGGACAGAAATGGTCTAGACCTAACAGAGCAGATGACATTAAGAAGAGGTGGCAAGAATACATGGAAGAACTGTACAAAAAACATCTTCACGACCCAGATAATCATGATGGTATGATCACTAATCTAGAGCCAGACATCTTGGAATGTGAAGTCAAGTGGGCCTTGGAAAGCATCGGTACGAGCAAAGCTAATGGAGGTGATGGAATTCCAGTTGAGCTGTTTCAAATCCTGAAAGATGATTCTGTGAAAGTGCTGTACTCAATATGCCAACAAATTTGGAAAAGTCAGCAGTGGCCACAGGACTGGAAAAGGTCAGTTTTCATTCCAATCCCAAAGAAAGGCAATGCCAAAGAATGCTCAAACTACCACACAATTACTCTCATCTCACATGCTAGTACAGTAATGCTCAAAATTCTCCAAGCCAGGCTTCAGCAATATGTGAACCGTGAACTTCCTGATATTCAAGCTGGTTTTAGAAAAGGCAGAGTAACCAGAGATCAAATTGCCAACATCCACTGGAGCATGGAAAAAAGCAAGAGAGTTCCAGAACAACATCTATTTCTGCTTTATTGACTATGCCAAAACCTTTGACTGTGTGGATCACAAATAAACTGTGGAAAATTCTGAAAGAGTTGGGAATACCAGACCATCTGACCTGCCTCTTGAGAAATCTGTATGCAGGTCAGGAAGCAACAGTTAGAACTGGACATGGAACAACAGACTGGTTCCATATAGGAAAAGGAGTACATCAAGGCTGTATATTGTCACCCTGCTTATTTAACTTCTATGCAGAGTACATCATGAGAAATGCTGGATTGGAAGAAACACAAGCTGGAATCCAGATTGCTGGGAGAAATATCAATAACCTCAGATATGCACATGACACCACTTTTATGGCAGAAAGTGAAGAGGAACTAAAGAGTCTCTTGATGAAAGTGAAAGAGGAGAGTGAAAAAGTTGGCCTAAAGCTCAACATTCAGAAAATGAAGATCATAGCATCCGGTCCCATCACTTCATGGGAAATAGATAGGGAAACAGTGGAAACAGTGTCAGACTTTATTTTGGGGGGCTCCAAAATCACTGCAGATGGTGAATGCAGCCATGAAATTAAAAGACGCCTACTCCTTGGAAGAAAAGTTATGACCAACCTAGACAGCACATTCAAAAGCAGAGTCATTACTTTGCCGACTAAGGTCCGTCTAGTCAAGGCTATGGTTTTCCATTGGTCATGTATGGATGTGAGAGTTGGACTATGAAGAAGGCTGTGCACTGAAGAATTGATGCTTTTGAACTGTGGTGTTGGAGAAGACTCTTGAGAGTCCCTTGGACTGCAAGGAGATCCAACCAGTCCATTCTGAAGGAGATCAGCCCTGGAATTTCTTTGGAAGGAATGAAGCTGAAGCTGACACTTCAGTACTTTGGCCACCTCATGCGAAGAGTTGACTCACTGGAAAAGACTTTGATGCTGGGAGGGACTGGGGGGCAGGAGAAGGGGACGACAGAGGATGAGATGGCTGAATGGCTTCTCTGACTCAACGGACGTGAGTCTGAGTGAACTCTGGGAGATGGTGATGGACAGGGAGGCCTGGCGTGCTGCGATTCATGGGGTCGCAAATAGTCAGACACGACTGAGCGACTGAACTGAACTGAACTGAACTGAACTGACAATAGAGTATGGAGAAGCTCAAGCCTAAGAGGGGCTTGATAAAAGAGTATGTGGTGATAGGTAATTTGAAGGAAATTAGTAGATTCACAGCCGATACAGGCCAAACAGGCTGAACTGTTTGCCAGAGAGAATAAAACAAGACAGCTGAAAGGAACTCTCCTTGTACCAGACACAATTTCAAATACTGATCTCATGAATTATACCAATGAAGCCCAGATTTGACTGGATCCATTTAGAGAGCAAAGTATTCCCTAGAGCAGTGGTCTCCGATCTTTTTGGCACAAGGGGCCAGTTTTTGGAAGACATTTTTTCCATGGACTAAGGCTATGTGAACAATGGGCAGCAGCTATAAATACATTAATTCACCTGCCACTCATCTCCTGCTGTGCAGCCGGTTCTTAACAGCCCATGGACCAGCACTGGTCTGTGTCTGGGGGTTAGAGACCCCTGCCCTAGAGCATTAGTTAAAAAAAAAATTAGGAAAAATAGCCAGTAATTGATGGAGCTTCACAACTGGAGGTAATCAGGGCTGAAACAGTGCTGGAAAGCCCTGCCAAAACAACTGGCATCTCAGTGTGACTGGTCATACCCAAGGCTGCACATACAAGCGAGCAATATCAGAGAGAACATCGTGTGAGGGATATCAGTTCAATTCACCTCAATCACTCAGTTGTGTCCAACTCTTTGCAACTCCATGGACTGCAGCACAACAGGCCCCCTGTCCATCACCAACTCCCGGCGTTTACCCAGACTCATGTCCACTGAGTTAGTGATGCCATCCAACCATCTCATTTTCTGTCATCCCTTTCTCCCACCTTCAACCTTTCCCAACATCAGGGTCTTTTCAAATGAGTCAGCTCTTTGCATCAGGTGGCCAAAGTATTGGAATTTCAGCTTCAACATCAGTCCTTCCAATGAATATTGAGGACTGATTTCCTTTAGGATGGGCTTGTTGGATCTCCTTGCAGTCCAAGGGACTCTCAAGAGTCTTCTCCAACACCACAATTCAAAGCATCAATTTTCAGCATGCAGCTTTCTTTATAGTCCAACTCTCACATCCATACATGACTACTGGAAAAACCATAGCTCTTACTAGACAGACCTTTGCTGGAAAAGTAATGTCTATGCTTTTTAACATGCTGTCTATGTTGGTCATAACTTTCCTTCCAAGGAGTAAGCTCCTTTTAATTTCATGGTTGCAATCACCATCTGCAGTGATTTTGGAGCCCCTCAAAATAAAGTCTGCCTCTTTTTCTACTGTTTCCCTGTCTATTTGCCATGAAGTGATGGGACCGGATGCCATGATCATACTTTTCTGAATGTTGAGCTTTAAGCCAACTTTTTCACTCTCCTCTTTCAATTTCAGCACGAGCCTATTCAGTTCTTTTTCACTTTCTGCCATAAGGGTGGTGTCATGTGCGTATCTGAGGTTATTGATATTTCTCCCGGCAATATGGATTCCAGCTTGTGCTTCCTCCAGCCCAGCGTTTCTCATGATGTATTCTGCATACAAGTTAAATAAGCATGGTGACCTTTACAGCCTTGACATACTCCTTTTCCTATTTGGAAACAGTCTGTTGTTCCATGTCCAGTTCTAACTGTTGCTTCCTGGCCTGCATACAGATTTCTCAAGAGGCAGGTCAGGTGGTCTGGTATTCCCATCTCTTTCAGAATTTTCCACAGTTTATTGTGATCCACACAGTCAAAGGCTTTGGCATAGTCAATAAAGCAGAAATAGATGTTTTTCTGGAATTCTCTTGCTTTTTCCCTGATCCAGCCGATGCTGGCAATTTGATCTCTGGTTCCTCTGCCTTTTCTAAAACCAGCTTGAACATCTGGTAGTTCATGGCTAATGTATTGTTGAAGCCTGGCTTGGAGAATTTTGAGCATTACTTTATAAGGGAGCAATATCAGAGACTTAACATTGTGTGAGGGATATAGACTTCATCAGAATAATCCAGCCAGCCACTAAATAAATAATAATAATAGCAAGCTCCAGAGTAGAGAATCAATAGCCAAACTGACTATATTAAAATGTACAGTTTCAAACAAAAAAACAGAAACAAATAGGAAAGTATGATGCACAAATGAAAAAGAAAAAGAAAAAGCAGGTAACAGAAACTGCCTGAGAATAACTAGATGTCAGATTTAACAAATCTTAAAAGCAGCCATTATAAATATGTTCAAAGAACTAAAAAAACAATGATGAAAGTAAAGAAAGGTATGAGCAAAACACCATACCAAATAGACAATATTAATAATGAGATTTTTAAAAAATTGAAGAATCACATAGACATTTTGGAATTTTAAGTAATAACACTGTAATAAAAATTCACTAAAGTAGTTTCACAGTAGATTTGAACTGGCAGAAAAAATTAGTGAACGTGAAGATAAATCAATAGATATTACATAATCCAAAGGACAGGAAAAGAAAAGAATTGAGAAAAATGAACAAAGCCTCAGAGAAATGTGGGACTCAGTTAAGATCATAAACATGCATGTAACAAAAAGCCAGAAAAAGTGAAGAGAGAGAAAAGAGCAGACAAAATACTCAAAGAAATAATGGCTGAAATTTTCCTAAATGTGTTAAAAAACCATCAGTCTACACACCCAGGCAACTCAATGAATCCAAGCAGAATAAATGCAAAGAAATCTATAAACAGACTCACCATAGTAAAGATGTTCAAAGACAAAACAAAGAGGAAAATCTTGAAAACGTCAAGAGAAGACGGACACATAATTTGTATGGAATCCCCAGTAAGATTAACAACTAACTTTTCATTAGAAAAACATGGAGTCCAAAAGTAGCATAATATACTCTAAATGCTCGAAGAAAATAATGTCAACCCAAAGCCTATGTAGAAAAAAATCTATCTTGTGAATAGGAAGGTAAAATTAACACATATCAGGTAAACAAAAACAGAGAATCTGTTGCTAGCTAACAGCTAACAGAAAATGATATATAAGAAATACTAAAGAAAGTTCTTCATGCAGAAAGCAAGTGAACTCCAACAGTAATTTGAATCCAAATTTTAAAAAGTATAAATACATCATTTCTTCTCTTAACTGATTTTAAAAGCAAATGTACAAAACAACATGGATATAGTTTATCATATAAAATTAAATGTAATAAATTTGCAAATCACAGCACAAAAATGTGGGTGGAAACAAAACTGTACTGAGCTAAGAAAATGACTGCATATGGTAATTTAATTCCCCAGGAACAAATAAAGGAATCAGAAATATTCAATAAGAAGGTTAATACAATAAAAACTATAAATACATACTTGTTCTCTATTCCTCTCTCAGCTTCTTTAAAAGACATTAAATTTTATAAAGCAGAAACCACAGCAATGACATGTGTTTGTAAAATTTAGAGATATAATATGATTACATACAATGCACAAAAATGGTGTAAAGGTATACATCTACAAAAGAACGGCATTTTTATTGCTCAATGGAATTAGTTAGTAAAAATCTAAAGCTGATTCTGAAAAGTTAAGCTGTACATTGTAAACACAAGAGCAACCATTAAAGAAAGCAATAAAGGAATTGAAGCACAAAAATATATGAAATATATAGAACACAAAAGAAATCTGGCATCTGTAAATCCAGCTATCTCAATAATAATATTAAATGTGGTTAGATAAATAATCTAATCAAAGGTAGAGATTGTTAGAATGGATTAAAAAAACAAGACCACTATATGCTGTCTATAGCAGACACATTTTAGATTCAAAGATATAAACATCAAAAGTCAAAAGATAAAGAAAGATATACCATACATACAGCAGTTATAAGAAAGAGGGGGTGGCTGTAACAATATCAGGGAGAGCACACTTCAGAACAAAAAATGTTAAGAGATATAGAAAGGTACTTTATAATAGGAAAAATTAATAAATCAGAAAGATATAATAACTACATATATTTATGCACCTAATAGCAGAGTACCAAGTATTATGAAGCAAAACTGATAAATAGATAAAGGGAGAAATAGAGAATTCAATAATAATAGTTGGGAATTCAACATTCTACTCTCAAGAATAGGTAACAAAATTAGGCAAGTATCAATAAAGAAACAGAGGTCCTAAATGACACAATAAACCTCCATTCAACAACAGCAGTGTATCTTTTTAAGTGTACATGGAACATTCTCCAGGTAGAATATATACTAGGTCATAAAACAAACTTCAATACATTTAAAAGTACGGACAGAATACAAGTATATTCTCCAACAACAATGGAATTAAATTAGAAATCAGTTACACAAACGGCAATTAACACACTTCTAAAGTACTGAATGGGTCAAAGAAGAAATCACAATGGAAATTAGAAGATATCTTGAGATAAATGAAAACAAAGACATAATATAACATACCAAAACTTATAGGATGCAAATTATAGCTGTAAATGCCTACATTTTAAAAAAAAGACTTCAAATCAATAACATAACCTTCCACCTTTAGACACTGGGGGTTAAAAAAAAAAAAAAACACTAAACCTAAAGTAAGGAATAATAAAAATTAGATCAGAAATTAAACAAAGATTAAAAAATTAATAGAAAAAAATAAATGAAATCCAAATCTGCTTCTTTGGAAAGGCCAACAAAATTGACTTTTGTTGAGGGCTTAAAAATCACTCTTCATCTCAACTTTCCAATTAATTAATATTCATGTCAATCTTTGGAACTTGTGAATGATACTTTACATAAGAAAAGGTGTGGTTACATTGAGGATCTAGAGAAAAAGAGCTTAAGCTGAATTATCCAAGATGTGACCAAAATGCTATTACAAGTGTCCTTATAAGAGAAAGGCATAGGAAGATTTGACTGATAAACAGGAGAACAGAAAGAGGAGGCAGTATGAGTACAGGTGTAACAAGGAATGCCAAGGATTGCTGCAGCCACCTGAATCTAGGAGAAACCCTACAAACACTTTGATTTCAGATTGTGAGAGAATGGATTTCAGCTATCTAGGCCACCCATTTTGTGGTAATGAAATGGCAGCCAGGGGAAACAAACATCTTTAGCTATATTGGCCAAGAGAAGAACAAAGAAGACCCCAATTACTGGATTAAGAAATGGAAGATAAGTCATTACTAAATAAGACACTATTAGTATAAAAAATGATTATAAAGTAGTACTATGATAATGTATATCAACAAATTAGATAACCTAAATGAAATGGATAATTTCTAAAAGTCCATACAACTATTAAAAGGTTTCCATATTTCAGTTAAAAAGTGGTAAAATATCACATATATACAATATAATACTCAGCACTACAAAAGAGCCAGCACTACAAAAACTATACAAATATATGCACTCAAAAACACTAATAAATAAAGATAAAATCCTAAAACAGTGTTCCAATAACACAGAGGCAAGGAAGAAAAGAAACAGAGGAAAGAGAATGAGAGGAGACAAGCAGAAAAATAACGAAATGACTTTAAATGCATAAATATATCAGGTACTAACATAACCACAATTACCTTAAATGTAAATGGTCTAAACATACATCAATCAAAAGAAAAAGACTGGCATTCTAGATTTAAATAAACTGACCAAACAATGTGCTACTAGTAAGAGGCTGAAATTCAAAATTTACCACTCTGAATGAAGTTTGGATAACTTATTTCAAATGGAAAGATAAGCAAACGTTAATAAAAAATGCACAGTGGCTGTATTAACATCTGACAAAGTAAACTTCAAATGGGATCTAATTAAAATTAAAAGCTTCTGCACAACAAAGGAAACTACAAGCAAGGTGAAAAGACAGCCTTCTGAATGGGAGAAAACAATAGCAAATGAAACAACTGACAAACAACTAATCTCAAAGATATATAAGCAACTTATACAGCTCAACTCCAGAAAAATAAATGATCCAATAAAAAAATGGGCCAAAGAACTAAATAGGCATTTCTCCAAAGAAGACATACGGATGGCTAACAAACACATGAAAAGATGTTCAACATCACTCATTATCAGAGAAATGAAAATCAAGACCACAATGAGGTACCATTTCACACCAGTCAGAATGGCTGCGATCCAAAAGTCTACAAGCAATAAATGCTGGAGAGGATGTGGAGAAAAGGGAACCCTCTTACACTGCTGGTGGGAATGCAAACTCATTACAGCCATTATGGAAAACAGTGTGGAGATTCCTTAAAAATTGCAAATAGAACTGCCTTATGACCCAGCAATCCCACTGCTGGGCATATACACCGAGGAAACCAGAATTGAAAGAGACACATGTACCCCAATGTTCACTGCAGCGCTGTTTATAATAGCAAGGACATGGAAGCAACCTAGATGTCCATCAGCAGATGAATGGATAAGAAAGCTGTGGTACATATACACGATGGAGTATTACTCAGCCCTTAAAAAGAATAAATTTGACTCAGTTCTAATGAGATGGATGAAATTGGAACCGATTATACAGAGTGAAGTAAGCCAGAAAGAAAAACACCAATACAGTATACTGACACATATATATGGAATTTAGAAGACAGTAATGATGAACCTGTATGTGAGACAACAAAGAGACACAGAGGTATAGAGTGGACTTTTGGACTCTGAGGGAGAGGGAAAGGGTGGGATGGTTTGGGAGAATGGCAATGAAACATGTATATTTTCCTGTAAGCAACGAAGCGCCAATCTATGTTCAATGTAGGATGCAGGATGCATGGGGCTGATGTACAGGATGATTCAAGTAGAGGATGTGGGGTGGGAGGTGGGAGGGGGCTTCAGCATTGGGAGATTATGTTCACCTATGGCTGATTCGTGTCAATGTATGGCAAAACAAATACAGTATTGTAATTTTAATAAATGAATAAATAAATAAATTTAAAATAAAAAAAAAGAAAGTTATTAGAAACAAATATAATGATAAAATAATCATCCAAGAAAATATAACGGTCCTAAATGTGTATGTACTAATTGACAGAGTCTCAGATACATGAAGCACAAATCAACAGAGCTGAAAAGAGAAATAGACAAATCTACAGTTGTAGCTGAGGGCTTCAGAACTCCTGCAATTTCATCAAATCAGAAAATTAGTAGATCTGAACAATACAATCAACAGAATCCAAGTGATACATACAGAAAAGGTGAAGGTGAAGGTGAAGTCGTTCAGTTGTGTCCGACTCTTTGTGACCCCGTGGACTATAACTTACTAGGCGTCTCTGTCCATGGGATTCTCCAGGCAAGAATACTGGAGTGGATTGCCATTTCCTTCTCCAGGGGATCTTCCCGACCCAGGGATTGAACCTGGGTCTCCCACATTGGAAGCAGGCGCTTTAACCTCTGAGCCACCAGGGAAGCCCAAAATCCATCTCAAAACTGTAAAGTACACTTTTTTTAAGTACTCATGTTATATTCAAGATACACCATATATATTGGAAAATATACTTAAAACTTAAAGAATTAAAACCAAACAGAATATGTTCTATGACCTTAATGGAATTAAACTAGAAACAAGTAACAGAAAATTTGTAAACAACATACATATAAATAACCCTAGTTCAAAAAAGGAGTCTATTTAAAACACATATAATTGAGTAAAAATGAAAATACAACATATCAAAATATGTGGGATGCAGCATAAGCAGTTCTGAAAGGGAAATTAATAATACTAAATGCTTGAATTAGGAATAAAGAAGGTTCTCAAATCAATAATCTAAGTTCCAAAAGAAAGAAACTAAAAAAACAAACAAAAAACCCAAAGTAAGCAAAAGGAACATAATAAAACCAGAATAGAAATAATGACATTAAAAATAAAAAGCAATATAGAAAGTTAAAAACAAAAGAAGTTTTTAAAAATTAATAAACCTGTAACAAGTAGTATTGTAAAGTAAAGTAAAATTTAAAAAAATTAAAAACAAGAAAGAAAGCGAAACTAAAAAAAAAAAAAATAGGAACAGCCATATCATCAGTATCAGGAATGACAGAGGGGATATTAACACAGACCCTGCAGCCATTAAAAGGATAACAGAGGAATAACATAAATAATTTTACACAAATACATTTGATGACTTTCCTCAAAACCCACAAATTACCAAAATTCAACCAAGATGAAGCAGAGAATCTGAAAAGCATTATAACCATTGAAGAAATAGAATTCATAATTTAAATCTTTACGAAAAGAAAACTCCACACTCAGATGATTTCATTGGACAGTTTTACTAAACATTTAATGGAGAATTAACACCAATTTTACACGATCACTTCCAGAAAACAGAAGAAGAGGGAACACTTCCCATCTCATTTCATGAGACCAATATTACTCTGATATTAAAACTACATCAAGAAAATGCAAAAAAGAATATTATAAAAGTATCTCCCAAGAATTTAGACACAGAAATCCTCAACAAAATACTGGTAAACAAAATCCAAGCAAGGTTAGTTCAATTAGAAAACCATTGCATGTAATCAACTATATAAACAGGCTGTGTGTGCTAAGTCTTCCAGGCTCCTCTGTCCATGGAGTTCTCCTGGCAAGAACACTGGAGTGGGTTGCCATTCCCTCCTCCAGGAAATCTTCCCAACCCAGAGATCACTTCTTGTCTCTTAATATCAACAGTCTAAGGAACAAAAATTAAATGATTATATCAATTAAAAGTGAAAAAGCACTTGAAAAAATCCAGTACTCATTCATAATAAAACTTGGAGATATAGGGAATTACCTAAACTTAGTAAAGAAAATGTAAAATAACCTATGGCTAACATACTCAATGATGAAAAACAGAATGCTTTCCCATAAGATCAGGAACAGGACAAAAATTTATTTTCTCATCACTATTATTCAATATAGTTCTGGAAGTTCTAACCAGCATAATAAGACAAATAATTGAATTTACATACAAAATATATAAAATATACAAATGAATATGTATACAAAAATCAAACAGATTGGAAAGAAAGAAAGCAACTCTCATATGCAGATGACATGACTGTGTACATAGAAAATCCAAAGAAATCCTCAAAAAAAAAAACCTAGTTTCACAAGTGCTTCCAGAAAAGTCATAGGATACAAAATTAACACACAAATATCAATCACATTTCTAGATACTAACATTGTCCATGTGGAAACAAATTTTTTAAATTATAATTATTCCAAAGAAAATATAACACTTAGATATTACTTAACAAATGTAATCTTTAAAAACGGAATACTTAACTGCAGTGGGATCTGTGTGCTAAAAATTATAAAATGGTGATAAAAGAAATCAAAGACAACCCAAATGGAAAGACATACTATATTCATGGAGTGGAACATTCATCATAATAAGGATAGCCATTCTTCCCAAGTTGATCTATAGGTTTAACACAATTCCTATCAAAATCTCAGTAAGTGTTTTTTTGTTGTTGTTGTTGTTGTTGTTGTTGTTTTAATACTTTATTCTACATTACAATACTGTATTTGTTTTGCCATACATTGACATGAATCAGCCACAGGTGTCCACGATCTCCCAATGCCATAGCCCCTCCCACCTCCAGACAAGGTTATTTAAAAATTTGTATGGAAAGACACAGGCTTTAAATAGCTAAAATAATCTTGACAAAGAAAAATAAAGTGAGAAAAAGTACTCTACCCGATATTAAGGTTTACTATATAGAATCATTAATCAAGTTCAGTGGAGGAATTGACACACAGACTAATGAACAGAATATAGTCTATTTCTACACAAAATGCTCAACTGATTTTTGAAAAACGTAAAAGAGCAATTTAGTGAAGGATCGACTTTTCAACAAATGGTTGCTGGAGCAACTGGATACTGCAGGCAATAAAAGTAAATCTCAATCTAAAATACTACATCTTATACAATAATTAACTCAAAATGGATCACACATATAAACATAAAACACAAATCTAGAGAACTTTGAGAAATTACTACAGGAGAAAATCTTCTAGATTTTAGGACTAAGGACAAAGCTCTTGGACTTGATACCTAAAGAGTGATCCATAAAAAAATTCGGTAAAATTAAAAACTTAAAATTGATAAATTTTAGAACTTTTGCTCTTTGAAAGACAATGTGAAGATGATGAAAAGATTAACCAGACACTGGGAGAAAATATTTACAAACCACAAAAACAAAATAAGAATAATACCCACAGTACAAAGAAACCCTAAAATTCAATAGTAAATGTTTTAAAAATCCAAATAGAAAATAGACAGGTACATTAACAGAGATTTCTGAAGAGAATATACTGAAGAGGATATACAGATGGTAAATAAACACCTGAAAAGAGATTCATTATCCTTAACCATCAGGGAAAAGCAAATTTAAACCAAATGAGGTGTAACTATACACATCACTATAGTAAAAAATAGAGAAGAGTAGTAGACATATTTAAGATACAATTTATATGTAGAGTCAAGTGTATATATATATATATATATATATGCATGGAGCCATGTCTAAAGTAATCACCAAATGTGTAAAGCAGTTATTTATGAGTGGAGGGAATTTGGCTGAGTTATGGCTTTGTTTTTCATATGTATTTGTAGTAACTGAAATTTTATAATGCACTGTTTGAGAGATCATAAAGTCATTAATTTGGAAAGATCATTAAAGTACAAAATAAGACATAATTCCACTCAACTAACCAAGTCAGATTATATACCTCACTACTTTACACACAGTTTAAGAAAGAAGCTGGCAATGGCAGCATCATCAATGAGAGAACAAATAGAATGACATGTCTGAATAGATCTGAACTGAAGTGTTTTGGGGGAGAAGGACCATAGTTATCTCTAAACTATTTAAGGGCTCTCATATAAAAGGGGAAGTAGATTACATACTATGTTCTAGAAACAAGAGCTATGAGTAGAACTTCCATGGCACCAAATTTCCTATTAATCAATCTGACTCACAAAGTACAGGATGAGTTCAGACAGAGGCAGAATTAACTTTCTGTCAAGGATGTTGTAGAAAGAATGCCTCTAGTTCACAGAGTGACTAGAACTGTGAACTGCTAAAGTCCATTTACCTAGAATGCTGATTTTTAAAAAGGAAGGTCTCTGGCTAGTTTTAATTGCCATTTATCTTGTAGCTGGGGTTGCTGGCACCTTCTGACCTATTCCTTTATATCAATTTTCTCTGAGAGAAGCTGTTTTGAAGACAGGTCTCAGGTAGCTTTGATCCAGTGCTTCAAGATGGAAAACAAAGTGAATCAAGGTTCCTCAGTCTTTTAATGTATTATTTCACATCATATCTTTCTATATTATGAACCAGGGAAAGGATTCTTTCCAAGTAATCCTTCCACCTTGTTGAAAATGCAGGTGAAAAATTTCTAAGCCAAAAGCATGCATCTTTTCACGCTGGAGTTCCCACACTGTGTCAAAGAGCACTTGGCATTTGACGGAAGAGAGCCACACGTGGTGACCTTCATTCCTTCTGGTCTTCAGATCTTAACTCTGGGGCAGTGCCTATCACATTCTTTGGTAGACCTTTAGGGCACAGTGGAAACTCTTTACTCTTTTTTGTTGTTGTTGTTCCCTAAAGATGACATTCCATCAAACTGAGAGCTATTGACAGCAATTGCTAAAGAAACTGTCATTCATTTTATACAATTTCCAAAGTATTTGGAAAATTGTGTGAAAAAAGTTTTTAAACAAATAAATATAAAGGAGCCATTCTCCACAGCAGCACTTAAAAGTGTTTTCTTTCAGCATTTGCCTTATTGTTATTGTTATTCTATTTACAGACACCACATACACTTTCATTAATATGTGTCATCCTGTATGTTCTGTCAGTTATAAACTACAGACTATTTTCACCTTTCCGGTTGTATTATGAACATCAGAGAACCAGTCAGTAAAGTTGGACCGAGTGATTAGTTATTATTTATGGGAATTATCCTTCTAGGCTGTAAGCGCCTCTAAGGCAGGATCCATGACCTACTATTTCTGATGGATATGAATATGCATCACAACACTAGAGAAGCATGAATATGACTTTATTTTATGTTTCAAATTCAAATTAAATATTGTTCTAAATCCTCACTAGGAGTCTGCCCTGCTTACAACTTCCAGTGCTTTTCAGTAGTCCCAGGATGTTTAGATTGTACAGAAATATAGAGAGTGGGGTCTGGTTTTATTTCTTTGAGAAACGTATTAACTAAATTCAAGTGATCCTATTAAACTCCTCTGCTCATAGAATCCTCTTCCCTATGCTTCCCTGGTAGCTCAGATGGTAAAGCATCTGCCTACAATGTGGGAGACCTGGGTTCGATCCCTGGGTTGGAGAGATCCCCTGGAGAAGGAAATGGCAACCCACTCCAGTATTCATGCCTGGAAAATCCCATGGACAAAGGAAGCTGGTGGGCTACAGTCCATGGGGTTGCAAAGAGTCAGACACGACTGAGCGACTTCATGCTTTATTTGGCCAAGGCCCTTTAACTGCCATTATCTCTTAAACCTAGTGTCTAATAGGCCACATCTCTTCAGTGTCCTTTCTCTGGTCCTTCTACCTTTGGCACATAGATTCAATTACCTTTTCTTCCTGGTCCACAGTCTAACCCTTTATCTCCTGAATCTAAACTTTCTAAATCACAAATCTTTGAGCTCTTTCTTAGAACATAAGAAGGCCTAGAACACAGGATGGTACCATATCACTTCTTGAAGTGTGTCTGTGTGTGTGTGAGAGAGAGGAAGAGAGAGAGAGACACACACACATACACACAGGGTAGGAGTTTATAATGAACCTACACAAAATTAAAATCAACATTTTTTTCAGGCTATTCCACTATTTACCTTTATATCCAGAATTCTAACACAGGCCTAATACACTATGCCTGGTACAAGGTAGGAATTTAATGGCACCTCACTCCAGTACTCTTGCCTGGAAAATCCCATGGACGGAGGAGCCTGGTAGGCTGCAGTCCACGGGGTCGCTAGGAGTCAGACACTGAGCGACTTCACTTTCACTTTTCACTTTCATGCATTGAAGAAGGAAATGGCAACCCACTCCAGTGTTCTTGCCTGGAGAATCCCAGGGACGGAGGAGCCTGGTGGGCTGCTGTCTATGGGGTCGCACAGAGTTGGACACGACTGAAGTGACTTAGCAGCAGCAGTGTGTGCAAATGGGCTGCAGGCACCATAGGTGAACTCTCATTAGACACAACAATATAGGATCCTAGAATACAACTAGCACACTATTCATAGAAGTAGCAGAACATGGTAATTTTTTATTAAGTATTATGTCATAGGGCTGCTCACTTCCTTGGTTGTGCTACTTAAAGTTTCAAGTCTTAAAGACAAGGTTGGCCAAACTTCTTCAAACAAGGTGACAAGCCATCCAGTACTTGGAGGATTCCATTACTTAAGACTTAGCTCTGTAAACACACGTGTGTCAGGAAGCCAGACAAATGACTGATTGTCACCTCTGACTTTCCATACTGTAAATTAGTGGAATAGTATAATAAAACTCCAGCTATTGAGAGCTATGTTTTCCAAATAATTCTCAAAGTTTCACAATGTCATTAAACTTTTAACCATTTTGAATGAATATCTTTTTAGAATACATTATATAAAACCTTGCCATCTTGAGCAAATCACAGCAAATGTAATTTAACCTTTCTGTGATAATTTAATATAATCATTACTAGCATTCATTATTCCAGCCCATGTAAACTGGTGCCTTATGCGCACTTTGGAGTAAAGTGTGTTCTTTACATGGCAGGAAATGACCCTGACTGCTAAATATTCCTAAATGCACAAATTCTATCTTTCATAACTTTTGGGAATTTTTTGTAAGTATTTTTCTCACTCCTTGCTTATTAATGGGAAATGATGCTTTATTGGATGCCTTTCCTTTATAATTTTTTAATTATTTTATTTCTAAGTTGATAAATCTTAGAATATGGGAACGTAAGCCTCTTTATTTAGGAATATATAAGAACAAATAGTCTCTGATTTTCACTGGACTTATATTGTGTCACCTATTTTTGCTAAAAAGGATGTCCAATTTAGGATGTACATAGCTATGTAGAGGTCACAATGTTGCAGATAGGTAATTTACACATATTTACAAGGTACTTGTACTTTTAAGAATAATGTCATAGCTTTGAACCATTTGTTTCTCATATTGGTACTTTATATATATTATATATTTTATATATTTTTGTATATTTGTGTATTATATTTTAAATATATAAAAATGTATATACAATATGTATTTATAGTATACATATATTTGACTATATTTTATATACATAAAATATATACAAATTATATATTTTGAATGTAGACTTGCAGTTTAGAAGGTCCTCATACCCATAGTCAATATAGGGGATTAAAACTTTATCCCTTGCATGTTGACCCCCAAATCTGACATAGTTAAAACACACTACAGTTTGCAAATGTTCTGGTCTGTTAAAAACTAATAGACCCCACAGAGTTTGATTATCTTACAAATGATGAAATTGACTGATGGAATTTTTAGATTCAGACTATTGCTTCTCATATGCATTCTAGCTAAGTCACTTTAGTCGTGTCTGACTCTTCAGCTGTATGAACTGTAGTCCACCAGGCTCCTCTGTCCATGGAATTCTCCAGGCAAGAATACTGGAGTGGGTTGCCAGGCCCTCCTCCAGGGGATCTCCCCAAACCAGGGATCAGATCGAACCCACATCTCACTGCATCTTCTGCACTGTAGCCAGGTCCTTTACACTAGCACCACCTGTGAAGCTGTCATATATTTTGAATCTAGTCTCAACTATTAATCCAGCTACACACATACACACTAACTAGAAGTTTGAAAAGTAGAAGAAACTACTAGTAGAAGAAACAATGCCAAATAAGACCAAGAAGTAAGCAAATATTAAATGGATAGATCAGTAGAGATATAAATGGGTAAGAAACTTTGTTTATGGGAACTACTATTCATATTACATATTTTCTCCATCAACAGTTATGATAAATGACAGCAATGGTTCCCCATTGGCTGTTAGTTTCTGAGATGTCTCTAACCTTTTTTTATTTACTTACTCCTGCCCAGGTCTCTGCCAGTACTCCCCTTTATTAATTTTTTTTATCTGCACAGTCTAAGGTAAGCTTTTTTCCTGTTAGGACCAAGGTCGAAGCAGCCCTGTTTCCTTAAAGCATTATGAAAGGTTGCTGAAAGTTTATTAAGACTTAGAAGAGGAACATTTAGCACAGATGGGAGAGGGTCATGAGAAATCATGAGATCCCTGAAGAAGTTTTCATTTTTTTATCCTTTTTCATTCCACGAAGTATGTCTATGATTTTCTACTTTATTCTGTGATATTGCTGTATTTTTGCAGGAATTCTCACCCCTCACTACCGACATATACAGACAAATGTTTTTCTTGGTGGATACTTACTCTCTGTGCTTACAGTTTCTTAGGTTCAGAATATTTCTTTACCTTCTTTTACACTTAATATTTTCTTGGAGAAGGCAATGGCAACCCACTCAAGTACTCTTGCCTGGAAAATCCCATGGACGGAGGAGCCTGGTAGGCTACAGTCTGTGGGGTCGCTGACTTGGGTATGACGTGGCTGAGAGCTACCTTGCATCTGAGGTCAGGGGCAGTGGCCGAGAGGAGCTACCCCACGTTCAAGGCCAGGGGCAGCAGCCGAGAGGAGGAATCCGTGGCCAAGGCCAGGGTGGTGACAGGGAGGAGCAACCCCACACCCAAGGACTGGTGGCTGTGGGGGCACAGGAGGGCCTAGAGGAGCCATCCCATGTTAAAGGTCAGGAAGGGTGGTGGGAGGAAATACCATCCATCCAACATAAGGAGCAGCGGCTGTGCTTTGCTGGAGCAGCCGTGAAGAGATAAGCCATGCCCAAGGTAAGGGAAACCCAAGTAAGATGGTAGGTGTTGCAAGAGGGCATCAGAGGGCAGACACACTGAAACCATACTCACAGAAAACTAGTCATTCTAATCACACTAGGACCACAGCCTTATCTAACTCAATGAAACTAAGCCATGCCCGCGGGGTAACCCAAGACGGGTGGGTCATGGTGGAGAGGTCTGACAGAATGTGGTCCATTGGAGAAGGGAATGGCAAACCACTTCAGTATTCTTGCCTTCAGAACCCCATGAACAGTATGAAAAGGCAAAATGGTAGGATACTGAAAGAGGTACTCACCAAGTCAGTAGGTGCCCAATATGCTACTGGAGGTCAGTGGAGAAATAACTCCAGAAAGAAGGAAGGGATGGAGCCAAAGCAAAAATAATACACAGTTGTGGATGTGACTGGGGATAGAAGCAAGGTCTGATGCTGTAAAGAGCAATACTGCATAGGAACCTGGCATGTCAGGTCCATGAATCAAGGCAAACTGGAAGTGGTCAGACAAGAGATGGCAAGGGTGAATGTCGACATTCTAGGAATCAGTGAACTAAAATGGACTGGAATAGGTGAATTTAACTCAGATGACCATTATATCTACTACTGTGGGCAGGAATCCCTCAGAAGAAATGGAGTACCCATCATGGTCAACAGAAGAGTCTGAAATACAGTACTTGGATGCAATCTCAAAAATGACAGAATGATCTCTGTTCGGCTCCAAGGCAAACCATTCAGTATCACAGTTATCCAAGTCTATGCCTCAACCAGTAATGGTGAAGAAGCTGAAGTTGAACAGTTTTATGAAGACCTACAAGACCTTTTAGAACTAACATCCAAAAAAGATGTCCTTTTCATTATAGGGGACTGGAATGCAAAAGTAGGAAGTCAAGACACACCTGGAGTAACAGGAAAATTTGGCCTTGGAACGTGGAATGAAGCAGGGCAAAGACTAAGAGAGTTTTGCCAAGAAAATGCACTGGTCATAGCAAACACCCTCTTCCAACAACACAAGAGAAGACTCTACACATGGACATCACCAGATGGTCAACACCGAAATCAGATTGATTATATTCTCTGCAGCAAAAGATGGAGAAACACTATATAGTCAACAAAAACAAGACCAGGAGCTGACTGTGGCTCAGATCATGAACTCCTTATTACCAAATTCAGACTCAAATTGAAGAAAGCAGGGAAAACCACTAGACCATTCAGGTATGACCTAAATCAAATCCCTTATGATTATATAGTGGAAGTGAGAAATAGACTTAAGGGCCTAGATCTGATAGATAGAGTGCCTGATGAACTATGGAATGAGGTTCATGACATTGTACAGAGGACAGGGATCAAGACCATCCCCATGGGAAAAATATGCAAAAAAGCAAAATGGCTGTCTGGGGAGGCCTTACAAATAGCTGTGAAAAGAAGAGAAGTGAAAAGCAAATGAGAAAAGGAAAGATACAAGCATCTGAATGCAGAGTTCCAAAGAATAGCAAGAAGAGATAAGAAAGCCTTCTTCAGCTATCAGTGCAAAGAAATAGAGGAAAAGAACAGAATGGGAAAGACTAGAGATCTCTTCAAGAAAATTAGAGATACCAAGGGAACATTTCATGCAAAGATAGGCTCCATAAAAGACAAAAAGGTATGGACCTAACGGAAGCAGAAGATATTAAGAAGAGATGGCAAAAATACACAAAAGAACTGTTCAAAAAGATCTTCATGACCTGGATAATCACGATTGTGTGATCACTCGTCTAGAGCCAGACATCCTGGAATGTGAAGTCAAGTGGGCCTTAGGAAGCATCACTACAAACAAAGCTAGTGGAGGTGATGGAATTCCAGTTGAGCTATTTCAAATCCTGAAAGATGATTCTGTGAAAGTGCTGCACGCAATATGCCAACAAATTTGGAAAACTCAGCAGTGGCCACAGGACTGGAAAAGGTCAGTTTTCATTCCAATTCCAAAGAAAGGCAATGCCAAAGAATGCTCAAACTACTGCACAATTGCACTCATCTCACACACTAGTAAAGTAATGCTCAAAATTCTCCAAGCCAGGCTTCAGCAATACGTGAACCATGAACTTCCAGATGTTCAAGCTGGTTTTAGAAAAGGTAGAGGAACCAGAGATCAAATTGTCAATATCCGCTGGATCATGGAAAAAGCAAGAGAGCTCCAGAAAAACATCTATTTTGCTTTATTGACTATGCCAAAGCCTTTGACTGTGTGGATCACAAGAAACTGTGGAAAATTCTGAAAGAGATGGGAATACCAGACCACCTGACCTGCCTCTTGAGAAATCGGTATGCAGGTCAGGAAGCAACAGTTAGAACTGGACATGGAACAACAGACTGGTTCCAAATAGGAAAAGGAGTACATCAAGGCTGTATATTGTCACCCTGCTTATTTAACTTCTATGCAGAGTACATCATGAGAAACGCTGGACTGGAAGAAACACAAGCTGGAATCAAGATTGCCGGTGGAAATATCAATAACCTCAGATATGCACTTGACACCACCCTGATGGCAGAAAGAGAAGAGGAATTAAAAGCCTCTTGATGAAAGTGAAAGAGGAGAGTGAAAAATTTGGTTTAAAGCTCAACATTCAGAAAACGAAGATCATGGCATCCAGTCCCATCACTTCATGGGAAATAGATAGGGAAACAGTGGAAACAGTGTCAGACTTTATTTTTGGGGGCTCCAAAATCACTGCAGATGGTGAATGCAGCCATGAAATTAAAAGACGCTTATTCCTAAGAACAAAAGTTATGACCAACCTAGACAGTATTTTCAAAAGCAGAGACATTACTTTGCCAACTAAGGTCCGTCTAGTCAAGGCTATGGTTTTTCCACTAGTCATGTATGGATGTGAGACTGTGAAGAAGGCTGAGCACCAAAGAATTGATGCTTTTGAAATGCGGTTTTGGAGAAGACTCTTGAGAGTCCCTTCGACTGCAAGGAGATCCAACCAGTCCATTCTGAAGATCAACCCTGGGATTTCTTTGGAAGGAATGATGCTAAAGCTGAAACTCCAGTACTTTGGCCACCTCATGTGAAGAGTTGACTCACTGGAAAAGACTTTGATGCTGGGAGGGATTGGGGGCAGGAGGAGAAGGGGACGACAGAGGATGACACAGCTGGATGGCATCACTGACTCAATGGACATGAGTCTGAGTGAACTCCGGAAGTTGGTGATGGACAGGGAGGCCTGGTGTGCTGCGATTCATGGGGTGGCAAAGAGTTGGACACTACTGAGCGACTGTACTGTACTGAACTCAATTTTACCTTCACTTTTCTCTTTCATGCATTGGAGAAGTAATTGGCAACCGATTCCAGTATCCTTGCTTGGAGAATCCCAGGGACAGAAGAGCTTAGTGGGCTGCCATCCATGGGGTAGCACAGATTCGGGCATGACTGAAGCAATTTTGCAGCAGCAGCATACTTAATATTTAGAACAGAAACAAGAGAATCCAGTTTTCCAAGAAAACGAGCGGATCAAGTTCTCAGAACAAGCATCACAAAGATCATGAATTTGTCTATGCCAAGCTAAATTCCATATTTAAAAAGTGCAAATTTGGCACATTCATGAGAGGAAGTCTGTAAGTAAGAAGATGGGTATAAAACAGCAAATCACCTACCCTGTTATTACAAATATCCAAGTATTTCAGATCATCTGAACTGTGGCCAGAAGCTAACGTTTCAGAACAACCAGTTGTTCTGGCCTCACTTCTTCTCAGATAAGATCTACTTTCTCACTGTGCTCATGGATCACAGAATGCAAGAATGGATTGTGGTGAGGACCTATCTACTCTAGAAGCTTCATTTAAATAATAAGGATTTCAGTCCCTAGTGGCTCAGATGCTAAAGCATCTGCCTACAATGTGGGAGACCTGGGTTCAATCCCTGGTTTGGGAAGATCTCCTGGAGAAGGAAATGGCAACCCACTCCAGTATTCTTGCCTGGAAAATTCCATGGACGCAGGAACCTGGTAGGCTACAGTCCATGGGGTCACAAAGAGTCGGACATGACTGAGTGACTTCTCTTTCCTTTCTTTTAATTAAAGCCCTAAAATCCTGTGGTGGGTAGGCCAGTGCAATGCTTAAGGGCTAGATCATGAAGTCAGGTTTCCTAGGAGTTTGAAACATGGCTCATTACTTAACTGTGCAAACTTAGACATGTTTACTTAGCTTCTTTGTGCTTAAGTTCACATCTGTGTAATGAGGATAATGTATCTACAACAGGGTTATTATGAGAATTAAATGAAATAATATCTAAAAATGGCTTTGTAACACACATTTATAATCAGTAAATGGGATAAGAATATTATAAAGAAAATTAAGTCATATATTTTCATGCAGAATTAATGCTTAATAACTCTACAGGAAAGATATTTTCCTTTGTAGATAATGAACCTGAGATTCATAGATTTTACGTAACTTTGGCAAAGTCACAAAGTTTTTGCTCAGTAGAGAGATTCAAACTCAGAACACCCTGAGCCTAAAATCCAGCTGTGACCTCTTTATTCTGAGTTCTCTCGTTCCTCCCATGGCCCTTCCCAGTATTCAGCCAATATCCCCCAGGTTCATTTTCCTTACATTACCGTTGGCTCTTCTCTCCCCTTTATCTCAAATATCCTACCTAAACTATCACAACCACACATCAGAGAACTTTGCCTTATTTTCCTTCATACCATATACCTACTACTACCTGATATCATATTATATATTTATTTTTTCATTTTCCATATTCCCCACTGAGACAGGTTAACTCCACACAAATAAGGATTTCATTCAGTTATGTCCGCTGCCGTATCCAAGTTTCTATAGCCTGTAAAATTATGCAGTCTAGAAGATTACAGGTGTTGAAAAATATTTTTGGATAATATATGAGTGAATGAATAAACTAATGAATGGATGAATGAAATCCTCTCCCTCAACAAATATTGTAAAATAAATGCATTTAACACAAACACTCCACATAGCTTTTTTTCCTTTTCAGGTTCATAGGTACAACCATTTACCAGCACATAAAACCTACACACCAGAGAGATCCCCCTTTATTGTGCTATTCCATTTAAAGTCATTTTCCATATCAAACCATATACAGAGAAGTTATGCTCTATTCCTACTTAAAATTTACTATGTTTGACATTTGCTAACACACCCCAAATCAAACCTGCTAATCATGGCATTCCTGATTCTTTGCTAGTGTCTCCATTTTATTTTAAAACTAACTCTTCTCATTTCTTGGTGTATTTCAAATTCTAATTATTATTGCCTATTTTATATTGAACATAAGTATATTGACTTGGGTTTGCCTAATGAAAATTTTTATTTCTTTCTATTACATAGCTATTCAAGTTGAAATCAATTCTTCCTGAAGAGCTGGGTCTCATAAGATCATTACAAACCATTTGTTTTTTATTCAGCATAGTACTATAAAAAGAAAATTAAATTGTCCAGGTTCTTGCCTTCCAGGTTCTCCAGTTTTAACACAAATAGTGATGGGGTAAGAAGTTAGTTGTACTGGAACACAAAATATACATAGCTAATCAGTTCATGAGTTGATGCCGTGAAAGGTTAAGATGATGTTGAGAGTGGAGTAAAACCACTGTCAAGCAACTTGGATATGCCACAATGAGATGTCCTAGTCTGGATTTTACTCTTTGCTGTTTCTTCTACTTAAATCATCTTCCACTTTGATAATTAAAATTGTATTTCTCCCCAGATGGCTTCTCAAATTCCAAACTCCACTCAGGCTTGTAGGTTCCCATTTTTCAGGTAGCTCATAAAACAAATGTGCTCAGTATAGCTTTGTGAGTGTCCATAAGGGCCTGTTTGTGTAAGTGTGTCCAAAGTGTCTGAAGTTACATTGAAAAGTTTCAAAAGGTAATATATAGTTACCACATCCTCAGATAGGGCTTCCCAAGTGGCTCAGTGGTAAAGAAACAGCATGTCAATGCAGGAAATGGAGGAGATGTAGGTTCAACCCCTGGGTCAGGAAGATCCCCTGGAGGAGAAAATGGCAACTCACTCCAGTATTCTTGCTTGGAAAATCCCATGGACAGAAAAGTCTGGCAGACTATAGTCCATGGGGTCGTAAAGAGTCAGACATGACTGAGTATACATGTACATATATACTCAATATATGATTAAGAGGTTTAATCAGAAACCATAACTATTAAATGATAGTTTAACTTTAGTTTTCTAAAAACTGTTTATGTAGTATGTATATACATATACTTTGCATAATATATTTGCATAGATAATGCTTAAAAGGTAACAGACCCTCTTGTTAAAAATGGTTATTTCTACTTATCTAATTTTTCTAAATTTTCTATAATTAACAGAGCTTGCTTTTATAATTAAAAATAATATTACCTAAAAACAAATGCATTTCCAATACAGTGCATATTTGATCATAAGGATACAAATAATTTTTTTCTCTGAGGACTTTTTTTCTCTTTCAGACCCCTAAGAAAATTGCCTCATTAGTTTGTAATTTAACTCAATATATTTTTGGAGGTATAAAGAAACTTCAGAGCTGACCCTCAAAGTCTGCATATACCCATAACCCCTTTTTCATCACATAATAACTTAAGTTATGAGCAGAAACCTTAATTGACTGAGCCTAACCAAATCTGAGCGCTTCTCAGGAGTAGAGTGATAAAGAATCTGCCTGCCAACACAGGAGGCTCAGAAGACTCAGGTTCGATCTCTGGGTCAGGAAGATCCCCTGGAGAAGGAAATGGCAACCCTCTCCAGTATTCTTACCTGGAAAATCCCATGGAGAGAGGAGCCTGGTGGGCTACAGTCCATGGGGTTGCAAAGAGTCCAACATGACTGAGCACATACCACACACACATACACACACAACCAAATCTGTACGCATTATGCAGAACATGAAGGAAGAACTGAGAGCAAAGTCTGCCTCTTTGAGAAACTTGAAAACTTCATAAGGTAACTACAGAAAGTAAACCCAGATAATGTCAAGAATGGTTTGATATCTCTGATATCTCCAACATATCTAAATCTACATTCTTCACAATAATAATAATATTAAAGTACTTAATCTATGCTAGCCCCTGGGCCTGGTCATTGTTACAACATATAACAACCTTGCAAAGTATAAATTATTCTTAATGTCCATTTTAAGAGACATTCCAGAGAGATTAAGTGACTTGTCCAAGGTCACTCAGGTAGTAAATCAATTCAGTCAGTTCAGTGATATCTGACTCTTTGCGAGCCCATGGACTACAGCATGCCAGGACTCCCTCTCTATCAGCAACTCCCAGAGCTTGCTCAAACTCATGTCCATTGAGTCAGTGATGCCATCCAACCATCTCGTCCTCTTCTCCTACTGCCTTCAGTCTTTCCCAGCATCAGAGTCTTTTCCAATGAGTCAGTTCTTCCCATCAGGCGGCTAAAGTATCAGAGCTTCAGCTTCAGTATCAGTTCTTCCAATAAATATTCAGGAGCGATTTCCTTTAGGATAGGCTGGTTGGTTCTCCTTGCAGTTCAAGGGACTCTCAAGAGTCTTCTCCAACACCACAGTTCAAAAGCATCAATTCTTTGGTGCTCAGCTTTCCTTATGGTCTAACTCTCTCAGGTAGTAAATAGTAAAATTGGAATTCACTCCTGTTTCTTCATCTCCAGACTCTAGTCCTTTTCTTTACACCCAGCTGGTCCACACTGGGTAATCCTGTCTCTGTCATGAAACTCATGGGATCAGTGTCAGAAGTGCAAGGAAGTAGCCAATATTTTATAGAATTTTCTATCCAATGATGGGGCTCAGGAATATAGCACACCAGAATATGGCGCCTTGGCATACTGAATATCTTAAGCTGAAGGAGTCTGAGAAAATGGTAGAAGCAGGAGGATACTTTGACCTCCACCCTTGCCCTTCAGGGCAGGAGCTAAATCTCCCATGTGAAAGGTACCCCCTGTAGTGGGAAGAAAGAAGACATCTTTATAAACACAGACAGTGAGTGGAGAGCTGAGAAATCTGTACAAACAAACCTAATCTTTAAACTAACCCTTGTCTTCCTAGTTACTGCTTCATTACTTACTACCCCTAGCCTAAACACCTCTGCCTTGTCAATTCTTCATAAATTTATTGTTTCTTTATCAAAGGGTATAAGAGCTCCCTGCTCTGGTCACCTCTTAGGATCTTCATTCTTGTCAAGGTGCCTATGTACATGAAAAAATTCAATAAAATGCATTTGCTTTTATCCTGCTAGTCTGTTTTGGAAGTTTGTTAACTTTCAGAGCAGGTCAGGAGGTCAGTTTGTTAACTTTCAGAGCAGTCAGGGAGTCAAGGAAAACTCGTTCCTTTCCCTATATCATCTAGCCCTTATATCCACCCTGATAGATTCTTTTGAATAGAGAAACTTAATGAGAAAAATGCATAATTGAGCAGAAGTAGAGGGTTCTCATGAACCAGATGCACATCTGATAAGCAGTGCTCTGCATTATAGATAAATTTTAAAGAGTTCTTTTTTCAGCGTTTTCTTTTTTCTCCCTTCCTTCGCTCCCTTCTCTCTACCATCCTCCTTCCCTCACCCCCTCACCCTGCTGATTCTTCACCTAAATCAACCCCAACTGTGGGTCATGTTTGGTATTTCCTTTCAGTATGCTTAGCCCTAGAATATATCTGAAACCAGAATGCACTAAAATAAGCTAGCAGACAGACAGAACACAAGAACTCTACTATAGCTTTGTACAAACAAAATAAACCTTCTTGAATTAAAAAAAATGTAGGGACACTTTTTATCTATCCTATAGTTGGTGACCACTTATGCATAGTCTGGCCATGTGGACAGTTGCCCCTTTCCTTTTCTTGTTTTCAGTCATTTCCTTCAAGAAATCAAAGGAATGGGTTGTGGTTTCTAAGGCTCCCTACATGTTTGACCTTCTGTTATTTTTAATAGTGCCTACTAGAGCTCCAGTACTCTTGCCTGGAAAATCTCATGGACGGAGGAGCCTGGCAGGCTGCAGTCCATGGGGTGGCTAGGAGTCGAACACGACTGAGCGACTTCACTTTCACTTTTCACTTTCATGTGTTGGAGAAGGAAATGGCAACCCACTCCAGTGTTCTTGCCTGGAGAATCCCAGGGATGGGGAGCCTGGTGGGCTGCCGTCTATGGGGCTGCACAGAGTTGGACACGACTGAAGTGACTTAGCAGCAGCAGCAGCAGCAGAGCTAAAGAATAGATTATTGACAAATTAGAGGGAAAATACACTCCAACAGAATCATTTAACACCAAGAATGTTGTTAAAATACACATTTTGGGCTGCACATTGTTTTATGAGTCTGGATAACAGTGCCATTTACATTCTACTCCTGGCTCTATCCCTGCCGTGCTAGGAGAGAGATGAATCTCTCATTTTTTTGGTATTTTAATTTCCTTAGTGGTTAAGCAAAGACTATACATGCAATCTACTCTTCTGAATTTCTCCAGTGGATTATAGCAAAACCTTTCATAATGTTTTGGCTTAAAAGATTTTCTCTGAACCATATTTATGTTTTCATATTCTATTTTTCCTAGACAGTCATCAATAAGATTCACAAAGGAAATATAGCCATATAATTGGATTAATTTTCCTAAATCCTAGCATGATCTCAAAATGTTTGCCCGTGACTAATCAATGAATTTGAATTTCTGGCAAATGGCACTCATTATGCAAACATTTCAAATATCTTCCTTTTTCTCTGTAGTCAGAGCAATCTGGTTTAACTAACTGTGAGAAAATAAATGTTAATATTCAACAGCATTAAAACGCTGTTCTGTTGGACTAAAATTTCCCTAGTGAAAAAGAAATCAAGATGGAAAAGATTCCATGTCAGTGCCAAAGCAGTAAGCATACTAAACCTACATGATCATGTGGAGACTGAATGCTGAAGTTGGAAATAATCTTAAAAAGAAAAAAAGAAACTAGCAGAAAGGTTTGAATTTATATATGAGGAAAGGAGTGAAGTATGGCATGAACTGTGGTGTGGCTGTTATGAAACCAAAGGAGGTTTGGTTTAGAGGTCCTGGTTTAGAGATTCAGCCAAAACCCTTGGGGATGACGAATCACTCCATATGTAGGAGAACATCAGGCTTATTCCAACTATACATCATATAACTGAGATCAGAATTTATAATAACTATAAATGCTATAAAAATAATTTATTGAGTACTTATGACACGTTAGGGACTCTGAAAATGTTATTTCAAAGCCTCGTGTAACCTTTAAAGGTAAATATTATAATCTCATTTTATAGATGAAGTAACTGAAGCCTAAACAGATAGATAACAACAACAACAATAATAGAAAACAGTTGTTTAGGATTTACAATGCGCCAAGTTCTAAGTGCTTTCTTATACATTATTCATATAGTAAGATATATATATATAACATTTAATTTTCATAATAACTCTAGAGGCAAGCATTAGTATCACACCCATTTACCACATGGGAAACTCATACATGGAGAGGCTAAAGAGCTTCCTCAAATCCAAGAAATCTGGCTCCAACAGCCAGGCCCAAAGCACTACTCCATACTCAGTCTCATAGAGAGTGAGTGGCCATGGAAGAATCTGAACATTGGGCTTGAACTCCAAAGCCAGCATTCTTTCTCAGTCTTCATGTTTCTCAGACTGGCTGCTTATTAAATAACTTGGAGAACATTTGGTGTTTAGGACTTCCACTGAAAGGGTATGATCATTTTATCATGCATACAAAAAGAAGGAGCTATCAGTTGAGCTGTCTACTTTTGTCTAAGTGCTAGTGAATCCTAAAAGAGTCAATTAGCACCTTCTCTATTGCTTGGAATAAAAGTTCTCATCAGTTCTCAACTGATTTATCAGTTGACTCATGGCTAAGAGCTAAGGCAGGGCCGGGACCCATTGCCAACGGCTCTAGCCTAAGCATGGCTGCCAGTAAACCAGGACTAGGAAACTTGTATGGGTTCCACAGAAATGCTTTTATTCTCTAAGATAAACTTTTGATCTATACCTCTTTGAGCTTTTCACTTTGACAAATATGTATCTGAGTTCCAACTATGGGCCAAATGCTAGGAAATACTATGTTGGTGTTTTGGGGAACTCAGACTCCTTGTCTTCTAGAAAAGCACAATCTATTGGGGGAAATATAAATATTGACAGGTAAGTAATTCATGGTATAATACTAAGAAGCCTTTTACCTCTGTACCCAAGTGAAAGTTTCTGCTATATGAGAAAATTCTAACAGGTTCAGGTATACTCTGGGAGTCAAATCATACACATAAAGGTGAGATATGGGGCCTTACAATGTGTTTCACTCTCATAAATGAGTTTAGACGATGCTGTGTGCTTTTAATGTACCCTGGAGAATTAGATAGATCATTATTATTGTTGTTTCTATTTTATTTTCCAACTATGAGTTCACAGCATCTTCTCTTCAGTGGTTTGTGTCCCTGAGAACAAAATAAACTCAACACTTTATTTCTGCAACCTCTCATGAATATTAATATTGTCTTTATTTATTGTTTGGCAAAATATGACAAAAATAAAAATGCACTACAGTGAAAAAGAACATGCATACACCAAAAACATCTAGCTACTGTCAGAATACTTGTGTTATCATCATTATCAATAAATGCACAGTTGACAAGCATGTTCTATACACCACATCGTTCCACAATTCCTTCTAACCATTGACTTTTCTTAAAGGGTGTTGCTGATTCTTTGGCTGCTACTCGTAGAACCCCCACTACTTTTAAAGCTGTACAGTTTTGTCATTCTTAAACTAGAAACATGGAGTTCAGTGACAACCGGCCAAGGAGATTTATAACAGCAGTCATCCAGAAACAGACTTTCGGAGCCTTAGAATCGTCCCTCAAGGGCTTTATACCAAGAAGCTCAAATATATAAAACAAACAAAAGTAGAATTGTTTTGGTTGAAAAAGGGATAAAGATGGAGTCCCTCCTGTTCAGACCTATCTTCACATCCTAGAAGAGCGTGAAGCAACTCCATAGAACTCTTTGAGTTCTGCACAACTGGACAGTCACTGATCAGTCCACTTTATAGACTTAGGAACCAAAGGAACAAGACAATGAAAGTGGCTGGGGCCGCAGACTTAGCAGCGAAGCTGGGACTAATATTCCTACCCCTTCTGTCCAGTGATCATTTTACACTGCTTTTTGCCTCCCCACGTAGGTCAATTTGAAGGAAGGACAAAATATAATTATTAGAAACATTATCATGACAGTCTGTTTTCCAATTTTGGCAAGTTAGAACCCTTCTGCAGTTTGTTAGACATTCCTAGCATATTTACCGCATGTTGGAACAATAAGTAAAGCAGACAGCTCCAAGATGTCTACTCTGTGTTCTTACACTTGGAATAACACATTTGAAACTACTAGTTACCTTGAGCTCTGGCAGCCAAAAGGGAGTCTGGCCACATTGAGAACTTTACCAGGATTCTAGACAGTACAGCAAGGCCGTTCTCTAATTTTCAACTGTATTTCTAAGAGCGTATTGAATTATATAACCTTGTTGATATCATTGAACCACTCTGATAAAACTGCTCAAGAGCATAAAATAGTCCAAAGGCTGGTGGTATTTTGTTGGATATACATTTGATTCAACAAAAGACGAGTATTATCCAGCAGAATGTACACAATGTCACTGCCTCCTGTTGCAGTTTGGGTCTAAATAAACCCCTTCAGTAGCTATATGGTAAATCCAGCTTCAGAAAGTATTAGGAGGTATATAGTAAATTAGAGACACACTCATGATTTGAACTCTATTTTGATGCCCAGTCCAGTGGTATTCACCTAAGTTGCTTCATAACTATATTCACTTCCTTTCTATAGAAGATTATAGCTGATGTGCAAGATAGGCAAAGATTTTCTAAGCATTTTCTAATCCTTTTATAAGGTAACAGATCCTTAACCTTACCACACCTATAGAAGAATTTTTCCATACAAAATATTGTTGAGCAATTATTCTTCCTGATAACCTTCAGTGATAGCAGAGTTTATCTAAAGGCAGTCAGAATTATTTCCTCATAAATATTTTTGTCCTCTATGCTGAAAGGTTAAAAAAATAACTCCCTTATACAGTACAGTAGACAGATAAAAAATAAACTGATAAAATACCTTATCACTGTTAGAATACTAAAAGGCTGTGTAAATTTATGATTTTTAAATTAATTATATTATTATATATTACTGAAATATATTATGTTATTGTTATGTTATAATAATATAATAATTATATTATAAAATATAAATATACTACTGAAATAAATTATATTATTACTGAAATATATTATTATTCTATCATATAGAATGTTGTGAATCATAATATTAAATTCTTAGAATTATATTCAACAATGGATAAATATGGAGACAGAGGACTTAAGAGAACCCCACATGAATTCTCCCTCTCCTGGCAGGACTAAGCATACCTAGTGGATGTGATCAACTTCTCTAGTTATCCACGAAAGAGGGATCTCAAGTTTCTTCAAGAAAATTCTCAGCTGTTACAGAAAATGACAGATTAATGAACTCTAAAAGTTTGACCCTCCAAAACAGCAATGAAAAACATGGTAAAGACTACTGGAATCAATATTTCAGAACACTAGAATCTAACTAAAATTTTGCAGCTTTTACCCCTCAGGACTTTGTAAAAAAAAATTACATTGGAATGTTCTAGCCTCTGCTTTAGTCTTTATCTCCTGGTTGCACAGAACCTAGAAGTTATCCACTGATGAGAGCTTCAGGACTCCTCAGGTCTTTTCTGAGCTTATGCATAGCCCTGGGCCTGCACAGGACCTATAAGACTCCTAGGAAAATGTCAGAGCTCTTCAAAGTCCTTATATTTCCCAAAACATCTCATTCCCCAGCTTTGCTTCCCAAAATGTTTTGGTTAGTAAATGCCACTTACATTAGGGAAAAAAAGAAAGGAAGGAAGGAAGAAATGCTTAGATAAAAATCTAAGAAAATATGTACAAGATCTATATGTGTGTATGTGTTTAGTCACTCAGTTGTGTCTGACTACGACACCATGGACTAGGGCCCACCAGGCTCCTATGACCAAGGAATTCTCCAGGCAAGAATACTGGAGTGGGTTGCCATTTCCTCCTCCAGGGACCTTCCCAACCCAGGGATAGAATCCAGATTTCCCACATTGTAGGCAGATTCTTTACTTCTGAGGCACCAGGGAAGCCCACAAGACCTATATAAGGAAAGCTGAAAAAAAGAAAAATTGCTGATGAAAGGAATCAAAGAAGACCTAAATAAATGGAGAGATGTTCCATGTTCTCACATAGGAAAATTTATATCATTAAGATGTCAGTTCTTTCCAACTATATCAATAGTTTCAAGGCAACCCCAATCAAAACCCTCAGAAGTTATTTGTGGATGTTGACAAACTGATTCTATAGTTTATACACAAAGGCAAAAGACTTAGAATAGCACACAATATTAAAGAAGAACAAAGTCCTAAGACAGGCATTATTCAAACTCATGACTTGTTACAAAGTTATAGAACAGAATAGAGAGCCCAGAAATGGACCCACAGCCAACTGATATTTGACAAATGAGCAAAGGCAATCTATGGAGAAAGGACAGTCTTTCTCAACAACGGTGCTGGAACACCTTGATATACAAAAGAGAAAGTAAATTTAGACATAGATACTGCACCTTTTACAATAACTCAAAATGAATAATAGATATTAATTGCAATACACAATTAAGTATAAAATTTTAGAAGACAGCATAGAAATAATCTAGGAACTCTTGGGTTTGATAACGAGTTTTAGACACATCACCAAAAATATACAATTCATGAAAGAAAAAGTTGGTAAGTCAGACTTCATTAGCATCAAAAACCTCTACTCTACAAAGGATACCATTAAAGAAATAAAAATACAACTCAAAGAGTGGAAGACAATATTTGCAGCACACATACCTGATAAACAGACTTGCATCCAAATATTAAAAAAAACTCTTAAAATTCAACAATAATAAAACAGACAACCCAATTAAAATATGTACAAGACAGCAGAAAAGACATTTCACTAAAGATGATATACAAATCAGACAGCAACTAATCACATGAAAAGATGCTCCAAATTATATGCCAATGGGGAACTTCAAATTAAAACAACAATGAGATTCCACTATGTACCTAAAAGAATGGATAAAATCCAAGATACTGATAAAACCAAATGCAGGTGAGAATGAACAAATGGGAACTCTCATTTATTGCTAACAGAAAAGCAAAATGGTACAGCCCTTTCAGAAGATAGTCTGGTAGTATATGGAACAGTTTCACTGACATTATCAAAACACATTTGTCAAAATACATAGATTTGTACAACACAAGAGTGAACATAATGTAAACTATTCTGAACTTTAGTTAATAATAATGGATTAATATTGGTTTATCACTTCTAATAAAGCTGCTAAATGAATTGGGAGCACTCTCCTGCTTCCTGACACAAAATATTTGGGCTTATCTTGTATTTGCTCTGTCCCAGGCCTAGAGTTGGTAATTTCTCTAAGATCCAACTAAATACTGTTGAGTAGAGACTCACTTTAGATTCATAACATAAATTAATTAAAACTAAAAGGTTGGAAAAGATAATTCATGCAAACAGCAACCAAAAAAGAGCTAAGATAGCTACACAAAATAGAGTATAAGACAAAAATTGTTGTGTAAAACAAAGTGAGTCAGTAGCTAATGATACAAGAGTCAATTCTTCAAGAATTACAGAAACTATTAACTTATATGTACCTAACCATGGGCCACAAAACACGTAAGATGAAAACTGACAAAAATAAGCAGTGAAAAGACAGTTCAACAATAATAGAAGGAGACTTTAATACCTCACTTTAAGTTGTAAATAAAACTAAACGGATGATTAGATAGGAAACAGAAGACTTGTACACCACTGTATACAACACAGTAAACCAACTAGAGTTAACAGACACCTACAGAATACTCCACCTGATAACAGAAGAATATGCATTCTTTCAAAGCACATATGGAATCTTCCCTGGGACAAATCATATTTTACACCACAAAGCACTCTTGGTGAACTGAAAAATAATTAAAACATTTATTCTCTGACTACACTGAAATAAAATTAGAAATCAGTAAGAGAAGCAAATGTGAAAAATCACAGATTTATATAAACACTTCTTAATAACTAATGAGTCAAAGGAAAAATCAAAAGGGAAATCAGAAAATACTTTGAGATAGTAAAATTAAAATAATTTTTAAAAATTATGGGACGTAGCACTCAGAGGGAAAATTATAGCTGCAAATGCCTACTTTGAAAATACAAGAAAGATCTCAAATCAATAACTTAAACTTCTATTTAAGAAAGCCACAAAAAGAAGAGAAAACTAAGCCCAAAGCTGGCAGAGGGTAGGAAATAGTAAAGATCAGAACACAGAAATAAAGAATAGAAAAACAATAGAGAAAATCAATGAAGCCAAATGTTGGCTCGTTGAACTGATCAAGAAAGTTGACAAATATTTAGCAAGACGGACCTAGAAAAAAATGAGAGAATAATCACATTATTAAAATCAGAAATTAAAATAGGAATGTTGCTACTGATTACACAGGGGGAAAAAATGTATATGTTAGAGACGACTATTAGCTATCATGTACCAACAAAGTGGATGACCCAGATGAAATGGACAAAGTTCTAAAAATACACAAACTATCACAACTGACTCAAGAAGAAATAGAAAATCTGAACAGTTACCTATCACAAGCAAACAGACTCACTTAGTAATTTAAACACTACAAGGAAAATCTCAGGATTTTCTTTTTAGAAGGTTTTACTGGTGAATTTGACTAAATATTTTTAAAGAATTAACACTAGTCCTTATGTAACTCTTCAATATATAAAAGGAAAGGAATACTGCCCAACTCTTTCTATGAGGCCAGTGTTACCCTAACACCAATGTCAGACAAAGATATCACAGGAAACAAAAACCTACATATTAATAATCTCTGTGAATGTAGATGCTAAAATGTTAACAAACTGAATCAAGCATCATTAAAGGGATTACACACCATGACTAACTGAGATTTATATCAGGGATAAAATTTTGGTTCAACATATGAACATCAATCAATGTAATAAATCATATTAATAGAATTTTAAAAAAACCACATATTCCTCTCAATAGTTGTTGTAAAGAACTTAGCAGTACACAACACCATTTCACAATAAAAATACTCAAAAAACTAGGAACAGAAAGGAAATATCTCAACTTGATAGATGGCATCTACAAGAAACACATAGTTATTATCAGGATTACTTATGAAACACTGATACTTCCTTCTAATAGCAAGAAAAAAATCAAGGATGTATGCCCTAGCCATTTCTATTCAATATTTTACCGGAAGTTCTAGCTAGAGCAATTAATCAAAGAAAATAAACAAAGGCATCCAAAATTGAAAGGAAGAATAAAACAACCTTCATTTGTAGATGACTTGATATTTTACATAGAAAAATATAAAGAATACACACACACACACACACACACACACACACACACAAATCTCTGTGAGAGCTCATAAAAGAACTCAGCAAAGTTGTAAGATATAACATCAATAAATAAAAATCCGTTCTAAATATTTCTTTACACTTGCAATGAACAGTCTAAAAATGAAATTGAGATAATTTCCATTTCAATAACCTTTCAAACTGTAACATAATTAGAAAGAAATTTAGCAATAAAGTGAAAGATCTGTACCACAGTAATTATAAAACACATAGTAGAAATAAGTTAAGACAAATTGAAAGACACTGCATGTTCACAGATTATAAAATTACATATCACTAACATGGCATTACTCTCTAAAGTAATTTACAAAGTTATCATTATCAAAATTTTAAGTACCACTTTTGAAAACCGGGACAAGATGATCCTAAAATGCACAGAGAAATTCAAAAGATCCCAAAGCCTTGAATATGAAAATAATCTTGAAAATGATAGTAATTTTGAAAATGAAAAACAAAGTTGGGAGACTCACACACTCTGACTTCAAAACTTATCACACAGGTAGAGTGATCAAAACAGTCTGGGTACTGGCATAAGATGAGCTAAAGAGAACAGAATAAAACTGAGAGTCCACTCTATAGTTTCTTGATTTCTAATAAAGTGCGCCAAGACTATACTATTAGGGGAAAATAGCCTTTTCAACAAACAGTGGCGGGACAACTGAATATTTACCTGCAAAGATATGAATTTGGACCATTCAGTTCAGTTCAGTTCAGTTCAGTCACTCAGTTGTGCCCATCTCTTTGCGACCCCATGAACTGCAGCACGCTAGGCCTCCCTGTCCATCACCAACTCCCGGATTTCACCCAGACTCACGGCCATCGAGTCAGTGATGCCATCCAGCCATCTCATCCTCTGTTGTCCCCTTCTCCTCCTGCCCCCAATCCCTCCCAGCATCAGAGTCTTTTCCAGTGAGTCAACTCTTCATATGAAGTGGCCAAAGTACTGGAGTTTCAGCTTTAGCATCATTCCTTCCAAAGAAATCCCAGGGTTGATCTCCTTCAGAATGGACTGGTTGGATCTGCTTGCAGTCCAAGGGACTCTCAAGAGTCTTCTCCAACACCACAGTTCAAAAGCATCAATTCTTCAGCGCTCAGCCTTCTTCACAGTCCAACTCTCACATCCATACATGACCACGGGAAAAACCATAGCCTTGACTAGATGGACCTTAGTCGGCAAGTAATGTCTCTGCTTTTGAATATGCTATCTAGTTTGGTCATAACTTTTCTTCCAAGGAGTGTCTTTTAATTTCATGGCTGCAATCACCATCTGCAGTGATTTTGGAGCCCCTCAAAATAAATTCTGACACTGTTTCCACTGTTTCTCCATCTATTCCCCATGAAGTGATGCAGAAATGCAAATCAAAGCCATAATGAGATACTACTTCACAACCACTATATTGGCTATAATTAAAAACAAAACAAAAAATAAAACAAAAAGTGTTACAGGGGATGTGGATAAATTTCAAGTCTCATACATTTCTGATGGGAATGTAAAATGTGGAAGCCACTGTGGAAAATGGTTTGACAGTTTCTCAAAAATTCAGCAATTCTATTCCAGGAGACATACTCAAGAGAACTGTCCACACAAAATCTTCACCATAAATGTTTATAACATCACTATTCACTAGATAGTAGCTGAAAAGTAGAAACAACCTATATGTTCATTAAGTGAGAATGAATAAACAATATGTGGCATATCTTTATAGTGAAATATATAACCATAAAAAGACTGAGGTACTAATACATGCTAAAACATGGATAAACTTTCAAACACTCTACTAAATAAAAATATCCAGATAGAAAAGACCACACATTGTATGTTCATATAAATGAAATGTCCAAAAAGTTAAATCAAAGAGACATGAAGAAGGTGAGTGGTTTTCAGAGGCTAGGAGGAAGAAATTGAGACTGCCTGCTAACAGTCAAGAGCTTCCCCGGTGGCTCAGCGGTGAAAAATCGTTTTGCAGTGCAGGAGATGTGGGTTCAATCCCTGGGTTGGGAACATCCCCTGGAGGAGGATATAGCAACCCACTCCAGTATTCTTGCCTGGAGAACCCCATGGACAGAGGGGCCTGGTGAGCTATAATTCACTGGGTCACAAAGAGTCAGACACAACTGTAGCAAATGAGCAAGCATGCACGCTAACAGTCATGAGGTTTCTTTTGGGATGACTGGAATGTTCTGGAATTAGATATAGTGATGTTTACACAATACTGTGAATATGCTAAAAGTCATTAAGATGTAAGCTTTTAAATGTTTAAAATGGTGAATTTTATATTATTTGAATTTTACATTAAAAACAATCAACTGCCAAAGAAAGATTCTAATTTTTCCGTCTAGCTTATCGGTTACTCTCAGATAGTTATTTGAGAACAACAAATGCAGGATAAGAATTAGGAACTATTTCTTGTTCTAATTGACATCTCCTGAAGGGATAAACTGCTGGGGCACAGTTTCATGTAATAAGAAATAGAAGAATTGTCCTACATAAGAAACAAAAGTAATTATGAATTAGAAATATAGAAGCTTAGTGAACATCCAATTCTGGAAAGTATATGCAACAAATTTCATTTCTTCAAATAACTGTGTAAATTTAAAAGTACCCCTGCCTGGAAAAAGCGGGAGTAATGGCAATGAAAAGTAGATTTTGGTAATAGTAACGCATAAAACAAATAGGGATTGTTTGTTAGGTAGGTGGTGACTTGCTAGCATAGCAAGTACTAGCAGAGATCTGAAAGATTGAGACAGAGCAATATGATAAAGAGAGAAGTGGTCAGAAGCTAGAGCACTAGAAAGACAGACAAGAAATGTTAGTTAATACCAGCTAGTTCAGGTGAGCTGAGAAAGAGATTTCAGCATTAGTCTGGGGTCATTTATGTGAGTAAAAGACAAGTACGGTAGAATTCTCTGCTAGAAGGATTTCAATGGCTCCAGCGGAAATTCAACCAAATAAGATAGGGAGAAAAGGAGAAAGGAAAAAGAGTGATGAGGAGGCGGAAGGGAATGAGAAAGCGAAGGAGGATGGGGAGGAGAGGAGGAAAGGAAAGATGACCAGACCTTTTCTTTGCAACATATCTACTTAGCAAAAGGGAAGAAACAAGACTTACTTTGAAGGAGGATAATAGCGGAGGAGAAAAAGAAAGGTTTAAACAGTAAGAATCTATTCAAAACTGACTAATTACTTTGACTTACTTGTTTTAAGTACATGAAGCAGTGTAATAATCTCCCACACATCAGTTATATGTATATTATACACAAACACATAGGAAACCATTGGCTGTCCTAGCAGTTCTTTAAGAATGCATCAAGATCACCCGGAGGGCTTGTCAGAACACAGACTATTGGCCCCACCTAGACTTTCTCAGGTAGCTGGTCAGGAATGGGGCTCTACCAAGAATGTACCCAGGTATAGCTAGAAGTCGCTGGTACAGGAACTTTTGAGAATCACCAAGTGAGAAAAGCAGGGTACAAAGAAAGAAATCTTGATGGCCTGATGAATGCACAAGGATGGGTGAGGGTAGAGAAGGCAGACTGAGCCAGTTATTTACAGAGCACTGATGACCTGTGCTAGTTGCTGGAGATTAGAGAGAGTTGGGCACTACAGCAAATCTTTACCCTCATCAAGCAGACAGAACACTGATGTTTATGCATTTTTGTGTCAATTGTCAGGTTTTCTTGTTTTGTTTTACTTTTACATGTTAATTGTTCTTAAATGTACCCATGGAAATCCAAGATTAGTAAAACTTAACTGTGCATTTCAGTCCAAGATATACAACTCTGCATATATCAGATTCTGTATAAGAATAAAACATGTCTCACAATAAATTTTATTAGAGTATGAGGAAGCTGGAGCAGATAAATCAAGAGATCTTGGTACAGCCTGGGCTCCAAGAGTTAAAAGATAAAAGTTTACTTGTTTAATACCTCAAATATTCTTTATTCCAAAGAATTTCTTTAGGAGACATCAGAAGTAAAAATCCATCCAAGTTAGAGTTGCCAAGATTAGCAAATAAAAATACAGGGCACCCAGTAAAATTGGAGTTTCAGATAAACAATGCATCTTTTAACATAAATGTTTCATGCACTATTTAGAGTAAACTTATACTAAAAAGTTTCTAATTGTTGATCTGATATTCAAATTTAACTGAGTGTTCTGTGTCTTATCTGGCAGCTCTAATCCAAGTAGACTTTGACCAAATATTCATTCAATGAACATTCAATATGCCCTCAGTCTTATAAAGACAGTAGTATAGAGGATATTCTGTGCCACACGAGACAAAAGGATGGCCAAAGAGCAAAGGCATTCAGAGTGAAGCAGTAAGGGAGACCAGTACAACTGGAAGATCTAGGAAGGGAAGCATCATCAGCAAATATGACGACAGCTGGTCCTAAGGGTGAGTAGGATTTGATTAGTCAAAAGCTGGGGTCAAGGCTATGCATAAGAAGTGAACAGCATGAATATGAAGTATAGTGTCTGGACCAAGCACAGCAGGCAAATAGGAAAGGAATATTTATGACTGACAGAGCCAGCTCCCTCACCAGCTATATAGCTTCTTGGAGCATAACTACCAACTCTCATCAATATCTATATATCTATAAATATAAAACCATCTCCATTTTTTTCAGTTTCATGAGGGCCACATGGAGAGATCTGAATGCAAAGCATGCCAGAGGGTCTCCAGACATTCTGAGCCATTAAGACATAAATAGACTGATGGTTGGTGTGTTTTTACATAGAAAAGAAGTAGATTTCTGGTCCCAATGCATTTTCTGATTCTAGTTTGCAATAAAGATCTGTGCTACAGCACTGGGACTTGGTCTTGGGGTTAGTAGACCTGGGTCCAAGTCTCTTGAGTCTGCTCACAAGTGAGACAGTCTCTGGGCTTCAGTTTCCAGCTGTACTGTGATAGTTTGAGATTATATGATTTCTCAGGGCCCTTCCAATTTAACATGCAGTGATTAATTGAATAAATCGTTCATTCATTAAACACTTACTGAGAGCTTGCCATATGTAAGGCAATTTGTGAGGAGCTGTGATGGATACAAAGAGAGTTAATTATTCACAGATATTTATTCATCACGAGGCAAAACTCTGAAGCAAATATTTTCCCCTTTTCCCATCCTTACACCGAGAGACTCATTTGAACACTGCGTAGAGGGCTGGCCTCTGGTCCACTGGCCCTCAGGCTGCCAGAACTGGTTCCAGCCAATCTGCTGCCTCTCCTTTATTTTCCCCCTTACCATAAGGTTCCTCAAAGAAACTCCACCTGTCTGCATTTCATTCCCTAGGGGTCCTGGACTTAACCTTCCGAAGTGAGAATCAACTCATCTGACAACTCAAAAATGTCAAAGCCCTAAACAGGGAGGGAGCTACAGTTGAACAACTTGAAAGTATAGATGGGCTTCAATCTTTTTTTTCCTCCATGTGTTAATGACTACAATCAGAAATTGATGCAGATAAAACAAAGCAAAGAGAAAGAAAATAAGTATTTATCAAGGCTTATTGATGCTGTCAAGCTAAATTCTATATCATCTTATTTGATCTGCATAATTATCCGTGACAACAGTTTGTTATTTCATAGATGAACCTGAGATAAGAAGTAGGCAGTGAACTTGCCCAGGTCCAAAATGCCAGGGTCAGGAGTACTCTGGATTTGTCTTAATACTAAACTAATGCTCTTTCCAGAAAACCAGCTAATTCATAGGTGTTTCCAGGCTGCCAGTATGTTTCAGCCATTTATGTGGTATGTGCTGCAGTGCAGTACTAAATTGCTTAGTCCTGTCCACTCTTTGTGATCCTATGGACTCTAGCCCACCAGGCTCCTCTCTCCATGGCGTTTTCCTGACAAGAATACTGAAGTGGGTTGCTATATTTCCTTGTCCATTATGTGGTAAACCAATGAATAATATTGAAGTAACAAATAACTGCTTTAGAAATAAAAGTATATTCAATTTATGTATAACAGTGTCAACTTCAGCAACTTCATTCCAACATGCCTTTTTGGTTTTGTTCAAAGTAGGAGACTTACAGCCCAAATTAGGCACTTACTCATGATTCTTGACACAAGAATATTTGCTCACACAATGCCATGAAAAAGCAAAGTGTTAGTCGCTTAATAGTGTTTAACTCTTTGCGATCCCATGGACTATAGCCCGCCAGGCTCCTCTAACCATGCAATTCTCCAGGCAACAATACTGGAGTGGTTTGCCATTCCTTTCTGCAGGGAATCTTCCAGATCAGGAATTGAACATGGGTCTGCTGCACTGAAGGCAGATTCTTTACCATCTGAGCCACCAGGGAAGCCCACACAATGCCAGAGATCAATACACACACACACTCTTTAAAGATGTAGGGCCAGAAGAACATGTATACGGACTGGAATGAGACTCACCTGCCCTTAAAGAATCCCCACAATCACCTGATTGCCATTCGGTACTATCCAGCATTTTTTCACTCATATTTACCTATGGCATTGTGTGAATGAAAAAAAAAAAAGGCTGAAAAAAAGGCTGTATAGTACTGAATGACAATCAGGTGAACGTGGGGATTCTTTAAGGGCAGGTGAGTCTCATTCCAGTCCCATATACATGTTCTTCTGGCCCTACACCTTTAAAGGGTGTGTATGTCTGTGTCTGTGTGTTTGTCTGTCTTTCGGTCTCTCCCCTCCATTCACCCACTGGGAGAGGAGGTGAACAAGAGGGAAGGATAAGGAGAGGGAGAATAAGAGAGAAAGAACACAGAACTGAGAGGCAGAAACAGCTCTCTAATACCTATAAGGAATTAATTTGAACCACCATGCCTCTAAGGCAACTGTGCTATTAACAATTTATACAACAAAGTGGAAGCTTTTCTAAGCTGCATTATTATACATGTATCTGTCTTTTTAATATTTTTACAGCCCTGGGTCATCATGATAATCACATAGTATTTTGCAAAATACCACGATGCTCTTAAAGATAATCATATGTTCAGGGATGTTTACCTCTGCCCTAAGGAGTTTCTGATTACTTTGATTTAGTGGTCAAGGGCACTTTAACAAATGCGTCCCATTTCCCTTGCCCGGAAGGAGGGTGTTTGTAAGAAAATCTTGCTTGGTTATAGGACATATACTGCACCAATGGGCTCACCAGGTTAAAAACTCAGAATGGAGAGCATAGTTGAGCCAGGAAGGACAATTAGAAAAATGAAACCAGAAAATAAGCCAGCACAATACCTGATGCAACTCAAAGCAAAGACATGGAATGGGATGGAGGAATGGGTTTTGGGAGAGTTAGAAAGGGAGACTCCAAGGCCAAGTCTATGATAATGAGTCAGATCCTGCTCATCTTGTTCATTGAGCAGCTTCCTTACAAGCACTAATGTTCCTTCAATATACACTGTTTGCTAGTCCTGGTTTCTCTGACTTCTCTCTTGCTATCTTATCAGTGTATATGCAACCTTTCACTGTCAATGTCTATGTGGAAACTCCTTTGCCTTGTAATCATCTGTTGCAGCTACAGACTTGAAAAATAGAAAGACAGCTGATAGAAGTATAAGCTAAAAAGGAGTGAACCAGCTCTGACTGAGGGTCTACAATAAAATATTTGGGGATGTCTATGATGAGCTTCCCAGGTGGTGTCTCCCTAGACACAAGAGACACAGGTTTGATATCTGAGTCAGGAACATCCCCTGGGGTAGGAAATGGCATTCCACTCCAGTATTTTTGCCTGGAAAACTTCACAGACAGAGGAACCATGTGGCTGCAGAGAACTGGACATGGCCAAACACACATGACATCTGTTTTGGCTGCTCAGATACTTCATTTATTCCTGGATTTCATCTATTCTTTAAACAGGAAGTAGGTCAGGTCTGGAGAGAGAATTGCATTTCTTTCCTGGATCTGCCATAACAAAGTACCACACACTGGGCAACTTCAACAACAGAAATTACTGAAGGCTAGAAGTCTGAGGTCATGGTGTCAGCAGGGCTGGCTCCTTCTAGGGGCTGTGAGGGACAAGTTGTTTTATGCTCTTCCCTTAGCTTTTGGTGGTTTGCTGGCAATTTTTGGCATTCCTCAACTTGGAGATGCGTCACCTAAATCTCTGCTTTTATCTTCATATGGCATTCTCCATATGTTGTCTTGTCAAAAATTCCCCTTTTTATAAAGACACAGTTATATTGGATGAGGGCTCACATTTTAATGACATCATCTTCCGATCATCTGCAAAGGTCCTCTTTCCAAATTAAGATCATGTTCACAGGTATTTCAAAATTTTGGGAGAGGTGGACACAGCTCATCCCAACAATTTTTATGTTTCTGTGGTGGTGGTGGGGGTGGTGTTCTGTAAAGGAAAAGGAACTCTATTTAGGCTTCTGTGTGTGTATATAAATAGGATTACCCTGTGAGGTAGGCCTGGTCCTACTCAGGCTGCCAGAGATGGTTGAATTCTTCTGTTATAAAACACGTTGAAACCCATCAAATCGAAATAGACCATAAGACTCAGGGTCTTGCCATTCTATTTGTGTCAAGACTGAGAGAGGGCAGGGACTCCCCAGCCAGGCTATAATGGGGACAGGAAGAAGAGCACTTAGAATCTCACAGGTCGGAATAAGGATCTTCTGCCACCACACAACCAAGCAGGGTTTCATCTGTCATCCCCATATCTCCACAGAGCAGTAAGAAGGAAAGACAGTGCATAGAAGAGAGGAAAGATGAGACAATTGGTTTGGAGTGACGGGAAGTAGGAAATCAAAATGGGATTCAGTTCAGTTCAGCCGAATCTTTGTGACCTCGTCAGCCCTCCCTGTCCATCACCAACTCTCGGAGTTTACTCAAACTCATGTCCATCAAGTCGGTGATGCCATCCAGCCATCTCATCCTCTGTTGTCCCCTTCTCCTCCTGCCCCCAATCCCTCCCAGCATCAGGGTCTTTTCCAATGAGTCAACTATTCGCATCAGGTGGCCAAAGTATTGGAGTTTCAGCTTCAGCATCAGTCCTTCCAATGAACACCCAGGACTGATCTCCTTTAGGATGGACTGGTTGGATCTCCTTAAAGTCCAAGGGACTCTGAAGAGTCTTCTCCAACATCACAGTTCAAAAGCATCAATTCTTCAGCACTCAGCTTTCTTTACAGTACAACACTCACATCCATACATGACCACAGGAAAAACCATAGCCTTGACTAGACGGACCTTTGTTGGCAAAGTAATATCTCTGCTTTTGAATATGCTATCTAGGCTGGTCATAACTTTCCTTCCAAGGAGTAAGCATCTTTTAATTTATGGCTGCAGTCACCATCTGCAGTGATTTTGGAGCCCCCAAAATAAAGTCTGACACTGTTTCCACTGTTTCTGCATCTATTTCTCATGAAGTGATGGGACTGGATGCCATGATCTTCGTTTTCTGAATGTTGAGCTTTAAGCCAACTTTTTCACTCTCCTCTTTCACTTTCATCAAGAGGCTTTTCAGCTCCTCTTCACTTTCTGCCATAAGGGTGGTGTCATCTGCATATCAGAGATTATTGATATTTCTCCTGGCAATCTTGATTTCCGCTTGTGCTTCTTCCAGCCCAGTGTTTCTCATGATGTACTCTGCATACAAGTTAAATAAGCAGGGTGACAATATACAGCCTTGAGGTACTCCTTTTCCTATTTGGAACCAGTCTGTTGTTCCATGTCCAGTTCTAACTGTTGCTTCCTGACCTGCATTATAGGTATTAAGTAAAGATTAAAGTAATTTTTTAATGAGTTGTTTTTGTAAGTCCCAGACTTGTAAGTTCAACTGAATAATTTTCGTTGATGTAAAGAATTTCTTTTCATATTCATTTGCTCAACAATTATTCATTGAACATCTACCACGTGACAAGGATTTTGGTGTTGGTAATAAAATGGTAAGTCACAGTCTTTCTTTTGAGATAACAGTCCTCAGTGGCTACTAAGGTTTTGAGGTTAAAAAGGCCTGAGATCAAATTTTATTTGCACAGTCTATCTGTACTTCAGTTTCCTTGTGTGTAAAATGGAGAGGATAATAATACTTACTGACAGTGTTTTGTTAAAAGAAAAGTTATCTATTATATGGAAAGTATTTATTTAGCATAGTGCCTAGAAAACATTAAGTGCCATAAGTGCAATTATCAGTTAAGATATATTAATAATCAATATTATTATGATTATACATGTAGCACAGAGGAGAAAAGAATTAATTCTGATGGGGAGAGTTTAAGAATGGAATCACCCATGAGGTGATATTCAAACTGATCCTTGAAATTAGGTTTAGGATGAGAGATGAAGCCAAAGAAATTAAGTAACAAATAATATTCCAGCTTTTCTACCTTAGATAACTGAAATTGTCCAGAATTTAAATGCTCTGGCATTTTCAGCAGAGTCTTGTAGCAAACACACAAATGATAATTTTCAGTTATTTCTGAAGTTCATAAATTCTTACAGATGTTACTTCAAAAAATAAAGGGAGAATAGAGTAGTGAAGTAAAACTGGAGATATAAAAAGTGGTTCAGATAAATATACAGATGACTTGTAAATCCAAGAATTACATTTTTCAGGAGAGTGAAAGAGCTGGCTTAAAAATAAATAAAAAATAAAAAACAACTAAGATCATGGTATTCCGGCCCCATAACTACATGGCAAATAGAAGGGGAAAAGGTGGAAGCCGTGACAGATTTCCTCTTCTTTGGCACAAAAATCACTGGGGACTGTGACTACAGCCATGAAATCAGAACACAACTGCTTCTTGGCAGGAAAGCAGTGAGAAACCTAGACAGTGTGTTGAAAAGGAGAGACAGTGCTCTGCTGACAAAGGTACAGATAGTCAAGGCTATGGTCTGCCCAGTGGTCACTGTGGTTGTGAGAGCTGGACAGTAAAGAAGGCAGAACGCCAAAGAATTATGCCTTCAGACTGTGGTGCTGGAGAAGACTCTTGACAGTTCCTTGGTCAGCAAGGAGATCAAACCATTCAATCTAAAGGGAGATCAACCCTGAATATTTACTGGACTGACTGATACTCAAGCTAAAACCCCAGTGTTTCACCTATGGCTGATTCATGTCAATGTATGGCAAAACAAATACAGTATTGTAATTAAAAAAATAAATAAATTTAATTTTAAAAAAATAAATAAAAATAAATTAATTTCCAAAAAAATAAAAAATAAAAATAAAAATAAAACCCCAGTGTTTTGGTCATCTGATGTGAACAGCTGACTCTGTGGAAAAGTCCCTGATGCTGGGAAAGATCAAGGGCAGAAGGAGAAGAGGGCATCAGAGGATGAGATGGTTGGATGGCATCACTGATACAATGAACATGAATTTGGGCAAACTCCAGGAGATGGTGAGGGACAGGGAGGGCTGATGTGCTGCAGTCCATGGAGTTGCAAGGAGTCAGACATGACCAGGTGACTGCACAATAACAACCACAACATTTTGTTAGACAACATCATCTCTCTAGCTGTCTAGAGTCTTACTTACCAGATAGAATTTTGGACTTCACAGTAAGGCTAGTGATCACCAAAAAAAAGCAAGACAGGACCACATGACCACTGTATTTATCAATGGTTAGAGTGCACACACAGGATGGCAATTTTCAAGCCTCTCCCTTCAAAGTTGAAGGGTAACTTGGAACCTTTTGACAGTAGATGACAACATGAAAGTTTGATGTCAGAAAACTGGCCATGTGAAGCACAGTTCAAAATACTGACTTCAATGTAAAAACCTTAAAGAGTGCTACCACAGGTGACCAAAAGAAAGAAAATAAAAAGAAAATTATATGGAGAAAACTGAGAGAGAACTCAAACTTCAGATCCTAAAAAAATCCCTGGAGGGAAAAGACACTATAAACATCTTTGGTAGAAAAAGTTACAACATAAAACAGAAAGAACAGATGAAAAGTAGAAAATATACCTCAAAGGGCCAGTATGGTAGACAAAATAACTGTAAAAGATGCAAGTAATTCATAAATGAAAATATTAGGTATGATTCCTCGTACTTTAGTAAGGTAATTTCTAAAACACAATTTTTCATATTTCGAATAAGAAGTCTGGTTTGAAAGAGGAGGGGCAGGGAAAATGAAAATGGATTATTAACCAAGAAGGAAAACACTGGAATAGTTATATATCATATAATATTTTATATATACAGTATGACACATTATGTACATGCAATTAAAATAATAAATGTAGATGCTATTTCTTGAAGAAGATAAGAAAGAAATATTATTTGGAATTTTAGCCTTAGCATAAAAGGTTTTAGCATTTATCTATATGAGGCCGAAAAAGAAATCAAAGAGGATCAGAACACTTGTAAAGATTTTGTAAATACTGCAAAGAAACAAAACATTCAGGGAGAATGGTCCACATTGTAGTTAATCTTTCTAAAGGCTCTGCCTCTGAGAAATCTGGCAGGAACCTGTGATCATGGCCCATTCAGTAAGTATCCAACACTATGCATATGATCTTTAGTGAGTCTAATGATGAATAAAATATGAATTCTGTTCTTAAAGTTCCCTTAGTATGGTTTTTAGTCACTAAATCTGTTGACAAAGCAAGGCCTCCTTGCCCCAGCTTAAATTTGCATCTCATTTATTCATCCAATAGGCATAATTGAACTCCTGGTATTAGGACCTGAGAATATTAAAATAAATAGAAAGGAAACGTTGCTCTCAAAAAGCAGAGCTAATGGAGAGGACGATGCATTTGTAATATCACAGTGGTGGTCATGTCTAGCTCTTCGTGGTTAATTAGGAGGGAGCCAGAGAGATAAAGAAAAAAATATGAAACACTGTTTGACTATTCTGACAGGATTAAATTACGTTTTCAGTGACAAGGCAGAGTCACTAATAGATTTGTTCAATGTCGAAAATGAACATTGAGCCTTCTTGGTACTATCAGGTCACTATTTTTATTTTGAGTATGTTTGGCGATAGCCAATAATATAATTCACAAATGTGTTCTCACCATGGGGAATGAAAATGGAGGGCTTGTGAAACAGGGCTCAGGACACTGGAGAGGGGTGCAAGCACAGACTATAAACGGAAAAAAGAATAAATGGCAAGAACATGAAACCCAAGAAGAAATTATCTGGCATGTAGCAAGAAAATAACTTGGGCAAATTACATGTGACAGGGTAAGTCTGAGAAGCCTGTGCCCTGCACCCAGTGGGACTTAAGGGGCTACAGTCTCTTTCTGACCTGACATCTTCATGACTGACTGCTCCTACTTTTGGAACTATCGTAAGATGGGTCATTCCCATAGGATATCTTTTCCTAAGTGTGTTTTGTGAAAGACTAGTTCCATGAAACAGTAACCCATGAACATGAAAAATGAGTTCTCTGGTCAAATAAATTGGGAAGCTCATCTCCTGTTATATCAGTCATGGCTCTACAGAAAATATAATTCATTCAGATGGTTCAGGAGTTCTTAATCTCATATGTGTGTGTGTGTGTGTGTGTGTGTGTGTTGGGGAAACGGGAGTGTTGAAACTCAGGAGTCTGGTGAAGTCAATAAATCAATTTCAGAAAATACATAATAAAATAAGATTATAAAAGGATTCCAATTAAATTGAAATTCAATTAACAAAATATTTTTAAAACAAACAGTATAGGAATAAATGTGCTTCTTTAAACTGACCTATTTAAATAACATGGTCTAGCATCATATCACAAAACTAACGCAGTTTCAAAGTAGTAATAATAATAAATACTATTTCAAGGTATCAACAAAACCTACAACATGATATGAAAATATCTGCGATATCTGCTGATGACAAAGCCAGAGGTATTGCTAATGTCTTTTGCCTACATTTATAGCTGGATGAAAAGCTAACTTTCTTTTAGAGGTTAGTGAAAATAAAGGAGTAATTTACTGACAACCTCAAAGCTTAGTTTTTCCCCATCCAAGTTTTCCAATCCCGTTTTCTATCTATAGATGTCCTTAGACTCTCAGTCTAAGAATCCCTAGGAAAAGACTTTAATGAAGAGACTGCTTAAGGAAATACAGGTAGGGTTAATAAAATAATTAAGGGATGCAGGAGCACCCAGGGAGCAGCCACAACAGAAAAGGCTGGGGCAGAAACAAGGGGAAAAGAAATTGTATTTGTAGAGCCCACGGCAAGCTAGAGTCATGGATCGGACCCGCCCAAAAGAGCTGTAATCACAGAGGAAGTCAGCTACCGCCAGAGAATTGGCATCAAAGCAAAAATGCTGGGAAGAAAAACATTCTCCTTTGCCCATGTTATCTGCTGCTGCTGCTGCTGCTAAGTCGCTTCAGCAGGTGTCCTCAATTGGCCAAATCCAATAAAAGTTCAGCTGACACAGCCTGGGTGAGTCTTTTCACAGGGGACAGTCGCCAGGGGACCAGAACAGGGCACAGAAGGCTGGAAAATGAAGCCTTCCCGTATGGGAAGATACACCAGGAAAACTAGCCCATTAGGTAGCTATGGTTCTTTAGGGCAGATTTTTCAAGATATTTCAATATATACTAAAAATGTACCGTAGTTATTCAACACATGTATTGATTATTAATATAAGAAGAAGTGGTGATCAAAGCTATCTTAGGATCCATTTTCCAAGAAACATCACGGAGGATTAACAGTCTGTAGAACAAAAGTTTCCTGATACTGCTTTAGGATTATTTTACCTGCATCAAATTATTTAGCTGTCTCACCAGGGAAGCATATTAGAAAACGAGTGAGAGACCAGAAAGACCAGATTTCAACTTTATTTGGCAGCAGTGAGAGTTGAGGGTAAGTGTTGTGCATAAAAAATAATTTGCCCTGCTTTTTATCAGAGATAGCTGAGAAAGTGCCCAGACTAAAACAGCACTTTGGGGAGCCCATCCCCTCATACCTGGTTCAGGACTCCAAACTTCTCTGGTAGGGATTTTAGACATCCCAAGTAGTCAGCTTGTGTCCTGGACAGATGAGAGTGCTTACATGTAGCCTTTCCACTGAGAATAGCAGGTTGTGGTAACCACTCTCATCACAGGCTCTTACATTATATATCTTTTTAAGCATCACAAATAAACTATTGTGTATCTGTCGCTGCAGTTAACTAGCTCACCAGAACAGCACCTGGCCACAGATTATCCAAGAGCTAAAAATTACTTTCTTGACAGATAAGAGCAAAAAGAAGGAACTTTTGGATGCTTGCTTACAGAAACGACCCAAATGTCCATCTCCTCCTATATCCACATCATTTGTAATGTGGCTTTACAAGTTATTCCTTTAAGCGGTAGAATATACTTCCCCCACTTCCGTATCTAGGGTGGTCTTGCAACTTGTTTCGGACAATAATATGTGGCAGAGATACTAGAATTCTAGGCTCAGACCTTAATAGACCTTGCATACATCTGCTAGTTCTCTTGGAATCCTACCCAGCTGTCATGTGAATAAGCTTGTGCTAGGCTCCTGGAGGATGAGAGACCATGTGGATCAGAATCAAATTAGACTATGTGTCCTAGCCAAGGCCCCAGACATATGAGAACCTTGCTAAGATCAGTAAAGCTGGCCCACAGCTAACCTCAGAAAATCATAAATTCATAAAGAAGTCTATCCCAGACAAGTGAAAGCATCCAGCAGATCCTAGCTTATATTGTTGACCTGCACAATCATGAGCAAAATAAATGGATTTTGTTTTTTGGGGTGACTTGTTATGCAGCATTAGCTAATTGATACATTAAAGCACAGGATATAACTCTATTTGTTCCCAGTGTACACATATAGAAAGAAATGTGGGTAGCATTAAAAAAAAAAAAATTAGGTCTTCTGCACTTGAAAAATGAGAAGGGGATTTTGACAGGTTTTTTTTTTTTTTTTTTTTACTTTATTTTACTTTACAATACTGTATTGGTTTTGCCATACATCAACATGAATCTGCCATGGATGTACACATGTTCCCAATCATGAACCCCCCTCCCATCTCCCTCCCCATACCATCTCTCTGGGTCATCCCAGTGCACCAGCCCCAAGCATCCTGTATCCTGCATTGAACCTCGACTGGTGATTCGTTTCTTATATGATATTATACATGTTTCAACGCCATTCTCCCAATCATCCCACCCTCTCCCTCTCCCACAGAGTTCAAAAGACTGTTCTATACATCTGTCTCTTTTGTTGTCTCGCATACAGGGTTATTGTTACCATCTTTCTAAATTCCATATGTATCTGTTAGTATACTGTATTGACGTTTTTCTTTCTGGCTTACTTCACTCTGTATAATCGGCTCCAGTTTCATCCACCTCATTAGAACTGATTCAAATGTATTCTTTTTAATGGCTGAGTAATACTCCATTGTGTATATGTACCACAGCTTTCTTATCCATTTGTCTGCTTTCCATGTTCTGTCTATTATAAACAGTGCAGTGATGAACATTGGGGTACATGTGTCTCTTTCAATTCTGGTTTCCTCAGTGTGTATGCCCAGCAGTGGGATTGCTGGATCATAGGGCAGTTCTATTTCCAGTTTTTTAAGGCATCTCCACACTGTTCTCCATAGTGGCTGTACTAGTTTGCATTCCCACCAACAGTGTAAGAGGGTTCCCTTTTCTCCACACCCTCTCCAGCATTTATTGCTTGTAGACTTGGATTGCAGCCATTCTGACTGGTGTGAAATGGTACCTCACTGTAGTTTTGATTTGCATTTCTCTGATAATGAGTGATGTTGAGCATCTTTTCATGTGTTTGTTAGCCATCTGTATGTCTTCTTTGGAGAGATGTCTATTTAGTTATTTGGCCCATTTTTTGATTGGATTGTTTATTTTTCTGGAATTAAGCTGCAGGAGCTGCTTGTATATTTTTGAGATTAGTTGTTTGTCAGTTGCTTCATTTGCTATTATTTTCTCCCATTCCAAAGGCATCTTTTCACCTTGCGTATAGTTTCCTTTGTTGTACAGAAGCTTTTAATTTTAATTAGATCCCATTTGTTTATTTTTGCTTTTATTTCCAGTATTCTGGGAGATGGATCATAGAGGATCCTGCTGTGATTTATATTGGAGAGTGTTTTGCCTATGTTCTCCTCTAGGAGTTTTATAGTTTCTAGTCTTACGTTTAGATCTTTAATCTATTTTGAGTTTATTTTTGTGTATGGTGTTAGAAAGTGTTCTAGTTTCATTCTTTTACAAGTGGTTGACCGGTTTTCCCAGCACCACTTGTTAAAGAGATTGTCTTTAATCCATTGTATATTCTTGCCTCCTTTGTCGAAGATAAGGTGTCCATAGGTGTGTGGATTTATCTCTGGGCTTTCTATTTTGTTCCACTGATCTATATTTCTGTCTTTGTGCCAGTATCCTACAGTCTTGATGACTGTGGCTTTGTAGTAGAGCCTGAAGTCAGGCAAGTTGATTCCTCCAGTTCCATTCTTCTTTCTCAAGATTTCTTCGGCTATTCGAGGTTTTGTGTATTTCCATACAAATACACAATGGAAGTAGTACAAAAAAATCAACTGTACAATTACAGACCCAGGAACAGTACAGGATGAGGAAGGTAAACATAAAGAGAAAACTGCAATAAAAATATACTCTTAAGCATCCTAAAACATGTTTCTGAAAATCTTGAATTTAGCAATGGTAAAACAACAGTGTTTATGACCTGGAAACCTCTAGCTCCCTCATGAAATCTTAGTAAGTATACTTCTGTGAATGTGCTGGAGACTTCAGGTCATGGTCTACCTAGCAGCTGTGGAGAGAAATGGTGAGCATCTTTGAAACAGTATACTTGTAGAAAATCTACTACTAACTCTGGATCATTTAATGAGAGGATGGGCAACGATTCAAACAATAATGGCTCCTGCCAACCAAAAAATTATTCCTCTATCAAACAGTGAAATTACCATACCAAGGTTAAAAAAGATTTATTTCCTTAAATAGCAAGTTTAAAGCTGTATAGGAGAACTATCCATGGGTTAAACGTTGTAATGCCAATGCTAACAAACAAAAATTTATAACATTTTTTGAAAATAAGATGCAAAAATCTTTAGAGTGGCAGACTTCATTCAGTTAGTAATCACTAGAAAAAGCATGGGCTTTGGCATCAGAGAAGCTGAACTTTGATTCTGCCAGTTGCACAATACCATATATAAAACAGATAACTATTAAGGACCTACTGTACAGCACAGTGAATGCTACTCAGTACTCTGAAATGATCTATAAGGGAATAGAATCTAAAACAGAGTGGATACATGTGTATGTACAACTGATTCACTTTGCTGTATACCTGAAACTAACAATATAAATCAATTATCAGTTCAGTTCAGTTGCTCAGTCGTGTCCGAGTCTTTGCAACCCCATGACTGCAGCAGGCCAGGGTTCCCTGTCCATCACCAATAACCCCTGGAGCTTGCTCAAACCCATATCCATCAAGTTGGTGATGCCATCCAACCATCTCATCCTCTGTCCTCCCCTTCTCCTCCTGCCTTCAATCTTTCCCAGCATCAGGGTCTTTTCAATAAGTCAGCTCTGTGCATCAGGTGGCCAAAGTATTGGAGTTTCAGCTTCAGCATCATTCCTTCCTATGAATATTCAAGACTGATTTCCTTTAGGATTGACTATACTCTAATAAAATTTTTTTAAAGGAAAAATACACTAAATTGTCTTATCCATGTTGCTTAACTTCTCTAAACCTATTTCCTGTTTTAGAAGATGGTAAGAGCAATAACTACAATAGACTCATAGGGTTATTGTGGAGATTAAATGAGGTAATGCATAGCAAACAATTGATAGGCTGTCTGTCTCATAGCAAGTGTTCAATAAATCTACATTGCCAGTTCTCTATGTTGAAGGCAAGGCATAATCTCCATGAACACTTTGTTTTGGCTATCATAGTGTTTAAATTGAAAGAGTTTTATCAAAAGCTCAATCATGCTCTTTGGAGGAAGTGAAAGGCATGACTGAGTTGTAGATAATAAGCAAAGCAGAAAAAGAATGCATCTTTGTTTGATGCTGTTAGTCACAGTCCAGGCACCCTCCAATTTTCAAAGGGTTGTGCTCCAAAACTTAATTTGTGAGTCACTTTCTGGAAATAATTTTATAGATGGTGGTCAGATTCTCAAGCCACCTCAGAAGAGTATATTTGGCCCATAATATGGTCGACTAAAGTACTTTAACTCTGGGTCTCAGAGCATAGTCCCATGTGGTTAAAGACAAAGACGTAGAGAAAAGGGGGAGAAGGGGCATTGTGAAGAAAAAATAAATGGATGAGAGAAAAAAACTAATAGTTATGGCATGTCCTTTAGATTCCAGACACTGAACTATGTGCATAGCAGTTTTATTATTTAATGCTCATAGGATCTCCTGGACAAAGACATTTCTCTCATTCGAACTAGAACCACAATAAAACAATGTAGAAGTTCAGAGAGATTAATTTGTCCAGTCACATAACAAGAAAATAATGAAAGTAGAGCATTTTGAATGTTGTAAAGTCAGTGACCAATCAAGGAGTGACCAGAAAAAATATTTCAGCTACAAGACCTCAGGCTGTAGCATTTTTATAGGGGGAAGATCCTTTTAAATTATTTGGTTAAATATTACTTTACAAAGGGTTTCTGTACGTGTATTCATACATATACATATGTGTATTCATACATATATATAATGTGTGTATTTAAATAAATATTTGATGTAATTAAATGAAATCTGGGCCAATGATATGAACTTTTCAAACAGCACAGGAAGGTATAAAAGAAAGCTAAACATCTCCCACCACCTATAGTTTTATCTGTATTCTTCCAGTAAAACGCAGATAACAATTACTTGGGTTTCTCTGGTGGTGGCTCACTGGTTAAGAATATGCCAGTCAATGCAGGAGACTTGGGTTTGATACCTGAGTGGGGAAGATCCCTTGGAGAAGGAAATGGTAACCCACTCCAGTATGCTTGCTTGGGAAATCCCATGGACAGAGGAACCTGGCGGGCTACAGTGCATGTGGTCACAAAAGAGTTGGACACGCCTTAGCAACTAAAGAATAATTATGTACACAAAGGAGAACATGTAATACATATTTTGTATATCATTTAATAATATATCTTAAAGCTCTTTCTTTATTATCACCAGTAGGTCTAACTGACTCTTCTTACAGATGCAACATATTCTGTTCAGTACATTAGCTTGATTTATTGACAATCCCCTGTTAATAAAGGAAATCGCATTCAGATATCTTAGCATCTTTTTGCAAGTATATTACTAGGGTAGATCCTGAGCTGTGAAGCTGCTGGCTCAAAGGTTGTGTGAACTAGAATTTTTGATCCATAATGCCAAATTTCCTTTCAGTTTCTGACTTCACCCATATTGTCTGAGATGATTTCTTTCCTCACATCCTCACCAGTGCTAAATATCATTAGATTTTAAAATTTCTGCTGAACTCACAAGATAAAATTTTTATTTTATTTTTTCATTTCTTGAAATATGTGTTTATCATTTTTATATTACTTGTCATTTGTATTTATTTTTCTGTGAATTATTTTCACTTATTTATATTTTTGCCCATTTTTAAAACTGACACTAATTTTTATCTTAATTATTTGTACAAACTCTTTGAAAATTAAGGAACTGGCTATTCTTCCTGGGTCCTGCATATTTTTTTCTGGAACACTTTTTAACAATCAGCCATTTCACCTTCTTAGCAAATTTCTGATTATGATTTGATTTTCTCTTATATTGGCTTGCAAGAGATCATGCTCTGGTTATGCTATGGCTTCCCTCATAGCTCAGTCAGTAAAGAATCTTCCTGCAATGCAGGAGACTCGAGGTTCAAGTCCTGCGTCAGGGAAGATGCCCTGGAGAAGGAAGTGGCAACCCATTCCAGCATTCTTGCCTGGGAAATCCCACGGACAGAGGAGCCTGGCAGGCTACCATCCATGAGGTCACAAAGAGTAGAACACAACTTAGCAACTAAATCACCATGCTGTTAAGAATATTCTGACATGTGTGGGACTTTGCTGGTGGCTGAATGGTAAAGAATCTGCCTGCCAACATGGGAGACATTGGTTTAATGCCTGATCCGGGAAGATCCCACATGCTACTGAGCAACTAAGCCCTTAGGCTATAACTACTGAGCTCTCGCTCTAGACCCTGTGTTCTGCAACAAGAGAAACCATTGCAATGAGAAGCCTGTACATTGCAACTGGAGAGCAGACCCCACTTGCTGCAACTAAAGAAAGCCTATACAAAGCAACAAAGACCTAGCATAAACAAAAAATAAATAAAAATTTTTAAAGAATATTCTGAGAGCATGTGTAAAAGCTGTATGTTCTTTTATGAAGCAATATGTGGATCACAAAAAACTGTGGAAAACTCTTAGAGATGGGAATACCAGACCACCTGACCTGCCTCTTGTGAAACATGCATTCCGGTCAAGCAGCAACAGTTAGAACCAGACATGGAACAACAGACTAGTTCTAAATTGGGAAAAGAGCACATCAAGACTGTATATTGTCACCCTGCTTATTTAACTTCTGTGCAAAGTATATCATGTGAAATGCCAGGCTGGAAGAAGCACAAGCTGGAATTAAGACTGCAGGGAGAAATACCAATAACCTCAGATATGCAGATAATACCACTCTTATGGCAGAAAGTGAAGAGGAACTGAAGAGCCTCTCGATGAAGGTGAAAGAGGAGAGTAAAATGCTGGCTTAAAACTCAACATTCAAAAAGCCAAGATCATGGCATCTGGTCCTACCATTTTATGGCAAATAGATGGGGAACAATGGAAATAGTGACATATTTTCTTGGGCTGCAAAATCACTGCAGATGATGACTGCAGCCATGAAATTAAAACATGCTTGCTCCTTGAAAGGAAAGCTATGGCAAACCTAGATAGCATATTAAAAAGCAGAAACATCACTTTATCAACAAAGGTTCATCTAGTCAAAGCTATGGTTTTTCCAGTAATCATGTATGGATGTGAGAGTTGGACCATGAAGAAGGCTGAGCACTGAAGAATTGATGCTTTTGAACTGTGGTATTGGAGAAGACTCTTGAAAGTCCCTTGGACTGCAAGGAGATCAAACTAGTCAATCCTAAAGTAAATCAATCCTGAATATTCATTGGAAGGATTGATGCTGAAGCTGAAGCTCCAATACTTTGGCCACCTGATGCAAAGAGCTGACTCATCAGAAAAGACCCCAATGCTGGCAAAGATTGAAGGCAAGAAGAGAAGGGGACAACAGAGGACAAGATGGTTGGATGGCATCACCAACTCAATGGATATGAGCTTGAGCAAATTCCAGGAGATAATGATGGACATGGAACCCTGGCTTGCTGCGGTCCATGGGGTCTCAAAGTGTCGGACACGACTGACCTAAAAAACAACAACAATTTAGGATTATGTGTATTTGTGTAAATATGTTTGGTTTTGAATTTTTGTTAATTTGAGTACTACTTCAGAGACAGATCCTTTCTTTATGAGCTAAGAAATCATTTTCTGATCCTGTAAGACTGAGAGCAATACATGGGGTCATTATTAATGCCAAGTTCATGCTACTTTGCAAAGCAGCTCAGTGTGTCCCGTCTACCAGCCAGTCAGCTTCTTCTGGCAATTCCCCAACCTCTGCTTCACCCCTTCATTCCAACTTTCAGGAGCATTCTGGGAATCCATAGGAGAAAATGTAAAGGTAGGGCTTGGGTCTTTGTAAACCAGTAAGAATTCTGGGGAGACAGCTTTTAACATTTTAATCGATTAGACACTGTACAAGGAAGATTCAAGGGATTTGGGACACTAACCCTCTGAACTCTGGGCCCATCTTGAGATCCTCATAAAGGCTCACATTTACTCATCTCAGTTCAGGACTGTTCATGATTAACATTTGTTTACATATTTTGAAGCTTTAAAACCACAGTCTGTCAAACAAATAATTAGTAGTTACATTTCAAAGATCTTTGGGTTTATTCAAGTTCATGCAAAATATGTTGTATTTTAAAGTAAATTTATGCTTATTTCACATTAACATCTTATCAAATAATAAGGAAAATCATCCTAATACTGTGTTTAAAAGATAAAATTGACCATTCAACATGATTAGTTTTCTCTTCAAAGCTTTAAATTAGATATCAGGACTGATTTTAATGCCATAAGAAATTCTCATTGTCTTATAAATTGTCTAATTACTTTTGGGGAAATACCAGCTTTATGTTACTATAATAAAAAGTAACAGTAATATGTGGATTGTATACTTCTTTGCTGATAACTTTACAGTGATCCTTGAGTATTGATTCTCTACTCCGGTGTCATTGTGCTTTATATGCTTTTCAGGTGAAAAGCACATTCTTCAGGCAGTTAGCAACATTTAAAAATCACAATATCTATAATATTAGCATGTGAACTGTAAGTGAGTGAGAGTTTAAAGAAAACCCAAATGCCCAAAACCATGAGTCACAGTTAATTATTTCCAGTTTTGCAATTTTTAGAAAATAATTTATTATATATATATAACAAATATATATAATATTGTATATATAATAAATAATATCTAAAAATATACACACATGCACTTCCCTGGTGACTCAGACAGTAAAAATCTACCCACAATGCAGGTGACCTGGGTTCAATCCCTGGGTTGGGAAGATTCCTTAGAGAAGGGAATGGAACCCACTCCAGTGTTATTGCCTGGAGAATTCCATGGACAGAGGAGCCTGGCAGGCTGCAGTCCATGGGGTCGCAGTCAGAAATGACTGAGTGACTTTCTTTCACTTTCTCTCTCTCTCTCACACACACACACACACACACACACATGCATATCTGTACATGTGTGTGCACGCTCAGTTGCTAAGTTGTGTCTGACTTTTTGCAACCCCATGGACTATAGCCCACCAGGCTCCTCTGTCCATGGGATTTCCCAGGCAAGAATACTGGAGTGGGTTGCCTTGTCCTCCTCCAGGGGATTCCTGACCCAGGAATCAAACCAAGTCTCCTGCATATGTGCATACATCCATCCCACTATAAATATTTCCATCTATGTGTTTCATATATATGAAGTATAGCTATAAATGAACTCATGTATAAATAGAATTAATGTATCTATGGAGTAAAAAGTACTTATAAATATATATGAACTAAATTCTTAAGACAGTATCTGAACTAAAATATATATGTACCATAATGTGTGTTATTCATTTAAAACACATATTTGAAAAGTGCTGAATATTTTTAACATCCGCTTAGTAGCAAAATGTGTTTGTGCATATTTGCAAAAACCCCTTTAATACACGGTAGACAAAGAAAGCATCTTAGATTCAAGGGCAACTATAATCTGGTTCCATTCATGAGAGTTTAGAAAACCCTCTGGTTTTCCTTTAAAGTCTTTAGAGAATAAAGATTCTCTAGCCATAGATGTTTAATAGCTTCTGTCTAGATTCAGGTAGATGGCATGATATAAAGCATAAACACCAGATGTTAATTTGAATTTAAATGCAATTGAATTGTCCATCAAAAAGAATATCATTCCCATTTATAATCAGCCTCCCTGAAACAAATGAAAACTTATTCCCATCTAAAATAAAGCTCATGTCTGTTTATAGAACAGTCCTCAGCTCATGCACTTCCCCTGCTTACAGACAGAACATGCTCTTCCCTAATGGGCTTTCAAATCCATGTAACTGTCAGCAAAGAAAGAACAAACTAAATGGGCAGAAGATGCTACATTAGCCAAACTTCTCTCTTCCTCCAGAAGTCGGAAGTTCTAATATAGTCTTTGTGTCCATCTGCCATTTTCCAGAATGAACTCAGACTCTATCCTGAGAAAACTGTGAAATATAAATATTCTGATGCAGTTTACCTTAATAACAAGATAAATTAGGATTATAGTTTTCCTCAGTTTTCTTGGTAGATGGTCATTTACCTGTATCTGGGCTCACTGGCTTACAGAATCCAATGAGAATTTCTAACATGCCATCTTTTTCTGTCACAATTTTGTTCTGCCCATAAATAAACTAGACAAGAACAAATGCCAAATTCACCCTCATTATGTGTATTCTAAACACAAGTGTCTTCAGAGTCTGTAAATAAACACATTTCAGGGAATTCAGTTAAATAATCATCCGGCATGCTGTTAGCAATGTTATATTGCTTTCTGACCTTCAGACATGTCTTCCTATAACCTTTTCCTCCTTTCCCATTAAATGTTTAAACCTCTCTACTTTTGAAGCCTTCCAGACTCTGTGCTTTTTGACTTTGTCCTAATCCCCCCGCCAATACCTCTTCCACTGCATCACACTGCTCTTCTGTCAACAAGATGAATCCTTGACCCTACTTCACCTTGAAAACACATTCGTTTAAGTCAGACTTTTACACTTGAAACAGTCTAATTATTAAATAACTGCCATCCAATTTTTTAAAAAAAACAAGATTCAGGCAGTGAGAGAGAAATATTCAGTCTCCATGACTAACTACCAGAATAATGGATTGCTTGCCATCATATTGCTTGTAATGTTTTCAAGTTTTTGCCATTGTGACACACATGGATGACATTCTGATCAATGACACAGTCTTGTAAGTGAAGCCAGGTATAGGAGCAACCACCAGTGTGCCAGACCTAACTGCACACCACACTTTTCTTTCCCAGAAGAGAGAGTGTGACAGGATGTAAATAAGTAAAACCACCATCATTATACCAGTGATTGACTGTTTCAACTTCTTAAAATCAAAAGGGGAATCATTTTCAAATGTTGGCACTTTATTAACAGCAACAAATTACTCTCTGCCTACCTCAGAAGTGATCACAGCTCATCAGTGTGTTGTATCTCTGTGGTTAAGACCTCTTGCAACAGGCTTTCATTTTCCCATATACTTTCTCTGAACCTTGTCAGTCACCAAATGATGTTAGGCATACTACAAAACAGTCCTTTATTGATTTTGAGGCTAGGTTTAACAATAAGTGAGATCAGTAAAATCCAATGAGATATATAAAAGTTTTTGATTTAAAAACTAGAGACAGCTAAGCATGTAAGAACATCAGATGTCAGTGGAGTTTAGCCTAGTCATACTAGAGAAGAGGAAACCAGAAACACATTAAAACACTTGGAGTTGATAAATTCATCTATCCACTTCTCAGAACTCCTGGCACCAGATGAAATCTAAAAATGCCAACTAAAATCTGCAAAGCTGTGGATGAGTGCTTGTGATACTATAGAATTGCGCCGTTCAATGTGGCAGCCCATAGTCACCTTGGGCTATTTGAATTTAAATGAAAATGAATTCAAATGTATAAAAATGAAGAACTCAATTCTGCAATCACATGAGTTACATTTACAACCTATAGTTAGAAAGCAATGCTGTCCAATGGAACTTTAAGAAAAGGAAATGTTCTATATTTGTGCTGTCCAAGATGCGTAGCCACTAATGTTGTGGCTGCTGAACACTTAAAATGCAGTTAGTGTAAATGAGGAACCGAAATTTCAACTTAATTTTAATTAAGATAAATTTAAAAGGCAATATGTGACTAGAGGCAACCATATAGAACATTTCCACCACTGCAGAAAGTTCTATTAGACAGTGCTACTCTAGGACCATAGGATCCCTTATGCTAGAATGTGAAAAGGAAGGGCAGAAAGTAAGAAATAAGGGTGGTGTTAGAGCAGAAAACAGTACTTTTTCCCCCACCTACTATCAGCCAAATACTTTGCTATAGTCCTTTCATATGTCATTTCATTTAATCCTCAGTTCAGTTCGGTTCAGTTCAGTTCAGTCTCTCAGTCGTATCCGACTCTTTGCGACCCCATGAATTGCAGCACGCCAGGCTTCTCTGTCCATCACCAACTCCCAGAGTTCACACAAACTCACAGCCATCCAGCCATCTCATCCTCTGTCGTCCCCTGCTCCTCCTGCCTCCAATCCCTCCCAGCATCAGAGTCTTTTCCAATGAGTCAACTCTTTGCATGAGGTGGCCAAAGTACTGGAGTTTCAGCTTTAGCATCATTCTTTCCAAAGAACACACAGGACTGATCTCCTTTAGAATGGAGTGGTTGGATCTCTTTGCAGTCTAAGGGACTCTCAAGACTCTTCTCCAACATCACAGTTCAAATGCATCAATTCTTTGGCACTCAGCTTTCTTCACAGTCCAACTCTCACATCCATACATGACCACTGGAAAAATCATAGCCTTGACTAGATGGACCTTTGTTGACAAAGTAATGTTTCTGCTTTTGAATATGCTATCTAGGTTGGTCATAACTTTCCTTCCAAGGAGTAAGCGTCTTTTAATTTCATGGCTGCAATCACCATCTGTAGTGATTTTTGGAGCCCCCAAAATAAAGTCTGACACTGTTTCCACTGTTTCCCCATCTATTTCCCATGAAGTGATGGGACCAGGGGTTTAATCCTCACAGACTTCACATTGTTATTGACCTAACAGCAACAGCAGAGACTGAAGAAGGGTTTGAGTCCACACCTACACGACACCTTATGTCATGCTCTTTCCACTATTCCTTGGCATCAATATAATCACAAATGGTATTCACACAGTCAATATAGACTTATCAGAAAAAAAGAGATTAAAGAATGTGGTATCAGGCTTCCCTAGCAGCTCAGTGGTAAAGAACCTCCTGCCAATGCAGGAGACACATGTTCGATCCCTGGTCTGGGAAGATCTGATGTGCTTCTGAGGAAATAAGCCCATGCACCACAACTGTTGAGCCTGTGCTCTAGAGCCTGGGAACCACAACTACTGAGCCCATGTGCTGCAACTACTGAAGCCCACACACCCTAGAGCCCATGCTCTGCAATGAGAGAACCCACAGCACTGAGAAGCTTGCACACAGCAAAAGAAAGTAGCCCCCACTCACTGCAACTAGAGAAAAGCCTGCACCAGCAACAAAGACCCAGCACAGTCAAAAATTAAAAAAATAATTAACAAAATATATTATGTAAAAAGAATGAGGTGTCATGTCATTAAGGCACATAAAAACAAAGGAAATGCTACTTTATATATAAGGCAACAAACACATGAAATATATTCTTTTGAGAGATTCTACCTACTTCAGTAGCTCAGCTGGCAAAGAATCCACCTGCAACGCAGGAGACCCTAGTTCGGTTCCTGGGTCGGGAAGATCCCCTGGAGAAGGGATAGACTACCCACTCTAGTATTCATGGGATTCCTTGGTGGCTCAGATGGTAAAGAATCTGCCTGAAATGTAGCAGACCTGGGTTCGAACCCAGGGTTGGGAAGATCCCCTAGAGGAGGACATGGCAACCCACTTCACTATTCTTGCCTGGAGAAGCCAGGTGGGCTACAGTCCATGGGGTCGCAAAGAGTTGGGCATGACTGAGCAACTAAGCACACAGTGCATCTACTGAAAAGGAAACAGAATTATAGAAAATGAATGACTGAAATTTTCCTTATTAAGGGAAACTAGAAATCAGTGAATTACCAAAAATAAAACTGCAGTAATGGTGATCATCATAACAATAGCTATCATTTATTGAATCCTCACTGTGCTCAATAGTTGATGCTCATAATCACCCACCCTCTGAAGTACAGGTGAGAGTGTCACTCTCAGAGATAAAATAGCAGTCTGAGAAACAGAAAGGTCTGACTGATTAACCTCTTTATTATCTTCTTAAAGTGAAATTTCCATTGCCTTTTCACAGGTACACACAACAAATTGATGAAAGAAGAGATAATGTTCAATATCAGTCAGTGAAGAAATGCATTGCCACTACTGAAAGTCCTCATTTAAATTTTAATTTGCCTGTTTTTAAATTATCCTTGAGTACTTCCTAATTTTTTCTCTAAGCTTTATATCTGGTGATCATAATCATTTGCAAGGCTGACATTAAAATTTGCTAGGTTGGTAGGTTTGGGTGAATAACTTAATTTTCATGCACCTTTATAGCCCTGTCAGGATATTGTTAACATTAGAAAGAATCTCAGTCCATCTTTGCCTTCTTAATATTTTCTCCTTTCTAGTTTTTATCATCAGCCATAGAGGCAGAACTGCTATGGATGAGAGTACATTTAAGGAAGCAATAATGACTCTTGACTGCCGGCAATATCCATCTCGTAGAGGCTGGAAATAACTTCATGAAAGCTAGTTATTAAATAATAACAATAATCCCTAGCATACGTGTTAACACCTAACCCAATCATTGGCACATAAAACTCACCTAACAATTATTTCCTTCTCTCCCTTTCCTACTCTTATCTGCTTCGTCTGTCAGATTACAATATAAATTATGATTACAAGTATATTTGGCTCAATGCTTTCTTCTTTGATTCAAGACCACTGGAGAAAGGCAAAATTTCTATTCCAAATCCTCTCTATGTATGTCTTTAGGAAAATAACTGCCAATTCTGATTTTCAAATCTCCTATATTTACTATTTATGCTAATGGATATTTAGGCTATATATATATTTCAAAAGATTATCAAATTAGGATTACACACCTAAAGAATATATATGTATCTTTAAAAAATATATTGGAAATATACTGCTTTAACTTATCAATGGACTCAGACCCACTTGTAGATGTGACTGGTGATGCAAGCAAGGTCCAATGCTGTAAAGAGCAATATTGCATAGGAACCTGGAATGTCAGGTCCATGAATCAAGGCAAATTGGAAGTGGTCAAACAGGCGATGGTAAAAATGAATGTCACATTCTAGGAATCAGCAAACTAAAATGAACTGGAATGGGTGAATTTAACTCAGATGACCATTATATCTACTACTGTGGGCAAGAATCCCTTAGAAGAAATGGAGTAGCCATCATAAGTCAGCAAAAGAGTCTGAAATGTGGTGCTTGGAAGCAATAAACAATGTAATAATTTCAGCTCGTTTCCAAGGCAAACCATTCAATATCATGGTAACCCAAGTCTATGCCCCAACCAGTAATGCTGAAGAAGCTGAAGTTAAATGGTTCTATGAAGAGCTACAAGACCGTTTAGAACTAACACCCAAAAAGAGATCCTTTTCATTATAGGGGACTAGAATGCAAAACTAGGAACAGGAAAATTTGACTGGAGGAACAGGCAAATTTAGCCTTGGAGTACAGAATGAAGTAGGGCAAAGGCTCATAGAGTTTTGGCACGAGGACGCACTGATCATAGCAAACAGCCTCTTTCAACAACACAAGAGAAGACTCTACACATGGACATCACCAGATAGTCAGCACCAAAAGCAGACTGATTATATTCTTTGCAGCCAAAGATGGAGAAGCTCTATACAGTCAACAAAAACAAGACCAGGAGCTGACTGTGGCTCAGAACATGAACTCCTTATTGCCAGAATCAGACGTAAATTGAAGAAAGTAGGGAAAACCACTAGACCATTCAGGTATGACCTAAATCAAATTCCTATGATTATACAGTAGAAGTGAGAAATAGATTAAAGGGACTAGATCTGAAAGACTGGGTGCCTGATGAATTATGGACGGAGGTTCATGGCATTGTACAGGAGACAGGGATCAAGACCATCCCCAAGAAAAAGAAATACTCAAAAGCAAAATGGCTGTCTGAGGAGGAATTACAAATAGCTGTGAAAAGAAGAGAAGCAAAAAACAAGGAGAAAAGGGGAGATATACCCATTTGAATGCAGAGTTCCAAAGAATTGCAAGGAAAGATAAGAAAGCCTTCCTCAGTGATCAGTACAAAGAAACAGAGGAAAACAATAGAATGGGAAAGACTAGAGATCTCTTCAAGAAAATTAGACATACCAAGGGAACATTTCATGCAAAGATGGGCATAATAAAGGATAGAAATGGTATGGACTTAACAGATGCATAAGATATTAAGAAGTAGTGACAATGATACACAGAAGAACTGTACAAAAGAGATCTTTTAAGACCCAGATGATGATGGTGTGATCACTCACTTAGAGCCAGACATCCTGGAATGTGAAGTCAAGTGGGCCTTAGAAAGCATCACTACGAGCAAAGCTAGTGGAGGTGATGGAATTCCAGTTGAGCTATTTCAAATCCTAAAAGATGATGCTGTGAAAGTACTGCACTCAATATGCCAGCAAATTTGGAAAACTCAGCAGTGGCCACAGGACTGGAAAAGGTCAGTTTTCATTCCAGTCCCAAAGAAAGGCAATGCCAAAGAATGCTCAAATTACTGCACAATTGCGCTCATCTCACATGCTAGCAAAGTAATGCTCAAAATTCTCCAAGCCAGGCTTCAGCCTTATGTGAACTGTGAACTTCCAGAAAAACTTCAAGCTGGTTTTAGAAAAGGCAGAGGAACCAGAGGTCAAATTGCCAACATTCGCTGGATCATGGAAAAAGCAAGAGAGCTCCAGAAAAACATCTATTTCTGCTTTATTGACTATGTCAAGGCCTTCGACTGTGAGGATCGCCACAAACTGTGGAAAATTCTGAAAGAGATTGAATGCCAGATCACTTGACCTGCCTCTTGAGAAATCTGTATGCAGGTCAGGAAGCAACAGTTAGAAATGGACATGGAACAACAGACTGGTTCCAAATAGGAAAAGGAGTACATCAAGGCTGTATATTGTCACCCTGCTTATTTAACTTGTATGCAGAGTACATCATGAGAAACACTGGGCTGGATGAAGCAGAATCTGGAGTCAAGATTGCCGTGAAAAATATCAATAACCTCAGATATGCAGATGTCACCATCCTAATGGCAGAAAGTGAAGAAAAACTGAAGAGGCTCATGATGAAAGTGAAAGAGAAGAGTGAAAAAGTTGGCTTAAAGCTCAACATTCAGAAAACAAAGATCATGGCATCCAGTCCCATCACTTCATGGGAAATAGGTGGGGAAACAGTGGAAACAGTGTCAGACTTTATTTTGGGGGGCTCCAAAATCACTGCAGAAGGTGACTGCAGCCATGAAATTAAAAGTCGCTTACTCCTTGGAAGGAAAGTTATGACTAGCCTAGACAGCATAATAAAAAGCAGAGACATTACTTTGCCAACAAAGGCCCGTCTAGTCAAAGCTATGGTTTTTCTAGTAGTCATGTATGGATGTGAGAGTTGGACTATAAAGAAAGCTGAGCACCAAAGAATTTATGCTTTTGAAGTGTGGTGTTGGGGATAACTTTTGAGAGTCCCTTAGACTACAAGATCAAAGGAGTCCATCCTAAAGGAGATCAGTCCTGAGTGTTCATTGGAAGGACTGATGTTGAAGCTGAAACTGCAATACTTTGGCCATCCGATGCAAAGAAATGACTCATTTGAAAAGACCCTGATGCTGGTAAAGATTGAAGGCGGGCCTAGAATGAGACAACAGAGGATGAGATGGTTGGATGGCATCACCGACTCAATGGACATGAGTTTGGGTAAATTCTGGGAGTTGTTGATGGACAGGGAGGCCTTGCATGCTGCAGTCCATGGGGTCAGAAAGAGTCAGACATGACTGAGCTACTGAACTGAATGAACTGAAGGTGAAGAAAATATATCCTTATTTTCTATACAAGATAACTTTAGAAACTATACCCAGTGATTGAAAAATCTATGATAGATCTTATGCAGAGTATTATGTAACCATTATAGAGAATGAGCCAAATTAATTATTATTAGAAACAAAAGAGATATAAGATATAAAGTTATGTGAAAAAAGCCAATTGTACAAGTATATGCATGCTACAATTTTTTTAATCAACCTGAAAACCTTCACGGTTGTCAAACTGACAGATGAGTAGAGTGATAGATGGATTCTGGTATGTTATTGTTATTATTATCATTACTGTTAGGCATCATACACACAAAAGTCAATAGTAGCTTTCTCTGTGTAAGGTAGGGTGGTGAAACACTTACATACAATTTAAATTTTCTTATTATGTATTATCAGAAATTATATGGGCATTGACATTTTCATCCACTTCTGTTAGCCTACTTCTTTTTATCAAAAAATAGTATATATTATTTTTGCTTTGTTTTTAGTACATGTTATTTTAAAACAATCTTTCAAAAGGTTTAACTGAGCCATCATTTGCTCTGTTAAATTCACATTGATAAGTGACTATATTTTTGAAGGGCTGCCTTCTAAACTGACAGAGCAACGTAACTACTTGGTCAAACAAACATCAACTGGTCATGATTGCCTATCCTGAAAAAAAAAAACGAAAACACAACAATTACATCTTCAAAGAAAGAGAAGTCATATAATATCCACTAATATGACTACTTTTAGAAACCCCACCTTATTTTGATTCAAATCTGGCTTGGATGAATTATTATTTGAAATCTATTCAAGGTCCCGCTAATGTCTGGATGTAGTAAAAGCTAAAGAAATCTCCTATTATTTTGACAAAATGCTATAGAATTTAAGACGCTAACTACAGGAAACAAATGAGAGGTCACAAGGGAATAGACCTAGCACCTTTCCAGAAACAGAACACCTATTGTAAGTAAAGATGTTATCTCAAGTTCTTTATTACATTTACCTTTTTGAAAGGAAGGGACTGTAGCAAGTATTCTTTCATTCAGGACAAAAATCTAATAGTCATCCTGGAACAAGAACTGCCAGCCATTACATTTAAAGCGTTTGACGAGCCCTTAGCGTTTGATCCTGTGGTCCAATGAATCTAACACGAGTAACAGTTTCAATCTTTTCTTTTTATACAAAAGACTAAGTCAGGATTGACAGCCTTTTAGAAACTGGCTGTCAGGGAGTTAAATTCTGTTTTTGTTTGGCACATAAGCACTGGTGAAGATCAGTACAACAGACTTAGCCAGGCAACAGGGACCAAGAAATGATTTGGGCTTAATTAAGATTTCTTCCTCACATCCCACATTCATATACATTCTTAAATAAAATAGAAACTACAATGCTTCCAAAATCTTTGAATTGAAAGGATAGAATGTGTTATACTGTAGTAGTGGATAAACACACAAACTTTTCAAATTTGCTACTTTCAGTGAATATCTCTTAGGGTAATCTACTTTTCATCATAGAGCCTCTGAGAGAAAACTTGTTTATTACATGGTTGACACTTGTTTAGAAGCTAAAACTGGTAAATAGTCTTCCAACTGGTAAATACTCTTCCAACATTTTCAGAAGTGTACTCCATGGATATTTATCTCTTGGGATATTTCTTGAAGGTTAGGATCCCATGATCAAAATATTTTGGAAGCATTTTATATTATATTCTCATAAGAGTAATTCACAGTATAGATCTAATTATTCCAGATTCTGAGTAGTCAAAAAGATTAACCAGTTTAAATTTGCTTAATATCTTATTTCTGAATCCTTTTATCCTGATATATTTATTAATATTTCATTGAATCAATATTCTATATAGACAATACTTCAGGAAACACAAGATAATTCTGTCAGTAATAATATAATGATTGTGGGTCCAGCTACCACAGAAAACAGGGAGTATCTGAAAGAGAAAGCAGATGAAAAGAGATTTACATGCTAGGTCTGTGGCCCAATTTCAGCATCCTGAAATCAGAGTAATTATGCTCCTTATTGGTAAATATTTTTGCCCTATTTCCAACCAAATCTGGATCAGAGGCAGAGTGAAATAAACTACTAGTAGGAAAGGGGATGCTCTTTATTTATCTCCAGAGATCAACCCAATCTCATTTATAAATGAAACTAATAAACCCAGAGATATGAATGCCAAAGACCACTCTCATGGTCAGGAGCAGTCCTGGATTGAGAACTCAGTCTTCTGAATCTGATAGCAGAGTACTTCCTAGCAGCCGACACCAATTTCTGTCCATTGATGAGCAGAAAAACTATCGATTGAATCAAATGTAAGTGTACATTAATGTTACTTTGGGCCCATTTAGGACCATGATGAGAAATGAACAATTAAAGACATTTTAAAAATGCTTAATGTTTCTTCCTTGATTAATAATTTCTAGTGTGTGTAATACTTTGAACTGTAGCAGTGGAAAACAATAGAATATGTAGTAGTATAGAGTACTGGATGGTGTAGTGGCTGGACATTACCCATCTGCTGAGCACAGAAAACACAGAACAGCCTACAAGTATCTAAAGAACAAGTAAAAAATCACCTAGTCTAAATCAGCAAGAGTAGTATTAACAGTGGCAACACAATCTATCCCAGTCCAAATGGTGCTGGAGTTCAGTTCATGCTGGGGTGTGGCATGGACACACATACGGCCACAAGATGGTCTTTTTCACATGGTTCTAAGGTCAACTGCTCCAGGGGCTTTGTGTTTCCCATTGCATCTTTTTCACTTCAGAGACAAACACGGCCTCAGGAAAGGCTGTGGGGTCAATCCAGTTGGCCTTAATGGAAATCACAAAGTGTCCTTCATTACATAGCGAGGTGTGGGCATTCAGGGCTACACCCTGGCAAGGCCGTGTTGGCAAAGATCATATCCACCAATGGAATTTGTGTGGCTCCCAAGCATCTTCAGTGATAAGAGGAGTGGTGGCTCTCTTCTTGGCCAAACTGATGAGGTCAGAGCCAGAGAAGTGGGAGAACTCAAATGTACAGATGAGACCCTGTTAGCCTAAGATGCCAGAGGTGCAGGAGAGGGTGGTACCCAAGGCAGTCCCAAGGGTAGAGTAGGTCCTGGTTCGATGTGGATCTGGTCCACATAGCCCAAGATTACTGCAGCCAGCTTAAAATGGAAGGGGATTTTGCTTTATTTAATCTGGTGAGGGGTTACATAAAAGTGAAATCCTATCACCTCTCATGTGTATTTTTGGAAGATTCTAAGCATAAACTTTCATATGATCATAGTAATAATAGGCAGAAGAAAAACAACAACAATAAACAGTAGTAATAGTAGTGACACCCAATGAGTGTTTACTTTATCTCTAGCATAGTTCTAACTGCTTTGAATATGTTAAGTCATTTACTCCCTATAATAATCCTGTAGTAGGTAATACGGGTTTTCTCACTTTACAAACTGTGGGAACTATAGATCAGTTAGTTTCTAAACCTTGCCCCAAACCTCACAGTTTTATGTGGCAGAGACAGAATTTAAACTCAGGAGTCTGACCTCACAGGCTGAAGTCTTTAACCATTAAGTATATTGCCTTGTAGATGTCTGCTGATGGTTAATTTCCTTATGCATTTCCACAGTCATGCCCTCTTGTCCATTATGGATTCATCCACTGTTGATTGCCAAATCTCATGAAGTGTTAGAATCACCTTAAGAACATCTTTAAAATAGACACGGTAGTCCTCTCGCCAAGGTACTCTGCTCTGTAAAAAATTAGGTAGTTTCAAAAAGCACAACAGGTTCACCTGGAGGTTCAGATCCCAAGGACCCATGTTTGGGAGCCACTGATACAGAGCCTTTCTATTGTGGATGGTTGCCTTATTTATTAAAGAAACTGCCTGTGTTCACAGGAGCCATCAGAGGGAAGAGGACACAAAGGGTAACGAGACTGGCTAAACTAGCACCTGGTCCCGGAAAGTCTTCAAATTCCTTTCTCACACTATGAAATCCTTGACAGGGACAAAACATTAGTCAAATTGGGATCTTCCATGATAGCTAGCTGTTACTGTTCCATCGCTAAGTTGTGTCCGACTGTTTGTGACCCCATGAATTGTAGCAGGCCAGGCTTCCCTGTCCTTCACTATCTCCCAGAGTTTGCTCAAACTTACCCATTGAGTTGGTGATGCTATCCAACCATCTCCTACTCTCTTGCCCCCTTCTCTTCCTGCCCTCAGTCTTTTCCAGTGTCAGGGTGTTTTCCAGTCAGTCTGCTCTTCACATCAGGTGGCCAAAGTATTGGAGCTTCAGCTTCAGCATCAGTCCTTGAATATTCAGGGTTTATTTCTTTTAGGATTGACAAATTTGATCTCCTTGCTGTCCAAAGGACTCTCAAGAGTCCTCTCCAGAACAGCTTGAAAACATCAATTCTTTGGTGCTCGGCTATCTTTATGGTTCAACTCTCACACCTATACATGGCCAGTGGGAAAACCATTGCTTTGACTAGATAGACTTTTGTTGGCACAGTGAATGCCTCTGCTTTTTAATATGCTGTTTAGGTTTGCCATAGCTTTCTTTCCAAGGAGCAAGTGTCTTTTAATTTTATGGCTACAGTTAACCCCCACAAGGATTTTGATGAAGGCTAGGAGTGTGCATGTACTCAATCATGTACAGCTCTTGGGAGACCGCACAGCCTGCAGCCCACCAGGCTCTTCTGACCATGGGATTTTCCAGGCAAGAATACTGGGGTGGGTTGCCATTTCCTTCTCCGGGGGATCTTCATGACCCAGGGATTGAACCCGCATCTCCTGCTTGGCAGTCAGATTCTTTACCACTGAGCCACCTGGGGAGTCTCGAGACTAGTGCCTAATTCATAGCAGGCATTCAGTTAGTATTTACCTTCTAAGTTTCTGGGTGAATATTATTGAGAAAAGGCAATAAAAGAATAGTTTTTCCAATGAGACTAAGAAGGATCCTCTAACTAATAATAATCTATTGACCTGATTATAAAAGTCATAAATTTCTCCACAACACTGTACATAGGAGACACAGCAAGAGAACTTAATCACCACGTTATCACAAAGGAAGGAACAAGAAGGGCAAGAAAAAATGGGTGCAAAGGAGGAAGCCATCTTTAAATGATGCCTGGTTTAACAAACTACATGTCAATTTAGAAATTCAATATAATCACCTAGGTTTATTTGACTACATTTATTAAATAAAATGAGCATATTTTTAATTCCCTCAAGTCTGGTTCCATAGGACCCTAAAATGAATTTACCCACTCATCCTCCCTTTTACTATGGCCTAACTGGCCTATCATAGGCATTCAATATCACAGTTATCCAAGTCTATGCCTCAACCAGTAACACTGAAGAAGCTGAAGTTGAACAGTTCTATGAAGACCTACAAGATCTTTTAGAACTAACACCCAAAAGAGATGTCCTTTTCATTATAGGGGACTGGAATGCTAAAGCAGGAAGTCAAGACACACCTGGAGTAGAAGGAAAATTTGGCCCTGGAATGCGGAACGAAGCAGGGCAAAGATAATAGAGTTTTGCCAAGAAAATGCACTGGTCATAGCAAACACCCTCTTCCAACAACACAAGAGAAGACTCTACACATGGACATCACCAGATGGTCAGCACCAAAAGCAGATTGATTATATTCTTTGCAGTCAAAGATGGAGAAGCTCTATACAGTAAAAAAAAAAACAAGACCAGGAGCTGACTGTGGCTCAGATCATGAACTCCTTATTACCAAATTCAGACTGAAATTGAAGAAAGTAGGGGAAACATTCAGGTATGTCTTAAATCAAATCCCTTATGATTATACAGTGGAAGTGAGAAACAGATTTAAGGGCCTAGAGCTGATAGAGTGCCTGATGAACTATGCAATGAGGTTCGTGACATTGTACAGGAGATAGGGATCAAGACCATCCCCATGGAAAAGAGATGCAAAAAGCAAAATGGCTGTCTGGGGAGGCCTTACAAATAGCTGTGAAAAGAAGAGAGGCTAAAAGCAAGGGAGAAAAGGAAAGATATAAGCATCTGAATGCAGAATTCCAAAGAATAGCAAGAAGAGATAAGAAAGCCTTCTTCAGAGATCAATGCAAAGAAATAGAGGAAAAGAAGAGAATGGGAAAAACTAGAGATGTCTTCAAGAAAATTAGAGATATGAAGGGAACATTTCATGCAAAGATGGGCTCAATAAAGGACAGAAATGGTATGGACCAAACAGAAGCAGAAGATATTAAGAAGAGGTGGCAAGAATACACGGAAGAACTGTACAAAAAATATTTTCATGACTCAGATAATCATGATGATGTGATCACTTATCTAGAGCCAGACATCTTGGAATGTGAAGTCAAGTGGGCCTTAGAAAGCATCACTACAAACAAAGCTAGTGGAGGTGATGGAATTCCAGTTGAGCTGTTTCAAATCCTAAAAGATGATGCTATGAAAGTGCTGCACTCAATATGCCAGCAAATTTGGAAAACTCAGCAGTGGCCGCAGGACTGGAAAAGGTCAGTTTTCATTCCAATTCCAAAGAAAGGCAATGCCAAAGAATGCTCAAACTACTGTACAATTGCACTCATCTCACATGCTAGCAAAGTAATGCTCAAAATTCTCTAAGCCAGACTTTAGCAATACGTGAACCATGAACTCCCTGATGTTCAAGCTGGTTTTAGAAAAGGCAGAGGAACCAGAGGTCAAATTGCCAACATTCACTGGATCACGGAAAAAGCAAGAGAGTTCCAGAACAACATCTATTTCTGCTTTATTGACTATGCCAAAGCCTTTGACTGTGTGGATCACAAAAAACTGTGGAAAATTCTGAAAGAGATGGGAATACCAGACCACCTGACCTGCCTATTGAAAAATCTGTATGCAGATCAAGAAGCAACAGTTAGAACTGGACATGGAACAATAGACTGGTTCCCAATAGGAAAAGGAGTACGTCAAGACTGTATATTGTCAGCCTGCTTATTTAACTTATATGCAGAGTACATCATGAGAAACGCTGGACTGGAAGAAACATTAAGATGGAATCAAGATTGCCAGGAGAAATATCAATAACCTCAGATATACACATGACACCACCCTTATGGCAGAAAGTGAAGAGGAACTAAAAGCCTCTTGATGAAAGTAAAGAGGAGAGCAAAAAAGTTGGCCTAAAGCTCAACATTCAGAAAACGAAGATCATGGCATCCGGTCCCATCACTTCATGGGAAATAGATGGAGAAACAGTGGAAATGGTGTCAGACTTTATTTTGGGGGGCTCCAAAATCACTGCAGATGGTGACTGCAGCCATGAAATTAGAAGACGCTTACTCCTTGGAAGAAAAGTTATGACCAACCTAGATAGTATATTCAAAAGCAGAGACATTACTTTGCCGACTAAGGCTAGTCAAGGCAATGGTTTTTCCTTTGGTCATGTATGGATGTGAGAGTTGGACTATGAAGAAGGCTGAGCACCGAAGGATCGATCCTTTTGAACTGTGGTGTTGGAGAAGACTCTTGAGAGTCCCTTGGACTGAAAAGAGATCCAACCAGTCCATTCTAAAGGAGATCAACCCTCTGATTTCTTTGGAAGGAATGAAGCTGAAACTCCAGTACTTTGGCCACCTCATGCGAAGAGTTGACTCATTTGAAAAAACTCTGATGCTGGGAGGGATTGGGGGCAGGAGGAGAAGGGGACGACCGAGGATGAGATGGCTGGATGGCATCAAGGAGTCGATGGACGTGAATCTGAGTGAACTCCAGGAGATGGTGATGAACAGGGAGGCCTGGCGTGCTGCAATTCATGGGGTCGCAAAGAGTCAGACACAACTGAGCGACTGCACTGAACTGAACTGAGGCTAATGGGCAAGCAGTCCTCAGCAATAATATATCTTTTTGAAGTCTTCTACTTAGAGCTCCCTTTAAGAATAGCAGTAGGTTTTCCCTTGAACTTATTTGTTTGCTTTTTCAAGCATGTTGGAGAGGCTTCTTTGCGGTTTGTTTCTGAAACAATCAAGGACACTAATCTGTTCTTTGTGAATTTTTGGAAGCTACCCCAGAGGGAGCCACTTCCTGTGAGCAGGATGTCTGTCTGTGGATGATGCGGGGCAGGGAACTCAGAAAGGCTATGAAGACAGAGGAATGCTATCGCTAGGCGAACACATTAATGCTGTAGACTGAGAAGCAGAACCCCTGATTCTGGGGAGATGCAACCAATGAGTACATTTAGACAAGACTACCCGAGCGCCAGCATTTACCTCTGTGCAAGGGCGTACTAATCAGCAATTTATGGCTGAGATGAAAAATCCTGTTCTCTTTAGACATGGGGGTGTAGTACAGCTGTGACACTGCAGGTATAGAAAAATCTTCATGGGCTCTGAAGCTAGAAGGAAGTTGACAGCTCATTCGAGGATGATGGGGAAAGCGTTCTGGCTGAGTAGTGGGTGGGAACGTTCTCAACTCGCTCTAAACCTGTACATTTTACTCCTGGCTCTGCCATTAATCGGCACTAAATCCTGGTCCAAATCACTTCATCTCCCTGCCTCCCAGGGTTCCCCCATCTGTAAAATCAACAGATCCAAACAGTTGCCCAAGTGTTCCTTTCCATTTTAATATGCTGTCTTCAGATTAACAAAGACACATGCATATTCATATCTGTAAGATAAAAAGCCTTTGACTTTTTACCTTAAGTTGACTTTCAGGAAAAACAAACTATATAAGACAATGAATGTATATTGGGAACTTATTTTTTAAAACAAACTTCAAAGTATATAGCCGGAGTTAAGTTTTACATACTTTTAAAACACAGTCATCTGGGTTTCCCTGGTGGCTCAGTGGTAAAGAATCTGCTTGCCAATGAAGGAGACACAGGTTTGATCCCCGGATCATGAAGATCCCTTGGAGAAGGAAATGGAACACATGCCATTATTCTTGCCTAGAAAGTTCCATGAATAAACGAGCCCGGCAGGCTATAGTACATGGGGTTGCAAGAGTCTGACATGACTTAGCAACTAAACAACAACCCAGTCATCTATGTAATCCTAACTGTCAATACAAGGATGTTGACAGCAACTGATAATGAAGCGCAAGCCCTATAAAGACACTGAATTATCAGAAGAAAAGGCACCAAAGTATCTGTTTATGACAAAAGAAAATAAGATAAATTTTAGAAGTGTATTGAAAGGTAATATAAGATGAATAAATGCTTTTTTAAAAATGCAAAACCAATTATCTTATCCTGACACAGCTATTACATTTATGCATATTATCTTGACACCCAAACTGTATTTACATTGCCATAATAATGGTATACATAGAACTTCATATTTCACTATTTTCACATATATTATCTCTTAAATATACCTTGTTTTTCCTACAGTACTATTTTAATGAGTTCATAACATTAAACTGTGCTGATGATTTATTTATAATTTATAAAATCATAATTTTGTTGAACTTTTAGTTTGTCTTAAAATTTTTGCTATTAATATTGATTACAATAATTGTTTTTAAGGTTCAGCTTGTTTTGTTCCTGTTCAAATCTTCCCATGAGAGAAGAATTTTGGAGGCAATGGATATGATTAAATTTTCAGCTTTTGCTACATACAAGCTTTCATGTTATTTTATAAAGGGATTATCAGCTAATAATTCAACCAGCATACGTTATTTTAACCAAAGCTTCACCATCTTTAACCGTGATCATTTTTATGGTATAATATCATGCATTCAGAACTAGCAGAGTAACAGTGATGTGTATGGCAAAGGGTCCTCAGTAAGTATGTTTTGACCCTGCTCATTAAAACTTTGGACTTAACTTGGAGATTCATTTATTAATTCATTCACTCTAACACACTCATGCATTAATTTATGCATTCAAAAACCTTTCATTGGGCACAATTATATAATGACAATATGTTAGGTCCTGGCTGTACAAAGTTATACTTTCCTTTAATGGCTTACTTTTTCAAAGAGAGAAATCTATGTGAAAACATAGGTGGTCACTGCCTTCATCCGATATGTTTTAGGATGTGTAAAGATGTGGGAGAGAAGACAAAAAATAGCTCATTATTTTTCTTTCATAGCATATTTTGAACAGAATATACTAGGAATCTCCAATTATCAGAACTAGTTTCTTAAATCATTTCATGAATGAGAAAACTACTTCTAAAGTTATTTTGAGAGGCAGAAAATTTGAAAAGAAATTAATAACTAATTAACAGCTAATACTAATACCAAAGTTCTCTACTTCCTCTTATATTGGCTTTCTCTTTGTTTGAGTGCCCATTACAGGGTTCAAAGTGTTCAAAGCCATTTCCCAGATGGCTCAGTGGGTAAAGAATATGCCTGCAATGCAGGAGATGCAGAAGACACAGGTTCGATCGCTGGATCGGGAAGAGCCCCTGGAGGAGGGCATGCCAACCCACTCCAGTATTCTTACTTGGAGAATCCTACAGACAGAAGAGTCTGGCAGGCTACAGTGCACGGTGTTGCAAAGAGACAAACACAACTGAAGTTACTAAGCACACACGCAGTGTTCAAAGCATAATAGCCACCTAATAAGCTGCGCTTTTATGACTCTTTCTCCTTCATCCCTCAAGCCTATACACTATCTTCTTTAGATTCAAATTCTTGAACTGAAAGTTTTCATCAGTCCCACATTCCAGCATCTTTAACTTGTCAATATTAATCCTCCCTCAAAAACAGCAAATACACACATCATTAATTGAATGCTTAAAATATGCTATACACTGAATATATTAATTTTTGTCATTCTTATAAAATCTGCTTTACACAAAATTTGTTAAGAGAAATTATATAATTGACCTAGGTCATAAAGCTGATAGGTGAGAGATTTGGGATTTCCATTAAGATTATCTCTAAACTCTTTGTTTTTTGCCTTTTGGTCTCACATCTCTAACCAGGGATCATGTCGTGGTCCCTCAGCAGTGAAAGCACCTAACCCCTGGACCATCAGCGAATTCCTTCTCTATTCTTCTTGGATTTTATATTGTATTATTATCACAGTCCAACCTTGAAGAAAGGCCTAGGACCTATGCCCAGTCTCCCTACAGTGTTAACTTCCTATTGGATGATATTCAGGGGAACCAATATGGAGGGAAAAGAACAAATAAATGTACTAGGCAAATTTTCCTAGTATAAACAAGTGGTCAAATCTATCAATTCCATCCATACCTTAACAGACTAGATGACTTAGAATGCTCATTATTAAATAGTCACCATTTCCACAAGGGGCTTCTCTTGTGGCTCAGCTGGTAAAGAATCCACCTGCAGTGGTGGGAGACATGGGTTTGATCCCTGGGTTGGGAAGATCCTCTGGAGAAGGCAAAGGCTACCCATTCCAGTATTCTGGCCTGGAGAATTCCATGGACTGTGCAGTCCATGGGGTCACAACGAGTCGGACATGACTGAGCAACTTTCACTTCACTTCATTTCCACGATGATTAACTTCATAGTATAGTATTGTGAAGATAAGACCTCAATTGCAATAAGATCTTGCCCCATATTTTACTGTGGCTCATTAATGAACTTGGACACATACAAAATGGACCCTCACACATATGAATTGTCTTCTGAAAGTGAATTTATTTCTATACCTCACATGGAGAAGTTTCAAGTCTCTACTGATACTGTATTGGAAATCACAGTGCCACAGTGGGTTGAATTTAGTGCTCATGAATATCTTAAGATAATCATTTTTGAACCACAGTCAAAATTAAACAGTGCTAACATTTTTGGGGGCTCCAAAATCACTGCAGATGGTGATTACAGCCATGAAATTAAAAGATGCTTACTCCTTGGAAGGAAAGTTATGACCAACCTAGATAGCATATTCAAAAGCAGAGACATTACTTTGCCAACAAAGGTCCGTCTAGTCAAGGCTATGGTCTTTCCAGTGGTCATGTATGGATGTGAGAGTCAGACTGTGAAGAAAGCTGAGTGCCAAAGAACTGATGCTTCTGAACTGCGGTGCTGGAGAAGACTCTTGAGAGTCCCTTGGATTGCAAGGAGATCTAAGCAGTCCATTCTGAAGGAGATCAGCCCTGGGATTTCTTTGGAAGAAATGATGCTGAAGCTGAAACTCCAGTACTTTGGCCACCTCATGCGAAGAGTTGATTCATTGGAAAAGACTGTGATGCTGGGAGGGATTGGGGGCAGGAGGAGAAGGGGACGACACAGGATGAGATGGCTGGATGGCATCACAGACTCGATGGACATGAGTCTGAGTAACTCCAGGAGTGAATGGATAAGGGAGGCCTGGTGTGCTGCGATTCATGGGGTCGCAAAGAGTCAGACATGACTGAGTGACTGAACTGAACTGAACAACTGAAGTGAGTGTCCCTCACAGTCAGTCTGTTCAGTCTTTATTTGGGGGTAAAGAATTCTTTACCACTAATTCCACTGTTTCCCCATCTATTTCCCATGAAGTGATGGGACCAGATGCCATGATCTTAGTTTTCTGAATGCTGAGCTTTAAGCCAACTTTTTCACTCTCCTCTTTCACTTTCATCAAAGACTTTTTAGTTCCTCTTCACTTTCTGCCATAAGAGTGGTGTCATCTGCGTATCTGAGGTTATTGATATTTCTCCTGGCAATCTTGATTCCAGCTTGTGTTTCTTCCAGCCCAGCGTTTCTCATGATATACTCTGCATACAAGTTAAATAAGCAGGGTGACAATATACAACCTTGACGTACTCCTTTTCCAATATACAGCCTTGATGTACTCCTTTTCCTGTTTGGAACCAGTCTGTTGTTCCATGTCCAGTTCTAACTGTTGCTTACTGACCTGCATATAGGTTTCTCAAGAGGCAGGTCTGGTGGTTAGGTATTCCCGTCTCTCAGAATTTTCCACAGTTTATTGAGATCCACAGAGTCAAAGGCTTTGGCATAGTCAATAGACCAGTAATAGATGTTTTTCTGGTCCCTCACAAAGAACCTTTAAAGACCACCTATAGAGACAGAAGGGCTTCCCTGGAAGCTCAGCTGGTAAGGAATCCACCTGCCAGCCAGGAGACCCCAGTTTGATTCCTAGGAAACTGTATTTTTATAACGATTTGATTTTTCTTTCACTGAGGTTTCATCAAGTTTCCATAGTCCAAAGTGCTATGCCACTTTCTTCTCAAAGTAGAGATTTGCTACTAATGCTTACTGTTACTGACAGATTCTATACTACCAAATTCTTTTGTATTATCTACTCTGTATTTTCTTCTTCCTACAATAATTATGTTCTATGCAAAAATACTGATACAAACAAGGCACTAACTTACAATATTTACAGTCTCCTAAATAAACAAATAGGAAAATGGGGATTCTCATAATATACACAAAGTAATGAGATTAATGCAATAACTCTTAAAACATACACATTTCAATAATCTATTCAAATAAGCAGATTCAGAACATGATGTTGAAGATACAGGGGCACATGTTCCTTTTGAAAATGACTTAAAAAAATACTTCAGTATCTAATTGCTGCTGCCTTTTAATAGCTAAATTGTGTCTAACTTTTTGTGACCCCATGGACTATAACCCACTAGGCTCCTCTGTCCCTGAGATTAACCAGTCAAGAATACTAGAGTGAGCTGCCGTTTCCTTCTTCAGGTATCTATTTACATAAGCCTTTCTCACTCTTTGTTTTTTAACGAAATGAGATGGCCAGTCTCTTTGGGGAAAATGTCTCCAAGATATGTTTTATATACATACAGTAGATAGACTCTACTTCTTAGAAATTCTTTGATTATGAAATTTCCCAAAGTCAAATTTTCCTTTTTATAAATGCAGTGATATTGGTAGTTCATCATCAAACTACCTGAGCCAAGAATTCATACTGCCAAACTGCTGTGGAGCCCAGATAATTTCTATATTATTAAGCAAATCCTTCTGATATGACTCAATAGATAATCCAGTGGATCAAACTCATGCTCACAGAAAAAAATTATTAACATGCATTTTATATTTATTGTGTTTTTATTTTTTTCTTTGGCTTGAATGCATCCTATTTCTTAGAAAAATTAGTGCCTGTGAATTTTGTAAATAAGCTTGATACAAAGACCCATTCAGACATATGGTAGAGATTTCTGAAATGCACTTCATTCATCCTTAATGGTTTTTATCTTGAAATTCTCTTTGGAGAGTGCTGTGTTAGTTCACTTTACTTCATGAAACACTTGTGTAAGTATTGTTCACTAAAAACAAAGCAGCATAATGTGGAAACAAATTATTTACAAGTAAATTAAAAGGACTGAACATTCTAAAATGCAAATTGCACAAGCTTTCTGCTAAACAGATGAACAAAACAAGACAAAAGATGGTTTATCTTAGTTCTACGAAGACACAGACTACCTTGACTACAGCTTACATATCAACTCATTTCTTCCTTCCCTTCTCTCTGCCCCTTTAAGCACACTCAAAGAAACCATGCAGTTCTGGTGGAAAAAAAAATCATTTTCCTCATATTGTTCTGATACCTTTTTCAAAATAATCAACAATTATTCTGTTGAGCACAGAAACCAGGAAACAACTTTAGCTGAAAACTTTTACAGTTATAAATGTGTAAAATATGTTTACATGTTTATAGGGTACTTTTAAAAACTTCAAAGCATTTTTAACTTATCCTCAAAATGTCAGCACAGGTGAGATAGTGAAATTAAATGGGCAGTTTTATTCTAAATCCAGGTTGAAATTTTTAATGACTTTATTCCAGAGATTTTAAACTTGTTAGAATAGCATAAAATTAATTTCCCGTATTTTAGCCACTCATTAGAATAAAATAGTTAAACACAGCTAACATTGACAGGTGCAGACAGGGAGGCCTGGCGTGCTGTGATTCATAGGGTCGCAAAGAGTCGGACACGACTGAGCGACTGAACTGAACTGAAGAATTATAAATTAAGAGTAGTACTTTGAATTTACTACAGGCATATTTTATACTTTTTAGTAAACACTTTGCTTCCAATGGATATCTGAATTTTATAAAAATATAATATCACAGCCAGAAAAGAACTGCCAACTTCCCCCAGAAGTATCTCTTAAATTGGCTTGGTTAGTTGACTATCCTTTGTACCCTTGCCCTTTATAGTCTTATAACACTTTTCACAAACATATTTGTCTTCCCAACAATCCAACAAAGTAAGTACTCAGATATTTGCATAGTGAGGAAGTGGAAGGGCTGAATTTAAATTCAGATCTTCTAATTCACTACATTGCCATTTCCCTTCTCCCACAGCACCTTAAATACATAGATAACCATCTCTGTGCCCCTTCCTTGAGGAATCTCACTCTCCTCTTTACTGAACATTTTGTTTTGGTTCAGAAGGCAGCAGAACATAATGATGAAGAGTGTGGTCTCTGAAATCGCCCTCAGCTCCACTCCCAACCATCTCAATGATGGACATGGTACTTAACCTCTCAGAGACTCAGTTTCATCTTCTGCCTGAAAGTGTTAACAATGTGAACTTTCACAAAGAAGACTAAACAAAATAATGCATGCAACTAGGTAACCTAGCACAGTGCAAGGTACATAGTATGAATTCCTTAAATTCAGCTAGTTTTATTATTGGGCTTTGCAGCTCACATCCACACACACACACACACACACACACACACACACACCCTAGAATAAATCTTACACTTGTTTCTGAGAAGGTATAAAATAAGAGGGATCCCTTGCAGATCAGTGAGTTTTTATGGAAAATAATTATTTGAGGAGTGCTTCACCAGGGTGGAGTTGACCATGAGTCAGGATGGGAAAAATATATCTTTAGCTCTTTCTCAGTTAGGTTTTCACACTGGGACTACATAATTTTCTTGAAGGAATTGCTAAAATACCACACACACACAGAAACTTGGACATATCTACCTAGATATTTAAATGTTCATTCTAAAATGTATTCCAAGTAAAACGGGGATGTTGGAATTCTCTGCCATTTTGAGTGAGATGCATGTACATACACTCTGCCTCACAGAGAGTTGTGAGTTAAGTTTTGCCTTGTTTATCACAAAACCTCCTCTGCCCACCAAGGCTGCCCAACAAACACCTTGATGAAACAGTAGTATTCTTTTACAGATTTTTAAAAATTTTTATTTTTAATTAGAATATAATTTATTTACAATGTTGGGTTGATTTCTGCCATACAACAACATGAATCAGCCATAAGTATACATATATCCCCTCCCTCTTGAACTTCCCTCTCAATCCCAGCCATCCCACTCCTCTAGGGTGTCACAGAGTACCAGCTTGAACTCCCTGTGTTGTACAACAATTCCCCACTAGCTATCTATTTTACATATGGTAATGTACACGTTTCAATGCTACTCTCTCAATTTGTCCCACCATCACTTTCCTCTTGTGTCCACAAATCTGTTCTCTATGCCTGCGTCTCTATTACTGCCCTGCAAATAGGTTCATCAGGACCATTTTTCTAGATTCCATACATACGTGTTAATATATATGTTTTTCTCTTTCTGCCTTGCTTCACCCTGTATAACAAACTCTAGGTTCATCCACCTTAGTAGAACTGACTCAGATTCATTCCTTTTTAAGGATGAATATATTCTACTGTATTTAGGTACCACAACTTCTTGATCCAGTTATCTGTCAACAAACATCTAGATTGCTTCCATGTCTTGCAATTGTAAACAGTGCTACAATGAATATTGGGGTACTTGTGTGTTTTTTTTCAATTATGGTTTTTCTCAAGGTATATGCTCAGTAGTGAGATTGTTGGGTCATATGGTAGTTTTATTCCTACTTTTTAAAAGAACCTCCACAGTGGTTATACCAATCTACATCTCTATCAACAATGCAAGAGGGATCCTTTTTCTCCACAACCTCTCCAGTATATATCATTTCCAGATTTTTTTAATGATGACCGTTCTGACTGGTGTGAGGTATACTTTATTGAGTATAGTTTTGATTTGCATTTCTCTAATAACGAGCAATGTTGAGCATCTCTTTGCTGGCCACCTGTATGTCTTCTTTTGAGAAATGTTTTCCACCCATTTTTTGACTGGGTTGTTTGTTTTTTCTGGTATTGAGCTAAATGAGCTGCTTGAATATTCTGGAGATTAAATCTTTGTCAGTTGTTTCAGTTGTAATTATTTTCTCTCATTCTGAGGGTTGTCTTTTCATCTTGTTTACAGTTCACAGGAATAGTAGAGTTCTCCAGGTGGTGTGATTCACAGTCGGTAATGAAAGCAGCTGAAACAATCCATTTTCATAAATTTCTTCCCCATCTTGACACAAACCTCTTTATTAGTCAATAGGCCCAATGAATTATCCTAACAGATTTGCTACTTCAAACATTTTAATGGGAAGGTCAGAATTAAAGAGCAAGGAACAAATGAACAAACAATTGGACTTGAAGCTGGAAACCTTCAATGGCCTTAAGAGTCAACCGTCTACTACAAATGCAGAGTAAAGTCAAACCCAACAAGGGAAAGATACATACGAGGTCAGTGCTATTCTCTTCCATATCTCTCTTTTTCCTGTTTCAAGCCCTCAGAGCAAACATTTTAGAGAAATTTCCTTCTCAACAAGGGACTCCATATTGTATCCACTGATATTTCATTACAGGTTTCAAAGATATAGAAACATACTGACATTAACTGCTCTCTCCTGTCATGATATATTTTTGTTATCCTTTGCTATGAACAGTTTATAAATTTTTTGGTGCCAGTGAAACAGAATTAAAACAGGGGGCAGCTAGATTTTAAAAAATCCAAATTTGAATACTGGCTGTCTTGCTTAATAATTTATGTATCTCACCCTCCCCCAGACAAAAGAAAAAAAAATCATCAAATTGTGAATGAGAATCCAGGTCCCTGTTTTGTATACCCATGATGTTAAAGGTTAACCATGGAGTTATACAATGCAGTAGCCTTCATAAGCAAAGGGAGTTCCAAAGATGAAAAAAAGGAACTTTGCTAGTGGTACAAAGGTTAAGACATTGCCTTCCAATGTAGGGGGTGTAAGTTAAATCTCTGATCAGAGAGTGAAGATCCCACATGCCTCATGGCCAAAAAACCAAAACAGAAAACAGAAAAAATATTTTAACAGATTCAATAAAGACTTTAAAAAAAGATGAAAAAGATAGGATCCTAGTTATTATTTGCTCTTATTTCACTATCTTTAGATCACTATCTTTAGGGAACAACATAATCTTAGCTACAGTGGGATCCACATTTTCAAAGGAAGAAGAATATCATAAAGGTTCAGAGACAAATCCAAAGAAATGGGTTTATTACTAGGTTTGAAGTATATCCATTCAGGTTGATGTGAGAAAGGGGCTGAAGGCCATAACTCTAGATTAGAGCTGGGAATATATGATGTAAGTAAGACACTTAAAGGACAGTAACTGGACAATCTAAGAATTCCTATATATTTATCTACATTTGAGAAGCAAGTGGTACATACAGAAGGAATCTGAAGTCAGCGTGAGCCACAGTTCCAAGGCAATTATTACTACAGAGGACTCAGCAAGAGTTTATAGGAGGTAGGTAGAAGTTTACTCATCCTATTGAGACATGCAAAAAGAATATTTCATTTCTTTCATACGATTCTTCTTTGAGTTGCTCTAGTCTACAAACACTCACTAATTCACAATATTTTAATTATGTTCAAGCTTAAGCAATCTCCTTAAATTTAAATATCGTTTCTATTCAAAATTAACTCCTCAACAGAGCTGTTTATAAAGTCATTTTCTGGAGGATATCGTCTTTTCATTATAGATGTTCAGCATTTTGTTTCTTCCTCTTCTTCCTTTCTTCCCGAGATAATTCCGGGATTGACCCCGGGTTTATGATAGTGAATGGAAGGGAGCTCCAATCCATACCAGAACTTCAGACTTTCTCAGGTCCCTGATATAGAGTGGAAGGATCAGTTTACTCTCTATGTAGATAACCTGGAGTAAATTCAAAATATTTAACAATGGGTACAGCATGGCAAACAAAATGGATGCCAGTCCAATAAAAACTATCAGAATAGACACTGAATGTAAACAAATGATGTAAGCATGCTGTAGCAGACTTGTTAAAATAATAATCCCTGTGGGTAAACCATTGAAATTTGATTGTTCCATCTAGTCTTTTGGAAGAAAATGCTAGTGCCCTTCATTGGTGTCCACATGTACAAACTATGGCTCCTAATCCTTAAGATTCCATCCATGGCAGGCAGCCTCTTCCTTCAGACCTCAGATCACCACTAATCTACTGCCTACCCTATGCCCTCATTGGGACACATCTTCTGGATCCATTTTCAGAGGTTCATCAAACAAGCAGCAGGCAATGGCACCCCACTCCAGTATTCTTGCCCGGAAAATCCCATGGACAGAGGAGCCTGGTGGGCTGCCATCTATGGGGTCATACAGAGTCCGAAATGAATGAAGCGACTTAGCAGCAGCAGCAGCAACCAAGCAGACTATCACCACCATTGCTCTACTGTTGTCCAGGTCATACTGGGTCTTCTCCTAAAATCTTGCAGTTTCCTCCTAAAACCTAATATCTGGGAACCACACCTAGTTTTTTTTTTTTTTTTTTTTTTTGAACTCTGTTCTTCTTCTGATCTTGCACTCAAAAAAAAAAAAGGTCAGGATCTTAAATAAATCATCCTGGTTCCCTAGTTTTATAACTTTTTCCTGCCACAATTATTTAGGGCCAAAAGAGTGGGCTTTCCATTTCTTCTGTCTCATCTTGAGTTTGTTCTATTTCCTGGAATGCACTAAAACTCTCTAATCTATTCCACCAGTCTTGGTTCTTGATATCCTAAAGCTAAAAGATTTAGAAAATCCTTTCTCCTCAACAATATCTGATTTTTTAAGAATATTATTGTGCTAAAGAAGTCAAGAACTTAAGCTTTGAAATGAAAAGTTGAACAGTGGACACTTTAGTTAAGATAGTACCAACTGTGTCCTTTTCTAAGGCCTCTTTACCCTGCCTCAGAAATGACACCAATATATTTAAATTTTTTCCCTTTAGGAATATGAATTAGACATTGATAAAAATTGTAATTTATTTTGAAATACTAGGAAAAATACAAAGTATACATAATTATACTTAAAGCAAGATATAATATTTACATACTCAGCAGTATATTAATTAAAGGCAGCATGGAAGTGCAGATCTTTATATTAAAAAATAAAGAAATTTTTGATAAATTGCTCAAAGCAGCTAATACTTTGGCCACCTGATGCAAAGAGCCAACTCATTACAAAGATACTGATGATGGGAAAGGCTGAAGGTAAAGGAGAAGAGGGTGGCAGAGGATGAGATGACTGGATAGTATCACCAACTCAGTGCGCATGAATTTGAGCAAACTCCAGCAGATGGTGGAGGACAGGGAAGCCTGACATCATGCAATCTGTGAGGTCAAACAGAGTGGGATGTGATTTAGCAACTGAACAACAAAAACAAGGCTGGAAAAAGTCCTTCCATGAGTCGTGGATCATCAAGCCGGATTTGAGGGTATGCTGGGGCTTTTTTCCCTTACTTATATTCTTGTTAAAGTGAAAGTGAAGTCACTCAGTCGTGTCTGACTCTTTGAGACCCCATGGACTGTAGCCTACCAGGCTCCTCTGTCCATGGGATTTTCCAGGCAATAGCACTGGAGTGGATTGCCATTTCCTTCTCCAGAAGATCTTCCCAACCCAGGGATCGAACCCAGGTCTCCCGTATTGTAGACAGATGCTTTACCATCTGAGCCACCAGGGAAGTCATTCTTGTTAAAAAAAAAAAAGTGTAAAGTGAGGTCCCTCAGTTGTGTCCAACTCTTTGGGACCCCATGGACACCAGACTCCTCCGTCCAGGGGATTTTCCAGGCAAGAGTACTAGAGTGGGTTGCTGTTTTCTTCTCCAGGGAACTTCCCAACCCAGGGATCGAACCCAGGTCTCCCACACTGAAGACAGATGCTTTGCGTCTGAGCCACCACTATGATCTTAGCCAAAAGGCCATCAGAGGCTGTGAATAAACCGTTGCGGACTTATCTCAAATAACTCTCCACCTGCAACTCTCACTTTTAATTCCTAGCCTAGGTTTGCATCACACACACACCCACACACACACCCCGCTATTACAAGTTCAACCTCTGAGAGAAATTTAACAAAGCAAAGGCAGATAGAATAGCAGTCTGTACAACACCTGCAATCTAATCTAAAAACAGACTTTGAGGGGCCATTCTAATCATCCTTCTGATTTTCTTCTCTAGTCCAAAAAATTAAACAGACCAAATTTATTGCCTCCTAAAGCATAAAGTGTCAGTTCATGGAAAACCAGTAAAGTTTGGCTCTCTAACCATCTAGAAAGTAACCTCTCATACAGAATACAACTTCAAATCATCACGTTCCACCACGAGAGAGTCTTCTGTTAGAGAGTAAAATCTCACAGGTTTGAGAGAAGAACAACTGTTCTCAAAAATACCAAAGTGATATTATCTCAAAAACCACTGAAAAAGCTAGAAAGCACTGCTTAAAACCAACCACCAAGCCTATTTAACTCCAAAGTACAGAAAGGTAGAAGTCCAGACTTCCCATTTGACTGCATGAATGAGGAAACATTTTCTGAATCTTTAAGTGACTTTTTTTCCCCCAACAGTGCTAAGATCTACCAGTATATCCTACTCAGGATATCTTTTTCAGGGTTTAGCATCTGGCATTTTTCTCAGTTATAAAAATTCTAATGAAAAGAAGCAGTTACACAAACCCAACCCGACAAGCTTAAGATCTTTTGTTGGTTGTCTTATACAATTGATATTACATGTATATTTAGAATAAATGGACACTGTACCTTTGTGTCTGTTTCTCCTTCTGAAGTGTTTTACATTCTCTTGAACTGTGTGCAACTTTAGAAATTTCCAATCATCTTACTTTTAAATACCTCAGTCTACAATATAAAAGGACTTTGAGCTTATTTAAGTAAAGAAATTATACACAGCTCTGTCTCCACTCTTTCAAAATACTCAATCAATTAACATAAGCTATCTTCCAGAGGATTTACTTTAAGTGAGGTGGAAAGGAATATTATTTCAGAATCAAAGAAGAAAAAAAAAAAAGAATACGGAATGCATAGCAAACCAAACATTTGAAAAAAAAAAAAACATTAAGACTATTCAATTTCTTCATATTTTAGGGATGGTGGTGGTGGTTTTTTTTTTTACCCCTTTCAAAGCATTCTGCCAATGACTGCATTCTAAACACAACAAAGGTTTCTGGGATGTCTCTGAAGGGATATAATATCCAAAATGTTGCAGTCCCACCATAGACAGAGGCTCAGGAAATCTCTCTGCAGCCTCCAAAATATTGCAGGCTCAATTACCCTCAGGGTACAATGAATGGGCAGCACCATTAATCATCCCCAGGGCACTTAATGCCCTGAGAACAATTCTGAGTCCCACAGCAGCCATAGGGGTTTCTAAGAACTGAGCCGGTCTCTCACAGCTGGGCCATGCTGCCACCTGCAGGTCAGCAAGAAACACAGCTCTTCAGATGACCGTCTTCCCTCCAGTTCTAGAGGAGCTACAAGGTGTGGGGTGTGTTGAATACCCCCTCCTTCTTGGGCACTTACTGTTCTTCCTGCTCCATAGGTGCTGGGGCTTTTCACTTCATTGTTCAGTTGCTTGTGGAACAAGTGAAGCCAACAGAAATAGGGCAAGACTGGTAGCACCATGGTCTGTACTTTCCTTACCCACACCTCATAATACATTGGAGCACATCTTTTGGAGCACCTGTTCTCTTGTTTGTCCATCCTGTTGATCAATATTAGGGGTTTCATGTTCTGTTCTAAAGACAAGACACTGCACTCGCCCTTAAAATGCTCTGACTCTGGATGAAGCGAGAGACAAAATAATAGAGGCTCATGGCTCAGTCATGATGAGTGTTCACAATGGGTTAAGTACTAGATGTTGTGGGACCCAGAGAAGGGAAATATAAATAGATTAGGTATGAAACAACGTTAGGAAAGTCTCCAGTGGGAGGGGCTCTGCAGTGGCACAGTATACAGAACAAGGATATGCTTTGAAATCTGATGAGTCTATGATAAAATCATTCAACCTTTCCATTTTTCACTTTCTTCACTTGAAAAATTTTTAGTAATAACATCTATTTTATAAAGTCATCAGAAAAAGAGAAGTTTATGCATAAATAATTGGGATATTATATACCTCAATACCAGATAGACATATTTAATTACAACAGTTCTGGCAGAGCAAGCTGGTCTTATATGGACAGAGAAGAAGGCTGGGGAAGACGGGTGAGAGAACTGTGTATTCAGAGATCTTTAAGCAGTGTGTTATCACTGAAAACACTTCAGTTTTACTTCTTTTTATGTTTTTATGTTTCTCTTGTTCATCTCTGCTCCTTTATCCCACTGTTATCTTTTTCTCCCCACCGTACCCCCACCCCACCCTACTCAACATTCAAAGAAAGTTAAGAATGCTGTTTGTCTGCAGGATACTAAACAACATCTTTTAAGTTTTCAGCTAGCTCATGACAGGAACATTTGTTTGGAGGAGAAACAGGCACCTGAAAGAATTCTATTTTCATCAAATTTCCTTCAAGCAACTCAGTAAAGAAGTTGTGGGTGACATTCTGATAAAATGCTACCAACTAGTCTATCCCTACAGAATGCACTGGTAGGTTTGAGTGAGCTGTAGTGACATCTCCTGGTAAGAGAAAGGGAATGTCACTGGATACAAAACTTCCCATGCCTTTACAACTTTATGATCCAAAACAATACATGAAAACATCTTTTCCAAATGAAATGTTTTTCTGTCTGAAAAAAACAAGAGTTTCAAAGACAGACACACATGTATAATACTCAGGTCAGACTGATTTCCATTTTAGAAACCAGTTGAATCAAAGAAAGAAAACAGTTCTGTTTTTATTTCATGACATCAAATAACTAATTTGACCTTAAAAAATCTTTCATCCCCTTATTTTGGCTTTCTGTACACACAGAGCCTTATTCAACATTTTCTAAAGCTATGAAGAAAAAATTATATGGAAGTGACTTTATGTAGAATTTTTAACCTGGTTCTTTGTGAAAGGCTGGTCTGACACTTCCTCTTGAATGCTTGAACTACCAACACTCTATCACCTCACCCCAAGCTCACCCTATACCCCCAATACTGAAGTTTCCATTTAGTATGAAGCATTTTTACATCTCAGGTCCCCCAATTCATGTATTGCCCTTTCTCTCCACTCTCAAACTCTCTACCTCTTTCAAAATGCACTTGTGTACTGATGAGTATTGTTAAAGCCCTGTGAACCTGAGCTAAAATAACAAGTGTTAACAAGTTGACCTTCTATATCTCTTTTGTGACATACAAACATCACAAATATGAAGGTAGCCCTTCTAGAAATGCAAATTCCAAGATGACAATAGTGAAAATCTCAGTCAACCAACCAGCCAGCCAGCCAGCCAGTGAGCCAGCAATCCAATATTTATTCAGGACTACATGCCAGACTCTTTGGTAGGTATTTGGGGAAAAAAAATAACCATGATAGATATTGTATTTGTTTCACAAAATTTAAATTCTAGCAGCAAAATGGGGAGTGGGGAGGGTTAACAAACAAAAAGCTCAAATTATGATAAGATCTATTAAGGAAGCTCAGACCGTAAAGATCAGATCCGAGTTTGATCCCTGGGTTGGGAAGGTCCCCGGAGGAGGAAATGGCAACCCACTCCAGTATTCTTGCCCAGAGAATTCCATGGACAGAGGAGCCTGGAAGGCTACAGTTCATGGAGTCTCAAAGAGTCAGACATGACTGAGCAACTAACACTTTCACTATTAAGGAAACGATAAAATGTGGAGAGTGAAAAAGAATAATAGGAAGTGTCCTTTAGATGATCAGAAATCAGGAAAGGACTCTTAGAGGATGTAGCAAAAGCTGAGACTTGGCAGACAAGAAGCAGCTATGGGAAGTGTCGGATGTGAGTATACCAGGCACAGGATATAGTGTATGCAAAGACCCAGTGACAGAATAGGATTTGATGTTTTCATAGAAAAAGGAGAAAACAGAAATTAGCAAGAGTTAATAAAGTTGATGAAAGTGATTAGAAGGATTTTATCATTGATTCAAAGTGCAATGAGAAGTCCTCGGATGATTTTAAACAGCACTTTCCTTGTAGCTCAGTCAGTAAAGAATCTGCCTGCAATTTGGGAGACCTGGGTTCAGTCCCTGGGTCGGGAAGATCCCCTGGAGAAGGAAATGGCAACCCATTCCAGTATCCTTGCCTGAAAAATCTCATGGACAGAGGAGCCTGGGGGGCTGCAATCCATGGGGTCACAAAGAGGCAGGCACAACTGAGTGACTAACACTTACAAACCTTCTTTTATACAAAGAAGGTTATAATTTGATTTAGACCTTGACAAATACATAATAGTGTTTGCTTTAAGCTAGACATTTATTTATACTCATAATAACATTAAAAGATAGGTATTAATACTTTTAATCTTATTTATGGGAAAATGAAAGCAAAGAGCTGTCAAGTACCTGGTCCCCAGTCTCACAGTCAATAAATGGCAGTGCTGGAATTCATACCTGGGCTGCCCACCAGTGGGGTCCATGCTTTGAACACTATGCAGTACGGCCTCTCAGATCATTATTTCTGCAACAGCAAGAGTGGGAAGAACCTGCTGAAAGCTAAGGCAGTGATCCAGGTTGAAAATTATGATGTCTCACAATAGAAGGGCAGCAGTAGAAATGGTGAAAATTAAATAAATGTGTGATATATTTGAGCAGTAAATTCTATGAGTCTTGGTGGATTGGATGTTGCAAGCAAGAGGAATGCCTGATGGGGTCCAATATTTCAATGACAGCCAAATCACCCTTTCACTATTGTGTTTATTCCGTGGACATTTTCTATGTCACCAGGATCTTCCCATCAAAAACCTTTCTCTTCCCAAGCTGAGTGCATTTTCCAAGAATCTGCCATACAGAACAATATTCATCTCAATGTCCAAAGAACCTTGTAACATGGTTCATTTATTTTTTGGTCTTTCCTCACATATATAACAAAACTGCATCATGTACTTTGTATAGTTAATAGTTTTTCTTTTTTTTTACATTATATCATTATTTTAAAAAATTTTAAATGATGCTTAACATTCTGTCATAACAATGTACTATACTTTATTAGCTTTTTTTTCCTATCCTTGAGCTGGTCTGTTAATTTTTTTCATTATACTAACATACTTTACATAAATCTTTGCTTCAAACTATGATTATTTCTCAATACTAATCAACTAAAAATGGAAGTTCAAGATCTAAAGGAATAGTTTTATTCACTAATAAATTGCATTTACATATTTCTACATCAGATTCCACTAAATTGTAACCGTTTCTATTCCACCAAGTGCTATGTGAGAAAATCCGCAAGAAAGTAGATGATGTGGAAGCAAATACTTCTACGTAGATAAATGTGGTAGTGGATAACTGTGGAAAGGTTTTTCTGATGGCTCAGTATCAGTGAATAGGAAGAAGGGCCTTCATCTGAGAGTGAGGATGTAGAGAGAGGTATCGTGAGTTCGGAAGAGACAGGAGGAAACATGATATACAGTCCCCTTGGAGAGTAAATGGAGCAGGCTAGTTCAGTAAGATTATCTGACACTTTTAAGAATCCATTTAAGATGAATGAATATGAAATGACAACACGGTTGTGTACCTGGATAAGTTGAGCTGCATGAGTGCACACATACAGTATAAGAGTGTTGGATTTAATCAGGATTAAACCTCCAAATCTTGATTTCTAGTCTAGACTATTTAACTGGTCTTAAGTCTAATGGAAATTCTGGGTTTCCCATGTAAGTCTCACTGTTCTTTTCTCCAGCACTCTGTGCCAGAGACCCCCATCTACTGCTTCACCACCTGCTAGAGTTGTACTTGTCCTTTTTGCTTCAAATACCCAATTAAACTTTCCTAGACCACTCCCCCCCACTCAAATTGAGACACACCTGTCTCATAGCTCCTGTCCTTATAGCTCTCCAAATATCCCTTGATGATCTGTAGAATTTATTTTACCACATTAACTCAATATTTTTATTCTCCATTTGACTCAATTCTTTCAGGGAAGGACCTCTTTATCGGTTGTTTTTATGCTCATTTCCCATGTCATATGATGCACAATATATGATACACAATAAATCCTCATTCAATATTTATTAATGAAAGTAAATGTTTGTAATTAAGGGATCATTTTTTGATAGCCTTCATCAGCAAGAAAAGAAGTTGCCTTGATCATAACCACACCACACCATACAAGGCTAGTGAAGATTTTGTCAATGACAAGCAATGGGCCTAGGATCAAATTTTTCAACTACAAGTCAAAAGTGTTAAAAAAAAAAAAAAAAAGATAAGTATTAACTTTCACACATTGCTTAGATCTAATACCTAGTTTGCCTCTTTAGCATTGTAATGATAGTAATAACCATTATAATTCTATATTTGAATAAAATTCTTTAAATTTTCTAAACATTTTCAGCTTTATAATAAGACTGTAAAACACATATACACATACCTGCCCTGCAAAATGCCAAATTCAAATGCAATGGCAGGGATGCCTTCAAAGAGAAAGTGTCTTCTAAGTAAATCACTACAAAAAGATAGGCATTTCACAAATGGGTAGGAAAGGTAGAACATTTCAGGTTGAGTACAGAATGAAGAATATGTCTGAAAGTTAATAAATTGCAAACTTATCTTTGTAGGCAGATTTATAGCTTATATAACTTTGCCTTATTGGATTGTGTACAAAAATCCATAGTGAATAGAAATATGCAGAATAAATGCAGAATTTACTTTTCATTTTTACTTGGTCCTTCTAACTTAAGGCAGACACAGACATGGTATAAATAAAAGCCAAATTTTGACCTAATAACATAACATTGGAATTGCAGATACATTCTAATTCTCTTACTGCATTCCCCATACACAAAATGTAATGAAAAGTACAGATAAAAAGAAACCTTAATTGCCATTAGAGAATAAAATAGAATTTCCACTTGGATCTTTAAAGGCAGCTATTCTTAAAAAATTAATTCATTTGATAAATATTCAAGTTTCTTCTTGACTTTTTCTATGTGAACATTTAACTGATGCGCTGTGGATGGAAATGAACGTTACCAATCTTTGAGTTCAAATTCACAGCCCCAAGAGTTATTCATGCCTGAACACACTAGTGAGGGATACTTAACTGGTCTCCAAATCTCTTAAGGATAATCTGAAGACAAATTCTTTGCCCAAATGTTATCAATTATATATTTAGCACCTTAGGTAGCTTATTTCTGAGAGTTTTTAGAGATCAAAAGGATGTGAAAAAAAGTAAAGAGAATCAAAGCTAAAACATCAATTTGAATTGAACTGCACAATGAGAATTTACTCCAGCACTTTGTTGCAATGTAATCTAAAAATAACCCTCTGAGGTTCACTTGCCAATTAGGAACCATCACATGGCATGCACCTTAGATGTCAGTAGTTAATTTGCATGTCAGTGAAACATTAATTTCATGAAAATTTTAAAGCTCCGTGCACTATTTATATCATAAGTGGAAGCACAGTAAGTGTACTACATGTATTTTATTGTACCCAATGTGTTTTTTTTTAAAGGCCAAGTTTAAATGATTAGTATTTATCACAGTCTGATAGTTTGCTTCAGTTCAAGACAACAGATCTGTGTTTTAGATTTTAAATTATTTTTAACACTAACTATAATTGAGATGTCTGAAAAAAAATGGTATGTCTGTGGGAGATAGAGAAGATGAAAATCAGATTTATACCCAGAGGTAGCTGGTTAAATTTGGAAGTTTAATTCAGAGTTTGTAGTCTTAGCCATAAATATGTCACCTTGGGTCAATAATTTAGTTCTCCCCCCAACAAGTTTTACTTTTTTTTTTCTTTCCCTGAGTTTTTCTATAGTGAAAAAGAACGGTTTTGCGGGTGGTCCCTTCTAAAAGCTGAAAATGGTTGTTGATTCAAGTACAAAGGGAAACAACCAGTGGACACTTAAATTTAACTACAGTATTTAAGCACCTATGGTACTTAAAACAAACATTGTACTCACATAGCAAGAAATTTCATAAGCCGAGGAGTCTGGTGGGGTTTAGCTTGACACTTGGAATTGTCACACTTGTCAATCAGGTCCAGCTACTGGCTGACTGGGGAGCAAGTAGAAAAGCCAGTAGGAGACTGAGAAAGAAGAGAAAGGGAAGAGAAATGTCTGGAAGTCTCCAGTCCATTACCACAGAATTGCAATGACTTCTCAATATTTATTTTCATCCTCACATCATCCTCAGACTATTTGGAGTTTAATATACCCAGAGGGGAATTCTTTCTAATGAAAATATTTGGTTACTTTGCTTTACCAGTTGGTACTATTAATAGTGTTTTCTAGAAAGTGGAAGCTGAGAATCATTAAAGATAAGGTCTAGGTTTTCAATTTAATGCAACAGATGTGTGTATATACATTGAATCATTATTAGCTAGTCTGTTATGTGTTTATGGCTTCTATATCCAGCTAGATTATAAGTATCTTTAGATCAGAAATCGTTTCCCTGACATTCCCTCAGCATTTGCAATGTTAGACCTTAATGATATTTACAGACTTAATTGTATTTCTAAACACTTATTCAAATTAATTTTGATGGTCTGTCTCCTTCCACAATGAAAATAGACATCTTGACAGAGAAAATATGTAAGTGAAACAAGATAAGGTCATTCAGAAGGATAACACACAAATGCATGCTGTAGAGCCTTATATGATCAATAAATTAGATCTCTGATTGGCTCTGAGCTCTTTAGTGGTCAAAGAGAAAATGTGATCAGTTAAGAAATTCACATCACCTCTAAGATTAAAAATACTAATTTATCAGGGGGAAAAAGCTACATATTAAAAGTATATACAATCATTAATTTGCAGTCCCTTATATCTTCATTTCATAAATGTTTACATTTTTGTTAATCTTGTTCATCTCCATTTTCAAGATAATCTAAATGAATATTGATTATTAAAAATAAAACCTAATGGAATAGTTTTTTTCATACTAGTTTATGGGAAGGAAAACTAAATTTAAGGTTTAAATGCACTAATTTAAATCACTTAACCAATCTGTTTCTGGTTGCATCTGGTTATGAAAACTGAGTGTCAAACCATCTTCCTCAGTAAACACTGAATAAGCACAATTCACAGAAGAAACTGAACTTTTTAAATAAAACTTTTCCAAAATAAGCATTGATAACTTTCATTGTTACATAAATAGAACAGTACTCCCTCCTCTCCCACCGATACCCACTCCTGGCCCAAAAAGAAAGAAAGAAAAAACCATAAGAAAGCAGTGGGTAGTTTTCATTACTTAGTATAAGAAAATGAATGGAATTAAAGTCACCATTCAATGCAACAAAGCAAAGGCATTGTGACACTCTATTACTTCTACTGTTTGCCTTACCATATGTGAAGTTAGTATCTGAATTACCCAAATGTAAATTTTGTGCTACAAAGCTTGGACTTTTAAAGGTCAAAGAAGTATTCCTCAAAGAATTTTATTGAGGTGAAACCTGCCCTCTCTGTGTTAAGCTTAATTCCCACATTTTCAACAGCAAATTCCCTAACCAGACAATGCTGAAGATATTTACAGATAAAGTTATGACACAGAAAAATAACAAAAGATTCAGAACCAACAGGGTATTAATTTAAAAGGCACTTAATTTTTAAGAAGAAAAGGGGATCAACAAGAACTCAGAAGGGGTCTGAATGATAGTAAGTATATAGCACAAATAATTCTCTATTTGGGGGTCCTGAGAAATTTCAGCAAGTGGTTGTGGGGTAATGAATGTTTGTAATTCATTAGCTACTATTTTAAAATGCAAAGCACACCATGACATCAATGATGTTCTTTTTAATCTCAACAAATAGGCTATTACAATTAAAGCACTTGCAAAAAGACAGTATATTTAAATATAGATTTTGATGAGATTTCAATGTTTTAATAACAATGACTTTAAAAGGTTTCAAAATTCTATTGAAAGAAGAAAATGTCTTATGAGATTGGTTCAAAAATGCATGTGCTTGTATGCACCAATCTTTTATGAGTATTTAGTAACAGCTAGCATTTCTATCCTGAAAATTTCTTTTCCTCAGGATCCTTTAATAAGGTTTTAGTATATCTTTAAGAAAATAATCACTATTTACTTAAAATAACATTTTCCCAAGTAGAGAAAATAATAGCATTCTAAAGTGCTTGATTTTCTTTTCTCACTTTCTATCTTCCTTCAGCTCCTAGACAACAAAACAATGGTTCTTTCTTCATGTGGAAGAGTAAACTCCATAAACACAAATGGCTAGAGGGCCTCACAGCAGTGAAATTATGGCTTCACAAGGACTTTTTTTTTTAATGAAGAAACAAGTTCAAAAGGACCTTTCTCAATTTCTCAACATACTTTAAAGTCATGCATATTTCAATGATATAATTAAACTGGCAACACTAAACATTGCTGACTGATAAATGAGACCAAAATAATTAAGTTCTGTTCTTTGTACAATCAAGATTTAGTGTAGCAATCAATCTGGGTAAGAATTTGGAGTCTGGAGACTTCAGAAGATGAACAAGCAAGTAGCTAAAACTGGTCATGTGGGAAGCTGGTTAAATGAGTATACATTTTATACATAGCTGTGGATACTTTTCATATTTTAATCTTCATTAGAACCTGGTTGATTCATCACTCATGTGGTCCCATACTAAGCTGGACATGGCGTGCACAGAAACAAACAATAGAACTGTATAAAAGATGAGTCTGTGTATTCAATGAACACTATGGATATTGAAAATCTAAAATAATGACAGACTGAAAATATCTAAGTTTTTTTCAAAGTCAATCCCTCACTAACAAGAGGCACAAAAACTGTGTTGAAAAAGCATTAAGGATCTAAATACTAAGAGTGATAAAAGGCGAAAGAGAGAGATCACACACACTTTCCATATATATATTTGTGGAACTATAAGTGTGATTGGGATGCCTACTCAGGCCTTCCATTTTTATTTTCTCCTGCCTAACTCTTGCTTCCCTCCTTAGAATAAATCACACAGCTTTCATTACCCTAAGTAACACTCTATTGCAAGGGTTTCCTCTCTGGAATCAGACTATGGTCAGAGAGAGATGTTCATATTATTTCTCCTGGGGTCTGGAATTCCAGACTTCAGCAGACTGATGCACTTAGCAAGTCCATCAGGCAAGTCAAAGTAAATATAACTAGCGCAGTTAGGTGTGTTAGTAACTATCGAGATTTACAGAAATATATATACATACACATATATACACACATACACACATATATATACAAATATATAATTTTTTAAACTCTCTCTTGTTGGATCAGCTTAAGAAGAAACATCCTTCTCAGGAAAATGCACCTTCCTTTGTAGTGGGCTAGGGAACAGACATCATGATATACCTGATGTCTATCAGGTATCACTGCAATTTAGGGAACTGGGGAAACGAGTGTCCTAGTATTCACCAAATGAGCATGCACCAGTTATGTTTTGGCATCTCCAATTAGGGATAGCTGGTTCCCTTTGACTCTGGGTGCACATGTCTGCCTCCATGCATGTTAGCATGCGGCTAGAGTGGGGGAGCAATGTCTACACCAGCTCTTGGCCCTTTGTAAAGTGGAAATTGCACTTTTTCTAAAAACGGTTTCTTTTCCCGAAACCATGCAACTCGACCAGCTGAAGGCAGAGACAGAATGATAAACACACATTCCCCCCAAAGAGGGGGAAAGGGTGGGAAAAAAAAACCCACCCCAAAACCTTTGAAGATAAACAGGTGCGAGCAATAGAAAGCAGCCAGTTGCCAATAACACTTAAAACTCCATCTTCCTTACTCTGTAAACAAATTCAGTGGGGAAATATCGCGCCGTGTTTCTGAAGGTTTAATTCGCTAGGCTGTCTCCGTGAATTAGAGTCAGATCTAAGTTTCACACTCAACATTGGTTTCCACTGACGACTACTGTTGCCCTCCCAGCTCCTAGAAGTCTGCTTCCAAACTGGTAAGCCCTTTCCTCCAGGCACCCTTGACCTCACGCCTCCAAGTCGTCACTTGTCTGTATGGCCCCTTGAGCGGCGTCTGTCGCTCAGCCCGGCCCCAAGAACAGTAACCGCGAACAATGAGCCAGACAAGGGACCCACCCAGCGAACGCCTGCTCGCCGGCCGCGCGCGAGCCCGCCAGCACGGGACGCTGGAGCTTCGGGGCTTTCAGCGGCCCGTCCTTTCCCTTCCAGAGCCCGAAAAAAGCAAGAAGGTAGGTGGATCCCACACTCGGACTCCCGGGAGCACCCAGTCAGCCTCCCTCTCAACACCCGCTGTTAAAGATGCTGTATCTAAAAAGAAAACCAAAAGAGGGGGGCGGCATGGTGGTCCGGCCGCTGCCCACCGGAATCCAACTGGCCCAGCAAGGGCGCGAAGGCACTCACTTGCGCCCGAGTCCGCGGCAGGCTGAAATCCCCAAGGATTTGGGGTGGGGGCAAGAGGTGGGGCCAGGAGCCATAAAGTGGCTTCCGCTCCTTCCCCACCCCCGCTCCCTCCCCGGCCTGGCCCGGCTCTGGGATCGGGCAGGACACAAAAGACGGGTCGCATCCACGCCAACAACTCTGCCACCGCCTCCGTCTGCGCTGCGCAGGGCCACCCGGCGGCGGGGGCTTGGCGGCCGGGTCCCGGTGCCGGCCGGGGCGCACTCGGAGGCTGGAGCATCCCTGGGCGCCGGCGGAGCCCTCTGGTCCGCCTTGCGCGCGGCACCCCGCAACGGGAGCTCCGAGCTCCACAGATAAAAGAGGCTGAGGCGGCCGAGGAGAACGGAGAGAAAAGGCGAGACTTACTCGGGGCGGACTCCCGCTTCGGACTCGGCAGGTGTCAGGCACCGCGGGCCCAGGGCGAAGGCGCTGGCGCAGCTCCGAGCTGGGCTCCACTTGGCGAGCACGGGAAACTCCCCTCGCCCCTCGGCCCCGCGCGCGCTCCTCGCTGTCCCCTCGCCGAGCGACGCAGGCACGCTCCCCACTGCCTCCCCAGCCCCGGTGGGTCTCGCTGCCCTCCTCCCCCGGTCCGCCTGCTCCCCCACAGACCACACCCTGTCACCTCAGCGGCCCTCCACTCCTTCCTCTTTGACACTTCCACCCGTTACTCCTCCGTCTGCGTCCTCCCACCCCCTGAAACCCACGTGCTTCTGCCGCTCCGGCGGCTCCGAACTTCCCCTGCCCGAGCCCCCACCTCGACTCGGAGAACCCCACCGTCTCCAAGAGGAGACCAGGTCCAGCTCGGGGTACCATGGCGGCTGGCTGACCTTTAGGTCCTCGCCTGTGTTCCCCCAGCCCCTGGTGGACACAGGACCCATCATTCTGATGCTGTTAATGCGATGGGTTAGGCATTGAGTACTATATATAAGGATGTAATTTTTGATGTGCCATTTGTCACTTAATGTCGGAGACGTTTGTTCCCGTGTGTCACCTAGTAATTACCTAGCAGCTATTCACTAGGCGTTGGGGATGGACTGTCAGCCCAGCTTTCTCCAAATGCAAAAAGCCCAGCAAAATGCCTGAACACATTTTTTTACCCAATCCAAACCCAAAATACCATTTTCTACTGACCCCTCCCCTTTCTTTTAGCTGTTGTTATAAAAAGATGTTTATATTCACTCTTCCCTATTCTGCAGAGTTAGCGATTTCTTTCCAAGGGCTCCCTCAGCACTATTCATAGTTCCATGATAGTGCTTACCACCCATTTGGTGTTCTCTCTTCACCTGCCTCTGGTACTGGTCCATAACTTTCTCTAGACAGAACTTTGTCATGCTGGTAACTTTCTCAGCAGCTTCTTGTATAGTGTTAGTTGGTGTTAGTCGCTCAGTCATACTCCACTCTTTGTGACCCCATGGACTGCAGCCCTCTGTCCATGAGATTTTCCAGGCAAGGATACTGGAGTGGGTTGCCATTTCCTTCTCCAGGGGATCTTCCCAGCCCAGGAATCGAACCCGGGTCTCCTGCACTGCAGGCAGATTCTTTACCAACTGAGCTACAAGTCTCCACTATATACTACATCCTCAGTATTTAAAGGAATGAAGTGTGGAATCGCATACTTGCCAGTATCCCAACTAATAGGTCATGTAGAAAACAAAGCTTTTTGCATTTTATTTGGGTGATTTTTCATGCATTCCTTAATGTAATACTTAAAACCTCATTTGTAGGTATTTCCTACGTTTTCTACCTTGGTGATGGTCATTAAGCTTGAATTGCTAAGTGTTTGAAGTGAGGCTCAGTGTCTGCAGACTAGCATAAGCTGCCTGGACTGGTGTTCTTATCATATTACCATCCTGTCCTGACTATCCAGCCTGTCCTGACTGTCCAGTGTTACATCCTAAAGCTACCTACCACATCTACAACCTGCCCAACCAGCTCTCCTCCAAAGAGAAAAATTTACCCTTTTCATACCCTCTTCTGTAACTCTTAACCCCCTTAAGTTCAAAGCAAAAAGCAAAAAAAAAAAAAAAAAAACCTAAGCTCAGACTGCTAATAGTACTTATTATCTTAACTCTTACACTTAAAATTCTTTTGGCGGGGTATTTTGCCTCAGCTATCCTTGTATCTTACACAAGGATTCTTATTTCTTTGGTTTCTCCCTTGAAATATATTAACTAACATTTATTAGAGACAGCATGTAACAACTAGTTATTGTTCTGAGTACTTGACATATATATATATGTATATATATATATAATCTCATTTAATGCTCAACAACCCAACAACCCAGATTCCTGACAATCTGTTTTAGAAGCTGCTGTCTAATCACCCTGCTCTGTGACTTTCCACAGTCCCTTGCTCCTAAGAAATGTTTTAGCAAATATTTTAAAATAATGTGTATTTATTCATCTACACTTAGTTTCATAGCAGGAAAAAAAGACTGTAATGAAATGAGAAGAAATGTACATTATCAGTGGCATATGATTGGCCCTGACACCATCAGAACTGCTTTCTTTGGGGTATCATGGACCACCTTGTAACCTATAATTTGAAACATGTGAGGGACACAATTCAGGCTCATGATTTCAGGTGTGTGAGACAGCAAAGGCTTCAAGGTTGGATTGCCAATCTTTCTAGTCTAAAAGACAGCCCCACCTAAACTGACTCCTGGCTAAGGCTACCAACAAGCTGACTTCTGCTCTTCAGGGGCCCTGATCTGTGCAAGGCATCCCCTCAGTCCCTGTGGCAGACTGAATAATGACTCCCAAAGACATCCATATCCTAATCCCTGAAATTTGTGAACGTGACTTTATGTGGCAAACAATGGGCTTTGCACATGGGGCTAGTTAAGGATCTTGAGGGCAGATTAGCCTGGATTGTCAAGGTGGGCCCTAAATGAAATCACATGTCCTTATTAGAGGGAGACAGAGAGACATTCAGCGCAGAAGAGGAGGCAGAATGAGCAGAGGCCAGGATTCGAGTAATACAGCAACAAGCCTACGAGTGCCACCCGTGCTAGAGGAGGCAAGAGAGGGATTCTCCCCAGGAGCCTCTTGAAGGAGCATGGCCCTGCCTGCACGGTGATTTCAGCCCAGGAAAGAGATTTTGAACTTAGCCTCTAAAACTGTATGAAAATAAATATGTATTGTTTCAAGCCACCAAGTTTGTGGTGATTTGTTTTAGCAGCCAAAGAAAATGAATACAATCCCCAACTCTAGAAAAGATTTCTATACCTGGGAATGAAATAGAAGAAAGATCTTCCAAACAGTTGGTCAGGCCCCTCTTCTGTGGCTGGCAGAACCAATCATTTGGGAGAGGAGAGGGGCATTTGACCCCCAGCACAATATTATAGGGACTGACCAGGTGGCTCACTCCTGCCAATGCAGGAAACACCGGAGATCCCGGTTTGATCCCTGGGTCAAGAAAATCTCCTGGAGGAGGAAATGGCAACCCACTCCAGTATTCTTGCCTGGAGAATCCCATGGAAAGAGGAGCCTGGTGGGCTACAGTCCATGGGGTTGCAAAGAGTTGGACATGTCTGAGCACACACATAATATTATAGAAAAGTTTTCCATTTTAGATGTCATTATTTCCAAACAATAACTGAGATATACTTTTATAAATCTTCTATTTAGTCTAATAATTTTTGAGATCTTGATATTGAACCACCAACTAAAAATCTTACTTTATCTACTTAAAACAATTGTAATATATACTGAAACTATATGTGACTTTGCCCTGTTTTTTCCAAGTCCCCTGTAAATGTGTTATCATGCTTTCATAATTTTAAAAAAGAAACTTGAAATTTTAAATTTGTTTTCCATTATCCATATTTATAGTCCCTAAAATGTATAATGGTTTAAAAATATATATTCTATAATTTTCTGGTGAATAGCATAAGTGTATTTTCATTGAGTTAGATGTTTTAATCTGTAAAATGAAAAATATACATAAATTCTCCAAAAACTTTGTAAAATTTTTCTCATATTTTGACATATTTGGAACCTCAGAACAAATAAACAAAAAATGTGGCTCAGTCTCTCAAACTCTGTGAGATCATATTAGCTGAAATTAAGAACTAGATTTTTCTATCTGCTTTTTTTTTCTTGTTTAACTAGGGCTACCAGATAAAATAACCCAACTAAACTTGAATCTGAGGTAAAAATAATAATTTTAAGTATGAATCACTGTGCCATGCAATATTAGAGACAATAAATTGTCTTTTTCAACCTGTTGTGAGTCATCAATGTTTGGGATTTGGAGACATGCTTATTCTTAATAGTTATTGTTTATCTAAAAATAAGATTTAACTGGGTACCCATATGTTTATCTTTTTCAATCAGACAAGCCTGTTTGACTTTTCTGTTGCTTGTGCATTTTCCTGTTCTTCAACTTTCCCCTGACCCACTACCCCTACCCGCTTCAGTTTTTATTAGAAGTAACTAATATGTTTTCACTTAAAACAAGACTAAAGTCAGATTTGATCTCTCATGCTGGCCTAGGGCTCATGCCTTGCTCCATATGGAAGAAAAGAGAATAATGTGACTCTTCTAAGATTTGGTTGCAGAGCATAAATCTCCTCCAGGGGGAATTTCTCATTGTCGCACAGAGTGTTTCTGTCAGTTCAGTTCAGTCGGTCAGTCATGTCCGGCCCTTTGTGACCCCATGGACTGCAGCACGCCAGGCCTCCCTGTCCATTACCAACTCCCAGAGATTACATGCTACTATTTATCATACAAATAGTAGATTGGATTAAGCTGAAGACTGTTCTTTCCTTTTGAACTAGTATTCCCCTGTCATTCACTGTCCTTTTGCTAGCAGCAGATGAATATTCTTTGCCCGTTTCACGTCGTTTCTGATTTCTGACACTTGGATTTATAGAGGGTGAAACGAAAGGGGAAGGGGAGGATAGATGATAATTCTTATGACTTGTATTGAAACATAAGGGACAAATAAAGCAAGTCAGGTAAATCACTAAGTTATCTGAGATTTAGTTTCTTCTGCTGTAGAAACCCTTTACATATACTTTATAAATCTCTAAGCTCTTACTTGTACCATTTTTTACATCCTTTTCAGATGTATAATATTTTCCATTTTGAATTAAAATTAGTTGGAGACTTGAGGGAGTCAGATAGTTCATGATTTGAATTTCTGTGATTTGGATTTTAGTTCCTCTGCTTATTAGTTGAGTTAACTTGGTAAGCTTTTAATTTCTCTAAACTAATTCTCACCCTAGAACAGAGGGATAACACTAATCACCCCATAAAGTTGTCTTGAAATTATATGAGAAAACATCTGTAAAATGTTTCACACAGTATCTCATACAGAATACTCAATCAATAAATGGTAACTATTAATATTGTTTTTTGCCTACTTGATACAATGATCCATTCAGTGCTTTATCCCCCATTCTTGTCTACTATAATGATTTGCACATGTTAAGAGCTCAAAAATATTAAGTGCACGAAGGGATATAAGATAATTTGTATGAAAGTGCCGTGAAATTGACAAAATGTTGTCAAGTTTAAGAGGTTAGTACTGATAGTAATAATTAATAAGTAATAATAGGTAACACCATTGAATCTTTGATTCTGTCACAGCTTGAAGAACTGCTATGCAATAAATGTTTGACGCTTCACCTTTTTCATCTAAAAATTCAATTGGGAGAGACACTGTCTACACAACAGCAACATCTCCTGATCAGTGAAAAATGGTTTATTCATTTTGCTTTGTTCAATAAAAATTATCATTCTTCCTTCAAAGACTTTTTACTCTATTTCTTTCACTGTACCTATATGAGTTAGTCTTGGGTGAATTGGACACAAACATCTGCTTCCCCTCAAAAGTGGTTTTCATTTGTCTTTCCTCTATCAGAATGCAGAGTGCAGCAGGCCACAGCCAATGTATTGGCCCCACAGTCATCAGGAATGCAAGCTCCAACATCTCTGCACTGCCTCTTAGCTGATGATGTCTGTTGGGACTCCAGTAATCCCTTCTCCTTTATGTACTTGAGGCAGAGGGAAAGGATAAAGGGCAAAAAGGGTAAAAGTAAGTCCATCCAGGTGAATGTCTTCTTTAAAGAATCTTTCCCAAGCTCTACTAGGTGAATTTCACTTACTTTGTGCGACAGAAGAAGCTGGGAAATGTCACTTTCAGCAGGATGCATTGCTGCCTGAATACTATTAAGTTCTGTTACTCAAGGAAAAAAAAATGGATATTAGGCAAATACTAAGTATGTTTATCACTGACATCTTCACTTTTCCCTTTCATCTTCATACTCTAGGTCCTGGTTTGCTATCCAGTTGGCAACTCCTTGAATGTTCTGTATCTGAATCATTTTCTCCTCTCTTTCTGTATGTCTTTTCATTATTTCGCAAATCCACTGCCTGTTCTTGTATTAGTTACTTAAGCACCCTAATGTGTGTGCTCAGTCACTTAATCATGTCCGACTCTTTTTGACCCCATAGACTATAGCCCACCAAGCTTCTCTGGCCATGGAATTTTCCAGGTAAGAATACTGGAGTGAGTCACCATTTCCTGCTTTAGGAGATCTTCCTGACCCAGGGATTAAACCTGCATCTTTGATGTCTCCTGCATTGGCAGATAGATTCTTTGCCACTGCACCAGCTGGAGGGCCTAATCACCCTAAAGTTCCTTATATATATCATTTTTATTCAGTTCTAAACTACTCTTATTAGCCACTATTTTTTCTCAGTGCTGGCCAACTCTGCCCTTTGACTACAATCATTGACTTTACATTTTTCCAGATTTAATCCAGATGCTTTCAGAGTCTTTGATCTTTTGTGACTGAGAAAACATTAGCCTCTGATGTGATATCTGTTATTTGCTTCAAAATAATCCAGCGTTGGGAGGGGGAAAAAGTCAGTGATGTGCAAATGAAAAAGATTGGGCATATCTTGAAATTATTGAAATTGATGATGGATTTGTAGGGGGTTCATTATATCATTTGGAGAAGGAAATGGCAACCCACTCCAGTACTCTTGCCTGGAAAGTCCCATGGACAGAGGAGCCTAGTGGGCTGCAGTCCATGGGGTCACAGAGTCGGGCACGACTGAGCAACTAACATTTGTGTTATATTATTACTTCTAATCTTGTGCATGTTTTAAAAACTTACACAATAAAAAGTAAAGAAAGAAATGATTGCTTGAATCTCTGTTTGAAAATTGTTGAGGTATAAAGTCCTTCTTAAAATTTATTCACAAAACTCCAGGAGGCTTACATTGTGTTGGTCACTTAACACTTCTAGGATCTTCATTCATATTGGTGTCACTCTGCCATCCACATCTTCCCATATATGACTCTCAGTCTTTTCACCAAATACACACACATACAGATAAGATACATACAAAGTAATCTGAATAAGATAGTCTTTAAGAAGGGCTATTGGCCATATGAAGTCTTCATGTAACATACTGCATAACAATGTAAAAGACTACATTTCCCTTCATTCTTAGTGGCTATGTGTATACTTTTTGCTTTTCTTCCTCCTCACCCCCACACTAATTGAAATACAGACCTGAATTGTAGGGGCTGAGCAGCTATCATGGACAATGAGTCAATACATTTAGATGGCAGAGCGTCAGGATATAGGAGTCTAATTTCCAGAAAAACAGAGGATACCGTATCAGCTCTAGACTGTCTTGGTTTTGTTTATGAACTCAAGAGAAATAAACATTTATCTTCTTAAGGCACCATTATTATGTTGCATGTGTTTTTCTATTACATGCTGCCAAACATAATCCTACTTGATATACTTACCAAAGAATTTTCTTTTTTTAAACAAGTGCAATTCTGAGCCTAAGAGAAATTCTATTGTCAGATAGAAATAATTTGGTTTTTTCTTCACTTCATTACATCATATTCTTGTATCATTCCCAGGACCAGTTACAGACTTTCTCTTATCTCTTTGACTTGCTATTGTCTGAACCAGTATAATAAATAAAGTATATTGCAAAGGTCAAATCTAAACTAAAAATTTAAATATCACGTTAAAAGAATACATTAATTATTTCAATCATCTCTTGTTGCTAACAAATCACTCCAAAATTTATTAGCTGAAAATAGTAGCAATTTTATTATTTCTCATGGTTCTGTGAATTCATTGAGATCAATCGCATGGTTTTTCTGTTCCACATGGCATAGCTGAGGTCATTCAGGTGGGTGTACTCAGCTGGAAGATATGCTGTGTCTGGAACATCCACCATGACATTTCAGCCTCTAGGGCCTTCCTTCTTCTGGCCTTTCATAATTTTGTTGTCTAGCCTGGGCATCTTTACAGCATGATGGCTGGTTTCTAAGCAGGGCTGTTCCAAGATGACAAGGCCTAATATGCAAGCATTTATTAAATGCATTAGGCTTGCTAGTTTCTAGTTGGACCAAACCTACAGATGAGGAGATTGAGCACAAGGAGTTTTAGTAAATTATCCAGAGTCTTAGATTTAGAAAGTAGTAGAATCAGGATCTAAAATTACCTAGGCTGACTCCACCTGATAAGAGCGATCATAGTGGGGGCTACAAAGTTTGGAACTTGATAACTGTCTATTTAACATACGCAAACTTTGGCTCTCCAGTTATTTCCAATTAAAAAAACAAAAGGCAGCATATTGTGTAACTTTTCTTGGTAAGGCCATGAGTATGTTTTAAAATTTAGAAGACAGTAATGATGACCCTGTATGTGAGACAACCAAGAGACACAGAGGTATAGAGTGGACTTTTGGACTCTGAGGGAGAGGGAAAGGGTGGGATGGTTTGGGAGAATGGCAATGAAACGTATATTTTCGTGTAAGAAACGAAGCGCCAATCTATGTTCAATGTAGGATGCAGGATGCATGGGGCTGATGCACAGGATGATTCAAGTAGAGGATGTGGGGTGGGAGGTGGGAGGGGGTTTTGGCATTGGGAGATTGTGTTCACCTATGGCTGATTCGTGTCAATGTATGGCAAAACAAATATAGTATTGTAATTTAAAATAAATAAATAAATAAATTTAAAAAAATAAAAATAAAATTTATAAGCTATAATACAAAAGCTAAAAATATGAGAGCTGCCTTATCTTAGTGCATCCTCCACAGTGCTGGGCAGCCACTGTGCCACACGGTAGCTGTCCATGATTTGGCTGGACGCTGAGTGCCCTGGAACATGGCTGAAGCGCAGCTGTTACTAGAAGGATGGGGATTGGGAGGAAGGCTGTGTCTTCCTCATGTTGAATTTCCAGGCATAATGCTGCCTCCCTGAGAGCTGAGATTCACTCTTCTTGCAATGAATGCAGATGTACAGAGACACTTAGGTTGCTGGCTGAGTTTGCGTGAAATCATTACCTCATTTCAACACCACTAGAGAAGCCTGAAGGGTATGCATGAGGCACTTTAGCATTTTTAATGACATCCATTTCAGTTCACATAATTATGCCAAGGATGCAGTGGACTCAAATCAATTGTTTTAGGAAGTAAATGGAGCCCAAAATGCACTGTAATATAATTTATTTTGCAGAAATATCACAAGATACTTCACAGGTAATTATGTTTGATGTCAAAAAACACAAACCCTGGATATGAAAATGTGTTATGTAGGTTGCATTTAGAAAAGTGTTGCATAAGGTTAACATAGTTTGCAAAGATTAGGGAAAAGGAAATTTCACAAGTAGAGCTCATTTAATTAAAGCAGTGATGAGGATAAATTTTTGCTTCCCTAGTAGTTCAGAGGTTAAAGCATCTCCCTGCAATGCAGGAGACCTGGGTTCGATCCCTGGGTTGGGAAGATCCCCTGGAGAAGGAAATGGCAACCCACTCCAGTATTCTTGCCTGGAGAATCCCATGGACGGAAGAGCCTGGTGGGCTACAGTCCACGGGGTCGCAAAGAGTCGGACACGACTGAGCGACTTCACTAAGAGTGAGAGGGGATTCCTGTAGGACATCAATTCCTATTGTCCTTTGGTTTAAAACCTACTAAATACACTTAATCCATATACTAACTACAGTGACATATTTAATATCTATCTTTTTTTGAGTGTATACCATTTTGGTTATCTGTGGAAACACACCCTAAATTATCTGTCTCTCCCCTCCCTTACTGCCTCTTCCATCTTCTGCTATTGCTCTCTTTCTTGTTCCCTCTGTTCTAGGCACATTGGCATCCTTGCTGTTCCTCAAACACCACTGTTCCTTATGCCTAGAACATCTTTCCGTTAGCTGTATGTATGCAAAGTCTCTTACCCCTTTCAAATATTTGCTTAAATTTTACCTTCTCCATAATGTCCTGTTTAAAACTGTACCCCACCACCATCCTCAGTATTCCCAACCTCCCTCTTCTACTCTACTGTTTTTTAGAGCAAAAACCACTTTCTAATATACAACATAATTTACTGCTCTTTTATTATCTGTCTCTGTCTCTGCTGTGTCCAACTAGAAAGCTCAACAGCAGTCTGAATCCTTTTCAGTTTCTGTTTAATGATATACTTCAAGAGCCTAGCACATGGCCTAGCACATGGAAGATAATTAATATTTACTGAATAAATAATAAAATTCTCGATTGTGCAATGTGTATTCTTAAATAAGCCTTCATTGGCTGCATGAGTTTTTGCATTGTCATGTAGATATACCAGAGTGTAATCCTTAATAGTATGAGAAATGAAGGGTGAATTGTACAGAGGAAAAATCAGAGAAAGGATGTGCACTCCCCAGAAGCAGAGTGTTGTTCTGAGATAGGGTACGATGTTCAAACGCCACAGTTCTAGTTCAAGATCTCCAGTAACAGTTGTAGAAATTGTCTGGAAGAGGCATAGGGCTAAGAGTGAGCAGCATGACATTTTAACTTACCTCACTTTCAAATAAATCCCTATTTAAAAACTCCATCTTACAAAATTGTTATTCAAGGGCATTCTTATGGATTTACTACTAATTTTTCTTTTTAATTTTAGTTAACAAGTTTATTTACTTTGAGGTAAGAATTTTTCAAATAAGTCTCATTATTTCATACCAGTCAGAATGGCTGCGATCCAAAAGTCTACAAGCAATAAATGCCGGAGAGGGTGTGGAGAAAAGGGAACCCTCTTATACTGTTGGTGGGAATGCAAACTAGTACAGCCGCTATGGAGAACAGTGTGGAGATGCCTTAAAAAACTGGAAATAGAACTGCCATATGACCCAGTATCCCACTGCTGGGCATACACACCGAGGAAACCAGAGTTGAAAGAGACATGTGTACTCCAATGTTCATCGCAGCACTGCTTATAATAGACAGGACATGGAAGCAACCTAGATGTCCATCAGCAGATAAATGGATAAGAAAGCTGTGGCACATATACACAATGGAGTATTACTCAGCCATTAAAAAGAATACATTTGACTCAGTTCTAATGAGGTGGATGAAACTGGAGCCTATTATACAGAATGAAGTAAGCCAGAAAGAAAAACACCAATACAGTATACTAATGCATATATATATGGAATTTAGAAAGATGGTAACGATAACCCTGTATGTGAGACAGCAAAAGAGACATAAATGTATAAAACAGACTTTTGGACTCTGTGGGAGAGGGAGAGGGTGGGATGATTTGGGAGAATGGCATTGAAACATGTATAATATATGTGAAATGAATCACCAGTCTAGGTTCAATGCAGGATACAGGGTGCTTGGGGCTGGTGCACTGGGATGACCCAGAGAGATGGTACGGGGAAGGAAGAAGGAGGGGGGTTCAGGACTGGGAACACATATACACCCATGGTGGATTCATGTTGATGTATGGCAAAACCAATGCAATATTGTAAAGTAAAATAAATAAATAAAAAGCTCTAAGTGGTTCATACAAACTAGAATGGTATGATGAAAGAGAGTTTTGGCCTATATCCAGTCATAAATTAAAAAGCAAAAACAAAATAAGCATGCATTAAGATTGATTGCCAGTGTCTCATGAACAAAGGAGGTATGAGTGTGCCTATATTTAACATCCTGGGCCTAAAAGATTTCTAAGGTCCCTTTCAGATGTACCATTCTCTGTGAAAGAAAAAGTATTGTTAGCAGAAATTCTGATAGGAGAAATTTCAAGTGAATATATTAAGGATCATAATTCATTGAAAGGCAAAGCAATGAAATAAAGCATCACTGAAGAAAAACATCATGTTAATATGTGGGCTTACTGATATATGTTACTTAATATATGAGGTCTCTTCTCACCTCATTAAAATATACCTGAAAAACAATCAAAAGACAGGAGGGGTGTGTATGTGTATGTGTATTCCTTTTTCACTTATTTATTATCTGTTTCTCCAGTGAGGCTGTATGTTTCATAATGGCAGGAACCATATCTGATTAGTTAGCTAGTCCCTAAGCATAACAGAAATTATTAAATATATATTTAAATGCATGAGTTGTAAAGACTGGTGCTTTTGCAACATGATCTAAAGAAGGAGATCATAACATTTTGGTGGGAAAATAGTGGCAAGAAAATCATCATTTTGATTCAAATTTTTTTCCTTCTCTGACAGCTGCAATCCTAACAAGTGTTTCTATTAACAAGTGATAGACCAATAGTAAATAGTTACTTTTTTGTTTTTTTACTGAGAAGTATTAATACCATTCATTCATTATGCTGTGCCCTACTCCAATTATGTGTAGCATCATTTGGGTTTTAGTTGAAATACATTTATTTAAAATGCATATTTCTAAGCAATTAACTTTAAAAAATAAGTCATTAGAATATGTGAAAAACTTGACAACTTCCAAGAAATTAAAAATAAGATTCCTACCTAGCAAACTAAAAAGAAAAGCAAATTAAGCAAAGTTTATAAAATTAAATGCAGAACTAAAGAGTAGGTAGTAAGCAAAAAATAATAGAGGTTTTAAAATAAAACAGATTAAATATATTATGACATTTATATGTGAGTTAAACTCCTCTGTTAACAGCAAATGCAAAAAGGAAGGAAAGAAAGAAATAAAGAGATGGAGGCAGAAGTCACAATAATAATGTCAAAATGGAACTCAAGGGGAAAAAGATATTGAACAAGACAGTGGAAAATTCTCCTGATAAAATCCATTATAAAAGGATAACAGTAATAAATCTCCATGAAGATAAAATATAGCAAAAATATTAGACATAATCTGACATAAAAACAATTATAGTACTGTGCCTTTGCTTAGTACTATCACACTATGACTAATCAAGATACAAAGTGATTATGCACAGACACTTATGAGCAATATCACTGTATACTCACAGATAGAAAATATATATTTTGTCAAATGCCTGAGGAATGGTTATAAAATTATTCATATCTAAAGCCATGCAAAAACCTCAACTTTCTGAAAAATGGAAACTGGATGGGCAAGATTACATCTTTTGTCCAAGAATAAACAAAACTAAAAATTAATTAAGATTCCATTAGATAGCAATTTACTTGAAGAGGGAATAGAAATGCAATTAACAAGTATTTATAACATAATTGAATTGAGAATAGTATGTATCAAAATTTCTGGGATAGTTAAAAATATACACTCAAAGGTAAAAATATTCTTAGGGGCTGTCATTTAAGAAAGATAATATAAATGAAAAAAGCATTTTTATGAAGTTAGAAAGTTTTAAAGAAGGCAGCCGCCAGGAAAGCAGGAAAAACCAAAGTTAGAAATTACTAAGTAGAAAAAAGTGTGGATAGATAAAAACATGTAGATTTTTCTTAAAAGGATATTTTTGGAAATATAATTATTAAAAATAAAATTATTTTAAAAATAAAGTAAGTATAAGAAACAAAGGGGACAGATTTTAACTTTACACAACAATTTAATACATAGCTGTATACAAGTATACCATGAAATCCTAATTTGATGCAAAAAAAAATAGAGTAGAGAAAACTTGAAATTCTTATTATATATGTAGCTATAAAAAGCCCTTGTTTAAGAAATTTTTACAAGCAAGTTTTTCTGAGTTTCCAAGAAACAGGTAGAGCCTTAAAAATACATAGAAAACAAGTCAAATAATTTATCTTCATATTGAAAGAAAAAAGTATATACTTTTGTATACCCCATTTTTTCTTATGAGTATATATTATTTTATAATCAGAAAAATATAGGGCCAAATTTAAACGACTGAAGGAAATAAAGTTGATTCAATTGGTTTATAAACTTGAGGGTGGTATTTTGCATAGTATGAGGTGTGCCTATTTATAGCCTTTTTCTCCTAAGAAAAATAATAAGAACTTATTTCTTAGGATTGTATAATCATGAATTAAGACTTAAGAGGCTTGCTTAAATTGACATCACTTACTTGTATAACAAAACAATAATTAAATAATTATATTCTGATTATATTTAATGTTTATACTAATATACTAATATAAATTCAATAACAGTTCTACACATCTTTTTTTCTTAATCCAATAAAGAGATTGTATTTTTGTCAATCTATTCAGTTACGTCAACATAAAATTCTCTCACAATTCTGTTGGGTTTTTTAGATCAGACTGCTTTTTAATAGATACCCTTAGGAAAATTCCAGGGTACAGGAAAGGATATGAAGTCCTACAGTTAGCATTTATATGATTGTGATGCCATAAAGCTAAATGATAAATCTGTAATGGGTTGGGTTTGTGCAAGGGTAGTAGAACCCATTAAAACCTTATTGCCTATATTCATGGGGCTTCTCTGCCTCCACTTCAGAGCATCCTGATTGGGTACTATCATTGGGTTGTTATCACCAAAAATAATTATGATAAAAAACTGGAGCTCAGATTGTCTTAATAATAGTTAAAAGAAATGGAAGTTTTTGTTGTTGTTGGGAATATTTTCTTATGTAGGAGTCCAAGAAATTGCACATACTTTATTGGGTTGGTTAAATTTTTATTAGTGCATTATAGTGATTCTTTATATGATTTGGATATGAGTCCTTTGTCAGATAAATGTATCACAAATATTTTTTCTCAGTGGATCATCCTTTCATTTTCTTGATAATGTTATTTGAAGTTATTAATGTTGGTAAAGACTGTTATCTGTCTTTTTGTTTCACGGACAATGCTTTTTATATCTTATCTCATAAATTTTTGCTTACCCCAAGGATATAAAGTTTTACTCTTGAATTTTCTTTTAGAAGGTTTAGAGTATTAGCTTTTTCATGTAGGTCTGTTCATTCTGCATTAAATTTTGTGTATATTGTGATACTGGATTGAAGTTAATTAATTTCTATAAGGATATTCAATTGTTTTAGTACATTTGTTGTAAAGACTTTTTAATTCATGGAACTGAATTGATATTTCTGTGAAAATTATTTGATATAAATGTATGGTGAAGTGAAATGAAGTGTAAGTCGCTCAGTCATGTCTGACTTTTTGCAACCGCATGAACTATACAATCCATGGCACTCTCCAGACCAGAATACTGGAGTGGGCAGCCATTCCCTTCTTCAGGAGATCTTCCCAACCCAGGGATCAAACCCAGGTCCCCAGCAGTGTGGGGAGATTCTTTACCAGCTGAGCCAAGAGGGAAGCCCTCATGGTATGTATGGTATGTTATGTATATATGTATATATTTTGTATATGTATATTATGTATATATGTATGGTATGTTAATGGAATCTATATTCTGTTTCCATTGCTCTGTAAGCTTACCTTTATATCAATACAATGCTATCATGATTACTGTAGCTATAGGCTAAATCTTGAAATCAGGTAGTGTACATCCTCCAACTTTGTTCTTTTTCAAGATTGTTTTGACTATTCTAAATCCTTTGCTTTTCTATATGAATTTTATAATCAGGTCATCAACAATAACAAAAAAATGCTGCTGTAAATTTGATTGAGATTTTATTAACTACATTGATCAGTTTGTGGAAAATGAACATTTTATCAGGTTTGAGCCTTCCAGTTCTTGAAAATGGTTTATTTCTGTTTATTTAAATATTCTTTCAATGTCTCTTGATGCTTTTCAGTTTTAAGTATAGAGTTCTTACATGACCACACCATCATGGTTATCCAGGTCATTAAGAACATTCTTGTATAGTTTTTTGTGTGTATTCTTGCCACCCCCCTTAATCTCTTTTGCTCCTGTTAGGTCTTTACCTTTCCTGTCTTTATTGTGCCCATCCTTGCATGAAATGTTCCCTTGATATGTCCAATTTTCTCTTCTGTCCCATTCTATTGTTTTCCTCGATTTCTTTGCATTTTTCATTTAAGAAGCACACACATATTTTAACATATGAAAAAACAGATGATCTGGTTGGTTAGTGAGGTAAATGGCTTACATATCTGAACTCTTATTAATTACCTTATTAATGTTACCCTTTAAATGTTACTTTTAAAATATTAATATCTATCAACTCAAACATTACATTTTTTAGCCTTTAACAAATTAAGGAATTTAATACTAGTATTTTGAAGAGATGTGGTCATAAAGGTACATGGAAGAGGTCATTCCCAAAACTTTTGTGTTTTTTAAATTTAACAAAGTACTGTAGTTCTCATGACCCAGATAATCATGATGATGTGTTCACTAATATAGAGCAAGACATCTTGGAATGTGAAGTCAAGTGGGCCTTAGAAAGCATCATTATGAACAAAGCTAGTGGAGGTGATGGAATTCCAGTTGAGCTATTTCAAATCCTGAAAGATGATGCTGTAAAAGTGCTGTACTCAATATGCCAGCAAATTTGGAAAACTCAGCAGTGGCCACAGGACTGGAAAAGATCAGTTTTCATTCCAATCCCAAAGAAAGGCAATGCCAGAGAATGCTCAAACTACCACACAATTGCACTCATCTCACATGCTAGTAAAGTAATGCTCAAAATTCTCCAAGCCAGGCTTCAGCAGTACGTGAACTGTGAACTCCCTGATGTTCAAGCTGGTTTTAGAAAAGACAGAGGAACCAGACATCAAATTGCCAACATCTGCTGGATCATGGAAAAAGCAAGAGAGCGCCAGAAAAACATCTGCTTTATTGACTATGCCAAAGCCTTTGACTGTGTGGATCACAATAAACTGTGGAAAATTCTGAAAGAGATGGGACTACCAGACCACCTAACCTGCCTCTTGAGAAATCTGTATACAGGCCAGGAAGCAACAGTTAGAACTGGACATGGAACAACAGACTGGTTCCAAATAGGAAAAGGAGTACGTCAAGGCTGTATATTGTCACCCTGCTTATTTAACTTTTATGCAGAGTACATCATGAGAAACGCTGGACTGGAAGAAACACAAGCTGGAATCCAGATTGCCAGGAGAAATATCAATAACCTCAGATATGCAGATGATACCACTCTTATGGCAGAAAGTGAAGAGGCGCTAAAAGCGCCTTGATGAAAGTGAAAGAGGAGAGCAAAAAGTTGGCTTAAAGCTCAACATTCAGAAAACAAAGATCATGGCATCCGGTCCCATCACTTCATGGGAAATAGATGAGGAAACAGTGTCAGACTTTATTTTGGGGGGCTCCAAAATCACTGCAGATGGTGACTGCAGCCATGAAATTAGAAGACGCTTACTCCTTGGAAGAAAAGTTATGACCAACCTAGATCGTATATTCTAAAGCAGAGATATTATTTTGCCGTCTAAGGTCCGTCTAGTCAAGGCTATGGTTTTTCCTGTGGTCGTGTATTGATGTGAGAGTTGGACTGTGAAGAAGGCTGAACGCCGAAGAATTGATGCTTTTGAACTGTGGTGTTGGAGAAGACTCTTGAGAGTCCCTTGGACTGCAAGGAGATCCAACCAGTCCATTCTAAAGGAGATCAGCCCTGGGATTTCTTCGGAAGGAATGATGCTAAAGCTGAAACTCCAGTACTTTGGCCACTTCATGCGAAGAGTTGACTCATTGGAAAAGTCTCTGATGCTGGGAGGGATGGGGAGCAGGAGGAGAAGGGGACGACAGAGGATGAGATGGCTGGATGGCATCACGGACTCAATGAACGTAAGTCTGAGTGAACTCCAGGAGGTGGTGATGGACAGGGAGGCCTGGCGTGCTGTGATTCATGGGGTCGCAAAGAGTCAGACACGACTGAGCGACTGAACTGAACTGATAGTTCTCTAAAAGTTCAAACAGGAAAGAATAACAACTGACAAAGACTGACTAACAACATTATGTTTTCATGAAACATCACTATACTAAGGAATTTGGGAAGTTTTCTTCCAGATACATATGTCAATTATAAGATTGTGATTCTTCCATGTGTACGAACAAGGAAAGTCAAGACATCGTATTATTATCCTTGCTTTCCCTGTATCCCAAATTCCCTTTATTACTAGGAATCTTTGGTGCCAATTTTTACACTGTGCCAGAGGCCCCATTTGTATTCCCTATAAACTTGTGAATCCTCATCTCCACCATGAGCTTTGTTTCTCAGTTCTCCAGGCCTGTCTCTGGGGTGTTCTGATCTGACCTTATGGGGGTTATGTGAATGACTCCTTTCCCTTTTTGCCTTCAGTTTGCTTACGGATAAGAGAAGGGAAAGTTGGAAGCTAAACTCACAGTATTTACTAGACGCACATGGGAAATACACATTTGTGTCGTCTATAGAATTGGTCTTAAGTTTTGTAGATGTAGAACTGTAACTTTAGAAACAAAGCAGGAATAAAAATAGTTCTATTGAGGAATCGGGAGCTTGCAAGAAGTTACCCCATCCATTATGGGAGACTCCTGACATCCGGAGAGTTGGCAAGCTCAGGCAGTACTTTTGTATTTGAGAACAAAGAGTGTAAATCCTTTTATAAAGTTAGGCATCCCTTTATTCACAAAATAATCACAGCCTATTTTATCTGTTTATACGTTTGGATTTTTGCATTCTAAGTTAAAGCCAAGCACACCCACGGTAAAAACAAAAGTATACTGCTTTGTTCTGTAGTATTTTAAAGCCTCTGTTTCCTAGGATCAAACTACAGGGCAGCATACAAATTCATTCAGTATATGTAAAAACTCTTAATATGTGTTGGGAAGATAGATTCCTTTCCAGGTTCATCTCAGGCAAAGCAACTCCCACTTCCTATTCCGGACCCCACTACACATTCCCTAGTTTGCTTTCTGTTGTAATTATAAACAACAAACCTTTTACCCTCTTTCAAATCTCCATTATGTTTCATAAGCTGTTTCTGCCATTTGGATTGTCCTTTCTTTCCTTTTTACTGATTAATTCTCACCCAGTTCTTAAGATCTCAGGTAAAATTTTCTCATCTCTGAATCTTTCCCTGAATTGCTAGTTGCTATCCGAATCCCAGTAGCAGTCTAAACCCATTTGTATTAGGTATTTACAAAACAAGAGTTTGGCTCTTCCTGTTGTTCACCTGTGTTAACTAGATTAAGCAGGGCCATGTCTACTGAGACTTTATATTCCAAATGCTAAGGACAACACTGATGCTTGGGAAGTGCTGGCTGAGTGACTGAATGAATAAATGAATGAATGAATGAATTTTTAATTTTTCTTTCTTTTGCTTCCTTGAACTCTCATTTTGCTCTAAATAGTTTTCCATGGCACTTAACACCTTCTAAAATATTACGTACTTTTGTTATTTATTATATTTGTTGTCAATGTCTTCCCATTAAGGCAGAGTATCTCTCTTTAGTATGTGTTAAAATTTATTTAAGGAATGATTAAAATAAATCCTACCGAAGCCCATGTACTCTGGAGCCCTTGAGCCACAACTAGAGAATCTGTGTGCTGCCACTAAAGATCTCCACATAATGCAACAAAGATCTCACATGCAGCAACTAAGACCCAGTGCAGCCTAAATCAAGATTTTTAGGAGTATTCTGAATTTAAGTATAATTCTTATTCCTAGTTGCCCTTTAGGTCTAGTATATGCATGTCTGCTCAGCCATGTCTGACTGTGACCCATGGGCTGTAGCCCACCAGGCTCGTCTGTCCATGGAATTTTCCAGACAAGAATACTGCAGTGGGTTTCCCTTTCCTTCTCCAGGAGATCTTCCCAGCCCAGGTAGGGAACAGGGTCTCCTGTAGATTCTTTAGCACTGCATCTCCTGGGAAGCCCTTAGGCCTGGTAACTTGATCTAAACTTTCTGAGCATTTACACAGGAAACTTAGTAAAAAACGTTTTGAGTCTCTGTTAAATATTTAACTATCAGCTGAATGTGGCTTCCTTGATGGCTCAGTGGTAAAGAATCTACCCGCAATGCAGGAGCTGCAAGGAGAAGCAGGTTTGATCCATGGGTCAGAAAGATCCCCTGGAAAAGGGCATGGCAACCTACTCCAGTATTCTTGCCTGGAGAATCCTATGGACAGAGGAGCCTGGCAGGCTACAGTCCATGGGGTCGCAAAGAGTCAGACATGACTTAGCACTCAGGCACACATTAGCTGAACATGATCACCTTTTTATCAGCCTGAACAAGTTAACCCAAATAAGTTTATCAGATTGGCCCTAGTAGAAAACAAAGCACGGTAAAGCAATCTTTCATTAACCCGATATTTCTCTAGCATTGCTTATGTGTCTTTGTCCAGTAAATTGGGCATGGGGTACTCTCAGAGAGGGCTTCCCTGGTGGCTCAGTGGTAAAGAATCCGCCTGCAATGCAGGAGCCATGAGTTCAATGCCTGGGTCAGGAACATCCCCTGGAGAAGGGAAAGGGAACCCACTCCAGTATTTTTGCCTGGAGAATCCCACAGACAGAGGAGCCTTGTGGGCCAAGGTCTATAGGATCACAAAGAGTTGGACATGACTGAAACATCTTAGCACACATGCATGCACTCTGTATCAAAGAATGAGCACCACTATATACATCAGCATGGATTAATTTCAGAAATATATTTTCTGGTGAAAGATAAAAATCACCAAGAATACATAGGTAGGATTTAATTTATGTATAAGATGATCACTATTGATTAAGAATCTGAGAATATTGATTATACTGGAAAAAAGGAGAAAATTTACTCCATATAATCAAATTTGTATTATTTATGAGTGGACTGGGTAGAGTGAAGGTTGTTAGATAAGTGAGGGGAACACAAGGTCTTCAAAGTGTTGGTTATAGTCTATTTCTAGAATGGGGTATGGGAATACATGGATTCTCAGTTATTACTCTTTTACTTCATTATAAATATAATTTCATAAATATTTAATAATTAATAAAATCATCAAAAATAAAAACAGAATAATACCACAATGAAAACAAAGAAACAAATATTAAATTGTACTCCAATTTAGCAAATGGCTAGACTAAAATTTCATATATAAACAAATTCTTCTCAAAAAGCTAATAGATCTTGGCAATTTTCTTGAGGGATATAAAACCTGTAAGTAATCACAAATTTTCTGAAAATTGCCATGCAACTTTATTGCCTCATATTCTATTAATAACATACTAATTAAATATTAATAAAAGATTCATAAATGGTTAAACACACTTAATGGTGCAATTTGCTCAGGAAATTTACTGCAATGTATACACACAACATATTTTCAGAGGCATGTTATCTTTGGTGTGTTGTGTGTGTATTTGCATGGGTGTCTGTGTCTAATTTCTCTATAAGACTCACAAAGAGATGCAGAAATTCAGAAACCACCCAAACTTACCTGTCTGTAAATTGTTTTCACTCTGCTTCCTAGAAAACATTTAAATTCATCCTCTCCTCCACATTCAGACTGTCTTTACCTTGGTTTAATAGTCATTTCTGGTTTTTACTATTTACTACTTGCTTCATAGCTATATAGCTATATAGCTTTTCCCTGCTCCATCTCTTTCTCTGCCAATTCAGCTTTCACAGAACTTCTAGCCAGACTGATCTTCTAAAACACAAACCCTGCCTTAAATTCCTAATTTTCTACAAAATAGAACCTAACTTCCTCAGAATAACATAAAAGTCTTTCAGAAATCCAAGTACAGCCTATCTTCCGAGTCTTTGTGCTTCGGCTTTACCAAACTCTTTACCAAATTGTTCTGCTTCCCCTGATGTGCCTTGCAGTTCCATGCAAGATCACCCCCTTGGCAGTAAATTGGCATTAGTGCACTCTTAATGTTGGTGGCTCAGAAAGTAAAGAATCTGCCCATAATGAGGGAGATAAGGGTTCAGTCCCTAGGTCAGGAAGATCCTCTGGAGAAGGCAATGGCTATCCATTCCAGTAGTCCTGCCTGGGAAATCCCATGGACAGAGGAGCCTGGAGAGTTACAGTCCATGAGGTCCCAAGGAATCAGACATGACTGAGCGACTGGCACTTTCATTGTTTGTTAGCTTGTTTTTTTATGAATCCATATCTAAATTTCTAAAACTTGGCTGCATTTTTGCCTCCCTTATTCTTATCTCTTCTAACCTTAACCCACCCTCTAGCACATTTAGGCATTTTGTCTCCTGTACTTTCCTAATATGTAGGACATATTTCTGTAATAGAGTTTTTAACAAAATGGTGGAATCATTACTCCTTTGTCTCTTTCTCTAGGTTTTGTGGATTTCGGGAGAAGAGATTTAGGCCTATTAGTATTTCTGGGTCTAAACATTATCTGGAAAATAGTTTTGCTGAATAAGTAAGACAATCAAGATGATGAGACCAATTGAAGAGGGGATATGGATGTGGAATTCAGCCTAAACATGGAAAGAAAAAGACATATCATGAATTTCAAGCTAAGGAGTAAGGAAATTGAACAGAGGACAAAGTTAAAAAGGTTTCATTCATTCAGGGTGAAATATTCCTTATCGTGTGCCTTTTATTGACTAGAACACTGAGAAAAAAAATCACTAAACAATGACAATGAGTCCAGACAATCGATGGTTTAAAAAAGAAACAGAAAAGAAATTAAAAGATTTTAATTTTGGTGCCTTCAATGTGTGTCTAGAAAATGCCAAGCCAATATTTTGGGAAGGAGAAAACCTTCTGCACAGAGGTGCAGAAGCTTCTTTGGGCAAACAGAATCTATGTGATGAAATGTTTGATCAAAATGTTTATTTGAAATGGTGATGTTCTACGAGGCAGAGGAAGGTTTCTATCCCAAACATTTGCTTTTCGTCATTGTAAAAGAGAGTTCAGTGAATCCAATTAACTGAGCAGAAAAGAGTACCTAAGGCCAGATGTACTCCTTTATTCCTTCCCAGAGGGTTAATACATTGTTAAGCTTATTTGGGCACTCTAGCATTTGTCTGGGCTTCTGAGAAGTCAGCTGGACTGTATGTACTTTCTGGGAGGAAAAAATAAATAAATAAATAAAGGGAAGCACCTAGTGCCTGCTGTGTAAACTGTTTGGAAGCCTCACTCTGTGGCTTCTGTCTGCAGCCCTCCTAGCTACCATTTAATATAAGCCCATCTATGCCAGGCACTGTGAAAAGCACTTTACATGTAATCATGGTCTCATTAAACTGGCACAGCAGTACTGTAAGGAACAATGTTTACCTCCATTTTACAGAAAAGAGTTTCAAGGTAAATGAGTTTGCTTAAGGTCACATTACACAACTAGTTAAGCAGTTGAGGTAAGAATCAAGCATAGGACTTTATGAGTTAGTTGCAAGGTTTAGCAAACAGGATACTCAAGCATTGCTTACACTACAAAATTAGTCATTGTTTACTTTAAATTCAAGTTCAACTGGGTGTCATAGCAGGCTTCCCAGGTGGCTCAGTGGTAATCAATCCATCTGCCAATATCATGCCCTGGAGGAAGAAATGGCAACCCACTCCAGTATTCTTGCCTAGAAAATCCATGAACAGAGGAGCCTGGCAGGCTACAGTCCATGGGGTTGCAAAAGAGTAGGACATGACTGAGTGAGTGAGCATGAACACATTTGCCTAACAACCCTATTTTGAGTGAGTCAAACATCCCTATCATATGGTCACTCTGTCAACTGCTTTAGCAGATAATTCCAGGGATAGTTCTGGGTGAACATATTGTCAAAACGCAGTCAAAGAGCAGGCAGATCTGGAACTAACAATGAGTTGCATGTCTTCCATGTAACAGATGCAGTCATTTACCCAGATTTTTACTACCTGTGAGTCTTGAATTAGGACCATGGGTTGAAGAAATTGAAATTTAAGATCAAACCCAGTTACAAAGGTAGATGCCTATGATGTTGATGAAGATTCAGGGCTCCTCACTTCCATGACCCTCAATTTGTTTTGTAGTCACATAGAAGATCCCATAAATTATACAAGCTTTGGACTCCCCAAACCTCAGTTTGTCCTATACAATATGTTTATGTCAGAATCAGAATGCAAAGCCAAAAAAGCATACTCTTCTCCAAATTGTTTGCTTTTCAATTATTTCTTAAAACTGTCTAGAGCTCATCCCCATACCAAAAAAGTATTCCATGCATGTTTGATAAAAGGATGAATAAGCAAATGAATGGATAGAATATTTGATAAAACTTCAGAAAATTCATGCTTCTAAACACACTATTGAGAATTTGGTTATTCACGTTGTTATACAAGTCATGATCACCTGACTTTTTTCTTCATATTGTGCCATGTTTTCTCTCTGGAGGTAAGTGCAGTTATTTAACAGTGTAACATCTGTTATCAAGAGCATGATTAAAAATGGGACCTTCCTTCATCCCATAGGCCTGCTGGATGGTGGTTAAAGGTGGTCCCAGAGTTGGTCTCTTCTATAGCTATACTTTCTATTATTTAAACTGGGATGTCCCAACATGATTCTATTGCAATTGCATTTGTGTTACAAGGGGGTTTCCCAGTTGTTTTTACCTTATTAGACTGTTTAGAATTTATCTTCTGCCTAGTTACTCTTAACATATAGAATGTTTGGATAAAGCTTCATCTAATATGGACTCCAGTCATATTTTTTACTCAGTTAATTACTTTCCTGCACATTGGGATAATTGCATGTTTTGCCTTCCCTAGAGCAAGGACATTCAGATCAGTATTAGGAAGGCTGGAGAGACAGGGGGACAGGTTAGGTATGGTAAGCTTGATCTTATATGTACTCAATAACCACGCAACCGGTGCAGACTTTAAACTTGGTAATGAAGATCCTGAAGCCACCTCTCTTATAATTTGTTCTCCCAATACTGCAATCTGGCATCATAATAAAGCAAGATCCTGTAAAGACATATAGCCTTAAACGGTAAAGTTGAAAGATCCCCTGGAGAAGGAAATGGCAGCCCACTCCAGTATTCTTGCCTGGAAAATCCCATGGACCGCAGAGCCTGGTAGGTTACGATCCATGGGGTCGCAAAGAGTCACACACAACTGAGCGACTTCACAGTCACAGTCACAGTCAAGCTATATTTAACTTTAAATCTCTTTCTTTCACCAATAACCAAACAAGCAAAACCCCCAAAACCTGTCTGTCAGAATCCTGTCAATTTTAGAAATATCTAACTATATTCTTATATATTACAATATGTTTATGCATACATAGTAGATCTGTAAAATACAGAAGAGCACAGAGAATAAAAAAAATCAGCTGTATTCTCTAATAGCCACTAACACATGTATGTTGTTTTCCAATATTTTCACACTTACATATGTACATGTGAACTTTTTTAGAGTTGAGATCATATATTGTGGTTACTATGATTTTTATGGCATTCTCTTGTACAATATGTCTAGTAGACCTTAAGAAATAAGCAGGACATTACTTTGCAAATGGGCGTGAGCCAGCTTAATAATTAACATCATGTGTATACTTAGATTGTTCATTGCAATCCTCTGTTTAAACTCAGGTCTCTAATGGTTTATCATCCAATTATATCTATCAGTAAAAGAGAATGTGCATAAATGTTATAAGTATGTCTGTATTTAATGACTTTAATTTCATTAAATTAACCTAAATTTAAAATATTTTTCCCTCTTAAACCTGCATTCAAAGAATGGGGTGTTACCCAATCTATAAACAACTCTTTTGCATTAGAAGTACAACTAGAACCACAATAAATGTGATAACTATTGTTGCTTTTCAGTTAAGAGTATTAGTATTCATTCAGAAATCTGTTAATAGACTAAAAATATATAATGCGTTACTTAATTTAAAAGGATCTCAAAGCCAGTTAACACTTGTGCTTTGTGAATTGACTTCTAATCTGATATATCCAGCCATTCTTTTTTTTTTTTTTTTTAATGAGTCACAATGTAGATCCTGAAATCTGAGAATTCTTTGATTAGGTTCTCACAATGGGGTCAAGGTTTTACCTTGGGCTTCTTAGTCTTCTCACATAATTATTAAGCAATAAATTATGATGTCATTGATGAAAGAAATGCCAAAAACTGTTTCTTCATTTTTTGACACCCACATGGATTAGATAGGTTGCAGAACTTTTTCTTTCAAAATTGGTGGAAAGTAGAGCAAGGCAATGAGGTCTCCTTACCATTGCTGTTTCTAGCTATGGTTGCTTTTGTGGTCATGAGTCCTGTCAGAAGTTCTGGTAGCAGCTCCAATCAGAGACCAATAGAAACTTATGCACATTTGCTACCATGCACAGTAACGCTATCAGGTTTTAGACCAATAGCAACTCTATAAATAATTATGTATAGTATTCTACTGCTAATCTGGAAAACATTTCAGAGTATACCATATTTATACCAGTTTCCTAACAGATGGTAGTTGTCATAAGAACAAATTTTAGCCTCCCCAGCTATATAGCCAGATTGTAAATATTTTAATTATTTCTATTTCAATTCCTCCATTCTCTAACTTATACTTTAAATCTTAAAAAAAAATACTTATGGCTTAAATGAATTGCATTTATATAATAAGACTATTGAAAAAATATAAAATCATAAGAAAAGGGAAGAAGCATATTTTATAGTTAAGAAATATTGACAGTGATTTAACTCTAAATTGGGGTCTAAGTATCCTAGCAGTTAAGACACAAGTAGAAGCACAAAATGTTCTATAACCTTTTTCCATAATAAAATAAAATCTATTAATTATTCAAGACTGACAAAAATTTCCTAGTACAAATTAGTGGAAAGAATTTATTGCAAGAGCCTTTAATGAGAGGAATGTAATTGAACTATTTTCAATAAGCATTTTACAGAAAATGCTAACATTACCTCTAAAAGTTACCTTTTTTTTTTTCCAATTGGCCCTAAGTTTCAGTCTTGAGTTTATCATACTCTTAGTAATGGTATATGATTTTTTAGTGTTTGGCCTTCAAAATCAGGAATATATATATCAATGAGGAATGGTTCTAGGAAGCATGTAGCTTTCATATGATACAAATTAATAGAGGTCTAAAGCACAGTATAGAAAAAAATCTTTTATGAATAAAATTAGTGTTAACATTTGTTACTCCAGTGGTCTTCATGCTGGAATATATACTTTCCCCTGGGAGTCCATGTTCCACCAGCCACTTAAGAAAGAATAGCTTGAAAGAAATCTATTTCCAAATTTTCAACATACCACATGTGTAGTTTCCTAGAATGGATAAGCCTGACAGTTTGCTGGTGGCCAGTGCATCATGCTGAAAGTTTCTTATCTGTTATACTTTCTTAATTTCTCTTTTCTAATTGTTTTTTTCCCACTTTGCCATAGAAAGTCATAAATTTCATACAAAGGGAATCTTCATATGGTACATTACCTCTGTGAGAGGGCCCAATGAAAGGGATAATTTAAATGATACTAATGACTGAGAAATGATTTCTTTTGCCAGTCAGGTGGCTTCTAATTCTTTGCTTTTGATAAAACTGAATGAAGAAACAAATCTAGTAATTAGATCATTACAGACATATTTTTAATGAGAGATCAATATGTGATTTTGCCTTATAACTTGAAAGGAGTTCAATGAATTGTTTCATTGCCATAATGAAATTCTTTGGATTTTCATCTCTTTAGAGGAGAGCAAGTTATCTCACTGAATATGTCAAGTAAAAAATAGAAACAGAAATGAGTCTGAGTTTTAAAAGACAGTGCATAAACTGAAACAAAACAAGAGCATCCATCATGTATTTCATTAAGAAATGCATTCTTAATTATATTTTACTTACTATCCTTAGTCACTATTGAAATTGATGATAAATTTATTTTGCTTCTGTCAACATAGATGATCATAGAAAATTATAAACAAATATATTTGTTCATATGTACAAGCTGAAATTAAGTGTTATAGGATTATCTAGAGAAGACTTTCATATGTTAAATTATTTTATAAAGAATAAATTGTATATGGAAGTAGAATGGAACTATATGAACAAGATCCAAAAGGAATGATGGTAGATTTTCAAAAAATACCTTAATCATTTTTTCTTCTTTAATAGTGTATGGTGGGCATTAAAATCACAATGATAATTAGATTTCTTTGAAAATATCTGAAATGTGTTTCAATTGTTTGAAATCTAATAATTTTATTTTTAAAAGTTAGTATTTTAAAAACACCAGATCTTATATATTTTAAATACTATTTTAAATTTAAAATAATGATAGGAACTTTGGGATGTCAACTTAAAATGTACAAGATGATTCATAGGTTTTAAAAATTATTTTAGATAATACAAATAAAATGTTAGAAAGTCACTATTTTCATCTATGGTGTGTAGATATCATCTCTTTCACTTAGACATTTGATGAAGGATAGAAGTGCAAGGCCCCTTCATCTCAAAAGAACCAGCAGTGTGGAATTCTGTAATCCTGACTGACCTACTCTAAACACTTAAAAATCCCGATCAGGATACAAGGTCATCATAGCTTGGCGTGAAATGAGTCAATGTTTTGCCCAACAATGAAGCACCAGGTCCTCCTGAAAACAAGACTTTGATTCAAAACCCATGGGATTTCTGTGTTGTGTCTACAGTACATGGAGTCTTTCTCTTTTTCCAATACAACGTCTTTTTCTAAGGTACATCGACTTTATCCCCAAATGTCATTGTTTAATGTATGTATTATTTTTCTTTAAATATGTTGCTCTTGGCAAACACTATTGATATTTCTGAACTTCAATTAATAAAGTAAAATTTGCAGGTTCTTCTAGACTGAAAAAGCAAGAAATCTCTCCAGTGCTCACATTCCAAATGAGGGCATTATTTCCTGTTCACTGGTTCTGTGTCCATTGGTCCTTGTCCTATGTGTTATTGCATTTCTGTGGTTAGCTCTGTAGGGTGCTGAGCCTTCCCTATAGGGGGGCTCCCTGGAGGCAGTGTGGTACAGCAGAAGAGAACAAAATCCAGAGGAAGGAGATTTGAGATATTTAACAGATTTGACACTACCGAGGTAAGTAAGCATGCATAATTTTCTACACTGCACAGGACCTTGGCTTCCTTATTTATAACATAAAGACATTGGATAGATGCCACAAAATTTTCTTCAAGTCTTAAAAGCCTGTGACTTTATGTGGGAACATTTTAGGATGATGAAATGTTCTATTTTATGGTGATTGTCATGGTTATATTTCTGTATACATTGTAAAAATTCACTGGTGAAATATGTTGTAAAGCTGACCAAAAAATTGTGACTTTCAGAAATAACACTAATAGTATCACTTAATGACTGTGTGTGTCAGCTACCAATTTCTTTACATGTATTGTTTCATCAATGTATCATAAATTCTCTAAAAATTTGATACAATTTTTATCCCCATCCTAGTGAGGGGTAACACTAAGGTCTAAAGCTGTTAGTGACCTGACCGAAATCTCACACATGGTGAGTGGCAAAGCCAGAACTCAAATATATGTCTGCCAGTTCCAAAGTCTGTGCTTAAATAATTTCTTTACTATTAGAAGAAAAGCTGGAGAATGAGGCATATTGACTGACTTTCTCCCAGATCCACATATCAGAAGCAAGACAACATTTTTGTTTGTTTCTTTATTTTGTTTTGTTTTTAATCCCTACCAAGGATTAGTGAGCATTGCTAGGATCATCCTAGTTTTCTCAGCAGGCCTAGGAATCCATTCCTTTATTTGTGGAGTCAAAAACATCACTACTTACATGGAAAAATGCAGAAAAGGGGGCATGCAAACTGAAAAAAAAATCATGACAAATTTATGTTTTTGTTGTTGTTGCATATACATGTTTTAATTTAAGATGTACTCAACTGATTGTAAATCAGCGTGTATACATAGAGCCTTGAGGGAATGCTAAACTTTGCCACCTACCTAACCTGAATATTGTCATATTCCCCTATAAATCAACTCTGCAGTGTGTGCTTTTGTCAGAATATGTGCTGTGTCTGGTGGTTTTTAGAAGTGAACTTCTATAATCAGCAAAGTTATGTGTGACCTTATATTAAGTAGCAGCAAACAAACATGTCTAAAATAACCTATAGACGAAGGCTTACTTAACAAAACCAAGGTCCCAAAAGTGGCCATTGATTTTTAAATTTTTTTCCACTAGAATTCCTTATAGCGGCCCATATTGTTTTGGGTATAGTTAAATGCCTTTTTGAAGAAAAATATAATTATAATATATGTATTTTAGTGATATATGGCATGAAGCAATGACTAAAATACCCTTTTACAAATCAACATGAAAGATGCCTAGATTGGGAGAACTGATTTGTAGTGTTCAGGGGGACTGAAATGTGTCTACACATTAAAGATTGATACTGGGAGTCTTTCCCAAGAGAACATTAATTGTATTTGAGTTCTAAAAGTTCCACCCTCAGTAATTTTGTCTGAGAAAGTATCATTGGATTTCTTTGGGTCACTGATTTTCCTAAACTACAAGTGCTATCTGTTTCAATCTTTGAGATCTAATTATACTCATTCTTACAAATTAAGAGTGTTTTTATATTATGCCCAGAAATTCTTAAGTATAATTTCATATTGGAGTTCTAGAAGATTTAGTTGGTAATGTTAAAATACATTTAGAAATGTTACAGGTTATCTTTTCTTGGGGTGGGGGAGAGGAAGCTAAGATTACGTTAAGGTTAATTTACAAAATGTGCTAGAAGAAAAAAAAACAAAAAATGGTCTCCTTAAATTTCTCAAAATTTAGTGTCATCCATGTTAAAACCACCCAGTGAGATTCACAAAGTACATGTCCTACCTTTGGCTTGCTTTTAAATCAAGCCTTATTTTTGTGTGCAGAAGCAGAATGAATTATAAATGATTATAACATTTAAATTTTAGGTTTATTTTCAAGTGTAGTTGATTTCACTGAAATGGGAATTCTGTAGCTATTTAGTAATTGGGAATGATAGTTCTCTGCAATTCATAATTGGACCCAAAACAGGTGTTTTGTTTCTTTTTAAAAATTAAAAATATTTTCAGCATTGGCAGAAGAATATATTTTCAAGTGGCTATGAGGTAACGAAAATAAGCTGAATGTAAAAGACAGAAGGTTCTACTTTTACTATATTTTTAGAAAGTATTTTTATTGACAAATCAAAGGAATCTGCATTCCTAATTAACTAGTTTTAATGGCAACTAATCAGCTAGAGCTGGTGGTTTAAATGGGCATTAAAGAATAGTGATAAGAGAATTAAAAGGAAATAAACTGATACAACTATGTGAACTGGTTATTCCAGGATATATAAATATATATACTCATGTGTGCAAATCTGAACTATTCATCTTATGAACTAAGTGTTAATTAGAATAAAAGTTACATATTATTTCACCATCAGAGTCAAAATCATGATGGATTGTAACTTATTTGAGATCATTAGTGACCAAATGAGTCTAAGAATTATGTAATCCTAATAAGTTATTGCCATGATCTTCATTTTCTGAATGTTGAGCTTTAAGCCAACTTTTTCACTCTCCACTTTCACTTTCATCAAGAGGCTTTTAGTTCCTCTTCACTTTCTGCCATAAGGGTGGTGTCATCTGCATATCTGAGGTTATTGATTTTTCTTCCTGCAATCTTGTTTCCAGCTTGTGTTTCTTCCAGCCCAGCGTTTCTCATGATGTACTCTGCATATAAGTTAAATGCAAGGAGATCCAACCAGTCCATTCTGGAAGGAGATCAGCCCTGGGATTTCTTTGGAAGGAATGATGCTAAAGCTGAAACTCCAGTACTTTGGCCATCTCATGCAGAGAGTTGACTCATTGGAAAAGACTGTGATGCTGGGAGGGATTAGGGGCAGGAGGAGAAGGGGACAACAGAGGATGAGATGACTGGATGGCATCACTGACTCAATGGACATGAGTCTGAGTGAACTCAGGGAGTTGGTAATGGACAGGAGGCCTGGCTTGCTGTGATTCATGGGGTTGCAAAGAGTCGGACATGACTGAGTGACTGAACTGAACTGAACTGAATAAGTTATTAATAAATGGCCCACAGCAATTTCCCAACTTAAATTGTCAATTTAAAAACAGTTTAGATGGAGTATTTCCAATTACATTCCCAAAGTAGGATACACTTAAATGGTTTACAGAACACAAAATAGAATTAAGAGGAAGGTTATCACAAACTAGACCCATGAAGAGGATTCTGCCTCTCATTCAAATGCACCCTCTTTTACTAATAATACCAGTTGGCTCACGAGACGATTCCCAAGATTGACCACAGAAACAAAACAGATAGTCCGCAAAGAACAATGTTACCAACTGAGATAAAGATTTCCTTCTTCTTTCAAAGTAATGTAAAGTAAAAAGTCTCTGATTTATATGAAATGAGGAATTAGGAACCAATGACCTAAACTAAAGATGTTTACTGGAAGGTTGCAGCGATTTGTCAGATGGTAGGTCATTCCTCTTCCTGTTTTGCTTCATTATGTATCCAAATGGTCATATGTGTGATGCTGCTGCTTCTGCTAAGTCATTTCAGTCGTGTCTGACTCTGTGTGACCACATAGACAGCAGCCCACCAGGCTCCCCACTCCCTGGCAAGAACACTTGAGAGGGTTGCCATTTCTTTCTCCAAGGCATGAAAGTGAAAAGTGAAGGCGAAGCCACTCAGTCGTGTCCTACTCGCAATGGCCCCATGGACTGCAGCCTACCAGGCTCCTCCATCGATGAGAGTTTCCAGTCAAGAGTACTGGAGTGGGTTGCCATTGCCTTCTCATTATGTATAAAGTCCATTTAAAGTTTCTCTTGTAGTTAACTACTTTTCTGTTTTAGAATTTAACACATTTTAAAGTTGTCTTTTCTTCTTTGAAAAATTAGAGCAGATTCATTTGAAATATTCTAAATATAGAGTACAAAAGAAATCTTCATGACCAAGATAATCACGATGGTATGATCACTCACCTAGAGCCAGATATCCTGGAAGGTGAAGTCAAGTGGGCATTAGAAACCATCACTACAAACAAAGCTAGTGGAGGTGATGGAATTCCAGTTGCACTATTTCAAATCCTGAAAGATGATGCTGTGAAAGTGCTTCTCTCAATATGTCAGCAAATTTGGAAAACTCAGCAGTGGCCACAGGACTGGAAAAGGTCAGTTTTCATTCCAATCCCAAAGAAAGGCAATGCCAAAGAATGCTCAAACTACAGCACAATTGTTCTCACCCCACGTGCTAGCAAAGTAATGCTCAAAATTCTCCAAGCCAGGTTTCAGCAATACGTGAACCGTGAACTTCTAGATGTTCAAGCTGGTTTTAGAAAAGGCAGAGGAACCAGAGATAACCAGAGATCAAATTGCCAACATCCGCTGGATCATCCAAAAGCAAGAGAGTTCCAGAAACACATCTATTTCTTCCTTATTGACTATGCCAAAGCCTTTGACTATGTGGATCACAATAAACTGTGGAAAATTCTGAGAGAGATGGGAATGTCAGACCACCTGACCTGCCTCTTGAGAAACCTATATGCAGGTCAGGAAGCAACAGTTAGAACTGGACATAGAGCAACAGACTGTTTCCAAATAGGAAAAGGAGTATGTCAAGGTTGTATATTGTCACCCTGCTTATTTCACTTCTATGCAGAGTACATCATGAGAAACACTGGGCTGGAAGAAGCACAAGCTGGAATCAATATTTCTGGGAGAAATATCAATAACCTCAGATATGTAGATGACACCACGCTTATGGCAGAAAGTGGAGAGGAACTAAAAAGCCTCTTGATGAAAGTGAAAGAGGAGAGCAAAAAGTTGGCTTAAAGCTCAACATTCAGAAAACGAAGATCATGGCATCTGGTCCCATCACTTCATGGGAAATAGATGGGGAAACAGTGGAAACAGTGTCAGACTTTATTTTGGAGGGCTCCAAAATCATTGCAGATGGTGACTGCATCCATGAAATTAAAAGATGCTTACTCCTTGGAAAGAAAGTTATGATCAACCTAGATATCATATTAAAAAGCAGAGACATTACTTTGTCAGCAAAGGTCCATCTTGTCAAGGCTATGGTTTTTCCAGTGGTCATATATAGATGTGAGAGTTGGACTATAAAGCAAGCTGAGTGCCAAAGAATTGATGCTTTTGAACTATGGTGTTGGAGAAGACTCGTGAGAGTCCCCTGGACTGCAAGGAGATCCAAAGAGTCGAACAAAACTGAGCAACTGAACTGAACTGAACTGAAATATAGAGTAAAGCAGAAAAAGAAAGCAAACCCCACATAGGGTCTTTTTCCTCAGTGATGAACATTTTGATGAATTGTGTGATTTAAATGATTCATAAATTCCCTGATGTTAGTACTATACTGTGTAAATACAGACTGTAGTGTTATCAACTGTATGTCCACAGGTAGAGCATAAATGACTACAGAATTAGAGAAAGGTACAGGGGTTGTTGGAACTTAGTTCACTTCAGTCACTTAGTCGTGTCCAACTCTTTGTGACCCCATGAATCACAGCAAGCCAGGCCTCCCTTGTTCATCACCAACTCCCAGAGTTCACTCAGACTCATGTCCATTGAGTCAGTGATGCCATCCAGCCATCTCACCTCTGTTGTCTCCTTCTCCTCCTGCCCCCAATCACTCCCAGCATCAGGGTCTTTTCAAATAAGTCAACTCTTCGCATGAGGGGGCCAGAATATTGGAGTTTCAGCTTTAGCATCAGTCCTTCCAATGAACACCCAGGACTGATCTCCTTTAGGATGGACTGGTTGGACGTCCTTGCAGTCCAAGGCACTCTCAAGAGTCTTCTTCAATACCACAGTTCAAAGCCACCAATTCTTCAGTCTTCAGCTTTCTTCACAGTCCAACTCTCACATCCAAATATGACCACTGGAAAAACCGTAGCCTTGACTACACATACCTTTGTTGGCACAGTAATATCTCTGCTTTTGAATATGCTATCTAGGTTGGTCATAACTTTTCTTCCAAAGCGTAAGCGTCTTTTAATTTCACAGCTGCAATCACCATCTGCAGTGATTTTGGAGCCCCCAAAATAAAGTCTGACACTGTTTCCACTGTTTCCCCATCTATTTCCCATGAAGTTATGCGACCGGCTGCCATGATCTTCGTTTACTGAATGTTGAGCTTTAAGCCAACTTTTTCACTCTCCTCTTTCACTTTCATCAAGAGGCTTTATAGCTCTTCACTTTCTGCCATAAGCGTGGTGTCATCTACATATCTGAGGTTATTGATATTTCTCCCAGAAATATTGATTCCAGCTTGTGCTTCTTTCAACCCAGCGTTTCTCATGATGTACTCTGCATAGAAGTTAAATAAGCAAGGTGACAATATACAGCCTTGACGTTCTCCTTTTCCTATTTGGAACCAGTCTGTTGTTCCATGTCCAGTTCTAACTGTTGCTTCCTGACCTGCATATAGGTTTCTCAAGAGGCAGGTCAGGTGGTCTGACATTCCCATCTCTCTCAGAATTTTCCACAGTTTATTGTGATCCACATAGTCAAAGGCTTTGGCATAGTCAATAAAGCAGAAATAGATGTGTATCTGGAACTCTCTTGCTTTTTGGATGATCCAGCAGGTGTTGGCAATTTGATCTCTGGTTCCTCTGCCTTTTCTAAGTTTGGACTAGGTGTCCATTAAGTTGAAAGGGATCACTCTGTAAGTCGCCGCATCTACTGCCAGTATCCTTAATTAAGGGGAATAGTCAGGGGCAAGAGGGAAGAGCTTTGAACCATTCTTGGGCTGTCTTAAGTCCCACCATACTGCTTTTCAAGGCAACAGTGCTTTCTTAGCATACTCACTGGTGGTTTTATTCTAATTCCCTTTTCACATGTTTTGCATTCAGATTCTAGCTAAGTGAGAACTCTTGGGCTCTACATAGAATTGTGACCTCGTCCTGGTTAGTGATGCTAATCATAGAAGAGGTATGAATGAATTTTCAAGTAGTTGAAAGAATGATCTGAGAATTAACCAAATTGTATCACAGCCCTGACACAAATTTATTAAATCCTATTATGAGAACCTATTGGGCAAAACTTTCTTCTCCTTTCAGTTGCTGCCTTATAAAATACCTATTGTTTTCTGAGCTTACGAAATGTAGTAGCCACAGAGAAATTCCGAATAATTCTGCTAATACTGAACATAATGGCTAAGACAAGGTTCATTCCAGAACTCTAAAAAGCTCATCTTGCCAGACAGACCGCAGATGTATCTAGTTTTGTATTAAACAGAATTCCTCTGCTCGCAGGGCTTCTCAGCTGGTACTGGTAGTAAAGAACCTGACTGCTAATACAGCAGACTGGCAAGAGGTGGTTTCCATCCCTGGGTCAGGAAGATCCCGTGGAGAAAGAAATGGCAACCTGCTCCAGTATTTTTGCCTGGGAAATCCCATGGACAGAGGAGCCTGGTGGGCTACAGTCCTTGGGGCTGCAAAGAGTTGGACATGACTGAACACACACACACTAGCCTTCTAGCATACTGGTTATTAAAAAGTGACATACACTGTGCACTAATCTGTTTATTTTGGATCTTTATCAGAGTACACACCACAAGAGTTTGAACAGCTTCCTAGTGACATTTTCCATGTCAAAGTTTAAAAAGAAGAGAACAAAGGTCACTTTGACAACTTGATTGAATTACTTGGCTGAACCCACAGTATATGAACATACTGATGAATATTTTTCCATGATAGACAAAAATGATAATCCTCAGGTTTGTTTTGAAAAATGGGTTTCCATCTTATTTCAGCTCCTAACCAAAGAGTCAGGCTATTTCTCAGGGAAATTTGTCTCTTGACATTTCTGCCTTCAATGCATCAAGCTTCTATTCATATACATTTGTGTCTGGCCTTTTAACAGCTATGCCATCTAGCAATCAAGTATCTGATTTGATTTTCTTCAAATATCTAATCTCAGGTAGCGTATCCTCACAGCAGGCAATTTTTATGTAAAATACTGGTAGCAAATCTAATGGATCTGATGACAGTTTTAAACCCTTTCTACATTAATGACCTTTCTATTGTATTTGTGTCATGTCTTCTATTTGCTGTGATGGATGGAACACTGCCGTTATAATGTCCTAAGTAACCACTCTGAATGGGACACCATCTATTCTTCAAGATTGTGATTACCTAATGCAATATATTGTTACAATTTATGACTTCCAGGGAGAAAAATAATCCTTTAACTTAGATGAGTATTTAGTTATAAATGTGTGATTGTGTGGTTACTTTGTGATCTGAATATATTTAGAAAATGTAGACCTGTGAGAACTGGTCCTGTTTTGTTATTTGAGCTCCATGTATTGATTCTGTCGTGAAGTCTTCAAATTCCTCTTTTGGGAGAAAATATGGGACAGGTAATGTAATAGCTATTAGTGTGTTGTCAAATATGCAGAACCAAATTTAGCAATACAAAGTAAAACAAACAAGCTTCATTGAGTTATATGTGTCATACAATACATTGTAAGTACTTAAATTGTATAATTTGATCTGTATTGAGCTATGTGTACACCCATGAACCATTACCACAAAAGAAGGAACACATCCATCACCCCCAAAAGTTTATCTGTGTCTCTTTGTAAATCCTCAGTTCTACTCTCTTCTGTCAACCTCTAACCCATACCTAGGCGACTACTGATGTTCTTTCTGTCAGTATTGATTAGCTTTACATTTATAGAGCTTTAAATACATAAAACCAAACAGAATGCAGTATTTTTTGACTGACTTCTTTCATGGAGCATAATTACTTTGAAAATCCAGATATGTTCTTATATGTTTCTATCAATAATTTCTTCTTTTTACTGCTGAGTAGTATTCCACAGTACAGAGACCAAAATCTGTTTTCCTATTCATGTATTGATGAGCATTTGTTTGAGTTGTTTCCATATCTGATTGATACAAATAAAGCCTCCTAATCCTACAAAACACTGATAAAAGAAATACAGTTTCTGCTGTATATGCCTTGATATGAGAGAGATATAGTCTGTGTTCAGGAATTGAAGATGAGAATTAAGATGTCACTTCTCTCCCATTTGATCTATATATTTATCTCGATGAAAATTTCAGCAAGCATTTTTATAGATATTGACAAGAAGATTCTGAAATTTATATGGAAAGGCAAAGCAACTAGAATAAATAAAATGATTCTGCATAAAAGTATGAGGTTAAAGCATTCAAACTACCTAATTTCAAGGTTATTCATAAACTGTGGTAACTAAAAAAGTATGGGGTTGTTGAAAGGATGTAATGCATAGAAAATGGAACAGATTACAGAGGCCACAAATCGGCCCACACATATATGATCAGTTTACTTTTGATAAAATTGCATAGGCCAGTAAATGGACAAATGGTTGTCTTTGAACAAATATGTCTTTGTCCAGGTGTCAGAACAACGAGATATCTCCATACTTAAAAAAAAAAGATGGGAATAAGAAAAGAGGAATCTCAACACATATTGACACATGTTTCACACTTTAAATGAAAACTGACTCGAAATGACCCATGCCAGTCTTCTGGCTTGGAGAATCCTATGGACAGAGAGGTCTGGTGGGCTACAGTCCATGGGGTCACAAAGGGTGGGATCTCCCCTCCCCTCCCCTTTCGTGTTGCTCCTCCCTGGGATGATAGCTTCTCCAGGTGCAACCTGCACCTGTGGAGCTCCCTGGTGCGTGAGAGAGCACACTAACTGTAGGTTAGTAAAGCTCTGTGGTTTAAGAAATGCCTGCAATGAAGGAGATGTGGTTTTGATCCCTGAGTTGGGAAGATCCCCTGGAGGAAGGCATGGCAATCCACTCCAGTATTCTTGCTGGGAGAATCGCATGGACAGAGGAGCCTGGCGGGCTACCATCCATAGGGTTGCAAAGAATCAGATGTTACTGAAGTGTCTTAGAATGAGCAATTATGTATATATTTTGCTCATGCATCTATTTCACTTCCTTAGTGAAGACATACTTTGAATTTATTGTTGGAATTCTCAGTAGTTGATTCTCTCTTCCATGTCATTAGAAAGGCTTCTTAGCAGTGTACCAAAAGGCATTTTAAATGAAATGCACGTTTATCTTAACCAGTTTTGAATATGAGTTATCTTAGAAGAAAATGGTGGTGAGGTATTTCTAATGAAGTTGGCCTGACCCATGTCACTCTTCCAAGTCTCCTTCTAAAGAAATGTGTTGCTTTCCTTCTTAATATATTAGAATTTTGCAAACAAAGAATGATTTTAAGTAATCTCTCTTTGAAGAGCAATTTAGAATACCTCCTAAAGTTTAAGATAAGCATGCTCTATGATATATTGTATGTGTTTAGTCACTAAGTCCTGTCAGACTCTTTTGTGACCCCCATGGACTGTAGCCTGCCAGGAGCCACTGTCCATGAAATTTTCCAGGCAGGAATACTGAAGTGGACTGCCATTTCCTTCTCCAGGGAATTTTCCCAATCCAGAGATCCCCAGGGATGGAAACCGTGGCTCTTGCCTCTTCTGCATTGCAGGCAGATTCTTTACCACTAAGCCACTGGGAAACCCCTATGACATAATAATTTCTCTTATTTTCTATCCTAGAAAAAAATTTGCACACATATACATATAGTAGGATTTCTTTATACAGCAACATTTTAACAGGGAAAATTGCAAGCAACTTGACTTTTAATAACACAAGATATATTTAATCAACCAAATATTACACTGAAATCCAAGTGATTTAACTAGCTCTACTGGGTTTTTCCTGGGTAAGGCTAGTCTGCAGAGCCTGTCTTGCTGTGGGACCTTGGAGGCCGTGTTCTGGGCAGAGGTCAGGGACAAACCACGCCCACCCAAGGCCGCCCCTGCGCTTCCGCTCTTCCTGTTGCTCCTCACCTGGTTGATGGTGTCACCAGGTGCAACGGGCACTTGTGCTTTCTGGACGCAGCTATGACCGCTTCCCTGTGAAGACCTGCCGTGTGAGCGTCCCGCCGCCACGACGACTTGGTCCTGGCACCCGAAGTCCTGTGGTCCTTGGTCGGTTTCTTCAGGTGCGACTCCCCATCTTCTGAGCTCTGGGTCAGGTATGTGGCAGGAGGGTGAACGGGAGGAGATGAGGTTTCCCACCACGCGCATCTGCCCTGGCAACTTCTTCTGGCGCCCTTTCACAATTCCTAGTCTGGATCCGTGAGTTCTGAGCTCTCAGATGTCTTCTCCTCAGGTTGTCCCCTCAGGTTGTCTGACTGCTCAGGTTGGCTTGGGAACCTAGCCAGACTCAGACGAGGTTTCTTGAATTCCCCCCGCCCAAATCTATGCAAATAAAACTCAAAAACCTGATAGTGAAAAAAAGTTTTTGAAAAGAGAAATGCCCTTTAGGTAAATAGCCGCCCCACATGTATTGTTTCAAGAAGCCTGCATACTTAATAGAACTATATAAACATGAATTAAAATCATATTTCCTGGCTTTAGGATAGTAGTTCCCTTTTAGAGAGAAGAAGAGAAATAGATCTGGGGTGGGTTTAGCTGTATCTGTACAAATTTTTTCCTATAAATGAAGATTATAATCTGAAACAAATACAGTGAATTATAAGTGTGGCTTAAATATGAATAGTATGTACAAGGATTTTGTTTCATAATTTGTTATATGATAAATAGTACTCTGTGCTTTAAAATGAAAGACATGTTAAATAAATAACCTGTAATTTTCATATCAATTTATTTGCAAGTCCAGTTGGAAGTTTCCAGATACCTTTGTATTCCACTTATTTTGAGAGCACAACCCTTAGTCGTCTTACAGTACATTAATTCAGTTTTTAAAATTCATTCATTCATTTTTGGCCATCCTGGGGCTTTGTTGCTGTGTGCAGGCTTTCTCTAGTTGTGCCACATGGGGGCTGCTCTCGCTAGGGGTGAGTGGGCTTCTCCTTGCAGTGAGAAGCACTTCTCTTGTTGCTGAACAGAAGGTGTGTGACTTTCATTAGTTGTGGGGCAGGAGCTTAGCTGTCCTGAGGCATGTGGGGTCTTCCCAGACCAGGGGTACAACCCATGTCCCCACATTAGGACCATGAGGGAAGTCCACAATTTTTTATTGTCGTAAAATACATGTACAATTTTATCTTAAGCATCTTTTAAGTGTGCAACTCAGTGGCATTAGTTAGGTAAAGTTTACATTTTTGTGCAATCTCTATCATTATCCTTTCCAGAACTCTTTTCCATTTTTCCTCTTACAATACTGAAACTGTGCCATTAAACAATAACTCCCCATCCCATTTCCCTGAGCAACTATTAACACTATTTCATTTTATATATGTATGATTTTTGACCTCATATAAATGGAATACATAGTATTTGTCTTTTTGTAACTGGCATATTTTACTTAGTATATGCCCTCAGTGTTTGTTCATATTGTAGCATGTTGCAGTATTTCTTTCCATTTCCTTCCTTCTTTTACTGCATTTGCTTCTCTGTTTATCCACCAATGGAGACTTCAATTGCTTCCACTTTTTAGCTATTGTGAGCGATGTTGCTACGACCATGAATGTACAAATATCTCTTTGAGGTTCTGCTTCAAATACTTTTCAGTATACATCCAGAAGTGAAATTGTTTGGATTATTTTTATGATAATTTTTATTTTTTTTGAGGCAGCATCGTACTGTTTTCCTTAATGGTTATATCATTTTACATTCTCATTAATAGTGCACAAGTGTTTTCTGTTTATGTTTTGATAGCAACCATCCTACTAGGTGTGCGATAGTATTTCATTGTATTGAATAGTTTTGCTTTGCATATTCCTAATGATTGATGATGTTGAGCATTTTTTATGTGTTTATTGGCAATTTGTATATCTTCTTTGGAGAAATGACTGTTCAAGTTCTTTCTCTATGTTTGAAGTGGATTGTTTTGTGTTTGTTTTTGAGTGTTAGGCATTATCTATATATTTAAAATATTAACTCCTTATAAGAAATGTGATTTGCAAATATTTTCTCCCATTCTATAGGTTGTCTTTGGACTCTGTGGATAGTGTCTTTGAATATACAAGTTTTTAAAAAACATGAATATGTTTATTTTTCCTCTTGTTATCTGTGCCTTTGGTGTCATACCCAAGAAATTGTTGCTAATCTGACATTGTAAAGCTTGGATCATGGACCTGTTTTGAAATAGTTTTTGTATATGGTCTTAGGTAAAAATGCAACTTTTTTTTTTTTTGCATGTGAATATCCAGTATTCCTGCAACCATTTGTTGGAAAAACTCTTTTTTCTTAATGGTTTTAGCATCGTTATTGAAGATTATTTGAATATATTGACCAGTACGATACTCTTCTGATTACTGTAGTTTTGTTTTGCACTTAGCTTTAAAATCAGGAAATGTAAGTCCTCTAGCTTTCTTGATCTGTTTTAGGATTCTTTTAGCTACTCAGTGTCCCTTGAGATTTCACATGAATTTTAGCATGGTTTTCCATTTCTGCAAAAACTCACTGGGACTTTGATAGGTTTTGTATTAAATCTGTAAATTGTTTCAGGTAATATTATCATTTTAAGAATGTTAAATAATATTAAGTCTTTTAATCCACTAACATGAGCTTTATTTCTATTTTTAAGAATATCTTTAATTTCTTTCACCTGTTTAATAGTTTTCTTTGTATGTTTTTCAATTCCTTGGTTAAATTGATTCCTAAGTATTTTAATCTTTTGATACCATTGAATGGAATCATTTTCCTAATTTCTTTTTAGTTGTGTTCATTATTACTGTATAAAAATGGAACTGAGTTTTGGGTGTTCACTTTCTATCCAGTTACTTTGCTGAATTTATTAGTTCTAACAGGGTTTTTTTGTTAACCTTTCTTTTTAATATTTGAAGTTATATATATATATATATAAGATCATATCATCTGTTAACAGGGATCATTGGACTTCCTCCTTCCTATCTGGATGCCTTTAATTTATTTTTCTTGCCTTATTGTTCTGACCAAGTGTCTCAGTACTATGTTGAATAGAAGTGGGAAAATCAGGTTAACTGCTCTGCTCATGACTTTGTAGGAAAAGCTCTCAGTTTTTTATAATGAGTATGATATTTTCTGTGAGTTTCTTATATTGGTTTTGTTATGTTGAGGTAGTTTTCCTCTATTCTTAATTTTTGAGTGTTTGTGAAAAGGTGTTGAGTTTTGTCAGATGATTTTTATTTTTGGCGTATATTTAGTTGATTTTGTTGATTTAGTCCTCTATTCTGTTAATACGGTCTGTTTCATCAACTGGTTTTTATATGTTAACCATCTTTGCATTCCAGAAATAAATCACACTTGGTCATAGTGTATAATCTTTTAATATGTGATCAAATTCCATTTGCTAGTACTTTATGAAGATTTTTTTCCTCACAATATTGATCTGTAGTTTTTTTCCCAGTGTCTTTGTCTGACTTTGCTATCAAGGTAATGCTGGCCTCACAGAACTAGTTGGAAAGTTTTCTCTTCAATTTTTGGATAAGTTTGAGAAATAATTTTAGTTTTTTGAATGTTTGGTACATATCTCCTTTCTAATTATAGGTCTATTCAGATATTCTATATCTGGTTAGTCTCAGATTTTCTGATTTAGTCTTGATAGGTTTTGTGTTTCTAGTATTTTCATCTAGATTATATACTTTATATTTGTATAATTGGTCTTAATACTTTTGTATAGTCCTTTTATTTCTATAGAATTGTTAGTAATTATTTTGGGTTTCTGGATTCAATCCCAAGGTTTGTATAGGGATTTCCCACATAACATCAAGAAATTCTCAGGTATCAGGAGGTTATCACCAGTGTTTCTGCTCCATTTTCTAATGATTGGAGGTTCCAAAAACAGCTTTCTTGAACTTAAGATACCAGTGACAAGTCCAGGTTGTTGCCTGTATTTCTGAATGACTGAGTATAATTCAGAAGTTCCCATGACTTCCTCTGTAGGTTTGACTAATTTGCTAGTGCATGTGTGTGTGTTCAGTTACTCAGTTGTGTTCCACTTTTTGTGACACCATGGACTGTGTCCCACCAGGCTCCTCTGTCCATGGGATTTTTAGGCAAGAATACTGGAGCAGGTAGCAAGTTGCCATTTCTTCCTCCAGGAGATCTTCCCCATCCAGGGATCAAACCCGTGTCTCTTGCATTGGCAGGTGATTCTTTACCACTGAGCCACCTGAGAAGCCCTCAATTTGCTAGAGTAGCTCACAGAACTCAGAAAAACGTTTTACTTAATAGATCACTGGCTTATTATAAAAGGATATAACTTGGAAATAGCCAGATAGAAGAGATGTGTGGTGCAAGGTATGGAAATAGTGTGTGGCACTTTCATGCCCTCTCTAGCTGCAACACTGTCCCCTAAATTGCCAGATGTTTGCCAACCTGGAATCTCTCCAATCCCATTATTTTGGGGTTTTATGGAGGCTTCATTACATAGGCAGGATTGATTACATTGTTGGCCATTGGTGATTGATTAATCTCCAGTCCCTCTACTCTCCTCTTCCTAGAAGTTGGTAATGGGACTGACTAAAAGTTGGGAGTGGGAAGTTGGCTCTACTGACAACCAACCAATCCTGTTCCCAAAGTAACCTTATTAACATAACAAAAGACACATTTATTGCAAGAAATCTCAAGGATTTTAGGAATTCTGTGTCAGAAACTGGGCTAAAGATCAAATATATATTTCTTATAGATCTCAATACCATAGTAATGTCCTCCCTTTCATTTCTGGTTTTAATATTTTGAGTCTTTTTCCTCTTTTCTTAGTTCATCTAACTAAAAGTTTGCTAATTTTGTTAATCTTTTCTGAGAACCAACTTTTGGTTTTGTTGATTTTTCTATTCTCCATATTGTTTATCTCTGTACTAACCTTAAATCTTTATTATATCTTTTCTTCTGGTAGCTTAGGTTTACTTTGTTATTCTTTTTCTAGTTCTTTAAGTTATAAGGTTAAATTGCTGATTTGAGATCTTGTTTCTTTTTATAGCATTTATACCTATTAATTTCCCCCTGTAGCACTCCTTTCAGAGAAGGCAATGGCATACCACTCCATACTCTTGCCTGGAGAATCCCAGGGACGGAGGAGCCTGGTGGGCTGCCTTCTGTGGGGTCGCACAGAGTCGGACACGACTGAAGCAACTTAGCAGCAGCAGCACTCCTTTCACTGTGTCCCATCAATTTGATATATTGTATTTTTGTTTTCATTGGTCTATAAGTATTTTCTAATTTCTCTTTTGAATTCTTTGATTAATTGATTTTTAAAAATTTCTACTGATTTGTGAATTCTGCAGTTTTCTCTGTTATTGGTTTCTAACTTCATATCATTGTGTTGGAGACTTTGTGTCCTAACATTGTCCTGTATGGAAAAATGACCCATGTGCACTTGAGAAGAATATATATTTTGTTGTTATTTGGTAAAGAATTCTGCATATACCTGGTTGGTTTATTGTGCTGTTCAAGTCCTCTATTATCTTTTGTCTGTTTATTTTATCTATTATTTGCAATAGGGGTATTGAAATATCCAGTTCCTCTTGTAGAACTGTTTATTTCTCTGTTCAATTCTGCTAAAACTTCTTCCTCGCCTCCAAAACCTCAGAGTTGTGAAATACTACTGGAAATTTGTGTAAATAGTTGCCAATTTTTAATGCTTTTTTAAAGCTGTATTTTCATAGTTTGGTTAAATTTGATGGCTTCTGTATTAATTCATTAATTAATTAGTGTTAAATTATATATAAAGCTTCACTGTTTTGTGTATATATAGTAATAATTATTTTGGTAAACATCTAAGTTTTTTAATCAATTAAGCTATATTGATTTAATTCTATTTAAATATATTTAACAATCATTTTTATTTTTAACAAATCAATAAAATAAGAGTTTAAAAAATAAAACTAGAAGAAATAGAAAATACCTCATTTTAAAGTTCATGTTTTCAATCTTTACAGTTTGTTAGCTTCCAGACAATAGACAATAGACATTCTTGTTGAGGAAAGAAGTAGTAACAATTTAATATATGTATATATATATTTTTTCATCAATGTTCAAAAATTTTGTCAATTTTCCATGACCTCTGACAGCTCTGCCTGTTTCTGTGTGGAAGCTTGCAAACAGGAAATACAGCAATCTCTAGTGTCAATCATGAAAATTAGGATTCAACTCCATGAGCAGCTCATGTAAGAACCTATAGACCAGGAGACACAGCAGTGAGATAGGAGACAGAAATTATTATTCCATTTTAATTATTCTAAGGAGACTAGAGGTATAAGAGAATAGTCCACTTGACTAATGCAGAGATGGTACAGGAAGAACCTACTATAGTCTTCCTAAAGCTGAGCAGAAATCTCCAACATGCTCTGGAAGGCCCTAGGTAGCTCTGTTTAAAAGTAAAGCATTGTTCAATCTATCAGCAAATTTTAAAGTATGATCTAAGAGTTACCCCACTGAAGATCAAATTATGGATTTGAGGACTTTATCCTCCTATATCTCCTGAATTAGTATCCATGATATTGAGTTTTAATAATTTCTAACTAGATAGCCAGTAGATTATTTTTTAAATAGTACTTTATGGAGACATAACTGTATGTAGTAAATTATGTGTGGTGACCACCCAGAACAAGATGTAGAACAATTTTATTGTTATCCCAGAAAATTCATCTTGCTCTTTTTCAGTCAATTCTCAGTACGCCAACTGTGTTAAGCACAATTCTGACTTTTCTCAACATACATTGGTTATATCTGTTCTTGAGCCTTAGCAACATGGAACCTACCATAGATAATAGTTTCTGTTTTCTTTCTCTCAGCACAGTATTTTTGAAGCAAAGTAATTTTAGGTACACTAGAAGTTGAAAACCAAAGTTCTTTGGAACAGGAATTATCATAAGGAAGCCTGTTTTTGGAGCTCCTCTGTGATGGGATGGACTCTTTTCAAGCTATTCCATTTTAAGTCTGTATTGTATCTGACACAAAATCCATTACATGGTTGCCAAATAGTCTGTTGTGTTCCTCCTGCATTCATGATTTCACACACAGAGGCCAAATCAGCTTAAAAATCAACCACTGATTTTTGTCATCCTGCTTTTCACATTTCTAAAGTTATGCTTGTCTCCGTCTTGAAATTCTTCAAGAAGTTTAATAATAGTACAATGACCGCTTGTCAAAATTTTAGTCATATTTGGCTTTAAATAAAATAATCACAAGTGGCTGAATAACTCAGCATTCATCATTTCTTCTCAGAGTCCTCTCAGCTTGATTTCTACAAGATTTCACTCAAGAATTCTAAGTAGTTTCTGAGAATGGGAAGTATAACATAGCAGGAAAGCAAAATTACAATTATCAGAGAAGTGTGAAAATTATGGTGGAAAACACCTATTGCACCACGTAGGCTTCAGCCCTGCTGAGGAGATTCTGGTTATTGTGGTTGGTTGCCAGGGGTTTTGCTGAATTTAGTGATTTGAGCAATTTGGTTTCTGCTACTCTTCTGGCTAAGTTTTCTGTAATTGATTAATTGTTGCAGGATCAAAGTTTTACTGGGTATGTAACTTAATTTTTTCTTCTAAGTTGTAAAAATATGCTGTTTCTCTTCTATTCTCACACTACTACCTACTTCACTACTGACATCAGATATGTGGGGTTTCCACACATCAAGCAGTTCTCCAACACCAGGTGGATGTCCCATAATTCAATTCAGTTCTAACACCATCTGCCTCGATATATCAATAGCTTCATATCTCACAAGTAAAGGGCTCTGTCCCATAAGACTTCCCCCACTTCAGATGTCAATCATAAATTCAGGTTGTCACTGTACCTCTGTCAGGCTGTATACACCAAGATTCCTATAATCCCTTCCTTGAGTTTTATTATTTGTTATAATGGTTCACAGAACTCAAGGGAAACTTACTTATGTTAACTGGTTTATTATAAAAGATATAATTAATGATATAGATAAATAACCAGATGAAGAGAGATGTAGAGCAAGGTACAGGAGAGTTCTGAGCACACTAACATCTGTCTCCCTATAGTTGGAGTGTGCCACCCTCCCAGCACCTGGATGTATTCATAAACCCAGAAGCTCCCCCAGCTCTGTAGTTTGGTTTTTTTTTTTTTTTTTTTTATGGAGGCTTCATCACATAGACTTCCCTTGTGGCTCAGCTGGTAAAGAATACCCCTGCAGTGCATAAGACCTGGGTTCAATCCCTGGTTTGGGAAGATCCCCTGGAGAAGGGAAAGGCTACCCACTCCAATATTCTTGTCTAGAGAATTCCATGGACTGTATAGTCCATAGGATCTCAAAGAGTTGGACATGACTGAGCGACTTTCATTTCACTTCACTTCATCACATAGACATGATCAGTGATTAACTCAGTCTCCAATCCTCTCCCCTTCCCAGAGTATAAAAGGTGAGGCCATGAGTTTCCAGCTTCTAATCATGGCTTGGTCTCTAGTGGTTAGCCCCCAACATGAAGTTATTGATGGGCCCACCAAGAGTTGTCTCATTAGAACTAAAGACACTGTTCTCATCCAGTGAATTCCAAGGAATTTGGGAGCGTCAGAAACCAAGGTCAAAGAGACAAAATATTAGAAAAAGAAAGATATTTCTACTTCTCTTAGCTGTGGTTTTTCAAATAGTCATGAATGGATCTGAGAGTTGTACCATAAAGAAGACTGAGTACTGAAGAATGGATGCTTTTGAATTGTGGTGCTGGAGAAGACTCTTGAGAGTCATTTGTACTGCAAGGAGATCAAACCAGTGAATCCTAAAGGAAATCAACCCTGAATGTTCTTTGGAAGGACTGATGCTAAAACTGAAGCTCTAAAACTTTGGCCACCTGATGCGAAGAACTGACTCATTGGAAAAGACCCTGATGCTGGGAAAGATTGAAGGCAAAAGGAGAAGGGGGCAGCAGAGGACGAGATGATTAGATAGCATCACTGATTCAGTGGACATGGATTTGAGCAAATTCTGTGAGACAGTGGAAGACAGGGGTGCCTGGTGTGCTCCAGTCCATGAGGTCACAAATAGTTGGACACAATTTAGTGACTGAACAGCAACAATGAAACTTGTCTTAGGCCATCATAAAGGATTTAGGAGCAACATGCCAGATACAGGAGGCAGAGACCAGATTATATATTTTTCAGTATTTCACACCTTCTCATATATTTCCTGCTACATACTCAAATACTAAATACTACATAAAATACTAAATACTACATACGAAAATAATGTCAACTTCCTTTTCATTAAATAATCATCTCTTGGCCTCTGATGTCTGAAGATTTGATGACGGAAGTTGGAAGTGATCTGTCTCACTGCTCTACTGCTATTTTACTAGCACATCTCTTTGAGTGGGTGGGGAAAGCATGTAAGATTCAATTAGAAGAAGAAAAATCTAGGCAGTGGGTGATCTCTGCATAGCTGATGGGCAGCAAGGGAATACTCATTACAAGGACTAGTGAGAGAGGGCCATTAAAGATAGTATTAGCTAAAATTGACCCTATCAGGAAAATATGCTGGGGTGATTTGGAACCTTAAATATTCCCTTTTTCACTTGCATCATTAGCACAAAGAGCCTTTTTAAATAATTTTACCATAAATTTATATTTTATTCTATTTAGTTTCTTTCTTAAATTAGCTATCAGTGTTTTCAGAAGAAAGATATATAAACTATCATTCAATTTATAGATTTGTAAATCGTTCTTAACCTAAAGCAAACATTTATCCACACTGGATCCTTAACACTATCATGTTCTAAACATTTCACCAAGAGATATATAACATTTCACCAACTTGTATATCTGGGACTTTTAATATGGTCAATAAGAGGCTCACAGATTACCATTACAGTTCTACAGGATGCAATGGTTTATGCTCTCATTTATTGTGGGAATGAAAGCCACTATAACTCTGGGTCACTTGAATGTCCTAGTAGCCGCATTACCTTCTGCTTCAAAGAATACCTCATTGAAATTGTTACTAATTCTAAGCCGAGGTCTTTTCCATCTCTTTGACCTTTGATGCCTTCCCATTGATTCAGCATGAATTCTATTTCATAGAGCTGGAGATAAAATGCACATTTTCACTCTATGTTCCATTTTGTACATTTCAGAGAAATGGACATTTTATAACTTTGAAGTTTGTGCTAAAAGATTAGGTATTAAAAAAAAAAGGAGAAATATTTGATTTCCAGAAATCTTAAAATGGGTAAACCCTCCAAAGTGATCTATAAAAACAGAACAGTTGAATTAGGAACAAAAAATATATGGGTCAGAATTGTGGCTTTGCTGTCTGAACCTCATTTTCTTCTTCTGTGAACTTGAAATAGTAATACTTGTTTTACCTGTTGCAGAGGTTTTGGCTTTTTGTGTGTTTGTGTGTATGTGTGTGTGTAAGAATATCAAATGAGGTAATCTATGTGAATGCACCTTGTGTACTAAGAAGTACTGTGGATATGCTACCTGTTGCTTTTACTGTCCCTGGTGCTGGTGCTGATGGTGATAGCAAGCATTCTGCCAAACTGAAAGTCAGATTGGAATTCAAATCCAGGTCGCTTTTGTATTTACTGCATGTCATATTTTTATATCATAGTTTCCTCATCTAGAAAATAGCATTAAAAATTACTATCTATAACCAACTCACAGAAGTGTAACTATTTAAATAATATATAAAGCATATAGTTCTTAAAAAATGCTAAAGAGATGAGATAAATGTTACTTTTCTAATTTCTTCCTCCACACCATGTACACATATGCACACACACTAAATAATAAATTTGAAATTAGGGCAAGAGTTGGTCACTTATAGTCTGTGGCTAAATCTGGCCCACCATCTATCTTAGTAAACAAAGTTTTATTTGAATAATACCACACTCATTTGCTTACATAGTATCTATAGGTGCTTCAGCAGTATAATGACAGATTTGACTAGTTGCAACAGAAATTATATGGCCTACAAAGCCTAAAGTATATTTACAGGCCCATATGGCCAACAGAGGTTTCCCAGGTGGAGCTAGTGGTAAAGAATCTGTCTGCCAACGTAGGAGATGCAAGAGATGTTAGTTCCATCTCTGAATTGGGAAGATCCCCTGGAGGAGGAAATGGTAACCCACTCTGGCATTCCAACCTGGAAAATCCCATGGGCAGAGGAGCCTGGCAGGCTAGAGTCCATGGGGCCACAAAGAGTTGAACACAACTGAGTGCCTGAGCATGGCCAAGAGAAGAAATTTGCTTATCTCTGGTCTAGGAGAAGGCAATGGCACCCCACTCCAGCACTCTTGCCTGGAAAATCCCATGGATGCAGGAGCCTGGTGGGCCGCATTCCATGGGGTCGCTGAGAGTCGGACATGACTGAGTGACTTCACTTTCACTTTTCACTTTCATGCATTGGAGAAGGAAATGGCAACCCACTCCAACGTTCTTGCCTGGAGAATCCCAGGGATGGAGGAGACTCATGGGCTGCCGTCTATGGGGTCGCACAGAGTCGGACACGACTTAGCAGCAGCAGCAGAAGAAGGTCTAGATCTAATATTAAAAACATAACAAGTAAATAGTCCTGTCACCAAGTAGTTACTTAAACTTGGTGGTATAGGTGTACTCAAACTTTTGGTGTCAAGACAACTTTACAATTAAGAAAACTTTTATTTGTGTTGGTTCTGTATTTATCGTATTTGAAATTAAAAGCAATTTTAAAATTACTTATATATTAATTCATTTAAAATAGACAATAAACTTATTATACACTAAAACAAATGACTTCTTTGAACAATAACTTTTTTTCCAAAGGGAAAAAGAAAGATCAATAAAAGGATTAACACTGCTTTATGTTTTTGCAAATCTCTTCAAAACTTGGCTTAATGGAAGATTCTGGGAATCTTATATTGTGTCTGGATTCAATCTGTTCTAATATCACATGTATATAGCCTCTGTGAAATCCCACTGCACACTTACAGCAGAATGAGAGTGCAAAAGGAAAAGAATTTCCTAGCATTATTAAACTGTGCTGTTGGTGAAGACTCTTAAGAGTCCCTTGGACTGCAAGGAGTCCAACCAGTCCAACCAGTCCATCCTAAAGGAGATCAGTCCTGAATGTTCATTGGAAGGACTGATGCTGAAGCTGAAGCTCCAATACTTTGGCCATCTGGTGCGAAGAACAGACTCATTGGAAAAGACCCTGATTCTGGGAAAGATTGAAGGCAGGAGGAGAAGGAGACAACAGAGGATGAGATAGTTAGATGGCATCACTGATGTGATGCACAGGAGTTTGAGTGAGCTCAGGGAGTTGGTGATGGACAGGGAAGCCTGTTGTGTTGCAGTCCGTGAGGGTGCAAAGAGTCAGACATGACTGAGTGACTGAAATGAACTGAGCATTTTTATGAAAACAGTTTTGAATTTGGGGGCCCCCAGTTGTCCCAGATTGCACTTTGAGAACCATTTTTATGTGGTTGCATGTATGGGGTTTCCCAGGTGATTCAGTGGTAAAGAATCTGCCTGCCAATGCAGGACATGCAAGATATGTGGGTTCGATCCCTGGGTCAGGAAGATTCCCCTGGAGAAGGAAATGGCATCCCACTCCAGTATTCTTGCCTGGACAGTTCCATGGACAGAGGAGCCTGGCGGGCTACATTCTGTGGGGTTGCAAAGAGTTGGACATGACTGAGCATGCACATACATGAACTTATAGTGGTGTAAAATCCAAACGGGGATAATAATCTATAACTCCTCAAAAAATAAATTTAACTTATGCTTACTTGATCAATTTTACTCTGCTTCACAGCAAATAATTTTTTCTGAATACAGATATATTTTGTTAAACAAAAAAATGTCTAAAATGTAGTCCTAAATTTGAAATCCAACATATAAAACCATGTATTTTCTATTGATCTTCATTAAAAAAATAAGGACAGATACACATATGCTGCGCTTAAAACAATTTTACAGCTATAATCCTGTGCTTTCATTACTGAGGAGGCACACTATACTAGCCCAGAATCAGGGTTTTATGAGGATCCATTTTTAAATATAGTTACTTCTACTATTACAAAGTCTCTGGTGTAAAATGAAAGAAACATATAAAGTTTGATGTAAATAAAATGATCTTTAAAAATTGAACTATAATACATGCCCATTGCAGATGACTTTGAAATATATGTGAGCAAAACCCCAAATAAAAATATATCCTAATCCACTAGAAACAACTACTTTTTGAATTTTTCTGGTATTATTATTATTGTTTTAAATAGATAACTATGGTTTTATGTATTCAAAACTTAAAAACTGGTACTGCGTTATTTTATCTTTCCTAAGATATTCACTTGGTTAAAAACCTCCAGTACTCTCTTAACAAAATCTCATAATAAATATTCATTTGAAAAAATTAAAACATTATATTTTAAAATATTTTCCTTAACAATTATTTTGTTTAGGATCTAGAAAATTATGTAGGAAAACATTATTTTTGTATTTAAAGTAAAATTACTCAGTTCTTTTTATTAGAGGATAGAAAAATTAATGAAATTCTCCTTAAGATTTAAATAAGGTATAATAAACTTGTGTAAAATGCATGACTGTAATAAGTTTGACATTATTTCAGTCAGAAAAGATTGGGTAATGAAATGGACAATGTTGGGATCCTGATAGCTGAACAATGAAAATTTAATTTTTTAAGAATAGATTGAATAATGTTAAAAAAATAGAAAAGAGATTTTGACTTACAGCCATTAAAATCCCCCAATCATATTTAGGATAATTAAACTTAAAAATGACAGTGAACTCAAGAATTGTATTAATAATAAGCTGCTATGATGTATGACATGTATCACCATACATTATATGTACATTTTCAGTTTTGAAAGTCAACAGCTTCAAACTACCTCTCACTTCATCAGTATAGTCAACACATGGCAAAGTAATTGTAATAATAGCATATATTAATGAAAGCATATGTTTACTGAATATCTGTTTCATGAAAAATATAGTCATTTCAAGAAAGCATATAATTTATCTTATAAAATATTTTCTTTTCTGCCAGCCATGTATATCTTTTACAAAACAGATACAATAGCAGTAGTGGATTAATAGTCCATCCTCATTAATATCAATAACATTAATTATTAAAGGAATGTGAATTAATATAAATTTCTCAGTGAAATGCAGAAGACTGTTTTGGCCTCAGAGACCATCCATTTTGTAACTGAACTAGGTTTTGTGCTTCTACTGGGTACTGCAGCTATAAACATGAAAAAGAGATTCACATTTCAGAAGGAACCTTAAAGAATCAAGTGCAAAGTACAGGGAGCACTAATTCTGCATAGATGGAGTAGGATAGTCTAACAAGTTGTGGCATGTGGAAGAGAATCTTTTCACACATGGGGGATCTACTGGTGTAAGCAAACTTCCATCAAAAAGTGGCTTCCTTCTAGGTATTTCATATGACATAAATATTATCATTTTTTCCCATTCACAAATCATCTTTTCTTCTGGAGTTTTCTCCTTCTGGAGAAGGAAAGTCCAGGGTAGGAAATGTTTGTTACAATCATAAAGTGTATGTTCATTCGCTAAGTCTGCACAGAGTAAGAGAGACAAAGTCCTACCTTTAGCAATATGTCCCTCAAATTATCTTTTACACTGAAGAAATGATATGGGAGTGAAAGCAAGTGATGTTTTCTGGGGGTAAACTTGAAAATCCTCTTTAATTCATGAAAACTAAATTATTCATAATTATGAGACTTTATTAACAGCAGTACATCCTTGTGATACTTTGTGTGCCTCAGTACTAAAGGCTGAGACTTTCTGTTAAAAATGATGCTATATGATTCCCATTCACTTTGGTTCATAATCCTCATAGACTCTCTTGCTTCCTGATTCTTCCATGCCTCGTATCACTGTTCGTCAAGTCTAGCCAGTTCTTATTCCTTTGAAATGTATTTAGTGTCTATTCTTTCATTATCATTTTCATTGCCACATCTTAATACAAATTTTTGTTATTTGTTATCTGGAAAATCACAAAGTTTTCAAGCTATGACACATTGGGAACTGAGACTATCTGTGTGAATATTTTGCATTTTTAATGCAGTTGAATATCAGTGTATTGATATCTCACAGTGCGTGCATGAGGTCACTCTTACTCTGTTACATAAAAGTGATGTTTCAGTGGGGACATTGTGTTAAAGTAAAGTAATGTAAAAATTGGAATAAATATTATAAAGTTTTTGAGCAAAACTCAAGATTGATTTCTGATTAAAAGCAAAACAAAAAATTTCTTGAAAAGTAGAAATACCAGTATTCTTAAAGATGGATCAAGCATGCTAATAAAATTTCTAAACAGTATCATTTTATTAAATACATTACTATAGAATGAGCAGGAATCTTAGAGTTAATAATTAGCATTTGATATTTCTGAGAATTCAGATCAATGTAATCAAATATAAAACAAAAATAAGTAATTACAAAGAAGTGATAGCTTTTATTAATTATAAATAATACAGATACCAGTTCAGTTCAGTAACTCATTCATGTCCGACTCTTTGTGACCTCATGGGCTGCATCACGCCAGGCTTCCATGTCTATCACCAACTACCAGAGCTTGCTCAAACTCATGTCCATTGAGTTGGTGATGCTATCCAACCATCTCATCCTCTGTCATTCCCTTTATCCTCCTACTTTCAAACTTTCCCAGCATTAGGGTCTTTTCTAATGAGTCTGCTCTTCACATCAGATGGCCAAAGTATTGGATCTTCAGCTTCAGCACCAGTCCTTCCAATGAATATTGAGGGTTGATTTCCTTTAGGATTGACTGGTTTGACTTCCTTGCTGTCCAAGGGACTCTCAAGAGTCTTCTCCAACACCAGAGTTCAAAAGCATCAATTCTTCGGCACTCAGTTTATCGTCCAATCTTCACCTCCATACATGACTACTGGAAAAGCCATCGCTTTGACTAGATGGACCGTTTTCAGTAAACAATGTCATTGCTCTTTAATATGCTGTCTAGGTTGGTCATAGCTTTTCTTCCAAGGAGCAAGTATCTTTTAATTTCATGGCTGCAGTCACCATCTGCAGTGATTTTGGAGCCCCAGAAAATAAAGTTTGCCAGTATTTCCATTGTTTCCTCATCTATTTGCCATGAAGTAATGGGTTGGATGCCATGACCTTAGTTTTTGAATGATGAGTTTTAAGCCAGCTTTTTCACTCTCCTCTTTGCTTTCATTAAGAGGCTCTTTAGTTCCTCTTTGTTTTCTTCTGTAAGGGTGGTGTCACCTGAGTATCTGAGGTTATTGATATTTCTCCCTGCAGTCTCGATTCTAGCTTGTGCTTCATCCAGCCCGGCATTTTGCATGATGTATAAGTTAAATAAGAAGGGTGACAAAATATATGGCCTTGATGTCCTCCTTTCCCAATTTGGAGCCAGTCTTTTGTTCCCTGTCCGGTTCTAACTGTTGCTTGAGCTGCATACAGATTTCTCAGGAGGCAGATAAAGTGGTCTGATATACCCATCTCTTTAAGAATTTTCCAGTTTGTTGTGATCCACACAGTCAAAGGTTTTGGCATAGTCAATAAAGCAGATGTTTTTCTGGAACTCTCTTGATTTTTCGATGATCCAACGGATGTTGGCAATTTGATCTCTGGTTCTTCTGCCTTTTTAAATCCAGCTCAAACATCTGGGAATTCACAGTTTGTATATTGCTGAAGCCTAGCTTGGAGAATTTTGAGCATTCTTTGCAAACGTGTGAGAGGAGTGCAACTGTGCGGTACTTTGAACATTCTTTGGCATTTGCCTTTCTTTGGGATTGGAATGAAAACTGACCTTTTCCAGTCCTGTGGCCACTGCTGAGTTTTCCAAATTTGCTGGCATATTGAGTGCAGCACTTTAATAGCATCACCTTTTAGGATTTGAAATAGCTCAACAGGAATTCCATCACCTCCACTAGCTTTGTTTGTTTGGTATCTCTAATTTTCGTCTCTAGTCTTTCCTCTTCTATTGTTTTCCTCTATTTCTTTGCATTGATCACTGAGGAAGGTTCTCTTATCTCCCCTTGCTGTTCTTTGGAATTCTGTGTTCCAATGGGTGTATCTTTCCTTTTCTATTTTGCCTTTAGCTTCTCTTCTTTTCTCAGCTATTTGTAAGGCCTCCTCAGACAAGCATTTTGCCTTTTTGCATTTCTTTTTCTCGAGGATGGTCTTGATCACTGCCTCCTATACAATGTCACAAACCTCTGTCCATAGTTCTTCAGGCACTCTGTCTATCAAACCTAATCCCTTGAATCTATTTGTCACTTCCACTGTATAATCATAAGGGATTTGTTTTAGGTCATACCTGAATGATATAGTGGTTTTCCCTACTTTCTTCAATTTAATTCTGAATTTTGCAATAAGGAGTTCATGATCTGAGCTACAGTCAGCTCCTGGTCTTGTTTTTGCTGACTGTGTAGAGATATATGGAACCTTTTAAAATGATCATTACATCTGATCATGAAGTTTACCTTAAAAAATAATACTGGGGTAAAAGGTATCAATAACAATGATTTTTAAAGTTATTTGTCTTAACAAAAATTTTGAAAAATCTAAATGTTCAATTGTAGGCAAATGATTTATGAATATGACACATTTTGAGTGGCATTAAACTTGATTTTAATGAGTCATTTGAATCACTCAATGTCTGTACCTTAAGACCCTGCTGACATAAAGAATGTTATAATACTAAATATGCAATATTATGGTAGCTATGTAAAAGAAAAAGAACAAAATGGAAGGAAAATAATGGAATCCGAATAATGATTATCTTTGGACAGTAGATTCTTAATTTCTTTTATTTCACAAATTTTAAATTTGCAAACTTACTACCATGAGAATATATTATTTTTATAATTAGAAAACATTAATTGAGTGCTAAATAAATAAATATAATTCATCTTAGAATTCACTTTCTCCAAGGAACCTTTCTTGATTAATCTCACTGGCATTGATCATTGCTTTATACTGTGCCCCCATACTTATGCATTCAGTTCATATTATATTAATTTACATGTTTTAAAAATCAATTATGAGCATAATTATGTTATTTCCACACATATATAGTGTAGTCTTCACACAGACTTATAAACTTGAGAACACAATGAGCCACATGTGTGTTTCCTACTATATTTCTACAATAATTCATGTGATAGTTTTCACAGATTGAATGTTAACTTACTGAACACCTGATGAAATGTGGTACTATCTGACAAGAGGAATAAACATGAAATAAACATAAAATCCAATCCAACATTCTCTAAATTCTTTATTGCCATAAACCCTAGTTATTGAATCTTTAAAAATACATATTTAAAAGTTGAATATTATACTTTGTTAGCTGTATGTTATCATTTCAAATCAAAATTATAAAAGTTTATCCAATATTACTGTCCTTGTAAAAATTTTAAGCTCTCATTTTCTTCCACTGCTACATTTCTTTTGTATTCATGTATTTCTTAGTTCTTCCTGAGTTTTCATCAGAATTCATCTAAAATATTTTAATGTAAAGTTAGATATTAAAGAAAAAATGTATAACTGTTTCTAGTTTAGGTAGAAGTCATTACCACTGCATTGCCTGTTAACATATATGCAGTTTCTTTGTGTCCCAGATGTTCAAGCATATGGGAATGAAAGAAATCAATGAATTGGAACCTCTTGATTCAGTTATTCTGGTGACAAACAATCTGTATTGCTCATTGATGATTGTTTTACCCTTGACAAAGTGGCTGCAACAGTTGCTTGCAGATGTAGATACATTTAATTTCTTTTCTCCACTTCTCACCCCATTGTATTTGTTCTTCTGGATCAGAGAAGAATTTAAGAAACATAGCATTGACTGCATGCACGCCCACTTATTGTTTAGCTGAGGAATGCTATTAATATTTCCTATTGAATCCAGATGAGAAAACATGACACATTAAATGAAATAATTTAGTGAAGATTTTTACTCATTTCAGGGAGCAGGACTTTGAACAATAATTGTGCATCACTCTTGAAAAAGGATAAAAAACAGGCTCCAATGAAAATTTATTTTCCCAGAAGCAAAGGAAAATTGTAGATGTATAAATTCAAATAATATTTTAAAGTTAGTATAAGATATGAAATTATTGTGTCATATACAATTGATGTGAAGGTGAACAATGATACAGAAATTCAGAAAGTAAGAAGGAAAATGAGATAGATGAATAATGGTTGCAATGCTAATTCTTATGCTATTATCAGCTGTTTAGTTGCTAAGTCATGTCTGACTCTCTGAAACCCCAAAGCCTACAGCACGCCAGGCTTCCCTGTCCTTCACTATCTCCTGGAGTTTGCTCAAACTCATGTCCATTGAGTCAGTGATGCCATCCAACCATAACATTCTCTGTCATTCCCTTCTCCTCCTGCATTCAGTCTTTCTCAGCATCAGAATCTTTTCCAATAAGGTGGCTTTTTGCATCAGGTGGCCAAGTATTAGAGCTTCAGCCATCAGTCCTTCCAAAGAATATTCAGGGTTGACTTCCTTTAGAATTGACTGCTTTGATCTCCTTGCTGTCCAAGGGCCTGTCAAGGGTCTTCTCCAACACCACAGTTCTAAAGCATCATATCGTCACTGCTCAGCCTTCTTTGTGGTCCAACTTTCACATTTGTACATAACTACTAGAAAAACCATAGCTTTGACTAGACCGACCTTTGTCAGCCAAGTAATGTCTTTGCTTTATACTATGCTGTCTAGGTTGGTCATAGCTTTTAAAGTAGCAAGCATCTTTTAATTTCATGGCTGCAGTCTCTGTCCATGGTGGTTTTGTAAAATCTGTCACGTTTTCCATTGCTTCCCCATCTATTTGCTATGAAGTGACAGGACTAGATGCCCTCATCCTAGTTTTTTGAATGTTGAGTTTTAAGCCAGTTTTTTTCACTCTCCTATTTTACATCCACCAAGAAACTCTTTAGTTCCTCTTCATTTTCTGCCATTAAGTTGGTATGATCTGAATATCTGAGGTTGTTATTCCTCCTGGAAATCTTGATTCCAGCCCAGAATTTCACATGATATACTCTGCATATAAGTTAAATAAGCAGGGTGACAGTATATAGCCTTAATGTACTCCTTTCCCAATTTTGAACCAGCCCATTGTTCCATATAAGGTTCTAATTGTTGCTTCTTGACCTGCATACAGGTTTCTCAGGGAGGCCACTAAGGTGGCCTGGTATTCCTGGTGTCTCTTGAAGAGTTTTCCACAGTTTGTGTGATCTGCACAGTCAAAAGCTATAGCATAGTCAACGAAGCAGAAGTAAATGTTTTCTGGAATTCTCTTGCTTTTTCTATGATCCAATTGGTATTGGCAATTTGATCTATGGTTCCTCTGCCTTTTCTAAATCCAGCTTTTGCATCTGGAAGTTTTTCATTCACATACTGTTGAAGGCTAGCTTGAAGGATTTTGAGCATTATCTTCCTAGCATTTGAAAATGAGCACAGTTGTTTGGAATTTTGGACATTCTTTGGCATTGCCCTTCTTTGGGATTGGAATAAAACTGTCCTTTTCCAGTCCTGTGGCCACTGCTGAGCTTTCCAAAATTTGCTGGCATATTGAGTGCAGCGCTTTAACAGCATCTTCTTTTAGGATTTGAATTAGCTCAGCTGGAATTCCATAATTTTCAGTAGCTTTGCTTGTAGTGATACTTCCTAAGGCCCACTTTACTTCACAATCCAGAGTGTCTGGCTCTAGGTGAGTGACCATACCATTTTGGTTATCTAGGTCATTAAGACCTTTTTTATACATAGCTCAATCCAAATTTGAAAGAAGTAGAGTGTTGATAATACTACATTTAATGTATATGTGACATTATAAAGGTAAATGTTGCAACATAGTTTTTAAAAAGTGAAAGTGGAGACTGAAGACTATTGAACTTGTCCTGCTTGTTTTTATGAAAATTTTCCTATACCCAACATATATGCTCAAAAATAAAATATTGAGAATAGAGAGCATACTTGGCCATTGTAAATGTCAGTCAACTATTAGCAGTTTTGGTTGAGGCTGTATTTCTACAGGCAAATTTTTGCTAAAATATGTGATTCACTACAAATATTATTTGTTTTTCAAAAGTGTTTCTAGCCCTAAGGTTGAAACTTTGAGATTCTTATAAAAAAAACACATTCAAAAAGAGCAGACAGCTTAGAATGTTAAATGGATCATAGTAGCAGAGGCAAATTCCAACAACAAGAATACAAACAAAGAATCACATGGAAGAACATTCAATTTTAACATTGAGGAAAAACTTTAAACATGAGTTCTATTCAATTGCACTTTAGTTCAATAAACACAGCAAAACACATTGTTTTTCAAATGAGATAAAATCTTTCTCATAATGTCAGGAGAAGGATTAATATTTTGGAGGCATTGCTATAAACTAAAGCATTTACTGGGTTCTGTTTGCACTTGCTACACATTGTTTTTAATGTGTGTATTTTGGCAAGTTTTGATGTCTAATGTGGAACTTGGGTATGATGCTTGAGCAATTGTTAGCAATATGTAACTGACATAAAAAGTTATCTTCTGCTGTTGTAGGTGAGTGTAGACATGTGGTATTTATGTAGGTTCAGGAACTTGAAACAATTATATGTTTAGTTCAGTTTAATGAACATTTATTGACAATGTGCTAATCTTGCGGAGGAGTGAAGATAACAGTAGAGAATAGGGATAGATTAAGGAGTGAAGATAACAGTAGAGGATAGGGATAGATTTAAGTTTGGTAAACCATACTGCTAACCTCAAGGCCTGAAAATACATACAAGTCAGAAACACAAAGAACTTATTGAAATGCAAGGAAAATTTCTTAGAAAATATGCATCAGTTTTGATTAGTGCTTAGGGATTGCTGGTTACGTTAGAAGAAAGTCATAGCAAGACATAAAACAATTTCCTTCTTGCACAATATCAGATTTCCTAGTTTTAGCAACAGGAAGCTGCTTTTAGTTTCCTTGAACCCTTGAGATTGTCTGGGAGGGTGGTGGTAAGATTGCTACTGAATGAAGACTTTGGCGGAGAAATGAATTATCCACCAATTCCTGGATAATAGCTTCTTATAATTATGCTACTTTCCCATTTGAAATGGGACTGATATTAACTCCAGGTCAGGTTTTCCAAGCATTAAATAGTGCTTCTCCTGGCCTCTTACAGCTCCAGGTAGACACCTGCACACTCAACTACCTTCAATATTGAGCTAGTCCCTGCCCAAACTGAAAGCATTTGAAAATATTGAACCAGAATTCAGGCAGATCAGGAAATAGGATTGCTGCTCTAAGTCTAGTATCAAGATTCACAATGAATCATCAGTTTCTTACTAACCAAGTCTAATGTATTTTCCTATTAGTTATAATTCATTTTGCCTTGATTACATATCAATACAATTCCCCTACTGGATCTGCATTACTCTCCCAAATGTTTAGATTGATATACTGACAAGTCGCCTATGGCCTTTTGGTTACATGTTCCAGTAACTAGTGTGTCCATGTGTGCTTAGTCACTGCAGTCGTGTCTGACTCTGTGATCGCACGGACGGTAGCCAGCCAGGCTCCTCTGTCCATGGGATCCTCCAGGCAGGAATACTGGAGTGGGTTGCCATGCCCTCCTCTAGGGGATCTTCCTGACCCAGGGATCAAACTCGCACTGCAGGCAGGTTCTTTACTGCTGAGTCACTGGGGAACCCTCCAGTAGCTGAAGTCTCCTTTAAAATAAAATCACTCACATGGCCATGTTTGTCTGATACTATCTCTATGTATCAAATAAATGTTTCAGTATCAATACTAGCTTCATTCAAGCTTGAATTTGGTTTACTTTGGGTGACAGATCTGTAACTAAGTTAAATTCACCTTTCCCTCTGCCTCAATGTTATCGTCTTTCTCTTACAGTTACCAAGGCGCCATTTTTCCTTGGGGCTACGGAGAAGGCAATGGCAACTCACTCCAGTACTCTTGCCTGGAAAATCCCTTGGACAGAGGAGCCTGGTAGGCTTCAGTCCACGGGGTCGCTAGGAGTCAGACACGACTGAGAGAATTCACTTTCACTTTTCACTTTCATTCATTGGAGAAGGAAATGGCAACCCACTCCAGTGTTCTTGCCTGGAGAATCCCAGGGACGGGGGAGCCTGGTGGGCTGCTGTCTATGGGGTTGCACAGAGTCGGACACAACTGAAGCAACTCAGCAGCAGCAGCAGCAGCAGCAGCAAGTCTGTTAATATCTGTATTGCTGCTGCTGCTGCTAAGTCACTTCAGTCGTGTCCGACTGTGCAACCCCATAGATGGCAGCCCACCAGGCACCTCTGTTGCCAGGATTCTCCAGGCGAGAATACTGGAGTGGGTTGCCATTTCCTTCTCTAATGCATGCATGCATGCTAAATCACTTCAGTTGTGTCCGACTCTGTGGAACCCCATGGACAGCAGCCTACCAGCCTCCTCTGTCCACGGAATTCTCTAGGCAAAAATACTGGAGTAGGTTGCCATTTCCTTCTCCAAGTATCTGTATTGAGAACCTCTAAACTATGTCTTAGTTGACTCTTTCATAATATTCTTCATTATGAAAAAAATACATTCTAAACATTATTCCCATTCTAAGAACCTCAGCTGTTTCTTTGCAGCAAAAATGAAGTGGAAACTTGCCAAGTGCTGTGGTAGTAAAAGAAGGTAAAATCATTGTTCTGAATTATTCATAAAATCACAAAATTTAGGGGCAAACACTAAACAAGAAAGCATTACTCAATGACCTGAAACTGAGAGATTTTCTCTAGTTTCTCATGTAATTTGAAATGTACTGCAATTCACATTCTTGCTATTATAAATGTATGGATGATTCTCTCAGTGAAAAGCACCCAGTAGAATTATTAGACAAACAAGATGAGCTTTTCTCCTCTTCCCTTCTCTGAAAGCAATTTTCACACTGACATGTCTACAAATGTGTGTTTTAATAGACCCGGTCTCTCCATGATGTCATTTTACCCCTGAATATCAGAATATATATTTATTTCTGTAGAATTATTTAGCTCTCAGGTGCTGAGTTACTATTTCCCTGGAGTTGCATTGCCCAGAGTAATATGGACATTTTTCTCATTTTAACTCTCACCTCATATGGTCCCTTGGTTTGTAACATTTTGCAGCTGTTTTGATTTCTTTTCCTCTCCTTGGAAATTCTTTGCAAATTCAGGAGAAAGGTGTTGATGTTTTTTCCTTATTCAGAAATTATGGTGGATAAAAAAAAATCTGATTAGGTGACTCCATTGGTGCTGCTGCTGACGCCATTGCAGCTGGTCCCAGCTTTTTACTAAAATAATTGTGAGGGAACTGAAAAGGTGAGAACTCAGGCCATGAAAAATTTAGAATATAGGACCACAGTGTGCCACAATTTGAGGAGGAGCATCAATAACTCAGTGAGAGATGGTGGTGAATTTGTAAAAGCAATAAATAGAAGGAAAATGCCTTGACTCCTTTTTTTGTGGCAAAGAAAAGACATCCTGAAAATAAATAAGAAAACTCGTTTATTTCATTTATATTCAATAACTGTTTCCTAACAGGTTCTGAGGACCTATGCCAATAGGAAAACCGTGTAGATATATCTCTTTATTCTTCTGGCACTGGTGTTGACTTAGGAGAGGAAGTTTCCCTCTTCACTTTTCCTCTAACCTCCATTTTACTGTACTCTATATTATCATATCAAATAATAGCAAAACATTTAAACTGAAATAGACTGCTGATTCTCTGAACAGGATCTTGATCTAAGATGTAGCAGAAGTAAAAGGATCATGTTTGCACATGAGAAATGAAAGTAAGAACTGTGAAGAAGGTTTGGAGAGTCCAAAAGTCTTTGAGCCTAATGTGTGGAAGAAATGGCAGCTGGAGGCTGATGACCTCTCATCACCTTTACTGTTTCTCGTATAACAATATTGCAGTAAGCACCTAACTGATTGCGCTTCTAGCTTTGCAGTACAGTATCTACTCCTTAAAATAGGATAATCCTTCTGAAATGTAAGGCAGATCATTTCACCTTTCTGCTTAAAAACACTATTCTGCTTTCTATGGCTTCACATTTTATCCAGCATAAAATTCAAAGTTCTTACCGAGCCTATAAATGCCTTTAGGGTACTGTCCCTCAGCTATGTCTCTGAAAAACTCACCAGCCTCCTCACTGATCATTCTTGTCAGTCACACCGGTGTCCTTGGTGTTGTTTTGAAGTAAGCCAAGCATGATTTCCCTCCATGGTCTTTATCCTCACTGTTTTCTCTGTATGTCTTACTGGATGCCTTGGGCATGCCACATGGTTTACCTCCTCGCTCCCCAGTTCTTTGCTCATATACTACTTTAATACAGAAATATTTATGAACTAAAATTGTACTCACACATTCTTGATTCCTCTTTTTTGATATGCTTACAGCATTTAAGACTACTATTTACTGGTTTATTTGTCCTTTCCCATAAAATGTCAGTTCAGTAGAAATATTTTTATAGTGATAAGAAACATATAACATGAAATCTACCCTCTTAACAATTTTTAAGTGTACAGAACAGTATTGTCAACTATTTTCATCTTATTATCTAAAACTCATTGAAAAGCCAACTATCTATTTCTCTCTCCTATTTCCTTGGCAAATTTAATTTTACTTTATCTTGAGGGTCCCTTGGACTGCAAGGAGATCAGTCCTGGTTGTTCAGTGGAAGGACTGATGTTGAAGCTGAAACTCCAATACTTTGGCCACCTGATGTAAAGAGCTGACTCATTTGAAAAGACCCTGATGCTGGGAAAGATTGAGGGCAGGAGGAGAAGGGGACGACAGAGGATGAGATAGTTGGATGGCATCACTGACTCAATGGACATGAGTTTGGGTGAACTCCGGGAGTTGGTGATGAACAGAGAGGCCTGGCGTGCTGCGGTTCATGGGGTCCCAAAGAGTTGGACACGACTAAACAACTGGACTGACTGACCTCTGTAAGTTAGACTAACTTTGTTGTTGTTCAGTTGCTAAGTTGTGTCCAACTCCTTGTGACCCCATGGACTGCAGCACACCAGGCCTGCCCGCCCATCAACATCTCCCAGAGTTTGCCCAATTTCATGTCCATTGAATTGGTGATGATGTCCAACCATCTCACCCGCTGCCACCCTCTTATCCATTGATTCTTTATTGTATATTACACAGATTTCTGCAGTGAAATCATCTGGTTCTGGGATTTTAACCAACATGTAAAAAGATTCATGTAAAAATCAGCTACTTACTAATTTGTTGTATGTTCATTTGGTGAAAGAATTTATAAATTCTGCTTTTTGTGTAAGATCTCCACATTGTTAGGGAAGATCTTATTTCAGATAAGCTCTGGTTCCATCTTTCAGTTTTGAATTTGAACATCTTTTCTTCATTTTTTTATCAGGACCTTGTCTGTTTTTAATTTAAAGTTCATTCAATGTCTATAGTCATTGATTTAACAGAGAGAGCTGGTTTATCCAGAAATTGGGTGAATGTAAGGTATACTTTGCTTTTAAATCTCTAACATATAAATTCTAAAAATAAAGTTTGGGCAGTTTGCTTGATTCCTGAATATATGTAATGAATAATTTTACCAAAGTAAGCAGGCATTCTTAGAACATTTTAATATAATGAATAACTAGAGAAAGTTTTTAATATAATGTTAGCAATTCTATTTAAACAAAGAGAATATACCAAAATTTTCATTTTTTATAAGACTAAAGTTCACATTAAAGTCACTTAGTACTCTTCATTTTCATTACTTTAGAAAATTTCTATTAATTTCTGATTTTCTATGTATATGATGTATAGAACACTAGTATTATATATACATGGTAATTAAATATCTATTTTTCACATTTTATAACAATGAGCTTTTAAAATTCTTTTTAAACTGTTATATGCCTCTTACCCTTATCCCTCAGAGGGCAGGCAGAATGAAAACCACAATCACAGAAAACTAATCTAATCACATGGACCACAGCCTTCTCTAACTCAGTGAAATTATGAACTATACTGTGTAGGGCCACCCAAGATGGATGGGTCATGATGGAGAATTCTGACAAAAAGTAGTCCAATAGAGAAGGAAATGGAAAAATCACTTTGTATTCTTGCCTGGAGAACCCCATGAACAGTATGAAAAGTCAAAAGATAGGACACTGAAAGATGAACTCCCTGTCAGTAGGTTCCCAATATGTTATAGGAGAAGAATGGAGAAATAACTCCAAAAGAATGAAGAGACAGAGCCAAAGCAAAAACAATGCCCAGCTGTGGATGTGACTGGTGATGGAAGTAAAGTCCAATGCTGTAAAGAACAATATTGCATAGGAACTTGGAATGTTAGGTCCATGAATGAAGGAAAACCAGAAGTGGTCAAACAGATAATGGGAAAGACTAGTGATCTCTTCAAAAATTAAAGATACCCAGGGAACATATCATGTAAAGATGGGCACAATAAAGGACAGAAATGGTATGGACCTAACAGAAGAAGAAGATATTAAGAAGAGGTGGTACCAATACACAGAAGAACTATATAGAAAAGATCTTCATGACCCAGAAAATCATGATGGTGTGATCACTGATCTAGAGCCAGACAACCTGGATTGTGAAGTCAAGTGGGTGTTAGGAAGCAGCACTTTGAACAAAGCTAGTGGAGGTGATGGAATTCCAATTGAACATTTCAAATCCTAAAAGAAGATGCTGTTAAGTACTGCACTCAACATGCCAGCAAATTTGAAAAACTCAGCAGTAGCCACAGGCCTGGAAAAGGTCAGTTTTCATTCCAATCCCAAAGAATGGCAGTGCCAAAGAATGTTCAAACTACCGCACAATTGCACTCATCTAACACGCTAGCAAAGTAATGCTCAAAATTCTCCAAGCCAGGCTTCAACTGTACATTAACTGTTAGCTTCCAGATGTTCAGGCTGGATTTAGAAAAGCCAGAGGAAGCAGAGATCATTTTGCTAACATCTGTTGGATCATTGAAAAAGCAAGAGAATTCCAGAAAAACACCTACTTCTGCATTACTGAATACACCAAAGCTTCTGACTGTGTGGATCACAACAAACTGTAGAAAATTCTTAAAGATATGGGAATACCAGACCACCTGACCTGCCTCCTAAGAAACCTGTATGCAGGTCAAAAGCAACAGTTAGAACTGGACATGGAACAACAGAGAGGTTCCAATACAGGAAAGAAGTATGTAAAGGCTGTGTATTGTCACCCTGTTGATTTAACTTATATGCAGAGTTCATCATCCAAAATGTTGGGCTGGATGAAGCACAAGCAGGAGTCAAGATTGCAGGGAGAAGTGGCAATAACCTCAGATACACAGATGACATCACTCTTACAGCAGAAAGCATAGAAGAACAAAAGGAACACTTGATGAAAGTGAAAGAGGAGGGTGAAAAGTTGGCTTAAAACTCAGCATTCAGAAAATGAGGATCATGACATCCCATCCTATCCCTCGATGGCAAATACATGGGGAAACAATGGAAACAGTGAGAGAGTTTATTTTTGGTGGCTCCCAAATCACTGCAGATGGTAACTGCAGCCATAAAATTAAAAGTCATTTGCTCCTTGGAAGAAAAGCTATGACAACCTAGAAAGCATATTAAAAAACAGACATTACTTTGCTGACAAAGGTCCATCTAGTCAAAGCTATGGTTTTTCCAATAGTCATGTATGGATGTAAGAGTTGGACCATAAAGAAAGCTGAGTGCTGAAGATTTTATGCTTTTAAACTGTGATGTTGGAGAAAAGACTCTTGAGATTTCATTAGACTGAAAGGAGATCAAACCAGTCATTCCTAAAGGAAATCAGTCCTAAATATTCATTGGAAGGACTGATGCTGAAGCTGAACCTCCAATACTTTGGCCACCTGATGCGAAGAACTATCTCATTGGAAATGACCTGCTGCTGGGAAAGATTGAAGACAGGAGGAGGAGGGGATGATAGAGGATGAAATGGTTGGATGGCTTCACTGACTCAATGGGCATGAGTTTGAGCAAACTCCGAGAGTGGTGATGGACAGGGAAGCCTGGCACGCTGCAGCCCATGGGGTCACAAAGAGTCAGACATGACTGAGTGACTGAACTGAATTGAACTGAACTGTTATCAAACTACACATTGGAAAAGTTAAAACATCTCTATTTACATTTTTATGATATAGAGGCCTTTACTTTCTTTCCCAGAAGAGCATGGGCAAAATCTGTAACTCATACATTGTGATTTTAATTACTTAAGGCTCTTTCCATTCTGTGACAAATTTTAATTTTCTCTTTTGCGTTTCATGTCACTAACTTTTAAACATTCAATTTTCACCCAATTTTGCGCACTGTAGGACATATATTAACCTTTCTGTCATAATAGTTTCTACCTTCTTTGATGGACTAGCTCTATTATGAAAACAAAATAGTTGCATATTCTTTAAAGAAGAATTTTAAAATAATTTCATTGAAGAGACTGTAATGAAAACGTAAGTTAATTCTAAAGTAAAGACTCCAGTTAGAAGGGAACCATTTGAAGATGAATGTTTCAAGACACAACTGTTATGTTGTTTGAATGACAGAGTAACAGATAATACCCTTTTGAAAGGAAATCAAATCTAAAACATGGTAGTGAAGTCTAATCCTTAACCAAGATATTTTGTGGAAGACATGGGTTGATCTAAATGAATATTACTTGAAGTAATAACAATCCCCTATTTTACTTTTTCAGAAAACATGCAATTAAGAAGTTTTCTAAATGTATACATAGATACTTTTGTGTAAATCATATACAGAAAATACCTGATTAATTTAGATATGTGAATTCTTTAGGTCCTGAAGTAGACTTATAGTCATTTAAAAGAGAAACTTGTGGTTAGTTTCTTTGACTTTTATCCCTTTCAATCCATCATTAATTCTGTGGATAGAATAATTTATAATGTGGCTTTAATCATTGCATCTTTTGATCAGAAACCTACAAATATTCTCAATTTTCTTCTTTTTATATTTAAATTCTTCACTGCTTTAATCTTTCTCCTTTCCTTGCTCCCATAGTACTTAACTAAGAGTTCTTTTTTAAACATTTTAAACTCTGCTCCTAAGCACATTGGGTATTCTTTTCCTTCCTTCCTATTTGTTATCCTTAGGTCAAACCCATGACCTCTTTTGTGTTCTCCGGGCCAAGAATGTTCTTCTCCATCCTGTCATATGACTATTAGCTATCCTTCATTGACTGGATTTCATTTTTTCCCCATTCTTAACTATTCCCTCCTTGATCACTGTCCTTTTTGAATTTTTTTTCATACTTATAAACCACCCCTTAAAACATAGAGCTTAATTGTATACTCTTGGATGTTATTTTAGTATTTGTTTTTGTTTAAATTTAAAACAAAATAGTGAATAGGTAGGAATAAGCAGGCCAGAAATCATTCCGAGACAAACTTAGCTTGTATTATTGCTGTAATTACGTGATCTCAAAAGGGACTGAAAATGTCACTGAACCACAGTTTTTCCTTAGCATAGTTAATGTACCATTTTTTTCGTACCTAACATGATGTTTTCACCACCAAGAAAATGTTCTTTGGCAAAAATAACGTTTCACTAGTATATATGGAAACTTGGACTATGTGGCTTCCCAGCCTGCTCAGGAACTGGTAAAGCCAGGGCACATAGTTGGGTAATCCTCCTTTATTTTATTCTTATATCCTCACTGCATGCAGCATGGACTCTGTCTCTTTCCCTAATATGTACCCATTACCATGACATGAAGTCAAGAAATAGTCATTTTTGAATACTAGAATGGCTGCAGTTGGTACCTGGTATTCCCTTTAAAAAAAATTGAAATACCATTTTTAAAATGATTATTGTAAATACTCAAACAGTCTAGAATGGATGAAGTGGATTAAGTATAATAAGTTAAAATACCATTTTCTCTGTAATTCCAAGTGCCATATCTTTTTCTCTATCTCTTCATAATTATTGGTAAAAGTTTAGATTATATCATATATATACATACATATATAAAAATACTATTTATGGTATGTAGTTTCTGACATCTCATTAAAAAATACATTGAACATCTTACCATTATTTGAAAGTCTGTAAAGTGCTATTTTTTAACCTATATTTATTTTTCTAAGTTTCTTCTAATTGGATCTTTTTTACAGTTTTTCTTGAATTTGTTGCAGCATTGCGTCTGTTTTATGTCTTAGCTCTTTAGCCTTGAGGCATGTGAGATCTCAGCTCCCTGCCTGACTAGGGATCAAACCCACATCCCCTGCATTAGAAGGCAAAGTCCCAACCACTGGACCACCATGAAATTCCTTTTACTTATATTTAAATAAGTAATAATTGATGAAAGTTTATGGCATTTCCATTTTATCCATTTTGTAAACAACTGTATAATGAAAAACCTTTCATCTATTGGTTTGCATATTTATTCCATTATTTAATTGGGTCTGAAATGAGAAGGGAGTTGAGAATTTTCAAATGTCTCTCAGGACCACTCCCCTCACATGCTTTTGGGAATGTAAGTCATCTTAGGTTTAATCAGTGACAGGGACATGGCTAGTATTTAGGTTTAATCAATGACAGGGACATGGCTTGCTTTGACCAAGTAGAGGTCAGAGATGGTGTGCATCCTGCATTGGGCCAGACAGTCCTAGACAAGGAAGAATTGTTTAGTCTGAAGGTCCAATTGTGTAACCTTTGGAGAAACATGGCAGCAGGAAGTATTTCACTATATGCTCTAAGAAATGTTGCAGTAAATATGTATTACTCATAATCTGGAAAACAGTATGCTTCCATTTAAAATATTAACCTTCCTCCATAACAACTAATAGAATTTTAATATAAATGAAAGGCTGTTTTTTTTTTTTATACAAATGCATTAGACACCCTCTTACACAAAAGAGAAAGAATATAAATAGATAAGTCAAGAAGAAAGAGAAACTGGGTGATTTAAATGATTCTGAAGAATATAGTATGTAAATATTGGCCAACATATTTAAAGTGTATGTGAAAAGGTTAAGTTTTAGAAAAAATGTTTAAAAAGTCTGAATTAAGAGAAATTAAAGCTTTTTGAATATTCCAACAACATAGAAGAAATGGAAAAAGTTGTAAGGTCATACCACCCAAATAGCTTAAGGCCTACATTAATATCTCAAGCAGGTCCTATTAAACTTAATGGAAAAGTTAATTCTTGTGCTGTTTAAAGGTTTTTCTTGTTAGTGAGAGCACAGGAAATAAATATAGTTCTGCCTTCAAGTGTGCGTGTGTGTCTGTGTTTAAGATTGCTTTAGTTTTCATTTCGATTTTCATAGTCATATGCATATCTAATTAAATTGGAGGAAATATTTCCCTTTAACTTGATTACAGGATCTCACAAATTTATTTCCTTTTTCTTTTTAATTAAAAAAATTAACACATTTCTGTTACCGTTTACCTCTTGCCTCTGGTAACCAGCAATCTGTTACTGTTATCTGTATCTCTGGGTTTTTCAATTTTTTTTTCTTTGATTTCACATAAGGAGAGCTCATATAGTATTTGTCTTTCTCTGTCTGACTTATTCACTTAGCATCATGCCCTCAAAGTCCATCTGTGTTGTCTGTGTTAAATATTTCATTTTTTAATGAATCAATAATACTCATATATTAAAAAGCAGAGACATTACTTTGCCAACAAAAGGTCCATCTAGTCAAGGCTATGGTTTTTCCAGTAGTCACGTATGGATGTGAGAGTTGGACTATAAAGAAAGCTGAATGCTAAAGAATTGATGCTTTTGAACTGTGGTACTGGCGAAGACTCTTGAGATTCCACTGGATAGCGAGGAGATCCAACCAGTCCATCCTAAAGGAGGTCAGTCCTGAGTGTTCATTGGAAGGATTGATGATGAAGCTGAAACTCCAATAATTTGGCCACCTATGTGAAGAGATGACTCACTGGCAAAGACCCTGATGTTGGGAAAGATTGAAGGCAGGAGGAGAAGGGGACGACGGAGGATGAGATAGTTGGATGGCATTGCTGACTCGGTGGACATGAGTTTGGGTAAACTCCGGGAGTTGGTAATGGACAGGGAGGCCTGGCATGCTATGGTCCATGGGGTCGCAAAGAGTTAGACACGCCTGAGCAACTGAACTAAACTGAACTGAATACTGATATATATATGAACTTGAGTAATACTATGGAACAATATTATATATTGAATAATATTTCTGAATAGGCTGAAATGTATTTCAATTAGACTATGTTCCTATCTTGGCTATTGAAAATAATACTCAGTGAGCAAGGGACATTACTGGAACATATGGCAGTTCTATTTTTAACTCTTTGAGGGCCCTCCATACTGTTTTGCATAGTGCCAACACCAGTTTACATTCCCACCAGCAGAGCTCAATGGTTCCCTTTTCTCCAGATTCTTGCCAACACTTGTTGTTTCCTGTCTTTTTGATAATGGCCATTTGAAACAGTTGTGAAGTGACATCTCATTGTGGCTTCAATTTACATTTCCCTGATGATTAATGATATTTAGCCATCTGTATTCTTTTTTTTTTTAGAAAAATGTCTATTCAGATTCTTTGCCCATCTTTTAAATTGGATTGTTTGTTTTTGGTTATTGTGTTTTATGGATTCTTTATATATTTGGGTTATTATCCCTTTATCAACTATATGACTTTCAAATATTTTCTCCCATTCAGTATGTTGTCTTTTTCCTTTGCTTTTATTGCTCTTGTTTTGTTTTGGTGTTAGATTAGAAAAATCATCACCAAGACTTATGTTAAGGAGCTTACCACCTATGTTTTCTTCTAGGAGATTTGTATTTTCAGAAGGTCTTACATTCATGTCTTTAATCCAGTTTAAATTAATTTTTGTGTATGGTGTAAGATAGTGGTCTTGTTGCATTCTTTTGCTATAATGATCCCATTTTCCCAACACTGCTTATTGAAAAGACTGTCCTTTTCCCATTGAATATTCCTGGCTCCTTTGTTATAAATTAATTGACAATATATGTGCAGGTTTATTTCTTTTCCATCTGTTTCACTGATCTATGTTTTGCTTGTACATACTTTTATTAATAATTACTATACCTTTGAAATATAGTTTGAAATCAGGGACCTTGAGGCCTCCACTTTTGTTCTCTTCTCAAAATTCACTTGGCTGTTCTGAGTTGCTTGTGGCCCATACCAGTTTTAGGATTATTGCTTTGAATCTATAGATTGCTTTGGGTAGTATGTTTAACAGTATTCAGTCTTTCAACCCATGAGCATGGAATATCTTTTCATTTATTTGTGTTATATTCATTCTTTTTGTATGTGTCTTGTACTTGTCATGTCCTTGGTTAAACTTATTTATAGATATTTTACTCTTTTTGGTGCAGTTATAAATGCAATTGTTTTCTAAATTTCTCTTTCTGATAATTCATTATTAGTGTGTAGACATGCAACACATTTTGGCTGTTTATTTTATATACTATAAGTTTACTATAAGATTGATGGCTCAGATGGTAAAGCATCTGCCTACAGTGTGGGATACTCGGGTTCGATCCCTGGGTCAGGAAGATCCTCTGGAGAAGGAAATGGCAACCCACTCCAATACTCTTGCCTGGAAAATCCTGTGAATGGAGGAGCCTGATGGGCTGCAGTCTGTGGGGTCGCAAAGAGTCAGAGATGACTGAGGGACTTCACTTGTTCACTACTATAAGATTTATTTGGGAAAAAAAAAAAAAAAAAATTTTTTAAAGATTCATTTGTTCTAACATCTTTTTGTAAAGCCTTTAGATTTTTCCATATATAATATTATGTAATCTGTTAATTGTGACAGATTTACTTCTTACTTTCCAATGTGAATGTCTTTCATATCTTTTTCTTGCCTAAATGCTCTTGCTTATACTTCCAACACTATTTTGTATAAAATTGGTGACAGTAGCATCCTTATCTTGTTCTGATCTTAGAGGAAAAGCTTTTAGCCTTTGACCATTGAGTGTGATGTTAGCTGTGGGCTAGCCATGTATGGTATTTTTATGTTGAGGTATGTTCCCTCTACACCCACTTTATTTAAAGCTTTTAGTATATACGACTGTTGAATTTTGTCAAATGTTTTATCTCCATCTGTTGAAAAAAATCATATGAGTTTTATCCTCTTACTGGATTGACCCTTTATCTTTATGTAACACCTACCTTGTCTCTTGTTACTCTGTTAAACTCTATTTTGTCTGATATGAGTATGTTTCTGAAAGTGGGGTCTGCTACTCATCACTCAAAAGCCACTAAAGAGGCAAGTTTCGTGGAAGGGAAGATTTTCATTATTTCAGATGCAGGCAACCATGGGGGGTGACAGACTCCTGGTCAAAAGCTGACTCCTCCTTTGACAATCAGTGGGCAAGAGCTTTTATAGCCTGAGGGAGGGGGCTCCAGGCAGAAACAGCACACTCAACTCTAATAGTCATCTTGATATTAGCCATGCAATGGTCTGATCAATATCATCTTAATTGTTTTAAGGGCATTTAGTTGTTAGTTCCAGGGTCAGTTTGTCTCTATCTCTTTAAGACAGGTCACTGGAATTGTGGCAGCTTATATCATAGCCACAGTCTGGTCATCACAGTTAATTTCTTGTACCTGAAGGGGTTTTAGTATCTATAAGGTAACTCAAGAATATGGCTGAGAATATTATCTAAAAAATAGCCCTTGCATAGGAGCTAAAGGTTCTTGACTAAATGACTAAACTATTATTATTTAGTCTTGTTGGACTGTTTTCCTTTGTTTCTGCATTTTCTCATTTCTCTGATTAAGGTTATTCTTTGGCTAAAATTATTCCCCTGACAAAAGGCAGGCTGTAGATATGATCAGGGGAGGACTATAGGTTCCTGCTCTATTTCATATGGCTACCCCAGGTTTTGTGTGTTTTTTTTTTTTGCACGAAATATCTTTTTCCATCCTTTTGCTTTCAGTTTGTGTGTATCCTTATACACAATCTCTTGTAGGCAGCATATAGATAGATCTTATTTTTGCATATATTCAGCTACTCTGTCTTTTTATTGGAGAATTTAGTCCATTTACATTTAAAGTAATTATTGATAGGTATGTACTTATTGCCATTTTGTTGTTTCTTGACTCTTTTAGTAGTTCCTCTCTTTTGCTCTCTTCTTTTGTGGTTTAATGACTTTGTTTAGTCATATGTTTATATTTCTTTATCTTATTTGTATTTATTACAGGTTTTGCTTTCTGATCACTGTGAATCTTATGTATAAAAACTTCTCAGAGAAGGAGTAGAGAGAGACAGGGATAGAAATTTTTAATTTGAAGAAATGATAGCTGAAAACTTTGCATATCTTGTGCAGGAAACAAGCATCAAGATCTAGGAAACATGGAGAATTTCAAATAAAATGAACTTAAAGAGATTCACATGAAGACAAATTAAGTGTCAAAACTTAAAGACAAGGAAAGAATATTAAAAGCAGTAAGAGAAAAACAACTTATGTACAAGGGACTAACAACAGGTTTTTCAGCAGAAGCGTTGTAAGCTAGTAGGCACTGGCACAATATATTTAAAGTGCTGAAAGGGAAAAAAAAAAAAATTTAACCAGGAAAACCTGGAAAAGCTATAATTCAGAATTAAAAGAAATATAAAGCTTTCTCCAGACAAGCAAAAGCTAGAGCTCATCACCACTAAGCCAGTCTTATAAAAAATGTTAAAGGAACATTTATAAGCTGCAAAGAAAAGAAGTTAGTAACAAGAATATATTGAAGGAAAAAAATCTCACTGGAAAAGCAAATATATGGTAGAAGTAGTGTATTCATCACTTGTAAAGCTGGTATATAAAAGACAGTTCAGTCACTCAGTCACGTCTGAAGTTCTGTGACCCCATGGACTGCAGCACACCAGGCTTTCCTGTACTGCACCATCTCCTGGAGTTTGCTCAAACTCATGTCCATTGAGTCGGTGATACCATTCAACCATCTCGTCCTCTGTCATTCCCTTCACCTCCTGCCTACAATATTTCCCTTTCCCAACTTTGAACCATTCTGTTGTTCCATATAAGGTTCTAACTGTTGCTTCTTGACCCACATACAGGTTTCTCAGGAGGCAGTTAAGGTAGTCTGGTATTCTCATCTCTTGAAGAATTTTTCAGTTTGTTGTGATCCACACAGTCAAAGGATTTAGTTTAGCCAGTGAACATAAGTAGAAATTTCCCTGGAACTCTCTTGCTTTTTCTATGATCCAACAGATGTTGCCAATGTGGTCTTGTCTTCCTCTGCCTTTTCTAAATCTAGCTTGTGCATCTGAAAGTTCTCAGTTCATGAACTATTGAAGCCTGGTTTGAAGGACTTTGAACATTACCTTGCTAGAATGTGAAATGAGTCTAATTTTGCAGTAGTTTGAACCTTCTTTGGCATATAAAAGACAAAAGTAATAAAAATAACTGTGATTATAATAGTTAAGGGATACATAAGATAAAAAAGGTAAAATATGACTTATAACAGTTTTTCATCATTAAAACAACTGAAAAAATGAATATAAAAGAGAAAACACAAAACCCAGTTATGTTAAAAATAAACACCATGAAAAAAATCTTTATGCAAACTCTGAGGAATAGTTACTCAATGCCATGACAATTTATTTTGTTCTTCAAAATAAGGCAAGAGTAAGTGCAGACACCTGAACAAATATGTCATATAGAATGCATATAGATTAGTCTCTCTTGAAACTACATAGTTTGATGGTAAATAGTTTAATAAAATGACATAAACTTATAGGATCAAAGAGAAAACAGCAATATTTTGAAGATAGAACATCTAAATATTGAAGAGACTAAAGAGAACCGAATTTTACACTGACAATGGAGAGATCTGATCTCTCTATAGTCTTTTGAATTAATGGTATAAGATACTATTGGAAGTATAGAGAAGAGCTAAGATAAAACTCAGGAAAATTGGTTAGAAGTATGTTTTAAATGCTCGGATTACTGAGTATAGAGAATGCCTTTTGGCCCCTCTGGCAGAATGCTGCTGCTGCTGCTAAGTCACTTCAGTCGTGTCCGACTCTGTGCGACCCCATAGATGGAAGCCCACCAGGCTCCCCGTCTCTGGGATTCTCCAGGCAAGAACACTGGAGTGGGTTGCCATTTCCTTCTCCAATGCATGAAAGTGAAAAGTGAAAGGGAATTTGTTCAGTCGTGTCCAACTCTTAGCGACCCTATGGACTGCAGCCTACCAGGCTCCTCCATCCATGGATTTTCCAGGCAAGAGTACTGGAGTAGGGTGCCATTGCCTTCTCCGATCAGAGGTTTATCCTCTGATCAGGTAAAGGGAATCCTGGGATGGGAGAAATCAACTTTCTGGTTATACATGAAATAGGGGCTAAAATAAACATTTAGTGCTAAAAGCTGAGATATCTCCAATCTTTAATCCTCTGTGGGCTAACAATATCAAGATCTATTAGTCTTGTACCCTCAGAGGAGGAAACTGAATCTGCTTTGAAGAATCTACTTTAGCCCAATGAAATAGACTAAAAGATATGTTTATAAGGGGCTGTCCCAAAGAAATAGTCCACTTAGATTAACCTGTAGTGAAGCCACAGTTGAAAAGTATTCCTCATGAACTTAGAGATTATTGTCAACATTTGTTGCACTGCACTGTTCATAACCATTATGAAAATCTAGGAATAACCAGTAAGGTAAAAGAGACAAAACTAAATAAAATCTTTACAAATACACTAAGTTTATACAGGGAGGAATGAGACTTACTATTAATCTCTTCAGAGATAATACACCTACACAACAAGAATAAGATGTGACATAAAATGAATCACTAAAATTATTGAAAAATTTAAAAATATTGCAATAATATAATAATATTATAGATTTAGAAGATAATGTTGACTGAATTTCCTGAGAAAGTGAGAAAAATATAAGAGATGAATAAAGCATCAGTCCAATAGGGCAGCAACTAAAATATATAGGGGAATATTTCTATAATTAAAGAGCAGATAATACAATGGAGTGTGGTATACATAAATAATCTGTAATGGATAACAATTAGAGCTCATAAGTTTTCATTGAATTTATACACCAGGGTTCAACCCAGTAGATGAAAATAGACCTACCAACACTAAGAATAATAATGAAAAAAATCAGCTCACTGAGAAAAAAAAACAAGATAATTCCTGCTGTTTGAGAGGAAAAACAAAAATAGGTCTCTAGAAGTCAATGAAGCAAAAGTTTATAAATTGGAAAATTATTTTCAATGTAGCATAATATACTTAGCCAAACTATTAACAGATATGAGAAAAATCACAAAAATCATTTTCGACATTAAAATTTCCAAAATGATACTTCCAATGCATAGTATGTTAGAAAGTTACTGAAGAATGTTCTAATAAATTGAACAGTAACTGAAGAAAGAGAAGGGCACAGTGTATAAGGAATCTCCAGGTTGTTAAAGAAGTAGAGTATATTTAAGTGATAATCTGTGTATATTAGCAGTAAAGAAAAGAATCTTCAGAGATAAAATTTGTCTTTTGAATGTATTGATAGACTCTTTAGACAATGGAATTGAGCTCATTTCTAAGACATATATACAAAATTAAACAAAACAAAAATAAGAGAATTATCAACTCAAAGAAGGAAAATATTGGAAAAAATATGATCATTTGTGAGTAACATTAACATAGTCATAATAATATGAACACTAACTATTGACCAAACAACTTTAAGATTTAATTATATTGAAAGGATGGGAAGAAGAGTTAAATCTTTAGCTGTCAGAGTAGTGATTGATAGAAAATACTTAATGATGAACAATAATGAAGTTTGAGTATTAGACTATTATTTAGAGATACAAAAGCAAAATCCACAAGCAATGCTAAAGTAATTGAAAGTAGTATTTTCTGAGGAGGGAGAAATGGGATGCAGGGAATAGGATATTGCCATTTTCCATAAGATTTGAGTAATTATTTGACTAACCTGTGTGATATATTAATATAACATTTAAAAAAATAAAATAAGAAAGAATTGATGTGTGATCCTCAGATCATGGAGATTTAAAATCCATACAGGATCTATAGCTAACAAGAGTTTTACAGTAATTTTATCAGTTTTACATTGATAGCATGTCGAGCTGTTTTTCACTCTGATTTATAAAGGAGTCTTAACAGTAAGTACCAATTTTAAGTTAACATGCAGCATATTAAATTTTTTTAAACATTTACAATTTTATATTTTAAACTAGGAAGCTTTATTCTATATACATCTAATAAATTTAAAAATAATTTTAAAGAGAGACTTTGATTAATCTTTGGTTCCATTTATAACTTAATTAGACTCCCTTAACAGTTTTTAAACTGCATTTATAAATTTAGTGTGCTCAATTATCTTTGTGAACATTTTAATTATCTAACAAACAAAACTTTCCAGAGTACTTAAACAGTTCTTATAAAGATAATAAATCAAACTAATAACATGGTGAATCTTAAGGTGTCTTAAATGTTAAAACACTATTGCCAACTTAGTAAAATTTCTTATATCTTTCAACTCAAAAAAAATGCTTAAAATAATCACTCAGTTATGTACTTAAAGTGTGAATTTAAAGTGCTAATCTGTAGATATTTAAATTACTAACATCAATTATTGATGTCTATAGCATCTTTAAAATATGAATATCATAGTTTTGATCTATTTAATCATTTCTCTACTTTGAAAAAATTCTTTTCCCAGGGAAAAAATTACCATGAAAACAATTAAGCTTTCTTAAGCAAATGGGGTTTTCAACTCAAGTAAATTGTAGCTACTGTCACAGGCTGCTTCATTAATGGACATTTCACTTGGATATTGATTTCTGAAGTTGCAGATATTCAGGGTGATTTCCTTTATAAATATGGTGAACAAAATTTGAGCCTTTTATAAAGTTATACTAATAAATAGAGATTCCAAGTCTATGAACTCTGAAGAAGGATGAAGTGATGGAGGGACAACTCGTGTTCATTAGATTCACCATACCAATGTGTCTTCACATTATCTTACATCCAGTTTGATCTTAATTAATTTCCCTGCTCAGATTATTTAAGGACTAAGTTCGATTAAAAATCTATTTATTGTATGATTCTTGTCAGAGTACTTCTTATATTCTTATTATCTGCCAAAGTCATAAATTTTCTAGATATTTAAATGACATTAAATGGATTATTGAGCTCAGTGGTCATAGTTTCCAAGGCTAAATTAATGATAAAGCCAGGCCAGTTTACTGCTGACCATGAAAAGAATGATTCCCACAGATTACTGAGAAACTGTTGAGAATTGAGGGGGCTTCGGCATTGGAAGATTGTGTTCACCTATGGCTGATTCGTGTCAATGTATGGCAAAACAAATACAGTATTGTAATTTTAATTAATTAATTAATTAAAAAATAAAAATAAAACCATATATATAAAAAAATAAAAAATAAAATCATGAAAAAAAAAAAGAAAATGTTCAGGGAAAATAAAATGAAATTGAGGCTGCTTGTGGATGTAATTTACTCTACGAATCTCCTTCACCATAGATATATCAATAAACGTGATCCTCTAAATAACAAAGCAATTATATAGAGAGCAAAATCCAAACTATAAAATGGTCATCTTTTACAGCAAAATGCTCCCAAACTGGGAATTCAAATACAAAATTCACATAAGGAAAACTAAAACCATCAATCAAGATTAAGAACTGAAATGATGCTGCTGAATATCAGCAAATTGAGAGGTAACAATTTTAAAGTTGTAGGTAATCTAGAGAATAACAAAAGTGAGAGCCTTAAGACTATTGACAAAATGAGACCTTCAAAGGGGAAGCTAAAAGAAACAGCATAACTAATGTAATTCAGGAAATTTCCAACACTGTGTTTTAGAATTTTCGTGAAGAGACCATAGCTACATAGAATTTTGTGTATAGCATTAAACAGCTGCCATGAGTAGAGAATAAAATGAAAGCTAAATGGAAGAATTCATAACTAATTCAAAACAATCTCAATGACACTAAGAAAAGTAAAATAAAGGTGATATTATTCAAACACACTTTGATATAATACAAAACTGAAAAAATAAAAAAGTGAACAACTGATAAAAGTAATCAGAATTTTTTTAATAATGATACAAAACTTGAATTTCCCTTCAAACATCTGAACAACGCCTAATAAAATTAAAGCATAAATCTCCCCCAAAATGTAAACTTAAAGCATAAAGAAATAGAATGATAGAGATTCACTTTATAGCTGGAGGAAACTGAAAAAATATATCCTAAGGAAATTATTAGAACTGTATTAAAAATGTGTACTTTTAAATTCATGGCTGCAGTCACCATCTGCAGTGATTTTGGAGCCCAGAAAAATAAAGTCTGACACTGTTTCCACTATTTCTCCATCTATTTCCCATGAAGTAATGGGACTGGATGCCATGATCTTCGTTTTCTGAATGTTGAGCTTTAAGCCAACTTTTTCACTCTCCTCTTTCACCTTCATCAAGAGGCCCTTTAGCTCCTCTTCACTTTCTGCCATAAGGGTGGTGTCATCTGCATTTCTGAGGTTGTTGATATTTCTCCCAGAAATCTTGATTCCAGCTTGTGTTTCTTCTAGCCCAGCGTTTCTCATGATGTACTCTGCATACAAGTTACATAAGCAGGGTGACAATATACAGCCTTGATGTACTCCTTTTCCTATTTGGAACCAGTCTGTTGTTCCATGTCCAGTTCTAACTGTTTCTTCCTGACCTGCATATAGGTTTCATAAGAGGCAGGTCAGGTGACTGCAGCCATGAAATTAAAAGACGCTTACTCCTTGGAAGAAAAAAGTTATGACCAACCTAGATGGCATATTGAAAAGCAGAGACATTACTTTGCCAACAAAGGTCCGTCTAGACAAGGCTATGGTTTTTCCAGTGGTCATGTATGGATGTGAGAGTTGGACTGTGAAGAAGGCTGTGCACTGAAGAATTGATGCTTTTGAACTGTGGTGTTGGAGAAGACTCCTGAGAATCCCTTGGACTACAAGGAGATCCAACGAGTCCATTCTGAAGGAGATCAGCCCAGGGTGTTCTTTGGAAAAAGTGATGCTGAAGCTGAAACTCCAATACTTTGGCCACCTCATGCAAAGAGCTGACTCATTGGAAAAGACTCTGATGCTGGGAGGGATTGGAGGCGGGAGGAGAAGGGGACGACAGAGGATGAGATGGCTGGGTGGCATCACCAGCTCGATGGACATGAGTCTGAGTGAACTCCGGGAGATGGTGATGGACAGGGAGGCCTGGTGTGCTGCGATTCATGGGGTCGCAAAGAGTTGGACACGACTGAGCGACTGAACTGATCTGAACTGAACTGAAAAATGTATGCTAAAGTTCTCATCATAGCACTATTCGTAAATCTAAAATGTTATTAGCAATAATTGAATATGATTATATTGATTATGGTTTTTGAATATCCTGGGACATAATGTGGTAATTTTTAAAAGTTCATGAAGCATTTTTAGTAAATTGGAAAAATATTTTTGGTTTGTCAAGTTCAGAATTCTGAGGACTAACTTACATATAGTGTGTAATTTCAACTACTTTCTAAATTGTTTAGGACAACCCTAAAAGTAAATGACTACCAGTAGTGGAATTTTATAGTAAATAATGAAACAAATCCTTTGAACTACTACTTATGTTCTTATATATTTTCTCCATACAAGTAAGTTCAAAATGTATGTTTTACACCATTGACTTTCCACTAAGCGTTGTGGCTTTCTCCCTGTTCCATTCAGTGGACTATAGGTCATGTAACTGTATGTCTCAGTTTATAACTGTAGTTCTGATATTAATATTAACCCTCTTATTACTATTGCCCCTTTCACAGTGTCCTAGTTTGGACAGTAAATTATATGGGTATCTGAGCTATACTTTCCAGTGGTCATGTATGGATGTGAGAGTTGGACTGTGAAGAAGGCTGAATGCCGAAGAATTGATGCTTTTGAACTGTGGTGTTGGAGAAGACTCTTGAGAGTCCCTTGGACTGCAAGGAGATCCAACCAGTCTATTCTAAAGGAGATCAACCCTGGGATTTCTTTGGAAGGAATGATGCTAAAGCTGAAACTCCAATACTCTGGCCACCTCATGCGAAGAGCTGACTCATTGGAAAAGACTGTGATGCTGGGAAGGATTGGGGGCAGGAGGAGAAGGGGACGACAGAGGATGAGATGGCTGGATGGCATCACTGACTCAATGGACGTGAGTCTGAGTGAACTCTGGGAGTTGGTGATGGACAGGGTGGCCTGGCATGCTGCGATTCATGGGATTGCAAAGAGTCAGACACAATTGAGTGACTGAACTGAACTGAAGTGAACTGAATGTTCATCCTGATTTTACACTGGTAGCTTACAAAATTCTGAATAAGTAACTGATATATTACCATTAAATATCACAATTCAGTATCACAGTAATCCAAGTCTATGCCCCAACCAGTAGTTCTGAAGAAGCTGAAGTTAAATGGTTCTATGAAAACCTACAATAACTTCTGGAACTAACACACAAAAAAGATGTCCTTTTCATTATAGGGGACTGGAATGCAAAACTAGGAAGTCAAGAAACACCTGGAGTAACAGCCAAATTTGGCCTTGGAGTACAAATGAAGCAGGGCAAAGGATAATAAAGTTTTGTGAAGAGAACACACTGGTCAGAGCAAACACCATCTTCCAACAACACAAAAGAAGACTCTATACATGGACATCACCAGGTGGTCAACACTGAAATCAGAATGATTATATCCTTTGCAGCCAAAGATAGAGAAGCTCTATACAATCAGCCAAAACAAGACTGGGAACTGACTGTGGCTCAGATCATGAACACCTTATTCCAAAATTCAGACTTAAGTTTAATAAAGTAGGGAAAACCACTAGACCATTCAGGTATGACCTAAATCAATTCCCTTACGATTATACACTGGAAGTGACAAATGGATTCAAGGGATTAGATCTGATAGAGTGCCTGACGAACTATGGATGAAGGTATGTGACGTTATACAGAAGGCAGTTATCAAGACCATACCCAAGGGAAAAAAAAGCAAAAAAGCAAAATGGTTGTCTGGGGAGGCCCTACAAATAGCTGAGAAAAGAAAAGATGTGAAAGGCAAAGGAGAAAAGGAAAGATATATGCATTTGAGTGTAGAGAGATAAGAGCTTTCCTCAGTGATCAGTGCAAAAAAATAGAAGGAAACAATAGAGATCTCTTCGAAAAATTAAAGATACCAAGGGAAAATTTCATGCAAAGATGGGCTTGATACAGGACAGAAATGGTACGAACCTAATAGAAGCAGAAGATATTAAGAAGAGGTGGCAACAATACAGAGGAGAACTATATTAAAAAAATCTTCATGACCAAGATAACCACGATGGTGTGATCACTCACCTAGAGACAGTTATCTTGGAATTTTAAGTAAAGTGGGCCTTAGGAAGCATCAATATGAACAAAGCCAGTGGAGGTGATGAAATTCTCATTGAGCTATTTCAAATACTAAAAGATGATGCTGTGAAAGTGCCAGCAAATTTGGAAAGCTCAGCAGTGGCCACAGGACTGGAAAAGGTCAATGTTCATTCCAACCCCAAAGAAAAGCAATGCCAAAGAATGTTCAAACTACTGCACAACTGCACTCATCTCACATGTTAGCAAAGTAAAGTTCAAAATTCTCAAGACAGGCTTCAACAGTACATGAACCACAAAATTCTACATGTTCAAGTGGGATTTAGAAAAGGCAGAGGAAGCAGAGATCATATTGCCAACATCTGTTGGATCATTGAAAAAGCAAGAAAATTCCACAAAAACTTCTGCTTTATTGACTATGCCAAAGCCTTTGTTTGTGTGGATCACAACAGAGTGTGGAAAATTTTAAAGATATGGGAATACCAGACCACCTGACCTGCCTCCTAAGAAATCTATATGCCAGTCACGAAGCAACAATTAGAATGAGACACGGAACAGCAGACATTTTTCAAATTGGGAAAGGAGTATATCAAGGCTATATATTGTCAACCTGATTATTTAAGTTTATGCAGAGTACATCATGTGAATTGCTGGGCTGGATGAAGCACAAGCTGGAATCAAGATTGCCAGGAGAAATATCAATAACCTCAGCTACACAGATGACACTACCCTTATGGCAGAACTCAAAGAAGAACTAAAGAGCCTTTTGATGAAAGTGAAAGAGGAGAGTGAAAAAGTTGACTTAAAACTCAACATTCAGAAAACTAAGACCATGATATCTGGTCCCATCACTTCATGGCAAATAGAATGGAAAACAATGGAAACTGACAGACTTTATATTTTTGGGCTCCAAAATCACTGCAGATGTTGACTGCAGCCATTAAATTAAAAGACACTTGCTCCCCGGAAGAAAAGCTATGATCAACCTAGACAGCATATTGAAAAGCAGAGACTACTTTGCCAACAAAGGTCCATCTAGTCAAAGTTATGGTTTTTCCAGTGATCATGTATGGATATGAGAGTTGGACTATAAAGAAAGCTAAGTGCTGAAGAATTGATGCTTCTGAACTGTGGTGTTGGAGAAGACTCTTGAGAGTCCCTTGAACTGCAAGGAGATCCAACCAGTCCATCTTAAAGGAAATCAATCCTGAATATTCATTGGAAAGACTGATGCTCAAACTGAAACCCCGGTACTTTGGCTGCCTGATGTGAAGAACAGACCTATTGAAAAGAATGGAAGAACAGACCCATTTTCCCAGACCTGATGCTGGGAAAAGTGAAGATTGAAAGAGCAGGGGACGACAGAGTATGAAATGGTTGGATGATATTACCAGCTCGATGGACATGAGTTTGAGTAGCCTCCAGCCTGGCCTGCTTTAGTCCATGGGGTTGCAAAGAGTCGGACATGATTGAGTGACAGAACTGAACTGATATATATATATATATATAATCATATATATATATATGATTATATATATATAAGACTTTGGTCCCTGTTATAAAACAGAAATAATCTCTCTACTGATTAACATCATAGGAATGTTGTAAGGATTAATAAAGATATATTTGGAAAATTTGTGTTCCTCAAAGAAAAGTACTACATCATTTTCACTATTACTTTTCTCTACTAGCTTGCTGAGTGGGAAGTCAGAGGAAATCAAGATTTTGTGAGTATCAGCACTGAAACCAAATCAATCACATATGTTCTGGAAGCACATTTTATACAACTGCTTCAGCACCCAGTGAACCTAAAACTCTCCTAAATATATAAATTAATAGAGAAAAATAGACTAAATTTTGGCTTTAAATTGGCTGTTCTATTAGGAGTTGTGAGTAAACATATTAAACTTTCCTTTCTGAATGAAAATATTGTTCTCTATCAAGTATGAACCATAAGGTGTGTTTGGAAGCTGAACAAAGACTGTTCATTAAGCTTGAAAGGGACAGATCTAAGCCATCCTGCACTTTGTAACCTGGCATCAGGCCTCTAAATCAAACTTATTATTTTAGGGGCCAATTAAATGCTTTTCAGTAGCTCAGTAGAAAGGCAGCATCTTCACAAAATATTTTCAGCACCTTTTAAATTGGATACCTTGGTCTGGCACTAAAAGATCTTTCTTGAAATTCTTACAATTCAAAATCAAAATCAATAAATCAATCCAGTTCTGAGACAGCAAAGTAGATGAAAGGCAACGACAAAGTTGATTAAAGTTCTAGTGGTGATTTCCCAAGTGTAACGGGTCCTTAGTTTGATTAAGACTCAGAGGAGGCATCTGGAAGCAGTGCAGACAAGTCTGGCTCTTGGTTGCTTTGTTCTCCCTGAAACTAACATCCCTTGAGTTAACTATCATACCATACCAGATACTTTGAAGTTGAAACGTAATACTTTATTTTCTCTGACATTGCAAGTACATTACATATCACCAAATTTTTAATAATCTTTTCACAATAGAAACTGTTCCCCTGTCTATCTAAAATTCATACCTTGACCTTTCATGTTTGTCTTTGAGAACAAATCATCTCTCTTCCAGTGTCTCTTTGCTGTTTTGTCAATTTTGTCTCTTACTCTTTGCTGTTTACTGGAGTCAAGGATGGCATATCTGTGCATGGTAAGTCACTTCAGTCATGTCTGACTCTGTGCAACCCAACAGACTATGTAGTCTGCCAGGCTCCTCTGTGCATTGGATTCACCATGCAAGAATACTGGAATGGATTGCCGTGCCCTCCTCCAGGGTATCTTCCCGACTGAGGGATTGAACCTGCGTCTCTTGTCTTCTGCAATGGCAGTCAGGTTCTTTACCACTAGTGCCACCTTGAAAGCCCTTATCTGTATCATTTGCCTATTTGTCAGAATGAAATGAAGGCTTTCCTGCTAGCTCAGCTGGTAAAGAATCTACCTGCAATGCAGGAGACCCCTGTTTGATTTCTCAGTTGGGAAGATCCCCTGAAGAAGGTATAGACTACCTACTCTAGTATTCTTGGGCTTCCCTGGTGGCTCAGCTGGTACAGAATCTGCCTGCACTGCAGGAACTGGGTTCGATCCCTGGTTTGGGAAGATACCCTGGAGCAGGACAAGGCAACCCACTCCAGTATTCTTGCCTGGAGAATCCCATGGACAGAGGAACCTGGCGGGCTACAGTCCATGGGGTGGCAAAGAGATGGACATGACTCAGCAACTAAGCACAGCACAGAGTGACAGTTCTTGGAGAGTGTTGAGTGGTTATTTATTCAAAAGTGAACCAGTTGTTTACTATTACACTAGGTGCAAAAGAGAAATGCTGAAAACTGGCATTTCTTAAAATATTCATTTTCTTCCATTTTATTTTACTTGGAACACAGATAAAAGGCACATTTTAATTCAATTAGGAGTAATATTTAGTTATTAGTCTGTAAGAATGTTTATATCTTAGAATTCTTTCCACATTTCTGATTGTAAGAAATTTAATTGAGGAAAATATTTTTAGAGCTCAATATTTCTAAGTAAGAATTACATGAATATATATATATATATATATATATATATATATATATATAAAAATTAAAAAACCAGCAATGAGTGTTACCACACCGGGACTTGGATCTGCTTGCCTGCTGGCAGTAAGGCAATCTACTGACACTAGGTTGTGGTAAAGGAAAGCATGGTGTTTACTGCAGGGTACAGAGCAAGGAGAATGGACAGCTTACGTTCAAAAGACCCAGCATCTTAATGTATTCAGGGAAGAGTTTTTAAAAACTCAGTGTGAGGGAGGGGGCTTCAGGGCGTATCATCAACTCATGCTCAAATCAAACAATTTTGTGTGATGTCCTGGCATCAAGGTGAAGTTTCAAACGTCATCAGTCTTCTGGTTTCAACCCATCATGGCCCTACATGCCTTCAGTTAGCAGTTTTCACCTGAGGTGGGTCTGCTTCATGTAAAAACAACTAAGGAAGTGTGTCAGTCCTTTATATCTTTCAGGGAACTGGTATTTCAGTGACTCTGCTGTGTGGTTGGTTTATAGTCTAAATTTTAAACTCTTGAATCAGCTGTTTGAGACTCAGAAGATGCTTGGGAAAATAAAGCAAAAGCCTTCTACTTCAAAGGAAAGGGACCCAGGGTTTTGTATATGGTTTCAATCCCTCGTTTCCCTTGATAGTTCTCAATCTTGAGGGGAACAGATTTGTGACAAGAAAGGGAATATTTTTAGATAGAGGGGTTAATCATAAGCTCAGCAGACAAACTCAGTTTTAGGGGAAGTTGATTTTATGAGAAGATCATCTGAACTTGAGAAAACATTGAAAATGTGAAAGGAAATCATTTGGTGCATTCATTTTAGTGATTTTTATAGATACATTTTGTAAATTCTTGCCTTTCAGTTCAGTTCAGTTCAATTGTTCAGTTGTGTCTGACTCTGCGTCCTCATGGATTGCAGCAAACCAGGCTTCCTGTCCATCACCAGCTCCTGGAGCTTGCTCAAACTTATCTCCATAAAGTTGATGATGTCATCCAACCATCTCACCCTCTGTCGTCTCCTTCTCCTCCTGCCTCCAACCTTTCCCAGCATCAGGGTTTTTTCCAATAAGTCATTTCTCTGTATAAGGTGGCCAAAGTATTGGAGCTTCAGCTTTAGCATCAGTCCTTCCAGTGAATATTCAGGACTAATTTCCTTTAGGATGGACTGGTTGGATCTCCTTGCTATCCTAGGGACTCTCAAGGGTCTTCTCCAGCATCACAGTTCAAAAGCATCGGTTCTTTGGTGCTTAGCTTTCTTTATGGTCCAACTCACACATCCATACCTGACTATTGGAAAAAACATAGCTTTGGCTAGACAGACCTTTGTTGGCAAAGTAATGTCTCTCCTTCTCAATATGCTGTCTAGGTTGGTCATAGCTTTTCTTCCAAGGAGCAAGTGTCTTTTAATTTCATGGCTGCAATCACCGTCTGCAGTGATTTTGGAGCCCAACAATATAAAGACTGTCACTGATTCCATTGTTTCCCCATCTATTTGCCATGAAGTGATGGGACTGGATGCCATGATCTTCATTTTTTGAATGTTGAGTTTTAAGCCAGCTTTTTCACTCTCCTCTTTTACCTTCATCAAGAAGCTCTTTATTCTTCTTTGCTTTCTCCCATAAGGGTCATCTGCATATTTGAGGTTATTGGTATTTCTCCAGGCAATCTTGATTCCAGCTTGTGCTTCATTCAGTCTGGCATTTTTCATGATGTGCTCTGCATATAAGTTAAACGAGCAAGGTGACAGTATATAGCCTTGAAGTACTCCTTTCCCAATTTTGAATCAGTCCATTGTTCCTTGTTCTTTTCTAACGGTTGCTTGTTGACCTGCATGCAGGTTTCTCAGGAGGCAGGTAGGGTGGTCTGATATTCCCATCTCTTTAAGAATTTTCCAGTTCGTTGTGATATGCATTCAAAGACTTTAGCGTAGTCAGTGAAGCAGAAGTAGATGCTTTTTCTGTGATCTAATGGATGTTGGCAATTTGATCTCTGGTTCTTCTGCCTTTTCTAAATCCAGCTTGAACATCTGGAAGTTCTCAGTTGACATAATGTTGAAGCCTAGTTTGGAGAATTCTTGCCTGTAGGGTGTTTTGTTATTGGAAAGGGCTGCATGCTCTTTCATTGACTGTTAATTACATTGGGATAATTAGGAATATTAAATTTGAGTTCATTGTTTTTATGTTTTCTCATGCAGGTTGAACACTGTGGCTGTAGCTGCTTTGCATTCATATTGGCTTAATAAGTACTAGTCAGAGTTTTGTGAAAATACAGACTTATGCAATTTCTCTGATAAGAGACAGTTTTGGTTTCTGGTGGTTTTCTGTTGCCTACATTTATGTAGCACTAATCTCATGAAGTCAAGCTTTATACTAGCATGTTATGGATTTGCATATTAAACAAGCAATTACCTCTGAATTGCTTTCCTTTATGATATTCTCAGATGCAAATTTTTGAAAGAGAGAATGTGGTCAGAGTCTTATTTGATAATCTTTTGCCTCTTCTCAATTTAAGTTGACCTCACTTAATGGAAACTGTGACGATAGTAGTGAAAGCTTTTATAGTGGCGCTGTTGTAACCTCTGGATATGGCGGCTATGGACTTCATGGACTTTATCTTTTTGTATGGGAAGCAGACAAGAGATTACTTGCCTGCTACCCAAGCTCTGGTTTTGGATCCAGCGCTTCTGCGTGTGTGTGTGGCTGCTTCAGTCATGTCTCTTTGTGACCCCATGGACCACAGCCCCCAGGATCCTCTGTTCACAGGATTTTCCTGGCAAGAATACTTGGAGAAAGTTCTGTACCCCCGAGCCACCAAGGAACTAACTGTTACTTGTATGTATCATGTGCACTTTGTGGGAGGGATTAGGTAATGGAGGATGAAGAAGGAGTGCAAGATTTAGAGAGATCACAGAAGTGTACCTAATTTATGATGGGCTCACTGAAAAACTATACCTGTGAAATGCCAGCAACCTCATCTGATTCAGTCATAACTGAATCCAAATACTTGTAGGTGGAGCATATCAGAGTCTTTTATTTTTATTCTGAAGCCAGATGACTCGAGTACCATATCTGAACATACCTGTTTTTAGTCATGCCGCTTTAACTTACAAAGCACTTCTGCTTCCTCACCTATAGTATAGATGAGACATTCTATTTTACGTGTCTCTCTTATCAAATTATTGTCATGTTTAGAAAACAATTAAAATCACATATGATAATTCATAATATACTTTAAGTGCTAAATAAGTTGCTATGTAAATAGCAGTCTCTCTTTTGTTATTCTCACTGTTATAATCTATGAAAAAGTGAAAGTGTTAGTCACTCAGTCACGTTTGACTCTTTGTGACTCCATGGACTATAGTCTGCCAGTCTCCTCTGTTCATGGGATTTCTCAGGCAAGAATATTGGATTGGCTTGGCATTCCTTTCTTCAGGGTACCTTCCTGACACAGGGATCAAAATCCTGGTCTTCTAGTTGCAGGCAGATAGTTTTACCATCTGAGCCACCAGAGAAGCCAGTTTCACTTGAGTGATTTTTTACAGTAATAATTTTCCCTTTGAATACTACATGCTTATCATTTTTAAAATTTGAACAATATCCAAAAAGTGCAAAGAATAAACAAGCATATTATCCAAAATTGCCAGATAAAATCATGTTAAATGTCAAAGTTCATTTTTCATGATTTTTCTGTTTCCTGTTAGTAGCTTTTGTATTGTTTAAATTTTAAAAATAATACACATGTACTATTGTTATAAGGCTTCTCTCATGGCTCAGTAGTAAAGAACCCACCTGCCAATAGAGGAGATACAGATTCAATCCCTGGGTCACGAAGACCTCCTGGAGGAGGAAATGGCAACCCACTCCAGTATTCTTCCTGGGAAAATCCCAAGGACAGAGAAGCCTGGCAGGCTACAGTCCATAGGTTCGCAATACACTGGACTTGACCGAGTACACATTTGTGCATGTGTGCACACACATGCACACACACACACCATTATAAAAACTATAAAATTGTATCTGGTTCAAATTTCATATATCCTAAAAATTTGAATGGATTGATTGGGGTGTGTGTGTGTATGAAAGATAGACATATACAAAAGATAAGAGATATTAACATATCTAACAAAAGATAAAAGAGATTTCTGAGAATCTATTTTAGGTAAAAGTAGTACATTTATTTCCTTTAGTGCATTGTTTCCTATAAAATTCACATCTTCATTAAGAGAAGATAAATCAGATGATTGAGTCATGATGGTTTGTTAAATTTTAATTATATTTGGTGGTGTCAGTGGTAATGAACATGCTTACCAATGCAGTTAGATGTGAGACTCAGGTTTGATCCCTGGATTGGGAAGATTCCCTAGATCTTGCCTGGAGAATCCCATGGACAGAGGGAGCCTGGTAGACCGTGGTCTATAGGGTCACAAAGAGTCGGACACAACTGAAGCAACTTAGTTGTGGGCGCGTGCGCGCATGCGATGCTTGTCTTGTGTGTATCAAGACGCACACACACACACACACACACACACACACACACACATATATAGCAAAAACTTAAAAGTACTCAAAATCTACCCTATTAAAGGAACTATCACAAAACAAATACCTCAATAACTATTAGAAACATTTTCTGCAAAATAGACCATTACTTCTAACTTTGTTTTCAAAGGTATCCACTGTTCAGAGTATTCTTTCCTTGGTGCTGAGGAATTTATATATCTACTATGTGGCAGGCTGAGAATGGCTCCCAAAGATATGCCCACATCTTAATCCCTGTAAAGTTTATTTGACAAAAAACGGTCTTTACAAATGTAATTATTTAAGGATTTTGAGATGAGATTGTCCTGGGTTGTCTTGGTGGTCTTTAAATGTCATCACAAGTTTTTTTTTAATAAAAGAAGGCAGGGGGCAATGTGACAGTGAAAGCAAAGAGATTTGAAAGTGTGATGCTGCTGGTTTTGAAAATGTTATATAGGGCCACTGGTCAAGGAATGTAACTTGATAGAGTGGAAGAGGTGATGAACAGATTAAATTCTAGAGTCTCCATAGGGAGTGCAACTCTGTGAAACTGGGCTAAGGAAACTGACATTAGACTTGCAGCTTCATCTAGCCTGAGCTATGAAAGAATAAATTTCTGTATTTTAAGCTACTAAATTTATTGTAATTTTTAGAAGAACCACAGTAAACTAGTAGAGTCCTTTTTTTTTAATCAGTGAAGTTGCATGCTATTCTAATTTGTTGATTTTCGTTGTTGTATAATATTCAATATAGAGTTTTAAAATTTTTTCTACCTTTTCTTTTTAAGGCAAATAATGCTGCTGTGAATATCCGAATATATATGCACATGTCTTACAGTGTAAATGTGTAAGTGGGTAGCTCACATATTTATTTTCTTCCCAACATTGTTTGAGAATTATTGTTCTATATCTTAATTAATAGTTATTGTTGTTAGTATTTTAATACAAGTTAGTCTGGTATGTGTATAGTGGTATCTCTTAATAGTTTAAATTGAATTTCCCTAATGAATAGTGAAGAATTTTTGTGTTTATTGGATATATCAGGACCAATACCAGGATGAGTCAAGAGAAGCATGTAGGTACAGAATATAAGGATGGAATTATTTTTCTCCTTTCTTTTCCCATTTTTGGTGCATTATTTCTAATTTGCAAGAAAAAACACATAACTTATAATACATAACATATTGTTCTTTCTCCTTTTTACCAACTTTGTTGCACCTTAGATATACATTTAAAGCTAAATCCATATCTGTATCTATGATAAAAGTATTGAATATTGGAAGAATAGGCACTTTAAACATTAGCAGCAGCAGCAGCAGCAGGCACTTTAATGGTATTCAATCCTTCAGTATGGTCTATTTTGTTTGTGGATCTGATTAATTTTTTTCGGTATTCTTTCATAGTTTTCAGTGTAGAGGTCTTACACATCTTTTGTTGATGTTGTGTATAATTATATAATTTTGCTGTTCTTTAAATGACATTTAAAAATTTTCATTTTCCGATTGCCTATGTATAGGTAAGCAATTTTTACTTTTTGTGCATTTGTCATAATTTCAGCTACCATTTTAAACTTACTTTTACTTCTGATTTTAGTTAATTTTGGATCTTCTTTGCACATAGCCAGGTCCTCTTAAAAATATTTACATTTTCTTTGTAGTCTTTATAAATGTTAATTCTTTTTATTGTGTAAATTCTTTTTATTTTATTCTTTTATTTACATTCTTTAAATGTAAATTCTTTTTATTGCACTAACTGGGACCACTAGAATATCTTTGGTAAATTTTTTGCCTTCTATATAATCTGTATAATGTTCTCTCTCATTTATTGGTAAACTGTGTTCTTTTTCTTTGTCTCCCCATCTTTTTTTCTCTCTCTTTCTGAAATAAATTAACTACATTATTATTCAAGAATTATAAAGGGTATTTATTGATTTTTCAAGGAGAAAATTTTTGTCTTGATTTTTAAAAATTGTATGTCTTTTTGATTTCTTTTCTTTCATATTTTCACATGCGCCTATTTATTTCTATTTGTTTTGAGTACTAGGCCTTGAAAATAATTTGAAGTTGAGAAAAATGTTAACTTTCCTTAGAGTAACTTAATTTACTCTACAGGAAGTTAAGGGCGCTAGCATTTCAGTGTTATTTTAATGCAACTATAGAAGTACATGATCTAGAAACTGATCTTGTGTATCTGTGTAGGCTGGTGTTTCTAGAATGTGATTCTTGGCCCCAACTCAAAGCTTTGAGGGCCCTTTACTCTTTACCCCATGCTCACAAACACAAATATATATATATATTTGGCTGTCAAGATACTCCCAGTTTCACAGTCTATTTAATGATGCTGTAGAATTAGCAGAAATCTGAAACTGAAAGGAAGTTCTTAATGTCAAGCTCACTTTCTTTTGTATCTTACTTTTGTAATCCTTCATGTTTACACGTATTGTCTTGAGGAAAATTTTCTTTTGCTATCTGAGAAAGCTGGTATCAATGAAATCTGTTATTACTGGTAGTAGAAGTCCTGGTGGTTCCTCTAACTTCAGATTTCACTTTTAGACAGTATAAACTTATGTATTGTTATAAGAGATTATTTAGCACTCTTCCAGCTTTTTTTTTTTTTAACTTTCTTTATGTAACCTGTAGAATTTTGTGCCTTGCATTATTTCTCTGATGCTGGGAAAGATTGAAGGCAAGAGGAGAAGGGGACAACAGAGGATGAGATGGTTGGATCAAGATGGTTGGATCACCAATTCAACAGACATGAGTTTGAGTAGGCTCCAGGAGTTGGTGATGAACAGGGAAGCCTGGTGTGCTGCAGTCCATGGAGTCACAAAGACTCGGACACGACTGAGCAACTGTACTGAAACAATGACAACCATTGAAAGATTGCTGCCTTACCATCAGTGATTGCGATATAGGATCCTCTGAGAGACATTCTAATTTCAAATCTGTTAAAACCTAAAAGGGCAGAGTTAGTTATTAAACGTGGTAATTATCTGAGTTTATAATGTGCCTAATCTTTGACTCAGCCTTTTTACCTATTATCTCTAGCAGATACTTTTAGTTATCTGACAGGATTGGTAATAGTACCTTGCCAAGCCATGTGGAAGCCTGAAGCAAAAGGAAAAATAAGTAATATTGATCGTGTCTTTAAAAAAAATTGCTATGTTGCTTATCATAGATTTTTAAAAAATGAACTTTGATTTAATAAAATATTACATTAAAATATTGTTTACTTTGAGTGCTTAGCTTTTTGGCACCACAACCTGTGGCAAGGGCCTCACTGGCCCACCCTAGATCAGGGCCTGCACAAGACCTAGACATTTTACATTTATATCCACTTAGGAGCATTTAACCAACAGATGAGACCTTGACCTTCTATGTTTCTCTGTAGCTTATTACAAAGAAATATTATATTACAAAGACATGGTAAGAGATACTGGGAGAGGGCTAAATTTTCATGTGTAGTAGTTCCAGAAAGATGCCTATATAATCCTGACTGAATTACAGAATATAGAGATTCCTTACTTCACTGCTATATTTATTCTTTGTCCTCTCCAGTTTGTTGCCCTTCCAGAGGGCTAGATAATGGGCATTGGTATTAGACAAATATGGATAGAAATTCCACTTAATATGACCTTGGATGAGTTACTTTACTGGTCTGAGTCTCAATTTTCTTGTCTGTAACATGAGAGTGATTTTCAGCTTATAAGGTTCTTGTGTGAATAAATAACATGTACAGAAAAATCCATCACAAGCCTAGTCCTTAATGTAAGCAATAAATATCATTTCTCTATTCTGCTCTTTTGCTTTCTACTCAACTTGGTACAATATGGTACATGCAGTGTATTATTCCGTTCTATCATATAGAACTGAAAAAAATTCAAATGCTTCGCCAGTGTCTTTTATTGCTATGATCATAAAGTATTATATAGACCTCAATGATAGAATTTCTTCATTTGGAGTTGTCTCAGTTATATATAAAAACAGTTTAATACTTCAAACATAGCAAGAGGACAGAGTTGGTTTGTTATGTATAACAGAAGGAGAGAAATAATCAATAGAACTATTAAACCCACTCTAACTCCTGATCTAAACCCCAATATTCAATTAAATTATTATGGTGACGCACAAGTTTAGGAATTCATATTGCTGTTTCTAAAATCTCCATGTGTTTTTAGTTGTGGAAAGAGAAACAAAGGAAAAAGAGAAAACTTATTTATTTACTCCCTAAGCTTGTTCTCACTCTGTGGTGGTATAAAAAGGTGTTTACATAGAATAACAAAACTATCAGGAACTTCATCTTAAACAAACTTCAGCAAACCATGTTCTAATATTTGTGTAACAAAATATAAACCTCACTTCTTGAATTATTTTGCAATTACATAAGTTTTTGTTTAAAATTTTAATGATATTACTGATATATCAAATAACTATAATTAATATCAAAAATATGAAAAATTGACACAGAGTCTCAGATACCCTGTGTAGAAACCCAGCCTCATAGTAAAAAAATCAACTGGCCATAATTATTTAAAATTGTTTACAAGTAAAACAATACTATCTGAAAAGGAATTACTAACAAATGTAATGAATGATATTTGAATTAAGAACTAAAAATCTGAAGGACAAATGTGTTTAAATCTTTGCTTCAAAGTAAAACAAAATTATCAGAAATTTTGTAGTTTTCTTTATCTTATTCAGGTTTACTTGTAATAAAATATAAATATTCATATGTAGACAGGTAAGTCACTACTAACATGCAAAGAATCTTTTCTGTGGATTTTATTTAAATTACATCAGTTCTGAATAAAAATATATAATTAAAACCAATAAACTGAGGTATCTTTCTACAAATACCCTTTTAAAAAATGGTAAATAGCAAACATGTTCAAGAATAAACCATCATTTAATGTTTCATCAAGAAAATGTATCTTCATTAAAGAACTTTGTGGCCTAAACTTTTGATAGTGCTCAGTCATGTCCGACTCTGTAGGCTCATAGACTATTGCCTGCCAGGCTCCTCTGTCCATGGGATTTCCCTGGCAAGAATACTGGAGTGAGTTGCCACTTCCTTTTCCAGTGGATCTTCCTGACCCAGGGATTGAACCTGTGTCTCTCACTTCTCCTGCACTGGGACTGTCACCATGGATAGTGATATAAACTTGGGGGTACTGACATGCTTAAGGAGACAAGGTTCATGTCCACACACATGCCAGTCTTTGTGCCAGTGTGATTTATCCATTTATTCCTGTTCTCTGATATATCTATCATACAATTTATTTCTACATGTGTTATCTCAGTTCCCTTCAATTCAGTCGCTCAGTCGTGTTCGACTCTTTGCTACCCCATGAATCGCAGCACACCTGGCCTTCCTGTCCATCACCAACTCCTGGAGTTTACCCAAACTCATGTGCATTGAGTCAGTGATGCCATCCCACTATCTCATCTTCTGTCATCCCCTTCTCCTCCTGCCCCCAATCCCTCCCAGCATCAGGGTCTTTTCCAATGAGTCAACTCTTCACATCAGGTGGCCAAAGTACTGGAGTTTCAGTCTCAGCATTAGTCCTTCCAATGAACAACTGGGACTGGTCTCCTTTAGGATAGACTGGTGGATCTCTTTGAAGTCCAAGGGACTCTCAAGAGTCTTCTCCAGCACCACAGTTCAAAGGCATCAATTCTTCAGCTGAGCTTTCTTCACAGTTCAACTCTCACATTCATACATGACCACTGGAAAAACTGACTAGACGCCTTGACTGGATGGACCTTTGTTGGCAAAGTAATGTCTCTGCTCTTTAATATACTGTCTGGGTTGGTCATAACTTTCCCTCCAAGGAGTAAGCATCTTTTTTTTTTTAAATTTTTTTAAATTAATTAATTTATTTATTTTAAATTACAATACTGTATTTGTTTTGCCATACATTGACACGAATCAGCCATAGGTGAACACAATCTCCCAATGCCAAAGCCCCCTCCCACCTCCCACCCCACATCCTCTACTTGAATCATCCTGTGCATCAGCCCCATGCATCCTGCATCCTACATTGAACATAGATTGGCGCTTCGTTTCTTACACGAAAATATACGTTTCATTGCCATTCTCCCAAACCATCCCACCCTTTCCCTCTCCCTCAGAGTCCAAAAGTCCACTCTATACCTCTGTGTCTCTTGGTTGTCTCACATACAGGGTCATCACCACTGTCTTCTAAATTCCATATATATGTGTCAGTATACTGTACTGGTGTTTTTCTTTCTGGCTTACTTTACTCTGTATAATTGGTTCCAATTTCATCCATCTCATTAGAACTGAGTCAAATTTATTCTTTTTAAGGGCTGAGTAGTATCTTTTAATTTCATGGCTGCAATCACCATCTGCAGTGATTTTGGAGCCCCCAAAATAAAGACTGCCACTGTTTCCACTGTTTCCCCATCTATTTCCCATGAAGTGATGGGACCAGATGCCATGATCTTCATTTTCTGAATGTTGAGTTTTAAGCCAACTTTTTCACTCTCCTCTTTCACTTTCATCAAGAGGCTTTTTAGTTCCTCTTCACTTTCTGCCATAAGGGTGGTGTCATCTGCATATCTGAGATTATTGATATTTCTCCTGGCAAACTTGATTCCAGCTTGTGCTTCTTCTAGCCCAGCATTTCTCATAATGTGCTTTGCATATATACCACACAATACAGTAATATTGTTTTTAATTGAACAGTCATGTTTTTAAATTTATGAAACTCTATCTTTTAAAATTTATCTACATCTCTCTCATTCTGATACTCTTTATATCTTTAGTATCTTTGAGTTTACATTTTGTATCATTACTCTTCTTATACAAAGATCTTGTTAAAAATATTTCTTCTAGTGCTGTTCCATTGGCAACAAATTTTCTTACCTTTTATTTTAACCCTAAAATCTTTAATTTTGCCTTTGCTTTTGAAGGTTTTTTTACTGGGTATATAGTTCTGAAATGATACTTCTTTTCAGTGCTTAAAATATTTTTTCAGTTGTAATCTGGCATAAATTTATTCTGATAAGAAGTTAGTAGTATTCTTTATTATCATTCATTTTTACATTAAGTGTCTTCCCAGCTGGATATAGTTACAATATAAAATTCTTGTTTCTCTCCTGATATTCCTTATATCTTCTTTCTCTTTCATTTTTTTTTACTTAAAATCTTTGCCATATTTTAACATTTAATATGAGCTTGTCTTCTACTCAGAGAAGGCAATGGCACCCCACTCCAGTACTCTTGCCTGGAAAATCCCATGGATGGAAGAGCCTGGTGGGCAGCAGTCCATGGGGTCGCTAAGAGTCGAACTTGACTGAGTGACTTCACTTTCACTTTCACTTTCATGCATTGGAGAAGGAAATGGCAACCCACTCCAGTGTTCTTGCCTGGAGAATTCCAGGGATGTGGGAGCCTGGTGGGCTGCCATCTATGGGGTCACACAGAGTCGGACACGACTGAAGCGACTTAGCAGCAGCAGTAGCAGTGTCTTCTACTGACAATGTTCTGTTTATCTACAGGTCTACTTCTATAGCTTATTTGTTCTGATTATGTCACAGTTTCCTCTTTTTTTTTTCTTTGTTTAATAACTTTTAAAATTTGCTGCTTGATATTTTTCAGGCTATGTTACTGAATGTCTTGATTTTTTTTTTCTATGAAATGGTGTTGAATTTTTTTCTGAGCAGGTAGTTAGTTTACTATCAGGTAAACTTGATTCAGTTATACTTGATTTTAAACTTTCTAAAACTTAGATCATTTCTTTTGATAGAGCTAGATTGTCCCTAATTATGCATTACTCTTCTGAATTCTTAAACACCTGAGGATGTTTAGTGAGGTCTTTTCACTTTGACTAGTTGAAACTCGAATTTTTCCCAACATTGTATAGAGTCTCAGTTAATTGGTGCTCAGTAAATGTTTTCTCTCTGGCCTTGTGAAATCTTACTCAGTGTCCATACAATTTAATATTCAGTCGAAAACTCAAGAAGATTCATAGGTATGGTTTTGGATTTCCTCCTTGCTGCAGCTCCTTTCTGGGACCTTGCTCATCATATTCATAAATTCCAGTCATCTCAGCTTTGTCCTATAATCTCTTTCCCTATCTAGAAAAATTACTTTTATCTGTTTGGGTTTCTCCTTCCTTTATTGCAGTTTTAAAAGTAACTATATATATAAAAACTCAGCCTTGAATATGGAGTTCACTTTAAGAATAACAACTCTGTATTGTTTGCTGTACAATGCTTGAAAACTATTACATCATATATTTTTTCTAGTGTTATAGTCATTTACTGCAGAAGAATAGTCTGAAATCCATTATTTTGTTATGACTAGAACCAGAAATCAAACACTCTTGTTTTAAAAGAGCATGTATTATGTACCTGCTATCTGCTGTGCACCATACTAAATGTTTTCAAATACGTAATCAAATCAGCCTTTACTATTTGCTATTCACCAGATAGGGCTTACATTTTATTATTTTGGGAGAGAGGGAGACCTTGAGCAGACTGTTTTCACCACTATGCATTTTCTCATGCTGAATATTTTTGGTATGTTATTTGCATACTGCCTAAATTTCATCTTAAGGGATTTATGGCACCTTTTATTTTCTGCATTTTCCCCCAGTTCATTTCCCAAACCCACCCTCCTTTCCCAACTTTATATTTTCATAAAATGCTTTTTGATTCATTCTATTATAGCATTTACCCTATTGAAATATAGCTGTCTTTTATGTGCCATAAACCCTAGCAGAATTTTAGGCTGTAGTTGCATCTTGCTCATCTTTGAGTGTATGCCTGTAAGACTGTATTGCACACATTAGGTCATCTTTAAGTGCTGCTAAATTGAATATGCTCTATCTGACTTAACTCACATAATAATCTTGTAAAATAGATAGTATAATAATCATTATTTTTAGCATAAAAACTAAGGCCCAGATTTGGTAGATATTTTAATTCCAAGTTGCTAGAGTAAGTGCTGGAGAAGGAAATGGCAACTCATTCCAATGTTCTTGCCTGGAGAATCCCAGGGATGGGAGAGCCTGGTGGGCTGCCGGCTATGGAGTCACACAGAATCGGACACGACTGAAGCCACTTAGCAGCAGCAGCAGCAGCAGCAGCAGAGTCAGTGCTATAATTTCATACAATTGCAGAACATCAGAATTGAAAGTGTCAATAAGCTGAATTAATCTAACTCCCCAAATGCCCAAATTTCAGCGCCCCAGTTTCTTCTACAGCATCTTTTAACAAGAGAACTCTATTATGACCTTTCTATTTGTATTCCTAACCCCTTAAAGCAATCAATATCTGATTGTTACCATTAATTCCTATAGTAGTTCAAATTTACTACTCTAAAACTCCTAGTTCCTTTATCTACTCATTATTGCAATATAAAATTTGTCTCCAAGTTCATCTACTGTCAAACCTTCAAATATTTGAAGATGGCTCTGATATCATCATAAAATCTTTCTTTCAAGCTAAACATCTCTAGTTGTTTATCTGCTCTTGGTATGTATAACCTGGTTTCTACTCCTTACATCAAAGATTACACAGTTGTAGCTTGATTTTTTTAAGTAATCTTAAACTCCAAAACACTATTTTTATGATTGCACTGATTACTATGAGACTGTTATCTTAGATGTTACTCCAAATTTCTTATTTTACTTTTCCAAGTTAAACAATGTATAACATAAATAAAAGAAAGTTTCCCTCTGGTAACTGGAAGAATTGGTTATGATTTACAGATAGAGGTGTAGGATGATCTTCCTGTAGGACATTAGACTACCTTTTCAAGAGGTGGATCATACATAAATTTTTTTCAGTTATCTGTCCTCTTCCCCCAGTCCTGTTGCTCTCTGATGCTCCTTTGTCTAGTGAACAAAAGGAGATAAGAGGTAGTGAATGAGTTATGTGTGAAACACACTCTATCTTATTTCTGACCACTGTTTCCAGATGAATAAGCAATGAAACAGAGATGAATATGGATTTTATGAGTCTATAGAGTTAGGGAATACAAGTTCAAAAATTAGTTCTACTACCTTAAAAATAGCTTTCACTGTAAATCAACAGCTGATGGGTGGGACTTGTACATAACGGGGAAAATATGGGCTTAAAGAGATTGTGAATAGGCATTATAAAGAATCAACATTTTAAGTGAGTGAATTAAGTAAACTCTTGGCTGGACTGAAAGTTTAGATGCTGGTTGGCTGTAGTTTTCTCTTCAGTTCCAGAAATATGACAACTCCTAATTTAGAACAAAGACCCAAATTCACAAAAATTGGGAAAAGCACCCTTCCTCTTACCAGGTGAAGGATATTAACACAGCCATCAAATCATCCATAATGCCATTATTTTGAGATTTTCCTTCCACTATAATATTCAGTGAACTTTCAGCAATACCTCACTTAATTATTTGATGTGTATTGGAAACTCAGAATCTTTCTCTGTGAATTTGGTTTAGCCCATGAACCAGTATCTCCCATGCATAAAGAAAACATCAGTGTTCATGTGTTCCTGAATAGGCTATCTCAGCCACTACTTTTCCAGGCCCTGGAGAATTCCTTTCTCATATAAGCACATGTAGACACTCACATGTGTGCACAGTCACAAACCCCCACACACATGCTCACACACATAAAGAATGTACCAACATGGACTTCCCTTGGTGGTGCAGTAGTTAGGCATCTGCTTGCCAATGTGAGGGACATCCTTGGTCCAGGAGGATTCCACAAGGCTGGGAGCAGCTGAGCCCATGTGCTGCAACTACTGAAGCCCATGCCTAGAGCCTATGCTCCACAACAAGAGAAGCCACCACAACCAGAAGCCTGTGCTCCACAGTGAAGAGTGGCCCTCTATGCTCCTGCTCTGCTCACTGAAACTAGAGAAAGCCTGCACAAAGCAACAAAGACCCAGGGCAGCCAAATATAAATTACAGAAAGGAAAAGAAAGTTACTGAGTTGAATTGCACCAGCTTTGCAGGAGAGCTAAAAAATGTGCAGATTTACAGTTATCTTCCTTTTAAAAAAAAAAAATGCATGAACTTTTGGCTTTACATTCGGTATTGGCTCAAATCTCCATTTGCCTTCAGATTTACCCTCAGATTTTGGGAGACCAAATTAGACAAATCTCAGTTTAGTTCAGTTCAGTTGCTCAGTCGTGTCCGACTCTTTGCGACCCCATGAATCGCAGCACGCCAGGCCTCCCTGTTCATTACCGTCTCTCGGAGTTCACTCAGACTCACGTCTATCGAGTCCGTGATGCCATCCAGCCATCTCATCCTTGGTCATCTCCTTCTCCTCCTGCCCCCAATCCCTCCCAGCATCAGAGTCTTTTCCAATGAGTCAACTCTTCGCATGAGGTGACCAAAGTACTGGAGTTTCAGCTTTAGCATCATTCCTTCCAAAGAAATCCCAGGGCTGATCTCCTTCAGAATGGACTGGTTGGATCTCCTTGCAGTCCAAGGGACTCTCAAGAGTCTTCTCCAACACCACAGTTCAAAAGCATTACTTCTTCAGCGCTCAGCTTTCTTCACAGTCCAACTCTCACATCCATACATGACCACAGGAAAAACCATAGCCTTGACTAGACAAACCTATTCTACCTTTATTTCTGTCATCTTTGAGCTTGCCCAGGAGCAATGATCTTATAATCCTTCAGATTTACTATAAATATTTGAATATTTACTTTCAAAGGTTTATTTGTCTGGGTGGAACCTTAAAATCTTCAGACATACTATGTGATATGAATACAATCTCAGAACTGGTTTATCACGAATCTGTGTAATATGAATCAGCAACAATTAAACATTACAGTGTCTGCTGGACCATACCTTAATAGCAATACTTTGCATAGAAGGACTTCTTGACATCCAGTGCCTGTTTGCAGAGAAGTTAATTATTTACTGGAATTTTCTGAGGAAATATCCAATGCAATAAGTCAATAGAATGTACATATTTCTTATAGAATACCTGCTGTGAAGACCATCTTGCTATCCTAACCTGGGTAAATTAGTGTATGGTGAAAGTTTCAATGTGGCTGAAAACTCAGGGTCAAGTGTTTTATCTTGAAAATCAATTTCATTCTTCCATTGCCACATTTTAAAATCTAAGACTTATAGACAATTATTTTGAAGTGATTTCATGGAGCAACTAGTACAGGCAAATATAGAAATAAGAAGTTTTAAGTGGGGATAACAATCCTAGTTCTGCTTCTGAAAATATTGTCATTGTGCAAAGCTTTGGTTGAGAATGTTACCAGAAGGGAAACTCCTTCCAGGGCCCCAAAGTGGGCTTTTGTCTAATGCTTGGAAATGAATTGTCTAAGGAGATACACACACTGACAAAGCAAAAGACTTTATTGTGAAATGGCACCCAGGCAGACAGTAGCAGGGTAAGGGAACTCAGGAGGACTTCTCTGCCATGTGGCTCATAGTCTCCGGGCTGATGGCGGTGGTTTGCTTTCTAGGTTGTTTCTCGCCAGTCTTCTTGCCTGTGTCCATATTTGGTCTGACTCAAGTTACTTCCTGAGCACTCATGCATCTCTCAGCCAAGATGGATTCTAGTGTGAGATGTTCTGGGAGGTTGGCAGGACATATGATGGGCTGGCACCTCCTCCCTGCTTGTAACCCCTCCCAAATTCTGCCAGTTAGTTTGCTGAGGTGGCACCATGTTTCTTATCAGGTCATTCTGTTGTGAGACAACTCATGCAAGTGATTATTATTGTGTCTGGCCAAGGTGGGCGGTTTCAGTCAACAGTTCCCTAACAGGATTGAACCAATAAAACTGTATCAGTACCATCAACCACATTTGAGGATCCAGAATGTTCATACCTGTACCCTAGTTCTTTAATATCATAAAGGGAGAAAATGTAATAATTTGGTGGCAATATCATCATACCTGCAATAATGGAAAATGTAGTCATTAGCAGAATTTCCATAAAAAAATTAGTTACAACTGAATTTAATAAGATTTTGGATTCATTTTATGATAGTAATGTTTAGCTTCAGGTGAACACTGAATCTGATGCTCAGCCTCTGACCAAACATTTATTTGGTTCATGTCTACTTAATAGATATTTGCATATTTAAAAGTCAGTTTTAATTTTTTTTGCTAGCAACCTTCATAACAAAGACATGCACACTGACTCTGATAATATGATGGGAAATAAACTCAAACATATACATACAGGAATATATTATAGGAACTTGCAAAAAAGTAGAACCATTCAAAAGAGAAACGATTAAATAAGGTGACAAAACTCAAACTAAACATATCTTTACTAATATATGTAAATGAAATAAAAATGAAAGAAAAAATACTCATATTGGACAAGAAAAAGTGTTGGTTTTCCCATTTTTTCCACCAGATCTCTTCTCCAACTTTTGCTGCTCCTTTGTGTACTCTGGGCGGCAAACTTCAAACTCTATCACTTGGTTCTCCTGCCAGCTGGCTTTTAGTCAAATTGGGTTAATTCAAGGTACTAGCAAGAGATCAGAGAGCATGAAGAGAAAAATATCATGGCATTTCTTCTCTATTTCCCTGCTGATTCTGCATGACTATACTTTCTACCAAATAACCCTTCTTAATATGACCAGCTCTTCCTGAGCTTACATAATGCTACTTATACCCTTTGTCTCTTCAGGTCTAAGTTAAAAGTTTTTCACTATTTCTAGTCTCTGAGTTACTGTATCATCCTTTGCTGAGTCCCTAAATTCTGCACACATTGAGGAAAATAGACCCTTCACCTAAGTCTGTAAGGCGGACCACTGAAGCAGAAATTGGTTTCTTGCAAGGATACTGACTGATATAGTGGCTGTTACAAAGTGAAGTATGGAAGAATATCTCTTTTACAAAGAACACCAAGTAATGGCATTTTGTACTGCCCAACATGCAGAAAGAGCACTTTGCAGCAGGTCCAGTTGGTCCTGTGAGCTCCCCTGCCATGTAGGCATTACGACTTATTAGATCTAATGGTGCAGAGAGTCTCTGAGACTGATGCTGTCTGAAGTTTCCAGCTAGCTCCTAGAGAAGTACTGCAGTTCATTTGGCTAAGATTTTGAAGCAGAGCCACACCTGCTTTTCAAATATTCTCTATATGAAAAGCCATTTCTGACTTGCTAATGGGCCCAGGAATAAATAAAATGCTTGAGAATGGGATACTGGGTAACTATGTGATTTGAAGTGCTTATACCAACTGGGTGTTATTGCTCTCTGAGTTATCAAATCCTAAAGTGCAGGTACATTAGCATTATAAGTTATAAAATGGAAATTATTTATATAAAATGGCCTGAACAGGTATGGGAATCACAAGTCCATTAAATAAGCAGGTAATTCAGTCTCCTACAGTGTATACTTACTTACTTGCTGAATTTCCCTCAATCCACATTTGTATTTATCAGAATAATTGTCTGAAGAGAAGGTGTTCAATGATCAGGTGAGTCAGATGTGTGACCTCTCCATGGATGGCTATCTGTAAACTTCTTTTACCAGTGACTTACTTATTGGGTCCCTGTGGTGATCCTGGTAGCACAGATGGTGAATATGCATGAATTGAACGAAATGGACTACCCTTTAGTGAGTGTGATCTGACAGCTAGCGCCAGTGTCTAGCCAACCACTTCCAGACGTAATGCTGAACTCCGAATATGCTACCATTCCTCAGGGACCCCCGGTCTGGAGGCAGGGTGATTACATTAAACTCTTTACCTTATGGAATAAGCAATGACTTTTCCACATAGAAATAGATACACATTCTGGAAATGGGTTAATCTTTTCCTGCCCTCAATGCTTCTACCTGTGTCACCATACACAGCCTTATAGAATACCTTATTCATTTTGATCAACAAACTCATTTTACAGCAAAGGAACTGTTACAACAGATTCATAGCCATAAAATTCAAGTTTCCCCACATGTCCAATCACCAGTAAGCTGCTGGCCGGATAGAATGATGGAATGGCTTCCTGGAGGTTCAGTTACAGTGCCAGCTGGGAGACAATATTGTTTGAAATTGTAGTACCGCCTAATGGCTTATGCCATCAGCCAATTCATGTTTCTGTGCCCCAAAGCCAGAACACGAAGGTCCTAGGACTAAGAGGTACAACTGAGAGAAATCTTTCTCATTATTTTACCTAATATTCTAGTTATAAAATTTTGTTTCTCTTCCTGAAACCTTGTACATACTAGGTGACTTTGGGGGTTTCTTTTTCCAAGGGAAGACTTCTGCCTATGTATCTATTAAATTGGGTTTTAAAAATGTACTCTTATGATGTTTCAATTCTAATGCCAGTGACCTAACTGGCAACAGTGAAGTTTACTCTGTGATTAATTCGGTAACAAGAGAAAATTGAGTTAGAAGGACTAGTCTGGAGTCCAGGGGATTCACTATAGAGCCTTTTATCACTTACATGTACCATAAAAATAGTCAGTGAAACAACCTGGGCACCAAATAAAGACAGACTTGCCAAAGACTGTCAAAGACTATGAGACGAAGATTTGGGTCATCTCACGAGACAAATATTCCTGTCCTTCAGAAGTTTAGCAAAGTGTATTTTGAAAATGAAATGGATAATAGAAAAAAATTCTAATGACCAAATTGGCTTCATGATCAAAGGCAAGAACAGTAGCATCTAATCAGCTTATTTTCTGTTAATTGAGCATTTCTCTCCTCTTACCATACTCTTTGCTATCTTATATGAAGATTACTGATGGTGTGTAATATTAAAATTTAAATTTCAACTGGGAGTATGGCTGAATTTCTGATACCCTGTCACAGTTTAAGTCATCACGGAACTGTAGTTTTCCCTGCACTGGGGATGCAATTTTCGTAATCTCAATAAAAGCCAGAAATGGATGCTGAGTGGGCACAGTGATCTGGTACTTCTCTCTTTGCTTCCTAGATCTATTGTCTTTCCTTCTCCAGCTTTCTTTTAGGTCATGGATGCAGAACTGGTCATCCAGGTCCATTTGTGGTCTGAATTCTAGCAGAATACTCTCGGTGGGTGACTTCAGTAGGGTTCAAGTAGGGAGGAGGGAGAGGGAGGGTATTTATTCCGTTTCCTCCCTGCTTTGGTCCTGTGCCTCTGGCGGCATGTCTCCCTGTGTGGCTTCTGCTGGGGGCCTTTCCTCATAGCTCCAGCAGCCACTTGGCTTTGGTGACACTTTCCCTCCCTTTGTCCCTTTATGGCTTACTGCAGTTGCTGTGTCTCTGTTCCCAAGCATCTCTTGCTTGCTCTCATGAATTTTTAAAATCCTAGCTATAATTCTATAAACAAGCTCTTTATTTAGTTCTCTACAGTTGAACCTCAGAGAGGAATCATGATTTCTTTCAGAATTATCTCTAGTATCAGTGCCACTGATCTATTGTGTATAAGAAACATGATAAAAATTAACTCAAAAAGCTTGAAAGGGAAACTTTAGGCAAAGACGTGGCAGGCAAATGAAACTTAAAGAAAAGCATGGATCATAATCTTAATATCAAGTTAGATTGATTCATGGTTGGTAAAAAAAATATATTAAAAGGATAAATTGTTATTGTTGTTGTGTAGTCACTAAGTCCTGTCTGACTCTTCTGTGATCCCTTGGAGGAGAGCCCACCAGGCTCCTTTGCCCATGGGATTTCCCAGGCAAGAATACTGGAGTGGATTGCCATTTCCTTCTCCAGGGTATCTTCCAGACCTAGGGATCGAACCCACATCTCCTGCACTTTCAGGAACGTTCTTTACCACTGAGCCTCAAAGGAGGCTAAAATGGACAAATACAGACATATTTTAATATGAAGATAATATACACAAGTAACTATTATAAATATTAATTTACTAAATACTGTGTCTACAAAATTTATAAAGTAAAAACTTCAGGAAGTATAAACATATTTTAAAAAGAAAATTTACAGTGTTCTTTTCTCAACTAATAAATGATTAAGTGGGCAAAACAGTGAGATTAAGGAGGGTAAAAATGACTGTTGCGGGGAGAAATAATAGGTGGATATTCATTTGTATGTTCATGGACTAGGCTAAAGTCAACAAAGTATTGGGCCTCAAGAAAGACCTCAGGATATTCAAAAAGGAGAAACAATGCAGAGCTTAATCCATGATGATAATGTAATATGACTAGATATTAATAATAGCAATTGTAAGCAAACTATCTATACCAGTTGGTGTAGAAGATTCTGTCATCTCATTGGATCAAAGAACAAATCAAAATTATAACTGAAATCTAACTAGAAAATAATAATGGAACACCATGCTTTAAGACATTTAGCATAGCTGTAGCAGCATTCAGAGGCTATTTACTATAAATAATTTAACATAAAAAGAAAAACTTAAATTAGCAAAATATTCAAGTAAAGAATTACAGTGAAATGGATCAAAAGAAAGGATACATGAGAATTAATAATGGAAATGGAGAGGAGTGAATAAGAAAATAGAAAAGAGTATAACTAGAATAAATCCAAAAGCCAATATCTAATTTAAAATGAATATAATCCAAAAATTAAAAATTTATATATATATACAAATTAATATTTATGCTGATTATAGCAGCATAACAGAGTAAACATACAAAATTACATAATAGAGGAAATTACCATAGGTTATAATAAAGGTATAGTTCCATTTGGCTGCAAGAATATAATCAATCTGATTCTGATGTTGACCATCTGGTGATGTCCATGTGTAGAGTCTTCTCTTGTGTTGTTGGAAGAGGGTGTTTGCTATGACCAGTGCATTTTCTTGGCAAAACTCTTATTAGTTTTGCCCTGCTTCATTCCACGTTCCAAGGCCAAATTTGCCTTTTACTCCAGGTGTTTCTTGACTTCCTACTTTTGCATTCCAGTCCCCTATAATGAAAAGGACATCTTTTTTGGGTGTTAGTTCTAAAAGGTCTTGTAGGTCTTCAAAGAATCATTCACCTTCAGCTTCTTCAGCGTTACTGGTTGGGGCATAGACTTGGATTACTGTGATATTGAATGGTTTGCCTTGGAAATGAACAGAGATCATTCTGTCATTTTTGAGATTGCATCCAAGTACTGCATTTTGGACTCTGTTGTTGACCATGATGGCTACTCCATTTCTTCTGAGGGATTCCTGCCCACAGTAGTAGATATAATGGATATCTGAGTTAAATTCACCCATTCCAGTCCATTTTAGTTCACTGATTCCTAGAATGTCAACGTTCACCCTTGCCATCTCTTGTTTGACCATTTCCAATTTACCTTGATTCATGGACCTGACATTCCAGGTTCCTATGCAATATTGCATTTACAGCATCGGACCTTGCTTCTATCACCAGTCACATCCACAGCTGGGTAATGTTTTTACTTTGGCTCCATCCCTTCATTCTTTCTGGAGTTATTTCTCCACTGACCTTCAGTAGCATATTGGGCACCTACTGACCTGGGGAGTTCCTCTTTCAGTATCCTATCATTTTGCCTTTTCATACTGTTCATTGGGTTCTCAAGGCAAGAATACTGAAGTGGTTTGCCATTCCCTTCTCCAGTGGACCACATTTTGTCCTTATTACCAAATCAGACTGAAATTGAAGGAAGTAGGGAAACTGCTAGACCATTCAGGTATGACCTAAATCAAATCCCTTATGATTATACAGTGGAAGTGAGAAATAGATTTAAGGGCCTAGATCTGATAGAGTGCCTGATGAACTATGGAATGAAGTTCGTGACACTGTACAGGAGATAGGGATTAAGACCATCTCCATGGAAAAGAAATGCAAAAAGCAAAATGGCTGTCTGGGGAGGCCTTACAAATAGCTGGGAAAAGAAGAGAGGTGAAAGCAAAGGAGAAAAGGAAGGATATAAGCATCTGAATGCAGAGTTCCAAAGAATAGCAAGAAGAGATAAGAAAGCTGTCTTCAGTGATCAGTGCAAAGAAACAGAGGGAAAAAACAAAATGGGAAAGACTAGAGATCTCTTCAAGAAAATTAGAGATACCAAGGGAACATTTCATGCAAAGATGGGCTCGAAAAAGGACAGAAATTGTATGGACCAAACAGAAGCAGAAGATATTAAGAAGAGGTGGCAAGAATACACAGAAGAACTGTACAAAAAATATCTTCACGACCAAGATAATCACGATGGTGTGATCACTCACCTAGAGCCAGACATCCTGGAATGTGAAGTCAAGTGGGCCTTAGAAAGCATCACTATGAACAAAGCTAGTGGAGGTGATGGAATTTCAGTTGAGCTATTTCAAGTCCTGAAAGATGATGCTGTGAAAGTGCTGCACTCAATATGTCAGCAAATTTGGAAAACTCAGCAGTAGCCAAGGACTGGAAAAGGTCAGTTTTCATTCAATCCCAAAGAAAGGCAATGCCAAAGAATGCTCAAAATACCACACAATTGCACCCATCACATGCTAGTAAAGTAATGCTCAAAATTCTCCAAGCCAGGCTTCAGCAATACCTGAACCGCGAACTCCCTGATGTTCAAGCTGGTTTTAGAAAAGGCAGAGGAACCAGAGATCAAATTGCCAACATCCGCTGGCTCATCGAAAAAGCAAGAGAGTTCTAGATACACATCTATTTCTCGTTTATTGACTATGCCAAAGCCTTTGACTGTGTGGATCACAGAAAACTGTGGAAAATTCTGAAAGAGATGGGAATACCAGACCACCTGACCTGCCTCTTGAGGAAATCTGTATGCAGGTCAGGAAGGAACAGTTAGAACTGGACATGGAACAGCAGACTGGTTCCAAATAGGAAAAGGAGTATGTCAAGGCTGTATATTGTCACCCTGCTTATTTAACTTCTATGCAGAGTACATCATGAGAAATGCTGGGCTGGAAGAAGCACAAGCTGGAATCAAGATTACTGAGAGAAATACCAATAACCTCAGATATGCAGATGACACCACCCTTATGGCAGAAAGTGAAGAGGAACTAAAAAGCCTCTTGATAAAAGTGAAAGAAGAGAGTGAAAATTTGGCCTAAAGTTCAACATTCAGAAAACAAAGATCATGGCATCTGGTCCCATCACTTCATGGGAAATAGATGGGGAAACAGTGGAAACAGTGGCAGACTTTATTTTCGGGGGCTCCAAAATCACTGCAGATGGTGACTGCAGCCATGAAATTAAAAGACGCTTACTCCTTGGAAGGAAAGTTATGACCAAACTAGATAGCATATTAAAAAGTAGAGATATTACTGTGCCAATAAAGGTCCGTGTAGTCAAGGCTGTGCTTTTTCCAGTGGTCATTTTTGGATGTGAGAGTTGGACTGTGAAAAAAGCTGAGCACCGAAGAATTGATTGCTTTGAACTGTGGTACTGAAGAAGACCCTTGGACTACAAGGAGGTCCAGCTAGTCCATCCTAAAGGAGATCAGTCCTGGGTGTTCTTTGGAAGGAATGATACTAAAGCTGAAACTTCAGTACTTTGGCCACCTCATGCAAAGAACTGACTCACTGGAAAAGACTCTGATGCTGAGAGGGACAGAGGATGAGATTGCTGGATGGCATCACTGACTCAATGGACTGGAGTCTGAGTGAACTCCGGGAGATGGTGATGAACAGGGAGGCCTGGCATGCTGCGATTCATGGGGTCGCAAAGAGTCGGACACGATTGTGCGACTGAACTGAACTGACTGATAGTTCCATTTCTATCTATCTATCTGTCTATTATCTTAAAATATAGTTTTTAGTGGTTGTGCAATGTGAGTTGTTAAATATTTATCTTTATCAGTTTTCAAAGTGAGGGGTTGTTTTAATAGCTGCCTCAAAGGATAAATGGTGACAAATTTTTTTTAGGTTTTCTTTTTTAAAAATCATTGTGGACTCTTGGATTTTCATTGATCCAGTATGTTCCAACCCACTAAAGTTATTTTTCTTTTGGAGGCTAAAGTTGTCACACAGTTGACCTGTGGGAAGCCTTCTATTTTTGGAACATAATTCTGTTTCTCCACTAAGTAAAATGATACCGTTTTTATTCTCATGTTTCTGTTTTTTGATACTTTTCATTGGAATATAATATACATACATTAAATTATACAAATCATAAGCATACAGTTCAGTGAAATAGGGCTGAGTGAATAGACTGTTGAATCTACACACTAGCTTAAGAAGTGGAAGACTAGCAGGATCTCAAAGGTTCCTCCTGCGCCATCCTAGTCACTATCCTAAGCCCTTCTGCCGCAATGTATCCTCTGTCCTGATTTCTAACGGGGGAGAACAACTTAAACCTAAAAGTTGATATAAGTGTATTAATGCAGAATGTGCTTGTTTTTATTTACTCCTCTTGCTCAATATTATGACTGAGAATCACATACATGATTGTATCTTTATCACATTTATTTTGCTAGATGTATAGTAGTCCAATATATGTATATAATACTATTTTTTCTTTCCTACCTATCTTATTAGACATTGTTTTCAATTTAAGGCTATTATAAATAATTTTTGTGAACATTTATAAATATTTCTAGTAGTGCATATATACACATATTTCTATTGATAAGATACCTAGAAATGAAATTCCTGAGTCATACAGTAAGTGTAAAATGTAGTGGATAACATGAAACCTTTTCTCAAAGCAGTTGTTCAGGTTGCATCCCCAAAAGCATTGTGAGAGATTTCCAGTTGCTCCCAAACTTCATCAAAACTTTAAATTTTCTTTTAACTTTTCATTTTGTATTTGGGTACAACCAATTAATATATGTTGTGGTAGTTTCAAGGGAACAGTGAAGGAATTCAATCATACATGCATCCATTTTTAAAAGGTATTCTGGTGGGTTTATAGTGGTTTCTCATGGTAGATTTAATTATCATTTAGTTGAGGATTGGTGAACTTGAGTACTTTTTAAAGTATTTATTGGATATTTGTAGAGCCTCTTTTGAAAATGTTTCTTCAAAATTTTTGCCATTTTCTGATAAGTTGCCTCATTGTTGGAGACTTTGTGTATTCTGCAAGTAAACCATTTGTCACCTGTATGAGTTGCAAATAATTTCTGATTCGGTTGCTTTTGAACTCTTACTGGCACCTTTTGCAGGACTGAAATATTTAATTTTAATGTAGTTCAAATGATTAATGTTTTATTACCTGTTAAAAATCTTTGCCTGTCAATGCCCTGAAGATATTCTACTATATTATCTTCTAAAATTATAATTGCTTTACATTTCCCATTTAGATCTACAATAAATGAAAGTGATTCTGAGGATTGATGTGTGGTAAAAATCTACTTTTGCTTTTTCTTATGGATAGTCAATTGCTAAGAATTGTTTATTGAAAAGATCATCTCTCCTACACGACATTGCCCCTTTTGTCAAAGAACCAGGTTGTTCTCTTTCAGGACTCTATTCTTTCATATTGGTTTATCCTCCCTTGAAATAATCCTCCCTCTCTTCATTAAATAGTTTATATGATAGGTCTTTATATCTTGTACTATGGATACTTTAATCTTCTTATTTAAGATATTAGTCACTCTTAGCTTTTGTATTTTCACCTAAATTTTAGAGTTAATGTGTCAGTTTTAAAGTAAGTCTGCTAGAACTATGATTGCCACAGTAATCAACTGATTACTTTAGGACAATGAGAACATTTATACATTTGGGCTTTAAATATGTGAACATATTTTATCTCTTCATTTATTTAGATTTGATTAAATTTTACTCAATAATGCTCTATAGTTCTGTTGGAATTTTACATTAATTTGATAAGATTTTTTCAAGGAGTTTGATATTTTGATGCTATTCTAACTAGTATCATTTTTTATTTTAGTATTCTCTCTGTTGTATAAAGAAATAATATTTTAAATATTGATTGACCTTACTGCCTGACTGTGTTATTTATAATAATTTAGTAGGAAGTTCTCTTATATATGAACACAAACATATAGACTGCAATCATCAGTGAAATTTATCCCTTTCTCATCATCACTCTTTCGCTCCTTGTCTTTGCATTGGCTTTGGATAAAATAGAATGAAATGAAATGAAAATGATGATAGTAACAAATATTGCCTCACTTCTTATCTTGCAGGGAAAACTTTTAACATTTCAAATTTTTTTCTCATATTTTTGAAGATGATGTTTATCAAATTAAAAATCTACTAGTTTTCTGAACTTTTATATAAATGGGTTATGACTTCAAAATGGTTTTTATTTCTAATCGGTTTTTATTTCTAATCTATACCATTTTTCATAGATATTTCTTTTCATTCAATAGTGAATTATACTGATTTATTTTTAAATGTAATTCTGGCAAATTTGGGAAAAGAGGTAATATTTCAAATTAATAGGAAAGTTGAAAGAAAAATATAAAAAGTCCCATACATTCAGATTCTCCAAATACATAAGTTTTCCCCATTATGATTTTCCCTCTTTCTTTCTGAAGCAGAGTAATTGGCAATATTGCTCCCTTTATCCCTAGTTTAGTTCAGTTCAGTTGCTCAGTCATGTTCAACTCTTTGAAACCCCATGAACCACAGCACCCCAGGCCTCCCTGTCCATCACCAACTCCCAAGTCCACCCAAACTCATGTGCATTGAGTCAGTCATGCCATCCAACTAGCTCATCTTCTGTTGTCCCCTTCTGCTCCTGCCCTCAATCTTTCCCAGCATCAGGGTCTTTTCCAATGAGTCAGCTCTCCACATCAGGTGGCCAAAGTATTGGAGTTTCAGCCTCAACATCTGTCCTTCCAATGAACACCCAGGACTGATCTTTAGAATGGACTGGTTGGATCTCCTTGCAGACCAAGGGACTCTCAAGAGTCTTCTCCAACACCACAGTTCAAAAGTAAAAATTCTTCTGTGCTCAGCTTTCTTTATACTCCAACTCTCACATCATACATGACCACTGGAAAAATCATAGCCTTGACTAGACAGACCTTTTGTTGGCAAGGTAGTGTCTTTGCTTTTTAATATGCTATCTAGATTGGTTATAACTTTCTTTCCAAGGAGTAAGCGTCTTTTAATTTCATGGCTGCAGTCACCATCTCCAGTGATTTTGGAGCCCCCAAAATAAAGTCTGCCACTGTTTCCAGTTTCTGCATTTATTTGCCATGAAGTGATGGGACTGGATGGCCATGATCTTTGTTTTCTGAATGTTGAACTTTAAGCCAAATTTTTCACTCTCGACTTTCACTTTCATCAAGAAACTCTTTAATTCCTCTTTACTTTCTGCCATAAGGGTGGTGTCATGTGCATATCTGAGGTTACTGATATTTCTCCCAGCAATCTGGATTCCAGCTTGTGTTTCTTCCAATCCAGCATTTCTCATGATATATTCTGCATAGAAGTTAAATAAGCAGGGTGACAATATACAGCCTTGACGTACTCCTTTTCCTATTTGGAACCAGTCTATTGTTCCACATCCAGTTCTAACTGTTTCTTCCTGACCTGCATACAGATTTCTCAAGAGGCAGGTCAGGTGGTCTGGTATTCCCATCTCTTTCAGAATTTTCCACAGTTTATTGTGATCCACACAGTCAAAGGCTTTGGCATAGTCAATAAAGCAGAAATAGATTTTTTTTTTTTAACTCTCTTACTTTTTTTGGTGATCCAGCAGATGCTGCAATTTGATCTCTGGTTCCTCTGCCTTTTCTAAAACCAGCTTGAAAATCTGAAAGTTCACAGTTCACGTATTGCTGAAGCCTGGATTGGAGTATTTTAAGCATTACTTCACTAGTGTGTGAGATGAGTGCAATTTTGCAATAGTTTGAGCATTCTTTGGCATTGCCTTTTTGGGATTGGAATGAAAACTGACCTTACCCAGTTCTGTGTCCACTGCTGAGGTTTCCAAGTTTGCTGGCATATTGAGTACAGCACTTTCACAGCATCATCTTTCAGGACTTGAAATAGCTCAACTGGAATTCCATCACCTCCACTAGCTTTGTTCGTAGCGATGATTCCTAAAGCCCACTTGACTTCACATTCCAGGATGTCTGGCTCTAGATGAGTGATCATACCATCATGATTATCTGGGTCACGAAGATCTTTTTTGTACAGTTCTTCTGTGTATTCTTGCTACCTCTTCTTAATATCTTCTGCTTCTGCTGGGTCCATACCATTTCTGTCCTTTATTGAGTCCATTTCTGCATAAAATTTTCCCTTTGTATCTCTAATCAATAAGCTATTAATAATTAACCTGTTTTCCTAAGAACTAAGACATCTCCCCAACAACTGTAAAAATCAAAAGTACAACTATAAAATCAAAGTTTATTTATATTTAAGAATTAAAACACTGTTGTATATAAACGCTAATACCATATATTAACACATATGTATGGAATTTAGAAAGATGGAAATGACAATCTTATGGCAGCAAAAGAGACGCAGATGTAAGGAACAGACTTTTGGACTCTGTGGGAGAAGGCAAGGTTGGGATAATCTGAGAGGACTGCATTGAAACATGTATATTACCACGTATATTACCAGTGCAAGTTCAGTGGATGAAGCACAGCACTCATAGCTGGTGCTCAGGGACAACCCAGAGGGATACGATGAAGAGGGAAGTGGGCAGGAGGATCAGGATGGGAAGACACATGTGCACCCATGGTTAATTCATTTCAGTGTATGACAAAAACCGTCACAATAATATAAGTAATTATCCTCCAATTAAAATAATAGATTAATTTTTTAAAAAGGAAATCTTTTAGGCAGTTTTCAATTTTTATATGTTACTGGAATTTTTCTGTAAAATTTTTGTGTAGGATTTTTGCATTGCATCAGTTTTTATGATAAGACTAGACTGTACTTTTCTTTCATGTGGTACATTGTCAGATTTTCTATCAAGTTTATGTTGGCTTCATAAAATGTTCTGAAAGGATTTTCACAGTTTCTATTTTCTGTAACTATTTGTCTACAGTTATTATTATTTTCTTAAATCTTTAAAAAATTTTATTAGTGAAGTAAGGCATTGATATTCCAAAATTAATAATAGTAAACATTTAATTTCATAGTATATCACTTAGCTCAGATTTTCTGTTTCTCTTGTGTCTATTTTAGTAAGTATTTTTTTGATATTTATCTATTTATTATGTGTTTAAGTTATTGCCATAAAATTTGTCATAAGTCATCTTAATAAAGTCATGTTAACTAGTCATTCAGTTCAGTTCAGTTCAGTCGCTCAGTCGTGTCCGACTCTTTGTGACCCCATGAAACGCAGCACGCCAGGCCTCCCTGTCCATCACCATCTCCCGGAGTTCACTCAGACTCACGTTCATCGAGTCCGTGATGCCATCCAGCCATCTCATCCTTGGTCATCCCCTTCTCCTGCCCCCAATCATTCCCAGCATCAGAGACTTTTCCAATGAGTCAACTCTTCGCATGAGGTGGCCAGAGTACTGGAGTTTCAGCTTTAGCATCATTCCTTCCAAAGAAATCCCAGGGTTCATCTCCTTTAGAATGGACTGGTTGGACCTCCTTGCAGTCCAAGGGACTCTCAAGAGTCTTCTCCAACACCACAGTTCAAAAGCATCAGTTCTTCAGTGCTCAGCCTTCTTCACAGTCCAACTCTCACATCCATACATGACCACAGGAAAACCATAGCCTTGACTAGATGGACCTTAGTTGGCAAAGTAATGTCTCTGCTTTTGAATATACTATCTAGATTGATCATAACTTTTCTTCCAAGGTGTAAGTGTCTTTTAATTTCATGGCTGCAGTCACCATCTGCAGTGATTTGGGAGCCCCCAAAATAAAGTCTGACACTCTTTCCACTGTTTCCCCATCTAGTTCCCATGAAGTGATGGGACCAGATGCCATGATCTTCGTTTTCTGAATGTTGAGCTTTAAGCCAACTTTTTTGCTTTCCTCTTTCACTTCATCAAGAGGTTCTTTAGTTCTTCTTCACTTTCTGCCATAAGGGTGGTGTCATGTGCATATCTGAGGTTATTGGTATTTTTCCTAGCAATCTTGATTCCAGCTTGTGTTTTTCCAGTCCAGCATTTCTCATGATGTACTCTTCACAGAAGTTAAATAAGCGGGCCTTGACGTACTCCTTTTCCTATTTGGAACCAGTCTGTTGTTCCATGTCCAGTTCTAACTGTTGCTTCCTGACCTGCATACAGATTTCTCAAGAGGCAGGTCAAGAGGTCTGGTATTCCCATCTCTTTCAGAATTTTCCACAGTTTATTGTGATCTACACAGTCAAAGGCTTTGGCATAGTCACTAAAGCAGAAATAGATGTTTTTCTGGAACTCTCTTGCTTTTTCCATGATCCAGTGGATGTTGGCAATTTGATCTCTGGTTTCTTTGTCTTTTCTAAAGCCAGGTTGAACATCAGGGAGTTCACGGTTCACATACTGCTGAAGCCTGGCTTGGAGAATTTTGAGCATTACTTTACTAGCATGTGAGATGAGTCCAATTGTGTGGTAGTTTGAGCATTCTTTGGCATTGCCTTTCTTTGAAATTGGAATGAAACGTGACCTTTTCCAGTCCTGTGGCCACTGCTGAGTTTTCCCAATTTGCTGACATATTGAGTACAGCACTTTCACAGCATCATCTTTCAGGATTTGCAATAGCTCAACTGGAATTCCATCACTTCCACTAGCTTTGTTCGTAATCATGACTTAGTCATTAGTCATCAATAAAATTTTAAGAGCATATTTATTAATGCATAATCTACATTTATCAAAACACCCTTTTTAGGTATGTGGTTCTTCTGTTAGGTCCTTATCTTTTCTTTCCTTTATCGTGTCCATCCTTGTATGAAATAGTCCCTTGTTCTCTCAGTTTTCTTGAAGACATCTCTAGTCTTGCCCATTCTATATTTATCTTGTATTTCTTTTCATGTTTTCATTTAAATGTACATCAATCAGCTAGAGATAAACAAATTGTAATACATAGGAACAATAGATTTTTAGCAATTATAAAAGGGCAAACTTCAAATCAATGCAAGAACATGGATGAATCTCACAAAAGATATGAAGAAAGACAAACAATTTCATTCCATTTATATGATAACCTCGAGAAGGAAAACTATAGAACCAAATCAGATCAGTGATTACCAGGGCCCATAGGTAGAAGTTGGCGATTTAGTATATAAAGGCACTTACTGGGATCATGGAAATAGTCTGTATTTTGATTTTGATGGTGGTTACATGATTGATCACTGCCTCTTGTACAATGGCATTAACCTCTGTCCATAGTCCTTCAGGCACTCTATCTGATCTATTCCCTTGAATCTGTTTGTCACTTCTACTTAATAATCATAAGGGATTTGATATAGGTCCTTTGTGAATGGTCTAGTCATTTTCCCTACTTTATTCAATTTTGCAGTAAGGAGTTAATGATCTGCACCACAGTCAGCTCCTGGTGTTGATTTTGCTGACTGTATAGTGCTTCTCCATCTTTGGCTGCAAAGAATATAATCAATTTGATTTCAGTATTGACCATCTGGTGATGTCCATGTGTAGAATCATCTCTTGTGTTGCTGGAAGAGGGTGTTTACTATGACCAGTGCATTCTCTTGGCAAAGCTCTGTTAGCCTTTTCCCAGCTTTATTTTTGTACTCCAAGGCCAAACTCGCCTGTTACTCCAGGTATCTCTTGATTTCCTACTTTTGCATTCCAGTTCCCTCTTATGAAAATGACATTTTTGGGGGTGTTAATTCTAGAAGGTCCTGTATGTCTTCATAAAACTGTTCAACTTTGGTTTTAGTTTGCATTTTTCTAATGAATAATAGTACTAATTATTTTTTCATGTGTTTACTGGCTATTTGTAAACCTGTTTTGCTCAAGCATTTGTTCAGGTCTTGTTCTCCTTTTAATTTTTAAATTAAAAGATGACTATTTCATATTATGCTAATGTTTACATCTTTAGTTTTCAAATAACTGAAAGGGTTAATTCAAACATACTGGCACAAATGTATAGTATTTTATAATCTATATATTTCCAGTAAAATGTGTAAAGTTGTGATATTGATTAAAAGTCTGAGGAAGTAAAAGAGACAAGAGCTTTTGAGCTGTTAGAGAATTTATCATTTTTGGACTGGATATAAAAACCAAAACTGATCTTTACCTACTTGGTATTGGTCATGCTGAAAGAACATCTTCAGGAGGTTTTTCCAAACATGCTAAAAAATATTATTTTTATTTTCAGTCTACTTTGGTCCCTTTATAATTACTTATCCAAGTCTCCATACACTTATTCCAGGCAATTACTTTATGATTCTCTAATTCATTTTCAAGTAGAATTTTAAGCTCTCCCCTCCCAACCCTGGATTTCTTGAACTGATGATATCTGTGAGAATTATGCTTTAAAAAGCAAAACAGAAAGTTAACCAAAAGTCAAAAATTTGATGAGCAGTGAACACTATCATAGTAAATATTATACTCCATACAGTCAATAAGATTCTATAGTTTGTTTGCAGATCTAATGAAATAACATATGACTCTCAGAAAATAAAAAAGATAAAGATTGACTTCTTAAATATATCATGTCTTAGACTAAGACTTTTTTTTGGGTCCAGGTAGGAGGCTGTATCCATTTCCTTCTTAGCTCTTTCTCCAATAAAGTTGCATCTTTATCAGAAGGAGAGTTTTTATCTTTCTTTCTTTCTTTCTCTTTAATAAATGGTAGTTAAAAACATGTAAGAAATGAGCAGCTCTGTTTTACTGCACCAGTTACATATAACCCCATTGTAAGTCACAGCAATGCAAATCGTCTGGAAAGGACCAAGAGAGGGCCTTATCATTGTGCAACAGGGCACTCTATAGTGTGTAACATGCATTTTTCTCTTTGGACATAATCTGAATTAAAATGTTACTATTTCATTAATAAATATGATATTTAAATCTGCAAATTAAAAATCACCACTATGTGTTAAAACTCCCTCAGATGACACTTCACTAGGCAGAACAAGGTAATTATTTTGAAAAATCAGCTATTCCAAGGTAAGTAGGCAGGTATAATATTTTATAAGGTAAATTACCAGTTACCATCAACATTCATCAGGGACTCATTTGGATTTTATTACAGGTTGACATTTACTTATTTGCCCAATTTTAAAAATTACAACTGTTGCGTGACTGCCCCAGGGCACAGCTGTAGAAAATTAACACACTAATCACATTAATTATCATAAATAAAAGGTTATGAAAGTAATAGCATACAATTTTTAAAAGCAACTTATGGCATCCCTAATAATGCCTTAAATTTATATAGCACATTGAAATTGTCAAATCTCTTTTATCTCTACGTTTGAAGTTTAGAAACTCTGGCATAGGAATGCTATCAATTGATACCGTTTCAGAAGTGGGGAAGCAGAAAACCTAAAATAGCTATTCAGCTGACCTAGGATTAAACAGCTAGATAGGTTCAAAGTCAAGTCAAGAGTTAAGTCTCCTGAACTCCCAACACTCCATTTTTCCCTCTGTATTTATCTTTCAATGAAGAGTAGAATATCATTTACCCTCTGTGCTCCAATCTATCAACACATTTAGTGAACTGAAGATCACGAATATATCCTGATCTACCTCCAGAGCTGCCAGTCTTGTCTAAGCAAACATTGTCTCTTGTCTGTACTACTTATTGTGATAAGGCCCCTCCTTCTTGCCCCCATAAAATGCATATCCTGCAGAGTACCCAACTGATTTAAAAATATATATAAATGAGCTTTACCATTTTAATTCTTAGAGTGATCTATGGATCTGTGTAATGTGACTCCCTCTTCAGTGTTATCACTTATCATTCTCTACCTCCCCAGCTCTGCTTCCTTTTCTCTGTTGAGCATGCCAAGATTAATCCTATCTCTGAGTTTTTGTTGTTTTTATATTTTGCCCTGTTTGGAATGTTCTGTTCCCTGATTTTTTGCAGAATTTATTTCAAATTCCTCTTTCTCAGAGACTTCCTTTGATAACTGAACCTAATCTGGCTTCTCCTCTTTCCTTTTTCTTTCCCTCATCCTGTCCTCCAGTCATTCTTTATCACATGATTCTGTTTTATGTGTATAGCATATGTCTTTTTTACCAGGAATTATCTCACCCATGTATTTATTTACTTGTTTATTGTACGTCAATTCCGATAAATTATAAAATCCACAAAAGCAGAGATTTTGTACATCTTGGTCACTTTCTATAACAGATACTGTTCATCCTCTTCTCCTCCACTCATGTCTTTTGAGGCTATCCTAGAAATCACCTGCACCTCCAGTTGACCTTTGTTTTATATTCCAAAAGCTTTCTATTTCCACACCTTCCTGCCTGAGGGCATTCTTTGGTCATTCTTCCTGGAAGAGAAGAAATGCTAGAAAGTTGATGGTTCCAGGTACAACACTCAGTCAGTAAATAAAATCAGGAAATCATAAGGAAAATACACAGTTTTCTCATTACTTGGGTAGACAGTTATAAGGTCAAAATTATAGGCATGTTTTTTATCTTTCAGAGTCTCCAGCATAAACACACAGTGTTAAACAGCTTATTCATGTACATTTCATTGACTCTTATTTATTTCTCTTTTCTTTGTTGTTCTTAACTAAAATTGAGATGTTTTAACATTTCCATATCTCCAGTGCTTGATCAGATTTGTCGTTCATTGTACTGTCACCTCCTCACTCTTTGTTTCTATCTTCCTTTTTTTCTACCCTAGCTTGTCTTGCCAATGCTAATGATTTTTCTTTATGATTTCCTTCTCTGGTAATTTATTTTTCATCTGTATGATGTTTAAGAGCAATTTATGTTAATATACAGTGAACACTGAATATTTTGGTGATTGGTCAACAATTCTTATAGGGTATATTTAGGTAAAAATGAGAATGAATGCCTTGTGACATTCCTTTCCTATACAAAGAAACCGATTTTCATGGCAAATGCCTAGTAAGTCACTCCAAATGACTTTGGCTCCTTTTCCACAATATCCATGCTTTCTTCTTCTGTAGTTGAATTTGTGGCCACCCCCAAAAGATTATATTTTCTTGCCTCTTTCAAAAGATGTGGCCCTATGAATAAGTTTTGGACAAAAGGATGAGACAGTGAAGGAGATATGGGCAATTTCATATTTATACCTTTGAAAGGAGCAGATGTGTCTTTTCCTTTCCATAGTCCCCTACTTTCTGGCTATAATCAAGATGTGGTGGTGCAACGTTCTTGGGTAACATAGAAAAAAAAAGCTGGATCCTTGCAGCATGGATGGAACTCCATATCCATACCTGGTTTCTTAGGACCCTGTGAAGCAAGCTGCTATACCAGTGTAGGCTTAATGTGAAGGAGATACAAACTACCTCATTTCAGCTAACCACGTTTTGCATCTTTGTTCCATGGAGCTGAACCCACCCATGGATGGTCCTAATGATTAGGGATGTCCAGCAGAAGATCACGTTATTACAGTCTCTCTCTTTTCTTCCCTTCTCTTCATTCTCTCTTTCTCTCTCTCTCTCTCTTCATATATATATATATATAAAACATACATTTATTTCTATAATAAATTGGCACACACCCATAAAAATCAAACACATATAACTAGAACATGTGATGTATAAAAAGAACACATTTCTTAAAAAGGATGGATTATTTGGAATGTGTTTTCCTCAAAATAATGTGATACGTACTTACTGTCTTTGGGGTTTTTTGTGAGATCTATGCATGGGTATGATAGCATTCAGGAATAATAGCAAGGACACATTCTGTAGTGTTCTCCCATCATAGTGTAGGGGCCCCTAGCTTGATTGTTTTGACAGATGTTAATACAGAATTTCAATTACAAGTAATCTAACCATGGGTGAAAGATAGTAGTGTTTGACATAGCTGTTTCAAAGTATCACTGGAGAAATTGTAACATGTGAAAATTAAAATTTATTTTGCCTCTTTTGTGGTTACCTCTGAGTTAGTTGTATTATTCAGCCAATCACAGTCTCAGGTATTCTAATTCTGTTTTTAAAAGTATAATAGAGAAACTCTACATGTTTGTGTGAACTGTAAATAAGAAAGTATATATACTAAGTAGACCACCCCACAATCCTATAGTCTTCTTCCACTTTCAAAGCATGTCTTGAATGGCTCAACACAAAGCAAGTGGAGTGTGTGTATGTGCTTGATTCTTTCTCATGTACTCCTGTAGCTTAGGAATCTGTTGATATGGAGCACCTCAATGTGCTCACTTGTCTTCTGACTTCTGGGTAGGCACTGTCAGTGATCATCAAGGAAAGAGATAAAAGATCTGACATGGTGATCACAGCATGAATCGTCCTCAAAAGAAAAATCACTGCTCTTCAAGGTGGCTCTCTTCACATAGACAGGTTGTGATGAGTCTGTTATTCTCTTCCCCTTTAGGCCTAGAGACAGTACCAGCTGCAGAGTTCATACAGTATTATTCTTTTTGGTGTATCTACTCACAACTTGTAAATAGCTCATTTTTTAAATACTGTATTCAGATATCCCCATTTAAGTGTATCATATATTTCTTCCCAGAACCTGACTGCTGTAGTTTGAAAAATCAGCTTTTAGTGAACATTTCAAGGGAGATTTCTTCTTTCTTTCTTCTTACAATATTTCTCACATATTCTTACACTTGTTTAAATGTTACAGTAGATTCAATAGTTAGAGCGGAAAAGATTTAGGACTGAAAATCATTATGCCAAATTGGAAAAGCACATCATGCTGAGTTCTTTGAAGACATTAATATTACTTTGCTATACACTATATCCATAAAGATTGCAATCATTTTTATCTATTTCTGCTTTTTGATTCCCAGAAGAAAAAAAAAAACACTTTTTTCCCCCCCTGATATATATTCTTTCCTTGAGCCTCCTGGTGGCAGGGTAGTAAAGAATCTGCCTGCAATGCAGGAGCCACAGGAGATGCGGGTTCAACCCCTGTGTCGAGAAGTACCCCTAGAGGAGGGCATGGCAACCACTCCAGCATTCTCCAGGCTCCATAGGCAGAGGAGCCTCTGGGCTATGGTCCATGGAGTCAGGAAGAGTCAGACATGACTGAAGTGACAGTACACACGCATCTTCTTTCCTCGGAAGCTGTAAATCAAATCTAGCTTAAATCAAATCTCTCTCAGACTTCTTTTTTGGAGGCAAACCTCCTATTTAGATTAGCATGGCAGTTTTTTCTTTGATTTACCTCTCTTCAATGCTTGTAATGAGTATCATATTTTCATGAAGACTCTTAAAAATATTACTTTTTATTTTTATTTTTTAAAATACTTTATTCTATGTTACAATACTGTATTGGTGTTGCCATACATTGACATGAATCAGCCACAGGTGTACACCCTTTTAAAAATTCCTAATATGTTTATGGAAGACAATAATTTCAAAGTTTTTGGCATTAAAGAGTTTGTGACATGAATTTACCACTGCAGTTTCTCTTTTTAATAAAAAAATTGCAAAACTGTGATCTTTAATTATGCAAATATAAGGCAAGTATTGGAAAATTATTCCCGAGAAAGGCATGAGTTAAAATAGAATCCTTTTATTTTTAACAAGTTTTTCTTAGTGTTACTAAAGGTCAAAAGTTTTAATGTAGATTATTAATAAATGTTACATTATCCCTGAAACTCAAAAGAAATATTAACTTTCCTCCTAAAAATCAGTGATAAAAGTAAGAAATCAGTGAATAGACATTTTAAGACTAGAAAGCTAAGTATTCTGGTTTCTACATGTGAATAGGAGTCTAGTCAGATATTCTGCAGATATTCTGCCTTGTGGTCAAGCAATGGTTTCTTTTTATGTAATAATTTAGATTTCATCATCCCTGAAAAATTTCACTTACTCTTGGGAGGAATGCTTGTATTTTATCTTCTCTAGCAAGTTATTTTATTAGATTAGCAACAGGTGTCACAGAGATAGTAAGAAAAGATGTGCAAGCCTGATTTTCACCCCAGAGCAGTGGAAATATAGTCAAAAGGAGATTGGGCTGGGCAACAGAAACTTGTGTCCAATATAGTCAAAAGGAGATTGGGCTGGACAACAGAAACTCAAAAGGAGATTGGGCTGGGCAACAGAAACTCATGTCGAATACAGTCAAAAGGAGATTGGGCTGGGCAACAGAAACTCGTGTCCAGTTTCTGGACCAGAACTGGTGTCCCAAAACTGAATCAGTACTTAGCTTTAGGATACAATATCCTGCAACTGTATGTGCCAGAATCATTCTATGGTTATTCATCAAGTAGGTTCGCCTTAAGATGTGGAGATGGGTATCCTCTGAGAGCTTTGGAAATACTGAGTATGAATCTTTCTTGCGAGAGGAGAGAAGAAATGAGGACTGGATGGATGAACTGGGGTTTTGGCCATGAGGTGTTTTCCTCTCTGAACCCTGTGGTTATTCCCCCGGGATAAGGGCAGTTGGGAAAGGACATGTCATTGTGTAATAGGTAGTTCACCTTGTGCTTCAGGTGAAGTGAAATATATATGCCTACTCTGAGGAATCTAGAAACTATTTGGAGAAGTAAGGCTAGTGAACAAATTGCTACAGAATACTGAGATGCAATTTTGAGGTACTGTAATTTCAGGACTAACAAATAATATGACCTTGTTTCATAACTGGAGAAAGAAATGGCAGCTCACTCCAGTGTTCTTCCCCGGTGGAGCCCATGGATAGAGCTGCCTGGCAGGCTGCAGTCCACTGGGTCTCAAAGAGTTGGAAATGACTGAAGCGATTAGCACATTATATAATTACAAGTTTGCCATGTATGAGTATTTTCATTTAATTTTGTAGAAGATAACCAGTGAGGTTTGGTTTCTCCATTCTTGACCAGGCTTGATTAAAATAAAGGTGATGCTTTCTGCATAAGCTTCCTATCTTTTCTAAGTATCAGCCAGAGTGGGGGTTGGCATTAGCAGTGGAAATGCAAGGTTATAGAAATTCAAATTATCTTCTATCTTCATTCATTTATACCTAAGTGCAATCCAGTTAAACATAAAGGGCAGCCTCCCAAGAGAAAATAATCTTCAGTTCAGTTCAGTTCAGTCGCTCAGTCATGTTCGACTCTTTGCAACCCCATGAATTGCAGCCAGACCTCCCTGTCCATCACCATCTCCTGGAGTTCACTCAAACTCACATCCATCGAGTCGGTGATGCCATCCAGCCATCTCATCCTCTGTCATCCCCTCTTCCTCCTGCCCCCAACCCCTCCCAGCATCAGAGTCTTTTCCAATGAGTCAGCTCTTCGCATGATTGGCCAAAGTATTGGAGTTTCAGCTTTGCTGCTGCTAGGTCACTTCAATTGTGTCTGACTCTGTGTGACCCCAGAGACGGAAGCCCACCAGGCTCCCCGTCCCTGGGATTCTCCAGGCAAGAACACTGGAGTGGGTTGCCATTTCCTTCTCCAGTGCATGAAAGTGAAAAGTGAAAGTGAAGTTGCTCAGTCATGTCTGACCCTCAGCAACCCCTCCTCCATCCATGGGATTTTCCAGGCAGGAGTACTGGAGTGGGGGTGCCATTGCCTTCTCTGGTTTCAGCTTTAAGGGCTCTCAAAATTGGGCAATTTGTAGCAAGGGGTAATCATCATATTATCAGTTTATAAGAATAGCTACCGTTTATGAAGTACTTACTGTTTTGCTAATATGCTTTGCATATTTTATCTGTAGTCCTTTTTTAAAACAATGCAGATGAAGTGTTATTATTCTTATTGATGAAAGAGCTAGAAACTCAGAGATGTTAAGTGACTTACTATAGATAGCATGGCTAATAAGTGGCTGTGTAAAGATTCAGATTGGATTTGGGTTGGATCCCATGCCAATGAGTTCAGCCAGCCAAGGTACTGCCAGAAAGTTTTGTTCAGATGATGTATCTATGAGTTCTTTGGTCTTTTTTCCCCTTTTCTTTTCATTTTGACTTCATAAGCTAACCAAGCTATCTTCTTTCCACAATACTGTCTATGTGTTGGTCATCCAAATGATAAATCTGTTTTGTCATTACCTATTGATATATCTCTTGAATAACACTTAAGTTAGTTTATGACTTCTAGTGAGTAGCCAGTCTCTTTTCAGAGAGTAAGAGACTACAGGTTCTTTGACTGACATAACATCATTTGCTACATCAGTTCCTGAGTTATTTGAATTGTTTGCTTTATTCATCTCCACTCACAGCTAATCCAAAATTGACTAGAGTTGGGATCAATGAGATTCAAATTAAATCTTATACCTTTATTTAAATCATTAGTCAGTTAGATTTGATTTACCTCTTTCTATTCCCTACACCACCAGAAGCGTTTGCTTGACACAGCTTAAGCCATATTACATAATCTTCACAACTCAGACACGAATGTCAATTTAAGTTTTAGAAACTGCTCAGTGTACGTTTGCAGTGATTTATAATGTTATCTTATTAGATTAATTCTACAGCTGCATCAGAAAACTGCACATCTAGACAGTTTTACATTCATCATCTTCAGTTTCTTCCAGAAAGATGCATTTTTCACAAGGTTTGAGCTGTTTTTTAGATGAGCTGCTTGAATTTTGCATAAGTGGAGTCTCTCAGATATGGTGGGAAACTTAACTAAAATATTCTGAAACAGAAAGATCACTTTTGGATTACACTGCAACTGTTGGTTTTGTTTCATGCCATCTTGTCATTAAGTCTCAAATGAATGAAGGCTAGTATGTAGAAATACAAATAGTTATTTGCTAGGTACTGTGCCAAATGCTTCGCCTCCATGATTTTATTTAATTCTTATAAGCACATTCAGAGGCAGGTTTTATTATGTGTATTTTATTTATCAAAACAAAACAAAACCACACACAAAGAGGTAAGCGATAACGTGTCAAAAGCCACAATGTCCAAATGACTCTAAGCCCATTCTTTAGCCGCCACAGTGTGCTTCTCTGGGCCGCACTTGCCATCTAACTCGTTATTTCTGGACTGCTTTATTTTAGTGGTTGCCCTCACCCTTCTTTGCACCTTCCATCCTTGATTTGATCCACATCATTTTTGGAAATTATTTTACTCTTGAAATTTAGCAGTGTTTAAAACTGCTCAAATTTGACAAGAAAGGAGGGAAAAATAGCTCAATCTAGACTACTTATTTACTGAGGTGAAACAAAAAAGATATGTCCATGTTATGTGTGAGATAAGTTGATGTTCAAAAATAGAAGCTTAACCCAGGTATCAGCAAGGAGAACTAGGGCCAGCAAAGGAAGCTGAGGTCTCTGAGCTTTGCACTTTAATTCTTTGGAAAGTATATGCTGTCTTTGTCCTTGTGAGAGTGAACAGCTAAATTATGTTCTTTAACGATAGTAGTTGTTGTTGTTGTTTAGTCACTAAGTCGTGTCTGACTCTTTTGTGATCACATGGACCATAGCCCTCAAGGCTCCTCTGTCCATCCATGGGATTTCCCAGGCAAAAATACTGGAGTGGTTTGCCATTTCCTTAACCAGGGGATTTTCTTGACTTAGGTACTGAAACTGTGTCTCCTGCATTGGCAGGCAGATTCTTTAACCCTGAGCCACCTGGGTAGATATCACTTAAAACTTACTGTCAGGCCCTCTGATTGGAGATATGTGTAACACGGACTTACTGTGACCTAGGAAAGGCTGCCAAGGATGTCTTCCACAAAGGATATGGGTTTGGCATGGTCAAATAGATCTGAGAACCAAGTTATGTAGAGGAGTGGAATTTTCTACTTCTGGTCATGCTTATACCAATATAGGGAGGGCAACCTAGAGGTCAAATACAAAATCTATAATTGTGGACTGATCCTCACCCAAAAGTGGTACACAGACAGTACTCTTGGAAGAGAAATCTCTTTGGAGAATAAGTTGGCTTAAGGGTTGAAACTGACTTTTGATGCCATTTTTGTACTAAAAATGGTATCAAGAAAAGAAAAGAAGAGTGGGAAATTAAAAGCCTCATATAAACAGGATTGTTTCAGTCTTGACAGTAACATTGATATAGATTTTTCTAGATCAACCATCTATGGTTGAGTTACGCTGGCCTTTGACAGTTGCTTTGCAGGCTATCAGATGAATTTTGACACAGCCAAATCCAAACTGTCACAAAATAATTTTCCACTGGGTTACGAGGCCACAGACTTCCAGCTGCACACTCACATGAACAATGGCACTGAATTTGGAGGGTCCATCTACCAAAAGATGAATGAGATGATTGAAACATCAATAAATCTAATGTGGACGACCAGCAGTGATGACAGCCATTTCGGCACCCCTGCTAAGTACAACCTGGATATAGAACTTCTCTATCTGATAAAGTAAATAATACCAGTCTGATTGGGTTGAGTTATACTCAGACTCTTTGACCCAGAGTGAAACTCACCCTGTCAGCTCTAATTAATAGAAAGAATTTCAATGCAGGAGGCCACAAGCTTGGGCTGGGATTTGAACTAGATTTTGAGTAAAGCATCAGCTTTGTCTCTAGAGATGAAGAGAAATGAACCCACTATATTTTGATCTTAAAATTCTTCTGTGAAATGTCAATAGTGTGAACTTGTTATTTTGAAGAATCGTAATCCTCTCCACACCGAGGCCTACCTATCAAGTCTGTCCTAAGGGAGTTACTTGAAGGAATGTCTAGAAATTGCCATGTTCCTGCTGCATTTCAGTTCAGTTCTGCAGTGTTGTGTTAAATGTCTTCCTCAGCAATAGTGTACTGTCATGTTAGAAAGAAGTTGACCCAACACTCCAGTTGTCCATCACGTCCTACATGTCATATACCACTTTTTTAGGACCTTGTAATGTATTTACCTCTGTACAATAGTGGAATCTTTGGTTTTGCACTGGAATAAAATAAAACAAACCCATCATATTCGGAACATAAAAAAATAAAAACAAAAGATATTGTGTAAAAGGATAAAGTTTAGAGGTCACCAATTCTAAAAAGGAAGGACAAACTTTGATTTCCTAAGGTTAGGATCCAAAATACAGTTTGTGTCATAGAATATGAAGCTAAGTTGATAATGAAAATGAAAGAGAATGGGAGCAAGTATTCCCTTTATTCATAGTCAGATGTCACAGGTAAAAGAATTTATAATGCATTAATAGAACAAATATTAAATACAATTGAAGGATATAGGGAGATTTTCCAAGAAAAATTAACATAATGTGATAAATTCAAAGATTTCAACAAGTCATTAAATCTGTTTCAAAGCAGCTGTATAACTGTACCATCAGAAAACTTTTAATTATCCATAAGAGTTCATAGTAACTGAAGCATTGAATAAAAATGAAAACTTTTTTTGTAGGATTTCTTACAATTAGATAATATATGAAAACAAATGTGCAGTTAGCATAAGTTACAAAATTTTAAAAAATGTTTAGCTGGTATGGTCAAGAAATTCTGCACTCATCTGAATAGGAAAAAAAATCATTCAAATAGAAATGTGAAAAAAAATTAAGTAATGTTACTAAATAGACAGGTTTTTAGAAAATATCAAATCGCTAATGATGACATAGCACTCATTAAAGGGAATTGACACTATTCTAACACCTTGAAAAATGAGGAACAAATTTAATTTCATGATAATAAATCTTAGTTGTTTTAAAGTGTGAAATAACATTATTGTGTTTTCTAGTATTTTAGTTTCTTCTTACATCATAAATAATCCACACAAAAAGTATGACAACTCTCAAAAATGGCACATTATCATTCTCTTATCATAATAGTGGTAGTAGAAGTCTATTAGGCATAGCTAATTTGTCCCTAATCACTTTTGTGTGCTTAGTCGCTTCAGATGTGTCCGACTCTGTGCGACCTTGTTGACTGTAGCCAGCCGACCTCCTCTGTCCATGGGGATGTTCTGGGCAAGAATACCAGGGTGTGTTGCTGTGCCCTCCTCCAGAGGATCTTCCTGACGCAGGGTCTGGACTGGTATCTTTTATGTCTCCTGCATTGGCAGGCAGGTTCTTTACCACTAGCGCCACCTGGGAAGCCCCTCTAGTCACTTTTACTTTCCCCCATTTGTATTCAGCTTCAGAATGAAAACCCCATTGTTCCCCATCTGTGGCTAACCTTGACTGCTTTCTCTGCCCATTTTATTTCAGCAGTTTGGGCAACCCAGCTAACTAAAAAATTCTGTGTAGTGCATAGAAAGATGACAAAAAATAAATTTCTCAATTCTATACAAAGTTAAAGAGCAATTTTTGTATTGCTGTATAGTTTTACAAAGATGGGCAACCAGTTTTAAGTTTTATATGCTACTAGAAGGCAATGGCACCCCACTCCAGTACTCTTGCCTGGAAAATCCCATGGACGGAGGAGCCTGGTGGTCTGCAGTCCATGAGGTCGCTAACAGTCGGACACGACTGAGTGACTTTGCTTTCAATTTTCACTTTCATGCATTGGAGAAGGAAATGGCAACCCACTCCAGTGTTTTTGCCTGGAGAATCCCAGGGATGGCAGAGCCTGGTGGGCTGCCGTCTCTGGGGTTGCACAGAGTCGGACACAACTGAATCAACTTAGCAGTAGCAGCAGCAGAAGTATCTCACTTTATTTATTCATGGTTATTGCATTTTTAATCCCATAAACATGGAACTGGAAAATATATATAATATCATAATATATTATTATGGAATATATTTTTGTATTTATATAAAATTTATAAATTATATGTGCTTAGTTACTTCAGTCATGTCTGACCATAACTCAGGAGGCTCCTCTGTCTATGGGATTTTCCTGGAAAGAATATTGGAGTGAGTAGCCATGTTCTCCTGCAGGGGATCTTCCTGACCCAGGGATCAAATCTGTGTCTCCTCTTTACAGGCAGGTTCTTTACCTTCTAAGCCATTGGAGAAGGCAGATAAATAATATATATTATAGCATAGTATTATGTAATACATTTTTGTATTTATATGAAATTTATATTTATAAATCATAGATACATTTAAGAAAAACTCATATACCCTCGTCTGTCTTTGGGTTTATCTCAATCCTAAGGTAAACTATAGAATTAAAAAATGTGTAGAAGTTTAAGGCTATTGGATTAAAAAATGGTTTTAATAGAGATAAGTATTATTTCAGTTATGTGTCTATAAGGTTCTTTTGCAATTATTTTAATTCAGTGGCTTTTTATAGTTCCGAGTCAAAGAATTCTGCAGTGCTGGTAGAAACTTCGTAACATTTTATAAGTAGAAGTTGAATGAAAAATAGAAGAATAGAAGAGCTAAGTGTGTCTACAGATAAATACTCTTCAAAATAGTGATTGGTCTTGGGTGACAAAGCTTTTGTGATAAAAAGCTTGCTAACAGTGTTTTAATTGAAACTTTTAATCTGAATGTTGTCTGAATCCTGTTAAATGTTACTTTCCTACCTTAATTCAGGTTTTCTTAATCTTCATTTTCACATTGAGTATTGTTATAGTCTGCCTCATTACACTAAAGAAAGATGAAGTAAGCTATTAACATTCTGAACAGCCTATGAGATGTTATGATATAGAATGTCATTCATTTTTATGAGTTGGCTGTCAGTGTGGGCTGCAATAAAGTTATAATTCCTTCCTGGCATTATGTGATAGCTGATATTGCTGCAAAATCCTTATTAAAATTTCAATAATTGTAAATTAAAACAAAAGTAAATGGTGCTTTTATGAAATAGTTGTTTCTGAAAGTCAGGTGATACAGAACAGGGCTCTCCAAGATTGACATTATTTGTTTTGTAGTTTTAAAGCATCATAATTTCACTGTTATTTTCTTTACTAAAAAAATTAGAATCATTCAAAACTTTTAGCAATAGAACCTAGTTTGCTTATACTGAGAGAATTGAGATGATGAAATTGCATTATTGCTTCACCAAATCTACTCTTAAATTGCTGCATGATGTCATTTGACAGAAAACTTGAAAGTTGCAATTTGAATATTTTTTTCTATTTAAATATTTGGTAGGGAAGGGACAGTCAATGTTTTACATGTCATCTCATGGCCTCATTAAATGAATATGTTAATGTAGCATTCAGCTTGCAAATTTCCTCATGCGAAATAGAAAACAACTACAAGAGAGAGCCTCTAGGACAGTTAATGCTGTATTATTTAGGCAAAAGTTACCAAAACATGCACACTGTCATTCAAAACAAAGGAATTTATACTCAGAGTTCTCTCATATATATTATTTATGAAAAGTATGTATTGAAAGAAAGGAAATATTTTATTTTATTATTTATTTTAATTTTTCACTGAAATATAGGAATTATTTTAAGTAGATGATAAATGTCATTATAATGAATGTGATTGGAAAAGAGTAAATAAAGGAGGAATAATCATTTCATGTCATAATGTTTCATAGCGTTTATTCTCATCTCTATCATCTTCATAAATTACTGAAACGTGAGGAGAGAAATTTGGTGCTTTTAAAGATCTCTCTAACTTTGTTTAGTAAGATACCGCTAGTTAGATACCATGGGCTTCCCCAGTGACAAAGATTCTGCCTGCAATGCCTGTTTAGCCCCTGGGTTTGGAAGATCCCCTGGAGAAGGAAAGGGCAATCTACTTCAGTGTTCTTGCCTGGAAAGTCCCATGACAGAGAAGCCTGGTGAGCTACAGTCCATGGTGTTGCAAAAGAGTCAGATACATCTTAGCAACTAAACAAGTAATATATCCAGAGTGAACTTGACAAATTCGTATAGGCCCATGAAATAAGATTAATGCGCCAGTATAAAGGCGTTCTACCTAAAAATAGATTCATCCACTGAACTGTCATAGCGCCTTAATTCTATCACTTAATAAAGTATCTTTATTATGAATCTTTATTTTGAATCTTTACTCGTAAGTCTTTGTTATTCACTAATACTGTATATTGTTTTTGTTATTGTTTTATTTTGTTTTATGCTCCGTTGGAGGTGAGACTTTACATTACACTCCAGAATATTCCTGTCTTCTGGCCAAAACAGTTAACATTTCCATTGCTTCTATCAATAGAACCTAATTGCACCTGGCAATGGTATGGATAATTGAGAAAGTAAAATATTATGGAATTAGCAAAAGATATGCCAATCCTATGAACCATCGGTAGAGTAATAGCCCAGTTGTATCTCTACGTGTAATCCATGGATCTTGTGCATCAGCGTCATCTGGAATGCCTATTAAAATATTGATTCAGGATCCCACCTCAGAGCTACTGAGGTAGAATCTGTATGCAATTTGCTTGATGATCAGCATGTTACAAACTCTAAGATAATTTAAATGGACATGAAAATTTTTATAAGTGGTGTAAATAATTGTCAGTGATGATGCCTGTGCTGCTAAAAGCTCTGAATCCAATGGTAATGTTCAAAAACACACAAGGAAAGAGGTACAGTGGTTTTCAAATAATTCCAGAATAGACAGGTAATTTTGTCATGGAAATCAGCTTGGAAAATGCTTCTTTTCTTTCTTATTATTTTATTTTAAAATGCATTGCTTCTAAATTGAGTCTCTTAGCCTTGGCCCCATGGGCATCATTTGGCAAGGCCATTTAACTTACTCTTTCTGAGCATTTTAGGAGGCAGAATAGATTAGTAGATCATGGTTAGAACATGTACTGGTCAAAGTCTCAGCATAAAACAGATGGAATGCTAGATGGTGAGTGACCAGGGATGGAGCTAGGGACTGAAGGCACAAAATTTAAGAAGACACTCAATCTGAAGTGTGTGTAAGCACTCTAGGTGCATTATCTTTTAAAGAACAAGTGTTATACCTAGAAATTCCAGAATAATGATGTCAGGGCAATAGTTACCAGAACTCAGAGAGGCTATGTCACCTAATAGAAGTAATCGTAGATGGAGGAAAGCCTGATGCCAGCAGCCACCTTACAAGGAGGAAGCCAGAGGAATAAATATGCAGATGTCCCTCTCCTCCATTCTCTTTATTAGTTGAACATAACCAGAAGCTGGGGGAACGAGAAATCTGCACTGGAGTCCATACTCCCAAGTCAGCTTTCCAGGGTCCCAGCAGGGTGTCAAAGACTGGGAAGTGCATCTGTGGTGAGGGAGACAGAAGGCACTGGGGTAAGACGAAGAGCCAGAGTGCCTAGGCCTCCCAGGTCACCATCATCTGTCTTAATGTCTTAGGGCCTTGCTCATGTCTTCTACATGTAGGAGTAATAGCATCTGCCTCATGGGACTATTTGTAGGAATAAATTAATATCTATAAAGAATTTATATACATTTTTATTGGAGTATAGTTGATTTACAGTGTTGTATTAGCTTCCAGTGTATAGCAAAGTGAATCAGCTATACATATATCCACTCTTTTTAGATTCTTTTCTCATATAGGCCATTAGAGTATTGACTAGAATGACCTGTAGGTCTTTATTAGTTATCTATTTTCTCATTTTAGTTACCTATTTTATATATAGTAGTTTGTGTCTCTTAATCCCAATCTCTCAGTTTCCATCTTCCCTTCTCCCCTTACCACCTGGTAACCCTAAGTTTGTTTTCTATATTTGGGACTCTACTATTTGTCTACTTGTCTATTTGTCTACTTCTGTTTTGTAGACAACTCCATTTGTATCCTTTGTTAGATTCTGCATATAAGAGATATCACATGATGTCTGTCTTTGTCATATATTACTCAATATGACAGTCTCTAGGATCACCCATGTTACTGCAAGTGGCAGTATGTTATTCATTTTATCACTGAGGAATATTCCATTGTATATATGTACCGCGACTTCATCCAGTCCTCTGTTTCCTATATATGCCCTGGTATGGGATTGCAGGATCATATGGTAGCTCTATTTTAGTTTTTTAAAGAAACCTCCATACTATTCTCCTCAGTGCCTGTACCAGTTGACATTTTGACCAACAGTGTAGGAGGGTAGACCTCTGCTTTTTGAGGTAAAAGGTAATTCAGACATTCCCTATAACCTGACAAAGAGAGTCAAACTTTAAAGCAAGATATGGAGTCACTGACATGAGCTTACTTTCTGATTCAGTGTTCTACTGAACCCAATAAATTTTCTCAGCAATTGTTTATCTAAAAAAAGAAAGTCCTTTATCATGCCCTTTTTAAAGATGTTTTTGCTGTATATAGGATTCTAGTTTGACGTTTTCTTATAGAACTTAAAAGATATTTTATTGTTCTATGACTTGGAAAGTGTATGATGAGTGGTGTACTATAATTTTAATTTTGTTCCTCTGATTGAAATGTTTCACCCTATGGCAGTCATCAATATTTTCTATTTATCTTTGGATCTTCACCTTTTAGCTATTAAATGCCTAAGAGTGTTTTTTGTTTTATTTTAATTTATTCCCTCTAGGATCCATTGTGCTTCTTCAATTTGTATATTATTGTCATATGAAAATATTGGAAAACTATTGGCCATGGGTCACTTTTTTCTTTAAATAATTTTTTATGTCCTGTTGTGTCAGTCTATCTCTCTCTTCAGTCCTCTAGGATTCCAGTTATAGGTATTTTATTATGTTTTATTTTGTCTCACAGATTTTGAATGCATTTTTCTCTTTGTTATTGTTAGCTAACTTAAAAAAATTGTTTCCCTCTTTGTTTCATAGGGATCATTTCTATTAAACTATCTTAAAGTACAATTTTTTTTTCTTTACTGTATCCAATCTGCTAGTAAAACCATGAGAGGAATTCTTCAGGTCAGATATATTTTTAAAAATTTCTAACATGTACATTTGATCTCTTTTTTCCTTATAGTTTCTTAACTCCATTTAAAATTTCTGATTATGTTTATTGTCTATTTTTTCCACTAGATTAGTTTACATATTAGTGTTAGTTGCTCAGTCGTGTCCAACTATGTGACTCCATGGATTGTAGCCCATCAGGCTCCTCTGTCTATGAAATTCTCTAGGCAAGAATACTGGAGTGGGGTTGCTATTTCCTCCTCCAGTGGATGTTCCCAACCCAGGATTTGAACCTGGCTCTCCTGTATTGCAATTTGGATTCTTTACCATCTGAGACACCAGCGAAGCCATTTTACATATTAATCATGCTTATTTAAATATTGTTTCTATATCTGGGCATATGCAGACCTGGTCCTGTTAACTCTTCTATTTCTTGACATTTGGTTCATTTTTCTTGACTTTTTTCTTTTGTCTGTGTATGCCTTATAATTCTTGAAAAATGATGTATATTGTGATAAAAGAACAATAGAAACTGAAGTATATATTACTTATGACCAGTAATCAGCATAAATAACACTTCTGTTAAGCCATTTGTGTGTAGCTAAAAGCTCAACATTCAGAAAACGAAGATCATGGCATCTGGTCCCATCACTTCATGGGAAATAGATGGGGAAACAGTGTCAGACTTTATTTTTTGGGCTCCAAAATCACTGCAGATGGTGATTGCAGCTATGAAATTAAAAGGCACTTACTCCTTGGAAGAAAAGTTATGACCAACCTAGATAGTATATTAAAAAGCAGAGATATTACTTTGCCAACAAAGGTCCGTCTAGTCAAGGTTTTGGTTTTTCCAGTGGTCATGTATATGTGAGAGTTGGACTGTGAAGAAAGCTGAGTGCTGAAGAATTGATGGCTTTGAACTGTGGTGTTGGAGAAGACTCTTGAGAGTCCCTTGGACTGCAAGGAGATCCAGCTAGTCCATTCTAAAGGAGATCAGTCCTCGGTGTTCTTTGGAAGGACTGATGCTAAAGCTGAAACTCCAGTACTTTGGCCACCTCATGCGAAGAGCTGACTCATTGGAAAAGACTCTGATGCTGGGAGGGATTGGGGGCAGGAGGAGAAGGGGATGACAGAGGATGAGATGGCTGGATGGCATCACCAACTCGATGGACATGAGTTTGGTGAACTCTGGGAGTTGGTGATGGACAGAGAGGCCTGGCGTGCTGCAATTCATGGGGTCACAAAGAGTCAAACATGACTGAGCTACTGAACTGAACTCAGTCAGTCTAGTTAGTAATTGTACTGGATTTATATTTTTTGTTTCTATGATTACCTTCAGTGAACCAAAGGCTTCAAATTCCTTTTGTAGTGAACTGTCTTAGCTTGCCCGTGTCTGTGGGCTGGAGTTCCAGAGCAGTTTCCCAGTATTTCTTCCCTACCCTAAGCTTCCAGCAGGCCCTGTGTGCTGCCCTATATGCTTTCATAACAGAGTCACTCTCCGCTTTAGTTCCTTCCTTTGTCACAGGCTGCCATTGCTTATGATTTGGTAAAGGATCGTGGTGGGTATTGGGAGATCTCTCTGTTCTAATACAATAGCAGTCTGAAGGAGACACTATGTGTGTGAGGCAGACAAAATTGCAGGGGTAGATATTTTTCAATTTTTCCCAATCTCTAATGGTAGACAACGTGTGACTTTTATAAGGATGGGTTATCTTTCCCTTTGCCTCCATTCCCATGGCAAGCTAACTTTGCTTTTATTGGTGGTGAGAGACAAGTTGAGTGCAAGTGAGATTCCTCACTACCATCAGTGGTCGTAGTATTCTACTTTATATGAGAATCATAGCAGCATCTGGAGAACAAAAGGATTTTTTCCTCCTCCCCCAGTGGCAGCCAACTTTTTGTGGTACTGGGGTAGTAACATCTGGAGAAGGAAATGACAACCCACTCTAGTATTCTTGCTGGGATAATCCCACCAGACAGAGGAGCCTGGCGGGCTATAGTTCATGGGTTTGCAAAGAATTGGGTGTGACTGAGCAACTGAGCACACAGGTAGAGACCAGATATGAAAGTGTTTCCTTTCTCTCTCTCATTGACAGATGGCTTGTGCCTTATGTTAGAGATGGTCTGCTGTATGGGTCAGTCTCCTGCTTCTCACTTAATGTAAACCAATATTTGCTTTATAGCACAGAAAAGTCTAGCATGTGGGATAGTATATAGCCTTTACTCTAGGGACTGCTGATCCTCACTTTATTTTCATACAGGGTCCAGAGATCAGGAAGGCTTCTACAGATTCACCTGTTCCACTGTAAAACCTAGGCAGACATTCTGTGTGTCTTTTAAGGGGAATTCTTTTGGGTCTCCTGCCCTGTCATCATTTCTTTTCGAGCACCTATTACAGAGACCCTTGGAAAAAGCCTAACAAATTGATGTAGCTTGTATGTCTGACACTTCTAGAGATTTTAAACTGTCATACTAAAGCATAAAGAGATTTAAGAGTTTGTTAAAATACTTAACTGTTTTGTTATCAGCTACTTTTTCCTATGTTCTGGCAATAATAAGAGTCTAGTGTTTTCATCTCTCACTGGAAGAGACTCTCATTCTTTGAAATCCACATCATCTGGTTGGCTTGTAATCTCAATTTTCTGAAGGATTCAAATTACGATTTTATACATTACCTAAAGGTTTTTCATTGTTAGGAAGAGTATGATGTTTTATTCAAGTTTTTGCATCTTATGTGGTTGCAGAACTTCCCTTAAGTTATATTATTTTACCCTCTAATTACTCTTAACTAGGGTTTGTATATGTAGCTAGGCAGAACAAAGGAATAAAATATATACAAAGCCAGATGTTATGGGAGTCTGTCTTCCCAATTCAGGCCCCCATCCTGGAAATACTAAAGTGGAGTTCAGACCCCTTCCTCTTCAGGGGACCCTCTTGCAGTTGCAATATTCCTCTTGCTTATGGGTGGCTGTGACAGGCGTGTGGGCTCTGCCTAGATTTCATCTTGACTTCTGTCTATCTCAGTGTGGCCTTTTCTTTATATCCTTAACTGTACAGAATCTGTTCTGTCAGTCTTGAGGTAATTTGCAGAGATAGTTGTTCTATAAGTATTTGTAGTTTTGATGTATCTATTAGAGAGGTAAGCTCAGAATCTTCCTATTTCACAGTCTTGATCTTGAAACAAATTATTGTACTTTGAAGGCCCAGAGATAAGATGCACTTGAAGGAATCCTGGATAAATAAAATCAGTACTGGACATACCTTTTGTAATAAATATATTTTATCTAGATGTTGCCAGCAGCATTAAGACACTTTTATGTAAACTCTTGGCATTGCTTATAGCATTGACTTAAGTATATGAAGGGGCTTCCCAGGTGATGCCAGCGGTAAAGAACCTGTCTGCCAATGCAAGAGACAAAATAACTGTGGATTCAATCCCTGGGTGACGAAGACCATAGAAAGAGGGCACAGCAACCCACTCCAGTATTCTTGCCTGGAGAATCTCATGGACAGAGGAGCCTGGAGACCTGCAGTCCATGGAGTCGCAAAGAACTGGACACGGCTGAAGCATGCAGACATGCAAGTATAGGAAGAGTCAGCGGAAAGAGAGATGGAGAGATTCAGCTGATCCAGATCACACGTTTCCAGTCTTCACATTCTGTCCCTAGTTAATTGCAACAATTTTCTGAGTGCTCACTTTGAATTCAGTAACCTCTTAGCTCACACTATAATATTTATATTTAAAAATCTTATTCAGTCCTCATGATAGTCCATTTTGCAGGTGAGAAACAGACTCAGAAAGGTTAACTATTTTTCCATAATGAAACACCTAGTAATAACGTGTCTTAAAGACTCGCCAGCCTGGACTCTGGAGGACCTCTATAGCAGTCTCCCTTTACCATCTGAAGTTTTATCTTTCCTTTTCTAGTTTTTGTGGGAAAATAGCAATGTTTAGTTCTTCACTGACTATAATAGCTCTCCTGAGCTAAGATTTTTGCATCATATTTGCTAGAAAAAATTACATTTCCTGTTCTAGGTTCTGTTATCCCTCTTCTTGTTGACAATAACTGAGTAGTTTAGGCCAACTTTTCATGATGAATAACAGCCTGTCAGTGTCTCTCCATCAGTGATGAGTTCATCATCCCTTCCTGCTCTGAGACTCTGAGGATCTCAGATATAATAAAATTAGTACTCATCCTCTGAGGCACTCTGGTGAAACTCCCAGCCCAGCTGCACTTGTTCCTTTGGAAGATCAAAATAAGCTTCTCTGACCACTTCTTCCCTTAGATCTCATCCCCATGGTTGATCCTATCCTGGGACTTATATCTTTTGGCCTCTTATGTCCAGTTGAGAGAATATTGTTTTTCAATTATTTGTTAAGTTTAAGAATATTGAAAACCAAGGTGTTTTCTCCAAGTAAATAATGTTTTCTAAAGATAGTCTTTAAGATTTTATTTTATAGGTAAGTTTATCTTTAAGTTATGAATTAGTCTTTCAATTTTGATATGATTTTGGTTGACCTAGGAAATTATTTAAAGTTGTTGGCATATCTATTGATATTTGGAAATATCTCTGGTCAACCACATAGCCACCATTAATTTAATAAATAGATTAGAAAAATAATAATCATGGATTTTGCAGATAAATTTCTTCACAAGTTTTGTAATGCTGGGCCAGCTGGCTCATTTCTTTCATCTTTAATTTTACTCACCTCTAAAACAAAGATAAGAAAATGGTGAACAAGTGATTAACATTTTAAGTTGTCTAACACAGTGCGTAACAATTAGGTGATACTCAGTAAATGCCAGTTCTGTCCATTTGTTTTACCCAACTCAAACTCCTGTCCTTTGCATCATTAATGTTTTCCTCTTTTGAATACATGAATTTAAAAAAAAAAATCACATTTTGTTAAATAGCCAGGTGATTTTTTTTCCGCAGATAATTGGGTAAGATCACAAACACTAGTCTTTCTTCTTATCAGCCCTTTTTCACAGGAAGTCTGGGATTGTGTTTGTCTTCTATCTGTGAAACTTCTGCTCTGTGATAGCTTGCCAATAACTTTCTTTCTGATTGTTATGGTACCACGGACTTAGAATCACCAGTGCCCTTGGCCACGAGGGCCAGGAAGTCAAGGAGTATCCCTTGTGTGGATTGCATATACTCGTTTTCTTTAGCTAGGAAATTTGAAAGTGTATGGGGAAGACTTGCCCTCTTGCTCTAGGAAATCACTGGGAAAATGATGTGCCTGTGGGCTTCCGCACTGCAGTGTGCTCGTGCCTTGTCTATGTCTGCATGTCAACTTTTTGATTGTAGCAGGAAGATGCCATGACTCCCTGGTTTCGTTGGCCCCAACCAGAAGATTGAAGAGTGTTGAATTGACTTTGGGCAGGAAGAGGATAATGCTGAGACTCCTCATACTTGCTAGCCCCAGCCAGAGGGTGAGAGAGTATCATGGTAGCCAGCACTTGCAGATTTTAACTAGGAATCAGAAGAATGCCTCAACCATTCATGCCAGGCCATCCCAAACAGGGAGGAAGGAATGCTGCAACTGGCAGAGCTCTCTGGTTTCAGCAACACATCAGGATTGTACCTCGTTTGTTCTCATGTCCAAGATGTTCTGCTTTGTCTAGCAGGTTAAGTGAGGAGCACAATGTTATCTTTATTGCTTCCATCACCAGGAAGTGTTTCCACCATCTCCTGCCACTCCAACCAATGCTTTTAGATTCATAAACAACTCTTTTTAACATATAGAATTGGAAGTTTTCAGACTGCTTGTTATTGGGATGAGTAAGAATATACACAATCCCTTTTAGAATATCCCTAAACTTTGTATGTTAACTTGACAAATTAGCCTAAATCCTCTAAAAACACAAATTACCATAACTCACCATTATGAAACATACAATTTAAATTGCCTAATTTAAACTCTTCTTAAGGAATTTAACTTGTAGTTTGAAAACTACCAAAAAGAAATCTTCAAGTCCATATGGTTTCACTACTAAAATCTACCAAATGTTTAAAAAGAAGTGAAACAGATTCTATGTAATGTCTTTCAGAAAACAGAAGAGAGAAGACTTCCTAGTTAATTTTTAGAAGCTAGTACTAGATTGATATCAAAACCAGATAAAAACTGTACAAAAAAATGAAAACTACAGACTGATAATCCTCATACATATAGTAGTAAAAATCCTTGACAAAATATTAGCAAACAGAATCTAGCAGTAGTAAAGATTGTATATGTTATCTATGGTATGTTTATTCCAGGCATGAAGGGCTAATTTCACCTTGGAAAATAGCTTGTTAGATTAAAAACACAAAAACAAAAAAATAAACATGCAATTTCCATATGATCCAGCATTTATATTTCCAGGTATGCATCCCACAGAAACAAAGACATATTTACAGAAAAATCTGTACATGTAAGTTTTTAAAAGCTTTATTTATAATTGCAAAAAACTGGAACACATGTAGATATCTTTCAATGGGTGAATGCTTAAATAGACTATGATACATCTACAATGTGAAATACTATTTTAAAATAAAAATGGGCAGACCATCAATACATGCAACAGTCTGGTTGAATCTTCCAAGAATTATACTGAGTGAAAAAGCTAACCCCAAAGAGTTGCATACTGCATGATTCCACTTATATAATAGTATTTAAATGACAAAGTTATAGAAATGGAGAATGCATTAATGTTTGCCACAGGTTAAGGAGAAGGTGGCGGAGGGGAGAAGGTGAGGGTGGCTATAAAAGGCAACTGGAGGGTTCCGTGGTGATGAAAATCTTCTATTTCTTGACTGTATCACTATCAATATCCTAGTTGTGATAATGTATTATGGTTTTGCAAGATGCTTTTGAGGTGGTGGGGGATTAGTAAAGTGTACATTGGATCTCTGTGATAGTTTTTACAATTATATGTGCATCAGCAAGTATCACAAAATAAAATGTTAATTTTTTTTTTAAAAAGCATAGATCTTAGTTAAGTCTGATTGGATTTTTTAATTTTAAAAATACCCCAAAATTATGCCTACTTTCACCTTCTGAACAGAGAAAAATATAGAACCAAAAGAGTACAACAGATATATAGTAGGTTTGAGTCCTATGATTAGATGAGTGAATGTCATAATTATTCACAAATACAAGAAATAAACTTTGATTTGCAGAGTTTCCAGTGTTTAAGGATGTGAAAAACATTTGTATACTTCAGTGCATTAAATAGTATAAGAGAGCTTTTCATCGCTAAATACCTCTTTGGCATCTAACATAGATATTAGCAATAATATCTATCTAAAATAATATTTTCTTTCTTTAATTGATGTCTTATTGGGAATTTCTATAAAAGATGTGTGTGGTTATGCTCATATTTGTGTAACAAGATAAGTATTTTACACTTTAACAATGTGAATAAAACCAGACTGTGAAGTTATGTGAAGTGAAGTCGTTCAGTTGTGTCAGATTCTTTGCGACCCTTTGGTCTGTAGACTACCAGGCTCCTCCATCCATGGGATCGTCCAAGCAAGAATACTGGAGTGGGTTGCCATTTCCTTCTCCAATAATAATTAAGATATTTAAAAATAAGACTGGCTATTATAAGTTAGGACAAATTAAAAATTAGTCTTTTTAAAAGAATATATTTATCTTAGTGTTTTAGAGGGATAACTTTTTTTCCTTTTCAACATCTGATTGTGCTTTTAAATTAAAAATAGTACCCATCTGTGTTTTGGCCTTGCAAAATGCTAATAGACTTTGGTCTGAAAGCCTAGAATGGATTTGCTACCTCCTTTGCTACTGGCAGCAATAAAGGAAGAGGTGATAAAAATATACCTGTAAAGCAGCTCTGCTGGGTATGATTTTGAGGAAGAAACAGGAATGTGGCACATTGTGCTATGTGTGTGTGTGTGTGTGTGTGTGTGCGTGTGCGCGCGCGTGCTCAGTCATGTGAAGATATATAAAAGGAACATTTGTGCAGTAGACTGATGGCTGTGGCAGAGTCAGAGATCTGTGTGCATATGTGTGTGTGTAAACCAACAATGCACCTTGTAATATTCCAAATGCTTCCAAAAAAAAAAAAGCACAGAACCAATTATTATGTCTGTTCTTAGCTTCTCCATGCATTTACTTACAGCCTCCAACCACACTAATAGCAGAATAGTCAGAAATGTCACCAGAAGTAAATAAGAATTCTACCAATACTTTTAGCATTCACTGAGAGGTAGGGGAATGGCAAAGTTGGGTTACTCTATTAAAAGAAAACATTCCCTCCACCAGCACCCAGCACCACATATACAGTATAATCACACATGTACTTCTATGTATTAATGCACCAAAATTTTTGAAATATTATAAAACAATGGCATGAAGTATTAATTATTTTAAAATATGAATATTTTATTTCAACTACCCAGTATTATTTGACTTCCCAGTCTTTTCATGACCTTTAGCTTAATTTCACAAAAGCCTTGTGAATTACCGATGTAAATTAAAGAATTATCTATGGGTCCATTAAATCTTTGAAAGCTATATTGATCAGATTTCAGCTGAAATAGCACTGTATTGAAACAATTAAAATTCCACGGTTCACCATGAAGAGCATCTATTTCTTTCTCACAGTGTACAAGCAGGCTGTATACTTTTGCTAGCTTTGGTTGGGATTGACTGATGTCTGCTCCTGGCTGACATTTTTGTTCAAGACTGTCTTTTAGTTCTCTTTGGATCAGTGATACCCAGGACATGATCGTCTCATGACTTGTGGCAAAAACACGAGTGACTAAATTAAACCATACAGCATATGAAAAGCTTCTATTGAGTAGAGCTCCTTAACATTGCAGGATCAAAGCAGTCACATGAGCAAACCAAATAAAATGGGACAGGACAGTATACTGTACCTTCAGTAACTAGAGGTGCTTCAAATATGGATGGTACTCATAATTCAAAGATAGGGAATGAATGATTGGATAAAGTAACCTAAAAAAGCAAGAAAATAAATAGGGAGAATTTTGTCATTCACAATAAAGGACAGAAACAGATTGGACCTAACAGAAGCAGAAGAAATTAAGAGATGACAAGCGTACATTTTAGAACTATACAGAAATGATCTTCACAACCCAGATAATCATGATGGTATGATCTCTCACCTAGAGCCAGACATCCTGGAATGAGACGTCAAGTGGGAGTTAAGAAGCATCACTACAAACAAAGCTAGTGGAGGTGATGGAATTCCAATTGAGCTATTTAAAATCCTAAAAGATGATGCTGTGAAAGTTCTGCACTCAGTATGCCAGCAAATTTGGAAGGCTCAGCAGTGACCACAGGACTGGAAAAAGTCAGTTTTCATTCCAGTCCCAAAGAATACTCAAACTACTGCACAATTGTACTCATCTCACACACTAGCAAAGTAATGCTCAAAATTCTCCAAGCCAGGTTTCAACACTATGTGAATCGTGAAGTTCCAGATGTTGAGGATGGATTTAGAAAAGGCAGAGGACCCAGAGATCAAATTGCCAACATCCTCTGGATCATTGAAAAAACAAGAGTTCCAGAAAAACATCTATTTCTGCTCTATTGACTATGTCAAAGTCTTTGACTGTGTGGATCACAACAAATTATGGAAAATTCTTAAAGTGATGGGAATACCAGACCACCTGACCTGCCTCCTAGAAATCTGTATACAACTCAAGAAGCAATAGAACTGGATATGGAACAACAGACTGGTTCCAAATTGGTAAAGGAGTATGTCAAGGCTGTATATTTTGACTCTGCTTATTTAAATTATGTGCAGAGTACATCATGTGAAATGCTGGGCTGGAAGAAGCACAAGCTGGAATCAAGATTTCTGGGAGAAATGTCAATAACCTCAGATATGCAGATGATACCCACCCTTATGGCAGAAAGTGAAGAAGAACTAAAGAGCCTCTTGATGAAAGTGAAACAGGAGAGTGAAAAATTTGGCTTAAAACTCAACATTCAGAAAACTAAGATTATGGCATCCGGTCCCATCACTTCCTGACAAATAGATTGGGAAGCAATGGAAACAGTGTCAGACTTTATATTTTGGGGCTCCAAAATCACTGTGGATGGTGACTGCAGCCATAAAATTAAAAGTAACTTGCCCTTGGAAGAAAAGTTATGACCATCTTAGACAGCATATTAAAAAGCAGAGACATTACTTTGCTGACTAAGGTCCATCTAGTCAAGGCTATGGTTTTTCCAGTAGTCATGTATGGATGAGAGAGTTGAACTATAAAAAAAGCTGAGTGTCAAAGAATTGATGCTTTTGAACTGTGGTGTTGAAGAAGACTCTTGAGAGTCCCTTGGACAACAAGGAGATCAAACCAGTCCTAAAGGAGACCAGTCCTGGGTGTTCATTTGACGGACTGATACTGAGACTGAAACTCCAATACTTTGGCCACCTGATGCGAAGAGTTGACTCATTGGAAAAGACTGTGATGCTGGGAAAGATTGAAGGCAGGAGGGGACGACAGAAGATGAGATGGTTGGATGGCATCACCAACTTGATGGACATGAGTTGAGCAAGCTCCAGGAGCTGGTGATGGACAGGGAAGCCTGGCGCGGTACAGTCCATGAGGTCGCAAAGAGTCAGAAACAACTGAGCAACTGAACTGAACTGATGTTCAAATGTATTCATCTGTTTATTTAGAATGTAAACTTAGCAGTGGAAATTAGCATGTATACAAAATTGTTCACAAGTAATAAGTGTATAGTTCAATGACTTTTTACATAGTTTGCTAAGAGTTTCTATCACAAATAACTAAATTGATGAAAAACTTTACTGCATGTCAAAATGATTTCATATTTTTTCTTTTAGCACAGTGAATTACATTTATTATTATTATTTTAAAGTGTTGAACCAAGCTAATACTCAGGGAATAACTTAAACTGTTTGTATTTTATATAAATTATAAAATTCAGTTCATGACTGGTAACGAGAACATTAGTTTTACATTTTTATTTCTTGTTGTGGTCTTTTCAGGATTTTTGAGTTCATTTTGGCCGCCTAAAATGAAGTGAGAGTATTTCTGTTGTTTTTTATATTCTAAGTTTTTAAAAGATTGAGGTTATTTCATTATTAAAACTTTGAAAGAACCTGAAAGGAAGCATCTGGGCTTGATCTGTGAGAGTGAAAAGTGAAAGTGAAGTCGTTCAGTCGTGTCCGACTCTTGGCGACCCGGTGGACTGTAGCCTACCAGGCTCCTCCCTCTATAGGATTCTCCAGGCAGGAGTACTGGAGTGGGTTGCCATTTAGGAACATTTTAAATGCAATTTTGATTTATTTAATAAAATAGACTATTCAGGTATTTACTAGCTGAATTTCTCCAGAGTCTGTTTTTGTTATCTTTTTAACATCTGTAGAATCTGCAGTAATGTCCCATTAAATCTGTAGTAATGTCCCATTTTTAATTTATGTGATTTTTTTTCTTCATTACTATTGTTGGAGGCTTATCAATTGTATTTCTCTTCTCAAAGACCAATGTTTATCACTATTTATTTTCCCTATTGTACCTTATTATACCTTTGTTTTCTTTTTCATTAATAGCTGCTATTATTTTGTCATTTCCATTTAGCAGTTTGCTTTGAATTTCATTTTCTGGCATTCACTAGCTCTTTTAAATGAAAACTTACATTAATTTCTAGGCCTTATTTCTTATATATGAATTTTAATCTGTTTTTCTCAGATGATTTAGCTGTATATATCAAGGATTTTTCATGCAAGACTTATTCAATTTTTAATGCCCTCATATTATCTACTATAGCCATTGTGTTATGTAGAAATAAAAGACTTACTTTCTAAACATCTAATGGTTTTTCAGACATCATTTTGTTATAGATTTCTAGTTTATTTCTACTTTTATCAAAGAGCATCTTTGAGGCTTTCTTTATGATGCAGCATTGGTTATATTTGGGTAAATAATCTATGTGCATGGATGTGTACTCTTGACTTTTTATGAATCCAGTATTCTTTCTCTGATGCAGGTTTGATCCTTGAGTCGGGAAGATCCCTGGGAGAAGGAAATGAAAATCTGCTCCAATATTCTTAATTGAAAAAAATCCCATGGACAGAGGAGCCTGGTGGGCTATGGACTATGTGGTTGCAAAGAATCAGACAGGACTAAGTGACTGAGGACCTTCTTTCCCTATTATTTTATATTTGCCTATAACTTCTGACTTTAAATTATCCAGTGCATACAGATTTAGAATATCTTTCTGAAAGATTGATCCTTTACTATTTTGAAAATAATTTGCTTATCTAATGATGTTTATGTCTCAGTGTCTCCTCTGTCTAACAGTACAACTGTACTAGCATTTATTTGGTTAGTGTTTTCATGAAATACATTTTTGCATTATTTTAACTTTTTCATGTTTTTACATTTATGTTATCTCATATGCAATACAATGTTGTTTTTAATTACATATATTTGTAATTAAATGTTTCATACTATTTCTTCTGTGCTACTTCTATATTGTTTTGCTATATTTTGACTTTTTGGATTAATCAATTATTCTGTAAAATTCTGTGTTTCTCCTCTATTGGCTTTGTAGTTATATATATGTTTTTATAATTCTTTCAGTGATTACCCATTAGATTACAACATATGTCGTTGATTTATTAAAACTTAAATTAGAATGTTTACAGCTTTACTGACAAAACAAGGACTTTACAACACAGGTCTACTTATCTGCCTACAGCTTTTGTACTTTAGTGTCATAGATTCTAATTCTTCATAAACTTTAAACCCAGAAAATTAATATTATTGTTCGATATAATCAATAATTACTTGTATTTAACCACATGTATACCATTAAAATCTGCCTTTATTTTATTTTTTTTATTTCCATTGAACATCCATTGTACTTCCATCTGCTACCCAGAGAATTCACTCTGTGCCTTTATTACATCTTTTATAAGATTCAGCAGGTGAAGAATTCTCTCTTTCAGTTTTTCATTTTTCTGAATAGGATCTTCCTATGGCTTTTTGTTGTTGTTGGCCCCCCACCCCCCATAGCTTCTAGGATTGGTATTATAGTTCCCCTAGGAGGGATCAAACCTGGGTTCTTGGCAGTGAAAGTGTGGAGTTCTAAGCAGTGGACTGCCAGGGAATTCCCATGTGGTCTTTTTTGAAGAACATTCTCACTGCATATAGAATTCTAGTTTGGCAGTTGTTTTCTTTTAGCACTTTAAAGAAACTATTTCTTGTTTTTCTGGCTTCCATCATTATTGTTAGAAAGTAAGCTGTGAGTTTCCTGTTACTCTGTTAAGGCAATGTGCCTGTTTTTTCTTTTCAGTTGCTTGTAAACTTTTCTTCTGTCTTTAGCTTTAAGTAGTTTGACTCTGCTCTGTCTAGGCATGCTTTTCTTTGTGTTTTTCTTTGTTATAATTCATTGAGCTACTTAAACCTCTAAGTGTATTTTTCTTCTATTTTGGAAGATTTTTGCCCAGTATTGTTTCAACTATTGTTTTTATCCCATCCATTATTTTATTTTCCTTTGGAACTTCTTTTATAGGTATTTTAGAACTTCCCTTCTCTCACATGGTCCACAAATCTATTACCTTCTTTTTGTTAACTGGTCATACCCTTCAATCTCTGTGCTTCAGTCTGGATATAATCTATTGAATTATTATGAATCAATTGACTTTTTCATCTGTTACAGTTCAGTGTTTTAAAATCTGTATACTATGTTTTCATCTTCAGTTATAGTAATTTAAGTTCTAAAATTCACATTTGGTATTCTTGTTATGAGTCCTCTGGCACAGTTTTCTACCTTGTAAGTTATTTCATTTAACATATTAATCGTAACTATTTTAAGTCCAGTTTTGAAACTTTTAATATTTAAGTTACTTTTGAGGCTTAATTTTATAGTGTCCCAACTTTCCCTCCCTCCATGTTATTTGGCAAGTATTTCTAACAACCTGTATGTGCATGATATGTTATAGTGTCAAATTTATCAAATTTTAGTGATAGAAGTTTTTGTGGACTCTGGATTGATTTTTAGGTTATTTGCTATGTTGTTGAATGCTGTTTATCAATTTAAGTAGGGCATTCTATTATTACTTTATTGCTAATTTAAAAAAATTATTACTCTATTACATTTCATAAAATATCTCTTCCTCATAAATGGAGATAACTTATAATTTTTCTTTAATCTGTAGTGATTCACATTAACAAATTCTTAGGGCTTTTGTAAAATATAAATTACTTAATACAAAATTCAGCCTTTTAAAATATATGATTGAATAGTTTCCAGTTTATTCACAGTTCTTTACAACCATCATCCCTGAATTCAAGAACATTCTTCTCAGCTCAGAGCTGAGAAGACAACCCTCTCCCAACCTTCATCATGACTGATCTACTTTCCGTTTGTATGGATTTGTTACTCTGGACATTTCAAGTGAGTAGAATCATGCAATTGTGACCTTTGGTGACTGGCTTCCTTCATTTAACATAATGTTTTCAACATATATTCATGTTGTATCAATACTTCATTCCCTTTTTCTTTGTTTAATCTTTTTCTTATCATTTTCCATTATGGTTTATTACAGATATTGAATATAGTTTTCTGTACTATACAGTAGGACCTGTTATTTATTCTTTATATGTATAATATTTTGCATCTGCTAATCCCAAATTCCCAATCCATCCTTCTCCTTCCCTCTTCCCCCTTGGAAACCAATAATCTGTTCTCTTTGTGAGTATCTTTCTATTTTTAAGTAGATAATTTAATTTTTTATCTAATTTTTATCAAATTAAGTAAATAACAATTTTTGCCATATTCTGTATTCCACATATAAGTGATATCACATGACATTTGTCTTTCTGACTTCACTTAGTATGGTATTAATTTTAATTACAAATAATAGTTCATCCTATGGATATACCATATTTTATTTCTCCATTCATTAGTTGAAGGATATTTGAATTATTTCCATGTTTTGGTTACTATGAATAAAATTGCCATAATATTCATAAATGTAAATTTTTTAAAATTAGGACTTTGCTTTTTAAAAGTTTGTTTTACAACAAAATTGAGTTGAAGGTGCAGATATTTCCCATATATTCCCTGACCCCCATACATGCATGTCCTCTCCCATTGTCAGTATCATTCACCAGAATGGTATTTACCAAGAGTGACTTATAATGACACATCATAATCACCCAAAGTCCTGTAGTTTCCCTAGAGTTCACTCTTGTTGTACATTCTTTGGCTTTGGAACCTGTGTAATGACATTTTGTGTGTAATTTTTGTGTGGAGATGCATATATCTATATCTATATTTATATATAGATATATTTTTTCTTGTTATGTACTGAGGAGTGAAATTGATGAGTCACAGAACTCTTTGCTTTTTGAGTTACTTACTACTGCCCTACACTTTTCTAAAGTGGCTGCATTATGTCACATTTTCAAAAGTAGTGTATGAGAATTCTAATATCTTCACAATCTTATCAGTACTTGTTATTGCTTATCTTTTGATTACAGCCGTTCTAGTGGGTATGAAGTGATATCATGTTGTGGTTTTGAACTATATTTCAAAACCACATGATGATGTTGAGAACCATTTCGTGTGTTTATTGGCCATTTGTTTATCTTTGGAGAAATTACTATTCAAATTCTTAGAACATTTTAAAGTTGGATTATTTGTGGTTTATTGTTAAGTTGTGAGAGTCCTCTGTTGTCTTTGTTCTAGATGCAAGCCCCTTATTAGATTTAGGATTTACAAATATTTTATCTTTCTGTGACCTCCCTGGTGGCTCTAAAGCATCTGCTGGTGACAGTAAAGCATCTGCCTACAGTGAGGGAGACCCAGGTTAACCCCTGGGTCCAGAAGATCTCCTGGAGAAGGAAATGGCAACCCACTCTAGCTTGCCTGGAAAATCCCATGGATGGAGGAGTCTGGTAGGCTACAGTCCATGGGGTCACCATGGGGTCACAGAGAGTTGGACATGACTGAGCAATTTCACTTTCTTTCTTGTCTTTTCTCTTTCTGTGGGTTACCTGTTCAATTTTTTGATAGTGTACTTTGAAGTACAAAAGATTTTAATTTTGATAACATTCAACTTATTTTTGTTTCTTCAATTTCTTGTGTTTTGGTATCATATCTTAGAAACAATTACTTATTCCAGGCCCCAAATATTTATCATGATGTTTTATTATAAAAAATGATAATTATAACTTCTATATTAAGATTTTTGATTCATTTTCATCTTGATTTTTGTGTATAGTGTGGGTTAGGGATTCAATTTAATTCTTTTGCTTGTGGTGGTCTTGCTGTTCTATCATCATTTATGCAAAGGACCATTTTTCCACATTGAACGATCTTAGCACACTACTAAAATATCAAGTGACTGTAACATCTGGAGTTATTTCTGAACTTTAAGTTCTGCTCCACTGATCTATTATATGTCAGTGTTTGACCAGAGCCATTCATCCTCATTGCCACAAATTTTTGTAACTTTTGAAATCAGAAGTGTGATTCCTTCTACTATTTTTTTTTCAAGATTGTTATGTCTATTCTGGTCTTTTGAAATTTCATATAAATGCTAAAATAAGCTGGTCAATTTCTATAAAGAAATGAGTTGATATTGCGTAAAGGAGTGCATTAAAGTTGTAGACCACTCCGGGGAGTATTGATGCATTAACTGTATTAAGTTATTCTCATTCAACACAGGATGTCTTTTGATTTATCTAGGTATTTAATTTCGTCCAATGGTATTTTGTAGATTTCAGAATATGTCTTACTTTTTTTTGTTGTTTATTTATCTTGTGTCCTAAAATTTTATAGAACTCATTTATTAGCTCTAATAATTTTCTTTTTACTAGATTTCTTAGGATTTTCTATATAATAGGTGATATCATGTATAAATAGAGACAGTTTTATTTAGTCACTTTTAATCTGGGTGCTTTTAAAATTATTTTTTTGCTAATTGCCTTGCCCAAGGACTGCAGTACAATGCTGAATAAAAGTGGTGAGAGTGGGAATCCTCATTTTTCTTAATCATAGTGGAAATACTTGAATCTTTTACCATTAAGCACAATGTTAGTTTTACTATTATTTTTTTAGATGTCCATTATCTGGTTGAGGAATTTCCCTTGGTTCCTAGTTTCTTGAGTGTTTATTTTTCTTTTAATTATATAAGTGTGTTTGATATTATCAAACGATTTTTCTATGTCTTTTTACTAATCTTACAGAATGAGTTGGGAAATATATCCTCTCTTTTTACTTTTATAAGAGTTTGTGAAGGATTGGTATTCTCTGCAATCATTTTCATTTCTAGTAATGCCCATTTTTTTCATTCCTGATTTTAATAATTTGATTATTTGCTCTTTTTCTCTTGTATAATCTAGCTATGGCTTCATCACTTTTGTTGGCTTTTTATAGAACCATCTTTGGGGTTTGTGTATTTTACTTTTTCTACTCTAATCTTTATTATTTCTTTCCTTTTGTATAATATGAGCATAATTTCCTTCTCTATTTCTAATTTCTTAAAGTAGAAAATTCTTTCTTTTTAATATAGGTGTTTACAACTATAAATTTTCCTCTAATCTTTCATTTACTGCATCTTATAAGTTGTTATGCAGTGATTTTGTTTCATTAATCTCAAGGTTATTTTTTCATGTCCTTTGTGATTTCTCATTAGCTCACTGATCTTTTATCAGTGTGTGTTTTAATTTACACTTATTTGTGAATATCAAATTTCCATCTGTTATTTATTTTAAATATCATTTGTGGTGGTTGGAACTATATTTTGTGTGATTTCAATCCTTTTAAATTTATTAAGACTTGTTTTATGGGTTAATATGTACTCTGTCCTAGAGAATGTGCTCTGGTACTTAAGGATGTGTTGTTTACTCTTGCTAGGTGAAAGTGAAAGTGAAGTCGCTCAGTCATATCTGACTCTTTGGGACCCCGTGGATTGCAGCCTACCAGGTTCCTCCGTCCATGGGATTCTCCAGGCAAGGATACTGGAGTGGGTTGCTGTTTACTTCTCCAGGGATCTTCCTGACCCAGGGATTGAACCTGGGCCTTCTGTATTGCAGGCAGATGCTTTACTGTCTGAGCCACATTTTGCTAATACCCTGGTGTTCTATACATGTGTGCTTGGTTTAACTGATTTATTAGTGTGGTCATGTGCTCTTTTTCCTTCCTCTTTTTCCTTCTCTGTAGTTGGTCTGTCCATTATTGAGAGAGAATCATTGAATTATTCCACTATCCCAGTTGTTTGGCCTGTTTTTTCCTTAAATTCTGTGAATTAATGTTTTATGTATTCTTTTTTAAAGATTTATTTATTTGTATATTTATTTTTATTTTTCGTTTTGCTGGGTCTTCTTTGCAGTGTGTGTGGGCTTTCTCCATTTGCAGTGAGCAGGGTCCACTCTCTAGTTGCGGTGGGCTGGTCCCCTCATAGTGGTGGCCTCTCTCTTGGTGGAGCATAGGCTTCAGGGCACGGAAGCCCCAGCAGTTCCAGCATGAGGGCTCAGCAACAGTGGCTTATGGGCTCTAGAGCGTAGGCTCAGTAATCATGGTGCACAGCTGCAGCTGCCCTACGGCCTGAGGGATCATCCAGTACCAGGGATCAGATCTGTGTACCCTGCACTGGCAAGTAGATTCCCGAACACCGTACCACCAGGGAAGCCCTAATTTGAGGGCTTTATTTTAGGTACACATTTGTTTATAATTGTTCTATCTTCTTGATGAGTTTACCCTTATAATTATAAATTAACAATTTATAATATTTTTGGTAAATTTTTTTGTCCTAAAGTCAATTCTATCTGATATTATTTTAGCCATTCCAGCTCTCTATTGCTTACTGTTTGCATACTTTATCTTTTTTCATCCTTTTACTGTCAAAGTTTTCTTTTACATTTATGTTAAAAGTAAACTTGTATTTTCCTTTAATCCATTGTGCCATTGTTCATCTTTTTTGAGTAGGATTTATTCATTTATATTTCATGTAATTACTGATGAGATTTGATTTAGGTCATACCTGAATGGTCTAGTTCTTTTCCCTACTTCAATTTAAGTCTGAATTTTGCAAGAAGGATTAGATTAAGGGATTAGATCTGATTAGATGAGATTCAAGGGATTAGATCTGATAGAGTGCCTGAAGAACTATGGACTGAGGTTTGTGACACTGTACAGGAGGCAGTGATCAAGACCATCCCCAAGAAAAAGAAATACAAAAAGGCAAAACGGTTGTCTGAGGAGGTCTTACAAATAGCTGAGAAAAGAGAGGCTAAAGGCAAAGGAGAAAAAGAAATATGCACCCATTTGAATGCAAAATTCCAAAAATAGCAAGGAGAGAAAAGAAAGCCTTCCTCAGTGAACAATGCAGAGAAATAGAGGAAAACAATAGAATGGGAAAGACTAGAGATCACTTGAAGAAAATTAGAGATACCAAGGGAATATTTCATGCAAAGATGGGCATAACAAAGGACAGAAAGGACATGGACCTAACCGAAGCAGAAGATATTGAGAAGAGATGGCAAGAATACACGGAAGAACTATACAAAAAGATCTTCATGACCCAGGTAATCATGATGGTGTGATCATGAAGTTCTTCTGTGATGTGAAGTTCTTCTTTGCTATCTGCCATAAGGGTGGTGTCATCTGCATATCTGAGGTTATTGATATTTCTCCCTGCAGTCTTGATTCCAGCTTGTGCTTCATTTAGCCCAGCATTTCACATGATCTAGATGGCATCACCGACTCGATGGACGTGAGTTTGAGTGAACTCTGGGAGTTAGTGATGGACAGGGAGGCCTGGTGTGCTGCAATTCATGGGATCACAAAGAGTCGGACATGACTGAGTGACTGAACTGAACTGAACTGATTCTGCATAAAAGTTAAATAAGCAGGGTGACAATATACTCCTTCCCTGATTTGGAACCAGTCTGTTGTTCCATGTCTAGTTCTAACTTGCTTCTTGACCTGATTTAGATTTAAAATATATATTTCTCAGGAGGCAGGGATGGTAGTCTGGCATTCCCATCTCTTTAATAATTTTCCACATTTTGTTGGAAAGAATGTTTAAACTACCACACTCATATCATGTGCTGGCAAAGTAATGCTTGAAATTCTCCAAGCCAGGCTTCAACAATATGTGAACTGTGAACTTCCAGATGTTCAAGCTGGATTTAGAAAAGACAGAGAAACCAGAGATCAAATTGCCAACATCTGTTGGATCAATGAAAAAGCAAGAGAGTTCCAGAAAAACATTCATCTACTTTTGCTTTATTGACTACACCAAAGCCTTTGACTTTGTGGATCACAACAAACTGGAAAATTCTTCAAGAGATGGGAATACCAGACCACCTGACCTGCCTCCCGAGAGACCTCTATGCAAGTCAAGAAGCGACAGTTAGAACCAGACATGGAACAACAGATTGGTTCCAAATCAGGGAAGGTGAACATTGTCACCCTGCTTATTTAACTTCTGTGCAGAGTACATCATGTGAAATACCAGGCTGGATGAAGCACTACCTGGAATCAAGATTGCCAGGAGAAATATCAATAACCTCAGATATGCAGATGACACCACTGTTATGGCAGAAAGTGAAGAGGAACTAAAGAGCCTCTTGATGAAGGTGAAAGAGGAGATGAAAAAGTTGGCTTAAAGCTCAACATTCAGAAAAGTAAGATCATGGCATTTGGTCCTATCACTTCATGGCAAATAGATGTGGAAACAATGGAAACAGTGAGAAGCTTTATTTTGGGGGCTCCAAAATCTCTGCCGATGGTGACTGCAGCCATAAATTAAAAGACATTTGTACCTTGGAAGAAAAGCTATGAGCAACCTAGACCACATATTAAAAAGCAGAGACATTACTTTGCCGGCAAAGGTCCCTGTAGTCCAAACTATTGTTTTTCCAATAGTCATGTATGGATATGAGAGTTGGACTATTAAGTAAGCTGAGCAATGAAAAATTGATGCTTTTGAACTGTGGTGTTGGAGAAGACTCTTGAGAATCCCTTGGACTGCAAGGAGATCTAACCAGTCAATTCTAAAGGAAATAAATCCTGAATATTCATTGGAAGGACTGATACTGAAGGTGAAACTCTAATACTCTAGCTACCTGATGCAAAGAACTGACTCATTGGAAAAGACCCTGATGCTGTAAAAGACTGAAGGCAGGAGGAGAAGGGGATGACTGAGGATGAGATGGTGGATGGTATCACCGACTGGATGGATATGGGTTTGAGCAAGTTCCGGGAGTTGGTGATAGGCAGGGAGGGCTAGCGTGCTGCACTCCATGGGATTCTAAAAAGTCAGACATGACTGAGAGACTGCACTGAACTGAACTGATAAGATAGGATTTATATCTGTAACATTCCTATATTTAATATCTTAAACATTTTTCTTCTATTCCTTCATTAGTAGTTTCCTTTGTGTTAAATAGACATTTTGTGTTGTACCATTTTTATCCTTTTGTCATTTTTTCCCACTATTTTTTAACTGTTTTACAAAGCTGAAGAAAAAAAATGATTTTTTTTTGGAATTGCAAATAATATTTTGGTGTATAGAAATCTGACTTAGATTGATATCAACTCAAATTTAATAGTATACAAAACCTTTTGTATAACAATAGGGGATATATATATATTTGTCTCTATCTCTAGTTCCTGGAATAAATCTCTTAAAACCCTTATAATTACCTCAGTGATAAGAACACTAGGAACATCTTTTCTTCCAATATTTGCTCTTTGGCACTGGTTACTGACATTGAGCTTCTAAATTCCTTGGAATTTCCTGGGTTTTAGGAATGTCCTCTGTTCTTTTGTTAGGAGCGTGCTCCTGAATGGCTCTTGTATAGGACTGGTCATCGCAAAGAGAAAGCCGTGCTTACAAGCGTGGAATTTTTAGTCCTTCACCCCATTCTCCAGAGAGAAGAAGGGGCTGGAATTAGAATTAATAGTTGATAATTGTTGTAATCAAACTTTGGACATTCATTAGTTATTTCTTCAATATTCATTTGTCCTCTTCCTCTCTCTTCTTCTAGAGCTTCCATTATCTGTATCCTGATATGCTTGGTGGTGGCCTGTGAGTTTCTGAGGCTCTGTTGATTTTATTTACTATTTTTTCTTTTAACCTTTGACTGGGTAATAAATTAAGCTATCTCCCAGTTAACTGATTCTTTCCTGTACCTGCTGAAATCTGGTGCTGAGCTTCTCTCGTGAACTTTTCATTTCTGTCATTTTGTTTCCTCTCTTTACTGATATCCTCTATCATTCTCATATATTCCTATATTTCTTAAGATATGGGCTCCAGTTTTTTAAACATATTTTGAAAAGCTAATCTAAAGCTTTTGTCAAATAATTCCAATCTCTGGGCTTTCTCAGAGACAGATTCTGATTGCTGGGTTTATTTCCTGCAACACGGGCCATATTTTCTTGCTTCTTTCCAAGCCACATAGTTTTTGATTGTTTGTTTGCTTTTGTTTTTTTTTCTTAAATTGAAAAGAGGAAACTGTGAAAATAAAGTTGTTTTTCTTATCAGGGCTTTGCTTTTGCTTTTTGTTGTAGTTTGTTTAGTGACTTTTCTGAACTAATTCTGTGAAGTTTGTGTTATTTGTCAGGTATGGTTACTAAGGCTTCTGCTCAGTTAGCTTAGTGGTCAGATAATGATTGCACAGAGATTTTTTAGATGCCTGGAACCAAGAATTCGTTCAATGAGTGTCTAAGCGCTCTGTATACATGTTGTTGTTCAGTCACTCAGTCATGTCTGACTCTTTGTGACCCCATGGACTGCAGCAGGTCACGCTTCCCTGTCCTTTACAATCTCCTGGAATTTGCTCAGATTCATGTCCATTCAATCAGTGATGTCATCCAACCATCTTGTCCTCTGCCATCCCCTTCTCCTCCTGCCTTTAATCTTTCCTGGCATCAGGGTCTTTTTCAGTGAGTCGTCTCCTTGCATCATGTGGCCAAGGTATTGAACTTTCAGCTTCAGTATCAGTCCTTTCAATGAATATTCAGAGTTCATTTCCTTTGAAGTGAAGTGAAGTGAAAGTCTCTCAGTCCTGTCTGACTCTTTGCTACCCATAGCCTGTACAGTCCATGGAATTCTGGAATTCTCCAGGCTAGAATACTGGAGTAGGTAACCTTTCCTTTCTCCAGGGGATCTTCCCAATCCAGGGATCGAACCCAGGTCTTCCACATTACAAGTGGTTTCTTTACCAGCTGAACCACAAGGGAAGCATTTCCTTTAGAATTACTGATCCTTGCTGTCCAAGGGACTCCCAGGAGTCCTAGCACCACAATTGAAAGCATCAGTTCTTGGCACTGAGCCTTCTTTATGGTCCAACTCTCACATCTGTGTATGACTATTGGAAAAATCAGAACAATGGAAAGTGTTGCTATTTCCTTCTCCGGGGGATCTTCCCAAACCAGGGACAGACTCAAGTCTCCTGCATTGGGAGGCAGAGCCTTTATTGCTGAACCACCAGGGAAGCCCCCACCCTTGTTTGGAGGCATGGAAATTCGCTATATTGCTGTGAATTCTAAACCAAACTGAATATGTTATATCTTAATGGAATAAAAACAAAGCAGAATAGTCATTCTAACAAATCTTGACGTCCTACTTTTGCTTACACATGTTAGTGAAGCCTTTGACACTTAGCCAGGGAGTTTAAAACTGCCTTAGCCTTCATTTCTTGCAAGTGCAGAGCTTCAAGGATAACTACTGTGAAGAGTGTAGGGACCTTTTCACATCTGTCCTGAACCAGTTTATAACCCTGGGAATGTATAACATCCTACATGCATGGCATCCTATATTACCAGAAATATATCGGGGATTTGCCAAACCCCCTATTAACATCTTATGCTTTATTCTTAAGCTTTTTGGTGAGCCTCTTGTGTATAATCTTTAGGTCATTTTAAGTAAAGAAAACTTTGCAAGTGAGATATCCCAAGGAAATATCAGACCAGCCAATAATAAAAATTCTCTGTGAATGGGCCTTTAAAATAGTCCCAACCTTTTATTGCCCCCTTTAGTGATTACTAAGTTATTCATTTTTACTGTGATGATAGGCTTTTGGTTTTCAAAGATACTACAAAGTTTAGGAGGAAAGGAAGATAGGATTGCTGCTGCTACGTCACTTCAGTTGTGTCCGACTCTGTGTGACCCCATAGATGGCAGCCCACCAGGCTTCCCCATCCCTGGGACTCTCCAGGCAAGAACACTGGAGTGGGTTGCCATTTCCTTCTCCAATGCATGAAAGTGAAAAGTGAAAGTGAAGTTGCTCAGTCATGTCCAGCTTAGCGACCCCATGGACTGCAGCCTACCAGGCTCCTTTGTCCATGGGATTTTCCAGGCAAGAGTACTGGAGTGGGGTGCCATTAGGGCAAGTTAAATATTGTAAACTGTTTTTCTGCTGTTTTTCTTAAATAAATGATCTTGTTTTTCTGCTAGTCTCTGGTTAATTTGTGGAGTGCTGAAGTTTATTCTGATTTTTTTTTTTTTTGCTGGTGTTTTTATTTTGTTTTCGTGGAGTAAAGAAATTCTTTGAGGTGCTTGCTCCTCCGTTTTCATTGATGTTACCCTTAATAAATTCTTAATATTATGCCAACAAATCCTAGACTAATCTCAGTGTGTAGTCTATGAGTATAGGAGAAGGAAATGGCAACCCACTCCAGTATTCTTGTCTAGAGAATCCCGTGGACAGAGGAGCCTGGTGGGCTGCTGTCCATAGGGTCACACAGAGTCGGCCATGACTGAAGTGACTTAGCATGCATGCATGCATTAGAGAAGGAAATGGCAACCCACTCCAGTATTCTTGCCTGGAGAATGCCAGGGACAGAGGAGCCTGGTGGGCTGCTGTCTATGGGGTTGCATAGAGTCAGACACGACTAAAGCAACTTAGCATTAGCAGCAGCAGTCTATGAATATTGCTGCATTTAGGTTTTAAAATATTCATTTAGAATTCTTTGATTCTCTTTTATGCTGTGCTTATCTGATATCATTATCAAGGATTTCTAATTTTATGTGGCGATAATAACCAAATAAAACTAAATTTAGGCATTCTTCTATGTCAGTATGTATTTGCTTAGTTGTCTACCTACAATCATGTGCAATTAAAATGGTTGTTCTGAACAATGACTTTTAGTTCTGTAATAGTCAAGTCTACAAGAATACCTTTATTAAGGGCAGTATGAAGAACAGACTTCTAGATTTCTGAATAGTTTTTGTTAGATGTTGACATAAATATTTTCCAGCTAATGTTATCACTACAAGTTCTAGCATTTCACTTGATCAGCTAACTGGGCCCAGTAAAGATTACTACATCAGTACCCATGGCTAAGCTACTAAGAATGTTTAAAAGTACTGTGTAGTACTTCTTATTGAGTATGTTTTCTAAATCTGAACATTTCAAACTCCAATCTCAACTCTTTGAATTAACACAAAACCATCTTTTTGGTACATATATACCTTTATTGTGTGTATAAAATAAGTTTGTGTTCAAATTATCTAACATAATTTGAAAATATACTGGGAAAGCATATTAGTAGTAAGATTGAGTTTCCCTAGTATTTATCCATCAATACACACATTAATTCATACTTTTTTTCTCTCTCAACAAAATATTTCGTTTTGGCCACGTACTTGACATTACATGGGTTAGTGATGATATTATAGTGAATTACACACAACTGTCTTTCTCTTCAAGGAATCTACATATTAGTGAGGAGACAGGTACATAAACAAAATCTTGTAATGCTTTGGAATCAGTGCCATATATAAGTTGATTTTCCCAGAGCAGTCCTAGATTATATTTGTCTTTATATAATTATTAAGAGCAACATCTCTGAATTTAATAAAAGATCCAATTTTGATCATAAAATATTCTACATATCTATACATCATACAAAATGCAGTGAAAGCAAAATTGAGGGGAAGATAGACTATCATTTTTGGAAAAAATATAACGTTTATTTTCTAGTTTTTCCCTCTATTTCTCTGCAGACTTATTAAATGTTGTTCCTTTTGCTACAACATCTTAGACCCAGGCTGATTCAGTAATTTCTTATTAACCAACTGTCTTTGGACTTTATTTTCTCTTCCCTGAAGGTCTGGGATTCATCAAAGTCAGAATTTAATCACACAGGCTCAGGCCAGACATACTGTGGGAACATGTTTCGTTTGTTACTTGGCTTTGCCAGTGCACATAAATCTATCCTGACTTAAGACTGCTTTGTATCAGAGGCAACCATCCACAAAGGAGTCTCAGATCATTCTAATAGGACCTTGGCTGAGATCATCAGATACATCTGCCAGTGGGTACTTGGTTTCCATCCAGACCCAGGTTCCTAAAATAAAATTCTCAACATAAAAATCTCTATGCATATGGAAAGTGTAACATAGTCCATGAAATATATTAACTTTTCTTTGCATTTTTTCATTTTAAATTGCAGTAATTCAAAGAAGATAAACATTTGTAAACTGCTTTTTTTTTTCATCTTTCAATAAAATCAGATGTCCTTAAATTATAGGGGCTGAAGAGGACATTATAAACGAGGACTCTTCTTAGGCTAAAGTCTGTAGTCAGAGGAAACAAAAAGAAGACAGGGAAGTAATTTTAGCTGTTGGAACACCTCCCATAATATGCATGAAATATTTATGTCAGTGATTTGGATTAATATCTGGGATTAAGAATTACTTTTATTCAGTTTGCACATTTTATTTTATTTTTGTCTAAATTGTGTATATTTTTGAATAGGTAATAATACATATACACTGTAGAAAATACAAACATTACATAAAAGTATTTAGCAAAGCATCTTTGATTTTTCTTTGATTCCAGCCAAGTAATTCTCGTTACTGTAGGCAAACAGTATTTCTGCCCTTTAAAATAGTTTTCTAAAAATATGTTAAGCATATACAATCAAATACATACATATAAAATTTTGTAATCTCCTATTGTTTCTTCAAATAATACTATGGTTTTATTTAATTATTATTTACATGTTTAGCTGTAAATGTTTGCTTTATTTGGATCTTAACCTGGATAAAATTACTGTTTTCATATAGATTTTTAACATTGTTAAATGATTCAGTGTTCTTCTTTTAATTTTGATACCCACTTTATCATATTTCTATCTGGTTTTGGATCTGTTTCTATTGATATAATTTTCCATTCCTTTGATGTACCTATTTTACATGAATAATATCTGTATGCTTTTGTTATTTAATATTTATAATATCATTATATATCTACTTAAGTTAATTATTTCTCAGTATTCTTTTTTTCCTTATATTCTCTGAGTATCCTTGCTTATTCCCATATGACCTTGGCATCACCTTGTATATGCTCTTGACACTTTAATTATGATTGTGTCAAATTTAAGGGCTTCCCAGGTGGCGCTAGTGGTAAAGAACCTGACAGAGTCAATTCCTAGGCAGTCTGATAAGAAGCCTGGGGTCCCTGAGGATGAGGAAAAAGGAGCCTGGGCTTTCAAGGAGGTCTGGATAAGGGTTTCAATTCTCAAGGAGGGGGAAAGGATCAATATCTTTTTTCCTCTACATTCCTTAGTCTTAGTCACATAAAAGGTTTTTTCTTTAAGCCCAGAATTGATGATTACACAACAAACAACTCAGTTTAAACTCTGTGCTATGGATTCAGTTCAGTTCAGTTCAGTCACTCAGTCATGTCTGACTCTTTGGAACGCCATAGACTATAGCAGGCCAGGCCTCCTTGTCCATCACCAACTCTGGGAGTTTACCCAAACTCATGTCCATTGAGTTGGTGATGCCATCCAACCACCTCATCCTCTGTTGTCCCCTTCTCCTCCTGCCTTCAATCTTTCTCAGCATCAGGGGTTTTTCCAGTGAGTCAGCTCTTCACATCAGGTGGTCAAAGTATTGGAGTTTCAGCTTCAGCATCAGTCCTTCCAAAGAACATTCAGGACTGGTATCCTTTAGGATGAACTGCTTGGACTTCCTTGCAGTCCAAGGGACTCTCAAGAGTCTTCTCCAACACCACAGTTCAAAAGCATCAATTCTTTGGTGCTCAGCTTTCTTTATAGTCCAGCTCTCACATCCATACATGACCATTGGAAAAACCATAGGCTTGACTAGACAGACCTTTGTTGGCAAAGTAATGTCTCTGCTTTTTAACATGTTGTCTAGGTTGGTCATAACTTTTCTTCCAAGGAGTAAGTGTCTTTTAATTTCATGGCTGCAGTCACCATCTGCAGTGATTTTGAGCCCCCAAAATAAAGTCTGCCACTGTTTCCCTGTCTATTTGCCATGAAGTGATGGGACTAGATGCCATGATCTTAGTTTTCTGAATGTTGAGCTTTGAGTCAACTTTTTCACTCTCTTCTTTTGCTTTCATCAAGAGGCGCTTTAGTTCTTCACTTTCTGCCATAAGGGTGGTGCCATCTGCATATCTGAGGTTACTGATATTTCTCCCAGCAATCTTGATTCCAGCTTGTGCTTCTTCCAGCCCAGAGCTTCTCATGATGTACTCTGCATAAAAGTTAAATAAGCAGGGTGACAATATACAGCCTTGACGTACTCCTTTTCTATTTGGAACCATTTTGTTATTCCATGTCCAGTTCTAACTGTTGCTTCCTGACCTGCATACAGATTTCTCAGCAGGCAGGTCAGGTGGTTTGGTATTCCCATCTCTTGAGGATAATTTCCCACAGTTTATCGTGATCCACACAGTCAAAGGTTTTGGCATGGTCAATAAAGCAGAAATAGATGTGTTTCTGGAACTCTCTTGCTTTTTTGATGATCCAGAGGATGTTGGCAATTTGATCTCTGATTCCTCTGCCTTTTCTAAAACCAGCTTCAACATCTGGAAGTTCAGGGATTATATAACAAGTACTAAGGATTATATACCAACAGTGTATCCTGCTTGAGGATGGTTTGTCCTTCTTGAAAATCTTCTGACTAATCCTGTTATCTTAAAATGTATATAATGGGAGTGGGTCTAGTAAGATCTTTCTATTGTTAGTTCTGATCCTGTCAACTTAAAATGTAAATTGTGGGAGTGGGTCTGATAAAATTTTTACAACCTTGAGACATTCTTTTGATTTACTGTAATAACTAATTTAAAAAGTATATAGTTCCCTTGCCAAAGACTAGCAAGGGGGCATTCTCTGTCCCCCTTTTTGTGATGTCTATGGCAGAAGCTTACTCTGTCCCTTTTTCATTATAATAAAACTCTTCTACACAAAGGCATTTGAGTGATCAAGCCTGGTCCCTGGCCCCAAAGCTAAATCTTCTTCTTAGGAGAAAGTCATTCATGCAAGCTATCAAACCTGCCTGTCAATGCAGGAGATATAAGAGATGTGGATTTGATCCCTGGGTCAGGAAGATCCCCTGGAGGAGGTCATGGCAACCTGTTCCAGTATTCTTGCCTAGAGAATCCCCATGGACAGAGGAGGCTGAGGGGCTACAGTCCATAGGGTTGCACAGTCAGACAGGACTGAAGCGACTTAGCATGCATGCATGCTTTAAATTTAAAGATTATCTTTAAAAAAAGCTTTTTTTTATGATGTTGAATTTTCCCATTTAAGAAAAAATGATATGCTTCCATTAGCCTTATTTGTAATCTCTCAGGAAAAATTTCAAACTCAATCCATATAGATCTTAAATGTTTTTTAATCAATTATGCCTGATATACTTCAATCTTTTTTATCTACCCAAAGTGAACATTTACTTTATCTTTTAAATTCTTGCTGTCTTAATACATGACTGTTAAAGGTTTCTGTGCATGAAGTTATTATCTACTCATCTTATGGAATTATATTTGTTACTGATTTTCAGTAATAGTTCCCCTTTTGTATATAGAATTTGGTGACTGAAAGTAGAAATAATTCCACACCATTCTCCTTTCCTAACTTTGTCATTACAATAATAGTTTTCTCAGAACAATGCTAAATAATAGTAGTGACAATGGACATCTTACTTTGTTTCCAAGTTTTGGGGGAATGTTTCCTCATTATGCATATGCTGTCTTTGGAGTTATCTGCATAAGTCATGTTAATAGCATCATCCTATTTTATTAAAATTTTGAAATCAGGGATGGATGATTCATATTACTGATATCCATTAATGATCTGTAGAAATTACTTAATTTTCTTGTTTGAACTATTAATGCATTTAATTACTAATTATCATGGTGATATCTGTTTATATTATCTTATCTTGTGATCTTTGTTGCTGTTGTTTTTAAATGATCCTCATTTCACCCGAAGAATTTGGAAGTTTTTCTGTGCTTTGAAAAAGTTTAAATAGCATTAATTTTGGAGAAGGAAATGGCAACCCACTCCAATGTTCTTGCCTGGAGAATCCCAGGGACGGGGGAGCCTGGTGGGCTGCCATCTATGGGGTCGCACAGAGTCGGACACGACTGAACCGACGCAGCAGCAGCAGCAGCAGCAGCAGCAGCAGCAGCAGCAGCAGCAGCAGCATTAATTTGTCTGGTCTTGAGAAATGTAGATTTCTTCTTAAAATTGTCTTCAGTTCAGTTCAGTTCAGCTGAGTCGCTCAGTCGTGTCCAACTCTTTGCGACCCCATGAATCTTAGCTTTGTGCTCTTTGGGGAATAGCTCTGTGACACCTCTTCTTTTGTTATGGTTGTCTTTTCTGGTTTTGTGTTTCTTTAGAGTAAGTTTTGATAGGTATAAATATTTCTCTAAGGCCACATAGCTTTGCTTATAAATTCTATCAAATATTTAAGGATGAAGAATACCAGTAATAGAACATCTCAGAAAGTAGGAATTGTGGGGACACTTCCCAACTCATTTTATATAAACATACAACTTATTGTGAATTCAGGTCATCTGTTTTCCTAGCATTTTTTTTTAAATATTCGTTTGCTCTGTTATAGACTGACATTAGTGAAGTAAATTATTTTGCTAATTGATTTTTTTGTTATCACTTATTTTTGACTCCTATAATCTTTGCTTTAAGGTTGTCAGTACTCTGTTATGGTAACCATGTCTGCTACTTCATCATACATTTAGCTTTAAATTGTTACAAGTGCCTTTCTATGATTACTTAATGCCTTTAAATGAAGGTATCTTTATCTGATATGAAGATCATACCCACTGTCCTTTTTTGTTTGTTTGCACTTTACTAACCTAGATAGTATATTCAAAAGCAGAGACATTACTTTGCCGACTAAGGTCCATCTAGTCAAGGCTATGGTTTTTCCTGTGGTCATATATGGATGTGAGAGTTGGACTGTGAAGAAGGCTGAGCGCCGAAGAATTAATGCTTTTGAACTGTGGTGTTGGAGAAGACTCTTGAGAGTCCCTTGGACTGCAAGGAGATCCAACCAGTCCATTCTGAAGGAGATCAACCCTGGGATTTCTTTGGAAGGAATGATGCTAAAGCTGAAACTCCAGTACTTTGGCCACCTCATGCGAAGAGTTAACTCACTGGAAAAGACTCTGATGCTGAGAAGGGATTGGGGGCAGGAGGAGAAGGGGACGACCGAGGATGAGATGGCTGTATTGCATCACTGACTCAATGGACGTGAGTCTGAGTGAACTCCGGGAGATGGTGATGGACAGGTAGGCCTAGCGTGCTGCGATTCATGGGGTCGCAAAGAGTCGGACACGACTGAGTGACTGAACTGAACTGAACATTATCTTTGCAAATACTTTTACTTACTTTTCCAAATCACTTTTCTTTCAATTGTGTCTTAAAAACTTATGTAAACAGTATTTTTTATTTGTAAGGTAATGTGATTGTCTTCTTCTTTTACTAAGGGAATATAAGCCATTTTTGTTTATTGACATAGCATATGTGTTTAGGTTATTTAAAATTATTTTAAAATAACTATTTTTATAGCTTGTAAAAATCTTTGGAGAAGGAAATGGCAACCCACTCCAGTGTTCTTGCCTGGAGATTCCCAGGGACAGGGGTAACCCTAGTGGGCTGCTGTCTAAGGGGGTCACACAGAGTCGGACACGACTGAAGTGACTTAGCAGCAAAAATCTTTGATTTGGCTCTTTCTCTGTTCTGTTTTTTAATTTAGATTTCCTTAGATTATTTATTTTTGCCATAGTAGTATTTTTATGACTACAGTATTATATTATCCTTTATATGGTCTATTTCTTCAGCATTATTTGTTAATTATCTAAGATACCACATATCTTGTTTGCCTCTCCAGATTCACTTTCCATATTTTTACTTGCTCTCTTTGGTCCAGAAGTCTGACCCAAAGGATTATATCAGTAAATTCAATAACATCTGTCTTTTGGTTGTGCTCAGCCATTGGTGACCCCTGGCAGGAAATAAGATGGATGAAGGAGAGAATGGTTATGTCCCTTGACCTACCATCACAGTCTCTTTTATGATGACTGATTCTAAATAAATACTCTGTACTGCTTCACTCATTCTTTCTAGGCTAAAGGTAGGAACCCTGGTTCTTGTTCTCTTCCTTGTTATTTCATTAAACCTACACTTTTTAAATTGTTCCTTTGAAAATAAACCTACCTCGAACTTTTCTGCTTTTAGTATGCCATCTATTTCCTGCTGGGCCCTTGACTGATATGCCTATTATAAGCAATGATAAAATTAGCATAATTACTTTTCTCTCTCTCACTCTCCCACAATGCCAGATTTTAACTAATGATGAGATTTTTCTCAGTGTCTATTGCTGTGCTGCTAACTGTGATTACAGGTCGGTTGCTTGAATGCTCATGCTTGCGCCCAGTCATTCCCTCATGTCTAACTCTTTGGGACCCCATGGGCTGTAGCCTGCCAGACTCCTCTGTGCATGAGATCTTTCCAGGCATGAATACTAGAGGGGGTTACAGTTCCCTTCTCCAGAGATTCTTCTTGACCCAGGGACTGAATCTAAATCTCTTGTGTCTCCTGCAGATTGTTTACCACTGAGCCAAGGAAGCCCTGTCACTTGAATAGCCACCTCTAACTTGTACATTCTAATTCCTATAGAAAATGAAGAGCTCTGCACATTATGCTACCACTCACTTTTCACACCTCTTTGTTGGTTATGTTTTCTACATAGTCAGGGAATATACTGTTTTAGTAAACTATATCAATCTATATATGTATATATATATATCACTATATTTTATTATCTTACCATTCTCTTACATACATTTAATGCTTATTGCCAGATGTTTTACTTACTTAAAAAAAATAATATTTATTTATTTATGGCTGTGCTGGATTTTTGTTGCCTTGTGGGTTTTTCTCTAGTCGTAGCAAACTGAGACTACTCTCTCTAGCTGCTATGCACGGGCTTCTCTTGCTGAGGAGCATGGGTTCTAGGGCATGTGGGCTTCAGTAGCTGTAGCACATGGGCTCAATAGTTGTGGTGCACCAGATTATTTGCTCTACAGCGTACGAGATCTTCCTGGACCAGGAACTGAACCCATGTCTCCTGCATTGGCAAGTGGATTCTTTATCACTGAGGCACCAGAGAAGTCCTATCCTAGTTTTATGATTCTTTTTCATTTGGCTAGAGTTCCACCTCTAGTACCTTGCTTACATTACTGCTTATAAAGTGTGCCACGTACAATAAAAAATGTCTAGTTAAATTTTGAGCTTCAGATAAACAAGAAATATTTTTCAGTGTAAGTATGCCTCAAGCATTGCATGAGACATTTTTATTTGCTAAATCTGGCAACTTTATGTCTGGCATATAGCTACTAAGTAATAGCCTTAGTAAATGATAGCTTATTTGTGTGATTTGGAGTCTGAAAATTATAAACTGATACTTTAATGGCAGTTATTTAGGTTCTGTTTTTCCTGGAACACAGGATGTACTTTCAGCATATTAAATAACATTAATTTTTCAGTATTATTTTCTTGAATTACGTTCTTATAGAGGAGTAGTAGATTGAAAATGGCTATAGGTTCTTTGCCACACCCCACCAAAACTGAGTAATGGCAGTATCATCCTTCCCTTTGAATCTGGCTCTGTGTCTGTCTTTGACTAACAGAATTGATGGGACTGATACTGTACAGCTTCTGAGGCCAGGCTTCAAGAGACCTGAAACTTCTGCCTTTATCCACCTTAGAAATGTTGAAAGTCATTACTAAGCCAGCCACCTGGAATAGGTCAGACTACTTTGGGATGAAGCCTGCATTAGCCATGTAGAAAGACAGGCCTAGAATAAGAGTCAAATGTATTTGGAACTTCTTATCTGGCTCAGACATTAGCCAACCACAGTTGACATGACAGAGAGCTAAAGAACTGTCCAGTACAGTCCTCATCTCTCATGAATCTAAGCAAATAAAAATGTTTTTTTTTTTTTTTTATCCTTTTCTGTTTTTACAAAGATAGATTTTTATGGCTTATGCCTTAGGATGGACAGTTCAACTGTGGGAATTACTGGCTGCTGATTTTTCTGTTATAATTAGCTTCAGTGTTTGCTCTCCTCATTCTCCCAAGAACATGTCTGCCTGTTTCCATTGCATATGGCAGCACTTCCTCCTCTGTGATGCTTTAAGTATGCTTTATCTGTGTCCCTTACATATAGCCAATGCACTGTGTAATTTAAGAAAATTCTTGTAACACTTAAATAAATTCAAACTAGAGACTGTCAAGTTTTTATCATTACCTTCAAATGGGAATCTCCATAGGAATGTTAAAGGTTGTTATTTCATATTTGTTTTTATTTAGTGACATATCCAAGGTGTAAAGTGGATGAATAATTTAAAATAGAATAAAAGTTAACACTATCAAACATCAGCATGAGAAAGAAAAAAAATGTGACTAGTACAGAAGCTCCATGAGGCTCTTTCCACGAACAGATCCCTATCCATCCTCCCATTGCTTTTCTTCAATGGTTTGCCATCCACATCGTATCTAAGAAAAGAATTTTGAAAATTTATCTGTTCTTTTTTCATTTTATATGAATGAATATATGGGACATACTATTTTGTATTTTTTATGCCTTGCTATGTCTTTGAGAATTACCATGTACATCACTGAATCATTCTTTTTATTGCTGCATTGCATTTCTTTGTATGAATACATAACAATGTACCTATTGTACTCTTGATAGGCATTGAATTTTCCCCATGTTAGCTATTAAAGATAACGCAGATAGGAACATGTTCCTTGTAGCACATAAACATATTTGTCCAAGGAATGTGCATAAGTGTGGAATTTTAAAATTATGATTAAACTCATCTTTATATTTATGTTTCAAAATAATTTTCTAAGAGTATAATACCAATTTATATTATTATAAATAATGAATGATAGCTCTTGTTGTCCTATAACTTGATCAGCCTCTATTCCTACCATATTTGTTTACTTATTGCCAATATATTGGTTATCATTGTCATTTTAATTCACATTTATTCAATACTTAATGAAATTGACCATTGCTTTCATATATACATATATATATATAATTAAACATGTATAACATATAAAACTATATATGTAACATATATATTATGGAATTGGAAGTGAAAGTCGCTCAGTAGTGTCTGACTCTTTGCAAACCCATGGACTATAGTGTCCATGGAATTCTCCAGGCCAGAATACTGGAGTGGGTAGCCTTTCCCTTCTCCAGGGGATCTTTCCAATCCAGGGATTGAACCCAGGTCTCCTGCATTGCAGGCAGATTCTTTACCAGCTGAACCACAAGGGAAGCCCACATATATATTATATATAACCGTTAATTTGTTTCTTCATTCAAAGACATTCTTATATTATCTCTCTTTTTATTAACTTCCATATAATATCCCTGTATATAATCTGTCAAGTGATGTTTGTAGATTATATGATTTCTAAAAATGTTCTTCCAGTTTGTGGTTTACCGCTTTATATTCATTATACTTTATTTTTGATGAAAAACTATTTCTAATTTTAATATGGTCAAATTTAGTAATATTTTAAAATTTTAATCTTTTTAAAGAAATCTTTTTCTCCCCTAAAAGCTTGGTGGTAGTGGTGGTGGTTTAGCCGCTGTCATGTCCGACTCTTGTGACCCCATGGACTGTAACCAGCCAGGCACCCTTATCCATGGGATTTCCCAAGCAAGAATACTAGAGTGGGTTTCCCTCTCTAGGGGCCTTCCCCTATCCAGGGATTAAACCCAGGTCTCCTGCATTGCAGGCAGATTCTTTACCAACTGAGCCATCAAGGAAGTCCCTAAAAGCTTAAAGATATCTTATAATGATTATTTATCTTATAATAAATTATAAAAGATATCTTATAATTGATCTATTTTATGGCTTGAGATGGAGATTTAATTAATTTTTTCTACAAAGATAACTAATTTTCCTAGTAATTAAGATAACTGCCATTCTGACTTTTAACAGTATAATTAATTTTGCCCCTTTCTGTACTTTATATGAATGTAATAATGCATACATACTCTTCTGGATCTTTTGCTTAATATTATGTGTATGCTAATGATTCATATTGCTACATGATTTTAGAAGTAATTTATTTTTGTTACTGTATAATATTTTATAGTGTGAATATACCACACTTATTTTTATGCATCCTCTGCTTTATAGATATTTGTACAGTTTACAATTTGAAAGTATTGCTAAATGTAAGCTATGAACATTCTAGTCCATGGGTTTGATTTAAAAAGCTGCAGTTTTTTGATTTGTGTATGTCTGCTCTGATATAAGAATTAATTTGAAAGGTCTTAAAGTTTGTATATTTCCAGATTTAGTCTGCATTCTAAGCTATCAAGTGGTTGTATCAATTTGTACCCCACATCATCAGTGTAAGAGTGTTCTGACTTCTTCACATCTTTGTTGTATCTACCCTTGGCCTCTCTCTCATTTTGGCTAATTTGACTCTTAAATATTTGTTTCACAGTATGATTTTAACTAACATTTTTCTAATAATATGTGAAATCAATGGAAGTCAAAGATCATAAGGAGACTGTTGATATATGCCAAACATATGAAATACATTAGCTTCTCAGGAGAGAGACTAGAGTAGAGAGGGTTGAAAAGTGAGTCTGGAGGGGCAAGTAGAAAAAAACTGGCACAAGGTTTCTAGTAAGTAGCTGGGATATTATTCTGGAGCTTAGAGAAATGGTCAGGACCAGAAATACAAATATGCTAGTAAATGAAGTCGCTCAGTCGTATCCGACTCTTTGCAGCCCCATGGACTGTAGATTACCAGGCTCCTCCATCCATGGGATTTTCCAGGCAAGAGTACTGCTCCAAATATGCTAAGTATAAGTATATTGATTGTATTTGAATCCATAGAACTCAATGCAGTATTAGTTTATGATTATAGACAAAGGAAAAAAAAGAGATCAAGGAGGACATTCTCTTGCTACTGTGAATGTGCAGAGATCTGGGACAAAAGACATTCATAAAGAAAAAAACAGTCATTGTTCAGTTCAGTTCAGTCACTCAGACGTGCCCAACTCTTTGCGACCCCATGAACCATAGCACGCCAGGCCTCCCTGTCCATCACCAATTCTCAGAGTCCATCCAAACCCATGTCCATTGAGTCAGTGATGCCATCCAACCATCTCATCCTCTGTTGTCCCCTTCTCCTCCTGCCCTCAATCTTTCCCAGCATCAGGGTCTTTTCAAATGAGTCAGCTCTCTGCATCAGGTGGCCAAAATATTGGAGTTTCAGCTTCAACATCAGTCCTTCCAATGAACACCTAGAACTGATCTCCTTTAGGATGGACTGGTTGGATCTCCTTACAGTCTAAGAAACTCTCAAGAGTCTTCCCTATGGGTAAAATCAGAATATTGAGTCCTGCAATCCAAGTAAAGAAACTGTTTCAAGGAAGAAGTGACTAAATGTGTCAAATGATTTTGATAAAGTATATAGATCGAAGTCTAAAAATTTGCTGTTGTATATGGTAAGATAGAGTCATTTTGAGTATGACAAGAATTGTTTCAGTGGAATAGTAACAAAGAAAAACTAAATGCATTAATTTAAGAGAGTTAACATATATTGACAAGTTGGAGATGTTTTAAAATAAATAGCAACAGAAAAATGAGCATACACAATTCTGTGCATTTTCTCCTCTAAATGTAAGGACCTTCTTCCTGTTTTAATGGGTTGAAATTTATGACTTTGGGTATACTTTTTTTATGACTTTTGGGTATACTTTTCTAATGAAAATTATTGACATGTTTGTCTTCATAAAAGATAAGAAAAATTGTATTAAATATTAAATATTTCTTGAGACAAAACACAGATAATACCCACACAAAATGAATAATTCAACTCAGCTCTTCCTGGTTTTTTTAAAGTGTAAACAATATGTAATACAAAATCTATTATTGAGTGACTGCTACATGAATTATGAATAAAAATAATTTATAGGAATTGTCACTGTACAATGTTCACCATAAATCTATCAACAAAGTTCTCTTCAAATTGTCTTCCATATATACATCCTTTCATTCTGACATGGTGAGATATTGTCAGAATTAATTTGATATGGTGTTTAGAATTTCTTGGTAATTTTTATGGATTTTGATATGACAGTATATGTGCTTGAAATTAGCACTATTTACTATTTACTTGATAGATTAATAACCCCTCTGTAAATCTGTGCTCCATTTTATGCTGAAAATTCATGAAGCATCTATGACAAAGATACTGATAGGACAATATTGAAAATATTTTGACAGAAGTAAAAAATAATTATGTTGCCTTCATGTTTAAAAAAAAATTATAGTTGCATTTGTGCAATTTTGTGGATAGTTTAAGAAGTTAATCTTGTGTACCTGACATACAAACATTTTGCTTCTTGGTCATAATTTGGTTAATTGATTGAGCTCTGTATTGTTCACTGGAGATCACAGATACTTCATAAGTGAAGGTCACACATTTTAGGGTTTGCAAAGTATCGTCTAAAAACTATTTTCTTTGGGTACCTTATATACACTGTGTGCTACTACTTAAGTCATAACCTGGTTCTCACTCTGTTCCTCGTGCTTTTAAAATTTTTATCTTTATTATGTTTTTGTGTTTTTTTTTGTTTGACTTGGCAAAAGTGAAAATAAATGTTGATGGTGGTAGCTGACAATGCAGCCCTTATTTTTCACTGTGAAGACCTTCAAAATAGGAGAAATCTTATGCTGAAATGAAAGGAAATTTTGTTGTAGTACTTGAATACTCAGAAGATTTTTATAAAAAGGGCAAACATCTCTAATTATCTGGATCTATGCAGAATTGTTTTTCTGAGGAATTATATATAGACACTTCTGAAATAATTCTTTTATGGAATTTGTCCTTAAAATGCCTTCAGTTATTGTAAGACATGTTTGTCTGGCTTCCTTCCAGGGATGTTTTCTTTTAAAGTGAATGTAAATCTGATTGTAAACCTATACTTTCAAAGAAACCAAAATAACCTGTTTCTGCCATTTAGCTTTGGTGCCTTTCCTGTAAATGTTTAGTATTTTGAAGTAAAAGCATATCAAAAAAATATCTTCAGGAGCTTCTTACATTATTTTAAAATCTCTTCCATTGATCTTTTAGTAATCACTTAAAGTTTAATAGATTTTAAAAATCTTGTTATGGATATTTATATGTCAACTTTTTCTCCTTCAAAAGCTTTGTTGTCATGCCTTGGTGCATTACCATCAAATTGAATGCCTAGAAAAGCATTCATTTTTCAGTTATTAACTTGTGAACAAAAGATGTGTTAACACAATGTTTTGTGTATTGTGTTTACTCATCTCCTGTGTTTTCACAGGTTTTGCACAACTGTCATAAAAGTTTTTGCATAAGAGTTGAATGTGTATATTTATTTTATTCTCTGTAATCAAGCCCATATAGCACTTTGCATTATAATATTACAGTACACTTAGGCAATGATAGTATTAGTACACTGTAGTGACCACATAATGTTGCTTCAAACAAACAGGCTAGGGGCTTTAGCCACCCAGAGTTGAGTGTATCAGTTATCACTATCTTGGGCCAGGCACTGCTGTGCATACTGGAAACATGGTGGTGAACAGCAGAGGCAAAGTCCCTGTCTTTGTTGTGTTTACACTGTAAATGTGGATAATCTTCCAACAAATACATATGTCTATAGAGGGCAAATAAGGAAAAGAGATAAGGAGGTGATGAGATAATGAGATAAGGGAGTACCATTTTAGGTAGGGTTATCTGAAAATTTTCTCTGTGAAGATGGCTTTTTTGTTGTTGTTGCCCAGTTTTTCTCTAGTTATAGAGTGTGGGGGCTACTCTCCAGATGAGGGGTGGGGGCTTTTCATTGCAGTGGCTTTTCTTGTTGCAGAGCATGGGTTCTAGGGCACACCAGCTTCGGTAGTTGTGGCTTGGGGGCTCAGAAGTTGTGGTTTCCAGGCTCTAGAACATAGGCTCAGTATTTGTGGCACACGAGCTTAGTTGCTCTGTGGCATGTGGAATCTTTCTGGATCAGGGATCAATGTCTCCTGCATTGGCAGGTGGATTGTATACCAGTGAGCCACCAGGGAAGTCTGAAGATGGCTTTTGAAAAGATCAAGAATTAAAATAAGGAAAGTAATGAACTTTGGGGAAATGTGAGAGAAGAATATTCTAGTCAGAAAGAACATGAATACAAAAATTAACAGAGTGTTAACAGAGAATTTTGAGAAATGTAGAGAAGATCAGAGAAGCTAAAGTGGATTGGGTGAGGCAAGAGTGGGAAAAGTAGGAGTTAGAGCAGGAGGCAATGACATGAACATGTGGCACCTTCTAAGACATAGCCAAAAGTTAGGATTTTATTTTGAGTGACATGGGAAATGATTATTACAAGGTTTTGAGCGAGGGGTTACATGATTTAATTTATATTTTAAAGAAATTATTTTAGCTTTTATAGGATGAATAGAAGGCAGGGAGATGACAAATTTGAGAGACTAGTTAGGAAGTTACAGCAATAGTTGAAAGAAAAGATCATGGTGACTTGATCTTGGAGTCTAGGGTTTTTTTTTTTAATACTTTATTCTACTTTACAATATTGTATTGGTTTAAGTGGTAGAGGTAGCAAAATGTGATCAGATTCTGGATATATTTTGAGGACTGAACCAATGAGATTTTATGATATATAGGTTGATAAATTTTTATATATGAGCAAACAAATGCTTATAAAAGTTAACCAGAAGCAAAGGAATGAAAAGTACAAAATTTCAAATGATGGCCATATTCTACTTTTTTTCTTTGTATAGAAGGCTCATGTTTTAACCTTGTGGTCTAGTGGTTAGAATTCAGTGCTTTCACTTCCATGGCCTGGATTCAATCCTAATCAGGAAACCGAGATCCCTCAAGCTGTGTAGTGCAGCCAAAATTATTTTTAAGAAGTTTTTTTTTAATGAATTAAGGTTTAAAACAGGTAAATATTATTTCTTTATATATCTTAAAACTTATGTAAATATTATGTCTTTATATGTATAAAATAGCACATTGAATTTAATGTTTTAAAGTTGAATACCTTTCCCGTGGTTTTTCAAGCTAATATGTAGCCCTTGCAAGATTGAGGGAAGTAGAAAGTGGATATGGAGGGCAGAAGGCAATTATCTAGCACATCACACCCCTATTTCTTTCATTATACACACATCCTTAACTTACTCTGATAAAAAATTTACATACCTAACACAGGAAGCATATAAAGTCATGTCAATTACTGTATCATCATGTAGTGATATCAATTTAGTCATACTTCTGTCTAAAACAGAAAAGCTTAGCTGCCACATTTGTATAATGGAAAAACCAAGGATATAAAACAGTCAACATAAACTATAGCTGGTGCTACACAGACCATTGCTACCGTTTCTGTAGCTAGTGAGATGTACTCCTCCTCAGTAACAATACCTATACTCTTCCAACACTTATTCCATATTGCCCATCCCGTCTGGCAGCATATCAATTGAACAGTGATACATACCTGTTAGGTGACACAGTGCTTCATTCCTGCGGGACCTGAGTTCTTGATGGCCTTATCTTTATGACATTGCTGCAGTTTCCCATTTATTTTGACTGTTGAGAAAGGAAATACTATCAATTCCCTGGGATCCCAACAATATTCCTTGTGTTCATTACACAACATCAATACAGTTGGCCCTAAGTAATCTTGATCAACCACTCTGATCAGTCAAATGACCTCCTTCTCTGAATGTTGAACTAAAATGGCCAGTAATGGCTGCAGCATCCAAATCCCTTAAACCATGATAGTGTTTGGTAAAAACATTCTTCCCTTCGGCTTTAGGATCTGTAAATCCATTGAGCTTAAAGTTGTAGAGACAGGAATCAGATTCTTCCACTGGGTTAACAGGAATAATAGGAAGAAAAATCAGTTCTTCTTTTGGTACCTAGGCTTCTAAGGAGAAAATAGAACCATATTATGGCTCCTATCTTAAATGGTACATTGTATCCTATAAAACAGCACCACAAACCTGTAGAGTTATCTATATGCTATGCTATAAGTGAACTTTCAATAGTACATCATTTCCCTCTTTTATCAGAACCAAAAACTCAAACAATGGAATATGCTTTGAAAACAATGAATTCTGTGGCTATTAACTTGTTGCTTTTTTTCTCCTTAAAATCCATCCATTAGCTAATGTATCAGTAGTGAGAGTCAAAGCATACCCAATTTCCAATCAACCTTTGTATATCCAACTTCTAAAATTAAATGTGCTATGCTATTTGCCACAAGATGTGCTTTTACCTCTCTAATTAATAGTGCACATGGTCTGTGTAACTAGCAATGACATATAACAAGAGTGAATTTGTCTTTGGTCTATCGCTTTACATCTTAAATCATTTGGCCCAAGTACATTAGCATGAAAGTCACTAGAGGAGGGAACTTTAAGTCAATTACTATAAAATCTTTAGTTATTAAGTAACTAAGGGAGCTAAGGGAGGTTTTATTTTTCTTTGAGAAAAGTTAAGAAGGAAAATTGGAGCATACATCTAATTCTGCACAGGAATAGAATATGAATGTTCTAGAACACATCAATGAGGTTTATGCTCAGTTTCACTGTATCTTAGAAGCTACTTCCTTTAACTTTCTCTTTTATAGTCTGAGAAGACCCTAGTATTATTAATGCAGGTTTTGACTGCAAAGACAATAATGAGACCCTTTCCTGTCCATGATGGAATTATCTGAATGACATTCTTTATACTCATCTATACATTTTTTGTTGTTGTTGATAACGGGCATTAAAAAATGACAGTATTTTCCTGGAGTGATTTGCAGAATCTTACTATAAGCACCAAACATATAAAGAAATGCCAGTGAAAAAGTTTAGGAAACTAAACCACACAAAGCTAGGCTTCTGTGTGAACTGAAGTAGTCCTATCATAAATAATTTATATACCAACATACTGAACTCAATAAGGTGTTACTTGAATCTTTGTATTTTATATGTTTCACACGGACAACATATAGTGTAAATGTATTTACAAACCACCTTTAAGTTGCAAATAAAGAACATCAGTTAAGCTTTAATTCCATATAAAATGTATTTTTAATATAAATATTTTTAAAATGTCTTTTTGGGACATACTTATACTAAAAATAATTGTTTTTATTTGAAATGCACTTTTAACTTATCTCGTGTATTTTTATTTGCAAAACCTGGCAATTCTCTGTCCCTTCTACAAAGTTTTCTTGGGAAAATTCTTTTTATGATCTACTGAACCCTTGTATTTTATTGTTCTGATTGGGGTTTTGCATTGAAGAGACTAAATAATTAGTAAAGAGGATACCTTCACTATAGGATAGAAAGAATGTGAAAGTCCTTTCTAAAGGGCAGAATAGATGTGAGGAGGTGTTGGAGTAAGAAGAGTTGGGGAGAAATAGAGAGTAATGTTGAGAAGAAGAGAATTTAAGGAGTAGGTAACATGTAATGAGAGCAATTTAGACTAGACTTAGACATATACTATTTTTGGAAAGTTTTGCTCTTTTTAATATAATATTTCTCTTTTGGTTTCTTGTCAGCAGGCTCGAAGAACTACATTGCATTATTACATTGTTGCTTTTCTGTTTGTTTTGTTTATTTTCTGGTGTGAGGGTAAGGTGTTGATGTTAGTTTCTTTAAGTTTTGATATCTGGCTGGCATTGGCCAACAAATAGCCTAGTTTACATTAGGTCACATCAAAGTTCAGTGCACATTATTCATTCTCAAATCATGGGGACTGTCTGTCAAAAGGCAAGAATGCTTCTATGGAGGTTTCAAAAAAATTGGAAAATAAAAATTTAATATTGACCAAAAAACATCGATTTCTGCTTTATTGACTATGCCAAAGCCTTTGACTGTGTGGCTCATGATAAACTGTGGAAAATTCTAAAAGAGATGGGAATACTAGACCACCTGACTTGCCTCTTGAGAAACCTGTATGCAGGTCAGGAAGCAATAGTTAGAACTGGACATGAAACAACAGACTGGTTCCAAATAGGAAAGGAATATGTCAAGGCTGTATGTTGTCACCCTGCTTATTTAACTTTATGCAGAGTACATCATGAGACTTGCTGGGCTGGATGAAGCACAAGCTGGAATCAAGATTGTTGGGAGAAATACCAATAACCTCAGCTACTCAGATGACACCACCCTTATGGCAGAATGCAAAGAAGAGCTAAAGATCCTCTTGATGAAAGTGAAAGAGGAGAGTGAAAAAGTTGGCTTAAAACTCAACATTCAGAAAATGAAGATCATGGCATCCAGTCCCATCACTTCATGGCAAATAGATGGGGAAACAGTGGCTGACTTTATTTTGGGGGGCTCCAAAATCACTGCAGATGGTGATTGCAACCATGAAATTAAAAGATGCTTACTCCTTGGAAGGAAAGTTATGACCAACCTAGACAACATATTAAAAAGCAGAGACATTACTTTGCCAACAAGGGTCTGTCTAGTCAAGGCTATGGTTTTTCCAATGGTCATGTATGGATGTGAGAGTTGGACTATAAAGAAAGCTGAGCACCAAAGAATTGATGCTTTTGAACTGTGGTGTTGGAAAAGACTCTTGAGAGTCCTTTGGACTGCAAGGAGATCCAACCAGTCCATCCTAAAGTAGACCAGTCCTAGGTATTCATTGGAAGGACTGATGCTGAAGCTGAAACTCCAATACTTTGGCCACCTGATGCAAAGAGCTGACTCATTTGAGAAGACCCTGATGCTGGGAAAGATTGAAGGTAGTAGGAGAAGGGGATGACAGAGGATGACATGGTTCGATGTCATCACACTTGATGGACATGGATTTGGGTGGATTCTGGGAGGTGGTGATGGACAGAGAGGCATGGTGTGCTGCGGTTCACAGGGTCTCAAAGAGTTGACATGACTGAGTGACTGAACTGAACTGACTGAATGGTTTGGAGTGGTTTGTGAAGTAAGGAAAAAATTCTTTTTCATAACTGAAGCCATAAGGTAGACAAGTGTCAATTTCCAAATTAAGGAAGTCATTTCAGGAAAGAGCCTTGTTGTGGTGTGTTTTGTCTAGTTCTTACAGACATACTTGTCAGTTCAGTAGTTCTGCTTCAGGGATTCCCATTAAATTCTTGAGTTACAGGCCCATGTCTGGCTGCCCCTAATTATGACTGCAAAATAAGCTGTAGTTAACAATGTCATTTAGTTCCCATTAGCATTTATATCACTACTGACGAGTTTTGAATTCCTGCCTTGTGAGGACCCTTGAAGTTTCAAAGCAGATTGTAAACTAAGAAATAATAGTAGCCGTTTCTCAGGCTGGCTGAATAAAGCAACATGCCTTTGTGGCTTCAACAATAGTGAAATTTGTGCAGATGAAGAGTATATGGACTTAGCATCAAGAGGCCCTGTTTTAAAAGAGGGAGGAAAAATATTAAGGAAAGGGACTTCCCCAGTGGTCCAGTGGTTAAGAATCCACTTTCCAATGCAGGAAACACAGGTTCGATCCCGTGCAGAAGATTCCACATGCTGCAGGGCAACAAAGCCTGTGTGCCACCGCTACTAAAGACCATGCTCTAGAGCCTGTGCTCCATGTGCAACAACAGAAACTGCCACAACGAGAAGCCCAGGCATCTCAACTAGAGAGCAGCCTCTGCTCACTGCAACTGGAGAAAGCTCACGTGTAGCAATGAAGACCCAGAAAAGCCAAAAATGAATTTAAAAATATCCAAGAATAATATAATAAATATTCATATACCACACATCCACAATTTTTTGAAAAGTTAGCACTGCTTCTTTAGATCTAAGATTTTTGATAAAAGATATAAAGTAGGTAGGGAAGCCCTTTGTACAGTGGTAAAGAAACTACCTGCAATACAGGAGACATAAAAGATGTGGGTTCAATCCCTGGGTCAGGAAATGGAAACTCTCTCCAGTATTCTTGCCTGGAAAATTCCATGGACCGAGGAGCCCAGTGGCCCCCAATCCATGGGGTAGAAGTAGACAAAGTATATACGTTTATAATGTTGAACCCACTTTGACTATCATTTCCCTAAGGGCTACTACCATTAAGGTTTTGGTGTATATCCTTCCAAATGACATTTTGCTCCTACATGTAATTAGTAACTTGGATAACTGTGAATACATGGGATTTAATCATAAAGCAATTTCATGTGTTTCCCCTCTTCCTTTATATTGACACTGTGAGTGTTTACTCTTCCCATGTAATAGGCAGAATTTGAGGAGTCTGTGACATCTCCAACTGCCCTAGGCTAATCAAGAATCACGTGGTTGTTTAGAGGCATGAAATACTATCTCAATTTGGTTATTACATTTTCAGGTCTTCTTGGATCATTAGAGTTTCATGTAATAGTGTTTTAAAAGGGAAGGTGAAACACTTCATGGCTAGGAAGAGTGAAGAGCCACCACCATACTTGGTCACCCATTAACAGCTTAGGCCTGAGGTGGAGAAGTACACACACTGCCAAGCCACAGTGAAAGCAGAGAAGAAATTAAGAGAATAAAGGAACCAAGTTTTGTTTCATCCCACTCTCCCCAAACCCCCAAATATCCTGTGGGTTTTTCCTCTGACTGAAATTGGTCAACAGCTAAAGGCTTGAGGTAACTCATATGGGTGAGCCTTCAAGAGTATAAAGCAGGAGCAAATCTGTAACACTAATTCTCTCACTTTGAGTACCTTGATGAGTCTCCAAATATTTTCTCTTTTCTTTCCTTCAGCCCCACCTAATTTGTGGGAAACTCCCACCTGCATTAAATTAGGGAGAATGTCTTCTGATTAGAGCTTCTTGCTGTTTCTTTCTTAAATGCCTGTCTGTCTAGCAATATGTCAGCTTTCCAGTTCTAGATATGTTTATTCCCCCAGGAATGTTCTCTCTTCGGCATGATTGACATCAAGTACGAAGGGGTCATTCATGCATTTGTGCTCCTCAAAGACATTGAGAGTCTATATTAAAATGGCTTAGCACTTTACCTTCAGCATGACCTTCACATCAGGAGGTCCACTAGTCTTCATTCCTTTATGATTTTTCAGACTAGATTCAGAAACTGATCCCAATCTTTAGGGGCACATGTTAGTCTTTTTGAATGTTTAACTTAAAGAGTTGCTCTGTTATCTTGTACTGTCTTTACAGTTCCATTTCATTTTTGAATTGCCTGTGAACATTTAGAGATCCTTGGACAAAGTGTCCCTTTTATCTAGTAATTCTGGTATAGAATTATCTAGTATTTTACAAATGATGGGTTGTGATTTTTTATTATGAATTAAAATCACTGATAGTTATTTTCTATGAAATTTGCAAGTTATAAAAGTAACTTGAAGAGATGACTTCATATTTGCTACTGTTAGGCCTAATATATTTTATTGATTAGACTATTTTATGTTAAATGTTTGTCTTGAGATTCCACACCACAAGGATAGTGTGTTTTGGCTCACACATGGATGTGGCATAGGAAGGAACTTCAGTATTCTTGCTATGTTCTTTCCTATGGCCCCAGAAGGATGGCAAACCTCCTTGCTTCCTTTATAGATCAGTAGGTAGATAGTCTTCCTATTCTATATTTTTGTGTAGAGAAGTACTTTGGGATATCCTGGCTTTAATCATATAAAGCAGATACATAGCTTGGAGTCTCTCTTATATGGAATTGGGTTCTCGTCTAAATCATTGGTAAAACATTTTTGGTACCTAGATATTTTTCTTCTTAGTTTCAAGCTTAGTTCTATTATATAAATAGTTCCCCATATTTTATCTGATGTTTCTATGTATTGGTATACATGTGTGGTGGTGACATATCAGCTTAGTCTGTCTTACTGACTGGACATAAATTTGGTTTAAAAGGAATTTTTATGAAAAATGGGCATTTTCACTTCTAGGTAATTTTAGCACCTGTAATTTCAGTAATGCAATACAAGATGAATAGCATAATTTTGAACTCATTTTATTCCATTATATAATAGCTCTAAAATTTATAAAGATAATACAAATATATATCAAGGAAGGAATTTTTATTTGTATATAAAGTCAATCACAAAATGTAATATTTCTAGATTTATTATAGTTTACAAGTACAATTGTATCCTACTGTAAGTAGTGATGGAAAAGATCAATTATTTCCATTACCTACAACAAAAATTAAAGATAAGGAAAACATGATAGGTCATATTTTGTTTTGATGTAAGATATTTAGTTATTTCAAAAACTGAGAAAATGCAGTGAAACTTTTATTACAGTATTTGTTTTTTCTTACCTATCAATATTTGGTTATGTGATTTCAAACACATTAGCATCAAGTCTTGGAAGTGGATAAGCAGTGAAGTTTGCCAAGAATTTATAAAGAGCCTAATATGATAAATTTGAAAACTACTTGTAGTTTATCATCTAATATCTCAAAATTCACATTAGACAGGAAAATATAAAAGTAAGAACTGTTACTATGCCTTAGTAAATAATGCATAGTATTTTTTTACTGGTCTAAAGCCTGTGGGTAGATCACTACATAGGAATAAACCAGATAGTCATGGTGTTGAACATAAAGATTTACATCATTTTCTGATCCATGTCTTGATTAACATCTTAGTTTGGAGAGAGCTTAGTAGAATATCAATGAGAATTAGGTTGTTATAGGGAAGTAATATAACAGCTCACTATTTATAAGAAATGGGAAAATGGCTTCAGTTGCCAAATGTGAACTTTTTCTCTCTCTGAAGGTCATATGAGGCTTTACTTCATAAAATACTATTAAGATATGAAAGAAATTTGTTTCTTGAGAACTTTCTGCTTTACATTTATGATAATAGCTTTTTGAAATTGAAGGCAGTGTCTGATAGCATGCTATGTTAGGATGATAAACAATTATATTTGCACCTATTAATTCTTTGAGTAAGTGAGTGAAGTTGCTCAGTCGTGTCCGACTCTTTGCAACTCTTTAGCGCATATTATTTTTCTGAGACATGAAGGAAAATTTACCTTTTGAGGTGTGTGTGTGAGGAAATGGGTGGATGGTACTTAGGATGAAGAAGATAGATTTGTCATGTTGTAGATTTTCTTCTCCTTATGAAACAGACCTGTGGATTAGAGGTAAATAAATGAGGATGATAAAGTTTGGTTCTTATTTTGTCATCTTCTATTATATCCTCAAATCATTTTATTTTGGGTTACTCCACAAAATCACAGCAAAATCAATCTTTCAGATTTGCCTTTTGTGTTGTACAACTTTTGTAATGATCCTTTAGTAATCTCCTTAGTTGAATATTCATTCTTTTACAATGGAGGGAAACAATCTCTAGCCTTGGTTTCATTGACTCCTACTATTTTGAAGTTTATTTTTCTTACTCTGAATTCTCATACTCTGTCTTCAATTTTTAGTTTAACTGTTAAGTTAGCATGCAATCTAAACCAACAATAAGATATTACCTTTTTGTATATAATTAACCAGTCTTTTAGACGGCAAGCGAAAATTAGATTATCTTAGTAGATTCAGGGAAATAATTTGTTAAGATTCAGCAATATTTATGATGAAAACATTCAGAAAACTATGAATATGGCAAATAATCTTTAACTTGATACAAGTCAAACATACCTCTCTCTTATAACTCATAAATCAGTCTAAAAATTAGTAAAAATAAAACAGTGCTCAAACATGCTGTAAAGCTCATATGTAGTATGAATCAATAACTTAAATTATTCATGTATTGGGTTGGCCAAAAATTTCCCTTGGTTTTAAGGTAAAAACAGAAGACACAATTTTTATTTTCACCAAGAACTATTGAACAATGTATTCTTCATTTTGTTCTACTACCTTTTGCCATTTTTCAGGGAATTTGATAATTCTGTTTTACCAAAACGTTTTATTTTTTAAGCAAGAACTATTCTAGGTGCCTTTTACAATCTTTCACAGAATTGAAATTTTTTTCCATTAAGAGAATTTTATAAAGACTGAAATAAATGAACATCTGAAAGTGCAATGTCTGGTGAAATAGGGTGGATGAATCAGAACTTCCCAGCCAAGCTGTAACAGTCTTTGATTGGTCATCAGAAAACATGCCATCTTGTATTATTCTTATGGAAGATTAAGTTTTTCTGTTGACTAATTGCAGATGCTTTTCATTGAGTGCTGCTTTCAGCTGGTCTCATTGGGAGTAGTACTTGTTGGAATTAATCATTTGGTTTTCCAGAAGAAGCTCATAATAGAGGACTCTCTTCCAGTCCCACCATATATATAACATCATCTTCTTTGGTTGAAGACCAGACTTTAGTGTGGTTGTTGGTGGTTCATTTTGCTTGTCACTCCACGTTATTGTACAGTATCCACTTTCCATCACCTGTCACAATTGGTTTTTAAAATGGAACGGTTTTGTTTTGTTTAAGTAGAGAATCACATGCAGTAATATAGTCAAGAAGGTTTTTCCTCTTAACTAATGTGGGACCCAAACATCAAAGCAACTAACATAACTAAGCTGGTGCAAAAAAGTTTCAGCACCTGGTTTGGATATTTTGAGTGTGTAGGTTATCTTCCACGTGGTGTGATGTTGATCTCAATAAATGTTTTGATTTAACTGCTATCAACTGGTCTACCCAACTGGCAAGAACCTTCACAAACCACTTTGGACATGTTCGATCAGTCATAGCACCTTCTACGTGTACTGCAAAAATCTGTTTTTGTGATTCAGTTGTGTTTACCTTTCTTGAAATAATAAAGTATATTAGGCCAAAAATGTTTCTTTTTTTCCATCTTCAGTATTAAAATGGCTATACAAAAATTCACCAATTTTGGTAAGTTTTTTAAAATGCACACTGATATGACAGCTGTCACAATAAGGTCTAACAAAATTGTTTCAAATTATACATTATAAATTTATAATTATAAATTAATAATTATTAATTATAAATTATAAATTTATAATTATTAATTATAAATTTTAAATTTATTTGACCACACCACTCATCATGTGAGATCTTAGTTCCCCTACCAGGGATCAAACTTATGTCCCTTGCATTGGGAGTGTAAAGTCTTAACCACTGGACACCAAGGAAGTCCCCCAAATGAAGTTAAAGATGACTAAACATTGGTATGGAAAAAAAAACACAGGAACCATTTGACTAACCCAATATAATTTAAGATTTTCCGGTAGCCATATTAAAAAGGTAGAATGAAGCAGATGAAGTTGAATAATTCACTTCTAGATAACTTGTCAAAAAATTCTCCAGAAAAATTTTAAAATACTTCAGACTGAATGATAATGAGAACATCACATATCAAAATTTCTGTTGGATGCAATTACATCAATCATCAGAGGAACATTTATAGCCATATGTATACCTCACAGAATGTCTCATCTCATCAATAATACAAATGTAAAAAATAAATAAAAGAGTTCTGCCTAAAAGAAAGACCACTCAAGAGTGCCTATATTACATCAATAAAAATGTAAAAGTAGAGTCAAGAGACATACCACCTACCTATAATGCTTATCCTTGGTTCAATTTCATTTCAAAAACTGGGGGTATATTGTGAAAGTCCTTTTTTCTCTACAGATTTGATTTTTCCATCAACTTCAGTCCTGAAAATAGAGAGATTCTCTTCAAATTTAATTCAACATTTAAGTAAACCAATTATTTGTTCTTCCAGAAATATACTCAAAAAACCTTGAGAAATTTTCTTCTCTCATCAAGATGAGTCTAGATTATTTCACTTTTATTATAATTTTAGAAATTGCTGACTATTTAAGAGATTACCCTTTTATTCAAGTTAAAGTTAGATGGAACTATACTTTCAGAAGACTTTTAGGTAAATATTACTTATACATTAATCTTAGTGTGAGTTTTTATTTTTAATTTTAATTTCAATTACTACTCCTTTATGATATCATTTATTGGAGTATTATATGTATGATTTTAAAAGATGATGCCTTTAAAGTGCAATTCATCCTAAAAGATAATATTGTAAAAATGCTGCACTCAATATGCCAGCAAATTTGGAAAACTCAGCAGTGGCCACAGGACTGGAAAAGGTCAATTTTCATTCTAATTCCAAAGAAAGACAATGCCAAAGAATGTTCACACTACCACACAATTGCACTCATTTCACATGCTAGCACAGTAATGCTCAAAATTCTCCAAGCTAGGCTTCAACAGTATGTGAACTGAGAACTTCCAGATGTTCAAGCTGCCTGGTGGCTCAGACGGTAAAGCATCTGCCTGCAATGCAGAAGACCTGCATTAGATCCCTGGGTCAGGAAGATCCCTTGAAGAAGGAAATGGCAACCCATTCCAGTATTCTTGCCTGGAGAATCCCATGGACAGAGGAGTCTGGTAGGCTACAGTTCACGGGTTGCAGAGTCGGACATGACTGAGGGACTTCACTTTCGCTTTTCAGAGGAACCAGAGATCAAATTGCCAATATCCATTGGATCAAAGAAAAAGCAAGAGAGCTCCTGAAAAATATCTACTTCTGCTTTATTGACTACACCAAAGACTTTGACTGTGTGTATCATGATAAACTGTGGAAAACCCTGAAAGAGATGGGAATGCCAGACCACCTTACCTGCCTCCTAAAAACCTGAATGTAGGTCAAGAAGCAACAGTTAGAACTGGGCATGGAACAATGGACTGATTAAAAACTGGGAAAGGAGTGCATCAAGGCTATATATTGTCAACCTGCTTATGTAACTTATATGCAGAGGACATCATCCAAAATGTCAGGCTGGATGAAGCACAAACTGGAATCAAGATTGCTGGGAGAAATATCAATAACCTCAGATATGCAGATAATACCACCCTTATGGCAGAAAGTGAAGAGGAACTAAAGAGCCTGTTGGTGAAAATGAAAGAGAAGAGTGAAAAAGCTGGCTTAAAACTCAACATTCAAAAACTAAGATCATGGCATCTGGTCCCATCACTTCATAGCAAACAGATGGGGGAAATAATGGATATTGACAAACTTTATTTTCCTGGGCTCCAAAATCACTGCAAATGGTGACTGCAGGCATGAAATTAAAAGGCACTTCCTCCTTGGAAAAAAGTTTTGACAATCCTAGACAGCATATTAAAAAGCAGACATCACTTGGCCAACAAATGTCCATCTAGCTAAAGCTATGGTTTTTCCAGTAGCCATGTATGGATGTGAGAGTTGAACTGCAAAGAAAGCTGAGCACCAAAGAATTGATGCTTTTGCACTGTGGTGGTGGAGATGACTCTTGAGAGTCCCTTGGACTGCAAGGAGATGCAACCAGTCCTTCCTAAAGGAAAGAAGTCCTGAATATTCATTGGAAGGAGTGATGCACAAGCTGAAGTTCTAATGCTTTCACCACGTGAGGTGAAGAGCCAACTCATTAAAGACCCTGATGCTGGAAAGGATTGAAGGCAGAAGGCAAAGAAGACAACAGAGGACAAGAGGGTTGGATGGCATCACTGACTCAATGGACATGAGTTTCAGCATGCTTTGGAAGACAGTGAAGGCCAGGGGAGCATGGCTGCAGTCCATGGGATCCCAAAGAGTTGGACATGACTAAGCGACTAAACAACAGCAACATATATATGGTTTATCAATAAGTAAAAGTGCAAAGGTAATTTTGGTTTCATTAGCTATTTACTATAAATAAATGACAAATGTAAAAGCAACTTGATTTTTATTAATACTTTAATTATTAGTTTTAAAAATACAGTAATGAAAATGCCACATATAACTACAGGATATACTCAAATAGAATGCATTTATAGAGGACAATTTATAGATCTCTATTAAAAAGAATAAATGATTAAATTTATTAGTTACATGTCTCACTCAAGAAAGTAAAAATGGATGCAAACTTGAAATAAATGAGGGGAAAGAATGTAAAGATAAGAGGAGTAATCAGTCAGCTATACAGCAAAATATTCACGAGACGACTAAGAGATAAAAATTGTTTCTTATAGAAGACTAAAAGATAAAACTTAATTGACGCTTCCTTTTTTTTTTTGGACACTTCCTTTTTAACCAGAGGAAGACACATATGATATTAGGAAAGATAAGAAGAAGCTAACCATACAAATAGCAGATTTAAAATATATACTATACGCATAATTGTAATTTATTTACATAAATTTAAATGCCTAGAAACAGTAAATAATAAATACAGAGATACTGGGGAAAGATTATTGAATGAAAAAGGTATTAAAAATATGAGATTTATGGTACAAACTTTAGTTACATTAGAAACATACACCTGAAACACCATTATATATAAGATTATACACATTTTTATTTTTAAATTACATTTATTGAGTTATAATTCATAAACAGTATAAATCACCCATTTTAAGTGTACAGTTTGTACTCTACTGTAAGCTCTAGAGATTATTCAGTTTATAATTCTTTGCTGGTGCCAGCTGCTTGCAGTTTCACCACATGCATACAATTTATGGTCTGAAACAGACTCAGGGCTTTCAATTCACCAGTTTCTGGAACTATTGTTGCTGATTTCTCTTCCTTTCTCCACCCCATAAATTCCAGCCACCTTATTCTCTCCCTCATCCTTGTCTAATCTCGGCTCAAGCTCCCAGTCTTTCTTTCACAGACCAGAATGGTCTTCCATGCGGAAAACAAGGATGATCATGAACTCACTTCATTTGTTTCTTTCTCTCAGGAAGCACTGCCCTGCAATAACTACAGTCAAATTACGTTGTTTAGCATATTTTTGTGTCATTTCTAATTGTTTATGGCATAGGGGCAAGACAGTTCTGCACAGCAGAAGCAGATGTTCTATGTGTGTATATTGTTAAGGATCTTTGTGAAGTATAACCGGATAGATGACTGGTAGCATTGTGCTTTGGGGTTAAAGAGTTTACAAAGTAAAGGAGAGGCCTTGCCTGAGTTAATGATAAATGTTCTATGAGCTAAGAAGCATGTGTTAATAAACTCAATAAGTACATAAACAAAGTTAAAATTAAAGCATAGATGTATTCTGGCAGAACTCACAGTAAGTAAGCACTAGCCTATATGGTTCCCTATTTTCAGAATGTTTTATAAGGGAACTAATAAGTGCTCAAAACTGTGGCAGCAGGCTTCACCAGGGCTGGAGGTAACTGGGGAATTAGTTACAGGTTAAAGGAATGTAGAAAAGCACAGTTCATTATGAGCGGAATCCTTGGGTATAAAAACACTGAACTCAAACCCGATTTTGATAAACATTGTTCCTCCTTGTATGAAAAAAAAACCCTAAGGAAATTCCTAGTTAAAGCCCCAGAGGTTCATTTGGCAAGAGAATGGCATCTTGCCCTAGCACAATGACTGCAAGTGTTTCGCATGAAATTTAAGGGGCAGAGGCAGCTCCAGGAAAAACTCCCCAAATATCCCCACATGAAAGTTTAAGGAGCTGGGCTGGCTTGAGTAGTGAATGTCATACCTGGGTGGATGACAGGCACTCTTCACAACAGGTAGCAGCTGGAGCAGCTGGAGGTATATGGATTCTTTTGGGAGGTAGGTTGACTTGGTCACCTTTTCCTGGAGTGTTTGTTCTTAGGATGCAGTCATGCCCACCATCGCTGAGAGCTGCTCTTTCCAAAGACCTGGTTACACGATGGGTTTTCTGTCTTTATTCTGCCTAGCGTGCTGATCCTATCCAATGCCATTGGATTGTTTCTTGGTGTCTGATTGTCCTTAAATGTTCTTTAGTATTGTCCTTCAAAGATCTGAATATTTAGAGAAATATGATGATTTTTATCATATTTCATTTCTAAAGGGCAGCCTGGTGTTTCTGCTAACTTCATATAGTGCTGTAATTCTAGATGCAGCTTGCAGCTTGCAGATACACAAGCTATTTTGCTAGCTCCAAAACAAGGTCATTCCCACCATTGATAGTTTACCATTGATAGTATGCTTTTCAGGTGAAAATTTACAAATGTCAGTCACTTAGCTGTGTCCAACTCTTTGCAATCCCCTGGACTATAGCCTGTGAGGCTTCTCTACCCATGAAATTCTCTAGGCAAGAATACTGGGGTGGGTAGCCTATCTCTTCTCCAGGGTATCTTCTCAACCCAGGGACTGAACCCAGGTCTCCTGCATGGCAGGCAGATTCTTTACCATCTGAGCCACAGGGAAGCCCCAGGTAACAATAGCTAAAATGCTACTTTTTGTTGATGAAATTAACAAAGCCTTTATTCTTATTATTTTATTATACCTATATAAATTTTTGATAAAGATCAGTTGACATAATTATTCTCATAAACTACTTGCATAAAAATAAACAGGTTCAAGTTTTCTGGAAAGAAATTTGTCAGTTCAAATTAGGAGTACCTAATATAGTCCCTGGGATTTCTTCGGAAGGAATGATGCTAAAGCTGAAACTCCAGTACTTTGGCCACCTCATGCAAAGAGTTAACTCATTGGAAAAGACTCTGATGCTGGGAAGGATTGTGGGCAGGAGGAGAAGGGGAAGACAGAGGATGAGATGGCTGGATGGCATCACTGACTCAATGGATGTGAGTCTGAATGAACTCTGGGAGTTGGTGATGGACAGGGAGGCCTGGTGTGCTGCAATTCATGGGGTCGCAATGAGTTGGATACAACTGAGTGACTGAACTAACTAATATAGTCATATTATTTTAAAATATTTTTGTATCAAGGAGTCTATCCTCTAAACAAGTAAAACTTTGTCATAGATGATTTTTCAAATTATTTATTAAAGCATAATTTTAATAGTAAAATTATGAACAAATCAATTACTCCATGATAATAGAATGAGTAAATTATTTATGACAAATTCATTTCAAGTGATACTGGTTAGGTATTATATGGCATTTTTCAGAATTACCTAATATAATATGAAAATGCTCATTTCATAATATGGATACTAATCACATATGACTTGATTTCGTTCTTGAAGAAATGCTTACACATAGAAAATTGTGAAAGGCAATGCACTAAAACATCAACAATGATTACCGCTTTCTGTCATTACAGAGAAAATCATTATTTTGGTCTATACTTTTTTTTTCTTTGATGAACATATATTATGTACTAAAAATAATTCTCTGGGACTTTTTGTACAATTCTTTTGCAGTTTCCTAGAGTCTATAATTATATCAGAATAGAAAATTTTGTCTGTTTTTAAAGTAAATCCTGTAATAATTCTCAGCTGTGTTTGACTCTCCTTGGGTTGTTTAGATCTTCTTATGATAGAAAATGTGACCATTTCATTAGAAAGATGGCAGAGACAAATGTTTATCCCTCTTGGGAGATTATCAGGCAAAAATAAATCTTTAAAACAATTTTCAGTTCATTTATACTTATTTATTCAATACATACTTATTAAGTGCTTGCTGTATGCCAGGTGCTGTGCTATGTACTGGAAAAAGAAGCATGAGTAAAAAGACTAAGTCCCTTCACTGAATATATTTATATTATTGTGGGATTAGATAATCCAAAGGTATAAATTATGATAAGTGCTATAAAAAAGTACAGAATATACTAAGAGAAAATATAGCAACAAGAGCTGATCTAATCTGAATATCTGTTATCTTATCTGCAAATGATAGAGACAGCACAAAGGAATTTGTGAAAAATAAATAACATGTAAAGTTCATCTTGGCTCATGATATGAGTTCAATAAAAGTCATCTATCATTAAGAGCTGATTGATATATAATGAAGATAAGAGTAATAATAAAATAAATAATAAGTAATAAAAAGGTTGAGATACTGTATCAAATTGTTTTGTTCACCAGTTATTACAGTAGTGTATACTAAGGAGAATACAGAGATAATTAGTTCTGAGGTCAATAAAAGCAAATGCAGAGTGATTAAAGACAAAGCAATAGAGCAAATAGCCAAGTGTAAAAATATTTTACTAACTTAATAAAATAGAAAGTGTTAGCAGTGTTAAATGTTGTTGCTCAGTTGTGTCCAACTCATTGCCACCCCGTTACACTATAGCCCACTAGGCTCCTCTGTTCATGGGATTTTCCAGGCAAGAATACTGGAATGGGTTGCCATTTACTTTTCCAGTAGTGTTAGCAAGGAAAAACTAAAATCAAGACTGAGAGACGGTAAGATCTAATACTGTTGAAATATGTATAATGCTTAACTGGGATCTTTTTTCAGATGGTTTTCAGTGTCTGTGTTTTATACCTTCAATCTCATTACAGAAGGCACCACCCTGAAACTGTATTTATAACCAAAATTATGTCCTTTTCCAATTTATGCCCCATAAAAATCTTATTCTGATTAAAAAGAAAAAGACAATGTGGAATATTTAATAAATGTTTTTGGTGGGTTTCGTCCATGTAGCCTTCATTTTCTAAATTGTGAAGACATGTAGTTTTATGTCATTGGCATTGCTAATAAAGGAAGTCTGAACTCCTATTCATTTGATAACTGAAAAGAAAATGTTGGAATATCTGGGGATCATAGAATCCTTGTGGATTCAACAGAAAAGTGACCCAATTAGTAAACTTAAAGTAACAGTATTCCTATACCTGGTAAATTGGACTATGAGAAGAGGAAACATTTGTTGAGTGCTAATTTTGAGCCATCCTATATTCTAAGCACTCATTCAACTCAACAAATTTAGAAAGTAGTTGCTAGTATTCTTCCACATTTCACAGATAAACTGAATCAGAAAGAAATCAAATAAGTTTTCTAAGGTCAAACAGCTGCTGCTGCTAAGTCGCTTCAGTTGTGTCCGACTCTGTGCGGCCCCATAGATGGCAGCCCACCAGGCTCCACCGCCCCTGGGATTCTCCAGGCAAGAACACTGGAGGGGGTTGTCATTTCCTTCTCCAATGCATGAAAGTGAAAAGTGAAAGTGAAGTCGCTCAGTTATGTCTGACTCTTCGCGACCTCATGGACTACAGCCTGCCAGGCTCCTTTGTCCATGGGATTTTCCAGACAAGAGTACTGGAGTGGGTTGCCATTGCCTTCTCCGAAGGTCAAACACCAAAGAATTTAAAACCATATCACTAAACTGTCAGCTCTAGGCTTGCTCATTTATATTTCTATTCTCTACTGCTACAGATTTAAAGAAAACAAACAGAACATAAACATCATTTGCCAATTTTGATAATTAGTTATTAATTATATAATCAGGAATTTTGCCTAACTATGCAATAACATGGTTCAACTAGAATAAAACTTAAGGACTTATAGAAAACTCTCTACCAAAGCTCCAAAGGTTTAAGGGGGTCAGGAGGTAAATAAGTAGATGTGATAATTTCCTCTTCTTTCTCTGTATTCATAAGATATGATAATAAAACCAGTAACAATGCAAATATGATCACAAAACCAAAAATAGCTGATAATATCCAGAACAACTTGTAAATGAATGGTTCAGTTCAGTTCAGTTCAGTCGCTCAGTCGTGTCCGACTCTTTGCGACCCCATGAATCACAGCACGCCAGGCCTCCCCTGTTCATCATCATCTCTCGGAGTTCACTCAGACTCATGTTTATCGAGTCCGTGATACCATCCAGCCATCTCATCCTCGGTTGTCCCCTTCTCCTCCTGCCCCCAATCCCTCCCAGCATCAGAGTCTTTTCCAATGAGTCAACTCTTTGCATGAGGTGGCCAAAGTACTGAAGTTTCAGCTTTAGCATCATTCCTTCCAAAGAAATCCCAGGGCTGATCTCCTTTAGAATGGACTGGTTGGATCTCCTTGCAGTCCAAGGGACTCTCAAGAGTCTTCTCCAACACCACAGTTCAAAAGCATCAATTCTTCGGCACTCAGCCTTCTTCACAGTCCAGCTCTCACATCCATACATGACCACTGGAAAAACCATAGCCTTGACTAGATGGACTTAGTCGGCAAAGTAACGTCTCTGCTTTTGAATATGCTATCTAGGTTGGTCATAACTTTTCTTCCAAGGAGTAAGTGTCTTCTAATTTCATGGCTGCAGTCACCATCTTCAGTGATTTTGGAGCCCCCAAAAATAAAGTCTGACACTGTTTCCACTGTTTCCCCATCTATTTCCCATGAAGTGATGGGACCAGATGCCATGATCTTCGTTTTCTGAATGTTGAGCTTTAAGCCAACTTTTTCACTCTCCTCTTTCACCTTCATCAAGAGTTAATAATTGAATATTTCTTAAATGAAAAAGCAGATCTTATATAAACAAGTTTAATGGTATTTTACTACCTTATTACAACTGGAGAAGGGATAAGCTACCCACTCCAATATTCTTGGGTTTCCCTTGTGACTCAGCTGGTAAAGAATCCGCCTGCAATGTGGGAGACCTGGGTTCGATCCTTGGGTTGGGAAGATCCTCTGAAGAAGGCAAAGACTATGCACTCCAGTATTCCGGCCTGGAGAATTCCATGAACTGTATAGTCCATAGGGTCACAAAGAGTCAGACACCACTGAGCTACTTTCACTTTCATGTTACAAATGATAAATATTAAGTGACTTATTTAAAACTGTTTTAAAGTGTGAAACTAAGATTCAAACACAGTTTCTCTTAATTCCTACAGAGCCTTCTACTTCTAAATTTTCTACATAGATGTTAAACCTCTCTGTATACCTCCATATTTTGCAGGCTGGAAATAGAAATTCTAGCAGATACTGATCTTAAAAAATAGTTATTCTTAAAACCATCTAACTTGCTTTAAATTTGCTGTAATGGCTATTATAGCTTTTTATGTCAAAATAATATGTGTTAGCTCTGTATGTAATAAGAAAAGCTCTACAATTGATAGCTCTGAAATGGGATTTTGAATTTAATATCTAGCAAGGCAGAAAACATCATTGGTGGTAGCAAGGATAGTCTCTGGAATAGGATAGCATGGAGTTGTCAAAACTTTTGCCACTGGTGAAATGGAATGATATACTAGTGAGATGAAGTACACTGATTGGTGCATTGTATGATGTGATCAAATGCCTCTTGCAGCAATCAGTATGTCAGGTATGTGTAAGGACTATTTTGGTGCAGATATCCAGTAGATAATTGGAGTTCAAGAGGGAAGTTGGTTCAGAAAATAGGCTTTTATAAAATGCCTGCCTATAGAAAGAACTTGAAACAGGCACTTGTTGTAAAAAGAGACTTCAAAGGGCAGTTACCTCTAAAGCATAAACCTCAAAAGGGGTGGCAGGATGGAAATATTTTGACTAGAATAGCTATAAAAGTGAGGAGAAGAGCTAGGAGAGGATAGTGTATAAAGAGCTAAAGGGAGCAGAGGTCTTACCTGAGGAGGGGATGATCGATCGTGTAGGACTAATAATAGAATTTGCTTTTGTTGTTGTTTAGTCACTAAAATAGATTTGGGCCATTAAAGCTCATTGCTGATGAAATGAAAAATGAACTAAAGAAAAACAAAATCATCCTGGGAGTGAGTTGTAATTGAAAAAAATAAGAAGCTAATGAACATAAACCACACTGTCAATAAATTTAGTCAAAAGTATGAAACAAGAGAGAGACTTAAGAGTAGGAGGCATGGAGTTTCAAGGGAAAGAGTTCCTTAGGGAGAATAGAACGTTTACTAAGGTACCAACATTTGGGTGATTTAATGTCAAGAATTTGGAGGAGGATCCTGTGGACAATAAAGATTGAAATTTCAAGAAGAGTTAGTCTTTAAAAAAACAAGAACCAATGAGAAAGGCTAAACATAAAATATGTCTGCAAGTCATGACATTTTAAAATATTAATTCCCTAAAAGAAAGTTTGATGAAAATATGAAGTAGCATAGAAAAAGATCATCTGAAAATAGTAAACATGGTACTAGAATCATATCACCAGTTTTTTTAATATTTCATGAATGGGTTCATATTTTAAAAGGGTTTTATTAAAACTGTGGTAGCTTAGAACCTATATAAATACTCAGTGTGTGTGCAAGAACAGACCTGTATTTGTTTTCTGAGAAAAATTATTTTGTAATAATATTTTTTGATAAATTAGATACAATAATATGTTAAAGGATTTGGATTTCTATAAACAAGAGCCTATATAAATATTAGGTTTTGTTTGCTAAATTAGGCTTTCTTGGAATTCATTTGGAACAGCTGGATCACCTTAGAGCTTTGCAAGTTTAGTATGTTTCAGGAAGGAGTTCAGTGTCAACAACTTAGATTTTGGAGTGTTAAACCTTAGCAGAAAAACCTTATACCTTAGAAGGAAGAAATGGCTGCAAGGTCATTTTCTCTACTAAAAGTCAAGAATCCTTGTTTGACCTGTGAAAGTATAGAGTAGATTGTGGCCAGGTTTCCCTAGAGAAGGTGGTTCTCCTATCACAGTTTTAGGAAGCACACAGAGGAGCAGCTCAGTCTTGAAGGCCAGAATGTGACAAATACTTTTATCCCTCTGTCTGACTCTCCAGGCACCCTCACTTGTACACCTAATCAAAATCTGGTTGTGCAGTTGAAGCACATGTGTGAAATTGAAAAATCTTTATGCTACTTCATAATCAAAGAATACAACCTTTACTGAATTCATTTACTTGAAATTATTAAAATCATTTTATGCACTGGAAAAAATTCTTACTTCCAACATGGTTATGGTTTTTATTGAAAGGCCAAATATTAAGGCTATGATGCAATAAATCCTTTGATCAACTTTGGTGGTGGTAGTTTAGTTGCTAAGTCAGCCCGACTCTTGTGACTAACTGTAGCAAGAGTTGATCTTGTTGATCAACTGTAAATACATTTTAGACTGCCTATAATTTTTAATATATTTTATTTTTTTGATTTTATTTTTACTTTATTGTATGTTACAATACTGTATTAGTTTTAATATATTTTAAAATTTTCTGTTGTTTCAATTAAAGTGTCTGTTTCAGTTCACAGTGCCGATCTAGGTCAAGTGGAAACAATTTACCTTAAAATAAAACATAAGAAAAAATATTGGACATTATGTGGTGTCAGGTTCATATTTTCTAGTTTTACTGTATGATCTTCCAAGTAAGATCATACAAAAGCTTGAAGATTTTCAGGCTTTACATGTAACACTTGGATGTAGCATTTGAATAATGTTTGTATGCTTAGAAAATGATAGAGCTCTTCCAAAACACACATTGGTATTCAATTTTTATTAATAATGATTTTGCATCACAAAGAACTTCTTAAATTTTCTGTCAATCAGCAGTTTTGTTATTTTTGGACATTTTGTTTCTAAGACCCTCAAATTTGATATGCAAGGTTTTTTTTCATGCTTTATTCTATAATCAGTGTGCACTAATTAGTATTCTATCTGAATCTGCACTGGAATATAAGTTAGAAGATGTATTCAAGTTCCAGATGCACTCAAGTTCATTATAACTTGAGAAGCTGGGGAAAAAATTAACCCCTTTGAAATTTACAAACCAGTTACCCCTAGGATTGCTGTGAGAATTAAAATAGTTACTACGTAAAGAAATCTGCACAGTTATTCTTAGTGGAGATTCAATGACAGTTGGCTTCTCTTTTCTGCTTTTTCCAATCCTTTCTGATTCTCAGTTTCCTCACCTGTTATATATTTTTTCTGAAACATCTCAGTAAAGTATATATTTATATTTATGGACCACAAGTACAATAGCAAAAGAAATTGTGATTGCTGTTCTGCACTGTTTCATGGAAGATGCACAGAGAGGCATCAGAAAATCATAATTTATTGAAGGATCATTCCCACAGATAGAGATACAAGATTAGTCCTTCTCTATCCAATATTAAATTTAACTGAGGTTCTCTCACTGTCACAGTAATTTGCTCACAACTGTTGCCTACTGTTTTCCTGCCTCTTATTCAAGCTCAAATGAAGCAATCAAATAACTTTCTGAGCAGAAACTGTGACCCGAAAATGGAATTAGGTAATTTAAGAACAGAAAAAATATGTGATGTGTTTCCTCACTCCTAAATTTGTTATATTCCATGTGTGAAGAAAACAAATAGACTCCAAATTGTCACTATGACAGAATAGCTTGTATCAGATTAACTTTCCAACTGAGGGAACAGGAAATGTAGTAGCAGGTGGGAATACAGAAACTGGAGAAAGTTTTAGGGGGAAAAAATATATTGAAAGACGATGGAGAGCAACCAGTGCAGGCAATGCTTTCTGGTCAGTGATTCTTCAGAAGAAAAAAAGAGGAGAGTTCCAATTTTATCCCAACCTTATCTTCTAAGGGCATTTTCCAAACTGTTCTACTAGGGAAAGGAAATTGGTAGAATTAACTGAGAAGATAGAGTTCAGATCTGTTGGTACTTTACAGACTAAATTCTGGACAGGACAATCCAGTAAAGACTTTGAAAAATTTGCCTGCATACTCCTGTGAATCTTCAGCCAGTGCTGAAACTATGTTTATATAAGGTAAATCACTTTAGAATTCAGTAAAACATGATATATAGAATGTTGGAAATTGAACAGAGACTTTAGTATCTATGTGGTGCTGTGGATACAAAAGTTGGAATTCAAGTATTTCAATTAAGGGGGCTTCATAAACACACTGGGCTTTCAGGTGAGACTCCAGAAAGACCATGTCCTAAGAGTAAGGGCCTCCAACAAAGGAATAAAATTAATAGCTTGAGACTAAGGGAAACTCTGAAAAGCAGTCCTAAGGAAGCCTGAGGCCTCTAGACAATCACAGTACTCTGCCACAAGTCTATCTGCTTGTCAGAAAACTCTTAACCCTCCTTGGAGGGAGATGGTATTGTCAAGAGCTTTTATGATTTTTAAAAACTTGTTTTATAGAGGTGTATCTTAAATGTTATAGATTGATTATATAAAAGGCATTAAGTGTACAGCTTAGTAAATATCTTCATATTTACAGCATTGTAAATACATTCATATATTACCACTCATGTTAAGATACAGAGCATTTCTGAAGCCTGGAAGGTTCTTTCATCTTTTGGGGTATTCCATATTCTTACTTACCCCACCATCAGTTAGTATTGCTTGTTCTGAAGTTAACATAAATGGAGTCATTTGTATGTTTAATGCCCAAATCCTTTCACTCAACATAACCATGAGGTTCATCTATATTTTTATGTATTCACAGTTTCTTTTTATTTCTTTGTAGCATCCTACTGTATCAGTATTCCACAATTTATTAATCTGCTGCTGGTAGAAATTAAGGTTGTTTCCAGTTTGGGGCTGTTATGAAATATTCTTGTTTATGCTTTTGTGAGAACTTATCCACTCATTTCTCTTGTGAATATGATTAGGAGTGATATAACTTTAGCAAATGTTGCCAAAGTGTTTTCCAAAATGATGGTAAATATTTACACTCCTAACTGATTTGTGAGAGTCCCAGTTACTCCACATTCTTGCTGACATTAGTACTGTGACTGTCTGGAATCTGAATTTTCAGAGGAAATGTGCAGTGATATGGCACTATGGTTATAACTTTGTTGAGCACATTTTCCTATTCTTACTAACCATTTGAATTCCCTCTTATCAAGTCCTTGTTCAAGTCTTGTCCTTTTCATTGGGTGTTTTTTTTTTTTTTTTTCAATTGTTTACAGGAGTGATTTATATCCAATTATATCTTTCGTTGGAAATGTGAATTGTAGTATCCTCTCTGTCTATGAACTATCTTTTCACTTAGTTAATGGTGTCTTTGGATTGATAAAAATTTTCAATTTTCACAAAATCAAAGAATTATTTATCTTATTTTTAATTAGTGGTTTGGGGTTTTGTTTAAGAAATCTTTTGCCTTATCAAAGCAAAGAAATGAAAATATTGCCCTCTTTCCTTATAGAAGCTTTATTGCTTACCAATCGCAGGTAGTCCTATGATGCATCTTGAGAAACTTGTACCTATCCTATGAGCATGTAAGGTGAGAGTCTATGTTCCTCTTTTTATCTAATAAATAGGCAATTGTTCCAATATAATTTATTAAAAAGACATCCTTTCCTCCAGTGAATTAGAGTTGGAACCATTGATGGCTCTTCATTTGCACATCCATTTGTGACTTATCTCTTCTATTACACTAGTCAATGTTTCTATGCATAGCCAAGCTAGGCTGTCTTATTTATACTAGTTTTAGAATGAGTCTTAGAATTTTATGGTGGAATTCCTCCAACTTTGTTATTCATCATCAAGGCTGTCTTGGCTAGTTTAGGTTCTTTCCACTTATATCTAAATTTCAGAATCAGCTTTCAGTCCTGCCCCCAATATGCTATGTTTGTAGAGAATTCAGAGATAAATTTGAAGAATTTTCATACTAATCATATAGGGTTTTCTAATCCTTTAAAACTGGGCTATTAAATTCTTTTTGAACAGTGTTTCCTAGTTTCTGGTATATGATTCTTGCACATATCATATTATATTTACTCTTAGGCAAACCAGTATAGATGATACATTTTTTAAAATTTCCTTTTATAATTGTTTGCTGCTGGTATGTAGTGTATAGTGTTAGTCGTTCAGTCATGTCCAACTTTTTGCAACCCCATGGGCCATGGCCCACAGGCTCCTCTGTCCCGGGAATTCTCCTGGCAAGAATACTGGAGTTGGCTGCCATTCCCTTCTCCAGGGGATCTTCCTGACCCAGGAATTGAACCCAGGTCTCCTGCATTGCAGGCAGATTCTTTACCATCTGAGCTACCAGGGGAAATTTGCTGCTGGTATAGAGAGATATTATTTTTGAATATTGACTTATATCCTGAAACTTTGATTAATTAATTTTTTTCAACAGTTTAAATTCTTCTGGATAATTTTTCTTACACACACAATCATGTCATCTGCAAATAAAGTTTGTTAATTTATGAAGTTTATATTTTTATTCATTTTGCAACTTTATTTTGTGTTAATTAGAGATGCACATACAGTTGTAAGAAATAATATGTTACAGTTCCATAGACCCTTCATCCAGTTTGCTGCTACAGTTAGAGCGGACATAACTATAGTTCAATAGCAGGGAACTGATATTGATACAACCCATCAGTGTTAGTCAGATTTCAAGAGTTTGCATGTGCTCCTTTGTATATGTGTGTGTGTCTGTATCTGACTCTTTGTGACCTTATGGACTGTAGCCCACCCGTGGGGCTCCTCTGTCCATGGGGATTCTCCAAGCAAGAATGCTGGAGTAGGTTGCCATTCCTTTCTCCAGGGGATCTTCCCGACTCAGGGATAGAACCTACCTCTCTTATATCTCCTGCATTAGCAGGCGGGTTCTTTACCACTAATGACACCTGGGTGTCTGTGTATTTTGTTCTATGCTATTTTATCATATTATGTAACCACCATCACAGTCAAGACAGAAGAGTTTTGTTACAAGGATACCTTGTGCTACCTTTTTATAGTCACAGTTGCTTAACTCTGACTGCAACCCCTTACCTGCCCTCAGCTCTGGCAACCATTAATCTGGTGTTCATTTCTATAATTTTGTTCATTTCTATAATTCATTCATTTGAAGAATGTTATATAATGAAATGAAAACTTTGAGACTGTTTTCTTTATTTTTCCCTCTCAGCATAATGATCTTGTGATAGACCCATCATACAATATGCAAGTTGTTTCAAAGTTTATTCCTTCTTCTTGCTGATATTGTGGTATGGATGTATCATATTTTGTCTGGCCATTCCCTAGCCATACAGCAAATGGGTTATTTCCAGGTTGGGGCTATCATGAATAAAGCTGCTATGAATGTTCATGTACAGATTCCTGTGTAAAAAACGTTTCTAGTTCTTAGGGATAAATGCCCAACAGTGCCATTCCTGAGCCATATGAGAAGCTCATTTAAAATTTTTTTTTAAGAAACTGCCAAACTATTTTCCAGAGTGTAGTTGACATTTCCGTCATCAATATATGAATGATCAAGTTTCCCCAAATCCTTGACAGCATTTGGTATCAAGGTTTATCCTACTTCGGGTTTGCTCAGCTTCTTGAATCTGTAGAATTAAATGTTTCAACAAATTTGGAAAATTTTCAACTACTATTTCCTTGAATAGTTTTTCAGTTTCATTCTTACTCTTTCCTTCTTACAAGATTTTAATTATACCAGTGCTAATTCTTTTGTCATAACCCCATAGGTTCCTGAGACTCTGGGCTTGTTGTTGTTTTAGTCTATTGTTCATTTTGTTTAGATTGGGTAAATTCTATCAATATGTCAGGGACTGATTCCATCCTCTGTCCCTCTACTCTACTACCTGTTGCCCCTCTACTATTAAGCCCATCAAGCAGGTTATATTTTTGTTTCAGTTTTACATTTTTCAGTGCTATAATTTCCAATTTTTCCCTTTTCATAATTTCTGTTTGTTGATATTTTCTATGTTTTTATTTGCTTTAAGAAGATTCACAATTGCTTCTTTAAGCCTTTTCATGGTGGATGCTTTAAAATCCTTTATACGTAATTTCAACATATGATTTATATTAGTGTTGTATTCTGGTATATTTTTATTCAGGTTGTAATTTTTTGGTTCTTTGTAAGGTGAGTGATTTCTGATTGTATCCTAGATATTTTGGATATCATTTTATGAAGCTTTGGATACTATATAATCTTCTTATTGTAGCAGGTAGTCCCCTGTTGAGGTGTACTTCTGGAGGTAGTTTAGTCCCTAAGTCGTGTCCAACTCTGACAACCCCATGGGCTACAGCCTATCAAGCCCCACTGTCCATGAAATTTTGCAGGCAAGAATACTGGAGTGGAGTCAGCGTTTAGTTCTTAGGGGATCTTCCCGACCTAGGGATTGAACCTGGGTCTCCTGCATTGCAGAAGAATCCTTTACTGTCTGAGCCACCAGGGAAGCCTAGAACCTGTGGAAAGTATTAATAAATGTGTCTGTTCTGCTTCAGGTCAGGCCCTGCCTAAACTACCCTAGCCAAAATGGAGTGCCAATCACACTGCATTATTTCAGACAAATTCGTTTCCTCTCTTCCACACTGACACTTTCTTGGTAAAACTGGGACATCAATTTATACTTTTTGTTTCCTCCAGGTAGGGATATAGGCTCAGCTCCCTGCTGGAGCCAAATGACACTATTAGAAGGATGCAGATGAAGCAAATGCCAACTAGCCATGCCTGTCCCAACAATCTCATCCTGCCTGCCTTGTAATGCTAGGTGAAGTGGAGGCTCAGCTCTTCACTGGGCCCCGCCAATACCAGGAGATGGCCAGGATTCATATCAGTTAACCTTACTTTGTTAAGTTATGACCAACCTAGATAGTATATTCAAAAGCAGAGACATTACTTTGCCAACAAAGGTCTGTCTAGTCAAGGCTATGGTTTTTCCAGTGGTCATATATGGATGTGAGAGCTGGACTGTGAAGAAGGCTGAGCACCGAAGAATTGATGCACTTGAACTGTGGTGTTGGAGAAGACTCTTGAGAGTCCCTTGGACTGCAAGGAGATCTAACCAGTCCATTCTGAAGGAGATCAGCCCTGGGATTTCTTTGGAAGGAATGATGGTAAAGCTGAAACTCCAGTACTTTGGCCACCTCATGCAAAGAGTTGACTCATTGGAAAAGATTCTGATGCTAGGAGGGATTGGGGGTAGGAGGAGAAGGAGATGATCGAGGATGAGATGGCTGATGGCATCATGGACTCTATGGATGAGAGTCTGAGTGAACTCCGAGAGATGGTGATGAACAGGGAGGCCTGATGTGCTGCGGGCAGAGTCGGACACGACTGAGCAACTGAACTGAACTGAATCTTTTTGAACTGCCTCATTTAATCTCATTGCTGCTGGGTGGGTGTGAAGTTTCAACTCCTGTGGGCACTGGTAAGAACAGGGGTGAGGAAAACTTAGAATATTGACTAGTCCCAACTCATGCTGCCTATACAGTCTCAGTGCTGTTGAAGAGGTGGAGGCTCAGCTTGTGGCTAAACCTCACTGACACTACCGTGGTGGAATTATTTTAGTACCATCTGCTTCTGGGTGGGAGATCAGGGAACTGGAGTATCTTTTATCCTCTGTAGGCATACAGAGCACAGAAGATGAGCTCCAGACTTGGAATGATGATATTGTTTTATCAGGGAATTAGAGTGCTGCCAGCTTTGGCCAGTTAGGGGATGAAACTTTAGCTCCCAGCTTGGCTCCACGTATACCACTGGGGAGAGAATTGGACAGCTGCTGCCTGGTTTCTGCTGGGCTGGGATAGGGTTGGTAGATGATTAGCTTCCTGCTCAGCCTCTGCAATCTTGCAGTGAGTGGTACACTTTTTTTCTCTTGGTGTTTAACCAGAGTAGATTGGGTATTGCCACTGAAGACTTTTGTTTTGAGACCACATATTTCTGGTCTTTGGACCAGTAAAATAGGATTTACTTGGAGCTTGTTTTTACTTTGTTTTCTGTTTGCACCTATTATAGGTCTTGGGTTGAAGGCTTCTGCATTACCCTGCTGGGATACATGGCAATCAATAAGGAAGCCAAGCAACTCACTCCTTTGCCAGTCCTCAGGTTCCAAGGTCCTGATATAGTTTGCCTTCTTTCTGGGCCTTCTGGGGCTTGTCTTTGTATGTCCAGAGTTTTCACTTAGAAGAGGCAATGCCTAGGAATAATGGGGTTATTTCATCTTAGCCAAAACCAGAAGCCAAGTCGCAGAGACTTCCAGTATGATATGTGAAGCAAATCAGTATAGTTGACCCTCTTATTTTGTTCCTGGGTCAAGGTAAACTTTTCAGTAAATTATTAGATGCTGTTTTGATAGGAATTTTTGTTGGATTAAGGACCTTTGGAAAATTCTGAAAGAGGTGGGAATACCAGACCACCTAAACTGCCTTCTGAGAAATCTGTATACAGGTCAGGAAGCAACGGTTAGAACTGGACATGGAATAACAGACTGGTTCCAAATAGAGAAAGGAGTATGTCAAGGCTGTATATTGTCACCCTGCTTATTTAACTTATGTGCAGAGTACAGCATGAGAAACGCTGGGCTGGAAGAAGCACAAGCTGGAATCAAGATTTCTGGGAGAAATACCAATAACCTCAGATATGCAGATGATACCACCCTTATGGCAGAAAGCAAAGAAGAACTACAGAGCCTCTTGATGAAAGTAAAAGAAAGAAAGAAAGTGAAGTCACTCAGTCATGACTGACTCTTTGCAACCCCATAGACTGTAGCCTACCACGCTCCTCCATCCATGGGATTTTCCAGGCAAGAGTACTAGAGTGGGTTGCCATTTCCTTCTCCAGAGGATCTTCCCAACCCAGGGATTGAACCTGGGTCTCCCCCATTGTAGGCAGGCACCTTACCATCTGAGCCACCAGGGAAAGTGAGAGAGGAGAGTGAAAAAGTTGGCTTAAAACTCAACATTCGGAAAACTAAGATCATGGCATTTGGTCCCATCACTTCATGGCATTTAGATGGGGAAACAGTGGCAGATTTTATTTTGGGGGGCTCCAAAGTCCTGCAAGGATATCCAACCAGTCCATTCTGAAGGAGATCAACCCTGGGATTTCTTTGGAAGGAATGGTGCTAAAGCTGAAATTCCAGTACTTTGGCCACCTCATGCGAAGAGTTAACTCACTTGAAAAGACTTTGATGCTGGGAGGGATTGGAGGCAAGAGGAGAAGGGGACGACAGAGGATGAGATGGCTGGATGGCATCACTGACTCGATGGATGCGAGTCTGAGTGAACTCTAGGAGTTGGTGATGGACAGGGAGGCCTGGTGTGCTGCAATTCATGGGATCTCAAAGATCGGACATGACTGAGTGACTGAACTGAACTGAAAGTCCTGTGGATGGTAACTAGAGCCATGAAAGTAAAAGACACTTGCTCCTTGGAAGAAAAGTTATGACCAACCTAGACAGCATATTAAAAAGCAGAGACATCACTTTCCCAACAAAGGCCCGCCTAGTCCAAGCTATGGTTTTTCCAGTAGTCATGTATAGCTGTGAGAGATGGACTATAAAGAAAACTGAGTGTTGAAAAATTGATGCTTTTGCACTGTGGTGTTGGAGAAGACTCTTGAGAGTCCCCTGGACTGCAAGGAGATCCAACCAGTCAATCCTAAAGCAAATCATACCTGAATATTCATTGGAAGAACTGATGTTGAAGCTGAAACTCTAATACTTTGGCCATCTAATGCAAAGAGCTGACTCATTTGAAAAGACCCTGATGCTGGGAAAATCAAAGGTGGGAGGAGAAGGGGACGACAGAGGATGAGATAGCTGGATGGCATCACCAACTCAATGGACATGAGTTTGAGTAAACTCTAGGAGTTGGTGATGGACAGGGAGATCTGGCATGCTGCAGTCCATGGGGTCATAAAGAGTCAGACATGACTGAGCAACTGAACTGAACTTAACTGAGGACGTTTACTTGTATTCTTAGTTTGCTGAGAGTTTTTAGAATAAATTAAATTTTATCTTTTTTTTTTTTTTTGCTGTAATTGAAATATCACAATGGTTTTTCTCCTTTTTCTTTTTCCTGAGGATGTCAGTTGTAATGATTGGTTTTCAAATGTTAAATCAAACTTGCATTTTTGGAAAAAAATTCACTTTGTCAAGATATGTTATTCTTTTAATTTAGTGTTGGATTCAATGTTCTAATATTTCATTAATAAAGACTTTTGCTTTTATGTTATGAGAGAGACAACCTTGTTAAATTTATTCATTGGATCCTTCATTTTATATTTATTATTTTTAGTTCTAAAAATGTTATTTTCTTTCAAATCTATCTCCTTTCATATTGTTACAATTTTCAACTTCAGTTCAGTTCAGTCGCTCAGTTGTGTCCGACTCTTTGTGACTCCATAAACCTCAGCACACCAGGCCTCCTTGTCCATCACCAACTCCTGGAGTCCACCCAAACTCATGTCCATTGAGTCGGTGATGCCATCCAGCCATCTCATCCTCTGTCGTCCTCTTCTCCTCCTGCCCTCAATCCTTCTCAGCATCGGGGTCTTTTCCAGTGAGTCAACTCTTCACATGATGTGGCCAAAGTATTGGAGTTTCAGCTTCAACATTAGTTCTTCCAGTGAACACCCAGGACTGATCTCCTTTAGGGTGGACTGGTTGGATCTCCTTACTCTTGACAGAAGACTGTCAAGAGTCTTCTCCAACACCACAGTGCAAAAGCATCAATTCTTCAACACTCAGCTTTCTTTATAGTCCAACTCTCACATCCATACATGACTACTGGAAAAACCATAGCCTTGGCTAGATGGACCTTTGTTGGCAAATTAATGTCTCTGCTTTTGAATATTGCTGTCTAGATTGGTCATAACTTTCCTTCCAAGGAGTGAGCGTCTTTTTATTTCATGGCTGCAATCACCATCTGCAGTGATTTTGGAGCCCCCCAAAATAAAGTCAGCCACTGTTTCCTCATCTATCTGCCATGAAGCGATGGGACCAGATGCCATGATCTTCGTTTTCTGAATGTTGAGTTTTAAGCCAACTTTTTCGCTCTCCAAGAGGCTTTTTAGTTCCTCTTCACTTTCTGCCATAAGGGTGGTGTCATCTGCATATCTGAGTTTATTGATATTTTTCCTGGCAATTTTCAACTTCCTACATTAAACTATGTGAGGTATAACTCTAATATCTGAGCCCCTGTTACTCTGTTTATTTTGGTTTTGCTTCTTTTAGCTTTCATTTATATAGTCTCTCTTTCTTTGTCTCCTTTAAATTAGAGATATGATGTCAGGGAGGTATGGTTTCAAGTCCTCCTGATTTTGCCTTTTAATCACTGTGTGATTATGAATAATCAACAAAATAATGTTCCTGAGGTAATATGTGAATGAAAGCACTTTTCCTGTGGTACTGAAGTGAATAATAATTGAGATAACTATAAGAGTGGCCAATAATCTTTTTCTTTAGTCTTTCTTGACTGATTTGTTCCTTTTATAATTTCTCTTTTGTAATGTTTCATTTCTGTAGAAGGCAGGACAAGAAATATTTTCCCTTTCTACCTCATTTATATTTATTTTAATGTTTTAAGTCAGATATTCTTTCAAAATAAATTTTAAATATTATGACTTTTGTTTGGGGCAGATACTGATAAAAAATAATAGCTAATTCTGAGAACCTTAGTGATGGAAACACTATACACAATTTTCGTGAATGCTTACAGAATTCATATGAGGTAGGTGCTAACAACATTCACAGTTTATGGATGGAAAGCAACATAAAGTACCTTGCATAAGGGCATGAAGCCAGAATCTAAGCCCAAGGAATCTGACTCCAGTCCAGATAGCACACTTGCCTGCTTCTCCTTTGTTTCTCACCTACACACTTCGATTAAGAGGCAGTTTATTATATTGATTGAAACAGAGACTCTGCAGTCACACTGCCTTAGTTTGAAACTTTCATCTGTACTTATGGGCTTCCCAGGTGGCACTAGTGATATAGAACCTACCTACCAATGGAGAAGATGTAAGAATTGTGTGTTCGATCCCTGGATCAGGAAGATTCCTTGGAGGAGGGCTTGGCAACCCACTCCAGTATTACTGTCTGAAGAATCTCATGGACAGAAGAGCCTTACAGTGTGAGACATCAAGCAAGTGGTGAAAACTGAGTTTTGTCATATATTGAAATTTGTATTAAGATCTGGGTTAAGTGATAGGTCATTCATGTAATCTTAGCTCCTGTAGGCTTGATCATTTTGATTGTGTAACTGACGTATTTGGAAGTTTTTTTGTAGTAATGATTTGAGGATTAGATTAGTGTCATAATCCTACATGGAATACTCATCTTTACTTCTGCTAAGTATCTGGGGACACTAGCAATATGAGATTAATTTAATCAACTCCCAGGCATTTTTAAAAATTTATTTTTAATTGAAGGATAATTGCCTTATAATATTGTCTTAGTTTCTGCCATGAATCAATATGAATCAGTCATAGGTATACATATGTCCCCTCCCTCTTGGACTTCCCTCTTAGGCACTGAGAATATCTGAAGCTTTTTTCAAAGTTTCTGTAAGCCTATCTAGTTCTATTTCCAGGTCTCTCTTTCACTAGTTTGCAGCCTTTCAGAGTCCTCATCCACAGTGTTAGAATTACTAAGACTTCTAGTTTTTTGAACCTTGAACTTCAAAGATTTATTCCCTGCCCCAAGATGTTTTCAGAAGTGCTTCTCACATTCTCAGCATGTCAGACACTACCAGCAGAAAAGATGCTCCAAGCGCTGTTAGATTTCTACTTTTAAAATGTCTTCATTTTTATTAGTGCTTCAGGATATTTATATACCTTTATATCTTTCTATCAAATTGTTCTAGTTGTCCTTGGTAAGAAGGTTGATCAAATTGTTTAATCTGCTATTAAAAAGCAAGTGATTTTTACATTTAGGTTTAAGTGATTAATAATTCTTTGAATGCCAATTTTCTCATTTTTCATTTTACTTATCTTTATCTTCTACAATGACTAGTTATTTACTGTGCAATAAGACATATTCATTTAAAAATATAAATTATAAAAGATCAAGATGGGAGAGAACATGTTTGATAGTAAGTCATATGAAAGTCATGGAAGAAAATCTAACATGAAATCACAGAATTCATGAATCATAGGCAATATAAAAAACTACAGCCAGATTTACCTGCTCCCCATATACTGCAGTATGCTGGTCTTAGGAGTACTCGGTTTAACTCAACCAAAAATAGTTTTAGTGTTGCACTGATGGATTGTGATGTATTCAGAAGAGAACAGAAAATTCTTGCGTTTCCAACTGCAACAAGGATGAGTTGGATAAATGAAAAATTTACTGAGACAATATATGATAGTGAAAAAATATGATAACTATCTTCAAATATGTGAAAATATATTATGCTGGAGAAAGAGTTTATTTAGAACATGTTGCTTTAAAAGGCAAAAATATGGGGAGTTAAATGAAAATAGGAAGAGTAGTTTTCCAAATAATTAGAAAGTTTACCAATGATGCATAGTATAGAGAACTTTGAAAAACAACATTACCTGTCATTAGAAGATTTGAACCAATAAATAGATAGCTACTTCTCAAACTTCCCTTAAATGAGTGTATCTTTTACAAATCTAAAATATTGTAAAACTGCATGTTTCTAGGGTTGTTCTAGCAACAGCATGTGGGTTGTAATATAGCAGTAAGAGTTTAAGGTCAAAAAGACTAGGCAATATAAAAACTAAATTATGTCTTACTTGGGCATGATTGTTGCCAGTGGATATAGCAAAGACACAGAAATAAGGATTCCTTGAAAAATTATCAAATAATTTTGTAGTCTACAATATATGGAAGAGAGTAGAATAATCAAATAATTCTAGGAAAAATGTAGGAATAAGTGGGATGAATAATGTAAAAATCACATTATAAATTATAAAATATAACTTATTATATGTTTTTATATAAATTTTCACTTCCTGATTCTACAACTACTTCTTTTCTTGAGAAGCAGTCGTTTGCTCTATAAAATTTTCTACCCCTATATCTGTCCTGCTGAAAAATTACAACAACCCATGTGTGAATAATAGAAATTTTTCACTTTTTCTGGCTAATTCAATTTTTAGCTTTCCCAATTTAAAGGAAGTTCAGGCTCATTATCCATCCTGTAAAGGTAGATTTTGCTGATATAATAAGATTACTTTAGAATGGCAATTTTTTAAAAATGTGTAATAATTCTTATGTCTGATAAACATAATTATTTTTCATTATCTCTATTATTTGCATAACTCTATACAAACAACTTTGAGTTATACCAAGAAACAAGGTCATTTAAACTTATATGGTTTTCTTTAGGTAGTTGTTGGTAAACAGAATAATAGATAACCCAAGATATCTAAATCTTAATCACCAGAAACTGAATTTTCATCAGAAACTGAATTTACCTTACTTGGTCAAAGGAACTATACTAAGTCACTTCAGTTGTGTCGACTCTGTGTGACCCCATAGACGGCAGCTCACCAGGTTCCCCCGTCCCTGGGATTCTCCAGGCAACAACAGTGGAGTGGGTTGCCATTTCCTTCTCCATGTGATTAAATTAAGAACCCCACTGTAGGGAGATTGTCTTGGGTTATCCCTGTCTAGTCTAATCAAGTGAGTCCTTAAAAGCAAAGAACCTTTCCAGGCTAGAGTCAGAGAGAGAGGTCACTACCAAGGAGTAGCTCTGAAGATGGAGAAAGTGGGCATGAGCCAAGGAATATGTGTGGCCTTTAGAAGCTGGGAAATGGAAAGGAAGCTCCCCAGGGCTTCTGGAAAGCAATATAGAACTGCCAGCACCTTGAGTTTAGCCCAGTGAGATCTACATCAGATTTCTGACCTACAGAAGTATGAAACAACAAGTCTAAATTATTTCAGACTACTAAGCTGGTAGCCACAGCAGCCATAGAAAAGTAATGCTACCAAGTTCTTATGGTTGGTACAACCATGGATTTTATTACTCATCTTATTAGTTTGAGATGTAGGCAGATAAAAATACTGAGTCCAATAACTACTGACCTGAACAGAGAAAGTTTCATTTTTCTCGTGTAATAAGAAATCCAGAGTTAGGCAGCCCAAGGCAGGTACTTCTGTTCAAGTGTGTCATACCAACCCAGACTCATTTTAGCTTTTTGCTCTGTTATTCTTAGCAGAGGTTTTTCATTCTTATTGTTGTAAGATAGCTCCATTCAACCTCATGCTAAGAAGGAAGAAGATGAAGATATGAGTGAGCAGACAGCAAAATGACATCTTTGCAAAGCTTTTCCAGAAGGCCCATTCAGCCTTTTCGGATTTATGTCATTGCCCAGATAAGTTCATATTGGCTATGCTAAGTGGTAAGGTAGAACCTGGAGTTCTTAGCCAGATACATTGCTACTCTGAACAAATTTGGGATACTGTTAGTAAAGAACACGTAGAGTGGATTAGAACTCATCATTGTCTTTTACTTGTATTGCTACATATTTTAGGCAGTGCAGAGCCTACTGCTGGAATCAAAAGGGCATTCTAATACTATAAAAAAGCAACTATGACCAAATTTATAAAGGGTTGGAACACACAGTTCCTGATTCAGAGACATGGATTATATGAATTAAGAGGTAGAGAAGAATTACTATGAAAAGAGATTTATGATTAAGAAGATTTCTTCATCAGCATATTCATCTAGCCAGCCTATTTTATCCTTCCAGTTATTCTTCCTGGCTTGTCATCATAGCAGTGTTCTAAGAATCAAGTTTGAAAGGCTTCTACTAATAATATCAAATACCTAGAGTTTGGTTTTTTAGTATATTGCTAGGATTAACTTGGGCTTCCATGGTGGCTCAGATGGTAAAGAATCTGCCTGCAATGCAGAGACTCAGGCTCAATCCCTGGGTCAGGAAGATCTCCTGGAGATAGGAATGACTACCCACTCCAGTATTCTTGCCTGAAGTATTTCATGGACAGAGGTCCCTGATAGTCTACAGTCCATGGGGTTGCAAAGAGTTGTACATGACTAAACAACTAACACTAAGGGTTAACTTGACCATGGAAAAGGAATGTACTTTCACTTTTCCCACTATTCCCTAAACAAATTATTAGCAAACTAGACTTGAAAGCCAAATCTGGTTCATCAAACTAAACTTTTATTTAGTTTTCTAAATAAAAAAATTTTGGAACGCTTATTTACATACTTCTTATGATGGCTTTGTGCTACAATGGCCATTTTTGATACATGCAATAGAGACATATGTCCCACAGAACTTAAAATATATACTATCCATTGCTAAAGATAATATTTGTCAACATTTTCCTTAAATTAGTAATAATTATTTTGTGATATGATGTTGAAGTGCATAGAGAAAGTATTATCAGTAGAAACTGGATTCTAATCATTATAAAATGCTTTTTGCTTGTCTTGGGAGTTTATCTTCCACCTTCTTCTGACACTTCATTCAAGGGCATCACTCATTTAAGTTTTGCTAAAACACCTTATTGTTTTGATCTCTCACTCTTATTTAGCATTAATAGAAAAGAAAATAAAGACTCTGAATTTTTCAACTTGAATATCAAGTAGACACGAAGGGGAAAACAATCTGGAACAAAGGAGTCTAGGTTAGTACGAGATGATTCTGTTTATTACAATAAAAATCCATGAAAATATCTTGCCTAATCGTGGAAATTCTGTAACTCCAAACTTCCATAGTACATTAAGTCCAAAATATTCTTCCAATTGAAATCATACTAACAAGGTAATTCAAGCATAATGTGATATATGCCATAAGAACAGGGTATATAATGTATTCACAGAGGACAAAGAGCATTTCTCAGATGAAACTGAAATGAGTCATGAAGGAGGGAATGGGATTTTACCAAGGGACAACATATGGAAAAGAATCTTAGCTTAAGGGCAGAGAACGTTTAATATTGTGTTGGACAATAGTAAGTAAATTTAATTAAATGAATTAAGTCAAATGAATGTTATTTTGTCATGAATTTTCTAGAGCTTCCATATGAAAGTACAGCAGACTGCATGGCTTAGGTAAGAAGAATTTATTTTTTCACAATTCTGGAGATCAAGGAGTTGACAAAGTCTGTTTCTTCTGAAAAGAATCTTCTTGTTTATAGTTGGCTATCTTTTCTGTCTTCTCCTGTAGGTCTTTCCTCTATATGTGTCTATGTCCTAATTCCTTTTTCTAATAAAGACACTAGTCATATTGGATTAGGGATCACCCAAAAGACTTAAATTTAATTACCTTTTTAAAGCCCCAATTCCTATATATAGTCACATTCTGAGATGCTCAGGGTTAGACCATCAACATATGAACTTGAGGGTCATAAATTTAGTGTATAACATATATATTCATGGATTTACAAACATTTTGATTCAACCATAGGATAAAGTGATGCACCAGGAGGAATGGTGAAATGTGTGACTATGAAGGTAGTCAAAATCCAAAATTGGATAATGTCATAGTAAAGGGTTTGGAACTATTTTTCACATAATGATGAATCAAGGGTGAGTTTAAACAGAGAAATAGCTTGATCAGAATTACATTTTAGGAAAATTAGTCTTTATGGTAATGGAAAAATTTGTAACATGGGTAAGATTAGAAAAGGAGGCAAGAAGACCAGGAGGTTAGTTTTTGTAATAGTCCATTCCATTGAAGATAGACATCTGAAAAGGCAGTGGAATGTTATACAGAAGGCAGAGGGCATGAAGCTTGGGCTGGTGGGTTGGCAGTGACTCTGTTCATGGAGATATAGGACCTACAGGATAGGAGTATAGGATATAGAGTCCTATTTCCATAGGAACAGAAAAGGTCATTTCAGTTTGTGATGTTTTACTTTGAAGTGATGATTTTGAAGTGATTATTACTTTGTGATGATTAATGTATCAGCTTGACTGGGCCATAGGGTGCCCAGATATTTGGTTAGACAGTATTCTGGGTGTGTCTGTGAGAATGTTTCTGGATAATATTAACCTTTGAATCAATAGAGTAACTAAAGCAGGTCATCCTTCCCAGTGTAAGCAGCTCTCATCCACTCCACTGAAGGCCTGAATAGGACAAAATGCTGAGCAAGAAAGAATTCACTATCTTTTCCTGATGGTTTCTGTTGGGGGACACTGGTCTTCTCCTACCTTCAGGCTCAGACTGAAATTTACACTTTTGGCTTTCCTGTACTCAGGCCTTCAAATTACAGATCTTTGGACTTCTTAGCCTCCATAATTTCATGAACCAATTATTGATTAGCTCTCTGTCTGTGTGTCTGTCTTCTATCTTTCTATCAATCTATCTATCTTGTGCTCCTGCTCAGTCACTAACTCATATCTGACTGTTTGTGATCCCATGGACTGTAGCCTGTCAGTTTTCTCTGTGCATGGAATTCTCCAGGCAAGAATATTGAGGTGGGTGTCATTTCCTTCACCGGGGGATCTTCCAGATCCAGGGATTGAACCCTGATCTGGCATTGGCAGGCAGATTCTTTACCACTGAGCCATCAGGGAAGTCATCTATCTATCATCTGTGTCATCTACCATCTGTCATCTGTCTATCTATCTGTGTATCATCCTATTGGTTCCAGGTTTCTGGAGAGCTCTTATACTCATGGGGCATCCAGTAAGGCACTGGGAAAAATCCTCGAAACAGCCAAAGATATAATTATAATTTAGAAAACAAATTTGTAAATCATTAATAAGAGTTAATTAAAATTCCAGTCAGGAAAATAAAAATCACCATTCAATAATAAATTTCAAATGTAACTTTGTACATGGTCCTGTGCTTTCCTTCAGAACTCCATGGGCTATGCCTTGATCTTTGCTGTTTTCACAGCTTCCCTTGAGCTGAGAACTGTCTTAGATTGCCTCAGAAACTGGTGCCATGAAAATGTAATAGTTACATTTACTCTTCTAATTCATGAGATGTAAGCTTTAATTAGCTGTCATCATCAGGGAAACCTCTCCTTATCTCCTGATTAAATTAAAGCAAACCATTCAAATTGGTTTCCTTGCTTTGCCATTACCCCGTCTCCAATCTTTCAAATACACATCCGCCCCATATGCTTCCTCAGCTTTTAGTTTGTTTCATTGCTCCATCTAGCCTGGTGTTGAAAATGCCACGATCTGGTCTCATTCTAGTCCTGTGACTCTGTCCTCCTCTGTCCCTCTAAACATGCTCAGCCCACCTCTCCATGCAGGTCCAATTCATATATATCCAACTCTTTGTTTTACTCCTTAAAGCAGGAATGCCCAGGACCTACCTCTTCCATAAAAGCTTCCCTGAATTTCCCAGCAATGGTTTTCTCTGAATTATCTATGATATTTATTTTGGTCAAAAATAAGTTCCTTCTTTATGTAATGTATTAGTCTGCTTGAACAGCCATAACTAAATGCCATAGGCTGAGTGGTTTAAACAAGAGACATGTGTTGCTTCTAGGTCTGAAAGCTAGGAAGTCCAAGAACAAGGTACTGACTGGTTTGAGTCCTACTGAGAGCTCTCTTCCTGTCTTGCGTATGACCTCTTTCTTGCTGTGTACTCGCAGGACCTTTCTTTGGTGTGTGAGTATGTAGAGAGCTTTCTCTCTTTATCTTCTTATAAGCTCCCAATCCTATCAGATTAGGATCCCACCCTTATGGCTTCCTTTTACCTTATGCTGTTGTTTCAGCATGGCAGGTTCCCCTGCCCTCCACTATCTCCTGGGGTTTGCTCAAATCTCAAATTCATACTCTGTCTCATCCTCTGCTGCTCCCTTCTTTTGCCTCAATCTTTCCCAGCATTAGGGTCTTTACTCATGAGTCAGCTCTTCCCATCAGGTGGCCAAAGGATTGGATCTTCAGCTTTAGCATCAGTCCTTCCAATGAATATTCAGGGTTGATTTCCCTTAGAACTAACTGGTTGGATCTCCTTGTAGTACAAGGGACTGTTAGTCTTCACCAGCACCACAATTTGAAAGCATTAATTCTTTGGCTTTCAGCCTTCTTTATGGTACAACTCTCATATCTATACATGACTACTGGAAAAACAATAGCTTTGACTGTATGGACCTTTGTCAGCAAAGTGGTGTCTCTGCTTTTTAATATGCTATCTAGATTTGTCATAACCTTCCTTCCAAAGAACAAGCATCTTTTAATTTCATGGTTGCAGTCATCACCTGCAGTGATTTTGGAGACCAAGAAAATAAAATCTGTCAGTGCTTCTACTTTTTCCCCTTCTATTTGCCATGAAGTTGATAGTACCAGATGTCTTAACTTTTTTCCTGTTGAGTTTTAAGAAATCTTTTTCATTTTTCTCTTTTACCCTCACCAAGAGGCTTAGTTCTTCACTTTCTGCCATCAGAGTGGTATCATCTGCATGTCTGAGGTTATTTATATTTCTTCTGGAAATCTTGATTCCAGCTTGTGCTTCATCCAAGTGGTATTTCACATGATGTCCTCTATGTATAAGTTAAACAAGCAGGGTGAAATATATAGCCTTGTCCCAATTTGGGACCCTTCTATTGTTTCAAGTCCATTTCTAACTGTTGCTTATTGACCTGCATGCAGGTTTCTCAGGAGACAGATAAGGTGGTCTGGTATTCCCATCTTTTTAAGAATTTTCCATAGTTTGTTTCGATCTACATAGTCAAAGGCTTTGGCATAGTCGATGAAGCAGATATTTTTCTAGAATTCCCTTGCTTTCTCTATGATCCAACAAACATTGACAATTTGATCTCTTGTTCTTCTACCTTTTTGAAACCCAGCTTGTACATCTGAATTTCTCATTCCACATACTGCTGAAGCCTATCTTGAAGGATTTTGAGCATAATCTTGGTGGCATATGAAAGGAGTGCAATTGTATGGTAGTTTGAACACCACAGTCTTGTTGTGGTGAAGGGGCTTGTGTAACTCAACGAAGCTATATGTCAGGCTGTGCAGAACCTTTAACCTTATATATCTCCTAAAGCTCTATCTCCATATACAGAGCCTCCCTTTGGAAGTTAGGGATTTATCATATGAATTTTGACACAATTTAGTCAATAGAATGTAGACACTTAACTGAGTTATAGTTGTATATATCTTATCTCTTTAGCTAGACTTGAACTCCTCTGAGGAAGAGTCTCTGATTTGTATTTGCTGCTTCTATCTTTATTCAGTGTTTCCCATCTGGTTGTCAGGCATCTAGTCACAAATACAAACTGATGAAACAGTGGCAACTGGATCATGTCTCTTAACATACACAGTGTCCCTTCCTACTTTGCAGAGTCTCATTTTCCTGTGATGGTCCAGGTTTAGGTTTCCAAGTAGCACATATCCATCCCTCATGTAGTTTAGCTTGACAAATGACTAACATTAAGAATTAAATCCCAGCCAGTCCTAAATTTTATCCTTGGGATGGACATAGATGTTCATGCACTAATCCCTCTATCCTTCTTTGGTCAGTGACAAATAAGTCTCAGATCTTATTTTCATCCGTTCTCCTTCCACTTCCCTCTTCTCTCCTCTCCCTTTTTCTTTCTCTTTAGTTCTCATTTTTTAAAGGGCTATGAGAAGATCATGAGGAAGAAAGAGCCAACTTTTACCTTCACTGTGAACAATGTCTTAAACTTTAAAAAGAGAAGTGTAAAAATGAGACTAGGCAAATATTGAGTTTTCTTCTTTTGCATTAATACCTACTTTTTAGATCATTTGTATCTTGTAATCTGTCAAATCAAAGCCTGCGGGTAGACTCTAATCCATGCATTATTGACAGGGGTGCCAGTAGTGTGTCCTTTGAGGCTCTTACAGTCTATTTTCTAAAAGCCTAAGTGGTTTTATTTTTTTTTTTTTAGTGTGGTTCAATAGTGGCTTGCTATGCCAAAGAAGTTTAGTGTCAGATTCTACTCAGGAACAACATAAAGGTTCATTTAGCTCACAATTTTTGAGGGAATGTGAGTCTAAAATAATGATATGTGAATTTATGCTATTTTAAGAAAATATTTTTACAAATATATTTATATTCTATTCTCACCAAAAAGATTTTCTAATTTTATTTTGAAATACTAACAAGCTTTTAAGATCTTGATGTAACTTCTTAAAGGATATAGTCACCAATGATTTCAGTACACAAAGTAAAGAATGGCTCAATGTGATAATAGGATCTTTGGAGGTTAATTTTTGTGGAACTGAATTTTTGCCTTTTATTTTAACAACTCTAAGGTGACCTCCTGCATTGCCCATTTTCACTTTGTTGCCCCTCACTTATTCTGCTGATATCCTTCCCAACATTAGTGCTTTGGTCCCTACTATACACATATGAACAAATACCTGATAATTAACAAAATGTGGCAAAATGTGGTTTTAAAAATTCTGATAGGCTGTGCATGAGTTTGCACATCAATTAGAGTTGCTTTGTATGTGAATTTATTAATGTTTTAATGCTATGACATGCAGTCACACGTGGAAAATGTTTTGTAATCATAAATATAGAAATAATATTTCAGAATAATAAAAAGCATATGTGTCAGTATCAGACAGACCTGTCTCTAAGCCCTGTCTGTCTGCATATTAAACTTTTGGCCTGAGGCAAGTTGCTTTTAACTGTTTAAATTATGGTATCTTAGTCTATAGGAAATGGCAACCCACTCCAGTACTCTTGCCTGGAAAATCCCATGGACCAAGGAGCCTGGTAGATTACAGTCCATAGGGTTGCAAAGAGTCAAACATGACTGAGCAACATCACTTCACTTCAGTCTATAAAACATAAGAACGACATGCCTACCTGCTATGTTCATCCTAATAATTTTTTCATAATGCAGCTGTAGTGATTGCTCGTATTTAAACAGTCAATAAAAATCAGCCATTCTTAATATAGATTGGCACCAACACATTCTCCCCAAGTCACTGATACAAGTCCCTTCTCTGTAATCATGTCTTTAAAATCATTGGCACCTACATGAACACTAGCCAAAATTAAAATATATCAAGCTTTTATCAGGGGTCATCCTGACATTTTAATGAATAAATGAACATTACGTGTTATTCTTTACTTGCTTAATTTTTTTAATTATTTTTTTTTTGTAAATGCTCTTGCTTAAGAACCTTGAAAAACAACCTAAATTGATATGAGCTATCTATGATAACATTTTTTTATTGCATTTTTTGGTGGTAAACCCTTTCTAAAAGTAAACTTCTGTCCAGTTTGGCTCCATACCATAATCAATTCCAAATTAATGGAGTCTAAATAGAGATTTCTATCTTATTTTATTTCATGGGATATTATTGTTACCACTGATCTTGGAATGTCAGTTTTGCTTAGTAGCTCTGCCTTTGATAGCAAAATATTTTTTTCAGTGGTTGAGATCAAGAAAGCCTTCTTACTTCATTTCCATTTTCCACAACAACCCAAGATTTTAGTAGTCTAGAAAAAGCTTAAAATTTTCTCACTCATTCACTGCATCCTTCCCAATATAAACCAAAATAATGCCAAGTAAAAGAGCATCTCTTTTCAATAATGTGAAGCTATTTGCATGATAACAGTCTAGTCCCTGAGCACCCACATATCTCCACTGAGCATTTACTCCATACTTAGGCTGTGTAATATACTTGCTACATCAAGGGCAGAAATGAGCTCCGTGAGTGGTCAGGAGGAAGCTCTTCAGTGTGGCAGTCAGGAAAGAGCCTCAGATAGACATTTTGATGTGTATTTTCTGGATGCTGTTTTCTGGAGTCAAGAAATCCATTGCTGTAAAGGATTTTCTTATGTGCCCCCTTTACTTGACTCTACTCGAAGAGATAGTTGCTGTGATTATCAAAGAAGGTCCTCAAAAGAAAACTGTTTAGTAGATTCCAGTTCAAGGTCTACATTGCCATATTTCAAAGCTCCAAAAGATGGCTGGGATGGGAGATCTTGGGAATATCTGGTGAGAAAAAACAATAGGAAATATAATCCCTGAGGAGTGAATCCTGACTTCCCTCACCAGAGTTCTTCACTACAAGTGTGCTCCCAGCTCCATAGCTCTGCTGCATGCCAACATCTGTTTCTGAGCTGGCACCTTGCAGGTTCAAGAGCATGGGACTACTGTGTGCCCACTGACTTACCCCAATACTGATTTGTACCAGAGCTAAGGATTTTAAGTGACAAGATACCTCACATAAGCCCAGAATATAGGAAATGTTTTTAAAACTATTTTATTGAGATATGAGTGACATACCAAAAGACATATTTAATGTATATGACTTAATCATTCGGGAGATAAGCGCACGTCTATGAAACTGTTACCACAGTTTATGCCATAAGCAGGTCTATCACCTCCCAAGGTTTCTTCCTGTCTTATTCATTTATTATTATTTCTGATAAGACCAATCAAGATTTTACCTTTTAGTAAAATTTTACATTTCTGATAAAGTATTAACTATGGGCTTCCCAGGTGGCTCAATGGTAAAGAATCCACCTGCCAATGCAGGAGACACAGGAAGCTAGGGTTCTATTCCTGGTTTGGAAAATTCCCCTGGAGAACGGAGTGACAACCCACTCCAGTATTCTTGCCTGGGAAATTCCATGGACACAGAAGCCTTGCTGGGTACAGTCCAAGGGGTCTCAGAGAATCAGACATGACTGAAGGTACAGGCATATTAGTAACTATGGCACTAAAATGTATAGTAGATCTCTAGTACTTAGGGTATCTCTTTAACTGAAACTTTGTACCCTTTGAGATTTTTTGATATCTGATTTAAGTTATTTCATAATATCAACTTCTATTCAATTTAATAAACATTCTTAGAGGATGTGTCAAGAGCAGGGACCTATGTTGAGGATTGTGAAGGATATAGGGTTGAACATCAGACTTTCCCTCAGTTTGTATGTGGCATATTAGTCTTGACAGCATGATGCAATTAGATGCTTAAAATATAATTTCCTAATAAATATATTTGATTTGCAATTAAGTATTTGTTAAATATAAAATGATAGCTAAAATGTAAGCAAAGAGAATGGTCCTAGTGAATTAGAAATGTTGCTTAAGTTCCAAAATTCACTAGAATGTCAATGTATTCTTTGAATAAATATGAAACATAGGCAGTGGTTTAAGTTCATCCCATGAATCAACTTTTTGTTCCGACACTCAGTCATGTCCAACTCTTTGCAACCCCAAGAACTGCAGCACACCAGGTTTCCCTGTCCTTCACCATCTCCAAGAGCTTGCTCAAACTCATGTCCATTGGGTTGGTGATGACATCCAACCATCTAATCCTCTGTCATCTCCTCCTCCTGCCTTCAATCTTTCCCAGCATCAAGGTCTTTTCTAATGAGTCAGCTCTTTGCAACATGCGGCCAAAATATTGCAGCTTCAGCTCCAATGAATCAACTAAGTATAACTTAAAAACTGCTCTCCTTATTTATAGGTTGAAATGGGAAATTGAACAGGGAGTATTTAAATTAATATACTTCTAATAGTTTCTGGGGAAATTCATGTGGAAAATAAGAACCTACATCAGTTCAATTCAGTCACTCAGTAGTATCTGACTCTTTGAGACCCCATGGGCTGCAGTACGCCAGGCCTCCATGTCCATCACCAACTCCCTGAATTCACTCAAACTCATGTCCATCGAGTCGGTGATGCCATCAAGCCATCTTATCCTCTGTTGTCCCCTTCTCCTCCTGCCCCCAGTCCCTCCCAGTATCAGAGTTACTTCCAATAAGTCAACTCTTCTCATGAGGTGGCCAAAGTACTGAGTTTCAGCTTCAGCATCATTCCTTCCAAAGAAATCCCAGGACTGATCTCCTTTAGAATGGACTGGTTGGATCTCCTTGCAGTCTAAGGGACTCTCAAAAGTCTTTAACAACACCACAGTTCAAAAGCATTAATTCTTCGGCGCTCAGCCTTCTTCACAGTCCAACACTCACATCTATACATGACTACCGGAAAAACCATAGCCTTGACTAGATGGACCTTTGTTGGCAAAGTAATGTCTCTGCTTTTCAATATGCTGTCTAGGTTGGTCATAACTTTCCTTCCAAGGTGTAAGCATCTTTTAATTTCATGGCTGCAGTCACCATCTGCAGTGATTTTGGAGCCCCCAAAATAAAGTCTGACACTGTTTCCACTGTTTCCCCATCTATTTCCCAGGAAGTGGTGGGACCGGATGCCATGATCTTCGTTTTCTGAATGTTGAGCTTTAAACTAACTTTTTCACTCTCCTCTTTCACTTTCATCAAGAGGCTCTTTAGTTCCTCTTCAAGTTCTGCCATAAAGGTGGTATCATCTCCATATTTAAGGTTATTGATATTTCTCTTGGAAATCTTGATTCCAGCTTGTGTTTCTTCCAGCCCAGCATTCCTCATGATGTACTCTGCATAGAAGTTAAATAAGCAGGGTGACAATATACAGCGTTGATGTACTCCTTTTCCTATTTGGAACCAGTCTGCTGTTCCACGTCCAGTTCTAACTATTGCTTCCTGACATGCATACAGATTTCTCAAGAGGCAGGTCAGGTGGTCTAGTCTTCCCATCTCTTTCATAATTTTCCACAGTTTATTGTGATCCACACAGTCAAAGGCTTTGGCATAGTCAATAAGGCAGAAATAGATGTTTTTCTGGAACTCTCTTGCTTTTTCGATGAGCCAGCAGATGTTGGCAATTTGATCTCTGGTTCCTCTGTCTTTTCTAAAACCAGCTTGAACATCTGGAAGTTCATGGTTCACGTATTGCTGAAGCCTGGCTTGGAGAATTTGGAGCATTACTTTACTAGCATGTGAGATAAGAGCAATTGTGCGGTAGTTTGAGCATTCTTTGGCATTGCCTTTCTTTGGGATTGGAATGAAAACTGACCTTTTCCAGTCCTGTGGCCACCGCTGACTATGCCAGATTTGCTGGCATATTGAGTTCAGCACTTTCAAGCATCATCTTTCAGGATTTGAAATAGCTCAACTGGGATTCCATCACCTCCACTAGCTTTGTTCGTAGTAATGCTTCCCTTTAAGGCCCACTTGATTTCACATTCCAGGATGTCTGGCTCTAGATTAGTGATCACACCATCTTGATTATCTTGGTCGTGAAGATCTTTTTGTACAGTTCTTCTGTGTATTCTTGCCACCTCTTCTTAATATCTTCTGCTTCTGTTAGGTCCATATCATTTCTGTCCGTTTATTGAGCCCATCTTTGCACGAAATGTTCCCTTGGTATCTAATTTTCTTGACGAGATCTCTAGTGATTCGTTGTTTACCTCTCTTTCTTTGCATTGATCACTGAGGAAGGCTTTCTTATCTCTTCTTGCTATTCTTTGGAACTCTGCATTCAGATGCTTATATCTTTCCTTTACTCCTTTGCTTTTCACTTCCCTTCTTTTCACAGCTATTTGTAAGGCCTCTTCAGACAGCCATTTTGCTTTTTGCATTTCTTTTCCATGGGGATGGTCTTGATCCCTGTCTCCTGTACAATGTCACGAACCTCATTCCAGTTCATCAGGCACTCTATCTATCATATCTAGGCCCTTAAATCTATTTCTCACTTCCACTGTATAATCATAAGGGATTTGATTTAGGTCATACCTGAATGGTCTAGTGGTTTTCCTTACTTTCTTCAATTTAAGTCTGAATTTGGCAATAGTGAGTTCATGATCAGAGCCACAGTCAGCTCCTGGTCTTGTTTTGCTGACTGTATAGAGCTTCTCCATATTTGGATGGAAAGAATATAATCAATCTGATTTCAGTGTTGACCATCTGGTGATGTCCAGTGTAGAGTCTTCTCTTGTGTTGTTGGAAGAGGGTGTTTGCTATGACCAGTGCGTTCTCTTGGCAAAACTCTATTTGCCTTTGTCCTGTTTCATTCCACATTCCAAGGCCAAATTTGCCTGTTACTCCAGGTGTTTCTTGACTTCCTACTTTTGCATCCCAATCCCCTTAATGAAAAGGATATCTCTTTTGGGTGTTAGTTCTAAAAGGTCTTGTAAGTCTTCATAGAACTGTTCAGCTTCTTCAGTGTTACTGGCTGGTGCATAGACTTGGATTACTGTGATATTGAATGGTTTGCCTTGGAAACAGAGATCATTCTGTCATTTTTGAGATTGCATCCAAGTACTGCATTTTGGACTCTTTTGTTGACTGTGATGGCTACTCCATTTCTTCTGAGGGATTCCAGCCCACAGTAGTAGATATAATGGTCATCTGAGTTAAATTCACCCATTCCAGTCCATTTTAGCTCGCTGATTCCTAGAATGTCGACGTTCACTCTTGCCATCTTCTGTTTGATCACTTCCAGTTTGCCTTGATTCATGGACCTAACATTCCAGGTTCCTATGCAATATTGCTCTTTACAGCATCGGACCTTGCTTCTATCACCAGTCACATCCACAGCTGGGTATTGTTTTTGCTTTGGCTCCATCCCTTCATTCTTTCTGGAGTTATTTCTCCACTGATCTCCAGTAGCATATTGGGTATCTACTGACCTGAGGAGTTCTTTTTTCAGTATCCTATCATTTTGCCTTTTCATACTGTTCATGGGCTTCTCAAGGCAAGAATACTGAAGTGGTTTGCCATTCCCTTCTGCAGTGGATCACATTGTGTCAGACCTCTCCACCATGACCAGCCCATCTTGGGTTGCCCCGCAGACATGGCTTGGTTTCACTGAGTTAGACAAGGCTGTGGTCCTAGTGTGATTAGATTGACAAGATTTTTGTGAGTATGGTTTCAGTGTATCTGCCCTCTGATGCCCTCTTGCAACACTTACCATCTTACTTGGGTTTCTCTTAACTTGGACATGGGGTATCTCTTCACGGCTGCTCCAGCAAAGCACAGCCACTGCTCCTTACCATGGATGAGGGGTATCTCCTCACCACCGCCCCTCTTGACCTTGTACGTGGAGTAGCTCCTCTCAGTCCTCCTGCATAGTTTGTGGTAAAACATCAGATTGATGTTATTAGTTTCAGCCTGAAAAAGATCAGTGTCACCTAGAATTTCTCCCATTGCTGTGCATTTCTCCACTGTGGTTCTTACCATATCCATGCCAGGAGTTAACTGAATCCTTTCTATTGCCACCTCTGCTTCAAATTAAATAAGTATTGTGATTTAACAAATAAATTTGGGATTGTCTGGCAAAGGATTCTAATGTATAACCAACTCTAGAAATAACATGAAAAAGAGTACTTAAAAGTAAAAAAATCATCCATGATGCATTAATAGTGAAAAGATAAGCCTTTCCCTTGAATTATTGATAAACTTATATTCCTTCTCCTCCCATAACATCTCATACTCAAACTATGCAGTGGAGTCTCATGGTTAGTTAGAATCTCTAGAGTCAGGAAAGTTAGTGTGCAAATTCTTTGTGTGCAAATTCCTACTCTGATCACAGCCTATCTGCTTGATCCTAGTCATGTTATCCAGTCACTGTATGCCTCAGTCTTCTGGTTTATGTAAAGAGTGAGTCATCATTATATGTATCTCTTGTGAGCATTGAGGAAGATATAATGTGATCATGTGTATGAAGCCCTTGGTACAGTTCCTGCCATAGAAAATACACAATACGTGTATACACATATATGATATCTAAAGATGACTTGTTCACTTTCTCTTTCTCCTGACATCTTCATTTTGGTGAATTAAGATCAATATCCTTCTAAGTGCTAAGCCTCAAAATCTTAAGCATCATCAACTCCTTAATTTGCATTGAAACAGCCTATCCTTTTTTAGCCTATATGATCAATTGCTCTAATCTGGCATTTCTTGCATCCACCATATTGTCTTTTGGATAAATATCTTTCATTCCATCCATTCTCACTAAAATTAGGCATTAATTATCATCAAAGATGCTGTGATGATGTCTCCACAAAGGAGGGCCCTATCTCTTCTCATTCTAATCCTTCCTCTGTAGAACTTCTAATTAATCTTTCTAAAGTTTTATTTTGACAATGATGAATATTTCTAACAAACTGAGTTTGTTATTCATTAATTCATGTAATGAATATTGATTGATCAAATGTTACAATCCATGCAGTGTTTTAATCACTAGGGATATAAAAATAGATAACATAAATAAGTCCTTGTCCATTCTGGTGAACATACTTAAATCTACAAATAATATTTTAAAATTAATATAAATTCATATAGTTTTATAAAATAGTAAATTCCAGTGAATGTTTATTTATATTGATTACTTTGTTATGTGCCTAAATACTGCCAAACATAATGATACATATTTCATATATATTGACTGTAAACTTTAGACACCCTGAAAATTAGATTGTTGTTGTTTTTGTTCAGTCACTATGTTGTGTTCAACTTTTTGTGACCCCCATAGACTGCAGCACACCAATTTTCCCTGTCCTTCACTATTTCCTTGAGTTTGCTTAAATTCATATTCAAAACCAAGCAATTTTCATTGCAAGTTACTTCTCCTCTTGGTTTCAAAGAGGCAGAGGAACCAGAGATCAAATTGCCAACATCCACTGGATCATAGAAAAAGCAAAAGGGTTCCAGAAAAAAATATCTACTTCTGTTTCATTAACTATGCTAAAACCTTTCACTGTATGAATCACAAAAAAATTGGAAATTCTGAAAGAGTTGGGAATACCAGACCGCCTTACCTGCCTCCTGAGAAATCTGTATGCATGTCAAGAAGCAATAGTTAGAACTGGACATGGAACAATGGACGAGATCCAACTAGGGAAAGGAATACTTTAAGGGTGTGTATAGTCACCCTGCTTATTTAACTTATTTGCAGAGTACACCATGCAAAATGTCAGTCTGGGTGAAGCACAAGCTGGAATCAAGATTGCTGGGAGAAATATCCTCAGATATGTAGATGTCACTACTCTAATGGCAGGAACTAAAAAGAGGAACTAAGCTTCTTGATGAGGGTGAAAGAAGAGAGTGAGAAAGCTGGCTTAAAACTCAACATTGCGAGATCGTGTACACTTGTAGCTGATTCATGTCAATGTATGGCAAAACCAATACAGTATTGTAAAGTAGAATAAAGTATTAAAAAAAAAAAGCTAAGATCATGGCACGTGGTCTTATCACTTCATCACCAGTAGATGGGGAAATAGTGGAAGCAGTGACAGATTTTATTTTTCTGGGCTCCAAAATCATTGTGGATGATGACTGCAGCCATGAAGTTAAAAGGAAGGAAAGCTATGACAAACCTAAACCATGTATTAAAAAGCATAGACATCACTTTGCTGACAAAGGTCCATGTAGTTAAAGCTATGATTTTTTCAGTATCATGTATTAATGTGAGAGTTGGACCATAAAGAAGGCTGAGTGCCAAAGAAATGATGGCTTTGAATTATGTTACTGAAGAAGACCCTTGAGAGTCCCTTGGACTGCAAGGAGATCAAATCAGTCAATTCTAAAAGAAATCAACCCTGAATATTCATTGGAAGTTCTGATGCTGAGGCTGAAACTAATCCTTTGGCCACCTGATGCAAAGAGACGCCTCACTGGAAAAGACCCTGATGCTGGGATAGTCTGAAGGCAAAAGAATAAGGGGCGGCAGATGATGAGATAGCTAGATAGGATCACCAAGTCAATTGACCCAAATTTGAGCAAATTCTGAGAGACAGTGGAAGACAGAAGAGTCTGGCATTCTGCATCCATGGGATTGCCAAGAGTTGGACATGACTTAGTGACCAAAGAAGAACAAGAAGAAATTCATTTAACATTGACTAAGACACCTATCAGCCCTCTCACCGAACTCTTTTTTTTTTTTTCCTAACTTTATTGCTTACTTCAGTTCTCACACCCTCCCTTCAAGCCCTATATTACCACAAACTACATTCCACTTTCTTTCCTCTGTATGATGTCACCTCGAGTTCCCTAGACCTAAGATATTTTCTCTGTACATGTCTCTCTCTCCTTCCCTCTGTCCCCTTTCACTCCTTGTATCCAAATTTCAAGAAGCCAATAAGCTTTCTAGATCTCCCCACCATAATTCAACAGTCCTCAACAGTCGCTATTGAATTTTAACACTCTTATATGACATCAACTTTAAGCTACCTTTTATTGTAATAAAAATTCAAATTCTATAGAATTTGAATAAATTTTATTATTTTCAATTAACTAGACTCACTCTGTAATGCCTGTATTACTTTGTATGATGAAATGTTTATAATAATGCTTTGCATATTCTCTGAGTATGTTGGATGGACATTTCAGTATACTGAATGGACACTTGGGAAAGGAAACTAGTGATCCTTTAATTTGCATGAGGAGGTGGCTGCCAACCACTCTGTATTTAGATGGGTCTAGTTGTTGAAAGTTTTAAAATCTATAAAGGATTAAATATTATGGTTGAATTATAGTAAGTAAATGCACAAAGACACATTAACTTGACTGAGTTTGAAGAAAAGTGATATAAAAATGATAAATGATTGTATGGATTGTTAAAATGACATGTCAGATATTGGCTTGAATCCAGCTTTTTCCTTTTTCAATGGCTTCTTGTCCAGGGTCTGATTATTATGGGATTTTCAATGACTTCCTAAATAAAGACTACTAGTATTTTAGGACTTATCTTTGGATACACCCTTGGGATAATTTCAAAGGCACAGGGACTGTTTAAATTAAAGGGACAAAACAAGCAATTGGCTTTTCATAACCTTACTCTACAGATTGGTATGTTTTAAAATAGTGGAAATTTTTAAAGGATAGTCTTTTCTGATAAAGTGAGACAGGAAAACCTTAGGTCAGAAACATCAGCTTTATAAAAAAATGCCTTGAGGGAGGCCCAGATGCATTATCTAGAGGCCTTTCACCTCTTCCTCTAGCCCTGGTGCCTGTCACAGCACCATCAATCCATTTCTAGCATTTTACTTAGCTATGAACTTCTTAGAGTGACAAGAGGGTGATTCATAATATATAGTAAGGCTTCCAGGAAGCTTTTTCCTTTAAGCTGCAGGGCAAGTGAATCAGCCTTTTGCTTTCTCGCAGGAACTACTTATCTTCAATCTTTCAATTAAAGGTCAAAAAATGAAAGAAGACACTCTGCTCTTCTATTACGGTGTTTTTGTTCCCATTGTCAGAGAATCTGTTCTTTTGTAGTTGTCTTTCAACCTGTCCAAGACTTGTGTTTTTCTCCTCCTCTTTCTGATTTACAAAGTAGGAAATTTTCTCATGAGGTCTGGAAATCTTTGTTACATACACACACAAGACATGGATAATTATAATCACTTCCAAAAGGAGAAAAAAAAGTGCTTCCCATGGTAAGCATAATGTTTACTTAAAGCCTTTGCCAAAAGAGATTAAAGGCAAAAATTTATGAGTGAAACTAAAATTTTTAGGAAGTTAAAATCATGCTTCTTAGTGTCTTGATCTGCCTAAGTGAAGAGAAGCCTAAATAAGTTTATGAAATAAAAGCAAAAACAGTTAATTATTAGATTCTTACAATGTACCAGGCTTTTTGCTTTTTAAAAAAATTTTAATATAAATTTATTTATTCATGAATTGATGTATTTAACCCTCAGATCAACATGATGAAATAGCTTTATTACATCACTAATCTACAAGTGAGAACTCTGAAATACAGTAAATTGCCCAAGGTCAAAGAGCTAGGAAGGGACAAGGCAGAGACTTAATTCCATGAAGTATGATTTCAGAGCCCATGCTCTTAACCATTGTGCATTCTCATTCTCTAATGCAAAAAAACCGATACAGAAAGTTCAGACTCCTAGCATTAGGAATGCGTTTGGAATCTGAAAGATTTCAGTGACTTGTCCACTCTTCATTTGATCTATATATGCCATAGCAAGATATTTTGCTGAGCATATTATTCTTAGTCTTTAAAATTCCATTTAGGAACTATCAAATATATCCCTTAATCAAAAATCAATTTATATTCATTGAATATCTCATGATCTATTATGAATATTCAACAAGGTACAACAAATTGTTCAATGAATGTGTGAAACTACAGTTTAACCGACTTCTACTATCACTCTTCATGTGTCAGTCACTGTGCTATCTTACCTAAACCTCAGAATGCACACGAGAGATATGTTTACCCCAACCTGTTACGAAGCTGAGGTCACAGACATCTAAGAGAATGAATAACTCACTCTAGGTCAGCAGATTGGAGGAAACAGAGCTGACGTTCTGAGTTCTGATGATCTCTGAGGCCCAAAAGTTTACCAGCAATCCAGTAGTATAAATCACCTTAAAAAAAAAAAAAAAAAGCTATGCTAAAATACAGTTCTTTCATGCCTGATGTAGAGCATTGAGGGAATTGTTTAAGGGCTAGCCTTCCAAATAACAAAGCATAAGTTCTAATAAAAATTATTTAATGGATTATACTAACATACCTGTGTCTGGTGGATTTAAAAACATCCAGGTATCATAGTAATAACACATTAACAGCATTCAAAATACTTCTATTTCTAGGGATTTTTAACTCCCCAGAACCCTGAACCTCAACTCTTAGCAACTGAAAGTCTCAAGAACGTACAGTACAATTCCTTCTATATCTCAATTCATTTGTATATAATTAAAAGTTATTATAATTGCTTTCTGTAAACCTTAATGAATTATAGAATTCCTAATTAAAACAAAGATGTTAAAAGAAAGAAAAAATCTAGAACTTAGATTTTGGATAAAAGGAAGTAGTGGGATAAAAAGTTGTATAGATCTGTGTTTAGGGAAGCTATGCTCCATGTCATGAGGAATCCAAAAGAATGAAATGGACCAATGTCTCTCAGAAAAGTCCCCCATGTATTATTGTGTCCAAGAGAGATAAATATCATCCATAAGCAAGATCCTGTTGATGAATCTCATTGCATCATTATGGCTACTTTATTAATATTTACTTAGATCAAATTCTTCTCCAACTGATAGTTTATTCACAAACTGAAGTAATATAGAAATCAGTTCATTTGGTGGCTTGTAAGGAAAGACCAGTTTTCAGCTGTGAAAATACTGAAAATCAAACTTAATGATCTGTAGATATAACCCTATGATATGGCTGGTTCATGGATACCTTTTTAGAAGGACATGAGTGGCACTAGTGATAAAGAACAGTCCTGCCAATCAAGAGACATAAGAAATGCAGGTTTCATCCCTGGGTTGAGGGAAGATCCCCTGGAGGAGGGCATGGCAACCTACTCCAGTATTCCTGCTTGGAGAATCCCCAAGACAGAGGAGCCTGATGGGCTACAGCCCATAGGGTTGCAAAGAGTCAGACATGATTGAAGTGATTTAGCATGCATGCACGCACAGACCTGAATAAAGTTATAATAGTTCTGTGTTCAAAATATCAATGGGAGAACAGTGACTTAGACAAAAGGAAACCTTTAGATTTTTCAGTTTGTCTAGAACACTGTCCAAATGATGGAATTAGCAACTTCTTTTGGCACATCTGCTATTCCACAGGCCAGTGTATATGTCAGGTGGTCAGAGTTTGATGTCATGATTTTTAGGGTTTTTTCCCCCTAATTTTATTTTTTTGTTCTAAGAACTTATAAGATCTATTCTCAAAGTAATTTTTTTTCACTTTGCAATTTATGATTGTTGAATATAACTGCAATGTTGTACAGCAGATTTCTAGAGTTTATTCATTTTACTTAACTGAAACTTTGTGTCTATTGACTATTGTCTACCCATATACCCCTCTTCCTAGTCCCTAGAAACTACCATTCCATTCTGCTTCTATGATTTTGACTGTTTAAAATACTCATACATGTTGAATCAGGTAGTATTTTCCTTTCCGTGATGACTTATTTCATTTATCATAATGTCTTCAAGGTTCATCCGTGGTTGTGCCATACTACAGAACTTCCATTTTTTTGAATGCTGAGTAGTATTATATTGTATTTATGTATGTATGTGTGTGTATATGGGCTTCCCTGGTGGCTCAGAGGTTAAAGCGTCTGCCTGCAATGCGGGAAACCTGGGTTCGATCCCGATATGTATGTACACACACACATGCCATATTTTCTTTATCCATTCATCAGTTGATGAGCATCAGGTTCTTTCCACATTTTGACTGTGCTTTTGGTGACATATTCATGGACGATATCACCAAGTCCAATATCAAGGCTATTTTCCCTATGTTTTCTTCTAAAGTTTTTGGTTTGGATCACCAGTTCAGTTTGAACTAATTTCTGTACATGGTGTAAAATAGGGGTTCAAATATTATTTTACATAGGATTATATAGTCTTTCTGTCTTATTTGTTAAAGATACTGTCCTTTCTCTTTCCTCTTTTCTTGGTACCCTTTTTGAAGATCAGTTTTGCATATATATATATATATATATGCATTTAGTTCTGGATTCTCTATTCTGTTCAACTGGTCTATATGTTTGTATGCCAGTGCCATACTGGTTTTTGGTTCATTTGTTTGTTTGTTTTATTGAAGTAGCTCTCATGTCTGCTGGTTTATAATTCTGAATTTGCTTATTAACTGATTCAAGAAATACTTCCTGAGATCCTTCTGATATCTAATCCAAGATTAAGCAGTATAAACTATAATCCAAGGTAGATTTTTTCCTCTAAGTTCTTTTATTGATTTATTCATTTTAATTTTCACTTATTCTTTAAATTGAAGTACAGTTGATTTACAATGTTGTATGTAGTTTCGGGTATACAGTAAAGTGGTTCGGTTGTTGTATATACGTATTTATTTTTTCAGATTCTTTTCTCTTATAGGTAAATATAAAGTATTGAGTATAGTTTCTTATGCTGTACAATAGGCTTTTGTTAATTATCTATTTTATATATAGTAGTGTGTCTATGCCATAGAATGTTCAAACTGCTTTACAATTACAGTCATTTCACATACTAGCAAGGTGATACTCAAAATCATTCAAGCTGGGCTTTAGTAGTACATGAACTGAAAACTTCCAGATATTCAAACTGGATTTAGAAAAGGCAGAGGAACCAGAGATCAAATTGCCAACATCTGTGGGAACATAGAAAAAGCAAGGAAATTACAAAAATCATTTACTTCTGCTTCGTTGACTATGCCAAAGCCTTTGACTGTGTAGATCACAACAAACTGTGGTAACTTCTTAAAGAGATAGGGATATCAGACCACCTACATGTCTCCTGAGAAAACTGTATGCAGGACAAGAAGTAACAGTTAGAATTGGGCATGAAACAATGGACTGGTTCAGAATTGGGAAAGGAGTATATCAATCCTGTATATTGTCACCCTGATTATTTAATCATTAATTATTTAACAACTCTGCTGCACAGAGTTGTTCAGTTACTCAGTTGTGTCCAACTCTTTGCAATGCCATGGACTGCAGCACACCAGGCTGTCCCATCCGTCAGTATCTCCTGGAGGTTACTCAAACTCATATCCATTGAGTCAATGATGCCATCCAACCATTTCATCCTCTGTCACCCCCCTTCTTCTCTTGCCCTCAATCTTTCCCAGCACCAGAGTCTTTTCCAGTGAGACAGCTCTTCATATCAGGTGGCCAAAGAATTGGACCTTCAGCTTCAGCATCAATCCTTCCATTGAATATTCAGGGTTGATTTCCTTTGGAATTGACAGTATCCTTGCTGCCCAAGGGACACTCAAAAGTCTTCTCCAGCACCACAGTTAGAAAGCATCAAATCTTCAGCACTCGGCCTTCTTTATAGTCGAACTCTCACATCTGTACATGAGTACTGGCAAAATCATAGCTTTGACTATATGGACCTTTGTCAGTATAGTGATGTCTATGCTTTTTCATATGATATCTATGTTTGTCATAGCTTTTCTTTCAAGGAGCATGAGTCTTTTCATTTCATGGTAGCAGTCACTGTCTACAGTGGTTTTCAGTTCAGTTCAGTTCAGTCACTCAGTCGTGTCTGACTCTTTGCGACCCCATGAATCACAGCACGCCAGGCCTCCCTGTCCATCACCAACTCCGGGAATTCACTCAGACTCACGTTCATCGAGTCCGTGATGCCATCCAGCCATCTCATCCTCTGTCGTCCCATCTCCCCCTGCCCCCAATCCTTCCCAGCATCAGAGTCTTTTCCAATGAGTCAACTCTTCGCATGAGGTGACCAAAGTACTGGAGTTTCAGCTTTAGCATCATTCCTTCCAAAGAAATCCCAAGGTTGATCTCCTTCAGAATGGACTGGTTGGATCTCCTTGCAGTCCAAGGGACTCTCAAGAGTCTTCTCCAGCACCAGAGTTCAAAAGCATCAATTCTTCGGCGCTCAGCTGTCTTCACAGTCCAGCTCTCACATCCATACATGACCAAAGAAAAAACCATAGCCTTGACTGGATGAACCTTAGTCAGAAAAGTAATGTCTTTGCTTTTGAATATACTATCTAGGCTGGTCATAAATTTTCTTCCAAGGAGAAAGTGTCTTTTAATTTCATGGCTACATTCACCATCTGCAGTGATTTTGGAGCCCCCAAAATAAAGTCTGACACTATTTCCACTGTTTCCCCATCTATTTCCCATGACGTGATGGGGCTGGATGCCATGATCTTCGTTTTCTGAATGTTGAGCTTGAAGCCAACTATTTCACTCTTCTCTTTCACTTTCATCAAGAGGCTTTTTAGCTTCTCTTCACTTTCTGCCATAAGGGTGGTATCATCTGCATATCTGAGGTGATTGATATTTCTCCCAGCAATCTTCATTCCAGCTCGTGTTTCTTCCAGTCCAGCATTTCTCATGATGTACTCTGCATATAAATTAAATAAGCAGGGTGGCAGTATACAGCCTTGACATACTCCTTTTCCTATTTGGAACCAGTCTGTTGTTCCATGTTCAGTTCTAACTGTTGCTTCCTGACCTGCAGATTTCTCAAGAGGCAGGTCAGGTGGTCTGGTATTCCCATCTCTTGAAGAATTTTCCACAGTTTATTGTGATCCACACAGTCAAAGGCTTTGGCATAGTCAATAAAGCAGAAATAGATGTTTTTATGGAACCCTCTTGCTTTTTTGATGATCCAGCAGATGTTGGCAACTTAATCTCTGGTTCCTCTGCCTTTTCTAAAACCAACTTGAACACCAGGAAGTTCACGGTTCACGTATTGCTGAAGCCTGGCTTGGAGAATTTTGAGCATTACTTTACTAGCATGTGAGATGAGTGCAATTGTGCGGTAGTTTGAGCATTCTTTTGCATTGCCTTTCTAGCTCACAAAAACAAAATCTACCACTGTTTCACTTTTTCCACATCTGATGGGACCAGAGGCCATGATCTTAGTTTTTGGAATGTTGTTTTAAGCCAGCTCTTTCTCTGCTCTTTCACCGTCATCAAGAGTTCTTTAGCTCCTATTCACTTTCTGCCATCAGAGTGGTAAAGGGAAAGGGAAGTCTCTCAGTCGTGTCCGACTCTTCGCGACCCCATGGACTGCAGCCCACCAGGCTCCTCCGTCCATGCTCTTTGCAACCCCGTGGACTGTAGCCCACCATGCTCCTCTGTCCATGGGATTTTCCAGGCAAGAGTACTGGAGTAGGTTGCCATCTGCATATCTGAGAATGTTGATATTTCTCCCAGAAATCTTGATTCCAGCTTGTGATTGATCCAGCCAGGCATTTCACATGGTGTACTCTGCATATACGTTAAATAAGGGAAGGATTTACTATTGGATTTTGTTAGTTGTTTATGATTATTTTTTGGTCTTTTGTATATTTTCTTATTTGTCTTCCTTTGTATTTTGTTAATGTTTTGTATTGATATGCTTTGATTCCTTTCTTCTTTTATTTTTATTTTGTGATAACCTTGAAGTTTACATAAAATAGCTCAGTTATAATTATTTATTTAAGCTTATAACAACTTAATCTCAGTCACCTACAAAAATTGTGTATACATTAGACAAAGGCATCAGTCTCATTTTTATAAACTGGCCTTCTACAGGTGAACACCCCCACCAATCAGCCTGACTCAAGATTCTGGGGATCCCTACAAACTTTTTTCTTCCCCAGGAATAAGCAGGAAGCTGTGGTTTCTTCCACTCATTCTGTATTGATTTTAGGTGGAAAGGAGTAATGCCATGTAGTCTAAACCACCACCTGTGTTGTTCCCCAGATGACGAAACTATGCTATACCCATCAGAGCTCTAAGACTGGCAATTAGATACCAGTTCTTTGGGCAGCCCCAGAGAAATAAGGGTGCATTATGCCTGGATCAAGTTTTTTTCCACTGAGGGAAGCTAAGAGCTAATAATTTTCATACACATGCTCTATGCCAGCAGTAGGGGGCTGGGACAGAGTCTATGGTGTCTACCAACCCAAGTCACTATTTCTTTTCTTCTTTAGGTAGCTAGACTATGCTGGACCTATTAGAGCTTCAAGAGGGGCAAAATTTCTTCAAGCATTTCTGGAGAATTTGGAGTTCTAGATACATGGATCAACTCTTTCCTTCCATAGAGGTAAGCTGAGAATTTGGATTTTTCATTTTCTTTACTGTGCTAAGAAGGGTGAGGATCTATGGTATTTAACAGCCTAAGCATTTTCCTTCCTGAGAGAAGACTGTGGCTAGGCTGTGCTGGGTTCAACAAAGCTCCAGGATTGGCAAGACAGAAGCCAGTCCTCTAAGGCACCCCTCAGAAAAGTTGGGACACTGGATATGTATACCCAACCCTTGCCTCCCCTCAGTGAAAACAGGAGCTAGGAAGTATTTTGCTGATCATATGGTGCTGTGTCTGGGGCAGGGACTCTGGTGAGAGGTTTCTCTAGATCTCTCTACTGGCTTTGATGATGAGTCTGGTTTCATATTCTTCTGGAGTGCAAGAGCCTTTCAGTTAGTTTCTGGAATTTTCAGAAATGGGATATATCTGTGAATTTTTGCTGAATTGGTAGGTTTGTAGGTGAGAAGAGGTGCAGTGCTTCCCAGTCTGCTATCTTGCTGATGTTACTACCATTAAGATTTTTCTCAACGTTTCATTTCATATATATTGAGACAGTACTGACACGCTGCACAAATCTAGCCCAGTTGACTGCTAGGTCCTGCTTTGTGCAGAGACCACAGGTCTGCTGGTGGTTGAGCCCATGTTCTATGGTGTCTTGCCATGCAGCCTGGGGGTCCTTGGGATAGTTCCACCCTTGGTGATCTGTACTGGATCCTGGGGTGACTGGGTGCATTGTCTGGGATTCCCAGTGTTCATTATAGGCAGGGTTGAATCTCCAGGTGGCTACCTGCAGAGTTTGGAGATTCCTAGGGCCACTACTTTCCATAAACTGACTAACCATATGGGTGTCTGCTCAGCCTGGGATGTCTAGTTCTGGAGCCAACTTGTTGGTAGGAAGATAAGCCCCAGGCAGTAATAACCTATATGGAGGATTCCAAAATTTTGCTTGCCAGTATCAGTGTCCTCATGGTGAAATGAACCCCCAGAAATGGCTGCCACCAGAGTCTTGTTTCCAAGGCAATTCCAGATTGTTTCCTGCCTTTCCTGAAGGCACTCCACAATCAGCAAGTGTCCCAGTTCAGTTCAGTTGCTCAGCCATGTCTGACTCTTTGCGACTCCATGGACTGCAGCATGCCAGGCTTCCCTGTCCATCAGCAACTCCCAGAGCTTGCTAACTCATGTCCATCAAGTCGGTGATGGCATCCAGCCATTGTCGCCCCCTTCTCCTCCTGCCTTCAGTCTTTCCCAGCAACAGGTCTTTTCTAATGAGTCAGTTCTTTGTATCAGGTGTCTGTGGATCTCTATGGGTCTTGGAGCATGTGAGGTTTTCTTTAAGTCCTTTAGGAGTGGAGTCTCTGTTTCTTTCAGTCTTCTGGATCTTCCTTATATAAGACCTACTGATCTTCATAGCCAGAAACTCTGGGGACTTTCCTTCTCTGTAAAAACCTCTGGGCTGGGAAGCCTAATATGAGGTTCATAACTCTCACTCCTTGGGGAACATTTTTGCAATTGTCATCATCTTTCCATTTGTGGATCCCTTAACCAGGGAGTATGGATCTTGACTATACTGCACCTCTTCTCCTCTTATCCATAATATTGTGTTCTCTTCTTTGTATATTTAGTTGTGAAAACACTTTTCTGCTAGTTTTTGGGTTATTCTCATTGATAGTTGCTCTGTAAATATTTGTAATTTTAGCGTGTACATGGGAGGAGGTAAGCTCAGCATCTTCCTACACTGCCATCTTGGTCATACCATGCAACTTTATTTTCTTTATATACATTTCATTTGGTATTATAGTATTATTGGCATCTTAGAATATAGGCCACAAGTGTTAAAAGTGTTGCTATCTCTATTTCCTTATATTTATGAAATACTTGAAACATATTCTTTAAGTAAACTACAGATTTCATAAGATAATTTCTCTGGGTCTGAACTTTTTAGTTTTTCTGGCAAGGAAAATTTTCATCAAAACCACAATGAGGTACCATTTCACACCAGTCAGAATGGCTGCGATCCAAAAGTCTACAAGCAATAAATGCTGGAGAGGGTGTGGAGAAAAGGGAACCCTCTTACACTGTTGGTGGGAATGCAAACTAGTACAGCCACTATGGAGAACAGTGTGGAGATTCCTTAAAAAATGGAAATAGAGCTGCCTTATGACCCAGCAATCCCACTGCTGGGCATACACACCGAGGAAACCAGAATTGAAAGAGACACATGTACCCCAATGTTCACTGCAGCACTGTTTATAATAGCCAGGACATGGAAGCAACCTAGATGTCCATCAGCGGATGAATGGATAAGAAAGCAGTGGTACATATACACAATGAAGTATTACTCAGCCATTAAAAAGAATATATTTGGATCAGTTCTAATGAGGTGGATGAAACTGGAGCCTATTATACACAGTGAAGTAAGCCAGAAAGAAAAACACCAATACAGTATACTAACACATATATATGGAATTTAGAAAGATGTTAATAATAACCTTGTATGCGAGACAGCAAAAGAGACACAGATGTATAGAACAATGTTTTGGACTCTGTGAGAGAGGGAGAGGGTGGGATGATTTGGGAGAATGGCACTGAAACATGTATAATATCACATAAGAAACGAATCGCCAGTAAACATTCGATGCAGGATACAGGATGCTTGGGGCTGGTGCACTGGGATGACCTAGAGGGATGGTATGGGGAGGGAGGTGGGAGGGGGGTTCAGGATGGGGAACATGTGTATACCCGTGGCAGATTCATGTTGATGTATGGCAAAACCAATACAATATTGTAAAGTAATTAGCCTCCAATTAAAATAAATAAATCTAAATTAAAAATGCTATTGTTTAACTAGTTATAGACTTATTCAGAGTTTTCATTTTCTCTTGAGTCAGTTTCAGCAGTTGTTTCTAGAAAATTGCCCGTTTCATTAGCATTTCCTAATTGGTTGGCATGAATTTGTAAGAATATTCTCCAATAATTCTTTTAACTTCTGTAGCTCAGAAATAATGCCTTCCTCTTTCATTATGGGGTTTGCTAATTTGTGGTTTCTCTCTTTTATAAATTGATCAGTCTACTTACAGTTTGTCAATTTTTGTTTATCTTTTAAGAATCAACTTTTGGATTGACTTTTTTGCCTTGTTTTTCTTTCAATACTTTCTGCTTTAATCTTTATTATTTCCTTCTGCTTACTTTTAGTTTACTTCTGTTATGTTAATTTCTTAAGATGTAATCTTAAGTTTTTATTTAAAGATTTTTCATCTTTGTTATTATAAGCACTGGAAGACATAGATTTTTCTTTTAAGAACTGCTTTAGCTATATCTGAAATTTTAATATTTGTGTTCAGTTCAAAATATTTTCTGAGTTTCAATGGGATTTCATTTTTATTAATGGATTATTTTTAACTGAAATATTTGTATGAATTTTATTTAAAAACTTAAAAGGAAACATATTCTCTATTCAGATAATGCAGTTTATTTTCTGAGCAACTGGTCCATTAAAAACTAAAAGCAATTACTGTGATTCTGGTTGTGTTGCCCAAATCCAGAAATCAAAAGGCATACTGGTGGCTATGTTCAATTGGAAGTGTTTTGTTTAAATTGCACTGTGTTTAATATTTTCAATCTCAAAATTTTTAGAAGGCTATGTTCTACAGACTCTCTTATTTTTCACATTGTGTATTATTACATCAAGTTGCTTTAACTATCACTGTTGCTTAAATGACCTCTACGATCATAGCAATCTGAGACTCCTGACATTGTACCACAGCAAGAAAAAGTAGAATGCCTCTTTAATGATTACTAAGGCTATTTCTCTTGAGAGAATTTTTGATTCTCCATAACTACATACTACTACTTTAACAGAGTAGTAGCCATATCCCTTTACACTACAACACTGAGTGAATACGGCTGTTTAGCCTGTCTTAAAAATCCAAGGGAATATAGCTATTAATTTATAAGAGGAGCTGATAAGAGATTTCTCATGGCTATGACGAGCCTTAGCAGAGCCTTCTTTTCTGTGTTTCAGTATCTCTATTTAGTTGCTTAAAATATAAGTTCTCAGTTCTTCCTAAGAAAAATTTCACTTGTGTTCTATAGAAGATATATTAGAGAAGCAGCCAGTGCTGTGAAGCCTACTTTAGCCTCTTCCTCCAATCAAATTGATTTACAATGCTGAGAAAGAAAATATACATTTTCAGTATTGAAACTCTGCAATATTTTTAAAATTTTGAAATTATAAAACAGCAAAGAGAAGAAACTCTATTACCAATAAATAAATAATATTAACACTTGGTAGTTGAGGTAAAATATTCACACAATAAAATTCATTTGTTTCAGATCCTTTTTACTATGAAATTTGATAATTTGAAAGTCGTGGAAATACCACTGCTCAAGATATAAAGTATTTTAATCACTCCAAAGTTTCCTGACATCCATTCATGGTCACTTTTATCCCCCTCCCAGAGGCACTGGCAACCACTGATCTGATTGTCACTATAGATTTGTTTTTTCCACAATACCATATAAACAGACCCATAAGTGTGCTGCCTTTTGGGTCTGACTTATTTTATTGTGCATAATGTTTTTGAAAGTAATCCATGTTTCTGTGAGAATCAGTAGCTTGGATTTTTTTATAGCTGAATAAAATTTTGTAGTATAGAGGTACTATAGTTTATTTATCTGTTTACTAGTCAAAGAACATTGCTTTATTTCCCATTTTTTGCATTAGGAACAAAGTCTAAAAGAATATCCATATGTAAATTTTTGTGTGGATATTTGTTTCTGTTTCAAAGTGACTATAACATTGACCTAAATCAAGTACCTTGTGATTATACAGTGGAAGTGAGAAATAGATTTAGGGACTAGGTCTGATAAACAGAGTGCCTGATGAACTATGGACAGAGGTTCATGACATTTTACAGGAGACAGGGATCAACACCATCCCCAAGAAAAGAAATGCAAAAAGCAAAATGGCTGCCTGGGGAGGCCTTACAAATAGCTGTGAAAAGAAGAGAAGTGAAAAGCAAAGGAGAAAAGGAAAGATATACCCATTTGAATGCAGCATTCCAAAGAATAGCAAAAAGAGATAAGAAAGCTGTCCTCAGCTATCAATGAAAAGAAAGAGAGGAAAACAATAGAATACGAAAGACTAGAGATATCTTCAAGAAAATTAGAGAGACCAAGGAAACATTTCATGCAAAGATGGGCTTAATAAAGGACAGAAATTGTATGGACCTAACAGAAGCAGATGATATTAAGAAGAGGTGGCAAGAATACACAGAAGAACTATACAAAAAGATCTTCGCCACCCAGATAATCACAATGGTGTGATCGCCCACCTAGAGCCAGGCATCCGGGAATGTGAAGTCAAGTGATCCTTAGGAAATCTACGAACAAAGCTAATAGAGATGATGAAATTCCAGTTAAGCTATTTTAAATCCTAAAAGATGACGCAGTGAAAATGCTGCACTCAATATGCCAGCAAATTTGGAAAACTCAGCAGTGGCCACAGGACTGGAAAAGGTCAGTATTCATGCCAATCCCAAAGAAAGGCAATGCCAAAGAATGCTCATACTATGCTCACAATTGCACTCATCTCACATGCTAGTAAAGATATGCTCAAAATTCTCCAAGTCAGGCTTCAGCAATATGTGAACCGTGAGCTTCCAGATGTTCAAGCTGGTTTTAGAAAAGACAGAGAAACCAGAGATCAAATTGTCAACATCCGCTGGATCATCGAAAAAGCGAGAGAGTTCCATAAAAACTCTATTTCTGTTTTATTGAGTACGACAAAGCCTTTGACTGTGTGGATCATAATGAACTGTGGAAAATTCTGAAAGAGATGGGAATACCAGACCACCTGACCTGTCTCTTGAGAAACCTGTATGCAGGTCAGGAAGTAACAGTTAGAACTGGACATGAAACAACAGACTGGTTCCAAATAGGAAAAGGAGTACGTGAAGGCTGTATATTGACATCCTATTTATTCAACTTATATGAAGAATACATCATGAGAAATACTGGGCTGGAGGAAGCAGAAGCTGGAATCCAGATTGTAGGCAGAAAGATAAATAACCTCAGATTGCAGATGACACACCATCCTTAAGCAGAAAGTGAAGAACTAAAGAGCCTCTTGATGAAAGTGAAAGAGGAGAGTGAAAAAGTTGGCTTCAAGCTCAACATTCAGAAAACAAAGATCATGGCATCTGCTCCCATCACTTCATGGCAGATAAATGGGGAAACAGTGGAAACAGTGTCAGACTTTATTTTGGGGGCTTCCAAAATCACTGCAGATGGTGATTGCAGCCATGAAATTAAAGATGCTTACTCCTTGGAAGGAAAGTTATGACCAACCTAGACAGCATATTAAAAAGCAGAGACTACTTTGTCAATAGAAGTTCATCTAGTCAAGGCTATGATTTTCCTGTGGTCATGTATGACCTGTGGTCATGTTAGAGTTGGACTATAAAGAAAGCTGAGCATTGAAGAATTGATGCTTTTGAACTGTGGTGTTGGAGAAGACTCTTGAGAGTCCCTTGTACAGCAAGTAGATCCAACCAGTCCATCCTAAAGGAAATCAGTCCTGATTGTTCATTGGAAGGACTGATACTGAAGTTGACACTCCAATATTTTGGCCACCTAATGCAAAGAGCTGACTCATTTGAAAAGACCCTGATGTTGGGAAAGATTGAAGCCAGGAAGAGAAGGGGACAACAGAGGATGAGATGGTTAGTTGGCATCACTGACTCAATGGACATGAGTTTGAGTAAACTCCGGGAGTTGGTGATGGACAAGGAGGCCTGGCGTGCTGCAGTTCATGGGGTCACAGAGTCGCACACGACTGAACGACTGAACTATTACTGAGCGACTGACAGCATTTTGCATTCCCAGCAGCAAGTTATGAGCTTTCTAGTTGCTCTGCTTCCTTGCCATCGTTTTGTATAGAAAGATTTCTGTTTTCTTTTAATTTGGGCCCTTCTCATAGATAAATTGTAGTATTTTATTGTAGTTTCAACTTTATATCTTTAATGATTATTTATAACAACAGCATGCTTTCATATGATCTTTTCTATTTTGCGCATATCTTCTTTGATGAAGGTTCTTTCAAAATCTTATGCCTATGTTTTATTCAGTATTTGTTTTTTTATATTGATATTTGAGAGTTCCTTGTATATTCTTGTTTTGTAATATTTGTTCTGTGACTTATCTTTTTATTTTTAAACAATGTCTTTCTAAGAACAGTGGCTTTAATTTTGTTGAGGTTTAATTTAACTATCTTGTATATTTACATTTGTGCTTTTTGCATCATGTCTAGGAAACCTTGACCAACCCTAAGTGATAAGAATTCTCTCCTGGTTTTTTTTTTTTTTTTTTCATGAGTTTTGTAGTTTTAAGTTTTACAAAAGTCTGGGATCCACTTTGCTGTGAAGTGGATCCACTTTGGTGTGAAGCTAAGGTTTTTATTTTAGTAATTTATTTTTGGTATGAAGGTGTCCAGTTGATCCAACATGTTTTGTTGAGAAAACTATCCTTTCTCCATTGAATAATTTTTGATCACTTTTATAAAATAATTGACCATCCATGTTTGGGTCTATTTCTGGATGCTTTACTAGGTTTCAGCAATTAACATTTTGTAATATAAGTAGAGGTACATATGGTTTTACAGAATGGAGATCACATTGCATTTTTTGGTTTTAAGCCAATATTTCTGTTATTATATCTCTCTACTTATTAAATTCTATTTGAAAACATGATTTTTTAATGTTAAATATATGTCCGTGTAAGAGTTGTGCTATAGAAGAAATATGAGACTGAGATATTAAGGAGGTAGACTAAGTTTTAATTTAAATATACTGTCTTCATCTTAAGTAGGACCAAATAAGAGTTAAATAGTTCTGAAAGCATTTAGTAGTAAAGTTTAGCGTAGGTAATGTACACATGCAGAATAAATCCTTTTACAATTGTATATTGTTACAGGCAAGACTGAATTATCTAGATCCACACCTGAAAAAATAACCACACTTGTGTGCTTGTCATAGGATGTCTAGAGTCTTAGCTGTTTAAAAACAAACAACAACAAAAAAAAACTACCTCATTAGCAACAGCTTGCAACACTGAGAATCAGAGCAAGTAATGCATTTTCAGCCTGTCTTCAGTAATAAGAGTACAAGTCACATTATGTGGACTGTTTGTCAACTTCTAGGAACATTCCTGCCATCTAGAAAGAGGCTGTAGCTGTCCAACAGTCACTTTGCCCACAGCAGATAAAAGATATTATAGTAGAGGCCATACTGCAAAGGAAACTTTTCATGTTTATCAGAATATCAGTAAGCAACTCAACTTTTTTGATTTCCTTGCTCAGAATTGTCACTTTCTCCCTCTCTGTGTGTACTTCTGCTGCAAGTGGCATTTTCACTGAACAAAAGAATCAAGCAGTAACACCAATGTGGAGTGACTCCCTGTCCTAAAAGTGCATCTCCAGTACACTTTGATCACAGGCTTTCTACATTAGCATTCTGTGCAGAAGTAAAAGAAAAGCTATTCATACCGCCAAAGAGAAAGCTTCCCCCATATTTTAATGAATTACCATGTTTATTCAACAGTTGTTAAGTGTTTCAAATTGTTCTAATGATAGAATAGTATAATGTATATTTCATGATTGACGGTTAAACCTAAAAACAGAAATAAATGTGCCCTTACATAATATACTACTATATATTTTGGAAATCTGAGCACATCTGTAAATTACAGTGAAAATGAACTCAGTGAAACCTGATTTAGAGTCACTTGCTTTGATTCTGCAAACATCTTAGAAATTCTTCCCTAAAGTTCCACATTAGTTAAGATGTTGAATGCAGCTTTAGAATGAATGGTAAAGACACTTACAAAGAAAACTAAGTTCACTGTAGGGCAAAATAGAACTATATTCATTCAATTACCGTTTTCTTTCTTTTAACTCAAAAAGCTTGGGCAATTACCAAGGCTGATTTAGGCACAACTGTGTTTTGGGAATCATTGAGAGCCCACAGGGCAATAAAGGCAGCAAAGAATGGCATTTGAAATGTGGCTGATTATCTCTTAAATCAATTTGTGGAAACTTGCAAACCAGGGTCTCACTATAGGGAACCAAGGGCATCCATGCAGTATACTTAGAATTGCATCTCCTCCTGAAAATTCAGTTTGATAATTGTGTTAGATATGCTTAGAAATGTATTCATGAGTTGGACATTGTTCAAGATTTAGTTATTTGAGTTTTCTTCATCTATAAACTTCACTTTTAAAGTAATGCAGATTTGAGCTTCTAGATTTCACCTGGTAAAGTAGAGAGCTGGGAAAAGTATCTCTTCCAAATATGCAAAAGAAATAAGCTAGAAAAACTGTAAGTTTACTGTGTTTCTTGAGCCTAAAGTGGGATACCACTGTAACAGATTAGTCTTACAGATGACTAACATAATTACACTAAAGGGGTAGGGAAGAACAGAATTCATGTAATTAACTTTGGAGAATATTATTTAGACTGTACACTACATTGCAAAGACAATAAGAACATATAAAAATAATGTACTCTAGTTAGTAAACAGGTTTCTCTCTTTGAAAAGAATCAAGATATTTGTATACTATCAAAGTGTTTTCCTCAAGATATTTATTCAATATAAAAAGGAATTTTACTTAGAAAAACATGCCACCAATTCAAATATTTCTTATTACTTCATTCTTTATAATATTTGCAGAGCACAACATCATATGAAAATGCATTATTTTAAAACACTGTATTAAAATGTACTTATTTTCAGTTAATATGTTTACAGAGTACAGTGATATCAGGGCTTCCCTGGTGGGTCAGATGGTGAAAGCATCTGCCTGCAATGTGGGAAACCTAGGTTCGATCCCTGTGTTGGGATGATCTCCTAGAGAAGGGAATGGCAACTCACTCCAATGTTCTTTCTTGGAGAATTCCACGGACAGAGGAGCCAGGCAAGATACAGTTCATGGGTTTGCAAAGATTTGGACATGACTGAGTAACTAACACACACACACACACACACACACACACACACACACACACACACATGAGTGATATTAATCTGCTGCTGCTGCTGCTGCTAAGTCGCTTCAGTCGTGTCCGAATCTGTGCGACTCCATAGACAGCAGCCCACCAGGCTCCGCCGTCCCTGGGATTCTCCAGGCAAGAACACTGGAGTGGGTTGCCATTTCCTTCTCCAATGCATGAAAGTGAAAAGTGAAGTCGCTCAGTTGTGCCCGACTCTTAGAGACCCCATGGACTGCAGCCTACCAGTCTCCTCTGTCCATGGGATTTTCCAGGCAAGAGTACTGGAGTGGGTTGCCATTGCCTTCTCTGGATATCAGTCTACTTATACATCTTTAACGATCTTTAGGTGAGTTTACTAAGTAAGTAAGTAAGTAAAGTTGCTCAGTCGTGTCCGACTCTTTGCGACCCCATGGACTATAGCCTACCAGGCTCCTCCCTCCATGGGATTCTCCAGGCAAGAGTACTGGAGTGGGTTGCCATTTCCTTCTCCAGGGGATCTTCCCAACCCAGGGATCAAACCCGGGTCTCCCACATTCTAGGCAGACACTTTAACCTCTGAGCCACCAGGGAAGGTGAGTTTACTACACATACTCAAAAATAGAACTGGTACATATCAAAAGGTATGCTCATTAAAATGTGTATGTTCTCATATGTATTTTTGTACCATTTTGGATTCTCTATCTTCTATATATATAGATAGATAGATGATAGCTAAATAGGAAGATAGATATCAAAGTGCCTTTCAAAATAATTTTATATATCATAGTCTCAGAGTGTATGAGAATTTTATGTATTAATATTTCTTAACATTTTATTGGTCTCATTGGTGAAAAGTACTATCAGAAATGTTCACATTTGCACTTCTTTGATTATGTGTCAGTTGACTCATTTTACTCATCTGCTTTGACCTTTTTTGTATCTGATTATATATTAAGAAAATTTAGTCTTTTGTCACACATTTATAATTTATATATATATCTCAGATGCATATCTCATGTGCATATGTATAGTTTTTATCATATTATAAAAATCACATTTTAGCCTTATTAATAAAACAAGTTTTGTTGTGTACAAATTTAACATTTTTCTACAATTAAACTTATCAACTGCTTTCCATTTTGGTTCTAAGATTTATGTCTTTCTTAGAAAGACCTTATCTAATTTAAGATCATATAATTATTCACCTATGGTTGTTCTCACCATCTTGTAGTTTTTATTTTTAAATTAAAATCTACTGTCTCCTTAAAATCTGAGTATGAGGAGTGAGATATGGATTCAGATATAATCATCTGTTTTTCAAACTGTTAATATTAAAAGTATCCAAATGTTACTTTGTGAAGTGAAAAATCCTTATATGAATACTATATCATGTATTAATTTCCCAAACATATTTTATGCTATTTCTGGAGTTTATATTCAGTTCTAGTTATCTATCCATGTGCCAGTACCACACTTTTATAAAACCTGTACTATTGAATATAATATCTTTATGACTACTCCTTTTATGCTTCTGATTATGATATTCTCTGGTCATTTGTTCATCTTCACTTTTTCAGGTTAATTATTAAAACCATTTTGTTAAGGTCCCACTAATTCTTGTAAGAATTTTCATTTCTTTTAATTTGACTATAGCTAGAACTTTGCTTTAGTTTGCTTTTTAATTTTGAAGAGACAGTCTGTTTTCATTCATTTTAATTATTAACTAAATGTATCTTTATAGTAAAATTCTAAAGAATAAGTAATTATTCAGAATTAAGCATAATTTTTTTTCTTCATGTCCTCCACCAATGCTACTTTTTTCTCCAAGGATACTAACAGCAGCAGTTTGCTATCCAAGTTTTTATTCTTCTATGTTTTTCTTGTTTGAACTTTGTCAAATTTTGTTAATTTGTTATACTAAATTTGAAATAAATTACTATAGAAGATTTACTTTTTTTCTATATTCTCAAATAATTATTGTTTAATCTGTTCATTCAATAAATACTTGAATGCCTAATACATGCTAAACGACTTTTTATGTACTAGGAAAATACAGTGGTGAATGAAGCAATATATTTTAGGATTTTGTATGTCATGTGTTCACAAATGATAAACAAGTAAATCATATAAGTAAATTATCATCATTCCTTGTGAAAGAAAAACTAAAAGATAAAGGGATTGGTAGTATGCACATAAGCTGTTATATTTTAAACAGAGTAGTCAAACTGGGGTGGTAGGCAATATGACCTCCCAAGGATGTGCACACACTACTCCCTGAAACCTATGCATATTTTATATTACATGCCAAAAGGATCTTTGCAGATATGTTTAAGGCTATAGACTTTACAATGGAAAGATTATCCTCAGTTATCTGGGTCTGAATTTGATCATATGAGCACCTGAAGATGAGAATTTCTCCCACTCATAGTAGAGGCTATGTAGCAGAAGAAATCAGAGGGATTAGAAATGTGAGGAGGGAAACATACTCTTGTTGATTTGAAGATGGAAAAGCTAAGATAAAGAGGAATGCAGGTGATCTCTATTTAAAGAGACAAGAAAGCTGTTGGCTGTCAACCAGCAAGAAAACACAAATCTCAGTCCCACAGTTACAGGAACTAAATTCTACAAACCTGACCAGCCATGAAATTAAAAGATGCTTACTCCTAGGGAGAAAAGTTATGAACAACCTAGACAGCATATTAAAAAAGCAGAGACGTTACTCTGGCAACAAAAGTCCATCTGGTCAAGGCTATGGTTTTTCCAGTAGTCATGTATGGATGTGATAGCTGGACTATAAAAAAAGCTAAGCACTGAAGAACTGATGCTTTTGAACTGTGGTGTTTGAGAAGACTCTTGAGAGTCCCTTGGTCTTCAAGGAGATCCAACCAGTCCATCTTAAAGGAAAGCTGTTGAGCTGCTGCTGCTGCTAAGTTGCTTCAGTTGTGTCCAACTCTGTGCTACCCTATGGACAGCAGCCCACCAGGCTCCCCTGTCCACAGGATTCTCTAGGCAAGAATACTGGAGTGGGTTGCCATTTCTTTCTCCATAAAGGAAAGCAGTCCTGAATATTCATTGGAAGGACTGAACCTGAAGCTGAAACTCCAATACTTTGGCCACCTGATGTGAAAAACTGACTTATTTGAAAAGACCCTGATGCTAGGAAAGATTGAAGTCAAGAGGAGAAGGGGGCAACAGAGGATAAGATGGTTGGATGGCATCACTGACTTGATGGACATGAGTTTGAGTAAACCGCGGGGAGCTGGTGATGGACAGGGAGGCCTGGTGTGCTGCAGCCCCTGGGGTTGCAAAGAGTCGGATACAACTGAGTGACTGAACTGAACTGAATCATGTTGGAAGCATATTATCTCCAGAGACTGAAGGTAATTTTCCATACTAGCTTACACCTTGAGTTAAGCCTGATGAAAACAGAGGAGAGAAAGCAGCCAAGCCACCCCAGACTTCTGACCTACAAAACCGTGAAGCAAGAAAGTTGTGTTGTTTTGAGCTGCTAAATTATAATAATTTGATATGGCAGTAAAATAATACAAATACAGTCTCACTGAGACAGTGATGTTTGAACTAAAAAGGTGATGGAGTGAGCTCTGTGTGTGTGTGTGTGTGTGTGTGTGTGTGTGTGTGTGTATACATAGGACAAGGACATTCCAAGGAGAGGGAAGAGCAAGTGACAAGAGCCTGAAGCCAGAGAACATACTTTGCATGTCACAGGAAGGATTGTATAGTGGTGCAGCTAGAGTAATATGAACAAGAGGGAGAATGATGGGGTATTAAAATCAGAGAAGTAACAGGAAATCTGATCCTCTGGGCCTTTTGGATGATTAGAGTATTTTTTATTCTGAGTGAGATATGAAAAGTTTGGAAGGAGTCCAGATAGAAAAATAATATGTTCTGACTTTTTAAAGAACAACATTTTTGCTGGTTTGTTGAAAAAGACTGTTGATGAACAGGTGAATAAAAACAATTATTTATAAAAAGAAGAATAAGCGAAAACAGAGATGGGACGATCAATGAGGAGAGTACTGGATAATCTGGATAAGAAATGAAGGTGGTTTACACCAGGATGGTGTGATGAGGAGAATGATAAAAGGCTAGATTTCAGGGAAATTGGATATATTTTGAAGTAGAGCATACAGCATTTACTGATGGAGTAGGTGTGTGGTGTGAGAAAAAGGGAAGGATAAATGATGATGAAGCTTGTTGGCTTGAACAGATGGAGAATATAGTTTCCATTACTTGTGATGAGAACCTGTTCTGATGGAGAAGGCTAGACTAGGGTATAAGTGGAAGGATCAAGCAAGGCCATCTCTGCCACACCTTGCTGATACATCAAGTAAAATGAGGACTGCACAGTCTTGTGATTATCTTTTCCTTGAAGTTGAAAGTCATAGAACCTGGCTTAAGTCTGTGCTTTAATCCTTTAGAAATCTTCTCAATTTTTTTAATTCTCAAGTGTGTATTCAGGTTTTATATGTTTCCTTGCTATCTTTTTGCTAATTTGTATTTGTATTTACAAGATAAATGGTCTGTTTTAACCTTGTGTTCAAATCTATTTGCATATTATTGTAGAAACTATTTTCATTCATGGGTATGTGTGTGTGTAAAACATTTTCTCTTTTAGGTGATATCCCACATTTCATAAGCAATTTTTAAGGTTATATTTTTCTCCCCACTTTTCTTAGTTAATATGAATGATTTTTCTACTTTATTATTTGTTTTTATATCAGAGATCCTAATATATTAGAACTATTATGTTTACTTCCTGTATTTTCTAACTCACTAATTTGTATTCACATCTTTAGTAATTCCTCTTCTCTTTTTCTAAATTTTGAATTGGTAAATCAATTCACTCCTTATTCTTTTCTGCTTATTAGTGGATTTATATATTTAATAGAGAGTATTTTCACTATAATTATTTTCTGGGTATTCTACAAGTTTGATTTTGATTCTGATATCTATTTAAGAATTGGTTAAGAAAGGGTATAAAAATAAACTGTATAAGGATATTTATATAACATTAGAATTTATTAGAGTGCAGGGTCTTTAAAGTGTACTCCATTTTTCTTGGAAAAAATAATTAATATCACATTTATATGAACCATCTACCTTTCCATCTATTTGTATAGCTAATATTAGTAATCATTTTATTCAGGTCTCCTGTCTTTAAGTTGTCAATGGTATAAAAACTGAATTAATCACCATTGTGTTTCAATTTATTTCTTCAAGTATTTCCTGTACATGTGGTTTATGTGAGAGCCAAGTCACTATAGTTGTGTCCGACTCTTGCGACCCTGTGGACTGTAGCCTGTCAGGCTCCTCTGTCCATGCGGTTCTCCAGGCAAGAATACTGGGGTGAGTTATGTGCCTAAACTGGTCTTCAGTGCTCACTGCAGTTCATTCAAACCAACCACAGGTTTTCTGTGCTCTAAGTTTTTATTTTTATTCATGTTAGCTTTGTGAATTATAGTTTTTAAATTTTTTTAAGCCAGGTTCATGGGTGGCAGATTTACTGAGAACTTTGTATCATATTGCATCTTAATGATAACCTCAGGTTGAAGAATAAATAATTTGAAATAATGTTCTTGTGAAATATTTTTATTTAAAATATTGTAAATATTCTTTCATTGTTTTCTGGTACCAAAATTTAGTATGAAATAGTAGGGAATCAGCCTAATGTTTCCCCTATGGAGATAATCTACTAATTCTGTCTCTATTTCCTTTGAACTCTTTCTTTTAACTTGAATTCAGTAAATTTATCACAATATGATTAGATCAACATATTCTTTTTTTTTTAAATTAAATTTATTTATTTTTTTAATTACAATACTGTATTTGTTTTGCCATACATTGACACGAATCAGCCATAGGTGAACACAATCTCCCAATGCCAAATCCTCCTCCCACCTCCCACCCCCCATCCTCTACTTGAATCATCCTATGCATCAGCCCCATGCCTCCTGCATCCTACATTGAACATAGATTAGCGTTTCGTTTCTTACAGGAAAATATACATGTTTCATTGCCATTCTCCCATACCATCCCACCCTTTCCCTCTCCCTCAGAGTCCAAAAGTCCACTCTATACCTCTGTGTCTCTTGTTGTCTCACATATAGGGTCATCATTACTGTCTTCTAAATTCCATATATATGTGTCAGTATACTGTATTGGTGTTTTTCTTTCTGGCTTACTTCACTCTGTATAATCGGTTCCAATTCCCTCCATCTCATTAGAACTGAGTCAAATTTATTCTTTTTAAGGGCTGAGTAGTATTCCATAGTGTATATGAACCACAGCTTTCTTATCCATTCATCTGCTGATGGACATCTAGGTTGCTTCCATGTCCTGGCTATTATAAACAGTGCTGCAATGAACATTGGGGTACATGTGTCTCTTTCACTTCTGGTTTCCTCAGTGTGTATGCCCAGCAGTGGGATTGCTGGGTCATAAGGCAGTTCTATTTGCAATTTTTAAGGAATCTCCACACTGTTTTCCATAATGGCTGTACTAGTTTGCATTCCCACCAGCAGTGTAAGAGGGTTCCCTTTTCTCCACACCCTCTCCAGCATTTATTGCTTGTAGACTTTAGGATCGCAGCCATTCTGACTGGTGTGAAATGGTACCTCATTGTGGTCTTGATTTGCATTTCTCTGATAATGAGTGATGTTGAACATCTTTTCATGTGTTTGTTAGCCATCCGTATGTCTTCTTTGGAGAAATGCCTATTTAGTTCATTGGCCCATTTTTTTTATTGGATCATTTATAAGTTGGATCATATATAAGTTGCTTATATATCTTTGAGATTAGTTGTTTGTCAGTTGTTTCATTTGCTATTGTTTTCTCCCATTCAGAAGGCTGTCTTTTCACCTTGCTTATAGTTTCCTTTGTTGTGCAGAAGCTTTTAATTTTAATTAGATCCCATTTGTTTATCTTTGCTTTTATTTCCAGTATACTGGGAGTTGGATCATAGAGGATCCTGCTGTGATTTATGTCGGAGAGTGTTTTGCCTATGTTCTCCTCTAGGAGTTTTATAGTTTCTGGTCTTACATTTAGATCTTTAATCCATTTTGAGTTTATTTTTGTGTATGGTGTTAGAGAGGGGTCTAGTTTCATTCTTTTACAAGTGGTTGTCCAGTTTTCCCAGCACCACCTGTTAAAGAGACTATCTTTACTCCATTGGATATTCTTGCCTCCTTTGTCGAAGATAAGGTGTCCATAGGTGTGTGGGTTTATCTCAGGGCTTTCGATTTTGTTCCATTGATCTATATTTCTGTCATTGTGCCAGTACCATACCGTCTTAATGACTGTGGCTTTGTAGTAGAGCCTGAAGTCAGGCAAGTTGATTCCTCCAGTTCCATTTTTCTTTCTCAAGATTGCTTTGGCTATTCGAGGTTTTTTGTATTTCCATACAAATCTTGAGATTATTTGATCTAGTTCTGAGAAAAATACTGCTGGTAGCTTGATGGGAATTGCATTGAATCTGTAGATTGCTTTGGGTAGTATACTCATTTTCACTATATTGATTCTTCCAAGCCATGAGCATGGTATATTCCTCCATCTGTTAGTGTCCTCTTTGATTTCTTTCATCAGTGTTTTATAGTTTTCGATATATAGGTCTTTTGTTTCTTTAGGTAGGAATATTCCTAAATATTTTGTTCTTTTCGTTGCAATGGTGAATGGAATTGTTTCCTTGACTTCTTTTTCTACTTTCTCGTTATTAGTGTATAGGAATGCAAGGGATTTCTGAGTGTTGATTTTATATCCTGCAACTTTACTATATTCACTGATTAGCTCTAGTAGTTTTCTGGTCGAGTCTTTAGGATTTTCTATGTAGAGGATCATGTCATCTGCAAACAGTGAGAGTTTTACTTCTTCTTTTCCAATTTGGATTCCTTGTATTTCTTTTTCTGCTCTGATTGCTGTGGCCAAAACTTCCAGTACGATGTTGAAGAGTAGTGGTGAAAGTGGACACCCTTGTCTTGTTCCTGACTTTAGGGAAATGGTTTCAATTTTTCACCATTGAGGATAATGTGAGCTGTGGGTTTGTCATATATAGCTTTTATTATGTTGAGGTATGTTCCTTCTATTCCTGCTTTCTGGAGAGTTTTTATCATAAATGGATGCTGAATTTTGTCAAAGGCTTTTTCTGCATCTATTGAGATAATCATATGATTTTTATTTCTCAGTTTGTTAATGTGATGAATTACATTGATTGACTTGCGGATATTGAAGAATCCTTGCATCCCTGGGATAAAGCCCACTTGGTCATGGTGTATGATCTTTTGAATGTGTTGCTGGATTCTGATTGCTAGGATTTTGTTGAGGATTTTTGCATCTATGTTCATCAGTGATATTGGCCTGTAGTTTTCTTTTTTTTGTGGTGTCTTTGTCAGGTTTTGGTATTAGGGTGATGGTGGCCTCATAGAATGAGTTTGGAAGTTTACCTTCCTCTGCAATTTTCTGGAATAGTTTCAGTAAGATAGGTGTTAGCTCTTCTCGGAATTTTTGGTAGAATTCAGCTGTGAAGCCGTCTGGACCTGGGCTTTTGTTTGCTGGAAGATTTCTGATTACAGTTTCAATTTCCGTGCTTGTGATGGGTCTGTTAAGATTTTCTATTTCTTCCTGGTTCAGTTTTGGAAAATTGTACTTTTCTAAGAATTTGTCCATTTCTTCCAAGTTGTCCATTTTATTGGCATATAATTGCTGATAGTAGTCTCTTATGATTCTTTGTATTTCTGAGTTGTCTGTCGTGATCTCTCCATTTTCATTTCTAATTTTGTTGATTTGATTTTTTTCTCTTTGTTTCTTGATGAGTCTGGCTAATGGTTTGTCAATTTTATTTATCCTTTCAAAGAACCAGCTTTTTGCTTTGTTGATTTTTGCTATGGTCTCTTTTGTTTCTTTTGCATTTATTTCTGCCCTAATTTTTAGGATTTCTTTCCTTCTACTAACTCTGGGGTTCTCTATTTCTTCCTTTTCTAGTTGCTTTAGGTGTAGAGTTAGGTTATTTATTTGACTTTTTTCTTGTTTCTTGAGGTATGCCTGTATTGCTATGAACTTTCCTCTTAGGACTGCTTTTATAGTGTCCCAAAGGTTCTGTGTAGTTGTGTTTTCATTTTCATTTGTTTCGATGCATATTTTGATTTCTTTTTGATTTCTTCTGTGATTTGTTGATTATTCAGTAGGGTGTTGTTCAGCCTCCAAATGTTGGAGTTTTTAACAGTTTTTCTCCTATAATTGAGATCTAACCTTAGTGCATTATGGTCAGAGAAGATGCTTGGAATAATTTCAATTTTTTTGAATTTATCAAGGTTAGATTTATGACCCAGAATGTGATCTATTCTGGAGAAGGTTCCGTGTGCACTTGAGTAAAAGGTGAAATTCATTGATTAGATCAACATATTCTTAGTCATTTGTTTTCTATAGTTTTTGAAGTTACTATTCAGTTTTTCATTTACGTTACTTATCATGTGGGAATATATTTCTTATTTTATTTTTGTATTCTGTTCAAGAGTATTAGTAATGCATATGCTGGATATTATTTGTCTTCCATCTTTTTATCATATTCTAAGCATTGTATATCACTGTTCCTTTTTACTTTAGATTTGGATTTGATAAGTTTAATTCATAAAATCTTTTAAGTCATATATATTGTTTTCAAAAATACCCATATGCACTGTATTTCACTTATTCAGATATGTTTAGTGAACACTATTATGTTGCCTTAATCTCCATTCGTCAACTTCAGAAATATAGCACTCATTCCTCAGCTTTTGGGAACTGCTGTGTTTAAGAAAGGTTTCCAATGTCTATGAAACTATTCAATAACTGGAAATGTCAGATTATAAAAGGCTGATCCCTTGTATCAATTGGGACAACTGTGTAGGACTACTCCAATTCCTGAGTCTCTCTGAGATCAGTTCATACCATTGTTGTGAGTGTATAATGACCAAACTTTTCACTCTACCCAATACTGTGTTTTTCTTTTCCCCATACATGATGATTCCTAAAGCACTCCACAACAAATTTCAGTCTTCTGTGTCTTATGTTTCAGGAAGCTATTTGTCTTCAAATTTTATTCCATGGAAATGGCAGAAATCACTTGGTTAAAACTTGAGGTGGCAATCTTGAAATTCATAGGTTGTTTTTTGTTCTTCTTTGATATGTTGAGTGAAATCTGGAGATAATATTTGATTGCCTCTTTCCTCCCATTTAGTTTTTTCATGTTTATAACATTTTATGATTTAGGATATTATTATTTTTAAAATAAATATGACTAAGCTGGGCTTTTCTTTCTTTAGTATTGTCTTTCCCGTTGATCTTCCCTCTAGAATCATGCACCCTAGAAGTGTCAGCTATTCTGTGGTTTTCCTACCCACCATCCACCTTTTTTCAAGGAAAAGATTAAAACCTGGATGCTCAAAGTCCCATACAAATCTTTTTAGGGAACTACACGTGCTATTTGAACTATGAAACATTGTATAGTTTTAGGATCTACCTAGATTTAATCCAAAAGGCATAGTATTTGACTGGCATTTTTGACAAACTGTGGTTTGAGGTTCATAGCCATTTTTAGTCTCACTGTAACTAAAATTTTCATCTCACTTTGTTCTTATTTATTTTACTTAGGGAGAATAATTTAAAAAAACATGACTTTACTCCATCATATATTATTGAAGGTTATTGTCTTTCTGTGTTTTAAGCTATTGTCCATTATATGATGTTTCTCAGAAAATAATAAAGAATCGCTGTGACTTTAATCATCGAAGATATTAGCAGATTTTTCTTTCTCTAATGGCAACCCACTCCAGTTTTCTTGCCTACAGAATTCCATGGACAGAGCTCCGAGTCTGGTACACTACAATCCATGGGGTTACAAAGAGTCGGACACGACTGAGCAACTAAGCACACATTATTCATATCTTGAAATTAGTTTTGTTGAACTATTTCAAATCTGTGATATTGTGTGTGCCATCAAATCATAATCTGTATTCAGAAGTATGCTTTTCTCTCTCCAAATTACTCAATTCTGATACTTTAAAAGATAAGAACATGCAAAAGTATTTTTATATTTTAGGGTCATTAATCACAACATTTACTGAAAAATAAACTGGGGACTCATGGATATCGAGTTTTGAGGAGTTAAATAAAAATATAATAAGCATTTACCAAAAAACTATTTTTGGTAAATATAATCTGTATTTTGAATTATGCATTTAGGGATGTCTTGATGGTTCCTTAGTTATAGAATAATTCAATGCTTCATGGGGACTTAGCTTCTCATTCAATGCCTGCTTCACACTATTTGTTGATCCTGCATATTCAAGGAATTCTCTGGAAACAGCTGGTCCATGCTGTGGCATAGGGCAGCCATTTGGAGTTTGATTTTACATCCAGTTCCCATGAGAAATGCCCCTTTGAATTCAACTTTAGGAAATCTTTGTATATTTAATGGGGCAATCATGAAGCCCCTTCAAGTTCCCTTCAGGAAATCATTATATGCTCAAAGGAGTAGCTAAAGCCAGCTTTGCATCTCATTGCTTACCTTTGGAAATCCCGGAAAGACCCTAATGTAGTGCAGTGAGATGTGTTCTGCTGAGACCATGACTTAATCTATTTTTTTTTCTCCCTCTCTTGATGCTGAGGCTGATTGTATGTGTGATTTGATGCAAATGTGTACACATACAGCGAACTTCCTGCTACATACACATTCGATTGCTTATTAGTCTATTAATTTGCTTCTTGAGCAAGTATTTATGGAGTGTCTGCTTTCTGTAAAACACATAACTGAATCCTCAATATTAGTCTTTAATAACATTAGTCTCCTAGGATCTAGTATTTTAGCAGTCAAGTATCCAGAATTATAATTCAAAGAGATATATGTCATAGGAAAATAATGGTCACCATAGTTTCTTGTTTGGTGTCATCCACCTTCTGCAAATACTTTGTCAATAAGCAGTATATTTTCAAGCAAATAATTACTTTGTCAAGGCTAATGTTAGAGGAAGAATGCATTTAAGTAGCAAAAGTCATCTCAGTTGTTAGTGAAATAAAATCATTGACCAGGATCTTGGTAGCAATTCCCAGGTATCTCTTCTAGCTCTACAGGAAGGTATTTGCCCTTAGAAATGATAGATCAAGGAAAAGTATAGCTTTAGCAAATTATCTAACTATTGTCTCATGGCATCCTGATTAGAAGCTACAAGAACGATATCATCAGTATATAAATAGCCTATAGTGATTTATATCAGCACTTTTATTTTTCCTATCAAAGACCTGAACATGAAACTGAGTTAATACCTAAAAATAATTTTTAAAATGCAGTACTCATTTAATACTTTATAAAGTTTCATTTATATTTTCATTCACCTAGTCATCTACTCATTCAGTGAGTATGGATGGGTTGTACATTTGTTTATTTCATTTGATACGCTGAGCAGTAATAGAAACCAAGGTTCAGGGCTTAAAATTTAATTATTTTAAGTCATACAGCTATAGGTGGTGAAGCTATTATTTAAATTGGGCCTGTATAATCCAAAGCCTTGTGATCAAAATCAATATATTCTACAGCCTTGGAGTGAAACTCTATATTATTTAGCTACAATTACAATTCTGAGATTTTCAGCTATTTTGGAAAGAGGTCTTGGTTTGAAAACCTAGATCTAAATTCACAGTCACATGCATACAGGGCCAGTGGTGACATGTGTTGTGGTAAAGAAGGACAGATGGAATACCAAGCCCTTTTGAACTATCTTTCAGTTCAGGAATCTTTCACTTTCCCTTCACCTCTGCTGTAGGATAACAAAGCAAGTATAACATTGAAGGGTTACGGATATGTGGGCTGACACAGGGGAGCAGCCCTCATTCCTTCAGTCCTTAGGAATCAGGACAAAATGAGGGGATAAAGCTGCCAGACCATCTGGTTTTTCCACAGAGGCCAGAAATAGGAAATATAATGTGGAACCTTCTGATCTCTGAAGTAGCATAGCCCACAGTAGGCCTCGAGCCAAGACCCTGCATTTGAACCCTGACTTTGCCACTTACTGGTCTATGACTCTGCTGTCACTCAGCTGCTCTGCGCTTCAGTGTTCTAACCTGAAAATGTAGTTCAAAATAGCGTTGTCTTACACGTGTACCCTAATGTTCATCGCAGCACTGTTTATAATAGGCAGGACATGGAAGCAACCTAGATGTCCATCAACAGATGAATGGATAAGAAAGCTGTGGTACATATACACAATGAAGTATTACTCAGCCATTAAAAGGAATACATTTGAATCAGTTCTAATGAGGTGAATGAAACTGGAGCCTATTATACAGAGTGAAATAAGCCAGAAAGAAAAACACCAATAGAGTATACTAACGCATATATATGAAATTTAGAAAGATGGTAATGATAACCCTGTATGTGAGACAGCAAAAGAGACACAGATGTATAGAACAATGTTTTGGACTCTGTGAGAGAGGGTGAGGGTGGGATGATTTCGGAGAATGGCATTGAAACATGTAAATTATCATATGTGAAATGAATTGCTAGTCCAAGTTCAATGCATGATACAGGATGCTTGGGCTGGTGCACTGGGATGACCCAGAGGGATGGGATGGGGAGGGAGGAGGGAGGGGGTTCAGGATGGGGAACACATGTACACCCGTGGCAGATTCATGTTGATGCATGGCAAAACCAATACAATATTGTAAAGTAATTAGCCCAAATTAAAATAAATTAATTTATATTTAAAAAATAGTGGTGTCTTAGATGCTATGAAGTCCATACCATGATGGTTATCTGGGGGTGGGGGTGGGGAAGATGCATTATTTTAGTGCTACCTACCTCATAGGATTTTGTGAGGACTAAATATGTTAAATCCATATAAGGCCCTACATAATGTTAGAAATAAATGTCAGAAATCATTATGTTTATTGTTTAATTTAGTTATGTTTTAAGGTAAACAACTGTACAGGCTAAACAAATTTGTTCAATTTGCAACTTTTGATTAAGTCTTACAGATATTCTTTTATTCTTACCACTGTCTACATAGTTTATATAAGTATACACCTGGTAGTCAGTCAGTAGTCTCTGGATTAAGTTATTATTTAAAATGAAAAAACAGCTTCTCATAAGTATGATACCTATATTTTATGCAATATAACATTTTCCCCACTTGAGAATGTTTTCAATATAAAAATAGAGCTCTTAATTTAACAACAACAAAAAAACCTATTATTTTAGTAGCAGGGACCTTTATTGGAACTGGTCATAGATGATAATGAAGGATCAAGAGAAGCTCACTCACATGAGAAATGAGAAGTTCTTGGAACACTATACACTGAGTGCATAAGTATTTGAGAAGGCAGTGGTTATGTGTATAGTTCATATTAACTTCTTGATCCACTTATTAATGCCTTTGGGTTCATATCTAAGTTCCGTGAAAATTAGAGCAATTATAAGCAAAAAGTCTGAAACCTCTGTAAAACATTGATCTAAAAATAGAGCATTCACAGTGCATTCTAATGTGTAAACCAAAGGAGAGAAAAGCAGTCTTCTCCATTTTGCAAAAGAACACTATGGAGGTTTATCATCTTGGTGGTGTCAATGACTCGGCCGTGGAAGATTATAGCATCTGGCAGACAAAGAGGTACTCAGTGATGACTGACAAGAGATGATAGGAACTTGGCAGAACAGTGGCACCCAGATGAGGCCAAGCGAGTCAGCATCTGTGCAGAATAAAAATGATCGATTTCTGAGAATACATGATACTTCTTAAGTTCTTCTAGAAGGCAGTGAAGACAACTTTTCCAGGGAACTGGCAGCCCTTTGCAAATGGGGCAAGTAGGAGTCATAAGCTCTTTAGCCCCGAAGAAATGGGATATGCTTGTGACCTATCTTATATTGCAAATATAAATTTTATTTCAAAATAAATATTATATTTCTAAAGAAAAAGAAAATCAGGGCATAATTAAAATACAAATCCTGTCTGCAATTAGATAACTCTTTTGTAAGAAGTTAATAGGTATAAATTGATTCCTACATTTTTAACTCTTTGTTTCACTAATAGTACTTTATGTTAAGCTCTAGACTGATATCACACAATTTAATGTTTGTATTGATTATTTCTAACAAAGTTTCTTATTTGGTATCAGTGTAAAATTCTTCCCTCCTATTTGTAAATCTAACAGAATCAGTACAAGAAAGCTTATTTTTATTTTTTTCTAAAATATAATTTGTGTCCATTTTTCAAGTTGCGTAGAACACTTGTCCAGTGTAATTTCCCTCACTATACTTTTTTAATAATGAGATTTTTATTTTTACAGCTAACCATTTCTGTTCTTGGACCTACTTTCTGGTCTGTGAATGCAGAACTATGGATAATTTAAATTACAGATAATTGTTTGTTATACATATTGGCTGCCACCTGTCCTTGCTACTTTTAGCAATTGTGTGTTCTCTCTGGCAATGTTTCTTAAAATGTGGTGCTCAGACCACCTGCATGGAATCACTTGAATAGCTTGTTAAATATGCGACTTTCTGAACCTATTGCAGGCCTTATAAATGCAGTTCCCTTTGACTTTGTCCCCAAAGTTTGCAAAGTATTGCTACTGGCTTCATTTTGAAGATTCTGCTTCCTCTTTCTAAACAGGAATTTTTCCTCTTTGGAAAATATGCAACTTAAATCAGCCAATATATTTTGATTCTGAAAGATAGAATACTGAATTTGAAAATGTTACATATAATCCAGTAGAAATCTGTAAGAAAGTCATGTTAGTAATACAAAAGCACAAGAAAGATTAAAAAAGTGCAAAATAAAAAATCAGTGTTGATAGTGTCCCATGAGGGTTCAGCAGAGAGACACAAGCACATACTGGAAAAGAATAACAAAGGATTTGTGAAGGAGGCAGCTTTGATATGGGACTTGAGATGACTTGGAAATTTAGAGGTGGACATAAGGAGAGTCTACCAGTAAAACCTCAGAGCAAAGGCACAGATATGGAAAGATGACTGTGAAAGTAACATTTCATAATTCAGCAAGCTGAAGATAAAATATACTCCTGGTGTTGGTAGGTGACAGGGCTGAAGATGCAGTTGAAATGGTACTATGGAGGGTCTTAAAGGCCATACTGAATAATTGGTATGTATTTGGCACCTCCTGAATATTGGAACGTTTTATATGGGCTGTAGATTTAAAGTAGGAAGTCACACATTTCATGCATTAAAGGATAACGTTTCTGATTTAATTTTTGCAAAGTCTAATTAGAAGTAAGGGGATCACACAGAGGAGAAAGTTACAGTAAATCTCAATGCAATTGCTTGGTCTCCAGAGAATCTAATGGTGGGATAAGGGCACACAGAATGTGGATGACACTCTTTTTCTAAGACAGGGTCTTACAAGTCCTGATGAATTCAATACTTACTATGTTAAAGTCATTTTCTAATTTGGCATTGCAGCATGATTTATAAATAATTACACAGACAATGTGTTTCCATTGAATAGTATGTTTGAGAAATAGCAGTTTCTTTTGGACCAAGTAAATGCCAGCAAAACCACATTTTCATCCTGGGCATATGAGAGGATTACTTCATAAGGAGAAAGCACAGGGAGAGCACAGGATGTCTGATGAATATTTCTGCCTATCGTCTTCCAACATACTGGAAAATCAATTTCTATGCAGTCCAATACCTAACGTATTTACTATCTTCTTATCTTAAATTCTGACCCTAACTTTGGTCAACATTAAATAATAGAATCATTCCTCTATAATGGTTTATCCTATGAGATCCTGGGAACTGTGGGACCTACAGAGAGCAGGTTAAAAGCAACAGAGAAGTCAACCAGGTCAGCCTTTCCTGGGAGACACTATTGCACACTAGAGAGGCTGGGGTGAGGGTTTCAGAATGTATGTTAGACTCTAAAGAGACAAACAAAGACCAGCAGAGAGGAAGCATTCAAGGAAACCTCAAAACCTGACCATCACTCAAGAGTGTGGTTAGTCTTTGGGGAATAGCTAAGAATCCTCTAAGAGTATCTGGGACATGAAAGTAGCATTTCAGTTAAGTTCAGTTGCCCAGCTGTGTCCAACTCTTTGCGACTCCATGGGCTGCAGCACACCAGGCCTCCCTGTTCATCACCAACTCCCAGAGTTTATTCAGACTCATGTCCATTGAGTCAGTGATGCCATCCAATCATTTCATCTTCTGTCATTCCCTTCTCCTCCCACCTTCAATCTTCCCCAGCATAAGGGTCTTTTCAAATGCGCCAACTCTTCATATCAGCAGGCCAAAGTATTGGAGTTTCAGCTTCAGCATCAGTCCTTCCAATGACTATTCAAGACTGATTTCCTTTAGGATGGACTACCTTCTTTTAGGATCTCCTTGCTGTCCAAGGGACTCTCAGAGTCTTCTCCAACACCACAGTTCAAAAGCATCAATACTTCACCGCTCAACTTTCTTTATAGTCCAACTCTAACATCCATACATGACTACAGGAAAAACCATAGCTTGGACTAGATAGACCTTTATTGGCGAAGTAATGTCTCTGCTTTTTAATATACTGTCTAGGTTGCTCAGAACTTTTCTTCCAAGGAGCAGCTGTCTTTTAATTTCATGGCTGCAGTCACAATCTGCAGTGATTTTGGAGCTACCCAAAATAAAGTCTGTCACTGTTTCCATTCTTTCCCCATCTACTTGCTATGAAGTGATGGGACTGGATGCCATAATCTTAGTTTTCTGATTGAGCTTTAAGCCAACTTTTTCACTCTCCTCTTTCACTTTCATCAAGAGGGTTTTTAGTTCTTCTTCACTTTCTGCCATAAGGTGGTGTCATCTGCATTTCTGAGGTTATTGATATTTCTCCTAACAATCTTGATTCCAGCTTGTGCTTCATCCAGTCCAGCACTTCTCATGTTGTACTCTGCATATAAGTTAAATAAGCAGGATGACAATATATAGCCTTGATATACTTCTTTCCTGATTTGGAACTAGTCTGTTGTTTGATGTCCAGTTCTCACTGTTGCTTCTTGACCTGCATACAGATTTCTCAGGAGGCAGGTCAGGTGGTCTGGTATTACAATCTCTTCAAGAATTTTCCACACTTTGCAGTGATCCATGCAGTCAAAGGCTTTGGCATATTCAATAAGGCAGGAGTAGATGTTTTTATGGGACTCTCTCGCTTTTTTGATGATCCAGTGGATGTTGGCAATTTAACCTGTGGTTCCTCTGCCTTTTCTAAATCCGGCTTGAACATCTGGAATTCCCAATATTGTTGAAGCCTGGCTTGGAGAATTTTGAGCATTACTTTGTTAGCGTGTGAGATGAGTGCAATTGTGCAGTATTTTGAGCATTCTTTGGCATTGCCTTTCTTTGGAACTGGAATGAAAACTGACCTTTTTCCAATCCTGTGGCCACTGCTGAGTTTTCCAAATTTGCTGACATATTGAGTGCAGAACTCTCACAGCCTCATCTTTTAGGATTTTAAATATCTCAACTGGAATTCCATCCACTCCACTAGCTTTGCTTGTGTGATGTTTCCTAAGGCCCACTTGACTTCACATTCCAGGATGTCTAGCTCTAGGTGAGTGATCACACCATCATGATTATCTGGGTCGTGAAGATCTTTTTGTGATCTTCACAGTTCTTCTATGTATTCTTACCACCTCTTTTTAATATCTTCTGCTTCTGTTAAGTCCATACCATTTTTGTCCTTTCTTGTACTCATCTTTGCACGAAATGTTCCCTTGGTATCTCTAATTTTCTTGAAGAGATCTCTAGGCTTTCTCATTCTATTGTTTTCCTCTATTTCTTTGCGTTGATCACTGACTGAAATGCAAAGTAAGAAGGCAAGAAATATTGGAGTAACAGGCAAATTTGGCCTTGGAGTACAGAAAGCAGCAGGGCAAAGGCTAATAGAGTTTTGCTGAGAGAATGCTCTGGTCATAGCAAACACCCTCTTCCAACAATGCAAGAGAAAACTCTGCACATGGACATCACCAGATGGTCAATAGTGAAATCAGAGTTATTATATTCTTTGCAAGCAGAGGTGGAGAAGCTCTATAGAGTCAGCAGAAACAAGACTGGGAGCTGACTGTGGCTCAGATCATGAACTCCTTATTACCAAATTCAGACTTAAATTGAAGAAAGTAGGAAACACCACTAGACCATTCAGGTATTACCTAACTCAAATCCCTTGTGAGTATTCAGTGAAAGTGAGAAATAGATTCAAGGGATTAGATCTGATAGAGTGCCTGAAGAACTATGGACAGAGGTTTGTGACATTGTAAAGGAGGCAGTGTTCAAGACCATCCCCAAGAAAAAGAAATTCTAAAAGGCAAAATAGTTATCTGAGGATGCCTTACAAATAGCTGAGAAAAAAAAAAAAGAGAAGCAAAAGGCAAAGGAGAAAAGGAAAGATATATCCATTTGAATGCAGAAAGTCACAAAGAAAGCTCAAATACAAGTGTCATCATAGGAGTCAGAAGTCTTATTTTTAAGCTTAGTTGGAATTTGCACATGTTAAAGTTCTGTCTTGAGATATAATCTCTATTTTATATTAATTATAAGTATGACATAACCTTTAAAAATTTTGAATCACTTGTTGTACACCTAAAACTTGCATAATATTGTACATCAACTATATCCCAGTTTAAAAAAAATTCTATTCTGGGTTCCTGACATATGCTTTCATAGAGGTAATATGGGTCTGAGTTAGAGTGGAAATTTAAAAAATAATTGGTAAAAATGAATCTATAGAATTCATCTTCCAATCGGGTATATACATATATATTTATTATGTCAGGGGACAGAAGGGAAAGTGGTGGAACTCAGTGTACACATTGATTTGGAATATTCTTTAGGGAAGCTGGGGACTGGGAAAGATTTGGACTAGAGATATATACTTGTAGTAGAAATCTTTAAATTGTAAAATAGACTGAAACTTGTCTCCTTTTGCTTTTAAAAAGTCAAAAGGGACTGCAAGTGTGTGTGTGTGTGTATATATATATATATATATATATATATATATATAACCTAAATATAAGCACATATGTAACATAATTATTCTATGAGTAGCCCATAACAGTGTAAAACTAAAATCACATGTAGAGATTCCCCTTGTTGGAATACTCTGCTGAAGGCAGTATGGAATGCTGCTGGAATGCACATCTTAATGGCTGAGAGACGTCATCTTGGGCTGTACATCTAGTCACAGTAAATGAATTAGCTGTCTCTCTGACAGCTACAGCTTTTTTTATGATACCCTTATAAAGTAAGAGAGTGATATGTATAAACTTCCCTCAATGGCGGAATCTCTCGTAGGATTCCTTGTACACTGATATATTTGGCAGAATCAAACACCTTAGTGATCAAATATATAATTCACCAATCAACACCCTCTGCCCTTTACTATTCCCACTGTTGTCTAAGGAAGTTACTCTACGACTCCCGTGAAGCTGCCACTGCATCGGCCAGTATAGGCCACGGACATGGATGACTTAACTACCTTGCTGAAAACGATGAATGAATATGTCAGATGACATACATTATACAGAGACAAGTTTTTCAATCTATATGGACTACTCTTTGGTATATTTACAAAACTGAGATAGGGAAGAAGTTTTCCTGTAGGAACTGCTAAACATGAACTACCTTTAAGTAAAAAACATGTGAGTCTTTGAGATGAACATCAGATTTTTCATCTGTAGTGAATGAAAGCAAGTTCTCACAGGGAAAATCTTGCTTTTCACTAGACCTGTGTGTGTGTACACAGTCACCTGTGTGTGTGTGTACACAGTCATGTCCAATATTTTGTGGCCCCATGGACTGTAGCCCACCAGGTTCCTCTGTCCATGGCATGCTCCAGGGAAGAATACTGGAGTGAGCAGCCATTCCCTTCTCTAGGGGATCCTCCCAACCCAGGGATCAAATACATGTCTCCTGCATTACAGGCAGATTTCTTACCATCTGGGCCATCAGAGAAGCCTCAAATTACCCTAATTCTTTACTAGAATCACCAGTCCATAACAGTAGTTCTCCTTAATTTTCTTGTGGTTTATTCACACATTTATTTATTTATTCATTTTACTGATTACTAAGTCAGCAAGTATTTTTGAGTATTTTATGATAATCCAAGTATTTTATGATAATCCAAGTATTTTATGATAATCCAAGCACTCTTTGAAATATTTATATACATGGATATATAGGATCATATTTTCTGTCCTCAAGGAGCTTGAAATATAGTGAATAAAGTGAACAAGTAATTGAAAACTTTCCATCAGTAACTACTGAAAACTATAGCTATAGGGGAAACTACCATATGAATGTATTCATATTAGAAGCACATCTTATTCAGACCATGTGCAGGGAGGTATGAAGGAAGAAATTCTAGAGAAGTTGAGATTTAACCTACTAAGTGAAGAATGAGCAGCAAGCTGATCAGTGAAAGAAAACAAGGGCTTTCTAGATAAGAAACTGTACAAAGGCAATCAAAATTGGAAAAGCAGAAACTTGGGAGCAGAAAATCACTTGATATGTCTACAGCATAATAGTATACCCTGAGATGAGACTAGGGAGACAAACTAAGACCAGGTTTTAAAATCAGTTCTGTATTAGCAGGGAGGTTTGACTGTGTGGATCACAATAAGCTGTGGAAAATTCTGAAAGAGATGGGAATACCAGACCACCTGACCTGCCTCTTGAGAAACATGTATGCAGGTCAGGAAGCAACAGTTAGAACTGGACATGGAACAACAGACTGGTTCCAAATAGGAAAAGGAGTATGTCAAGGCTGTATATTGTCACCCTGCTTATTTAACTTCTATGCAGAGTACATCATGAGAAACGCTGGACTGGAAGAAACACAAGCTGGAATCAAGATTGCCGGGAAAATATCAGTCACCTCAGATATGCAGATGACACCACCCTTATGGCAGAAAGTGAAGAGGAGCTAAAAAGCCTCTTGATGAAAGTGAAAGAGGAGAGTGAAAAAGTTGGCTTAAAACTCAACATTCAGAAAACTAAGATCATGGCATCCGGTCCCATCACTTCATGGGAAATAGATGGGGAAACAGTGGAAATAGTGTCAGACTTTATTTTTGGGGGCTCCAAAATCACTGCAGATGGTGATTGCAGCCATGAAATTCAAAGACGCTTACTCCTTGGAAGAAAAGTTAAGACCAACCTAGATAGCATATTGAAGAGCAGAGACATTACTTTGCCGACTAAGGTCCATCTAGTCAAGGCTATGGTTTTTCCAGTGGTCATGTATAGATGTGAGAGTTGGACTGTGAAGAAGGCTGAACACTGAAGAATTGATGCTTTTGAACTGTAGTGTTGGAGAAGACTCTTGAGAGTCCCTTGGACTGCAGGGAGATCCAACCAGTCCATTCTGAAGATCAGCCCTGGGATTTCTTTGGAAGGAATGATGCTAAAGCTGAAACTCCAGTACTTTGGCCACTTCATGTGAAGAGTTGACTCACTAGAAAAGACTCTGATGCTGGGAGGGATTGGGGGCAGGAGGAGAAGGGGCCGACCAAGGATGAGATGGCTGGATGGCATCACGGACTCGATGGACATGAGTCTGAGTGAACTCTGGGAGTTGGTGATGGACAGGGAGGCCTGGCATGCTGTGATTCATGGGGTTGCATAGAGTCAGACACGAGTGAACTATTGAACTGAACTGAACTGATGACATTTTTTCACTGAAGGCTATTGAAAAGTATTGAGATTTGACTGATTAGCAAACTGGATTTATTTTTCACAGAATTTGTGTCCCTGTATACTTTGGGATTAGTGTTGCCCATAAGAGAAATTTGTGTAAGATTTAAAAGCTCAAGTGAAATAACAGTTCCCTGGTGGCTCATCAGTAAGAAACCTACTTGCCATGTAAGAGACCTGGGTTCAATCCCTAGATTGGGAAGATCCCCTGGAGAAGGAAATGGCAACCCATTCCGGTATTCTTACCTGGGAAATCCCATGGATAGGTGAGTCTGGAGGGCTAAAGTCCATGGGGTCACAAGAGTCAGGCATGATTTAGGGAGTAAACCATATTGCAAGTCAGTATGGGAGGTAGACCCCACCATGGATTGCTTATATGTGAAGACTCACCTTGTTGGCAGCGTCACAGCTCCTTCATCTCCCACCACGTCTCATCCTTCAGTTTCTCTGAGTCCTAGGCCAGGATGTGTGCATGTCTGTGTGAAGGATAATGGCTTCATCTGCAGGTCACACGTGTTGTCAAGGTTGAAATCAGTGAGAGGCAGATGGAGGTTACAGTTTGGCCTTGCAGTACATTTTAGTTGTCCTCATGGACTTATTTTTCTCACTCTCCCTACAGTTTTTCTTCCAGACCACCAACAGTGACTTTAGCTCACCAAACAATGTGTAATCAACAACCTTCTATAGACCTCTTCACCAGTTTCCCCAATAGTGTAGGCTCTAATCTCTGTAATAAATCTATTATTCCTTATCACTTATGGTTCCGTTTGCCTGAAATATAGGCAAAAATCCCTGTTATCAAGGCTATTTATCAATAAAATGATATAAGATTTTCACATTAGCATGATATCTATAATCTGGAAAATGGATTAGATATAGAATAATTATTTATACATTCCAAGTAGCAGAATCTTTACTTTTCAAATTAAATTTATTTGAGACCTTAGATGAAAGACATGTGCTTGTTTGAAATAGGGATGAAGAACATAGGACCTGATTGTTCTGCCTGCCTTCACTCTTCCCTGTTTCAATACAGGGAATACCCAATGTTTGGAAAACATAGTTTAACAAATGTCTGTACTAGAAAAACTCCTATAGTCATTCTGGAGAGAAATGAAGTGGCTCAATGCCTTTGTGTGAGTGGTATGGAAAATGCAGAAGTCTGGGATGTTTTAAGGCCAGTAGATTTATTAACAGTATCATATTTGGGAAAATTACCACAGACAAACTTGCTAATTTGAGAACACTGATGAATTTTTGGCTTGTTCAAGTCATGGTGTGCAATAGGATTAGAGCTCAAGAGAGAAGTCTAATATAGAGACATGGTTTTAAATTATTGCAAAGGTGAGTCAGTTCTAGATTAGGAAGAATAGATTAAGAACAGCTTAGACCAAAAATAGCAACATTAGTGTGGTCATAGAGGCAAAAAGCACTTGGGTTGCCATAAACATAAGAGAATCAGGAAAGAAGAATCTATGGGCTATAGAGAAAGGGAGCATTGCCAGAAGAGCCTGTTTAACAGCACCCCATGACAAGCATACCAGTGTCATAAAATATTCTTTAGATTTAGCAATAGTAAAGTCACTGAGTAATATAAGAGGCATAAGAGGGAGTAAGGATTGCCTTAGGAATGAATAAGGAAAGCTCATGAGGCAGTAAATACTTTGTGAATGAAAAGTGTAAGAGATGAGATAAAGAAATGAATATGGGGTCAAAGATGTGACATTTTGAAAGTGGCACCTTGAAGGGAAAGAGTAATTTGAGAGTAATGTATTGTATACTCATCTTGGAGCCATTCATTGTTTTCATTGAATTTCTTTCCTACTACTTTCATCTATGAATATTTTTCCTCTAAGATCTGCCTTGTTCTCTTAAATAACAGAAAACTTGTTAAAAGTAAAAACATTATATTATATTCAACCTTCTAAAAACATTCAGTATTCAGTCTTTTATTCTTCTTTAGCCCACATATATGCCTACCCTTAAGTTCTACCACTTGAAGGGAAATCAGGCTCCTAAATGTACACAGTTCTTGAAAGCATCAAAGTTCAGGACTGTGGTTCCCTCCATTTCTAATGTTTTCTCCTGGTTTTGACATTTTCCTTCATTGGATTTGTACAAAGGTACAGTTTTCAAGGAAATGGCCATAAATAGCACATTAATTTTTCTGTTTCCAGTGGGGGGTGTTCAGTTCTTGATGCCATGTTTAAAACAATCACTTAGCATTTATCTATTCTTATATCAGATACTATTTGCATTTTTATTTTATTTCTCACAACAGTGGCATATGAGAGATATTACCATACCCTTTTTTTACAGAAGGTCATTGGGTCTCAGAGAGCTTAAAAATTTAGTTCAGGTATACAAAATTCATAAGTATCAGGACAAGAATTAAGTTGACTATAATAATAGAAGCATAGTACCTGGTGTATAGCAAACACTGAAGATCATGTTTTATCATTAATGATATTTCTGGCAGTTTTTATAATCCATATCCTGTATCTTTTTCCATCATAATACAATTTTCTTTCTTGTAGTTCAAATATATGCTAGCAAGGATTCACATGATATCAAGACATAATAAATGTTAGCTAGTAATCTGAAATTAACACAGTTAAGCATCAGAAACCTTGGAATAGGATGAAAATGTGAAATTGGAGCACAGTGGTAGGTGACATTTCTACCACTACCAGTACTAAAATTGGGTTGAGATTAGTTTCTAATAATAAATGAATATAAATTTGATAATTTCTCATTCTGGTTGATGAATGGTGATGAATTTTGTGATAATGTATTTAATAAAACATTAGGGAAGACATGGACTTTGGAATTTCTATAACAGGCATTTTCTGAATATGAGGGATCTGAATTCAATTGCTTTTTAAATCTTTTGTCCACAAGATTTCTTCTAGCTATTTTGCTTATGTTTGAAAGAATAGTTACAAGAGCAGAATAAATGAAAAGAAAAAAAGAAAGAAAAAAACAGGTGTTAAAACATTTTTCAGTGTTACAATGTTGATCAATTCTGATAAGATACATAATACTATTAAAGGCCTTTAGTGAAAGAAAAAAAAGTAAGAAAAATAACAGCTTTAAGATTTCCCAATCGGTCAATAAAAAAGTACAAAGCTCTATTCCTGGAACCCAGGTTTGTTTGACTCATCATCAGATGGCTCTGAACCAACATAGAGCCCTGAATTTCTAGTTCTTCAGTAATCAATTCTCAGAGACAGCAGTCACCTTCTGGCTCCCTATTAATTATCATTTTAGCAGCCACAGACAGGAGCAGTATGCCGCTATGGTTTTCACAGCAGGCGTGATTGCCTTGATACTTTCTAACCCAAGCAGTTCTTTATACTGCCACAGAGTCCCTTCTTCCATCTGTAGCCGAGTGGTTTCAAAACCCCCATGGGAACTGTTGGCCACTGCATTTGTGGATGTCAGTAATTAAGCTATCTACTGCAGCTGCAAATTGTCGGACAATGTGGATAGTAGAAGGGCACAGCTCTGCTGCAAAGCCTGGTCATAATGAGAACAGAAAGGTCAGTGCCCCCTGGTTGGTTTTGCCATGCCCTGGGGACCTTGGGTTTGCCCCATGGTCTTCTCATCAGTTTTGTATCGTTTGTATAAGAAAGTGGTATTTGCTACAAGCCACCTGGCCTGTAAGTTGCTTTTATGCATTTATAATGTCTATACACAAACAACTGTTCTCTGTATCTGCTATCACTGCTTCATGCTGATTCTATTATGGGCCTGCACTTTGCTTTATAGCTTGTCCCTGACCTGAACTAGGATTGGTCACTCATAATTAGTTATATTACATTTCCATGATTTCTATCAAAATCAGATCTGTCTATACTCTTGGAATAGAGAATACTTGTTACATATTTTAAAATTTTTACTCTATTTAATCACTGAAGTATAACTAGAGGAGTGAGAGCTTCCTGTAAAGTATCCCCTGGGATTATTTCCCAATTTATGAGCCTCCATGTATAATGTTTGCTAGCTGGCTTTAGGTATTTTCAATAATGTACTTTTCAGTCACAATTGAAATATACTGATGATTGGATTTGCAATCAGTGCTGATTGTGTCTTATTATCATTATATCTCCAACACCTGCATATTTGTATATGGTACGTGCTAAACAATGTAAACTGAGTGAATGAAGGTGTCCATTGATTGCATATTCCTGTTTTCATAATGCCTTTACAAGTAAGGCCCAATTTCTCTTCTTTTCATTTTGATGCAGATTCCTTTCTTCATTTATTCAACACAATATATATTCTTCACTTACTATCTGCCAATCACTTTCCTCAAAGGGATCATATCTGTGGTGTGAGTGTGTGTATGTATCTGCGACAGGGAGATAGAGAGAGATTGAGAAAAAGGGTGAGTTTTGAGTGGGTTGTAAACAGACATGTAAAGAGGCAATCATAATCAGTGTGCAAATAAGGACAGGTATAGTGCAGCACAGACAAAACATCAAATTCAGACCCGGAACTATGGATGGTTTCCTGAAAGCGATGATGATTTTACTAGGCTTTTGCTATTGTTGTTGTTTTTTTTAAAAAGGTAAGGTATCTAGGACAAGGCATATGGAGAAAAGAGTTACTGTCAGAGTCAACAACACATAGAATGTGAGCAAGCATGCAAGTAGTGAGGTGTGACTCAAGGAATGAGGTGTTGAGTGAGACTTGGGGCACTGCCAATTCTTAACACCTCTGATACACTATATTCTAAGCCAGTATCATTTTTTGCTTCCGGTAAAAAGCCTCCTACATGGTCTCCTTGATTCTACTCTTCTAATAGTCTCATCAGACAATAGCTGCCTGAGAGACTTTTTAAAATGCAAGTCATGTCACTCCTTTGCACAAAACTCTAAGTAGCTGACCATCTCATTGGAATGAAATTAAATGTCTTCAAAATGGCATACAAGTGTCTAGATGCTTTTGCTCCTGGCTTCTCTCTCTGTTTTTGTTTTCTTTCCAGATTCCCATGCTCACTCCTTTCTAGCCATTTTCACCAAAATGTCTCCCAACTCAGGATTTTGTTGTTTCTTAAAACATTCTTTTCTCCAAATATCCCGGTGATACTGTTCATGCTCAGATATCACTCAGAGAAGTATTCCCTGACTGTGCTGTGCTTTTTGCTCAGTTGTGTCCAACTCTGTGACCCTATGGACTGTAGCCCACCAGGCTCCTCTGTCCACGGGGATTCTCCGGGCAAGAATACTGGAGTGGGTTGCAATGCCTTACTCCAGGGGATCTTCCCAACCCAGGGATTGAACCCAGGTCTCCTGCATTGCAGGTGGATTCTTTACCATCTGAACCACCAGGAAAGCTTGAGAATGCTAGAGTGGGTAACCTAACCCTTCTCCAGAGGATCTTTCTGACCCTGGAATCGATCCAGTATCACCTACATTGCAGGTGGATTCTTTACCAGTTGAGCTACCAGGGAAGCCCATTCCCTGACTGCACTATCTAAAATTGTACCTACGCTCTCTTCTCTTACTTCTGCTTTCCTTGATAGCCTAACCTGACCTGTACTCAATACATATGTGTTGACTGTCTGTCCCTGCCCTACTAGAATGCATGCTATATAAGGATGTTGTCTGCTTTTCTCACTATCTTAACCCTGATACCTAGAACAGTGTTTCACATAGACCCTCAACACATATTTGCAGAATTAACACGCACACGAATGAATGGCAATGTATCTTTTAAAGAATCTCTCCTCCTACATGATTATTATACATACTAAATAATTAGATTTTTATCCTGAAGGTAATGAAGAGTGATTGAAGAAGTCTAAGCAAAGAGTCACGTCACCCAAGGTGTACTTTAGAAAAATTACCTATCATCCAGAAGGAGGATAGATAGAAGGTTTTGAAGCAATTTAGGAAAGAAATTATGAAAATAGAACAAAAAATGTGAAAGTAATGAAAGGGAGGATGATTCACTTTAAAGAAATATTCAATTGATGAAGCCCTCTGGGTTACCCTTAAATCAAAAGGGTACATTGGTGTAAGAGGAGGAAACAGCACGACCAGTTTGCCCACAATTCTCCTAGTTTCAAAACTGAAATTTCTGCATCCTGAGAAAATCCTCAAACCTGCGTAAAACAGACTGATTGATCACTCTAAAAAGTAAGAAGTACTTCGGGAACACAATCTTTTCCTCCATTTGTATTTAAATAGTAGCACTGATTCCCACATGAGTTATTGTCTTCTCTTAAGAATCACTTCAAATCTCATGTTCCCCTACATATTCAAATTTACTTTCCTTTCTACCCCCAATCCCAACACCTCACAGTCTTATGTTATCTCCCTCTTATGAAGGACCACATCATTTGTCAATTTCTTCCAGAACAAGTGACCTAATTTACTTAGTGTAATATAGTCATTGACCATATTGCACATTTACCTTTAGACTCAAAGCTTATATAACATAATTACCAAGCTTTATTCATCCTATTATCCTTGCCAAACATGTAGTAGAGCTATGAATTCATGTCTTTTGAAGAAGCTGATATAGGTGTGTGTATATGCTATAAATTTAGATAAATAGAAGGTGAAGTCTGACAGTGTTGATCTTTGCTTGGGAAAAGAAAGTGGTGTGACCATATACTATCAGCAACCTAGAAATATTAATCAAAGACAAGCTGACCACCATCTTTGAAAAGGGAGCGGAGAATACAATAGTTATCATTGCTCACAAGAATAATTCTCAGCAAAGCCAGGACCCGCACATCTGATCACATGAGGACCTCTTTATGTGCCATTTTGGGCCTATTGACTCTAAGATTCCAAAAGAGAAGGAGAATGGATATTGTGAACTGTGTTTCAAAATCTTTAGACAAGTAATAATACATATTTTAACCCTATGTATGTACGGAGCAAGACATACCACATGTAAATTTAGAGTTTTGAGCATTGCTATGTTGACCAGCAATCTGAGCCAGAATTTATTGGATTCGTGCAAAAGTAATTGCAGTTTTGCATTGTTGAACTTTGCCATTTGATATTAGAATATATTCATAAATAAATGTGGTTATGTTATATATCATTTAATGTATATTTATCATTTTATGCTTTTTGCTTATCATTTATTTCTTGCTGTTTATTTCACATTTATTTTAGGCTAGGGATATGATGTTAGACAAAAAGTAAATTCAAGCAATTTTCTTATTCAAGTTCAAAATGGGTCCTAAAGCAGCAGAGACAACTTGCAACATCAACAGCACATTTGACCCAGGAACTGCTAATGAATGTACAGTGCAGTGGTGGTTCAAAAGTTTTGCAAAGGAGACAAGGGCCTTGAAGATGAGAAGCACAGTGGCTGGCCATTGGAAGTTGATAATGACCAATTGAGAGCCCTCATCAAAGCTCATTCTCTTACAATCACACAAGAAGTTGCTGAGAATTCAACATTGACTGTTCTATAGTCATTCGGCAGTTGAAGCACACTGGAAAGGTAAAAGCTCAATAAGTGGGTGCCTCATGAGCTGACCAAATATAAAAAAAAAAAAGTTGTTTTGAAGTGTTGTCTTTTCTTACTCTATGCAACAATAATAAGCCATTTATTGATCAGATTGTGATAAAAAGTGGATTTTATATGACAACCGGTGAGTTGTTGGACCAAGAAATGCTCCAAAGCACCTCCCAAAGCCAAATTTGCACGAAAAAATGGTCATGGCCACTGTTTGTTGGTCTGTTGCCCATCTGGTCTACTATAGCTTTCTGAATCCTGGGAAAACCATTACATCTGAGAAGTATGCTCAGCAAATTGATGAGATGCACCCAGCACTGCAATGCCTTCAGCTGGCACTGGTCAGCAGAAAGGTCCCAATTGTTCTCCACAATGATGCCCAGCTGTACGTCATGCAACCAATGCTTCAAAAGTTGTACTAATTGGGCTATGAAGTTTTGCCTCATCTGCCACATTCACCTGACCTCTCGACAGCTGATTACCTTGACAACTTTTGCAGGCAAAAAGCTTCAAGCATCTTGACACCTTTTGTAGGGAAAATGCTTCCACAACCAACAAGAGGCAGAAAATACTTTCCAAGACTTCATCAAATCCCGAAACATAGATTTTTACACTACAGGAATATACAAACTTATTTCTCATGGACAAAAATGTGTTGATTGTAATGGTTCCTATTTTGATTAGTAAAGATGTGTTTGAGCCTAGTTATAATGATCTAAAATTCAAGGTCCAAAACTGCAATTACTTTTATACTATTTTCAAATAAAAATAAGACCCCTGGAGAATTACTTTATACATGATGCTGCATTCCTTGCAACGCTGCATAAACACCAAATACTTCCTCATGGTCTCTAGCATCCTGATGCAGGGAATATGTGCACATCTCAATCTCACATTTCTTCAGACCCTAGTTATGTTTAGGACTTAGTGTTATTCCCTAGTAGTTAAGTACAAGCCTATATATTTGTGTCAATATATAATACACGGAAACCAATTGAAAACTTGTGTTTGGCTTTCAAAGCAAAAGCCAAGGTGGTGGGAGCCACTTCGTATGGTTTGAACAGTCATATAACAACAGTGCTTGTTAAAACACCTCACACAGAGTAGGAATCATACTGGAACTTTAGATCCAGCCCCTCAAAGCTCACAGGCGTAGGATATAAAGAGTATATTTTTCTACTCTTCTTGACTATTTTTTGGTGTGAGGACTGCTTGTTTTCTATGTTAGCTGTTAAAAGCTTTGACTTCAGTTGACTAGATACTGCTTCCTTCAGCAAGCCAATAGAGTCCCCTGCTTCAAACAAAGTTAGTCCCCTCTTTTTGATATCAGGTTGTCCCATAGCTAGTCCTCTAATCTTTTCATTCTTTCCTCTTCTGAAATAAAAAGAATTATCTGTTTTTCTCAATATCTATTTGCATTATAATAACAGTCTGAGCAGAAGATTTGAAATCCCAGTGCTGCTGGCACTCTATCCTGGGAAGATATAAACTCAAGAACTATGGGAAAATTTTCTCAAGAATATCCTTCAGAGTTAGAATGAATTGCATTGATATAATAGTAGGTTGGATTTGATCAACAGTAAATAGGTTCCAGGCATTAGAATGTCACATGATTTGGACACTAACATGTATGAGATGATCCTTCAGGGCTATGCTAGTCCCAATTTAAGTTCTAAAAATTATCTAAATATTCAAATAAGCATCTTTAAGATTAAACCATGAAGACCAGAGATACCTCTTAATCTAAAATTTCCTTCTTGAACATGGAAAATGTTACTTTTATATATTTCAATTTTTCTTATAATTTAAGATAGTCTTTTCACTTGAGCATAATGATATAAGGATATAATAATGTGTTTTAATGATATATAGATTAAAATAAAATAGGTGGAAATATGATAATTTCAGTACTAGACCAGAGTTCTAGTGACTTTACTTGTCATACTCATGCCAAATCTAGAATCTATAATATTGATTTATAGTGATGTTTACCTAACACCTTTCCAGTTTTAAAAGGGATAAATGTATTAAATGGTCTTTGAGCCCAAGGATTCAGTAATTAAATCGCATAATGTTTTAGTGCAGTGCCTTTTGGAAAGAAGGTGTAGTGGCCTCAGCAGGAGTCTTTGCATGGCCAGGCACTGGCTTGGAGTTTGTATCACACTGAGGTAAGTAAAGAAAGGTCTAGCACTTTTGACTTCAGCATCGCTTGTCTCCACTTTAAAACTGGGCTGTTTGGGGGCTGTTTTGAGGGGCTCAAAAATGTAGTGGCAACACACTCCTGTACTCACTGAACATCTTTCATAATGATGACTATTTCTTGCCTCTCCAGGAAGCTTTGTAAACCACAAAGTTCTTTTGAAGTCATTATATCCTTTGCAAGTTCCTGTAGGACTAGATAAATATCTTCACTTTTAAATGGGAAACTGAATTTGAATGATTATCTTGAAACACAACAAACATTCAGGTAATTCAACATGAGTATGGAATGTGTTATACTTGATTATATTCTGTTTAGTAATTATGTAATAGGTCAGGTATTACTTATCAATTTTCAAAATATATTAACATATATAGAAAATGTATAATGATCATGGTTTCAACCTCATTGACAGTAGTGAAAGACAAGATGTACAAAGCACCTTGTACTTGTACTTAATTGCTAAGTTATGTCTGGCTCTGTGACCCCGTGGACTGTAGCCTGCCAGGCCCCTCTGTCCATGGGATTTCCTAGGCAAGAATGCTGGGGAGGTTGCCATTTCCTTCTCCAGGAGATCTTCCCAACCCAGGGATCGAACCCATGTCTCCTCCATTGGTAGATAGAGTCTTTATCAGTGAGCCACCTGAGAAGCCATACAAAACACCATCCCCCCTCCCCCAAAAACTGTATTGAATACCTATAGTCTCTAGGACATTGTGCTAGACACAAAGTTGACATATAGGGTTCTAGGTTGTGATAACAATGATAAACTCTTTTACTTGTAATTTTATAAAATTGGCATTTCTTGACAAATGTCAATAAGTGATTTTGCTAAAATAATAGGACAGTACTTAAGGAAATCAGTAACTTCATTAAAGTATCCAGTTAGTGAATGGCGTAGAAAATTCAGCTGGAAATGCCTCATCCAAAGAGAGCGTTAACTCGTCACACAAAGCAGTTTGGTTGGGCAAGCATTTTGCAGAGAGGTCTGACTCTCCAATTCTGTGCAGAGAAAAGCTATGATAAAATGGATGATCTTTAAAACAAAATGTCCTTGGCTGTGGGCAGAGTTCTCAGACAATGTTTCACCTTCATTATCCCCAATCTAACCTCTTATAACCACACACAAATTTCTGTCAAGCTGACGTCTCAAATTTATAATTCAGTCAATACACAGTTATTGAACGTCGCTATGTTCGGAGCAGGTATGTAACTGTTGTAATAGTGTAGCAAAGGAACTTGACTGTCACTTTCCTTTTTCATATATTTACTCCTCTCTACCCCGCCTCACGAACAGAAACTTAGTTCTATCTGAAAAATCTACTTATATAGCTCTAAGCTATGTAGTACATTCAATTACTAATTTTCAGTTTCCTCAGTGAAATGATCATGAGCCAAGTGTAGGAATCACAAGTATTTATTAATTACATAGTAGCTGAACTTTTTATTTTGGCCTATAGAATCTGACAAAAAAATCTGGAGAAATCCATATATCATATACACAAACTGTCCATTCAAATGTTTTGAGATATTTAGTCTGTCTAGGAAAATGTTTAGGGTGAAAATACCCAAGGCACTTTCAGAAGTTTTAGAACTGGAAGGAAAGACAGGAGGCTAAAACCAATGCTGTCTTGAAGGCAATGTGAAAATGTAACTTGTCTCTAATTACCTAATTAAATTTTACAACTTTTAGATAGATTCAAGGCTCCTTTGTTGTTCCAAGCATGGAGGTCAATTAAAGAATTTGCCAAGGGAAGTTCATTCATACACCATTGTTTCAGAAACAAAAAGGGGTTGCTTGAGGAAACTGGGTATGGTAGACAGAATCGAACTATTTAGAATGTACTTTTACAGTGGCTTCTTTCTACTACTTACTCTCTTTCTTCTGTATACTTGAAGCTGGGCATTCTTTTCAGGAAATATAACAAAATACTATTATTTTCTATGTGTATTTTTGTTGATTCACTAACAGTTTTAATGAAAACTGCATATTCCCAAAGACTCTCTTTCTTCCCTGTATACTTAGCAGGATTTTCATCATTCAAAAATAGATCTCAATATCACCTCCTCTATGAAGATCTTCTGGAATCTTCTCCAATATTCCACTAAGTCACTGTCTTACCAGGCTTCCATAATATTTCATATCCATCTCTACCAATGCTAACTCACTATTTTTTGCATATGGACTGGAAGACCCTAGAGGGGAAGAACCACTAGAGCAGTTACCTCCTTTATACTGGCTAGACAAGCAGAAGTGAATAGACCATACAATTCATTAGCCGTACAATTCATTAGTTCATTGCAAAAATATTAGTTATTTTTTTTGCATTTATGTTCTTATTTTTATTTATGTTCTTCTCCCTTAAATTGGGCTTTCTCTCCATAGGCCCTGTTGCCTATGTTGCGTGTGGTTTATCACATGTATCGAGAGAGTAGGAACATTAAGCATGTGACAAATACCAACAATGACCTGGGGATTTATTATAATCAACAATATGCTCAACCTTGTAATTGCTCAGAGCTTTTTGCTCCATAATTATTTGGTTGCCTCAGTGTAGCCATTCAGTGATGTTATAATTAGTGGGTAATTAACTAAAGCATTTACCGAGATGCTGTAGAGCATGAAACATGTGTGCAAGCTGATAACATGAGGATTGATAAACTACTTAGTCAACAATTTTCTAAAACAACTTTAGCAGATCCTTTCAAACTTCACCAATTGTAAACCCTTTCCTCTTTCAGACTCTAGCTTATTCCACAGATGTTTTGTATACCATATCAAATGTAGATTGAGGCCACCTAAACCCTGCTTTATTGCCTCTCCCACTGTACCTGCATTTCCACATACACCCTTACCCACTTCCACAAAACCTTGATCTTCATAGCAATTACCAGTTCTCACATTTTCTGAGGTGGATCCTGCAAAGGATTGACTCCAATTTACAGATGAAAACATCTTGGAGAGCTTAAGCCACTTGGTTTAGTTTAAATACTGCAATTTAAAAGACTTGGTAAAATATACCTGTTTCAAACCTGAGCCTCTTCAGACTCTGTACTGAGTACTTTACAATGTACTTTGTATACAAGGGGGAATATCAAAAGCTGAAGAAGAGGCAGAGTGGATTACATTTGGGAAGGAAAGGGAAAACAGGTAGAATAAAATGTAAAAGTGAGATTAAAAGACCCTAATTAATATATAAATAAAAGTTGGCTGCTGTCTCATCCTCTTATGTAAGAATGTACAACTCTATAAGAAGGTAATACTAGCAGAACCTAAATCATAAGGCTGCTTGGAAAAGTAACTGAGATAATGAATACTAAGCTCTTAGACAGTGTCAGATGACTGAGCGACTTCACTTTCACTTTTCACTTTCATGCATTAGAGAAGGAAATGGCAACCCACTCCAGTGTTCTTGCCTGGAGAATCCCAGGGAAGGGGGAGCCTGGTGGGCTGCTGTCTGTGGGGTTGCACAGAGTCGGACACGACTGAAGTGACTTAGCAGCAGCAGCAGCAGTAGCAGCCACAGACGGTGTCAGATATACAGTAAGCACCAATGATTAAGAGCTGTTAGGATGAGAGGGAGAGAGAAGGAGAAAGTGGGAGAAAGAGAGAGGATATGAAACAGGCCATCTAAGAGATCTGAGAGGAGAAGTGGGTCCTGCTTACCCACCATTGCCCAAGGGGAAGAATGAGTGATTGGACTCATGGTTGGTCCTGCTTGTCTGGACTGAGCTTATTGAACGTTGAATCCAACGGCTAAGCCCTCTTGTTCTGATTGCATCCTTTCAAAACAGTCTTCTGCTTATGATTCGGTTTCCTTCAGAGCCTAGGAGGTGCTGCTTTCCAAATGCCAGCACGTCCTTCTCAAGCTGGAACCACTGTGAGTTTAAAAATATCATCCTGGTTTGTGCACTATCACAAGAGTAAGTGGTTTTATAACTTACCCTATATGAGTCTCCTTTTTTCTTCATCTCACTTCAACATTCCTCTCTGATAGTGTTTTCTTACTAGTAAACTAGTAACCCTGGCATCCTTGTGTAAGGATCTGCCCTTGGGGTAACCCAAACTATTTCAGTCACCATGAGTCTCCCTGTCTCACTCTCATCTTGGCCTTCCTCTCTTAGCTTGCTTTTCTTGGTGGGAGGCATGACCGCCAGTGGAACTAGCGCCATGTACAATACATAAAGGTCACGATGCAAGGGAAGAAGAGAGCCATCTGTTCAACCCTAGTTCTGAAAAGTCCTGGGACGAACTTCTGTCTGTCATGAGCTAGGTATCAAGGGAGGTGTAGTGCTTTGCTTTTCCTGACTTGACAAGCCCAAACAGGAGTCACGGGGTACTATGATTAGTGGCCTTTCAGAAACTCAGAGAGTGAATGAGGAGAAATCTTCAATTGGAAGGGGAAGAGAATCACTATTATTAACGAGAGAACTAAGCAGTGTGTTCAGCAAATTAAAAACAACATGTTCAGTATAGATGTATAAAAATAGCACACTTACCAAATATAAATTGGCAACAATGATAGCATGCCATTCTTCCAGAAATGGAGAGAAGTAAGTATCAAAATAGGATGTCCAGTCCCAGTGTACGCCTTGCTAGATGCATCCTCAAACCCTGGCTCCCACTTTCAATTCTCCTGGACTCCACCATAGAGTATCAGTGCGAGATACAGCCAAATCGCTTCATATCTAACTAATCCACCGAGGTGCCACTAGTAAAAGGGCACTGGACTGGAGCTAGCAAAACTGGTTAGCCCCTACTGATCCTGGAAGCCTTGAGTTTACCTCTTTAGGGCTTGACTTCCTGTTTGTATGGTGTTTCAATTGGAAATGCCTGTGTACCAGGATCAAAATTATTCTACTGTGGACCAATAAGAAGCAATTTTTGTGTGTTGTCATTCTCATTAAGATTAAATACTATTCATTAATACTAGTTTAAAAGTTTGACAATTGCTCATAATTGAACAAATAGTAAATCTTCTTAATAATGGTTTTAATCATAGTTTCCAATGATAATTTTAATCATAGTTTCTCCATAAATAGCTTTATTGAATAATTAGCTTCACTGTTGCCTGTCTTCCTAACTCTATCTTCCCTACTGTCATCAGTGTTCTGTATAAAAAGAAAAAAAACAAAACTAAAAATTATAAAAGCAAATCAAGCATCATGTCATTTTTTTGCTGAAACACACTACTGCTCTTTGGTTCCAGGATAGAAAATAACTGTGTTATCTTGTAATTAAAAAATAACAATAACAGATAAATGAAACCTTTACAATTTTACCCAAGCTACTTCTCCAGATTCCACAAGCTCTTCACACTCTTTCTCCTAATGTCAACATTTTGCTTAACCACTATGCATTCATCACAACTAAGATACAATATTTGTAGAATAGTATTAACTAAACTACAGACATTATTCAGATTTTGTCAGGTTTTTCCATTAATGTTCTTTTGTGTTCCAGAATCCAATCCAGGATATCACATACCACGTTTAGTTATCCTGTCTCCCTAGTTTACATTTATTCTTTTCTCACCTTTCATGACCTTGACTTTTTTGAGGTGTACTAGAAAGGTATTTTATATACTTTTATTATCTTTTATCTTATAGTATTTTGGCAAAACATGATTTTCCAAAGTTATTTATGTCTTTTTTCTTCCTGTCTCCTTTGGTGAGCTTATGTCACACATTTGCAGAACAGACATGTTTAAACAGTCTGTATCCTATCCAGAGTGCTTCCAAAATCTTAGAGGTTTTTTAAAAAATTGCATATGGTAGAATTAACGTAGTGATGTGCAGTTCTGTGCATTTTGATAACTACATAGAGTTGCCACAGTATCGTACAAAGCTATTCTTTCTAAAACTTCCTGTGCAACTTCTTGGTACTCAAAGTACCACCACCTTAAATCCATGGGAACAAACATCTGTTTGCCATCCCTATAATTCTACCTTTTCTAGAATTTCATACACATGGAATCATATAATATCAGAAATCAGCCTTGTAGTCTGATTTCTTTCTCTAAGCAAAATGCATTTAAGATCCATCCATGTTGATACATGAGTTAATGTCTGTCCTATTTTTTTAGGAATTGATCCTTTAGGTGGATGCACCGTGGTTTGCTTATCCATTCACCTCTTGAAGGATATATGAATTATTTTCAGGTTTTGGCTCTTATGAATAAAGGTGCTAGAAATGCTGGTGTACATGTTTTTGTGCTAACAAGTTTTCAGTTCTTGTGGGTAAATTCCTAGGAAAAAGGATGCTCAATCATATGATAAGCATTTGATTAACTTTATAAGAAACTGGAAAACTATTTTCCAAAGTGGTTGTGATATTCTGCATTCCAGAATATCCAGAATTTCTGTTATTCTTTATCCTCTTTACCACTTAAAGTCTTCAGTTGATTTATTTTAGTCATTCTAATAGGTCTATAAAGGTGAACTTAAAAAAAAACAAACTTGCAATTCCCTAATAACTAATGATCAGTGCAACTAACTGTGGCAACTCTATGTTTTATTGTTAAGTTTTAAGTAGTTTATTTTCTGGATGTATATCCTTTAGCAGGTGTGTGATTTACAAATATTTTCTGAGTCTGTGTCTTTTTGTTTTCTTAAAAATGTCTTTCATAGATCAGAAGTTTTGGTAAAAGTCTAATTTACTAATGTTCTTCTATGAATTGTGCTTTTGAGTTCATCTCTTAAAACTCCTAATAAAACTCAAGGTCATGTAGATTTTCTCCTATTTTCTTCTAAAAGAGTTTTTAGTGTTACATTTTACACTTTAGGCCCATAATCCTTACTGGTTTAATTGGTATAAGATGTGAGACGTATGTCAGGGCTTATTGCTTTGTAAACTGTGTTCATTTATTTTCGTATCATTATGTGAAAAGAGTATTCTTTTTCCACTGAATTGTGTTGGTACTTTTGTAAAAAGTTAGTTCACTGTATTTGCTTAGATCTACTTTTGAGCTCTCCTTTCTGTGTAATTAATCTCTGCCTATCCTTTCAGCATTACTCTGATTACTGTAGACTCAGAAAGTCTTGAAGTTGGCTACTGTGGAATTTCTAACCTTATTTTTTTTTCCTCATACTTATTTTGGCATAGTTACATTTTATGTTAATTGTAAGGTTCTTTCTCTGGCTTTGAGTGGTTCTCCCCAACACAGGGTCTGGTCAGTATTCTGCTGGTTACTTCAGTGGGCTGCTATTCAGATTCCCAGACTTTTCTCTCTGTGAAGCTCTTTTCTTTCTGGCACTGAATCGTTTGAATTCTGGTATCTTCTTCTTCCCCAAATCCCAGCTCTGTCTCCTCAAGTCAGACAATGCCTAGCTCTGTCTGGGTTCCTCCTTTCTGTGCTACATCCTGGAAACTCTCCAAGGTAGTAAGCTGTGCCAGCCTCAACAGTCAGGCTCACCTCAATTCTTCCCTTCCTTCTCTTCTCTCATCTCTGCAGCTCTCCTTCCCTCTCCTTCCCTCGCTTCCCACCCCTCTCCTCCCCTTCTCTCTCCTCTTCTTTTCTCTCTCTCTTTCTCTCTTTCTTTTCAGAGTGTTTAGAGGGAATTACTGTATATTGGTTAGAAACAAACTTCCAGAGAACCACTTTTAGTTTTATTTTATGATAAAATTGTATATATTTAAGGTGTACGGCATAAAATTTTGATAAGCATGTGCATAGTAAAATCATTATAATCAGAAGATTATTATGCTAAGTAAAATAAGCCAGACATAGATAGGAAAACACTGCATGATGTTTCTTATATGTGGAATCTAGAAAAGTCAAGAAGCAGAGAATAGAACTATGGTTATCTGGCCCAGGAAGGTGGGAGGAATAGGAAATATTGATCAAAGGGTACACAAGGTATAAGGTTATGCAGGATGAGTAAACCCAGACATCTTATATAGAGTATGATGACTATAAATAATAATACCATGCTGAATACTAGAAATTTTCTAAGAAAGTAGATTTTAGGAGCTCTCATCATAATGAACCGCTTGTTTTGTTGTTTTTCTTATTATTTCTATTGTAGCATTGTTTTTATGGCATTATTTTCTACTTCTTTCTTTGCTATTGCTTTTGATCAGTTTATTCTACTTTTATTTTATTAATTTCAGGAGATGGACATTTGACTAGTTAATTTCTAGTTATTATTTTCTAATGTGAATATTTAATAACATTTTCATTACTTTGGTACATCATATTTTAAATATTATCCAATATGAAATATTTTATAATTCCTATTATGATTACTTCTTTCACTGAAGAGTTATTTTGAGCATTATTATTTTTAAAATTTTCAAATATATAACTTAATTACAGTTTTATTTTTGGTTTCTAATTTAAATACGTTTTTAACAGAGAATACAGTCTGCATGTTTGAAATTCTATGATAATAATTGAGATTTTATTTGTGATCTATTTTTGTTTTGAGTTCTTTGTTGATGTTTAAGAAAAAGTTTATGATATGAATTACTTGGTGAATGTTCAGTTAAAGAGAACTAAACACTATATGGGAGAAGACAATGGCACCCCACTCCAGCACTCTTGCCTGGAAAATCCCATGGGCGGAGGAGCCTGGTGGGCTGCAATCCATGGGGTCGGTAAGAGTCGGACACGACTGAGCAACTTCACTTTCACTTTTCACTTTGGTGCATTGGAGAAGGAAATGGCAACCCAGTCCAGTGTTCTTGCCTGGAGAACCCCAGGGACGGGGGAGCCTGGTGGGCTGCCATCTATGGGGTCGCGCAGAGTTGGACACGACTGAAGCGACTTAGCAGCAGCAGAACACTATATACTTTAGATTGTTTTGGTATTTTACCTTGAGTATTTAAGAAATACTGCATAATCACGCAATAAAATGATAAAATAGAGTTCAATCTAATTATCTTAATAACAGCATACTTTGTTTATTTCATTGAACATTTTGAATTATTTTAATTTTAAGTACAATGATAGCAGATTAAAATATTCAGATATAACATTTTAAACATTAAAATAATAAAATACTTAAATTCTTACTGTATATGCACATGTTGTAGAAGGATTTTTTTTATAGATCATAAAATGAATACTTTTGGAGTAATAGTTCAAAAATTTAAATTACCTTTTAAAATATATTATGTCAACTTTTAAGATCAGTTAATACTTACTTTAGTTTAAGACCTTCCTGTTCTTCCATTCCTGTAAAACCTTGAAGAACTTGAGTGGATTTTATGGAATTGCCTATGTTTAATGACATGAGATATTGGTTAGGTCTGTGTGCTCTGAATTGGTTTTGTTAAGTAAAAAAAAAAAAAAGATTTTGTAATTATAATGCCTGAAGTTTGTGTATTATAAATATATGAAATATAGACTTTATTTTCAAAATGACTCTGTCAAATTGAATTTGACAGGAACAGTCAGTTTAAGTCATGAATTCTACCAGCACTGGAAAAATACTGCCTCTTTGGGAGGCTGTGAAAAATCGTGAGGAGATAAGAATTGCAGCTAGGTCTAAATAAGGAGCTGTCCTTTCATTTCCTTATTTCATTTTTTTTTAAAATGCAAATAGTGAATGTGGTAGTATTTAATCTATTGTCCATGGCAGATAACTTAATAAAAACTCTTCTTTTGGGAGAAGTCAGAATGAATGGATAAACCACATCTTAGCTGACTTCACAACCCTTCTCATCTTGAGTTGAATCAGTCTCTCTCTTTGATTTTCACTTTGGGATCCAGCTAAAAATTCACACAAAAATACCATGGGTCTGCAAAATAATTAACCTGCATTTACTACTTTGGTTCTGGAGTAGACAAAAAGGAAATAACAATTCAGAGGCTACAGCTACTTTGACAAATCTTTTGAGAATAACATATCAAGTATTAAACTAACTATTCTGTTGGGATCATATATAAATTTTATATCTTATCCTGGATGGCTGGAAGTAGCAACAGAGAAAGTATGTAAATATTGGTGATCTTGCGATTCCCTGCTCTGTTTCCTTGTTTCTGTAGAAGGAGTTGCCTACCAATTTCTGCATGTCCATCACCCTTCCACTGCATCTCCTCTCCTACCCCCACATAAAGGAGGGAAAAAAGCTGAGCCAGAGCAGAGGAGCCAACCACCCCTCAAATAATATCTAAATTATTTTTTATTAAGGAATGCTATGCAGTTTTAACCTAATTTGTCTTGATATACTTTATGTTAAAATTAATGAGAAAATAAAAGCAAACCTGGACTGTGACAGATTATTTTTGCTTGACATAATTCATGACCTCCATTTAGGAGGTAATTTCTGAAAAATACTTATATAATGTTTTGATATAACTAAATGAGTATAAGAAATTCTGATAAGCTAAGGTTACCCAAGGGGAACACAGAGGATGAGATGGTTGGATGGCATCACCGACATGATGGACATGAGTTTGAGTAGGCTCTGGGAGTTGGTGACAGACAGGGAAGCCTGATGTGCTGCAATCCATGGGGTCACAAGGAGCCGGATGTGACTGAGCAACTGAACTGAACTGGTCTGAAGGTTGCCAATGCAACTGGGTAAAAATCATTAAAATATTTTATTAGATACATGTTTCCAGTCTATCTTAACAATAATTATTTAACCATTTTTCTTTCTTATTAAACGTCTCCTACAGAAAATAAAATTTTGAATAGTCTTTAATGGGCCTCTTCTCTTACGGAAAGTTTACACAAACACTATGCTCATAATCAATTTGTTCAAGAAATTTGATTTAATAGGAACAACAAATCTAAAGAGTAATGTTTTCTAGAATGCTGATTGGTATGTGGCTCCTATAGTAATTCAAGTTAAAGTGTGTATCAGTTCAGTTCAGTCACTCAGTTGTGTCCAAACTCTTTGTGACCTCATGAATCGCAGCACGCCAGTCCTCCCTGTTCATCACCAACTCCCAGAGTTCACTCAAACTCATGTCCATTGAGTCGGTAATGCCATCCAGCCATCTCATCCTCTGTCATCCCCTTCTCCTCTTGCCCCCAGTCCCTCCCAGCATCAGAGTCTTTTCAGATGAGTCAACTCTTTGCATGAGGTGGCCAAAGTATTGGAGTTTCAGCTTCAGCATCAGTCCTTCCAAAGAACACCCAGGGCTGATCTCCTTTAGAATGGACTGGTTGGATCTCCTTGCAGTCCAAGGGACTCTCAAGAGTCTTCTCCAACACCACAGTTCAAAAGCATCAATTCTTCGGTGCTCAGCTTTCTTCACAGTCCAACTCTCACATCCATACATGACCAATGGAAACACCATAGCCTTGACTAGACGGACCTCTGTTGGCAAAGTAATGTCTCTGCTTTCTAATATGCTATCTAGGTTGGTCATAGCTTTCCTTCCAAAGTATGTATATCGTCTACCTATTCAGAATCCCATGGATAGAGGAGCCTGCCGGGCTATAGTCCATGGGGTTGAATGGAGTCGGACACAACTGAAAGACCAACATTTTCCCACATTCTGTACCTGGGCTCCCTGGTGCTGCAGCAGTAAAGAATCTGCCCACCAATGCAAGAGGCATGAGTTCTATCCTTGGGTCAAGAAGATCCCTTGGAGAAGGAAATTGTTCCCTTATACCAAATACTCCCACTCCAGTATTCTTGCCTGGGAAATCCTATGGACAGCAGAGCCTAGCAGGTTACACTCCATGGGGTCACAAATAGTTGAACATGACTTAGCAACTAAACAACAACAATAGCACTTTATACCTGAAGTAATTCTGGAATATGGGCAGTCCAAAGGTAAAAAGCAGTTTCTGGATTCTAGAAACTTTTAGAGCAGGATAGCATATCACTTCTTAACTGGCTCTTTAGCACTTCCCAGGTAGCTCAGTGGTAAAGAATCTGCCTGACAATGCAGAAGACCCCAGAGACACAGGTTTGATCCTTGGGTCAGGAAGATCCCCTGGGTAAGGAAATAGCAACCCACTCCAGTATTCTTGCCTGGAGAATCCCATGGACAGAGGAGCCTGCTGGGCTCCAGTCCATAGGTTAACAAAGAGTTGAACATGACTTAGCATGTGCACATGAGTGCACACACACACACACACACACACACACACACACACACACAACTGGATCTTTTATCTTACTTCTTCAAGTATAAGAAGGATACTAAGTAGGGAATTATGTCTGAAGACTGGCAGATTTAATGCCCTCAGGTCAACTGCCAAGAATCTTAATATATTATCCTTTTTTAATCTCAGTGGCAGGCCACATATAAACATTTTTCCTTAATTTTCATGTTATTTGATTTATTCCTGGATACCCTGTTTCCAAAATGCAAAGAAAACATTAACACTGTGATAAAAGATATATAGGTCATCTGAATAATTAGAAGAAAACTGATCATTCTTAGATAGGGTATAATAATATACCAAACTCCCAATATTTAAGTTACAGTTCATATTTACTTTAGCTTAAAACCCTTCATTTTTTTCATTACCATAAAGAAATGGAACTTGAGTGGATATTATGGAATTGCCAGTGTTTAATGACATGAGATTGGGTCTTTGTGCTCTGAATTGGTTAGAAACGATTTTTATATTTATAATACCTGAAGTATGTGTATTATAAACATTGGATGAACTAGAAACTTTATTTTCAAAGTGATTTCTTAAATAAATTTATTTCTGGAAAATTAATATTTATATTTTCTCTAATGTTAAACATGCTTTTCACTATAATTTCCAGTTGGTATATGTTGGCATGAGAAAAAAATACTGTTATTTTTGTTGGCTTTCTAGTCAACAAACTGCTAAAGTCATCAACATTTTCTAATACTTTGCTTGTTGATCTGTTTATTTTTTATATGATTGTATCACCTTATAATAGTGACAGTTTTGTCTGCCTCTCTCTTTTTCTTTTTTAAATTTTTCTCTCCTTATAACATTGGTCACCATCACTGGTACTTTGTTAAAAATAGTTGTAAAATTTACATCATTATATTGTTCCTGATTTTAAAAGGAATCCATCAAAAGTTATTTCATTTGATATCAACTTTACATAGTTAAGAAAATACAATTGCGTTCATAGGTTGTTGAGAATTTATCAACATGTGTTATCTTCATCAAGTAATTTTCAACATTTGAGATAATCATTTAAATTTTGTCAGTCTATCCAAATGGTGAATTATAATAGTTTTTTTTTCCTGATATAGAACCATCTTCAAAGTCCTAAAACAAACTCCACTATAAAAATGCTACTGTGTTTAAGTTAATATTTTTGAGAATTTGTGCATGTATGTTCATCAATAAAATTGTCCAATAACTATTCTTACATAATTGTAATAAAATATAGTTTTAGAATAAGGTTACATACATAGATTCTAGATTGATTCAAGCAGTGCTGCTGCTGTAGCTGCTAAGTTGCTTCAGTTGTGTCCGACTCTGAGGCCGCATAGAAGGCAGCCCACCAGGCTCCCCCGTCCCTGGGATTCTCCAGGCAAGAACACTGGAGTGGGTTGCCATTTCCTTCTCCAATGCATAAAAGTAAAAGTGAAGTTGCTCATTCATGTCTGACTCTTAGCAACCCCATGGACCGCAGCCTACCAGGCTTCTCCATCCATGGGATTTTCCAGGCAAGAGTACTGGAATGGGGGTGCCATTGCCTTCTCCGGATTCAAGCAGTAATAGTTATCAAATGATTGATGATTTGATGAGTGCATTGATGAATGAATAGATTAATAAAAATAATCCAATAGGTTTTATGTGGTTTTTGATGTAAGACACCTGAGGAAATTGTGTAAACAGTCTTGAGGGTCATATATACTTTGTATTTTGCTTTGATGAAGAAGTGGACTTTATACTCTTTATACTCACATATTTGCTTGGCTGAAGTTTTCAGGAACAGGAAGCTATGTCTAGTCAACTACAATTCCTAGCAGAAAAAAACCCTACTTTTTAGCATTTCATCTATGGAAAGAGATAAAATAACTCACAGTATAACAAGGATTAGTGACTTGTTGACTGCAACCAAGATATCAGAAAATGATTGTTTCTTGGCAGCAAAGTGATGACAAACCTAGACAGTGTGTTGAAAAGCAGAGACATTATTCTGCTGACGAAGGTCCATATAATCAAGGCTATGGTCTTCCCAGTGGTCACGTACCATTGTGAGAGCTGGACCAAAAAGAAGGCAGAATGCCAAAGAATTGATGCCTTCAAATCATGGTGCTGGAGAAGACTCCTGTAAGTCCCTTGGACAGCAAGGAGATCAAACCAGTCAATCTTAAGGGAGATCAACCCTGAATATTCACTGGAAGGACTGATGCTGAAGCTGAAGCTCCAGTATTTTGGTCATCTCATGTGAACAGATGACTCACTACAAAAGTCCCTGATGCTAGGGGAAGATTAAGAGCAGAAGGAGAAGAGGGCATCAGAGGATGAAATGGCTGGACGACATCACCAATACAATGAACATGAACTTGGGAAAACTCTGGAAAATGGTGAGGGACAGGGAGTCCTGGTGTGCTGTAGTCCTTGGAGTTGCAAAGAGTCAGATTATAACGGGGCAATTGAACAACAACAAACTTAAATTTCACATTTGTATAGAATATTAGACAACAGTAACCACATTAATAGCAAAAAAATTAATTTCAGAAATTGATATCACATAAACTCCTGAGCATTATTGGCTTTCTAATATAATGTGAATATGCTATCTTTTTGCCATTAACTATTTATAACAGAAAAACTCTTTTGCAATTTAAAAATTCATTAGTTTATGGCTGGAAATAGAAGTAGTACTTTATTTCTAAAATTTTATTATAATATAACCATTGTTTTTTCCTTATTTTAACTGTGCCTGCAAACTTGTGATTTTCTATGATATATAGAGCTTTAAAACTCCTAAAACTAAATTTTGATTAATCCCAGTCAGGTAAATATTCATGGACAACAGTAAGTTCTGCATTTAAAGATAAGTTATATTAAAGTTCAGGTTTATATAACCCTAGTCCAAATCCTACTTTGGAAATGTCTGAGAGAGCTGGAAGTACATCAGAGATGTCATTCTGTTGACACATGTAAATTTGCAATAGTGCAAGCATAATTCAAAGAATAAAGCACCATATGTGAGAGAATGATTTCTAGGAATGGAAGACATGCTTTCTTTAGTTTTACACAAATAGTGATTTTTAAAGGTCTTGTTTTTCTAAATAATGCAACATATTCACTAGGGCACACTTAAGTAGTCATGGCTGTGAGCTTGTGGACAATTTATTTATATTTAAGGTTAAGATTTTATATCTTTCATTTTATTTATTTCATTTTATCATTTCATTTGATACAACACAAATCTGGGTTACAGTTTCAGTCTCTTCAGCATATATAGCTCTATGAATTGGACATGGTATCATCCATAAACCAACTTTTTCATCTCTGAAATGAACATGATCATACTTTCCTTACTGTTTTATCAGAGGGATTACTGTAAAAATGGACCCTCATGGTTTTGACTCATATGACACTCAACTTCATAATTTACAGAGTTGCTGTGAGGATCACATGGTATAAAGCAAGTGAAAATGTTTTGAAAACACTGAAGTACTATACAAATATATCAGTATTTTAATTAGGGTTCAATTAAGATTGTAACATTAACTTTCTTAAAAATTCTCTTTATAAAAATTCAATTTTCCAGAGAAAGAAAAATATTTTCACTTTTTCAGAGAACTCCGTGATGAGTCACAACATCTTTGTACATACCAAAATAATAGTTTGTTGTCATTTTATCCAAAAACTTTTGTCAAAAATGTTAAGAAAAGAAATCTGTAGTAAAGAGAGAATACAGACACACCTAGGAGATGCTACTTGCCTGAGGAAACTTGGACAGAAGCTGAAAGCTATTCTAAAGAAAGAAAGAAAGTGAAGTTGCTCAGTCGTGTCTGACTCTGCGATCCCGTGGACTGTGGCCTACCAGGCTCCTCTGTCCATGAGATTCTCAAGGCAAGAATACTGGAGTGGGTTGTCATTTTCTTCTCCAGGGGATCTTCCCAAACCAGGGATCAAACCGAGGTCTCCTGCATTGCAGGCAGCCACTTTACCCTCTGAGCCACCAGGGAGGGCTTAAACTATTCTAAAGACAGGATGAAATATAAACTCTTAACAGGAATAGAAAGAACATGATGTTGGGACCTAAAGAGAGGTATAATACATTTGATTCAGGCAATAGGGAAGACTTCAGAGAAACTACTAAATTTAAGCCAAGTCTTGAAATAAAAATAGCACATTATCCTGCATGGGCAAGACTGAAGACATGAGAGAGAGGTTGTGTGCTCAGCCTAAGAAATGGTCTAGTGGTCTGCATGCAGGTAGTGTGTTTGGCACAGGCTGTCAGTCTAATGGAGTTGAAGAGTGTTGTGCATGAGAAGTATGGCTGCCAATGAGGAGGCCACTTCATCACTGACCTGATATTTGCCAGTATCCCTTTGATTTTGGCTGTTATGAATGGGTGGCATATCCTCAAGACACTTCTGGATCAACTTTTATTTCCAGAATGTTCTCTGATTGTACTTCATGATCAGCATAAATTATCTGTGTAAACTAGTCATGAATTCCCCCATTTTACAGATAAGTAAAATGAGACTTAGAGACTTTAGGACCCAGGTCTGCCACTTTTCCTCCACTTTATTACAGCTACACCCACAGTGAACTCTAAAGATGCCCTGAATCGCTACAAAGCCTTTAGTGGGTTTAAAAGACATGGAAATATCAGTCACATCTCAAAGAGATCTAACACTCAAGGGATGAGACCAGTGACTTTTGGCAGCATAATTTATAGGCAAGTGAGGAAAGGACAGTTCAAAATAAAGTTGGAGTCCTAGTCTGGATCAGAATTGGGACCTGCATTTTTCTTTCTTTGCAGAGAATTGAATAATGAAGTGAATAGTAAACTGCCAAGGTGAGTTCCACAGAGGTAAAAACTTAAGGACTGCTCTGGGTTAGGGCCCTAGAATCTAAAAATGTTAACTCAATAGAGATTGTATTACAGAATAAATATGCACAGTAAAACAGAGGCCTCCCTTTGGTGACATTCATCACTTATTTAAAGCCATACTTCTTAGTTTTCTCTAAGTACTGATGTATATTTTGGAAAATATGTATAACACACAGGAGTGGAACATATATTTAGTTATGCTTTATTTTAAACATTTTTTAAAGCTTTCTGTAGAGAACTAATCTTTTCATTTTTTTCTTAGTGCATCATTATTTCGTATTTACATTGTTGTTTTTGTTTAGTTGTTAAGTTGTGTCCAACTCTTTTGTAACTCCATGGGATTTCCCAGGCAAGAATACGGGGGTGAGTTGCCATTCTCTTCTCTAGGGGATCTTCCTGACCAAGGTATTAAACCCATATCTTCTGCACTGCAGGCAGATTCTTTACCACTGAGCCACCAGGGAAGCCCAGTGATACATGTACTTACTTAAACTGCCTTCCCTCATTTAATGACAATTGTGAAGGCAATGTGGCAACTTAGATAAATGTTCTTGACAAAACAGGACATGAAGATAAGATAGAAATTGATATTGGTATTGAGATTACAAGGATGAATGCATGCAGAAAAATAATAAAAGCTAATATAGAAAATAAGGGTTGATGCCCCATTTGATAGGAGATGGTATACTTCTTTATTTCCATTTTTATTTTATGACTTGATTTTTTTTTTTTTTTTTAACTTATTTGTTTTTATTTTTTTTCTTATAATTAAATTTATTTATTTTTTAAATTACAATACTGTATTTGTTTTGCCATACATTGACACGAATCAGCCATAGGTGAACACAATCGCCCAATGCCGAAGCCCCCTCCCACCTCCCACCCCACATCCTCTACCTGAATCATCCTGTGTATCAGCCCCATGCCTCCTATGACTTGATTTTGTAATCAACATTTAAGGATCAATCTTTATTTAAAATGCAGTTAAAATTTCTGAACTTTAAGGTGACTGAAATACTATATATATAACATTTTTAATTAGATAAGAAAATCTCCCTTTCATTTCAAATTCAGTTCATTTTTACCTGAAAATAAATCTGCCTAAGTATTTGCAATGAAAGGAAGAATGTAGGACAGTAAGGAAAGCTGTGTAACTGCCTACTGAGTAGGGGTGGAGGGATCTACATATTACCAAAAAACTCAGAGAAGTATTTTGGACAGAAGGTTCACACTGTCTGTGTTAAAATGGAAATTGTAGTATTTTACATATTTCAAACATTGCAATGGAAATTCATAAAGTTATTGTTAAAATGTTGAATTATATCATGAAACATTGAGGGAAAAAAAGAGAGAGCTGCTATCTAGGCTGTGGTCAGAAAAAGGACTATTACTCTCAGGCATCTGTGAGGTGTTGATAGCTAAGCATTAAGTTGTATATGTATACATATATATATATATATATATATATATATACAGTGTTTTTTTGTGTGTGTTTTCTTTAGCAGAGAAAGGCCACTGTATTATGATAGGGACAAATGAAGGTACAGCAAACGCAAATAAGATAACAAGAAAGGAAACAGAAAAGTCCGTAGGAAAAAAATGAGACATACAATGATAATAACAGAGAAAAGATGAAGAACTAGTGATTTATTAGTCCTGGGTGAAAAAATGGTGCCTACATCATAGATTAAAAATGAGTATTAACAGGGATTCCTAGTGCATGGGATATGTGAGTGACTGGATATAGAAAGTGACAAGAGTGGATGACCTTACACTTCCAGTGAAGAAATCCCTGAGTATCTATTTCATTCCAGTCATATTGCTAGGTATTTTACAGATGTGAGCTCAGAGATTCTACATCTGCTGCCATCCAAAAAGTCAAAAAGAGTGTATATGAGTATGTCTGTGACTGCGTGATGTGGTGAAGGAGTTTTGCCCAACAAGAGAATATGTATTAATAATGACATAGTTTAACCTTTGGCAAAGATGACCTAGTAACATGATCATTTGTCTAAAACAATTTACGTTTAAACAGTTGATGCATACTAGAATTTAAAAAAAGGATTTATTCGTATAGTACTACACAGGTGACAAAATATCCTTCCATGTTATAGTTGAATTTACTACGACTGCCATGGGGTAAAAGTGTAGCAGTGGCTCTTTGAACACTGCAGAAAATAGTTACCAAGTGTAGTTATGGATGGAGGGTAAATAAAGATGAATTAAAAGTCCTGGGTTGGCCAAAAGTTTAGTTTTTCCATGCTGCATGTCCGACTCTGTGCGACCCCATAGACGGCAGCCCACCATGCTCCCTCATCCCTGGGATTCTCCAGGCAATAACACTGGAGTGGGTTGCCATTTCCTTCTCCAATGCATGAAGGTGAAAAGAGAAAGTGAAGTCGCTCAGTCATGTCTGACTCCTAGCGACCCCATGGACTGCAGCCTACCAGGCTCCTCTGCCCATAAGTGTTAGCAAAACACCAAATGAAAATTTTGGCCAACCCAATAGTTGCATACTTCAGAAATTCACAACCTAGCTTTAAGAATGTGTGCTAAACTGTTGAAACCACTACCTGGTGCCTTTAATCTGATGGTGCTGTTGCTTCTGGCTTTCAGATTGAACTTGAACTCGCACTTGGGGAAATAATGAGCCAAATATTCAATTCAGTTCAGTCACTCAGTCGTGTCTGACTCTTTGTGACCCTATGAACCACAGCACGCCAGTCCTCCCTGTCCATCACCAACGCAGAGTTTACTCAAACTCTTGTCCATTGTGTCAGTGATGCATATAACCATCTCCTCATCTGTCGTCCCCTTCTCCTCCTGACCACAAGCTTTCCCAACATCAGGGTCTTTTCAAATGTGTCAGCTCTTCGCTTCAGTCGTGTCTGACTCTGTGCGACCAAAATATTGGAGTTTCATCTTCAGCATCAGTCCTTCCAATGAACAAACAGGAATGATCTCCTTTAGGATGGACTGGTTGGATCTCCTTGCAGTCTAAGGGACTCTCAAGAGTCTTTAACAACACCACAGTTCAAAAACATCAATTCTTCTGTGCTCAACTTTCTTTATAGTCCAACTCTCACATCCATACATGACTACTGGAAAAACCATAGCCTTGACTAGACAGACCTTTGTTGACAAAGTAATGTCTCTGCTTTTTAATATGGTATCTAGGTTGGTCATAACTTTCCTTACAAGGAGTGTCTTTTACTTTCATGGCTGCAGTGATTTTGGAGCCCAGAAAAATAAAGTCAGCCACTGTTTTCACTGTTTCCCCATCTATTTGCCATGAAGTGATGGGACCAGTTGCTAAGATCTTAGTTTTCTGAATGTTGAGCTTTAAGCCAACTTTTTCACTCTCCTCTTTCACCTTCATCAAGATGCTCTTCAGTTCTTCTTCACTTTCTGTCATAAGGGTGGTGTCATCTGCATATCTGAGGTTATTGATATTTCTCCTGGCAATCTTGATCCCAGCTTGTGCTTCTTCTAGCCCAGCATTTCTCATGATGTACTCTGCATATAAGTTAAATAAGCAGGGTGACAATATACAGCCTTGACGTACTCCTTTTCCTATTTGGAACCACTCATTTTTCCATGTCCAGTTCTAACTGTTACTTCCTAACCTGCATACAGGTTTCTCAAGAGGCAGGTCAGGTCGTCTGGTATTCCCCTCTCTTCAGAATTTTCCACAGTTTATTATGATCCACACAGTTAAAGGCTTTGACATAGTCAATAAAGAAATAGATGTTTTTCTGGATCTCTCTTGCTTTTTTGATGATCCAGTGGACATTGGCAATTTGAGCTCTGGTTCCTCTGCCTTTTCTAAAACCATCTTGAACATCTGGAAATTCAGAGTTCATGTATTGCTGAAGCCTGGCTTGGAGAATTTTGAGCATTACTTCACTAGCACGTGAGATGAGTGCAATTGTGTGGTAGTTTGAACATTTTTTGTCATTGCCTGTCTTTGGGATTGGAATGAAAACTGACCTTTCCAGTCCTGTGGCCACTGCTGAGTTTTCCAAATTTGCTGGCATATTGAGTGCAGCACTTTGACAGCATCATCTTTCAGGATTTGAAATAGCTCAACTGGAATTCCATCACCTCCACTAGCTTTGTTCATAGTGATACTTCCTAAGGACCACTTGACTACACATTCCAGGATGTCTGGCTTAGGTGAGTGATCAGACCATCATGATTATCTGGGTCATGACGATCTTTTTGTACAGTTCTTCTGTGTATTCTTGCCACCTCTTCTTAATATCTTCTGCTTCTGTTAGGTCCCTACCATTTCTGTCTTTTATTGAGCCATCTTTGCATGAAATGTTCCCTTGGTATCTCTAATTTTCTTGAAGAGATCTCTAGTCTTTCCCATTCTGTTGTTTTCCTCTATTTCTTTGCATTGATTGCTGAAGAAGACTTTCTTATCTCTTCTTGCTATTCTTTGGAACTCTGCATTCAATGGGTACATCTTTCCTTTTCTCCTTTGCTTTTTGCTTCCCTTCTTTTCACAGCTATTTGTAAGGCCTCCTCAGACAGCCATTTTGGCTTTTTGCAATGGATGACACAGAAGCACTGCTGAAAGGAGCTACCCAACGTCCAAGTTCAGGGGCAGTGGCTGAGAGGAGCTATCTGTAAATGACGTTGATTCTCATCAAGCTCTGCCCCAAAATGCTCCTCTTGTTTGATTGTAGGGAAGTCGGTTGTTTTCTTTCTTGGAGTGCTGTTGTGAGATAGCTTTTATAAGGTACAGCAGGTGTCTTGGGAGCCCTTTGCCAAATCCTTTTAGGTCACCTGACATCAGCACAGTTGTACACAGATTCATCATGCTATCAGCCTTCTTCAAATAAGCCATTTTGCACTTTTCTCTTGGGCCTTTCTCTGCCTTGCTTTGACCTTTCCTAATACCAAATAAGCTGTCATGTTACATCAAACTCCAAACCTGCCCTTGGCTATTAGTTGAGCTATGAAGTGGGATTTCAAAGTCATTTCCAAAGAGACTTTTCCTCTAAAGATTATAAAAATTATTAGTTGGAAATATGAGCAAGCAGAAAATAGTATCTGACCAGAAAGTTTGTAGAGTATGAACAAGGAGAAGAAAAATTTGTGCGTTGTTGTTGTTGTTGTTTCAGTCACTGAGTTGTCCAACTCTTTGAGAATCCATGGACTGCAGCATGCCAAGGTTCCCTGTCCTTCACTGTCTTCTAGAGTTTGCTCGAATTCATGTCCATTGAGTTGGTCATGCCATCAAACCATTTCATCCTCTGCTGCCCTCTTGTCCTTTAGCCTTCAATCTTTCCCAGAATCAGTCTTTTCCAATGAGTCATCTCTTCACATTAGGTGGCCAAAGTCTTGGAGCTTCACCTTCAACATCAGGCCTTCCAAGCAGGGTTGATTTCTTTTAGGATTGACTGGTTTATCTCCTTGCTATCCTAGGGACTTACAAGAGTCTTCACAAGCACTGTAATTCAAAAGCATCAGTTCTTTGGTGCTCAGCTTTCTTTATGGTCCAACTCTCACATCCATACATGACTACTGGAAAAAAACATATATTTGACTATATGGACCTTTGTTGGCAAAGTGATGTCTTTGTGTTTGATATGCTATCTGGCTTTGTCATAGATTTAAGAACTTCCTTTATAACCAGTATAACTAGGAAAAGCTCGAAGATTTAATACTAAAATTAATATAGGCAGATGAGTTTCCATTCTGAAATCAAAAGAATATTCAATATTCAGAAATAAAGAAGTTGATTTCCATAAAATGATTCCTGTAATGATTAGACTCATGAAATAATACTTGAATTTATGCTGAGGAGTGTTACTAGAAAAGTAGAAGGCAGACGTTAAACACAAGGAAGAAATGATCATAATGAGAAAAAATTCAAAAGATATAGAAAATATCAGAATACAGGGCAGATACTAAGGCAAAGGAAGCACAAACAAAACATGTATAATAGCAAAAAAACCAAAACATTAAAAAAAATCTGACATTGAAATATCAGCAAGCAGCTCTATGTAACTGGTTAATTGAGCCTGGTGGACCCCGACGATGTCATGCAAAAATAAAGTGTGTGTTAAACAAGTTCTGCTGACTTTTCTTCCCCTCACTTGGATGAAATCATAAGCAAATCCCACTATGGCAGCAGATCTCAGACTGGTTTGATCGAAATCCTCTGGAGGGGTTGTGAAAACCAGTTTTATGGGTCTTACTGCAGAGCCTCTCATTTAATAGGTCTGGAATGAATCTGAGAATTTGTATTTTTATCAAGTTTCCAGATGATTCTGATGCTACTGAGGAGGGTTGAAGACCACAATTTGAGAACCATTGCAGCATGGTTTCTGGTTACTCTCAACTAGTTGTTACATTTTGAGGTATTAAAAACTAAAGAATGATCTAGTAATATAATTATTGCTTTATTTCATCATCTGATTCATAACATTTTTTACCCACTATTACTGTCACCCACCCACTCCCCCAACTGCAATTTTGTTTGGAAGCTTGTGGTCAGGAAGAAGGGTGTATTAGGCTTCCTTTTTCCTTCTGGATAAAAACTTATTCTACTTGTTACCTGTTGTGTTTGCCACTTTAGACTTGGTAAGGCAAGGATGGGCATAGTCTTAAGTGCTAATGCATTTTTAATGGGGTCCCTTGTATTTAGAATGTCAAATATTGATGCTTTTTACCTGGAAAACATAGGAAACTACAAGGAACATGTTCAGTAGTGGATGATGTTGCCTCGGTCTAGCCAAATCATCTTCTGACCCATTTCTGGCTTCTTTCCAACAGGACCCACTGACTCCCTCTGCTGTTGTCACATTTCCTTTCTAAGCAGTCCCATTTCATAGCTGAGAGGTGGAATCAAACAGTGGTATCACAAGTTTTTAACCAGTCCTGCATGCATAATTTTCTAGTGTTTTCAAATCTTAGAGGTGCTTCTGAAACTTAAAAACATCAAGAAAATGTGAATTTAACATTCCTTAATTATAACATATAAAATGTTTAAATATGTTCTACATTTTAAACCCATATTCTCTATAAAACTATATACAATTTTGTGTCATCACTCATAAATTAAAATCAGACTGCCAACTTCCACCTTGCATTTGTTATTGAGATTCCACTGTCTCTTAGAGTTATACCACTACTTAGGCAGAAAATTAGAGTAAAACTTCTAAAATAAGGACAGGACTTTCCTTCTGGAGTAGGAAATGGCAACCCGCTCCAGTATTCTTGCCTGGAAAAATTCCATAGACAGAGCCTGGAGGGCTATAGTCCATGGGGTCACAAAGAATCAGACACTGTTGACTGAGCATGCACACACATGCGCGCGCACACACACACACACACACACACACACACACACACAGATAAGTTCCCAGAGACCCCTTTATTCTGTAGCTCTTTGGTTCCAGTTGCCACATATTGGACAGTGAAGGGGTATTTAATGATGTGGGAAGCTTGGTGCAGCTGCTCTGTAGGGGTCTTATCACTTTCCTGAAGACAGTGCCACATAGGAAACAGAGGCACTTTAGGGGATGGAGTGGAATCACAGTCAAATAATCGTACATGTTGGTGGAGGATGCAGTACTGGTGTGTAGAAAGGCATGAGTCAGTCAAAGGATACTGTGTTTTGTTCAAAGGACATGGTGTTTACTAATGATGGTGATGATAAAAACAGTTTGGGTTAACTGTGGCTACCATGGAGAGCCAACAAGATGAAAACACTAAGTTTAAGGCCTTGTACACCCAACCTGGGCTTCTCTTGTGGCTCAGCTGGTAGAGAATCCACCTGCAATGCAGGAGACCTGGGTTCAGTCCCTGGGTTGGGAAGATCCTCTGGAGAAGGGAAAGGCTACCTGCCAGAGTCCGGCTCTGGCAGCTGGGGAGTCAGCCTGAAGGGATGAGTGGTGCCGGGGGAGGATGATGTAGCCTCTGACTCAAGGTGCGGGACTACATGTTTATTTCAAGCTTCAGGTTTTCTTTTATACTTTGACAAAAGCATTAGGTCAGAGGTTTGACATTTTCAGTCCCCTACCCCTGACCTAGATTTATTGTCTCCAGAAATCATTGTTGCCCTTCAAACAGAGTTCCTGCTTCAGCAATTCTATCAGAATCGGCTTTACTATCTATTATCTACTTCCTCTTATGTGTCCTATACTTAACTTGTGATTACATAGTAACTCATGCTTATGTCTGGGCTGCATACCACATTACTCAGTTTATTTCTTATCTTTCTAAATCCTGTTTGCCCCCTAGTATCTTAGGCTCACTATCTCCTAAAAAGGCTTCTAGCTATTAATATCTCTAAAATTCCTAATCTCTATAAGCTATTATAGTAAAATATGCTAACATTACAACAATCCTTAAACTTTTAGTTTCTAGCTATTCTTAATTATTCCTAAACCCTAAGCTCAGCAAACTTCTTTTGCCATAAATATTTCCCTCACAAACAGGTCTCAGATAACAATCCTTCCCATGGCCTCAAGCTGCGGCCTATGTGCTCATCCTGGAACATTCTTTGTAAAGATCCTTGAACAAATGTCAATGGTTACTTTATAGATTATTTTCTGGGCACAACTGCAGAAGGCTTTGTGCTTCCTCACGCTTCTCTCAAGAACAATAAGCACCTTAACATTCCTTCCAGCCAACTCAGCTGAAGAAAGGAAGAACAAGTCAGAATCACAAGACCTAACTCCTTCATCCCAGGACTGTGCCTGCTGGATGAGGAGAGGGGGTTGGGGCCATGCCTTCATTTTGTCAGTAATGCCTAACGATAGCTACCCACTCTTGTATTCTGGCCTGGAGATTTCCAAGGACTATATAGTCCATGGGATCACAAAGAGTCTGACATGACTGAGCCACTTTCACTTTCACTTTTCACACCCAACCCAAATCTTCACTGGTGGAGAATCAGAATGCCTCTAGGTTGTTGCTAAAGGAATCCCTTATCATTTATAGCTGCAAGGTAGACATGGATCAGGATCAGATCCAGAACTTGATCATACAAGTTACAGTGTTGTAAAATCATTTAAACCCCAACCTTGCAAGGTCTCCCATGCTAAAATAAGGCAAACAGGAAATAGTGGGATCCTGAGATTGGGATGATAACAAATTTGGCCTCCCAGAGTGGCTGAGAATTTTAAACCAAAAATTACTGCAAAATCTTCCTTACATGTGAAAGCAGTTCTTCTTTCACACATTTTTCAAGAATTATAAGTGAGAATCAGGATTCATAGATTTAGATTATCTTCAGGACACACACTCATGATAAATAGTGTTCTAGTAGAGCCCTAATGAAGTATGTATTTCATCAAAGAGGACATGGCAGAGTTATTGAAATAGTGCAGAATCTGGCTGATTTGTATCTGTAAGAACTGAGGGAGCATGTATGGAAAAGGTTTTAAAGATGTTAGTATGAGATGACAAAATGGAAAGTTGACTTAAGCCTATTTTAGTGGTATGAGTGTACTCACATAGCATTTGTGATTTATATTGTTAGCTCAGGAGAAGGCAATGGCACCCCACTCCAGTACTCTTGCCTGGAAAATCCCATGGGCAGAGGAGCCTGGTAGGCTGCAGTCCATGGGGTCGCTAAGAGTCAGACATGACTGAGCGACTTCCCTTTCACTTTTCACTTTCATGCATTGGAGAAGGAAATGGCAACCCACTCCAGTGTTCTTGCCTGGAGAGTCCCAGGGACGGGGGGAGCCTGGTGGGCTGCCGTCTATGGGGTCGCACAGAGTCGGACACGACTGAAGCGACTTAGCAGCAGCATTGTTAGCTCAAGCATCTGACTGTGGCCTTGGCCTTAAATGTGACCAACTTTTAAGGGAAGGGAGATAGTGGAAACTGTCAAGTATAATCTAGAGAAAATTTTCTGAAAACTCAAGGAGATGCAAATCTTGAAGTGGAGCTCTTATGTGTTCAGTCATCTTGTAACCTTAGGAAAGTCTAAAAATCAGCATCTCTAAAACATTTTTGGAGCCTTTCACTCAAGCTCACGTCCAACGAATTGGTGATGCCATCCAGCCATATCATCCAAAGTACTGGATTTTCAGCTTTAGCATCATTCCTTACAGGACTGATGCTAAAGCTGAAACTCCAATACTCTGGCCACCTGATGCAAAGAGCTGATTCACTGGAAAAGACTCTGATGCTGGGAAAGATTGAGGGCAGGAGGAGAAGGGGACGACAGAGGATGAGATGGTTGGATGGCATCATTGACTTGATGGAGATGGATTTGGGTGGACTCCAGGAGCCCTGGTGTGTTGCTGTTTATGGGGTTACAAAGAGTTGTACACGACTGAGCGACTAAACTGACTGACTGATTTCAAGATAACTTGACTTTTATGAGAATGTCCCATAGATTATAGCTGGATAGTTTAGGAAGAAGTAGGTACAAAGTTGAAAAATTCAAGACCAATACACAAAAATTAATTGTATTATTACATACTAGTGACAAATAATTGGCAATTGAAAATAGAAAAGCAGTAACATTTAGAATAGCATAAAGATACAAAAATATGGGATACATTTGAGAAAAAGATATAGAAAGCATGCAATAAAATTACAAAACTTTGCTGATTGAAGTTAAAGAGAATCTAAATAACTTGAGTGTTATGCCATATCAATCAGAAACTTTAATGTATTAGGTAATCAACTCTCCAAACTGATATATAAAGTGAAGTGAAGTCACTCAGTCATGCCCGACTCTTTGCAACCCCATGGACAGTAGCCTGCACCAAGCTCCTCCATCTTTGGGATTTTCTAGGCAAGAGTACTGGAGTGGGTTGCCGTTTCCTTCTCCAGGGAATCTTCCCAACCCAGGGATTGAACCTGGGTCTCCCACATTGTAGACAGACATTTTACTGTCTGAGCCACCAGGAAGTCCCAAACTGATATATAGGTTCATTGCAATCCCAATCAAAATATCAGCAGACTGTATAGAAAATGACAAGCTTATTCATAATTTTTGTGGAAATGAGAAAGAATATCCAAGACAACTTTGAAATAGAATAATAAAGTTCAAGTACTCACAGTATTTAACTCAATTCTTTTATAGAGCTAAAATAATCAAGAGAATAATTCATTGGTATAAAGACAAATAAATTAATGAAACAAAATAGAAAATTCAGATTTAGAATTCTCAGCTTTTCTTTCCTTTCCATGACCTTGACAATTTTTATTCTTGTTTTTGTACTCACAGTTAGGATATATTACAGTGAAAGGCTATAAAGCAAAATTAACAAAGGGCAAAGCACATGATGTGAAATCCACAGGAATCCAGACACAAATTTCCAAGAGTCTTCTATCAGTGGAGTCACACAGGACACACTTTTATAAAATGTCTTTCAGGTATTTTATAAAATGTCTTTCAATTGATGTTTCTTCATGATTTAACTGTGGATTTGTTATTTGGGGGAATAATGCTACAGAGATAAGTACCTTATCATATCTTATCCACGTGTATATTATAATAACATGACCATACATTTTCTTCAGTGAGTTGTCTGAATTGACATTATAAAGGTATTTACTATTATTATTAAGAATGTTTTAGATCTTTTAAATCATGCTGATATTATACCTGTCAGTAGTATTAGGAAACTTTTTGATTTTGAATGTTTTCTCAGATAAGTTTGACAAATGTTTTAATGTTTATTTCTATGTAATTTATATTTTTATCACTTTATCATTTTACCCATTAACAGATTATTATATGTCTAAATGAAGAACATTTATTTAGCTACTTCACTGGGCTATCTTATAGTTTACAATGGTTTTGAATTGATTGTTTTGATATTCCAGATATACTGAGTATAATTAAAAAATAGATTATAGCATTCCGTATCATTGACTAATATGTTTTTAAACAATTTTGAATACTATTATACACAAAAAACAGTTATATCATTAAGTAAACAAAGCAGAATAGTAATTGCCGGATTTCACCGAGGGTTGAATTTACTTGAGGTACTTACTGTATGGAGTGCTGTCCTCTCTATTCCAATGCTATTGAATTAAAAATTGAAGGAACAAACCCAGATTTCTGCATTATCAGTAAACACCCTTGGTGGCTCTGATATGTATAGAAAATTCACAATAAAATCTGGTTATGTAATAAGACATAAGAAAAATTTAAATTCATGTACTTATATAGTAGTAAATTTGAGAATGCTTTTCAATAACCCCTTTATTCTCTGGTCATCATACTATCTCCATTTCAAAAATAAGATTTACTGCAATTCCAGCAATGGTATAAGGAGTTTTTCTACTTCAATATTAGTGGTAAATTTATAAGCTCTTTTAAACCTTTAATTACTTTAAGAAGTAGCATCACGTTGTAGTTTTTGGAATGTTTTTGAATGGTAGTGGTTCTGTGATAAAGAGATAGAAACCCCGTAGAAGAGGGACTGCATTTTTGGTTGAAGGGGGATCAACAGTAACTCACTTAAAAATAAGGATCAGGTAAACAACTTGTGAGGCTAAGTGTGAAATGAAAATATGATGTCTTTTGTGCAACACTTATGAACAATTTTAAGACAGCAATGGCAGAGAGTCAAACCAAATACAAGGCCTTCCTAAGGATGGGGTGCATGCCTTTGAAGCTGGCTTTGTTCTTGCTACTCTAAGAGTAAGTTACAGTTTAAAGAAATAATTGTAGTTTCTGCTCTTCATGTACATGCTATCATTTTTGGAACCATTATATGTAGAGTTTTGAACAGGATTGCAAATGGTAAGTCTTTATAAAAGACATTCATTTTCAGATACTTTTCCCTCCAGTGACCTAATTACTGTATTTCTTTTTCAAATGTAAAATATTTCTTCCTTAGTGATTTAAGTGTATCCCATGGAAATTCATTGCTCCTCTAAATAATCTTTTAAAAATAGTTTTATGAGTCTATATAGTGAATCATTGTAAATAATAAGTAAATGCATATGAAGGTAATGATAAGCATATATTTTGGAATCTTTGGAAAGACAAAAGACATTTTTAGCCGATTGGTATTGCTTTTTTTCTCTTTTTTTTTTTAATCTTCAGTTATTCTAGGAAATGAAGAATGTTTTGATCTTTTAGGAATATTCCTCCTAAGAGGTTAAAAGGTCTGAGCCTTAGAACAATTTTAACTCTCTTAAGTTCCTTTCACTGTAGGATTCTTTTCAGTGGAAGGAGAGGTTCTTTCTTATTATAATGTTATTAGTGACGTTTTCTCATTTCAACTTTTACCACTGGTAGCAAATCCTAATGTCTTTTGAGTAATAGGAGAAATTTTTTTTTTTTTTAATGATAGATTCAGGTCATTTTGTGGTTCTTCTGAATTTTAGGGCTTCAAAAAGTAGATAATGAAGCTTAGTTCACAAAAATATGTGTTCTCTCGCTTTCCTCCCACCCACATGCCTATTTAGTGTGAGAGTAATAGAGTCTGATTTTCAATTGTAATGGACATTGCTCTATCTGAGAGTATTAAAAGAGAGTTTCATCTAATGGAAATGAACAATGGAGTCTTTTAAGTCACATTTCTAGATTCTCAATGTTAACAAAATTCTTGTGGTCTTTGGGTGATATGTTATAGGCCGATTTGGCTATTTTTTAAAGACTTAATGTGTCAATAAGAGTATTCTTTGTGGGTTTGTTATTGTTTTTGTTTTGCATCAAATGCAATATATGCAAAATGAAGACATATCTTAAGCAAAGATAAATTGTAAAACTTAATTCTACAATCATGCAATTATAAATAGGCACTAAGAAGTAACATTTATTAACCATTAAATTTAAACAGCATTAAAATATGCCTAGAGTTGACTTATGAAATGAGTATCATTCCTATTACACTGATGCTTAGGACAACATGTCCTTCAGTAAGGCAGGAGTACTTCTCTTGAACATGATCTTCTGCCTCCAAATCTCAAGATTATTCCACACACACTGTAGAAGTCCAAGAACAGAGGTGCATAGTGCTTCACCTTCACTATATTTTTCCTTCTCTTTTACTTCAACACCCAGTATCTCCGTATATTTCAATAGTTCTATCACATCTTCTCAACACATTCTCTGCCCATAGAGGAGCTGGATAGTTTACCTTAGTTATTTTGGATCTAATAGTCTTTCTGTTTATGTCCATTAACTATTCTTACCATAGTCAAAGCCCATGTTTCACCTCAGAATTATTCTCTAAATCCAAACCATGTGGAGTTATTATTATTATTTTTTTTAATAAGAACATAGTTGGTACTAAGTGCTAGTGTGGTGGTCAGTTGTATTGAAAAGACATTGAATTAAGAGTCAGAGAAATCTGGGTTTCTGACTTACATGTTCTTTGATATCTTACAAGAGATGCTGTATTTTAGTTTTCTCAACCATCAATGGAGCTAATAGTGCATCATAGTTTTATCAATATAAACTACCAAATACAGTAATGGCACATGGTTTCTAAGAAACATTATTCTCTTAATTTTTTTTCTGCTATATTCAGTGAACTTTTAATATCTATAATGAAGGCAATCAATACATTCAAATCACCTCTTATCTTAATCTAGCACTTTAACACTTGATATTCAAGGGATGCAGCAACACCAGTATGTCACAGAGTGTATTTCAAATAAAAGACAAAAATGTACATGTATATATTTATAACAGTATATTTTATTTCTACTAAAATACATGTAAAGCGACCTTCAGTCCAAATAAGAACAACATCTATATTTTGTTGGGCTTAATAGTGTTTAAAATTTTTTTAAATTAGTGAGTCATATTTTGTTTGGTGAACCCTACAAGGATTAATGTTGAAGCTGAAGCTCCAGTACTTTGGCCACCTGATGTAAAGAGCTGACTCATTGGAAAAAACCGTGATAATGGGAAAGATTGAAAGGAGGAAGAGAAGGGGACGACAGACGTTGAGATGACTGGGTGGCGTCATCGACTTGATGGACATGAGTTTGAGCAAGCTCCAGGAGTAGGTGATGGACGGGGAAGCCTGGCATGCTGTGGACCATGGCTTTGCAAAGAGGAGGACACAACTGAGCAACTGAACTGAACTGAACTTATGAAATATGAACACTAGAAATCTTCCCATTTTCTGTTGTCTAATATATATCTTGCACCATAACATTGGCTCATTATGATGGATGAGATAGGGGAAAAAAAAGTTTTCCTGCCAGCAGTTGATCGGAACCTTCATTAGCAAGAATACTCTATAATACATTGGAGAATATCAGACTATAAAACACTAATTTTACAACTGAGTAGAATCTGGATGAGATTCTAAAGACGAGAAAGATAAGTAAAGCTAAGATTGCTTTCTTTAGCCCTGAAAATATTTGTGAAGCTATTAAGTAAAGTTGAATACTTTATTTTAAGGGAAAATAAAAAACACTATCAATCATGTTCTCTTCATAGCCTATGGATACAGATTTCTAGTCTAATCTATGTTCATTTAAAACTGTTTTAAAGTTTTTATTATAAAAGTATTAATTTTGACTAGCAAAGGAAAAATTAAAATTTTGTTAGAATTATTTCAAGTACATGTCCTTCTTAATATTTTAATATTATAAAATCATGGCAGAAATGATGAAATCACTCTTGATTGGACATGAAGCGAATTGAAAAGCATTATAACTTTTGTAGTGTACTATGGACACAACTGGAAAATTCTGAAAGAGATGGGAATACCAGATCACCTGACCTGCATCTTGAGAAACCTATATGAAGGTCAGGAAGTAACAGTTAGAACTGGACATGGAACAACAGACTGGTTCCAAATAGGAAAAAGAGTATGTCAAGGATGCATATTGTCACCCTGCTTATTTTAACTTATATGCAGAGTACATCATTAGAAATGCTGGGCTGGAGGAAGCCCAAGCTGAAATCAAGATTGCTGAGAAAAATATCCATAACCTCAGATATGCAGATGACACCACTCTTATGGCAGAAAGTGAAGGGGAACTAAAAAGCCTCTTGATGAAAGTGAAAGAGGAGAGAGAAAAAGTTGGCTTAAAGCTCAACATTCAGAAAACACAGATCATGGCATCCAGTCCCATCACTTCATGCGAAATAGATAGGGAAACAGTGGACTTAATTTTGGGGGCTCCAAAATCACTGCAGATGGTGACTGCAGCCATGAAATTAAAAGACGCTTACTCCTTGGAAGGAAAGTTATGACCAACCTAGATAGCATATTAAAAGCAGAAACATTACTTTGCCAGCAAAGGTCCATCTAGTCAAGGCTATGGTTTTTCCAGTGGTCATGTATGGATGTGAGAGTTGGAGTATAAAGAAATTGATGCTTTTGAACTGTAGTGTTGGAGAAGACTTGAGAGTCCCTTAGACTGCAAGGAGATCCAACCAGTCCATCCTAGATCAGTCCTGGGTGTTCATTGAAAGGACTGATGCTGAAGCTGAAACTCCAATATTTTGGCCACCTCATGCAAAGAGTTGACTCATTTGAAAAGACTCTGATGCTTGGAGGGATTGGGGGCAGGAGGAGAAAGAGATGACAGAGGATAGATGGCTGGATGACATCACCGACTCGATAGACATGAGTTTGGGTAAACTCCGGTAGTTCGTGATGTACAGGGAGGCCTGGTGTGCTGCAATTCATGGGGTTACAAAGAGTCAGACATGACTGAGTGACTGAACTGAACTGATGGACACAACTGGAGTAGGAAATGGAACCCACTCCAATATTCTTCCCTGGAGAATCCTATGGATAGGGGAGCCTGGAGGGCTACAGTTCATAGGGTCAGACATGGCAGAAGCCACTTAGCATTTGGACACTACTATCCAGAGTTCAAAACTGAACAACAACAACAAAAAAAATAAAACCATATCTTAGGACTCTTAGGACAATCAGGGTTCACCTCCAGAGTTACTATCATTATTCCCCTAAGCACACACACACAGGACAGCAGCAACAATAATAAGCAGCAATAGCAGCTAGAGGAAATTGATACTTGATACACCTGGATATATTAAAGATTAATTAATAAAGGAAACTTTACAAAAGTTGTTAGGAATGTGAAATATATTATTATGTCTATGTATAGTAAGACCGAAGTATGTCTTTTTCTGCAAAAGAAGAATAATAATAATTTTGAGAGTAGATTTACAATATTACAGTAAGCATAAAGAAGATCTGGTGTTCTGGTTATGTTTCTTTTGCACCTTCAGATCTCCTTTCTATTTCATCTTCACTCAGCTCAATGCTGACTTATATGGATGGCATTAAAATTTCTTTTGTCTTGGCCTTCCAAATGAATTTCGTCAAGGAGAATAAGGAGAGGGTCATATGCCTGAGCTAAGAGGGGAGAGTGATATCAGCATATTTGTCCTCTTGGCTCCCTCCATTTATGGTCATCTTATGCTGGTTGTGTGTCCCCATCAAAAAAATCTCATAGTGTGTACACTGTGTACATGTGTACACATGTCTGTCTCAAATTGTGGTCATCCTCTCTCACTTTGGGGGCTTCCTGATGGCTCAGATGGTAAAGAATATGCCTGCAATGCAGCAGACCCAGGTTCAGTCCCTGGATTGGAAAGATCCTCTGGAGAAGGAAAGGGCAACCCACTCCAGTTTTCTTGCCTGGAAAATTCCATGGACAGAGGAGCCTGGTGGGATCACAGAGTTGGACATGACTTAGCAACTAACACTTTTACTTTCTCTCCCTCTGTCCTTCAGGTATAAGAGTTATATTGGCCTTCACTGTTACTACAGTACAAGTAGTAGCCTCTTCTTTTCTCTTCTTCTATTGCCTATGACTTTGCAAATATACCTTCTATTAAACTCCTCTCCTATGATCATTACTTGAGTGTTCCATCTATTGCTTCCTGACACTAGAGCTGAACATCAAGTGCATAATCTTATGGCCTTAGAAAGTGGAAGTGAAAGGGAAGTCGCTCAGTCGTGTCCGACTGTTTGCAATCCCATGGACTGTAGCCTACCAGGCTCCTCTGTCCATGGGATTTTCCAGGCAAGAATACTGGAGTGGGTTGCCATTTCCTTCTCCAGGAGATCTTCCTGACCCAGGGATTGAACCTGGGTCACCAGCATTGTAGGCAGACGCCTTACCATCTGAGCCACTACCTGATGGCCTTAGAAGTTCATAGTTAAAAATAAGTATGATTTGTTCACCTTAATTGTCTCTGAGTCTCCAGATCAGAAATTTTCAAGAAGAACAAGTGTGAGTTTGTGGTCAATTGGATCTTCCCTGGTGGCTTAGAGATAAACGATCTGCCTGCCAATGCAGGAGACACAGGTTTGATCCCTGGGTTGGGAAGATCCACTGGAGGAGGGCATGGCAACCCACTCCAGTATTCTTGCTTGAGAAATCCTATGGAGAGAGAATCCTGACAGGTTACAGTCCATGGGATTACAAAAGAGTTGGACAAGATTTAGCAATTAAACAACAACACAATAATAACATTGACAACAAAGGAGGCAAGAATATGCAATGTGGGAAAAGATAGTCTCTTCAAAAGCAGTGCTAAACAGCTATATGTGAAAAAATGAAATGAATGTTTTCTCACATTATATATAAAAAGATAAACTCAAAATGGATTGAAGACCTAAATGTCAGACCAGAGACTATAAAATTTCTAGGAAAAAGCATAGAGATCACTCTTTGATATAAATTGTAACACTATTTTTTTTGGATATGTCTCCTAAGGCAAGCTTTTGTATCGAAAAGGAAATCATCCACAAAATGAAAAGATAACATACTGAATGGGAGAAAATATTTGTGAATGATATGACTGATATGGGGTTAATATCCAAAATATATAAATAGCTCATAAAATTCAATATAATAAAACCCCAAACAACCCATTTCAGGAAACCTAAATAGACATTTTTTTTCCTAAGAAGACATACAGATGGCTATGAGGCATGTGGAAAGATGCTCAGCATCACTAATCATCAGAGACATGAAAATCCAAGCCACAATGAGATATCACCTCACATCTGTCAGAGTGGCTATCATCGAAAAACATCACAAAGAACAAATATTGGAGAGAACGTGGAGAAAAGGGAGCCCTAGTACATTGTTGTTAGGAATTTAAATTGGTGCAGCTACTATGGAAAACAGTACAGAGGTTCCTCAAAAACTAAATATAGAACTACAGCATGGTCCAGCAATTCTACTTCCAGATATATATTTGAAGAAGATGATGACACTAACTCGAAAAGATATGTGCACCCCAGTGATGATAGCAGCATTATTTACAATAGTCACCACATGAAAACCACCCAAGTGACCATTAACAGATGAATACATAAATAAGATGTGGTACACACACAGACATATACATGCTAGAATATTACTCAGCCATTAAAAATAATGAAATTTGCAACAATGGATGAACCTGGAAGGTATTATGCTTAGTGAAATGTCATAGAGAAAAGCAAATATTGTATGCTATCAATTATGTATGGAATCTGAAAATAAAACAAATGAATTAATATAACAAAATAGAAACAGACTTACAGATATAGAGAACATATGAGTGGTTACCAGTGTAGAAAAGGAATGGGGCAAGATTAGGAAGGGGGCTTCAGAATTACAAACTACTATATAAAATATATAAGATACAAGGATATATTGTATATCACAAGGAATATACTCAATATTTTATAACAACATGAAATAGAGTACAATCTAAAAATACTGTATGTTATACACCTCAAACTAATATTAAAAATCAACCATACTTTAAAAAACTAAAATGTTAAAAAGTCATTTCAATTTTTTTATATAACTATTTCTACATTTATACTCTAAACAATAATATTTACATACAAAAATATGAGCTACTTGCAAATATTCCAAAACTCCTATTGATAATGTAAACTTACATACATGTGAAAAGTAGCTGGTTGGCTGCATTGAAATATCGAATGGACTCACTCCCATAATTTGGTTTGAATATTGAGACTGATGACACCACACACACACCAAGAGGTTATTACACAGTTGAGACTTTTCTGGGAAGAACAGTGTAAACCTCCCAAAGAGGTGCAAAAACGGCTTGACAGGACAAAGAAAGAAGTCTGGCTAGAGGTTTTGTGATTTTGGAATGGGGCCAGGGTAAAGATTCCTAAGCAGTTTGACAAGGGGCTTTCAGGGCTTGACTCTCCCTCCAGTGCCAAAGGATAGCTTATTTGCTTCCTCAATTGTGGGACAGAGGGTAAGAAGTAAAAGTTTAACAGTTATTAACAGTTAAACATAAAAAAGAAATCTGTGTTATATTAACCAGTAACTAATTTTAATTATATTCTGCCTCAGCATCATTTCTTTAGCCTGTTTCAAAATTTCAAACTTACAAATCAAGATCCTTTGTTAAAAGATTTTTCATAGAATATGTCTCAGTTTTTAAACATGTTTTAGTTATTTTAAAATTAATGTAATTATATTTTAATAAATATCCTCCCCATAAAATCAGAGAAATAGAACCAAGGCTACTTTTGCCCAATAATTCATTCAAAAACTATAGCTGAGGATGGGACTGAACCACTGAAAATAACTCACCCCTGGAAATCAGGAATCTAGTGGTCCCCTGAGACTTAGGCTAAATCAGAATAATAGGGGACACATCCTTTCTATACTCCACCACCAGGCTAAGAAACATCAAGTGATAAGACACAATAGTTTTCTGCTAGATAAAGTCCAAGAGCAGGTAAAGACTATTTTTGACTGAAGCACAATACAAAGGAAAGACCTAAAGATGAAGATGAGCAAATACTGATATAAAACCACTGGCAAACTGAATCCTACCCTAAAAATAGGGTATAATTTGAACCCTGTACTATGCTCCAGGAAACCATAGTAACAACAAATCCCAAATACATACCAACTCCTAACTAGATTGACTCAATTCCCATAAAAATAGTTTAGCAGAAGGCAAGTAATCCCATTTACAATCCAATAAGGAAAAACAAAACTATTTATTTCAATTCACTTCAGTCTCTAGGGCACTACACAAGATGTCCAAAGATAAAAAATCTATTACAAGGCATACGAAAAAGAAAGTTAAAAACAACATATTGTCAAACAAGAAAGAAATTTACAGAACTAAGCTGAGGACTTAGATTTGGAATTATCAGACAGATAATTTAAAATAATTAAGATTAACATGCTAAATATTCCAATTAAAGAGATAAGTTCAGTTCAGTTCAGTTGCTGTCGTGTCTGACTCTTTGCGACCCCATGAATTGCAGCACGCCAGGCCTCCCTATCCATCACCATCACCCGGAGTTCACTCAAGCTCACGTCCAACGAATTGGTGATGCCATCCAGCCATCTCATCTTCTGTCGTCCCCTTTTCCTCCTGCCCCCAATCCCTCCTAGCATCAGAGTCTTTTCAAGTGAGTCAACTCTTCGCATGAGGTGGCCAAAGTACTGGAGTTTCAGCTTTAGCATCATTCCTTCCAAAGGACACCCAAGGCTGATCTCCTTTAGAATGGACTGGTTGGATCTCCTTGCAGTCCAAGGGACTCTCAGGAGTCTTCTCCAACACCACAGTTCAAAAGCATCAGTTCTTAAGTGCTCAGCTTTCTTCACAGTCCAACTCTCACATCCATACCTGACCACTGGAAAAACCATAGCCTTGACTAGACGGACCTTTGTTGGCAAAGTAACGTCTCTGCCTTTCAATATGCTATCTAGGTTGGTAATGCTCAAAATTCTCCAAGCCAGGCTTCAGCAATATGTGAACCATGAACTTCCAGATGTTCAAGCTGGTTTTAGAAAAGGCAGAGGAACCAGAGATCAAATTGCCAACATCCGCTGGATCACCGAAAAAAACAAGAAAGTTCCAGAAAAATATCTATTTCTGCTTTATTGACTATGCCAAAGCCTTTGACTGTGTGGATCACAATAAACGGTGGAAAATTCTGAAAGAGATGGGAATATCAAACCACCTGACCTGCCTCTTGAGAAACCTATATGCAGATGAGGAAGCAACAGTTAGAACTGGACATGGAACAACAGACTGGTTCCAAATAGGAAAAGGGGTATGTCAAGGTTGTATATCGTCACCCTGCTTATTTAACTTATATGCAGAGTACATCATGAAAAACGCTGGGCTGGAAGAAACACAAGCTGGAATCAAGATTTCTGGGAGAAATATCAATAAGCTCATATATACAGATGACACCACCCTTATGGCAGAAAGTGAAGAGGAGCTAAAAAGCCTCTTGATGAAAGTGAAAGAGGAGAGTAAAAAGGTTGACTTAAAGCTCAACATTCAAAAAATGAAGATCGTGACATCTGGTCCAGTCACTTCATGGGAAATAGATGGGGAAACAGTGGAAACAGTGTCAGACTATTTTTTGATGGGCTCCAAAATCATTGTAGATGGTGACTGCAGCCATGAAATTAAAAGACGCTTACTCCTTGGAATTAAAGAGATGGATAAAGTAAAATACCAAATAGGTGATAGGTCTGTATGTCAACGTGGTTAGAATATAATAATCAGTTTTTTTCAATTAGACACTAATTTACATGTTACTATGAACGTATTTTGTAGAGGTAGATGTAGTAGCTCAAGGAGTATGGAACAAGATAAATATGAAACAACAACAAAAAATCCACCTAGGCATATGACAATCAACCTGCTGCAAATTAAAGGCAAAGAGAAAATCTTGAAAGAAAAAGAACGTCACATACAAAGGAATGGAAATAAGAATATAGAAGATTTATCATCGAACTGCACATTTCTACTGATACTGAAGGGATTTGTTCAAAATGCTGAAGTACAAAGTCAAAACAAATAGACAAAATCTATTAACTTAATATTCTATACCCAACCAAAAATCCTTCAAAGTTGCAAAGAAAAGATTTAGTTTTACAAACAATGATTTAAAGGATTTATTGCCAACTTACCTGTAAAAAATGTTAGTGTTTTAAAGGTAGAATGAATATATTCAGAGCAAGGAAAGTTACCATGAATAAAGAGAGCTATTATGTATGATAAATAGATCAATATTTGTATGTGGTTTTTTTTTAACCATTCTTTTACTTTTAATTTGCCTATTGTACTTAAAATAAATTTTTTATAGACAGCATATAGTTGGGTCTTGTATTCTTTTTTAAAAACCCATTCAAATAATCTTTGTCTTTTGAGGTTATTGTATCATTTAAATTTACTATAATTATTGGTGTGTTTTTCTGTAGGCATGCCATCATGTTGCTTGCTTTCTGTTTGTTTCCTTTTGTTTTTCTTCCATGGCCACCCCTTTCCATTCTCTTTCATACTGAGTGAACATTTTTGGTATTCCATTTTAGTAGCCCATTTTACCCATTGTAATGTTGACTATATCTTTTGTATTATGTTTTTGCTAGTTGCTAAAGAAACTAAACACACCTAGATTTTCAGTTTACTTGATATTTTACTGTTTCAAATGCAACATAGAAACCTTACTACCATGTAAGTGGTCAGATATCCTGTGCCCCTTAGTATCATGTTATCAAACTTCACAAGACAATGTTAGATTATTTTGCTTCTAACCATAACACATATTTCAAAAAAATTAAGAAAAGAGAACAATTTATTTTACTTATCCAGATGTTTACAATTCCTGTTGTTTTTACAACAGTAGTAAATTGTAAGTACTTCTGGATTTATTTTGCTTTCATCAGAAGAACTTCCTTTAGTATCCCTTGTTGTTTTGTTTAGTTGTTCAGTTATGTCAGACTCTTTTGTGAGCCCATGGACTGTAGCCTGCCAGGCTTCTCTCTCCATGGGATTTCCCAGGCAAGAATACTGGAGTGGGTTGCCATTTCCTCATCTTCCAGACCTGGGAATCAAACCCATGACTCCTGAGTCTCCTGCATTGGCAGGCGGATTCTTTACTACTGTGCCACAAGGGAAGCCCTTGGTATTCCTTCAGTTCAGTCACTCACTCTTTGTGACCCCATGGACTGCAGCAGACCAGCCTTCCCTGTCCATCACCAACTCCCAGAGTTTGCTCAGACTCATGTCTGTTGAGTTGGCGATGCCATCCAGCCATCTCATCCTCTGTTGTCCTCTTTTCCTTCTGCCTTCAATCTTTCCCAGCATCACTTTTCAGTTAAAACTTACATTTGACAGTATCATTTATTTATCAAGAGTTTTGGCTCAGGTGGTAAAGAGTCTGCCCACAATGTGGGAGACCTGGGTTTGATCCCTGAGTCAAGAAGATCCCCTGGAGAAGGAAATGGCAACCCACTCCAATATTCTTGCCTGGAAAATCCCATGGATGGAGGAACCTTGTGGGCTACAGTCCTTGGGGTTGCAAAGAGACAGACAAAACTGAGAAAATTCATTTTCACTATCTCTTTTCATTCAAGTGTATTCTTTCTTACTTCTTGAGCATGATTATAAGTGCTGCCTTAAAATCTGTTTGATAATTACAACAGGTGAGTCATGTCAAGGTATACCTCTATTGTTTGTCCTTTCTTTGAAAGTTATCAAATTTTTTCTAGTTATTTTTCATATAAGTTTGGATTACATTCTGTATTTGAATATTATGTTAAAATAGTCTTCATTTCAGTTCAGTCATTCAGTCGTGTCCGACTCTTTGCAACCCCATGAATTGCATCACGCCAGGCCTCCGTGTCCACCACCAACTCCTGGAGTTCACTCAAACTCACGTCCATCGAGTCCGTGATGCCATCCAGTCATCTCATCCTCTGTCATCCCCTTTTCCTCCTGTCCCCAATCCCTCCCAGCATCAGAGTCTTTTCCAATGAGTCAGCTCTTAGCATTGTGGCCAAAGTATTGGAGTTTCAGCTTTAGCATCAGTCTTTCCAATGAACACCCAAGGCTGATCTCCTTTAGAATGGACTGGTTGGATCTCCTTGCAGTCCAAGGGATTTCAAGAGTCTTCTCCAACACCACAGTTCAAAAGCATCAATTCTTTGGCGCTCAGCTTTCTTCAGAGTCCAACTCTCACATCCATACCTGACCACTGGAAAAACCATATCCTTGACTAGATGGACCTTTGTTGGCACAGTAATATCTCTGCTTTTTAATATGCTGTCTAGGTTGGTCATAACTTTCCTTCCAAGGAGTAAGCGTCTTTTAATTTCATGGCTGCAATCACCATCTACAGTGATTTTGGAGCCCAGAAAAATAGTCTGACACTGTTTCCACTGTTTCCGCATCTATTCCCCATGAAGTGATTGGACCACATGCCATGATCTTAGTTTTCTGAATGCTGAGCTTTAAGTCAGCCTTTTTACTCTCCTCTTTCACTTTCATCAAGAGGCTTTTAGTTCCTCTTCACTTTCTGCCATAAGCATGGTGTCATCTACATATCTGAGGTTATTGATATTTCTCCTGGCAATCTTGATTCCAGCCTGTGCTTCTTCCAGCCCAGTGGTCTCATGATGTACTCTGCACAGAAGTTAAATAAGCAGGGTGACAATATACAGCCTTGATGTACTCCTTTTCCTATTTGGAACCAGTCTGTTGTTCCATGTCCAGTTCTAGCTGTTGCTTCCTGACTTGCATATATAGGTTTCTCAAGAGGCAGGTCAGGTGATCTAGTATTCCCATCTCTTTCAGAATTTTCCACCATTTATTGTGATCCACACAGTCAAAGGCTTTGACATAGTCAATAAAGCAGAAATAGATGGTTTTCTGGAACTCTCTTGTTTTTTTGGTGATCCAGCAGATGTTGGCAATTTGATCTCTGATTCCTCTGCCTTTCTAAACAAAAAATATTCTATATGTCATTTAATTACTGCAGGAAATGATTGCTTTTAGTTGTAAATCAGTCCATTTAAGTTCTCATACTCATTCAGTCAGTTTGTCTATGTGCTTGTCATATTATTTCCATCTCTACCATGTATGTATCATTTGATGACTTGTCTGGAATCTGGGTGGTCATGAGCATATTAGTTTTATTCTCAAAGAGTTTCATATTCTGTTTACTTCATAAACATGTGCATGAAACTTGAGGGCGAACCCAAGTGTTTATACACAGCATTATGGTATCTCTTTCCTGAGCGCCTGGTTCTTAGTGATTTCAAGACTTCCCTGTTGGCTCAGATGGTAAATCATCTGCCTACAATGCAGGAAACTCAGGTTGGATCCCTGGGTCAGGAAGATCCTCTGGAGAAGGAAATGGCAACCCACTCCAGTACTCTTACCTGGAAAATCCCACGGACACAGTCCACAGGGTTGCAAAGAGTCAGACACAACTGAGTGACTTCACTTTCACTTTACCAGTTCCCAGGGTCTCACTTCTTGGTCTTAAGGCTATAAGACTGGACTATTAGTTTCTCTACCCGGTCACATAAATTCTAGCTCTGTCTTTCCTCTAGGGCCAAGAAAAGATAGTGTGTGTGTGTGTGTGTGTGTGTGTGTGTGTGTGTGTGTGTGTGTAGAGAGAGAAAAGCAGCAGTGTGGATTCTTCTCATGCTCTCAGGATCATAGTTCTCGTGGTCACAGAAAACATACTGTCTCTCAGAGTTGTGGATTCTTGCCCAGTTGCCCTGCCATCATTTTGCTGCTGCTGACCAAAAATTCCCTTGAGGCTAGAGTGAATGAGAACAACAAAATTCCAGGAGACTTTTTCCACTTCTAGCCTTTAAGCTTCCCTCTTTCCTGTTACTCAGAGCAGAAAGTTTAGCTTCTTTTGGTACTCTTTCTCTCTGCATTCAATAAAGAGTTCTGGGTTACATATTGACTTTGAATATAGGATAAGAGCCTGGAGCAAGAAATGGGACAGTTTAAGTCTTCATTTCATTTTCCAGTAGATATTGTACTAAATATTTTTCAGAGTCCAGATATAATTATTTCATGTCCAGGGTTTTGAGAGGCATTCTGTGGGAAAGACAGAGAAGAATATAGTTACTCCATCTTGAGTGGAAATAGAACCTTTGGTTGTATATGTTAAAGAAATTCACTCATGCTTGCATTCTTGCTCAGTGGCATCTGACCTCTTTGTAACCCCAGGGACTATAACCCTCCAGGCTTCTCTGTCCTTGGGATTTTCCAGGCAAGGAGTGGGTTGCTGTTTCCTTTTCCAGGGGATCTTTCAGACCCAGAGATCAGTGGAACCCACTGGCTTCTGCACTGTAGGTAGATTCTTTACCACTGAGCTACCAGGGAAGCTTTGTCAAAGAAAGTCATGGAAACCAAGTTTACTTAGCATATATTTATGTGTCAAAATTTTTTGGTTTTTTTCTAAATTGTAGTTGTCTGATAACCATCATCATTAGAATAATAATAATCAAAATTCCCAACATTTAGGTTCTCATTTACAAAGAGTTTGCATGTACACCATATCATTTTTATTTTTTCAACAGTTCTGGATGGTATTATTAAGTTTCTTCACCAAAAGGAAATCTAATTAAGAGGATTTGTTTCTTCTCAAGTTCACCCAGCTTGTAACTATCAAAGCCAAGTCACAAACCAGATTCTTCGACCAGATATTAGTATTCTCACATGAATGTTTTCTGAAATGTTAGAGAAACAGTGATATCGCTGTCAGCAATCACAAGCCATAGTGAATCAAAGTCTTATGTTAACCAATGAGTATTACAAGTAGTCTTCTAATCTAGTAGTTTGAAATCCAGTTCCTTTTAATAAGCTGGAGAATAAAAAAGTATATCAAAACACCTTAGGAGAGTTAATACATACTTTTGACTAGTAGGTAGTAAATCTACTTACTAATATGGTAAGAAGCTACATGAATTATCTAAACTTCTTATTCAGAAACTGAGTTCTGTTGAACATCTTGAAAAAGAAACTACTAGTGTTGGTAATTGGCCTGTCAAGTCTCTTAGATCCAATGAGACACTTTTGGAAAAAAAAAAAAAAAGACTTATTTCATATTCAAATAAATAAGAGCTCTTAATAAATCTTCAGATATGTGTAATTGTCTTATATAATGATAATTTTATATTTTAAATTTAAAATTATTTATAAAATCATATGTAAATTATATGTAATTGTATATAAAGTGAATATATATATATATAGTACACACACACATACACATGCACACACGCAGATGTCCCTGATTTAATGTTTCAACTTACAAGTTTTCAACTTTACAATGGTATGAAAGTGGTATGTGCTCAATAGAAACCACACTCTGAACTTTGAATTTTAATCTTTTCCTGGACTCGTGATATACAATACAGTACGACACTCTCTTGCCATGTTGGGTAGCAGCAGTGAGCCACAGCTCCCAATCAGCCACACAATCAGGAGAGTAAACAACTGACACACTTACACACTTACACACTGTACCCAAACAGCCATTCTGTTTTTAAGTTTGAGGACAATATTCAATAAATTACATGATGTATTCAATACTTTGGGGGCTTCCCATGTGGAACAGTGGTAACGTAGCCACCTGCCAATTCAGGAAACACAGGAGATGCGGTTTGATTTCTATGTTGGGCAGATCCCCCAGAGAAGGAGATGGCAACCCACTTCATGATACTTACCTGGAAAATCCCATGACAGAGGAGTCTGGCAGGCTACAGTCCATGGGTCACAAAGAGTCAGACACAACTGAGCACACCCACACACGTTCAGTACTTTATTGTAAAATAGGTTTTGTGTTAGATGATTTTGTCCAACTGTAGGCTAATGTAAGTGTTCTGAGCATGTTTAAAGCAGGCTACGCTAAGCTATGATATTGAGTAAATTAGATGTATTAAATGAATTTTTGACTTACAGAGTTTTCAACTTACTATGAATTTGTTTGGATGTTACCTCATTATAAGTTGAAGAAGTTCTTATTAAAAACATTTGTTTTGTAGTAAAAATCTCACCAAAGTATCTAAGAAAACTCAGAAAGGCTTTTTTTGTAAATATCTAGAGATACACTTCTCTTCTCAATATGTCCCTGAATGAATTAAAAGACTGAAATTCATAGGGGAAAAAAATAGGGCATTAAATAATATGGACTTGTGATCACATACTGCATGCCAGAGATACTACTGATATATCAGGTATTGTAGAAAAATGTAGGGGAATAGCTCTACAAATCATGCTTTCTGCAGTGAATAGTCTCATCTATATTCCATCAATTCATAGAGAAAAAGGCAGGAGAAAACTCCACCTCAATCAAGAAGAGCTGCACTGGATGAATGCCTGTGAGGTGCTGAATATTGAGCTAGGAACAAGCTATTCTAATCAACTTGTCTTCCAGGTAAAGATTTGGAAAATTCCTGCAACATCAAGCAATGAAGTTATTCATTGTCAGTATTTTAAACATAAAAATCCATTACATGAGGTGTTTGGATATTAAACATTTTATAATATGACATATACATGAACTTTTCTGTTTATTAGCTTATGCTGTATAGAATTTCACTGATTGGCTGCATACATGAAAGAACATGAACCTAGTGCTTTGTTTCTGTTGAAACAATCTGGCAACTATTCTAAGTGACCTGTGACCAAATCCAAGGGCATGTTACTTATCCTGTCTCTTAGCAAAACCATGTATGGATAAATATTTCCTTATTTAGCACTCATTATTGGTTGAATTGTGTTCCTCCAAAAGATATGTTGAAATCATCACCCTGAATGAAAGCATATTTGTAAATAATGTCATGGCAGATGTTAAGACGAGATCATCGGGGAGTAGTGTGAGCCCTTAACCCAAATGACTGTGTTGTTATAAGAAGACAACACAAAGACAGACAAAGACACAGGAGGAGAACCCCATGTGGTGACAGAGGTAGAGATCAGAGAGAAGCAACTGAAAGCCAAGGACTGGCAGCCCCCACCGGAAGCTAGGAAGAGACAAGGAGGGATTCTCATCAGTCTCAGAGGGAGTAGTACCCTGGTTTTGGATTTCTAATCTCTGTATCTGTGAGAAGAGAAGAAAAAATTCTGTGGTTTTAAACCACTCAATTTGCTTTACTTTGTTGCAGCAGCCCTAGAAAGCTAATAGAGAAGTGGAGAAACAAAATGTTATATGATATGTAAAAATTAACTCTAGTGAAAGAAACATCTTTAAAACTCACAGATAAAATACAGTGTTTAAAGTAGGAATGGGTTAAAATAACCTTGTTTTCCTTTTGTCATTTATATCTTCAATTGTGGGCAACAAGATGTGGCTTCTAAAAAATGCAGACATTTATGAAAGGAAAATCTAAGATGAAGGTAAAGACACAAAAGAAGAGACTTGATTAAAATATAGTGCCATAGGAAAACCCAAATTTCAAAACAAAATTAAAATTCACTTTGGAGTGAATAGAAAAAGAATTGAGCTGAAAATCAGACCAGTGAAATGTTTAGTCATTAAAATTCTCCAAGATGCAAGAAATAATGAGAGAAGATAGGAGGAAAAATATTAAAAGAGAAAACATAAAAGTTGTCATTCTTCACAAGATTAAAAAAAAAGTTTAAATAGAACAGAATCAACAATAACATATTTGAAAAAATGACATGGGGCTGAATAGATACTGAAATAAATCAATGCATATAGAGGAATATTAACACTCATCAATATTAATTTTAGATAAAGTAGAATTTGTGGGGAGAATACTACTATATGAGACAAAGAAAAACTGTTATATAGATAGGTTAAAAAATCACCATAATAGCACCTAACAGATATCTGCAAAATAATTTTGGATTAAAATGAAAATAAAATAGGTCTCATCCGTCACTGGATTTGATTTATCTTCACATTATATGTGGTTTGAAACTGACAAGAATGTATGATGCTACTTTTTTTCAGGTATTGTATAGCAGAAAGATCAGAACAGATATTTACTGGAGAAGGTTTGGTCCGTACCTGACTGAAACCTCCATGCAGATTTTCAGAGCTCGTTTCTTTCTTATAACTTTGACCTGCAAATTCCAGTTGCCTTTTCTGGCCCAGGTTCCAGCTTCTTCCTCTGGCAAGACTGTTTCTTTTACAAAATGCAGCCACTAGACTTTTCTTAAACTTCACCTCTCTGCTGTGTAGTTTAGAAAAACCTCCAGGCAGAAAGCAGTGTTATTTGTTGGAGAGATTGGAGAAGGGGAAGCCTTTAAATTATGGTCCGCATTCATTGTTTGGTGTGTGGTCAGACTATCGTCATGGTCCTTATGTGGAGAATGTCTGCCATGGAAGTCTGTTTCTCAATGGAAAACTGGTAAAATCTAAAGAGTCTGGAGTTTAGTTAGCAGTGCTATGCCAATGTCAGTTTCTTAGCTTTGGAAAATATTACTATAAGATGTGAGCAATGGTATAAAGTAGGTAAGGGGTATATAGGAACACTGTATAGTCTTTGCACATCTTCATATGTAAGTCTACAATTTTTCCAAACTTAAAAGTTTACTTAAAATATATCCTTATTCTTGCTTCACTGTGTCAAAAATGGTACATGGAGTTACTCATTGCTCCCATGTACCTTTTCATCATCTCACAAGAGATTTTTATAGGAATAAGGTAAGTGAAAAGACAAAATTCAGCAGACAAATAGGAGGATGAGTTTATTCACACTACTGAAGTCAGGAAGTATTCACTGATGCATGGAACCTCTCAAAGGAAAATAAAAAAGGGGTGTAAAATTTATAGAGGAAGATTACAAGAGAGTTCTGAGGGAGAGTGGACACTGAGTCTCCTCTGAAGTGTGGAAGACTAATCTTATCTCTGGATACATAAGAGCAAGGTGGTCCTTTGGGCTAGATGTATCTCAGAACTCTACTGCTGCTGCTAAGACACTTCAGTCATGTCTGACTCTGTGTGACCCCGTAGATGGCAGCCCACCAGGCTCCCCTGTCCCTGGGATTCTCCAGGCAAGAACACTGGAGTGGGTTGCCATTTCCTTCTCCAATGCATGAAAGTGAAAAGTGAAAGGGAAATTGCTCAGCCATGTCTGACTCTTCGCAACCCCATGGACTGCAGCCCAGCAGGCTCCTCTGTCCATGGGATTTTCCAGGCAAGAGTACTGGAGTGGGGTGCCATCGCCTCTACACTGTGGGGGAATTTCTCAACCTTGGCTGATTTTCTAGGACACAGAGCTTAGATTAAGTTCAACACAGTCAGGAGTTTAATGCTAGTGCTGCACTGTTTGCTTCCCAGGAAATCATATTTTCAGACTCAACATTTGTGGAGGGACTGAGATGGAATCATGGGGTTTCACCTTAAAGCTCCTGCAAGCCTCTCTAGAGGCTCCTGGGTGGGGAAAATAGAAAAAAACAAGGATTCTCTTGGGGAACAGGATTATACATCATAAATTTAGAAAAGAAAGGCTTAAAGATTGACAAAATACATGAGGAAACACCAGCAATGGTAATATTGGAGTATTACAGTTGTTTTTCTGTCCACCTCACCAAACTAACCTCAAATTGTCAGCTCAGTTTTTCCCATTTTGTACCCCTCCAAGAGAGGAAAGATTCCTTCATACTACTGTTGTAAATCTACTTAATAAAATACTGAGCAAAAGGAAATGGTGAGGAATGAATATGAAAGAGGCAGAAAGAAAATAGAAAACCAGAAAGACTGATGGTAGCAACGGTAGAAGGAAAGATGTTACTAAGTGTTTCCAGATGAAAATGTTTTGGAATATGAGAGAATACATAGGAGAAGAAAGATAACAGGTGTTTTTTAAAGAAATTATTTAATTTCTCCTTAATTTTTATACATATGTAAACATTGAAGTTTCTTTTAAATGACTTCTGGCTATTGGTCTGTTTTTCTTGATTACAATATCATTCTGAGATTAAACTACATGTACCCCGTTTTCTTTCTAAAATTGAACATAAGAAAGTATGTTCACATTGGCGTTGCTGACAATTGAGGCTTGGTTTAGTGGCTGTTGGAGAAGGCAATGGCACCCCCACTCCAGTACTGTCGCCTGGAAAATCCCATGGACAGAGGAGCCTGGAAGGCTGCAGTCCACGGGGTCACTGAGGGTTCGATAAGACTGAGCAACTTCACTTTCACTTTTCACTTTCATGCATTGGAGAGGGAAATGGCAACACACTCCAGTGTTCTTGCCTGGAGAATCCCAGGGACGGGGGAGCCTGGTGGGCTGCCGTCTATGGGGTCGCACCAAGTCAGACACAACTGAAGCGACTTAGCAGCAGCAGCAGCAGTTAGTGGCTGTAAGTCTTGGATGCTCATTGGAATCATCTAAAGAAACCCTAAAATACTGATTCCTAGATTCCATCCCCAGAGATTTTGGTTGAACTGGTCTGAATGTGGCCCGAACTCAGTACTTTTATACTATCTACCAGTAATTCTAATCTGTAGCCCCAATTGAAAATCACTGAGTACTAGATGGATACAAAGCTGACAGTAACATGTAACCCATGCCTGCTGACAGAATCATTGGTTTTTACTGGTTTTTACTTCAAGTTACAGCCAGTCCTGTGATACGTCCTGGTGAAGTAGCCGCCATCCTTACAAATATAGGTGATACACAGAAGCTAACAGAGCACATCTTTCAGATTGCTTTTGTCTATCTACTGGCCATGTCTATCCAGTCCATCACAACTTCCATTTTCCCACCATTGGGGTCATGTTCAGTAACACAGGTAAAGAGGAGGCAGCAATGGCAGATGTCATGGAATATGAAGATTGCCTAAATAAAACTTTGTTTTTACCCAATTGTCCAAAGTAACAATTCACAGGCAACTTTCCAAGTTGGTAACTAATCCATAGAACTGGTTTGAAGCATATATAATAATTACTTAGTATTTATTTTATTATTTTAATAAGGACTGGAAATACCCAATAGCATTTTATGTGATCTTGACTCTGTTTAAAGGGAAGCTATGAAACAGATGGATGTCCTGCTGACAGCCACCCAGGAGGCCAACATCTAAGAGAGATGTGGGAAGCTGCAAACAGTTTCAAAGTGATGAGGGGGAGTAGCACAAATCCTATTAGCAAATAATGGAATTTGTACATCCCCTGCACTGCCAAAGAGGAACTCTCTTGCCTGCTTTTTCTTACTATTTGTTTTCACTTAAAAGGCTATTAAAGCCTTCTCTAGTCTTGGAATAGAGCACATCTTCTCATTGTGCCCATTATCAGCCACAATAAATAGATTTGAGCTCAGAGACTCAGGCACTTTAATTGCCACTATGTACTTTTCTCAAGTAATAAAAAGAAAATATCAACTTTTATGTGTCCCCTTTGATATAGTCTATGTATAGTGCTGGCTCTTTATTCCCCCAAAGCCTCACTCCCTGGAAGAAGAAAAACTGGTTTGATGCTATTATTTGCCTTTAAAGAAAATCAATAGTCAAACTTAAAACACAATCTCACTTGGAAGTAAAACATAGAAGCTATTCAGTGTATTAGATACACATGGGCAGCAGTTTGTTTCCTTTGGTTACAAAGGACCTAAAAGGAAGTTACTGAAATAAGATGGAGACTTACCCAAAGATATATTCTGAGACCTTGTTAGTCTTCTCTGGACATAACAAGAGGGTTATGGGCCAAACAACATATAATTTAATATAAAGAAAATATGGATTTGAGTCTTGACCTCATCATACAAGTTGCATGGCATTGGGCAAATTACCTGACCTGTCTGTGCCTCATTTCTATAGGTGTAAAATAAGAATAACAGCATCTATTGTATATTGAAAGTGTTAATTGCTCAGTCGTCTGCAACTCTTTGTGACCCTGTGGACTGTAGCCTCCAGCTCCTCTGTCTGCGGAATTCTCCAGGCAAAAATGCTGGGGTGCGTAATCATTCCCTTCTCCAGTATATTGCATTTTGTATATTTCTATATTGTTGTTATATTAATAAGAGACATTGTTAAGTATAACACCTAACATAACATATTGCAAGTACTCAACAGAAAAATAGTAGATAAAGTTTCTTGCATCATTTTCTTCCCTATTATTCAAACAATGCCAAAAGTCTTGGAATTTTTAAAAATATCTTCAAATAAATAATTCTTAATCTTTATGAGTTGTGACTGTGAATTCTTCCTCTCCCTACAAACTTTTCATATACACTACACTTTATATACCAATCAGTTAAAATCTTTGTCATACAGCCAGTCTTCTGTATGACAAATCCTGTAGCCCTCATTTTTCAGAAAGTATCCTGGGTGATCTTACTTGGAAAGATAATGAAGAATGAGTGAGAGGTCACAAGTTCAATGGAAGTGATTTCCATTCACAAGAAGTGCTCAATAGTGTTCCTTCAGATTCAAGAGGAAAAGAGCAATCCAATTATTTCTCTGGGACATGATATTGGGAATGGGATTTGTTATCCTGCATGGTTGAAGTTGGAAATTTGAAATGACAGAAACATCACTTGAACTACAAGCCTTCAAAGTGTGATCATTATGCTGGGAATACATTGTTCTCAGCTGATCAATATCTGACACTGTAGGCAATTTTTAAATGTGTAGCGCCATGGCTGAAGCCTTCATTTTTGTGTAGTAGTATTTAATTATCAGAATTTTACAATAGTAATATTAATGGTGATGGGATAATTTGGTCCATAAAAGAGAGCCATAAAAATAAAAATTGAGATAGATATGCATAATATAATCTTTTTGCTTGTTATTGTTTGAGAAAGGGATATTTTCAATTTTACCTTTCTCTTAACCATAGAGACTAAGCCTGGACCATGCAACAGTATGCTAAGCCTCAGCTAAGCTCTACTGATTTATTGCATTCCATTACTTCTCTTCTGGGCTTCACAACTGGCTCAGTGGTAAAGAATCTACCTGCCAATGCAGATAGACTCAGGAGACACACGTTCTATCCCTGGGTCACGAAGATTCCATGGAGAAGGAAATGGCAACCCATTCCAGTATTCTTGCCTAAAAATTCCATGGGCAGAGGAGCCTGGCAGACTACAGTACATGGAGGCACATAGAGTTGGACACAACTGAGCATGCACACTACTACTCATCTATTGCACTACTGTGTTTTCATTTGTGATTGAATTAAGGAAAGTATTAGTGAGAAATCTATTTGATACTGAATAAAAAGTATAATATTTTTCACCCAATTATTTAAAATGTGAGGATTTCTATACTTCTTTCATCGCCCACTGAGGCAGTCGTGCATCAATTATGTAATGATACCATATGATGCTTTTTTGAAAGGATAAATTTGCATGAATAAGGAATAAGCCAAAGATATCCCCTCTTCTTTTCATATTTAATTATAAATATATTACCCTTTTTCTTTTATTTATATTAGCATAATCTGAAGAGTACATATTTATTGATTCACTTACATGGACCTTGAGCAATAGGAACTGAACCAAGTAGAAAAAAATTTCCACTATTTGCCTTTAAAAGCCCCAGACTAGAAGAAGATAATTACATATGTTTTATGTATATAGAGAGCTAGTATTTATCATTATAATAAATAATATTTATGGTTTTGTCCAATGTGCTATACTGTTCCAGTTTAATTATTTCCTCTTGTTTACATCCTGACTCCTAAATCCTTGTGTCTATAAAACCAAAAGTATATTTTATAGCCAAAAGACATATTATTGCAATTTATGTTTTCAATGGGGCTTCATTTGAGCCATTGTTTTGAAGCTTTTAGGTCACAGATATGGATTAAGAGAAGCATTGGGTCAAGTACTCTTTTATAAATATTTGGTTAAAATGAGGAATACACCAAAGAAGAACATCTGCCTTCTCTTTATGACTAATTTCTTCCTGGTTCTTTAAAATATAACAGCTAATCTACTCTTACACTCAGATCAGAGATTTAGTGCTTGAAAACTGACTCATTATCTTAAATCAAACCTCAGTATTCCTCTCTGATACCTTAGAGGAACGATATGTATGTTCAAAATAGATTGCATTTGTGGAATAAATTCCTTTCTGTGTATTTGATCAGTCATTTGAAGTTCATATCAGGTCAGTTCAGTTCAGTTGCTCAGTCATGTCCGACTCTTTGCAACCACATGAATTGCAGCATGCCAGGCTTCCCGGTCCATCACCAACTCCTGGAGTTCACTCAAACTCACGTCCATCGAGTCGGTTATGCCATCCAGCCATCTCATCCTCTGTTGTCCCTTCTCCTCCTGCCCCTAAACCCTCCCAGAATCAGTCTTTTCCAATGAGTCAGCTCTTTACATGAGATGGCCAAAGTATTGGAGTTTCAGCTTTAGCATCAGTCCTTCCAATGAACACCCAGGACTGATTTCCTTCAGAATGGACTGGTTGGATTTCCTTGCAATCCAAGGGATTTCAAGAATCTTCTCCAACACCACAGTGCAAAAGCATCAATTCTTTGGCGCTCAGAGTCCAACTCTCACATCCATACATGATTACTGGAAAAACCATAGCCTTGACTAGATGGACCTTTGTTGGCACAGTAATATCTCTGCTTTTTAATATGCTATCTAGGTTGGTCATAACTTTCCTTCCAAGGAGTAAGTGTCTTTTAATTTCATGGCTGCAATCACCATCTGCAGTGATTTTGGAGCCCCCAAAAATAAAGTCTGACACTATTTCCACTGTTTCCCCATCTATTTCCCATGAAGTGATGGGACCAGATGCCATGATCTTAGTTTTCTGAATATTGAGCTTTAAGTCAACTTTTTCACTCTCCTCTTTCACTTTCATCAAGAGGCTCTTTAGTTCCTTTTCACTTTCTGCCATAACATTGGTGTCATCTGCATACCTGAGGTTATGGATATTTCTCCTGGCAATCTTGATTCCAGCTTGTGTTTCTTCCAGCCCAGCGTTTCTCATGATGTACTCTGCATAGAAGTTAAATAAGCAGGGTGACAATATACAGCCTTGATGTACTCCTTTTCCTATATGGAACCAGTCTGTTGTTCCATGTCCAGTTTTAAGTGTTGCTTCCTGACCTGCATACAGGTTTCTCAAGAGGCCGGTGAGGTGGCCTGGTATTCCCATCTCTTTCAGAATTTTCCAGTTTATGGTGATCCACACAGTCAAAAGCTTTGGCATAGTCAATAAAGCAGAAATAGATGTTTTTCTGGAACTCTCTTGCTTTTTCAATGAGCAGTGGATGTTGGCAATTTGATCTTTGGTTCCTCTGTCTTTTCTAAAACCAGCTTGAACATCTGGAAGTTCATGGTTCATGTATGGCTGAAGCCTGGCTTGGAGAATTTTGAGCATTACTTTCCTAGCATGTGAGATGAGTGCAATTGTGCAGTAGTTTGAGCATTCTTTGGCATTGCTTTTCTTTGGGATTGGAATGAAAACTGACCTTTTCCAGTCCTGTGGCCACCGATGAGTTTTCCAAATTGCTGGCATATTGAGTGCAGCCCTTTCACAACATCATCTTTCAGGATTTGAAATAGCTCCACTGGAATTCCATCACCTCCACTAGCTTTGTTCGTAGTGATTCCTAAGGCCCACTTGACTTCACATTCCAGGATGTCTGGCTCTAGGTGAGTGATCACACCATCATGATTTTCTGGGTCATGAAGATCTTTTTGTACAGTTCTTCTGTGTATTCTCACCACCTCTTTTTAATATCTTCTGCTTCTGTTAGGTCCATACCATTTCTGTCCTTTATCAAGCCCATCTTTGCATGAAATGTTCCCTTGGTATCTCTAATTTTCTTGAAGAGATCTCTAGTCTTTCCCATTCTGTTGTTTTCCTCCATTTCTTTGCATTGATTGCTGAGGAAGGCTTTCTTACCTCTCCTTGCTAGATTTTGGAACTCTGCATTCAGATGCTTATATCTTTCCTTTTCTCCTTTGCTTTTCACTTCCCTTCTTTTCACAGCTATTTGTAAGGCCTCCCCAGACAACCATTTTACTTCTTTGCATTTCTTTTCCATGGGGATGGTCTTGATCCCTGTCTCCTATACAATGTCAGGGACCTCTGTCCGTAGTTCATCAGATACTCTGTCTATCAGATCTAGTCCCTTAAATCTATTTCTCACTTTCACTGTATAATCATAAGGGATTTGATTGAAGTCATACCTGAATAGGCTAGTGGTTTTCCCGACTTTCTTCAATTTAAGTCTGAATGTGGTAATAAGGAGTTCATGATCTGAGCCACAGTCAGCTCCCCGGTCTTGTTTTTACTGACTGTATAGAGCTTCTCCATCTTTGGCTGCAAAGAATATAATCAATCTGATTTCGGTGTTGACCATCTGGTGATGTCCATGTGTAGAGTCTTCTCTTGTGTTTTTGGAAGAGGGTGTTTGCTATGACCAGTGCGTTCTCTTGGTAGAACTCTATTAGCCTTTGCCCTGCCTCATTGCATATTCCAAGGCCAAATTTGCCTGTCACTTCAGGTGTTCTTGACTTCCTACTTTAGCATTCCAGTCCCCTATAATGGAAAGGACATCTTTTTGGGGGTGTTAGTTCTAAAAGGTCTTGTAGGTCTTCATAGAACTGTTCAGCTTCAGCTTCTTCAGTGTTTGGTTGGGGCATAGGCTTAGATTACTGTAATATTGAATGGTTTGCCTTGGAAACAAACAGAGATCATTCTGTCATTTTTTGAGATTGCATCTAAGTACTGCTTTTCGGACTCTGTTGTTAACCATGATGGCTACTCCATTTCTTCTAAGGGATTCCTGCCCACAGTAGTAGATATAATGGTCATCTGAGTTAAATTGACCCATTCTAGTCCATTTTAGTTTGCTGATTCCTAGAATGTCAACGTTATGTACCTAAATAGATATGCATTATATAAACAAAAGAGCAACTGCAGAGATCTCCTATATTCATTGTGCCATGTGGGGCCTTACAAACAGGATTTATTTTAGTTGGCTTCCCTAACATGATTGTACAGAATTTTTTTCACATCCTCTCAGAATATTAATAGCAAGAAGGCAGTGTTCATCTATATATTTATATTCTAGAAACATCAGAAAATGCTGTGATGTGATCAGGGCTTGACCTTTTGTCTTCCCTGTGGAATTTTATTAATTTTTACATAGATTTGGAAAAAACCTGTTTTCAAAAATTCACACAACTCAAAAAAATTACATTCTTCTGAAATGCGACTTACTCTGCAGAAATGATATGAGAGATTATAGATTCATTTTACAAATAGCAAATTTAAAGTAAAATACAATGCATACAGCAATTGCTAGGAAAGTTCAGAGAGAGAAGATATACAAGTCAAATGTGGATTGAAATGATTTAATATTAATTTATATGTTCACTTATTCAACAAATATGGATTTTCTATAATGTGCCATGTAAGAAGGGAGCTAGGTGAGACATTCAGTGGTAAATTCGTATCTTGTACAGCATGGCAGGGGCTATCAGTAAGTACACAGAAACAGTGTACTAAAGCGTATAAGGACCAATGAATGAGGATCTGAGAGAATATAGCAGAAGCATGACAAACCTAGACAGCATATTAAAAGCAGAGGCATCACTTTGCCTACCAAGGTCTGTCTAGTCAAAGCAATGGTTTTCCAGTAATCATGTATGGATGTGAGAGTTGCACCATAAAGAAAGCTGAGTGCCAAAGAATTGATGCTTTTGAACTGTAGGTTGGATAAGATTCTTGGGAGTCTCTCAGGCTGCAAGGAGATCAAACTGGTTAATTCTAAAGGAAATCAGTCCTGAATATTCATTGGCAGGACTAATGCTGAAGCTGAAGCTCCAATACTTTGTCCACCTGATACAAAGAACTGACCCATTGGAAAAGACTGTGATGCTGGGAAAGATTGAAGGCAAGAGGAGAAGGGGACGACAGAGGGTGAGATGGTTGGATGGCATCACCGACTCAATCGACATGAGTTTGGGTGAACTCCGGGAGTTGGTGATGGACAGGGAGGCCTGGCGTGCTGCAGTCTATGGAGTTGCAAAGAGGTGGACATGACTGAGCTACTGAACTGAACTGAACTGTATTTATAATTCATCCTAAGGAATCAAAGAAAGATCCCAGAAAGAAAATAAAAGCTTTCCACGAGAGGAAGTGGTTAGAGAATGCAGTACTTAACAGAAAAGAGAAAACAGGGCATGTCCAAAAGGTAGAACTCATTCAGGATGGTTAGAACACAAGTGTTCTACTATAAAGAACAGGAGTGGTAAAACATGAAACTTTACATGGTTTTGGTGCTTTGTATTCCATATTATAATTCATCTCAAGGCTTTGACAAACATTAAGAATTTTAAGCAGAGGAGAGCCATGATCATTTTAGATCATGAAAAATCACTTTGTGTGCAGTATAGGGGATTGATGATGAAATACGGAGGAACAACAGTTAAGAGGCTATTACAGGAATTTAAGCAAAGAATAATGTAGATACAATTATGGTAATAGTACCATGAATGGAATGGGTAAATCAAGAGATAAAGGATATAAAACTCAGTGGCTAATAAAATGCACAGAGTAAGGTAGAGGAAATGTTAAGGCTTATATTTTGGCTAGGTAATGGTGTAGTTGGTGGGATGATGCAATGAGATAGGAAAAAGTAAATGTAAGAATGAAGGGGGAAATGATCGATTGAGTTTTTGGTATAAATGTGACAATCCAGAAGAGATGTTCAATAACAATTAGATTATTAAAGCTCAGAAAGAAAAATAAGTTGGAAATAAAGTTTTGAAAATCAGGAACACAGAAGTAGGTATGATTTTTCTCAGATAAAATGTACAGTGAGAAGGATAAAAATGTGAGGAACATCAAAGTTTAAGAAACCATCCTTAGAAGAATGACCCATGCAAGAAACTTAGAATTAAGTGGATCATAAAAACCAAGGAAATAGCAGTAGAGAAAAATCAACAATGTCCAATTATAGATGGAAGTTCTGTAACATGCGGGCCACACATAGATATGTTGAATTTCATCACCTAAGCTTGATACCTCTACTATCCTGAGAACATAAAAAGTGAGCAGTAGTAAAGATTTTGCCACACATTTTTCATTGAGAGGAAATCATTCAAGAAGTAACATCTTCCACATACCTATTCAAATCTCTCTGTTTTTTGAAATATTAGAGTTTGGGATTATAATTGATTTTGAAAGATGGGAATATATATAAGGAAGAAATCATTATCATTCATGTCAATGACCCTAGTAAAGGGAGGGAGTCTAGCTTCTGATCTTTGGTTTCTTGGTCTCTAGTCAACTTTAGGGTTGTTCCACTGTGGTAATATCATAAGCTTTTCTTGTTCAAACTGCCTTTATTTATTTGAAAAAAAAAAAAGTACCACTTTATCTTACGTGTCTGAATTTCCAACTATTAAAAACACTGTTTTGCTTTGTTTTTCTTCAAGCATTTCCATTGGAGAATCCTGCATTAAGTGCAGCTAGTAAAAGGCACGATATGCCTAAACTAAACACGGTTTTGTTAATTTATTTGGCTGTTGGTTTTTCTGATCTTTCCCAGTTTACATACTTGACTAATGACGTTGGATAAAGTCATAATGAGTGTTATTCTCAGGGAACAACAAAGTTTCATGGAAAAAATAGAAGTTAAGAAGGATTTACTCCCCCTACAAGGAGTAACAATAACTTTTCTATACAGACGAGAGGGCTTCATATTATAGCTGTAGAACAGAGTTCTTACTAATAAACCAAAGTGGCCACTGAGAAAATAGACTTGACTGGGTTTCACTGATGTGGCCCTGACTTCCTGGTGCACCAAACTATAAAGATCCGTTTCTAATCTGAATGTTCAGTTGAAGTATGCCACAATCTTACAGTAACTCAAACGAATGAAACTATTCTATATGATACACTTTTTGCAAATACTGAAAATGATTTCTGTTTCATTTCTAAGATTAGCTAATGTTTTCATAACATTAATAACAGAATGAAAGGGAGATTCAGCTGTAATTCGTTTTTGTCAGCCTTCTCCAGTTCTACATGAAGATATCTTCTTAGTGTCCAAGAGCAACTGCTTTATATCTACAGTATAGGAGAAAACAAGCAGGAGGCTAGAAATAGAGTTATTTAAAAAGCCAATATTGACCTTGTACTATTTTGAAAAAAAAAAAAAATCCCAAGAATATTTTATTTAAAATATCTACTGCTGGAAAAACAAAGCAAGCAAAACACAAAAACAAAAAACCCTCTCCTTTAAACCTATTATTAGAATTAATGTATGTGTATTTCACAAATCTTCTGGAATTTTATAGAATACATTTCACAGCAGGGATCAGGCTTAGCAGGTTTGTCAATATGATTACAGGTGCAATGTAGCCGTAGCAAATTAACTTAGATTTTCAAATATTCCTTTGAAAATAAAGGTTTAAATAGATGCACAAATCTTGAATCAGTTAAATATCCTATTACAACGATTCATTTTTGAAACTCTTATTATCAATATCAAAATCAAGAGTAAACTAAGGAAAAAATGTTAAAATAATTAAATAATTAGCTAAAAACAATACATTTGCCCTGTGATATAGTCATGTTTCAGAAAAATAATAAGTATTTGGTAATTGTTTTTCTTTGCAGAATCTTGAAGTGCAAAGTAATGAAAGCAGTTTTTTTTCAAGAAGCGTAGCTTTTAAGTTATGTAAAATTTAATGGAGAAGGAAATGGCAACCCACTCCAGTATTCTTGCCTGAATAATCCCATGGACAGAGGAGTCTGGCAGGTTACAGTCCAAGGAGTCACAAAGAGTCAGGCACAACTGAGTACGCACAAACACACAGTTATTTAATTTTAATGGGAGACTTGAAGGAAGGATGGGGAGAAGCTAAGGTTAGCCATTAGAAATAAATTGATAAAATTATGGCCCCACAGATTTGAATATAATGAAGTCACTAAAAAGACTATTGTGTACGTATCATTTACAATAGTCATATTTCCATGATATATTGTCAAATAAAATAGTTTCAAAAATAAAAATTAGGATATAATCGTTTAGTTTTTTAAAAAGACTATATTTGGACCTATTTATACTACATATCCAATGTGAACTTATATATTAAAAATTGTCTAGGGCTACAAATGAAAAAGTGTTAGCGGTTTAGTCATGTCCAACTCTTTGCAACCCTGTAGATCTCCAGGTTCCTCTGTCCGTGGAATTCTCCAGGCAAGAATACTAGAATGTGTAACTATTCTTTTCTCCAGGAGATCTTCCTGACACAGGGATCAAACCCACATCTCCTGCTTTGCAGGAGATTCTTAACTGTTTGAACCACCTGGGAAGCCAAGAACGTTCTCCAAAAGTTTAATGGCCAATGTGTCTAAATAGAGGGATTTGATCAAGATGACCTTAACATTCCCCTCAGACTGACTAAACTTCAGACAAGTTTCTTCTTGGCCCCAGAACACTCTTTTTCCTTAGAGCATTTCCCTTAGAATATTTGCAATTATAAATTCTTTCTTTGCCTGCTTAGAAAGTAAATTCTCCTAGTTTTTACTGGTTTTATAAACAGGAATGATTTCCTTACAGACCTTGGAACCATCCCTTTGAAATGTCATCATTAAGGGAGAAAGAGACCCTGTCTGTCAGTCTCTGTAAGAGAGAGTAGAAGCCAAACTGTTATAAAGTCCAAATAACAAACTCAGATGCCTAATCACATTGACCATCCTCCATTACCACTTCCAGTGCTTTTCCCACAGCTCACTCCATCATCTAGGAACTCTTCTGCCTTTTATTTCAATAGAATTGACTTCAAACTTTCTCACTGCAGTAGTCTTGACTCCTCTTGCAAGTCTTGAATAGAATTTTCTTGCCTATTTAATTCTATGTGATGGAATTTTTCTTTGACAGGCTTTGGATATATATTTTTTTATATCTGTGATCTTTATATGTTATAAGTATTATATAATATCATTTGAATCAACTGAAAATCCTCAAAATAGAAGAAAAGCACTTATTTTTTATTATATTGCCATTGGAGTTCACCAGAAAATATTTGTCTTTTAAATTTAACATAAGATGTTTCTATTTAGATTCTTCTAAGGTTGTAATGTTTGTTCACCTAGAAACTTTTTTTGTCATGGACTACTCCAGTTTTACTTTCCAAACTTCTCTTAGCAGTTTCTTCTCCTCTCAGTGGAGAAAGAAATGGCAACCCACTCCACTATTCTTGCCTGGAGAAACTTAAGGACAGAGGAGCCTGGCGGGCTAGAGTCCATGGGGTTGCAAAGAGTCGTACATGACTGAGCAACTAACACACTCCTCTCAGTATTTCCATTTTTTGTTTTGCCTTGCAAATGATATTGTCCCTAGACAAATACTAAATCCACAATGCCTTAATACCTTACATCTAATTTAACAAAAAATGCCTGTGAGAGTAAGACTTATGCATCACTTTACTGGACTTTTGGCTTCCAAATCTAACTCCAAAATTTGCTTAACAGCAGATTAATTTTCTTAAACAATGAAATCTTCATGTCTCCTATTGGTCATAAAAACATCTTCCAATTACTGCCTTTCTTCCCTCGTCCGTGTCATTCACTTTGTAGTCGATAATACTGCAAATCAAATAGCAATCAGAATAATGAGCTGCCACCAGTTGGAGTCATAGTTGGTGTTGCAGTTTGTCAAAGACTGTTCACACTAATCAACTAATAATGGCATTGCTGCTTTCATCACGCTAAACACAATTCCCTCAGTTGTGCAACACAATTACTACTAATAACCTCTGAAACCTTTGCGTGCTTAAGGAGACTGTTTCAGAGATCATCTGGAGACCTATCAGAGAATAAACCAGGGAAGACAGAATCTACCAGATGGAGATTCCTCTTTAGTAATTAACTAGACATTGCTCCTTTGGGTCCATAACATTTTGTAACATTGTGAGGCATTCCTTTAGCATAATGATCCATCTGTATTAATATATTAGATTGGGAGCAGCCAGGAGATAGTTTTAAATATTAAACATTTCATACATGAATTATATTATTAATAGCCTTTCTTTAGCTTAAAAAGTATGCCTAAGTGACAGTCAATAAACAAATTTAGAGACATTAATATTAAAGAGAAGCCAATGAATTTAGATGTGACAAAATGCATATTGGTTCATTTCTCAGGAAAGACATTCTTTCATGATTATTAATATAGCCATTAAAGATTTACTTTGAAATGGAAAAGCTGAAAATACCTTAAGTCGAGTTAAGACAATGATTCTTATGTTCAAAGCATTGGAATTTACCACCTTGAGAGAATAGTCCCTTCTCTTGTCCTTACCAGGCTGCTCAGAAGTGTAAGGTTAGATGACAAATGAGCCATGACATCCTCTGTGACACAGACATTGTACATCTTGTTTCAGGAAACATTTGAGAGGAGGGGGTGGAGATCTCTCAGAGTTTCATTAGGTTAAAGAAGCCATCCCTGCATTTGTCACTGTTAAAATTTGTGGTGAAAAGCGTAAAACACGTTTAGATTCAAGCTGAATGATTTCGGACAGGCTGACAGACAGCTGCGTTTTGCTGGTTTTGAAATGCAGATTTGGGGTGAAACATGTGGTGTCATTATTTCAAGCCTTATAAGGCATTTTTGTCTAAGAGACAGCTGGTTGCCTCAAGGTCATTTTACTAATAGTCCAAGGTGAGGGCCTTAGTAACACTGAAACTCTGCAATGTTTATTAACCCTTTAATACTGATGGGAAACTTGAAGTACCCTAATTGCACAATTACTAAGAGTATTTTACAGAACTTTCTAATTTAACTGTCAAAGCTTTCTCTCACGTTTGAGAAAAATTGAGACTTAAATAAACCAGTCACAAGGAAAACCACATTAAAGATTGTAGAAAGATAATAAAAGGATAACCATTTCATCAATATAGGAGGAGTTATGATATCTTCCCTAAAGACTGGAAACAGCTGTGGCAACCTTGTGTGGCTTGTCCTAGGAACTTGCCTTGGGCCAGTGGCATGAGCATACCCTGGTTAGTCAGTCAGTTCAGTTGCTCAGTCGCGTCCAACTCTTTGTGACCCCATAGACCAGCACACCGGGCTTCCCTGTCCATCACCAACTGCCAGAGCTTGCTCAAACTCATGTCCATCGAGTTGGTAATGCCATCCAACCATCTCGTCCTCTGTTATTCCCTTCTCCTCCTGCCTTCAATCTTTCCCAGCATCAGAGTCTTTAAACCCACTGAGTCAGAATCTGCATTTCAACTAGATTCCTAAATGACTGGTCGGAAAGGCAATGGCATCCCACTCCAGTACTCTTGCCTGGAAATTCCCATGGACGGAGGAGCCTGGTGGGCTGCAGTCCATGGGGTCGCTGAGTCAGACACGACTGAGCGACTTCACTTTCACTTTTCACTTTTATGCACTGGAGAAGGAAATGGCAACCCACTCCAGTGTTCTTGCCTGGAGAATCCCAGGGATGGCGGAGCCCAATGGGCTGCCATCTGTGGAGTCGCACAGAGTTGGACACAACTGAAGCGACTTAGCAGCAGCAGCAAATGACTGGTATGCAGCTAAGTTTGATAATCACTCTCTCAAGACACCAGACGAGTAAGTGACAGAGCCTACTCTCAGATCCAGCTTAGTTTAGCAACATAGGAATGCCATTCTATTTTCAGTAAGATATGCTGTTTTTTATTGCATATTTTGTTGTTCTTGATTTTAATTCATAGGTTTTGTAAATCTGTTCTTCAATGAGGTATGAACTGGAACTGAAGCACTTTTTGCAGTCAAGACTTTCTTCAAGTTTAGATCTCTGTTGGTCCCTTTTCCTTCTCAACTACCAAATTTTGGTGCTTTAGATATCTGGAGTCAGTGAAAAATAGAGTTCAGTTTAGGAACCAGAGGTTTAAAATATAGCTCTACCAAGTTATTTGCATAAGAAGATTGGATATGCAGGTGTGAATCTGTGTGGCAGAGGCGTGATTATAAATGCAAAAACATGAAATATCAATGTTTATATTTTAATGCACCATTGAATGGGATGTAGGAAATAATTGAGAGTTGAAACCATTGAAAAATTCCTGACAATTTAACAGATATTACTGTGTGCTTCATGTTTTTTAACCAGTCATTATGTCTTCTTTTCTAAATCTCCTTTGTTCAGCTTCCCTCTCTGTCTCAATTCTGATTTATTTCTTTATAAATTTGAGAAACATTCTCCATTCCTACCTACACCCAGATCCTAAGAGCTTAGTTGTCTGTACTAGAGACTTGCAAATATTATTTACTTTTAAATTTTGGCTTTCACTTAAAGGAAAAAAGTGAGATTTTTTTTTGGTCAGTCCAGGCCAATTTGTTTCACAAGTAGTTTATTAATTAAAAATGTCCATTCCCATATAATCATGAAAGCTTCCAACTTATCAAAGGTAAAGCTAATTTCCGTCTTCTCTGGCTACAGCCCGTTACTTCAAGGAAGGGGCTGTAGCCGTCTCATCTCTTGTTCAGTTCCTCCCTCACCTTATATCTACAACTTTGAAGATACCCCTTCAAGATAACACGGAACAGGTTGAGGGAGGAGAGTTAAAAGATGTAAGAGAATTCATTTTTGACTGGTAGTGTTTTCAGTTGGCTTTCTGCGCTATGGCCTGGGAGACACTCAATGTTCTTTTCCTTTTTGGTTCTGACACGTCATGGGACCTCTGGAGATCATTTCCATCACTTATACATGTCATTTGCTCACCTACAAATTCCTAAATCTGGGCAAGTGCACTCTATTATAAAGGTCACTTACTCCTTCCTAGGCAACTAGGAATTCAGTCATTTAATTTGTTGTAAGTTGTGCCAACTCTAGGTTCCATAGGCTTATCTTAACACATCAGCAACTCTCCTTCACATTGTCATGAAAGCTGTTAGCTAGCTTATCCTCGGGCTGCAGATTTCCTAGGCAGGAGCAAGACACCAACCTAATGTGTCTTATAACTACTTGGGATACATATCAAACTCTCTGAATGGTCAAAGAAAGTACCTGTTCCCACCTCTTGCCTGAATGTATATGTGTGTGTTTAGGATGAGCTGGGGTGAAGGGGAGATATTAACTATATATCAGCAGCATTATTGAAAATTATCTTCATAAGAATTCTCTAATGTAACTCCTTTACCACATGCAAAATATATCACACTTTTATAAATTAGTTTTTTTGTTAGTTTGTTCAAAAGCTACTAAACTACCTTATATTAAATCTTTGCAAATTTTATATGCAGTTGATGCAATTTAAGACACAGAGTTTCAATTGAACCCATGTCTATCTATTGTCATGCTCTTTCCACTTTATAGAGAAAATTAGGACAAAGGATAATTTGAGGAGATTACTCAGCCTAGGTTCACAATGATATCTGAAATATAAGTATCATTTAACCAGTCAGAGAAGGCATCAGTCATTCATTTTTATATCTCCTTTCAGTTCAGTTCAATTCAGTTACTCAGTCTTGCCCAACTCCTTGAGACCCCATTGGCTGCAGCACACCAGGCCTCCCTGTCCATTACCAACTTGCGGAGTTCACACAAACTCATGTTTGTTAAGTCAGTGATGCCATCCAGCCATCTCATCCTCTGTCATTCCCTTCTGCTCCCACCTTCAGTCTTTCCCAACATCAGGTTTTTTTCAAATGGGTCAGTTCTTCACATCAGGTGGCCAAATATTGGAGTTTCAACTTCAACATCAGTCCTTCCAGAGAACACCCAAGACTAATTTCTTTTAGGATGGACTGGTTGGATCTCCTTGCAGTCCAAGAGACTCTCTAGAATCTTCTCCAATACCACAGTTCAAAAACATAAATTCCTTGGCACTCAGCTTTCTTTATAGTCCAACTCTCACATGCATATGTGACTACTGGAAAAACCATAGCCTTGACAAGATGGACCTTTGTTGGCAAAGTAATAACTCTGCTTTTTAATAATCTGTCTAGGTTGGTCATAACTTTCCTTCCAAAGAGTAAGCATATTTTACTTTCATGGCTGCAGTCACCATCTGCAGTAATTTTGGAGGTCCCCCAAATAAAGTCTGTCAATGCTTCCACTGTTTCTCCATCCATTTGCCATGAAGTGATGGGACCAGATGCCATGATCTTAGTTTTCTGAATGTTGAGCTTTAAGCCAACTTTTTCACTCTCCTCTTTCACCTTCATCAAGAGGCTCTTTAGTTATTCTTCTTTTCTGCCATAAGGGTCATCTGCATATCTGAGGTTATTGATATTTCTCCCAGCTGTCTTGATTCCAGCTTGTGCTCCATCCAGCCCAACATTTCTCATGATGTACTCTGCGTATAAATTAAATAAGCAGGGTGACAATATATAGCCTTGATGTACTCCTTTTCCTATTTGGAACCAGTCTATTGTTCCAGACTGTTCCAGTCCAGTTCTAACTGTTGCTTCCTGACCTGCATAGAGATTTCTCAAGAGGCAGGTCGGGTGGTTTGGTATTCCCACCTCTTGAATTTTCCATATTTTGTTGTGACCCACACAGCTGAAGGCTTTGGAATAGTCAATAACAGAAATAGATGTTTTTCTGAAACTCTCTTGCTTTTTCAGTGACCCAGCAGATGTTGGGTTCCTCTGCCAATTCTAAAACCAACTTGAACATATGGAAGTTCACAGTTCACATATTGTTGAAGCCTGGCTTGGAGAGTTTTGAGCATTACTTTGCTAGTGTGTGAGATGAGTACAATCATACGGTAGTTTGAGCATTCTTTGGCATTACCTTTCTTAGGGATTGGAATGAAAAGTGACTTTTTCTAGTCTTGTGGCCACTGCTGAGTTTTCCAAATTTTCTGGCATATTGAGTGCAGCACTTTCACAGCATCATCTTTTAGGATTTGAAATAGCTCAACTGGAATTCCTCCACTAGCTTTGTTCATAGTGATGCTTCCTAAGGCCCACTTGACTTCACATTCCAGAATCCTGGCCCTAGGTGAGTGATCACACCATCATGAATGTCTCCTTTGGTCAAATCCAATTATACTTTCTTATTTGCAGCCCCATTTTGTATCTGTAAACAATATATTCTTCAATGGGATTGATATTAGGAATTGAAAAATGGGATCTCCCAAAATGCAAGATTTCAAAAGTGTAAGCGTATCAAAGAACAAAAGCCACAGAATTTGTAAATTAGACAATAGTATAGGAAAATTGTCTGCCTTCTTGAGAAGATCTCATATGGATGAATCCACAGCTCTGGCAGAAAAAAAAAAAAAAAAGCATTGAAAGGAAAAAAGTAAAAGAAAATATACAATGATGCATTTAGGATAGATTTTTAAACTGTTCAGGGAAATATTTCTTCTATTCTCATGTAATCTAACATGGCAGATGCCAGAAGGCATTCAGAATAAGAACAAGTAATGATATAAGAATTTCACTAGGTCTCCTGAAAGCTGCCAATTTACTAAGACAGTAGGTGAAAGAATAGATAAAGGAAATAAAGAGTATGGAAAGTAGAGGGGGAAAAAGTGACATTTTGGTGCACTTGTGCACAATTAAGAAGGAGTAATGGCACCATTTAACCTTCAAAACTTCTGAGAGTTGAATCACATTTAGTCTAGGACACTTCTCCATATGTTTTCCTTTGACATGCGTAAATCATTCAGTGAATTAAGCAAGAGAAGGAAAGAGAAGCAAGAGAAGGAAAACTCCATTTATGTTTCTAATCAGTGCATTGAACATTGCTTCAGGATCTATTTTTCTTATTCCCTTTTCTTCATCATTTTCCTTTTTCTTTTTTTTTTCAGAGATTATATAAGACCTACCCAAAGGTTCAGATTCAGAACCATATTTTTAAACTATTTGTATGGAGGAACTTCATATTTTTACAACTTAATTCTTTAATTTTGTTAAGGTATAATTGACATATAACTTTATATTATTCTCAGGTATATAACATAATGATGCTGAAAAATGATCACAAAAGTCTAGTTAACATTAATCACATTTATAGATACAGAATTTTTTTCTCATGATGAAAACTTTCTACTCACTTAGGACGTTTCAGATATACAAGACAGTATTACTAAATACAGTCATCATGCTGTACATCACATCCCCATGACTTACTTATTTTAAAACTGGAAATTTGTACTTCTAAATGCCCTCTCCATTTTGTCCCTTCCCAACTGCCTCTCTGCTTGTTTTGTTGTTGTTCATGTTTTCGCTGATGAATACAAGTTTAAGGATATAGCACTCCTCACAAATGGCTGCAGAGGCTGTAAATTAACCCAGGGATATGCAACCATGCAACACAGACCAATTAGTTAGACCTGAAATAAACTGGCTTCTAATAACTACCTTGAAAACTTTCAATCCTTTCTTCTATCCAAAAATGACCCGACTCTTACATGAAAATACTTATTGTAGGGAAATGAGAAATTAACTTTGTGGTCAAAAGTGAAAATGAAAGGAAAAATAGCAGTCCCATGGTTAGTTGGTGAAAGCAGGAAATATGGCGCACTTACTGCACTGCCTCGTTCTTCTTTACTCTTGGTCTTCTGGCCCTTCTTCTTCAGGTCTGTTCTTGGATCTATGACTTCAGGTGTTCTGTGTGTGTGTGTGTGTTTCTTCAGATTCCACATAAAAATGGGATTATACGATATTTGTCTTTTCCTGACTGACTTATTTTTACTTAGCACAATGCATTTCGGGTCCATCCATATTGTCACAGATGCCAAGATTCCTCCTTTTTTATGGCTTAATAATATCACATATTATATACCACATTTTCTTTATATTAATTATTCAATGGACACTTAAGTTTCTTCCATATTTTGATTATTATAAATAATGCTACAGTGAACATGGGGTATAACATCTTTTTGAGTTAGAGTTTTTGTTTTCTTTAGATGAATATATTATAAGTGGAATAGCTGTATTATATGGTAGTTTAAATTTGAAGAACCTCAATACTGTTCTCCATAGTTGTTGAACCTGACTACATTTCCACCAAAAATGCAAAAGTGTTCATTTTTCTTCATATCCCAACCAACAGGTGTTATCTCTTGATTTATCATGGTGGTTTGGATTTATATTTCCTGATGATTAGTGATGTTTAACACCTTTTCATGTATGTGTTGGCTACCAGTATGACTTCTTTGGAAAAAGAGAAAAAATGTCTTCTCAGATCCTTTTCCCATTTAAAATTCAGATTGTTTGCATTTTTGCTGTTGCATTGTAACAGTTCTTTATATATTTTGAAATAAACTCCTTATCAGATCTATGATTTTCAAATACGTTCTCCCATTCCGGAGGTTTCCTTCTCATTTTGTTGGTGGCTTCCTTTGCTGTGCAGATGCTTTTCTAGTTTGATGTACTCTCATTTGTTTATTTTTACTTCTGTTGCCTTGGCTCTTGGGTGTCAGTTCTAAACAAATCATAACCAAGACTTGTGTTGAGGTGCTTACCACCTATTTCTTCTAGGAGTTTTACAGTTTCACATCTTAGGTTAAAGTCTTTAATATATTTTGAGGATTTTTTGCATGTGTATCATATAAGATAGTGGTCCAGTTTAATTCTTTTGCATGTGATTGTAGTTTTCCCAACACCATTTATTGAAAAGACTTCCCTTTCCCCACTGTAAATTTTTGGCTACGTTGTCATAAATTAATTGACCAAATATACATGGGTTTATTTCTGGTTCCTCTATTCTGTTCCACTGATCTATATGTTTGTTTTATGCCAGTATCATACTGTTTTCCTTACTATTACTTTCTAGTTTGAAATCAGGAAACGCCATTCTTCCAGCTTTGTTCTTCTTTTGCAAGATTGTCTCAACTATTTGAAGTCTTTTGTGATACCATACAAATTTTAGGACTTCTTGTTTTATATCTGTGAGGAAAAAAAAAAAACTAGGATTTTGATAAGGATTGCATTTAATGTGGATTGTTTGGGTAATATGGATATTTTAACGCTTTTCATTATTCTGATCCATGAGTGTGTAATGCTTTTGCTTTTATTTGTACCTTTTTCAATTTCTTTCATCATTGCTTTACAGTTTTCATTGTACAGATCTTTCACTTCCTTAAGTTTATAACTAAGTACTCAGTTCCTTTTGATGCATTTATAAATGGGATTTATTCTTATTTTCTTTTTCAGATGATACATTGCTAGTGTGCTAAAACACAACTGATTTTTATATGTTGATTTTGTATCTTGGAACTAAGTGGAATTTGTTTTTAGTTCCTACAGTTTTTGTGTGTGTATGTGTGTGGAATCCTTAGAGTTTTCTGTGCATATAATTATATCATGTGCACACAGAGGCAACTGCACTTTCTTTTGTTTTTGATTTGGATACTTTTTGCCTTCCTTAATTCCTCTGGTGTTAATTTCAAGTACTGTGTTGAATGGAAGTGGCAAAGTGATCATCCTTGTCTTGTTCCCAGTCTTAGAAGAAAAGATTTTAGCCTTTCACCAGCGAGTGTGATGTTTGCCATGGTCTTGTCATAAATGGCCTTTGTTATGTTGGGGTAAGTTCCCACTATACCTATTTTGTTGTGAGTTTTTATCATAAATGAATGTTGAATTGTTTAAAATACTTTGCCTTTCTTTGAGGTGATTATATGATTTTTATCCTTCATTTTGTTACAGTTGTATATCACATTGATTTGTGGCTATCAAACCATTCTTGCAGGCCTGAAATAAATCCAACATGATCATGATGTATTATCCTTTTAATATATTGTTTGATTCAGTTTTCTAATATATATTATTAAGGATTTTTGAGCCTCTGTTTATCAGGGATATTGCTTGTAATTTTCTTTTCTTGTGGCATTCTTGTCTGGCTTTAGTTAGAGTGATACTGGGCTCATGAAACAAGTTGCTAATGTTCTCTCCTCTTCTGTTTTTTGAAAGAGTTTGAGAAGTATTGGTATTAATTCTTCTTTAAATGTTTAGTAGAATTCACCAGTGAAGCCATCTGAGTCTGTACTTTTATGTAGCGCTTTTAATATGTCAATCATACCTTAATAAAGTAATTTAACAAAATAAGGAAATGTTATAAACTGACACCTCACCAAAGAAGCTAAAATAAGTAGTAAATAAACATGTTAAAGATGCTTACTATCATATGCCATTAAGAAATTGCAAGTTAAAAACAATGTGATGCTACTACATGCCATTAGAATGACTGAAATCTAAAACATTGATATCATATGCTGGGGAGGTCATGAAGTGACAGAAACTCTCATCTATTGCTGGTGGACTTGCAAAATGGTGTAACAACTTCTGAAGTTAGTTTGTTGTTGGTTTTTTTTTATTTTTATTTTTTTACAAGGCTAAATAGGCTTAACTACCCAATCTAGGAATTGAATTCCTAGCTATTTATCCAAATGTGTTGAATGAGTATCTGCACAAAACTGTTTATAACAGTTATATTCATAGTATCTATATTCATAGTTGTAACACTGCAAATAATCAACATGTTCTTTAAAAGGTGAATGGATAAACAAATTGTGGTGAATCCATAGAATGAAATAGTATTCAAAAGTAAAAGAAAATGAGGTATCAAACCAGCCAGAAACATGGGGGAATCTCTAATGCACTTAAAAGTGCATTAGAGTGAAAAAAGCCAGTCAGAAAATCCTACATACTGTATGAATTCAACTATATTGGAATTATGGAGAAGGCAAAACTATAGTTCTGGAAGAAAATGAGGAATGAATAGGTAGAGAAAAGGGCATGCTTAAGGCTGTGAAACTATTCTGTATGGCATGCAGTAGTGGATAAATGATATTAGACATTCATCAAAACCATGGAACTATACAACACAAAGAGTAAACTCTAATGAAAATGATTATTATTATTATTAGTTAATAATGATATGTCAATATTGGTTCATCCATGGTGACGAATACACCACATCAATACAAACTATTAAAATAGGGGAAACTGAGGAGGCGACAGAGAGCGTATATATAATTTCTTTATTATTTTTTTAGTTACTGGTAAACCTGAATCTTCTCTAAAAACTAAAATCTATTAATTCCTCCAAGAAATATGGAACTGTCATAATCGCTCTAGAATAATCAAGACTCACAAAATTTTAATTCTGATATCAAAGAACAACTAAGGAATATTTGCTAGATAGGTATCCAAAATGTTTGCTACAGTGTTACGCTACCATGCAATAAATAATATGCTTAATATCAGCCATGGGTAGTCAAACAAACTGAGATTTTTATAATTTACTTCTTTATTTGAAAAATGCAGAACTCCTTACTCTGTAGAACTCCTCAACCTTGATGAAAAATAAACCAGTCACTCATTTATGCTTGTCATAAAAAATCCTTTCATATTTTCTCACAGCGTTCCTATCTGAGTATATATACTGCTCATTTGGAGTTTCTTGGTAGTGAAATAATTTATTTTTGCCCGTATGTAATAAAAGTACAATAGGATCATATATCGTTGATTGAACACTTACTAATATATTTAACTTAATTTGCAGCATAAGCATATGAGATAAGTATCACACACTTTTTACTGCCTCAGAAAATTTAAGTATATTATTTAATGTCACACAACTAGGAAGTGGCAAGTCCAAGATTTGAATCCAGTTTTGATTTAATATGTTTTTGTGTTCTTTGAAAACTTTATATACTCCCTCCTTCTTTTGTGAAAGATGTTTTTTGTTGCTCAGCAAGGAAACTAGAATACACTAGGTTGATCTAAGAACCAGAGTTCCCATAAAGATATCGCCATGTACAAAACAGCAAAGAAGCATTAGGTTTGTACTGATAGCAATTAGGTAATCTTTTGTTTTTTTCTTATCCATTCTTCCTTTTTTTCTTTTCTTTTTGCTGGTAGTATTCTCAAAATAAAAACTCTCTGAAAGTATATTGTGCAGGAAATAACTTATGCTCACCTATGTAGTGATGCTTTGATAAACTGCCTCTAAACATGTAGACTTGGAGAGACATATCAAATAACTTTAACAAAGCAAATAACTTTCCTAGTGCCATATCAGATTTGGGGTGGAATAAGGATATCAAAAGCTGAGCTATTTTAGAAAGTAGCTAGAAAGCTCTTAACCCACCAACAGGCAGCATGTAGTGGTGTTCAGCCCATGAAAAATCAGTTTAGGTGAAAATTGTAAATTGATGCTGTGAGGTAAGGAACAGAGCCTAGTTAGAGGCTAGATGTTGGAGTTTAAGGAAAGGTTCCAGGCACACACACACACACACACACACACACACACACAAAGCCAAATAATCAGAAACTGGAACCAAGTAACTAGAAAATTACAAGAAGGTCTAAATAATAGAGTAACAACAACATATCAGAGGTATTACGAAGTCATTTATAGAAAGCCAGTTCCCTTACTAGCAGATACATCTCTCTTCACTTTAAGGTTCAGAATAGTCTTGGAGTGTGATTGAATTAAGTCCACCAACAAATCTGACCAAAGCTGAGATATGAACACCCTAGATATGGACCAGGTCTCCAAATTTCAGATCTTTGTTCACTTAATTGTTTCCTTTAACTACCCATTGGTTGAGATGAGATATCTAACTTAATAATTTTCTATTTTAACTTTGTTTACTCATGAGTTTTAGCATCTTTAAATATATTTTAATATTGATGTTATCAGTTCAAGGCAATTTGCAGAATATAAAAAGTCATAAATGATGTTAAAGTATCAAAATTCTGCTTACACACCATTAACTGGTAACATTCAAAAAGAAGTTTCAGTGATTATAATAAAAATTATTTTTTAAAGTTTCTTTGCTTTTTTTTTCATTGTTTGTCCACATTCCAAATTAATACCATAACTTGAAGGTTCTACTAAGTAGGAAGAAATATGGTATATATATTTCTATGATTTAGGGCAAAAGTTATTTGCAGATTTCATTAAGGAACAATAAATTCCATGGTTATCTATAGGAAGTCAAGGAAGGCAGCATGTGATAGGAAAAAGAACAAGAAAATTACTCAGATCCACTTACACTTTAATTGTCTATAGGACTTTGTAGAAGATGCTTTCTTTATTTAGCCCTCAGTTCTATCATTACTCATTACCTGAAAAAGAGGGACAGAAGATCTCACCATTTCAAAACTGGCAAGAATTATAATCTGTGTAAAATATAAAAGCAAGTATGAATTTCCAGTTTAAGGTAGTTTGGACAGGTAGTTCCAACAGGTAGTTTAGAAGCTGTCATTCCTCTCCTTATAGTAAGAAAAAAATGGAACAAACGACAAATTAGCTTTGTTTTGACCCATCAGAGAACATACAGTGTGGGGCAAAACATGATGCTGAAATCTGAAGAGACAGGCAAATCCAGAAAAAGAGCCAAAATCTGCTTCCTTGAAGCGCAAGTCACTAGAACCACAAACTGTTAAGGAACATTTAAATGGTTATTTTGATAAATTACTGAAGACTGAGACTAATTGCATGAAAGTGAGAAATTTCTGGGTGCTGCAGGCTTTAGAGGAGCCCATACTTTCAGGGCCTTTAATATTAAGAACCCTATCAAAGTCTCATGTTTAAGATTTTAGAGAGTTTCTTCTGGCTCCTGACAGTATAATTGTCATGACAGTAATCATTGCTAATGGGTCCACAGTATCCTCCATAACAAAGACCTGCTCTCCATGGAACAATACTTCACCAGAGATTTATCCCACCTAGAAGATGGGCATTCCTTCAATTTAAGCTCTCTTCAGTCTTACTGTCTTAAGGCGGGGGTGGGGGGTGGGGGATAGCTATATCAATGGAGAAATACATGTGAAAATAAAGAGAAAGATAGAACATGAGGAAATTTGTAATCTCCAGTCTAATCAATAAACACAATCCATGTCCTAACCAAATTAACATAAATCTTCAGACTAAAGACCTATTTAACTCAGTTCCTACTATTCAATATGACATGTCCAGCTTTCAACAAAGAAAATTGCAAACCATATCAAAAGAAGAGCTAAGAACACAACCAGAAAGAACAAAGCGAATTTCAGAATCAAACAGATAAAGATATTGCAAATTTTAACATATGACATTTAAAAAACAAAAAGAACAAAAAAGCCCCCAAACATACCAATTTTTATAGTCATTAACTGAAAAGTCTGAAATTGGCAATAAGGAGTTCATTACCTGAGCCACAGTCAGCTCCCAATCTTGTTTTTGCTGACTGTATAGAATTCTCCATCTTTGGCTGCAAATAATAATCAATCTGATTTTGGCATTGACCATTTGGTGATGTCCATGTGTAGGGTCTTCTCTTATGTTATAGTAAGAGAGTGTTTGCTATGACCAGTGTGTTCTCTTGACAAAACTCTATTAGCCTTTGTCCTGCTTCATTCTGTACTCCAAGGCCAAATTTGCTGTTACTCCAGGTGTTTCTTGACTTCCTACTTTTGCATTCCTGTCCCCATCTTTTTTGGGTGGTAGTTCTAGAAGGTCTTGTAGCTCTTCATAGAACCATTCAACTTCAGCTTCTTCAGCATTACTGGTTGGGGCATAGACTTGGATTACTGTGATATTACATAGTTTTCCTTGGAAATGAACAGAAATCATTCTTTCATTTTTAAGATTGCATCCAAGTACTGCATTTTGGCAAATAGATGGAGAAACAGTGGAAAAGTGGCTGACTTTTTTGGGAGGGCTCTAAAATCACTGCAGATGGTGATTGCAGCCATGAAATTAAAAGATGCTTACACCTTGAAAGGAAAGTTATGACCAACCTAGACAGCATATTAAAAAGCAGAGATATTACTCTGTCAACAAAGGTCCATCTAGTCAAGGCTAGACTGGTTTTTCCAGTGGTCATGTATGGATGTGAGAGTTGGACTATAAAGAAACCTGAACGCCGAAGAATTGATGCTTTTGAACTGTGGTGTTGGAGAAGACTCTTGAGAGTCCCTTGGACTGCAAGGAGATCCAACCAGTCCATTCTAAAGGAGATCAGTCCTGGGTGCTCGATGGAAGGACTGATGCTAAAGCTGAAACTCCAATACTTTAGCCATCTGATGCGAAGAGTTGACTCATTGGAAAAGACCCTGATGCTGGGAGGAATTGAGGGCAGGAGGAAAAGGAGACGACAGAGGATGAGTTGGCTGGATGGCATCACCAACTCAATGAACATGGATTTGGGTGGACTCTGGGAGTTGGTGATGGACAGGAAGGCCTGGCGTGCTGCAGTTCATGGGGTCACAAAGAGTTGGACATGGCTGAGCAACTGAACTGAACGGAACTGACTGCATTTTGGACTCTTTTGTTGACTATGATGGCTACCACAATTCTTCTAAGGGATTCTTACCCACAGTAGTAGATATAATGGTCATCTGAGTTAAATTCACCCATTCCAGTCCATTTTAGTTTGCTGATTTCTAAAATGTCAATGTTCACTCTGCCCATATCCTATTTGACCATTTCCAATTTGCCTTGATTCATGGATCTAACATTCCAGGTTACTATGCAATATTGCTCTTTACAGCATCAGATTTTGCTTCCAGCACCAGTCATATCCACAACTTGGTGTTGTTTTTGCTTTGGCTCTGTCTCTTCATTCTTTCTGGAGTTATTTCTCCACTGATTTCCAGTAGCATATTGGGCACCAACTGACCTGGGGAATTCATCTTTCAGTGTTCTATCTTTTTCCTTTTTCATACTGTTCATGGTTTTCTCAAGCCAAGAATATGAAGTGGTTTGCCATTTCGTTTTTGAGTCAACAACATTTTGTCAGAACTCTCCACCATGATCCCTGTCATCTTGGGTGGCCCCACGGCATGGCTCATAGTTTCATTGAGTTAGACAAGACTGTAGTCCATGTGATTAGATTGGTTAGTTTTCTGTGATTGATCTCTTTACTGGCAAGTTCAGTAAAGACGATTATACAGTGGAAGTGAGAAATAGATTCAAGAGATTAGATCTGATAGACAGAGTGCCTGAAGAACTATGGACAGAGATTCAAGACATGGTACAGGAGACAGAGATCAAGACTGTCCCCATGAAAAAGAAATGTAAAAATTAAAATGGCTGTCTGAGGAGGCCTTACCAAAGGCTGTGAAAAGAAGAGAAGCAAAAAGCAAATGAGAAAAGGAAAGATATATGCATTTGAATGCAGAGTTCCAAAGAAGAGCAAGGAGAGATAAGAATGCTTTCCTCAGTGATCAGTGAAAAGAAACAGAGGAAAACAATAGAATGGGAAAGACTAGAGATCTCTTCAAGAAAATTAGAGATACCAAGGGAATATTTCATACAAAGATGGGCACAAGAAAGGACAGAAATGGCATGAATCTAACAGAAGCAGAAGATATTAAGAAGAGGTGGCAAGAATACACAGAAGAACTGCACAAAAAGATCTTCATGACCCAGATAACCATGATGATATGACCACTCACCTAGAGCCAGAAATCCTGGAATCCAAAGTCAAGTGGGCCTTAGGAAGCATCACTAAAAACAAAGCTAGTGGAGGTGATGGCATTCCAGTTGAGCTATGTCAAATCCTAAAAGATGATGCTGTGAAAGTGCCACACTCAATATGCCAGCAAATCTGGAAAACTCAGCAGTGGCCACAGGACTGGAAAAGGTCAGTTTTCATTCCAATCCTAAAGAAAAGCAATGGAAAAGAATGCTAAAACTTCTGCACAATTGCATGCATCGTACATGCTAGCAAAGTAATGGTCAAAATTCTCCAAGCCAGAGTTCAACAGTACATGAACAGTACATGAACTTTCAGGTGTTCAAGCTGGATTTAGAAAAGGCAGAGGAACCAGAGATCAAATTGCCAACATCTGTTTGATGATTGAAAAAGCAAGAGAGTTCCAGGAAAACATCTATTTCTGCCTAATTGACTATGCCAAAGCCTTTGTCTGTGTATCACAATAAACTGTGGAAAATTCTGAAAGACATGGGAATGCCAGATCACCTGACCTACCTCTTGGGAAATCTGTATGCAGATCAGGAAGCAACAGTTAGAACTGGACATGGAACAACAGACTTGTTCTAAATCAGGAAAGGGCTACATCAAGGCTGTATATTGTCACCCTGCTGATTTAACTTATATGCAGAGTACATCATGAGAAACACTGGGCTGTATAAAGCACAAGCTGGAATCAAGATTGCTTGGAGAAATAGCAGTTACCTCAGATATGAAGATGACAGCAACCTTATGGCAGAAAGTGAAGAAGAAATAAAGAGCCTCTTGATGAAAGTGAAAGAGGAGAGTGAAAAAGTTGGCTTAAAGCTCAATATTCAGAAAACTAAGATTGTGGCTTCTGGTCCCATCACTTCATGGAAAATAGATTGGGAAACAGTGGAGATAGTGGCTAACTTTATTGGGGGGCCTCCAAAAATCACTGCAGATGGTGACTGTAGCCATGAAATTAAAATACACTTTCTCCTTGGAAGAAAAGCTATGAGCCACCTAAACAACATATTAAAAGCATAGATATTACTTTGCCAAAAAAGGTCTGTCTAGTCAAGGCTTTGGTTTTTCTAGTAGTCATACATGGATGTGAGATTGGATTATAAAGAAAGCTGAGCACTGAAGCATTGATGTTTTTGAACTGTGGTGCTGGAGAAGACTCTTGAGAGGCCTGAGGACTGCAAGGAGATCCAACCAGTCCATCCTAAAAGAGATCAGTCCTTTGTGTTCACTGGAAGGACTGATGCTGGATCTGAAGCTCCAATACTTTGGCCACCTGATGTGAAGCGCTGACTCATTTGAAAAGACCCTGATGCTGGGAAAGATTGAAGGCAGGAGGAGAAGGGCATGAAAGAGGATGAGATGATTGGATGGCATCACTGACTCAATGGACATGAGTTTGAGTAAACTCCAGGAGTTGGTAATAGACAGGGAGACCTGGTGAGCTGCAGTCCATAGGGTTGCAAAGAGTTGGATACAACTGAGCAACTGAACTGAACTGAAAAGTAGATAATATGCAAAAGCAAATTGATAACATAAGAAGAGAGATGGTAATTCTATGAAGAACATCAAAAGAAATGATGGAAAAAAATATTTGTAAGGGAATTAACAGTTGAAAGAACTGCAAGCCTCAGAACCTATTTAAGAAGAAGTCTCTAATGAAACTTAAAGACAATAGGGGGATCATAACCAAGTACTCAAGTACATTTTAACCTCCGACAGGGCGACCACAGTGAGAAGTAAACAGAGCCTACCTCCCTCCTAGACTGATGAACATAAACTTCACACTGAAGACTTGTCCATCTCAGTTCCTTTTGTCTAATGCATAGCTAGATTACAATGAAAATTCACAAGGCATGCTAGAAGGTAACAACAACAAATAGAGTCTGAAGAGGCAAAGCAAACAATACAGCACACAATCACACAAATAAAGCACAGACTCAGATATGGCAGAAATTTTGAAATTATCAAAACAGGAAATTAAAATAACTATGATTACTATACTAAGGGCTCTAATGGAAAAAAGACACCACACAAGAGGAGACTGGAGATGTAATTAGATTAATGGAAACTCTAATGAAAAATCAAAGGAAGTGCTAGAACAAAAACGTTGTGATGGAAATGAAGTTTTCCTTTGATGGTATCATGAGTAGACTGAACATAGCTGAGGAAAGGATCATGAACTTGAAGATATGCCAAGAGAAAACTGAATACTAAACAGAATATTCAAGAACCTTGGGACAATTACAAAAGGTGTAATATACACAAAATGGGAGTGCCAGAAGGAGTAAAAAAAAAAAAAAAAGACAATGGAATAACAGAAGAAATTGAAGTAATAATGACTACTTGTTTTCCAAAATTAACTTCAGACACCCATCCAAGAAGCTTGGCAATCACCTAGCAAGTAAAATACTAAAAACTACATCTAGGAATATCATATCCAAACCAAGGAGTCAAACAAAGAGAAAATTTTGAAAGAAATCAGAGACTAAAAACCAAGAAAAATAAAAAACAAAGAAAAGACTACCTATGAAAGAATAAGGAAAATAATTCCACTGGACTTCTTTTCAAAAACTATGCAACCAACAAGAAAATAGAGTGACATAGTTACTATTAAAATAAAAAAAAATACCAAAATACTCTGTATTCAGTGAAATTATCCTTCAAACATAGGAAGGAGAGGAATACTTTTGCATACAAAGTTGAGCATATTTGTCACAAGTAGACCTTTGTAGCAAGAAATGTTAAACTAAGATCTTAGAAGAAAAGGAAAATTATATGTCAGAAACTCAAATCTACATGAAAAAGAAGAGTATTAGAGAAGCAATAAATAAAAGTAAAATCAAATCTTGTCTTTTAAAATTTATAATTGATCTAACATTTGAATAGTTTGTTTAAATGATATTTACAACAGTGTATCAGGTGATTACAACTTATAGATGAGTAAAATAAACAAGAGAAATGTAATAAGGGAAAGAAGAAAGAATTGGTAATACTTTAAGTTACCTACACTCCCCGTAAAGTGGTATAGTGTTATTTGAAAGTGGACATGGATATGTTGTAAATATATATTTCAAATTGGCTCAGATGTTAAAGAATCTGCCTACAATGCAGGAGACCTGGGTTTGATCTCTGGGTTTGGAAAATCCCCTGGAGAAGGCATTGGCAACCCACTCTAGTATTCTTGCCTGGGAGAATTCCATGGACAGAGGAGCCTGGTGGGCTACAGTCCATGGGGTCGCAAAAGTGAGACATGAGTGAGTGATGAACACTTTCACTTCCAGAGAAACCATGAAAAATATTTAAAAGAGAAGTACAGATTATATGCTAAAAGAAGAGAGAAATGTAGTTATGCAAAACTCCCTAGTAAAATCAGAGAAAGCAGAAAAGAAGACAAAAATAAATCACAGATGGAGAAAAAGGAATCCTCATGTAAGTTGTTACAGCCACTATGGAGAACAGTATGAAGTTTCCTTAAAGAGCTAAAAGTAGAGTTACCATATGATCCTGCAATCCCACTCCTGGGCATATATCATGAGAAAACTATAATTCAAAAAGACACATGCATCCCAGTGTTTATTGCAGCACTATTACAATAAGCAAGACAGGAGCAACCTAGCTGTCCATCAACAGATGAATAGATAAAGAAAATGTGATACATACAGACAGTGGAATATTACCAAACCATAATAAAACAATGAAATAATTGCATTTGCAGCAACGTGGGTGAACCTAGAGATCGTCATACTAAGTGGAGGAAGCCAGACAGAGAAAGGCAAATATCATATGATATCACTTATATGTGGGATCTAAAGAAAAAAGATGCACCATTTTTTCCCCTTTGGCAATAAATTACAAAAGCCTACAAAATTTGTCAATCTATTGACCCAAGAATTACATTACTAAGAGTTTAACTGGAAAAGTAAAACACAAATACATAAAAACATACCTTTAAAGTTCATAGCACTATTTTTCTTAAAAATTAACATTTTTGGAACATCTACATACCCAATAGTATGGATTATTTATTTTTCAATATTCAAAAGATAAATGCTCTTCATCTAATAAATAACAGTTGTAGATTCTCTCTGGGTGATGTGGAAAGATTTTTATAATATATTATTAGTGGCAATTTAATGCATTTATTTAAACTATAGCTATTGCTTCCCTGTTATAATGGGTGATAACATTTATAAACTTTTCTTTCTCATATCTTCTATAAACCAATTTTGATCTTAGTATTTACTTTGGTACTATAAATTTTGTGTAAAATTCTCATATATGATTTGTCACCTTGGATTGATACCTCTTGGTTCAGAAACACTATGGACGTGATAATAAGCAGCCTATACCATGTTCCACCTTATCTCTTCCCAGATATTGATTGGCTATATCATTTCTGTGGTGTCCAGGCATATAACACTCTTATCCTACACTCTTTTTATTTTTAGTTAAAATTTTAATTCTATCTCTTCATTCTAATCTTTATTTAACTCTTTGTTTTGAAGTTAAAATACAATTTATGCCCACCATCAATCGTTTTCCACTAGTTTTCAAAGTCATTTATTAGTTTTCTGAAGCTCATTCTTAAATAATTTCCTGAAGGACAAACTCAAAATAAAACATTCCTCGACTTGTGGCCAAAAAAAACCCAGTTTGTCTTCAGTCTAACTACCTGAATATTGGCTTGATTGAGTATAAAGTCCTTGGTTTACACTGTCTTTTCTTAAGCATTTTGTGGCTGGTAGTGGTGGTTTAGTCTCTAAGTCGTATCTGAGTCTTGTGACCCCATAGACCGTAGCCTGCCAGGCTCCTCTGTCCATAGGATTCCCCAGGCAAGAATGCTGAATAGGTTGCCTTTTCCTTCTCCAGGGGACCTTTCTGGCCCAAGGATCAAACCCAAGACTCCTGCATTGCAGGGGGATTCTTTACCTTGACACACAGGGAAGCCCATTCTGTGGCTATCTCCCATAATTCTCTGGCATTGAATGTTGCTGGGGGGAAGTTTGAGGTCAGGTATCTTTTATCTGATATCTTTTTGCCTGAAAAGTGATTTAAACTCTCTACAATTGACCAGAGGTTTTTTTTCTTTTTTTAATTCCTTTATATTCATTGTTTATAATCGGTGCTTACCAGGAAATGTCATAGTGTTAAATATTGTGTTGATTTTTTGTGAGACATTATTTTAAATTTGAATATTGTCTTTTTGTTAAGCAAACTTTAAAAATATTGTCCTTAAATACCTGTTTTGTTACACTGTTTTAATTTGCTTTTTAGTGTTTTTTTTTAAAATTTCTCTTTTTCTGTCTAGCCTTTTAAAAATATTTCCATTTTATTTTGACCACTTCTCATATTTTACACCAGACATTTCCTACAGAATATCATATCTTATTTGTTCCCTTAAATTTTGTCTTCCTTTTAAAATTAAAAATTTCACTTTTTCCCGCTTTTTGTCAATTTATATTTCTCCATATCCTAAACTGATTTTTTAAAAATTATTTATAGTTCTTTTCATGAAGCAGTTTCTTTATAGAGATACTTAGGAAAGTTAATGGTGAAATAGTTGCTTACAATTTTTATGTGCTTCATGAAAATGTTTTTCTTCAACATTCTTTTTTAGAAAACGATTCTGCTATTCTTTATCATCTTTTTTTCTTACTCTGTATTTGTGTTAATTCTGTACCAGTTTGTTTGTTATTCAGTTCAGCTCAGTTCAGCTGCTCAGTTGTGTCCAACTCTTTGTGACCCTGTGGGCCACAGCACGCCAGGCCTGGCTGTCCATCACCCACTCCTGGAGTCCACTCACACTCATGGCCATTGAGTCAGTGATGCCATCCAACCATCTCATCCTCTGCCGTCCCCTTCTCCTCCTGCCTTCAGTCTTTCCCAGCATCAGGGCTTTTCAGATGAATCAGCTCTTCTCATCAGGTGGCCAAATTATTGGAGTTTCAGCTTCAACATCACATCTGCTTTAGGATAGACTGTTTGGATCTCCTTGCAGTCTGAGGGACTCTCAAGAGTCTTCTCCAGCACCACAGTTTAAAAACATCAGTTCTTCAGTGCTCAGCTTTCTTTGTTATTACTCATCACTAAATAAATCATTTATTTTGAAACAGTTATATATAGAAAATATTGATGTATAGAGGTACTTTTATAGTCTCAGGCTTTACCTCCAAATAGATCTTTCCTTTTTACTATCACAAGAACAAAGAGCTTCCTTCAAGTAATTTTTTTGGATTTTTTTAAACATACTTATATAAACTCTCCCCCTTAGCCTATCTCAATGAAACAAAGATCCTGACAGCTTTTGCTGTTAGTCCTTCTCTATCTCATTCCTGCCTCTGTTATTGCAATGAAGAGATAAACTGCAATCCAAAGTGAGTCTCTGTATGTGTTCACAATATAATTTAAATTCTTTGACAACATAACAATAAAATGAGTATAAAATCAAGTATTTCAGACTGAAAGAAAGGAAATGTGTCCTGTGCTAAGCTTCCTTTCTTAGTAAATGTCAAGATATTTTGATATTATCAAATGTTTCTCAAATGGAATTTGTATTTTTCAAATATCTCATTTTACTCTGAGAGGTAAATATCTCTCATTCTCTGAATTACCAAGCTATAATTACTTTGATCAGATTCTGAGCATTAAAAAGTTTTTAAATCTGTGGTATAGCTTCTTCTCCTGTGACATTTAAACATGTTCCTCTCTATTTTCTTTGAGTTATAATCCACCTTGTCAGGAGAACTGATCAGATTCTTTTAATATATTTCAAATATTATTATATTTCAAGTCATATTTAATGTGAAGAGATTTTGACTTGTTTTATGGTCAACTCTGCATCTTTTGACCTGCTTATCAGTGTGTATAAAGTCTGCTCAGGTCATATTTTTTGTCTAATATTTTCAGAAGTTTTGTGATTTTAAAAAATAACTATATTTTTATGAATCTAGATATATTTAGCAAGTTATACTGGGCTTTTTATATAAATAAATAGAATCTCCTGACTTAAGGTCTTCAAAGTTCCAAGTGATTTGATCCCTTCTTTTAAAGGGGTATCAATATTATCAGTTACTTATTTTATTTTTTTAATTAAATGACTAATTTTATATTATTTACATGTATAAGCACTGTTTTCATTCCATGGGTGTTACAAAGTTGAGTAAGACATAGGAGTAGATTTTCAAAGGCACATAATTAAGGAGATACATATGTTAACCCAAATATGAGACAAACTGTGATGAGAGGTGGAATAAAAGAAATAATGAGTTGCTTTGCAAATACAGGGATGGAAGAAGATACTTCTAACAGAATGGATGCATACAGATGTCTTTCATATGTAAGATGTCTAATTTAAAGGAAAGGATGTCTCATGCCTTGATAAGCAATGAAGATGACTGCAACACAGTGGGAATGGGATGCCTACTAGGGAATAGTTCATGTTTACACCAGCTCATTTTGCTGCAATCCAAAAGCAATCCTTTTGACAAAAGCTGGTTCTAGCCACAATGAAAGAGCACAAAGCCATCTCCCCTGCTGGAAAACAAAACAAAGATATACTTCTGATAATTTGGACATGGTGGCTACAGCTTTATGTATGAAGGATGTAAGTTTGTTCACTAGGTTGATGGCTCCATTTGTCATACTTATTGGCAATATTGCATTGACCTGATTACAGTCAACTATAATTACGTGGCTCACAATATCATCATGACTTCAGTGGAGTTTTCTAAAAGTTAAAAGAGACAATATTCAGTAATCAATATTATATTTTAGGAACAGTATTTAATTAAATTACCTTTGCTGAACAGAGGATGCCTTTGTACTGTTTGATCATTTCTGAAGTCAGATTCTTCAGTTAACCATTACGCTAACTCTTAGCAAAGAGGCTAAAGCTGATGATTCTTTTTGCAAGTTTCAGGAGTTTATCACTTAATGATGCAATCTCAGGTGTACATTTTAATTTTTCTTTTATTCTACCTCACACTTAAGCTCCACACTTAAGGAAATAAGGGCATAAGAGTCCTGGTAATACCACCAAACATAGCTATAATCAGTTAATGTAATCTGACTCAAGCCAGCTAAATGAAAGTTTAAGAAAAATGGAAAAATGGGTTTTAGAAAATAGCTGACTTCAGGAAAGCTAAGGCTAAAGGAAATGCATTTATTCTGAAAAGCATCTATTAATCAGGACTCTGTCTATTTGATTAAAAGCTCTTTCAGTAAAAGGCAACAGAAATCCATTTAAACTAACTTATGTATTAAAGGGAATTTATTTTAAGAGCAAGAAAGTGTGCCCCCTAATCACATGAGGACTGATACCAGGAAATGGGAATGTCTGGCATGAAGGCAGATATTCCTCATCTGTTGTGTCTTTCTGTATCACTTCCTAATTATCTCTTGCTTTTGCCTCGGTCTTCAGGCTGCTCTCTTTTAATGTGTGATTTGATGTACACAAAATGAAAGCTGACCACACTGCAGTGACAGTGTTGGTTATAAATTTGTTTTTCTTCCAAGTTCAAGTGGTATTAGACACTGACATGTGTGACCTAATCCCAAATTTTTGAAAGATCCTAACTGGCACATTGGGAATCAAATATCTATCTACCCCATGTGCTTTCAAATATGGCCAGTTCTACAGTCTCACATAATAAGTACAACTGCACACGTGGGAAGTTCCTACAAAAATCTCCCCTCCTTGAGAAACTATGCTTGAATGTTCCGATCATACTGTTGCAGCAAGGACTTTTCTCGAGGAAAATGAGAATCTACATGAGATGTTAAATATCATTTAGCACATAAGTGGCAAAACTAGAATCAGCCTTAGGTCTGTCTCACTCCAAAGCTCCTTTTCATTGCCAAATTCACAGCTGAAAGAAAGATAAAGTTTATTCTTTTCTGCTAGTTTTAAGAGAAGGGTAGTTCACAATGGTTTGGGTGACAGAGACATTTCAGGAGAAATTTTACATTGTAAGGAATTTTTTCAGAACATCTTTGACGGTGTAGTGAAGGCTAGGCTCACACATACTACGAGACCTTGGGAATACTGCTGAGGAGAGTATAGGAGACCAATGTCCCCCCGAATCCAACTCTGAGTTTTCAGAGGGGCCAGATTCGTCCATCTTGTCCCCAGTTCATGACTGAGCACTTGAAGATAACCAGCGGTGTTCATTCCTACAGCAGGGGGCCCTCCTCTAATGGTCAGCATTGACTTAATACCTCCCATCAGCCTGAACATCTTTAGAACTGTGCTTCAGCCTGAAACTCTTGGCACCTGGTATTCTTTCCTGGTCTCTCCTTTCACAGATATCAAACCTGTATTTCAGCCTGAGGTCTCTCCTTGCCTACACCTTTCTTCTCTTTACCCTTCAGTGGTGTTTCCTATGAAAATGATCATACAAAACTTCTAGAATTATAAAAAGGAAATAAAAGAAAGAAGTATTAAAATTAAAGGTAGAAGCATTTGGAAAATAAGTTAAAATAGCTTTCTTTCCATGTTGTTTATGGGAAGTTATAGGACTTTCCGGGCTTCCCAGGTGATACTAGTGGTAAACAATCCACCTGCCAATGCAGGAGACATAAGAGACAAGAAACGCGGGCTCGATCTTTGGGTCAGGAAGATCCCCTGGAGAAGGAAACGACACCCCACCGCAGTTTTCTTGCCAGGAGAATTCCATGGGCCAAGGAGCCTGGTGACCTACAGTGCGTGGCACTGCAAATTGTCGGACATGACTGAGCATCTGAGCCCAGCACAACACGTGTGACTTTCTTCCCATTTCATTTGAATTTTTAGAATAGCATTTTTTGTTTTCCCTCCTGAGGTAAACACATATATAACATACATAACACATATGTTAAAATAATAATAATGTAGAACTGTAAAACTACAAAATAAAATTAACATAATTTACTATTATTAAATTTTAATCTATTGTCCAATCTTTCTGTTATAATTTTTGTTTTTTCTAAGTTAGGATTAAATTAAATAAACTGTATTTTTATCATTTTACTAATCTTATGATGTCAACAGTTCCAATGTCATTAAATCTATATTTTATTTTTCAATTGATAGCAGATTTATATTAAGGATCTTTAGCAAATTTTCATTATATCCTACTTTACATTCTTAGAGACCCTTCTGGACAAATAGGGGATATGATTGTTAAAAACAGATGAACATAAAGCTACTGGAATGGGACACACCAATTTTTGGTGTTATAAGGAAAACACTGACCTAGCACCTTGAGTGAGGGTGTGGTGAGACAGACCTAAGGACCCCTAGAAATATGGAGAGAGGAGAGGCACTGATAATCTTTGTCTTTCAGAAATGCCCTAAAGCCTTCCTCCCTAAGGAAAGTGACCTGGCGAGGCTCTCTCAAATTGTAGCAAGTACCTTAAATATAACTGATTGCTGGATCTGTTGTCCCCCTCCAGATGACTCTGGTCATGATTTGATCACCAGTTCCCTTAACCTTACTGAGAAAATCTGTTGGAAGTAACAAGGATGACCCTCTTTTCTTTACTGCCCATGCAAAATACCTCCTAATGATTCCTCGCCAGACACAGTCATTCTCTGAGGGAAACAAATGTTGCCTCTTCAACCCCTGGTGGGATGAACTAACAGGACAGATTTAAACTGACTACCTAAGGTGATCCCTTAAAAAATGAGGATAAGACGCAAGTATTGGAACTGATTTGGGGTTCCTAGGGCCTTCAGTGAATTTCCCTAGTGACTCAGAGGGTAAAGCGTCCGCCTACAATGCTGGAGACTCGGATTTGATACCTGGGTTGGGAAGATCCTCTGGAGAAGGAAATGGCAACCCACTCCAGCATTCTTGCCTGGAAAATTGCCTGGATGGAGGAGCATGGTAGGCTATAGTCCATGGGGTCGCAGAGAGTCCGACATGACTGAGCAACTTCACATTCACTTTCACTTTCAGGGCCTTCAACCAGGGGTGAGGTCACATTTGGAGCCCTGCCCACCTGCACATCCCAGGTTAGTTATAAATAACACTTTCTTTCCAAGGGTAGGCTGTGTGTTCCTGAGAATTTGCTTCCTCTGCGGGAATTAGGCTCAGCTCTGGAAGGTCTTCAGGTCAACCTCACTGATTAAACTTATAATAAGTGACAGAATTGCCCTAGACAATTGCCCTTGACCTTCTTTGTGGGTCAAGATGGATTCTGTACAATTCTCAGTGCATCTTGCTTTATCTAGATTAAGGCCCAGGCCAAGTGAAAAGGTCAAAACAGAAATTTAAGGACAAAGCCCCTTAATTTTCTAAGATGGACACTAATGTTTTATGAGATTTGTTCAGCTGGAACTCTTGGAGGTATGGCTGAGGTCAATACTGGTTTTTGTTTATTTTATGTAAATTTATGTAAGCCACTTAGGATACTACAGCTTAAAGTTTTTATTTATTTATGTTTAGCTTAAGAATCTTGATAAGCAGCTTGGACTACATCTTTTGGCTGTTTAGGTTGTGGAATTTTACTTTCCTGCATTGGAAGATACCAGTATGCCAAAGCTAGCTGTTGGTTAACATGGGTCTCTATGGTATAGATTCTAACTGGTTCATTCTATGGATGTGTCTAGATTTCTTTCTGGTACTAGGGCTCACACAGTAGGGAAATCTCTATTATCTCAGAAGATATCAGGGAGATATTTTCTTGAGGTAATGACTTCAAAATCAGGATATATTCCAACATAAAATAAAAAGTTAAAAATAAATGGCAGTGAGAGACAAAAAAGATAAATAAGTACTCTCAAATGATATAAATCTTCAATGTGCTTCCTAGGGATGAATAAGGCTTCCAAGTTTTTCAGGCCTGGAATAAGAGGCTTTGTCAGTGAGGTTCTGCCAATATTTTGCTGAGTTTCTTTTAAGGGGAAATTTTGGGGATCTTCAAATTTTCTTAATTGTTTTCCTTTCAGTCTCTTTATAATTTATATAAGTTTCTGGAGGTGAGAAAGGCATTATCAAGTTGCTGTCTTAACCAGAATTGTGATGTTCCCTATGAATCACACTTGTTGCTAGATGTTATATTAGATGTGAAAGAAGCAAGTGGAATATATTGCCCTGTGAAGTGGTATCATGTGTGTGTAAAGACCCTGCCAGAATAATCACTCCTCCCTTAGTCTGTTAATGGCATACCATTCTGGATCTCTAGAGAGAGTTCCTGAAGTGAGACTTGTCAGAGCTGTGACCAGATTCAGTGAACCAAAAACCACAACACATATTCTGTTTAGTGGTGGGTGTGGGAGGCGGGGGTGTTATAGCTCTCCCAGGTGTTGACAGGTTTCATGAAAACTACTGAGTACCTCGCCCTTGCTTGTTTCTGTAATAATCAAATTGCATCCATCGTTTTTCACCCCCATTAGACTTATTATGATTCTTGATGTGCAAATAAGGAGACAGGCTTGAAAATAAGTCATTTACACAAATTATACAGTTTGGAGCTGGAAGAACTCAGATTTGATTGAGAAAATGTCTAGCTCTCAAATTCATGATATTTCTACAGGGTAATGTGATAAAATATAAAGAATCAATAATCAGTCTAGCCAAAGATCTCACTTTAAATAGATTTGTACCAATTTTGGCAAGCATTCTTGATAAGACTAAGAAAATTACAAGTACACATGTTCAAACCCTGAGAAAGGATAGAAGCCAGATAATAAATGAAGGAAATAAAGAGAGGGAGAAAGGTCATAATATTGAATGTACAGTCATCAGTTTGAATATCTGGAAACTGAGTATCCCAGAAGGGAAAAAGTTAAGTAGATACTTCATAAATATTGAATAATGATACCACTAGGAATTTTTATAGTCTGGGAAAGTTTTGAAGTCATAGTCTATAGTAAGTGACTTTTATGTCAAGTACTTAGAAAAGCTAAACAACAGTAAATTAGACTTGTGATTAAAAGTTAACAAGTATAGAAATAGAATTTAGTAGACAGCAAAAGAAGAGCAAAAAAAAGCTAGAAGAGTAGTAGTCTTGGATATCCAGGTAATTACTAAAATTAGGTCCTATTTTATCCTACTAACATTTTAGGTTTAGATTCTCAGAGACTGAGCCTTTGAACTTATTTGTAATATTCATGGAAATGTCTACAGCTTAAGGTTTATGAGAAGTCAAAGCTATGTTATTAATTTTGAAAGAGATTTTAGTGATTTTTATTTGATTTAAAGATAGTGAAACCTAGATTTATAAAATAATTAATAAGAATATTTTATAAAACACAGAAACTGATAAAACATAAAACAAAGAAAACTAAGTTATGTGAAACTAAAAATTTAATGATTAAGGAACATGGAGATTAAAGGATTTCTCTAGAGATATTAATAAATAAGAAATCTATAAATATATCTTCCCAAACTTTGATAACTGACTTGAGTTTGACTTAAAAACCAAACTTAGTAATTATATTAGTTGAATACTATCTATATCTTCCCAAACTTAGAATATTGACTTGAATTTGACTTCAACAGAGACCAAAGTTAGTAGTTATCTTAGTTGAATACTCTTTATAATGTGCCGTAAAATGATGTATCAGTTCTGATTTGAAGTTTAGACTTTTAAAGAGGTCAAAGAGTGAAGTGTGTTAATTACCTAATGCAATAATATGTGGATACATTTCCAATCCAGTTTCATTGATTTTAAAAGATTATTTTAGTCATCATAATAATCCTGTATAATATTTATTTTCTGTTTATTGATGAGGAAACTGTAGATCAGATAGAACTAACATGCTGTAACTCAAAAAGTAGAAATCAAATTTGGCTCATTTAACTCCCAATCCAATATTTTTTCCATTTTACCACAATATTTTCCAATTATTGTTTCTGGCTATTAAGAATAATATTATTAGAAACATGTGTGTACATGTCTTTGCATGAGCTTATATTTCTTAAATATACATCCAGAAGTGGAAATGCTGAGTCATATAATACTCTCCAAAGAGCTCCATCCATCATTACTTATTTTATGAGATCTTTTTATTCTTTGTGTTGAAAACATGAATTATTCTTCACCTGTATGAGCTCCAAATATTGTTTAAACCTTTGTCTTTCAGTGGTTCTTTCAATGACTTTGGGTAATTTCTTTCTGCACACGCACGTGTCTTTCTTTCAGCCAAAGACATGAGGGATCTGCAGATCTCCAATGCTGTCTCTTGTGTTCCGTTCTAGTACATTTCCACATGAATTTGAACAACCTTGCCTGACTTCTGATCTCTTTCTTCTCTACTTAACAAGGATTCTGAGCATAGTTTGGGTTCCCCTGTCCCATACTTCCTATGGGGCTCTTCATTCAGACATTAAGCTATAGAAAATACAGGTTTCACCTTATTTATTTGTGCTTCTTCTATTAGAAATCATAGTCTTCTGCCATTCGCTTCTCAAAGTCTGAAACTTGTTGTTTCATATATTTTTACAAGTGTTATAATTTTTTGAGGTGAAAGAGTTAGTATAGTTTCCTGTTATCATGTTGTGATAAGAAGCAGAAATCTCTGAGTTTCATCCATTTAAAGGGTAGATTTAAAGAGTAGACTGAAGTTCAGAAAATATATCGATCAGTCATTACTGCCATACCCAAAGACAGATCTATCATCAGAACATAGGCTTTCTAGCTGAAGGTGTTTGAAAACAACTTCTGAAATATTTAGGGCATATAAACAGAAGGTGGATTATTGATTAACATGGGCTGGGGGTAGGGGTCTGAGGTTTCCTCTTAGGGGGCTGGAAATGTCCTGGATTTAGATAGTATTTATTACTGTACAACTTTGAAAATATACTAAAAACTACTGAACTGTACACTTTAAGAGGGTGGACAATATCTACATGAATTATATCTCAATAAGGCTATTTTTAAATGGCTGTTTCTAATTTTATGAGGTGTTTGCCACACTGGTTTCAAAATAAGAAGCAACATATTCTGTCATGGCAACCCACTCTAGTATTCTTGCCTGGAAAATCCCATGGAGAGTGGAGCCTGGCAGGCTGTAGTCCATGAGGTGGCAAGAGTCAGACATAATTAGCAAATAAACAATAACAATATATTCTGTCTATAGGAAACACATGTTATATACCAAAGATACAGATAGGGTAAAAGTAAAGTGATGACAAAAAGATATACTATGTGATAGTAACCTATTATTTTTCATTTTTATAGCCATTAGTCTTCATTAATGCCTCTAATTGAAAGAAATAAAATTCCTTTGAAATGAAGATTAATTTGAAAGTCCTCTAATGCAAACTTTTTACAGATACTCTTTCAATTGTTGTTGTTTAGTTACTAAGTTGTGTCCAACTCTTGTGACCCCATAGACTATAGCCTGCTAGGCTCCTCTGTCCATGAGATTTCCTAGGCAAGAATACTTGAGTGGGTTGCCATTTCTTGCTCAAAGGGATCTTCCTGACGCAGGGATCAAAGCTGCATTGCAGGCAAATTCTTTATCAGTGAACCACCAGGGAAGCCCATCCTTTTTGTCCTAGGTCCTTTGCTCTCCATTTCAAGGCCAGGAATAATGCAGTTAGAAGATGTTTTCCATGTTCTTGCTATAAGTCAGTATGTAATAGGCATCCTTTGGTTTGTTTGGTCAAAGAATGGTGACCCTCCTCAGTGTGAGGACATTCTGGAATCCTCATAGTCCTATAGAGCTTGTTTTCTACATCTTACCTCCCTCTGCACTTCTTGACTCCAAATCTCCAGGGACAGGGTTTCCAGTCTGATATACTCTCCTGTAAGGCCAGCCACAGAGTATCTCCACAGTCACCAAGCTAATCTTGTCCTTGGTTAAACCTTTTTCCAAAGGCAGAACTGATGAAGATGTGTCAGCATGGCAATGCTTGTGTGGCATGTAGCAGTCTCTCACCTGGATTTTAAGAGGCAGAAATCTTGGGGATGGAAATCTAAAATCAGGGTGCCAACATGGTTCAGTTCTCTTACTGGCTTACAGAGAGTCACATTTAGATGTATGCTTACAAGGCATAGGACTGCTCCATCATTCTAAAAGTGAGGACTAAACGGGAATAAAGAGGTAAAATTACATAATAAACTAATAATTCTGTAGTCTTAAACATAATGCTGATGCATTGCTTACTGAGAATATAAAACATGTCTTGGCTGATTTGAATAGCACTGGAAAATTATGAACACAGTGAGAGACAAGATATATATTTGTAGCTCCCCAAATGGGAAGCCTGCTTATAAGTGTTCTGTAAGGGGAAAGCTCATATTCTAGCCAGTCTGTTGCTCCCAGTTGGCTTGTCTTTGGGTCAGTCCTTCAGCTGACTTTTTGCACAGAAAATGTTTAATAAAATCATTTGGGAAGTATTTCATGAAGGTGTCATGTGGATTATAATTCTCCCTGAGCCTGTATCAGCAGGATAAATGCATTTGGAAACAGCTGAAATATTGACTACCAGCTTTTCTCTATATTCATACTGTGTGTATTTGTGCATAAGAAATTCTTGATAGGAAACTTGAAGATAAGTTGAATAGACTGGCAAAGAAATCCTGTAAACCTGAGTAGAATGAGTCAGTTGTACTCCTTTAAGTCATATTTGCTTGAAAATATCTAGGCAAGGCAGAGGAATGTATAATGCCCATCACTCAACTAAAATGTTGTTCTCTACCCATGGTTGGTAGACTCCAAGCAGAGCAAAAAGGAAAGGCTGAGTATTAAATGAGGCTGGCATTTTTAGGTTTAAGCATGTAATCCTACATACTTCAGAGCCTGAACTGTTGATCAGATGTTCTAGGTCTAAGTCTTGTATGACCTTGAACTAGTGCCTAACTCTTCAAACTTCATCAGTGTAATAGGGATGATAATAAAATTACCTCATAGGGTTATGGGAGGTTGACTGATCTAATCACATGTAATACAATACAGGGCCTGCTTCTTGATGAATACACTTAAATATCAGATACTGTTGCTGTTATTATGTTGTTATTATTATTATTCTAGGTCCATAATTCCTAATTTACATTTATGATACCTGAAATTGCTTAAAATCAAAATATTTTTCATAAAGTTGTCACAAACTCATTTGATAGCAAAGCCTGATCTAAGATGGTGTGGAGTTTATTGGTAGATTTTTAAATCCCCTTTTGATGTGTATGTCCGTTTGTTTAGCTGTAGAAATATTAAAGTTTTTGATTATGGGATGTTGACCAAGAACTCACTGGGAGTGTTCATTAATACGTATCATATCAAGAGTTTTCAGCAAGGAATGATTGACCTGTGTCTTCATTGTTAGTATCATCACCAAAGGTCATAAAGTAATTACCTTTTCTCTGTACATGGCAGGGAAAATTTGGAGTGGACATAGTTCTATAGGAAAATGGTGCCATCTGTAAGTGAGAAGTGAACAGCCAACACTGCATTTAATTACAGTCCTTGCCTAACATTGGTACATTCTGACTCAAATGTCTAGAAAAGGACAAAAAATGAAACAGATTTAAAATATAAAAAGAGAACTTAAAATGGCTGCTCACAATATATTACATCCTTTGAAAAATGGGTATTATTTGCAAATATATAGGCAAATCAGTTTTTTTTTACCTATTCAGCTAATGATAAAACATATTGAGAAGAAGAGTTGAATCAAAAGTCAATAGTGTGGGCTTGCAATACAAAAAGTAATCCAAAAAAGTGTTCCTGATTGGGAACAACTGCCTATTTAAGTAAAATAATCCTGTCAAAAAAAACCCTCAACAACAACAACAACAACAAAACCAACCTCAAAGGTATAAACACAGTGCTACACTGAAAGAAGACCCAGTGATCTCTTTTACCTATTTTGAAATTTTAGATAAATTTTGATAGTCTTGAACGTTATAGAAATAATTCTACATGCCCCCTCAGGAGGCAGATAACATCAATGGCATTTTTATTGTAATAACTAGGAGGAGGTGAGCTAACGGCTAGGAATGCTCTAAACATCCTTCAGTGTTCAGGACAGCCCCTACAACAACGTGCCAGTAGTGCCAGTCAATCTAAGAAACCCTGATCTAGGCGTAGAGGTTAATGTAAACATTTTCATCCACAGAGGTGAGAATAGTTTACCAGTGGAAAAACTAACTCCAGTTTAACAGTTTAGTGCCCTGTTTGACAGTAATTTTGTGTTCAACAGCATAGTCTTATCTTTACAATTCTTACTTTGCCTTGAATGTATTTGGAACTGATTTCTTGCTGCTTTTTCCATTACTTAAAATCTTTGATATGTCTTCTTTTTACTTATAATACTGGCTATTTTTTAACCTTTTAAAAAATTATATTTTAATAATTAATTGGGGTACTAGCTAGAAGTGTGGAAAACTTCATAAGTGAATTTAATATATTGCTTGGCTTTCATCAGTTCAGTTCAGTCCAGTTCAGTCACTCTTTCATGTCCAACTCTTTGCAACCCCATGGATTGCAGCACGCCAGACTTCCTTGTCCTTCACCAACTCCCAGAGCTTGCTTAAACTCATATCCATCGAGTCAGTGATGCCATCAAACCATCTCATCCTCTGTTGTCCCCTTCTCCTCCTGCCTTCAGTCTTTCCCAGCATCAGGATCTTTTCCAGTGAGTTAGTTATTTGCATTAAATGGCCAAAGTAGTGGAGTTTCAGCTTCAGCATCAGTCCTTCCAATGAATATTCAGGACTGATTTCCTTTAGGATGGACTGGTTGGATCTCTTTGTGGTCCAAGGGACTCTCAAGAGTCTTCTCCAACACCACAGTTCAAAAGCATCAATTCTTTGGCACTCAGCTTTCTTTGTGGTCCAACTCTCACATCCATACATGATTACTGGAAAAACCATAGCTTTGACTAGTTGGACCTTTGTAGAAAGTAATGTCTCTGCTTTTTAATATGCTGTCTAGGCTGGTCATTGCTTTTCTTCCAAGGAGCAAGCATCTTTTAATTTCATGGTTGCAGTCACCATCTGCAGTGATTTTGGAGCCCAAGTAAATAAAATCTCTCACTGTTTCCATTATTTCCCCATCTATTTGCAATAAAGTGATGGGACAGGATGCCGTGATCTTAGTTTTCTGAATGTTGAGTTTTAAGCCAGTTTTTTCACTCTCCTCTTTCACTTTCACCAAGAAGCTCTTTAGTTCCTCTTCACTTTCTGCCGTAAGAGTGGTGTCATCTGCATATCTGAGATTATTGATATTTCTCCCAGCCATCTTGATTCCAGCTTCTGTTTCATCCAGCCTGACATTTAGCACGATGTACTCTGCATATAAATTAAATAAGCAAGGTGACAGTACACAGCTTTGATGTACTCCTTTGGCTTTCATGGAAATGGTGAAATGTCAGATGTTGCCATAGTCGGTGTTACTTAAAATAGGTTGATTTTCGCCAGTTATTTCTGGTGTTGAAAGTATCATTGCTAATTAGGTTCTGAAATTCTTTGACTCTGAACTTATCTTCCTACTCAGGTAACTGCCCTACAATTTATGCTAAAAGATACCTTCCCCTCCCTCCCACAATGCTTTTATTCTTAACTGTAAACTGAAGTTCAAATAGCATTGGATCTATTTCCTATATCCCGTTTTGGCAAAGATGTGAGATTTTTTCCTATAAAAGTTTCCAATCAGAATAAGATAGACAATGATCCTGTATTCAATGAGTTTATCTTCTAAACAAATTGTTTTAACATATCATAGTCATTTTATATTAACTAGGAACTAACATAGTGATGTAGGTCAGTTATATTTCAATTTTAAAAAGTGTATACCCTGGCTGGAAGTACATCAAAATGCTAATGATGGTTACCTTTGGGGGGTGGAGATTATGAGTGACTGTTAATTTTTACTTTATCCTTTTTGTTTTTCTAGTTGTCTGCCATGAACATGTATTGTTTGTAAAATTAGAAATAAAATAATAAATGTCATTAAAAATTTAAAAAAATAGGTTCCAGTCGTTCCATGTATGTGCCTGATAAGTCACTTCAGTCGAGTCCAGCTCTTTGTGACCCCATAGACTGTAGCCTGCCAAGCTCCTCTGACCATGGGGTTCTCCAGGCAGGAATACCGGAGCAGGTTGCCATGCCCTTTTCCAGGGGATCTTCCCAACTCAGGGATAAAACCCATTTCCCTTGTCTCTTATGTTTCCTGCATTGGCAGGTGGTAAAGGACCACCTGCTAGTTCTTTACCACTAGCCTCACTTGGGAAACCCTGTCCCATATGGGCAGGTTTTAAAGTTGCCGGAGATCTTTATCTGGATCTCCAGAGAAGGAGTGTGTAACATACAATAGGCTTTAATTAGGGCCTGATCTGCTGAGCTGACAGCTTCCGCCACCTGGAAACTGCAGCTATTTCATATGACAAGTTAACAAAAGGAAACCAAAAATACACTTGGAGATTTGAAGTCATGGAAATAACTTGACTGTTATACCAAAATATTTCAATTCCTGGACCTATCCTTTATTAGGTGTTGGACGTTTGCTAAAGTACAGGTGGTCTCTGAATCTCTGTTTCTTGCCTGTAAAGTTTCTCTAGCAGAGTTGCTGTGATAATAAATGATAAGATGAAATGTGGATTATAACTCATAAAACTTGGTATTTCTGGTACTTGTTAGACATTGATAATTATATTTTTGTTAACTACATCTTTGATATTCACAAATAATAATAGATTTTCTGGATGCTGCAAACATGGTTACATTACAAAATATAATTTTTGTCATGTAACATTACAATAACTGTTCCAGAGTCATATTAAATGTTAAATGTAAACACTGAATGTAGAGACTAGTTCACTCTTTCACTAAGAATCTTATTTCTAAATCTTGTGACTAAAATTTGTGCCTCAACAAAGTTATTATGCAAAATGTAATGGACTTTATAGATTTTTAGCAAATAGTTAAAAGTATTAAAGTCATATATGTAAATTACGAGTGAGTGATGCATAGTCTCCTTTGTGGTCTAGTAACACTCTTGAGAAAATCTTATGAGATAGAAAGGGAAAAGGAGAAGAAGTTAGTCTTTGGAGGGTTCGGTCAGGTATTAATATTGTGGTAGATGGGAGAAAGTGCAGGCGTGGTACATAGCACAAAGCCACCTCATCCCTCACCCCTTGAAACTGCTGAATGTTACCTGACATGGAATATAACTAAAGAAATAGAAGTCAGAATGAGTTGATAAGGGTTCAACCTGTTTTTGCTAGCTTTGAAGACCGAGGAAGAGGGCCTTGAACCCAGGAATACAGGCAGCTTCTGGAAACAGGGAAAGAGAAAGGAAACAATTTTTCCAGAGAGCTTCCAGAATGAAAGCACCTCTGCTGACATTTTGATTGTAGCCCATTGAGATCCGTTTTGGATTTGCTGAGCACCAAAACTACACAATAATAAGTCTGTGTTAAGCCAGCAAGTCTGTGTTAAGTTCAACAAGTCCTGGAAGCTGAAACTCTAATACTTTGGCCACCTGATGTGAGGAACCTGAAAAGACCCTGATGCTGGGAAAGACTGAAGGAAGGAGGAGAGGAGATGATAGAGGATGAGATGGTTGGGTGGGATCACCAGTTCCACGGACATGAGTTTGACCAAGCTCTGGGAGATGGTGACAGACAGGGAGGCCTGGTGTGCTGCAGTCCATGGGGTTGCAAAGAGTTGGACACAACTGAGCAGCTGAACTGGAGCCAGCGAGTTCATAACTGGTTACAACATCAATGAGAAGCTAATACAACAGGGAATCTGGTTTGTCCATGAAATACTTGAGGAGAATATGGAAGAGGTGTATCTCCTTTTTTTAAAATCCCAAATCAGGAAGCAACAGTTAGAACTGGACATGGAACAACAGAATGGTTCCAAATAGGAAAAGGAGTACGTCAAAGCTGTATATTGTCACCCTGCTTATTTAACTTATATGCAGAGTACATCATGAGAAACACTGGGCTGGCAGAAGAATAAGCTGGAATCAAGATTGCTGAGAGAAATATCAATCACCTCAGATATGCAGATGACACCACTCTTATGGCAGAAAATGAAGAGGAACTAAAAGCCTCTTGATGAAAGTGAAAGAGGAGAGTGAAAAAGTTGGCTTAAAGCTCAACATTCAGAAAATGAAGATCGTGGCATCTGGTCCCATCACTTCATGGGAAATAGATGGAGAAACAGTGGAAACAGTGTCAGACTTTGTTTTGTGGGGCTCCAAAATCACTGTAGATGATGATTGCAGCCATGAAATTAAAAGACACTTATTCCTAAGAAGAAAAGTTATGACCAACCTAGATAGCATATTCAAAAGCAGAGACATTACTTTGCCAACAAAGGTCTGTCTAGTCAAGGCTATGGTTTTTCCTGTGGTCATGTATGGATGTGAGAGTTGGACTATAAAGAAAGCTGAGCACAGAAGAATGCTGATCAAAAGCACAGATACTTTTGAACTGTGGTGTTGGAGAAGACTCCTGAGAGTCCCTTGGACTGCAAGGAGATCCAACCAGTCCATTCTAAAGGAGATCAGCCCTGGGTGTTCCTTGGAAGGAAAGATGTTAAAGCTGAAACTCCAGTACTTTGGCCACCTCATGCAAAGAGCTGACTCATTGGAAAAGACGCTGATGCTGGAAGGGATTGGGGGAAGGAGGAGAAGCGGATGACAGAGGATGAGATGGCTGGATGGCATCACTGACTCAATGGACATGAGTCTGAGTGAACTCCAGGAGTTGGTGATGGACAGGGAGGCCTGCCATGCTGCGATTCATGGGGTCACAAAGAGTCAGACATGACTGAGTGACTTAGCTGAGCTGAACTGAACTTGTTATACATAAATTACAGGGAGGTCATCAAAGGAAGTAAGATCACAGGCCACCCAAATGAGCAGAGATAAAAGACATGTAGGTGCACATCTCATTCATTGATGGAAGGTGAGTGTATTTTTATGAATATGTTGGAATGGGGGAATGGAATTGCAGTGGCTCATTGATCTATTCATTCATTCATTCACTTGACATCTATTTAAGATGACTTACTATGTTTCAAGTGCTAGTACTGAACATAGTGAATACCAGCTCTTTCCTTCTAGGGCAGTCTTCTGAAGAAAAAACAATTAAATAATTTCTGAGTGGCTCAGATGATAAACAATCTGCCTGAAATGCAGGAGACCTGGGTTTGATCCTTGAGTCAGGAAGATCCCTTGGAGAAGGGAATTGCTACCAACTCTAGTATTCTTGCCTGAAGAATTCCATGGACAGATGAGCCTGGTGGGCTACTGTCCCTGGGGTTGCAAAAAGTTGAACAACACCAAGCAACTAACATTTTTACTTTCAGATATACATGGCACACTTCAATAATGGTGTAAAGGAAAGGGATTGTTATAGAAAGGTATGCTTACTGAGAATCTAATTTAGATTAGGGAGTCAGGAAAAGACTCCCTGAGAAAGTAACATTTTGCTAGACTGTAGAGGACAGCCAAGTTAAGGACTCTGCAGGATCTTACAGAGAAGGCAATAGAATATGCAAAGACTTTATGCTGGGAAAGTAATTGGAGTATGGATAATATATTGAGCAAGAAGAGAATGTCTAGAAATTAGCTGACTGGGTAGGCAGAGACAAGAATGCGCAGGAATTTGAAGCTTTTATTATAACAATTATATATTGTGATTCTTGATTACTCTGATTTCCCACATTTAAACTTTAACTTTAAATGTCAGGATAAAGGCAGAGGTGGAAGGCTTGAGCTTTCATCTAGCTTAATTGCTTTAATTTCAAGTTGAAGAAAGTGAGGTGCAGGATAGTTACCTAGGTAGGTTAAAACTGTACAAGGCAGCTCTGGGTCAAGAACCAAGTTCTCCAGACTTGAACACTGCTCTTCTTCACGCATGGCAGTGCCAGTCACGAAGACTCTGGTGGCTTCAGAAGGGACTGCTTCCTGAAGGGATAGTCTAACAAAGGGCCCATGGGTCATTCTGTTAACCCCTACCCCTCCTTGGGATGCCCGAGTAGCCAGTCCTCTGGGGACACAGAGGAATTCCAATCTCTAGGAAAAAGATCCCCTCTTACAGAGATAGACATCAGATTTATGTTTAAGGGAGCCCTCATAGTGCTTCTCACCACAAAGAATAGACATGAATTTATAAAGTCTCACTTTTACATTTTTCTCTGTTCTGCACTTACCAACTTCCTCAAGGTCTTCTCAAAGTGGAAATTTTACTGCTGAGAGAAATACTAAGAAATACAAGAAGCTATTTAATTCTCTCTAGCTGATGAATAAAAATACTTTCATTACAAAATAAGCTAATTTCTTATTTTTGTAGTAATGTATATTTCTTAAGAATTTGTAGTTCACTCATAATTTGTTGGCATTTTGTAAACTGTGAAGTTTTTCTATGACTGGAGTGGCTTCCCCACCCCCTCAACCGTAGCTGAACATAGATATAAGTGATCCTACAAATACATGTTAAGGGAGTTGTTACCATGTCATTTAGTTGCATTATGTTGTTACCTTGTATTATAGAATTCTCTGATGTTATTTGTCTAAAGGATAAAATGCAAGCTCTCAAAGCTGAAAGAGACTGAGGGGGGGAGAGAATATTTTTCTGCTAAATGTCTGTCCTGAGTGGCATGATATTTTGTTGCCTCAAAAGTAGAGTCTAAGGTAACAAACACCAAAAAAAAAAAAGGATTTCAACTTTATCCCAACTCTCTTTCCCATATCACTATAATCTAGGCTTGCATAGTCTTTACATAGATGCAGCAACCTAGTTTGTCCACTGTCTTTTAGACAGCATTTTTAAAGTTAATTTATTTATTTTAATTGGAGGCTAATTACTTTATTATACTGTGGTTTTTGCCATACATTGACATGAATTAAGCGCAGGCGGCTGCAGCCGGCACACTAAGCGCGGCCAAGAGGAGCTACTCTGAGTCCGAGGCCAGGGTGTTGACTGGGAGGAGCAACCCCACACCTGAGGCCAGTGGCGGTGGCCAGGAGGACCAACCCATGTCCAAGGAGTGGTGGCTGCACTGGTGCAGGAGGGCCTAGAGGAGCCATCCCACGTTGAAGGTCAGGAAGGATGGTGGTGAGGATATACTCCTCATCCCAGGTAAGGAGCAGTGGCTGCACTTTGCTGGAGTAGCCATGAAGAGATACCCCACACCCAAGGTAAGAGAAACCCAAGTAAGGTGGTAGGTGTTGCAAGAGGGCATCAGAGGGCAGACACACTGAAACCATACTCACAGAAAACTAGTCAATTTAATCACACTAGGACCACAGACTTCTCTCACTAAATGCAACTAAGCCATGCCCTTGGGGCAACCTAAGACAGGCAGGTCGTGGTGGAGAGGTCTGACAGAATGTGGTCCACTGGAGAAGGGAATGGCAAACCACGTCAATATTGTTGCCTTGAGAACCCCATGAACAGTATGAAAAGGCAAAATGATAGGATACCAAAAGAGGAACTCCCCAGGTCATTAGGTGCCCAATATGCTACTGGAGATCAGTGGAGAAATAATTCCAGAAAGAATGAAGGGATGGAGCCAAAGCAAAAACAATACCCAGCTGTGGAAGTGACTGGTGATAGAAGCAAGATTCGATACTGTAAAGAGCAATTAGTATAGAAACCTGGAATTTCAAGTCTATGAATCAAGGCAATTTCAGTCAGTTCAGTCGCTCAGCCATGTCCAACTCTTTGCGACCCCATGAACTGCAGCACGCCAGGCCTCCCTGTCCATCACCAGCTCCCGGAGTTCACTCAGACTCATGTTCATTGAGTCCGTGATGCCATCCAGCCATATCATCCTCTGTTGTCCTCTTCTCCTCCTGCCCACAATCCTTCCCAGTATCAGAGTCTTTTCCAGTGAGTCAACACTTTGCATGAGGTGGCCAAAGTACTGGAGTTTCAGCTTTAGCATCATTCCTTCCAAAGAAATCCCAGGGTTGATCTCCTTCAGAATGGACTGGTTGGACCTCCTTGCAGTCCAAGGGACTCTCAAGAGTCTTCTCCAACACCACAGTTCAAAAGCATCAATTCTTCAGCGCTTAGCCTTCTTCAGAGTTCAACTCTCACATCCATACATGACCACTGGAAAAACCATAGCCTTGACTAGACAGACCTTAGTCAGCAAAGTAATGTTTCTGCTTTTGAATATGCTATCTAGGTTGGTCATAACTTTTCTTCGAAGGAGTAAGCTTTTTAAATTTCACGGCTGCAGTCACCATCTGCAGTGATTTTGAAGCCCAAGAAAATAAAGTCTGACACTATTTCCACTGTTTCTCGATCTATTTCCTGTGAAGTGATAGGACCGGATGCGATGATCTTTGTTTTCTGAATGTTGAGCTTTAAGCCAACTTTTTGCTTTCCTCTTTCACTTTCATCAAGAGGCTTTTTAGTTCCTTTTCACTTTCTGCCATAAGGGTGGCAAACTGGAAGTGGTCAAACAAGAGATGGGAAGAGTGAACATCGACATTCTAGGAAATTTAGTCTAGCAAACTAAAATGGACTGGAATGAGTGAATTTAACTTAGATGACCATTATATCTACTACTGCAGGCAGGAATCCCTCAGAAGAAATGGAGTAGCCATCATGGTCAACAAAAGAGTCCAAAATGACTTGGATGCAATCTCCAAAATGACAGAATGATCTCCGTTCGTCTCCAAGGCAAACCATTCAATATCACGGTAATCCAAGTCTATGCCCCAACCAGTAATGCTAAAGACGCTGAAGTTGAATGATTCTATGAAGACCTACAAGACCTTTTAGAACTAACACTCAAAATGATGTCCTTTTCATTATAGGGGACTGGAATGCAAAACTAGGAAGTCAAGAAACACCTAGAGTAACAGGCAAATTTGGCCTTGGAATGCAGAATGAAGCAGGGCAAAGACTACTATAGTTTTGCCAAGAAAATGCACTGATCATAGCAAACACCCTCTTCCAACAACACAAGAGAAGACTCTACACATGGACATCACCAGCTGGTCAACACCGAAATCAGACTAGACCATTCAGGTATGACCCAAATCAAATCCCTTATGATTGTACAGTGGAAGTGAGAAATAGATTTCAGGGCCTAGATCTGATAGCTAGAGTGCCTGATGAACTATGGAATGAAGTTCGTGACATTGTACGGGAGACAGGGATCAAGACCACCCCCATGGAAAAGAAATGCAAAAGGCAAAATGGCTGTCTGGGGAGGCCTTACAAATAGCTTTGAATAGAAGAGAGGTGAAAAGCAAAGGAGAAAAGAAAGATATAAGCATCTGAATGTGGAATTCCGAAGAATAGCAAGAAGAGAAAAGAAAGCCTTCTTCAGAGATCAATGCAAAGAAATAGAGGAAAACAGAATGGGAAAGACTAGAGATACCTTCAAAAATTAGAGATACCAAGGGAACATTTCATGCAAAGATGGGCTCAATAAAGAACAGAAATGGTATGGACCTAACAGAAGCAAAAGATATTAAGAAGAAGTGGCAAGAATACATGGAAGAACTGTACAAAAAGATCTTCATGACCCGGATAATCATGATGGTGTGATCACTCATCTAGAGCCAGACATATTGGAATGTGAAATCAAGTGGGCCTTAGAAAGCATCACTATGAACAAAGCTCTTGGAGGTGAAAGCATTCCAGTTGAGCTATTTCAAATCCTGAAAGATGATGCGGTGAAAATGCTGCACTCAGTATGCCAGCAAATTTGGAAAGCTCAGCAGTGGCCACAGGACTGGAAAAGGTCAGTTTTCATTCCAATTCCAAAGAAATGCCAAAGAATGCTCAAACTACTGCACAATTGCACTCATCTCACATGCTAGTAAAGTAATGCTCAAAATTCTCCAAGCCAGGCTTCAGCAATACATGAACCGTGAACTCCCTGATGTTCAAGCTGGTTTTGGAAAAGGCAGAGGAACCAGAGATCAAATTGCTAACATCCACTGGATCATGGAAAAAGCAAGAGAGTTCGAGGAAAAAAATCTATTCCTGCTTTATTGACTATGCCAAAGCCTTTGACTGTGTGGATCACAATAAACTGTGGAAAATTCTGAAAGAGATGGGAATACCAGACCACCTGACCTGCCTCTTGGGAAATCTGTATGCAGGTCAGGAAGCAACAGTTAGAATCTGACATGGAACAACAGACTGAATCCAAATAGGAAAAGGAGTACGTCAAGGCTGTATATTGTCATTCTGCTCATTTGACTTACATGCAGAATACATCATGAGAAACGCTGGATTGGAAGAAACACAAGCTGGAATCCAGATTGCCGGGAGAAATATCAACCTCAGATATGCAGATGACACCACCCTTATGGCAGAAAATGAAGAGGAACTAAAAGCCTCTTGATGAAAGTGAAAGAGGAGAGTGAAAAAGCTGGCTTAAAGCTCAACATTCAGAAAATGAAGATCATAGCATCCGGTTCCATCACTTCATGGGAACTAGATGGGGAAACAGTGGTAACAGTGTCAGAATTTTTATTTTGGGGGCTCCAAAATCACTGCAGATGGTGACTGCAGCCCTGAAATTTGAAGACACTCCTTGGAAGAAAAGTTATGACCAACCTAGATAACATATTCAAAAGCAGAAACATTACTTTGCCGACTAAGGTACATCTAGTCAAGGCTATGGTTTTTCCTGTGGTCATGTATGGATGTGAGAGTTGGACTGTGAAGAAAGCTGAGTGCCAAAGAATTGATGCTTTTGAACTGTGGTGTTGGAGGACTCTTGAGAGTCCCTTGGACTGCAAGGAGATCCAGCCAGTCCATTCTGAAGGAGATCAGCCCTTGGGTTTCTTTGGAAAAATGATGCTAAAGCTGAAACTCCAATAGTTTGGCCACCTCATGCGAAGTGTTGACTCATTGGAAAAGACTTTGATGCTGGGAGGGATTGGGGGCAGGAGGAGAAGGGGACAACAGCGGATGAGATGGCTGGATGGCATCACTACTTGATGGACGTGAATCTGAGTGAACTCTGGTGTTGGTGATGGACAGGGAGGCCTGGTGTGCTGCGATCATGGGATCGCAAAGAGTGGAACACGACTCAGCGACTGAACTGACCTGAACTGACCTGACATGAATTAATCATGGTTATACGTGTTTCCCCCATTGTGAACCCCCATCCCACCTCCCTTCCCATCCCGTCTTTCAGGGTTGTCCCAGTGCACCAGCTTTGAGTATCCTGCTTCATGCACTGAACTTAGACTGCTGATCTATTTCACATATGGCAATATACATGTTTCAATGCTATTCTCTCAAATCATCTCACCCTCACCTTTTCCCATAGAGTCCAAAAGTCTGTTCTTTATATCTGTGTCTCTTTTGCTGTCTCAAATATAGGGTCATCATTACCATCTTTCTAAATTCCATTTATATGCATTATTGTACTGTATTGGTGTTTTACTTTCTGACTTAATTCACTCTGTATAATATGCTCCAGTTTCATCCATCTCATTAGAACTGATTCAATGCATTCTTTTTAATAACTGAGTAATAGTCAATTGTGTATATGTACCACTGCTTTCTTATCCATTCATCTGCCGATGGACATCTAGGTCGCTTCATGTCCTAGCTATAGTAAACATTGCTGTGATGAACATTGGAGTACACGTGTCTCTTTCAATTCTGATTTCCTCAGTTTGTATGCCTAGCAGTGGGATTGCTGGGTCATATGGCAGTTCTATTTCCAGTTTTTTAAGGAATCTCCACACTGTTCTCCATAGTGGCATACTAGTTTGCATTCCTACCAAGACTGTAAGAGGGTTCCCTTTTCTCCACACTCTCTCCAGCATTTATTGTTTGTAGCAGCTATTTTTGATAGCAGCTATTCTGACCGGTGTGAGATAATGGTACCTCATTCTGGTTTTGATTTGCATTTCTCTGATAGTGAGTGATGATCTTGAAAATCTTTTCATGTCCTTGTTAGCCATCTGTATGTCTTCTTTGGAGAAATGTCTGTTTAGTTCTTTGGTTCTGGTATTGAGCTGAATGAGCTGCTTGTATAATTTTGAGATTAATTTTTTGTCGGTTATTTTGTTTGCTATTAGGCTTCCCTGGTGGTTCAGAGGTTAAAGCGTCTGCCTCCAATGCGGGAGACTGGGGTTCAATCCCTGGGTCAGGAAGATCTTCTGGAGAAGGAAATGGCAATCCACTCCAGTATTCTTGCCTGGAGAATCCCATGGATAGAGGAGCCTAGTAGGTTACAGGCCATGAGGTCGCAAAGAGTCAGACACGACTGAGCGACTTCATCTTCTTCTCTTCTTCTTCTTTGTTTGCTATTATTTTCTCCCATTTTGAAGGCTGTCTTTTCACCTTGCTTATAGTTTCTTTCATTGTGCAGTTTTTAAGTTTAATTAGGTCCCACTTGTTTATCATTGCTTTTATTTCCATTACTCTGGGAGGTGAGTCATAGAAGATCCTGCCGTGTTTTATGTCAGAGAGTATTTTGGTTATGTTTTCCTCTAGGAACTTTACAGTTTCTGGTCTTATGTTTAGATCTTTAATCCATTTTGAGTTTATTTTTGTACATGGTATTAGAAAGTGTTCTAGTTTCATTCTTTTACAAGTGGTTGACCAGTTTTCCAGCACCACTTGTTAAAGAGATTATCTTTCTCCATTGTATATTCTTGCCTCCTTTGTCAAAGATAAGGTGTCCATCAGTTCAGTTCAGTTCAGTTCAGTTCAGTCCCTCAGTCATGTCCAACTCTTTGTGACACCATGAATTGCAGCACGCCAGGCCTCCCTGTTCATCACCATCTCCTGGAGTTCACTCAGACTCACGTCCATTGAGTCCATGATGCCATCCAGCCATCTCATCCTCTGTCGTCCCCTTCTCCTCCTGCCCCCAGTCCTTCCCAGCATCAGAGTCTTTTCCAGTGAGTCAACTCTTCGCATGAGGTGGCCAAAGTACTGGAGTTTCAGCTTTAGCATCATTCCTTCCAATGAACACCTGGGACCCATGCCTGACCTTTCAGGTGTGTCTAAAATCCTGAACTCTCTTCTTCAATCCCTCACCTGACCCCCAGGCTAGAGCATTCACTCCTATGAACAGCCCTGACTCCTTAGACAGTCCATGAGTTTGACAGAAGTTAAACAGCAATTTGGAAAAGAAAGCCCACCCTATTTGAAAAGGCAAGGGTAGCAGAGTGATGGAGAAGCAGCCTGGGAAGGAAGATCTTCAGAAATGTGGATGAGCCCTTCACATCATGCTAAAGAGACAAGCATTGTCACCAAGTGCTGAATTTGCCCACAGGGCCAATGCCTCTATTTTGAGTGTGTTGGGTGGAACAGATGGATAGGGAAACATCTCTTACAGTCATATGAACCCATTCAATATGACTGACAGCATTAATGAAATATAAGACTATGACATGTTTCCATTGCTAGAATTTTGTTGGGGATTTTTGTTCTATGTTCATCAGTGATATGGAGAAGGAAATAGCATCCCTCTCCAGTACTCTTGCCTGGAGAATTCTGTGGACAGAGGTGGGCTGCTGTCCTTGGGATCGCACAGAGTCAGACATGACTGAACCGACTTTGCATGCATGCATGCGTTGGAGAAGGAAATGGCAACCCACTCCAATATGCTTGCCTGGAGAATCCCAGGGACAGGGGAGCCTGGTGCACTGCTGTCTATGGGGTCACACAGAGTTGGACATGACTGAAGCAACTTAGCAGCAGCAGCAGCAGCAGCAGCAGTGATATTGGCCTGTAGTTTTCTTTTTTGTGACATCTTTGTCTGGTTTTGGTATTAGGATGATGATGGTCTTATAGAATGAGTTTGGCAGTTCACAAATTCTGCAATTTTCTGGAAGAAAATTTCTGTAAATTTTTGGTAGAATTCACCTGGGAAGCCATCTGGCCCTGGGCTTTTGTTTGTTGCAAGATTTTTGATTACAGTTTTGATTTCTGTGCTTTTAATGGGTCTGTTAAGATTTTCTATTTCTTCCTGGTTCAGTTTTGGAAGGTTATACTTTTCTAAGAATTTGTCCATTTCTCCCAAGTTGTCCATTTTATTGTCATATAGTTGCCGATAGTAGTCTCTTATGATCCTTTGTATTTCTGTGTTGTTTGTAATGATTTCTCCATTTTCATTTCTAATTTTGTTGATTTGATTCTTCTCTCTTTTTTTTTCTTGATGAGTCCGGATAATGGTTTGTCTATTTTATTTATCTTCTCAAAGAACCAGCTTTTAGTTTTGTTTATTTTTGCTATAGTCTCCTTTATTTCTTTTTCATTTATTTCTGCCTTAATTTTTATGATTTCTTTCCTTCTACTAACCCTGGGGTTCTTCATTTCTTCTTTTCTAGTTGCTTTATGTGTAAGGTTAGGTTATTTATTTTATTTTTCTCTTATTTCTGGAGGTGAGCTTATATCGCTATGAGCCTTCCCCTTAGCACTGCTTTTACTAAATCCCATATGTTTTGGGTTGTCATGTTTTCATTTTTATCTGTTTGTATGTATATTTTGATTTCTTCTTTGATTTGTTGTTTCTTCAGAAGCATGTTGCTTAGACTTCATATGCATGTATCTTTAATAGTTTTTATTTCCCCTGTAGTTGACATCTAATCTCACCACCTTGTGATCAGAAAAGATGCTTGAAATGATTTCAATTATTTTTAGTTTACCAAGGGCTAGATTTATGGCCCAGGATGTGATCTATCCTGGAGAATGTTCCATGTGCACTTGAGAAAAAGGTGGAATTCATTGTTTGGGGGTGAAATATCCTATAGTTATCAATTAGTTCTAACTGGTCCATTGTACCATTTAAAGTCTGTGTTTCCTTGCTAATTTTCTGTTTGGTTGAACTATCCATAGGTATGAGTGGGGTATTAAAGTCTCTCACTATTATTGTGTTACTGTAGAACAGCATTTCTTAAAGTATGGTTTCAAGACCACTTACCTTAAAGTCAGTCGAGCCTCACCAGAGTCTCTGTGTATGAGAACCTGCATACCAAAGATCGAAGACTGATGCTCTAGAACTACTCACTTTCATACATTATCAAAAGAGCTGATACACTGCAGCTTCCTTGGGTTTCTCCATTAGAATACAAAGTCGTACCTAATTTTTCATTAACATTCCTATGTAGAACCATTTGAATGAGCATTTTAACTTGAAGTGAAGAAGTGAAGTGAAGTCGCTCAGTTGTGTCCGACTCTTTGCGACCCCATGGACTGTAGCCTACCAGGCTCCTCCCTCCATAGGATTCTCCAAGCAAGAGTACTGCAGTGGGTTGCCATTTCCTTCTCCAGGGGATCTTCCCAACCCAGGGATCGAACCCAGGTCTCCTGCATTCCAGGCAGATGCTTTAACCTCTGAGCCAAAAAAGAAAGATTCAGATGTAGTAGGTACATAAGAGTTCAGTGACATCAGTTGAAGGTCTTCCAAGTATATAACCCATGTCCCCAAAACAGGGCAAGTTCACAGTCCAGGTTTCCTTCTTTGAAATCTGTGGTTCTTGTTAGATGTGAAGATTGTGACTCCTGGAGGATGATATCAGAGTCATTTATTGGATGACACCAAGAACTGAACCAGGATGAAGTATGTCTTCAAAACTATCAAGATACCTACTTAAGTTACACTAGTTTATAAATATAGTTTAGCCACCCTTCTCCAAAAACATTTTAAAAAAGGGATATATTCCTTATTATCCCATCCATCCAAAGTTTTGTGTAAAAGAATCATTTGTCTTTTATTGGTTTAGTTACTCTGAAGACCTGCTCATTACAGGCAACAGTCTAACGTTTACAGACTCAGTCACTTAATTTAACAAATTTGAGTCTATTAGTGCTATACACTGAAATATTTTGTAGTCTTTAATACAAACTGAAATGTATTAGTGCATGTAAGTTATGAAAAATGTATTAGTATGTATGTAAAAATGAATTAGTACTAATACACTGAAATATTTTGTGGTCTTTAGTGCAAAATGCACAATTGCACTCATCTCACATGCTAGCAAAGTAATGCTCAAAATTCTCTAAGCCAGGTTATAGCCATGAACTTCCAGATGTTAAGCTGGATTTAGAAAAGGCAGAGGAACTAGTGATCAAATTGCTGACATCCATTGGATCATCAAAAAAACAAGAGAGTTCCAGAAAAAAATCTACTCTGGCTTTATTGACTATGGCAAAGCCTTTGACTGTGTGGATCACAAAAAAATAACCTAGAAAATTCTTCAAGAGATGGGAATACCAGACCACTTGACCTGCCTCCTGAGAAATTAATATGCAAGTCAAGAAGCAACAGTTAGAACTGTACATGGAAAAACAGACTGGTTCCAAGTCAGGAAAGGAGTATCTCAAGGCTGTATACTATCACCCTGATTATTTAACCTATATGCAGAGTACATCACGAGAAATGCTAGACTGGATGAAGGACAAGCTGGAATCAAAATTGCCAGAAGAAATATCAATAACCTTAGATATGCAAATGACACCACCCATATGGCAGAAAGTGAAAAAGAACTAAAGAGCCTCTTGATGAAAGTGAAAGAGGAGAGTGAAAAAGTTGGCTTAAAGCTCAACATTCAGAAAACTAAGATCATTCCCATCACTTCATGGCAAATAGATAGGGAAACAATGGAAACAGTGGCTTACTTTATTTTTCTGGGCTCCAAAATCACTGCAGATAGTGACTGCAGCCATGAAATTAAAAGACGCTTGCTCCTTGGAAGAAAATGTATGATCAACCTAGACTGCGTATTAAAAAGCAGAGACATTACTTTGCCAACAAAGGTCCATGTAGTCAAGGCTATGGTTTTTCCAGTAGTCATGAATGGATGTGAGAGTTGAACTATAAAGTAAGCTGAGCATGGAAGAATTGATGCTTTGAAATGTTGTGTTGGAGAAGACTCTTGAGAGTCCCTTGGACTGCAAGGAGATCCAACCTGTCTATCTTAAAGGAAATCATTCCTGCATATTCATTGGAAGGAATGATGTTGAAGCTGAAACTCTGATACTTTGGCCACCTGATGTGAAGAACTGACTCATTTGAAAAGACCCTGAATGCTGGGAAAGATTGAAGATGGGAAGAGAAGGGGACAACAGAGGATGAGATGGTTGGATGGCATCACCAACTCAGTGGACATGAGTTTGAGTAAACTTCGCGAGTTGGTGATGGACAGGGAGACCTGGCATGCTGCAGTCCGCGGGGTTGCAAAGAGTTGGACATGACTGAGCAACTGAACTGAACTGATTGATCAACACTAAGCTTTGTGATCACAGGCCACATTTGTGTTGTTTCCACTGAATCTCTAGTATACTGCAAATACTGTGTATCTTGCACTTAGTAGATGCTTTAAAAGTATGTGTCAAATATATGAACGTAAGTGACATTATACAGAGAAAAACATGTAGTGACTAAACTAGTAATTTTTTTTTTTCAAGCAATGGATGTATTGAGCAGCTAAATCATGGTCATCCCATTGCTTTTATGAGTCCCTCTGTCCTCACAGTGTAAGATATAGCTGTTTCTACACTACTGCTTATAAAATGTTGCTGAAAGGCACAGGAATACAAGCTGTCTAGGCAAAAATAGATTCATTTATGTGCAATCTTGACTGGAGCTTCAAAACTAGCTGACTCAGCTTTGGGGTTTTGTTTTCAGATATTTGTTTCCCTTTACCTCTTCTAAGCACAAATCAGATGAAATGAATGTGGTGCTCTGAATCTGTGCAAAATCAGAAGTAAGCTAGCGGTTTTGCACTGAACAGCACAGTTCTCATCATGCCTGTGTCAGCAATCCAGGCCATACTGAGCCTCCTGGGAATCTCAGAGGTCAACAGAACATACTTCATATGGCAGGATTTACTGTTGATACTCAGCCCTGGCTAGGGTTACAGTATCCTCTACAGTTTGCTACATAGTTAACATACACAGTATTGCACCTCTACCCTCTCAGCCTGGTTCAATAGACAGTATGCAACATACAGTTAATATATAAATAGGAAAATATCACAATCGTACATTGAGTGAACAGAAAAGGAAACAAAATTCTGGGGCACTTGACTATTTGCCAAATATTGTGCTAGGTACTTCATAAACATTGCTTCCTGTGATGCTCTCATTAATCCACTTGAAAAGGAGCGTGTTACCCCTATCATACAGATAATGCATGAGAGTCCTATAAAGGACCTAACAACAAACTCTGCAAGCAGCAGGGATATGACCTAGGATTGTTCAAATCCCAGGCCAATGCTTATTTCATGATTTCTAGTTTTTCAAAATACATCCAGGAGACAGTGTCTGTGTCAGAGTGTCTGAGTCTTGGTCAGACCCGGTGAAGTTCTCTGAACCCTTTCTAAGTGCTTGAGATACACCAGGTACACTTTTTCCAAAAAGTATTACTGCTCTAAGTAATGAGAGATCAATATTTGCCTACCTAAATTATACACATTCTTGAAGACTGAGCTTAAATGTCCCTTTTGTACAAGAACATCTTCCTTCCTTGATGCTTCTAGAGAATATTAATTACTTGACTTTTGTTATTTGTTTTCTTTTTTTTGCTTACTGTTCTTCATTCAAATATACTGATTGTTTTATTGTATATTTTTCTAAACATGGAGAATATAGGGAAAAGTAGAAAAATCCCTCAATCTGCGGAACAGAAAGACATGCCTAGAAATAATTGTTCATTATGCTAAAAGTGTTACAGAAAGCAGTTGTAGATTACACTGGAAAGAGTGTCATGCAGTTACTAATTGTCACTGAGGGTGAGATGAGGGATAGGGAGGATATTTTAAATGAGTTTTGGTGGTTAAATAGGCTCTTTACTAGGCTGATAAAGAGGTCAGGAAAGTTTCCTGGGAAGGCAGAGGATATGCAAATACTTAGAGATGTGTGAAAGAGTATGTTTTGGAGACTGCAAATAATACCACATAACTGGAGTACAATGCATGCCAAGACTAATAGGCAGAGTAAACATGAAAAAAATATCCCAGAGACAGATCTTCAAGGCATCTGTAAACCAGTTGAAATTATTGGACATTTGTTTTTTCCTTAAGATTAAACAAAGATCTGAGTTGCTCTTAAATATGTTTGATGATGTTTATATTTTAGAAAGGCTATGTTGCAAGAAGTAGGGAGAAAATTTTAAGCAAGAGAGGACACTATTAAGGACCAGGAGACAGTTAGTTTGGGTGTTTACTACTGATTTCCAAAAGTTTGTAATAACCTCAGTGCCAATAGTAATCAAGAGTCAAGGAGAAATTTCAAAAATGTTTGGGTAACTGATACCAGAGATAATACTTGATGAAGTAAGGGAATAGGCGAGGAGAAGAAGAGGACTTTAAGCATTCTAATTTAAAAGGCTAAAATAGGAAACACTTAAAGAATATATTGTGGGGAAGATAATTTCATTTAAAAAAATATGTTAAAGTTCCATTTAAATAATGTACAAAAACAAGCACAAATAATCTGTGGCCACAGATGTCAGAATTTTATTTAACTTTGGTAAGAGCATGCTTAATGATTTGGGCAGAGCTCAGTGAAGGTCTCTGCAGTTCTAGTGATATATTTCTTGATTTGGGTGGTGGTTACATGGCTTGGCTCACTTTCAATTTGTATGCTTGTTCATATAATTTATTTACTTAAACATAATTTTAAAATAAGTTCAATGAATAATTTTAAGAAAAGTGTAAATAAGGTTGAAAACAGAATCAATTAAGTGGAGGACATATTTGAAGAAATTATATTGAATACAGGATATGTTTCCCCTTGCACTTCATAGTAATCTTTCTCAGTTCTTCTGCCTTCCACCTTTCACTGGCTTCTTCTCATTTCCTTACTTTTGGTACTTTCTAGGATTCTATCTGTGGCTTTGTCCCTTTCTTAATTATAAATATTCGTTAGTATCGACTCAAAAAAGCAACGTTTTTCAAAAGAGTACTTTTATCTGAGGTGTATGAAGTCAGTAAAAATACAAATTAAATGGTATTGATTTAGAATCAGACATCTTTGAAATATTTAAAGTGCCTTTTAAGAACATTTCCTACATTTTTGGTTTATGGTTTAATGGACATGATTTACCCCAAATGAATTGATTTTATGTAGAATTTCTGACAGGAAAGAAGAGTCATACAAATTTTGTCTCAGCAAGGTAGAGAAAATTAAGTCTTTTAGGATATGATTCAGTTCAGTTCAGTCGCTCAGTTATGTCCGACTCTTTGTGACCCCATGAATCGCAGCACACCAGGCCTCCCTGTCCATCACCAGCTCCCGGAGTTAACTCAGACTCACGTCCATCCAGTCAGTGATGCCATCCTGGCATCTCATCCTCAGTCGTCCCCTTCTCCTCCCACCCCCAATCCTTCCCAGCATCAGAGTCTTTTCCAATGAGTCAACGCTTTGCATGAGGTGGCCAAAGTACTGGAGTTTCAGCCTTAGCATCATTCCTTCCAAAGAAATCCCAGGGCTGATCTCCTTCAGAATGGACTGGTTGGATCTCCTTGCAGTCCAAGGGACTCTCAAAGTCTTCTCCCAACACCACAGTTCAAAAGCATCAATTCTTCGGCACTCAGCCTTCTTCACAGTCCAACTCTCACATCCATACATGACCACTGGAAAAACCATAGCCTTGACTAGACGGACCTTAGTCGGCAAAGTAATGTCTCTGCTTTTGAATATACTGTCTAGGTTGGTCATAACTTTTCTTCCAAAGACTAAGCATCTTTTAATTTCATGGCTGCAGTCACCATCTGAAGTGATTTTGGAGCCCCCAAAATAAAATCTGACACTGTTACCACTGTTTCCCCATCTATTTCCCATGAAGTGATGGGACCAGATGCCATGATCTTTGTTTTCTGAATGTTGAGCTTTAAGCCAACTTTTTCACTCTCTTCTTTCACTTTCATCAAGAGGTTCTTTAGTTCTTCTTCACTTTCTGCCATAAGGGTGGTGTCATCTGCATATCTGAGGTTATTGATATTTCCCCTGGCAATCTTGATTCCAGCTTGTGTTTCTTCCAGTCCAGCGTTTCTCATGATGTACTCTGCATATAAGTTAAATAAACTGGGTGACAATATACAGCCTTGACGTACTCCTTTTCCTATTTGGGACGAGTCTATTGTTCCATGTCCAGTTCTAACTGTTGCTTCCTGACCTGCATACAGATTTCTCAAAAGGCAGGTTAGGTGGTCTGGTATTCCCATCTCTTGAAGAATTTTCCAGTTTACTGTGATCCACACAGTCAAAGGCTTTGGCATAGTCAATAAAGCAGAAGTGGATGTTTTTCTGGAACTCTGTTGCTTTTTCCATGATCCAGCAGATGTTGGCAATTTGATCTCTGGTTCCTCTGCCTTTTCTAAAACCAGCTTGAACATCAGGAGTTCACGGTTCATGTATTGCTGAAGCCTGTCTTGGAGAATTTTGAGCATTACTTTACTAGCTTGATGCTAAGTTTAATTAAAAATTTAGAAGGAAGGATGCTGTTACAGTATGCAACTTAATTTTTAGAGCAGTTTTCCAATTCTAGGAACAAAGTTTCTTTTCATTTTGCTCTTATAATTTATTAAGTACTACCTGAAACAAATATGATTAAAATATTCATTATATATAAATTTTGAAATTATTATAGATTCACACATAGTTATAAGAAATAATTCAGAGAGGTTCCACACATCCTGTACATAGTCTGACCTAACAGTTACATCTTGTAAAACTGCAATATCACAACCACAATATTGACATTGATACATTCAGTGTTTCCAATCCCAAAAGTTCCTCATCTGGCCATTTTCTTAAGCCATACCCACCTACCTCTCCCCACCTCACCCAGCTCCCAACTTCTGGGTACCTCTAATATGCTCTCTCTTTCTAAAATTTTGTCATTTTAAGAATGTTATATAAGTGTAGTCATACCTTTTGGAATTGTCATTTTTCCACTCACTATAATTAACTTCCTAGAAATTTGCCCAAGATTTTGCATATGTCAATATTTCTTACTTTTTTATTGCTAAATATTATTCTTTGATGTGGATGTACCACAGTTTCTTTAACAGCTCACCTATTAAAGGTTATCTGGGTCATTTTCAGTTTGTGGCCATTATGATTAAAATTGCTATGACCATTCATCTATAAGTTTTTGTATGAATACAATTTTTCATTTTTCTGGGATAAATTCCCAAGAGGGCAATCTAGGTTATATTATATTTACATGCTTTAAAAAAACTGTCAAACCATTTTCTAGAGTGGATATGCCATTTTACATTCTCACCTGCAGTGTGCAAATGACCCAGTTTCTTCACATCCACACCAGCACTTATTTTTCCCTCAAGCAATTCTGGTAGGTGTGTAGTGATAACTCATTGTGTTTTGATATGCACATGCCTAACAGCTAATGATGTTAAACATATTTTTAGTGTAGGTTGCCATCAGTTACATTTTGAAACTTTGAAAACAACCTGCTGATGGATCTTTTGGTCTGGGATATGTACAAGGAAATTATAAATAGCATTCCCCATATCAGGAGAATAAAGTTGGCTAGAGATAGAAATTTGGGTGCAGTGGACCAGCAGAGAGTTTGTGGTTGGACGGATCAAGATAATTTAAAGAGAAAATCAAAATATGTATAAAGTTTGGTAAGAAAAAGAGAAATCTCTGATAAAGCCAGTATTTAAGGGAATGGAGACTCATAAAATCCAAGAAATCATAGAAGAGCTGGGGTGAGCTGTCATGGAAACAGTAAAAAGATTATGTTTTTTAACGCTTCAAAATCCTAAAACTTCAAAATTTATGGAAATCTAGTTGGAATAGGAGTGGAAAGTAGTTTGTGAAGAAGAGTGTCTGATGCTGGGATCACAAACAAGTAAAACAAGTTTCCAGTGAGACATACTTGAGAAATACAGAAACTACAACAGTCTAGATCCACAGTGAATGAAAGGAATTGCCCAGATAAAGAGGAGTTGCCTTCCTCTTTAAATCAGTCTAGATACATTTCCTGAACAGATATATATATATGTATATATATTTTTTTCATCTGAAGGGTCAGGTTTTCACACTTGGAAATAGTTCATTCATTTATAAGCATCTTACAAAACTAGGTTCTTGCATAGAGAAACTAAGAAAAGTCTAGGGGATGAGCCTATATACCTTCTATTCTTTACTAAGAATAAGAATCCCTAAAGAGTGGCCAAAGGGATTCACGGGGCTAGAATAATAATGTTCCATTTACTGTTTACCTAAGAGGGTGCTGTAGATTCCATAAACCCATTCCCAAACGTATATACACTGACCAAGGAGCCCCAGCTGCAACGAGAAGCAGTCCGTGTTCAGTCCGTTAATTATGATTCACCACTGCTTCTCCTTCCGGTTTACTTTGTTACTCCCTGAAGGTGATGGGGGTAAATCTAGCATTATTGATTAGTTTCTTGCTGATACAAGAAGAGACAGGCAAATATAAAAATGTAGGAAATGGTTAGGGCTAATTTGTAACCCTCCAGGACTGGTCTGTGATTAAGGAAAAAAAAAGAGGTGATGTTAGAAAAAGAAGGATGACAAAGAAAGATCTACTTATATGTGCATTTGAGTTGCTTAAATAATGCCTGAAACTGCCTTTGAACTCCTTGTTAGAGAAACAAATCACTATTTGCTTAAAAACACTATTAGTCTGGCATTCTATTACTAGAAAGGGAACTTTGAAAGGATTCCCATTTATTCTGACATTCTGGACCAATGACAGAAAAACCAACTAGCTTATTTTTCTCTATGTGTTATGCTCCTGGTCTCCCAAATCTTGATTTAGCTTTTAGACTACACCACAACAGAGAATCAGTGAGGGTGTTACATCTGACCTCATGCATGGAGGAAACAAGAAAAATCCTCATGTATCGTGAGTGCAGAAGTCTGAGAAAAATCCTTTGCCTCCCAAATTCTCCAACACCTAGGTGCTACAAGTCTGAATTCATTTTTGTTTGTATTTTCTCCATTTGTTGCTTTTGAAAATGTCAATGATTCTCAGATGAAACAGCAAACACACATACATGTGGATTATACTTCCTCATATTATCCACATGTGGATAATATTTCCTCTTGGAATGAGAGAACCTCATAGTTTGAAAACTCTAGGAATTTGAGAATATTGTCAGACAGGGCAAAAAGAAAAAAATAGCCAGTACGGCCAAATGAGGATGTATACATTAAATTCTCTTTGTTGTGCCCTTTTGTATGAGCAAATGCAGTCTTGGTTGGCTCTGTTTACTAGCCCTGACTGACTGGAACCTCTGAAGCCTGAAAGTGGTGAAAGTGACCATCTGGTTAGGTTCTCATCATAAAGTGACAATTTAAAAACACATTTCAGTTACATTCTTTGTCCTCTTACCTCCTAAGCTGTCCAGCTTTGCCTACCATGATGCCAGAGCTTCTATGCATGGGCTACTCTCCACCCTACTCTTGACTTAGGCTCTGACATGCATTTTAGCCTGTACATCCCACCAGGATGGGCCCAGGATTTAGGGGAGTTACAAACTGATAAATCTTATTGGTTATCAGTTTGGGGAAGAACTCAAGATTATCACTGTAGCTCTCTTAATATCCCAACTAATATAGTGCCTGTAACCAAGGCATATAAGACCAAGACATACATAATGAGCTCTGTTCCCTGTATTTTGAAAGGAATTATACTTAGTTATGAAAGGTGCTTAAAGGTCAAAGATAAAGAGAATTTTTGATGTAGAGATTATTTCTTTGTCATAGTAGAACACTTGCCTCATGCAACTTCAGAGTTTATCCCAATATAGGAATGATTAAGATTACTATTAATCTGCTACTCACTTGTCTCAACATAAAATTCTTTAACTAAAAATAAGGCTGTTTCTGTTCCTTATACTTCCAGTTGGGTAATGAATATATTCCCTAGCAAATAACAAGCTTCTAAGAAATTACCTTAATCAACAAATACCTTTACTCCAAACTGCTCACAGTGAGTGGTAAAGTGAATCAGAATCAATTTCTCTGTCCTCAGGCCATAATAGAAGCAGATAGTAACCATGATGCACTGAGCTTTTCTGCAGTTAATTTGGAAGAAACTGTTATACCTGAAGAAAGCCTGATGGTACTTAATTGGTAGAAACAAACAGATATGCTGTAAACATGGGTTATTTGAGGGAAGGATGTTTTGAATGTCTTTAAGTATTAATGCCTGGAGAATCCCATGGACCGAGGAGCCAGGCAGACTACAGTCCATGGGGTCACAAGAGTCAGACATGACTTACCAGCTAAACCACCACCACCGTGAAACATCCTTTATCAGATCAGAGAGGTGAAAAACAGATTTGGGCCAAGCAAGGTTTCTTTAGCACCTTTTATTTCTCTATTTTATGTTTTACATTTATGCACCTCAAGCTCTTAAAGAAAATGAAATTAGTTCACCAAAGGCTTAATTATATCCTCTTCAGTGGGCATCAATACTATTGGCAGCCCTCACAGGGATATTCTCTTGACAAATCAAGTTATTGTCTGAAGCATGAAGTGTTAGATTACCATCCAGCCACCATGACGCTGTGATTGATTCATAGCCACTCTATTACTGACTGAAAGTGAGATTTCTATTTCATAATGACTTTGAATTTCTGGTGAGACAAGTGAATCCTTTTGTCCAACCTCAGAAGTTTATCTTTGGTATCATAGAACAAAATTGTTTTACAGACTCAAACATGTGAAGACAGAAGGGTATTAAATAATGACGCAGGAGCACTTGTCTTCCTGCAGCAATCCTTTGGAATTCTAAAAGGGACCTAAAGTGAACTGAGCAATCCAAATAAGCAATAAATGTTGAATCTATCTATTGTAGAATTTAATGTCTTAATGGATATGTTTTTAGCATTCTGTTTTTATGTCATTGTTACTAGTCCACAGTTGCTCGACTTTGCTGATATGAGTAGTATTCATTTTATTAGAGAAAATTATCAGCTTAGCAGGTTTTCATAGACTTCTGGTTACACAAATGCCTATGTTTTTCCAGTATGATTTTTAAGGCTATTTAGTTACTTTACATAATGTAATTTTATAAAAGAAAATATTTGTTATAAAAATATGTTTAAATAATGGGAAAATACAAAGAACTAATTTTTGAAGATTACTTTCTTACGTCCAGGAGATATATTTTTATCATTTCTGTATATTTATTTTCAGTCCTTTAATATACATAGAATTTAACAGAGCAGTCATAACTCTACATGTTGTTTTGCAAAACTAAAATTTTAATTTAATGATGTAGTATGAACATTTTCCCATTAGCAGTCAATCTTGTTAATGAAAATGCTATTTTGGCTGAATGTTTTTGCATAGAAACTGCAGCTGGATACCAGTGCAAAGTTAAATATTTTAAAATAAAGTCAGAAATAATTTATAGATTGCTAGGTTTATTTTCATAATTGTGGTAAGAAGTATTTTCATGCCCTCTCTTTGTTTCATATCACAGACACATATACTAATGCCCCTGGCCCTGATTACTGGCTTTTCCCCCATGATTTTCTAATTGTCTATATTGGCAGACTGAGGAGATAAAGGACAAGAGGTAAGAATGGAGAACTGTTTCTGTTTCAGAAGTGTAGAAGATAAAAATACATATATTAATAATGAGTGCCAAGGAGAAATTCTATGCACATTCTTTCCAATCCTGGTTCTCAGACTTCTCCAAATACTTCCATAGGGTCAGGGCAAGAGAATGTAGAAAGTCTGTCTTCCCGTAGGAGTGTAAAAGAAGGAGAAACAATGACTTGAAAGAGCTTATGCAGCTGTCAGCCTGTGCTCCTTTGTCCCTGCTTTCATAAGCTCCATTGTTGTGGTTTGGATTCATAGAGATTTTTGTTAATGTTCTCTATCATAGCAATACTGCTAGCTCTAATTAGGAAATGTGGACACTGAGACAGCACTCTGAAGTCATCTCTTTTTTGGTTCATATCTTATATACTATACCAAAACAAAACAAAAGAGACACCATTAAAAGTAATATAGACAAAAACACAAAACTAGTGGAAAACAAAGGAGGGAATATAGGAGACTTTTGGCGATGCAAGCAATTTCTTAGATATGACACCAAAAGTATGGCCCTCAAATGAAAATATTGATAAATAGGATGTCATCAGCCCCAAAAGAAAATATTGATAAATAGGGTGTCATCAAAACTAAAATTATTGCTTCCAAAAAATACTATTAGGACAATGAGGAGAAAGCTGCAGTATAGGAGAAATATTTTCAAGACACATATCTGATAAAGGATTTTATTCAAAATGCTTAAATTCTCAAATCTTAATAGGAAAATGAGATACCCAGTAAATAAATAGAAAAAAGATTTGAACATATACCTCACCAAATAAAATACATATATAAGAAATAAGCAAATGAAAAGATGCTCAATATCATTAATGAAGAAAATGCAAATGAAAATCATGATATGATATTGCTATACAACTATTAAAATAACTAAAATTAGAAGACAGGATTGTTTCAAATGTTGGTGAGGATGTGGGAAAACTAAAACTCTCACACAATGCTCTCATAAAATCACTTTGAAGAAATTATTTTACAGCTTCTTATGATAGTAAATATACATGTACCATTTGATCCAGGCTACAGATCCGGGCTAGGGCTCCCAGGTGGCTCAATGGGAAAGAATCCGCCTGCTAAAGTAGACGTGGATTTGATCCATGATCCAGGAAGATCTGCTGGAGAAGGAAATGGCAGCCCATTCCAGTATTCTTGCTTGAGAAATCCCATGGACGGTGGACCCTGGCAGGCTACAGTCCATGGGATTGCAAAAGAGTTGGACATGACTTAGCAACTAAAAACAACATGGGATTTACCCAAGAGAAAAGAAACAATGTACTCACTTAAAGATGTACATGAATGTTCATAACAGCTTTATTTGTAATAGGCAAAAACTGAAAACCAAATTTATCAGCAGATTAATATTTAAGCACATGGTGGTATATTTATACCATGAGATACTACTCACTTATAAAAGGAATAAGCCATTGATATACAGTGGATGAATATCAAAATAATAATGCTGAGCGAAAGAAGACAGACAACAAAGGGAACATACTATATGATTTCATTTATGAAAAACTATAGATAAACTACTCTACAGTGACAGAAAGCTTATGAGTGAATGAAGTTATGGAAGTGGAGGTGGGCTAGAATGAGTGAAGAAAAGGAAATAATTACAAAAATACACCAGAAAATTTTGCAGGTTGCTGGCTGTGTTTACTACCTTGATTGTGGTGATGGTTTCACGGGTGTATAGCAATGTAAAAATGTATCAAATTGTATACTTGTATATGTGCAGTTTATTGTGTCAGTTATACTCAATGAAACTTAAAATATGTTTAAAAAAGTACACATGACTAAATGAATAATACCACAAATTTTTAAACACTATGTATTTTCAGACTTTGTACAGGCTTACCTTTAGAGTGACTCATATTTAATTTAATTACTCCTTTAATACAGACTATGAAATAAATTGAAATCTATAATACAAAGTCTACATATGCAGATAACACCACCCTTATGGCAGAAAGTGAAGAAGACTTAAGCCTCTTGATGAAAGTAAAAGAGGAGAGTAAAAGTTGGCTTAAAGCTCAACATTCAGAAAACTAAGATCATGGCATCCGGTCCTATCACTTCATGGCAAATAGATATGGAAACAGTGAGAGACTTTATTTTGGGGAGCTCTAAAATCACTGCAGATGGTGGCTACAGCCATGAAGTTAAAAGATACTCCTTGGAAGGAAAGTTATGACCAAACTAGACTGCATATTAAAAACTGGAGACATTCTTTGCCAACAAAGGTACATCTGCTCAAGGCTATGGTTTTTCCAGTAGACCTGTATGGATGTGAGAGTTGGACTGTAAAGAAAGCTGAGCAGTGAAGTATTGATGCTTTTAAACTGTGGTATTGGAGAAGACTCTTGAGAGTCCCTTGGACTGCAAGAAGATCCAACCAATCCATTCTAAAGGAGATCAGTCTTGGGTGTTACAGCATTGGATGTTGAAACTGAAACTCCAAACTTTAGCACCTCATGCAAAGAGCTGACTCATTGGAAAAGACCCTGATGCTGGGAGAAATTGAAGGTGGGAGAAGGGGGTAACAGAAGATGAGATGATTGGATGGCATCACTGACTCAATGGTCATGAGTTTGAGCAAACTCCAGGAACTGGTGATGGACAGGGAGGCCTGGGGTGCTGCAGTCCATGGATCACAAAGCAATGGACATGACTGAGTGACTAAACTGAACTTAACTGAATACAAAGTCTTTCTGCCAGTAAGAAATAAGTTTGTTGTTGTTGATTTGGAAAAAAAAAAAAAAAGGAAAGGAAAAATAGTTCCCTCTGAGGAATCTTTATTCATAATATCAGGAAAACCTCTTTGTTTGAAATAATAGGGAAGATAGCAACTCTTATGGATGAGGGTTACTGCTATGCCCCAATTTCTATGGCTCACTAGAATATCAGGCTCAGACAGGGAGACAACCGGATAACCCTTTTATCTGCTCCCTTTTGTTGTTGCTATTATTGTTCAGTAGCCAAGTTTTGTGCAACTCTTTGTGACTCCCGTTGATGTTCCTGATTCTAGCCAGTTGAGATTTCCTTGTCTACACAGGCACTCAGTATTACCATGACCTGCCCATGTGTTGTTAATTGCTCAGTCATGTCTGATTCTTTGTGACCTCATTGACTATACCAAGGGCTATAGTCAGGCTCCTGGCTCCTAGGCTATGACCAGGCTCCTCTCTCCATGGAATTCTCCAGGCAAGAATACTGGTGTGAATAGCCATCCCCTTCTCCAGGGGATCTTCCCTATCCAGGGATTGAACCTGTTTCTCCTGCGTTGCAGGCGGATTCTTTAATATCTGAGCCATCAGGATGTACCGAAAAATTTTGACCTACCTTAGGACTTCCCTGGTGGCTCAGATGGTAAATCATCTGCCTACAATGCGGGAGACCTGGGTTCAATCCCTGGGTCTGGAAGATCCCCTGGAGAAGGAAATGGCAACCCACTCCAGTATTCTTGCCTGGAAAATCCCATGGACGGAAGAGCCTGGTAGGACAGTCCATGGGGTTGCAAGGAGTCGGACACGACTGAATGACTTTCTTTCTTCTAGTTATTTAGGTAAGATAAAAGAAGCATCCCACTAGAAATTATTTTAAGATCCTTGCTGGAGCCTTAACAACAGTAGTTTGCTTTTCTTTTTCCAGCTTCAGTGTGAATATGAAGTAATATGAACCATCTATGAAATTGTATTAAACATTATTAAACATTTAAGTTACCAAGACCTAATCCTAGATGTTCGACTTCAGTAAGGCTGAAATGGGGCCACTAAGGGAAATCTGATGCAGATAATTCCCAAATTATACTTTGAGATATCTGAATTGAGTGGTTATTTTTTCAATGCAATTTCTATTTTAATAGGAATTTGATTTTAGGTCATGCCATAAATTAAACTGATAATTCACTTTCATAATTATAACTTCATGATTTTTGTTACAGTTAAGAATTTTTCCTCTCTGGTTTCTTTCAGAAAGACTCCTTTGGGCCAGACACTAGGCTTGTTACTGAGAGAACAAAGATCCTTGGTCTTCAGAATAGTGGAGTTTGGGAGGTATGGTAGGGGTAAGGGGACCAAGCCGGAGATTCCAGGGTAGGGCCAGCTGTGTACTTCTCTGGGATTACAGCCTTGGATTCCTCCCTTGATGTATTCTGTAAACTGTTAAGTGATGGATCAACTCTCTAACTTCTAAAACTTACATTATTCTAGGTTAGATCTATTATAGGTTAGTTCCATCGAGGAGCTACAAATCAAAACTACACAAGATACCACTTGATAGCAGTTACAATGATCAAAATAAAAATGAGGTAGAAAATAAAAATTTAAGTTTTTGAATCAAAAATGGTACATTTTATCAAGGATTTATGGAAAATTTTAAACTCTCATACAGAGTGGAATGAATATAAAATGGAAAAGCCACTTTGGAATGAGGTCTAGGCAATCACCAAATAGTAAATCTAGAATTATCATATGACCCATCATTCCCACTCCTCAGTAAATGTCCAAGAAAATGAAAACATGTGTTTGACCAAAATTTATGCATGAATTTTATAGTAATATAAATCATAGTAGACAAAAGGCATAACATCTAAATGTATATTAACAGATGTATGAGTAAACAATGTTTTATCCAGTCAGTAGAATGTTATTCTGATGTTAAAGAAAATATTGATTCACAGTTATCCTTTGAAAAATTATGCTGAGCTTTTCAAAAGAACATATATTATCTAATTCTTTTCATATGAAAGACCAGGATAGGGAACTAGAAAGATCAGTGACTTTCCAAGGCTGGAGACTAGAGGAGGAGGATAAGAAGATTAGCAATGACATCTAAAGAGTAGAAGAGTTTTGTTTATAAGTGACAACATCCTTTGACTGTGGTGATGAACATATGTATCTACAAATATTCTAAAGGTAGGAATACTTAATGGGTGCGTTTTACAGTATGTACATTTTAATAAAGTTGGTCAAACAAAAAATACAAGTAAAATAGATTAGTTTCAGACCTGTGGTCCAAAAGAAATATCTAGCACATAAATGTATAAATAAATAAAATAATAGAAAATCATCTTATCTCCCTCAATTTTCCTGTCAACTGTGTATGCATTTTTGTTGTTGTTGTTGTTCTGACTTATTCATAAATGATAGAACACCAAGATTCTCTGGTTCACTTCTCATTCACTACAGTTTCTTTCCAATGATAAAATGCTTCCACCTGGCTCTAAATTGTCTGAAACATATGGATAATTTGCATTACCAAAAGGCAGGTAAGTGAGGAAGGGGTTCAACAGACTGAAGTGACTTTGTGTTATGGATACCATAGCCAGCACTGTGAGGAGACCCAGTATGAAAGAGGAGAAGTGACTTCAGATGACAGATCAGTTTAGGGGAGCATCATGAAGGAGTGGCTCTGCTTCCTTTGTACATTAGTCAGGAGACACCAGGCAGCCTTCTGAAAGCAGTCAGATTAGAGAACGTATGCATCTCCCGTAGATTTTCCTTGCCTTAGAATGACAGCTGCCAACCCTCTTACCCACCTTTCTACTGCCCCCTACACTTAAAGGGTGGCTCGTGTTGTGCTGTGTGATTAGAGTTCAGTGACAGTTACCCTTTCTTCTGGAAATGGATAGTGATGAATCAATTATGTGACTTTCATTGTCATTACGGAGGATGTACATATTTGCTCTCTCCACATTTCAAGGAGGCCAGTGGCAGATGCTAAGGTGCTTGCTCAGTCATGCAGTCGTGTCCAACTCTTTGCCACCCCATGGACTGTAGCCCACCAGGCTTCTCGGTCCATGGAATTTTCCAGGCAACAATCCTGTAGTGGGTTGCCATTTCCTACTCCAGAGGATCTTTCTGACTCAGGGATCAAATCTGCGTCTCTTGCTTCTCCTGCACTGGCAGGCAGATTCTCTGCCACTAGGCCACCTAAATGCTAAGGTTTACTTCAGTTCAGTTTAGTTACTCAGTCATGTCGGACTCTTTGCGTCCCCATGAACAGCAGCATGCCAGGCCTCTCTGTCCATCACCAACTCCCAGAGTCCACCCAAACTCATGTCCATCAAGTCAGTGATGCCATCTAACCATCTCATCCTCTGTCATCCCCTTCTCTTCCTGCCCTTAATCTTTCCCAGCATCAGGGTCTTTTCAAATGAGTCAATTCTTCGCATCAGGTGGCCAAAGTATTGGAATTTCAGCTTCAACATCAGTCCTTCCAATGAACACCCAGGACTGATCTCTTTTAGGATGGACTGAGTTCATGGGACTCTCAAGAGTCTTCTCCAACACCACAGTTCAAAAGCATCAATTCTTTGGCACTCAGCTTTCTTTATAGTCCAACTCTCACATCCATACATGACCATTGGAAAAACCATAGCCTTGACTAGATGGACCTTTGTTGGCAAAGTAATGTCTCTGCTTTTTATTATGCTATCTAGGTTGTCTAAATGCTAAGATAGCGGTGTCCAAAAGATGCAGACTGCTCAACTGGCAGATATACCTGAAGGAATGACTTAGCCTGAAATAGGTTATCTTAAATGGAATACTAAAACACTTTAAGCCACATGGAGCCCAGTGATTGAGTTTCTTAAAAGAGTATGAATTGCATGATTTTCTAGATCAGCCCATAAACAAAGAGTGATCAGAGACAAAGGGCATTCACATGACTGACAAATTACCTTCACTAACTACCCTGGTTTAACTGGGTGTACTATATTTTTATGCCACAGTTTAATTGTGTTTGGGCTTTTGGCTGGCAGCTTGTCCTTTCGAAGGCTCTGAGAGATTTTCTTGCTGATGGAAATGAGACTGAGCTTTGGGCAAAGTAGATCACTACAGCATTTCCTGCTACAGAATATAATCAACATGTCATATATAATTCCTGAAGCTGCATACACCAAAAAAGCCAGATATGAAAACTCATTGACACCAGGAACCAAATGATCATTTAAGTAGTCACTCTAGGAGTCATGCTGGAGAATAATAGCTGACTTCATCAGTCTAGTGACAAGGCTTGCCAGCAATTTTTTCCCTCAATTACTTTCTTCTTTCAAAACTGCAGTGAAGGATGATGATTTTGTGAAAAATGACAGGCTTTTAAATACTTTTAAATACTTATCAATGTTGAAAAACAAATGAAAATACATGAAAATAAAAGCACTTGTCAAATTTTGTTTGCTTTGCTAAAGAATCTCTTGCATAATCAAAAGAACTGAAATTGTCCCAAGTTAGTTGTAGCTTTTTATCCCCTCATGTTGGTCTGAACAGCCAGGATTAGCATTATGTTTCTCCATGTCACTATAGAACTTTGAGATACTTAATCCTTTCCATGCATGGGGTTAGTCATAGGGCTCTATCTACACTTTGGGGCTGCACATATCTGATGCTAAATGGCTGGATGAAAGTGTTAGTTGCTAGTTATGTCTGACTCTTTTAGACCCATGGACTGTAACATGCCATGCTCCTCTGAGCGTGGGATTCTCCAAGCAAGAATACTGGAGTGGGTTGCCTTTCTCTTCTCCAGGGGCTCTTCCCAACCCAGTAATTGAACCTAGGTCTCCTGAAGTGCAAGCAGATTCTTTACCATCTGAGCCAAATGGCTGAATGGACACTTTCAAGCATTTACCTGACTTTCTAATAGATATGAAACATCTGATAGATCTTCACAATCTTTTTGACTGTAGAAAGGTTGCAAAATGGTGGCCTACAGGTAGAAGCTACCCTGAAGATAGAGTCTGTTCAACTATGACATGGCTTAAAATGTTTTGATTTGGATATAAATGCTTTTAAATGGAGAAAGCTTTCAAATTCTTGGTTTCTACAGTTCTTACCAACTTCTTGGTTCCACAGACCTTGGGAACCCACATCCTGACACATTGATGTTTTGGTCCTGGCCCATTGAGGCATTTGAGCTTGTGACTTTGATTTAGATTTGTGATTCTTCTCTAAAGTGAAACTACTGAAAACACAGGTTTCTTGAGTTTTGAAAAAAAAAGCAGAAGTACGTGTTTCCAGGAAGTAAAAGGTTTTATACTCTATTTTTCTCATAAAATTTTATTTTTGCAGTTGTAATATGTATTAAAACCTTGTATACTTTAAAAACTTCTCTATGAAGAGATAGAATCTCTTTATGAAAAAGTTCAACATATCTTTATTATCCCAGGAAACTCTTGCCTTGGAAGATGAAAGCTACAAGTGATTTGTTTCTTTCAAGGAACTTTTTGAAAAATCAATTATTTAATAGAAAGTTTTGAAAGATAGTTTATATCCTAATTCTTGAAACTCCTTGACTCAAAACTGTTCTTTTCCTATCTATAAATCCTAAATTACTGTTTTATCATTTCTACTCAATATAAACCACATCCTTGGATTAGAAGATACACCTTAAACCAGACTTCAAAAGCCAAGTTTTTGCTCTTTACCTTTGGTGCACTACTAACACTGTTAAGGCCGTGCCTTCCTTGCATTGGTAAACAATATACCCAACTTTGTCTTATCAGTAGGTTGTTTTGGTGATGTTTGTAGAAGCCATCATTTGACAATACCTCACAATACAGTCATCTTTCTTTTTTGTTTTCTGGTAGGTTAGGAAAATTAAGTAATACTAGAGAAAAATATAAATATAGTAAAAGCAGGAACCTAAGAAAGAAAAGTAGGTACCATGGGATGCCACATTTGGGAGTGAAAAGAGATGTAATGTCATTTCTGTTAATCAACTCTTCTCTTGCTAGTCTCATTTACTTTCATGTGTCTTCATAATACTTGGTTTTTGGACTTGTCACTCTTACATGCAAAGAAATCAGAAAAAAATTGTCGTATGATGGCTCAGATGTTAACTGATAAGCATTAGAGATTTAGTCATAAATACAAAAACAGAAAAGTAATGGAGATAGCAATGATGCTCAAAATTTTTAAAAGTCAGTATACTTGTTAGTGAAGTATTTCATTCATAGAAGAAAGAAAACATTGAAAGATGACCAAGACTTTCAGTTCAGTTCAGTCAGTTCAGTCGCTCAGTCGTGTCCGACTCTGTGACCCCATGAATCGCAGCACGCCAGGCCTCCCCTGTCCATCACCATCTCCCGGAGTTCACTCAGACTCATGTCCATCGAGTCTGTGATGCCATCCAGCCATCTAATCTGGATAATGGTGATGCCAAAATCAGAATGGGGAAAGAGTGGAATGTTATAATTATTTTTCGCACAGATTATAAACTTATATTTGACTCATTTTAGACTTTGATTGGGGCTTCCCTGGTGGCTCAGTGGTAAAGTATCTGCCTGCAGTGCAGGAGACCCAGGTTTGATCCGTGAGTTGAGAAGATCTGCTGGAAGGGAATGGCAACCTGCTCCAGTATTCTTACCTGGAGATTTCCACAGAGGAACCTAGTGGGCTACAGTCCATGGGGTTGCAAAGAGTAGTACATGACTGAGTGACTAACACCTCACCTCACCAGATTTTGTTTGGATAGAAAAATGAAGATATCTTTTTAAAAATAAACTGAAGATGATAAGCCTAGAGACATGTGAGATGTGAAGTGTCAAAGTAGGAAATGAATATTTGGCAGTCCTGTGAATTAACTGAACTCTTTATGGGTACAGAAAGGGATGAATAGAAATTTCCCAGGGAACCTTAAAGAGAAAGGAAAAAGATAGGAGGGAAAAAAGAAAAGGGAAGAAAAGAATGTCCATAACAATGGACAAAAGGGGAAAGGAGGAGGGAAGGGTGGAAAGGGAAGAGAGAAGGAAGGGAAAAAGAGAAGGAGGGAAAGAGGGAAAAAGAAAGAAAGATAAGAAAAACAAAGGAAAGGAAAGGAAATAGCAAGGTATTGCAATGAAGAGAAGAAAGCTAAGTGACTCACAGATTAAAAATACCAAAATTAAAAATTAGTTTTTAGAAGGAATGAGGTTGTGACATATACATTAAAAATGCATAAGGGTAGAAGTTAACAAAAATCTAAATATTAATATTGTTTAGAAAAAGAATATTAGCTAAAATTAGGGGATTTTAAAGACAGGTGAAAATAAAAGCCAGATTGAAAAGTTAAGATTTTATATGGAAATATTGATAGTAAAAGAGTGCTATTGAAAAGTCAAATTTTCAGTGGTTCTATTTAATTTTGTTTATTTTTAGTTTTACTGTCGTATAGTTGATTTACCATGTTGTGTTAGTTTTAGGTGTATAGCAAAGTGGATCAGTTATACGTATACATATGTCCACTCTTTTTTTTAGATTTTTCCCATATAGTTCATTACAGAGTATTGGGTAGAGTTCCCTGAACTGTACAGTAGGTTCATATTCATTATCTACCTCATATATAGTAATATGATATGTCAATCCCAATCTTTCAATTTATCCTTCCCCCCCTTATCCCCCAGTAACGGTAAGTTTGTTTCTGCATCTGTAACTCTATTTATGTTTTGTAAATCAGTTCATTTGTAACTTTTTTAAAAATTCCACATACAAGCAATATCATATGATATTTTGTGTGTGTGTGTTTCTGTCTTCACTCAGTTTGACTGTCTCTAGGTCCATTCATGTTGCTGCAAGTGATATTATTTTTTTTTGGTTGAATAATATTCAATTACATGTATGTACCACATCTTCTTTATCCATTCCTCTGTTGATTGTTTCCATGTCCTGTCTATTGTAAGTAGTGCTGCAATGAACATTAGAGTGTATATAGCTTTTGAAGTATTGTTTTCTCTGGGTATGCCTGGAGTGGAATTGCTGGGTCATATGGTTCATTGACTATGCCAAAATTTTTGACTGTGTGGATCACAATAAACTGTGGAAAATTCTGAAAGAGATGGGAAGACCAGACTACCTGACCTGCCTCTTAAGAAACCTGTATGCAGGTCAGGAAGCAACAGTTAGAACTGGACATGGAACAACAGACTGCTTCCAAATAGGAAAAGGAGTATTTCAAGGCTGTATATTATCACCCTGCTTATTTAACTTCTATGCAGAGTGCATCATGAGAAATGCTGGGCTGGAGAAAGCAGAAGCTGGAATCAAGATTTCTGGGAGGAATATTAATAACTTCAGATATGCAGATGACACCACCCTTATGAAAGAAAGTGAAGAAGAACTAAAGAGCCTCTTGATGCAAGTGAAAGAGGAGAGTGAAAAAGTTGGCTTAAAGCTCAACATTCAGAAAACTGAGATATGGTATCCGGTCCCATCACTTCATGGGAAATAGATGGAGAAACAGTGGAAACAGTGTCAGACTTTATTTTTTTGGGCTCCAAAATCACTGCAGATGGTGATTGCAGCCATGAAATTAAAAGAAACTTACTCCTTGGAAGGAAAGTTATGACCAACCTAGACAACATATTAAAAGCAGACATTACTTTGTCAACAAAGGTCTGTCTAGTCAAGGCTATGGGTTTTCTAGTAGTCGTGTATGGATGTGAGACTATAAAGAAAGCTGAGTGCAGAAGAATTGATGCTTTTGAACTGTGGTATTGGAGAAGACCCTTGAGAGTCCCTTAGACAGCAATCCTAAAGGAGATCAGTCTTGGGTGTTCATTGGAAGGACTGATGCTGAAGCTGAAACTGCAATACTTTGGACACCTGATGCAAAGAACTGACTCATTTGAAAAGACCCTGATGCTGGGAAAGATTGAGGGCAGGCGGAGAAGGGGACAACAGAGGATGAGATGATTGGATGGCATCACTGACTCGATGGCCATGAGTTTGGTTAAAGTCCGGGAGTTGGTGATGGACAGGGAATCCTCCCATGGTGCAGTCCATGGGATCGCAAATAGTTGGACATGAATGAGCAACTGAACTGAACTGAACTGAACTAGAAGGAGAGAAGGAAATGAGATATCAGTACACATTCAAGGGCAGGGACTAAAGTTCAGTAGGTGAATGAAGGAATTTGAGAGATTACAGCTGTTACTGGAAAAAAAAAGACAAATTGTTTATGAAAGTTCATGGTGAGAACAACATAGAAAAGTTAGCTTGGTTTAATGCATAAGGAGAAAAAGAAATATGATTTTTGGTTATAAAGCCTCAGAATTAAAGAAACAGTAGCTGTGTAATATCATTAGTTGAGTGCTTACCCTTTCAGGTAGTATGAAGGACTCCATTTGTTGTTGTTGTTCAGTCACCAAGTCATATCTGATCTTGGCGACCTCATGAACTGCAGCATGCCAGGCTTATTTGTCCTCCTCTATCTCCTGGAGTTTGCTGAAGTTCATCCCCATTGTGTTGGTGATGCTATGTAACCATCACATCCTCTGCCGCCCTTTTCTCCTTTTGCCTTCAATTTTTCCCAGCATCCGAGTCTTTTCCAAGGGTATTGGCTCTTTGCACCAGGTGGCCAAGGTATTGGAGCCTCAGTTCCAGCATCAGTCCTTCCAGTGAATATTCAGGGTTGATTCACTTTTAGCATTGACTGGTTTGATCTCCTTGCAGTCCAAGGGACACTCAAAAATCTTCTCCAGCACCACAATTCAAAGCATCAATTTTTCAGTGTTTAGTCTTTTTATGGTTCAGTTCTCATATACATTCATGACTGCTAGAAAAACCATAGCTTTGACTATATGAACCTTTGTCAGCCAAGTGATGTCTTTGTTTTTTAATATACTGTCTGCTGCTGCTGCTGCTAAGTCACTTCAGTTGTGTCCGACTCTGTGCGACCCCATAGATGGCAGCCCACCAGGCTCCTCCTAAATGGGATTTTCCAAGCCAGAGTAATATGCTGTCTAGATACTATTTAATCTTTACAAGTCTTTGCCTCCAAAGCAAACATTATTGTTTACATTTTGTCTGTGCTAGTTGTGTCCAGCTCTTTGCAACTCCATGGACTGCGGTTTGCCAGGATCCTCTGCCCATGGAATTTTCCAGGCGAGAATCCTAGGGTGGGTTGCCATTGCCTTCTCCAGGTTTACATTTTACAGATGAGTAAATACGGCTTGGGAAGATAAATCACTTATCCCAAGTTCACACAGCTGTGAGTTTAAAAGATAAATCTAAGACAAACTCCTAAGCAGTGCTTCATGGAAATTTGAACTAAAGCTGAAAAGACATAGTCCCTTTGAAGACTGGAAAACGATGAGTTGACATGAGGGTAAAGTAGTATATATTTAGAGAAAGCACCAGATTGGGCTTCCCTGGTGGCTCAGGTGATAAAAAAGCTGCCTGCAATGAAGGAGACCCAGATTTGATCCCTGGGTGGGGAAGAGTCCCTTGGTGAAAGGAATGGCTTCCCACTCCAGTATTCTTGCCTGGAGAATTCAATGGACAGAGAAGCCTGGTGAGCTGCAGTCCATGGGGTCACAAAGAGTCGGACGTGACTGAGCAACTTTAACTTCACTTTGTTTGAAATTTTACTATTTGCAAAAGCCTAGTAACGTATTGTTCTATTTGTTTACTGAGTCATTGGAGTTTATTGCTGTTCTTTGCTAGCCTGTACAATGATGTGCCGCTGAAGGAGTCTCAGGAATAGCAAAATGACACTGGGTAAAACTGGCGGGTAGGGTGATGCTTTGTGTAGCTCATTATAGAAGGGACATTGATTCTCAAGTGTACAGAGAGAATTCATCTTATCACACTGGGTCATATCACTTACCATTAAAAGGTTCTTGTTCTGTCCTGTATTTTCAGTTTATGTCTCATTAATCACCAATCTTTACTTCTTACTCACTCTGAACTCTCATTCTGAATGAACTAGTTCATTACAAACAAATAAAAATTAAACAACCATTTCAACTTGAAATGATTCAACAGATCCTTTTCTTTTTCTGCTTCATTGTATTTTCCTAAAAGATATTATAAATTTTGTCCACATAGTTAATCACAATATATAAAATTAAAATAATAATCTATGACTTTTGCATAAATAAAAACTGATAAACATATCTATTCTACTATAGCTTTGTTTTTAAAAGAAATTAGAGACTTCGATCAACAGAGCAATGTTGTTATGGTCCATCTGCAGTCTAGTTTTTGATCCGTGGAAGTATCTTTAATTAAAAAATCAAAGAACTAAAATAATATTACATGAGTCCTTTTATAAAATCTCTCTCTGATCTGCTTTCTGTTTTATTAAGCAAATATATTTCTTATTCCCTGACCTTCTCTTGTCCCATTCTCCTTTTCCTACCTCATTCCATAATGTTTTAGTCAGCTCAGGTCACTATAACAAAATTCCATGGACTGAGTGACTTAAACACAGACATTTCTCACATTCTGGAGGCTGGTAAGTCCAAGATCAAGGTGTGGATACATTAGTTGCTGGTAAGGACCTTGTTGGCTTTCAAACCACTGCCTTTTCACTGTGTAGCCACATGGTAGAGATAAAGAGAGAGTTGTGATCTCTTTTTCTCTTCTTGAGGTGAGGTGACGGTGAGGTGAAGTCGCTCAGTCATGTCTGACTCTTTGTGACCCTGTGGACTGTAACCTACTAGGCTTCTCTGTCCATGGGATTCTCCAGGCAAGAATACTGGAGTGGATTGCCATTTCCTTCTCCAGGGGATCTTCCCAACCCAGGGATCAAACCTGGGTCTCCCACATTGGAGGCAGACGCTTTAACCTCTGAGCCACCAGGGAAGCCCTTTTCTCTTCTTATAGAATACTAATTCTATCATAGAGGCTCCATCCTCAAGACCATATCTAAACCTGATTATTTCCAAAAGGTTCCACTTGCAAATAATATCACACTGGGGATTAGGGTTTGAATATATGAATTTTGAGAGGTGATAAGCATTCAGTCCATAACATAACTACATTATTCTATTTCAGCCATTCCATGCCCCTTCCCACTGTGTCACATGTTAACACTCAGTTTGGGCACACAGACTTAATCTCAGAGACATTGATTTCCTATCCTGTTAAATGAAAACACAACATACCTTTACTATCCTTTAGAACACACAATGGATTATTTTAACCTCTGAATATTCAATATCTCTGATTTTTTTCTCAAAGAGTCCTGCAGAGTAAAACAGAAAGGTATTAACATTCTTCAAATTATGAGACTAGAGAGATTTTTGTTTCCTGTGTCAAGATAACCTCTAAACTCTATCCTCCTATCTATAATGTATCTATAATGTATACTGCCTTTTTTTTTTTCTTTCTGTTGTTGTTCAGTTGCTAAGTCATGTCTGACTCTTTGTGATCCCATGGACTGCAGCACTCCAGGCTCCTCTGTCCTCCACCATTTCCCAGAGTTTGCTCAAATTTCCCTTGAGTTGGTGATGCTAACCATCTCATCCTCTGCTGCACCCTTCTCCTTTTGCCATCAATCTGTCCCAACATCATGGTCTTTCTAATGAGTTGGATTTTCACATCAGGTGGCCAAAATACTAGAGTTAGCTTCAGCAACAGTCCTTCCAATGAATATTCAATGTTGATTAATTGTTAAGAATTCAGTAGTTTTCAGTATTTCACAATGTTGTTCAACCATCACCATTATTTAATTCCAGAATATTTTCATCAGCCTAAAAAGAAATTCCATACCCATTACCAGTCATTCCCTATCCTCTTTCTCCCCAGTTCCTAGCAACCACTCATTTATTTTCTTTCTCTGTGGTTTTACCAGTTCTGGATATTTTATATGGCATTTTGCTTTTGGCTTTCTTTACGTGGCATAATGTTTTCAAGGTTCATCCATTCTGTAGCATGTGTTAGTACTTTATTCCTTTTATGGATTAATAACATCCCATTGCATGTGTATGCCATACTTTTAGACTGTCATCAGCTGATGGACCTTTAGGTTGTTTCCATATTTTGGCTCTTATGAATAATTCTGCTATAAATACTGTTTGAGCATATGTGTTTAGTTCTGTTGGGTATATAACTAGGAGTGGAATTGTTGGGTCATATGATAATTCTATGTTTAAATTTTTAAAAACTAACTTTTTCACAGCAGTTACAGCATTTTACACTCCCACCAGCAGTATATGAAGGTGCTAAATTCTCCACATTCTCAAAAACACTTATTTTCCTTTTAAAATTTTTATTAAATCTACCCCAATATACAGGGAATGATGTCTCATTGTCATTTTGATTTGCATGCCCACTTGGAAAATCTCATGGACAGAGGAGCTGGGCGGGCTACAGTCCATGGGGTCGCAAAGAGTTGGACATGACTTAGTGACTGAACAACGATTAATGGTATTGAGTATGTTCTCATGGGCTTATGGGCTATTTATTCATTTTTTAGGAGAAATGTCTCTTCAAATCGTTTCTCTCTTTTTAACTTAGGCTATTTTTCTCTATTTTTTGGACTGTATGGTTACTTTATATATCCTGGATACCAGATTCTCATGATTTCAAATATTTTCTTCCTTTTGGTGACTCTTCACTTTTCTGATAGTGTCTATTGATGTCCCAAAGTTTTTAATTTTAATGAAGTCCAATCTATCAAATTTTTATGTGGTCACTTGTGCTTTTCATGTCATATCTAAGAAAACATTGCCCAGCCCGAAAATCACAAAAATTTGCACCTAACAGTTTTAGCTCTTGCATTTATTTTTTTATTCATTTCGTGGTAATTTTTAATGTCACATGACATTAAGGGTCCAATTTCATCCTTTTGCATGTGTACATCCATATATTCCCATCCTTTTTTAAAAAGACTTCTTTATCCAGTGAATGGTCATGACCTCTTTGATGAAATTCAGTTTCTAATAATGTACAGATTTATTTATGGAATCTCAGCTTTATTCAATTGATCTATATGTCTATGACAGTACTACACCATCCTGAATATTGAAGCTCTGTACTTCTGAAATTGGGAGATATGCATCCTCCAAATTGATTCTTTTTCAAGATTGTTTTGGTTATCCTGGGTTCCTTGCATCTCCAAGTAAGTTTCAGAATCAGCTTTTACATTTTGCAGGTGTGGCTCAGTTAAGGATTACAAGAGGTGAGCGCAACATAATCCTAAATGTCCTTATAAGAGGGACCCAGGGGGAGACTTGACCCTAGGAAGCAGAGATTGAGATGATGTGGCCACAAACTGAAGAATGCAGTCAATCTTAGGTGGCTCCAGAGACAAGGAAGAGATTCTCCACAGGAGCCTCCAGAGGAAACATCTCTGCCAACATGCTGATTTTAGTCCATAAGACCCATGTTCTTGGTATTCTCTGGGGATTTATGACCTCTAGAACTATAGGAGAATATATTTGTGTTGTTCTAAACTACTGAAGTGAAGTAAATTTTTATAGCAACAAAATGAAAACTAAAACAAGGAATATTGCTATGATAACAATATTGTGTTACAAGGCATGAATAAAGAATGTTTTTACATTTATTTACATTTTCTTTAATTTCTTTCAGTACTATTTTCAGTGTAAAAATCTTACACTTCTTTGGTTAAATTTATTTCTAAGTATTTTGTTCTTTTTAATGCTATTTTAAGCAGGATTTTTTTTTCTTAATTTCATTTTCAAATTGTTCATTGCTAGTGTGTAGAAATAAATTGATTTTTATATATTGACCTTGTATCACCCAATAGAAATTTAATTTATTCTTTTGATTTGGAATTTAAAGTTTGTCCAAAAACTGGAATTTGTCTGTCCATGTCTCTAAGCTGTCTGTGTCCAGCATCTCCAGGGCTTCATTTTTCTCTTGAAAATAAATACCAGCCTTTTTTGGCCACATATTCATAATTTTCTTCCTACATACAGAGAGCTATAGACCTTACTTTACTGTCTAGACTTCACCATAAAGTTGAAATCATATTTAATTTAAGATCCAAATTTTAGTGTATATAAAGTGTCACTAATCTTATATAGTAATATTTTCACATCAGTTCAGTTCAGTCACTCAGTCCTGTCCGACTCTTTGTGACCCCATGAACCGCAGCACTCCAGACGTCCATGCCCATCACCAACTCCCAGAGTCCACCCAAACCCATGTCCATTGAGTTGGTGATGCCATCCAACCATCTCATCCTCTGTCATCCCCTTCTCCTCCTGCCCCCAATCCCTCCCAGCATCAGAGTCTTTTCCAATGAGTCAACTCTTGGCATGAGGTGGCCAAAGTATTGGTGTTTCAGCTTCAGCATCAATCCTTCCAATGAAAATCCAGGACTGATCTCCTTTAGAATGGACTGGTTGGATCAGTCCAAGGGACTCTCAAGAGTCTTCTCCAACACCACAGTTTAAAAGCATCAGTTGTTCGGCACTCAGCTTTCTTTATAGTCCAACTCTCACATCCATACATGACCACTGGAAAAACCATAGCCTTGACTAGACGAACCTTTGTTGACAAAGTAATGTCTCTGCTTTTGAATATGCTGTCTAGGTTGGTCGTAACTTTCCTTCCAAGGAGTAAGCATCTTTTAATTTCATGGCTGCAGTCACTATCTGCAGTGATTTTGGAGCCCAGAAAAATAAAGTTAGCCACTGTTTCCACTATTTCCCCATCTATTTGCCATGAAGTGGTGGGACCAGATGCCATGATCTAAGATTTCTGAATGTTGAGTTTTCCACATAAGTAAACAAAATGTCCTTAGTTTTTTCCTATTCTAGATTACACTAACTTTTTCTCTCTTTATTCATAGAAATTCTATAGTTTTGCTGCTTTCTTCAAATGTGATTCCAAACGTTGTCAGCTGGTGAGCAAAGAGTGGCTCAGATAATCAACTAGGAGAGTTATTAACATTGTCAATCCTGTGTAATCAAATGTCTAGGGAATAAGAAGCCCTAAATGAACTGGCATTTCCCTCATATAGCTGGCATTTGGAAAATGTGGGCATTATAGACAAGATAGATGATATACAATATTAGAAAGAAATTTTTACTCCAGGATAGACAGCGTGAAGCCTTCAGACAAAAGACAGGGAAAAAAAAACCTTGCATATGTTCATTACAGCCATATAAAGCTTAGCATTTCACACCTTGTCAGAGTTATCAGGTACAGAGCTGTCTTTGAATCTAATTTTCATTCCAACCGAAATGTGAGAAGTCAAATCACTGCATAGTGAAAAATGGAAAGCTTTCTTCACTGTGCAGTTTCCTGCAATCAGGTCTAAGGGGAACTCAGAAAAATCATACATTAAAAAACATTAGGTTGTATTTGTTCAGTGCAAACTGTTTTACTTGATAATGACAAATATGAGCTCTAAATTGCCCATGTTTAGAAAACTTACGTTAGTAAACATCTCATGTGACACAGTTCTAACTTGTTTACTGACATAGTCTAGTGTATGTGTTGATTTAAATTTTTTTAACCTCTTAGGTTTTGAAAGTGTTAAGAAATTCTAATATATGTTAGAGAAAGTACTAGGAAAGTACTAGTACCTATGAAGAAGTTATATGCACAAATTTGTTGTGTGAAATCCTATCTTTCTTTATTTTCAACCTATAGATAAACCTACCAAAACAGAAGAGAACAAGGAAAGATGGTAAAGTGAGTTAATTTCTTTAAAATTGCACCTGGATTAAAAAAAAAAATCCTCCTTTTAGGATCATTTACTTTCCCAAGGACTGAAAACATAAAGGGTGGGAATTGTTGTATAAATTTTGTCTCTTCTTTTGTTTTTATTTATTTATTTTTTGTTATTCTAAATTTTGTTTCTTAACTTGAGTGCTGCTTTCATTGTGGTTTTACCTTGTGATAAATAACTGAGCTCCTAAAACTAATAATCACATGATTAGGTGAATTGATGGTTGGATAAAGAGATAGATAGGTAGATAACTAAGTGATAAAGCAAATTATATAGAATGTTAATGATAGAGTGTAGAAGGTGGGCACATGAATGTTTAATATAAAATCCTTTCAATTTATCTGTGTATTTAAAATTTACCCTATAAAATGTTGAGTGAGTGAAGTCACTCAGTCGTGTCCAACTCTTTGCGACCCCCATGGACTGTAGCCCACCAGGCTCCTCCGTCCATGGGATTCTTCAGGCAAGAGTACTGGAGTGGGTTGCCATTTTCTTCTCTAGGGGATCTTCCCAACCCAAGGATCGAACCCAGGTCTCCCACATGGCAGGCAGATGCTTTAACCTTTGAGCCACCAGGGAAGCCCCATAAAATGTTGAAACAAGTAGTAAGTAAATGCAAGTCATAATCTTAGATTAGGTGGTCATGGAGAAGAAAGTTCTTAACTCATTTTTCCAGTATACTATATAGTAAACTTTACATGGGACATGATAAGGAACATGAGAGAACTGTCAAAACAACACAGAATTACCCACATAAATTGTGAATTCTCTTGTTTGCTTGGTGACTGGATTAAAACGTCACACAGTTGTTGTTTTTTTTTCCAAGATAGAAAATATAAATATAAAACTAAATATAAGTGGTGAGTAGAATCCTATTGAGACCTATTGCTGCCCAAGTAATCTGAACTCTTACAAACGTTTTAGTCATGCCAGGACTATGATAAAAGAGAATTGTGAGATTAATTCAGTATTCAAGAGAGAAAAGGCTATTTTGTTTATCTGGACTTTCGGGCAGGGTGATTTGTCTACATAACATCAGAAGGCACCTTGCATGTGTGGCTTCTATGAGGAGTATCTTAGAGTTAGTGATTGCACAGTATGTGACAGCCCTATTTTCTGGTTAACATAGCTTTTCCTGGGATTGTTTAAAATAGTGAAAAAAAAAAATCTTAGTAGCAGCGTAAACACTCAGTTCCATCTTCATGCCTCCCCTCATTCGCTAATTTCTGTCCAGGCCAAAGGTAAAAAACCTCCTGATACGTTTGATTACACTTTACTTGAATTTCTATGTAATTTTTTCAAAAAGTATGAATATTATACATTTCATTTATCTTGTATCCTATTGTGTAAATGAAATTTCACCATTGGTATTCTTTTGTGTTGAAGCTCTTTTCATCAGCATTATGTTTATGAGATTCATTCATGTTCCTGCACATACTTGTTTTTCACTTATTTCCATTGCTGCATACTATTTCACTTTATGATTCCACCTCATTATTTTGTCCTTTCTAATATTAGCAGAAATTGAGTTACTTTTATTTTGGAGTTAATAAGAATTGATGAGGCATGTTCTTATCTATATACTTAATGTATTGATGAGGCTTATATTCTTCTAGTATTAAGTAGAATAATTGATGATGGTGGCTTCCCAGATGGCTTAGATGGCAAAGAATCTGCCTGTAATTGTGGAGACCTAGGTTTGATCTCTGGTTCAGGAAGATCCCCTGGAGAAAGGCATAGCAACCCACTCTAGTATTTTTGCTTGGAGAATCCCATGAATAGAAGAGCCTAGTGGGCTACAATCCTTGGGGTCACAAAGAGTCAGACATAACTGAGTGACTAAGCACACACACACAATACAATTGACATCTAATCAATTAGTTTCACTAAAACATGAAAAAAGATAATTAACCTGATATTAACCCTATTAACAAATATAATTCTAGCTATATTACTTGTATTTATTGCCTTCTGATTCCCTCAACTAAATGTTTCTTCAGAAAAAAACAAGCCTTTATGAGTGCAGATTTGACCCTATAGGATCAACTCATCTTCCTTTCTCTGTAAAATAATTTTTAGTAGCCATTACATTGCTTCTTTTGATTTAGAAATTGCACTCCTCTTACCACTCCCTTGATCATCACAAACAAATAAGTTAAACACTATACTCATTATAGCCCTATTTCTAATTTTATTATTACAGTAAGCCTAGCCTACAAATGAACTCAAGAAGGACTAAAATGAGCCAAATGTAGTATTTAGTTCAAAATAAGTGATTTTTACTCATTAGATTATGATTAAATGCATAATTACCAAGTGGCTTCAGTATATATAAATATTATCATAGCATTTATATTTCCCTTATAGAACTATTAATATATTGATCTTATTTAATATCATCTTTATGATGCTTAGAAGGCATGATATTATCACTATCCATTATAGCAACCATAATAATCTTAACTGCACACTTTAACTAGCATAAGGCCAATTGTATTATTAGTATTTGCACCCTGCAAAGCAGCACTTGGGTTGTCTCTACTAGTAATAATATCAAATACATATGACACTGACTATATATAATACCTCAATTTAATGCTAAAAATTATTATTCCTACAGTTATACTAATACCCCTAACTTGATTCTCAAAAAATAGTATAATCTTATATCAATACTATAACTCACAGCTTACTAATTAGCCCAACAAACCTACTCCTTCTTAACCAATTCAACACTAATCATCTTAATATTTCATTACTTTTTTCTCTGACTTCTTATCAACACCACTACTAATTTTAACAACATGATTGTTACCTCTTATATTAATAGCTAGCCAATATCATGTATTAAAAAATAATTAACCTGAAAAATTATATATTACTATACTAATCATGCTATAATTATTTCTAATCATAACATTTACTTCTATAGAATTAGTTCTCTTCTACATTTTATTTAAAGCAACACAAGTCCCAACACTTATATTGTTACCCAATGAGGTAGTCAAACAGAATGTCTTAATGCATTATTTCTTATTTTATACACTTGTATCCCTCCCCATTTTTGCAAAACTAGTCTATATCCAGCATATCACAGAATCGCTAAATTTCCTGACACTTCAATACTGAACCCAAATAATATCCAACTCCTGACCCAATGTTTTTGCATGATTGCTGGCTGCTACCGCTAAGTCACTAATAGTGTAAAATACCTTTATAGTAAAAATACCACTAGACGGTCTTCATCTTCGATTACCTAAAGCACTTGTAAGAAGCCCCTACTTCAGGTTCCGTGGTACTTCTAGCCATTATTACTGAAACTTGGAGGCTACGGTGTATTATGAATTACAATACTTAATCCACTAACAGACTTTGTAGGATATCCTTTTATTAGATTATCCCTATGAGGCATAATCATAACTAGTTCAAACAGACCTAAAATCTCTCATCACATATTCTTCTGTCAGCCATATAGCGCTTGTTATTGTAGCTATCCTTTTCTAAATACCTTGAATCTACATAGGGGCTTCTGCTCTAATAATTGCTCATGGCCTTACATCATCTATATTATTCTGTTTGGCAAATTCAAATTATAAATGAATTCATAGCTGAACAATAATTCTAGCCTGAGACCTACAAACATTTCTCCCATTAATAGCAACCTGATGATTACTAGCAAGCCTGACAAACTTAGCCCTGCCCCCAACTATTAATCAGAGGATATTTGTAGTAATATCACCCTTCTGATACTCAAACATCATAATTATTCTAATAGGAATTAATATAGTAATTGCTGCCTTATACTCCCTATACGTATTAAACTCAGAGAGGTAAATAAAACACACCATATCAATATTTCACCATCCTTTATACAAGAAAACGCCCTCATATCACTCCACATCTTATCCCTCTTACTCTTATCATTAAACCTCAAATTTATTTTAGGCCCTTTATACTGTAAATATAGTTAAAAAAATAACTAGATTCTGAATCTAATAACAGAAGATTATACCCTTCTTATTTACTGAAAAAGAATCAAGAAAGCTAACTAATGCTCCCATATCTAATAACATGGTTTTTCAAACTTTTAAAGGATAATAGCTATCCATTGGTCTTAGGAACCAAAAAACTGGTGCAACTCCAAATAAAAATAATAAACTCATTCTCCTCTTTCACACTGGCCATACCACCTAGGAAGCCCCTATTTATGTTAATTATACCAATTATAATAACAAGCACCAATATCTATAAAATTAACATATATCACATGTAAAAACTACTGTTTAATAATGCCTTTATTAAGAGTCTAATTTCAATAATAATATTTATTCACTTGTTTTTTAGTTGCTGTCACATTTGACTCCTTTGCCACCCCATGGACTGTAGCCCACAAGGCTCTTCTGTCCACGGAATTTCCCAAGCAAGAATACTGGAGTGGCTTGCTATTTCCCTCTCCAGGGAATTTTCTTGACCCAGGGATAGAACTCTGTCTCCTATATTGGCAGGCAGATAGATGCTTTACCGCTGAGCCACCAGGGAAGCCCAATATTGATTTTATACAGGCCACGAAATAATTGTCTCAAACTGACACTGAATTACTGTTCAAACTCATAAATTATCATTCAGCTTCAAAATAGATTATTTCATAATAATATTTATAACTATTTGTCACATGATCATAGAATTTTCAATATGATACATGCATTCAGACCCTAATATCAACCGGTTTTTAAACATCTTGTCCTTTTCCTCATTGCAATATCAATTCTTGTTACTGCTAACAACCTCTTCCAACCATCAGAAGAGAAAGTGTTCATTGCTCAGTTGTGTCTGACTCTTTGTGACCCCCTGGACTGTGTAGCCAACCAGGCCCCACTGTCCGTGGGATTCTCCAGGCAAGAATACTGGATTGGGTAGCCATTCCCTTCTCCAGAGGATCTTCCTGACCCAGGGATCAAGCCCAGGTCTCCCACATCAGATGAGGAGTAAGAATTACATCTTTACTACTTATCAGATGACTATATGGATGAGCTGCTGCCCTACAGGTAACCTTATGTAACCATATTGGAGATATTGGATTTATTACAGCAATAGCATGGTTCCTATTCAGCTTAAGTGCATGTGATTTACAACAAATTTTTATACTCAATTTAAATAATTCAAATTTACCTCTAATAGGACTCATACTAGCCCCAACTGGAAATTTTGCCCAATTTGGCCTTCACCCATGACTGTCTCAGCAATAGAAGGCCCTATTTCTATCTCAGCCCTGCCCCACTCAAGCACAATAGTGGGAGCAGGTATCATTTTACTTGTTTGCTTTAATCCTTTGACAGAAAATAACCACCTTATTCAAACGATTATGTTTAGGAGCCATTACCACACTGTTTATAACAATGTGTGCTCTTACCCAAAATGATTAAAAAAAAAAAAACAACATTGCCTTTTCTACCTCTAGTCAACTAGGCCTCATGATAGTAACATTTCGCATTAACCAACCTTACCTATTCTGAAAGAGATGGGAATACCAGACCACCTGACCTGCCTCTTGAGAAACCTATATGCAGGTCAGGAAGCAACAGTTAGAACTGGACATGGAACAACAGACTGGTTTCAAAAAGGAAAAGGAGTACGTCAAGGCTGTATATTGTCACCCTGCTTATTTAACTTATATGCAGAGTACATTATGAGAAACGCTGGGCTGGAAGAAGCACAAGCTGGAATCAAGATTGCCAGGAAAAATATCAATAACCTCAGATATGCAGATGATACCACCCTTATGGCAGAGAGTGAAGAGGAATTAAAAGCCTCTTGATGAAAGTGAAAGAGGAGAGTGAAAAAGTTGGCTTAAAGCTCAACATTCAGAAAACTAAGATCATGGCATCTGGTCCCATCACTTTATGGGAAATAGATGGGGAAACAGTGGAAACAGTGTCAGACTCTATTTTTGGAGGCTCCAAAATCACTGCAGATGGTGATTGCAGCCATGAAATTAAAAGACGATTACTCCTTGGAAGGAAAGTTATGACAACCTAGATAGCATGTTCAAAAGCAGAGACATTACTTTGCCAACCAAGGTCCATCTAGTCAAGGCTATAGTATTTCCAGTGGTCATGTATGGATGTGAGAGTTGGACTGTGAAGAAAGCTGAGCCCCGAAGAATTGATGCTTTTGAACTGTGGTGTTGGAGAAGACTCTTGAGAGTCCCTTGGACTGCAAGGAGATCCAACCAGTCCATTCTAAAGGAGATCAGCCCTGGGATTTCTTTGGAAGGACTGATGCTGAAGCTGAAATTCCAATACTTTGGCCACCTCATGCAAAGAGTTGACTCATTGGAAAAGATTCTGATGCTGGGAGGGATTGGGGGCAGGAGGAGAAAGGGACAACTGAGGATGAGATTGCTGTATTGCATCACCGACTCGATGGACAGAGTTTGGGTGAACTCCGGGAGTCGGTAATGGACAGGGAGGCCTGGCATGCTGCAGTTCATGGGGTCACAAAGAGTTGGACACGACTGAGTGACTGAACTGAACTAAACTGAACTAAACCTTGCCTAGCATTCCTTCTTATTTGTATTCATGACTTCTTTAAAGCTATGTTATTCATATGCTCTGGATCTATTATCCATAATCTGAACAATGAGCAAACTTCCGAAAAATGGGTTTATTTCAACAATACACTTTACCACAACAGCCCTCTTCATTGGCATTCTAGCACTTACAGGGATATCTTTCCTCACTGGATTTTATTTTAAAGACCTAATCATCAAAACTGCCAACATGTATTATACCAATGCCTGAGCCCTTTTAATAACTCTAATTGCCACCTCCCTCACGACCCTGCATTATCTTCTTTACACTCCTAGGACAACCCAATTCTCTGCCTTAGCTATAATTAATTAAAACAATTCCTTTCTTGTTAATTCTATTAAATGCCTGTGAAAATTTGAAGCATTTTCACTGGTTTTATTTCCAAGAATATTCCTCCAGCAACAATTCCATAAACACCTTACTACTGAAAGTTAACTGTCCTTCTTGTAATCATTCTAGGCTTCACTCTAGCATTTGAAATCAATAGCATTACATAAAACCTAAAATTCAGTTATCTATCAAGTATATTCAAATTCTCCAATCTCTTAGGATTTTTTCCCATTATTATACACTGCCTAGTGCCTTACATAAATCAACAAGCCAGAAATCACCATCCTCCTTAATCTGATTAGAAAACATTTTACCAAAAACCACTTTCCTTAATCAATTAAAAATCAGTATCAGATCAGAAAAGCTTAATTAAATTATATTTCCTTTAATTCTTCATCACCCTGCTCCTTAGCATGATTCTATTTCATTTCCACGAGTAATCTCCATAATAACCATAACACCAATTAACAATGACCAGCCAGTGACAATCACAAATCAAGTACCATAATTATATAGCACCACAGTCCTTTTAGCCTCTTCACTAAAAATACAGAATCCCCCATATCCTAAATTACTCAATCCCCTAAATCATTAAATGCAAACACAATCTCCACCTTCTAATCCTTTAAAGCATTAAAAACTAGCAAAAATTCCATAATTAAACCAGAAAGAAATGCCACCAGTACAGTCTTATTAGAGACCCAAACATTAGGGTAATGCTCAGTAGCCATAGACATTGTATAACCAAACAGCACTAACATCCCCCATAAATAATTTAAAAATACTATTAAACCTAAAAATGACTCACCAAAATTTAATACAATACCACAACCAACACCACCACTTACAATTAACCCAAGCCCACCATAAATAGTTGAAGGTTTTGAAAAAATCCCACAAAACCAATCACAAAAATAATGCTTAAAATAATGTGTTATCATTATTCTTACATGGACTCTAACCATGACTCATAACATGAAAAACCATTATTATTCAACTACAACACTAGTGACCAACATTCTGAAATCACACCCCTAATAAAAATTATTGACAACATATTTATTGATCTCCCAGCTCCATCAAACATCTCATCATGATGGAATTTTGGTTTTCCACTAGGTATTTGTTTAACTCTGCAAATCTTAACAGGCTTGTTCCTAGCGATACATTGTACACCAGATACGATAACCACCTTCTTATCAGTCACACACATCTGCTGAGACATAAATTATCACTGAATTATCCAATATATAATGCAAATGAGGCTTCCATATTCTTTATCTACCTATTCATCCATGTAGGATGTGGCCTATACTGTGGATCATATGACTTCTTAGAAACATGAAACATTGGAGTTATTCTATTATTTACAGTCATAGCCACAGCACTTACAGGTTACATACTGCCTTAAGGACAAATATCATTCTGAGGAGCAAGCAACAGTAATGACTTATCTCCTTTCAGCAATCCCATATGTTTGTGCAGACCTTATTGAGTGAATCTGAGATGGAGTTTCAGTAGATAAAGTAACTCTCTCATGATTCTTAGCCTTTCACTTTATCCTTCCATTTATTGTTGCAGCACTAGCTGCTCCACCTATTGTTTTTCTGTGAAACAGGATCTAGTAATCAAACAGGAATTTCATCTGACATAGAAAAGATCCCATTTCTTCCATATTATACAATTAAAGATATCTAGGTGCCTTATTACTAGTTTCAATATTAATAATATTTAGTCCTGTTTTCACCTGACTTGTTAGGAGACCCTGAAAAATCCCTTCAATACACCACCTCATATTACCCCAGAATGATATTTCCTATTTGCATATGCAATCCTCCAATCAATTTCTAGTAATCTAGGAGGAGCTTTATCCCTAATCTTTTCTATCCTAATCTTAGTACTAAATACCATTACTCCATACATCTAAACAAGGTATCTTGACATTCCGACACCTTTGCCAGTGTCTATTCTGAGTTCTAGTAGCAGGCCTATCAACACTAATATGAATTGGAGGGCAACCATTAGAACACCCCTTCATTATCATCAGACAATTAGCATCAACCTTATATTTTTTCCTAATTCTATTACTAATACCAGTAACTAGTGCCATCAGAAATAGTATCCTAAAATGAAGAGTCTTTGTGGCATATTTATTACCCTGGTCTCATAAATCAGAAAAGGAGAATAATAAATCTCCTAAGACCCAAGGAAGAAGCTATAGCTCCACCCTCAGCACTCAAAGCTGAAATCCTACTTAAACGATTCCCTGGAATTTTGTTATAGTGCATTTACAAGATTTTTAAGTACTGTATCAGTTATTAAGGTAGCCTGATTTCATGAACCCCCTATGTACTTGCAAACCTGTATTGCCACATTAGTAAGTAGTAGTAAGGTCGCTCAGTCACGTCCGACTCTTTGCGACCCCATGGACTGTAGCCTACCAGGCTCCTCCCTCCATGGGATTCTCCAGACAAGAGTACTGGAGTGGGTTGCCATTTCCTTCTCCAGGGAATCTTCCCAACCCAGGGATTGAACCCGAGTCTCCTGCATTGCAGGCAGACGCTTTAACCTCTTAGCCACCAGGGACAGCTACATATATATTATACCATGCATAATACATCACATGCATAATTGTTCGTTAAATTATTTACCCCATGCATATGTGTGTACATAATATTGTTGATATTACATAGTACATATAATTATTAGCTGTACATAGTACATTGTATTAAGTCCATGTCAACATGCATATCAGATCCAATAGATCACAAGGTTAATCACCAGACCATGTGAAACCATCCACCCACTTGGCTAGTACACCCCTTCTTGCTCTGGGCCCATGATCTATGGGGGTTTCTATTAGTGAAACTTTATCAAAGATCTGATTCTTACTTTGAAAGGTTGTTGTTGAATCACGACGCCGGGATTCTTGGCCCCAGGAGGAGAAGAATTCAATCCAGGGCCAGAGACGAGGCTTGATCGCTCAGAGCTTTTGTGTAACAAAGTTTTATTAAAGTATAAAGGAGATAGAGAAAGCTTCTGACATAGGCATCAGAAGGGGGTAGAAAGAGTACCCCCTGCTAGTCTTTAGCTGGATGTTATATAGTCACCAGCAGTCTGTTAATGAAAGAAAGGAATGTCTCAAAACTTAGAATGGCCAGGCCCCTCACCCATAAGATGTATTTTGGGATAACCTTGGCTCCAAATGGTTTATCTTGGGCCATAAAATGATTAACTTGAATCTTGAAGAAGGGCAGATCACCATACAGATAGTTTCATTTACATAGATTAGAGGAACAATATCGGAGTATAACATACTGGTTTATCAAGTAGATTCTGAGTCCAAAAGGCGAACCAACTTGAAGACAGAGTTTGGGGTAAATGCACAGTACATTAGCATAGCTTAAGATAAACATTTCCATAAGAAAAAGGCAATGGTTAACTTCAGATGAAACCAGGTATCATTATGACAGCACAGAATTTTAAGAGAAACCTCCTTTTAAATTTGTATAGAGAAGGAAAAAATATCGCTAGTTTGTTTCCTCCTGCCGCTTAAGAGAGAGAAAATGTCTGACACATCCAGGCTATTTCCTCCGTTTGGAGAACCCTGGCCTTCTTGCCTGTTACCCTCTCAACTTCTGGAGCCATCTCACCTAAAAATGCCCATTCCTTCCTTTTAAATAAAGTCATCTTAGTGGACTAATGACTAATCAGCCCATACTCACAAGTAACTGTGGTGTCATGCATTCAGTATTTTTTAATTATGGGGGATGCTTGGATTCAGCTATGGGCGTCTAAGGCCCTTACACAGTCAAATAAATTTGAAGTAGCTGGACTTCAGTGAAGATTAATTACCAGGGTAATGAGAAGCAGGGTGATTTTCAGTCAATGGAAACAGGACATAGAGAATTATATATGTATTTATACACTAAATATACTTCACCTATCCTCCCTCCTAAAATTCACAGTATACTTAAATATATTGATCTGTATATGTCACACATGGAAATGCATTTCTTTAGGATGTACCAAAGAGTGGAACTGCTAGGAAGATCTCCAGATTTAATTTATAATACTTAATAGTTTTTCAAAATCATATATTTATGCTCTTATAAACTGTCTGAAAGTTCCCAGTTGTCTACATTCTTGCTAACATATGATATTTTTATTTAAGCCATTTTCTTGTGTATTAAATGATATCCTACTGTCTCAATTTTTATTTGATTAATTGGATATAAGCAAACTATGGCCACTTTTGTGAAATGCATATTCAGATGTTTTGTCCATTTTTCTATTGAGCTGTCTATAGTTTTGTTTATTTTTAAGATTTCTTTATATATTTTTAATAGAATTCCTTTGTAACTAGGTAATGTGTGTTGTCTTCTTTATGAGCTATTTTATTGATGGAATTTTAAAAATTCTACTTCTAGTTTTATTATTTTGAATTTTAGTATAGTCCAATATTTAATTTTTCTCAATAATTAGTTTTTATGTCAATAATTTAAAAGTGATTCTATGTCATAAGATTATGTAACTATTGTTCTATCTTCTGTAAATATTATTGGTTTTATTTTATCTTTCTTTTTAAAATTCACCTAGAACGGATTTTTGTTTTATTTTTTTCAGGTGGTGAAAGGGTGAAGTCGCTCAATCGTCTCTGACTCTTTGCAGTCCCATGGACTGTAACCTACTAGGCTTCTCTGTCCATGGGATTCTCCAGGCAAGAATACTGGAGTGGATTGCCATTTCCTTCTCCAGGGGATCTTCCCAACCCAGGGATCGAACCTGGGTCTCCCACATTGTAGGCAGATGCTTTAACCTCTGAGCCACCAGGGAAGCCCATTTTTTCTCAAGTGAACATTTTATTTTCTAGCAATATTTTTAATAAGACATCATTTTTCCATAATTCTACAGTGTTATAGAATGGTGATGTTTCTGTGCTCTCTGTTGTATTCTACTCATTTATTTGAACATTCAAAAATAAATGGCTTACATATTTAATTACTATAGTTTTGTAAATCTTGACATCCAGTAGCAAAAGTCCTTATATCATGTTTTCTTATTCAAGATTGTCCTTATTATTCTTGACCCCTTGCACTTCCTCATAAATTTTAGAGACACTGTCCATTTCCACAAAATTGAGATTGTATTTAATCTGTATATTAGTTGCACAGAATGGCATCTTTATAATTTGATTTTTAATCCACGTTTTATGTAATTTTCTTAAAGAAATTTTGCCCATCTACTATTATAGCTTATATATAAATATAATATCAGGAAAAAAGCACATTAAATTATTAGTGAACAGTTCAATATATTTTCATAAAATATTCTTGTAACCAGCACCAGGTCAAGAAATAGAATATTATTAACATCCCAGAAGCCAGTCTACTCTCCTCTTCTAATATACTTTTGAACTTTAAATAATGTGAATCATTCAGCAAATATTCTTTTATAGCTAATTTATTTTGATCAACATTGTATTTCTGAAATTTATAAAAATTTCAAAGAGTGAATATTTTATTCACTTTCTTATTACTGTATACATTGCATTTTGTGAATGCATGAATTATTTTATCCATCCTACTATTGATGTATAAAATAATTTTATATATTGACTTTGCCCCACTGCCACTTTGGAGCAGTCTCTCAGAGCTATCTGAGATGCTGCCTCCCTGGCTGCAGTCCTCATTCTGCACCAAATAAAACTTAACTCACAACTCTCAAGTTGTACATCATATTTTAGTCAACAGTATGGCAGCTGACAAAATGACCCAGAGTGGACTTCCTTCCTTTGACTGGACTCCACGAAGAACCAGAGCTTTGGTACCAGCAGCAACCACTTGTGCCCATCCGCCTCTTTGGGAAGTGCAGACGAATTTGGGTTTAATATAAGTTGGGCTTCCCTGGTGGCTCAGAGGGTAAAGCGTCTGCCTGCAATGCAGGAGACCTGGGTTTGATCCCTGGGTCAGGAAGATCCCCTGGAGAAGGAAATGGCAACCTACTCCAGTACACTTGCCTGGAAAATCTCATGGACAAGAAGCCTAGTAGACTACAGTCCATGGGATAGCAAAGAGTTGGACATGACTGAGCAACTTCACTCTCACTCACTCAAATATTATATGGCCGAGGAAGATTGTGGACTAGATGGACGTGCACTCATCTTCTCCTGTGAGAACTCCAAAATTGCAACTCACTGATGAACAACCGTCAGCAGGAAAATGTTGGATCCCACCACAAAATGACACCACAACCACACGTCCAAGGGCAAAGGAGAAGCCCCAGCAAAATGGTAGGTGGGGTGTAATTGCCTTTAAAATCAAACCCCATATCCACCAGAGACACTTGGAAGGCTCAAAATAAACCTTGTGTGCACCAGGACTGAGAGACCCCACATAGACCGAGCCAGAACTGTGTTTGAGTGTCTCCTGCAGAGGTATGGTTCAGCAGTGGCATGCCACAGGGGCAGGGGCTCTGGGTGCAGCAGACCTGGGTATGGCATAAACCATCTTGGAGGAGGTCGCCATTAACACCACAGTAGAGTCACCAGAACTTACACAGGACTGGGGAAACAGACTCTTGGAGGGCACAAACAAAACCTTGTGCATACCAGGCCCAGGAAGAAAGGAGCAGTGGTGACAAAAGAGACTGACCCAGACTTGCCTATGACTGTTGAAGAGTCTCCAGCAAAGGTGAGGGTTGGTGGTGGCCTGCTACAGGGTCAGGGGCACTCAGTGCAGCAGTACACCCATGACACCTTGGGAAGGAGGTCCCAATATCTTCATTACCTCCACCATAGTCTGGCCTCAGGTCAAACAACCAGGAGGGAAGGGAACACAGCCCTGCCCATCAACAGAAAATTGGATTAAAGATGTACTGAGTATGGCCCCACCCATCAGAACAACACTCAGTTTTCCCCTCAGTCAGTCTCTCCCATCAGGAAGCTTCCATAAGCTTCTTAACCTTATCCATCAAAGGACTCAGTTTAGTTAAGTCTGACTCTTTGCGACCCCATGAATCGCAGCACTCCAGGCCTCCCTGTTCATCATCATCTCTTGGAGTTCACTCAGACTCATGTTCATCAAGTCCGTGATGCCATCCAGCCATCTCATCCCCGGTCGTCCCCTTCTCTTCCTGCCCCTAATCCCTCCCAGCATCAGAGTCTTTTTCCAATGAGTCAACTCTTCGCATGAGGTGCCCAAAGTCCTGGAGCTTCAGCTTCAGCATCATTACTTCCAAAGAAATCCCAGGGTTGATCTCCTTCAGAATGGACTGGTTGAATCTCCTTGCAGTCCAAGGGACTCTCAAGAGTCTTCTCCAACACCACAGTTCAAAAGCATCAATTCTTCAGCGCTCAGCCTTCTTCACAGTCCAACTCTCACATCCATACATGACCACTGGAAAAACCATAGCCTTGACTAGATGGACCTTAGTCAGCAAAGTAATGTCTCTGCCTTTGAATGTACTATCTAGGTTGGTCATAACTTTCCTTCCAAGGAGTAAGCATCTTTTAATTTCATGGCTGCAGTCACCATATGCAGTGATTTTGGAGCCCCAGAAAATAAAGTCTGACACTGTTTCCACTGTTTCCCCATCTATTTCCCATAAAGGGATGGGACCGGATGCCATGATCTTCATTTTCTGAATGTTGAGCTTGAAGCCAACTTTTTCACTCTCCTCTTTCACTTTCATCAAGAGGCTTTTAGCTCCTCTTCACTTTCTGCCATAAGGGTGGTATCATCTGCATATCTGAGGTTATTGATATTTCTCCTGGAAATCTTGATTCCAGTTGTGTTTCTTCCAGCCCATCATTTCTCATGATGTACTCTGCACAGAAGTTAAATAAGCAGGGTGACAATATACAGCCTTGATGTATTCCTTTTCCTATTTGGAACCATTCTGTTGTTCCATGTCCAGTTCTAACTGTTGCTTCTTGACCTGCATACAGATTTCTCAAGAGGCAGGTCAGGTGGTCTGGTATTCCCATCTCTTTCACAGTTTTCCACAGTTTATTGTGATCCACACAGTCAAAGGCTTTGGCATAGTCCATAAAGCAGAAATAGATGTTTTTCTGGAACTCTCTTGCTTTTTCCATGATCCAGCGGATGTTGGCAATTTTATATCTGGTTCCTCTGCCTTTTCTAAAACCAGCTTAAACATCAAGGAGTTCACAGTTCATGTATTGCTGAAGCCTGGCTTGCAGAATTTTGAGCATTACTTTACTAGCATGTGAGATGAGTGCAGTTGTGCGGTAGTTTGAGCATTCTTTGGCATTGCCTTTCTTTGGAATTGGAATGAAAACTGACCTTTTCCAGTCCTGCGGCCACTGCTGAGTTTTCCAAATTTGCTAGCATATTGAATGCAGCACTTTCACAGCATCATCTTTTAGGATTTGAAACAGCTCAACTGTAATTCCATCTCCTCCACTAGTTTTGTTTGTAGTGATGCTTTCTAAGGCCCACTTAACTTCACATTCCAAGATGTCTGGCTCTAGATTAGTGATCATATCATCATGATTATCTGGGTAGTGAAGATCTCTTTTGTACAGTTCTTCTGTGTATTCTTGCCACCTCTTCTGAATATCTTCTGCTTCTGTTAGGTCCATACCATTTCTGTCCTTTATCTAGCCCATCTTTGCATGAAATGTTCCCTTGGCATCTCTGATTTTCTTGAAGAGATCTCTAGTCTTTCCCATTCTGTTGTTTTCCTCTGTTTCTTTGCTTTGATCGCTGAAGAAGGCTTTCTTATCTCTTCCTGCTGTTCTTTGGAACTCTGCCTTCAGATGCTTATATCTTTCCTTTTCTCCTTTGCTTTTTGCCTCTCTTCTTTTCACAACTATTTGTAAGGCCTCCCCAGACAGCCATTTTATTTCTTTGCATTTCTTTTCCATGGGGATGGTCTTGATCCCTGTCTCCCGTACAATGTCACGAACCTCATTCCATAGTTCATCAGGCACTCTATCTATCAGATCTAGGCCCTTAAATCTATTTCTCACTTCCACTGTATAACCATAAGGGATTTGATTTAGGTCATACCTGAATAGTCTAGCTGTTTTCCCTACTTTCTTAAATTTAAGTCTGAATTTGGTAATAAGGAGTTCATGATCTGAGCCACAGTCAGCTCCTGGTCTTGTTTTTGTTGACTGTATAGAGCTTCTCCATCTTTGGCTGCAAAGAATATAATCAATCTGATTTCGGTGTTGACCATCTGGTGATGTCCCTGTGTAGAGTCTTCTCTTGTGTTGTTGAAAGAGGGTGTTTGCTATGACCAGTGCATTTTCTTGGCAAAACTCTATTAGTCTTTGCCCTGCTTCATTCCACATTCTAAGGCCAAATTTGCCTGTTACTCCAGGTGTTTCTTGACTTCCTACTTTAGCATTCCAGTCCCCTATAATGAAAAGGACATCTTTTTTGGGTGTTAGTTCTAAAAGATCTTATAGGTCTTCATAAAACCATTCAACTTCAGCTTCTTCAGCATTACTGGTTGGGGCATAGACTTGTATAACCGTGATATTGAATGGTTTGCCTTGGAAACAAACAGAGATCATTCTGTCATTTTTGAGATTGCATCCAAGTACTGCATTTCAGACTCTTTTGTTGACCATGATGGCTACTCCATTTCTTCTGAGGGATTCCTGCCCACAGTAGTAGATATAATGGTCATCTGAGTTAAATTCACCCATTCCAGTCCATTTTAGTTCGCTGATTCCTAGAATGTCGACGTTCACCCTTGGCATCTCTTGTTTGACCACTTCCAATTTGCCTTGATTCATGGACCTGATATTCCAGGTTCCTATGCAATAGTGCTCTTTACAGCATCGGATCTTGCTTCTATCACCAGTCACATGCACAGCTAGGTATTGTTTTTGCTTTGGCTCCATCCCTTCGTTCTTTCTGGAGTTATTTCTCCACTGATCTCCAGTAGTATATCGGGCACCCTAATCACCTGGGGAGTTCCTCTTTTGGTATCCTATCATTTTGCCTTTTCATACTGTTCATGGGGTTCTCAAAGCAAGAATACTGAAGTGGCTTGCCATTCCCTTCTCCAGTGGACCACCATTCTGTCAGCCCTCTCCACCATGACCCGCCCATCTTGGGTTGCCCTGCAGGCATGACTTGGTTTCATTGAGTTAGACAAGGCTGTGGTCTTAGTGTGATTAGATTGACTAGTTTTCTGTGAGTATGGTTTCAGTGTGTCTGCCCTAACAGAATGAAAACCACACAGAAAACTAATCAAATTGATCACATGGGCCACAGTCTTGTCTAACTCAATGAAATTATGAGCCATGCCATGTAGGGCTATCCAAGATAGGTGGGTCATGGTGGAGAGTTCTGACAAAATGTGGCCCACTGGAAAAGAGAATGGCAAACCACTTCAGTATTCTAGGCTTGAGAACCCCATGAACAGTATGAAAAGCAAAAAGATAGGACACTGAGAGATGAACTCCCCAGGTCAGTAGGTGCCCAATATGCTACAGGAGATCAGTGGAGAAATAACTCCAGAAAGAATGAAGAGATGGAGCCAAAGCAAAAATCATACCCAGCTCTGGATGTGACTGGTGATGGAAGTAAAGTCTGATGCTGTAAGAACAATACTGCATAGGAACTTGGAATGTTAGGTCCATGAATCAAGGCAAATTAGAAGTTGTCAAACTGGAGATGGCAAGAGAGAACACCAACATTTTAGATTTCCAGAAAAGCATCTACTTCTGCTTTATTGACTAAGCCACAGCCTTTGACTGTGTGGGTCCCAAGAAACTGTGGAATATTCTGAAAGAGATGGGAACGCTAGACTACCTGACCTGCCTCCTGAGAAATCTGTATGCAGGTCAAGAAACAACAGTTAGAACTGGACATGGAACAACAGACTGAGAGTTGTTAGACACGACTGAGTGACTGAACTGAAATGAACTATTGATGGATATTTGCGAGATTTCCAGTTTGGGGCTATTATGAATAGTACTATTATGAACATGTGGATGAGTTTTTGTGGTTATGTATCTGGAAGTAGGAGTGCTGAGTCTTAGGATATGAATTTAATTCTTTTGGTAGATTTTGCCAAGCAGTTTTCCAAAATGGTTGTATTAATGTTGATATTTTTCTGCTACTTTTAAGTGATCTACTAAAAATGCTTAATTTCCATTGCTTCTGGTGAAGAGAAATGCAGTTTATTTCTATTTTATATTTGCCTCTTATCCAGCCATCTTATTAAGATTATTTATCAATTTTAATAATTTTATTTTACTTTCTTTTGGATTTTCTGCATATATAATTATGCTGTTTGAAAAGAAAAACAGTTTTTTTGTTCCTTTTAATTCTGATAACGTGGCTTAAATCTATTGCGCATATAATAGAAATAGTATTAATGACATCATGTCTCCTTCCTGATCCCAGGAGAATAGTTGATAATAATATACCAATAAAATGGATCTTTTCCATGAGTTTTGCTACAATTTTTTTGCTCCTAGTTTTCAAGTGTCTTTATTGTGATTAGATGTTGCATTTTATCATGTATGTTTGTTTCTACAGACATTAAGTTGGTCATATGATATATTTTCTTTTTCTGTTAATGTGAATTACATTAATTGGCTAATATTTTAATCTAATTCTGAAAGAGATGGGAATACCAGACCACCTAACCTGCCTCTTGAGAAATCTGTATGCAGGTCAAGAAGCAACAGTTAGAACTGGACATGGAACAACAGAATGGTTCCAAATAGGAAAAGGAGTACGTCAAGGCTGTATATTGTCACCCTGCTTATTTAACTTCTATGCAGAGTACATCATGAGAAACGCTGGGCTGGAGGAAGCACAATCTGGAATCAAGATTTCCAGGAGAAATATCAATAACCTCAGATATGCAGATGACACCACCCTTATGGCAGAAAGTGAAGAGGCGCTAAAGGGCCTCTTGATGAAGGTGAAAGAGGAGAGTGAAAAAGTTGGCTTCAAGCTCAACATTCAGAAAATGAAGATCATGGCATCTGGTCCCATCACTTCATGGGAAATAGATGGGGAAACAGTGGAAACAGTGTCAGATTTTATTTTGGGGGCTCCAAAATCACTGCAGATTGTGATTGCAGCCATGAAATTAGAAGATGCTTACTCCTTGGAAGAAAAGTTATGACCAACCTAGATAGTACATTCAAAAGCAGAGACATTACTTTGCTGACTAAAGTCCGTCTAGTCAAGGCTATGGTTTTTCCAGTGGTCATGTATGGATGTGAGAGTTGGACTGTGAAGAAGGCTGAGCGCTGAAGAATTGATGCTTTTGAACTGTGGTGTTGGAGAAGACTCTTGAGAGTCCCTTGGACTGCAAGGAGATCCAATCAAGTCCATTCTGAAGGAGATCAACCGTGGGATTTCTTTGGAAGTAATGATGCTGAAGCTGAAGCTCCAGGACTTTGGGCACCTCATGCCCAAAGTCATTGGAAAAGACTCTGATGCTGGGAGAGATTGGGGGCAGGAGGAGAAGGGGACGACTGAGGATGAGATGGCTGGATGGCATCACGGACTTGAACATGAGTCTGAGTGAACTCCAAGAGATGGTGATGAACAGGGAGGTCTGGCGTGCTGCAATTCATGGGGTCACAAAGAGTTGGACACAACTGAGCGACTGAACTGAACAGAATCTTTCATTTCTATGGTGAATGTGATCTGATTACTACAAATTAATCTTTGAAAATTTCTGGATTCAGTTCATATTTTTTTCTTTTTCATATGTTTTATAATTTTAGCTTTCTTCCACATTTCTTGCTTCATACCATTTCAGGAGGTTCTTGGAAACAGATTTAAGAAAAACCATTCATTTTAGTAAACTGTCAGAGGCCTTTTGGTCTGTATAAACTAGTGCAGTCTGAAACACCAAAATCTCAGAAGTAAATCTCAGTAATATACACATGCTTTCTAATCCAAATAAGTGTTCTAACTTCAAAGCCTCCACAAATTATGAAAACTCAGTTTTCTTTCAGACCCTTATTGAACAAGATGAGAATGTGTCATCACAGGTTAGGTGGTTTAGGAAGCAGATTCTGACCCAGATTGGCATCCTGGGGATTTTTTCAGATAGTGAATGGGCTTGTGACCAACACCCCTGTTTTAAGGGAAGGGAAAAGGAGAGGGAAGGAAGCAGGTTTGTGCAGATGGATAAGGTTGGTTGTGATATAGTTTAGTAGGGGTCTCACTAATCCTGTGTAGAGTTCTCAAGCTGGAATTACCTTTATATTTGTCCTAAGATATGGTGGGATGACTGGGCCTACCTATCACCATAATTTTCAGTCAAGGCTGCTTCTAGTGTATGTATGGTCCTTGACAAATATTTTTGGTGAGACCTTGTTCTCTATAAGCAGTTTGACTTCAAAAATGGATTACAGATTTCACAGGTCCATGATCATTTGATTATTGTCCAATTAACTGGTGAAGAATCTACAAAGTGTTCAGGCTTCAAAATCTTCTTGAGTTCCAGAAATCATAGTCTAACATTCTGGCTACTTTCTTTTATTTTTGTTAAAATTTTTATTTTATATTGGAGTATAGTTGATTTACACTATTATATTAGTTTCAGGTATACAGAAAAGTTATTTAGTTAGGCATTATCATATATCTGGGCTTCCCACATGTCTCAGTGGTAAAAAAAATTCACCTGTCAAACAGAAGGAGCAATTTTAACCTCTGGGTTGGGAAAATCCCCTGGAGACAGGAAATGGCAAACCATTCCGGTATTCCTGCCTGGGAAATTCCATGGACAGAGGGGCCTGCTGGGCTGCAGTCCATAGGGTCTCAAGAGTCCAACATGACTTAGCAACTAAACAACAACATGTGTGCGTGAAGTCCTCATGTGAGTCATGTCTGACTCTTTGATCCTGTGAACTGTGGCCAGCCAGGCTCCTCTGTCCATGGGACTTTCAGACAAGAATACTGGAGTGGGTTTCCATGCCCTCATCCAGGGGATCTTCCCAACCCAGGGATCGAACCCATATCTCTTGTCTCCTGCATTTGCAGGTGGGTTCTTGCCACTAGTGCCACCTCAAGCCCAAACAACAACACAATTCATATATCTATTAACTTTCAGATTCTTTCCCCGGATAATTAATTACAGGTATTGGGTATAGTTCCCTGTACTATATAGTAAGTCGTTGTTGACTATCTATTTATTATTTTTATTATTTTTATTTTTTAATACTTTATTCTATATTACAATACTGTATTTGTTTTGCCAAACATTGACATGAATCAGCCACAGGTGAACACGATCTCCCAATGCCGAAGCCCCCTCCCACCTCCCACCCCACATCATCTCCCTGAATCATCCTGTGCACCAGCCCCATGCATCCTGCATCCTGCATTGAACACAGACTGGCGCTTCGTTTCTTACAAGATAGTATACATGTTTCAATGCCATTCTCCCAAACCATCCCACCCTCTCCCTCTCCCTCAGAGTCCAAAAGTCCGTTCTATACCTCTGTGTCTCTTTTGTTGTCTCACATATAGGGTCATCATTACTATCTTTCTAAATTCCATATATATGTGTCAGTATACTGTATTGGTGTTTTTCTTTCTGGCTTACTTCACTCTGTATAATCGGTTCCAATTTCATCCATCTCATTAGAACTGAGTCAAATTTATTCTTTTTAAGGGCTGAGTAGTACTCCATTGTGTATATGTACCACTGCTTTCTTATCCAATCATCTGCTGATGGACATCTAGGTTGCTTCCATGTCCTGGCTATTATAAACAATGCTGCAGTGAACATTGGGGTACATGTGTCTCTTTCAATTCTGGTTTCCTCGGTGTGTATGCCCAGCAGTGGGATTGCTGGATCATAAGGAAGTTCTATTTGCAATTTTTAAGGAATCTCCACACTGTTTTCCATAGTGGCTGTACTAGTTTGCATTCCCACGAGTAGTGTAAGAGGGTTCCCTTTTCTCCACATCCTCTCCAGCATTTATTGCTTGTAGACTTTTGGATCGCAGCCATTCTGACTGGTGTGAAATGGTACCTCATTGTGGTCTTGATTTTCATTTCTCTGATAATGACTGATGTTGAACATCTTTTCATGTGTTTGTTAGCCATCCATATGTCTTCTTTGGAGAAATGCCTATTTAGTTCTTTGGCCCATTTTTTTATTAGTTCGTTTATTTTTCTGGAGTTGAGCTGTATAAGTTGCTTGTATATCTTTGAGATTAGTTGTTTGTCAGTTCCTTCATTTGCTATTGTTTTCTCCCATTCAGAAGGCTGTCTTTTCACCATGCTTATAGTTTCCTTTGTTGTGCAGAAGCTTTTAATTTTAATTAGATCCCATTTATTTATGTTTGCTTTTATTTCCAGTATACTGGGAGGTGGATCATAAAGGATCCTGCTGTGATTTATGTCGGAGAGTTTTATATATCATTACTGGCTACTTTCTTATTACCCACCCCCATCTTATTACCCACCCCCATCTTATTACCCACCCCCATCATCTGTGAGAAAAAGGGAACACTGTTATTCAATGCCATGACTTTTTGAAATCAGTATTAAAACAATATAAATCTTTTCCTGCAATTCCCTACACCATATTTTGCCAATATAATCTATAAAAATATTTTATTGATGACAGATATTCTCTAAAATAAAAATAAATATATATATATATATATATAACATATAACCATATAAATATATATCAGTTCAGTTCAGTTGCTCAGTCATGTCCAACTCTTCACGACCCCATGAGTCGCAGCACGCCAGGCCTCCCTGTCCATCATCAACTCCCGGAGTTCACTCAGACTCACATCCATTGAGTCAGTGATGCCATCCAGCCATCTCATCCTCTGTCATCCCCTTCTCCTCCTGCCCCCAATCCCTCCCAACATCAAAGTCTTTTCCAATGAGTCAACTCTTGGCCAGAGTACTGGAATTTCAGCATTAGCATCATTCCTTCCAAAGAAATCCCAGGGTTGATCTCCTTCCAGAATGGACTTGGTTGGATCTCCTTGCAGTCCAAGGGACTCTCAAGAGTCTTCTCCAACACCACAGTTCAAAAGCATCAATTCTTTGGCGCTCAGCGTTCTTCATAGTCCAACTCTCACATCCATATATGACCACTGGAAAAGCCATAGCCTTGACTAGACGGACCTCAGTTGGCAAAGTAATGTCTCTGCTTTTGAATAGGCTATCTAGGTTGGTCATAACTTTTCTTCCAAGGAGCAAGCGTCTTTTAATTTCATGGCTGCAGTCACCATCGGCAGTGATTTTGGAGCCCCCAAAGATAAAGTCTGACACTGTTTCCATAATATATATAGAGAAAGAAAATTTATTTTTATTTTAAATCATTATACTCGTGAGATTTTAAGCTTTGGAAAGTGTCCTAAGAATTGATTATTGTTATGTTCATTAATGGCATAGACTTGGTAAAAATAAGTATATTAAATTTTATTATTTTTTAACACAAATTTATTAGAAGTCAACCTGTTACTGATATGTTTGGAGCTTTTACTTTTCAATTTATCATTTATTAATAGAAGAATACTAGTTTCCATATCAGTTCTATTTTTGTGTCTGGTTGTTGTCAATATAAATACTAAGGAAAGCCTTTTGCTTAAATAATTGGGTAAAATTGAAGTCTTATTACAGTGATGTCACTTTCTTTCAACTTCTGAGTTTTATGTCTTCCACCTAAACAATCACAAATTATCTAGCATCAGAAATTATTTTATGAAATACAATTTGTTCCTTCTTCGAAGCATTGAAAGTAAAAAACCACTGGAGTTTTATAAGAATGTGTTATTTTAGCATTCTGTTTTTCAGCGTCAATAGTATTATTTAGATTACCCTACGAGTGAGTGAGAGTGTATATATGTGTGTGTGTGTGTGTGTGTGTGTGTGTGTGTGTGTATGCTAGGGGTTATGCTTTTAATCTGAAATGAGAAGATGATTGATCGAAAAGGAGGCAGTGGGAAAAATGGAAACAAAGGAGCAGTCTTCTTAGGTGGATCAATACCAGTAATGAGTACAAATACAAGTTGAACATCTGTAAAGTAATATACTTAAAACCATTTATATCTGCATCCTCCTTGTAAAGTCTTATTTTTCAAGGATACTAGTACCTCAGAATGAATACTACTAATGTAGTATAAATTAAGTGCTTGTTTGTGAAATGAATGAACAAGTGAATGAATGAAAACTAGTATGTTTAAACTTATTTAGTTAAAAGTTATTCAATTTATAATTTGATTTATTACAATAAGTGTGTAATTTTGGGCAATCATTATATAAAAAATATCAGCTGCAAACTATTTTCAATGATATCATTTGTGAAGATTGAAATTAATCATATGATGTAATGATGATACAATTAGCAGACATAGAATTAAAAATTAATTTTAATTTTGGGGTTTCTTTCTTCTTTTGTACTAAATGAACATTTTTCTAGAAACTCAAAGCATTTTCATAGGCCTTTGAAAATCTTATAGTCCCTAAGCACTCTTGTTTTTTGTGACTAGCAGATAAAGTAGCCCTAATCCAGCCTTGCATCCACTGAGAAAGAAAAGGGAGACATTACATTACAATACATTGTATTACATTACAATAAGCAAGGGCCTCAACTTTAGAACTTTTTTGAACTGACCTTGATCACGGCTAGTTTATAACAGGAGTTGTCTCTTCTGCCTCAAACAGGCTTGCCTAAGACTGAAGTCCTACCATAGAGATCGGTACACCTAAGGCAGGCCTTTTTGGAACATTCATATCATAAACTTCATATTTGTAGGTATACATGAAACACATCAATAAGTCAGTCAGCTTAACTGCACAGTCATGTCCGACTCTTTGCGATCCCATGAACTGCAGCATGCCAGGGCTCCCTGTCCATCACCAACTCCTGGAGTTTACCCAAACTCATGTCCATTGAGTCAGTGATATCATCCAGTCATCTTGTCCTCTGTCATCCCCTTCTCCTCTCGCCCTCAATCTTTCCCAGAATCAGGGTCTTTTCCAATGAATCAACTCTTCACATCTGGTGGCCAAAGTATGGCAGTTTCAGCATCAGTCCTTCGAAAAAACACCCAGGACTGATCTCCATTAGGATGGACTGTTTGGATCTCCTTGCAGTCCAAGGGACTCGCAAGAGTCTTCTCCAACACCACAGTTCAAAAGCACCAATTATTCAGCACTCAGCTTTCTTTATAGTCCAACTCCCACATCCATACATGACCACTAGAAAAACCACAGCCTTGACTAGATGGACCTTTGTTGGCAAAGTAATCTCTCTGCTTTCTAATATACTGTCTAGATTGGTCATAGGTTTTCTTCCAAGGAGCAAGCATCTTTTAATTTCATGGCTGAAATCACCATCTGCAGTGATTTTGGAGCCCAGAAAAATAAAGTAAGCCACTGTTCTGCTGTTTCCCCATCCAACTGCCATGAAGTGATGGGACTGGATGCCATGATCTTCGTTTTCTGAATGTTGAGCTTTAAGCCAACTTTTTCACTCTCCTCTTTCACTTTCATAAGCTCTTTAGTTCTTCACTTTTGCCATAAGGGTGGTGTCATCTGCATATCTGAGGTTATTGCTGTTTCTCCTGGAAATCTTGATTCCAGCTTGTGCTTCCTCTCGCTCAGCGTTTCTCATGATGTACTCTGCATAGAAGTTAAATAAGCAGGGTGACAATATACAGCCTTGAGGTACTCCTTTTCCTATTTGGAAGCAGTCTGTTGTTCCATGTCCAGTTCTAACTGTTGCTTCCTGACCTGCACACAGGTTTCTCAAGAGGCAGGTCAGGTGGTCTGGTCATCCCATCTCTTTCACAGTTTATTGTGATCCACACAGTCAAAGGCTTTGGCATAGTCAATAAATCAGAAATAGATGTTTTTCTGGAACTCTCTTGCTTTTTTGATGATCCAGCGGATATTGGCAGTTTGATCTCTGGTTCCTCTGCCTTTTCTAAAACCAGCTTGAACATCTGGAAGTTCACGGTTCGTGTATAACTGAAGCCTGGCTTGGAGAATTTTGAGCATTATTTTACTAGAGTGTGTGATGAGTGTGATTGTGTGGTAGGTTGAACATTCTTTGGCATTGCCTTTCTTTGGGATTGGAATGAAAACTGACCTTTTCCAGTCCTGTGGCCACTGCTAAGTTTTCCAAATTTGCTGACATATTGAGTGCAGCACTTTCACAGCATTATCTTTTAGGATTTGAAATAGCTCAACTGGAAGTCCATCACCTCCACTAGTTTTGTTTGTAGTGATGCTTCCTAAGGCTCACTTGACTTCACATTCCACATAGGTATTGAATATCTGACTTAAAAGTCTTACTTTTTTAAAAAATCAGGTATGTTTTTCCTGGGCAAGAAAAAAAGTCAGGCTGAGACTTTTGAGAGTTATGTGTGGCCAAAGGCATGAGGACCCACAGTGAAACAATCAAGAGTATTGAGAAGTATACAGTAAGAATAAAATTGGACTTCCTAGTGGCTTAGTGGTAAAGAATATGCCTTCCAATCCAGGAGATGCAGGTTCATTTCCTGGGTCTGGAAGATCCCCTAGAGGATGAAATGGTAACCAACTTCAGTATTCTTGCCTGGAAAATTCAATGGACAATAGAGCCTTGTATGCTCTATAGGGTAGCAGAGTCAGACACCACAGAGCGACTGAGCAAAGATTATACTTCTTCCTATAGCTGGTCAAGTGCTTTTTCAGCCACTTAGGTTTCCTATAGCAATAAAATCCAAATGATATTCCCTGTATTAGAGCCATAAATAAGAACAGAGAGCAGATATCTCAACACAGAGACCATATTTTTGACATGAGGCCTCTGTGAGCAGTGTCTCCCTCTAATTTTAGAAAGTTCTCTATTCAACATGTATTAATGGCAATTAGAAAGACTACCCAGAACTACTTTTTCCCATAATAACACCCTAGATTATCATGCTTCCTTGATCTCCAGCTGCACCTTTCCTACAAATCCTAACTCTAGGCAGATCTCACTATTTACAATCAGTCAGTATTCTTGCTTCCAGCCCACTGAACAAGCTGCAGAAAGCTATCAAGAAGTGGTTCTCTTAGGCTCCACCACAAATCCATATCCCTCAGCCTTAGCAGGAACCTTATCCATCCTCTTCCATATCTCGTTGGCTCTGTGTTTCATTTCCACCACTGCTGGTCTAGCTTTCCCCACATTTCTGGAGCCCCACACTTATCCCACAACCCTCACCAGTGATCCTCTCTTTCTCTCTCTGAGATCCCATTGCTTTCGGCATATACGGTGGTCATAGCACGTAATCATTTTGCATCCCATCCACTGAGAAAATTAAACATAAAAATGTCATGTGAGTAGTCTAAGCTCACACAGCTGGTAAGAGGCAGAGACAGATTTAGAAGTCAGATTTTCTAAATCCAAATTTCCTGCTGTTTCTGTTTTGTCAAATAATTCTTTTAGAAGGAAAAACAATTTTCCATAATAAAAAGCTCCAGAATCTCAATATGGATGGAAAAATCTTCAGAACAGAAATTAATTATCTAATAGTTTAGAATTATGACCACCTTTCTCTTTCCCTGTTTCTTCATTAAATTAAAATAATCTGGCATCTTATCAGTTCACAAAGAGGAACTACATTCATTGAAGGAACTACGTCCTTCAGTGGCTAAAAATGCCTTCTCTTGGGTTAAATGAAATAACTGGTCAGAATGGGAATTTCCCAGAGACTTCATGAGCTATAGCTTTTTGTTTGTTTACTTTTATGCTTATTGCATTATCTGCATTCACCTTCTGCTTATTTTCCCTTGGTATTTAGGGGAATCTGACATAGTTAACACTCTCACTTGCAAGAGCTGGTAAAATATATAGGCCTAAGGGGGTAACCTCTAAGATGACTTCCAACAATTCCTATCTTTGGGTATCCACAGTTTGTGTAATCCTCTCTTCATTAGTGTGGGCTGGACAGACTCACTTCTCACAAATAGGATACTCTAGTACTTACAGGATGTTGCTTTCAGTATTAGGTTATAAAAGGACTGTGACTTCCATCTTGGGATCCCTCTCTCTCTCTCTCACTCTCTGTCTCTTTTTCTTGCTCATTTCCTCTGAAGCTTGCCAATAACTAAGCAAGTAAGCTTGGAAGCTGATCTGTCACCTTGAAGTTTGCCTCTACTTTTCATAAATTTTCTCCTCAAATAAGTAGCGGTTTTCTTAAGGGCATAAATCATGTCATACTTACCTATGTCTCACACTGTCTAATGTTTTATCTAGCACACATTATATATACATATTACATCATGATGTTTTGAGTCAGTGATTCATTGTATATGCTTCAATCAAGATACCTTTACTGAATAAAATACTATTTGAGACTGTTTCTATTATAAATTTCAATCATGCATTTATAAGCCATCATTCACAAATCAACATCCTTCAGGAAGGAAATGAATGAAATGATACATAGATACAGGGGCTACTTTTTTACTTCAAACAATGTATTTGTGGAATTTTCATAAGACAAAAAGAAAAACATCTAAACCTTCACTCTAAACTATCATCAAGCCTGTGTAGAAATGTATTTCTTGCACTAATATTATTAATAAGGAAGATCAAATGGTTTATAAAAATCCCCAAGTAGCATGATTAAAAGTATGATGCAACAGTTATCATAAAAGACTTTTGTTTATTTAATTTAACAGAAAAGATCTCTGACTCAATATCTTTTGCTGTATATTTTCAGTTTTAACAATTAATGCTGCATAGGGAATTCTTTATGCTAATGTTATAGCTCCTTGGTTGAGCCCTAACACCATTATCTGCTGTAATGAATAATTCATTCCCTGTTGAAAACTTAACTATATCATTTTTACAGGATATGAATGAAACTTTGAAGTGCAATTTAGTTAAAAGAATTTAAGATTGTAGAGAATTCCCATAAACCATCAAAAAGTGCTGTGCTGGCAATATTACCTAGCACTCAAGTGTAATCGCTTTACAGAGAGCTCGTGTGAGACTCTAAATTTTGTTTCTTTTGTAAAAATAGTGATGGCTTACTGAACTTTTACACTGTGTAGTGACTGTTTTTGCCTTTAAATATCTAAAACAATATGCTTTTTTATTTCCAGTTGTAGCTCGAGGACCTAGAAAGTCAGTGTAATAAAAAGCTGACATTTGCTCTTCCAGTGTTATGTTTGCCATGGAGAGAAGTATTTTCTAGTAAAGAGCCCCAACATGGGAAATGGCTTAAAGATATCAACAAGATTTATCAGAGGAATTAATGGACCTTCAGTTCATTGAATTCCTAAAACTCAATAGATGAAATTGTGGTAACCCACTCTAGGAAACAAGCTAAACAGTGTGATTGTCTCAAAGTCTTAAAGTTTGCCAACAATGAGAGCATCTGCCCTTCCTGGCCCTGGAGTCAGGGATGGGCTAGAATATATATGAGGATGAAGATTTTCTTTAAAATTGGAAGAGGCTAGTCACCTTGGCCAAGATGGCAAAACATCTTAAAACTGGAAAAGCATTAGGTTTACACCATGTCACATAAACAAACAGGAAAACTTTGTAACACTCTATAAACAAACAAGCTATTGAGGAAATAACAACAACAAAAAAGTGTTCCAATAAGTAAATTTTCTTATGTTCAATATACATCTCATAAGCACTTATTTCTCTTCATTGTTTTATCTAAGAGGAAGCTCACATTAAAATTTATAGCCAACTTGAGCATAACTATCTACAAATATTTCCTATATTCTACATATCTGTGGATTCTATTAACCTTTGTCTTGTTTTCTGATTAACTGGGTGTTTTTTCAACTTTGCTTTTAATGTGCTTTATACTCTTCTAGAGGAGTCTGTTTATTTGCTGTTTTAGTTACATTTTATGTATTTATGGAAGCAATTGAAAGGATTCATTAAACTAGATAAAGAAGGGATAGAGAGGAAAGAAAGGAGGGAAGAAGAAGAAATGAAAGCTGAAGAAAAGGGGAGGAAGGAGGAAAGATGAGGAAGGATGGTGGGAAGAAAGAGGGAAGAAGAAAGAATAGAAGGAAAAATGGGAGTAAAAGGGAGGAAAATGAGAAAAAATGCAGGCAGGAAGGAATGGAGGAAGTGAGGAAATAACATGTTACGATATTATTCTGGGATGCAAAATCCTTGAAGATGTATTTAAACAGCCCAGACCCTACTCTACTGATGTTTGAAAAGCATAAGCCCTCTGCCAACTAAAGACACTGTCTCATGCATTTCTCTGGCTTTTTGCTCCAGGTCCTGTTGTTGATGCCTTGTATAACCTCATACAGAACCATTGATGGGTAGTCAGCTACTTCATCAACTTACACTAGAATCTTCTTGCTTTAAGATTAAAAAAAAAAAAAAACTTAATTGAACATTTTGGAGGGGACCTGTTGTGGTATTCACCTTGTGTAACTTGGGTAGTCCACAATCTCACTTTTTATCATCCTCCAAGTCCCTCTTCTTCTGCCATCTCTTCTTTCTTAATGGCAAAATAATTCTGAACAATTAATGACTCCTTTATTTCTTATGAGAAAGAGTTATTCTCATTTGCAGACATTGCACAGGCCTACAAGAAGACTATATACACACATAAAGAATTTTTCTCTTCCTAAGGAAATTATTTGCCAATGATTAATATAGTAACACATACATAGATATATGTATACACACATGTAAATATGTACATATTTCTGGAAGGAAGGAAAAGGGAGACAGTGCTAGTCAGAGAATAACACAAGATATAGATATAAATTACTAAAAGAATCAAAAGGAAGAATGTTTCAGCAGTTAAAACTTTCTGGGATTCCGTGGCCACTCAGATGGTAAAGAATGTGTCTGCAATGGGGGAGACCTGGGTTGGGAAGATCCCTGGAGAAGTAAATGGCAATCCACTCTAGTATTTTTTCCCAGAAAATCCCATGGACAGAGGAGCCTGAAAGGCCATAGTCCATGGGGTTGTAAAGAGACAGACACGACCAACACACACATGTGAAACTTTGGCTGGATTGAAATAATGGCTTCACCTACTGACTGGCTTTGAAACCTGAAGCAAGCTATTAAACTCAGTTTCTTCATTTATGAAATTGGTATATCAGCACTAGTACATAGCTTATGGACTATTATGGGTCTTAAGTGAGATAATGTATACTGTACTGAGGACACTACTCAGAAAGTTATAGATAAGTGTTGGCTGTCATTATCACACATGTGATAATTATAGAAATAAAGACAAGATAATAAGATGACAAGAAATATATAAAAGTCAAATGGGGGCAAATGTTGTCCTGAAACAATGATTCAATAAACATAGCAAACATTAGATTTATTAGATAATTGTGCTAAAAAGAGTTTCTCCACAAGCAACCTCCCCCTCTCCCCCATCCCATGAAGACACACACACACACACACACACACACACACACACACACACACACACACTCTTAACTAAACCTCAACCTATGTGACTGCCTGGCTATCTCCGTTACCCAAAAGTCTCAACTACAAAGGACTGGATAAAAGCATTTTTCATGGCAGAATTGTGATCAGAAATGAAAGAAAAGAAAATGGTAGAAGAGTCCTCTCTTCTTTCAAAGCTTCAAACACTCTGATTTATAAATCAATGTCCAGGTATAGAGAAAACACACTTTAAAGCAAATTGACCACTTCAAGACTGAATTTTTTAAGACCTCAGATATGAACAAAAGGCTGAGACCCTGCAGATCACTGGTGGGATCTCACTATCTTTGAGGGAGATTATATATCCTGTGTTAGTGAGCTGCTTGCTTTCTAGTCAAATGATCTCATAGTAAATTTCTGAGTGTAATGGAAAGGAAAAATGATATTCAATGCAATCCTATTCTCTGGAAATAGTGATAAGGATGCTACAGTGGCTGATGTGGGGCTACCTCTTTTCCTAGCACTGAGCATTATGGGTTTTTGTGTATTAGCCCCCTTCTCCGGATTTTATTTTTAGCAGTTTATGAATAAGAGTAAGAGGAACTTTAAAACCACCACCTGTGGACTTTCAGATTCTCATTCTCTTAAGTCACAAATTTAAAGGGTGAGTTTTTTGAGGGAAATTAAAGCCTATGGTAGTATCACCAAGAGGATAAAAAGTAATAATCTTCTGAATTTGCTTTTGTGAAGACAAAAATGCAGTCTTTCCATTTCTCTTAGATATTATTTTCAAGATAAAAGCACTGAATTTCCAAACACTTCTATTGTCAGCTTTCTGGCATGTAACCCTTTCTCTTGGAAAAAAAGGCAGAAATGTGCATAGATGCTTCTTAACTTGAATCTGAGGACATGGCACTGACTTTCTCTCTTAAATATCATTTTATAAAACCAGAATTTGCTTTGTTTGTATTCTCTACACATCTCTCCCTTTTGTCTGCCTTAGATCTTTTAAATTTAGCTTCAAGAAAAGTGCTGTATTATGGAATCAAGTCCCCTTATCTTTCTTCCCGAAAGAATTGTGTGCAATATTTATTTCCCTTATGTTGCAATTTGAAGCACACAGGAAACTGTGTTGAATACCATCACTCCAACTCTTACCTCTCTGTCAAGATATACACATTTTTACATAGTGTATAACAAAGTGAAGCTATACATTTCTTCATTTTCTGCATAGCCTACCAGAATTTAGACTTCTAAACCCAAAGAAATATTTACTTGTAATACTCTATGGGGTAAATATTTTTCATGTTTGACAGCATGAATAATAAACAGAGTTCTATGTTTTTTAAAACATACAGTTCCTACCTAACTTACTCCAGTGAACTGTTATTCCAGGGGTTAAAGAATGTGTACATACTTATGATGGTTTGCTCACAGTTGGCATTCAGTAAGCATTTAAAATTTAAGGGTTGAATGGATGAAGATCTCTCAGTTCTAGAGAATCCCCATGTAGTCAAAATAGTACATCAATTAAACTGCTTAAAGTAAAGATGTTATTGAATTTTTTTCATGTTTTTGTCTCTAAAAATGAAAATTGAGACTGGATTTCTATAGTCCATTTCTCAGGAAAACTTGGTATTTTTATAAGTTTATGATGACCTGTCATTAAGTTTCATGAGCCATTTTTTTCCATAAAGGATTGCTGGTTTTCTGAATGAAAAAAATACAATCAGGCACATGATTTTTAAAGGAAATTTTTAGGCAAGATAGCTTACCCTATATACAGATTCATTGATTTAGTTTGTTTGTTAAATTTATATCTTAAATTGAATTGGTTAATTTTCAAAAACCCACTCAAGAAATAAGTGTTTCTTTTAAATCATCCGAAGAGTTTAAAGTATGAAAAATATTTCTTAGTATTTTTCTTGAAATTATGCTTGATAATTGATAAGAGAAAAAAAGAGAATAAAGAAAGACATAAAAATTAAATTCATTGATTTGAAAAGCACATAAATTAGAATCACAAAGTAAAACCAAATCTTATCTTGTCACTACAGTCACCTTTAGCAATGTTTTCAGCACTCAGAAATATCAGTGACTGTATAAATCACATAAATCCTTTAGGAATTAAGAATTGGAAATAAAATGTTATAAAGAAAGGCATTTGATACCTCATTGTGGTCTTGATTTGCATTTCTCTGATAATAAGTGATGTTGAGCATCTTACGGATGGCTAACAAACACATGAAAAGATGCTCAACACCACTTATTATCAGAGAAATGCAAATCAAGACCACAATGAGGTATCATTTCACACCAGTCAGAATGGCTGCGATCCAAAAGTCTACAAGCAATAAATGCTGGAGAGGATGTGGAGAAAAGGGAACCCTCTTACACTGCTGGTGGGAATGCAAACTAGTACAGCCACTATGGAAAACAGTGTGGAGATTCCTTAAAAATTTGCAAATAGAACTTCCTTATGATCCAGCAATCCCACTGCTGAGCATACACACCGAGGAAACCAGAATTGAAAGAGACACATGTACCCCAATGTTCACTGCAGCACTGTTTGTAATAGCCAGGATATGGAAACAACCTAGATGTCCATCAGCAGATGAATGGATAAGAAAGCAGTAGTACATATACACAATGGAGTACTACTCAGCCCTTAAAAAGAATAAATTCGACTCAGTTCTAATGAGATGGATGAAACTGGAGCCAATTATGCAGAGTGAAGTGAGCCAGAAAAAAAACACCAATACAGTATACTGACACATACATATGGAATTTAGAAGGATAGTAATGAAGACCCTCTATGTGAGACAACAAAAGAGACTCAGAGGTATAAAACGGACTTTTGGACTCTGAGGGAGAGGGAGAGGGTGGGATGATTTGGGAGAACGGCATTGAAACACATATACTATCTTGTAAGAATGAAGTGCCAGTCTATGTTCAATACAGGATGCAGGACGCAAGGGGCTGGTGCACGGGATGATTCAGGGAGAGGATGTGGGGTGGGAGGTGGGAGGGGGCTTCGGCATTGGGAGATCGTGGACACCTGTGGCTGATTCATGTCAATGTATGGCAAAACAAATACAGTATTGTAATGTAGAATAAAGTATTAAAAAATAAAAAAAAAAAGAAAGGCATTTTGGGGGTAGTTGGTGCTTCTGTCATGAGCTGCAAAAGTATAAAATTTTCTAAGAAGAGCAATAACATTTGAACTCGAGAGATTTCACCCAAGACACTTTAAAAAAAAAAGTAAAAAAGTGAAAATAGTTTTCTGTGTATTTTTCAGAAAATTAATTTAGATAAATGTGGCATTCCTACAATTCAGTTTAGTTCAGTAGCTCAGTCATGTCCAACTCTTCGCAACCCCATGAACCGCAGCACACCAGGCCTCTCTGTCCATCACCAACTTCCGGAGTCCACACAAACCCGTGTCCATTGAGTCGGTGATGCCATCCAACCATCTCATCCTCTGTCGTCCCCTTCTCCTCCTGCCCTCAATTTTTCCCAGCATCAGGGTCTTTTCAAATGAGTCAGCACTTCGCATCAGGTGGCCAAAGTATTGCAGTTTCAGCTTCAACATGAGTGCTTCCAATGAACACCCAAGACTAATCTCCTTTAGGATGGACTGGTTGGATCTCCTTGCAGTCCAAGGGACTCTCAAGAGTCTTCTCCAACACCACAGTTCAAAAGGATCAATTCTTTGGCACTCAGCTTTCTTTATAGTCCAACTCTCACATCCATAATGACTACTGGAAAAACCATAGCCTTGACTAGATGGACCTTTGTTGATGGAGTAATGTCTCTACTTTTTAATATGCTGTCTAGGTTGGTCATAACTTTCCTTCCAAGGAGTAAGTGTCTTTTAATTTCATGGCTTAAATCACCATCTGCAGTGATTTAGGAGCCCAGAAAAATAAAGTAAGCCACTGTTTCCACTGTTTCCCCGTCTATTTGCCATGAAATGATGGGACCGGATGGCACGATCTTCATTTTCTGAATGTTGAGCTTTAAGCCAACTTTTTCACTCTCCTCTTTCACTTCACCAAGAGGCTCTTTAGTTTTCTTCACTTTTTGCCATAAAGGTGGTGTCATCTGCACATCTGAGGTTACTGATATTTCTCCCGGCAATCTTGATTTTAGCTTGTGCTTTATCCAGCCCAGTGTTTCTCATGATGTACTCTGCACAGAAGTTAAATAAGCAGGGTGACAATATACAGCCTTGACGTACTCCTTTTCCTATTTGGGACCACTCTGTTGTTCCATGTCCAGTTCAAACTGTTGCACAATTAGCATGCCTTGTTTAGGTGTAATTCTCTGAAAGTTTTATTTTTTACCTTTCTGCCCATTATTAGTCCTGAAATACTTTTAGGTATTGTTGTTCAGTTATTAAGTCGTGTCCAACTCTTTGTGACCCATGGACTGCAGCACACAATCTCCTGGAGTTTACTCAAGCTCGTGTCCATAGCCATTCAGTTTCAAGTACTTCTCTTAAATTGTAGCTGAAAAGAAAGTTCTAAAGACCTGTTTAAGAAATGAATTCATGTACTTATGATCAACTGATCTTTAACTAGGATGCCAGGAGCACAAACTGGGGAAATAAAAATAGCCTCAATAAATTGTGTAAGGAAAATTGGATATCCACATGCAAAAAAATGGAATTGAACACATCTCATATATTTAAAAATTGACTCAAAATGGATTAAATTTTGGGCAAGGGACCTAAACACATATTTTTCCAAAGAGGTCATGTAAATTACTAACAAGTACATGAAAACGTGCTCAATATCACCAATCATCAGTGAAATGCAAACCAAAACTGCAATAAAATATCACCTCACAGCTTATCATCATGCTATAACAAGTGTTTTTGCACTTTTGCTTTTGCATGCAAACATTATGTCAAAGTGGTATTGCCCTTGAACAATGAGTATAATTTCAACTGTTTTGATGCTCAGTAGTGGAGAAGGAAATGGCAACCCACTCCAGTGTTTTTGCCTGGAGAATCCCAGGGACAGCGGAGCCTGGTGGGCTGCCGTCTATGGGGTCCCACAGAGTCGGACGCAACGGAAGTGACTTAGCAGCAGCAGCAGCAGTGACAGGATAACTAAAGAAATTCTAAGAGAGACAAGGCTTAAGTGAATTTAAGAGTAAATAAATTCAATTTGTTTAGATAAAAGTAATGTTCCCAATGAGATAAAGGAGCTAAGTATGACTTAGAAGAAATTTAATTAACAAAGTAGAATGTATAGCATCCGTGAAGTAATTTTTGTAAACTTTTTTGAATCCTACAGAAACTTGTGTTAACTGTTGAATCAGCTATAAAAGTTTTTCTGTAATATGCAAATCTATGCTAGTTTTCCCCAGACCAAGTATGAATTCTTCCTCATAACAGCTGAGTCTAGGTCTACTGACCAAGATTGTACAGATCTAGAAAATATTGCCAAAAATACCATATTGGATAGCAAAGGAAATAGACTTGTGAGTTTGTATTTCTCTGAGGAAATCAGTATCCTTCCTCTAGCAAATAAGTAATCCCTCAATCTGAAGAAGACTTTTTAATGGTTTTAAATTTAGTATCATCTAAAATAAATATATGCATGGGTAGTAATATAAAAGCAGCTCAGTTCAACAAACATCACTGAACTCTGTGTACAAAATATATTTTATGTGGAAAGATAGTATAGCCACATACAAATATATGTCAGATTAAGACTATATATATATTTTTTTTTGTCATGGACCCAAAGCAACAAAGTGTTAGTTGCTGGGTTGTGTCTAACTCTTTGTGACTCCATGCACTATAGCCTGCCAGTCTCCTCTGTCCATACAATTTTCCAGGCAAGAATACTGGAGTGGGTTGCCATTTCCTTCTCCAGGGGATCTTCCCAACCCAGGGATCAAACCCAGGTCTCCTGCATTACAGGCAGACTCTTTACTGTCTGAGCCACCAGGGAAGCAACAAAACATGTGTGCATATGCTCACTCTTTAATTTGTTTAATTGTGTGCATGTTTATGGGGATGAATTGGACCTTAAGAAAATGAGTGTTTGTTTCTTTAATAATTCATTAGCATATTGAGGATCATAGATATTTCTAAATTTATTTGAAAGTTAAAAACTAAATATATGACTCCAGAAGATATTAGATATCATTAAAAATGAAATGAAATAGAAAAAAAACAAAAATCAGCATTTATTTGGAATTTTTCATTTTGAAAGGTACTGTTTATACAATCAGTGGTGAGATAAATAAAGTGGCATGTCATCCTTAGTTTTGGACAAAATAAGTGAAATAATGTTCTAGGTATTGATAAGGTTAAGCAAATGTGATATTTAAGGCACTTTGTTTATTAAAAGTCACTTATACGAAGAGTTTGATGAAATGCAGTGTATGATAATAAAATATCTGAAAGTTACTTATAATTTGAAGCTTGACAAATGAGTTTAACTTGACCTACTTTATATAATTAAATTTTGTACTTCAGATCTAATTAGTGTGAGCTTACAGATATACTTTCAATAAATAAAAATTGATTGAATTTAAAATTTTATGAGGGAAAATTGAATGTAAATAAGACTGAAAAAAGTCTAATTGGAAATATTCATTGTTCTCAGATTCATTTGTTTGATGATATCAATTATAAAAATAGAAATTACCAAGAATTGGACTATTATTATTTGATCTTACTTCATTCTAATTACTGAGAAATAGCTGCACATATTTTCAGAAGTAATGAACCTGTTGTAATGCACTCCTTTCTTATAGTATCAAATGTAGTCATTGTGGATCATAAATTTGGAAAAAAAATACATAAAACATCAGCCCATATGAGAAGGTCAAGGATAGTTATACCTGGGAAACAGAGGAAAGTATTTAAATTTGGACAATATACGGGTTTGGTTACTTTGTTTAGACCCCTAAATAAATGAAACTTTTTAATGATGCCCTAAAAGTAATTTTAACAAGAGTGAAAATGTCTGAGAATAAATTTAACAGCAAAGGAACTAAGCCGTCAGCACTGGACAGCTGTAGTCTGAAATTACTCTGATGCTATCTGAATAGTTACAAAGGAGCTTTGTTAGGTTATTAAGACCATACAGTTCTTAAGTTCAGTAAGTTTTCACAGTTGTATATGCCTGTGTAACCACTACCCAGACACTCCATAAAGTTCCCTCTTGCCCCTTTTCAGTCGATTGCCACTTTGCTGTAGGTCTGACACCTTCTGACTTCTAATATGTATGATTATACCTGTTCTCAGAGTCGGAAACGACTGAAGCAATTTAGCAGCAGCAGCATACCTGTTCTAGGACTGCATGCAAATAAATCCTGTAGTATGGACTCCTCTGTATCTATTATGTGGCTTCTTTCACTGAATATAATGATTTTGTGATTCACCCATGTGGTTGCATACATAAGTGATTTATTCCTTTTTCTGAATATAACCACAATTTGTCTATATTTCTGTTCATGAACAGTTGGGCTGTTTCCAGCTTTAGGATGCTATAAATAAAGCTGCTATGAGCATTCATGTATAAGCCTTTCTATGAACATATGTTGTCATTTCTCTTGGGGAAGTACCTAGGACTGGAATTTACTGGGCCACAGAGTCAGACACGACTCAGTGACTTCACTTTCACTTTTCACTTTCATGAATTGGAGAAGGAAATGGCAGCCCACTCCAGTGTTCTTGCCTGGAGAATCCCAGGGATGGGGGAGCCTCGTTGGCTGCCGTCTCCTGGGTTGCACAGAGTCGGACACGACTGGGGCGACTTAGCAGCAGCAGCAGCAGCGAAGTTACATATTTATGTTTATAAGAAACTACCAAACAATCTTCAAACCTATTTGTCTGATTTCTGTTTATTTATTACTTTGTCAGTAGTGCTTTTGTGATTTTTAAAATAACTAGTTTCTAATCAGTTTATGTTAATATGTAATTTCTACCTGATTGGACCTGGTTTACTGTATATTAAAAGCTGGCAAAGATAATTAGAAGCCACATGTCGTGGCATAATTACATCCTAATCCCTAGAATCTGTGAATATGATATTTTATATGGCAAAGAGAAATTCAGGTTGCATGTGGAATTAAGTTTGCTAATCAGCTGACCTTAAAATGGAAAGATCATTCTGGATTATCCAGATGGGCTCAGTGTAATTGCAAGAGCCCTTGTAAGTGGAAGAGGGAGTCAGAAGAGGGAGAACTAGAGAACCAGAGAGATGGTATGAGAAAGACTCAGCCCAATCTTGCTGGTTTTGAATGGAGGAGTGAGGATACAAACCAAGGAAGGAAGGTGATTGCTAGACGTCAAGAGGGCTTCTGAATAGAAAAAGCAAGGAAATGAATTATTCCCTAGACCGTCCCTAGAGCTTCCAGTAGGAACACAGGCTTACTCACAGTTTGATTTTAGCCCAAGACCAGCAGAACTACAATATAATAAATTTAGATTAAGTCAACTTAATCTATGGTAATGGGAAATATGCCTATGACAAGATAAAATAAATTTAAAACATGATTTTGAAGCTTCAAATTGACATTAAGTGTCTCAAGTTGTAGTTATTTTATACTGTTCTGATACGTTTAGCTTGATCCACGTTTACCATTTTCTTGGCTCTGCATACCATATTATGGTGTATGTCTGGTGGTAGAAAAAAATTGCAATTTTGGTCTTCTTGTTGAGAATTAGTTTCATGAATTTAGAATTCTAACTTGACAGTTATTTTCTCTTAGCATATTGAAAATGTCATTCTTTTTTTTTCTTTTCTAGTTTCCAATGTTGTTGCAGTGATATCAGCTGCCAATTAAATAGTTTTCCTCTAGAGATAACTGATATTTTCACATTGTCTGAGTGTAGGATTTTCCCATCTGTGTTGGGTGTTCTTTAGTTTTTCTTACTATGTATCTAAAGTGAAGCTTCTTTTTAGTTTATCATAGATGAGATTTTCTTATCTTCTTGTATGTAAGTATTGGTGTTTCTGATCCATATAGGAAACATTTCAGCCATTAGAACTGAATATTGCCTTCTTCTTTCCTTCTTTGCTTCCTTCCTTCCTTTCTCCCTGCCTCCCTCCTGCCCTCCCTTCCATCTTTCCTTTCTCCCTTCCTTCCTTTCTTTTTCATTATTTTAGACTGCGATTTTAATTACAGAGTGAAGTAAGCCAGAAAGAAAAACACCAATACAGTATACTGACACATACATATGGAATTTAGAAAGATAGTAATGATGACTGTGTATGTGAGACAACAAAAGAGACACAGAGGTATAGAATGGACTTTGGGCCTCTGAGGGAGAGGGAGAGGATGGGATGATTTGAGAGGATGGCATTGAAACATGTACACTATCGTATAAGAAATGAAGTGCCAGTCTATGTTCAATACAGGACACAGGATGCTTGGGGCTGGTGCACGGGATGATCCAGAGAGATGATGTGGGGTGGGAGGTGGGAGGGGGCTTTGGCATTGGGAGATCGTGTACACCTGGGGCTGATTCATGTCAATGTATGGCAAAACCAATACAGTATTGTAACATAGAATAAAGTATTAAAAAAAAAAGGAAGAAAAAAATAATTATACATGTATGAAAACTCTTCAGTCTACTCTCTATATATGTTAATGTCCTTTTATTCTTGCTTTCTTCTTTTTCTGTCTTATTCAAGTTCTAAAGATTTTCCACATAGCCCAATCTTGAAAGGGCTCTCAGTGTTACAGGAAAATCAATTATGCTAGGACTTTATTTTTCAAGTCTCAAAAAATACCTTTCTCTCAAAGTTCTTATTGTAATTTTGGGCTTCAGGGCCCTCATTTGGAAGTCTTAAAATGAACATTGATTTCTTTTGGCATTCATGTTTATAATCAAAACTGTTCCTGAGACAACATGTGCTTCTGACAATAGGGGGAATGTTGTACACGAAAGTATAAAAGGGAGGCCAAGGATAAAATTTCAGGATTTTATAGTAGCATTTCTCTTTTTCTAGTTTATTCATTCATCAGATATATGTGTATTGATTATTTCTCATGTTCCAAGTTCTGTGCAGGTAACAGTAGATATGATTTCCTATTTAATGGAGCTTACAACATTTGGGGAATGTAAGAGACTAGATAATAAAGCAATACCTATTGATTTTTCCCCTATTACAAATGAGAACTCAGGTTAGTGAATGTTCCAGGTGCCCCGACCTTCTGTTTAATATGGCATGTGTTTTTGCCCCTCCTTCATTTTTGCCTTTGTAGTATATTATTTTCAAAGAATGGGCTTTAGAGTGAGACAGCTTGAGTGTAAATGTCACTTCTGACAATTAACAACTCTGTAACTTTGGGCAGGCTATGTTGTACATCCAAGTATCTGATTCCTCACTTATGCAATAAGGAAATGGTACTTTTCTCAAAGGGAAGTTAGGAGGATCAAATGAATTAATTTAAAAGTACCCAATAAATATAAGTATATGCTACATTTGTTCAAAGAACAAAACCACATCTCTCACATGGGCCAGACTTATGTCTATATGTTGCTTCTCCTTCTTATAGAAGTTCTGTGTCTAAAAAGTACTAGTCAGTTTTAAGAAGCTGCTAGACTAACTGGAAATGCTTCTCAGGTGGTGCAGTGGTAAAGGATACGCACGCCAATTCAGGAGTCTTTGGAGACGAGAGTTTGATCCCTGGGTAGGAAAGATGACTTGGAGTAGGAATTGGCAACCCATTCCAGTATTTCTTCCTGAAAAATTCCATGGACAGATGTGCCTGGCAAAGAGTAGCAAGAAGCCGGACATGACTGAGTGACTGAGCCTGCACACAGACCAGCCATCAATGTCAAGGGATAGGCGTTTGTTCTAATGGCCGTTTTTGCAGAGAGAGGTTGCTAATCCCTAAAAATTATGTAACTTTTCAAAATTTATCTTACTTACTGCCAGAAACCCTCCTTTTCTAAGAAAAGTTATATACTAGCTCCTCCTATATTCCATATTTTAGACCCAAATACTTAATTTGAATTATTTAATAGGTGGCAAAAATTGCATTTAAAATTTGATAACATTCAATGACAAATAGTTTTAGCATTGGTGTCATCTCATTTTCCAATCCGTCTTTCTTCCACTCCCTTGAACATCATTTTTGCTTACTGTGCTATTTTTTACAAGTTTGAAGTCTAGGAAAAAAATACTCAATAGATAACTCTTTTGTTTTTGAGTGTTATGAAATGATATCAATCAGCCAAAGGACCATTCTGAAAGTAGGAGTGGTGGTGGTTTAGTTGCTAGGTTGTGTTGGACTCTTTGCAACCCCATGGACTGTAGCCTGCCAGGCTCCTCTGTCCATGGGATTCTCCACGCAAAAATACTGGTGTGGGTTGCCATTTCCTTCTCCAGGAGATCTTCCCAACTCAAGAACTGAACCTGGGTTTCCTGTATTGCAGACAGATTCTTTACCAACTGAGCTAGGAGGGAACCTAATACAAGAGAAATAGAGAAATAATAATTGTCAGCTGAAGCCTACGACAAACCCAAGATCTATGCTGAGACCAGTGAAGCTGAAATTTCAGAGTTGAAATTTTCAAAGGCATTGAATACAGAGTATCATGTCTAATGCTGTGCATAGTTTCATTTGTGATTTACTAATTATTATGATTTTCTTGGAAGGAAGACAGTCTTTAACATATCACACTTTCATTGCTTTAGGCCCCTGATATCTTACCACAGTATGGGAACTCCATTTGAACTAAAGTATAGCAAACTTTAATAAAGAATAGAAGACAAGCATGGAGGACCAAATCTTAAGGGGCATTCTATATCTTTATTTTAAGCATGCTTTATATAACCGAAGGAAAAATAGAAATATATATTATCAGCAGAAATTGGCTAAGGGCAGTAAAGGTCAAATGTTGTTTTCATTGTATCTAATAATGAGGAAGGGAGAAGAATCAGCTGAGAGAATTAAATGAAGTTTTTGTAATATAATATAGAAAAGAACATAAATGTTGCATCTGCAACCCAGAAAACTGAGTTGTTTTTAAATAATGTGTAGGCTTAAAATTTAGAAAAATTACCCTGGACAGTTGGGAAGTGAATTGAAAGTGTTAGTCACCCAGTCATGCTCGACTCTTTGTGATGCCATGGACTGTAGCCCAACAAGACCCCCTGTCCATGGAATTCTCCAGGCAAGAATACTGGAGTGAGTTGCCATACCCTCCTCCAGGGGGTTCCCAACCCAGGGATCAAACCCTGGTCTCCTGCATTGCAGGCAGACTCTTTACCATCTGAGCCACCTGGGAAGCCCCTGGACAATGGGAAGCCACCTCTGAAAAAATGCGTCCTTAAAGGGGCTCAGCTGCTAGTGCACTAGTGACTGCCATCTTCTGCTGAAGGAAATCTGATTAAATCTCTTTTCTCTTACATATATTCTTGTCACAACTGTGACAGTCACTGAAATCATTCATTCCATTAGATTTCCTTAAAGAAGAGGTTAAGACAGAGATCTGCATGCAGCAAGTTTATTGGGAAACACTCTTAAGATCAATACTTCTGTGGGCATACTGGAAGCAGGAATAATCAGACGGAGACGATGAACTGCAATGCAGATGTGACCAAGGCCTCAACAATTCCTAGGAGATCCGTGAAGCTGAGGTGGCCCTTCAGGTTCATCCCAGGTGAAGTCAGGTCAACCATGCATTTGGGGTCCTCTACTGACCCTTAGAGAGGCCTGGCCTTGGGTGAAGTTGGCTGTCTTAGCTAAGAGATGTGGGCCATCCCACCCCCAGCAACTGGGAAATGAAGCTTCAACAGAAGGCAAGAGGTGGTGCCCTCCACTGTTTATTACCATTGACCTCAAAAGCCTTCAGTTTCTTACCCTCTAATCTATTCTGTTCTAAGAGCTTCCACCTCCTTTTTAATTTCCTTCTCCATGTCCCTGCCTAAAGTGCTTCTGGTCTCCTCTATGAGGTCTCTACATTTCCCTGAGGCCTTGCTACATGGACCATTGCCTCTTAAAATATTTAAACCCAGAATGTCAGTGAGTTACTGACACCTTTCTGCCAGATTTAGGGGTTTCAGTACCTTAAGGAAATGTGATAAATCTATTGGAGAGTTAGTATTAGAACCTGTAGTTCCTGCTTTTCCATTTATAGCTTAGCTTCAAAAGAAATCTTTTTTCTTTTTAGTAATCATTTCTTTTTCCTAGTCCAAAATTGGAAAGAAAACACAAAATATATATTCACCTTTGCAGCCAGATTGCTTGGGATTCAGAGATAAGGGAGAAAAGCATTGGTTGTGTTCACACAGGAAAATATCTCATCATTATGTTCAAATGTTTCCCCTTTCCTCTCTTTCTCTCTCTCACTCCCTCTGTCATCCACCTCCCCTCTCTTTTCTCTGTTCTCCTATCTACATTAATTGTGAAGTATGTACAGTGACCTTCAGATTTTCTGTTAATAAGGGCAGATAGTCTAGTGTTTAGCTGGGGGAAAACTATTCTTAATTATGCATTTCCATATGCATTAAGTCTTAATTTTATCTTTCCAATATATTTGCAATATAAACACTTTTGTATGTAATTTTATAGTTAAGGAAAGTAAAGCCCAGGGGGATAAAATGGATCGCTCAAAGCACATGGAATTCAAATGTGAGTTCTTACCATCTGAAGGCTCCTTCTTTTGTGGTCAGAGCCCTGTTTTTCAGTTGTTTTTTGTTTTTCTTACCACTATTACTAGAATTTACTTTTTAAAGCCGTTTTAGGTTCACAGGATAATTGAGTGGAAAATTCAGAGAGTTCTCATAAAAACTCTGCCCATACACATAGATGTGAAAATGGAAGTGTTAGTTGCTCAGTCGTGTCTGACTCTTTCCAATCCCGCCAGACTCTTCTGTGGATGGAATTCTCCAAGGCAAAAATAATGAAGTGGGTAGCCATTCCCTTCTCCAGGGGGTCTTCCCCCACCTAGGTATCAAACCCAGGATCTCCCGCATTGCAAGGGGATTCTTTACTGTCTGAACCACCAGGAAGCCCATGTACACGCATAACCTCCCCTATTATCAACATTCCAATCAAAGTGGAACATTTGTTAGAATTAATGGATCTGCACTGACACGTCATAATTACCCAAAGTCCACAGTTCATATTACAGTTCACCTTTGGTATTGTATATTCTGTGAGTTTGGACAAATTTATAATGACATATTCACCATTATAGTATCATACAGAGTAGTTTCACTACCCTAAAATCCTCTGTAATCTACCTATTCATCCCTTCTCCTTTGCTAACCAGTGGCAACCATTGATCTCTATTTTCTCCACATTTTTCCTTTTCCAGAATGTCATACGGTTGGAGTAATACTGTATGTAGCCTTTTCAGTTTTTTTTTTTAACTTAGTAATATAATGGCATTTTAATTCCCTCCATATCTTTTACTTGTTTGATAGTTCATTCTTTTAGTGCTGAGCAATATCCTGTTGTCTGGATGTACCACAATAAATTTACTCATTCACCTATTGCAGAACATTTTGATTATGCCCAAATTTGGCAATTGTAAATAAAGCTGATATAAATATCCCTGTGCAGGCTTTCCTGTGAACATGAGTTTTCAACTCCTTTGGATAAGTATTAAGGGACAAGATTGCTAAATCTTACCATTTTGTGTTCCCACCAGCAATAAAAGGAGAGTCCTGTCGCTGCACAGCATTTATGGTTGTCAGTGTTCTGGATTTTGGCCATTCCTGAAAGCTGGCTTTGTGTTCTAAACTTGAAGTTGGTTATGAAGGTGTATGGGACGTCCATGGTGGCTCAATGCAGGAGCTGCAGGAGACACAGGCTTGATGCCTGGCCTGGGAAGACCCCCTGGAGCGGGGCATGGCCACCTGCTCCAGTATTCTTGCCTGGAGAATTCCATGGACTGAGGAACCTGGCATACTACAACAGTCCACAGGGTCGCAAAGAATCAGACATGCTGAAGTGACTCGGCATGCACGCATGCGTGCACATGAATGTGTACACCAGATAGCCAATTAAGAGATTTTTTTCAGGTGGTCCTACTTGCTTAAATTGTTAGCTTTCTAGTTTGATGGCAGAAAACTACATGCCCACTATCTACCTTGCATAATTGCTTTGGAAGCATTTCTTTGAGAGGACTCAGTGAGTAAATGATTCATATTTTAACTCCTAAATTAACTCCTAAACATCTCCTTTGCGTCGGTTTAGGGGTTTGGAGAAGAATTTGTCAAGAAAGATTAGATGCATGAGAAGCTTATGGTAAGTAACTGTAAAGATAAAGAAGGAAGGATCATGAGAAGGCTGGAGATCCTTAAAATTATGATCAGCTTTGACATCTGTGAAAGGAGAGAGGAAAGAAAAAAAAAAAAGGATGAATTCAGAAGAACTTCAGACTGCAGTATTTTCCTGAGAAAGCCTCAGCCAGGTTGGTAGGGATCCCTACATCAAGGATTGTCTGTTAGAGGAGTCTTGCTTTGGGCAGAAATGATCCACCCCTGGCTCCTCTGCTGTGCTCAATTTCTGACAGGGAGCCGCCCAGTGAAAGCCTAAGTATGAACACTAGTGAAGTCGCTTAGTCGTGTCCGACTCTTTGCGACCCTGTGGACTGTAGCCTACCAGGCTTCTCTGTCCATGGGATTCTCTAGGCAAGAATACTGGAGTGGGTTACCATTTCCTTCTCCAGAGGATCTTCCCGACCCAGGGCTCGAACCCGGGTCTCCCGCATCAGAGGCAGATGCTTTAACCTTCCCTTGTGGCTCAGCTGGTAAAAAATGAACACTAGGGTGGAGCCAAAGATGGGACAGAGAGGCTGCCTGCCGATATGCCCTGTAGCAGGAACTTGTAGGGAGATCTGGGTGGTGCATCCAGGTCTGCCATGTTCTTCATTCTCCTTCCCTTTCCACAGGATTTCTTGCCTTTCCATTCTTAAAAATATTAATTGCCTATCCCGTCGCAAAGAGTCGGACACGACTGAGCGACTGAACTGAACTGAACTGATGCAGTCATCTACATTCATATATAATGCACTCCTAGAACAAACACAAAAGTATTTTTAAGTTTATTTGTAACTTTTTGTTTTGATTCTGCACCCAAGCAATGTAGACACTTGTCTAACTTGTCTACAAAAGAGAAATAGAGTTAAAGATGGAGCAAGTAAACTTATTGTTGCAGCGTTAAGGGGTGGGGAGGGATGAACTGGAAGACTGGGATTGACAAGTGCACATTGCTATATATAGAATAAACAGCTGATGACCTACTGTGTAGCACAGGGAGCTCTGTTCGGTGTTCTGTGATGGCCTGTGTGGAAGAGGAGTCTGAAGCAGAGTGGATGTGTATGTGGCAGATTCACTGTGCTGTACACCTGGAGCTGACATAACACTGTCTGCTCTATTCCAACAAAAATCATATCAAAGTTAGCTTGATACAAAGATAACAAATTAAAATAAGGAGAATTACTATAATCCTTTTCTTTAGTACAAAATACCCAGTGCTGTACATCCAGCCTTCTGTACATGTTCTTTAATTGTGTCTGTTTCCTTCACAATCAATCACATTCTGATATCTTATGTTGATTTAGTCTGAATGAGGCTAAAGATTCACCATTTCAGTACAGCTCTAATGATTTTCATCTTTGCTTCAGTTTTATTGTTCTTTCTTGTCTTTATTGTGTGTACTTTGATTTTTCAATTTCTTATTAATTCTCATAAAATTGTATGGGTGAAAAGCAATAAAATATTCAGATAATTGCAAAAACTTTGCTCTACCAAGAAAAGTAATATTCATATCCGAGTTTAACTGCTGTCTGGAAGTACCATGATAAGATTATTAAAATGCACATTCAATGATTGATGAACAGAAAGTCCACATTTAGAACATGAAATGGCATTTAGGAACATTTTTTAACATCATTTATAACTGTTTGTCTTAGATCTGGCTCTCTTAGAAGCAGAGCCTGAGACATGATTCTTAGGTAAATGACTTATTTAGAAAGTGCTCTTAGGAAGAGACTCAAAGGAAGCAGGGGAATTAGGATAGGGCAGGGAGAAGCTAAGTAAAGACATGATGTCAGAAGACCTCTAGCCCCAGCCTGATGCCACATGAAGGCTTTTGGCAACAAGATGCTGGAGATTTTGTTACCACCACTTCCCACCAACTCACATACTCGTGCTACTCCGTCAGTCATCAGTCCCAGGCTGCCTCTGGTGAAGCAGAGCATATCACCCAAGGACAGTCTTCTGGAGAAAGTTGCAGTTGTTGTTGGTCAGCAGCAAAACCTGTACTAGCAATGAAATGAATGGGGTGGGGTGAAGTGTTGTACTGAGTGTGTCTGCTCAGTAGAATTCCTCTTAGGAGAGTCCGTCCTAGAAAGCTTTTCTATATGAAAGTCAACAGTTACTGTTAGACTGTGAAAGCAGAGAAATAGTACCAAACCAAATATCTCTGTTCTTTATTGTTTCATGCATCTCCTAATTAACTCCTAGGCACTGAATTCCTTGTGTCTCTAATGTGAAAGGCTTTTAGTTATCTCTTTTGGCCTACTATCCAGAATTTCTGTGTGTTTTCTGTCATTTACTTTACATCACGCACATGCACTCACACACTCTGTCTCTGTGTCTCTCTCTCTCATGCGCACACTCACACACACACACACACACGGAGCAGTTAGACAATATTGCATGCACACTCATTTCGTCCATGAAATTGTTTGACCACAAGTTTATTTTACTCTTTACAGAGTAAAGAAAAGCCTCGTGTTATTAAATTGAGATTAAGTATGACTGACTGATGCTTCAGTATTACTATTAGGTTTCCTGAAAGAATCATGTAAATTTACAACATTCATATGTGCGTTTGCCTCAATTACCAAAATGAAACATCCTTTAAGCAGGTGCTTACTCAGCATGATGATCAAGAACAGAGAAAGAAAATGCAGCGAGAGCCCAAACGACTGTTGTACTCTGATTTTCCACTTCACATGGGGAGAACAAAAATGGTAGAATGTTAAAAGCGAATGTTTTAGATAACATGGTGTTGCTTAATTACCAAAAATATCTTTCTTTTTCCTTCCTTTTAACTTTTGAAATTTAAAAGGGCTATAAGGAAACCTTATTAAATGATTTTAGCTGGGAAACTTCAATTTCAATTACCCCAAATGGTCTATTCAGACAGTGCTCTCCTCGTGAGTTCTTTATGTGGGAAAGAGAGGCTAGTTCTAGGGCCTTGTGAGTGATAAAGTAAATTGATCTGTTACCCACCCCCTGAGGAAATTCCCACAGGGCTATCTTGCTCTAGACTGCCTAAGTGTCTCATTTGTACCTAAAAACAAGAAGTGTCATTTTTTTCCCTATTCAAGATGTCACAAGCCCAATTTTCTTTTGCTAAGGATCACAGTTATTAGTCTCTGAAGGTGCTAGCACTTGAGGCCGAGTCTGAGGTGATTAAAATGCCTCGGCACTTTGAGGACTGGTGCCCTTCCATTACTTCTCATCTCCAGCTGTTTCCCTGTCTGACTCTCCTTCTGTCTTTCATTATGATCCATCATTATCCATTTTAAGGTCTGTGTAAGTCATGTGAATTAAGGAAAATTGAGAACCTTAAGAAAATACATTTTGACAGGCAGGTACCACTGGTAAAGAGATGGAAACACTGACCCAATCCCATTATCTCTCCCATTTTATAAATACACTTATTTTGCCTTTTAAATCCCCCCTTTTTTCACTTATGCTGTCTCTCTCTCTGTTCTTCCCTCTTTTCCCCTTTTAGTCACACACACACACATACACACATGCCATCCATTGGCCTAAAGGAGATACAAAGGCCTCATACCAGCTGAGGTTTTGGTTCTAATGTCCTTATAAACACAGCACTGCAAAGGTAGTGCAGTGTTATGTAATTAGCTGAATTTGTGGATTTGTCTAATATATAGTTTCCTGGCCAAGCTCTATAAACACCACCTTTACTGCACTCAAGAGAACCAAAGAGCTTTATTCTATAGTTTCCTCTCAGAGACAGTGGTCTCAGTGCATTCTAGCACTTCTAAGAAATCCCAGATCAGAAATATATAGAAGTGGGATTATCTACATTTTCATTATTTCCTTCCTTCTGAATTCGGTGGAGAGTGTAGAGAAATCACTGTGTAGAAGAAGTGGATAGAAGACAGAGAAAAGAAGTGCTATGAGTATTATAGGGTTTGAAGTTGGTTTTTCCCTCCTTGTGGTAAATTTCAGTTATTTAAGATCGCCTCTTCGGGGTACTCTTGTGGTTGTTGTTTAGTCACTATGTTGTGTCTGGCTCTTAAGACCCCATGGACTGTAGCCTGCCAGCCTCCTCTGTCCATGGGGTTCCTAGGCAAGAATAGTGGGGTGGGGTGCCATTTCCTTCTCCAGGGGATCTTCCTGAACCAGGGACTAAACCTGTGTCTCTTGCATCGATAGGCAGATTCTTTTACTACTCAGCCACCAGTGAAGCCCTGGAGTAGTCTACACCACAGGTAGTCAGCCGTGAGCTTTAATGGAAGTGAGAACACGAATTCCCTGGGCTCAGTTCTGCAATATATGACGAGATGGCAGTGAGCAACCTACAACCAGAGACTGAAGAACTGGGCATAGTAAACAAATACCCTAAGAAAGACATCCTTGTGGAGTTGTGGTCATATATGCTAGAGACCAGCAGGCTGTGTGCACAGAATAGGACTGCTACTCGATCAGGATGTGTCAGGGAATATGGTCGGGCAAATCCTGTGTTAAGATTACTACCAGCACATGCAGGCCTGTAAAGGGGAACACTGAGACCAGCTCCCGAGAGGAAGTGCCTTCTTGAAGCTGCTCTTTTTCTGTTCCTTTATTTACGGCTTTTGTCAAGTATGTAGACGTATATTTATGCACTCTTGGAGCCACTTAAGGAGGCTTAAATGAAACTTATATCTGCCTTAAGGCAAAGCATATAGAATCTCCTAGAGGAAATGTTCTTTTAAATGGCTTAAAGGGAAATAGTCTTAATACAAAACCAATAGTTATAGAAACAGAAAGAAAAAAACAGCTTTGGTTAGTATAGCAGTGACCAAAAGACTAAAAAAAAAAAAAAAAGATTACTAATGAAAGCTTGTAAAAGAGAGACAAATAAATAATTTAGCTCAAATAAGTATTCAGTTCCACTGAAACACTAAATGCATATATAAAAATAAATTTAAAAAATTATTACATCTATTCTACATTGACTTTCTCCCTCATTTTTCACAAAAGAAAAAGCAAATGCCACTTTTAAATGGCTGCTGGCATAAGCCACACTTGGGTAACTGTGATAGAGAGAGAGATTTAGTACATATGGACTCCAAAGTAAAATTTTCAGATAGGAAATCCTGATTCCTGTCTCCCAGGTGTTGCTGGACTATCAACAGAAAAAAAAAAAGAAAAAGAAAAACAGCAATAATTCTTGGTCTACAAACTGTTAATCCATTGTTTATATCTCAACTGTATATGAATTTATAATTAGCATCCAAGTTAACTGAAACAGAAGTGGGCAGGTAATTGGGAGGGCACAGTCAAGTTTTGGAAACAGAGATAGTGGTTGGAAATGTCTGAAGATGATATTTCTGTTTATGCTACCTGGGAGGTAGAGACTTGAAAGAGAAACTGGAATTTAACATTTTCTTTTATGCCAGTAATCCCTTTACTCTTTGGAATTGTCTCCACTTCATAAACAGAACATAAAATAACATCTGCTGCTGCACTTTTCCATTAGTTATCACTTGTAGTGATTCAGAAATCAAATATTTAAATATGAAAATCACATGGTTTTCTAATGCATTTACCTCATGTACAGGATTGAAATAATCAGAAATAATCAGTGCTAATCCATTTCTTCTGTCTAGCATTCTGACTCAGCTGTCCCATTTTTTTCTCCCTCTAAATCAAAATCACATGCACACCACACACACGTAAAAATCCATTTTTACCTTGAATAACATAAGCAGTAATCATCACCGACCATTATTACAGAAGATTAGCAGTAACATTAAGGGACATAATCTGCACTGTACTTTTATTCATCAAGCAGCATTTATGTGACGAAAATTTAGATGGATAATTCCACAACCTGGAAATTATAAAGAATGAGCTAATGAAAAAGAGCTAGCAGTGTGCTTCATGGTAATCATCAGACACCTTATCCTCTGTCGGGGGACTTTGAGACTGACTGATCCCTGAAAGGAACTGCCCACTGGAAGCGCCACTGTTTACTGCTTCTTAATTCACCAGTGTTGGTCTGAAATCCATCTGACTCCATTCCTGAAGCCACAGGTGGGGACTATGCTTGCCTTACCAGAAGCGTGTGGAAATTCCTAGATGAATTAAAGGGATGCCTAAGTTATAAGGCCCTCCTCACTACGGCTGCTGCTGTTTAGTTGCTGTCATGGCCAACTCTTCCCAACCCTGTGGCCTGTAGCCCACCAGACTCTGTCCAGGGATTTCCCAGCCGGGAATACTGGAATGGGTTGCCATTTCCTTCTTTAGGAGATCTTCCTGACCCAAGGGTCAAACCTGTGTCTCCTGCTTGGCAGGCAGATTAGCAATGAGCCATCTGGGAAGCCCCCTCCTCATTGCTAGGAGATGGATTTGGATTTCTTGTTTTGTTCCAGTTAATTTTTCGTGAGCAGCTTACTGACTCTAATCAATTTATTTTTTGAATCACTGATTTCTGATACTTAATCTCTATGCATAGCATCCTACAGCATGGTAGTGAAAAAGAATAAAAAAAAATAGGAGTTACAGTGTGGAGGTATCAATAGGAGCTATCAGCTGAATGTGGGAAGTCATGGAGAAGAGGAGTCAAAAGTCTTTAAAGCTTTGAAACTGGCAAAGTAGAATAGTAATTACTTTCACAAGTAACAAATGAAAAGAAGTGAGATTAAGGAAAAGATTTTAAATTTTGTTTGGATACTTTTAAGCTAGTCACTGAAAGTAAGCAAATGGCTGTGTATGGAGACTGCAGCTCAGAGAGGTTGACTATACAGGCTGGAACCTAAGGTCAGGGAGTCATCCACACAGGTGTTATGGTTAAAGTTATGGGAAAGAATATTTCTAAGGAAGCAATTATGAAGAGATGAATGTTAATGACTGAGTAAATAACCTAAGGAATGCCTACATTTGGATATGAGGAAAAAGGAAGCAAAATGACATAGAAGGAATACTCAAAGGTAGAGAGATTAAATTGCACACTCATAATTGATAAACTGATTCATTCATTCATCCATTCACTTAACAGAATATCTTGAGTTCCTTCAATGTCAGTCACTGGTATGAATGCCAGGTGGAAAAAAGTGAGACAAATTAGACATACCACTACTCTCATGGAACATACAATTTAGTAGGAGAGACAGACATTAATCAAATAATCTGTCAAACATATATGAAATTAGAACTGTGAAAATTCTCTGAAAAGAAGGGGATGGCATCCTCTCATATTATTCAATGAGAGCGATAGACTCAGTCAGGGAAGTCAGGGAACTCTCTCCTGGAAAACTGATGACTAAAAAAGGAAGCTAAAATATGGGTTAACAAAGCTAGGATGAGGGCAAAATTGTGCAGAGGGACTCTACTTAGTCCAGGGCCAGTGGGGAGATTGGAATTGTAAATGAGCGTAAAGAAAGTTGGTGTATCTGGAGCTCATGAAGCAAAAGATAACCTGCTGGGTATGAGAGTAAAACAGTGAGGGAAGAAGAGTCTGATCGATCATATTTGCCCTGGCCAGCCATGTGAGGGATGTTTTTCTTTATCCTAAGAGCAAAGGCAAACACTGATGGGTTTTGTGAAGATGGTATAATCAGATTTGTATTCTGAAAAGAGTACCCTATCCAAAGTGTAATAAAAGTATGAGACTGGGGAAACAGTGAATACAAGAAGACTAATTAGGAGTCATTCTTGTCTCAGGAGTTTATAAAAACTACAATTACACGCATAGCAATGTATATGAGTAGAGGGAAGTTGCTGCAAAGATTTTTGTAAGAGGTAAAATCAACATATTTGGCCATGACGGATATATAGACCCACTTGGGTGCCATGCCACTGGTAAGGATCAGAATGCGTTTTGGGAAGTAGAGATTTGGCACCACTATCCAACTGACTGATCCAATACTATAGAAATTAATAGCAATTGGATTAATTGTTAAATACATTGTTAAATTGATTTTAAATTAATTATAGAAATTAAAAAAATTGAATTTAACAATTAAAATGTCACTAATGACTTTGATATTTTTTGTGGATTGATGGTAATGGAAGTCAGGGTTTAAAGAAAAGTTAACTAATGCATATAGACTCTTCTTAACATATTCATTTATTCAATAAAACTACATTAAATTCTTATTATAATACCATGCTAGGCACAATAGGTGCATGTGCTCAGTTGCTCATCCATGTCTGACTCTTTGGAGCCCCATGGACTGTAGCCTCTCAAGCTCCTCTGCCCATGAAATTTTCTACCCATGAATACTGGAGTGGGTTGCCATTTCCTACTCCAAGGGATCCTCCCACCCCAGGGACTGAACCCACATCTCTTGGGTCTCCTTCAGTGGCAGGTGGAACCTTTACCACTGAGCCACCTGGAAAGTTCAATAGGTACGTGAATATCACACAATTGCTGCCTTGTAGTTTATTAACCTAAAAGACTGGTCAGTGTTTATTGAACTCTTACTGTATGACAGCAAGATTATTTCATCTGTAATGACTCAATGAAGTAAATATTTTTACTTTGCAAATTTTTACAGGAGTTGAAGTACAAAAGAGGTTAACTTTTCCAAGCTCACTCAGGTAGTCAGTCCAAGACTAAATAAGAATCTCAATCAGTCTAGCACATGAATCCATCATATTAAATGGCTTGATTTGCTGAAACCCAGAAAAGGAGACAGGCTTCCCCAGCAGTGTCTCTAACAGAATTATGGATAGAGAGTTACAGGGGTGGCAAGGAGACAGGGCCCCATTATGGCCTGTGAGGCAATTGGAGTTGTCAGAAGACATTTAGACTAAGCAGATAGAAGCTGGAAGGCTAGCAGAGTGGAAAGGTTTATGGTTTTATTTTTTTGTGACAGAGGGGATTTACATCTTGGCGAGGCTAAGTGGTACAGAGTACAAGCTTTAGATTGAAACAGATCTGACTTTAAATACTAACAGTACAGCATATTATCAGTGTAATCTCATCAAGTTACTTAAATTCCTGGATTCTTGGATCTTTGATCTGCAAAATGAATTAGCGATAGTGAACAGCACATGGGAAGACTTGTAATTTTGAAGGATGTTGAAATAAGAAAACATACATAAATTGCTTGGTTCAAACTACATACTCAATAAATCTTAGTTCTCTCTCTGTATTTCTTGTCATTTTTGGCTTCCCTCTCAGCCCATGAAGCATGTGTTTAAGGGAAAGAGAAGGGATATGAGATTATATAAACAAAAGAGGTTGGTCAATGGAGAAAAGTCAGAATGGGATGGGATCTAGGGAGACATAGGGATTAGCTTTGATTGAGGGGAAGGGTAGCTTTTCCTCTGATATCAGAGCAGTCACTGATGGTACAGAGAAGTAGATGTGAGAAGCAGACTCCTGGTATGCATGCTATTCCTGTGTCCACCCCCTCTCATGCCCCAGCCTGAGAAATATACACCTTGTACTAGTAAGCTGTACTTGTTCATTTGACTTTCTGACTATATGTTCAGTTGCTTAGTCATGTCCAGCTCTTTGTGGCCCGAAGGTCTGTAACCCACCAGGCTCCTCTGCCCATGGAATTTTCCAGGTAAGCATACTGGAGTGGGTTGCCATTTCCTACTCCAGGGATCTTCCTGACCCAGGGATCAAACCAACATCTCTTGGGTCTCCTGCATTAATGGGAGGATTCTTTACCACTATTGCCATCTGGGAAGTTCCCCTATAGACTTGACTAATTCTTTAGAGGAGAATTCTTTCATAAGAGGAGGACCTTAGCTTACTGAGGAGTCAAACTATTAAAGAAATATAATAATATTTTAGATCAATACTTATAGCCTGTAAATTTGTGAATATAAAGGAAATTAAAGGGTTACAGCTATGTAAAATATCTAAATTATTAGACAGAGCTTAGCTTTGTTTAGTTACCTCTATTTTTTACTCTGCTGAAAAATTGTGGCTTTAGATGAAACCAAGCAAGATAGCTGTATGAAGCTAACATCAGAAAAAGAAAAAGAAAGGGAGGGGGCACAGAAAGGAGGGAAATTCTGAACTATATGCCCAGTGACCATCACTGTCCTCTGGTCAGTGTGACCCTTTACTCCGGGTTCAGCACATGGAATATAAGGGCAGGGTTACTCTTGAGTCTAGAAAATAACCATGGACCTCATGGGATTTAGGCCCTCATTGCCTCTGTGAGCTCGCAAATGTGAATGAGATGTGACTAGCCTTGTTATCAAAGATGTTTTTAAGGTAACAGAAAACTATGGGGGTCTTTTAACAAAGAGGTTTGTTTTTTTTCCCTTTTAATTTTAACAGTTTAAAAAAAAATCCTTAGTTCATTAAAAAAACTCATTTATTTTTCCTCTTTAAACCTACAATTATACTCAATTTAAATAATTTTTAAAATATTTATTCAAAGAATTTTCACATTGGAGTAAAAGGCCCATATGCTATTGTTCTAAATTACCTTGCAGCAGTTTAACCCAATCAGTCTTGTTCACACACCACAAGGTCTCATGCCTGATTGAAAATCCCAGCACAGGGACTGCCAAAGGCTCTACTATAAAGTAGATACTTTGCCTTCTGTATTTCCAGGAGCCGCTTTCATGCTCTTCCTTTCACCACTCCTCTCTTCTTGGCTTCATCCTGAACAGAAACCAAAGTTCAGACTCTTGCTATCACCAAATCCTTCAAGCAGCTCCTGCCATGAGAATAAAATTTACCCTCAACAAAGCTGTGTTTTTGAGAATTTGGAGAAAAAAATCCTATTTCAGCATTGGATATCAGTATTAGACTCCAAAATATATTCCAAATCCATGAAAGAGATAAAAATGAAACTATTGCTTTAAAGGGGAAAATAAAATTGTTCTCTGGCCTCTGAAAGAGATGGATTTCTCACTTTTGAAGCAAAAAGAACAATAATATAGGGAAAGACTGACCAAAGTATATTTAAAATATACTTGAGATGCAAAACTTCACTAAAGTGTAAAATAAGGAAACAAGTTAAATTATTTGCATCAAATATAGCATTCAAAATTGTACTGAGCTTTGTGTGCACATGGTATTCAAATCTAGAAAAACAAAGAAAAATATTCACCATGTAGGCAATAATCCAAGAATGTGGACAAAGCAGTCACACTAGAGAAAATACAAATAGAAAACAAATATATATGAAAGTATTTCCATCCTCCTGCATAGTAGGAAAATAGAAATAATGTTGACAGTGCTTTCCTATGACTTTTGTACACAACTGAGAGCTCTGTTAACTGATATAAACTATTTGGAAAATAATGTAACATAGAGATAATCCTCTCCTTTGACCTAGTAATCTCTTTTCTGGGAATTTATCCTAAAGAATTAATCCAGCAGGTGCTAAATCCAAATGAATAACAAAAATATTTCTGTGGTATTTTATAAAATGAAGCAAAAACAAATAGCAACAAAATACTAAAATCCACCAAAATATTCAACAATAACAGAATAATTTATTAATTATAGATCAGAAGATGATTTAGTAAGCCACTAAAATGATAATTACAAAGGCTATATAACTAAGAGAACCAAATTCCAATAGATTCACAGTGTTTCATCACTATATCCTGTTATTGCTTTCTGAGGATGTGGAATTTATTCTGGGGATGGCAGATTGTAGTTGAATACCTGGATGGTGTTTTAGAGTAGTGGGGAAGAGAGGGATGAAAGGACCTGGATGTTCTATACAATTGAGGAAAGAGAAACAGACGTTTGCAGGGAAACTCAGAAGTTGCAGAAAGTTGCCAGAGGAGAGCTGCATGGGAGTGGAGCCAACACACAGAAATGTCCTAAAGGAGATGGCATTGCCAAGAAGGGATTTCAGAGAATAAAATATGCAATTTGTGTTTTAGATTTTTTTTTTTTACTTTTGTTACAGTGTTAACCCTTCTCTCTCTCCCTATCAAAAGTCTACATTGTTTCCTAATGATTTATGTGGATAAATTCTTCAGGAATTCCGTAATTGAATTAATGAGTGGCTAAAACAAGAGGTCTAAAGCTGTTTCAGACTTCAATATTGTTATAGCCTTGGTCAGCTTTCTAAGCCTCTTTGAGCTTTACCTTCCTCATCTATAAAATGCAGATAGCAGCCTGTCTTTCTTTCAAAGGGTTTTTGTGATAATTAAGTGGCTTAATATGGATAAAGAGTTTAGAACAGCACAAGTAGTAAGCCCTCAATAAAAATTTGTTATCATCAGTCGTCATCATCATCACCATCACAGTTCAGAACAGAGATGGGTTAGGAAAATTCAGGATCCAGGTGACAAAAGTTGTAATTAGAACTGTGGGCCTAGAGAAAGCATTTCATAGATGTCTGATGTATTTAGACTTCACTTAGAGATGTTTGATAGGTGACTATTTAAAGCAAAGGGAACAATTAGATTACTAAGCTGAACCAAGATCAAAGGGGAAAAATTTCAAAAGTTGAGCAAAAATTTAAATATGAGAGGCAATGAGTTAGGAAAAAATTTATTTAATAATAAAAGATCATGGATTCAGCTATATATACTTATCAGATATCTATATAAAATACAGATATAGGTGTATAATATATATATTATTTTTCATCATAGGTTATATTACAAGGTGTTGAATATTGTTCCCTCTGTTACATTGGTTGGTTACACAGTAAATCCTAGTTGCTTGAATATTTTATATATCAGTTCAGTTCAGTTCAGTCGCTCAGTCATGTCCGACTCTTCGCGACCCCATGAATTGCAGCACGCCGGGCCTCCCTGTTCATCACCAACTCCAGGAGTTCACTCAGACTCACGTCCATCAAGTCGGTGATGCCATCCAGCCGTTTCATCCTCTGTCATCCCCTCTCCTCCTGCCCCCAGTCCCTCCCAGCATCAGAGTCTTTTCCAATGAGTCACTCTTAGCATGAGGTGGCCAAAGTACTGGAGTTTCAGCTTTAGCATCATTCCTTCCAAAGAACACCCAGGACTGATTTCCTTTAGAATGGACTGGTTGGATCTCCTTGCAGTCCAAGGGACTCTTAAAAGAGTCTTCTCCAACACCACAGTTCAAAAGCATCAATTCTTCAGCACTCAGCTTTCTTCACTGTCCAACTCTCACATAGTAGTTTTTAATCTGTTAATCCCATACTCCTAATTTATCCTTCTTCCCCTCCCTTTCCCCTTTGGTATACTTAAATTAGTGTTCTATGTGAGTGTGTTTCTGTTTTGTATATAGATTCATTTGTATTATTTTTTAGATTCCACATGTCAGTGACATCATATAATCTTTGTTTTTCTCTGTATGAGTTACATCATTTATTGTAAAATTCGCTTGCTCTATCTATGTTGGTGCAAATGAGCAGTATTTCATTCTTTTCTGTGGCTGACTAATATTCCACATATATATACACACACACACACACACACACACACACACACACCCCCTCATCTTCTTAAACCAGTCGTATGTTGATGGATATTTGCATTAATCCACATCTCAGTTATTGTAAATAGTGCTGCTATGAACATTGGGGTGCATGTATCTTTTCAAATTAGAGTTTTGCTTCTTCTGGATATATATCTAGGAGTGGCATTGCTGGATAATAGGGTAACTCTATTTTTACTTTTAAAGGAACTCCATGATGTTTTCCACAGTGGCTTCATCAATTTACATTCCCACCAACAAACAGTATAATAGGATTCCTTTTTCTTGACACCCTCTCTAGCATTTATTATTTGTAGAAATTTTGATGATAGCCATTTAGACCAGTGTGAGGTAATACTTCATAGATCTTGAAAGTTGCTTTCCTTTCCTTTTTTAAAATTTAATTTGTCTTTCTGCTCACACTTGATTGGGTGATTTCCATTATTCTATATTCTAAATCACTTATTAATTCTTCTCCATTATTTAGTCTGCTGTTCATGGCTTTTTAGATGGATTTTTACCCTGGCAACTGAGTTGTCTAATTTTGATTGGTTCCTCTTTATAGTTTTTAGTTCCTTGTTAAAGTGATCTGTATTTCTATTGATAATCTTTCTTAATTCCTTTAGCATTTTCATTACCTCCTTTTCAAATTCAGGGTGTGATATACTGGAGAGGCCTGTTTCATTGTTTGTTCTTTTAGGGGACTTCTCTTGTTCTTTTGATTGGGAGTAGTTCCTCCCAATCAAAAGTAGTTCCTTTTTCATTTTACTTAAATTTCTCTGTCTCTATTAATTTAGGAGAAACAGTTATCTACTGTGGTCTTGAAGTGCTGTTTTTATGTGGGCTCAACCCTGTATACTATTGGAGTCCCATATTTTTGGTGCCAGGGCTGGCTTGGGTATGGATGCCTGCCATGTCTTGCTTTAAGGTGTGCTGGCCACTGTCTCCTTGATAAGGGTGTGATTGATGTTGTGACCAGAGCCTTCCCTGGATGTTTAGAGGAATCCTCATTTCTTTGTGGCTGTCATCTTGCCAGGGTGAAACCCCACTCTGTAAGGTTGGGTCTCGATAAGGCTCCATTGCCCTTAAGTGTGTGCTCTGTCCTGAAGGAGGTGATGCTGAAGCAAGTGAGACCCATCTGGTCACAGTGAACACATGCACTGGCCAGACAGATGCTGTGGTTCTGCCTCAAAGTTGCCAAAAGTTGCATTTCTTTCTGTATTGTATTTGTTCCAGAACTAGTGCTAGGCTGTTGCTGGGTGCCAGGAGTTGAGGTGGTTGTCTGCCATCTGAGAGCTATCCTGTCTCTACAGTAGGGCCCTCCAAGGGCTGTCTACCCCAGATCTCACTCTGTGCTGCCTTGTGAGATGGAACTGGAGTACTCCTCTTGGGAAAGAAACCACTGCCTACTCCTGCCCGGGGCTGTCTGTTGGAGATGTGAAGTTCAATTGCTGTAGCCCTGCATTCCGGGAAACAAACTCACTCAGATGGACAATGCAGATAGTGGAGTGCAGTTTATTACACCGGCAGGCCCCAGGCAGTCTCCTCTTAGCCAAGGACCCCAACCAGTTTTTGTGAAAACCTTATATACTAAGTGTACGTGCTAAAACCCACTTCTCCAAATTCTCTGAAACTAGTCTAAACAAAGGAAAAGAAAGATACAATCAAAGTTAACCCATGATTCAGTTAAGTTCAGTTGCTCAGTTGTATCCGAATCTTTGCAACCCCATGAATCACAGCACACCAGGCCTCCCTGTCCATCACCAACTCCTGGAGTTCACTCAGACTCACATCCATCAAGTTGGTGATGCCATCCAGCCGTCTCATCCTCTGTCATCCCCTCTCCTCCTGCCCCCAATCCCTCCTAGCATCAGAATCTTTCCAGTGAGTCAACTCTTCACATGAGGTGGCCAAAGTACTGGAGTTTCAGCTTCAGCATCATTCCTTCCAAAGAAGTCCCAGGGCTGATCTCCTTCAGAATGGATTGGTTGGATCTCCTTGAAGTCCAAGGGACTCTCAAGAGTCTTCTCCAATACCACAGTTCAAAAGCATCAATTCTTTGGCACTCAGCCTTCTTCACCGTCCAACTCTCACATCCATACCTGACCACAGGAAAAACCATAGCCTTGACTAGACGGACCTTAGTCGACAAAGTAATGTCTCTGCTTTTGAATATGCTATCTAGGTTGGTCATAACTTTTCTTCCAAGGAGTAAGCGTCTTTTAATTTCATGGCTGCAGTCACCATCTGCAGTGATTTTGGAGCTCCCCAAAATAAAGTCTGACACTGTTTCCACTGTTTCCCCATCTATTTCCCATGAAGTGATGGGACCAGATGCCATGATCTTCTTTTTTCTGAATGTTGAGCTTTAAGCCAACTTTTTCACTCTCCGTTTTCACTTTCATCAGAGGCTTTTCAGTTCCTCTTCACTTTCTGCCATAAGGGTGGTGTCATCTGCATATCTGAGGTGATTGATATTTCTCCCAGAAATCTTGATTCCAGCTTGTGTTTCTTCCAGTCCAGCGTTTCTCATGATGTACTCTGCATAGAAGTTAAATAAGCAGGGTGACAGTATACAGCCTTGACGTACTCCTTTTCCTATTTGAAACCAGCCTGTTGTTCCATGTCCAGTTCTGACTGTTGCTTCCTGACCTGCATACAGGTTTCTCAAGAGGCAGGTCAGGTGGTCTGGTATTCCCATCTCTTTCAGAATTTTCCACAGTTTATTGTGATCCACACAGTCAAAGGCTTTTACATAGTCAATAAGGCAGAAATAGACATTTTTCTGGAACTCTCTTGCTTTTTCCATGATCCAGCAGATGTTGGCAGTGATTAGTATGCCTTAAACCCATGATTCATATGTCTTAAGCCTAGGTAGTTAATAGTGGACAATTATCAATAGGCCTGCAGTCATACCCCAATAAGCATAATAGAATCTATGATTCTATTCAGTTACACAGATAATTAGGGTATTCTTTTAGGTGATCAAGAGTCTAGGTATGAGCCCTGGGGCTCTACCATCTAGAGGTCTGGTTTTCCAGTTGGTATGTCATTTCCATAGATAACTGAGCATATAGCTCAAAGTCCACAGTCTGGCCCAAGATGGAGTCCTGCTTTTAAGATGGAGCCCTTTCTGTCTGTTTCCTCCTTCACTTTGACGCCGCCTCAGTTTGCTTACCAATAAACTCAGTTTGCTTGCCAACAGAGTCTACTGCTCCCTGACCTACTCCTGCTGTGGGAGTGCTGACAGTGGACTCTGATGTCCGCCCTGCCCCTGCATGCTCTGAGCACCCTTACATAACCCACTGCTGCTGAAGCCATGCCCAGCTGTGAGCATGTGGGCAGTGGGGCCCCTATGGTGGTCCCCTACACTCTGCCCTGTGCACACTCACGATGGGCTTTCAGGTTAGGCCCTCACTCCATTGTAAGCCCTTGGGAGTTTTGCACACAGCTAGACAGATCCTCTCCCAGGGTCCATCCCCTGAAGCCCAAGTGAGGCACCTTGATGCCCCACATACTGGCAGCCCTGCTCAGGGCATGTTTTGGGCTGGGAAGGGCTTCAAGGTGGCAGCTGTTGTTGCTGACCTGGTTGCTAGCAAGCCAGCACATTCCCATTCCTCAGGAGCAGAGTCCAGGCTCCTCTCTTTCCTCTGTCTGTCCTAGTAGACCTCCCAGAAGGCAAAGGGATTTCCTAGGACAAGGAGCCACCCATCCAGACCTTTCCTCTTTCACAGCTCCCTCCTGGAGGTGCCAGTCCTGTCCTGATGCCCTTTTCTGTCCTACCTGGTTACATGGGACCTTTCTTGTAGCTTTGGTTGTATAAAAGATCTTTCTGCTAGTTTTCAGTTGGTGTTCTGTGAGAATTTTTCCACATGTAGATGTATTTTTGATGTTTTTGTGGGGAGAGTTGAACTCTATATCCTCCTATTCCTCCATCATGATCTCTTTCCTAAAACTTTACATTTTAACTTAATCTAATTGTGGAAGGGCAAGTTACCAGAAATCTGATCATTCAGAGGGCTAATTGGTAATGCTAGGATGTCAACCTGAAATTTTCACAAAATTATGAGAAAATATCTACAGCTATTATATTAAAGAGAAAAATAAAAAGTTACTTTAGCTTGAATTTTAGTGTCTTTCAAATTTGAAACATTAGAAGGCTTAATGTAATGGAGAAAGAAAGGAGAAATTATTATAAGATGACATGAATATATGATTATGATATAAATTTCAATTTGTCTCATTTAATGTTACTTTTAAAAATTCTGCATTTTATATATATATATTTATTTTTAGATGTCTAAATATATATATTTAGTTTTTAATAAAAATATAACTATACAGAATAAATTATTAATCTAATTTTAAAATTTAATTTCAATATAGAGCTTGTACCATAATCCAGGTATCATCATTTACTGGTTGGGAGCTTATGTGGACAGTGGGGACAAATACCTTTTAGGTATTTGTTTCAAATTCAAAACTATTATGCAAGTGAAGTATTCTTAGGCATAATTTTAATTAATGAACACAGAAATATGTTCTCGTATCTGGAAATAAGGCTGAAAAGGTTGAAGATGGGCTGGATTCAAATGTGTTTAGAGGTGGCTAGATTACAGGTCCTGGGTCCAGTCCAGATGAATAATTCATACCCACATAGATATACCATAACTCTAATTGCCTAGCCCATGGACCCCAGTATCCATCACTTTTCCACTAATGACCACATATATCCCTGATGATGATTATTAATGTTCAGAAGAATTACATCTGTGATGTGCCTATCTCTGAGCATATCTTGGAGCAACAGGTAAAAATATTTTAAGAGCTGCCGACTGGTTCTTAAATTATGCTGCTATATACAGGTTTGTTATGGATGAATGGGAGAAAAAAGAAGTAGAGCTGTAGAAAACTTACAGTGAATTTCAAATAATTCCCAAACTAGTTATGCATTTAATGTATCCATCCATCTAATCATCCATCATGAATGATTAGTAGACATTTTGTTTTGTCCAAAAAAAAAAAAAAAAGCATCCATAAAATATTCGGTCCATGCCAAAAGGTCCTTGATATTTGGTCTTCCCCAAAATATAAAATATTCCAGAGTTGGACACAACTTAGTGACTAAGTGACGACAACAACAACAAAATATCAAAAGAAATGTGTCTAAATTATTTTTGATATTTGATCACATTTGATCCTGTTCAAAGCATCCATGGAGACTCTTGGTCCACACCAAAAGATCCTTGATATTTATTTGATCCAGTCCCAAACCATTTTGGGTGAACCAAATACGCTCATGGACATTTTGGCATGGGTCAGATTTCAAACTCCTTGTGTCATGGACCAGATGTCTTATGGACATTTTGGACAGGACCAAATATTCTACAAGGGTCATGCACAGAAACTTTGTCCTTCCTTCAGCTATCCTCAAACATGTCCTCACTCAAAAAAAAAAAAAAAAGTGAACTGCTAATAAGCAAATGCTGCAGGAAAAGAACACCTAGCTCCAAGTCAAGCTATTCAAGCTGTGAGATGCTGACCTGAGTTGGTGCCAGATCATATGTGAGTTCTTGGTGTTTCTATGTTTGTTCCACTTTGCAAGAAAGGGTCACTTGGCTTCACGGCTCCAAGTAAAGCCAAAAGACATTTTTCACCAGTGGTATCTCAGGAAACGTCATACCAGGGGTTTTCCTACAAAGGAACTGCAATGCAGACACATGTGGGAGTATTTCTAAGATAAGATTATGCCCTTGGTAGTTTGAAGTCAGTGAAAAAGAGGAAAGTTAACTTCCATTTACTCACTTTCAGAACCCTCTCTAGATATGTGTGAACCTTTAACTGTATTTGATTTCATCCCTATCCTCTTCCAAGCATATCCCAGAAGAGATGGTGTCTTGGTAAACAGCTCATTGATCTAAGATAGGAACATTTCATCTCTGTCCAGCAGAAGACTGGACACCCAGGGTAAAGTTGGCTTAGTGATAAGACCAGTTACATGTTTTTTCCACTTAAGAGCCTGCACACCCTCCCTCCATCTCTAACACACACATAGAACTTCCATTATGGATGAATTTCCCTTGCTGACGGTAGGAACTTGTGGAGAGGGACCAGAGGGGTTGCAATTTCTATTTCCACCTTCTGATCCAATCCTGATCCTAGCACTTTGCATAGCTAGGGCACAGGCATGCAATGCACCCTGGGGCATGAAACTGATTGCTCAACTGGAAATGTATTGAAAAGAAAGAAAATGAAATGAGCATATTAAATGCATTTTGGTCTGGGTTTTGTCTTACTGTGTAGAAGGTTCAGAGCCTGCTGGGTTTCCAAAGCTTTGTATAAACTAAATATTACAAGAAACAGTGCATCGCAGCAGTCATTACTCAGCGCAGTTTCTCTTTTTATGCAGTAGAAAAGACTCGTCACTCCATACATCATTTACAACTTGCTGCAATGACTCCTCAGATTTCAGAAATACTGTGTATTGTGAATAAAAACATAAGGAGGGAAGCAGTTTATACTATAGGATTTTGCTCACCTAGCATCTCTAAGTATAATGGATCTGATGCCAATAGCAGGAAATATGCACTGAAACAAATGCCAAGAAAATTTAAAATTACAGAAAGAGTATGGGCTCATGTGCTTTTTCTTGTAGTGATGATTTTTTCATTTTATTTTTAAAATATTATAAAGGAATACAGACATTGTTAATTGCTTTTCATAACTTACAAAACTATGACACCTAACAGGAAGTCAGCCCTCAGTTCCTCAAGAGCACAGCTTAGAACACAGAAAGACAAAAGAAAAAAAACATGCCAGGAGACAGATATCCCAGAACCAGCTCCCTCAACCTACTGCTTTGTTCCCTAGAAAAGCCATTGGCCACCATAGGAGACTGATGGAGTCTTACAACACATTCACTGCTATTATTTATATGAATACCTGACTTCCAGCCTTAAACAAATTAGAAACATTAATTTGAAAGAGTGGAAGAAGGGAAAAGAAAAGAATGGGAAGGCAGTACTTTCAGCAGGCACTCTGGTATGATGGCTCAACTGAAAACTGCCTGTCCACAGGGGAGGAGCCAGAGAAACTTAAAAGAAGAAATGGAACTGCTTGAGGCCATTTAATGGAGAGGAAAGAAATCTTACATGTGTCAAGAGTCTCTAAAGGCATCAATTTATAGAGTACAGCAAAATCATTGATGCTCTTCCTGTGGTATCACTGAGGATAGGGGGTGCCTATTCACTACGTTTTGTTTTAGAAAGTCGAGGGATATAGAATAAACTTTACAGAGATTTTTTTATAATGATATTTCAATTTTCAAAGGGATTTTGTACTTGAGATAGTTACATGTAAATTCTCTTTACATAAAAGCATTTCCCTCAGTAACAATGCCAAGTAAATGAAGGATTACTGAGTATGTTAGTTTGGTGAATACACTGTAATTATATCCCCTTTAATTAAGATAAGCATTTAACAAATCACTGATCTGCATTTATTAACCAGTGTTGATGGGTAAGTGTTGGATGGCGTAGGAGTCAGCATATCATGAAGTTTACACCTGGAGCTTTGTGTAACCTCCAAAAGCTTCTTTTGTCTTGAAGAGAGTATGTCCTCCAGAGGTCTAGCCCTCTGTTCCCCCATACAGTTCTGTGCCCTCACACATTCATAGATGTATTTTTGTTCCTAAAATCTGCATTCATCTCTGAGTGGACTTTATTAAAACTTTAGTAAATTTTGTCTCACTTCTGAGACACCACTTCAGTAGAAATGGGTGTGGTAGATTTCATTCTGCAGTCCACCACTACTCCATGTAGATACTGTCTACATCACTGACTCCTCACATTTGATCCCTGTGAACAAATTCCTGAGGAATAAAACCAAAAATTAAGTCCCTCTAGGAAAATATACTGGAGAAGGCAATGGCTTAGAGACATTGATGCTCTGCTTGATTACCCCAAAATATTTTCCTGTGGTGTAACAAGTGATCCACGTAAGGTAGGTGAGTTATGGGAAAATCATTTTAATCTGTATTTCAAAAATTCAAAATAGAGATTGTGATCTTTAGAGAAATCTTGTTTTATTTAATTTTCACCTGTGCACTTTTTCAGGGGGTGTAATTTATCAAAGCTAAAATGTAATTTCACATCATATGTATTCATAGCAGGGCCTCCCAGGTGGCACTACTGGTAAAGAACCCACCTGCCAATGCAGGAGACGTAAGAGACAGGGGTTCGATCCATGGGTGGAGAAGATCCTCTGGAGGAGGGCATTGCAGTCCACTCCAGTATTCTTGCCTGGAGAATCCCATGGACAGAGGATCCTGGCAGGCTACAGCCCATAGGGTTGCACAGAATTGGGCATGATTCAAATGATTTAGCACACACACATATTCATAACATGTATATTGAATTTATATGTAGCATATGTTTTATTTCTATTTTATGTATATGTCAAATTTACATTTTAGTGTATTGATTTGTTATATCTCTCGACAAAAATGGATCAATAACTCCAAAAATTGTTTACTGAAGCATAAAAACATGATAGAGGAAGGGTAACTAAACACTGACCTATCTGAATATTCTTATTAGTAGAATAAAAAATGGGGCTTCAGTGGTAGTATAAACGTGTGTATATTTATATAACTGAATGTTTAATTGTAATGATTTCACAAAATAAGCCAAATAAAAATAGAATTATAAATTATAGTATTGGATTTGGTTGGACCATTAAATAATGTTTTTGGTCCACAATAATTTAATTGTTAATAAAATTTAACAACTGGTAACATAAAGTCATTGAACTTTTCTAAGTAATGACAAGATTTTCCATACATATAATAAAAAGTATTTTTAGTATAAAGTTGATCATATATTAGCACTGAAGAGCACAAATGATGTAAACATTATCTAAAATTACTTTCCTCGGAGTAAAAGGAAATACAAATGACCTTTACTGTTGTGAGAAGGTTGTAAGATAACTGAAAATTAATCACAAATAATATGCCAGAAATATAAGTCCCTGGAAAAATTGATCTAAAAACTGTACTATTGAATGTCAATGATATCATAAGAATGTAAAAAAAAAGATTAAACTGCATATGAATTGAGGTATTAATATGCATGTGTAGTGTACATGTCTATGTTGTGTGTGCATTATCTGTGTGTGAGGTGGATGTATTCCAGCAAATGTTTATTACAATTGCTTAGAATTATATATGTGTTATATATATATATATATATTTGAGATTGCATCTATCAATATGTGTTTTATATATATATATATATATATATATATATATGTGTATAAAACTAATGCAATCTTAAAATGTTTTTGAGATTACACCATGAGAAATGCTGGACTGGATGAAGCATAAGCTGGAATCAAGATTTCCAGGAGAAATATCAATAACCTCAGATATGCAGATGACACCAACCTTATGGCAGAAAGTGAAGAACTAAAGAACCTCTTGATGGAAGTGAAAGAGGAGAGTGAAAACGTTGGCTTAAAGCTCAACATTCAGAAAACTAAGATCATGGCATCTGGTCCCATCACTTCATGGGAAATAGATGGGGAAACAGTGGAAACAGTGTCAGATTTTATTTTGGGGGGCTCCAAAATCACTGTAGATGGTGACCACAGCCATGAAATTAAAAGACAATTGCTCCTTGGGAGAAAAGTTATGACCAACCTAGACAGCATATTAAAAAGCAGGGACATTACTTTACCAACAAGGTCCATCTTGTCAAAGCTGTTTTTCCAGTAGTCATGTATAGATGTGAGAGTTGGACTAGAAAGAAAGCTGAGCACAGAAGAATTGATGCTTTTAACTGTGGTGCTGGAGAAGATTCTTGAGAGTCCCTTGTACTGCAAGGAGATCCAATCAGTCCATCCTAAAGCAAATCAGTCCTGAATGTTCATTGGAAGGACTGATGCTGAAGCTGAAACTACAATACTGTGGCCACCTAATTGAAGAACTTACTCATTTGAAAAGATCCTGATGCTGAGAAAGATTGAAGGCAGGAGGAGAAGGGGATGACAGAGGATGTGATAGTTGGATGGCATCATCGACTTGATGGACATGAGTTTGAGCAGGCTCCTGGAGTTGGTGATGGATTGGGAAGCCTGGTGTGCTGCAGTCCATTGGGTCACAAAGAGTCAGATACGACTGAGCAACTGAACTGAACTGATACACGTGTAGGATATCATCTTTGAGCACAGGTATAGAGCACATAAAAAGAACACATGCTTTGTTCTCTTTTTCGCCAAACTCACAAGAATGCAGAAAAGAATGTTTGTTTTGAAACAGTTAATGATTATTTTGTGAGGTGTGATATAGATAGGAAGAGGTATCTTTGGAACATGGGGAAGAACATTGACATTTTACAGCAAGAAAAACATGTGACACAGACAAAGAAGCTGTCTATGAAAATCAGACCAAATATTATTCACTCAAAGAGAATAGATGGTGATCAATAATATTCTTAATTCATTTTTCTAGAATAACATTGACCAAAAGAACTTTCTGCAGTGATGAAAACTGTTTTTTATTTGATCTGTCAAGTATGTCCTGGACATATATTGCTGTTGAGGACTTGAAATGTGGATAGTGTAACTGAGAAATTCTAATTTTGTTTACCTTTCTTTTAAATTTAAATGTCCACATATGTATAATGGCTACCGTATTGGATAGCACATTTCTCTAAAATAGGAAACATATTGAATATGATGAAATCACAGCTACAGTGAGTCTGTCTTTTCATTATACCATGTGAGTGGACTGCAAGTCAAAGGCTGCTTTTCTACCCAACTTCCCTTACTCTAGAAGGGTAAAGATTTGAGTTGCTGAGTTAATAAAATAAAATAAAAATTTCTCTATGGCACTGATAATACTAGTAAAGAGAGTTTGTATAACTTGAAGAGGCTTACTCAAATAACGTATTTCAAAGATATACTCAATATCTTGAACAGTCTGACTCTAAACATTCAAGGGAAATATGATTATTGAGGACAGTGTCAGGATTTCTTTTGGAAACCAAAGGATGGTATGAATAGCTTTCCTTCAAAGGACTTACCTTTTCCCTTAATGCTTGTTTTCACTTGTTGAAGATAGAAATTGATAAGGTATTACTGAGTTTATTATTTCTCATCTAAAAGAGAAAATAATTTTTGGCACCCACAGCAATGAGAATAGATGAGGGAATTGACTGCTGTTTTTGTCCAAGTTGAAATATTCAGTAGTCCAAATTTACAATGTGACATAGTCATTTGTTTTATATCTGATATAGCCCTGAAAATAGCCTTTAATAAGAAAGAGGAATTACTGCTTTGTAATTTCTGAATCTGTGTTTGAGATATTACTAACAAAGGTGTATATATTTTTTCTATTTTCTCAAAATCAATAATTGAAAATTTAATGTTTTAACTTTATAGATCCTATTGCATATAGAATTTGCCTACTTGATCCCACTAACCATGTATACATCATAGTCAAGGCTTAAAAGCGCAGTATATTCACCATAGATATGATATCAACCTTTTAATTTACTGATTAATGTTTAACAGTTTTATCTGAGGTATAATTGATAGACAAAGAAGTGTACATATTTACTCAGTATAATTTAATACATTTAGCCACAGGTAAATGCTCACAACACCACCACGACAATCAGGGTACTAGATCCAACACCTACTGAGTTTCTTTGTAACCCTTTGTGTGTATGTGTGTGTATGTGTGTGTGTGATGAGAATACAATATGAAATCTACCTTTTTAAATTTTGAAGTGTGCAGTCACCGTGTGTATTAGTCACTCAGTCGTCTCTGACTGCAACCTCATAGAATGTAGCCTGCCAGGCTCCTCTGCTCATGGAATTCTCCAGGCAAGAATACTGGAGTGGGTAGCCATTCCCTTCTCCAGGGGATCTTCCCAATCCAAGGATTGAACCCGGGTCTCCTGCATTGTAGGCAGATTCTTTACCATCTGAGCCACCAGGGAAACCGAGTAATACTGAACCATTAACCACAGGCACTGGACTTCCCTGATGGGTCAGAGGGTAAAGTGTCTGTCTACAATGCAGAAGACCTGGGTTCTATCCCTGGGTCGGGAAGATCCCCTGGAGAAGGAAATGGCAATCCACTCCAGTACTGTCGCCTGGAAAATCCCATGGACAGAGGAGTCTGGTAGGCTACAGTCCATGGGGTCGCAAAGAGTCGGACACGACTGAGCGACTTCACTTCACTTCAATAGTATTCTAGTAGTGTGTGTTTATTTTCTTTGTTAACCTCTCAATGGATACTTGAATTGTCTCCATATCTTGGATGTTGTGAATAGTGCTGCAATGAATATGGGACTGTGGGTATCTCCTAGTCATTCTCCTTTACCTGCCGTTTCAGAAATCAGCCAGAAATCTGAATGTGAATTAAACACCTACTTTGCCCATATATCCCATATAAAGTTAATATCTGAGTTCTACCAATTTTATCTCAAACCAGTTAGCTACTCTTTGACTCAGGTATTTGTTTCTTCCTGTTAACTGCAACAAAAGTCTCCTAACCAGCCCCTCTATTTCCATTTTTGTTCCCCTCAAATTGATTCTTCATATGATTACCAATTTTCTATTTCAAATTCATGTGTTGTGTCTCAGAACAGTTTAAAATTCTTCTGTTTTTTAATGTTAGCAAAAAGCCCCAAGAAATGAAAATGGTAAAAATATTCCCTTAATAACCACCACCATGAAAACAACAACAATAAAATATATATAATAATGTATATATAATACTTAGAAATACTTAACAGGAAAGGTGCAGAAAGGGAAGTCTGATTTAAGAAAATATTTTAAAAATCAGAAAAAAATGGAAATAAAATACCATGTTCTCAGATGGAAAAAATTATTAGAATATAAATGTCACTCAATATTAATAAATAAATATATTTCAACTCCAATTAAAATATTTATAAGGATTATGGTTTAAAGTTATTTTTGAGAATTGGCAAATATCTTAAATGGATAAAAAGAATAATTACTGAAAAAGCCAGTAAAAATAAAAGCAAGAATAGTGAAAAGGAATTTACCTCAAAAAATCCTGTAATGTAAAAATGAAATATTCTTATAAAAATAAAAATCAGTAGGATTTAATGGAAAATTCAGACTCAGGCCACAGAATCATATGAAAATTTAATATATGACAAGGATGATATTTTATTTCAATAATTTTCACACACTGAATCTGCATTTAAAAGCAAGAAAGTTGGATACATCATAAGTAAAAGAAAAATTCAGATGGATTGAAACCTTTAAAGGAAAAGACAATTTAGTGAAACCTATGAGAGAGAAACCCACGATAAAGGAGTATGGAAGATCTTCATGATCAAGATAGGAAATCCAGAAACTATATGACTATGAAATAGTAATATCATGCTACAAAATTATAAACTTTTATATGAAAAATTTCTATAACAAAACCATCTGTTAAATTATGCACATTTGAATTATAGAAGGCAGACAAAATATTAATATTTTAAATGAAGACCAAGTACAAATTCATATGAAAAAGCTAGTGAACAATGAGCAAAAATCACAGAAGAGATAATACAAATGACCAGTAAATAATTCCCAAACCTACTAGGAGTCAGAGAAATAAAAAGTATGGTAACAGTGAAATATTTATGCAGTCCTGTTTGTACAAATTATCAGAACAATAATATCTATTGTTGAGAGGGATATGGAGAAAACAATCTTCTCTTAATTTCCTAATGGATGTAGAGGATAGTCTTTTGGGGAAGTGATTTAGCAACAAAGTCTATTAAATTTGAAAATACACTTACCTTTAAACTCAGTAGTTATGCATTTGGGATGCAGCTCATAAAATTAAAATATTGGTGTGTCAAGACATATGTACAAGGATGTTTATTTCAGCATTGTTATTGTGACATAAAACTGGAAACAAAGATAATAACCATCAGTAGAAGAATGGTTGAATAAATTATGGTACAGTGTCATGACTACTTCACAGACATTACGAATAATTAATTAAAGCTATATGAGTTAATATGAAAGGATTTCTGTGAGGCCAGCTGAGAATGGTCAATGGAATCAAGTTTTTTAATAGCCTAGCAGACTTGAAAGAGATAATAGATTAAGACATGAATGTAGAAATAGAAAAAGATAGAAGAATATCTACACATGATTCTTTCAACATAGATAAAATTATGGAACAATACAAACCATCGTGTTTAGACATGGCAACTTATTTCAGTGGAAGAAAAATGGGAGCTGGCTGTTAGAGGAGGTAGAGAGAAAAGATGAGAAGAAAATTTAGATAGATGCAGATATATAGCTATAGATAGCTGTTTTAAAGCAAAGGCAGCATAGGTACTATCGTCCTATTTTGGGGAAGAAAAGAGTTAGATCCATAATTTCTAGTCTATAAGTGATATCTAGTTGGTAAGCTGGCTCAGTCACTTCAGCTGTGTCTAACTCTTTGCAACCCCATGGACTATAGCCTGCCAGGCTCTTTTGTCCATGGGATTTTTTCCAGCAAGAATACTGGAGTCAGTTGCCATGCCCTCCTCCATGGGCTCTTCCTGACCCAGGAATTGAACCCACATCTCCTGTGTCTCTTGCATTGCAGGATTCTTTACTGCTGCCAGGGAAAGCAAAGATAGGAAAGTTATACAAAGTGATTATATAATGAAATAAAACTAGGAAAAACTCCTACCAAGACACCCAAAAACTTGCAAAAAAAGAAAGAAAATTCAAGCTACTTGTCATCCCATGCCATAATACTCTGAGAAAGTACCTGTTTCTGGACTTCTTTTCTGCCACATCTGTCATATATTATACTATAGTAACTCTTCTAAAGCTCTTCTACTGGTAAACAAGTACACAAGACTCAAACATATTATTTTGTGATTCCATGCCTTTGATTATACTTGTGCTTTTATCCCCATGCCTAGAATGATGTCTGGAATAAAATGTAAATATTTACTGAATAAATTAGTGAATGAATGAATGAAGGTCTCTTTGCTGGGAAAGTTGTTTATCTTCTTGTTCATTTGATTGATACTTTGTTGTTGTCCAGTTGCTTAAGCATGTCCGAATCTTACACATCTTTAAATTTTAACTTACATATCTTTTCCAGGGAATCTTCCCTGAAATCCACTGAGATATGTACATCCTCCACACACCCATCTTCCTATTTATCCCACCTATCAGACTTACCACATTCAGTCAGTTCAGTTCAGTCACTCAGTTGTGTCTGACTCTGCGACACCATGGACACAGCACGCCAGGCCTCCCTATCCATCACCAACTCTCGGAGTTTACCCAAACTCATGTGCAATGAGTCAGTGATGCCACCCAACCATCTCATCCTCTGATGTCCCCTTCTCCTCCTGCCTTCAATATTTCCCAGCATCAGGGTCTTTTCAAATGAGTCAGCTCTTCGCATCAAGTAGCCAAAGTATTGGAGCTTCAGCTTCAACATCAGTCTTTCCACTGAACACTCAAGATCTATCTCCACCAGGATGGACTGGCTGGATCTCCTTGCTGTCCAGGGGACTCTCAAGAGTTTTTTCCAACACCACAATTCAAAAGCATCAATTCTTCAGTGCTCAACCTTCTTTATAGTCCAACTCTCACATCCATACATAACTACTGGAAAACCATAGTCTTGATAAGATGGACCTTTGTTGGCAAAGGAGTGTCTCTGCTTTTTAATATGCTGTCTAGGTTGGTCATAACTTTCCTTCCAAGGAGTAAGTGTCTTAATTTCATGGCTGAAATCACCATCTTCAGTGATTTTGGAGCCCCCTCAAAATAAAGTCAGCCACTGTTTCCCCATCTATTTCCCATGAAGTGATGGGACCAGATGCCATGATGTTAGTTTTCTGAATGTTGAGCTTTAAGCCAACTTTTTCACTCTCTTCTTTCACTTTCATCAAGAGGCTCTTTAGTTCTTTTTCACTTTCTGCCATAAACGTGGTGTCATCTGCATATCTGAGGTTATTGCTATTTCTTTCAGCAATCTTGATTCCAGCTTGTGCTTCATCCAGCCCAGTATTTCTCATGATGTACTCTTCACAGAAGTTAAATAAGCAGGGTGACAATATACAGCCTTGACGTACTCCTTTTCCTATTTGGAACCAGTCTGTTGTTCCATGTCCAGTTCTAACTATTACTTCTTGACCTGCATACAGATTTTTCAAGAGGCAGGTCAGATGGTCTGGTATTCCCATCTCTTGAAGACTTTTCCACTATTTATTGTGACCCACACAGTCAAAGGCTTTGACATAGTCAATAAAGCAGAAATAGTCATTTTTCTGGAACTCTCTTGCTTTTTTGATTTATCCCATCTATCAGAACTTACCACATTAGAATGCTATTATCATTTTTCAAGACTATATAAATTATATTTGACTACTTTGAGTAAATAAAAAAAATTAAAGGACAATATCTGGGACTGATTTATCTTTGAGTAGCACGGTGCCTGGCATATAACAAATGTTTAATTAATGATTTGTTCAATTAGAATTTATAGACAGAAAAATAGCAGACTTCTGGTTTTAGAACTGTAAATATAATCCCATTATTTTTTCCTGTAAAAATGTAACCTCCCCCCAAAATAAATTCACAACTCAGTCATTGACGCAAAAGCAAAATAAATTAGAGAAGAGAAATTTCCAAAACTAAAGGACAGTTTCTGAGAATTAAGAATTGAAGAGGCCAACCAGCTAATCACACAGTTATTATCAAAGGAATATTTATGGAATTTTATAATGTCAGGAATAAGGAAAGGATCCTAGAAGTTCTTTGAAAGAAAAAAAAAAAACAAACACAATGTTACTTACCAATAATCAACAGTCATCATTTTTTAGGACTTATTCACAACAAAATGGAAAACAAAATGTAACATTCTAGTTGGATAATATAAATTTTTATGCCAACCAAACTAGTAATAATGGGAGAAGTTAAAATAAAGTCATTCTAAGACATTAAAAGCACCTCAAAAACTACTCTCCCAAAGGAAAGTAGTGAAGTATATTCTCTACAAATATTAATGTAAGTTACAAACAACTGAGGGAAAGAGACCATGGATACAGAGGACAGAGAATACAAATTAATGAGAGAATAAAGACATTCTCAAAATAATGACTTTGTTGTTGTTAAGTGCTAAGTCATGTCCAACTGTTAGCAGCCACATGGAATGCAGCACACCAGGCTTCCCTGTCCTTCACTATGTCCAGGAGCTTGCTCAAATTCATGTCCATTGAGTCAGTGATGCCATGCAACCATCTCATCCTCTGTGGCCCATTTCTCCTCCTGCCCTCAATCTTTCTCAGCATCAGGGTCTTTTCCAGTGAGTTGGCTCTTCCCATCGGGTGGCCAAAGTGTTGGAGCTTCAGCTTCTGTCCTTCTGATGAATATTCAGGGATTATTTCCTTTAGGATTGACTGGTTTGATCTCCTTGGTGTCCATGTGACTCTCAAGAGTCTTCTCCAGCACCAAAATCCAAAATTATCAGTTCTTTGGCACTCAGCCTTCTTTATGGTCCAACTTTCAAATCGTGTATGACTACTGGAAAACCATAGCTTTGACTATATGGACCTTTGTCTTCAAAGTAACATCTCTGTTTTTGAATATGCTGTCTAGGTTTGTCATTGTTTTTCCTCCAAGGAGCAAATGTCTTTTAATTTCATGGCTGTAATCACTGTCCACAGTGATTTTGGAGCCAAAGAAAATAAAATCTGCCACCGTTCCCACTTTTTCCCTATCAATTTGCCATGAAGTGTTGGGACCAGATGTCATGATCTTAGTTTTTTGAATGTTGAGTTTTAAACCAACTTTTCCACTCTCCTCTTTCACCTTGATCAACAGGCTGTTTATTTCCTCTTTGCTTTCTGTCATTAGAGTTGTATCATCTTCATATTTGAGGTTATTGATATTCTCCCAGAAACCATTTAGCATGATGTACTCTGAATATAAGTTAAATAAGCAGGGTGACAGTATACAGTCTTGATGTACTCCTTTCCCAATTTTGACCAAGTCCATCGTTCCAAGTCTGGTTCTAACTGTTGCTTCTTGAGCTGCATACAGGTTTCTTAAGAGGAAGGTGAGGTGGTCTGGTATTTCCATCTCTTTAAGTATTTTCCACAGTTTGTTGTTGTGATCCACACAGTCAAAGGCTTTAGCATACTCAATGAAGCAGAAGTAGATTTTTTTTTTTCTGGAATTCCCTTGTTTTTTCTATAATCCAACAGATGTTGACAATTTGATCTCTGGTTCCTCTGCCTTTTCTATATCCAGCTGTACATCTGGAATTTTTCAGTTCACATACTGCTGAAGCCTCATTTTAAGGATTTTGAGCATTACCTTTCTGGAATGTGAAATGAGTGCAATTGTATGGTAGTTTGAATATTCTTTGGCATTGCCCCTTTTGGGAACTGGATAACTTAGAGGCTAGCAAGCCTAGAGAACAATTGTCTAAACTGTTTGAATGAACATGCCAAGGAGAACTGAACTAATAGATTATCAGATACTTTTCTTCATGTGGAAGAGTATACTGACCTATAAGAATCTATGGGAGGATGAAACAACAGGTTCAAATAAATCCAAAGAACTATGACAGTAGCAAAATCAATTCTAGTAACATGAGGTAGGATAATGTACCATGACCAAGTAGGGGTTTATCCTAGGAATTAAAAGTATGTTAAACATTCATAAACTCATAAATCAGTTCACTAATAGTTATTGTTGTTGTTCAGTCACTAAGTCTTTTCTGACTCTTTGCAACCCCGTGAACTGCAGTATATCAGGCTTCTGTCCATCACTATCTCCCTGAGTTTGCTCACTCATATCCATCGAGTCACTTATGCCATCCAACCATCTCATCCTCTGTCACCACCTTCTTTTCTTGGCCTCAGGTTTTCTCAGCATCAGGGTCTTTTCCAAGGAGTCAGCTCTTTGCAACAGGTGAGACTACTGGAGCTTCAGCTTTAGCGCCAGGCCTTCCAGTGAATATTCAGGGCTGATCTCCTTTAGGACTGACTGATTTGATCTTCTTGCTGTCCAAGGGACTCTCAAGAGTCTTCTCCAGAACCACAGTTCAAAATTGTCAGTTCTTCGGCTCCCAGCCTTCTTTATGGTCCAACTCTCACATCCATACATGACTACTGGAAAACTATAGCTTTGACTATATGGACCTTTGCTGGCAAAGTGATGTCTAACAGTTAATTTCATTAATTTGAAGAATTTAATCTTAATTCACCATATCAACAGGCTAAAAGAAAACACACAATTAACTCAATTGATACAGAATATGTTTTGAAAAAGTTCAACATGCCTTCATGATAAGTCTTAACAAACTACAAAAAGAAGGATATTTTCTCAACTTGATCAAGGATGTCTGGGAAACTACAACCAACATTATGTCTAATGTTTTCCCTTTAAAATAGGGAAAAAGAAATCAGAGGCCTTGGAGACCAAGACACTATTGCTTTCCCCTTTCAGACTGATTTTAGTTTTAAAAACTTTATGTTATTTTGTAAATGTATCAAATGCATTATTTCAGTAAATGTAAAATTTAATTTGAAATAGTGCTATGATTTATGAATGTAAAATAATAAACCAAGGGAAGTGCACTATATTTTGCTGATATTTCAAAGTGCTTCTGAGTCTGCTGTCTTTAATTTTTGTTGTTGTTGCTGTTGTTAATCTGGGATCACAATTTCAGCATTGAGACCGAGCATTTAAGCAATACATACTTATAAAACTGATTTTCTACAAAACTCTCTATGAAATCCAAGAAAAGTAAATAAATTCCTCAAAAATGGGAAGTGAGTCCACATAAAATGATCTGATAAAAGCCAAATCAAAGCCTTTGCCTCCACAGAGGGTCTAATCTGGTTAGTGGGAAAAGATTTGAAAAACAACATTGGCAAAGCAACAAAGGAAAATAAACCTGTTCTTTCCCAGCTGCCACTTTGGAATAGAGCTGACAAGCTGGTTCACACTACGTTACTTTGATGGATTACACTTTCACATATTATTTTCCTCAGGAACATGCATTTTAATAAGTAAAAAGCCTAAGCCAGTAAAGTTAATGAAGGTAGTATTTTAGGTGTTTACATAGGCTTAGAAGGACTTCCCAGGTGGCCCTAGCAGTAAAGAACCCACCTGCCAATGCAGGAGATATAAGAAATGCGGGTTAGATCCTAGGTGAGAGGATCCCTAGAGGAGAGCATGACAACCCACTGCAATATTCTTGCCTGGAGAATCCCGTGGACAGAAGAGCCTGGTGAGCTAACAGTCTGTAGGGTTGCAAAGAGTCAGACACAGCTGAAGCAACTGAGCACACAGGCTTCTAAGAGTAACTAAGCAGTTTGGGGCTCTTCTGGAATCACCCAGGTTAAACCAACAGGTAGAGATCTACTTGGCCTGTGCATCTTATCTTGGGAAGTGTCTAAACTAGATGATGTGAAAAACAGGAAAACGGTCTACTTACTTTCCTGTGGTCCAGCTCCTGGAATTCTAGTCTACTGTGAAATCCAGTATAACCAACATATAATTTTCAATTTTAACTTGTAAATTACTCCTATAAGGGGAATGTTTTAAGAGGTAAGCGATATAGAGCAACTGGAAAATCTCAAGACCTAAAATTTTCAGCATCTGCAATCAAGATTTTACTTTCCTTAATCCATGCACAGCAAGGTATTTGCAGTGTAAAGCAGGTAATTTCATTCATAATCATGAACTGTATTTAAGTAATCAGTTCTATGCATAATTATTCATTCTAGCTTTTCTAGGGATATACGCACATTTTTTCTAGTCCCTAGCTTTTCTTAGGATATATGCACATTTTTTTTCCAAATTCAAAACCAGCCGTAAATGCTTCATAACTTGATTATGAACTGATTTCTGTCCATTGATAAGATATGATGAATGTCTTGGAAACAAATGGGGTAGGAAGGGATAATTCTGATGAAAAAGGAATGTGACTTGTCTGTAGTGTCCACAGCTTGTGACTATTATATGACTCTGTTAACAATAATGATCATTAATTCTGTGAGATCAGTAACTCACTAACATTATTGACAATATTCAGGTTCCTTTGAAGTACATCCCACCCACCCAACTTCTGTGCAAGTTCCAAATGAATCCCACCTGTGTCCAACAATGTGACTACAGCTGGTAGAGGCTGTTGCTTCCCACTTCAGAGGGAGTCCCCTCTGGTGACTGGGTATTTACACCTTTGCCAAATAAACAGAACTATTCTGTAGGGTTTGGCCACTCATGGTCTTGCTATTTCTCTCAGAAAACAGCAATCTCCACAGACTGCTTCACTAACAGAACATCTCAAAACAGCAGGCACCTAAAAGGTAAAACTGATGCTCACTTCCTTCCAGTATTCACTGCCCTGAAGCAATGGAGTGTTCTGTGAGGAAAAGGCAAGTGCCTTCCTCTCTTCTGTGCCATTTCCTGAGAAAGTGGTCAAAAGTAGCCCTCTCTCCTGGCGCAAGTGAGAATGTCCCTCATCTTGCACTGGACTAACTGTGTTGTTGCTGTTGTTCAGTCACTAAGTCTTGTCTGACCTTTGCAACCCCATGGACTGCAGCATGTCAGGTCTCCCTGTCCCTCACTGTTTCCTAGAGCTTGCCCAAGTTCATGTCCGTTGAATTGGTGATGCTATCCAACCATCTCATCCTCTGCTGCCCTTTTCTTTCTCTTTCAGTCTTTCCCAACATCAGAGTCTTTTCCAATGAGTCAGCTCTTCACATCAGGTGGCTACAGTATTGGAGCTTCAGCACCCATCCTTCCAATGAATATTCAGGGTTGATTTCCTTTAGGATTGCCTGGTTTGATCTCCTTGCTGTCCAAAGGACTCTTGAGAGTCATCTCCAGCACCATAGTTCAAAAGCATCAATTCTTTGGTGCTCAGTCTTCACGGTCCAACTCTCACTTCTCAAATTTCTGCCAAAGTAGAAATGTACCATATTATCCCTCAAATCTGCTTTTCCAGTTGAGGTTTATTTTTCTGTAATTGTTACCACCACTCTTTCATCCACTCATATTATTTTTTCAAAATTCTTTGAAATCAATCTGTTCCTGTCTCCATATCAGATGATTCTGGAGTTCATTGATTTCAAATGGTCTTTTGCATAGTATTTTCTATGTATCATGGATTGATTTATTCACTTACTAGAACTGTATTTTATAAAAAGCAAACTAGGTTAGCACTGCATTAGAAATTTAGCTGCAATAATTTAAATAAGGTATAACAGAAGAGTTGATAAATAATTGTAATATTGTGCAAAAAATAATTTAGGTCCCCATTACTTTTTACTTCAATTATTTAAATATTATTTTTGATAACTAATTAAAGTTATCAAACATTCAGGATCTTCAACTCAATCAAAATTGCTCCAAGTAATCAAATTAGTTTTGATTCTGTATCTATACACATTGCCTTAATAACCATGGGATCATTCTTGTTGTATAGTTAATAAAATCCTAAGTCCTTTGATCAGCATTTGGACCTTCAAACCACCTTTCTAAACTTTTATTTATCTATTCTGCTACAAATAACCTATGCTCCAGCCCACTTTGACTAGTAACCATTTCCCTGAAGATTTTGCCTTTTCTTTTTCTTTCATGTATTGGTTATAATGCTGTTGTTTCAGCTAAGAATGTCCTCCATCTTGCCATTTCCAGATATCTCATACCAGACAGAGGTGGAATTACTTTCTTCTGAATTCTTACATTACTTTCCTTGTCATCTGGCAAGTCATACTATTGTTTTACATTTTGTTTATTTATGTCCATCTCTCACCTCTCCTAATAGGATAGAGGTTCTGTTAAAGAAAAAGGTTATAGCTTATCCATCTTTTATTTCACAAGTCACACAGTATACAAAACAAATTGTATATTCAATTTGTTGATTGCATGAAAATTTATTTTATCAGCAGCAAATCCCTTGACTTATAGCAAAGGTGACTGAATGGAAATATTTGTCATGGAAATCCTATTTTATATTAACTTCCATTATGTAATTGAAAATATGTTTCCATGGGGAAAAATAACAGTAACACACTTAGGAAGAAACTGGTGAGAAATGTGGTGACTAGCTCTATGAAGTTAGTCTATGGACAGGGAGGCCTGGCGTGCTGCGATTCGTGGGGTCTCAAAGAGTCAGACACGACTGAGTGACTGAACTGAACGGAACTGAACTGAACTCTATGAAATACTGAGCAGTGTACACAGAAAACATTGTCTAGAAGCTATTAGCCTTCCCTACTTGTTTTCGTTTCCTGACACCTAATTCAATAAGTATTTGGTGAATAATTAAATAAAAGAGAGTTTTCATTCCTTTGGAAGTCAGTTTTTGCATTTAAAGTTATTTTAAGTTAGGTGTCTACACTGACATATCTGATGGGAAAAGTCAAAGCTAGACTGTTGAATAAATCCAGTTAGGGTAAGCCTCATGGCTCTCATCCTACTTGCTACAGTCTGTGATGGCACAGTCAAGTTTGGGTCAGTCAGTTCAGTCTCTCAGTCGTGTCCAACTCTGCAACCCCATGAACTGCAGCGCACCAGGCCTCCCGGTCCATCACCAACTCCCGAAGAGCACTCAAACTCATGTCCATCAAGTCGGTGATGCCATCCAGCCATCTCATCCTCTGTTGTTCCCTTCTCCTCCTGCCCCCAATCCCTCCCAGCATCAGAGTCTTTTCCAATGAGTTGGTAGGTAAGGGAAAAAAAAAAAAAAGATGATTTGAGGGAAATTTCATAATGCATTTAGAAGAAATTCATTTCTATTCAAGTGCAAAATTGCTTAATTTAACCTTAATGTATATTATTTGCTGTGTTCAACATGGAAATGTGCTCTTCAAATCCCTCATTAAGATAGGACTTGCTATCCCATCTTTCAGTAAAGAGCTACAAGCTTTGAAATTCTTCAGGGTTTGCCTCAACTGCCTAATGCTGCATTATCCAAAGGCACACGCTTCCAGGCACAGTTCATATACAAGAATGTAGTAAGTGATGCTATAAATAAATTAATCAATGATAGGGAGCACTGCCCCTGCAACATGTAGGTCTTTAATGGTGGCAACTAATATCTGCCATCACTTTGTCTCCTTCTGGGAATGAAGTGCTGTGTTTTGTTACTCTTTTGGCTAGGAAGGGGGCCATTTTCTGAGGTTTCCATTTGGTCTTCCAAGCCAAGAGCCACCTGGGACAGGGCAATAATCACTGTGTGAGTCTGCAAACACAATGAACCCGCTATGAGCTAGATGTAACCAGGATTCCATTTATTAGCTCATTCTCACAAAATCTCACTCTAATGGAGGGCAAGAAGGATCATAGAAATTAGGGATAAATCAAATAAATTAGGGATCCAGGTAGGATTAGGGATAAATCAAATAACTTAAGAATCTAGGTATCAGCTATAGTTGACATCCCATGTCCAATAGTTATTTAAATGTCTAGATAACCCTTGTCCACAAGTTCAGGCACTTTTAGTATTGCTATTAGCGTAAGTCTTCTGGCAAAACCCACAAACAAAAAACCTGTCTTTTATTATTATTGTCAAATATCCTTATATTGCCTTACATGGGAACAGCATTCCAGGTTGTCAGCTGTTTTCCTCTTTTGTTTAAAAGGTAACCTTTAATTAATGTCTGATTTACATCACTAAAAATAGCTGTATAACTTATTGTTGCTATTTGATGTCCCTTTTTCTCTTGATGATTTGGAGATGTTCTTTTTATTGTTACTTTTCAGCAGTTTGACGGTAATTGTCTCAGGATGGTTTGTTCACATTTCTCAGGCTTGATGTGCCTCTAAGGTGTCCCTTCAGAAATGCAGGCTATGTTAACCACAGCTGATAGGATTGCTGCTAGCATGGCCTCTTCACCTGCCAATCCTCTTAGGAGATTGCCTTAGTTGAAGAGAGAGTCACAATGGCCAAGGTTATACCATTTTCCCAAGGAGACGCAGACCCTGTGATTTACATAAATGTGTATGGAGATCTCTGAAAGGTCATTCTGTCTTCAAATCCCCCATTCCACTCCCCTCACATACGCAGGGGTAGACTGAGACTTTTATACAGACTATATCACATTTCATCTTTTCCCTGTACCCAGTCTTGCTTCTTCCTCTTCACTCCCCAGTATTGATGACAGAAGGATTCCCAAGTAAATCTCCTACATGCTTACCAGATAGTTGATGGAAAGAATATTTTGCAGAAACTGGAGTTCGGATGAGATTTTGAAGCTAGATTACCTACTGTCTGGTCAGCAGTGAGGAACTTGTCACTTTGGTAGGTAAAGATGAGCTCTGGCACCAGGCTGTAGTCCAGTTATGTTAAAATTTCACCAGTAGGCAACCAAATGGTATGCCAGTGGAAGGGAATGCATTAGCTGCTATGAAATGAGAATTTGGGGAATAAACAGTCACTGACAGAACAAAGGACTAGCTGGCTGTTGCTGAACTACATTGATGTTTTGAAAAAATGATAAAAGGCCGAATATAAATGATTAGTAAGTAAAAGCTAAATGTGGAAGAAGTGGTAGGGTAGAGGGAGTTTATGACCAAACCTAAGACTAAGTAGAGAAAGTTCCTAAAAAGTACAAGACCCAACCTAAAAGTACAAGACCCAACCAAACAAGGTCTGCAGTGCTAACAAGAAGATCCAAAATGGAAAAGAATATGACTCTAACATGTGGTATGAGGATTTTGGGGATGAGGTTCCTGACAGTCTCGAATCCCCAAATTTCCCTGGAACTAATGAGCCTGCAAAGATGGCCTAGTACTCCACATTAAAAACTATTATTTTTTAATTGCTGGAAAATTCTGCATGGGCCTTTCCCCTATGTGACCTTTCCAAAATTTGTCTTAATCTCCTTCCCAAGACACTATAGGGTTATAATTAAGATTAAAATTGGAATATAACTTAGCTAGAAATGGTCTGGGTCTGGTAGTGGAAGAAAGGGAATATATATTCCAGAGTGACTGTGGAATTTAGGTAGGATTCTAAATGTGCTTGATCAAAGAGATGTGAAACATAAGCTGGAGAAGGGATAGTCTAGTAGTCTTACAACACACTACTGGAATAGAATACTTAATAGCCTGGCAAAGATGCTGGAGATGGTATAGGCACATCACTAGGATGGCTTCTAGAAGCATGAAAAAAGTGCTATCCCATACTAAACTGAGCTGGAAATGCTACAGTTGCCATGGAAGATGGTGGACAAAGGCATAATCAGGCTCAGAGAAAATGACATGCTCTCGGGGATACAGTATGTAATGTAAGGAAACTCAATGAAGAACTATATTTCAAAGGAGGACTTGAAGGATACATTATTTACCAAAGCGATATGAAATGCACAAATTGGTTCCAATTCTGCATAGGCTATAAGTAGCCAAAAGAAAATATTGCATCCACCCTAACAGGAAAACATTGGATAATGCAATAAATTGCAAAATTTTCTAAGTCTATCAGAGAATAAAATAACAAGGTAAACTGAATTTCAAAGAATGATAAGCCCCTCTGAGAAGATGCAGAACCCATATACTCTTTTGCCTTTGGCAGATTATGGGAGGAAGAAGCAAAATCCGTAAAAGCAGAGTTGCAAAAATCCACTGATATATTAATTAATTTTTAAAAACAGTGTTCCCAAGCAGGGCAGCTTAGTATCCCTGGGAGCCCAAGTTGTACAGTTAATTCCGCTATAAATTCTTTTCCGGCGTGCTTAGTAAAATGATCAGGGATTAGGTTCAGAGAGTGTGATATAAAGCTCAGTAGGTGGTAACTGGCTGACCCTGGAAGACGGGCACAGCTATCTGCTTCTGCAATAGGGCAGAAGCAGGACATGTCTGCCTCTGGGGGAGGGACATGAAACCTTCCCACCAGCAGGTCACAATGACTGATTACTTATAGGTAAAGAGTACACAGGAAAAATACTCTGCTTCTGATTGAGGAGCAGGAAACTTCACTGAGCTCAGGATCCAAGCTGTTACAAAACTGAGGTCTGCTTCTACCAAGGAAGGCCAAGAAATGCTCTCCTGCACAAGACCTGCCACAGAGGCAAGGCAGAAGTAGATAGACATGGAAAGGGGAAGGTAGGGCACTGAAAAAAAAAAAAAAAGCCTAGTTGCACAGAGCTTGCTGAAGACAGAATCTGAACCAGGAGAACAGAGAACACTGTCACTGTGAGCTTGTCACCAAGTGAAAAAGCCACTGCTATGGGTGGACCAGGAATGTATGGACAGAGGCCCCACTGTGGTATATCCAAAGAGGGACTGCTAAAAACTGAGATGGAACAGAAACTCTTTAGTAGCACAGGTCACACTGTAAAGCAACCCACCAGGGTCATGAGCAGAAGATTATGAAAGGGGTGACAAAACCCCAACCCCGCTCAGCTCCTCACTACACTAACTCAACTCCATTCCCCAAAAAACATAATGATCCATTTCTGGATGTAAATACCCTTTGTCTTAGGCTCTAATGTTCTTATATATACAAAATATGAACACAATAATAACTTACAAAACATACAAAAGATGAAACTGAAAATAAAATACATTGTTAGGAAATAAAGCAATAAAAAAATTTAGACATGATCTTGATATTATATCTAGGAGACAGGGACTTCGAGACTTTATTTTCTTGGGCTCCAAAATACTGGGGATGATGACGGTAGCCATGAAATTGAAAGACGCTTGCTCACTGGAAGAAAAGGTATGACTAATCTAGACAGTGTATTAAAAAGCAAAGACATTACTTTGCTGATGAAGGTCTGTCTAGTCAAAGATAAGGTTTTTCTAGTAGTCGTGTAGGAATGTGTGAGTTGGACTATAAAGAAAGCTGAGCACTGAAGAACTGATGCTTTGGGAGTTATGGTGTTGGAGAAGACTCTTGAGAGTCCTTTAGACTGCAAGGAGATCCAACCAGTCTATCCTGAGGAAAATCAATCCTGAATACTCATTGGAAGAACTGATGCTGAAGCTGAAGCTCCAATACTTTGGCCACCTGATGTGAAGAACTGACTCATTAGAAAAGACCCTGCTGTTGGAAAAGATTGAAGGCAAGAGAAGAAGGGGATGACAGAGGATGAGATGGTTGGATGGTATCACCAACTCAGTGAATATGAGCTTGAGCAACTCCGGGAGTTGGAGATGGATGGGGAAGTCTGGCATGCTGCAGTCCATGGGATCACAAAGAGTCAGACACGACTGAACAACTGGACTGGAACTGATCTATCCATCTATCTATCTACCTATCTGTCTGTCTATCTATCTTTGTATATACACAGCCATATGTAACATATGTACATAGTTACAATGGTATAATTTGTTACAGCAGCATGCGTGCGTGCTTAGTTGTTCAGTTGTGTCCCATTCTTTGGGACCTCATGGATTGTAGCCTGCCAGGCTTCAGTGTTCATGGGATTTTCCAGGCAAGAGTACTGGAGTGCGTTGCCATTTCCTACTCCAGGGCATCTTCCCGACCCAGCGATTGAACTTGCTTCTTTTGCATCTCTTGCACTGTCCGATGGATTCTTTACCGCTCTGACACCTGGGAAGCCCCAGTAAAATATAAATCATATATTTTTATCCAATAAGATTTTGTTCAAAAACTGAGTTTAAGCCTCTCAATTTATTCACTTAGGTTCCTCCAGGTAGTATTTTCCATCCAAGTAAATCCCACCTTAATAGAAGAAAATTAGAATCAATTTGGAGATAGTTGGTTCCGTTAACTGATACAGTGAATCCCACACTGCATGAGTGTAAATATGGTTTTGATTTTGAGACCTTTGAGGTGTTAAGATAGAAAAAGTAATTAAAATTATTAAATTAGATCACCCATTCTACCTTAAATCTTTGTGTTTAAATTTCTACTTTCCTTGGACTTCATGTTAACTGTGCAATGTTCATTTTTAAAATTTCTTTACCTTCCAAAAGTCTTGTAAGGTTTCTTTTAATAGAATACATTGGATTATAAATGAAAAAAAATAACTATGATTAATGTCTGAAAGAAATCAGCAGAAGAGGTAAACAGCATACATTAAAAGATGCAGAATTTCAGCAGAAAGATAAAAAGCATTAAAAAAGAGATCAATGAAAATATAGAACTAAAAAATGTCAAAGATAAAGAATTTTTTTAGTGTGAAGAAGACCAGATATATCTGATTGAAGTCACTGAACTTAAAGATAGATCAATAAAAATTATCTAAGCTGCAACAAAGAAAAATAGCTATGGTACAATATCAAACAGTCTAATCTATGAGTAACTGGAGTTGCAGAATAAGAACAGACTCTAGGACAGAAAACAATAATTTAAGATATAAAGACCAATTAGTTTTTAAATATTTAATAAAGTGAAATAATCTTACATATATAAGAAATTCAGACATTTCCAAGGCGGAGGGGGAGATGAAACACAATCACATTCAGGCATAGAATATACAAATGGCTGAAAATAGGAAACAGAAAAATACTTGAAAGCAGCCAAATAAAAAGAAACACATGTACAGAGGAGAAAAGATAAGAATTATAGCACCTTTTTCAGAATTCTTTCTAAAACATAAGAAAATGAAGTTATATCTTTAATGTGCCAAAATTGAAAAATCAAACAAAAACTGTCAAATTCAGAATTAAACATTTAGGAAGCATATCTTTCAAGAATAAAGGTAAAATAAACAATCTTTTCAGAAAAACAGAGAATGGAAGAATTAATTACCAGCAGTCAAAAATGTTGAAGAAAATTCTTCAGTGACAAGTTGTATAATATCAGATGAAAATAAATTTGGATACACACAAAGAAACTGAATGCCACTAATAATAAAGATGAAGATGAATTTAACAGAGATCCTCTGTATATTTAATTTTTATAAAGAATAATTGACTATATGCAATAGCAATGTATTTTGGCAATATATATTTAGAAGAAGTAAAATACATGACAATTATAGTACATAAGGTAGAAATGAGGAAAAGGACTTATGCCATTGCAAAAGGTATACACTATGTTTGATGTGATATATTATTAACAGGATTGAAGGTAGGCTGTGATAAGTTAAAGAAGCAGGATGTAAGCTCTAAAGTAACAAAAAATTATAAAGGATATAATTACTAAACCAACAGTGAAAATATAATGAAATAATGAAAATATTATGTCCAAAATTAGGCAGAGAGAAGAGGTGGAGAGGAGCAAAGAAAAAGATGTGACGAATAAGAAACAATTAGTAATGTATACCATGACAGAATTATCAATAAATACTTTAAATGTAAATGACTAAACACTCTCACTTGAAATATAGAGAGTAACAAATTGGATAAGAATGAAAGCAAGACTAAACTATATGTAGTCTTCAAGAGATATACTTTAAATATAGAGCATTAAAGGATGAAAAATGAAGTAATGTGAAAACTTTAATGAGAGACACTTGGAGTGTCTATTAATATAAGAGAAAGTACATTTTAGAGAAATAAATATTACCAGGGATGCAGAGGATATCACATAATGACAGAAGCTTCTCAGACAGTAAAGAATCTGCCTGCAACGCAGGGAACCTGGGTTCGATCCCTGGGTCAGCAAGATCCCCTGGAGAAGAGAATGGCTTCCCACTCCAGCATTCTTGCCTAAAGAATCCCATGGACAGAGGAGCCTGGTGGGCTACAGTTCATGGAGCTGCAAAGAGTTGGATGCAACTGAGCAACTAACACTTTAACTTTCAATTCTGCAAGAAGACATGTATAATTCCTAAATGTGTATGCATTTAAAAACAGAAGTTCAAAATGCACCCAAACCCCCCCAGAATTTAAAGGAGAAATTCACAATTATGCCTGGAGAATTTAACACTCCTTTTAATAACTTGCAGAACAAAGAAATAAAAAATCAGTAGGGACAGAGAAGACTGGGGAGACATTATAAATCAATTTGACATAATAGATGCTTAAAGAATATTTCATCCAACAAAAGCTGACTTCATGTACTTTATAAGTGTACATAGAATATTCACCATAAAAGAACTTATTCTGGCCAGAAAACAAATCTGAAAAATTTTCAAAGAATTGAAATCATGCATACAACTTATGTTCTCTGATTACAAAAGAATTAAATTAGAGACTGATTATAGAAAAGATATTTGGAAAATATCCAAAGGGTTGATAGTGCAAACATAACACAATTTTAACTAGCCCATGCATTGAATTAAAAACAAAATTGCAAGGGAATTTAGAAAAAGTATTTGGAATGCAATGAAAAAAACACAACATACCAGTATTTGGAGAATGCGGCTAAAGAAATATCTGGGGGAAATTTATAGCTAAATATTTATATTAGAAAATAGTAGATCAGTGTTTGCCAGGGCTCTTGATGAATGTGAAAGAGGACGATGAAGAAGTTGGCTTAAAACTCACCATTCAAAAATGAAGATCATGGCATCCAGTCCCATCACTTTATGGCAAATAGACGGAGAAACAATGGAAACAGTGACAGACTATTTTCTTGGGCTCCAAAATCACTGCAGATGGTGGCTGCAGCCATGAAATTAAAAGATGCTTTTTTTCTTGGAATAAAAACTATGACAAACCTAGACAGCATATTAAAAAGCAGAGACACTACTTTGCTGACAAAGGTCCATCTAGTCAAAGCTATGGTTTTTCCAGTAGTCATGTATGGATGTGAGAGCTGGACCATAAAGAAGGCTGAGGGATGAAGAATTCATGCTTTTGAACTGTGGTGTTGGAGAAGACTTTTGAGAGTCCCTTGGACTGCAAGGAGATCAAACCAGTCAATCCTAAAGGAAATCAATCCTGAATATGCATTGGAAGGACAGATGCTGAAACTGAATCTCTAATACTTTGTCCACCTGGTGTGAAGAGCTGACTCATTAGAAAAGACCTGATGCTGGCAAAGATTGAAGATAGGAGAAGGGGTCGACAGAGGATGAGATGGTTGGATAGCATAACTGACTCAATGGACATGAGTTTGAGCAAACTCCAGGAGATGGTGCAGAACAGAAAAGCCTGGAGTGCTGCAGTCCATAGGGCTGCAAAGAGTTGAACATGACTGAGCAAATGAATACGGAGGGAGAGAGGAATGGGTTGGCAGAGCACAGAGGATTTTTAGTAGAGTGAAAATATTTTGTATTGCACTATAGCGGTGAATACACTTCATTGTAAATTTCTCCAAACACAGAAAATATACAAAGAATGTGCCCTAATGTAAACTGTGGACTCTGGATACTAATGATGTGTCAGTGTAGGCTCATCCATTGTAATGAGTGTATCACTCTGGACAGGGGCTTCACTTCAGTTCAGTAGCTCAGTCATGTCTGACTCTTTGTGACCCCATGGACTGCAACATGCCAGGCTTCCCTGTCCATCACCAACTCCTGGAGTTTGCTAAAACTCATGTCCATTGAGTTGGTAATGCCATCCAACCATCTCATCCTCTGTCATCCCCTTCTCCTTCCACCTTCAATCTTTTCCAGTATCAGGGTATTTTCAAATGAGTAAGCTCTTCACATCGGGGGCCAAAGTATAGGAGTTTCAGTTTCAACATCAGTCCTTCCAAAGAGTAAGCGTCTTTTAATTTCATGGCTGCAGTCACCATCTGCAACGGTTTTGGAGCCCCCAAAATAAAGCCTACCACTGTTTCCACTGTTTTCCCATCTCTGCCTTTAGATCCCCTAAAACAAATAACCTAGAGGGAGCCAGTAATCCCTGTCCCAAACTATAGTAAGTACTGCTGCCTAAAATCCAGAGAAACGTGTTTTTCCCTCCCACTGAAAAGAGAAAGCTGTCTTACCAAGAAGCTTCAACAAACACAAACAGTAAGCAATTGTGCACAGTAAAGTTGAAGAGCTCAGTGCGCAAGAGAGTGGAGACTTACCCTCAAATTTCAGGGTCTATAAGAAAGCAGTAAGGTCAGTGGACCTTGTGGGTACTGGCACCTGGCTGCTTACTGACCTCAAAGTTGCCTGGAGTCTTCTTTGTTTCTGTTTCTGATGCCATGAACTGTCAAAGATTCAGAAATAACAGAAAGAAACCCAATGATTCACTGAAGTAACGATTAGTAAAATTTTATTGTGCACACACCAGCACCGCCCACCCCCTCCAAAAAAAAAAAAAGAATAGTTTTAAACTGGGAGCACCCAAACCAAAACATGGAATGAGACTTCAGGTTATGTTGTTATGAAGTAACTTACATAGTGAGAAAGCAGTGACTGTATATTCTTTACATGTATTCTATAAGCTATAACATTAGAATTTTCAGTGGCTACCTCCTATCAACCTTGGGAACAATCCTATCAACCTTAGGAATAGTTCAAGTTTTGCTTATGATTTCCAGAGGCATAACCAAGAAATACCCAGGTCAAATTAGTCTTGCAAAATAAACTAAATTAAATTTTCTCTATCTGACTGAAGTAGTTTTGTCTTATCAGGAAATTTTCAAGGCTGGTCTCTTTCAATTTTGACAATTGTGAAACTAAAGTTGTCCTAAAATATCAATACTATTTTTTTAAAAAAGAATGAAAGAAGGACACCATTAAAGATCCTATAGATCAAAGGGATAATGATGGAGTATTATTAAAATATTTTTTCTATAAATTTGATAATGGATGAAATGGAGAAATTCCTTGGAAGGCACAAACTACCAAGGTTCATTCAAGAAAACAGGTGTCCCAGATAGTCCTGTATCTGTTAAAAACAGCTGATGTTTGGTTAAAGTGTTTTTCACAAGAAATATTTCACTGGTGAACTCTATCAGACATTTAAGGAACAAATAATACCAAGTCTACATAAGTTCTTCCAGAAAAGAAGACAGCAGGGAATCCACACATGTTTTATGAGTCCAGCAGTAATAATGAAACCAAAGATACTGTAAGTAATGAAAATCACCATTTCACTAATAAATATAGGCAAGAAAAAATCTAAATGAAATAAAAGCAAAACAAATCTGGTAATATATAAAAACAATAATACCTGATCAAGTATGCTGTATCCTAGAAGTGCAAGAAAATTTTAACAGTTGAAAAATGAAACACTGTCAAAGCACTATGTTAAGTAATTCAAAAAGAAAAAAAAAGAATAAGCTTGCAGTTTTCTAAATAGGCACAGAAACAATTCTGTACCCATTCATGATCAAAGTTTTTATAAAATGAGGACCAGAAGAAGCTACTTGGTTCACTGTACTACATTGTGTATGTTTAGTATGGGAGTTGATTAATGTCGAAAGGCGCAACAGCATGTGTAAATGAGGGGTTCATTCCTTGTGGTTCCTTTTTTTCTGGGATCTTGATCCTCAAGCTCTAGCTTGTAGTCTAATTTTTGAATCTTCAGCCCAGTATAACACTCCCAACCTTCACCTTCAGGTCACTGCTTTCTGTCTGGCTTCTGTGAAACTAGTTGCATATTGGAAAATCTGAGAAGAACGGAAGCAAATATGTGTGTGTGTACTCACCTGTGTCCAATTCTTTGAAACCCCTTGGACTGTATGTAGCCCACCAGGCTCCTCTGCCCATGGAGTTCCCAGGCAAGAATGCTGGTTAGTACAGTGGAGGCGGGGCTTCCTGGGTGGCATTAGTGGTAAGTGCCCACTTGCTAATGCAAGAGACTCGAGATGCAGGTTTGATCACTGGGTCGGGAAGATCCCCTGGAAGAGGGCATGACAAACCACTCTAGTATTCTTGCCTAGAGAATCCCAAGGACAAAGGATTCTGGTGGACTGTGGTCCATAGGGTCACAAAGAGCTGGACATGACTGAATAGTAAGCCCCTTCACAAGTGTTTTGGAGAAGGAAATGGCAACCCACTCCAGTATTCTTGCTTGGAAAATCCCATGAACTGAGGAGCCTGGTGGGTTGCAGTCCATGGGGTCACAAAGAGTTGGACACGACTGAGTGACTTTACTTACCTACTTACTTACTTCACAGGTGTTTTTGAATGAGAATAGGCTTCAGCTCAAGTATAAGCTTTTGGGGGCTTCCCAGGTGGCTCAGTAGTAAAGAATCTGCCTGCCAATGCAGGAGATGTGGGAGATGAGGGTTCGATCCCTGGGTAGGGAAGAGCCCCTGGAGGAGGAAATGACAACCCACTCTAGTATTTGGAAGAGAGAGGGGAAAGGCAATGAGTGTAGCTATCTGTTAGGGGAATGCATTGTCAAATTACTCACCATAAAAGGTGCCAATTTAAATATTTGTTTTTGAGGTAAATATATTTAAAAAGAGAAAGCAATGGCATCCCACTCCAGTACTCTTGCCTGGAAAATCCCATGGATGGAAGAGCCTGGTGGGCAGCAGTCCATGGGGTCCCTAAGAGTCGAACACGACTAAGTGACTTCACTTTCATGCACTGGAGAAGAAAATGGCAACCCACTCCAGTGTTCTTGCCTGGAGAATCCCAGGGACGGGGGAGCCTGGTGGGCTGCCGTCTATGGGGTCGCACAGAGTCGGACATGACTGAAGAGACTTAGCAGCAGCAGCAGCAGCTATAAATTTACCTTCTTTGGAGAGCTAGACTGAACGTTAGTCTGTTTAGGAATGATTTTCATTTAGTTTTACTACCCCTCTGGATTGCTACTACTGTAGGGATTTTTGAGATTAAAACCTCATTATTTCAAACCAGTAAAATAACATAAATTTGCTATGTAAATCTATATGAGAATATACCTACAGTTGAAAGTTTTATTCCCTAAATCATGGATTGAGAAAAGAGATTTTTCTCTGGTTTCCTGGGAAGAAAGGCAGATTCATTTCTAGATGCCCTTATACCAAGGTTTACCCTTTGGAAGGTCTAGCCTAATACCATAGCAGGTGGAACCATCTATGAGAATTTCTACCTGAAACTGGTTTCAGGCTTTGTCTTGTGTCTTCTGTGAGGCCATGAAAGCTCAATATCAAGTTCATTCAGATTTTGAAAATGTCTTCAGGATGGAACTAAAATTCAGTCTTTGGCTAATCCCCCTAGGTTTCTGGTTTTACTGAGCTTTTGACTTCTGATATTCCATTTCTAACAGCCAGCCATTTACAATATTTTTTTAAGTTGACTTTAAAATATTTTATCTATTCTGTTTAGTTACTCTCAAGGAGAAAGTTGCTAAGATTCTGTAGACTCCCCAACTCTAAGAAATAGATGTCTATATTCACTTTTACATTTATCATTTTAGTTGATTCTTATGACTATCTGTTGGAGAAGGCAATGGCACCCCACTCTAGTACTCTTGCCTGGAAAATCTCATGGACAGAGGAGCCTGGTGGGCTGCAGTCCATAGGGTCGCTGAGGGTCAGACATGACTGAGCGATTTCACTTTCACTTTTCACTTTCACGCACTGGAGAAAGAAATGGTAATCCACTCCAGTGTTCTTGCCTGGAGAATCCCAGGGACGGGGGAGCCTGGTGGGCTGTTGTCTATGGAGTTGCACAGAGTCGGACATGACTGAAGTGACTTAGCAGCAGCATGATTATCTGTGAAATAGATATTATTATTGATGTAATTCCACCAGGGATAGTGTTAGTCAAGGAAATAGAGTAACTTGCCCCAAATCCAGTTGAGCTTTGCTTCACACCACGTTTTCTGATGATAAACCCCGTTTTTTTCCATAATATTTTATTGGCCATCATTCCCCTGTGGAGAATAAATAGTTTGGCCTCCAAGATTTGCATCAGTTCAAAAGTTGCAAGAAGAACACACACACACATTCTATTCTGAGTCCCACTTCTGTATAGCTCTAAAATCCCTTATGATTTATCAAACAAGCCCAGTTTATAAAGGATATAGCTATCATCATTTTTGCAGCTAACTGGCATCACCAGATATTCTCCATCAAAAGAACATCTCTGAATAGCAGCTGCCTCCCAGACAAAATTAATCATAATACTAGGAGTTAGAAAAACCCAACACAGATTTCAAGAATATTGCATTTTTTTAACCTAAACTTCACATTCTTCCTGCAGTGTTTCATTACAAAATATAGGTGTCACACAAAAACATCACAGCTTTACTTCTCACTGTATGTATTTTAATAAAAATCTTTGATCCATGATATAGGCCCTTCAGGCAAAACTTCTTTTGTATTAAGAAATACCCTCACTATGAGTTTCACTCATGTTGGTAAAAATAGTTCCAGAAAAATCAAGGGGAAAATAACATACTTAAGCAAAACAAGCAGATGATGTGAGAATTAGCAAACAGTTTTCTCTAAATTAAATCTTCTTTCATTTTCGTTCTCTCAAGTTTATAGAAATACATAGTTTGGGGCTACATTTGTTTTTATGTTAACCATTGTTATCAGGTCTTATCATCAAGTCTTCCATCTTTTCTTTGTGTGTTCCACCTTAGCTCTTTCAGAGACTGAACAATCCTTTTGGGAAACTTATATTCTAGACTTAGCTGCAAAGAAATAAATTGCTGGCTTTCAAAATTCTTGCAATTTGGTTCTTGCAAATGCCAGTTGATGTTTTCTTCTTTGTTACTGAATTTCACTTCTACATTTTCTTTGCAGATATCTGAATGTGTACTTGGCCTAATTGGTTTTTTTCAGATGCTCTAGTTTTTTTTTTTTTTTTTTTATTGAGGGTCAGAACACTAAGAGATTTATATACTAAGAAATATATTATGAAATAAAAAGTATTTTATTAGCCATCTGGCTTTATCACATTTATGTGGGGCTTGGGGTTCTCATATAAATAGGCAGCAAATGTCATATACTGAGACTTAAGGCCACTAATGCTTCCCTAAAGCTAGAGAAAACAACAAAAATACTTTCTGTACAGCCAGTACAGAGAAAACCACAGATAAGTTATTGTTGTTTTTCCTAACTTTATTTTCCCCAGCCTTATTAAGATACAATTGACAAATTAAAATGGTATATATTTAAGGTATACAAATTGATGTTTTGATATATTACATATTTTGAAGTAATTACCACAAGCAAGCTACTTAATATATCCATCACCTCATATAATTATCATTTTCCCTTTTTTTGTGGTGAGAACACTTAGGATCTACCATCTTAGTAAATTTCAAATACACAATACAGTATTATTAAGTATAGTGACTTTGCTTGCCTAATAGTTTTTAAGTGTGCAGGAATAGGGAGCCATTAACAGACTTTCCCAGATACACATAGCTCTAAAACAATCCAGGCCTCCTTTGCTGTGGCAGACTATGACTTTATGGCAGCATGCACACTGAGTGTAATTGTGTCTGCATAGCTTTACGATAGATAAGAGGGGGGGGGGAAAAAAAAAACCATGTTCATTTTTGAAAGAGACTTTAAAACAAAGGCTGTGAAAAGAGACAAAGAAGGCCACTACATAATGATTAAAGGATCAATCCAAGAAGAAGATATAACAATTATAAATATATATGCACCCAACATAGGAGCACCGCAATATGTAAGACAAATGCTAACAAGCATCAAAGGGGAAATTAATAATAACACAATAATAGTGGGAGACTTTAATACCCCACTCACACCTATGGACATATCAACTAAACAAAAAATTAACAAAGAAACGCAAACTTTAAATGATACAATAGACCAGTAAGACCTAATTGATATCTATAGGACATTTCACCCCAAAACAATGAATTTCACCTTTTTCTCAAATGCACACGGAACCTTTTCCAGGATAGATCACATCCTGGGCCATAAATATAACCCTGAAAATTCCAAAAAATTGAAATCATTACAAGCATCTTTTCTGACCATAATGGACTAAGGTTAGATCTCAATTACAGGAGAAAATTATTAAAAATTCCAACATTTGGAGGCTGAATAACACCCTTCTGAATAACCAACAAATCACAGAAGAAATCAAAAAAGAAATCAAAACATGCATAGAAACGAATGAAAATAAAAACACAACTACCAAAAACCTGTGGGACACTGTAAAAGCAGTGCTAAGAGGAAAGTTCATAGCAATACAGGCACACCTCAAGAAACAAGAAAAAGCCCAATAAATAACCTAACTCTACACCTAAAGCAACTAGAAAAGGAAGAAATAAAGAACCCCAGAGTTAGTAGAAGGAAAGAAATCTTAAAAATTAGAGCAGAAATAAATGCAAAAGAAACAAAACAGACCAGAGCAAAAATCAACAAAGCAAAAAGCTGGTTCTTTGAAAGGATAAATAAAATAGACAAACCATTAGCCAGACTCATCAAGAACAAAGAGAAAAATCAAATCAATAAAATTAGAAATGAAAATGGAGAGATCACAACAGACAACACAGAAATACAGAGGATCATAAGAGACTACTACCAGCAATTATATGCCAATAAAATGGACAACGTTGAAGAAATGGACAAATTCTTAGAAAAGTACAACTTTCCAAAACTGAACCAGGAAGAAATAGAAAATCTTAACAGACCCATCACAAGCATGGAAATTGAAACTGTAATCAGAAATCTTCCAGCAAACAAAAGCCCAGGTCCAGATGGCTTCACAGCTGACTTCTACCAAAAATTTCGAGAAGAGCTAACACCTATCCTACTCAAACTCTTCCAGAAAATTGCAGAGGAAGGTAAACTTCCAAACTGATTCTATGAGGCCACCACCACCCCTAATACCAAAACCTGACAAAGACGCCACAACAAAAGAAAACTACAGGCCAATATCACTGATGAACATAGATGCAAAAATCCTTAATAAAATTCTATCAATCAGAATCCAGAAACACATTAAAAAGATCATACACCATGACCAAGTAGGCTTTATCCCAGGGATGCAAGGATTCTTCAATATCTGCAAATCAATCAATGTAATTCACCACATTAACAAATTGAAAAATAAAAGCCATATGATTATATCAATAGATGCAGAGAAGGCCTTTGACAAAATTCAACATCCATTTATGATAAAAACTCTCCAGAAAGCAGGAATAGAAGGAACATACCTCAACAAAATAAAAGCTATATATGACAAACCCACAGCTAACATTATCCTCAATGGTGAAAAATTGAAAGCATTTCCCCTAAAGCCAGGAACAAGACAAGGGTGCCCACTTTCACTACTACTATTCAATATAGTTCTGGAAGTTTTGGCCACAGCAATCAGAGCAGAAAAAGAAATAAAAGGAATCCAAATTGGAAAAGAAGTAAAATTTTCACTGTTTGCAGATGACATGATCCTTTAGATGGAAAATCCTAAAGACTCCACCAGCAAACTACTAGAGCTAATCAATGAATATAGTAAAGTTGCAGGATATAAAATCAACACTCAGAAATCCCTTGCATTCCTATACACTAATAATGAGAAAGTAGAAAAAGAAGTTAAGGAAACAATTCCATTCACCATTGCAATGAAAAGAATAAAATACTTAGGAATATACCTACTTAAAGAAACTAAAGACCTATATATCGAAAACTATAAAACAGTGATGAAAGAAATCAAAGAGGACACTAATAGATGGAGAAATATACAATGTTCATGGATCAGAAGAGTCAATATAGTGAAAATGAGTATACTACCCAAAGCAATCTACAGATTCAATGCAATCCCTATCAAGCTACCAGCAGTATTTTTCACAAAACTAGAACAAATAATTTCAAGATTTGTATGGAAACAAAAAAAAACTCAAATAGCAAAAGCAATCTTGAGAAAGAAGAATGGAACTGGAGGAATCAACTTGCCTGACTTCAGACTCTACTACAAAGCCACAGTCATTAAGACAGTATGGTACTGGCACAAAGACAGAAATATAGATCGATGGAACAAAATAGAAAGCCCTGAGATTAACCCACACACCTATGGACACCTTATCTTCGACAAAGGAGGCAAGAATATACAATGGAGTAAAGACAGTCTCTTTAACAGGTGGTGCTGGGAAAACTGGTCAACCACTTGTAGAAGAATGAAACTAGATCACTTTCTAACACCACACACAAAAATAAACTCAAAATGGATTAAAGATCTAAATGTAAGACCAGAAACTATAAAACTCCTAGAGGAGAACATAGGCAAAACACTCTCCGACATAAATCACAGCAGGATCCTCTATGATCCACCTCCCAGTATACTGGAAATAAAAGCAAAGATAAACAAATGAGATCTAATTAAAATTAAAAGCTTCAGCACAACAAAGGAAACTATAAGTAAGGTGAAAAGGCAGCCTTCTGAGTGGGAGAAAACAATAGCAAATGAAGCAACTGACAAACAACTAATCTCAAAGATATATAAGCAACTTATACAGCTCAACTCCAGAAAAATAAACGATCCAATCAAAAAATGGGCCAAAGAACTAAATAAGCATTTCTCCAAAGAAGACATAGGGATGGCTAACAAACACATGAAAAGATGTTCAACATCACTCATTATCAGAGAAATGAAAATCAAGACCACAATGAGGTGCCATTTCACACCAGTCAGAATGGCTGCAATCCAAAAGTCTACAAGCAATAAATGCTGGAGAGGATGTGGAGAAAAGGGAACCCTCTTACACTGCTGGTGGGAATGCAAACTAGTACAGCCATTATGGAAAACAGTGTGGAGATTCCTTAAAAATTGCAAATAGAACTGCCTTATGATCCAGCAATCCCCTGCTGGGCATACACACCGAGGAAACCAGAATTGAAAGAGACACATGTACCCCAATGTTCATTGCAGTGCTGTTTATAATAGCCAGGACATGGAAGCAACCTAGATGTCCATCAGCAGATGAATGGATAAGAAAGCTGTGGTACATATACACAATGGAATACTACTCAGCCCTTAAAAAGAATAAATTTGACTCAGTTCTAATGAGATGGATGAAATTGGAACCGATTATACAGAATGAAGTAAGCCAGAAAGAAAAACACCAATACAGTATACTGACACATATATATGGAATTTAGAAGACAGTAATGATGACCCTATATGTGAGACAACAAAGAGACACAGAGGTATAGAGTGGACTTTTGGACTCTGAGGGAGAGGGAAAGGGTGGGATGGTTTGGGAGAATGGCAATGAAACATGTATATTTTCTTGTAAGAAACAAAGTGCCAATCTATGTTCAATGTAGGATGCAGGATGCATGGGGCTGATGCACAGGATGATTCAAGTAGAGGATGTGGGGTGGGAGGTGGGAGGGGGCTTCGGCATTGGGAGATTGTGTTCACCTATGACTGATTCGTGTCAATGTATGGCAAAACAAATACAGTATTGTAATTTAAAAAAAATTTAAAAAAATGTCTACAAGCAATAAATGCTGGAGAGGATGTGGAGAAAAGGGAACCCTCTTACACTGCTGGTGGGAATGCAAACTAGTACAGCCACTATGGAAAACAGTGTGAGATTCCACAAAAATTACAAATAGATCTGCCTTATGACCCAGCAATCCCACTGCTGGGCATACATACCAAGGAAACCAGAATTGAAAGAGACACATATACCCCAATGTTCATTGCAGCATTGTTTATAATAGCCAGGTCATGGAAACAGCCTAGATGTCCATCAGCAGATGATTGGATAAGAAAGTGGTGGTACATATACACAATGGAGTATTAGCCCTTAAAAAGAATAAATTTGAATCAGTTCTAATGAGATGGATGAAACTGGAGCCGATTATACAGAGTGAAGTAAGCCAGAAAGAAAAACACCAATACAGTATCCTGACACATATATATGGAATTTAGAAAGATAGTAATGATGACCCTCTATGTGAGACAACAAAAGAGACACAGATGTATAGAATGGACTTTTGGACTCTGTGGGAGAGGGAGAGGGTGGGATGATTTGGGAGAATAGCATTGGAACATGTATACTATCATGTAAGAAACGAAGCACCAGTTTATGTTCGATACAGGATACAGGATGCTTGGGGCTGTTGCATGGGGATGATCCAGGGAGATGATATGGGGTGAGAGGTGGGAGGGGGTTTCAGGATTGGGAGCTCGTGTACACCTGTGGCTGATTCATGTCAATGTATGGCAAAACAAATACAGTATTGTAAAGTAGAATAAAGTAGAAATAAAATTTAAAAAAAAAAAGAAAATAAAGAGACTTCCTCCTCTCTTTCCTGTTGTCTTCTTCTCTTTGTTCTCAATCCAATTGCTCTGATCCTGCAGTTCCATCATCAGACCACCCCAATAGTCAGTTTCAGTATCCAACAAATCTTGTGACTGATGTCTGTCTCATCTTTTGACCTATTTTTAATAATTGGTCCTTTTTCTTAAAAATATAGTGTGATAAAAAGTATATGGATTTTGAATAGCTGGGCTCAATCTCAGGTCTACTACCTTTACAAATGTGACCTTAAACAAGTTACTTAATTTTGGAGTGGGGTGGGGGTGGGGGTGGTGTGTCTTAATTCTCCTTTTTTATTCTACAAAATGGAGCTTATCATTTATACTCTGGAGGATGCTTCTGATAACTGAATAAAGTAACATATATTAAAGTGTTTGGGGCATAAAAGACACTCAACAATACTGGTTCCTTTTTCACTGAGGGCCTTGGCATAGACAGATGATTCATTCAGAAGTTAATTAAAGATAACTTAATTACAACACTTTATACAGAGGTGTGAGCAGGGTTAAAGGATGAACAGCAGTTGGTGAAGCACCCAGGAACTAACAGCAAGTGGAAGCTGTTACCACCCTAGACCTGAAAGGATAGAGGAACCTATGTTCCTCTATCAGCTGAGACATATTGGCATCAGTGTGTGGGAGGCTGCTTGACATGTTCTGTGGCTTTCAGCAGGAGAAAGCAGCCGCCACCAAAATCCCCCTGCCTGAGCAGAGGGAGGGAATAAGTGGAGGCAGAAATAATATATATTAATCTTTCTATTTTCAGGTCCTCTGATGTTCTGCTGAGATCTTTTATTGACTGATCCCATTTGGAAAATAGAGGTCAAGAAAGCCCAAATAATGCTGTCCACAGCCATCATCTTCCTGGGACACAGTAGACATAGAAGGGTAAATAATAAATCCAAAAGAGCAAATGGAGAATTATCAACACAGTTGCTTTTCTTTACCTTCCACTTCTCTTGCTCCAAAGTTCTATTTATCTACATTGATCACTCTTCTCCCTATTAGCTGTCAATAAACTGTGAAGCCTTTCAAGGCAAGGATAGTATTTATTCATGACTCTACCTCTTTCTAAAGGATGCACATTAAACTGCCTGTGTATTGAAAATGCAACCTACTCTATACCTCTTGTGGAAAAGCACATTAGCAAGTATAAATGCTCTCAAAGTTCCATAGAAAATGATAGTAATAATAAATATTTGCTCACAAAATTATTTTTCAAAGAATGCCACTAATGTGAAAGCACAACTTCCAGGAAATGCAGTTTTGAAACTCATTGCGTCCGTAGTGCCTCATCTAGGATACAGAACATGCCGTACACTCAATAAGCATTTAGTAAATGTATAAATAGTAGGCTTCCTCTATGATTGGGTTCTGAATTGCTCTTTCAGAGAAAGAGTTTGCCTTCTTTTCTCTATCTTCCCTCTAGAAACTGCAATCTTATCTTCTGGTAAGAGTCTGATTGACTAGATTGACTAGAGTTCTACATCTTTTCTCAAGATATCTATAGGAATAGCCTGGGGGTGATCTAGTTGTACTATGAATGAAAAATGAACACCACCATCATCAAAATCTTCACCTTTACTTTTTATCCCAAATATAATTCATCTTACTGTGTTTGGGGAGATCTTATTACACTTGAAAGAAATGGCAGGACTGTTGTAGGCATCTGGATCTGAACTCACAAGATGCCACCTTCCAGACACCTGCCTTAGCTTCCTCCCATACTCTGTCCCTGAATATGTTCCTTTGACATTGATCCAGTGCTACTGGATGAGATGTTTCTAGTTTTGAACCCTTCCCAGTGAATGTTGGCCATCATTTTCCCTTCCATACACAGACTCTAGAGCATGGACCATCATCTGACTTATTCATTTTCTAGATGCAAAACAAACAAACAAACAAAAAAAAAACACCCCACAAAAATGGATGCAATGAAATTGCTGTAGAAACTTCCTTGAGGTGCTATCAGGCCCTCTCCCTATCATCATAGAACCTATTTGTCTTTAAATAACATTAAACTTGAAATTAAACCAAAATTGGCACAGAAGAGCCAAATACAGTGAGTAAAAAGAGGAGAGATAGAGGATTCTTAAGCAGATTACTTCTGTTTTCTGAAGAGGGTTTCTGATCTTAGAGTAGAAGAGCCAGAAAGAATAGATGCCAAGAGAAGAAAGACAACTTCTATGAAGAGATAAACCCCTTAGTAAATACCCAAGTTCAGATCTTTTCCCTCCTCTCTTCCTGGTATAGTGACATTGGGAACAGACTGGCAGAAGAAAAGGATCCATCATTATAGAGAAATGTATGCACTCTTGATATTTAGAACAGCAGAGACAATGATCTGAGAGCAGCAGAGACTCCAACCATAGCGAACAAAGGGTCTAGGGCTCCATTTCCATAAATTCTCTGGGTGGCAAGACTGCTTTCTGCATCTTAGAAAGGCTAATCGTGTATTTGTATATAAAATTTAGGGTTGTTCCCCTCTGGTCATAGAAACATCAACATATGCTGCTAAATCATAAAACATATGTCCAAGAATGCATAACTCATGCTTCTTCTGGTTATCAACTGAAAGGGAATCACTGGCTTAGAAATTTAGTTTCTATTATTCTACTAGTGAGGGTTTGATCTGGGAAGCAGAACCATTAGCAGTTGCATGGAAAAAGGAGTCTGTGTCGAGATTAGACAGTACACAGTGTGGAAGTTGATAGAGAAGTCTGTGAAAGCTCTTGTTGAATCTGGCATTGGACCTGAAGTTTCTGTCAATCAGCATGGTTGACAGTGGAAAAAAATCACCTAGGCATGAAGCAAAGGAAGGTGAAAACAAACTGGAAATCAGGTGGACAGAATAAAACCCATGTCTGTATCGAATCTCAATGATGTGGTGTTTTGCCAAATAAGCTGGTACCCATCTCCACTAACCTGTACATGTGCAAAGCCTAGGACTTAGAGAAGCTGAATGTGGTGAGAAAAAGCCTGGAAGAGCTCCAAGCCACACTGCATTTCCTCCTCAGTCAGACAAAATAGCAGGTCAGTGACAATATGTACCTATCATGCTATCCTAACCTTCAGAACATAACGACTGCTAATTTTCTTCCTCACCCCAAATCTTGCACAAATTTCTCCTATGACCCGTCTTAATCCAGAACTGTATAAGGAAAGGAATTCTGGAAATCATTGTCCTAACTTAGAGTATTTGACATGATATAAAACCACAGCAAGTATACTTGTTAGAAATTTAGAAAGTTGGAAAGGTATCTGAATAGAATTTAGGGATAATATCTATATGAGCCATGGAATTCAGAGAGTGGGTTAGAACGCAAAGAATTTCGTAGGTATTGAGGTGAGATGTCCATATGTCTATTTATTCTGAAGCTGTTAGTAGGTGACATATTGTGCCTCTATTCCTTCTGTAAAACCAAGGATTTCGGCTTAACTGCAGTCTGTCCTATGCTTGAAAGTCATTTTGGTTTTTTTACTCAGCAATTAAATAGACTTCTTATTAATGACGATAAAACTTTTTGTTCTTCACCTGCCTTGGTATTTGGTTTATTTCCAAAATACTTTTCATAAGGTTTTAAGGAGCTTTGATAAGAAAGGCATATGGAAATTAAGCACACACACACAAAAAAATTCTGACAGCTGAAGATTAAACTGTGAGTGCAAATTATCAATCTAAAAATCAAATGTTTTACTACATGTAAAATTTTTTTAAAAGTTTATACTTGATTCATGGTGTGAGTAGTTGCATTATGAATGATCAATGAATATTATCATTAAAACAATGTCACACTACTACAATTATGGTGCATCAAAAATGCAAACTTAACTGCTTAGCTCTTCAGTTCAGTTCATTTCAGTTCAGTCACTCAGTCGTGTCCGACTCTTTGAGACCCCATGTATCTCAGCATGCCAGGCCTCCCTATCCATCACCATCTCTCGGAGTTCACTCAGACTCATGTCCATTGAGTCTGTGATGCCATCCAGCCATTTCATCCTCTGTCGTCCACTTCTCCTCCTGGCCCCAATCCCTCCCTCCCAGCATCAGAGTCTTTTCCAATGAGTCAACTCTTCGCATGAGGTGGCCAAAGTACTGGATTTTCAGCTTCAGCATCGTTCTCTCCAAAGAAATCCCAGGGCTGATCTCCTTCAGAATGGACTGGTTGGATCTCCTTGCAGTCCAAGGGACTCTCAAGAGTCTTCTTCAGCACCACAGTCCAAAAGCATCAATTCTTCAGCGCTCAGCCTTCTTCACAGTCCAACTCTCACATCCATACATGACCACTAGAAAAACCATAGCCTTGACTAGACGGACCTTAGTCGGCAAAGTAATGTCTCTGCTTTTGAATATACTATCTAGGTTGGTCATAACTTTTCTTCCAAAGACTAAGCATCTTTTAATTTCATGGCTGCAGTCACCATCTGAAGTGATTTTGGAGCCCAAAAAAACAAAGTCTGACACCGTGTACATTGTTTCCCCATCTATTTCCCATGAAGTGATGGGACTGGATGCCATGATCTTCATTTTCTGAATGTTGAGCTTTAAGCCATCTTTTCCACTTTCCACTTTCACTTTCATCAAGAGACTCTTTAGTTCCTCTTCACTTTCTGCCATAAGGGTGGTGTCATCTGCATATCTGAGGTTATTGATATTTCTCCTGGCAATTTTGATTCCAGCTTGTGCTTCTTCCAGCCCAGCGTTTCTCATGACATGCTCTGCATAGAAGTAAAATAAGCAGGGTGACAATATACAGCCTTGACATACTCCTTTTCCTATTTGGAACCAATCTGTTGTTCCATGTCCAGTTCTAACTGTTGCTTCCTGACCCACATAAAAAAGCAAAATGGCTGTCTGAGGAGGCCTTACAAATAGCTGTGAAAAGAAGAGAAATGAAAAGCAAAGGAGAAAAAGAAAGCTATACCCATTTGAATGCACCATTCCAAAGAATAGTAAGAAGAGATAAGAAAGCCTTCCTCAGCAATCAATGCAAAGAAATAGAGGAAAACAACAGAATGGGAAAGACTAGAGATCTCTTCAAGAAAATTAGAGAAAACAAGGGAACATTTCATGCAAAGATGGGCTCGATAAAGGACAGAAATGGTATGGACCTAACAGAAGCAGACGATATTAAGAATACACAGAAGAACTAAACAAAAAGATCTTCAAAACCAAGATAATCATGATGGTATGATTACTCACCTACAGCCAGACATCCTGAAATGTGAAGTCATGTGGGCCTTAGAAAGCATCACTACAAAGCTAGTGGAGGTGATGGAATTCCAGTTGAGCTGTTTCAAACCTGAAAGATGATGCAGTGAAAGTGCTGCACTCAATATGCCAGAAAATTTGGAAAACTCAGCAGTGGCCACAGGACTGGAAAAGGTCAGTTTTCATTTCAATCCCAAAGAAAGGCAATGCCAAAGAATGCTCAAACTACTGCACAATTGCACTCATCTCACATGCTAGTAAAGTAATGCTCAAAATTCTCCAAGCCAGGCTTCAGCAACATATGAACCGTGATCTTCCAGATGTTCAAGTTGGTTTTAGAAAAGGCAGAGGAACCAGAGATCAAATTGCCAACATCCACTGGATCATGGAAAAAGCAAGAGTTCCAGAAAAACATTTATTTCTGCCTAGCTCCTAATGAAATACAAAAGCCCTGTTTAATGTTAGGGTTGTGGTTTAAACTGAAAAAAAAATTATATAGTCAATGTTAAGGTGACTGACAGTAATCTATTTTTAAACCTTGAAATGGTATTCTAGAACAGATCATAGAGGGTCCACACATCATTTCCACCCTTCACATCATGAACCACAAAGAATGTGTTTTCAAAATCTAGCTGGCTGATTCTCATGGGAAAAAACATGATCCTCAGTCAGGCTGATAACTCATTTTACTTAATCTGGCCCAATCTAAAAATAGATAAGCATTTGTAATTAAGGACAAAGGAAATAAAATTGTTCTATAAATATTTACAAATATTTTACATCAGAATTTAATCTTCAATCAGATTTGCACAAACCAAAACACTTAAGGCAAACCTTTAATTTAACTATAGTATCTCTTGGATAATTCTAAGAACATATACACAGAGAGAGAGAGAGAGAGAAAGAGAGAGATAAGTATTCACTGGGATGGCAAATGTATGTAGTTATATCTAAAAATGTATAATTAAAAATATTTTGCAACAGATTAAGACTTTATCTCTAATCATCCAACTTTTGAAAAGTCATCTGGCTTTCATATCATCCAGTTCTTAAAAAGTGCTGCCAAGATCAAATGCCCTTATTAAGACAACAAAAATAGTTACTGAGGGAGATTCAGGGAACACTGCTAAGTGGGCATGCTTCATGTTTCCTCTGTTCTTCATGCATTCACATTACATCACAGTAAGAACTGCTGGTGTAGGGCAGAATTCATAAAATCTCAGTGGACCTACCACCAGGTTCTGAGTTCACACATTCGTTCTACTCAAGAGCATATGGCCACTTCCTAGGCACCTTTTATCTCCATCAGTTCAGTTCAGTCAGTCATGTCCGGCTTCTAGTGACTCCATGAACCGCAGCACACCAGGCCTCCCTGTCCATCACCAACGCCTGGAGTTTACCCAGACTCATGTCCATTGAGTCGGTGATGCCATCCAGCCATCTCATCCTCTGTCGTCCCTTTCTCCTCCTGCCCAGTTCCTCCCAGCATCAGAGTCTTTTCCAGTGAGTCAACTCTTCGCATGAGGTGGCCAAAGTATTGGAGTTTCAGCTTTAGCATCATTCCTTCCAATAGACACCCAGGACTGATCTCCTTTAGGATGGACTGATTGGACCTCCTTGCAGTCCAAAGGACTCTCAAGAGTCTTCTCCAACACCATAGTTCAAAAGCATCAATTCCTCAGCACTCAGCTTCCTTCACAGTCCAACTATCACATCCATACATGACCACTGGAAAAACCACAGCCTTGGCTAGATGGACCTTTGCTGATGGAGTAATGTCTCTACTTTTTAATATGCTGTCTAGGTTGGTTATAACTTTCCTTTCAAGGATTAAGTGTTTTTTAATTTCATGGCTGCAATCACCACCTGCAGTGATTCTGTCAAATTTAGTATGGGGTTTTGCTTTCATTGGGCTTCCCTAGTGGCTCAGACATAACAGATCTGCCTGCCATGTGGGAGACCTGGGTTCAATCCCTGGGTTGGGAAGATCCCCTGGAAAAGGAAATATTCTGGCCTGTACAATTCCATCAAATGTATAGTCCATGGGGTTGCAAAGAGTCAGATACAACTAAGTGACTTTCACTTTTTTGCTTTCATTTTGCAGATAGCACTAGAAATGTTGAGCATGGTAGCGTTTGAATCCATAAATTATATATCTTGCCCATCATTTCAGTAGCATCACTCTTCCAACTCTAAGAGATGTATCTAAGTAAACTGGTTATTTATTTATGTATTTATTTATTTGGCAATTTTTCACATGTATATTTTGTCAGAAAATCTGAAAAGCGCCTATGAGAGAATAGTAATAGAATCCCTAATCCCCCTGACCTATTTACTTCAAAGAATAAATTAGGTGTGGGAATCTAACAACTTCAGTGAAGTCGGTAATAATGAAACTACTTAGTTTTCCTGATAATCTTTCTTCATCTCTAAAGTGCCTTGTACACCACAATCATCAGCCTTCCTTCACCTTAAATACATTTTATTATTGGCTTAGAATTACTTTTATAAAAATACTTATCAAATTACTGTTTCACCCTTAGGAAATTCTAATTTCCTTATTTTAATATGTTGAGAGAAATTCCTTTTCCCACACCTTAGCTATCATTCCACATTCAAAGACCTCTATTCATTTAGCTTGATACTTACCCAAATAAGAGTTCTATTTTAGTACTTGCTCTCTCTGAATACTGAGCGCATCTCTTCTGGCTCTGATATCTGGGATGCCAATTTAATTAATGCTTTGCAAGTGCTTACTTCAGGCATAAAGCTCTGTTTTAACTTGGCCTTCTGGAATTCCACGGATTATGTACTACGGCAGCTATTTCTCGTCATTATTATTATTATTTTTATTTTTACTGCTAAGACTACATTTTACTATTCTTAAACTGAAGAATTATAAGGGAAAATGTTTTCCTTATCAAGTACTGCTACTGCTAAGTCACTTCAGTTGTGTCCGACTCTGTGCGACCCCATAGATGGCAGCCCACCAGGCTCCCCCATGCCTGGGATTTTCCAGGAAAGAACATTGGAGTGGCTTGCCATTTCCTTCTCCAGTTCATGAAAGTGAAAATTGAAAGTGAAGTTTCTCAGTCATGTCCGACCCTCAGCGACCCCATGGACTGCAGCCTTCCAGGCTTCTCCGTCCATGGGATTTTTTCCAGGCAAGAGTATTGGAGTGAGGTGCCATTGCCTAAAATATCGCAAATCCTGATGCTTCTAAAACCTTCTTTCTTATAAAAATCTCAACTGTACCAAAGGGTTTTCTCTAGTTTACTTTGTCAACATCAAGCACAGTGACATCATCTTCTCCATCTTTAACATCTTCCTGTCTATTCTTAGTCAGGGTTCAAAGTAAACTTTGTAAACCACTGGAGATTAATTCCCTGATTTTGCCCTGCAGTGGATATCACTTGTCCTTGATTGCTACCCTTGCCATTTCCCCCTCAGGGGAAAGGACTTCTCTGATAGCTCAGTTAGTAAAGAATCCACCTGCAATGTAGGAGACCCCGCTTTGATTCCTGGGTCAGGAAAATCCACTGGAGAAGGGATAGGCTACTCACTCCAGTATTCTTGGGCTTCCCTTGTGGCTCAGCTGGTAAAGAATCCACCTGCAATGCAGGAGACTTGGGTTTGATCCCTGGATTGGGACGATCTCCTGGAGAAGGCAAAGGCTACCCACTCCAGTATTCTGGCCTGGAGAATTCCATGGACTGTTTAGTCCATGGGGTTGCAAAGATTTGGACACAACTGAGTGACTTTCACTTTCCACAGCAGTAGCTCTGCCTCTTTGCCCTTATCCTGCAGTCCTTCACTTTGTCTACTTAGATTTCTTTTGGCTTTTCCAGAACCTGGTTTCAGTCCTGAACATGGCTTTTTATCCTCAAAACACAGAGTAGAAACTTCTAACTTCTATATCTAGCTCAGATTTCTGGGATCCACTACCTGAAAACTAATGATATACCAGAGAGTCCCAGCTATTCAGAAGGAAATTGCTCCTCTCTCTTTCCCTCTCTCTGTCTCTCTCCCTCCCATATTTCAAACTATATCATTATCTAACAAGAAGAACACTAGGTAAACATTACTATTCCCTGACTCCAAGGAAACAAAACAGGTGAAGACTGTTTATGGAGGCAGCAATATTACAGATAGAACCAACTTAGTTTCAAATCTCATTTCCTAATTTGCAACCAAACTTAGCATAAAGAAACTATCTATTACAGACTGGCAGGCTACAGTCCATGGGGTCTTAAAGAGTTGGACACGACTGAGAGACTAAGCATGCACTTGTGAGAAGAATCCCCTTGTTCTGTGGATGTGGATAGCTGCGGACATTACTCACTGCTGTGGGGCGTGTCACTGTACTGGGGAGAATATTCAGTTCAGTTCAGTAACTCAGTCATGTTCAACCCTTTGCAATCCCATGAATCGCAGACGCCAGGCCTCCCTGTCCATCACCAACTCACGGAGTTCACTCAGACTCACGTCCATCGAGTCCGTGATGCCATCCAGCCATCTCATCCTCAGTCGTCCCCTTCTCCTCCTGCCCCCAATCCTTCCCAGCATCAGAGTCTTTTCCAGTGAGACAACTCTTCACATGAGGTGCCCAAAGTATTGGAGTTTCAGCTTTAGCATCATTCCTTCCAAAGAAATCCCAAGGTTGATCTCCTTCAGAATGGACTGGTTGGATATCCTGGCAGTCCAAGGACTCTCAAGAGTCTTCTCCAAAACCACAGTTCAAAAGTGTCAATTATTTGGTGCTCAGCCTTCTTCACAGTCCAACTCTCACATCCATACATGACCACTGGAAAAACCATAGCCTTGACTAGACGGACCTTAGTCAGCAAAGTAATGTCTTTGCTTTTGAATATACTATCTAGGTTGGTCATAACTTTTCTTCCAAGGAGTAAGCATCTTTTAATTTCATGGCCGCAATCACCATCTGCAGTGATTTTGGAGCCCCCGAAAATAAAGTTTGACACTGTTTCCACTGTTTCTCCATCTGTTTGCCATGATCTTCGTTTTCTGAATGTTGAGCTTTATGCCAACTTTTTCACTCTCCACTTTCACTTTCATCAAGATGCTTTTTAGTTCCTCTTCACTTTCTGCCATAAGGGTGGTGTCACCTGCATATCTGAGGTTATTGATATTTCTCCCGGCAATCTTGATTCCAGCTTGTGCTTCTTCCAGTCCAGCGTTTCTCATGATGTACTCTGCATAGAAGTAAAATAAGCAGGGTGACAATATACAGCCTTGATGTACTCCTTTCCTATTTGGAACCAGTCTGTTGTTCCATGTCAGATTCTCACTGTTGCTTCCTGACCTGCATACAGATTTCTCAAGAGGCAGGTTAGGTGGTCTGATATTCCCATCTCTTTCAGAATTTTCCACAGTTTATTGTGATCCACACAGTCAAAGGCTTTGGCATAGTCAATAAAGCAGAAATAGATGTTTTTTCTGGAACTCTCTTGCTTTTTCAATGATCTAGCAGATGTTGGCAATTTGATCTCTGGTTCCTCTGCCTTTTCTAAAACCAGCTTGAACATCAGGGAGTTCATGGTTCACGTATTGCTGAAGCCTGGCTTGGAGAATTTTGAGCATTACTTTACTAGCATGTGAGATGAGTGCAATTGTGCAGTAGTTTGAGCATTCTTTGGCATTGCCTTTCTTTGGGATTGGAATGAAAACTGACCTTTTCCAGTCCTGTGGCCACTGCTGAGTTTTCCAAATTTTCTGGCATACTGAGTGCAGCACTTTCATAGCATCATCTTTCAGGATTTGAAACAGCTCAACTGGAATTCCATCACCTCCACTAGTTTTGTTCATAGTGATGCTTTCTAAGGCCCACTTGACTCACATTTCAGGATGTCTGGCTCTAGATTAGTGATCACACCATAATGATTATCTGGGACATGAAGATCCTTTTGTACAGTTCTTCTGTGTATTCTTGCCACCTCTTCTTAATATCTTCTGCTTCTGTTAGGTCCATACCATTTCTGTCCTTTATCTAGCCCATCTTTGCCTGAAATGTTCCTTTGGTATCTCTAATTTTCTTGAAGAGATCTCTAGTCTTTCCCATTCTGTTGTTTTCTCTATTTCTTTGCATTGGATGCTGAATAAGGCTTTCTTGTCTCTCCTTGCTATTCTTTGGACCTCTGCATTCAGATGCTTATATCTTTCCTTTTCTCCTTTGCTTTTTGCCTCTCTTCTTTTCACAGCTATTTGTAAGGCCTCCCCAGACAGCCATTTTGCTTTTTTGCATTTCTTTTCCATGGGGGTGGTCTTGATCCCTGTCTTCTGTACAATGTCACAAACTTCCATCCATAGTTCATCAGGCACTCTATCTATCAGATCTAGGCCCTTAAATCTATATCTCACTTCCACTGTATAATCATAAGGGATTTGATTTAAGTCATACCCAAATGGTCTAGCAGTTTTCCCTACTTTCTTCAATTTGAGTCTGAATTTGCTAATAAGGAGTTCTGCTGGGGTCCAGCCCCGGTAGATCCAGGGTGATTCGAAGGTGGGGATGGAGTCGGCGTCCTTGGAAAAATACATATTTAATTACTGATATATAGAGAGATTAGAAGTGGATAGTGTAGTAGGAAAATTAGTGGAGAAAAAGAGGCTGAATAACTGGTTTAAGTGGAATACTAATCACCACCTATGTAGGCCACTGGCATCTTTCCATTCTCCCGAAGAAGAGGAGGCACTGAGGCCTCCCCTGTCTGATCTTAGAAGCCCAGGCAGAGTTAGTAGGCTTGGTGCGTTACCCCCATACCAGATGGGAATTCAGCCAGGAAAATGGGGAGCAAGAAAGAAATGACATGGGGGAATCAGTCTTTCCAGAAACTGATCTCATTTCTTTATTTTTCAGGTTTGTTTTTATACCCTTTGTTATACATAGGGATGAATACAGAGTCCCGTGGGGTCAGCAGACCTGACCCTTGTCAGGTGCGTCATATAAAATTATACAAAGGTCTTATGGGTTTTTACATCATCTTCTGGCCATGAGATCTTGCTGACATTTTATGGCCCTTTCTGATACCAGTCATTAACCAGAAAACTTATTTTTCCAGGGTTAATTTTTTTCTTAAATCTGGCATCATCCTCCAAGTAAAGTTGCATTCCTATAGGGTGAGGGTGTAGTGAGTTACAATCATGAAAGGAATTTATTTAACCCAAGGTTAACATGATTAATCTTAAAGGTTAATTCTTATTTCTCCTATATGCTTAAAGGTTAATACTTATTTCTCCTATATGCTAGTTATATTCATTGTAAGGGCAGGGAATATGGAGATTTAGCAGCAATCATCAGCCCAACAAATAAAAATCCTTTCACCCTGTTCCTCTTAAGATCTACTTAGTCTTAAGATAGTGATAAAGTTACATTTTCACAAAGCAAGGACACAGTGATTTATAACAAAGTACAGTGATCTATAACAAAAGAGAAAATTCATTAACTCAAAAAGTCTAATATTGCTAACATCAAAAACTACTATATTTCCTTTTCTATATTCCAAATACATTGATTAATATATTCCCAGGTGCCTAAGGATATGGAGGCCTGGCGGCAATCAAATGAGAAAAGCCCTATGCTAATACTCCAGACTCTCTGTGCTGTTTATTGTTGAGAGGTTGTCACACAAACCAGTCTGTCAGCAGAGAGGTTTGACCTGAGACATCCTTGTCACATTCAGGGTAGGGAATTAGCAGTAATTATTGGCATGACAAATGAAAAAACCCTTCACCAATATAATTCCTAATAAACCCACTAATACTATACTAATGATCTTCTAACTTCTCAAAAGAGTCTGTATTTAGAAAGTTTTAAAGCATCCCATGCCTCTCACAGTTGTGGGGTTGTAAACAATCACACACGGCCGGATGAACGTGATCAGGCAGGCCAGAGAAACTTCAGAGTTCGTAAGTTGAAACACTCTTGTCACGCCCAGGGATTTTTATTAACTGGGGCTGCAAGTTAACTCCTTCTCTGAGAGAAATGGTTATGGGGGAGAGCTCCCCCCATAAAGTACTCTGGTTTGGGGGTAGATGCTCGGGAACAGGAAGCTTCCTGAGGCTTAATCACGCCTTTGCGTATGCCAAGCTTCCTTCCTCATGACCTTTGCCATGGGCAGAGTTCCTCACGCTGGCTCTCGGCAGAGTTCATGATCTGAGCCACAGTCAGCTCCTGGTCTTGTTTTTTTTGACTGCATAGAGCTTCTCCATCTTTGGCTGCAAAGAATATAATCAGTCTGTTTTTGGTGTTGACCATCTGGTGATGTCCATGTGTAGAGTCTTCTCTTGTGTTGTTGGAAAAGGGTGCTTGCTATGACCAGTGCATTTTCTTGGCAAAATTCTATTAGTCTTTGCCCTGCTTCATTCTGCATTCCAAGGCCAAATTTGCCTGTTAGTCCAGGTGTTTCTTGACTTCCTATTTTTGCATTCCACTCCCCTATAATGAAAAGGACATCTTTTTGGGTGTTAGTTCTAATTTATTATTATGTAATTGCTACTTTTTACCAAAGAACATGAAAAGGAATTAAAGATTAATAATGTTGAACATTTATAGTTGAGGAGTGCTTATAAATGAATGAAATAGATTTAAAACAAATCAATACATATTATTTTGTATATGATGAGTAGCTTCTTAAATCATACTTTTGCTGATCTCCCAAAGGGACATGCATACTATCAACTTTATTACAGTAAACAGTACCATTATTTACTGTTTGTAGAATTTCTATACTGCACCTTTCCAGTAATAAGTGTTGGTGGACAAGTTACCCCCTTTCTGGAATTCAGTCACTGCCTATTAAAAAGAAGACTTATATATGAAGATAACTGAGGCCCCAGCCAACTCTGACCTTTTAAGATTAATATACCAGCTACTCACTCTGGTCTAGAAACTCTTGTTCAAGTTCTGCAATCTGAGCAGCCAGCAGTCAGAGCAGATTTTCATAGTCAGATCTACCCATTCATGCACCTTACAATCAGCACTCTTTAAATTACTGACACACTTGATAAGCTGTGTCAATAAATTTTTTGTACGTTTGTATGAAAACGATGTGTGCCCCACAGATATCTCTTTCTCCTGTCACCTCTGGCACCTTCTTGGTCTGATAAACCAAGATCTTGGGCTGATAAAATGTGAATTTCTCTGTGAAACCTGCCTAGCTTTCTCAGAATTAGTTGTCCCTTTATATCCCTTCATAATATTTTGTTGGTGTTTCTAATATTGGATCTTTCAATGATTCATTGTATTGATTTTTTTTTTTTTTAGTGTATCTGTCTTCCTGCTAGACTTTAAGCATCTTAAAAGAGAGTGTTTTTTTCTTAATACTTGTATTCAACACATTGCCTTGGTTTATAGTCAATACAAAAATACTGGTTGGATAATGAATGAGTATTCTTTTTATATTCAATTTAACTTATGCCTTTTAGGAAGAGGCATAGGTCAGAAATAGTCAGAGACACTTTAGGAATTCTAGAAGTTGGTTCTCCTGCTTAGATACTAAAATTTGCTTATATTCTTTTGCAAGTAACATCAAGGAAAGGTTATTAGACATAATATAGAAGTTTTCATTCTTTACTCTTACCATAAGACTCACTGAATTGTATCAAGGTTTACTTTTCCCATAAGACTCATTGAATTGTGCTGAGGTTTACTTTTTCCCAATTATTTTATTTTTTACAGTTTGCAAATTGTCTATATAGAATTACTTTCAATTAACTTCCCTCAGCCAATCAACAGACAATAAACTCAGCTTAAGCATTTGTGAATAGAGCTTTGTGATGAGAATCTATCCTTATATTAATTGTTAGTTCATTAAAAGTTAGGGCTCAGGAAATGATAGTAGCTATATTTGAGTTCCTCATTTATGGTTGCATTAATATATTTGAGATAAGACTTTTCAATCAGAGAGCCAAGAATATTAAATGTTTTAAGTTATATTTGTCAGAATTCTTAAGATAGCTCTAACAGTAAACACATTCAGGAAGATACTAAAATTTGTTTAATAACTCAAAGTAACCCTGGGTCCTAAAGGAAAGAATCATGTTCTTTTCTGTCACTTGACCCCAGTGTGGGTAACTACAGTCCTGTTTGTGTGTATATCTACTTGTAGTCCTCTAAATAAAACTATAATCTCAAGCAAGTATGGTTATTTTGAATATACACCCAGGAGAAATATCAATAACCTCAGATATGCAGATGACACCACCCTTATGGCAGAAAGTGAAGAGGAGCTAAAAAGCCTCTTGATGAAAGTGAAAGAGGAGAGAGAAAAAGTTGGCTTAAAGCTCAACATTCAGAAAACAAAGATCACAGCATCTGGTCCCATCACTTCATGGGAAATAGATGGGGGAACAGTGGAAACAGTGTCAGACTTAATTTGGGGGGCTCTAAAATCACTGCAGATGGTGACTGCAGCCATGAAATTAGAAGACGCTTACTCCTTGGAAGAAATGTTATGACCAACCTAGACAGCATATTCAAAAGCAGAGACATTACTTTGCCGACTAAGGTCCATCTAGTCAAGGCTATGGTTTTGCCAGTGGTCATGTATGGATGTGAGAGTTGGACTGTGAAGAAGGCTGAGCGCCGAAGAACTGATACTTTTGAACTATGGTGTTGGAGAAGACTCTTGAGAGTCCCTTGGACTGCAAGGAGATCCAACCAGTCCATTCTGAAGGAGATCAACACAGATTTCTTTGGAAGGAATGATGCTAAAGCTGAAACTCCAGTACTTTGGCCACCTCATGGGAAGAGTTGACTCATTGGAAAAGACTCTGATGCTGGGAGGGATTGGGGTCAGGAGGAGAAGGGGACGACCGAGGATGAGATGGCTGGATGGCATCACGGACTCGATGGACGTGAGTTTGAGTGAACTCCAGGAGATGATGATGAACAGGGAAGCCTGGCATGCTGTGATTCATGGGGTCTCAAAGAGTCGGCACACCTGAGCGACTGAACTGAACTGAACTGAACCCATATCTAGTAGAAGTTGACTGAAAGAAAATAAAATCCCATAGAATAAGAAACATGTGGTCTCTAAGGTCTGAGCAGAAATTTGACATTTTTAGGGACAGTAACAAGAAAAGAAAGAAGTGAAAAAAGAACTGATAATGTTTGAAGTGTACTGATCAGTAAACAGCACTGTATAAATAGAGTGTGTAAGGGCTTAAAGCTACTGAGTGCCTCAAAAAGAGAGGTTCACAGTTTCTGAGTGAAGGATTGGGGAAGTGAAAAGAATAAGACTTGAGGTGTCGCAGGAAAGGAGAGATTATAAGGGAGATCTGAACTCTAATAAAACCAGCTAGATAAGATTTTTATTTCCTTAAGACTGATAATGAATTTGATAGAACTTAGAAGGCTGGTCAACAAAACCAACTGAAATTAATGAAGGAAATCTGAAGCGCAAAATGTAATGACTTGACTTTTGTAGTATAGACATTAGGTTACAGTGTTGTTAGAGAGAAGAAAAACAGAAATTCAGCACTAAAATGAGAGGAGCTATCAAGCCATGAAAATACATGGTAGAACCTTAAATGAGCATCACTAAGTGAAAGAAGGGCTTCACTGGTGGCTCAGAGGGTAAAGAATCCACTAGCCAATGAAGGAGACATAGGAGGCATGGGTCAGTCCCTGGGTCTGGAAGATCCCCTGGAGGAGGGCATGGCAACCTACTCAAATATGCTTGCCTGGAAAACGCCATGGATAGAGGAGCCTGGTGGACTACAGTCCATGGGGTTGCAAACAGTTGAACATGACTGAGTGACTCACACACACACACAAGTGAAAGAAGTCAATCTAAGAAGGGTACATAAAATATGATCCCATCATTAGGCAAAACTACAAACACAATAAAAGATTGGTTGTTGCCAAGGGTGGTAGAGGGAAGAGAGATGAAATATAACAGAAGACTTTTAGGGCAGTGAAAATACTGTGCATACCATTATGACAATGGATATATGTCATTATGCACTTGCTGAAATCCATAGACTATTCAATATCAAAAGTGAGCTCAGGTACACAGTGAACTCAGGGTGATTTTCATAGGTCAGTGTAGGTCTGTTCTCAGTTTAAAAAAAAATGCACCATTCTAGTGAGTGAAATTGATAGTAAGGAAGGCTATGTATGTGTAGAGACAAGTGAATATATGGGAAATCTCTATCTTCTACTCATTTTTAATGTAAACCTAAAACTGCTCGTTAAAAATTTCTTTTAAATTATTTTAAATAAAGTAAAAAAAAAGAAAAGAAAAGAAAAGCAGGAGAAGACAAAGCAACCAAACTAAACTCGCTAGATGACCCCAATGTTCATTGCAGCACTGTTTATAATAGCCAGGACATGGAAACAACCTAGATGTCCATCAGCAGATGAATGGATAAGAAAGCTGTGGTACATATACACAATGGAGTATTACTCAGCCATTAAAAAGAATACATTTGAATCTGTTCTAATAAGGTGGATGAAACTGGAGCCGATTATACAGAGTGAATTAAGCCAGAAAGAAAAACACCAATACAGTATACTAACACATATATATGGAATTTAAAAAGATGATAATGATAACCCTGTATACAAGACAGCAAAAGAGACACAGATGTATAGAACGAAATTTTGGACTCTGTGGGAGAGGGAGACGGTGGGATGATTTGGGAGAATGGCATTGAAACATGTATACTATCATGTAAGAAGTGAATTGCCAGTCAATGTTCAATACAGGATACAGGATGCTTGGGGCTGGTGCATGGGGATGATCCAGAAAGATGACATGGGGTGGGAGGGGGAGGGGGGTTCAGGATTGGGAACTCGTACACCCGTGGTGGATTCATGTCAATGTATGGCAAAACCCATACAGTATTGTAAAGCAAAATAAAGTAAAAATAAAAAAAAAAAGAAAGATTAGAGAGAACAGGAAAGATTAGCAGTGCTTAGCATAAAAATAACAAACCAAACAAAAGGCAAAATAGTTATCTGAGGAGGCCGTACAAATAGCTGAGAAAAGAAGAGAAGTGAAAGGCAAAAGAGAAAAGGAAAGACATACCCATCTGAATGCAGAGTTCCAAAGAAAAGCAAGGAGAGATAAGAAAACCGTCCTCGAGTATCAATGCAAAGAAATAAAGGAAAACAATAGAATGGGAAAGACTAGAGATCTCTTCAAGAAAATTAGAGATACAAAGGGAACATTTCATGCAAAGATGGGCTCAACAAAGGACAGAAACAACATGGACCAAATATAGCAAAAGATATTAAGAGGTAGCAATACACAGAAAGTGAAGTGGCTCAGTTGTGTCCGACTCTTTGCCACACCATGGACTATCATCTATCATGCTCCTCCATCCATGAGATTTTCCAGGCAAGAGTACTGGAGTGGGTTGCCATTTCCTTCTCCAGAGGATCATCCTGACCCAGGGATCGAACCCAGGTCTTCCGCATTGTAGGCAGATGCTTTACCGTCTGAGCCACCAGGGAAGTACAAAAAGATCGTTATGACCCAGATAACCACGATGGTGTGATCACTCACCTAGAGCCAGACATCCTAGTTTGCAAAGTCAAGTGGGCCTTAGGAAGCATCACTACAAATACAACTGGTAGAGGTGATGAAATTCCAACTGAGCTATTTCAAATCCTAAAAGATGATGCTATGAAAGTGCTTCACTCAATATGCCAGCAAATTTGGAAAACTCAGGAGTGGCCACAGGACTGGAAAAGATCAGCTTTCATTACAGTCCCAAAGAACAAACAATGTTCAAACTATCACACAATTGCACTCATTTCACATGCTAGCAAAGTAATACTCAAAATTCTCCAGGCTAGGTTTCAGTAGTACATGAATCAAGAATTTCCAGATGTGCAAGCTGGATTTAGACAAGTCAGAGCAACCAGAAATCAAATTGCCAACATCCGTTGGATCATAAGAGAAAGCAAGTGAATTCCAAAAACAAAAAATCTGCTTCATTGACTATGCAAAAGCCTTTGACTGTGTGTATCACAACAAATTGTGGAAAATTCCTCAAGAGATGGGAATATCAGACCAACTTACCAGCCTCCTGAGAAGCCTCTATGCAGGTCAAGAAAAACAGTTAGAACCATATATAGAAAAATGGACTGGTTCAAAATTGGAAAAGGAGTATATCAAGGCTGTATATTGTCACTCAGCTTATTTAACTTCTATGCAGAGTACTTCATGAGAAATGCTGGGCTGGATGAAGCACAAGCTGGAATCAAGATTGCTGGCAGAAATATCAGTAAACTCAGATATGCAGATAACACCACCCTTATAGCAGAAAGCAAAGAGGAACTAAAGAGCCTTTTGATGAAGGTCAAAGAGGAGAGTGAAAAAGCTAGCTTAAAACTCAACATTCAAAAACTAATATGGCATCCGGTCCCATCACTTCATGGCAAATAGATGGGGGAACAATGGAAACAGTGAGAGACATTATTTTCTTGGGCTCCAAAATCACTGTAGCTAGTGATTACAGCAATAAAATTAACAGATGCTTATTTCTTGGAAGGAAAGCTATGACATAACTAAACAGCGTATTAAAAAGCAGAGACATCACTTTGCCAGCAAAAGTCCGTCTAGTTAAAGCTATGGTTTTTCCAGTAGTCACGTATGGATGTGAGAGTAGGACCATAAAGAAGGCTGAGGTCTGAAGAACGGATGTTTTTGAACTGTGGTGTGGTGAAGACTTTTAAGAGTCCCTGGGACTGCAAGGAGATACAACCAGTCAATTCTAAAGGAAATCAACCCTGAATATTCATTGGAAGGACTGTTGCTGAAGCTGCAAAGGTCTTAGAAAAGACTCTGATGCTGGGAAAGATTGAAGGCAGAAGGAGAAGGGGACAACAGAGGATGAAATGGTTGGATGGCATCACCAACTTCGATGGACATGAGTTTGCGCAAGCTCCAGATGATGGTGAAGGACACAGAAGCCTGACGTGCTGCAGTCCATGGTATTGCAAAGAGTCAGACTGAATGACTGAACAGCAATGAATTCTGAAATTTAGGTTTAATCCTAGAAAATGGTAGAATCTCAATAAACATTTTTGAGTAAATTAAGGAAGTGATAAATGAATTATTGCAAAGGAAATATTTCAGGTATGAATGATATGAATTCTATAGTGTATAGAAAGGTGAAAACTACCTTTAGAATATAAAAATTATTACATCTTAATTTATGGGAGTATCTAGGAATGTTTAGAGAGGAAATACAAATTATAAAGAGAAGAGTGCTTAGGACCAATCCTTGAAAAATCTACTTGAATTAAAATTTGAAGGAGCTGACTGCTCTAGTGAAAAAGAATCGAAGAAGCAGGAGTTGTGAAAGTAGGGGGCAGACCAGCTGAAGGTTTCAGTCTGGAGCCACGGTGCTGCAGTGTCAGAGCTGTTGGGAGGGTATGCTTTACAAAAACAAGGACATGATAAATGATCTTTGTAGCTGCATATTTCTCTGAAAATATGGGAGCAGAAGTCTGATTGGTGAGGAGTAAATGAAAGTATCATTCTGTTTAAGATCTGAGACACAACTGCTATGTGATAATGAACCGTAATATCTGCAACCTAGTTTCTTCATATATAAAATGAAAATAATAAAAGATGCCTCATTGACCGCACAGGGTTACCACAAGGGCCGAGTGACCACAGTCGGCAGACCTTCCTGGTGTGTGAAATATAACTATGGAAATTTGCATTGGGGGCAAAGATATTTCAAATGAATTCTTTAAAAAGAAAAAAAAGTTTGGATATTCATTTGTAAGCTTTTCCCCCAGTAATCTAGGCTTACCTGTGATCAAGGCTGAGTCTGTCAGAAGGCTGAGGGAACTCAGGGCAAGCTGCCCCCAAATATGCCAAGGTGGGGTGCTGATTATTTTGAATTAAAGTTACTTGAGGACTAGCTGGTATAAGAACACTCTGACCCTCCTGTGTTCGCTTGAAAACAGAAAATAAAGCTCCCATGTGAAGATATCCTCCCTAGATATGGCGTAGGGAGAGCATCCTTATTTCCAGTGATAGGGAAGCCAAGGTAAAGAAAGCTGTATAAACAAACCTTTTATTTCCTCATTAATTTACTACCCCAAACAGAAACCTGTTTGTTTTGTCAAATCTTCACAAATAATTGACCCTTTGTATAAAAATATATATATATTAAGCCTGTTTAAATCACTTGTTAGTCCCATACCTATGGGGCCTCCATAGGTACAAACTTAAATTTGTGTGCTTATATTTTTCTCCTGTTAAGCTATCTTATGTTAATTTGATTATTAGACTTGTGAAACGAACCTAGAAGGGTAGAGGAAACTTTTTCTCTCCTCTACAAAGCTGTTAACCATTTCCTCCTTATCTTCTTTTACAATATTAGCCTATGATAGACAGGGAGATACGCATACTACAAGCATTAGGCAAAGACCACGCACTTTTGGACTCTCACTCTTAAAAATAATCTGTTATCAGATTATCAGGTTAAGAAGCATGTTTCAGCTGGCTTAGCCCTGGGCGGCATTAAATCATCTAACTTGATAGCCAAAATTTACTAAATCCAGTCAAATCCCAGTTCCTCCAGTCTTCACATTCCTGAAGCATGCACATATGGATAGAAAGTCAAGGATTCATTAGACCACTTGGAGAATTGAGCAAAAACACTGACAATAAAGGCAATGACAGTTTCTTATAGTTAGGTGCAGCTCTGAAAGGTTTGTAGCAAAGCCAGGCGAGGAAACAAGAAACTATTGCTCTGAAAATGGCTTTCTTAATTTTTTTTTCCATCTCCTTTATATAAGTTCAGTGAGGTGATGGGACTCTGTGGACAACCTTTTAAGTGTTCTTTTTTTTTTTCTCTTCCTGCTTTGTGAGTAATTGTGTAAGCAGGTGACAAAGTTCTCACTAATTTTGTTTTCTTATCCACAAAATAGGTCAGTGGTATCTACTTTAAAAATCTGCCTGTAGTGATTAAATGATGTGTATGTAGTCACCACATCTCTCATATTCATTTCAGTTTTGTTCACCCTATTTATCTTTGCCCCTGCCTTGAGTCTCACAACATTTCAAATAACTACTAATGTACTAACTGTAATAATGTGTGTTCTGTATATAAAAAGCTATAGCATCTTAACAAGGCCATTGGATGGCCAGGGTTAGAATGAACACAGTTCTCATAGTAAGACAAAAGAAGAGAACAGGGTGAAGAATGTGAAATTTTAGCTTCTTTTAGCCGTGTCATTTCTGAAAATATATTGGAGTATAATTCCCTGTAATCATAAGGAAACATGTTCCCTGTTCCAGAGATTTCACCAGTAAAAGAAAGAAAGTAGAAATATGAAAATACACAGATTTATAATTGTGAAACTACAAAACTAAATGCATGGTACATAAATAAGAATGAAATGACCATAGGTTTTGTTTATGGGTAAAATGGAATCAGAATATTCGACCCTATCTCTTTCAAGGAATGCACTTAGAAAACCTAGACAAGTACATGGAGGATCTTTTTGTGGACTCAGAAAAGGCAATAGAAACAGGAAGGTCAAAGAATACTGAGCCAGGGGTAGTGAGTTGACTTTTTTTTTTTTTCTCCTCTGGTATCCCCCAGCCTACTCTCAGTCTCAGATCTGCTAGAAACTGAGAGCAGAGCGTAGGCATGAACAGAGAGAATCTCCAGAACGTCTTGGTTCAGGCTCAAAGTGTACGAAACTGTAAGTGGTAGCATCTGAGACCCACACGCACCAAAAACTGAGATGATGGCAGGGAATCTTTTATTTCTATCAGAGTAGCTGGAATCACAAAAGAGTAGGGGAAACACATATCCCTTTATTTCTTTGTCTCTCTGTGTCTCTCTATCTTTTTGCTTCTGTACCTCAGACAGGGGTATAGTGGTAGGCGGGCATGATTGAGTGAAATAAATAATGCTCCGACTTTCTGCTCTCAGTAACAATAAAAAGGACCAAGAATCACAGAGGACCAGGGAGATAATGAAGTTACTATATGGAGATGTTTATGAATGCCTAGGTTTACCCTCAAAGATGTGTTAGGTAGTTAGAACAGGAAAAAGGAGTCCAGAATGGCGGTGGCTAAAAGACAAGGAAGGGAAAAACCCCAAAAAATAGAACAAAGGAAGGTCCAAGGGCCGGAAGGAGGACCTCAGGTGGAGCAAACAGCATCCCTGGCTGCCCAGTTTACATAGGGCAGGCCCAGGGGGAGGAGAAAACATAAAAAGATGAGCCAAAGGGCCGAGGCTCTCTCTTCTCTTCGCATCTTTGGGTCAGCATGTCCTCATGCTTGGAGGATGTATTTTCTTGTTATTTTCTAAATAAAACTGAGCTGTAACACTGATCTATCCAAGAGCTATAACAGGGTCTGTCCGAGACCTGAGAGCGATAACACGGTCTGAGAGTTGTGACATGCCGAGGGCTTTAACGTCCGTTGATCAAATTTTTGTTGAGATGAGACAGAACTGGGGAGATTACACTCCCTTGATGGATGTACATATGATAATCCTACACACCATACTAAAGACCTTGAGAACCGAATCAAAGGTAGACTGCCACTCAGGTCCCAGACTGGCAATGGGTGATGCACACCCAGGAATGATCCAAATAGAACTGCAAAAGCTTTGAAAAGAAAATGACATTGAAACCACTTCCTATAGAAGACTGCTGGTCAGAACTTGTGACCTAAACCTAACTAGATCTATTGTCTGATAAAACCAAAATATCAACATACATAATAGGATTTAAACAAGAGCCTCGTAAGACAACAATCAGATGTCAAAATGCAATACAGAAGTTTAACATGAAGAAACAGGAAAAAAAAATCTCAGTTTAAGTGGAGGGAACAAAAGACACTCGTGCAGAGATAACACAAATGTTGTATTTATCTAATACATTTTTTTTAAAGTAGCTATTAGTCCAAGAAATAAGGGCAAGCACTCTTGAAACAAATGGAAAGATAAAGAATATAAGCAATGAAATAGAAGACTTAAAGAAGAAACAAAGAAAATTCTAGAATTAAAAACTACAATTAATAAAATAAAATACTTAAAATGCTCACTAATAAAATGGAAATGACAGAGGAATGAAATGACAGAGAAATTAGTCCTTGAACTTGAAAATATACAAATTCAAAATATATAATCTAAAAACAGAGAGACAATAGATTGAATAAAAAGAATAGGCTCAGGGACCAAGGAGGCAATACCGAAATGTCTAACATTGGTGTCGTCAGATTGCCAAATTTTATATATATATATATTTATGATGGTTAAAACTTCCCAAATTTGGTAAAAGACATAAACTTGGCTTCAAGAAGCTTAGTGAACTTTTTTAAAAACAGTAAACCTAAATAAATCCATGCTCAGATACATCATAATCAAGCTATTGAAAATTAAGAAAAAAAATCAGGAAGGTATCCAGAGGAAAATGGCATATTATTCATAAGGGAGTGAGAATTTGAATGGCTAAAGTTTCAAATCAGAAAATTTGGAGGCCAAAAGCAAGTTTTACTATATTTTTGAAGTGCTGAACTTTAGAATATGACTTTACACATGTGCTAAAATTCATAAAATCATTTCAAAAGAGAAAGTTTTCTTCTATATTAATTTTAAAAGTAAAATTTGAAATAAGTACTTAAATAAAAGGACAGAGAAGCCTAAATAAAAGAATGAAATACTGAAGAAGTATTAATTTAAAAAATGAAATAATGAGAGTAAAGTGGCTTATCTTTGCTATCTTCTCCATTCCCCTCCAAAAGCTGCCACATTCTATTTCATTGATTTTCACTTCAAACTCTTCCGGAAGAGGGACTCCACCTTTCAAATCTTTACTCTCCTGCTTTCATTGAGGTCAGGCTCACGTAAAATAGTCAGTGAAGAAACAGAGCTCGTGGAAAACCTAAGGAAGTGCACATGGGCCGCAGTGTCCATAAAGTGTGCTTATTTAAAGAATTCAGTTTTTAATTTTTTATTAACATTCTAGTCTGCATTTTAAGAGTCAAGTGGTTCTGTGAAACTAATTAATTATTCTGACTACTCTCAATTTACAGTTCCCTATAGGCATCCATCTTTCACATTTTTAGCTGATTCTTTTGTCACTTAATATAATAAGATTTCATTGCTCCTTTTAAAGTTTTCTTGGTCATAAGAATTATCTCCTAGCTTCTTCAAATGTCATGTGGTTTAATCTTTTTCTTACACATACACACAAATTCAGACACTTCCTGTTTCCCATATTCTCTCAAAATAGACCAAATGTTAAAATATATTCACTGTTTGCATTATTTTACATTATATGTCAAACAGCTACTAAATGAGCCATGCATATTACTATGGTTATTTTTTTTTCTCCTTTTTTTCCTTATCTATATATTTTCAATTGTCATAGCTTGTTGTTATTCAGTCACTCAGTCGTGTCCAACTCTTTGCAGCCCCATGGACTGCAGCATGCCAGGCTTCCCTGTCCTTCACCATCTCCCAGAGTTTGCTTAAATTCATGTCCGTTGAATTGAGCTGCCATCCAACCAGCTCATTCTCTGTTGCCCCCTTCTCCTCCTGCCCTCAATCTTAAGACATGGCTTAGTTAATTTATTTTTCTATGTATTTGTTATGAATCACACCACAACCTTCAAAGTGACACACCTCCTCTCTGTTTAAACCCATTGGGCTGTATACCACTTTTAAAAAAGTAAATCTTTTTAAGAAGTATTTCATGCCTCTTCTAACCTGCTTCAGTGTTACCTGGTAGATCTCTAAACCTGCTGAATATTACTCACTATGGCTTTCCTTTCACCATCCTCCAAAGGATTCCTTTTGCCTTTGTCTTCTGTTAGCTACTCCATTTCTTAAATCAAATATTTTAAAATGTTCTCACTTCATAATACCCTTTGTGTCATATTGATTTTTTTTTAATGATACTCCTAAGCCAAAAGAAATACCTGACATTATTGTTAAGGATTTTAGTCCCAACGAGTTTATGCTGGGAGTTTAAGTGGTACTAATAACGTTACTGTATCTTCCTTCATGACCAAATACTCTATGAAGTGAAGTGAAGTCGCTCAGCCATGTCTGACTCTTTGCAACCCCATGGACTCTAGCCTACCAGGCTCCTTTGTCCATGGGGTTTTCCAGGCAAGAGTACTCAGAGTGGGTTGCCATTTCCTTCTCCAGGGGATCTTCCCAACCCAGGGATCAAACCCAGGCATCGCAGGCAGATGCTTTACCGTCTGAACCACCACATTGCAGGCAAATTCTTTACCAGCTTAGCCACAAGGGAAGTCCAGATACTCCATGGTATCCTGTTATTTTGCAGTATCTTCCAAGGTAAGTTGGTACAGTTTGAAAAATGTGGTACCAGATTCTAAGTCTTTCTCTTTCACAGTTCACTTCTTATCTTTGGTGGTATCTAGAAGCTTCCAGCAAAAGAAAATATCAGGGTTCTTTCTCTTTTGGTGACATTGGCATTTAAAATTCCCATCTTCTGCCCCTATATTTGATTGATATTTTGTTTCAATATAGATTTGAGTAGATCATATTATAGGTGCATTTTGGAGCTCAGTGTAAGCTTAGGGAGGACAGTGATGTTTCCTGTATTATTTCCAAATACTTGGCAGATAATAGTGAGAGAATCAATAACGATATCCCCATATAGGTAAGACAGGTTCACCAATGACATCCCAACATGAATAAGGGATTTATTTTTTAATGACTTGAAAATATGACCAATTTTTTGGAAAAGTATATCAAATTATCTGAAACTACAGTGCAAAATAGATTAAAACGTTTACATGTTAGCAAGTAGAAATGAAAAATTGGAGAAAAATTTATAGTTTTGAACTAAATTATACCACTTAATTATAACAGTGTCACTCATCTTTTAAATTAATAAGATATTGCTTCTGTTTTTAATGATGTCAATACTATAGTCAGCTTGGGCTCAGTTGGTAAGCTAGCTTATCATAACTTGAAAGTCATCCTATATTTATAGTATATTAAATGCATGAACCAGTAATTCTGAGGCTGGAATAATGCATCAATCCATAATGAGAACTGCTTTTAATTTAGCCATTGATAAGTAAAAGATAATTCAATATTCATCTTCTAGGAAAGTTATTTTAATAATGATCCAGTTGTCCTTTCCCAATAATAAAGTCAACCACTCAAGCAAACTTGCCATGTTCTAATCTCCGTGAAAATGAGCGTGTCTAAGTCCTTTTAGATCAGTACTAATGAGGCTGGCCTCTGAGACTTGAGTCCTTCATGAGTCCCATGGACTCATACTATATTCCATTCCAAGACAAATTTCATGCAGCTGCAAGTAGGAGAATTAAATGGGAGGTCTATAAATGCAAACTTACCATTATTACAATAAGTAATTCAAATCAGCAGCAGTAGCAGCTTTTATAGCAAGGGCAAGAATATTATATGCTCATTCCATTAACTTTTATTCTGTATCTTGAATTCATACATTCCCAAGTTGAGAGTATCCTAAATTTATGGATCTTAACCTCCTTTAACCTCTGACTTATGCATAAAGTTCCTCAGTTTTTAAAACAGCTATTACTTCAGTCTCCATTATACATACGAACAGTCTTCAACCCCTCTTTTTTTAATATCCTCTTTTCTTCACTCTTCATCTGATACTGGTTTTCAGTCTTTCTCAGAGTATGTTAAGTAAAGCTGTATACAACCCTTTAGAAATGGTCTGATTGGCTGAACAAACAAGGGTATTAACATGCTCACCCTATATGAATTAGTCTACCAACACATCCAAAAGTTGCCTTAACTTTTAATGCAACCTGGTTCACACTGGGCTTCTTATTGATTGAAAAGCATACAAGTTTCTCATGAGTCTTTTTGTGTCATAAGCTACTCAGTTTTCCCTCCTCCCAGTCATTTTGGGAATCCAGGTCCCAGGCTCTGTTTATACCTGGACATTTGTATTGACATTAGTACACCAGGCAAATGTTCCTAAAAGTTCACTTTCATCCTTTTGCTTCCTGAAGAAACTCCATCATCTTTCTCCATGTTTTCCCATCCAAGTTTTCATGACCATATTTGTCTTGATGAAGCCAATCTTGAATCTGGCCCTAATAAATCCTCAGAAAGAAGTTCCAGCAGAGTCTATCCTCCACATTAGACTTTGGTTTCAGGAAGCGACAAATGGGTTCTTCAGTAAGTCTTTTCCTTCACCATACTTGTGGTTTTCTCATGCTACCAGAAACATTAACTCCTGACATTTCTATTCCTAACAGTTGCTGACTGATCACTTTTTATTTCTAATTTATTCTTTGAAAGAAGTTTCTACAATTTCTATTTTTTTGTAAGCTACTTAAATTTCAACATAGAAAGCATAGATGTTTTATAGCTATAGTTGAGAGGTTCTATTTCAGACTGTAATAAAATGGAGAAGTTTTAAGTCATAGAGCTGAAGTGTTATAGTAAAAGATTGTTACTGATTTTATCACATGCATAATGACATAATCAATCTATGCATGTTAGATGGAGAGGTAAATACCTAAACTTTCTAGTGTCACTCAAAATAAAAATAAGACTGATGGCATTTATATTTGGAAATGCTTTGTCTAATTCACAAATAATGACTGAATTACTATTTTTTTTTCTCTGCTTTCAAGATGTTTACAATATATTAATATTTGGGGAGACACTTAAACCTTCTAGAAACATCAGATTCAAACTTATAATAATAAGCACCTTTACAGATAAGCTTTTATTTAATCCTCACAACAACTGTATGATTCAAACCTATATGGTATTTTAATCATTTTACAAACAAAGAGTTTGTGGCTAAAAGAAGAAAGGTACGTAGTCTGTAAGTGAATAGAACTGTGTCAGCCCCAAGTGTGCTAAGTCCTCATTTGGTGTTCTTTCTGCTTTACTTCTAACAGGATCTCTGTCCCATCCCTCTTTTCCACATTCAGAAAGAGTCTAATTAGAAAGTTGTGGTGTTTTTTTTTTTTTCTTCAGTAAGTATACTATATCACATTTAAATTTCTTACCAATTTCTCATATTTCTTATCAAATTCTTAGAACCTGAGGTAAGTTCACAACTATAAACAGAAATATAGGGTATAAAATATATTATGTCTTATAGGTGGTACCAGTCAGTGATTTGCTAATAAGTGTTTAACAGTAGGTTCTTGGGAGAAAGGGAATACTACTTTGTAGCATTTGTCTATTCCCTGGTGCTCCGAAGGTAAAGAATCGGCCTTCAGTGTGTGATACCCAGGTTCCATCCCTGGATTGGGAAGATCCCCTGAAGAAGGGGAAGGGAATGGCTATCCCCTCCAGTATTCTTGCCTAGAGAATTCCATGGACAGAGGAGCCTGACAGGCTACAGTCCATGGGGTCACAAAGAGTCAGACACGACTGAGTGACCAACACTTTCACTGCTGCTGCTGCTGCCGGAAGTCACTTGAGTCGTGTCCGACTCTGTGCCACCCCAGAGACGGCAGCCCACCAGGCTCCTCTGTCCCTGGGACAGAATACTGGAGTGGGTTGCCATTTCCTTCACTAGTTTTCACTAATTATGGTGTAAATGCTCCTACCATGGCTGATTTCAAGCTACAATAAAGATGTCTTTGACTGTAAAGCAGTTGTGGAATTGGGAAAAGATGTTCACAATCAGCTGTGAGGGGCTGGTAGGAGCTGCCACCAGCCCTCACTGATTACTTTCCCCACTAGAACATTTTGTTTAAATTAGTCACACTCTTGGCTATCTTATATCATTTTTTAATTTTTCCCTTGTGAACTTTCTTGAGGAATAATTTACATATAATAAACTGCATCCATGTAACGTGTACAATTCATTGATCTTTGACAGCTGTATAGATCCCCGAAACCATCAACCACACTAAAGATGCGTCACTTCCATTATGCTTCCATGCAGGATACCCCTCACTCCATTCCTGGCAACTACAATACACCTTTAATCCCAACGGATTAGTTTACATTGTATATAAATGGAATTATACAGTAAGCAGTCTTCTGTGTCTAGCTTCTTTCTCTCAGTATATTTTGAGATTCATCTATATTGTAGTATATATTAATAGTTCATATGGCTAACTGGAAGTTTCATTGTACGGATATACTACAGTTTGTCTTTCCATTCCCTTGATTACATAGTTGAATTGTTGCTCATTGTTCAGTTCAGTTCAGTTGCTCAGTCGTGTCCAACTCTTTTAGACCCCATGAATCGCAGCACGCCAGGCTTCCCTGTTCATCACCATCTCCCGGAGTTCACTCATTGTTAGCTATCGGAAATAAGACTTTATGAACAGTGGCATATAAATATTTGTGGAGAGGCATGTTTTTATTTCTATTAGGTAAATATTGATAGTTTACAGTGAACAGTGTTGGTTTCATGATCTCCAAAGAAGATTTAGCTTTGGAACCAGGGACCAGGCTTGATCACTCAAGAACTCTTGTATAGCAGAATTTTAAGGGACAGAAAGCTTCTGACGTAGATCTCAGAAGGGGGATGGAGAATGCCCACACCCACTAGTCTTCAGTTCAGTCACTCAGTCATGTCCAACTCTTTGCAACCCCGTGAATCTCAGCACACCAGGCCTCCCTGTCCATCACCAATTCCCGGAGTTCACTCAGATTCACGTCCATTGAATCAGTGATGCCATCCAGCCATCTCATCCTCTGTCATCCCCTTCTCCTCCTGCCCCCAATCCCTCCCAGCATCAAAGTCTTTTCCAATGAGTCAACTCTTCACATGAGGTGGCCAAAGTACTGGAGATTCAGCTTCAGCATTATTCCCTCCAAAGAAATCCCAGGGCTGATCTCCTTCAGAATGGACTGGTTGCATCTCCTTGCAGTCCAAGGGACTCTCAAGAGTCTTCTCCAACACCACAGTTCAGAAGCATCAATTCTTTGGTGCTCAGCTTTCTTCACAGTCCAACTCTCACATCCATACATGACCACTGGAAAAACCATAGCCTTGACTAGATGGACCTTAGTCGGCAAAGTGATGTCTCTGCTTTTGAATATGTTATCTAGGTTGGTCATAACTTTTCTTCAAGGCTCTGTATACTTTTACCAGACTTACTCCCACAACATACTTCTTAATATAACAAGATTACTCAGAAAACCTTCTTGTTTAGGAGAAACAGGAACAAGATACATTGTTATACTGACTAAAACAAAGCAATATAGGAAAAAAAGTTTCTCTCCTTTTTCTTCTCCTTGAGAACCTCAGACCCCCTTTCTCCTTCTCGAGAGCCCTGGACCCCTTTCTCCTTCTGGAGGACCCTAGACATCTTATTAACCTTCTTAAGAACTGACTCTCAATATCTAGGAGTATAATGGCTATAAAGTGTATGTTAAACTTTTTACAAAACTGCCAAAAGTTTCCAAAGTGGTCATACCATTTAGATTCCCACCCTGATGAACTATGGAATGAGGTTCATGACATTGTACAGGAAACAGGGATCAACACCATCCCCATGGAAAAGAAATGCAAAAAGCAAAATGGCTGTCTGGGGAGGCCTTACAAATAGCTGTGAAAAGAAGAGAAGTGAAAAGCAAAGGAGAAAAGGAAAGATATAAGCATCTGAATGCAGAGCTCCAAAGAATAGGAAGAAGAGATAAGAAAGCCGTCTTCAGCAATCAATGCAAAGAAATAGAGGAAAACAACAGAAAGGGAAAGACTAGAGATCTCTTCAAGAAAATTAGATATACCAAGAGAATATTTCATGCAAAGATGGGCTTGAAAAAGGACAGAAATGGTATGGACCTAACAGAAGCAGAAGATATTAAGAAGAGGTGGCAAGAATACTCAGAAGAACTGTACAAAAGGATCTTCATGATAATCACAATGGTATGATCACTCACCTAGAGCCAGATATACTGGAATGTGAAGTCAAGGGGGCCTTAGAAAGCATCACTATGAACAAAGCTAGTGGAGGTGATGGAATTCCATTTGAGCTATTTCAAATCTTGAAAGACGATGCTGTGAAAGTGCTGCACTCTATATGCCAGCAAATTTTGAAAACTCAGCAGTGGCCATAGGACTGGAAAAGGTCAGTTTTCATTCCAATCCCAAAGGGAGGCAATGCCAAAGAATGCTCAAACTACTGCACAGTTGCACTCATCTCACATGCTAGTAAAGTAATGCTCAAAATTCTCCAAGCCAGGCTTCAGCAGTACTGAACCATGAAATTCCTGATGTTCAAGCTGGTTTTAGAAAAGGCAGAGGAACCAGAGATCAAGTTGCCAACATCCACTGGATCATCAAAAAAGCAAGAGAGTTCCAGAAAAACATCTATTTCTGCCTTATTGACTATGCCAAAGCCTTTGACTGTGTGGATCACAAGAAACTGTGGAAAATTCTGAAAGAGATGGGAATATCAGACCACCTGACCTGCCTCTTGAGAAATCTGTATGCAGGTCAGGAAGCAACAGTTAGAACTGGACATGGAGCAACAGACTGGTTCCAAATAGGAAAAGGAGTATGTCAAGGCTGTATATTGTCACCCTGCTCATTTAACTGATATGCAGAGGACATCATGAGAAACGCTGAACTGGAAGAAGCACAAGCTGGAATCAAGTTTGATAGGAGAAATACCAATAACCTCAGATATGCAGATGACACCACCCTTATGGCAGAAAGTGAAGAACTAAAAAGCTTCTTGATGAAAGCAAAGAAGAGAGTGGAAAAGTTGGCTTAAAGCTCAACATTCAGAAAAAGGAAGATCGTGGCATCTGGTCCCATCACTTCATGGGAAATAGATGGGGAAACAGTGGAAACAATGTCAGACTTTATTTTGGGGGGCTCTAAAATCACTGCAGATGGTGACTGCAGCCATGAAATTAAAAGACGCTTAGTCCTTGGAAAGAAAGTTATGACCAACCTAGACAGCATATTGAAAAGCAGAGACATTACTTTGCCAACAAAGGTCCGTCTAGTCAAGGCTATGGTTTTTCCAGTGGTCATGTATGGATATGAGAGTTGGACTGTGAAGAAGGCTGAGTGCCAAAGAATTTATGCTTTTGAACTGTGGTGTTGGAGAAGACTGTTGAGAGTCCCTTGGACTGCAAGGAGATCCAACCAGTCCATTCTGAAGGAGGTCAGCCCTGGGATTTCTTTGTAAGGAATGATGCTAAAGCTGAAACTCCAGTACTTTGGCCACCTCATGCAAAGAGTTGACTCATTGGAAAAGACTTTGATGCTGAGAGGGATTGGGGGCAGGAGGAGAAGGGGACAACAGAGGGTGAGATGGCTGGATGGCATCACTGACTCGATGGATGTGAGTCTGAGTGAATTCCAGGAGTTGGTGATGGACAGGGAGGCCTGGCATGCTGTGATTCACGGGGTCGCAAAGAGTCAGACACGACTGAACGACTGAACTGAACTGAAAGTTCAAATTGTCCCTCAGCATTTACTAACTGAGGAATCTTAAGCAAGGTAATTGAGACTCTCTAAAACTCAACTTTGTCACTGGTTCTCTAAAACTCAGCTTTCTCACTGGTACAATGTGAAAAATACAGTAGTATTTAAATTGGATAATTGTGAGAATTAAATAACATAAAGGCTTACACAATTACAAATTTCCACAAGCTATAATTAAAGAAGAACATAAATACCAGAAAAACTGTCCATACAGATTGACACAGGTATTAAAGATAAAAATGATGATATTCAATTGTGAAAGTCATGAATATGAATTATGGGAACCTCAAGCTTCTAGTGGTTGTTTTTAATCACCAAGGAAGGAAACTCTCTTGAAAACAAAGTCAAAAAGAAAGAATGCAGTATCAAGGAGTAGAGAAAGAGAGATTTCTGCAGATTTTATTTGCACAGCTGGCTTCAACCGTCCCTGAATCTAGATTAACACACACCGTTAGTAAAAGTCTATGACATATGCCAGTCTTGATTCAGGATTATTTGGAGAGCAGAAGGGCCACGAGAGGGCTGTTTTTGATTATGTGATGCAGAAGAGAAAGATACCAAAGAAAGGTATCAGTGTGATGTTAATCAAAAGTAATCTCCTTGATTCTCTCCATTAATCTGATGGAAGTAGACTCTTACTAGGTTTTGACCAGATCTGACTTGTCTTTCGCTTGACTATTGGCACCCCACCATACACATAAATCAACTCTGTTTAAACATGATGTATGCCTTGCACACCAGCATACATAAGCATCTTTCCTGCCAGGCATAAGGCTTCTGTGGGCAGTATTGTGTTGTAAATCAATATTGTCATCACCTCTCAGAAAGGAAATCCTTCCCAATGTCCATATCCGTCATATCTATAGAGTGTTTTATTGTTTATTGACAGACTGACTTATTGATCATCACTTGAAAGAATTTTGACTGGCAGAGACGGGGGTGTAGGCTGCAGCCAGAAAAAGAGCAAAACCATCAAGAGATAAATGTGTGAGAAATCAAAAGACTGTTGCATAGTGGAAGAATGGTTAAGTGGCAAGAGTAGAAAGACTAACTGAGGAAAGGATGAAGAGAGCCCCAGATGGAAGGGTGAGGAGCCTGGAATTTCCTCACAGAATAAAGGAGAGTCACTCAGAGAGAGTGGGTTTGAGCAACGAAATGCCCTCTGCAGAGGTGTCAGACAGAGTAAAATGGCTTAATGGAGAGAATCAAGGAGGAAGGAACCACACAGAAGGCTCTGACAATAGTTTAAACAATAAATAAAAAAGCTTGACCAAAGAGTCATAATAGTATGAATCTATAGAAGAGGTATCTTGGGGGATGGAACTAAAGATCTTGTCACATAATTTGTTATGGAAGGTACAGGAAGAATCAGAGGTGACTCCTGGGTTTGGACCAAGGTAGACTTACAGGAGATCCTGCTGGCATTCACAGGGCAAGGACTTGCAAAGATAGGATGAAATGGGTAGTTTGGAAGGAGAGAAGGATTAAGAATGATGGTAGCTTAAATGTGGACTTTTTGAGGTTGAGTTATAGGTAGGTTACTCAGGTAGCAGGCAATAGAAAATGAATATCTGGATCAAGAAAGAGAGGTAAGGACCAGATATAGAAAATCTAGAACCATAGGCAAGGAGGTTAGGTTTTAAAAACAAGTGAAGGAAATACAGTTCTAGAATAGAAGTCACCGAACTACTGCCTTTGTGCCAGATTTGGCCTGCCAATCTGTTTATTACTACTACAAAACATTTTATTTTTAAATAGTTGTAGATTCATGTCAAGTTGTAAAAATTAATAATGAGGTCCCATATAACCTTTACTCAGTTTCCCACACTAGCACTATAAAATCTTGTAGAACCCTCATCAGAGAGTAAGATAGCTGGATGGCATCACTGATGCAATGGACATGAACCTGGGCATTCAGGAAATGGTGAGGGAGGGAGGCCTGGAGTGCTGCAGTCCATGGGGTTGCAAAGTCAGACATGTCGTGGTGACTGAACAACAACAATATTATAACCAAGATATTGACAAAATCATAGTCTACCAATCATATTCAGATTTCCTGTTTTCCTTGCATTCATTTATGGTGGCTCAGACTGTAAAGTGTCTGTCTACAATGCGGGAGACCTGGGTTCGATCCTTGGGTCAGGAAGATCCCCTGGAGAAGGAAATAACAATCCACTCCTGTTGCCTGGAAAATCCCATGGACAGAGGAGTCTGGTAGGCTACAGTCCATGGGGTCGCAAAGAGTCGGACACGACTGAGCGACTTCACTTGTTTACTTTTAAGTGTATAATTCTGTGCAATTTTATCACATGTTTAGGTTCATGTATTCACTACTTCAGTCAAGATACAGAATAGCTCCATCACTACAAAAGTCTCTTTTGTTGCCATTTTATAACCATATTTACCATCCTTCTTTCCCATCTTAGCTCCTGGCAACATTAATCTATTCTCTAATTCTATAATTTTGTAATTTCAAGAATGTTATATAAATGAAGTTATACAGTATGCAGTTATACAGTTATAACAGTTATACAGTTATATAATCAAATCTTTTGGATTGACTTTTTTTCACTCAGCATTAGTCCCTTGAGATTTGTCCAAGTTGTATATGTTAAAAGTTCATGTCATCTTACTGGTTAGCATAAATCTACCACAATTTGTTTAACTATTTACCTGCTGAAGAACATTTGTGTTGTTTTCAGCTTTTGATCAATATAAATAGAGTTGTTATGAACATTTGTGTACAAATGAGGTGTGTACATTTGAGGTGAATGGGTTTCCCTGATGGCTCAGTTGTGAAAAATCCACCTGTAATACAGGAGTCACAGGATATATAGATTGGATCCCTGGGTTGGAAAGATCCCCTGGAGGAGGAATGGCAACCCATTCCAGTACTCTTGTTTGAAAAATCCTATGAACAGAGGAGCCTGGCAGGCTGCAGTCAAAGAGTCACAAGAGTCAGATATAACTGAGTAACTGTGCACACAAATTTTCATTTCTCTGACATAGATGCCCCAGAGCACAATTACTAGGTGATATGGCACTTGCATGTTTAATTTTAGGAGAAACTATAAAATTGTATTTAGAGTAGCTGTGCCATTTTTATCAGTAATGTATGAATGTTCCTATACCACTTATTTTTGTACATAAAGTTTTATTGGAACACAGCTGCACTTAGTTGTTTACATATATATCTAGAGTTGCTTTCACAATACAAAGTGAATAGTTGTGATAGGTACCATGTAGTTCACAAAGACTTATATACTTACTGTTTGATGCTCTATAGGAAATAAAGCACTTCTCTAGATATTAGTGTCTGTCTTGCTGGGCAAAAACTGGGGCTTAGAACCCTGGTGAGGTGTGGTTAGCCTAGAACAGCAGAGTAAAGCATTGAGGAATGAAGTCTGAGCTTCAAGCAAAGAGATTCATGGCTACTGAAAGTAAAAGAGACTCTTGTGCATGTCTTGAGTTGAATAATTTGCTTTAAGGAATTTCTGAAAAGTATGTTTATAGAATTGGAGAAATCCAAGACTAAGTAGGAAAGCTGGATGGAAGATTTTCTGAAGCAATAACCTAAAATGGGAAGAAGTCATTGATGAACAAGGAGGGGATAGGAGATAGTAAAAATTAAGTTGATACCAAGGGGAATTATAACATTTATTTCATTTATTTAGTTCTAATATCATCAAGTACAAAAGCATATTTATTTACTTTTTTTAGCTTTTTTTTTTGTTGTGTTTTATTTTTATTTATTCTTTTGACAGTATAATTTTTACTAATTGGAAGCTAATTACTTTACAATATTGTATTGGTTTTGCTATACATCAACATGAATCCACCAAAGGTATACACGTGTTCCCCATCCTGAACCCCCACTCCCACCTCCCTCCCTGTATCATCCCTCTGGGTCATCCTAGTGCACCAGCCCCAAGCATCCTGTATCCTGCATCGAACCTGGACTGGCAATTTGTTTCTTATATGATATTATACATGTTTCAATGCCATTCTCCCAAATCATCCCACCCTCGCCCTCTCCCACAGAGTACAAAAGACTGTTCTATACATCTGTGTCTCTTTTACTGTCTCGCATACAGGGTTATCATTACTATCTTTCTAAATTCCATATATATGCGTTAGTATACTGTATTGGTGTTTATCTTTCTGGCTTACTTCACTCTGTATAATAGGCTTCAGTTACATCCACCTCATTAGAACTGATTCAAAATTTTAAAAATTATTGAAGCACTGTTGATTTATAATATTATTATTCTCATAGATTATACTACATGTGAAGTTATCATAAAATAAAGACTGTATTTACCGGTACTATACACTATTTCTTTGTTGCTTAACTATTTTATACATAGTAGTTTGTATCTTTTAATTTCATAGGCCTATCTTGTCCCTCACACATTTCTCTCCCCACTGGTATCCACAAGTTTGTTTTGTATATCCTTGAGTCTATTTCTGTATATATGTGTGTCACATTTTCTTTATCCATCCATCTATTATTGGACAATTGCTTCTATATCTTGGCTTTATAAATAAGGCTGCTATGAACTGAACACCAGAGTCTTGCATCTTTTCAAAGTAGTGTTTCATTTTCTTTGGATATATACCAAGGAACATTGCTGGAATTGCTGGATCATATATGGTAGTTCTATTTTTTTAGTTTTACAAAAGCTCTCCACACTGTTTTCCATAGTGGCTGTACCATTTTACTGGAGAAGGAAATGGCAACCCACTCAAGTATTCTTGCCTAGAGAATTCCCATGGACTGGGGAGCCTGGCCGGGGGCGGGGGGGTGGAGGAGGGGTTTGCTACAGCCCATAGCGTTGCACAGAGTCGGACATGACTGAAGCGACTTAGCATGTAGCGTACAATTTTATATCCTCACAACAAAAATAGCAAGATTTTAAGGGGGAAATGGTTGGAAGTTTTAAAAATAGTTAGAAAATGCACCCAAGTGAAACTGACACATTTGAAAAATGTATGTCTGAGGATGGAAGAAATGTAGGTGCATAGAAGTATAGTAGAGATTATAGCTAGAAAGGAATAATGGCCACCATCACATGATATTCAAGTTCAGGAAGTTGATTTAAAGGATAGGCTGGAAAAAAGAGTTGAAACAGATGCTGAAATTTTGAGAAAGTTGATAGTATTGGCAGTCTTATCTGTTGCCACCAACTATTTCATTTCTAAGAAGTTACAGTTGAATTTCTTTCTATTGGATCATTATCTAACTTAACATTTTGCTTAAAATAGGTGTCATTATCTTAATTTTACAGATATGTAAAGTGGCCAGGTGGTTCTTAGAATTTGCCTGAAGTCAAAAGACAGGGAAGTAGCAAAATATATCTATAAATTCAAGCAAGTATAGCTGCTTGCTATTATTAGAATGCCCTAAGACTCCAGGCAAAGATGATGACTAGGATGGAGAGTGTGTTATAAGGATAACACAGATTTCACACAGCTTAGGATAAAATTTCTGCATTTGAATGGGCTGATAAAGAGAGCAAAGAACACGAACACTGATGCTTCTAGCTCCATCTCCTCCCTCCATGTTTCGGGGGTATGGCTGTAGGAATATAGAAGGCATCACCACCCGGGAAAGGCTAAGAGTTAGGAGATCAGGTGAGGGGGTATGGATGGAAGTAAAAGAATGTGCAAATGCAGAGACTCTATTTCCAAATACACGGAGCCTGCTGACTGTAGGAAATGAGTGATAGGACAAAAGAGGGCCTTAAGAAGATAGATTCTGTCCAGACGGAAACCCTGTAGCCCGCAAGTCGCTTTCTTCCTCTTTTACTCTTGTATACTGGCCTGAGATGTATTAACATCAGAATTATGCTTCCAACTGCTCTACTCTTGATCAGTTCTGAAGTCAGAGGACCTCTGAAAACTCATATGACTTTATTATTCTGCTAAATCACATCAGCTTGCTTAAAATAATGCTGATGTCAGGTATCCTGGGTACATACTCATGTTGAAGAGTATCCATTTGTTTTCTGTATCCTGAAGCATTAAAACAAAACAATAACATTATGTTCTTTGCACTCATCACCATCTTCTCTAGAACCTTCTTTCAAGTCACTGTTACTTTGCGGAAAGGTCTGTGTTTTGTTTTGCTATTTTGTGATTTTCCCACACCCATAATCTGATTTCTTTACAAGCCTCTCACAATTTCTTTCAAGCCCTCAGCCCATGGTTTATGTAACCTGTGTGGTTACATCAGAAAGATGGCCCAGGAAACATAAAGGAGCAGAGAACAAAGTAGAACACTAATCTATAGACAATTAAAGGGAGGTACTTAAGAGCTAGCATGGCAACTGAAAGCTCTCCAAAGGGCCTTTGGGTTCATAAGGATGACCTCAGATAAATTTGGCAGATGGCCAAATACTAGGAACTGAGCAAGCATTTTAGTTGCTTTCTCTCTCTCTTATTCATTCAATAGATTTCAAAAACATATGAATGATTAATTCAGTCTCAAGAGGCTGGTCGTGATCCAATTCACTGAAGCTGTCTGCAAAACAAAAAAGAAACAAATTCTAGCAAGGTTAAAATAAAATGGCACATTTGTTTGATGTCTCCTTTTGTTTTCCAACTTGGTAATATCTGTACTATTTAAATGACTCCTCAGATATCTTGGAAATAAAAAAGATGATGATGGCAAAAAGTGGCAAAAAATATATATATATGGCAAAAGTGGCAAAACCACTACAATGGCGGGGTTCTCAGAATGCGCATGGCATTTATTTTTACTTTAAGTAAAAACATGGACTTTGCTTTTTGGACATGATTAAAACCCCCAACCCCGGAGGAGGGCATGGCAACCCACTTCAGTATTCCTGCCTGGAGAATCCCATGGACAGAGGAACCTGGCAGGCTACAGTCAATAGGACCGTACATAGTCAGACATGACTGAAGCCCCTGAGCACGAGTGACTGAGGGTATGCAAGACCCTCAAAGCATTGTTCCCCCTTCTAGTCTTTGTTGCTTGATTTTCTATAATTGATTAATGGGTGTAATAATCCCAATTCTAATAATAAATAAAGACAAGAAGGTAAAGAGACACACGTGTGCCCTGAAAAATAGATTTATGTAAAACTTTTTTTCTTTTTTCCTCTCCCTTCTTTTCTTTCCTTCTTTGCGTATTTCTTCCTTCCTTCCTCTTTCCCTCCCATCCATTCTTCTTTTATTCTTTCCTTCCTTTTTTTTTGTAGTCACAGAGAAGGTGGGCATCTAAGAATTTTCTAAAATGAATGTGTGCCTCCAGTTCCCAGTGCTGAGCCTTCTTGTAAACTCATGAATATGGGACTGTTAAGAAACCCGTGTATTCCTAACTGAGAGGAAACAAAGAAAAACTGAGGGACCTGGTTCTAAGCTTCACATAATCTATTACGAAAAAAATTAAGAGGATGGAACTCTTCAGTTTAAGAAACAATAAGCAAATGACAGTGGCTGACAGGGTTATTAAAAAAGCAATTTGGAGAGGAAAATGGGAATACACTTAGATTATATAATAGTTTCAATATTATTGCATAGTCTCTTTTTCATTTCTCAGAATTTATCACCCACATTTTTCTAGCTTATAAATAATTTAATTTTGATTAGTTAAAATGTGCTAGGTAAATTAAATCAGCTATGCAAATTCATATTTGAGATATATTATTGATATTTCCTGCTTCATCAGTTTGAGGAATAAAATAGAAAAACATTCTTTTATATTCAAATTAGAATAACTCTGAGCCCAGTTCCTTTTTTCTGGGCTCCTTACTAGACCCTCAAGGTAGTTATATAGACTCAAGATATTTATATAGACTTGAAAATCGACCCTTCACATGGCCAGCTGCACCTGCTTGTGCAGAGAAGAGGACCAGGATGAGCCCCAATGAAACTATATTGAAGACAAAAGAAGGAGTAAAACTCTCAGTGTTCTGCTTGAATCTCCCATAGGCATGGGCATTTTGTGCTAAATACCACGTTCTCATTATCACTATAAACATTCCTATATATAGAGGCATGTAGCATTTGGCATCAAAGATAGTACTTAAATCTAGCCATTATTCCCACAACATTTAGTGAATCTACGTTAAGAACAAACAAAGAAACAAAAATATAAATTAGTATCCTAACCAGCACAACATTTTAAAGCAATTTTGCACTAATTAAAACAAATAAAATAAGAGTAATACACACACACAAAAATTAGTATCCTACATTTGAGGTTTCTGCATGCACATAGAAAAACAAAATAGAAGGATTCAGTATTATTTTTTAGATAAGAAAACAGGATGTTACCGGGTTTTCTGGGGGCAGGGGAAAGGCTCAAAAGCAAGCTCCTCACATGATGTCCTGCAAATGAATCTGCATCCCCAAGCAGCTCTTACACCAGACCTGAATTCTTTCAACAGGGAAAGCTCTTTATGATATAAGCAGTAGTAGCTCTGTAAATCTTGAATTGCTCATTGCCTTCTACAAGGCACACCGAAATCTTGTGTGACAATATCAGATTCTGGGAATTGCATCCCCACTCTTTGGTTGTAAGGCTTCTAAACTGTTTGATTAGGAAGCAGCAGTTTCTCTTCTGATATGACCTATGGTAGAAGTGTAAGCCTTGAAACTGTAGCCATGTGACTTGGCACTATGACTTTGGCCAAGATTTTAGAAACTGGCTTTGCCATAAGACTGGCAAGCTAGTAGCTACATGTCACCATGTTAACACCAGCCATGCCCTGGGAATGTGGAAGAAAGTCTGGGGAACTTGATATCAAGTATATTTGTTGACCAGGAAAATTGGGTTATACAAAGCTTCCATTGAACTTTGAAGGAATACAGTTCATATTCTGAAAGACCATCTTGCAGGCAATCTTAGACAAGTTATTGCTTAATACTAAGTACACCTTCCAAAGATAGCTTCTAATAATATGACATATTTTATTCTGGTGGTATAAGTTAACAACTTGTACCACTGTGCTCATTTTCAGTCAAAGACAGTGCAGTCATTGATGTCATTGTAGGAGATTCTGAAAGTAGGTCAGAACTAACTAGATGACTAATTCCAGGGTGCAGATAACATTTACCTAAAACAGACAGGGTACTGCCATTTGTAAAATACCCTAGAGGAGTACATTGTCAAGTCCAGAGAAAGAAGACTGCACCCTTGGCTCAGGCAAAGATTAAGCAAAGGTCAACTAGTTTCCAAGGCCTTTTCCATGACTGAGGAAACTTGAAGGGGGGGGTAGCTGTACTGTAACTTGTTTAGCCTTTTGAGAACTGTTTGTTGTTGCTGTTGTTGTTGTTTAGTCACTAAGTCATGTCTGAGTCTTTTGTTATCCCACGGGCTGTAGTCTGCCCTCTGTAGTCAGGCTCCTCTGTTCTTGGGATTTCCCAGGCAAGAATACTGGAGTGGGTTGCCATTTCCTTCTCCAGGAATCTTCCCTACCCAGGGATCAAACCCACATTTCCTGCTTGCCAGGCAGTTTCTTTACCATTGAGCCACCAAGGAAACCCTTTGGTGATTCATTACTGGTTATTGTTTTCATTGGTCTGTAACGGTGGTATGTCTCTTCAGAGACCAGCAAAAGGACTGGAATCAGGGTAGTAAAATTAACAAGCACTGAACTGATTGCCATCTCTCCTCTTATCACTTCTGGTACTGGATGGCAGGTCTATCTTCATGCCATGCTAGCTGAGGAAGCTCAACATGTGGTGGAAACACAATCTTATGTTTTTGGTGTTCCATTACCGAACTCAATAGTAATAGAGTTGTCCATCCAGTACTTGAATTGTACATGGAGGCATCTGCTGTTGAACACACTGTGTCTCTGCATCAACCTCTGATCCACTCGATGACTCTGGAGTGTCAAGGAAGTGTTAGTTAGTATCCCCCAGTCAAGGATCCTATTTGAGAGCCCTCTTTATCCCTCTTTGTCTTATAGATTGGTCCTTATAGTTTCCTAATATCGCCTTTATCTTATACCAGCTAGTTAGTCCTTCAGTGAAAAACTGCTGGGTTATCTCCACTGTCTCTGTGTGTATATACATGTGTGAATGTATGCAGTTTATCAGGGGGCATGATTCAATATCCTCCTTCATGGACCTCACTCCTTTCTGAGTGACTCTTTTAAGGACCTTATTAACAACCTAAGAATTCAGTATAGGTTTTCTTATTATGTGAAATTCTCCCATTTCTCAGGACTTCATTAACTAATCCTAATATACAGTCATGTTTCCCAAAGTAGACACCCTTAATACTTAGTCTGTCTGTCAGGTGGGACGTTCATCCCTAATCCTCTTGTTTACACTAGAGATCCATTTTTGATTTTTGGTCAGATGCTTAGGCTAGTTGTCATGGAAACAAAGGCAAATAACTAAGGGGCACTCTCAAAAAGCATAATGTAGCAGTGTCACTGGGTAAAATCCAAAAGTCAAGAGAAGTAGCAGATAAGTGAGGCCCTATTGTCCCTTATGTCCTCAGGCTGAGCACAAGATCAAACAAAGCTGAGTATCAGACTCTGGGCAAGAGATCCTAACTCTTGATCTAGGGAACTTTCAAGTTGCATGGGAAAACACACACACACACACACACACACACACACACACACACACACAGCACATGCTAGTGTGATGAGGGACCAGGATATAATAATCACATAGCTGGTAAAATCATATCATTGACCATATCCTGCCAGCCCAACTTTCATGTTTGTGGTGAGAACCAGCCCCTGCTCTGACATGATCAGGGGACCAGCTCAAGCCTTACTTACAGTTGCAGTTATATGACATATATATAGAGAGAGAGACAAGCTAGTACCAAAATCTATCACATCAATATCCATGATTGAGGAAATATCATTCTTATTTTTCAGTTTTGTCAGAGGTGGACTAAGGTCCAGACCATCACTGATTTCCATAAGTACTGGGAGGTATCCTGTTTTATGCAACTAGAAGGGGCCAGCTTGCAAGGTATCCATTCTGAATCAATTAACCTTTATCTCTCAAAAGGCTTAAAGCAGGAATTGCAAATTGTCTCCAGAGTTTAACCAAGTTACTTAAGTAAATGAAGTAAGGTACATTAAGAGACAGTAAGTTATATGGTGAACCAGACTGGAGCCATTCATATAAGGAAGTCATTGCCAGCAAAAGCCACTGTTGCCCTTTGGGAATGTGGACCTGTTGTTGCCAAATCTTCCTTTTATCAAGAAAATAAGAAACATGGGACTTCCTGGTGGTGCAGTAGATAAGAATCCACGTGCCAATGTCGGGGACACAGATTTGAGCCTTAGTCCAGAAAGATTCCATATGCGTGGAACAATTAAGCCCATGTGCCCCAATTACTAAAGCCTGCTTGTCCTAGAGCATGCACACCTCAACTACTGAGCCTACATGCCCCAACTACTGAGTCAGCGTGCCTCTGCAACAAGAGAAGCTACCACAGGGAGAAGTTCGTGCACTGAAATGAAGAGAGTGGCTCCAGCTCACGGCAACCTGCATACAGCAATGAAGACCCAGTGCAAACAAAATTTTTTTTAAAACATAAGAAAAATGTTAAATATGGAATTTGACATGAACTGTAATTATTTTTACAACAGAACTCCTCTTCAGACCAATTTCAGTTCTTAGATCACTAGTCAGCAACCTCCAATAGCCTGTAGCTTATTATAAAGTTCGGAAGCAACTAAACAAGGGAGAAAAGCATAAGAAGGATGAAAGCAAATGCTTATTTCAAGTCTTCTGTTCCTTAAGGAGTTGCTCAGGAAAACACTCTGGGATTCTATTTGAATAGCCCCCTTCTAAGCCTAATCAGTGTCTACTAACCCTATAAATCTGTCTGTTGCTTTGAAAAATGGCTTTACTTCTTCTTGGAAGACTGAGTACATTCTGCTGCTGCTAAAATTCCCTATGATATTTCAAAGGTATTATTTGTTGCCTTTCTTGTTGCTTTTGCAAGTTTGTTTATGCTACCATAAACATGAACATGGGACAAAAGAACTTGTTTAGATACAGTTCAGTCCTGCTGCTACTGCTAAGTCACTTCAGTCATGTCCGACTCTGTGTGACCCCATAGACCACAGCCCACCAGGCTCCCCCGTCCCTGGGATTCTCCAAGCAAGAACACTGGAGTGGGTTGCCATTTCCTTCTCTAATGCATGAAAGTGAAAAGTGAAAGTCAAGTCCCTCAGTCGTATTTGACTCTTAGCGACCCCATGGACTGCAGCCCACCAGGCTCCTCTGCCCATAGGATTTTCCAGGCAAGAGTACTGGAGTGGGGCGCCATTGCCTTCTCCGACAGTTCAGCCCCCTCAAGCTAAATCTAGACTAGTATTACAGGATACCATAAACAGTGCCATTTCACCCTTGAGATGGAATAAGAGGGTGTGGTGCTCCGTGTGCTTGAGTGACAGTTCCATCTCGTCTCATCAGTTTATTACTTTCCTGTGGGTTGTCTCAGTGGTAAAGCAGAATGGTTTTGGAGAAGAAATAGGTCTCCAAATTTGGATTTTGGAGTATGCAGTTACTTGTACGATCATCAGTAATATTTTTAATTTTAATTGACAACTATGCTAAATTAAAGAGAACACAAGATAAAAACAAACACAAGGGAACAGAAAAGTACAAGGTCCTTTAAAGAAAGCAGATAGTATAAAAATGAGTAAAATCAGATGCAGATAAGAATTCAAGGATCATTACCTTGAAGCAGGAGGTGTTATGAATTCAGGGATCATTACCTTGAAGTGGAGAAAGGGAGGAGGAAGGAGTTGAGAAAATGAAAATGTAAGATTGTTTGCATTAAGGCACTGGCAAACTGTCCAGTTAAAATTGTGCCCCACCCATTTACAAGGTTGTAAAAATATCCATTTCAGAAGGGAAGGGGGAGAAGGATCTGGGTGACTAGGCTCATATTGGAATGTGTGGTCTTCTCCTGGGCTCTGAATGAACTAATCTTAGTCAGGAAAAGTTAAATTCTTTAACTGTTCCAGTCATCAGCAAGAATTTTTGAGGCCTTTAGTATCCCAACACAGTGCTAGGTATTCAGCGTTAAAACTGAAACAAAATAAGCAGGCAAAAATAAATAAATAAATAGCAAGGTTAGTCTCTCTCCAAGGGGTTTGCAAACTTCTTGTCTGAAGTTGTCTCTTGATGATAAGATTCAAGGGATTAGTGTAAATCATATGTGCAAGAGAGGAAAGAATCAGCTATGGCTTTTATACTTGGCCAGCATTACTTTGTTTATAAATCTTATTAGCTATGGTCAGATGTAGAGAAAGAGGCAAAGAGTGGGCAGTGGCAATAGTGGTGGTATTTGGAAAAGGAACATTTAAATTTGGAAAATTTCAAAGATCATAGAGAAGGAAATCTGTAAACTTGTGTTGTTTTTGGTCTGGTAAAGTTGAAGTCTTTAAGTCAGTACTTTCCTTCTAAAATAATGGGAGTGAGATGGCTAACAAACACATGCAAAGATGCTCAACATGACTCATTTATCAGTTCAGTTCCATTCAGTTGCTCAGTTGTGTCCGACTCTTTAAGACCCCATGAATCGCAGCACGCCAGGCCTCCCCATCCATCACCAACTCCCGGAGTTCACTGACTCAGACTCACGCCCATCGCATCAGTGATGCCATCCAGCCATCTCATCCTCTGTCATCCCCTTCTCCTCCTGCCCCCAATCCAATCAGTCAACTCTTTGCATGAGGTGGCCAAAGTACTGGAGTTTCAGCTTTAGCATCATTCCTTCCAAAGAAATCCCAGGGTTGATCTCCTTCAGAATGGACTGGTTGGATCTCCTTGCAGTCCAATGGACTCTCAAGAGTCTTCTCCAACACCACAGTTCAAAGCATCAACTCCTCGGCACTCAGCCTTCTTCACAGTCCAACTCTCACATCCATACGACCACTGGAAAAACCATAGCCTTGACTAGATGGACCTTAGTCAGAAAAGTAATGTCTCTGCTTTTGAATATGCTATCTAGGTTGGTCATAACTTTTCTTGCAAGGAGTAAGCGTCTTTTAATTTCATGGCTGCAATCACCATCTGCAGTGATTTTGGAGCCCCCAAAATAAAGTCTGACACTGTTTCCACTGTTTCCCCATCTATTTCCCATGAAGTGATGGGACCAGATGCCATGATCTTTGTTTTCTGAATGTTGAGCTTTAACCCAACTTTTTCATTCTCCTCTTTCACTTTTATCAAGAGGCTTTTAGTTCCTCTTCACTTTCTACCATGAGGGTCGGGTCATCTGCATATCTGAGGTTATTGATATTTCCCCCGGCAATCTTGATTCCAGCTTGTGTTTCTTCCAGCCCAGCATTTCTCATGATGTACTCTGTATATAAGTTAAATAAGCAGGGTGACAATATACAGCCTTGACATACTCCTTTTCCTATTTGGAACCAGTCTGTTGCTCCATGTCCAGTTCTAACTGTTGCTTCCTGACCTGCATACAGATTTCTCAAGAGGCAGGTCAGGTGGTCTGATATTCCCATCTCTTTCAGAATTTTCCACAGTTTCTTGTGATCCACACAGTCAAAGGCTTTGGCATAGTCAATAAGGCAGAAATAGATGTTTTTCTGGAACTCTCTTGCTTTTTCCATGATCCAGTGGATGTTGGCAACTTGATCTCTGGTTCCTCTGCCTTTTCTAAAACCAGCTTGAACATCAGGAATTTCATGGTTCACGTACTGCTGAAGCCTGGCTTGGAGAATTTTGAGCACTACTTTACTAGCATGTGAGATGAGTGCAACTGTGCAGTAGTTTGAGCATTCTTTGGCATTGCCTCCCTTTGGGATTGGAATGAAAACTGACCTTTTCTAGTCCTGTGGCCACTGCTGAGTTTTCCAAATTTGCTGGTATATTGAGTGCAGCACTTTCACAGCTCATCTTTCAGGATTTGAAATAGTTCAACTGGAATTCCATCACCTCCACTAGTTTTGTTCATAGTGATGCTTCCTAAGGCCCATTTGACTTCACATTGCAGGATATCTGGCTCTAGATGAGTGATCACACCATCGTGATTATTCAGGTCTTGAAGATCCTTTTTGTACAGTTCTTCTGTGTATTCTTGCCACCTCTTCTTAATATCTTCTGCTTCTGTTAGGTCCAGACCATTTCTGTCCTTTATCTAGCCCATCTTTGCCTGAAATGTTCCCTTGGTATCTCTAATTTTCTTGAAGAGATCTCTAGTCTTTCCCATTCTGTTCTTTTCCTCTATTTCTTTGCACTGATCGCTGAAGAAGGCTTTCTTATCTCTTCTTGCTATTCTTTGGAACTCTGCATTCAGATGCTTATATCTTTCCTTTTCTCCTTTGCTTTTCACCTCTCTTCTTTTCACAGCTATTTGTAAGGCCTCCCCAGACAGCCATTTTGCTTTTTTCCATTTCTTTTCCATGGGGATGGTCTTGATCCCTGTCTCCTATACAGTGTCACGAACCTCATTCCATAGTTTATGAGGCACTTTATCTATCAGATTTAGTCCCTTAAATCTATTTCTCACTTCCAGTGTATAATCGTAAGGGATTTGATTTAGGTCATACCTGAACGGTCTAGTGGTTTTCCCTACTTTCTTCAATTTAAGTCTGAATTTGGTAATAAGGAGTTCATGATCTGAGCCAGTCAGCTCCTGGTCTTGTTTTTGTTGACTGTATAGAGCCTCTCCATCTTAGGCTGCAAAGAATATAATCAATCTGATTTCGGTAGGAAGGAAAATAAGGAACAGGTAAATGAGAAATACAATGAACATGGCACAGAGCGGGGGAAATGGCACAGTAGAGATAAGGATCAAAAGATATTTTTCTCATTAGAGTGGAAAACCCTTGTCATAAAATGGCTAGAATGGAGTAGAATCAAAGGGATGCTATACTATCTACAGCCTGAATGAAGAGGAACAGGGATACTGAAGTAGACAGACCAAGGCATAGGAAATTGCTGCAGTGAAAGAGGAGGGCTAGACTGAATCTAATAGTCAGCCAAGAAAGTGAAAGAGGACAGACTACAGAAGACCTGACTCTAGTCTGGCTCTACCCCTTTCCCATATCTCTTAATTAATTCCCCTATGATTCATATTACTATCTTCTAACACCCTGCATTTCTTTTTCTCTTGAAAGGTTTGCAGAGTCCTTGGGAAATGGGTATGACACCTGGAGCTTCCCAGGCATCACTAGTGTAAAGAATCCACTTGCTAACTAAAGAGACACAAGAGACACTGGCTCTATCCCTGGGTCAAGAAGATCCCCTGGAGTAGCAAATGGCACCACAGTCCAGTTTTCTTACCTAGAAAATACCATGGACAGGGAGCCTGGCAGGCTATAGTCCATGAGGCTGCAAAGAGTCGGGCGTGACTGAGTGACTAAGCACAGCGCAGCCCAACAGGGTTGGAGTTGACCTTTACAACGTTTGCATAGGTTACTTGTGTAATCTAGTATTGCCTTATTTATCAGCATTGTTGTGCAGAAAGAAAAAAAATGCACCTCTGGATAGTATTCTTATGTCAGGAAACCTGATCGGATTCTAAGTGAGGGGAGCTATAAACCTCAGGCTTTTCAAAGGCTCAGAAGATCAATGGATAAAATACGCCCTAGACACAGAGAAGAGCTTTCAGACATTTATTTCCACTACTGGGATTAGAGTAGTGTAGGCATCAAGGGGTCCTCAACTTGCAGAGGAATGTGAATGATATTGTAATATGGAAAGGCTGAACCTGTATCAACGTTTGTCAAAGTTTTCTCCCTTGAGCCACACACAATGAGATCAATAAATTTCGGTAAATTAAAAAAAAATCAACTTCTTTTTTCCATACATTGCATCCAATTTGTTCCCCCTAGAAGGACTGAAGGCACCAGTATAGTTCTTGGCTACAGCATTTCTTTCAAATCTCCACTAGAGATTTGCTGGCAAATAAAATTCTGGAGCTATATAGCTATAATTGCCTGCAATGTTACTGGATTTAGTAAAACTGTATACACTTTACTTTGTAGGCTGCTTTGGTTATGTTTTAAATGATGTCTTTATTTCTCAACTCTCAAATAGAAAAAGGTTGTATATACTATTTAAAGTGGCAATAGAGGAACTCATGAGAAGTCAATATATAATTCAGGGATTATAATATTGTTACCTAAATTTTTCTGAGTCAGAGAAGAGACAGGTTTTACAAGTGATGTCTCTGTAGATATTATCTTTGATTAAAACTACTTCTATTTACCAGGTAGATTAGAGGAGTAGCTGGAATGGAGTAGGGGATTTTTTTAAATGTATTCATATAAATATGAATTAATTAACACTTACAATGGTATTTTGGGCAGTCAAATCTGGTTACTAGCAAGTCAAAATCCTGAAATCATTGGCTGTCCCATAGCAGATTCAGAACAGGAAAAACATGTCAAGAGTAGTCAATGACAAGACCAAAGTAACATAGCTGAAACCAAGTAACCCCCTTGGACTAAGGTTGGCTGCTCAAGGATTCCAACATAAATGAAATTCAATCTTGGGTTCAATTACATATGAAGAAGAGAATTCAGTACTGAGACCAATGTGAACTGAAAAAAAATTCAGGTAGAAAAACTTATTTTGAAACTGTATTTTTAAAAAATCATTGCAGAACCATCAGTTTCGTTTACTGGAACTGCTCTAGGACATGACTTACAGGAGCATCATTTTTGGTGAGGATTGTGGGTCTCCCAGTCCTCTCCTCCCTTTCCCCACTTATTTGAAGATTTGGGCATAGTACACAAGTTGTTGCTGTTGTTCAGTTTCTCAGTTGTGTCTGACTCTGTGACCCCATGGACTGTAGCAAGCCAGGCTTCCCTGTCCTTCACCATCTCATGGAGCTTGCTCAAACTCATGCCTATTGACTCAGTGATGCCATCCAATCAGCACATCCTCTTTCATCCCCTTTTCTTCCTACTTTCAATCTTTCCCAGCATCAAGGTCTTTTCTAAGAGTCAGCTCTTCACATCAGGTGGTCAAAGTAGGCGCTTTAGTTTCAGCATCAGTCCTTCTAATGAATATTCAGGACTGATTTCCTTTAGAATTGACTGGTTTGCAAGGAAGAGTCCAAGGGATTCTCAAGAGTCTTCTCCAACACCACAGTTCAAAAGCATCAATTTTTGGCACTCAGCCTTTCTTATGGATCAACTCTCACATCCATACATGACTACTGGAAAAACCATAGCTTTGACTATAGGCACCTTTGTCAGCAAAGTAATGTCTCTGCTTTTTCATATGTTGTCTAGGTTTGACATAGCTTTTCTTTATCTGCAGTGATTTTGGGGCCCAAGAAAATAAAGTTTCTCACTGTTTCTCCATTGTTTCCCCATCTATTTGCCATGAAATGATGGGACCAGATGCCATGATCTTAGATTTTTAAATGTTGAGGGTTTTTTTTCCAGCTTTTTGACTCCTCTTTCACCTTCGTCAAGAGGCTCTTTAGTCCCTGTTTGCTTTCTGCCAGAAGGGTGATGTCATCTGCATACCTAAGGTTATTGATATTTATCCTGGCAATCTTGTACTTCATCCAGCCCAGCATTTCACATGATGTACTCTGCATAGAAGTTAAATAAGCAGGGTGACAATATATAGCCTTGACGGACTCCTTTCCCAATTTTGATCCAGTCCGTTATTCCATGTCTGGTTCTAACTGTTGCCTCTTGACCTGCATATGGGTTTCTCAGGAGGCCGGTAAGGTGGTCTGGTATTCCCATCTCTTAAAGAATTTTCCACAGTTTGCTGTGGTCTACACAGTCAAAGGCTTTGGCATAGTCGATGAAGCAGAATTAGATGTTTTTATGGAATTTTCTTTCTTTTTCTATGATCCAACGGATGTTGGCAATTTGATCTCTGGTTCCTCTGCTCTTTCTAAATCCAGGTTGCACATCTGGAAGTTCCTGGTTCACATACTATTGAAGCCTCACTTGGAGAATTTTGAGCATTTCTTTGCTAGTATGTGAAATGAGTGCAATTTTGCTATAGTTTGGACATTCTTTGGCATTGCCCTTCTTTGGGGTTGGAATGAAAACTGACCTTTTCCAGTTCTGTGGCCACTCCTAAACTTTCCAAATTTGCTGGCATATTGAGTCCAGCACTATTACAGCATCATCTTTTAGGATTTGGAATAGCTCAACTGGAATTCTATCACCTCCACTAGCTTTGTTAATAGTAATGGTTCCTAAAGACCCCTTGACTTCAGACTCCAGGATGTCTGGCTTGAGGTGAATGATCACACCATTGTGGTAAAATCTGGGTCATTAAGATCTTTTTGCATAGTTCCTCTGTGTATTGTTGCCACCTCTTCTTAATATCTGTCACTTCTGTTAGGTCTGTACCATTTTTGTCCTTTATTGTGCCCATCTCTGCATGAAATATTCCCTTGGTATGTCTGAGTTTCTTGAAGATATCTCTAGTCTTTCCCATTCTATTGTTTCAAAGCCCTTCTCCAGAGGAAGCTCTTAAAACTTATGCATTCTGGTCTCTTCATTACACTGAATTATGAAATATCATACATTTTTCATAAAATTATTTTCTTTAAAGTATCATTTAGGGAAGGTTGGCACCTCATCTCCCTCTTCACACCTAGCCTCTATGTGCCATCTCACATACCTTTTAAAAAGTCACACAAAAAGTTTGCTGAGCATATCTATAACGTCAAAATATTAAGGAAAAATGTTTTCCCTAATTAAGAAGAGAAAATTGTTTTAAAACACATTAACACAAACGTTAATATGCTTCCTACCACTGCAAATATTACTCATGTTGAAAGGGAAATAAGCAAAGGTGCTTCTGGATTGGAGATTGGTAAACTCCCAAAGTAGGCTGATCACAGACAGGCTTCATCGAGAGGCCGGGACAGCTACTTGACTCAGTCCCCTTGCCTTTCTTGATCCAGAACTCTGATATCTCTTAACCAGTGGCTGGCACTGGCCTGAATATGTCTTAATTGTTTCATGCAACTTCTAAAGCATTTAGGGTTTCAGTTTTTTCATCATCAGTTTTCCTATACTATAGACTGACTTTTTCATATATTTCTCCATTTATCTTGTTATGGTAGAGCACCTAATTCTTTCAGGGGTGTGTGTGTGTGTGTGTGCATGCATGTCTGGGTCTAAACTTCCCATGACATCATGCAGTGCTTGGTGCCATGGTCCACTTATTAACTCACCCCAATTCCCTAACAGTAGCAAATGGGCAATGGTAGTTTTGTAATGGCCATGATGCTGAAGCCAGGCAGCAGTGCTCTGGATCTGAACCTTGACTCCACTGCTTGCTGGATGTGTAACTTCCAGGGGTTATTTATCTTCAATTTTCTAATTACCTGTGATAAGTAAACCTTTTAACTTTAAACAATGCCTGACACTATTAGGGTGAAGTGAGCAAGGTATTATTTGCATGGGGTACACAATTTAAGGGTGCACTGAAAATCTTAGTAATCAAGATAAATAGCAGTTTAATGTTTTAAAGATCTCAAAAGGCCAGTGATGACTGGTTAATAGGTGATCTGAGTCCACAGTGGAATTCTCAGGATTCACAGTTTTTCAGGGTCTAAAAGATAGTAGCTCTGATCAGGCATTTATAGTCACTTTACAAAGTAGATGCATTCATCAGTTGTGGTAACACTAGTCGCTACTAAAAGTGAAAGATCACCCCCACAGTTATTAAGTCAGTGGTTCCAGACCATATAGAATTTCACCCTAGAAATTTTTCTAATTATTTCTTCCCAAGACAGTGTTAAATCACAGACAATGGCTTCTGGAGGCACTGTGATCTCTAAGTGCATATCGAAAATTCTGGATCATCAATTGGCAATAGTGCATCAGCAGATTCTCTCATTGCTTTGTGACTTTAGAATGTATAGCTGTTTGAAATAAAAGAATGCCCCCAACCCCCTACCTCTTCCCAAAGGCAGGCTGCCTTTTCCTCTCTCCCTCCTTCAAGGAAAATTAAATGAAGACAGCTAACGAGCAGTTTTATTTTCTTTCAGCAAAGGTCAGCAATCCCACAGCAGCAAATTAATCCCAATTAGTAATGATATTTTGTCTTGATAAATGATGACACATTTGATTTACTGTGTTTCCAGGATGCAGGCAGCAAATGTTAATGATTTGCTTTGCTGGGAATTTATATTCTTGCTCATTTCCCATTTGCTGATCAGTTGCAGCTCATGAAGACTTGGCTGCTTCAACTAATGAACTGAGGGCCTCGCAGGAATAATGGTGTGTTCTGCAGCTCTAATTTTTTTTTTTATCCCATCTGTAGAAATGCAGGTTCCTTTCAGAAAATATCTCTGGCAGCCAGGAAAGAGTGGTTATGATCATATCAATGTCACTTGTAATTTGTATTTCACTTGTTTAATGGCATCCTCAATAAATGAAGCTTTCTGTAGAGAACAAAACTAATTATAGCAAATTCAGCATTTGTGTGTGTGTGTGTGTGTGTATAAGAAGGAGAGAATTAATGAATAGAAACATACCTAGTTTTTCCTCGTTTCCTTAAAATATTCTGATAGTGATGATATGGTTTACATAATGATTTATCTACCCACCTGGTATGAATAGACCAAAAGGGTGTTTTCTGGAGGTCTTCATAACTGAACATGCCATCCTTTTGCTTGCAGTAAATGCAGACATAAGTCAGATGTTTTCTCTCCCCTCCACCCCCCTTTCCTGCTGGGAGCAGTCAGTACTCTGGGGATTGCCAAAGGCACTTTGCCTCCTCACAAAGGCTACCTGGCTATCCCCATGCAGCTGTGCAAATCAGGCTGAGACCAGCACCTGCCTTCCAAGCATCACCCAAAATTCAAGCCAACAGGAAGCCCTGGGGAAGGTTGACTTTTCCACCTCTGAAAGGCTGATATGCCTTTCACACATCAGATATAATCTTTGCTACAGAAAACTGCTGCAACTGGCTGTAACCCCCAGGCAGGCTGGCCTCCTAGTTGTTCACAGGACACTGTGAAAATGAAATATGTGGGATCATTACCCACCCTCATTTAAGAGCTGCAAATGTTAGAAGCCCTGTTAGCATCTCCTTCAGGGAGTGGATGTTTTCCTCTCATTCTTAATCATTGTTCTTAGCATCAACTAATATAAAATCAATAAACTTCACTCTCCTTGCTTAAGGGGACACTTGTTATTATGGTAAATTACTAGGTCCACTTTATGTATTTTCCATTCCTCTTTCTTCCCTGAGGCTTCTATTCTACCACTCTCTTCCTGACCCCAATAGGTTTTTCACTCTGGAGTGGAACTGACATTCTTTACTGTCTCTGAAATGCAAATGGTTGGTGACATTTGACTACAGTTTCAAAGTGTGATGATTTGGACTGGCTCTGGGAAAATAATTCATAGTGTGTGTGTGTGTGTGTGTGTGTGTGTGTTTGCCAGAAAACTTGCCTATTTCAGTATTGTGCCCTCCTTTTCAGGGAGATATGATATATACATATATATATATATATATATATATATTTTTTTTTTTTTCCTTATTCTTCCCACAGTGTCTAGGAGAGAATTAGTTCCCTCCATTTGTCTAAGTCTTCTGGGAAGTAAACACCGAGATGCAATTAAATGTGCAGAGATTTTACAAGAGGAAATGCTTATGTGAAAAGATATAAGGAGACAGCAAGAAGAGGATAGGACCACCACAGGTTCTTATAACACCAGTGTTTTCAAGTTTCTCTCATAGTGAGCATGGTATAGGATTCAATTATCCTACAGCTTCTCTACTGCACCTAAGTAAAGCAGGGTATCCCAGTGCTTCTTTTCAGGGAAAATACTACTTATTCTAGAGGACAAGAGCAGAGATGCAGATTGGGATTCAGAGAAGTCATAATCCTTTAAATCCTCAACTCTTGGTTTGGGATAGAACTTTACATTTTACCAAAGCAGTTTCATACACATTATTGCTTTTGATTCTGACAATAAAATATGAAGTGAGTATTATTCTTGTCAGTCAAAAATGCATAAGTTAAGTTAACCCATGAGAAAAACATCAAAACCCTATTGAAGAACATTTTAGAAAATATTTTCAAAAATGTTAAGGTCATGAAAGACAAAGACTGGAGAAGATTTCAAAAGTTATAAGATTTGACAGCTAAAAACAAACTGAGATCATGGACTGGATCCTATCCTCCCTTGCCCCCACCACATACACACCCCACAAAAATTTTCCTCTAAAAGGCATTTTAGGATACTTGGAAAAATCTGAATTGTTCTTAGGTTAGATAATTAATTGCATTATTTTATAATTTTTTTGTGTATGTGATAAAATGTTCTTGTTTGAAGGAAATACACATGAAATATTTGGAGGTAAAGAGACATCTTGGCCATAACCTGCTCTCACACGGTTCAGAGAAATGTTACATAGGCACACAGAATGATAAAGCAAATGTGATTCAGAAAAAGTTAGTATTTGAAGAAATCTGTCTGAGTGGTGTACAGTGTGTGTGTCTATGATCATTTTCTGTACTATTTTTGTAACCTTTTTCTTAGTCTGCAATTATTTTGAAATAATTTTCAAAGCTATACCCTAAAAATATGAAATAAACAAGGCAGCTCCCATGCCGCATTTTATAGGCGAGCAAATTTGACTCAGAGAAGTCACTCAGTCATGTCCAACTCTTTGTGACCCCACGAACTGTAACCTACTAAACACCTCCATCCATGGGATTTTCCAGGAAGAATACTGGAGTGGGTTGCCATTTCCTTCTCCAGAGGATCTTCCCAACCCAGGAATCGAACCAAGGTCTCCCGCATTGCAGGCAGACGTTTGGCTCAAGGAGAGTAAATAAAAGTCTTGACTTTTTGCTCAATAAATCAGTGTCAGACTGAAAACTTCAGACTCACCTCCTATCCCAGTGATTTTTTCACAAGCCAAGCGCATCATCCCTATGTACAGGAAGCTGCAAAATGACTTGACTCCAGAGTCCATAGCCCTGTCTCCCTAGTGTTTCTGTTGCAGTGCCTTAGGTTGTATGGCACACTGTGTGTGTGCTCAGTTGCTCAGTCATATTTGACTCCTTATGACCCCATGCACCTGAATACTAATACCTCCAACATTGTTTTATCCCTTGAAATCAATTCCCCTCTTCATACTTCTGTTCTAACATTTCTTATTTCCTCATGCTGGAATCCCTGTCTTTGTTTTATGTCTGGCACCCTTTCTTTGTTTTCCAAAGGCCTTATTTACTCCAAAAATCCCCCTGGGGACTTAATTCCCATTGCCTAAAACACAGTCTCTGGGAACAGTGTGACCTTCCAGACCTCACTGGACCCTGCCTGGACCATCGGCTCCTGCATTTGATAGTTACTGAAATAATCAGTTTTCCAGGTCCCAGATAGCTCATGCTTGGCTGTCTTTCAGAAACCCCGTTTCATTATGATTGCTCTCCCTGGGTTCCATGATAACCACAAAGCATAGTCCTTTTCAATGTGACTCTCTTATTGGAAAGCTGAATTTGCATCTGATTCATTCTTCCTTTGAAGCCCAGTTTCAGTCTCATATATCCATCTTCTAAAAGTTTTCTTGGCCACCTCCCATTCAAATAGCTTGGTATAAGCTCACCTATTCTGCATTTTAGAGGTTACTGTGGGTTGGTAGCATTCTTTCTCCTGCGTAAAACTTGTCCTCTGTCCTTCTAGGGACAATATGATGAGAGGAAATCTAGGCTTAGGAGACAGTACTGCTCCTAACTGTATTGTCTTGCACAAGTCACTTAACACCTCTTGACCTCAGATTTCTAATCTAGAGAAGAGAGAGAGAGTTGGATTAAAGAATCTCTAAGGTTTCTCTTATCACAAAAATTCACGAAATTTTGGTCTATCCAGTGTCTAAAAGTACTCAATAATATAATTCTTACCTCACAAGGGGTTTATTGTTGTCAGAAGTTCAGGCAATGGAGAGGCTCTCTGGGGAGCCCACTAGCATTTATATCAGTCTATTAGAAATCTAGAATCTTGGGCCCCATCCCAGACCTACCAAATCAAAAAAATTTTTTTTTAATTTTTTAAATTGAAGTATAGTTAGTGTACAATATTCTGGAAGTTACAGGTACACTACATAGAGGGATTCACAAATTTTAAAGGTTATATTCCATTTAGAGTTATAACAAAACATTGACTATATTTCCTGTGTTGTACAATACATCCTTGTAGTTTATATATTTTGTGTATAATAGTTCATACCTCTTAATCCCCTACCCTCTCTTACTCCTTCCCTTTCCCACTTCCCATTGGTTATTGCTAGCTTGTTCTATATCTGTGCCTCTGTTTCTTTTATGTTATATTCACTAGCTTGTCATTAAAAAAATTCCACATATCCGTGATATCATACATTATTTGTCTTTGTCTGATAGCATAATACCCTCCAAGTTCGTCCACATTGTTGGCAATGGCAAAAGTTTGTTATTTTTTATGGCTGAATAGTATTCCACTGTGTGTGTACATGTGTATTTTTTCTTCTTTATCAATGATCTGTTGCTTCCATACCTTGGCAATTGTATATAATGATGCTATGAAAATTGAGGTATGTTCATCTTTTCAAATTAATGTTCTCATCTTTTTTTGAAATTACACCTGGGAGTGAGATTGCTGGGTCATATGGTAGTTCTGTTTTTAGTTTTCTGAGGAACCTCCACACTTTTTCCCACAGTGGCTGCATCAACTTACATTCCTACCAACAGTGTTCGAGGGTTCTATTTTCTCCATATTCTCACCAATATTTGTTGTTTTTATTCTTTTTGATGATCACCAATTTGGCAGATGTGAGGCTATATCTCCTTCTGGTTTAAATTTGCTTTTCTCTGACAATTAGGGACGTTGAGCATCTCTTTGTGAGCCTATTGGCCATCTTCATGTCCTCTTTGGAAGGATATCCAGCTCTCCTGCTCATCTTTTAATTGTATGAGCTGTTTATATATTTTGGTTATTAACCCCTATGAGTCATATCATTTGTAAATATTTTCTCTGAATCAAAATTTTTGATGAAATGGCTAAGTGTTACATGTGTGCATTACATTTTGAGCAGTAGTGCTCATCTTGACAGGGGAGGATCCATGTCTTGTGTGGCCTGAAATTTATACAACTTTGAAAACTATAAGTACATTGTACCGAAGGCATTAATTATAGCCATTGGTGATGGCTATAATTCCCCTCTTACATAATATTAATAGCTAATATTTAAAGAGTACTTACTAAATATCAAGAGTTATTTTGGGAACTGGGTATGGATATGTTGAAAATGGAGAGATCACGACATACAACTCAGAAATACAAAGAATCATAAGAGACTACTATCAGCAATTATATGCCAATAAAATGGACAACTTGGAAGAAATGGACAAATTCTTAGAAAAGTAAAATTTTCCAAAACTGAACCAGGAAGAAATAGAAAATCTTAACAGACCCATCACAAGCACGGAAATTGAAACTGTAATCAGAAATCTTCCAGCAAACAAAAGCCCAGGTCCAGATGGCTTCACAGCTGAATTCTACCAAAAATTCTGAGAAGAGCTAACACCTATCTTACTGAAGCTATTCCAGAAAATTGCAGAGGAAGGTAAACTTCCAAACTCATTCTATGAGGCCACCATCACCCTAATACCAAAACCTGACAAAGACACCACAAAAAAAAGAAAACTACAGGCCAATATCACTGATGAACATAGATGCAAAAATCCTCAACAAAATCCTAGCAATCAGAATCCAGCAACACAATAAAAAGATCATACACCATGATCAAGTGGGCTTTATCCCAGGGATGCAAGGATTCTTCAATATCCGCAAGTCAATCAATGTAATTCATCACATTAACAAACTGAGAAATAAAAATCATATGATTATCTCAATAGATGCAGAAAAAGCCTTTGACAAAATTCAGCATCCATTTATGATAAAAACTCTCCAGAAAGCAGGAATAGAAGGAACATACCTCAACATAATAAAAGCTATATATGACAAACCCACAGCTAACATTATCCTCAATGGTAAAAAAATTGAAACCATTTCCCTAAAGTCAGGAACAAGACAAGGGTGTCCACTTTCACCACTACTCTTCAACATCGTACTGGAAGTTTTGGCCACAGCAATCAGAGCAGAAAAAGAAATACAAGGAATCCAAATTGGAAAAGAAGAAGTAAAACTCTCACTGTTTGCAGATGACATGATCCTCTACATAGAAAATCCTAAAGACTCGACCAGAAAACTACTAGAGCTAATCAATGAATATAGTAAAGTTGCAGGATATAAAATCAACACTCAGAAATCCCTTGCATTCCTATACACTAATAATGAGAAAGTAGAAAAAGAAGTTAAGGAAACAATTCCATTCACCATTGCAACGAAAAGAATAAAATACTTAGGAATATTACTACCTAAAGAAACTAAAGACCTATATATCGAAAACTATAAAACACTGATGAAAGAAATCAAAGAGGACACTAATAGATGGAGAAATATACCATGCTCATGGGTTGGAAGAGTCACTATAGTGAAAATGAGTATACTACCTAAAGCAATCTACAGATTCAATGCAATTCCCATCAAGCTACCAGCAGTATTTTTCACAGAACTAGATCAAATAATCTCAAGATTTGTATGGAAATACAAAAACCTCGAATAGCCAAAGCAATCTTGAGAAAGAAGAATGGAACTGGAGGAATCAACTTGCCTGACTTCAGGCTCTACTACAAAGCCACAGTCATTAAGACAGTATGGTACTGGCACAAAGACAGAAATATAGATCAGTGGAACAAAATAGAAAGCCCTGAGATAAACCCACACACCTATGGACACCTTATCTTCGACAAAGGAGGCAAGAATATACAATGGAGTAAAGACAGTCTCTTTAACAGGTGGTGCTGGGAAAACTGGTCAACCACTTGTAAAAGAATGAAACTAGACCCCTTTCTAACACCATACACAAAAATAAACTCAAAATGGATTAAAGATCTAAATGTAAGACCAGAAACTATAAAATTCCTAGAGGAGAACATAGGCAAAACACTCTCCGACATAAATCACAGCAGGATCCTCTATGATCCACCTCCCAGTATACTGGAAATAAAAGCAAAGATAAACCAATGGGATCTAATTAAAATTAAAAGCTTCTGCACAACAAAGGAAACGATAAGCAAGGTGAAAAGACAGCCTTCTGAATGGGAGAAAACAATAGCAAATGAAACAACCGACAAACAACTAATCTCAAAGATAAATAAGCAACTTATGCAGCTCAACTCCAGAAAAATAAATGATCCAATAAAAAAATGGGCCAAAGAACTAAATAAGCATTTCTCCAAAGAAGACATAGGGATGGCTAACAAACACATGAAAAGATGTTCAACATCACTCATTATGAGAGATATGCAAATCAAGACCACAATGAGGTACCATTTCACACCAGTCAGAATGGCTGCAATCCAAAAGTCTACAAGCAATAAATGCTGGAGAGGATGTGGAGAAAAGGGAACCCTCTTACACTGCTGGTGGGAATGCAAACTAGTACAGCCATTATGGAAAACAGTATGGAGATTCCTTAAAATATTGCAAATAGAACTGCCTTATGACCCAGCAATCCCACTGCTGGGCATACACACCGAGGAAACCAGAATTGAAAGAGATACATGTACCCTAATGTTCATTGCAACGCTGTTTATAATAGCCAGGACATGGAAGCAACCTAGATGTCCATCAGCAGATGATTGGATAAGAAAGCAGTAGTACATATACACAATGGAATACTACTCAGCCCTTAAAAAGAATAAATTTGACTCAGTTCTAATGAGATGGATGAAATTGGAACCGATTATACAGAGTGAAGTAAGCCAGAAAGAAAAACACCAATACAGTATACTGACACATATATATGGAATTTAGAAGACAGTAATGATGACCCTATATGTGAGACAACAAAGAGACACAGAGGTACAGAGTGGACTTCTGGACTCTGAGGGAGAGGGAAAGGGTGGGATGGTTTGGGAGAATGGCAATGAAACATGTATATTTTCCTGTAAGAAACGAAGCGCCAATCTGTGTTCAATGCAGGATGCAGGATGCATGGGGCTGGTGCACAGGATGATTCAAGTAGAGGATGTGGGGTGGGAGGTGGGAGGGGGCTTCGGCATTGGCAGATTGTGTTCACCTATGGCTGATTCGTGTCAATGTATGGCAAAACAAATACCGTATTGTACTTAAAAAAATAAATAAATTTAATAAAAACAATTTTTGTAAGAGATCAGGCTGTTTCTCTAGAGTAACCCCATTCTTACTTAGAGATAAGATTAAGTAATTCTCATAGTAACTATCAGAGCAAAGATGGAGAGCTGATTCTAAGGCCCACCTTCTCAAAGATAAGACCATACTGCCTCTTGATGGTAAAATTAATATTTTAAGAGTCCTCTAGTTACCAACCAAAAAGAAAGAGGAACTGCAGGGAGCTCAGGCACTGTGAAGCTGCAGTAATGCCTGCATATGGGGGGGGTGTGGGCAGTGTCTGCCCTTCGGCCTCTCCTGTCTCATCAGGCAGGCTCCGGCAGCGGCTCTGTGAGCCAGCAGTTTTACTCATCGACTGATGCTTGCGGCTCCCTTACTGGCTAACTGCTAGGCTTCAAGTGGGTGGCAAACTGTCAAAGAACCAAGAACAAGTGAAGTATGTCACTGAGAAAATGTTTTTACTAGATGTTCTTGGTAAGAAAGTCTCTGATATTCTAAAGGTTTTCAATTCTTTACAGGAAAAAATAATGAAATTCATAAAACTAGTTTTCCTTTCTTCATCACTGTTTGAAAAGAGAAAGTAGACACATAGACTTTTCAAAAATATCCTCAGCCAATGAACAAAAAAATGAATACAGTGCATATATAGGGAGCCAAAATTAACTTTTTGAATTCTGGGCGAAGAAGAAAGTGCTATGTCGTGTGTATGTCGTTTTCTGTGTTCTTTCTTCTGGCCACATTTTTAGGGCTGCGGCCTGGACAACAGATGTGAAATCTATAGATCCGAGTCCACTGTAACGTTGTTGGTATACTGTTGTTGTTGTTCAGTCGCTAAGTGCTGTCTGATTCTTTGCGACCCCATGAACTGCAGCAGGCCAGGCTTTCCTGTCCTTCACTGTCTCCCAGAGTTTTCTCAAACTCAGGTCCATTGAGTTAATGATGCCATCCAACCATCTCATCCTCTGTTGCCTGCTTCTGTGCGTGTCTAAACTGATTTTGTCGGACTGTACTGGCTAGGAGATACACCCCAGAGCAATGGCCCTATGGTTTGGTTCATTACTACTGGCCTTCAGGACCTCAATGAGAGGCTTCTTAGTTCCTTGATCCTGAATAACAACAGTTATGCTGTCCTTCAGGTGCCGTTGCCTTCTCCGAAGAAAGACTAAAGGAATCTTATTTAAACTATATTTTGAAATTGCTTTTATGGTTCATAATCAAGCTTGTGAAGAGTAGAAAAGCAAATATCAGTGAAAAATACGAGTGTCCCACCAATTTGACCTAAAAACACTAAAGAAGAATAAAATCTATCTGGATTTTGTGTGCAGGTTGCCAGGTTGGGGGTGGCAGGTATGGAGAAGGCAAGCTGTAAGGAGAAAGGGTATATTTGCAGGGAAATTGAAACTCTAAACCATGTTCACAAAAAATTGCAGCGAGATAAGCAAAGGTTGTCTGAAAATACTGTTTCTAAATATAGCCTTAATCATATTGACATGGAACAGAAATGACATAAAAAGTGATGAAATCAAAATAAGGCAATTTATGCCATGAAGAAACTTAAGCTATAATGATTTCTGAAACAGATGTTATAAAGAAAAAAACTGCATAACTTTTTAACTGCACTGTTATATTTAAGAAAAATGAAATTATGTAAAAGCCTATGGCAATTTGCAAAATATCAACAGCAAAGAGGTTAGCAAAGTAATCCTATTATATCTTAATGCTAGACTTTTGGGGAAGTGATAACTTCCCTGAGAGATAACAGAGTGAATACCAAGGCCACCACTTCTTATTGATAGAAGAGTATTATGAGCTTTCAGTTCAGTTCAGTCACTCAGTTGTGTCCTACTCTTCGCAACCCCATGAATTGCAGCACGCCAGGCCTCCCTGTCCATCACCATCTCCCGGAGTTCACTCAGACTCACGTTCATCGAGTCAGTGATGCCATCCAGCCATCTCATCTTCTGTCGTCCCCTTCTCCAATCAGGAAGTCAATCAACAGACTGATGTTATTATCTTAGTTACTTATACAAGAGATCAATCTGGAAATCAAGTAATGAATTGGGACGTAAGTCAACAAGAAGAAGCACTGGTTACTCTTTAAGTTAGGAGCAAGATGCAAATTAGCACATTATCTCTGCTAAATGATAGACTTAGACACTGGAATCCATGCTGACCTACAGGAACTAAAGCAACTAATACATACTTGAAATAAAAAAGCAGCTAGAAGAAAATTCCAAGGAGGTTGGGAAACAGTACAAGTGCAGATTTTGCCTTCTATGTTTATCTGCTTGTTACTGACAGCATCAAAAATGAGCAAATAATATTAGCAGTTTTTGTTACAACAGAAACAAAATGTAACTTTGTTCAGGGTAACTGATAATGAAGTTACTTAAATACATAAAAATGTCACTATATATTTATTAAAACTGTAAATCAGTATTACTTAAACAATATGTCTTAGACAATATTTCTTTGGCACTCTTACCTACAAGTAACATAAAAAGTAAATGTTTAAGCAAATAAAATTATTATGCAAAAGTATCTAATAGTTTGTGCAAATTGTAACAATAGCCTAACTTGTCCCAATAAGTCTGAATATGTAAGCTTTATGTAAAAAGTATCTTTGATTCCTTTTTCTCTTATTTCCATCCAAAATAGGGTTGTAATTTGGTCAGTACTTCTTAATTAATTCCAGATTTTTATGTACTTATTTTTTAATAAAATTTTCCCTTTATTGCTGTAGTTCAGGCTCTCATGATCACTTGCCTGGACTTTTACATGATAGTGCAAAAGAGACTTTACTTACATCAGTTCACCAGTCGTCTAATACATCAGTGGAATAATGTTGATTATAGGGCATGGGTCCAATGAATATAATGACTGTAATCATCTGTATTTTAGGCACATTGAAAAATAATTTAAAAGATAAAACCATTTTGGAAAGTAGTTTGGTAGTTCCTTAAAATGTTTGAAATAAATGACCGTATACTCAGTAATCCCACTCTTAGGTATATACCCAAGGGAAATGAAAAAATATTGTATTCACACAAAAATTTGTATACCACTTTTAATAGTAGCATTATTTATAATCACTTCAAAGGTGGATGAGATGCAGGCACTGACTCTCCTGTGCCAGAAGAAGGTAGAAAGAAGTGCTTGGTGCCACACAAGCAGGTCAAAGGAAATTTGTTATATTTTGAAAAAGGCTAAAGGCTAGATAACAGGTGCAGATACAAAGTTTAAAAATGCAGAAATCTAAGAGAACATATTGGAGAAAATATTTGATATCTCGGGATAGAAAAATATTTGTTAGAAGTGATAACAAAGGCAAGATTCATAAAGAAAAACTTGCTGAATTGTACTACATCAAAATAGAGGACTTCTACTCTCTGTAAGACACTGATAAAATTATGAACAGTAAAGACACGGCCTGGGAGAAAGTATTTACAAATTATGTTTCACAATGGATTTGTATCCAATGTAAATAAAATCTTAAATCTCAATGGTAATAATAATCATAAAACAGAATTTAAAATAATGGATTATATATTTGAACTAACGTATCATGGAAAGATTTATGGATGACAAATAAGCACATAAATATGTTCATTGTTAACAAATCACTCTTATTTCAATGGTTAAAGGAAAACAAAAAAAAGAAAAGAAAGAAAATTATAAAGTGCTTGTTAGTATGATTAACTTCATACATTTTTTGGTGGGACTGCAAAAATGCAACTTTGGAAAAGAGTTTGGAAGTTCCCTAAAAAGTTAGATGCACACTTCTTATACGGTACTTCCAGGCCCAGTTTCCTGAAGTGAAAACATATCCATGCAGAAGTCTATACATGAATGCTTATTGACACTTCATTTATAATCACTCAAAACTGGAAAAAATTCAATTATCTCTCACCTGGTGATTGAATGCATAAACAAACTGTGGTATATCCATCCAATGGAATAATTCTCAACAATAAAAAGAATAATTTGCTGAACCAAGTGATAACATGAATAAATCCCTAAATGCGTCCATTTGGGGCTTTCCAGGTGTTACTCGTGATAGAGAATCCATCTGCCAATAGCCTGGTGGGCTATAGTCCATGGGGTCACAAAGAGTTGAACAAGACTGAGCGTCTGAGCACATAGCACTTAGCATATGATTCCATTTATGTAACATTCTGGAAAAGGCAAACATATAGGGACCCAAAAGAGGCCAGTCATTACTATGGACTATGGGTCAAGGGAGGGGTTAGCTGTTAATGGGCATGGAGGAAATTTGGGGATGATGAAAATAGACTGTATTTTGCTTTTGGTAGCAGATAAGTGATTGTATGCCATTGTCAAAAGTCACAGAACTATATTCTACAAGGTACATTTTAATGCATACATATTTCAACTCAGTTTTTTAAAGTCATTATCAAATAGTCTTACTTTGGTGGTGGAGGTTTAATCACTAAGTCATGTCTGACTCTTGTGAACCTATGATTATAGCCTGTGAGGCTCCTCTGTTCATTCTCTAGGCAATATATAATACTGGAGTAGGTTGCCATTTCCTTCTCCAAGTATCACTTTAAGAGTTCAGAAAAAAAAAAAATAAGGAACTACAAATAAAATGTATTAGCTACTTATCCTTGTTCAAAATGGTAAAATCTTTCCAGAAATGCATCAAAGTCCTTTCCTGTTGAGGTCTTGCCTACTTCTCCCTCCTACATTCCACCTATACCAATGGTCATTTTTCCAGACATATTCTGCTCTCAAAGTTCAGTATCTGGATGAATAATTTAGCTTATCAATCAAACAATCTATCTCCCAGCATTTGAACAATCTGTTTTGTTTTTATTTTCTTCCTGGAGAGTATAAATAAATATGAATGTGAGACAAGGTCAGTGTTAACAGTATTTTAATTAGACAGTTTTCTTTCTGGAAATTTTTAAAGGTGCCTAGAAGAGTGCCCTCTGTTACCAGCCAAAAAAACTCTCTTGGTAATGCAAAAGTAAATTAGTGTGTCAGAGAAAGGAAAGCAAACTGGGAGACATGGCAAGTGATTGATAGAATGGAAACTAGATTTTCACTCAATAAATGTATATTCTCTACCCAACACTTCATCTGTAAGCCCTTGGCTTAGCACGTTTAATATCCACAGTTTCAGTGATACAAGGATGGTCCCTTACCATTGCCACCACACTCATTAATTAAATTATTTTGTTGTGTTTACCATCTCATAAGTGTGTTAGTATTAATTAGTCATTATAGGAGAGGTAACTGACCATTCCACATATGCCTCCGAATATAGCCATTTGATTCTTTTTCTTGTCACAAATGCTTTTAATTTTGAAGAGAACTTTTATAATACAGTATTAAAAACATAGGGATTTGTTTTTAAAGCTGGAGTCACAGTGACAACATTATATTGCGGAAGCTAGTTCAAACAGATACTGTGGTGCTTTGTCCAGATCCCCTCTTCTGCAATACCTCTTCTCCCTGTTTGGCTCATTTACTGGGTGTCACAGAAGGTTGCTAACTTTCAAAACAGCCCAGACCAATATAAGGACTATGCAACAAGCCCAAGCTGCGGTACCTATATTTCTATCAATTGGGCATGTAGCCTGACAGATCTTATGATATTAATGGCAACTGTGATGGGGAAAAGTACTACACAGAGTTTACAAAAATTCTAATAGGATAATCAGAATGTTGATTCTTGGTGTTCTGGAGCAACGCCATACCATCTGCAGAAGAAAGGCAGCTCTTTTGATAAGCTGGTAGATGCCTCTCCAGGATGGGCATCTGATCGTGAAACAGCAACTTCCCACGAGTCACTTCTAGTCACTTCTGTGAGACTCTCCGAACCATAAGACTAGGGGAACACAGGAGTAGTCTATCTTGAATTGGAAGTGGTATGTGTGGGATTTGGATGTGAACAGCCTTGAAAGAGAAATGTTAAAAGATCAGGGTCAAGAAGGTTTAAGGAATAGCCATGTGCTGTGCTAAGTCACTTCCATCACGTCTGACTCTTTGCGACCCTGTGGACTATATAGCCCGCCAGGCTCCTCTGTCCATGGGATTCTCCAGGCAAGAATACTGGAGTGGGTTACCATGCCCTCCTCCAGGGAATCTTCCTGATCCAAGGACTGAGCCAGTGTCTTTTACGTTGCCTGTATTAGCAGGCAGATTCTTTACCACCGCGCCACGCAGGAAGCCCCACTTTTGCAACACCTCACCAAGTTCCTCTGTCCATGAGATTTCCAGGAAATTACCTTAAGAAGCAAGTGGTGTTCCTAAGGTAACTCCACATTCCCTCTTCAGTGCATTCACTCGCTTCCCAGCTGGCATGACTGTTATCTGTTTCACTCACCAAGAATTGCTCTCAGCATCAAGGAACTGCTTATCCTAGGGATATACTCCCTATTGTGGGTGGCTGACAGCCAATGCTCGGTTCATGTGTTGATACAAAGGCCTGAGTCTCACCTCCCGCCTCAGGTTATGAGAACTCCAAAGGGCTGTTGTAGCTTTCTAGAGTAACCTCCCTGCCACCAGCCTATAGGCAATACTGTTGTCTCAGGTGCAATCACAGCACAGGCCAGCTTCTCCTCATTCCCAGTTCTGGCCTGGGTGCAGAGAGGTGTATATTCTGTGAGAATTCTTCCCCAGACCTTCACTCAGTACTCTATTTCAAAGTCTGCCCCAGGAACACATTCTAAAATTACAGGCTTAATTACAGATTACATATTTAATCATTAATCTCCATAAAAACTTGGCTTTGAGGTGCCACCTAATCAAATCAATATGTCAGTGAAGAAGTTCATCTGAGGCAATAAAGATGCAGACGGTAACTGAGAGGCTGTCAAAATGGGCAAGGGCAACTTTGATCTTGCCTAATAGTACCATCTGATACCAACAATCTGAAATCTGTCAGGGATCGATGACTCAGAATAAACAACCTGACAGCTTTACCTTGGATTTATTTAGGTGTTATTTAGGTGTTATTTTTCCTTGCATTCTGATGCAATTTTGAAAGTATAAATAGTATACAGTACTGGCTGCTTTATTTAAAGTTCAATGAGTGAATCGCCTCCATCTGTAGAAATTTGTCTGCCATCATTCCAAAATCAGATGAAGTAACTGGTAGATTGAATAATAGAAAGAAAAAAAAAAACACACAAAACTTTGGTAGGCCCCAGGAAACGTAAAATGTCATCCAGTCAGTCTGTATCAGATTGACTACCAGTTGAAGCCAAGTAAAGCTTGAAAATACTTGCCTTGATGCCAAGTTTCAGTGTTAATTGAATATGAGCAAAGCCCCAGAAAGAAATTTGGAGACAATGAAGAAGCGGAACTCTCTACTTAGCAAGAGAGAATCAAAGTTCAAATGGAATCTGTGAAAGACCTTCTGTGGATCTAAAAAGAAAGTTGTTAGGACTATGTCTTAGAGCACAAAGGGAGCTTTATTCAGCACCTAACGTATGGGATGATTTCACATAAATTATAAGATAAATGAAGGGCACTTGTCACAAGATTACAATTATGGCACAAATAATTCTTAAAGAACTCATTGAATTATGTCAGATATGGTTTTTGACAACACTTTTAATCCTGTACTTGAATACTCAGAAGTGTCTGACTCTTTGCAATCCCTGAACTGTAGCCTGCCAGGCTCCTCTGTCCATGGGATTTTTCACGCAAGAATGCTGGAGTGGGTTGCCATGTTCTCCTCCAGAGCATCTTCCCGACCCAGGGACTGAAACTGCATTGCAGGCAGTTTCTTTACCCAGCAAGTCATTGGGGAAGCCCCTTTTTAAATCTGAAGGAGGCACAAATTTATTGAACTGAAACTGCAAGTTAGTCTCTTGGAAGAGATGTCTGTTTGAATGAAATTTGTTGACATCAATGTGTAAAATAAAAATTCAGAAACATTTTACTGTTTTCATAACATTGGACAAGTCAAGGGGTCAGAAACTTTCCTAAGTCACCATGTCAGGGCTGGAAAGTCTAACATTGATGTATAGGACTCTCAGGAGGTAAACTGAAACAAAGAACATAATGGAAATTATAAGCAATTGTTATTGCCTACGCATGATTTTTTTTCTTCCGTGTAAAATTGTACTGCTGCAAAACCATATGACAGTGATGCCTCATTTTCATCTATAGCAAGATCAAGATGTCCTGGTTTTTGTCAACACTGTGTTTAAAAATGTATGTGGGGAGGAGAATTCTTTTCTTTCATTTCCCACAGAGTACTTGTGAAATGGGCAACAAAAATACTTTTGTACAAATTATATCAGTTAAAATGTTTGGCTGCAAGAAATACATTATCAAATTTAAATTGGCTTGGACTTCCCTGGTAGTCCAGTGGTTAAGAAACCACCTGCCAATGCAGGAAACACAGATTTGATCCCTGGTTCAGAAAGATCCCATATACCTCAGGGCAACTGAGCCTGTGTGTCACCACTACTGAAGCCCACACGCCTAGAGCCTGTGCTCTGCAACAAGAGAAGCAACTGCAATGAGAAGCTCATGCACCACAGCTAGAGAGTAGCCTCTGTAACTAGAGAAAGTCCAAGAGTAGCAGTGAAGACCCAGCTTAGCCAAAAAAAAAAAAAAAAGGGGGATGAAATTGGCTTAACAAAGAAAAAATATATCCAGGAAGAGAAGTCTGGAATAGGGCAAATCCAAAGTTAATTCAACACTGTGCCAGAGCTAAGGGTCAGTTTTTCACTATGATTTCCTTGGCTTTCCATCATTTTTCTCTAGTCTCTATCTTTCTTATAGTCTATGCAATTTTAATTGCAATGTATCATACATATTTCCTGGAAAGTATACAAATTATGAATGTACATATTAATGAATTTTACCTACTGAGCATACCTGGGTAGATTTATTCAAGACATACCTATCCAACTAAAGAAGAAGAGCTTTTGAACACACCAAGAGCCCCTCAAACTCTCTACCAGTTTTAATTCATACCCAAGCATAACCACTGGATTGCTATCTAAGACTAAAAATTATATTTGGATATTTTAACTTAAAAGCAATATAATCCCATAATATATATTCTTCTGATTCTCATGTTTCTTTCCTCTAAAAGTGTATATAGTTTTCTATTACACCAATACCTCACAATTTTATGTATCCCTTCTAATGTAGGTGAATCTTGGACCATTTTGAATGGTGGCAGTTTGGCAATTTTTATAAAAATGTTTTGGTGAAATAGGAATTAAACTTTGGTAGGGGAATACCTAGACATAAAATTTTGGGGTCATAGGGTATATCTTCAGCTTTAGCAAACACTGAAAAACAATTTCCCGATTTGTTTATACCAACTTGCACTCCCACCAGGACTATTATGAGAGTTATAGGTTCTGTACTTCTGCAACTCTTTGTATCTGGTGTGTTTTTTTCCTTCATGCATTCTCATAACATATGATTTTCCCTTCTCTAATGACTAAGGAAACAGAACACTCTTCCTTATGTTCACTGGTAATTTGGATAGGTTCTTAAGTACTTCTTGATTTTTTGGCCAATTTTTAAAATAGATTGCCTATATTTCCTTTATTGCTTTGTAGGATTGTCTTTTTTTTCCTCCTTGCATATTCGGGGTATAAATTCTTCTATGGATACTGCAAATATCTTCCTTCTTACATTCTATACCTTATATTTTCATTCATTTAATAGTGTTTTTTGAGGAAGAAAAGTTCTTAATTTTGACATAGCCCAGTCTTTTTAAAGTTTTTGATTAGATGACATTTTATCTTTATCTACATCAAGATCATAAAGATATTCTATTTTGTCCACTAAATGTTTCTTTGTTTGACCCTTCACATTCACATATGCATTCCATTTGGAATTAAATTTTGTGCATGCTATGAACAGAAATAGATTCACTTTGTTTATATCAGTTCAGTTCAGTTGCTCAGTTGTGTCCGACTCTTTGCGAACCTATGGACTGCAGCACACAAGGCATCCCTGTCCATTACCGACTCATGGAGCTTACTCAAACTCATGTCCATTGAGTTGGTGATGCCATCCAACCATCTCATTTTCTGTCATCCCTTTCTCCTCCTGCCTTCAGTCCTTTCCAGCATCACAGTCTTTTCAAATGAGTCAGGTCTTCACATCAGGTGGCCAAAGTATTGGCTTCAACATCAATCCTTCCAATGAACATTCAGGACTGATTTCCTTTAGGATGGACTGGTTGGATCTCCTTGCTGTCAAAGGGAATCTCAAGAGTCTTCTCCAACACCACAGTTCAAAAGCATCAGTTCTTAAGTGTTCAGCTTTCTTTATACTCCAACTCTCACATCCATACATGACTACTGGAAAAACCATAGCTTTGACTAAACAGACCTTTGTTGGCAAAGTAATGTCTCCGCTTTTAATATGCTGTCTAGGTTGGTCGTAGCTTTTCTTCCAAGGAGCAAGTATCTTTTAATTTCATGGCTGCAATACCATCTACAGTGATTTTGGAGCCCTCCAAAATAAAGTCTGCTACTGTTTCCATTGTTTCCCCACCTGTTTGCCATGAAGTGATGAGACCAGATGCGACGATCTTTGTTTTCTGAATGTTGTGTTTTAAGCCAACATTTTCACTCTCCTCTTTCACTTTCATGAAGAGGCTCTTTAGTTCCTCTTCACTTTCTGACATAAGGGTGGTGTCATCTGCATATCTGAGGTTATTGATCTTTCTCCCAGAAATCTTGACTCCTGCTTGGACTAAAAGGAGATGCAATCAATCCATCCTAAAGGAAATTAGTTCTGGGTGTTCATTGGAAGGACTGATACTGAAGCTGAAACTCCAATACTTTGGCTACCTCACGTGAAGAGTTGATTCATTGTAAAAGACTCTGATGCTGAGAGGGAGTGGCGGCAGGAGGAGAAGAGGGTGACAGAGGATGAAATGGCTGGATGGCATCACCAACTCGATGGACATGAGTTTGGGTAGACTCCGGGAGTTGGTGATAGACAGGGAGGCCTGACATGCTTTGATTCATGGAGTTGTAGACAGTCGGACATGAGTGAGAGACTGAACTGAGCTGAACTGAACTTACCAAGCTCATGTAGGTATTCTAGTTCCTTCTGTGTGACTACTTCAGAATTTTCTATATAAAGTATTATGCTATTAGCAAATAAAGTCAATTTTACTTAACATTTCAAGCTTTTACTTCTTTTTCTCAACTTTTGCACTAAATCACTAGTATTTTGTAGCTTTCTGTGTTTGCATCGCCCCTTCAACATTCTGCCTCACAAATTCTACCATTTTCTTCCTTAGCCCAATTTCTGTCTTCTCAAACATCAAGAATGGTAGGCGTTCCTTTCACTGACCATGATCTAGAAACTGTCAGCAAACCAGTGCTTTTATAGAGTCATCTTGTTTGTTTGTTCTTAGAAATCATGTTTCTGCTCTGTGTAGTATCTAGAAACTATTATTTCTACAATTTTTCTTAGTTTTTGAAAGTTTTTTTGTTTTTTTTGATAGTAGGGGTATTTAGTTGCTGTTACTATAAATGTCCTGAAGCAAAATTCCCTTTGTGTGTCCTTGAAATTAAAGTATTTCCTGTGAAAGGCATTTATTTGGGTCTAATTTTCCTTGTGGCTCAGACAATAAAGGATCTCCCTGCAGTGCAGGAGACCTGGATTCTCTTCCTGGGTAGGGAAGATCCCCTGGAGAAGGAAATGGCAACCTATTCCAGTGTTCTTGCCTGGAAAATTCCATGGACACAGAAGCCTGGCGGGCTAAAATTCATAGGGTGGTAAAGAGTTGGACTTGACTGAGTGACTTTTATTCATTCATTCATCTTATTCACTGTGACAATCCCTTGCTTTTAATAAGACTCTTGTATTTACATTTGATGTAAAGGTTTATATGGTTGAATGTAAGTCTAATTTCTAGCTTTTTTTCCTTTTTGTGTTCTTTTACACCCCATTTTCTGTCTTTTCTTCAAATATTTTTGATGTTCTATCCCTCCTTCTCCTCTTTTGGATTTAGCTATACATTTGATATTTGGTTTTTATTTAATATATAGTTATTATTAGGATGAAAATGTGTTTCCTTAATTTATAACTATATTAAATTACTATTAAAGGACTACTCATGTAAAATAAAAATCTTGCAATATTATGTTAATAATTCAATTTTACCATCCTTTGTACCATCCTTGTCCAGGTATTACTTCTATCTATGTTATGAACTCCGTACTATATGACTTTTGCTATAGTCAATTGACTTAAAAGTATTTAAGTATTAAATGGTTTGTGGTTGACAATTACAATAGAAGGAAGTGCTAGATTACAGTTATAGGTTAGTTTAAAAGAACAATGCTTTTCCCATCCAAATTATGTACCCTCAAGGACCGTTTGAGGGTTGGTGGACCCTAGGGGAAAAACCTCTCAACTAGATGATTTTTAAACTCTTTTGTAATTAAAATGGTGTAATCCAGGAGTTGCTTCTGGCTTCATTTGCTTTTCATGGATAAATTAACATCTCTGATCAGATTTTTCTTATATGTATTTGAGGATCATCATAAAATCTACATCTCAAGGACTATGTGAGGGAAAAGGTAATAATGCAAGGAGTAGGTGATTTTTAAAAATGTAAACCTCTTTTATAAATTCCAGGTATTATCAAGGAAAGCAAAGAGTCAGTAGAGACATCTTTCTCTCATTCCCTGCATAGCCAGTCCTTGGATCTCAGTGTTCCTTCCAAATTGTTGCAAAGAGTTTTGTGAACTATTGGAACAAAGCACTGGGTCCTATTGTTAAAGAATGCCATGTGCAAGAGGCTATTGGGAGAGGGTAGTATGTGAAATGGGTGAAGGTGGTCAAAGCTACAGAATTTTTTGGTTACAAAGTTAAGTAATTCCTGGAGATGCATTGTATATTTGAAAGTTGCTAAAAAGTAGATTTTAAAAGTTAAAAAAAAGGCATTTAAGAACATAAAAGTTGTCTTTCACATTTACCCACTAAGTGAATTTATACAGTGATTTTTTAAAAATATTGTAGACCCTTAACTCTATTAACTTGGAATTCCTTTCAGCCAAAAAGGTTTTATTTATCATTTCTTATTATTTTTATCTTCTAACTATAAATTCTCTAAACTTTTATTTATCTAAAAATATCTTTATTTTTCTTTTGTTTTTGAAAGATGTTTTTGCTAGGATTTTCATGGTTTCAGGTCTTATATTTAGGCCTTTAATACATTTTGAGTAAATTTTGTATATGTTTTGAAGAAATGTTCTAATCTCATTCTTTCACACCTAACTGTCCATTTTCCCCAGCACTACATAGTTAAAAGGCTGTCTTTTCTCCATTATATATTTGTGTGTCCTCTGTCATATATTAATAGACTATGAGTGCATAGGTGTATTTCTGGGCTCTCTGTTCTGTTCTATTGATCTATGTGTCTGTTTTTATGTGCTGGCACCATGCTGTTCTGATTACTGAAGCTTTGAAGTACTGTCTGAAGTCCAGGAGTTCAGTACCTAAAGCTTTGTTCTTTTTTTCTTAAGATTGCTTTGACAGTTCTGAGTCTTTTATGGTTCCATATAAATATTAGCATGGTTTTTTTCTAGTTCTGTGAAAATAGTATGGACATTTTAATAATACGAATTCTTCCAAAACCATAAACAGGGCATATCTTTCCATTTATCTGTATCAACTTTAATTTCCTTTATTTGTGTTTTATCATTTTCAGAGTATAGGTCTTTCACCTCCTTGGTTAAACTTATTCCTAGGCATTCTTTTTGGTATAATTTTAAACAGAATTGTTTCTTTAATTTTTCTTTCTGATAGTTCATTATTAGTGTATATAAAAAATGGATTTCTGTATATTAATCTTGTGTCCTGCAACTTTACTGAATTCATTTAATAATTCTAGTGCTTTTTGGTGGAAGCTTTAGGGTTTTCAATATATAATATTGTGTTATCCACAAACAGTGATAATTTCCCTACTTCATTTCCAGCGTGGATGTCTTTATTTCTTTTTCTTGTCTGATTGTTGTGGCAAGGACTGACAATACTATGTTAAATAGAAGTGGTCAGAGTGGGCATGTCTGTCTACGTGATTTTAGAGAAAAGGCTTTCAGCTTTTCGTCTTTGAGTATTATGTAAACAGTAGATGTGTCATAAATGGCCTATGTTAGGTTAAGCTTTGTTCTCTCTATACCCCCCTTTAACAAGAGTTTTGCAACTTATTGATTAGCATGTGTTATTGGAGGATTTGTGGAGAGATTAAAACATATGTGATTGTTTTTATGCTACGTAAACATAGAATTGCATTCAGAAAATATTTGAACATCTAAAAGTGAACAGGAAAAAAAAAAAGAAAGATCAGAAACTATTATCTTTCCAAGATGTTTTCCAGGGATAGGGAAAATTCAGTGTTGGCAAAAATTAATAGTCTCTTCCTGTCTAGACATTGTGTCCAGTCAATTTAGTAAAGTCATTACATATGGACAACATGTTTATTGTTGAGCTAGTAGGATCTTCAGGAAATGAGAAGAAGCATAAAACATAGCTCCTACTTGAAGAAAATTACAGATTAGTTTTGGAGATAAGACATTCGTATAGTGATAAGTACTAATATGAGTAAATACTGTGAAAGTTTAATAGGAAGTATGCCTAAGGAGAAAATAAGTAGAACTGAAAAAATTATATATTTGGAGAAGTTTCTGTGAACTGATTCAAGTGGAGATTTTTTATCATAGTGGCTATAATCAGGCCTCTATTCACAATTCTGAGGCTATTCAGAAATATATATTAAATAATTTATTAATGATCTGTTCACACATTCCAATCTAAGAGAACTTATAACAATTTGTCAGGGCAAAAGATCCCCATGGTGAGACTGTTATAATCACAGTAGAAACCCAGGAGTCTACTCAATTTTATCATCTCTTACCATCCTCTCTTAGTACAAATAAGAGATACCATATTTCTTCCCAAGAATGCTCTTGTCCCTTTTACCAAATATATTTCAACACCTTGATGAAGAGAATACTATCTTGACCTTGTGCAGGAAAAAAAACTGAAGGGTAAGGATTAGGTCATGATTGCAACTCATAAATTTATTCTAGCATTCCTATCCTTGGAAAATGTTTAATTTTGGTGGGGAAATGATTACGGTTACCTGCTCAATTCCCTTGAAATTCTGTTTTATTTCTGCTGAGAGTAAATTTCAATGGACAAAAATAAGACTAGATATTTTTAGTTTCTTTGTACCTTAAGGTGGCCAAAAAGATATCAAAATTAGTCAATGGATAGGCTTATTAAGAAAGCTTTTTGAAATAACTGATATATGTCAGTCTTCCAAATAGTTTTTCAGTTCAGTTCAGTTCAGTCACTCAGTCATGTCCGACTCTTTGTGACCCCATGAATCGCAGCACACCAGGCCTCCTTGATCTCTGGTTCCTCTGCCTTTTCTAAAACCAACTTGAACATCAGGAATTTCATGGTTCACGTATTGCTGAAGCCTGGCTTGGAGAATTTTGAGCATTACTTTACTAGCATGTGAGATGAATGCAATTGTGTGGTAGTTTGAGCATTCTTTGGCATTGCCTTTCTTTGGAATTGGAATGAAAACTGACCTTTTCCAGTCCTGTGGCCACTGCTGAGTTTTCCAAATTTGCTGGCATATTGAGTGCAGCACTTTCACTGCATCATCTTTCAGGATTTGAAAAGCTCTACTGGAATTCCATCACCTCCACTAGCTTTGTTCATAGTGATGTTTTCTAAGGCCCACTTGACTTCACATTCCAAGATGTCTGTTTCTAGATGAGTGATCATATCATCATGATTAAATGGGTCTTGAAGATCTTTTTGTACAGTTCTTCCGTGTATTCTTGCCACCTCTTCTTAATGTCTTCTGCTTCTGTTAGATCCATACCATTTCTGTCCTTTATCAAGCCCATCTTTGTATGAAACGTTCCCTTGATATCTCTAATTTTCTTGAAGAGATCTCTAGTCTTTCCCATTCTGTTCTTTTCCTCTGTTTCTTTGCTTTGATCGCTGAAGAAGGCTTTCTTATCTCTTCTTGCTATTCTTTGGAACTCTGCATTCAGATGCTTATATCTTTCCTTTTCTCCTTTGCTTTTTGCCTCTCTTCTTTTCACAGCTATTTGTAAGGCCTCCCCAGACAGCCATTTTGCTTTTTGCATTTCTTTTCCATTGGGATGGTTTGATCCCTGTCTCCCGTAAAATGTCACGAACCTCATTCCATAGTTCATCAGGCACTCTATCTATCAGATCTAGGCCCTTAAATCTATTTCTCACTTCCACTGTATAATCATAAGGGATTTGATTTAGGTCATACCTGAATGGTCTAGCGGTTTTCCCCACTTTCCTCAATTTCAGTCTGAATTTGGCAATAAGGAGTTCATAATCTGAACCACAGTCAGCTCCTGGTTTTTTTTTGTTGATTGTATAGAGCTTCTCCATCTTTGGCTGCAAAGAATATAATCAGTCTGATTTCAGTGTTGACCATGTGTAGAGCCTTCTCTTGTGTTGTTGGAAGAGGGTGTTTGCTATGACCAGTGCATTTTCTTGGCAAAACTCTATTAGCCTTTGCCCTGCTTCATTCCTCATTCCAAGGCCAAATTTGCCTGTTACTCCAGGTGTTTCTTGACTTCCTACTTTAGCATTCCAGTCCCCTATAATGAAAAGGACATCTTTTTTGGGTGTTAGTTCTAAAAGGTCTTGTAGGTCTTCATAAAACTGTTCAGTTTCGGCTTCTTCAGCGTTACTGGTTGGGGCATAGGCTTGGATAACTGTGATACTGAATGGTTTGCCTTGGAAATGAACAGAGATCATTCTGTCATTTTTGAGATTGCATTCAAGTACTGCATTTTGGACTCTTTTGTTGACCATGATGGCTGCTCCATTTCTTCTGAGGGATTCCTGCCCCCAGTAGTAGACATAATGGTCATCTGTGTTAAATTCACCCATTCCAGTCCATTTTAGTTCACTGATTCCTAGAATGTCGACGTTCACCCTTGCCATCTCTTGTTTGACCACTTCCAATTTGCCTTGATTCATGGACCTGACATTCAGGTTCCTATGCAATATTGCTCTTTACAGCATCGGATCGTGCTTCTATCACCAGTCACATGCACAGCTGGGTATTGTTTTTGCTTTGGCTCCATCTCTTCTTTCTTTCTGGAGTTATTTCTCCACTGATCTCCAGTAGCATATTGGGCACCTACTGACCTGGTGAGTTCCTCTTTCAGTACCCTATCATTTTGCCTCTTCATGCTGTTCATGGGGTTTTCAAGGCAAGAACTGAAGTGGCTTGCCATTTCCTTCTCCAGTGGACCACATTCTGTCAGCCCTCTCCACCATGACCCGCCCGTCTTGGGTTGCCCCGTAGGGCATGGCTTGGTTTCATTGAGTTAGACAAGGCTGTGGTCCTAGTGTGAGTCAATTGACTAGTTTTCTTGAGTATAGTTTCAGTGTGTCTGCCCTCTGATGCCCTCTTGCAACACCTACCATCCTACTTGGGTTTCTCTTACCTTGAGCGTGGGGTATCTTTTCACGGCTGCTCCAGCAAAGCACAGCTGCTGTTTCTTACCTTGACTGGATTCAGAGTTAGGGGTCAGTCAAGAATTGGGGGATCATTTATATGCTACTCTTAAGGCTTCTCATATTTGTGGCTACCTCCTCCTTTTACTCCAGTAACTACTACTATTTTTCAACCAGTTTCCATATCTGCTTTCCCCTATTGCAGTTTCCCTACTCATGGTGTAATTGTCTTTCTATTGGTGAATTATCCTGTTTTGCCATGGTTAGGCTGCTTTCTAAATTCCTGTTTTATCATAGCTCCAGCTGAGTCTCATCTTGTAGAATCACCATGTTGCTTTTCTTCTGTTCTTTCTTTCAGCCTGGGAGATTCAGTATGGTTATCCATTATTAGTGCCTTTGTGGGAGAACTGGAAAGTTGAGCTCTTCTGGGACCTCTCATGGCCTTTCCACATTGTATTTCTAGGTGGGTAGTCAGACTTCTTACATGGGAACTTAAAGGTCCAAGAGGGAATGTAGAAGCCACAGGATTATTCTTATCTAGTCTCATGATTTCAGAAATTAATTTGCATTCTATTCCATTGGTTAATAAATACATATACCCAGAGAAGATTCAAGAGGAGAGCGATTCAACTTCACATCTTAACTGGAGGAATAGCAAAGATTTTTCAGCCATCTTTAATATACCAGAAGTTGTTTTCTTATTTTCATAAATCCTTAAAGAGGTAAAAATGATCTACATACCATAGATGGATATAAAAATCAATTTGGAGAAGGGTAAAATAGGTCAAATATCAACTGAAAGTGAAAGAAGTATAATTATAAAAAGGAGAACAAAATAAGAATTTAAACTCCCAGCAGATATTATTGTTGAGGCAGTGTGGACCTAGAAGGGGAGGAAAAGGATTAAATACCTTATAGAGACTCATATTCTTTAGGAATCTTAAAAATAAGCAGTGATATCCAGACTAAGAATAATGAGTTCCATTAGAGATTCTGCAAGTCTCTGACCAGGAGCTCTTGAGTTTATCACATTATGCTCAGGAGGGACCATGGAACCCTCATCCATAAGCATGAACCTCACTGGTGCTGAGACACCCAGCTCTGATGACCAAACCCAAGACCTGGTTGTTCTCCTACCAAAGTTCAGACATAGCACAAAACCCACCTTGAAACTTTTATAATTTTTTCTGCTCAGGGAACTCTGATTAAATAGATTTCTCACACTATGTAATCCCCCTTATAGTATTTCAAATTTTATTTGGAAAGGAGAGTAATAATAATTAAGTTTGAAAAAATATATAATAGTCAACATATCTTTCATTTGTTAGTTTTTCACCATCCTTCTTTATTCCTGCTAAATGCACAATATACAGAAGAAAAATAAAATATTGCCTCACCATCAGAGAAACGATTTCCTGAGTGATTCTGAAAATGACCCACATGCCTTCTCTTGAGCACCACAATGACAAACCAAAGCTTCATGAGACTGCAGTTGGCAGAAGAATCTGATGCCATAGAATTACATTTCATGAATAAGTACAAGATGCCCAGGAATCAAATAATGCCCTTTATTCTATGGATGCTATTGTTTAATCAAATCCATGAAACATGACTCATTTAATCTTCTTAATATAAAGGATTCCAGCTCACATTTCTTCTTTAGATTTCAAAAATACTCTTTGTAACAATAGGTTTACTCTGCCTGAGGAATCATCTACTAATTACTATTTTTCCCCATGGTAAATAAATACCTTAAAATGTTTAAAAAAAAAAACTAAAATATTTTTAGGCTAGTTCCATTGGGCTTTGTTTATAATGTTTTATTAAAATAATTTCCATTTGAACTTCATTATTTCTTCAAGGCATTAGCTTTAATTGATCTAATTTTAATGATTTCTTACATGATGCATGTCACTGGTTTATATCAGCATTCTGTCATCAGCTAAATAAACAACTTCTCCTTGGTATATTTTCTCTGTAGTTAAAATCACATCCATAAGTCCACCTTTTTCAGAGTTTAGAATTAGACTTTTTTTTTAGCACTCACACATTAGACAAGCTAATGCAAATTTATGAGACATTTATCAATAGAACAGAATTTTACCAAAAAAAAAAAAAAATCTAGTACGAGAGACCTGATTAGTTCCTGAACTTAATTATGTGTCCTTTAAGTAACCTGTACAAAAATTCTGGAAGTTATCTACTTACCACTCACTTTTTATTGCTTTCATTATTCAAGGGACAAATATTTCTTGAATGCCATTAGGAAGAAGTCCTTGGTCCCTTCAGTTCAGTTCAGTCTCTCAGTTGTGTCCAACTCTTTATGACCCCATGAACCGCAGAATGCCAGGTCTCCCTGTCCACCACCAACTCCTAGAGTTCACCCAAACTCATGTCCATTGAGTCAGTGATACCATCCAACTATCTCATCCTCTGTTGTCCCCTTCTCCTCCTGTCTTCAATCTTTCCCAGCATCAGGGTCTTTTCAAATGAGTCAGCTCTCTGTATTAGGTGGCCAAAGTATTGGAGTTTCAGCTTCAGCATTAGTCCTTCCAATGAGCAACCAAAGGAGACTAATCTCCCTTTAGGTTGTCTGGTTGATCTCCTTGCAGTCCAAGGGACTCTCATGAGTCTTCTCCAACACCACAGTTCAAAAGCATCAATTCTTCAGTGCTCAGCTTTCTTTATAGTCCAACTCTCACATCCATACATGCCTACTGGAAAAACCATAGCCTTGACTAGACGGACCTTTGTTGGCAAAATAATCTCTCTGCTTTTTAATATACTGTGTAGGTTGGTCATAGCTTTCTTCCAAGGAGACTCCATCCCTTAGTTCCTCACAAACTCTGACATCTGGGAAGTTAATATATTAGAACAATGACATATATAGGAAGGAGTTAAAAATATTATAAACACTGAATTTTTCTTAAAACTTCTTTTAAAACTAGAGTAAGAGGTCTAAAGTTTAAGGAACATTTTTCCTTAATTTATAAAATGATATGTACCCCTTTTCTTTCTCTGTCCATATAAAACAAGCATAATCTTTGTAAAAGCATAAAAATACATTGCTAAAGTATAAGGAATCTGTCTAGGAAGGCAATTTACTGTTGTACAACTTTGTTATCGATTTCAGCTTGATCTCATTTAGAACATATAGCTTCTCATTTTTAACTTTTTACTTACATGCTTACCTAGACAATTTATTCAGTTATCCAGTACATGATATAGGGGCTTATTATTGAGAAAATTCTTATATTCCTTGTGACATGGCAGTGAACAAGACAGAATCTATAGTCTCATGGAGTTAGCATATAGCATTTCTTGAAGAAAACAATCTCCAAAATCACTTGATGCTCTGAAGCTGACTTATTAAGATTCTGCAACCATCATCCATTAATTTTGAATCCAGGTTATCTTTCCATTAATTATTGTTTGTAATGTTTTTGTTAAAGGTCAGGTCTCTCTTTAACCTCGGTTATTATTTTCCTCATATTTTAAGCAGACTATGGTTTTCATCATATTCACTCTACTTACCTATTCTCTTGTTTGGTAGCTTTCGCTTCCAAGCTATCTTCAAGGTTAAACTTTGAGTTCAAGCTAGCCGCTAGCATCGTTCAGTTATTAGCCTGTATGTGGTTCCCTTCCTTGTCCTTGCAGTCTAAATTAGATATCCTTTCTATATTTTTGATGTCATAGCACTTAAAACAGTTTTTATTGTTTCGTTTGTTTACAATGCTTGTATTCCAAGCAAACTATAATATACTCTCTGAGGCAAACATGTTTCTGTATATGACAGAGAGGATATAGTGACCATATAGTGGCAATATATATAATGTTAAAGGAGAGTCTTCTTCCATACATTAGCTTAAAATCATGAATCTTGTGATTGGCCAGTTAAACAAGTAAAAGGATAATAATTCAAAACTAGGAATGAAACTGTACCATATGTGAGTAGTTCATGTGTGGATTCCATATACATGGACTTAAATAACAACCCCACACTTCTTCCCTGCAAAAAAAAATAAACAACAAAAAGTCTCAACTCCTAAGAAACACCTTCCAACTTGTTAGTTCTATATAACAGGTTAAAAAATAACGATAAAAGTAATGCGATGGCTGTATTGGAAGTGTATCTTATCAAGTAAACTGGCTAGTCATAGTATTTCCCTTAACCCCATATATGTTGTTAATGTCATTGATTCATGATACCTATAAGACATTTTCAGGAAAGCAACTCGATTAATTACAGTTTATAATGACAGACATAGCAGCGGCTGTCACTCTGCTAGGAGTCTGCCTGAAAGCCATTGATCACACAGGAACTTTAAGTGATAGAAGATAGTTCTACATAAGAATCAGTCTTTTCAAGAGTACCTAAGACAAAAACAATTATCTTGGCCCAGGAGTGTTTTCAAAAGTGTACAAGTTTATTTCTCCCAGAGGATTTTGCTAGCTTCTCCATAAAACAATGATGTCTGTAACCTATAAAATCAAGCAGAAATTACTCCTGCCAGTATTATAATAAACTAGTTAATATTGAGTACTTTTATGAGGCAAGAACTAAAACAAATTCTTCCTGAAAACACTGGATGTGTTGTTAACTTTATCATTGGAAAAAAAAAGTTTTTACAGTATGGAGATCTATATCTATCCAGTTTTATCTATTCCAATTGAGTGTACAGTAATGAAGCCTGATTTAAAGGGTCTAGTGCAAAAGGAGAATGTGGGGCCTGTTGTTAAAAAGAATTAACACTTTAAAGGCAGAGACAGTAAATCATTAAACCAACCATAGGGCACTGTTTAATTGAGTAGATTGCATGCCCTGGCTATAATTTAGAGTTTTTATACCAAATACCTTGCTATAGTTGTACGTGTGCCTCTGTGTGTGCGTGTGCTTAGTCATGTCCAACTCTTTGTGACCCATGGACTGTAGTTCGCCAGACTCCCAGTCCGTGGGATTATCCAAGAATACTGGAGTAGGTCATCGTTCCTTCTTCAGGGAACCTTCCAGATCCAGGGATCAAACTATCATCTCCTGGGTCTCCTGCATTGGCAAGAGGATTCTTTACCCCAGGGCCATCTGGGAAGCCTCACTATACATATATATAGTTACAAAAACTAAAAAAATAAAAACCTTTTGTCTTCCAAAATAGGCACAGTTACCAATATTCACACACAAAGAGACTGTAGCACGGAAAAGCATCCTGTGTTTAGCTAAAGTTTCCCAGGAAGTCAGCAGGAACACTCAGGCAATAACCTAGGATCCTAACTCCAGCTAGCTCTCTGTTTACTTTATCAGGTTTCATCTCCAAATCGAACTGCAATTTCAACAAATGGCAAAGACATTTATGACCAATATATCCTGCTTCCCCTTAAAATATCACCTCTGCAGTCAATTCTAGGAATTTAATTGTATGAGACAACAACTGTTGCTTTCGTGAATTACTTTTTGCCCCATTCAGAGTCCAAAACATTACCAGATTCAGGAAATGAAAAAACTCATAAAGCAGCAGCTCTTTTCTATCCAGTGCAGCTGAGAGATGCAATTAATAAAAATAGAGAGACTTGACAGCCTAGCAGCACCCAAAGTAATAACACCTTTTATGAATATGAGACATGGGTCCCAGGGCATCTTGAGGCAGGATTCTGCTCTATTGATTACATTGTCAGACAACACATTTCATATCACTGAACATGTCCTGTATCAGGAGATGTGGGAAAGGGACACTAGAGGAAACATAAATTTCAGTGGAAACAGGAGTGCCTATGAACCTCAGCATGCATTTCTGAGAGCAAGAAAGGTGATCTCGTTTGTGAGGCCAGTTGCAGGCGTCCTCATAAGTTAGAAAAGCGTCAATAGCTGGGGAAGAACTTAAGCACCTAAGTACAGACAACATGGCATGGAATCCCAAGCTATGGCAAGTATTTGTTTCCTAGGAACTGCTACAAGGCTCTCGAATTTCTCATCTTTGCTTTCACACATTTCACAATTTTTTATATACCAGATCTAGCCATATTGGCTCCCCTGTGATGAAAGTAATTCTGTTTATTGTATGCAAGTATTAATTCAATGCAATTTCCCTGTCATTCCATGCCCTATATCCACACATTTTGTCTCCTATTAATCACTCTAGCAAGCTAAGATTTCTAGTCAAGAGGTTTCATCAGATATTTGATAAGAAAGGAAGGATTCTCAGCATGTCAACTGCATTCTCTTCCATGATTATCCTTTTAAACTGAAGAACAGAAAGTTTCCAGATTCTCTTTTTCTAATTTCTCTAACTTACCTTTTACTCACTCTGTTTTCACGGTTCCAAGCTGGCCCCTCCATTTTTTAACTGAAAGGCAGGAAGGGCATTTGTTGGGGCACAGGCATTTCTAACCAAGAAAAGTCTTTCCAGGCAGAATTTGTGTGTGTGTGTGTGTGTGTGTGTCTGTGTCTGTGTCTGTGTGTATGATTCACAGATCCTATTAGCTGCCTAAGTCCCTTTCAGTGTATCATAGACTATGTTGAACGTTATATGTACATAATTTCTAGGTGTTTATAAACACTACACATGGAAATGTCATTCACACTTCAAAAGCAAAGTAGGGATGCAAATAAGTTTTAAACATACCTATGTGAAGGAGAAGCTATAGTTTGCTTTTGTGAAGGGGATGTGGCAGGTAGAAATGGGCAGATGACATAAATTGGTAATATCCAGTTTCCTGAGATGGGTGGGACTTTCTTTATCATGAATATTTAGAGAATAAAACAGTTCCTAAATTTTCTTTTTTCTGTTGAATTAAACTAGGCAGAATGTGTGTCCTCCTATATAAAACCTCTCCTGACAAGTAACACATTCTGTAAATATCTCTATTGTTATTTTTGTTGTTTAGTCACTAAGTCATATATGACTCTTTTGTGATTCATGGACTATATCCTCCCAGGCTCCTCTGTCCATGGAATTTCCCAGGCAAGGATGCTGGAGTGGGTTGCCATTTCCTTCTCCAGGGATCTTCCCCAGCCAGGAATCAAACCTGCATTTTGTGCACTGGTGGATGGATTCTTCACCACTGAGCCACCAGCAAAGCCCCCAGATATGTCTATTACAGAATAAGTTTTACTCTATTTTCCCCATTTTTTATATTTATCTATCTTAAGTTGTATACTGTTTTGAAACAAAAACATATGCTAATTGCTGTTTGATCTGCAGAACCTAATGTATGATAAATCAAATCCAAAAACAACTGCAATTTTAATAATGTATTAAACTTTTACACCTTGTTAGCCCTTGTGATAAATTCTAGCACTCATAACATTGGTTTATCTTCATAATAACCCAGTGATTTCAATATTTCTCATTATTTCCATTTTACTAATGGGGAAGCCAAGGCGTACAATTCCACAAGCACTAAATTTAGGTTTTACATTCAGAGATGATCAATAACCAGAAACTCCTTCCTAATTAAGAGTTTCTTCAATTCCAGTAGCAGCATCTAAGTACTGAGATGTAAATAAAGGAAAGTCTCAGGCTCTTGTGGGTCCCCAGAAACAAAGCAGCTCAAGGTACACACAAGCAGCTCAAGTCATATGTGCTTGGCTGGAGCAACAGCCTGCCTTGAAATTAGGAGTATGACCACTAAGGTAACTGGCAGAAGGGAGTGTTTCATCCCACTTAAAAAGCAACACATCTAGACCACATGTTCTTATTATCCAGGTTTTATCTAACTTGCTTCCTTCCATGTCCAAGAAGAGAAAGTATGGATATGTATTCCATCTTTGTGTCTTGTTTCCTTTAGATTGCTACTATATAGAGAACCATAGCTGTTCCTGTATATTTTATGTCATCCTGAAACCTTTTTGTTTTAAACATTGCTCTTTGAATTACCAGTTTGGTGGAAGGGGACAAATTAACCAGTGGATAAAGTAATGCTCAAAATTCTCCAAGCCAGGCTTCAGCAATACATGAACTGTGAACTTCCAGATGTTCAAGTTGGTTTTAGAAAAGGCAGAGGAACCAGAGATCAAATTGCCAACATCCACTGGATCATCAAAAAAGCAAGAGAGTTCCAGAAAAACATCTATTTTTGCTTTATTGACTATGCCAAAGCCTCTGACTGAGTGGATCACAACCAGCTGTGGAATATTCTGAAAGAGATGGGAATACCAGATCACCTGACCTGCCTCTTGAGAAATCTGTATGCAGGTCAGGAAGCAACAGTTAGAACTGGACGTGGAACAACAGACTGGTTCCAAATAGGGAAAGGAGTACATCAAGGCTGTATATTGTCACCCTGCTTATTTAACTTATATGCAGAGTACATCATGAGAAACGCTGGGCTGGAGGAAGAACAAGCTAGAATCAAGATTGCCAGGAGAAATATCAATAACCTTAGATATGCGGATGACACCACCCTTACGGCAGAAAGTGAAGAAGAACTAAAGAGCTTCTTGATGAAAGCAAAAGAGGAGAGTGAAAAAGTTGGCTTAAAGCTCAACATTCAGAAAACGAAGATCATGGCATCCAGTCCCGTCACTTCATGGGAAATAGATGGGGTAACAGTAGAAACAGTGGCAGACTTTACTTTGAGGGGCTCCAAAATCACTGCAGAGGGTGAGTGCAGCCATGAAATTAAAGAAACTTACTCCTTGGAAGGAAAGTTATGACCAACCTAGACAACATATTAAAAAGCAGAGACATTACTTTGCCAACAAAGGTCTGTTTAGCCAAGGCTATAGTTTTTCCAGAAGTCATGTATGGATGAAAGAGTTGGACTATAAAGAAAGCTGAGTGCTGAAGAATTGATGCTTTTGAACTGTGGTATTGGAGAAGACTCTTGAGAGTCCCTTGGACTGCAAGGAGATCCAACCAGACAATCCTAAAGGGGATCAGTCCTGGGTGTTCATTGGAAGGATTGATGTTGAAGCTGAAACTCCAGTACTATGGCCACCTGATGTGGAGAGCTGACTCATTTGAAAAGACTGTGATGCTGGGAAAGATTGAAGGCAGGAGGAGAGAGGGGACAACAGAGGATGAGATGGTTGGATGGCATCACTGACTCAATGGACGTAAGTTTGGGTGGACTCCAGGAGTTGGTGATGGACAGGGAGGCCTCGAGTACTGAGGTCCATGTGTTGCAAAGAGTTGGACACTATTGAGTGACTGAACTGAACTGAACATTGCTTGATTTTGTTGTATTTTCTTCTGTAGTAGCTAGTATGTTATTTCTGCATTCTTTTCATACTTTCAATACAAAGTGGAAGAAAATCTGTCTCCATTACTTCTTTCTCTTTCTGCCCACTAGTACTTCCAGTACTTCCCCCAAAGGAGGAAAAGCTGAAATGATTGGTCAGAGCTAAGAATTGAGTATAATATAAAAGCCCCCAACAAATAGTGAGGTTTTGCTTCCAGTTCTTTTACCCAAATGGAGCATTCTCTCTTCTGCCTCTGTATTCATGAGGTGGGTACATGTGGGGCAAAGTCCACAAGACTTTTTAGTTCCAACTCAGACTGGGAGAGAAGGAATGAGTGTGAAGCATACTTTCCTTCTTGTCTGTGTAACTGGAAGGATAAAAAGATTTAGCGTCAGTGCCGCAGATCTCCCAAATGGGAAGGATTAGAACAGTATACTTTGGCTTGCAGGCTGATGTTTCATGAAGGAAAAGAAAATACAAAATAAATCCAGAAAATCCCTGCACTCGTTTGTGTAATATGCTTGGCTGGCGATAAATAATGTTGGCTGTTTACTTCCCATAACTATTGTATTTTGTTTTTGTTTTTAATGTCATCAACCCCAGAAAGGTGGAATGATGAATGATGAGATTTCAATACCAAAGCACCACCTTGCACACTTAACGACTATATGTTTCTTCCCTCTACTTCACAGTCCTCCAGAGATAGTTTGGGCAAAGAGGAGAGGTATTGAGAAATAGGGGAAGGAATTTGAAGAGACAGAGAGAAATCTCTAACTCAACAATTGGACCATGATATTTCCTGGGGCTCAGTCATTTAGATTCCTTGCTTCCTTGGCTGGGTAGGGCAAATCTTGATAGTCATCTACAGATACTCAAACTCTTCTTCCAGTCAGCAGAGCTCACAGCCAGTCAACAGGACTCCATTTCCCATGCCCTCTGGTGGCCAGACAACTAAATTCTAAGCCACAGGGATATGCATACTACTGAATTTTGCTCTCTCCTTGTCCCTCTCTTTGCATTGTCTGGCACAAAGATGTAATGGCAGATGCAGATGCCAGGAATTTAGAGATGAAAGTGTACCATGAGGATGGTAGGGCTTCCCTAAGCAGGCTTTTTATTATGAAAAAGAAAAGTAAGCATCTTTAATGTTTAAGCCGTTGTGTCTTGGGTCTTTTTGTTTTATCAGTTTAGACTGAGATGAGGTGAAGTCACTCAGTCGTATCCGACTCTTTGTCCGACTCTTTGTCCGACTCTTGTGACCCCGTGGACTGTAACCTTCTAGGCTTCTCTGTCCATGGGATTCTCCCCCAGGCAAGAATACTGGAGTGGATTGCCATTTCCTTCTCCAGGAGATCTTCCCGACCCAGGGATCAAACCCGGGTCTCCTGCATCAAAGGCAGGCGCTTTAACCTCTGAGCCACCAGGGAAGCCTTCAGTTTAGACTATACCCAAACTAATCCAGATGAAGAGGTTCCTCAGAAATGTGGCCTATTCTCTTTCCCTGTATACCATTCCCCACAGTTTCTCAATTACAATGATCCTAGTTCACACCACAGTTTTCAAGACATCTTTGGTCCCAATATACTTGTAAGCTAAAGTACCATTTTATCTCTAGGTACAAAGAGTTATGTATTTCTTACTCTTCGCTGACATTCTTCAAAGCTGATGATAGCTTCTTTTCATTTTGAAATCAGGTAGTCATATTCTTTTTAGTCCTCCTATTTTTAATTCTTACCAAGAATAAATGAAAACTTTTGGATATTTATGAATTCACCTTTGCAAATACAAGTACAGAGTGATGGATGGTGCCCGACTCTCATCAATTAGCAATTTCAACATGCTTTTTTCCCCCTTTGTCATGGCTGCCATCACCAGCCTCTCCATAGTAAATGCATTTCCTCTTTGGAACATTTTCCACTAAAATGCATAGCAAACGTTACTCCAAAGAACAGCTCAAAGGAAAAAATACACATATAAATTTCCATACATTGAAGATGTCTATGGAAAGTACGATGTTATAACTTAAAGGATCAAAAACTTTTAATTAGACCTCCTGGGTTCCAATATTATCCATTATCTATAAATACTGGTCAAGTTTACCTCTCAGACCTCAGTTTCTCATTTATGAAGGAAAATAGCAGTAGCTGCCTACTGTGGATTAAATGAGCTTATACCTGTATTGTGTAGCTTGTAGAATGAATAACATGTCGCTGACACATGGCAGCCACTCACTCACTGTTAATTCTTCGTGTAGTTAATGCTTTGAGTCTTTTCTAAATCTATCTTCACAAGTAATTGACAGTCAGTGTATTTGAAAGCAATGTCTGAAGCCAACATGTTTGCCTGGTTTAGGGAGAGTGAATGTTTTGTCAAGCAGTTAGGGCCTACTCCAAGTTCACAGAAACAACACAAAATGCTTACTGAACTGAAGAATACTAATTATGCACCCTATTTATAATAATCTTACAAAGTCTCATTACCTACAGCAGTCACAATGCATTCATCTCATTTCTGTTTAGGCTGGGAAAATTACAGGAAGGCCTTGTCATTCTTTTGGAGTTTTCTGTATTTGGTGACATTTCCCCAGCTTGCTATAAAACAGCAGCTGCAATTAATTACTTTTTGAATCGACTAGAGGACAGCTTGTAAGTTTTCTGCTGCCCTCTGTCAATTCTGGCACAATGAATTCTTTTTCAGAGTTGCATTTTACAACCTGCATTTTAAGCATTTCAAAGATTGCAGGGCCTGAACATAAAAGAGTAGACTGGGGGAACATTTTATATTTAGCATTTTCCCAGAAATATAGCACTATAATGATAATCAATCAACTTGGGATCCTAGTGTTTGTAATTAACAAATATTTTTACTTTTTAAAAGTTTGAAACTTTGTAAAATTCTCTTACTAATGGTTGAGTTGACATCATCTTATGCTCTCAAAAGATTAGTAAAGATCTCCATCAGTTTGGGATTGTCTATGCTGACCTCATCACGTCCAAAGTTTTAATCATCTGAAAGTGAGATACAACGAGAGAGGAAAATCCCAACCTGGAAGTTCTTGTCAGTCCTTTTAAGTCAGCAATTGCAAATACTTCCACTCTGTTCAGAACCTATGTTAAATGAAATGTCTCACATTTATTTTGTCTTCAAGTTTTCAAGTCATACACAGACACATGTTATAGGATTTTTATGTTACTAGAGCCCATCTCCATAATTGGCCTCAAAGCGAGGTGAGGGGTTGTGAACTGTGCAGGAATTCACATAACCTCACTCAGATAAGTGATTCCCTAGATGATCATTTATAAATGATTTCAGAAAGTATTTTTTGATATAGGTTTTATTCACTTTAAACAAAATGACGGTGTTACATATATAAGAAGACAGCATTTGAGATGAGATAACTTTCTCTAATCTATTCCCTTCTTCAGCACCTATCTTGTACTTACTCAATATAAATAGCAAACAATTCTCAACTTCACGGGTAATGGAAGTTAGGCCAATTCAAATTGACCTCTTTTAGATGTTTCTAGACATATATATTGTGAAAATGTGATGTTCAAAGAAGACTGCCAGCTGACTCCTCATGGGGAAAAAAAAGGAATTGTTCAAAAGGTATTGGATATATGAAAATTCAGTTTCTTACAAGTGAATCAAAAGTCAGAGGTAGTCACACTTGTCTTTGTCCTTTTAGTCAATCTGCTCTTTTATTTCAGTAGTAGTAAAACAAGACATTAGAGGATAATGCTTTGCATCTCAAATTGACTGAGGTATCAATCTGATAGTTTATTAGGGAATCAAGTATAAATATGAAACTAACCTTTCATATTCTGATTTTCAAAAGAAATGATCCAAAACTTGTTCCCAGAATCCTGAGTATTTACATTTACTTCATGAATATAATAAGGGGCCAGAGAGTGAGGGGAAGATATTGTGAGACAAACTGGTGAACAGAATTCTTTAGAAAGAGTTGTTACTTGGCTGAACTCTCACCACATTCTTTTCAAGGGATAAGAAGTCAGGCACCACCTTCAAACTTCGAACATGAGCTTCCAGGACATCAAAATATAATTTTCAAAACATTAACTCTCCCACAGATAAACAGTGAATCTATGACAATAGCTTTTTAAACCAATTAAGTGAGTAAAATTGCCTGATAACAAAACAATTATTAAAAAAAAAAAACGCCAGATATGATTTCAAAGTTAGAAAACTGTGTAATGTCCCATAGGACAGAAAAAAAAACAACATAGAAATCACTAGTCTTCCATTTTCAAAGTATCATTTGCATCTCCACTTATAATTTGTAGCTTATCAATATTCTGTAAGGCAATATCTAACTTTTCAGAATCTGAGACCTAATTATTAGTAAATAGTAAAAAATGATAGCTTATTTTGGAACGACAGATGACCTTGGGACAGGTTAGTGAGACAATGCTCTTATATGAATTTGAAGGGCACATGGCAATCTTTTTTGCCTTATTTATAAGTTTTGGATAGCATCCTTGATAAGGAGATGACTCAGAGTATTTTGAGATATATTCCCTGTAGTCCAAATGTAGAGAGCAGTGCCTGCTGACTCCTGCCTGAAGAAGGTAAAGTGGACTGTGACAGGAGTCTAATTAGGTCCCTGGGAATGTTGAAGGCAACGGTCAGGCAGACGAAGATTCTTGGTGGTAAAGTCAGTTTAGTGCTAAAGCACTAAGATCATTCTGAAACCCCAAGTGTTATAGGTGTGTTCTCCTCTGACCAAGTCTGGACTGTGTGGTAGGTAGACTCCTCTTAGTTCTGACCCATATGGTCTTCTGGAGAGGCACAGGGAGCTCAAGAGAAAGGCTGGATGCCCAGGGGCTGAGCTAGAGGTTACAAGAGACCATCTGGGAAATAGATACATTTGGCAAACCATGAAAAATGCAGGAAAAGGGGACCAAGCAGGTGGCCTTTGAAGAGCCAACAAAAGTATCGACAAGAGAAATCTAACTTTCATCATTGTCCATGCCCACTCAGGATCACTAACTTTAGCTACCTGCCAGGCCCACAGTGGTAACAAGTAAAACAAGTAATAACTGGCATATGGACCTACAGACTCACCTGCCCCAACCCTCACCCTAGTAGGAAAATGGAGAATGAGAACATGAAGAAAATAGAGAGTAGAAGTAACTCACACCCTTCCCCAGGCAGGCTTTCTGCCTGAAATAGGTTAAATAGGGAGCTTCTCAGGTGGCTCGGTGGTAAAGAATCCATCTGCAAATGCAGGCCATGCAGGAGTCTTGGGTTCAATCCCTGAGTCAGAAGGATCTGCTGGAGAGGGAAGTGGCAACCCATCCAGTATCCTTGCTTGGAAAATCCCATGGACAGAGGAGCCTGGAAGGCCCCAGTTCATGGAGTCACAAAGAGTTGGACACAACTGAGCATGCATACAGATTAAGTAGGAGATTTGGGGGTAAGTGGGCTTCATATATTTCCACAACACATACCATACGCATCCTGCAATGATTTTTTTCTTTAAAACTAAACTACATTGATTTTTCCCCTCAGGTTTTTAACATAAAACTGATACATACCATTGTATTAGCTTAAGGTGTACAACATGATTTGATGTATGTGTATACTGTAAAATGTTTTGTTTTTTTTTTTTTGTAAAATGTTTACCACACTAAATTTAGTTAGAATCCATCACTTCACATAGTTATAACATTTTTGCTTCCGGTGAGAATTTTTAAAAATCTATTTTAGCAGCTTTCAAGTATACAATGCAATATCATTAACTATAGTTGCCATGCTATATATTTCATCCCTTAAACTTATCTTAACTGAAAGTTTGTACCTTTTGACCATCTTCACCCATTTTCCCAACCACCCACCCCCTGCCTGAAGTAGGCTGAGTCAGAGATTTACCAGGAAGCCAAGTTTAGCATTTTAACTCTTATATGGGAATGGGTATTCATTTTATTGAATTTCTGAAATCGTGAATTATCATGACAAAAATGACTACTTTGCTTGTTTGCTTTCAGTCTAAATGGGAACAGAAAAGTAACGGAGCGTGCCCAAGTTTTCAGTGAGGGGCAGGGGGAGGAATATAACCCTTTAAATAAAATTGTAAAGGGAGAATGGGAAATAAAAATAAAAATGCACTGTAGTTGCCATCTACATTCCATGCTTTTTCATTAGTGGTAGAAACTGCTTCTTTTATATGAGGAAGCCAGCCAATGGGACTTAGACACATTTCAGGGACCACATCTACTCAGCTCACCAAGATCCCACATGACCATTTTGGGGTTTAGGAACTGAACGTAAAACTTCACCACCAAGATAATAGAGAAGAATCATAACTAAAGAAATAAAAACTATAGTAAATTATACTTCATTCCCAACTTCCACTTTTAGATGTCTGTGCTAAACTTTTTAGGTGTATGATGTATAGAGAAATGGATGCTGTTCCAATGGGGGAAACATTTTTTTCCTTTCCCATAGGACATAAACTTGACAGCCAGGAAAATACATGATATTCTTCATAAGTAAAAATATTACCTTTCAAGTAAGTAAGTCATTTGAACAAAATCTTTTTCATTTTTAGCTTATTTTGGCTAAAGATGCTGCATGCTACTGTAGTAACTGTAAGGCTTTTGAAATTAAATAATCCTGGGGTTGGATCCCACCTCTACCACATTTTAACATTCTGACTTTGAGCAAGGTATTTAACCCTTTAGAGCCTCAATTCTTTATCAATAAAATTGGGATGATATCCACTTCATTACATTTCAAATGGAATTCTCCACCCTTCTATATTTCAGACAGGGATTAGACAGTACACTAATCATTTCATGCCTGACAGAGAAAAAGTATTCAACTTCTTAAAAAAAAAAAAAAAAGACTTGTAATCTTCAAGGCTTATTATAATGTAACTGACCTGGTGAATAGTTTTTCCTTCTAAGCTTGACATGGAGGATTTGGATTTGAACTTCAAATTCAAATGGCTTGCCATTAGGTCTCCTGAGCTGAACTCTGCTCTTGAGACTACCAGAGTGACATTTGTTTTTCTTAGAACTTTGAGCAGCCTGTCTGCAGCAAGTGATCCTTAGGTTCTGAAGCCAGGCACATTGATTACTCCTCTGCTTCCATAATTCGAAGGGTGGGATCAGTTTTGAAAATCTCTAAACAATTTCAATCCTGGGATAGAAATACTAATATCCAGTCAGCTGGTTTGAATTCCCTGTTGTCTAAAGACAACTTATTAGAGAGGTATGTGTAAACCTTGAAGCTAGCTTGCTATGAATTTTGAGAAAAAGTAAAGATCCTTCAAAAGATGATTATGAAACAGAGGAGTGTGGAAGATGGATATTTTGTCAGAACCCAGTGGGAAGAGGTGGTGGATAAACCAAGGTCCAGAACTAGGGGGATATTCCTGGGTGTCCATGACTCCACTTGGGGATGAGGAGCAAGAACTAGCTCAGATACTGTCAGAAAAGTAGAATTCTGAGCATGAATTTAGAAACAGATCCACTAAAAGGCAATAATGAGGGTGAGGTCAGCTGATCAGTTGGGAAAAGGCCAAAGAACCCAAGGTGCAGAGCAAGGTAAACCATTTTGACGCACTCCGAGGGCTCGAAATTCAGCAGTATTTCTACAAAAACAGGGACCTACATTAATTGCATTTAAGAAGAAAAATCAGACCTTTCCAGTGTGCATATGAATACTTCTGTCAAACAACTGGGAAAATGGACTGTCCTGTGCCTAGTCACTCAGTCGTGTCTGATTATTTTTGTGATCCCATAGACTGTAGCCTATCAGGCTCCATTGTCCATGGGGATTCTCCAGGCAAGAATTACTGGAGTAGGTTTCCATGCCCTCCCCAGGGAATCTTTCCAACCCAGAGATCAAACCCAGGTCCCCTGCATTGCAGGTGGATTCTTTACTGTCTGAGCCACCAGAGAAGCCCAGGAAAATGGATTACATTCACAACTATCTAGTATTTGGTAGAGCCTGTTGCAAGTTTGGCACTCTATACATGAGCAAGTCCAATAGTTCAACATAGCCAGCGTGAGAATAGACCAAAGCATTTCTCCATCAGCTCTGGACCCTGTTGGATGAAAGTCCATGAGGATATTAGCTTCCTGTATTCCAGATTGCACATACTTATTTGATGAATGTGTCCCATAAAGACTGCAGTCAAGGAGAAGCTCAAGGAGTAAAATGAACGACCCCTGGAGTCACTCATCATGAGATGAGTGGCTAAAATCAGAGGTGAGGCTGTGAGGATATTAGTCTAGTCACAGGAGGTATACAATACTCTCACACCTAGGAGTTTAACATGATGGTAGACATCAGACAGGTATAAATAAATGTTAAATTACCAATTGTAATAAAGATTAGAAATGAAAATAAACAGGTTCTATGAGAAAGCAACTAGTGGAGACAGAAACATAATTTTAATGAAGAGAGTCAAAAAAGACCTATTTGAGAAACTGACCTGTACTCTGAAGTTAAATTATAATCACAATAGAGGACATCAGGGCTCTTCCAGTTTATGGTGCAAAAGCTATGCGAAGGCAAGGGTAAATACCCATTGCTAGCTGCATGGATGAATATAGAATGCATTAAATAGTGTCTGGGAGTACTGAATGAGGCCCTGACACAAATTAGCCCCTTTCAGTGCCTGTCATACTGTCTAGAGTACTAATATTATTCCATTCCCTACAGTCTTGCATTATACTATGGGAAACTTATTAAAAAAAATTTCACTTCAAACTAATTAATTTAGAGTTATTCTATATGTAAAGAGGTGAGTTTCCATAACCTTCTCTGTCACTAGTCCCAGAGATAAGAGTTATTAATAGTTATCCTATGTTATTATGAGATTCTTCTTCCCAAAAAACTAGATTCCTCCCACTTCTTTCCCTAAATCTCATACATGTCCTTAATTTTGCCAAACAACACAACACATTTTCAATTCTTCTGCTTTTGGAAAGACCCAATATATGATTTCCCAAAGGCATTTTTTCCTATTATTTAAAATATGTTTTCAATTCATTTGTACCCAACTCAAACTGTTGCTTAATAAAAGCCATTTGATTTGACATACAAGCCAAATTTTGAAGATTATCATATCTTCCCCTAAAGCTTTTAAGAGGTAATTGTGTTCTGCCAGACAACAGTAGAACTGGACTTATGAATAATGGTAAAGTTTGTTCCATAATCAAGCAGCTCTGGAATTGGAGGGGTTAAAAACAAAGCAAAACAGAAACTCCCAAAACCTAACTGCCCTTGATTACTGGCTAGAGGAAACTGACAAATTTTAAACTCAAAAACAAATGGAAAATATGTTTAATCAGTGAAAGAAGACATGTTTCCAGAAAAGTCAAAAGCTTGGTTTTAGATAGACCTATTAGAGGCTGAGTTCAATTTACAAATATATTAAAAGAAGAAGCAGGTGAAAGACTTTAGTTCCAGCCAACTGGCTGGTTTCTTGTGCCCTAAGGAAGAACAGATGGATGGAAGAGCCTGAAGGTACTCTACTAGCTAAGGAGAAAATAGACCTTGAAATGGATTACTTAGTCAGTTAACTTAGTTAAAATAAAATCATTATTTTAACTACTACTCAGCATAGAATGGGTTGCACAGAGTCGGACACGACTGAAGCGACTTAGCAGCAGCAGCATAGAATGGCACAACACGGATAATAAAGTATCATGTTCCCAGAGGCAGCTCTTGAAAGAGAGCTTGGCAGCTGTTCATTTCACCTGGGAACTTCAATTCGACATTACAACAAATAAAGTCTGGCATGGAACTGTGAGAAGTCTCTAATTTGTTAACATCAAGAGGCAAGTTTTAAAGGGACAGTTTTCCTTTCTGCTCATTATACTTTATCAAAGGTCAGAATCATTTACAGTTTCAAAAAACGTGCAAACAGTTTTGACAGTGTCGTCGTGCAAGCTAGGGTCATTCTTCCTCACATGGATTTGGCGAGTCTAAGAAAACTCAAAGAATGGCAATCACAGAATTGTGAGACATATCTATTTTCAGTGTCATTCTGCTTGAGGGTTCCAGTTTATTTCTTTCCCCACCTAAATCCAAACATGTTTATAGATATCTCACTAGTGATGGGCCATTGATGCTGAACACATAGGTGTTCTCTGAGATTGTGCTGCCCAGAGCTATTTGTTAATGGTAATCATTAATTATTTAAGCTACCTCAGCAATAATTTTGCCAACATATGAGCCTAGAGAAAAGGTTTGTTATTTAAGGGTCAGATTTATAGTTTTGACTTCCACTTTTCTAAAAACAGACAGAGAGAAATAAACCTTTAATTAAAGTGAAAGGCTAATAAATATGAGAACATACCCTAATTGAGAATAGATTTATTGGGTTTAGATTTATTGGGCTAACAAAGCACAAATCTCTGGGGATTAGACATCATGGAGATCCTTGGCATCTAAAGAGAAACTAGGTTAGGATTAGTGATTGGAGTTCAAGCACATGGACAGTATTTCTATGAGATTAAACTAAGGCAAATCATAAGCTAACACCACATAAAGAGATACTACTTCTAGATCTTTAAGAATCTTTTGCAGGCTCCACTGATTCTTTAACTTCTGCCCATCATCAGCTCCATCTTTTTTCTTTCCATTTTCTTATCATACTATATTTTAATAATATTCTTAAACTCCCATACTATACTCCTCTTTTCATTGCACCTCATGAGCGAAACCCCATGCCTTATGCTGCCTGCTCTCTGCTTTTTCTCTGTTTTCACTCAAGTGGCCAAGCGACAGTATTGTTATTATTATAAAAGACCTATTGTTACTAATATAAATTTGAGTTCAGTAGCCTCAAAGGAACCATCAAAGCTGTTTAGCAATCTTACTCAGTTCTCTGATCCTCTGCTCTCTCAATTCCCTGCAATCTTGCCACTTAACGCATATAAATATATAAACACATACACTTTTATTGTGCCTCGTCTGTAAAAAGAAACTAATAATAAACAAATCTCTTAGATTTTTTGGAAGAATTAAATGAATATGTAGCTCCTAGAATAATGAACAGCAAAAATAAGAGCTACATTAGCTACTTATGTAGCTAATCCTAACCTAGTTTCTCTTTAGATGCCAATAGCAATAATTATTGCTATTATTACTATTGTTTATATATAGTTGTTTACTTACTTTCTATTTGCAGACAAGGTAAACTCAATATATCAGGACTGAATGTATAACATTCTTGAACAAACATTTCAGGGGCACCTAGTTCAGCCCCAGTCATCCAATTTTCCAAGCCAAAGCTAAAGAGACACACTAGACCCTTTCTTCTCTCACACCAGTCCATATCCTGCCATCCAATCCATATCCTGCCATCCAATCCATATCCTGCCATCCAGTCCATATCCTGCCATCCAATCCATTTAGCGATCAACAGAATGATAGACACAGTGTGATGTGGTATGCACTAGATTGTCTCTCCCCTTTTTTTCCTCATGTTCTTGAAACTGTTTTCCTCCATCTAGTTCCTTATACAGCAAAGATTTTGCAAGCACCGCATCTTGTATCATGCTTTTGCTCCACGTGCTCATATCTCATGATAGAGGGGACATTACTGCCAATTGTGCAAAAATAAATGTTTCTGCTTTCTGTTTCTCAGTTCAGAAATTTTTCTGCCATCTACAGGAAAATGGTTTGGAGTTTAGCTTCATCAGTTTGAAAGGCTAGAAAGTTGTTTCTGGTTTTCCAAGTTGTTCCTTTTGATTTTGTTCTTATTGAAATATAATACTGTGTTTATTGCAAGAAAGAAGATACATAGAAAGATAGAAGAAAACAAAATTCACCAATAATTCTTCTCTATTGTAACTCTTAATACTTCAGCATATTTTCTTTTTTTCACATTACTGAAATGCAAGTTTCTTACAATCAATGATAGTATCTTATTCTAGTTAAAATATATCTTATCAAAATCTATCTATATAGTATCAGATACAGTGATACACATGAAGGCTACAAAAGTTAGTAAAATGCCACAGTTGCCCTCAAAATAACAGCCAATTGGAAGGGATGAAGACGCATAGACATATAGGAGCTGCTCTACCGGCATACCCGTTAGGTTCTGAAAAGCTCTCCACAAAATCAATTTTTGTATTAGAACAAAGTGCTATAGAAGTAAACACAACATGATTGTTGGTGGTACGTAGTCATACTTGACTGGCTTTTAACTTGAATGTATTTTCCTTTTTAAAATAAAAGTTCACAAGTAATAAGCAATACTATGTATATAACAATGGTGTTTCTCCAATCTGTAATATGGTGGAGAGAAGTGTATTAAATGTGGGGGGGAAAAAGACACGGAAGAGAGACAGATGAGGCCTATGCAGAATATCAAATCTCTCTTTGGTGGGAATATCAAGGATAGAATACAATATTATTTAATGGACAAAGAAATCCTGTGGAAGGGCTGCAACTTCTCAGAGTCATGCTTCTGAAGAGCAGTGTCTTTACTCAGCAATGGTGTGTGTCTGAAAGTTGCTCAGTTTTGTCTGACTCTTTGTGAACCTATGGACTATAGCCAGCCAGGCTCCTCTGTCCACAGGATTCTCCAGGCAAGAATCCTGGGGTGGGTAGCTGTTCCCTTCTCCAGAGGATCTTCCCAACACTATTGAAGGTGAATAACTTCTTATCTTAGGACTGCCTGGGAAATTACTAATATTGCCAATTTAAGCTTTTAATTTGTAGATTTTTAAAGTGTTTTTGCAGATTCCTCCTGTGAAATTAACTTAGATGAGATAAGCATATGTATACATACAAATAACAAGTATCAGTTCAGTTCAGTTCAGTTCAGTCTCTCAGTCATATCCCACTCTCTGAGAACCCATGAACTGCAGCACGCCAGGCCTCCCTGTCCATCACCATCTCCCAGAGTTCACTCAAACTCATGTCCATCAAGTTGGTGATGCCGTCAAGCCATCTCATCCTCTGTCATCCCCTTTTCCTCTTACCCCCAATCACTCCCAGCATCAGAGTCTTTACACATATACAAGTGATTCTTATGTTTGTGGATTCTGTATTATAAATTTGCCTATGCTAAAATTTATTTGTAATCATAAAGTCAATATTCAAGGAGTTTTATGGCTCTTTTCAGATATGTGCAGAATGAAGAAACATTTGAGTCACCCCACACACATTCCCAGTTGAAGTCAAAGAATAGAATACTCTTCCTTCTTTTTTCAGAACTCACACTGTAAACTAGTGTCTTTTTCATGGTCCCTTAAAAGAAAGTGAAAGTGAAAGTCGCTCAGTCATGTCCGAGTCTTTTCAACCCCATGGACTATACAGTCCGTGGAATTCTCTAGGCTAAGATATTGGAGTCAGTATCCTATTCCTTCTCCAGCAGATTTTCCCAGCCTGGAATTGAACCAGAGTAACTTGCATTACAGGCAGATTCTTTACCGACTGAGCTATCAGGAAAGTCCTAAGTCTGTTAAGTGCTGCCTTTAAAAATTTTTTTTCATGCTTTTTATTGATTTCACTATTTAAAATAACCTCCAAATCTAGTGCCCAAGAGACGTCTAGTTCTAAGCACAAGAAGGCTGTGATGAGAAAATGTGTGTTAAATAAGCGTCATACAAGCATGAGTTATAGTGCTGTGGGTCTTGAGTTCAGTGTTAATAGTAATATATATTAAGTAAGATATCTTTAAAGAGAAATGTACATGAAACAACACTATATATTTGTCAGTTGACAAGAACATTGTGATTGGAGGCTTATAGGAGCCTAAATGTGTTTTTTAAAATACTAGCATATACATTTGTATTCAGTTCAGTTCAGTCACTCAGTCATGTCTGACTCTTTGTGATCCCATGGACCACAGCATGCCAGGGTTCCCTGTGCATCATCAGTTCCTGGAATTTACCCAAACTCATGTCCATTGAGTTGGTGATGTCATCCAACTACCTCTTTCTTTGTTGTCCCCTTCTCCTCCCGCCTTCAATCTTTCCCAGCATCAGGGTCTTTTCAAATGAGTCCTTCACATCAGGTAGCCAAAGTATTAGAGCTTCAACTTCAACATCAGTCCTTCCAGTGAACACTCAGGATTGATCTCCTTTAGGATGGACTGGTTGGATCTCCTTGAAGTCTAAGGGAATCTTAAGAGTCTTCTCCAACACCACAGTTCTTTATAGTCCAACTCTCACATCCATACATGACTCCTGGAAAAACCATAGCCTTGACTAGATGGACATTTGTTGGCAAAGTAATGTCTCTGCTTTTTAAATATGCTTTCTAGGTTGATTATAATTTTCCATCCAAGGAGTAAGTGTCATTTAATTTCATGGCTGCAATCACCATCTGCAGTGATTTTGGAGCCCCTCCAAAATAAGTCTGTCTATATTTCCACTGTTTCTCCATCTATTTCCCATGAAGTGATGGGATCAAATGCCATGATCTTAGTTTTCTGAATGTTGAGTTTTAAGCCAACTTTTTCCACTCTCCTCCTTCACTTTCATTAAGATGCTCTTTAGCTCTTCTTCACTTTCTGCCATAAGGATGGTGTCATCTGCATATCTGAGGTTATTGATATATCTCCCAGCAATCTTGATTCCAGCTTGTGCTCCCTCCAGCCCAGTGTTTCTCATTATGTACTCTGCATATAAGTTAAATAAGCAGGATGACAATATATAGCCTTGACATACTCCTTTTCCTATTTGGAACCAGTCTGTTATTTCATGTCCAGTTCCAACTGTTGCTTCCCGGCCTGCATACAGATTTCTCAAGAGGCAGGTTAGGTGGTCTGGTATTCCCATCTCTTTCAGAATTTTCCACAGTTCATTGTGATCCACAGTCAAAAGCTTTGGCATAGCCAATAAAGCAGAAGTTTTTTCTGGAATTCTCTTGCTTTTTCAATGATCCAGTGGATGTTGGCAATTTGATCTCTTGTTCCTCTGCCTTTTCTAAAACGAGCTCAAACATTTGGAAGTTCATATATATATATATATATATATATGTGTATGTATACATACATATGTGCGTACATGCGTGTGTGCTGAGTCACTTCAGTCATGTCCAACTCTTAGTGACACTAGGGACTGTAGCCTACCAGGCTCCTCTGACCATGGGATTCTCCAGGCAAGAGTACTAGAGTGGGTTTTCATGCCCTCCTCCAGGGGATCTTCCAACCCGGAGATTAAACTCCCATCTCTTATGTCTCCTGCATTGGCAGGTGGGTTTTTATCACTAGCCTACCTGGGAAGCTGTACATAAATGCATATTAATACAAATATACATATTGATTAATCAGGTGACTAATACTCAACTGAAGAGTGACTTTATCTTTCCAATCCTTGAATCAGATTACATGTTGTAAATTGGATTTATTTGTTTATAAAAACAATAGAGGACTTTGCTGGCACCACAGTGGATGGGAGTCTGCCTGCTAATGCAGGGAGCACAGGTTCCCTCACTGATCTGGGAAGATTTTACGCACCTCCGAGCAACTAAGCCCATGTTCCACAACTACTGAGCCAGCACTTGAAAGCCTAGGAGCTGCAGCTACTGAGCCCACATGCTACAGCCACTGAAGCCTGCATGCCCTAGAGCCCCCCGTCCCACAACAAGAGAAACCACCAAAATGAGAAGCCTGTGTAACGCAAGTACGAGTAGCCCACACTCGCTGCAACTAGGGAAAGCCTTGTACAGCAACAAAGACTCAGCACAACAACAACTATATATATATATAAAATTAATTTAAAAAAACACACACAATAGCAACTCTTTGAAACTGGACTTGTCCCAGGAAATCTGTTGCTCATGAACATTGCCTACTGCTGTTGTTCAGTCACCGAGTCATGTCTAACTCGTCACGACCCCATGGACTGCAGCACACCAGGATTCCCTGTCCCTCACCTGGTGGGCTGCCATCTCTGGGGTCACACAGGGTCAGATACGACTGAAGCAACTTAGCAGCAGCAGCACTGTCTCCCAGAGTTTGCCCAAGTTCATGTCCATTGAATCAGTGATGTCATTGTCTACTGACACCAATTCTAACTGAAATGATTAAGCAAAGCAGAGGAGGTGGAGAAATCTGTCTGTCTGCTTCAGCTTCAGGATTCAGGCCAAAGAATGTTTTCTCAGCAACTGAGCAAAGAGAATTAGAAAAAGAAGAGGAATGACTACCAAGAAAGAATTAACTAAATAAGACCTCCAAGTAGAACTAAATCCCTCTGCCACCAAATCAGAATATTTTTACATTCTTCTTATTATTTTTAGTATTTATTACTGCTTTTATGGGCTGCAGTGTTCCATCCTCCAGGTGAATTTAATTGAATTCCCTGGGCTAAAAAGCAGAAACAAGGAAGACTTCATAGATAGAGATATATGCTCCTGAATCAAATGAAAATGAGACATGGAAAGAACTAAACATGAAATATAGCTAAGAAATATGTAGTTCAGACTTTGGCCAAAGAAGCTAGACAAAAGGGGCAATTTTCAAAGCTGAAGTTATGTGGTTTCCCTTTTATTTAGAGAAGAATGGCAACCAACTACGGATTTTTATTCACGCTGGCCTTTACTTTTGATGTTGTCTTTCAGAAACACCTATTGCTTATGAGTAGCTATGTGACTGATGACACAGAATGATTACTCCTAGAAGTATACAGCTCACTGTGGAAATCACATGCCTAGTTTTCAACGTAGTCTCTAATCCTTTATCTAATTTTGTGAAAAGTTGGTCCTGTGCCAAGATTATACCATCAATTTTAGGCCTTTTAAATGTAAACAATGGCTGCCAAATAGTGCTCTAAATCTATCCCCTACCTTTTTGGAAAATGAGGAAAATCATCCATTTTCTTTAAATATATATCTAAGAATTTGGTTATAATTTCAGCTGCAAAAAGCACTGGCAAAATTGCAGTCCTGGAGTACAACCATTCTCAACCACATTAACTGACAAGAACAAAACACACCCAGTGTGCTGAGATGCTACTGTTCCAATGACAAGCTCTGCATACAAACAGGAGTGCCCCTGCCTCTGCAGACAGAAAAGGACCCATGACAAAAGATGTGCACCAAAAGACTGACAGCTCATCTTCTCCTGCACTTGCTTGCTGCATTGCACATGGTAGAGAGATGTGTAGCAAATTGGTGACACACAATCCCTCCTCTCCCTGTAACACATTCTCAGTCATTCTTCTCATTCTATCTTTTGCATCAGTTGACCTTGTCCAACAGTCATGCATTTGTACCTGCATGCTAAGTCCTGTCTGACTCTTTGTGACCCCATGGACTGTAGTCCACCAGGCTCATCTGTCCATGGAATTTTTCAGGCAAGAATGTTGGAGCAGGTTATCATTTCCTACTCCAGGGGATCTTCCTGACCCAGGGATAAAACCCACATCTCCTGCATTAGCAGGCAAATTCTTTACCACTGTGTCACCTGGGAAGACCTTTCCAATGTTCAAGGTTCTTCTAAAGTTAATGATCTTAGACTCTGGACATAGTCCTTAAACATATAAAAGGTTATATATACAGACTAATAGCCAGCTCTTTCCCATCTGACTTAAAGATAGAACATGGGCTGCTGCCACTCATTCCAGAAGAACCAAATACATGTTCTTAATTATGAAGATAATGATGACTGTGATGTTGATGATGATCAGACCACAGCAGGTATAGAGAAGACTCGGACTGCAATCGAAGGAACCTCATTTTGATAAAAGAAATGCTCTGACATAAGAAATTCTGATCTACTTGCAAATTCAAATTTACTCTACATTCAAGAATTTGCTAAGCATCAACTGTGAGACCAGTGCTGTGACAGCCTAGTTCAGTTCAGTTCAGTCACTCAGTCATGTCCGACTCTTTGCAACCCCATGGACTGCAGCACTCCAGGCCTCCCTGTCTATCACCAACTCCCGGAGCTTACTCAAACTCATGTCTATTGAGTAGGTGATGCCATCCAGCCATCTCATCCTCTGTCATCCCTTCCTCCTCCCACCTTCAATCTTTCCCAGCATCAGGGTCTTTTCAAATGAGTAGTTCTTTGCATCAGGTGGCCAAAGTATTGGAATTTCAGCTTCAGCTTCAGTCCTTCCAATGAACACCCAGGACTGATTTCCTTTAGGATGGACTGGTTGGATCTCCTTGCAGTTCAAGAGACTCTCAAGAGTCTTCTTTAACACCACAGTTCAAAAACATCAATTCTTCGCTGCTCAGCTTTCATTATAGCCCAACTCTCACATCCATAGACAGAACCCAAGGAATAGATACAATTACAGACTGAAGACCTATTTCTGTCAAATTGATTTACAACTTATTTTAAAATGACTTTTGTGAGTGATATTATTAAGAAATGTTTAAAGATAACATGTAATTACTGTACTATTTTTGAGTTCAGAGTTTGAGTAATCAAAGGAGACTACATGGAGGTGAGGCTTCAGGTCAGCCTTTAAGAACACATAGGATTAGGAAATAAGGACATACGTTCACTTTGTAAATATTTACAGTATAGCTACCATGTTCAAGTACTACTAGAATCATAGACTGATACAATTAAAAGGCCCATTTGAGATTATAAAATACCCTCTCAGTATACAAATGAGGAAATGGTATCTAACTTTTACTCCCTCTGGATAGCCAATTGTAGTAAATTATAACCATAATGACAAAAAAAAAAAAAAAAGAAAACCCAAAAAACATTTCTATTGTTAAGAAATGAATCCTCATATGAAGAAAGGATTTTTTTAACTTTTCTTTCTTATAAAAACAAATACTAAGGTTTGCCATACATTTCCTATATTTAATTCTTCTTTATTTTATTTTTTTGTAAATGTATGGTCTTTAGCAAAATGTGTACAACTAACCTCCAGTTTAGTATGTTTGTCTTGTTTATGTATTAACCACAGTTGTTAAATTCCAAGTTATTTTATACTAACTTTTCAGACATCAATAAATCTTAGATTATACTTTGGAATTTTTTTTGTTCTTCTTCTTCCCAAAAATGAGAGCAAAGAGAAGAAGCCAGGTATGCACGAAACATTTGGTGAGAGGCAGCATGTTGTTTAGTTGCTAAGTTGTGTCCAATTCTTTGTGACCCCATGAACTGTAGCCCACAAGGCTCCTCTGTCCATGGGACTCTCCAGGCAAGAATACTGGCATGGGTTGCCATTTCCTTCTTCAGGGGATCTTCCCTACCTAGGGATCAAACCTGTGTCTCCTGCTTTCCAGGCAGATTCTTTACCACTGAGCTACCTGGAAGCACTGAGAGGCCGCATACACAGGGGTTAAAGCTTAGCCTCTGAGTCAGACTAATCTGGCATCAAATTCCAGTACTGGAATTTGGATACCTGTGGACAAGTTAATCTAGAGGCCTCAAATCTCTCTTCTATAAGACAGATACTATTCTACCTAATTCACAGGATGAGTGTAAAGATTAAATTCATTAATGTATGCTAAATCATTAACAGTGTTGGCATAGAGTATATTCTCAATAAATTATAAGTGTTGTTATGTATCTTGAAGTGAAGATGAATTACATTTATTTTTGGCTACTAAATTGGTGTCAGGGTTGCTAACCAGGTAATTGTCACATTTATGACAAAAGGTTTTCAATTGCGCATGAAGGTGTAAATGCATCTAACTGAGCATGCAATTGTCAGGAAAAGAAAGATGAGTAAGAGACTACAAGGACTGCTCTAGCTTGAACATCTGTTAATTATATAAAGCATTTAAGACTTTCATCTGATTTTTGTTCTAATTTTGAAACTAATTAATGCTCATAATAAAAATCTTAGAAAACACAAATACATTAAAAATCGACCAAAATCACCTGCAATAATACCATGTGAAAGACATTGATGAATTTCTTTCCAGATTTTCATATATATGTGATTTTCAATATATATGGTTTTGTGCATATATACAATTTACATTTTAAAGCAAGTGTTAAAAGTCCAACCACATGAATTTTATATTCTGCTTTTTCACATTTTATGCATTTCCTAAGGCATTAAATAATATTCAGAAATGTTATTTATTATATAATATTCCATTCAGTGATTTTTATATTGCCATTTTCAGACATTGCCTCTAATGATTATTTACAAATAATGCAAAAACAAACATCCTTGGAAAGAAATAATTGTCCCTATAATATTTTCCTGAGGATAAATGCTTAGAAATATTTTTACTGCATCAAATAAAACTGATACTTTTAAAATCTGTATGCATATAGGTAAACATCCTGCCAGAAAGTTTATGCTAATTTATTCATTATAATGTAAAGAAGTGTTCAATACCCAATTCACTGTGCTTCTCACCACAAGACATTGTTATTCAGAATAGTTGTAATAATAATTACTGACAATTACTAAGCCCTTGGCATATGGCAGAACCTGTTCTATTTTACAGATGCTATATTTTTAAATCTCAGTAATTGTGTAAAGTATATTATAATTAACCCCATTTTAAAGACTAAAAAGCTATGGCACAAGCATAATTCAACATCCAAAGTTGCTCATTAGAAATGAAATCAGGACTCAAACCCAGGTAGTGTGTCTTCAAAGACCATGCTTTTTACTGCAATACATTATTATTTTCCTATAACACTCATCAATATTAGTTTTTAAAATACTTCTCCAATTTGAAAGACAAAAAACTCATTTGTTTTATTTTCCATAATTTTATTAGTAAGTATATGTTCATTTGTCTTATACGCTTTGATATTTTCATATGAATTTTCTATTCATGATTATTACTTTATAAAACACTTTTTTCTGAGGGCGAGAAGAATCTCATCTAAAATTAGATTCTGACTGACTCTCTTTGGAGTAATAATAAATATGGATCTTCAAGATGGTGGCACAGTTTTTTCATTTGCATGAATTTGGAGAAAATTTGCTAATTGCATTCTCTGGTGAGCTTTGGGCTCCCTGCCTGCCAATGCATATTGCATTTTACAGGTCCTTTTAGATGTTCATTTGGTTTGTAATTGATAGATGTCCTGAAAGCAAAAACTCACTGGAGGTTTATTGAGTATGAAATGTTGAATATCGAAATCATTTTAAACATTGATATTAAAATAGATCTCCCTAGCTGGATAGCTTTCTGTTCTGCAGCTTCTGGAATGAATGCATTTGTTTAACATTTTTAAGCATAACAGATGTGAAGTGGTAATGTTTGAATTGTGATAGACTGTTCTCTGCCAGATTTGCTGGTTGCCTTTCCACACTCTGGAAATACTAGAGACATTTACAGCCCTAGTGATATTTCCAAATGCTTTAATAAATCTAGTACACTCACATGATTACTTGTAATTCTAGAAATAACCCTGGACTAGAAGACCTTGCTTCATTCGTGGGGCCTGAGAAATAAATGTTTTATTTAAGGGCAGCAGAGAAGAGGACAGGCATGATGTTGAGGTACAATAGGAAGAGGAAGTAAGCCAGTAGCCAAATGTCTTTTGTTCCGTTCCAAAAAAAAAAAAGGAAAATGAGAAATTAGAATAATTTTGTGAAGCCAAAAGAAGTAGCATTACTCCTTGGAATACTGAGATCACCTAGGGAAATGTGGAAGTCAACAGAGTATAGCAATTTGGTTTGGGACTAGATGTGCAAAAATGTTCCACCAGCAATGAAAAACATTCTATCCATTTTCTCTTCCCTTTAAAATCTATATTTAAAACATTATCATAGCAATATATTAGGACCCCAATTGGAGATAGTTGGTCCAATAAAACGAGGTAATTGAAAAATGTTAAGTAAAAGACTTTTTAAATTTCTGTTATTATTATTTCACTAGAGGGTGAGTAAATCTAGATTGGGTCTTCTATTGGGATTTACTAGATTGGGGCTTCCCAGGTGGCACTAGTGGTAAAGAACCCGCTTGACAATGCAGGAGATTTAAGAGAAGCAGGTTCGATCCCTGGTTGGCAAGATTCCCCTGGAGGAGGACATAACAACCCACTCTGGCATTCTTGCCTGGAGAATCCCATGGACAGAGGAGCCAGGCAGGCTACAGTTTATCAGATCACAAAGAATCAAAAACAACTGAAGCGGCTTAGTACACATGCACGAAGAAGGAAAGTTTTAAACACAAATGTCTTCCTAAACCCTGCCACCCCCAGTTCTCTCTCTACACCCCTCAGAATCCAGTTGTGTCCTATATATCACAATCCCTCATTTTAATCTTATGGAATTAGCTGACACCTTCACAGGAGGATATAGCAATAACAAACAATCAAAAAAAAAAAAAATCCCCATCCTGATTAACTTGAAGTAACTCAGATGGGTTGATACATATGCAATAAAATAGATAAACAATCATTAAGATATAACTAAGCCAAAGTGATATACAAAAAAGGGCATATGTAGACTGACTCAGAACTTCTTCAGTTCAGTTCAGTCGCTCAGTTGTGTCTGACTCTTTGTGACCCCATGAATTGCAGCATGCCAGGCCTCCCCTGTCCATCACCAACTTCCAGAGTTCATCCAAACTCATGTCCATCGAGTCGGTGATGCCATCCAGTCATCTCATCCTCTGTTGTCTTCTTCTCCTTCTGCCCCCAATCCCTCCCAGCATCAGAGTCTTTTCCAATGAGTCAACTCTTTGCATGATGGGGCCAAAGTATTGGAGTTTCAGCTTTAGCATCAGTCCTTCCAAAGAACACCCAAGACTGATCTCCTTTAGAGTGGACTGGTTGGATCTCCTTGCAGTCCAAAGGACTCTCAAGAGTCTTCTCCAACACCACAGTACAAAAGCATCAATTCTTTGGCACTCAGCTTTCTTCACAGTCCAAATTTCACATCCATACATGACCACTGGAAAAACCATACCCTTAACTAGACGGACCTTTGTTGGTAAAGTAATGTCTCTGCTTTTGAATATGCTATTGATAAAATAGGTTGGTCATAACTTTCCTTCCAAGGAGTACAAGCTAACATATGAAAGCTATAAATTCCCTGACACCTTGATGGACTAGCATTTCTATGGTTAGTGAAAGGAGAATTCAAAATTTGGGAAAATTTAAGTAGACAGGAAATGATATTTCAAGAGAAGAATACCTAGCAGAGACCTCACAGAAAGCTCCATTTCTTAGAACTCTTCTCAGAAATGTATTCAGAGAATTTCCATATGCACAGGCAGTGGTGTTCTGCTCAGTGTTTAAAAACAAACTCTCTGGGGAAAGCAAATAAAATGATTTATAGAGTTGTTTTTTTCTTCTTCTAATTTTCATGGTATACATGCCACATCATGGCCAATTTCAGGCTACAGATGAGGTGTGCCTGAACTTTGGGAAGTGTTGCAGTTGGCTCTTGTGAGTCTGTACAAACTGATTCACAGATACCACCTGTCAGAGGCCCCCATGAGATGGACAACAGCCACAGAAGAGCCCACTTGGAAAATGTACCAGTTCTTTCACTTCCGTCAACCACTTACTATGGAAGGTCCCTTGAAGAAGAAGACATTTATATCTAATGTTCACTTTACTCAGCCACTTTCCTGCCAAATCACAAGAATCAGCGAGAATGGTGACTTGAGATCTTGGACCCAGAGCAGCCTGTACCAGTGTCTGGTCAGGGTGTTGCTGGGGCCACCCACAGCTCACTGCTAGTTACCTCTTTGGAATGAATCTGCAAAAGCAATACTCTAAGGCCTAGCATCTTTTACACCCGCACACATGTGCATGCACACACACACAGACACACACAGACACACACACATCAGAAAAAGACACATAAAACCAACATCTATGGGTTCTGTGTTGAAAATCCTCCGTTTATGCCCCCAAAGTCACTCTACCCTGCTTTATATCCTATGAGTCTGACCTGTAGGAACTACATCAATGGGCTGCATTGCCCCTGACTTAACAATTGTGTTTGGATAATGGGAAGAATGAGCAGATTCACAAAGGGAGAAAAGTGACATCAGAGTATTTTCCTGGCTCCCTCTCAGTGGTCCCCATGGGCTGATTGCCTCCCTACTCCAGAGGTCACAGGACCTGTTAAGTGTCCCCCTTTACAGAGCTGCTTTGTCTCCAGTCTCCAACTTTTGATAATGTGTCTGCTTTCCTTCCTTCTTCAGGCTAAAACATAGTAAGGACTTCTGACTCTTTTTAGTTTCTCTTCATCTTACCCTAAACCATGATCAAAATATCCTTTTAAGAAAAATTTTAAATATTTATGTATTTGTTTGGCTGTACCAAGTATTAGTTGTGGTATGCAGGATCTTCAATCCTTGCAGGCACATGGAGGTGATCTTTAGTTGTGGTATGAGCACTCTTAGTTGTGGCATGTGGGATCTGGTTCCCTGAGCAGGGATTGAACCCAGGCCCCTCTGCATTGGGGCCTTAGCCACTGGACCCTTAGCCATGGTCCAGTCTTAGTCACTGGACCACCATGGAAGTCCCTCTGAATACCCTTTCTAGGTGAGCTATTTTCCCCTGCCAAGACCCTGGTGGATGCTGGAACTAAATGTGAAAAGGCAAAACTTTTTTGCTGGTACTAAATCATAGTATATACAGTAGGTACAATAGCATGAGAGCCAATCTTTCTTATAGACTGCTTGGATGCTAGATATATCTTTTGTCATATTAAGTCTATTCCCAATGGTAAGCTGGAAAAATTTCAACAACCAGCTCTAAGAAGAAAAAAATCCTGTCTTCCCTTTTTTCTTGTTTTTCTCTCCGAGTCTGGGATGGATTATCTGAGGACAAACAAATCAAGGCTTCATCTTCGTTACTCCCAAGTATCCAGTGAGCTAGGTTAGGCCTTTCCCTCTTGCCCTAACTCCCTACTGCCTCTGACTATACTCTTTTGGTCACTGGGATATCTGAGATATATTTATAATAAGCACCAGAGACAAACATTTTATAAATCAGAAGTAGTGAAAATACAACAATTAAGTGGAGAACTTGACAGATGATTTGGCATTTGAGAACAGTTACAACGAATGGATATTAAACACACTCACATATTATGTCATGGGGGAAGTTTAGCTGGAGGCTAGTAATAGCTCTTCATGAAACAAATCCCAGAGGAAAAGAAAAAATAGCCCAAAGCACCTTCTCTCCCCTTGGCCTGAATAAGAGTTTGGTATCCTCCTAAGGGAAAAGAAATGAAAAATGTATACCCTGTGGTTCATTTCCCAAAGGTTATAGCAGCGTATAGACTAGTTTTAAAGGTCTAAAATGAGACATCTTCTTTCCCCTCCCCCAGATAACATACTCTGCAGTTCTGAAGGCTACAGTGCAGCTTATGGTTTCTGGAGAGTTGTGGAGACAGGGTCACGAAATGCCTTGGAGATATTCATTGTACCCATATAAGCAAGAAAATAATAGGCCATTTAATGCACAATAGAGACAATAATCCTGAATGTTATGGGAACATAATACTTATTATTTTCAGAATTCTTTCATAATAGTAATATAACTGAAACTATCATAGAGAAGTGTGTTATTTCTTTCATCAGTTAATTCTTTTCTCCAGTTGTATCAGTTTTGAAAATCCTCATAGTTGAAAATTGTAATGGCACATACTCTATTCCAACACTGTCGTTCGTTTTACTTTTCCTGATGGGTTCCTTGTGGCTCAAGGATTCAGAATTCTATTAAAGCAAGGGAGTCATTGTGTTTTAGGAAAAGATAAGTCTAAAGTCAATTGGACCCAAGATACTAACCACTGAGGGAGAAGAATAAGACATAGCTTCTATTCTCCACTGAGTAGAGATATAAGGAAACAAAGTATAGCCTGGGGAGATAAGTCCGTCAGTGGATTCACATGGAACAAACATGTATTACAGAGAAAGAAAAAGGCAAAGCTCTTTGGAAGAAGGACATCTGATCTATAGAAGTCTTCCAGATCAGTAAAGGAAGGAAGAGAACTCCAGATGAATTGGCAAGTATTTACAAAAGGGGTAACAAGATGTTTCTGATCAGTTAACAGTAGCCTAGTATTATGAGCTTATAAACACAAGGTAATGGCATTAGAAAAGAAGAAAGAAACAGAGAGGGCTTTGTATCTTGTGGGTCAGTGCTTTTAAGTGGAGTTCATAACACCCAACAGAGACATAAGATGATCCATTGAGTATTTAAACTTCAAGTCCTATTTTTTTAAATCTATTTACAAGAAGATCATGGGTCAGGTGTCACATGAAATACACGAGGTAATCATGAGTGAAGAGAGTTCCTTAACATAAAGGGAAAAGAAATAGAAACAGGACTCTCAATTATCCTTTCATATTGAGTAATTTACATAGCTTACATGTGCCCAGTCAAGTAGATTTCCTGCATAAATATCTAGTTTTAATTAAATCTTCAAAATGAAAGTGAACAAAAAGAAACTGGATTAAAGGTAATACATTACTGCATGAACTACCATGTTCATTAATATAAAACAATAGAAGGAAAGAACTGACACATTTTCTAATTCTAGGAAAACTGTCATCCACATAACAAATTTTAAAAAGCAGCCTAATCAAATTACACATGGTGTCAGCCTAGAAACAAAAATCATCAGTAAAAGTATTTGAAACATGATTCATATCCATGATTATAAATAAGAGCCCCAAGCACAGATTTTTCCCTCAGTTGATTAGATAATAGATCTATGAAGGCTTCATGATAAGGACCCAAAACATTAACAAACTAAGCAACTAGGTCATGAAACATATCTTATTTATTTTTTCAGTAATATTTAGGCCATTTTATGTTCAAGCCAGTACTTACAAAGTTTTATTAAAATTTAATAATAAATAAGGCCTGTGGATTGTACCAATGTGAGTGACCTGGTTTTAATATTTGATGCTACATTAGAGTTATATAAGTTGTCAGAACATTTGAAGGAGCTGACTGAAGGATACATGAAACCTCTTGACTACTTTTGAAAATTTCTGTTGAGTCTATAATTATATCAATGTTAATTTTTTTAACTTAATTATAAACATTTGTAAGTTGATATATTTTCTCCTTAATAACTCCTTAAAAATTTCATTCCAATTAATTTTATCCTTAATAATTCCATGGATAGAGGAACCTGGAAGGCAACAGTCCATGGGATCTCAAAAGGGTTGGTCACAACCTAGTGACTTAACAATTTCATTTCTCTTTAATAGCAAAAACAAACAAAAGCTATGTACCATTTTTTCTATTCTTCCTGATATAGTAAAAAATGGTTAAAATAATACATAAGAACAATCTGGAAATAAACTAAAATGTGTTCTTCTATCAGAAAAATATCAGAAAGACATAGAAAAAGAAGCTGGAATAAGTAATGCAGTGAGCAAGATATACTTACAAAAAATGCAGATGTTTATAACAAGTCTTAGCTTTGGTACTTGTAACATTTTGTTTCAAAAATTATGACATGTAGAACACTCTCTTTTTAGCTTAAAAAACATGAACTAAAGGGAAATAAATTCTCACCAACAATTTTTTCTTTAATAGCAATAATAATCTATGGTAGGGAAACCTATTCAAAGTGATCACCAATGGAGTTGTTTCATTGAACTGAAATTTTTTAACTCCAGGATTTTTTTTTTCAGAATTAAAAAGTAAGGTCTTTAAATATAGTATAATCCCTCGGAATCCTTCTAACATGCTAGCAAACTTAGCTGATTGCCATGTACACATGTCAAAAATTGTCCTACTTTCTCCAAGGTATAACTGTATAGTCAACTCAAGGTTTATAATAGCTATATGCATGCCAACTCAAGAGGACTTGAGCCATAGCTTTGAGGACAGTATTCACAATATGAGTCAATTTGATTTTAGCAAAACAGGTTTATCGGTCACATTAAATTAATGTTGTTAACCTGATTTTTATTGGTTTTGTAGTTTCCCTTGTATTTAATATGTAAATTTGTCTTGGTTGTATTCTTGGACAATAGCTATAAGCAGATGGAGCTTATACCTAGCTTTTGGTTCATAAACACTTTGATGTTGTTGTTCAGTCATTAAGTCATGTCCAGTTCTTTCTGACTCCATGGACTACAGCATGCCAAACCTTGCTATCCTTCACTATCTCTTGGAATTTGCTCAAACTCAAGTCCGTTGAGTTAGTCATGCTATCCAATCATCTCATTCTCTGTTGCTCCCTTCTCCTGCCCTCAATCTTTCCCAGCATCAGGGTCTTTTCCAATGAGTTAGCTCTTTGCTCCAAAGATTTGGAGCTTCATCTTCAGCATACTCTCAATGAATATTCGGGGTTGATTTACTTTAGAATTGACTTGTTTGATCTCCTTGTAGTCCAAGGAAACCTCAAGGGTTCTCCAGCACCACAATTCGAAAACATCAGTTCTTCAGTGCTCAATCTTCTTTATGGTCCAACTCACATCTGTACATGGCTATTGGAAAAACCATAGCTTTGATGATATGGACCTTTGTCAACAAAGTGATGTCTTTGCTTTTTAATATGCTGCCTAGGTTTGTCATAGGTTGCCTTCCAGGGAACAAATGTCATTTAATTTCATGACTGCAGTCAGCATCCAGTGATTTTGGAGCCCAAGAATATAAAATCTGCCACTATTTCTACCTTTTCTCCATCTATTTGCCATGAAGTGATGGGACCAGATGCCATGATCTTAGTTTTCTGAATGTAGAATTTTAGGCCAGCTGTTTCACTTTTCCTCTTTCTCCCTCATCAAGAGGTTCTTTAGTTCCTCGTCACTTTCTGCCATTAGAGTGATGTTATCTGCATATCTGAGATTGTTGATATTTCTTAAATACCTAAGTAACATTATTATAAAAATCATTGAAGTTAATACTCAAAATCCAAGAAGTTTTTAAAAAATTATTTAGAGGGGGCCACACATTACTCTTCTCTTGTGGCTCAGCTGGTAAAGAATCTGCCTGTAATGTGGGAGACCTGAGTTTGATCCTTGGGTTGGGAAGATCCCCTGGAGAAGGGAAAGGCTACCCACTCCAGTATTCTGGCCTTGAGAATTCCATGGACTGTAGTCCATGGGGTCGCAAAGATTCGGATATGACTGAGCAACTTTCACTTTCTTTCACACATTACTCAAGTTTGAGAAACATAGCCTAGGTCCTTATGAACTCTCCCAAACTCTGAGTAAGATTTCCCTGGAATAAATCAACAGATAAGCAATTTGTGTGGGAGCAGAGAGACAGTTAGGGAGAGGATGGAGAGGAGTCCCACTGAAAATAGAAGCAGCACTATTATGATAACATGATACTAAAGGAGAATTTTACCACACTGTTGTCTGTTTCAATGCTAAAGATACGATGACTATCACTGACTCCTGTGATGGCATAAGTTTCGTGGATACCTGAATACAAAGACAAAAGCATGACCCTCAATGTAACTGGATGCCATTCCATCACAGGTTTACCTTGCTTGAAAACTCCTCATGGTCTGTAGTAAGAATTCCTAACTGAAAAGACAATACAACTTTGTGGCAGATGAAATGGCCCCATTATTGGAGATCAAAGCTTCTGGCACTTCTAATACCAACTGTGTAAAGGTTGCAGTTATGTGACTTTAATCAGTATCTAAATAAAGACTATAATTTTTTCAGAAGAGTAACTACAATGACGATTTTCTTAATATTACTGCTTGAGATAAGGTCAGGATTAGAGGGGCTTGTAACAGGATTTCTTCCCCTGTGTTCCCACTTTAAAAAGGGATGCACAAATATTATTATAAGGAGTTATTTACCTGCATGGAGAATGTAATATCAATCACTACAAAATGCCTGGGAAATATTATATTTTTTATGATTGCCAAAAATAAGAATCATCATATCAAATTGGTTGAGAGGAGACAGAAGAATTTCTTTTGATTTGTCAGAGCTTTAACAGATTCCTTTGCTGTCTTTGTGCTCATTTTGTGGAATCTCTTTCTTTCTCTTGTTCAGTATGTTCCCAGTCTCTTTCCCACAGCAGGTTTCAGCTTTTTTCCAAATGGCAATCCAACACACTTTCCCAGGTTCCTATCTGCTTTCCAGTGACTGACACCTGGGAGACAGATGGTACAAATGGCCCGCTATATATTTGCTGGATTGATGAAGAAAACTGTCAGGAACCTGACTACATTGGCCTGGTGCCTTGTGGCAGAATTGGCTGCTCAGGAGGAATGACAATGACTGGAAATAATTTTGATTAAAATGATCTGGGGCTTGTTGTATTGCAAGCGGTACTTTTATTTCTCCTCTTTTTTATACTTACTCATCCCTGGATTTTTGCCTTGAAAACATATTATGAGTAAATTGGACACCACAGCATCTTAAAACTTGGACATAATCCTCTTTTTCTGGGAGCGCATTTTTCCTAGAACAGATGGACTTCATAACTCTTCATGTCCTTCTGTGTACCATGATGATACATGATACCATACGTGGATATGGATTTGCACATCTCTGTCATGAACACTATTGTTCTGGAATGACAAAGACAAACAGTCTGGCAGCCTGGGTATAGAGAATGATCACAAAGTCCTCATGTTTAAAATAGAGAAATATGGAGTTCTGAAAAACAATTCAATTTAAAATCTGCGTAATTTGCCAACTCAGAATGAATTAATTGATTCCTTAGGTCAATTGAATCTACCAGTGAGACCTGTCAAGGAAATCATCTGTGCTCATTTCTTCAGTCAATAATTGTTTATCAAATCGCCTGCCAGATGACTGGGCCACTGCTAGAGTCTGGGTGTTGCCTTCCCCAGATGCTTCCTATGCCTTGCCCTTCAACCCCCTCTCTCCAGCACTCTGGAGGATTCTCAAATTTTCTCTGGTCCTGAAGCAGATGTTATGCCTGTGCCATGTTCTCTTTGCCCTTTCACTTCATAAGATCTACATTCGCTGAGAAAAGTTGAGGTTGCCTACAGCATGACACTATTGAAGGTTAAGCTTCCTGGCTTTTCCTGCACACTAGCCTCTTCCTGAGAACTGGGAGGGGCTTTCTCAATGAGTTCATGTTGTGCAAATGTAAGATGTTTCTGTATTACATTTCCTAAAGAGGGCTCATCAAACTGTACAAGCTTCCGGCTCCACAAAACCTGGTCTTGAATTGCTGAATCATATGGCAGTTCTATTTTTAGGTTTTGAGAAACCTCCAAACTGTTTGCCATAGTGGCTGTACCAATTTACATTTCCACTAACAATGCACCAGGGTTCTCTTTTCTCCACATCCTCTCCAGCATTCATTATTTGCAGACTTTTTGATGATAGACATTGTGACAGATGTAAGGTGATCACATTTTGGTTTTGATGTACATGTCTCTGATGAGTAGAGATGTGAAGTATTTCTTCATGTGTCTGTTGATCATCTGTACATCTTCTTTGTCTCTTCAGCTCTCCTGCCCAATTTTTAATTGAGTTGTTTACTTTTTGATATTGAGTTGTATAAGCTAGTTATATGTTTTGCATGTTAACCACTTATTGGTCATGTCATTTGTAAATACCTTCTCCAATCCAGGAGGTTGTCTTTTCATTTTGTAAATGGTTTCCTTTTGCTGTGCAAGAACTTGTAAGTTTAACTGGGTTCCCTTGGTTTGTGTTTTGTTTCCTTTGCTGTAGGAGAGAGATCCAAAATACATCTCTATGACTGATACCAGAGACTGTTCTGCCTGTTTTCTTCTAGGTTTGTGGTCTTGCATTTAGGCCTTTAATCGATTTGGAGTTAATTTTTGTATATGCAGTAAGAAAATGTTTTACTCTCACTCTTTTATATGTGGCTGTCCAGTTTTCCATGTGCCACGTACTGAAGAGATTTTTTTTCTCCATTATCTATTTTTGCCTCTTGTGTCACAGGTTAATTAACCATAAGTACCGAAGATGTATTTATAGGATTTATTTCTGGGTTCTTTATTCTGTTCTGATCTCATGTTCTGATTCACATGTGTGTTTTTGTTCAAGTATTATATCATTTTGGTACTGTAGCTTTGGTGTATAGTCTGAAGTCAGGGAGCATGATACCTCCAGCTTTGTTCTTTGTTTTTCTCAAGATTGCTTTGACAATTCTGAGGGTATATGCATTTGTTTGTTTGTTTGTTTTTGAAGCTCCATATAAATTTTAGCATTATTTTTTCAAGTTTTCTGGTTCTATGAAAACATCATGGATATTTTTATAGGGATTGCATAAAATACGTAGATTTTTGGGGTAGTATGTACATTTTAATGTTATTAACATTTCCAAACTAAGAACATGGTTTATCTTTCCATTAATTTGTATCAACTTTAATACTTTCATCAATATTTATAGTTTTCAGAGTATAGATCCTTTACCTTCTTGGTTAAGTTTATTCCTAGGTATGTTATTCTTTTCAATGCAATTTAAATAGGATTTTTGGTTTGTTTGTATTCTCTTTCTGATGATTCATTATCAGTGCATAGATTTCTGTATATTAATTTTGCATCCTGCAACTACCCTGGATTTATTTATTAGTTCTAATAGTTCTTTGATGGAGACATTTTAGGGTTTTCTATAAATAGTATCATGTCATTTTCAAACAGTGAGGTTTACTTCTTCCCTTAAAATTTGGATGCCTGTTTTGTTTTTTTTTCTTTTCTGATTTCTGCGGCTAGGACTGGCAATACTATGTTAAACAAAAGTGGCAAGAGTGAACATCCTTATCTTGTTCCTGATTTTAGAGGAAAGACTTTCAGCTTTTCTCCATTGAGTATGATATTAGCTGTGCATGCATGCTCAGCTGCTCAGTCATATCCAACTCTTTGCAACCCCATGGACTGCAGCCCACCTGTCTCCTCTGTCCATGGAATTTTCCAGGCAGGAATACTGGAGTGGGTTGCCACTCCCTACTCCAAATGTTACCTATAGATTTGTTATAAATGGCCTTTGTTATGTTGAGATGTGTTCCCTCTATACCTAATTTGATAAGAATTTTTATCATGAATAGATGTTGAATTTTTTCAGATGTTTCTTTTGCATCTTTTTAAGCAATCATGGAATTTTTTAACTTTTTTGTTGGCATGGCATATCACATTGATTGCTTTGCATGTATCAAAATGTCTTTGCATCCCAGGCATAAATCTCCCTTGATTCTGGTGTATGATCCTTTTTATATATTGTTGAATTTGATTTGCTATTTTGTTGAAGATTTTTGCATCTGTGTTTATTAGAGATACTGGCTTGTACTTTTCCTTTTTGCACTGTCTTTGTCTAATTTTGGTATCAGGGCAATGCTGACCTTGTATTGAATAGAGTTAATTTGGAAGTGTTCCCTCTTCAATTTTATGAAATAATTTGAGAAGGATAGGTGTTAGCTCTTATTTATATGTTTGGTATATGTCCCCTGTGAAACTGGACTTTTGTTTGCTGGGAGACATTTTTTAATCACAAATTCAATTTCACTACTGTAATTGTTCTGTTCAGACTGCCTATTCTGTTTCAGGCTTAGAAGATGGCATGTTTCTAGAAATTTATTCATTTCTTCTAGGTTGTCTAATTTATTGGCATATAATGTTTATATTTCTGTTACATTGGTTGTTATGTCTTCTCTTTCATTTCTCCTTTTCTTTGAGTCCTCTTTATTTTAATGCACCTCACTAAAGACTTATCAATTCTGCTCATCTTTGCAAAAAAGAGAAGTTGCATTGAGCTTATCTTTATTTTTTTCTTGTTCTCTATTTTATTTATTTTGTCTCTGATTTTTATTATATCCTTCCTTTTGCTGATTTTGGATTTTGTTCTTCTGTATCTAATTCTTTTAGGTAGTAGGTTTTTTATTTGACATTCATCTGGTTTATTAAGACAGATCAGTATTGCTATAAGCTTCACCCTTAGAATAGCTGTTATATCCCATACATCTTGAAAAGTTGCATTTTTATTTTCATTTTTCTTAAGATATTTTCTGAATTCCTATTCTGTTTCTTCAATGACCCTTTGGGGTTTTAGCAGTGTATTGTTTATTCTTCACATGTTTGTTGTTTGAGTTTTTCCCATTCCTTTCTGTAATTGGATTTCTAGTTTCATATAGTTCTAGTCAGAAAAAATGCTTGGTATAGTTTCCATCCCCTTAAATTTTAGACTTATTTTGTGACCTAGAATGGGATCTGTTCTGGAGAAAATTTCATGTGCCCTTGAAAAGAATATGTATTCTATTGCTTTTGGATAGAACATCCTTTCAGTTCAGTTCGGTTCAGTCGCTCAGTCGTGTCCGACGACTCTTCGCGACCCCATGAATCGCAGCACGCCAGGCCTCCCCTGTCCATCACCATCTCCTGGAGTTCACTCAGACTCATGTCCATCGAGTCAGTGATGCCATCCAGCCATCTCATCCTCTGCTGTTCCCTTCTCCTCCTGCTCTCAATCTTTCCCAGTGTCAGGGTCTTTTTCAGTGAGTCAACTCTTCGCATGAAGTGGCCAAAGTACTGGAGTTTCAGCTTTATCATCATTCCCTCCAAAGAAATCCCAGGGTTGATCTCCTTCAGCCTTCAGAATGGACTGGTTGGATCTTCTTGCAGTCCAAGGGACTCTCAAGAGTCTTCTCCAACACCACAGTTCAAAAGCATCAATTCTTTGGCACTCAGCCTTCTTCACAGTCCAACTCTCACATCCATACATGACCACTGGAAAAAACCATAGCCTTGACAAGATGGACCTTTGTTGGCAAAGTAATGTCTCTGCTTTTGATATGCTATCTAGGCTGGTCATAACTTTCCTTCCAAGGAGTGAGCGTCTTTTAATTTCCAGGGCTGCCGTCACCATCGGCAGTGATTTTGGAACCCAAAAAGTAGTCTGAAACTGTTTCACTGTTTCCGCATCTATTTCCCATGAAGTGATGGGACTGGATGCCATGATCTTCGTTTTCTGAATGTTGAGCTTTAAGCCAACTTTTTCACTCTCCTCTTTTATTTTTATCAAGAGGCTTTTTAGCTCCTCTTCACTTTCTGCCATAAGGGTGGTGTCATCTGCATATCTAAGGTTATTGATATTTCTCCTGGCAATCTTGACTCCAGCTTGTATTTCTTCCAGTCCAGCATTTCTCATGATGTACTCTGCATAGAAGTTCAACAAGCGGGGTAACAATATACAGCCCTGATGTACTCCTTTTCTTATTTGGGACCAGTCTGTTGTTCCATGTCCAGTTCTAACTGTTGCTTCCTGACCTGCATATGTTTCTCAAGAGGCAGGTCAGATGGTCTGGTATTCCCATCTCTTTAAGACTTATCCACAGTTTCTTGTGATCCACACAAAGGCTTTGGCACAGAAAATAAAGCAGAAATAGATGTTTTTCTGGAACTCTCTTGCTTTTTCCATGATCCAGCAGATGTTGGCAATTTGATCTCTGGTTCCTCTCTCTTTTCTAAAACCAGTTTGAATATCCTGAAGTTCATTGTTCATGTATTGCTGAAGCCTGGCCTGGAGATTTTGAGCATTACTTTACTAGCGTGTGAGATGAGGGCAATTGTGCAGTAGTTTGAGCATTCTTTGGCATTTCCTTTCTTTGGAATTGGAATGAAAACTGACCTTTTCCAGTCCTGTGGCCACTGCTGAGTTTTCCAAATTTGTTGGCATATTAAATGCCTTTAGATGTCCATTAAATCCAATTGGTCTAACCTGTCATTTAAGACTACTATTTTCTTATGTATTTTTTATCTGGATGATCTATTCACTGATGTAAGGGAAGTGTTAATGTCTCCTACTATAACTGAATTATTGTTGATTTCTCCCTTTCTATTAATATTTGCTTTATATATTTATGTGCTCCTATATTAGGTGTATATATATTAACAAGTGTTATGTCTCCTTTTATTGATCATCATTGTAAAATGGCACTTTTTCTTTGTCTTCTGTTATATACTTCATTTTAAGATATACTTTGTCGGATAGGAGCTTTGCTAGCCTAGCTTTCTAGTCATTTCCATTTAGATGAAATAATCATTTTCTAGGGCTTCCCTCATAGCTCAGGGTAAAGAATCTGCCTGCAGTGCAGGAGACCCCGATATGATTCCTGGGTTGGGAAGATCCACTGGAGAAGGAATAGGCTACCCATTCCAGTATTTGGGGGCCCTCCTTGTGGCTCAGGTGGTAAAGAATCTGCTTGCAATGTGGGAAACCTGGGTTTGATGCCTGGGTTGGGAAGATCTCCTGGAGAAGGGAGAGGCTACCCTCTCCAGTATTCTAGCTTTGAGAATTCCATGGACTAAAGTCCATGGGGTCACAAAGAGTTGGACACCACTGAGCCACTTCCACTTTCACTTTTAATCATTTTCTATCCCTTCACTTTCAATTTGTGTGTGTGTGTCATTTAGCTCTGACATGAGTCTCTTGTGTCTTATAGCATACAGATGGGTCTTCTTTTGTGTGTGTGTGTGTGTGTGTTTTAATCTATTCAGTCACCCCATGACTTTTGACTGGAACAATTATTCCATTGACATTCGAAGTGATTCTTGGTAGTTATATAGTTTCTGTCATTTTATTACTTGTTTTCTGGTTGTTGTTATAGTTTTCTGTTCTTTTCTTCTTCTTTTAGTTTCTTCCCTTGCAGTTTGATGATTTCCTTCAGTGGTATTCTTTTGTTTTCTCTAGTTTTTGTGTATCTAATGTATGTTTTTGATTTGTGATTACCATGGAATTCACATAGGTTGACCTGTATTTCCTTGTTTTAAACTGGTACTCATTTGAATTCAAAGACATTCTAAGAGATCTACATTTTTTACTCCCTTCCCCACGTTTTATGTTTTTCATGTCATAGTTTGCATCTTCATGTTTATCACTTCACTGTTTATTTTAGTTATAGCTGATGTTATAATGTTTTTCTTTTACTTTTGTATCACCTTACTTCAGTGGTTAATCTTCAACCTTCCTTGTTTATTCACCTTTTCTTATAGATCCTTCTTGTTGTTGTCTTTTCCACTTAGAGAAGACTTCTCAACATTTTCTTTCAGGGTAGTTTTAGTATTGATCAACTCTTTTTGTTTTTCTCCTCTGAGAAGTTCTTTGCCTCTCTTTCGATTCTAAATGATAATCTTGCTGGATGAGTATCCTAGGTTGCAGATTTTTCCCTTTCAGCAGTCTAATTATATCATGTCATTTCCTTCTAGCCAGCAAAGTTTTTGCAGAAAAGTCAGCTAGTGGCCTTATGGGTGTCCTCTTGCATATGATTCTTTGTCTTTTGAGGCCTTTATAATTCTCTTTAAGTTTTGCCATTTTAATTATGATAGGTCTTTGTGGTAATCTGTTTGTATCATTTTGTTTGGGATCTTCTGTGCTTCCTGTACCTGGATATATTTTCTTCTTCAGGTTTGAGAAATGTTCAACCTTTATTTCATCAAATAAATTTTCAGCCCCTCTTCCCTCTCTTCTCCTTTTGAGTCCCCTATAATGTTAATGTTGATAGGTTTGATGTTGTCAGATAGGTCCCTTAAACTATTATAATTTAATTTTTTTTTCCTTTTTGATATTCTGATTGAGTGATTTTCATTATTCTCTTTTCCAGATCACTTACACATTTTTTCTGTATCACTTACTTTGGTGTTAGTTCCATCTAGTGTGTTTTTTATTTCACTTATAGTCTTTGTTCTGACATGTTCTTTTTATATTTTCTAGTTTCTTGTTAAAATTTCTGTGTTCATCTATTCTTTTCTCTAATTCAGTTAGCTTAGCATTCTTATCTTTATTAGCATCCAATGCTTTGAACTGTTTATCTTAAAACATTATTTTTTTCTCTTTCTTTTTTCAGGTGTTTTCTCTAGTTTTATTCATTTGAAATAATTCATTTGTCTTCCAATTTTGCTTATGAACTTTCTCTGACTCTGTGAAGTTAGGTAAAACAGTTGCCTCTCCCAGTCTTAATGGTGTGTCTTGTGTGGGTGCATCCCTGTGCAGTCAACATGTACTTGGTGTCTTTGGTAGGAAAGTTGGATCTGAAGTGAGCACAGGTCATGTCTTCCCCCAGAGTGTACTGGCTCTTGGTGTGAGTTAGGGCTTGACATTGAGGGTCAAGAGCCAGAATCAGGTGTGAGCCAAGGTTTATCCTATCCTCAGTGGCTCAAAGGTGGGTCCCAAGGTGCTAGAGCAGAATCCCTGAGGCTTGTTTCCAAACTGGCTCTGTTCCCTCTAGATGTGCACTCTCCCTACTACCAGCTATGATATCTTCATCCTATAGGGAAGCAGTGCTGGAACAAGATGGGCTGCATGGGCACTGGGTATGGGCTAGGATGCATGCTGTGCAGTCTCATCGCACCAGTCAGAGTTCCAGATCTCTAACCATTTGTCACCTCCATGAACACCAATAATGGCCACTTTTGCCCCATTTGGATATTATGCTAGGTCTAATCTGGCTCTGTCCTCCACAAGTGGGCACTCTCCTTAATATTATCAGCTTTCACCCTAGTGTGGTGAAGTCACACCAGTTAAAGTAATGGATTCCCCCTGATTCACTGCCTCCTTAGGTGATAGCAATGGCTGTCCTTGACACATTCACTGCTGACTTCCTCCTTCACAGCTATATACTCCCCTTGGCTGGAACACCCCCTCAGCCTGCTGTGGAGTTGTATTGCAGAGCAAGAGGGTAAGGAGTGGTACTCGTCTCAGTTGGGGCATGCACCAATGCAGTCTGAGAAATGGGCCCGGGACCTTGGCACCTTCAATCTACTTCCTCTATGTTGTTTCAGTTGTAAGCAAGCATGTGTATGCTCTTCACAACAGAGTCTGGGTTTCTTACATCTCTGCTTTCAGTCCCATCGGTTTTCAACCAGCTAAGTGGACTCATTCCCCCAGTTGTGGACCGCAGGTCTTGGGTGCCCAATATGTGATTCATACCACATACCACCCAGGTAGAATCTCAAGCTGTAATATTCCTCTCTACTTTTGTGTCACCTTGTAGGGGCACTGGACCCAACCTCATCCTTTTACCTCTTCCTACATGATTTTGTATTGTTCTATCTTATAGCTTTGTTATATAAGACTCTTTCTGCCAGTTTCAAGTATGTTTTCAGGTGAGAATTGCTGCACGTGTAAATGTATTCTTCAAGTACTCATGGGAGGAGTTGAGTTCCACATTCTTCTGCTCCCCCATCTTGCAAACCTCTCTCACCTCTGCCAACATTTTTTTCAGTGTTTTGTAAAAGCCCAAGATAAAAGTACACAGGTATTTATAAACAACAGAAATGTGTATCTTGCAGTTCCAGAGATTGGAAGTCCTAGATCAGGGTACCAACATGGCCTGGTTCTAGTGAGAATCATTTTCTTGCCTACAGACTGCCAACTTCTCCTTGAAACCTCATAATATGAAGAGCAGAGAGAGAGAAGGCAAGCTCTCTGCTATCTCATGTAAAGATGCTAATCCCATTCATGAAGGCTCCATCTTCATAATATTACCTAATTTTAATCACCTCACAAAGGCCCAACCTCCTATCATCCCTGGACAGGGATGGACACTGGCTTTCAACATACAAATTTCAAGGGGACACAAACATTCAATCTGTAATTTATACCATTTTTTAGGAAAGCACAACTACTCACTAGCTGGATGTCTAGATTTTTTTGTCTTGCTCTTGATACTGAGATAAAGTGTTTCCCTGTACCCAAATAACTTGTTCTGCTCTTCTTCATGACTGTAACACTGGCTGCATGCAAAATTATGCAGTAATAGAGGTTTTATTTAGTGCTCCTGTCTTTTCCCAGATACCCTATGTTTGCTTGTGCTTAAGCATATTGTGTTTTAGAAGAAGGAGGAACCAAAGAACATCTGAAGTCACTATATTTAATGGCAAAGTTTCAGACCCCCAGTGACTGGGTGACAGAGCTTGCTGTTAGCGGTAGACTTGAGCATAGCAGCCATCATCTCAACTGTATTTTCTGTTAGTGAAGTTACATTGACAGAAAATACAGCTGTCTGGATAGCTGTATTTGAAGTGTGGGGGTGGGGATGAGCTCCAGTAACTCTCATGTCTTTGACAATCACAGCAAATCAAGGGATCATAACCTGACAGTAAGAATTATCCTGTGGGATGTTAGTTCTGCACCATGCTCTCTGCTCTATGTTTCCTTAAGAAGCTCACAGAACATTTTCCACATGGCATCCTTCTGTGTGGCTTTCTTTCCTGCTGTATCTATAACTGGTTGAAATAGCTCATGCCTTTCAATTTGCTGTTGCTCTTCGCTTTATAATAAAAATTGTTGCTTTCTGCTTGGTTAGGCTCTTGATCTTATGTTATTCCCAAAGGCTTTTGGCATCCCTTGGTTAAAGCCCGTATTTTTTTTAGATGCTTCTTATTTATTTCTGCTCCAAATTCACAGCTATGTTGGTGCTAAAGCCATTTATATAGAGACAGGCTGCCCCTTTGCTTAGCTGTAGGAAACTATGTTGAATAGACAAGAGTTTCTTTGCTGGGATTCAATAACCCTCCTCTTCATATGTCACCCACCCATACTGCACCCTCAGATCCCAGAAATCACTTCTGCAGTTTGTTTACAGAAACCTGCCTTTTGGGGTTCAGCACTATGTCTTTGCGGACAAGTACTTAATTCAATGTTTTCCAAACAGATTCCAACAAGGAAAACAAGCATATCAATTCTTATTAGGATGTTGGTGGGTGATTATGAGTAAACATGCCATTAGTGCTATAGCAGTTACCTCCTAAGTTTTCTCACTTTCTGTCTTTCCTTTGGACTCATTTCATGTACCCATTGTGGCTGGCATAATAGACCATTTTAGTCAATGAGGATCCTTTTGGCATCCTTCCAGTGATACAACTCATTCCCTATTAGTCTTTCTCCAAAACAACTTTGTAATACTGTGACTTGGGAACCTAGGACTGGGAAGCGAAAATAGGACTACAGTCTTCCATGTCATTGATCTTGTAGAACCTACATTTTTTGGACACTAGGAAATGGGAAAGAACTACACACAGAGACAGATTACCCTATAATTAGATTCACTTCACCATTTAATTCTTCACAGGTAAAATATTTTAATGTAAATGAGATGACACACAGGACTGGAACAAAAAAGACATATTTAGCAGAGTTTTTCTTTTTCAGAGTCCCCAGCGCAGACATGTGGCTGCAGTGACATTGCCCACACAAAGTAGGGTATCACCAAAGGTGAAAAACTCTATTCTTGCTACACCAATGTCTTCTATTTTGAGACTTACATCTCCATCTAGAAGAAATTATGCTAAAAATATTCACTACAATTTAAAGGAATGTTTTAGAACATCAGGCTCTTGCAGTTCTCCAAACAAACTTGAAGGCAGTGAGACCACATGATAGCTAAGGTGCAAGAGCAGATTCAGTGTCCAAGTGTTTCTGAATATTCCGCTACTTCTAATTTTTCATAAGTCTAGAAAATTTACTTCCCTCAACAGAGAAAAATTTCCCACATCCAAATGGTGACCATAATATTTTGTTCCTCATCAAAATATTCACCACTGTGACCTCTGCATTCTCAGAGAATTATATTCAGTTTTTCACTTATCTTTAGAAAATTGAAGGAAAGGGATATACCAACAGTGGCTCAGATGGTAAAGAATCTGCCTGCAATGCAGGAAACCTGGGTTCAATCCCTGGGTTCGGCTATTCATTCCAGTACTTTTGCCTTGAGAAGTCCATGGAGTCTGGCAGGCTACAGGCTATAAACCATGGGGTCGCAAAGAGTCAGACACAACTGATCAACTAACACTTTACAAAACTGAAGGAAAGGGATATACCTGCAGTCACTCTGTAATCCTCTCAGTGATTTTGATCCTAAGGAACTTCAAGGAGAATAAAGTGGCAAAGTACAATGGATGAATAATTCCACATCAGTAAAATACAACGTAGCATGGATGATAAATTCTACAAGGAGTTATAAATTTGAACTCTGGATCCACCAGAAAAGTCTCAGTTCTGTTACCTTCACCACAGATACTCTTGCTTTCTTTTTCTCTTCATTGTTTTCCTTGCTGATCCCATACACTGAAGAGACTATTTGATCAACACTTACTAAGAAATCTCTGCAAAAACTTAATAGCTCTTATCTTTTTAAGAAAATTTCATTTGAAGACAATTCTCTACTTCCTTAAGAGATGTAGCAGATTCAGTGTGGGGTTGGAGGGAAGCGGGTGGTGCCTCCTCTAGAGCCATTTCCACATGATCTTTGACAAAATCAACCCAATCGGTTCAGAGAAGTAATATTCAGAGCTCCAGGATGTGGCTCATGAATCAATCTTCTCATCCTTTGAGACTCTTTACGTTTAGGGATGTCCATGGGATCCAGTTCTATCCAGTGATATGGCTGCTGAGCTATACATAGGGCAGTGTTTAGAGAAAATTTTTGCCTGTGCCTCTTAACTAAATGGACACAATTCCTGACTTAAAACCCTTTCTCCCTTCCCCTTCTTTTTGATTGAATGCAGACATTAAACTAACACTACAACAGCCATCTTGTGATCATGATGTGAAGCAATAAAAGATGGCCAGATTAATCACAGAGATGCCAGCCAGCTCTGATGTCATAAGCCCCCTAAACAATGCAATTAGCAGCATCCCTGGAGACATTTTACATGTAGAAATAGCTTTCATTATTTAGTGTTCATTGCCAAATGGTTTCTAGATGATACATGGTGCCTTCTATTTAAAAGATTAAACCGATAATTCAATAATATACACCCATTAGTGAACACCCAGGCTGGATAGGGATAAACTTGATAAGAACTTGAGCAACTCAAGATCCTCTCAAGAAACAGAATTTAAATAAATGAAGGGGAAAATTGAATTACCTGTGTAGAGTTACCTACCTCATAAATAACTTGTCTTAGAATAGACTCTTTAGGGCAATTATTGCCTAAATTAGACACTTAAAAATATTCCATTATTTTAGAATTAGTCCATGAACGTTCTGTAGTCTTCTAGTATTTGGAAGGAGAAGTAATGGGCAGTACATCCAGCTTCTTGTTTCAAAGATGTATGACCCCCCTGCCTTTGGAGAAGACAAGGGGTTACTGCTGGGAAATTAATCCTTTTGTTTCCCTGTGTCTCCCTCAGACCACAGGTCAGTAACTGAGCTATACTTTTGTCACATTTCTCACCATGACCTCCTGGTTTTCACAGTTATTTGCAAAGAAATCATCAGTTAGAGATGAATGTGGCATAAAGTGAACATTCACTGTTGGCTTCTCTGCCTTTGACCCTTTACTCAAGGATTGGATAGGGAAAGAGCATGAGTACAAGGATAAGAAAGTGTTAGAAGGAACCTGTGTAAACCGGAAATAATAAAAGGAAAGGATAGGAGAATAAAAGAGGTGGGGATTGTAAGGTTTTCTTCATTTTTGTAAGGGAGAGTCTCCAAAGAGTTTTCTGAAGATAAGCTGAAGAGAGGACAAGGGATGTTAAGAAATATTTCATGCAACTTCCCTGGTGGCCCAGTGGATAAGAATCCACCTGTCAATGCAGGGGATATGGGTTCAGTCTCTAGTCCAGGATGATCCCACATGCCTCGGAGTAACTAAGCCTGTGCATCATAACTACTGAGCCCACCCACCACAACTACTAAAGCTCGTGCACCCTAGAACCCATGCTCCACAGCAAGGGAAGCCACTGCAATGAGAAAGCCATTGCTCAGTGAAGAAGACCCAGTGCAGCCAAAAAATAAATAAATTTCATGAACTATTTGTTTGGAGAATCAGTCTTGAAGATTTAAAGAAAATATTTGAGTTACTTCTAAATTTGGAAGCTGACTGTTTTCCTTAATGCAACACCATCTGATACTGAATAACAGGCTTATAATAATCCATCCATATTTTAAAACCCAACATCTAGATATATACATGAAATGGTAATTAATGACCCAGGACAATAATTAAGTGTGTGTGTGTGTGTGTGTGTGTGTGTGTGTGTGTGTGTGTACATCAGTTCAGTTCAGTTCAGTTCAGTCGCTCAGCCATGTCCAACTCTTTACGATTCTATGAATCGCAGTGCGCCAGGCCTCCCTGTCCATCACCAACTCCAGGAGTTTACTCAAACTCATGTCCATTGAGTCAGTGATGCCATCCAGCTATTTCATCCTCTGTCGTCCCCTTCTCCTCCTGCCCCCAATCCCTCCCACCATCAGAGTCTTTTCCAGTGAGTCAGTTCTTCACATGAGGTGGCGAAAGTATTGAAGTTTCAGCTTCAACATTAGTCCTTCCAATGAACACCCAGGACTAATCTTCCTTTACAATGGGCTGGTTGGATCTCCTTGCAGTCAAAGGGATTCTCATGAGTCTTCTCCAACAGCACAGTTCAAAAGCATAAATTCTTCAGCTCTACGCTTTCTTCACAGTCCAACTCTCACATCCATACATGACCACTGGAAACATAGCCTTTGGACTTTTGTTGGCAAAGTAATGTCTCTGCTTTTTAATGTGCTATCTGCTGCTGCTACTCCTGCTAAGTCTCTTCAGTCGTGTCCGACTCTGTGCGACCCCATAGACGGCAGCCCACCAGGCTCCCCCATCCCTGAGATTCTCCAGGCAAGAACACTGGAGTGGGTTGTCATTTCCTTCTCCAGTGCATAAAAGTGAAAAATGAAAGGGAAGTTACTCAGTTGTGTCCGATTCCTAGCCATCTCATAGACTGCAACCTACCAGGCTCCTCTAGGTTGGTCATAACTTTTCTTCCAAGGAGTAGGCGTCTTTTAATTTCATGGCTACAATCACCATCTGCAGTGAGCTTGGAGCCCAAAAAAATAAAGTCTGACACTGTTTCCACTGTTTCCCCATCTATTTTCCATGAAGTGATGGTATCAGATGCCATGATCTTAGTTTTCTGACTGTTGAGATTTAAGCCAACTTTTGCACTCTCCCTTTTCACTTTCATCAACAGGCTCTTTAGTTCCTCTACACTTTCTGCCATAAGGGCGGTGTCATCTGCATATCTGGGGTTATTGATATTTCTCTCAGCATTCTTGATTCCAGCTTGTGCTTCCTCTAGCCCAGCACTTCTCATTATGTATTCTGTATAGAAGTTAAATAAACAGAGTGACAACATACAGCCTTGACATACTCCTTTTCCTATTTGGAACCAGTCTGTTGTTCCATGTCCAGTTTTAAGTGTGGCTTCCTGACCTGCATACAGATTTCTCAAGAGGAGGTCAGATGGTTTGGTATTCCCATCTCTTTCAGAATTTTCCAAAGTTTATTGTGATCCACACAGTCAAATGCTTTGGCATAGTCAAGAAAGCAGAAATAGATGTTTTTCTGGAACTCTCTTGCTTTTTCCATGATCCAGTGGATGTTGGCCATTTGATCTGTGGTTCCTCTGCCTTTTCTAAAACCAGCTTGAACACCTGGAAGTTCATGGTTCACATACTGCTGAAGCCTGGTGTGGAGAATTTTGAATGTTACTTTACTAGCATGTGAAATGAGTGCAATTGTGCAGTAGTATGAGCATTCTTTGGCATTGCCTTTCTTTGAGATTGGAATGAAAACTGAATTTTTCCAGTCCTGTGGCCACTGCTGAGTTTCCCAAATTTGCTGGCATACTGAGTGTAGCACTTTCATAGCATCATCTTTCAGGATTTGAAACAGCTCAACTGGAATTCCATCACCTCCACTAGCTTTGTTCATAGTTTTGCTCCCTAAGGCCCACTTGACTTCACATTCCAGGATGTCTGGCTCTAGATGAGTGATCACACCATTGTAATTATCTGGGTCACGAAGATCTTTTTGTACAGTTCTTCTGTCTATTCTTGCTACCTCTTCTTAATATCTTCTGCTTCTGTTAGGTCCATACCATTTCTGTCCTTTATCGAGCCCATCTTTGCATGAAATGTTCCCTTTGTATCTCTAATTTTCTTGAAGAGATCTCTAGTCTTTCCCATTCTGTTCTTTTCCTCTGTTTCTTTGCATTGATCACTGAGGGAGGCTTTCTTATCTCTCCTTGCTATACTTTTGAACTCTATATACAGATGCTTATATCTTTCCTTTTCTCCTTTTCTTTTCACTTCTCTTCTTTTTACAGCTGTTTGTAAGGCCTCCCCAGATAGCCATTTTGCTTTTTGCATTTCTTTACCATGGGAATGGTCTTGATCCCTGTCTCCTGCACAATGTCAGGAACCTCCATCCATAATTCATCAGGCACTCTATCTATCAGATCTAGGCCCTTAAATCTATCTCTCACTTCCACTGTATAATCATAAGGGATTTGATTTAGGTCATACCTGAATGGTCTAGTGGTTTTCCCTATTTTGTTCAATTTCAGTCTGAATTTGGCAATAAGGAGTTCATGATCTGAGCCACAGTCAGCTCCTGGTCTTGTTTTTGTTGACTGTATAGAGCTTCTCCATCTTTGGCTGCAAAGAATAGAATCAGTCTGATTTCAGTATTGACCATCTGGTGATGTCCATGTGTAGAGCCTTCTCTTGTGTTGTTGGAAGAGGGTGTTTGCTATGATCAGTGTGTTCTCTTGGCAAAACTCTGTTGGCCTTTGCCCTGCTTCATTCCATATTCCAAGGCCAAATTTGCCTGTTACCTCAGGTGTTTCTTGACTTCCTACTTTTGCATTCCAGTCCCCTAAAATGAAAAGGACATCTTTTTGGGTGTTGGTTCTAAAAGGTCTTTGAGGTTCATAGAACCATTCAACTTCAGCTTCTTCAGCGTTACTGGTTGGGGCATAGGCTTGGATTACTCTGATATTGAATGGTTTGCCTTGGAAACAAACAGAGATCATTCTGTTGTTTTTGAGATTGCATCCAAGTACTGCATTTCAGACTCTTGTTGACCACGATGGCTACTCCATTTTTTCTAAGAGATTCTTGCCCACAGTAGTAGATATAATGGTCATCTGAGTTAAATTCACCCACTCCAGTCCATTTTAGTTCACTGATTCCTAGAATGTTGATGTCCTCTCTTGCCATCTCCTGTTTGACCACTTCCAATTTGCCTTGATTCATGGACCTAACATTCCAGGTTCCTATTGAATATTGCTCTTTATAGCATCGGACCTTGTTTCTATCACCAGTCACATCCACAACTGAGTATTGTTTTTGTTTTGGCTCCATCCCTTCATTCTTTCTGGAGTTATTTCTCCACTGATTTCCAGTACCATATTAGGCACCTACTGACCTGGGGAGTTCCTCTTTCAGTATCCTATGATTTTGCCTTTTCATACTGTTCATAGGGTTCTCAAGGCAAGAATACTGAAGTGGTTTGCCATTCCTTTCTCCAGTGGACCACACTCTGTCAGACCTCTCCACCCTGACTCGTCTGTCTTGGGTGGCCCCACATGGCATGACTTAGTTTCATTGGGTTATACCAGGCTGTGGTCTGTGTGATCAGATTGACTAGTTTTCTGTGATTATAGTTTCAGTGTGTCTGCCCTCTGATGCCCTCTCGCAACACCTACCGTCTTACTTTAGTTTCTCTTACCTTGGATGTGGGATATCTCTTCATGGCTGCTCAAGTAAAGCTGCTGCTCCTTACCTTAGGTGAGGGGTATATATACATTATATATATATATATATATATATATATATATATATATATAATTAAGAGTATATATGCTCAAACTGTAATGTCTGTCTACAATGCAGGAGACCTGGGTTCGATCCCTGGGTCAGGAAGATTCCTTGGAGAAGGAAATGGCAACCCGCTCCAGTACTCTTGCCTAGAAAATCCCAGGGACGGAGGAGTCCAGTGTCCTTGTGGTTGCAAACAGTCAGACACGACTGAGCAACTTCACTTTCATATATACATATATATATATATAAAAGTGTGTATATATATATAAAATTAAGTGTATATATATAATTAAGTGTGTGTATATATATAATTAAATGTGTGTGTGTATATATATATATATGTGTGTGTGTGTGTGTGTGTGTGTGTGTGTGTGTGTGGAAATTCTCTAAATAACTCACAGAGAAATGCAGAAACTAACCATTAGTGGAAACATCAAGAACTAGAGTCTTAGAATGTCACAGATGAAGAGATGATATAGGTTAACATGTGCATTGCACCGATAAAGAAGCTGAGGACAAAATAGGTTAATGGACTTGTTCAAGGTTATTCCCAAGCTTTGTCCCCAGTTCTGTCATAGTCTTCTTGAACTGCTGCTGCAATACTTCAGACAGGTCAGCAATTCAAGACTCAGGCTCAGATTTTATATACTTTTAGACCAATGGGAGCTATGAGAAACCATGAGTGACACGTACTTCAAGAACAGAAGTAAATTATAAGGAAAGCACAGTTGAGCATGGTCAATGACACCTGTCAACAGCAAAGGGAACATGCACTCATCTGCCATGACACCAGGAAATCAAACTACAATGAAAGACAGCAGTGTTCTTCAGGTGCTGTCATCCCACCGGGTTCCAGGGCACACAGATTCTGACTCTACAAGTCTGTGAATGCAGCGGAGGTGAAAAGTGGGCCTCTAATTCTAATCCTTATAGATCCCTCCACTTGCACCCTGTATAAATCTCAGATGTACTAAAATGTTGGGATAGTCTAATAGGAAAAGAAAACATTTGCCTGCTGAAAAAGTTATTGGTAAGTGATAAGGGAATCTTAACTCCCTGCAATCCGGACATATAGCACCACCCTGTGTGTTCTTTAACACTCAAATAAAGGGCAAATCTAGAAGGAGAACTGAAGACACACAAGCATTAAAACCTGTTTCTAGGATGCTAGGCAAAATTATTAAAGTCCCCACACTCATAATGATCACGTTATGAAACTATAAACATTAAAGAACAATAGGATCTCTCTTTAGCACTGATAACTTTATGGGAGCAGAGACCTACTTTTCCTTAGCTGAAACCATTTAGTATCAGAGAAGTTAAATAAATACACAGAGCTGCACAGCTTCACCTGAAGAGGTTCTCAGAGCTAAGAAAATAGCTCAGCTAGCCAGTGTGTTCACCACACTGTCTCTCTTTGTAGTAACTTCATGCATTGAGGCTGATATTTAGCAACTGCATTACAGAATAAGCAGCCTTGATAAAGATTCCAACACTTAGTTATTTCTTTTTAAATATTGGAGCTTGAAAAGCAGTAAATTCTTGTTATCTTTAAAAATCATTTCTATGAAATACCTCATACCCTTAGGAAATGAGGCAAATGTGCTATTGCTGTATGCTAAATTTTTAACTACCACAGACAAATAGGTCACCCATTTCTTGCTCTTTTCAACTAATCTCAGTGGGCCTCTGTTATGGGAGGAAATGAGATGGAGAATTTGTGACTGAGCAACGCATACTTTGGTCCCCTGAAATGGATGGAGGTGACTTAATTTTCTCACAGCATTATGGGGGTGTCAATTAGAAATGAAGGAAAGGTCAAAGTGAGAAAGCAGACATGATTAAAATAAAGGGAACATTAACCTGAGTGCCAGAGACTCATCACTGAAGCTGAAAAAGGAAGTAGGCTGAGTGGAGGAGGAACAAGACGGGAATCACATTAATATTAAACAGGAAGGAAGTACAGGAGGGCAGAGTGTGGAGGAGGAGACGAATCCCAAGAAGCGCCAACTAAACTGGGAAAGCTTAGATAGACTCTTCTCTGAATATCTGTATTATAAAGACATTAGTGAAAGTAAAAGTCACTCAGTCATGTCTGACTCTTTGCGACCCCATGGACTGTAATCTGCCAGTCTCCTCTGTCCGTGGAATTCTCCAGGAAAGGATACTGGAGTGGGTTGCCATTCACTTCTCCAGGGATGGAACCCAGGTCTCCCACATTACAGACAAATTCTTTACTGTCTGAGCCACCTAGGAATGCACTAGTAATTTTAAAAGGGAGGCAGGGAAGGTAGGAGGGAGGAAAGAAAGAAGGAAGGAAGGGAAGAAGGAAACGAAAAGTAGCTACTGTTTTTTCTTTTAATAGTATATTTTCTAGACCTTCCTCTAAGCATTCTCCCCCAAAAATCCTTTTTCTGATCTGCTTCTCTCCAAGCCCAAGGCCCCTTGCCCTGCCTCAACATCTAGATTTCAGGCATTAGAGAAATGACTCTATGACCAGAAATGTCATTAGAAGTAAGAGTATTTGTCCAGGTGCTCTGGTTCTGGTCAGCTTTCCTGCTTTTTTTCCACTGTCCGTATTGTCATTAGAGGGTCACGTACCTAAAAACTCAAGCTGCAGCCAAAGCCGTAAACATTCCTGACAGTAAAGGGAAGTGCAGGGAGAGCAAGAATGCAAGGAGGTGGTGGAGTGGATGGAGGAGGATGTGCAGGAAGTAGGTCCCACACCTTCAGACCATAGGTATAATGTGCACATGCACGAGATAGACTTGAGTAAAAATCCATCTGCTGTTAAAAATAGTTGTAATTGTTCAAACTGATGAAAGTTCCATGGTGGTGGTCAGTTTGTCTTCTTTTCCAATGTGGTTTTTTTTTTTTTTTTGGTCTCACTCTCTGCCCCCAAGTTTATTTCATCCTGGATTATCTCCTATATAAAAAGTGGGGGGGAGAACTAACAGTGTTCCTTCCCTCCTTTTAATGCCCTGCTTCCCCGGAAAACTCTCAGAAAAATGTATTCAGTTTCTCATGTTCTCAATCCATGTTCTAACCTCTTTTAATTTCTCAAGCCTTAACAATGAGGTTTCAACACCATCATTCCACTGCAGCTGCTTTTGCTTCAGATTGTATCATCTCTTCTCAGACCTTACCCAACCAACTCCTTCAACAGTATGATGATATCAACCATGCCCTTTTTCTTGACACTCATTCCTACTTGCTATCCATACTGTCCTTTCTTCTGGCCCATGTTCTATCTCTTTGACTAATATTTCTCAGTCACTTCCAGGACTCCTTTCTTCACACCACCTCTCAGTTTTGAAGTTCTGTAGAGTCTGGCATTTGTTTTCTTCTTCCCTCACTTCATTCTCTCAGTCCCAAACAAATTCTTTGGGATAATTTCATCCAAATAGTGATAGAAAGATGATTCAGAAATTTTAAGTTCTACATTCAGTTAGGACAATGTTCAGAGGAAAAAGAAAACCATCTTTTCCTGTGATACTTTTAAATAAGTGAATAAACTTTTCCCTGGAAGCTAGTTTGCAGGTTTCCTGTCCCATTTAATTGGCCCAAACTGGGTCACATGTCAACAAATATTTGTTGGGCCAGTGATAGAAAAGAAGCATGAAATTTCTGTGGTGACTAATATCAATCATCTTGAGAAGGGATGATCTTTGTCAGGGTCCTAGCAGGAAAGTTTAATAAAGGACATTTTTCTTAAGTGTAACTAAGATGTAGGGTAACCACAAGAAAACATATAGATTCCCCCGAAGGAGGCAGTAAGGTTTGGCACACTTAGATGTAAATGGGAAAAGGGGAGAAAGTTGGGGAGGGTTGGGGTAAAATCTCTGAGTGGATATGTAGTGTTTGACACAATTGTTGTTGATGCAGTTTGTTGATCTTGTGATGGTTTTTAATGTCATCCTGTATCTAGCAAACAGATGGGCTCTATTTTTAGTTTTAATAGTTTGTGAATTTGTGTGTGTGTGTGTGCACTATGCTGGTATGATCACATCATCTATAAATACATACCGCCCATGCTTTCACTCTATTACACCTTATTTCTTTTTCTAAAATTACTGAAATGACCAAAATCTCTGTGCCATATTGAAAAGTGACAGTAATATCAGGTACATGACTTATTCCAACTTTAATAGAACGTATTAATGTCTAAATCTTCTCCATTATGTTTGCTATTTTCTGCAGGTTTCTACTAGATAACCTCATCATCTCTTTTCTGTTCCCAGTGGCTCTTCTTAGTTTAATCCCTCATTATCTCTCCCCAGGAATAGTGCAATGACTGCCTAACTAATTTATCTGACTCTAGCCCTCATCCCTCACAAATTTATATTTTGCATTGTGATCAAGTTAATATTTATGAAATGTAAATCTGATGATGACTCTATATGCTTATTCATTAACCCTGCAAAATGTGTAGAACACACAAGTCTAGGTTCCTGATGAAGAAGGTCAACTCTCCATGTTAAACAAAACTCCATCTTATATAACTTCCTGTCAGTTAGAAGAGTATATGGTCTCAGCAAAATGAGAAAACTTTAACGTTTACCAGACAAGTCCTATGCCCCTTTCAAGAAAAAAATCCTTATCACCCGTCACAAATAACAGACTGAGATGGGCTTTCATTAAGATTTCTCTTCCCAACTTTTCCCAAAAATACTCCCTGCCCCCATATCATGTTATACTTGCATCACCTATGCATCACAAAAATTTCTACTCCACTGCTGACAAAATTCAGTTCTCAAAGGATCTTATGTTGTGTTCTTATATAAAAGAAACTGTGATTTTTTTCAGTCTTATTGAGATATAATTGACATATATCATTGCTACGTTTAAGGTGTGCAACATAATGTTCTGGCTTACATATATTATGAAATGGTTACCACAGTAAATTTTGTTAATATCCATCATTTCATATTGATACAATGAAAGGAAAAAGCAAAAAGGAGAACTAAAAGATTTTGTTTCTCCTTGTGATGAAAATTCAGGATTTACTCTCCTAACGTCTTTCTTACATACTATACAACAGTGTTAATTATAGTCATCATGTTGAACATTATGTACCTAGGACTTATTTAGTTTATAACTGGAAGTTTGTACCTTTGGCCAGAAAGTCTGTGATTTTGATGTGCAAAGGAGTTGAAAAGTAATTGAAGCCCAGCCATGAGCTGGTGAGATTTCCTCCTTCATTTCACAGTAAGCAGCACAGCTTTAAGTTAAATTCTACATCTTTGGTCTTATTTTACACAACAGCCTCTTTCTACATTAAGGTACTTCCACAATCATCTTTTGAATGTCAAGTTTCTATAATATCAACATATTGACATTTCCACAACAAGCTGTGTTTGGTCAGGCCTCCTGTATTTTCCTGTGTGTGTTTCTCATGCCTGACCTAGTCTTCCATCTGAAAGCCTGTTCTCTTTCAAATGTCAGTTCCTATGTCATGTCTTCCATGATCTTACAGCCCCAGAGAGCAGAGGTTCCTGTGTCTGCATAACTTCTCTATGTTTTACACATTTTACTGTACTTCCTCTCTTTGACTATTACATACAACTTGGCACACAGGTGATTTGCAATAGATTCTGATGAATAATTGAATGTGTATGTCGGAGGCACAGACCCGGCACAGTTCTTGGCACGTCATCAGTGTCCTGTACATAGTTACTCCTTCTTGACTCAGTAGGCAAGAGTAGCAGGACTCTCTCACCCAGTGTCATCTGAAGGAGACCACTGAGAGGACCTTCAGAGGCAAAGCAGCCCCAGTTACTCAGGGAGACACCAAACTGGGTCATGGAAACATTCAGTTCCTCATCACTCTCTACATTGTGGGCATCTTGGGCATGAGAATAAGGAAGCTCAGTTCAGTTCTGATGCTTTCACCAGTGCTCAGGTGCTCTCATTTTGGAATCATCAAATGGGAGGAGATAAGAGCTCAAAGCAGATAATGTTACCGGCCTGAGAATGGGGGCTGGAGGGTGGCCTGCACAACAGTATTGTGTGGGAGGATGTGGGGGCCTGGAGAAGCTATCAAGAGCTAAGGGATAAACTTTCTAACTGCACTAGCTTTGAAATAGGAGAAGCAATAGCCAGTCACTTTACTAGATGAAGTGTGCTAAAGTGCCTCATTTAATTATCACAACAGGCCTGCAAACTCAATATTATTCCCATTTTATAGATGAAGACCTTAGGGCTGAGTGAAATTAACTCATTTAATGAAGGTTATATAGATAGTGACTTTCTAGGCCAAGCTGCAAAATTAGCTGTGGTCTTATTCCAAAGAATTTATTGTTTTATTGTTATTTTCTTAACCCTATTTTACAACATACTTTTGTCTAAGATCAGAAGTGGCTTCAGTTCACACCATCCTCACAACCACTCTACTCCCTGTGTCCCTTAGCTGGCAGCATATTACAGTGTAATCCATAAGCTTCTCTAAAAGAGGGAACTCAGCAAGCCTTTAATGTCAGATGTCATGCAAACTGACTCCCCATCTCTCCCATACCAAGAAGCAAGAACAAGAACAATTAGACTGTGATGACTGATGTCAAACTAAAGAAAAGAGGCAAGAGGTGGTACAATACTTTTAAAAAGGGATAGCTTTAGTTTAAAAACAACATGAATCAGAATTTAAGCTAAACTGTAATTTCTATAATTTGGTGAATAAAAAGGAAATTAAACTTCTATTCACATCTAGTTCAAAAAGGTCTTGATTGTCATGTTATATTTTTATGTTGTATAGAAATACAAAATTGGGAATTCATTTCAGATTTGCAATAGCAATTTGAAGCTGTCATGTGAAAGAGATATTTGATGTGCTTTGCTTGATCCCACTGACAGAACCAAGACCAGTGAATGGAAACTTCAGGGAGCATGATAAAAGAAAACATTCTGCAATAGATAGAGATGCTCAAAGATGGAATGAGTTGCTTTCCAGTGAGACTGTCTCCTCAGAGACATTCAAGAATAAGTGGGACAGCACTTACTGGGGGTATTTCAAGATCAAAGACTCTAATGAGGCTGGATCAGATGGTCTCTGAGGGTTTTTCCTAACCAGTACTTGTTTGATTCCAGAATATTTGAAAGGATCTCTGCTTCCCCTGGTGCTGTTTTGGTATCTTACCTTTATTGGAGAATGATGTAATAATATATCGGTAATTTATCCTTGCGTGTATACAAGTGCTTTGTTCATGTCTACAGTCTCCCTCCATCATGCTCCTCATTAATATTCCATGTTACTAGGTACTTATTAGGGCTTCCTGGCGGCTCAGACAGTAAAGCGTCTGCCTGCAGTGCAGGAGACCTGGGTTCGATCCCTGGGTTGAGAAGATCCCCTGGAGAAGGAAATGGCAACCCACCCCAGTACTCTTGTCTGGAAAATTCCATGGGCTGAGGATCCTGGTAGGCTACAGTCCATGGGATCACAAAGAGTCGGACATGACTGAGCGACTTCAGTAAAAGGTACTTATTAACTAGTTAATATTGGTACTTACCAATATTAATTAACTTGATTTATCATGTGTTATAGTGAGCTTTAACCATCTTAATAACAAGGGTACAGCTAATCTTTAAAAATATTTACAATATACGAAGTCAAACGAAGAATCCAGGTATAAATTTTTAAAGGAACAACTTACGGTCTTTCTAATATTGTTTTTGACAGAAATTTGAAATTTATTTCTACTCCCATATTATTGGATGTCACTCCAATTCTTATTGTATTTTTGAAAACCTCCGTTTACATTGTTTGCAATTGATAAGACTTAGGTTCCCCTTGCTGTTTATTTTCATAGATTCGGGCTTCCCTGCTGGTGATCTTAAATCTGAGGAAACATCAAACTTTCTTCATCCCACCTTTCACTTGTACAGATGATAAAATTTAAACCTCAAGTATTAAATGCCATGTATAAAGCCATACGCTGCTTAAGGGCAAAATTTCATATAGAACCCTAGTTCTTAGTTCATTACCTCTTTCTCCCTCTCCATATTATACACGTCATACATATTATATGTACTTATTTATTCTTAAAAATTATAATTGATATATCAATTGATATAAGTGACCATATGTAATAATCCACAGTTGAGAATTTATGTCTTTTTAAAATTTTTTTGTGGCTGTACAGCAGCATGCAGGATCTTAGTTCCCCAAACAAGGGTCAAACCCGTGTCCCCTGAAGTGGAAGCACCAGGGAAGAACCCCATTTGTTTTTATGTTTACTAGATAATTTTAGAAATACTCAATTATACTAATATTTATTTATGTTTTACTTTGATTCTTTGGGCTTAATTACTGACAAGGCAGTCCTTTCATTTAGCTGAGCTTATAATGTAGAGGTAAAGACAGACAAATAAGGGTCCAATTTCAACACTAGTGATAAACACTACGATAGAGGGAATGGAAGTACATTAAAGAGTTACCTAAAGTGGGCTTGGGAAGACTGGGGATGGGGCAAGGAAGGCTGCTGGAGAAGTGATGGCTAAGGGCAGGAAGCAGTGAGCCAAAGAAAGAGGACTAGAGGCAAGGAGAAAAGCACTCCAGAAAGAAAAGCACAAGTCTGGTCACAGCAGTGAGATAGGGAAAGGAGCATTCAAGGAACCAAAAGAAGTTAAGCGTAAATCTGTTAGAGGATTAAAGAAGCAAGGAAGTGGGCATAAAAGTGTATAGATAGAAGTAAGGCCAGAGGGAGAGTGACAGAATGCCAAACAGAAAATAATGGCACCACAAGATTTGCACTATAGTTTAAAATCCCTGTTGAATTGCACAAACATTTCTTATATGGCTATGCTCCTCCAACTATCCCCAACCCAGCCAGCATTTTTTTTTTTCTTCTGTTTTTCTGGCTTCATGGGTGCTGTTGCTTTCTACCCAGTTGCTCAAACAAGAATTTTCTGATTAACTCCTACATCTGATTAGGTTGCCAAGACTTTTTTTTTTTTGCTATCTTCAACTTTTTCTATGTCTCCATCATCATTACTCTCTTGGTTTATCCTGGTTTGTTACAGCAGCCAAGAGGTCTTTTTGCCTTTCATTTATCCTTTACCTTGCCAATTCATTCTCAGCTGCCTCAATTTGAGCAGAATGGTGCAATGAGGGGAACACTGGGATTCAAGAAAGGAGAGTGAAAGATTTGCCACCAGAATTCTGGCATATGATTTAGAGTTCAACTTAACAAATATGATTGATGTACCCACCCAAGTACCATATAGAAAACACAAAGACACTGTCTGCCTGATGTCTCTTTCCCTCCTTTCAAATGGCTCCCGCCGTCCTTTCCCCCACATATTTTTGTTTCTAGAAATACTTGTTGCTAGGACACAGATTTGAGAAAGAGCCCAAGAACAGTGACTTTTGGCACTGAGATTTACAGCAGGAGCAACCTAGATCTCTCTGTCATTTCTTCCATGAGCTGCTGCCAAACCATCGTAATTGGCTGTAAGCATTGTTAGGAAACTGTCAGCAGCCTGGACTACAGCTTTCCACAAGTGAGACTATACTGAAAACCAAGGGTTCCACTGCCCTTCTTGTATTCTAGGGCCTCTGGTACCAAAAATGGCAGCTAGGGGTTTAAAGAAGATACCAGGAAGATTATTCACAACTTAATTCCCTTTGAATTACCAGGGATACTATTAAGATACATTTTGAATTTTTCATCCTTGAAACAATTGTCCCCCCCAAAAACCATTAATAATAGGTTGATACTACCACAAGTCAAATGACTGCCTTTTAGCTCTATGCATCTGTTAATATAGACACATTATTTTCTTTATATCATTTTCACCCATTCAAATATCAACAACTGAGCTCTTTCTCCTTTTCTCCTATCCAAGTACTAACCAGAACCAACCCTACTTAACTTCCAAGATCAGACAAGATTGGGCACGTTCAGGGTGGCAGGGCCATAGACTTTTTTTCCTTTCCTGACTCAAAAGGAGTACAGAAGATTGTGAAATAACTCTTTGAAGCAACTTCTTACAGAACCCCTTTGTAGCCATGTAAGGTACAGTTAACAAGCAGAATACCATATAAGAAGTTGGCCTCTATTTAGAGCTGATTGGAAACTGTGTATTTAAAGCCTTGTAGCCCATTAACAATTTCAGTGGGAAGATGTTTTACTGTAACTGAGTCATAGAACTGAATCTAAGCAGATTTTAGTGTTTCTTGAGCTTTTTGTGCCTGTGCCAAAGTATGTCTATTTCCCATTCTGTGTCTTCATGTTTAATGGATTTTGTTCTACTGCAGTTTTCGTAATCATCTTTGCCACTTTATAAGAAACAGTACTAGGAAGAAAATTATATGTCCCACAGAATACAGATTCTGAACATGTAAAAACACATTCTCAATAGATTTTTTTATTTGAAAAATCTGTCATGTTAAAGTGTTTGATTTCATGAGTTCTATCAAAAGTTTATCTATGGTATTGTGACTACAATCAGGCTACAAAATATCTCCTTTAACCCAACAAGTTCTCATATGTGCCCTTGAAATCAGTTGTCTCCTCCCACCCATTAAATTTCAACAATCATTGATCTGCTTTCCATCACAATATGTATATCTATTTTTTCCTATAATTTCATGTGAGTGAAAGTATAGAATCTGTGGGCTTCTCTGGTGGCTCAGTGGTAAAGAATCCACCAACAATGCAGGGGATGTAAGTTTGATCCCTGGGCCTGGAAGATCTCCTGGAGAAGGAAATGGCAGCCCACTCTAGTACTCTTGCTTGGGAAATTCCACAGACAGAGGAGCCTGGCAGGCTACAGTCCATGGGGTTGCAAAGGAATTGCACATGACTCAGCAACTAAACAACAACAGAACGTGTATTAGTTTTGTTTCCATATTCCTTTAATTAACAAGATGCTATTGAGATTTAGGGATAATGTAAATATCAGTAGTTTCTGCCTTTTTATTGCTGAATTGTGTTTCATTTTTATATATTCCAAGACAGTCCATTCTGGTGTTGATAAATATTTGCATTGTTTCCAGTTTTTTATCATTATGAATAAAAACTATAAACATTCCATTACATGTCTTTGTGAGGGCATATATCTGTTAATATTAATGTATCAATAAAGGACAGATATGGTATGGACCTAACAGAAGCAGAAGATATTAAGAAGAGGTGGCAAGAATACACAGAAGAACTGTACAAAAAGATCTTCACAACCCAGATATTCATGATGGTATGATCATTCACACTCACCTAGAGCCAGACATCCTGGAATGTGAAGTCAAATGGACCTTAGGAAGCATCACTATGAACAAAGCTAGTGGAGGTGACAGAATTCCAGTTGAGCTATTTCAAATCCTAAAAGATGATGCTGTGACAGTGCTGCACTCAATATGCCAGCAAATTTGGAAAACTCAGCAGTGGCCACAGGACTGGAAAAGGTCCATTTTCATTCCAATCCCAAAGAAAGACAATGCCAAAGAACACTCAAACTACCACACAATTGCACTCATCTCACACACTAGTACCTGGAGAATCCCAGGGACAGGGAGCCTGGTGGGCTGCCGTCTATGGGGTCGCACAGAGTCGGACATGACTGAAGGGACTTAGCAGCAGTAGCAGTAGCAGCACACACTAGTAAGGAGGAAGAGGAGGAGGTAAAGTCACTCAGTCGTGTCCGACTCTTTGCAACCCCGTGGACTGTAGCCTACCAGGCTCCTCCTTCCATGGGATTTTCCAGGCAAGAATACTGGAGTAGGTTGCCATTTCCTTCTCCAGGGGATCTTCCCGACCCAGGGATCGAACCCAGGTCTCCTGCATTGGAGGCAACCGTTTTAAACCTCTGAGCCACCAGGGAAGCCCACACACTAGTAAAGTAATGCTCAAAATTCTCCAAGCCAGGCTTCAGCAATATGTGAACCGTGAGCTTCCAGATGTTCAAGCTGGTTTTAGAAAAGGCAGAGGAACCACAGATCAAATGGCTTACATCCACTGGCTCATGGAAAAAGCAAGAGAGTTCCAGAAAAACATCTATCTCTGCTTTGTTGACTATGCCAAAGCCTTTGACTGTGTGGATCACAATAAACTGTGGAAAATTCTGAAAGAGATGGGAATACCAGACCACCTGACCTGCCTCTTGTGAAACCTGTATACAGGTCAGGAAGTAACACTTAAAACTGGACAAGGAACAACAGACTGGTTCCAAATAGGAAAAGGAGTACCTCGAGGCTGTTTATTCTCACTCTGCTTATTTAACGTCTATGCAGAGTACATCATGAGAAATGCTGGACTGGAAGAAGCACAAGCTGGAATCAAGATTGCTGTGAGAAATATCAATAACCTCAGATATGCAGATGATACCACCCTTATGGCAGAAAGTGAAGAATTAAAGAACCTGTTGATGAAAGTGAAAGAGGAGAATGAAAAAGTTAGCTTGAAGCTCCACATTCAGAAAATGAAGATCATGGCATCTGGGGTCATCACTTTATGGCAAATAGATGTGGAAACAGTGTCAGACTTTATTTGGGGGCTCCAAAATCACAGCAGATGGTGATTGCAACTGTGAAATTAAAAACGCTTGCTCCTTGTAACGAAAGTTATGACCAATCTAGCAGCATATTCAAAAGCAGAGATATGACTGTGCCAACAAAGGTCCGTCTAGTCAAGGCTATGGTTTTTCCAGGAGTCATGTATGGATGTGAGAGTAGGACTATAAAGAAAGCTGAACACCGAAGAACTAATGCTTTTGAACTGTGGTGTTGGAGAAGACTCTTGAGGGTCCCTTGGACTTCAAGGAGATCCGACCAGTCCATCCTAAAGGAGATCAGTCCTGGGTGGTCATTCGAAGGACTGATGTTGAAGCTGAAAGTCCAATACTTTGGCTACCTGATGGGAAGAGCCAACTCATTTGAAAAGACCTTGATGCTGGGAAAGATTGACGGCAGGTGGAGAAGGGGACGATAGAGGATGAGATGGTTGGATGGCATCACTGACTCAATGGATATGGGTTTGGGTGGACCCTGGCAGCTCGTGATATACAGGGATATACCTGGCATGCTGAGGCTCATGAGGTCGCAGAGAGTCGGATACAACTGAGCGACTGAACTGAAGGAGTGATATCACTAAGTAGTTTGAAAAAATATATTTAACTTTGCATTCCCCAAAGTTCTAAATCCTTTGTAGCACTTGCTACTGTTAATCATTTTCATTTTAGTTTTTTTAATGGGTGTGTAGTGATACTTCACTGTGATTTCAATTTGACAAATGACTAATGTTGTTGAGCATCCTTTCATTTGTCACTGTTTAACTGGGTTGTTTTCTTATTATGATTTATTCCAGTTGATTTTTAAAGTTAAAACATATACATAGTCAGTAACATTTTTTAGATATAAGGATTTTAGTCTTACAAGATTACTGTATAATACATTTTTCAATCATCATTATGTTCCTTATTTGTAATGCATATCACATTATTATAAGAAGTACTAAAATATTATAGTGAAATCTTTTGGACCTATTAGCTATAATTATCAATACCTGCCATTCTTATTTTATTCTTATTTACACAAATTAAATTTTGTATATAGTGTGAGAAAGGGAGAGCTGAATTTTTGTTTATTTGTTTCTGATGAGTATTCAGTTGTCCCAGCATCATTTATTGAGAAGACTGTCCTTTCCTTATTGAATTGAGTTGGCATCTTTATTAAAAGTCAATATTCTGTATAATATGGGTTTATTTGGATGCTTTGTTTTATTTCATCGATCTATTTGTCTGTCTTTGTGACAATGCCATGCTGTCTTGATCAATAAGCCTGAGTACAAGCCTTCTAGCTTTTTTTCTTTTTTTTTCCCCCAAGATTATTTTGAAAATTCTAGATTATTTGTATATTCCTATACATTTTGGTACAAGTTTATCAATTTATATAAAAGTGTCTTCTGGGGTTCTGGTTGGTATTATATGCAATCTATAGATTAATATTGGAGAAATGGACATCTTTAAAATATTGAGTCTTTCAAGACATAAATATGTCTCCATGTTCTGTGGCTTTAAAAACAGAGGTTTTGTGTGACTTTTAAGAATATATTGTTATGCACTTTATAAATAATTTTGTACAATTGTGAAAGGAATTTATTATTTTTCTTTTCCAATTGTTTGCTTCTAGTCACTGTGCTTCTTTAACTTATATGCAGAGTACTCATGAGAAACGCTGGGCTGGAAGAAACACAAGCTGGAATCAAGATTGCTGGGAGAAATATCAATAACCTTAGATATGCAGATGACACCATCCTTATGGCAGAAAGTGAAGAGGAGCTAAAAGCCTTATATGATGATGAAAGTAAAAGAGGAGAGTGAAAAAGTTGGCTTAAAGCTCAACATTCAGAAAACGAAGATCATGGCATCCGGTCCCATCACTCCATGGGAAATAGATGGAGAAGCAGTGGAAACAGTGTCAGACTTTATTTCTGGGGGCTCCAAAATCACTGCAGATGGTGATTGCAGCCATGATATTAAAAGACGCTTACTCCTTGGAAGGAAAGTTATGACCAACCTAGACAGCATACTCAAAGGCAGAGACATTACTTTGCCGACTAAGGTCTGTCTAGTCAAGGCTATGGTTTTTCCTGTGGTCATGTATGGATGTGAGAGTTGGACTGTGAAGAAGGCTGAGCGCCAAAGAATTTATGCTGTTGAACTGTGGTGTTGGAGAAGACTCTTGAGAGTCCCTTGGACTGCAAGGAGATCCAACCAGTCCATTCTGAAGGAGATAAGCCCTGGGATTTCTTTGGAGGGAACGATGCTAAAGCTGAAACTCCAGTACTTTGGTCACCTCATGCGAAGAGTTGACTCATTGGAAAAGACTCTGATGCTGGGAGGAATTGAGGGCAGGAGGAGAAGGGGACGACAGAGGATGAGATGGCTCGATGGCATCACTGACTTGATGGACATGAGTCTGAGTGAACTCCGTGAGTTGGTGATGAACAGGGAGGCCTGGCGTGCTGCAATTCATGGGGTCACAAAGAGTCGAACACGACTGAGCAACTGAACTGAACTGAACTGAACTGAGTGTATAGAAATATAGCTGTTTTTGTATATTATTTTGGTAACCTCATGTCTTATGAACCTCACTTATTAGCTTGAAAATTTTTTTATGTTCTTTTCTTTTTGTTTTAACAAAAGTTATTAATCTCTCTCTGATTTGGAGGGTTTAACTTCTTCCATTCCAATCCATATGCATTTTCCCCCTTTTTCTTCATTTATTGCAATGGCCAGGTCCTCCAAGAAAAGGTTGAATAGAAATGGTAAGAGCAGACAGTCATGCATAAATCCTAATCTTAAGGAGAAGATTAGGTACAGGTTAAGTTCAGATTTTTCATAGATGCCATTTATCAGAATGAAGAAATTCTCTTTATTCCAAGCATCCTAGGAGATTTTCTTTTTCGATATCACAAGTGATTTTTATATTTGTTCATTGTGGCATTATATATTAAAATAATTATATTCAACATATCATAGGATTTCAGGGTTTCCCTTATGACTCAGTTGGAAAGAATCCACCTGCAATGTGGGATACCTGGGTTTGATCCCTGGGTTGGGAAGATCCCTGGAGAAGGGCATGGCACCCCACTCCAGTATTTTTATCTGGAGAATCCCCATGGACAGAAGAGCTTGGTGGACTATAGCCCATGTGGTTGCAAAGGGTCGGACACAACTGAACAACTAAGCACAGCACAGCACATTTTGGCACTATAATAACTTTCATTGATTGATTTTAAATGTTAAAACAATCTTGGATTACTTGGATAAATACTACTTGACCATGATGCGTTATCAATTGTTAGGAAATATTGCATTTTCTTTGCTAATACTTTGTTAAAGATTTTTACACTATAAGGGCTAATGCTCTGTAATTATTTTGTAGTGTCTTTGTGAGGTTTTTCTATTAGGATTTTAATGGCTTCATGAAATTAGTTTGGATATATTTTCTCCTCTATGATCTAAGATAATTTAAGATTGGTATTATTTTTCACAAAAAGTTTCACAGAATTCATTTGGGAAATATTGATACAAAGAACAGTTCTATCAAAATAAAATTTTAAGAATGAATTTTCTAAATTGATTCTAGAGTTTCTGGAATTGGCTCTCTAGTCTAATTAGATTTAAAGATCTTAATGACTCTATTTAAAGTATTAAAGAGAGCATTGATAGTTCATGGTGTGATCTGGTTGTATAGTTATCACTATTGAATAATCCTAAAAAGAAAAGACCAGGGGTTCAAATTCCCAGTTCAAAAGTTATGTAGATGACCTGAAAACTTCTTTATGTTCCCTAAAGGAAAAAGAGACCCTTATCTCCAAAAGCTGAGGACTAAAATTTCTGAAGAGTCAAACAAACCCAAAATCTCATACTGAAACTCGTTGAATTACAATACAAGGGTATCTACAGTAAAGTGAGAACTCTGACTGGGATGAAACAGGAGCCTGAAAGTTGGAGTAGGATATATTGGGAGAGCCTAATGAAGTGGAAACACGGAGTTCAAAATTCTATTGAGTCTTTTCGGCCAGTGGAAATAGCCTCTCTACTCTCTGCTACTGCTGCTAAGTCACTTCAGTCGTGTCTGACTCTGTGCGACCCCATAGACGGCAGCCCACCAGGCTTCCCTGTCCCTGGGATTCTCCAGGCAAGAGTACTGAGTGGGGTGCCATTGCATTCTCTGTCTCTACTCTCTCCCAAGCCTTAAAGGATTAACTTCACATTGCCTGAGGAGTCAGTAAATGACCTCCGCCAAAGTAGTTGCCACATAAAACAGTGCTGATTCTCTCTTGCTACCTTCCTTTGCTTCTAGACCTAACTAGACTTAAGTCTCAGCAGGCCCGGAAAGGTGCAGTACAAATTGTGACCTGTGAGGAAGTACAACACATGCCAAAAGAACTATTTGAGTTTTCTAATGTAAACAGACACTAGCTCTGAACTGATGTTAATTCCAGGAGACCCAAAACTTCACTGTGATCTGCTAGTCAGAGTAAGGTTCATGAAGGTCAGGTCCATTTCACAATGGATCCAGTGTGACCCAGAACACATCCTGCAACTATTTGCCAGTTCCAAAATGCATAATTTGCAGACTTATTCATCAGATAGCAAAATCCCCATATTGGTTCTCAAACCTGTGGAGTAAACACTATTCTGGTGGAAAAAGCCAAATGCAAACCAGTAAAACTGCCTCTACTGAGTAAAATAGTAAACCAAAAACAATACTCTACCCACATAGGAGGATTGTAGAGATTAGTGCCACCATTAACACAGGGGTGGCAGTCCATATCCACATCCTCATTCAAGCCTTCCCACATTTGGCCTGTACAGGATGCAGACACATCTTGGAGAATAACTGCAGATTATCATAAACTTAATCAGATCATGACTCCAACTGCAGCTGTTGCACCAGATGTGGTTTTATTTCTTGAACAAATTAACACATCCTCTAGTACCTGATGTGTGTCTAACGATCTGGCAAACACTTTCCCCCATACCTGTTAATAAGAACGACCAGAAGCAGTTTGCTTTTAGCTGGCAAGGCTAGCAATGTACATTCACTGTCTTACCGAAGAACTCATCAGCTCTGTGTCATAATTTAGTTCACAAGGATCTTGATTGCCTTTCCTTTCCACAGTGCAATGGATTATAAAATGCTAATTTGGCTTAGTGAACAAGAAGCAGCAGTGATTCTAGACTTACTTGTAAGGAAAATGCATGTCAGATGGTAGAACGTAAAATCAACAAAATTTCAGGGGCCTTCCTCCTCAGTGAAATTTCTTGGTGGGGGGCACACTGAGATGCCCTTTCCAAGGTGAAGGATAAGCTGTTGCTGTCGTCACTCCTACATCTAAAAAGAAAGAAAGAAATACACTGCCTAGTGGGCCCCTTAGGATTTTGGAAGCAACATATTTCTCATTTTAATTTTACTCCAACCTGTTTACTGAGTGACCTGGAAAGCTTCTGGTTTCTAGTGGGACCCAGATCAAGAGAGGGGCTTCCCAGTGGCCCAGCAGTAAAATTTCTGCCTGCAATGTAGCAGACCCAAGTTCTTTCCCTGGGTTGGAAAGATGCCCTGGAGAAGGAAATGACAACCCATTCCAGTATTCTTGCCTGGAAAACCCTATGGACAGAGGAGCCAGAGTCACAAAGTGTTGGACATGAGTGAAGTGGCTGAGCATGCATGCAGAGATCAAGAGAAGGTTCTGAGAAGAGTTCAGCCTGCTGCACAGGCTCTCTGCCACTGGAGCCATATGATTCAGTACATCCAGTGCACTGGGCACTCACCAGTGGTCACAGGCAGGTCAGCCTCCAGTTCAGTTCAGTCACTCAGTCATGCCCGACTCTTTACGACCCCATGAACCTCAGCACGCCAGGCCTCCCAATCCATCACCAACTGCCAGAGTCTATCCAAACCCATGTCCATTGAGTCAGAGATGCCATCCAACCATCTCATCTTCTGTCGTCCCCTTCTCCTCCTACCTTCAATCTTTCCCAGCATCAGGGTCTTCTCAAATGAGTCAGCTCTTTGCATCAGGTGGCCAAAGTGTTGGACTTTCAGCTTCAACATCAGTCCTTCAAATGAACACCCAGGACTGATCTCCTTTAGGATGGACAGGTTGGATCTCTTTGCAGTCCAAGGGACCCTCAAGAGTCTTCTCCAACACCACAGTTCAAAAGCATCAGTTCTTCGGTGCTCAGCTTTCTTTATAGTCCTACTCTCACATCCATACATGACTACTGGAAAAACCATAGCCTTGACTAGATGGACCTTTGTTGACAAAGTAAAGTCTCTGCTTTTTAATATGCTGTCTAGGTTGGTCATAGCTTTTCTTCCAAGGAGTTAGCATCATTTAATCTCATGGCAGCAATTATCATCTGCAGTGATTTTGGAGCCCCTCAAAATAAAGTCAGCCACTGTTTCCACTGTTTCCCCATCTATTTGCCATGAAGTGATGGGACCAGATGTCATGATCTTAGTTTTCTGAATGTGGAGCTTTAAGCCAACTCTTTTCACTCTCCTCTTTCACTTTCCTCAAGAGGCTCTTTAGTTCTTCACTTTCTGCCATAAGTGAGGTTATACTGGGATAATATCTGCATATCTGAGGTTACTGATATTTTCCCCAGCTATCTTGATTCCAGCTTGTGCTTCCTCTAGCCCAGCGTTTCTCATGATGTACTCTGCATAGAAGTTAAATAAGCAGGGTGACAATATACAGCCTTGACGTACTCCTTTTCCTATTTGGAACCAGTCTGCTCTTTCAGAATTTTCCACAGTTTATTGTGATCCACACAGTCAAAGGCTTTGGCATAATCAATAAAACAGAAATAGGTGTTTTTCTGGAACTCTCTTGCTTTTTCCATGATCCAGTGGATGTTGGCCATTTGATCTGTGGTTCCTCTGCCTTTTCTAAAACCAGCTTGAACATCTGCAAGTTCACGGTTCATGTATTGCTGAAGCCTGGTGTGGAGAATTTTGAACGTTACTTTACTAGTGTGTGAGATGAGTGCAATTGTGCAGTAGCTTAAGCATTCTTTGGCATTGTCTTTCTTTGGGACTAGAATGAAAACTGACCTTTTCCAGTCCTGTGGCCACTGCTGAGTTTTCCAAATTTGCTGACGTATTGAGTGCAGCACTGTCACAGCATCATCTTTTAGGATTTAAAAGAGCTCCACTGGAATTCCAGGTCAGCCTTGGTAAATGAAAATCTATGTTGCTGAACCCATGCATAATCTCCATCACTGAGTATTTTTTTCTCTTTTTATGTTATGAATGTGTCTATGTCTGTGTATGGCACCTTTGTTTCTTCACTCTCTTATCTCTTATTAAGTAATATAAGAGGAATTGACTGCCTATCAGAGAATATAAGGAGAAGGCAATGGCACCCCACTCCAGTACTCTTGCCTGGAAAATCCCATGGACAGAGGAGCCTGGAAGGCTGCAGTCCTTCGGGTCGCTGAGGGTTGGACACAACTGAGCGACTTCACTTTCACTTTTCACTTATGGCATTGGAGAAGGAAATGGCAATCCACTCCAGTGTGATTGCCTGGAGAATCCTAGGGATGAGGGAGCCTGGTGGGCTGCCGTCTATGGGGTCGCACAGAGTTGGACACGACTGAAGTGACTTAGCAGTGGTAGCAGCAGAGAATATAAGTATCTTTACATCTTTGTGTTTGTTACAGGATATCAAGGAAAGGGTAAACCTTATTCAAAGTTTTTATCTTCTGCTCTGGAGAAATGGCTAATACATTTTAAGTTCTATGCAGGGTATTTGTATCATGATAAACAGAATTATGACCTTGTCATTATCTTTATTAGGAGATTAAGTATGGTTTAAGGAGATGCATAAGCATGCCAGATAGACTTGGGGTAGACTTGTGATGGTCAATTTTATGTGCCTGTATGACTGGGCCATGGAGTGCCTAGATACTTGGCCAAATATTAATCTGGATGTTTCAGTTAGAGTGTTTTTGGATGAGATTGATATTAAAATTTGTAGAATGAATAAAGCAGATTGCCCTCCAATCAGTTGAAGACTTGAACAAAAAGGTTATCCATCCTCTCTTCCTGGCTGACTGCCATCACACTGGGATAATACCTTTTTTCCTGCCTTTGGTTTAACTGAGATCCCAGCTCTTCCTGCATCTTGAGGATGCTTCCCTCAATATTGGCTCTCAATATTCCCTCAATATTCCCGTAATATTGGCTTTCCTGGTTCTCATGCCTTTGACCTGGACAGGAACTAAAAGTTTAGCTATACTGTTTTCAGCTTGACAGATCACCCTGCAGATCTTGAAATTTGCCACCTTCCATGATTGGTGTTGTTTTTCTTGTTTAGTCATTGAGTCGTGTCCAACTCTTTGTCACCCCAAGGACTAAGACTGTAGTAGCCCACCAGGCTCCTCTGTCCTTGGGGTTTCCCAGGCAAAAATACTGTAGTGGGTAGCCCTTTCCTTCTCCAGGGGATCTTCCTGACCAGGGTCAAACCTGAGTCTCCTGCATTGACAGGCAGATTCTTTTCCATTGAGCCATCAGGAAAGCCAGCTTCCATGATAGCATCAGTCATTTTCTTATTATAAATATATATACATCCTATTGGTTGCATTTCTTTGTGGAGAACCTTGAAAGAATTTTTGTACTTTGTTTGAGGGCTATTGTTCTATATTTGTCTTGTAATATATTTGTAAGGATTACCTGTGTGGATTGTGTTGGCCTCATCAAATGAATTAGAAAATATTTTCTACTCTTCATTATCTGAAATAATGTTTCAAACTGCTATTCTTTTTCACTAAATGTTTGATAGAATTCATTAGTGAATTCTAGAGTTTTCTTTGAAGGATTTTTTTTTTTAATAGCAAATTTATTTTTTTGACAGGTCTAAGTGTACTCAGAATTTATTTACTCTCACTTCATTTTTCTAGAGAACTGTACTTTGAAATAATTTGTCCAACATATAACTTGTCAAATTTATTGTAGTAAAATTGTTCATAATATATCATCATTACCACTTTAACATATTAATATATGCACTGATAATTCTTTTTTATTTCTGCTCAGGTAATTTAGGTTTTTTTCTATGTTTATATGATCAGTTTTTCCAGGTACTTTTTAATTTAAATATATTCTAAGAATCAGTTCTTATTTTGTTAATCTTCTCTATTTCTGTATTTTCTATCTAATCATATCTGTTCTCGTCTCAATTTTTTTCTGCTCCTTATTTTAAATTCAGTTTGGTTGCTTTCTTAAAGTGAAAACTGATGGCTTATCTTAAATCTTTAAATTTTCCAGTGTAAGTATTTAAAGCAAAAGATAACCAAAAATCATTCTAAATATTTTTTATTAGCTACCTCAAACCTATTTATCAATTTTATTTATTGTAATTTAGCTCAGAATATTTTATATTTTTCCCTACAATTCCTTCTTTACTTCATGAGTTAAAGTGTGCCCTTTAACTTTCGGTTATTTAGTGATTCATAATTCAACTCCATTATATGAAAATAATAATTGTTTTATGATTTCATTCTTTGAAATTTAATGATAATATGTTTTATAATTAATGTATGCCTATATATCTCAATGAACAATTCATGTTCATTTAGAAAGAGTGCATCTTGTAGAGTTGTAAGATATAATTTTTTATCATTGTCACTTAGGAAAAGATGGTTGATAATGCCTCTTAGATTTTCTGTATCTTTTATGCCCTAAATAAATTTTTACTTAACTGCTATATTACTGAGAGAAAACTACTAACATATTCAAACAATTTCACTTTCTTTCTTCTGTTTTGCTGTTTCTCTGTTCTCTCAGATTCCTTGTTCTACTTTGAGCTGTTGACAGCAGGTGAGTATCTTTCTGATTATATTTACCCTTTTATCTTTATGAGATGCTCAGATTTATCTTAATTAATGTGCTTAGTCTAAATAGAGACATTTTTTTCAGGGGCTAACTTAATCCATCCTTTTATATTCAATGTATTTGTTTTTTTATATTTAAAGAATGTGTTTTATAAATAACACATGGCTGGCTATTGCTATTATATCCAGACTGACAATCTCTTCCTTTTAATTGTAGTGGTTATTATAGTTATATTCAATTTAATTAATGACATGACTAGATTTAAGTCAATGATTATGGAGGGCTTTTCTTCATCAGTTTTTGTTTATCTACCCATTCCTCATTTTTTCTGGGGGCGGTATTAAAAAATCTGATATTCCATTAGTATTTCTGCTATATCTCTTTGCATTATTTTTTAGAGGTTGTTCTGAATATTATAAATTATTTGTTTATCATAAATTACTTAGAGCTACCCCTGTACTAACTCAAATAAAATGTTGGAAACTTGCAACAATCTTGTTGCATGAATAACCTTGTGCTACTATTGCTATCATGTGAAACTAGACATTGTATATATATGTACAGACAATTATAAACCTACTTGATACAGTGCTATAATTCACATTAAGCTATTTCTTTTAAGGAAAGATAGATAGACATTAATAGATAGGACTACATAGATAGCTTTAGATTTTACATATATAAATATACATATATAGTATGTTTATCCACACATTTATACTTTAAAGAGATACATTTACTCTTTCTCATAGATCCTACTACCTGGTATCATTTTCCTTCAGCCTCAATACCTTCATGCAGCATTTCTAGTAGTATGGGTCTTTAGCAAAAATTATTTTATTTTATTTTTATAAAATATCTTTATTTCACTTTCATTTGTGAAATGTACTTTCCTTTTTCTTATATACAATTTTGTGTAAGCAGATTTTTGAGCATAATTTTTTAAATCAAAGTGTAGTTGATTTACAATATTGTGCCAATCTCTGCTGTACAGCAGAGTGACTCAGTTATACACATATATGCATTCTTTTTAAAATTTTTATGGTGTTTATTACTGTTTATCAGAGGATGCTGAATACAGTTGACTGTGATATACATTAGAACCTCCTTGTTTATCTACTCTAAATGTAATAATTTGCATCTACCAACCCCCAGATCTCAGTCCATCCCTCTCCATCCCTCATTCCTTCTTACATTTTTCTTTTAACTTTTCCTTTAGTACTTTGAAAATATCAGTTCCTCTATCCATGGAATTTTCCAGGCAAGAATACTAGAGCGAGTTGCCATTTCTTACTTCAAGGGATGTTCTGACCCAGGGATCAAACCCACATCTCTTGCATCTCCTGAATTGACAAGAGGATTCTTTACCATTAGCACGACCTGGGAAACCCCATATTACATGTATGTTAGAGTTTCTGCTATTGTCCCACAGACTGCTGAGGCTTTGTTCAAGTTTCTTCTATTTCACTTCTCTTTGTTCTTTTGATTGGATAATTTCTATTAATCTTTCTTCAATTTCACTAACTCTTATACCACCTCAAACCTGTTTTAAATATCTTCCAATAGATACTTCATTTCCATTACTGTACTTTGCAAGTCTATAATTCTCATTTTTCTTTTTTTGTTTTTACTAGTTTCTATTTCTGTGCTGAGATTCTCCATCTGTTCCACCATTGTGCACATATTTATCTTGTGTCTTTCTGCTATATTTGATATTTTTAGTCAGACCCACAAAAATACCGACCTTCACCTCTTCAGCTCATCTTTCAAAAGTATCTTCTGCTCCAGTTTCTGCCTGTTTTAGTCAGTCTTCAGTGCCTTCAAATAATACTTGGTTATTTTATTTTTTAAATTTTGTTTGATAACTGTTATCAATGGGAAAGTTGTTCTAATTAATTATCCCATAGACATCAAACCCCTAAAGCTTTTATTGTCACTCTAAAGGCTGACCATTCAAGAATCACAAGAGTCAACAGTGTTCAATAAGAAGTGTATAATGCATTTTAACAAACATAAACACAGGAAGAATCTGAGGGACTCAGTTGTCTCTTTTTTATGAGTTTTCTTCTATCACAAACATAAGAAATTGTACCGATTATTTTGTCTATTTTTCCCAGACACTTTACAAAATAATTAGGACGAATCTGACAAGGACAAATTTTTGTCGAAAGAAAAGATTGTGGCAGTGTATGAAATCCTGCCAAATACCGATTATTCCCCACCCTCTATTTCCCAGGTGCAGGTAGTTAAACAAATCAAAGTTATAGAAAATTCAAGTCCGCTTTTGTAATTGATAGGCATGACCTATTTGACCACATTAAGTCCCCCACTATGTGAGAAACTTGTAAAAAGAATTGGGGCCAGCTGTTCCTTCTTTGTACTGAGGGCCTAAAAGAAATAGATCAACTGTTACATTGGAGATTAAGATCAACTATATAAGAAAATATTTCTCACTGTTTAAAGTGATTAAATTTTTCAATGGGCAACCAATGTTGGTGTCTGAGGGAGTGTTTATGTGCAAGAGAGAGTATGTGTGTGTGTGTACACGTGTTTGACTATCTCTTCTGTGTTTTAAAATGATAGTATATGCTTTTATCTTATGTGAAGTTTTAATTAAAGCACTGTCATAAAGGGTTGTATCAAATATCTAAAATATACCATTTTAAAATTGCCCTTATTTTCCAAAATGCATAAGGACCATCCAGCATAGCAATGTGGCAAGGCCACCCATTTCAGTTAATTGGGACTTTGGATTCCTTCAAAAAAGGATAAGTTCAACTAAGTGCCAATATTATTTCATATCCTTGCCATACTACCTCAAGCAATGCACTAGCTAGTCATATAATTAGTACTTAATACATGCTCAAATACCAGAATATTTAAACCAGTGCAGTGAAAAATAAACAGCGGGACCAGGAGAGCTTAAAAATTCTAGCAAGCACTTAACTAGTCAAACTGTCTTCTCTATGTTGCTAGTTGCTGAAATCTCAACTCCGTAATTTCAGCTTCCACCATTCTTTGGTTCTGTTTTGTTTTGTTTTCTGGCTCCTCTGTTTCCTCTGCAATTAGTGGTCAGCCAAGATACTGGGTAAATTTTACAGATTTAATTTGGAGCTCATCCTCTCTGTAGTCCCTTCCCTTTCAAGTTTTTCTCCCAGATGTCCTAACTCTAACAATATCATATGTATATTAATAGTGTGTCACACTTCAGCAAAGTGATGTCTTTGCTTTTAATACTTTGTCTAGGTTTGTCATAGCTTTTCCTCCTAGAAGCAAGTGCCTTTTAATTTCGTTGCTGCTGTCACCATCCACAGTGATTTTGGAGCCCAGGAAAACAAAATCTGTCACTGTTTCCACTTTTTCTCATCTATTTTCTGTGAAGTGATGGGACAAGATGCCATGATCTTAGTTTTTGAATGTTGAGTTTTAAGCCAGCTTTTCCCCTCTCCTCTTTGACTCTTATCAAGAGGCTCTTTAGTTCCTTTTCACTTTCTACCATTAGAGTGGTATCATCTGCATAACTGAGGCTGCTGATATTTCTTGTGGCAATCTTGATTCCAGCCTGTTAATCATTCAACCCCAGCATGTCACATGATGTACTGTGCATACAAGTTAAATAAGCAGGGGACAGTGTACAATCTTGTTGTACTCCTTTCCCAATTTGGAACCAGTCAGTTGTTTTATGTCCATTTCTAACTGTGGCTTCTTGGATCACATTTTGTCAGGACTCTCCACTGTGACCTGGCTGTCTTGGGTGGCCCTGCATAGCAAGACTCATAGTTTCTTTGAGTTATGCAAGTCCCTTCACTACTACAAGGCTGTGATCCATGAAGGGGTGAATATCAACAGCTTTTGAAAATCATATTTGAAAAAAATGATGTAGAAATATGCAAACAAAACAATATTAAGTAAAATTAATACCAGAAAAACTATCTACATATTATAGTCCTACTAACAACCTTTTAAGGTTCATATGAGGATTAAACTCATTATTATATATAAAACACTTAGTAGATTTTAAGCCTTAGGTAAGTATTCATACGTGATAACTTTTATGACAGCTTTTTATTATTACTTGTATTATCATGTAGAAGGAGGGTTTAAAATTTTTACCATTCATGTGATTGTCTTACTTTCTAGTACAGTATGTAATCTTTGGCTGTCATTCATATTGCAGATTTCCTTGTAGAGGCTCCTGTTTTGTATTCAACATCTCTACTGAGGCAAGAGTGTCACAGATGAGTATGATGTTTTAAGTCTAGCCTACTTATCAGACTTGAGAATTTCCTCAGAGGTTGCTTTGTGATTGTAACTGAGAGGAATACTCTTCTTCAGCAGGCACTATTGACCAGTTTGTCAAAAGCACACTAGATACAAAGGACTTGAATTGCACAGTTGTTTGGGGAAGGCTCTTGCAACCTGTACCATCATTAGTCAGGAAGAAGTTGTTCTTATATTAATCAACCCTCTAAGGATGTTGACAAGGATAATAATTCTTTTCCAGTGTGCTCATATCGTTTCACGTTAAAGCTTTGGGAAAGAATGCACATTTTTAATAGAAGCTATAATTCTGTGTGAAGGGTTATCTGAATAGTTTGTACAAGAAATGAAGTTATAGAACTTATTCCACTGAGGAATCGAGAAGGAAATGAAGTCACTGAGGAAACAAAACCAAAGTCCTATCATCCTTTGCAACAGAGGTTTGTAAGGACTCAATGAACCTTGTGGAACTTTTGTCCAGGGTTTCCCTTGTGGCTCAGCTGGTAAAAACCCACCTGCAATGTGGGAGACCTGGGTTTGATCCCTGGGTTGGAAGATCCCCTGGAGAAGGGAACAGCTACCCACTCCAGTATTCTGGCCAGGAGAATTCCATGGACTGGTTAGTCCATGGGGTCACAAAGAGTCAGACATGACTGAGTGACTTTCACAGCTTCTGTCCATAAGTCCATAGGCTTCTCTGAAGAGAACAAACTGGGATTATTAATATGTAATTAATCTGACTACATAGCTTTATAAAAGTAAACAGCACTATAGCCACCAAATCCTCCAGGTATTAATATATACAGTTTTTAAAAATGACAAGTCACCAATGTAAAAAGGCTATATAGCCTCATGGATAACTTTCACCACATTGGGTATGAATTATTATTAATAAATCTTAGTTGAACTAGTACAGTTCACTTGCCATCATACTGACTGCATGAGATATGTAAAATTCTGCCTCAATTTATTTAAACATATCAAAAATGTATAACTTTCCTGGGTAAGTTTTTGGTCCCTGCATTCTCTAGAAAATTACCAGAGTCTTGAGAAGGGCTGAGGTTTGTTCTAGTTAGAGCCCTCCAGGGAGCAGAACTATGTCTCCTTGTTTAACTCTAACTTCCTTTGAGTATCTAGTCATCACTGGATCTCATAGGGAAAATATAAAATCCCCGATCAATTTAGAAATAGATGTAGACCCAGAAGATAGCCAATTAATGCATCTCAACTTTTCAGAAAGCCTGAGTACAACCAAGTAGCCCCCAAGGCCCCAGGTAATGATTGCTGTTTCCAACTTCATTCAGGAGAAAAAAAGCTGGAAGTAGCCTTGATTCCAAGAGTGTTTCAGGCCACTGATTTTTATCACCCAGGTAAGAGTCATTTGCAACTAATGTATAGAATCATAGCCTCTTAGAGCTACAAGCATCCATAGAGAAAATCCAATCTAGAGCTCTCATTTTACAGATGAGCAGACTGAGGCCTATAGAGGTTTGGGGACTTGTCTGAGGTCACATACTTGTTAATAGCTCAGCTGGGATATTGATCAAATGTACCATTTCTAAAAGGCTTAATGGTGCTTGAAAAGCAATTGATTCTCCTAAGTAGCATAAACGCTTCCCCTTCAATGTTACTTGCACTATTGTTTGTATAAAGTACAAAATTGTATTTCAGCCCAGCTCCCTCTTGAGACAAAGGAAAATTAATATTAAAGCCAAAAGGTTTTCTGTTTAGAATTGGATGCTGCTTCAAGCAAAACAGGGCTTAAAACAACTCTACTGATGAGTGTCTCATGTTCACTTCCAGAAGCAAGGAGGGGAGTGGGGAGAAAGATGCCTGCCAAGATCATGGATATTGAAGGGCCCTGAGTGCTTTTTTCTCAGAGGCAGAAAAAGCTCCTTTCTTATTTTGAAGAGTATAACTGCAGCTTTGCTTCTGGATTCAGGGGTACCTTCTCCCTGCTTTACTGACTATGGCAGATTTGGAAGATTCCCTGGCACTCGGTGTCCAATCACTTATCGTCTATACCTCTGTTTACGTTGGAGAATAGGGTAGTGTCTGGGCAGGAAAAAAAGGTGATAACTGTTAGCATTTTTAAAAATAACTGTGATATCTGGAATCACAGCAAAGAAATAGTCAGACATAATTAAAAATATGTATATATAGACAATAAAATCCAGCATCTTTGACCTGGGTTTAATTTAGTTGAACCAGTTTGATTACTGGAGTCATGTTAGTAACGAGACTAGCAATATTTTCTACAGGTTTAGAGGGTGTTGATAAAAAGGGTACCTTGTGGAAAAGCAATGTACAGCAGAGAAATAGAGGTCTCAGCTTCTCTGTTCCACCCTTAATTGAATTAGAAGTTTCAATTGAAAAGGGAAGGTTAAAATCACAGTCTCACATTTGGTCTCCAGTAAGCACAGAATCTGGAATGTTAGGTGGGATTTCACTGCCATTGTTGCCATTGCCCACTGTTCCCTGAGAAGAAACCACCAAAGGCCAAAGAGCGGGAAGTTTGTCTGTGTGAGAGGTCAGCAGTTTGCAGGGCATGGGTCCATGTAGAGGTGGTGAGAAATTATTACAGCTGCTCCATTGCATTGCTTTCTCAGCTGTAAATGAGGCTGCTCATTAATGAATCATGCACACAGACTGCCAGGGTCTCAGCATTAATTGGCACTAATGGGAACATCTTATGGTTGAAGGGAGAGCTATGGGAACCACTTTAAGTCTGATTATATTTGGAAGGGAGCTTGGACAATTTACCTTTTCCATGAAATTCTAGAGCAGCCGTACACAGCACACTTTCATTCCAAACCACAAATAAATCTGCAGAAAATCTATCAAATTCTTCGCGCGAGAGATAGAATATCAACAAGTGTTTCAGTGAGATTTTCCTTTCTGCGCCATGCATGGCACTGACAGAGAGTGTTTGAAAATGCTTTTGCGTGCACCATGCATGCTAAGGCCTAATGTAGTGTATGTAATTCGTTTTATTCCTTTGAGATCATTCAGCAGGGACTCAGTGCAAGTTAGCCCTGAGGATATTTTGACCAATAAATTTGTTTAAAAATGTGTCTTTCCATGACAGTGCACAGTTATTCCAACAAAATAGGCTGATGTGGAAGTTTCATCTGAGCTGCCTAGAATGTTTTGCCCTTTAAGTGGAAGTGGTTTGTATCATTTCTTTTTAGCCCCCACAAAAGAATCCCTTGTAATTAGTTTTGTGATGTTTGGCATTGAGGAATGGATATTCACAATGTTGGTATAGATCAGATCTTTTCAGATCATGGAGTAATTCCACTTCCCAGAACACCAAAAGCCCGTACTACACTTAAGAGTGAATAGGAAGAAGGCATACCTGACTTCAGTTGGGGGCACCCACACGAAGGCACAGTTTGCAGACCCCACTGGCTTCTTCTGTCGCGTGCTCTGGTGCAACACACAACCTGTACAAGGTAAATAATAGTGTAGATATCCTCTTTGTGAATGTTAGCACCTCTCTGACCCAACAATGAGTCAATGGAAGGGACACAGAACAAGCAAGTTGATCTTATAAAGAAAAACATAGGGCTGAGAGATGGTGTGGAACAGGTCTATGAGGGAGACACAATAATGACATCATTTTTAGTAGGAGAGAATGTGACAGAAAATTTAAGATCCACATTCCTAAAAGCTATTTGTTATCACATTTTCAATGCAATTTTATATGTATACATATAAGTAAACACTATGACAGCAACCAGGACCTCTGTAAAATTTCATCATACAGATTCTGTGCAGAATGCTTCATCAATAGTCTTAGAGAGTGAAGAATAGGCCTGCAGTGTGGGAGACCTGGGTTTGATCCCTGGGTTGGAAAGATCCCTGGAGAAGGGCAGGCAACCCATTTCAGTATTCTTACCTGGAGTATCCCCATGGACAGAAGAGCCTGGTGGACTACAGTCCATGGGGTCACAAAGAGTTGGACACCACTGAGCTACTAAGCGTACAGCACACAATTCATTTTAAAAGCATGTGATTTCAGAAAACGGTTTAAACTGTTCATGAAAAACTATGTGGGCTTTTCCAGATGCTTCAGATATTCAAATAAATCCAGTCTTTCTTCTGAATATCAACTTGAGTTACACAGGTTAAGATGAAGACCCTTCACATTGTGTTGAAGTTATGCTGAAATTTCCACTTGAATTGGCATTGTATTCAGTTCAGTTCAGTCGGTCAGTCTTGTCTGACTTTGTCTGACTCTTTGCGACCCCATGGACTGCAGCACAGCAGACTTCCCTGTCCATCACCAACTCACGGAGCTTGCTCAAGTTCATGACCATTGAGTCAGTGATGCCATCCAACCATCACATCCCAGGTCATCCCTTTCTCCTCCCACCTTCATTCTTTCCCAGCATCGGGGTCTTTTCAGATGAGTCAGCTCTTCACATAAAGTGGTCAAAGTGTTGGAGTTTCAGCTTCAGCATCAGTCCTTCCAATGAATATTCAGGACTGATTTCCTTTAGAATGGACTGGTTGGATATCCTTGCTGTCCAAAGGATTCTCAAGAGTCTTCTCCAGCACCATAGCTCAAAAGCATCAATTCTTTGGCACTCAGCTTTCTTTATAGTCCATCTCTCACATCCATATATGACAATGGAGAGACCATAGCCTTAATGGACCTTTGTTGACAAAGTACTGTCTCTGCTTTTTAATATGCTGTCTAGGTTGGTCATAGCTTTTCTTCCAAGGAGGAAGTGCCTTTAAATTTCATGGCTGCAGTCACCATCTGTAGTGATTTTGGAGCCCAAAGAAATAAAGTCTGACACTGTTTCCATTCCTTCCCCATCTATTTACCGTGAAGTGATGGGACTGGATGCCATCATCTTAGTTTTCTGAATATTGATTTTTAAGCCAACTTTTTCACTCTCCTCTTTCACTTTCATCAAGAGGCTCTTTAGTACTTCAATTTCTGCCATAAGGGTGGTGTCACATCTGTGTATAAGAAGTTATTGGTATTTCTCCCAGCAATCTTGATTCCAGCTTGTGCTTCATACAGCCCAGCATTTTGCATGATGTACTCTGCATATAAGTTAAATAAGCAGGGTGACAATATATATCCTTGACATCTCCTTTCCCGATTTGGAACCAGTCTGTTGTTCCATGTCCAGTTCTAACTGTTGCTTCTTGACCTGTATACAGATTTCTCAGGGGGAGATAAGGTGGTCTGGTATTCCCATTTCTTTAAGAATTTTCCACAGTTTGTTGTGATCCACATGGTAAAAGTCTTTGGTGTAGTCAATAAAGCAGCAGATATTACTCTGAAACTGTCTTGCTTTTTCGATGATCCAACAGATGTTGACAATTTGTTCTCTGGTTTCTCTGCCTTTTCTAAATCCAGCTTGGACATCTGGAAGTTCATGGTCACATACTGTTGAAGTCTGGCTTGGAGAATTTTGAGCATTACTTTGCTAGTGTATGAGATGAGTGCAATTGTGTGGTGGTTTTAACATTCTTTGGCATTGCCTTTCTTTGGGATTGGAATGAAAACTGACCTTTTCCATTGTATTGGGCTGACCAAAATGTTCCTTTCGGTTTGTCTCTAAGATGGGACAGAAAAATCTGAACAAACTTTTGGCCAACCCAAACTTCCTCAGACTCAGCCTGCCATCATCACAAGTATCTTCTATCTCCAAGATCAGCTGCGTCAAGATGGCTTACCATCTGTATCACGTTGGTGAAAACACCTGCTAACCAAGCAGATTAGTACGTTAAAGGCAGGAACTCTCATCATCCTTGTTGTCCACTAAGAATCTCAGTTCACAGCACTTTCTTGCAAGCTGCCAAATCAGTGAATGACTCTCAGGTAACCAAGGTTCTTCAAGACAAGCCAATAAAGAATAAATAAAGCCATCATCCCAATTAGTAAAAAGTCTTTCTCCAAATCAGTCACACACTAGTTATTAGTTAACAAGTAACTAGTTACTGCTACTTCTTCATGCTTCTAACAGTATGAAGCAAGGGAAGAAAACCAATCTGTGTATAATCTATCCTAGGACTATCATTTGTAGCTGATCCAACAGCCCCTTCTACAGCTAACATTTCACCCAGACAAAATTTTTTACAACTCTCTTTATCTTCAGATTTTGGAAAATGGATATTTATTCCAGGAAACAGGAAATGATTACTTATTTTACATATTTTAAAAGCTTGATTCTGTTACTACCCAGCTGCTGAGATTTCCAGTGACTGTCTGTCCATACACTCTTGAACAATTGAAAAAATGAGCCAGTTGTTGCTGTTGCCTCTGAAGTTTAGGGAATGATCCTTCAGGAGCAGGTTTTTATTCTGAAAGTGAAACAGCCACACTTTGCTTCCTTGTCAAATTCTTTGGGTCATTGTGAGTTACCACATCTCAGTATAGCGCTGCTTCAATCTAGACTGGCCTCAGGGATTCTTGAGGTATCCTTGGGGGTGCAGAGGGACCTAAACTTTCTGTCAAATTGCAGGGCTCCACTGACGACAGCCTGGACATCAGCTCTTCCGCTGTGGACGACACTGTTATCTATGCCATGGTTTTCCACTTGGCCAACTTGGCCAGTCCTGCTCAGCACATGTGCCAAGTCTAGGCTGGTCACCGCACAGGCACACAAATAGACACTTTCGGCTGAGAGCTGAGGAAGAAGAAGGACTTAGCGGCTAAATTATGTGTGGGTAAACCTGTTGATTGTATCAAAGTTAAAGCTCCAGTGGTGTAATGAAAATTGTCAGTTTAGTTCCTTGAGGAGGTGGTGATCAACATCCCCCAAAACTATTTACATCTTTAATCAGTACAACCCTAATCAATTTTTCTTCTGCAGTTCACTCATTGTCAGAAGTAAATATTTTCTTCCAGATCATGTGATTTATCACTGGAAAATAATGTAGGAATCTTTTAATTCTACTCCTTCATTTCACAGATGAGAAATCATGTGTACAGCTCAGTGATGCATAATAATTATAGAGACTGGCCTAGAATCTAGGTTTCAGGACAAGAAGTCTGATTCACATTCTATCTATGCCATGCTACATGCCACAAACACACACCCATCAGCCTCATTCAGGAGGTAATTTTAAGTCTGATATTCTACATCTGGTATATCCTTACCCATACCCTTCCCACATTAATAGTTTTAACTTATGCCCTTTCTGTAGCTTTTGAGGATAGTTGACACTCATGAATGTCAATGGAAATGACATTCCTCTTGATTAAGGACTTGTATTAGCAGACCTCTAAGTTTTATTTCATCTTAGGATCTAGCTTTACTAGCATGGCAACCTCTCTCTCTTTTGCTTATTTAGCTACCCTTACTTTCTCTATTCTTTTGTCTTTCTTAAGGGGCAATATAAAGATTTGTCTTTTATGGTTTTCAGTCCAGTGCCCTACTCCCACATCCCCATCCCTCCCCCCGACTTTATATATTATACACACATGCTTGCTTACATATAATATTGTGCTGATATACTGGATGTAACAGTACATTAGAATTAGTCCTCTATGGCTCCTTAAATTAAACCTAGTGGATCCAATTAGAATTTGATGCTATTTTAGTAAAGCTGTGCTTAAAATTACTGTACTGATGAAAGTCTTATAATTACCTTTGGGAGCATCTTCGTTTTGTGACTGGACTACTCATGAAATCCTGAGTAATTGCCAGATCTACAGGCCCATTCTGTGAAAAGCTGCCAAAGCAGATTGCTATGCAAAAAGTAGCCAAGTTTTTTATAATGTGACTTTAAGACCCTGGTTACAACTGATTGAACCAAGGATTGTTAGTCAAAGGAATATATTTATTGACTTAACATTGGACTGCAATGGCACCTTACTCGAGTACTCTTGCCTAGAAAATCCCATGGATGGAGGAGCCTGGTGGGCTGCAGTCCATGGGGTCTCTGAGAGTTGGACACGACTCAGTGATTTCACTTGCACTTTTCACTTTCATTCATTGGAGAAGGAAATGGTAACCCACTCCAGTGTTCTTGCCTGGAGAATCCCAGGGACGGGGGACCCTGGTGGGCTGCTGTCTATGGGGTCACACAGAGTCGGACATGACTGAAGTGACTTAGCAGCAGCAGTAGCAGCAACCTATAAGATGGCCAGTGAGGTTTCTCTGTTAATAGTAAAATCTTTTGTCTAGAAGGGAGTTAATATAACATATAGCAGTAGGGATAGTAGATACCAATATTAGAGAGAAAATAAAGTGGAAAAATAAAATAAATAACCTATTCGTCCGAAATACCTTGTCTTCCAAGTTATCATGGCCAAGTAGGAAATATTTGGGTTTTAGAGTTAGGTAGATTTGGTTTCAAATATTTCATATTCTCTTTGAGTCTCAACTTCCTTCTTTTAAAAATGGAAATAGTAATAACTTCTTCAAAATATCATTAAAATATTAAATAATAAAGTGTTTTAAAAGACAGAACATAATATATATCAAATAGACAAATATCCAACAAATGGCAGCAAATAAAGGAATAGCTCATGAATTGCTTGAACAGATTAAATGAGGTAACATGTGCTATGCTCCAGACACAGCATAGGCATCTATTTATAGTAAATGTTCCTTCTGTCCCATGTTGTTCCAGGAAGTATAAAGACTTCCTTTAAATATCAAAGCAGATTTGAATTTCTGGTCTTCATTTGTTCATATACTCAAGAAATGTTTAGTGAAAATCTACCATATGCCAGACTAGAATAGAAAGATAAATCAAAAAAGTTCTTGATAACTGAAAGTGCATAGTATGGATTTCAGAGAGACAGGAAAATAGGCAAATGCCATTTTAATGTGGTGAGTGCTATAACAGGGTATTCTGGGAGTATGCATGGTTATCCAAGTTTTTGAAGATTAAAATCAATACATCAAGAAGCATAAATTCCTCTCCCAGAAACCTATTGGCAGGGTATACAATGCCTGGAAATGCAAACCGGCTACTGCATGTAAGACATACTTAAAAGAAAGCTACAGTGTCTGTGAATGCTGAGAAGAGAGGAAACATATCTGGCTAGCAAAATTCAAAGGAGATGCCCATCAACAAGAAAACAAAAGCTTTCTTCCAACACCATCTGGCAAAAGAAAGGTCTGAGTTAATAGTAAAATAGCATCTTGTGCATTATAGTTTCTATTCTGATGTTTCCTGTGTTTTCCCCCTTTTTAGATGAGGCTGAGATGAGAATATTAGCTGCATTCATCTCTCCATTCATCCAAATCCTCACTCCCTGTAAAGCACACCATATGTGAAAGAAAAGCTTTAAAAATACATAATGCTTCTATTTTCATCTACTTCCAGAAATAAGCACTATAAATTATGCCCAGCCACCAAGTAATATTATTGAGCATCTGTTCATGGCATTTAAATGTCTAAAGGGGCTAAGGTTATTTAGCTGAGAAAGGAGAAAACCAGAGTAACATTTGTGACAGTCTATTATTTAAAGGGCAGTAAACAACTATTTTTCATACCCTCTTAGGAATGAATAAGAGAAAATAAGCTTGCAAGTATACAAACTTCTTCAATATGAAGCTTACAATAAAACAGTGAAATAGTTATTTCTACTTGTCATTAATTACATTTGTACACATATATCCATATACATAAAGAATTATAGAACCAGGATATCCCAAATTTTATATCAAAGAAAAAAATTAGGGTAGGACAACCAGAAAGTCTGAGAATCATTTTACTTTATAAACATATATTTTTAAAAGTTACCTACAAGTCTATTTTCCTCAACCAACAAGTATTCATTGTGCAAATAATATGTTATCAGACAAAGTATTTGAAGGATTACAAAAAGTCTAAATTGTAATCTTTGCACTGAAGGAGATTATAGTCTGTTGGGAGACAAAGTAAGTAGATGAAGTGGTAGAAAATACAATGCTCTTCACGATTATATTCTGTAGTGGTTTTATGATGTAGATGGCAACAGTGCAGGTGTTCTGAAGATACCAGGCTTAGATTAGTTTGGAAGTCTTATATTAGCCTGGAGGCAAAGAAACTTGAACTGATATTTTATATTTTTTTTTTTTTTAATTTTCTTTAATTAAATTTATTTATTTTTTTAATTACAATACTGTATTTGTTTTGCCATTCATTGACACGAATCAGCCATAGGTGAACACAATCGCCCAATGCCAAAGCCCCCTCCCACCTCCCACCCCACATCCTCTACCTGAATCATCCTGTGCATCAGCCCCATGCATCCTGCATCCTACACCAAACATAGATTAGCACTTCGTTTCTTACAGGAAAATACACATGCTTCACTGCCATTCTCCCAAACCATCCCACCCTTTCCCTCTCCCTCAGAGTCCAAAAGTCCACTCTATACCTCTGTGTCTCTTGTTGTCTCACATATAGGGTCATCATTACTGTCTTCTAAATTCCATATATATGTGTCAGTGTACTGTATCGGTGTTTTTCTTTCTGGCTTACTTCACTCTGTATAATCGGCTCCAATTTCATCCATCTCATTAGAACTGAGTCGAATTTATTCTTTTTAAGGGCTGAGTAGTATTCCATAGTGTATATGAACCACAGCTTTCTTATCCATTCATCTGCTGATGGACATCTAGGTTGCTTCCATGACCTGGCTATTATAAACAGTGCTGCAATGAACATTGGGGTACATGTGTCTCTTTCATTTCTGGTTTCCTCAGTGTGTATGCCCAGCAGTGGGATTGCTGGGTCATAAGGCAGTTCTATTTGCAATTTTTAAGGAATCTCCACACTGTTTTCCATAATGGCTGTACTAGTTTGCATTCCCACCAGCAGTGTAAGAGGGTTCCCTTTTCTCCACACCCTCTCCAGCATTTATTGCTTGTAGACTTTGGATCGCAGCCATTGTGACTGGTGTGAAATGATACCTCATTGTGGTCTTGATTTGCATTTCTCTGATAATGAGTGATGTTGAGCATCTTTTCATGTGTTTGTTAGCCATCCGTATGTCTTCTTTGGAGAAATGCCTATTTAGTTCTTCAGCCCATTTTTTTATTGGATCATTTATTTTTCTGGAGTTGAGCTGCATAAGTTGCTTATATATCTTTGAGATTAGTTGTCTGTCAGTTGTTTCATTTGCTATTGTTTTCTCCCATTCAGAAGGCTGTCTTTTCACCTTGCTTATAGTTTCCTTTGTTGTGCAGAAGCTTTTAATTTTAATTAGATCCCATTTGTTTATCTTTGCTTTTATTTCCAGTATACTGGGAGGTGGATCATAGAGGATCCTGCTGTGATTTATGTCGGAGAGTGTTTTGCCTATGTTCTCCTCTAGGAATTTTATAGTTTCTGGTCTTACATTTAGATCTTTAATCCATTTTGAGTTTATTTTTGTGTATGGTGTTAGAGAGGGGGTCTAATTTCATTCTTTTACAAGTGGTTGACCAGTTTTCCCAGCACCACCTGTTAAAGAGACTGTCTTTACTCCATTGTATATTCTTGCCTCCTTTGTCGAAGATAAGGTGTCCATAGGTATGTGGGTTAATCTCAGGGCTTTCTATTTTGTTCCATTGATCTATATTTCTGTCTTTGTGCCAGTACCATACTGTCTTAATGACTGTGGCTTTGTAGTAGAGCCTGAAGTCAGGCAAGTTGATTCCTCCAGTTCCATTTTTCTTTCTCAAGATTGCTTTGGCTATTCGAGGTTTTTGTATTTCCATACAAATCTTGAGATTATTTGATCTAGTTCTGAGAAAAATACTGCTGGTAGCTTGATGGGAATTGCATTGAATCTGTAGATTGCTTTGGGTAGTATACTCATTTTCACTATATTGATTCTTCCAACCCATGAGCATGGTATATTCCTCCATCTATTAGTGTCTTCTTTGATTTCTTTCATCAGTGTTTTATAGTTTTCGATATATAGGTCTTTAGTTTCTTTAGGTAGGAATATTCCTAAGTATTTTATTCTTTTCGTTGCAATGGTGAATGGAATTGTTTCCTTAACTTCTTTTTCTACTTTCTCATTATTAGTGTATAAGAATGCAAGGGATTTCTGGGTGTTGATTTTATATCCTGCAACTTTACTATATTCACTGATTAGCTCTAGTAGTTTTCTGGTCGAGTCTTTAGGATTTTCTATATAGAGGATCATGTCGTCTGCAAACAGTGAGAGTTTTACTTCTTCTTTTCCAATTTGGATTCCTTGTATTTCTTTTTCTGCTCTGATTGCTGTGGCCAAAACTTCCAGTACGATGTTGAAGAGTAGTGGTGAAAGTGGACACCCTTGTCTTGTTCCTGACTTTAGGGGAAATGGTTTATATTTTTAAAAAATATTGTGCAGTTTTAAAGGTTTCACTCCACTTACAATTATTACAAAGTATTAGTTATATTCCTCATGTTGTACAGTATGTCCTTGCAACCTATTATACCAAACAGTTTGTACATCCCATTTCTTCACGCCTATGTTACCACTCCTTGCCTCCCTACTGGTAATCATTAGCCTATTCTCTATATCTGTAGGTTTGTTTCTTTTTGTTATATTCACTAATTTCTTTTTTTTTTAGTTTCTACATGTAAATGATATCATATAGTACTTGTTTTTCTCTATCAGACTGATTTCATCTAGCATAATGCCCTCCAAATTCACCCACATTGCTATAAATGGGGAAATCCATTTTTATGGCTGTCTAGTATTTCACTATATACATTAATATACACACCACCTCTTCTTTATCTGTTTATCTGTTAATGGACACTTAGGTTGCTTTCATATCTTGGCAAATATAAACAAAGCTGCTTTGAACATTAAGGTGCATGTATCTTTCAAATTAGTGTTTGTTTGTTTGATGTATACCCAGCAGTGGAACTGCAGGGTCATACAGTAGTTCTGGGGCTTTCCAGGTGACGCTATGGAAAAGAACCAGCCTGCCAATACAGAAGACAAAAGAGAGACAGATTCCATCCCTGTGTTGGGATAATCTCATGGAGGAGGAAATGGCAACCCATTCCAGCATTCTTGCCTGGGGATTCCCATGGACAAAGGAGCCTGGTGAGCTATAGTCCAAAGGGTTGCAAACTGTTGGGCAAAACTGAAGCAACTTAGCATGCACAGTAGTTCTATATAGTTGTTTTGAGGAAGTTCTGTTCAGTCACTCAGTCATGTCTGACTCTGCAACCCCATGGACTGCAGCATGCCAGGCCTCCCTGTCCATCACCAACTCCTGGAGTTTACTCAAACTCATGTCCATCAAGTCGGTGATGCCATCCAACTATCTCATCCTGTCATTACCTTCTCCTCCCACCTTCAGTCTTTCCCAGCATCAGGGTCTTTTCGAGTGAGTCAATTCTTCACATCAGGTGGCTAAAGTATTGGAGTTTGAGCTTCAGCATCAGTCCTTCCAATGAACATTCAGGACTGATTTCCTTTAGGATGGAAAGGCTGGATCTGGTTGGATCTCCTTGCTGTCCAAAGGACTCTCAAGAGTCTTCTCCAAAATCACAGTGCAAAAGCATTCTTTGGCACTCAGCTTTCTTTATAGTCCAACTCTCACATCCATACATGACTACTGGAAAACCCATAGCTTTCAGAGATGGTGATGAACAGGGAGACCTGGCATGCTGCAATTCATGGGGTCACAAAGAGTTGGACACGACTGAGCGACTGAACTGAACTGAACTCACTATATGGACCTTTGTTAGCAAGTAATGTCTCTTCTTTTTAATACACTGACATAGCTTTTCTTCCAAGGAGCAAGTGTCTTTTAATTTCATGGCTGCTGTCACCATCTGCAGTGATTTGGGAGCCCAAGAAAATAAAGTCTGTCACTGTTTCCATTGTTTCTCCATCTATTTGCCATGAAGTGATGGGACTGGATGCCATGGATCTTAGTTTTTTGAATATTGAGTTTTAAGCCAACTTTTTCACTCTCCTCTTTTACCTTCATCAAGTGGTTGTTCAGTTCTTCTTCACTTTCTGACATATGGGTGGTGTCATCTACATGTCTGAGGTTATTGACATTCCTCCCATCAATCTTGATTTCAGCTTGTGTTTCATCCAAACCAGTCTTTTGCATGATGTACTCTGCATAGAAGTTAAATAAACACAGTGATAATATACAACCTTGATGCACTCCTTTCCCAATTTTGAACCAGTGTGTTGTTCCATGTCCAGTTCTAACAGTTACTTCTTGAACTGCATACAGATTTCTCAGGAGGTAGGTAAGGTGGTCTTGCACTCTCATCTGTTTAAGAATTTTCAGCAGTTTGTTGTGATCCACACGGTCAAAGGCTTTAGTGTAAACAATGAAGCAGAAATAAATATTTTTCTGGAATTCTCTTGCTTTTTCAATGATCCAGTAGATGTTAGCAATTTGATCTCTGGTTCTTCTGCCTTTTCTAAGTCCAGCTTGAACAAATGGAAGTTCTCAGTTCACATACTGTTGAAGCCTAGCTTGGAGAATTTTGAGCATTACTTTGCTAGTGTGTGAAATGAATGAAATTGTGCGGTAGTATGAATATTCTTTGGCATTGCCTGTCTTTGAGATTAGAATGAAAACTGACCTTTTCCAAACTTGTGGCCACTGATGAGCTTTCCAAATTTGCTGGCATGTTGCATACAGCGCTTTCATTGCATCACTATTTAGGATTTGAAACAGCTCAGCTGGAATTCCATCACAACATGTTATTTGTGTCCTTTTGATGATAGCCATTCTGACAGGTATGAGGTGATATCTCATTGTGGTTTTGATTCGCATTTCTCTGATGATTAGAGATATTGAGAATCTTTTCATGGGCCTGTTTGCCATCTGCATGTCCTCTTTGGAAAAATGTCTATTCAATTCTTGTACCCATTTTGCCCATTTTTAATCAGGCTTTTTTTTTTAAGTTGTATGAGCAGTTTATATACATTAGATATTAACTGCTTATAAGTCATAGCATTTGCAAATATTTTCACCTATGTAGTAGGTTCGGAGAAGGCAATGGCACCCCACTCCAGTACTCTTGCCTAGAAAATCCCATGGATGGAGAAGCCTGGTAGGGTGCAGTCCATGGGGTTGTGAAGAGTCGAACATGACTGAGTGACTTCACTTTCACATTTCACTTTTGTCAATGCTTTCCTTTGCTATCTAAAGCTTTTAAGTTTAATGAGGTCCTATCTGTTTATTTTTGGTTTTATTTCCTTTACTCAAGGAAACAGATCCAAAACCATAATGCTGTATGTCAGAGTATTTTGCCTATGTTTTCCTCTAGGAATTTTATAGTCTCTAGTCTTACATTTAGGTCTTTAATCTATTTTGAGTTTACTTTTGTATATTGTGTTAGAGAATGTTCTAATTTCACTCTTTTACCTGTAGCTGTCCAATTTTCCCAGCTCCATTTTGTGAAGAGACTGTCTTTTCTCCATTGTACATTCTTGCCTATCTTGTCATCTTAAGTGCATGGGTTTATTCTTGTTCCATTGATCTATGTGTCTATTTTTGTGCCAGTGCCATACTATTTTCATTACATTAGCTTTGTAGTATAGTCTGTAGTCAGGAAGCATGATTCCTTCAGCTCTAGTTTTTCTTAAGTTTGTTTTGGCTACTAGGGATCTTTTGTGTTTCCACACAAATTTAATTTTTTTCTAGTTCTGTGTAAAATGCCATTGATAGTTTGATAGGGATTTCATTGATTCTATAGGTTGCCTTGGGTAATATGGTAATTTTAACAATATTGATTCTTTCAATCGAGGAGCAAAATATATCTCTCCACCTGTTTGTATCATCTTCAATTTATATGCAATGGGTTTGTCATATGTGGCCTTTATTATGCTGAGGTGTGTTACCTCTGTGCCCGCAGACTGACCAAGATGGTGGAGTAGAAAACGCTGAGCTGACCTGGTATCATGAGCTCCCCTCGTATCATGAGCTCACCAAAATCACAGCTATCTTCAGAACAGCCATGGGTGAGGAAGACCAGAACCTAACAAAAAACATCTACAACTACAGACACAAAGAAGGAGCAACAACAAGGCAGGTAAGAGGGCAGATATGTAATGTAGTCATGTCCCATTCCCCTGGGTAGGTGACCCACAAACTGGAGAATAATATTGCAGAGTTTCTTCCATAGAAGTGTTCTGAGCTCCACATTAGGCTCTCAGGCTGTGGGTCTTGTCCCAGGAAGATGACCCCTCAGAGCATCTAGCTTTGAAGACCAATAGGCCTTAATTTCAGAAGACCCAGAAAGATTGGGGAAATTAGAGACTTGACCCTTATAGGGTACATGCAAAACTCATGTGTACCAGGATCCAGGGCAAAAGGAGTAATCTGGTAGAAGCCTGAGTAAGAGTTGCCTGCTGCTCTTTTAGTGTCGTGAAGAGACAAGGCATGACTACAGCTCACCCTGGGATCTAGGCCCTGGTGGCAGCCATATTTGGGAACATTCTACCACATGAACACTGCTGCTGATGGCTGACATCCTGAGATTCACCCTCTAGCTCACTAATGCCAAGACCTGATCCCACCCAACACCTAAAGGTGCCAGTGCTGGATACCTCAGATCAAACAACTAACTGGGCAGGGACACAACCCCCATCCCAGCCCCATCAGCAGCCAGAGTCCCTAAAGACTTTCTGAGCCCACAGCCACCTCTAGACACAACCCTAGATATGGCTCTGCCCACCAAAGGACCACAACCCAGCTGTACCCACCAATATGCAGGCACCAGATCTACCCTCCAGGAAGCCAACCCTAGCCTCCAGAAGAGCCTCGCTCACCAGGGAGAGACACCAGATGCAAGAAAACCATGATCCTACTGCCAGCAAACCCAGCCTGCCCATAGTGATTCAAATCCTACCCAGGCAGCAGCTGTGCCCTTGCCCCATCCACTAGCAGGCCAGTGTAAGCTTTGGAACAACACAGGGCCTGTACCCAGCTGAAAAGATCTCTGAAGGATCATGTTTAGAAAGAAAGACTGGAAGTAAATATGGAAAACACAGTGTAAGTATTGTTCTCATTCTGTCTGTACCAAGCCAAAATAAAATGTAGAAATAAAAAACAATATTGAATTAAGAAAATAAACTTAATAGTAGAAAAAAATTACAAGAGCACAAAGAGTTTATCTCTGTGATTTAATTCAGCATTTCTTCAAGGAGGCCAGAATTTTTCAATAAGCAAGTTGTCACTAACAGTAAGTTCCTGGAAAAGGTTGAAGAGCTGGCTGAAACAAATAAAACAGTAAATACCATGGCCAAGAAAAGGTAAATAGGATGCTGGAGCAAACAGTAGTAAAAAAGAATGACATAGGGAAGAATAAATATAGAAACGCTGAGAAAGCAATGTTTTGGGATTGAACATGACAACAAGGAAATTAAATTCTGAGAGATAGGACATGACAAAGAGAATAAGCTTAGTTGTCTCTTTCCTGCTTCTCCATCCAAGAGAAATAACTGTCAGCTACAGGTCATAAAGCTTTATAGACTCATGACCTCTGATCTCTGACCCTGTGATTTATTTTCTCTGAGCAGAGGTGCGACCCCTCCTCCATCTGAGAAAAAATGAGGCAACGTGGCTGGGTGGTTTCTGCCATTCATCAGGCAATGAAATGCGTCTGATTCTCAACTTTCCATCCACACACTTGCTTCAGGCCAACTCAGGACTGGTCTACAGATTAATGCAAAGAATCAGCAGACACATTTAATTTACAATGCATATACATTCAACGTATAAACCCTTTCTACTGAACCACAGAAGGCGAGCAGTTCCCAATGTAATTAACACACTCAAATTGCTGAAAGTCAGCAGAACTAGTTCATAAGTGGCCAGAGCAGATCTGCCCTATTTGCAAAAAGAGTTAGCTCAGTGTAAAGGAAGAAGAGTCCTTTCATTTACATTGGCCCCTTCTGTCAATACTTGATAAGTAGAGGTGTCCATTTGTTAATGGGTATTTTTGCACATACAGAGCATCAAAAAGGTATTTCCAGAAGAGCAGAGATAATTAGAGCACACGTGCTCTCTCTGATGACATTTGAAGCAGCAAGGAGACTGGAGTCAGGGAGGGGAAGGAACCAGGGGAGAGAGTGTGTTTTGTGAAGCTAAGACTGCTGGTAGCTAGAGTTGGCTCTGACTTTGGGGGCAAAGGAGACTGAGTCATCTCCCTTCTATAGAGCTGATTTGTTGAAAGGGCACAAGAAATTCCCAGGGATTTCATGCTGCTTTGAAGCAACCTGCATATCAAATGGATAGGAAAGGGAGAGGAGGAAATGGGTTTTGTTGCTAGGTCTCCCTAAGACTTGCCAAAATTTTGCCTCTTTCTTTGTGAACCCAGTAACTGCCACAGCTGGGCTTCCCATTACTCTAAACAGGAAAGGCATGAATCTGCCCCGTCCTTTTCAGTTTGCAAATGTTCTTTGGTAAGGGCAAACATGGCCATGTTTGTTCTCCCTAGGGAACAAGTCAGGCATGAAGTCCCTTTTGTTCAGACTAAGAACAATCTCCTCTTATTCCCAAGTCTCAGAGTGGCTGGGAACTTAATCTGGACATATGAACATGAATTCTGTCTCGGCAGGGAAAGGGCTAGGCTCTCTGAAGCTGTCCAGGAGTTGGTGTCTGTTTGAAGCCCCAGGAGATGTAGAGATGCAGGTGATTCCTGAGACAGGCCCTCTTTAGGTGTACAAGTCCATAAAGGGAGTCTCCCTGATATTCAGGAGCGCAGAGAGCAGATCCAGTAGTGTCTTTAGCCTTGGTTTACAAAAGGAATGTGAGCTGAAAGAATGAGACATCTTAGATGCCATGGGAATGTAAAAGTATAACTTGAGTATGGGCTTCCCTGGTGGCTCAGATGATAAAGAATCCACCTGCAATGTGGGAGACTTGGATTCGATCCCTGGGTTGGGAAGATCCCCTGGAGAAGGGCATGGCAACTCATTCCAGTATACTGGCCTGGAGAATCCCCATGGACAGAGGAGCCTGGCAGACTACAGTCCATAGGGTCACAAAGAGTCAGACACGACTGAGCGACTTAGTACACAGCACACGTTAGAAGACAAGACAGGAGGGTTCAAGACAGTGGCAGAGGAAGATCTTGAAGCCACCTCCTCCCAAGGACACTACAAATCTACAACTGCATATGGAATAATTTCCCTTAAAGAAACCTGAACACTGTAAGAACAGTCTCCACAACAAAGGGTAAAAGGACAGCATTGAGAGGGTAGGAGTAACAGAGATATGATCACAGCAAGGAAAAACACTACATCCTAGCTGCAGTCATCCATAATCAGGAAGAATCACAAAAATAGTTATTTTCCCTGAGGAGTGAGGGATTTGAGCTTCACATCAAGTAACCCCAACTCTTAGATATGTGCAGGAGAAACCAATTCCTAAAACACCCACCTCTGAAAACCAATGGGGAATATGTCCAGGAAAATTATAGAATTACAGGGAATGGAAAACTTGCTATTAAAGGGCTCATGGGAAGACTCACTCAACCCAAAACACAGTGTAAAACACCAGATTAGAAGTATGTGGACATGGTCCATGGGTTCATGGCCCTATGGGGTGAAGGAGATCTCTAATACCTACTAGTCTTGAAGCATCTATGCAAGAAGCAGGAACCAGTTGGAATGGTCCCTGGGGTTTGAGACACTTGTGGGAGCCATCTGTGCTATTTCAGACTGCCTTGCTGCCTTGCTTTGGCAGGTACCATTCTGGAAATCTCTGTCTGACCTGTTAGCACAAGTGGGCATGACCAGCTTAGACCTCCACCACCCAGACACCTCTGCTGGGCATCACAGCCACATGGTTGATAAGCCCTTTCACTAGCACCCAGCAGTCACTGCAGATAAGCCCTGCAGTCATTCCAGGGGCCAGTCCTGCCAACCACCACCCAGCAGCCCTCTCAAGCTCCTCCTGCCTTCTGGTATTGATTTTCATTGTCATTTACTGACAAGCACTCAGGTCATTAGAAACAATAACTGTTCACAGAATGTTTTAAACACCCTAGTAGCAGGAGTAGCTCAGCAGCCAGGACCATAAATAGAATCTGGGTTCTCAGCTTTAGATAACTTCCCTGAAAACAGAGAGGCCAACAGACATGCTGTATGCACACTGAGGTAAAGCAACTGTAAAGTTGCATCGTTCCGAGCTAGGCTCACAGAGTAACTACAGAATTTTCCTACGGATAGTACGGTGGTTAAATACCTAGAATTTTTTTTTTGGGCGGGGGGGCGTGATTAGCCTCAGAGACAAGAGGCAAAGCATCTTAGTTTTCAGAAACTTTCGCTTTTGGATCCTCAGTAAATACCAAGAAAGCTATCCAGTATGTGAAAATAAAAAGCCAGAATAAATCTGCCTCGTTTCTTAAATGCTTAACCTTAAAGCACTCAGCAGGGAAGAAGAATATTTCCTAATATAGAGATAGAGAGTTGTTTGTTACAAAAGGAAAAAAATCCAATTAAAAAGTGGGATTTGTGAGGCCCCTGCTTTGGCATGAACCACAAAGCAGAGTCAGTACATCAGCTCTAATGACAAAGGCATGGATGCCTGATACTGGAGATTACAAACCCGTTTGCAGTTTATTGGCTTTTTCATCATAGAGGGTGGTTGAATGTTTTGATTTCAGTGATAAATGTTACTGAATAAACTTAAGTTATAAACTTTAAACTACTTTTGCCTTAAATGTCTTATAAAATATCTAAAACTTGCCAAAGTAGTCAACTGAAACATGAAAAATTAAGTGATACTGGTGGTTTTATATCACACAGAACAAAAACAATCATTTGAACAACCTATCATTTAAGCCTAAAATATAATTATCAGGTCCAATAAGACCAATTCCAGTGACATCCATGTCACTCTTTAAGAGAAACAGAATAATGTAATGAACGCTTTTGGAGCAGGCACCTTCAGTGTTCTGCCCACATCCCCTCAGATCTCTCTGCTATTCTCATATACACCTGCCACCAGAGTGCTCACGCTCCCGACAGTCAGCACCTGCCTCTCTGTTTGAGTGTTTCCTTGATACTACTGGTACTGCTTTGCCTGCAGGCATTCAGATGCATAGGTTTCCATACTAACAATACATGTTAACTGATCGCTATATTCTGGACCCTATATTAAGCACATTATCTGAATTATTCCATCAAATTCTCATAGCAGCAGTTTAAATAAAATTTATGTCTCAGTAATTGCCTTTCTATAAAATTCCTATTCTAGTATTATTATGCATGTGTACAATGAAGTATGTACAAAGATGGTCACTGTAATAGTGTTATTTTAAATACCACTGACAACATAAATTTATGTCAACAAAGGACCAATCAACTAAACATTGGCACATTTCCTATGCAACATGGCAAAAGGATGAAGCAATTGTATGTGCATGTAATGGAACTGTTACTAAGATATAGTATTGGGTAAAAACAAGATAGTGAATATTCATATACATATAGATATATATGAAGGTGTATTAATTATTTCTGTAAAGAGAATAAAAATTGGAAGAATTTAGTGGGAAGATATGCCTTTGCAAAGAGGGACTGGGAATCTGGATAGGAGGTAGACTTATTTTTGTTTTGTGTGCTCATAATAATTTTTTCAATTTGAAAATAAATAAGTACAAAATTAAGTGCAGAATTCAGACAGAGAAAGAGCAAGAGAGAGAAGCTGATTAGCACTCTTAAAACTTGTTTAGAGATCAAATATTTATATTTATTCATCATATTTACACATTCTCAAAAGGGGGATATTATTATTATATCCATTTTAAGGATAAGGAACTGAGATGGAGAATTAACTAAATTGTTCAAGTGCAGTAGGTAGTGAATAGTAGAGTCAGGATTTGAATCCAAGATAATTTGATTTCTAAGCCCTTAGTTTTTACCCTGTATCACTTTTCCTTTCGTAATTCAAAATAGATGAATGAAAACATTTAGGAATGTTACAAAAATGAGATAAGTTTTAATAATGCAATTGAAATGCAATTGTAACTTTTTATTTCTTATAAAATCTACTTACTCCAAACAAAGATTTAGTATAAATACAAATCCAGTCACAGGAAAATGTTTCCCTTTAAGTACTAGAGAAATTATAACTAATTTCTAATGAAAATATAAGTTGACTAGAAAATATGGGAAACAAATGGAATGATAGAAATATACATACCTATGTATTTCTTTGTATCTTTTCCCCAAAAGAAATAGGAAATTTATTTACAAAGTAAAAGAATAATTTCCCTTACAACCTCGGCTCTTATGTTCCACTTAGAAACTTTTTAACACCATACACAAAAATAAACTCAAAATGGATTAAAGATCTACATGTAAGACCAGAAACTATAAAACTCCTAGAGGAAAACATAGGCAAAACACTCTCCGACATAAATCACAGCAGGATCCTCTATGACCCACCTCCCAGTATACTGGAAATAAAAGCAAAAATAAACAAATGGGATCTAATTAAAATTAAAAGCTTCTGCACAACAAAGGAAACTATAAGCAAGGTGAAAAGACAGCCTTCTGAATGGGAGAAAACAATAGCAAATGAAACAACTGACAAACAACTAATCTCAAAGATATACAAGCAACTTATGCAGCTCAACTCCAGAAAAATAAATGATCCAATCAAAAAATGGGCCAAAGAACTAAATAGGCATTTCTCCAAAGAAGACATACGGATGGCTAACAAACACGTGAAAAGATGCTCAACATCACTTATTATCAGAGAAACGCAAATCAAGACCACAATGAGGTACCATTTCACACCAGTCAGAATGGCTGCAATCCAAAAGTCTACAAGCAATAAATGCTGGAGAGGATGTGGAGAAAAGGGAACCCTCTTACACTGCTGGTGGGAATGCAAACTAGTACAGCCACTATGGAAAACAGTGTGGAGATTCCTTAAAAAATTGCAAATAGAACTGCCTTATGACCCAGCAATCCCACTGCTGGGCATACACACTGAGGAAACCAGAATTGAAAGAGACACATGTACCCCAATGTTCACTGCAGCACTGTTTATAATAGCCAGGACATGGAAGCAACCTAGATGTCCATCAGCAGATGATTGGATAAGAAAGCAGTGGTACATATACACAATGGAGTACTACTCAGCCCTTAAAAAGAATAAATTCGACTCAGTTCTAATGAGATGGATGAAATTGGAACCGATTATACAGAGTGAAGTAAGCCAGAAAGAAAAACACCAATACAGTATACTGACACATATATATGGAATTTAGAAGGATAGTAATGAAGACCCTCTATGTGAGACAACAAAAGAGACTCAGAGGTATAGAATGGACTTTTGGACTCTGAGGGAGAGGGAGAGGGGGAATGATTTGGGAGAATGGCACTGAAACATGTGTACTATCTTGTAAGAACGAAGCGTCAGTCTATGTTCAATACAGGATGCAGGATGCATGGGGCTGGTGCACGGGATGATCCAGGGAGAGGATGTGGGGTGGGAGGTGGGAGGGGGCTTCGGCATTGGGAGATCGTGGACACCTGTGGCTGAGTCATGTCAATGTATGGCAAAACAAATACAGTATTGTAATGTAGAATAAAGTATATAAAAAAAAAAAAAAAAAAAAAGGCACAGAGATCCAACCAGTGATGTGCTGAAAACACTGATAAAGTCTTACAAGAGCTAAATTTTCAAGAACCTTGATGACTGATCACCAAGGTTAAAAACAAGAGAGTTTTTAATTTAAAATTAATTATATAAACTACAAACAAATTAAAATGAAGGTTATATACATTCAAAACTCATTAATTCCTACTTAATTTAATTTTTTGAGGTTACTCACTATATTTTTGAGGTTACTCACATTTATATGATGGAAATATGTATTATGGGGCATGGCTATGACTCTCTCCTAATTCCATGTTTAATGATATCACATGGGTAATTTGAAATCAACTTTGCTAGGAGAATTTACACTACAGAATTAGCAAAGGCTAAAAATTGGGGCTTTTTTCTTACATAAAGTCAAATTTAAAACAGTTACGACTACATCACTAGATTCAACGGAGAAGGCAATGGCGACCCACTCCTGTATTCTTGCCTGGAAAATCCCATGGATGGAGGAGCCTGGTAGGCTGCAGTTGCTAAGAGTTGGACACGACTGAACGACTTCACTTTCTCTTTTCACTTTCATGCACTGGAGAAGGAAATGGCAACCCACTCCAGTGTTCTTGCCTGGTGAATCCCAGGGATGGGGGAGCCTGGTGGGCTGCCATCTATGGGGTCACACAGTCAGATACGACTGAAGTGACACAACAGCAGCAGCACTAGATTCAACACTCATTATTGGCATAAATGTATAAAGTTTGCTATTTATAGCCTTTAGGGAAAAAAAAATCATGATGTTTTCAGTAAAAAATGACTATTAGAACATCTAGTATGAAATTTGGCCAATCATTCTTATGGTTGATCCTAGAAACTGTTTTCAACTAGCATTTATCAAATGTTCCCATCTAAGCACTTTAAAAAGAGAAAAATTTTAAAAAGGAGAAAGTAAAAGCAAAACATTCCCTTCTTTCAGTAGGAATTGTGGTTCTAGATTTATAATCTCTTCTTTAGAAATTATGTGTCGGGTCATAGTTCAGTTCAATTCAGTCGCTCACTCGTGTCCAACTCTTTGCAGCCCCATGAACTGCAGCACGCCAGGCTTCTCTGTCCATCACCAACTCCCAGAGTTCACCCAAACCCATGTCCATCGAGTCGGAGATGCCATCCACCCATCTAATGCCCTGTTGTCCCCTTCTCCTCCTGCCCTCAATCTTTCCCAGCATCAGGGTCTTTTCAAATGAGTCAGCTCTTCACATGAGGTGGCCAAAGTATTGAAGTTTCAGCTAGAGCATCAGTCCTTCCAATGAACACCCAGGATTGATCTCCTTTAGGATGGACTGCTTGGATCTCTTTGCAGTCCAAGGGACTCTCAAGAGTCTTCTCCAACACCACAGTTCAATAGCGTTAATTCTCCAGCACTCAGCTTTCTTCACAGTCCAACTCTCACATCCATACATGACCACTGGAGAAACCATAGCCTTAGAGAGGGTTTATGAATGGATTTATTATCTATGTTATCCATGCTTGTAGATCTTAGAAAAATATTTTATGCTCATAATAAAGGCAATTTCTTCTCATATTTTTGAAACACAGTGATAGGCAGAGACGCCATTGATCAGAATGATTTTGAAACCTGGGAAATCATAATAATGAAAGTCAATTTAAATTGAATAATGAATCCACAAAGAGAGTGGTCTATAAGAAGCTGTAACATATAGTTATAGTGTATGCATCATCAGAAAGTTCCTAATGGTCTCTTTGTTAAGGATTTTGGGTCTTATCTTTTTAATGATTGTTTTGGAGTATAGATGATTTACAGTGTTGTGTTAATTTCAGGTACACAGCAAAATGAATCAATTTTATACATATACATATATATATATATATATATATATCCACTCTTTTAGATTATCTTCCCATATAGGTCATTACAGAGTATTAACTATATTTCCCTGTGCTATACAGTAGATTCTTATTAGTTATCCATTTTATTAATATATATAGTAATGGGTATATTTTATCCCAATCTCACAATTTAGCCCTTCTTTCCACATTCCCCCTGTAACCATACATTTTCTAAAAACTTACCAGAAAAATCAGTAAGTCATAAATACATAAAGTAAATGGTTTTATTAATACACCTCAGGCTTCAACAGTATTTTTAGAGTAAAAACTGTTTGACCAATGGAGGTTCCTGGCTTCCCTTTCATAGAATCAGTTTACAACTCCCTGCTTGCAAATCATTTAAGAGGGCACTGTTACATATACTTATATATATTTTAAACCATGTTAGTCTTTCACACACACAAAAAGGAAGTTTCCAGTTAAAATATTTGATTGCTCTCCAAGGACAATAATGTGTACTGAGAGAAATAATTAGACGACACTGGATTAAGCTGATAGTACTTAAGGAAAACTCCCTCGTCACTCAGTCATGTTTCTAGAAGTTGTTCTGCTGACTAGGGCTCACTGATCTTATTAAACAGAATTCTAACTTTTTTATTTATAAGATAACCTAAAGGGAGCAGAGCTGAAGCTTCTTAATTGGATAAAGCACTTGTTCATGATTTCTGGCATGCCAGCTTAAACACAATTAAATCTGTACTATGTATGAAAACCTAGCCCCAACCATCTAGACAGCTGAGGTAGTAACTTATATTATGTGATAGTAAGGAATTCAAAAGAATCCCTTTAACAAAATTATTACATATTTCAGCCTGCTAGTCTTAAAATTCTCACCATTTAAATTACTACAATGGCACCCCACTCCAGCACTCTTGCCTGGAAAATCCCATGGACAGAGGAGCCTGGTGGGTTGCAGTCCATGGCATCGCTAAGAGTCGGACAGGCCTGAGCGAATTCACTTTCACTTTTCACTTTCATGCATTGGAGAAGGAAATGGCAACCCACGCCAATGTTCTTGCCTGGAGCATCCCAGGGATGGAGGAGCCTGGTGGGCTGCCGTCTATGGGGTCGCACAGAGTTGGACACGACTGAAGCGACTTGGCAGCAGCAGCAAATTACTACACTGGATGACTATCTCCAGAGGAAATCTTGAGAACCAAAGCAAAGCTTTAAGTGTATGTTTAAATAAAGAAAAATATAAATAAAGACTGGAGAAAATGACTAGAATTCACTTTAAAACTAGGTGAGAGTGAAAGTGCGGTTGCTCAGCCGTGTTCAAATCTTTGTCCATGGACTATAGCCCACCAAGCTCCTTGGTCCATGGGATTCTCCAGGCGAGAACTGGAGTGAGTTGCCATCACCTTTTCCAAGAAATCTTCTTGACCCAGGGATCAAACCCAGGTCTCCTGCATTGCAGACAGATTCTTTACTGTCTGAGCCACTAGGAAGCCCAAAGCTATAGGGAAAAGGAATAAAGGGTAAACACAAAGAAAACAGTAACAAGAAAAAATGAATAGAAAAGCAAAAATTAATGGCTAATGTTTGGAAAGACACCATAACTAAAATATAAACACAAAGAAAAAATATTTAGAACTCATGTAATGATGGAATTATTCAGTTAAGTTCAGTTTAGTCCGACTCTTTGTGACCTCATGGACCGCAGCATGCCAGGCCTCCCTGTTCATCACCAACTCCTGGAGTTTATCCAAACTCACTCCCATCGGTAATGCCATCCAACCATCTCATCATCTGTCATCTCCTTCTCCTCCTTCCTTCAATCTTTCCCAGCATTGAGGTCTTTTCAAATGAGTCAGCTCTTTGCATCAGGTGGTCAAAGTATTGGAGTTTCAGCTTCAACATCAGTCCTTCCAATGCACACCCAGGACTGATTTCCTTTAGTATGGACTGGTCGGATCTCCTTGTAGTCCAAGGGACTCTCAAGAGTCTTCTCCAACACCACTGTTCAAAAGCATCAATTCTCCGGTGCTCAGCTTTCTTCACAGTCCAACTCTCACATCCATACATGACCACTGGAAAAACCATAGCCTTGACTAGAGTGACTCTTGTTGGCAAAGTAATGTCTCTGCTTTTAAATATGCTGTCTAGGTTGGTCATAACTTTCCTTCCAAAGAATAAGCCTCTTTTTATTTCACAGCTTCATTCACCGTCTGCAGTGATTTTGGAACCCTTCAAAATAAAGTCAGCCACTGTTTCCCCATCTGTTTGCCATGAAGTGATGGGACTGTATGACATGATCTCAATTTTCTGAATGCTGAGCTTTAAGCAAACTTTTTCACTCTCCTCTTTCACTTTCATCAAGAGACTCTTTAGTTCTTCTTTGCTCTCTGCCATAAGGGTGGTGTCATCTGCATATCTGAGGTAATTGCTATTTCTCCTGGCAATCCTGATTCCAGCTTGCGCTTCATCCAGCCCAGCGTTTCTCATGATGTACTCTGCATTTAAGTTAAATAAACAGAGTGATAACATACAGCCCTGAGATACTACTTTTCCTAATTGGAACCAGTCTGTTGTTCCAAGTCCATAATGGGCTTATTAGCAATCAGCAAAGAGCAAATTGAAACAAAAGGCTGAGTTAACCATTTCACATCTTTCATATTGACAAAATTTTAAAACCCTGATAATAACAAATTTGGGTAAGAAGGTGAAATAATATAAAATTTCAATACACCACTATTTAAATTGTACAGACAAAATGGAAGCAATTTGGTAATCTAATAGAGTAAAAGATGCCCCTCTCAGCAATTGAATAATTCTTCCTCTAGTCAGGTACTATACCATATTTCTTGCATATGTACTCAAGGGGACACATAGAAGAATAATCCTTGCTTGACTGACTAAAAGAACAACAGATATGGAAATAAATGTCTATCAACTTGAGAATGGACAAGGAGAAAGTGTTACACTTTTACAGTGAATCCTATATAGCAATTAATGAATTCATTAGGACTATCAGTATAAATATGTTAATGTAAGTAAATCTCAAAGAAATAATGTAAGCAAAGAAAGATAAATATGGAATGACATTTACAATAGAATTGTTATTCCTATTGTAAGTACAAAATTTCTATTTTCAGTATATAAACATGCATATAATGCATTATATGCTTAATATGATTAAATACTAAAAGTGCAAAATCATGAACAGAAAGGATATGGAACTTTAGAACACTGATTACTTGTGGGGAGACAAGGACAAAAATGAGTTTCTAAAAGAGCATACAGGACCTTTTACTAAAAATATACACTATTTTTTTTAAGTTATTATGGACAAATGGTAGATTTAACTAAATCTGATAGTCACTACAGGGCATTTATTTATTCTGTAGACGTTTTGTGAGTTTTAAATAGGTCATAATAAAAAACAATTTAACAAAATGATAAAAATAATACTCTTCAGAGTTTCTTCTAAAACCATCTTAATCAGAAATTGCTCCTACTCTGAAAAAAAATTAAGAGAATTTTAGTTGATTTTCTCGTGATTGTCTATATAATATTAAACTCCTATTTTTAAAACAAAATGTTTGATGTTATAACAGATCCCACTTTTGTCCTTAAAACAACTTTAAGCTAGTTGCCTTTTCCTCCAAAGAAATATACTTATAAACTTTATTTACAGAGACCAAGAGCATGCTTGAAAACACACATACATGTAATATAGTCTTGGTGGTTGTGATTCAGTTGCTAGGTTGTGTCTGACTTTTGTGACCACATAGACTATAGCCCACCAGGCTCCTCTGTCCATGGGATTCCCAGGCACAAATACTAGAGTGGGTAGCCATTTCCTTCTCCAAGGGATCTTCCCATCCCGGGGTCTCCTGGATTGTAGGTGGATTCTTTACCATCTGACCCACCAGGGAAGCTGGAAGCCACTCAGGAAGCCAGCAGGGAATACAGTCTTACATCTATGTAAATAAAACAGACATACACACATACATATGTACATACACATACATGCTCATAAACATGTTCATTCGTATATACACATGTATCTCTAATTTCCCATAGTGATGTGGTATTAATATACTTGATTTTTAAAAGATTTAATATCTATCATGCTTTGTTTTTTAATTGTTTCTTCATATTTATGTTATATAATAATATTGGGTTAGATAATCATGTTGTAAGACACAAGCACCATAGTTATGTCTCTCGTATCACTGGATCATCAGCTCAGTTAAAACACCATTGGCATCCTTCACAGCTCTACATTTGCTTGTGTAATTGTGTAACATTTAATCTGAAACCTCTTAGATAGAAAAGAATTTTGGAAGTCATCCAAGCTGCCATTTTTCTGACACATGTTTTGTCTTCTAATAGTTCAATTTCTTTTTAATCATTTGTATAATCTACACTTAGTACTCATTTTTAGCATTAACAGTTCCTTTCTAGAGTGGAAGTAATTAAACTACCCACAATGGTTAATGATCTTAGAAATTTGCATATGCTGCATTAAGAATCAGTTTTAACAACTATATTCATGCTACCATTCCATTTGCTGCTGCTGCTGCTGAGTCGCTTCAGTTGGGTCCAACTCTGTGTGACCCCATAGACGGCAGCCCACCAGGCTCCCCCGTCCCTGGGATTCTCCAGGCAAGAACACTGAAGTGGGTTGCCATTTCCTTCTCCAAACAATTTCATTTATGGCTCATATAAAATATGGCAATAGTTCAATTTCTGTATGTAAACACAATTTGAAATTTAGCAGAAAATTCAAGTATTGGGAAGTGAGCTTTACTCCTTTTATAAAATGGCTATCTAATAAGATCCATTTGTTGAACTGATATTGTTCTAGTGATTAAGTTAAATTTTAGTGTTGCCTAAAGTGTTTCTCTCGTGACGAGTGATTGAGAAAATAATTATAATGGGCTATGTCTTTGACAGAGTCTATAAACACTGAGATGGCTGCACATGATTAAATTTATGTTTAGACAGTAAAAATCGTTGTTGCTTCAGAGGAGAACAAGTGTATTGATCTTCAAGAGTGAAATAAGGCAAGATGAAAGGAATAATTAAATCTGGCGGTATTGGTGTTCCCATCAATAGAACTACAATTATACAAATTATATCCTTCTTCACCTTGCCCCTCCTTTTTCTCTTCCTTAGGTTTTAAATTCAAGACCCCCTGAGCAAATATTGTGGAAAGGATTTTTGTTTTCTCTTGCATTACTAAATCAGCCTGTTTTCAATAGAGAGAAGCTCTAGACTGGTCCCTGAATAGGGCTGTCTTGTAATCCCTGTTTGGGATGAAAATGTGTATAATGCTTAAAACTATTTCACTCTAAACATAGATTCTCTTTAGCCTTAAAACACTATGAGTAATCTAGGTGTTGGGAAAGGTAAACAATGAACTCATTTAGGCCAGGAGGGTACAGTGTAGTGCCAAGCCTGTCACAGAGGTATTATAGGGCAGGGAAAAACAACTGGGGCTATAATCCTTCAAGATGAAAAAAAAAAAAAATCTTTATGGGTTCAAGCCAAGCCTTGTTTGGGATGAAAAATTCAACATCCTTCTAGTAATCCTCTTCTACTGGATTGTACCTAAAACATCTGGGAGTGGCTTAGAATGTATAAGGAATTCTAAGAACTGAATGTTTTCTTTCCTAGAATTTGTTTGATTGGGGGGAAAATGAGTAAATTTAGAGGGAATCACTAATTTTCCTAGAGCCTGTGAGTCCTTTTATTTGAATGCCAGGATCTCCCTGCAAGGATGTGCTTGGTGTGTTCTCCAGACTCTTGCTCTGAGCACCACTCACTCTTATATTTGCTGATATGTTGCATTTTAATTTCCCTTTTGGGTAACCCAGTTGGACATCAGTCTGCTCCTGCAAGTAGGTTAGTGCACCAAAGTATAGTACTTGTGTGATACTGCTAATGCTGCTGCTGCTGCTGCTAAGTCGCTTCAGTCCTGTCCGACTCTGTCCGACCCCAGGGACGGGAAGCCCACCAGGCTCCCCCATCCCTGGGATTCTCCAGGCAAGAACATTGGAGTGGGTTGCCATTACTATTCACAAAAGTCATGCTTTCATCCTGTTTTCCCAAATCTCGTACCTTGATGGCATCTTCCATGTCCTTACTAATTATCAGAGAAATTCAAATCAAAACCACAATGAAATAATATCTCATACCTATTAGAATGGCTATTATCAAAAAGAAGAGATAAGTGTTGTTGAGGAACCCTTGTGCACTGCCTGTGGGACTGTAGGCTGGTACAGCCACTATGGAAAATTATGGATATTTCTCAAAATATTCAAAATAAAACTGCCGTTTGACTTAGCAGTCCTGCTTCTGGGTAAGCATCTAAACAAAATGAAATCACTGTCATGGGGAGATATCTGTGCCCTGCCCCACCCCCAACATGTTCATTGCACCACTATTCATCACAGCCAAGATATGGAGACAACCTGACAGTCCACTGAAAGATGATGGGTAAAGAAGATGTGACACACGAAATATTATCCAGCCAAAAAAATAACGAGTCCTGCCATTTGCAACAACATGGATGGAGTGCTAAGTGAAACAAGAGAAAGACAAATATTGTATAATCTCACTTATATGTGGAACATAAAAAACTTAAACTCACAAAAACAGAGGGTAGAATGATAGTAGCCAGGAGCTGGGGGCTGGGGAAAATGGGGAAGCGTTAGTCAAAGGGTTCAGACTTTCAGCTCTAATACGAATGGATTCTGGGAAGGAACATGATTTAAAACATGTTAACTAGAGTTAACAACGCTGTTTTATGGAGTTGAAAGTTGATAAGAGAATTGATCTTATATATTCTCAACAAACATATAAACATGAAGGTAATTATGTCAGGTCTAGATGTGTTAACTAACCTTACTGTGGTAATCATTTCACAATGTGAGTATTGATACATGTGGATATTGTGAGTATGTACATGTGAATATTGATACAGGTGAATTTGATACATGTAGCAAAGTGGTGTATTGTACACCTGAAACTTATACAAATTATATGCTAATTAAATCTCAATAAAGCAGGAATAAAACTTGTATTTCTTATACTGACTATAGAATCCATTTTCACAGAAGAACCGTTTGTAATCTCCAACAACTAGTAGTTTCAACGCTCTTTGGGGAATATATTATATGGTACCATGTATGGGCTTCCCTGGTGGCTCAGATGGTAAAGAATCTTCCTGCAATGTGGGAGACCCAGGTTTGACCCCTGAGTTGGGAAAATCCCCTGGAGAAGGGAATGGCAATTCACTCCAGTATTCTTGCCCGGAGAATTCCATGGACAGAGGAGCCTGGTAAGCTATAGTCCATGGGGTCATAAAGAGTTGGACACAACTGAGTAACTAAGAGACACACACACACACACAAACACACACACACACAGTGTATGAGAGATTCTGGTCCTCTTTTTTGACATAGCATTCTTTCTGATCTTCAGTAAGAAACAGAGGATGTGGATTAAATAAGACAAATGTCTATCTGTTTAGTCCAGATATCACAAATGTAGCTGGTATCCTTGACATTATTATAAATTAATTACTTGCATTTTCAATAATCATTTTTGTCAGTAAATCTAGGTGAGATTCAAATTCATAAATTTGCAAATTGCTGTTCTCAGCCATGAAAAATAAACTTCATTCAGGATTTGGCAGTGTGAAATACATACACAAATGTAATGATTTGATAGTTCTAGAGAATGGGTTTTCTATTATCTTTATAATCATGAATATGAACTTAAAACTTGGTCTGTAGCCATCCTGCATTACAGGAAGGAAGTGAGAAGGTCAAAATCATGGCAAGGGAACTGTAGCAAGAACAGAAATGAGCCCACCATTCTATTATACTTATCTAAGTTAACTGATATTTGGAGGGTATTATACAAATATTTCAAGTAATAATAATGAAGTAATAGCTAATTCTGGAACATTTTTTATACCACTGCACTTTGCTAAGCACTTTACTGGCCTCATCTCACTTAATCTTCACAATAACTTCATTAGTTAGACACATATTCTCACCACTTAGGAAACTGAAACTTAGAAAGGTTAAGTAACTATCTCAGAGTTTCATTGCCAATACTTTGTGATGTACTGAACCCAGAGCCTATATTACTAATCACTATGACATATTGTAAGGTGTATGTGCATGTATAACCTCATCCCAGGGCAAATCCCCAAGGATTGAAATGGGGTCAAGGTAGGAGGAGAGCCTCCATTTTTTTTTCCTTTGTTAAGTGTGTACAAGATTGCCACAAATCTCTCTCCATGCAGTAAGATAGAAAAGGACAAAAGTATTTATTTATAACCCTTGACCACTTTGCTGGAGCCTTTCTTAATAATACTAAACAATTTCTGTCTTCACAGTTTGCATTTTCCTCAGATAGACTAGAGTTCCTGCAAATTAGATGAGATGCAAGGTTGGTTTGGGGGCTTCTCAGGTGGTGCTAGTGGTAAAGAACCCACCTGCAGGAGACACTGGTTCTATCCCTGGGTTGGGAAGATCCCCTGGAGGAGGAAATGGCAACCCCCTCCAGTGTTTTTCCTGGAGAATCCCATGGACAGAAGACCCTGCTGGGCTGCAGTCCATAGGGTGGCAAAGAGTCAGTCATGACTGAAGCGACTGAGCATGCACCCCTGCAGGTTTGACTTTAAAACTTGTGGTTCTGTGAATATGTCTTGAACTCTCTCGCTTTACTGTTTTGACAAATACTTCCCCTGCGCCTGAAAATGCCTTTGCATTCTTTTTGACCTTTTATTCATACTTATTCCTAAAATCACATCTCAGATGTCACTGCTTTCAAAGATACTTATTTGAATCACCCTCTATCCCACACTAGTTTAGATGAGCCACTATTCCTTGGTGGCTCAGAGGTTAAAGCATCTGCCTGGAATGCGGGAGACCTGGGTTCGATCCCTGGGTTGGGAAGATCCCCTGGAGAAAGAAATGGCAACCCACTCCAGTACTCTTGCCTGGAGAATCTCATGGAGGGAGGAGCCTGCTAGGCTACTGTCCATGGGATCACAAAGAGTAGGACACGACTGAGTGACTTCACTTTCTTTCACTTTCACTATCACTACCATAGGCATCCTTAACCTGATATGTTTTGCTCTATTTCAAAGCTTATCATACTTTTTTGAAACATAATAGTAAAAGGTCTGTGTGTATCTGTTGGTATGTTTGTGTGTGTGTGTGTGTGTGTGTGTGTGTGTGTGTGTGTGTGCTCAGTTGCTCAGTCATATCCAACTCTCTGCAACCCCATGGATTGTAGCCCGCTAGGCTCCTCTGTCAATGGAATTTTCCAGGCAAGAATACTGAAGTGGGTTGTTATTTCCTACTCCAGGAGATCCTCCTGACCCAGGGCTAGTGGTGATCATTTGTCAGCTGCATCGAAGTTATCTTTCAATGTTTAGGAAATGCTTCATCTTATAAGACTTGCTGGAAGTGAGAGTTCATTTCTATGTCATGCAGTAGACCAGCTGTACCTACAGTGTCTTTGGAAGATTTGGATATGCCTAAATCAAGTCTCTTTCAACAAAGAATATTAGGGGAGTTCTGCAGGTTTTGAAGAATGAAGCCACAAATATCTGGGAAAGTTACTAGACTGTATACTCAGCTTTTTTTTTTTTTAGTAACTAAATACTTGACCCGTGGATTAAACAATGACCATATGATCTGAGCAATTCATTATAAACTAAGTTTTATCTAATGCATGAAAGCATTAGTAGCTCACTTATGTCCAACTCTTTGTAATCCCACTGTCTGTCCATGGAATTCTCCAGACAAGAATACTGGAGTGGGTTGCCATTCTCTTCTCCAGGGATTTTCCCAACCCAGGGATTGAACCTGGCTCTCCTGCATTGCAGGCAGATCCAGCTGAGATACAAGGGAAGCCCATTTTTAGACATACCCTTAATCACTCTGTCTATCAGATCTAGTCCCTCAAATCTATTTCTCACTTCCACTGTATAATCATAAGGGATTTGATTTAGCTCATACCTGAATGTCTAGTCAAGGCTATGGTTTTTCCAGTGGTCATGTATGGATATGAGAGTGGGACTATGAAGAAAGCTGAGCACCAAAGAATTGATGTGCTTTTTTTTTTAATACTTTATTCTACTTAACAATACTGTATTGGTTTTGCCATACATTGACATGAATCAACCACATGTGCACATGATCTCCCAATGCCAAAGCCCCCTCCCACCTCCCACCCCACACCATCTCCCCAGATCATCCTGTACACCAGCCCCAAGCATCCTGTATCCTGTATTGAACATAGACTGGCGCTTCGTTTCTTATATGATAGTATACATGTTTCAGTGTCATTCTCCCCAAATCATCCCACCCTCTCCCTCTCCCTCAGAGGCCAAAAGTTCATTCTATACCTGTGTCTCTTTTGTTGTCTCACATACAGGGTCATCGTTACTATCTTTCTAAATTCCATATATATGTGTCAGTATACTGTATTGGTGTTTTTCTTTCTGGCTTACTTCACTCTGTATAATCAGCTCCAGTTTCATCCATCTCATTAGAACTGAGTCAAATTTATTCTTTTTAAGGGCTGAGTACTACTCCACTGTGTATATATACCACAGCTTTCTTATCCATTCATCTGCTGATGGGAACGGTGGTGTTGGAGAAGACTCTTGAGAGTCTCTTGGACTGCAAGGAGATCCAGTCAGTCCATCCTAAAGGAAATCAGTCCTGAGTGTTCATTGGAAGGACTGATACTGAAGCTGAAACTCCAATAATTTGGCTACCTCATGGGAAGAGTTGACTCATTGGAAAAGACCCTGATGTTGGGAGGGATTGGGGGTGGGAGGAGAAGGGGATGACAGAAGATGAGATGGCTGGATGCCAATACCTACTCAATGGACATGAGTTTGGATAAACTCCAGGAGTTGGTGATAGATAAGAAGGCCTGGCGGGCTGAGATTCATGGGATTGTAAAGAGTCTGAGTGACTGAGTGACTGAACTGAACTGAACTAATCACGCTATCATCAGATGGAAGTGGTACATAAAAGTTCTGGCTTAAGCAAGTCCTGAAAGCACAACTATTTTACATGAACATGAAACTTTCACTCCAGTGCAGCTAATTTTGCAACACAGCCAAACTTCTTTCAACCCCTACCTGTAAGTCAGTACCTAGACTAGTTGGCTGAAAAAGAAATATTTGAGCCTCATTTACAGATGGCCTCACAGCTTAGGTTCTCCAGAAATAGATAGCTAGATGGAGTTTGAAATGTAGAACATTTACTAGGAATCAAAAACTAAGAAGGAGAGGGAGGAAAAGGAGGAAAAGCAGAATTGAGTAGAGGAAGAAGCCAAATGGTGATGGAGGACCAATGAAACTTGGTCAGCCCCATGGGGGAATTCTGTAGCATTGTTTTACATTGAGCCAAAATGGCCAGGCCTTTTTATGTCTGTATCAATTAATCATTGGATATGTGTTGCCCTGAGAAAGCTATGCCCTCAGCAAAGGTGACTTTGGCAACTGATCAAACCCTCAAGGAGTCAACAGATACAGCCTATCTTGTGATGGATGAGGCAACTAGTCTTTTCTTCAGAGATTAAAATATACTTCCTGGTAAGACTGAACTATAAATTGTATATCTGATTGTTCACTTTTCTTTGAAGGAAATATGATCTGAGTAAAGACTCTTCATCCTAGATTGGCATCAAGGAGATTTGATAAAACATGGATGGGTCTTTTGGATAGGCTCAAAATGGAAGAACTTTGTTTTTAATGCAATGTTCATCAAAAAGCCTCCTTGGTGGGGAAGGCTTTCAACAATCAGGATGACTCTCTTTGTGAATGCTGGCCAGTCTCTCTTCACAGTCCAACTTCTGCTCAATAGGCTGATAAGATGAAGGCATGAAGGAAAAAGGATGAAGAATATGTCAGACAGGAGCTCAACATTATGGACCACACCTTCTCAAAGTTGACCTATTTACTTCCACTGAGGAGTGAGCAATATGTTAGCAGCAGAAACCAATGTTGGGTGACCAACTCTTCCCCATCCCAATTTGGGATAATATCTCAAAGGAATCAATCATCCAACTGAAGTCCAAATGCTAGATCTTTGCCACCATGGAAAGACTGTTAGTTGGATATTGCTTGGTTCGGTTTTGGTTGGTTTTGCTTTCCCTGCTTACAATGCTCATATCAGCATCACAAGCTGAAGAATCATAGAATACTTCATTAAACATTATAGTACACAATAAACATACTCCTAACAAAAGAATACTCAGCTTATAGAAAAGAGGAAAAGGCAATGGACTTAGGACAGCATTCCTGTTGAACATATAAAATGATGGCATGTCCTATTAAAGACGCTGCTGCTGCTGCTGAGGCTGCTGCTGCTGCTGCTGCTGCTGCTAAGTCACTTCAGTCGTGTCCAACTCTGTGCAACCCCATAGATGGCAGCCCACCAGGCTCTTCTGTCCCTGGGATTCTCCAGGCAAGAGTACTGGAGTGGGGTGCCATTGCCTTCTCCGATTAAAGACTCAGGCAACAGCAAATTCTCTCAACTATAACTCAATATACAATGTTATTTCTTCCATCACCAGAATATATTGGTCTTGCAAACAAAGGAGAGACCCGTCTGTTTTAACTCTAATGATCTAATGATCCACTTGAAAGATTTTGCTTTTCTTGCCCTATATCTTTGGTTTAAATTTGTACATCCTGATGAAAGAATGTTTCCATCAGCACATGGGGCTCTTATCAATAGGTGTGCCACTGCAAAATGGAGAAGGGGGAAGAATAGGCAGGACCTATACAATTCTGTACAATCCTCTTTCCAGTGGCAGCATTTAGTGCAGATCTTACAGGAGTACCACAAAGCACTCAGATCCTACAGAGATAACAGCCTGGTCAGAAAACCCTAACTAAGAGAGGTGGTGGCTAATGGCAAATGCCACACAAAATTATTTATAAAAAGGAAATCACAACAAATGATTGCCTCTAAACCAACTTCAGAGATGACAACTATGGCTGTTGATCTTATTTCTTTTTTGCACTGTATGTAATTATAAATTCAAATTCACTTTCTTCTTTCCTCTTCATCTCCCCCACTATCTTCTATAGATGTCTGGTAAATGATGAACTTTCCAGTCTTGTCCATACATTACAGCTAGATTTGTGACAGAACTAAGGAGAATGGGACAGCATACAGAGATCTTGGCTGTTGGCACCAAAAATTGTGAATTTTATTCTTCCTGGAAAGAAACTAAGAATGTGATGACTGTATGAGATTTTTGTATCACGTTAATGAAAGTGCTTTTTAAATTGTGTTTCTGCTATAATAGATCTACATGTTCCTAGAAACTTCATGTGCTGAAAAATCTTTTACAAATAATTATAGGGCTTATCAGGAAGAAAAAAAAAAAAAAAACTAGATTGGGGCAAACACTCAAAGCCTATACAATTTTGTAACCAGGGCAGTAACAGGTACGACAATTACTCTAGCTTAGTATTTTTAAGGTGTTATAATTCTGAATAAATACAACAGAATATCTTGGATTTTATTTTTTAAGTAGATTGTATATTAAAAGGGGCTGAGGCTGCTGATTTATGAAAACAAGGGCCAATGCACAAAGATTGAGCAGAATTACACAATGAGCACTTGCTGAACCGAGCACATGCCCAAAATAAGCAAGAGGGAGAGCATGAGTGGGTGCCATGCACAGTGCCCTGCCCTGCACTGCTCCCCGTGTCAGCTGGGTAAGCAGCCCCTAGGTATCAGTGGATGACACGAAACATTTGTACTCCGAGAAAAATCATAAACAAACCAGAAGCAACCTCTATGTCATGCTGACTTCATTCTCTTATCAGTAAATCCTGTAAGCTCATCTCTTTACAAACATCCTAGACCAGGCTGTGTAAATAAGGAAAGAAGAGTCCACGTTGATTTGGGGCAACTAAAATCAGGGACTGTGGCGGACATCTGTCACTGTGGTTGTCCTGTATGCCCATACCATTCTTTTTTGTTTGTTTTTATTATGGCAAAAGTCACACAATGTAAAACATACTATTTTAACCATATTTAACTGTACAGTTCAGGGGCACTAATTACATTCACATTGTTGTGTAACTCACAATTATCCATTTCCCAATTTTTTCACTTTCCTAAACTGAAACTCTGTCCCCGTTAAACACTACACTCCCATTCCCCCTCCCAACCCCACCCTCTAGCCCCTGACATCTGCCAGTGTACTTTCTGACTCCATGAATTTGACTATTCTAAGTACCGCATTAAATGAAGTCAAACAATATTTGTATCCACCTCCTGCATAGCCAATACCTCTTAAATTTGGAAAATTCCACTACAAAAAGCTGAACATGTCAGATACTCATTTTCCTGACCTGTCTGTTACTTAAGCCCAGACACACAAACCAGGCTCCCCATTTAACAGATCCACAAGACCAATAATGCAAAGGAAGAGGTGGAGACGGGAGGCACTCTTTCAGGTGATGCTGGGCAGGCAGCGGGGCAGAGGTGGAAGGGACAGCCTCCAGGGCCGGGCCCGGACGTGTCTCCAGGACAGGCAGCAGGCTCTAGCGTCTGTGCCTGCAGTGCAGGATGCCCTTGCTGCTTCTACTGCGGTGTCATTTCTGACACTTTTTCTGGCTGGTATTGACTTGAATCTCTTTCTGGGTACTTCTTTGAACTACTTCAATGAAATTATGTTCCTTCAAATCTCCTATAGCTTGCAAACTGAGAGCCCTGACTATCACAGTCGAGTAGGCTGTAAATAGCTTGAAAGGAAGTGACCACTGAGTCCAGAGTGCATAACTTTGGGCCTTGAAGGCAGGAAGTGCTCAAAACATCCTTGTTGTGTGAATAAATGATGAGATGATGTGACTATAGAGATAGATTTGCCCTAAAAGCAATGAGATCCAATTAAAATAACTAATACATTACAGCTAGAATAGCATAAATATATGTATATGATCTTAATTATAAGTATTACCATAAACGCTTTTTCTAATATTTCTACATAATAGTACTCCCTTGCACAAATGACAGGGATTACTGGCATTTTATCTTAGATAATTGTTTCATGTTAGATTTATACTAAGAAAATTTGTTGCCTGTTTGTTGGTTTGTTGTTTTTTGTTTTCTTCTTCATATCTGACGCTAAGATGTCTGTCATAGTTAACTTCTCTAGGGTAAAGCGTCTGCCTGCAATGAGGGAGACCTGGGTTCGATCCCTGGGTTGGGAAGATCTCCTGGAGAAGGAAATGGCAACCCACTCCAGTATTCTTGCCTGGAGAATCCCTCGGACGGAAAATGGTAGGCTACAGTCCATGGGGTCGCAAAGAGTTGGACATGACTGAGTGATTTCACTTTTCACTTTCATGCTCTCAGCTCCCCAGAATTCCCTGATGCCAATCTTTGGAAGTTTTACTAATAATTCAGATTATAACCTTCATCAACTAAAGAACAGTGATTCACTCTGAACTGTACAGTGTTCTGTAGTAAACTTATCTGGAATCTAAAATCCTTAATCCTTCACCCTTATAGCTGATAGTTTCATAAAGGTAAAACAATTTTTAAAAATAAGAGAGTTCATAATAATAACAGAAGAAGGATGTAAAGAAATTATTTATAGGCTATTGAGAGTTGATATTTACATGCAAGATTTCCTTGTCTTTTTATTTCAAGTATTTTCTTTTTTAAAATTTTTATTTATTTATTTTTAATATAAATTTATTTATTTTAATTGGAGGTTAATTACTTTAAAATATTGTATTAGTTTTGCCATACATCAACATGAATCTGTGGGATGATTTGGGAGAATGGCATTGAAACATGTATAATATCATATACGAAACAAATCACCAGTCCAGGTTCCTTTTCTTTTAAGTGTAACAATTGATGAAGCAGATTTAATCCAAAATATCTAATGGCTCCAGCAGCCCTTCTTCAGTATTCCAACCATAAGAGTTTGAACAAGCTTTACCAAGCCAGTCTTTCCTATGTCTAGACCAGAAAAGGTCAAGCTAAGAAGACAAAGTTAGAACTATGAGTGGAATCGGGCTCTAAGGTTCCCATTGATCTACTCTTTCAGACTAGCCAGCTGGCAGGTACCCAGCTGACCCTTGATTAGCTCTTTAGGGGCATCCACGGTAGCTCATATAGTAAAGCATCTGCCTACAATGTGGGAGACCTGGGTTCGATCCCTGGGTCAGGAAGATTCCCTGGAGAAGGAAATGGCAACCCACTCCAGTACTCTTGCCTGGAAAATCCCATGGACCAAGGAGCCTGGTAGGCTACAGTCTGTGGGGTCGCAGAGTTGGACACACTGAGCAAATTCACTTCATAAAAAGGAAGTTGTTACTGTTTTATTCTAGGCAGCAGATAAAAGGGAAATCATATACATTAGAAACATACTTTCTTCAAGCTTTTTCCTTTTCCCTCAGAACAGTGAAATGATACAAAGGAGGAGATACATCTGTAATTACAATGTATTCATTTTGAATTTGGATTCTAAAAATTCAGTGGGCATCACTTTGTTCCTAACATCCCAGGCTGAAAGGTGCCTGAGTTAAGCAATTTCCCAGGCCTCCTTCTACATGTAAATTTCTTAGATCGCTATCCACCTATGAAAAATAGAGAAATGAAAAAGGAAAATGCCTACTGTCTGTTCACATGGCTGACAGTCAATTTTCCATTATACTCTTTATTTTAAAGTAGTTTCCAGTGCATTAACTTGGGAGACTTATTACATTTGAACAGGTTCCATGCTGGCAAACTGCATTTTGGAGTCACCAAGGACCCCTTGATGCTTTACCATCAGCAGACTAAATTAGTCTCCATTCCTATGGTTTTTCACTTGGATTGACAGTTGCATTACCTCATACTCTTGAACTACAGGAGCTGCTGTAGACTCTTAGAAATAGCATAGAATTCATATTAGGAGTAAATTGGGCTCTGAGGTGCACCTAAACAGATATTCATACAATAAGGATCTTCCCTGGACTTTGATAGGTTCCTTACATATAAAAGAATCTCAAGAGGGTAAATTGGCTTGAAATTCTTCCTAGAGATCCAAGATTACTTGGTAGGAAAAAAAAAATGCTTTCATTCTGTGTGCCGAGAAGTCACCTAAGCACCAAAGAACACTTAAAAGAAGCACAGGTTCACTGTCCAAGTGGCAGACAACATAACTCACCAGAATTTGACAAACAAACCAGTCTGACTGGAGCAGGTTCTACGAGAACATGTCACTGCTCCATCCAGTGCCCCCTAGAATCCCCATTGTTCTGTGCATCCAAGCCCAGCTTCTGTGTGCTTTGAATTAATGGTTTCCACCTGCAGCTGTCTTCACGGATTGGCCTTGGGACGCTGCAGCAGCTTTGCCTGCTGGTGCAGAAAATCTGAAATGCCTAGTAGTTTGCACTGCCCACCCCTCCTTCCTGGGAAAATCTAACAACCAGTGATTTTTTGGTGTGGTTGAATCAAAGTTCAGCTCCCTTGTATGGGGGCAGCACAAACTTGAGGTAAAATGTACACTCCAGAGCTCCCTGTAGGATTGAGCTAGGCCTTGAACCCTTATCTGATTTATCCTCTTCCCCGTCCTTCTTACCCCACTTTCTTGCCAGTTTTTCTCAAGTATACTTCTTAATAAATCACTTGCTCAAGAATCCTCATCACAGTGCTTGCTTCTGAAGAATCTGGGCTAACATACCTTACTGAGGAGTCAGGACTTGCTTCTGCCTGAAAGAAAGATAGCACTGGATTTGGAAGTGAAGACGGAGAAGCACACTATCCCTAAGAACATAGAATAAATGTGAGAAAAGGACCAGGCTGGAAATGCACTGGCATGGAATATTGGAGTGCAATGTAGAGAAAATTATGGCTATATTAAAACATTATATATGACATTTTATATATAAGGAAAAAGAGAGAATTTTCCCTTTCCTTAATTCACCTTTTAATCCCTTCAAGAATAAGCTTTTTTTTAATCGAAGGATAATTACTTTACAATATTGCTATGGTTTTTGCCATATATTAGCACAAATTGGCCAAAGAGGTACATGTTCCTCCCTTCCTAAAAGTCATGATTTTTTTTTTAATTCTCAGAAAACCTGGGAGATAAAAGCATAAGTACTCATCTCAGGTTTAAATATGTGCAAAATTATATTAGAAGACCGAGAGGAAAGCATTTCTCCCTGGTCCTTACTGTAGTGTGGACAACAGATTGTTCTATAGACAAGGGGCATAAGCAAGTTAAAACTTTCTAGGTATTTGTTATGCATATACCTGAGACTGAATGTGAAAAATGAAATCAATGTTAGTTTTTAAACAATTAAAACCCATAATTATTGTTTAATCCTTAGCATGGCATGCAAGGGCTTTCGCAATCTGACCCCATGCGGCATTCCAAGCCTTTTCTTCTGCTTTTTCTTTCATGCATATAATCACTTGGTCCTTCACTGAGCTCTTTGCCATTATTTGAACATATGATTTTATTTTACATTCTCATGCTTTGCTCTGCTGCTGCTTGAGAAGCCCTTTTATTTCCTCTCTGCCTGATAAATTTTTGTTTGCATTTCAATACCCAGCTCAAATTTCACATTCTCTTTTACCTTATCCTACCTTTTCAGGTAGTTTATCATTTTATGTCTGTGTGGATCATACTAGAATATATCTTCAATATAGTACCTAGAACATTGCCTTTAAATGCATACAAGTCTGTAGGATGCTGGAGAAATGTGTTTATTCCACCTTTATTTCTTTTCCCCATTTTAATGACTGGCACACTCCTACCTCTCCATAATGTCTAACTTAGAAATGAATTGAATAAGTTTTAGTTTATAAGGTGGAGCCAAATTATAAAATATCCTTGATGATAAGCTAACTTAACTATAGCCTAATTTAGGGTGGAACATTTAGAATTCTTTAAGAAATTATTTGATTATTTTTTTTTTGATTTAGTGAAAAAATGTGTGAGATAATAAAACTATTACTATTTTGCTCCCTGCCTTAGCCTGTAGATCCTGTAGTGTCTCTAGCAGTCAGGAAGGGTAGATACCCAAACTAGTCAACATAGTTGTGATTAGTGTAAGCATTTCTTACTTCAAATATTCACCAACAGATTTGAGAATATAAGTGGTTTCCCCAAAACATAATAGTTAAGAACAAGGAGTTTAAGTTAGAGATTTAGATTGAAATACTGACATTGGCAGTTACAACTGTGTGATACTTTTGGCAAGTTATTTTTCATTAGTGAAATAAGGATAAAGCACTGACCTCATGTAGTTGTAAAGAATAGTACTCTGCCTCAAATATTAGGAATTATAAATATCAACATTATTGAGGCTTTCTCTAACAAGTACTTCTCCTTTTTCAGGAAGGATTTTCTCAGGATGCCCTATTGAAAATGTGCTAGCATTGTTATTCCTCAAGGAGATGAGAATTCCAGATTGAGGGACCAGCCACATGGAGGCATAAGAGCATGGGGCTTGTTCAGACAGTGAGTATAACTCAGTTTTCTGCTCTTAACCTGTGCACCACTTTATACAGCATAAAGCAGTGGCTGAGCTAAATCTGAACTGAGCCCTTGGTGTCTCCTTGAAATATTATGGGCTTTCTGGTCTGGCTTCAAATAATCTTGAATCACTGATTCATTTTCAACCGCCCCTCTATTCCTGGCTGAAGAGACCTGGCCATTGGTTCTGATTGCCCTAGGCAGCAACATTCATGCTGGGTTCCTTTGTGACCAAAGCAACATCTAGGGATTTATAACAAACAGAGGGCTTCCCTGATAGCTCAGTTGGTAAAGAATCCAGCTGTAATGCAGGAGACCCTGGTTCTATTCCTGAGTCAGGAAGATATGCTAGAGAAGAGATAGGCTACCCACTCCGGTATTCTTGGGCTTCCCTGGTGGCTCAGCTGGCAAAAAAATCCACCTGAAATGCTGAAGACCTGGGTTTGATCCCTGGGTTGGGAAGATCCCCTGAAGAAGAAAAAGCTACCCACTCCAGTATTCTGGCCTGGATAATTCCAGGGACTGAATAGTCCATGGGTTCTCAAAGAGTTGGACACAGCTGAGTGGCTTTCACCTTTTCACTTTAGGATCATATGTATTACTTTTCAAGACTGAACTCCTAGGACATGGAGTTTCATTTCTTCTACTTTGAATTTTTATTATCTACAGAGACTAATATTACAAAGCATAGCCCAGAGTTTTTAAGTATGAGGGACATTTCTCGATTCAACAATTCTGATCAAGTGAGTTACCAGGGGCCCCAGATTTGCCCTGGAGGCTTAGCTATTTCTCAGAGTCTGTCATATTAGGAAAGAAGCTTTATCATAGCCTAAACTTTTAGGTTCCTCTATTTTTCTTTTCCTATACTTTCCATTAATCTAGGGCCAAGGCTGTTGACTGTTGAGAAAACAGAAGTTTCAGGGAGTTGTCAAAACAACTGAGATAGGATTTTTCTCCAGTTTCTCCAACTTTCTCCAAATTTCCCCAATTGATTTGGTCATTTCCATCTGGAATTAGCCACAAAACATTGGTTGGTTAATTGCCTAAAACTGAATTTACCTTACCCTCTTCACCCAATCCACTCTGCTAATCAGCTCCCCATTTATAACATCTCCATTTTCCTTAGTCATTCAGGCTTAAAAGCAGGAGACAATCTTTGACTCACTTCTATTTTTTTCTTTCCTGTATCCAATCTACCATGAGTTATTTCTTCCTGTCTTCCAAGATGAAGTGCTTTCCATTTTCACTATGCTGGGCTACTTAAAACCTTAACATCTTCTACCTGAGAATCATAAACGCTACTCACATGTGTACCACCCTCCTATTCTAATTCTTCCTGCCCATCGCTGACAGATAAATCTTCCTGAAAGATCACTTTCTTGATGTCATTTCTCTGTTCGAAACTCTCCAGTGGCTCCCGCAGTGCACTCCTTGCCTTAGTAGAACAATTAGCATTATTAGTTACTTTCCAGTGACTGATTCAAATAAGAAAGGCAAGGGAGTAGAAGTGAGCTTGGCCCATTACAACCCTGAAGGATCAGCATTTTGCTCACATATTAATGTCTTCTAGGACTGTTTGGTCAAACGAGAAGCAAAAGGAGAAAGGGGAATGGAAGGGAGAGTAGGGAGAGGGAGGGAAGAGAAGAAAAAGAAAGGGGCAGCAGCAGGGATGAGAATGAGAAAGGAGGGACAGAGATTGGATGAGAGGGAGAAACTGACAAGTAATATACAATAACTTTGCTCCACATTGCTTTCTTTCTTTCAGACTCTGGATTTCTCTTTCTACATATGGTCAACTTTTAATGAAAAACAAGTTTGTTCTAAGGGGAAAAAAAAAGTAAAACTCATGAAACCAAAGGAAAAAAGACACCATTTCCCTTGATTTTTATGCTTTTCTGGAAGATATTAAACTAAGGTAGCTCTCTCTATTCCAATTTTCCAATTTTTATGGAGGAAGTAGAAAAATATTTTTGTGGCTTTGTCTCATAAAAGTCAGAACATCCTGTATATTTGAACCCTACAGGACTCAGATGTGGTGCTTAACATTTTTACTCTTCTTTTAAGACTTTTTTCTACTACCACTGCTTATATGCTGATTACTGTATCAGAGAGAATACTGAGATTGAGAAATGGTAGTCTGTGTTTAAGGTGCTTTATTGGCACAAGATATAGAAAGTAAGCAACTTTAAAACAAGCAAGCAAGCTTTCTCAATTGATCTATGCTTTTAAGAGTGAATGCAGAGGCATAACTGAGAGAATAAAAGTAACAATCAAAGTATCCTCAACTAAAAATAATTTTGTTTTAAAGAGGAAGAAATAATAAGTAATAGTTGCTGCTAATTTGAATACTGAGCTTTGTTCTTGAAGTCACCGTGTAGAAAATCCATTGGGAAGTAGACCCTAATGTGAAGGAGTTGAGTTAAGGTCTTTTAATTAAATTTAAAGATTTTTTTACCCATGGGAAATGGCATAATTAGCTGTTTTCTAATGCATTTGACCTGAAGATGCTTGAATCAGCAGATAATTGAATGTATTAAGAAAAGTAGCAAATTCTATTTATAAGACTTAGTTGTTGGGGTAGGGGAAAAAAGAAGTTATTTATCATTTATTCAAGATAGTTCATATATATGCAGAAGAGGGGAGAGGAACAGGCAATTACCAACCATCTCAGTGCAAAACTGTGCATCTTCACGTGGTGACTCTTAGGAGAAGAATTGGGCAGCTCAGGACTTGCATCTATTTTGTTACTCCCACACAAGATCTCCATCTGAATGCCAAATAAATTACCGCTGAAAATAGAGTGAAGTACTCACAGCAGTAGAATGTACCAGCTGGACTGATGCCTGCATCACAGATTAACTCTGATATATTGGGCTTTGGTATGTTTCTGTGATGTTTCTCAGGGCACATATAATTCAAATCTAAAGGCTAACAAGCTGTGCTCAGATGGAGTTCTACTGAATAAGTACTTCAGTCATATGGTGCTTACACAAGTCTGAGTAAGGCATCATCTCCTTTCAACGGAAAACATTTCATAAACTCCAAGTCTGAGATTATTTTATTATTATTCTATTTCAGTATTAATACATGTGAAATCTATGCAGTTAAAAATAGATTCTTAAGCTTATTAATTCTTATATAATTTAAAAACCAAAATAGTAAAATAAATATGAAAATGAGCACGTAAAATTCAAGTTAACAAAATTTACTGTGATAGATAATACTGTTTTGTAAAAATGAACCTCCACTCATAACCTATATATGCTTTTACTACTGTGACACAGATTGGTTGAGTTTGCCGTTCTTAAGCTACTGTGCACGTTGTGACAGTTCATTTCTCTTGTAACCCTTTATCTGAAGTGAAGCAACACTGATCTTTCTGTTACATACCATGAAGACATTGGGTTTCATCTGCATTACATCATCTAAGTATTGTCAACCTTGTTTTCTCTCTTATTGGTTCTAGATAATTAATGCACTAATATAGATCTGAACAAAACTAAAATACACATAAGCTTAGATGTTGAATATACTGTACAGTATGTTTAATTATTTTTCTGTGTTAGCATATACGGGAAATGCTATTTTACTCCTAATTCCTTTTTGCATTCCTTCATTCAACACATAGTTTTGCTATATGTTAAACACTGCAAATGATGAATGATGAGAATGATGGAAATGATTATGATAATAAGGAGGAGGAGGATTAAAACGGCACATATCTTAGTTTAGCAAATTAAAAATCCAAAACTAAATATTCAACAATGACTATATACAAAGAATTACAATTTTAGGCTATACTAAAGTCATTAGAGCAGTACATGTATAGGGTATGTTTGAAAGTAGCAGAGTGCATGGATTGGAACAGAAAATAAAGCTCAAAATAAAAAATATTTAAAACAGCAACAACAATAAGGATGATGGTATTGAAGATATTTTCAACAAACTATGGAGGATTTATCAGGTTCAAGCCATTGGTTAGTTGTTATTTAATCTTCACAGCAACCAACTGACATGGTTATTATTTTCATTATTTTATAGATAAGTCATAGATACCCAAATGCACACAGCTAGTAATGATATGGCTAGAATCTTTTTTTTTTTTTTAAAAACAGAGACTCTTTAATCAGCTTAAACATTGTGTATGGTCAAATTTATATAATAAATCTCATGAATATACATGTAAACATAGATACACATGTGTGTATATATAATATGTATTTATTCATCTTGTCTTAGTGATTCTGCTTTTCTGATTGATCCCTGATTAATACAACATTTTATAAACTGAGTTTTCCAATTCATGAACATGGTATTGACTTCTATTAATTTGATAATTTTAAATTTCTTTGAATAATAGTTTGTAATTTTATTTGTTTATTTATTTATATTTTATTATTCAGTTTTGGCTGCACTTATTCATCTTTGTTTATCTTTGTTGCTGCACACAGGGTTTCTCCAGTTGTAGCAAGCAGGGGCTGCTCTTCATTGCAGTGCATGGGTTTCTCATTGAAGTGGCTTTTCTTGTTGCAGAACATGGGCTCATTAGTTGTGGCCCATGGGCTTTGCTGCCCCATGGCCTGTGGAATCTTCCTGGATCAGGGATCTAACCTACATCCTCAGCTTTGGCAGGTGGATTCCCAGCCCCTGGACCACCACGGAAGCCCTGATTAGTTTTTTGTTTTTGTGGGTTTTTTTTTGATGTGATGATCTTCCCCACCTTTCATTATATTTATTGTTATATATTTGATATTTTTATGCAATTACAGATTTTGTCTTTTTAAATTTTATTTGCTATTGGTTGTGACTCCTATATAAAAATATGAATTGATCTTTACATTTATTGTGCAATCTTGCATATATTGTGCAACCTTGCTTTAATTCAGTTATTGGTTTTAATAGTTCATGAACTCTTGGATTTTCTGCATACGTAGCCATGTTATCTGAGATTAATGTGCCTCCTTCTTCCTTTTCTAGCCTCTTTTGGACTATCTCAAACCTCCAGTACAATCTTGAGTGACAGAAGGTAAACTTGTCTCATTGCCCATCTCAAGGGGGTATTTTTTAAATTAATTTATTTTCTATTGAAGGATAATTGCTGGGCATACACACTGAGGAAACCTGAATTGAAAGAGACATGTGTACCCCAATCTTCATTGCAGCACTATTTATAATAGCTAGGACATGGAAGCAGCCGAGATGTCCATCAGCAGACGAATGGATAAGAAAGCGGTGGTACATATACACAATGGAGTATTACTCAGCCATTAAAAAGTATACATTTGTATCAGTTTTAATGAGGTGGATGAAACTGGAGCCTATTATACAAAGTGAAGTAAGCCAGAAAGAAAAACACCAATATATTATACTAACGCATATATATGGAATTTAGAAAGATGGTAATGATAACCCCGTATGTGAGACAGCAAAAGAGACACAGATGTATAGAACAGTCTTTTGGACTCTGAGTGAGAGGGAGAGGGTGGGATGATATGGTAGAATGGCATTGAAGCATGTAAATTATCACATGTGAAATGAATTGCCAGTCCAGGTTCGATGCATGATACAGGATGCTTGGGGCTGGTGCACTGGGATGACCCAGAGGGGTGGGATGGGGAGGGAGGTGGGAGGGGGTTCAGAATGGGGAACACATGTATACCCATGGCAGATTCAAGTCAATGTATGGCAAAACCAATATAACTTGTAAAGTAAAATACATAAATAAATAAACAGAAAAAAAAAAGAATTTTGCTGTTTTCTGTCAAACCTCAACATGATTCAGCCATGGGTATACATATATCCCATCTCTTTTGAAGCTCCCTCCCATCTCTCTCCCCATCCCACCCTCTAGGTTGATACAGAGTCCCTGTTTGAGTTTCCTGCACCATAGGGAAAATTCCTGTGGGCTAATTTACATATGTTAATGTAAGTTTCCATGTTACTCTTTCCATGCATCTCACTTTCTCCTCCCCTCTCCCCATGTCCATAAGTCTACTGTCTATGTCTATTTCTCCACTGTTGCTCTGTAAATAAATTCTTCAGTACCATTTTTCTAGATTCCATATATATGTGTTAGAATACTGTATTTATCTTTCTCTTTCTGACTCACTTCACTCTGTATAATAGGTTCTAGGCTCATCCACCTCATTAGAACTGACTCAAATGTGTTCCTTTTTATGGCTGAGTAATTTTCCATTGTGTATATATACCATTATTTTTTTATCCATTCATCTGGCAATGGACATCTAGGTTGCTTCCATGTTCTAGCTATTGTAAATACTGCTGCCATGAACAATGGGATACATGTGTCTCTTTCAATTTTGGTTTCCTCAGGGTATATGCCTAGGAGTGGGATTGCTGGGTCATATTATGGTTTTATTCCTAGTTTTTTAAGGAATCTCCATACCATGTTCCATAGTGGCTGTATCAGTTTACATTCCTACCAACAGTGCAAGAGCATTCCCTTTTCTCCTCACCCTCTCCAGCATTTATTGTTTATAGACTTTTTTGATGATGGCCATTCTGACCAGTGTGAGGTGATATCTCATTGTAGTTTTGATTTACATTTCTCTAACAATGAGCTATGTTGAGCATCTTTTCATGTGTTTGTTAGCCATCTGTATGTCTTCTTTGGAGAAATGTCTGTTTAGGTCTTTTTCCCCACTCTTTGATTGGGTTGTTTGTTTCACTGGTATTAAGTTGTATGAGCTGCTTGTATGTTTTGGAAATAAATCCATTGTCAGTTGTTTCATTTGCTATTAATTTCTCCCATTCTGAGGGTTGTCTTTTCACCTTGCTTGTAGTTTCCTTTGCTTTGCAAAAGCTTTTAAGTTTAATCAGGTCCCACTTGTTTACTTTTGTCTATATTTCCATTACTCTGGGAGGTGGGTCATAGAGGATCTTGCTTTGATTTATGTCATCGAGTGTTCTGAATATGGCTAGACTCTTAACACAGGCAGCTGCTGCTAAGTCGCTTCAGTCGTGTCCGACTCTGTGCGACCCCATAGACGGCAGCCCACCAGGCTCCCCCTGTCCCTGGGATTCTCCAGGCAAGAACACTGGAGTGGGCTGCCATTACCCTCTCCAATGCGTGAAAAGTGAAAGTGAAAGTGAAGTCGCTCAGTCATGTCTGACTCTTCGCGACCCCATGGACTGCAGCCTACCAGGCTCCTCTGTCCATGGGGTTTTCCAGGCAAGAGTACTGGAGTGGGGTGCCATTGCCTTCTCCAAACACAGGCAGAGTAGTTCCAGAATGTAAGTACTTAACTATATCTCTAAGTAAAATAGTGGGTATTTGAATTATACACTTTTAATAATTAACAAATATGAATGGAGCATATATAATATATTGGGTGGCCTTGGAGGTCAATTTAAATAGTTCCCATCCTGATGGATAGAGGGTAAAGAATCTGCCTGCAGTGCAGGAGACCTGGCTTCAATTTCTGGGTCAAGAAGACCCCTTGGAGAAGGGAATCACTACCCATTTCAGTATTCTTGCCTGGAGAATCCCACGGACAGAGGAGACTGGTGGGTTACAATCCATGGGGTCACAAAGAGTCGGACATGTTAGTAGGACTAACAGTGTTAGTCAACCCGCGGACTGTAGCCCTCCAGACCTAACAGAAGCAGACCTAAAAGAAGTAGACAAGATTAGGAGGAGGTCACAAGAATATACAGAAGAACTATACCAAAAAGGTCTTAATGACCCGGATAACCACGATGATATGATCACTCACCCAGAATCAGACATCCTGGTGTATGAAGTCAAATGAGCCTCAGGAACCCTTGCTATGAACAAAGCTAGTGAAGGTGATGGAATTCCAGCTGAACTATTTCAAATCATAAATGCTGATGCTGTTGAAATGCTGTGCTTAATATGCCAGGAAACTTGGAAAACTCAGTAATGACCACAGAACTGGAGAAGGTCAGTTTTCATTCCAATACCAAAGAAAGGCAATGCCAAAGGATGTTCAAAGTACTGTACAATTGCTCTCATTTCATATGCTAGGAAGGTAATGCTCAAAATCCTTCAAGTTAGGCTTCAACAGTATATGAACTGAGAACTTCCAGATGTACAAGCTGGATTTAGAAAAGGCAGAGGAACCAGAGATCAAATTGCCAACATCCACTAGATCATAGAGAAAGCAAGGAAATTAAAAAAATCTACATCTGCTTTATTAATTATGCTAAAACCTTTGACTGTATGAATCACAACAAACTGCAGAAAATTACTTAAGAGATGGGAATACCAGATCACTTTACCTGTCCCCTGGAAACCGGTATGCAGGTCAGGAAGCAACAATTAGAACTGGATGTGGAACAACATGCTCCATGGTTTTTGACTGATTCAAAATTGGAAAAGGAGTATGTCAAGGCTGCATATTGTCACTCTGCTTATTTAACTTTTATGCAGAGTATATCATGTAAAATGCTGAGCTGGATGAATCCCAAGCTGGAATCAAGATTGCTGGGAGAAATTTCAAAACCTCAGATATGCAGGTGATACCACTCTAACGGCAGAAAGTGAAGAGGAACTAAAGAGCCTCTTGATGAAAGTGAAAAAGAGTGAAAAAGTTGGCTTAAAACTCAATATTCAAAAACTAAGGTCATGCATCTGGTTCCATCCCTTCATGGCAAATAGATGGGGAAAAAAATGGAAACAGTGGCCATTTTTATTTTCTTGGGCTCCAAAATCACTGCAGATGGTGACTGCAGCCATGAAATTAAAGACTCCTCCTTTGGAAGAAAAGCTATGACAAACCTAGACAGTGTATTAAAAGCATTTTGCCAACAAAGGGTCATATAGTCAAAACCATAGCTTTTCCAGTAGTCATATATGGATGTGAGAGTTAGACCATAAATAAGGCTGAGTGCCAAAGAATTGGTGCTTTCAAACTGGTGCTGGAGAACTCTTGAGAGTCCTTTGGCCAGCAAAGAGACCAAATCAGTTAATCCTACAGGAAATGAACCCTGAATATTCATTGGAAGGACTGATGCTGAAGCTGAAGCTTGAATACTTTGGCCACTTGATGTGAAGAACTGACTCATGGGAAAAGACTGATGCTGGGAATGATTGAAGGGAGGAGGAGAAGGGGAAAACAGAGAATGGGATGGTTGGACGGCATCACTGACTCAATGGACATGAGTTTGAGCAAACTCCGGGCGATAGTGAAGGACAGGGAAGCCTGGCATGCTGCAGTCCATGGATTTGCAAAAAGTTGGACACGACTTATCAACTGAAGGACAACAAACATTATTCTGAATGTTTCTGTTCATTGAAGAGCAAGCTAGAATCTCAGAAGGCATCTAGTTTGCCCATAAAAATATTTGCTGGGTTCTGATGTGGAGTGGAGCTCTGGTTAACTGAGCCAAATTTTCTAAAAGGTAGAGCGAAATCTGCTCCAATTGCTTTGTGCTTTACTTTCCTGAAAAAACTGCACTTTAAAGTCCATCTATAAAAACATTTGTTGTATCTGAAGGCTCATTGGGCAGGAAGAGAAAAAGCTTGCGGGGAACCTCTGAGAGCAGACCTACATTCTTGGCAGTCTTCCAGACTGAGAAGAAATATGTGAAAGCCCGGTAATACACAACCCATGAGAGGCAAAACCTAATGATGAGGGTGAACAAGAATTAGACTGAATCTTTCTAAATCTACAACCTTGCACTGACTCAGCTCATCTTCTGGTTGAATTCAGATGATCTGCTCCACATTCTATCTGGTTAACATGGAAAAAGGAAACTCTCTTCTCACTGGTAATATAATACCACTGGGATTCCCTAAGACTTTCTAGTACACAATGCCCTGTGTATAATTTTTAAAAATTAGAAATAAGAGACAAAGAAAAGCAAGAGAAACAATAATATAAATACTAGTATATGATCTAGATACTGATGTTAACAAATAAGGACTCTAAAATAGCTATAATTCATTTATTCAAAACAAGAGATAAGATGCATAAAACAAAAAGGTGAGGGGAGACTTTCAGCATCAAATTGGTACCTACAAAATAATCAAATGGATATTCTGGAACTTAAAAATTTTAAATATATATATGGAAGTGAGAACCATATTAGATGGGTTTATCAGAAATTGGAGGCAGCAAGATGAGTAAAGTGGAAAACACTGTACAAGTGAAATAAAGACGTGGGGATACATGGAACAAACAGGGACGTCCCACAGGCATGTATAGCTGGAGTTCCAGAAGGAGAGAAGCAAGAGAATGAGGCAGGAACAGTATCTGAAGAGTCAGTTGCTGAATACTTTCTAAAACTGATAAAAGACATCAACCCAAAGAATTCCAATGAGGAACAACTCAATTTAAAGGAGGAAAAGCACAAAGAAAACCAGATCTAGTCACCTCATTGTAACACTGCAGAATATCAAGGACAAAAAGGAAATCTAAAAAGCAACAGGAATTTAAATATATATATATTTATATATATTGCCTTTAACGTAGTAACGATGAGACTGACAGCTGAATTCTCAACAGAACTGACACAAGCCAGAGACAATAGAGGAACATTTCTAATCACCGAAAGAAAATAAGTGCCAGCTTTAAAATTCCATACACCGTGGAAATTTCTTTCAAAAATGAGGTTAAAATAAAGCCATTTTCAGGTGAAAGTCTAAGAGAAGATTTTTGCTATATCTATACTAAAAGAAAATGTAAATGGAGTTCTTTAGGCAAGTGGAGATTCGTTCCAATTGAAACTTTGACAAGGAAAAAGAGAAAGAAAAATATCAGTGGGTCATGTTTAAGGAAAATTTACTATATAAAATTATAATTATAATAGCATTTGAAGTTGAAATGCATGCAGAACTGAAGTACTCAACCAAAATTATTCAAAAGGCAAGAGGGCATAAACAGAGCTTAATGGTCCTGAGGTTCAAGCAGTATCAGGTTTGGGATAAAAGTAATAACATATTAATTTTAGTAAGTCAAGAATGAATTATTACATCTTGGCTATCTACTAACATGACATAAAATTAATTTGACAACCGAAGTGAAAATGCTGCTACAAATCATTTCTTAATTTTAATACAATTGAGGAAATATGAATGGCAATAGGCATAAATGCCTAATCAGATGTTTATTGGGCCCTAAGTTACCAACTGTATGTTCAGCTGAACCCCGAAAGAATACAATTTAAAAGAATAGAAAAGTATCAGTATATATCATTGGAAATTATCTCTAAAACATAAGGTATAATGAGACTTTATAATGCATTTATCACCCTGGGAACAAAACCACATCATGTTTTCAACATAAAATCACTCAACTTCCATATGCACATTCAAAGATTCATAAAAGAAAACAGTGCCATTAGTAGTTAGGATCCCAAAATACATAATGAAAATAATAAAAATTATAAAACTTCAGAAAAGGGAATATCATGCTAGAATTATCAGGGAAATCTTTAAGAAATAGGTAGAATCTAAAGTAGGGCCTGAAAGATGACTGGAAAACACATTTCACTTTTTGATAAAAAATGAAGAAGAGAAATGCACCTTCCTCTAATCTTTGGCTAAAAGTGTAAAATGAAATATAACACTAATAATAAATATCTGAATTTGGAAACTTAACTGTCTCATTCACATATTAGTTCTTAAGAATGGAAACCTGGGAAGGATGACTGACATGGAACTGAAGATATTCTGCTTGGAAAATAGACCTTCTTAAGATTTCCTCTCAATTTATACTTTGTCACAAATAGAGGATGCAAGTTGAAAGATCTGAGAACGAGAAGAGAAGAGGACTGAGTGCCAATTTGCATAGTGAAATGATTAAAAATCCATGCTGAAGCTCTGAAGTATCAGAGCTATGTCTCCACAAAATGGCTTTTTGCCCTTATAAAGTTTTGAAGGTTAATTATCTTACCCAACCTCAGAGGTCAAACTAGAGTTATTTGAATCAGTGTTTGGGAATGTTGACAATTAATAAGAAAGTATACCTAGGTTGTACTTAGGTGTGTTTATTTTTTCTAGCCTTGTACTTAAAACACTATCACTCTATAATGAAGACACTGCAGATTGGTTCATAGTTCTAATTTGTTGTTTTAACATGATATTTTTTTGTATTTTAAAAATTATAAGTGAGAGGAAGTGTGATTTCTAACACCAGTCTCAATTAACCATGGCTATAACTGTTTCCATTCTTTGACCTGTGAAATTACTATGCAGATATCACTAGCGATAATCTATCTGTACTGCAGATAGCTCATGGGAAGAGAGAAAAGTAATTATATTTCCTTACATGGAAACCCCCAAACTGAGGAAATAACAATTGTCTTTAATAAAACACAAATGCTATGGCCGGATGTCCAGCGTAATAATATTAGTAAATAAGTCATCATCCAAGGCTCCATGACTCATGGCACGGTGGGAGACAAATCTAGAGGTGACATGTACACTGCTGAATTGGATCCTCCAGGGAACATGTAACAACTCGAGCTTAATTATGCAGTGAGACTTGGAGTGGCAGTTGTGGAATAACTAGCACTTTCATTTTCAACGTTTGGCTGTCTTAAACCCAACTTTGTCTGATCACAAATGTCTGAGTCTCTATGATAATGTTTAATATATTTTAAACACAGTAACTTTACAAATACTTGATAATTTTAACTAAATTATAAACCTCAGATATACTTTGTAACTCCATGGAAACAGTTTTGCTCCTAAAACAAATCCTTTGTGGCTCTGAATCCCAAATTATGTCTGGTTTTGTTTTAGATCTCCTCTGAATTTTTAAAAAACACTTTCATCATTTTGAATTAAAATAATTAATGAAATTTACAGAAACAATATTCTCTCAGGCACTGAGAACCAATCACCAAGGACAACACACAGTGTTTCTTAGAAGTGGCATGACAGCCCATCATTCTAAATTTGGTTACTCCCAGTAAGTTTAAAGGAACATTATCAAAAGATATGGCTGGGTGATTATGTAGCCTCAAGTAACTGAATAATTAAGTTATGCTTTAACCCATGAATATCACTGTCCTAATTTACTATAGAGTGTGTCATTTTCCTACCTACATGGACGATCTAAAGAATGTGAGAGAAATCTATAGAAGCAGTTTTCTCTAAGGCATATTGTCCTAGATCTACAAGCCCAATTACCCCCAAAATTCCATACTTATTTTAATAAAGTGAATCCAATATGCTAATGTCCTCCATTTTAAAAACTTTATAGCAAAATGTCAGTAAGTACATATGATAAATGAGACAGCGAAGTATGAATGCCAAGGCCAAATTATAAAAATTTAAAAGTATTTCTAATATCAATACTCTTGTGTTTCATGAGCCTTATGCATTATTGAATGATTGTTACACAGCTACTATGTTTTTTTTAATATATTTATTTTATATTGGAGACTATTACTTTATATTATTGCAGTGGTTTTTGCCATACCATGACATGAATCAGCCATTGGTGTACCTGTGTCCTCCCCCAACCTGAAACTCCTCTCACCAACCTCCCCAACACAGCTATAATGTTAACACTAAATGTCCTGAGACGCTTAAATATTTGGTACTTAAACCTTCATTCAGGGTTGATATTGGGATTCAGAAAAACATAGTGTTACCAGAGAAATGGGGCTTAAATCAGTTCAGTTCAGTACAATTCAGTCACTCAGTCGTGTCTGACTCTTTGCGACCCCATGAATCACAGCACACCAGGCCTCCTCATCCATCACCAACTCCTGGAGTTTACCCAAACTCATGTCCATCGAGTCGGTGATGCCATCCAGCCATCTCATCCTCTGTCGTCCCCATCTCCTCCAACCTCCAATCCTTCCCAGCATCACAGTCTTTTCCAGTGAGTCAATTCTTCGCATAAGGTGGCCAAAGTATTGGCATTTCAGCTTCAAAATCAGTCCTTCAAATGAAAACCCAGGACTGATCTCCTTTAGAATGGACTGGTTGGATCTCCTTGCAGTCCAAGGGACTCTCAAGAGTCTTCTCCAACACCACAGTTCAAAAGCATCAATTCTTCAGCACTCAGCTTTCTTCACAGTCCAACTCTCACAATCATACATGACTCCTAGAAAAACCATAGCTTTGACTAGACGGACCTTTGTTGGCAAAGTAATGTCTCTGCTTTTCAATATGCTGTCTAGGCTGGTGATAACTTTGTTTCCAAAGAGTAAGTGTCTTTTAATTTCATGGTTCAATCACCATCTGCAGTGATTTTGGAGCCCCCAAAAATAAAGTCTGACACTGTTTCCACTGTTTCTCCATCTAATTTCCATAAAGTAATGGGACCAGATGCCAAGATCTTAGTTTTCTGAATGTTGAGCTTCAAGCCAACTTTTTCATTCTCCTCTTTTCACTTTCATCAAGAGGCTCTTTTCGTTCTTCCTTGCTTTCTGCCATAAAGGGTGCTGTCATCTGCATATCTGAGGTTATTGATATTTCTCCCGGCAATCTTGATTCCGGCTTGTGCTTCCTCCAGCCCAGCATTTCTCATGATGTACTCTGCATAGAAGTTAAATAAGCAGGTTGACAATATACAGCCTTGATGTACTCCTTTTCCTATTTGGAACCAGTCTGTTGTTCCATGTCCAGTTCTAACTGTTGCTTCTTGACCTGCATACAGATTTCTCAAGAGGCAGGTCAGGTGGTCTGGTATTCCCATCTCTTTCAGAATTTCCCACAGTTTATTGTGATCCACACAGTCAAAGGCTTTGGCATAGTGAAGAAAGCAGAAATAGATGTTTTTCTGGAACTCTCTTGCTTTTCCATGATCCAGCAGATATTGGCAATTTGATCTCTGGTTTCTCTGCATTTTCTAAGACCAGCTTGAACATCTGGAAGTTCATGGTTCATGTATTACTGAAGCCTGTCTTGGAGAATTTTGAGCATTGCTATACTAGCATGTGAGATGAGTGCAATTGTGTGATAGTTTGAGCATTCCTTGGTATTGCCTTTCTTTAGGATTAGAATGAAAACTGACCTTTTCTAGTCTTGTGGCCACTGCTGAGTTTTCCAAGTTTGCTGGCATATTGCAGCACTTTCACAGCATCATCTTTCAGGATTTGAAATAGCTCAACTGGAATTCCATCACTTCCACTCGCTTTCTTCATAGTGATTCTTCCTAAGGCCCACTTGACTTCACATGCCAGGATGTCCGGCTCTAGATGAGTGATCACACGATCATGATTATCTGGATCATGAAGATCTTTTTGTATAGTTCCTCTGTGTATTCTTTCTACCTCTTCTTAATATCTTCTGCTTCTGTTAGGTCCATACCATTTATGTCCTTCATCAAGCCCATCTTAGCATGAAATATTCCCTTGGTATCTCTAATTTTCTTGAAAGGATCTCATTCCTATTCTGTTGTTTTCCTCTATTTCTTTACATTGATCGCTGAAGAATGCTTTCTTATCTCTCCTTTCTTATCTCTCAGCTTTCTTATCTTTCCTTGCTATTCTTTGGAATTCTGCATTCAGATGCTTATATCTTTCCTTTTCTCCTTTGCTTTTTGCCTCTCTTCTTTTCACAGCTATTTGGAAGGCCCCCAAGACAGCCATTTTGCTTTTTGCATTTCTTTTCCATGGGGATGGTCTTAATCCCTATCTCCCATACAATGTCACGAACCTCATTCCATAGTTCATCAGGCACTCTGTCTATCAGATCTAGGCCCTTAAATCTATTTCTCACTTCCACTGTATAATCATAAGGGATTTGATTTAGGTCATACCTGAATGGTCTAGTGGTTTCCCCTACTTTCTTCAACTTAAGTCTAAATTTGACAATAAGGAGCTCATGATCTGAGTCACAGTCAGCTCCTGGTCTTGTTTTTGTTGACTGTATAGAGCTTCTCCACCTTTGGCTGCAAAGAATATAATCAATCTGATTTCAGTGTTGACCATCTGGTGATGTCTGTGTGCAGAGTCTTCTCTTGTGTTGTTGGAAGAGGGTGTTTGCTATGACCAGTGCCTTCTCTTCAAACTCTATTTTCCTTTGCCCTGCTTCATTCCATATTCCAAGGCCAAATTTGCCTGCTACTCCAGGTGTGTCTTGACTTCCTACTTCTGCATTCCATTCCCCTATAATGAAAAGGACATCTTTTTGGGTGTTAGTTCTAAAAGGTCTTGTAGGTCTTCATAGAACCATTCAACTTCAGCTTCTTCAGCATTACTAGTTAGGGCATAGGCTTGGATTACTGTGATATTGAATGGTTTTGCCTTGGAAATGAACAGAGATGATTCGGTCTTTTGAGATTGCATCCAAGTACTGCATTTTGGATTCTTTTGTTGACCATGATGGCTACTCCATTTCTTCTAAGGTATTCTTGCCCACAGTAGTAGATATAATGGTCACCGGGGTTAAATTCACCCATTCCAGTCCCTTTTAGTTTGCTGATTCCTAAAATGTCAATATTCACTCTTGCCATCTCCTGTTTGACAACTTCCAATTTGCCTTGATTCATGGACCTAACCATCCAGGTTCCTATGCAATTTTGCTCTTTGTATCATTGGACCTTGCTTCCATCACCAATCACATCCACAGCTGGGTATTGTTTTTCCTTTGGCTCCATCCCTTCATTCTTTCTGGAGTTATTTCTCCATTGATCTCCAGTAGCATATTGGTCACCTACTGACCTAGGGAATTCCTCTTTCAGTGTTCTATCATATTGCCTTTTCAAACTGTTTATGGAGTTCTCAAGGCAAGAATACTGAAGTGGTTTGCCATTCCCTCTCCAGTGGACCACATTCTGTCAGACCTCTCCACCATGACCCATCCATCTTGGGTGGCTCCACACAGCATGGCTTAGTTTCATTGAGTTAGACAAGGCTGTGATCCATGTGATCAGGTTGGCTAGTTTTCTGTGATCATGGTTTCAGTGTGTCTGCCCTCTGATGCCCTCTTGCAACACCTACTGTCTTACTTGGATTTCTCTTACCTTGGATGTGGGGTATCTCTTCACAGCTGCTCCAGCAAAGCTCAGAGGCTGCTCCTTACCTTGGACAAGTCGCCCCTCCTGATCTTGAACATGGAGTAGCTCCTCTCAGCCCTCCTGTGCCTGTGCAGCTGCCGCTCCTTGGACATGGGGTTGCTCCTCTCGGCCACTCCTGCACTGTCGCAGCCTGGCGCGTTTGGGGGCTTAAATAACCAGCAGTAAAATTAAGTTCTTGCTGAACTGATAAGCAGCTTCAACAGGTGTTTGTTGCTCCTACCCAAGCCTAGGATTTTCCCTAAAGTCTGCTTGGGAGCGTTAGGAGACCCAGTTGCCGAGGGCACAGAGATGTACTGAGGAGTTCAGCATTTGCAAGGACCAGCTCTGTCAGTTCTCCCCCAGTTTCATCTGATCCTACCATCATTCTTTATCTTGATTCGTTGTGCCCAATCCTTGATGTCTTGTCGCTAAGTTGTGTCTAACTCTGCAGCGTCATGGACTATAGCCTGCCAGGCTCTTCTGTCCATGGCATCTCTTGGGCAAGGATACTGGAGTGGGTTGCCATTTTCTTCTCCATGGGATCTTCCAGACCCAGGGACTGAACCACTGTTTCCTGCCTTGCTGGTGGATTCTTTATCACCGAGCCACCAGGGAAGCCTGCCCTTAGGGAAGAGTAGTGAAAGGCTATAACTACATGACAGAAACAACATTATTAATATTTGAATAAACATGCACAGCCTCTGCTTCAGTCTTACCTCCATTGCCTAATTGGCATTTCCTTCTTTTCTGATTTTAATCAGAGGGGAAAGAATATTGAGAAGAATATCAAGAATGTGACAGATATAGAGGCTTTGGGGAGGCTAAGCAGTGTGAGAAACATAAAGGGAGGGAAGGAATGAGGTGCCAAGACAAGCTGCATTGCAGATGAAATGTTCTTTCATGATTCACAAGGAAGCAGCAAAAAGTGATTTTGGAGACATATTAAATTAGTTTTGATTGCTTGACTGTGCTTCTTTTTAATGTCACACCTCACCAAGACTAGAATTTTCAGGCATAGTCCACAACAGTAGCAGAACAAAGGGCAATAAAGGCAGGAGCAAGACCTAAACTTACTGATGACTGACAACCACCCAAGTGGCACTAGTGATAAAACCCCGAGTGGCCTGCCAATGCTGGAGACATAAGAGATGTGGGTTCTATCTCTGGGTTGGGAAGATCCCCTGGAGGATGGCATGGTAACCCACTCCAGTATTCTTGTCTGGAGAACCTCATGGACAGAGGAGCCTGGTGGGCTATGGTCCATAGGGTCACAAAGAGTCAAACACAACAGAAGCGACTTAGCAGGCAGGCAACAACCACCGAGATTGGGTGGAACCTATGAAGACAACTGAAGGAAATCAGCTAGCTGGAGAATAGAACAAATATAACCAAGAAAAATTCATGATGATGATGACCAGTATTCAGAAATTTGTTGCTGTTCAGTCACTCAGTCATGTCCGACACTTTGTAGTCCCATGGACTGCAGCACTCCAGGCTTCCCTTTTCTTCACCATCTCCCGGAGGTTGCTCAAACTCTTGCCCATTGAGTTAGTGATGCCATCCAACCATCTCATCCTCTGTCATTCCCTTCAGTCTTTCCCAGCATCAGGGTTTTATCTAATGAGTTGGCTCTTTGTATCAGGTGGCCAAAGTATTGGAGCATCAGCTTCAGAATCAGTCCTTCCAATGAATATTAAGGGTTGATTTCCCTTAGAATTGACTGGTTTTATCTCCTTGCAACCCAAGGGACTCTTAAGAGTCTCCTCCACCACCACAGTTTGAAACCATCAATTCTTGCCATAGATATGAGACATAAGAGATGTGGGTTCAACCCCTGAGTCAGGAAGACCCAGGCACTCAGGCTTCTTTATAGCCCATCTCTCACATCCATACCTGATAACTGGGAAAAAACATAGCTTTGACTATATGGACCTTTGTCAGCACAGTCATGTCTCTGCTTTTTAACACACTGTCTAGGTTTCAGAAATTAATCTATTTTAAATTTGAATTTATTTTATAATATAATTTAAGGTATTAATTTTCCAAATAGTGAATTATTGACTCAATGACCAAAAGATACCCCCAAAGTGTTAATATACTCCAAAAAAGTAACGTTATCCTGGAGGAAAGTAGAATTTTTATCTAAATCAGCGTGACTCACAGACAGACATATTTACATGTATATTAGATGAACTAAAAGATCATGCTGCAGTTCACAGATGCTATCTACATAAACAAAGGGAATTGATGCCAGTCAATCCCTGCTAATGTACAATAAGCACAGGAATAACAGAGAAGACAATGGCCAGTTTTCAATATCCCCCAGACCAATTACAAAAGACTGAAAAGGATGGAGAGGGGCTTGGTGTTTGGAGGTTTGTTTTTCATGGACAGATGGTTTCCTCATCATTATTTGTGGTACCACCTAAAACTTATCTGACTGGGAAGCAGATATCACTTCCTGTCTGCATGCTGCCTTGTACTGCAGTTTCATTCATTTCATGGGGTCTCTCTTGGTAAGCTATGAGCCTTTTTTTCTCCTGACTACAGAGCACCCTACAGTTAATGACAGACTGTAGCTGTCTCCTAGTCTATTATATTTTCTCAGTGACCAAAGCAAATCTATAATCATGTAAATGTGCCTTTTCCTTGGTGGAAACTGAAATCAGTTCCACACAGTTAGTCATACCATAGTTTCGCCTATATAGTCAGAAACTGATATTAAGTCTCTCCTTAGTCTGCTCCAAACTCAATAACCCCAATGAGTTCAATGTTTCCAAGTCAACACACTAACTGTTTTCTTTTTTTTTAACCTCATTTCCTCTGGACCCTATCCAAACTCTCTATTTCTTAGATCAACAATAGGATTAACATGAATCTCACCACAATAGCAAATAAGAATACAACCACATGAACTATAGTGGAAGAAATCGCTTCGTATTTCCAATGCTCGCATTTGAGAATTTGATTTGAAATGGTGAGCATGTATTATTGACTCATTACCTTGCAATTTAAGCTGTCTTTCAGTTCAGTTCAGTTCAGTTGCTCAGTAGTGTCTGACTCTTTGCAACCCCATGAATTGCAGCACACCAGGCCTCCCTGTCCATCACCAACTCCCAGAGTTCACTCAAACTCACGTCCAATGAGTCGGTGATGCCATCCAGCCATCTCATCCTCTGTCGTCCCCTTCTCCTCCTGCCCACAATCCCTTCCAGCATCAGGGTCTTTTCCAATGAATCAGCTCTTTGCATGAGGTGGCCAAAGTACTGGAGTTTCAGCTTTGGCATCATTCCTTCCAGTGAACACCCAGGACTGATCTCCTTTAGAATGGACTGATTGGATCTCCTTGTAGTCCAAGGGACTCTCAAGAGTCTTCTCCAACACCACAGTTCAAAGCATCGATTCTTCAGCGCTCAGCTTTCTTCACAGTCCAATCTCACATCCATACATGACCACTGGAAAAACCATAGCCTTGACTAGACAGAACTTTGTTGGCAAAGTAATGTCTCTGCTTATGAATATGCTATCTAGGTTGGTCATAACTTTTCTTACAAGGAGTAAGCATCTTTTAATTCCATGGCTGCATTCACCATCTGCAGTGATTTTCGATAGAAAACATTAGCTATGTTTATAAAGTCTGACTGAAAGTATGATACCTTCCAATATCCAATTTCTACTTTCTTTCCCCAAAACAATGTTCCGGTTTTGTTTTTTTTTCTTTTCTTACTTACTCCTGCGGAGAAGGCAATGGCACCCCACTCTAGTACTCTTGCCTGGAAAATCCCATGGATGGAGGAGCCTGGAGGGCTGCAGTTCATGGGATCACGAACAGTCAGACACGACCGAGCGAATTCACTTTCACTGTTCACTTTCATGCATTGGAGAAGGAAATGGCAACCCACTCCAGATTTCTTGCCTGGAGAATCCCAGGGATGGGGAAGCCTGGTGGGCTGCCATCTATGGGGTCACACAGAGTCGGACACGACTGAAGTGACTTAGCAGCACTTATTCCTGAATGAATTTTATGGAATACAAAACTTGAAATATCAAGCTCAAAAATTTATTCAGTTTCTGGGGAAATCCATATTTTAATTTCTGTAGGATTGTGTTCTAAGATATAATATCCACATTAAAGTGTATAGGGCTTCCCTGGTGGTTCAGCTGGTAAAGAATCTTCCTGCAATGAGGGAGACCTGGGTTCAATCCCTGGGTTGGGAAGATTCCCTGGTATTCTTGCCTGGAGAATCCCCACGGACAGAGGAGCCTGGCAGGCTACAGTCCATGGTGTGGCAAAGAGTTGTACATGACTGACTAAGCACACACACATATCTTATTCCATATGTACTCATATATGTATAAAATATTATAATCCATTAAGAAAACTTTTAAAATAGTCAATAATCATAGTATCATGGAATCTTGGAGGTGGAAGAACATTGTGTAGATTCCATTCCTTCAGAGGCACTGGCTTAGTTACCTTGATTAAAAAAAAAAAAAAAATATATATATATATATATGATGAAATGGAGTCTGTAATGCCCAACAGAGCACTAAAATGCAGCCAGGAGGCCATTGGGGAATTAGAGGCAATGCATATCTCCACCCAGATAGAACATGAACTTTGGGCCACAATATCTTGAAAGAATGCTATACGTTGAACTCTGAGTAACAGCCTTAGATATCAATCACATATAAACAAGAATGATTCCAGTTTGCCAAAATCAATCATAATTCTTGGGAAACAATTTATGTAAACTTCCTCCATTAAAAAAAAACTAAACTTTTCGGCTTTTAACTCTTCTTGTGGTACATTTGAGTTTCTACCCAAATCTGTGTCTCTTGAATTGCAATTCCTGACTCCCAAATAAATGTTTTTCCCTTATCATACAGCACTGCTTTTATTTCTATATCAACAAAAGGAGATGATAATCTTTGAATTTACAATTCAGCCTGACTCCAAGAATGAGACTTCTAGTGAGCTTGACAGAGATACTATAAGGAGATAATTTTTAAATGCCATCAAATATTATTCAAAAGATACATCAAATATATTGACCACAGAGCTGATGACAGAGGAAATAATTATAAATTCCCTAACTAAAATTCCAAACACCAAGTGTATGATTAAATGTCTATATAGGAGCTGGCCATTTTTTAAACTTAATTGTGGGAAATTCTCCATATTTGATTTTAGTAAAGCTTTTTTACAACATATTTGTTTTTATAACACAGGTGCCATGGAAATCACCACTAAAGCCAAGATGGAGAAAGAAAGGACTCCTATTAACATCATCATTATTGGACACATAAATTCAGGCAAGTCCAGCACTACTGGCCATTTGATCTACAAATGTGGGTAGAATTGACAAAAGAACCATTGAAAAGTTTGAGAAGGAGGCTACTGAGATGGGAGAGATCTCCTTTACATACCCTGGGTCTTGGGTAAACTGAACACCAACGGTGAGCTTGGTATCATCATTGACAATTCCATATGAAAATATAAGACCAGTATTACATGACTATCATCCTTGACCTATGACACAGGGAATTTAACAAAAACATGATTATAGGCACATCTGATACAGATTCTCCTTATTGATTGCTGTTGCTGGTATTGTTGAATCAGAAGCTGGTATATACTAGAATGGGCTGCTGCTGCTGCTAAGTCACTTCAGTCATGTCCGACTCTGTGTGACCCCATAGACAGCAGCCCACCAGGCTCCCCTGTCCCTGGGATTCTCCAGGTAAAAATACTGGAGTAGGTTGCCATTTCCTTCTCCAATGCATGAAAGTGAAAAGTGAAAGGGAAGTTGCTCAGTCATGTCCAACCCTCAGTGACCCCATGGCCTGCAGCCCTCCAGGCTCCTCCATCCATGGGGTTTTCCAGGCAAGAGTACTGGAGTGGGCTGCCATCGCCTTCTCTGACTAGAGTGGGTGGATCTGTGAATGTGCCCGTCTGGCTCACGTGTGTGTGTGTGTTAGTCGTTCAGCCGTGTCCAGCTCTTTGCAACCCCATAAACTGTAGCCCGCCAGGGTCCTCTGTCCACAGAATCCTCCAGGCAAGAAGACTGGAGTGGGCTGCTAATCCCTTCTCCAGGAGATTTTCCCAACCCAGAAATCGAACTCTGGTGTCCTGCATTGCAGGCAGATTCTTTGTCGACTGAGCCACCAGGAAAGCCCTCTGTGGCTTACGTGCTGATCATGAAACAACTAATTGTTGGTGTTAATAAAATGGATTCCACTAAGCTACTATTTCAGCCAGAGAGATAATGAGGAAATCATTAACAAAGGCAGCACCTACATTAAGAAAATTGGCTACAACCCAGGCACAGTAGCATTTGTGCTGGTTTCTGGTTGGAATGGAGACAACATGCTGGATTTAAGTACAGATATGTCTTGGTTCATTACCCATAAATATAGTAATGCCAGTGCTGAAATCTCTGGATTGCATCCTGCCCACCAATTCTTCTCATTAACAGGAATTTGGGTTATTCTTCCAGGATGTCTGCAAAACTGGTGGTACTGGGACTGTCCCTGTGTGTTGAGTGGAGACTGCTGTTCTCAAACCTGGCATACTCATTACCTTTGCTCCAAACAGCATTACAACTGAAGGTAAAGTCTGTTGAATTGCATCATGAGCTTTGAATGTAGCTCTTCATGGAGATAATGTAGACTTCAATGTAAAGAATGTGACTGTCAAAGATATTCATCATAGCACTGTGGCTGGCAATAGTAAAAATGACCCACTATTGGAAGAAGCTGGCTTCAACACTCCAGTGATTACCCTAAATCACCCTGGTCATATCCGTGCTGGCTATGCACCTGTTGCTGAATTGTCAGGTACCTCACACTTCTTGTGAGTTTGCTGAGCTGAAAGAGAAGATTGATCACCACTCTGGTAAGAGGCTAAAAGATGGCCTCAAATTTTTGAAATCTGGTTGATGTGCTTCTTGGACGCTTAGGTGTTAATAGCTTCTCTGGCTATCCGTATTTCGCTATTTGTGACGTGAGATAGACCACTGTTGTGGGTGTCATCAAATTCGTGGACAAGAAGGCTGCTGGAGCTGGTCAGGTCACTAAGTTTGCTCCAAAAATTGAGTAAGGTAAACGAATATTATTCCCAGTATCTGCCATCCCAGTCTTAAGCAGACAGGTGGGAGAAGGTCTCAGAAGTGTTCTCTCAACTGGCCTGCTTAATAGGAAAAGTTTGATTGATAACAATGCATTGTAAAACCTGCAGAGGGAAAGGAGGGTGTTTTGTGGATCATTTGTTATTTTTCTGTGGCAATTGTAAGTTGTTTGTTTTTATTTTTTTAATTAAGATAATCCTTTATTTGATATAGCTCTTTAAAATCAGTGTTTTAATGAAAACAACTTGACCAAAAATCTTGAATTTTGAGATCCTTTAAAACAAAATTTAATGAGAAAATTCAATGTAAAAAAAATGCATCTATACCTATAAGATTATCCTTTCCAAAATCAAAATAAAATGAAGATATGTAGATACATGGATAAATATATACACATTTAGAAATGTAGAAAAATAACCAAAGTAATCAGTTGATAGCAGTAATTATCTCTTAATAGCTACAGGTGTTTGTTTTCTAAAATTCTGTTTTCCTTTTTAAACCATGCATGTACACTTTTAGTTTGAAATTAAGCTAGTTTTTAGAATTTTGTGAATCTGTAAAATTAATCATTAGTCTTCTTTTGGATTCCTTAGCCTGATTGCTTTCAAACCAAAGTATTTGATTTCACAGCTAACCTGAGTCACTACCCATGGCTGATTCATGTTGATGTATGGCAAAACCAATACAATATTGTAAAGTAATTAACCTCCAATTAAAATAAATAAATTTATATTTTTTAAAAAGAATACATAAAATAAAAGCACCCTCCACTCTTAAAATTGCTATTTCTCCATGTATGACATCAGAAAAATATCTGACCTGCACAAAGACAAAAAGATAAATACAAAATCTTGGAAATGTGAGGAAAGAGAGCTGCTTCAGGATTTAGAGAGGCTAAAAATACAACAGAAAGTCCAAGGAAGCTTCTACAGACTCCTAATTTGGTCAAGGTAAAGCGTACATGAAAACCACAGGGATTACAGTCAAGACACCTGAAAAAACATGTTTCATTCAGGTGATTAAGATAAAAATCAACAGGGATAAGTCATGTAGACAGAATGTACTCCTTATATAAAGTGATGAAAGTGGCATCTCACCTCTTTGATCTTCTCCCCCAAACCCATAACCTCGGTCTAATCATGAGGAAGAAATCATATGAATCCCAGTTGAGGGACATTCTTCAAAATGTCTGACTAATAATCCTCAAAACTTACTTAAAGTCATTGAAAATAAGTCTGAGAAACTATCAGAACCAAGAGGCCCTAAGGACACATGGCTAAATGCAATGTGGTATCAAGAATGGGATACTGAAACAGAGAAAGGAAATGAAGTTTAAAAGAAAAATGAAAATTTGAATACAGTATAGAATTTAGTAAATAATGAGATTACTGTATCAATATTGGTTAAGTAGTTATAATATGTGCCATAATAAACAAAGTTTTAATAATAGGAACACTAGGTGTGGAGTATATCAGAAGTCTCTATGCTATCTTTCACAACTTTTATGTACATCTCACTTAGGTCAGTTCAGTTGCTCAGTCATGTCTGATGCTATGTGACCCCATGGACTGCAGTATGCCAGACTTCCCTGTCCATCACCAACACCTGGAGATTACCCAAACCCATGTCCATTGAGTCCGTGATGCCATCGAACCATCTCATCCTCCATCGTCCCCTTCTCCTCCTGCATTCAATCTTCCCATCATCAGAGTCTTTTCCAAAGAGTCAGTTCTTCACATCTGGTGGCCAGAGTATTGGGATTTCAGCTTCAGCATCAGTCCTTCCAATGAATATTGAGGACTAATCTCCTTTAGGATGGACTGATTGGATCTTCTTGCTGTCCAAGGGACTCTCAAGAGTCTTCTCCAACACCACAGTTCAAAAGCATCAGTTCTTCAGCACTCAGCTTTATTCACAGTCAAACTTTCACATCCACACATGACTACTTGAAAAACCATAGCTTTAATTAGACAGACCTTTGTTGGCAAAGTACTGTCTTTGCTTTTTAATATGCTGTCTAGGTTGGTCATAATTTTTCTTCCAAGGAGCAGGTGTCATTTAATTTCATAGCTGCAGTTATCATCTGCAGTGATTTTGGAACCCAAGAAAATAAAGTCTGTCACTGTTTCCATTGTTTCTCCATTTACTGGCCATGAACTGATAAGAACAGATGCCATGATCTTAGTTTTTGAATGCTGAGTTTTAAGCCAACTTTTTCACTCTCTTCTTTCACTTTCATCAAGAGGCTCTTTAGTTCCTCTTCACTTTCTTCCATAAGTATGGTGACACCTGCATATATGAGGTTATTGATATTTCTCCCAGCAATCTTGATTCCAGCTTGTGCTTCTTCCAGTCCAGCATTTTCATGATGTACTCTGCATATAAGCTAAATAAGCAGGGTGACAATATACAGCCTTGATGTACTCCTTTCCTGATTTGGAACCAGTCTGTTGTTCCATATCCAGTTCTAACTGTTGCTTCTTGACCAGTATATAGACTTCTCAGGAGGCAGGTCAGGTTGTCTGGTATTCCTATCTCTTTCAGAATTTTCCACAGTTTGTTGTGATCCACATAGTCAAATGTTTTCACTTCAGTTCAGTTGCTCAGTCATGTCTGACTCTTTGCAACCCCATGAATCACAGCACACCAGGCCTTCCTGTCCATCACCACCTACTGGAGTTCAACCAAACTCATGCGCATTGAGTCAGTGATGCCATCCAGCCATCTCATCCTCTATTATCCCCTTCTCCTCCTGCCCCCAGGATCAGGATCTTTTCCAGTGAGTCAACTCTTTGTATCAGGTGGCCAAAGTACTGGAGTTTCAGCCTCAGCATCAGTCCTTCCAATGCATACCCAGGACTGGTCTCCTTTAGGATGGACTGGTTGGGTCATTGTAGTCCAGGAGACTCTCAAGAGTCTTCTCCAACACCACAGTTCAAAAGCACCAATTCTTCAGCACTCAGCTTTCTTCACAGTCCAACTCTCACATCCATACATGACCACTGGTAAAACCATAGCCTTGACTAGATGGACCTTTGTTGTCAAAGGCTTTGGTATAGTTAATAAAGTAGAAGTAGATGTTTTTCTGGAACTCTCTTGCTTTTTTGATGATCCAAGGGATGTTGGCAATTTGATCTCCAGTTCCTTTGCCTTTTCTAAAACCAGCTTGAAAATCTGATGGTTCATAATTCACATACTGTTGAAGCTTGGCTTGGAGAACTTTGAGCATTACTTTGCTAGCTTGTGATATGAGTGCAATTCTGTGGTAGTCTGAGCATTCTTTGGCATTGCCTTTCTTTGGGATTAGAATGAAAACTGACCTTTTCTAGTCCTATGGCCACTGCTGAGTTTTCCAAATTCGCTGGCATATTGAGTGCAGCACTTTCACAGCATCATATGTCAGGATTTGAAATAGCTTAACTGGAATTCCAATACCTCCACTAGCTTTGTTCATAGTGATGCTTCCTAAGGCCCACTTAGGACTTTACATTCCAGGATGTCAGGCTCTAGGTGAGTGATCACATCATTGTGATTATCTGGGTCATAATGATTTTTTGTATAGTTCTTCTGTGTATTGTTGCCACCTCTTCTTAATATTTTCTGCTTCTGTTAGGTCCATACCATTTCTATCCTTTATTGAGCCCATCTTTGCATGAAATAATCCCTTGGTATCTCTAATTTTCTTGAAGAGATATCTACTCTTTCCCATCCTATTGCTTTCCTCTATTTCTTGCACTGATCACTGAGGAAGGCTTTCTTATCTCTCCTTGCTATTCTTTGGAATTCTGCATTCAAATGGGAATATCTTTCCTTTTCTCCTTTGCCTTTTGCTTCTCTTCTTTTTACAGCTATTTGTAAGGCCTCCTCAAGCAACCATTTTGCCTTTTTGTGTTTCTTTTTATTGGGCATAGTCGTGATCACTGGCTCCTGTACAATGTTACAAACCTCTGTCCATAGTTCTTCAGGCACTCTGTCTATCAGATCTAATCCTTTGAATCTATTTGTCACTTCCACTGTATAATTGTAAGGGGTTTGATTTAGGTCATACCTGAATGGTCTATTGATTTTCCCTACTTTCTTCTATGTAAGTCTAAATCTACCCTAAATTGAAATGTTAACTTAAAAATTGTGTGCATAAATGCATATGCATGAACAGTGCCTTTCACTACTGCTTGACAGCATTGGCACCCCTTCTTGAGTACAGTCACTTGAAACAGTGATACTGTTTAATTCATCCTTGTATTTCCTACAACTACTTAAACTATGCCTTTTACACAGTCATTACATGATAAAGGTCCATGTCGCTGAAAGAGAAGAGGATCTGAAGTCCAGGGCCCACCTGATTTTATGGTAAGAAAAAAATTTCTGTTTTCCTTTCCCACTCCCAGCAGTTATTGCAGAATTTAGCCTTATTATGAGAGAAAGACCCATAATGGTGGACTGAAATTGAAAAAAGAAAAAAAAATGAACAGTTTCAGCCATCACATTTGCAGCAACATATACAAATCTCACTGGACCTGTGGGTGTTTTAATTTACAGAATTACCTTAAATTTCTTTGCTTAAAGTTTGAAAGTCAAAACAAGGAGAATACATTCAAGAAGATAACACAAAAGACCTGCATTTTGAAGGTTCTGAGAGATTAAATTAAAAAATATATGTGAACACCCTTTAAAAATTATCACACAATCAAATTAGCCCTGCTTAAATTGCTTCCAGGGTAGAGCATCGGAAAGTCCTAGTGCTCCCTAGTGAATACAGATGTGTTACATCACGTTGGAGGGCCCGTTTTAATGGCAGGAAACATACAATGTAATGTAGAATGAGATCACAACTATAAGTACATGCAACACACACACATACAAAAAAAGAACTATTAAACTCAGCTCAATGTTTCTTGATGACTTCTTCCATTATTATTCATGTTACTTTGCACTTATTTCCTATATCTGCTTGTAAGTTTTATATTTTCTCCTCTGAGCTGTAAATAAGTACCTATAACTTGTTAATGCTTGTATCCTCAGAATATTACAGAGTTCAGCGCATAAGAGACTCTTTTTATTCAACAAATATTTCTGGAGCATTTACCAGAAGATGTGAAATGCAGAAAAACTCCCAGTATTCTGTTACAATGATAATGATATTCCAATGGGTTAAAATGCTTGAAGGTAGTAGGCATAAAGGAAGAAAAGTAGAGCAGGTTAAGAGGAACTGGAATTGGAAAGGAAACAAGTTGGAGTATTAAGCAAGGTGCTTGCATTGAGAAGGTGAGACTTGAACAAAAGTTAGAAGGAAATAATGGTTTCAGGCAAGCAGATATTTAGGGGCAAAGCATTTCAGGTAGAAAAATAGGGCACTGGCTCTATAATACACATTTACCTAGCATGTTCAAAGAGGAGCCAAGAGGCCAAAGTACCTGGAGCAAGGTGAAGGAAAAGAAGGAGGGCAGGGAAAGTCAGGCCATGAAAGGCCTTATAGGGCAGTATAAAGACTTGTGTTTTCCTTTGCAATAAAATGGGGAACAGTTGCTGACTTTTGAGCAAGTGTCATATCATCAGACCTACATTTTCATAGGCTCACTTTGGCTTCTGTGTGGGGAATAGATTATGTAGTAACTAAGGCAGAAGCAAAAGATCTGTTAGGAGGTGAGTTATACATAACTTTGGTGGCTCCGACCAAAGGAATAAGTATGTCCATGATGAGCATTAGTTGAATGCTGAGTACATTAAAGTAGAATCAATAGGATTTTATCATAGAGTTAACAAATAATTTAAATAAAGATTGGCCAACATTCCTTAGTAAACATCACCAAGTGCCAAAGGCTTTAAAAAACATTTATGGGCAAAGAAACTCAAAATAAAACAAGACCATATCTGCTACATTAACATTATGTCTATTACATTTCTATTTTGTCAAGAATGACTAATTGTGGGACTTCAGCCTTAGAATATTGGCAACCGGCTTGCAGACTCCCAGGGTTTTTATTTAGAGACAGAGTTTGAGAACCACTCAGCTGTCCAAACTTGAGGATCTAAGATGCTGATATTGAAACTGTCTTTTCCCTGGTATCATGAGGGGCATCTCACATATTCAAAGGAACACCACTGTCTGATTTCAACCTGACATTGGAGAGTGCTTCTGGAGCCAGCAGGCAGGAAGGCTCACAATACTGAGTCCTAGTTCTTACTCTGCTTACCAATCGATACCACTTTCTGGTGCTCATTATTTTGATGAAGATATTAGCAGAGCAACAGTAAAAATTAAAGTACTCCATAACCTCAGCAGCCACCATTAACTTCTGAAATATTATTGCACGTTTGCTTTACTGTCACTTTACAAAAGCACTTCCCGAAAGGCAAGGAAGCCAAAAAAGGAAAAAAAATATCTGTTACTGGCCGTAAAGAGGAGGATGGTTATCTCTTTGCAGACTGCACCTTCCCCTTTCCCAAAGCAACAAGGGGCACAGAGATCTGAGTCTCCTTTTTGCTGAACTTGGCAAGAAACTGGTAGATATCTTCTAGAGTATGTGGAGGGCAGAACATACCTCTCCAAAGATCAATCCTATTTTCCTTTCTCATTCTTCCTTTCTTAAGTCTTCTCTCCGCTTTCACTGGCCTCCCAGGGATCCAAGCTTGCTCACAGGAAATTAACCAAAATTATCTCATCTGCCCTCTGTCCAATGGATACATGTTAAGTTGCAGAATATCAGACTTTGCCCATCTCCAATCCATAAGGTAGGGACATTGTTTTATTTACAGGGGGTGGGGTTGGGGAGCATGGTATATTTCCTCAGTGAAGAGAAGAAAGATATCGATATTTGGGGCATGTTCAGACTCCCCAAATCAGCTGCATAGCAGCAGCAGCAGCCCCTCTAATTTCATACCTAATTCCAGGTCATGCTGAGAATGCGAGGTCCCGGTCTTTCTCTTTACAAAATTGTATCACACTATACACTCTCTGCCTCACAGGGCTTTTCTGAAGACAAATGAAATAACATCATCTGTTCAATACAAGCCTGTCCCCTCACAACTCAATGAAAGATACTGTATTATGACCACGCTTTCTCTTCTGCAGCATACAGTACTTCCTATGTTTATTCACAGTGGTATCTCATTTTGCATAGGAAAGTGAAGGCCTGAATATTTGCATTTCCCCAGTGGTCCCACTCTCCTGGCCAAGAAACACATGAAGAAGGGTCTTCACTGGCCCAGAGCCCCTGATAGGATTCCATTCATGCCCGCCACTCACTGACAGAGAAATCCCCCACAAGAAGGCTGGACTCTCATAAAGAGCTCTGCCAGATTCAGGAAGACGTGGCTTTTTGTTCAACACCATAGGACCCTGTGTGACACTCCACGGCCCAGGCTAGGGGCTGTCACAGCAGCCTTTCACAATTCAAAGAGAAAGGGAAAATAGCCTGCCTTTGAGCATCAGAGATGTGGGAGAGGCAGGAATCAAATCATGAATAAATAAATAAAAACACCAACAGCTGTGATATTTAAAACAGACAATCACTATAACAGCAAATGACAACCCTGCAGCCTGCGGAATCTGCTAATAAACTGTCTGCTGTGACTGTTATTAAAGATAAACTTATGAGCCATGATTATTCAACCATTAAACCTAAGTGGAAATCAAAGGAAAATCTGTGTCAGATGATATATTTGGTGCCATGTGGCCTAGGAAAATTACTCATCAAATTTGAATCCTGATGTCTTTGTCCTCTAAGGATTGGTCCCTTGAAATTTTGGTTCCATTTATGCAGAGGCTTTCTTCTTTTTTTCTTTAATTATAATTTTAGTTTGCTAAAATGCGGCTTAAAAAAAATAAACTGCTATAATAAGCACATCTCATGTCATTATGCACGGACTGACGGGCGTGCCATTCGATGCAGCAAGGGCACAGCTACCGGAAGGCGAGAATCTAAGCACTTCCTCAGATCTACCTGCTCAGCAGAGCCTCTTCAGCCCCGAGGCTGCTGTTGAAAAAGCTACCAAGAAATCTGGACTGTGGGTAGCTTGGTCGATGTATTAGCTAATTTTCACCTAACAAGAACCCAGATCCAATTCAGAGGTCAGCCGATTCACATTTCACTTGGCTCTCAGTCACTGCCGTTGCTATTAGAGTCCATGACACAGTTAATAGGAAGAGTGGCCTATTATGGCAGCAACAACATTGTAGAATAAGATTATTATATAAGCATGCCATTTTGAAGACATAAAAGGATGGTCCAGATTGAAAATAATCTTCAGTTAATGTCCTATATTATTATACATGGGATGTGGCAGAGCATAACAGAGTCAGAGCTATTCAATCTGGTAGGATTTTCAAGGATTGCCTTTCAAACTGCTGCTTGATATTAGTATTTCCTGAGAGCTTTGAATTAGGAATTTAAATTAATCTTCAATAATCAGGGTAATAGTCTTAATTTAAAAAAAAAAAGAAACAATACTAACTACTAAATTTGCACACCCTAAAATGGTGCGAAAGTATCTGACAGGTTAAGGCGATAGTCAATAAAACTTCACCTTTGTTAATATCCTGCATTTTTTGTTTTATTTTTTTGCCCTTTCCACTTAACCTGTTTTAATGTCTCCATTTGATGACATATTCTTCAGAAAGACTTGCTGTGATTGCATTGTGGCGGGGGGTCCTCCATCCTCTCAATGTCTGTAATAAAATGTACCTGCTGGGTACATACTATATATTCAAAATGTAGATATATACTTTCAAAGAATAAATTAATATATGGCCTAAGAGTGTGGATTTTGGCCTAATTCTCAAATTACTCCAGGTTAGGCATGTTTGTGTGTGTTAGTCCCTCAGTTGTGTCTGACTCTTTGTGACTGCATGGACTGTAGCCAGTCGGGCTCCTCTGTTCATGAATTTTTCAGGCAAGAATACTGGAGTGAATGTCATTTCCTTTTCCAGGGTATCTTCCCAACCCAGGGATTGAACCCAAGTCTCCTGTTTGGTAGGCAGATTCTTTACCACTGAGCCACCTGGGAAGCCCAAGAGCACCATTACCATAATGCCAAAACTAGACAAAGGTGCTGCAAAAGAAAAAAAAGAAATTATAGGCCAATAGCTTTGATGAATATAGATTTGAAAATCCTTAATGGTGAGGTCTGTGGCACCCTGGCCAAAGGGAACAACTTATGCTCAACTCTAGCTGATTGCTACCAGACAGCCATTATATATATATTATGAGAAGGCAATGGCACCCCACTCCAGTACCCTTGCCTAGAAAATCCCATGGACGGAGGAGCCTGATAGGCTGCAGTCCTTGAGGTCGCTAAGAGTTAGACATGACTGAGCGACTTCACTTTCACTTTTCATTTTCATGCATTGGAGAAGGAAATGACAACCCACTCCAGTATTCTTGCCTGGAGAATCCCAGGGACAGGGGAGCCTGGTGGGCTGCCATCTACGGGGTTGCACAGAGTCGGACACGACTGAAGTGACTTAGCAGCATATATATATATAAGTGTTAGTAACTCAGTCATGTTGAGTCTTTGCAACCCCATGGCCTGCCTGGGAATTGGACCCAGGTCTCCGTGTTTCAGGCAGAGTCTTGACCACCTGAGCCACCAAGGAAGACTGTGTATAGTATATACAAAAGTCAAGAGGTTAAGCACCAGCGTCATTCAAATACTATGAGTAGGAAAGAGGCCCATATAAAGTCTGGAACTGGGGACTCAAAACCTTGGTGCTGGAACTACAAGGTGACAATCGCATAAATAGCATTTACACTGAATTCTGAGTGTTTCAAGAAAATGTAAAGCACAGTTCTCATGAATGGCCAGATGTTTGAATCACCTGGAAGGTTTTGTTTGCTTTCCTTTTCAGTCCAGATTTCCAGGTCACCTCCTTAACCAGAAAAGTAAAAATATCCAGGAAGACCACCCACGGATTTGTCTTTGCATTTGATAACAACTACTGGATGGGCAACTTAGCTTCCCCGTGACTTCCATCTATTCTGTGAGGCACTCTCTGTGAAAGGAATGAAGTCCCTTGAAATGCTGTTACTTCAGCAAAGCCAAGGTTAACCTAAACGTTTACCTAGTGAGACAACTGAAGTACCATGAAGAACGAAAGAACTTGATCATATGCTCAATCTCTGAATATCATAAAATGAAACTAAAATAAGCCTCTTTGGATTTGGTAGATAAATGCTGCAGTGTGAGCTAGGAAATAGCCAAGAGCTTTTCTTTTACGCACTGGACATTTTTATAATGAAAGTTTACTCGAGAAAAGTAAAACCGCATGCTGCATCTAAAGGGACCCTTCTGCTCGCAAAGACCCAGCAGTTATCTGAAATACTGTTATCATTTTCCTGATGTGCCAACAGAATGCGCCTGCTCTTTTGACAGATGTGTTCCTTACAAGTTGTGCAAACGTGAATATTTTCAAGTAGTTGAAACAATGACCCCTATATTTAAAGAAAACATGAAATGAATATTTTTTGTTACAAAGTATTTAGAGTTTTTAAACAACTTCAAATGTGTTTTTACTGTAGAACTGTATACTAACTAACTTGTCATTATGTTCACATGAGTATTATGCAGAACTCTAGAACACAAAACCACAAGGTTGCTAATTAGAAAACTGGTGTACTAAAATTTGGGGAAAAAAGGACACATCTGAATTATGAAAAAAAACCACTGAAAACATAATTTAATGATTGCTCTTTAGTGCTAAAGTCAACAGTTCTTAACATGGATACATCATCATTTTGAAAGTGGAAAAGAATATAATGTGCTTTACGCCAGATTGTCAGAAATGTATGTGTTCCTTAAAGTGAATCACACCATTGGAACTTGCATTTATATGAAACTTGTATTTTCTAACTTTTATTCATATGAGCCATTTAACTGTTACCTTCTCATTAAGTGAGACTTTTTAAAGATTATGTATGGGAAATTAAACAGCAAAGCAAATATCCATTATTGTTGTTATCCCCATTTTACAGATGAAAAAAATAGATTCAGGGAAATTAAGGGTTCTGCCCAAGGTCACACATGGAGTAAGTGATAGAAGTGGAAATTCAATTCGCATTTTCTGGCTCCCAACTCATTTTCATCAGAAATGCAAAGAAACAGCTTGCAAATGTTAATGAACAATTTTCCTTTGGCTCTGTATAAAGTAGAGCCAAAATGTCATTTTGTAGGACCTAGAAATGAATTCTTGGCCCAAAATAGGATTGCCATCAATTTTCATCCAAAATTTAAAGCATATTTAGGCCAAAAGTCCAGCAAATATGGGCTTTTTGTCTACAGTGGTTAGAAGAAAGAAGACAACAAAAAGTTTCTCAACAAATCTACCCTTCTCTTTGAGCTGGTTCGTAAGTCAGTTAGTCTTTGGGTGAAAGGAAATAAATTCATCACGTGTACTGACTGACTGTTCCTATGAAAGGTATCAAAGTAAAGAAACAATTATAGTTTGTATGCAATAAAGTTCATCTTAAAGCTATAAGAAAACAAGATGAGTATCAGATTCTCCTCGCGAATACCTTGGGAAGGTGAGTAGTAAAGAATTGAAAAGTGAAAGTGTTAGTAGCTCAGTCATGTCTGACTTTTTGCGACCCATGGAATGTAGCCCTTCAGACTCCTCTGTCCATGGAATTCTCCAGGCAAGAATCCTGGAGTGGGTTACCATTCCCTTCTCCAGGGGGTCTTCCCAATCCAGGGATTGAACCCCCGTCTCCCACATTGCAGGCAGATTCTTTACTGTCTGAGCCACCAAGAAAGAACTGAAGACCTGCCGCAAAGCTGGATGGGGCTTCCCAGGTGGCACCAGTGCAAAGAACCCTCCTGCTATGAGAAGTAGGAGTTGTGGGTTTGTTCCCCTTCCCAAGGTATTCTGTTGGGAAGATCTGCTGGCAGAGAGCATGGCAACCCACTCTAGTATTCTTGCTTGGAGAATCTCCATGGACAGAGGAGCCTGGTGTGCTACAATCCGTAGGGTCACAAAGAGTCAAACACAACTGAAACGACTTAGCACACAAGCACCAGAGTCTGTTACTTTGCCAGAGATATTTGGTACAAGGTTTGGGGAAAATGCTTACTTTCCACCTCTTATGTTTCCTTTCATATGGCGGACTGTGACAATGTAATGAGTTAGCATTAAAGTTCTGGTCTTCCTACATCCCCTAATTCACTCCATCCTCCCTAGTGGGTTTGGGAGAAGAAACTAGCAGATAGAGTTGGAACCTTCCTCTTCTCTCTATTTTTGAGTCGGTCTGTCTATGGAGATCATGGATTCCTAATTATGGAATCATGGACAAGCCTCTCTGCTGAGAGGCCCTGTCCTCTTGTTGGAAACGTTTTAAATAATTCTCTGAGAATCAGACTATAAAATGGAGACAAGACTTTTAGATTTGAATGAGGTTCTCTTTCCTAACTTGAAAACAAGGCCAAATTTTTATGTCAATTTCTAAGGTCGCCAAACTTACAAGAAAAAATCCATCCATGCGCCCATAAATATTCACTTAGAAATTAAATAGTGTTTTTAATCTAAAACTTCATGAAAGAAACTAGTAAAGGATAAGTATGTGCTCGAATATATGTGGTAACCATTAAACCATATTTGTGTCTGTGGTGCCAGGCCAATTGAGTAGGAAAAGAATAGTCTATTCAACAAATGGTGCTGGGAAAACTAGATGTCAAGATGTTAAAGTGTGAAACAGGACTCCTATTGCATGTTACATACAAAATGAAATGAAAATGGAGCATAGGGCTAAACATAAAAGCTGAAACTATAAAATTCTCAAAAGAAAACATAAAAGTACATCTTTCTTAACTTAGGTTAACCAGTGGTTTCCAAATGTGATACCAAGTGCACAGTGATGGGTTTTTTTAATGCAGAATATATAATGAGAATGACTAATGGTTACTACTTTTTAGCTGAGTAATAGTATTAGGGTTTTGAAAATTAATTTTTGTTGGATATACAAAGTAGTGTATTTAAGGATAAACTATTTTAATATCCGAGATTTGGATGAATGAAGCATATAATGTATATATAACTAAACAATTATAGCTATTGACTCAAAAATTAATATAAAAGTAGATAAATTGGATATAATCAAAATGTAAACACTTGTGTTTCAAAGGACACTATAGAGGAGGTGAAAATATAATACACAGAATTGGGGAAAATATTTGCAAGTGATGTATCTAATAAAAGACTTTATCCAGAATATATTATCATGAAATTAAAAAATAAAAACAAATAATCCAATTTTAAAAATAAGCAAGTAATTTGGAACTTCCCTGGTGGTCCAGTTGTTAAGAATCTGCCAGCTAATGCAGATCCCTGGTCTGGGAACTAAGATCCCCTGTGCCTGGGGCAACTAAGCCTGTGCTCCACAGCTCCTGAAACTACTGACTGTGCAGGGCTCTGAAGCCTGCACACCACACCCCCAGATCCCACATGCCCCACTACAGGTCCCCTGTGCTGCAACTAAGGCTCAGCGAACCCAAATAAATAAATATTTAAAAGAACAAAAATAAGCAAGTAATTTGAACATTTATTGAAATAATATATAGCATCAATGGCAAAAATAAGCACATGAAAATATATTCAATGTCATTAGTCACTTAGTTCAGTTCACTCAGTCGTGTCCAACTCTTTGCGAGCATGCCAGGCCTCCCGGTCCATTACCAACTCTTGGAGTTCACTCAAACTCACGTCCATCAGGTCGGTGATGCCATCCAGGCATCTCATCCTCTGTCGTCCCCTTCTCCTCCTACCCCCAATCCCTCCCAGCACCAGAGTCTTTTCCAATGAGTCAACTCTTCTCATGAGGTGGCCAAGTACTGGAGTTTCAGCTTTAGCATCATTCCTTCCAAAGAACACTCAGGACTGATCTCCTTCAGAATGGACTGGTTGGATCTCCTTGCTGTCCAAGGGACTCTCAAGAGTCTTCTCCAACACCACAGTTCAAAAGCATCAATTCTTCGACGCTCAGCTTTCTTCACAGTTCAACTCTCGCATCAATACATGACCATGGAAAAAGCCTTGACTAGACAGACCTTTGTTGACAAAGTAATGTCTCTGCTTTTTAATATGCTGTCCAGGTTGGTCATAACTTTTCTTCCAAGGAGTAAGCATCTTTTAATTTCATGGCTGCAGTCACCATCTGCAGTGATTTTGGAGCCCAAAAATAAAGTCTGACACTGTTTCCCCATCTATTTCCCATGAAGTGAAGAGACCAGGTGCCATGATCTTCGTTTTCTGAATGTTGAGCTTTAAACCAACTTTTTCACTCTCCTCTTTCTCTTTCATCAAGAGGCTTTTTAGTTCCTCTTCACTTTCTGCCATAAGGGTGGTGTCATCTGCATATCTGAGGTTATTGATATTTCTCCTGGCAATCTTGATTCCAGCTTGTGTTTCTTCCAGCCCAGCGTTTCTCATGATGTACTCTGTATAGAAGTTAAATAAGCAGGGTGACAATATACAGCCTTGACACACTCATTTTTCTATTTGGAACCAGTCTGTTGTTCCATGACCAGTTCTAACTGTTGCTTCCTGACCTGCATACAGGTTTCTCAAAAGGCAGGTCAGGTGGTCTGGTATTCCCATCTCTTTCAGAATTTTCCACAGTTGATTGTGATCCACACAGTCTAAGGCTTTGGCATAGTCAATAAAGCAGAAATAGATGTTTTTCTGGAACTCTCTTGCTTTTTCCATGATCCAACGGATGTTCACAATTTGACCTCTTGTTCCTCTGCCTTTTCTAAAACCAACTTGAATGTCAGGATGTTCACGGTTCATGTATAGCTGAAGCCTGGCTTGGAGAATTTTGAGCATTACTTTACTAGCATGTGAGATGAGTACAATTGTGTGGTAGTTTGAGTATTCTTTAGCATTGCCTTTTTGGGGATTGGAATGAAAACTGACCTTTTCCAGACCTGTGGCCACTGCTGAGTTTTCTAAATTTACTGACATATTGTGTGCAGCACTTTCACAACATCATCTTTCAGGATTTGAAACAGCTCTACTGGAATTCCATCACCTCCACTAGCTTTGTTCGTAGTGATGCTGTCTAAGGCCCACTTGACTTCACATTCCAGGATGTCTGGCTCTAGGTGAGTGATCACACCTTCATGATTATCTTGGTCTTGAAGATCTTTTTGTACAGTTTTTCTGTGTATTCTTGCCACCTCTTGTTAATATCTTCTGCCTCTGTTAGGTCCATACCATTTCTGTCCTTTATCGAGTCCATCTTTGCATGAAATGTTCCCTTGGTATCTCTAATTTTCTTGAAGAGATCTCTAGTCTTTCCCATTCTGTTGTTTTCCTCTATTTCTTTGCATTGATTGCTGAGGAAGACTTTCTTATCTCTTCTTGATATTCTTTGTAACTCTGCATTCAGATGCTTATATCTTTCCTTTTCTCCTTTGCTTTTTGTTAGAGAAATGCAAATCAAAGCTACAACAAAGTACTACTTATACACTATCATGACTAAAATAAAAAGCATCCAACAATTACAGGTTTTGGTAAAGATATAAAGAAATCAAACCCTCGTATATCATGCATTGTTGGTGGGATTATATAATAGTATAGGCACTTTGGAAAACAGTAGAAAGTCCCTTAAAATATTGCAGAGTTAACTTGACCCAGCATTCCACTCCTAGGTATATAATCAAGAGAAACAAAACATATAGTCAATAAATGTGTTCATGAATATTGTCAACAGCATCATTCATAATAGTCAAAAAGTGAAAGGAACCCAATATTCATCAACTGATGAATGGATAAGCAAAATATGGTATATTCAGTCAAAGAAAGGCTTCCCTTGTCAGCCTGCGATGTGGGAGCCTGGGTTCGATCCCTAGGTTGGAAAGATCCCTTGGAGAAGGGAAAGGCTACCCTGGAGAATTCCATGGACTGAATAGTCCATGGGGTCGCAAAGAGTCAGAGATGAGTGAGTGACTTTCACTTTTCACTTTTAGTCAATCAAATGTTGTTTGACCAAAAAAGGAATGAAGTACTGATGAACATTGGGAAAAGTATATTAAGCAAAAGAAGCCAAACCACTCAAAAGGCCACTGTGATAGTTAATTTCAGGTATCAACTTGGCTGGCCTAAGGGATGCCCTAATAACTGGAAAAACACTTTCTGGGTGTATCTGTGGGGTATTTCTGGAAGAGATTAGCATATAATTCCATAGACTGAGTGATGAGGTCCACCATCACCCACATAGGTGAGCATCATCCAATCTAGTAGGGATTCTAATGGAACAAAAGGTGAAGGAAGGGTGAATTCCCTCTTTTTCTTTGACATTCATCTTCTGCCTTTGAACATAAGTGCTCCATTTTGGGGGCCTTCAATATAACCCAAGTTTATCTACCAGTTTCTCTATTTAATATCCTTTGTTTAAAATTGTATTACTCAGAATGTCACCCAAATCCTTCTCATTCTTTACCACCTTCTTGTCCTTTTACAGACCCTAAAATACCATGCTATCATATATCTTTAGGTTGATTCTGTCTATCTTTCAAAGTGAGTGAGTGAGTGAGTGAAGTCACTCAGTCGTGTCGGACTCTTTGCGACCCCGTGGACTGTAGCCTACCAGGCTTCTCTGTCCATGGGATTCTCTAGGCAAGATTACTGGAGTGGGTTACCATTTCCTTCTCCAGGGGATCTTCCCGACCCAGGGACTGAACCCAGGTCTCCCGCATTGGAGGCAGACGCTTTAACCTCTGAGCCAACCCTTATAAAATGGCATCTTCTCTGTGGAGCCATTGCTGATTTTCTCCAATTAAATGTACCTCCTTCCACCACTTCTTTCCTTTCCAGCTGACTCTGCTTTAGAGTAGTTATCTATAAGTTGGTGTTGTCTTCTCTCCTTCTAGGGCCTTCACAGTTGCCATCCACTGAGCTAGTGGCAACAGATACTATACATCACTCCACTCTGTGGCATCTGCAGCATTCAAACATGCCAGTCATAGAGATTCAAATATTTGTTGGTTGGAATGAATTATCTGTCAGCTTCACCACTTTTCACACTCATATGCATGTGTAGAGATTAATCATGCAAAGATGGGCTCAATAAAGGACAGAAATGGTCTGGACCTAACAGAAGCAGAAGATATTAACAAGAGGTGGCAAGAATACACAGAAGAACTGTACAAAAAGATCTTCACAACCCAGTAATCACGATGGTGTGATCACTCATCTAGAGCCAGACATCCTGGAATGTGAAGTCAAGTGGGCCTTAGACAGCATCACTACAAACAAAGCTAGTAGAGGTGATGGAATTCCAGTGGAGCTGTTTCAAATCCTGAAAGATGATGCTGTGAAAGTGCTGCACTCAATATGCCAGCAAATATGGAAAACTCAGCAGTGGCCACAGGACTGGAAAAGGTTAGTTTTCATCCCAATCCCAAAGAAAGGCAATGCCAAAGAATGCTCAAACTACCGCACAATTGCACTCATCTCACATGCTAGTAAAGTAATGCACAAAATTCTCCAAGCCAGGCTTCAACAATACATGAACCGTGAACTTCCTGATGTTCAAGCTAGGACTTTTGGACTCTGAGGGAGAGGGAGAGGGTGGGATGATTCAGGAGAATGGCATTGAAACATGAATACTATCATGTAAGAAATGAAGCGCCAGTCTATGTTCAATACAGGATACAGGATGCTTGGGGCTGGTGCACGGGAGGATCCAGGGAGATGATATGGGGTGGGAGGTGGGAGGGGCTTTGGCATTGGGAGATTGTGTACACTTGTGGCTGATTCATGTCAATGTATGGCAAAACAAATACAGTATTGTAATGTAGAATAAAAAATAATAATAAAATAAAAAAAAGATAAAAAAAAAAAAAGAAAAGGCAGAGGAACCAGAGATCAAATTGCCAACATCCGCTGGATCATTGAAAAAGCAAGAGAGTTCCAGAAAAACATCTATTTCTGCTTTATTGCCTATGCCAAAGCCTTTGACTGTGTGGATCACAATAAACTGTGGGAAATTCTGAGAGAGATGGGAATACCAGACCACCTGACCTGCCTCTTGAGAAACCTGTATGCAGATCAGGAAGCAACAGTTAGAACTGGACATGGAACAACAGACTGGTTCCAAATAGGAAAAGGAGTGTGTCAAGGCTGTATATTGTCACCCTGCTTATTTAACTTCTATGCAGAGTACATCATGAGAAACGCTGGGCTGGAAGAAACACAAGCTGGAATCAAGATTGCCAGGAGAAATATCAATAACCTCAGATATGCAGATGACACCACCCTTATGGCAGAAAGTGAAGAGGAACTAAAAAGCCTCTTGATGAAAGAGAAAGAGGAGAGTGAAAAAGTTGGCTTAAAGCTCAACATTCAGAAAACGAAGATCATGGCATCTGGTCCCATCACTTCATGGGAAATAGATGGGAAAACAGTGGAAACTGTGTCAGACTTTATTTTCGGGGGCTCCAAAATCACTGCAGATGGTGACTGCAGCCATGAAATTAGAAGACGCTTACTCCTTGGAAGAAAAGTTATGACCAACCTAGATAGTATATTCGAAAGCAGAGACATTACTTTGCCGACTAAGGTCTGTCTAGTCAAGGCTATGGTTTTTCCAGTGGTCATGTATGGATGTGAGAGTTGGACTGTGAAGAAGGCTGAGTGCCAAAGAATTGATGCTTTTGAACTGTGGTGTTGGAGAAGACTCTTGAGAGTCCCTTGGACTGCAAGGAGATCCAACCAGTCCATTCTGAAGGCTGAAGGAGATCAACCCTCGGATTTCTTTGGAAGTAATGATGCTAAAGCTGAAACTCCAGTACTTTGGCCACCTCATGTGAAGAGTTGACTCTTTGGAAAAGACTCTGATGCTGGGAGGAATTGGGGGCAGGTGGAACAAGGGACAATAGAGGATGAGATGGCTGGATGGCATCACTGACTCGATGGACGTGAGTCTGAGTGAACTCCGGGAGCTGGTGATGGACAGGGAGGCCTGGCGTGCTGCAATTCATGGAGTTGCAAAAGTCAGACACGACTGAGCAACTGAACTGAACTGAACTGAACTGATTACTTGAAATTTAATAAATCCGAACTTTGACCTATTAAACTGTCCCTTCAAGTTGAATGTTCTGATACAGAAACATCATATATATTTATATATTTATACTGTGATTTTATCTTAAAATTTAAAAGCAAGATGAAAGATGAAATATGTTTCCTGGTATAGTAACATCCAACTTATACAGTATCATAATGAAAGATAATTTTTCAGGTGATAGAAGCTTATCTCTTCAAGTACCAGAATTTTGAATAGTTTTTTCTTATATTTATGAGTGAAAATTTTTCTAAACTATGCTACACATATTAGTATATAACAAGAGGGCTTCTTCAGCTACAGTTTATTGAGAAGTCATCTTCAAAATTACTATATTATATTAAACAAAGAGCCTCAGTTATCACGTAGTTATAGTTAAGTTATCAACTTAACCTCAGTTAAGTTGACTAGCATCCCTGAATTGAAAGCTGAGGCGGGTCCATTGAGCTGCCTTCCCAGGAACTGTACATCCCATTTGCCATCTATTTCTTCTTTATAGAATGTCTTCCCTCTGAGAAGAGGGACTGTGACTTCCATTTCTCTATGTCAATTTTATTGTGTTTTTATGTGTGCATTACCTCAGTTATTGCTGACTTTCATTTTATAAAGAGAAATACATTACCCATTAAAAGGAAAATCCTGCTTTTGAAAAGGTTGAATAAGATAGTAGTTTTTTTACAACTTTAAATAAAAATCCAGTTGGTTAAATTAAAGTCATTGGAAAAAAGCTTAATTGAGGAATATTTTTTGGCTCTTAGCCCACTATTTTTCCATTTGATTGTAAATTGGATACATTTTATTCCCTTTAGACTTGTCTTTCAGTATTTTATTTCACTGAAACCAGAAAAATAAGTGTTAATAGCCATGTTGAGTTCAGTTAGACTACTTTCTTCACCCATTTTGGCTATATTATTGCCAGCCAGGCTTTTGATTGTTGACATTTTTATTGAATATTTGTGCAAGGAATGTTGATATCTGCATATATTGTTTTGACCCTTCACTAATCCTCTTTCATTTGAAATATCTTCTTCCCTCAAGCTTTTATCATCCATCCATCAAAGTATGGATCGGAGAAGGCAATGGCACCCCACTCCAGTACTCTTGCCTGGAAACTCCCATGGACAGAGAAGCCTGGTAAACTGAAGTCCAGGGGTCGCTAAGAGTCGGACACTACTGAGCAACTTCCCTTTCAATTTTCACTTTTATGTGTTGGAGAAGGAAATGGCAACCCACTCCAGTGTTCTTGCCTGGAGAATCCCAGGGATGGGGGATCCTGGTGGGCTGCCGTCTATGGGGTTGCCTGGAGTCGGACACGATTGAAGCAACTTAGCAGCAGCAACAGCAGCATCAAAGGATGGGTAGATTTTTTTTTCTATAAAATGATGCCAACTGTGCCCTTCAGGAATATCTCTAGAGGCCATCACCTCTTATTTTTAAGAGTAATATAACCCAAGAGGACCCTGAGTTTCTGGGATGGCAGAGAGTTTTATTGTCTTTCTTTGCCACAATGCTGTGCTGTCTTTTGGAGGAAGAGGACAAAATTAGTGATGTGTGGAAATGTTTGAAAGCCACGAAGAACTGCATGCCTATTCTGAGGCCTTCTTGATGTTTTGTGCTTTGTTAATACAAGACATTGCTAAGTAAAGCAACTTTCCCGTTGTGTTAACAATTGAAACCTGATTCTCATGCTCATATTCTTTTTCCTATAATTCCCAGTCACATCTCTACCTAAGTTTACGAACTTGGAGCCACATTCACAACTTGCTTCTTCATTGCTCCTATCTAATCTTTGTTCATATGAAGTAGTCACAAACTCATATATTTGGGTATGTACTATATGGCAAACAATGTGGACATACAGTGATACAGAAGTATTGGAGATACATTCAATAGACTGAATGAAAAGTACCCATAGTACTAGAGTGTGTCAGGGGTGAAGAGGGGATACTTTTAGACTGGTTGAGCTTGAGTTTTCTTTTTCTTTCTATTCAAATGGAGATAACCAAAATTCAGATGGATGTACAAATTTTGGTTCAGATAAATAGATCCTGATAGACATATAATAATAGCTAACACTTGTTGAATACACACTTTACTACTATATGTTAGTTGCTCAGTTGTATCTGACTCTTTGTGACCCCATGGACTGTAGCCCACCAGGCTCCTCTGTCCATGGGATTCTTCAGGCAAAAATACTGGAGTAGGTTGCCGTTTCCATCTCCAGGGAATTTTCCCAACCCAGGGACCAAACCCAGGTCTCCCACATTGCAGGCAAATTCTTTCCCATCTGAGCTACCACTACAATATGATGTTTTGCCTATTTCTGGATAAGAGTTATAAACCTGTTGATGGTAACTGACATAATTGCAATGGCTATGATCATTTAAATAGTGAAAGAAGAGTACTATAGACAGAAATCTAAGGAATACCAAATATACTGATTCATCCTGGGAATCTTTAGGATTAGCCTTCTATTCTGACAGTTCCTGGGCACCCATGTCTATATTCCAGCACCAACGATTTTAACAGCCTCTCTTTATCCTATGTTAAAACAAATCCAGAAGCTGAATCTTCAAGCCTACCTTCTGAAAACGTGAATGAATTTTAATTTACACTTGAACCACATAAAAACTCCTGGTCATAAGCATGAAAATTCTACCCATTATTAGATCTATCTTCCTTTGCTACTTTCTGTTATACTGTTTTCTGGTCACACAAACACAATTAATGTGACATGTTTCCAAACTTCATTTCTTTTCCTAAAATGCTTCCATCCACCTTTAGCTCCCTATGCTTCAAAATACCTCCCACCTCTCATGAAATGTACTCATCTTCTTCAGATAGCCTTTTTATATAAACTCCTACTTAACTCACTTCTCTTTCACTCTTATTATAAATCACCATGATTGCTCAGTATGCTTAACCAAATTCTGTGCAGACGTTGCTTGAAGCAAATGTTTATTTGTTTCTCTAATTTTGTTTATAAATGATTAGAGAATGGGATACTCTAGTTCATTACAGGTTCAAGTTAATAGAGCTATGTACTATATACTGTGCATGAAAGGCCCATTTTCTAGTATTAAAATTCAATAATAGCCTCAAACCTAAACTATACTGAAAACTTTTTGATCTTCCTTTAATGATTCTGAAAGCACTTTAGTGTTTTGTAGAGTCTCAAGGTTATCATCATCATTCTATATGTGTAGGGAAGTAATAAAGATTTCCAGTTCATAGGTTATCAGATTGATTATCTTTTATTGCATTTCTTTAGTTTTGCCTTACCTCCCATTATAAGATTTTTCAGAGCCAAAAGCATCTTGTATTTATTTTGCATTTTGCACAAGACTTTATACAAATGGATACAAAATTCATATTGTTATTGTTAGATTAGAGATTAGAATGTACACAAAACTCTCATTTTAATGATTTCCTATCTTTTTCCTATACTAAATCCTTCAGATCTTACAAACTTACTTTCCCATCCCACAACTAGAAGAAAGTGCAAACAGTGGCCACGTTACCCTCTGATATTGACTAGTCATTTGGCCCCGCAGCAGGTAATGAACAAGAAAGAAAGATGTGCACAGCCACATAGACTTGAGGGTCGTTGTCTCACCACTACATAACTTAGCATAACCTGATACAGTACTTACTTTATAAATGTCTTATATGTATTTCTGACCTTAGGCAGTACATTCCTTGAAGGCAGAGGCCATATCTGAATCATTTATTTACCTTTAGTATTTTGCCAAGACAATTTTAGTAGGCTGTCAAACAGTATTTGTAGAATAAAATGAAAAATAAGTAATATTTATTTCCATTTAAAGTATGATAATATTCTCAACTTGACCATTTTTAAACTATCTTTTAGAATTAGGATTTAGCCTGAGGAATATTTGGAACTATTACAACTTTTTCAGCCTGGAGTTTCTTCAAACTCTAGGTAATCATAAATCGTCCCTGGCTGAGTTTTCTCCTCAAACCAAGAGCGTCTCCTCAGTCCCATTCTGGCTTACTTTAGATTCCTGTCTTCTTTTGCTGGTGCTATTTTTCTTCTGCTGTTTAAAGTTATTGCTTGTTCTGTTGTTTGGGCTATTTCCCTCCAAGACTAGCTCCACAGTAGAAGATGATTTTCTCAGTTCCTCTGCCATCTTGATCTGCTAAAGGAGCCTGTTGGACTATCTCATGGGAAACACTTCCCACTAACTCCTATTGAATTAGATTGGGAGTGAGAGGTGTAACTACTGTGGTGAAGTTACAGCTATCCCTGAAGTTTCCAGAGCTCTTATGTCTCCTAGCTTATCATTCTCGATTTGCTCATTAATTGATTCAAGGGAGACTTCCTAGGATCCTTCTGAAATCTAATACAAGTAGTTTAAAGTGTAATCCAAGGTAGATATTTCCCCCTGTCCAAGTGCTTTTTTTATTTGTTTGTTTATGTAGGATCTTTCCTAAATTGAAGTGTAGTTGATTTACAATATTGTGTTAAGTGAATCAGTTACATAAGTGTGTATGTATCTATATACAGACCTATATATAGATATATATGCACACATGTGCTGCCCAGGTGGCATTAGTGGTAAAGAATCCACTTGCCAATGCAGGAGACATAAGATATGTGGGTTTGATCCCTGGGTTGAGAAGACCGCTTGGAGGAGGGCATGGCAACCCACTCTAGTATTCTTGCTTGGAGAATTCCATGGCAGAGGGGCCTGGTGGGCTACAGTCAGTAGGATTGCAGAAAGTCAGATACAACCGAAGTGACTTAGCTCGCATGCATATATATATATATATATATATATATATATATATATATATATTTCAGAATCTTTTCCCTTATAGATTATTATAAAATATTGAGTATAGTTCTCTGTGTTACACAGATGGTCTTTCTGATTATCTTATAGGACTGAGCGACTTCACTTTCACTTTTCACTTTTCACTTTCATGCATTGGAGAAGGAAATGACAACCCACTCCAGTGTTCTTGCCTGGAGAATCCCAGGGACTGGGGAGCCTTGGTGGTCTGTGGGGTCGCACAGAGTCGGACACGACTGAAGCAACTTAGCAGCAGCAGCAGTAGTGTGTATATATTAGTAGTATGTATATAATTTAGGATATTAGTCTCAATATCCTGAATTATCCCTCCTTCCCTTTCTCCTTTGGTAACCATAAGTTTGTTTTGTATGTCTGTGGGTCTATTTCTGTTCTGTATATAAGCTCATTTGTATCTTTTTTTTTAGATTCCATATATAAGCATTTTCATATGATATTTCTCTTTCTCTGTCTGCCTGCTTCCTTAGTTTGATAATCTCTGCTGCTGCTGCTAAGTTGCTCCAGTCGTGTCTGACTCTGTGCCCATAGATGGCAGCCCACCAGGCTCTGCCGTCTCTGGGATTCTCCAGGCAAGAACACTGGAGTGGGATGCCATTTCTTTCTCCAATGCGTGAAAGTGAAAGTGAAGTTTTTCAGTCGTGTTTAGTCATGTTCGACCCTTAGCGACCCCATGGACTGCAGCCTACCAGCTTGTCTATGGGGGTTTCCAGGCAAGAGTACTGGAGTGGGTTGCCATTAATTTCTGATAATCTCTAGGTTATCCACATTGCTGCAGATGGAGTTATTTCATTATTTTTGTGGCTGGGTAATATTGCATTCATGCACACACACACACACATATATATACACCTACATCATATATATATATATATATATATATTTTTATATACATATCATACACACACACACACACATCTTCCTTATCCATTCATCTGCATGGTTACTCTCATGCTTCCATGTCTTGGCTATTGTAAATAGTGCTGCTGTAAACATTAGGGTGCATATATCTTTTCAAATTATGTTTTTCTCCAGATATATGCCTAGGAGTGAGACTGCAGGATCATATGGTAGTTCTATTTTTAGTTCTTTAAGGAACCTCCATACTATTCTTAATAGTGGCTCAACCGATTTACTTTCCCACCAACAGTGTAGGAGGGTTCCCTTTTCCTCACATCCTTTCCAGCATTTATTGTTTTTATATATTTTAATGATTGTCATTGTGACCAGTGTGAGTTGACACCTCATTGTAGTATGAGAAAGTATGAGAGTATATTATATGAGAAATGCAACTTAGAGATTTGCATTTCTCTAATAATTAGCAATGTCTAGCACCTTTTCAGAGAAGGAAATGGCAACCCACTCCAGTACCCTTGCCTGGAAAGTCCCATGGACGGAGGAGCCTGGTGGGCTGCAGTCCATGGGGTCTCAAAGAGTCGGACACGACTGCGTGACTTCCCTTTCACTTTTCACTTTCAAGCATTGGAGAAGGAAATGGCAACCCACTCCAGTGTTCTTGCCTGGAGAATCCCAGGTACAGGAGAGCCTGGTGGGCTGCTGTCTATGGAGTCACACAGAGTCGGACACGAGTGAAGCAACTTAGCAGCAGCAGCAGCAGCACTTTTTCATGTGTCTTTTGGTCTCCTCTGTGTCTTATTTGGAGAAATGTCTATGCAGATCTTGCTTTCTTATTGATTTGTTCACTTTTTGCTATTGTAATACATAAGCAGCTGTATGATCTTTTTGTATATTTTGGAGATTAATCCTTGCTGATCTCATCATTTGTAAATATTTTCTCCCCGTTCTGTAGGTTGTCTTTTTGTTTTGTTTATGGTTTCCTTTGCTTTTAAGTTTAATTAGGTACCATTTGTTTATTTTTGTTTTTATTTCCATTACTCTAGGAGACAGTTTCAAGAAGATATTTCTATGATTTATGTCAAAAAGTATTGTGCCTATGTTTTCCTCTAGGAGTGTTTATAATATCAGGCTTTACATTAGGTCTTCAAACCATTTGAAGACCTGAAACTACTTCAATCTAAAAATCCACTTTTGAGTTTCTGTATATGATATTAGAGAATGTTCTAATTTCATTCTTTTAAATATAGCTGTCCAGTTTTCCCAGTACCACTTACTGAAGAAACAGTATTTTCTCTATGGTATATTCTTGCCAGCAGTAGTTTTAAGTCTTCTAAACACTCCTAGAGGAAAACATAGGGACAATACTTTTGAAATAATTTATAGCAATATGTTCTTAAAACTGTCTCTTAGAGTAATAGAAATAAAAACAAAAATAAACACATGGTACCTAATTAAACTTAAAAGCTTTTGCACAGCAAAGGAAACCATAAACACCCAATCTGCCTCCTGAGAAATCTATATGCAGGTTAAGAAGCAACAGTAAGAACTGGACATGGGACAACAGACCAGTTCCAAATCAGGAAGGAAGTACATCAAGGCTGTATATTGTCATCCTGCTTATTTAACTTATATCCAGAGTACATCATGAGAAATACTGAGCTGGATGAAGCACAAGTTGCAACCAAGATTGCTAGGAGAAATATCAATAACCTCAGATATGCAGATGACACCATCCTTATGGCAGAGTGAAGAAGAACTAAAGAGCCTCTTGATGAAAGTAAAAGAGGAGAGTGAAAAAGTTGGCTTAAAACCCAGCATTCAGAAAACCAAAACCATGGCATCTGGTCCCATCACTTCATGGCAAATAGATGGTGAAACAATGGAAACAGTGATAGACTTTATTTTCTTGGGCTCCAAAATCACTGCTGATGGTGACTGTAGCCATGAAATTAAAAGATGCTTGCTCCTTGAAAGAAAAGCTATGACCAACCTAGACAGCATATTAAAAAGCAGAGACTTTACTTTGCCAACAAAGGTCTGTCTAGTCAAAGCTATGTTTTTCAGTATTCATGTATGGATGTGAGAGTTAGACTATAAAGAAAGCTGAGCACTGAAGAATTGATGCTTGTGAACTGTGGTGTTGGAAAAGACTCTGGAGAGTCCCTTGACTGCAAAGAGATCCAACCAGTCCATCCTAAAGGAAATCAGACCTGAATATTCATTGGAAGGATTGATGCTGAAGCTGAAATTTCAAACTTTGGCCACCTGAAGTGAAAAACTGACTCATCTGAAAAGAACCTGATGCTGGGAAGACTGAAGGCAGGAGGAGAAGGGAACAACAGAGAATGAGATGGCTGGATGGCATCACCAACTCAATGGACATGAGTTTGCATGAGCTCCGGGAGTTAGTGATGGATAATGATGGAAGCCTGGCATACTGCAGTCCATGAGGTCGCAAAGAGTCGGATACAACTGAGTGACTGAACTGATCTGAACTGATATTCTTACTTCCTTTTCATAAACAAATTAACCATAGATGCATCAGTTCATAAGATGCTGATATAAGAAATTGAGGATGACACAAACAGATGGAAAGAAACACCACCTTCTTAGATTGGAAGAATCAATATTGTCAAAATGACTACACTATCCAAGGAAAGCTACAGATTCAGTGTAATCTCTGTAAAATTACCAATGGCATTTTTCACAGAACTAGAACAAAAACAATTTAATGTGTATGGAAATACAAAAGTTTCTGAAATCAATCACTACATGCTACAAAAATTGGTACTGCATTTGCCATTTTTATATTGTTTTAATGTATACACCAATAAATGATTCCATGACTATCTGAGAAGAGCACTCAAGAAATATAACTCAGACCAAAAGTCCAAGGCAAAAATGTTTATTCTCAGAGACTTAGATCATTTTTTCCTTAAACACAAGAATTATGTAATCAAACACGTCTCTATTTTTTTTTTTTTTTGCTCTGGCCACATTGAAGAACTAAGTCACTTTTAAAACTTTGCTTTAGAAACAATTTTCCTCCTTCTTTTATATTTTCCTGGTCTTCTTATGGTAGTGTGTTATATTTTTCCAAACTACTATATAAGCAAACAGAGCCATTTATTTTTAAAAATTAAAAGAAAAAAATTTAATACATGAATGAATTAATTAATGAATAACATGCAAGTAAATTTAACAGATATTACCCAATGAGTATTCCATGTGATCAGATTGCTAATTGTCTGAGATTGTGGTTTCAGTCTGCCTGAACTATATAAAAAGATCTTCATGACCCAGATAATCACGATGGTGTGATCACTCACCTAGAGCCAGACATCCTGGAATGTGAAGTCAAGTGAGCCTTAGACAGCATCACTATGAACAAAGCTAGAAGGGGTAATGGAATTCCAGTTGAGCTATTTCAAATCCTGGAAGATGATTCTGTGAAAGTGCTGCACTCAATATGCCAGCAAATTTGGAAAAGTCAGTGGTGGCCACAGGACTGGAAAAGGTCAGTTTTCATTCCAATCCCAAAGAAAGGCAATGCCAAAAAATGCTCAAACTACTGCACAATTGCACTCATCTCACATGCTAGTAAAGTAATGTTCAAAATTCTCTAAGCCAGGCTTCAGCACTACATGAACCGTGAACTTCCAGATGTTCAAGCTGGTTTTAGAAAAGACAGAGGAACCAGAGATTAAATTGCGAACATCTGCTGGATCATGGAAAAAGCAAGAAAGTTCCAGAAAAACATCTATTTCTGCTTTATTGACTATGCCAAAGCCTTTGACTGTGTGGATCACAACAAACTGTGGAAAATTCTACAAGAGATGGGAATACCAGACCACCTGACCTGCCCCTTGAGAGACTTGTATGCAGGTCATAAAGCAACAGTTAGAACTGGACATGGAAGAACAGAGTGGTTCCAAATAGGAAAAGGAGTACGTCAAGGCTCTATACTGTCACCTTGTTTATTTAACTTATAGGCAGAGTACATCATGAGAAACACTGGGCTGGAAGAAACACAAGCTGGAATCAAGATTGCCAGGAGAAATATCAATAACCTCAGATATGCAGATGACACCACCTTTATGGCAGAAAGTGAAGAAGAACAAAAAAGCCTCTTGATGAAAGTGAAAGAGGAGAGCAAAAATGTTGGCTTAAAGCTCAACATTCAGAAAATGAAGATCATGAGATCTGGTCCCATCACTTCAGATGGCAGATAGATGAGGAAACAGTAGAAACAGTGGCTGACTTAATTTTTCTGGGCTCCGAAATCACTGCAGATGGTGATTACAGCCATTAAATTAAAAGACGCTTACTCCTTGGATGGAAAGTTATGACCAACCTAGACAGCGTATTAAAAAGCAGAGACATTATTTTGTCAACAAATGTCCATCTAGTCAAGGCTTTGGTTTTCCAGTGGTCATGTATGGATGTGAGAGTTGGACTGTGAAGAAAGCTGAGCACTGAAGAATTGATGCTTTGAACTGTGATGTTGGAGAAGACTCTTGAGAGTCCCTTGGACTGCAAGGATATCCAATCAATCCATTTTAAAGGAGACCAGTCCTGGGTGTTCATTGGAAGGACTGATGTTGAAGCTGAAACTCCAATACTTTCGCCACCTGATGTGAAGAGCTGAACCATTTGAAATGACCCTGATTCTGGGAAAGATTGAGGGCAGGAAGAGAAGGGGATGACAGAGGATGAGATGGTTGGATGGCATCTCTGACTCAATGGACATGAGTTTGGGTAAACTCTGGGAATTAGTGATGGACAGGGAGGCCTGGCATGCTGTGGTTCCTGTGGTCACATAGAGTCGAACATGACTGAATGAGTGAACTGAACCGAACTGAATGAGTATTCCAATACAAATGACTTGATGTATAGTATTACTAACATTAAATATATATATATGTATATATCTTCTCACTATATATATTGTTAGTAAAGAGTCTTAGTCATTTGAGATCATCTTATCTATTTCACTTAGAACTGGGTATTCTAAAAGGCATGATAGAATTTTATTTGATAGTAAATGTATAACAGTCAACCTTTTCCTGTATCCACAGTCTATGTTTCTTTCCTATAGATTCATAATAGAATTATTTCAACTAATATATTATCTTCATGAAGGTCAATTAGAGGCACTAACAATTTATGACACTGTAGCCTTTACAGTTATGACCAACATAGATAGTATATTCAAAAGCAGAGACAAAGGCTGAGTGCTGCTTTTGAACTGTGGTGTTGGAGAAGACTCTTGAGAGTCCCTTGGACTGCAAGGAGATCCAGCCAGTCCATTCTGAAGGAGATCAACCCTGGGATTTCTTTGGAAGGAATGATGCTGAAGCTGAAACTTCAGTACTTTGGCCACCTCATGCGAAGAGTTGACTCATTTTGGAAAAGACTGTGATGCTGGGAGGGATTGGGGGCAGGAGGAGAAGGGGACAACAGAGGATGAGATGGCTGGATGGCATCACGGACTTGATGGATGTAGTCTGAGTGAACTCCGAGAGATGGTGATAAACAGGGAGGTGTGGCGTGCTGCGATTCATGGGGTTGCAGAGTCGGACACGACTGAGCGACTGAACTGAACTGAATATACTTTTCTAGCTATTACTCAGTTCTGTCATATTACCTGATATTGTTTAAGACAATGTCTGAAATTGATAAAATTATTAATAGGTAGCTTTGTCTTATATTGGGCTTCACTCTAGCTCAACTGATAACGTATCCACCTGCAATGCAGGAGACCCTGGTTTGATTCCTGTGTCAGGAAGATCCCCTGGAGAAGGAAATGGCTACCCACTCCAGTATTCTGACCTGAAGGATTCCACGGACAGAGGAGCCTGATAAGCTACAGTCTGTGGGGTCACAAAGAGTCAGACATGACTGAGTGACTTTCACTTTCACTTTGTTTGGTCTTATAGTCAGTTTGTTTCAATTCACATTTTAAGATGATTGTCTGTTCCATTGTGAGAAAATCCTCACTTTTCACATTGGTGTTATTTTAGCACTTAGGATCTAATAAGAGATACAGCACAGTTATTCCTGATCCCCCACGTCCTAGAGTCATTAGCATTCATGCTAAATGAATACTGTTTAACTTAATAAGAAGTTCATTTCCTCTGTCCGTTTACTGCCTCTTTAAGTGCCTATTTTTCTTCCTAAGCCTGCTGCAAGGGATGTGAGCAATGAGTTTTCAGGATTTAAAAAGATTTTCAATTCATATTTCTGGAATTGAATTGTTCTTTATCAGGATCCCAGATAGAGATGGATCTATGACTGTGTCCTGAACTGAACAGAACTGATGGCTGTGTCATACTCTTAGGCTTATTTCCTCACATCTTAGTCACATCCATAGTATTTCCAACAAAGTGGCTTATTCATTAATCTAATAATTTGAGCCTCAAACTTTCAGTCCACTTGTTTTTTATGAATTATTTGAATTATATTTTTAGGAATGATAATTAGACACCATTGTCATGGCTCAAAGAAAACCATGGTACCTCACTAATCTCAGGTAGATTTTGTATTTAGGTATTTGAATGCCATTTTAGAATTTATATTTGGAAGTTCACAATAAACAAGCACAAATTCTAAGAAATTATGTGGCTGTTGAAATGGAGCTGCCATTTTCTAAAGTATAACACCCATTTCTTGTATGAATTTTTATTAAAGATGTTGAACTACAAACCACAAAGAATGAGATATTGGCAAAGGAGATGCTATAGAAAGAACTACAACAGCAAAATCCTGATGGATTCTTTAACCATATAAGTCACTGGTGAGCAATAAAGCACTGTTAAGATTGCTTTAGAAATTAGGTCTTGACCTGACTTTTTGAAGAATAGCACAAAGTAAATTGAAAACAGAAACAGATACGTGTTTTTGAGAGAGACTGGGAGAACTACATTTCAGACTAATGAAGATGAAGGATGTCTGTTCTATCAAAGACAAAATTAATGACTCCAGTCCTAAAAGGGATGAATCATTCAATTTTTGAGTATATAGCATATACTCATGTCATAGGAAGTATGTAAAGAGTATGTCTCTACTCACAGAATAATTTGACTAAGATGAGGAAAATCAAGCCAGGAAAGCACGCAGCTTGTTCAGAGTTGCATGTCACTGTCCTGCCAATTTGAAGTCACAAGAAGCTGTGGTATGTCTATGACAGTTTGCAGACATCACAATTTTATCCTCTTGGGACCTGCTGCACTATTACTCTCCCGAGTCTTTGCTTTCCTCTAGCTTCTTCACTTCACTCGGATTTCTTTCCCTGATGCCAGTCCTCCCCCTTTTGGCCCTTTTACCACCTGTCTGGCTCCAGATTTATGGATGTTTTCTTCCAGAGTCAACTTGAGATTGCTGAGCTAGCACAATGCACACACTAGGGCACAACTCTCTGACCTTTCATCTCGGTCATTAACATTCATTACTGCTTACCGCAAGGGCCAAATACTGCACCATTCATTTGTTAGTTTGACCATTTCTGTGCTATTGCTCTCTAAAAATCTCAGAAGCCAAACTGAAAACAATTCCTGACCACTTCGATGTTGCCGTTACCAGGTACTAGCCGGAGCCAGATGCTTCAGCAGCAGAAATAGAACAACCTGGTGACTTTAGCATTTGATGATCTAGATTCACAAGAATACAAGTTAAAGGGAGAATAGTTTCAGTCAACAGAAAAAGTTTTACAGTTTATGAACCAATACTATTCTGCTGTACATGATGACAAGTAAACCTCAAATTTTAAGTAATAAGAATCGCAAACATTGCAGAGATACAGAATACTTATAAAGTTTACACTGTTTAAACTTTTCTGGATGACTTGGTGTTGTGCAGATTGCACGGTTTTATTGTTTTGCTTGGTTGGTTTGTTTGTTTTAATCAGAGAGATGGCAGAATAATGACTCTGCCCTTAGGACTCTGCCACTTAGAGCTGTCTTGATTAAGTCTAAGCTCACTTAAACACCCTGAACTTCAGTTTCCACATCACTGAAACTGAAATAAATCTACCTTGCAGAGTCACTTCAAGTATTTAAAATAACTTTAGTACACTACACTATATTAGGCACTTAGTAGTACATTTACTAATATAAATCTAAAATTACTGCAGAATACCATGCATGTAAGTATTCAGTTATGTAACATTCTTATAATTACTCTGATTATATATTATATACATACATTATAATGCACATATAGCATATGTATATATAAATATATTTATAAATAGCATGTGTGTATGTGTATATATATATATATAAGTATATATAATTGGTATTAAGGAAAGGTTTTATCACAATGGACTCCCCCAACAAAGCCACAATCTCTGACATTCTGGCTCTTGCCTCATGTCTTCCTTCTCTCAACTCATAATAAATTCCTTTATGTTCCCTTTGCTAAGGAGACTGAAAGCCTATCTGGTTCCTTAATTCTTGTGAATTTGGAAGAGAGGGGAAATAGGGAAATCTCCACACTCTAATATGTCCTGTGAAGCATGTGTGTGTGTGTATGTGTGTGTGTGTGTGTGTGTGAAGAATAATTATGTTTCAGAATATGTACTGTCCCTTCCAGTCTGTTTTTACTACCCTAAAATGATATTAACTTAGAAAAATCAGATAAAAGTATCTTTTGACTTAAAACCATCTTTCACCCCTGACTAATCCTCATTTGAAATACTAGTATCTCTTTGTAGTGGTGTTTCAAATGTCACTCTGTCTTCATAGCTTTAGGAAGATTGTGCTAGCGCAGGGATAACTGTACTCATGTCAATTCATGCCCCATTGGCTGAATTCCTTTAAGGACATAGTGCTAAGTCACTTCCGGAGAAGGCAATGGCACCCCACTCCAGTACTCTTGCCTGGAAAATCCCATGGATGGAGGAGCCTGATAGGCTGCAGTCCATGGGATCGCTAAGAGTGGCACATGACTGAGCGACTTCATTTTCACTTTTCACTTTCATGCACTGGAGAAGGAAATGGCAACCCACTCCAGTGTTCTTGCCTGGAGAATCCCAGGGATGGAGGAGTCTGGTGGGCTGCCGTCTATGGGGTCGCACAGAGTCAAACACGACTGACCGACTTAGCATCAGCAGCAGCTAAGTCACTTTAGTCATGTCCAACTCTTTGCAACCCCATGGACTGTAGCCCACCAGGCTCCTCTGTCCAAGGAATTCTCCAGGCAAGAATACTGGAGTGGGTTACCGTTTCCTTCTCCTTTAAGGACATAACCCCATCATAAAACTGGAAAAATAGCTTAAAGTTATCCTTGCCTTCCTTGCAGTGACGAAGGCCTTTGTTGCACAAGCTTACTATTAACTGTTACCCTCTACTACATCTTTTTGCCCCCTCAATTTCCCTACACACGTTGAAATTTCCTGCTCAACAACATCACTTCTAAGTCTTTTTAGTTGAATATATTAATATGTTTAACTCATTTTAGATATTCTATATACTATATATCAGTTTATTTGCACAACTTAAAATTACTGCAGATACAAATAGATCTCAATAATAAAGTGTTTATGCAAATTAGTTTATTTTCAAGATAGTCTATCTAGATGCCAAAGCATATTTGGCATCTTTCTGACAAAACAAAGAGGTGTATTTCCACATACAAAATGTCTCTTAAATTCAGATAGAGTCAGAAAATCTAGAAAACCTATATCAAATGAAAATTTCAGCTCCAAGAGTCGGAAGCTCTTTGTGTTTGTGTGCATGCATGCATATGTGTGCTTGTATGTGTGTGCAGCTCTCACATCCCCATTCTCTATAACTCATGACTCTATAACTCTTAACAGGGGTTCCCTCTCCTCCTTCCCCTTCTCAAACACTAAATCAGAATCTCAAGTTTTTTTTAATACAAAAAGATCCCAGAACTTCATGCTTCATCTCACTATTCCTTTTAACAACACTATGAGATGGATTCTATTAGCCTCATCTGAGAAATGCGGAAATAAAGCTCAAAAGTTAACTAACTTATCTTAGGTCAAATAATTAATATTTAGCAAAGTCTGGATTTGAATGGGGCATTATCTGGGGCCAAAACCCATGCTAAATCCCTAAAATAGTATCTCTCCAAGGAACTTCATAGAAAGATCGATTATCTTCATCCAGAGAAGTCAAAAAATAGGAATGGGGCTTTAAAGAGGACGTAATATTGACATTTACAAATGGAGAAAGATGCATGAAAAAACAGTGCACCTAAACAACCGGAAATGTTTGCCCATACAAGAAGACTACCAAACCAGTAAGTTTTGTTGTTTTGTCTAATATGAGGGAGAGAAGTAGGAACATGTTTGGAAAAGGAGGCTAGGGACAACCTGGCCTTGAATGTTGGGTTGAAGAGTTGAGCAGAGTTTGAGCTTCATGCATGGGCCATGGGCAATGAAAGGAGGCATTTAAGAAGAGAGATGTCTTTCAAAAAAAGGGTGGGAAGTGATCACAAGGAAGAAACACAGGGAAGGAGACTTGATACAGGGAGATCGGTCATCATGGAGTAGTAACCAAGGCTGTTAAGAGGGTTGGAACCTGGGAAGGAAGGAAAGAACAGCTGTAATGCTGGAGGAAGGTTACACATGGATCTGGAAGTTATCCTAAAGGTCTTCTCACCCTTGTTTTCTCCCATAGCTCCTGATCTGTGTGTAACGCCTAGTCAATATGCAGCAGAAACTATAAACTTGGATCAGGAAGCATTTAGACAGTTTGGGCCAATACAGTGAAGAGATGGCACAATTCTAACTCAAAACTACTGCCACTAAAAATGAATATTACTGTCTTGGAAAGATAGGATGAGAAGATGAAGTTAGCAGGTAACTCTACATAATACGTTTGATCTATTTTATGTTGAAACTTCATTATTGGAAGAAAGAACATACAGTGGAAAACAGAAAGAGCTATTTAGTGAAATATTCAGAAGGACAAAGAATGCAACGGATCTTGGTTAGTCTAGGGCTTTCCTCCAGCTGGTCCCCTCATACCAATAAAGATAAAATGAAGTGTAAATAAAACTGATACAACACATATAAAGCAAATACATGCAATTTAGATAAAAAGAGATAGCATAGTATAAAATAAACAAGATGAAATAGCAAGCTAAAAATTCAGGCTAGATAAGATACAGCAAAAAGATAAGACAACAAAACAAAAAGATTAAAGAAGTTTAAAGTAAATAGGTAAATATTGACTAAAATGGTACACTAAGACGAAAGACTAAGTAGAAAAATTCAGCTGAAAGCACACCCTTTCCAAAAGGATAGAAAAATGAAAAAGTTTGGCAGAACTCAGAGTTAACCCTTGGGGCAAATCACATTGTATTAATTTCTAGCAGTCACCCTGAGTCTTCCTTCTGAGGCTGGGCTTCACTCTAGAGGGTCACCAGTGAATATGTTGCTTTAGGCTAAGGTACTCAGGTGAGGAAACCCTGAGAGATCTGTCCTTTAGGAAGAAGGCTTTTGTTTCCAACACCTGGGCTCCTTTACATATTTAACAAACGGTTCCAATGGCACAATTCCAGCCAGTTTTTCTGCTTAGGATCTACAAGTTAGCAAAGTCTCTCCTACACAAAATAAGGAGATGGAGTCAGAATATTCAGCAGCTAATTGAATGGGGGAAACAAAGGAATGAAAGAAACAAAGAAGGTTCCATTGTTACAAGCTTTCATCCAAGGCTCTAGCAGGCACCAAAAATCATTTTGAAATGTGAAATATATTCCTTTCTTATTTCTGAAGCCATTAATACTGTAAAAGAGCAACTCACAGATAAATCACATGGAAACCAATCAGCAAGAACAAATATTAGAGAAACATTTGTGTCTCTAGTTAATTTAATTATTGGAAAGTCATGCTTTTGATCAATTTTACTAATAAATCTTAGAGTCATTGATAAGCCAATGGCTCAGAAATGCTGGTTATCAATCTTCCCGTAAGGCTGTAACTTTTATATAGGCCAAAGGAAAACCAAAGGCACTCAACTATATGGTGGCTAGTTGTAAGTCCAGCCAAGAATGTGAAAGTGTGTCTTCGGAGCAGACTGCTGAATTTGGCTGCTGGCTCTGCCATTTCCTAGCCAGACAATCTCTAGCAAGATACTCCAACCTTCATGTCCCTCAAGTTTACCTGTCAAATGGGGATAATGATATAGGGTTGTTATGAAGAACTAATGCATTAATCCATATAATGGCTTAAAAATTATTTTAATTAATTAAAAACTTAGAACTCTGTCTAACACATAAAATGTGCTCAGTAAATATCTGCTGCTATTAATATTCCAATAGAAATGGCTTGATATTTAGAAAAAAATTATAGAATATTTTTAATTCTTAGAAGAAACTTTGAAATGCAGTGTAGCATCTGGGTAACACCTGTAAACCAGGACACATTTTAAAAAATCTCAATCTTAAGACAAAATTTCTAATACCAAATACCTAACCTATCTTAAGACAGTTTTAACAAAATTTTAGTTAAAGATGAAGGGCACAAAAATAAGAGCTAGCCTTTATTGCCTAGTTACTCTGAGCCAGACAGCTGTTTTAAACATTTTACATTCATGAGATTATTGAGTCCTAGTACTAATATTAGAATGTAGATACAACGCCATCCAACCCAGTTTATTGATGAAAGGTAGAGTGGCTAAGTCACTTGCTAATATAGTTAATTTGTAGAGGAGTCAGGATTAAAAACACAGAGCCAACTTGTTTAAAAACTAAACCCTCTTAGAGAATTCTAGTCTTCAAATGAAGTCAACTTGAAATATCTCCTCATCTCAGAAGACCACATTTATAGGGTAGGCTTTCCTATAGCCCATTTTCCTTTGGCATTCATTAATTGAAACTCTGTTTCCATGAGCTTTACTGATGGGAATCTTGATTTCTCTTCCTCTCACCCTCTTCCCCATTCTGTCTTCTTGAGCTGCATGTCAGTCACAGCTAGAGTGAGAGACCTAAGGGAGAAAGAAAGCTAAACCTGGATTGAGATCTACAAACCAAGAAAAGTGACCATTTTTATTTTGAAGTCTGCTAGACTGAAACCTTTGCTTACTTTTGAAATGTACTTATTTTTGAAATATATTTGCATGTAATAGATTTTCGTTGTTGTTTTTCAGTCACTAAGTTGTGTCTGACTCTTTGCAACCCCATGGGCTGCAGCATGCCAGGTTTCCCTGTCCTTTACTATCTCCCAGAGTTTGCTCAAATTCATGTCCATTGACTCGATGATGTGATCTAACCATCTTATCATCTGACACCCATTCTCCTTTTGCCTTCAACTTTTCCCAGCATCAGGGTCTTTTCCAATGAGTTGGCTCTTTGCATCAGGTGGCCAAAGTATTGGAGCTTCACCTTCCAATGAATACTCAGGACTGATTTCCTTTAGGATTGACTGGTTTGACCTCCTTGCAGTCCAAGGGACCCTCAAGAGTCTCCTCTACCACCCCACTCTGAAAGCGTCAACTCTTTGGCACTCGGCCTTTATGGCTCGACTCTCATATCCATACATGACTTCTGGAAAAACCATAGCTTTAACAAACCGTATTTATCGGCAAAGTGATGTCTCTGCCTTTTATTATGTTGTCTAGGCTTGTCACTGCTTTCCTTCCAAGGAGCAAGTGTCTTTTAATTTCATGGCTGCAGTCACTGTCTGCAGTGATTTTAGAGTCCCCAAAAAGAAAATTTGTTATTACTTTCACTTTTTCCTCTTCTATTTGCCATGAAGTGATGGGACCAGATGCCATGATCTTAGTTTTTTAATGTTACGTTTTAAGCCAATTCTTTCACTCTTCTCTTTCACCCTCGGAGAGTGGTATCATGGTATCATCTGTATCTCTGTGGTTGTGGATATTTAAGGTTCTAACTTAACTGATATGTAAGTTGATACACAAAGTTCTAACTGTTGCTTCTAGATCTTATATGATGTAATAGATAGATAGGTATTACTATTCCAAGAAACCAACACCATTCCATTTAGAATACTTATGTGTGCAATATTGTTCAAAAACAAATTCTGAATAGTCAGCCATAGACTGCACTTGAGATCTATTTCTTCCGCTTTTTGACTATGCCAAAGCCTTTGACTGTGTGGATCACAACAAACTGTGGAAAATTCTGAAAGAGATGGGAATACGAGACCACCTTACTTACCTCCTGAGAAAGATGTATGCAGATCAAGAAGCAACTGTTAGAACTGGACATGGAACAACAGACTGGTCCCAAATTGGGAAAGGAGTATATCAAGGCTGTAAATTGTCATCCTCCTTATTTAACTTATGTGCATAGGACAGCATGAGAAATTCTGGTCTGGATGAAGCACAAGCTGAAATAAAGATTGTTGGGAGAAATATCAATAAACCTCAGATATGCAGATGACACCACCCTTACGGCAGAAAGCGAAGAAGAACTAAGCCTCTTGATGAAAGTGAAAGAGGAGAGTGAAAAAGTTGGCTTAAAATTCAACTTTCAGAAAACTAAGATCATGGCATTTGGTCCCATCACTTCATGGCAAATAGATGGGGAAACAACGGAAACAGTGACAGACTTTATTTTCTTGGTCTCCAAAATCACTGAAGAAGGTGGTTGCAGCCATGAATTTAAAAGATGCTTGCTCTTTGGAAGAAAAGTTATGACCAACCTGGACAGCGTATTAAAAGCAGAGACATTACTTTGCCAACAAAGGTCTGTCTAGTCAAAACTATGGTTTTTCCAGTGGTCACATATGGATGTGAGAGTTGTACTATAAAGAAAGCTGAGTGCCAAAGAATTGATGGTTTTGAACAGTGGTGATGTAGAAGACTCTTGAAAGTCCATTGAACAGCAAGGGAGATCCAGGTAGTCCATCCTAAAGAAAATTAGTTCTGAATATTCATTGGAAGGACTGATGTTGAAGCTAAAGGTCCAATACTTTGGACCCCTGCTGCGAAGAACCGACTAAGTTGAAAAGACTCTCATGTTGGGAAAGATTGAAGGCAGGAGGAGAAGGGGACAACAGAGGATGAGATGGCTGTATGGCATCACTGACTCGATGGACATGAGTTTGAGTAACCTCTGGGAGTTGGTGATGGACAGGGAGGCCTGGCATGCTACAGTCCATGGGGTTGCAAAGAGTTGGACATGACTGAGCGACTGAACTGAACTGAACTGAACTTGACATTTCGAATAGTTGAATCCATTTGCTTTTCAACCATTGTTACCCTCTCCTGCCATCACATTCTGTGGGCATAAAAATCTATCAACTAAAACCCTCTGGCACAAAACACTGGGGAGATAATGGCCTCAGGTTGAGCAAACAGCTACTAGCAAGATACCTTTAAGAAATGTAAAGAAATACTGGAGAAGCAGAGAATAGACCAATATGGAATGAGATAAAATGGTGACTACGTCACATATACCAGACAATAGCACAGAAACAGCAACATAATAGTGTAATTACCATCCCACACTTTGGTTTATGGAGTCAGGGTGCTAGGGTCCCCATAGAGCCAATATTCCAAAGGCATAATGCAGCACTGTCTAATCAATTCATGGTGACCCTCATCCCCGATCTGTCAATGAAGGTTAACAGTCATTTTTAATTCACTGTGAAAGAAGAGCTTTTAAGGGAGCCCTTTAATCAAATGTAATTAGTCGGGAGGGTGATGCAGGGCCCATTTAGCCATGACTATGTGAAGCAATATAAAGTAACCCTAAGTGGGGTGACCTTGGGGCATCTTATTTACCAAGTCAAATTTAGTCTATTTTATGCTTAGTTCAAAAAGTCATATGAGCAGTGTCTTTCCTTTACTTACCTAACTTGATCCTAGCCCATTGCAGTGACCTGTGGTTTACCTCTCCACACTCTTCCTTACAGTTACAAAGAAAAGCACAACTATTCTGACTGACAAGATGTATCACTTTCTTTCTGATTCATTGTGATAAAAATAAATTTGAAGAATAGAAAAAAAAAACAGTAATCAGCTAAACTACTGTTAGCATTTTGATATCTGGCTTTTCATTTCTTTTTCTTGGCCTTTATGCAGGTTGATAATAACCTGAGCCTTCCTTTCCTATGCTTTCTTATTTTTGATCCTTCCCTTAATTAGAGAAATCCTCATGACCTCCGTTAGAATTGCGATTCTTTTTTTTTTTTAATACTTTATTCTTTATTACAATACTGTATTTGTTTTGCCATACATTGACATGAATCAGCCACAGGTGTCCACGATCTCCCAATGCCGAAGCCCCCTCCCACCTCCCACCCCATATCATCTCCCTGAATCATCCCGTGCACCAGCCCCATGCATCCTGCATCCTGTATTGAACATAGACTGACGCTTCGTTCTTACAAGATAGTATACATGTTTCAATGCCAGTCTCCCAGATCATCCCCCCTCTCCCTCTCCCTCTCCCTCAGAGTCCAAAAGTCCGTTCTATACCTCTGAGTCTCTTTTGTTGTCTCACATAGAGGGTCATCATTACTATCTTTCTAAATTCCATATATATGTGTCAGTATACTGTATTGATGTTTTTCTTTCTGGCTTACTTCACTCTGTATAATCGGCTCCAATTTCATCCATCTCATTAGAACTGAGTCGAATTTATTCTTTTTAAGGGCTGAGAAGTACTCCATTGTGTATATGTACCACAGCTTTCTTATCCAATCATCTGCTGATGGACATCTAGGTTGCTTCCATGTCCTGGCTATTATAAACAGTGCTGCAATGAACATTGGGGTACATGTGTCTCTTTCAATTCTGGTTTCCTCGGTGTGTATGCCCAGCAGGGGGATTGCTGGATCATAAGGCAGTTCTATTTGCAAGTTTTTAAGGAATCTCCACACTGTTTTCCATAGTGGCTGTACTAGTTTGCATTCCCACCAGCAGTGTAAGAGGGTTCCCTTTTCTCCACATCCTCTCCAGCACGTATTGCTTGTAGACTTTTGGATCGCAGCCATTCTGACTGGTGTGAAATGGTACCTCATTGTGGTCTTGATTTGCATTTCTCTGATAATGAGTGATGTTGAGCATCTTTTCATGTGTTTGTTAGCCATCCATATGTCTTCTTTGGAGAAATGCCTATTTAGTTCTTTGGCCCATTTTTTGACTGGTTCGTTTATTTTTCTGGAGTTGAGCTGCATAAGTTGCTTGTATATCTTTGAGATTAGTTGTTTGTCAGTTGTTTCGTTTGCTATTGTTTTCTCCCATTCAGAAGGCTGTCTTTTCACCTTGCTTATAGTTTCCTTTGTTGTGCAGAAGCTTTTAATTTTAATTAGATCCCATTGGTTTATCTTTGCTTTTATTTCCAGTATACTGGGAGGTGGATCATAGAGGATCCTGCTGTGATTTATGTCGGAGAGTGTTTTGCCTATGTTTTCCTCTAGGAGTTTTATAGTTTCTGGTCTTACATTTAGATCTTTAATCCATTTTGAGTGTATTTTTGTGTATGGTGTTAGAAAGGGGTCTAGTTTCATTCTTTTACAAGTGGTTGACCAGTTTTCCCAGCACCACCTGTTAAAGAGACTGTCTTTACTCCATTGTATATTCTTGCCTCCTTTGTCGAAGATAAGGTGTCCATAGGTGTGTGGGTTTATCTCAGGGCTTTCTATTTTGTGCCATTGATCTATATTTCTATCTTTGTGCCAGTACCATACTGTCTTAATGACTGTGGCTTTGTAGTAGAGCCTGAAGTCAGGCAAGTTGATTCCTCCAGTTCCATTCTTCTTTCTCAAGATTGCTTTGGCTATTCGAGGTTTTTGTATTTCCATACAAATCTTGAGATTATTTGATCTAGTTCTGTGAAAAATACTGCTGGTAGCTTGATAGGAATTGCATTGAATCTGTAGATTGCTTTGGGTAGTATACTCATTTTCACTATATTGACTCTTCCAACCCATGAGCATGGTATATTTCTCCATCTATTAGTGTCCTCTTTGATTTCTTTCATCCGTGTTTTATAGTTTTCTTTATATAGGTCTTTAGTTTTTAGGTAGGTATATCCCTAAGTATTTTATTCTTTTCGTTGCAATGGTGAATGGGGTTGTTTCCTTGACTTCTTTTTCTACTTTCTCATTATTAGTGTATAGGAATGCAAGGGATTTCTGAGTGTTGATTTTCTATTCTGCAACTTTACTATATTCCTTGATTAGCTCTAGTAGTTTTCTGGTCGAGTCTTTAGGATTTTCTATGTAGAGGATCATGTCGTCTGCAAACAGTGAGAGTTTTACTTCTTCTTTTCCAATTTGGATTCCTTTTATTTCTTTTTCTGCTCTGATTGCTGTGGCCAAAACTTCCAGTACGATATCAAATAGTAGTGGTGAAAGTGGACACCCTTGTCTTGTTCCTGACTTTAGGGAAATGGTTTCAATTTTTACCATTGAGGATAATGTTAGCTGTAGGTTTGTCATATATAGCTTTTATTATGTTGAGGTATGTTCCTTCTATTCCTGCTTTCTGGGGCATTTTTATCATAAATGGATGTTGAATTTTGTCAAAGGCTTTTTCTGCATCTATTGAGATAATCGTATGATTTTTATTTTTCAGTTTGTTAATGTGATGAATTACATTGATTGATTTGCGGATATTGAAGAATCCTTGCATCCCTGGGATAAAGCCCACTTGGTCATGGTGTATGATCTTTTTAATGTGTTGCTGGATTCTGATTGCTAGGATTTTGTTAAGGATTTTTGCATCTATGTTCATCAGTGATATTGGCCTGTAGTTTTCTTTTTTGTGGTGTCTTTGTCAGGTTTTGGTATTAGGGTGATGGTGGCCTCATAGAATGAGTTTGGAAGTTTACCTTCCTCTGCAATTTTCTGGAATAGCTTCAGTAAGATAGGTGTTAGCTCTTCTCGAAATTTTTGGTAGAATTCAGCTGTGAAGCCGTCTGGACCTGGGCTTTTGTTTGCTGGAAGATTTCTGATTACAGTTTCAATTTCTGTGCTTGTGATGGGTCTGTTAAGATTTTCTATTTCTTCCTGGTTCAGTTTTGGAAAGTTGTACTTTTCTAAGAATTTGTCCATTTCTTCAACGTTGTCCATTTTATTGACATATAATTCCTGATAGTAGTCTCTTATGATTCTTTGTATTTCTGTGTTGTCTGTCATGATCTCTCCATTTTCATTTCTAATTTTATTGATTTGATTTTTTTTCTTTGTTTCTTGATGAGTCTGGCTAATGGTTTGTCAATTTTATTTATCCTTTCAAAGAACCAGCTTTTTGCTTTGTTGATTTTTGCTATGGTCTCTTTTATTTCTTTTGCATTTATTTCTGCCCTAATTTTTAGGATTTCTTTCCTTCTACTAACTCTGGGGTTCTCTATTTCTTCCTTTTCTAGTTGCTTTAGGTGTAGAGTTAGGTTATTTATTTGGCTTTTTTCTTGTTTCTTGAGGTATGCCTGTATTGCTATGAACTTTCCTCTTAGCACTGCTTTTATAGTGTCCCATAGGTTCTGTGTAGTTGTGTTTTCGTTTTCATTCGTTTCAATGCATAATTTGATTTCTTTTTTGATTTCTTCTGTGATTTGTTGGTTATTCAGAAGGGTGTTGTTCAGCCTCCAAATGCTGGAATTTTTAATAGCTTTTCTTCTGTAGCTGAGATCTAACCTTAGTGCACTATGGTCAGAGAAGATGCTTGGAATAATTTCCATTTTTTTGAATTTATCTAGGTTAGATTTATGACCCAGGATGTGATCTATCCTGGAAAAGGTTCCATGTGCACTTGAATAAAAGGTGAAATTCATTGTTTTGGGGTGAAATATCCTATAGATATCAATTAGGTCTAACTGGTCTAGTGTATCATTTAAAGTTTGCGTTTCTTTGTTAATTTTCTGTTTAGTTGATCTGTCCATAGGTGTGAGTGGGGTGTTAAAGTCTCCCACTATTATTGTGTTATTATTAATTTCCCCTTTCATGCTTGTTAGCATTTGTTTTACATATTGCAGTGCTCCTATGTTGGGTGCATATATATTTATAATTGTTATATCTTCTTCTTGGATTGATCCTTCAATCATTATGTAGTGGCCTTCTTTGTCCCATTTCACAGCCTTTGTTTTAAAGTCTATTTTATCGGATATGAGTATTGCTACTCCTGCTTTCTTTTGGTCTCTATTTGCATGGAATATCTTTTTCCAGCCCTTCACTTTCAGTCTGTATGTGTCCGTTGTTTTGAGGTGGGTCTCTTGTAGGCAGCATATATAGGGATCTTGCTTTTGTATCCATTCAGCCAGTCTTTGCCTTTTGGTTGGGGCATTCAACCCCTTTACATTTAAGGTAATTATTGATAAGTATGCACCTGTTGCCATTTACTTTATTGTTTTGGGTTCAGGTTTATACGTCCTTTTTGTGTTTCCTGTCTAAAGTCTATCCTTTAGTATTTGTTGGAGAGCTGGTTTGGTGGTGCTGAATTCTCTCAGCTTTTGCTTGTCTGTAAAGCTTTTGATTTCTCCTTCATATTTGAATGAGATTCTTGCTGGGTACAGTAGTCTTGGCTGAAGGTTATTATCTTTCATCACTTTAAGTATGTCTTGCCATTCCCTCCTGGCCTGAAGAGTTTCTATTGAAAGATCTGCCGTTATTCTTATGGGGATCCCCTTGTGTGTTATTTGTTGTTTTTCACTTGCTGCTTTTAATATTTGTTCTTTGTGTTTGGTCTTTGTTAGTTTGATTAGTATATGTCTTGGGGTGTTCCGCCTTGGGTTTATCCTGTTTGGCACTCTCTGGGTTTCTTGGACTTGGGTGATTATTTCCTTCCCCATTTTAGGGAAGTTTTCAACTATTATCTCCTCAAGTATTTTCTCATGGTCTTTCTTTTTGTCTTCTTCTTCTGGGACTCCTATAATTCGAATGTTGGAGCATTTCATATTGTCTTGGAGGTCTCTGAGGTTGTCCTCATTTCTTTTAATTCGTCTTTCTTTTTCCCCTCTCTGATTCATTTATTTCTACCATTCTATCTTCTATTTCACTAATCCTATCTTCTGCCTCCGATATTCTACTATTTGTAGCCTCCAGATTGTTTCTGATCTCATTTATTGCATTATTCATTATATGTTGACTCTTTTTTATTTCTTCTAGGTCCTTGTTAAACCTTTCTTGCATCTTCTCAATCCTTGACCCCAGGCTATTTATCTGTGATTCCATTTTGATTTCAAGGTTTTGGATCATTTTCACTATCAGTATTCGGAATTCTTTCTCATGTAGATTCCCTATCTCTTCCTCTTTTGTTTGGTTTAGTGGGCATGTCTCCTGTTCCTTTACCTGCTGGGTATTCCTCTGTTGCTTCATCCTGGTTATATTGCTGCGTTTGGGGTGGCTTTTCTATATTCTGGGAATTTGTGGAATTCTCTTTATTATAGAGCTTCCTCTCTGTGTTTGGGGTTATATCAGTGGCTTGTCAAAGTTTCTTGATTAGAGAGGCTTGTGTTGAAGTTCTGGTGGGTGGAGTTGGATTTCCTCTCTCTGGAGTGTTGTGAAGTGTCAGGTAATGGGTTATGGGACGTCAATGGTTCTGAAGTATTTTGAGCTGCCTGTGTATTGAAGCTCAGGGGCTTGTTCTTATGTTGCTGGAGAATTTCCGTGGTATGTCTTGCTCTGGAGCTTGTTGGCCCTTGGGTGGTGCTCAATTTCAGTATAGGTATGAAGGCGTTTGATGAGCTCTTATTGGATAATGTTCCCTGTATTCAGGAATTCTTTGATGATCTCAGGATTTGGATTTATGCCTCCTGATTCTGGTTTTCAGATTTATTTTTACAATAGCCTCATGATTTCTCCATCTATTCAGCACTAATGTTAAAACATCTGGGTTAATGATGATAGGTTTCTCCACCTTGAGGGTAGTCCTTCGAGGATCACTGAGTTACTGGTTTTGAAGCCAATGATCTGCTTTGCTGGATGCCTGATGTCCTCTGCCAGCAGTCAGAAGTTGTTTTGTGGAATTTACTCAGCGTTGAAATGTTCTTTTGATGAAGTAGTTAGGGAGAAAGTGTTCTCCCCATCCTATTCCTCCGCCATCTTTTCCCCATCCTCAGAATTGGGATTCTTATTGCAAGAAGGAAAAACACAGTCAACTATCAAACTTTAGTCTGCTTGACCAATAAAACATGTAGTTAGAATGAAAGCAGAAGGCCTGAGGGGAGTCAGGCAAAGTTAAGAACAAGATGATAGACTGAGGAGAGAATAGGTCTGAGTTACCCACCCCTTGGGGGTCTTGATCATTTGTCAGTGGGGCAGACCTAAGCTGGGACAAGTCATGTATGGGGTGGGATAGTGAGCAGGTGACCTCACTGGAGGGATCGTATGCAGGGCAGTCATGTGAGGATAAAGAGACTACTGGCAGCCATCCTGTCCCAGCACCTCTGAGAAGATAAGCCAATGTCTGCAGACCTCCTGAGCCATCAAGTCATCATTTTTGACCTTTTCGCTGATGAGACCTGTTAGCCAGTTTTGTAACTACTGAGAGTAGGCCTTCCGATCATAATGGAGAACAGGCTAGGTAGCCAACAGTGTTCCCTAAAAGGAAGTGGAAATCTTGCATTGCCAACCCCCTAGACAAGGGTGAGTAACTTACATTTTCATATTTGGTTGTGGATTTTGTTAAGCTGCCTAGATGTCTTTGTTGTTCCTGTGAAAAGACTTTAAACTCCTTTGAGATCCTAGGAAAAATAAAGTCTAAGGAGTCCATTTCTAGCTGAGGTATTTTGAAATATATGTATATTCCTTATTTAATCCTAAGATCACTGGTTTATGACTTTAATTAACATGAGAAAGATGATTCAGAATTTCACAGCTTTTTGCCACCCATGATCATCATATTGTACCCAAGCATATTATTCTGAGAGCTACAGAAAAGAATTTGAGGATGTTTGACATATCATAACAAACACTGGGCTGGTAGACATAAGGTAGAAGATACGTATGGGTGCCTATGGAGAGAATCAATGGCATCATTTGCTCAGCTCCAAACCTCTTGGGAAGTCAGTTCAGTTCTGAAAGCTCAGGCACACTGGTGCTCTGTGTGAGGGAAGAAGCGCTTGCTCCACCCTGATCCATGTTGCTGTGACAATTACATCCACCAGCTCCAGCGTATGCCCCTGCAGGATGCCCATGGGAGTGGAGGGGACTGGCTTATTGCTACCCTGCTGCTTCCCAGAGGGTTGAGCTGGCAACGGGTTGCTACCTAACCATGAGAGATCCTGCCTCTGGGGAGGTAAACACATGTATTTTCTAGTGTAAAAAGAGAGAGAACTAGATTTTATTTTTCTGATATGTACTGGAAAATGAATAGTACTATGTCTATTTTATCAATGATGGGGTAATAGCACCAGGTTTTCTGACTTGCCCATACAGAGCATTAGAGACTGAACTCAGAAATTCCCAAAGCCTGGTTTCTGGTGCACATGTTGGGGCCTGCTGCCAGTTAAACCCATGGTCACCATCTTTTATTTATTTCTTTCACATCTATTCATTCTATTTCTCTTTGGAACTCTTCTACATAGCAGCTGCTTTATGAAGCAAAGTGTGGTCTGGACATGCAGCTCTCTCTCTGAAACCATTTTCCCCATCAGCTAATGAGGGGTTGGACTAGATGATTTTTAAATTGTGTTCAGGCTCCAAAATCTTCTCAGGTTATGCCAGCAGCATTCCACCTGAATGACCTGGTTTTTCATCCCAGCTGCTCTTTCCTGGAACAGCAAGGAGGGTACACTTAAATGGTTCATGAACCCCCGACTTGGAGCTTCATCTGTAATACTGTACATCCAGAGAAAGAATCTGCCAACTAAAGGAGGGGGTCAGTGCAGAATATGGGAGAGTGAGAGCAAATTGTAACAGTGAGCGAGGCCAGAGCAAAGGAGGGAAGGCTGGCTCATGAGCGATGATGTCACGAGGTATTGCTGTGGGTTGTGGTGCTTCCTCAAGGCTCTCTCTGAATAGCCACTTTCTCGGGCACTCATTCAGTATTTTCCAATGTCCAGCACCAAGAAACAGGGCGCATGCATGCTCAGTCATGTCTGACTCTTTGCAACCCCATAGACTGTAGCCCACCAGACTCCTCTGTCCATGGGATTTTCCAAGCAAGAATCCTGGAGTGGGTTGCCATTTCCATCTCCAAGAAGAAACAGGGTAACAACTGGCTGCTCTGATCAATGAAAAAGCATATTTTATGTTTTTTGTTAATTAATTAACACTCTGATTTAAACACTGAAGTAGGCTGATTAGTGGTCCCAAAGAATATCTAAACCATGATCCCCAAAACTTGTGAATGTTCTATGGAAAAAAGTGATGTTGCAGATGTGATTAAGCCAAGGATAATGAGATGGGGACACTATTCTTTATTATCTAGGTGGGACCTCCATGTACTTACAAGTGTAGTTATAAGAGGGAAATGGGGAGCGTTTTGACACTAAAGAATAACACAGCGTGATACCAGAAGCAAGATGCTATAGTGCCGGTTTCAAAGATGGAGGAAAGGGCCATGAACCCTTTCCCAGCTTCTGGAAGCTGGAAGAGACAAGGAATGGATTCTCCTCTAGATCCTCTAGAAAAAACCAGCCTTACCTAAACCTTGACTTTGACCCGGTGAAACTGATTTAGGGCTTCTACAACTGTAAGAGAATAGATTTATGTTGTTATAAGTTACTACATTTGTGATAATTTGCTACAGCAGCAATAAGAAACTAATATCAACCCTTTATAATAGTACTAATGGTCCCGGATCTTAAGCTAGCCTAAAAATGAAACTCCCAAATCTAGCTTCTGGATACGCAGGTCTTGGACTACACATAGTAAAAACCTTCTAAGAAACCCCATTCACCTCACACAGCCCCTTCCACTTTGATTCCCACATTCATACTGCAATAGGATATGGTTTTCCCCACTATGGGCCCTCCGAAATAGATATTGGTTGGTTGATTTTGCATACAACTATAAGCCATCTAATAGAGCTTAAGAAAAGTAACCCAAATGAAAATACCAAGTTTACATTATTGGTGAGAGATACACCTACTCTCATTCAAATGCAGCTGTTCTCCCTCACTTCCTCATTACTGAAGCCCGTATTAATTTTCTCTGAGTGTCCATGCCACCCAGCCCTACCTGGACTGGGGGCTAGACTGGTCTTTCTCAAACTTTAATAAGAGTAATGTACATAGGAATTACCTGGGGATCTTGTTAAAATGCAAATTCTGATTCAGTAGGTCTGAGGTGAGACCCAAAATTCCAAATTCTAATAAGCTCCTACGTGATGCCAGTGTTGCTGGCTGGCAGACCCCACGTTAAATAGCAGGTGCTACACCACATTCTGGAAATGTGGGCCTCAGGTAGATCCAAACTGGAATCATCAATAGCGAAATCATGTGGATTTTTCAAAACGTTGCAGAATTTACTTTGAGACACTTTCTGCAGACGAGGTGCCCTAGCTCACCCTCCCTGGTCCTGGCCTTGCATTTGATACTTCCTGTGGGCCTCCATCTGCAAAACATCCCTTGGTCCCATACAGTCTTCCAATCTTGCCTTATGGAGAAAGCCCTGACCTTGCAGGAATCTCTTAGACCCTTTCTAGAAGTCAGGACTTCTCCAGTTCCCTGCAATCTTTCCTAAAATGTGCTGCTCTATTCTGTTCACATGCTTCTCTAAGTTAAGACATGCTCAGCCCTTAGATAAAGCACATTTCTCTTGATTTGGGTTTACCTGTAAGCCTAGACTCCCTAGGGTCTTAGCTCTCATGAGCAGTCATGGATCCACTGTCACCCCCACAAACTGGCTCACTTTTGTGAGCTGTAGCAGCATCTCAGAACCTGTTTTTATCTCTTCCTCCTTTAAAATTGGGGCTCCCTACTGCATCCCTTGATTCCAGTTTCTGGTCTCAGTAATAACTCTCTTTTTGCTTTATTTAAGAAGCACAGACAATTGTCATACTCTGCCTTTCATAAAGCATCAACTATTTCCTTCCCCACCTGCTAAGGGTTCTTCCCCTCAGCTTGTTTCCTTGGGCCTCAATCAGAGGGCTTCTCAGCTCTCTGCTGCCCTCTCCTGGCCTCCTACAGCACTGTGCTCACATCAATAGTGCACCAAAAATAATTCCAAATCCTCACACAGACGCCCTGAATGATCTAGGATTTTGATCCCATGAATTGGCTCAAACTAGTAAGGTGAACTGGGCATCTACTACTTTTAATGATATTTTTAAAATATTGATTTCGCAGATATATGGAAAGAGAACATCTCTAATATTCATTGCTAACTAAATGAAAATCAAAAGAACAAGAAGCATAGAGAAGGAGAACTTTAGAGCATATTTAAAGAATAAAGAGAACACCAGTTTGGCTATAGTAGTGGCTCCCAGTCCTAGCTGGAAGGATATCAAGAGATATTGTTCTCTGCGTGCCATTGCAATCCAACTAAATAAGAATCTCTGAAGGTAGTTCTGATTACTTATACTTCCTTCCCTGGTCATTCCAGTGAATATTAAAAGTACCTTTGGTTAGACCCCAAAGTGTTAAAGAGTCATGGACTAAAACCAGAGTCATATTATGAAAAATATTAAATTACATATTTGCAATTTGTTCAGAATTTTTAATCTCTTTTAAGGAGCTGTCCCCAGCAGACTCCATATAGAAGTATATACCTTCAGTTTGCAGACCAGTTCCTGAACTTTCCAAGTGGACCTTGTTCTCAGGCTTGGCCATATATCTGTGTCCTTGCTCAACCTTCCACCTCATCATGTGATCCATAGGAAGGATAAAACCTCCTTCTTCTGAGTGCTGCCCCTCCATCTCACCATAGACCGCTTGAGGGAAGCCCTTCCAGCTTCATGCAGTCCACATAGCACGCCACTCCCCTCAGCCAGTATGCCTCCTTTGTGGGCAGACCCAGATGGTGAAGGGCTAGGATGAGGGAGACAAGCAGAGTTAAACTAACAAACAACCCACTGGGGCTCTGAATCACCACTGATGTTGTCCCCATAATGTTCTGATTCCATAAAAGCCATTGTCTCTCCCTTCAGCCATGCTCTTTCCCACCCTTCCTTTCTGTCCAACTCAATAGAATCATCACCTTTACTCAGAAGACTTTCCTGACCACCCCACTTCTCGCTCGAAGAGACCTAGTGCTGCTCTTGTGTACCATTATTCTGCATTTAACATGTTATAATTTTCTTTTCTTTAAGATACACATGTCCTCTAATTTATTTAACTTTCTGGATGTTTAGATGTTATATTGCAAGGTTATCTCATCTTCTTTAAGCATCTTTATTACCCTTGAAATGCACAGTAGGCTGCTTTGCATGTAGTGGGTATTCAGTTGGAATTTGCTCTTTGGATTTCCTCCAAGTGTTGCTGAATCAGTCTATGGATATAAAATCTAAACCCTGCTAAGCATCATTCTGGGGGGCTTGATTTTCTCCCTTCCTTCACCAGGGCTTATTCAGTCTCCCTTGACTCTTCAGAGCCAGACTCCACATTTCTTACTTCCTTCAGCACACACAATCATTTCAATTATCTAACCAACCTCAATCTGTCTTTTCTGTTTCCCAGTGTTTACTGTGCTTAGCTAGAAGATCACTGGCAAATTCAAATTTGCATTTTTAATCAGACATTGCATCGGATTTTTACTCCATTATTCTGAGTTCCTCTTACATTTAAGTTACTACTTGGTGTATGGGTGACAGCGTAAATGTAAATAAGAAAGTAATTTGCTTTTCTTCATTTTGAAAAAGAGGATCTTATATGAAGCAATATTGCTTTTCCTTCCATACACAGAAATGTTGCTACTTATTTTTAAAGGGAAAACAAAGGCTCTCCTAGGGCAACACCCTCCTTGTCCTAAGCCCCTTCTAAGAACAGGAATCATTGAAATTCAGTCAGAGCTTTCACCCAGAATATGCTTCTAGAGGGAAGGGAAGCTGTGTACTCTGTTAGCTCTGTTTCACTCAGCTCTGCTATACTCTTCCCCTGTAATTTTGTCCATCACAGTTTGTTCTTGACCCTGAAATGTGGTGTCTACTTTCTCTCCACGTGTATAAATCTGCTCCTCGCCCAAGCTGCCCAACTCTAGGAAGACTCGAGCTCTATGATGGCTGCATGGAGCTGGTGTATACTCCAGCTTTCTTTGTTATAATCTTACTTCCTATGCATCTGGGTTCCCCCATCTCAGGTGTTCAGCCTCCCCCATCATCTGAGTCAATCACATAACCAAGGAACAATCTCACCCTTTCCCTGATTCAAGCTCTCTGTGGGCCTCTTCTGATGTCTTCTGACAGTGGAACACCATCCCAGGAACAGTGGAAGTGAGCCTTCATCTCCCTTCCCTCTCTCTGCTTTACCACTCCTAAGTCTGACAGTCCCTGAACGATCTTTAAATGAACCTGAGAATATGATCATTTGAAATGGAAGACAAATTATCTCTGATCTTCAAATTAACTGAAAATGGAAAGTGATCCCAAACGATAAACATAAAGGCAGTGGGATACCCAACAATGTGGGAAGTGGGTAAAGATCTGCAGAAAGTTCCTCTGCAGGGAGCTGAGGGAGGAGCTGACTTCTTAAGGCACAGACTCTACCAGCTCTGCTAATAACTTGTATTATTTCCTTATGCCAGATTATTTAGACACTTATACTCCATTTTTCACATCCACAAAACAAGCATAATTATACATCTGGAGCCGAAGCTCCCATACTTTGGCCACCTGCTAAGAAGAGCCAACTCATGATGAAAACACCCTGATGCTGGGAAAGATTGTGGGCAGGAGAAGAAGGGGGCGATAGAGGATGAGATGGTTGGACAGCATCACTGATTCAATGGACATGAGTTTGAGCAAACTCCAGGTGATGGTGAAGGACAGGGAAGTCTGGCATGGGGTCACAAAGAGTCAGACACGACGTAGTAATGGAATATCATACCTTTGGATTATTTTAGTAAGCAAATGACAAAAATAATGAGTACTCATATTGTGCCAGACACTGTGCTGAATGTTAATATATTTTGTCTTTTAATCCTCATAATATCCACAGGAGATAGATATTCTTCTAGCCCAGTTTTATGGATAGAGAAATTGACATGATGGCTATGTAGGCACTTTTAAAACATTGCAGTGTGCTGTATTTGACTGAGATACTGACTTAACAGTAGAAACCAAAGCCAAGAAAAATAACCATTTAGTAAGTATGTTACAGGAAAAATAAAGAGAATGCAGCCAGCAGAGCCAGGACTGGGGCCAGAAGGTCCCGAGGGGCATGGGGAAAGTATTTCTGGACACCTGGGGCAAACTGAAGCTCAGGAGAGGAGGCTGTGGGAGTCGTGTAAGGAAGAATAAGCACACAGTGTTGAACACACAGCTGTGGGCTCAGGCTTCCCGGATCCTGGTCTTATTTTGTCCAGTTATTAGCTTCCTCAGGCACTTTACCTTGACAAAATGAAGATAACAACAAAACCTACCTGAAAGGATTAATATAGATAAAATGCTGAGCAGAAAGCCTCGTATACAGTTAGTGCTCAATATGTGCTAGCTATATTAATGACTTAACGACTTGTGAATTTACACAGGTTTTCTCTCAGCAGGGAAGATCAAATGTCACAGCACCAACAAATCATTTCGTATGTAAATAACACTGGGATGCAGGGTTATGACATTTTAAAAAACCAAAGAGAGAAGCTCAGGTCGGAGTTCTGGGAATGCAGGATGACATATTCATAGACACATGCAAGGTGCCCCCAAAGGGGACCTTGGATTAATAAAAAAATGTCCAGGGAAAAGAAAAGGAGGAAACTGCAGTTTCCTTTCTTTTCTCCTGTTTTCCGATACACACACACACAATTCCATAGGCTTTCTCCTTCTACAACTGAACAGATTGGTTTCCCACCTCTTCCTTTGGGCTGTCTTCACATTCCAGACAGTGCTGTAATCTTTGATTCTCCCCAGAACACGCCTAAGGTCTCAAACAGCTAATAAACAACAGGTAAGGCCACCGTACTGGTGGACACGAGAGTTAATCAGCAGTGGCAACAGTGCAGAGCCCTGGATGGGAACCATCTGTCTAGCAGGTAGGGTTTAATGGGACTAATTCTTAGAGCAGAATTGAGCACATTATCAGATGGTCCAAAGCTGGCTAGCTCCCCCAGCTTTTTACCTCAGAACAGGAACAGAGACTGCAACGATTTGAGGCTTTCCTGAAGATTAACCTTGGTTATTTTTGTTACTCCCTAGACTGTTTTTCTGCAGTGTTTTATAATAAAATCCTCGAAAAGGAACAGCATGTTTATTTCTAACATAAAAGGAAGATCGAGGAGAGTGGTACATTTTTTTTTAATCCATCTTATGCACTGTCTGCTCTGAAAGGGAATTCCTTAGAAAACATCTAACTTCACGAACCAAGAAGTGGTAGGCGGCCCTGTCTGAGGACTTGACTTATCTGAGGAAGAAAGTAAAAGTGGGTGTAAGGGGCAAGTGAGAAGCTTCTGTGGATGTGAACAAGGAAGATGGAGTTGGCTGAACTTTCCCTGGCCATAACTCAGACTATCCACCAGATTGGGCTGTATCTATTTTCCTGCCTACTTTACTTTTTTTTTTTAACTTCCAGACGGACAGTCACTGAATCGTAAGGAAATAGTTTCTCTTCACTCCGATCTCTGCTGGGCTATAGCCGTATCAGTTCAGTTTACTCGCTCTGTTGTGTCTGACGCTTTGCGACCCCATGAGCCGCAGCACGCTAGGCTTTCCTGTCCATCACCAACTCCTGGAGTCCACACAAACCTGTGTTCATTGAGTCAGTGATGCCATCCAAGCATCTTATCCTCTGTCATCGCCTTCTCCGCCTGCCCTCAATCTTTCCCAGCATCAGGGTCTTTTCAAATGAGTCAGCTCTTCGCATCAGGTGGCCAAAGTATTGGAGTTTCAGCTTCAATATCAGTCCTTCCAATGAACACCCAGGACTGATCTCCTTTAAGATGGACTGATTGGATCTCCTTGCAGTCCAAGGGCCTCTCAAGAGTCTTCTCCAACACCACAGTTCAAAAGCATCAAATCTTCTGGGCTCAGCCTTCTTTATAATACAACTCTCACATCCGTACATGACCACTAGAAAAACCATAGCCTTGACTAGACAGACCTTTGTTGACAAAGTAATGTCTCTGCTTTTAATATGCTGTCTAGGTTGGTCATAACTTTCCTTCCAAGGAGTAAGCATCTTTTAATTTCATGGCTAAATCACCATCGGCAGTGATTTTGGAGCCCCCAAAATAAAGTCAGTCACTGTTTCTGTTGTTTCCCCATCCATTTGCCATGAAGTGATGGGACCGGATGCCATGATCTTCGTTTTCTGAATGTGGAGCTTTAAGCCAACTTTTTTCACTCTCCACTTTCACTTTCATCAAGAGGAGCTTTAGTTCTTCAACACTTTCTGCCATAAAGGTGGTGTCATCTGTATATCTGAGGTTATTAGTATTTCTGCCATCAATCTTGATTCCAGCTTGTGCTTCTTCCAGCCCAGCATTTCTCATGACGTACTCTGCATAGAAGTTAAATAAGCAGGGTGACAACATATAGCCTTGATGTACTCCTTTTCCTATTTGGAACCACTCTGTTCTTCCACGTCCAATTCTAACTGTTGCTTCCTGACCTGCATACAGGTTTCTCAAGAGGCAGGTCAGGTGGTCTGGTATTCCCATCTCTTTCAGAATTCTCCACAGTTTATTGTGATCCACACAGTCAATAGCAGAATTAGATGTTTTTCTGGAACTCTCTTGCTTTTTCAATGATCCAGCGGATGTTGGCAATTTGATATCTGGTTCCTCTGCCTTTTCTAAAACCAGCTTGAACATCAGGGAGTTCATGGTTCACGTATCGCTGAAGCCTGGCTTGGAGAATTTTAAACATCGCTTTACTATCATGTGCTGCTGCTGTTGCTGCTAAGTCACTTCAGTCATGTCTGACTCTGTGCCACCCTGTAGATGGCAGCCCACCAGGCTCCCCGTCCCTGGGATTCTCATGTGAGATGAGTGCAAATGTGCAGTAGTCTGAGCATTCTTTGGCATTGCCCTTTTTGGGATTGGAATGAAAACTGACCTTTTCAGTCCTGTGGCCACTGCTGAGTTTTCCAAATTTGCTGGCATATTGAATGCAGCACTTTCACAGCATCATCTTTCAGGATTTGAAACAGCTCAACTGGAATGCCATCACCTCCACTAGCTTTGTTTGTAGCGATGCTTTCTAAGGTCCACTTGACTTCACATTCCAGGATATCTGGCTCTAGGTGAATGATTACACCATCATGATTATCTGGGTGGTGATGATCTTTTTTGTAAGTTTTTCTGTGTATTTTTGCCACCTCTTAATATCTTTTGCTTCCATTAGGTCTCTACCATTTCTGTCCTTTATTGAGCCCATCTTTGCATTAAATGTTCCCTTGGTATTTCTAATTTTCTTGAAGAGATCTCTAGTCTTTCCCATTCTATTGTTTTCCTCTATTTCTTTGCACTGATCCCTAAGGAAGGCTTTCTCATCTCTCCTTGTATAGACAGCTTGAAATTTGCATCTCTATCGCTCTTCTGTGATGCCTTCTTCAAAAACTCTTAGCATCATTGCCTCTAGTTGACTTTGCACATTTCAGTTGTAAGTTCATTTTAGAAAAGACCATCATTTCTCATGAAAATCAGACCTTGTTTTTTCTGTGTGCATCCTTTTATTTATTTATTTATTTATTTTCACCTCTTCTGGCTGAACAACCTACAGTTGACAGAAAGACTTCATTTTCCCTCCAGCTAAGTTAAATCATTAGGAGCAACTTCAAATTTAGAAAACCTCGATCCCCTGCAATTTTAAAAAATGATTTATTTTTCTGAATGTTCTGGATAAAATCATTTTAAAAAAGATCACTCAAGTTATATTAATTTAAAATTGTTTCCTCTTGTTTTGTAGTTTTTAAACTATGTTGGACTAAAGATATGCCCCCAGGAATAGGGCTTCCTTGACAGTTCAGTGGTAAAGAATCTGCTTGCAATGACTGGAAATGCAGGAGACACAGGTTCAATCCTTGGGTTGGAAAGGTCCCCTGGAGGAGGAAATGACAACACACTCCAGTATTCTTGTCTAGGAAATCCCATGGACAAAGTCTGGTGGGCTACAGTCCATGGGGTCTCAAAAGAGTCAGCAATGAATGAGCGACTAAGCACATGCACACAGGAAAGCCTAAAATATTAAGAGCAATTTTTACATTATATAAGGGGAAAGACATGAGCCAGATCGTTCCGTCTCTGGTTTTCCATCCAGGGGCCCCAGAGGTTGCCTTTGTTACTGATATGAACTGTAATTAAGTCCCATAGTTGGGATTACCTATAAGAAGGCACAGGGTTTGGGAATTCACATTGGGGGACTTGTACTGGTGGGTTAGAGACTGGGGGCCATTTGTAGAGCCAGGAGACTCTCTGAGGGATGAGACAGGAGTCCCACCCAGAGGTGTGGAAAGATGCATTTCAAGTTGATGAGTGCATTTGAATTCACCCACTGGGGCTACCCTGGTGGCTTAGTTGGTAAAGAATTTGTCCACAATGCGGGAGACCTGGGTTTGATCCCTGAGTTGGAAAGATCCCCTGGAGAAGGGCATGGCGATCTGCTCCAGTATTCTGGCCTGGAGAATCCCATGGACAGAGGAGCCTGGCAGGCTACAGTTCGTGGGGCTGCAAAGAGTCAGACGTGACTGAGCAACTAAGCATAGCATATTTGACATAGAGTTGTAAAGCAAGATTTTTAAAAACACAAATGATTAAATATTCATTTTCTTTTAAGTGGATGTTATCATTAATTTATCATCGTATTGTTAAAACATAAACTGAGGCACGTTAAAATTGTCAGGAGTTCATTTGAGTATGTGAGTACGTGCGTGCGTGCTAAGATGCCTCAGTGCTCCAGTGGTAAGTCGCTTGGGTCAGGTCAGGACTCTTTTCGACCCTGTGGACTGTAGCCCAGCTCCTCTGTCCATAGGATTCTTCAGGCAAAAATACTGGAGTGGGTTGCCATGCCCTTCTCCGGGAATCTTCCAAGCCCAGGGATCAAAACTGCATCTCTTACATCTACCTATATTGGCAGCAGGTTCTTTACCACTAGCACCGCCTGGGAAGTCATGTCCAACTCTGTGTGACCATTATGGATGGTAGCTCGCCACACTCTTCCGTCCATGGGATTCTCCAGGCAAAAATACTATAGCCATGCCCTCCTCCAGGGGATCTTCCTGACCCAGGGAACCTGAGTCTCCTGCATCTCCTGCATTGCAGGTGGATTCTTCACCACGGAGCCATCAGGGAAACCCTTCATTTGAGCATATGCCAATTCAAATGGTGCAGCACCAAGCCAAAAATGGTTATTTCTCCATTGAAAAAAGTTGGAGGTAGGTTTTTATACAAAATATGTGGAAGCAAAGCAAGGCACTAATTTGACTGACTGTTGCTTAAGCAGTTTTCTCAGCTGGGAAAGCCTGACCCTTTGTGCTTGTGTTTTTCAGTGCACTGATTCCGCCTTAGGTTTGCTTAGGCGGGCTCTCAAGACACTGGAACCACCACAGCACACTGACTTCCCTGTTCAATTACTTTAACACTATCTAAAGATGATATGAAGTTCAAGGATGCTTGTTGTGATTATATTTTCCGTAATAAGGAAAAAAAATATCTTTCTAAAATGGTGGCCAGGGAATAATTCTATTTAAATGCCTTGTTTTGCTCTTGGAATTACACAAGTAATGTGAACCAAGAGGGACCAAGCCTGTGCATAAACAGATCAAGCGAGTGCTGATGGGGAAGGAGCAGACAAGAGTAGGTGACTTAGGGCAGTTCAGTCCCTCTGCACTCACCCTTGCTGAACCATGTGACAGAGAAGAACGTCCCCATGTCTCCTTTAAGTTTCACGCTGCTTCTGTCTCCTGGCTCTTTTCCTACAGCTCTGACACTTCTTCTCAATCTTCTGCTGTGGTTCCTCATCTTTTCCCCAGAATATAAACAGATGTCCCCAGGGTGGCATGCTCATCTTGCATCTTTTTCACTCCATGAACATTCTCAAAATAATCTTAAATACACCAGTGAGTGTTCTATCTCATACACACCTACAACCCCCAAATCTATGTCTCTCATTCAACTTTCTATCCAGACTCATATTTCTAATTTCTAGGCGATGTCTCCACCTGAATCATTTAAAAGAATTCCAACTCAGTGTGTCCAAACCGAAATTCTCATTCTCCAGTAACATGTTTCTTCCTTTGTGTTATCAGTATTTCAGAAAGGTTCCTCAAAGTATGTGGTTTCTTGACCGCTTTTGGTTCTTCTCCCCACTTTTCTTCTCTAGAAGGCTCAAATATAACTTTTCATCTCTGTTCCTACTTCCATTGTGCAAGTTTTTAAGTTCATTGTCCCTCACCTATTATTTCAGCAGCCACCTCAATGCATTCCGTATTATCAAATAAATGTTTCCTTTTAAAAAACAATTCTTGGTTTCACTGTTACAAGAGTAATAAAAGTAAATTGTTGACATTAAAAAAAAAAAAAAACCAAAGATTTAAATTGACAGAGAAAAAGCCACTTAAAATTTCACCACACAGAGACAATCACTAGCTATTTCAGTGTTCATATAGAAAGAGGTCAATACAACACAAGCTGGTGCTTAAAATTGTAGTCCTCCAGAAGCCAACTCTGAGTGATACATTTGAGTAGGAATAATTTGTTAGAGAGGTGATTCCAGAAAGTATCAGGATGCGACTGTGATTGTGAGCTAGAGAAATCAAGAGAGCCAAAAGGGGTGCCTTACGTCGCAATTGCTGCCGTGACACCAGGGCACCATTGCACTGGAGCATCTGGGAGACCAAATGGAAAACATTTGAGTCATTTTACCCAATGCACAAGAAAGCTAGAGTATTGAACCACAAATCTGTGTCTTTATCTTCGGCTGAGGGCTGCTCCCCGGAGACAATTCCCTGGGCCAGTCACACTCCTGCAGCCAGCCAAGGCTCCAGGGCTGAGTTGCAGATGCTTCCATAAGACGCCTCTGGGTAGGCAGAAGACAGCAGTGGTGGTGGGGAAAGGGCGAGACCTCAACACCATTGGCTTGGCGCTACTCTGCTTCCCGTCTTTCTGAAGTTTTCCACCAACCTCAGAGTAATCCAAGTGCCTTCTCTTAGCATACAGGCTCTGCCTTTTGTCTATCCTTGAGTATCAACCTCTGAATCCCTGACAGTGACGCGCACTGACGATGCCATGCTGTCTCAGGCCTCCACTTGTTTGTTTATGCAGTTGCTCCACCTGGGTTACTCTTCCTCATTAGCCCTGAGGAGCATAGCCCCTCCTTCAAGACACAGTTGTGACAGACCTCTCCCCTGGTCCTTTTCCAGCAGTGTCACCTGCTTGCTCCTACTGCACATTACCTATTCTTCATTATAACATTCTTCTTTTGCATAATATATACATATATGTATGTATAGTTATAAAACTGACACTTCTTAAATTTAAACAGCAACAAAAGAACCAAAAAACACATTGAAACTCCACCTGAAAAGATAAACAACTTTAATATTTTGACTTACCAATTATGTATTTTTTCACAAATAAACATACACAATCATATAATTATATGTGAATAGCTTGTCCTCTACTGTACTATATTTGTAACCTGATTTTTTTAACTCAACATGTCACACTCTTCTTTCCAAGCAAGTAAATGTAGATCCTTAGCTTTAAGTGTAACAGCTGGATATGTCTGATTATAAATATGTACTCTAATTTGTTAATCAAGCCTCTATTAGTGGGATATTAAAGCTGTTTTCAATAGTTTGCTATTGTAAGCAACTGTGTAATGGCTAGACCTCATAAGAAAATCACTTATTATTTGACTCTCTTCCCCAAATGATCTATGGCTACTCAGAACATTGCCTTGGCTCACACTTCTTTCTTCTGAAAGGGAAACTCTTTCTCTTTTGTTTGGTAGTTATTATTTCTTTTAAAAATCTTTTCTTCCAAGATAGAAGTAGCATTCACAACCCTTTAAAGCAGATCCTTCATTCTAGATTGCCCAATTAAATCAAGGAAAGCTTCATAACACTTTAGGACAGTGAGTTTTAAGCTTTTTGACCATGACCCACAATAAGTAATACATTTTTTGTATGGCAAAACAAATAGAGTATTGTAATTTAAAAATAAATAAATAAATTAATTAAAAATCATGAATCAGAACATACTTTCATATAACCAAAAGTGCACTAAATCATACTCTTACAGTATGTAACATATTTTGACATTTTCCGTTCTATTTTATTTTAATATATTTTAAATGAATATGCTCTTTTATTTATTTCTTTAGATCTAGATGTAGCCCTCTAATTGATTTTCTGAGTCACTAACATCTTGCGACCCACAGCGTGTAAACAGTCATGTAACGTAGCAAGAGAACTGCTGAGGTGCGCTAGCCCTGCTGCTAATTTTTTTGGCTTTTCAACTTTGCTGTAAGCAAACAACTCTGAAATAATATTTTCTTCTTGTTGCCAGAGGTTTTGTATTTTAGATACCAGACTGTGCTATCACCACTGCCACTGCACAACCACCTACACATATATTCTCATTGACAGAAATGGCTTTCAGCAGTGAACTTTTGAGGGGAGTGTGTATATATATATATATGCCAATTAAAATGATGGCATTGTATGTACATGCACGGGCTTCTCTGAGGTAGACCAGTGATAAAGAATCTGCTTGCGAATGCAAGAGACACAGTTTTGATCCCTAGGTCAGAAAGATACCCTGGATAAGCTAAGGGAAACCCACTTCAGTATTCTTGCTTAAGAAATCCTATGGACAGAGGAGCCTGACAGGCTAAAATACATGGGTTGCAAAAGAATTGGACACAACTTAGCAACTTAACAAGAACAAGAACAACGTACATGCACGCACACGCAAACACACACCCACACTCAATGGTCCAGCTAAGCAGAAACTGAGGCTTAGGAAATAGAATACCTATCCTAAGTGATACCAGCTAATGAAAAAAAAAAAGGATAAACCAATTTCAGATAACCTGAAATCCCTGATACAGTTCAGCGGGTGTGTTTTGCCCTGTCAGAGGCTTCACATCAGGACTTCAATACCCCAGGTAGGCAAAGATTCCGCCCCCAGAACAACGGGTAGTTGTTGCTCAGGCCCACTTTTCCTTCATTATTGACAATTCAGCTCACCTCCCTTCCACTCCTAGCTCATCCTCTGTCAATTCCTCTTTACGAGGACTCAGGGGTCTCTATGGGCTGCTTCCTTCTTCTGCCAACTACATGAACCTCTGATGGGACAACTATAGGTCTTCAAAAAAGAGCCAAGATTCATATCTTGGGTGACAGGAAAAGCAGTGATATTTGGGAGGAAAAATACTATCCATTATAGGAGCTTTCAAATTTTTAAAAAAATTATTTTTTTTCTAGTTTATGCATTGCCTTGTTTTTTTTTCCCCAAGTTTAATCAGTCACATACTGATATGTATGTTTAAATCAATATTTTCCTGTAATCATTTGATAACTGATTGTCTGCTGTGCTTATAGTAGCTACAGGGCATGATTTGAGGTTCTTTGAGGCATATGAAGAAATAAAAGAATGTGTTTCTGGCTCTCAAGAAAAAATGGTTCTGTGGGAAAGATAGAGTTCATGTATATGAAAAGAAAATGTGCAGCAGTTAAAGCTGAAGGCAAATTAAGTAATTTAGAAAATCACTTCTCCAGGAGCTTGAAAGCAAGTGTATAAATGTGGACTCTGCCTGGGGAGGTAAAACTTGAGATGGGTCTGAAAGATGAGTAGCATTTAGTCAACGGCCTGGAGAATATATCCTGGTGAACTAAACACAGGTAAAATAGCAAAGAGGATAATTGGTGGGGTTTGGAGGAGCAGTGAGTAAATCCTTCAGGTAGTGGCAGAGTTCCAGAATGACCCTGAAAGTCAAGTTGGGGGGCTGGGCCAAGGCAATCTGTTCAAGGCCCAATATATTGCCATGTACTTAGGTTATAAGGACATAAATAAACCCTTTGAATTTGCAGTTTGTCATCTCATTTCCCATTTTTGATGAATTTTTCGAATGCTGTCTCTGAGCATATATTTCCAAAAGCACTCCAGACAGCAACTCGTGTTCAGTTGGCTCAGCATGGAGCATTCTGTGGAATCTATAGCTAATGAGCGATTGGAGACCAAAGCTGAGCAGTGATTGACTGGTAGTCACGCACAGGTCCGCTGATATTGCTTCAGGGACCTGTGTTGTTGTTTTTTAATATCCTTCAGCTTTTCCTTGATGAATTGTTACACTATATATAATATGCAGCCAATAGTCTAATTATAAAAATGTCTATCTCTTGCATATGGCAAGCAGCATAACATAAAGGGAAGCACATAAGTGTAGGAGATGGAACAGACCTGGATTTTGCAGTTAACTCACTGCACAACCTTGGGCAGTGAGTTATACTCTCCTGAGTCAGATAATCTCATCTGTAAAATGGGGTGATGCTTTCTATCTCATGGTGACTGTGGGGATCAATCTGAGGGAAATCTCTACAGAAAAATTTTGTAAACTGTAAATCACTATGTAAGAGTGGGGTGTGATAGTTTTTGCCTCATCACTACTGCCCTCTCATTTGTTAAACTACTAATTGGAATGTTACCTAAATTCATCATTGACATTTTGTTTCATCAAGCTCTAGAGCAGTGAACCTGATCTTCATGTGGCTCCAGTTATAAGTGAAAATGGGCTTCCCTCATAGCTCAGTTGGTAAAGTATCCACTTGCAATGCAGGATTCCTGGGTCAGAAAGATACCCTGGAGAAGGGATAGGTTACCTGCTCCAGTATTCTTGGGCTTCCCTTGTGGTTCAGTTGGTAAAGAATCCACCTGCAATGCAGAAGACCTGGGTTTGATCCCTGGGTTGGGAAGATCCCCTGGAGAAGGGAAAGGAGATCCCCAGGAGAATCTCTACTCTAGTATTCTGGCCTGGAGAATTCATGGACTTTATAGTCCACAGGGTCACAAAGAGTCGGACACAACTGAGCAACTTTCACTTTCATAAGTGAAAATAATAAGGAAAACAACATAATGATAAATACTGCTTTTGGTATTACCTCTATGAAGGGTGCTGTTATGAGGGTTTCATATGTTACATTATTAATCCTCACAATTCCGTGAGGTAGGTACAGCTATTATCCCCTTTACAGATGGGAAAAATGAGACTCCAAGAAGTTGAGTAATTTGTCCAGTAAAAAGAAGAACTGGGAGTCCATACCAGGCAGTCTGGGTCTAAAGTCTATATTTTAAACTATACCTTCTTCCCTAAGGAAATATAGACACTCAAATTTCATATTTTCCTGAAAGGTCTGTGGATGAAAAATTTCAAACTCCCATTTTGGAGGAAAACAATAGTGTTCACATTTAGCATTCTTTAGAATGTATGACCCATTTATACATTTTTTTTCCCTAACACTGTAGCTATATTTCAAGAGTTGCACATACAGAAACTGAAAATGGAATTTCCCATTCCTCACTTTTACCCACCCTCCTTGTTACCCTAATTCTATATGACTTGTGACATCTGTGTTTGAAAATGTTAAGGATGAGATCAGCAGGCCCAACTCTCTTCCGCCAGCCCACGAGGCTTCCCCTCCTCCATCACCCTGGACAGGTGACTCCTTGCTGAGAACAGCATGAATGTTCAAATTGTACCTACTGCTCCGTTCTTAAAAGTGAATTTGGTTTGGTGAATGTCATCCAACTTAAAAATCAAAGAGCCTCCTCCAGAGCTGGCAGCTCAGAGCTCTTAGAAAGGAAATTTAAACTGCTTCCATGACCCACAGGGAAACTGCTGCTGAAAGAGCTACACCTGGAGCAAATGCAAAGCTCTGCTCAAAATGCCCATCGCTGATGGCGATTTTCAGCCGGTGAGCGCTCCTTCCCCGGAATGTTCCCTCCACAAAGAGGATGCTGTAGAAGGCAGAGCTGCAAAACTATGACCGCATGCCTGAGGTCAGAGCCCTGGAGGAGGCACGAGATTGCTGGAAGGTGTCAGAGGTGGGCCCCAGCCAGAGTAGGGATTCTGAGATCTTAAAGTTCCTTCCAGAAGATTTTGGGTTGCGTGTGGCTCATTCTTATGGATGCAGAAAGGGAGGGTTTCAGCAACACACACCTCAACACTCCTCTCTCTATTGCCCATGAAGCTATAATGGAAGAAATCCCACACTCCACAGAGTGTCGGCTTTTTACCTTGACAACATCTCCCCAGGTAATGTTAAAACTATGTCATATATAATATCAAATGACATTTATTTTAAATGTTCTTTCCTGTTCTTGCTCTTTTTCCATGAAAAATAGAGTACTTTTAATTGTTTGGAGGAAAGGATGTGTCATATCCGGTGTTGAGCCATACAAGTATGTGAGAAAGGTGAGGGAGAGGTGGTAGCTGTATTCAGCAAACCCGAGGGTTGGAAAAGCTACCTTCATTTTCACCATCACCACTTTTTAATGTTTGCGTACGTTACATTATTTCCTCCTCACCATAACCTTAGCAAGTGGTTACTATTAGTGTCTCATCCTGAGAAATCTGAATCACAGAATCTAAGTGTCTTGTCCAAGGTCAAATCATCCATTTTTAAGGGTTTGGACCCAGATATACTGGTTCCACAGCTACTACTAGACTCTAATCTCAAGATCAACTTATAGTTTCTAAATAAATATGTATTAGTTTTTCTCAGCATGTGAAATGGAAAAGAAACGAATCTTTTTTGAATACCTACAGCATTAACTTAAATTTAATGACATTGTTGAATCCATAATTTGATTCCTGTTTCATTGTTTTATTTATGGAAATGTTGTTGTTCAGTTACTAAGTCACATCCAATTCTCTGCATCCTCAGGTACTGTGGCACACCAGGATCCTCTGTCCTCCTCTAACTTCTGGAGTTTGCTCAGATTCATGTTCATTGAGTTGATGATGCTCATCCTCTGCTGTTCCCTTCTCCTTTTGCCTTTAATCTTTCCCATCATCAGAGTTTTTTCCAGTGAGTCAGCTCGTCACATCAGGTGGCCAAAGTACTGGAGCTTCAGCATCAGTCCTTCCAGTGAATATTCAGGGTTGATTTCCTTTAGGTTTGACTGGTTTGATCTTCTTGCACTTCAAGGGACTCTCAAAGAGTCTTTTCCAGCACCACAATTCAAAAGCATCAGTTTTTGGTGCTCACACTTCTTTGTGGCCCAACTCTCACTTCTGCACATGACTACTAGAAAAACCATAACTTTGCTGGCAAAATCATGTCTCTGCTTTTTAATGCACTGTCTAGGTTTGTCATAGCTTTTCTTCCAAGGAGCAAGTGTCTTTTAATTTCATGGCCACAGTCACTGTCCACAGTGGTTCTGAAGCCCAAGAAAAGAAAATGTCACTGCTTCCACTTTTCCTCCTTCTATTTGCTATGAAGTAATGGGACTGGATGCCATGATCTTAGTTTTTTGAATGTTTGATTTCAACCAGCTTTTCCACTCATTTGTAGAAATAGGCAGATGTTAAGGGATGTGCCCAAGATGACTGTAAGTAAGTAATGGTACCCGCATCTCAGGACTATCTGGGATACTGGTATCAACAGAAACACAAGAGAGGAGCCTCTTGAAGCCTCTCTCTCTCTCTCTCTCTCTCTCTCTCTCTCTCTCCTGTCTTTAATAATAGGTGGACCTCCTCCTGGCAGAAGGCTGAGATAAAGGCAGATGTGGCAAACATCTGGAAGAATTCCATATGGCCCTCTGTGCCATTCCTTTGTTCCTATTGTAAGTTTAAATTTGCTTATAACTTGAACTTGCTTGGGCTTCCTAGCTCCTCCCCATCTTCCCTGCCATCTCAGCCATTAGAAATGCTTGCCCAGTTTCTGAGCTCCACTCACTGTTCGGGTTCCAGAGGGCCAGCTGATGCAGCCCACTCAGGCTCCAGTCCAGCCCTGGGCCACTGGTTCTACCTCACACTCCCTTCCCAATTCCAGGGCAGAGCAGAGAATGGACTAAAAGTTGTTCTTTTTCCCTAAGAATCTCACAGCTATAACCAGGGATTCAAAACACACACATTTGTGAAACAATAGACAACAGCAGGAGAGCCTGGAAGTAAAGAGTGTGTGTAAAGACTTAAAAGGAAAATAAAAAGACAAAAAAAAAAAAAAACCATCAGCAGAGAGTGTAAAGGACTTCAGCATAAATCTAAGCTATTTTCCAGGAATCCTGGTGACAGCTGAGCTTTCCTCTGGCTGCCAGTATCCCCTAGCAATGCAATCTCCCCAGAGGCCAGAGTTCCAACTTCCAATGGAGATCAGCCAATTAACTACCAATAAACAGGTGTGTGTGCTTTTAGCACATGATATGCAAAAGAAATCCACAGGGGGCCTAGCATCCAGCTAGGCAGCACCCTTCCCTGTGATCTGCTGAGGAAGATGGTACAGTGTTTCTACAGCTGAAGATTCTATGATGTGGCTTATAACTCAAACCTAACCATGCCATCCCAGCTCCTTCCTCTTCTTACCTCCACAATCACTACCCTAAAAAGCATTTTCACTTTAGAAAGTGACCTTGGTGAGCTGAAGCTTGTAGTTTTAAAAGCCCCTAAGGTTTCATTTTGAAAAGTCACCCGTAGACTTTAGATTGACTTTCTCTTGAAGGCAGCTTAAACCTTGTTCATTTGGGAGCACAAAAGAGAAGGTTTAGGAATCCCAAGGCTTCAATTGCCAGCTGTCTCATTTCTCTGCTCACATTTTTTTTCTCCTCTCCAGCAAGATTAAGATGAGTGAAATAATTTCTTTCTTTTAAGATATCATTGTAACATTCAAGTTTTCCATTACTGTCAATTTCTTGAAACATATCTCATTAGCATTTTCAGAACAGTTTTAAAAATCCTTTCATCAGGGAAAAAAAATTAAATGCAAGTTAGTTGTCACGGGATTTCATTGACATGAATTTGTCCTCTCTTGTCTTCATTTCTGCCTTCTCAGTTCCTCGTTTAATATCTTAGAGTCTGAGAATCATACCCAAGTCTCTGATTTGAAGAGCTGGAAAGATGCAGCCTAGATTACAAAGTAAATTGTCTTGGTCACAAGTGTACGGAGGGATTCTGAGACCTGTTTAGACTGCACCCCATAGAACTGCTAAGGATTAAAGGGAGAAGTGCCAAAAGCCCAACCAAAGTCATGTAAACAACATTCTGGAAGAAATCAACCCGTGACTCCAGAGTTTTCGGCAAGCACCACAGGTTTTTCATGGTTTTAAAAAGCAAGGAAGAAGAGCAGGTTGGTGAGCAAACTTGAGGAGCCTTGGGTCTCCTTAATGCCTATGCAGCTAACAGGTAAAAGCTCCCTAGTGTTACATCTCAGTGATGAAGACCTAAGCAGGTCCTTATTTCTCCTCACCTGAAAGCACTTTTGCAAACGCATCTGGATTAGCACTAAGGAGCTAATTATTTTGTGAGCTGAGATCACTCTTTAGGAGAGGAAACACCTTCTCCCAGGATCAGGAGCGGCAGTGTCTTTTACAGCATTTCCTGAAACACGGGGACATAAATTTGGAAGCTGCCTCAGCAAGTTGAACACTCTGTCTCACGTGGGAATTGGGACATTGTGAGGTAGGAAATGTGGGTCATTTACGTGGCAGTTGCTAGAGAGAAAGAGAGAACATGCAGACTGAGTGGCCTTCAAACCAGAACCGCGGGCTTGGCAAAATCCAGAGTTGTGTGCTCCTAACCTCCTATGTGGAGAAGGCAATGGCACCCCACTCCAGAACTCTTGCCTGGAAGATCCCATGGGCGGAGGAGCGAGCCTGGTGGGCTGCGGTCCATGGGATCGCTGAGTCGGACACGACTGAGCGACTTCCCTTTCACTTTTCACTTTTCTGCATTGGAGAAGGAAATGGCAACCCACTCCAGTGTTCTTGCCTGGAGAATCCCAGGGACGGGGGAGGCTGGAGGGCTGCCGTCTATGGGGTCCCACAGAGTCAGACACGACTGAAGCGACTCTGCAGCAGCTGCAGCAACCTCGTACGTGATTATACGTGATATTAGTTTCTATGTGATATCAACTGTAAACTCATGTTGGAAATTGTATTCTACTCACAGGGTGTGGAAGGCTTTTGGTATTTTTAAGGGAAGCAGCATTTCTATTGGCAATTTCTGCCCCAACTCTTTACTGTAAAAGAGAGGGCAAAAGCTAAAGTGAGCGTCTCTTACAACCTGAGAAGTGGGACTTTCTAGGCCCCATATTTCCAAATATGGTGAAAATTGAATTGAAAAGTGTACCTGGTCTTAGGCGTCTGTCATTTCAAAGACCTTCTTTGTACTAAGCAACTGTTTGTGTGTTACTTGTATTTTCTCTGTTAATCTACATCTTTTCTTTCTCCTTCAAGTTTAAGTAAAATTTCCTTTGAAGTTTTACCTTGTTTTACAAAAAAATTATTTTGTCTGAAAAGGTTGATAAAAATTCACCTCCTAAATTCCATCATATACTTTAAAATTTTCTCCACTAATAATTCAGCAAATACTTACTGAGTGCCTACTATGCTTGAGTGTGGTTCTAAGAGCTATGGAGTCATTTGTTAATAAAATAAACCAAATCTCTGCCTTCGGGGAGCTTCTAGGCAAGGCCAAATAAAAACACAGATACATCATTATGTATTGTATTAGAAGGTGATAAAAGTTACATGGATATATGAAGCTTGGAAGGAGAATTATTAGTTGGAAGGGAATGGGCTTCAGCTGGTGTGATAAGAGATGTTGTTTATTCCCTAAGCTGTATCTGAAATGGGAAGCACATGGTATGAGATAGCTTTACTATAAAGGCAACAGGAAGGAGGAGAAGGAAAGAGTTATGCAGGTCTGGGGGCCTGGAGCCTAGGAATTGATCTAAGCATAGGGAACAGTAAAAGATAATTTTTTATTGTTACCTCTTTTAATAGGAGGCCAGATCACATAGGGTTTTGAAGGTCATTGTAAAGACATTCTGGCCTCCCTGGTGAGTCAGAGGGTAAAGAATCCAACTACAATTCAGGAGACCTATGTTCGACCCCCAGGTCAGGAAAATCACCTTGAATAGGAAATGACAACTACTCCAGTATTCTTGCTTAGAGAATCCCATGGACAGAAGAGCCTGGGAGGCTACAGTCCATAAGGTCACAAGAGTCAGACATGACTGAGCAACTAAGCATTAAGTATGTACATGCACATAAAGACATGATTTTTATTTGGAATGGGTTAGAAATTCTTGAAGGATTTTAATCAAGAGAGTGATATGAACAGATAATATTTTTGAAAGATGTTAGCTCTAATGTGGAGGCTAGACTCTAGGGAGACAGAAATAGAAAAAGGATTTTGTAATTTGGAGACAATTAAAATTAAATACTTTAAGAAAAATAAGTTGGAATCATGGAAGGGATATATACACATATATGTGCATGTGTGTGTATATATATATCTGTATATATCTGGAGAATGAAATGGCAACCCAATCCAGTCCTCTTGCCTGGGAAACCCCATGGACAGAGGAGCCTGGAGCAGGGTGGGGGGGTGGGGGCAGGCTACAGTTCATGGGGTCGCAAAGAGTCGGACACCACTAAGTGACTAAACAACAAGTATATATATGTGTGTGTGTGTGTGTGTTGCAGGAAGTGGGATGAGATCTTGTCTAACACCCAGAAATGAATTGTCCAAGGAGAAGGCTTTTGTCTAACACTTGGAAATGAATTATCTGAGGAGACATGTGCACTGATGAAACAAGAGCCTTTATTGGGAAGCAGCACCCAGGCAGGGAACAGCAGGGTAAGGGAACCCAGCAAGACTTCTCTGCCATGTGGCTCACAGTTTCAGGTTTTATGATGATGGGGTTAGCTGTCTCTGGCCAGTCATTCTGACTTAGGCTCCTTTCTGGTTCTGTGTGCATATCTCAGCCAAGATGGACTCCATTGAGAAGGATTTGAGAGATTTACATGACATAATTACTGGCGTCTCTACTTTGGCCACCTCATGCAAAGAGTTGACTCATTGGAAAAGACTCTGATGCTGGGAAGGATTGCGGGCAGGAGGAGAAGGGGACAACAGAGGATGAGATGGCTGGATGGCATCATGGGCTCAATGAACGTGAGTCTGAGTGAACTCCAGGAGATGATGATGGACAGGGAGGCCTGGCGTGCTGTGATTCATGGCGCCGCAAAGAGTCAGACACGACTGAGCAACTGAACTGAACTGAATTTGCTCCTTTTGACCTCTCCCGAATTTTTCTGGTTGGTGTTAACTTGTTAGTTCCTCATTCCTTACCAGGACTTCCTGATGTAAGATAACTCATATAAGAAGATATTGTACCTGACCTGGATGGACAGTTTTGGTCAATATTTCCCTAAGATATACACACTTGCCTTTGACTTCTCAGAAGAAAATCCTTTTCTAAGTCACCTTTCCCTCTTAAATTTCCTTGAGTTTGAACTTAGATCACTTTGCATCAGAATATTCTAATTGGACTTTTTATTGCTCTGAAAAAATAGAAAGAGGGACTTCTCTGGCAGGCTAGTGGTTAAGACTTCACCTTCCAATGCAGGGGATGCAGGTTTGATCCCAGGAAATGGCAACCCACTCCAGTATTCTTGCCTGGAAAATCCCATGGATGGAGGAGCTTGATAGGCTACAGTTCATGGGGTCGCAGAGAGTCGAACATGACTGAGTGACTTCACTTCACTTAAGGAGCTAAGATCCCACATGCCTAGTGGCCAAAAAAACAAAACATAAAATAGAAACAATATTGTAGCAAATTCAATAAAGACTTACATGGTTTGCTTCAAAAAAAAAAAAAAAAAAATAGAACCTATAACCTCAAGGCTTTCTCCCCCTTCCCCAAGGCTTTTTTCATAAAAGTTTTAACTAAAAGATTCTCCAAATGCCTAAGAAAAGCACTTTGAAAATGGCTAATTAATATTCTAATGACCTTTACAAGAGAAAGTATCTTAAAGTGTTCTTGGCATTAGACATTCCTAAGACCTTAATTCTCTAGCATATATACTAATGCCCATACTTGTCTCAGGCTTTGCAGGTCGCACTACTGGTAAAGAACCCACCTGCCAACGCAGGACACATAAAAGATGCAGTTCGATCCCTGGGTTGGGAAGATGTCATAGAGGAGGGCCTGGCAACCCGCTCCTGTATTCTTGCTTGAAGAATCCCATAGACAGAATAGCCTGGCTACACTCCATAGGATCATGAGTCAGACACCACTGAAGGGATTTAGCACACACATACTTTTCTAGATGGGAAAGTGACAGGGAACCCAGTAGGCACACCTCATTTTACAGATGGAGAAATGGGCCCAAAGTTACAAAGCACAAAGGTAGCAGAGTTGAAATTTCCGCTCAGCTCTGCCAGGTAAAAGCCCTTTGCTCATGGTTTCTGACTACCCTGAATGTTGTATGACATATCCCACAGGAAGCATGTTCGAAAGCATGTCAGAAATCTCAGTTACCTTCTTCCATGGTCTCTGGTTTCTTAGGAAACAAGCCTCTATTCCTCTCTTGAAAGAAAAAAAAAAAAAAGGACATTTGATTGGTTGTGACTATGGGGGAAGGAGTTGGGAACAGAAAGGCCAAAGTGTCTGGGGTTGAGAATTAAGCCAGCATCCCTGTGACTAGGCCTGGCTGTTGCCCACAGTTGTCTAGTCTCAACATCATGGACCCAAAACCAGCGCACCAAATCACATTACCGCAAGGTGAACCCAGACCTTAGGGAACAGCTGAATCTGCCCTCCCTGTTGTCTGGAGTTGTTAAATAACTCACATAGTCTCAGATGAAGTGAACTGAACTCAGCATCCCTTTCCTCCTGAACTGAAACAAGTTAGAAAAACCAAAATGCAGCCAATGGCTGCGGAGAGGGAGCAACAGGCTGTCAGAAAAGAAATCGACCGTTTACAAACAACTCAGACTACAGTTTTCCCTCTAAAGATGTGCAGATATCCTTCTGGGTAAATCGGTCAAATCTGACCTTTAAAAACAGGATGACGGGCTAATTGTTTTTTTCAATCTGTCAGATAGGATCTTAATAGAACAACCTCTAGGATATTGTAAAATGAATTTAAAGAGAAAATAATTATTTTAAGAGCAGTGCTAGGAGACTTGGTGGCCCTTTCTGCGTGTATTGCAGCCTTGTGTGTTGCAGCCCCTGAAAGTCCTGCCTCTCCCACTTGGGACACAAAGCAAGCAAGCCCAGGCAGGCAGGTACTGATTTGAAACCAGTCTCCTGGAAAACAAAGAAAGCTGAGAAGCTGTCAGCAGGCAAGTTTGCTGAAGAGCTCTCAGAGAGGAGCACCCATCAGGACTCCAGGGGTATTGCCTGAGAGGCGACCAGTCAGCTGGGGGATGGGGGGCAAGAGGCCCCTGATAGAAACAAAGCTTTGAGGCTGTGGGGAGACAGGTTCAGGTTGATGCTGAGAGAAAGCGGGTCCTCAGGAAGCTGAGGCTATAAATGCTGAGGCTATAAAATGGCACAGAGGCAACCCACTCCTTTGTCTACTGCCACAGAAAATTTGCCTTTAAAGGGGGATGTTTTGTACTGTCTGCACATAAAAATTATTTTAAGTAGGAAAAAGTGTTTTTGCATTCTCTGAAAAAAATTTCCAGAATATTGATTGCACTATCTTCCTTCTCTGTCATCTTACATGCACGAGTATTTTGTATATTCACTAATTATTTGACCTTACATACAAAAGAAAAATCCCAAGGAGAAATAGTTTTAGTGTTTTTAAGATATGTGTTGTTTCTTACATCTTTTTAGCTTTTTTGTTGCTGTTGTTAATCTGGAAAAAACTAGTGACCATAACTAAACTGGTTTATTCTGAGAATATAGATTAAAGAGAGGAGTTCACTGGTACTTATATGGGGATACTGGGTGACCTCTGGGCAGCTGCAGCAAAAGGCATTCTTAAGGCAGGGTATGAAAGTGAAAGTGTTAGTCACTTGGTCATGTCTGACTCTTTGAGACCCCATGGACTGTAGCCCGCGAGGCTCCTCTGTCCATGGAATTCTTCCTGGCAAAGATACTGGAGTGGGTTGTCATTTTCTTCTTTAGGGGATCTTCCTGCCCCAGGTATCAAACCTGGGTTTTTGCTTTGCAAGCAGATTCTTTACTATTTGAGCCGCCAGAGAAGCTATTACATGTTTAAAAAACATTTCCCTATATGTCAGAGGGAAGGGATGAGGGGAAACTAAAGAAAGAGATAAGAACCAAGATTTCCAGAAATGACAAATATTTATTTTTTTTTACCTCTCATCTCCAGAGGTTTGCTATTCTGTATCTACTTCCAATAATAAATAGGACTATATGTATAAATATGTAAACATAGAACAAATAAACTTTAAAAAATTCTAAAAATTTTATCACAAACTGATTTTAAGGCAAAATGACCTGCTTTTGCTTTTAAAGAAAAGTCCCTTATCAAATTGGTAAGTATAAAATATTAACAGTAACACCACGCAATGAGGATATAGAGCCCTCTCATTTTAATTAATGAAAATGTAAATTGATACAATGCTTTTGAAAAGCACTTCTGTGAAGTATAGCAACAACCTTAAAATATTCATTCCTTTGGTCCAGCAATACTACACTGGGCATATAGCCTATGAAAATAACTTTAAATATACAGAAAATGTTATTTTAAATGTATTTATAGCATTGATCTTTAAAAATAATATTAAAGATCATGAAACAGCTAAGAATCTCCATTTGCTATTATAGTAATGATTATAAATATTACTCGAAATACTTTTGATATGATGTTGAGTGATTTTTAAAAATCTGATTTGGCTTCTAATTCTGGCAATATGGTGAATGGAATTTTCTCCGTAACTCTCCCACTGAAAACAATAAAAATGCTAAGTATTGTTTTTTGTTTTGATGAAACTTGAGATATCCAAAACATGTGAAAGAGGCAATTATTCTTAGGTAAGCCAAAGTATAGTCCAGCATTTGCTCTTATGGCATTTGCCACATCCTGGTAACTTTGAACTTTTGATTTAATAGCTGCTCGGGGTCACCCTACATGAGGTACAGGAAATAAACCCTAAGGCACACCTCAGGAGGAAAATCTAATGGAAGACTCCAGCATTAAGCTGGGAAACCAAAGGGCAACATTCTCAGTATAAGAGTACATGAGAAACAAATTCACTGTGCAGGAAAAAAAAAACACACACAGACACACACACACAGCAAGGTAGGGTAAACCAATCTCCCTTGGGAATATATAACCACAAGTCAGTTTTCACATAGGATCATAGTCAAGCTGAAAAATAGAAGTTATTTGCAGGATGCTGGTATCCCAGCCAACATCAGAAGCAAAGACAACTCCTATCTGAAGAGACCCAACTTTAAACCACTTCTCAGATAATTCCTACAAATGAAGTTCTAAGGAACATATACTTACAGTCAAATATCATAACATATCATAAGGAATTGCCAACCAGAAACAGCCAGCAGCAGAATCAGTATTGCAAAGAAGTCAGATATTATCAAACAGTATATGAAAGGCAAGTTTAACACATCTAAAGAAACAGAAGATTAAAAAATATAAGCAAGGAACACAAAATTATAAAAGGGACACAACAGTTGTGAAAAAAACTAAAACTAATTTTCAGAAATAAAAACATAATCATTGAAATAAAAAATTCACTAGATGGGGTAACTGATTGAGGGGGAAATCAGTGAAATGCAATACAGATATGAATGAATTATGCATAATGCAGTACCGTTTTAGAAGGAGAGACTACAAAGCAGGATTAAGAGACACGAAGGACAGAGTAAGAAGTTCTAACAGATGTCTAATTAGAGTTTCATAGGGACATAATAAAGAGAACATATCAGAAAGAGTTCAAGAGATACCCAAAAGTTTAAAATAAACAACTGATCCTCAGATTTAGTAAATAAAAAAAATCCATGCAGTATGCATGCATAGTGAAACTGTAAAACAAGGCAGAACTGTAAAGCAACTAGAAAGTTAAAATGTTTCTACAAAGGCACTGTAGATAGCTTGACTGATCTTTTTTTCCTAACAGTAATGAAAAGCAGAAGACAATGAGTGATATTTTAAAATACTAAGAAAAAATAACTATCAACCTATATGGGATGTGTGGTGAAATTAACTTTCAACAATAGGAAGAAAAAAATATCATATCCAGGCTAAAAGATACCAGAATTTACCACCAACAGATTCTTATTAATGGTGATTCACAATGAGTTTTAAGAAGTGGTAATACCAAATGGAAAGACATAAATGCAGAAAAGAATGGTGAGCAAAGACATATAAATACGTAGGCAAATCTAAGCAAATAGTGACTATATAAATATTTTGTCAAAAAGCCCAAATACTAGACCTTAAAAGCCTCTAAATGAGAGAAGATGGATTTGATCTGAAGTATTCTGATGTCTTTTCATTTGAGAAGAATTTTAAAATAATGGTTAACACTAGACTTTTAAAGTATCCATGTTAAAATATCTATACACTTCAGTCACTCAGTCGTGTCCAACTCTTTGCGACCCCATGAATCGCAGCACCCCAGACCTTCCTGTTCATTACCATCTCTCGGAGTTCACTCAGACTCACATCCATCAAGTCAGTGATGCCATCCTGGCATCTCATCCTCGGTCGTCCCCTTCTCCTCCCGCCCCCAATCCCTCCCAGCACCAGAGTCTTTTCCAATGAGTCAACTCTTCACATGAGGTGGCCAAAGTACTGGAGTTTCAGCTTTAGCATCATTCCTTCCAAAGAAATCCCAGGGCCAATCTCCTTCAGAATGGACTGGTTGGATCTCCTTGCAGTCCAAGGGACTCTCAAGAGTCTTCTCCAACACCACAGCTCAAAAGCATCAATTCTACGGCACTCAGCCTTCTTCACAGTCCAACTCTCACATCCATACCTGACCACAGGAAAAACCATAGCCTTGACTAGACGGACCTTAGTCAACAAAGTAATGTCTCTGCTTTTGAATATACTATCTAGGTTGGTCATAACTTTTCTTCCAAGGAGTAAGCGTCTCCTAATTTCATGGCTGCAGTCACCATCTGCAGTGATTCTGGAGTCCCCCAAAAATAAAGTCTGACACTGTTTCCACTGTTTCTCCACCTATTTCCTATGAAGTGATGGGACCAGATGCCATGATCTTCGTTTTCTGAATGTTGAGCTTTTAGCCAACTTTTTCACTCTCTTCTTTCACTTTCATCAAGAGGCTTTTAAGCTCCTCTTCACTTTCTGCCATAAGGGTGGTGTCATCTGTGTATCTGAGGTTATTGAGATTTCTCCTGGCACTCTTAATTCCAGCTTGTGTTTCTTCCAGCCCAGCATTTCTCATGATGTACTCTGCATGTAAGTTAAATAAGCAGGGTAACAATATATAGCCTTGACGTACTCCTTTTCCTATTTGGAACCAATCTGTTGTTCCATATCCAGTTATAACTGTTGCTTCCTCACCTGCATACAGACTTCTCAAGAGGCAGATTAGGTGGTCTGGTATTCCCATCTCTATCAGAATTTTCCACAGTTTATTGTGATCCACACAGTCAAAGGCTTTAGCATAGTCAATAAAGCAGAAATGGATGTTTTTCTGGAACTCTCTTGCTTTTTTGATGATCCAGTGGATGTTGGCAATTTGATCTCTGGTTCCTCTGCCTTTTCTAAAACCAGCTTGAACATCAGGGAGTTCACAGTTCATGTATTACTGAAGCCTGGCTTGGAGAATTTGGAGCATTACTTTACTAGCATGTGAGATGAGTGCAATTGTGCAGTAGTTTGAGCATTCTTCGGCATTGCCTTTCTTTAGGATTGGAATGAAGACTGATGTTTTCCAGTCCTGTGGCCACTGCTGAGTTTTCCAAATTTGCTGGCATATTGAGTGCAGCACTTTCACAGCATCATCTTTCAGGATTTGAAACAGCTCAACTGGAATTCCATCATCTCCACTAGCTTTGTTCATAGTGATGCTTTCTAAGGCCCACTTGACTTCACATTCCAAGATGTCTGGCTCTAGATTAGTGATCACATCATCATGATTATCTGGGTCGTGAAGATCTTTTTGTACAGTTCTTCTGTGTATTCTTGCCACCTCTTCTTAATATCTTCTGCTTCTGTTAGGTCCAGACCATTTCTGTCCTTTATCGAGCCCATCTTTGCATGAAATGTTCCCTTGGTATCTCTAATTTTCTTGAAGAGATCTCTAGTCTTTTCCACTCTGTTCTTTTCATCTATTTTTTGCATTGATCGCTGAAGAAGGCTTTCTTATCTCTTCTTGCTTTTCTTTGGAAGTCTGCATTCAGATGCTTATATCTTTCCTTTTCTCCTTTGCTTTTCACCTCTCTTCTTTTCACAGCTATTTGTAAGGCTTCCCCAGACAGCCATTTTGCTTTTTCCATTTCTTTTCCATGGGATGGCCTTGATTCTTGTCTCCTGTACAATGTCACGAACCTCATTCCATAGTTCATCAGGCACTCTATCTATCAGATCTAGTCCCTTAAATCCATTTCTCACTTCCAGTGTATAATCATAAGGGATTTGATTTAGGTCATACCTGAATGGTCTAGTGGTTTTCCCTACTTTCTTCAATTTAAGTCTGAATTTGGTAATAAGGAGTTCATGACCTGAGCCACAGTCAGCTACTGGTAATTACTAAAAGAATATATATGGAAAAATACAACCTCCAAACTCAGTGAGGCAAAATAAAAAGAAAAATCTAATCACTATGCAAAATTTAACTATTATAATTAGAAATATATATACATATATATGCTATATATGTGTGTGTGTATATACACACACATGTACAGCTGACCCTTCATATCCATGGGTTCCACATGAATGGATTCAACCAATCATGGCTTAGAATGTTAAAAAATTTCAGAAATGTCCAAAGAACAAAACTTGTGCTATCAACTATTTACATGGCATTTACAGTTTATTAGGTTAATAAAAATAATCTAAAGGTGGTTCAAGGATGTGCATAGGTTATATGCAAATAATATACCATTTTATATACAGAACTGGAGTATCTTCACATTTTGGCATCCTTAGGGAAGTCTTGGAAACAATCCTGTGCAGATAACAAGGGACAACTGTATGTGTCCCTAACATAATAAAACTATTTTAGGGTATTTTTATAGAGATAATAATTGGAAATCAAGTTTAAGGAAATCAAATATTGACTTGATACATTGACTATTGCAATGTGATTACCATTGTAGCATTAATGAAGACCTCTAACATATCACATAATTATTCTTTCTTCTAGTAGTGGGAACAATTCAGAACTAGTCTCTTAGCAAGTTTAATATTAATAATATAGCTTTGATGTCTATGATCACTTTTAAAAAAGCAAGAAAGTGAAAGTCGCTCAGTCATGTCCAGCTCTTTGTGATAGTCCATGGAATTCTCTAGGCCAGAATATTGGAGTAGGTAGCCTTACCCTTCTCCAGGGGATCTTCCAACTCAGGGATCAAACCCAGGTCTCTCACATTGCAAGTGGATTCTTTACCAACTTAGATATCATGGAATCTAATCATTAAACTGTGTATTAAACCTCCAGGATATGTTTATCTACTGTATGCAAGAATGTTTCCTTAAATAACATTTCTCTTATTCCTGCTTCTTCCTCCAGGAATCACCATTCCACACTGTGGATTTTGAGTCTGTGTTTTAGATACTATATATGGGATATCATATAGTATTTGCCATTTTCTGTCCAACTTATCTCACTTAGCATAATGTTCTCAGGTTCATGTTGTCAAAATTTATAGCATTTTCGTTTTTCTCACGGCTGAATACTATTCCATTGTGTTACACACATGGACACATACCATGTCTTCTTTTTTGACATCTGAAATATATTTTATTTTTTATTAAAGTATAGTTGATTCTCAATTAGTTTCAGGTGCAGTTCTTAGTTCAGTCACTCAGTCGTGTCCGACTCTTTGTGACCCCATGAATCACAGCAAGCCAGGCCTTCATGTCCATCATCAACTCCCAGACTTCATCCAAACTCACCTCCATCAAGTCGGTGATGCCATCCAGCCATGTCATCCTCTGTGTCCCCTTCTACTTCTGCCCCCAATACCTCCCAGCATCAGAGTTTTTTTCCAATGAGTCAACTTTTTGCATGAGTGGCCAAAGTATTGCAGTTTCAGCTTCAGCATCAGTCCTTCCAGTGAACACCCAGGAATGATCTCCTTTAGAATGGACAGGTTGGACCTCCTTGCAGTCCAAGGGACTCTCAAGAGTCTTCTCCAACAAAATAGTTCAACAGCATCAATTCTTCAGTGCTCAGCTTTCTTCACAGTCCAACTCTCACATCCATACATGACTCCTAGAAAAATCATAACCTTGACTAGATAGACCTTTGTTGGCAAAGTAATTTCTCTGCTTTTTAATATGCTATCTAGATTGACATAACTTTTCTCCCAAGGAGTAAGCGTCTTTTAATTTCATGGCTGTAATCATCATCTGCAGTGATTTTGGAGCCCCCCAAAATAAAGTCTGACAGTTTCCACTGTTTCCCCATCCATTTGCCATGAAGTAGTAAGACTGGATGCCATGATCTTAGTTTTCTGAATGTTGAGCTTTAAGCCAACTTTTTCACTCTCCTCTTTCACTTTCCTCAAGAGGCTTTTTAGCTCCTCTTCACTTTCTGCCATAAGGGTGGTGTCATCTGCATATCTGAGGTTATTGACATTTCTCCTGGCGATCTTGACTCCAGCTTCTGCTTCTTCCAGCCCAGCGTTTCTCATGATGTACTCTGCATAGAAGTTAAATAAACAGAGTGACAATATACAGCCTTGACATACTCCTTTTCCTATTTGGAACCAGTCTGTTGTTCCATGTCCAGTTCTAATTGTTGCTTCCTGATCTGCATATAGGTATCTCAAGAGGCAGGTTAGGTGGTCTGGTATTCCCATCTCTTTTAGAATTTTCCACAGTTTATTGTGATCCACACAGTCAAAGGCTTTGTCATAGTCAATAACGCAGAAATAGATGTTTTTCTGGAACTCTCTTGCTTTTTGATGATCCAGCAGATGTTGGTAATTAGATCTCTGTTTCCTCTGTCTTTTCTAAAACCAGCTTGAACGTCTGGAAGTTTACGGTTCACATATTGCTGAAGCCTGGCTTGGACAATTTTGAGCATTACTTTACTAGCATGTGAGATGAGTGCAATTATGCAGTAGTTTGAGCATTCTTTGGCATTGCCTTTCTTTGGGATTGTATTGAAAACTGACCTTTTCCAGTCCTGTGGCCATTGATGAGTTTTCCAACTTTGCTGGCATATGGAGTGTACCACTTTCACAGCATCATCTTCCAGGATTTGAAATGGCTCACCTCCACTAGCTTTGTTCATAGTGATGCTTTCTAAGGCCCATTTGACTTCACATTCGAGGATGTCTGGCTCAGGTGTGTGATCACACCATCGTGATTATCTTGGTCATGAAGATCTTTTTTGTACAGTTCTTCTGTGTATTCTTGCCACCTGTTGTTAATATCTCCTGCTTCTGTTAGGTCCAGACCATTTCTGTCCTTTATCGAGCCCATCTTTGCATGAAATGTTCCTTTGTATCTTTCCCATTCTGTTGTTTTCCTCTACTTCTTTGCATTGATCACTGAGGAAGGCTTTCTTATCTCTCCTTGCTTTTCTTTGGAACTCTACATTCAGATGCTTATATCTTTCCTTTTCTCCTTTGCTTTTCACCTCTCTTCTTTTCACAGCTATTTGTAAGGCCTCCCCAGACAGCCATTTTGCTTTTTTCCATTTCTTTTCCATGGGGATGGTCTTGATCCCTGTCTCCTGTACAATGTCACGAACCTCATTCCATAGTTCATCAGGCACTCTATCTATCAAATCTAGTCCCTTAAATCCATTTCTCACTTCCACTGTATAATCATAAGGGATTTGATTTAGGTCATACCTGAATGGTCTAGTGGTTTTCCCTACTTTCTTCAGTTTAAGTCTGAATTTGACAATAAGGAGTTTATGATCTGAGCCACAATCAGCTCCTGGTCTTGTATTTGCTGACTGCGTAGAGCCTCTCCATCTTTGGCTGCAAAGAATATAATCAGTCTGATTTCACTGTTGACCATCTGGTGATGTCCATGTGTAGAGTCGTGTGTTGTTGGAAGAGGGTGTTTGCTATGACCAGTGCATTCTCTTGGCAAAACTCTATTAGCCTTTGCCCTGCTCATTCCCATTCCAAGGCCAAATTTTCCTGTTACTCCAGGTGTTTCTTGACTTCCTACTTTAGCATTCCAGTCCCCTATAATGAAAAGGACATTTTTTGGGGGTGTTAGTTTTAAAAGATCCTGTAGGTCTTCACAGAACCGTTCAACTTCAGTTTATTCAGCATTACCGGTTGTGGCATCGACTTGGATTACAGTGATAGTGAATGGTTTGTCTTGGAAACGAACAGAGATCATTCTGTCGTTTTTGAGATTGCATCCAAGTACTGCATTTCGGACTCTTCTGTTGACCATGATGGCTACTCCATTTCTTCTAAGGGATTCCTGCCCACAGTAGTAGAATAATGGTCATCTGAGTTAAATTCACCCATTCCAGTCCATTTTAGTTCACTGATTCCTAGAATGTCGACGTTCACTCTTGCCATCTCTTGTTTGACCACTTCCAATTTGCCTTGATTCATGGATCTGACATTCCAGGTTCCTATGCAATATTGCTCTTTACAGCATCAGACCTTGCTTCTATCACCAGTCATATCCACTTCTGGGTATTGTTTTTGCTTTGGCTCCATCCCTTCATTCTTTCTGGAGTTATTTCTCCACTGATCTCTAGTAGCATACTGGGCACCTCCCGACCTGGGGAGTTCCTCTTTCAGTATCCTATGATTTTGCCTTTTCATACTGTTCATGGGATTCTCAAGCCAAGAATACTGAATTGGTTTGCCATTCCCTTCTCCAGTGGCCCACATTCTGTCAGAGCTCTCCACCTTGACCTGCCAGTCTTGGGTGGCCCCACACGGCATGACTTAGTTTCATTGAGTTAGGTACTTGTGATCAGATTGACTAGTTTTCTGTGATTATGGTTTGTGTGTCTGCCCTCTGATGCCTTTTGCAATACCTACCTTCTTACTTGAGTTTCTTTTACCTTGGACTTGGGGTATGTCTTCACGGTTGCTCCAGCAAAGTGCAGCTGCTGCTCCTTACATTGGACGAGGGTATCTCCTCACAGGCGCCCCTCCTGACCTTGAATGTGCTTTACTGTCTGAGCCACCAGGGAAGTCACCCATGGACCGCGGCAGAAGCGTGCAGGCTGTGATGGACCTCACAGAGCGTGGCCGATAGGAGCTACCCCTCACCCAAGGTGAGGGATGGCGGCAGAGAGGAGCAACCCCATGCCCGAGGTCAGGGTCCGCGGCCAAGAGGAGCAACCCCACATCCAAGCAGTAGTGGTTGCATGGGTACAGGAGGGCAGAGTGGAGTTTCAGGTGTACAGTATAGTAATTCAAAAATTTTATAGATTATACTCCATTTACAGTTATTACAAAATAATTGCTATATTTCTTTGTGCTGTACAATATATCTTTATGCTTATCTATTTTATACATAGTAGTTATTTCACTTACTTCCATATCACCATCTTGCCCCACTCTCTTTCCCTCTCCCCCGTTGTATCCCCTAATTTGTTTTCTAGATCTGTGAGTCTATTTTTTATATAAATTTATTAGTTTAAGATATCATACATAAGTAATAACATACAGTCTTTTACTTCTTTCACAAACCATAATTAATATTCTCTAGATTCATCCACATTGTTGATAATGGCAAAGTTTCACTCCTTTCCATGACTAATATTTCTGTGTGTGAGTATCTATATACAAACATTCATCTATTCATCTGTGGATGGGTATTCAGGTTGCTTCCATGTCTTGGCTATTTAAATCATGCTACAGTGAACATTGGTGTGCATGTGTATATGGAGACTAGTATGGAGGCTCCTTAAAAAAACAAAAAATAGAGTTAGTGGGATCCAGCAATCGATCCTACTCCTGGGCATATACCTCGAATAGAAAAAACTCTAATTCAAAGAGACATATGCTCCCTATTTACATCTTTTAAGGAACCTCCATATTATTTTCAATAGTGACTGTACCAATTTACATTCCTACCAACAGTTTACAAGGATTCCATTTTTTCTATATCCTTGCCAACATTTGTTATTTGTGGTCTTTTTGATGATAGCCATTTTGACAGATGGGAGATAATAGCTCATTGTGGTTTTGATTTACAGTTCTAGAAAGGCAATGCCCAAGAATGCTCAAATTACCGCACAATTATACTCATCTCACATGCTAGTAAAGTAATGCTCCAAATTCTCCAAGCCAGGCTTCAGCAATCCGTGAACCATGAAATCCCTGATGTTCAAGCTGGTTTTAGAAAAGGCAGAGGAACCAGAGATCAAATTGCCATCATCCGCTGGATCATGGAAAAAGCAAGAGAGTTCCAGGAAAACATCCATTTCTGCTTTATTGACTATGCCAAAGCCTTTGAATGTGTGGATCACAATAAACTGTAGAAAATTCTGAAAGAGGTGGGAATAGCAGACCACCTGACCTGCCTCTTGAGAAATCTGTATGCAGGTTAGGAAGCAACAGTTAGAACTGGACATGGAACAGACTGGTTCCAAATAGGAAAAGGAGTACGTCAAGGCTGTATGTTGTCACCGTGCTTATTTAACTTATGCAGAGTACATCATGAGAACACTGGGCTGGAAGAAACACAAGCTGGAATTAAGATTGCCGGGAGAAATTTCAATAACCTCACATATGCAAATGACACCACCCTTATGGCAGAAAGTGAAGAGGAACTAAAAAGCCTCTTGATGAAGGTGAAAGAGGAGAGTGAAAAAGTTGGCTTAAAGCTCAACATTCAGAAAATGAAGATCATGGCATCTGGTCCCATCACTTCATGGGAAATAGATAGGGAAACAGTGGAAACAGTGTCAGACTTTATTTTGGGGGCCTCCAGAATCATTGCAGATGGTGACTGCAGCCATGAAATTAAAAGATGCTTACTCCTTGGAAGAAAGTTATGACCAACCTAGATAGTATATTCAAAAGCAGAGACATTACTTTGCCGACTAAGGTCCATCTAGTCAAGGCTATGGTTTTTCCTGTGGTCAGGTATGGATGTGAGAGTTGGACTGTGAAGAAGGCTGAGTGCCGAAGAATTGATGCTTTTAAACTGTGGTGTTGGAGAAGACTCTTGAGAGTCCCTTGGACTGCAAGGAGATCCAAGGAGTCCATTCTGAAGGAGATCAGCCCTGGGATTTCTTTAGAAGGAATGATGCTAAAGCTGAAACTCCAGTACTTTGTCCACCTCATGCGAAGAGTTGACTCACTGGAAAAGACTCTGACACTGGGAAGGATTGGGGGCAGGAGGAGAAGGGGACGACTGAGGATGAGATGACAGGATGGCATCACGGACTCGATGGACGTGAGTCTGAGTGAACTCTGGGAGATGGTGATGGACAAGGAAGCCTGGGGTGCAAAGAGTTGGACACGACTGAGCGACTGAACTGAACTGAACTGAATAATTGATGATGCTGAGCATCTTGTGACGTGCCTATCCGCCACGTATATGTCTTCTTTGGATTAAAAAAATGTCTGTTTGGGTCTTCTGCCTATTCTTTAATAGGATTTTTAAAATATTAAGTTGTACAAGCTGTTTTATATATCTTGGATGTTAACCTTTATCAGTCATATCATTTATACATTTTTTTCTGACATTCTGTAGGTTACTTTTTCATTTTGTTGTTTCTTCTGCAGTGCAGAAGTTTTATGTTTGATATCATCCCACTGATTTTTTTTTTTTTATTTGTGCTTTTAGTGTCAGATCCAGAAACATCATTGCCTAGATTAATGCCAAGGGATTCTTTCCTATTTTTTTTCTAGGAATTTTATGGTATCAGGTCTTATGTGTAAGTTTTTGATCTGAGGCTTCCTGGCAGCTCTGTGGTAGAATTAATTTTGTGAGTAGTATAAGATAGGAGGATTGCTGGATGGTGTGATAATTCTGTTTTTAAGTTTTTGAAGGAATTAGAGTGTTTTACTCTTATTGTATTCTTATTTAATCCTTCAAATGTCAATATTTACTGTGTATATTTTGATGCACCATTGTTAAATCTTGATGGATTGGCTGCTTTACCATTATATAATAACCTATCTTGTGTCTTGTTTCTATTATTGTGTAAAATTTATTTTATCTCATAAGTATAGCTACCCCCACTTTCTCTTTGTTGCCTCTTTCATGGAATATATTTTTCTATTCTTTTACTTTGAGTCCCTGTTCAGCTTAAAAGATGAAGTGAGTCTCTGGTAGGAAGTTGGCTATTGTTTTTATTCATCTAGAAACTCAGCCTTTTGATATGTAAATTAATTCCATTTACTTTCAGAGTAATTACTGATATGTAAGAATCTACTTTGTTTTCTTATTAATTGCTTCCTGGTTGTTTTATATTTCCATTGTTACTTTTTTCCTCTGTTTCTGCCTACCTTTGTTAATTGGTTATTTTCCATACTGGAATGCTCTATTTCCATTCTTTGTCTTTTGTAGAGCTATTTAAGTTTCTGTGTTGTGGTTACCATGGGCTTACATAGAACATATAGATACAATAGGTCATTTTAGGTTGATGGCAAATTATATTTGATCACCCATAAAGGTTTCACCCTTTTACTCCTCCCTTTTATATTATCAATTTATCTTTTTATATTACATATATATATTTATCAATTTATAGTAGTTATAGTTATTTTACTATTCATTTTCTTTAACCTTTATACTATTGTTAGTTGCTGGTTAAAACACCATTATAAGAATTATAGTTTTCTAATCCTGACTGCCCATTTTCACCTTTACCAGTGTGCTGTGTGCTTTAATATGTTTTCATGTCACTGATTAGCATAACTGCAATTTCAATTTGAAGTCTCCTTTCAGCATTTCTAGGTGGATTTAGTGGTAGTAAACTCAGTCAGCTTCTGCTTGTCTGGAAAAGCCTTAATTCTCCTTCATATCTGAAGGACAACTTTGACGGATAAAGTATTCTTGGTTGACATATATGTATTTTCTCTTTCAAACCTTTAAATATATCATTCTGTTCTTTTCTGGTCTATAGGGCTTTTGCTGAGAAATCACTGATAGGCTATTGGAGGGTCTTCTGTAGGTTACATTCTTTTTTCCCCTAGATGACTTCAAGATTCTTTCTGTTCACTTTATTCCTCACAATTTCGTTATAATATCCCTTAGGGAAAGTCTTTTTGCACTGAGATAATAAGGTAATCTATTAGCTTTGTGAGCTTGCATGTCCAAGTCTTTCTCCAGGTTTGGTATGTTCTCAGCTATCATTTCTTTAAATAAACTCTGCCTCTTCTACTTCTCTGCTCTTTCTAGAACTCCAGTTATTCTGATATTTATCTTTTGATAAGACCCCATAACTCATGAAAAACTATTTTTAAAAACATGGGACCATTAGACACAAAGATTAAGACAATGGTTCTCTCTAGAGGGAAAAATTGGGGTTATGTCCAAAAGGAGCACATCGATATCTTCTAGAACTGGCAATGTTTTCTGTCTCCTAGTTTGGGTGATGCTTCAGTTGTGTCCGACCCTGTGCGACCTCATAGATGGCAGCCCACCAGGCTCCCCTGTCCCTGGGATTCTCTAGGCAAGAGTACTGGAGTGGGGTGCCATTGCCTGTTCCAAGTCTGGGTGATGAGTACCTAGCTTTTGGATTACCTTTATAACCTTCAGAAATATCATAAGTATCATTTTATAAGTATTTAATATTTAATACAAGTTAGAAAGTCCTTTTTTAAAAATTGAATAGAAAATTCCATATACAATCTGATTAGAATTATACAGTAAATATATAAAGAGAAAAAGATTAAATATGAATATGGCAAAATGCTTTAAAACTAGAGCCTGGACAGGACTGAGTGACTGATACACTAATTTTATGATTAAAAAGTAAGAGATTACATTCTGTAACCATGATATCACTAAATCTAGCATTTAGAAAAAACATTTATTTTCAAACTATCAAGAAATGTTTGCAAGATTAAGAAATTACCTTAGGAACTGCATCTCTGAGTAGCCTTTCTGAACATCAGCAGCCATGAAGCATGTTCTTCCTCACTGAAGGGTAAATGACTCTACTAGTTTTCGTGAAATGTTGCCTTTGAGAGTTCATGCTACCTATGTCCCACAACCAATCCACTGGAGAAGTCTGACAGCTCATCTTTCATATTACCTCCTGCATCCATCCTTCTCCTCAGTTCTTAATGAACGCTACTCAGAGTGACAAGGTTGTTCTTCCCATTTACCTCTCTGAAAGTATTATGTTCCCTTATACAAATTCTTCTCAACTCTGAAAATACTTTGACTTTTTCAATGATTCCAAAAGTGCGGATGGCCCCTCTCCACCCCAATCCCTGTGCTGCACATTTCCTACTAGTTCTTCACATATCTGTCCTTCTTGAACCAGTTTGAACTCTTTTTCTGTAAATTCTTCTTAGACTAGCCCAAACTCAACTAGTTTCTTCCTCCTAGAACTTACATTTTTGGCCTTTATCCTTTGTTGTTTTGTATTAAAAGCATTAAGGTTTATTCTGGGCTACTATTTAAAATAGACTCACTTTTTACAGCAATTTTAGGTTCACAGCAAAACTGAGCAGAAGGTACAGAGATTTTCATATGCTCCATACCCCCACTCATGTACAGGTTTTCCCATCATCAGTAACATCCAGCATAATGGTACATTTATTACAATTGATGGACTTATATTGACACACAATTATCATTCAAAGGCCATAGTTTACAGTTCATTCTTGCTCTTGTGTATTCTGTGGGTTTGGATAAATGTCTAATAACATGTACCCACCATTATAGCATCATATAGAATAGTTTTACTGCCCTAAAAATTCTCCGTGATCCACCTATTCATCCTTTCCTCCCCAGGGCCCCTAGTAATCACTGATTATTTTACTGCCTCAATAGTTTTGCCTTTTCCAGAATGTCATATAGTTGGAGTTATGTAGTATCTAGCCTTCTCATATTGGCTTCTTCCATTTAGTGATATGCATTTGTGTCCTCCAGGTCTTTTTAGGCCTTGATAGCTCATTTCTCTTTAGCACTAAATAATATTTCATTATATAGACACACTATAGTTTATTTGTTCACCTACTGGAGGACACTGTTGTTGCTTCCAAGTTTTGGCAATTTTGAATAGAGCTATTATAACCATTTGTGTGCAAGTATTTGTGTGGACATAGTTTTCAACTCCTTTGGATAAAACACCAAGGAGTGTGATTGCTGGATCATATGGTAAAAGTATGCTTAATTTTGTAAGAAGCTGCCACACTATTTTCTAGCATTTGATGGTATTATAATTCTGGATTTGGTCATTCTTGTAGGTATTCATTGGTATCTCATTGTTGCTTTAAATTGCATTTCCCTGTGACATAGGATATGAAATATCTTGTTTTACATGCTTATTTGCCATCTATATATCTTCTCCCTAGCTATTTTTAAAGTACCTAATTTTTTGAACCAAATCTCAGCTATCAACCTCTAAACATTCAATTCCATCTATTTATCCACAATTCCCAGCCCAGCTACTCCACAGGTTCTTGCCTTTCATGCTTTAGAATGGCATTTGTACAAGCATCAGGAGAATTTTTGAGATTTTGAGATTTCCTCTAAGATGTAGTTCAGTTCCAGGTTAGCCTTTAAGAGTCACTTACATACTATTTGTCCTATTACTGGAAACAGATGGAGACACGTATAGAGGACATAGCCTTGACTCATCTAGGGAGTGAGGACTACAGGAGACCAGCCAAAGGACAGTTCTACAGAAAAGAAAAAAAGTGGTAGAAAAAGACTAGTTTTCAGGATGGGTAAATAGTCCCTTAATCAGGCTCTTGTAAAAATGCCTATCCACTGAGCTACCGGCCCCACCTCAGCAGAAGGCAGAAAGCAGCAGTTTCTTATATCAGAGTTAGCCCTGAGCAGCAGTCCCTTTTGTCCTGTCGATAGCAGGAATTGGCTCATGTGACCTTGGAAGAACAAATTTAGGGCAATATCTTGAATTGATTGTTGTCTAGGTTGTTAAAGAGGAACAAATATACTTCTCCCAAATAAACTAATAGCTTACTTTGGAGTTCAGTTAGAACCAAGAAGACTAAAGGGATTTGGTCATGCCTGGGTCATTCTTTAAACTATTGATGGCCAGCTCCTTTACCAAGCAATAGACCTGAGTGACAGCCAGCTAAGAAAACTCACAGTGCCTATCATCTGAAACAAGGAGAATAAATAAAGTGGTTATAAAATTTCCTCAGGCAGTCATATACAATATTTGAATTGATGACTTAATAAAACATTTGGTGGTAGAATAACCTACTTTGATAAAACCCAGTGGTTGTCAGAATATTGCACCCTGATCAGTTCAACATCACCTTCATCTATAGCTGAGAACATGCACAGATCTCCAAGGGAAAGTTATATATTCCCATTTCCTACCCTTTAGTCAAAGAGAATGTTAGAGTAGACATAAGGAGAGGGTGGGGGGAGCCATTTGCTATCCTCTTTTAAATAATTAATGACATAAAGTTGTCTGCTACTCATGGATGACCCTGTACCCCCTAATACGCAACTCAGCCTCCTCCTCTTACTGTTCTTGCACCTGAGAAAGGTGGGACTGAGAGTCATTTGCTGCCATGCATGTCACCATGTCTGAACCAACCTGAAGCTGTCGAGCCAGCAGCTCTCCATCACAGTAGCACACTGGGGTAACAGCTGTCTTTGTTCAGTAGGGATAATTCTTATCCTTGTCTGTAGTTCAGGATTTTATTTTATTTCTATTTTTGACATAATACATAACCTGTTACGCATACACCAAGTTGCTTTTATGAGGAAGACTAGAAAGAAAATACTTTGCAAGGTTTTGGTAATATATCCAAGTCTCCTTGTAGCACACAAAGTATGTCTGCCTCCTGCCTGTAGAGGAGCGGGTCTGAGTGCTCTGACTTCTGCCAAGTGCCGCGCTTGAGTCACTGTATAAGGCATGAGTTTTCACAGAAGCAGAAGACAGTCAAAAGGAGGCAGGACAGTACTGCACTATGATCAGATATAATAACACCCTTTTTGTCCCTTTTACTTGCCTCTACTCAGCAAAAGCACTGATTATGAATTTAAGAGTAGAATTTACCAGTCACTAGAAGGAAAATAATTTAATGAGAAGTTAAAGCTGTCCTTTCTAACATCCATCTCAAGGAACGTGTGTGTTTGCTACTAAGAAGTTTATTAAAAGCCTTCTCATCCATTGTCTCCTTTACTTGAACCATTGCATGAAACAGGTATCATATATTCTTTCTTGCAAATGAAAAAACTGAGATAATGTAAACCGTACAAAATAGTTGTATGGTTGTCCAAAATCATATAAAATAGTTCTTTATGCAGGTAGGTTTCATCCTAAATGTTCTTTCAACCCTGTACTTTTCACCCTAGAGCATCCTGCCTCTCTGTACTTTGGAATCTCTTAACTATGAATGTATATCTGCCACCCATGAATTTATGCAAACACTCTTATAGTATTGGAACATACAACATAATCAATCCATACCAACTTAGAGCAACCAGTTCCATAAGTTTATTTTTGCTATGGAAAACAGAGCTCTTCTCCTCTCTGCCCCCTCCCTCCTTTTTCCTTCCCTATTTTTATTCTTCCATTTTTTTTTCTGGGAAGGATATTAATGTATTGCTCAAAGGGGACCTTCCCTGTTTCTAGCAGTTCTCCATTCACGAAAGGAGTTTGTGTTCAACCTGTTCCATTTGTCATTATGAATTTTGGTCAATCCTTGCTTGAGCTCTGGCTTTCCATACTGTTACAGTTTTAACTTAATCATAGATCCTGCCTTCCCACATCCAGTACTCGGCAGACTTTGCTTAGACTGACACCTCCTACAAGATAATTCATTAACATCGGCCCCTCCACTCCAAGAAGCTCACCCCAGGTTCAACACAGAGCACTCCTACTTGCCTGCTCCTTCATGTATCCTCTTGGTATAGATATAGTCTCCGTCCTCTGTTTAACTGTAAGCTCCCTATGGATAAAGTTGTATTTCTCTCTGCTTCTCATTATAGTACCTAGCTCAATGTCTAAATCTGAGCAGCTAAGGAGTAAACATTTGCAAAATGAAAAGGTCTCCCCTTTCTTGTACTGAGATTATTTCATTTCTTTTGCATTTTAATGTCCCCTTTCCATTCACCAGTTTCAGAGTCTAGAACTTTAGGATACTCCTTAGCAGAAGATTGTTGCTCATTTGTCTATCAGTGTGGGTGCCACATTCCAACTTCCTTCCAAATGCTACTGACAATGTCTGGCATCTTACTGGTCTTTATAGGCTTAGACAGATTTATAGTTATATGGTTCCCTGAGGTGTGGTTAGTAGATGAGAGCTTTTTGAACTTTAATGTATAACTACACAAATAAGTATTTTCTGAAGTGCCTTCCCACTCTTGTTTTCCCAGAAGTTTATATGCCATTTATCTTCTCATTCCCACAGCCCTATGAGATCTTCTTACAAATATTGCAGCATTCTGATGTTTCATAACGCCAATGAATGTGAATTATATAGTAGCATAAAGATAGAAAAAATTCTAGATTCCAGATAACATCAGGGCTCACATTCCTCCCACTAAGGAACCCATTTTTCTCTCTCATTTACTTGAAACTTAGGAAGATGTGTTGGCTCTGACCCCTCAGAAAATAGTAGCTTTGACCTATCCTAATTTTACATACCCAAAAGCAGTATGCTTATTCTTTTATCCTCATATCAATTAATGACCATTCTAGCTTTTTCTTGCCTTGAGTAAAAATAAGTAGTCCTGTTAGAGTCATAGAATATTCTTCTCAACTACTCAAATCCAAATTTTCATGATAGAGAATGTATCTGATAATTGTTAGTGCTATTTTTGACAGATGTTCAATATGTAATAATGATCTGCTGCTTTGACTAATCCAGCCAAATCAACAGCTTTAGACAGAATCCAAAGGCCAGTTTGGGAGCACTGCCAATATCTATTCCAAGAGATTTTAACAATAAAAATCCTCAAGTGAAAAAGAGAGAGAAATATAAATCATTAGATTACTTCCAAAAAAAAAAATCAAACCAGGAAAAATAAAGCATAATAAAATGCGGCTAGTATAATAGTTTGTAGGTTCAATATTTACTAGTTTGTATGCCATCTGAGCTATTTCCTTTAATCAACCATGCACATGGCACTTTTATTCTTAGGGGATATTATTGCCATGACAACTTTATCAGGCTAAACACTGAAATGCAACTCTTGGAGCAATCTCAATTTGAGTACAGTTTACAATATTATTTATGTTATTCTTTTATCAACATCCTTGGCATGCCAAACAGAGATGAGAAATTTTTTTAAATGACTATTAAAATCACAATAAAATGTAAAAACTTTACAAAGAGACGAGGAATAAGCCATTAGGCTGAAAAATGGGCAATCAAAGGAGCTATTGCACTCGGCAGATGGAAAAGCAGCAGGTGCCATGGTGTGATGGGACCTTGCTTCCCATCATGCATGCTCTACAATGATGCAGCCTGACAGGGAAGGGAATTAATGTGTCAGAGCAGGTACTTTCTGTCCATTAGCTGATTCCCAATTCGTCCTCGCAGACTGCTACCCATGGCTCTTGGATAAAATGGTTTGCAATGCACAGCGCCAAAACTTGTATGGGGGAAGCACAGCTACGAGTAGCCCTCTTTCAGTGCCTCAGCTTAACAGAGTGTGAGTGACCAAGTAAATATTTCTCCAGCCCAAACTGGGATTAGCGATTTCAGTCTCTGAATAAATTATTTGAATACAGATCCAGGTGACAAAGGGCCACAGGCTCTCAGTGTGGGAGATGGAAGGGAACACTGATGAAGAGAATTCTTAAGGTAACAAATCAGCTTTCAAACAAATGAGTCTCAGGAAAGCTCTGAGAGTACACTCACCTCTCTGCATTCAGAGAAAAAATGCCAAATTATAAAGGGGCAACCTAAACTGGTGGGTCAGCTGAGACAGACATGGCACATTAAGCACGGTAAACACCCGCGCTCTGGGGCTTTGTCCTGTATGAGGCTGGTTCTTCTTTTCGTTCCCTTCCCGAGCCGGAGTTTCAGGCTAAGGTGTTCCAGATCTTACGTGTGAAACCTCAAAAATAGAGTGAAATAGAAACAGAGTTTAAATTAAATTTGTGCAATTGGTAAGATTAGGTCTTTCCAGATCTTTGTCCAATATACTAATGGAATTGCACAATTGTTTACTGGCCTCGGCTGTTAACACAACTAGACTGCTGCTGCTGCTAAGTTGCTTCAGTCATGTCCGATTCTGTGCAACCCCATATACAGCAGCCCACCAGGCTCCCCTATCCCTGAGATTCTCCAGGCAAGAACACTGGAGTGGGTTGCCATTTCCTTCTTCAATGCATGAAAGTGAAAAGTGAAAGTGAAGTCATTCATTCGTGTCTGACTCTTAGCGACCCCATGGAGCCTACCAGGCTCCCTCCATCCACGGGATTTTTCAGGCAAGACTACTGGAGGAAATGGTAAACCTTATTTTTTTTTCTATCCATTTTCATGACTGCACTGGAAAGTCAAAGCTGGCTCTCTCACTCATTATGTATAGTCATCAAAGGAAGGAAATGGGTATGGGCTGCATTTACGTTAAAATTATGTGCATCTCAAAGAAGCATTAACCTAAGAATTCAATTCAAGCCTTTTTCAGCCGATAGTTTAGGTAGTGAAAGTGTTCCTCGCTCAGTTGTGCCCCACTCTGTGCGACCCCATGGACTGTAGCCCACCAGGCTGCTTGGTCCAAGGGATTTTACAGGCAAGGATACTGGAGTGGTTTGCCATTTCCTTCTCCAGGGGATCTTCCAGACCCAGGGATCAAACCCCAGTCTGTTGCACTGCAGGCAGACTCTTTACCAACTGAGATACCAGGGAAACCCTTAGTTTAGATAAGGGGCATGTTATTCTATTTCAAACCATCCTGGTTTTTTTCTGCACACTTATCACATTGGCATTTATAAATAATTTTCATTTAATTTCTATAAAATCTCACTAAATTCTAAGTGACCCCAAGGAAAGAAACTGAGTGCACCTTGCCTCAGCACTTAGCAAAATACTAGCCACATGGTAGGAGCTCAGTATTAGTAGAAAGAGAAAGAGTTGGAAGGAAGGAGATAAATAATGTAGGAAGAAAATAAGGAAGATGTTGAGACCAGAAGATGTAAAGTAATCCTTAGCACCTTTATACTTCTCTGTGTCTTCTCTAGAAGCCTCCATAAAAGCTTTAAATTTATTGGGCTTCCCTGGTGGCTCAGAGGTTAAGGCGTCTGCTTGCAATGCAGGAGACCAGGGTTCAATCTCTGGGTCGGGAAGATCCCTTGGAGAAGGAAATGGCAACCCAATCCAGTACTCTTGCCTGGAGAATCCCACGGAGGGAGGAGCCTGGTAGGCTACAGTCCATGGGGTTGCAAAAAGTCAGACGCAACTGAGTGACAAACTACTACCAAATAAAATCCACTAAATAAAGAGAAGGAGGACGAGTGAGGAGAAGTGTATGTTTGCATTGACAGCAATAGGATGGATATCACTGAATGGTATCCAAGGACATCTGAATAGACGAGTATGCATATCTTTGGTCATGAAATTAATTTTATAAAGAGACAATGAAAATGGAAATATTTCAGCCAGAATAGAGTGAGTTTTAATTTAGTCAGAGGCCACACCAAGACAGTTTAAAATTAACCTTTTATGTCTTGTGGTTCTTATCCCAAGTGTTTGAAATAAGTAACTATATTTGGTAGTATTTGACTGTGTGGATCACAATAAACTGTAGAAAATTCTGAAAGAGATGGGAATACCAGACCACCTGACCTGCCTCTTGAGAAATCTGTATGCAGGCCGGGAAACAACACTTAGAACTGGATATGGAACAATAGACTGGTTCCAAATAGGAAAAGGAGTATGTCAAGGCTGTATATTGTCACCCTGCTTATTTAACTTATATGCAGAGTACATCATGAGAAATGTTGGGTTGGAGGAAGCACAAGCTGAAATGAAGATTGCCGGGAGAAATATCAATAACCTCAAATATGCAGATGACACCACCCTTATGGCAGAAAGTGAAGAACTAAAAGCCTCTTGATGAAAGTGAAAGAGGAGAGTGAAAAAGTTGGCTTAAAGCTCAACATTCAGAAAACTAAGATTATGGTATATGGTCCCATCACTTTCCCCATCTAGGAAATAGATGGGGAAACAGTGAAACAATGTCAGACTTTATTTTGTGGGGCTCCAAAATCACTGCAGATGGCAATTGCAGCCATGAAATTAAAAGATGCTTACTCCTTGGAAGGAAAGTTATGACCAACCTAGATAGCATATTCAAAAGCAGAGACATTACTTTGCCAACAAAGGTCCATCTAGGCAAGGCTATGGTTTTTCCAGTGGTCACATATGGATGTGAGAGTTGGACTGGGAAGAAAGCTGAGCACTGAAGAATCGATGCTTTTGAACTGTGGTGTTGAAGAAGACTCTTGAGAGTCCCTTGGACTGCAAGGAGATCCAACCAGTCCATTCTAAGGGAGACCAGTCCTGGGTGTTGACTGGAAGGACTGATACTGAAGCTGAAACTCCAGTACTTTGGCCACCTCATGCGAAGAGTTGACTCATTAGGAAAAGACCCTGATGCTGGGAGGGATTGGGGGCAAGAGGAGAAGGGGACGACAGAGGATGAGATGGCTGGATGGCATCACCAACTCGATGGATGTGAGTTTGAGTGAACTCCAGGAGTTGGTGATGGACAGGGAGGCCTGGCATGCTGTAATTCACGGGGTCACAAAGAGTCAGACACGACTGAGCAACTGAACTGAACTGAGGACATTCAGGCTATATCTGATCATCCTTTTATTCATATCTCTCCTCAAATGGAGTAGGAGCATACTGACTATGCAGGAATATACAAGGCAATGATTACTACCCATTTTTAATGTGAAGTAAAACAGTGAATATAGAAATTATGACAACCAATGATAATAACACCTGAAGTGCACAGCACCTTAGAGTTTCCATGATGATTTAATATTTAATCCTTAAAACAATTAGCTAATCTTGTTTTTTAACCTTAATGGGATCATTATCATTAATATACAACATTCGTAAAGTTACTTCTCCATCTCATATTTTTCTCTACTAAAACTATCAAAAAAGATCAAAAATTGAAAGGATAATGAATGGAAAATACTTTGCTTAACAAATGTTAACCATGATTAGTCTTATTATTATTTAGTAGCACAGATATCACTAACTGTAATTTATAGATCCCAATAAAAGAACCTCATAAGTTAAATGATTTCATTGCCCCAGAACTCATATTTCTAATTCTGAAATCATCATGCTCTGTACTATGCCAATTTTATTCTAAGCTGCAGTTGACTTTAAGATCTAAGTTTGAGGATTTGTGGCCCCTTTGGAACACCCTTCACCACAGGATCCTAGGGACAGCAACTTGGTGTGGAGCCAATGCATCAAGCCAACAGAATCAAGGTCTTGGAATAGCAGCCCTGCTGGAGAGGTCAGTCAATATCAGCTGCTTCCCAAGGCCTCCAGAGAACCTGACATTTTGTCTTTCCTTCATTTTGGTTCCTGTCAGTTTCAAAAGAGACAAGCTTTTGGGAATTAAACTGATGTGTTTATGCGACTGTTCCAGGCTGCCAAAATTGACAGTGGCTGAAACTGATGAAAGTAACCAATTTGTCAATTTCCGCAGAAGGAGGGCTTTGAAGACAGAGATTGACTATCCTTTTCCTGCTTGATCTGAAAATTTAATTTTTCCCCACTTTAAAAAGTTTTGTGTTTACTCCTATAAATTTTATTGGACTGTATTTTGGATACAACCTGAATTGGTCTTACAGTTTAAACAGATGGTCAATTCCATAAAAATCCAATTCAGTGTATTGTTTAGTAGAGTGTTATTTTACATTGGGTTGACTGATAAATTTATTTTAAATGGCTAAAAAACGTTATTAAAATGTGGAATCACTCTAAACCCTGCTTCTTTTGAGTTTTGATGCTTCACAGGGAAATCCCATAACTTTAACTGATATATACGCAGTCAAAAATGCAATCAGATCAGGTCAGAATTCTGTTGCATCTGTCAGCTATCTGGTTTTGATCATCTTTGCATGATTAAATCAAAATTATCTTTAGAAACTTAAAATTATACTAGAGGTGTTAGGATTCTTGGGTTCCAAGTCTGCTATTCACCAATTATGCGATTTTTTCACATTACCACCTTTGATTCTCAGCCTTTCCCCCTATATAATGAGGAGGTTAGACTACAGCAGCATTTTACAAAGTGTGTTCTTTAGAAAAAGCTTTCTTACATAGGACATCAATAAGTCTAACAAAAATACATAATAACTTTCCACATAACTTTGGAGAACATTAGTTAAATATGCTTACTGACTATAAGACTTCAGATTCTTTATCATCTTAACATGTTTAACGGATATAGCTCTCAGTCATAAACCCTAGTGTACAATAAAATAACTATACTTTCTAGATCCCATCCTGCCAAAGTGCTGAGAATCTTCTCTTTGGTTATGTAGGAGATATTGGTTCCGGAATCTCCAGGGGCAGACGATATAGGTGGCCCATCTTGTCTTAAGTCATCAATCCACAGAGTTTGTTTCTGGAACTGTCTTCATAAGAGATGAGTCAGCTTTTTCTATAAAGGGAAAGATAGAAAATATAATAGGCTTTGCACACCTTTCAGACTCTGTAACAACTCAGCACCACCATTGCTCAGTTCTGTCATTTTACTGCAAAAGAAGCCGTATATAACATATACAAAACTGTCTTCTTTTTTAACCATTTTAAAATGTAAAAACAAAACTTATGGACTGCATGAAAAACAGATGGTGGGCTGTATCTGTCTTCCAAGCTGTAGTTTATTATCCTCTGATCTAAATGACTGGCTCGCTGATGCTTCTGTGTAAATTTCTTGTTCTGAGCTCCCATTATCTCATGATTTGATGCATTTTTATTTATTCATTCAATATTTACTGAGTGCCTATTAAGTATCTGGTTCTGTGAGAGGTGTAGTGTATACAATGACAAATAAAAAGGCATGGTTCCCACCTCCTTGAACCTTAATGCTTAATTGGGGTGTTAGATACTCCACAGGTAAAGGAATGAAACTATAGTTTAAGTTCTACAAGAAGGGTAACCAGCCACCATGGTTTGCCTAAAACCTTCCTAGTTTTAGTATGAAAAACTGTGTATCCTCCAAATCCTCTGATTCCCAGACAAACAGGGGAGGATGATCACCCTACGAAGGTAAAAGCTGGTGCTATAAAAAAGAATAACATAGTGGATATACTTTATATTGTAGATATAGTCTGGAAATCTTTTGGGGGGGTGTATCATTTAAAGCTGAGAATTGAAAGAGAAGGAAAAAAAACAAAAACGAAAGAAACCCAGTCATATGAGAGGAAGGAATGAAAAGTATAGGCAAAATAAATCACTTGTTTATGAAGAGTTTTGAGCACTCAGGAAACTGTAAAAAGAAAAAGAAAAAAATAAGCTGTTTTTAACTAGGGCAGATCAAACAAGATAAATGGCAGATTGAGATAAAATTAGAGGTGTAGGCAATGGAATATTACTCAGCTATTAAAAAATGCATTTGAGTCAGTTCTAATGAGGTGGATGAAACTGGAGCCTATTATACAGAGTGAATTAAGTCAGAAAGAGAAAGACAAATATTAATGCATATATATGGAATTTAGAAAGATGGTAACAATGACTCTATATGCAAGACAGCAAGAGACACAGATGTAGTTAACAGACTTTTGGAGTCTGGGAGAAGGCGAGGGTAGGATGATTTGAGAGAATAGTATTGAAACATGTGTATTACCATATGTAAAACAGATGACCAGTTCAAGTTCTATGCAGGAAGTAGGGCACTCAAAGCTGGTGCTCTGGGACAGCCAGAGGGATGGGATGGGGAAGGAGGTGGGAGGGGGATTTGGATGGGGGGACACATGTACAGACAGGTCTGATTCATGTAGATGTATGGCAAAAACCACCACAATATTGTAAATTAGCCTCTAATTAAAATTTTAAAATTAATTTAAAAATTAGACATGTAGGAATGACTTATCACGGTCCAAGGTAAGAAGTTTGGGTTCTATTCTAAATGTAGTAGAAAATCATTGTTGTTATTCAGTTGCTAAGTTATGTTTGACTCTGTGACCTGCAGTACCCCAGACTTCCCTATCTACCTCCAGAATTTGCTCAAACTCATGCCCGTGGAGTTGGTGATGCTATACAACCATCTCATCCTCTGGTGCCCCCTTCTCCTCTGGCTCTCAGTATTTCCCAGCATCAGGGTCTTTTCCAATGAGTCAGCTCTTGGCATCAAGAGATCAAAGTACTGGAGCTTCAGTATCAGTCCTTCCAGTGAATATTCAGGGTTTATTTCCTTTAGAATTGACTGGTTTGATCTCCCTCCTGTCCAAGAGACTCAAGAGTTTCTTCAGCACCACAATTGGAAAACATCAATACTTTAGTGTTCAGACTTCTTTATGGTCCAGCTCTCACATCTGTACATGACTAGATCATTATCTAATTTAAAAGGAAGGCTTTTCAAATATTTTCTGCCTAACCCAAGGATTTATTGTTGTTATTTAGTTGATAAGTTGTGTCCAACTCTTTGTGACCCCATGGACTGTTGCCCACCAGGCTCCTCTGTCCACTGGGATTTCCCAGGCAAGAATACTGGACTGGGTTGCCATTTTCTTCTCCAGGGGATCTTCTGGACCCAGAAATCAAACCCAGGTCTTCTGCCTGATAGGCAGATCCTTTATCACTGAACCACCTTGGAAATATGAAAACATTAATCACAATCCTTTTTTTTTCCTAAGAGATACATTGTATATTGGTTACACCAAAGATGATCTTATCTAATACAGGGGATGAGTGCAAAAGTAGGGTGAACAATGAGGAAGAGAAGTGTTAGTAGCTCAGTTGTGTATGGTTGTTTGAGACTCCATGGACTATAGCCTACCAGGCTCCTCTGTCCATGGGGCTCTCCAGGCAAGAATATTGGAGTGGGAAGCCACTCCCTTCTTCAGGGGATCTTCCTAGCCTGGGGATCAAACTCATGTCTCCCGCATTGCAGGTGGATTTTTACCATCCCAGCCACCAGTAAAGTAAGTCAATGTAAGTAAGTAATAAGTAAAGGAAATGCTTAAACTATTCTTTCCAGATGGGGAATTTCTCAGGCTCCCCCTACTAATTTTTGCTTCAGATTCTCTAATAGCCATTTGGTTTCCCTGTGTGTGTTGTATAAGATTTTCATATTTCCATATGTCTGCTTTGGCTGGGACCTTATAGGCTAGTGATTAGGTACTATGATCTCTCTGGAGTTAATCTGCCATTCTCCCCCAGATACTTTGGTTGGCTTCTCTTGACCTCACCAACTGCAGCCAGGGCAGTAGAAGATCACTTTCTATGCACCTCGGGTTTCCCTGGTGGCTCAGACTATTCCTCCTGCAATGCAGGAAACCTGGGTTCGATCCTTGGGTTGGCAAGCTCCCCTGGAGAAGGGAATGATTACCCACTCCAGTATTCTCGCCTGGAGAATCCCATGGGCAGAGGAGCCTGGTGGCCTACAGTCCATGTGATTGCAAAAAGTCAGGCACGACTTGGTGACTAAGACTTTCACTTACCTATACACCCTAGGACTGCATCTAGGATGACAGGTCATATTCACGGGGATGCACGGGAAGGTAATGACTCAAAACATTGATTTGGCATCTTCAGACACAGCTGCAGCCCATCCACATGTTGATCTTCACAAACACCTACAAGAAACAACACAGGCTCTGATTTCTGGCTGAGGTCTCATGTAGGAAAGATGCATTTCATTGACTTGCATTAACAACTCTGGTAATAGGAATGGAGTTACTGACATTTCCATTTCGTGGTGTGAGCACTCCATCATAATGAGGGGGAGTGTGGTTGTTAACCGCTGTGTTGTTAGCACAGGAAAATCAAAATGATTTTTCATCGTTTGTCCCATGTGAAAAACACCCTCATTTAAATGTTCTGAGGTTGCTCCCAATCAACTCCAAGGATCAGGCTGGTCCACAAATTTGCCTTTGGTTAGTATGATAATGAGACTTCAACTGCACACCAAATAATTGTATTTACTTAAATTTATGATTGTGCATTAGAGTGTTCAGTAGTATTCAGGAGGTCTTGAAGCCATAACTTACAGCCTCAACCTCACCTTCTTCTATACATTTTACTTTTAGAAACTGCTATTTAAATGCAGATGGCTGTATAAATTTCCACTCCTGACCTGAAATATATCCAGCAATATACGCTATGATTAATTGGTACTTCAGACCTCCGTTCCCCCCCCGCCAGGAATTATCCGTTTTGCAGCCTGTGAGATAAAATGATAGGCTCCTCTCTAGTAATATACATTCTCTCTGCAGCTTTCAAAGACTAGCATCGAGCAGCAATAGTGGACATTTAATCTCTATTCTCTATCACGTCTTGTTTAAAAATTACATTCAATAGCCAGCCAGTTTGTGAAGGCCACTCTCCCTGAGTTCAGAGTTTCTCAGTCACATTCTTTCTTTTTTATTATTAAAGGCCAAGCTCAGAATCCCTATGTTCATCACTGCTAAGTGTTGATACAAGCCACAAATACTGCCACTGACAGTAGTTAAAAATGCAGCTGGGTTAATGCTGACATATTGTTATCTTTTGAGGGCCAGTTGATATGTGTTCATTTATAATCTAATTGTATGTCCACTTTTTAAAAAATCAGCTTCCAGTGTGGAATGGATAAAAATACAATTACCAAATGATATGTGTAATCATTCAGAGCTGTTAGCTCTAAAAGGTGATATTGCAGTGACATTGAGAAAATTAGATCTATTCTTCATACAATTATATGGCTACACTTTCACTCTAATGCCATTCTAATTGGAAAGGAGCATTGAAATGTGAAGCTGAGTGTGTTTCACTCTCTAATTATCACTGAACAACTCATTCTTAGGATAGGTTTCTGGAAAAGACAGTTGCCAGAATGCTTTGATAATTCCAAATGCTCATTGCTGCTTTCATGTCAGGTAAAGCTTGTTTCATTCAATAAAATTTAGATGGCTACTGATAACTTAGGAGAAATAAAGATTTGGGTGAATGCCTATAATTCTCTTAGTCCATTCGTGTCTTTGAAAAGAAAAATTCTGTATGGATACACTCCCTCTGCTTTTACTTCCAAGTGGACCCTCAAAATGTAAATATTTGCCTTCCTATTTTATAGAGTGGTTGAGAGGCTCAAATTTTATAATAAAAGTTCAAGTTATTTTGTAAACTTCTAAGATACATGTAAATATTAGCTATTACTCTTACAATTGCTGTTAATCATCTGTCAGTAGATGTCAAGACTTGATTTAGTGAGTCAGTTGCTTTAGGGTCACTGCCTATAGAAATGATGATGTCAAGTTAATATCTCTTGCCTTAATTAGATCCCTGCTGTACAAGTCAGTGGTGTCTGGATATGTGTGTATTTAGTAAGGACCCTCTTCTGTTTCCCTATTCTCAGTATCATAGATTTATCTAGTAAACAGTATAGCTAAAGTACTAGTGTATGTTAGCCACTCAGTCATGTCCAGCTCTTTACGACCTCGTGGACTGTAGCCCATCAGGTTCATCTGTCCATGAGATTTCCCAGGCAAGAAAACTGGAATGGGTAGCAATTCACTTTTCCAGAGGATCTCCCTGACCCAGGGATTGAACCCAGGTCTCCAGCATTGTAGGCAGATTCTGTACCATTTTAGCCACCAGGGAAGCCCAAAGTGCTCTTATACCCCATCAACTATTCTATTACTAGACTATAAGCCCTAAGAAGCTGATAACTGTGTCTCTTCATGGAAGGTACTGAATACATCCATACTGTCTGAACAAAAGAGTGAACACTTCTATTTTGTATTTCTTCATTCTTTATAAGCATATATTCCTTTACATCATTGAGCATGATTATAATAACTGCTTTCAAACATTTGTCTTTGAATTCCAACATCTGACTTATTAGTTATGGTGTAAGTTTCCACAGCTTGTCTTTTCCCTTGAAATGGATCAAATTTTCCAGATTTTTGAATTGTATTTTGGATATTATGAGTGATGTCATAGGGACTCCAGACTATGTTACGTTCTTGCGAAGATTACTGATATTTTATTGCTGTTTTAGTGAGCAGTTTGACCTGTCTCAAACTGGAAACTTTCGGAGAGCCACTCAGTTATTTTGGTAGCTAGGCTGCTTTCAGTCTGCCCTGCGCATGTGTGTGGCGAGGGGTCAGTTTGAGGTGTATACAGATTAATATATACAGAACGCACTGTTTACCTTCTCTGGCTCTTTTCTTTTGGGGATTCCGCCCAACCCATTCTAGTGGCTGTCACTGGTTCTCCATGCCAGAAAGATTGAAGTTTCATATAGGAATTTTAGCTGCTCCAAGTACGCTGACTGCGTTCTGACCTTGAGCTAAAAGCAGTAAAAAATGGAAACTCACACCATGTCGTCTTCTTCATCCAAGTGTCAATGTCTCTTCAGAATCTGCCTAGATTTTGTTCACTCCTAGGGCCTTGTGTTTTCCATAGTTTATAGTTTTTATCTGTTGGAGGATTTCTTTTATATTCTATGATGCATGGTGAAAATTAGATTCAGAGAAGCAGTTGTTCAGTCGCCAAGTCCTGTCCGACTATTTGCAACCCATGGACTGCAGCATGCCAGGCCTCCCTGGCCCTCACCATTTCCTGGAGTTTGCCCAAATTCATGTCCATTGAGTCAGTGATGCCATCCAACATCTCATCCTCTGTTGCCCTCTACTCCTTCTGCCTTCAGTCTTTCCCAGCATCAGGGTCTTTCCCAATGAATCACCTGTGCATATCAGGTGGTCAAAGTAGTGGATCTTCAGCTTCAGCATGAGTCCTTCCAATGAGTATTCAGGGTTTATTTCCTTTAGCATTGACTCTGACTGCCTTGCTGTCCAAGGGACTCTCAAGAGTCTTCTCCAGCACCACAGTTGGAGAGCATCAATTGGTTAGCACTTTGCCTTCTTTATGATTCAACTCTTACATCCATACATGACTATTGGAACATAGCTTTGACTATATGGACCTTTGTCAGAAAAGTGATGTCTCTGCTTTTTAATATACTATCTGTATTTATTTTAATACACTGTCTATATTTGACTTCCCAGGTGGCTCAGACAGTAAAGAATCTGCCTACAATATGGAAGGCCTGGGTTCAATCCCTGGGTCAGGAAGATCTCCTGAAGAAGGAAATGGCAACCCACTCCAGTATTCTTGCCTGGAAAATCCCATTGACATAGGAGCCTGATAGGCTAGAGTCCATGGGGTCGCAAAGAGTCGGACACAACTGAGCGACTTCACTTCATATTCATCACAGCTTTCCTGCCAAGAGGCAACTGTCTTCTAATTTCATGGTTACAGTCGCCATCAGCAGTGATTTTAGAACCCAAGAAGAGGAAAGTTATCACTGCTTCTTCATCTGTTCCCCTTCAATTTGCCATGAAGTGATGGGGCCAGATACCATGATCTTAGTTTTTTTAATATTGAGTTTTAAGCTGTTTTTTTTTTCCACTCTCCTCTTCCACATTCATCAAGAAGCTATTTAGTTCCTCTTCTCTTAGTGCCATTAAAGTGGTATTATCTTTATATCTGAGGTTGTTGAAATTTCTCCCCACAATCTTGATTTCAGATTGTAACTTATCCAGCCCGGCGTTTCATATGATGTGCTCTCTATATAAGTTAAATAAACAGGGTGACAATAAACAGCCTTGTTGTATCCCTATCTCAGTACTGAATCAGTCGTCCCATAGAGGGATCTAAATGTTGCTTCTTGACCTGCATACAGGTTTCTCAGGGGACAGGTAAGATGATCTGGTATTCCCATCTCTTTAAGGGTTTTCCACAGTTTGTTATGATCCACATAGTCAAAGACTTTAGCATAGTCAATGAACAGAGGTTGATGTTTTTTCTGGAATTCGCTTGCCCTTGCTATGATCCAGAGAATGTTGGCAATTTGACCTCTGGTTCCTCTGCCTTTTCTAAGCTCAACTTGAACATCTGGAAGTTCTTGGTTCACATAGTACTGAAGCCTAGCTTGAAGGATTTTGAGCATAACCTTACTAGCACAGGAGATGAGTACAATTGTCCAGTAGTTTTAACATTCTGTAGTACTGTTCTTTTGGGGACTTGGGATGAGGACTGACCTTTTCCAGTCCTGTGGCCACTGCTGAGTTTTCCAAATTTGCTGACATATTGAGTGCAGCACTCTAATAGCATCATATCTTAGGATTTTAAAGAGTTCTGCTGGAATTTCCTCACCTCCACTAGCTTTATTGGCAGCAGCGCTTCCTAAGGCCCACTTGACTTTGCACCCCAGAATGTCTGACGCTTGGTGAGTGACCACACCGCTGTGGTTATCCAGGTCATTAGGATCTTTTTGGTACCGTTCTTCTTTGTATTCTTGCCATCTCTTCTTGATCACTTCTGCTTCTTTTAGGTCTTTACTGTTTGTGTCTTTTATTGTGCCCATCTTTGGATGAAATTTTCCTTTGATATTTCCAATTTTCTTGAAGAGATATCTATCCTTTCCCCTTGTATTGTTTTCCTCTCTTTCTTTGCATTGTTCATTGAAGAAGGTCTTCTTGTCTCTCCTTGCTATTCTCTGGAACTCTGCATTCAGTGGTGTATATCTTTCCCTTTCTCCCTTGCTTTCTGCTTCTCTTTCCTCAGCTAATTGTAAGCCTTCTCAGACAATCACTTTGCCATCTTGCTTTTCTTCTTCTTTCACTGCCTACTGTCCAATATTACAAACCTCTGTTCATAGTGCTTCAGGCACTCTGTTTGCTAGATTTAATCCCTTGAATATATTTATCACCTCCACTGTATATTCATAGGGGATTTAGGTAGGTCATACCTGAATGACCTAGTTGTCCCTGCTTTCTTTAGTTTAAGCCTGAATTTTGCTATAAGGAGCTGATGATCTGAGCCACAGTCTGCTCCAAGTCTTATTTTTGCTGACTGTATACAACGTCTCCATCTTCAGCTCCAAAGAATGTAATCAATCTGATTTTGGTATTGACCATTTGGTGATGTCCATGTGTAAAGTTGTCTCTTGTGTTTTTGAGAAAGGGTGTTTGCTATGACCAGTGAATTCTCTTGGAAGAATTCTGTTAGCCTTTCCCCTGCTTCATTTGTACTCCAAGGCCAAAGGAGGTCTTCTAGGTCTTCATAGAACCATTGGACTTCAGCTTCTTTGGCATGGGTGGTTGGACATAGACTTGGATTACTGTGATGTTGAATGGTTTGCCTTGGAGAGAAACTGAGATCATTCTGTTGTTTTTGAGGTTGCATCCAAATATTGCATTTTAGACTCTTGTTGATTATGAGGGTTATTCCATTCCTTTTATGGGATTCTTTCCCACAGAAGTAGGTATAATGGTCATCTGAGTTAAATTCACCCATTCCTTTCCATCTTAGTTCACTAATTCCTATATGAAGATGTTTACTCTTGCCATCTCCTGCTTGACCGTGTCCAATTTATCTTGATTCATGAACCTAATATTTTAGGTTCCTATGCAATACTGTTCTTTACAGCATCGGATTTTACTTTCATCACCAAAAACATCCATAACTGAGCTTTGTTTCTGCTTTGGCCCAGCTGCTTTCTGGAGCTATTAGCAATTGCCCTCCACACTTCTCCAGTAGCATATTGGACAACTTCTGACCTGGGGGCACTCATCTTTCAGTGTCATATCTTTTGCCTTTTATATAGTTCATGGGGTTCTCACAGCAAGAATACTGGAGTGGTTTACCATTTCCTCCTCCAGTGGATCACATTTTGACAGAACTCTCCACTTTGGAGCTACTGTCTCAGTGGCCCTGCACAGCAAGGCTCATAGCTTCATTGAGTTACACAAGCCCCTTCTCCACAACCAGGCAGTGATCTATGCAAGGGCAGAGGTAGTGAGACTTATCTATAACGCCATAGAGCTTCTTTTAATTCTCCAAGTCATGACCATAAAAGCAAACAGTCATGCCCATGTTGTCTTTCTTGATTGTAACACAGGATTTATTTTGTCCTGGATTACTGTCCTCTCAGTCTATTTAGCACACTGTAAGTGACCCCTCTCAGTTTAGGCCAGCACTAGAATAAAATTTAAAGATGCACCAAAAGGTACAATTGCATTAAAGATACTTTCCTTTGTTACTGTAGCTTAGTTCAGAGTTTGTTCAGTAAATGCAACAGTAGTTCCCAAACTCTTAACCAACAATTAGTGGTCACCTAGGATGAGGGATGGTGATATTAGATGATAAATCCAAAGAACAAGCAACAACAACAAAATAAGCTTGCATCTACCTTCTAATCTTTTTAAAATGTACTGGACTATGAAATCAATGCATATTATCATAGTAATTTCCCAGGCTTAAATTTCCTCTTTATAAATGAAATGTTGTATTAAACCATTTCTCTGGGCTCTTGTAGCCCAATGATCTTATTCAATTATTTTCACAAAGACACTGATTACCATTTAGATTGTCAATACCTGTTCAGATTGTAGGTCTAGAAACTTAAGGGGAAAAGAGACAGCAAAAGTGAAAGTTTGTGAACTCACTGAAAGGTGTACTGAACTATTACGATGATCAGAAAATAACCCTTCTTAATTTTCCTGTTTTCAAAATGCTTTGAAGCTACTGTGCAAATTCAGTCATAATCCCCTTCTTAACCTTTGGTTTTCTAGGATTAACTTTTTCTGAGTTCAGGATTTATTGGTTCATTACATGGGGGATTTATGCATCTCCAGTGCTTTTTGTAGGAGATGACTCCTTGACTGTTTCTTTTGGCTTATTTCTTATGTTCTCTGAGTATATGGTCATAAAGTAAACATCAGTTATTGAACTGAAAGAATTAAGAGCAATGCTGATGAAAAAAATCACAAATACAACAAACCCTAGGATTATGCTGATTACTCTGTAATTTATATCCATGTGCTCAGATGGGAATAGTAAAATGCCCTAGAACTTGTAGACAATGATATCCCTCTGAGTGTCAAATTATGAGGTCAGCACTTAGTGGATGAGTTAAGCTATGCTCAGCAAGAGCAAAAGTTGGGTATATTCTCCAAATGATACAGTTTTGTGAAATAAATCTAGCAGTATAGTAAAAACTACTTGTTAGAGGCCTATACTGTGCTTAGAATTCTAGTTATATTATTCTCATAACAAACTTAGTAGACAGTACTGCCATCTCCATTTTGCAGATAAAAAAACTTAAGCTCGAGGAGGATTTGTAATTTGTCCAACACCATTTGTCCAGTCAGGATCAAAGCCAGGGGGAAAAACTCTTACTTTGTCTATTTCTAAGCCTATACACCATTTTCTGATTACAAGGCCTCTCATAAAGCTACAACCAAAAATGCCCCCAAAAGGAAAGTTACAGCAATAGGGATGTGTTTCTATGAATATGGAGAAAAGAAGAGTTAAATGGGCAATCAGTGTTTATCAGACTTTTTAAGGCCCCAGTACTGCTCAACTTTATTCAACGTTTTTTGCACTAATTCTTAGCAGTCCAGTGCTGAAACTCTAAACTAGATGCCAGGACTTCTTCTGTATCACAGGCAAAATTCATTAAAAAAAAAAAATATATATATATATATATATATATATATATATATGTCCTTGCTTTGTAGGTTTTGGTCTTCATCTTATAATGTGGTTGAGCCTTGGAGTCTGTTTTCCAGAATGTTCTAATCTCAGTTATGGTACATATTTCCATCACTCCTCAGGAACAAATGCCAGACCCCAGCCCTTTTCATCTTAACTTGAGCTCCAATTCACAGTTATCCTTCTGATGGCACACACTTCAAACCACTGGAGAAAACACTCCCAGCCTGACTCAGCCCTTTCCAGATCAGCCCCTAATAACTTTACCTGCAGCGTCATGTTCATGGTGCCAGTCTAACCTTCCTTAAACATCAATCTTATCTTGACCTCTAGGCCTGTCTCCTCATTTGTAAAACAAGGTGTTTGAACTAGATGATCTCTAAGATTACTTCTTGCTCTAAAACCATATAAATTCTTCTCATGTATAAGTACACATCTTATTCTAGTATTCTCCAGAGAGTGGAGTGAGACACCAAAACTATTTTCTCTTAGCATGCTTTCTCTGCAGAAAAGTTTTCCAGATATAAAACACTTTTCATTCAAGGTGTCAGTTATTCAAATCTATCACAATACAATTTGAATACAGACTATTTAATCACAGAAGTGCTTTTAAGTGACCTTGTCATCCCCACTCCATTTGATTTGTTATAATTTACATCCTTTGTACTAAAAATAGAAGTATTTTTTTCTGAAGATGTTTCCTAGCTTAGAGGACCCATGGGAAATGTATAATTCCTTGTGAAATGCAAACAGTGTTTCCTTTACCAGTATTCCACTTTGTTTCAACTTTTAAGGTTACTAAAGTGACAGAATGTCCCTCAAATCTTGTTGTCATTATGAAAGTGGCATTTTATTTCAAGGAATAATAGCTGCAGGAAAATAATTTCACAAGGAAAATGTGAAACTGAGTTCAAAGTTTTATAAAAGCTAGCCATATTTTCTTGGGCGTCAGGTTATCCCATGTAGTCAGCTACCTTCAGCTAAGGATGTTTTCCTGGGAGTAGGCATTGTTGGAGAGCCTTAAACTTCAGCCTGGCACAGAGATCATTTATCATGAGGTGATTCAGACATCTCAAGCAGCTATTATTTTTATACTTTATTTTATACTAGTATTAGAGTTCTTCTTTGAATTAAGTTATTACATATGATCCAGTGATTCCATGGACCAACCATCACCTGGTCAACCTCATTAATAGTTTCATGTCTACACAGTTCATAAATCCAGCCCTGGTACCTACATGGGTCTTCCCTGGGGGCTCAGTGGTAAATAATCTGCCTTCCAATGCAGGAAACACTGGAGACACAGGTTCGATCCCTGGGTTGGGAAGATCCTCTGGAGAAGGAAATGGCAACCCACTCCAGTATTCTGGCCTGAGAAATCCCATGGATAGAGGAGCCTAGTGAGAAATAGTCCATGAGATCACAAAGAATCAGACACGATTTAGCAACTAAACAACCACAATAAGACATACACATAGAGCATCCGTAATATAAAGAATCATTTTAAATCACTTGATATTAGCAATTCTCCAAATAAAATCACTGGAAATCTCATATAGAATTCAACTGGCCCCAAAATCACAGTCATGCCACATACATACACACAGCCATACGTACATGCTCTCCACCCTGATTCAGGCCAGTCTAGACTGGGATGAGGATTCCTGGATCCTCCTGTTCCTCCCTGTGCCTTCCTCCCTCTACTTTACTACACAGTGACTTTTACATAAAGGGAAAAGGAGCCCTCTGAGGGGAAACTGGAAAAGGGACCATAGGCAAATTTAGGGGTAGGGGAGTCCGCATCTGGGCCTTGCCACATGGGTCACAAACATCCCAGTCCCTCACCAGCCAACATTGGATGCAGTGAACAGAGGAGAGCAGGGAGGCACAGAGGGCTGAGGGCCTCTATGCCTTCCTTCGCCTGTGAGTGAGTGGAGACCATTACAATCTTTATTCAAAAAAGAAAGAAAACCTGTAATTTAGCCACTGAAGAAAGGGACAACTAAAGATTCAAAGAAGAATATCTCTACTATTCAGATTGAATCTTCTAGGGATGACCTTACTTTTCTCAGCCTCATTCACCTGACTCTCAGTGGTCCATTATCCTCAAGTTGAGGCTCTTGAGAGTCCCTTGGATTGCAAGGAGATCCAACCAGTCCATCCTAAAGGAGATCAGGCCTGAATGTTCATTGGAAGGACTGATGTTGAAGCTGAAACTCCAATACTCTGGCCACCTGATGCAAAGAACTGACTCATTTAAAAAGACCCTGATGCTGGGAAAGATTAAAGTCAGGAGAAGAAGGGGACGACAGAGGATGAGATGGTTGGATGGCATCACCAACTCAATGGACATGAATTTTAGCAAACTCCAGGAGTTGGTGATGGACAGGGAGGCCTGGTGTACTGCAGTCCATGGGGTTGCGAAGAATCAGACATGACTGAGCAACTGAACTGAACTGTGACATCAGAAGTGGAGTCTTACTTCACATTGGTTTACTGAATATAAGATGTGTACATATCAGGCAGGGGTCAATTGTGCTGACAAACAATCTTATATTATAAATTAAAATATTGCTGTGGTCACATTTTACAGATTAGTGCATGGTTAGTTTTTCTTATTTTACTCTGGTGCACGTTTCTAACTTTATAAACTAATCTAGATTTTTTTTTCATGTTTCACAAACCATGATAATCTCAAGTAAGGCTTGAAAAATTTTCCCAAAGACTCTAAGAATCTCTTCAGTAGTGTGCTCATTGATTTATACTATTTTGCATGTTATTTGTTATATGTCTGCTTTTAATAACCTCAGTATTAGACACTTTAACAAAAATAGAAAGAGTTCCTGACTTCAAGGATCTTTAGTCTAAAAAGGAGAAATAGGAGCAAATGAGTAATAGCAGTTCAAATTGGTGAAGTCTATAAAAAGACAAAACAAGAGACAAAACAATTTTCTTTTTCTGAAAGGTTTGTCAAGGAATCAGTTCAGTTCAGTCGCTCAGTCTTGTCTGACTTTTTAGACCCCATGAACCACAGCACGCCAGGCCTCTCTGTCCATCACCAACTCCTGAGGTCCCCCAAAACCCTTGTCCATTGAGTTGGTGATGCCATCCAACCATCTCATCCTCTGTCATCCCCTTCTCCTCCTGCCCTCAATTTTTCCCAGCATCAGGGTCTTTTCAAATGAATCAGCTCTTTGCGTCAGGTAACCAAAATATTGGAATTTCAGCTTCAACATCAGTCCTTCAAATGAACACCCAGGACTGATCTCCTTTAGAATGGACTGGTTGGATCTCCTTGCAGTCCAAGGGATTCTCAAGAGTCTTCTCCAACACTACAGTTCAAAAGCATCAGTTATTCTGCACTCAGCTTTCTTTATAGTCCAATTCTCACATCCATACATGACTACTGGAAAAACCATAGCCTTGACTAGACAGACCTTTGTTGACAAAGTAATGTCTCTGCTTTTTAATATGCTGTCTAGGCTGGTCATAACTTTCCTTCCAAGGAGCAAGCATCTTTTAATTTCATGGCTGCAGTCACCATCTGAAATGATCTTAGAGCCCCAAAAAATAAAGTCAGCCACTGTTTCCACCATTTCCCCATCCATTTGCTGTGAAGTGATGGGACTGGATGCCATGATCTTAGTTTTCTGAATGTTGAGCTTTAAGCCAACTTTTTCACTCTCCTCTTTCACTTTCATCAAGAGGCTCTTTAGTTCCTCTTCACTTTCTGCCATAAGGGTGTTGTCATCTGCATATCTGAGGTTATTGATATTTCTCCTGGCAATCTTGACTCCAGCTTGTGCTTCCTCCAACCCAGCATTTTTCATGATATACTCTGCATATAAGTTAAATAAGCAGGGTGACAATATACAGCCTTGATGTACTCCTTTCCTATTTGGAACCAGTCTGTTGTTCCATGTCCTATTCTAACTTTTGCTTCCTGACCTGCTTACAGGTTTCTCAAGAGGCAGGTCAGGTGGTCTGGTATTCCCATCTCTTTCAGAATTTTCCACAGTTTATTGTGGTCCACACAGTCAAAGGCTTTGGCATAGTCAATAAAGCAAATCCCTTATGACTATACAGTGGAAGTGAGAAATAGATTTAAGGGACTAGATCTGATAGACAGAGTACCTGATGAACAATAGACGGAGATTCATGACATTGTACAGGAGACAGGACTCAAAACCATCCCCAAGAAAAAAAAATGCAATAAAGCAAAATGGCTCTCTGAGGAGGCCTTAAAGACAGCTGTGAAGAGAAGTGCAAAGCAAAGGAGAGAAGGAATTCCAGTCCATCTTATTACGCTGATTCCTAGAATGTCGATGTTCACTCTTGTAATCTCCTGTTTGATCACTTCCAATTTGCCTTAATTCATGGACCTAACATTCCAGTCTTCTATGCAATATTGCTCTTTAAAGCATCAAGCCTTGCTTCTATCACTAGTTCCATCAACAACTGGATGTTGTTTTTGCTTTGGCTCCATCCTTTCATTCTTTCTGGAGTTATTTTCTCCACTGATCTCCAGTAGCATACTGGGAACCTATTGACCTGAGGAGTTCCTCTTTCAGTATCCTGTGATTTTGGCTTTTCATACTGTTCATGGGGTTCTCAAGACAAGAATACTGAAGTGGTTTGCCATTTCCTTCTCCAGCTGACCACATTCTGGAGAAGTGGACCAAGTGGAGAAGGTGATGACACCCCCACTCCAGTACTCTTCCTGGAAAATCCTATGGACGGAGGAGCTTGGTAGGCTGCAGCCCATGGAGTTGCTAAGAGTCAGACACGACTGAATGACTTCACTTTCACTTTTCACTTGCATGCACTGGAGAAGGAAATGGCAACCCAGTCCAGTGTTCTTGCCTGGAGAATCCCAGGGATGGGGGAGCCAGGTGGGCTGCCATCTCTGGAGTCGCACAGAGTTGGACATGACTGAAGCGACTTAGCAGCAGCAGCAGTGGTCTGTGTGATCAGATTGGCCTGTTGCCTGTGATTGTGGTTTCATCTGTCTGCCCTCTGATGCCCTCTCTCAGTGCCTACCGTCTTACTTGGGTTTCTCTTACCTTGGATGTGGGGTATCTCTTCAGGGCTGCTCCAGCAAAGCGCAGCCACTGCTCCTGACCTCGGAGATGGGGTAGCTCCTCTCAGCCGCCGCCCCTGACCTTGGACATGGAGTAGCTCCTCTCGGCTGCTCCTGCAGCTGTCACAGCTGCTGTTCCTGCAGGCATCACAGCCAAGTAATAATTGAATAAAATTTGAAAATATTAAAGTATATCATTTTAGAAGTTTTGACAAATATATATCCCCTTGAAACTATCAGTACAATCAAGATGGCTCATTCATATGCCCCAAGGTTTTCTCCTCCCCCAAAAGTTTTCTCCTTCCTCCCACCCATACAAATTCCACCCTACCCTGACAAGTAATCAATGATCTGATTTGTACCACTATTGACTATTTTTATTTTCTAAATTTGTATATAATATAGTTATGCAGTATGTATATATGGTCACATATTCTACTCAGAATAATTATTTTAGAATTTATCCATGTTTTAATATATGTTCATTTTTTTTCTTTAATATTTCATTATACGGATATATCTCAATTTTATTATCTACTTGTTGGACATTTAGGTTATTTCTAGTTTGGGGCTATTATAAATAAAGGTATGAGCATTTATGAACTAGTTTGTGTATGAAAATATCCTTTCATTTCTCTAAGGTAAATACTTAGAAATATGATGGCCAAGTCATATGGATCACTTTTCAAGAAACTGCCAAACTTTTCTCCAAAATGTTTGAGACCATTTTACAATCCCAATGTATGAGATTTCTAATTGCTCTAGTTGGTCAGCATTCTATTAACAGTTTTAGCCATTCTAGTAGCACTATACTGGTATCTCTTTTTAGTTTTAATTTGCATTTCCTTAGTGAATAATAATGCTGACAGCAGCTTTCCATGTGCTTACTAGCCATGTGTGTATTATCTTTGGTGAAGTGCATGAGCAAATGTCTTGCCTATTTTTAAATTTTCTTGATTGTCATTTTATTAAATTGTAAGACTTTCTTATTAAGTTGTTGGAGTTTTTCATATATTCCAGATACAGATCTTTCAGTTCAGTTCAGTCGCTCAGTCGTGTCCGACTTTTTGCAACCCCATGAATCGCAGCACGCCAGATCTTTGGTGGGGTACAAAGTGAAATGTTAGTAACTCTGTCGTGTCTGACTCTTTGTGACCCCCACGGACTGCAGCTCACCAGGCTCCTCTGTCCATCGAATTCTCCAGGCAAGAATACTAGAGTGGGTTGCCATTTCATTCTCCAGGGTATCTTCCCCATGCAGGGATCAAACCTGGGTCTCCCACATTGCAGGCAGACTCTTTACCAACTGAGCCATCAGGTAAGCTTGGTTCAGTACATGTTTTACAAAAATTAACTTTCCCAGTCTGTGACCTGCTTTTCATTTTCTTCTCTTGCAATTTGAAGATCAAAAGTTCTTAACTTTTATGAAGTCTATTTATTGACTTTTTCCATTTATAGTTATCGAATATTTTATAATACTTAAACTATAGCTAAGAATATGGATGATTAGGATTTTTTCTGAATGTTTAAAGTTTTAATTCTTAAATATTTAGTTCTATGATCAATTTCAAGTTAGTTTTTATATATGGTATTTGATTAAGAACCTTTCTATTTTCCAGGCACAATTCAATATAAAGATCATCCTGTTTTCACTGAATTGTCTTGGTAAACTAGTAAAAAATGAAGTGAACATATATGTGTGTCTTTATCTGAACATCATTCCAAGGAACCATCTTCTGTCTTCACAGTAATATCATATTGTCCTTATCACTGTAGTTTTAAAATGCTTTGATAATAATATCACTGTCACTATATAAAGGAGGTCTGAGATATTAATAAAAGTATATTTCTAAATTGGAATAACTAAATGCCCTTTGCTCAAAAAAATAAAATGAAAAAACCAGCACCCTGGAAAAAAATAAATCTTATACTCTGGTTGTATAGGACCCCAAATTTGGTCTTCTCTTTCAAAGTTATTTTGGCCATTTCATTTTGATATAAAGTTTAGAAAATTGCTTGTCAATTTCTAAAAAAAAAAAACCACCCTGAATGGATTTTATTTAGAATTATACTGAATAGGTAGATCAACTTAGAAAATATTGTTATCTCAACAATACTGAGGATTCCTGTCCATTAATATAGCATTTCTCTCCATTTCTTTAGATTTTTTAAATTTTTCCTAACAACGTTTGCCAGTTTGCAGTGTATAGGTCTTGTGCACAATTTGACATATTTATCACTAGATATTTCATATTTTATATAATATTGTAAACAGTATAGCATTTTTAATTTCAGTTTCCAATTTCTCATTACCAGTATATAGAAACACATTAATTTCTCTATATTAATCTTATATGTTGCAAACAGGTTAAAATTATTTATTCATTTTAGTAACATATTTATAGATTCCCTAGAATTTTCTACAGTCTATTAATTTACAGTTTTTGTTCCAACCTAGATGTCTTTCATTTATTTTCTCATCTCACTGAACTATTTAGAACCTTGAGAACAGAACTGAACAGAATGATGAGAGCAGACATCATAGCCTTATTTCTAATCTTATGAAAATATCATTTGTCTTTCATCATGAAGTATGATTTTAGAAGTAGGATTTTCTTTGATACTTTTTATCAGGCTGAGAAAATTCATTTCTTTTTCTAATTTCCTGGAGCTTTTACAAGGAAGGATATTGGATTTTTGTCAAAGTGTTTTTCTATGTCTTATTTAGATAATGCTATGTTTTCCCTTTCCATCTGTTAATATGATAAATTACATTGATTTACTAGTCTTTAATTTTAGAACAGTTTTAGAATTATAGAAAAATTGAAAAGATAGTACAGAGTTCTCAGTATGCCCTATACCCATAGTTCCTGCTATTATTCATTATATAGTACTATTATGATACATTTGTTACAATTAATAAACTAACACAGTTAACACTGTTATAAAGTTCATAGCTTATTTGTACATGTGTGCTAAGTCTGGGAAGGCCTTGTAGTTTATCTAGATTTGCTTAATTTTACCTAGAGTCCTTTTTCTGTTCCAGGATTCCATCCAGCATATCACATTACAAGCAATTGTCAGGTCTCTTTAGACTTTTGATTGGGTGGTTTCTCAGACTTTGTTTGTGTTGATGATCTTGAGAGTTTTGAGGAGTATTAGTCAGATGTTTTGTAAGATTCCCTTTATTGGAATAAAAATCACGTTTTCTCTCGTGATAAGACTGAATTTGGGCTTTACAGGTGGCACTGGTGGTCAAGAACCTGCCTGCCGGGGCAAGAGATGCAGGAGTCGTGGGCTTTATTCCCTGGGTAGAGATCCCCTGGAGGAGGGCATGGAAACCCACTCTACTATTCTTGCCTGGAGAAATTCATGCAAAGAGAAGCCTGGGAGGTTATGGTCCACAGGGTCACCAAGAGTCAGACACGATGGAAGTGACTTAGCATGCACACACACAAGACTGGATTTATGGGTTATAGAGAAGAACAGAGTGGTAAAGTGCCATTTTTATCACATTTTTAAAAATCATTTTAAATAAAATCTACTATTTGTAACATCAGCATTATTGGTGTTAACTTTGTTCACCTAGATCAGAAAATATTTGCTAGGTTTCTCCACTGTAAATTTCTCCTGTTCCTCTTTTTCTCATTGTACTCCTCAGAGAAGAAGTCACTATGCACAGCCCACACTTAAGGAGTAGGGAGTTATATCACACCTTGAGGGAAAAAAATATTTACATAAATTATTTGGCGTGTTTCTGCACATGTCTCTTCTCCATTTAGTTATTTACTCAGTGATTACTTTTATCAATATTGACTTGGATATTTATGTTATACTTTGGATTATATTATATTATTATATATAATAATATATATTATAATAAATCATATATTTATTTTATTTTCTTGCTCAAATTGTTAAGCTTGGCCACTGAGGACACGTTCAGTTGGCTCTTGTGTCCCTGACATTTTCTCATCACTGTATTTTTGTTTTTGTTTTCTATCTTTGTTTATTTCTTTAGTTTCTGACACTACAAGATTCTCCAGGCTCATCTTGCATGAAAGCCAAAGTCTCTCAGTCATGTCTGACTCTCTGTGATCCCATGGACTATACAGTCCATGGAATTCTCCAGGCCAATATACTGAAGTGAGTAGCCTTTTCCTTCTCCAGGGGATCTTCCCAACCCAGGGATCAAACTCAGGTCTCCCACATGGCAGGCGGATTCTTTACCAGCTGAGCCACCAGGAAAGCCCAAGAGTACTGGAATGGGTAGCCTATCCCTTCTCCAAGCGATCTTTCCAACCCGGGAATTGAACCGGGATCTCCTGCATTACAGGCAGAGTCTTTACCAGCTGAGCTACCAGAGTCTTGCATATTTCTTGCCCATGTCATAGAATAAGTAATTTCTCCAAGAATCTCTGGTTCTTTTTATAGGAAACTGGTATTAGAAATCAAGTTTCCAGTGTTAGGTGCACATGTTGTTTTGTTGTAAATAGAAACAGAATCATTGCTTCTATCTCAGTTGACAGAGCAAGGATACACTACTGTGTATATTAAAATCTGTTATACATATGTCTGTATAATACAAAAATGTATACAACCATGTTTAACTACCTGTATCTGTAATAAGCTAAACATTAGTTTATACTGATGTTCCCAGCTCTAATTCATTATTACCAGAGGGATCATTCTAGCTTCCCCCTCTTTCTTACCTTTAAACTCTGACTATAACAATAAGAACTCTGATTTGTTTACTCAATTGCCAGTTCCAGCATACATGTATTGCAGTATCAGAATTATTAAACTGCACTTCATGGGAGACCACTCTACAAACCTCACTGCACTCGCTCATTAACAGTTCTTTTTGCTTTTACTACTACATGCTCCCCTCCTTTCCAAAGGTAATAGGTCAGCACCTTTCCCTGAAACTTTCCCAGTTAGATTGTTTCATACATTTGTAACACAGTTAGACTGTCTTCTCACACTTCACAGGCCTTCCATGGATTCCTCAAAGCCCTAAATATTTTCCTTATAACAGCACACATTAAGATTCAGTCTGTGCTGTAAAGTTTTATGGTTTTTGAAAACTGTATACTGTCTTCTCAGAGAAGGCAATGGCAACCCACTCCTCCAGTACTCTTGCCTGGAAAATCCCATGGATGGAGGAGCCTGGTGGGCTGCAGTCCATGGAGTCACTAGTAGTCGAACATGACTGAGCAATTTCACTTTCCCTGTTCACTTTCATGCATTGGAGAAGGAAACGGCAACCCACTCCAGTGTTCTTGCCTGGAGAATCCCAGGGATGGGGGAGCCTGGTGGGCTGCCATCTATAGGGTCTCACAGGGTCTGATACAACTGAAGCAACTTAGCAGCAGCAGCATACTGTCTTGTAACCACCATTACAGTGTCATACAAAATAATTTTACTGCCCTAAACATTTCCTATGCCTCACTGCCTCCTGTCACCACCACTCTGCTACTAGCCACTGACCATTCTACTGTCTAAACAGTTTTGGCTTTTCTAGAATGCAGTATAATAGAGATCATACAATGTTTAGCCATTCAGAATGGTTTCTTTCACTTCACAACATACGCTTAAGATTCTCCCATGTCTTCATGGCTTATATCTCATTTTAAAAGATTAAATAATATTCCATTATACAGATATATCTGTTTGTTTATTCATTGACCCATTCAAGGAAATCTTGTCACTTCTAGTTATTGCAGATATGAATAAAGCTGCTATAGATATTTGTGCATGGATTTTTGTATAAACATAAATATTCAAACAATACATACCTAGCAGTTTACTGCTGGGCTGTACAGAAAGAATGTGTTTAGTTTTGTAAGGAGCTGTCAAACTGTCTATCAAAATGGCTCTAGCATTTTTCAATCATACCATCAGGGAACAGAACTCTGTTGTTCCACATCCTCACCTACACTGGTATTGTCTTTTTGTTTTAATTTTCTTTTAGGATTGTAGCTGGCCTAATAGATGTATATTGACAACCATTTTTGTTTGAATCTGCAATTCCCCTAATGACAAGTGATGTTGAACATTTTTTAATATGCTTATTTGCCACTTGTATATTTTTTCGTGGGGTGTCCAGATCTTTTGCCCATTTTTAAGCTTTTTGTTTGTTTTCTTACTGCTGAGTTTTAGTAGTTTTTTATATAATTTGGATATAAGTCCTTTATTATATGTGCGTGCTCAGTCGCTTCACTCATGTCTTTTGTGACCCTAAGGACTGTAGCCTGCCAGGCCCCTCTGTTCAAGGGATTTTCCAGGCAGGAATAGTGGCTAGAGTGGGTTGCCATTTCCTACTCCAGGGATCTTCCCAAACCAGGATGTCTCCTCTAGAGCAACCTGGGAAGCCCTTATCTTATATATGGGTTTACAAATAATTTCTTCAGGTCTGTGTCTATTGATTGGAGAAGGCAATGGCACCCCACTCCAGTACTCTTGCCTGGAAAATCCATGGACGGAGGAGCCTGGTAGGTTGCAGTCCATGGGGTCGTTAAGAGTCGGACACGACTGAGCGACTTCACTTTCACTTTTCACTTTCATGCATTGGAGAAGGGAATGGCAACCTACTCCAGTGTTCTTGCCTGGAGAATCCCAGGGACGACAGAGCCTGGTGGGCTGCCGTCTATGGGGTCGCACAGAGTTGGACACGACTGAAGTGACTCAGCAGCAGCAGCAGTGTCTTTTGATAGCAGTGACTTTTAAAAAGCAAAAGTTTTAAGTTTCAATAATGTCCAGTTCATTATTTTTTTCTCTTTATTGGCTGTGCTTTCAGTGTTGTATCTAAAAACTCATTGCCAAACTCAAAATCATGTAGGTTGTCTCCTATTATTTCTTCTAGAAGTTTCATGATATATTTATATGTATGATTATTTTGAGTTATTTTGTCAAAGATATAAGTCTCTGGTTAGTTTCTGCTGCTGCTTCTCCTTTTTATCCATCCCTCCTTCTGTGCATATAGATACCTAATTTTTCAGCAGCATTTTTCATCTCCAGAAATTATTTATTTTACAACTAGAAGTTTAGCGTTTGAGGAAGAAACTGTTCTTTCCCCAATAAACTGTCTTTGCTCCTTTGTCAAATGTCAATTACCTATTATTGTGTGGGGCTGATTCTGGGCTATCTAGCTTATTCCACTGATTTATAGGGTGTTTTTTCCTTCCTTTTTTTTTTTTTTTTTTAAACAATTCAACACTAGCTCCATAACTGTGGCTTTGTCGTAAGACTTGAACTGTCAGTTCTCCAACTTTGTTTCATTAGTATGTTGGCCATTTCTATTTTATGGAAGGTCGTTTGCCTTCCCTAAAACTTTAGAATCAGTTTTTTAATATTCTATCAAGATTAATCCCTGTTGATGTGAAGGATTACATTAATTGATGTTCAAGTGTTGAACCAGCTTTGCACACCTGGAATAAAACCCACTTGGTATTGGTACATAAATTCTTTATACATTGTTAGATTTGGTTTCGTAATGTTCTCTTAAGAATTGTACAACATATGATAATGAGAGAAGTTTCCCTGTAGCTTTTCTGTATCATAATGCCTTTAACTGATTTTCTTAGGGCAATGTTGACCTTATAAAATGAGTTAGGAAGTGTTCTGTTGCTTCTGTTCCCCTGATATTCAAGAGAATTGGTATTAATTTCTTAAATCTTTGGTAGGATTTAACCTGGTATTTTTTAAAAATATTAATTATTGATTAAGTTTCTTTAATGGATATAGACTTATTGTATGATCTATTTTCCTCATGTGACTTTTGGTAGTCTCTGTCTTTTAAGTAACTGATACATTTTCATTCATTATTAAATCTGTAGGCATGAAGTTTTTCATTATGTTCATATATTGTCCTTTTTATATCTAAGTTATCAGTAATAAGGGTACGCCATTCGTTTCTAATATAGGTAATTTGTGTTCTCTCTTTTGTTCTTGGTTAATCTGGCTAGAAATTGATAAATTTTATTTATCACACTGAGTAACTAATATTTGGAGAAGGCAGTGGCACCCCATTCCAGTACTCTGACCTGGGAAATCCCATGGATGGAGGAGCCTGGTAGGCTGCAGTCCACGGGGTCGCTAAGAGTCAGACACAACTGAGCGACTTCACTTTCACTTTTCACTTTCATACATTGGAGAAGGAAATGGCAACCCACTCCAGTGTTCTTGTTTGGAGAATCCCAGGGACGGGGGAGCCTAGGGGCTGCCGTCTATGGGGTGGCACAGAGTCGGACACGACTGAAGCGACTTAGCAGCAGCAGCTGATATTTGGTTTTGTTGGTTCACTCTAATATTTTCTGTTTTCAACTTCAATAATTTCTCCTCTAATTTCTATTAGCTGTTTTCTTCTGCTTGCCTTAGGCTTAAATTTGTATTCTTTGTCTAGTTTTCTAAAGTGGAAGGTAGATATGAGCCATGATGAAAGACTTTACAAAAGTCTCTAAGTATAATAGTGGATTTGTCTATTTTTCATTGCAGAGCTATCAGTTTTTGCTTCCCATATTTTGACACATTATTGTTTGGTGCCAAAATATTAAGGACTGTTATATCTCCTAAGAGAATTGACTTCTTTATAATTAAGTGGTGTTCTTCTTTATCTTAGATAATTTTTTGTTGTTGTTCTGAAGTCTGCTTTGTCTGAGGTTAATGTAGCTACTCCAGCTACTCTTGGGTTAGTATTAGCATTTGATTCTCAATCACTTTACTTTTAACTATTCTGCAATTTTAGATTGAAAATATGTTTCTTATAAAAACAACATATAACTGGATCTTGCTTTGTCTGTAATCCACTCTCAGTTCAGCCACTCAGTTGTGTCCGACTCTGTGACCCCACAGACTACATAGCATGACAGGTTTCCCGGTCCATTACCAACTCCTGGAGCCTACTCAATCTCATGTCCATCAAGTCAGTGATGCCATCCAACCATCTCATCCTCCATTGTCCGCTTCTCCTCCTGCCTTCAATCCTTCCCAGCATCAGGGTCTTTTCCAATGAGTCACTTCTTCACCTCATGTGATCAAAGTATTGGAGTTTTGGCTTCAGTATCAGTCCTTCCAATAAATACCCAGGACTGATTTCCTTTAGGATTGATTGGTTAGATATCCTTGCAGTACAAGGGACTCTCAAGAGTCCTCTCCAACACCACAGTTCAAAAGCATCAATTCCTTGGTGCTCAGCTTTCTTCACAGTCGGACTCTCACATCTATACATGACCACTGGAAAAACCATAGCCTTGACTAGACAGACCTTAGTTGGCAAAGTAATGTCTCTGCTTTTTAATATGCTATCTAGATTGGTCATAACTTTTCTTCCAAGGAACAAGCGTCTTTTAATTTTGTGGCTGCAGTCACCATGTGCAGTGATTTTGGAGCCCTCAAAAATAAAGTCTGTCAATGTTTCCATTCTTTCCCCATCTATTTGCCTTGAAGTGATGGTACTGGATGTCATGATCTTAGTTTTCTGAATATTGATTTTTAAGCCAACTTTTTCACTCTCCTCTTTCACTTTCATCAAGAGGCTCCTTAGTTCTTCTTTGCTTTCTGCCATAAGGGTGGAGTCATCTGTGTGTCTAAGGTTATTGATATTTCTCCCAGCAATCTTGTTTCCAGCTTGTACATGATCCAGCCCAATATTTTGCATAATGTAGTCTGTGTATAAGGTAAATAAGCAGAGTGACAATATACAACCTTGACATACCCCTTTCCCAATTTGGACCCAGTTCCATGTTCCATGTCCAGTTCTAACTGTTGCTTCCTGACCTGCATACAGGTTTCTCAAGAGGCAGGTCAGGTGGTCTGGTATTCCCATCTCTTTCAGAATTTTCCACAGTTTGTTTTGATCCACACAGTCAAAGGCTTTGGCATAGTCAATAAAGCAGAAGTAGATGTTTTTCTGGAACTCTCTTGCTTTTTTGATGATCCAGCAGATGTTGGCAATTTGATCTCTGGTTCCTCTGCCTTTTCTAAAACCAGCTTGAATGTCTAGATGTTCACAGTTCATGTACTGTTGAAACTTGGCTTGGAGAATTTTGAGCATTACTTTGCTACTGTGTGAGATGAGTACAATTTTGAGGTAGTTTTAGCATTCTTTGGCATGTGTGGTAGTTTGAGCATTCTTTCTTTGGGATTGGAATGAAAACTGACCTTTTCCAGTCCTCTGGCCACTGCTGAGTTTTCTGAATTTGCTGGCATATTGAGTGCAGCACTTTCACAGCATCATATTTTAGGATTTGAAATAGCTCAACTGGAATTCCATCACCTCCACTAGCTTTATCAGCAGCAGTGCTTCCTAAGGCCCACTTGACTTCACATTCCAGGATCTCTGGCTCTAGTTGAGTGATCACACTATTCTGGTTATCTGGGCCATGAAGCTCTTTTTGTATAATTCTTCTGTGCATTGTTGCCACCTCTTCTTAATATCTTCTGCTTCTGTTAGGTCCATGCAATTTCTGTCCTTATTGTGCCCATCTTTGCATGAATGTTCCAGTGGTATCTCTACTTTTCTTGACAAGATCTCTAGTCTTTCCCATTCTATTGTTTTCCTCTATTTATTTGCACTGATCATGAGGAAAGCTTTCTTATCTCTCCTTGCTATTCTTTGGAACTCTGCATTCAAATGGGTGTATCTTTCCTATTCTCCTTTGCCTTTTGCTTCTCTTCTTTTCTCAGCTATTTGTACAGCCACCTCAGACAATCACTTTGCCTTTTGCATTTCTTTTTCTTGAGGATGATCTTGATCACTACCTCTTGTACAGTGTCACAAACCTGTCTGTAGTTCTTTAGGCACTCCGTCTTTCAGATCTAATCCCTTGAATCTATTTGTCACTTCCACTGTATATATAATCACAAGGGATCTGATTTAGGTCATACCTGAATGGTCTAGTAGTTTTCTCTACTTTCTTCAATTTAAGTCTGTATTTGGCAATAAGGAGTTCATGATCTGAGCCACAGTTTAGCTCCTGGTTTTGTTTTTGCTGATGGTATAAAGTTTCTCCATCTTTGGCTGCAAAGACTATAATCAGATTTGATTTTGGTAGTGACCATCTGGTGATGTCCATGTGTAGTCTTCTCTTGTATTGCTGAAAGAGGGTGTTTGCTATGACCAGTGTGCTCTCTAGTCAAAACTCTGTTAGCCTTTGTCCTTCATTTTGTACTCCATGGCCAAATTTGCCTGTTATCCAGGTATCTCTTGACTTCCTATTTTTGCATTCCTGTCCCCTATAATGAAAATAACATCTTTTCGGAGTGTTAGTTCTAGATAGTGTTGTAGGTCTTCATAGAACCATTCAACTTCAGCTTCTTCAGCGTTACTGGTTGTAGCCTAGACTTGGATTACTGTGATATTGAATGGTTTGCCTTGGAAACGAACAGAGATCATTCTGTCATTTTTGAGACTGCACCCAAGAACTGCATTTCAGACTCTTTTGTTCACTATAAGGGTTACTCCATTTCTTCTAAGGGATTCTTGCCCACAGTAGTAGATATAATGGTCATCTGAGTTAAATTCACCCATTCTAGTCCATTTTAGTTTGCTGATTCCTAAAATGTCAATGTTCTCTCTTGCCATCTGTTTGACCACTTTCAATTTCCCTTGATTCATGGATCCAGGTTCCTATGCAATATTGCTATTTACAGTATCAGACTTTACTTCCATCACCAGTCACAGCCACAACTGGGTAATCCACTCTAATCTCTGCCATTTAATGCATGTATATACCATTCATATTTAGTGATTATTGATATCACTGGTTCAGTATTTACCACATTTATAACTGTTTTCTATTTGCTGTACTTTCTGTTTCTTCTCCTAATTTTTTGCCTTTTCTGACTTTAGTTGAGCATATTATATGAATCCATCTTCTCTCTTTTAGCATATATATATTTTTAGTGAGCGGCTACCCTGGAGTTTGCTACATATATTTACAAATCATGTAGGATCACTCTTAAAAAACAGTACATCACTTCATAGGTAGGACAGTCTTCCTTTCTATTTCTCACTCATATTTAAATCATTCAAAGATGGCCTTTGTGAATTGGCCTCTAAATTTATTCTTTCACTGATTTCTGAGATTCATTAGCTTAAAAGTTCATATGTTCCAATTTTTACATATTCAGTTATCTTAATAATAGATCAGATAAGCAGATTTTTAGACATTTAGAGACTGCTATAAGAGAGTTTCTTCATATTCAGACCTGTCAAAGTATCACCCATCAAAGCTTATATATATTATTGCCTTTCATGGTCATATTTTTTACTAGATCAGGCCCCAAGTGCCCTGAATTTCCTATACTTATAACATTACTGTCATTTATTCCACTTATCTATATTGTATGACAGCCCAATACACTGTTACTATTATTACTATATTACAGTTATCTATTAACTCATTAAGGAATCAGTTATATATACATTTAAAAATACTTTTTCCATTATGGTTTATCTCAGGATATTAAATACATATCCCTGTGCTATACAGTAGGGCTTTGTTTATTCATTCTGTTTATAATAGTTTTTGTCTGCTAACCCCAGACTCCCACTTTGTCCATACCCTACCCTGCCTCCTCCATTGGCAACCACAAATCTATTCTCTATGAGATGCCAGAGATTTTATTTCTTCTGGTGTTCTTGTGTTTTTGATGCATATTTGTCTTTGCACTTCCCTGAAAACTCTCTCTTAAATAGAGTTTGAGCCTTGCACTCTTTCATTCTAATTCACTATTATTATACTGGAGGACTGTCGTGATGGTGGGGTGTGGGAGACAGGGAAGCAGTCCAGAACCTTCAGTTTTTAACTGGGCCTGTGTCACTGGATGATCTTCACAAGTATTTTCTCACCTTTTCTCTTTCTTAAGTGAGATGGAAAGGCTTATGGGTGGTTAGAGTTGAATAATTTTTATTTTCTAACCTCAGATAAGGTTCCGGTAGTCTTTCCCCTCATTGAACTGGTCTTTCTAGCAGAGAATTTTCTAGTCCTTTTTCCCTTTCATGACAGAAACATGAGTGTTTTCATGGCTCTTTACCATGAGTATCTGATTATGTCCAAGTAAAATCAACAAAAGTATATCTCTTCTGCTGCCCTCAGAAGTTCCTCACTCTCATACTAGACCACACTTTGCTGCCAGAAATTCATCAAAGACTGTTAAAGTGTTCTTACCAGTTAATAGGTAAAGCATCTGCCTGCAATGCAGGAGACCTGGGTTCAATCCCTGGGTAAGGAAGATCCCCTGGAGAAGGAAACAGCAACCCACTCTAGTACTCTTGCCTGGAAAATCTCATGGACAGAGAAGCCTGGTAGACTACAGTCCATGGGATTGCAAAGAATTGGACATGACTGAGCCACTTCACTTTCACTTTACCAGTTTGTAAGAACTGTAACCAGTTTGTAAGCAGTCTGTACCAGCAGCGACTGCTCCATTCAGGCTAGTCTCAGCTGTGATACTCTACGTTCAACCTCTCTCTCCAGATTTCAGGACACGCTTTGCCCTGATAACTCGATTCTCTGATTGATCTAAGAAAAGTCATTAATTTTCCATTTGTTCAGCTTCTTCTCATTGAAAGGACAAGAATGCTTATTTCCAAGATCTTTATGTGTCAGAGCTATAAAAGTAAGTCCTATAGATTTATTTTTCAATGTTAAGGTAACCTAGCATTTCATGGATGAAGCTCATTTGATTATGATGTATTATCATGTTCACATATCACAGGATTTGATTTGCTAAAATTTTGTCCATTTTTACATTTATGTTCACAGGGATATTAGTTTGTAGTTTCCTTTTTAGTCATGTCTACTGTTGTACTGGGATCATGATAATATTGGCTTCACAAAATTACCCATTCTGTCGGTTGGGAATGGGAAAGTATGCCCTTTTCTTTACTTTCATGAAGGATTTTATATATTATTGGTACTTTGTACAGCCAGCAAAAACAAGATGGGGAAATGACTGTGGCTAGGATCATTAGCTCCTTATTGCAAAATTTAGACTTAAATTTAAGAAAGTAGGGAAAACCACTATGCCATTCAGGTTTGACCTAAATCAGATTCCTTATAATTATCCAGTAGAAGTGACAAATTCAAAGGACTAGATCCAATAGAGTGCCTGAAAAACTATGGATGGTGGTTCATAAAATTGTACAGAAGGGTGTGACCAAAACCATCCCCAAGAGGGAAAGAAAAGGCTAAATGGTTGTCTGAGAAGGCCTTACAAATAGCTGAGGAAAGAATAGAAGAGAGGGGCAAAGGAGAAAGGAAAGATATACCCATCTGAATGCAGAGTTCCAAAGAATAGTAAGGAGACATAAGAAAGCCTTCTGAAGTGAACAATGCAAAGAAGTAGAAAACAATAGAATGGGAAAGACTAGAGCTCTCTTCAAGAAAATTGAAGGTTATCAAAGGAACATTTCATGCAAAAATGGACACACTAAAGGAGAGAAAAGATATGGACCTAAGAGAAGCACAAAATAGTAAGGAGAGGTGGCAAGAATACACAGAAGAATTATGCAAATAGGTCTTAATGACCTGGATAACCGTGATGGTGTGATCACTCACTGGAGCCAGACATCCTGGAGTGTGAAGCGGGCCTTAGGAAGCATTACTATGAATAAAGCTAACCAAAGTGATGGAATTCAGGCTGAGCAATTTCAAATCCTAAAAGATGATGTGGTTAAAGTGCTACACTCAATATGCTAGCAAATTTGGAAAAATCAGCAGTGGCCACAGGACCAGAAAAGGTCAGTTTTCATTCCAATGGCAAAGAAGGGCAATGCCAAAGAATGTACAATTTTGCTCATTTCATGTACTAACAAGGCTGTTCTCAAAATCCATCAAGCTAGGCTTCAACATTATGTGATCCAAAACTTCCAGATGTACAAGCTGGATTTAGAAAAGGTGGAGGAACCAGAGATCATATTGACAAAATCTGTTGGATATTAGGAAAAGCAAGAGAATTTCAGAAAAAAATGTCTACTTCTGCTTCATTGACTATGCTAAAGCCTTTGTGTAGATAACAACAAACTGTGGAAAATTCTTAAAGAGATGGGAATACCAGACCACCTTACCTGCCTCCTGAGAAACCTGTATGCAGGTCAAGAAGCAACAGTTAGAACCAAACATGGAACAACTAACTGGTTCAAAATTGGTAAAGGAGTACAAGGTTGTATATTGTCACCCTGCTTATCTAACTTATTTGCAAAGTATATCACGCAAAATGCTGGGCTGGATGAAGCACAAACTGGGGTCAAGATTGCTGGGAAAAATATCAACAACCTCAGATATGCAGATAACACCACCCTAATGGCAGAAAGAGAACAGAAACTAAACAGCCTCTTGATGAAGGTGAAAAAGGAGAGTGAAAAACCTGGCTTAAAATTCAGCGTTCAAAAATGAAGATCGTGTATCTGGTCCCATCACTTCTTGGCAAATAGTAGGGAAACAATGGAAACAGTGACAGGCTATTTTTGCCTGGGTTTCAAAAGCACTTCAGATGGTGACTGCAGCCATGAAATTAGCTCCTTCAAAGGAATGCTACGATAAACCTTCACAACGTATTAAAAAGCTGAGACATCACTTTTGTGGGCCTCCCTGGTGGCTCAGTGGTAAAGAATCTGCCTGCCAGTCCAGGTGATGCAAGAGATGCAGGCTTGATCCCTGAGATGGGAAGATCCCCTGGAGGAGGAAATGGCAACTCATTCCAGTATTCTTGCCAACAAAGGTTTGTGTAGTCAAAACTCTGTTTTCTCCAGTAAGTTATATACAGGTGTAAGAGCTGGACCATGAAGAAGGCTGAGCACCAAAGAATTGATGCTTTCCAACTGTGGTGCTGCAGAAGACTCTTGAGAGTCCATTGGACAGCAAAGAAATCAAACCATTCAATCCTGAAGGAAATCAACCCTGAATATTTATTGGAAGGACTAATGCTGAAGCTCCAATTATTTGGCCACCTGATGCAAACAGCTGACTCATTAGAAAAGATCCTAATGCTGGAAAAGATTGAGGGTAGGAGGAGAAGGGGGCGACAGAGGATGAGATGGTTGGATGGTATCATCTACTCTATGGACATGAGTCTGAGTAAGCTCTGGGAGCTGGTGTTGGACAGGGAAGCCTGGCATGCTGCAGACCATGGGGTCGCAGAGAGCTGGACATGACTGAGCAACTAAACAACAGCTAACAACAACAATTATTGGTACTCTTTCTTCCTGAAATATTTTGTAGGATTTGCTAGTAAAGCCATGTGGGTCTGGAGTTTTCCTTGCGGGAAATGTTTAGCTATAAATTTGATTGCTTTTATAAAGATAATGCTTTAAGAAATATTTATTTTCTTCATGAATAAATGGGTATTTTGTATCTTTCAGTGAACTTGTCCATTTCATTGAAGTTATTGAATTTGTTTTCATTAAGTGGTTCATAATACTCTCTTCATGAGATGGTTGGATAGCATCACCGACTCTATGGAAAGGAGTCTGAGCAAGTTCCGGGATTTGGTGATGAACAGGGAAGCTTGGCGTGCTGCAGTCCATGGGGTCACAAAGAGTAAGATATGACTGAGCGACTGAACGGAATATTCTCTTCTCTCTCTAATATCTGTAGAATATTTACAAATGTTGCACCCTCACTCCTGATAAAGGTCATTTTTAATCTCTCTCTCTCTCTATGTGCATATGTACATATACATTGATACATGTAGCTATTTGTTCCACAGTCATTCTGTCTAGAGATTTATCATTTTATTGAATTTCTCAAAGAACCAGCTTGTGGCTTCATTGATTTTTATCTACATTTTTATTTAATTGATTTCTACTTTTATTATGTCCTTTCTTCTGCTTACATGGAGTTTAACTTTTTTCTTCTTTTCTATTCTATTTTTTTAAAGGGGAAACTAAAGTCATTGTTTTGATACATTTTCTTTTCTATATGAATATTTACTGCCATAAATTTCTGTACTACTTTAGCTGTCTTGTACATATTTTGATATGTTATGTTGCCATTTATTTTCAGTTCAAAATACTTTTTAATTGCCCTTTTGATTTCTTATTTGAAGTAAGGGGTATTAGAAATGCTTTATTTCCAAATAGTTATTGATTATCTAGATATCTTTGTTATTAACTTCTGATTTAACTTATTTTTAGTCAGAGAACAGAGTTTTATGATTTGGATTCTTTTAAATTTATTGAAACTTGTTTTATGGCCCAGCTTAAATGGTTTATCTAGACAAATGTTTCAAGTAGACTAGAAAAGAATTGTAGCATATTTATTCAGCTGTTTTAAGTGGAATGTTCTATAAAATTTAATTAGCTATAGTTGGTTGAGAGTGTTGTTCAAAACTATATCCTGAATGATTTTCTGCCTACTTGTTCTATAAATTATTGAGAGAAGAGTATATAATATTTTGCTCTAATCATGAATTCCCGTATTTTGCCTTATAATACTACCAGATTTTGTTCACTTGTTTTCCATCTCTGTTATTAGGTACATGTACATCTATGATTGTTAAGTATTCTTGATTAATTGGTCCTTTTGTCATTTTGAAAAAACCATCTTTACCTCTGGTAAACAGTATATTCTATAACTACTTTGCCTGATATTTATATAATCATTTGAGCTTTCTTTTGGTTAGAGTTAGGACAGAACATCTCTTTGTTTTTAAACTAGTTTGCTTTATATCCAAAGTGAATTTCTCATTTGCAACATATAACAACATATAATTGGGTTTTGCTTTTTTATCCAATATAATAATCCCACTTTTACTTGGAGTGTTTAGGGCATTTATTTAACATGATTATTTTAACAGTCATGTTTAAATCTACCATCTTGCAAATTGTTTTCTACTTTTCCCATCTGTTCTGTTTCCTTTTTTCTCTTTTTCTGCCTTCTTTTGGTCTTTCTGCTTTTGTTGGTTTCAAAGCTATAATTCTTATTTTGGTTTCTGTTTGATTGCTTTAAAGTTTGTGATATACAAGTTGATTATACGGTGGTGGTGTTCAGTTGCTAAGACATGTCAGACTCTTTGCAACCCCGTGAACTACAGCATACCAGTCCTTCCTGTCCTCATCTCTACGTGTTCTCTTTTGTGGCCATACCAATCTACATTCCTATCAACAGTGTAGGAGGATCTCTTTTTCTCCACACCCTCTCCAGTATTTATTATGTAAAATTTTTGATGATGACCATTCTGACTAGAGTGAGGTGATGCATCATTGTAGTTTTGATCTGCATTTCTCTAATAGCAATGTTGAGCATTGTTTCCTGTGCCTGTTAGCCACTTGTATATCTTCTTTGGAGAAATCTCTAGTTAGGTCTTCTGCCTATTTTTGATAGGTATATGAACTGTTTGTATATTTTGGAGATTAAGCCCTTGTCAACTGCATTTTTGCAAATATTTTCCCCCATTCTGTGGATTGTCTTTTGTTTGGTTTATGGTTTCCTTTGCTGTGCAAAAGCTTTTAAGTTTAATTAGGTCCTATTTGCTTACTTTTTGTTTTTATTTCCTTCATTCTTAGAGATGGAGCCCAAAATATATTTCTGTGATTTATGTCAAAGAGTGTTCTGCCTGTTTTCCTTAAGGAGTTTTATAGTATCTGGTCTTAAGATTTTCTATTTGTCAGTGATTTTAAATAATTTTATTATAATGTGCCTTCATGTTGTTTTTTTAACGATATTTTGTGCCTGTGGTTTGTTAATTTTGGTTCTGTGGGTTTGTAGTTTTCATCACATTTGGAAAATTTTAGGCCATATATCTTTTGTTTTTCCCTGTCCCTTGAGATTCTAATTATACACATCTGCCTAAGTTATCCCACCACTCATGGATACACTACTCTTTTCTTCCCCCACTCCCCACCCTTGTTCATCCTGAATAGCTTCTATTGCTATATCTTCAAAATTACTAATCTTCAGTAGTATACAATCTGGTAAGCTCATAGACTGTATTGTTTATTTCTAGAAATTGGATTAGAAACTTTTAAAGAAATCTTATGTCCCTGCTTAACATGCACAGTCTTTTTCTGCCTTCTTGTTTGTCTTAATTCCCAGTCTACCAATGTCATTTCTGGGTCTGTTTTATTGACTTTTTATTCATTACTAATTTCAGTTTCCTGTTTCTTTGTACACCTGGTAATTTTTTTTTTTGGATGCCATATACTATGAATTTTACTTTTTGAGTGCTATATAAATCGGTATTCCTATAAATATTCTTAAACTTTGTTCTGGGATACAGTTAAGTTACTTGGAAACACTGTTGACTATTGAATAATCTGAGTTTGGGCTGCATGGATAGACTTATATGTGGCTATTTTTCCCCACGAGTAAGTACTATAGTACTCACACAGCCACATCTGTGATTGGTTGCCTATGCAGATATAGAGCTGTGAATATGAAGGAACCATATATAGAGAGAGCTGACATGTGGATTTTTGGTGCTCCTAACCTCTGTGTTTTTAAAGGGTCAACTGTGTTTCTTTTGCTTTCAAAGCATGCTTTTAAGTTTTGTTTTGGTGTAAAGCAGAACTTAAATACTCTGCCTAATGCCTCAAGAATTATGAGATTTTTTTTTCTTTCTGGCTGATGAGAACATGAAATATTCCTAGACATGCACAAGCTCTAAAGATTTTTTTCCCTTAGCTTCCTTCACATAGATTTTCTCCTTAGCTTCAGTTCCTCATCTACACATACTGATCAATGCTCAGTTAATGACACTAGAGATTTATGGAACTTTCTTTATGTATCTTTCTCCCCTTTCTTATTCTACTCTCTTTAAATGCAGTGTAGCTGCTTTACTTCCTGGGAATCCTAGCCCCATCTTTTCACCCAGGAAGTTTGTTGGGCTCTTCATTCCTGTGTATATGAATATTATATATTTTTTTCTGAAGTACCACCTGGAGACTCTAGGAAGTAAGATGGGAATAACCTCAGGACTTAAATTATTTGTTTCCCCTCTCAGTGGCCACTGCCCTGTGTTGCTTAAAACTCCAGTGTCTGAACCTGTTCCCTCTTTATTCCATTTCAGCCCAGCACACTTCTCTTTGTCCATAAACTTAAATGAGTATGTGGTTCTGTTATAAAATTTATTCATCTCATTATTTTTTTCTCCTGAGAGGAAAACATTCAACAAAAACATAATAAAATAGATTTTTTTAAAATTCCCCATCTCAAGATAGCTCTGCTGCTGCTGCTTCTAAGTCGCTTCAGTGGTGTCTGACTCGTCACAACCCCATGGACTGCAGCCTACTAGGCTCCTCCATCCGTGGGAGTTACCAGGCAAGAGTCCTGGAGTGGGTTGCCATTGCCTTCTCCACAAGATAGCTCTGATGCTGTGCTGCTAAGTCACTTCAGTCGTGTCTGACTCTGTGCGAACCCATAGACAGCAGCCCACCAGGCTCCCCTGTCCCTGGGATTCTCCAGGCAAGAACACTGGAGTGGGTTGCCATTTCCTTCTCCAATGCATAAAAGTGAAAAGTGAAAGTGAAGTCGCTCAGTCGTATCCGACTCTTTGCGACCCCATGGACTGCAGCCCATCAGGCTCCTCCATCCTTGGGATTTTCCAGGCAAGAGTACTGGAGTGGGGTGCCATTGCCTTCTCCTACAAGACAGCTCTACAGACTGGTAATAGTCACAGAACTAGGCTTAGGAAAGCATTTTCCCATCCTACTTCCATCTTAATCAGTCATCTACCACCGTTCTTTGAGATGACAATTAATCTATTGTCAACATTATTTTTTGTTAGAAGTCACTAATCTTTTTTCTTTTATTGAAGTACAGTTGATCTACAATATTAGTTTCAGGTATACAACATAGTCATTCAATGTTATTATGGTTATACTAAGTTGAAAGCTGTTATATTAGGTATATTCCCTATACTGTATAATGTATCTTTGTAGCTTATTTGTTTTATACATAGTAACTTGTACCTCTTAATCCCAAACCCCTAGCTTGTCCATTTCCAATTGTCTCTCCCCACCAGTAACCAGTAGTTTGTTTTCTATGTCTGTGAGTCTGTTTGCATTTTGTTATATATATTGCTGCTGCTAAGTCACTTCAGTCGTGTCCGACTCTGTGACCCCATAAACGGCAGCCCACCAGGCTCCCCCATCCCTGGGATTCTCCAGGCAAGAACACTGGAGTGGGTTGCCATTTCTTTCTCCAATGCTTATTTTATTTTTTTACATTCCACATATAAGTGTTAATATACAGTATTTATCTTTCTGTGTCTGACTTATTTCACTATGCGTAAGGCCCACCAGGTCCACCCATGTTGTTCCAAATGGCAAAATTTCATTCTTTTTACCTGAGTATCCACTGTATTTATCCATTCATCTGCTGATGGACACTTAGGTTGCTTTCATGTCTTGGTTATTGTAAATAATGCTCCTGTGAACACTGGGGTGGATTTATCTTTTCAAACCAGTGTTTTCATTTCTTCAAAAATATATAAAGTAGTAAAAATGCTGGATCATAAGGTAGTTCTATTTTTAGTTAACTCCATACTATTTTCCACAGTGGCTGTGCCAATTTATACATTCCCACCAGTGGTGTAAAAGAGTTTCCTTTCTTCCATATCTCCATCAACATATGTTATTTGTGGTCTTTTGATGACAGATATTCTTACAGGTGTGAGTTAATACCTCATTGTGGTTGAATTTCTCTGATAGTTATATTGAGCAAATTTTCATGTGCCTCTTGGTCAAGTATATGTCTTCTTTGGAAAAACAAATGTCTGTTCAAGTCTTCTGCCCATTTTTGATTGGGTTGTTCAGTTTGTTTGTTTCTTTTGTTTTACTTTTTAAATTTATTTTATTTATTTATTTTTTAAATTTTACTCTATTTGTTTTGCCATACACTGACATGAATCTGCCACAGGTGTACCTGAGTTCCCAACCCTGAACCCCCTCCCACCACCTTCCCCATAGCATCTCTCTGGGTCATTCCAGTGCACCAGCCCCAAGAATCCTGTATCCTGTATCAAACCTAGACTGGCGATTTGTTTCTTACATGATAGTATACATGTCTCAATGCCATTCTCCCAAATCATCCCACCCTCTTCCTCTCCCAGAGTCCAAAAGACTGTTCTATATATCTGTGTCTCTTTTGCTATCTCGCATACAGGGTTAACGTTACCATCTTTCTAAATTTCATATATATGTGTTAGTATATTGTACTGGTGTTTTTCTTTCTGGCTTACTTCAGTCTGTATAATCGGCTCCAGTTTCATCCACCTCATTAGAACTGATTCAAATGTATTCTTTTTAATGGCTGAGTAATACTCCATTGTGTATATGTACCACTGCTTTCTTATCCATTCATCTGCTGATGGACATCTACATTGCTTCCATGTCCTGGCTATTATAAACTGTTGCAGTGAACATTAGGGTACACGTGTCTCTCTCAGTTCTGGTTTCCTTGGTGTGTATGCCCAGCAGTGGGATTGCTGGGTCATAAGGCAGTTCTATTTCCAGTTTTTAAGGAATCTCCACACTGTTCTCCATAGTGGCTGTACTAGTTTGCATTCCCACCAACAGTGTAAGAGGATTCTCTTTTCTCCACACCCTCTCCAGAATTTATTGCTTGTAGACTTTTGGATTGCAGCCATTCTGACTGGTGTGAAATGGTACCTCATTGTGGTCTTGATTTGCATTTCTCTGATAATGAGTGATGTTGAGCATCTTTTCATGTGTTTGTTAGCCATCTGTATGTCTTCTTTGGAGAAATGTCTATTTAGTTCTTCGGCCCATTTTTTGATTGGGTCATTTATTTTTCTGGAATTGAGCTGCATAAGTTGCTTGTATATTTTTGAGATTAGTTGTTTGTCAGTTGCTTCATTTACTATTATTTTCTTCCATTCCGAAGGCTATCTTTTCACCTTGCTTATAGTTTTCTTTGTTGTGCAGAAGCTTTTAATTTTAATTAGATCCCATTTGTTTATTTTTGCTTTTATTTCCAGTATTCTCAGAGGTGGGTCATAGAGGATCCTTCTGTGATGTATGTCATAGAGTGTTTTGCCTATGTTTTCCCCTCTAGGAGTTTTATAGTTTCTGGTCTTACATTTAGATCTTTAATCCATTTTGAGTTTATTTTTGTGTATGGTGTTAGAAAGTGTTCTAGTTTCATTCTTTTACAAGTGGTTGACCAGTTTTCCCAGCACCACTTCTTAAAGAGATTGTCTTTAATCCATTGTATATTCTTGCCTCCTTTGTCAAAGATAAGGTGTCCTTAGGTGTGTTTATCTCTGGGCTTTCTATTTTGTTCCATTGATTTATATTTCTGTCTTTGTGCCATTACCATACTGTCTTGATGACTGTGACTTTGTAGTAGAGCCTGAAGTCAGGCAGGTTGATTCCTCCAGTTCCATTCTTCTTTTCTCAAGAATGTTTTCCTTTTGACATTTAGTTGTATGAATTGTTTAAAATGCTTGGGATGTTGCAGATATTTCTCTCAGTCAGTAGGTTGTCTTTTCATTTTGTCAGCAGTTTCCTTTGTTATGCAAAAGCTTTTAAATTTAATTAGGGCCAATTTCTTTATTTTTGTTTTGTTTAACTTAAGAGACAGATTCAAAATAAAAATTGCTACAATTTATATCAAATAGAATTGATGCTTTTGAACTGTGATGTTGGAGAAGACTCTTGAGAGTCCCTTGGACTGCAAGGAGATCCAACCAGTCAATCCTAAAGGAAATCAGTCCTGAATATTCATTAGGAGAACTGATGCTGCAGCTGAAACTCCAATACTTTGGCCACCTGATGCGAAGAACTGACTCATTGGAAAAGACCCTGATGCTGGGAAAGATTGAAGGCATCTAGGACTTTTATGGTTCCTTACATTTAGGTCTTTGAACAATTTTGAGTTGATTTTCGTATTGGATTGGCAGAAAAAATAATTTGGGCTTTTCCATAAGATGCTACAGAAAAATTGTAGAGAACTTTTAGCCAATTCAAAACATAATGTGAATGGATGTTCTAATCTCATTGTTTTACATGTAGCTGTCATGTTTTCCCAATACCGCTTAGTAAAGAGAATGTCTTTTCTCCACTGTATATTCTTGCCTTCTTTGTCATAGATTAATTAACTGTAACTGTGGGTTTATTTTGGGGATCTTTACTCTGCTTCATTGATCTAAGTGCCTGTTTTTGTGCCAATACCACCCTATTTTGATAACTGTACATTCATACTATATTTTGAAGTCAGGGAGTGTGATAACCTCCAGCTTTATTCTTTTTAATTAAAATTTATTTTTGCTATTCAGGGTCTTTTTTACTTATTTGAATTTTAAGATTATTTGTTCTGGCCCTATGAAAATGTCATGGGTACTTTGATAGAGATTGCATTAAATATGTACACTAAGTTCTCTATATATGAACAAATTCCACTCTAAGAGCATGCTTGTAAGTCCAATTTGTTCATAAGCCCAACAAAGTTAGCCTTGGTACCCTACTAACACAATTGGCTATATAGTATTGTACTATAATAGATTTATAATACTTTTCACACAAATAATACATAAACACACACACACACAAATTTTTTTAATCTTACAGTTCTTTGAAAAGTACAGTAATGTAGTACAACAGCTGGCAAATAGGGGCTGATAGCAGTACCAACTGAATCATCACTGCTTTTATACTCTCTTCCAGGCATCCCAGGTTTGAAATAAAGATACTTTACCACTGTACTCTATATAGTACTGTACAGTAAAATACACAACAGCATAATCACCTGTAGAGGGTGCATGCACATGACGGTGTACACCAGACATGTGAGCTAACTTATATGATTGGACAAATTAACACAAGTTTGCATCTTTGAAAGTTCACAACTTGTATGCAGGGAATTTACTGTAGAGAGATTTGCTTAGTATGGACATTTTAACAATGTTAATTCTTCCAACCCATAAACATGGAATGTCTTTCTACTACTTTGTATCATTTTCAAATTCGTTCATCAATGTCATGTAGTTTTCAGTCTTTCACCTCCTTGGTTGAGTTTATTTCTATATCTATTCTTTTTGATGCAATTTTAAATAAGATTGTTTTCTTGCTTTCATTTTCTTTTTTTAATTTAATTTATTTAATTTTATTTTTACTTTATTCTGCTTTACAATACTGTATTGGTTTTGCCATAAATTGACATGAATCAGCCACAGGTGTACACAAGCTCCCAATCCTGAAACCCCCTCCCACCTCTCACCCCATATCATCTCTCTGGATCATCCCCGTGCACCAGCCTCAAGCATCCTGTGTCCTGTATCGAACATAAACTGGCGCTTTGTTTCTTACATGATAGTATACATGTTTCAATGCCATTCTCCGAAATCATCCCACCATCTCCCTCTCCCACAGAATCCAAAAGTCCTTTCTATACATCTGTGTCTCTTTTGTTGTCTCACAGATAATTATTATGTAAGTAAAAGCAACAGATTTCTGTATATAATTGTATCCCACAACTTTATAGAGTTCATTTATTCTAATAGTTTTTGGTGGAGACCTTAGAGTTCTCTGTGCAGGAGACCTGGGTTCAATCCCAGGATCGAAAAGATCCTCTGGAGAAAGGAATGACTACCCACTCCAGTATTCTTGCCTAAGAAATCCCATGGATGGAGGAGCCTGGCTGGCTACAGTCCATAGATCGAGAAGAGTTGGACTCAACTGAGCAACTAACACTTTCACTTTCACATTTAGGGTTTTCTGTAAACAGTTTCATGCCATCTGCAAACAGTGACTTTTAGTTCTTCCCTTCCAATGTGGATGCTTATTTCTTTGTGTGTGTTTGTGTCTGATTGTTATGGCTAGGACTGTCAATATTATGATAAATAGAAGTGGTGAGAGTGGACATGCCTATCCTGTTCCTGATCTTAAAGGTAAAGCTTTCACCTTTTCACCACTGAGTATGATATTAGCTGTGCATGTGTGTGAGTCACTCAGTCGTGTCCAGCTCTGCAACCCCATGAACTGTAACACACCAGGCTCCTCTCTCCATGGAATTCTCCAGGCAATAGTACTGGAGTGGGTTGCTATTCCCTTCTCCAGGGGATCTTCCCAACCCAGGGATCAAACCTGGGTCTCCTGCAGTGAAGACAGATTCCTTACCATGTGAGCCTCCAAGGAAGCACTTGTCATAAATAGTCTTGATTATGTTGAGATATTTTCCCTCTAAATCCACTCATGAGAGTTTTTAAGATGAATAGAGGCTGAATTTTGTAAAAGCTCTTATTGAGATGATCATGTGATTTTTATTTTCCTTTTGTTAATATGGTATCTCAGATTGATTTGCAGATATTGAACTGTGCTTACATGTTGTGACTAAATCCTGCTTTATCATGTTGTGTGACATTTTATCTATTGTTGAATTCAGTTTGCCAATATTTTGTTGTTTCCTTTGCACCTAACCTATAATTTTCTCTTTGTAGTGTCTGTCTGATTTTGGTATCAGGGTAATTATGGCTTTGTAGGATGAATTTGGTAGTGTTCTGCCCTCTTTGATTTTTGGCATAGTTTGAAAAGGTTAGGTATTAGCTCTTCTTTATCTGTGTGGTAGAATTCCCATGTCAAGCTTCCTCGTACTGGACTATTATTCGCTGGGAGTTCTTATATCACAAATTCATTTTCATTTCTAGTGATTAGTCTGCTCAAGTTGTTTGTTTCTTCTTGATTTAACCTCAGTAGGCTGTATGTTTCTAGAAACTTGCCCATTTCTTCTAGGCTGTCCAATTTGTTGGCATAAAATTGTTCATAGTAATCTCTTATCATTTTTATATCTCTATAATATCAGTGGTTATTTTTCTTCATTTCCTATTTTATTTATTTAGGTCTTACGTCTTGGTGAGCCTGGCTAAAGTTTTGTCAACTCTATTTATCTTTTAAAAACACAGCTCTTGGTTTCATTTGTTTTTTCCATTGTTTTTAAGATTGCTTCTTTCTTTCCTCTCTGCTCTTCCTTATTTTCTTTCTTCTGCTGACTTGGACTTGTTTTTCTTTTTCTTATTCCTTCATATGATAAATTAGATCATTTATTTGAGACTTTTCTTATTTCTTGAGGGAGGCCCATATTACTATACACTTCCCTCCTAGAATTCCTTTTGCTGAGTCCTGATTTTGGAAAGTTGTCTTTTTATCTTTATTTGTCTTGAGATATTTTCTGATTTCCTTTTGATTCCTTTACTGACCTACTTTATTATTATTATTTTTAGCAGCATGTTGTTCAGCTTCCACGTTTGTTTTTCCCTTTCTTCTTCTTGATATGATTTCTTTTCTGTCATAATACTATCATTGGGAAAAGATGCTGGATATAATTTCTGTTCTCTTAAATATGTTGACTTTGTTGTGGGCCTAGTATGTGATCTGTCCTGGAAAACTTCCATGTGCACTTGAAGAAAATGCATTGTCTGCTGTTTTGCATGGAGTGCATTGAGATAGCTCTTAAGCAACTTTAAGGAAGATACCTCATGTAAATGGAAAGAGTCACTTTCAGTCTGAGTATGTCTTTAGCTGAAGTGAGTCTCTTGTAAGCAGCATATAGTTGGGTCTTTTTTTTTTTCTTTTTATGCGATCAGCCACCCCATGTCTTTTGATTGGAACATTCTTTCCATTGACATTTAAAGTGATTATTGACAGATATGTACTTATTGTCATTTTGTTACTTGTTCTAGTTGGTTTCCTTTTTCTTCTTTTAGTTTCTTTCTTTCTGGTTTGATCATTTTCTTTAGCAGTATACTTACATTCCTTTCTCTCTAGTTTTTGTGTGTCTATTACTAAGGAGTCGATAAATAAGGAAATATATCAAATTGTTTTTAAGCTGATAGTCACTTAAGTTCAAGCACACTTTAAATGATCTACATTTTTTACTCTCCTTGCCTATATTTTGTATTTTTGTGTCATATTTTACATTTTCATATTTATACCTTAACTGTTTATTGTATTTACAGTTTTTTAAAAATTTTTGTCTTCTATTCATTATCCTATCTTATTTAAGTGCATGATCCACAACCTTAACTATATATTTGACTTTACTAGTGGGAGTTTCCTCCTTTACATTATTGTTTTTAATTAATTAATTTATTTTAATTGGAGGCTAATTACTTTACAATTTCGTAGTGGTTTTTGCCATACATTGACATGAATCAGCCATGGGTGTACATGTGTTCCCCATCTTGAAACCTCCCTCTTCATCCTATCCCTCAGGGTCATCCCAGTGCACAAGCCCTGAGTACCCTGTCTCATGCATCAGACCTGGACTGGCAATCTGTTTCACATATGATAATATATATGTTTCAATGCTATTCTTTCAAATCATCCAGCCCTAGCCTTCTCCCACAGAGTCCAAAAGTCTGTTCTTTGTATCTGTCTCTTTTGCTTTCTCGCATACAGCGTCATCATTCCCATCTTTCTAAATTCCATATATATGCATTAATATACTATGCTGGTGTTTTTCTTTCTGACTTACTTCAGTCTGTATAATCGGCTCCAGTTTCATCCACCTCATTAGAACTGATTCAAATGCATTCTTTTTAACAGCTGAGTAATATTCATTGTGTATATGTACCACCACTTTCTTATCCATTCATCTGCTGATGGCCATCTAGGTTGCTTCCATGTCCTGGCTATTGTAAACAGTTCTGCAATAAACATTGGGGTATACATGTCTCTTTCAATTCTGGTTTCCTCAGTGTGTATCCTCAGCAGTGGGATTGCTGGGTCGTAAGGCAGCTCTATTTCCAGTTTTTTGAGGAATCTCCACACTGTTCTCCATAGTGGCTGTACTAGTTGGCATTCCCACCAACAATGTAAGAGGGTTCCCTTTTCTCCACACCCTCTCCAGCATTTATTGTTTGTAGACTTTTTGATAGCAGCCATTCTGACTGGTGTGAGACGGTACTTCATTGTGGTTTTGATTTGCATTTCTCTGATAATGAGTGATGTTGAGCATCTTTCCATGTGTTTGTTAGCCATCTGTATGTCTTCTTTGGAGAAATGTCTATTTAGTTCTTTGGCCCATTTTTTGATTGGGTTGTTTATTTTTCTGGAATAAACAGAGCTGTAGGACCTGCTTGTATATTTTTGAGATTAATACTTTGTCAGTTGCTTCATTTGCTATTATTTTCTCCCATTCCAAAGGCTATCTTTTCACCTTGCTTATAGTTTCCTTCATTGTGCAAAGGCTTTTAAGTTTAATTAGGTCCCATTTGTTTATTTTTGCTTTTATTTCCGTTACTCTGGGAGGTGAGTCATAGAGGATCCTACTGTCATTTATGTCAGAAAGTGTTTTGCCTATATTTTCCTCTAGTAGTTTTATAGTTTCTGATCTTACATTTAGATATTTAATGCATTTTGAATTTATTTTTGTGCATGATGTTAGAAAGTGTTCTAGTTTCATTCTTTTACAAGTGACTGACCAGTTTTCCCAGCACCACTTCTTAAAGAGATTCTTCTCTCCATTGTATATTCTTGCCTCCTTTGTCGAAGATAAGGTGTCCATAGGTGTGTGGATTTATCTCTGGGCTTTTCTATTTTGTTCCATTGATCTATATTTCTGTCTTTGTGCCAGTACCATACTGTATTGATGACTGTGGCTTTGTAGTAGAGCCTGAAATTGTGAAATTATTTGTTCTAGCTCTGTGAAAAATACCGCTGGTAGCTTGATAGGGATTGCATTGAATCTATAGATTGCTTTGAGTAGTATACTCATTTTCAACTATATTGATTCTTCTGATCCTTGAACATGGTATAGTTCTCCATCTATTTGTGTCATCTTTGATTTCTTTCATCAGTGTTTTATAGTTTTCTATATATAGGTCTTTTGTTTCTTCAGGTAGATTTATTCCTAAGTATTTTATTCTTTTTGTTGCAATGGTGAATGTAATTGTTTCCTTAATTTCTCTTTCTCTTTTCTCATTATTAGTGTATAAGAATGCAATGGATTTCTGTGTGTTAATTTTACATCCTGCAACTTTATTATATTCATTGATTAGTTCTAGTAATTTTCTGGTGGTGTCTTTAGGGTTTTCTATGTAGAGGATCGTGTCATCTGCAAACAGTGAGAATTTTACTTCTTTTTCCAATATGGATTCATTTTTATTTTTTTCTCTGATTGCTGTGGCTAAAACTTCCAAAACTAGGTTGAATAGTAGTGGTGACAGTGGGCATCCTTGTCTTGTTCCTAACTTTGGAAGAAATGCTTTCAATTTTTCACCATTGAGGATAATGTTTACTGTGGGCTTATCATATATGGCTTTCGTTATGTTGAGGTATGTTCCTTCTATGCCTGGTTTCTGGAGGGTTTTATCATAAATGAATATTGAATTTTGTCAAAGGCTTTCTCTACATCTATTGAGATAATCATATGGTTTTTATCTTTCAATTTGTTAATGTGGTGTATCACATTGAATGATTTGCAAATGTTGAAGAATCCTTGCATCCCTGGGATAAAGCCCACTTGGTCATGGTGTATGATCTTTTTAATATGTTGTTGGATTCTGTTTGCTAGAATTTAGTTAAGAATTTTTGCATCTATGTTCATCAGTGATATTGACCTGTAGTTTTATTTTTCTGTGGCATCTTTGTCTGGTTTTGGTATTAGGGTGACGGTGGCTTCATAGAATGAGTTTGGAAGTTTACCTTCCTCTGCAATTTTCTGGAAGAGTTTGAGTAGGATAGGTGTTAGCTCTTCTCTAAAATTTTGGTAGAATTCAGCTGTGAAACCATCTGGTCCTGGACTTTTGTTTGTTGGAAGATTTCTGATTACAGTTTCAATTTCCATGCTTGTGATGGGTGTGTTAAGATTTTCTATTTCTTCCTGGTTCAATTTTGGAAAGTTATACTTTTCTAAGAATTTGTCCATTTCTTCCAAGTTGTCCATTTTATTGGCATATAGTTGCTGATAGTAGTCTCTTATGATCCTTTGTATTTCTGTATTGTCTGTTGTGATCTCCACATTTTCATTTCTAAATTTGTTGATTTGATTCTTCTCCCTTTTTTTCCTTGATGAGTCTGGCTAATGGTTTGTCTATTTTATTTACCTTCTCAAAGAACCAGCTTTTAGCTTTGTTGATTTTTGCTATAGTCTCCTTTGTTTCTTTTGCATTTATTTCTGCCCTAATTTTTGTGATTTCTTTCCTCCTACTAATCCTGGGGTTCTTCATTTCTTCTTTTTCTAGCTGCTTTAGGTATAGAGTTAGGGTATTTATTTGATTTTTCTCTTGTTTCTTGAGGTAAGCTTGTATTGCTATGAACCTTCCCCTTAGCACTGCTTTTACTGAATCCCATAGGTTTTGGGTTGTTGTGTTTTCATTTTCATTCATTTCTATGCATTTTGATTTTTTAAATTTCTTCTGTGACTTGTTGGTTATTCAGAAGAAGAATAATTTGTTGTTTAGCCTTCATATGTTTTTATTTTTAATTGTTATTCCCACCCCCACCCCCACCCCACCCCCACCCCCGTAGTTGACATCTAATCTTACTGCACTGTGATCAGAAAATATGCTTGGAATGATTTCAATTTTTTAAAATTTACCAAGGTTATATTTATGGTCCAGGATGTGATCTATCCTGGAGAAGGTTTTGTGTGCACTTGAGAAAAAGTTGAAATTCATTGTTTTGGGGTGAAATGTCCTATAGATATCAGTTAGGTCTAACTGGTCTATTGCATCATTTAAAGTTTGTGTTTCCTTGCTAATATTCTGTTTAGTTGATCTATCCATAGGTGTGAGTGGGGTATTAAAGACTCTCACTATGTTTGTGAAACTGTTAATTTCCCCTTTCATACTTGTTAGCATTTGCCTTACATTCGGAGAAGGCAATGGCAATCCACTCCAGTACTCTTGCCTGGAAAATCCCATGGATGGAGGAGCATGGTAGGCTGCAGTCCATGGGGTCGCTAAGAGTCAGACACAACTAAGCAACTTCAATTTCACTTTTCACTTTTATGCATTGGAGAAGGAAATGGGAACCCACTCCAGCATTCTTGCCTGGAGAATCCCAGGGATGGGGGAGCCTGGTGGGCTGCCATCTCTGGGGTCGCACAGAGTTGGACACAACTGAAGCGACTTAGCAGCAGCAGCTTTACATTGAGGTGCTCCTATGTTGGGTGCATATGTATTTATAATTGTTATATCTTCTTCTTGGATTGATTCTTTGATCATTATGTAGTATCCTTCTTTGTCTCTTTTCATGGCCTTTATTTCAAAGTCTATTTTATCTGACTTTATCCTGCTTTCTTTTGGTCTCCATTTGCGTGAAATATCTTTTTTACAGCCCTTCACTTTCAGTCTGTATGTGTCCCTTGGTTTGAGGTGGGTCTCTTGTAGACAGCATATATAGTGGTCTTGCTTTTGTATCCATTCAGCCAGTCTTTGTCTTTTGGTTGGGGCATTCAACCCATTTACATTTAAGGTAATTATTGATAAGTATGATCCCATTGCCGTTTACTTTGTTGTTTTGGGTTTGAGTTTATAAACCTTTTCTGTGTTTCCTGTATAGAGAAGATCCTTTAGCATTTGTTGAAGAGGTAGTTTGGTGGTGCTGAATTCTCTCAGCTTTTGCTTGACTGTAAAGCTTTTGATTTCTGCTTCATATTTGAATGAGATCCTTGTTGGGTACAGTAATCTGGGTTGTAAGTTTTTCTCTTTCATCACTTTAAGTATGTCCTTCCATTCCTTTCTGGCCTGAAGAGTTTCTGTTGAAAGATCAGCTGTTATCCTTATGGGAATCCCCTTGTGTGTTATTTGTTGCTTTTCCCTTGCTGATTTTGATATTTGCTCTTTGTGTTTGATCATTGTTAATTTGATTAATATGTGTCTTGGGGTGTTTTGCTTTGGATTTATCCTGTTTGGGACTCTCTGGGTTTCTTGCACTTGGGTGGCTATTTCCTTCCCCCATTATAGGAAAGTTTTCAACTATTATCTCCTCAAGTATTTTCTCACAGCCTTTCTTTTTGTCTTCTTCTTTGGGACTCCTATGATTCGAATGTTGGGGCATTTGACATTGTCCCAGAGGTCTCTGAGGTTGTCCTCATTTCTTTTAATTCTTTTTCTTTTTTCCTCTCTGCTTCATTTATTTCTACCATTTTATCTTCCACCTCACTTACCCTATCTTCTGCCTCAGTTATTCTACTGTTGGTTCCCTCCAGAGTGTTTTTTATCTCAGTTATTGCATTATCCATTATTAATTGACTCTCTTATTTCTTCTAGGTCCTTGTTAAACATTTCTTGCATCTTCTCAATCCTTGTCTCCAGACTATCTGTAATTCCATTTTGTTTTCAAGATTTTGAATCGTCTTTACTATCATTTATTCTGAATTCTTTTTCAGGTAGACTCCCTATCTCCTCCTCTTCTGTTTGGCTTGGTGGGCATTTATCATGTTCCTTTACCTGCTGCATATTTCTCTGCCTTTTCATCTTATTTAGATTGCTGTGTTTGGGGTGGCCTTTCTGAACGCTGGAATTTTGTGGTTCTTCTTTACTGTGGAGGTTCCTCTGTATGGGTGGGGTTGGATAAGTGGCTTGTCAAGGTTTCCTGGTTAGGAAAGCTTGTGTCAGTGTTCTGGTGGATGGAGCTGGATCTCCTCTCTGGAGTGCAATGAAGTGTCCAGTAGTATGTTTTGAGGTGTCGATGAGTTTGGTGTGACTTTTGGCCGCATGTATTTTAATGCTCAGGATTATGTTCCTGCATTGTTGGAGAATTAGCTTAGTATGTCTTGCTCTGAAACTTTTTGGCTCTTGGGTGGAGCTCGGTTTCAGTGTAGGTATGGAGGCTTTTGGATGAGCCCTTGTTGATTAATATTCCCTGGAGTCAGGAGTTTTCTGGTGTTCTCAAGTATTGGATTTAAGCCTCCTGACTCTGGCTTTCAGTCTTATTCTTACAGTAGCCTCAAGACTTCTCCATCCATACAGCACCAATGATAAAACATCTAGGTTAATGGTGAAAAGCTTCTCCACAGTAAGGGACACCCAGAGAGGTTCACTGAGTTACATGGAGAAGAGAAGAATGAAGAGAGAGATAGAGGTGATCAGAAGGAGAAAAGTGGGAGTCAAAAGGAGAGAGACAGATCTAGCCAATAATCAGTTCCCTACGTGTTCTCCACACCCTGGAACACTCAAAGAGATTCACAGAGGTGGGTAGAGAAGAGAAGGGGGAGGGAGGAGATAGAGGTGACCTTGGGGAGAAAAGGGAGAGTCAAAAAGGGAGAGAGCAATCAAGCTAGTAATCACACTCCTAAGTAAAAATGGGTACTGAAGATTAGATTCTTAAAGGTACAAAATTGATAACAAAAGGTACAAAATTGATAACAAAAACCAGAAAGCAAATATTAAAAATATAGAGTAGAGGTTAGATTCTCAAAAATACAATATTAAAGAAACAACAAAATCAAAAAAATTATATTATATATATATGAAATTTGCTTTAAAAATAGGGGGTTTTTTGCAAGGTAATAGTAGGTTATAGGTTGGAGAAGGAAGTGGAAACCCACTCCAGTGTTCTTGCCTGGAGAATCCCAGGGATGGGGGAGCCTGGTGGGCTGCTCTCTATGGGGTTGCATAAAGTTGGACACAACTGAAGCAACCTAGCAGCAAGCAGCAGTAGGTTATAGAAATGAAAATTAAAGGAGCAATAAAGATGTTTTAAAACATTTTTTTTTAAATTTAAAAATGATCATAGTAAAATATACCTAGGAATTTCTTTGGAGCTGTTGAGGGCAGTGTGGGGTCAGTTCCGTTTCAGATAGTTCCTTGTTCCAGCTTACACTCCTTCTTAAGGTCTATAGGCCCCTTCCAATGTAGTCAGTGCTGACTACAGGGTTTTAATTTGTTGCACCCATCACTTCCATAGCAGTTCCCCCTTCTTTATTTATTTTGACTTTCTCTGCTTGCAAGTCTCTTCAGTGTCTAATTTCCACCCAAGGAGGTGAAAGTGGTCACTTATTTAGGCTCACTTGTTCAGTAGTGCTGTGGGGAGGGAGGAACACTGCAAACAAATACCACCGGCATTTGTGGGGAGAGCTTGAGGTGTCTGGGCCACACTGGGTTTGCCCCTACTCACAGCATGTGTGCTTTCCTGGTCTACACTCCTCAGGCTCCAGGTTGCTCTGCAGAGGAACTGTCTAAAGCAGGCCCTGGTTGCATGCACTTCTCAGGTCTAAGCCACTCAGGTTCAGGTTCTTGGGTACTCCACAAAGGCACAGAGTCAGTTGAGTCTGCGTTTTGTGCCCTTCCCAGGTCAGAGCAGCTCAGGCGATCAGGTGCTTGGCGAGCACACTCTGCCACCTAGGCGGTGCGTGTTATCACCTCCCTGGTCCCAGCCCCTCAATCTCCTGGGTGCGCAGTGCGAGCGCTGTCTTAGGTGTGCTGTGTGTCTCCTCTGGGGGCTGATCTCAGGCTGCAACCCTCCTGGTGGATGTCAACCATCCAGGACCCCAGGAAGATCTGGTTAGTAATTGGGAGCCTGCTCACAGTTTGTTGGAGGATGCCATCTCTGGGGCCAAGATTGCCCCTTGCCTTTGGCTTTGGCTGTCTCCTGCCTGCTTCTCTGCCTCTGGCCTGCAAATCTTCTGCTTAAAAATCAGCTGATAGTCTTATGGGGGTTCCCTTACATTTCACTCTTTGCTTTCTCTTGCTGTCTTTCAAATTATCTCTCTAACTTTCACCATTTTAATTGGTGTGGGTCTCTTGGGTTCATCTTGTTTGGAACTCTTTGCTTTCTGGATCTGGATATCTGTTTTCTTCTTTACAGCCATGATTTCATTAAATACATTTTACCATCTTTCTCTCTCTCTCCTCTTTCTGGGCGCCTATATTGTGAATGTCAATATGTTTGATTTTGTCTCAGAGTTTGCTTAAACTGTTCTCTCTCTCTTTTTTTTTCTCTTTGGTTCTCATATATTTCTTTCTTTCTTTTTTTTTTTTTTTTTTTACTTTATTTTACTTTACAATACTGTATTGGTTTTGTGATACATCAACATGAATCTGCCATAGGTGTACACGTGTTCCCAATCCTGAACCCCCCTCCTACCTCCCTCCCCATACCATCACTCTGGGTCATCCTGGGTATGCGAGACAGCAAAAGAGACACAGATGTATAGAACAGTCTTTTGGACTCTGTGGGAGAGGGAGAGGGTGGGATGATTTGGGAGAATGGCATTGAAACATGTATAATATCATATAAGAAACGAATCGGCAGTCTAGGTTTGATGCAGGATACAGGATGCTTAGGGGTGGTAAACTGTTCTCTTTTTTAATTTGAGTTTCTTTTTGATCTTCTGATTGGGTGGTTTCCATTATACTATCTTCTAGATCGCTTATGTATTCTTCTGTATTCTAATATGCTATTATTTTCTCATTTCATGTTTTTAATTTCCATTATATTTTTCAGCTCTGACTAGTTCTCTTTTATTTTCTAGGTTCTTATTAAATTTTTAATTCTGTTCTATTTTTTCTGTACTTCAGTTATCTTTTTTGTTACTAATGCTTTGAAATCTTTATCCAGTAAATTATTTCTATTTATTTAGGTATTTTTTCATGGTTTTTCTTTTTCTTAACACTTTAAGCAAAGTTCTCTGTCTTTTCATTTTGCTTAACTTTCTATATCTCTGTATAATTAGGTGAAACAGTTACTTATTCCAATCTTGAAAGAATTTTCTTATGTGAGAGCATCCCTAAACATTCTATATCTGCCTAGTAGCTTTAATGACAGAGATACACCTAAAAGTAAGCATGGATCATGTCTTTCCCCAGGGTTTGCTAATAGCTATAACCTTAGTCGGAGAAGGCAATGGCACCCCACTCCAGTACTCTTGCCTGAAAAATCCCATGGATGGAGGAGCCTGGTGGGCTACAGTCCATGGGGTCGCTAAGAGTCAGACATGACTGAGCGAGTTCACTTTCACTTTTCACTTTTCACTTTCATGCATTGGAGAAGGAAATGGTAACCCACTCCAGTGTTCTTGCCTGGAGAATCCCAGGGATGGGGGAGCCTGGTGGGCTGCCGTCTCTGGGTTTGCACAGAGTCAGACATGACTGAAGCAACTTAACAGCAGCAGCAACATAACCTTAGTGGCAGGTGGGACTAGAGAGAGAGGGGATAGAGGCCAGAACCAGTTGTGAACTAGGGCTTCTCCTAGTCTCAGTGGCTGTCACCTCCCTATGTGAATGCAGTAAGATCCCAAGATGCTAGAGAAGAAGCCCTGAGGGTCAGCTCTGGGCTGGTTCTGTTCCCTCTGAGTGTGTGCTCTCCTCAGCAGTGGTACCTTTGCCCCAGAAAGGAACAGCACTGGAGCAAGGTGGGCCATCCTGGGCACTTGGCATGGGTTTGGGCATATACTGAAGTAGTTCTGGCATGCCAGTCAGAACTCCAGATCAGTCCTGATCTTCCAATGCTAGGAATGGCCACCCTCACCCTGTTCAGGTCCTATCCAGCTCCATCCCCCTTGATTGTACATTTTCTTCTTTGGAAACAGCAGCCTTTGCCCTAGTGGCGAAATGAACCAGTGCAACCTATCACTTTTCTTTCCTTTCTATGCAGCTCTGTGTAGACCACTCTTTACAACCTTGGTTGTATAAGAGTCTTTCTACCAGTCTCCCGTCTGCCTTCAGTGAGAATTTCTCCACCATACAATAAATGTATTTGTGATGTCATTGTGTAGAGATATGAGCTCAACATCCTCTTTACTCTGTCACCTTTATTTCCCATCTTATTTGAATAACTAGCTAAAAACAGTACTATAGAGTGCTACCACAAGCACTTCTGTATCCCATCTTTCAACACCATGATTGCCTATGGGACCCATTTATGTAAGAATTTTAGTACTTTTCCCACCAACTTCAGCAGAAAACTCTTAGTCCTTATAAAGTCACCTTCGTGATATTTGACTTACATATCAGTCAGTTCAGTTCAATTCAGTAGCTCAGTTGTGTCTGACTCTTTGCAATCCCATGGACTGTACCACTCCAGGCCTCCCTGTCCATCACCAACTCCTGGAGTTTACTCAAACTCATGCCCATTGAGTTGGCGATGACATCCAACCATCTCATCCTCTGTTGTCCCCTTCTCCTCCCACCTTCAATCTTTCTCAGCATTCAAATGAGTCAGTTCTTTGCATCAGGTGGCCAAAGTTTTGGAGTTTCAGCTTCAGCATCAGTCCTTCTGATGAATATTCAGGACTGATTTCCTTTAGGATTGACTTACATATAAAGACATAAAAAGACTGGTTCCAGTAGGTTACCGATTGATCGTGGATAGAGGATCTTAATTTAGTTAAATCTCTATTAAATGAGATACTTGGGGAGTAATAAACTGAATGTAAAGACATTGTTTGTAGCCATGTAAAAGTCATATGTTTTATATGGTGGTGGTTTAGTCACTAAGTCATATTTGATTCTTGCAACCCCATGGACTGTAGCCTGCCAGGCTCCTCTGTCCATGGGATTCTCCAGGCAAGAATACTAGAATGGATTGCCATTTCCTTTTCCAGGGACCTTTCCGACCCAGGGATTGAACCTAGGTCTCTTGCATTGCAGGTAGATACTTACCAACTGAGCTATGAGGGAAGCCAAGTGTTTTTTATAGTGATGTGATTAATGTGCTTTTTTTTGTGAAGAGGTTGTTACTTTTTGTTTTCCTTAGTACTCAGTAAAATACAGAGAGTCTAAAACCAAAGAACTGCAGGGGTGTCTTTTTTTTTTTTCATTTCAAGGTAACTTCCAAACAAAGTACATAGATTCATTTTACCCTTGAGTTTTATTTCCTGTGGTGTCATGAAACAATTAACACCAAGATTTGGAGAAATGTTGACAAACCAGGAACTATTTTTTTTTTATTTTTCTGACATATAAGGAACTAAATGAGGGATAAAATAAAAAGAGATTAAGGATGAGTAGAATTTTCTCCATAGGAACCACAAGCGTTCCAAGTGGTCACTATGCAGTGTTCAGGAACATTGCCAAGTCTGCTATTCTTCACAGTTTGCCCAAAGGAGAATGCTCATCTCCTCATTTGCTTCATCTATTTGCATGGGCACATTCTTAGTGCTAATAAATATGAATACTGATAATAGGAGCTCCAGTTTTCATTTGAGCCAGGATCTTAGTGTCCAAGTTTTACCTATTGTTAACCATGATGGCTACTCCATTTCTTCTGAGGGATTCCTGCCCACAGTAGTAGATATAATAGTCATCTGAGTTAAATTTACCCATTCCAGTCCATTTTAGTTCGCTGATTCCTAGGTTGTCAACATTCACCCTTGCCATCTCTTGTCTGACCACTTCCAATTTGCCTTGATTCATGGACCTGAAAGAGTCTGAAATGCAGTACTTGGATGCAGTCTCAAAAATGACAGAATGATCTATGTTCGTATCCAAGGCAAACGATTCAATATCATAGTTTTCCAAGTCTATGCCCCAACCAGTAACGCTGAAGAAGCTGAGGTTGAATGGTTTTATGAAGACCTACAAGACCTTTTAGAATTAACACCCAAAAAAGATGTCCTTTTCATTATAGGGGACTGGAATGCAAAAGTAGAAAGTTAAGAAACACCTGGAGTAACAGGCAAATTTGGCCTTAGAATGCAGAATGAAGCAGGGCAAAGACTAATAGAGTTTTGCCAAGAAAATGCACTGGTCATAGCAAACACCCTCTTCCAACAACACAAGAGAAGGATTCTACACATGGACATCATCAGATGGTCAACACCAAAATCAGATTGATTATACTCTTTGCAGCCAAAGATGGAGAAGCTCTATACCGTCAACAAAAATAAGACCAGGAGCTGACTGTGGCTCAGGTCATGAACTCCTTATTACCAAATTCAGACACAAATTGAAGAAAGTAGGGAAAACTGCTAGACTATTCAGGTATGACCTAAATCAAATCCCTTATGGTTATACAGTGGAAGTGAGAAACAGATTTAAGGGCCTAGATCTGATAGACAGAGTGCCTGATGAACTATGGAATGAGGTTCGTGACATTGTACAGGAGACAGGGATCAAGACCATCCTCATGGAAAAGAAATGCAAAAAGCAAAATGGCTGTCTGGGGAGGCCTTACAAATACCTGTAAAAAGAAGAGAAGTGAGAACCTAAAGAGAAAAGGAAAGATATAAGCATCTGAATGCAGAGTTCCAAAGAATAGCAAGAAGAGATAAGAAAGCCTTCTTCAGAGATCAATGCAAAGAAGTAGAGGAAAACAACAGACTAGGAAAGACTAGAGATCTCTTCAAGAAAATTAGAGATACCAAGAGAACATTTCATGCAAAGATGAGCTTGATAAAGGACAGAAATGGTCTGGACCTAACAGAAGCAGAAGATATTAAGAAGAGATGGCAAGAATACATGGAAGAATTGTACAAAAAAAGATCTTTACGACCCAGATAATCATGATGATGTGATCACTAATCTAGAGCCAGACATCTTGGAATGTGAAGTCAAATGGGCCTTACAAAGCATCACTACGAACAAAGCTAGTGGAGGTGATGGAATTCCAGTGGAGCTGTTGCAAATCCTGAAAGATGATGCTGTGAAAGTGCTATACTCAATATGCTGGCAAATTTGGAAAACTCAGCAGTCGCCACAGGACTGGAAAAGGTCAGTTTTCATTCTAGTCCAAAAGAAAGGCAATGCCAAAGAATGCTCAAACTACCACACAATTGCACTCATCTCACATGCTAGTAAAGTAATGCTCAAAATTCTCCAAGCCAGGTTTCAGCAATACGTGAACCGTGAACTTCCTGATGTTCAAGCTGGTTTTAGAAAAGGCAGAGGAACCAGAGATCAAATTGCCAACATCCGCTGGATCATGGAAAAAGCAAGAGAGTTCCAGAAAAACATCTATTTCTGCTTTATTGACTATGCCAAAGCCTTTGACTGTCTGGATCACAATAAACTGGAAAATTCTGAACAAGATGGGAATACCAGACCACCTAATCTGCCTCTTGAGAAATCTGTATGCAGGTCAGGAAGCAACAGTTAGAACTGGACATGGAACAACAGACTAGTTCCAAATAGGAAAAGGAGTACATCTAGGCTGTATATTGTCACCCTGCTTGTTTAACTTATATGCAGAGTACATCATGAGAAACGCTGGAATGGAAGAAACACAAGCTGGAATCAAGATTGCTGGGAGAAATATCAGTAACCTCAGATATGCAGATGACACCACCCTTATGGCAGAGAGTGAAGAGGAACTAAAAAGCCTCCTGATAAAAGTGAAAGAGGAGAGTGAAAAAGTTGGCTTAAAGCTCAACATTCAGAAAACTAAGATCATGGTATCTGGTCCCATCACTTCATGGGAAATAGATGGGGAAACAGTGGAAACAGTGTCAGACTTTATTTTGGGGGGCTCCAGAATCACTGCAGATGGTGACTGCAGCCATGAAATTAGAAGACGCTTACTCCTTGGAAGAAAGTTATGACCAGCCTAGATAGTATATTCAAAAGCAGAGTCATCACTTTGCTGACTAAGGTCCGTCTAGCCAAGGCTATGGTTTTTCCTGTTGTCATGTATGGATGTGAGAGTTGGACTGTGAAGAAGGCTGAGTGCCGAAGAATTGATGGTTTTGAACTGTGGTGTTGGAGAAGACTCTTGAGAGTCCCTTGGATTGCAAGGAGATCCAACCCGTCCATTATGAAGGAGATCAGCCCTGGGATTTCTTTAGAAGGAATGATGCTAAAGCTGAAACTCCAGTACTTTGTCCAACTCATGCAAAGAGTTGACTCATTGGAAAAGACTCTGATGCTGGGAGGGATTGGGGGTGGGAGGAGAAGGGGATGACCGAGGATGAGATGGGTGGATGGCATCACGGACTCGATGAACGTGAGTCTGAGTGAACTCTGGGAGATGGTGATGGACCGGGAGGCCTGGCATGCTGCGATTCATGGGGTCATAAAGAGTCAGACAGGACTGAGCGACTGAACTGAACTGAGCTATTGTTAACATTTTTCTTTCCAAGTTAAATACTTTCTGATTTTATGACATGATGGCAAGCATCTTCAAAACAGCTACCTTCCTTTATACATATCTGTACTACTTGCAGTGCTTGCCAAGTGCCTTTGAATATGGCTAAATTAACTGCTAACCAAATGATCTTATTTTGTCAAATTTGAAATTCTTGGACTTTGCTTCCATTTTTCCTGAAGTTTTTGAATTTCTGTGTTTATTTGTATATTTCTGTGTGTACTCAATTACCAGATGATGAGTATGTTAAGTATCTTCCATTTGACCTTCCTGATCCAATTTCCACTCTTCTCCAAAATGCTTTCTGTTCCCAAGGGCTGCCTATTTGAACTACATCACCCTGCTCCATCTGTGTCCCCATGAGCATCTATTTGGGTTTATCTAATGGAGATCCTCAGCAGGAGGTAGAATACTGATCCTGGGGACTCCCATGGGGACTGCTGAAGTAAGAATAGATGTATGTGAGGAGGGATGATTAGGTCTTAGAGTGCTATCTGCTTGACCTTTGCATATGGATATATAAAGCAGAAGTCAATCAATCAATGAATGACTGTCATATTCCTGTCCACTCTGGGTGTACCGCCATGTTGAGCTGAAGTTCTAGGAAGAAAACTGAAGCAGATTCTTACCCATACTAAATTTTCTTGGAAGTGTTAATGAAACCCATAGAACTTAAGCAAGCATTGCCCAATATTAAATATACTATCCAGAGACTTTTAGAAAATTAATCTTGTACTTGTGTAGTCTGGGGATATTTTTTCTGTTGTCAATCAAATGAAAGTTTATATTTAGGTTTTAGGAATCATATAATAAAAAATATTCAAATGAACCCAAAGAGTATATATAGTAACAATAAAAATATTAAGGTCAAGAAAGAGCTATATACAATTCAGAAAAAAGTAACAAAATCCAACAAGTTAGCTCAAGGATTTTCTTCTGTAAAACAAATCAGAAATAAGATAAGATCAAGGGCATTCAGAAGCAGAAGTTTTGTGGTAATGGTGATAAGGTGAATAGGTGAAGATTTTATGAATGGGCTAAAGATCCCTAATCCTTAAGACCCATGAGTCGAGCACAAGGCTGGAAAATACACTGAAAGAATTTGTATACTCTAATTACATAATAGCATTCCACATACAGAAGGTGCCCAGTACATATATAGTAGATGTTTGTTAAATATAAAAATGCTAAATTTGCCTGAATGAGGTTTATATGTTCAGTGCCTGGCAGCAGAATGAGTTATCCCATGACAATCTCTCCAAGGTGAGTTCTGATTTTCTACTGCTAATAATTCTAGGTGAAAATGTGCTATTATTCAGATCAAGATGGATTACAGGACCTAGTGAGTTTCTCAGTATGCCAAGAATCTGGCAGATTAGTTCTGCATATTAAGGATTTGTATTTGTATCAAGGATTTATATTTGTATCACTTAAAATTTCTGCCATGCTGTAAAACTAGAAAAAAATACACATCGCCCCTAAGTATCTCAGTTCCCACTAGGTTAGTATTAAAGAGAAAAGAGAGTAACTGTAAGAATGATAAGACAGAAATCAGGATGGAGGGGGAGAGGAGAAATTGGTTCATCCTGCTTTAAAGATTTCTTTAACATTTAATTTCCTTCGTACCTGCAGGCAGTTTTCTAAAGGTGCACGTTTAACTTCTAGGTTAAATATGAAACTTGAAACCATTGGTACTGTGGCATAAATTAAATAAGGGGAGAATAGAGAGTGATTTGTTTTTCTCCTGGAATAAAACCCCAGTACTCCTCCAGGGTTGTGTGAAAGGCTGAGGAATCTGTGGTATAAATACTTTAATTAGCTGACAGCTTGTGGCATGAATTACATCTGATCTCTGTTCATGATGCTTGTGTAATAAAGGACTTAATTGTTTCATTTTTTACAGTATATGGATGGATGGAAGAGGATGGTAATTTGAGAATTTATTCATTTAAAGCAGTGATTGCAATATTGTTCTGAAAAGTAAAATATAACATGTAGAAGGTTATAGAGAAAGTAGGTAGGTGTCTTCAGCTTCTGGAGACTGTACTTTTGCCCTCTGGCTGGTTGGGAAGCTGACATTTCACCATCAAATAGCTCTATAACTTTTGTCTTTTGCCATCTTTTGCCATCAAGAATGTAACGGCCCATTAAAAAAAAGTTGCTTATTTGTAATTGGAGGATAACTGTGTCACAATATAGTGTTGGTTTCTGCCATACATCAAATGATTCAGCCATAGGTATACATGTCCCCTCCCTGTTAAGCCTCCATCCCCCATTCCACCCCCTCCAGGTTGTCACAGAGCCCCAGATTTGAGTTTCCTGAGTCATAAGGAACTTTCCACTGGCTATCTAATTTTACATATGGTAATAGCCTCTTAAATGGTCTCTGTGCCTTGGGGTTTATCTTCTTCCATCCTCCACTTTACAGAGTGTTCCACCAGTGATGGTACAGTGACTGGGCTTTTCTCTATTTGGTAATCACTCAGTGCTGCCCTGTAAGGTAAACTATGAGATTCTTAACATGGACTTGAAATGCCTGAGCCTGCTCTCAGTGGCTTCCTCCCCTCCCTCTGTCTTGTGCATTACGCCTCAGTCGGAGAAGGCAATGACAACCCACTCCAGTACTCTTGCCTGGAAAATCCCATGGACAGAGGAGCCTGGTGGGCTGCAGTCCATGGGGTCGCAAACAGTCAGACACAACTGAGTGACTTCATTTTCACTTTCATGCATTGGAGAAGGAAATGGCAACCCACTCCAGTGTTCTTGCCTGGAGAATCCCAGGGATGGGGGAGCCTGGTGGGCTGCCGTCTATGGGGTCGCACAGAGTCGGACACAACTGAAGCAACTTAGCAGCAGCAGCAGCACCCAATAACTGAAAAGTCCTTGATAAAATCACATTTTTTCTCTCTGAATTTCTTCTTATGCCATCTCATCTACAAGCAATGCTCTTTTGTTCTCTCTAGATCTCTCTTCCCCAACTTCTATATTGATCTTTTAAGAAGACTCAGTCATTACCTCTTCTGACCATCCCACCTTCTTCCTAGCTGTATGAACTGACCCTCATTAATGCCTCCAAATGATCCTGTAAGTAGTCTGTCAAAGCATTTCTCCCACCTTATTACAAGTGTTTGTGAAAAATATCCCATTAAATGGTGAGTTACTTAAAATCAGGTCCCTTGTTATATTCACCTATATGTCCCCAGCTTCAAGTACAGGACAGAACAGGTGTTCATTAAATGTTCATTCAATAAATAAATGAATGAAAATGTGTTTTACTCCACTTGTTCAACAATATTACAGTAAAAGTAACATTTTACCAAATATTAAGTGAGTTTTGAATAAATCACATATACACGACTAACATTTGTGGAGTGAAATGCCACAAAAATTAAATTGCTGAGGAAGAAACCTGGACATATGTGCTATCCAATGCAACTGATACATTTAACATTTCACTTAATTGTTACAGTTCAGTCACTCAGTCCTATCTGACTCTGCGACCCCATGGACTGCAGCATGCCAGGCCTCCCTGTCTGTCACCAACTCCTGGAGTTTACTCCAACTCATGTCCATTCAGTCGATGATAGCATCAAACCATCTCATACTCTGTCGTCCCCTTCTCCTGCCACTTTCAATCTTTCCCAGCATGAGGGTCTTTTCAAATGTATCAGTTCTTTGCATCAGGTGGCCAAAGTATTGGAGTATCAGCTTCAGCATCAGTCCTTCCAATGAATATTCAGGACTGATTTCCTTTAGGATGGGCCAGTTGGATCTCCTTGGGGTCCAAGGGACTCTCAAGAGTCTTCTCCAATACCAAGTTCAAAAGCATTATTCTTCAGCACTCAGCTTTCTTTATAATCCAACTGTCACATCCATGTATGACTACTGGAAAAACTATAGCCTTGACTAGATGGACCATTGTTGGCAAAGTAATGTCTCTGCTTTTTAACAACCTGTATAGGTTGGTCATAACTTTGCTTCCAAGGAGTAAGCGTCTTTTAATTTCATGGCTGTAGTCACCATCTGCAGTGATTTTGGAGCCCCCAAAATAAAGCCTGACACCGTTTCCACTGTTTCCCCATCTATTTGTCATGAAGTGATTGGACTGGATGCCATGATCTTAGTTTTTTGAATACTGAGTTTTAAGCCAACTTTTTTACTCTCCTTTTCACTTTCATCAAGAGGCTCTTTAGCTCTTCTTCACCTTCTGCCATAAGGGTGGTGTCATCTGCATATCTGAGGTTATTGATATTTCTTCCAGCAATCTTGATTTTAGATTGTGCGTCTTCCAGTCCAGCATTTCTCATGATGTACTCTGCATATAAGTAAAACAAGCAGACTAACAATATACAGCCTTGGCATACATATTACTTTCCTGATTTGGAACCAGTCTAGTTTCATGTCCAGTTCTAACTGTTGCTTCTTGACCTGCATACAGATTTCTAAAGAGGCAGGTCAGGTGATCTGATATTCCCATATCTTGAAGAATTTTCCAGAGATAGTTGTGATTCACACTGTTAAAGACACTGTTAAAGTCAATAAAGCAGAAATAGATGTTTTTCTGGATCTCTCTTGCTTTTTTGATGATCCAAAGGATGTTGGCAATTTGATCTCTGGTTCCTCTGCTTTTTCTAAATCCAGCTTGAACATCTGGAAGTTGATAGTTCACTCTTTAAGCTTGGCTTGAAGAATTTTAAGAATTACTTTGCTAGCATGTGAGATGAGTGTAATTGTGTGGTAGTTTGAACATTTATTGGCATTGCCTTTCTTTTGGACTAGAATGAAAACTGACCTTTTCCAGTCCTGTAGCCACTGCTGAGTTTTCTGAATTTGCTGGCATATTGAGTGCAGCACTTTCACAGCATCATCTTTTAGGATTTGAAATAGCTCAACTGAAATGCCATCACCTCCACTAGGTTTTTTTGTAGTATTGCTTCCTTAGGCCCACTTGACCTCACACTCCAGGATGTCTGGTTCTAAATGAGTGATCACGGTATTGTGGTTATCTGGGTCATTAAGACCTTCTTGTATAGTTCTTCTGTGTATGCTTGTCACCTCTTCTTAATGTCTTCTGCTTATATTAGGTCCATACCATTTCTGTCCTTTATTGTGCCTATCTTTGCATGAAATGTTCCCTTTCTATCTCTCATTTTCTTGAAGTGATCTCTAGTCTTTCCCATTCTATTGTTTTCCTCTATTTCTTTGCACTGATCACACTTTCTTATCTCTCCTTGCTATCCTTTGGAACTCTGTATTCAAATAGGTATATCTTTCCTTTCCTCCTTTGCCTTTGGCTTCTCTTCTTTTTCATAGCTGTTTGTAAGGTCCCCTCAGACAGCCATTTTGCTTTATTGCATTTCTTTTTTCTTGGGGATGGTCTTGACCCCTGTTTCTTATACAGTGTCACAAACCTGTGTCCATAGTTCTTCAGGCATTGTGTCTATCAGATATAATCCCTTGAGTCTATTTGTATAGCTGTATAGCTGCAAGGGATTTGATTTAGGTCATACCTAAATGGTCTAGTGGTTTTCCCTACTTTCAATTTCAGTCTGAATTTGGCAATAAGGAGCTCATGATCTGAGTCACAGTCAGCTCCCAGTCTTGTTTTTGCTGACTGTACAGATCTTTTCCATCTTTAGCTGAATATAATCAATCTGATTTCAGTATTGACCATCTGGTGATGTCCACGTGTAGAGTCTTCTCTTGTGTTGCTGGAAGAGGGTCTTTGTTATGACCAGTGCATTCTCTAGGCAAAACTCTATTAGCCTTTGTCCTGCTTCATTCTGTACTCCAAGGCCAAATTTGCCCATAACTCCAGGAATTTTTTGACTTCCCACTTTTGTAATCTAGTCCCCTATAATGAAAAGCACGTCTTTTTTGTGTGTTAGTTCTAGAAGGTCTTGTAGGTCTTCATAGAACCATTCAGCTTCAGCTTCTTCAGCATTTTTGGTCGGGGCATAGACTTGGATTACTGTGATATTGAATGGTTTGCCTTGGAAACAAACAGAGATCATTCTGTCATTTTTGGAGAGTGCACCCAAGAACTGCATTTTGGACTCTTTTGTTGACTATGATGGCTACTCCATTTCTTCTAAGGTATTCTTGCCCACAGTAGTAGATATAATGGTCATCTGAGTTAAATTCACTCATTCCAGTTTGTTTTATTTCATGGATTCCTAAAATGTTGATGTTCACTCTTGCCATCTCCTGTTTGACCACTTCCAATTTGCCTTGAATCATGGACCTAACATTCCAGGTTCCTATGCAATATTGCTCTTTATAGCATCGGACTTTACTTTTATCAGCAGTCACATCCACAGCTGGGTGTCTTTTTGCTTTGACTCCGTCTCTTCATTCTTTCTGGAGTTATTTCTTCACTCTTCTCCAGTAGCATATGGGGCACCTAGGGACCTGGGGAGTTCATCTTTCAATGTCCTGTCTTTTTGCTTTTTCAGACTGTTCATGGGGTTCAAGGCAAGAATACTGAAGTGATTTGCCATTCCCTTCTCCAGTGGACCATGTTTTGTCATAACTCTCCACAATGACCCATCTGTCTTGGAATGGCCCTACAGGGCATGGCTCATAGTTCTGTTGGGTTAGATAAGACTGTAGTCTATGTGATCAGATTTTTAGTTTTCTGTGACTGTGGTTTTCAGTCTGGCTGCCCTCTGTTGGAGAAGGATGAAAGGCTTATGGAAGCTTCCTTATGGGAGAGATTGACTGAGGGGAAACTGGTTCTTGTTCTGATGGGCAGGGCCATGTTTAGTAAATCTTTAATCCAAGTTTCTGTTGAAGGATGGGCCTGTGTTCCCTCCCTGTTATTTGACCAGAGGCCAAACTATGGTGGAGGTAATGAAGATAATGGTGACCTCCTTCGAAAGGTCCCATGTGTGCACTGCTTCACTCAGTGTCCCCAAACCTGCAGCAGGCCACCCCCGACCCATGCCTCTGCCAGAGACTCCTGTACACTTATGGCAAGTCTGGGTCAATAACTGTAGATGTCATAAAAAATAAGTAAATAAAAACCCTCTTTGTCCCACCTATATTATGATTTAATCTAGTGACTTATCTAAGGACTTCCCTGGTGGCTCAGACGGTAAAGCGTCTGTCTGCAATGTGGGAGACCCGGGTTCAATCCCTGGGTTGGGAAGACCCCCTGGAGAAGGAAATGGTGATCCACTCCAGTACTATTGCCTGGAAAATCCCATGGACAGAGGACCCTGTTAGGCTACAGTCCATGGGATCACAAAGAGTTGGACACAACTGCGCTAGTCACATTTAAAGAGGAGGAAGATATCTTGAACAAACAGATCTGACTCTCATACTGAGCCTGTCAAACACCATTATACATCTAGATACTTGTATTGTAAATAATATTCTGTGAGTATTGGGGAGTATGTATCTTTTGAATTAGAATTGGATGGGTCCATAAGGTATTTATAATTACTGAAATAAATCTGACAAAGACAAAAGCTGTATACAATAATATATGTGGAATCTAAAAAAAAAAAACAAAACAAATATAACAAAAGATAAGACTAATAGATAGTCTGATTCCAGACTAATTGAGCTGCCTCCTGAGAAACCTGCATGCAGGTCCAGAAGCAAAAGTTAGAATTGAACATGGAACAATGGACTGGTTCCAAATTGAGAAAGGAGTACATCAAGGCTGAATACTGTCACCCTGCTTATTTTACTTATATGCAGAGTACATCATGTGAAATGGTAGGCTGAATGAAGCACAAGGTGGAATCAAGATTGTTGGGAGAAATAGCATTAACCTCAGATATGCAGATGACACCACCCTTATGGCAGAAAGTGAAGAACTAAAGAGACTCTTGATGAATGTGAAAGAGGGGAGTGAAAAAGCTGGCTTAAAACTCAAGATTCAATAAATGAAGATCATGGCATCCAGTCCCACCACTTCATGGCAAATAGACAAGGAAAGAATGGAAACAGTGGCAGACTTTATTTTCTTGGGTTCCAAATCACTGCAGATAGTGACTGCAGTCAAGAAATTAAAAGATGCTTGCCCCTTTGAAGAAAAGCAATGACAAACCTAGACAATATTGAAAAGCAGGGACATTACTTTGCCAACAAAGGTCCATCTAGTCAAAGCTTTGGTTTTTCCAGTAGTCATGTATAGATATGAGAGTTGGACCATAAAGAAAGCTGAGCTCCAAAGAACTGATGCTTTTAAACTATGGTGTTGGAGAAGACTCATCAGAGTCGCTTGGACTGCAAGGAGATACAGCCAGTCCATCCTAAAGGAAATCAGTCCTGGGTATTCCTTGGAAGGACTGATGCTAAAGCTGAAGCTCCAATATCTTGGCCACCTGATGCTAAGAACAGACTCACTAGAAAAAATGCTGATGTTGTGAAAGATTGAAGGATTGAAGGCAGGAGGAGAAGGGGACAACAGAGGATGAGATGGTTGGATGGCATCACGAACTCAATGCCCATGAGTTTGAGCAAGCTCCAGGAGATGGTGAGGAAAAGGGGAGCCGTGTGAGCTGCAATCTATGGGATCACAAAGAGTCGGACAGAACTGAGCAACTGAACGACAATATAGATATAGAGAGCACACTAGTGGTTACCAGTGGGGAGACAGAAAGATGAGGAGCAAAATAGAAGTAGAAGATTAAAAGGTGCAAAGTATGTATAAAATTAATAAGCTATAAGGATATATAGTACAACACAGGAAATATAGCCAATATTTTATAATAACTTCAAATGGAAGATATTCTATAAAAATATTGAGTCACCCTGTTGTACACCTGAACTTAACAATATTGTAAGTCAACTATACTACAGTTAAAAAAAAAAAAAAAACACTTTGCAAATGCCCAAATAATGCTAATGCTACTTTATGTGGCAAGGCTAGAGAGCTCAACTCCATGTAAAGTAAAATGGCTTGCAGGAAATTGAATGTCACAAAGTCAAAGTATTTTATTGCTGTGCACATAGATAACCTGAAAGTTTCTGCCACCTTGTGTTAATATTTAAGTGGATTTTAGATAATATTGTTGGCTCATAGTTTGATCAAGTTATCATTTGTCACGATCAAATTGAATTATGAAAATTTCAAGTCTTTTTCTTATAACAACTTCAGAAATGTTCATTTTATTTTTATTGTTTTTATGTTATGTTATTTTTCACTGGTCTTCCATGGTGGCTCAGAGGTAAAGAACCTGCCTTTCAATGCAGGAGATGCAAGTTCAGTCCCTGAGTTGGGAAGATCCCCAGGAGGAGGAAATGGAAACCCATTCCAGTATTCTTGCCTGGAAAATCCCATGGACAGAGGAGCCTGGCAGGCTACAGTCCCTGGAGTAGCAAAGAGTGAGACATAACTAATCAGCTGAGCACACAAGCATTTTGTACTAGCTAATATTTTAGAACCAAGTCCATATTTTTGACCTGTGAGTCACACAGGAGGCCTCTCTATATTTACAAACCATATACAGGCATCAAAATAACAGTGTTTTGGGAAAGGTCATGTTCAATATAGAGGAAATGAGAAAATATGATAACACTCAAGATCATGAAAGGGGAATTCAATAGGGTTAAATTAACTAGAGGAAATTAAAGCATATCAATCAAAATTTTTAAAAAATCAGAAAAGAAGTCTAAGAAGCAAGTAAAATCCAAATATTTAGAACACTGGTGTTTTAAGATAAAAATATTCAAAATTATATATGTGAGGAGAAAAACCAAGAAAAAGAATAAGGAACAAATAAGACTAACCCTCAAATTTGATAGAATTTAAAACCAAAGAGAATAACCTTATACAGTATGTGTCTCAGTACCATCAGGCAGGAAAGTCTTTCTAAGTGCATTATCTATCTTATCTAACTTAATTCTCTCAAGAACCCCATGGTGAGCCCTTTTATTAAGGCCAGATGATGAGAAAGAAATAAAATTACAATGCTGTTTAACAAGTTCTTAGGAACTAAGTGGTGCAATAACCCACTTTTTAAAATATAGCCCTTTTCGAGATTCTGTAATAAAATAAGAATTACTCATTTCGTTAACATTTATTGGGCAAATAACAAGAAAGCACATGTGTAAGGATATTACATGTATTATTTAATTCTAATAATAATCCTATGAGTTAGGAGTGCTACTACTGTTTTCCTTTTACTGATGAGGAAATTAAGATTTAGTGAGATTATGTAATATCCAAAATCACCTAGCTAGTAGGAAACAGAACCAGAACTCAGCATTTTCCTAACAGCAGTTGGTTTGTTTCAATTTTATAACACTTTTTAAAAAGACTGTATTCTCATGCACATCCTGGAGAATGAGAGTTTCTTTAGGTATATATCTATAAGTGATATTGACAGAGTATAAGAAATATTCATGTTCAGCTCTGCTATGAAATGCCAATCCACGTTTCACAGAAATTATACAATTTATACACCCTTCAAAACTGAATCAGAGTTCTGCATCCTTGCCAAAACCTGATACATTCTGACAGTTTAACTTTTGCTTATTTTGTGGTTTAACTTGTCTTTTCTCTGGTTAATAATGAATTGAATATTTTCAAATGTTTATGGATCATTTTCTGAGCCATCATCTGTGAAGTTCCTTCTCGTTGCTTCCCCTCCCCATTTTTTTACTGGGATTTCTTTTTTTTGTCTTTTTTTTAATCAGAGGATAATTATTTTACAATGTTGTCTCTGTTGTACATCAGCATGAATCAGTCATAATTATATACCCTCCCCTCCTGAGCCTCCCTACCCCACGCTCCACCCCTCTGCTTCATCACAGAGCTCTGAGTCAGGCTCCTCATATGATACAGCAGCTTCCCACTAGTTATTTATTTTACACATGATAGTGTATATATGTCAGTGCTACTCTCTATTTGTGCTACCCACCCTGACCCCTGCTGTGTCTACCATCCCTTCTCTACATCTGCATCTCCATTTCTTCTCTGTAAATTGAGAGTACTGTTTTTCTAGATTCCATATATATGTATTAAGATATGATATTTGTTTTTTCTCTTTCTGGCTGACTTTTTCTGTATAACAGGTTCTAGGTTCATCCACCTCACTACAACCGACTCAAATTTGTTCCTTTTATGGCTGAGTAATATTCCATTGCTTGTATGTATCATATCTTCTTTATTCATTCATCTGTCAGTGGACAAATAGGTTGCTTCAATGTGGACATATAGGTCACTTCAGTGTCCCTGAGCTGCAATGAACATTAGGGTGCATGTGTCATGGAATTATGGTTTCGTTAGGGTATATGCCCAATAGTGGGATTGCTGGGTCATGTGGTAATTTTATTCCTACTTTGTTATGAAATCTCCATACTGTTCTCCATAATGGTTATACCAGTTTACATTTCCACCAGCAGTTGAAGATGGTTCCCTTTTCCCCACATTCTCTCCAGTATTTATTGTTGTAGTGTTTGTTTGTTTGTTTGTTTGTTTTTAAATGACTATGGCATTGTGAAGGGGATGACAGTGGATGAGATGGTTGAATGGCATCATTGACTCAGTGGACATGAGTTTGAGCAAATTCCAGGAGATAGTGAAGGACAGGGAAGCCTGTCGTGTTGCACTCCATGGGGTCACAAAGAGTCAGACACAACTGAGTGACTGAACAACAAAAACATTCTGATTGGTGTGAGGTGATACCTCATTGTAGTTTTGATTTGCTTTTCTCTAATACTGAGTAATGTTGAGCATCTTTTCATGTGTTCATTGGCCATCTGTATGTCTTCTTTGGAGAAATGGCTGTTTAGGTCTTCCACTCATTTTCTGATTGGGCTGTTTGCTTTTCTGATATTCAGCTGCATGAACTACTTATATATTTTGGAGATTAATCCTTTGTCAGTTGCTTTGTTTGCAATTATTTTCTCCCATTCTGAGAGTTGCCTTTTAATCTTCTTTGTTGTTCCCTTTGCTGTGCAGAAGCTTTTAAGTTTAATTGGGTCACATTTGTTTATTTTTGTTTTTATTTTCATTGCTATAGGAGGCGGGTCAAAGAAGATCTTGCTATGATTTATGTCCAAGTGTGCACTGTCTATGTTTTCCTCTAAGAGCTTTATAATTTCTAGGCTTACATTTAAGTCTTTAATCCATTTTGAATTTATTTTTGTATTTGGTGTTAGGAAGTATTCTATTTTCATTCTTTTACATGTAGCTGTCTAGTTTTCCCAGCACCACTTATTGAAGAGGCTGTCTTTTTTCCATTGTATATTTTGCTTCTTTTGCCAAAGATAAAGTGCCCGTAGGTGCATGGGTTTATTTCTGGGCTTTATATCTTATTCCATTGGTCTATATTTATTCTTCTGTGCCATGTACTGGGGTTTCTTTTTCAACTCACAGTATTAACATACTATAATTATTGGTTGTTTATATGTATTGTAAATATCTTCAAGTTTATATCATTTTTATTCAGTCTCTAAATGGTCTTTTTAGCAAGAGAAATTGTTGAATGTTTTCCTTTATAGTCTGTATTTTTTATATCTTTAAAAACAAATCTTTATCTACTAAAGGTCTAACAAGTGCAAGATTGCCTTCTAAAAGTTTTATTATTGCTTTCCTTTCATACTTAAGCCTTTAGTTGTCCTGAGTCTAGTTTTTAAGTGGATATGAGATAGGAATTTCTGACAGATATAATCAGAGCCCACCTTTATTTTTTAACCTAACTCAGAGCTCACTAAGAGTCTTACACTGGCTTCCTACCTCAAACATCTACCTGTCAGGAGGGGCTTCTAGGGGCTTTCTTTAAGTTCCAGCTGCTGTGGTGGCTAAAGCAGGTTTGGCCCAAGATAGGGCTGGCTGAAACAGACAGAGGGTCAATGCCCCTCCACCCCCTGCCAAATGACCAACAAATGAGGAAACAGATTAACTAGAAAAGTAATTTGCTGATCCCTAAAGGGGATGGTTATGAGCTATGTTTCACACCATTTCTCAGGGAGTTCTCAGTAAACTTGAGCCCTAATTTCCAAAAGTGATTACCACCTACTTACATACTACAAAAGTCCACCTAGACAAAGCTATGGTTTTTCCGGTAGTGATGTATGGATGTGAGAGTTGGACTATAAAGAAAGCTGAGTGCCAAAGAATTGATGCTTTTGAACTGTGGTGTTGGAGAAGACTCTTGAGTCTTGGACTGCAAGGAGATCCAACCAGTCCATCCTAAAGGAAATCAGTCCTGAATATTCTTTGGAAGGACTGATACTGAAACTGAAACTCCAATACTTTGGCCCCCTGATGTGAAGAACTGACTCATTTGAAAAGACCCTGATGCTGGGTAAGATTGAAGGAGTGAGGAGAAGGGGACGACAAAGGATGAGATGGTTGGATGGCATCACCCACTCGATGGACATGAGTTTCAGTAAACTCTGGGAATTGGTGATGGACAGGGAAACCTGGCGTGCTGCAGTCCATGGGGTTGCAAAGAGCTGGACATAACGAAGCAACTGAATTGAATTGGCTTTGTTCCCCCTTCCCTGTTGCATTTCCTTGCTTGCTGATTTATTTCCTGAGATCATCTCTCAGAGAAATAATATTTCTGTCCTACAAAGCAGACCCTCAGGAAAAGGTCTAAAACTAGGTAACTTGCTAGTCATATGGCAGGAGGTCTCTCTGTTACCGGTAGTAAGTAAAGTGGTGATAATCACTGGTATGCTGCAGCATCACACTTTAAGACTGCTACCTATGACTTCTTGGGAAGAAGCACAGGTGAAGGGAAAAGACTGCCTCATATATAGTCCCAGCATTTGAAATTGATAGGGGAAATGTTGATCAGGCAGTGAAGTTGGCTAGACTTTGTTAACTATCTAGGAAACATGAAAAAGGAGAAGTTAGTGTCACTCAGATATTAACCTAGGGATTGTTATGACAGGCACATGGCCTCTGTTGAATATTTAAAGAGACTCTCATCTCCTGCAGCTAGAGGGTAGGATGTACTGAAAATCAGGATTAATATTAGATTGCACAGATGGCAAGAGTTAGGAAGGAGCTAAATAAATAGGCATGACAAATCTCCTATTCTAAAAGTAGTGTCCTGAGAAAAGAGGAGATAGAACCATGAATTCTGGGGTGGAGATCCTGAGCTCCTATATAGCTCTAAACCCTATGGGTCAGCAAAAGAACTTCCTAGCTCTTTGTGAGAGTAGATCAGACATAAATTGCTTAGAAACCATGAAAAGGTGATGATTCACAAGATGAGCTTGTTCTTCTTAATAAAAAACAATTCAATGTCTCACCTCATTGATTGTATTTAGACTTGGAGCCTGTCCTGATACACTGCTGGAATGATACCTTGCAAGTTGGAAATGATGCTTCCACAGTAGCAGTGCTCAAAGAGTAGTCTATAACTCTGTAGGGAATCTAGAGACCCTTTCAAGGAGTTTACAAGGTTAAATTATTTTCATAATAATTCTGAGATTAATTTTTAATCTTCTGTTTGTTGACATTTGTGCCAAAGCAATAGTGTATCAAATTCAGGTGTTTTAGCAAAAATCAAGGCATTGGCACCATACTGTACTAGAATTCTCCACTGCCAATTTTAAAAGTCAGTTTTCTAACAGCTGCTCTTGATGAAGCAGTCAAAATTATTATATTATTAATCTTAAAAACCTTGATACTGGAGTAGGTATATTTTTAATACTGTGTGACAAAACAGTAAGTATGAATAAAGCTTTTGCTGCATACCAAAGTATGATCATTATATCAAGAAAAAGCACTTCTGCAATTATTTTACTTGAAAGCTGAATAAGCCTCTTTAAGGGAACAGGATTTTTCCTTGAAATAGCGACTGACAGGCAAAAGATCGTTATTCAGACTTGGTTATTTGAAAGTCATTTTCTCAAATTAACAAAGTAACCCTGCCGCTTCAAAGAAAATGAAGTATTTGTTGCCAATGATGACAATTTAAGTTTAAAGTAAAAGTTAGAATCGTGGGAAATTTATATATTATATACTGATCTTGAACATTTCTCAACCTCAAGACTTTCTGAGATCAACAATTTCATTAAAAAGTGTGATTTTTTATAAAAAGAACATGATTTTCTTAATATTGTATAATTAAATGAATAAACATTTAGAAGATCTGCTTAAGTCAGTGAGCTAATATTTTGTAAATGTATCAATGTATGGAGAAGAAAATGGCAACCCACTCCAGTGTTCTTGCCTGGAGAATCCCAGGGACGGTAGAGCCTGGTGGGCTGCTGTTTATGGGGTCACACAGAGTCGGACACGACTGAAGCGACTTAGCAGCAGCAGCAGCATGATGTTTCAAGATCATGCATGACAAAGATTTATTTAAAAGTTCACAGTGAGCTAATGGATTTTATTTTTCTTTCTTTAATTAATTTATTTTGTAATTGAAGGATAATTGCTTTATAGAATTTTGCTGTTTTCTGTCAAACCTCAACATGAGTCAGCCATAGGTATACATACATATATCCCCTCCCTCTTGAACCTCCCTGCCATCTCCCCTTTCCATCCTGGCCCTCTAAGTTGATACATAGCCCCTGTTTGAGTTCTCTGAGATATACAGTAAATTCCCATTGGCTATCTATTTTACATATGGTAATATAAGTTTCCATGTTACTCTCTCCAAACATCTCACCCTCTCCTCTCCTCTACCTGTGTTCATAAGTCTGTTCTCTATGTCTATTTCTCCATTGAAAGTGAAAGTGAAGTCGCTCAGTTGTATCTGACCCTTTGCAACCCTGTGGACTGTAGCTTACCAAGCTCCTCCATCCGTGGGATTCTCCAGGCAAGAATACTGGAGTGGGTTGCCATTTCCTTCTCCAGGGGATCTTCCTGACCCAGGGATTGAACCCAGGTCTCCTGCATTGCTGGCAGACGCTTTAACTTCTGAGCCACCAGGGAAGCTGCCCCACAAATAAATTCTTCAGTACCATCTTTCAAGATTCCATATATATGCGTTAGGATACAATGTTTATCTTTCTCTTTTTGACTTCAGTTCAGTTCAATCGCTCAGTCGTGTCTGACTCTTTGTGACCCCATGAATCGCAGCACACCAGGCCTCCCTGTTCATCACCATCTCTCGGAGGTCACTCAGACTCATGTCCATCGAGTCCATGATGCCATCCAGCCATCTCATCCTCGGTCATCCCTTCTCCTCCTGTCCCCAATCCCTGTCAGCATCAGAGTCTTTTCCAATGAGTCAACTCTTCGCATGAGGTGGCCAAAGTACTGGAGTTTCAGCTTTAGCATCATTCCTTCCAAAGAAACCCCAGGGCAAATGCATTCCTTTTATGGCTGAGTAATAGTCCATTGTGTATGACTGCACAGTCCATGGGGTTGCAAAGAGTCAGACACAAATGGGCAACTTTCACTTTCACATATGTACCACAGATTCTTTATTCATTCATCTGTCAATGGACATCTACGTTGCTTCCTGTTCTAGCTATTGTAAATAGAGTTGCAGTGAACATTGGGATACATGTGTCTTTTCAATTTTGGTTTCCTCAGGGTATATGCCTAGGAGTGGGACTGCTGAGTCATATGGTGGTTTTATTCCTAGTTTTTTAAAGAATCTCCAGACGATCTCCAGACCACTTCCATAGTGTCTGTAGCAATTTACATTCCCACCAACAGTGCAGGAGGGTTCCCTTTTTCTACACCCTCTCCAGTTTTCATTGTAGACTTTTTGATGATGGCCATTCTGACTGGTGTGAGATAATATCTCATTGTAGTTTTGACTTGCATTTCTCTAATAATGAGCTGTAGTGAGCATCTTTTCATGTGTTTGTTAGCCACCTGTATATCTTCGTTGGAGAAATCTCTGTGTAGGTCTTTTCACACTTTTTGATTGGGTTTTTGTTTTTCTGGTATTGAGTTGTATGAGCTGCTTGTATATTTTGGAAATTAATCTTTGTCAGTTGTTCCATTGGCTATTATTTTCTCCCATTCTGAGGGTTGTCTTTTCACCTTGCTTATAGTTTCCTTTGCTGTGCAAAGAGCTAATGGATTTTAATGTAATAGGATGCAAAGTTCATGGAAATTATTTCAAATTCCATATCATGACTATGTTTTAAGAAACCACTACTTGTCAAGTTTTAGTATAGTCCTAAAATTATTCACAAATATCCAAAAGGGCTATTATAATCTCCCTCCCTTTTCCAAATATATATTTTTTAAAGTTAGATTTTCTGTACATATTCCTACCAAAATATGTTATTACAGATTGAATCAAAAGCATGGAATTTTGGATGCTATTTAGTCACGCGTCCAAAAGATGTAAAACAATGCCACTATGCTCACTAGTTTTTTGGTTTTTGTTTTTTGTTTTTTAAGTGCTTCAGCACTCCCCTTCTGTGAGGCAAAGGTCCTGGTGTGTGTGGGGGGAGAACATTTAAAGGGGAAAGAAGCAGCTAAAGCCTGACCCTCTGGGCTTGTGCTCCAGCAACTTGGGAGCAGAGCCTACCCCTGTTGGAGTGGTGATGGCCACTAAGCAGAGGAACTCCCACCTCACACTGTGCCAGGTTTTAGCTTATCCATCTCCACCCCACATCCACAACCAAGGTGACAGCTGCCAGCACACCATAAGGAAAGAAGTGACTGGCATCAACATCAAATCACCCCTCCCTCAAAAGCAATGGTGGCACACAGTCTGCACAGGGACATTCCCACATAAGAACATACCTTCGAGACTGTAATGGTTGAGTGTTTCACCTAGGCACATAGAAGCAGAAAAAGTTAATTAAAATTAAAAAAAAAAAACAAACAGAAGAACTAATATCAATTGAAAGAACAAGAGAAAACCCCTGAAAAAAATAATGAAACAACTTACTAGACAAACATTTTAAACATTGGTAATAAAAATGCTAACTGAATTAGAAAAGAGGATTGATATAAACACAGATCATTATATCAAGGAACTAGAAAATATAAAAGGACCCAATCAAAGATAGATAATCCAATATCTGAATTAGAAACCACTACAAGGAATAAATAGCAGACTAAGACACTGAAGTATGTAATCTGAAGATGAAATTATGGAAATCACCTATCAAAACATCAGGCAGAAAGAAATTTTTTAAAGTAATATATGAGACATCAGGGACAACATTAAATGTACCAACATGTGCATTATAGAGGTTCCAGACAGAGAAGAGAGAGAAGGGGAGTGAAAATGTATTCAGATAAATTATGTCTGAAAACATCCCAAACCTAAAGAAGTATAACAGACACCCAGTTACAGGAAGCACAGAGGGTTCCAAACAAGAACCTGAACAGATGCACATCAAGACATATAATAATGAAAATGGCAAAAGTTAAAGACAGAATTCTAAAGCCAGCAAAAGCAAAACAAAGAGTCAGATAAAAGGGAATCCCCACAAGGCTGTTAGCTGATTTCTCTGCATAAACTTTGAAGGCCAGAAGGGAGTGACATGACACATAGAACACACTGAAAGGGAAAACCTGCACCATAGGATGCTCTACCCAGCAAGATTATCGTTTAGAATAGGAGAGATAAAGAAGTTCTTAGATAAACAGAAACTAAAAGGGTTCATCAATTCTAACCCTACCCTAAAAGAAATGTTGAAGGGTCTTTTCTAAATATTAAAATGTAAGAATCTATAGGGTAGGGAAAACTCCATCAGGAAAGGCAGATATATGCTAAAGAGTGAAGACCACTTGAATAAGAAAGACAAAAAATATAAAAGCAACTATAACGACAATAAACAAAGAATAAATGTGAAGTAAAATAAGAAATCAAAAACAAAATATAGAAGTCCCTATCAAGCTAGAACAAATAATTTCACAATTTGTATGGAAATACAAAAATCCTTGAATAGCCAAAGCAATCTTAAGAAAGAAGAATGGAACTGGAGGAATCAACCTGCCTGACTTCAGGCTCTCCTACAAAGACACAGTCATCAAGACAGTGTGGTACTGGCACAAAGACAGACATATACATCAGGTGAACAAAATAGGAAGCCCAGAGATAAATCCACACACCTATCTTTGACAAAGGAGGCAAGAATATAAATGGATTAAAGACAATCTCTTTAAGAAGTGGTGCTGGGAAAACTGGTCAACCACTTGTAAAAGAATGAAACTAGAGCACTTTCTAACACCATACACAAAAATAAACTCAAAATGGATTAAAGATCTAAATGTAAGACCAGAAACTATAAAACTTCTAGAAGAGAACATAGGCAAAACACTCTCTAACATACATCAAAGCAGGATCCTCTATGACCCACCTCCCAGAATATTGGAAATAAAAGCAAAAATAAATGGGACCTAATTAAAAGTTTCTGCACAATGAAGGAAACTATAAGCAAGGTGAAAAGACAGCCTTCAGAATGGAAGAAAATAATAGCAAATGAAGCAACTGACAAAGAATTAATCTCAAAAATATACAAGCAACTCATGCAGCTCAATTCCAGAAAAATAAATGACCCAATCAAAAAATGGGCCAAAGAAATAAATAGACATTTCTCCAAAGAATACATAAAGATGACTAACAAACACATGAAAAGATGCTCAACGTCACTCATTATCAGAGAAATGCAAATCAAAACCACAATGAGGTACCATTTCACACCAGTCAGAATGGCTGTGATCCAAAAGTCTACAAGCAATAAATGCTGGAGAGGATGTGGAGAAAAGGGAACCCTCTTACGCTATTGGTGGGAATGCAAACTAGTACAGCCACTATGGAAAACAGTGTGGAGATTCCTTAAAAAACTGGAAATAGAACTGCCTTATGACCCAGCAATCCCACTGCTGGGCATACACACTGAAGAAACCAGAAATGAAAGAGACACATGTACCCCAATGTTCATTGCAGCACTGTTTATAATAGCCAGGACATGGAAGCAACCTAGATGTCCATCAGCAGATGAAAGGATAAGAAAGCTGTGGTACATATACACAATGGAGTATTACTCAGCCATTAAAAAGAATATATTTGAATCAGTTCTAATGAGGTGGATGAAACTGCAGCCTATTATACAGAGTGAAGTAAGCCAGAAAGAAAAATACCAATACAGTATACTAACACATATATATGGAATTTAGAAAGATTTGCTGTATGCGAGACAGCAAAAGAGACACAGATGTCTAGAACAGTCTTTTGGACTCTGTGAGAGAGGGTGAGGGAGGGATGATTTTGGAGAATGGCACTGGTATAATATCATATGTGAAACAAATCGCCAGACCAGGCTCGATGCATGATAGATGATGCTCGAGGCTGGTGCACTGGGATGACCCAGAGGGATGGGATGGGGAGGGAGGTGGGGAGGGCAAGGTTTAGGATGGGGAGCACATGTACACCCACGATGGATTCATATTGCTGTATGCAAAACCAATACAATATTTTAAAGTAATTAGTCTCCAATTAAAATAAATTTATATTTTAAAAAATGTAGAGGAAGAGAGTAAAAATATGTATCTTTTATAAGTTACTGTTAGTTTAAATCAAGTATATATAGCAATTGGTCAACATATATGAATCCTATGATAACTACAAATCAAAAACCTACAATAGATACATAAAAGTCAAAAAGCAAAAGACCCAAGAATAATACAGAAGAAAATCATCAAACCAAAATGAAAAGCAAAAAGAATAAACAGAAAAAACTAGAGAAACAACTGGAAAAGAATTAATAAAATGGCAATAAGTAATTCTAACAACACAAGAGATGACTCTACACATGGACGTTACTCATTGGTCAATACCAAAATCAGATTTATTATATTCTTTGCAGCCAAAGAAGGAGAATCTCTAGTTCTATACAAAAGACAAGACCTGGATCTGACTGTGGCTCAGATCATCAGCTCTTTATTGCAAAATTCAGGCTTAAATTTAAAAAGTAGGGAAAACCAGGAGCCCATTTAGGCATGACCTAAATCAAATCCATTATGATTGTACAGTGATGAATAGAGTCAAGACATTAGATCTGACTGAGTGACTGAAGAACTAAGGATGGAGACTCATAATGTGGTGCAGGAGGTGGTGACCAAAACCAACCTCAAGAAAAAGAAATGCAAGAAGACAAAGTGGTTGTCTGAGAAGGCCTTACAGATAGCTAAGAAAAGAGAAGTGAAGTCAAAGGAGGAAGGGAAAGATATACCCATCAGAATGCAGAATACCAAAGAATAGCAAGGAGAGATTTTTAAAGCTTTCTCAAGTGAACAATGCCAAGAAATAGAGGAAAAAATAGAATGTGAAAAGCTAGAGATCTCTTCAAGAAAATTGGAGATATGAAGGGAACTTTTCATGCAAAGAGGGGCACAGTAAAGGACAGAAACAGCAAGGATCTAACAGACACAGAAGAGATTAAGAAGAGATGGCAAGAATACACTGAACTGTACAAAAAAGGTCTTAATGACTCAGATAACCATGATGGTGTAATCACTCACCTAGAACCAGACATCCTGGAGTGTAAAGTCAAGTGGACCTTAGAAAGCATTACTAGGAACAAAGTTTGTGGAGGTGATGGAATTCCAGCTGAGCTATTTTAAATCCTAAAAGATGATGCTATTAAAGTGCTGCATGCAATATGTCAGCAAAATTGAAAAACTCAGCAGTAGCCACAGGACTGGAAAAGGTCACTTTTCATTCTAATCCCAAAGAATGGCAATGTCAAAGAATGCTCGAATTGCAGTACTATTATACGCATTTCATATGCTAGCAAGATTATGCTCAAAGTCCTTCAAGCTAGGCTTCAGCAATATGTGAACTGAGAAATTTCAGATGTTCAAGCTGGATTTAGAAAGGACAGAGGAACCAGAGATCAAATTGCCAACATCCACTGATTCATAGAAAAAGCAAGGGAATTAAAAAACAATCTACTTCTGTATCATTGACTATGCTAAAGCATTTGTGTGGATCACAACACACTGTGGAAAGCTCCGAAAGAGATGAAAATACCAACCCACCTCACTTGTCTCCTGAGAAACCTGTTTTCAGGACAAGAAACAGCATTTAGAACCTGTCATGCAACAACAGACTGGTAAAACACTGGGAAAGGAGTAGTACAAGGCTATATATTGTCACCTTGCTTATTTAAATTACATGCAGAGTATATCATGCAAAATGCCAGGCTGGATGACTCCAAGCAGCAATCAAGATTGTCAGGATAAATATCAATATCCTCAGATATGCAGATGACACCACCCTTATGGCAGAAAGTGAAGAGGAACTCACAAAATTCTTGGTGAAGGTGAAAGAGGAGAGTAAAAAAACTGGCTTAAAACTCAACATTCAAAAAATGAAGATCATGGCATCTATCATGGCAAGTAGATGGGGGAAAAGTGGAAACACTGATAGATTTTATTTTGGAGGCTCCAAAATCACTGTGGATGGTGACTGTAGCCAAGAAATTAAAGGCTTTTTTGCTCCTTGGAAGAAAAGCTATGACAAACTTGGACAGACTATTAAAAAACAGAGACGTCACTTTGCTGACAAAGGTCTGTCTAGTCAAAGCTATGGCTTTTCGGTAGCCATGTACAGATGTGAGAGCTGGACCATAAAGAAGGCTGAGTGCTGAAGAATTGATGTTTTTGAACTGTGCTGTTGACGAATTTCTTGAAGAGTCCCTTGGACAGCAAGGCAATCAAACCAGTCAATCCTAAAGGAAATTAACCCTGAATACTCGTTGGAAGGACTGATGCTAAAGCTCCCATACTTTGGCCACCTGATGCAAAGAGCCAACTCACTGGAAAAGACCCTGATGTTGGGAAAGATTGATGGTAGGAGAAGAAGGGGATGACATAGGATGAGATGGTTGGGTGTTATCACTGACTTGATGGACATGAGTTTGAGCAATTTCCAGGAGATTGTGAAGGACAAGGAAGCCTGGCGTGCTGCAGGTCATGGGAGTCACAAAGTGTCAGATACAGCTTAGCAGCTGAACAACACATATCTTTCACTGATTACTTTAAATGTCAATGGACTAAATGTCCAGTCAAACACATAGCGTGGTTGATTGGAGAAAATAAGACCCTTTAACGTGCTGCCTATAGGATAGTTACTTCAGGGCAAACCAATGGAAAGATATCTAGTAGCTCAGATTAGAAGAATTAATATTATTATAATGTTCATACTATCTAAAACAATCTACAGATTTAATGTAGGGATCTATCAAAATCCTTAACAACATTTTTCACAGAACTAGGACAAATAACCTTAAAATTCATATAGAAACACAAAAGATCCAGCATAGCCATAGAAATCTTGAGTAAAAGACTAAAGTTACAGGTATCACCCTCCCTCATTTCAAAGTATATTGAAAGACACAGTAAGCAGTATAATACTGCCAGAAAAACAGACATATAGATAAATGGAACAGAATAGAGAGCCCATAAATAAATGCATGTACCTATGATCAAATAATCCATGATGAAGTAGGCAAGAATATACAATGGAGAAAAGACAGTTTCTTCAACAAATAGTGTTGGAAAACGGGGCAGCCACATGTAAAACTGTTAGATTAGAACATTTCCTCACACCATACACAGGAATAAACTCAAAATATTTTAAAGGCCTGAAGCCATAAAACTGGAGGAAACAATACACTGCTCATGGGAATGTGAAGTGGTACAGCCTATTGAAAATAGTATGAAGGTTCCTCAAAAAACTAAAAATAAAACTATCATATGATCTAGCAATTCCACTCCTAATGTATATCTTGAAAAATTGAAAACATTAATTTAAAAAGATACAAGCACCCCAATGTTAATAGCAACACTATTTACAGTAGCCAAGTGATGGAAATAACCCAAGTGCTCTTCAACAGATAATCGAATTAATAAAGTGTGGTATATGAAAGATTACTCAGCCACAATAATTCTGCCATATGGAACAATGTTAATAGACCATAATAGAGAATATTATGCTTAATGAGTTGTCAGACAAACAGTATATGATGTCAATTAATATGTGGTATATGAAAAATAATACAAATGAATATATATATATATATATGTAAAACAGAAACAGATTCACAGATATAGAGAACAAGTCTGTGGTTACCAAAGGGGAGAGGAACAAATTAGGGATATGGAACTGACAGATATTAATATAAACAGATATGCATAAAACAAACAAGTAATAGGGGTATATTATATGGCACAGGAGATTATACCTTATAATGCCAGGAGATTATGCCAATACCTTATAATGGAGTACAATCTACAAAAATACTGAATCACTATGCTGTACATCTAAAACTAATATAGGAGGATGAAAAAAGATGGCGGAGGAATAGGATGGGGAGAACACTCTCTCCCTCACTACTTCATCAAAAGAACATTTCAAAGCTGAGTAAATTCCACAAAACAACTTCTGACTGCTGGCAGAGGACATCAGGCATCCAGCAAAGCAGATCATCGGCTTCAAAACCAGGTAGGAATTAATACATACGACGAAGACAGAGAAAAAGGAGGTAGGGAGGGAGCCCCATCCCAGGAAGGGAATCCCATCCTGGAAAGGGAATCCTGTCCCAGGAAGAGACTCTTAAAAGAGAGATTCCCTAAAATAGGGGAGCATTCTCACAGCTGTGTATGGGGCGAGCCCTGGAAGCACAGAGGGCAACATAACAGGAAGGAAGAATAAATAAATAAATAATTAAAACCAACAGATTATGAATTCAACAGTATACCCCAGCGGATAAGCAGCGCAAACGCCTGCATCCGACAGCAGTGGGGGTTGGGCAGGGAGGAGCGCGCCCGCGACAGACCTTTCTAAGAATTGGGCCGCGGGAGACGTAGGTTACAGGGCTTATCTTGAGAATCGGGGCGTAACCGGGCCAGAATCGGGTCCGTGCATGGCTAGAAAGAACTATCTTGGTCTAGCAAAGCAGACTGTGGGATAGCCAACACGAGGAACGCTCAAACATAAGGACGGATCGGCAATAGCCGTCTGCAGACCATCCCCCTCCGGCGACAGGCAGCCAGAGCCTTAAGTGCTGGAAGGGGGCAATCGCAGCTCAAGAGTGACATTACCTACCAAATTGCAAACTGATTTCTTTGCTATTGAAACTGCTGGGGGCTCTGAACAGTCATCATCGGCCTAAGAAAGAGCCCCAGCGGAGCTCCCAGAAAATTGAGCCACCCGGAAGCCCAGAAGTCGCAATAGCGAACGCCAAACTCCCAAGCCACTTGAACCTGGGAAGGGAACAAAGCACCTGTTCAACCAAATTCAAGTCTCGGAGGGCTTCCTGACCGCCAATCCTGAGCGCCAAAGACCAGGGAAGTGCATGAAACATAGGGCAGGCCCCACAAGGTTATCCCAAGGAGCAAGAAGGGGCAAGCTCAGTGCAGAGTCCACCACCACCCTCCCTGTGTCAAGACAGAAATCAGACACGGAAGAGACCAGCAAACAGAGGAAGTCAAACAGAGGGAATTGCCTTGGTAGTGACCCCACACAGTCTACAACGACAAAGAAAGCACCAGATATACCGTTAATACTTTTATAATCAATTTTTTTTTGGGGGTGGGGGATGATGTGGAAGCGTGACTTTTTTTTTAAGAATTTTTTTTCCTTTAAAAAATTTTTTTCTTTTTTAAATTTGTTTTCTCTTCTTTTCTTTTTTGTTTTTTTTCTAAACTTGCTTAAACTTTTAAGTCTTCTATATTTCTATTTATTATCTTTATAACCTATTATTACTTTACAAAAAAAACCACCTATCTTTAAAGCAAACGCTGTATATAGTCCTATTGGTGGTGGAAGTTGTCTTTTAATAATTCTGGAATCTTTTATTTTATTATATTTTTATTATTTTTTTCTCAATTTTTTAAATTTTTCTCTCCTTCTTTTTCTTATCTTTAATATTTTATCTTTGAAAATCCAATCTCTACTCCAGATTTTTAATCTCAACATTTTGGTATTTGTTGCCAATTTTGTACTTTTAAAAACCTACTCTTCAGTACCCAATCTTACATGAGTGCAAGACTACTGGCTTGATCACTCTCTCCCTCTTTGGAATCTCTTTTTCTCCACCAGGTGGCTTTTGTCTCATCCCTCACCCTCCTCTTCTCTACCCAACTCTATGAATCTCTGTGTGCTCCCGAAGGTGGAGAATTCTCAGGGAACTGGTCACTGGCCAGATCTGTATCCCTCCTTTGCATCTCCCTCTTTCATCCTCCTGACCACCTCTATCTACTTCCTCCCTCTCCTCTTCCATGTATAACTCTGTGACCACCTCTGAGAGGTCCAGACTTTGGAGCACACACAAGAAAGTGGTTAAGGGGTAGTTTGCTTTTTCCTCTTTTGATTCCACCTCAGCCCATTCCACTCACCTCTAACTACCCCCTCCCTCTTCTCTCCTCCAAGTAACTCAGCGATCCTCTAGGGACGACCCTCAAAGTGGAGAAACCTATCATCATTAACCTAGATGTTTTAACAATAGTGCTGAATAGATGGAGAAATCATGAGGCTATTGTAAAAATAAGTCTGAAAACCAGAATCAGGAGGCATAAGTCCAAATCCTGAGATCATCAAAGAATTCCTGAATACAGGGAACATTATCCAATAAGAGCTCATCAAACGCCTTCATACCTATACTGAAATTGAGCACCACCCAAGGGCCAACAAGCTCCAGAGCAAGACATACCATGCAAATTCTCCAGCAACACAAGAACAAGCCCCTGAGCTTCAATACACAGGCAGCTCAAAATACTCCAAAATCATTGATGTCCCATAACCCATTACTTGACTCATCACAGCACTCCAGAGAGAGGAAATCCAACTCCACCCACCAGAGCCTCAACACAAGCCTCTCTAATCAAGAAACTTTGACAAGCCACTGATATAACCCCAAACACAGAGAGGAAGATCTATAATAAAGAGAATTCCACAAATTCCCAGAATATAGAAAAGCCACCCCAAACGCAGCAATATAACCAGGATGAAGAGACAGAGGAATACCCAGCAGGTAAAGGAACAGGAGACATGCCCACCAAACCAAACAAAAGAGGAAGAGATAGGGAATCTACATGAGAAAGAATTCCGAATACTGATAGTGAAAATGATCCAAAATCTTGAAATCAAAATGGAATCACAGATAAATAGCCTGGGGTCAAGGATTGAGAAGATGCAAGAAAGGTTTAACAAGGACCTAGAAGAAATAAAAAGAGTCAACATATAATGAATAATGCAATAAATGAGATCAGAAACACTCTAGAGGCTACAAATAGTAGAATATCAGAGGCAGAAGACAGGATTAGTGAAATAGAAGATAAAATGGTAGAAATTAATGAATCAGCGAGGGAAAAAGAAAGACGAATTAAAAGAAATGAGGACAACCTCAGAGACCTCCAAGACAATATGAAACGCTCCAACATTCGAATTATAGGAGTCCCAGAAAAAGAAGACAAAAAGAAAGACCATGAGAAAATACTTGAGGAGATAATAGTTGAAAACTTCCCTAAAATGGGGAAGGAAATAATCACCCAAGTCCAAGAAACCCAGAGAGTGCCAAACAGGATAAACCCAAGGCGGAACACCCCAAGACATATACTAATCAAACTAACAAAGACCAAACACAAAGAACAAATATTAAAAGCAGCAAGGGAAAAACAACAAATAACACACAAGGGGATCCCCATAAGAATAACTGCAGATCTTTCAATAGAAACTCTTCAGGCCAGGAGGGAATGGCAAGACATACTTAAAGTGATGAAAGATAATAACCTTCAACCAAGACTACTGTACCCAGCAAGGATCTCATTCAAATATGAAGGAGAAATCAAAAGCTTTACAGACAAGCAAAAGCTGAGAGAATTCAGCACCACCAAACCAGCTCTCCAACAAATACTAAAGGATAGACTTTAGACAGGAAACACAAAAAGGATGTATAAACCTGAACACAAAACACTAAAGTAAATGGCAACAAGTGCATACTTATCAATAATTACCTTAAATGTAAATGGGTTGAATGCCCCAACCAAAAGGCAAAGACTGGCTGAATGGATACAAAAACAAGATCCCTATATATGCTGCTTACAAGAGACCCACCTCAAAACAACGGACACATACAGACTGAAAGTGAAGGGCTGCAAATAAAAGATATTCCATGCAAATAAAGACCAAAAGAAATCAGGAGTAGCAATACTCATATCCGATAAAATAGACTTTAAAACAAAGGCTGTGAAAAGGGACAAAGAAGGCCACTACATAATGATTAAAGGATCAATCCAAGAAGAAGATATAACAATTATAAATATATATGCACCCAACATAGGAGCACTGCAATATGTAAGACAAATGCTAACAAGCATGAAAGGGGAAATTAATAATAACACAATAATAGTGGGAGACTTTAACACCCCACTCACACCTATGGACAGATCAACTACACAGGAAATTAACAAAGAAACGCAAACTTTAAACGATACAATAGACCAGTTAGACCTAATTGATATCTATAGGACATTTCACCCCAAAACAATGAATTTCACCTTTTATTCAAGTGCACACGGAACCTTTTCCAGGATAGATCACATCCTGGGTCGTAAATCTAACCTTGATAAATTCAAAAAAATCGAAATTATTCCAAGCATCTTCTCTGACCATAATGCACTAAGGTTAGATCTCGATTACAGGAGAAAAGCTATTAAAAATTCCAACATTTGGAGGCTGAACAACACCCTTCTGAATAACCAACAAATCACAGAAGAAATCAAAAAGGAAATCAATTTATGCATCGAAATGAATGAAAATGAAAACACAACTACACAGAACCTATGGGACACTATATAAGCAGTCCTAAGAGGAAAGTTCATAGCCATACAAGGCATACCTCAAGAAACAAGAAAGAAGCCAAATAAATAACCTTACTCTACACCTAAAGCAACTAGAAAAGGAAGAAATAGAGAACCCCAGAGTTAGTAGAAGGAAAGAAATCCTAAAAATTAGGGCAGAAATAAATGCAAAAGAAACAAAAGAGACCATAGCAAAAATTAACAAAGCAAAAAGCTGGTTCTTTGAAAGGATAAATAAAATTGACAAACCATTAGCCAGACTCATCAAGAAACAAAGAGAAAAAAATCAAATCAATAAAATTAGAAATGCAAATGGAGAGATCACGACAGACAACACAGAAATACAAAGAATCATAAGAGACTACTATCAGGAATTATATGCCAATAAAATGGACAAAGTTGAAGAAATGGACAAATTCTTAGAAAAGTACAACTTTCCAAAACTGAACCAGGAAGAAATAGAAAATCTTAACAGACCCATCACAAGCACAGAAATTGAAACTGTAATCAGAAATCTTCCAGCAAACAAAAGCCCAGGTCCAGACGGCTTCACAGCTGAATTCTACCAAAAATTCCGAGAAGAGCTAACATCTATCTTACTGAAGCTATTCCAGAAAATTGCAGAGGAAGGTAAACTTCCAAACTCATTCTATGAGGCCACCATCACCCTAATACCAAAACCTGACAAAGACACCACAAAAAAGAAAACTACAGGCCAATATCACTGATGAACATAGATGCAAAAATCCTTAACAAAATCCTAGCAATCAGAATCCAGCAACACATTAAAAAGATCATACACCATGACCAAGTGGGCTTTATCCCAGGGATGCAAGGATTCTTCAATATCCGCAAATCAATCAATGTAATTCATCACATTAACAAACTGAAAAATAAAAATCATATGATTATTTCAATAGATGCAGAAAAAGCCTTTGACAAAATTCAACATCCATTTATGATAAAAACACTCCAGAAAGCAGGAATAGAAGGAACGTACCTCAACATAATAAAAGCTATATATGACAAACCCACAGCTAAAATTATCCTCAATGGTGAAAAATTGAAACCATTTCCCCTAAAGTCAGGAACAAGACAAGGGTGTCCACTTTCACCACTACTATTCAATATCGTACTGGAGGTTTTGGCCACAGCAATCAGAGCAGAAAAAGAAATACAAGGAATCCAAATTGGAAAAGAAGAAGTAAAACTCTCACTGTTTGCAGATGACATGATCCTCTACATAGAAAATCCTAAAGACTCGACCAGAAAACTACTAGAGCTAATCAATGAATATAGTAAAGTTGCAGGATATAAAATCAACACTCAGAAATCCCTTGCATTCCTATGCACTAATAATGAGAAAGTAGAAAAAGAAGTCAAGGAAACAATCCCATTCACCATTGCAACGAAAAGAATAAAATACTTAGGAATATACCTACCCAAAGAAACTAAAGACCTATATATCGAAAAAACTATAAAACACTGATGAAAGAAATCAAAGAGGACACTAATAGATGGAGAAATATACCATGCTCATGGGTCGGAAGAGTCAATATAGTGAAAATGAGTATACTACCCAAAGCAATCTACAGATTCAATGCAATTCCTATCAAGCTACCAGCAGTATTTTTCACAGAACTAGATCAAATAATCTCAAGATTTGTATGGAAATACAAAAAACCTTGAATAGCCAAAGCAATCTTGAGAAAGAAGAATGGAACTGGAGGAATCAACTTGCCTGACTTCAGGCTCTACTACAAAGCCACAGTCATTAAGACAGTATGGTACTGGCACAAAGACAGAAATATAGATCAATGGCACAAAATAGAAAGCCCTGAGATAAACCCACACACCTATGGACACCTTATCTTTGACAAAGGAGGCAAGAATATACCATGGAGTAAAGACAGTCTCTTTAACAGGTGGTGCTGGGAAAACTGGTCAACCACTTGTAAAAGAATGAAACTAGACCTCTTTCTAACACCATACACAAAAATAAACACAAAATGGATTAAAGATCTAAATGTAAGACCAGAAACTACAAAACTCCTAGAGGAAAACATAGGCAAAACACTCTCCGACATAAATCACAGCAGGATCCTCTATGATCCACCTCCCAATATATTGGAAATAAAAGCAAAAGTAAACAAATGGGATCTAATTAAAATTAAAAGCTTCTGCACAACAAAGGAAACTGCAAGCAAGGTGAAAAGACAGCCTTCTGAATGGGAGAAACCAATAGCAAATGAAACAACTGACAAACAACTAATCTCATAGATATACAAGCAACTTATGCAGCTCAACTCCAGAAAAATAAACGAACCAATAAAAAAATGGGCCAAAGAACTAAATAGGCATTTCTCCAGAGAAGACATAAGGATGGCTAACAAACACATGAAAAGATGCTCAACATCACTTATTATCAGAGAAATGCAAATCAAGACCACAATGAGGTATCATTTCACACCAGTCAGAATGGCTGCGATCCGAAAGTCTACAAGCAATAAATGCTGGAGAGGATGTGGAGAAAAGGGAACCCTCTTACACTGCTGGTGGGAATGCAAACTAGTACAGCCACTATGGAAAACAGTGTGGAGATTCCTTAAAAAATTGCAAAAAGAACTGCCTTATGATCCAGCAATCCCCCTGCTGGGCATACACACCGAGGAAACCAGAATTGAAAGAGACACATGTACCCCAATGTTCATTGCAGCACTGTTTATAATAGCCAAGACATGGAAACAACCTAGATGTCCATCAGCAGATGACTGGATAAGAAAGTGGTGGTACATATACACAATGGAGTACTACTCAGCCCTTAAAAAGAATAAATTCGACTCAGTTCTAATGAGATGGATGAAATTGGAACCAATTATACAGAGTGAAGTAAGCCAGAAAGAAAACACCAATACAGTATACTGACACATATATATGGAATTTAGAAGGATAGTAATGAAGACCCTCTATGTGAGACAACAAAAGAGACTCAGAGGTATAGAACGGACTTTTGGACTCTGAGGGAGAGGGAGAGGGAGATGGTGGGATGATTGGGGAGAACGGCATTGAAACATGTATACTATCTTGTAGAATGAAGTACCAGTCTATGTTCAATACAGGATGCAGGACGCATGGGGCTGGTGCACGGGATGATTCAGGGAGAGGATGTGGGGTGGGAGGTGGGAGGGGGCTTTGGCCTTGGGAAATTGTGTTCACCTGTGGCTGATTCATGTCAATGTATGGCAAATCAAATACAGTATTGTAATTAAAAAAATAAATTATTAAAAAAAAACTAATATAAAATTGTAATTCAACTATATTTCAATAATAAAAATACTAACAAGCCCTCTGTAGAACATAGTGGAGGACAGAAGACATCATTATTGAACTGGACTCTTTAGTGTCAATAGAGATGATGGAATTCTACAATAGCAGAGTCCAAATTGTGACACACGCTAGTCAGAGGAACAGTGGCGATAATTATCAGATGGTCAACAGGAACGGAATGGCAGCCCATTGATGGGCTGATTCACTGATTCCTCATCATAGCTGAGAGACCATAGTATTTGTATGAGGGAAATATATACAAAGATGATAAAATTCTTTATTATGAAATTTTAAAAAGATTTTTAAGATAGAAAGCAGAAGACTGCTGTCAGTGCTTCAATGTAAAATCACAGAACCTTGCCCAGTTTCCTGACTTGAGTCATTTCTCAGAGTCCATCTACTGAAGGACAGATCAGGTACGTCTGGGGAAGGACCCCATAGTCCTACTGCAAGTATGTACAAGTATTCCCCCAGTACTTCCTCAAAAGGTCTACATTAATCCAAGTGGCTTATGCATGTCTGTTTATATTAATATCCGTCAGTTCCATATCCCTAATTTGTTCCTCTCCCCTTTGGTAACCACAGACTTGTTCTCTATATCTGTGAATCTGTTTTATATATATATATATATATATATATATATATATATATATATATTCATTTGTATTATTTTTTATATACCACATATTAATTGACATCATATACTATTTGTCTGACAACTCGTTAAGCATAATATTCTCTATTATGGTCTGTTAACATTGTTCCATATGGCAGAATTATTGTGGCTGAGTAATATTTCATATACCACACCCAGAGCTTTTGTGAGCAGTTGAATACAGGGTCTGAGATGACAGGAAGGCCAAAGGTGCAAAAATGCCAACTTTGTCCCCATTAGGGTGTTACAGAATGGAGATCATGAGTCCTATAGACCAAATACATGTAAGTATCTCGCAGAGGGTCCATGAGGTCTGCCATCTACTCTGTGTTCACTTTACTAGTCCTTGAATGGAATAAATAAACTTAGCAGCTAAAAAAGCTCTCATCTTCGTTTTCCAACCTGTGGAGTAAGAGCCTTTATAATAGAAAAGGCAAAATTGAGGCAATTGCAACTGTACTCCCCTTGCCAAGATACTAAATTGTAAGTGATATCATAACCCAGCTGGAACTTCAGAGAATTGAAGATTTAAAGGATAAGGACGATTGTTTCCAACCTATTTCTGTTTAATTCACTAGTATGGCCCTGCAAAAAACCAGATGGATATGGCAGATGGTGATAGGCTGCAATAAACTTAACAAATGGCAGCCCCAATCATAGGTGCTGTGCTGAAGATCATATCTTTGCTAGAGCAGATGAACACAGCCTCTGGTTTGTAGTAGCTATTGTTTTCTTTTAATGTGTTCATTTCAATGCTCATCAGAAAGGGGAATCAAAAACAGTTTGCCCTCACCTGGGATAGATGGCCATATATTTTCACCATCTTGCTATATGGTTCTGCTAGCCCTCCTCCTATCTGCCATAATACAGTACAGCACCTAGATCATCTCAGTATCCTGTAGGCCATTACACTAGTCCATTATATTGTCAACATGTTAAAATTAGACCTACTGATCATGAAAGTGGCATGCGTTCTAGGTGGCCTGGTAAGACATGGGTATGTAAGAAGATAGGGAATCCCCAAGAATCAGGGAGATTGTTGAAGATTTTAGAGATCCTGTGGCAGTCACGAATGTACCATTCAGATCTCCTCCCTTTTTTTTTTTAATGTGGACCATTTTTTAAGTCTTTATTGTTTGTTACCATTTTGCTTCTCTTAATGTTTTTTGTTTGGCCATGAGCATATGGAATTTTGGCTCCCCAACCAGGGATCAAACTCTTGAGCTGTGGACCACCAGGGAGGCCTTTAGATCTCCTTTAAGGGAACTGGTTGCAGGGAGTGTAACTGCCTAAGAATCTCAGTTTGCCACCACTGGGAACCACCACTTCTATTGTGCAGTATCAAGTTTCCTCTGGTCAGTAACTGAACACTGTGGGCGTATAAATGTGGACCCTTTTCTGTGGTATGTGGGCTGACTGCTCTAATGGATCATTTTGACCCATTACTTATATAAGTATTGACTGGTTTAGTTGCTAAGTCATGTCCAACTCTTGCCACCCCATGGACTCCTCTGTCTATGGGATTCTCCAGGCAAGAATACTGGAGTAGGTTGTCATTTCCTTCTCCAGGGGATCTTCCTGACCCAGGAACTGAAGCTGGGTCTCCTGCGCTGCAGGCAGATTCTTCACCAACTGAGCTGTGAAGGGAGCCCAGGACTAATATAAGTCTGACCACAATTTTCTTAGAACTGTGTTCAGTCTGTTTTCCTTTCCAGTCCACCTTAATTTCCCTTCTCGTATCACAGATGTCACACTTGCGTCATGTTCAGAAGCCCTGCACTGCCCACTCCAGTTTATTCCCCTTTACCTTCCACTAGTACCCTCCCTCCCATAAATCTCTTGCACACCTAATCCAGTCTCAGAGTGTGCTTCTAGTAGGACCTCAGTTAACACAAGGTCCAAAGATCTGGAGCATACAGAACATTTTCTTCAATAAAAAGGACAACTATTGCAACTTGTACACTAAAAAAAGAAGCATACATTTTGTAGGACTCTTAAGAGTATATACCACATATGGAAATGATCTTCCAAACCCTGTCAAGTGAAATAGAAGTCTGCCAGTTTTGAGTGGAGCCCCAAGCAAGCATTGAGGGTCTATCCACCAGAGTTATTTATTACAAGCTGAATGTTGTCAAGTCCACTGCCTTAAAACTGATTTAGAGCAAAAACAATCTTTATTGTATGATGACAACAGGACATTTGGAGTCCCAAGGGAACAACTTAGTTACACAAAGATGTAACCCAAACCCCATTGTTGCACAGGTATCTTCCATCAGCTCACACTTATGGTCTCACTGGAGTTTCCTTATGGCCGGCTGACATACAAAGAAAAATCTAGACAAATTACAGATGGTTTGACACTATATATCAGTCCTAGTTTACACTTGACATCTGCTATACTGCAGTTTCATTCAAAACTGTTTCTGCAAAAGAGTTGTGAGTGGGAATGCTTATGGGCAGAAACTCAAGTACTGGACTTGTTTTTCACTTTATGCAAAGGGGGTAAATTGTAAGAGCTAAGGACTCTTGGATAGAACCAAGACAGAACATTCTTGGGTGGAGAAACTACATGGACTTTGGGGCAGAAAATAAAAATGGCATAGCTACATGGTCAAGGCTTAGAAAGGAATATATTAGAGGATTAGAGACAAGGAATTCCAGGGAAGAAGGATGTGAAAGGACCACAAGGAATAAGCAAAGAGTGTGAGGATTTCTCTGGTTAGTGGCCACCAGTTAATGCAGGCACTGAAAAACCAGGTAAAAAGAGTGACCCACCAAGTAAAGGTCAGCCAACCTCTGTCTTTGGATACCTAGCCCAGTGCTAGCACAATGGGATGATGAATGAAATAGTTTAGGTGGTAAGGATAAAGGTTGTACATGGACTCCGTCTCATCAAGGCTAATACAGATAGTATCACTATTGAATATCCAACTTGTAAGCAGTAAAACGTATGCAGAATTCTCAAAATACCATCTTTTAAGGAGAACAACTTATCCACTTGATTGGAAGGTTGATTACATTTGAAACTTTCAACTCTGGAGACTGCAGTAATCTATTAAATTGGAATATATATGTATTCTGGTTGAGTTTGTATTCCCAAGTCACAGCACTTCTGCCAGTAACAACTATCTGAGGGTTCACATAGTTCTAATTTATTCATAAGGAATATTATACAAGATAGTTTCAGGAAAAGGATCCATTTTTATATCAAAGGAGATAGAACAATAAGTACATTATGAAAGATGGGTGTGTACCATATCACCAGGAAGCTGCAGGCCTGACAAAATTTTACAGTGGCTCTTTTAATACTAAGTTAAGGTACTAGCTTGGGGATAACACTCTGAAAGTTTAGAGGGTTATCCTTTAAACTGTGATAGCTATGATAAACCAATTGCCTTTTTATTTTCTGAGTATCAAATATAACCAGAAACCATAGGCTATTAATAGGATTAATCTTCCTAACCATAAATCCATGTGATCCGTGGAGCTTGCTCAAACTCATGCCCACTGAGTCAGTGATGCCATACAACCATCTCATCCTCTAACATCCCCTTCTCCTCCTGCCTTCAATATTCTGCAGCATCAGTGTGTGTTGTGTCAGTCGCTTGGTCGTGCCCAACTCTTTGTGATCTCATGGACTGTAGCCCATCAGGCTCCTCTGTCCATGGGGATTCTCCAGGCAAGAATAGTGAAGTGGGTTACCATTCCCTTCTCCAGGGGATCTTTCCGCCCCAGAGATCGAACTCAGGTCTCCTGCACTACAGGCAGATTCATTACCATCTGAGCCCACTGGTCTTTTCTAATGAGTCAGCTTTTTGCATCAGATGGCCAAAGTATTGGAGCTTCAGCTCAGCATCAGTGAAGCATCACTAGGGTTAAAGTAAGTCTTTAATTGAATCTGATCAATGTGAGCTCCAGTAGACCAACAGGCAAAAATAAAGAAAAGAGTTCCTATGCTGGCTAAAACAATACAGCCAGTGAATGTAAATGAGGAGCTGAGATTGCTGCTTTATACTGGGACAGAATTATGTCTGGAATGCTTAGGTCTTCTGGTGTATCTCTTGTACCTTGCATGTTTGGTGATAATAGTAAATGGGCATGATAAGGATGAAGTAAGCAGAGGTTCAGGCCTTGAGGGGCTAAAGATGTGTTTCACTTCTTCACTGGGCAAGAAATCTATAATAGTATAAAGTCTGGATAAGGGTGAGGAAAGGGGATATAAGAATATTAATTTCATCCTTGGGATTGACTGAACAAGAGTGACTAGTCTGTTTCACTGAACTGTTTCAGGATTTTTGTTTTGAGGTTGGGAAAGGCTGATACCTTTAAGAACCAGAGATAGGATATGGGGAACTTAAATTGGGGCCTAAGGAGCATTAAATGATACGCACAATGAAAAGTAATGTTGGAGCCCTCCTCAAACAATTGTTCTTATCCCAGAGGACATTTGCAAACTTGTTGGACAATTTCTATAATACCAACAATGGCCTACCTCAGACACCTGCATCCCTACACCTGAGATCTTTTTCTCACTGTGGGACCATATTTAGCTGGTAGACATGGGCAAAACACAAATCCCAGAAAGGTAATACCTGTTGTAGCTCTAAAGATAGCCCCAAATTCTTTGACACTCCTCACATCAAGAGGTGGGGTCTCTTCCTCCTCCCTTGCATCTGGGCTGGCTTTGGTGACGATTGAAGTAGAAATGACCCTGCATGCTTTCTGGAGGCTAGGTTAGAATTTAACATGCAGATTCTGCCTTTTTTTTCCTCATCTTGGGGGCCTGACCCACAATATAAGAAAGCCAACTTTCTTATATAAGAAATAAGAATATAAGAAAGCCTCATATTCCTTTAGGATATGAGGAAGCCATATAAAGAGACCACCAGAAAGTGTTCTAATTGCTAGCCTTTGATTCATCCCAGAGCAAGTGCTAGATATCATGGAAGAATCCTCCAAATGTTTCTGGTCCCCTCTATTTGAGTCACTGTCAGTCACTTGAGTCTTAGTGTAGTCTCCAGGAATTGTGGAGCAGAGACAAGCCATCTCCAAGTTTGTCCCATTCAAGTTTCTGCCCGTAGAATCCATGAACATGATAAAACATTTTGGTTTTCTGTTTGCTTTGGTTTTTAATGCCCCTATCATTACCTGGCCCTGGGATCAACCATCAACCAATGAGAGATAGGAGGTTGTCAATACATACCCAGCTTCTTTATCCTTTAAATGTTAAAGTGTTCCACAGAGGGTCTCAGGAATTTCCCAGCAGGACTGAGTCCTCCTTGTCCAAAGAGGCAATCAGTTTATGACCATACTCTTTATTTGCCTTCATCTATTTACTTCTTTACTTTCTCCATCTCTGACTCTGCTTCCCCAGGATTCATCTCTCAAATAAACTGCTTGCACCCAGATCCTTGTCTCAGGGTCTATTCTTGCAAAAACTCAAACCAAGAGTGTATCCATTTTTATTTTGCTGTTTTCTGGTTTCTGTACAGACCATATCTGTCCTCCATGTTATTTATTGAAAACTCATTCTGTCTGCTCTGAGGAGTAGTACCACTTCTGTTACAGCTCAACTGTCTACTTATAATTATTTTTCTGGGTTAACGTTTCTATTTCATTGATGTATTTATCTCTGCATCAGTATTAACATTCCTATCTGTTAGGGCCAGTCCTCTCATTTCTCTTTTCTTATTCAGGAAAAGAAGTGAATATTCATGTCTAGATATAAATTTTATAATATGTTTGTGAGTTTAAATGCAATACATATTGGAGTTTTTATTAGAAAGATATTCTAGAGCTCAATTTGTGAATAATTGATACCTTATGATACTGAATGTATTAGTTAGCAATATATTGTTGTGTAACAGATTACCCAAAGTGCAGTAGCTTAAAACAACAGTTACAGTTGTATATTATTTCTCATAATTTTTGTGAGTCCAAAATTTGTTGGGAAACAGCTTTGCTGAGTAGTTCTGCCTCAAGGTCTCTCACGAGTTTCTACTATAAATCATCTGAAGACTTGACTGAGGCTGAAGGATATACTTCCAAGATGGCTTCCTCACCTAGATGTTGGCTAGAGGCCTCAGTTTCTCATTATGTAGGGTAACCTCAGTGCTTTCATGACATGACAGCTCGTTCCCTCAGAGTGACCAAGAGAAAGAGAGCAAAGAGGACGCTGTACTGCCTTTTTGACTTAGTCACACACAATCACTTCTACTATATTCTGTTTCTTAAAAGCGAGTCACTAAATCCAATCTACACTGGAGGATTAAATTAATTTCTGTCTTTTAAAGGGAAAAGTATAAAATATTTGTGCAGATGTTTTAAAATCCTCCCATGTATCCTATCAATCCATGGATATAACATATATTATGTATATATTATATATACTATATATATATATATTTTAAATTTCAATAAGGATTTGTCACTTCTTGAAATCTTTGAAAAATTTTATTAGGTTTATTCTGAACGGCATTAAATGAGTTGATGTGGTTTTTGTTTTATTTTGCAAGTTGTACCTTTCAAAGATTGTCATTTTCTATTTCTGACTGTGCTGTAGAAATGAAAAAACTTATTTTGCATACCAAACATTGACAACAACTTTGCTAAGTTTATTTTCTAAGTATATAATCATGCATTTGTGCATTAATCAAGGTCACAGTAGGAAGTTGATGGCACCCTAAAACTGGGTTATTAAGGAGAATTGAACAATATAGGGACTATTTACAAAGTGGAAAGAATTTATTTAGGGAAAGCAAAATTTCATGATGAAAAATCAACAGCTAATAACCTACAGAGTGATTACCATCCCCTTGCCTGAAGGTGCAAAGTAGGGCAGTGGTTACTTGAACCTCAAGGAATAAATGTATGGAAGGGCAACCTGGTGAGGTTCATGGTATTTATTAGAGGAACAAGGAGAAGGAACCAGGGAAATATATACCCCAGCCTTTATTTCCTATCTTCCAATATTCTATTGATGTATCCTATTGGCTGAATTCAAGTAAAGGCCAGAAAATAAATGGGTTCAGGGGTTTCATGGCAGCATCTGCAGGCAGCTCTACATCTGGACCCAATTCACAGGCAGGTATCAGACCATTGCCTCCTCATATGTAAGAGAATAGTATTCTCTGCCCATGGGATGAGCAGAGGGCTTGAACGCAATTCATTCAGGTCAGTGACCTGGCACAGACTAGAATGATGTAGGTGAGATGAAGAACCAAAGAGGAAAATGAAAGGCATTTAGCACAATCTGCAAAATCAATGTCAACTTTATTTCTTCTTTCCTAATCCTTATTCCTTTTGATATTTTTTGTTAATATGCCTATCTTGAGGGAAGAGAAAAATGTCATACAAAATGAAAAAATATATACATATCTAGTAAAAAAAAAAAAAAAACTTCCCAAATATAATCTCTCTAAGACAACAGAATCTGACACCATGTGCCCTTAGGTACTAGGAGAACTAGCAAGTAAATCTACAGGCCCCCAGAAATATATTGATATAAGGATTTATATGGAAGTTAACCCAGGAAGTTAAGAATGGCTTAATTTAATATTAAAACTTGAAAAGAGACTAATACAATTCATCACACAATGCCCAATCCCCTAGGAGACTGAAAGATCATAGATTGGGATCATTTGGCAGTGTGATAATTAAATCATGCCACTAACAATTGGGTTTGCTTTTTTGAGAGATTTGCAGATCACATTGAAAATGGAAAAGTTATAGATATTTTCTGCTAAATTTTAGCCTCATGAGATATCATCATAGGAGGGTTTGAAATATTTAATATATAGTCCTCATTCCAGTACTATTAGCTGGTAAAATAGTTGGTCTCTCTCTGGGGTACCTAAACTGAAGACTGAATGAAAGTAGCAACGCAAGGTGGTCTACCAGGATCAAGGTGAATCATTATTCCTATCAAATACTTGGAAAGGTCTTTCAAAAATATGTCCATCAAATTTCTGAATATTCTTTAATTAAGAGACACTCAGATTCTGAAAGACTTAGACAGTATTAATCTTGGGAAAAATTACTTTGAAATACCTGTAATCCAGTAGCTGCAAATGGAAAATTGGACGGTTAGGCCTAAAATGTATATACAAGCACAGCATATGGGAAAGTGATGAGGTGCAAGAATAAAAGTTCCAAGGCCTCAACTTCTTTCTCTCCAAAGCATAGTGATAGTTCTCCTGAAGGTGTACAGTGCATTATAGATGTATTCATGAGACACTCTTTCAGGAGAATCAGGATTAAAAAGGAACAGAATATTATTGAGAGGATGACATATGGAAATGTTACCAGAAAAGTTTATAGAAAATAAGCAGACTTTATAGAAAAGACCACAGGGAATCCATACAGAGAACTGGACAGACAGACAGGCTCTGGAGTTCTGTCCTAGTTCAAATCACATTTCCATCACCCCCTGCTGTTTCTCCATAGAGGGGTTCCTTAATTTTTCAAAGCTTCCCTTTTGGTTATAAGATGACAGTAACAATTTTATACATGCAATGGCACTGTTATAAGAAAATAAATGGGGTAATAACTATAAAGAATTTAGGACATTACCTGGCATCCAGAAAGTGCTAGAGGGACTCCTCCAGTGAGAGGTAGGCTATGAAGTTCTGTCTGTGACCAGAGGCTGAGGAACAGGCAGAGCAAGGAAACTTAAACTCCATATTAAAGACAGAAGTTAGAAATCTGTGACTTCAGGGAGCCTTCTAAGTATGCCCCTTTGATACAGATTATATAAAAAAGAAGTGGATTAAGAGAGTTGAGCTGGGAAGATATGGCCAAGTCACAGTGGAAACCAATAATATCACTAATGATAATAGATCTCCACTCATCCTTATAAGGAATAATTTGAAAAACTTCTTAGGCAGATGGGTTGGGGTAAAGACTTCATTCACCCCAGATACACATAAAGGGCATGCCCAAGAAACCACAGATGGTGGATAGCCACTCACCTGCCCCCAAAAGGATGAGATTAGCAGGTCTGCTGATCCACTAAACTGATATTTCACTGAAGGGACTGTGCCTGCTTATGGTTGTGCAGTGCTCAGTCATGTTTGACTTTTTGCTACCCCATGGACGGCAGCCCGCCAAGTCTCCTTTGTCCGTGGGGATTCTCCAGGCAAGAATGCTGGAGTGGGTTGTCAGGCCCTCCTCCAGGGGATCGTCCCAAACCAGGGATTGAACTGGGGTCTCCTGCATCGCACAAGGATTCTTTACCAACTGAGCTACCAGGGAAGTACTTAGGGTTAGGGTAAGCAAAATTGCTCAGGATGATAGAGGATAGAGAGGAGAAAGACTAAGGTCAACCAGGAGCATAATCCTTTCCCCCTGTTTCCTCACAAAGCACTTGCCCTCTTTAAAAAAATATATATATATATTGAGGTATAGAAAATTAACAAACAATGTTGTGACAGTTTCAGGGGAACAGGAAAGGGACCTAGCCATAAATATACATGTATCCATTCTTCCCCAAATTTCCTTCCCATCCAGGTTGCCACACAACATTGAGCAGAGTTCCTTGTGCTATATAGTAGGTCCTTGTATCTCAATAAATGCTGTTCAAAATAGCAAAGAATGTTTGTTTGATAAAATTCCAAATTATTACACTTTCCAGGATTCTCCTATGTTTTGACCTGGCCCTGACCATATACTAAATTGTCATGAGGCTGGCTGTCACCTTGTCCTATTACCTAAATCCCCTGCTACTTCTGTGCTTGTTTATCCTTTATGAACTCAATATTCTGGAGGGAGGGAAGGTAGGAATGGAGACATAGGAAATTAAAAAAATAAATACTTAAAATATTTCTCCCTTAGCAAATTTAGTGAGAGTGGAAAAGGAAATAAATCAAGTCTTTGGACACTCTATGTCTTGATTTGGCATGTCCAGGCTCTATTTTCCTAGCAGTAGAATTCTATTATATACTTGCTCCCTGAGGGGTCAAGATCCAGAGGCTGAAAGAATGTCTTCATGGTTAAATTTTTATTTTTCAGCTCTTCAGTTATAGGGTCTGACTAAAGAAGTAGCGGTCTTCCAGACACTATTCAAACCCCAAACTAGGATGAAATCCTTCAGGAATATGTAACTGTTTCAACAAGGTGACATTACAGGAGTGAGGAAAGGCCTCTTGGATCTGTTAAGAGGCTCAGAGACTCTTTGCGTTTGAGCTTTATTTATATTCCCTGATATTAGGCACTCCTCTAATTTGGTGCTTTTTGACTAGTGGAAATAAATTTATGTCCAGGTTTATCATCAACTGCTCAAAGTAAAGACTCAGTTCCATAAAAGTAAAATCCAAAAACAAACCTCCCAATGGATACATTCAGCATTTTTACATTACTAAGCATCTTAATAGCACTACCCCAAAGTAGTATGTCTATTATTACTAGAAACTCAAAAATTCTCATAAAGCTTCTAAACTTTGACTTTCTTATCTATACAGTTGAAATGCTGGACCACAAAAAAATTTTTCCCCAAACTCCATTTTTCCAAGTATCAAAGTTCCATTATGTGCCTCAGTTACCACTGCATGAAAAAATCTCCCAGAGCACTTCACCTGAAGTTTTACTTGTATCAGTTTTCACATGTTATGATTAAGATTGTATTTAATAATGTAATCCACTGTTTAAAATTAAAGTTTGAAAATATTATACTAGAAAATCCCTAAGGTTCCTTACAGTTTTCATATTCTTTAACTTTACTAATTGGGGATTATTTAACTAGCAAACAGAAAGCTAAGGTGTGGCTTGATTCATATCTTCGCTACCACAAGCAATTCTATGAAAGGAAAGCTTATTGGCCTTTTTCAATGTCCACAGGGCAGCAACATGAAAGAAACAGGCTTAGATTAAAAGAGGAATGTTTAATTTAAATTTAAGACAAAGATTTTTAACCATTATAATGATGAACAAGGAAGATGGAGTGGGTAATCATCAGCCTCGGAGAACTGGAAACGTTTTCTTCAGCTGTGGAGTCAATTACTTTGACTCCATGATGAGAGAAGTCAATAACTTTTAAGAAGCTGGTGGGGGAGAAGGATATCTCTTATTTGATGCAAAGATCAATCTAAAACCTAACTGCAGAGGCAGCTTACATTAGTGATCTTTCTGTGCAGCTAATTAAGGCTGCCTGGATGCAAAGAACTTGAGCACGATTACTCCATGTATAAAACAGGTATACGGAGTGGTTCTCAACCTTGGCTAAAAATCAGAATCACCTAGGGAATATTAAAAACTATGGATGTCTGGGCTCCAACCCTGGTAACTTGTTTGTGGGAAGAAGGTTGCAAACCAGGGATGAACAGGTATACATCAAAGGAGAGAGTTTACAATTTGTTTGACTTTAGTGTTTTGTTTTGGCTTTTTTTGTTTGTTTGTTTGTTTTAAGGAAAAAGCAAGAAATAATCTGGGAGACTAGTTGTTGATAGCTTTGACATGGGGTGTCTGTGTGCTAGAAGGAAATTTCAACTAGCATAGAATCAGTGAAAGGTTAGTGAGAGTGTGTCCAACTGTTTGCAACCCCTGAATTGTAGCCCACCAAGCTTCTCTGTCCACGGAATTCTCAAAGCAAGAATACTGGAGTAGGTAGCCGTTCCCTTCTCCAGGGGATTTTCCTGACCCAGGGATCAAACCTGGGTTTCCCACATGGCAGGCACAGTCTTTATCATCTGCGCCATCAGGGAAGTGATCTAGTGGAAGGTTGGGGAAGGTTATTGAGGAAATGTTAGGAAATTATAGGAAAGAACCTAAAAAAATGGAGAAGAGTTCTTAGGATAATAAGTCTATGGTGAAGAAGCTACTTTGATAGAGAGTGGCAAGGACAACAAGAATTTTGAGAGGGGGAAATGAGAGGTGACAAGCAGCTTCACTATGGAAGGGACCAGGCACTGGATGTTAGCGACAGCGCAGCTGAAGCTGCAGTAAAGACTCAGTCTCGCCTTGCCTGGGCCTGAGGCCAGTGAAAGGAGTAAAAGTTGTTGGAAAAGGGTGCTGACCAGAGCGATGGAGTTGGCCTCAAGGGAGGGAGAACCCACGGCCTTAAGAGCAAGTCAGTGAGTGAGTTTGTTAACAAAGCCAGGAATTGGTTAAAGAGGAAAACTCACAGGAAATGTCTTCTCAGGAATCAAGAATCTGCTGCTGAGGAAATAACTAAGGAATAACACCTAACTGTGTGAAGAGATCTTAAGACAGCTCGTCTGGAGGTGCCAGCTGGCTCTGGACTCAAGAGAAGAAGCAGGTAGGCGATTTCAAACTCTTTAAAGTAATCACTCCAACCTTTCTGGCACCAGGGACAAGTTTTGTGGAAGACAATTTTTCTATGGAGCAGAGGTTGGGAAGATGGTTTCAAGATGATTCAAGCACATTACATTTATTGTGAAATTTATCTCTAATGCTGCCGCTGATCTGCCAGGAGGTACCAGATTTTGGTCCAGAGGATGGGGACCCCTGGGATAAAGAAATCCTAGCCCCAGTCCCTTCTTTAGTGCTGAAAATCATGTTTTAGATAGTATCAAGCTTTTTTTTTCTTATGTGGAGTTAACTTCCGTGGCTTCTGCTTGTGCTGCTGTTGGAGAAAGTTCAGGTAGGTCCCACTAGGTGGTCCAACTCTATTTCTGCCTATCAGGTATAGTTTCAATAATTTGTATTAAATTGTGTAAAGATGAATATGTCACCACTGTTAATTCTGTCAAACATACAATCTAGACTTGAATGTATAGTATCACTAAGAATAACTTTGATTCTATTCCTTGCTAAAGAACTCTTAAGATGAAGGATGTATTCTGAGGTCTGATTCTTCCTGCGGAGATCAGGCTTTCATTGACATACCAGTACCCAAGCCTTCTGCAATGAGTGGCACCTCTCAGTCTCTGATTCCCAGGTGTAGGCTTCCACAGCAGGGTACATGTAGTCTGATAGAATATTTTACCCTCCCCGAAAGTGACAGTGGTGTAGGGAAAGGAAGCAGTCAGAGAAGTAATTAAGTCCCCATAACAATGCCCAGTGGATCAATGAATAAATCTCCCTCAGGCTTGCCCTGTTCTTGTGATCTGGACAGCTCTTCTCCCTTCCCATCCTCTCGCCTCCCCAACCTCTTCTATTTCAGAAGCAGAGTCCTCCTCCTAGCTTTTCTGTCTTTTCAAGTTATGATTGATAGTGTATGTAAAAGACTTGGAATCAAGTCATGAGAGGATGCACGGTGACATAAAAGCTGATCTCATCTTACTAAGGGTTTGAAAATAGCCCTTTGAAGGCTCCATTTAAAGTACTTAAAAAAAAAAAAAACTGCCTTGTATATTGTCTTAGTCTTTTCAAATCGCTATTTAAAAACAAAAACTACCACAGACAGGATGACTCAAATGCCGAACATACATTTCTCACAGTTCCGGTATTTGGGAAGTCTAAAATCAAGGCACACGCAGATTTGGTAAGTGTTGAAGTCTTGTTTTCTGGCTCAGAGATGGCTGTCTAATTGCTGTGTCCTCACATGGCAGGAGCAAGAGAGCTCTCTTCTCTTATATAAGGGCACTAATCCCAGTCACAAGGGCTCCGCCATCATGACCTAGTCCCCTCCCAAAGGCCCCAACATAGAATTAAGGGGAACACCCTCAGCCTATAGCATACATTTTTTTAAAAATCAGGACTCAAGTTTGGATCAAATTCCTATTTCACAAACTCTTCAATGGTCAGTGTCAATGGCCAGTGGTTTAACATAATATCTCAAGGCCTCTGTCATAAAACAGAATTATATTCCTAGTTTACCATTCCCAGAAATATATCCACCTGGCACTTTTGCTCTTAATATGGACTACTACAGAGATAATAGAAAGAAACTTGAGGTTAATTCTTAAGCTTCTGTGGTATAACATATCTCCACTTCTTGCCTATCCTGAAACAGCAGTCAGTAAGCAACCAAGGTTCTCACACAAGAACCTGAGTGGCACAGAGTAGAAAAAGGTCCACATGATCTCACCTACTCTCACAATCCAAGTACAAAATCTTTAGCATATTTAACAATGTTACGTCAAATTGTTTTCCAATTATGGATTCTTTTTTTTTAATTTATTTTTTTTTAATTACAATACTATATTTGTTTTGCCATACATTGACATGAATCAGCCATAAGTGAACACAATCTCCCAATGCTGAAACCCCCTCCCTCCTCTCACCCCACATCCTCTACCTGAATCATCCTGTGCATCAGCCCCATGCATCCTGCATCCTACATTGAACATAGACTAGCGCTTCGTTTCTTACAAGAAAGTATACATGTTTCAATGCCATTCTCCCAAACCATCACACCCTTTCCCTCTCCCTCAGAGTCCAAAAGTCCATTCTATACCTCTGTGTCTCTTTTGTTGTCTCACATATAGGGTCATCATTACTATCTTCTAAATTCCATATATATGTGTCAGTATACTGTATTGGTGTTTTTCTTTCTGGCTTACTTCACTCTGTATAATCGGTTCCAGTTTCATCCATCTCATTAGAACTGAGTCAAATTTATTCTTTTTAAGGGCTGAGTAGTACTCCATTGTGTATATGTACCACTGCTTTCTTATCCAATCATCTGCTGATGGACATCTAGGTTGCTTCCATGTCCTGGCTATTATAAACAGCGCTGCAGTGAACATTGGGGTACATGTGTCTTTTTCAGTTCTGGTTTCCTCGGTGTGTATGCCCAGCAGTGGGATTGCTGGGTCATAAGGCAGTTCTATTTCCAGTTTTTAAAGGAATCTCCACACTGTTTTCCATAGTGGCTGTACTAGTTTGCATTCCCACCAGCAGTGTAAGAGGGTTCCCTTTTCTCCACATCCTCTCCAGCATTTATTGCTTGTAGACTTTTGGATCGCAGCCATTCTGACTGGTGTGAAATGGTACCTCATTGTGGTCTTGATTTGCATTTCTCTGATAATGAGTGATGTTGAACATCTTTTCATGTGTTTGTTAGCCATCCGTATGTCTTCTTTGGAGAAATGCCTATTTAGTTCTTTGGCCCATTTTTTTTATTGGATCGTTTATTTTTCTGGACTTGAGCTGCATAAGTTGCTTATGTGTCTTTGAGATTAGTTGTTTGTCAGTTGTTTCATTTGCTATTGGTTTCTCCCATTCAGAAGGCTGTCTTTTCACCTTGCTTATAGTTTCCCTTGTTGTGCAGAAGCTTTTAATTTTAATTAGATCCCATTGGTTTATCTTTGCTTTTATTTCCAGTATACTGGGAGTTGGATCATAGAGGATCCTGCTGTGATTTATGTCGGAGAGTGTTTTGCCTATGTTCTCCTCTAGGAGTTTTATAGTTTCTGGTCTTACATTTAGATCTTTAATCCATTTTGAGTTTATTTTTGTGTATGGTGTTAGAAAGAGGTCTAGTTTCATTCTTTTACAAGTGGTTGACCAGTTTTCCCAGCACCACCTGTTAAAGAGACTGTCTTTACTCCATTGTATATTCTTGCCTCCTTTGTTGAAGATAAGGTGTCCATAGGTGTGTGGGTTTATCTCAGGGCTTTCCAGAAATCTTCCAGCAAACAAAAGCCCAGGTCCAGACAGCTTCACAGCTGAATTCTACCAAAAATTTTGAGAAGAGCTAACACCTATCTTACTGAAACTATTCCAGAAAATTGCAGAGGAAGGTAAACTGCCAAACTCATTCTATGAGGCCACCATCACCCTAATACCAAAACCTGACAAAGACACCGCAAAAAAAAGAAAACTATAGGCCAATATCACTGATGAACATAGATGCAAAAATCCTCAACAAAATCCTAGCAATCAGAATCCAGCAACACATTAAAAGATCATACACCATGACCAAGTGGGCTTTATCCCAGGGATGCAAGGATTCTTCAATATCCACAAGTCAATCAATGTAATTCATCACATTAACAAACTGAAAAATAAAAATCATATGATTATTTCAATAGATGCAGAAAAAGCCTTTGACAAAATTCAATATCCATTTATGATAAAAACTCTCCAGAAAGCAGGAATAGAAGGAACATACCTCAACATAATAAAAGCTATATATGACAAACCCACAGCTAACATTATCCTCAATGGTGAAAAATTGAAACCATTTCCCCTAAAGTCAGGAACAAGACAAGGGTGTCCACTTTCACCACTACTCTTCAACATCGTACTGGAAGTTTTGGCCATAGCAATCAGAGCAGAAAAAGAAATACAAGGAATCCAAATTGGAAAAGAAGAAGTAAAACTCTCACTGTTTGCAGATGACATGATCCTCTACATAGAAAATCCTAAAGACTCGACCAGAAAACTACTAGAGCTAATCAATGAATATAGTAAAGTTGCAGGATATAAAATCAACACTCAGAAATCCCTTGCATTCCTATACACTAATAATGAGAAAGTAGAAAAAGAAGTCAAGGAAACAATCCCATTCACCATTGCAATGAAAAGAATAAAATACTTAGGAATATTCCTACCTAAAGAAACTAAAGACCTATATAAAGAAAACTATAAAACACTGATGAAAGAAATCAAAGAGGACACTAATAGATGGAGAAATATACCATGCTCATGGGTCGGAAGAGTCAATATAGTGAAAATGAGTATACTACCCAAAGCAATCTACAGATTCAATGCAATTCCTATCAAGCTACCAGCAGTATTTTTCACAGAACTAGATCAAGTAATCTCAAGATTTGTATGGAAATACAAAAACCTCGAATAGCCAAAGCAATCTTGAGAAAGAAGAATGGAACTGGAGGAATCAACTTGCCTGACTTCAGGCTCTACTACAAAGCCACAGTCATTAAGACAGTATGGTACTGGCACAAAGACAGAAATATAGATCAATGGAACAAAATAGAAAGCCAATTATGGATTCTCTTTTGAGTAGTTAATTAGCAGTGGTACAAGAATTTTATTTTTACCAATAAAACATATCATAGAGAAACTGTCCCTTTATCTGAATGATCTCAGTCTAGAAATTCATGGCTAATCTTTCCTCCCCATCTCAACAACAACAAAAAAATCATCTTAGGCAATTTGTGAGATATTTTGGTCACTGAAAGGATTTTCCTATGCCTATGACCGGAAAAGGTCAGTTTTCATTTCAATCCCAAAGAAAGGCAATGCCAAAGAATGCTCAAACTACTGCACAATTGCATTCATCTCACACACTAGTAAAGTAATGCTCAAAATTCTTCAACCCAGGCTTCAGCAATATGTGAACCATGAACTTCCTGATGTTCAAGCTGGTTTTAGAAAAGGCAGAGGAACCAAGATCAAATTGCCAACATTCACTGGATCATGGAAAAAGCATGAGAGTTCCAGAAAAACATCTATTTCTGCTTTCCTGACTATGCCAAAGCCTTTGACTGTGTGGATCACAGTAAACTGTGGAAAATTCTGAAAGAGATGGGAATACCAGAGCACCTGACCTGCCTCTTGAGAAACCTATATGCAAGTCAGGAAGCAACAGTTAGAACTAGACATGGAACAATAGACTGGTTCCAAATAGGAAAAGGCGTATGTCAAGGCTGTATACTGTCACCCTGCTTATTTAACTTCTATGTAGAGTACATCATGAGAAACGCTGGGCTGGAAGAAACACAAGCTGGAATCAAGATTGCTGGGAGAAATATCAGTAACTTCAGATATGCAGATGACACCACCCTTATGGCAGAAAGTGAAGAGGAACTAAAGAGCCTCTTGATGAAAGTGAAAGAAGAGAGTGAAAAAGTTGGCTTAAAGCTCAACATTCAGAAAACGAAGATCATGGTATCTGGTCCCATCACTTCATGGCAAATAGATGGGGAAACAGTGTCAGACTTTATTTTGGGGGCTCCAAAATCACTGCAGATGGTGATTGCAGCCATGAAATTAAAAGATGCTTATTCCTTTGAAGGAAACTTATGACCAACCTAGATAACCTATTCAAAAGCAGAGACATTACTTTGCCAGCAAAGGTCTGTCGAGTCAAAGCTATGGTTTTTCCAGTGGTCATGTGTGGATGTGAGAGTTGGACTGCAAAGAAAGCTGAGCACCGAAGAACTGATGCTTTTGAACTGTGGTGTTGGAGAAGACTCTTGAGAGTCCCTTGGACTTCAAGGAGATCCAACCAGTCCATTCTAAAGGAAATCAGTCCTGGATGTTCATTGGAAGGACTGATGCCAAAGCTGAAACTCCAAAACTTTGGCTACCTCATACGAAGAGTTGACTTATTGGGAAAGACTCTAATGGTGGGAGGGTTTGGGGGCAGGAGGACAACAGGACAACAGAGGATGAGATGGCTGGCTGGCATCACCGACTCGATGGACATGAGTTTGAGTGAACTCCAGGAGTTGGTGATTTACAGGGAGGCCTGGCGTACTGCAATTCATGGGGTTGTAAAGAGTCAGACACGAGTGAGCGACTGAACTGAACTGAGTCAATGAAATGTTTTTTCACCATGGAAATTATTTGAATTCTTGGATGTCTCCTAAGCTGGACAAAGGGGCAACAGCTCCTGGATAGAGGTGTCAATATGAACTTGTCACTCTCTGCTGGTATTTTTCAATGACTCTGCATTCCTCTTTGCTAACATCTGTTCCTTCCCCAAATACCTAAAATCAGTCACTTTTCTCAGGCCCCTAAAAGGCTGTATTTGGTAAAGAATCAGCTGTTTTCTCAGCTTGTGCAGAGCACTGCAAACCCTAGTGTGGAATATAAAATGTGTTAGTCATTCAGTTGTGCCTGACCCTGCAGTCCCATGGGTTACAGTCCACAAGATTCCTCTGTCCATAGGATTTTCCAGGCAAGGATTCTGGAGTGGTTTGCCATTTCCTTCTCCAAGGGGTCTTGCTGACCTAGGAATCAAACTTGGGTCTCCTGCACCGCAGGCAGATTCTTTACCAGGTGAGCTACCAGGGAAGCACTGTATGGAATACAACTTAAGTGTTAATTGTTGGTCTTGAACACATCCCCTTGTTGTTCTTGCTCACTCATTCAGTCGTGTCTTGACTCTTTGCAACCCCATGGACTGCAGCATGACAGGCTTCCTGTCGTTCACCACCTCCTGGAATTTGCTCAAACTCATGTCCACTGAGTAGGTGATGTCATCCAATTCTCATCCTCTGTCCTCCCCTTCTCCTTCTGTCTTCAGTCTTTCTCAGCATCTTGGTCTTTTCCAATGAGCAAGGTCTTTTCCAGTGAGTTGGCTCTTTGCATCAGGTGGCCAAAGTATTGGAGCTTCAGCATCAGTCCTTCCAATGAATATTCAGTATTGGTTTCCTTTAGGATTGACTGATTTGAACTCCTTGCTGTGCAAGGGACTCTTGAGTCTTCTACAGCACCACATTTCGAAGGCATCAATTCTTTGGCACTCAGCTTTCTTTATAGTCCAACTCTCACATCTGTACATGACTACTGGAAAAAGCATAGCTTTGACTATACAGACCTTTGTAGGCAAAGTAATGTCTCTGTTTTTTAATATGCTGTCTAGTTTTGTCATTGCTTTTCTTCCAAGGAGCAAGAGTCTTTTAATTTCATGGCAGTAGCTATCTGAATCAGCTATCTGATTTTGCAGCCCAAGCAAATATAGTCTGTCACTGTTTCCATTGTTTCCCCATCTATTTGCCATGAAGTGATGGGACTAGATGCCATGGTCTTTGTTTTTTTTTTTTTAATTTTTATATATTTATTTATTTATTTTTAATTACAATACTGTATTTGTTTTGCCATACATTGACATGAATCAGCCACAGGTGAAAACAATCTCCCAATGCCGAAGCCCCCTCCCTCCTCCCACCCCACATCATCTACCTGAATCATCCTGTGCACCAGCCCCATGCATCCTGCATCCTGCATTGAACATAGACTGGCGCTTCATTTCTTACAAGAAAGTATACATGTTTCAATGCCATTCTCCCAAACCATCCCACCCTTTCCCTCTCCCTCAGAGTCCAAAAGTCCATTCTATACCTCTGTGTCTCTTTTGTTGTCTCACATATAGGGTCATCATTACTATCTTCTAAATTCCATATATATGTGTCAGTATACTGTATTGGTGTTTTTCTTTCTGGCTTACTTCACTCTGTATAATCGGTTCCAATTTCATGCATCTCATTAGAACTGAGTCAAATTTATTCTTTTTAAGGGCTGAGTAGTACTCCATTGTGTATACGTACCACAGCTTTCTTATCCATTCATCTGCTGATGGACATCTAGGTTGCTTCCATGTCCTGGCTATTATAAACAGCGCTGCAGTGAACATTGGGGTACATGTGTCTCTTTCAGTTCTGGTTTCCTCGGTGTGTATGCCCAGCAGTGGGATTGCTGGGTTATAAAGCAGTTCTATTTGCAATTTTTTAAGGAACCTCCACACTGTTTTCCATAATGGCTGTACTAGTTTGCATTCCCACCAGTGGCACAAAGACAGAAATATAGATCAATGGAACAAAATAGAAAGCCCTGAGATAAACCCACACACCTATGGACACCTTATCTTCAACAAAGGAGGCAAGAATATACAATGGAGTAAAGACAGTCTCTTTAACAGGTGGTGCTGGGAAAACTGGTCAACCACTTGTAAAAGAATGAAACTAGACCTCTTTCTAACACCATACACAAAAATAAACTCAAAATGGATTAAAGATCTAAATGTAAGACCAGAAACTATAAAACTCCTAGAGGAGAACATAGGCAAAACACTCTCCGACATAAATCACAGCAGGATCCTCTATGATCCAACTCCCAGTATACTGGAAATAAAAGCAAAGATAAACAAATGGGATCTAATTAAAATTAAAAGCTTCTGCACAACAAAGGAAACTATAAGCAAGGTGAAAAGACAGCCTTCTGAATGGGAGAAACCAATAGCAAATGAAACAACTGACAAACAACTAATCTCAAAGACACATAAGCAACTTATGCAGCTCAAGTCCAGAAAAATAAACGATCCAATAAAAAAAATGGGCCAAAGAACTAAATAGGCATTTCTCCAAAGAAGACATACGGATGGCTAACAAACACATGAAAAGATGTTCAACATCACTCATTATCAGAGAAATGCAAATCAAGACCACAATGAGGTACCATTTCACACCAGTCAGAATGGCTGCGATCCAAAAGTCTACAAGCAATAAATGCTGGAGAGGATGTGGAGAAAAGGGAACCCTCTTACAATGATGGTCTTTGTTTTTGCATGTTGAGTTTTAAGCCAGCTTTTCACTCTCCTCTTTTACCTTCATCAAGAGGCTCTTTAGTTCCTTTTCACTTTATGCCATAGGGTGGTGTCATCTGCATATCTAAGGTTACTGATATTTCTCCTGGCAATCTGACTCCAACTTATACCTCATCCAGTCCAGTGTTTCACATGATGTACTCTGCATATAAGTTAAATAAGCAGGGTGACAATATACAGCCTTGACATACTCCTTTCCCAATTTGGAACCAGTCTGCTGTTCCATGTCCTATTCTAACTGTTGCTTCTTGACCTGCATGCATATTTCTTAGGAGACAAGTAAGGTGGTCTGACATTTCCATCTCTTTAAGAATTTTCCATAGTTTGTTGTGATCTATGTAGTCAAAGGCTTTAATGTAGACAATGAAGCAGAAGTAGATGTTTTTCTGGAATTCTCTAGCTTTTTCTATGATACAACAGATGTTCTTAATATGATTTCTGGTTTCTCTGAAGCCTAGTTTGGATAATTTTGAGCATTATCTTGCTAGCATGTGAGATAAGTGCAATTGTGCAGTAGTTTGAGCATTCTTTGTCATTGCCCTTCTTTGGGATTGGAATGAAAACTGTCCTTTTCTAGTCCTGTGGTCAATGCTGAGTTTTCCAAATTTTCTGGCATATTGAGTGCAAAACTTTAACAACATAATCTCTTAGGATTTGGCATAGCTCAGCTGGGATTCTATCATCTCCACTAGCTTTGTAATGATACTTCCTAAAAGATTCACTTGATTTAAGTCTAGGATGTCTCGCTCTAAGTAATGATAACACCATTGTGATTATTTGGATAATAAAGTTTTTTTTTAATGGTTCTTCTGTGTATTCTTGTCACCTCTTCTTAATATCTTGTGCTTCTGTTCAGTCCATACTATTTCTGTTCTTTGTTATTATTTATTTATTATTCACATCCCCTTAAAGATGAGCAGACCCTCTCTCTCCTGGAAGGCGAACCTCTTTCCTCTCATGGCCTTTTGTAATAGGAACTTTTTCTGATTCCTGTCTCTACCTGGAAGAGACAAGCTCAAGGCTTCAGTTACCTAAAGCTTATCTTTTGCTATGGAACTATGACCTCTACACTCTACCAAGGGGCAGCAGAATTCTCATTCATCAAATGGATTAGAAAATACTGTATAGATAAAGAGATTTGCTCCTCCAGAACCTTGCCAAAGAAATATGGTCCAGGTAAATTACATATCAGAAATGATGTGATTCCACAAAGTCTTCATCCATCAGTCACTAGGAATTTCTCTTGACATGCACTAGTCTTGTTGAAGAAAATTTTCTGGAACAGATAAATGCTGTTTTACCCTTGCCAGTCATGGAGATAATATAATAACCACTCCTTAATCTTAATATAGAGCCACTGAGTCCTTCCTGAACACTGTCAGGAAGGGCACTACTGATGGGCATATCACTCTTGACCTGGAAGTGTTGCTATTTCAATAAGAGAGATAGTGGTGATAGACTTCTGAATCACTCTTTGGTTGCATAAAGGTCTGGATTCCCTGATAGTACTTGAATATTGTTTTGAAATATACCAAATGTCAGTTACTTTTCTAATTACAGTATGAAAATATTGGTGATAAAGCAAATTATCTCCATAATTTAGTCACTTAAATTCTGATCTTATAAAATCAGTATTGTGATTTTGACCTTTCAATAGTAAACATAGTCTTCCTCAGATGATGATCACCGAGAAGTCCCTTGAAGACAAATGACTTTTACATATAATATTTAAATATTATTATATTACATAATAAATCAATAAAATAATAAATATTAACAGTGTTTCAATACTATTATATTATACTCTGTGTGTATATATATATATATATATATATATACTATTATACATATTGAATATTATTATATGCAGTATGAGATGTTCTCAAAAATATTTTGAGTAGAATTTCCCTTAGACAGCCTACTAATTCAGATCAGACAATCTGGCTCTTAGCATATAATTTGTACATCATATATCAAGGCATACTCCAACTTCTATTATCATTCAATACAGAATCAAAATTAGGAGGCATTACTTACTGGTTAACAACTGTCCACTGTGAGCAAGGTGGTGAGGTTGTCACGCAAATGCAAACCTCTTACTCATCAACAATACTGTGGCATGCTAAGACCTGGCTAAACTTCACTATGATTCCTATACACCCTATCCCTATTCAAGTCTATGTTGTGGCTCACGACGGCTCAAACTGAAAAAAATGTTACAACTCTTTATATAATCATGCATTTTCAGTAATAAACAGAAGTTGCTGATGATTTCTCTCCCATGAAGCTTTCTGATAGCTAATTTGTACTGTGCATCTCAATAGTTTTGTCCCACTATGAAGACATATCTGAAAATACAAATGTTACTTATTCACCTAATTTGCCATTGATAGTGGAACCTTTGCCAGAAATTCAACTTTTATTTCTCTCTGGGCATAAATGCTTGCCATTAACTCACTACTGATCTTACAAGTTTCTCAGTGGTAGAGATCCACATCTGTGTTTCTTATCAGAGTGTATTTAAGGGCCTCTGGCTTCAGATTTTTCTATTTCTTAGGACAAAATTCATAAGAAGTTTGTGCTAGATGTTATCTTTTGCATGAAAAGTTAAGTGGCTTGCCAAAATCTCATGCCTTAATTGAAAATGGTGCAGAAGTTTCTGTGACTTTATGCAAACTTCTTGACAAATAAGGAAGTGTGGGCAAACTGCCAATCGAACAGAACTCAATTCGTATTTTTATGTCCTGCCACTTTTTGGCTACTTGAACAAAATAATTACTCATTCTCTCACCTCAGCACATAAACTGACATTCTAGACTTACATTAAAGACCTGTTAAAAATTTCTTAATGATGTTTTAACTTGCGGGATTTCTTGTTCATATTATGAAAGTGCCATCAAATAACCATTTATTTAATTGACAATGATAAGAAGGCTTACTTTAACTGCAGCTGTGTGCCTGCATATGTGGATGATGCTTTCTCCGAAATATCTTTACAACCATCCCCTAAGTGAGTGGGAGGCCAGTCTAACCCTTTCTGAGTCCAGTGACTGACCATTAGACACCTTGTGATAGAGAAAACATATCATTCAAGGAATAGTTATATTCTGCCTTCTTTCTTTCTTGATATCACCTAAGCCAGCTTCAGGCAATTTGGGGATCTAAGCATGATTTAAAAACAAACAAAACATTTGGAGGTTTTTCTTCCACAATCCTGCAGGTGCTAGATGATGAACTGAGACCAGAACTCCGTTCTATCATGTTCCTAAGCCAAACATGCTATGAAGTCATGAATTTTAATAAAGGCATTTTAAAATTCAAAGGGGTTATTTTACTTATATCCAGCTTCATTCAGCCTGGAAGATTTCTTTTTAAAAGGTATATCCAGGCTTTAGCTTAGACGAAAGAATCATGTCATTAATCCCTTAAAAATGTGGGTATTCCTTTTGCATTTTCTGCTGAGCAGGTCTGAGGCCCTGCTAAGAATTTTAGATGACTTCTAGACCTTGTGGTAATAGCTCCACAGAGGCTAAAAGCAAGACTTTTATTGATTTCTCAACAGTTTTCTACACAACCAAGAGTTTCTAGAGCTCCTGATGTGTAAGATCCCTGCCTTCCCTGAGCCCTAAAACTGGAAAAGTGGTAAAATTAGGACAGACCATTTATTAGTTGATCATTGCCTTAAGATGACAGATGTGCTAAAGTGATGATAAGCCTTTATCTGAGCCCCCATACAGTCTTGATTTCCTGCCTAGAGAGGGGACAAATCCAGAACCAGAGCTCTTAGGATTTATGAAGCCTTTTATCAAAGGACTGTCCTCCAACATTTTCAGTGGGTAAAAGAAAGATTTATGTCTTATCTACAGTTTTTCCAAACCCCATATTCTTAGAGTATAGGTATTCTGTAGAATTAAGAAGACATCCGTTTCCAAAAGACCCAAGTAATATGGTGGTAAAAAACTATCCTATTATGACTAGATTGACTTTAACCTGAATATTTTATATATACAATCCAATTATATGTATACACATGTGGGCAAATCTATTTATACATATATATACACATACGTACAAAATGATTATGTATATAATCAAATCTTGTACATATATATAAAATCAAATCTTGCATATATAATCTGATCTTATGCATAATCAAAGTATAGATAAAATTATATGAAATCAAATTATAAAATATAAAATGCATGTGTTAATATATATCTATATATACTGTTAACATTTATTTTTATTTTTTGAGTTGAAGGGAGATAGATTTTTAAAAATTTTTATTGGAGTATGAAAGAAAGTGAAAGTGAAGTCGCTGAGTCGTGTCTGACTCTTTGCATGGACTGTAGCCTACCAGGCTCCTCTGTCCATGGGATTTTCCAGGCAATAGTACTGGAGTGGATTGCCATTTCCTTCTCCAGGGGACCTTCCCGACCCAGGGATCGAAGCCCAGTCTCCCACATTGTAGACAGACGCTTTACCATCTGAGCCACCAGGGAATATAGTTAATTTCAAATATTCTGTTTCTGCTGTACAGCAAAGTGAATCAGTTATACATATACATATATCCACACTTTTTAGATTCTTTTCCCATAAAGGCCATTACAGAATATTAAGCAAGGTTCAGTGTGCTATATAGTAGTTATATATAGTTATAAATAGTTATCTATTTTATATATAGTACTGTGTATATGTCAATCCCAGTCTCCCAGTTTATCCTCCCCATCCCCTGCTGCTGCTGCTAAGTCGCTTCAGTCATGTCCGACTCTGTGCGACCCCAGGGACGGCAGCCTACCAGGCTCCCCCGTCCCTGGGATTCTCCAGGCAAGAGTACTGGAGTGGGGTGTCATCACCTTCTCCATCCCATCGCCTGGTAGCCATGAATTTGGTTTCTACATCTATGACTCTATGTTTTAAAAATAAGTTCATTTGTACCATTTTTTTAGATTTCATATATAAGCAATATCACATTTGTCTTTCTCTGTCTGACTTACTTCATTTATTATGACAATCTCCAGGTTCATCCATGTTGCTGCAAATGACATTATTTTGTTTTTTTATGGCTGCATAATATTCTGTTCTATAAATGTGCCACATCTTTTCTATCCATTTCTCTGTCGATGGACATTTAGGTTTCTTTTATATCCCGGCTATTGTAAATAGCTGCAATGAACACTAGGGTGCATGATCTTTTCAAGTTATGGTTTTCTCTAGATATATGCCCAGGAGTGGGATTGCAGGATCATATGACAGCTCTATTTTCAGTTTTTAAGGAACCTCATACTGTTCTCCATAGTGGCTATACCAATTTACACTCCCTCCAATAGTGTAGGGGGTTCCCTTTTCTCTATACTGTCTTCAACATTGTTTGTATCGATGATGGCCATTCAGACCAACGTGAGGGGATACCTCCTTGTATTTTTGATTTGCATGCCTCTAATAATTAGTGATGTTGAGCATAAACATTTTATATATTTGTAACATTAATTTAACCATCTAATTTTATATTGTTCTTAACTAACTTTAATATAAGAACCTCACTGACTTCATAAAACAAAGTAGGCTTCTAGGCCATTCCAACAGTAACAGCCCTCTCCCCACAAATCAGTAAACCAATATGTAGATTCTGTTAAGGCTAAGTATAGTCATTCCTGTAATATATAAATAAATGAGGTAAAACACAAAATATAGGTCCATTGAATCCACTGAAACATCAGTTTGCATTAACAAGCCATTAATCAAGTAATATATATAAGCCTTCTCTTATAACAGTGGGTCATGGTGATTTGTGTGTCTCTGAATGATTCAATGTTGTATCAAAGCCAATAATTAATAATCCAAAATATTTAAGTTTTTTCTTTCTCTTACACATTGTCACCCAACATTATAGCAAAAATATGCAGATGTTTTTCATGGATTTATCCTCAAAGGGACTCATTCTTCTCTTCAATCGAGAAGCTCTGGGTCTTTTAGCAGACTTAGGTAATAAGTTGAATTCTTACTGTGATAGCTCCATTCATATTTCTCTACTGAACCTATACCTCTTATGCATAAATGGTTATACCATCTAAAGTAGTTCATCCCTAAAGTTTATGTGATTCTTTAGCTATTATAACAGATTCATTCAAGATAAAGTTCTAATTATTGTTCCATTCTTCTAAAAGAGAAACTTTACCCACCTTTATCTTCAATAAGTCCATGATTATTACCCTGGACTCCCATCATTCCTATAAAGCCAGAATGTCTTATCATTGGTATCATTTCTGGCTTGAAAGAGAATATTCACAGAGATCTCAAGACTGTTGAACCCTCCTAGGAAATATGGTTAAGGTATGAGTGAATGCATTGTTTGCAAGAGGTGAACACCATTTCCACTTTTCTGTGGATAGGAATGGAGTCTATTGTCTATTAGCACAGTATTAGACTTGTAAATACATGTAAGAGTTGACTCCAGACTATAATTAACAAGAGAAGTAGGTAGAGATCTCAAGTGTTTGAGACAATATATTAAATAATAAACTTTTGACAATACTACCGTATTGATGAAATTGGCCCAACCAAAGCTTTCTTTCTCTCTGATCAAAATTCTGTATCATCCTTTCTCATACATATAATTAAGGTTTCTTCCATACAACTCAGATTCTGTAACTTTCCTGATATATGAGCTATCTCTTCCTGAAAGTGTTAGTCACTCTGTCATGTCTGACTCTTTGCGACCCCATGGACTGTAGCCCACCAGGCTCCTCCATCCATGGAATTTTCCAGGCAGGAATACTGGAGTAGGTAGCTATTCCCTTCTCTGGGGATTCTTCCCATTCCAGGGGTAGAATGTGGTCTTTGGCATTACAGGTGGATTCTTTACCATCCAAGACACCAGAGAAGCCCGTCTCTTCCAGAACAGATCTTCAAATTTTCCCCAAGAACATGCCAGGTGTTCTTGTTTTGTGTCTGGAGTAATGAAAGTGTGCTCTTAAAGGCAATTGCCCTAGGTGAAATCCTTTAAAGTGCTTTAAGCAGAGGAAAGTTGATTTCTTTATTTTTTTTTTCAGATGTATTCTTTTTTTTTTTTAATTAAATTTATTTATTTTTTTAATTACAATACTGTATTTGTTTTGCCATACATTGACACGAATCAGCCATAGGTGAACACAATCGCCCAATGCCGAAGCCCCCTCCCACCTCCCACCCCACATCCTCTACCTGAATCATCCTGTGCATCAGCCCCATGCATCCTGCATCCTACATTGAACATAGATTAGCGCTTCGTTTCTTACAGGAAAATACACATGCTTCACTGCCATTCTCCCAAACCATCCCACCCTTTCCCTCTCCCTCAGAGTCCAAAAGTCCACTCTATACCTCTGTGTCTCTTGTTGTCTCACATATAGGGTCATCATTACTGTCTTCTAAATTCCATATATATGTGTCAGTATACTGTATTGGTGTTTTTCTTTCTGGCTTACTTCACTCTGTATAATCGGTTCCAATTTCATCCATCTCATTAGAACTGAGTCAAATTTATTCTTTTTAAGGGCTGAGTAGTTGATTTCTTTAGATGGGAAGAGGCTGCTTTCCCAAGCAAACTAGAGTTGGGAGATTTCAGAGAAACACGATTCTCAGTTTCTTCTACCTAATAAGATGTTCTCATGTTGAGGCTAATGACCTCAACCTATTTCAGTCAATGCCCTAATATTAGCACGAGGTTTGACAAAGTAATATATCTCTACATCCAGCACAGTTGGGAATAGGATCTGATTTTCGATCATGTTTTCACAGTGGCTGTGTAAGTAATGGGCTCCTTTGTGTTCTCTCAGGAAGCTTTCTAAGATTCTCCACCAGTTCCTTCAGCTGACTGTTCAAGCCTGTAGCCTATGCCTTTTAATAAATTCTTCACATTTACAGGCAGCCAGTCTACAGTCCTCACACTCACCACTGCTCCAATACCATTAAGTAGCTATGATAATTTTCCTAATTTTCATGTGCTGATATGACATCACAGATACCCACCAATAATGTTTTGAGGAACTATGATATCACTAAAAGTTCTAGAGGATTAGCATCCCATTGTCCCTCTGAAAGAGGATATCTATGCCTCATCAAACTCAAACCCTCATTTTCTTTTCTTATTTTCTTGGGGCTGTTTCTTATAACAATGCTTTATCAGTAATAATTTAGGCTGTAGCTAGAAGGAATACTCTGAAAATATTCTGAAGAGAATGTAGTGAAGTGACTACCTGTAGATTATTCCTAATTGAATCAAAAGATACTGAGATACTCAAGGATGAGCAAAGTCAGGGAAAAAGGTATTCTTAGGATTTCAGAGGCCATAGGAAAGTACTGTTTTCAAAATCTGGTGATATCTGGAGCATGAATAAAGGGCTTTTTTTTCCCACTGAAGCTGTTAGAAATTAAATCTGATTTATGGAATGGAAGAGATTACAAGAAGCAAAGCCATGTTTTCTTTAAAACAAGTCTTATATAGCAAAGCATCTACCTGTCTGTGTGATATTTGCATGGACCAGACATCTGTGACTCCCTCTTTGTCAGGGTACTCAGGTTTCTCTGCTCAACCTGCCTTTATGAGAGGAGAGGAATCTTGTGCATTCAGTCTCTGTTGCAGCTTGCTAGTGAGTCATAAACTTGCTTTGGGACAGTTTCCCATCACAGAAGGAAATAAGGAATTAAGACTCACCACATACTGTGTTCATAGTTGGCTGACAAGAATCTGTTTTTATAATTTTCAAAGACTTCCAAGTCAGTTAACAAAAATAGCAGACTCCACAATCATTATAAACATTATCCCTAACTCATTAAGTTTCCTGTTGTTTCTGCTTCTACTAGTGACTTCCCTGGTGGCTCAGACAGTAAAGCGTCTGTCCACAATGCTGGAGACCCGGGTTTGAGCCCTGGGTTGGGAAGATCCCCTGGAGAAGAAATGGCAATCCACTCCAGTACTATTGCCTGGAAAATCCCATGGACAGAGGAGCCTGGTAGGCTACAGTCTATGGGGTCACAAAGAGTCGGACATGACTGAGCGACTTCACTTTCACTTTCCCCTTCTACTTACACAGCATCCTAATTCACTAAAGAGCTGAATCTAACTATTGGAATGCCTGTAAGATTTTCAAGATTATGAAATTATTGCCCCAATCAGTAGGGCTCCTTTTACGCTCTGACCATCAAGTGATCTAGAATCTGTATCCGTTTGTGTTTCTACTTTTTAGTACCACTTCTGTACCAACTGCTTTAAGAAAACAAAGTAACCCTCAAAAGTGTAGACTGAGACATGTACTTGAGTATAAGTATTTTATCTGAAAATTAATCCCACAGTAGAAGTTTGGAGAAGGATAAAGAAAGTGAGGAGGAAAAGCCGGTGTTAAGAAGACAAACATGACTAATGAGGTGCCCTATTCATCAGAAGACCTTACAGCTCACACAGGATTCTTCTCTGTATAGTTTGACTACTGAAGGCTAGAGCATTGTTACACTGTCTCCTGCCTCTAAGTGGTCAAAAGGTTCCTCTGGGGGTGTTAACCATACACTTCTGGGCTCTACTTGCTTAGGTACACAGCAAGATTCCTTAGCATTAGAAGACCAGAGGACACAAAGTGGGAAGATGCCCTCCACTGTAAATGAGGTAATGGGTAAATGTGCTCTTGACAAGAAATAAGTCTGAGTCCCCACAACTGTCTACCACAGTTGAAATCAAGTGGCCTGAAAGGCTATGACAGAGGCACCAGGATTATCTGTATAGATGGATAACTGAGCAGACGAGAAAAGTATGATTGCAAATGTGAAGAAGAAGGGTGTTATGCCTATTTAAGGCCTGAAAATTTAACACACACTTTGATAAAGGGAATTTTCCTGAGGCCTCTAAGTGAAAACAGTGTCCTTATATCTGTAGATAAATTCTTTAATGTTGATAGTCTGAGAAAAGGCCAATCACACATGATACAGAGGCTCTAGCCTTTCAAGAGGAACCCATAAAGGAAGTTAACACAACTTTTAAATTTTTTACACACACACATTAATTTAAATATTTCTTTGGTTCACAGAGCAATTTCAAATTTTATAAAAATCAATTTATAATGGTCACCTAACTAAATGCTGTTGTTCTGTTGCTCAGTCATGCCCAACACTTTGAGACCCCATGGACTGCAGCAAGCCAGGCTTCCCTGTCCTTCACTCAGAGTTTGCTCAAACTTATGTCCATTGAGTTGATGTTGGCATCCAATCATCTCATCCTCTGTCACACCCCTTCTCCTCCTGCCCTCAGTCTTTCCCAGCATCACGGTCTTTTCCATTGAGTTGGCTGTGTGCACGGGTAGCCAAAGTATTGGAGCTTCAACATCAGGCCTTCCAATGAATATTCAGGGTTGATTTCCTTTAGGTTTGATCTCATTGATGTCCAGGGGACTCTCAAGAGTCTTCTCCAACACCACAGTTCAAAGCACCAATTCTCTGGGCTCAGCTTTCTTTATGATCCAACTCTCACATCCATATATGACTACTGGAAAAACCATAGCGTTGATTATATAGACCTTTGTCAGCAAAATGATATTTCTGCTTTTTAATACACTGTGTAGGTTTGTCATAGCTTTTCTTCTAAGGAGCAAGTGTCTTTTAATTTCATGGCTGCAGTAACTGTCTGAAGTGATTTTGGAGCCCAAGCAAACACAGTCTGTCACTGTTTCCATTTTTTCCCCATCTATTTGCCATGAAGTGGTATGAATGAATGCCGTTATTTTTTTGAATGCTCTATTTTAAGCCAGCTTTTTCACTCTCCTCTTTCAAATTCATCAAGAGGCTCTTTAGTTCCTCTTCTATTTCTGCCATAAGGTTGGTGTCATCTGCATGTCTGAGGTTGTTGATATTTCTCCCAACAATCTTGATTCCTGCTTGTGAATCACCCAGCCCAGCATTTTGCATGATGTAGCCTTTAACTGTGTGGATCATAATAAACTGTGGAATATTATGAAAGTGATGGGAATATCAGACCACCTGACCTGCCTCTTGAGAAATCTGTGTGCAGGTCAGGAAGCAACACTTAGAACTAGACATGGAACAACAGACTGGTTCCAAATAGGAAAAGGAGTACGTCAAGGCTGTATATTGTCACCCTGTTTATTTAACTTATATGCAGAGTACATCATGAGAAACGCTGGGCTGGAAAAAGTGCAAGCTGGAATCAAGATTGCCGGGAGAAATATCAATCACCTCAAATATGCAGATGACACCACCCTTATGGAAAAAAGTGAAGAGGAACTAAAAGGCTCTTGATGAGAGTGAAAAAGTTGGCTTAAAACTCAACATTCAGAAAACGAAGATCATGGCATCTGGTCCCATCAGTTCATGGGAAATAGATGGGGAAACAGTGGAAACAGTGTCAGACTTTATTTTGGGGGACTCCCAAATCACTGTAGATGGTGATTGCAGCCATGAAATTAAAAGACGCTTACTTCTTGGAAGGAAACTTATGACCAATCTAGATAGCATATTAAAAGCAGAGACATTACTTTGCCAGCAAAGGTCTGTCTAGTCAAGGCTATGGTTTTTCCAGTAGTCATGTATGGATGTGAGAGTTGGACTGTGAAGAAAACTGAGTGCCGAAGAATTGATGCTTTTGAACTGTGGTGTTGGAGAAGACTCTTGAGAGACCCTTGGACTGCAAGGAAGTCCAACCAGTCCATGCTAAAGAAGATCAGTCCTGGGTGTTCATTGAAAGCACTGATAGTAAAGCTGAAACTCCAATATTTTGGCCACCTCATGCAAAGAGTTGAGTAACTGGAAAAGACCCTGATGCTGTGAGGGATTGAGGGCAGGAGGAGAAGGGGACGACAGAGAATGAAATGGCTGGATGGCATCACTGACTCAATGGACGTGAGTTTGAGTAGACTCCGGGAGTTGGACAGGGAGGCCTGGCGTGCTGCGATTCATGGGATCACAGAGAGCTGGACACAACTGAGCGACTGAATTGAACTGAACCCGGCGTATAAGTTGCATAAGCAGAGTGATAGTATACAGCTTTGACACACTCCTTTCCCAATTTGGAACCAGTCTGTTGTTCCATGTCCAGTTCTAACTGTTGTTTCTTGACCTGCATACAGGTTTCTTAGGAGACAGGTAAGGTGGTCCAGGACTCCCATGTCTTTGAGAATGTTTCAGTTTGTTGTGATTCACACAGTCAAAGTTTTTAGTGTAGTCAATGAAGCAAAAGTAGATGATCTGTAATTTCCTTGCTTTTTCTATGATCCAACAGATGTTGGCAATTTAATCTCTGGTCCCTCTGCCTTTTCAAAATCCAAGTGGTACATCTGGAAGCTCTTGGTTCATGTGCTAATGAAGCCAACCTTGAAGGATTTTGAGCATTATTTCCTAGCATGTGAGATAAGTGCAATTTGTGCAGTTGTTTGAACATTCCTTTGGCATTGCCCTTCTTTGGAACTGGAATGAAAAAACTTTTCCAGTCCCGTGGCCACTGCTGAGTTTTCCAAATTTGCTGGCATATTGAGTGCAGCACTTTCACAGCATCATCTTTTAGCTCAGCTGGAATTCCATCACCTCCACTAGCTTTGTTTTCATAGGAAGTCCTCCTAAAGCCCACTTGGCTTCATACTCCAGAATGTCTGGCTGTAGATGAGTGATCACACCATCTTGATTATCTGGGTCATTAAAACCTTTTTTTGTACTATTCTTTTATGTATTCTTTCCACCTCTTCTTAATACCTTCTGTTTCTGTTAGGGCCATACTGTTTCTGTAATAGCCAAGTTTAAAATTGCCTAATAAACTTTGTTTTTCAAATGTCAGTTTCTCTGACTTCATAGCCACAGCTGACAATGAAACCTTAAATCAACATTTGAGGTCATCATGATTGAGACATAGGCCAAAAGATCCCACAGTGATGGTCCCTGGCTGGAGTAGAATGCATTGCTTCAGAAATAATGTTGCTCTGACTAATCAATAGGAAGTTTTTGTCTATGACTCTAGTAGGTTTCCCAGGTGGCTCTAGTGGTAAAGAACTCACCTGCCAATGCAGGAGATATGGGTTCTATCCCTGAGTTGGAAGACTCCTTGGAGGAGAAAATGGCAACCCACTCCAGTATCTCCCTGGGGAGTCCCATGGACAGAGGAGCTTGGTGGTCTGCAGTCCACAAGGTGGCAGAGAGTCAGACATGATTGAAGCAACTTAGCATACATAGTTAACTTCATGTACAAACAAAACATTTCTCCCACTTCTGTTTCTGGCTTAGTTGTTATTCTTGCCTATATTCTTACCTATTAGAGGTAATCCTACAATATTTTGTCTACTAAATTTCAGCTGAAAACACTTAACCTTTTCAATCTGTTTACCTAAAGAATCTAATTAAAAACACAAAAAGTTACAAGCAAAATAGGCTAATTTTGGCTCTGTTACTAATCCATATCTTGGGTACCTTTATTAATCTCCTTTAGTCACTTGCCTGTAATGCAGAAGACCTGGATTCAATCCCTGGGTCAGGAAGATCCCCTGGAGAAGGAAATGGCAACCCACTCCAGTAGTCTTGCCTGGAAAATCCCATGGACAGAGGAGCCTGGTAATCTACAGTCCATGGAATTGTAGAGTCGGGCACAACTGAGTGACTTCACTCACTTTAGCCACCTTTATTACATCTCATCTGTCTATACTCTACCAATCTACAAAGTCATAAAATTTACAAGTAGTTATAGGTAGTATGACCAACCTAGACAGCATATTCAAAAGCAGAGACATTACTTTGCCAACAAAGGCCCATCTAGTCAAGGCTATGGTTTTTCCAGAAGTCATGTATAGATGTGAGAGTTGGACTATAAAGAAAGCTGAGCACCGAAGAATTGATGCTTTTGAACTATGGTGTTAGAGAAGACTCTTGAGAGTCCCTTGGACTGCCAGGAGATCCAACCAGTCCATCCTAAAGGAAATCAGTCCTGAATATTCATTGGAAGTACTGATGCTGAAGCTGAAGCTCCAATACTTTGACCACCTGATGTGAAGAACTGATTCATTGGACAAGACCCTAATGACGGGAAAGATTTAAGGAAGGAGGAGAAGGGGACAACAGATGAGATGGTTGGATGGTATCCCTAACTTGATGGACATGAGTAAGCTCCAGAGGTTGGTGATGGACAGGGAAGCCTGGCATGCTGTAGTCCATGGGGTTGCAAAGAGTCAGACAGGACTGAGGGACTGAACAGAACTGAACTGATATGTGGTAATGTGGGTATACAGTATTTACTGCTTCTGAGTTAGTGGAAGGCACACAGTTCGAGATCATTCAGCAGTTTTCCTGGCATTTTTACCTGAACATCATGTGAGGCAGTACTTCCATCTAGCTGCAGGAGAATAATACTCATTGTGATTCAAGTAGACTCGATACTCTGATTCAAGTAGGAAGCTCTTGACTTCCTCTCACTGGTAAAGAAGACAGATCAGTCCTACAGTTTTTCACCCAAATATGATATGCCCAGATTTTTTCTAGATCCTATACTAAATAAGACTCTTCTCATAAATGACAAGAAAAGTAAGAACATACCACTTTATTATTTGTCAGCAAATATTAAATAAGTTAGAATGTAATATGACAGATTTTTTTATTCTATTAAACTTCTTAAAAAGTGAAACAGCCAAAAATCCTTAGCAAAGATTTATTATAAATAATCTGGAACAGAAATATATATTTGTAAACTAAAGAAAAACTTTAGGTGACTTAGGATATCAGTATTTCACAACATAAGAATTTTTAATTAGAAAATTTCAAATGAAATGTTAATAGAAGTAAGTATTAAATGATGAACCTAAATGAAAAATTAGCAAAAATAACTACATAAAATGAGACACAAATCAACTCAATTTAAATTCAGTTTAACACTAAATAAACTACATTAATGAGAAAGACTTATTATGCCCAACAGATAAAGGGGGAGAGAATCTGCCATCTAGAGTTCCCCAAGCCAGGTCCTCACACATGGAGAAGCACATGCATGCCTCAGGGACCAATTATGAAATGCCCTCCCACCTCCTTATACTGCCCCCAGCCATCCCATCACAACCACCCAAAGCAGTGTTGACTATGCAGCAAGCACTTTTGTCTGGGCTTCTCTGGAGCCCTTGGGGCAGCCTCCCAGGGCATTTTCTCCTTTACCATCATCCTGGATGAGAAGCTCTTGATGAACTGGGAACTGGCAGTCTTCCTGCTTTAGTCTCAGAACAATGGGCTGCTCAAGATCATGATGCAGAAGAAGATGGCCAGGTGAAGACATCCAATGATCTACTACTCTGAGCCTTGTTCTACTTCAAGGACAAGAAAGCCATCGTGACAAATATGACCACCAAGAAAAGTAACTGCAGCTACACTCACGAATTCAAGGAAAAGGATGGCTACAAATTGCATGTTAAGATCAAGTATGTGGACAAGATGCACCAGAAGCCCACACTGAAAGAGGTTTTCTAGTAGCTGCCTCATCACTTACATGGATAGGATTCAGGCGAATGCAGAGAGAGAAAAGGATTAATAGGCTGCATAAGGAGGCATCCCTGGAGAAAATTAGTTCCAGCAGCATACTCCTGGTTATGTGCGGGTTTTGTAGGAGAAAAGAAAAAGGCCCAAGAGATAGCATCATCCTGCAGTGGACAGCACAACAATGCCAGCACCTATCATCAAGTGATCCAAACTTTTCATGTCTGATTCCTCCCCAAATTTAAGTAAATAAGTTCCCTTCTTGTTTTTATTCCCTTGGTCATGGTGCATATTCGAGGGTTAGACCTGAGAGAAGGGACAGACCATTCAGGTAGGATCTCCAGCTTTGCCGCTGTCATGAAGGCTTGCCTCTGCAACTCATCTTCAGCTATGTGGCCTCAGACTAATCAGTGAACCTCTGAGCCTTTCTTTTGACATTTGAAAAATAAAATCATCCATTCTTCATGGAATGGTTTCCAAACATCAGATGGCCCTTTATATTTACTTAGCAGGTCATCTGCTGAAATTCTGAGGTAAGCAAGCCCAGTGGATCCCAAACACATATGGCTTAGTCTCTGGCACTTGTTGCATGAGAGTTGGCCATTAAATGACACAAATTATGAGATTGTTTTAAAATGTACCCAGGATTTGTTTTAATCAGGTATGGTAAGTCACAAACAAGGAAATGAATATCATGAAGGAAGAAGTTTTTAACTCACAGATCCCTAAAAGAGGCAGCACAGCACAATAGGTCGTAAGAAAACAGTGGGGTCAAAAGGCAGAGGGAGCAAGGGAAAAATGTGAGTTAGGGCCTTTATTGTAGTTACCACAATATAGGAAAAACAAGGCAAAGTCAACAGGCTTAAGACTGGCTAGCTTGAATAGTTTCACTAGGTTCTGGGGTAAAGGCAGTATCTGTATTTGTGGTACCAGGTCCTGGGGAATAGTTGACCCAGTTGTGAGAGCCAAGTGAAGGATATTAACCCCTCATTAGATACATGATTTGCAAGTAATTTCTCCATTCCATAGTTTGCCTTTTTGTTTACTGATTACCTTCTTTGCTGTGAAGAAGTTTTTTAGCTTGATGTAATCCTATTTACTAATTTTTGCTTTTACGGCTTAGTTATTAGTGTTGTATCAAAAAATGCATTACCAAGACCAATGTCAAGGAGATTTTCCCCTATGTTTTCTTGAGGAGTTTTATAGCTACAGGTCTTCGGTTCAAACATAATTCACTTTGAGTTGATTTTTTGTGCACAGTGTAAGACAAGTATCTACTTTCATTCTATACATGTGGAGACCCAGGTTTTCCAACACCTTTCATTGAATAGATAGATTATTGTTTCTGCAATTTATAATCTCAGTGCTCTTGTTGAAGATTCAGTTCAGTTCAGTTGCTCAGTTATGTCCGACTCTTTGCAACCCCATGAGTTGCAGCACGCCAGGCCTCCCTGTCCATCACCAACTCCCAGAGTTCACTCAAACTCACGACCATCAAGTCAGTGATGCCATCCAGCCATCTCATCCTTTGTTGTCCCCTTCTCCTCCTGCCCCTAATCCCATGTTGAAGATTAGTTGATCATATATGCATAGGTTTATGTCTTAGCTCTCTATTTCACTGATCTATGTGTCTCTAGTTACCAAGTACCATACTATTCTGATTTTTATAGCATTGTAATATAATTTGAAATCATGAAGTGTAATGGCCTCAGGATTTGTTTTTCTTGCTCAAAATTGCTTTGACTATTAAAGGTCTTTTATGGTCACATCTGAATTTTAGGACTTGCTTTCTATTTCTGTGAAAAATCCATTAGAATTTTAACAGGAATTATAGCAAATACGAAAAGGAGTACGTCAAGGCTGTATATTGTCACCCTGCTTATTTAACTTATATGCAGAGTACATCATGAGAAACGCTGGACTGGAAGAAACACAAGCTGGAATCAATATTGCCAGGAGAAATATCAATAACCTCAGATATGCAGATGACACCACCCTATGGCAGAAAGTGAAGAGGAACTAAAAGCCTCTTGATGAAAGTGAAAGGAGAGAGTGAAAAATTTGGGTTAAAGTTCAACATTCAGAAAACGAAGATCGTGGCATCCAGTCCCATCACTTCATAGGAAATAGATGGGGGAACAGTGGAAACAGTGTCAGACTTTATTTTGGGGGGCTCCAGAATCACTGCAGATGGTGATTGCAACCATGAAATTAAAAGACGGTTACTCCTTGGAAGAGAAGTTATGACCAACCTAGATAGTATATTCAAAAGCAGAGACATTACTTTGCCAACTAAGGTCCATCTAGTCAAGGCTATGGTTTTTCCTGTGGTCATGTGCGGATGTGAGAGTTGGACTGTGAAGAAGGCTGAGCGTCAAAGAACTGATGCTTTTGAGCTGTAGTGTTGGAGAAGACTCTTGAGAGTCCCTTGGACTGCAAGGAGATCCAACCAGTCCATTCTGAATGAGATCAACCCTGGGATTTCTTTGGAGGGAATGATGTTGAAGCTGAAACTCCAGTACTTTGGCCACCTCATGCAAAGAGTTGACTCACTGGAAAAGACTCTGATGCTGGGAGGGATTGGGGGCAGGAGGAGAAGAGGACGACCGAGGATGAGATGGCTGGATGGCATCACGGACTTGATGGACGTGAGTCTGAGTGAACTCCAAGAAATGGTAATGAACAGAGGGGCCTGGCATGCTGCAATTCATGGGGTTGCAAAGAGTTGGACACGACTGAGTAACTGAACTGAACTGATAGCAAATCTGGGTAGTAGCAATTTTGGGTAGTATGGACATTTTAACAATAATAATTATTCCAATTCATAAACCCAAGTTCTCTATCCATTTATTAGTGTTGCCTTCAATTTCTGTCATCAATATTTTATACTTTGTAATGTATAGATATTCATTTCCTTGGTTAAATATAGCACTAAGTATTTTCTTGTATATGATGCTATTGGAAATAGGATTGTTTTCCTAATTTCTTTTCAAATACTTCACTGATGATTAGTATTGATATATAGAAATTTGAATGTTGATTTTGTATCCTGACACTTTATTGAATTCATTCATTAGTTCTAACAGGATTTTTTTTGCGGCATCTTTAGGTTTTCTACATGTAAGATTACATCATCTTCAAGCAAAGATAAACTTACTTCTTCCTTTCCAATTTGAATGCCTTTTCTTTTCCTTGCCTAATTTTTCTGGCTAAGACTTCTAGTCCTGTGTTAAATAGAAGTGGTAAGCGTGGACATCCCTGCCCTGTTCCTGATCTTAGCTGAATCATTTTCAGTTTTTCACCATTGGAATTGGCATTATCTATGAACTTGTCATACTTGGACTTTATTGTGTTGAACTAAATTCCTTCTATGCCTAACTTGCTGAGAATTATTCTCATGAAATGATGCTAAATTTTTAAATTGTGTTTCCTACATCTAGTGAGATCACCATATTATTTTTATCCTTCATTTGTTAATGTGTTTTCTCACATTAATTGATTCGCATATGTTAAACCATTCATACAACCCAGAGATAAAAGTAAACCCCATTGTTCATTGTGTATACGAATATTTTTGTTGAGAATTTTGGTAAACATTCTCCAAGGATATTGGCATGTAGTTTTCTCAGTCTTTGTCTTCGTCTGGTTAGGTGTCTTTGGTTAGGGTATCAAGTTGATATTGGCCACATATCAGTAAAATGAATCTGGAAGTGTTGCTCTGTGTTTGGAAGAGTTTAAGAAAGATTGGTATCAATTCTCTAAAATTTTTGAAGAATTCACTAGTGAAGTCCTCTAGTCCTGGGGGTTTCATGTTAAGGAGTTTTTTGTTTGGTTGATTTGTCAGTTTTATTTATTTATTTTTTACCAATCCAATATATTCTATTGCTACTCGTTTCTTCAGACTTTCTATTATTTTTACTGACTCTTGGTAGGTTATATATTTCCAGGAATGTATCCATTTCTTTTCGGTTGTTGATTTGTTAGTGTATAATTGTTCATAGTGATCTCTTATCTTTTTTTTAATTTTCATGACATAAATTGTAATGTCTCCTCTTCCATTTCTGACTTTGACTCTGTTGTCTTTTTTCTTAGTCTGGCTAAAGTATGTCAATTTCGTTTGTCTTTTAAAAAATAACTTTAATTTGATCAATTTTCTATTACTCTTCTACTCTGATTTCTTCTGCTCTAAATTTTATTATTTATTTCCTTCTGCTAACACTGAATTTAGTTTGTTCTTTTACTAATTCATTGAAGTATAAATTTAGGTTGTTTATTTTAGATCCTTCTTCCATTTTAATGCTGGCATTTATTTCTGTAAATTTCTTTTAGTATTGTTTTTATTGCATCCCATAAGATTTGATGTGTTGTGTTTTTATTTTTGTCTCATGGTATTGTTTTTTATTTACCTTTGATTTCTCCTTGGACTCAGTGGTTCTTCAATACTGTGTTTAATTTTTATATATTTGTTATTTTTTTCTATTTCCCTTCTGTATCTGATTTATAGTTTCAATCCATTTGTTTGGGTGAGATATTTGGAATTATTTCAATCTTATATTTGTTAAAAACTCTTTTGTGATCTAGAAGGTGAGCTATTCTAGAAATATTTCATGCATACTTGAGAAGAATATATGCATTATGCTACTATTGAATAGAATGTTCTATACATGCCTCCGCATATAGTTGAATCTTCTTTTTTTAATGCATTCAGCCACTCTGTATATTTTGACTGGTGGGTTAAACCCATTTACATGTGAAGTAATTATTGACAGGTAAGGGTTTACTATTGCCATTTTGTTCATTCTTTTCTGTCTGCTTCATAGTTCTTTTGTTCCTTTTGTCCCATCTTGCTATATTCCTATATAAATTGATTTTTGTAGTGATAAACTTTGATTCTTTTGCCTTTATCTTCATGTATCTACCATATATTTTCTTTGTGGTTATCAAGAAGAGTGGCTTAAATTTTCATAACAGTCTATTTTAAGCTGGTAGTAACTTAACTTCAATTATAAGCAAAATCTCTACAGTTTTCTTCTCACACCACACATACTTTATGCTATTAGTGTCAAATTTTAACTCTTTTTAAATTGTGTGTCTAGTTACAAATTTTGTGTTTATAATTATTCTTAAAACTTTTTTATACTAGGATTAAAAGTGATTTATATACTATTATTACAGTATTACATTATTTTGTGTTTGTCTCTTTTGTCTTTACTGATAAGAATTATATTTTTATATAATCTTGTATTATTTAGCATACTTTTATTTGAACTTGAAAAACTCCCTTTAACACTTTTTTTTTTCATAATACTACATATTCTGCCTTGGAGATGTATGCATTTTTAGTAAACCTGTCTAGAGCATCTTCACACTTTTTCAGTAGTGATTCCATTGTATGATGTACTGTGATTTATTCAACCAGTTCCCTGTTAAATAGACATTTTGGCTACAAAGTGCTGTTTTTATTTATTTATTATTTTTCACTGCACTGAGTCTTCATTGCTGTGTGAAGGTTTTCTCCGGTTGCAGTGAGTGGGGTCTGCTCTCTAGTTCTGGTGCATGGGCTTCTCATTGTGCTGGTATCTCTTGTTGTGGAGCATAGGGTCCAGGGTACACAGGCTTCAGGAGTTGTGGTCCACGGGCTTAGTTGCCCCATGGCATGTGGATCTTCATCAATCAACATTTGAACCCATGTCCCCTGCCCTAGCAGGTAGACTCAACCACTGGACCACCAGAGAAGTCCCCTTTAACACCTTTGTAAGGCAGATCTAGTGATTATACATTTCCTTAGTTTTTGTCTGTCTGGGAAAGTTTTCTAACTCTCAATTTCTGAAGGACAGTTTACATAGGTTTAGTACTTATTGGTTTGCAGATTTTTTTTTCCTTTCAACACTTTGAAAATATCATTCCAGTCTTTCTTGACATATATGGTTTCTTCCAAGAAATCTGCTTAATAATCCTATGATAGTTCCCTTTTATGTGATGAGTTAGGTTTCACTTGCTGTTTTAAGAATTATTTTTGCCATTGACTTTTGATAATTTAACGCATCTTGATGGTAATTTCTTTGGGCTCTAGTTGGTTGGATTCTTTAGGTCTCACAAATGTATATGTCTATTTCCCTCCCCATATTTGGAGGGATTTTCAGCTGTTATCCTTTAATATGTGTGTGTCTGTCTCTCTCTCTCTCCCCTTGCTCCCAAATGTGTATACTGTTTTGTTTAATGGTATCTCATAAATTCTGTAGGTTTTCTTCACTCTTTAAATACCTTTTTTCTTGTTGCTTCTCTGGGAATACAGTTCAGAATGACTTGTCTTCAAGTTTGTTCATTGTTTCTTCTGCTACACTGAGTCTGTTTTTGAAATTCTCTGTTATTTTTGTTTTGTTTTGTTTATTTGATTGATTTTAATCTAGTCATTGCATTCATCTCCAGAGTTTCTGTTTTGCTTTTTTTTTTTTTTTTTTATGGTTTCTTTCTCTGTTGAACTTCTCATTTTGTTAATGAACTTTTTAAAATTTAATTTAGTTGTCTACATTTAGTTTCTTGTAATTCACTAAACTTTTAAAAGTAACTATTTTTAACTCAGTATCAAACATTTCACAGATTTCTATAAGTTCTTTTATTGGAGATTTGTTTTGTTCCTTTAGTGGAATCATGTTTCCTGATTCTTCATGACTCTTGTAGCCTTGTGTTATCTGCGCATTTTAATAAGCAGTTACTACTTCCAGGTTCTGTAGAGTGGCTTTAGCAGGGAAAGTCCTCCACCAGTCACTCTGGCCCCAAATTCTGTGCAGGCTGGTTGGTAGAATCCACAGGTGGACCACATGGGACACAATGCTGGGGCCTGCGGATATGCAGACCAAGTGCTAGGGTCTGTGAGTGGACAGTCCTGGTGCCAAAATCTGTGAGCAGATGGTCCATGGGCAAGCAGATCTGCTGCCACGGAGCCACAGGCCAGAAGTTGAGATCCATGTGCCGGCTGTTGAGAGCCCTCACCATTTTTCTTTGTTTTTTAGCTGTCCCCCAGCTCTCTAGCTATGTGTTAGTGTCCTGGGTGAGGCATGATAGAAGCAAGACTCTCAAGTAGCACTCCCAGAAATTTGAGGAATCAGATGTGCATTTCAGTTTTTCTTTCCCCTATTAGAAACCTGTGTGCTAAGGGGAGCTCTGTTTGTGCTGCGCTGTTCTGCTTTGGAGGAGGAATATCATCAGTAAAATGAAACTGTCTCTCTTAAACTTTTTGATGCATCTTTTCACAATTCTGTGCTCTACTCAAGTGCCATAACCATCTCCTTGATTCTAGATTCTCCTAGACTGCTCATGAAAATATTTTAAACTGTGGATGGTTTTTAAATTCATATTTTGTATGCAACAAGGACTAAAATCTCTCTCCAGTACCACAATCATAATGATATTGCTCTAATGTAAAGATATTTAAATCATTCAAAGAATCTTATTTGATCTCAGTGGGGTAAAATTAGAAATCTATAGCCAGAAAGAAAACTGGAAAGTCCAAATACACAGAAATTAAGTAACATACTCTTAAATAACCAATGGGTTAAAGAAGATATCACAACTCAAACCAAGAAATACTGTGAGACAGTTAAAAAACTATTACAATATGCTAAAACCTAAGGGATGACACAAAGGCAGTATTCAGAGGGAAATTTACTACTGTAAAACCTATGTTAAAAAGAAAAGGAGAAAATATCTTAATCAATTACCTAACCTTACACCTTAAGTAACTATAATAAAGTGTTAAAAACACACACACACACACACAAAACTAAATGCAAAGCTAGCAGAAAGAAGAGATTCATAAAGATTAGAATTCAGATAAACAAAATAGACGATAAAAAGGAAATAGAGAAAACCAACAAACCCAAAAGCTGTTTCTTTGAAAAGATAACAAAATAAAATGACAAACATTTAACTAGACTAATCAAGAAAAAAAGACTCAAGTTACTAAAGTCAGAAATAAATGTGGAAGCATTACTACAGACTTTATAGGGGAAAATATTATAAGAGAATATGATTAGGCTAATAACAAGCAAAAATATTGAGACTATAATCAAAAAATTTTCAATAAAAGCCCAGGACAGATGGCATCACTGGTGAAGTCTGCCAAACATTTAAAGAATTAATACCAACAATGGATTCTTAGTTATGATACCAAAAGTACAAGTAACAAGAAAAAAAAAAAGGTAAATTGGACTTCACCAAAATTAAAAATGTTTGTGGATCAAAGTATACTATCAGGAAGGTGAAAATACAACATATAGAATAGAAGAAAATATTTGCAAATCATATATCTCATAAGTTCTAGTTTATGGAATATATAAAGAACTTACACAATTCAAAACAGAAAGATAAATGTTGTTGTTGTTGTTGCATTCATTACTAAGTCATGTCTGACTCTTTGAGAGTCCATAGACTGCAGCATGCCAGGCTCCTCTGTCCTCCACTGTCTCTTGGAGTTTGCTTAAGTTCATATCCATTGAGTCAGTGATGCTGTCTAACCACTTAGCCTCTGACGCCCCTTCTCCTTTTGCTTTCAGTCTTTCCTAGCATCAGGCAGGGTCTTTTCCAATGAGATGGCTTTTCGCATCAGGTGGCCAAAGTACTGAAGCTTCAGCTTCAGCATCAGTCCTTCCAATCAATATTCAGGCTTGAATTCCGTTATGACTGAGTGGTTTGATCTCCTTGCAGTCCAAGGGATTCACAAGAGTTTTCTCCAAAACCACAATTTAAGAGTATTAATTCTTTGGCACTCAGCCTTCTCTGTGTTCCAACCCTCACATCTGTACATGACTACTGGAAAAATCATGAAGTGACGGGACCGGATGCCATGATCTTAGTTTTTAGAATATTGAGTTTTAAGCCAACTTTTTCACTCTCCTCTTTCACATTCATCAAGAGGCTCTTTAGTTCTTCTTCGCTTTCTGCCATAAGAATGGTGTCATCTGCACGTCTGAGGTTATTGATATTTCTCCCAGCAATCTTGATTCCAGCTTCTGCTTCATCCAGCCTGGCATTTCACCTGATGTACTCTGCATATAAGTTAAATAAGCAGGGTGGCATTATAGAGGCTTGACGTACTCCTTCCATGATTTGGAAACAGTCTGTTGTTCCATGTCAGTTCTAACTGTTGCTTCTTGACCAGCACAGATTTTTCAGGAGGCAGGTCAGATGGGCTCGTATTCTCATCTCTTGAAGAATTTTCCAGGGTTTGTTGTGATCCACACAGTTAAAGGCTTTGGCGTAATCAATAAAACAGAAGTAGATGTTTTGGGGGAACTTTCTTGCTTTTTGATGATCCAACAGATGTTGGCAATTTGCTCTCTGGTTCCTCTGCCTTTTCTAAATCCAGCTTGAACATCTGGAAGTTCATGGTTCACATGCTGTTGAAGCACGTGTTGGAGAATTTTGAGCATTACATTGCTAGCATGTGAGATGAGTGCAATTGTGCAGTAAGTTGAGCATTCTTTGGCATTGACTTTGTTTGGATTGGAATGAAAACTGACCTTTTCCATGATCCCCTCATGGCAAATAGATGGGGAAACAATGGAAACAGTGAGAGATTTTATTTTTGGGAGCTCTAAAATCACTGCAGATGGTGACTGCAGCCATGAAACTAAAAGATGCTTGCTCTTTGGAAGAAAAGCTATAACCAAACTAGACAGCTTATTAAAAAGCAGAGACATTACTTTGCCAACAAAGGTCCATCTAGTCAAAGCTATGGTTTTTCCAGTGGTCATGTATGATTGTGAGAGTTGGATCATAAAGAAAGCTGAGCACCAAAGAACTGATGCTTTTGAACTGTGGTGTTGGAGAAGACTCTTGAGAGTCCCTTGGACTGCAAGGAGATCCAACCAGTCCATCCTAAAGGAAATCAGTCCTGAATATTCATTGGAAAGACTGACGCTGAAGTTGAAACTCCAATACTTTGGCCCCCTGATGTGAAGAACTGACTCATTGGAAAAGACCCTGATGCTGGGAAAGAGTGAAGGTGGGAGGAGATGGGGGTGACAGAGGATGAGATGGTTGGATGGTATCATCGACTTGATAGACATGAGTTTGAGTAAGTTCCGAGAGTTGGTGATGGACAGGGAAGCCTGGCATGCTGTAGTCCATAGGGTTGCAAAGAGTCAGGCACAGCTGAGTGACTGAACTGAACAAGTATTGGAGCTCCACATTTAAAACTGTCTAAAACTGAACTAAACTGGAAAAATCATAGCTTTGACTATACATTGCTTTGTCAGCAAAGCAATGTCTCTGGTTTTTAATATGCTGTTTATGTTTGTCATAACCTTCCTTTGAAGAAGCAAGCATCTTTTCATTTCATGATTACAGTTACAGTCCACAGTGATCTGGGAGCCCAAGTAAACAAAATCTTTCACTGCTTCCACTTTTTCCCCATTTATTTGTTGTGAGGTGATGGGAACAGATGCCATGATCTTACTTTGTTTAATGTTGAGTTTTAAGCCAGCTTTTTCACTCTCCCCTTTCATCTTCACAGAAGGTTCTTTAGTTCCTCTTTGCTTTCTGCAATTATGGTGCTATCATCTGCATATCTGAGGTTGTTGATATTTCTACCAGTCTTGATTTCTGCTTGTGATTCATCCCACCCAGCATTTCCCATGATAAACTCTGTGTAGAAGCTAAATAAGCAGGGTGACAATATACAGTCTTGTCATATTCCAGTCTCAATTTTGAATCAGTCTGTTGTTTCATGTCTGGTTCTAACAGTTGCTTCTTGACCTGCATATAGGTTTCTCAGGAGTCAGGTAAGGTGGTCTGGTACTCCCATCTCTTTAAGAATTTTCCACAGTTTGTTGTGATCCACACAAAGGCTTTAGCGTATTCAATGAAGCAGAAATAGATGTTTGTTTCTGAAACTCCCTTGCTTTCTCCATGACTGAGTACATGTTGGCAATCTGATCTCTGGTGGTTCTGTCTTTTCTAAACCCATCTTGTACATGTGGAAGTTTTTGGTTCACATATTGCTTAAGCCTCACATGAAGCATTTTGAACATAACCTTGCTAGCTTGTGAAGAGCACAATTGTGTGGTAGTTTGAACATTCTTTGGTATTGTCCTTCTTTGGGATTGGAATGAAATCTGACCTTTTCTAGTCCTGCGGCCACTGCTGAATTTTCCAAATTTGCTGGTATATTAAATACAGCACTTTAATAGCATCATCTTTTAGGATTTTAAATAGATCAGTTGCAGTTCCATCACTTTCACTACCTTCGTTTGTAGTAATGCTTCCTAGGGCCCAAGACAAACTACTCAATTAAAAATAGATAAAGAAATTCAACAAACATTTCTCCAAAGAGGATATACAAATGGCTGACAAGCACATGAAAAGATACTCCACACTCTTAGTCACTTGGGAAATATAAATCAAGCCACCATAGGATACATGCATATTACTTTATACCTCCTAGGATGGCTATTAATAAAAAAGGAAAGAAAAATCCAAGTGGTTTCAATATATGAATAAATTGAAAATCTTATACATAGCCAATGCAAATGTAAAATATTAAATGCCAGGAAATATTAAAGCCACTGTTAAAAACTTTGGCACTTTTCTTCAGAAGTTAAATATAAACTTACTTACCACAATTCAATGATACTGCTCCTAGATATATGCGTAAATACAGACAAACATGTATTCTAGCCAATACTAATATACAAGTGTTCATAGAAGCATTATTTACAATCAGTTCAGTTCAGCCGCTCAGTTGTGTCCAATTCTTTGTGACCCCATGTACTACAGCATGCCAGGCTTCCCTGTCCATCACCACCTCCTGGAGTTTACTCAAACTCATGTCCACTGAGTCAGTAATGCCATCCAACAATGTCATCCTCTGTCATCCCATTCTCTTCCTGCCTTCAATCTTTCCCAGCATCAGGGTCTATTCACATGAGTCAGTTCTTCACATCAGATGGCCAAAGTATTGGAGTTTCAGCTTCAGCATCAGTCCTTCCAATGACTATTCAGGACTGATTTCCTTTAGGATTGACTGGTTGGATCTCCTTGCAGTCCAAGGGACTCTCAAGAGTCTTCTCCAACACCACAGTTCAAAAGCATCAGTTCTTTGGCGCTTAGCTTTCTTTATGATCCAACTCTCACAATCATACATGACCACTGGAAAAACCATAGCTTTGACTAGACAGACCTTTGCTGGCAAAGTAAGGTCTCTGCTTTTTAATAAGCTGTCTAGGTTGGTCATAACTTTTCTTCTGAGGAGCATTATTTACAATAGCCCAACCTAAATGGCCATCAACTAGTAATGGGATAAACACTGTGATGTATATTCATATATCGGAATGCTAGTCATAAAAGAGGATGAAGTGCTGAACATGCTACAACATGAACTTGAAAAACATTATGCTAAATGAAAGAAGTCAGACACGAAAGTCATATATTGCATGATTCCTTGTAGATGAAATATCCTAATGTTTTCCTCTCTCCTCAGTATCTGAATAGATGGAGACTGAAAGGCAAGTCAGTTAGTTCCCCTGGAATACCACCCTAGATTGGACAAACTGAATTTATCTGGTATATATTGTGAGAAATTTCTTTTTAGTGCCTAGGTCTTATTTCCTTGACATAAAGGACTTTCTGTGATAAGCATCCCTAAAAGGGTCTGGTTTCCAAAATGTACTGCTCCACCAGGAGGCTGGATAAGCTGTCTGTTTTACATAGAAAGTCTTCATAACTCTCTCTCCAAGTGATTTCCTTGTTTCCGCCCTGCCTCCTGAAAATATCCATTTAGTTAGTAGATGAGCATCATTTGATATGTGACCCATGAGCATCAGTTTGTAGATCTGGAGCAGGCTTGCATCATGGACAGGGAAAGAGACAAAACAAACCAGCACTGCAAATGGCTTCTCTATGCCATATGTACAAAGGGTAGAAAAACAAGGTTAAAATATGGACCTATGAATGTTCTAGAAATGAACTCTAAGTATCCTTATGCAACTTCCCCAGAAATAAGTTCTTGATCCTATAGAGAAGGAGCAGAGTGGTGGTGCCTCTGACACCCTCTCTTAACCCCCTAGCAGCTTGCAATGAGGGCGTCTCAGTTCATTAATGCCTCAGAAGCACTGTGGTTGGCTTCTTAGTAAAGGGTATTATATAGCTTAATGGAACAATCTGAGAGGCCTGAGACTGTTTTTAACTTTCTTAACATAATCTGATATAAACTTCTAAATTACTTTGAGGCAGTTTTAGTATAACTGACTACTTTTTTGCCTTTGGCCCAACATGATTATCTAATCTTGGCTGATGTGTGAGAGGAGCAGCTTCTGTGGAATAAACTTATATAAAAACAATGCCAGAGAAATAAATGAGAAACTGGAACAAATCAGTGCATGGCCTCCCAATTAGGATCCTCTCTGGGGCCATTCAGAAAACAAAGCAAATAGGCCATTCTGCCTGCTGAGAATAATTCCGGCAAGATCCCATCGTCTCCCTGTTCAAAGCCAAAATTGCCAGTTTTCCACAAGAGACATTTATAGGGAAATATATTGTTGACTTCTGTGCCTCTGTAAATGATAGTCTGCATTGAAATAGCCTATTTCCTGAACCATCTGACAAGTGGTGTTGATTAGCAGGCACATGTGAAACTTGGGACCTTTCATGTACAGATGTTTGTTGAGACTTCTGCCCTCACATCACTGTAACAAACTCATCAGAATGAGGAGCAAATTGTTCATGGTAGGGTGTACTCAGGACTTCTGGAGCTCCTCTGGCTTTAGGTCTCAGTGTTCTGAATTTTTACTGCAGTATGTCTATCCACTTGCCCGTGGATGAAGTTCCATACAACCTGATCCAATCTGAGTGGAGAGCATGACTTCATTAGTTCTGTTTTTCAGTCAGGGTTTGAATCTCTGACCATATGGACAATTTATTTTTCTCTTGGTGACTGATTCTATGCTTATTCTCTGTGCTTGTACACAGGTCTTGACTGAGGCCAACCTATTAGGCTCATTCTTAGGACTAATAGAGATGGTCAAAGATGAAAATGATTGATTCACTGTCTTTACGTTGCAACCTCCTTAATCAGTATTCACAGTCAAGGAGATGTTAACTAAATAAACATTAGGAGTGAAGGTCAAACCCTGCCTCTGGGAGCAAGAAGTCTCTAGGAGGGGCTCTAAGAGTATTGAACATGAAGATATAAGCTCTAGACTATCTAAAGGGTACCTGAAAAATAAACACTCATCTGACATATTGTCAAAGAAAGTAATGCCCATAAGCCTTTATCAACAATGATTCAATTTGTGGGAATTCCCTGGTAGTCCAGTGGATAGTACTCCATACTTTCACTGTCCAGGGCCCAGGTTCAATCCCTGATTGGGAGAACTAAGATCCCACAAGCCATCCCAAGAATGCATGATACAATTTGAGTAATAAGAGCTATTATTCAAGTCTATATGCACAGTTTATATAGACCAGTATAGAAACACAGGGTATAGACTGGAAAATACCTTGTATTCTTCCTAAAGATCTCCATTGCTCTCTGGTTTAGGGTTGAGTGAAGGAGGCGGTATACTCTAAGAAAGAGTGCCCATAATATTTGTAACCTCAAGCTTGACGTAGAAACCAAAATAGCAAGAAGTATCTGACAAATATGACAAAAGGTAAGCTACAGGCACATTTTCTGAACAAAGCTCTACATTGTGAAGAAAGCATGATCCAAGAAATCTATTTGAAGTTTCTCAAAGAGACATCATCAATACTGCAGTGTAAAAGAATTTTATTTACCTGGGTGGGAAAAGTTGGAAACTACATGGCACTCTGGTAGAAAGCCCTTTGTTTCGACTTGCAAGATTCTCTCATGTAAGCTCTCAATGCCACTCAGCAACAGGACCACCATTCTCTGATTATTTGCCAAGGAAACCCAGATTGTGCTACCTACCATTATGTGAAATAATTTTTTTTTTCTTTTAAAGTCTTTTTACCTTTTGTGTCAGAAATAACAGTACTAAAAGTTTCATTTGAGTATCTTAACGTAAGTTTAAGCTAAAGGCAAGATAATCCCAGGTTCTATTACCCTTTTTCATATTTTCTATAAACCTGCCTAAATGATTTATTCTAGGTAGACAGCTAACATTTGAGTCACCTGGGGAGAGCAAAGTGTTACAGCATGCACATAGGGATGCTGCCTTTTCATTCTCCATGCTTCTTTTATTGCTATCAGGGTACCAGGAACTTAGGAGGGTCTGTCCCATGTGCTCTGGTGGTGAGTGATATACCTTCGTGGCCTGCCACACAAATGGCAGAAGACACTGGAATGAGGGGAAGGAATGAAAGTTGATCAGATCTATTTCTGGAACTGTAATCAATATTCCCCTCAGGTGGATATTGCTGGATCCACCATAAAGATAGGAACTAGGCCCTTCTCTTGAGATTTTCCCTCAAAATAAGTACCATGGCCAAGGCTTTGTGCTTATCCTTGGACTGCTGTGGAATATCTTATTCCCTTTGTGAAGAGTTCCTTTGCCACTTGTTTGGAGCCATATGAAGCAGGTAGCAGGCTCTAAAGAGGAGGATGAGAGGGTCTTAAGGAATGTAAATTCCCTCATGGGGAGAAAGACAAACTGTTCTTCTACAAGCAGGAGTTCTATGTAGAATTCCTCCCTTCTGTCTAGGGAGATATCCAGTAGGAAAGTATATCAGAACCTAGAGCTTTTCGCAGCTCTTTTAGTAATAAAACAACCAGGAGCTCTTACTAAAGCTCACATGGCTGTCAGGATCACTGTCATGATCACTGGCTAACCTTTGGAAGCAGTAGGGTATGGTTGTCAAGAATAAGAGTTCTGTGGTGACCAGGAGGTAAGGGTAGGAAAAGGGATAGAGAGTTTGGGTGGACGTGCACGCACTGCTATATTTCAAATGGATAACCAATAAGGACCTACTATGTATAGCACAGGGAACTCTGCTCAGTGTTATGTAACAACCTAAATGGGAAAATGTATAACAAAATAACTTTGCTGTACACCTGAAACTATCAATATCATTAATCAACTGTACTCCAATATAAAATAAAAAGTTAAAAAGAAGTGAGTTCTGGAATCAGAGTTAAAATTCTAGCTCCATGGTTTGCACAAGATTATATAGCTTAAGTTAATCTTCATGGCTCAATTGCCTCTTCTTCCAAATGAAGGTAGTAGTACCTAGTTTCTATGCTTCTGAAGATTACTGAGCAGGACTGCCCTGGTGGTCCACTGTTTTAGACTTCACCTTCCATTGCAGGGGATGCAGGTTCAATCCCTGGTCAGGGAGGTAAGATCCCACCTGTCTTATGGTCAAAAAAAACAAAACATAAAACAGAAGCAATATTGAAACAAATTCAATGAAGACTTTAAAAGTAGTACACAGCAACAACAACAACAAATCTAAAAAAAAAAAAAAAAATTAGATGGAGGGCTTCCCTGGTGACCCAATGGTTAAGACTCCACACTTCCAATGCAGGGGGCACAGGTTTGATTCTTGGTCAGGGAACTAAGATCCCCACAGGTGGCATGGCCAAAAATCAAATTACCATTTTTTAATTTAAAAAATAACATGAGATAAAATAATCATCATATTGCATGCATGCTAAGTCACTTCAGTCATGTCCAACTATTTGCAATCCAATGAGCTGTAGTCCACCAGGCTCCTCTGTCCATAAGATTCTTTAGGGAATACTGGAGTAGGCTGCCATGCCTTCTTCCAGGGAATCATCCTGACCCATGGACTGAACCCACATCTCCTGAGCTTCCTGCATTGCAGGCAGATTCTTTACCACTGAACGACCAGGGAACCCCATAGCCATCAAATTGGTTAGCTTCTATTAGTATTGAGTCCAGCAAGTGTTAAATTTGACAAACCAATGGATTAATATTAGTTAATCTTTTAACCAATTGGCTATTGTTTCTTGGGTTGATATATACCACCACGGGGCTTCCCTGTAGCTCAGATGGTAAAGAATCTGCCTGCAATTCAGGAGACCCTGGTTTGATCCCCAGGTCAGGAAGATCCCCTGGAGAAGGGAATGGCAACCCACTCCAGTACTCTTGCTTGGAAAATCCATGGATAAAGGAGCCTGGGGGTCACAAAGAGTTGGACACAACTGAGCGATTAACGCTACTACTACCACGGATCAGCTATTCGGATGAGATCCAACACCAATTACTTAAGGGAATCAATACACCTTCAATCAAATGTGACTGTGGAGAGTGAGAGAATGTGCACAGCTCTGACTTATATTACCTCTGAAGTACTTTCTGGTGGTAGACATGCAGGAGAGTCAAGCAATGCTCAGATTTTTTCGTAACACAAGATCATGTGAAAATATATTCTCTTGGGCAGTGGGGTTGAGACCCAGGCTTTCCCTTTTTCTGAGGAGGCCTTTTGCTAGAACTGAAGGTAAAAGAAAATTCTCCATTCGGTTGAGGCATATCCCTGCTTTAGACAAACTTTAAGCAGCTGCTAAAGAAGCCATATTAATCACACTGAAATATAATACAGATGGCTACATGTTTCCATGATGCTAAGATTTTAGAATTCCCTAATAGATGACTTTGATGGGATGAAATAGAGTCATTAACATGGCTATAGAAATCTAGCTTCCCCAGGATTAGGTGCCATTATATATGAAAACATTTCATTGATAATTTAAAAAATTGTCATAGTGTAGAGTTGCCTAGCACTTTTATTTCACTTGACATTGTTTAAGACTAATTCGTGTATTTTCACATACGTCTATCATTCATTCATTTTTACTACCTTATAACATTCCTCAGTTTATTTTTTTCTTCTGCCTACTTTAGTTTCCTTATAGAAATGGTAATTGTGAGAAGGGAAAGACTGACTGTATTTAGTTGTAAAGGCAAAGCAAATCCTGTCAGGCAATTTTGACCTTCTGCTTGATATTTTTACATCAAAAACCCATTTCTACTAGGGCTAAGGATATTTTTCTTGGCTGATGCACCACAGTCTGGAATTATTTAATATGAATTGTTGGAATATACCTTGGGAGCGACATCTCTAATTTTATATGGCTCCAACTAGTCTTGGCAGCACATTAAGACCTAATGTGATTTGTTCTATAGTTAATTATACTGTGTGTTGGGAACTTACCAAGTCAGAGTCTGATGGAAGAGTATGAATAGCCTTGAAGAAGGAAACAGCAGGAGGAGGCCATAAAATTCCATATAGTTCAGTTTGCCCTGAATACAATCTCAAAGCTCTGTGTTAACTCCAAGTAAGTCAAATAGAAAATATCTTATGTTAATAACCAAGCCAGTTCACCTCAGGAGTGCTTCCATATATGGTCTTATGCTTCTCCTCAGCTGGCTAAAACTCATCTTGGAGCTCTTTCCATGTCACATCTTGGCCACTGATCAGTAGCTATGATGGTAGCAGAGGAAATGATATATTAAGAAAGTTAAGTCTGTTTACAGTAGAAGAAACTGATTTAGTTGGAAAGGGAGGAGCTGTATGTTAATTGGACTGCAAAAGTTTTTTTAATGTGAAAATTTTAATTACACTGGCACTAAATGCATAAATTACCTCTGATTATCTTGCAATAAGAGATTTTTCCTTTTATATCTGATCCGTGGTTATGATAAAGTAGTGAACAGACTACTTTAAAGATGACTTTTTGATATCATATGGCACCATATTTTGGATTTCCTAGACCTCTAGGGTTTAGAGAAGCTTTATGATAAACTCATCCAAATTAGGTATATGCAACTTTTGGCTCAGACAATAAAGAATCTGCCTGCAATGTGGTAAACCTGGGTTCATTCCCTGGGTTGGGAAGATCCCCTGGAGAAGAGAATACCCACTCCAGTATTCTGGCTTGGGAAACTCTGTGGACAAAGGAGCCTGAAAGCTTCAACTTTGGGGCTTCCCTTGTGGCTCAGCTGGTAAAGAATCCTCCTGCCACCCACTTCAGCATTCTGGCCTGGCAAATTCCATGGACTGTACAATCCATGGGGTTGTAAAGAGCCAGACATGACTGAGTGACTTTCGCTTCACTTCACTTCAAGGCACCTCAGGCCACTGGATCTACAAGATTAAATCTAATGGTAACTAAAGACATCTCTTTGCCACATACCACACTATATATATATTATTTTATTTGTCTGCTTTTGATGATTTCAATAACTCACTGTAGGGTGGCATTTCCATTTAATCAAAGAGGAAGCTAAAGCTTATCATCAAAAGATATTATTGTTAACTTTGCTCATAATTGGTAAATTCTAGATTGGAGATTTTCTAATAGGAGACAGTATGAAAGGTGAAAAAAATGTTTATGAAAAGACAGAGGATATAAAGCCACATTGGCCCTGAGGACAGGTAAAAGAATTTAGAATTAATGGGTTCACCAATTAGATTCTTCAGAAGTAAATTTAAGATGAAGTTTAGGGTATGCAGTGTTTATTAGGAGTTGACATCTATGAAAAAAAAGGATTAGAAACAGGACTGGGAAGAGGAAAATGTTTATTGCAATGCAGGTACAACAGAGGCTCAATCTACCTGGTGATCAAGCTCTCAAGAAAGTATCGCCTATCAGCAGTGTCCATCATTGGTCCCAAATGGCTATGCCCCTTTCAGTCTCCAGACAGGCTTTCCCCAGGAAGGGTGTGAGCTTGGGTGAACTGGGTCTCAGCAGTTAATGCAGAACCTAAAGAAGCTGGTTATTGGAGGCTTTCTGGGACCCCCATGTTTCCAGTAGCTGGCAGAAAGTTTTCTTTGGAAGAGGGATCTGGTTGGCGCATCTCCATGTCTACTGCAAATGGACTATAGCACAGTGGATCCTATATCCTGAACAGGATTATACTATCCAGTTGGCTCAACTAACCAGTCACAGATGCCTTCCATGGTTGTGCTATTGTATCCATGTGATACAGCCTTAAAAGTTTACTGAAGTAAATAACTGGATGGAAAGGGCCACTGAAAGGGAGAAACTGATAGAAGACAGTGTTTAGAAGGGACCTTAGAATCTTAGATGCATGCTTTTTTCTTTATGAGATCCCCTGAACAAGATCAGATCTGTTTATGGATGAAGCCCTTAAAGCTTCAAACTAATAAGTCCATTGGTTGATAGAGGATGTTATTCAACCCAAGTTCAATTGTCTTTCTATTGGCCAGTGTGTATCTTGGGTACAAGGATAACCTCTTAGGCAACGTATCTTTGGTCTATTCTTTAATTTAATTTTAATTTTTTTTAACACTAAAAACATTTTATATTGGGGTATAGCCAATTAACAATATTGTGATAGTTTCAGGTGAAGAGTCAAGGGACTCAGCCACACATATACACTGTATACTTTGGTCTGTTCTGGAGGCATTTCATAAAAGTGAGCTGAAAGATAAGCCACAACTTGCAGGGCATCTAAAGCTCTCCAGATTATGATTGGGATTCTGATAGTAACAGTAAAACTAATACTGGCAGACATTGTAGATTTCCAAACCTTACTCGCTTTCCCCAGAGGCCCCCAGTTGACAGGAAATTATCAGCTTAATCCAATATAGCCTACTTAGCACATTATCTCTTTCTAGAGCTTAATTCAACATTACATTATTGAACAAACTCCATATACCAAGTCCTATGCTAGGCTCTATGAACATTCACTTTATATAACATAGCAGAGATCTAATTATCTAACAGTTGCCAAAACTAAAAGAAGAGAAGCCAAAACTCTTGCCAAGTCATTTATCTGACAAACAGCTGATTTGTCTTGCTCCAGAGACCTTGGTAATTATAACATATTCTATGCAAGTATATGAACACATATAATATCTAAGTGCCTGAATATTAGGGAAAGGAGATGACAACTGAATTCTTGATAAGGATTTTTCAGAAAATGTAGTATTTTTGAATACTATACAAAACACTCTGACCTCCAATTTTGATACCATTTCTTGTTACTTAGAGTACAAATGGGGTATCTGTTTTCTGAATATAATATAATAAGTATCTGGGGCTCCTGAAAAGAGCTTTGTAAGATGAGGGGGAAAAGACTAGAGTTATCCCAGACACCAGTGCCTTAAAGTCATATTGGCTCCTTGCTCTGGATACATCTTCTCCAGAGGTGGAGGCATGATTGGCCAGCAAATCTCCTGAAACCTCAGCAAAATTTGATCTCCTGCTCTGATGATACCTTGGTCTAGCCCTGGTGTCCTGGGCTGAGTGAAATTTCATAGAACCCCTCTGTGAGTAGGTAGAGAGAGGAATGCGTGAGAAGAGCAAGCTTTCCTTCTTCTCAGTCACTTGTTGGAGAACTTCCTGTAGATCACATATTACACACGGACCATGTGCATTACCCACGTACTCAGATTCTGACACGAGGTGATGAACCACTCCAGCGGTGCAGGAAACCTCAAAGGATTTTCAAAAGTCAGAGTGGGAGGGAAACTTAGTCCTTTCCTCTCAAACCACCAGATCCAGACAAACACAACATCAAGTAGGTGGTAGCAAAGGTGAGGGGGTTTTCCTCAGCTTTCAAGGCTGACTTTCAAAGAAATAATAGACTGAACAATAGCTCAATCAGCCACACCAGCCATATGAGCTTTCTTCCTAGTTCTTGTTCTACCCAGCTCAACTTGAAGCAGGACAAGTAGAAGAAACCATTCAGAGGGCCATTCTGGTCCTCACTGGGGCATGAATGTTGAGGTGCCCATCCCTTTTTAATAACAAGTTCCCAGGTGAGATAAACAGGTACCAAGTTTGCCATCCTGTTTCAGGGTGATATTCCAACTGACTATAAACTTCATGATTCTGAGACTGAGACAGAGCTTCAACTCTCGATGGAGCTAGAGTTTAGACAAGGGGGTGTCCTTTCAAATCAACCAAGCTGCCTTCCTTGCACCTATGACTTCACTCACCCGGATGTGTGGCTCTAGGTTAGTGACCACACCACTGTGGTTATCTGGGTCATTAAGACCTTTTGTATAGGATATTTTAGAATATCCTGTCAAGCTCTGTGGTAATAAATTAGTGGAATATCTAACCAAATTGAAGCTCTAAAGTTTAGCTACAGTTCCATAAGACACATTTTGTTGTTGCTGTTGTTTGATCACTAAGTCGTGTCTGACTCTAGCCCCACAGATTATAGCATGCCAGGCCCCTGTCCTCCACTATCTACTGGAGTTTGCTCAAATACATGTTCACTGAATCAGTGATGCCATCTAACCATCTCATCTGCTGCCACCCTCTTCTCCTTTTGCCTTCAAGCTTTCCCAGCATCAGAGTCTATTCCAATGCTTTTCACATAAGGTGGCCAAATATTGGAGCTTCAGCTTCAGCAACAGTCCTTCCAGTGAATATTCAGTGTTGATTTCCTTTAGGACTGACTAGTTTGATCTCCTTGCTGTTCAAAAGTCTTCTCCAGCACCACAATTTGAAAGCATCAATTCAGTTTTCAGTTTTATGATCCAACTCAGGTCCATACATGACTACTGGAAAGACCACAACTTTGACTATACGGATGCTTACCAGCAGATTGATGTCTCTGCTCTTTAATATACTATCAAGATTTGTCACACCTTTCCTTCCAAGAAGCAAGCTTCTTTTAATTTCATGACTGCAGTCACTGTCCACAGTGATTTTGGAGCCCAAGAAAATAAAATATGTCACTGCTTGCTTCCACTTTTTCTTCTTCAATTTGCCATGAAATGATGGGACCAGATGCTATGATCTTAGTTTTTTAAGTTGGGTTTTAAGCCAGCTTTTTCACTCTCTTCTTTCAACTTCAACAAGAGGCTCTTTAGTTCCTCTTTGCTTTCTGCCATTAGAATGATATTATCTGCATATCTGAGGTTGTTATTTCTCTTGGCAATCTTGATCCCAGCTTGTGATTCATCCAACTAGCACTTCGCTTGATGTAATCTGCACAGAAGTTAAATAGCTGGGTGACAATATACAACCTTGTCATACCCCTTTCCCAATTTTGAATCAGTCAGTTGTTCCATGTCCAGCTTTAACTATTGCTTTAGGACCTGGTTTCTCAGGAGACAGGTAAGGGGGTCTGGTATTCCCATCTCTTGAAGAATTTTCCAGTTTATTGTGATCCACACAGTCAAAGCATATTCAATGAAGGAGAAGCAGATGTTCTTCAGGAATTCCCTCACTTTTTCCAAGACCCAGTGAATTTGGCAATTAGATCTCTGGTTCCTCTGCCTCTTTGACACCCAGCTTGTACATCTAAAGTTCTTGATTCACATACTGCTGAAGCCTAGCTTAAAGGATTTTGAGCATAAGCTTGCTCACATGTGAAATGAGCACTCTTGTACAGTAGTTTGAAAATTCTTTGCCATTGCCCTTCTTTAGGATTGAAATGAAAACTGATCTTTTCCAGTCCTGTGGCCACTGCTGAGTTTTCCAAATTTGCTGACATACTGAGTACAACACTTTAATAGCATCATCTTTTAGGATTTTAAATAGATCAGCTGGAATTCCATTACTCCCACCAGCTTTGCTAGTAGTAATGCTTCCTAAGGCCCACTTGACTTCACTCACCCGGATGTGTGGCTTTAGGTTAGTGACCACACCACTGTGGTTATCTGGGTCATTAAGACCTTTTGTATATAGTTGTTCTGTATATTCTTGCCACCTCTTCTTAATCTCTTCTGCTCTATTAAGTCCTTATCATTTCTGTCCTTTATCATGCCCATTCTTGCATGAAATATTCCCTTGATATCTCCAATTTTCTTAAGAGATCAGGATTAAAAATGATAGGTGGTAAGGACCTCATATTCAAAAGCAGAAACATTACTTTGCCAACAAAGGTCCATCTAGTCAAGGCTATGGTTTTTCCAGTAGTCATGTATGGACGTGAGAGTTGGACTGTGGAGAAAGCTGAGTGCCAAAGAATTGATGCTTTTGAACTGTGGTGTTGGAGAAGACTCTTGAGAGTCCCTTAGACTGCAAGGAGATCCAACCAGTCCATTCTGAAGGAGATCAGTCCTGGGTATTCTTTGGAAGGAGTGAAACTGAAACTGAAACTCCAGTACTTTGGCCACCTCATGCAAAGAGCTGACTCATTGGAAAAGACTCTGATATTGGGAGGAATTAGGGGTAGGAGGAGAAGGGGATGACAGAGGATGAGATGGCTGGATGGCATCACTGACTCAATGGACGTGAGTCTGAGTGACTTCTGGGAGTTGCTGATGGACAGGGAGGCCTGGCATGCTGTAATTCATGGGATCGCAAAGAGTTGGACACGACTGAGCAACTAAACTGAACTTAAGGACCCCTCCTAGATTAAAGGTATGTTCATCCTCACTGGAGTGAGTGGCCAGAGGAGCCCTGATGGTCCTTTATCAAGTTTTCAGCATAGTCATCATAGAGATAAAAGTAACTGGTACTGAATGCTCCTTATCATTACTGCTTTTGCGTATTCCTTTAAGAATTTAGCTGGGACCTTGCAACATACTGGGCGTCCCTGATAGCTCAGTTGGTAAAGAATCTGCCTGCAATGCGAGAGATCTGGCTTCCCTGGAAAAATCGCCTGGAGAAGGGAAAGGCTACCCACTCCAGTATATTGGCCTGGAGAATCCTATGGACTGCACAGTCCATGGGGTCGCAAAGAGTCAGACACAGCTGAGTGACTTTCACCTCACTTCACTTCATCAGGAAAAGCAAGAAGCTCTTGCACTTTTCTAGCAGGCATTGTCCTGCAAAATTGTTTGAACTGACTAATGAAGTCCTAAGGTTGAACTTTGGATACTTCTTCTTGCACACAGGTTTTTACAATTGATCTTGGAGACATGAGGTACATTTTATGCTGATTCACCTATGAGTTTTGCCAAAACCAAGGAAAATCTATAATCCCTGGCTTCCTCCTGAAAAATGAAACTGAGATCCAGATTTTGCTCACTCCTACTAATTGTAATGAATAGATTTTTCAATTTTGCTAGTAACATAGATACCAGAAATACAACCATTGGTCTCTATAGTAATTCTGTAGTTATTGGAGATTAGATTCCCATTTCTCCAGATTTTCAGGAGAGAAAGAGCTAAACAAAGAATTAATGTTAGAGGTCTGTACCTTTATAAAATATAATAATAATTTGAGGAGAGTCATTAGTGCCATTTCTAAGCCCATCAATAGTCTTGGGGCTATTAGAAATGGAAACTAAGAACCAACGGTTCACTGCCAGCGATACAGTCCAAGTGTTGAGTTCAAGCTATGGATGGCAGAATAAAATAGTGTTATATACCTACACCAGTGTATTAGAGTTAAATTGAAAAGTCTAGAGCAGGTCAGTATCTACCACGAAATCATATTCCAAATAACAAGCAGAGATTAAGTAAGATGCAGGTAGATCAAGTTGACTTAGACAGTTTTAAATGTGGAGCTCCAATACTTGTTCAGTTCAGTTCACTCACTCATTTGTGTCTGACTCTTTGCCAACACCATGGACTGCAGCATGCTAGTCTTCCCTATTCATCACCAACTCTCGGAGCTTACTCAAACTCATGTCCATCAAGTCAATGATACCATCCAACCATCTCATCCTGTCGTCCCTGTCTCCTTCCTCCATCAATCTTTCCCAGCATCAGGGTCTTTTCCAGTGAGTCAGTTATTCACATCAGGTGGCCAAAGTATTGGAGTTTCAGCTTCAGCATCAGTCCTTCCAATGAATATTCAGGACTGATTTCCTTTAGGATTGACTGGTTGGATCTCCTTGCAGTCCAAGGGACTCTCAAGAGTCTTCTCCAACACCATAGTTCAAAAGCATCAATTCTTCAGTGCTCAGCTTTCTTCATAGTCCAACTCTCACATCCATACATGACTATTGGAAAAAAAATCATAGTTTTGACTAGATGGACCTTTGTACTATGTAATTGTACTATGCATTAAAATTTAGTACAGCACCGCTGCACTGAGAGCAAGAATCCCTAAAGCTAGTCTGTTAGTTAAAAGACAGGATGCAGCTGTCAAAAGGATAGTGATAAAAGTAATTATCTTCACAGACTGAGTAACTGAAGGTCATGACAAACCTGACTCACTTTTACTAAATCTTCTATTCCACAGCTTCTGTGAAGCCAGAATGCATAGATGCAATGGCAATTAATGTTGAAAATAATTATTTTGGGTCACATTATTTTTTCTAGCCACACGTGAAGATACTGCTACATGATGGAGTTCTGAAGTACCCACTATGGCTAGGGTTTCAGTTCTCTGTTCTTGACAATGTAGGTCTTAATACTCATGGGACCTTGGCCTGCTAAATTGACTTTTCCTTGCTGTAGCCGTTTGGGGCATAGGTTATAATGGTTTGGCTCAAGCCTCAGGCATCCATTCCTGGGGATAAGGTATGATGGGACTGGTTATGAAAGGGTATTATATTCCTTGCTAGCTTTTACTTATTTGCTGTTTGGACAACATTTATTTTTCATTCTAAAGCACAGTTTCCCATATTAGTTTTATTTTAAAAGTAAAATAACAAAGGCATGTGGTAAAGAGTATAAACAGGACAAAAATGACAGAGTGAAACTAAAATGTCTCTCCAAGTCACCTCCACAGAAGCAACTACTGTTAATAGGTTCTTGTTTATACTTCTAAGAAATTGTACTGCATTTACAAAAGCATTATTCTCTGCCATGTTATTTTCTTTTCTCACTAGCAACTTAGAAAATTTCTTCCGTACTAGTACATACTGATTCATTTAGCTATTGCAAGAATTTAGATATTTTCTCGGTTTAATTGAGATATAATTGAAATACAGTATTGTTTAAGACCTATAGCAATGATCTGACTTACATATATTGTGAAATTGTCACAGAAAAGTTAACATCCACCATCTCATACCCTGGTGGCTCAGAGGTTAAAGCGTCTGCCTCTGATGCGGGGAGACCTGGGTTCGATCCCTGGGTCAGGAAGATCCCCTGGAGAAGGAAATGGTAACCCACTTCAGTATTGTTGCCCGGAGAATCCCATGGACAAAGAAGCCTGTTAGGCTACAGTCCACGGGGTCGCAAAGAGTCGGACATGACTGAGCGATTTCACTTTCACTTTCACTTTATCTCATATAGATACAAAAAAGAAAAAGAAGACATATTTTGCTATGTGATAACTATAAGGATTTACTTTCATATATATCATGCAGGAGTGTTGACTACTGTCATCATGTCCTACATTGTGCCCCTAGTATTTATTTATCATAGTACTGGACATCTGCAACTTTTTAAACATCTTCATCTAATTCTCCTTCCTCTACTGCTATCTCTGGTAATCACAAATCTGATCTCTTTTTTATTTTGTATTTGTTTTTAGATTCCACATATAAATGAGATCATATAATATTTGTCTTTATTTCATTTAGCATAATGCCCTCCAAGTCCATTCGTGGTATTGAAAATGCAGGATTTCCTTTTTTGGCAAAATAATGTGACCCTGTGATATATATACCACATCTTCTCGATCTAGTCGCCTGCCAATGGATACCTAGATGGTTTCCGTTTCCTGGCTATTGTAAATAATGCTGCACTGCCCATGGAGGTGCAGATACCTCTTTGACAAAGTGATTTTGTTTCTTGAAGATATATACCCAGAAGTAAAGCTGCTGGATCACATAATAGTTCAATTTTTAATGGTTTTAGGAACCTCTGGAGAATCCCAGGGATGGAGAGGCCTGGTGGGCTGACATATATGGGGTTGCACAGAGTCGGACACGACTGAAGCGACTTAGCAGCAGCATAATGTTTCCCATAATAGCTGTACAATCTCACCACCAGTGGATAAGAGTCCCCTTTTCTCCACCTCCTCACCAGCATTTATCTACTGTCCTTTTAGTGCTAGCCATTCTGTCAGGTGTGAGATGATATATCATCATGATTTTTATTTACATTTCTCTATTAGCGACGGTGAGCATCTTTTCATGCTAGCCATTCATACACCCTCTTTGGAAAAATGTCTATTCAGATCTTTTGTCAATTTTTTAAATCAGATTATTTAGGTGTTTTGTGGGGGGTTTTTTTGCTGTTTTTTTAAATTGAAGTATCTATTTATATATGTTTTTTTCTTTTTCATATTATTTTCCATTATGGCTTATTACAGGATATTGAATGTAGCTCCCTGTGCCATAGAGTAGATTCTTGTTTATCCATTCTATACATAATAGTTTGCATATGCTAGTCCCACACTCTCAATCCAGCTCTCCCTCGCACCTCTTCTTTTGGCAACCACAAGTCTGTTCTCTATGTCTATGATGCTATTTCATAGGTAAGTGTCATATTTTAGATTCCACGTATAAATGATAATGTATCTGTCTTTCATTTTTTACTTACTTTGCTTAATATAATAATTTCTAAGTCCATCCATGTAGCTGAAAATGGCAGGATTTTCTCCTCTTTATGGCTAGTATTCCATTGTATATATGTACCACATCATCTTTATACATTCATCTGCTGTTTGCATGTCTTGGCTATCGTAAATAGTGCTACTGTGAACATAGGGGTGCATGTATCTTTTTAAAATATAGCTTTTCCAGATATATGTATATAATTATGTCACCTGAAAATAAATATAATTTTACTTCCTTTCCAATGCTAAAGGCTTTCATTTCTGTTTCTTGCCTAATTGCTCTGGCAGAGACTTTCTTTTCTTTTTTTTTTTTCAGGCTTCATTTTCTTTTTTAATTTTTTCATTTTTAATTTTACTTTATTTTGCTTTACAATACTGTATTGGTTTTGCCATACATTGACATGAATCTGCCACGGGTGTACGTGTGCTCCCCATCCTGAAACCCCCCTCCCACCTTCCATCCCATATCATCTCTCTGGATCATCCCTGTGCCCCAGCCCCAAGCATCCTGTATCCTGTATCGAACATAGACTGGTACTTCTTACATGATAGTATACATGTTTCAATGCCATTCTCCCAAATCATCCCACCCTCTCCCTCTCCCTCTCCCTCAGAGGCCAAAAGTCCGTTCTATACATCTGTGTCTCTTTTGCTGTCTTGCATACAGGGTTATCATTACCATCTTTCTAAATTCCATATATATGTGTTAGTATACTGTATTGGTGTTTTTCTTTCTGGCTTACTTCACTCTGTATAATAGGCTGCAGTTTCATCCACCTCATTAGAACTGATTCAAATTTATTCTTTTTAATGGCTGAGTAATACTTCACTGTGTATATGTACCACTGCTTTCTTATCCATTCATCTGCTGGTGGACATCTAGGTTGTTTCCATGTCCTGTCTATTATAAACAATGCTGCGATGAACATTGGGGTACACGTGTCTCTTTCAATTCTGGATTCCTTGGTGTGTATGCCCAGCAGTGGGATTGTTGGGTCATAAGGCAGTTCTATTTCCATTTTTTTAAGGAATCACCACACTGTTTTCCATAGTGGCTGTACTAGTTTGCATTCCCACCAACAGTGTAAGAGGATTCCCTTTTCTCCACACCCTCTCCAGCATTTATTGCTTGCAGACTTTTGGATCGCAGCCATTCTGAGTGGTGTGAAATGGTACCTCATTGTGGTTTTGATTTGCATTTCTCTGATAATGAGTGATGTTGAGCATCTTTCCATGTTTTTGTTAGTCATCTGTATGTCTTCTTTGGAGAAATGTCTGTTTAGCTCTTTGGCCCATTTTTTGATTGGGTCATTTATTTTTCTGGAATTGAGCTGCGTAAGTTGCTTGTATATTTTGAGATTAGTTGTTTGTCACTTGCTTCATTTGCTATTATTTTCTCCCATTCAGAAGGTTGTCTTTTCAGCAGAAGCTTTTAATTTTAATTAGATCCCATTTGTTTATTTTTGCTTTTATTTCCAGTATTCTGGGAGGTGAATCATAGAGGATCCTGCTGTGATTTATGTCAGAGAGTGTTTTGCCTATGTTCTCCTCTAGGAGAACATAGTTTTATAGTTTCTGGTCTTACATGTAGATCTTTAATCCATTTTGAGTTTATTTTTGTGTGTGGTGTTAGAAAGTGTTCTAGTTTCATTCTTTTACAAGTGGTTGACCAGTTTTCCCAGCACCACTTGTTAAAGAGATTGTCTTTAATCCATTGTATATTCTTGCCTCCTTTGTTGAAGATAAGGTGTCCTTAGGTGCGTGGGTTTATCTCTGGGCTTTCTGTTTTGTTCCATTGATCTATATTTCTGTCTTTGTGCCAGTACCATACTGTCTTGATGACTGTGACTTTGTAGGAGAGCCTGAAGTCAGTCCTCCAGTTCCGTTCTTCTTTCTCAAGATTGCTTTGGCTATTCGAAGTTTTTTGTATTTCCATACAAATTGTGAAATTATTTGTTCTAGCTCTGTGAAAAATACCGCTGGTAGCTTTTCAATACTATATTGAATAGGAGTGTTAAGCACTTCTGAAATGGGCAACCTTATCTTGTTCCTGATTTTACAGCAAAGCTTTCAATCTTTCACTGCTAGTATGATCCTAGCTATGGCATCATTATATATTGTCTTTATTATGTTGAGGTACATTCATTCCTTCTATACCTATTTTATTAAGAATTTTTATCATAAACAATGTTAAACTTTGTCAAGTTATTTTTTCTGATATTGAGGTGATATGATTTCTATCTTTTATTTTGTTAATGTGATATATCACATGATTAATTTATGTTTGTTGAAGCATCTCTGTATCCCAGAAATAAATCCAACTAGATCATGGTGAATGACCTTTTTAATGTCCTTCTGAATTTGGTTTGCTAGTAAGTTACTGAGAATTTTTTCATGTACAACATCAGGGATATTGTTTGTATCTTTTTGTTTTTCCTGGTAGTGCCCTTTTCTGGCTTTAGTATCAGTATAATGCTGGCCTTGTAAAATGGATTGGAGAGTATTTCTTCCTCTTAAAATTTTTTGGAAGAGTTTTCAAAGGATTGGCACTAGTTCTTATTTAAATCTTTGTAAAATTCACCTATGATGAAATCTGGTCAGAGAATTCTGTTTTGGGGGAGATTGCTGATAACTGATTCAATCTCCTTACTTGTAATTCATCTGTTCAGACTTCTTATTTCTTCTTGATTTAGTCTTGGCAGATTGTATATTTCTAAGAATGTTTCCTTTTTTTTCTAGGTTGTCCAGTGTGTTGACGGACAGTTGTTCAGAGTAACCCCTTGTGATACTTTATATTTCTTTGGTATCAATTCTAAAGTCTTTTTTTTTTTTTTCATGTATAATTGTGCTGATCTAGGGATCCTCTATTTTCTTTGGTTGGTCTAGCTTAAAGTTTGTCAATTTTATTTATCTTTTCAATAATCAACTCTTAGTTTGGCTAATCTTTTCCATTGTTTTCTTATTCTCTATTTCATTTATTCCTGCTCTATTTTGATCCATCCTTCTATTCAACTGGGCCCAGTTTGCTATTTTTCTAGTTCTTAAGCCATGGTGTTAGGTTGATCATTTGAGAAATTTTGTGCTTTTGGATGTAGGTGTTTATTAGTGTGAACTGCCTTCTTGGAACTTATTTTGCTGCATCCCAAAAGTTCTCATATGTTGTGTTTCCATTTTTGCTTTTCTCAAATTGCTTTTAAAATTCCTTAATTTCTTCTTTAATATTTTGGTTGCTCAGGAGAATGTTGTTTAATATCCACATATTTCTGAACTTTCGAGTTTTCCTATTGTTTTTGATTTCTAGCTTCATGCCACTTGCTCAGGGAAAATACTTGATATTAATTCAGTCATCTTGAATTTGTTAAGACTTTATTCTTTGACCTAACATGAATATCCTAAAAAATGTTTCAAATGCACTTCAGAACAATTTATTCTGCTGTCCTCAGAAAGGACAGCTCTCTATATGTCCATTATATATGTACATATATGTACATATGCTCTCTGTATGTCCATTAAGTGCATTTGATACACAATATTAATCAAATCTGCTGTTTTCCTATTAATTCTCTGCCTGAATGATCTATCCATTGTTGAGAGTGGGGCTCCAACATTTATTGTATTGCTGTTTTCCTTTTTCCCTCCATTTAGCTTTGTCAGTTTTACTGTTTATATTTGGGAGTTCTGATGTTGGGTACATAAATATTTTAAACTGTTGAATATTCTTGGTGGATTGTTCAGTCTCTAAGTTCTGTCTGACTCTTTGTGACCCCATGGATTGCAGCATACCAGACTTCCCTATCCTTTACCATCTCCCAGAATTTGCTCAAACTCATGTCCATTGAGTCAGTGATGCCATCCAACCATCTCATCCTCTGTCACCCCCTTCCTCCCCTGCCCTCAAACTTTACTAGCATCAGGGTCTTTTCTAATGGGCTGGCTCTTCACATTAGGTGGCCAAAGTATTGGAGCTTCAGCTTCAGCATTAGTCCTTCCAATGAACATTCAGGGTTGATTTCCTTTAGGATTGATTGTTTTGATCTCCTTGCTGCCCAAGGGATTCTCAAGAGTCTTTTCCAGCATAATTCAAAAGGATCAATTCTTTCTTGGTGGATTGACCACTTTTTTATCATGATCTGTTTTCCTCCTTTATCAGACAAAATAGATTTTAACTAAAATTGATTAAAACATAGCTACCCACTTTCTTTTGGGTATTACTTTCTTGAAATATTTTTTTGAAACATCCCTTCATTCTCAGTCTATGTGTATTTTTCAGACTAACACAGAGGTAGCATATTGTTGGATCTTATGTTAATTGATTCACCCAGCCCATGAAATAATACGTCTTTCCAACTGTTTGTGTAGCTTCAATTTCTATCAGCAATGTATAGTTTTCATAGTATAAGTTTTTTTTTTACCTCCTTAGATAGATTTATTCCTAAGTAATTTATTCCTATTTTATTCTTTTTGATATGATTGTAGATGGAACACTTTCTCATTCTGATAGTTCATTGTTAGCATATAGAAACCCAACAGATTTCTGGATTTAATTTTTTATCTTGTAAATTATTATTAGTTCTAATAGTCTTGTTAGCATCTTGAGGATTTTGCATATATATGAGCTTCCCTGTAGCTCAGCTGGTAGAAAATCTGCCCGCAACGCGGAGACCTGGGTTAGATCCCTGGTTTGGGAAGATCCCCTGGAGAAGGGAAAGGCTACCCATTCCAGTATTCTGGCCTGGAGAATTCCATGGGCTCTATAGTCCATGAGGTCACAAAGAGTCGGACATGACTCAGTGACTTTCAATTAAGTTCTCTACCCCTTTCTCTCTTTCTTCTCCTTCTGAATCCCTATAATGTGAATTCTAGTTTGCTTGATGCTATCCAAAAGGTCTCAAACTATTCTTACTTTTTAAAATTATTTTTTCTCTCTTCAGTTTGAGTGATTTCCAATCCTCTGCTTCCAGTTTGCTGACCCATTACTCTGTATCATCAAATCTACTATTGAATCCTAGAGTGTGTTTTCCATTTAGTTATTGCATTCTTCATCTCCATTGGGTTCTTCTGTATGTTTTCTAACTCTTCCTTAAAATTCTTACTCTATTCATCCATTCTTCTCAGTCTGTTAAGCATATTAATGATAATTACCTTGAACTCTTTAATGGATAAATTGTTTACCTCCACTTCACTTATTCTTCTGGGGTTTTATTTGAAACATACTCCTCCCTTGCCTCATTTTCCCCAAGTCTTTGTACTTATATTTATGTATTATGTAAGTCTGTTATGTTTCTCAGTCTTGGAGAAATGGCTTCATGTAGAAAATGTCCTATGGGCCCAACAGCACATTCTCCTCTGGTTACACAAGCTATGTGCTCTATGGGTGCCCCCATGTAGGCTGCAAGGGCCTTTACGTTGCGGTGGGGTCAATTACTGTGGGTGTGCTGTGGGCAGCACTAGCCCCCAGACCAGCTGGCTTCCAGGCTCTTCCTCAAGTGGAGGCTGCCAGCCTCTGGGTGCAGTTAGGTCTTGATTACATGGTTCAGAGAGTCCCAAGGCTGGGCCCAGCCCACTGGTTGGTGGAGCTGGATTGAGGTATCTGGCTGCAGGGCCCAGGGGACCCAGGGTTGGTGCTTCCCCTCTGGAGGTTGGGACAGTGTCCCAGGGTGGCTGGCTGCATGACCAAGAGGTCCCAGGGCTGGTGTTGGCACATTGGTGAATAGACCCAAGTCCAAGGTTATTGGCTACAAGTCCTAGTGGTGCCTGGGGCTGGTGAGGTTTGATACCTATGCAGCCATTTGCTCAACCTGGGGAGCCCCAGGACTGCTGCCAACCAGCTAGTGGGTAGGTATACCCCTGGCACTAATTGGCTAGAGGGAAGACTCTAAAATGGCACTTTCCATCACCAGTGTCCTTATGTTAGAACAAACTCTCCAAAATGGCTATCAGAGAAGGCAATGGCACCCAACTCCAGTACTCTTGCCTGGAAAGTCCCATGGACGGAGGAGCCTGGTAGGCTGCAGTCCATGGGGTCACAAAGAGTCAGACATGACTGAGCGACTTCATTTTCACTTTTCACTTTCATGCATTGGAGAAGGAAATGGCAACCCACTCCAGTGTTCTTGCCTGGAGAATCCCAGGGACAGTGGAGCCTGGTGGGCTGCTGTTTATGGGGTCGCACAGAGTCAGACACGACTGAAGCAACTTAACAGCAAGGAGCAACTAAGCAGCAAGCAGCTTAGCAGCAAGTAACTCCCTACAAGGAGTCCCAGTTGTGTCCTGTCTCTCTGGCAGATTCTCCAAGGTCAACAAGTGGGTCTCACCCAGGCTCTTTTCAAACTAGTGCTTTTGGACTGAGTCTCAGAGAGTGTGAGATTTTGCATGAGCCCTTTAAGAGCATATCTGCTTCCTACAGCCCTCCTGCTCTCCTGTATGCAAGTCCTACTGGCCTTCAAAACTATACACTCTGAGGACTCATTCCAGGTGCAGGCTGTGGAGTCCAATGTGTATCTTGGACCCCTTGGTCCTTGAGTAAAATCTCTGCAATATGATTATCCCCCATTTGTGGGTCTTCTGCCTAGAGATGTGAGCCTTGACTATACTGCATCTCTACCCCTCCTACCTGTCTCATTGTAGTTCCTTATTTATATCTTTAGATGCTGAAAAATATTTTCTGCCAGTCTTCAGGTCATTCTCATCAATAGTTGTTCTGTAAATATTTGTAATTTGGGTGTGTACATGAAAGAAGGTTAATTCAAGTTCTTCCTCCTCCATCATTTTGACTACATAATTCTTTTGTGTTTTGATGTCTCTGAGTATGTTTTGACATCTTTATCATGTTCTCTTATATAATTAATATTGGTTTTTCCCTTGTGGTTACCATGAGGCTTACATAAAATATTATAAAATTATGTCATCTTATTTCATACTGATAACAACTGCAATAGAATTCCCAAGCTTTAAACATTTCTCCTCCCCTTCATATTTTAGGTTTACAGCTTACAGTTTACATATTTTTAATATTGTATAACTATAAAAGATTATTGTAGCTATTTTTCTTTTTTAAAAAACTTTAATCTAGAGTTGCAAGTGAATTACACCCCACTATTACTATATCACAGACTCTAACTTTGCTCATATACTTATCATTACAAGTGAGTTTTATGTGATTTTTAAAATATTTTTATGATGTTAATGTCTTTTTATTTCCACTCAAAAAAAAAATACACACACAAAAACAAAAACTCCCTTTAGCATTTCTTATAGGGCAGGTCTGTAACACTCTGCCTTTTTTTTTTCCCCCAGGAAGCCTTTGTTTCTACTCCATTTTTAAAATGTATTTATTTTTAATTGAAGGATAGTTGCTTTACATAATTTTGGTGTTTTCTGTCAAACCTCAACATGAATCAGCCAGCTTTGCTTGGTACAGAATTCTTGGTTGACAGTTTTTCTTCTTTCAATATTTTGAATATATTATCCCAATCTCTCCTAGCCTGAAAACTCTTTGTTAAGAAATACATCAGTAGTCTTAGGAGGGTTCTCTCTTTTAACATATATATAAATACTCTTTTTCTTTTGCTGCTTTCAAAATTATTTGTCTTTGACAAAATAATTATGTCTCTGTGTAGTCTTATTTGTATTTGAACTATTTGGAGTCTTTTGAGCTTCATGGATCTGAATATTCCTTTCTCTCCTCAGGGTTGGGAAGTTTTCAGAGATTTTGCTTTAAAGATAGTTTCTATCCCACTCTTTTCTTTTGCTTCAGTAATTTCTATAATCTAGATATGATTTCTCTTGATTATATCTGGTAACTTATCTAGGCCTGTTTCACTCTTTTTCATTCTTTTCTCTTTCTGCTCCTCTGATTGGATAATTTCAATGGTCTTGGCTTCTAGGTCAATGATTCTCTCTTCTGCATTGTTGAGTCTGATTTTGAAATTCTCTATTGAGTTCATTAGTAATTGTATTTTTCAGCTCCAGAATTTGTTTTGATGGTTTCTATTTTGTTCTTATACTTCTCAACTTGTTCCTGCACTGTTTTCAAAATTTTGTTTGTCTGTGTGTTCTTGTGGTTCACTAAACTTTTTAAAATAGGATTATTCTTAATTCTTTGATGAACAGTTCATAGATTCTCTTTTCTAAGAGTCAATTATTGGAGCTTTATTGTCTTCCTTTGGTGGTATTATGTCAACCAACTCTATTGTGATTCTTGATTTGCTATGTTGGTATCTGCACATTTCAGTAAGCAATCTCCTCTTCCAGACTCCACAGGTTTGCTCTGACAGAGTGAGTTTTTCGCCAGTCAGCTTAGTTTGTGTTTCTGTGAGTGTCCTCTGACAACATGCTTGGGCATATGGGGCTTGCTGTCACAGCATTTCTATGGGCAAGGCCACAGCCTGAGTCCAGAGTTGGAGGAGGTTTAGGGTGCTACTGGCTGACAGCAGTCGCACAGCACTGTTGCCTCTCCTCCCTGCCTAACTGAGGCTGTGATGGGCTTCACGGTAAGCCCCAATCAGGCTTCCTAGAGGGTCAGCACTGGAGAACTGGTACTATACTCAGCAGTAAGCAGAGCTCTGGATTAGCTGCTCTGCCTGGCAGAACACAGCCCAGAGTGGGCAGTTTGTTGTTTGGGGACTCAAATCATGTAAGACTCTACTCTGAATTTCTTGGCCTCATGGGCCCGTTAGTTAGGTTACATATGTGCTTTCTGCTCACATGGCACTGTAACTAGGGCTGTTAGATGCGTTACTTAGCTTCCTGTGGTTAGGTTCCCTTGTCAGGCAGGCTGAAAGCTGCATTAAGCCAAAGCCGTGCAATAGACTTGTCAGCTAACTGGCTAACTGTGCTCCTCCACCACCAGCGAGTATGTAAAGCACCTCTGAGCAAAGCACCTCCATAACACTCACTTTACTCATTTAATCATTGAAGATATGGCAATTAATGATATGGCAAATGATGTGTTCAGCTCTGGATGACATTCAAATATCAGCATTCTCTTAAGTACTCTGGGATTTCAGAGTGCTAACTGAAATGTTTGCTTTTAGAGGATGATGTTTCACCAGAATTGGGTTAGCACTATTGGTTTATTTATACTGTGAAAGATGATAAAGAACTTTTAAATTTCCACTGACCATGGCAAGACCTTTCCCCCAGCTATTTCTCACCAATCACCTTGGTAAACTCAATTTGGCCTGCCATCTGCTAAGCTGAAGCCCCAGTCTTGCATCTGGCTTGTGATTAACTGAAGCTCACTTTACTCAGACCTTCTGAGACTCTAAACAGTGAAAAATTCTGAGAATGAATTCGAACTTTGAACTGCTTTAATCTATCCCATTAAACTTTAAGCTATGTGTTCCCTGCAGAGCAGTCATCTCGTCTTTTAGTAAAACCTTGAGCTAATAGCTTTTGGTGGGTTTTCCTCCTCCCACCTTTCTCTGGCACTATTTAGTCTTCTCAGAGATTGCATTCATTTTTAAACAATACTTGTTTTACCAAGACTTAAATAGATAGCAAATAAAAGTATTCTCTGGCAAATTTTAGAAAGGATTGTGAACTTTGGAAGTTATTTTGAAACATATAAACCTCTGCTCCCCTTCACCCAACCTAGGCATGCACTTTAGAGGTTTCAAGGGACTAAGGAAATTCCCCTGTGGTAAGAAACCATGGTAACCAAGGAAGTTCACAGTCTTCATTTTGCAACAGGATTACAAAAGCAGACTGTCCTGAATTAGAAGCTAACTTAGCAGTCTTAAAGCTTGAGTCACTATATTTTGCATAAATTGGGCAAAAAAATTCACTTGTATACTTTTTAGACTATTACATGGTTCAGTCTAGACCCTGAATTACCAATTGTCAATATCACAAAAAGTTCTGGGTGAAGATCAACCACACAATAATAGAAATTTATAGTGCAGGATGGAGGCATGAAAGCAACCATCTGAAGTATATTTTTCTTGAACTTGGCCATGCATATTTTGATATTTCTCTAAAATTCTTATCTTGAGAGCCTAGGTAACAAAGAGAATGAGAAAGGTGAAATCTGAATGTGATGGAAGAACAAAATATTGGTAGATATATATTTGTTATCATAACAGCTGACATCTTAGCTTGTCAGGTCTCTTCAATGTGAAGTTATTGATTTCTCCTTTATACTTGGTTCATCTTGACCATAGGAAATATGTGGGTAGAGATGCCAGGCTGTGTTTCTGATTAGTTTTGACAAATAGACAGGGCCTGAGTTTTCTCTGTCAAACTATATCTTAAATCCTGCTTGAAAAAAATAAGACGCAATGGCAGATAGCATCTGAAAATAATCTTTGCCTCTTTCTTTAGTAATATTTGCTTTCTATCCTGATTTAAATTGTATTTAATTTGATATAGGCTTATTGAAGACTTGATCACAGGTAGAGTTCTATAAACACCTCACACATATTCTTTCAAATCCTATGGTAATCAAGACAAATTACAAACTGTCTGAAACAAGGTCATCCATGAAGATTACAAATACCAGTTCTAGCTGGGTTGCTGGAAGTCAAATATCATAACCCCATATTTTGCAATAAAGGACCACCCCACATATGTTAAAAGAATGAATGAAACAGAGAAGATGATCATAGAAGTGGGAAATTAAAGGCAGTCTGTCTTGTATGGTAGACAGAAACACAATTTAAAAATCTAAAATCATTTCCGTCCTTAGGAGGCAAAGTAACGTTCCAAGAGGTTCTGAAATGTGGCTTAAGTCTTCTGATCTTTTGTTTTGGGGTATTTTGATGGGGGTAGAAGAGGCTCTCCTGAAATTTCAAAGAAATATAACTTAAAGTGTATTTTCTCTACAAATATAGCTCCATGAAAAGCCACCAAGCCTCTCTCATTGCAACCCAAGTTGCTATCCTGAATTACCAATGATTTTGATGCAATTCTAGAGCATATATACTTCTAAATTTATCATAAAATATTTATCATCTATGAGCTTTTACCTGAAGGTTCCTCTAACGTGTCACATATCCTTCAGGACATTTCCCTTAATGAACTTCTTAATAGTCAATAGCTGTAGTAAGCTAAGAAATGAGAAGGCATAAATGAGGTCAATCTAAGAAAAGGCTGTCTCCGGCTTTTCTTAAATTAGATTGTTGTCCTTCATGGAGAGCAATTTGAATATAAAAGGATTCTGGTATTTTAAGACAGTACTCTGATTTCTATGGAATATAATTGATAGAAAGTTACCTGATGCATGGAATATAAGGAAGGTCTGTAGAAGCATCCTTAGCAGTTGTTTCAGGTATCCTTAGCTGTTGATATGGCTCTGTATGTTAAGTCCAATTGATACCCATGGGTAATGGAATTATTTTCAAAGAAATTTACCAAATTAGGTAGCAGAACCTATGAAAGATATTATAGGAGTCAAAGAGGGCAAAATTAAAGACTCAAGCCACATTTCAGAACCAAAAAGGAGCATAATTAATTTCTTAGCACAGAGAAGATTCATGTATGATGATTTAGTTCAATTCAGTTCAGTTGTTCAGTCATGTCCGACTCTTTGCGACCCTGTGAACTGCAGCACACCAGGCCTCCCTGTCCATCACCAACTTCTGGAGTCCACCTAAAACCATATCCATTGAGTAGGTGATGCCATCTAACCATCTCATCCTCCATCGTCCCCTTCTCCTCCTGCCCTCAATCTTTCCCAGCATCAGGGTCTTTTCAAACAAGTCAGCTCTTCGTATCAAGTGGCCAAAGTATAGGAGTTTCAGCTTCACAATCAGTCCTACCAATGAACACCCAGAACTGATTTCCTTTAGGATGGACTGGTTGGATCTTCTTGCAGTCCAAGGGACTCTCAAGTCTTCTCCAACATCACAGTTCAAAAGCGTCAATTCTTCTGTGTTCTGCTTTCTTTACAGTTCAACTGTCGCATCCATACATGACCACTGGAAAAACCGTAGCCTTGACTAGATGGACCTTTGTTGACAAAGAAATGTCTCTGCTTTTTAATATGCAGAGTACTTAGTACTCTGTACTAAGTGTGATTTTGGGAGATGTATTGGACATAGAAGTTAAAAAATGAAAATCCAAGAAAACTATTAGATATTTTTGAAATTGACATATACTTGACATAATATTGTGTTAGCTTTTGATGTACAATGTAATGATATATGCATATATTGCAAAATGATTCCTATAATAAGTATAGGTAACATCCATCACTTCAAAAAGTACCATTTTTTCTTTCAATGAGAAATTTTAAGATCTATACCCTTAGCATATTTCAAATATACAATAAAATATTGTAAATTATTGTCACCACATTGTACAGTACATCCCCAGTATTTATTTTACAACTGGAAGGTTGTAACTTTTGATCCCCTTCATCCATTTCACCTACCACTGGCAACCAACGATTTATTCCCTATATTGTGAATTTCTATGAGTTTGGGTTTTTGTCTTATTCCACATATAAGTGAGATTAGTCATCATTTCACTAGACGTAATGCCATCACATTCCAACCATGCTGTTGCAAGTGGCAGTATAATTCATTCCTTTTTAGCTGAGCATATGCCATAGTGTGTGTGTGTGTGTGTGTGTGTGTGTGTGTGTGTGTGTGTGGCATGAAGAAGTGAAGTGAAGTGAAGTTGCTCAGTCGTGTCCGACTCTTTGAGACCCCATGGACTGTAGCCTACCAGGCTTCTCTGTCCATGGGATTCTCTAGGCAAGAATACTGGAATGGGTTACCATTTCCTTCTCCAGGGGATCTTCCCAACCCAGGGATCTAACCCAGGTCTCCCGCATTGGAGGCAGACGCTTTAACCTCTGAGCCACCAGGGAAGCGTGCATGCATGCCACAATTTATCCATCTGTCTATTCATCCATCAGTGGACATATGAACACGCGAATGCAGTTATCTCTTCAAGATAGTGATTTCATTTCCTTCAGAGATATACCCATAAGTGGACCTGCTGAATCATATAGTAGATCTATTTTTAATTTCTTAACGACTCTCCATACTACTTTCCATAGTAGCTGCACCAATTTACATTTACCAACAGTGCACAAGAGTTCCCTTTTCTTCACATCTTCAGTATCTTTTCATATGCCTGTTAGCCACCATTTGTATGTCTTCTTTGGAGAAATGTCTGTTTGTATCTTTGCCCATTTTTTGTTTATTTTTTGATATCAAGTTACATGAGCTGTTTATATATTTTGGATATGAACCCTTGTTGGTCATAAAATTTGTAAATGTTTTCTCTCATTCTGTAGGTTGTTTTTCCTCTGGGCTGATTTTCTTAGGAAAATTTTAAGTAATAAATGAAATGATTACTGAAGTTAAGGGACACTAAATTGGTACTTTAAAAAAAAAACATTTTTAAAGCACATGATAAAAATACAAAAATACAGGTACCATGAGGGAAAATTTTATTAATAAAGGACTTGGAACCAAGATCTAGGAAACTAATGCATAAATAATAGAAGTTCTAGTTGAGGATAGGAAGATATGTACCATTAATATGGAAGAAAGACAGTCATTAAATAGAATAAATTTTTCATGAAACCAAGAGCAAACTGAGTTTGAATGCTGAGAGGACTCAATAAATTCCACGATGAATTGATAAAGAAACATCAACTTTGTCAAATTTTAATTAAACGTTTCTGAATTCCAAGAACAAAAGAAAATCTTGAAAGGGTCTCAATAGGAAAGCAAAACAATGAGTAACAACAATAAAATAAACAAGTGTCAACATTGTAGATGCAATGGCAGTTTCTCCTAGCTTCCAAATTGACAACAGAATATCTCTGCCCCACATAGGAGCAGAGTCCGTATAGCTTGTAGTCCTTATTTCTCAAAAAGACATCAGTTCAGTTCAGTCGCTAAGTCATATCCGACTCTTTGCAGCCCCATGAATAGCAGCATGCCAGGCCTCCCTGTTCATCACCATCTCCCAGAGTTCACTCAGACACACATCCATCGAGTCAGTGATACCATCCAGCCATCTCATCCTCGATCGTCCCCTTCTCCTCCTGCTCCAATCCCTCGCAGCATCAGAGTCTTTTCCAATGAGTCAACTCTTTGCATGAGGTGGCCAAAGTATTGGAATTTCAGCTTTAGCATCAGTCCTTCCAAAGAAATCCCAGGGTTGATCTCCTTTAGAGTGGACTGGTTGGATCTCCTTGCAGTCCAAGGGACTCTCAAGAGTCTTCTCCAACACCACAGTTCAAAAGCATCAATTCTTCAGTGCTCATCCTTCTTCACAGTCCAACTCTCACATCCATACATGACCACTGGAAAAAAGATAGCCTTGACTAGACGGACCTTTGTTGGCAAAATAATGTGTCTGCTTTTGAATATACTATCTAGGTTGGTCATAACTTTTCTTCTAAGGATTAAGTGTCTTTTAATTTCATGGCTGCAGTCACCATCTGCAGTGATTTTGGAGCCCCCCAAAATAAAGTCTGACACTGTTTCCCCATCTATTTGCCATGAAGTGATGGGACTGGATGCCATGATCTTCATTTTCTGAATGTTGAGCTTTAAGCCAACTTCTTCGCTTTCCTCTTTCACTTTCATCAAGAGGCTTTTTAGTTCCTCTTCACTTTCTGCCATAAGGGTGGTGTCATCTGCATATCTGAGGTTATTGATATTTTTCCTGGCAATCTTGATTCCAGCTTGTGTTTCTTCCAGTCTAGTGTTTCTCATGATGTACTCTGCATAGAAGTTAAATAAGCAGGGTGACAATATACAGCCTTGACATACTCCTTTACCTATTTGGAACCAGTCTGTTGTTCCATGTCCAGTTCGAACTGTTGCTTCCTGACCTGCATACAGATTTCTCAAGAGGCAGGTTAGGTGGTCTGGTATTCCCATCTCTTTCAGAATTTTCCACAGTTTATTGTGGTCCATACAGTCAAAGGCTTTGGCATAGTCAATAAAGCAGAAATAGATGTTTTTATGGAACTCTCTTCCTTTTTCCATGATCCAGCAGATGCTGGCAATTTGATCTCTGGTTCCTCTGCCTTTTCTAAAACCAGCTTGAACATCAGGGAGTTCACGGATCACGTATTGCTGAAGCCTGGCTTGGAGAATTTTGAGCATTACTTTACTAGCATGTGAGATGAGTGCAATTGTGCAGTAGTTTGAGCATTCTTTGGCATTGCCTTTCTTTGGAATTGGAATGAAAACTGACCTTTTCCAGTCCTGTGACCATTGCTGAGTTTTCCAAATTTGCTGGCATATTGAGTGCAGCACTTTCACAGCATCATCTTTCAGGATTTGAAACAGCTCCACTGGAATTCCATCACCTCCACTAACTTTGTTTGTAGGGATGCTTTCTAAGGCCCACTTGACTTCACATTCCAAGATGTCTGGCTCTAGATTAGTGATCACATCATCATGATTATCTGGATCGTGAAGATCTTTTTGTACAGTTCTTCTGTGTATTCTTGCCACCTCTTCTTAATATCTTCTGCTTCTGTTAGTTCCAGACCACTTCTGTCCTTTATCAAGCCCATCTTTGCATGAAATGTTCCCTTGGTATCTCTAATTTTCTTGAAGAGATCTCTAATCTTTCCGATTCTGTTGTTTTCCTCTATTTCTTTGCATTGATCACTGAAGAAGGCTTTCTTTTCTCTTCTTGCTATTCTTATGAACTCTGCATTCAGATGCTTATATCTTTCCTTTTCTCCTTTGCTTTTCGCCTCTCTTCTTTTCACAGCTATTTGTAAGGCCTCCCCAGACAGCCATTTTTCTTTTTCTTTTTTTTTTTTTTGCATTTCTTTTTAAGGACGATATAATCTCAGAATTCAGGCATATCTACTGATACACACATTTACATTATCTGGGGAAAACATTTGAGAATATCTTCAAATGACTGCAGAAGAAATGAAACCAACATAGGGGGAAGATATTGAAAGGAGACAGTGATGAAAAATAAGCCTTGAATATAAATTAAAAATTTTAGATTATCTGGGAATACACAGCATTGATGACATAGAAGGACAATTCCTGGGGTTGCAAAGAGTCAGACACAACTGAGCAACTGAACTGAACTGAATTGATGATATAATTGGGCTTCCTGGGTAACTCAGCTGGTAAAGAACCTGCCAGCAATGCAGGAGACCCTGGTTTGATTCCTGGGTCAGGAAGTTCCTCTGGAGAAGGGGTAGGCTACCCACTCTAGTGTTCTTGGACTGTCTTGGTGCCTCAGATGGTAAGAATACGCCTGCGATGCAGGAGACATGGGTTCAATCTCTGGGTTGGGAAGATCCCCTGGAAGAGGACATGGCAACCCACTCCAGTATTCTTGCCTGGAAAATCCCATGAATAGAGGAGCCTGGTGGGCTACAGTTCATGGGGTCGCAAAGAGTCGGACATGACTGAGTGACTAAGCACAGCACAGCACAGCACACATGATATAATAAATGAATTACCACAGCGAAATCTCAAAGATGTCAAAGAGGGCTGGAGGAAGATGCAGCAATGAAAAGGCAAAGTAAAAGCAATCAAAATCCTCATGGAGAGAACTAAGCAAAAGAAAACATAGGGTGAGAAATCAAAGTATTCTGTGGGTCTTATCTTACTGAGACTTGGGTAGTAGCTGTTTGTTCTACTAGATTATTTTTATTTTTATATTAAATTGATTGTGAGAATAAAAAAATAAATACTAAGTACTACTGAGATATAAGAATATAGTGGAGAACAATTTGTAAAATCAGAAAAATATTGGAAAAATAATATAAAGATGAAAGAGAATTAGCTAAGTATTCATTTTACTGTATATTTTTGACTATCTTTGAAAAGATATACTGTCAGACTAACTCATGTAAAAACCCAGCTATATACTTTCTACAAGAAATACTCAAGCTGAGATGATACAAGTCTATGTTCAATACAGGATGCAGGATGCATGGGGCTGGTGCACGGGATGATTCAGGGAGAGGATGTGGGGTGGGAGGTGGGAGAGGGGCTTCGGCATTGGGAGATTGTGGACACCTGTGGCTGATTCATGTCAATGTATGGCAAAACAAATATGGTATTGTAATGTAGAATAAAGTATTTTAAAAAATAAAAAAATAAACAAGAAAAAAATGAATTAAAAAATAATAATAAAAATAAATGAATGGGCAAAGAGATTTCAGACATGCAAATAAAAATAAAGGAGTGGTGGCCATATTAATACTAGCAATAGCTAGGATAAGATAAATTAATGATATACCACGTCATCAGTTCAGTTCAGTCACTCAGTCATGTCCGACTCTTTGCGATCCCACGAACCGCAGCACTCCAGGCCTCCCTGTCCATCACCAATACCTGGAGTTTACCCAAACCCATGTCCATTGAGTCAGTGAAACCATCAAACCATCTCATCCTCTGTCCCCTTCTCCTCCTGCCCTCAATCTTTCCAAGCATTGGGGTCTTTTCAAATGAGTCCCTTTTTTGCATCAGATGGCCAAAGTATTGGAGTTTCAGCTTCAACATCATGTCATAGATGTGTATTATGAAACATATATACATATAAAGGAAAGCATTATTAGAATGGAAAGAGATTATTATGAATTTTAAAGTAAAAGACTTGTTTTATCTCTTATAATGACAGATGGAGACTATAGTAAAGACCGAGCAACTAAATTGATTTTTAAATGGCAACTCGTTCCATTATTGTTTCCTGGAGAATGTCATGGACAGAGACACCTGGAGGGCTATAGTTCATGGATTTGTAAAGAGCTGGACATGACTGAGTTGACTAATACACACATAGTGTTCCAAGGATATGACATTATAATGTGTATCATCTGAGGACTATTTCTTACAATTAAATCTATCATATTCTTGACCATACAAAGTTAGATAACCGGCAAGATTTTTTCTTAGTTACCTTTTTAATTTTTTTTCATTTTTTAATTAATTATTTAATTAATTAATTTATTTATTTTATTTTTATTTTTATTTTTTTTTTTTTTTTAATTACAATACTGTATTTGTTTTGCCATACATTGACACGAATCAGCCATAGGTGAACACAATCTCCCAGTGCCGAAGGCCCCTCCCACCTCCCACCCCACATCCTCTACTTGAATCATCCTGTGCATCAGCCCCATGCATCCTGCATCCTACATTGGACATGGATTGGTGCTTCGTTTCTTACAAGAAAATATACATGTTTCATTGCCATTCTCCCAAACCATCCCACCCTTTCCTCTCCCTCAGAGTCCAAAAGTCCACTCTATACCGCTGTGTCTCTTTGTTGTCTCACATATAGGGTCATCATTACTGTCTTCTAAATTTCATATATATGTGTCAGTATACTGTATTGGTGTTTTTCTTTCTGGCTTACTTCACTCTGTATAATCGGTTCCAGTTTCATCCATCTCATTAGAACTGAGTCAAATTTATTCTTTTTAAGGGCTGAGTAGTATTCCATTGTGTATATGTACTGTATTTGTTTTGCCATACATTGACATGAATCAGCCACAGGTGTCCACGATCTTCCAATGCCAAAGCCCCCTCCCACCTCCCACCCCACATCCTCTCCCTGAATCATCCCGTGCACCAGCCCCATGCGTCCTGCATCCTGTATTAAACATAGACTGGCGCTTCATTCTTACAAGATAGTATACATGTTTCAATGCCGTTCTCCCAAATCATCCCACCCTCTCCCTCTACCTCAGAGTCCAAAAGTCCGTTCTATACCTCTGAGTCTCTTTTTGTTGTCTCACATAGAGGGTCTTCATTACTATCCTTCTAAATTCTATATATATGTGTCAGTATACTGTATTGGTGTTTTTCTTTCTGGCTTACCTCATTCTGTATAATCGGCTCCAATTTCATCCATCTCATTAGAACTGAGTCGAATTTATTCAGCTGTTGTGAGACAAATAATCTACCGATACAGTTTGGCCACCTGATGTGAAGAGCTGACTCTTTGAAAAGACCCTGATGCTGGGAAAGACTGAAGGCAAAAGGAGAAGGAGGAGACAGAGGATGAGATGGTTGGATAGTATCATGACTCAGTGAATATGAGTTTAAGCAAACTCTGGGAGGTAGTGAAGGACCAGGAAGCCTGGCATGCTGTAGTCCATGGGGTTGCAAAGAGTCGGACAAGACTTCAGCAGCCTGAAGAACAACAATACATTCTTGGGGGAGTACTCCAAACTTTTTAAAGGCCTTAGTTACATAGTTGAAATAATCTGAGAACAGTGACTGTAAGATAGAAGTATGGTGCTATATTTACTGCCTACTGTGAAGAAAGCTGAGTGTCGAAGAATTGATGCTTTTGAACTGTGTGTTGGAGAAGACTCTTGAGAGTCCCTTGGACTGCAAGGAGATCCAACCAGTCCCTTCTGAAGGAGATCAACCCTGGGATTTCTTTGGAAGGACTGATGCTAAAGCTGAAACTCCAATACTTTGGCCACCTCATGGGAGGAGTTGACTCACTGGAAAAGACTCTGATGCTGGGAGGCATTGGGGGCAGGAGGAGAAGGGGGATGGCAGAGGATGAGACGGCTGGATGGCATCACCAACTCAATGGATATGAGTTTGAGTGAGCTCCGGGAGTTGGTGATGAACAGGGAAGCCTGGCATGCTGCAATTTATGGGGTCGCAAAGAGTCAGACACAACTGAGTGTCTGAACTGAACTGATAAAACTGGTAGGAGATTCAGATATTTCTTTTTTCTTGTTTAGATTTCACACATAAGTGAGATCATAAAGTCTTTGTCTGACTTTTACTTAGCAAAATGCCTTTAAGATCCATTCATGTTGTTGCAAATGACAAGGGTATCTTCTTTTATGTTTAAATAATATTTGTTAGTTTCTGAAGATCCTTTGTTTTTCTGTGGTATCAGTTTTAATGTCTCTTTTTTCATTTTCTATTTTATTTGAGTCCTTTCTTTTTTTCTTGAATCTAAAGGTTTGCAATTTTATGTTTTCAAAAACCTGCTGTTAGATATTGATTTTTTCTATTGCCTTTTTAGACTCTATTTCATTTATTTCCACTCTGATCTTTATCTCCTTCCTTATACTAAGTTTAGGCTAGTTTTTCTCCTTTTATACTTCCTTGAGGTATAAGCTTTGGTTGTTTATTTGAGATATTTCTTGTTTTTGATGTAGGCATTTGTTGCTATGAACTTCCTTCTGGGATGCTTTTGCTACATACTTTAGGTTTAGATTTGTTGTATTTCTATTTTTATTTTTCTGAAGGTACTTTTTAATTTCTCTTGGTTTCTGCTGACCCATTGTTTATTCAGTAACATGTTTAATTTCCACATTTTTTTTTCTGGAGATTCAAACATTGATGACAATGTTTCTAGGGATTTTATAGCAATTTTGGAAATATGAAGTTGAAGAGGGTCATCAGTCATCTGGGGAACATTTGAGTGGTTTACATCATCTTGGTTTACAGGGCCATCACTATATCCCAGTGTGCAGTTAATCTCTTCTAATCTGACTTCAAACTTAGAGATTGTTATATGTACTTAAATTTGAATAGAAATAATAGTAAGAAACTAGGATCCAGAAAGGATCCAGAGCTAAGTGGATCACCCAGATGGTCAATGGGACAAATAAAGACAAAACAGTGGCTGGTTTATACAGTATTCAATCCAGTATCAACTTATCACCTATAAGTCTGGAGAAAGAAATTTAGTATATTCAAAACTAAGAGGCAGAAGATGACCATTTCCATAGTGTTTGAGTCCAGGTATACTATTGGACTGTGGTAGAAGTACAAGTTCTGCTTGGGGCAGTCAGGCCATCAGTCTAGATGAGACCGAAGAGTCTGGAGTTCGGAGCCAGGCCAGGTCCTCCATACTAGGTCAAGCTTTCCCATCCATAATTCATAAATTTTAGCTCTGCTTATGAACACTCATTTACAAAACTACCTGCCTGTCAGGACTTAACCTTGCTATAAATTTAGTTAAGATAGCATATTCCATATAGAGAGTGTTAATTACAGACATTTTTACAATTAGATTGGACCCAAAGTAAAGTCCTGGGAATTCACAGCCCACTACAAATATGCTTTTTCCTCTACTGAAGTTGATGAAAAGTTTTCTTCTAAAGCTTACCAGGACAGGAATAGCTATAAATCCAAATATTGATGAGAAACTACAATGATCATTCTCTCATACCTGGAGAATAGCCCTGGTTAGGGGTACTGGTATCTTGGAAAAGAATATAGCCAATTGCCTTCAATCAGAGCTTAGAGAAAACATATGGGGGTAGCAGGACATGAGAGAGAGGAGGACAGAGCCAGTTTGGTAAGATAATTGAAGAACCAGTGAGACCCTGATAATAAGACAAAATGAAGATGGTAGCACAAGGTCAAATTCTATGAAACTCATTTTATGTAGAGATTAACTATGGTTTTCCTATAATTCTCACATACTTGTCTTGGTGGCTAAGAATCAATATTATTTTTAAAAATACTTGGCTATACTACTTTCAGAATTTATGATCTCGGGATCAGATTTTTAATGAGTGGTAAAAGTACAACTACAAGATAAACTATAATTACTTGACTTGGGATTTTTTTCAGATACTGGTGAAAGGTTAACTACAACCTTTAGTTAGCATCAAAATACACATCTTCAGCACAAGAGCAGTGAAGTTAGGGAAAGAAGAGAGTAACCAAAATTGTAGAATTAATGAGAGAAATGTTTAACCAGTTTAAGCAAAGCCAAACTGGCTCCTTAATACCATCAGCATTTGCCTTCCTTCCTTCCTATTCTATTTTAAAGGCTCTTTATCCATCCCAAAGACTAAGATTCTGTCATGACTACAGATACTTATAGAACAGTTTCCATTTAAGGTTAAGTAATGTGTAATCTATCCTGTCTCTTGAACCAAAATCAGAGGACCCCTGTTTTTCATTAACTATACATAGACATTTCACATGAGGTGAAACCATCATTCCATACCAAGTTTAGATAATGTACCACAGGGTCATTCTCTGTCCTCTGCCAGTGTGATAACCTTACGTCCAAATCATACCAAAAAAATGAGTTATATTAGGGGCATTAAGAAGTAGAAAGCATTTGTGGTCAGATCTGCATCTAGTTTGAATTCAAAATTCATTATTGGTCATTTAATGAATATGCCTTATCTTAAATCAGGCTTCTCAGATGGTGCTAGTGGTAAAGGACCCGACGGCAAACGTAGGAGATGTAAGAGATGTAGGTTCAGTCTCTGGGTTGGGAAGATCCCCTGGAGAAGGACATGGCAACTCACTCCAGTATTCTTGCCTGGAGAATCCTATGGACAGAGGAGGAGCCTGGAAGACTACAGCCCATAGGTTGCACAAAGTCGGGCACAACTGAAGCGACTTAGCACGCAGCACACATCTTAAATTGACTTGATCAAACTAAAATAGAGATACCACTCGTCTGTAGAATAGTAGAGAAAACGAAGTGAAATCGTAACAACATGGTTGAACTTAAATTTATGTGCTCAGGTGTGTCCAACTCTCTGTGACCCCATGGACTGCATGGAGTCCACCAGGGTCATCTATCCATGGAATTTTCCAGGCAAGAATATGGAGTGAGTTGCCATTTCCTATTCCAGGGTTGTACTAATTCTCCTAAATAAAATATTTCAAGCTCCTACAAACATGAAAGAGACATTAGAACATGTGGAGAGAGGGCCAGAATGCCAGTGTTGCAGGCATCTGGACTTGGTTCAGAAGATTTCTTGGCATTTTCACTCCTTTTCCCCTGACAACAAAAGGACATGTTTATGCTGGCTAATAACATCACCTTGTCTCTAAGCAAAAATATTAATCCAAATCTCTGGAATAGATTTCATAAGGCACTGCTAGAACTGTGCTGCTTGTACCACTCCCCATCCTAAGATAGAGTAGGCTAACCATACACACAGCAATGACCTCTTGTTAGATAACACTGTCACCCTCTTGCCCAGGAAAGATTTTCAAAGATGTCTACATCATCTTCGTCGAGATCACTCCAAAACACAAACTTCTGGTTTCAGGTATCCTTCCTTTCTTCTTCAGGGTTGAAGGGCACTATGTGAAACAGTTACATGGGAAACACTGGCGCTTACTCCATAAGGCCAAGAGAACAAGCTCAGTCACTAACCAACGGGATGGTCATTCATGAGGTGTACATGATGACAGCATCAGGACTGGCCCCATCTGGGAATCAAAACCAAGATTCTGGATCTTAAGCCAGTCAAACTAGTAAACTTCTGACTACAGTTTTCCTTCCATACTTTATACCTTGTTACAGCAATACGTCGTTTGTGAGCTGTTCAGCAAAACTTATATATAATCAAGAATAAGTGATAGAGGCCATTCTAGGATGCGAAGTCTAAGAAGCTATTTAGAGAACCATGTAAAATGGAAAGTATAACAGGCTCCAGAAAGAGAACTGCTGGAGGCTCATGACCCAGTTCAATCAAACTTTTAGTCTACAAAGATACAAAGTGGAATCTTTATCAGACATACAATTAGGGCTCAAGTAGCAACTTGCGAAGAAGAAAAGATGCTATGGCACATCTTATCTTAAATATAGGTTGTACATTCTTGAGTGATATCTCCCTCAAGGGGCTAAAAATTGGTTGTTAGCAAAAAAAAAAAAAAAAAAAAAACTCACTCATTTTATGTATAAAGCATAAATTATATACAGTATATGAATAAATACACAGTATATACATAATATATAAATTGCACTGGGTACAGTTAGAAAAAGTAGGTAAAACAGTTTCTTAGGGGATAATACCAAAGGTCCATCTAGTCAAGGCTATGGTTTTTCCAGTGGTCATGTATGGATATGAGAGTTGGCCTTGAAGAAAGCTGAGTGCCAAAGAACTGATGCTTTTGAACTGTGGTGTTTAAGAAGACTCCTGAGAATCCCTTGGACTGCAAGGAGCTCCAACCAGTCCATTTTAAAGGAGATCAGCCCTGGGTGTTCTTTGGAAGGAATGATGCTAAAGCTGAAACTCCAGTACTTTGGCCACCTCATGAGAAGAGATGACTCACTGGAAAAGACTCTGATGCTGGGAGGGATTGGGGGCAGGAGGAGAAGGGGACGACAGAGGATGAGATGGCTGGATGGCATCACCGACTCAATGGACATGAGTTTGAGCGAACTCTGGTAGATGGTGATGGACAGGGAGGCCTGGCATGCTGCAATTCATGGGGTCGCAAAGAGTCGGACACAACTGAGCGACTGAACTGAACTGAATAACAAAAAAGGTTAAGAAATACTGATTTGCATTATACTGACTTTTTTAAACATGGCATTTTTGAGTTAATATTTACATAAATAAAATTCACCCTTTTAAAATACACACTTCAGTGATTTTTAATATTTCCACATAGTTGTTCAACTTTCAATATCTAATTTTAAAACATTATTTTCATCCCAGTAAAAATCACTGAACTGATTAGTAACCATTCCTCATTCCAGTCTCAGTCAGCTATTGATCTATATTCTGTCTCTATATTTTCCTATTCTAGATAATTTATATAAGTAGAATCATACAATATTTTGTCCTTTGTGAGTAGATTTTTTTCACTTAACATAATGTTTTCAAGGTTCTTTCATATTATAAAATGCATCAATACTTTACTTTTTTATTGCCATATAGTATTCCATTGTATGGATATCCTTCCTTTGTTTATTTATTACTCATCAGATGTCTATTGGGTTGTTTTGCCTTTTGATTATTATGAATAATGCTGCCATGAGCATTTGTGTGCAAGTTTTTGTGTGAACATAATTTTCCTTTCCCCTTGTATATATATATATATATATATATAGGTAGTAATGAAGTTGCTGGGTTATATTGATATTATATCTTACAGTTGTGCTGAAATTTGTTAGTTCTTACAGATTTTTAGTGGATTCCTTAGGATTTTCTCTATACAAGATAATGTCATGTATAAATATCATTTTGCATCTTTCTTTCCAATCTTCCTTTTCTTGCTAATTGCTCTGGCTGTAACCTCCAGTACAATGTTCAATAGAAGTTAATAGAAGCAAATACCCTTGTCTTATTTCTGACTTTAGGAAGAAAGAATTCAGTCACTCACCATTGAGTATGTTAGTTGTGAGTTTTTATGAAAAGCCAAAGTGTCAGTTTCTCAGTCATGTTCAAGAGTTTGCAACCTTACAGACTGTAGCCCACGAGGCTCTGCTGTCCATGGGATTCTCCAGGCAAGAATACTGGAGTGGGTAGCTATTCCCTTCTCCAGGGATCTTCCCAACCCAAAGATCGAACCTGGGTCTCTTGCATTATAGGTGGATTCTTTACTGTCTTAGCCACTAGGGAGGCCATAGATGATCTTCATCAGGTCAAGGAAATTATCTTCTATTCCTAGTTTGTTCAGTGTTTTTATTATGAAAGTATATTGGGTTTTGCCAAATACTTTTTCTGTTTACAGAAGTGTTCATATGGTTTTGTTCTTTCTTCCTTTAACGTCATATATTGCAATTCATTCATTTTTGAGATGCTAAATGAATATTACATTCCCGCGATTAATCTTATTTGATCATGGTATATAATCAGTTTGCTAGTGTTTTGCTGACATTTTAATCTTTATATTTATGAGGGGTATAGCCACATAGTTTTCTTGTGATTTTTTTAATCTGGTCTTAGTATTAGGATAATACTCAACTTGTAGAATGAGCTGGGAGTATTTCTTGTATTTCTATCATTCTGAAAGAGTTTGTGAGGGATTATTACTAATTCTTTTGAAAATAGTTGATATTATCCACCAATGAAGCCATCTAGGTCTAGGTTTTTCTTTACGGAAAGTTTGTTGCTTACTGAAATTTTTACTTGAACAAGTTCTATTAGATTATCAATTTTTCCACTGAGTATAATTTATCTGATTTGTTGGCATAAATTGCTTACAGAATTCTCTTATGATATTTATTCTGTAAAGTTGTTAGTGATATTTTCTCATTCATTCCCGTCAGTATTATAGTAAGTTGAGTCTTCTTTTTTTCTTAGTCTAGCAAAAGGTTTGTCAGTTTTATTCTTTTCAAAGGACTAGTGTTTGCTTTCATTAGTGTTCTCTACAATTTTGTTACTTTGTATTTCATTTATTTACATTCTAGTCTTTATTATTTCCCTCCTGTTTACTTTGGTTTAATTTTATCTTCTAGTTTCTTAAGATGAAAGGTTAGGTTATTGAGATTTTTATAGTATAGACATTTATATGGTGATTCAGATAACTGAGTTGTTTGTGTCCTCCTAAAATATTTTCCTATTATCTAAGTTGTTGGCATAGTATTGCTCTGATGTTGTATTGCACTGTCATTTTCATTTATCTGGAAGTTTCTTGTTGGTTGGTTATGTTTGTATTGTTTCATTTCTATGATTTGTGTTTTCTAAATTTCTTTCTATTGTTGATTTCTAATCTTAATACACTGTTTTCCAGTATCATACTTTGCATGATTTTAATCCTTTTAAATTTGTTAAAGCTTGTCTTATAGATTCACATTTGGTATATTTGGGAGAGTATTCTGTGTTTAAGAATAATGTGTATTCTACTTTTCTTGGGTGATGTGTTCTATAAATATTAAATCTAGTTAGTTTATAGTATTGTTCAAATCCTTTATTTTATTGTTGGTCACCTGCAATATTGTTATATCCTATTTTGAAAGTTGTATATTGAAGTTTCCAAATATTACTGTCATCTTCTCTTTAATTTTGTCAGTATTTGCAGTAATTTTGAGGGTTTGTTGTTAGATGAGTGTAGGTATGCACATGCATATATAGAATTTATAGTTATTAACATCTTGATGTATTGACCCTCTGGTCATTGTAATTAGTTTCCTTTTGACTCTAGTAACAATTTTGTCATATATTTATTTTATATGGAATTAGAACAGCCACTACAGCTATCTTTTGGTTACTCTTTCATAGTATGCCTTTCCCCATCCTTTTACCTTCAACTTATTTATGTCTCAATCTAAAGTGTGTTTCTTATACATAGCATATAATAATATATTTTTTTAAATTATGAGAAAATGCTGCCTTTTGATTAGAATATTTACCTATTTTACATTTAATATAACTATAAAATTTATAGCTCTCATTTTGGTATTGTTTTCTATATGTCTTTCTTGCTTTTTCTTTTTTAAATTGAGAAAGTTCTCTCTTTAGCTGAAAGAGGTTTCAAATAATGAATGGGTGTTGAATTTTGTCAAATGTTTTTTGGCATCATATGATGTTGAATCAACCTTGCCTTTCTAGGATAAAACCAATATGGTTATGATATTTCAACTAGATATTTGAATGTATTAGCATAAATTATTAATACATAATAATATTACACTTTCATCCTTTTAATATTCATATATATTAATATGACATCATTATCCTATTACTATCTATAGGATATAATCTGTTCCCACTATCATTTTTAAAGACTTTTTAAAAATATCTTTTAAAAAATATTTTTAGTTTTATTATGTTTTTGGTAAACAGCACTGTGTAAGTTTAAGGTACATAGCGTAATGATTTGATTTACTTCCATTGTAAAGTTTAGTGAACATTCATCATTAAGTATAGGCGCAAAATAAAAGATACAGAAAAATTTTTTTTTTTTATTCTAATGAGAGCTCTTAGGATTTACTCTCTTAACGTTCATGTTGCTAAGAGAACATACAGGAGTGTGAATTATACTTACATGCTGCATGTTATATCCCTGGTAATTATTTATCTTATAACTTGAAGTTTATACCTTTTGATTGCCTTCATCTGATTCTGCCTGCCCCCACCTCCATTCCCACCTCTGATAACCACAAATTTGGTCTCTTTTTCAATGAGTTTGTTTTCAAAGTATAATTAACCTATAGCACTATTAGTTCCTGTTGTACAGCATAGTGATTACATATTTCTTTACACTTCAAACTGATCACCATGATAAGTCTTATTATAATATGTAACCATACAAAGATACTACATGGTTATTGACCGTATTGCCTCCACACTGTATATTTCATACCTGTTACTCACTTATTTTGTAACTGTAATTGTTCATGTTTATCTCCCTTATCTATTCCTTTCCTCATGCATTCTCGCTCCCCTCTAGTAAATGCCTGTTTGTTCTCTGTATCTTAACTCTTTATATTATATTACATTTGTTCATCTATTTTTTAGATTCTACATGTAAATGAAATTATACAATATGTGTTTTTCTGTCTGCCTTATTTCACTTAGCATATATCCTCTAACTCCATCCATGTTGTCACAAATGGTAAAATCATGTTCTTTATGGCTAACATTTCATTGAGTGTATATACCACATCTTTATCCGTTCATCTACTGATGTTCACTTTGGTCGCTTCCATATCTTGGCTATTGTAAACAATGCTGCAATGAACATGTGGGTGCATATATCTTTTCTGATTAGTGTTCTCATTATCTTCAAATGAGTATCTGGGATTGAGTGGTATTGCTGGATCATATGGTAGTTCTGCTTTAATTCTTTAAGGAATTTGCATACTATTTTCCATAATGGTTACACCAATTTACATTCCCACCAGTAGTGTGCTATGGTCTCCTTTTATCCACATTCTTGCCTACATTTTCTGACATCAACTCATAATGTTGTGTTTGGAAAATATGTTTGATGTTTTAATTTTCTTAAATTTTCTGAGGCTTGTTTTTTAACCTATCTTGTGATCTGTCCTGGAGAACGTTCCATGTGACTGGAAAAGAATGTGCACTCTGCTTCTGTGTACCATATATATAGATATATCTGTTAAGTCCATTTGGCATACTGAGTCATTTAAAGCCGGTGTTTCCCTGTTGACTCTATCTGGATGATCTGTTGTTGATGATAATGTTGTGTTAAAGTTCCCTACTATTACTGTGTTACTATCAATTTCTCCCTTCATGTCTGTTAATATTTGCTTCGTGTATTTAGGTGCTCCTATGTTGGGTGCATATATATTTACAATGATGATATCTTCTTGAATTGATCCCTTGATCATTATGTAATATCCTTCTTTGTCTCATTACATTTTGTCTTAAAGTCTAATTTGTCTGATACAAGTACTGCTACCTCACCTTACTTCTCATTTCAATTTTCATGGAATAGCTTTTCCATAACTTTGAGTCACTGTATGTCTTTAGGTCTGACTCAGTCAGTCTTTATCTTGTGATAGAAGCACTTACATTTACATTTAAATAATTATTGATAGGCAAGTACTTGTTCCCATTTTGTTAATTGTTTTGGGGTGTTTTGTAGTTCTTTGTTGTTCTTCATCTTTTGTTCTCTGACCTTGTGATTTGATGACTGTTTTTACTGCTGTTTGGATTCCTTTCTCCTTTTCCTGTGTGTATCTGCAGCAGATTTTTGGTACAGGGTTACAGTGAGAGGTGGGTGTGGGTGTGTGTGATGACTTTAAGTGGCTGATCTCTCAAGTTCAAACACATTTTGAACCCTCAATTTTACTCCCCTCCCCCAGTGATTACTGTTTTTCGACCTTATATTTTACACTTTTTGTTTTGTGTATCCCTTAACTAGCTGGGGGCTCCCTGATGGCTCATAGGTTAAAGCGTCTGCCTGGAATGCGGGAGACCCGGGTTCAAACCCTGGGTCAAGGAAGATCCCCTGGAGAAGGCAATGGCAACCCACTCTAGTAGCCTTGCCTAGAGAATCCCCATGGAGGGAGAAGCTTGGTAGTCTACAGTCCATGGGGTCGCAGAGAGTCGGACATGACTGAGTGACTTCACTTTCAGTTTAACTAGTTATTGTGGATCTAGATCATTTTACTACTTTTGTCTTAGCTTTATACATGGTTAGTTTACTATGTCTACTGTGTTTTTGCATCTGTCAATGAGATTTTTCCTTCAGTAATTTTCATGTTTCTAGTTGTGACCTTTTCTCTTTTTGCTTTGAGAGATCCTTTTAAAAATTTCTTGTAAAGATAGTTTGGTGATGCTGAAGTCTTTTAGGTCTTGCTTGTCTCTAAAACTTTAGATCTTTCTGTCAAATATAAATGATGGGAGAGTATTCCTGTTCGTAGATTTTCCCTTTCATCGCTTTAAAGATATTCTGGCCTACAGAATTTTTCTGAAAAGTCAGCTTCTAGGTTTATGGAAATTCCCTTGTACATTACTTGTTGCTTTTCTCTTGCTGCTTTTAATAGTCTCTCTTTATCTTTAAGGTTTGTCACTTTAATAGGAGTATATCTTGGCATGGTCTTCTTTCAATTGATTCTGTTTGAGACTCTCTTTGCTTCTAGTAGCTATCTGTTTCCTTTGCCAGGTTAGGGACGTTTTCAGCTATTATGCCTTTAAATATGTTTTCTGCCCCCGCCTCTCTTTTCTCCTTCTGGGACCCATGTTAGTATGCTTGATGTTGTTTCAAGGGTCTATTAAATTATCCTAGTTTTGTTTTTGTTTTTTTTTTTTTTTTCTGCTTAGCTTCTCTCAGGCCAGTGTATGCTTCTCGGTTCTTGTCTCATCACCATGATTCGGAGCGATGGACATTAAAGCCCTCGCCATGTCACAGCTCCAAGGTGTTGCACAATCCATGCCATAGCTCTTAGACAAATCAGTGTTACAGCTCTATTTTACTTAGAAGATTACAGGAGAATCCATCCTCGAAGAGAAGAGAGTGGAGGAGCACGCCAGCTCGTGGTGGGTGGAGGCTGGGTAGAGAGAGAGAGAAAGAGTGTACACACACAGGAGAGAGAAAGAGCCCTTTGGCTGCTTTTTTTATATGTTTTTTTTTCTCCCTCCGGGGCCTGCCCTATGCAAATTAGGGTTAGTCAGGAGTGCTGTTCTACCTGAAGTCCTCACTCTGGTCCTCAGAACTTCCTTTGACCTTCCTCTGTTCTATTTTCGTGGGCTTTTCCCTCCCATGTCTTTTAGCCACCACCATTTTGGACTCCTTTTCCCTATTCTAACTACCTAACACTTCCAATATTCTGTCTTCTGGATCACTGATCCTTTCCTCTATACAATCTAATATCATGTTGATTCCTTTTAGTGTATTTTTCATTTCAATTGTTATATTCATCTCTGGTTCTTCTTTAAATTTTCTAACTTTGTATTAAAAACTTTTAACTTCTCACTCTACTCATCTAGTCTGTCAGTTTTTGGGTTTTTTTTTATAGTTTTTACAATCATTTGAATTATTTATCAGGTAGGCTGCCTATCTCCACTTTATTTAGTTCTTCTTCTGGGGCTTTATCTCCTTCCTTGCTTTGAAACATATTCCTCTGTTGCCCAATTTTTCCTAATTTTCCATTTTTATTTTCACATATTTTATAGGTTTCATGTATTTTATTGTTACATTTCCTGAACCTGGAGAAGTGATCTTTTGTAGGACATAGCCTATGAGTCCCAGCAGTGCACTGCCCTCTAGTCACCAGATCTATATCTTTTTATATATCAGTGCTATGTGGCCTGTGAGTCCCTCTGTTGTGGTGAGCTGACTATATGGGCAGTCTAGTATGTATAACTTGGTTTTCCAGACCATGCTTTGTACAGAGGCTATTGGCCCCTGGTTACTGAGGCCAGGTCATGAAGCAGCTGGCTGTGAAACCCTATAGGATCATAGGGCCAATACTGGTGAGTCTCACCCCAAACTTCTTTCAAATTACTGCTTTTTCCTTGAGTCCCAGAAGTGTGTGAGATTTTGTGTGCATCCTTAAATAGTAACATCTCTATCTCCCATAGCCCTCTGGCTCTCTAGAAAGTATGCCTCATTGGACTTCAAAGCTAAATGCAGCATCCACAAACTGAAGAGCCTGATACAGGGCTTTGGCCCCTTGCTCTTTGGAGAGCACCTCTGCAGTTATACTTATCTTTCTGTTTTCTGGTTGCTGCTAGAGGTATGGCTCTTGACTGTACTGTGACCCTGCTCCTCTTACCCATTTCCTGGTTCCTTATTCCTATCTTTAGTTATAGAAGATATTTTCTGCTAAATTAAAGTCTTTCTCATCAATAGTTGCTCTGAAAATAATTGTTAATTTGGTATGCCTGTGGGAGCAGCTGAGTTCAGGGTCTTCCTACACTGTCTTCTTGGCCACAAACGCTGCCAATTGCCATCCCTATGTCTTATACCTTTTCTTTTGTTCTTCTGTTATTGCTCATTTTTTGTTAAATAGATGCTGTTAGTGTACCATTTTATTCCCTTCTTGTTTCCTTTTATTGTATTTTTGAAAATTTTAAACCATTTTTATTGATTTCCCTGAGGATTATAATTAGCACTTTAATTTAGAAAAATCTAGTTCAGATTAATTCTAACTTATTCAAACAGTGTATAGTAACTTTGCTACAATGTATTTCTATTCCCTGTCCTTTTCTGTTATAAAAATAGCATCTTTATATAATATACAGCCTACTTATCAACACATCTTTAGTTTTATGAAGTTGTCTTTTAAAGCAGATGTATGGAAAAACCAAACACAATATTGTAAAGTAATTAACCTCCAATTAAAGTAAATAAATTTATATTAAAAATAATAAATAAAGCAGATAGGTTAAAAAGTGTTACAAACAAAAATATATTTATACTGTCTTTTATATATACTTGTGTAGTTACCTTTATTGACACAATTGTTTATGTGGATTTGAGTTACTTTGTGGATTTTCTTTTCAGCTTGAAGTACTCTTTTCAGTAACTTTTATAGGACAGGGCTTGTTGTTCAGTTGATCAGTCTTGTCTGGCTCTTTACCACACCATGAATTGCAGCACACCAGGCCTCCACAACACAGCACACCAGTACATAATCCTTCACTATGTCCCAGAGTTTGCTCAAACTCATGTCCACTGAGTCAGTGATGCTATCTAACCTTCTCATTCTCTGCTGTCCCCTTCTTCTCCTGACCTTGATATTTCCCAGCATCAGGGTCTTTTCCAATGAACTGGATCTTTTCATCAGGTGGTCAAAGTATTGGAGCTTCAGCATCAGCCCATCCAATGAATATTCAGCATTGATTTCATTTAGAATTGACAGGTTTGATCTCCATGCAGCCCAAGGAAGTCTCAAGAGTTTTCTCCAGCACCACAGTTTGAAAGCATCAATTCTTCAGTGCTCAACTGTTTTTATGGTCGAACTCTCACATCCATAACATGACTACTGGAGAAACCATAGCTTTAACTATACCATTGTCATTGGATTCCCAGTGTTGAGTTTCAAGCCAGCTTTTTCACTCTCCTCTGTCACCTTCATCAAGAGACTCTAGTTCCTCCTCACTTTCTGCCATTAGGGTGGTGTCATCTCCATGTCTGAAGTTATTGATATTTCTCCCAGCAGTCTTGTTTCTAGTTGAGCTTCAGCCAGCCTGGCATTTTCCGTGAATTACTTTGCATATAAGTTAAATAAGCAGAGTTTCAATATGCAGCATTGACGTACTTTACCAATTTGGAACCGGTCCATTGTTCCATGTCTGGTTCTAACTGTTGCTTTTTGACCTGAATATAGGCTTTTCAGGAAGCAGGTAAGGTGGTATTCCTACTCTTTAAGTATTCTCCACAGTTTGTTGTGATCCACACAGTCAAAGGCTTTAGTGTAGTCAGTGAAGCAGAAGTAGATGATTTTCTGGAATTCCTTTGCTTTCCCTGTGATCCAATGTATGTTGGCAGTTTGATCTCTGGTTCCTCTGCTTTTTCTAATTCTAACTTTCGTATCTAGAAGTTCTCAGTTCAGATGTGTTGTAGCTTAGCTTGAAATTTTGAGCATTACCTTGCTAACATGTGAAATGAGTGCAATTGTGAAATAGTTTGAACATTCTTTGGCATTGCCCTCCTTTGGGACTGGAATGACAACTGATCTTTTCCAGTCCTGTGGCCATTGCTGGATTTTCCAAATTTGCTGGCATATTGAGTGAAGCACTTTAACAACAAAATCTTTTAGGATCTGAACTAGCTCAGCTGGAATTCTGTCACTTCTACTAGCTTTGTTTGTAGTAATGCTTCCTTAGGCCCACTTGACTTCACACTCCAGGATGTCTGGTTCTAAATGAATGATCACAGCATTGTGGTTATCTGGGTCATTAAGACCTTCTTATACAGTTCTTCTGTGTATTCTTGCCACCTCTTCTTAATATCTTCTGCTTCTGTTAGGTCCACACCATTTCTGTCCTTTACTGTGCCCATCTTTGCATGAAATGTTCCCTTGTGTCACTGTTTTCTTGAGATCTCTAGTCTTTCCCATTCTATCATTTTCCTCTGTTTTTGCATTGTTCACTTAATCACCAGCAGCCGTGACCTTAAGTTTCCTGGGTTTTGTTTATCTAGGATTGTATTTTTTGTAATTTTTGAATAGTTTTTCTGGTCATTGAATTCTTGACTGACATTCTTTTTGAAGTATTTGAAAATGTCATCTCGCTGACTTCTCCATAATCTTTGGGAAGATAGTTGATAATCTCTTAAGAGATGCCTTGTACTTCATTTTTCTGTCACTGCTTTCAACATCCTTTGTCATTTTCTTCTTCTTCTTCTTTTTATTTTTTTTGGTTAGTCACTCAGTCGTGTCCAACTCTTTGCGACCCATGAACTGTAACCACCAGATTCCTCCATCCATGGAATTTCCCAGGCAAGTATACTGGAGTGGTTAGCCTTTCCCTTCTCTAGGGATCTTCCCAAATCAGAGATCAAACCCAGGTCTCCGACATTGCATGTGGATTCTTTATAGCTGAGCCATTTTCTTTTTAAGGCAGAAAAACAACCATTTTTTAAATCCATGTATGTGTATCCCAATTTCCTTTATTCATCCATTGATGGACATTTAGGTTATTTCTATGTTTGGCTATTGTATATATATCAGTAAATAATGCTTCAATGAACATAGAGGTTCAGGTATTTTTCAAGACAGTGTTTTTACTTCCTTCAGTAAATACCTGAACTTGGATATGCTGGATTATACAGTTCAGTTCAGTTCTGTCGCTCAGTCGTGTCCGACTCTTTGTGACCCCATGAATCGCAGCATGCCAGGCCTCCCTGTTCATCACCATCTCTCGGAGTTCACTCAGACTCATGTCCATCGAGTTCATGATGCCATCCTGTCATCTCATCCTCGGTCGTCCCCTTCTCCTCCTGCCCCCAATCCCTCCCAGCATCAGAGTCTATTCCAGTGAGTCAACTCTTCTCACGAGGTGGCCAAAGTACTGGATTTTCACCTTTAGCATCATTCCTTCCAAAGAAATCCCAGGGTTGATCTCCTTCAGAATGGACTAGTTGGATCTCCTTGCAGTCCAAGGGACTCTCAAGAGTCTTCTCCAACACCACAGTTCAAAAGCATCAATTCTTCAGCGCTCAGCCTTCTTCACAGTCCAACTCTCACATCCATACATGACCACAGGAAAAACCATAGCATTGACTAGATTGACCTTAGTCGGCAAAGTAATGTCTCTGCTTTTGAATACACTATCTAGGTTGGTCATAATTTTCTTCCAAGGAGTAAGCGTCTTCTAATTTCATGGCTGCAATCACCATCTGCAGTGATTTTGGAGCTCACAAAAATGAAGTATGACACTGTTTCCCCATCTATTTCCCATGAAGTGATGGGACCAGATGCCATGATCTTTGTTTTCTGCATGTTGAGCTTTAAGCCAACTTCTTCGCTTTCCTCTTTCACTTTCATCAAGAGGCTCTTTAGTTCCTCTTCACTTTTTGTCATAAGGGTGGTGTCATCTGCATATCTGAGGTGATTGGTATTTCTCCCGGCAATCTTGATTCCAGCTTGTATTTCTTCCAGTTCAGCATTTCTCATGATGTACTCTGCATATAAGTTAAATAAGCAGGGTGACAATATACAGCCTTAATGTACTCCTTTTCCTATTTGGACCCAGTCTGTTGTTCCATGTCCAGTTCTAACTGTTGCTTCCTGACCTGCATACAGACTTCTCAAGAGGCAGGTCAGGTGTTCTGGTATTCCCATCTCTTTCAGAATTTTCCACAGTTTATTGTGATCCACACAGTCAAAGGCTTTGGCATAGTCAATAAAGCAGAAATAGATGTTTTTCTGGAACTCTCTTGCTTTTGCCATGATCCAGAGGATGTTGACAATTTGATCTCTGGTTCCTCTGACTTTTCTAAAACCCTCTTGAATATCAGGGAGTTCACGGTTCACGTATTGCTAAAGCCTGGCTTGGAGAATTTTGAGCATTACTTTACTAGCATGTGAGATGAGTGCAATTGTGTGGTAGTCTGAGCATTCTTTGGCATTGCCTTTCTTTGGGATTGCAATGAACACTGACCTTTTCCAGTCCTGTGTCCACTGATGAGTTTTCCTAATGTGCTGGCATATTCATATTGAGTGCAGCACTTTCACAGCACCATCTTTCAGGATTTGAAACAGCTCAACTGGAATTCCGTCACCTCCACTAGCTTTGTTCGTAGTGATGCTTTCATAAGGCCCACTTGACTTCACATTCCAAGATGTCTGGCTCTAGATGAGTGATCACATCATCATGATTATCTGGGTCATGAAGATCTTTTTGTACAGTTCTTCCGTGTATTCTTGCCGCCTCTTGTTAATATCTTCTGCTTCTGTTAGGTCCATACCATTTCTGTCCTTTATCAAGCCCATCTTTGCATGAAATGTTCCCTTGGTATCTCTAATTTTCTTGAAGAGATCTCTAGTCTTTCCCATTCTGTTCTTGTATTTCTTTGCATTGATTGCTGAAGAAGGCTTTTTAATCTCTTCTTGCTGTTCTTTGAAACTCTGCATTCAGATGCTTAGATCTTTCCTTTTCTCCTATGCATTTTGCCTCTCTTCTTTTCACAGCTATTTATAAGGCCTCTCCAGACAGCCATTTTCCTTTTTTACATTTCTTTTCCATGGGGATGGTCTTGATCCCTGTCTCCCGTACATTGTCACGAACCTCATTCCATAGTTCATCAGGCACTCTATCTATTCGATCTAAGCCCTTAAATCTATTTCTCACTTCCACTGTATAATCATTAGGGATTTGATTTAGGTCATACCTGAATGGTCTAGTGGTTTCCCCTACTTTCTTCAATTTAAGTCTGAATTTGGTGATAAGGAGTTCATGATCTGAGCCACAGTCAGCTCCTAGTTTTGTTTTGTTAGAGCTTCTCCATCTTTGGCTGCATAGAATATAATCAATCTGATTTCGGTGTTGACCATCTGGTGATGTCCATGTGTAGAGTCTTCTCTTGTGTTGTTGGAAGAGGGTGTTTGCTATGACCAGTGCATTTTCTTGGCAAAATTCTATTAGTCTTTGCCCTGCTTCATTCCTCATTCCAAGGCCAAATTTGCCTGATACTCCAGGTGTTTCTTGACTTCCTACTTTTGCATTCCAGTCCCCTATAATGAAAAGGACATCTTTTGGGGTGTTAGTTCTAAAAGGTCTTGTAGGTCTTCATAGAACCATTCAACTTCAGCTTCTTCAGCATTACTGGTCGGGGCACAGACTTGGATTACTGTGATATTGAATGGTTTGCCTTGGAGACGAACAGAGATCATTCTGTCCTTTTTGAGATTGCATCCAAGTACTGCATTTCGGACTCTTTTGTTGATCATTTCTTCTGAGGGATTCCTGCCCACAGTAGTAGATATAATGGTCATCTGAGTTAAATTCGCCCATTCCAGTCCATTTTCGTTTGCTGATTCCTAGAATGTCGGCATTCACCCTTGCCATCTCTTGTTTGACCACTTCCAATTTGCCTTGATTCATGGACATGACATTCCAGGTTCCTATGCAATATTGCTCTTTACAGCATCGGACCTTGCTTCTATCACCAGTCACATCCATAGCTGGGTATTGTTTTTGCTTTGGCTCCATCCCTTCATTTTTTCTGGAGTTATCTCTCCACTGATCTCCAGTGGCATATTGGGCACCTAATAACCTGGGGAGTTCCTCTTTTGGTATCCTATCATTTTGCCTTTTCATACTGTTCATGGGGTTCTCAAGGCAAGAATACTGAAGTGGCTTGCCATTCCCTTCTCCAGAGGACCACGTTCTGTCAGCCCTCTCCACCATGACCTGCCTGTCTTGGGTTGCCCCACGGGCATGGCTTGGTTTCACTGAGTTAGACAAGGCTGTGGTCCTAGCGTGATCAGATTGACTAGTTCTGTGAGTATGGTTTCAGTGTGTCTGCCCTCTAATGCCCTCTTGCAAACTCCTACCATCTTACTTGGGTTTCTCTTACCTTGGGCGTGGGGTATCTCTTCACAGCTGCTCCTTACTTTGGAAGAGGGTAATCTCCTTACCGCTGCCCTTCCTGACCTTCAATGTAGGATAGCTCCTCTAGGCCCTCCTGTGCCTGTGCAGCCATAGCTCCTCGGGTTGCTCCTCCTAGCCAACGGCCCTGGCCTCGGCCATGGGTGGCTCCTCCTAGCTGCTGCCCCTGGCCTCGGGCCCAGGGTGGCTCCTCAGGGTCACCGCCCCTGGCCTTCAGAATGAGGTGGCTTCTCCCGGCCGCCCCCTTACCTCAGATGCAGGGTGTCTCCTCCCGGCCGCCCCTGACCTCGGACATGGAATAGCTCCTTTTGGCCACCGCCCCTGACCTCGGACGTGGGTTGTCTCCTCCCTGCCACCACTGGCCTCGGACGTGGGGTAGCTCCTCTCGGCCATTCCTGCACCATTGCAGCCTGGCACTCTAGGCCGCTGCCCATGACCTTGGTCGTGGGGTGGCTCCTCTCGCAGCTGCCTTCGCTTAGTGCGCTGGCCGGCTCTCATAGCCACCTGCGCTTAGTGGATTATATAGTAGTGTCTATTTTATGTTTTTTGAGGAACCTCCTTCCTCCTTTTCATAGCAACTGCAACAATTGATATCCCCACCAACAGTGTACAAGACTTCCCTTTTCTCCACAGTCTCACTAGTACTTATTATCTCTTGTCTTTTTAATGCAAACCATTCTAATAGGCATGAGGTGGTATCTCATTATTGTTTTGATTTGTATTTCCATGATTATTAGTAATGTTGAGTATCATTTCATGTATCCATTAGCCATTTGTTTGTTATCTTTGGGGAAAAATGTCTATTTGGTTTCTCTGCTCATTTCTAAAGTGGATTGGTTTTGGCTATTGACTTTTATGAGTTCTCTACATATTTTAGCTATTAATCCCTTATCAGATATGTGATTTGCCAATATTTTCTTCTATTCTGTAGGTTGCCTTTTCATTTTGTCAATGGTTTTGCTGTGCAGAAGCTTTTTAGTTTGATGTAGTTCCACTTGTTTAATTTTTGCTTTTGTACCTTTGCTTTAGATATCAAATTTCTAAAAGAACTATTAGGACCAGGAGCTCAAGGAGCTTATTGCCTGCATTTTCTCCTAGGTGTTTTGTGATTTGATATCTTACATTAAAATTGTTAATCCATTGTGAAGTGACTTTCGTATGTGGTATAAAATATTTGTATAGCCTCATTCTTTTGAAAATAGTTGTCTAGTTTTCCCAATACCATTTTTTGATGAGACTATTCTTTCTCAATTGTATATTCTTAGCTCCTTTGATGTGAATGGCCATACATGCATGAGTTTATTTCTGAGTTTCTATTCTGTTCCATAAACTTATGCATCTATTTTAATGCCCATACCATACTGTTTTTGTTATTATACATTTTTAATATAATTGAAATCAGGAATCATGATGCTTCCAATTTTGTCCTTTCTTCTCAAGATTGCTTTGGGTATTCAGAGTCTTCTGTGCTTCCATACAACTTTTAGAATTTTTTGTTTACTTCTTTGAAAAATACCATTGGAATTTTGATAGGGATTACATGGAATCTGTGTTTGGATTTTAAAAATATGAGCAATTTAACATAGTGATTCTTCCATTTCATGATCACAGAATATCTTTCCAGTTATTTGTGTCTTCAGCTTCTTTCATCAGTGTCTTATAATTTTCAATGTAAATATTTTCACCTCCTTGGATAAATTTAGTCCTAGGTATTTTATTCTTTATGATGCATCTGTAAATGGCATTGTATTCTTAATTCCTCTTTGTAACAGTTTGCTGTTAGTGTACCAAAACAACCAACTTCTTATATTAATTTTACATCTTTCAACACTGCTCAATTTCTTGATTAGTTCTAACAGTGTTTTGGTGGAGTCTTTAGTGTTTTCTCTATATAATAGCAGATCATCTGCAAAGAGAGACTTTTGTATTTTTCCCTTTCTGATTTGATGCCTTTATTTATTTCTCTTGCTTAATTCCTTTGGCTAGGACTTCTAGTACCATGATGAATACAAGTGGAGTGAGTAGAAATTACTGTCTTATTCCTAATCTTAGAAGAAAAGCTTTCACTTTTTCAATTTTGAGTATAATGTTAGCTTGGGTCTGTTGTATATGGCTTTTATTATGCTAAGATAGTTTCCCTTTATAACCATGTTGTGGAGTGTTTTTTTATCACAAATTAACTTGGATTTTGTCAAATGCGTTTTTGTGCATCCATTAAGATGTTTCAAGTGATTTTAACCCTTTATTTTGTTAATGTAGAGTACCACATTTATTGATTTGCAGATGTTTAACCATTTTTGCATGCCTGGAAATAATTCCATTTGCATAAACTTTTAATGTACTGTTGAATTATTTTGCTAATATTTTTTAGGATTTTTGTATCTCTGTTCATCAAGGATGTTGGCCTATAATTTTCTTTTCTTGTAGTGTCTTTATCTAGTTTTGATATAAGGGTAATGCTGGCCTTAGAAAATAAGTTTACAAGTTTTCTCTTCTTCTATTTTTAATTTTTTGTGAGAGTTTTAAAGGTATTGGCATTAGTTCTACTTTAAATCTTTGGTAGAATTAATCAGTGAAGCATTTGACCCTAAACTTTAAATTGCTAGAAGATTTTAGATTACTGATTAAATATCCTTAGTAGAAATAGGTACATTAAGATTTTTCTTTTCTTCCTTCTTTAGTCTTGGTAATCTATTTATTTCTAAGAAGTTATCTATAGCTTCTAACTTTCCAATTCATTGGCAGATAACTGTTCATAGTAGTCTCTTATGAGCCTCTGTATTTCTGATATACCAAGTTTAACGTCTCTCTTCATTGCTAATTTTGAGTCTTCTTTTTCTTGGTAAGTATAGATTACTGTGTTTCACTGATCTTTTCTATTTTCTTGAGAGTCTTTATTTGACCTTTATTTTTGATCAATCTTTATTTCCTCCATCCTTCTAACTTTAAACTTATTTTTCTTTGATGTTAAGTTTTTTAAAGTTTTGTCATAATAAAAGGATTTCTTGCTGTGAAATTCCCACTGAGAACAGCTTTTACTGCATCCCACAAATTTTGGTATGTTGGATTTCCATTTTGTTTGTCTTATGAAGTTTATTGAAATCTTTTAAGTTGTTCTTTGAACCAATCTATATTCAGTATTATGCTGTTTAATCTTCATGCATTTGTGTATTTTCCAGTTTTAACTTGTAATTAATTTCTAGTGACATCAATGTGGTTAGAAAAAAGGCTTGGTATGATGTGATATTCTGATATTTATTGACTTTTCTCTGTGGTAATGTAAGATCTATCTGGGAGAATGTTCTATATGTACTCTTGCTTTTGGATAGAATGTTCTGTATGTTAACAGACATATATATCCAGCTGATGTATCATGTTTCACTTTAAAGCCAATGATTCTTTATTGACATTCTGTCTAGATGATTTCTCCTCCATTGATTAAAGTGGGGCATTAAAGTCCCTTACTGTTATTGAAAAGTGAAATCGCTCAGTTGTGTCCGACTCTTTGCGACCCCGTGGACTATAGCCCACCAGGCTCCTCCGTCCATGGGATTCTCCAGGCAAGAATACTGGAGTGGGTTGCCATTTCCTTCTCCAGGGGATCTTCCTGACCCAGGGATCAAACCTAGGTCTCCCACATTGCAGGCAGATGCATTAGCCTCTGAGCCACCAGGGAGTCTATTTCTCCCTTAAGTCTACTAATAGTTGCTTTATGTATTTCTTTGCTCCTCTGGCTGTGTGCATAAATACTTACAAATGTTATATATTCTTGTTTTAATGACTATCATTTTACAGTGGACTTAGTCTCTTATTGCAGACTGTCCTAAAGTCTATTTAATCTGATATAACCACCATAGTTTATCATTTTACCATTTACATAGAATATCTTTTTTTCTTTTTCTTTCCTTCCAGTCCATGTGTGTTCTTAAAGCTAAGTGAATCTCTTGTAAGCAACATATAGATGGGTCTTGATTTTTTGTTTTTAAAATATATTTAAGCCACTCTGTCTTTTGATTGGGAAATTTAGTCCATACATTTAAAGTGATCATTGGTAGATTTGAACTTGTTGCTGTTTTGTAACTCCTTTCTTCCTCTTCTCTTGATCCTTTCCTTTATGATTTGATGATTATCTGTAGTTTTATCTTTTATTCCTTTATCTTTTTGTGTCTACCTTTTCTTTGTGGTTACCATGAAACTTACATAAAACCATTTGCATTTATAAAAATGTATTTAAAATCGATAACAAGTTAATTTGGATAATTCTAAAGTTCTAGATATTTACTCCTCTTCCCAACATTTAATGTTTTTGATATCACTATTTTATCTCATATCTCCACTGACAATTATTATATTTCTTTTGCTAGTTTTAGCCTTCATACTAGATTTATAAGTGATAAATCTACAACCAACACATTAAATTAATCTTTACTTTAATATATATTTAACTTTGCCAGTGAAATTTACTTTCATATGTTTTTCTTTTGGCAATGAGAACATTTATTTCAGCTAAAGAAAGTCTGGCATTTATTTTAAGGCTGATCTGTTAGTGGTGGAGTTCTTCAATTTTTTCCTTCTCTGGAAAACAGTCTCTCCTTCAATTCTAAAGGGCACTTTTGATGGAAAGAGTATTCTAGATTGGCAGATTGTTTTTCCTTTTAGCATTTAATATATTATGTCTCTTCCTTCTGGCTACAGATTTCTGCTGGAAAAGCTGTTAACAGTCTTATGCAGGATCCCTTGTATATAACAGGTTTTCCTTTTGTTGCTTTTATAATTCTCTTCTTGTCTTTATCTTTTGACAGTTTAATTATGATGTGTCTTGGTATGGGTCTTCTTGCATTAAACTTTTTGAACAATTGGCATTCCCTGGTTCTGGATGGCTGTGTCCATCCTTAAGTTAAGGAAATTTCCAACCATTATTTATTCAGATATGGTTATTGCCCCCTTTTCTCATTCTTTCCTTCTGTAGTAAGTTATTTCAGTTGTGTCTGACTCTTTGCGACTCTATGGACCTTAGCCTGCTAGGTTCCTCTGTCCCTGGGATTCTCCAGGCAAGAATACTGGAGTGAGTTGTCATGCCCTTCTCCAGGAGATCTTCCCGACCCAGGGATTGAACCTGTGTCTCTTAGTCTCTTGCACTGCCAGATGGGTTCTTTACTACTAGTGTCACCTATGAAGTGAAAGTTGCTCCGTTGTGTCTGACTCTGTGACACCATGGACTATAGCCTGCCAATCTCCTCTGTCCATGGAATTCTCCAGGCCAGAATACTGGAGTGTGTAACCATTACCTTCTCCATCCCAGAAAGATTTGGGACCCCCTATAATAAAGTATCGGTCATCTTTTTCTAAAATTTATTTCATTCAAATATAGTTGGTGTACAATGCTTGTGTTCTTTTCTGCTGTAGGGCAAAGTGATTCAGTTATACATATATATACATTCTTTTTCATAGTCTTTTCCATTATAGTTTATCACACATATTGAATATAGCTCCCTATGTTATACAGTAAGACCTTGTTGTTTATCCATTCTATATATAATATTCTGCATCTGCTAACCCCAAACTCTCAATCCACCCTTCCCTCCCCACCACCTTTCCCCTTGGTAACAATTTCATTCTCTATGTTTGTGAGTCTGTCATTTCAGTCACTCAGTCATGCCTCAGTCTTTGCAGCCCCATGAACTGCAGCACACCAGGCCTCCCTGTTCATCACCAACTCTCGGAGCTTGCTTAAAATCATGTCCAACGAGTCGGTGATGCCATCCAACCATTTCATCCTCTGTTGTCCCCTTCTCCTTGTGCCTTCAGTCTTTCCCAGCATCAATCTTTTCCAATGAGTCAGTCAGTTCTTTGCATCAGGTGGCCAAAGTACTGGAGCTTCAGCTTCAGCATCAGTCCTTCCAATAGATATTCAGGACTGACTTACTTTGGCACTGAGTGATTTTTATCTTGCAGTCCAAGGGACTCCTAAGAGTCAGTTTTATAGATATGTTTATTTGTGTCATATTCTATATTCCACATATAAGGGATATCATATGGTATCTTTTTTTTATCTTTCTGACTTACTTTACTTTGTATGATAGTGTCTAGGTCCATCCATGTTGCTACAAATGGTATTATTTAATTCTCCATTCTTTTTTATGGTGGAATAGTATATATATATATATATACATACACCACATCTTCTTCATTCATTCATCCATCAGTGGATATTTAGGTTGTTTCCATATGTTGGCTATTGTGAATAGTGCTGCTGTGAACATAGCGGTGCATGTATCTTTTGAATTATAGTTTTGTCTGTATATATGCTCAGGAGTGGGATTGCTGGATCATATGGCAACTCTATTTTTAGATTTTTGAGGAACCTCCACACTGTTTTCCACAGTGGCTGCACCAATTTACATTTCTACCAACAGTGTAGGAGGGCTCCCTTTCCTTGACAACCTCTCCAGCACTTGTTATTTGTAGACATTTTAATGATGGCCATTCTGAGTGATGTGAGGTGGTACCTCATTGTACTTTTGATTTGCATTTCTCTAATAGTTAGGGATACTGAGCATCTGTTCATGTGCTTGCTGGCCATCTGTGTATCTTCTTTGGAGAAATGTCTACTTAGGGCTTCTGCCTAAGAAATGGAATATTTCCTGCAATTTCAGTAATGGATGTCACAGTCATCAGTCACTGTAGCCCTCCAATTCGAGCCAGTCAACCCTAAGAGAGCTCAAAAGGAGAATACTTGCCAATTAGTAGCCATCAGAATACAGCCACGTCCTATAGTGAGCCCCAAGGAACTCTGGACATGAAAACAGGATACTGGCCCCAGATCACTGAAGTCCATATCAAAGGAATAACGTCATTGAGCCCAGACTCTTGCATCTTCCCATACATAAAAAAGTGCTAAATTTCTTAACTTGGGTTATCTGGTTCTCTTGAATAATAATTTTTGATGTTCAGACTACCTACCCTTTGTTACACTACTTCTAAATAACCTGGCTCTTCCCCTCACCTTCTTGGAGCAGTTGTCTCAGAGTGGCTTGAGATGCTGCCTCCTAAACCAGAATATGCCAGCAAATTTGGAAAACTCAGCAGTGGCCACAGGACTGCAAAAGGTCAGTTTTCATTCCAATTCCAAAGAAAGGCAATGCCAAAGAATGCTCAAACTACCACACAATTGCACTCATCTCACATGCTAGTAAAGTAATGCTCAAAATTCTCCAAGCCAGGCTTCAGCAATACGTGAACCACGAACTCCCTGATGTTCAAGCTGGTTTTAGAAAAGTCATAGGAACGAGAGATCAAATTGCCAACATCCCCTGCATCATGGAAAAAGGAAGAGAGTTCAAGAGAAACATCTATTTCTGCTTTATTGACTATGCCAAAGCCTTTGACTGTGTGGATCACAATAAACTGTGGGAAATTCTGAGAGAGATGGGAATACCAGACCATCTGACCTGCCTCTTGAGAAATCTGTATGCAGGTCAGGAAGCAACAGTTAGAACTGGACATGGAACAACAGACGGGTTCCAAATAGGAAAAAGAGTACGTCAAGGCTGTGTATTATCACCCTGCTTATTTAATTTATATGCAGAGTACATCATGAGAAACGCTGGACTGGACGAAACACAAGCTGGAATCAAGTTTGCCGGGAGAAATATCAATCACCTCAGATATGCAGATGACACCACCCTTATGGCAGAAAGTGAAGAGGAGCTAAAAAGCCTCTTGATGAAAGTGAAAGAGGAGAGTGAAAAAGTTGGCTTAAAGCTCAACATTCAGAAAATGAAGATCATGGCATCCAGTCCCATCACTTCATGGCAAATAGATGGGGAAACAGTGGAAACAGTGTAAGATTTCATTTTGGGGGGCTCCAAAATCACTGCAGATGGTGACTGCAGCCATGAAATTAAAAGATGCTTACTCCTTGGAAGAAAAGTTATGACCAACCTAGATAGCATATTCAAAAGCAGAGACATTACTTTGCTGACTAAGGTCAATCTAGTCAAGGCTATGGTTTTTCCTGTGGTCATGTATGGATGTGAGAGTTGGACTGTGAAGAAGGATGAGCACTGAAGCATTGATGCTTTTGAACTGTGGTGTTGGAGAAGACTCTTGAGAGTCCCTTGGACTGCAAGGAGATCCAACTAGTCCATTCTGAAGGAGATTAACCCTGGGATTTCCTTGGAGGGATGATGCTGAAGCTGAAACTCCAGTACTTTGTCCACCTCATGCGAAGTGTTGACTCATTGGAAAAGACTCTGATGCTGGGAGGAATTGGGGCAGGAGGAGAAGGGGACGATCGAGGATGAGATGGCTGGATGGCATCACTGACTCTATGGACGTGAGTCTGAGTGAACTCCAGGAGTTGGTGATGGACATGAGGCCTGGTGTGCTGTGATTCATGGGGTCGCAAAGAGTCGGACATGACTGAGCGACTAAACTGAACTGAGCTGAACTGAAACCAGAAGTCCTAAAAATTTCCACTGACTAAAACGTAACTCACAACTTTTAGATTGCATGTAATTTTTTCAGTCTACATCCCCATTTTTCAGCTAGGTTGTTTTTTTTGTTACTGAGTTTTATGAGCTGTTTGTATATTTTGGAAATTAAGCCCTTTTTGTTCTCATAATTATCAAATATTTCTCCCAATCTGTAGGTTTTCTTTTCATTTTGTTTATGGTTTCCTTTGCTCTACAACAGCTTGTAAGTTTGATTAGGTTCCAATTGCTTATTTTTGCTCTCATTTCTATTTCCTTGGGAGAGTAATTTAAAACATTGGTATAATTTATGTTGGAGAATGCATTGCCTATGCCCTCTTCTAGGAGTTGTACAATGTCATGTCTTATATTTAATTCTTAAGTCATTTTGAGTTTATTTTTGTGCATGGCATGACAGTGTTTTCTGCTTCATTGATTTACACGTGGTCATCCAACTTTCCCAACACCGCTTGCTGAAGAGAATCTCTTCTACATTGTATATTCTACACTGTATATTCTTGTCAAAGATTAATTGGTGTGTAGATTTATTTCTGGGCTCTCTATTCTGTTGCATAGATCCATATGTCCGTTTTTGTGCCAAATATTGGTCATCTTGATATTGTCCATAAGTCCTTTAAGCTTTCTTCATTCTTTTCTTTTTCTTTTTGCTGCTCTGATAGATACATTCCATGCATTTCAAGTTTGCTATCCTTTCTTCTGCTTCATCTAGTCTTCTGCTGAACACTTTCATTTATTTTTCTGACCAATTATTATATGTCTCAGCTCCATGATTTCTACTTGTACTTTGTTGAAATTTTCACTTTATTCATGAATTATTCTCCTGACCTTGGTGATCATCATTATGAACATAATGATGCTCATAATTTCGAACTCTATCAGCTAAATCACTGATCTGATTTCATTAAGATGTTTTTCTGGGATGTAATCTTGTTCTTTAGTTTGGAACATAGTACTTTATTTCTCCGTTTTCATCGAATCTCTGTTTTTCTCTGCATTAGACAAAATAGCCATCTCTCCTGAGTTTGGGCAGGTCATTAACCTTCAGTCTTATATTTCCTCCTTGCATAAGTTCTTAAGGTCAGTCAGGGATGAATATCTTCTCTTTTAGCCTGTACCATACCCCATTCAGATCCTGAGGAATCTATCTGTGCTTTACCATGTCTTCTACAGCTAGCTAGTTGTTCAGAATTTGCTCTTGAATTTGTGGCTAGGCTCTTATTTTCTGCAACTGAAATCATAGTCTTAGACCTGTGTGATATTGCCAACAGATTTTATTGTTTTTTGGTAATGCCAAATGTTAAAGGATATTCCCCCTGAGATGAAATCAAATAGACACAATACCCTGAGCATTAAGGGTGGGACACACTTATGCTCCCAGTGAGCTTAAGTTGGGACAAAATATTGTCTGTGCTCTGGAGATGGTGTATTTAAAGCAGCTGTAAAAGAAGGTTAGTTGTCTTACTAACTTTGAGGCTATTGGCTTTTATAGCTACTGTACCACTAAAGTGGTTAGAGAGAGTAATATAAATAACTCCAAATTTTTAAAAAAATAAAATTTAAGGTTAAAAATTAAATATCCCTCCATTTTACCAAGGACCATTAGTTTCCCTGGGATAGGTGATTTGCAGTCCCATCTCTGATTTGCACTAATATCCAGAGTTCTGAAATGGCTGATTGTAGTTGTTTTACCAGTAACATCATGGTTTTTGTTGTTGTTGTTGTTTTTCTATTTTTTGTTTGTTTGTTTTTTAATGGGAGAGTTCACTAAGGTCCTCTATCATTCTGGAAGTCAATCATTATGCAGACTTTGTACTCTGCTTCAGCATAGCTTTTGGGGACAACTGGCTGAGGCAAGAAGATTAGGTCAGCTAAAGAAAGGTCCGCATGTTCACAAGTAGCTGCAGCAAAGAGGAGCTGATCCAGGTGACTGAGGATTCATCCTATGAATTCCATAGAACTGTGTAATCAGAGAAACCTGCAAAATCCTAAAAGGGTATCTCAACAACTGACTATCATATATTACTTTAGCCTGAATAGTAAAAGAGGGCACAAAGTAGATGATTTATGTGTTCAGTTTTGTAGCAGATTCTTCTGAAACTCTGGGAAATACCCTCTTTGTCTGTTAATAGTACTTGTGAAAAATTCTCATGCTTGATCATAATTTCCTGATCCAAGTACCTGCCACATCTCTAAGCTTTCCTTTCCTTGGAATTCTGAAATGTCACTCAGCCCAAGTACAGTAACAGCCCAGGAGAAAGCAGGAGTTAAACCCATAAAGGATAACTCTCACCAGGGGGTGATAAGAGCCAGTGCATAAATGCCTCAGCCTCCTATTCTCCAGAGGGTCAATTGTGAAGGTGCTTTGGGAAGTGGAATTGATCAAGAGTCTTCTCAGGCTGTATGAGTAACAAGAGAGTTGGTTATGAATTCCCAAATACTACCCGCTGTGAGGACAGTGGGTAAAATAATCAATGAGGGTCACACTTAGGCTTGGATAGGGGAAAGATTACCAAGAATATTGGGACAGGAGTAGACAACAATAGTGTGTTGGTGGCCCAGTTACATGGTACTTAACTTTCTACAAGATTCTACCCATTAGGTAGACATTAGAGGAAATATTTAAGCTTTCAGAGAAAAGATAATATACCTTGGCAAAGAATCTAGTGGACATGGAGAAGAATCATGAGAATTCACTGAGAGAACTATGTTCATTTTAGGGAAGTTACTAAGTGCCTTTAGATTCTGAATATCAGATGTTTAATGTTGCCACCTGAAAGTCCAGGTTTGCCAGTGACAAACAACTGAATATGTACTTTTCTAATCTACACAGATTACAGAACTGCAATTTTGTAAAACATTGCATATGTGTATAGAGATTAAGTCAAAATATAGGTTTGTTTCTCTTCCAATGTTTCATACAAGAGGAATCTTGTTATTCTTGAATGCAAAAAGAAAGTTAAGGCAGCAATTAGAAAATAGATAAGTACATACAGACCTAATCCATCTCTTCTCTAGAGGAAAACAACAAGATGCACTTTATCTTAAATGGCTTTTACAGGAAGCACTGAGCAACTTGTAACTATGGTGAATTGACTTATGGCTAATAGGATATTCATTACACCCTTGAAAAATTGGATTTTCTTAATTTCACTTTCTGTTAGGTTGTTAAAATGTATAGTAATGTAACAGATTTTTATATATTGATTTTGTACCCTGCAATTTTACTGTATCTGTTTATAATTTTAAACAAGTTTAGTGCAGTCTTTCTTGTTATTCAGTCACTAAGTCCTATCTGATTTTTTGCAACCCCATGGACTGCAGCACACCAGGCTTCCTTCTCCTTCACTATCTTCTGGAGCTTGCTCAAACTCATGCCTATTGAGTCAGTGATGCCATCCATCTCATCATCTGTTGCCCCTTCTCCTTCCTCCTTCAATCTTTCCCAGCATCAGGGACTTTTCTGGTGAGTAGGCGCTTCACATCAGGTGGCCAAAGTATTGGAGCTTCAGCATCAGTTCTTCCAATGAGTATTCAGGGTTGATTTTCTTTGGGGTTAACTGGTTTGATTTCTCTGCTGCCCGTGGGATTCTCAAGAGTCTTCTCCAGCCTCACAGTTGGAAAGGATCAATTCCTTAGTGCTCAGCTTTTTTATGGTCCAGCTGTTACATCTGTACATGACTAACGGAAAAACCGTAGCTTTGACTAAATGTACCTTTGTCAGCAAAGTTTGGCCTATGGTTTTTAATATGTTGTCTAGGGTTTTCTATATATAAAATTATATCACCTACAATTATTGACAGTTTTATTTCTTCCTTTTCAATTTGAATGACTTTTACTTCTGTTTCTTGTGTAATTATTCTGGTGATGGTGGTTTAGTTGCTGAGTTGTGTCCAACTCTTGTGACCCCATGAACTGTATGCAGCCCACCAGGTTTCTCTGTCCGTAAGGTACTCTAGGCAAGAACATTGGAGTGGGTTGCCATTTCCTTCTCCAGTGGATCTTCCTGACTCAAGGACTGAACCCAGGTCTCCTTCACTACAGGCAGTTTCTTTTTTACCTACTGAGCTAACAGGGAAGCCAGCCCCTGGTAATTAATTATTCTATGTTGAATAAGAGTGGCAATTGTGGGTATCATTATCATGTATCTGATCATACAGTGATACCTTTCAGTTTTCATCACTGAGTATGATGTTAGCTGCAACTTGTTATACAAGGCCTCTATTATTTTAAGGGATATTCCTTCTATACCCATTTTATCAAGAATTTTTTTATGTAAATGGTTGTTGAATCCTTTCAAATACTTTTTCTGCATCTATTGAGATGATCATATGATTTTTAACTTTCCTTCTGTTAATATGGTATATTACACTGATTGATTGCAGATGTTAAACCATCCTTGCTCCCTGGAATGAATCCCACTTGATCATAATATGATCCTTTATTTGGTTTGCCAATACACTGCAAACCGAAGGATATACATTGATGTCCATTATGGCGGAGAAGGCAATGGCACCCCCACTCCAGTACTCTTGCCTGGAAAATCCCATGGACGGAGGAGCCTGGTGGGCTGCAGTCCATGGGGTCGCGAAGTGTCAGACACTAAGCAACTTCACCTTCACTTTTCACTTTCATGCATTGGAGAAGGAAATGGCAACCCACTCCAGTGTTCTTGCCTGGAGAATCCCGGGGACAGAGGAGCCTGGTGGGCTGCCGTCTATGGGGTCGCACAGAGTCGGACACGACTGAAGTGACTTAGCAGCAGCAGCAGTCCATTATGGGCATATAATTTTCTGTGTTTTCTTGTTGGGTTTGGTATCAGGGTAATGCTGGACTTGCAAAATGAAGAGGAGAGAATGCTTACTAACTTATTTTTTTTGGAAGAGTTTTAGAAGGATAGGTATTAAAATCCTCATTAAATGTTTAGTAAGGCTTATTTGTGAAGCTTTCTGGTCCTGGACCTTTTGTCTAGGGGACATTTTTAATTACTGCTTTAATCTTACTAATGATCCATCTATTCAGATATCTGTCACTTCTAATTCAGTCTTGAAAGATTATAGGAATCTAAGAATTTATCCATTTCTTCTGGGGCTTCCCTGGTGGCTCATAGGTTAAAGCATCTGCCTTCGATGCGGGAGACCTGGGTACGATCCCTGGGTCGGGAAGGTCCCCTGGAGAAGGAAATGGTAACCCACTCCAGTATTGTTGCCTGGAGAATCCCATGGACGTAGAAGCCTAGTAGGCTACCGTCCACGGGGTCGCAGAGAGTCGGACACGACTGAGCGACTTCACTTTCATGACTGTCAAATTTGTTGCCATATAGCCATTCATAGTATTCTAATTATTTGTATATCTAGGCTATCCATTTTAATTTCTCCCTTTTCATTTTTGCTTTTATTTATCTGAGCCTTCTATTTCTTGTTTTCCTTCAGTTCAGTTCAGTTGCTCAGTCATGTCCTACTCTTTGTGACCTGATGGACTGTGGAACACCAGGCTTCCCTGTCCATCACCAACGCCCTGAGCTTGCTCAGACTCCCATCACCAACTCCTAGAGTTGCGTTACCGACTCCTGGAGCTTGTTTTCCTTAGAGAGGCTAACTAAAGGCTTGCCAATTTATCTTTTTAAAGAACCAGCCATTAGTTTAATCAATCATTTCTACTGCCTTTTAGTCTGTTTCATTTATTTCTGCTATGATCTTTATTCCTTTCCTTCTACTGACTTTGGGCTTCATTTTTTTTCTTTTCCTAGTTCCTGTAGTTGTAATTAGATTGTTTGAGATTTTTCTTGTTTTTTTAACCCAGGCCTACATTGGTATTTTGCTGCATCCTTTAGAATATTTGGGTGGAGGGAGGGGATCTTTCATTTCTCCTTTGATTTCTTAGTGCATCCAGTATTCTTCAGTAGTATGCTATTTTGTCTCCACATATTTTTTGTAATCCTCCAGCTTTCTTGTACTTCATTTCTAGTTTCATATTATTGTGTCAAAAACATGCACAATATGATTTTACCCTTTGTAAATTAAGTGAGGCTTGTGTTTTCTGATATGTGGTCTATCCTTGAGAATGTTCCATGTGTGCTTGAAAGGAATGTACATCCTGCTACATTTGGAGGGAATACTTTGTATAAATCTATGAAGTTCATCTGGTTCTAATGTTTAAGGCTGTTTCTGATGGGTGTTGATGACTTTCTATCTGGATAATCTAGCCATGGGTGTAAGTAGAGTATTTAAGTTCCCTACTAGTTTTGTGTTGCTCTCAATTTCTCCATTTATGTACACATTTTTCACATGTTACCTTTTTGGGCTTGAATTCTATTTTGTCTGAGTATTGCTATACCCACTTTGACTGCCATTTGCTTGAAATATCATCTTTCATTCCTTCACACTTTAAGCCTATGTTTGTGTTTAGAACTGAGATCACTCTCCTGGAGGCAGCATAGAGTGGTGCCTTATTTTTTCATGTATCCAGCCACTCTGTATGTTTTGACTGGTAAATTCGATCCATTTATGTTTACAATAATTATTGATAAATGAGGACATAGTTCTACCATTTTCTCTTTTGTTTTCTGGCCATTCTATTAGTTTGATGTTTTTCTCAGTTTCCTTTTTTAAAATGTTTTGTGTCACTGCTCTAGTTTTGTAGTTACCATGATGTTTGTATCAAACTGCTGTAGATAAAATTGTCCTATTTCTGCTCAAAACATCCTATGTTCATTTGCCTATATGGTTCCATCCTTTTCTTTTATGCTTTTCTAATTTTCTCTGTTCGTGTTGTTACCAAATTAAAGTAGATATAGTTATTTTTACTGACTTTTTTCCCTTTGATTTTTTGAGCTGCACTTTTTTCTGTATATCACCTTAGTCAAATTTTTGTGTACTTTTGCCTTGTTGCTTCTCTGGTGGTGCAGAGGTTAAAGCATCTGCCTGCAATGTGAAAGACCTGGGTTCGATCCCTGGGTCGAGAAGATCCCCTGGAGAAGGAAATGGCAACCCACTCCAGTATTCTTTCCTGGAGAATCCCATGGATGGAGGAGCTTGGTGGGCTACAGTCCACAGGTCGCAAAGAGTGGGACACGACTGAGCGACTTCACTTCACTTCACTTTTGCCTTTTTGTAAGGCAAGTCTAGAGGTGGATGAACTCCCTCACCTTTTGTTTGTCTGAGGAAATCTTTATTTCTCTTTCATATCTGAATGATAACTTCACTAGAGAGTATTCTTGGGTGACTTTATTTTTCAGTATTTTGAGAATGTAATTCATTCTCTCCTGGACTGTAGAGTTTCTGCTGAGAAATCTACGGATAGCCTAATGGGAGATCCTGTGTAGGTTACTTTTTAACCTGACTACCTTTAAAATTATTTGTCATTGACTTTTACGCATCTTGTAGAAAGTCTTCTTGCATTGAGATAACTAGGTGTTTTCTTGGTTTCATGGCCTTCCCCAGGGTTGTGAAGTTCTCAGCTATTTTTCTCTTTAAGTTAGCTCTCTGAACACTCTCTTCTCCTTCTGGGATAACCTATTATCTTTAGGAAGGGTGACAAAATGGAGTTGGGTAGCTCTTATAGATGTCTTCATTAATTTTAGTTTTCTTCCCCCTTCTATCTATATCATTTCTAAATTTCTCTTCAATATGGTCTGCTCTATTTCCAATGCTTTCTAATTCAGTCTCCATCTTTAAAAACAAAAATTATTGAAGTATAGTTGATTTGCAGTGCTGTGTTAGTTTCTGCTGTATAGCAAAGTGAGTCAGTTACACATATACCTATATCTACTCTTCTTTAGATGCTTTTCCCATATTGGCCATTACAAAGTATTGAGTAGATGTCCCTGTGCTATAAAGTAGATCTTTATTAATTATCTATTTTATATACAGTAGTGTGCATATGTTAATCTTCCAATTTATCCCTCCTGTCTCCTTTCCCCCTGGTAACCATAAGTTTGTTTTCTACATCTGTGACTCTATTTCTATTTTGTAAGTTTATTTGTACCATTTTTTTAAGATACCACATATAAGTGATATCATATGCTATTCATTTTTCTGTCTTCACTCAGTATGACAATCTCTAGGTCCCTCCATGTCACTGAAAATGGCATTATTTCATTTTTAATGGCTAATATGCCATTGTCTATATGTACCACATCTTTATTCATTCTTCTGTTGGACATAAAGGCTGCTTCCATGGACTGAACTTTGGGGTACATTTATCTTTCTGAATTATGGTTTCCCAAGAATATATGCCCATTTACTGGGTTTCTCAGCTTTAGGATTTGTTTGGTTCTTCTTGTGGTTTCTTTATGGCAATTACTTTGGATTCTCCATCAGTTAAATTGCAATATTCTATGACTTTAACTTTGGTTTTTGGAGAATCATCACTTTCTTTTTCTGATACCATACTTCCAGACTTTTCATGATGCTTGATGAATTTTTCCTGTCCTGGTAGATTTGAAAGCAGGGAATAATTTATTTGGGTAAAACTTTTTTTACTGGATTCTAACAATTCAACTGGTTAGTAACTGGTTAGTAATTAGGAGCCTTTTTCAATAGGTGGCATTGAAGAAAACGTTTTGAGAACAGGCATTTCCCACACCACTTCCCCACTCCCCCAACCCAGGCCATCAGGTTGTGGGCTCCACCACTGCGGGTGGGAAGGAATTGCAGGCGTCCCTGGAGCTGGAAGGCCAGCGTTTCCGGTCCCACTACCTCCCCTGCTGTCACTGGGCTCAGCTGCCATGGCCTGAAATTGCACGCTCTGCATTGGCTGCTCATCTGGCTCTGCCTCTTCTCTGTGTGGATCTCTCTGGTATCCTAGTGTGTTGGGCAGAGCAACCTTTGTTGAGTTAGGGGTGTTTTCATGGTTTTAGACTGAAGGAGAGAGACAAAGGCAACATCTTACATTGCCATGATGCTGACATCACTCTAACTGCCTGAAGGGTACCCATCTTTCTGTGAGAGAGGTTTCTTTGCTTAAGTCTGAGGAGCAGGCTTCTAATTTACTGCAGTGCTCCAGAGAGGGGGGAGCTAGCAGGCACCGTTTTTGTAATCTCCTTTTGTAAGGTCCTAGAATCTCTTAAAAGGGACTTATGTACATGTAAGCGGCCCTGGTTTTGTGGCTGTCACTTCAGAGGTGTGCCTTCTTAGCTGGTTCGAGGGGCCAGCATTGTTTATGTGTGAGTCCCATAGGAGGGTAATGACTAGAGAAATAGTTTTTAATCAGCTATGTATCTAGAGCACAGTGCAGAAGCAGTAGAAATGTCCAGAACATATGAACATGTTCAACAGGACAGTAGCAAACAAAGAAACGTTTTCTAATTGGTTATGGACTCAGTGAAGAGGGAGTGCCCAGAAATGTTCACCTCCCAGTCTTCCCCTGAAAGAGGTATATTTTCATACTTTAAAAGCTGCTGGCTTATATCCTTCCTTTTAGGACACTATAGGTCTTGGCACACCCTCAAGGATTGCGAGTCACTAAAAACAAAAAAGAAATTGCTTGGGCAATTACTAAGGATTGAAAGGCAGAAAAGATCTAGGACAGGGCTGAGCACAAAGCTTTTTTCCCCTACACAAGCTTAGTCCTTCAGGACTAGGAGAGGTGGCTGCTTTTCTAAGGCAGAGAAACCAACAAAGAGTTAAAATGAAGAAACAGATACATATGTTCTAAATTTCAAGATTAACCCCCAGAAAAAAATACCCAGTGAAATACAGGTAAGTGATTTCTTTGACAAAGAATTCAAAATTAGTCATGAATATGCTCACTGAGTTTAGCAGAATACACAAAGTAAGAATTTCAACAAAGATAGAAAATATAAGTACCCAACAGAAATCAGCAGCTGAAGAATACAATAACTTACCTAAAAACTTACATCAAGGGTTTCAACAGCAGACTAGATGAGGCAGAAGAAAGGATCAGTCCCGGAAAACAGGGCGGTAGAATTCATCCAGTTAAAGGAGCAAAAAGAACGGAAAGGAACAAAGAGCTAAAGGGGCTCATGATCAACAGACCCCAGAGGAGAAGATAAAGGGAACAGGCATCCAGAGTCAGGAGGGCCAGAGAGTTCCAAATGAGAGAAACCTAAAAGATCTATACTAAGATACATTACAATTAGTCAAAGACAAAGAGAAAATCTTAAAACTAATGAGAGGAAAAAAAAACCCCATGTGGGTTCCCTTTACATAGCAGAAGATCCTCAACAGCTTTTTTCTGCAGAAATTTTGAAGGCCAGAAGGGAAAAACATAATATAGTCAAAGCCCCAAAAGGAAAAAAAGATACCAAGATTGTATCCATCAAAGCTGTCTCTCAGAATTAGAGAGAAAGAGCTTTTAAGGCAAGAAAAAGATGGAGTTTACCATCAATAGACTGGCCTTACAATAAATGTTAAGGGGATGACTTTCAACTGAAACAAGGGTTTGAATTGGGAAAATAAAAATATAAGAAGTAATGCATTTCACTAGTGAAGCCAAATGTATGTTAAAATTAAGAATAAACTAATGTATTGAAGGTAGGTTAATTACTTATAAGTCTAGTATGAAGGCTAATGACAAAAACAGTACAAAATAACTACAATAATTTGTTAATGGCTATACAAGATAAAGGGATATAAATTTTGATAGTTAATAAAACATGAAACATTGGCAGAGTAAAACTGTAGAGCTTTAGAATGCATTCAAATTCAACTTATAATTTACTGTTGTAAGATTTGCATAAAATATCTTTTGTTAACCACTAATAAAAACCTCTAGTAGATACTCAAAAGATAATGGAGTTTAAGTGTTACACTATAGGACATCGTCAAATCACCAGAGAGAAAGAAGGAATGCAAAAATTATTTGTTTAGAAAGAAAAAGAATGGCAATAATAAGTCTACACTTACCAACAAATAATTCAAATGTAAAAGAATAAACAAAAGAGTGGCTAGTGAATTTTTAAAAATCTATATTCTGCTTTATGGGCACAAATTTCAAGTCTGAAAGTGATGGGATGGATGAAGATACTCCCTAAAAATGTAAACTGAAGAAGGCTTGGGTAGCTATACTTATATCACACAACATAGGCTTTAAGACAAAGGAGGTCACATTTTACTAGTAAAGGGGTCAATCCAACCAGAGGACATACATTTGAAAATATTTATTCACCTAATGTAGGGTCACATAAATATATAAAACAAATTGTAACTGATTTTAAAAGATAAATATTAATAGCAATATGATAATACTAGGGCAGTTAAATACCCCCACTTTCATCAATAGGTAGATCAATGTAACAGAAAATAATTAAACACTGGCCTTAAATGACATGTTGGGCCAGATAGTCTTAACATTTACAGAACAGTCCATCCCAAAGTAAGAGAATACATGTAGCTCCCCAACACATGGAACACTCTCCAAGATAGAACATATGTTAAGCCACTAAAAAGTCTTAATAAATTCAAGAAAATTGAAATCATATTGAGCATCTTTTCCCACACAATGGTATGAAATTAGAAACCAGTTACAAGAAGAAAACACACTAATATATGGAGATTAAACAACATGCTAATGAATAACCAATGGGTCTAAAGAAATTTAAAAAAAATTGAGACAAAGATAATGTATATACAATACACCAAAACTATGGAGTATAGGAAAAGTAATTCTAAGAGGGGAGTTCATAGCAATAAACATAAAAAACTATAAAAGATCTCAAAACAACCTAACTTAACATCTCAAAGAACTAGAAAACTAAAAATACACTAATAGAATCAAGGAAATAAGATTAGAGCGAAATATATGGACTAACGATAAGATTTATGAAATTAAGAGCTGGTTTCTTCTTGTGTGTTTGTGTTTTAGAGCTAATTTCTTGAGGAGACCTTTAGCTAGACACACCAGGGGAAAAGACTCAGGTAAAATTAGGAAAAGGAGAGATTACAATAGATAAACAAATGATCAAAAGAGACTACTTTAAACAATTATAAGTCAACAAGGTAAACCTAAAAGGATAAATTCCTGGAAACACAATTTACCAAAGCTGACTCATGAAGAAATAGAACATCTGAACAGACTGATTACTAGTAAGGAAATTGAATTGGTAGACTAGTACCTCCCAAAAAAAGTCTAGGACTAGATGGCTTTACTGGTAAATTCTATTAATCATTGAAAAATAATTCCTACCAAGCCTTCTCAAACTCTTAAAAAACAGAAGATGAAAGAACATGGCCAAGTACATTTTATGTAGCCAGCATCATTCCTTGATGCCCTAGTTAAACAAAGACACTACCAGAAAAGAAAGTACTGGACATTCCATTATCTGTGATGATATGGATACAAAAATCCTCAATAAAATATTAGCAAACTGATTGCTACAGCACATTAAAAATATGAAGGATAAAAATTATTTCATTTCAGTGAGGTGAGGTGAGGTGAAGTCTCTCAGTCGTGTCCGACTCTTTGCGACCCCATAGACTGTAACCTACTAGGCTTCTCTATCCATGGGATTCTCCAGGCAAAAATACTGGAGTGGTTTGCCATTTCTTTCTCCAGTCATTTCAATAGATGCCTGAAAATCACTTGACAGAATTCACCATACATACATGGTAAAAACTCTCAACAAAGTGAATATAGAGGGAATGTAACTTAATAAAGGGAATATATGATAAGACTACAGCTAACATCATATTCAGTGGTCTCTCTAAGATCATGAACGAGGATCCCCGCTCTCACCACTCCACTATTTCAACATAGTACTGAAAGTCTTCACCAGAGCAATTAAATAACAAAAGAACTGCTTGGCATTTAAATCAGAAAAGTAAAACTCTTGTTTACAATTGGCATATTATATACAGCTGGAATCAAGATTGCTGGGAGAAATATCAATAACCTCAGATATGCAGATGACACCACCCTTATGGCAGAAAGTGAAGAGGAACTCAAAGCCTCTTGATGAAAGTGAAAGAGGAGAGTGAAAAAGTTGGCTTAAAGCTCAACATTCAGAAAACTAAGATCATAGCATCTGGTCCCATCACTTGATGGCAAATAGATGGGGAAACAGTGGAAACAGTGTCAGACTTTATTTTGGGGGCTCCAAAATCACTGCAGATGGTGACTACAGCCATGAAATTAAAAGACGCTTACTCCTTGGAAGAAAAGTTATGACCAACCTAGATATGAAGTTGCAGGGTGTAACACTATGTTTGTTATATACTTGAAACTAATATAATATTGCACATCAACTACACTTCAATAGTAAAAATGTAAGTGAAAAAGAATCATGTTATTAAGTTCTAGGGAATATTTCTGTTGCTTTTGAATTTTGATTGAAAAATAATAATGCTTAAGTTGTCATATGTCTCCCCCTGGAAGCATCATGTCACTAGGTTTTTGTTCTGTTTTGTGCATCAATCCATATTGATGCAAGAATGTTTATTCTTCCCTCAGGGAAAGAGTCTACACTGGTTGTAAGGAGCTGCCATAGGAGCCACTGGAGCGTTCAAGCCAGGGCCACACTCTTCCGGAGCAGCCCCAGCCAATGACTGAGCACATACATGGCAATAATACTAGACCCAAGACATTTCAGCCCAACGTGGGACTTTTCTATAGCTAATCTTAGCTGGGCTGGGAGCCCCAGGGCATTCTCAGAGTTCCGTCATAGTTTCAGGTTCTTCCTTTCCCCCATCTGTTTTCACTGTCCTGTTCTTTCACAGGTATAAGAATTTGATCATGGCCTAAAGTCTTTCTCTGACTAATTCTGCTCTCTCCTCCCTTTATCTTTCACAGTAATTCTCTTTTACTACTAATTCCATCTTAGCATGTGCTTCCCAAAGTTCTAGAAGCAACACAATTGGTATAATATTAGGAGTGATCTAAAAAGCAGGAGCTAAAATGGGATTTTGAAAATAGATCATTCATTAGCAGAGTGGTAAGGATGACCCCCTCTCAAGTGCAGTATGGGACATGGATAATCCATGGCATAAGGCAGCAGCCCTATCACTAAACAGTTCACCAGTGGCCACTTAGGGCAATACCCTGGTTGGCAGAACACCCTGGGGATTGCTGTGATTCAGACTTTAGTCTTTAGGTGCACCTTTCCGCTATACCCTTGGGACTGGCTATACATATAAAAGATGACTTGATACCCTGCAGAGAGATCAGGAGAAAATAAGAGTGATTATCAGACAGTTAAAGCCTAAATTCGAGGGCAGAAGTCTGTCTTAGATTAATTACTTTCTTTTTTTTTTTTATCTTCTCTAAGCTTTTCTTTTTTTAATTATTAAATTTATTTATTTTTTTAATTACAATACTGTATTTGTTTTGCCATACATTGACACGAATCAGCCATAGGTGAACACAATCTCCCAATGCCTAAGCCCCCTCCCACCTCCCACCCCACATCCTCTACTTGAATCATCCTGTGCATCCGCCCCATGCATCCTGCATCCTACATTGAACATAGATTGGCGCTTCGTTTCTTACAAGAAAATATACATGTTTCATTGCCATTCTCCCAAACCATCCCATCCTTTCTATCTCCTGTTGTGATAAGATAGGATGAAGCCAAGGAAGAGACTAAAGATCTGAACGTTAGGATTACTGAACTTCAAAGACGGTTGAACTCTCAGCCAAGTAAATCTATTATATTAAGGCTAGAGCCCTGGTTTGGAAAACCTAGAAACCTGATACCAGATCGGAAAATCTGGGTGGATACCTCCTGTACACTGTGGCTCTCTTGACTACCCTAAAGTCCTCTGAGCCTCCAGAGATGGTGCAACTGTCCTTTTGGGAGCTAGCTCCACCTCTACTCCCACTCTGTGAGAAGGCACTATATAATCCTCTCCTATACAAGATGGCAGAATTCTCATTAGAAACTTCCCCCACATGTATAATTGGGGTTATTCCATTATAAAATGGCTAGGATGTCAGGGTCACAGGAAGAAAGAGATTATAACTATAGGAAATTATAAGAATTAGTCAACATGTGCCAGGACAGTACCTAGAGATTGGATTTTGAGCCTTCTTTGACTGGAATATATAACTGGATAAGAATAGTTGACTTGGGTACACAAGATTTAAAATATGTCCCACCCTTCCAGGGACTAGGAGAAACACACTGCTAATGCAGCACTTACTTAGAAGTCTAGAGATGGTGTAAAAAGAATGTACAATGGATAAAAGTCTCAACAAGTGGTGATGGGAAAACTCGATAGCTACATGTAAAACATGAGATTAGAACATTACCTCACGCTATGTGCAAACATAAATTAGATCTTTAATCTATCTTAAAACTTGAAACCATAAAAATCCTAAGAAAGAATACAGGCAGAATTTCTTTGACATAAATCATAGCAATATTTTTTAGATATGTCTAAGGCAAGATAAATGAAAGGAAAAATAAATAAATGTGACCTAATTAAACTTAAAAGCTTTTGCAAAGCAAAGGAAACCACTGACAAAACCAAAAGATAATCTACAAAATGGGAGAAAATGTTTGCTAATGATGTGACTGACAAGGAGTTAATATCCAAAATATATAAAAGATCATACAACTCAATATCAAAAAACAAACAACCCAATCAGACATTGAATAGAAGACCTGAATAGATATTTCTCCAAAGAATACACACAGATGAAAAGATGCCCAGCATCACTAATTATTAGAAAAATTCAAATAAAAACAATGAGCTATCACCTCACATGTGTCAGAAAGGCTATCATTAAATGGTTTACAAATAACAAATGCTAGAGATAATGTGGAGAAAAGGGAACCCTTGTATACTGTTGGTGGGAATGCAAATTGCTATAGCTACTATAGAAGCACCATATGGCCCAGGAATTCTACTGCTAGGTATATACTCAAAATGAAAACACTAAATCAAAAAGTGCATGCACCCCGATGTTCATAACAGCACTATTTACAATAGCCCAGATGTGGAAGCAACCCAAATGTCCATCAATAGATGATAAATTCATATATATGAATATTTATAATAATCCATATATATGTAGAGTATTACTCAGTCATAAAAGAATGAAATTCTGCCATTTGCAACAATGTAGATGGACCTAGAGAACATAATGCTTAATGAAATGAGTCAGAGAAAGACATGTGAGATCACTTATATGCACAATATAAAAAATAACACAAAAGAATACCATGCAAAACAGAAACAGACTCACAGATACAGAAATCAAACTGGCAGTTACCATAGGGGATAGGAAAGGGGAGGAATAAGTTAGGGATGTGAGATTAATGGATACAAACTAGTCAGTACATATAAAATAGAAAAGCAACAAAGATATACTGTATAGCATAAGGAATTATACTCATTACCTTGAAATAACTTTCAATGGAGTGTAATCTGTAAAAATACTGAATCACAATCCTGTATATCTGAAAACATAATATTGTAAATCAACTATAGCTCAATTAAAAGAGAATGATTATCCATTCTGAACAAAGTTGTAATGCTTGTGTTGCCAAAGTAGATTATGGTGTGACTCATATCATGGCAAAGATGCATCCCGAAAATGACTGCATACTATTGTAAACTCAGCCAAGTAGAAACCATAATTGTGGCTATTGCCAATTAATGAGTAAATTGTATACAGCCATTGATTAGGTAAGTGTAGTTTTTTCCTATCCAATTCAGGAAGGGGTATCAAAGATAGCCCTAGGGGTAACATTCACATGAAATGGACAAGAAAATGCATTTATAAACCGTGATAATTCTTCCTTGCTATTATAATATAGTCAGAAGAGATCTGGATCATATGAATATGTAAAGAGCGTCACATTGATCCATTATATCCATGAAAACATACTGATTGGGCAGGATGTACGAGCTGACTAGTATACTAAAGGCTTTGATAAGAACCACGTTTTCTGGAAAGCAAGAGAGAAATCTTTATAAGGTTCCGGAATCTAATTTTAATAGTTTCTAGAGTTCTAGTGACCAGGAATGCACCTAGGTATCTCCAAAGTAAAATACAAATTGCTGCATCTTACATACTTTGCCAAGAAGAAGAAAGCACAGCGCTTGGTCAGCCTCTTTGCATCATGGAGACAGCAATTCCTTATCTGAGACAGGGGTCTGGTCCATAAACTAGGTGATACAAAGGTTGCCAGTTTTAAAGTGGAGCCTGGAGCAGAAAGGTACTCTTTGGCAGGTCCAGACTATGATGCAAGCAACTTTACATCATCAGTTAGATGATTCAGCAGTCCTGATGTAGTCAATGGTGAGAATGTTTCATTGTCGAGTTTATGGGAAAGCCTCTGGGGTTCTGAAGCAAGGCCATGTCATTTACAACACAATTATATGTCTTTGAGAAACAGTTGAAGGAAATGGCAACCCACTCCAATATTCTTGCCTGGAAAATCCCATGGACAGAAGAGCCTGGTAGACTGCAGTCCATGGGGTCGCTAAGGGTTGGACACTGAGCAATTTCACATTCACTTTTCACTTTCATGCATTGGAGAAGGAAATGGCAACCCACTCCAGTGTTCTAGCCTGGAGAATCCCAGGGACGGGGGAGCCTGGTGGGCTGCTGTCTATGGGGTCACACAGAGTTGGACACAACTGAAGCAACTTAGCAGCAGTAGAGAAACAGTTCCTGGTATGTTATTAGGGACTGGTAAAGGTGGAATGCTTGATCATGGAACAGTAAGTGACCATTTGTCTTAACCTGTTATAAGCTGGCCCATTAACTCAGTGGATTTGCATGGCTTATCCAGTCTTATAAGGTGGAAATGGTACATTGGAATTGAGCCTAAGCAAGCATGCTAAATCCTCCCATAGAACTTCACCAATCACTTCTCTGTCTCCTAGTTAGATGTACAGAAGTAGAAAGAGCGAGGGAACAAGCTATGGCCCAGCTTCTCCTGTCACAAGCAGCCTGGGGTCATTGCTGTTGCCAGGCACCCACCCAGAGAGAGAATCTAGAACTGGTGACCACAGAGTTCCCAGCACACAGCTGGCCTCCTCTGTTAAGGAGGTCTTGCCATATTGGGTTTTCTTTGCCAAGTGAGAAAGCAATACAATCAAATGGTAACGTATATGTAAAGACAGATGCCAACCCCTCTATGGGAAGGGATGTTTCAGATATCTTGAAGTAAATATACTAGTCTTGGCTCTCTTTTTGGGTACAAATAGTACAGATATCCCTTTTTAACTAGGGGTAGTATGTTAACTAGGGGATATAAAAGTGTGTTTAATTCCTGGAGTGGCATTCAGAAGTAAGGAGAACTGATCTGAAACAATGCAATCCTATAACCTGTGATAACACTGTATAGAATTTTGACATAGCATTTCTCCCTTTCATCATAAGGAATTGGAATGCAAAACTAGAAAGTCAAAAGATACCTGGAAAGACATGCAAAGAGCTTATCTGTACTATTTTAGTGAATTGGACATTGGTCAATCAACTGTTTGGCCAATGTAAGTTACTTCCTGTGCTCTTTAATAACAATTTTAATTTGAGAATTCATAAGACAAGAGCTAAGAAGGAAGAATCGTTAGTTTAGCACCATTATTAACACATGATAATACCTCAGGCACTTAATATTCCTATCACCTTCTAATTCTAGGTGAGGAACATAAAACTTCCTTCAATCACTTATGGAGATATCGGGATGTTTTAGAGAACAAGATCAGATCAGAGAACAAGATCAGAAACTGGGCCAGAAACTAAAGCCTATGAACTTTTTGCTATATTAGGCTGCCCAGTGTTTGAGGGAAAACTGCCTTCTCAGCAAGATTTGAGAAGTCAGTTCATTGTGTTATGACATTTTGGCAGCACTGTAGAAAAAGAAAGAAAGTGAAGTCTCGGTTGTGTCCAACTCTGTGACCCCATGGATTGTAGCCTACCAGGCTCCTCCGTCCATGGGATTTTCCAGGAGAGAATACTGGAGTGGGATGCCATTTCCTTCTCCAGAAGATCTTCCCCTACCCATGCATTGAACCTGGCAGACACTTTACTGTCTGAGCCACCAGTGAAGTCCACCACTATAGAAACCAGTTTCTAATACGACATTGAAATGTACAAAGAACATGACAATACTCAAAGGTCCGAATGAGATGAGTTCACTGAAAATTCAACTTCTTAAAAACCCTAGACACCTTGAAACTGAGTCTATGGACAGGATGAGAGAGAGTGGGGACAAATCTGGTCCCTGCCTTATAACAAAAATAACAACAATCATGGATTCCTGATGTGTCAAAGCCAGTTGAATAGGAGATGCTATCATGGAGCAGATGAACCATGTTTTAATTCCAGTGCTGGCCCATAAGGGGAAAGTAATTTTATCCAAGACTACTGGCATGAGGCCAACAGTCTAGTTCAACCCTGAGTATTCTTTCCAATCGCTTTCCCAAAGGTTTCATAATATGAACAACCTGTGTAAAGCAATAAACTCTGTGGCCTCCTAGAGAGACTACCACATTGTAACCATATACAACAGATCACATCAGTGCTGCCCACAAAGTATTTACAAAAATTAAAAGGCCTAGTAATTTAGGTTTCTGGAATCTACCATGGCCTTATTCTACATGAGTCCAGGGATGTTTCTGGTACTAAGTTCTGAAGCAAGATAAACTATCCCCATGAACCACCACTTTCCCAATGCTATGAGTCAACGAGGCCCAGCCTAAGCTCAGATGTATGAGCTCCTTGGGATATCACTGTACACACATGAATTTTCTTCTCATCCTAACCAGATTGCCTGCTTAGGAATCCATACCAGCTCATCTCAAGGGCCTGATCATTCTCTGCTGGAACAGGATATAAAAGCTGCTGCAAGCCATGCCTAGCTGCAAGCCATGTGCCTGAACTGCAGATATCCAAGAGCGAGCACCGTGGGGGAAAGAATATTGAAAGGATTTGTAGAATGACAGAATATACTTGCCTGATTCTTAACCACCCACTTCTTAGTACATGGCAGATAAATGATCAGAGAGGAGATATTATCTGGATGATATATAGATATGGGGGTCAGAACAGATGTTCAGGAAAATACTATAACAAGCAAAGAAAAGCAATAAGCAAACAGACATATTTCCATCTATGACAATATAAAAATTAACAGTCTGGGAAAAAGACCTCCTCCTCTGTTCTTTTCTGACCCACCAGAAAAAAATCCTGTAAATGCTCTTGCCTAAAGGGAAAAGAAAGGACAAGTCTACAGTAAGGTTCATTATTTCTGTACTGAGATGAACTGAGCCATTTCCCCAAGAAGAAAGAATCAAAGACTCAAGTGAGGAGGTAGGAAGCAATGAATAGGAGAATGTACCCAGTAGAGGTATGGACTGTGTCAGAGTGATGGGTAGTTTGAGGGAGCAGATTTCAATAAGCATTGCTGTGGACCATGGCTTTCGAAGAGCAGAGTAATTACAAAGGATGGAACTCCTTATTCACTTTTGAATCTAGACATGTGCCTCTGCAACATGCCACTGTCTTAAGATTTGAGCTGCATTAGTCTCCAACTTAAGGTGGGCTCCTGTCGTCTGCAATCTGAGACCGTTTAAGAATGGCCTTCAGTGTTCATTTTATTCTATTACTTTTAATGATTTTTAAAATTTACAGTTTCATTTCTTTCTGTCATAAATGCAGCTGTTTTATAAGTTATCATGCTTCTCTTTCCTTACTGTTCTATAAAGTTCATATTTTCTCAAAAGTCTTGTCTTAAATGAAGAAAATCATAGGAAATATTTCAGATACTTAAAGGGACACAGTGTATATGCCTGTCTATGTTCTAGACTGGAGAGACATTATTTATTCTGACTTAATGGCTTTTAGTGCCGAGCAGGAAAAATGAGGAACAATTACTAATTACAAGAACGAGAAATAGGAGTGATATTAAAGGATGTTTGGAATGCTATGTGTGCACATAGAAGGGATTTAATCTAGTCTAGGGAGTCATTGGTTACACACTATCAACAGCTTCCCTGGGAAGGCTTTATTAAGCTGAGGCCTCGAGTGAGTGACTTTGGGTACCTCATTGTCAAACTAGTACATTCTTTTTTTAAAAAAAAATGTCATTCAACACTTAATAAATTAGGCAAGAAAAAGACTTTTTACATAAAGATATAAGATAGATTCCCCCTACACACAATAGTGTATGTCATTAGCAACCTAATATCTGAGCTCTATGGGTTTCATAATCAATTTTAATTTGTCACTTAGACAAAACAGTCAAACGGATTTTGTGCATCTTTTAGGGAATTGTTTCTCCATTCCCTTACCTTCACTGAATCTCATTTTCAAACTTTAATCTGCTAAATTGTGAATCAATGAGAAATGATAAACTAATTGTTAACAATAGCTCTTTTATTAAAAAGTGTTAAAGAAGACACAAGACTAGAAACTTGCAAATTCTGCATAATAAATAGGTGACCTGAGTCTTTTTGGATGAAATAACACTAGACCCTTATGTTTTCCAGAAGTTTAGATCTTTTCAATATTCTTCTGGTAATGTTTCCATTAGCACTTCATCCTGAGGGGAAGTGAGTATATAAACTGGCCTTGACTATTTGACATTGCTGTGCAGGTGGTGACTGGCTTTCCTAAGCAATCTGTGTTAACTGTTAAGGTGGTATCTATACTTTACCTCCTTCCTAGTGCCCACCCATATCAGGAAAAAGCATCGCTAATTTGGATTTCAAATACTGAGCTCCCCTTTCCTTAAGTAGCCCTGCGTTTAATCCACACAGTGAGGCCATGGTCACACTTGACTTCCATCTCACTCCACTGCTTGCTTACTACCAATAATTCAAAGAAATGCTCTAGATGGAATGTATTCTTCTTTATCTTCTAGTGCTAATACAGACTTTTCCTTGTTTTCATCTCAAGTAACTTAAGTGAGGTTTTGTTATGGGTGGGAAAGAGTTTTACCCCTGAGCTCATCTTCCACAAGAGCCTCAGAAGGCTAGTTTGGGATGAATGTAATACAAGTCAGGTTCAGTTAGGCATGTTCCTTTTCTTCTGTTTTGTACATGCCTGCTGGGACCTTTTAAAGAGCTTTGAGCAAATTCAACCATTCATCCATATAAAAGTACAAAAAAATCCGTTCTCCTCTTTACCACCCACAATGGTGCAGTTAGGGAAGAAGAGAATGCACTTAACCCCATCTAGACTCGTGGCCCCCACTCTGTGGGCATGCTTTCAAACATTACTGCACTGCCCTCACCCTCCAAGCACACAGCCTGGTGCAATCAATTTCTGGGAGCTTGATTGACCTCCTTTTCTCTGCCATTCAGACTTCCTCTAAGCGGGTATACCTCTAACACTTGGCATCTAAATTCTCTAAAAAAAAGAAGCCAGATATTTACAAATGGTTAGATAAATGTAAAATGGGGATAGTTCTTCCTTAAGAATTGTTAACCGGGGGAGGTGGTGAAACATGGATGCTACTACTATGATACCAGATACACAGTCAGCACTAACATCCAGGATCTTTCAGGCTGTGGTGTCTTTCATAGCACACTGCATTCCAAGGTTCAGATTCAGCTTATGCTTCCCTTTTTTTAACCCCTGCCATGTCCTACTCCATAGGCTAAAAGGTATGGTTCTTAAAGAGATAGTAATAAGCAAAGGGAGAGATTATCGTGTTCACTGTGTTTCTTTCTGTCCCTGCTTTCTGAAAAACTTGATCTGTGTAAAGCAGGCTCTGAGATGAGTAAAAGTTTTTCTTTTTTTTTTTAAGAGTGCTCTTGGGACCCTCAACTGTAGAATGGAAGAGAAACACATAGAAATGGGCAGAAGGACAAGTCAAGTTGCAGTGCTACTTGGGTGGAATACCCATAGGAGATCTAAAGATAAAATTACCCTTCAGGGCTGCCCACATTTGCAACAAGAGGGCCAGGCCTTTAAAAGCCCAGGACAATCTTTTATGAGATGCAGTCCATCCAGGAAAGATGTATGACTTTGGGCAAATTTGTTCTCTGCCACGGAGAAACACCTGAAGGTGGCTGGTAGCTGAGGGCCTGCAGCACTCTCAGCAGCTTGTGGATTCAGTCCTTCATTCCTGAATGAGGATCTGGGGACCCTAAGGCAGTAGCCATCCCACTGCCTGATGTGTACCTGTAGAAAAGTTTATTTTCAAGTTTCCAAAGTTTTAAGCTTGTAGTCTGAGCCAAGTACATAATGTCTACATAAAAGTTGGAATATTTGTGAATATTGTTGACCAAAGAAAATCCTGATTGGGCCTGTCTTCACTAAAGAGTCACATATACCCTCAAGCAAAGCATATTCATTATTATCTATGTCTATTCAAAAGGGAAAATAATTGGCGGAAACTTTAAACTAGTCATCTTCTGAGGACCTCACTGGTGTTTAGGCATGACCTTCTTAAGTCTACACAAAACTGCAGGAGAGCTAGTAAAGAGAGACACTGCTTCCCAACAGATTGCCATGATAATGTAGTTGGATTTTGCCTTTCTAACTAGTATGGAGTAGTGGAGGATGAAAAAGCAATGCGGAAATGCTCAGCTATTTGCAATATTGCAGTGCAGAATGAGTAATAGAGACTTCTCTTATTTAGTTTTAGAATAAGGAGAAATCACTGCAGACCATTTACGGAAAGACTTCAGAGGTGAGACTCTTGACAGGCCTGTGGGAGATGGACAGAATCCACTTGGAGACAGTAAGGTAAGGTGAGGTAATATAGTGAGCAAAGATAAAGCTCAAAATGCTCAGAGGATACTGGGAAATAAATATATCTGCCTGGCTGTAACTACTTGTGAAACAGAAACAGGAAGAGGCTGGGACCAGATAATCAACTCCTTCATACCCAGGACAAAATAATACCAAAGGTTTGAGGAGAAGACTCACAGAAGCAGTGTCTCATGAAAGCAAACCTAACATATGGTGGGATATTAGATGTGGCAATAAAGCAGACTAATATGTTACATAATATCCAGGTATAAGACAATAGCCACAGTAGCATCAGTGAGAATAAAAGGGGAAGATATAATGACCTATGAGGAAATATCCATCTTCTTTATCCCTGTGTAATCCCTTAGGATCTGGACTAAATGAATCTGAATACAAATAAATTATACTCTTTAGTGTGACATAGACTGTAGTAGAGCACAGTTCACATGATTAATCTTTTCAAATGCTATTAACTTATTTGAGCTTCTTGGCATATTTCTATAGAGCTGTAGCTTGATATACATGATTTTCTACCATAGACTACAAATAGAAGTTTTCATTTATTCCCCATTACCCGTTGACAAAGGATTGGCAGAAGAGAAAGTCCTAGGTGTTACTTCTTGCATTTCCATAATTCCTTATAGTATAAACAAATATTTTCTGAAATGTTACATGTTACAAACATAATAAATATTATCACTATATATGGATTGACTGAGCCACTGGATAGTTTAGTCCATATAAATTCATAGTAAAAAAAATTTTTCAAAGACTATTTCCCCAAGAAGCTTCCTGAAGACTAAAGAGAGTCTTATGTCAACCTCAGAACAAATAATTGATCTTTGAGAACCTAAAATTGAATATACTAGAATACTGGTCCCTTACTATTTCCAGTTAGTTTCAATGCCACTTTAAAAGCCACCCCAAGAAAGGAGAGATTAAATGACAGAAGCAGGAGGACACAGAACTCACCTCCCCCCATAAATACATCAAATATGCATCTATGCGTAAGGCAGTTCTCATTGAACACTAACTGGAGACTGGCAGAAAGACTCTTGTTACAACTAACACTCTAAGAAATACACACAGGATTGAGCAGAAAAGGAAGAGAGGAGATCAAGTCAGGACTTGTGCTGCTGGGCTAGGACTCAGAAGGGGAGAGGGATTATAAGGGCTGGGAGATCCGCTATGGGAAGTGAGCAATTCGAGCCACATATTGGGTACCCTAACTCTAGGATTCAACACTGAGAAGTCCCTCTGGCTGGCTGGAGGGCTCATGGGACTAAAAGGAGAGCTGTGGGAAGTCTGGAATCCTCCCACAAGGTGCACACATATACATGTGCTTACTCCAGAAGCAGGGCAGTGAGGAAGAATGAAACCGTACAGGATGTTGGCTGGTTTCTCGTGACCACCCCAGCCGACAACAAGTGCCTGCTCCAGCCCTGCATGCTTCACAATGGACCTCTACGCTGGGGCAAGGGCTGCTGCAGCCAAGGGAGGGCTCAGTTGTGAAGGACAAAACTGGTAGATCTGAATAGCATCTGAGAAGGAGAGGAGCCGCCATTACTGTCATGAAGCGGTCCCACACTTTGCTGCTGTGGCTGCTACAGCCCATGCCCAGAGCCCCTGAGGCAGGGGAAACAGAGGTGGGAGTGGGCCACACCAACACTTAGAGCAAACAGAGCCAGCTCAGACTCAATGCTCTGGGCTTCCGCTCCAGCAGTGAGGCCCCAACCACACCCCCCAGTAGCTGGTTCTGGTGGATGACCAGTGGAAAAGCCCCAGCTCAGACCAGGCACTGGGCACAGCCCCTTCACCTTCATCCCACCTCTCTCCAAGATGACAGCTGCCAAAACACCCTGGGAAAAGACAAGATTCATGCTCACATCAGATCCAGCTCTCTCAAGACAGCCAGTGGGCACCCGCAGACTGTTCAGGGACACACCCACACAGGGATACCCCCTTCAAGACTTGATAGGTAACTATTTCATCTAATTTCATAGACATTTAAGCAAAATGAGAAAAGGGGTTTATTTCAAGTGAAAGGATAACAGAAAACCCCTTGGGAAAAAAACAACTAATAAAACAAAAATAAATAACTAGCCAGGAAGAGTTCAAAGCAGTAGTAATAAGAATGCCAACTGAATTAGGGAAAAGAATAGATGGACACAGTGGGAATTTTAATTAGAAAAATATTTTAAAAATCTGTGATGATGGTCATTACAAATGAAAAGAGCTCACTAGACTCTTCTTTCCATAGGATTTCCCAGGCAAGAATACTAGAGAGAGAAGCCATTTCCTTCTCCAGGGGATCTTCCTGACCCAAGGATCAAACCCACAAAAAGTAGCTCATACAACTCATAAAATAGTACAAGTCAATTTTTTTAAGTGGACAGAAGACTTAAAAGACATTTTTTCCAAAAAATATATAGATGGTTAACAGGCATGTGAAAGAAGCTAAACACTGTCAATCAGCAAAGAAATGCAAATCAAAACCACAATGAGATATCATCACACACATGTCAAGATGGCTATCATTGAAAAAAATCACAAATAGTATATACGCATGAAGATGTGGAGAAAAAGGAACACTTGTACTCTATAGAAATGGAAATTGATGCAGTCACTATGGAAAACAGTATGGAAGTTTCTCAGAAAACTAAAAATAGAACTACCGTGTAATCTATCAATTCTATTCCTGGGTATGTATCTGGAAAAATGAAAAACACATCAACCCCAATGTTCACAACATTATTTACAATAGTCAAAATATGGTAGCAGCCTAAGTACTTGGTCATCAACAGATGAGTGGATAAAGAAGACATGGCATACACACATATACACACAATAAAATAATAGTGAACTATAACGCGCCTTTTCTAAATTCAGCTTGAACATCTGGAAGCTCAAGTTTCATGTATTGCTGAAGCCTGGCTTGGAGAATTTGGAGCATGACTTTACTAGCATGTGAGATGAGTGCAACTGTGCAGTAGTTTGAGCATTCTTTGGCATTGCCTTTCTTTGGGATTGGAATGAAAATTGACCTTTTCCAGTCCTATGACCGCTGCTGAGTTTTCCAAATTTGCTGGCACATTGAGTGCAGCACTTTCACAGCATCATCTTTCAGGATTTGAAATAGCTCAACTGGAATTCTGTCACCTCCTCTAGCTTTGCTCATAGTGATGCTTCCTAAGGCCCTCTTGAATTCACATACCAGGATGTCTGGCTCTAGGTGAGTGATCATACCATTGTGATTATCTGGGTCATGAAGATCTTTTTATATAGTTCTTCTGTGTATTCTGGCCATCTCTTCTTAGTATCTTCTGCTTCTGTTAGGTCCATACCATTTATGTCCTTTACTGAGACCATCTTTGCATGAACTAGTCCTTTGGTATCTAATTTTATTGAAGAGATCTCTAGTCATTCCTGTTCTATTGTTTTCCTCTATTTCTTTGCATTGATCAGGAGGAAGGCTTTCTTATCTCTCCTTGCTATTCTTTGGAACTCTGCATCCAAATGGGTATCTCTTTCCTTTTCTCCTTTGCTTTTCACTTCTCTTCTTTTCACAGCTATTTGTAAGAACTCCTCAGATAGACATTTTGTTTTTTGCCTTTCTTTTTCTTGGGGATGTTCTTGATCCCTGCCTCCTGTACAATGTCACAAAACTCTGTCATAGTAAGCTGGATTTAGAAAAGAAAGAGGAATGAGAGATCAAATTGCCAATATCCATTGGATCATTGAAAAAAGCAAGAGAGTTCCAGAAAAACATCTATTTCTGCTTTATTGACTACGCCAGTCTTGGACTGTGTGGATCACAACAAACTGTGGAAAATTCTTAGAGAGGAATACCAGACCACTTTACCTGCCTCCTGAGAAATTTGTATGCAGGTCAGGAAGCAACAGTTAGAAGTGGACATGAACAATAGACTGGTTCCAAATCGGGAAAGGAGTATGTCAAGGCTGTATATTGTCACCCTGCTTATTTAACTTATATGCAGAGTACATCATGAGAAATGCTGGTCTGGATGAAGTACAAGATGAAATCAAGATTGCCGGGAGAGATATCAATAATCTCAGATATGCAGATGACAACACCCTTATGGCAGAAACCGAAGAGGAACTAAACAGCCTCTTGAAGAAAGTGAAAGAGGAGAGTGAAAAATTTGGCTTGAAACTCAACATTCAGAAAACTAATATCATGGCATCTGGTCCCATCATTTCGTGGCAAATAGATAGGGAAACAGTGGAAACAGTGAGACTTTATTTTAGGGGCTCCAACATTACTGCAGAGGGTGACTGCAGCCATGAGATTAAAAGACATTTGTTCCTTGGAAGAAAAGCTATGACCAACCTAGACAGCATATTAAAACACAGAGACATTACATTGCCAACAAAGGTCTGTCTAGTCAAGGCTATGGTTTTTCCAGTGGCCATGTATGGATGTGAGAGTTGGACTGTAAAGAAAGCTGAGCGGCAAAGAATTGATGCTTTTGAACTGTGGTGTTGGAGAAGACTCTTGAGAGTCCCTTGGACTGCAAGGAGATCCAACCAGTCCATCCTAAAGGTATTCAGTCCTGAATATTCATTGGAAGGACTGGTGTTGAAGCTGAAACTCCAATACTGTGGCCACCTGATGCGAAGAACTGACTCATTTGAAAAGACCCTGATGCTGGGGAAGACTGAAGGCAGGAGGAGAAGGGGGACGACAGAGGATGAGATGGTTGGATGGCATCAACAACTCAATGGACATGAGTTTGAGTAAATTCCAGGAGTTGGTGATGGACAGGGAGGCCAGGGGTGCTGCATTCCATGGGTTTGCAAAGAGTTGGACATGACTGAGCGACTGAACTGAACTGTTAAAGAGCCTATGAATTCTGCCATTTGCAAAAACACGGATGGGCTAAGAGGGTATTTTGCTGAGTGAAAAATGTTAGACAGAAGACATATATTGTTATCACTTATACTGTGGAAATTGAAAAACACATGAATGTTCACAAAACAGAAATAGATTCACAGATATTGAGAACAAAAACTGGTTATCAGTGGGGAGATGGATGGACGAAGGGCTAAGATGGGGTAAACATTTAAGATACACAATCTACTTTTTATGAAATAAATAAGCAACAAGGATATATTATACAGAACAAGGAAATAAAGCCATTATTTCATAGTAACTTTTTAAATGGAGTATAATCTATAAAAACATCAAAGCACTGTTTTGTATATGAACTATACTCGATAGAAATAAAACCAAGATTATATGAAGGACTTTTCATTATCACTGACTACTAGGAGCAGTTTCTATATATATTCAGCTCTTGGTTTAGCTGTACTCATGTGGTATAAATGATCAGACTCTACTCTCAGGCAGAATGCCATTTTCCCATTCTATTCCTCAACCTTTATCAGTTATTTCTCAAACAAGTTGTGCTAACTTTTAGGGCTTCTATCTCATCTGTAAGAATAAGGATAGTATCTGAAGTAATTTGGACAAGTTTACAAATTATTGTTCACTAAAGCAGGTTTAATTTCAACAGGTTTTACAATAATCACAAATAGGCATTGTCTTAAATTCAGTCTTCCTGAAGACAGAGACTAAGAGGAGATAAAATAGTAACTTCTCAGTAGAGAATTTAAAAAATACTTTGTCAGCTAGATAATCACGGTCAACATCACACTGATAAGTCATGTTGGTAGTATATACCCTAAAAGAGTGCAATGAAAATGACATTTTACTTCTTTCATCTTCCTCCCCCAAACCTGTAACTTCTGTTTAATCTTGTTATTAGCACTGGATAGCACGTTTTAGAATGCCATTCTACAAAATATCTAACCAGTGTTCCTCCAAACTTTCAAGGTCATCAAAAACAAGGAAATTTGGAGAAACTGTCATAGCCTAGAGAAACCTGAAAAAGCATAGCAACTAAATGTAACATAGGATCCTGATGAGATTCTGAGACAAAACAAAATAAAAAGGAAAGACATCAGGTAAAAAGCTAAGAAAAATCTGCACAAATAATGGATCTAATTGAGAATAATACAGCAATACTGGCTCATTAATTATAACAAATGTATCATACTAATTAATATAAGATAATAATAATAGGGGAAACTGGGTATAAGATGTATATGAACACACTGTAATATCTGCATTTTTTTGTAAATGTAAAACTACTCTAAAAAATACTTTATTTAAAAACAAAGTAAAAGAATTCCTTCCTAAAAGCTCAAACTCTTAGTTTAGAGATCTATTAAATATATAAGGAAGAAAATCCCTAAGATGTATATTTGCGCAGTACTTCAGATCTGATCCAGTCCTTGCACCCTCACCTCTCATTCCAGCCCCCTCTACCAGTTCCTTCCAGGCTTCTACCACTTTTGCAAGTTTACTGCACCCTGTCATACCCCCATCTTTTCTTACCTTGGGCTTCTCTGACATCACAGCATGAGACATACAAGGAAATCCAGGAGCAAAGCGCACAGGAAGAAGCTTAAAGGAGTCACCCCAACAGACGCTCAGCACTGGCTGCAGGCCTCCTTTCAACACACTGACCTCTGAGTCATGGATGAGAGACCCCGTGCCCATAAATTCTCCCTTATTCTGCTTTTATTCTCCCCTTCTTTTATCTGAACTCCCTCAAGATAGTCTTTGACCTGAGTTTTCCTGGTTCCTGGAATACATATAAGCCAGGTCCTCATTTCCTTTGGCATGTGAACTGTTTCCTCTTGACACAAGGATGGTATTTCCATGCTCAGGCTGTGTTGGAGAACTGGTCTTGATTGGCCTGGAGGCCTGCAGTGGAACTTGAAAAGAATGAGCATCATTTTATAAGGCACCTGCCGTAAAGTCATCACATGGTCTTCAGCCCAAAGGAGACAATACTCCTTTCTTCAGGCTAAAGGATGCTACTCTCTAGCAGGAACAAGAGAGCTACTTTACCTTCCTGGTGGAAGCAAGGGAATCCAAGTTGTTATAGTTTGGACCTCCCTAAATATAGCTCCGAGGCAAAGGCTTGTGTTTCTTGGGATCACTTCCCAAATAAACTACCTGCACCCAATAAAGAAGTGGGGATAGTGAAAGAGAAAAAGGAAAGTGCATGAAGACTACATTACTGAGTGGGATGCTACTGTGAGCAGCTTTATTGCTGGATCCACGCTGCTTTAGGGGTGCTTGTAGAATATGTAATTTTCTACAAAGGGAGCAGAAAAGCTCTGGAGTGTTTATCCACCAACTTCCATTCCTCACTGGTTAAATGTTATTCCAGTGGTATTTCACATCAGCATTCCTGGGCTGCTCTGCACATGTTTAGCAAGCTCCCAAGGCTCTAGAAAAAGTCCCCAGGCTGAGAAGCAGAGAAAAGCAAGTCATGAGATGATAAGCTATCAGTAAGGCACAGAAACTATCCACCACTGCTCCAGGTGAGTTCAGGCCTTGAATTTACAGGGTGGGGCTTACAGAGTACCTACCATTCCAGGGTTTTAGGCTTTTCAGGCTCATATGTCCCAAAGTCTCCATCTCAGGTCTCAGGATCTTAATCTTTAACTACCAGGGCCCAAGACAGGGAACTTACATACTACATTTTTTTTTTTTTTAAGATAACCCTAGAAAGCAGGAGTAAGTGCTAGAGGAAATGAAGCAGGAAGGGAGGAAGACCCAAAGTAAACATATGACTGATTGTTCAAGTGCATGGAACTTCCCCCAAGAGCCGCTTACAGTGTGTCTGGAGATCATCTATGGGTGAAGGGAGAATGCAGAGCCAGTAAGTAAATATCTAACCAATGGGAATGGACAGGGTATTGCTCTTCAGGGTATTAACTGTCTACACTTCCAAGGGCTCCAAGAGGAATAAGAGAGTGGGAGGCCAGAGGCACAGGGGAGGCTGTGGGACTGCTCCTGTGTAAAGCGGCTGGCTCACAGTGCACACAGGGCTGGTTCTCCACTGCTGCTGCTGCTGCTGCTGCTGCTGCTAAGTCGCTTCAGTCGTGTCCGACTCTGTGTGACCCCACAGGCGGCAGCCCACCAGGCTCCCCTGTCCCTGGGATTCTCCAGGCAAGAACACTGGAGTGGGTTGCCATTTCCTTCTCCAATGCATGAAAGTGAAAAGTGAAAGTGAAGTCACTCAGTCATGCCCAACTCTTAGCGACCCCATGGACTGCAGCCCACCAGGCTCCCCTGTCCATGGGATTTTCCAGGCAAGAGTACTGGAGTACTTTTCGGTACTCCAACCGAAGTTGCCATCACCTTCTCCGGTTCTCCACTAGCAGCTGGTAAAAAGACGAACGAGGCTGAGAGATGTGAAGTGGTGATGGGATACATCTGAACAAGAGGCTAAATAATATAGAACTAAAATATTGGCACTAACATGGAAGGTGATGCATTAGAATTCTTTCCATCTTTATCTTCCTCCTGACCAACACAAAGTCTAAGCTCAATCTTCCTCTAAGTCAACATTCATGTTAACTCATAAAGATGAGCACTAAAAACCAGATATAGAATCAATAAGTTCCAAACCAAAAGAGGAAAAGGGGAATAGAGAATTCAGTCAAACCAAGAATTCAAGTGAACAGAGGAGGAAAAGAGGGGAAACAAACTTGTTCTAAACCATGAGATAATGGCATCATCAAATGCAATGATTAAACATGTCTTTAAATAATAGACAAATAATCTGACTGGCTCTTTAAAAAATTGACTATTCGCTGACTAGGGTCACAATTTGAAACTAAATTAATGGAAGAGATACCCCTATAAAATACTAAATAAACATTGTTAATGTCAAAATATCTATGTAAGATTGAGTAGCTATATATAAATATATGGTATTAATCCCTAATAATGCTTTTTTACTAATAGAAGTATAGCATGAACTTGTATACCTATCTCTCTCTCTAGTCCCTAAGTCATGTCAGACTCCTGTGACACCATGGACTGCCAGGCTCCTCTGTCCATGGGACTCTCCAGGAAAAGAATACTACATATAACAAAATCTCAGTATAAAGTAAGAACTGGCAGAAGCTTTTGTTATGATTGTAGATTTTTCAATTTCACCTTATATTTCTATTATAATTATCCAAAATTAATAACTTCATATGTACAGAGAATATCTGAACCACTAACAAAGCTATTCCAGTAATATATCTAGAAGAACACTACAGCTAACAATAATTGGACATTTATAAAATTTAATTTAGATGTGTGATATATATTAGTTATTTTATTCATATATTTATGGATAAAAGACATTTTTGCTTTCTAAGCAATTAATATGCAGACCTTGGAGTCTGACTGTAATGCAATTAAATAAGAAATCAATAAAATTTTCTACAATAAATTGAGAAGAGCTTTTACTATTTTGCCTACTTTGATGTTTAATGAAACTCCATGTACTTATGCAGCCTCATTTATTAACTCAGAGCCAATTTTGTTTATCTGTACCCCACTTACTTCCCTGCTCTCGTATTATTTTGAAGAAAATCTGATAAATCAGCCTTTAGAAACACACTGAAATAATTATGAATAAAATAAGTACTCTAACCTGCTGCTGCTGCTGCTAAGTCGCTTCAGTCGTGTCCGACTCTGTGTGACCCCAGAGATGGCAGCCCACCAGGCTCCCTCGTCCCTGGGGTTCTCCAGGCAAGAACACTGGAGTGGGTTGCCATTTCCTTCTCCAATGCATGAAAGTGAAAAGTGAAAGTGAAGTTGTTCAGTCATGTCTGACCCTTAGCATGGACTGCAGCCCACCAGGCTCCCCTGTCCATGGGATTTTCCAGGCAAGAGTACTGGAGTGGGGAGCCATTGCCTTCTCTGTACTCTAACCTACAGGGTGTTTAAAATCTCTATACCTTACAAGTTTGCTTACATAGTTCTTTTGACTTTGTGAAGATTTAGAAACAAAGAAATAAGGATGGCCAACAAAGAAAAATTCCATTCTACAGAGCATAGAGTATGTGTATTGGTCGGGAGAGGACACAGCAGGTAGTGATAAATGGACAAAAGGCACTGAATATAAGGCACAGAAAGAGGCCTGAACATGTGGTACCTGACGGGGTGGTATTACTGGCCAGTGAAGAACTGCTGCTCAGTAGGTGTCAGATCCTCACAGGCCAGCATAAAAGCAGTTTTCTAGAAGGACAAACTTTTCTTTAAAATGAGAGTCTGTGAGACCTGAACATGAAAAGTAAAACTTTGAAACCTGAGAGAAAATATAGAAGAATACTTGAGGAACTCACAACAGGAAAGGATTTATTAGATAAAGCAAACAAAGCTAATAAAGGAAATATGTTTAAACTATTTGTCTCTATGTGACAAATGTAATTACATTAAAATGTAAAACTTACAAGCCACAGATCAAAGGGAACATAATTGGAACAAGAACAGCAAAGTATTATATTCCGTGTAATTGAAAAACTCCTATAAATTGATAAGAAGAGACAACCATAGAAAAATGAGCAGAAAGGATGAGAAAAATTCACAGGAGAAAATCAAAATGGCCTTTGGCTTCAAAGCTCTTAACCACACTAAGTACCAAAGGAATTCAAAATAAATTTACCTTGCGATCTAGAAGATACTCAGCAGACTGACAAAACCAAGAGTAGGAATTTTCAGGCTTTGTTACCAGACTGCTTATGAAACTATAAACTGGTGAAGTTTCTTAGGAAATGTTGCCAAAGTGCTCCACAAAAATTTGTTTCTGGGTCATAGGTTATATGCACTTCTGGAGAATTCCATGTGTTCCAGACATGAACAATGACACACACAAAAATTTATAATAGTGAAGAATAGGGATCAACCTGGATGTCAATTTTTTTAAATGGATAAACTGGGTTATTATCAATAATGCTATGCTCCTCAGTGGATATATGTACATGTATTTGTGTGTATATATATCTAAACACATATCTACACATATATGTATGTATATGCATACATATATACACACAAGCATGCACACAAATATACATATACTTTGTATAAAAACATGGATTGTTCTTTAAAAATTAAGTGTGGGAAAGAAGGCAGGAAAAAGCAAGGTCTGAATATATTTAGCATGAGAAAATTTATGTAAACTTTTATTTTTACCAAAAAATGATAGTGTTTAGTATACATTTTTGTAGGTTTTCTGTATAGATAACCATAAATATATGCTGCTTCACAGGAAATAAAAGAGAAAAATATCTGGAACATAGCTTTAGTAGAAAATTTTCTTTCATAAAAGAAATTTTTATATAGAAATGCCAAGGGTTCTGACACCAAGCTACAAAGTTCTAACTTTATAACTTAGGAACTACTATAACACTAGAAACAATTGTTATCAAAGAATCAGTGTTGCCATAAACATTGAGAGCAAACCACTGTGTACAAGGCTCTGGATGTGAGAGCTTGAGAAAGTAGAAGGGAAGAATGGAAACCAGCTTTTTCTCCCTTTAAGAGGAAGGGAGAACTGATGGGACAATCAGTTCAGTTCAGTTGCTCAGTGGTGTCCGACTCTTCACGACCCTATGAACTGCAGCACCCCAGGCCTCCCTGTCCATCACCATCTCCCGGAGTTCACTCAGACACCATCTCATCCTCTGTCGTCCCCTTCTCCTCCTGCCCCCAATCCTTCCCAGCATCAGAGTCTTTTCCAATGAGTCAGTTCTTCACATGAGGTGGCCAAAGTACTGGAGTTTCAGCTTTAGCATCATTTCTTCCAAAGAAATCCCAGGGCTGATCTCATTCAAGAGTCTTCTCAACACCACAGTTCAGAAGCATCAATTCTTCGGTGCTCAGCCTTCTTCACAGGCCAACTCTCACATCCATACATGACCACAGGAAAAACCATAGCCTTGACTAGACAGACTTTAGTCGACAAAGTAATGTCTCTGCTTTTGAATATACTATCTAGGTTGGTCATAAGTTTTCTTCCAAGGAGTAAGCGTCTTTTAATTTCATGGCTGCAGTCACCATCTGCAGTGATTTTGGAGCCCCCAAAATAAAGTCTGACACTGTTTCCACTGTTTCCCCATCTATTTCCCAGGAAGTGATGGGACCAGATGCCATGATCTTTGTTTTCTGAATGTTGAGCTTTAAACCAACTTTTTCACTTTCCTCCCCTTTCATCAAGAGGCTCTTTAGTTCTTCTTCACTTTCTGCCATAAGGGTGGTATCATCTGCATATCTGAGGTGATTGATATTTGTCCCGGCAATCTTGATTCCAGCTTGTGTTTCTTCCAGTCCAGCGTTTCTCATGATGTACTCTGCATAGAAGTTAAACAAGCAGGGTGATGATATACAGCCTTGACGTACTCCTTTTCCTATTTGGAACAAGTCTGTTGTTCCATGTCCAGTTCTAACTGTTGCTTCCTGACCTGCATACAGAGTTCTCAAAAGGCAGGTTAGGTGGTCTCTGGTATTCCCATCTCTTTCAGAATTTTCCACAGTTTATTGTGGGACAATACCTTATCCCAATTCCCATGCACAGATTGACTGCTCTTCTGTTTCTTATGGAGTACCTCAAAGGAGGTAACTTAACAACATTTGTGAGCTTGATTACTATGCTTGGTCAGACAAGTATTGTTACAATTACACTTTCATCCATGAATGAGGAAGACAAAAAAAGTCATAGAACCAGGATGGAGTCAAGCCAGAAACTAGATCAAGTTACTTTCACAAAACCTACTGACCTTATTGTACCATCATATTTCATCTAGGAAGAAAACCTCCTCAACACTGTCCTTTATTTTGTGACTCCTGCCACCAGCTTTTCAAAAGAAATACTGGCATAAAAAATGTTGTTTGCTGACTGCAACCAGGACAAGTCCTTCCTTGAAAGGTGGGGAGTACTATGTCTACCAACCACAGTAGACAATGCAGACAGCCTCCAACTGTCAGTTCCTTCAAAGTTTGCCTCAGTATCAAACAGCTGCCTTCCCCAAGGTCATCCCTTCCCCCAGAAAGCCCACACTTGGGGACTGAGTAAGAGAAAAGTCTAAAGGAGACCAGTATGGAGGCCCCTTAAAAACTAAAAATAGAACTACCATATGATCCAGCCATCTCACTCCTGGGCATTTATCCAGAGAAAAACATGATTCAAAAGGTGATACATGCACCCCAATGTTCTCTGCAGCACTATTTATAATATCCAAGACTAAATGTTCATCAACAGATGAATAAAAAAGATGAGGTACATATATATAATGAAATTTTACTCAGCCGTTAAAAAGAATGAAAGAACGTCATTTGCCACAACATAGATGGATGTTGAGATTAAGTGAAGTAAGTTAGACAAAGACAGACAAATATCATATGATGTCACTTATATGCAGAACCTTAAAAAGCGTGATACAAATGAACTTTATAAAATAGAAACAGACTCACAGACTTAGAGAACAAATTTATGGTTACCACTGGGAAAAGGTTGGGAGGACAGATAGATTTGGAGTTTAATACTGACATGTACACACTGCTATATTTAGAATAGATAACCAGCAAGAGCCTACTGTACAGCACAAAGAACTCTGCTCAATATTCTATAATAACCTAAATGGGAAAAGAATTTGAAAAATCATATATATATATATAGATATAGATATAGATATAGATATATAAAACTGAATCACAACCAAAACTAATACATTGTTTACCAACTATGCTCAAATATTAAAACAAAAAAAATAGCAATTCCATTCCAAGTAGTCATTACTTAGGGGCACAACACTAGCTCCAGAGCTTCCGCCAGGTTATCCAAAGGTTCTGTCAGCTCTACTACATTGCTTTTTTGTTTGTTTTTAGTACTTCTATCCGATCTTTCTTTCTCCCATTCTCTTCTGCATGTTATATTTCCTAATAAATATAATGTACCCCAAGCTTATCTCAGTGTTTTCTTGCAGAGAACCAAACCTAAGATAATTGGTATTGGAAATGGTTTGAGAAAGTAGATGGTAAGATAGGGGCTCTGGAGCTGGCTGCCTGGTTGGCAATGAGGATCCCAGTATTAATAGTAGATGAAACACAAAGAGAGACTCTGGCACAAGGTAGCAGTCTGTTGTTAAAACTGGAAGCATAGCACAGCTGAGGATATGCTTGGTTGATGAGAGAGAAGCAAAGGGCTATGCCACAAAGGAGGTGCAAAACACAATGAGTATATATGAGCAAGAATCAGAGTACAGGTGGGGCTAAATGGTAAGTGTGCCTGATAAAAGGGGCCGGGATACTCCCAAGTCAATCAGCTCTTCACTTAAATCTCTGGAGTGTGAAAACTGCACAAGAAAGATGTCGACTTGAGAGCGTTCTCCTGAGATATATGATTTAACATCCTTGCAGAGGTTTCCCACACCCAACAAATGGCATGACCTTGTGACTATGATGACTCCTTGAAATATAAAACAAATAATGATCCATGCTGGAGAAACTGAAATGATAGCATTTCTATGGAAGATAGAGGAGGAATTGAATAAAAGGCTGAGGCAAGTAAGCATCCTAGAATGGTTATACTATATTCATTTATAAGACTTGCCAGATGATTACTTTCCTCAGGACAGCCCATCACAAATACCATTTACTAAGGCCAGAAATAATGTGCTATTGGGAAGGGTGCTACTTAGCTAAATTGCTGAAGGTGATGGCACCCCACTCCAGTACTCTTGCCTGGAAAATCCCATGGATGGAGGAGCCTGGTAGTCTGCAGTCCATGGGGTCACTAAGAGTCAGGCATGACTGAGCGACTTCACCTTCACTTTTCACTTTCATGCATTGGAGTAGGAAATGGCAACCCACTCCAGTGTTCTTGCCTGGAGAATCCCAGGGACGGGGGAGCCTGGTGCGCTGCCATCTCTGGGGTTGCACAGAGTCGGACACGACTGAAGCGACTTAGCAGCAGCAGCAGCATTACTCTATAGGTGAGAGATGACATTTGGAAAATGATGGTATATGGACAGAAGTCAGGCCAGAGTGTCACAATTATCATAATGAGCGCTGAGATTGGAGTGGCAGTCAAAGGAACCTAACTCACAAAAAGGTATGAAGATAGTTAATGGAACATGGCAACCCTAGAGCAAAATAGGTGGGCAGCCAACAAGGATACTATTCAACTTGTACCAACAAAGGAATGCAATGATGAATGACAAGGAGTCTGAGGGAAAGCATCCCATTAAAGGGTCACAATCCATTGTGCGGTTTCTAGTCCTGAGCCAGTTTTCAGACTGAAACCCCCTTGATTGAAGAGAGGACCAGGTCTCCAGCATCCTGCAAAGCCATAGCAAGCATCCATGGTGATGATTCCTTTGTCCAAAAGGATTTGGGGCCATTTACTCAGGGAAACTATATACTGAGGAAAAAAGAATTCCCAGTCTTCTGATGAGTGTTAAAGAAAGGGAGTCAATTGATGACGAAACTTGGAAACTTAAAATATGATAATGGTCCCTGTTCACATTGAGCCATATGAAAACCAAATAATAAATGAAATCCTGACTTGAGTCTTGGTTTCAATGGGTCAGCTGGATCTGCAGACCTATATATTGGTCCTTTCTCCATTTCCATAAAGTATGATTGGGATTAGCATGTTTGAAAATGGTGCAACTCCAATTTTGGGGTCATGTCATGGCTCTTGCCACTATAAACTGAATCCTATAGGCTAGGTGGAAGCTTCTAAAACTGCCCTTATCAATGGCCAAAGCAGTAAATTAAAAAAAAAAAAAAATCGTGTCTTGAGGAGGGACATAGCAGCTATTAGTGTACCTTTAAAGATTTCAAGGATGCAAGGATAGTTATTCCCATTTATCCCATCTAGTCCCTACCAAAACCAGACAGAGTTTGGGATAACTATAGACTACCAAAACCTCAACCACGTAATAGCTCCAGTCACAGCCATGTGCACTCTCAGTGACTCACTGGGACCCCTTAATTTATGCTTCTTTTCTTCTGCACTTCCTGGAAAAGTCACAGCATGGAAGGGTACTGGGGGCCCAAAGAGCTAACACTTTCACAGAGGACATTCCAAGAATCCTAAACTGTAAACTGACTCATGGGCACTTGAGCCTCTTGCATCAAGGGTCTAGCAAGCAAAGAAGAGTCAGAATCCTGACAGAGAGAACTGACCTTGATCATCAGGAGGAGGTAAGACTACTCTTACACAAGCAACTCTCTTAGGCACTTCTTGGGATTTAGTTGCTCAACTGAGTCTATGAATGGACAAATATACAAGCCTAGCCTGAAAAGAGTATTCTATACAGGGGCTCAGACAATTCAGAAGAAAATCTCTGAATAATTTAATATTTAATAATAGTTATTTCAAACTTAAATCAATGCCTCTGATATAAATATGGTTACTATTATCCTAGAACCTAGAACATAACATCATATTGACTTCTTTTTGCTAAATTTTAGACTATTGGGTATTTTTATTTCCAGTGAAGTGGTAAAACTATAAACATGAATTTATTCATTTGTAAATTTTATCACTTTTCACATCATAGAACCTCAGTTAAAAATAGGCTACAGTGTTTATTGTTCAGAAATATTGTCCCTTTTAAGTAGGAGTTACCACAAGAATGGGCTTGTGTTCGAACCTATTTTGTCTCTCCTCTCTGAAGGTCATTATAGATACAATTAGAAACTCAGACTGTGACATCTGTATAAACACTGCCCAGGGTCAGAAGATGGGGAGACACAGAATGAGGAAGAGCCTTTAGATACATACATTCAACTGAGGTCCCCTAGTGGCTGTGAAAATGTTAACCGAGTTCTATGCAGCCCAGTTCAGTTCAGTTCAGCCACTCAGTCGTGTCCAACTCTTTGCGACCCCATGAACCGCAGCACGCCAGGCCTCCCTGTCCATCACCAACTCCCAGGGTTCACTCAGACTCACGTCCATCGAGTCAGTGATGCCATCCAGCCATCTCGTTTTTCCAAATTTTAATAGAAGTTTGGTGGAGATGGAGCTGGGTCCACTCCATATTTCATTTCATGGATCCTCTCACTATTTGCCTTCATTTCACTTCTTACCCTTGCAACACAAATCAGCATACTCTTGGGGCATCCTGAAACTTCCATCTCAGACCCACTTTATTTACCAGCTAAGGTCACCTCCTCTCCATACTGGAAATACACAAACTGTGCTCTTTCTAGTGTTATTTTTCCAGGTCCTTTCTATAGTTTTAATAGTTAAGGATAATACACACTTCTTGCTACTTCAAAGTCATCTCCTGATCAAATTTTCATATCATTGAAAATGGATTCTCAACTTCTTTTGCTTGGCTTCTATCTAATTTTCATCTTTCTGGGATCAGTACATCCCACACAATTGACTAGAGAATTATAATACAGTAACTTTATCTTTGGTGTACTGGTTTTGACCTTAGTTGCTTTCTAGTTCAAACAAGAATTCAACAGAACCCACGGTTCATGCTAAATGGAGTTTAACTGAACAACCTAATGCACAATGCTGCAAAAAATATTGATTATTGTATCTTCAAATGGTAACATATTCAAACAATGAGCATTTCTTGTGGAAATGACTTAGCTTCAAAAGTTCACCAACTTCTGCTTAAGAGAAAATTTCAAGGGGAAAAGTAACTTTCATGACATTGATCTTTAAGAAGTACTTCCTATATTGTAATCAAACCAAGCAAATATATAGTTTGAAACATCAAAGACACATATCCTTTGAATATCAGCATGATTAAAGACTCATTCAGTGTTATTGACTTCTTTACCTTGCCGTGACAGAGAGTCATAGAAGGGGCATGTGGTAATACAAATGCCTACATTCTCTTATACCTCTGAGACTTCTGGCAAGCAGTAATCGACACCCTGAAAAATGTTACCATGGCAATGCTGGGAACAGATAAGATGGAAATGGAAGAGATTCAACACTATCAGCTATTGCTCCCATAAGTCCTGCTTGATCAGGAAACCAATAACCTCTTATCTTTACCAAATTTTCAGCTTAGTGGTTAGTACAGGTGAATATTAGTTATGATCCTTCTAAGAATCCTTCAATCAGCTAAGAGCAATGCTATAACAGTTCAAAGTTGGACATTTTTGAGAATGAAGGAATAAAATTTCACCATGGTATTATTCAGTTAGAACAGGTCAAGATGCAAAGATACTGTAGGTTCACTGGAAATTCATGGTTTTCTCCTACTGTAAAGAACCATCTGACAAGTTTTATTGCCCTTTCCCCACCATTCAAAGCTGGATCCTTATTATTGTATCTATGTGAGTGGTTTAGAGCAAAATAAAAAGAGAGAGAGAACTCATTTATTCAGAATGTAATGAATCAGAATCATTTTAAGGTAAGGTAAGGTGAAGTCTCTCAGTCGTGTCTGACTCTTTGCGACCCCACGGACTGTAGCCTGCCAGGCTCTTCCATCCATGGGATTTTCCAGGCAAGAGTACTGGAGTGGGTTGCCAAGGGTCATTTTGAACATCAACAAATGCTCCTTCCTCGCCTGTAGGTAAATCCAGTCAACATTCAAATGTTTTAAACTCTCAGTATCTATTATAAGTTCATCTCAAAACTTTCCAACCCATCATAGCCCCAGGGACTCATGCCTTCCCTAAACCATCTGTTAAATGCCAGGACTGAGTGCCTGGGACAGCTGAGGCTTTTGTGAATCCTAGCATCTAGCCAACAAAGAGCATGTTGGCGTGAAATTTGACACTTGATATTTTTCTACTCACAGGATCGTGTAATGTTAAACTTAAGTAGACCTGAGGTCATGTAACCTACTCACCCTCTTTACATAAAAGCTTAATTATACATAAAGTTAATGACTCCCATTGGGTCAAAAGAGCACAGCATGGAAAACATACTATAAATAAGACTTAATTCTGACACAGTTGGCAAATAACTTGTCATTTCTGAATCAGATCTTCTGAAATCCCCCAAGAAATAGCTCTCTGTATTACCTGATGATGAATTTTGCAATCCATGACTGTATCAACATGCTACAGACTCACAAAACAAATCTACTTTGACTCCATACCCTATTTTTGGCACAAAGACTAGTCACCTGCTTCTTCTAGCCCATCCTGTAGTGTCAGATTTATGGTGCTTTTAAATTCTGCCTGCTAATCCCTTGCTACCTTGCTTTTCCAAATCAAATTCAGGCAGACTTATCTAGCTCTGTCTGAATGTGTCCCTTGATTGAGTGATGTTAGTTCAAGAAAAAACACTCAAATCAATTTAATGCAAATTCCCATTCACAGCCTGGTTGACCGATCAGGATACTGACAATAATAGATTGGAGTACTTAATTCCTAAGGCATGTGACTCATCGAAGTCTTAGTAATCAATTTCGATTGCAGCAACTGCATAATTCATCTTTGGCTCATCTTTAGCTCTAGAATACCAAGTGCTTGTTCATTTTTTTTAAGGCCTACACATTCTTTTCCAAATAGCGAAGCCCTTTCCATGCCTCTGCAATCATTTCCTTATCTAAATTTCCATATGCTGCCCTGGCAAGGTGTCCCACCTATGAAGGCTTTAGATCAATAAAAATAATTGGCATGTTTTGCTTCCAGTTGCAGATGCCTGGAATAGATTACATGCCACCCTGGCAGACAATGGAAAGATGAAAGAGAGGGTGGTCCCTGCCTCTATCCACATTAGCCAGTAACTGTATTTAGGACAGCCAGTAGGGGTTCTTATACCCTGAACCCCATTTCCCACAGGTCCCCAATCCGTCTTGTACTCGAAACACTGAAGTAAAGGGAAGCATATACAAGTAGGCAACTAGAAGATGTCCTTTCCATTTTATGAAAAGCATGCTATGTTTCATCCAGACTGCATTTGTATCTGCGTTTGTCACTTTTTGTGTCTCTTTTCCTTTGACAGAAGCAATATGTTGAGAGCTGATTATGCTCTGGGAGTTCTCTGGCAACCAGGTAAGTTTTTGCCTCAGCTCTTAAATCTACAAATAAGAAGATTCATAAGAAATTAAGTCAAGTAAATCTATTGAAGAGAAGCAATCTTTGTATTAACTTTTTTGTATGGGAACCAAATTCTTACTCAGAATTTTGTTCTTACTTAAGTAGGAAAAAGAAGCAGGCATATTTCTTCTATTCCCTGATATTATCCAAGTGCAGAAAACCATATGCATTGCCCAGTCATCTGTGGGTGCTGCCATGGACATTGTACTGGGATATTTCTGTCCTTTTCTCAATAACCTCTGAGAACATGTTTCTCTCGCGCCCTTGGCCCTGTCTCTTCTGATGTGAATCTATATCCTCTCATTTCAGCAATGAGGAAACTCATGCCTAGAAGAAGAATTAGAATGAGACAAAGGTGTTAGTGAATCTTTAAGGTTCTTCTCTTCTCTGAATCTGGAGGGAAAATATGAAAAGTTAAAAGAAAGCATTTATGGAAGTATAAGGAATAAAAGTACTTCTCAAACTTCAGAGGTTTCAATCAATAGGAAACATTCTTTTAGTAATTCAGCATTAAATTTATACATGAAAATACGTACATATAAACATTTTAGATGCTGAATGTATGTTTTATAGCGTCCTAAGTATCATAGCTAAGAATAAATTCCCTCTTCATAAAACGTACTTAGTTCAGCTGCTGTAAGAGAACACCATAGACTGAGTAGCTTACTAAAAAACAGTAGTTATTTGTTTCTCAAGGTTTTGGAGGCCGAGAAATCAAGATCAAGGAAGTTGCAGATTTGGTATCTGGTAAGAACTCTATGTCCTCACTCACATGCAGAAGGGATCAAACACTTCTCTGGGATCTTTTTACAGAGGCACTAATTCCATTTATAACCTAATCACCTCCCAAAGTCCCCACCTTCAAATATTCTATTTGGCAATTGGTCTTCAATATATGAATTTGGGGAGGACACATTCTGTCACACTGCACTTAAATATAGTGAATATAAGCCTAAGGAGATTTTGGTGTCTACACCTGTAGAAACTTAGCAAATATAGGAAGACTTCTTAGGGAATTATAAAACAAAAGCAGATTTACAAATTGATTTTAAGACCCACTAAATAACATACTAGTTAACAATATTAATGTAATGTGATTTGGGGTTTAAAAATGGTTCTATCATTAACCACATTGAAGATTTTCCACTTGCCAACTTGAATCTTTGGAATGAGCTTAATGGACCATTATTTTTCATTGTTAATGAAAATAACATGGGCTACAGATAATATTCTGAGCCATATTCTGTGAGCAATCTTATAGGTATTGAAACTCCCACCAGGTAGAAGTTAACTCTATGTTGACCAGACTGTAGCCATGACATAAAGTGACACAATTCCAAGAACACAATTCCAAGAACTGCTCTCAAGAAATGGGAACAAGTTGACCCTAGAACTGAAGGTTAACAGCACTTAAAGCAACCAAGATGATGCTGACCAGACCACCACATGACCAATTTCAAGATGACTGTCAGAACTGACTGTAGGATTTCTGCATGATTGAAATCTCTTGCCCATTGATTGTCAATAGGCAGGAATCAGCATTTGGACAAGAGTCTACCCTTTCCCCAGCCACCCCAGTTGCCAGCATCTAAAATAAAGCAAACTTTTCTTTCCACCAATCTTGTCTCTTTGTTGGCTTTTGAGTGGACCAGACCCTACTTTTGATTATAGTATTGACGGTATGCACAGATTCATTTTTTTAAACATCAAAATTGATATGCTATCCCTGAAGTTAGTTCTAATATCAGTAAGAGAAAAACATGAACACAGGCAATTAACCTTTAAATGCACCTAAAGTATACAAATTAACATCACTAAACAACAGAGAGAGTAAGATCCTAAAATTTTCTGGAAGACAAAAAAGTTACAAAAAGGAATGAGAATCAGAGTATCTTCAGAACTCTCGACATCAACACTAGATGCCTTCAGGCAATAGAACAATACCCTTAAATTTCCGAGGAAAAAACATATATTGCTCTACACTCATACTTGATAGGTGGTTTGTGTAGGCAGAGAAATACAGGTTGAAAAAGACATTTTCAGGTCTAGAACTAAAATATACCTTGAATGTGCCTTTTTTCAGATGCTACTGGAGGATGGATTCCGTCAAATCAAAGTTATAAACAATGACAACAACAACAACAGCAAAAACTAAGATAGATGATTCATAAAATGGAAGCTCAAACACTGGAGATCAGAGAAGGAAAATGCTAGATAAGTAATAAGTTATACTCAGAGAATTATCAATCTCAGTTGGTGCCAGAGCACAGAGGCTGCAAGAGGAAGTTATCTGGGAAATAAAGGGAGCTGATGGATTTGTATTTTGGCATTTAGAAAAAAAAATCAGTTGGTATTCAAAAGCTCACCTGAACTTTTTAAAAATAGATAAATAGAAAAACACTGTATGAAAAGAGAATCTTCACTGTAGTATACTACCTGGCTCAGTAAAGAGCAATATTTTTATAGCCATATGCTATCTTCCTTTGACTGATAATGATACTGAGAAACTCATGAGAAGGCCAGAGGTAGGAAGCTGGACTAAATAATCAACATCCATAATAAGATATAGTATCCCAACTGATAAAGAAATAGAAGAAAACCATCACTGCATAGGCAAATTCCAGATAAAATGGTTAGGGCACACCAGTGGAGTAGGAGGTACAGGGCAGAGAAAGAGATCATTGTTTTTTTAAGTCTTTTAGCACTGTCAAACTTTAAGTCCATAAATGTGTTACTTTGAATAATGCTTTAAAAATATAATTTAAGGCAAACTGATGGAAAGGATCCCCAACATACTGAATAGATTGAATGAAATATGAGTTATACCTAAACACAGAGACTTTTATTATTATTGGGATTTCTAAATTATACCATCCTACATAAAGAAATGCCTTTGTAAAGAACAGTTCTACAGATATTTTAGTGACAACAATGTATTGTTTTTGTTGTGTCATTTTGCATTCAGTACATCAAAGTTCTGGGTGAAAATTTTGGGTTTGCATCTTTACACATGAGTAATAGACTGACTGGGATTAGACTTAAAAGGGTCCTAATAAGAACAAACTGACACAGCCAATCAGGTATCCTATGAATAGTCCCTCTATTAAAGGTCCCTCAGGGCTTCCCTTGTGGCTCAGCTGGTAAAGAATCCACCTGCAATGCAGGAGATGTGGGTTCGATCCCTGGGTCAGGAAGATTCCCCTGGAGAAGGGAAAGGCTACCCAGTGCAGTATTCTGGCCTGGAGAATTCCATGGACGATAGTCCATGGGGTCACAAAGAGTCGAACACAACTGAGCGACCTTCACTTTCACTTAAAGGTTCCTCAGACTATGGGTATGGCAAAGACAAAAAACAGGATATGCAGTGTTCCCTGGGTCTAGAAACGTTCCCACGTTCCCTAGGTCTGAGGGAGAGAACAGTTATGAAAGAGAGAAAGTTACATAAAAAGAAATTAATGGCTATATTAGACCTTAAAACATGGAAAAGTCTCCTAAAAGCAGCAATGTTTCAATAATCTAAGATTGTCTACTTCTGAAAGAATCCATTCATAATAACTGGTTTAAAAGAACATTTACATAATATGATAAATGCCATTCATTATCTATGGGATGAATCTACAAACCAGAGCATGGAAGACTTAGTTATAATTTATTTTTAAATCAAGCTTTGACATTTACAATCTTTTATGTAACTATAATTAACAGATTTGGTAGAAGAGATAAGAGGTTGGGTAAATTTAGTAAATTCATCTTTCCCAGCAGAGACAATAAATCCTGTCTAAACACTCATTCTTTTATTTCTTTTCAGCTTTAAAACTATGATGCAAACTATAGAATTAGTATTAAGTCGTTGCCTCCTGGTAGAAGGGCTAGAGCTTGGGAAGGAGATATGAAATACCTCTTTTTACATCCTTATGTATTGTTTGGATAGTGAACTAATTATGCACATATTAAAATGTCAATGTGTGGAGCTCAGTAAGAATACCACTGTGGTTGTCCATCAAAAGGGACACGGAAGGCAGAGGCACACTGCAGACCAAGCCAGGGCACAGGCAGCGTCATCTGTTCAGGATCTCCAGACACCACTAGGAGTTTTTCATTTCTCCCAGTGCCCTGGTCATCCTAGTCAGGAGCCACAGGAAATAAAAGCAGAAGAAAGGTAAAATCCTGGATTTATTTATCCTTGTTGCAACTTGAAACAATGATGACTTGTTTCAAGTGTTTAGAATATTTTATGTCTATCTCAGACCTACTGAGGACTCAGTAAGGTGAGGTTAGTTCTGAAAAAAACATAAGGTTGCATGTTCTCATTTGCTGTGGCCTATAAAATCTATACCCCATATACTTAGAGATGGTGATTAGCCACAGGGTAGATGAATGAGAATGAAGAAGGGAACCAAGTGAACAACGCAGGAAGCCAGGAAGAAAAGCTGGATGACTGACTTTCATAAGGAAGCAACATAGTACGACAATGCTCTGGATGAGAGCAAGCCCGATAAGCATGAGCAGGTCCCCTCTTAGCATGTATGTCCCAACAAGTTTATGAAGCCAGCACAGGGACTAACCTCACCATTTAAATGATGTATGTATAAGCTCCTTCACATACGCCTCATGAATACAAGGCCCTCTGAGAGCTTAGAAGTAAAAATAGTGTAGATTGCATATTACCATGGATTGAAGCGTACCTCACCAACACACACTAACACTAACCTAACCAACTAACCTAACCAACACAGCCCTAACCTCCATACATGATGGTATTTGGAGATGATACCTTGAGAGATAATTATATTCAGCTGAGGTCATGACAATGTGGCCCTCATGTTGGTATTTGTGCTCTTAAAAGAAAAAAAAAAAAAAAAAGGAAAGGGCATCAAAGCTGGCTTGCTTTTTCTCTGACATGTGAGGAGAAAGAAGGTAGCCACCTATAAGTCAGGAAGAGAGCCTTCACCAGAAACCAACCTCACTGACACACTGTTCTTAGACTCCAGCCTCCAGAAATGAGAAAATAAATAAACAGAAAATAAATCTGTTGTTTAAGCCACACAGTCTTTGATAATTTACAACAGCAGCTCAAGTTGACTAAAATGATGGTTTAGACAAAGTTTTACTGTCTACTCACAGCAAGCCACAGTGGAAAGCACTGGATTCCAGTCCTAAAAATAAAGTTCTGGCCACAGAAAATAATTTGTCACATGAGAAAACTAATGTCTGTCAGTTACTGAATCACCCAGCAATGCTTCCCACTATAGGAAAACCTGGCACTTTCCTGGTGGCTCAGACGGTAAAGCATCTGCCTAGAATGCGGGAGACCTGGGTTTGAGCCCTGGGTTGGGACGATCTCCTGGAGAAGGAAATGGCAATCCACTCCAGTACAGTTGCCTGGAAAATCCCATGGACAGAGGGGCCTGGTAGGCTACAGTCTATGGGGTCACAAAGAGTCAGACATGACTGTGCGATTTCTCTTCATAGGAAAACCCAGCTTAGAGGTGCTTTTAAAATGGAGGTTTATTTCTCTCACATAGAACTCTAGAGGTAAGCTCAATATCAATGTCATGGGCCCAGGCTCTTTTTTCCTTCATCTTTAAAATATCGGATTTTTGTCCACAAGTTTTAAAACTGTGTTAGCAAGATGACCTCCATGCATCTCATTTGACTTCTAGGCAGAAAAGATGAGGAAGGAATAAAAGTCTATCCCTCTCAAGGGTTTGCTGAGAGAGGCTTCCCTTTCTGAGTAAAAATGGAAATGACCCACCATAGAACCCATAAACAGTATGGAAAGGCAAAAGATATGACACTGAAAGATGAACTCCCCAGGTCAGTAGGTACCCATATGCAACTGAGGAGAGTGGAGAAATAGCTCCAGAAGGAATGAAGAGCCCAAGCCAAGTGGAAACAATGCCAAGCTGTGGGTGTGTCTGGTGGTGAAAGTAAAGTCCAACGCTATAAAGAACAATACAGCAAAGGAACCTGGAATGTTAGGTCCATGAATCAAGGTAAATTAGAAGTGGTGAAACAGGAGATGACAGAGAGAACACTGATATTTCAGGAATCAGTGAACTGACAAAACAGACTGGAATTGGCAAATTCAGATGACTATTATATCTACTACAGTGGGCAACAATCCCTTAGAAGGAATGGAATAGCCCTCACAGTCAACAAAGAGTTCGAAATGCAGTGCTTGGGTGCAGTCTCAAAAACAACAGAATGATCTCTGTTCTTTTCCAATGCAAACCATACAATATCACAGTAATCAAAATGTATGACCCAACCACTAATGCCAAAGAAGCTGAAATTGAGCATTTCTGTGAAGACCTACAAGACCTTCTAGAACTACCACCAAAAAAAGGTGTCCTTTTCATCATAGAGGATTGAAATGTAAAACTAGAAAGTCAAGAGATACCTGGAGTAACAAGCAAGTTTGGCCTTGGGGTACAAAATGAAGCAGGGCAAAGGCTAACTGAGTTTTCCCAAGAGAATGCACTGGTCATAGGAAAACAGCCTCTTCCAACAACACAAGAGATGACTCTACACATGGACATCACCAGATAGTCAATACCAAAATCAGACTGATTATATTCTTTGCAGCCAAAGATGGAGAAGCTCTCTACAGTCAGCAAAATCAACACCAGGGGCTGACTGTAACTCAGAACATGAACTCCTTATTGACAAATTCAGATTTAAATTGAAGAAAGTAGGGAAAACCACTAGATATTCAGGTATGACCTTAATCAAATCTCTTATGATTATACAGTGGAAGTGACAAATAAAGGGATTAGATCTGATAGAGAGAGTGCCTAAAGAACTACATACTGAGGTTTGTAAAATTGTACAGGAGGCAGTGATCTAAACAATTTCCAAGAATAAGAAATGCAAAACGGCAAAAGGGTTGTCTGAGGAGGCCTTACAAATAGCTGAGGAAAAAAGAGAAGCAAAAGACAATGGAGAAAAGGGAAGATATATCCGTATAAAGCAGCGTTCCAAATAAAAGCAAGGAGAGATAAGAAAGCCTTCCTCAGTGATCAACGCAAAGGTATAAAGGAAAACAATAGAATGGGAAAGACTAGAGATCTCTTCAGGAAAATTAGAGATACCAAGGGAACATTTCATGCAAGGATGGGCACAATAAAGGACAGAAATGGTATGGACCTAACAGAAGCAGAAGATAGTAAGAAGAGGAAGCAAGAATACACAGAGGAACTATACAAAAAAAGATCATAATGACTCAGATAACCATGATGGTGTGATCACTCACCTAGAGCCAGACATCTTGGAGTGAGAAGTCAAGTGGGCCTTAGGAAGCATTACTATGAACAAAGCCAGTGGAGGTGATGGAATTCCAGCAGAACTATTTTAAAACCTAAAAGATGCTGCTGTTACAGTACTGCACTCAATACGCTAGAAAATTTGAAAAACTCAGCAGTGGCCATAGATTGGAAAAGGTCAGTTTTCATTCCAATCGCAGAGAAAGGCAACACCAAACAATGTTCAAAATATCACACGATTGCACTCATTTCACATGCTAGCAAAGTAATGCTCAAAATTCTCCAAGCTAGGCTTTAACAGCATGTGAACCAAGAAATCCAGATGTTCAAGCTGGATTTAGAAAAGGCAGAAGAACCAGAGATCAAATTGCCAACAAAAAAACATCTATTTCTGCTTAATTGACTATGCCAAAGCCTTTGACTTGTAGATCACAACAAACTGCTGAAAATTCTGAAGAGATGGGAATATAAACCACCTTACCTGCCTCCAGAGAAACCTGCATAAGTCAAGAAGCAACAGTTAGAACCAGACATGAAACAACAGACTGGCTCCAAATTGTGAAAGGATTACATCAAGGGTATATATTGTCACCCTGCTTATTTAACTTATGTGCAGAGTATATCATGCAGAAATGCTCAGCTGGATGAAGCACAAGCTGGAATCAAGATTTCTGGGAGAAATATCAATAACCTCAGATATGCAGATGACAAAAACCTTTATGACACAAAGTGAGGAGGAACTAAAGAATCTCTTGATGAAGGTGAAAGAGGACAGTGAAAAAGTTGCCTTAAAACTCAACATTCAAAAAAAACTAAGATCATGGCATCTGGCCCCATAATTTCATGGCAAATAGATGGGGAAACAATAGAAACAGTTTGGTTCGGTTCAGTCACTCAGTCGTGTCCGACTCTTTGTGACCCCATGAATCGCAGCACGCCAGGCCTCCCTATCCATCACCATCTCTCGGAGTTCACTCAGACTCATGTCCATTGAATCCATGATGCCATCCAGCCATCTCATCTTCAGTCATCCCCTTCTTCTCCTGCCCCCAATCCCTCCCAGAATCAGTCTTTTCCAATGAGTCAACTCTTCACATGAGGTGGCCAAAGTACTGGAGTTTCAGCTTTAGCATCATTCCTTCCAAAGAAATCCCAGGGTTGATCTCCTTCAGAATGGACTGGTTGGATCTCCTTGCAGTCCAAGGGACTCTCAAGAGTCTTCTCCAACACCACAGTTCAGAAGCATCAATTCTTCGGCGCTCAGCCTTCTTCACAGTCCAACTCTCACATCCATACATGACCACAGGAAAAACCATAGCCTTGACTAGACGGACCTTAGTCGGCAAAGTAATGTCTGTGCTTTTCAATATGTGATCATAGCTTTCCTTCCAAGGAGTAAGCATCTTTTAATTTCATGGCTGCAATCACCATCTGCAGTGATTTTGAAGCCCCCAAAATAAAGTCTGACAGTGTTTCCACTGTTTCCCCATCTATTTCCCATGAAGTGATGGGACCGGATGCCGTGATTTTCATTTTCTGAATGTTAAGCTTTAAGCCAACTTTTTGCTCTCCTCTTTCACTTTCATCAAGAGGCTTTTGAGTTCCTCTTCACTTTCTGCCATAAGGGTGGTGTCATCTGCATATCTGAGGTGATTGATATTTCTGCTGGCAATCTTGATTCCAGCTTGTGTTTCTTCCAGTCCAGCATTTCTCATGATGTACTCTGCGTAGAAGTTAAATAAGCAGGGTGACAATATACAGCCTTGACGTACTCTTTTTCCTATTTGGAACCAGTCTGTTGTTCCATGTCCAGTTCTAACGGTTGCTTCCTGACTTGCATACAGATTTCTCAAGAGGCAGGTCAGGTGGTCTGGTATTCCCATCTCTCTCAGAATTTTCCACAGTTTATTGTGATCCACACAGTTGAAAGCTTTGGCATAGTCAATAAAGCAGAAATAGATGTTTTTCTGGAACTCTCACTTTTTCCATGATCCAGCGGATGTTGGCAATTTGATCTCTGGTTCCTCTGTCTTTTCTAAAACCAGAAACAGTGACAGACCTTATTTTCTTGGGCTACAAAATCACTGCAGATGGTGACTGCAGCCATGAAACTAAAAGACGTTTACTCCTTGGAAGAAAGGCTATAACCAACCTAGACAGCATATTAAAAAGGAGAGACACTACTTTGCTGACAAAGGCCCATTTAGACAAAGCTATGTTTTTCAAGTAGTCATGAATGGATGTGAGAGTTGGACCATAAAAAAGCTGAGCACTGAAGAATTGATGCTTTTGAACTATAGTGTTGGAGAAGACTCTTGAGAGTCCCTTGGACTGCAAAGAGATCAAACCAGTCAGTCCTAAAGGAAATCAGTCCTGAATATTCATTGTATTGACTGATGCTGAAGCTACAATACTTTTGCCTCCTAATGTGAAAAATCAACTCATTAGAAAAGACCCTGATGCTGGAAAAGATTGAAGACAGTAGGAGAAGGGGACAACAGAGGACAAGATGGTTGGATGGCATCACTGACTCAATGGACATGAGTTTGAGCGAGCTCTGGGAGATGATGATGAACAGGGAAGCCTAGCATGTTGCAATTCATGTGGTCACAAAGAGTTGGACACGACTGAGAGACTGAACAGCAATATAGTAAATTTGCCAAAACTGATTCATGTTCCCTGACCTTCTTTCCCCATACTTATATCAATCTGAGGAAATAGATATCTAAGTGCTTTAGAAAAACTATAATTTATCACCTGGGATAAGAACCTAACCAATCTGAGATCATAGGTGGAAACAGAGCTGCTACCTGAAAATTATGAGTGCTCTAGGAGGAATCATGGGTAACAAAGCAATATATCTTGCAAACTTACCTTCCCTGCCTGCTGTACTTGGAATAACTTAAGGGAAGATGAACAAATAGTTCATTATACTATCAATGTAGCTTATATTTTTATTTAGGATTTTCCCCCAATTTGTATCTCACAAGTAGGGCCCCTCACATCCATCTCTAGGGTAATTTATCTTAAGTTATCCATTAAATATTAAAACAAAGTGACATTGGAGAAGGGAAATAGTGTAGCTGATAACTACCTGAGGGTGATGGAGGCTCCCAGGTTGAGCTGAAGAAAGAACAGAACATGAAGTTACTAGAGTCAGCATAAGTAAATTCTACTGAAGCTTCCTCAGTTCTTCCTGAGAAGGAGTAAGCAGCTATTAAACCCTATCAATATTGATGTATAATCTCTACAAGAAGAAGGGGGTAACAGTTGCACTGTGCAAAATACTTGGAAGCAGTATTGCTTCAGCAGTTATACAGGTTTTTTTTAAAGCAAAATATGGCTATTGATGTAAATTCCCAGTATATCTACAACTAGACCAATAGCACTTTGCTGGCAGTGAATCTCTTTCAAACTCTTAGTAGCCACCTGCTATAACTTTATATTTCGTGAAGTCAATGAATTTCAATATTTGAATTGTGAGTTTTCAGAAACCCCATATGTAATATTTTTTGTTAGATAAAGTTGTATGCAGAAAGATATAGAGGTTTTTATAATGCTGGTAAGTGCAGTCCTGCTTTTTTGATGGAGTTTCAACAATAGAACTAGTTTATTACACCCTTGAGCTACATCCCTATCTGATATGGTACAGTAATGAGATTTTTAATACTTATTAACCTCATGAATTTTGCAAACTGATAAAATTGAAAGAAGGAACATCTATTGCATCACTGAGACTTTATTCAATGAGTCTGTGTCTAATATATTAAGAATATTACTATTGCCTCCTTTCTAATGCTTAAAGTATAATTTTGATCTATCTCTCTTGAATTTTTTTTTAAACACAAGTCTTTCTGACCATGAAGTATCATCCTTTGTGTCCAACTTGGATACAAGTCTTAGAGCAAAGCTTGATTTAAGTTCAAGCTAGAAACAAATCACCCTTTCCCCATTACTAACTCTTATCTTGGTTTGAACATCAAAACGATTCTTTAAAAAGTATTTTAAATAAAATATTAATGTGACCTCCTCCCCAATATCCCAATAATTTTTTTAAATAAGGAATGAAAAATTTAGATTAAGTGATACCAAATATTAAGTACTTATATGCCGTGCACAGTGCTAAGTGATTTATTAAACCAATGCTCACAACAATGCTAAGGCAGGTATTTTTAACTCCTAAGCCTCAATTTCAGTATCTGTAAATAGAGATATGTAATTTGTCAGCATCTATAGCACCTGCGACAGAGAAGGCAATGGCACCCCACTCCAGTACTCTTGCCTGGAAAATCCCATGGACGGAGGAGCCTGGTAGGCTGCAATCCATGGGGTCGTGAAGAGTCAGACATGACTGAGCAACTTCACTTTCACTTTCATGCACTGGAGAAGGAAATGGCAACCCACTCCAGTGTTCTTGCCTGGAGAATCCCAGGGATGGGGGAACCTGGTGGGCTGCTGTCTCTGGGGTTGCAGAGTCGGACACGACTAAAGCGACTTAGCAGCAAGAGCAGCATACCTGCTAAAGAGCCGAGGATTTGGACTGTCTCCAAAGATCCAACTTTCCCAAAGTCACCAGTACTTTGCTAAACTCATGCTACAGGGACAAAACTCTTCATTCACTCTGCTTATTCCTATAGATTTAGAAACAGATTCTGCTTCTTCAGTTCAGTTCAGTTCAGTCACTCAGTCGTGTCCGACTCTTTGCGACTCCATGAAGCACAGCATGCCAGGCCTCCCTGTCTATCACCAACTCCCGGAGTTCACTCAGATTCATGTCCATCGAGTCAGTGATGCCATCCAGCCATCTCATCCTCGGTCATCCCCTTCTTCTCCTGCCCCTAATCCCCCCCAGCATCAAAGTCTTTTCCAATGAGTCAACTCTTCTCATGAGGTGGCCAAAGTACTGGAGTTTCAGCTTTAGCATCATTCCTTCCAAAGAAATCCCAGGGTTGATCTCCTTCAGAATGGACTGGTTGGATCTCTTTGCAGTCCAAGGGACTCTCAAGAGTCTTCTCCATCACCACAGTTCAAAAGCATCAATTCTTCAGCGCTCAGCCTTCTTCACAGTCCAACTCTCACATACATACATGACTACTGGAAAAACCATAGCCTTGACTAGATGGACCTTAGTCAGCAAAGTAATGTCTCTGCTTTTGAATATGCTATCTAGGTTGGTCATAACTTTTCTTCCAAGGAGTAAGCGTCTTCTATTTTCATGGCTGCAATCACCACCTGCAGTGATTTTGGAGCCCAAAAAAATAAAGTCTGACAGTGTTTCCACTGTTTCTCTGTTCCGATTTACAGCCAGGAAAACAAAAACATCATATAAGCAACAGAAACAAATGTTGATTAATTTGTGCTGAGGGAACCAAGCAAGGATTCACAGAATGTGCCACAACAAGCCTTAAATTTGAGTAAATGAATATAAGTTGGTATTAATACTCTCCACACTGTATGCTGTTGTAAGCCTGGCTATGAGAGCTGTCTACATTTTTGTTCCTGCAAGCCTGAATTATATAGATCAGCACTATCCTATAGAATTTTCTAACGATGATAGATAATGGAAATCCTCTCCATCTGTGCTAACAAATATGACAGCCAATAGTCATAGTTACATACTGAACACTAGAGATGTGGCTACTGTGACTGAGGCAATTTTAACTTGACTTAATTTAAATGTAATAGTCATTTTTACCTAATAGTTCCCATGTTGGGTGGCACATACCTACAGGGTTTTTTTGTTTGTTTGTTTGTTTTTTTAATACGGCCTGTTTGTATGCCTTGGATACTTAGACTAAAGTTGGAGTGCGTGTGTGTGCTAAGTTGCTTCAGTCGTGAAGTCCGACTCTTCGCGACCCTATGGACTATAGCCTGCCAGGCTCTTCTGTACATGGGATTCTCTAGGCAAATACAAGAATGGGTTGCCATGCCTTCCTCCAGGGGATCTTCCTGACTCAGAGATCAAAGCCCTGTCTCCTGCATTGCAGGCAGTTTCTTTACTGTTGAGCCACCAGGGAAGCCCACAAAGTTGAAATGGAGGAACACAGTTCCAACTGGGTGTAAAGTAAGAGGCTTGGCGGAAAAGGGATTTTGTACACTTGCTAACAGTTTAGAATTTTACCCTGAAAGTGGTAGTATGTAATAAAAAATATGTAAAATTACTTTCTTTGACAGTCTTTTAGGAATCTTCTGATTGATATACATATTTATATCAATATCAATATGATATATATATGTATAGAAGTATATGCATATAGATATAGATATATATATGATATGCTTATGTATATTGATATTCATATGTATATAGGTATATGTACATTTATATAATGTACACACAGAATTTGGTTTAAGCAAGATGTCAAACAGATGTTTCATTTATTCAACTGCTTTTATCATAAAAGGACAAATATTTTTGCCAAGAATTAGAAAAATTATTCTTACACTTAAAACAGCAAAGAAAACTTTACTCAGGATTTTTGCAATAGATGTAAAGACTATTGCCATAGGGGAAGAGAGATGAAGCACAACTCAGAATATTGTAAAGATAACTGAGGATTTATGGCTATGGGAGTGGGGGAGGAGATGGATGGAAAATTACCAAGAAGGGGTAATTCTTGCTAAACTGAATTAATAGGATTCTTGCTGAAGGCAGGCCAGGTGATCAATTGTCATCTGGGAGATTGTAGGGGATGAGGAGCTAGATCAGGTACAAGGATGATCAGACATCCAGAGTAAAAGGATTATCCCTAAACTGACTTAGCAGGATTCTTGCTACAACTAGGCTGCGAAGGCCCAAAATGGTAAAACCAAGGCTAAGAGTTAGTCTAAAGGAAGGCTCAGGGGAGCTTGACTAAATTTTGATAGAGGAGTCTTTGTCACAAAAACCGCAAAAGAAAATTAATGCTAAGCCTTTCACTGGAACAGCAGATGACAGAGGCATTTTCAGAGAAGCTTATTTTCCCTAAGTAATATGAATCTAGCTAAGGAGGCAAAGAATCTGCCTGCAGTGCATAAGACCTGGGTTCAATCCATGGGTTGGGAAGGGAATGGCAACTCATTACAGTATTCATGCCTAGAGAAACACATGATGTAACCTGAAATTCCTACTATTCACTCTTCTTAGCTTTCCCCAGAAGCAGCAGTAGGCTTAATATTTACATAAGAAGAAACAGCCCTGAGAAAGGGATCAAGTAAAACAGAAGAGTGGTCTATCTGTGCTGTTGTGAAGAGATGGCCATCATTACTTAATCCTGAGGACCAGAATTCTCATCTTCTGCCAAGGTGCTTGCCCTCCCCACTACTTTCTTTAACCACAATCCTTTATTGTGGTTACAATAGATTGGTTTGCTTCTGACTTGCAAAATTGGGGTATGACTTCTTTTCAAAAGAAAGAAAAAGGAATTGGAGTTCTCACACAGCAGGAAAGGGGTTGATCAGACCATGATGAACTTGGCCCAGAAGTAGGGTGGAAAATGTACTTTCATAATTTCTCCTAAAGGAACTCAACTGAAGGAGCACCTCTGCTGTTTTGGCTGCCTTGAAGCTCCAGTCTCTCAGTCTCCTGCTGGTTTTCTTGGGGTTTATCTTCGTGCAGCACCATACCCCTGCCTCAGAGACTTCCAGCTTGCTCACTGTTGTATCATTAGATAACTTGTCATATAGTACAAAATGAAAAGCTATGAATAGTGAAAAATTTATTTTCATAAAAAGTTGAAAGATCATGTTGCTGTTTGGTAGAAACCAACACAATACTATAAAGCAATTATCCTTCAATTAAAAATAAATACAATTTTTAAAAGTTGAAAGACAAGAGCCATGACTCTCCAAGCTTTGGTATACCTGCCTTCCCTTGCAGCCCAACTGGTGAAGAATCAGCCTGCAAAGTGGGAGACCTGGATCCAATCCCTGGGTTGGGAAGATCCTCTGGAGAAGGGAAAGGCTACCCACTCCAGTATTCTGGACTGGAGAATTCCATAGACTAAGTCCATGAAGTTGCAAAGAGTCAGACACAACTGAGTGACTTTCACTTCACTTGTACATAAAAAGTTTTTCCAGTGGCTAACAGAGATCTGCCTTCTCTTTCCCCAGCCTCTGAGAAAACCTCTCATTTCCAGTGCCTCCTCTATCACTAGCTTTGGCATTTCCTTCTCCAATCACTAGCTTAGCAACTTTTAACTGCAAAAGTGACTACTTTTCCTACCTGCTTTGCCACCTGTAATACTGAGCTCCTAAAAACTTTCTGACAAGTATAGGTTCATTTTAAAGGAGGAAACAGGTTACTTTTGTTTTACATCCCTTTGTAGCATCAGCCTGACTGCACAAGGTTAGAAATTAAGGGATGGAATATTCATTTCCCGTAACAGATAGTCATAAATTCTCATAGGATCCATGGGACTTTCCAGAAGTCTGTTTAGAATACTTTGCGGTAACTAGTTAACATTGAAGCCAAGCTGGTGAAAATAAATGAAATGTTTGAGGCTGCATCGAAGCCTAAAATCTTTAGAGGGTGATATATAAACTTACAGTGGATTTTTAAAGAATGAGTTTGCTCTAATTGTGAATAATGACTTGGAATCATTGTAGTTTGGGGTGAGGGAGAAAGAGACTGTAGTTTAGAACCAGACCTAGAATGAATTATATTCATGCCCTTGTCCTGTTCATACAGGAAAGCAGGCGGTCAGGAAAAACACGCAGAAGCCCTGAGCGAGATAATGGGATTTCTCTTAATTTGATTTGCTGTGGAGAATGCTGGCCTATTTAATACATCCATGTGGAGCTGCTGTTTATATTTTGGTTTCTAATTAGCATAGTCATTCTGAAGCCTCTAGCTGCCTTCTCCTTCCATATAAATCTAATTTGGCCTTGAAGAGGGTTATTAGAGCAACACAAGGAGCACAAACAAAGGGAAATGTCTGCCAAACAGCAGGCAGGCTCAGTGCGTCTGGGGCAGGCGGGCAGCGGGCAGCAGGCAGGGGGCAGGCGGGCCGGGATGCAGGGCTGCGGGCACAGGAGTCACAGAGCCTGGGCAACAGATCGACCACCGGCGTCCCTGCAGCCCACCCCCATCAGCCCACCCCACCCCAGCCTGGGCTACCTGGCCAGGGCAATCTCATTTAAAAAAAGGATGATATTGAAGGGATGTGAAAGATGTAAAGAAAAGATTTTAAATTGATTTTGAAAGTTTCTAAACTGGGCCCTAGAATGGATGCTCTGTATCGAAGTAAACGCTTAGTCTCCCTCCTCAAACTCCTTGTAAAGAGTGACATTTCAATTTTCCCTGGCTTTGGGGAGCTTGACTTTTTTTTTTTAACAGCTCTACAACTCAGTCTTAGAGAAGCACCTTCTAGCAGTGATAATAAAGTACACTGAGGGGGGATATGGACAACATTGATAAAGAGGCACTAATCCTTATTCTGTGTGAAAAATAGTCTGAAGGCAGATTCTATCCCAAAGGGGAAGAAAGAAGAATGCTAAACATGACTAGTAGTGACCTATTTTTCACCAAGCAATTGGAGCTCAAGTACATTTTGATGAAAATGTTCATGGGGAAGAGCAAAGGACTTAAACTCTTTGTAAAGGGCATTGAAGTACTAACTTAAAATTCTGTGATAACTCTAAAGAGCTGAGATAACAGGTTCTTTTGAGCAGATTTAGGGGCTCTACTAACATTGATCGGGTGGGTCCCCTATAGAATCCACATTCATGGTTTGCAGTTTGTCTTAACTAGTTCCTGCCTCTCTTATAAAGCTGAGAGCAGCAACTTCCAAGCAAGGGCTCAGCGAGCCTTGTTTGCAAGGGTCTATGGGAACGCTGATGAGTATAATTTACTGCAAAATGTCTCCCCTACTGTGAGGAGCAGAATGCTAATGATCTGAATCTATTCTTTGTCCAGAACACAAAGAATTACAGCTCCCCTTCGAACACACTGAAACATCTTTAGGATTAAATTTTTTAAAAATGCACGTCCGTTGCATTCTGCATATTCTATTTAGATGCATGTCTATCAACAATGTACTGCATACTGACAGTGTTAAAGGCTGCAGACACATGAGTGCAGATCCCAATCTAAGGAGAACATGAAAGAGAGAGGGAGAGAGGGAGAGAGGGAGGAAGACAGGAGACAGGAGGGGAGAAAAAGAGAACGAATTCAAAATTTAAAACCACCTTGCACCATGTAGTAAATTTTTAGTGTCACAAGGATACAGAGGAGAGGTTTCTGGAAAAAAATAATAATAATAATAATGGAAGTACCTTTCCTAGGTATTTCTAAATAGGAGTAAACATAGATTTCACATGGAAGAAGGTAGGAACGTATATGAGACTCTTGTCCAAGTGGTAATATGACATAAACACTCTGCTAAAAGTTCAAAAACCTCTTATTTCAACTTATTTACTCCTACTCTACCCCAATCCAGAAAGACTGCTTAATGTCACTGCCCAGCGACCCAGGAGATCAGGCAAGTTGCCTCCCTGTTCTCAGCATCTGTTTCTTCACCTGTCAAAAACTTGATCAGAATGAATCTCCAAGGAGAAAGGGGCCATCTTCTGGGAATTTTTCTTTTCCACCTGATTTCTGTTACAAGTTAGAACATCTCAGGGGTCAGTCCAGGTTCCCATGTGATTACTTCTCATACCTCTCCTTGGAAGATCTTTTCCACAAATTCAAACACTATGTCCAGGCTACATGCTAAGCTTTGAGTAAGCCTTGAGCTGCCTTGTAAGTATGTGAGTAGAAATGTTAACAAGGGGATTAGATAAACGGGTCTGGTCATGAGAAGAATTGTAGTATCTAAAACAGAATCCATGGTCTGCTCTTCTGGCCTCTAGCTTCAATACTCATAAACCTACTCCATCTCAAGATCCCAAGCTGAGCAAAAGCCACCGCCCTACACCCTTGCTCCTTCAGAAGAAGTCTCGATAGTCTGCCCAATGCCCCCAATCCTGTCCACCATCCCTCTCTTCAGGTAAACCTAATGTCTAGAATATGTCATTCCCCCATCCAGATCACCAGAATGGACTACTTCAAACTTGTCATTTCCCAACCATTCTCTATACACAGTCAGCAGGGGTGTTAGTATGTACCTGCAACATCACTCCCCCATTGAAAACTGTCAGTGGCTACATGTTTCTCTCAGGCTTGGGACCCTCAATCTAACATGCCCTCAGTGGCCCCCATGATCTGGCCCTGCCTGCCTCTCATTTCCCTTTGCCATCTGCCCCCTGCTCACAGTTCTCCCTTCACAGGGGCCTTTCAACTCCTTCAACAAGAGAAGCTCCTATCCACATTGTGTGAATACAACTGCCTGTCCAGGTCATTCCAACACCCCCATCCTACCCCATGCAACAAAGTGAAAGCTTTTCAATGGTGCTAAATTCTACAGGGAGAAAAAAAAAAAAAAAAAAAAACAACTAAGATAAAGTAAGTGAGACAGGCAGGGCATGACAGGGAAACCAGGGAGTTGTCATTTTTTTTACTGAATGGCCAGGAAAGACCTTCTAAAAAGGTCACAACTGACAAAGACATGAAATGCATGAGTGAGCTGATCAGCTGTCTTGGTAAGAGCATTCCAAACAAGAAAAAAAAAGGACAAAAAGCAAAAACCAACAGCCAAAGTGAAACCTCTCAGTGGATATCATGGTACAGCAGGGTGGCCAGTGCAGCTGGAACAGACAGAGGGAGGCAGAGGGGAGGGAGGCAGAGGGGGGGAGGCAGAAGGGGGGAGGCAGAGGTGGGGAGGCAGAGGGGGGGCAGAAGGGGGGAGGCAGAGGTGGGGAGGCAGAGGGGGGGGCAGAAGGGGGGAGGCAGAGGGGGGAGGCAGGGGGGAGGCAAAGGGGGGAGGCAGAGGGGGGAGGCAGAGGGGGGGAGTCGGGGGGGAGGCAGAGGGGAGGGGGGCAGAGGGGAGGGAGGCTGGTGGGGGCAGAGGGGAAGGAGGCAAAAGGGAGAGAGGCAGAGGGGAGGGAGGCAAAGGGCAGTTGGAGATGAGGTCAGAAGGGTGGCTTATCAACCATCAACCACGGTAAGTGTTCTGGATTTTATTCCAGTTTGGGAAATCATGGGAGCTATTGGAGAGAGGACAGACATGGTCTGAATCATAGTTTTCAAGAACGAGTCTGCCCACTGTGATAAGAACAGGGTGTAAGAAGGTAAGAATGGAAGTAAGAAATGATCATATTAAAAAAGCCCAGGTGCTGAGGTGATGGTATTGCAACAGCCATCACAGTATTAGCAATACTGCAATGAAAAAGCTGGATTAAAGATCCAGACTGAAGGAATACTCACAGGATTTATGGACGGATGGAGTGAGGGCTGAGAGCTTCCTACTCACTTGTCAGAAATAGAGTTTGTATCAATTCCTCAAATGCCTTTGACTGGTTTTCTGCTCCAGCCAATTCAGTAACTCCCCATCCCAGCTTGTGCTTATGCTCATGGTATTTGCCACCACTGTAATTAAACAGAAATTATTCCAGTGATGAACTCACTGCTCGTGTTAAGTCATATACTTATAGGGAAGGCAATGTCAATGCTATTCCCCACTCTATTCTGAACACATAAGTTCTGGAGCCACTTATTAGATACCCTGGGTAAACCGCCGTGCGCTTCACTACAATGAAGTCCACCTGGTCAGTGATACATAGGTGCACCCTTTATCATCATTAATATTGCTGTTACAACAGGAGTAGAGACAACTCCGATGAGCTGTGACAGTTATATAGAAGAGCTGCTTCCTTGTTGGCAGCTCTCAGAGTGTGAAACATGGTGAAATATAAGGCTATTAAGCAACCTAGAGTAATCAGACCTTTTCAAACACTGAGCCAATATGTATACCCACCAAGATGTGTCCACATTTTAGTCATTATAAATCCAATGGAATTAATTATATAAGCATTTAAAAGTATGTATTAAAGTTTTTGAAAGGCTAACTGTTTCTAGTATGAAGATTTCAGAGGTGCAGTTTATGAAAGCATCAGACCTTCTGGTTCAATCAATAAAACCCAATACTAGTTACAAATCACCTGCTGCCTCGAGTGCTGAAATCTGGCTACTGGCTATGGCATAAACATGGTATCTTCACACAAGACCACTGTATTAATTTTTGCATGTTGTATTAAGTTCCTAGGGCTGCTGTAACAAAGCACCACACATTTAATGCAACAGAAATGAACTGTCTTCCCACTTTAGAAGACTGCCATCAAGGTGTTGGCAGGGCCACATCCTTCTACAGCCTCTATGGGAGGATCCTTCCTTACCTGGTCCAGCTCCTGGGATCCTCAAGCATTCCTTGGCTTGTGGCAGTGTAACTCTAATTTCTGACTCTGTCTTCATGTGGCTCTCTTCTCTCTGTGTTTGTGTCCAACTCTCCTTCTTCTTATAAGGACACCAGTCACATGGTTAAGGACCCACCCAATATTAATAGCATGACCTTGTCTTAAGTAATCACATCTGCCATGACTCTGTTCTCAAATAAGGTCACATTCATAGGTACATGGGGTTAGGAATGCAAAATATTTTTGAGGGGACACATAAAGTGGAGCTGGGGGCAATTTTATCCAGTGTAGAGAAATGGGTTAGAAATCAGGAGAACTTAATCTGAGGTTCAGCTCTGTAGAGAGAGAAGTAGGTTACTTCAACAAGTTAACCTCAATGTTGGTTTCCCACTCTTTAAAATGAATATGTGAGAAGAGATGATGCCTGGTCACTCAGCTAATTCAGATCACATGAAGATGAAACTAAGTAAAGCATCCAGCCTGCTCAAGTCACAGAGAATCAACCATACAGTGAACACTGCTGGTCCTGCCCTCATTTACTTAGAGGTTTAACAAGTCATTTTAATTCTTTAAATACCACAGGGACTTCACTTCTACTTGAATCACATCAGTGTCAGAGGCTTAGACTAGCAACCAGTTACTAGTTGTACCTCCTGTACTCAATAAATCCTGTAGCCATAACAAAGATGTTATTTCAAAATACTTTTTCAGAAACTGAAATAACAATCTAAGTAGCCCATCCTCTCAAAAATGCCTTTGTTGATCGACTCTTTACAGCACAAAACTTCAGTAAACTCTTGTATGGCTAGGTAGCTTATTCTTCCAATATGCTTTGTGAGATTGATGTTAGTTTAACTTGAGACTGTAAATATCAGTGTCTTTCAGTTATCCCTGTATGCTCCACCAGGAAACCAATTAAATTGCCCTATCACAGTTTAAGGTTAAGATGGTTTACCAGACCCCAAGAAAAACATATTCAGACAAGAAGTAGCTTTCGAGAGTGTTTTGGAGAATATCATTATTAACCTAGACCGGACTTACATCCATTCTCTTTTGATGAGAAGAGCTAGGTGGAAAGTTAAAACATGTAATTTAATGTGTGTGATATCTGAAGGTGGCCTAAAAAGGCAGTGTGATACAATGGCTAGTACAGTACTTCTTAATATCCAAGTCGCTTTTCTATTTGGTATTATTGACATGTATAATGGTCTTTTGTTGTTGTTGTTTAGTTGTTAAGTTGTGTCTGACTTTTGTGACCCCATAGACTGCAGCCAGCCAGGCTCCTCTGTCCGTGGGATTTCCCAGGCAAGAATACCAGAGTGGGTTGCTACTTCCTTCTCCAAGGGATCTTCTCGACTCAGTGATCTAACCTGAGTCTCCTGCATTGACAGACAGGTTCTTTATCCCTGAGCCATTAGGGCAGTCCCTTTTTCCCCCTATGTATTAACTGGATGCAAGATAATGCTGGAAATGTTCCATCACTTAAAATCAAAATTTTTTATCATCTCTGAGTATTTTGATCTTTAACATCTTGAGAGTGTATTATAGTCTAAAAATACTTGAATATAAAATTCTCCAATGGAAGTATTAGAAAAAGAAGAACAAACAAAACCTGAAGTTATCTGAAAGATATAATGAAGATGAAAGGGAAAATAGAGATTAAAAATTGGAAA